>OX465600.1:242787781-247787781 GCA_950022295.1 Bromus sterilis
CAATCCTGAAGAAACCGACTCCCGACAAAACCCCCAAGTTCCAACCAGCTCAGGATACGAACAAAGTCGACTTTGTCCCTGGTGACTCTTCTCAGCAGTTCATCATCGGGACGGGGTTGTCTGATAAATAGGAAAGCGCGCTCATCGAGTTCCTCCGTGTGAATCGGGACATCTTCGCCTGGAAACCCTCTGATATGCCAGGTGTCCCGAGGGAACTCGCTGAGCACCACCTAAATATAGATCCAAAATTGAAGCCGGTCAAGCAATTCCTTCGCCGTTTCAACGACGAGAGGAGAAACGCTATTGGCGAAGAGATAGCCCGGCTCCTTGCCGCCGGGTTCATCATGGAAGTCTTCTATCCAGAATGGCTCGCAAACCCGGTCCTCATTTTGAAAAAGAACGGGACCTGGCGCATGTGCATCGACTATACAGATCTAAACAAGGCATGCCCGAAGGATCCCTTCGAGCTGCCTCGTATTGACCAAATCATAGACTCGACTCCGGGATGTGAACTCCTATGTTTCCTTGACGCCTACTCTGGTTATCACCAGATCAAAATGGCCCTTGAAGATCAAGAGAAAACGGCTTTCATCACCCCCTTCGGGATCTACTACTACACTTCTATGCCCTTTGGCCTTAAGAATGCGGGAGCCACATATCAGCGAACAATGCAGAGTTGCCTCAAAGAGTAGATTGGGGGCAACGTGCATGCTTATGTGGATGTGATAGTGATCAAGTCCCAATTGGCCGACTCACTCATCAGTGACTTGACGGAAACCTTAAAAAACCTACGCAAGTACCAGATGAAGTTAAACTCGGCCAAATGCACCTTTGGGGTACCTGCCGTCGTGGATATAAATCTGACAATAAGTATAGGGGTATGAAAGGAGCTAAATGAATCTGTACGTAGAGAGGGTTGACGCAAAGGGATTATACAGGTTAGGCCTCTCCGTAGAGATAAAAACCTTAGTCCTGTCCCAGGCAGACTGGGGTGTTCTTTCTTCTGAAAAACTAAGAATGAAGGATGTTTCGCGTGCCCATGCCAGAGGGGAGCGGGTGGCTTATATAGAATGCGCCCCTGCCTCCTTAATGCCCTGGTATAAATGGGTCTTAATTACAAGATTAAATGCCTATTAAATATAAAACGGTCTGCCCATTACTACTAATAAATGAGGAGAAACGCCCGCATCATTGAATGCCTCCTGTTCGTTGCGTTTCCCATCTTCCGAGTAGGGGGGCCTCGCCAATTTCTGCCGAGTATCGGTCTACTCGGATCTTGTTGGGCTTCCGAGTAGTTGCATACTCGGAAGCGACTCCTGGTCTCCGAGTAACCTGTTACTCGGAGGTTGCTAATGCCTCGTGTTTTTTGTTGGTCTTATTTTGCTTGATGTGTTTTGGGGAAACCCAGGGTTTGAGGATACCCCTGGGTTTCCCTTGCCTAGGGGTATGCCTTTAGTATTACCACGACAGTAGCCCCCAAGCGCTTTCGGGTGCTCGTGAGTGAGTTGGCTGCCATTTAGTCTTTCTGAGGTATGCGAAGATTGAACTCAATAAGAGGCCCGGAAGGTATTTATTGATGTTCAAACTTTTCCCCCGAGCGAGAGTTGGGCAGGTTAGCGGAAAAATTTGGCGACACTCAAACGTCTCTTGGAAGAGGTGGACTGAGGCCTCGGAAGGCGTGTCTCAGAGTAAAAGGCCTTAAACTCCATATGAACAAAATTTGTAATGTTCAATCTCCTAGGACATCGTGCCGAGTCCTAGGCCATGCCACGTGGGACATTGATTCTTTACCCCCTGCACCGGGTCTTACTGGTGGCCTGGCATTCTACGTCAGAGACGGGCCGTCAGCGAGCTTATTACTCGGATTCTCACCCGAGTAACCGGGTGTGGGATTCTTCATCTTGCGAGGAATCTTCGAGTGGTTCCTTTTGCGGTGCTTCCGAGTAACAGCTTACTCGGATGTTGTGGGAGCTTTGCGCTTTCTTCCGAGTGGTGGCATACTCGGAGAGTTTGATCGACGTTATGCTTCGCATCTTCCGAGTGGTTGGGGCGGTTCCGAGCTTCGGGTCGAAATCAGATTTGGTCTTTAACAAAAGATTTTCTCTTGTCAGAGAATCTTCTTGCCCAGGTGAGTGGGCACACTATTTGGGTCTGTCTCCTCGATTCCCGCGCCAGTTTTATAGGATAATAATTAACTGCCCATGGGGAAGTGGGAGGGATTATGGGGAAGTGGGGCGGTTTTATGGGGAAGGGCAACCGGCAAGCCCATTAGTGGGGTGCGGATCTGACGCGAGGCGGTTGCTACCTCGAGCTATAAAAGGTCCCCTGCCTTTCGGTTTGGAGCACCTCCACTCATTTCCCCCCTGCGCAGCCGTTCCCGCTCCTTCTCCCGCTCCGCCTCCTCCTTTTCCTGCTTAATCTCGCCGTCGAGACGTTTCCGCCGGCTGCTCGAGGTCCGTCCTGGGAGGCCGCCATTCGAGCTGCCCCTCTGCCGCCACCGCGACCATCTCTGCGGGGGAGTGGCTGCCGTCGATCGTGACGGAGGACATGCTGCTGGGGTACCAGAATGTCGGCCTGGTTCCCAGCGAGGGTTGCCGTTTTCCCGCGGCTGGGGAAGACGAGCCTGCACCGCGCCAGGGTGAGAGAGTAATTTTACTTTCGCATGTGGATCGCGGCTTTTCTATTCCCCCACATCCCTTCTTTTTGGATTTTCTGGCTTTCACGGGTGCTCAGCTTCATCACGTTGTTCCCAACGCGGTTACCCTTCTCTCCAGCTTTTTCACCCTTTGTGAGGGATTTTTAGGCATAGAGCCCCATTGGCATCTTTTCCGTAGCATATACGCCATTAAGACTCAGAAGGCAAAGAAGTCTGGGGAGGGTGGCGGCGTTGAGTTCAACCATCTCTGTGGCGGTCTGTTTTTGGCCAAGAAACATGGAGTACATGTTGGGAATGTGCCCTAGAGGCAAATAAAATATTTTTTATTGAGCATATTCCATTAGTTCATAATACGTTTGATACTATGCTATACCTGTATTAAGCGGAAACATTAATACAGGTGTGGTATACAAACAACCAGGTCCCTAGTAAACCCTAGTATACTAGTCCATTGGGCGATTGATGATCAAGGTTTTCTGATCATGAGACAATGGCGTCTGTTGACAATGGAGTCGTATCATTGGATAATGATATGATGGACATACACCCACCAAAAGTGTTGCGATGTGATCAAGTCACATAGTTCGACATTGCGATAACTATAACGTAGTGACCAGATCCTTAGACCGTAATGATCATATGTAATTACTGTCTATTAGGATGCCTTGATTTGCTACCCACCGCCTGACTGAAATATGCTGGCCATAAAGAAGTACTTCAGGTATTCCGAATAGATATGTTAATGAGTATGCAAATAGATCAAAGCGGGATTTGTCCTTTCGTGTGACGGATAGGTACTCTGGGCCCACTCGGTGATGTTACATCATAAAGTTTGCAAACGTGTGACTAGGTCACGGAGTTGTAATATCACGGGAACGAGTAAACTTGTTTGTTGAGAACGAGGACGAACTAGGTATAGTGGATACCGATGATCAAACCTCGGACAAGCAAAGTACCATAGGACAAAGGGAACAGGCACACGGTTAACGGATCCAACGGCGATTGAAGTTCATTCGATGGAAGCGCAGGGGCTATCAAGGATTGTAACCAGGTCCAATTGATTAGTCATTGATCAATGAGAATTTTCTCGATCATGTCTGCTGTTTCCTGGACCGTAGGGTGTTACACTTAAGGGTACTCAACGCAGTAAGGATTGATTCGGGATCACCGGAGAAATTGGAGAGAACACCGGAATTGTTCCGGTGATGACCGGAATTGTTCCGATGAAGGCCGGAAGTTGTTCCGGGTATTTTGAAAGGTTCAAAATATATTTAATAATGTTTAATATATGTTTTATTATTTAATTATATGAATTAAATATTAAAATGTATTTAAATATAATTAAAAATGAATTAAAAGGCATATGGGCCTCATAGGGCCCATTAGGGGGAGAGGGAGTCCTCCCCCATGGGCCATGGCGCCATAGAGGGGCCCACCCCCTTTATTTGGTGCGCCACCCCCCTCCCTTGGGATTAGTCCCACCCCGGAAGTGGAGGGGGGGGGTGACACCCCTCCTTGGCCTATATAAGGAGGGGTAGAGGTGCCCTTTTAATCATCATAATTTTGAGACAAGTTTCTCATCTCTCTCCCTCCTTTCTCCTTCCTCGAGTGGACTCCCCTTGTTTGGAGTCTACACTTGGTTGGGGATTTCTCCACTATACGCACGCCGTCGTGCTGCTGGAATCAGGATCCGAATCCATCTTCTTTCCGCTGCTCTACTGGTTCGGAGCCCGGAGGGACGTCGGGTATACTGTATGTGTATAATCCCGCGAGGCACTACACTTGTGGTGCTACTTCATCGTCGTGGTCGTATCGTGAGGTCTTCATCAGCAACATTCCGACGGGGACGTAATCCCGTCATCGGTCTGCAAGGATCGGGTGGCTACAGGAGTCATCGTGGATCTGCGCGGCATCGGGGATTGCCGGTACGACTACACCAACCACGTTCATGCGGGAACGTTTCCCGCTTAACGGACTACATACTGGTATGTGATCTATTTATGTCCGTTACTTGCATCAGCATAGCATAGGTCTTGGGTATGGGTCTCGTAGGTTATGAAAAATTTGTGTTTTCTGCCCCGAACCCCAACAGTACAGTATTTTTCATCTTGTGTTCCCGATTCTGTGAAGAACTGGCAGAATAGTTGGTTCTACTGCAAAGTAGCCGAGGAGCCGGGGGTGCGTACCTTGCCCCTTACTCGGACGTTAGGCTGACTAACTCTCAGGGCTGGAACCCCTGACTCACCAATGCTGATAAGGAGCAGGTGCTCCCCTTGATGTGTGAAGTCATCGGGCTGAAGAAAAATGGTCTGGAAGCCATAGATTTGATAGCTTCTTTTGTGATTCGGAAGATCCAGCCACTCCAGGCCCGAGCTCGGGGGATGTGGACATACTCCAGGTTGCAGGATGATACCCGCTATAGTAACAATGAGATAATAACAAGCGGAACCCAGGGGCTTCAGACAAATGGCCGAGTGAGGCCCCTCGGCATCGAGAATCCTCCCACCTTGGTATGCTGACTCATGTCATATGTATCTTGAATGTGCTTCATTTGTTGGCTTTAAATCGGAACTCTTTGCCTATTGCTAGGATTATACCCAGTTTCGCTGCCCTATTCCTCTGGCTCCGCAGCATCCCGCCGAGGAGGATGAAGATAGTACTGCTGGCGCGGGGGTCGGAGTCGAGGCGGGGGAGGAGCTGGAGTCCGAGGTGGCTCGGGATCAGGCAGCGTCCGAGCAGCGCTCGAAGAACAACCAGGATCGCGAGTCGGCGCGGGAGGGGCTTACTCGGACCCGCAAAAGGGCTCATACTCCGAGTGGTGAAGAGGACAGCGGGAAGCTCCCTCCCTTGGGCCTCAGCTCCGGGAAGGTTGCACCCATGAAGAAGAAGAAACTTGTCACACTTGGGGGCCGAGAGGCTAATCCCGCAGGAGGCGCTGCTGTTGAGAAGGCCAAAGGGGATGGATCTAGTTCGGCCAGGGTTGCTCCCCCAAGGCGAGCTTGAAGACCGTTCACCCGTAATGTTGTTGGTTATCGCATGCTTTAAGGCTCTGTTAGTTTCTCGGGCTCATCCTTAGCTGTCTCTTTTTGCAATGTTCGTCCGAGTGGTTCTGAGACATTGCCTTGGATCGAGGAGGATCCCGAGGCCGAAGCTATGGAGGACGCTGGCACTTGTGAGGTGACTGACTTTCCTGGGATGGGCGCTATTCCCGAAGAAACTACGGCTGTTGGTGCGAATTCTTTGTTGTTTTCTTTGTTGCGACGTTTGTCGTTGTCGTCCTACGATTTTAATTGTTTGTTGTTTCTGCTGCAGACATGGATTTTGACCCTGCTGCTGATCCAGCTCGGATTGTTATCGAGTCCGCCGCTGCTGGGGTCACTCCTCCTGAGGTGACTGTTCCTGAGGGGACGGTAGCCTCTGGGTCTGGTTCCCGAGCTGCCGCATCCGATGCTCTAGCTGGGGGGGCTGTTAAGGAGACCCATGTTGCCTCGACGGCTGGTCGAAGGAGTGAGCCTTCTAGTTCGGGGGCCATTCCCGTCGGAGCCCCAGTGGAGAGCGCTATCATTGGCGGATTGAAGGAGTCTTTGGTCAAGGCGACCCAGTTTGAGCTGCGGCTCCGGGAGCTACCATCTGAGGCTGAGTTGGTGAAGTCCAACATGCATGTAAGTACTTACGTAAGTTTTCCTACCCAGTGGGTGTAGCCCCCAAGGCTCCGAGTAACTTTGTGAAGTTATTCAGAGTCTTTTGATAGGGGTTTTTGGTTTGATGAACTTCCAGTGGGAGCACTTCTTAGTGCACCCACTGGGTATAGCCCCCAAGGCTCCGAGTAATTTGCGAAGTTACTCGGAGTCTTATGATAGGAGGTGTTTAGTCTGATTAACTTCCAGTGGGAGCACTTCTTAGTGCACCCACTTGGTGTAGCCCCAAAGGCACCGAGTAACTTTGCGAAATTACTCGGAGTCTTTTGATAGGAGGCTTTTTTATTTGGATGAACTTCCAGTGGGAGCACTTCTTAGTGCACTAAGAAGGGGGTGACCCCACGACTCCTACGGATGAGCCTACCTGGTGTCCATGAAGGCAGAAGGCCCATGAACATACGGCCTCGGCCCACTAGTTGGCACCGACGTAGGAGCCCTCGACTCACAAGGAAGGTGCGAAGACCTGCCGTACGGAGCAAGCTAGGGTTAGGAAAGTTTACCTGTACACGTAGATGAACTCCCCGAGACCTAGCCCGGTATATAAGGGCTAGGAGGGGCGACACCAAAGACATCTAATCTCACCTGTAACCTTAGCCCTAAGCGCTCCAGCCTCGGCCTCCACTGTAATCGCATCGCCCCCAATCAATAATATCGAGCAGGAGCAAGCCTTCCTGTTTGCCGACGAGCTATCGTCCCACCTGCGCTTCTCATGACTAACCCAGGGTCCCTGACCATGTGATTTTCCGGGGTTGATCCCCGTCAACTGGCGCCGTCTGTGGGAACTACGCAGGTTGGGATCACGATCTCAGCGGTCCCGTCTTCAGCAAGCCACAATTCAGGGGCGAGAACCAGACCTAGCCCACTCGAAGGATTCAAGAGCACGGAGGACATGTCCGCCACCCCATCAAGACCATTCGAGCTACAGTCATGCCAGGACCGATACTACAGTAACGGCCAAGTACAGCGCCAGTGCCGAAGGAGTCGACAACCCAGAAGAACAGCGAGGGGCCTCTACGAAGGAATCCCACTCGACAAACTGCGACACGCAACGGAGGACTCGAAAATCTTCCGACAACCCACCACCGCCCGGGCACCCTCTGCATATCAAGACGACGACTAAAAGATCGAATCCAGCGATCAGCAGAACCACCGCTAAGGCAGAAGGAATCGACGACCCAAAAGGCGCGCATGGGATAACTATGGCAGGTCCCCAATGAACGAGCCACATCACGCAGTCGCGCAACCGACGACCACTCGACGACACGCCGTCGCACGAGCGTCTGCCGCCAACCAAGACAGCGACTCCGAGACACCTGTAGGCGAGTACTACGACCCAGACCGAAGGTCGGATGAATTCGCCAACCTCATCAAGAAGCAAGATATGAGTCGAGGAATCGAAACCGATCCTCGCTTCCATGAACACCCGGAGGATCACGAGCAGATCTTCAGAATCTCAAGAAGGAAGAGGCACACCGGATCTAGCAAACTGACGGCTAGAGAGCAGCTAGCAGGACCCTGCACAATCCACAGCTTTGAGGATGACTGGGGACGCGTCAGGTCAGGTCACACTTTGAGAGATTGCCGCCTGTTCAACGAGCTAGCCGATGACCTCAAGAAGGAAAAGCAGAAAGAAGACAGACGCAGTCAATGACCCGAGCAATCGCCCACCTCAAACCCGGAAGGACGCCACAGCCCGTCGCAAGCACAGGTGCTCATGATCCAAGAAGGAAGGGCACCACAAGCACAACGCAACGCCCAAACCCTGCAGGCCAGAGCAGCTGAGAGCATAAACATAGTCGAAGTCTACCAACTACATGGCACGGAGACCAGCATCACGTTCTCACAGGACGATCATCCACCCACAGTCCCAAGACCGGGTCATGCACCCCTAGTGCTCGATGCACAAATTGGAGGATACGACATGAATCGGATCTTCATGGACGGAGGCAGCAGCATGAACATCATCTTCGCCAGCACCCTACAAAAGATGCTGATCCCACGATGAGTATGGAAAAAATCAAGCACCGAGTTGCACGGGGTAGTCCCAGGAGAAGCAGCCACATCCCTTGGAGTCATCGAACTCGAAGTCGTCTTTGGAAACCGGCGTAACTTCGCAAAGCACGTCCTCGAGTTCGAGGTACTCGACTGGCAATCGCAGTATCACGCCATACTAGGACGGCCAGCGTTCGCGCAATTCATGGCGGTCCCACACTACGCCTACCTCAAGCTCAAGATTCCAGGATCATCAGAAGTCCTCAAGATCAACGGAAGCTTCATCAAATCAGATCAATGTGATCGTGACTTCCATAGAATCTCCGACACATTCGGAGCCAAACAAGAACTCAGAGAAATAGCCATGATGACAGACAAGAGTACCTTCCCATTGGCGAACCGAAGCGAATCCAGGGAGTACGGACGCGACTTCAGCATCGACAGCGACACAGTCACTCACCAATTGCACCCAACGGACCCAGACAAAACAGTTCGCGTGTACGCCCACCTACCAGAGGAGCAGGCGGCGGCTCTCGTCGCTTTCCTTCAAGACGAGTGGGAAATATTCTCCTGGTGCCCAGCCGACATGCCTGGGATACCACGCGAATTCGCGGAACACGCCTTACGCATCAAGCCAAACACGAGGCCAGTGAAGCATGCGCTGAGACGATTCTCGGAGCCCAAGCGCAGAGCAATCGGAGAGGAAGTCAACCAGTTACTCGACGCTCAGTTCATCCGATAAACGAAGAAAGCCACCTAGATAGCCAACCCAGTGCTGGTGCCCAAGAAAGACACGACCGTGCTGCGCATGTCCGTCGACTACGGACCAGTAAATAAAAATTGCCCGAAGGACCACTTCCCTCTGCCTAGAATCGATCAGATAATCGACTCAACAGCAGGGTGCGATCTACTCTCCTTCCTCGAAGCTTACTCAGGATACAACCAGATCAGGATGAAGGAAGACGACGAAGAGCACACATCGTTCATCACCCCCTATGGAGTATGCTGCTACAGGACCATGCCCTTCGGGCTCAAAAACGCAGGCGCCACTTACCAACGAATGATGCAGGCCTGCTTAAAGGAGAAAATAGGAAGAAACGTACAAGTCTATGTGGACGACATTGTCATCAAGACCTACAAAGCAGCCACACTACTTGACGACCTACGCGAAACCTTGGCGGCGCTCAACAAATACAGAATCAAACTCAACCCAAAGAAGTGCGCATTCGGCGTAGCGGCGGGAAAGCTGCTTGGCTACATGGTCTCTACCCGCGGAATTGAGGCAAATCCCGAGAAAGTCCAAGCCATCACCCGCATGCAAGAACCAACCGACGTCAAAGGAGTGCAGCAGCTCACTGGAAAAATCGCAGCTCTCAGCCGCTTCATCAGCAGGCTAGGAGAACGCACGCTGCCTTTCTATCAACTGCTCATGAAAGGAGAGAAATTCGAGTGGACGGAGGAAGCCCGCCAAGCATTCGCGGACCTGAAAAAGACACTCTCGACCCCACCAATCCTGGCGGTAGCCAAGGAACGAGAGAAGCTATACCTCTACGTGGCAGCACGCAGTAGTGTAGTAAGCACAGCGCTCGCTGTCGAACGCGCAGAAGAAGGCAAGGTCCAGAGCATTCAGAGACCAATCTACTACCTCAGCATGCTACTGACCAAATCCCAGCAGCGGTACCCGCACTATCAGAAGCTACTACTAGCCATCGTCATGACCTCAAGAAAGGTGTCCCAATACTTCGACGAGCACCTTATCACAATCGTGACCAGCGCACCACTCGCTGACATACTCAACAACCCTGGAGCAATCGGGCTAGTCGCTGAGTGGAACATCGAGCTCAGCCCACGAGACCTGCAGTACAAGCACCCAACAGCCATCAAAGCCCAAGTACTCCCAGATTTCCTGGTTGAGTGGACGGAGGTTCAAACACCAGGCCCCCCAGACCTATCAAGATCATGGTCAATGTTCTTCAATGGGTCCAAGAGACAACAAGGAGCTGGGGCAGGAGTTGTACTCATCTCGCCCAAAGGAACAAAGCTGAAATACGTCCTCTAGATCAACTTCAGTCACGCCTCCAACAACGAAGCAGAATACGAGGCACTCCTACATGGCATGCGCATGGCCAAAACATGCGGAGCCACTCGCCTCATAACTTATGGGGACTCCAATCTCGTCGTCCAGCAGACGATGAGAAACTGCAACGCAATAGCCGACAACATGGCGGCCTACCAAAAGCTCTACAACGAACTCGAAGGAAATTTCGATGGTTGCGAGCTCAACTACATCACCAGGGACAACAACACAGTAGTTGACGAGCTCGCGAACATCGGTTCGATCCGGGCGCCTGTCCCACCTGGCGTTTTTCTCGAAAGCATCAACTGGAGATCCATCAAGGTGAAGGAAGCAACACCTGAAGCGGTCGTGGACGGTGAAGACGCAACAGAAATAACGCAGGTGGCAGCAGTAACCCCATCAGAAGGAACAAGCACCAGCACATCCGACAGCACAGCCCTGACAGAGTTCGAAGGACCTGTTTGGAAAAAACCGTTCCTCCGATTCCTAATCGAAGGCGCGCTACCACAAGACATGGCCGAAGCACGACGCATCAGCGGACGATCCAAGGCATTCATAGTGATCAACAGACAACTATATAAGCGCAGCATCACCCAGATACTCCAAAGGTGCATTGACGAAGAGGACGCCAAAGCCCTATTGCTAGAAATCCACGAAGGCACCTGCGGGCACCACGCAAGCAGTCGAGTGCTCGTGTCCAAAGCATTCCGAGCTAGGTTCAACTAGCCCACTGCCATGAAAAACGCAGAGGAAATCGTGCGATGTTGCGTCGCGTGTCAAAAATTCGCCAATAGGCCACACGCTCCCGCATCAGAGCTCAAGACCATACCACTATCTTGGCCGTTCTCCACCTGGGGACTCGACATGGTGGGCCCACTAAAGAAATCATCAAAGGGCGTAAGGACACATCTGCTCGTCGCAGTCGACAATTTCACCAAGTGGATCGAAGCAGTGCCCATCACCAACTCTACAGCTCTCACAGCTGTCAACTTCATCAAGTCGATCATCTTCAGATTCGGAGTTCCACACAACATCATCACGGACAACGACACGAATTTCACGGCCGCAGAATTTCATAACTTCTGTGAAGAACTAGGCATCAAAATCAATTATGCATCAGTCGCGCACCCACAGTCCAACGGCCAGGTGGAAAAAGCAAACGACCTTGTCTGTGGAGGAATCAAGAAACGGCTCCTCGCACCACTCGACCAAGCCGCCGGCAACTGGCTAGAAGAACTCCCCGCAGTCCTGTGGAGTCTACGAACCACACCAAACACTGCGACCGAATACACACCCTTCTTCATGGTGTACGGCGAAGAGGCAGTCCTACCACATGACCTCAAGTTCGGAGCACCCCGGGTCACCGGATACGAGGAAGAAGAAGCAGAAGAATCACTACAAGACGACAAAGATACGGCTGAAGAAGCAAGAAATACAGCCCTAACAAAATCAAAAGGGTACCAAGACAAACTACGTACCTACCAAAGCAGTCGACTGCGCACTAGAACCTTCAACAAAGGCGACCTAGTCCTACGACTAATACAAGAGAAGGTCCACAAACTTGCCCCCCAATGAGAAGGACCATTCATAGTCTCAGAAGTCATCGGAGGCGGCGCCTACAGGCTGAAGAACCCAAAGACAGGCGAGGACGTGGGCAACCCATGGAACGTACCAAACTTGCGACTGTTCTATCCATATCCCCTATCGGTCGGACATGGCTGGCAACTCATGTAAATCGCTTGACCGCAATAAAATAAATGTTGCCCAAATACTGCCATCACAAAGCACTCGGGGGCTTAAGAGGAAACTCCCCCCCGAGAAACTCCATCGCCTACGCGATCTTAATCGAAGCACTCGGGGGCTTGAGAAGCAAAAAGAAAACTCCCCCCCCCCCGAAGAAACTCCATCGCCTACGCGATCTTAATCGAAGCACTCGGGGGCTTGAGAAGCAAAAAGAAAACTCCCCTTCAAGCAACTCCATCTCCTACACGATCTTAATCGAAGCACTCAGGGGCTTAAGAGGAAACTCCCCCCCGAGAAACTCTATCGCCTACGCGATCTTAATCGAAGCACTTGGGGGCTTAAGAGAAAAACTCCCCCACGAGAAACTCCATCGCCTGCGCGATCTTAATCGAAGCACTCGGGGGCTTGAGAAGCAAAAAGCCAACTCCCCTCGAGCAACTCCATCGCCTACGCGATCTTAATCGAAGCACTCGGGGGCTTGAGAAGCAAAAAAGCAAACTCCCCTCCGAGAAACTCCATCTCCTACGCGATCTTAATCGTAGCACTCGGGGGCTTGAGAAGCAAAAAGCAAACTCCCCCCGAGCAACTCCATCGCCTACGCAATCTTAATCGAAGCACTCGGGGGCTTAAGAGCCAAACTCCCCCCCGAGAAACTCCATCGCCTACGTGATGTTAATCAAAGCACTCGGGGGCTTAAGAGGAAACTCCCCCCCGAGCAACTCTATCGCCTACGCGATCTTAATCGAAGCACTCGGGGGCTTAAGAGCAAAACACCCCCCCGAGCAACTCCATCGCCTACGCGATCTTAATCGAAGAACTCGGGGGCTTGAGAAGCAAATAGCAAACTCCTCCCCGAGCAACTGCATCGCCTACGCAATCTTAATCGAAGCACTCGGGGGCTTGAGAAGCAAAAAGAAAACTACCCTCCGAGCAAATCCATCGCCTACGCGATCTTAATCGAAGCACTCGGGGGCTTGAGAAGCAAAAAGCAAAATCCCCCTCGAGCAACTCTATCGCCTACGCGATCTTAATCGAAGCACTCGAGGGCTTAATGTAAGACCCGATATGCGGTACTATTTCAGATTCGGACGTTTCCGTCCGAACCCGAGGACAAAGCACATATCGGTCCCACCGCGACATATGAGGAAGTCATATATCCCGGATTTCAACATGATCTCACAACATTACAGATACAAGGATACAACATCTCATACAATCGGCGTACAACTGCCTCAAATACAATACAACAACGGAAGGTAGATGTCTGAGTACAGACTACAATCAAATGCCTACTGGCAAAGAGAAAACATCGATCCCATAACCACACGGGTCCAGGCCCTCTGCCGGGATCCGCCTAACTAGTCGTTGTCGAGTCTCCATGTGAAATGTCGATCACCATACCTGTTTTCAATCAGAACCCTGAAAAGAGTTTGGGGTAGTATCATGAGTACAGAGGTATTCAGCATCCAACTGTAGTGGTCATCTGACCCAGCAAGGACTTCATCACTCGTCATTCTAGGACAACTAGTAGTTTAAGGTAAGGAAGGGGTAAGTGGTGAGGTTTTTGCCGCACTAGCATTTATGAAGTGGCTAACGATCTAGAGAGTAAGATAAGAAGCCAAGCATTCGATGACGAATCGCCTCCAACAAGTCTTGCTATCAACTACTTACGCAAACATAACACCTATCCTATCCTTGTCCTCCTCTTCGCATCCCGACGAAGAAGAAGCAGTCAGGGCACACACACGTTGATCAAGTTATATCAAGATTATCTCAGTTGCTGTTGTCTATGAACAAGGAGTAGGTCTCAAGTCGTCCATAACCGTGGACACGGCTTCTCGAAAAGATTTAACCCTGCAGGGGTGTACCCACTGCCCATTACAAGGCTCCGCACGCACGCCCATCTCTCTCAGTTGCTACCCATCACAGGCAACCATTTTATGATTTAGTTCCAAGAGATACGAAACGACAGGTCCCTCTAACTAACAACGAACAAATCCGGGTGGCCCCCGGTGAGTCGACATCCAGCTCAGGAGCCGGCCGCGCTCTCGATATCGTCTCTACCGTATGTCGCAGGTTTGGATACCCGATTAATCACACATGGGAAACCGGGTCCTCAGCCGGACAAAGTGGGCCAGCAAGGGAACTATGTCCTCACTGGTCCAGGTTGGTTTCTAAACAACTGGCGTACGACCAGCACACACACAGATTCAAATGATAAAATCAGCTTGGGCCACCACTAGAAATGCTTGAAGCTAGGTAGGTAAGAAAAGGGGACCCCATAAAATCCCACACGCGGTTAGGCACGCTCAGTCTTAAAACCAATACCCGGAACTCGGATCCTAGGTGACTCGAATGGAACAAAGCGTTGGGGCGGGATAGCCTAGACCTTCCATCCTTCGTCGAATATAGTCAACATTATAATAATCATATCACCAACAACAATAATAATGTGATATCCCAAAACCAAGGAGTAACAGGGTAACATCGTAGCATCCTAAGCATGCATACTAAGCAGGGGCTGAGAAACGAGCAATAGTAACATAGCAGTACAAGTTTTGCTGGGAAGGGACATGGCTGTATCGGTTTGAAAGAGGCTGTAAACATGTGGTAGGATCAATAATCGAACCTGACCTAGACTAGCATGCAAACCGCTGGTTGAAATAGAATGGATCATAAGTAATGTATAGTCCTTGCCTGTTGATAAGTTGGATTCCAAAGGGTTAGTTGATCGCAAGCTTGCATCGTCTCCGAGAAGTACCCGCGGAAGCACACAAGACGATAAACACTGGAAAGCAATCAACGAGCAAGAACTCTATTACTACGGGGCAACACAAGATCAATAAGACAACACAAGGCATGGCAACGCGATACGGATCTATTGTCGAGAACGGTTACTAACAGTTTAAGTGGGGTATCGGTCACACACGACGAATACCGCACGTTTACGTTGGTTCAAGTTGCTTAGCTACAGGTGATCAACCAACGGTTATTAACATGGAAACTCAAGCAAGCATGGCATAGCACACAAACAGGTCAAGAGGTGAAGCAGAAAGTAAACTATCTATGCTAGTCAATTTAAGTGAGCCACAACCTAAACATGGCATAACACTAAGTGTCGCACGATGATTAATACATTTGGTACTATTCGGTCCTAAACCATATTTTAGGTTGGTTAACATCAGAAAACAATAGCATAAACACAAAGTACACGAAAAACTAGTCAAGTTACATACATGGCACACTCCAAACGGAGTTACGGTTAAAAAGATATAAGCAAAACAAGTTACGGGCACAATCTGCCAACATCACGAAGCACACTTTAGAGCAATGCATAAACAACATAATGAATGCAAACATGCTCACAAAAGATATGAAATTAAACTAGACATGACAGGGAAGGCATGGCAAAAATAATCATGCCAATAGGCATCATAGATCAAAAGATATTAACCAAACAACATGGCATCGCAAAGTAACAGACATAGTGAAAAACTGAGGTGGCTGTCAAAAACAGCAGCATAGCAACTTTGGAGCCGGATAACTATATGACCAGCAAGCATATCATGACAATGCAATACATGGTATGAAAGTAGACAGGATGCTTAACAATATGCAATTGGAATCACTCAATTCCGATAAACGGTCGCGACACACTCGTCGACCGAAGTTGCAACAAAATAACAATTTCAGCAACAGCAACACATTAACATCAGGATCACCACTTTGGAGCAAGATTTAATATAGCTAGAGCACCCAAATATGACAAGTTAAAGCATTCAAATGAAGTACACATGATGCTTAACACATAGGAGAAAGAAACAAAGCAATAGGCCTCATTGATTGGTCACAATCATCATGCAAAGTTGCAACAAAATATAAACAGCAGCACTTAATAGGAAAAATTAGCAATTAACGGCCTGATGCCCTGTTTAGCACACAATTACACAATCAAGATGACCTCAAATGCAAATGCTCACAAAATATGGATTAAAGTACACGCAATTCTGAGCAACTTTCGTTTTGAGGGCACGTTCATCGGAGCTACGGATCAACGCGAAAACGCATTGCAAAACTGGATCAACATCACAAATTATAAGGACTTCGAAAAAATAGCAGGCAGGGAAAGAAAAAAAAACTACCACGGGCTTGGCCCATCTAGCTTGATCTGCCTAGCTGGGCTGGGGCTTGCTGGGCTGCCAGGCCGGCCCAGCTCAGCGGCGGTTGGTGGCCTGGCCCACCTGGCCTGGCGGTCTGGATCGGGCGCCGGCTCGGTCCCGCTCGACCTCCTCCCGAGCGGCGGCGGCTGCGGCGGCCACCGGCGGCGAGGGACGAGGAGGAATGGCGGCGCCAGGCGGTGGAGCTTGCGGGAACTGGGCGAGACGGCCTGGCCATGGTCGCCGGCAAGGTGCAGGCGGGAGGTGAGGCTGCCGGCGACGACCTCCGGCTCGGGCCACGGCCTCCCATGGCGCGCCAGCCATGGCAGGGACGGTGGCGGGCTCCGGTGGCCTGCAAGGAGGAGATCGAGGACGTGAGGAAGGAAAGGAGGCATGGGAGGAGAGGGAAAGGAGGAGGGAGCCACGAGCACGACGTCTGGTTGGCGGCGTTGGCGTGGTGGCGACGCCGGCGTGCTGCGGGCGGTGGCCTGGTGGCGACGCCGGCGTGCTGCGGGCGGAGGCAGTGGCGGCGCGGGCCTCCCGGCCCAGATCGGGGCCCTGCAGGGCCCGGTGGCGCGGTTGGTGGCTGGGATTGGCTGGAGGAGGGAGATGAGCCACGTGGCTCGATCTGGATCCTCTGTTGGTCAGATCTGAGGGCCAGAAACGAATCTGGCTAGGGTTTTGGGAATTTGGGGGCTAGAGGGCAATTTTGAAGCAAAACTCAGGGGGGTGGCTGCAAATTTTCCATGGGGGAAACCCTAGAAGCCCTAGGGGAGTGCGGTGGTCTATATATATAGGGCAGGGTTGGCTGACCAGTTGACACAAACGCCCTCGGTACCCCTCTCGCGTGTCCGGTGATCGCGTTCGTGACCGCTGAGACCCCGTACGGACTCCGATTCTGACGAAATCTCGAACCACGCGCTCAGCGCGTCGAACCCGTTGATTGTACCTCACTGCGGTGACATTCTGTCAACATTTTTCGGCGCCCCAATAAAATAATCCGTTTATTAAATAAACGGGTTTTTCGTTTCGATGGCGATGGCTGGTCCTGTGCTGGTAGCGACGGTGCTCGGGTGAAATCCCGGTGTCGCAAGGTCGTGTGCCGTGGTGGAAAAGGGGTCAGTCACGCATCCGATACGAGAATAAGGGGGAGAAATATTCTCCTATTATTATTTCGGTGAAGCAAACACTGCAAACAACTCAGACAATCAAACAATTCACACCGAAAACAAAATTATTAATTTTTGTGAAAACTGGGCTATTACACTTAAGAGCAAAACTCCCCCCGAGCAACTCCATCGCCTACGTGATATTAATCGAACCACTCGGTAAGAGAAAAACTCCCCCCCCGAGAAACTCTATCGCCTACGCGACCTCAATCGAAGCCCTCGGGGGCTTAAGAATAAAATCCCCCCGAGCAATACTATCGCCCACGCGATCTTCTTCATGAAGCATTCGGGGGCTCGAGTACAAACCCCACCTGAGAGACGACCATCAACACTCCCATGACATCCAAGCGGCTTTGAAGAGACTTTGGAGGAAGCACAAGCTCATTTAGTCTTCACCCGATCTCCAACGATCACCTAAAGTCTCGGGGGCTACTCCCATCGGGAGCGCTGACGCGCACCCGATAAAAGACAACAAAGGAAACAAATTTTAGCCTACGCCTGACCCTTCGACTCAAGCGTAGCCTCGGGGGCTACTCCCATCGGGAGCGCTGCCACGCACCCGATAGAACCCACAGTACCAAGTATAGGACAGACCCGAAGACAGTTCCCAGCCGCAAAAGACTCGAACATAACTCTCAGTTCCAAAAGGATTCGAAGACAGCTCCTGATGGTCAAGACACAGTTTTAGGTGGCATAAAGGCTCAAATATAAATTCCATTACAAAGGATAAAGAACAGTTTACATCATAGATATCATCTTCGGTACCAAAAAGGAATCAACTACATTTGGATAGAAGGCAGCTCCTGTTACAAGAGGAAACCACCCAAGGAATTATGACTTCTACATGTGTGCCCATGAGGGGTAATCGATCCTAGTACAAGAGCATCATCACAGACAAAGTAGGAGTGGAAGCAGCAGGCTCATGATGTCAATGACATAACAAAAGGTGAAGCTCGACTTATTTGCGGAGCCATTGGAGACGTTGCTCCACCAGCTTCTTCTCCTGCTCCTCTAGCTTCTTCTCCAGCTCCACCCAAGCTGCCGAAGAAGATGACGCTGCTGCCTCCAGTTCTACAAGGTCGCCTGCCGCGCTCGTTTAACCAGTGGCTTGACATCAAGGTATCCTTCAGAGGCAGAGGAGGAAGCAGTTGAAGATGGCTCACCAGCACCACCAGAAGAGTCCCTGGAGGAAGAAGCAGTCGAAGACGCCGGCGATGGACTCCTCGACTTTGTGGAGCTGTCGCTGCTCGACTCCTTCCCATGCGGATCCATGCTATTTCCACTCGAATCGAATGCGCGGACAGTGAAAGTGCTCTCACCATCAAAGCGACAGCTGAGCATATCACCATCCCGCAAATTCAACCGCCGAGCAAACAAACTCCAACCAGAGCCAAGAAAAATCAAGCGAGTGCTATCAACCTCCAAGTCAAATTAAGAAGGAGATCGACAGCTCCCTTGAAGGTGCATAAGCAAGCCATCCTAGCCACGTTCAGAGACAATGGCAGAAAAAGCAGAGGGAAGAAGGATGTGATTGGCACTTTGGCCACGAACACGTTAAATAAAATCATAGCGCCAGAATCCCTCCTCCAAGGGAGAGGAGGAAGACACTGGCTCCGCACCATGGCGACCACCACGGCTTGAGCGTGGTGTCCGGCCACCACGGCCACGACGAACACGGCCCCGGCCAACACCTCGCCTGGGAACCATGAGCGGAAGAAGAGATGAAGAAAGAGGTGAAGCAGCGAGTTGGATAGAAGCGTGGAAGAGAAAGGCCTATTTATAGAACAACTATCATCAAAGCAAAGAGAAGCCAAAGCGATAGCAGCAATTAATTCAAACACCAATCGTCCCAGCCGTCTCGGACTCCAAGACGAAGATGCTTTATCACGGGACGCACTGTACGCAAGACGCGTCAATTCGTGCGTGTTTCCAACGCGCGTATGGGAAACCCAACCGGCGCCTACCGCACGCCACAGCGGCCATTATTATGACCGGTACAGAAGATGTGACGGTTCAATGGCAGAGCATCCCTGACAACCATCAAACAGAGGCATCAATGCCCCTCACAAGCAGTAAAGAAAAACCAAACAGACACCAAGGCTCTGATATTCCATCTTTTAGATCTTTCCCCAAGGAAGAAAAACATCTTACTCCCATCGGGAGCGTACATCATAAGACTCCCGGGTGCTCCCTCACCTAAAGGTTAGCCACGTGCTCGAGTGAACACTCGCACTTATGAGAGTCTCATGTGCTCCCTCAACCCGAAGTAAGACAAAAAAACATTCGCCAAGACCATACGGCGCTAAGAGTCTCGGGTGCTCCCTCACCTGAAGAGCCGAAATGGCATTCGAGTGATTACTCGCGAAAAACCCCCCGACTGAGAACTCGAAAACAAAGTTCCTCGGGTGAATGAGTGAACAGCTCGCTTGACGTTTTGTTCCAAGCGGGTGCAATGCTATAAAGGCTCCGCGCCTCAAAAACACACATTCCTGGAACACGATACACCGTGCCCAGATGCCACACAAGATTAGCGTGTAGGTAAGACCCCAGTGCAAAGTACGGCCGGGCTGGGACTTTCCGAAGAGCGATTTCACTCCCAACCTTTCCCATGCGAAGAGCATGATAGAAAAGCCGGGCGGACGCTCCTTAGGCTACACACATTACTGGCGGCAAATGAACACCGTAAGACCTGAAGCGGCCGGAATTTTGCTCGACACCAGTGTTCCAAGCTCACGTCGAAGGACGTGGGTTTGATTGGGCTACTGTGGTATTTTCCCTAGTGCAGTTCACCAAGGCTCGACCCGTCGACTCCTTGGGCCCTTTCAGTTTAGCATCCCTCGAAACAGTTTTTGTCATGGCCACCAGACTGCCAGCGACCCACGGATGAACCGTGCATATCAATGAACGACAAATGAATGTACTCGAGTCCCTGCGCGACTCTTCGAGTCCCCCAGACACTCGGGGGCTACTGACGAGGGGGTGACCCCACGACTCCTACGGATGAGCCTACCTGGTGTCCATGAAGGAAGAAGGCCCATGAAGATACGGCCTCGGCCCACTAGTTGGCACCGACGTAGGAGTCCTCGACTCACAAGGAAGGTGTGAAGACATGCCGTACGGAGCAAGCTAGGGTTAGGAAAGTTTACCTGTACATGTAGATGAACTCCCCGAGACCTAGCCCGATATATAAGGGCTAGGAGGCGCGACACCAAAGACATCTAATCTCACCTGTAACCCTAGCCCTGAGCGCTCCTGCCTCGGCCTCCACTGTAATCGCATAGCCCCCAATCAATAAAATCGAGCAGGAGCAAGCCTTCATGTTTTTGCCGACGAGCTATCGTCCAACCTGCACTTCTCATGACTAACCCAGGGTCCCTGACCATGGGATTTGTCGGGGTTGAGCCCCATCATGCACCCACTGGGTGTAGCCCCCAAGGCTCCGAGTAACTTCGCGAAGTTACTCGGAGTCTTTTGATAGGAGGTTTTTATTTGATTGTGGTGTTCCTCTTGTCTTCATAGGAGGCATGCAAGCTTGGGTCGGCCTTCGTGAAGTTGCAGGGGGAGAGTGTTGCTACCAAGAGTGCGTACGAGGCGCTGCTTGAAGAGCACAAAAAACTGAAGAAACAGCATACTGAGGATAATGGTGACAGTTCTTGAGTTTCTGAACTGCTATCTTTCTTCCTCTTATTCTTGCGTCTGACATTTTGCTTGAAGAGGCGGCGAAGAAGGCCTTTGATGCAAAATTTAAGGAGAACGATGATTTTGTGGCCAAGATGAAGAAGGAGATAGACCAGGTTGAGAAACGAGCCAAGCCTCACAAAGCTTTGGAGACCAGTCTCCATTACTACAAACAGGCGGCGAAGGAGAATGAGGCTTGCATCTCTAAGATGGAGTCTGACTTGGAAAAACTTTCCGAGCTGTGTGCCGAGGATGCAAAGAAACACCAAGCCGAGTTGGAAACCACTCGGAAGGCAGTGAAGGCAGCTGAAGAGTATTGCGCTGGGCAGTTCGCCGTTTTCAGTGAAACCTTGTCTGGTGAGTTTTTGATTGTCCGGGCTGCGGTAGGGAATGTTGCCCGTTCTTAGTTTTTGTACTCATCTTTTCTCTTTGTGCAGCATATGGTACAGATCCAGATGCCGAGCAGGCGCGCATGGCCGACTTTGCGGAGATCATGAAGAGAGACAACTATACTCCAGTGACCACAGAATTTTCTCTGGCTCGGGGATTGCTGACCATGCGGTGTGCCAAAGCGAAGAAATTTCCTTGAGAAGTTATGGGTGCTACCCTGGCTTTAAAGAGCAAGCTGTCACTCGGTGAAAAGAGCAGAGTGAAGTTAGATACCGTTGTACCCGTTCTGCAGGAGGCTCCGCGTCAGTTGGCGCGCTGGAAGCGCTCAGCGGCGCGGAGCGGTGCGAATTACGCACTGGCCTTGACCAAGGCGCATTTTCCAGAGCGGGTCCACAATCTCGAGCGAGTTGGTTGTGGAGATCCGAAGGAGGGTCAAAGCTGCACCGCCTTCCTGCCGCGCTATGCTGAGACTGCTAGCCGACTTGCCCTGATGCCCGATCTGGATTTCTTCGTTGACTCAACTGGTGTAACCAGTGAGTCGGACGAGGCGGGCGAGGAATGAATGGAGTGTGATTGAAAACACTGGTTTGATATGTGCCTCAGGATGCCGAGTGGATTTGTAATAAGTTGCACTGTTTGGTTGTGTCGTGACACTCCTTCGTATGGTTGATGAACTCGTACTCTGTTTCTTTGCTTGAAACGAATATTTATTCCGATTTGCCTTTCTTTTTGTTTGAATTTTCGAAGTTTTTGTTTAAAACTTGATTGATGATTTTCGTCCGAGCTGCGCACGTCTCGGAAGAAAACCTGTTTTTATAGATTTAAGCAGCCCCCAAAACTCTTGAGGCTTGAAAGTACTTACAAAATTTTTCTATTGAAGATCTTGTATACAAGGTCCTCAATGCAGATGATGTTGTGCTTCCTCAAGCCTTTGGGGCGTTGGTGAGCGCTTAACATAAGTTTTTCTAAGTTCTCGTCCGAGCTGCGCACAGCAGGGATGGAAAACCTGATTGATGATTTTCGTCCGAGCTGCGCACAGCTCGGAAGAAAACCTGTTTTGGTAGCTTTAAGAAGCCCCCAAGTCTCTTGAGGCTTGAAAGTACTTAGAAATTTTTTCTATTGAAGATCTTCTATACAAGGTCCTCAATGCAGATGATGTTGTGCTTCCTCAAGCCTTTGGGGCGTTGGTGAGCACTTAACATAAGTTTTCTAAGTTCTCGTCCGAGCTGCGCACAGCTCGGATGGAAAACCTGATTGATGATTTTCGTCCGAGCTGCGCACAGCTCGGAAGAAAACCTGTCTTTATAGCTTTAAGCAGCCCCCAAGCCTCTTGAGGCTTGAAAGTACTTAGAAATTTTTTCTATTGAATATCTTGTATACAAGGTCCTCAATGCAGATGATGTTGTGCTTCCTCAAGCCTTTGGGGCGTTGGTGAGCACTTAACATAAGTTTTTCTAAGTTCTCGTCCGAGCTGCGCACAACACGGATGGAAAACCTGATTGATGATTTTCGTCCGAGCTGCGCACAGCTCGGAAGAAAACCTGTTTTTGTAGCTTTAAGAAGCCCCCAAGTCTCATGAGGCTTGAAAGTACTTAGAAATTTTTTCTATTGAAGATCTTGTATACAAGGTCCTCAATGCAAATGATGTTGTGCTTCCTCAAGCCTTTGGGGCGTTGGTGAGCACTTAACATAAGTTTTCTAAGTTCTCGTCCGAGCTGCGCACAGCTCGGATGGAAAACCTGATTGATGATTTTCGTCCGAGCTGCGCACAGCTCGGAAGAAAACCTGTTTTTATAGCTTTAAGCAGCCACCAAGCCTCTTGAGGCTTGAAAGTACTTAGAAATTTTTTCTATTGAAGATCTTGTATACAAGGTCCTCAATGCAGATGATGTTGTGCTTCCTCAAGCCTTTGGGGCGTTGGTGAGCACTTAACATAAGTTTTTCTAAGTTCTCGTCCGAGCTGCGCACAACACGGATGGAAAACCTGATTGATGATTTTCGTCCGAGCTGCGCACAGCTCGGAAGAAAACCTGTTTTTGTAGCTTTAAGAAGCTCCCAAGTCTCATGAGGCTTGAAAGTACTTAGATATTTTTTCTATTGAAGATCTTGTATACAAGGTCCTCAATGCAAATGATGTTGTGCTTCCTCAAGCCTTTGGGGCGTTGGTGAGCACTTAACATAAGTTTTCTAAGTTCTCGTCCGAGCTACGCACAGCTCGGATGGAAAACCTGATTGATGATTTTCGTCCGAGCTGCGCACAGCTCGGAAGAAAACCTGTTTTTATAGCTTTAAGCAGCCCCCAAGCCTCTTCAGGCTTGAAAGTACTTAGAAATTTTTTCTATTGAAGATCTTGTATACAAGGTCCTCAATGCAGATGATGTTGTGCTTCCTCAAGCCTTTGGGGCGTTGGTGAGCACTTAACATAAGTTTTCTAAGTTCTCGTCCGAGCTACGCACATCTCGGATGGAAAACCTGATTGATGATTTTCGTCCGAGCTGCGCACAGCTCGGAAGAAAACCTGTTTTTATAGCTTTAAGCAGCCCCAAGCCTCTTGAGGCCTTAAAGTACGTAGAAATTTTTTCTATTGAAGATCTTGTATACAAGGTCCTCAATGCAGATGATGTTGTGCTTCCTCAAGCCTTTGGGGCGTTGGTGAGCACTTACCATAAGTTTTCTAAGTTCTCGTCCGAGCTGCGCACTGCTCGGATGGAAAACCTGATTGATGATTTTCGTCCAAGCTGCGCACAGCTTGGAAGAAAACCTGTTTTTGAGTAAATGAAAACGAACTGAGTAAGGCGCACTAGGCGTACGAAATAATATTTATTCATATCTTACAAGCGTCCTCATGCATAGAATCGGCGCAGTAACTGGGCGTTCCATGCATGAGGCTCTTCTATCTTATTGGTTACATCGTACAAGTGATAGGCCTCGTTGTGCAGTACTCTGGAGATGATAAACGGGCCATCCCATGGGGGAGCTAGTTTGTGGTCCGAAGTTTGCTTGATGCGAAGTACCATGTCACCTTCTTGGAAAGAGCGAGCTCGGACGTGTCGGTCGTGGTATCGGCGAAGGTCTTGCTGATAAAACTTCGAGCGGGTGAGAGCTAAATTTCGTTCCTCCTCCAAGAGGTCCACACCGTCTTGTCGCACTTCTTCAGCTTCAGCTTTTGTGTATTGGCTTATATGGGGTGCATTGTGCTTGAGGTCACTCGTAAGGACAGCTTCTGAGCCTTAGACGAGGAAGAAGGGCGTTGACCGAGTTGACCGATTGGGAGTTGTACGCAATCCCCACAAGACTGAAGGGAGTTCATCAACCCAGGCGCCTGCTGCTTCCTTTAGCTCTCGAAGTAGCCGAGGCTTGATTCCTTTGAGTATTAGTCCGTTGGCTCATTCGACTAGGCCGTTGGACTGTGGGTGTGCGACTGAGGCGAAGTTGACCTGGATGCCATTGGACCAACATAATTTCTTGAATTCGGCCGAGTTGAAGTTCGAGCCATTATCAGTGATGATGTCATGCGGGATGCCAAACCGATGTATGATGCCTTGCATGAAGCTGACTGTTGTGGCAGAGTCTTGGGTCTTGATAGGTTTTGCTTCTATCCATTTTGTGAACTTGTCAACGTCGACCAAAATGTGGGTGAAGCCATGCTTACTCGTTCGGAGTGGTCCGATCATATCCAGTCCACATACTGCAAATGGCCAGGCTAGGGGGATAGTCTTCAGCTCGGAAGCTAGTTTGCGGGGATGGTTGGCATAAAACTGGCAGCCTTCGCAGTGGTCGATGATGTACCGAGCATCGCTGAGTGTGTCGGGCCAAAAGAAACCAGCTCGGAAAGCTTTTTCCACCAACGTCCGACTTGAGGCGTGGTGGCCACAATCTCCCGAGTGGATTTCTTGTAGTATGTAGCGGCCTTCTTCCTCGGAGATGCATCGCTGGGGGACATGAGTGATGTTGTTCCTGTACAGCTCTCCATTGATCTCGGAGTAGGACTTGGACTTGCGGACGATCTGTTTGGCTTCTATCTCATCGTCGGGAAACTCTTGTGTTTGCAGATAGTCAAGGATTGGGCGTGTACACTCGGGGGGAATGACCTCCACATCAAACACCATGTCAACTACTGCGGGTATGTCTTCTTTGTAAGGGATGTTCTTGTCAGGCAGCATATCCGGATCGGCTTCCAGGAAAGGGTCCTCCTTGACTGTTGGGGAATGCAAGTGCTCCAGATAGATCCCTGGCGGGATCTGTCCGCGGGTGGAACCCAATTTGGCTAGGTCGTCTGCTGCCTGATTTTTAACCCCTGGGATATGATGGAGTCCAGCCCATCAAAAATTTTCTCCAATTTTCTCACTGTTACACAGTAGGTTGTCATTGTTCGGCTTCGAATGTCCCACTCCTTAATTACTTGGTTGATTACCAAGTCTGAATCTTCGAATATCATAAGTCTCCTGACTCCGAGTGAGATAGCCATTCACATACCATAAAGGAGAGCTTCATATTCGGCTTCGTTGTTTGTTGCTGGGAAATGCATTTGGAGGACGTACCTCATCTCATCCTTTCTAGGTGAGACTAGTACCACCCCTGCCCCTGCGCCGTGTAGCATCTTGGATCCATCAAAGAATATCGTCCAATGTTCTTGTGTTGGCTGTGGGGGATGTTGGACCTCAATCCACTCGGCTAGGAAGTCCACAAGTGCTGTGACTTGATTACTTTCTTAGCTTGGTAATTGAGGTCAAAGGGGAGTAGGTCCAAACTCCATTTTGCTATTCTGCCTATTGAATATGTGTTGTTCATAATTTCTGCCAGGGGGGCTTCAGAGACCACTGTGATGGAAAGATCTTGGAAGTAATGCGTGAGCTTCTGAGACGCCAAGTAAATCCCCATTGCTATCTTCTGGTAGTGAGGGTATCTCTGTTTGGATGGTGTGAGGACTTCGGAGATGTAGTACACCGGTCTTTGTACTTTCTGTGATTTTCCTTCTTCTTCCCTCTCCACCAATATGGCTACGCTGACAACTCGGCTTGTGGCATCCATATACAACAAGAGCGGCTCTTTTTCCTGGGGTCCTGCCAGGACTGGCCGAGTTGACAATTGCTTTTTGAGTTCTTCGAAAGCCATTTGAGCTTCTTCTGTCTAGACGAAATTCGGCGATTTTTTCATTAGTTGGTAGAGAGGTAGGCCTTTCTCTCCCAATCTGGAGATAAACCGACTGACTATTGCGAGGCAACCTGTTAACTTTTGGACGTCTCGGAGCTGCTTGGGGGGCTTCATGTTCTGAATTGCCGCGATTTTTTCCGTGTTGGCCTCTATCCCTCATTCGGAGACCATGAATCTGAGTAGCTTCCCTGTTGGCACGCCAAAAATGCACTTTTCAGGATTAAGCCTGATGCTGTAGGCTCGGAGGCTCTGAAAAGTTTCGGCTAAGTCGGCTAGTAAACTACTCCCTTTAGCCGACTTGATCACGATGTCATCCACATAGACTTCCATGTTTCTGCCGATCTGCCAGATCATACAATTCTGTATCATGCGTTGGTACATGGGGCCTGCATTTCTCAGTCTGAATGGCATCGTGACGTAACAGAAACATCTGAATGGGGTTATGAATGTCGTTTTCAGTTCGTCTCGTTCATATAGTCGGATTTGATGGTAACCCGAGTATGCATCGAGGAAACACAATCTCTCGCAACCTGATGTGGAGTCCACAATCTGGTCAATACGAGGAAGAGGGAAATGGTCTTTTGGACAAACTTTATTGATATGACGAAAATCAAGAAAAGCTCTCCAAGATTTATCTTTCTTCGGAACCATTACAGGATTTGCTAACCACTCGGAGTGGAAGATTTACCTAATTAATCCGGCTGCTAACAGTCTAGCTATCTCCTGTCCGATGGCCTTCCTTTTCTCAGAGGAAAACCGTCAGAGGGACTCTTTTACCGGTCTTGCTTTCGGATCTACATGTAACTTGTGCTAGGCCAACTCCCTTGGGACTCCAGGCATATCGGCGGGCTTCCACGCGAAGATGTCCCAATTCTCATGGAGGAAGTTGACGGGCTCGAGTTCCTATTGGGGATCCAGATCGGTGGCGATGTTGGTGTACTTGCCTTCATCTGTGGGGTGTATCTGTACCTTCTTGGTCTCTCTGGCTGACTCGAATGAGGATGTCTTCTTTGGCTGCAGCAACTCGGACGAGTCGGCAGCTTTCTTGTACTTGTCCAATTCGACCTCGGCCATCTGTTGATCAGCTATCAGTTCTGAAGCAGTTCTTCGGCTTGCTTGTAGTCTCCCGAGACAATGATCACGACGTGAGGGCTGGGCATCTTGAGTTTCAGATAGACATAACAGGGGATGGCCATGAATTTTGCATAGGCTGGCCTTCCGAGTAAAGCGTGATACGCACTCGGGAAGTCCACTACTTCAAAGGTGATCTTCTCTTTCCGGAAGTTACTCAGAGTACCGAAGAACACATTGAGGGAGATCATCCCGAGTGAGTACGCCTTTTTCCCCGGGATTATCCCATGAAATTCCAGATAACTTTTTTGGAGTTTGGACATCGAGGTGTTCATGCTCTTCAGAGTGCTTGCATATAAGATGTTAATTCCGCTGCCGCCATCCATCAAGAAATTCCTGATCCTGAAGTTACCATTTCCCGTTTCCACCAGAGGGTCCACAATCAGGGCGTGTCTTCCCGGGTGAGGAATGTGAGGAGGGTGGTCTGACTGATCGAAAGTGATTGGGACGTCGGCCCACTTCATGTTACTCGGAACCGCCGGAGCTGCCGAGTTGACTTATCTGAATCTTATCTTCTCCACCCTCGTCGACTCTCGCCCGGCGAAGATGACCAGCACTCCGTCTTCCCGCGGGAAGCCCTCGCTGTCCAGATCTGGGCTGGGTTCTTTCTTTTTCCCGGTTTCCTTATCTTGCTGGGGGCCTGCTCTTGCGTTCTGGGCTGCTCTCTTGATCAGGCGGAACTGCCGAGCTATATGGTTTGGGATAACCACCTTTCCCTCGGCATCACGGGTGGTGTGGAGAGGACAGGGCGTATCCAGAACTTCATCATCGTTGGATAGCTTTTTCTGCCGAGGTTTCCATTCCTTTCGTACTTGACCCTTGCCGTGAAGGCCTGAAGCATTTGCTGCCGCCACTAGCTCTGCATCTGTTGGGGCGTCTTCCGCCTTTCTCTTGTTGTTTGCGGTCTTCTGCTTCGGGTTTGGCGCCGAGCTGCCACCTTCTCTATGTTGCTGGTTCTTCTACCGGATTTCTTCTTCACCGTTGGCATACTTGTTTTCTATCTCCATCAGCTTCTCGAGTGAGGTGATGTGCGGTGATCTTGCTAACTTGAGACTTAATTCCTTGTACTTGACCCCTTGCTTGAAGGCGTGGATGGCCTGGAACTCAGATACTCCTTCGACCGAGTTGTGGAGGGTGATCCACCTCTGGATATAGTCCCGAGTAGTCTCGGTGTTTCCGTGGACGCACAATTGCAGCTCGGTCAGACCTCCAGGCCTCTTGCAGGTCCCCTCAAAATTCTTTATGAATACTCTCTCAAGGTCTTCCCAAACCCAGATGCTACTTGGGGGGGGGGCTGATTCAGCCACGCCCGAGCCGAGCCTTCTAACATCAACGACAGGTGCATCATGGCTATCTCGTCACCACCCCCTCCGATCTGCATGGCTATTTTGTAATCATCCAGCAACGTTTGGGGTTTAGCATCACCTCGGTACTTGTCCACCCCTTGGGCTATCCTGAAGTAGGGTGGAATGGGGGTAGACCGAATCCTTTCACTGAAGCAGACCGGCCCTGTGGCCATTGAGGGCCGAGCCTGATCCTGACGATGAGTTCTGGCGCGGTCAACTCGGCTCTGTACAAGGTGGCTTCGGGCATCATCTTTGTTGGGGTTCGCAGCAGAAAACACAAAATTTTCTAACTAGCGTTCCCTTAACCCAAGATCTAGCTAGCCGTATTACCGTAACGGACAGTAGTGCGGAAATAACATACCTCGGGGTGTAGTCCGTTGCGCGGGAAACGTTCCCGCAAACGTGGTTGATGTAGCCGATCAAGTTTCACAGCCCCCTGGCTGTGTTGAGCACCCGGATGGGTGTAGTGCCACACGTGCAGCACCTCGTAGTACTCGCACACATACGAGACTCGATGACGACCTCCGTTCTCCGATCCAGCGGAGGTGGCGGAAGCAGACCTTCGGAACCAGAGTTTCAGTAGCACGACGGCGTGCGTATAGTGGAGACATCCCCAACCTAGTGCAGACTCCAAACAAGGGGAGTCCGCTCATAGGAGGGAGAAATAGGGAGAGAGAGATCTACAGAATTTATCTGTATTTTTTTGGAATTTTCTGTCTTGAAAAAGGGCTACCCACCACATCTATATATAGGGGCAAACCGGGGTACGCAGGTACGTGGACTAGCGATGTGGTACTAAAATTAGCACCACATGCGCTAGCACCATGCGCATGGCCGGCCGTGGCTTGCCTTGGCCGCAAGTGGCCGGCGGCCACACATGGCCAAGTGGCCAAGTGGCCATATGGGTCAAAGCCCATGGCGCCATGCTCCCCTCTTTTTTTTTTCTTTTTCCTTTTCCTTTTTTTTTCTTTCTTCTTTCTCAAAGAAAAAAGAAAAAACCAAAAGGAATATTATTCCATTAATTATTTAAATTATATTTTAATATTTAATTCATTAATTAAATAATAAAACATATCTAAATAACTTTCCGAACAATTCGAAACCACAGAACTTTTCCGTCTCCCCTCCGAACCGATTTCGGAGTTCTCTCTTATTCTCCGGTAACTCCGATAGTTCCGAAAAGGTCTCCGATTTCATCGAGCCCTTAAGTGTGTTACCCTACGGTCCGAGAACACTCCAGTGATGACCGAGCAGAGGCTACAGTCAATGATCATCAGCGGGACCTGGATGCCCATAATGACCCCTGTGCATTCCAGATATCAACACCGATTGGACCTTACGCCGTATAGCATTCCCTTTGTCAGCGATACTGGATTGTTCCGAGATTCGATCAATGACATCCTATGTCTGGTTCAACCTCGTTACGAACTAATCCTCATTCACTCGTTCCCGTGATATTCATCCCCGTGACCTAGTCACACGCTGCGCAGCTTTATGGATGGAATCTCACCGAGTGGGCCCCGAGTATCTATCCATTATATGGATTGACAAATCCCGCTCTTGTAAACAATACTCCTCAACGTATCTCCACGGAATACCTAAGATACAACCGTTATGACCCGCATATTTCAGTCAGGTGGTGGGATGTAAGTCAAAGCATCCGGGAGGATAGTGATTATGCACGTACTCACGGTCAAAGGAACGGTCTACCACGTTCTGTAATTACAACACTGAACCTTCACAAGATTTGATCATGCTGTAATGCTTACTTTGGGTAATGTTCATCACGTCACTTAGCCAGTGAGGTGACCTCATAGTCAAGAGACTTAATTGTCCATGATCGCGAAACCACGATCATCATGTTGACCATGAACTAGTTATCGATGTAGAGGCTAACTAGGAACGCTGGGGGTTTCTATACCACACCTGCATCATTGTTTCACTGATGCAGTTCTAGCACGGTATGAAACTGGTTATGAACTTGCTTAGATATATTGGAATAATCATATATTATTTGCCTCTAGAGCATATATCCAACAGTCTCCCACTTGCACTAGAGTGCTCATAATCTAGCCGCATTTTCCCGATCATAATCATCTTATCACATAAGTGTTTCATTGATCATGCATGCTCATGGAAGAGGGTTCGTCAACGAACTGCACCAATTCAGATTCGTATGTTTCCTTTGCAACTGGTACAGGTCAAAAGCTCTTTTGACATACCACTCATTATCACATAATGGTTGGATAGAAGTTTCGCGGGAGAGTGAGACTATTATTTCACAGTATCCTCCAATGATCTCTTGGTTCAGTCTTTAGAAGACTCATCCATAGTCATATATACCGGGAAATACACTCAGCCAGAAGTCAAATACTTCTAACGCTAAACTTTTATCCATACGTCCACTTTCTTAAGTAGTATTATGTTTGTAGTACCGTGAATTTTGCTCACATTTCTTTCATGTCTTTGGTGATGTCTCTAATTCCATATAGACCCATAATATGGCTTGCAATTGTAATCTTGCATTACATTCAAGTCTATTATCCTTTCTATATTTTAGAGAATAGTCCTCAGTATGCCTCTCATATACTGAATGCATGGACTTTATTCAGATTAACTGTTTTACTCCTAAAGCACATCGGAATCTGTTCTTCTTCCAAGAACTTTTGAGTCATTTTGTTGTTGGATTCACAATGCATGTTATATGGTAGAATCATATGTCAAGAACATATGAGATCACATGTCCTGTACATGGTGCATCTCTATTCTTCCATCAAGACATTGCTTGTGATATTTGGATTTCATCCATTATATAATTTCTAGCCACAAGAACCTGTTTCTTGTCTAGAAGATTATTCCAACCTTCACTTCGTTTCATTATCCGTATCTTAATCTACTCATATAGATTTCAACGTGTAATGTGTTGGTATTTCATATAAAAGAAGATTCTTGCAATCTTGTATTTTATTTGCCTAATGCTCTATATATATATCATAATGCACATATGTATATAAGACGATTCTCTATATACACAATCAATGTATATCCATATATATACATATGAGATCATTCTTCACACATATCAATGCATATATGTTTGAGACAATGATCCTGCTCCCACTCAAATATATCCATCTTATACTCATATATTTGTGGTTCAGCTTTCATCAAGTCATTCTATTGTTCAATATGTCTCACATAATGACAATGCTTCCAAAGCTCCCACTCAGAAAATGCCCTCTGCATTCCAAGTTTCAGGGAAGTCTTCAAAGCTCCCACTCAGTTTCACGAAACTGCAGGCCCACTCAATATTTTGGTCATCACAAAATCACTTGATCAAATCAAGGTTGAGGGTTCCTGTCTTGAGGTACTATAGTCCATCCTTTTAACGAACCTTCGTCTTGCCCATTACAATTCCCTTTCAAATCCAAATTTGACTGAGATGCAATTTCAGGCTATGGTCCATCGTAGTGTAAATGAAATATTTTATTGATTAAAGCATTCCTACGTTTCCGTAGTCAATCACCATTGAACTTTTGGTCATAACCAAATAATGCCTTATGTCCATTACATTATTCTCAATAACTCTCCAGTTTGTCGAGAATATGAAATAACCGATTTATTTCACGGGACGTGAGCCATCCTTAATGTAACTCAATATTATTTCATTTCTCCTCGTGTTCTAGGATACCATCATTCCTTTGTGTCTTCAAGCAATATTATTCCCTATTGTTTTATTAAGAAGACTCATGATTATTGTTCTGTACAGAACGTATTCATGATAACCTTCTAAATTCAACAATGGCTTCAACTCATATACCAAGATCAATCATCTTTGGCATATCCTTCCTTATGTAGTGTCATTACAGCGGAACATGCTTCCGTTGCAATACTCTGATATTCTGAAGGCAAGGTCCAATACCCCGGTCAAAGTTTCCATTATCTCCCATTGGATTCGTGTCGAGAGACTTTTCTCGTATTACCAATTAAGCAACACACAATTTGCTATTCGGGATAATATGTAATTTCAATTGCTCGTAGTTTTATTACAAAGAAATTCTTTCTTTTAAGAAACCTTATAACACCATCAGTTATGGAGCTATCATGTCTCGTTAGATTCAGGATGGTTTCCTATTCATGAAGTGGGTGTTTTAACTTAATGAATTAAACAATCTTATTCGACAATAACTATAGTGCTAGGGGAAAGAACGTTTAGACCATACTACGGTTTAGTATGACTACGAATGGTTTAAGTAGTCTAGTACTTTAAACTTCCATCGTAGTTTGTGGTACAACTTCCACAAGTCTCCCATTATGTCAATATCAATACTTATCACTTCGGATCATAGCGTAGTGATGTGTATCCTTGTATTCTCACTTCTTACTGTGATTCCCGAATCTCAGTTTTATGATCTCAATTGAATACAACTTTAAATTAATCATATGAAGTCTTTAATGATAACTCACATGCCCATTCTACATCATTTATGTATAATGATTGGCACAAGTTCTACTTGCTAGAACCTTGTCATGATCATATTTATTGCAGAGGTTCATAGATCGTGTATCTAATCCATCTCATGCAATCAAGTTATGATTCTTCATTCGATAATGAACTCACAAGTTAATAGATCATACATTTAATGAATTCATCAGTTATGAAGTCACCTCATGCCATCAGATCTTTGACTTGTTATAATCAAGACAACTTTATCATTAAACATTGAATATTTCTTGACAATAATAGTAGTATTATAAATGCTTTCTATCATATCATAAATCAAGACGTAATCAAAGTATAAGCACACTTTTATTCATAAAGATGGGACAACTGACTTGTCTCATTACATGAATAACTTTGTCTCGCGAGATGCAAGACACACAACTAAGTGTTCATACTATAATGATTACATAAGATTTATCTAATACTCTAAGTATCTCCTATGATAGATGTCTCGGTGGAATCCATGCTGGCCATCAACTGACTTGATGTCCATCAATCCTTGATTTCACCTCTTCCCGTCCATGCAACAGTAGGTCCTGTTTTCATAAAACAGAATAAGTATCAAATACTCATTTACTACATCTGTTGTATAAGGGAGTAAACATTTATAAAGTATATCAAGTATATACCTTCTCCATCGACAACTTCTCCTTCAATGGGTTCGACCTCCAGGTATTGAAGTCTATCCATGAAGTCAGAGAACTCGAGGCTTTCACCTCTGCCGACATAGCCATGGACATGGTCTGTATAGCTCGGTGGAAGCGAGTGTAACACCGTGTATATCGCAGACTCATGTGTGGTATCATATTCAAAATCATCTACGAGGCTGAGATGTATCTCATGCATCTTGGCCAAGTGTGCCTTCAGGCAAGAGCCTTCTTCCAGCTTTGTAGAGAGAAACTCACTTTCTAACTCAAATCTGGCAACTCTAAACTGATGCAAGTTTGATGACTTCAGCTCATCGATCATATCGTATGTATCCATAACAGCATACTCCTCACGCAAATGTTGCGGAATGCTGGTTTCTATGATACCCTTTGCTATGGCATATGTCCTACGACGATAATGATAATCAATCGCCGCTTGTGCATCCATGTCGTTTTCTGGAGGGTTTCCCACGTGCCTTTTAGTTAAGAATGAAAGGTTGATTCTCTTGAGCACGGCTCTAAGGCATAAGTACCAACTAATGAAGTTTGACCCATTTTCTTTAAGTCTTTCACCATGTAAGAAGGAAACCATTTCAAGGTACTGGGTATTATCCATTTTTCTACAAACATAATTGCAAGGAACACAATTAAGACTAGTTCACAACAAGAGAGTTCATATAATCATATGAGCTCGCACCAAAACATTTCATCCCTAAGAAGTTTTAGTGATTACATGATCCAGATTCACTGCCCGACCTCGAATATCACACGGCCGACGGGTCAGTTTCAAAGGTAGACAACAACTTGTGCGATCACATTATCTTATATATACTGTGACTCATGCTCGATCTTTCGATCTCTAGTATTCCGAGGCCATATCTGCATATGCTAGGCTCGCCAAATTAACCTCCATGTTATATGCTGCTCAGCAAGGCCATATTTTCATATGCCAGGCTTGCCGAACCCAACCTCATGCGAACTCCATTGAATATGTAGGACAACTCCGGTATGTACGGAGCATCAGGCCATATGGGAGAACCTTCCAGGTGGTGCACACTTCGGTAGAATACTTGTGTTTGGCTTTGTTAAGGGATCATCTTATCACATGCTACCGTCGTGTATCTTATACTAGCAAGTTTTTAAGATGTCTGGGCTATGGCAACACTAAGTCTAAGTGTCTCCATTTTAGTTTGTTTTATGATGACGATTACTACTTATTAGTAACACATAGAAAAGCTATCACTACATCACAAACAAACAAACGATAGCCCCCACTTTGCAATACAAGGTTTAGACGGTCTAGTTGTATATTGCAAGTTTTACGTGGCTGCTAGGGCTTTCATAGTTAAACAGGTTTTAACCTACGAGTCAACCACAACGTCAACCATACGATTGTCTCTATTACACCCCGCACGGGGCCCTCCGTTGCAAATGCCACATCCGCTAAAGTAGAGAGACAGACACCCCCCTAGCCACTTTATACGGTACAAGCCGCATGTCAAGCGTGGAACCAGTCTCGCGTAAGAGTACGCGTAAAGTCGGTCGGGGGCCGCTTCATCAAACAATGCCGCAGATGTGAACAAGTACACGTGAGAGGGTAACAATCATACAATCAACGCCCACATCCCTGATGTGTTCTATCCGTACAGTAATACTAAGCATAGACCTAGCTCTGATACCACTGTTGGGGTTCGCAGCAGAAAACACAAATTTTTCTAACTAGCGTTCCCTTAACCCAAGATCTAGCTAGCCGTATTAACGTAACGGACAGTAGTGCGGAAATAACATACCTCGGGGTGTAGTCCGTTGCGCGGGAAACGTTCCCGCAAACGTGGTTGATGTAGCCGATCAAGTTTCACAGCCCCCTGGCTGTGTTGAGCACCCGGATGGGTGTAGTGCCACACGTGCAGCACCTCGTAGTACTCGCACACATACGAGACTCGATGACGACCTCCGTTCTCCGATCCAGCGGAGGTGGCGGAAGCAGACCTCCGGAACCAGAGTTTCAGTAGCACGACGGCGTGCGTATAGTGGAGACATCCCCAACCTAGTGCAGACTCCAAACAAGGGGAGTCCGCTCATAGGAGGGAGAAATAGGGAGAGAGAGATCTACAGAATTTATCTGTATTTTTTTGGAATTTTCTGTCTTGAAAAAGGGCTACCCACCACATCTATATATAGGGGCAAACCGGGGTACGCAGGTACGTGGACTAGCGATGTGGTACTAAAATTAGCACCACATGCGCTAGAACCATGCGCATGGCCGGCCGTGGCTTGCCTTGGCCGCAAGTGGCCGGCGGCCACACATGGCCAAGTGGCCAAGTGGCCATATGGGCCAAAGCCCATGGCGCCATGCTCCCCTCTTTTTTTTTTCTTTTTCCTTTTCCTTTTTTTTCTTTCTTCTTTCTCAAAGAAAAAACAAAAAACCAAAAGGAATATTATTCCATTAATTATTTAAATTATATTTTAATATTTAATTCATTAATTAAATAATAAAACATATCTAAATAACTTTCCGAACAATTCGAAACCACAGAACTTTTCCGTCTCCCCTCCGAACCGATTTCGGAGTTCTCTCTTATTCTCCGGTAACTCCGATAGTTCCGAAAAGGTCTCCGATTTCATCGAGCCCTTAAGTGTGTTACCCTATGGTCCGAGAACACTCCAGTCATGACCGAGCAGAGGCTACAGTCAATGATCATCAGCGGGACCTGGATGCCCATAATGACCCCTGTGCATTCCGGATATCAACACCGATTGGACCTTACGCCGTATAGCATTCCCTTTGTCAGCGATACTGGATTGTTCCGAGATTCGATCAATGACATCCTATGTCTGGTTCAACCTCGTTCCGAACTAATCCGCATTCACTCGTTCCCGTGATATTCATCCCCGTGACCTAGTCACACGCTGCGCAGCTTTATGGATGGAATCTCACCGAGTGGGCCCCGAGTATCTATCCATTATATGGATTGACAAATCCCGCTCTTGTAAACAATACTCCTCAACGTATCTCCACGGAATACCTAAGATACAACCATTATGACCCGCATATTTCAGTCAGGTGGTGGGATGTAAGTCAAAGCATCCGGGAAGATAGTGATTATGCACGTACTCACGGTCAAAGGAACGGTCTACCACGTTCTGTAATTATAACACTGAACCTTCACAAGATTTGATCATGCTGTAATGCTTACTTTGGGTAATGTTCATCACGTCACTTAGCCAGTGAGGTGACCTCATAGTCAAGAGACTTAATTGTCCATGATCGCGAAACCACGATCATCATGTTGACCATGAACTAGTTATCGATGTAGAGGCTAACTAGGAACGCTGGGGGTTTCTATACCACACCTGCATCATTGTTTCACTGATGCAGTTCTAGCACGGTATGAAACTGGTTATGAACTTGCTTAGATATATTGGAATAATCATATATTATTTGCCTCTAGAGCATATATCCAACAATCTTCAACATCAAAATAACGGTCGTCCCGGTGCCGAGGGGACTCCCCTCTCCGAGGTGCGGGCCGACCCGTCCCACGGGCTTCTGTTCTCCTGAGATCCTCATGCCGATATTGCTCTTGGCGATGCTCTCTTCGAGGTTCGTCTCTGCGCCGAGGCGATTTGTTTCTGTTCCTCCGCTCTTCCCCATAGGGTGTGTGTACTGATAGTGACGTCCTCGCAGGGGGAACTTGGGAATGGATCCGCTGCTGTGATTGACTGACAGCAGCATTTTGATCAACTGCGGTTTGTAACAGGAACACCAGGTGCTGAATTTCTTCTGCCGCTGATCCACAGTGCTGCAGAGAGTTCGCGATCCGAGTCGCCGCTATGAGATTATCCACTGGGGTACCCATAGCTCGGAGAGGTTCTCGAACTGGGCGCCGTAGTTGACGACTCGTTCTGCTTTGTTTGAGCCGAGCTACCTCCCGAGCTTAACGTTCGAGAGTATTTCCTAGCTCGGCCAGGCGCTCTCGTTCAGCCAAATTAGTTAGTATGGCTGCCTCCAGACCTCGCCCTTCTGGAGTGCTTGTGTCGATTGGGGTGTTAAGCAGACGATCGTCCGCTTCTGCCTCTTCCTGCTCCTCCCGAGTAAGAGGACGAGGTTGCCGACTTGACTCTCCGAGCTCCAACCTTCGGAAGGCTGAAACACGTCGGGTCGGTTCTCGAGTGGCAGCCCTGGATGGGCTGTCCGTTTCATCTCGGACGTGAGTGTCCCGAGCTGGCGATGGCTGAGAGGGTGGAGTCTCAGCCATGCACAATTCTGCAACCGCGACAGGGGTGCCACTGCTGCCTTCTTGCTCAGCGCCTGACTCGGGGTATGATGCTGCCATGCCTTCTTCTTCAACCAAGTCGAACAGAGGCAAGAGAGAAGCTCTGGAGCCTTCTCTTGCGATCAGTTCGTCCAAGGCCTTGTGGGCTGACTCTACCGAGTCGATGACTGCCACCTGCTGGACCTTGACCGATTTTCCATGATGGTGGGCGCGAAGGCGGCCCGAACGCTTCTTCTTGTGGCGGACAGATAGCAGCGCGGGTGCTTGACGATGGGCCGACAGCTGTAGGCGCAGGGCCCCCGACTCATCAGCTCGGAAGTGGACGCTGCCCCTTGAGGGCAGCAATTGTGCCTGGAGCGGAGAATCCTCTAACCAAGCCGAATCATCAGCTATGAAAGCCAACGATCCAAACCGTAAAACCTCTCCGACGATGAGCTCAGAGCCGCGAATCGACGAAGAAGATGAGAAAAATGCCATCTCTACGATTGTTGATCAACTCAGCCCCACGGTGGGCGCCAACTCTCATGGATATAAATCTGACAATAAGTATAGGGGTATGAAAGGAGCTAAATGAATCTGTACATAGAGAGGGTTGACGCAAAGGGATTATACAGGTTAGGCCTCTCCATAGAGATAAAAACCTTAGTCCTGTCCCAGGCAGATTGGGGTGTTCTTTCTTCAGAAAAACTGAGAATGAAGGATGTTGCGCGTGCCCATGCCAGAGGGGAGGGGGTGGCTTATATAGAGTGCGCCCCTGCCTCCTTAATGCCCTGGTATAAATGGGTCTTAATTACAACATTAAATGCCTACTTAAATATAAAACGGTCTGCCCATTACTAGTAATAAATGAGGAGAAACGCCCGCAACATTGAATGCCTCCTGTCCGTTGCGTTTCCCATCTTCCGAGTAGGGGGGCCTGGCCAATTGCTGCCGAGTATTGGTCTACTCGGATCTTGTTGGGCTTCCGAGTAGTTGCGTACTCGGAAGCGACTCCTGGTCTCCGAGTAACCTGTTACTCGGAGGCTGCCAATGTCTCGTGTTTTTTTTTGGTCTTATTATGCTTGATGTGTTTTGGGGAAACCCAGGGTTTGAGGATACCCCTGGGTTTCCCTTGCCTAGGGGTATGCCTTTAGTATTACCACGACACCTGCAGGAAAACTCCTTGGATACATAGTATCAGAGAGAGGTATCGAGGCAAACCAGAGAAAATCAATGCTGTCATGACTCTCCAGAAGCCGGCCTCAGTGAAGGGTGTCCAACGACTCACAGGATGCGTAGCCGCTCTGAGTCGGTTCATAAGCCGACATGGTGAAAAGGCAATCCCCTGTATCGAATTCTAACGAAATCAAAAACATTTGTTTGGGATGACGAAGCCGATCAGGCCCTAGAGTCACTGAAGAAACAACTATCCCAGGCTCCAATCCTGGCGGCTCCCAAACCTAAAGAACCTATGTTACTTTATATCACAGCCAACAATCGAGCGGTCAGCGCTGTGGTTGTTGTTTAGTGTATGGAAGCCGGCAAAGAACACCCCCTGCAAAGGCCAGTTTATTAAATCAGTGAGGTTTTGACTTTATCAAAACAACGTTACCCTCACTGGCAGAAATTGGTTCTTGGTGTCTTCATGGCAAGTCGGAAACTTAAGCACTACTTCCACGAGCACCCCATAATTGTGGCTAGCTCAGCACCACTTGCAGATATCATCCAAAACCGGGAAGCAACGGGAAGGATTGCAAAGTGGGCCATAGAATTGGGGGCTTATCACATCAAATATAAGCCGCGAACGGCCATCAAGTCCTAGGCGTTAGCCGACTTCATCAATGACTGGACAGAAATCCAAACATCTCCGGAGAAGCCAGTCACCAAATTCTGGATGATGCACTTCGACGGAAGCCGGCAGCTCCAAGGGTCAGGTGCCGACGTGGTTCTTACCTCACCTAAAGGGGAGAAATTCTTCTATGTTCTACAGCTGAAATTCACCTGTACCAATAATGCAGCAGATTATGAGGCCTTGCTTCAAAGGACTACGACTGGCTCGTGAGATGAACATAAGTTGGATCCAATGCTATGGCACTCTGATCTCGTTTCTCAACAAGTGTAATGAAAATGGGATTCCAAAAATCCCATAATGGCAGCTTATCGACGAGAGGTGCAAAGACAAGACGGATTTTTTGTTGGATACGAGGTGGATCACATGGACCGTAGGTAAAATGAAGCAGCAGATTCCCTCTCCCGACTCGGCTCTCAGCGAAAGCCAGTCCCTCCAAACGTATTCCTGGATGTCCTAACAAAGCCGTCTGTGCAACCACCAACAGAGCAAGACATAGCAGAGACGGATCCAGAGCCGGATTTGTTTGCTGCAATTCATGCTACACCCTCATGGGTCGTACCTTACTTGGATTACAAGACTCGAGGAATCCTTCCTCGAGATGAGATGTTGGCCAGACAAATCGTCAGGAGAAGCCAACCCTTTGTAATTATCAATGGTGAGTTACATCGGCGAAGTGCCGCAGATGTTTTTCAGAGATGCGTTTCACCAGAAGAAGGTAGAGCCATCCTCAACGAAATACACTCTGGAGATTGCGGACACCATGCCAGCTCTCGTTCGCTTGTAGCTAAATCCTTTCGACACGGCTTCTACTGGCTCACAGCTCATGCAGATGCAGAGGACATAGTCAAGAAATGTGATGGATGACAGCGTTATGCAAAACAAGCCCACGTGCCGACTCAAGAACTCAGGATGATACCTATTACCTGGCCCTTTGAAGTATGGGGACTTGATATGGTGGGACCTTCCAAAAGGTAAGACAACAAGAATACCCACATACTAGTGACAGTGGTTAAATTCACCAAATGGGTCGAGGCAGAGCCGGTCAACAAATGTGATGTTGTCACAGCACTGAAATTCTTGAAAAAGATTATATACAGATTCGGCTACCCCCACAGCATCATCACTGATAATGGTTCTAACCTATCATAAGGGGTTATGCAGCGATTCTGACAGAACGAGCACATCAGACTCAACCTTGCATCAGTGGCACATCCACAGTCCAACGGACAAGCCGAGAGAGCCAACCAAGAGTTGCTCCGAGGCATCAAACCCCGACTCGTTGTCCCTTTGAAAAGACGCCGGGTTGCTGGGAGGAGGAGTTACCCTCAGTACTATGGAGCATCCAGACGACTCCCAACAGGTCGACGGGCTACACGCCCTTGTTCCTAGTCTATGGAGCGGAAGCCGTCCTCCCAAGTGACTTACGTCACCACTCACCTCGAGTCACTGCTTATGTAGAAGCCGAAAACGAGAAAGCAAGACAAGACGGCTTGGATATTCTCGATGAAAAATGAGACTTGGCTGTAGCTCAGTCGGCTATCTACCATAGCCGTCGCATCAAAAGTCGGACTTTCTAGGAAGGTGATTTGGTGCTCCGACTCATACAGAAAAGAGATGGAATGCACAAGTTATCCTCTCCTTGGGAAGGTCCGTTTGTGATCAGCAAGAACATGTACAACGGATCCTACGACCTAGTGGATATACGTGAGAAAGCGGACACGCGCACAAGCATGGAGACTCCCAGGCCGTGGAACATCGCCCAACTCCGTCCATATTACACTTGAGTAGAAACAGGAACATTATTGTACGCTTCACTACGTCGACACACGTCGCACTGGCTTTTGCCATAATATATATATATATAAGCTGACATTCATCGTGTTGGCTTTCGCCATCAAAATATACATAAGTCGACTCTTGTCGCACTGGCCCTCGCCACACATAACTAAGACGACTTTCTTCGCGCCGGTTCCCGCCATATCGACTCCACTTTACTTTTTGTTTTATGTCATTTATTTTTTGCATCATACATTTGCATACATTGCATTATTATTTCTCAGAGACCTGGGGACCTGGAGTTCGATGACAATCATTGACTCTTTATCCGAAAAATCGGCATATATATGTAAAAATAATAGTGTATAAGCTTATTCAGGGGCAGTAGGGGGGCTCGATGTCACTCATCGACTCTTATCCGAAGAGATCCCGGCATATACATGAACTGGAAAAACAAGCCTTGGCCTGTATAGCATAAGCTCATATGATCTACATGTACCCAGCTTAGTCTACATACCTTGGGGGCTTACAACAATGCCTACCGAGTCTACTCTCAAGTACAGGGAGCACTAGTCATATCCAGCCGGCTTACAGAGAAGTCCTGACTCCTGGATAACCCAATAATCTATCTCAAGTACGAGAAGATGAGGCATGTTGAATCCAGAGTCAACTTCTATATGAGCCTTCATACTTTCTTTTTTGAATACATTAGCATCATCACATACTCTTTTCATTGTATATGTCATCCAAAATATGCATCTTGAGCACTAACCTGTGTGACTCGGTATGACACAAAAGATACTCATACCGACTCATGGGCACAACACCTTTTATTGCATCTTATGCATATACAAAGTCGACTTCAGTCGCAACGGCTCTCGCCATATACATATATCGACATTCGTCGAACCGGCTCTCGCCGACCTATTTGGAAGCGGGGAACACAACCCATCCTGTCATATCTATGTGACTTGGCAGTTTAAAAGATAGGCCTATGTGACTTGGCACTGCACACAGCTGCACACACCGACTCATGGGGACTACACTTCAAGGTTTCTTCTCAAATAAAGACTCGGTACATCACCCAGTTGAGTACACTGAATCTTGGGGAGTAACAGTTCAAAAATTCATTAGAAATTATGCAAGAAATTGTAAGTCCCAGGTTTCTGCAGGCAAGACAACCCGACACTTGGGGGCTAAATTACTTCGAAGCAAGTTTCATAAAAACAAATTCTTCTTTGATGACCCGGTACGGCACGTAAACGTGACCACACCATCCTATGAGTTGATTACAGATACTACACTATTATGTATCGACTCAGGGGGCTACAGATACATACACTATCATAAGTGATCGGCTCTCATACACTATGAGAAAATTTTCAAGTCAGGAATAAAACCGACTCATGGACTCATGGACTCAATGAAAATTCATAAATTTCATTCATCAAACCAACTGGGTCTTACATATAAGGAGGACACCTTACAAGAAAAAGACAAAACTCGGCAAAATACTACTAAAAAGAAAAACCCACAGCTTCAGAAATCTACTTCAGAGTCGGCCTCATCCTCCGTTGAATCTTCTTCTACACTAAGGACTTCCTCATCGCTGGAGCTCTCCAAAAAACAGCAGGCTCGGTCTCCATCCGAGTCAAAGATCCTAGCTGACAAGGTGTCTTCACCATCAAATTTGAAGACAATGGTGTCTCCTCGAGAAATATTCCTGGAACGAAGAAAAGTTTTCCAAACTTTCTCAAAGAACATGGTGCCATGGTTAGAAAACTAACTGTCACCCAGACAGGTCCATGAGGACATCCATCAGATCGGAGCCAAAGGCCAGAAGGTGTCGAGTCAACCACAAGTTGAGAAAAATATTCGGGAAGTTTGATCCAGCGTCGGATCATCCGGATATGAACCAAGAACTCATTCTTCTCAGGAGAAGAAGGGGGAATTCAGAAGGAGAGGCAGCACGAGTACTTCTTCCTCTACCTCTGCCACGGCCACAACCTCTACCACGGCCACGACCACGACCACGGCCGCGACCTCGAGTACTTGCACGAGGATCGGGCTCGTTGGATGCAAAAGGAGAAGAGGCTTCTATCTTAGGTGCAATGGGGAAAACAGGGAGAGGAAGAAGAAGATGGATGCGCTTGAAAGATCAAACTATCCAAAGGGATATTTATAGTAGATTCATGGGTAGGATCCATTAATGCCATAAATAATGCGGGATAACTACCCATGGTAGATAGCATTTATGGAAAGACTCCTCGATTCCCACTACAAACATCAATGCCTCTAACCGCCATTTCCGGTAGAGTGATCATAAAAACCAAACCGGATCTTTGACCAAAGGTCAAAGGAAAAATCTTCAAGTAAAAGGAAACGAGAAGCTTAAAAGAGTTAGGCGTCAACTTCTAGTAATGCATCAGATGATAGCTGACTCAACGAGAAAAGTCAAATTCATGGAGACAGAGTAATCTAAGAAAAATTGAAGAGAGACGACCCTGAGTCCTAATCAACGTCAAGCATATAGTCGGCCCTTGATCCATGAAGAGCCGGCGGAAATGAAGAAAATAAAGAAGATTGCTGTGAAGACTAAAGCACCACAACAATCCTAGGGGCTAATGTCAGGAGGATGGATCAGGCCCAAAGACCCGGCATTAGGAACCTTTGGGCCGACTCATATGAAGGCCGACGTAGCAAACTTGTAAAGTAGAATAGAACTCCACATCGTGTAGTTGTCGGACTCTAGGAATCCTGGGACCCGACACCTTTATAAGCTGAGGACCACGGGAGCCAGAGCCAGAACTTATTTCAAGCCAGTATTAGACAACTCGCTCCATAACCTAGATCTCCACGAGACTAAGGTTGCGAAACATCATCACTGTAATCGATACGATCGACTCTTCCAATTGAGGAGTCGATGCCCCTATAGTTAAAAAGCAGGAGTAGGTCTTTACCGCACCGACGGGGCCGAACCTGGGTAACTCGCCGAATCCTGTGCCTATGTCGACTCTGTCCTCGAATTCGCCTCGAAGCAAAGGTCCCATGATAAGTCCGACTCTACGGACATCTGTCGTGACTTTCCCACGACAGGAGCACCATCAGGACCTTTGTCGGCACCCTGCCGGAGGGAGGATCGACCTCCGGGAGCTTCTCCTCCACCATGGACGCTTCCCGGATGTGCCGTGAGTAGTTTACTTTGGACCATGGGTCCGTGATCAGTAGCTATGTGTTGTTCTCCTCCCCTCTTTGTTCTTCATGGTTTAGACCTCGTGAGCTGCCCTACATGATCGAGGCACATATGTAATCTTTCTGCTTTTGCTATGCTGAGTTTGATGGGATCTGATGGATTATGAGATTATGTTCATATTGTGATAGAGTAATATAATTGGTTCTTATCTTTTGTATTTTTGTTCCGAAGTAATTCTTGCATGTTCTCCGTTGCTGTTTATTGCTTTGGCCAAGTGGTAGGTAGTAACTCCAAGAGGGAACGTTATGCTCGATTGTGGGTACATGTCCCCTGATGACACGCTTGAGTGACAGAAACATGAGTCTAGGGGATGTGATGTGGCCACAAGGGGGAAAACAATGGTGCTTGTAAACGCGGTTGCAAGGATTGTTTACTTTATGCAAAGTTCTTTTTAATGTAGTTTTTTGTTGCTTTGGTTTTACACTTTGGGTGGGGATCGCAATTTAATACCAGCGAGATGTTCTGGATAGATATCTCAAGGTGGATGATTAGTAGTAGATGCAAATGGATTTCGGTCTACTTATTTTGGCGTACTTCCCATGCTTTTGAGCCTCTTCCTTTCTTTTGTAGCATAGTTAGCATTGCGGTGCATTTATAATCTTGTCAATTGCCCGTCTGTAATTTGTAAACCTCGCATAGCAGTTTTATCGTCTTTAGGGAGAGAGACATCACTAGTGAACATCACGGGACCCCGGTACATATTCTCATCATTGTTTACACGCTCATTTAATTTCTAGCTTTTACTTTCAGTTGCTATCATTATCCCTTGTGTTTTGATCCTTTGTAAACAACAAGACCAGAGAGATTGAAAACCTCTCTGAACTTCGTTGGAAGCAAAGTTATTTGTGTCTGTGTGCGGGTCTAGGTGAAGTAAGCAACCCTGAGGTTGTGAACGGCGCCATTGTTCACTTCACCACCTACTAATCATTATCTGAGTCCTACTCGATTGATAACCTCGGTATCTTCACTGAGGGAAATTTGCTGCTATCCTACATCTCACCTTCCACTTGGGGTAACCAACAAAGGGCGAGAAGCCATTATCACTTCCACGCCATCAGCTTCTCGTTCACCACAATGGTCAAGCATCCAGATAGTCAAGAGAACGCCTTGCTTCAATGCTGTGGTGGGAAGCCGTCCCGTCGGCCTGCCACCCCGTTGATTTCTCGCCACTTCGCTTCCACATTTTCTTTCCATTCCAACTTACCACACTTTCCATAAGGTCTACACATGGGGTATGGATAAGCCTTATCCACAGTACTTCACTCCGACTTGGGTGGCTACCTTCTGGGTCCGGAAGCAACATGGTGTAACAGCCCGGGATTTTCACCCAAATTAAAGAATTTGTTTGTTGCATTATTTTGTTGATTGCTAGAATTGTTTGCAGAATTCGCTTCGCTGATTTATTAATCGGTGAATATTTCCCCCTCCTTCTCGTACCGATATGCGTGACCGAACCTTTCCACCACTACACATGACCTTTGAGACACCGGGTTCCACCCGAGCACCGTCGGAACTTCCGGCACAGGACCAACCATCGCCATCGGAACAAAAAACCCCATTTAATAATTAAATGGGTTATTTTATTGGGCGTCGGAAAATGTTCTCGGAACGATATCGAAGTGAGGTAGGACTGACGGGCTCGTCGCGCTGAGCGCGTGGTTCGAGATTTTGTCCGAATCGGAGGTCGTATGGACTCACGGTAGTCAGAAACGTGGAGCACCGGACGCGCGCGAGAGAGCCGAGAGCGTTTGCGTAAACCTGCCATCCAGGCCAGCCTATATAAACATCACTACTCTCCCTAGCCTTCTAGGGTTTACCCCTTGTAAAAATTGTATCCACCCCCTGATCTATCTCAGATCTGCCTCCCCACAGCATCCAATCCCGAAACCCTAGCCACAGACCAATCTGAGCCGTCTGATCTGCAGGTCAGTGGCTCTGGAGAGGCCACGTCGCCCCAGCCGGCATCACAGTCGATCCGGGCCATGCAAGGCCTGATCGCCGCCACTGTGTCCCGCCACGCCCCATCAGGGCGCCGCCATCCGAAGCCCCATGGAGGAGTCGAGCTCCCCCGCCCGTGCAGTCGTGCGCCGCACGCCGGTCAGCGAGCCGCCGTGCCTCCGCCGCCCCGGTGAGCCCTCACCTCTCCTCCTCTCCTTCCCTCTTGGCCTCATCTCTCTCTCTCACTCGCAGCTCGCCGTGCCGCCGCCATGGGAGACTCCGAAGCTCGCACTGCCGCCCGCCATTGAAGCATCGCCCGAGGTCGAAGACGCTGCCTGCCCCATCCCGCGGTGACCTCCCACACTGTATCCGGCCGCCGCACCCCTGGATCTCCCCGTTCCGGCCGCCCCCTCACCCCAGCGCCTCAAGCCTCCTCGCCAGAGAAGCCTGCGCGCCACCGTGTGGAGCAGAGGCCGATGGTTCCACCAGCCGCTCGGGATCGAGCAACACTTGCCCGTCCGTGCCCGCTCACTCACCGCTTGGGCCGGCTCACGCGCGCCTCCCTCCACGGCCTGACCAGCGCGCCTCGCTAGAGGCCCAGCCAATGGACCCCGGCCGCATTGTTCCAGCGCCCCGAGCGAAGCTCCCTATCTCGCGCCCCAAGCAGCTGGGCCTCATCCCATATGGTGAGTCCCCCTTTTTTTATTGCTGTTGCTGCATTGTGTTGGGCTTGGCCCGTTTTTTCTTCCTGCTGTGTAGTTCCCAAGCGTAGAATAGCTAGAGGACGCCCACTGTTAAGGCTGAGATCAATGCAGATTCAGCCCGATAATGGTTTTCTTTCTTTCATCGGCTTATTTAATTGGCAGATGGTAATAGAACTTTGCGATGCCCGTATCTTTTCAACCATAGCTCAGATCGCGTTGTGTTCTACACGAAAGTTTCTTAGTTTTTCGTGTAGTTTATTAAAATGTGGTCCTTTGCTATGTTTGCACTTGTCTACATGTTGTTTCAATGCTATTTACATTGCATGCCACTGTAAAATGTAAATTGCCATAACTTTTTAACCGTTGGTCCGATAAAAATGTTCCTTATATGCAAATGGACTAGAATTGTGTGTATATCTTGTTGATGCTGATCTTGCTTGCTAATAAAAATAAAAATAAATTTTTAGGGGCAGAACAGTACCAAATGAAATAATTATCGTGGGGTCCGTAATAGTTGTTGCGTATAGGTTTTACCCCCCCCCCCCCACTTAAAGTGACTAGATTAGATAGTTTATTTGTACTTCACCTCTTTCGATGATTGTGTGACATGTCATGCTTGAGTGATATGACATGTTAACAACCTTTTCTCATATTGTGTAGCTAAACAACTCGAACCCTCGATGATAAATGTGCGGTATTGTCGTATGTGACGAGTACTTCACTTAATCGGTCAGTAACCGCTCTCGAAGGTAGATCTGTATCGTATTGGCATGTCTTGTGTTGCCTTCTTGTTGATGCTTGCTCGTGATTGCTTCTTAGTAATCGATGCATCTCCGTTGGTTGTATTTCCAGTGTTTACTTCTTGTCTGTTCCCGCGGGTACTCTAGGACACGATGCGAGTTTGCGATCGACTATACCTTCGGTTTCGTCTTCTCATCAGGTAAGGGGAGCATATATCATGCTTATAAATTTCAGCTCACTTGTGCCTAGGTATAGGATAGAACGATTGCTCGATCCTACCACTCGATATTTATGCCTCTCAAATAAACCCACACAACCATGTCGCCCACATCCTAGCAAACCATTGTTTGGCCATGTACCTTGCTTGCTTAACCACTGCTAGTATGCATACTTACGATGCTATCAACTTCTATCCTATTACTCCTTGGATTGAGCTATCACATTATTATATTGTTGTGGATGATATGATTATTATAATGTTGTCTATACTCGACAAAGGATGGAAGGTCTAGGCTATCCCTCCTCGATGCTTTGTTCCATTCGAGTCACCTAGGATCCGAGTTCCGGGTATTGGTTCTAAGACTGAGCGTTCCTAGCCGCGTGTGGGAATTTATGGGGTTCCCTCTTCTTACCTACCTAGCTTCAAACATTTCTAGTGGTGGCCCAAGCTGATTTACCATTTGAAAACCATGAATATATGTCTGTCGGGTCGCTCCTAGCCGATATCCTTTAAAAAAACTTGGGCCATCGGAGACATGGTTTCTCTTGTTGGTCCACACCTGGGAGCTAAGGGGCAGCCCACATGTGAGGGGATCAGTTACCCCGACCTCGTCCAGACGGAAGAGTCCGATCCGAGAGCGTGGTCAGCTTTTGGGTTGGGTGTCGACTCCCCGGGGGCTACCCAGATTTGTTCGTTGTTAGTTAGAGGGATTATGACGTATGACTCTCGGAATAACTCTTCAATGAGTGTCTTTAACGGGCCCGACTGAGAGAACCAACGTACATGCGGAGCTTATAATGGGCAGTTGGTACACCCCTGCAGGGTTAAATCTTTTCGAGAAGCCGTGTCCACGGTTATGGACGAACTGAGACCTACTCCTTGTTCATAGACAAGAACAACTGAGATAATCTTAATAACTTCATCAACGTGTGTGTGCCTTGACTGCTTCTTCTTCATCGAGTGATGAAGGGGAGGACAAGGATAGGATAGGTGAAATATTTGCGTAAGTAGCTGATAGCAAGACTTGTTGGAGGCGATTCCTCATCGAATGCTTGGCTTCTCATCTTACTCTAAATAGATCGTTAGCCAATTATATATATTTCTAGTGCGGCTGCAACCTCACCACTACACCCACCTTACCGTGAGAAGTTAGTTACAAGACTTGTTGATATAGCTCACCCCTTCTTTTCTCTTTTACGCACGTTATGCAAACGATCTTGGACTTCAGAGGAGATCGACGATCCTTCTTCTGGATGCCTTCGTGGAGACTCGACGACGACTAGTAAGGCGGATCCCGGCGGATAGCCTGGACCCGCGTGGACGTGGGAATGGTGTGTTTTACCTTTGCCACTAGGCATTTGATTGTATGTCTGTACTGAGACATGTATCTTCCACTGATGTAATGTATTATTACAGTTGTATGCTGATGGTATGAGATGTTGTATCCGTGTAGCTGTAATGTTGTGATATCATGTTGGAAATCCGGGGCATATGGCGTTGTCATATGTCGCGGTGGGACCAATATGTCCTTTGTCCCCGGATCTTGATGAAAACATCTATATATGGAACAGTACCGCATATTGATGGTACCATTTAAGGCCCCCTCGTTGGTTACCCAAAGTGGAAGGTTGAGATGTAGACAGCGGAAATTTCCCTTAGCTAAGATGCTAAGGTAGAGTATCAAACCAGTAGGACTCCAAGAACGACAAGTAGGTGGTTCGACAAGTGATGCACCGTTGAAAATCACTTGCTTCTCCTGGACCTGTACACACAGCAAATAACTTTGCTTCCCAACAAGTACATAGGAGTTGTCAATTCCTCCGGCCTTGTTGTTTACAAAAGATAAACCGCACGGGATAATAATGAAAGTGATAGCAACGGAAAAGTAAATAAAGCAGTAAATTGATAGTGGGTGTAAACAGTGTTGGAAATATGGAGCGGGGTCCTATGACATTCACTAGTGATGTCTCTCTCCCAAAAGATGATAAAACAGCCATGCAAGGTAAACAAATTACAGCTGGGCAAATGACAGGATTATGTGCGCAAACCAATGCTAATTATCCTATAAAGAAAGGAAGAGGCTCAAAAGCATGGGCGGTACGCTAAGACAAGTAGACCGAAATCCATCCGCATCTACCTACTAATCATCCACCTTGAGATATCTATCCAGAACATCTCAATGGTATTAAGTTGCGAATCCCACCCAAAGTGTAAACTCAAAGCAACGGACAACTGCATTAAAGAACTTTGCGTAAAGTAAACAATCCTTGCACCCGCAAGTACAAGCACCGTTGTTTTCCCCCTTGTGGCAACATCACATCCCCTAGACTCATGTTTCTGTCACTCAAGCTAGTCATCGGGGGGCTTGAACCCACAATAATTCATAACGCTCCCTCTTGGAGTCACTACCTACTACTTGGCCAAAGCAATAAACAGCAATGGAGAACATGCAAGAATTACTCTAGAACATAAATATAAAAGAGGAGAATCAAATATATCACTCAAACACAATCTGAACATAATCTCATAATCCATCGGATCCCAGCAAACTCAGCATAGCAACATCACAAATATTACATATGTGCCTCGATCATGTAGGGCAGCTCACGAGGTCTAATCCATGAAGAACAAAGAGGGGAGGAGAACATAACATAGCTACTGATCATAGACCCATGATCCAAGGTGTAATACTCACGGTTCATCCGGGAAGCATCCATGGTGGTGGAGAAGCTCCCAGAGGTGGTTCCTCCCTCCGGCAGGGTGCTGGGAAGAGGTCTTCTGGTGCTCCCGATCTTGGAAGCGCGGCAGCGGCGGAACATAGGAGAGATCGTGGAAAAGGGTTCCCGTCATGGGGGTTTCACATCACGAGGAATAAATAGGCGAAGGGGGGCAGCCAAGGGGCTACCAGGGGTCCAAGCGCCCCCCTGGCGCGGCCCCACCCTAGGGCGCGCCGGGAGGGCGCCTGGGGCCCTGGTGGGTCCCCTCTGGCCCTCCCTCGGTGATTCCCTAAGCTTGTTCTGCGCTTGTTTTTTATTGGATTTGTCCCGATTTTTTGGAGCATTTTAGTATGGGGGAAACTTGAAATAGAAAAACAACAGAAAACAGGAACTGGCACTCGGGTGCACTGAGTTAATAGGTTAGTCCAAATATGATCAAAAGTGTATGGATGTTCATCAATATCATAGCAATATCACACAAAAGAGGCATGGAGCGAGCAGAAATTATAGATACGTTTTGGACGTATCAACATCGCCAAGCTTAATTCCTGCTCGTCCTCGAGTAGGTAAATGATAAAGGCATAATTTTTGTGGTGACATGCTATCAACCATATAAGAACTTTTAAGTAAAGCAATGAAGGTATGTAATTCAATTCAAGTCATAACAGGCAAGAGTCTATATTTAGCATTGAAACAAGCAACATAAGAACATAAAGGTGCAAGAGCACTCACTGTCCGTGACTCGAATGTCTCCAAATGGTGTTTGCGTGCAAGAAAGGGGATAGGGATATACGAGAAAAAGTATTTTTGTTTGTGTTGAGAACTCAATCTACTAAAGTTTCAAACTTGGTCTTCTTTGGAATATTATCTTGACTCATCCCCAGACCACTAGCCAGGTACAAGTCAAAATGATCCAGTCCTTTTCGACATTTTGAGCACTCATGCAATGGATGAGCGTAAGCAAGAAAGTTGGCACTTAGGATGGCAAAGAGAGAATATGGTGGAGGAGGAAGACAAAAAGGTGTGAAAGGCTCACATCAATGAGGACAATCACAGGCGATAGAAAGCCAAATGATACATATGATGTGAGGAGTAGGGATTGCCATGCAACGGATGCACATATGAGCTAAGGTAAGCTCTCCAATGGAATTAGTGGGGGTGCATCCAACATGCCTGCTCAAGAAGACCTAGAGCTCATTTGAGGAGGCTATCATTGGAATATACAAGCCAAGTTCTATAGTGTGAAGGTCCCCACATAGCTATATGCATGAATGATAATCTCTATGGAGTAAAAGATATAAGAGGGAGTACGAGTGTGGATCTCTCAAAAGGAATAGTAGTGTGACCCCTTCTCTCTTTTTAGTTCTTTTTCTCTTTTTTCTATTTTTTTGTAATTTTTTGGTGGGCTCAATGGCTCTTTCTATTTCTCTCATTTGTCCTCTTTGGGATCTTTTAACTTTGTCCTCTTTGGGATCTTTTAATTTTTCAACTTTGGTCTCTTTTCCTCACTTTAGGGGTAACACTCTATATATTACAAAAAGTATAGAATATCTTTCACACCTTACAAAATTACTCAAGTCATAAAGATGATGTAACTATCATGATGTATGCAAATGTATTCCTCTGCCAGTGTAGCAGGATATGCAATGATACTAGCACGTCGTGTAGCAATGATTAGGGCAAGGCCCAACTAGCATGCGGCTCATCGATCAAGCAAGTAGCATGTATGACATGAAGATCAAGTCATGAGAAGGTGGATGTTGCATGGCAATATATCTTGGAAAGGCTATGGAAATGCCTTTGTAGGTAGGTATGGTGGTTGTTTTGAGGTAGGATATAAGGAGGTTTATGATGACAGAGTGTATCATGCCAATGGTTTGGATGTACCGGCGAAGGTGGACGCCAACTCTCGGAGTGAGAAGAAAGCAATGCAGGACACAGGAGAGGCTAGAAAAGTATTGGAAGGTGGAAGTGTCAACTTCGAATACTCACATTAGTCCGAAGAACTCATGCACTTATTATCAGTAACTCTCAATCTAATCAGGAGGTTTCACAAAGAGACAAGTACCCCGAGGAGGAGTGTATGGGGGTTTGGTTATCCTTGCGCATCCTTGACTTATGGCATGTGAGTGTACTCTAATATTCGACCCCTCAGAAGAGTAGTGATCCATCTAGTATCTAAAGTTCTCAACTAATTTTGTATGTTTTGAAAATAAACACAGATTGCCCAAAATACGACATCTATCACTAATAGGCTAAAGCTCTTGACACCAAAAGTCCAAATATTACTCAAAAAAATACCTCAAAACTATTGAAAGTTACTACTACAAAAGAATAGCAACCTCAATTACCTACTTCAAGTCAAGACACAAAACTCAATGCAATAGGAAAACTCTCTAAACAAGATAAACATGAAAACTCAAGGGGTGGGGCCGCGCCGGGTGGCCGCCTGGCCCCCCCTTGTCCCCCCTCTGGCCCCTCCTAGGCTTTTCTCGAAGCTTCTGTCAAGCTGATTTTTTATCTGAATTTTCCCGAATTTTTCTGGCACTTTTTATATGGGGGAAAACTGAAATAGAAAAACAGCAGAAAACAGGAACTGGCACTGGGGTGCACTGAGTTAGTATGTTAGTCCAATTATGATCAAAAATGTATGAAAGTGTATCTAGATCATAGCAATATCACACAAAACATGCATGGAACGAGCAGAAATTATAGATACGTTTTGGACGTATCAACTACTCACGGTTCATCCGGGAAGCGTCCATGGTGGTGGAGAAGCTCCCGGAGGTGGTTCCTCCCTCCGGCAGGGTGCCGGGAAGAGGTCTTCTAGTGCTCCCGATCTTGGAAGCGCGGCAGCGGCGGAACAGAGGAGATAACGCGGAAAAGGTTTCCCGTCACGGGGGTTTCACGTCACGAGGAATAAATAGGCGAAGGGGGAAGCCAGGGGGCCACCAGGGTTCCAGCTGACCCTCTAGCGCGGACCCACCCTAGGGCGCGCCGGGAGGGTGCCTGGAGCCCTGGTGGGTCCCCTCTGGCCCCCCCTCGGTGATTCCCGATGCTTCTTCTCTGCTGATTTTTTATTGGATTTTTCCCGAATATTTGGAGAACTTTTAATATGGGGGAAATCTGAAATATAAAAACCGCAGAAAACAGGAACTAGCACTGGGGTGCACTGAGTTAATAGGTTAGTCCAAATATGATCAAAAGTGTATGGAAGTTCATCAATATCATAGCAATATCACACAAAAGAGGCATGGAGCGAGCATAAATTATAGATATCTTTTGGACGTATTACATATCGGGCCTTACAACTTGGTATCAGAGCCTTACCTACCGTAGGATCCCTTTTCTGGCCGAAGTCGAGTCTAGACAAAAAGTATTGTGTAGTTACTAAGTTAGTTATCGGAGATTAGATATCTTTTACTCCTTATCCTTGCTCTGGTCAGGACAAGTGTCGTAAGTGTTTTACTCTCGCCTTATCCCCCTTCAAACTTTAGGATCTCGAGTAAGTGGAGTTTCGGAATAGTTACAATGCCTTGCTTGCAGCGTATTGTATCGATTCCGATCTCAGGTTTGCGAAATCCTGTTGTACCTTTAGTTCTTCTGACTCTGGGTAAAACATCTTGGTCGTATGTTGAATTCAGTCCTCTTACCTAGTATCCTCACGATTTTACTGAGAATGCTTCCCTTGATTGTCGCTTTCAATTATCATTCTTGCTCTTGATCTCCCGATGGTTTCGTTATTCAACATCGCCGTCTCTCTGCGGAAATTTATCTCGATGGAAGTTCTTCGTCGACATGAAGCAGAGCCCCTTGTTGGTGGTGTTGAATATTTTCATCTCTCTTCTCTCTCCCCCCTCTCCCCTTGATCGTCCAGGATCTCGGGACGAGATCCCTTGTTGGTGGTGTTGTATTGTAACAACCCGGGATTTTCACCCAAATTAAAAAAAAAATGTTGCATTATTTTGTTGATTGCTAGAATTGTTTGCAGTATTTTCTTCGCCTATTTATTAGTCGGTGAATATTTCCATCAAGAACCTCTACAATGGATCCTACTACCTGGTTGATAACGCGAGAAGGCAAAGTCACGCACATCCATGGAGGAGACTCCCAGGCCATGGAACATCGCACAACTCCGTCCATATTATACTTAGATAGTACAGGAACACTATTGTACAAAGTCGACACACGTCGCACTGGCTCTCGCCATATATATATATACATATATATATATAAGTCGACATTTGTCGCACCGGCTATCACCGCATAATAAAGTCGATTCACATCGCAACCGGCTCTCGCCACAGTTAAATCAATAAGTCGATCTTCATCGGATTTATGCCATCATCATAATTAACGTATGAAGTCGACTTTCGTCGCAAATAGGCTATCGCCATACTTAAACACAAAGTCAATTTTTCATCGCAAATAGGCTTTCGCCAAAAAGTCGATTTTTATCGCACTAGGATTTCGCCACTTCTAAAAATCGTCTTCTTCGCACCGGCTCTCGCCAGGCTTATGCATAAAGACGACTTTCATATTACATAAAACATCATATTACATCATATTACATCAATTACATATTTTTTCACCTTTTTCTCAGAGACCTGGGGGCTTGATCAACCCTCTACCGGCTCTGAGCATGTATATTGCTTTCATAGGGCAAATCGGGCAGCTCAATGATACTCATCGACTCTCACCAGAAAAGCCGACATATATATGTAAAATTTCACATGTGTATGCTTCGATAAGGGGAAGTACGAGAGTTCGATGGCTCCATCGACTCTTAAACCAAAAATATCCCGACATATACATGAATTGGTCACTCACGCAGACCGGCCTGTACAGTTCAGAGCTTACATAACTAACTCGCAACCGGTTCGTCTAAACTTCGAGTTTTTCAAAAAACACCTCTCGAATTTAGTCCTAAGAGTCGGGCACGCTAGTCATTGAAAAGTCGTCTCTACATAGATGTTTCGACTCTTGAACCAATAATCTCTCTCAAGGCGAGAAGAGGAGGTCTAAGCCGACTTCTACTAGCCTTTGCATTTTATTCTTTCATATAAAGCATCATGCTCAATTAATAAAAACATTTTTTTCTCACAGATACACAAGTTATACCTACGTGACTCGGCACAAGCACACAGATGCACATACCGACTCATGGGGACTACACTTCAAAAATCTTCTCAAAGATCCGACACGACGCAATGATGTTCATGCCGACTCTTGGGGACTACACTTCGAATCAAAGATTATATGACCCGATACAGCACCCAGATGCATACACCGACTCTTGGGGAGTATGACTTCAAAAGATTATATGACCTGGTATGGCACACAACATGACCACACACCCTCATGGGGGATACAAGTCGATCTATCCTATGAGTCGATCACTGATACACAACTATTCTGAATCGACTCAGGGGGCTACAGATAAAGACATCATCAATGATATCATCTCTCATGCATTGTGAAAAAATATTCAAAGACAGGAATAAAACCGACTTATAGACTCGATGGGAAATTATAAATTTCATTCATCAACAACCGAGTCTTACATCAAAACGAGGAGCCTTACATTGCAGGAAATTGAAATCCAAATTCGGCAAAATACTACTAATTAAAAAAAGAACTATAGCTTCAGTCGTCGTCTTCAGAGTCGGTATCGTCCTCAGATGAAGAGATGTTGGCTTCCTCTTCATTATTTTAAAATTCTTCATCACTGTTGCTGGAACTCTCCATGCAGCAGTCGGCTCGGTCACCATCCAAATCAAAGATTCTAGCCCAGAGAGTGTCACCACCTTCATATCTACAAACAATGGTGTCTCCTCTTGAGATGTTCCTGGAGCGAAGGAAAGTTTTCCAACCTTTCTCCAAGAACATGGAGTTGTGGCTAGAGTAGCTAGTAGCTACCTAGACAGGTCCATGAGGACACCCCTCAGAGCGGAGCCAGAGACCCGAAGGTCTTGAATCCATCACAAGATTGGCAAAATACTCAGGAAGTTTTATCCAACGACGAATCATCTGGACGTGTATCAAGAACTCACTCTTCTCAGGAGAATAAGGGGGAGATTCAGATGGAGGAATTGTATGAGCACTTCTTCCCCTACCTCTTCCACGGCCACGACCTCAACCACGAGCGCCTGCACTGGAACCAGGGTCATCGACCGTCGAAGGAACACGAGCACCTAGCTTGGGAGCCATGAAGAAAGTAGCAAGGGAGAGGAAGAAGAAGATGCGGGCACTCAAAGGATAGAAACCACCCAATGGCTATTTATAGCAGTTCCGAGGAGAGGATCAATCAATGCCATAATGACGTGGGTGAACTACCCATGGTAGTTGACATTTATGGAAAGACTCTTCGATTCCCATGACAATATCAATGCCTCCAATAGGCATTTCTGGCAGTGCAATCATAACAGCAATACCGGATCTTTGACTAAAAAAGTCAAAAGAAATTTTCTAATTAGAAGATGAAGCGAAGAGACAAGAGAAATTGGCACCGACTCCTTGCAAAAACTCAAAAAGATTGGGAGTCGATCTGTCCAAGTTAGGGAGTCGACAACCATGATGGTGACAAGAAGATTGCTGTGAAGACTAAAGAATCACACCAATCCTGGGGGCTAATGACGGGGGGATGGACCAAGCCCATAACCTGGCATTAGGTCAAAAGGGCCGACTCACCTACGGAAGGCCCAAGGAGGAAAACCCAGCCCAGGGCCGGCTGCGCCAAGGAAAGAAGATCGAAGCCGTAGAAGGAATTCAACTTACCTTGTATAGCACATAGAATATTTGTGAAGTAGAATAGGACTCCACCTCGTGTCGGAGTCGGACTCGCGGAATCCTGGGACCCGGTGCCTTCATAAGCCGAGGTCCATGGGATCCAGAGCCAAGAACAATCTCAATCCAAGATAGGACTAGACACTTGTCGGCGTGACCTAGATCACCTCGAGATCAAGGTCACGAAACAATTCTCTTGTAATCGACCAACCGACTCTTCTTTCGAGAGTCGGAACCCATAATAATAAGAAACAAGAGTAGGCTTTTACCTCGAGACAAAGAGGGACTGAAACCTGGGTAAATTGCCGAGTCTCTTGTCCATGTCGACTCTCTCCATGAAATCGCCTCGCAGCAAAGGTCCCATGTGAAGTTCGACTCTTCGGACATCTGTTGTGACTTTCCCACGACAAGGACCATGAGGTATATCTCAATTGTACACGCTTCTTTCAGTACATGGGGGTTTTCTACCTATACCATATGGCCAGTTGGTTCAAAAATCAAAGTTATTTTCCATGCATGTCATTTGATTGGTCTTGTAATCTCGTGCTACCAAGGTGTAGAGTTTAGTTCCGGATAGTTCTTGTTTTAATCGGCATAGGTTACAGTTTACTCTTTATCTGGTTTCATACTCTCATTACGATCAGTGGTGGATCCAGGATTTCATTTCATTTTTTGGCATTGCGACATCTAATTTGTTCATGTAGATGAAACCCTAGTCCCCCTTCATTAGAGCACCCATAGTGATATGTTTTGCTGCCTTAAACCCTAGTCAAAGCCTCAACATGTTATAGTCATGAGTATACACTGCCTCCGAAGATAACGTGCAAGCATAATGCTAATTACGTGGTGTCGATAACATGTGTGTAAGGTGCACGCAGTTGTGTAACTCATGCTGCAATATATAGATGGAAAAAAGTTTTGTACTGAAAATTTGGGTGTCCGTGAATATATATACTCCGTCCTCATGATCAATTGTCGATCCACCCTTAATTGTGATATCTATCATGGTTTCCTCCAAGCCCTTTATTTTGTAGGTTGTTGATAGTTATCTTCTAAACATGATTGTTCATATGTGTTTAATATTTCACAGGTAGGTTCCGACAATGTCGATTCTGACAAGGAAAGCATGGAAAACAAGAGCCGCTACATCCTCAACAAGCTGCTAAGTGGGGAGATCATCTACCCGATGACGGGGCGTATGAGAAGATCTGATGCCCATTCTGTCATAGGAGGAAGGTTGCGATAGACATTAACAACCTGATCATGCATTCCAAGAGCGTTGGCAAATCCTAGCGGGAAGAAGTGAAACCGGTAAAGAAGGCACATCATGCAGCCTTCGGTGTCTTCGTCGAGAAGTACGTGACGGGCCATGTTCCCTTCTTCATCCAGCGGCCTGCTCCTCTTCCTTAAGACGTCGAAGAAGTACCGACCGGGATGCGCTCTACTTGGCTGCACCTGCGCGCTACCTCTGCCTCCCCCGGCTACATATACATTATGTCTTTTGGTTGTTGTTGGTGACGAAGACTGATGCCCCATATATGTACTAAAACTTATGCGTTGCGATCGTTACCCTGATACACTATAATCGTTAATCTATCGTTATCATCAAGTAGTTGATATATATATATATATATATATATATATATATATATATATATATATATTGAAATATCTATTTCAATCTTTTCAGTGATTATGCATATGTTGATCAATGATCAGGGTATATGATCAATACTGAAATTAATCTTCCAACAATGGAAATATGCATCAAAGCTGGTGATTCACACTTTTGGAGAAGTTTGTTGGTTGTTGAACACCTCTTATATGACAATTGTAGGAAACCTGTAGGAGAAGGCTGCAATACCAGATGTTTTGAGAGGGCATGTGGCGTGATAATAAACCTCTTATAATTGCCTACCCTAGATTATTTGATCTTTGCTTCAAAAAAAAACATGTCTATTGCTAAGGAATTCAGTTTGAGCCTGAGTAACATCTCCTTTAGAAGAACCCTCTATAAGGATTCTCTAAGTTTGCAGGTGAGCCGCAAAGACAAATGTGATGAGATTGATCTTTCTGATCAATAAGAAGGAATCTAAAAATTGCAGTAACACACACACACACACACACATATATATATATATAAACATGACTGGAATTACTTATTAGTGGGCTAGAGATCGACCAGAGCAGTTCTTAGTTAAGAGCAACATCAGAAGACACACATGTCCCAATCTACATAAACATAGTCTTTTATTTTCATAACTAAAAAAGAAAAAAAGTTATTCCTTGGCTCCATTTGCCTTGGCCCTCTGGATGATCCTCTCCATCTCTGCATTCTTCTCCGTCAGGTCTTCCGCGCGAAGGACCAATGTTTCCCTACGCACTCGGTTGAGCTCCAGCTCTAGGCTCGCATTTTTATGCGTAAGGTCGATGTTGAAGGCCACCGTCTTCTTCAAATCCTCATGCAAGGTCCGAAGTGTTGCAAGCGAATCATCCGCTTGCTTCAGCAGCTGCTCCCTGGCGGCAATGGCGTCATCCATGTTCTCTTCATCCACTTTGATGGGAACCGTGACATTCACTGTACTCCTGTCCAACGCTTGGCATAACTCATCGATGATTCCCAGGTGATATTGCTGGCAATCAGATCCACTGGACATGTATGTCGATGTGAATAAAAAATGATGTGAAAAGAAAGATTCGAGCAAAAAAGAGAAAGATTTCCTCGCAAAAAAAGGAGATAGAGTAATGGAATAGAATGGATATGTAAACCACTATACCTAACACTCTTAGCGGGCGGCGTTGAATAATCCATGGCCTTGGGGTGACGAACTGTGGATCGAGGTCTGGATGGCCGGCATGCGGAGAGAGAGAGAGAGAGAGAGAGATGGAGTAGCGGAGGAACTGCTCAATAAATCACGGTTGCCAGCCAAATGCACGAGTACTGTGTAGTAGGACTAGCAATGCATGGCTCACATAGAAGATAAGGGAGTTGACCACGAAAATGACCGCATGACCAGGCGACTATTATAACCCACAGTTATTCAAAGCAATACGTCAGTGATAGTCATCGACATCACCCAAAAGTTCATTTATTTAATTTAATTGTTGGCCTCGCAACTCTAACAATTCTCTACAAATAATCGAATGAGTAGCAAGCTGTGTTTTATTTTTTTAAAATTTCCCTTGTTGTCAAGTGAAGCTAGCGAACTTCCAAAAAAACAATATAAATTAAAGTGAAGCTAGAGGTTCATTTTTTGCAACCGTAGGTATGCTCAGCTGTTATAACGCACAGTTTATTGTACGAACTGTGTGTCGTGCATCACCAACCCTTAGATTTCCCAAACACTTGATTTTAGGAACTGCGTTCCGTTCATAACAAACACTAAGATTTACAGAAACGTGCCTAATAGATTACACATCCCACACGTTTCAGTAAATACAAATGATTGTGAAGCCACCCATTGTTTCACACACGAAAGGATTTTCAGAAGCGTGCCTGATAGATTAGACGTTCCAAACATTTCAGTTACCATGAATGACGGTGTAGACAGGCTGGCGGTCCTTTATTTGCAACCGTGGGTTTTCACCCTAAATATCCCAGACCAATTTTCGAAGACCCGTCAGCCCTACATCACCCACGAAATAATTTTTAGAATTGTGGCCTTTCGGGTATGTTTCCCAGACGGTTCAGTTTCGCCCAAACGGTTTTTATTTATACCATTTGCGTTGATAGCATCAAAAACAGTTTCGTACAAGGGATTGGGAAAGGATTATCGTTTTAGCCCCTCTTTGCAATAGTGTTCTATCCAGTTTCCTGCGGCCTGTTTTAGTGGTGCGAGGAGCCGTTTTTTGATTCTGCCGCATACTAGGCCATTTTATTTCTCCACTTGTCCGTTGGACTGCGAGTGCGCGACTGAGGCGTAGTTGATCTTGATGCCTAGTTCCTGGTAGAAGTTTTGGAATTTGGCTGCTGTGAAGTTTGTACAGTTATCAGTGATGATGTTGTGCGGTACCCTGAATCGAAAGATGATTGACTTGATGAAGTTGACTGCCGTGAGGGCTGTCGACCTGGTGATTGGTACTTCTTAAATCCACTTGGTGAACTTGTCGGATGCTACTAGGAGATATGTTCGACCATATTTTGAAGATTTCTTGAGTGGACCCACGATGTCGAGTCCCCATGTTGCAAAGGGCCAGGATAGTGGTATGGTTTTAAGTTCTGATGCTGGCGCGTGGGGCCTGCTGGCAAATTGTTGACAGGCGATGCAGCTTCTCCCGATGTCTTTCGTAGTTCGCATCGCGGTAGGCCAGTAGAAGCCTACTCGAAAATCTTTGGCCACTAGAGCGCAGCTGATTGCGTGGTGTCCACAAGTGCCTTCGTGGATCTCTAGTAGTAGTGCCTTGCCATCTTTTTCCTTGATGCACTTTTGGAGCACTTGAGAAATGCTGCGCTTGTATAGCTGTCAATTGATTATGCTGAATGCCTTGGATCGTCGGCTGATGTGTCGGGCTTCCGCGACGTCTTGCGGCAAGGTGCATTGTATCAGATATCTGAGGAAAGCTCTTGTCCAGGCTAGGCCTTTGGGTGCCGCTGGCTCTGCCTCCTCGATTGCGTTGTTGCCTTCTTCGTCAGCGGCTGGGTTTGCTGCTTCTACTTGTGTCGGTTTGCTTGTGTTCCCAGTTTCTATGGCTACTTCTGGTGCAAGTGCTTTGGTTTTGATTGATCTCTGGTTGATACTCTCGAGGAAAACGCCTAGGGGAACTGGTCCTTGCATTGATCCGATGTTTGCGAGCTCGTCTGCTTCTATGTTATTCGCTTTGGTGACGTAGTTAAGCTCACATCTGTCAAACTCCCCTTATAGGTGTTGTAGAGCTTCTAGTATGCTGACATGTTATCTGCGAATGCTTCGCAATCTCTCATTACTTGTTGGACGACGAGATTGGACACATCGTAGATTATGAGGCGGGTGGCACTGCAAGCTTTAGCCATGCGCATGCCATGAAGTAGTGCCTCATATTCTTCTTCGTTGTTTGATGCCTTGTCGAAGTTGATCTGGAGCATGTATCTAAGTTTGTCTCCTTTGGGTGAGATTAGCACGACGCCTGCTCCAGCTCCTTGGTGCCTTTTTGATCCGTCGAAGAACATGTTCCATGAATTGGAGAGGCCTGGGGGGCCGGGTGTTCGTACCTCCATCCATTCGACCAGGAAGTCGGGGAGGACCTGCACTTTGATCGCAGTTGGGTGCCTGAATTGTAGGTCGCGAGGGATGAGCTCGATATTCCACTTGGTGCCTCGGCTTGTTGCTACTGGGTTGTTTAGGATATCCGAGAGTGCTGCACTGCTCACCACCGTGATTGGGTGCTCCTCGAAGTAGTGTGTTACTTTTCGTGACGTCATGACGATGGCATACACGACCTTCTGGTAGTGCAGGTACCTCTGCTGGGATTTTTTGAGGACCTCACTGAGGTAGTAGATTGGCCTTTGTATGCCTTGTACATTTCCATTTCTATGCGCTCGACAACGAGTGTGGTGCTTACGACACTGCTCCGAGCTCTATGTAAAGGTATAGCGGTTAACGTTCCTTGGGTACTGCCAAGATTGGTGGAGTCGAGAGGGTCTTCTTTAGGTCTGCGAATGCATTTCGGGCCTCTTCGGTCCACTCAAACTTTCCCCCTTTCCTGATTAGTTGGTAGAATGGCAGTGTCCTTTCTCCTAGCCTACTGATGAAATGGCTCAAGGTTGCGAGTCTTCCGTTGAGTTGCTGTACGCCCCTTATGTTGACTAGTTCTTGCATCCTGGCGAGTTCTTGGACTATCTCTGGGTTAGCTTCGACTCCTCGGGCAGAGACCATGTACCCGAGTAGTTTTCCTGCTGGGACGCCGAACACGCACTTTTTTTATTATTCTTTATTTTGTATCTGTTGAGTGCTGCGAAAGTTTCTCGAAGGTCGTTACGTAGTGTGCCTGCGTTATCCTTGGGGAAGTGCTTATTGACGGGTCCATAGTCGACGCACATGCGCAGTACGTCGGTGTCCTTTTTGGGTACCAAGACTGGGTTTGCGACCCAGGTGGCCTTCTTCGTCTCTTGGATGAATTGTGCGTCGAGTAATCGTTTGATTTCTTCTCCGATGGCTCTGCGCTTGGGTTCAGAGAATCTGCGCAGTACTTGCTTTACTGGTTTGGTGTTTGGATAAATTTGCAGTGCGTGCTCTGCAAACTCTCGTGGTATTCTGGGAATGTTGATACGTCCCAAACGTATCTATAATTTCTGCTTGTTCCATGCACTTTTATGTGACATTGCTACATGTTTTGCTACACTTTTATATCATTTTACACATATTTGGACTAACCTACTAACTCAGTGTACCCATGGCCAGTTTCTATCTGCTGATGTCTTTAGTTGCAGTGATTTTCCCCAATTTATAATGCTCCAAAAATTCCGGAAAAATCAGAATAAAAATCAGCGTCACGGAAGCTTCCGGAAGCCCAAAGGGGGGGCAGGGGGCCAACCTGGAGCCCCAGGTATCCCCTGGCTGCCCCCTTTGGCCTATATTATCTCTTCTTCCATGAAACCTTCTAGGAGAAGCCCGCAGTGCGGAATACCTCTTTGTTCTGCCGCCGCCGATCGGGAGCAGCAGATGACCTCTTCCCAGCATCCTGCCGGAGGGAGGATTAACCTCCGGGAGCTTCTCCACCACCATGGATGCTTTCGGGGATGTGCCGTGAGTAGTCCCCCTTGATTCATGGGTCCATGATCAGTAGGTATGTGATGTCTTCTCTCCAATCTTGTTCTTCAATGTTTAGCCCTTGTAAGCTGCCCTACATGATCAAGGCACCTATGTAATTTTCCTGCTATTGTTATGCTGTGTTTGCTGGGATCCGATGGATTATGAGATTATGTTCAGCTTGTGATGAGTTATATATTTAGTTCTCCTTTTATATTTTGTTCTTGAGTAATTCTTGCATGTTCTCCGTTGCGTTTTATTACTTTGGCCAAGTAGTAGATAGTAACTCCAAGAGGGAGCGTTTATGCTTGATTGTGGGTTCATGCGCCCCAATGTCTAGATTGAGTGACAGAAACATGAGACTAGGGGATGTGTTGTTTCCACCACGGAGAAAACAACAAGTTCTTGTAACTGCGGTTGCAAGGATTGTTTACCTTACACAAAGTTTTCTAATGCAGTTGTCTATTGCTTTGGGTTTACACTTCGGGTGGGGCTCGCAACTTAATACCAGCGAGATGTTCTGGATAGATATCTCAAGATGATGATGAGTGAGTAGATGTTGTAGGATTACGGTCTACTTGTCTTGGCGTACATCCCATACTTTTGAGCCACTAACTTTCTTTGCAGCATAATTACCATTGCGGTGCCTTTATAATTCTGTCAATTTCCCAGCTTTAATTTTTCACCAAGCTTAGCTGTTTTATCGTCTTTTGGAGAGAGACATCACTAGTGAACATCATGGGAACCCGGTCCATATTTCCACCAATATTTAGACCTCCATTTTATTACCGATATTAATATCAGTTGCATTTATCACCACTATCATTATCCCTTGCGTTTAATCCTTTCTAAACAACAAGGCCGGAGAGATTGACAACCTCTCTGTACTCGTTGGGAGCAAAGCTATCTGTTGTGTGTGCATGTCTAGGTAAAGTAAGAAACCTCGGTTGTGAACGACGCGATTGTTCACTTTACCACTACTTGTTGACCGTGGAGTCCTCACTAGTGCAGACGATAGCTACCATGATACTCCTTTCCCAGTCCCTTGACCAAAACTGTTTGCAGTGCAATAAACGTAAATGGTAGAAATAAAAAACCGTCTGCCCAAAAATGAACCGTCTGGGAAACATGTGCCATCGGCTGCCATTCTGAAAATTATTGCGTGGGTGATGCCAGGCTGATGGTTCTTTGAAAACCCGTCTGTGATATGTAGAGTGAAGCCCACGGTTGCAAACAATGGACCGCCAGCCCCTTTATCACAATCATTAATAGTACCTCAAATGTTCGGGATACCTAATCAATTGGGCACGCTTCTGAAAATCCTTTCGTTGGCGGGAACAAAGCTGACAATTTGACCAAACAACCGTCCACATATATATTCAGAAAAACCACGGTCGCAAGCAATGAACCGCTAGCCCTTGTTACCAATCGGTTGTGGTTACTGAAATGTGTGGGATATGTGATTTATCAGAAACGCTTCTGAAAATATAAGTGTTGGTGTTGGACGACACACAGTTCGTACAATCAACTATGCGTGATGAAAAAAAATAACACCGACAGCTGCTTCAAATGAAAGGCTAGCTAGTTCTATGTATTTTTTGTTTATTTAAAATTTCGCTAGTTTCTCTTAGCAGACGTTCTGAAGTACAAAATTGTGTGCGATGATATGGTGTAACACAAACAAGTAAGTTTTCAAAAATGTCTTCTTTCTAGGCACACTGCAACCCGTTTGTGATATTGTTGCAACCAAACGATTATAATTCTAGACTATTTACAAACACCACGTGTTTGATACCGTGTGCACTTTTAAAAAAATTGAAGGAAAGAGTAACGAGAACCTTGCGATATAGAACGCCACGCGTCAGCCGCTTGTTTGTCTTCCTCGTTTCGGCTTGTACCCGCCGACGACTTCTAGTCAAACATATCAAACACCGCTTGATCGTTTGTGATGGCCACGCGTACACTCGCAATGCAGCTGGAGAAGGCGCTAGGTCACGCACGCACCCGCACAACATCATGCGCGCAACCATGCAACCTTCCCGCCCGTTGCCAATAATCCCCAATGCTGGCCGTAAAGAGCGTTAGTGTCGGGGACACAGGAGCCGCATTCACATCCCCTTCTTTTGCCCTCTCTTCCCACAAATCAACAATGGGTCCGGTCCACTGTACCCCAGCCAACTTGACCCCAGCAGCTGATGGTGAGGTAGTGACTCCGCCGGCAGCTCCGCTGGAAGTGCCGGACAACTCCTTGCTAGTTCTAGTGGTACCGCGGCCGACCCGCACTCCCCGACGGTATGCATGCCTGAACGCTTGCTCTCGCAATGTCCGTCGCACAGCGTGCACCGAGCGCAACATGCGCTCCCGCCGTGTTGCCATTCCCGCGCGTACCCTCAAGGCGCAGGCGTGCGCAATGGAGGCGCAGGCGCGCACCATCCGGGTGATGGAGCACGACAGGCAGGAGGGGAGAAGCGTCCGGGCGCAGGGGGCGGCATGCAGGCACCGGAAAGCACCATGCAAGCGCCGGCGAGCACATCCAAGCGTCTGTCAGCACATTCAGGCGCCGGCAAGCACATTCAGGCGCCGGTGAGCACCATCCTGGCGTCGGAGAGCATCACCCAGGGTCCCTCGGGCTTCGGCGACGATAACGGCGACACCTCGTGCGCTACAAGCCTTCCTCGCGTGGGAGGAGGAAAACGAGATGGCTATGGAACTGGCAGCTTCCCTGCATGAAGAGGAAGATCGTCAGCGTGATCTGGTGAGGTACGTGGAAAACGAGCGCTTCGCGGTAGGGAATCGGGAGCGGCTGGAAGAGGATGCCCGTAGACGGAGCAGTTTCTCCTCCGGTGTCTCCAACTGATCTGCACGCGCGGCAGGGAGCTTTTAGCTGGTAGTAAATATTTTGGGTTCATCAGTATATCATCGATGGCCTGATACGTAGTTGAAATGAGCTAGATACGAAGGTAAAAGCTATTTCAGTACGTACTTGACGCTAGTTTAGGGTTTATTTTGGGTTAGTTCTTATAGTTGAACTAATTGGAGAAAAGGAACCATGCTCCTTTATGCAATGGAGATGTATGTTATGCAATGAAAATCTATTGTCAGTGAATCCTATCCGTGTATTCCTCTTGTTTGATTGATTGCAAGATGCAAAGCCTTATTCAGATACAGATGAAGAAAAACACACGGATCATTAAAACAGACTGTTGGCAATGCGCGACCACTCACGCCAGGATTTTCATTGCAGATTTCTCGCTCAATTTTTCGAGGAGGAATAGTAGTTGCCTTCCGGTAGAAGGCTTGGAGGAGTTGGCCTACTCGAGAAGCTTGGGACCAGCGACGTACACATTCGATTAAAACAAGCATTTCTTTGGCCCGGCCGACCGGTGAGATAGAACTACTAGTCCTGGTGAGGAGCGGTGGCGCGTGCTCCTGGCATGGAGCCATCTAGTCAACCCTGAGCACATGCCACGCCTCTCCCGTCTCATCATCGTAGAGCTAGCGAGCCTAGCTTGGAAAATAATTCACTTGTTCATGTGACTTCGAGCTTGCGATGTGAAAGAAGGAAGAACAGGTAGTAGTATTTGGGAGCGGTGAGGGGAGGAGGTGTTTAACATCAAACTCCTTGTCTCATGGTGACCTAGCACTAGTCCCGGTGAGGAGCGTTGGTGCGCGCATGCTCCTGCCAAACTACCGTTTAGTCAAACCTGTTCGCACGCCACTCCTATCTCGTCTAATCACCGTACTGTGCGTGTGTACAGTCCCGAGGCTAGCTGCTAGTAGGTAGATGCGGAGTAGTAAAATTGTGCGGTGAAGTCTACAATAGCTGAGAACAAATCATGCGAACAATGCAAAAGATTTATTATAGGTTCCCCGCTACATAGTTCATCTCTGCGATACACTGGAGTTCTTCCTCGACTAAACCAAAAAAACTTCAAACTTCAAACTTAAACTAGGTAGGACTGGCGCCTGGAGGCGGTGATCGACGGCGGATCACGAAGACGGATGTTAAAGCAGACTCATGGCTTGCATGCTGCGGGAAAGGACAAGCTCTCCGCCTTGTAGAGGGTGTAGGCGAGCCTGTATTTGTGTAACACCTTGACGAAGCGATCGGCGGCGGCACCCTCTGAAATGGCCAACAGCTCTTCCTTCACGGGTCCAGCTCGATATGAGCTCTGTACAACATCTTGGATGATCGATAGATGTGTTCTTCGAGGTAGCATGTGACCTAGCCTTCGCCGTCAACTTCAATATAGCGCTACCTCTTCACACGGCGCGACGGCTCCACGACAGGCGGAGGGATCGAACTACCGTCGCCTCCGCCGCATCCTCCACCTCCCAGAAGGCTCGACGGCTCGTCGACTGGCGGAGGGATTTGGCTGCCGTTGACGTTGTCCGCTGATGACCCTCAACTGTAGGGGATTGAGATAGTCTTCGAGGGTAAGAATAACCCAATTTTTAGATTCTGCTCAAGGGGATCCAAAGAATACTCACAAGCTTTAATAGTTGAGTTGCCAATTAAATCGCACCTGAAATACACTTGCTTGCAACGAAGTATTAGTTGCAACGGTGATATGGAAGTGATTGTGGCAACGGAAATTATGGCAGTGAAACAGCAAAAGTAAAACAGCAAAAGTAAACACTTAGTAACCAGTAGGATTGAAACATTGTAGCCTAGGGAGATGGATGGTTGGGCGATGCTTGGATGAGAGTGAACATGTAATAGATTCAAACATGGGGCAAGGCACACTGAAAAGCAAGGATCATCTAGGCAATATCAAACATTAGGCATGCATACCGTAGGTAGTTGTACGTGCTTGCAATAAGAACTTGCACACCATCTTTTGTCCTACCATCCCGCTACAAACGGGGCCAAAAGGAACTTAAGGAGATTAAGGTGCTCCTGTCAAAGAGCATCAGAACGAAGCATTAACACTCAATGGATACATGAAATCCTCAAATTATAGTCCATCCCCTTTGCTGTCCCACGTTGTCACCATTGGGATCGCTGGTTACGGACTATAATAGGTGCATACAACTCATAGATAGGATCAAGAACACAAATAAACTCATGAAAACACAACTGTTTCAGATCTAAAAACATGGCACTCGGGCCCAAAGTGACAAGCATTAAGAGAAAAAAGTTGTAGCAAAGGTGATAAACACAATACTAGATGATAGGCAACAAGCCCCCAACAATCTGACGAACTATTACATGATCTAACTCATCCAATCCCTACCACCCCCTTTGCCTACAACAGGGAATTACTCACACATGAAAGGAGAAGTCATGGAGGGATGATGGAGTGGTGATGGTGATGACGATGACGATGATCTCCCCTCACCGGAGGCCAAAACAACCTCTAGATTAGCCCTCCCGGAGAAGAACGGAGGGTGGCGGTGGCTCCGCGACGAGAATTGGAAAAGTGACTTCTTTTCTGGGTTTCCTTGCGACGGGTAAAAATAGGGGCCAAGGTAGGTCACCAGAGGGGGTGGGACCCACTCAGGCGGCCTCTCGGCGCGGCCAGGGGGGTGGCCGCGCCAGCAGGGCGCCTAGGCCCCTCTGTCCCCCCTTTGGCGCATCTTCTGGTCCTGGGTCCCTCTGGGTGCATGAATTTTCTGTATTTTTTCTAGGAATTTTCGAAGTACCTAAAACTCCATATTTCTGCACACAATAAAACCATACATGCAGCTCTGCTGAAAACAGCGTCAGACCGGGTTAGTTTCATTTAAATATGCAAGAATGAGGCCAAAACAATAGCGAAAGTGTTTGGAAAATTAGATACGTTTGAGACGTATCAACTCCCCCAAGCATAGGATATTGCTTGTCCTCAAGCAATTCAGTTCAATGAACTGGTCGCGAAGAAGAAAACTTTGACAAACTCTTTTGCTTCATTAGATGTATATAAGCATGTACTACGAAAAGAGTTTAGCAAGTATTGGAACAATGCTACAAGGACAATGCACGAAGCAATCCTTCTTTCATGTGATCAATCACAAACAACTGAGAGTAAATAATATGCTGCTGAAAATCAAGATAGGATCACAATGCACATAGCTTGAGCATACTAGAGTGGTATCTCGCTAGCCTCCATGAGTGAAGCAAAACATAAATGCAGAAGCTCCTCCAGAGTGTTAAAGGAGACTAGAACTAAGAATTTCAGAACAAGTAATATCACAATCATGCAGAATACAATGTGGTACTTTGGGACAATGCAAATTACACTCAGAATGACAATTATGCTCTCAATAGTTGGTGCTTTGAAGAAACAAAGTGGAGATTCTCGAACCGTGGCTTTTGATGGTAAGGTTGAAAACTCGTGGCTGGAAGAAAAGACTAAACATGTACCAGAGCTCGTGTTTTTGAAAACAGAAATAAAATGTTTTGACAGGTGCAACTTTCCATTCAAGGGTAGACGGTAAAGGTTTCTCAATATCTCCCATACAAACCACATTAATGGCGGTTCCCATGCTTTTCGCTTACACTTATGTTACCTTGTCCATGTATCATTTAACGGTATATGGTGCCTTTTATTTTGCCTCAAGTATGGAAGGAAAGTTCTCGTTCCATCTATCATTAGCAACATTTGAGCCATTTCATTCCATCATCAAGTATGTGGGAAGTGTAAAAAATTTCATAAATTGTGAAACAAGTGAGAACTGGGCATTCTTCAGACCGGCCTCTGCCTCATAAATTTGACTAGTTAAAACTTTTTCAGGGAGTAAAACATTTTTGGCATGGAAGATACTGATTTTCCCTCACTGCACCATGAGCTTGTGAGGTTGCAAAAAGGAAACTTTTGAAAGAATTTTGAGATGGTACAAGAAAGTCTTCGTTAGGGATGGCTAGTAAATACCCTAAATAGGAAGGTATGGTGGACTCATGTGGAATAACTGGTTTGAAAGGATTTTGGATACACAAGCAGAATTCCACTTAGTGAGAGCGAAGGCTAGAAAAAGACTAGGAAGCGACCAACTAGAGAGAAATAACGGTCATAATCATGCAGAGCGACAAAGCAACATTGAATCGGGCATGGAAGTGATATAACTATTCTGAAATAAAAAGATCATCAAGGAATGATAGACTTTTTAGTCATAAACATGAGTGAACATGTGCCAAGTCAATCCAAGAATTTTCCGAAGGGAAATACCACTTCAATATGCCAAACCATGAACAATGCAATGCATGTAAATCATTTCAACAACACATTATGCACTCTAGCTATTTGAGACTAACCACAAAGAAAGCATGAACCATTGGGAGAGCATTGTAAACGAAGCACTATGTCGCTACAAGCTGGTCTCTAGATCATAAGTACAAGCATATGTACAAAAGTAGAAACAAAAAGAGTTCATACCGGTTTTTCTTGTTGCATCCCTTCTGTCGATCTTTGTCATTACTACCTTGTCACTTGCACGACCGAGCGTAGGAGAATATAGTAAAGTGCAAATGCCATCACGGACTCGAGCTGAACTCTGCAAACAAAGCAAACTAAAGAGAGAAAGGAAATCTTTTTGGGTTTTTCAAAGGTTAAACGAAAGCAAAAGAAAGGAGAAATATTTTTGTTGTTTTTGCAAATTAAGACAGAACAAAGAAGAACAGGCAAAAACGTCAAAAAGATCAAAGCGAACAACATAAAATGGATAGTACAATGGAAAGGGGAGAAGGGCACGTACTCCCCCAAGCTTAGGCTTGTGGCCTAAGTTGGTATGGGCTACTGCGGTCCCCAGAAGTGTGCAGCTCCAAGCTAGTGCTGGTGCGTCCACGGGTCGTACGGGGCTTTAGGTGCGTAGACCAAAGTCCTGGGATCCTCCCATGAAGAAGGCTCCACGCTCCAAGCAGAAGAAGACCCTTCACCCCACTGGGTAACGGGCTCTTCCTCATCGGGCACAACCCCCTCCATGGGGTTATGAAATTGCTGCTGGGCCACGAACTCGTCATACTGGATAACATTGAAGGACCATACGTTCCTGCAGGTATAATCAAACAAAAGAGGTGCAGGTAGATGGATCTCCCGAATAGTGGTCAGTCCAAACCTCAGAATATAATTAAGGTTACCAAACTTGGAAGTCCTAGTAACAAACTCATGCCTCTTCATGGAAGCAAGGTCAAAGCTCACAAAAGGAAAAGGCACATCATCAGGATGTGCGGTGCGCTCAAGAGACTCAAGAACAAGTGTGGCATAAACGCCTCCAAAGAGATCTCCCTTGTTGCCATTAGCAGCAAGGCGGCGAGCAATCAAGGCACCAACATTATATTTACTCTGCCCTGAAAGGGTGTTTGCCAGGATAGCAGCATCCAGCGCAGAACTGTTGCTCGTGTTGTAAGGCCCGATATGCGGTACTGTTCCAGATCTAGGTGTTTTCAACCAGATCCGGGGACGAAGCACATATCGGTCCCACCGCGACATATGACAAAGCCATATGCCCCGGATTTCCAACATGATATCACAACATTACAGATACAACGATACAACATCTCATACAATCGGCATACAAGTGCCTCAAATACAATACAACAGCGCAAGATACATGTCTGGGTACAGACTACAAGCAAATGCCTAGTGGCAAAGAGAAAAACATCGATCCCATAACCACACGGGTCCAGGCCCTCTGCCGGGATCCGCCTAACTAGTCGTCGTCGAGTCTCCACGTGAAACGTCGATCACCGTACCTGTTGTCGATCAAGAACCCTGAAAAGAGTTTGGGGGTAGTATCATGAGTACAGAGGTACTCAGCATCCAACTGTAGTGGTCAACTGACCCAGCAAGGACTTCATCACTCGTCATTCTAGGGCAACTAGTAGTTTACGGTAAGGATGGGGTAAGTGGTGAGGTTTCTGCCGCACTAGCATTTATGAAGTGGCTAACGATCTAGAGAGTAAGATAAGAAGCCAAGCATTCGATGAGGAATCTCCTCCAACAAGTCTTGCTACCAACTACTTATGCAAACATAACACCTATCCTATCCTTGTCCTCCTCTTCGCATCCCGACGAAGAAGAAGCAGTCAAGGCACACACACACGTTGATCAAGTTATTTTAAGATTATCTCAGTTGTTGTTGTCTATGAACAAGGAGTAGGTCTCAAGTCGTCCATAACCGTGGACACGGCTTCTCGAAAAGATTTAACCCTACAGGGGTGTACCAACTGCCCATTACAAGGCTCCGCACGCACGTCCATCTCTCTCAGTTGCTACCCATCACAGGCAACAATTTTATGATTTAGTTGCAAGAGATCCGAAACGACAAGTCCCTCTAACTAACAATGAACAAATACGGGTGGCCCCCGATGAGTCGACATCCATCTCAGGAGCCGGTCGCGCTCTCGATCTGGTCTCAACCGTCTGTCGCAGCTTTGGATAGCCGGTTAATCACACGTGGGACACCGGGTCCTCAGCCGGACAAGGTGGGCCAGCAAGGGAACTATGTCCACACTGGTCCAGGTTGGTTTGTAAACAACTGGCGGCCGACCAGCACACACACGGTATCAAATGGTAAATCAGCTTGGGCCACCACTAGAAATGTTTGAAGCTAGGTAGGTAAGAAAAGGGGACCCCATAAAATCCCACACGCGGTTAGGCACGCTCAGTCTTAAAACCAATACCCGGAACACGGATCCTAGGTGACTCGAATGGAACAAAGCGTCGGGGCGGGATAGCCTAGACCTTCCATCCTTCGTCGAATATAGTCAAAATTATAATAATCATATCATCAACAACAATATAATAATGTGATATCCCAAACCAAGGAGTAACAAGGTAACATCGTAGCATCCTAAGCATGCATACTAAGCAAGGGCTGAGAACAAAGCAATAGTAACATAGCAGTACATGGTTTGCTGGGAGGGGACGTGGCTGTATCGGTTTGAAAGAGGCTGTAAACATGTGGTAGGATCAAACATCGAACCTATCCTAGACTAGCATGCAAACCGCTGGTTGAAATAGAATGGATCATAAGTAATGTATAGTCCTTGCCTGTTGATAAGTTGGATTCCGAAGGTGTAGTTGATCGCAAGCTCGCATCGTCTCCGAGAGGTATCCGCGGGAGCACACAAGACGATAAACACTGGAAAGCAATCAACGAGCAAGCACTCTATTACTATGAGGCAAACACGAGCAAGCAACAACAAAAAAGGCAAGACGAGACATCGCACCTACCGTCGAGAGCGGTTACTAACAGGTTAAGTGGAGTACTCGTCACACACGACGATTACCGCACATTTATGGTGGTTCAAGTTGCTTAGCTACAGGTGATCAACAAAGGTTGTTACCATGGCATATCACTCAAGCATGGCATGAGGTGTAGAAAAAATAAACTATCTGATCTAGTCAATTTAAGTGGGGGGGTAAAACCTATACATGGCAAACTATTGCGGACCCCACGATATTTATTGCATTGTGTACTGTTCTGCCGTAAACCATATTTATTATTTTTATTAGCAAGCAAGAGCAGCATAAACACAATCTACATGCAATTCTAGTCAAGTTACATATAAGAAACAATTTAATCAGAGCAACGGTTAAAAAGTTATTGCAGTTACAGTTTACAGTGGCAGGCAGTTTAATTAGCATGCAAACAGCATGTAAACAAAGTCAAAGATGGAAACAAACAACATTTTATTAATCTACGCGCAAAACGGAGCAACTTTCATGTGGAAAGCGTCTCCATCGGAGCTACCGGTGAAAAGTTATAGCTACCGCAAAAAAACTAATACAATCTGCCTAAATAATAATAAAAACCTAGAAAGGAAAAAAAGCTCTATTGGGCCGAAACTAGCTCAACTGGGCCGAGCCCAGATCCACTGCAAAAAAAATAAAAAAAAATAAAAAAAGGCAAGGGGGCGCTGGACCTTGGTCCGACTGGGCCGTGAGGGGGCGAGGCCAGCCCAGCTCGGGCTGGAGGTGGGCTAGCCGGCCCATGGCGGTTCGTCCCGATCTGGGGTCGCTCCCGATCCAGCGGGCGGTAGCAGCGGCGGCTCCGGCCGGCCTCCCGGCGACGAGGCGGCGACGGTGGTGGTCGAGGAGGGCGCTGCGCGAAGAGTGGAGGAAGGCGGCGGCCGGTGCAGGGTCACCGGCGGCGCTGGTCGCCTCGGTTCCATGCGGGAGGAGGCCGGCGTGGTCCTGGCGGCGCGACTCCCAGCTTGTGGACACGGCCATGGAGCTCTCCGGCGACGGCGAGCTGCGGGAGGACGAAGAGGAGGTGAGGGAGGCGCGAGGGAAGGAGGAGAGGGGTCGGAGCAACCTGCAGGGGCGGCGGGCGGCGGGCGGCTCGCCAGAGACAGCGGTGTGGCTCCACGGCTGCACGCGCGCGAGGAGAGAGGAGAGATGAGACCGGTTCCTGGCCGTCAGATCGGAAGATCTGATGGTCCAGATCGCTCATGGGGGAATTCCAGATCTGCTTGGGCTAGGTTGCGAAAATTGGGGGAAATCTGGAGGGGGTGGCTGCAATCTTTGCTAGGGTAAACCCTAGAAATGGGTGGGCGTGTGCTGGTCTTTATATTGCCCCGGTGGCTGGCAGTTTGCAAAACATCCCCAGTTTTTCTCTCGCGCGCGCGGTGCTCACGTTTCTGACCGCCGGGGGTCCGCAGTACCTCCGATTCGGGTAAAACTTCGAACTGCGCGATCAGCGCGTCGAGCCGGTGGCGTTCACCTCGTGCTGGAACCGTTCCGAGAACACTTTCCGGTGCGCTATAAAAATATCCCGTTTAATTATTAAACGGGGTTTCCGTTCCGTTGGCTGCGGCTGGTCTCGTGCGGTTTTCGCGACGGTGATCGGGTGAAACCTGATGTCGCAAAGGTCGAGTGTCAGGGTGGCAAGGGTCGGTCTCCGTCCGATACGAGATAAGAGGGGGAAAAATAATCGCCGATCGATAAATCAGGGATGCAAACACCGCAAACAAATCAGACAATCAAGCAATTCACACCAAAAACAATTTTTTATTTTTTTATGAAAACTGGGTTGTTACATGTATGAAGTTGTACCATTCACTTCGAAACATCGGTGTTTCTACCGGAAACATCCACATTACAAGTGCAACATTTTATTTTTAAATTATTTGAACCCCAAACTTTTTACGTGTTCACCGTCAAGCATTCACACTAACATCCTAAAATTTCAAGCAGTTTGGACCTCGTTTGATAAATATTGTGCACTCACTGATATTTTTTTAGCAAAATTCCCATGAAATTTAAAGTCGATTATAATGACCTCTAAACGGTATGGGATTTGGCATGTCATCACCATTTCACGAACATGGTACGTGGTAAACATTTGAGAGGTTTATGACAAAAATTGGTGGCACTTAGTGTACAAACAACATTAGTTGAATGTTGGTTAAACACTGAAAAACCCCGTTGACTGTCTCAAAAATCATCCGGAAAAAATCTCGTAACCATAGCGCACAATAGTGGCCGTTGGATGTATCATTAGCGCCGAATGGTAGTCGTTGGATCTCAGCGTGATCCGCGAGGAGCTGGTTCTGCAACTTGATTGGCTGGCTTTTATCAAAGTACTGGCACACAGTTTACAACGAAAAAGCATTTGGGATGCGAGAACGCAAGTGGCACACCTCCTAACGAAGGCTTCCGTCCGAAGCTATCCAAATTTCTCACGGTTTTCTTTCCAGGATGTACAGATGGAAAAGCATACACATACAAGAATATAATCGTTTGCGTTGTAAGAGCTAGTGGGAATAAAACCTAACGGACTTTCAATTCGAAAACCAATTCAAATGATGACTAATCAGTATGAGACTTTGCATGTTGTCATCGTTTCACCAGACCAGAATGTTGAGTAAATTGGAGATTATCGTGATAAAAAATAGGGGTACTTCGTGTATAAAATGGGGCATTCCTATCGAAATATCAGGGTTTCTATGTGAGACAACCAGATTAGAAAGACAACATGTTATTCTAAAATCCTTTAAACCCCTAGTTTTTTATGTGTTAAGCAATGGGCACTCATACTGGGTTCCCAAAATTTCAAACATCTTTGACTTCATTTGATATATATGATGTGTACCAGGTGAATCATTTTCGAACAAAAAAACCCTGCAAATGAAAATCAATTCAAATGGTCTCTAAATTGGATGAAACTTAGCGTGTTGTCATCATTTCACCAACAATATATGTGGTTAAATTTGAAGGTGGTTATGATAAAAAAGAATGCTACTCCGTGAACGAAGTTTTAGCATTCACTTCGAAGCATCGGTGTTTCTACCGGAAACACCTGCATTACAAGTACAACATATTATTTGTAAGTGATTTGAATCCCAAACTTTTTATGTGTTCAACACCAAGCATTACTAACATCATAAAATTTCAAGCATTTTGGACCTTGTTTGATAAATATCACGCATTTAGTGCTTTAATTTTGAGCAACACGCCCATGAAATTGAAAGTCGATTAAAATGATCTCCGAGTAGGATCAGATTTGACACGTTGTCATCATTTCACGAAAATTATACATGTTAAAAAATTGAGAGGATTATGAAAAAAATTGGTGGAACTTAGTGTACATAAATGGGCCATTCCCATCGAAATGTGAGGGTTTCGACGTGAAACAAAAACATCACAAAGACAACATGTCTTTCTAAAATCCTTTAGCCTCCATTTTTTGTGTGTGTTCAGCATTAAGCACTCACACCAGTATCCCAAAATTTCAAACATCTTTGACTACATTTTACATATAAAATGTACCAGGTGAATCATTTTCGAGCAGAACAACCCTGCAACTGAAAATCAATTCACATGGTCTCTAAATTGGATGAAACTTGGCGTGTTGTCATCATTTCACCAACAATGTATGTGGTTAAATTTAAAGGTGGTTATGATAAAAACCAATGGTACTTCGTGTATGAAGTTGTACTATTCACTTCGAAGCATCCGTGTTTCTACCGGAAACATCCACCTTACAAGTGCAACATATTATTTTAAGTGTTTTGAACCCCCAAACTTTTTATGTGTTCACCATCAAGCATTCACACTAACATCCTAAAATTTCAAGCAGGTTGGACCTCGTTTGATAAATATTGTGCACTCACTGATATATTAATAGAAAAATGACCATGAAATTGAAAATCGATTAAAATGACCTCTAAATGGGATGGGAGGCATGTCGTCACCATTTCACGAACATGGTGCATGGTAAAAATTTGAGACGATTATGAAAAAAACTGGTGGCACTTAGTGTACAAACTGCATTAGTTGAATTCTGGTCAAAAACTGAAAAACCCCGTTGACCGCCTCAAAAACTATCCGGAAAAAATCTCGTAACCATAGCGCACAACAGTGGCCGTTGGATGTAACATTAGCGCCGAATGGTAGTCGTTGGATCTCAGCGCGATCCGAGAGGAGCTGGTTCTAGAACCTGATTGGCTGGCTTTTATCAAAGTACATGCACACAGTTTACAATGAAGAAGCGTTTGGGATGCGAGAACACAAGTGGCTTCCGTATGAAGCTATACTCAATCCACATCTAGCTAGATTTCCCCACCTCCGGTGATTCAAGCACACAATCCACTCCCCTACCCATCAATCGGCTTAGATCTATAGGATGGGGACGTCGACTCGCTACCAGAGGGCTCGTAGGGTCGGCTTTGCCTCCGCCCCGGTGCCTTCCGGAGGCGGTAGTTCCGATGATGTTTCCCTAAGCGCGTCCTTGTGGGCGTTTGGAGCGAGGTATCATTTGGTGACCGATTCCTTCATTAGACCGGCCACCCAAGCCTCACCGATTTCCCGGCTATTTCCATCTTGCTGGCCGGTCATGCCCGATTGGCGACCCATTTTTATTGCAGGACCTCGGCCATCTCCATCTTGTCCATCCCAACCGCATCCGTCCAACGCATCTACGGAAGCGTACAGGGCGACGTAAGTCGCTAGGAGGGGGCCTTACGTTGCCATCTTGGTGGCGCTAGCCGCCAGAAGAAAGTCGAAAGCCGCCAAAAGGGCGGCGGCATACGCTGATGCCGCGAAGGCCTCTCTACACCAGCTCATCGATGTTCAGGAGTCCAATAGGGTGGCGGCATACACCGATTCCGTGGCGGCCTCTTTGGACCAGGAGCTCATCGTCGTTCAGCGGGCCAATAGGGCGGCGGCATACGTCGATGCCACGGAGGCCTCTCTGGACCAGCAGCTCAGCGACGTTCAGTGGGCCAACAGGGTTTCTGCATACGCCGATGCCTCGGAGGCCTCTCTGGACCAGCAGCTCATTGACGGTCAGGAGGCCAACAGGGCGGGGGCATACGCCGATACCTCGGAATCCTCTCTAGACCAGCTGGACTAGTAGTATTTTTTTAATTAGGCGCCGGGCTTTTGTTATTCCAGTAGATCTTGAGTAAGAGCTATGTTAATTCCGGTACCTTGTTTAAAAATTGAGATGGTTCGATTAAGCAAGTGTGAGCTTTGCAGATGACTCGGTTGTTTTCTCAAATTAACAACTGATCTTAATATATTCAATGCCATGGATGATGTTCGCTATAATCAGGATAATTCGCACCTAATTTCGAAGGTTCCCATACGGATTTATTTTGAGTTTCATCTTTAATACCTCTTGTCCCGCCTATATCCTCCCCACCTACCCCAAAAATTTCATCAACTGTGGAAATATCTAAACCCCCTCCTACCTTCCACCACCAAAGGACGCATTCCCCCCTTCTTGTTCAAACCCTCCCCGGCTCCTCCTAGCGCTGCTGCCTAGACGGCGCAGGCAACTCCAGCGACGTGCTACACGGTGCAGCCCCGCCCCCTCATTCCGTATACCGCACGCGGCGGCCTAGACTGTGTACGCCGCCCGCCCCCTCCCTGCTAGCCGCGCTGCTCGCCCTGTTCCGGTAAGATCCCGGACGCCCTCCTCATGCGCATGCTGTTACTCCTCCATCGATCCTGTATGGCCCGACCACCAAATAATGGAGGATACACTTGATGTGGATGCCACCCTTACCGCACTCGCACGCCATCGCGTGATTTCTTTGAATCCAAGTCCGGCAGTCCTCTGCTACAGCGGTGTGGAGAGAAGCCACGACGAGGAAACCTCGCTTCCTTCCTTCCAATGGGAAGGATCCCATTGCCCTCTCCATCGGCGACGAATAGGTCGTTCTTAGCTTCCTAGATACATATGTTTAGTTAGATATCCCACAGAGTGAAATTATATTCAGATCACCCTTTCCACATGCTTTTCTCATGCCTTGCATCTATTTTTTTCTCTTTTGATTGCATCTGAAAATTATTATTTTATTTGGATTGCATCTACAACTTCAAGTAATTGAAACCATAATCTGTATAATGTTATCATGCAATGTGATACCCAAGTTAATTAGCGATCATTAACACATGAAAACCTATTCATTTCCTATATTTGTTAGGCATGTTGTAGTTACTTAGCTGGACTTTCCATGTCTTGAAAATGTTGGATTGTATGGTGTATTATGTATGCACGAACCTGTTATCACTGACTGCATGCCAATTCTTACATTACCTAATCATTATGTACTTTATGCAATTTTACAGTAGTAATGGGTGATTTTGTGATTTACAACCGAGGTATGCACATGGTCTACATGGCTTATATCCCATTAGTGTAAAAATGAAGGAGAAATGACACTGCTCGTGTTCTAATATTTACATTTTTCTTGTATCTCCCTTTGTCAGAGGACTAGATCCACTCTTCGACCCATTTTGCATCTGGGGAAACGAGGTGACCATGACTATCAATCAAGTCAAGAAACTTAGAAAAATTGTAAGGATAAAGAAACTGGCCACGAAAGACAAGAAAGTCTTTGTCTGCACAATGAAGAAGACTTCAGTCTCCTATAGGATGGTACTAATTTACGTTCCAACCATATTTTCCCCTACGCACACAATTTCCATACTGAAAACTATATTTATGCATATCTTTGTATTCAGTCTTTTCCGAAGCAGTTCATCGATGATTATCTTTCAAACCACATGTATGGTCAAGAGGCAAGAAATATTTTTGAACAACACCCGCGCTATAATATTGAATTCTTCCTGAAGACGGCAAACGATAGGAGGCCAATCAGCCACAGGCGCTGAACTAAGGTTGCAAAGGCCTTTAACATTCTCGAAGGCTCAATTTTCACATTCCGCTTCGACAGTTTCCCAGATGAGATTCATCTGTCTATCTACCAACTATGATGTTGTACTTTGCAAAGGTTGTTTCTGTATTGCGGCCTCATGTACTATCTGCTGGTTGTTACCATAGATTTCGTGTTTATGTAATCCGGCCTACTGTACTAGCTGTTGGATGTACTGTGATTTCAGTACTTATGAAAATACTGGTGACCATTACAAGCATATGAAAGAAACTGTGTTATATATACAAAAAATGATACTCCATGGGCACTAGCACCCATGGTTTTTTGATATTGAAGAAGAATCCCTCACGAGAAACCAGAAATTCGTCCCCGACGTGGATCGAACCCTGGTTGCTGGAAACGCCACTGCGCTCCCATGCCAATATATATATATGAATGTCCTTATATCAACAATTAAAAAATATTCTAAAATATTTAAGGTAAATACAATGCTAATTAAACTGCGAGCGATTGGATCATTGCACACGGTTCTGCATATAAGTTCGTCTTTGATAGCTACGTACATTGCACACATTCGATAAGAAATGAGCGTTGGGGATTTATTTATAATTCCACACCATATTTTATGCACAACCATTTGTAATGTTCAGCGTACATCACACACAGTTTGGACGAAAAGAACATTTGGGATTTAATTCTGAAACCACACGAGTCATGCGCGAGATGATGATAATGGATTCTCGCCCTTCGTTGGTTACCCCAAGTGGAAGGTGAGATGTAGGATAGCAGAAAATTTCCCTTAGTGAAGATGCCAAGATCGAGTATCGAACCAGTAGAACTCCGATAGTGATAAGTAGGTGGTGAAGCGAGCAATGAGCCGTTTCAGATATTTATCTCTTAACCTGGACCTGCACACGACACAAATAACTTTTCTCCCAACGAAGTTCAGAGAGGTTGTCAATCTCTCCGGTCTTGTTGTTTACAAAGGATCAAACACAAGGGATAATGATAATGATGATAGCAGCTAGAAAGTAAAAGCAGGAAACTAAATAAGCATGTAAACAGTGATGAGAATATGGACCGGGGTCCCGTGATGTTCACTAGTGATATCTCTCTCCCAAAAGACGATAAAACTTCTATGAGGGAACTGGGATTTTATCGACATGATCAAAGAGGGGGTGCTTGCCTTGCTGACGATCATGAGGTATCACTCTTCTGACGTGAGGTTGAACTCGTCTCCGAGATCAACTCTACCGAGAAGATGCAATCACCGAAGCACTGGAAGTAAAGCACAATCAAGATAATACAATGCACATTCAATATGCAAAATATAGCATGGAAGTGTGCTGATGTGACCTATGTTTGAATTGCCACATTTTAATTGAAGTTGATTTGAAAAGTAAATTCAAATTCAAACTCCAAATGTATTCAAATTTGGTCAACTTGCATTTGCTAAAGTTTGTTCATTTTAAACCAAATTATTATATGTGTGAAATGCTTCTGAAGTACAAGTGATGTGTGGTGCATTTCAATGTTTGAAATTGGAATAGTAATTGATTTGAATTTGAAATAATTCCAATTAAATCAAATAACAAAAGCTACTGATCCATTTTTAAGATCAACTCCAACATAGCTGAAAGTTGGATATTTGGATAGAGGATTTTCTCCTGATCATTTTTCATATATTATTTGCTATATTTGGAGTTAGTATGAATTTATTATGATTTTTCAAAGTTTCAGCCATTTTCTGGAATTTACTGAATTAAATAAATTGATTTAATTCTTTACTGCGTCATCACTAGGTCATTAATCCCGGTTTAGATTATGTTAAGCATGGTCATTAGGGAGGCTTGGGCCCACTGGTCAGCGAGAGGAGGGGGGGATTAGGGGTCGGTTTAGTCTTAACCAACCGGCGGTTAAACGCCGGTGGCTTCCCGGCACGGCGGCGCTCCACGGGAGGGCGGTTTCGGGCACGGGGGAGGGGGCTGGGGGCACGGGAGCGTGCCTCGCGTCCTCGCGCATCCACTGGTGCCATCAGGGCACCAAGGGGAGCACAGAGACGTCGGCTAGGACAAGCCCGGCGGCGGCCGGAGCCACTGTCCATGGGAGACGCACGGATGGGGGGGATCGAAGCGCGGAGCTCACCGGAACGTGAAGGCGTCGACGGGGAGGGCGGGGATGAGCTGGCCGGGGAGAATTTGACGATGGCGTCTTTGGTGGCCGGCGGCGACTGGAGAAGGGGGCGACGTCGCTGGGGCCTCCGGGCTCGATTCCGCTGGTGGGGAGACGAAGACGTCGGCGGCGAAGGCTCTGGACAGGTTGGCTTGGCGAGTAGAGGTCGTTGGCCACACGGGCGCACGTCGGCGGCGAGCTGACTCCTCGGGCTTGCGCAGAACAGGCGAGAGGGAGAGGGAGAAGAACCTGCGGGAGGGGGGGGAGGGACTGCGAGCTTCCCAGGCGTCTCCAGCGCGAAGAGATAGAGAAGGGGAGGGCCTGCGCTGGCCAGGAGTAGGAGGTGGCGTCCATGCGCAGTGCACGGCGCGGCTGCCCCTCCTTCTGGCAAGAGGAGGAAGAAGACAAGGGAGGGGCCGGGCTGGGCCAGGTGGGCCGACGCCTAGGCGGGAGGTAAGTCTTTTCCTCTGTTTTTCTTATTTTTCTTTTCCGTTGTCTGTGTTGCCCATTAAAATAAATAGCTAGGGCATTTATAAAAATCTACTGGTGTCATTTTTATAAAACCTAGGTGACTATATAGAAGTCAAACCCAAGTTTTGGGAATTTTTGAATTCAATTTATTTGAATTTCAATTCAAATAGACAAATGATTTAATTTCCAAGCCACTATTTGAATTATTGAAAAATCTAAGAGCATGGGATTAATCCCAAATCACTTTTAAAATGATTCCACTCATTTTTAGGATTTTTCAATTCATCCAAAAGAATTTTGGAAAAAGATTTATTTCTGGCCTTTTATTTTATTCATTTAGGGCTTTTCTTTTCCCCAATTCCTTTTCTTTTGCAATTTTTTTCAAGATGCTAAAATGCAAGCTAGGTTAAACACAAACCTACTTTGGGTTTCTGACACTACACCACTTTCCTCAGCTCCTCCGACAAAACAGGCCGCTGATACCACCGTTTAGGTTACTGCTACCTCAACTCCACCACAAAATCCTCAGCGCAGCTTAATCGTCTTCACTCCACCCTCTGTTGCAACACCCATTGTTCCAACTCCACCGTCCCCACCGCCACCAGTTATCACTGAGGTTGAAGACATGGACGTCGACATCATGGATCATGGAACTCCTTGTGTTCATGATGAGGACTCTGGGCTGACAAACTCACCCACTCACACCGTCTTCTCACCCGAGCCTCACTCCGACACCGTAACCGAGGTGCTTCCAGACACTTCTCTGCAGTCTGAAGACTCTGTTGGTGCATCGTCCTCAGCGTCTGATGCTGATGACCCCGAAGCCTCCAGTGCTCCAACAAATTCTGCTGCTGATACTGATGCTGCAGCCCACACTACAACTGATACTGACGCTGCTGATCCCAAGCCCGACCCCCCGCCGCTGAAACTGAAGCTGAAGCCGAGCATAGCACAAATGCTCCTCCTGAAGCAGAAAACAGTACAAATGTTGAAGCCTCAAAGGATGGCTCTGAAGACAAACAGGCCACATCACCTCGTCTCCCCAAGGACCTCAACACATCTGTTTTTGACGCATCTGCAGCGCCTCCGCCTCAGCCTCAAGCCTCTCTTCAGATTGAAGTGCCTCAAGCGCCTTCACCGCCTCAAGGCCTAGTTCAAGCTCGGTCCTTGTGTCCGAAGCAGAAGCAACCGTTCTACCGTGACCTTGAAGCTGATTATACCCCAAGCTTTGATGCTACTGATTTCTTCAATGCCATGAGTTTCTTCCAAAAGGGCATTCAAAATCCATATCATTCTGCTCCACCTCGAAATTTGTTGAGGTTCTGGACTGCCACTCAGAAGAACTACTATGCTTCAGTGCTCTACAAGCAAAACAAACTTTTTCCTCACAAGCACATTTCTCTGATGGATATGGAAGCCCTTCCCTGCTTCAACAATGTGCTTCAGGATCTGCATCATGCCAAGCTGCTTCAGTTCTGCTCTGAATGCATACACTGGAATGAAGAGCTTGTGCTTCAGTTTTATGCCACGTTGTATGTTTTAGGAGATCCTCTGGATATCAACACCTGGGTCCTCGAGTGGATGACTGAGCATCATCACTACACCATCACTGTTCCTGAAGCAATTGACATTCTTGAGTTGCCTCAGTGCACTTCCCTAGATTCTTTCTCCTATGGGTCTCAAATTCTTCGAGATGACCTGATGTACATGCTCATGAAGCCTCAGGCCCCTGAAGCCCCAGCTCGCACAAAGTTTCCAGTCTCCGAGCTTCTGTATCTTCCAAGTACATTGTATCGGATTCTGGCGAAGACCTTTTTCCCCATTAAAGGCTATGAATCCACTGCTGAAGAAGTCATTGGCATCATGAAGAACATACTTCACAACCTCTGCATGTCTGGGCCAATCAACGTTCCTGACTTCTTCTTCAGAACTCTGGTTGATGCCGCACAGAATCCTCATATCCTGAAGCCATACGCGCATGGATCATGAAGCTCATCCGAGCCACGACTGGTATTGATTTCCAACCTGATCACCCGAATCACAGGACCTATCTGCCGCCTGTCGAAGTGCTTCAGCATACGATTGCTTCAAACGATAAGGGCAAAGGCATCTTCTATGAAGAAGTTCTCCCGACCAATTCCCTCGGTGGAAACATTCGTCATCCTCACTCTCGCACAACTGATGAAACCAGAACTCATGCCTCAACTGAGGATACAACTCAGGCTCGAGTGATGACTGACCGCGAGCTTCTGATTAGTCTTCATCAGAAAGTTGATAGATATCATGATTGGGTAAAGCGTCAGTTTTCTGAAATTCTCAGCTACATGGCTCAGACGCATTCTTCTGTGAAGAAAGTGCATCAGTATACTCATCATACATATCAACATCTTGATGGCTTGATGAAAGAAGTACTCACCCCTGAAGACATTGCACAATTGGATCTTCAAAAGCCTCCGATTCCTGCGATCAAACCCCCGAGGCAATTCAGACGCTGCACAACTCCTCCTCCGGCCATGGATTCTTATTCCTCAAACCAGGAGATGACTGCTGAAGAAGCTGACGACACTGCCGCCTGCCCTCAAACTGCCACAGACTGCCTCAGGCGTGACTCACCTCAGCCTTGAAGCATCTTCTAAGGGGCGTTAGCTTCAGTTTTTCCCTTTTTGTTCATTTAATGACAAAGGGGGAGAAATCTGTTAGTCTTCAAACGGGTCTTAGTTATGGGGTTCTTCAGTTACAACTCTCGTTCTTCAGATTTTTTGTAACGAGTTGTAAACTGTTATTTTGGTGTTTGCCTAATACTATTCCTTAGTTACCTCATGCTATTTCTTCAAGTTTATCATATATGCATGTGATTGTCTCTGCAAACACCTTTCTCAGTGCGTTGTTTAAATTCCTCAAACACTTCATAACATGCACTGCTTCAAAAATGCCTGGATATAGGGGGAGCTCCTCATATGCCTCAAAATGCTTTAGATATTAAAAATTCTTTAACGTATATGCATATCATCAGGGGGAGCTTCATTATATCCAGCTTAATGATAAAAATGTCTTCAAAGTTTTTATTCTTCAAACTCATAATTTTATCCCCGTTGAAGCTTAACATGATTGTCATAAAATCACCAAAAAGGGGGAGATTGTAAGTGCATCAAGTGCCCTCCCCTTGAGGTTTTGGAGTTTGATGACAAAACGGTTAAGGGACTGATGTGTTTGTGAGTATACACAGGAGAACAGTCCCTGATGAGGTGTTTAACCACCAATGTCGACCCCCCAAAATGTTGAGGAACATTGGAGAAATCGGTGTGTTTCCTGAAGAATGAAGTTGCGCGAAATCCTGAGGAAGTAGGATCCTGAAGCGTTCGGTTGAAGCTGAAGCTGAGGACGATCCTGAGGAAGTTCGCGCTAAAGACGAAGTTGAAGCGTAGTCTTCGCTAAGACTTTTTATACTTCTTGAGTCATAGGAAAACACCGCACTGTTGGAGGGGTTGAAGAAAACGAGTTCCGAAGGTCTGAGGAAGTGCTCAGTTAGGAATCCTGAAGAAAAACCCTGAGGAAATCTTCTGCAGTAGAAGTTCAGTCCTCGGGTGTCTGAGACGTTGTTCTTCAGGACACTGAGAATCTGTCTTCGGTTGAGGAGTCTGGAGACTGCGAGTGCAGTTCTCCTGAAGAGAGAGTAACCTCCTGCAGTAGAAGTTCAGTCCTCGGGTGTCTGAGACGTTGTTCTTCAGGACACTGAGGTAACTAACTTCGGTTGAGGAGTCTGAAGATCGCCAGTGCGAATCTTCTGAAAATCGTGAGCAGAGAGAATACTTTTACCGTGCCACGTGTTGCGTGGTGAGAGGCTAGAACCTGTCTAGCAACGGTCATTTCCGAGGGCATGAGAGTAATTGCATGCATGGGCATTTATGTCCTTTCACCTCGGGTTGCTCCGCGGCTATAAATAGCCACTCCCAGCCCCATTTGTGGGTTGGCTGCTCCGAGAGAAAAACTGACACTTGTCATCTGAGAGCAACCCACCTCTGAGGAAACTGAAGAACCTATGTGAGGAAAACCACCAGCCTGAGTAGTTGAGCATTTCTGAGGAAGTCGGTTCGAGTGATCCGAAGCTTTTTACTCTTGAAGACTGTGATCTTCCAGCCGGTGTAGAAGTCTTCAGTCTGAGGAAGTCAAGATGCAATTGTGACTTCCCGGAGTGACTGAGTCTGTGAAGGTTTCGGGAGTCTACCTTGAAGACTCATCTGAGTTATTGGACGGAGTCTGAGGACTTTAGTTCAAGGAGAACAAGGTGACGACTATGTCTTCTGAGTTGAATCTCAGCCTCTCCAACCAGACGTAGAGTTGTCACAGCAACTTGAACTGGTCTACCAAACCAATGTCTTCAATCTCTGGTGCTATCTCTTCAACCTCTTAAGCTTCAGTATTTGATATGATATGCTTCAGCTCTCCCTCTGCTCTTTGTCTTCATACTATGCATCTGAAGCACTTCTGCTTATCTGAATTGATTTATTTCTGTTGCATTATGATGAGCTGCCCTAATGATTACATTCTGTGAAGTTTTATTTCTTCAGGATTTTGGTTACTTCTTCAGCTTCATGATTTTCTTCAGCTTCATGATTGCTTCAGTCCTGAAGAAAACCAAAATCTGGTAGTAAAATTGAAAATCTCCCATTCAGCCCCCCCCCCTCTGGTCGATATGTTGCACTTTCACTTACTGAGTCGAGTAAATAGCTCGAAGGCAAAGTCATAGCGCTTCGTTCCTTCGAGAGAGAACTCGTTCGGTGAGTCAGCTTACTTGCTCTGCAAGTAAAGTTGCGAAGTGATTGAAATCCGACCGTTGTGGATACGCGTCAAGCGGTTGCATCAGGTCACTTCAGTCTTTTCTCACATTGGGATCGCCACCTATAAATACCCGCACCTACCCGCCATTTTCGGTCGGCTGCTCCACTGAAGATTCTGAGACAGAAGTGTTGTGAGCATCCCGAGAGAGTACTCGAGAGAAAACCAAAACCCAAGTATGAACTGAGTTGATAAATTCACAGAAACTTAGGTTGATATTAGCCGATCTGTTTATCTTGGAGAACTGCAAGTCTACTAGACGGTTAGGCATCGCCTGTCAAGCAGTCGAAGAGAAATTGTCACTGGTGAAGGAAATTTGTAAAGGTTTCCGAGATGTCCTGAATCATCTACCACGAGTGAAAACTTGACAAGCTCGAGGAGTTTGTTGCAGTGGAGAATATGATGGAGAGAGTTTTGCTCCAGGTGTTCAATCACCAGTCCCTCCAACCAAACGTAGCACTTTGCAGAGTGTGAACTGGTTTACCAAACATCATCGTGTCAGGTTCATTTTCCTTCTTTTATTTACTTTCCGTATTTACTCGTTGCTTGTTTATGTTTGATGTTTTCCCTTGCTTCCAATCCTTTCGACCCATGCATGTCTTTCGATACTACAATTTTTTCGAGATGCATTTAGTCCTTCGCAGTTTACAAGAATTCCTTCTAAGTTCCTTAAAATTCTTAGTAGTGATCATTCACCCCCTCCCCCTTTGATCATTCTTGAGCTTTCAATTGGTATCAGAGCTAGGCACTCCCTACGCTCTGCGTATTTTGGTCTAACCACCTGGAGTGTTGTCAAGATTGTGGTTTGCAGTTGTTTGCTCGGGCGAACCGATTCCTGTTTACAATGGGAAGGACTATCCTTATTGGAAGGAAAAAATGAAGAGGAACACCATGGCTACCAACTCTGCCGCTTGGGAAGTTGTCAAGAATGGAGTTGCTGTCAAAGACAAGAGTGCCATAACCCCTGAAGAGGCAAAGAGAATTTCTCTCGATTCTGAAGTCTGGGTGTTCATCACAAACGATCTGACTCCAAAAAAATATCATGAGGTCAAGAATATTCCTACGGCCAAAGGTGTTTGGGACTATCTCGAGAAGATTGGTGAAGGTGTCTCTACCCAGAAAGATGCTCGTATTGACACCCTTCGAAGTAAATTCTATCGATTCAAGAGGCACGAGGGAGAGAAGGTAAATTTCATCTATAGTAGACTCACTGCCTTATCGAATGAGCTGATTTCCCTCGGTGCTGAAGACATTACCAGTCGAATCGTGGTCAGAACTTTGCTCCGTTCACTTGATGATTCCTTCGATCACATTGAGTTGATGATCAAGGAATGGACTGATTTCAAAGATCTAGTTGCCGCTGATATTCTCGAGAGACTCAACACTTTTGAGGTGGAAGAAGAAGAAAATCTCATGCACTCAAGGCCAAAGCTTCACATCATTCTTCTCCTGAAGCTAGTTCTGAATCTGGAGGTGCCTCAGATGACCCAGAAAACATTGGAAAATATTTGGCACTGATAATGAAAAGATTCCACCGCGTCCAGAGAAGAAATTCCTCTTCACGAAAAAAGAACTACTCTTCCAAACACTCGGGCAATTCATCACAGCATCGATCATCATCGAGAAACTATTCAGCGAAATATAACTGTTGCTACAAGTGCAAGAAGCCAGGTCACTTCATCGATGATTTTCCTCTCTGGGAAATTGAGCATAGATCCAAGCATTCTCACAGCAACTCTTCGAGAAAGTCACACAGATCGATCAAAAAATACGAGTCGAAGAGATATCATTCAAAGTCCAGAAAACACAAGAAAGATGGTTCTGATGATGACAAGAAGAAGAAGTATCACAAACATCGAGAGAGTTCTTCCTCGAAATCACAATCCTCTAGACGCAAGAATTCTCACCGTGCCAAGGCCTATCTGGGAAAAGAGATGAACTCTGAAGACGAACCTCTGGTTCCGAAGCTGAATCAAACTCAAGATATGGTTCTGGTTCTGGTTCTGAATCTGATGGTGTTGCTCGTCTAGCTTTTTCTTCGAACAAGACTTCGAGTTCTTTCTTCACCAACCAAAGCAGTGAAGATGAGACTCCAGCTTACTGCTTCATGGCTAAGGCTAAGGGATATGTCTCCGGTGGATCCGAATGGGTCATGGATAGTGCTTGTACAAATCATATGACCGGAGACAAAGATTTGTTCACCGAAGACAAACTTACTGAATCCTCTCAGAGATATATTACCTTCGGTGACAACAACAAAGGAAAAGTACTTGGTTTGGGTCAGGTTACTATATCGAAGGATAAGCATATTGACAAAGTTATGCTTGTTCAATCTCTAGGATATAATCTTATGTCTATCTCAAAACTTGGTGATATTGGTATTGATGTCTACGCACGCTTCTATTCGTGTAGACTATGTTGGGCCTCCAAGCGCAGAGGTTTGTAGGACAGCAGCAATTTCCCTCAAGTGGATGACCTAAGGTTTATTAAACTCAGGGAAGTAGAGGTTGAAGATGGTCTTTCTCAAGCAACCCTCCAATTAAGATACAAGAAGTCTCTTGTGTCCCCAACACACCTAATACAACTAGGAGTTGTATAGGTGCACTAGTTCGGCGAAGAGATGGTAAAATATGGGTGATAGGTGTGGAAAAACGAAGTAATATAAATCTGTAATGAAAAGTGCAGTAAGAAAAAAAGTGGTAAACGTAAGCACAAACGGTATTGCAATGGTGAAAACAAGGCCTATGCTTCATACTTACACTAGTGGAAACTCCCAACAACATTAACATAATCTAATCATATGATATTTCCCATAAAACATGCAATGGAGCCGCACTCAGAGGCCATTCCTTTGTGGTCAAGAGAGGACGAGAATTATGTAGGGCTACAAAAGCACACCTCAAAGTTCATAGTTCTCAATCTATGGATTTCCCAATGTCACAGCGGCCATCCATAGAGAGTACCACAATCACCACAACATATCTCAAGGATAGTAAAAGACAAGCACCAAGAGACTCTCAATCTTAAATCAACACACAAAAGAGGAAATCACTCATGAAAATATTCTTCTAATCCATGTCCAATAGACCGTTGTCAGCTTGGTCTTTCGGATTATACTAGATAAAGACAAGTGAGTACATCAAATCCAATACATAGAAGAAGGGGAAACATCATGGGATCATCCTAGATTAACATAGCCTATGATCACAACGAAGATCACATCATGGGAGAGAGAGTTGACCACATAGCTACTGGTAGAAACCTCAGCCCCGAGGAGAACTACTCACATATAGACATGGTGAGAAAGAGAGAGATGTTGATGGAGAGGTGCGGCCCGGAGGAGGTGAAGGAGACAGCAGCAGCGGCCACGACCACGCTGGTGGCGGCCACGACCCTTGGGGGCAGCGGCCCTTGGCCCCCTTCTTCTTCCTTGGAGGTGGTGCTGGTTTGTAGATGGATCTCCCCCTCATGATGGCTACCAAGGGGGAGGAATTTTTGTGGTCCCCTTTGACCTAGGTTTCCTCTCTTTATATAGACTCTCGGATTCCCGTCATCCTGATTACGTCTTCGGTATTTTGGGGCCAGAGGGAGCATCCGAACTCTGATTGAGATGAATTTTTTTTTCTAGACCATCGAGCAAAAATTGTCTACAACTTTGTAGTTTTAAGTTTTTCCGTTTGAGGTCGTCTTCTGGTGTTTCCGACGCAATCTTTAAAACCTGTCTGGTGGGGACAGATTTTGGGAGAGTTAGAGTCCAACTCCTACAAGGCTCCTTTTTATGATTTTTCCTTTATCCAAGTAATTCCTACACATAAAGTGCAAAAACAAAAACTTGTCCACTCTTGCAACCATTAATAGGTTAGTTCCAAAATATGTTATAAAAAGATATGAAAGTGTAGAAAACACATAGCAATAACACCCAAAACATGCATGGAGCAAGCAGAAATTATAGATTCGTTTGGGACGTATCAACATCCCAAGCTTAATTCATGCTCGTCCTCGAGTAGGTAAATTATAACAAGCATAATTTCTGTGGTGACATGCTAGCAACCATATAAGAACTTTGAAAGTAAAGCAATCAAGGTATGTGATTCAATTCAAGTAATAACAGGCAAGAGTCTATATTAGCATTGAAACAAACAACGAAAGAACATGAGGTGCAAGAGCTCTTAGTTGTCCGTAACTCGAATGTCTCCAAATGGTGTTTGCGTGCAAGAAGGGGTATATGGGAATACGAGAGAAAAACTAAATTTGTTGAGAACTCAATCTACTAAAGTTTCACACTTGGTCTTCTTTGGAATCTTATCTTGACTCGTCCCCAGACCACTATCCAGGTACAAATCAATTTGATCCACTCCTTTTCGATATTTTGACCACTCATGCAATGGATGAGCGTAAGCACGACAGTTGACACTTAGGATGGAAAAGAGAGAAATACGGTGGAGGAGGAAGACAAAAAGGGTGAGAAAGGCTCACATCAATGAGGACAATCATAGGTGAGAGAGCCAAATGATAGATATGATGTGAGGAGTAGGGATTGTCATGCAACTGATGCACATATGAGCTAAGAAAAGCTCTCCAATGGAACTACTGGGGGTGCATCCAACTTGCTCGCTCATGAAGACCTAGAGCTCGTTTGAGGAGGCTCATCCTTGGAATATGCAAGCCAAGTTCTATAGTGTGAAGGTCCCCACATAGCTATATGCATAAATGATCATCTCTATGGAGTACAAGGATAAGAGGGAGTACGAGTGTGGATCTTTCAAAAGGAATAGTAGTGTTGCCCCTTTCTCTATTTTTATTTCTTTTTCTCTTTTTTCTATTTTTTGTATTTTTTGGTGGCCTCAATGTCTCTTTCTATTGAACTCTCATTTGTCCTCTTTGGGATCTTTTATTTTGTGCACTTTGGGATCTTTTCCTCACTTAAGGGCAACACTCTAATTTACATGAGGATATAGAAGATCTTTCACACTTTACAAGGTACTCAAACATAAAGAAGATATAGCTATCATGATGTATGCAATGTATGCCTCTGCCAGTGTAGCAGGAACTTGTATGACATGAAGATCAAGTCATGAAGAGGTGGAGGTTGCATGCCAATATATCTCGGAAAGGCTATGGAAATGCCTTGATATAGTGAGGTTTATGATGACAGAGCGTATCATCCCAAGGGTTTGGATGTACCGGCGAAGGTGGACACCAAATCTTGGTGTGAGAAGAAGGCAATGCACGGTATGGAAGAGGCTAGCAAATATGAGGAGGTGGAAGTGTCAACTTTCAATACTTACATTAGTCCGAAGAACTCATGCACTTATTATCGGTAACTCTCAATCTAATGAGGATGTGACGCCCCCAAAATAAGACCGTGTACAGTAATCATACACGCAAGGTACACGATCGAGATCAGGGACTCACGGTGAGATATCACAACACAACTCTACAAATAAAATAATACAAGCTGTTTAATACAAGCCAGGGTCCACGAGGGCTCGAATACAACAGCTCGAGAGCACAAGTCAGCGGAAGCAATAGTATCTGAGTACAGACACAAGCATACAAGGTTGCCTTAAGAAGTCTAGCACAAAATCAACACTCGATCGAAAAGGCAAGGCCTCCTACCTGGGATCCACCGAACTACTCCTGGTCAACTGGGAACTCGACGTCGTAGTAGTCGCCTCCGGGGTACTCCTGCTCCTGGGCTCCAACGTCGGCTGCAGCGGCCGATCAGGCAAAACAATAAAAGGGGAAAATAAAGCAGGTGAGTATCTAGTATACCCGCGAGTCTTACGTACGCTACTAAGCATTTATATGCATTATATCAAATGGAAAGGGGAGGCTATATATAGTGGACTGCAAGATAGAAATCAGTATAAGGGTAAGAAGCTAGGCCTAACGAAGACTAGCATCTTCCGACGAGTCTTGAAGCATGAGGTAAGAATCAGCCAACAGTTAATATGACAGTAATGAAAGTTACAATGCAGCAGAAGTTGCTGCAGCATTGTATAATAATAAGTTGTAATCATAATTAACAATGCCTCCGAGTTCCCTTCCTCAACATCCCCGCGAGGCAGAAAAACCCGGAACCATACAGTTTAATAGTAGTAGTTTGTAGTTGTAAGATCCAACTTCAGCATAAAGCGTCCTGTTACCGTGGACACGGATATTCGAATAGATTAAACTCCCTGCAGGGGTGCACTACTGTTCAGCCTGCACGCTCGGATCTCAAGGGTGGCGGGAACCTTGTTAGGGAACGCTCCACCAAAGCTATCCGACACGACACAGCCCATCCTAGGCTCAACAGAGAGGCCATCCGCCGGACTAAATCCTATGCACCAAGGGGTCTAGGACCCTCACCCTTGCACCCTCCTGCACGGTGCGAGGCTGGCCGGTGAAGCAAAAGCAAATCCAAATACACCGCTCGAGCGAAGAAGACACACCATTTCCCGGCAATCAGACTGCGATACTGCTGACGTCTGAAGAGCTTTCGGACAAACTACGACGCAGGGGAGCCCATAACTCCTTATCCCACGTGAAGGTAGTGCGTACAGACCAACGGGCCTCTCAAGTCATCCGCCGAACCATTTAGCATTATATTATTATTAGTCGGGACAACCGTTATCGTTGCCCCTATTCGGGTGAGTCACGGACAACGACAGCAGCCAGGTCCACCAGTAACATCGGTGCCTTCCCTAACGTCCCACCAACTCGTGCGGTTACCAACAAGGTGAACCGTCTCCTTACCTTGTCTCGCATATGCTCCGAAGAGCTCGACTTTTGTAGAAAAGGATATCTATCGGCCACGAACAGTACCAGGACCGCCACACACCGGTGGAATACACCTGACCTGTCGTTCCTCTAAGACACCCTGTGCGGGCACCGTTGGGTCACCCGACTCCTTACCTTTAAGGACACCAGTTGATTCGAGTGCCTACCATTAAGTGAAACCAGGAGGTATACCCTTGATGGTACACTTAATGAGGGTCGACAGAGACATCAGCGAAATGAACTAAAGAGGAATATTCTCATATCACCCCGGTGGTGCCGAGACACTAGCGGAATGAACTAAAGAGAAATACCCTCGTATCATCCCAGTGATGCTACGCTACTGAGCCGACGAGAGTGAAATACGAGTCCATTCCACTCGTAAGTCAAACTCGAAGCGACTCAGCAGAGTCTCGCCGTTGTAGGTTCCCTAGGGCGTCTGCATTGATCCGTACCTGTTGCAGTTGTAATATATCGTTTCCGCGATCACGACCCGCTATTCTAAACCTATCTAACAATGCGCAGGGTTTACTGGTGAATAATGCATAAGTAATAATAGGCAGCATAAGATTAAAGGAAGGTACGTCAAGGGGCGACAAAAACAGGCTCTGCAATTGAATATGATTGTAATCGTAGCAGCAACAGTAACAATGCCTAGTGCAAGGAATGTACGGAAAGATAGGCGATATCTAGGGAAGGAAAATGGCTCTGCTTTCCTGGAAGCTCGACGGTAGGGGTGGGGTCTATCGGAGAATAAAGGGATAAACACAATAAATACAAAGCAATCATAGCAAACAAATACATGGCATGACGTAAGCAAAGTTAATGGTGTTCTAACGCAGTGCAAAGCACGTTGCTCGGAACGGGAATTCATCCGGGGATGAACTACCGGCTCCGGGTGTTTACCGGACAGGGCGACCGGAGGGGGAAGGTATCATGCCGGAGGTGTCGTGGACATCCGACAGAGATAACGGGGGTGTATCCGTGTTAGTTGAACCATCCCGGACAACTTTCGTGTTTAGAATAAATTCATCCGGAGAGTTTTATCGGCACCGGAGAAATATCGACAGACGGCCCGAAGGGGGAATGTCGATGTTCGGTGTGTTAGAGGGGGTGGTAGACCTATTTATAGCGTATTCGTATTCATTGTATTTTTCTGATCAATTTTCATGTATAAAGTTTTTTTATCTGAGCTACGGTTTAAAAGATATTCAATATCATAGTTTAAATCATTTTATTTATTTTCTAGAATTTCTTTTAATATTAAAGCAACATTATCCATAAGATTATCCAGACTAGTAATCTGACAAGGGGGACCCACAAGTCATGGAGAGTTTATTTTAATTCAACTAAAACAGGGATTATTAGAGGGTGGGTCCCACATGTCATAGGCTATTTATTTAGCAGATTTATTTAATCTAAACTCTAATTAATAATAGAGGACCAATTTGCAAATTCTAGAAACTTAGGAAGTTATCTGCGAACTTTTTAATTTGCACATATGGCCTCGGACATTATTCTACTAGCACATTTTAGAATTTTGCTCTTTTGTCAATTTTCTACGAATTAATCGGTGCATCAAATGGATTTGGTCCAATGAGCAAAAACGAAGCTTGATACATCTACTTTCTAACCATACCATTTTTAGATTTATTAGGTTTGGCTTTGTTGCTATTTTGTGGCTAGTAAAAGTGGTACAACAGAAGCAACATGCATCGGGTGTAGCTGCAGTTGCTGAAACTTCGGTAGCAGCAAAAAAAGACTGCAGCGGCGGCCACGGGGCAGACGGACGCGCTGGGCGCGGCCGGCGGCGGCGGCCGAGCCAGCCGGCGGCACAACCAGCTGGGGCTATGCGCACCACACACACACGCTATACACACACACACTCACGTTCCACACGCACCCCGCACACAGCACACCACGCACACCACGCACGACCATGGATGGCCGTGGCCTCTGGCCTAAGCAACTAGCCCACGCAGGAGCACGGGGGTGGCACCCAGAGTGACATCGGGCGGCGCGAGGGGCGCAGGTGAGCGCGGGCTACGGCCATGGTGGACAAGCACACGGAAACGACAGCTACGACGGAGAGTGATGCTGCGGCGGCCGGATTTCGTGCATGCGAGGACGACGACTAGCGCTCGAAGGGAAAACCAGGGGGAATCAACAAGAAGCTCACGTTGAGCTCGTAGGGGAGGCAGTGGGCTCGGGGGAGGGCGTGAGGCGGCCGGATTCGAAGCCGGCGCGACGGCGGCTGTTGTGAGGGCGCGGCCTGTGGTGGCTCCCGGCGACGAACGACGACCTGAGGCGATGGAGTCGACGGTGGGGGACCTGCTGGACAGGTCGGGGCGAGCTAAGGTAGCCATTGGCCACGGCGAGCACGGCGGCACGGCCACGGCGAGCACGGGCACCAGTGAGACGCGAGGGAGAGGAAGAACGAAGGGGATACGACGTGGGGAAAATATCTAGGCATCCAGGGGGCAGCAGGTTGATCTTATCTCCCCTCCACGACACTGTAGCGGCGCGGGCAACGGGGTTCGACGGCGACGAGGCCGCAGCCGGGTGTGCCATGGCTCTCGGTCGGTTGAACAGGGAGAGGGAAAGAGGAGATATGGAGGTGGGCCGGGGTGGGCCTTGCCTAGTGCGAGGTTTAACCCTTTTTCATTTTTTTTGTCTTTTAGGCTATTCTTTCTATTCTCTTTTATTTTGTTTGGCACTCAAATTACTTTCGTTAAACATGAGACTTGCTCCATTATTTTTATTGCCCTATATAGCAATGCCACAAAAAGTTTGGTGGCCATATAAATTCAATTGCATTTTTGTTTTAATTAATAGGGTCAAATGTTACTGTTTTGCTATTGTTTTGATTTGTTTACAAAAGGCACACCTTGTAATAAATGCCCACTATTATTTTAATATGCCCTAATGATTATTATGCATTTAATAAAATTGTTTGCAACATTTTTATTTTCACTTTTATTTCCACATTGTTTTGATTCCATTCAATTCCCATGACAATGTTGATAATCCAACCTTATGGGTTTCATGATTATCATTGACTTGGGATTATGCAAATGAGTATCAAGTTGATTGACATGCATCCACAATCCTTGGAGCAAGATTTACAATCCACATTTATTTGAAATTTTATCAGGGTGGGAATCTGACAGAGCTATGATCAAAGGTGATCATGGCTTGATTAGCATAGTGATGATCATGAACAGGGGAATCACCGTAGTGATTACTGTACTGTATCTGGGGTGTTACAAATCTCCACCACTACAACGAATTCTCGTCCCGAGAATTAAAAGTAGTGTAAGGGGTAGAGTTTCGGTTTCGCCTTCTAACAAATCTTCTGGTTCTTGTTGTCCTACTCGAAGAATTTAATCCTTCATGTTGAGGTCTTCATCTCTTTGCATCGGTGCATCTCGATGGGTTTTCATCCTTTCCTCGGGGCTTCATCTCACTTACGAACATGTTAAGAGATAAATCTTAAGGGGGTCGGATCGATACAAGATCAATTAAATGTGGTAGCTCAAGGGTATGGGGTACAAAGTCCTTACGAGTTTAACCTCAGGGAAGTACATCGTGAGAAGTTTTAAGCAGATAGGCACGTATTCGATGTCGATGACGGATGGTGGGAAAGGGGCCCCGATCATCAGGCACAAGCACCGACTCTGATCTCGGACGGAATATCACAAGGTCGATGACAAGAGTCAGGTTTCGGTCCTGTGGAACTGTGGTTTATGGGCCCACAGAAGAATCAGAAGTATGGTGACAAACAATGCAATCAAGTTGCAAGGTAAGTCAGAGAACAGCTTGTCAGCTATATCGGCAACAACGTCGGTACCAAGGGCAGTGGACATTGAGAACCATTTCTTGCTCGTTAATACGAGGCGGACCAATTGGCAAAGTTCTCGTCCCGGTGGTTACCATGATGTCATCAACAATGGCAATAAGGGGTTACTGACGAGGTAACACATCGAGGTGTTTACAACAGCAGGGAATTATCGCTGCTTAGGTTATTCACATCGCAAGAAAGGTTAAACAGACCAATGGAAGGGAAAAGGTGTTTGTCTGATCAAACAGACCAATGGAAGGGAAAACGTGATGATACACAAGTATCATGTGCATGTCTTTCCCAAGGAAAAGGCAGAGCACGATATACATGACCAAGTTGTATCGGCACGGAGTCAAGGGAGGTTGTCGATGATAATACAAATCATCGAGGGACAGGGACGGTATTACACACGGTGAATCCAATTGACATAGGGAATAAGCCATGTAAGATTAGTCGGATAATAATCCACGAAAAGGTCGGATGGTTCGCAAAGGATCCGATGTGAGTATCGACACTCAATCGGGAGGAGAAAGAATGCAAAGGCATCGAGTGATAGAAGCATCGGAATAATGCGATGCTTGAGTACAAGGGAATCGTGTTTTCCAGATCGGGAGGTGGATGCAATCATCCATACGGACTTATCGGTGGCAGGGGATTGCAAAGGCGATGAACATGCAGGTTCTCGGGAATTTATCAGAGAATAATCATTGGGATCTTTAGGTGAATCAGGCGATCATCGGGAAGGCAGTGCTCTCCGGAAGGAAGTAGGTACGAGAACCTGAAGTGAGCGTTAATAAAGCTTACCAGCAAGGATAAGATATAAGAGTCCCAAGGCATAGGTACGGAGAAAAAGATCCTAATACCGTAGATATCACACGTAGTGACATCGATGTGGGTCCGTAAGCCAAATATTAAATTAGCAAGTAGTTTTTCAAATACTAGACTCGACTTCGACCGAGGAGTGGTTAGGGGCTTCCTACAGGCAGTCGGCTCTGATACCAACATGTGACGCCCCCAAAATCAGACCGTGTACAGTAATCATACACGCAAGGTACACGATCGAGATCAGGGACTCACGGTGAGATATCACAACACAACTCTACAAATAAAATAATGCAAGCTGTCTAATACAAGCTAGGGGCCACGAGGGCTCGAATACAACAGCTCGAGAGCACAAGTCAGCGGAAGCAATAGTATCTGAGTACAGACACAAGGATAGAAGTTTGCCTTAAGAAGGCTAGCACAAAATCAACACTCAATCGAAAAGGCAAGGCCTCCTTCCTGGGATCCACCGAACTACTCCTGGTCAACGGGGAACTCAACGTCGTAGTAGTCGCCTCCGGGGTACTCCTGCTCCTGGGCTCCAACGTCGCCTGCAGCGGCCGATCAGGCAAAACAATAAAAGGGGAAAATAAAGCAGGTGAGTATCTAGTATACCCGCGAGTCTTACGTCCGCTACTAAGCATTTATGCATTGTATCAAATGGAAAGGGGAGGCTATATATAGTGGACTGCAAGATAGAAATTATTATAAGGGTAAGAAGCTAGGCCTAACGAAGACTAGAATCTTCCGACGAGTTTTGAAGCATGAGGTAAAAATCAGCCAACAGTTAATATGAAAGTAATGAAAGTAACAATGCAGCAGAAGTTGCTGCAGCATTGTATAATAATAAGTTGTAATCATAATTAACAATGCCTCCGAGTTCCCTTCCTCATCATCCCCGCGAGGAAGAAAAACCCGAAACCATACAGTTTAATAGTAGTAGTTTGTAGTGGTAAGATCCAGCTTCAACATAAAGCGTCCTGTTACCGTGGACACGGATATTCGAATAGATTAAACTCCCTGCAGGGGTGCACTACTGTTCAGCCTGCACGCTCGGATCTCTAGGGTGGCGGGAACCTTGTTAGGGAACACTCCACCAAAGCTATCCGACACGACACAGCCCATCCTAGGCTCAACAGAGAGGCCATCCGCCGGACTAAATCCTATGCGCCAAGGGTTCTAGGACCCTCACCCTTGCACGCTCCTGCACGGTGCGAGGCTGGCTGGTGAAGAAAAAGCAAATCCAAATACACCGCTCGAGCGAAGAAGACACATCGCTTCCCGGCAATCAGACCGTGATACTGCTGACGTCTTAAGAGCTTTCGGACAAACTACGACGCAGGGGAGCCCATAACTCCTTATCCCACGTGAAGGTAGTGCGTACAGACCAACGGGCCTCTCAAGTCATCCGCCGAACCATTTAGCATTATATTATTATCTGTCGGGACAACTGTTATCGTTGCCCCTATTCAGGTGAGTCACGGACAACGACAGCAGCCAGGTCCACCAGTAACATCGGTGCCTTCCCTAATGTCCCACCAACTCGTGCGGTTACCAACAAGGTGAACCGTCTCCTTACCTTGTCTCGCGTTTGCTCCGAAGAGCTCGATTTTCGTACAACAGGATAACTATCGGCCACGAACAGTACCAGGCCCGCCGCACACCGGTGGAATACACCTGACCTGTCGTTCCGCTAAGACACCCTGTGCGGGCACCGTTGGGTCACCCGACTCCTTACCTTTAAGGACACCAGTTGATTCGAGTGCCTACCATTAAGTGAAACCAGGAGGTATCACCCTCGATGGTACACTTAATGAGGTTCGACAGAGACATCAGCGGAATGAACTAAAGAGGAATATTCTCATATCACCCCGGTGGTGCCGAGACACTAGCGGAATGAACTAAAGAGAAATACCCTCGTATCGTCCCAGTGATGCTACGCTACTGAGCCGACGAGAGTGAAATACGAGTCCATTCCACTCGTAAGTCAAACTCGAAGCGACTCGGCAGGGTCTCGCCGTTGTAGGTTCCCTGGGGCGTCAGCATTGATCCGTACCTGTTGCATTTGTAATATATCGTTTCCGCGATCACTCCCAGAGTGATCACGACCCGCTATTCGAAACCTAGCTAACAATGCGCAGGGTTTACTGCTGAATAATGCATAAGTAATAATAGGACGCATAGGATTAAAGGAAGGTACGTCAAGGGGCGACAAAAACAGGCTATGCAATTGAATATGATTGTAATCGTAGCAGCAGCAGTAACAATGCCTAGTGCAAGGAATGTACGGAAAGATAGGCGATATCTGGGAAGGAAAATGGCTCTGCTTGCCTGGAAGCTCGACGGTAGGGGTAGGGTCGTCGATGAAGTAGTCGTACCTAGCAGCGGTGTAGTCGACAGCAGCGGGGTCTATCGGAGAATAAAGGGGATAAACATAGTAAATACAAAGCAATCATAGCAAACCAATACATGGCATGACGTAAGCAAAGTTAATGGTGTTCTAACGCAGTGCAAAGCACGTTGCTCGGAGCGGGAATTCATCCGGGGATGAACTACCGGCTCCGGGTGATTACCGGACAGGGCGACCGGAGGGGGAAGGTATCATGCCAGAGGTGTCGTGGACATCCGACAAAGATAAAGGGGGTGTATCCGTGTTAGTTGAACCATCCTGGACAACTTTCGTGTTCAGAATAAATTCATCCGGAGAGTTTTACCAGCACCGGAGAAATATCGACAGACGGGCTGAAGGGGGAATGTCGATGTTCGGTATGTTAGAGGGGGGTGGTAGACCTATGGATAGCGTATTCGTATTCATTGTATTTTTCTGATCAATTTTCATGTATAAAGTTTTTTGATCTGAGCTACGATTTAAAAGATATTCAATATCATAATTTAAATCATTTAATTTATTTTCTAGAATTTTTTTAATATTAAAGCAACATTATCCACAAGATTATCCAGAGTAGTAATCTGACAAGGGGGGCCCACATGTCGTGGAGAGTTTATTTTAATTCAACTAAAACAGGGATTATTAGAGGGTGGGTCCCACATCTCATAGGCTATTTATTTAGCAGATTTATTTAATCTAAACTCTAATTAATAGTAGAGGACCAATTTGCAAATTCCAAAAACTTAGAAAGTTATCTGCGAACTTTTTATTTGCACATATGGCCTCGGACATTACTCTACTAGCACATTTTAGACTTTTGCTCTTTTGTCAATTTTCTACGAATTAATCGGTGCAACAAATGGATTTGGTCCAATGAGCAAAAACGAAGCTTTATACATCTACTTTCTGACCATACCATTTTTAGATTTATTAGGTTTGGCTTTGTTGCTATTTTGTGGCTAGTAAAAGTGGTACAACAGCAGCAACGTGCATCGGGTGTAGCTGCAGTTGCTGAAACTTCAGTAGCAGCAACAACAGACTGCAGCGGCGGCCACGGGGCAGGCGGACGCGCTGGGCGCGGCCGGCGGCGGCGGCCGAGCCAGCCGGCGGCACAACCAGCTGGGGCTATGCGCACCACACACACACGCTATACACACACACACTCACATTGCACACGCACCCCGCACACAGCACACCACGCACACCACGCACGACCATGGATGGTCGTGGCCTCTGGCCTAAGCAACTAGCCCACGCAGGAGCACGGGGGTGGCACCCAGAGTGACATCGGGCGGCGCGAGGGGCGCAGGTGAGCGCGAGCTACGGCCATGGCGGACAAGCACAGGGAAAAGACGGCTACGACGGAGAGTGATGTTGCGGCGGCCGGAGTTCGTGCACGCGAGGACGACGACTAGCGCTTGAAGGGAAAACCAGGGGGAATCAACAAGAAGCTCACGTTGAGCTCGTAGGGGAGGCAGTGGGCTCGGGGGAGGGCGTGAGGCGGCCAGATTCGAAGCCGGCGCGACGGCGGCTGTTGTGAGGGCGCGGCCTGTGGTGGCTCCCGGCGACGAACGACGACCTGAGGCGATGGAGTCGACGGTGGGGGACCTGATGGACAGGTCAGGGCGAGCTAAGATAGCCGTTGGCCACGGCGAGCACGGCGGCACGGCCACGGCGAGCACGGGCACCAGTGAGACGCGAGGGAGAGGAAGAACGAAGGGGATACGACGTGGGGAAAATATCTAGGCATCCAGGGGCAGCAGGTTGATCTTATCTCCCCCCACGGCACTGTAGCGGCGCGGGCAACGGTGTTCGACGGCGACGAGGCCGCAGCCGGGTGCGCCATGGCTCTCGGTCGGTTGAACAAGGAGAGGCAAAGAGGAGATATGGAGGTGGGCCGGGGTGGGACTTGCCCAGTGCGAGGTTTAACACTTTTTCATTTTTTTTGTCTTTGAGGCTATTCTTTCTATTCTGTTTTATTTTGTTTGGCACTCAAATTACTTTTGTTAAACATGAGACTTGCTCCATTATTTGTATTGCCCTATGTATCAATGCCACAAAAAGTTTGGTGGCCATATAAATTCAATTGCATTTTTGTTTTAATTAATAGGGTCAAATGTTACTGTTTTGCTATTGTTTTGATTTGTTTACAATAGGCACACCTTATAATAAATGCCCACTATTATTTTAATATGACCTAATGATTATTATGCATTTAATAAAATTGTTTGCAACATTTTTAGTTTCACTTTTATTTCCACATTGTTTTGATTCCATTCAATTCCCATGACAATGTTGATAATCCAACCTTATGGGTTTCATGATTATCATTGACTTGGGATTATGCAAATGACTATCAAGTTGATTGACATGCATCCACAATCCTTGGAGCAAGATTTACAATCCACATTTATTTGAAATTTTATCAGGGTGGGAATCTGACAGAGCTATGATCAAAGGTGATCATGGCTTGATTAGCATAGTGATGATCATGAACAGGGGAATCACTGTAGTGATTACTGTACTGTATCTGGGGGTGTTACAGAGGAGGTTCACAAAGAGATAACTACCCCAAGGAGGAGTGTAAGGGGGTTTGGTTATCCTTGCGCATCCTCGACTCATGGTACGTGAGTGTACTCTAATATCCGATCCATCAAAAGATTAGCGATCCATCTAGTAGCTAGAGTTCTCAACTAGTTTTGTAGGTTTTTGAAAATAAACAGGGATTGCCCAAAATACGACACATATCACTAATAGGCTAGAGCTCTTGAAACCAAAAGTTCAAACATTACTCACCACAATACCTCAAAACTATTCAAGTTACTACAAAAATTAAATAGCAACCTCAATTACCTACTTTCAAGACAAGACACTACTCAGTGCAACAAACAACTCTCTTAACAAGATAAACATGAAAACTAAAGAGAGTTCTAGCAACAAACTCAACAAAAGCCAAGGATCTTTCTAAAGACAAACTAAGACTAAAACTAAACATGGCAGTAGCTACGAAAAGGTAAAGAACACACAACAGTGAAAAGATAGGCATGAAAAATCCTATGATGTGTTCTAGATTGGAGTGGGGCGTGTTTCTCTCCCACAGAAAGTAAGTCGGGGTCTAACTAGTTATGAACATCAAGCAAAGCTAAATAAAACTAAAAAGGAAACCTAAGAGCGAGACGCTCCAAGCATAGCACATAACGCATGAAGTGATAAAAATATAGTGAGACGGGGGACGAACTGATGATTGTTGATGGAGAAGGGGATGCACGGGGGGCATCCCCAAGCTTAGACGCTTGAGTCTCCTTGAATATTTATTGGGGATTCATGGGAGCATCCCCAAGCTTGAGCGTTTTACACTCGCGGATCTTCATTCATCATCTCCCCTCGCACACTTGAAAACTCCCTTCATACATAACTCATCATGAGCTGATTAGAGAGGTTAATAAAGATATTCTTGAATATCTACTGTTTCTAAAGATTTCCAAAAAAAAATTGCAAAGAAAAAGCAAGCTTAAGGTTTGCAAAAGTAAGGCAAGGCAAAACATGGAAGAATCTATGAAAAAAAGAACATCAGGTAGTAAATAATTTTTTTGGGGTACTTCTGCAACTCAAATAAAAAAACTCAGAACATATGAAAGTTTCACAATTGTATAGATGATGTTGTGTAAAAAATTCATCTCAAAAAGATGAAATGGTGATTTGTTTCGACTTTTTCCGTCAAGCAGACAGAATCTGTTTTCTGGACAGCATGTCACAACTTTTGCTTCCCTTATCATAAGAGGCTATAAATTGGCACAAAGCTTGAAAATAAAGATACAATAATGTTGCTACAGTACTAAAAATCATCAAGACCACTAAAATCTTACAAAAAAACTCAAAGTAAAGATAACAAGGGTTGTCTCCCTAGAGCTCTTTCTTTATAACCATAAAAATAGGCTTAAAATTTTAATGATGCTCTCGTAGGAATAAGAGTTGAAGCACATAAGAGAGCATAAAGAAGAAAATACCAAACACATTTAAGTCTAACATGCTTCCTATGAATAGGAATATTGCAATAGAATAATTTATTGAAGCACAAAGCAATAAGCATAGGAAGCCAAAACAAGTGCAACTTCAAAACCTTCAACATAAAGAGAGGGAACTTGATATTATTGGAATATCTATAAGCATATGTTCCCCTCTCATAATAATTTTCAGTGGGATCATGAATAAACTCAAAAATATAAGTATCACATAAAAATTTATTACTCTCCACATAAGCAAAATCCTTCTCATTAGTAATAGTGGGAGCAAACTCAAGAAAATAGCTATCACATGAATTATTCTTATCATGATACACTTGCAAACATTTATTATTTATAGCATAAGTGTCATCATAATAATCATCATAGATAGGAGGCAAAGTATCATCAAAATAAATTTCCTCATCAAAACTTGGGGGGCTAAAAAGATCATCTTCAAACGTAGCATCCCCCATCTTATAACTTTGCATATCATTAGCATCAAAGGTATTCAAAGAAAACACACTAGTAACATTGCAATCATGAAGTGTATGTAAATAAAGTTCCATAGGTTTTTTTTATTTTCTCTTCAAACACTTCATGTCCCAATTCAAGGTAGAGCTCATAAAGCTCTCTCATTTTTTTTCATAAGCCTAAATAGTGAAAATAAAAACAAGAAACAAAAAGATTTAATTGCAAGATCTAAAGATATACCTTCAACGCTTACCTCCTCGGCAACGGCGCCAGAAATAGCTTGATGTCTACGCACGCTTTTATTCTTGTAGACTATGTCGGGCCTCCAAGCGCAGAGGTTTGTAGGATAGCGCCAATTTCCCTCAAGTGGATGACCTAAGGTTTATCGAACTCAGGGAAGTAGAGGTTGAATATGGTCTCTCTCAAGCAACCCTGAATTAAGATACAAGAAGTCTCTTGTGTCCCCAACACACCTAATACAACTAGGAGTTGTATAGGTGCACTAGTTCGGCGAAGAGATGGTAAAATATGGGTGATAGGTGTGGCAAAACGAAGTAATATAAATCTTTAATAAAAAGTGCAGCAAGCAAACAAGTGGTAAATGTGAGCACAAACGGTATTGCAATGGTGAAAACAAGGCCTAGGCTTCCTACTTTCACTAGTGGCAACTCCCAACAACATTAACATAGTCTAATCATATGATATTTCCCATAAAACATGCAATGGAGACGCACTCGGAGGTCATTCCTTTATGGTCAAGAGAGGACGAGAATTATGTAGGGCTACAAAAGCACACCTCAAAGTTCATAATTCTCAATCTATGGATTTCCCAATGTCACAGCGACCATCCAAAGAGAGTACCACAATCACCACAACATATCTCAAGGATAGTCAAAGACAAGCACCAAGAGCCTCTCAATCTTCAATCAACACACAAAAGAGGAAATCACTCATGAAAATATTCTTCTAATCCATGTCCAATAGACCGTTGTCACCTTGGTCTCGAGGATTATACTAGATAAAGAAAAGTGAGTACATCAGATCCAATAAACAGAAGAAGGGGAAACATCATGGGATCATCCTAGATTAACATAGCCTATGATCACAACGAAGATCACATCATGGGAGAGAGAATTGACCACATAGCTACTGGTAGAAACCTCAGCCCTGAGGAGAACTACTCACACATAGACATGGTGAGAAAGAGAGAGATGTCGATGGAGAGGTGCGGCCGGGAGGAGGTGAAGGAGACGGCGGCGGCGGCGGCCACGGCCACGCCGGCGGCAGCCACGGTCCTTGGGGGCAGCGGCCCTTGGCCCCCTTCTTCTTCCTCGGAGGTGGTGCTGGTTTGTAGATGGATCTCCCCTCACGACGGCTGCCAAGGGGGAGGAATTTTCGTGGTTCCCTTTACCTAGGTTTCCTCTCTTTATATAGACTCTTGGATTCCTGTGTTCCAGATTACGTCTTCGGTATTTCGGGGACAGAGGGAGCATCCAATCTCCGATTGAGATGAATGTTGTTTTACACCACCGGAAAAAATTGTCTACAACTTTGTAGTTTGAAGTTTTTCCATTTGAGGTCGTCTTCTGGTGTTTCCGGACGCAATCTTTAAAACATGTCTGGAGGGGACAGATTTCGGGAGAGTTAGAGTCCAACTCCTAGAGGGCTCCTTTTTATGATTTTTCCTTTATCCAAGTAATTCCTACACATAATGTACGAAAACAAGAACTTTTCCACTCTTGCAACCATTAATAGGTTAGTTCCAAAATATATTATAAAAAGATAAGAAAGTGTAGCAAACACATTGCAATAACACCCAAAACATGCATGGAGCAAGCAGAAATTATAGATACGTTTGGGACGTATCAGGTATGCTTGTATTGTTATCTGCTCTTTGTTATGTTGTGTTTTCACAGGATGATTATTCCTTCGTGTTTGAAGGATATTGCAAAGGTGATCTTTATATAGTCGATTCTCTTCGGGACCTGCAGTGTCCACATGCCTAATGGCTAAAGCCAGATCTGGTTGGTTATGGCATCGAAGACTTGGTCATGCAGGGATGAAAAATCTTCAAACTCTCATCTCGAAGAAGAATATCGTTGGAACTGACAATGTGAAATTCGATAAAGATCGTATATGCAGTGCCTGTGAAGCCGGAAAGATTGCCAAGAAACATCACGCAGCAAAGACTATAATGACTACTACTCGTCCTCTTGAATTGCTTCATATGGATTTATTCGGTCCTGAAAATTATGCTAGTCTTGGAGGTAACAAGTATGGTCTAGTTATTGTTCATGATTTCTGTCGATATACTTGGGTTTTGTTTCTAGATGACAAGAGCAAAGTTGTCAAAATCTTCAAAAATTTCGCAAAGAGAGAACAGACTGAGTATGAATTATCTCTCAAACATATCAGAAGTGATAATGGTACAAAATTCAAAAATAATCATATCGAAGAATTTCTTGATGAATATGGCTTTACTCATGAATTCTCGGCTGCTTATACACCGCAACAAAATGGTGTGGTCGAGAGAAAGAATAGAAATCTTATTGAAATAGACAGAACAATGCTTGCTGAATACAAGACTCCTATCAGGTTCTGGGACGACGCAATAAACACTGCATGTCATATCATCAACAAGGTTTATCTGCACAAATTTCTGAAGAAAACTTCACATGAGCTTATCACTGGTAAAAAGCCCAATGTTTCATATCTCAGAGTTTTTGGCGCTCCATGTTATATCAGAGATATGAATCACAAATCAAAGTTTGCCCCAAAGGCACACGAAGGTTTTCTCCTAGGTTATGGTTCGAATTCTCACACTTACAGAGTATACAATTCTCATCTTGGCAAATTTGTAGAAACTGTAAATTTTCGATTTGATGAAACTAACGGCCCTCAAAAGGAGCAATTACCTCTTAACCTGGATGAACCACCTTTGGATGAAGTTATCAGGTACATGGCTATTGGAGATATTCGTCCTGTCGAAGGAAATGCTCGTAAAGTCAACCAGGATGGTGATGATCCAATGTCCCCACACATAGCCCGGGGTGCTAGATATCAACATCCTGAAGTAAATGATGCACAGGACGATGGAGAACACACAAACGAAGAAAATTCTCAACCCAAAGGACAAGCTGAACCCGAAGGAAATAATCCCGAAGGACAAGCTGATCCTGAAGGCCAAGTTGATCCCGTAGAACAACCGGATCCTCAAGCTAATGAAGGAATTTTATCTTGAGTTCAAAGAAGAGTGGACGTCGACTCTATACTCAAATAAATTCAACAACCAGGTCGTCCCACCACTCGCTCTCGTACTCGTTTAGCTAACTTTTGTGGAAATTTCTCGTTTGTATCCATGCTAGAACCGTCAAAATTTGAGGAAGCCATGAAGGACTCGGATTGGATGACTACCATGCTCGAAGAACTTAATCAGTTCGAAAGAAATAAAGTTTGGTCCCTCGTCAAAAGACCTGATCCCAAGAAGCACAATATCATTGGCACCAAGTGGATTTTTCACAACAAGCAAGATGAAGATGGTATTGTGGTAAGGAATAAAGCTCGACTGGTTGCACAAGGTTTCATCCAAATCGAAGGTATTGATTTCGGTGAGACTTATGGTCCAGTTTCTCGACTTGAATCCATTCGTGTCATGCTTGCTTTTGAAAATTTCAATGGTATATTTCTATATCAAATGGATGTCAAAAGTACTTTTCTTAATGGTGAAATCGAAGAAGAAGTATATGTCATGCAGCCACCAGGTTTTGAAGACTTGAAGAATCCTGATATGGTGTATAGGTTGCACAAGGCCCTTTATGGGTTAAAACAAGCACCTCGTTCTTGGTATGAAACAGTGAAGGATTTTCTTCTGAAGAAGGGCTTCAAACCAGGAACTACTGATCCGACACTTTTTACTCGTGCATACAAAAATGATCTTTTTGTGTGTCAAATTTACGTCGATGATATTATCTTTGGCTCTACTAACCCTGATATCAGCGAAGAATTTGCAAGAATGATGTCGAAGAAATATGAAATGTCTATGATGGGTGAATTGAAGTTCTTTCTCGGACTTCAAATCCATCAACAGAAGAATGGGACTTTTATCTCTCAAGAAAAATATCTCAGAGACTGCCTGAAGAAGTTTGATCTTGTCAATTGCAAAACTATCAAGACACCAATGCATACGAATGTCCACCTAGATGCAGATGAGAAGGGAAAACCTTTGGACTAAAAGAAATATCACTCGATGATCGGTTCGCTTCTTTGCCTCTGTGCATCTAGACCTGACATTATGCTATCAGTTTGTATGTGTGCTCGTTTTCAGGCAAGACTGAAACAATCACATCACATAGCTGTCAAGCGAATTCTTAGATATCTTGCTCACACACCTACCTTGGGACTTTGGTATCCCAAAGGTGCTCAGTTTGATCTCGTTGGATATTCTGACTCTGACTGGGCTGGTGATCGTGTCGACCGGAAATCTACCTCAGGCACATTTCATTTTCTCGGTAGATCTCTAGTCTGTTGGGCCTCGAAGAAACAGAATTGTGTTTCAATTTCTACGGTTGAAGCCGAGTATATTTTTGCCGGCTCATGCTGCACTCAGATTCTGTGGCTCAAGCAAACGCTGAAAGATTATGGTATTCCCTTGAAGAAAATTCCTCTGCTATGTGATAACGAGAGTGCTATCAAAATTGCCCACAATCCAACGCAACACTCTCGAACGAAGCATATCGATAATCATCATCATTTTTTTCGAGATCACGTTCAGCGAGAAGATATTGTTATCAGCCATGTCCGCACCAAAGATTAATTGGATGATATCTTTACGAAGCCCCTAGATGAGAAAAGGTTCTGTGCACTTTGGTGTGAGTTGAACACCTTGGACTCATGCAACGTGCAGTAAGATCAAAACTGTCTATACTCTGTATTATATTTTTATTTTTTATCAGTAGTTTACTTTTGTCAAATTTCTTCTGTGTTTCTTTTCGTTTTTGTTATTTGGTTTTTTGTCCTACACACTTGTCATTCCGAGTTTTCTATCGTTTGTTTTTCCCTCGGATTCATGAAGTATCGGACCCTGTTTTCCCTCTATTCTTTCCCTACCCCATCTTTGCTTTTCTCCCGTGAACATGTATACTTGTACTCGATTAAGATTCCCTCCGAATGTCATTGATTACGAAGGAAATCTATCGAACTTTTATCTACTTTTATAATCGATGTTCGATGAGTTTGTTCTCGGATGTGGAGAAACTTTCATTCGGTTCGCTGGAATTCCTCCACGATTACCGTCAAAAAATCCGTCCGTTGAATTCGGAGAGACGCGGGATCTGCACCATTGGATCGGGTCTGACAGTTATGTCAGTCGACTCCCTTATAAATACCGATCCACCCCACCGGCACAGACCTCACATTCCCTCTACTTCGTCTCTCCCCCTCGCACCCGAGCTCCTGCGCGACGTGGTGTTGTTTCTTTCGCCGTCGATTCCCTCGCCGTTTCACTGTCGGAAAGAAGTCGCCGGAGACATTCCCGTCGACGAGGATCTTCATCCGCACCGCCGTAGTTCTCACGTGTCACCGACTTAGGAAAATCTCTCATATTCATATCGATAGATTTAGCTTCGAGCTCTTATTCATACCAATTCTTCGTTAGACTTGCACCCGATGGAAATCTAGCCTAGCACTTGTATGAAAATTTGCTTCAAAGATAAATCCCTCCATATGTTTGCTGCGTTCAAAATGATTTTCCTCGAAAACGTTTGATAAATGTTCACAACTTGTCTACATTTCCCTCGTACCTATCTATTTCGTAGGAAAATGTCTGAGAACGCTGGAGCTGTCAAGGAGCCCAAACGTGTAGGATGCCGAACAAATATCACAAACAATTCAGAAGGCCTGTCGGAGGAATTGATCATTGAGAAAAATCTGAGAACACCAGAAGGCTCACTTGAAGATGCTCGAACGAGAGAAAACAGACTGCAAAGAAATTCGAAGGCTTCAAGCTCTTCGTTAGTATGAATACAAGGTTATTATCCCTCGTTGGGAAAGAATGTTTGCGTTGAAGAACCCATGGTCTGATGTCAAGTCATGGAGGCCCAAGTGCACGAAAGAAATAGACCTTCTCCTCCTGCTAATGCTCATCCATCCACCTTGAAAACTCATGAAGATTTTAAAGATTTGGTTGCTACTCGAGCTGAACGAGCAGAAAAGCGAAAGGAAGCTAAAGCCAGAAAGGCTGCTGCTGCCGCTACTGCGGGCAACGAAGAAGTTGCCGAGGATGTTGGTCCAAGCACCAAGTCTAAGTTTGGAAAGAAATCTGCCATGCCCCAGAAGAAGGAAGTTGTTGTTTCACCACCTGAAGCAACATCTGATGAAGAAGAAGCCAGTACCGAGTAACAAGACCCTGGTACTGAGGCTGATGTCGAGAACATTCCCGCTCCTGCACCGAAGAAGAAGCCAAGCCACAAGGGCGTAAGAATTCAGGAGCCTGCAGCTGCGGCTCCCCGAGCAACTATTGATATGACCAATCTGGTTAGTTCTCCACCGCCATTGCTAACCCATGACAACAAAAACCCTCGGCCAAGTCCAAGGGCAAGCAAGCTGTTGTGGACGAAGAAGAAGAAACTCTGCTCAAGAGGAAGGAAAGATTGGCCAAGCAACATGAACTTGAGGCCAAGGACTTGGAGAAGGCAAAGCTGTTCAATTTTCACAGCCATCCCGAGGATAGAAAGCACTGGTTGCCAAGAAACTGGGTACACTTCACCTGGTTTCTGACAAGTACAGACGCCAGATCGAGGGAACAATTTCCACTAGTGCCCCGAAAGAAAAGGTAGTGGCCCAAAGTGCCACCGAGAAAGTAGTGACTCCCACAGTCACGAAGGAAAAGACTGCAGCCGCTAGTGCTGTGCAGAAAAATGCTGAGGCAACTGGCGCCTGATACGTCCAAAACGTATCTATAATTTATGCTTGCTCCATGCCTGTTTTGTGTGATATTGCTATGATATTGATGAACTTCCATAGACTTTTGATCATGTTAGGACTAACCTATTAACTCAGTGCACCCCGGTGCCAGTTCCTGTTTTCTACTGTTTTTCTATTTCAGGTTTCCCCCATATAAAAAGTGCTCAAAAAATTCGGGAAAAATCCAATAAAAAATCAGCGTACGGGAAGCTTCCAGAATCACCGAGGGGGGCAGAGGGGACCCACCAGGGTCCCAGGCGCCCTCCCGGCGCGCCCCAGGGTGCCGCCGCGCCAGGGGGGGCGCCTGGAGCCCTGGTAGCCCCCTTGGCTGCCCCCCTTCGCCTATTTAATCCTCGTGACGTGAAACCCCCGTGACGGGAACCCTTTTTCGCGATCTCTCATCTGTTCCGCCGCCGCCGCGCTTCCAATATCGGGAGCACCAGAAGACCTCTTCCCTATGATCAGTAGCTATGTGATGTTCTCCTCCCCTCTTTGTTCTTCATGGATTAGACCTCGTGAGCTGCCCTACATGATCGAGGCACTTATGTAATATTTCTGCTGTTGCTATGTTGAGTTTGCTGGGATCCGATGAATTATGAGATTACTAGTCGTCAACCCGTGCATTCGCACGGACTGCTGCACGGGTTGCTCTATATCAAATTAATAATTGATAAGAAAATTGGCCTATTAATAATTGTTGTACATATTTTAATATTTTATAATAATGATTAGATACATTTGTAATATTTTATCTTACATGAGTAATGTTGTCAAATTTTCCTTAGTGGAGTTCACATGAGGTCTATTTTTTATCTTAGAATAGTTAAATAGTGCTTTTAAACTTATCATGCACTTGTAGGGTCATTGAAAATTTGTCCTAGTATAGTCACTCATTAATATTTAATTTTTTGTAGAACTTACATATAAAACGTAAAAATAGCACATACTTGTTCAACATAACATCACAATATCACAAAAAATAGGAACACAGTACAACTCAAACGCTCACATACACGAGTATACAATCACTCCTATGACGCACACACGCACACCTACCCTTATGAGCATCTTCGCAATACTGAGACGGTATATCATTTAGAGATTAACGAAGTCATCACCTCGTCTTCGACGGAAACGTCTCCTTCCACTGAAAGCACATCACCGAAAGCACTGGAATAAATCCAGGAAAATGCGAGCACCATTATCAAATATGAGATTTGAACTTTGGTGGGCTGGGGATACAACCATTCACCTAACCAACTCAACCACAGGTTGATTCGCATATCACAAACCTTCTAGTCACAACGTACACTACCTAATCATATATCAGATCATAGTCAACTACATTTCAAATTAAAACTTGTTGATTTCCTAATCAATTTTATGGTTTCAATTTCAAACATTGTGTAAGTTGTTATTGGATGTAAATCACTAATCTATGGTTTATGTTTACACATGAAAATAACCCTGGGCCGATGGCTATTTCTTCATGGTAAATTAGAAAACTTATCCAAGTGAAATGTCTTGGTTGTTGATTATGCAAATAGTTATATAAAATTAATTTTCAAGCATACATGAAAAATGGTACTCAACTTGAATAATTTTACCATAATATTATCTACAAAAAAAGGAAAATAATCTACCTATCAGTTCAAGCGCTACTATATTATCCGCAATAAGAAAGTATAGAAGTATCCATTAAAAATAAATTTATACACATTAATTTTCCACATTCTTATATAGTAGTCTAGTTAGTTCATGAATTTGCCTCCATCCTTCAAATTGGCTTGGATCTATGTTTTTATTAGAATATATACAAAATACAAATAGATAGCATGAAAAGGAAGTTAACAACCATATCGACATCAAAATGTGCAGTATACAATTGATTTTCTGACAACTCATAATCTTTATGGAACAATGTGCCATATAATCTATATCAATTTCTTGAAGCTTGTCTTGCAAAACCGTCGACATTCAGAATTTTTATCAATCAATGGTGTTTTAAGACACCTAATTCACAATCAAATATTTACAAAATTCATTGACTTGAATGTTTTTCTCTTTGATATGTGGTACAAAAATTCTGAATACAAACACGCATGATAAATGGGTTATTAACACATGAAGTGCCTTTGTCGAGTTTCACTGAAATGAAGTTTTGTCTTAATGAAATCTTAGTGATCATTTACTATATATATATATATATATATTGTTATTCTTGCATCAATGGCGTGAACATGATAAATTGGTTTAAAACATGATGTAATTTCAATATCTATGCCACGGTGTCAAGCTGAAGAACTTTTTTGACGTGTAATAGTCGATGTATGGGATATATATAACTCACTAATATCTTAATTAGTATGTGTGATTGGATGGTTAATAAGTTGATGTCATCCAAAGTTCAAATGCCATTTACCTTTTGGGGTCTTTTCCATAATTAGTTGCAATAACAATTTGGAGTGCCAATTTCATTTTTCTGCAAAAGGTAAAATAATTCAAGACTTCAGTAAGGAAATCAAAAAAATCAATACATGAAGGGTGCTATTTTATGTCTACTATTCAAAAAAATCCCTAATCTATCTTTCTCATCTTCAAAAACTCAGGAAGCAAGAAGATAAAATTTTTGAAAGGAAATTAACATCTCTAACCTGGTGTAAGGAATTATGTTAATTTATTGAGCACATGAAATTTTGGAAGTGATCCACAACACAGAATCTGCTCAATCTTGGATTGGCCATCATGCAGCTCCTTTCTGGCCTTTGTATCAAGCGGCATGGAGATCTAGGTTGACACCATGAATATCCATTCGGGTACCTTATGAGATACCCCACAACTAATCAAATAACCACCTGCATCTAGGCGTGTTGCCTAAGAAGTGTCTCTTTTTCATCTAATTCATGGCCAAGATACGGTTAGAACAATCTTGGTAGCAAAGCAAGTATACAGGTTATAGACTATGAAGAGAAGAATGAACCTGGGAATGAAATCCTTAAAAAGGGAACAACACCACATGTAGAAAATAGAAAAGCATCTCACCCTCGTATGAGGTGCATGTTTGGTTTATATTGACTGAACCGGGCTTATCCCGTGAGAGGCATACATCCCCACGGTTAGAACAATCAGAAGGAAAATATAGGATGAGATAAGCAAAGATACCTTCCTAACTAATCCCCTAACAAACTATATCTCATGTATGCTGCACCAGGAAGCAGTGATGTGCTGTATATTCTCACACCACAAACTATTTAGGAGTAGAACGTGCGAAGCAGAAATCGGATCCAAGTACAATAGGAGAAAAACGAAGTGATCTTGATGCTACTTGCTCTTGACCGTTCCTTCAAAATAGCCAATGTCCGAATTCCTCTAATCATTGCTTGCTCGACCATGTATTTGTTCCAATTAGAAACAATAACAGTTCTGGATGTACAAAGTAGTATCCAGAGATTCAGGCTCTCACGTGCACCAAATTTATAGTAGAAAACATGAGAGAGATGAAGAAACAATGTCAAGTATACAAATATTCCAACTTAAAAAATAGAAAAATTGTTTAATTTGTATACAACCCAACAACTACTGTTACTTAATGAACATACAAAATCTGCAAAATTCATTTGCAGCAAGTTCTGCAGGCCATGTAAGCATGTAGAAAACATATCGATCTGCACAACAGTATAATTACGGTAATTCACAGTCCTAAATTAAATTCAAGACCTTGAGCATTGATTCCAAGGATATATTATTATCTTTTATATATAATTTTATCCTTTCAACTGTAAATCACCACAATCATCTGAAAATAAATACCCATGCATAGCTATTTTCTCTAAACATTACCACACTACATGGCGAGCAGGTGCAATGGGTAAACGACTATATGCAGGACGGATGGTTGGAACTGGCCAAGGAAAGTTGTATGTTGCAAACATATATTGTACTCTACTGATAAGAGTAAGGCATGCAGACCGGGATGTCATTGAGAGCAAAGTCAAGCTGCTGCTGCTTGCAAGGAAAGTGTGCATGGTGGGTGTCTTGTTGTAGTTGCAGACCACACTGATCTTTAACTCGCAGGATAGTGCGGCACCTTCCTTGATCAACCTGTACGGCAGCTGCAATAAAACACTCATAGTTATGACATGAGATAACAGGAGAAAAATCAATCACCGGTTCAAGACTCCTAGAAGAAATTGAAGCACACCACGTAACACTTTATTATGTATCTACATGGTATTTACATGGTGTTCTCTGCAGCGTGCTGAGATCTTTGACACAACACTACCCAAACTCCAGGATGCCAAATAGCGAGATTGTCGTGAAACACTGGAATCAGCGAGAGGTTGTCCGTTGTCCCCGACATGTACGTTGTCATAGCTGATGGCTGTTCCAGATGAGGCGTTGCAGAGGCACACGTTCAATAGTTTGGGGTATTGCGGGGGCGAGTAAGATCAAAAGAAATCAGTAGCAGAAAGCCAAGCGAAGAGAAAAGCTTGGGGAGAGGGCTCCAGGTTGAATCCCTACAAACCATGAAAAATATTGATTCGATCGGAAAAAAAATATCAAGAACAAATAGTGTGAGAAAACGAACCTGATCCAGATGAGCAAAATAACTTTGATTCAATGAACTCCTTGAGGACATGGGATCCATGTCCCAAGTTGAGTGCTTTAGTTTGAGAGAGAGTCGATGGATTTCATGCCGCTAGATTTGCTTCAGGTTGTTACGGGGGGAGAGAGTTTTATTAGGCCACGGGGAAGGTGAAGTATATAAGAAATTAAGAATATATCATTGAGACAATCATATCTCTTTGAGGTTCGTGAGGATAAACGTTTGTCATATTAAACAAAAAAAGATTTAGATGGGTTAATCTAGACCGTAATAATTCGGTCCCACCAAATAAACGGTTCATATTTTTTGTTTTTTCTGATTAACGTGGGAATTTGTAGGAAGTGCCTAATTAGTATAGGTATAGATGTTCAGATTGTGTTTGACTAATATATTTGATTCTCCTCTTTTATATTTATGTTCTTGAGTAATTCTTGCATGTTCTCCGTTGCTGTTTATTGCTTTGGCCAAGTAGTAGGTAGTGACTCCAAGAGGGAGCGCTATGCATGATTGTGGGTTCATACCCCCCGATGACTAGCTTGAGTGACAGAAACATGAGTCTAGGGGATGTGTTGTTGCCACAAGGGGGAAAACAACGGTGCTTGTACTTGCGGGTGCAAGGATTGTTTACTTTACGCAAAGTTCTTTAATGCAGTTGTCCGTTGCTTTGAGTTTACACTTTGTGTGGGATTCGCAACATAATACCAGCGAGATGTTCAGGATATATATCTCAAGGTGGATGATTTGTAGGTAGATGCAAATGGATTTCAGTCTACTTGTCTTGGCGTACCGCCCATGCTTTTGAGCCTCTTCCTTTCTATATAGCATAATTAGTATTGGTTTGCGCACATAATCCTGTCAATTTCCCAGCTGTGATTTGTTTACCTCGCATGGCTATTTTATCGTCTTTTGGGAGAGACACATCACTAGTGAACATCATAGGACCCCGGTCCATATTTCCGTATCTATCACTATCATCATTATCCCGTGCGTTTTATCCTTTGTAAACAACAAGGCCGGAGGAATTGACAACTCCTCTGTACTCGTTGGGAAGCAAAGCTATTTGTTATGTGTGCAGGTCCAGGTCAAGGAAGCAACTTCTGTCTTAAAACGGTGCCATTGTTTCCTTGCCACCTACTTGTCCATATCGGAGTCCTATTAGTTCGACACTCAACCTTAGCATCTTCGCTAAGGGAAATTGCCGCTATCTATATCTCAACCTTCCACATGGGGTAACCAACGAGGGGCGAGAAGTTATCTCGTGTATCAAGCAATTTCTGGCGCCGTTGCCGGGGACTCCACTCTTCAAGATAGGGAAGTTGCACACTATCTTTTATCTTTACTTTTTAGTCTTATTTGTTTACCTTTTAGTTTTTGCTTTAGTGTCCTTTATCAAAAATAAAAATAAAATAGTTATCTTGCCTGCTGCTACTATGGGTTCCTCTGAGAACACCAAGTTGTGTGACTTCACTAGTCACAACAACAGTGACTTTATCTGCACTCCTATTGCTATACCTGCTTCTTCAGCACCTTCTTATGAGATTAAACCTGCTTTGCTGAACCTTGTTATGAAAGATCAATTCTATGGTGCTAGAGATGATGCTTCTTTGCACTTAAATAATTTTATTCAGCTTTGTGATATGCAAAAGTACAAAGAAGTAGATGGTGATATTGTTAAGCTTAAACTTTTTCCTTTCTCCTTGAGGGATGAAGCTAAAATCTGGTTTCAATCCCTGCCAAAGAATAGTATAGATTCTTGGGATAAATGCAAGGATGCTTTTATTGGGAAGTACTATCCCCCTGCTAAGATTATCCAGTTGAGGAGCTTTATTATGAATTTTAAATGATTGGATAATGAACACGTTGCCCAAGCTTGGGAACGCATGATATCTCTTGTTAAGAATTTCCCTACGCATGGTTTGACTACTTGGATGGTTATCCAAACTTTTTATGCAGGCTTGAACTTTACCTCGCTGAACTTTCTAGATTCGGCCGCGGGAGGAACCTTTATGTCAACTACACTTGGTGCTGCCACAAAACTTCTCGGTGAGATGATGACCAACTATTCCCAATGGCACACCGAAAGAGTTCCAACAGGTAGGAAGGTAAACTCTGTCGAGGAGATCTCCTCCCTAAATGAAAAAGTTGACTTGATTATGTCTCTACTTAGCAAGCAATCTCCTATTGATCCTCATTATGTTCCTTTAAATTCTTTGATTGCTCAAGATCAAGTAGATGTGAACTTTATCTCTAGAAACAACTTCAATAACAATGCTTATAGGAGTAATTTTGGTAGCAATCCTAGACCGTTCCCCTCGAACAACAACTATGGGAACAAAACCACTTATCCTAGCACCAAAAACTCCACTTCTGAATTAGAGAGTATGCTTAAAGACTTTATCACTACCCAGAAAGCCTTTAACAAGAGTGTAGAGGAAAAACTAGACAAACTAGATAACCTCTCATCGAAGGTAGAAAATTTAGCCCATGAAGTTGTCGGGACCCGGGGTTAGTGTATGCAAGTACAGTTAAGACATAGTCATATGGAGAGCTGAGAACCGCACCCACTTGTCTAAGCAGACAAGGCCAAGCACTGAACATTCTCGGAAAGCATCGTACGTGAGGGGCATCCCATCCAGGCCGGATGATCAACTGAAATGGGTCCTCATCGTCCGCACACAAGTCTAAAGATATGGGTGGTGAACTCCCATATTCAAAGACAAGTCGCCTCAACCATATTATCGACTATCTCGAAACTCTTACATAAACTTACTCCAGCCCGATCACCTAGTCGGGGTCTAGGGCGGGCTCAATCATACCACAAAGTGTGCGCGAGACGGAGTCTCGAACAATCGCATCGCGATGCCCCAAGCTGCGCACATCTAAGGGCCACTTGGTGTATGAAAGACCGCCAGCCAGAACACAACTAAGGTCTCGAAACCCATACAAAGACATGCATGTTATAAACATACACACAGCACACATGCCTTGTATGACCAGCAGGTACCATTGCAATTCTCTACACAGTGTCCATTTTTATTTATAACTCTTATAGAGTACACAAGAGATCACAAACATGTGATCCAACATTACAACACAAAGCAGAAGAAAATTATGTCTGAGTACAGAAAAGTTTAACAAATGGCTTAAGAAGCCTTATTTAAACACAAAGCCCTCCACGAGGGAACCAGTCGTCTGACTGGGACTAGACTAGTTTGTCTTCAGTCGTCCAGCTCGATGAAGAAGCCACCTTCGGGGTCAGTGGCATCATCTAAAACATAGATTAAGCAAACGTGAGTACAAAGTCGTACTCAGCAAGACTTACATAGGAGATATACTACTCATGCACATGTACCAAGGTAAAGGGAGGTGGGGTTCACTTGCAGAAATGCCAGCTTTGACTTGGCTAGTCCTGAACTACGAGTACCAGACTTGAGGTAAGAAGCGTACACGAGTCCACTACTTTCTCCAACCAATTACACCACTATGGTGCCTTCCTCGACTTCCCCACGAGAAAGCACGCCATAGCACTCACACTTATCTTGGTGTATTTTAGAAGTATCCAGTTCAAGTTATCTAATAATCAAGCTAAGCTTTCCAAGTAGTCCATAACCGCGGACGCGGCTATTCGAACAGTTTTGTTAACCTTGCAAGGGTGTACCGCTACACACACATGATCATCATTTAACGCCTTTGATCTCGACACCATTCAAGGGGTGTCAGCGAGGATGCTCACCACAACTGTTACCTCATAGCCTATCTAGTCCAAGAAAGCCGCCTACTTGGGTTGGCTACCACTATCGTGAACCCGGCCGGTTTACCGAAGTGGACCCAAGTGATGTGTGCGTGGTGCATAAGCCGGTCTCGGATGAGCCGTTCTCTCACTTAGCATCCAGGCCACAGACCTACCAGAACTCCGAACTATTGCGACATCTGGACATCGAAAGGGATGAGTTAGTAAGTTGAGAGGGGTCAGTGAGCCCAATGTGTGGTTGTACTCTTCATCTTGGATCACCACACAAGAACTCGTACTAGGGCGGTGTTCAACGAGACAACCCATTGTGTACTCCTACACAGCCTCTCATCGTTCACCTTGTATTAGGGTAGATTCACCAACACTTTTCTACCATCATCAACATGATCACTACCATCCCGACTCACATCACAGTAACAACATGGTATCATACTAAGCATGCAATAAGCAGTAACATTGCAGGGGTTACATGATATCAACCAACTCCTACATTTGCTAGGATTGTGGTTTGCTTACTACTGTGACAAAATGATAGGTCATGCAAAGGAATAGGTTCATCTATGCGGTAGAATCGCAACATGGTGATCATCCTATACAATGCATAAGAGAGACATGAGAGGGAAGTGGGATTTTATCGACATGATCAATGGGGGTTTGCTTGCCTTGCTGACGAGGTTCGGGTTCTGGGTCTTCAACGAAGGTTGCAGTCTCTTGCTCCGGTTCCACCTCTACTCGACAAACAAAGCACGAAGTAGCAATCAATATGAATGCAATGCTCAAGCACATGAATGAAAGTGGAAAATTGAAGTATAAGTTTTGATGTGTGAGGCAATTCCATTTAAGTGGAGTATATTGCATTTGAAATGCAAATTCAAACTCCACATTTGAATTCAACTTAGCCAAGTTGTATGTGACATAGTTTGATCATTTTGAATCATCTTCACTTGTATAAGATATGCTTCTGATGTGTGGTTGAATTATATCATAATTCCATGGTCCAAGGTGCAAAATCATTTGGTTTGAATTTGAATTAATTTCAAATAAAGCAAATGACATAGGCTACTGGTCCCATTTTAAAATCAACTCAAACATAGTTGAAAGTTGCATATTTGGAAAGATAATTTTCTCCTGATCATTTTTCATATATTATTTTTCCAATTTGGAGTTAATATGAATTTTCTATGAATTTCCAAAGTTTGGGGTATTTTCTGGAATTTCTAGAATTATTTAAATCATTTTGATTTTCTGGAAATTCATTTAATTGATTTACTGCGTCAGTCCTGACGTCAGGGGGGGGGGGCTTACATGGGGGTCCCACCTGTCAGTGACTGGGTTCACTTAACCGGTGGGTTAAGTTAATCTAGTATCTTAATTAAGCTACTGGGCCCACTGGTCAATGACCCAGGGGTCACTATCTGGGTGATTAACAGGGGGGGGGGGGCTGGCTAACACGCCGGCGGCTAAACGCCGGCGACTGGCCCGCAGCGGCGCTGCACGGGTAGGACGATTCCGTCGATGATTTGGAGCGCCGAGACCATCAACTTGTAGCCCTCACTCGTGCGCGTCGAAAGGGACCGAAATCAAGCGCTGGGGTGCACCGTACGCTCGCCGGCGTCAAGCTTTGCGGCGACCTAGCTACGGCCGTGATCGAGATCTCGTTCCAGGGCACGACTTGAGACGGGGCTAGGCTGGTTCGACAAGGAGGAGCACGGGGAACAAGATGTACATCATGGCTGGCTCGATTTCTTAGCGGGTGGACGTCGCCATGGATCCCGGCGGCGAGAAGCTTCGGCTTTCATGGCGATCAAGTCTACAGGGAGTAATCGAAGGGGGAAAGTGAGGGTTTTTGATCCCAAGCTCACCAGGAGCTCAGCAGAGGTGGTGGCGAGGGCTGGGGTGGCTCAACGGCGGCGGAATCGACGAAGTCCTTCACGGCGGCCGGCGAAAACTCGAGGAAGAATCCGGCGTCTACGAGGGCTTCGGGCTCGATTCCTTCTGCAAATCGGTGAAGACGACGACGACGAAGGGCTTGGACACAGTCTTGGGGCTTCTAGGCGTCAATGGCCACGCGTGTGCTCGACGGTGCTCCGGCGTGTTCCTCGGGCGGCGATGAATCGGGCGAGAGAGGAGAGGAGGGAGCTCGTGGAGGGGGGGAATGAACTGGGGCGGCTCCAGGACGCTTCCAGACGCGACTACGTGGACGGGGAGGGAAGCAGGAGGTGTCCAGCGACGACGGCATGCTCGCCACGGCGGCAGCAGCCTGCCTGGCGCGAGGAAGAAGACGGCCTTGTCCCTGGGCCGGGCTGCCTCGGTGAGTTGGGCCCATTTGAGGTAAGCCTTCTTTTCCTTTTCTGTTTTCTGTTTTTCCTTCTGTCATTTGTTCTGTTTAGCTAAAATAAATAGCTAAACATTTTATTAAATGCTGAAATTTTTTATGTGGCCTCATAATAATATAGACTAACCACTTATAAAGTTTCAACATTTTTAAAATTCAAATGATTTGAATTTTAAATCAAATAGGGTATTTCTTCAATTCCAAGGCTCTGTTTGAATATTTGAAAAATCTATGAGCATAGGGTGGGTCCCACATCACTTGATATGTGATCACACTCATTTATAAGACTTTTCAAAACTCTAACATGAATTTTTGGAGAATATTTTTATCTGGCCTGTTGAATTAATTCATCTCGGGGGTTCCTTCTCCCATTTGCTTTTGATTTTTTGATTTCAAGGATTTCTTTTGAAATTTTGACATGATGCAAGAGTACTAACTAGCCCTAGCACATTACCTTATAGAGGGTTCTGACAACTCGCCCCCACTCAAAAGAATCTCGTCCCGAGATTCAGAAGTCTGCGGGAGGAAGGTGGGGTACTCGGCACTGAGACGGTCTTCTCTTTCCCACGTAGCTTCTCTTTCAGAGTGGTGTGACCATTGCACTTTCAGAAACCTAATCTTCTGACGACGAGTGACACGCTCTGCGGAATCAAGAATACGAACGGGGTATTCTCGATAAGAAAGGTCATCTTGGAGATCAAGCGTTTCATGGTCGACTTCGCGGATGGGGTCCTTGAAGCAACGCCTGAGTTGGGACACATGGAATACATCGTGTACTCGGGAAAGGTGCGGGGGTAGTTCAAGTTGGTAGGCAACTTCTCCACGTTTGGCAAGAGTGCGGAAAGGTCCGATGTAACGTGGGGCCAACTTGCCTTTGATACCGAAACGTTGGGTTCCCTTCAGAGGAGTAACCCGGAGGTAAGCCTTCTCATCCAGATTGTAGCTCTCTTGCCTATGATGACGATCATAGTAGCTTTTCTGACGAGACTGGGCTGCTTTCAATTGTTCACGAACAATGCGAACTTGCTCTTCTGCTTCCTTGATCATATCCGGTCCAAATAATTGTCTTTCACCGGTTTCTGACCAGTTTAAAGGTGTTCGACATCGTCGTCCATAAAGGAGTTCAAAAGGAGCCATGTTCAGACTAGATTGAAAACTGTTGTTATAAGCAAATTCGGCGAATGGAAGAGATTTCTCCCAATTCTTTCCGAATGAGATTACACAAGCTCTGAGCATGTCTTCAAGAATTTGGTTAACCCTTTCGACTTGGCCGCTAGACTGAGGATGGAAAGCCGTACTAAAGGAGAGATGAGTTCCCATAGCATTCTGAAAGCTTCCCCAAAATCTAGAGGTGAAAAGGCTACCGCGATCAGAATTGATTTCCAAAGGAACACCGTGAAGGGATACAATTATGGATATGTACAAGTCCGCTAACTGGCTAGCAGTTATAGACTTGCGAACCGGAAGGAAGTGAGCAACTTTGGAAAGCCTATCTATGACAACGAAGATGGCATTGTTTCCTTTCTGGGTTTTTGGAAAGCCGGTGATGAAGTCCATACCGACTTTGTCCCATTTCCACTCGGGAATAGACAAAGGTTGAAGTGTACCAGCAGGTCTTTGATGTTCTGCCTTAATGCGACGACAAACATCACATTCGGCAACAAATTGAGCAATGTCTCTCTTCATCCTAGTCCACCAAAATCTCTGGCGTAGATCTCGGTACATTTTTGTGCTACCGGGATGAATCGAGAGGGGTGTGTCATGGGCTTCTTTGAGGATGAGTTGCCTTAGTTCCTTATTCTTAGGTACTACCAAATGATTTTCAAAGAATACCGTTCCCTTGCTATCTGTGGAGAAACATTTAGCAACTCCGCTAGCAATGTTCTCCTTGATCCGGCGAACACCTCGTGCACGCCTTTGGGCAACTATGATTTGATCCTCAAGAGTTGGTTTCGCCACCAAGGTAGAAAGCTAGCCATGAGGAACAATCTCAAAATTGAGCTTGCGAAAGTCCTCATGAAGAAGTGGTTGATACTGTTGTAACATGAGGTTGTTACAATACGACTTACGACTTAGTGCATCAGCCATGACATTGGCCTTGCCTGGGGTGTAAGAAATTCCTATGTCGTAATCTTTTATCAACTCAATCCAGCGTCTTTTCCTGAGATTAAGATCTGGCTGGGTGAAAATATATTTAAGGCTTTGGTGGTCGGAATAAATCTCACAACGATTACCAAGGAGGTAATGTCGCCAAGTTGTTAGAGCATGAACTACGGCAGCGAGTTCAAGGTCATGGGTAGGATAGTTCTCTTCATGTGGACGCAACTGGCGTGAAGCATAAGCTACCACATGTCGATCTTGCAGAAGTATGCATCCTAACCCTTGCCGTGATGCGTCACAATAGATCTCGAAATCCCTTTTGGTGTCTGGAGGTGCAAGTACGGGTGCAGAAGTCAATCTTCTTTTTAGCTCTTGAAAGCTTTCCTCGCACTTGGGAGTCCATAAGAATTTCTTATCTTTCTTGAGGAGTTCAGTTAGAGGCTTTGCAACTTTAGAAAAGTTCTCGACGAAGCGACGGCAATAGCTGGCTAGGCCAAGAAAACTTCTAACTTGCTTAACCGATTCAGGTGGAGTCCAGTCAAGGACGGCCTGAACTCTCTCGGGATTCACAGCAATGCCTTTTGCAGAAATCACGTGGCTTAAGTAGGTCACTTCTGGTAGCCAGAATTCACACTTGGAGAATTTAGCATACAGGCGATGCTCTCTAAGTTTCATCAATACCAGCCTTAAGTGTTCGGCGTGATCTTCTTCGTTCTTCGAGTAGATGAGAATGTCATCAAGATAAACCACAACAAATTTATCTAGGTACTCCATGAAGATCGAATTCATCAAGCGTGAGAAGGTGGCGGGGGCATTGGTTAAACCAAAGGACATGACGGTATACTCGTAAAGACCATAACGAGTAGTAAAAGCCGTTTTGGGAATGTCCTCGCTTCGGATTCTGATCTGATGATAACCTAATCTCAAATCCATCTTGGAGAAGACAGAGGATCCTGCAAGTTGATCATAAAGATCATTGATCCTGGGCAGTGGGTATTTGTTCTTTATCGTCGCTAAGTTTAGCGGGCGATAGTCTACGCACATCCTTTCTATTCCATCTTTCTTCTTTACGAACAGAACGGGGCAACCCCATGGCGATGAGCTAGGGCGGATGAAGCCTTTTGCCAACGAAGCATCAAGTTGGGTTTTTAGCTCAGCTAACTCATGTGGGGCCATCTTATATGGGCGTTTGGAAATTGGTGCGGTTCCTGGAACAAGATCCACTATAAAATCTACACACCTGTCGGGTGGCATGCCCGGCAGCTCTTCAGGAAAGACATCCGGGAAGTCACGAACCACCGGAATATCTTCAAGTTCGGGAAGGGGAAGTACATTCAAGGAATGCACTTGGGTTCTTGTTCTGGGTGAGGCATAGTTGACGGTTTTGCCTGAAGGGTGGGTGAGTTTCACAGATTTGCCTTTGCAATCCAGGTAGGCATTCTGTCTAGATAGCCAATCCATGCCAAGGATGACATCAATATCTGAAGACTTGAGGGCTATGAGTGAAGCAAGGAATACTAAACCCTCAATTGCAATTTGATTAACATGGCTCACTCTATTAGTTTGCCATCTTGACCCTGGAGTTTGAATAACCATTGGGGTGGAAAATTTAACAAAGGGTAACTCATGACGAAGTGCATAACTTTCCGACATGAATGAATGAGATGCTCCTGGGTCGAAAAGAACGGAAGTAGGAACATAATTGACTGGGAGCGTACCAAGAATGACGTCAGTGGTGTCGTCAGTCTCTTCGGCGGCAATCTGGTTCACATGTCCACGAGTGGCGGGAGGAGCGGGTTTGGCGGTGTAGACCTTCTGGGGTGGCTTGCCACGACCATTGTTGTTGTTGTTGCCTCCGGCACGGGGTGGAGCATTCTGATGCTGGAGCTGGTTCTGGGGACACTCGCGAGAATAGTGGCCTGCCTGACCACACTTGTAGAAGACTCCATAAACAGTGCGTGGAGTTGGGTTGTTTGGTGGAGCTGGGTGGAACTGGGTTGGTGGACGAGGCGCCACATAGGATGGCCTCGGTGGGTTGTTCTGGCGAAACATGCTGTTTGGGATCCAGATCTTGCGCTTCTGGGAACCAGAGCTGGATGAACCGTCATCTCTAGGATGCTTGCGAAAGTCGTTGGGGGTGTTCATGTCCTCTGCCTTGATGGCCTTGTTGACAAGGACCTGAAAGGTGGCAAAGTCATGAAGATTGAGCTCGCGACGGAGTCCGGTGTTGAGTCCACGACGGAACCTCTCTTGTTTCTTGGAGTCGGTGGAGACTTCTTCGGTTGCATAACGAGCAAGTCGGTTGAACTCACGACTGAACTCATCAACGGTCCTCCTGCCTTGAGTGAGGTTGCAGAATTCCTCACGCTTGCGGTCCATAAGACCCTTGGGAATGTGGTGCTCGCGGAAAGACGTGCAGAATTCCTCCCAAGATGCAGGTGGTCCAACGGGGCGCATATTCAGAAAGTTCTCCCACCAAGAACTAGCTGCACCTTCAAGGTGATAGGTGGCATAGTTGACCTTGTCGCCATTTGCAACATGGCCGGCTTGGAGCTTCCTTTCGATGCTGCGAAGCCAGTCATCGGTGTCAAGGGGCTCGGTGGAGTAACTGAATACCGGGGGATGAAGCCGGATGAAGTCGTTCAGGGATACCAGCTCATTGCGCTGCTGAGTGGTGTTGCGTGCGATGACTTCCAGCAGGTGGTGAGAGTCACGGCGGTTCCTCTCGACCTCCATCAGAACCTGTGCCATCGTGGGTGGGGGTGGAAGGTTGCCTTCCTCCTGGTTGTTCCCACGACCTTGGTTACGACCAATCTGGCCACGGGTTCCTTGAGACATCCTGAAGATGAAAAACCATAGTCAAACAGAGTTGATTGAAGGACCTAATCAAGGTATTGAAGTAATGGAAGGATTACAGAGCAAAGGAAGTAATCATCTTGACAACATGGTGATAAAAGCATACAAGCCATATATTCACAATCTGTCATACAAACCATACATCGTTTTAGTACAAGCATCAAGCTAATACAAACGTGCTGAAGATGATACATCCTTCAGAGGCACTCTGACTTCCTATACATTATTTATCTAAGCCTCTGGAACTTAGACACCTTGCTTACAATACACTAAGATACTACTACATCCTCACTAAGTAAGACCACAGGCGGTCTCACTCATCTCCATCTTCATAGTAGTCCTCATAAAAGTTACCCGCGTATCCCGGTAGCTGGAGGTGACCATCGGGAAACACGGAGGCCTGTGGACCCTGATATCCGTTTGGGCAAGGATGGGGCCTAGGTCCAGCGTAGGGTGGAAGCAAAGGACCACGGGGTGGAAAAATGCCTCCAATCTCGGGCCAAGCAACTCGAGTAGGCATCTGCGTCCTCACTGGGTAGATCGCATCAAACTCAACTGATCCCACGCTCACAAAGGGCGCCAAGAGTGTCAGTGCTCGATACAGACGAACACGGGTGGCGTGGAGCTCGAAACGGAGAGCGCGTGCATCACGATCTCTGTCACTAGCAAACCTAGCAGTCACCTGAAGTGTTGGATCCTCTGCAGAGTGGTCTGAGTAGAGTCCGGTGTAATATCCCTCTTCTCCTGGAAGTGCAGCAGGGATATAGCGGAAAGAGGTCTCTCTCAGCAAACTGTGCTGCTCTCTCAGCAGTGTAATACATGAATATGCAGCATCCTGCACAGCCATGTTCTCGGTAACGCCAATGCCATGTCCAAAGTGGATAGGCTGGGTGACTCCAACGTGGTGCGGGTAGATTCGGACGATGCAGTGGAACTGCGTCTGGTTGAAGTCGTGGAACTGCTCCTCGACGGTGTACTCAGGGTACCATCGATATCCCACATAGGACATCATCTCGATCAACGTGATGTGATGGCCACGCACACCGAGACACCTGGTCAAACGAACAATCTGCCGAGGTGGAAGATCTGCCATCTGAAACAGAAAGGAGTTTGCAAATGCATCAGATTATGAGATAAACCTGGAATGAATCGGACAGCATAACGGCTGTAATTGTAAGAAATGACAATTTCTTTCAATTATGAAAAACAGCACTTACATAATACGATGTAAGAAATCAGCATTATAACAATGCTAGGAAAACCTGACACAACTTTCCTACGGCTATAAGGAAGCAATCAACGAGATGTGCTAATCAGACAGAGGAGAGCCTAGTCCTATCTTCCCGTAGAATAAGATGAGGGTGACTCAGAACTCAGAACGAAGGGGTAAGGAGAAAAAAGAAGCCTTACGTTATTCCCTTATATACCCAGAGTAACTATATAACTATAGCAAGCTAGACTCAACTTCGGCCAAGGCTACTAGTCCTACAGTCAGTCCTGCTCTGATACCAAGTCTGTCGGGACCCGGGGTTAGCGTATGCAAGTACAGTTAAGACATAGTCATATGGAGAGCCGAGAACCGCACCCACTTGTCTAAGTAGACAAGGCCAAGCACTGAACATTCTCGGAAAGCATCGTACGTGAGGGGCATCCCATCCAGGCCGAATGATCAACTGAAATGGGTCCTCATCGTCCGCACACAAGTCTAAAGATATGGGTGGTGAACTCCCATATTCAAAGACAAGTCGCCTCAACCATATTATCGACTATCTCGAAACTCTTACATAAACTTACTCCAGCCCGATCACCTAGTCGGGGTCTAGGGCGGGCTCAATCATACCACAAAGTGTGCGCGAGACGGAGTCTCGAACAATCGCATCGCGATGCCCCAAGCTGCGCACATCTAAGGGCCACTTGGTGTATGAAAGACCGCCAGCCAGAACACAACTAAGGTCTCGAAACCCATACAAAGACATGCATGTTATAAACATACACGCAGCACACATGCCTTGTATGAACAGCGGGTACCATTGCAATTCTCTACACAGTGTCCATTTTTATTTATAACTCTTATAGAGTACACGCAGAGATCACAAAAATGTGATCCAACATTACAACACAAAGCGGAAGCAAATTATGTCTGAGTACAGACAAGTTTAACAAATTGCTTAAGAAGCCTTATTTAAACATAAAGCCCTCCACGAGGGAACCAGTCGTCTGACTGGGACTAGACTAGTTTGTCTTCAGTCGTCCAGCTCGATGAAGAAGCCACCTTCGGGGTCAGTGGCATCATCTAAAACATAGATTAAGCAAACGTGAGTACAAAGTCATACTCAGCAAGACTTACATAGGAGCTATACTACTCATGCACATGTACCAAGGTAAAGGGAGGTGGGGTTCACTTTCAGAAATGCCAGCTTTGACTTGGCTAGTCCTGAACTACGAGTACCAGACATGAGGTAAGAAGCGTACACGAGTCCACTACTTTCTCCAACCAATTACACCACTATGGTGCCTTCCTCGACTTCCCCACGAGAAAGCACGCCATAACACTCACACTTATCTTGGTGTATTTTAGAAGTATCCAGTTCAAGTTATCTAATAATCAAGCTAAGCTTTCCAAGTAGTCCATAACCGCGGACGCGGCTATTCGAATAGTTTTGTTAACCTTGCAAGGGTGTACTGCTACACACACATGATCATCATTTACCGCCTTTGATCTCGACACCATTCAAGGGGTGTCAGCGAGGATGCTCACCACAACTGTTACCTCATAGCCTATCTAGTCCAAGAAAGCCGCCTACTTGGGTTGGCTACCACTATCGTGAACCCGGCCGGTTTACCGAAGTGGACCCAAGTGATGTGTGCGTGGTGCATAAGCCGGTCTCGGATGAGCCGTTCTCTCACTTAGCATCCAGGCCATAGACCTACCAGAACTCCGAACTATTGCGACATCTGGACATCGAAAGGGATGAGTTAGTAAGTTGAGAGGGGTCAGTGAGCCCAATGTGTGGTTGTACTCTTCATCTTGGATCACCACACAAGAACTCGTACTAGGGCGGTGTTCAACGAGACAACCCACTGTGTACTCCTACACAGCCTCTCATCGTTCACCTTGTATTAGGGTAGATTCACCAACACTTTTCTACCATCATCAACATGATCACTACCATCCCGACTCACATCACAGTAACAACATGGTATCATACTAAGCATGCAATAAGCAGTAACATTGCAGGGGTTACATGATATCAACCAACTCCTACATTTGCTAGGATTGTGGTTTGCTTACTACTGTGACAAAATGATAGGTCATGCAAAGGAATAGGTTCATCTATGCGGTAGAATCGCAACATGGTGATCATCCTATACAATGCACAAGCGAGACATGAGAGGGAAGTGGGATTTTATCGACATGATCAATGGGGGTTTGCTTGCCTTGCTGACGAGGTTCGGGTTCTGGGTCTTCAACGAAGGTTGCAGCCTCTTGCTCCGGTTGCACCTCTACTCGACAAACAAAGCACGAAGTAGCAATCCATATGAATGCAATGCTCAAGCACATGAATGAAAGTGGAAACTTGAATTATAAGTTTTGATGTGTGAGGCAATTCCATTTAAGTGGAGTATATTGCATTTGAAATGCAAATTCAAACTCCACATTTCAATTCAACTTAGCCAAGTTGTATGTGACATAGTTTGATCATTTTGAATCATCTTCACTTGTATAAGATATGCTTCTGATGTGTGGTTGAATTATATCATAATTCCATGGTCCAAGGTGCAAAATCATTTGGTTTGAATTTGAATTAATTTCAAATAAAGCAAATGACATAGGCTACTGGTCCCATTTTAAAATCAACTCAAACATAGTTGAAAGTTGCATATTTGGAAAGATAATTTTCTCCTGATCATTTTTCATATATTATTTGTCCAATTTGGAATTAATATGAATTATCTATGAATTTCCAAAGTTTGGGGTATTTTCTGGAATTTCTGGAATTATTTAAATCATTTTGATTTTCTGGAAATTCATTTAATTGATTTACTGCGTCAGTGCTGACGTCAGGGGGGGGCTGACATGGGGGTCCCACCTGTCAGTGACTGGGTTCACTTAACCGGTGGGTTAAGTTAATCCAGTGGCTTAATTAAGCCACTGGGCCCACTGGTCAGTGACCCAGGGGTCACTATCTGGGTGATTAACAGGGGGGGCTGGCTAACACGCCGGCGGCTAAACACCGGCGACTGGACCGCGGCGGCGCTGCACGGGGAGGACGATTCCATCGATGATTTGGAGCGCCGAGACCATCAACTTGTAGCCCTCACTCGTGCGTGTCGAAAGGGACTGAAATCAAGCGCTGGGGTGCACCGTACGCTCGCCGGCGTCAAGCTTTGCGGCGACCTAGCTACGGCCGTGATCGAGATCTCGTTCCAGGGCACGACTTGAGACGGAGCTAGGCTGGTTCGACGAGGAGGAGCACGGAGAACAAGATGGACATCATGGCTGGCTCGATTTCTTAGCGGGTGGACGTCGCCATGGATCCCGGCGGCGAGAAGCTTCGGCTTTCATGGCGATCAAGTCTACAGGGAGTAATCGAAGGGGGAAAGTGAGGGTTTTTTATCCCAAGCTCACCAGGAGCTCAGCAGAGGTGGTGGCGAGGGCTGGGGTGGCTCAACGGCGGCGGAATCGACGAAGTCCTTCACGGCGGCCGGCGAAAACTCGAGGAAGAATCCGGCGTCTACGAGGGCTTCGGGCTCGATTCCTTCTGCAAATCGGTGAAGACGACGACGACGAAGGGCTTGGACACAGTCTTGGGGCTTCTAGGCGTCAATGGCCACGCGTGTGCTCGACGGCGCTCCGGCGTGTTCCTCGGGCGGCGATGAATCGGGCGAGAGAGGAGAGGAGGGAGCTCGTGGAGGGGGGGGGGAATGAACTGGGGCGGCTCCAGGACGCTTCCAAACGCGACTACGTGGACGGGGAGGGAAGCAGGAGGTGTCCAGCGACGACGGCATGCTCGCCACGGCGGCAGCAGCCTGCCTGGCGCGAGGAAGAAGACGGCCTTGTCCCTGGGCCGGGCTGCCTCGGTGAGTTGGGCCCATTTGAGGTAAGCCTTCTTTTCCTTTTCTGTTTTCTGTTTTTCCTTCTGTCATTTGTTCTGTTTAGCTAAAATAAATAGCTAAACATTTTATTAAATGCTGAAAAAATTTATGTGGCCTCATAATAATATAGACTAACCACTTATAAAGTTTCAACATTTTTAAAATTCAAATGTTTTGAATTTTAAATCAAATAGGGGTATTTCTTCAATTCCAAGGCTCTGTTTGAATATTTGAAAAATCTATGAGCATAGGGTGGGTCCCACATCACTTGATATGTGATCACTCTCATTTATAAGACTTTTCAAAACTCTAACATGAATTTTTGGAGAATATTTTTATCTGGCCTTTTGAATTAATTCATCTGGGGGGGGGGGTTCCTTCTCCCATTTGCTTTTGATTTTTTGATTTCAAGGATTTCTTTTGAAATTTTGACATGATGCAAGAGTACTAACTAGCCCTAGCACATTACCTAATAGAGGGTTCTGACAGAAGTAGAATTGCTTAAAATTAGAACTTCTCCCCTTGAGGAGAGGAAGGTCACTCCTATGAATGCTATCCAATTGCAAATTAATGAAAACATTAGGATGATGGCTAAACTTAAAGAGAGATGGGCTAGAGAAAAGAAGGAAGAAGATAGAATTAAGAGCCTTCCTACACACCATACTGTTGCTACTATCCAAGTGGTTGAGGATATCCAAACTCTTAGCACCGAATGCACCCCTAGTCCCTTAGGACCTATTAATGGTGATGCTATGACCTCAACCGTAGAAGAAGAAATTCCTATGACTATAGAAGCTACCAAATAAGTGAGCCTAAAGGACACTGAATGGTTTAAGCGTTTTTACTTCTCCAAGGAGAAGCCGCATCTGTTTATATTGATCAGGCAGGGAGGCCACCTGCCGTGGAGTACAAGTTGATGCAACCTGATTCGGTTGTTTACAGGACTGTTGAAGAGATAGAGATAGAACCGAGAGAGAGAGAGAGAAGAAGACAGTTTAGATTACATGCCGTGACTATCTCTACTTCTAACAACCTCCCTTAATCTAAACTATCCTAATTTGAGTTGACCTTTGAACGCCTCAAATGACTTGACTGGCAATGCTTTGGTGAACCCATCTTCAACTTGATCTTGTGAAGGAATAAATCGTATCTCCAGTTTCTTCTCTGCAACCCTTTCTCGCACAAAGTGAAAATCAATTTCAATGTGCTTAGTTCTGGCATGAAAGAAAGGATTAGCAGACAAGTAGGTAGCTCCAAGATTATCACACCATAAACAGGGAGCACGTCGTTGTTTTATTCCTAGCTCTTCAAGTAAGGACTCAATCCAAATAACTTCAGCAGTAGCATTTGCCAGAGATTTATATTCAGCTTTTGTGCTTGACCGTGACACCGTTGCCTGCTTCTTAGAAGGCCAAGAAACAAGATTTGAGCCATAGAAAACAGCAAAGCCTCCAGTGGATTTTCTTTCATCACTACATCCTGCCCAATCTGCATCAGAAAAGGCACTAACAAGAGTGGAGTCAGAACGAGTGATTTTCAGACCCAACTTGCTAGTGTTCTTGATATACCGAACAATTATTTTGACAGCTGTCCAATGAGTGGATGTAGGCGCATGAAGATACTGACAAACTTTATTTACTGCAAAAGAGATATCTGGCCGTGTCAAGGTCAAGTATTGTAAGGCTCCAACAGCACTTCTATACTTTACACTTTCCTCTTCCTTTAATGGTTCTCCTTCATATGCTGACAACTTTTCAGAGGATGACAATGGTGTAGGCGAAGGTTTACAGTCCTTCATTCCCATGCGAGCCATGATTTCAGAAGCATATATTTCCTGGTTCAAAACTATGCCATCCTGAATTTTCTTGACTTCAATCCCTAGAAAGAAGTGAAGATCACCAAGATCCTTCAAGGAAAATTCTGAACTTAAGTCACGCAGCAGAGCATTTGTAGCATCTTGAGAAGAGCTTGCAACAATAATGTCGTCAACATAAATAAGAACAAAAACAACATTTGTTCCTTTGTTGTAGATAAACAAAGATGTATCACCCTTAGATGCAGCAAAACCTAGTTGTCTCAATTGTGAGCTCAATCTGGAATACCATGCTCGAGGTGCCTGTTTCAATCCATAGAGCGCCTTATCAAGTTTGCATACAAAGTGGGGTGAATTCCTATCTTCATATCCTAGTGGTTGCCTCATATAAACCTCCTCTTCTAGAACACCATGCAAAAACGCGTTCTGTACATCTAGCTACCTTAGACTCCATCCTTTTGAGACTGCAATAGATAATACCAGACGTATAGTTGCTGCTTTGACAACCGGACTGAATGTGTCCTCATAATCTATGCCATATCGTTGTTTGAAATCTTTTGCAGCCAAACGAGCCTTGTATCTGTCGATGGAACCATTTGCCTTCTTTTTAATTCTATACACCCATTTGCAGTCAATGATGTTTTTACCTCTCTGTTCTGGCACAAGATGCCATGTTTTATTTTTCAGAAGTGCCTGATACTCATCATCCATAGCCTTCTTCCACCTAGGATCACCAAGTTCATCTTGCAACCTTGATGGTTCTCCTGAAATACACAACATACCATACCATACAGTGCCATCACTTCTAATTTTGGGATTTCGGATGCCTTTCTGCAATCGAGTCATAACTCGTGATGTGTTTGCCATTTGCTGTTTCACAGCACCATGTACAGAATTCGCCACCGCATCTGATCCTGAGCTGGCTGCATGCTGAGTGGATAGAGAATCAACACTGGAACTTGTGCTGGATTCTGTGTGGCTGGGTCTGATTCTGCCGGAAGATGAGGTGACTGGGTTGGACACAGAAGATCCCGTGCCGAAGTTGTCTTGATATGAGTCTGTCGCATGCACAGGCGACGCGCGCACGGGCGATGCATGCACAGACGTATCTCCAGTCGCTGTCAGCGCGCGATCCCGAGCCACTGACCGCACGTGAACAGGGGTTGCAGGTGCTTCCGGACCCATCTCGTGTTATGCGCCAACAGGATCTTCAACATGCACATCAAATATAGGATGATCTTCACCATTCTCTTCACCGTTTTGATCATTTTCTGCATCATTTTCTTCAGCGATTTCTCCTCCATGATCCTGCACAGTCATAGTACTAGGCATAACATTATCACAATGGTCAGTACAATTGTCGCCCCCGTGATCAAAACCTCGAAGATTTGGTGGAAGGAGAAGAATCTCTTTTTGAAGTAACGCTCCGGCATTTGGGTGAAGATTTTTGAATGGGAAAACAGACTCATCGAACACAACATCACGCGAGATATAGACTCTACTAGTAGAGATGTCGAGACACTTGACACCTTTGTGAAGTGGACTGTACCCAAGGAAGGCACATTGTTTTGATCAAAAGGCTAGTTTACGCGTGTTGTAAGGTCGAAGATTTGGCCAACAGGCACAACCAAAAACACGAAGAGCTTTGTAGTCGGGTTTACACCAAACAGACGTGTAATGGGAGTTTCAAGTTTGATGACCTTGCTAGGCAGAATATTAATGAGAAAAGTGGCAGTCAAAAGGCTTCATCCCAAAATTTTAGAGGCATGGATGCATTAGCTAAGAGAGCAAGTCCTACATCAACAATGTGGCGATGTTTGCGTTCAGCTGACCCATTCTGTTGATGTGCATGGGGACATGAAACATGATGTGAGATACCAATTTGTTGGAAGAAAGAATTTAGTTTCTCATATTCACCTCCCCAGTCAGTTTGCATAGCAATGAGTTTAGTGTTAAGTTTTCTTTCAACAAGATTTTGGAAATTTAGAAAACTTGAAACACATCAGATCGTTTCTTGAGAAGATAAATCCAAGTAAACTTGCTATAATCATCAATGAAGCTTACATAGTATGAATGTCTACCAACTGAGGTAGGGGCAGGCCCCCACACATCCGAGAAAACAAGTTGTAAAGGAGATGTAGAGACACTAGTAGACGTAGGATATGGTAGCTGATGACTTTTAGCTTGTTCACATGGATCACAAATAGACTCGATGCTAGACTCATGACGATACGAAAGTTTATTTCTACTAAGGACATGTTTGACAATAACTGATGAAGGATGATCTAGACGACTATGCCACTTTGCTGAAGACGGCTTGCTGACGACAAAAGCTTGTTTATTCGACCACAGTGATGATGATGAAATAAGTGGATAGAGATCTCCTATGCATCTCCCCTTAAGAATTGTTCTCCTCGTGTCCGTGTCCTTGATACAAAAGAAATAGGGATGAAATTCAATGAACACCTTATTATCACGAGTAAAACGATGAATTGAGACAAGATTTTTTGAAGTTTGGGGAACATGCAAGATTTTGTTTAGATAAAGGTTTTTTTCAGGAGTATTGACAATTGATTGACCAATGTGACTAATTTCCATACCAGTACCGTTTTCATTGTGGATTTGCTCGTGTCCATGGTATCTTTCCTTCATCGTCAGCTTGTCCAATTCTCCGGTGATGTGATCCGTTGCACCTGTATCGGCATACCAGTTTGTGTTGATGTCGTATGAATTTTTGACGATGTTGGCTCCCTTTTCTTCATGCTCATCTTCTTCATAGCGCCACCAGCACATACGTGCTCCTCCCTTGTGGAACCTGAGACATATTTGGCACTCCGGGTTGTCACGCTGCTGTGGTGCCTGTTGTTGCTGCTGTCCAGAACGAGAGCCGCCGCGCCCACGGTAGCCACCGCCAGCGCCAGCAGAAGGAGGAGGAGGGGGGCGATCACGGCCATGCCCTCTGGCTCCTCTTCCACGGCCTCCGCCACGGTTCTGAAAACGTCCTCGGTAAGACGCGTTCGCAGAGGAGTTGAAGCCAACGCCAGGTCCATCTCCGAGCATCAACATCCGCTGATCAAAAGCCGCAATCTGAGCAAACAGGTCATCAACAGTAATTTGATTTTTTATGGCTCCTACTGCAGCAACAACTGGATCATAGTCACGATCCAATCCGGCTAATATGTAGTCTACCATCTCTGGATCAGAGACCGGTCGACCGGCTGCAGCTAGTTCATCACCAAGACTTTTGATTTTGGCCATGAAGGTCGTGCTTGGCATAGTTCCATTCTTTGTGTTTGCTATGGCAATTCTGAGGTTGGTGATCCGGGACTGCGATTGAGATGCGAACAGAGTCGTCACCGCAGTCCATAGATCGTAGGTACTCTCCTTCCCTATCACTTGCGCGAGTATCTCCTTCGACAGTGAATTCAGGAGATAGCTAAGAACTTGTTGGTCTTTGGACAGCCATGGCCCATACAATGGGTTCGGCACTGTTTCCATGGTCTTGTCCGCTTGGGGCTGCTCCACCGTCTTCAGGGGCGCCGCATCTGTGCCGTCTAGGAGACCGGTCACCTGTGCTCCTCGCAGGGCTGGCATCACCTGGGCCTTCCATAAGAGGTAGTTCCCCTTCGCAAGCTTCTCTGCCGGTGTCGTACCTAGGTTGAGGACGATCGGTGCTGAAGAGGACGACATGACAGAATACGCTAGCTAGATGTGTGGATGAGGATTGGCTCTGATACCATGAAAGGTTTAAGCGTTTCTACTTCTCCAAGGAGAAGCCGCATCTATTTATATTGATCAGGCAAGGAGGCCACCTGCCGTGGCGTACAAGTTGATGCAACCTGATTCGGTTGTTTACAGGACTGTTGAAGAGATAGAGATAGAACCGAGAGAGAGAAGAAGACAGTTTAGATTACATGTCGTGACTATCTCTACTTCTAACAGACACCACTACCACTTTACTTGATAGTAGTGACCTTGATTTTGATAATTGCACCCTTTCTAAAGTTATTCATTTCCTTCACAAGATGTCTAGAGACCCCCACACTAGCACACTTAATCTTGCCTTCACGGAGCATATCACTAATGCTCTCATCAAAGCTAGGGAGGAGAAGCTTAGGTTGAAGCCTCCCTACCTAGAAAGCTAGAAGATGGTTGAGATCCTATGATTAAAATTAAGTTGAATAACTTTTCTTGCTATGCTTTATGTGATGCTAGGATTTACTTTTTTTTTCTTCTTTTTTAGTGGTCTTGATGATTGTTACTACTGTAGCAACATCATTGTATCTTTACTTTTACAGCTTTGTGCCTTTTATAGCCTCATATGATAAGGGAAGTGAAACTTGTGACATGCTGTCCAGAAAACAAAATCTGTCCTCGTGACCAGAAAAATCACAAAAAAATCCCAATTCATCTTTTTGAGTTGAATTCTTTACACAGAGTGCTCTATACAATTACGAAACTTTCGTATGTTCTGAGTTTTTTGATTTGAGTTGCAGAAGTATCCCTAAAAAAATCTTTACTACCTGCTGGTCTGTTTTTCACAGATTCTGTCCTATTTTGCCTTTCCTTCGTTTTGCAAAGTTTAAGCTTGCTTTTTCTTTGCAAAAACTTTTTGGCACTCTTGAGAAACAGTAGCTCTTCAAGATTATCTTTATTTCCAGTAGATAAAAACTATTTTATATGGGTAGTAACCTCGCTTATCAGATTATGATGAGTTATGTATGAAGGGAGTTTTCAAGTGTGCGAGGGAAGATGATGAAAGAAAATTAAGAAGTGTCAAGCTCTCAAGCTTGGGGTTGCCCCATGCATCCCCAAGAAATATTCAAGGAGACTCTAGAGTCTAAGCTTGGGTATTCCCCCGTGCATCCCCTTCTCCATCAACAATTATCAGTTCGTCTCTCGTTTCACTATATTTTTATCACTTCATGCATTATGTGCTATTCTTGGAGCGTCTCGCTCTTAGGTTTTGTTTTTAGTTTTCTTTAGCTTTGCTTGCTGGTCATAACAAGTTAGAACCCAGCTTTCTTTGTGTGGGAGAGAAACACGCTCCACTTCCAAAATTTAGAACACAACATAGGACTTTGCATGCTTATCTTTGCTGTGTTTGTTCTTTATCTTTTTCATAGCTACTGTCATGTTTTGCTCTTAGCTTTCATGTTTATCTTTTCAAAGAGCTTTTGTTCAGTTTGCTGCTGGAACTCTCTTGAGTTTTCACGTTCATCTTGTTTAGAGAGTTTTCCTGTTGCACTGAGTTTTGTGTCTTGACTTGAAGTAGGTAATTGAGGTTGCTATTCTTTTGCAGTAGTAACTTGCAATAGTGTTGAGGTATTGTTTTGAGTAATGTTTGGACTTTTGGTGTCAAGAGCTTTAGCCTACTAGTGATAGATGTCGTATTTTGGGCAATCCGTGTTTATTTTCAAAACTTACAAATTAGTTGAGAACTATAGCTACTAGATGGATCACTACTCTTCTAAGGGGTCGAATATTAGAGTACACTCACGTACCATGAGTCGAGGATGCGCAAGGATAACCAAACCCCCATACACTCCTCCTCGGGGTACTTGTCTCTTTGTGAACCTCCTTATTAGATTGAGAGTCACCGATAATAAGTGCATGAGTTCTTCGGACTAATGTGAGTATTCGAAAGTTGACACTTCCACCTTCCCATATTTTTCTAGCCTCTCCTGTGTCGTGCATTGCTTTCTTCTCACTCCGAGAGTTGGCGTCCACCTTTGTCGGTACATCCAAACCCTTGGCACGATACGCTCTATCATCATAAACCTCCTTATATCCTTCCTCAAAACAGCCACCACACCTACCTACCAAGGCATTTCCATAGCCTTTCTAAGATATATTGCCATGCAACATCCATCTTCTCATGACTTGATCTTCATGTCATACATGCTACTTGCTTGATCGATGAGTCACATGCTAGTTGGGCCTTGCCCTAATCATTGGTACATGATGCGCTAGTATCATTGCATATCCTGCTACACTGGCAGAGTCATGCATTTGCATACATCATGATAGTTACATCTTCTTTATGATTTGAGTACTTTGTAAAGTGTGAAAGATCTTCTATACTTCTTGTAATATATAGAGTGTTTCCCCTAAAGTGAGGAAAAGATCCCAAAGTGGACAAATTAAAAGATCCCAAAGAGGAAAAATGAGAGGAATAGAAAGAGCCATTGAGGCCACCAAAAAAATACAAAAAAAATTGAAATTTTTTTGAAAAAGAAATAAAAAGAGAGAAGGGGGCACACTACTATTCCTTTTGAGAGATCCACACTCGTACTCCCTCTTATATCTTGTACTCCATAGAGATTATCATTTATGCATATAGCTATGTGGGGACCTTCACACTATAGAACTTTGCTTGTATATTCCAATGATGAGCCTCCTCAAATGAGCTCTAGGTCTTCTTGAGCAAGCAAGTTGGATGCACCCCCACTAGTTCCATTGGCGAGCTTTTAGCTCATATGTGCATCTGTTGCATGGAAATCCCTACTCCTCACATCATATCTATCATTTGGATTTCTCTCGCCTATGATTGTCCTCATTGATGTGAGCCTTTCACACCTTTTTGTCTTCCTCCTCCACCATATTCTCTCCTTGCCATCCTAAGTGTCAACTTTCTTGCTTACGCTCATCCATTGCATGAGTGCTCAAAATGTCGAAAAGGAGTGGATCATTTTGACTTGTACCTGACTAGTGGTCTGGGGATGAGTCAAGATAAGATTCCAAAGAAGACCAAGTGTGAAACTTTAGTAGATTAAGTTCTCAACACAAAAATACTTTTTTCTCGTATATCCCTATCTCCTTTCTTGCACGCAAACACCATTTGGAGACATTCAAGTCACGGACAGCGAGATCTCTTGCACCTTTATGTTCCTATGTTACTTGTTTCAATACTAAATATAGACTCTTCCCTGTTATGACTTGAATCGAATTACATGACTTGATTGCTTTACTTACAAAGTTCTTATATGGTTGTTAGCATGTCACCACAGAAATTATGCTTTTATCATTTACCTACTCAAGGACGAGCAGGAATTAAGGTTGGGGATGTTGATACGTCCAAAACGTATTTATAATTTTTGCTTTCTCCATGCCTCTTTTGTGTGATATTCCTATGATATTGATGAACTTCCATACACTTTTGATCATATTTGGACTAACCTATTAACTCAGTGCACCCCAGTGTCAGTTTCTGTTTTCTGCTGTTTTTCTATATCAGGTTTCCCCCATATAAAAAGTGCTCCAAAAATTCGGGAAAAATCCAATAAAAAGTCAGCGTACGGGAAGCTTCCAGAATCACCGAGGGGGGGGGGGCCAGAGGGGACCCACCAGGGTCCCAGGCGCCCTCCTTCGCCTATTTAATCCTCGTGACATGAAACCCCCGTGTCAGGAACCCTTTTTCGCGATCTCTCCTATGTTCCGCCGCCGCCGCGCTTCCAAGATCGGGAGCACTAGAAGACCTCTTCCCGGCACCCTGCCGGAGGGAGGAATCACCTCCGGGAGCTTCTCCACCACCATGGATGCTTCCCGGATGAACCGTGAGTAGTCCACCTTGGACCATGGGTCTATTATCAGTAGCTATGTGATGTTCTCCTCCCCTCTATGTGTTGGATATATGCTCTAGAGGCAAATAATATATGATTATTCCAATATATCTAAGCAAGTTCATAACCAGTTTCGTACCGTGCTAGAACTGTGCCAGTGAAACAATGATACAGGTGTGGTATAAAAACCCCCAGAGTTCCTAGTTAGCCTCTACATCGATAACTAGTTCATGGTCAACATGATGATCGTGGTTTCGTGATCATGGACAATTAAGTCTCTTGACTATGAGGTCACCTCACTGGTTAAGTGAGGTGATGAACATTACCCAAAGTAAGCATTACAGCATGATCAAATCTTATGAAGGTTCAGTGTTGTAATTACAGAACGTGGTAGACCGTTCCTTTGACCGTGAGTACGTGCATAATCACTATCTTCCCGGATGCTTTGACTTACATCCCACCACCTGACTGAAATATGCGGGTCATAACGGTTGTATCTTAGGTATTCCGTGGAGATATGTTGAGGAGTATTGTTACAAGAGCGGGATTTGTGAATCCATATAATGGATAGATACTCGGGGCCCACTCGGTGAGATTCCATCCATAAAGCTGCAGCGTGTGACTAGGTCACGGGGATGAATATCACGGGAACGAGTGAATGAGGATTAGTTCGGAACGAGGTTGAACCAGACATAGGATGTCATTGATCGAATCTCGGAACAATCCAGTATCGCTGACAAAGGGAATGCTATAGGGCGTAAGGTCCAATCGGTGTTTGATATCCGGAATGCACAGGGGTCATTATGGGCATCCAGGTCCCGCTGATGATCATTGACTGTAGCCTCTGCTCGGTCATGACTGGAGTGTTCTCGTACCGTAGGGTAACACACTTAAGGGCTCGATGAAATCGGAGACCTTTTCGGAACCATCGGAGTAACCAGAGAATAAAGGAAACAATATCGGAGAAGTACCGTGTTGAACCGAAACAAGTTCGGAGTGAACCGGAAGGTGTTCCGGAGCACCGGGAGATGGAATATTATGTTTTAGTTATTAATTAATTGAATTAATAATTAAAATAATTTTATTTATAATTAATATGTGCAATGGGCCTTAGTGGAGAAAAAGGCCCATTAGGGAAAATAAAAAGGGAAAAAAAGAAAAAGAAAAAAGGGGGGAGGCGCTAGGGCCCATGAGGGGTGCGCCCCCTCCCCCCCTTGGCCGGCCAACCCCCCCTTAGTTATAGGACTTTAGTCCCACATTTCTAAGGGAGAGGGGTTGACTCCCTCCCCTCTGCCTATATATAGATGGGCAGGGTGCACATATTTAATACACAGAAATTCGTGAGAAAATAAATATTACTCCGAATTGAGATCGGTTTTCTCCGGTCTTCTCCCCTCCCTTGTCTCTTTCACGTTGGACTCCCTAGTGTGAGTCTATAGTGGAATTGAGGCTTCTCTGCTAGAATCGGAGGCCGTCGTGCTGCCGAAGCTCCGTCCGGAGGTCTGCTTCCGCCACCTCCACTGGATCGGAGAACGGAGGTCGTCATCGAGTCTCGTACGTGTGCGAGTACTACGAGGTGCTGCACGTGTGGCACTACACCCATCCGGGTGCTCAACACATCCAGGGGACTGTGAAACTTGATCGGCTACATCAACCACGTTTGCGGGAACGTTTCCCGCGCAACGGACTACACCCCGAGGTATGTTATTTCCGCACTACTTTCCGTTACGGTAATACGGCTAGCTAGATCTTGGGTTATGGGAATGCTAGTTAGAAAAATTTGTGTTTTCTGCTGCGAACCCCAACAGTGGTATCATAATCCAATACGAGAATGGGCCTTAGTGTTCCGCTGTAATGACGTTACATAAGGAAGGATATGCCAAAGATGATTGATCTTGGTATATGAGTTGAAGCCATTGTTGAATTTAGAAGGTTATCATGAATACGTTCTGTACAGAACAATAATCATGAGTCTTCTGAATAAAACAATATAGAATAAAATTGCTTGAAGACACAAAGGAATGATGGTAGCCTAGAAAACGAGGAGAAATGATATAATATTGAGTTACATATAGGATGGCTCACGTCCCGTGGAATAAGTCGGTTATTTCATATTCTCGACAAACTAGAGAGTTATTGAGAATAATGTAATGGGCATAAGGCATTATTTGGTTATGACCAAAGTTCAATAGTGATTGACTAAGGAAACGTAGGAATGCTTTAATCAATAAAAATATTTCATTTACACTACGATGGGCCATAGCCTGAAATTGCATCTCAGGCAAATTTGGGATTTGAAAGAGAATTGCAATAGGCATGACGAAGGTTACTTCGTTAAAAGGATGGACTATAGTACCTCAAGACAGGAACCCCCAACCTTGATTTGATCAAATGATTTTGTGATGAACAAAATATTGAGGGGGCCTGCAGTTTCATGAAACTGAGTGGGAGGTTTGAAGACTTCCCGGAAACTTGGAATGTAGAGGGCATTTTCTGAGTGGGAGCTTTGGAATCTTTGTCATTATGTGAGACATAGTAAACAATAAAATGACTTGATGAAAGCTGAAATATATGAGTATATGATGAATATATTTGAGTGGGAGCATGATCATTGTCTCAAACATATATGCATTGATATGTGTGAAGAATGATCTCATATGTATATATATGGATATGCATTGATTGTGTATATAGAGAATCGTCTTATATACATATGTACATTATGATATATATATATATAGAGCATAAGACAAATAAAATACAAGATTGCAAGAATCTTCTTTTATGTGAAATACCAACACATTACACGTTGAAATTTATATGAGTAGATTAAGATACGGATAATGAAACGAAGTGAAGGTTGGAATAATCTTCTAGACAAGAAACAGGTTCTTGTGGCTAGAAATTATATAATGGATGAAATCAAAATATCACAAGCAATGTCTTGATGGAAGAATAGAGATGCACCATCTACTGGACATGTAATCTTATATGTTCTTGACATATGATTCTACCATATAACATGCATTGTGAATCCAACAACAAAATGACTCAAAAGTTCTTGGAAGAAGAACAGATTCCGATGTGCTTTAGGAGTAAAACACGGAATCTGAATAAAGTCCATGATTTCAGTATATGAGGAATACTGAGGATTGTACTCTAAAATATAGAGAGGATAATAGACTTGAATGTAATGCAAGATTACAATTGCAAGCCATATTATGGGTCTATATGGAATTAGAGACATCACCAAAGACATGAAAGAAATGTGAGCAAAATTCACGGCACTACAAACATAATACTACTTAAGAAAGTAGACGTATGGATAAAAAGTTTAGCGTTAGAAGTATTGGACTTCTAGTTGAGTGTATTTCCCAGTATATATGACTAAGGATGAGTCTTCTAAAGACTGAACCAAGAGATCATTGGAGGATACTGTGAAATAATAGTCTCACTCTCCCGCGAAACTTATATCCAACCATTATATGATAATGAGTAGTATGTCAAAAGAGCTTTTGACCTGTACCAGTTGCAAAGGAAACATACGAATCTGAATTGGTATAGTTCGTTGACGAACCCTCTTCCATGAGCATGCATGATCAATGAACACATATGTGATAAGATGATTATGATCGGAAAAAAATGCGGCTGGATTATTAGCACTCTAGTACAAGTGGGAGACTGTTGGATATATTCTCTAGAGGCAAATAATATATGATTATTCCAATATATCTAAGCAAGTTCATAACCAGTTTCATACCGTGCTAGAACTGCATCAGTGAAACAATGATGCAGATGTGGTATAGAAACACCCAGAGTTCCTAGTTAGCCTCTACATCGATAACTAGTTCATGGTCAACATGATGATCGTGGTTTCGCGGTCATGGACAATTAAGTCTCTTGACTATGAGGTCACCTCACTGGCTAAGTGACGTGATGAACATTACCCAAAGTAAGCATTACAGCATGATCAAATCTTGTGAAGGTTCAGTGTTGTAATTACAGAACGTGGTAGACCATTCCTTTGACCGTGAGTACGTGCATAATCACTATCTTCCCGGATGCTTTGACTTACATCCCACCACCTGACTAAAATATGCGGGTCATAACGGTTGTATCTTAGGTATTCCGTGGAGATACGTTGAGGAGTATTGTTTACAAGAGCGGGATTTGTCAATCCATATAATGGATAGATACTCGGGGCCCACTCGGTGAGATTCCATCCATGAAGCTGCGCAGCGTGTGACTAGGTCACGGGGATGAATATCACGGGAAAGAGTGAATAAGGATTAGTTCGGAACGAGGTTGAACCAGACATAGGATGTCATTGATCGAATCTCGGAACAATCCAGTATCGCTGACAAAGGGAATGCTATACGGCGTAAGGTCCAATCGGTGTTTGATATCCGGAATGCACAAGGGTCATTATGGGCATCCAGGTCCCGCTAATGATCATTGACTGTAGCCTCTGCTCGGTCATGACTGGAGTGTTCTCGGACCGTAGGGTAACACACTTAAGGGCTCGATGAAATCGGAGACCTTTACGGAACCATCGGAGTAACCAGAGAATAAAGGAAACAATATCGGAGAAGTACCCTGTTGAACCGAAATAAGTTCGGAGTGAACCGGAAGGTGTTCCGGAGCACCAGGAGATGGAATATTATGTTTTAGTTATTAATTAATTGAATTAATAATTAAAATCATTTTATTTCTAATTAATATGTGCAATGGGCCTTAGTGGAGAAAAAGGCCCATTATGGAAAATAAAAAGGGAAAAAAAGAAAAAAAAAGGGGGGGAGGCGCCATGGGCCCTAGGGCCCATGACGGGTGCGCCCCCTCCCCCCCTTGGCCGGCCAACCCCCCCTTAGCAAAGGTACTTTAGTCCCACATTGCTAAGGGAGAGGGGTTGACTCCCTCCCCTCTGCCTATACATAGATGGGCAGGGTGCACATATTTAATACACAGAAATTCGTGAGAAAATAAATATTACTCCGAATTGAGATCGGTTTTCTCCGGTCTTCTCCCCTCCCTTGTCTATTTCACGGTGGACTCCCTAGTGTGAGTCTATAGTGGAATTGAGGCTTCTCTGCTAGAATCGGAGGCCGTCGTGTTGCCGAAGCTCCGTCCGGAGGTCTTCTTCCGCCACCTCCGCTGGATCGGCGAACGGAGGTCGTCATCGAGTCTCGTACGTGTGCGAGTACTACGAGGTGCTGCACGTGTGGCACTACACCCATCCGGGTGCTCAACACAGCCAGGGGGCTGTGAAACTTGATCGGCTACATCAACCACGTTTACGGGAACGTTTCCCGCGCAATGGACTACACCCCGAGGTATGTTATTTCCGCACTACTTTCCGTTACGGTAATACGGCTAGCTAGATCTTGGGTTATGGGAACACTAGTTAGAAAAATTTGTGTTTTCTGCTGTGAACCCCAACACTTTGTTCTTCATGGATTAGACATCGTGAGCTGCCCTACATGATCGAGGCACTTATGTAATATTTCTGTTGTTGCTATGCTGAGTTTGCTGGGATCCGATGGATTATGAGATTATGTTCAGATTGTGTTTGAGTAATATATTTGATTCTCCTCTTTTATATTTATGTTCTTGAGTAATTCTTGCATGTTCTCCGTTGTTGTTTATTGCTTTGGCCAAGTAGTAGGTAGTGACTCCAAGAGGGAGCGTTATGCATGAATGTGGATTCATGCCCCCCGATGACTAGCTTGAGTGACAGAAACATGAGTCTAGGGGATGTGCTGTTGCCAAAAGGGGGAAAACAATGGTGCTTGTACTTGCGGGTGCAAGGATTGTTTACTTTACGCAAAGGTATTTAATGTAGTTTTCCGTTGCTTTGAGTTTACACTTTGGGTGGGATTCGCAACTTAATACCAGCGAGATGTTCTCGATAGATATCTCAAGGTGGATGATTAGTAGGTAGATGCAGATGGATTTCAGTCTACTTGTCTTGGCGTACCGCCCATGCTTTTGAGCCTCTTCCTTTCTTTATAGCATAATTAGCATTGGTTTGCGCACATAATCCTGTGAATTTCCCAACTGTGATTTGTTTACCTCGCATGGCTATTTTATCGTCTTTTGGGAGAGAGACATCACTAGTGAACATCATAGGACCACAGTCCATATTTCCAATATTGTTTACACCTTCAATTTACGTTCAGTATTTACTTTTCCGTAGCTATCACTATCATTATCTCGTGCGTTTTATCCTTTGTAAACAACAAGGCCGGAGGAATTGACAACTCCTCTGTACTCGTTGGGAAGCAAAGCTATTTGCTGTGTGTGCAGGTCCAGGTCAAGGTAGCAACTTTTGTCTTAAAACGGTGCCATTGTTTCCTTGCCACCTACTTGTCGATATTGGAGTCCTATTGGTTTGACACTCAACCTTAGCATCTTCGCTAAGGGAAATTGCCGCTATCTACATCTCAACCTTCCACTTGGGGTAACCAACGGGGGGCGAGAAGTTATCTTGTGTATCAGCGCCCCGAAAGAAAAAGTTGCGGCCCCCAGTGCCGTAAAAAACCGATTACTGCTGCCAAGGCCACTAAGGAGGCCGAAAGTAAAGCCAAGGAGGCTAGGCGGAAGTCTCAGGCTGCCCCGGTCCCTCGTGCTGCTCCGGCACCTGTTGTCCCTGCCCCTGCTCCTGCTGCACCTGCTGTGTCCGGCCCTCGAGCAGATGAAGAGAGATCAAACGAAGGAGATTCAATCACGACTTCCATCTGGGATGCGGATCAAATCTCCAACATTCTCTGGAGAATGGCCACCACTCCTATCAAAGTGAGTCGTGAGGATGATGTTCCTGCTGAAATCCAAGACCGAGTACCTCGCTACATGTTTCGTTGGGATGGTTATCTCACCCAGGATTGCAAGGATCGCGAGCAAGAAATCTTTTATACAGAGCAGCTTCGAGAAGAAACTGGGGACATGGAGTCCCGACAGTTTTTCAAATTCAAGCTTGCCACTATTGCTGATTCAAGGAGAGCCCAGAAGGAAAACATCACAGCTGTCAATGACAAGGTTCGACAGATTGTGACAGATATGTGCAAATAGCACAATGATGCCCTCACCAAGAGACAATCTCGAAAGAGAAAGTCTACTGCCCCAACCTCTGAGCGTGGGATGCTAGAGATCGAGAATATATCAAAGAAGAAGAAGTCTGCCGACGGCGTTGCTGCATCAACACGACAAGAAACTGGCCCCGCCACCAAGCAACCCACGCCTCCCTGAACAAAAACACCTCCACCTCGCCAACATCCTCCAGCTCCACCGGTAAGGGAAGTATTGCAGATTATTTCTCGTCCCAACGATCAATTTGCTGAGCACACTGGCATCCGAGCCCATATGACTGAGCGCAATATTCACTCGAAATTTATCAAGCCAGTGCATCACATGGAAGTATCTCCTCGGTCTCAGCAAATGCTTCAACATCACATCGACCAAGATTTCCTGCAGAAACAAAAGATGATGGACGAAATTAATCACATGTGCAACATCACCATGAATAACAATCAACTTCTTCGTGAATGTCTTCACAAGGATTGGAAAGGTCTGCGCAAGTTCAATTCGCTGGTCAGCTGCAGCGCTGTGGATTCGAAGAATTTCCTCGGCATATGCACAGGCAATGGACAAATGATGATCGTATTGATCGACCAGATTCCACAATTCCATTGCTGCCGAAGAATAGGGATGTGCTCAGTGTCGATGATTATTATCACATCAACGTGAACACTATTTCCTCCGACTCAGACCCCGAGAAAGAACCAAGGCGCCAACTGAGAGTTTACTCTCCACTTCCACGAAGCCCAAGGACTCCTCCTGAATTGCAATTGGACACATCTGGTGATCACCATTCCTTCAGGACGAAGATTACCCCTCGAGGCGGTCGCCCCATCCGTTGTCCTTCAATGATCGCCGAATCTTCTCGACGTCGTCGGCGCTGCTCAAGCGAGTAGGAATTTCTTTCGACCCTATTCTCTCGACTTTTTGTACGTTGTGACAAAAAGGGGGAGATGTAGTGGCATCGAAGAAATTAGTTTGCTATCGGGGTTAAGGGCTTTCCTTTTTGGTCGTGAACTTCAAACTTTGAGTTTCTGAGTGGTTTCAACAAACATTCAATTCATATTCGATCTGGTTGTAACTAACTCTAAGTAGGTCCTGTGAACTGTTACTCTTTATCGTAAGATATCTATATGCCATGCCTGCGATACATAACATTTTGCAGGAAGTTATCTGTAACATAAGTTCACAGGTTAATCCAGGAGATTGCATATTTTTATTAGATATTATCTGGAATGCAATCTTGCTCGCTAAGATGTTGATGTTTTTCCCTCGACTCAATTCTTGTCAAATATGCACTTCACTGGAAATTTACATCTTCCGTGCATACATCAAGGGGGAGTATATCATCAATCTTAGCACTGGTTTAACATCGAAAACTCAAACTTTTTCAATTATTTATCGATGCCTGTTTTGTCAACAATCGTCCAAAAAGGGGGAGATTCTAAGAGCAAGTTTTTCCCCCGAAGGTTTTAGAAATTGTTGGACAAAGCAGTAGTGGAACTAATATTGTCTTCGATTATAAACAGATACTTAGGTTCCAAACGAATGGTGTTTGCAAGTAGAAGGTCGAAGGACAACTCACTGCAGCAAAGTTGCAGATCATTACCGAATCCTTTGAAGGAAGACGACCCCCCAAAATGTCGTCGAGAAAGAAGATGCTCTCGAGTAAAAGCGCAACGAGGAGAAAGCTGAAGCTGGACGAAGACTTAGTATTTTTGCTAGTTTCTCTTTGTTTCCTTGAGTCGTAGGAAAAAACATACTATCAATAGGGGTTTGCTAGTTGAGATCTTAGTCGAAGTGAATCTGCTCTTCTCAACCTAAACCCACAAAAAGCTTACCGAAAGAAATCTTACTGAGTCGAGTGAATAGCTTGAAGGAAAAGTCATCGCACTTCGTGCCTTCGAGAGAGAACTCGTTCGATGAGTCAGCTTACTTGCTCCGCAAGTAAAGTTGCGCACTGATTAAAATCCGACCGTTGTGGACATGCGTCAAGCGGTTGCATCGGGTCACTTCTGTCTTTTCGCCCATTGGGATCACCACCTATAAATACCCTGCACCTACCCGCCATTTGCGGTCGGCTGCTCCACTAAAGATTCCGAGACAAAAGTGTTGTGAGCATCCCGAGAGAGTACTCAAGAGAAAACAAAAACCCAAGTCTCAACTGAGTTCAGTAATTCACAGAGACTTAGGTTGATATTAACCCATCTTTTATCTTGGAGAACTGCATGTCTCCTAGACGGTTACTGATGGCTTCTCGCCCCTTCGTTGGTTTCCCCAAGTGTAAGGTTGAGATGTAGTGCAGCAGCAGTTTTCCCTCGGTGAAGATACCAAGGTTTGTCTCCAGCAGGACTCCAGAGATGATAAGTAGGTGACAGCGGCGCAACTGACGCGGACCTGCACACAGACACAGATAACTTTGTTCCCAACGAAGTTTAGAGAGGTTGTCAATCTCTCGGGTCTTGTTGTTTACAAAGGATAAAATGCAAGGGATAATGATAGCAAATAAAAAGCGGTAAAGTAATGTAGCGTGGAAACAGTGATAAGGATATGGACCGGGATATGTAATGTTCGCTAGTGATGTCTCTCTCCCAAAAGACGATTAAATTGCTATGCGAGGTAAACAAATTACAGAAAGGCAATTGACAGGAATATGAACGCACCGCAATGCTAACTATGCTACAAAAGAAAGGAAGAGGTTCAAAAGCACGGGCAGTACGCCAAAGTAAGTAGACCGAAATCCAACTGCATCTACTACTAATCATCCACCTTGAGATATCTATCCAGAACATCTCGCTGGTATTAAGTTGCGAGCCCCACCCAAAGTGTAAATCCAAAGCAACAGACAACTGCATTAAAAAGAACTCTGCGTACAGTAAACAATCCTTGTAACCGTGGTTACAAGCACCGTTGTTTTCCCCCTTGTAGCAACAACACATCCCCTAGACTCATGTTTCTGTCACTCAAGCATGTCATCAGGGAGGCATGAACCCATAATCTAGCACAACGCTCCCTCTTGGATTCAATACCTACTACTTGGCCAAAGCAATAAACAGCAACGGAGAACATGCAAGAATTACTTAGGTACAAAAATATAAAAGATAGAAAGCAAATATATTACTCTATCACAATCTGAACATAATCTCATAATCCATCAGATCCGATCAAACTCAACATAGCAATAGCAGAAATATTACAAAGGTGCCTCGATCATGTAGGGCAGCTCACGAGGTCTAAACAATGAATATCAAAGAGGGGAGGAGAACATCACATAGCTACTGATCACGGACCCATGGTCCAAGAAAGACTACTCACGGGACATTCGGGGAGCATCCATGGTGGAGAGGAGACTCCCGGAGGTCAATCCTCCCTCCGGTAGGGTGCCGGGAAGAGGTCTTCTGGTACTCCCGATCTTGGAAGCGCGGCGGCGGCGGAACAGAGGCGAGTTCGCGAAATAGGGTTCTCGTTCTGGAGTTTTCCCGTGTCGGGGGATAAATAGGCGAAAGGGGGGAGCCAGAGGTGGGCCAGGGGCCCCAGGCGCCCCCCTGGCGCGGCCAGGGGTGGGGCCGCGCCGGGTGGCCGCCTGGCCCCCCCTTGGCCCCCCCTCTGGCCCCTCCCGGGCTCTTCTGGAAGCTTCCTGTACGCTGATTTTTTCTGTATTTTTCCCGGAATTTTTCTGGCATTTTTTATATGGGGGAAAACTGAAATAGAAAAACAGCAGAAAACAAGAACTGGCACTCGGGTGCAATGAGTTAATCGGTTAGTCCAAATATGATCAAAAGTGTATGAAAGTGTATCTAGATCATAGCAATATCACACAAAACATGCATGGAGCAAGGAGAAATTATAGATACGTATTATGACGTATCAACATCCCCAAGCTTAATTCCTGTTCGTCCTCGAGTAGGTAAATGATAACAACATAATTTCTGTGGTGACATGCTAGCAACCATAAAAGAACTTTGAAAAGTAAAGCAATCAAGGTTAACGAATCAAATCAAGTCAGAACATGCAAGAGTCTATATTAGAATTGAAACAAGTAACAAAAGAACATTAGGTGCAAGAGCTCTCGCTGTCCGTGACTCGAATGTCTCCAAATGGTGTTTGCGTGCAAGAAAGGGGATAGGGAATACGAGAAAAGGTATTTTTGTGTTGAGAACTCAATCTACTAAAGTGTCATACTTGGTCTTCTTTGGAATCTTATCTTGACTCGCCCCCAGACCACTAGCCAGGTACAAGTCAATTTGATCCACTCCTTTTCGATATTTCGAGCACTCATGCAATGGATGAGCGTAAGCACGAGAGTTGACACTTAGGATGGCAAAGAGAGAAATATGGTGGAGAAGGAAGAAAAAAAGTATGAGAAAGGCTCACATCAATGAGGACAATCATAGGCAATAGATGCCAAATGATAGATATGATGTGAGGAGTAGGGATTGCCATGCAACGGATGCACATACGAGCTAAGAAGCTCTCCAATATAGCTATATGCATAATGATCATCTCTATGGAGTACAAGGATATAGAGGGAGTCCTAGTGTGGATCTCTCAAAAGGATAGTAGTGTTTCCCCTTTCTCTCTTTTTATTTCTTTTTCTCTTTTTCTATTTTTTGTATTTTTTTTGTGGCCTCAATGGCTCTTTCTATGTAACTCTCATTTGTCCTCTTTGGGATCTTTTAATGCGTCCACTTTGGGATCTTTTCCTCACTTAAGGGCAACACTCTATTTTACAAGAAGGTAAAGGAGATCTTTCACACTTTACAAGGTACTCAAAAACATAAAGAAGATATAACTAACATGATGTATGCAATGTATGCCTCTGCCAGTGTAGCAGGAACATGTATGACATGAAGATCAAGTCATGAAGAGGTGGAAGTTTCATGGCAATGTAACTCGGAAAGGATATGGAAATGACTTGATAGGTAGGTATGGTGGCTATTTTGAGGAAAGATACAAGGAGGCTTATGATGACAGAGCGTATCATGCCAAGGGTTTGGATGTACCGGCGAAGGTGGACACCAACTCTCGGAGTGAGAAGAAGGCAATGCACGACACAGGAGAGGCTAGCAAAATATGGGAAGGTGGAAGTGTCAACTCTCAATACTTACATTATTCCGAAGAACTCATGCAGTTATTATCGGTAACTCTCAATCTAATAAGGAGGTTCACAAAGAGACAAGTACCCCGAGGAGGAGTGTATGGGGGTTTGGTTATCCTTGCGCATCCTCGACTCATGGTACGTGAGTGTTCTCTGATATTCGACTCCTCGGAAGAGTAGTGATCCATCTAGTAGCTAGAGTTCTCAACTAGTTTTTGTAGGTTTTGAAAATAAACACAGATTGCCCAAAATACGACACCTATCACTAATAGGCTAGAGCTCTTGACACCAAAAGTTCAGACATTACTCACATCAATACCTCAAAACTATTGCAAGTTACTACTAGAATTAAATAGCAACCTCAATTACCTACTTCCAAGACAAAACACAACTCAGTGCAACAACCAACTCTCTTAACAAGATAAACAAGAAAACTAAAAAGAGTTCCAGAAACAAACTAAACAAAAGCCAAGGCTCTTGCTAAAGACAAACTAAAACTAAAACTAAACAAGGCAGTAGCTGTGAAAAGATAAAGAACACACAACAACAAAAAGATAAGCAGGAAAAAGCCTATGATGTGTTCTAAATTTTTAAAGTGGAGCGTGTTTCTCTCCCACACAAAGTAATAAGGGATCTAACTTGTTATGAACAGCAAGAAAAGCTAAAGAAAACTAAACACAAAACCTAAGAGCGAGACGCTCCAAGCATAGCACATAACACATGAAGTGATAAAAATATAGTGAGACGAAGGACGAACCGATGATTGTTGATGGAGAAGGGGATGCACGGGGGAATCCCCAAGCTTATACGCTTGAGTCTCCTTGAATATTTGTTGGGGATGCATGGTGGCATCCCCAAGCTTGAGCGCTTGACACTCTTGGATCTTCTTTCATCATCTTCCATCGCACACTTGAAAACTCCCTTCATACATAACTAATCATAAGCTGATTAGAGAGGTTAGTACCCATAATAAATAAAACAATTCTCCACTGGATATAAAGATATTCTTGAAGAACTACTATTTCTCAAGAGTGCCAAAAAGTTTTTGCAAAGAAAAAGCAAGCTTAAGTTTTGCAAAAGTTAGGAGAGACAAAACATGGCAGAATCTGTGAAAAAACAGAACAGTAGATAGTAAAGATTTTTTTAGGGGCACTTCTACAACTCAAATAAAAAAACTCAGAACATACGGAAGTTTCGTAATTGTATAGACCATACTGTGTAAAAAATTCAGCTCAAAAGGATGAACTGGGATTTTTCTGGAATGTTTCTGGTCACGAGGACAGAATCTGTTTTCTGGACAGCATGTCACAACTTTTACTTCCCTTGCCGTAAGAGGCTATAACTTGGCACAAAGCTGAAAAATAAAGATACAATGATGTTGCTACAGTAGTAACAATCATCAAGACAAAACAAAAGCAAAAATAAAAACCTAAATTCGTTGCAGGCTGCCTCCCGAAAGCGCTTCTTTAAAGCCATTAGCTAGGCATGATGCAAAAAGAAGAATCAAGTTTTATCAAGAGAAAAGGAGAATAACTAGCCCGTGTAACGGACTCAAAAGATAACTTGATTTTATTTCTAGGAAAGTGTTCCATCCCCTTTTTGAATGGGAATTGGAATTTTATATTCCCCTCTTTCATGTCAATAACCGCATCAACAGTGCGAAGAAAAGGACGTCCCAAAATAATTGTACATAAAGGTTCACACTCTATATCCATAACAATAAAATCAACGGGAACATAGTTGTCATTGACAATGATAAGAACATCGTCGATCTTCCCCAAAGTTTTCTTTATAGAAGAATCAACAAGACGAACACCAAAAGAACAAGGCTCAAAAGGTTTCAATTCAAACGTATCAAATATTCTTTTGGGCATAACGGAGGTACTAGCTCCAACATCACATAAAGCATAGCAAGAGAAGTTATTTAATTTAATTTTGATCATAGGGTCCCAACCATCATCTAGCTTCCTAGGTATGGAGGCTTCTACTCTAAGCTTCTCCTCCCTAGCTTTGATGAGATCATTTGTGATATGCTCCGTGAAGGCAAGATTAAGTGTGCTAGTGTGTGGGTCTCTAGACATTTTGTGTAACAAGCTAATAACTTCTGAGAGGGTGCAACTATCAAAATCAATATCACTACTATCAAAGGTGGTAGTAGTGTCATCTAGACTCATTTGTTTGAAACCCTCTATGTTCATAGGAGTTTCTTTATCTACGGTTGAGGTATTAGCATCACCATTAATAGGTCCAACGGGACTAGGAGTGCATTGGGTGCTAATAGTTTCAGTGTCCTCAACAATTTGGATAGTGCCAACTGTGTGGTTTGTAGGAAGGCTCTTAATTCTATCCTCTTCCTCTTTTTCTCTAGCCCATATTTCTTTGAGTTTAGCCATCATCCTAATGTTTTCATTAATTTGTAACTAGATAGCATTAATAGGATTGGTCTTATTCTCCTCAAGGGGGAGTTCTAATTTTAAGCATCTCAATATCAAGGGATAAGCTTTCTACCTTCAAAGAGAGATTATCTATTTTAGCTAATTTCTCCTCTATATTTTTGTTGAAGGCTTTTTGGGTAGTGATAAAGTCTCTAAACATGCTTTCTAATTCAGAAGAGGGGTTCTTGTTGCTAGGGTAAGTGTTGGTGTGCCATTGGGAATAATTGGTCATCATCTCATCGAGAAGCTTTGTGGCAGCACCAAGTGTAGTTGACATAAAGGTTCCTCCCGCGGCCGAATCTAACAAGTTCCGCGAGGTAAAGTTCAAGCCTGCATAAAAAGTCTGGATAACCATCCAAGTAGTCAAACCATGTGTAGGGCATTTCTTAACAAGAGATTTCATTCGTTCCCAAGCTTGGGCAACGTGTTCATTATCCAATTTCTTAAAAGTCATAATATTGCTCCCCAATTGGATAATCTTAGCAGGAGGGTAGTACTTCCCTATAAAAGCATCTTTGCACTTATCCCAAGAATCTATGCTATTTCTAGGCAAAGATTGAAACCAGATTTTAGCATCTCCCCTTAAAGAGAAAGGAAAGAGCTTGAGCTTAACAACATCACCTTCTACTTCTTTATACTTTTGCATATCACATAATTCAACAAAATTATTCAAGTGTAAAGAAGCATCATCTCCAGCACCAGAGAATTGATCTCTCATAACAAGGTTTAGCAAAGCAGGTTTAATTTCATAAGAGGTAGCTGAAGTGGCAGGTGTGCCAATGGGAGTGCAGATAAAGTCTTGGTTGTTGTGACTAGTGAAGTCACACAACTTGGTGTTTTCAGTGGAACCCATAGTAGCATCAAGTGTAGCAGGTATTTTTGTAGTTTTTGATAAAAGACACAAAGATAAAAACTGAAAGATAAACTAACAAGACTAAAAAACAAAGGTAAAGGGTAGTGTCCAACTCCCCTATCTTAGCACTCGGAGTCCCCGGCAACGGCGCCTGAAAACTTGCATGATGGCTTCTCGCCCCTTCGTTGGTTTCCCCAAGTGTAAGGTTGAGATGTAGTGCAGTAGCAGTTTTCCCTCGGTGAAGATACCAAGGTTTGTCTCCAGCAGGACTCCAGAGATGATAAGTAGGTGTCAGCGGCGCAACTGACGCGGACCTGCACACAGACACAGATAACTTTGTTCCCAAAGAAGTTCAGAGAGGTTGTCAATCTCTCCGGTCTTGTTGTTTACAAAGGATAAAATGCAAGGGATAATGATAGAAAATAAAAAGCGGTAAAGTAAATGTAGCGTGGAAATAGTGATAAGGATATGGACCAGGATACGTGATGTTCGCTAGTGATGTCTCTCTCCCAAAAGAAGATAAAATTGCTATCCGAGGTAAAGGCAATTGACAGGATTATGAATGCACCGCAATGCTAACTATGCTACAAAAGAAAGGAAGAGGTTCAAAAGCACGGGCAGTACGCCAAAGTAAGTAGACCGAAATCCAACTGCATCTACTACTAATCATCCACCTTGGGATATCTATCCAAAACATCTCGCTGGTATTAAGTTGCGAGCCCCACCCAAAGTGTAAACCCAAAGCAACAGAAAACTGCATTAAAAAGAACTCTGCGTAAAGTAAACAATCCTTGTAACCGTGGTTACAAGCACCGTTGTTTTCCCCCTTGTGGCAACAACACATCCCCTAGACTCATGTTTATGTCACTCAAGCATGTCATCGGGGAGGCATGAACCCACAATCTAGCACAACGCTCCCTCTTGGAGTCACTACCTACTACTTGGCCAAAGCAATAAAAAGCAATGGAGAACATGCAAGAATTACTTAGGAACAAAAATATAAAAGATAGAAACCAAATATATTACTCTATCACAATCTGAACATAATCTCATAATCCATCAGATCCGATCAAACTCAACATAGCAATAGCAGAAATATTACAAAGGTGCCTCGATCATGTAGGGCAGCTCACGAGGAATAAACAATGAATATCAAAGAGGGGAGGAGAACATCACATAGCTACTGATCACGGACCCATGGTCCAAGAAAGACTACTCACGGGACATCCGGGGAGCATCCATGGTGGAGAGGAGACTCCCGGAGGTCAATCCTGCCTCCGGAAGGGTGCCGGGAAGAGGTCTTCTGGTGATCCCGATCGTGGAAGCGCGGCGGCGGCGGAACAGAGGCGAGTTCGCGGAATAGGGTTCTCGTTCTGGAGTTTTCCCGTGACGGGGGATAAATAGGCAAAAGGGGGCAGCCAGAGGTGGGCCAGGGGCCCCCCTTGGCCCCCCTCTGGCCCCTCCCGGGCTCTTCTAGAAGCTTCCTGTACGCTGATTTTTTCTGTATTTTTCCCGGAATTTTTCTGGCATTTTTTATATGGGGGAAAACTGAAATAGAAAAACAGCAGAAAACAGGAACCGGCACTGGGGTGCACTGAGTTAATAGGTTAGTCCAAATATGATCAAAAGTGTATGAAAGTGTATCTAGATCATCGCAATATCACACAAAACATGCATGGAGCTGATAACCCACAAGTGTAGGGGATCGCAACAGTCTTCACGGGTAGGTATAACCCTAATTAATTGATTCGACACAAGGGGAGCCAAAGAATACTTATAAGACTTAGCAGTTGAGTTGTTAATTCAACCACACCTGAAAAAGCACTAGACAATATATTTAGTAGCAACGTTGTGTTGACGTGTGTTGCCTTTAAGACTTCCCCAATCACCAACACCACAAAGTAGTAAAAAGGTAGTAGCAGCAGTGATGAGAGCAATAGTAACAAGGAAGGCAATGAAGATGAAAGATGGACCGGGTTTCAAGGTTTCACTAGTGGTAACTCTCCAAGCAAAAAGACAAGGTGTTGGGTGAACAAATTACAGTTGGGCAATTGACAAAATTGCACAAACTCTAGCCAAAGAAACTAGAGCAATCCTAGTCTAAGAACCAAACGTAGGCATGTGTTCCGTATCTAGGTTTATGTGCTTGCAATAAGAACTTGCACAACATCTATTGTCCTACCGTCCCGCTATGAACGGGGCCAAAGGGAACTTACGGAGATTAAGGTGCTCCTGTCAAAGAGCACCGGAACAAAGCATTAACACTCTATGAACACATGTGATCCTCAAATTATAGCCCATCCCCTTTGGTGTCCCAAGCTGTCACCATTGGGATCGCCGGTTCCAGACTATAATAGGTGCATACAACCGTAGATAAGATCTAGAACAACAATTATAATCATGCAACCATAACGTGCTCAGATATGAAATCATGCTACTCGTGCACTAGTAACAAGCATTAAGAACAACAAAATTGCAGCAACAATAATTCATAAACCTCTTAGGACTGAACAAGGTGAAAATTCATCGGATCCCAACAAACACAACACCCATTACATCATATGGATCTCAATCATGTAGGGCAGCTCATGAGAACTTTGTATTGAAGATCAAGGGGGAGAAGATACCAACAAGCTACTGCCAAGAACCCATAGTCCAAGGAGGAACTACTCACGATCCATCATGGGGTGAAGAAGAGTTGATGAAGATGGCCCCTAGGGCCAAGTCCATCTCCGGCAGGGTGCCGGAGTAGGATCCTGGAGACCCCCGAAGCTAGGTTTCGATGGCGGCGGAGATTGGAATCGCTTCTGGAAAAATTACTTTGATATCTCGGGTTTTTGCGTCACGGGTGAATTTATAGGCCAAGGGGGAGTCCGAGGCGGTGCCCAGGTCGCCCAGGCAGCCACCTGGCGCGGGTGGGCCCTGGCCGCGCTGGGAGGGTGCCTGGGGGCCTGGGGCCACCTCCTGACTCCGTCCTCCGGCTGGAGGACTCTTCCGATGTAAATATTTTTTGGTAATTTTTTTGGAATTTTCTGAGCAACTTCATTTTTGGACTTTTTCTGCAATGCAAAGACAAAACAGACAGGAACTGGCACTGGCCTCTATATTAGTAGGTTAGTCCAATAAATGATTCAAAAGCATGGCAAAAAGATGTAGCAATGACACAAAAAGGGCATGGAACGAGCAAAAATTATAGATACGTTTGAGACGTATCAGCATCCCCAAGCTTAATTCCTGCTCGTCCTCGAGTAGGTAAATGATAACAAGATATTTTTTGGTGTGACATGCTACTTAGGAGTAAAGGCAATCAATCTAATGTAATGAAGATTCATAAGTCAAAGACAAAGTGATATAAAGCAATAGTATATAGTTGATATTAAGCAAGCAATGAAAAACATATAAACAATTGAGCTCTTGCTATCCCCGTGCGAAGAGTGGGGAAGGTTTAGAGCATAAAAATACTGAATAGTTGTTGAGAACTGAATCTACTAAAGTTTCACACTTGGTCTTTTTTTTGTAATCTTATCTTGACTCGTCCCTAGACCACTAGCTAGGTACAAGTCAATTTGATCCACTCCTTTTTCAATATTTTGAGCACTCATGCAATGGATGAGCGTAAGCGCGAGAGTTGACACTTAGGATGGCAAAGAGAGAAATATGATGGAGGAGGAAGACAAAAAGGATGAGAAAGGCTCACATCAATGAGGACAATCATAGGCGAGAAGCCAAATGATAGATATGGTGTGAGGAGTAGGGATTGCCATGCAACATGCGGATGCACAAAGAGCTATAAGTGTATGAAAGTCCTCCAATGGAACTAGTGGGGGTGCATCCAACTTGCTTGCTCATAAAGACCTAGAGCTCTTTTGAGGAGGCTCATCCTTGGAATATGCAAGCCAAGTTCTATAGTGTATAGATCCCCACATAGTTATGTATGAATGATATGAAAACTCTCCATGAAGTACGGGTGCTACTTTGAAGCAGAAGTATGGAATAAAGGATAGCAGTGCCGCCCCCTCTCTCTTTTTTTTCTTTTTCTCTTTTTCACCTTTTTTATATTTTTTGATTTTGGGTGGCCTCCATGGCTCTTTATTCTCTCTCTCTTTTTTTATATTTCATCCACTTTGGGATCTTTTATTCCTTTCCTCACTGGTAGGGGCAACACTCTATAAGAACATCAACACACTTTTATTTACTTAGAACTCTGAATCAAAAAGTAATGACTCTATATGAATGCCTCTGCTAGTGTAGCAGTATGTGCAATGATCAAGCGCAACATGCAGCAAAAATATGAATAGCGGGCAAAGCCCAACTACACGCAGGCTATGAGATCACGCAAGGCAATATGAAAATGAAGGATGAGTCATATGAACATGAAGAATGATGGATGTTGCATGGCAATATATCTCGGAAAGGCTATGGAAATGCCTTGATAGGTAGGTATGGTGGCTGTTTTGAGGAAAGATATAAGGAGGCTTATGATGACAGAGCGTATCATGCCAATGGTTTGGATGTACCGGCGAAGGTGGACGCCAACTTTCGGAGTGAGAAGAAGGCAATGCACGGCACGGGAGAGGCTAGCAAAATATGGAAAGGTGGAAGTGTAAACTTTCAATACTTACATTAGTCCGAAGAACTCATGCACTTTTTATCGGTAACTCTCAATCTAATAAGGAGGTTCACAAAGAGACAAGTACCCCGAGGAGGAGTGTATGGGGGTTTGGTTATCCTTGCGCATCCTCGACTCATGGTACGTGACTGTACTCTAATATCCGATCCCTCCAAAGATTAACGATCCAACTAGTAGCTAGAGTTCTCAACTAGTTTTTTTTTAGTTTTCGAAAATAAGGCACGGTTAGCCAAGATACGACACCTATCACTAATGGGCGCAAGCTCAATTGCATAAACATTCATCATTACTCAATCAATACCTCAAAACTATTGCAAGATATCCAAAGCTAGACCTAGTGATCTAGATTACCTATACACCACATATAAAACATACCATGAGACATATAAACCATTGCAACAGAAATAACTCTCTAAACAAATATAAGTGAAGCAGGAGAGTTCTAAACTTTCTACAAAAGAAATTAAATGCTCTCAAAAAAGATCTAAGTAAAGCACAGGAGCTAGCAAAACAGGAAGTAGATAAATTTAACACTCAACAGATATAAGTGAAGCTCTAGAGTGTTCTATGATAAAGTGGAGCGTGTACCTCTCCCAAGCAAGCATGCAAGGGTCGGACATTGTACTAACCAGGAAACAAAACAAAACTAAACTAAAAGAAAAAATACAGACACTCCAAGAACAACACGTATAATGTGAAGAAATAAAAATATAGTGTGGAGAAGGACGAACTGATGATTGTTGATGAAAAAGGGGATGCACGGGGGCATCCCAAGCTTAGACGCTTGAGTCTCCTTGAATATTTTGTGGGGGTGCCAAGGGCATCCCCAAGCTTAAGATTTTGGCACTCCTAAATCTTCTTTCATCATCTCCCTTCGCACACTTGAAAACTTCCTTCACATAAAATTTCTCATAAACTTATTAGAGCGGTTAGTACACTAATAGATAATCTGCCAAAATAGGACAGATTGTAAGGATCGATTTTTCAGGTGCACTTATGCTGCTCAAATAAGAAAACTCAAAACATATGAAAGTTTCACAATTGTATAGATCACGCTGTGTAAAAAAATTCAGCTCAAAAATATGAACTCGTGATTTATCATGAATTTTTCCGTCAAGCGGACAGAATCTGTTTTCTGGACAGCATGTCACAACTTTTGCTTCCCTTATCATAAGAGGCTAGAACTTGGCACAAAATTTGAAAAATAAAGATACAATGGTGTTGCTACAGTAGTAACAACATCCAAAACACAACAAAAGCAAAAGAAACCTAATCCGTTTTGCGTTGCCTCCCAGAAGCGCTTCTTTAAAGCCATTAGCTAGGCATGAGTATAACGATGCTCACAAAAGAATAAAAAGTTGAAGCACAAAAGATAGCATCAAAGGAGCAAATATAAACCACATTTAAGTCTAACATGCTTCCTTTGCATGGGCATGTTGTAAGCAAATAAATCAATGAAGCACAAAGTATCAAGCATAGGAAGGTAAAATAAGAGCACCTTCAAGATTTTCAGCATGGGGAGAGGTGTTTTCCTAACATGAAAATTTCTATAACCAAATTTTCCTCTCTCATAATAATTTTCAGTAGCATCATGAACAAACTCAACAATATAACCATCACACAAAGCATGCTTGTCATGATCTACTAGCACATAATCATATAAGTTTTCTAAGAAAAACTCCTCATCATTAAGAACATCCATAGTAGGCAAAAATAGAGGGTTATCATAAGACTTATCAAAATAGCAAGAGTTATCATAAATAACACTAGCAAAATCATCCTTGCAGGTCTCATTCATAGGGGCATCATGGCCACAAGCATCAATTTCATCAAAAAGGGATATTTCAAAAGATTCAATAGGATCATAGCAATCAATATAGCATTTATCCTCCTTTGGTAAGCATGGAGGGCAATCATATAAATTAAGAGTCAAAGAGTTACTCTCATTAGTTGGTAGAGATGGGTAGCTACTCCATTCTTCCTCCTTTTGTTCGTCACTCTCCTCCTCTTTTTCATCCAAGGAGCATTCAGTTTCAGCAATTTCTTCTTTCGTAGAGTCCTGCAAAGTATTAGTCTCTTCCTCTTGTGGAGAGAACCTTTTGAGATAGTTAGTAATATAAGCATTATCATTACAATTCTCAAAGCAATATTTAAGTATATCAAGACTCTCAGATTTATAAGGGGCATCTTCAATATTTTCAACAAAGGAAGCGATTTCATAGGCACCCTTAAAGACAACAAATTCTTCTATTTGTGCTACATCAAAGAAATCATAATGTCCCCTAGTATAAGATACCAAGGTTTCATTATCATTACACCAACATTGGGAAGGAAGGTGTTTAAAGGGCAAGCAGCAACAAGTTTCATCACAGCAATAAGATATATCATAATCAGAGCATAAGTTTCTAGCATATCTATTAACTTGAGACATAATTCTCCATATAAATTTCCCTTTTTCAGACAAGCGGTATTCCTTATAATATTTTTGTTGATCCTCCGTGAATCCACCTTGCCAATAAGATCTAGTTTCATAAAAAGTAACCATTGTAAGAAAACAGAGTAATAAGATAAAGTGTACTTATCAAGTGAACTTATAAGTAGAGCTATGGTCCCCGGCAACGGCGCCAGAAAATAGTCTTGATAACCCACAAGTGTAGGGAATCGCAACAGTCTTCACGGGTAGGTATAACCCTAATTTATTGATTCGACACAAGGGGATCCAAAGAATACTTATAAGCCTTAGCAGTTGAGTTGTCAATTCAACCACACCTGAAAAAGCACTAGACAATATATTTAGTAGCAATGGTGTGTTGACGGGTGTAGCCTTTAAGACTTACCCAATCACCAACACCACAAAGTAGTAACAAGGTAGTAGCAGCAGTGATGAGAGCAATAGTAACAACGAAGGCAATGAAGATGAAAGATGGACCGGGGTTCAAGGTTTCACTAGTGGTAACTCTCCAAGCAAAAAGACAAGGTGCTGGGTGAACAAATTACAGTTGGGCAATTGAAAAAATTGCACAAACTCTAGCCAAAGAAACTAGAGCAATCCTAGTCTAAGAACCAAACGTAGGCATGTGTTCCGTATCTAGGTTTATGTGCTTGCAATAAGAACTTGCACAACATCTATTGTCCTACCGTCCCGCTATGAACGGGGCCAAAGGGAACTTACGGAGATTAAGGTGCTCCTGTCAAAGAGCACCGGAACAAAGCATTAACACTCTATGAACACATGTGATCCTCAAATTATAGCCCATCCCCTTTGGTGTCCCAAGCTGTCACCATTGGGATCGCCGGTTCCAGACTATAATAGGTGCATACAACCGTAGATAAGATCTAGAACAACAATTATAATCATGCAACCATAACGTGCTCAGATATGAAATCATGCTACTCGTGCACTAGTAACAAGCATTAAGAACAACAAAATTGCAGCAACAATAATTCATAAACCTCTTAGGACTGAACAAGGTGAAAATTCATCGGATCCCAACAAACACAACACCCATTACATCATATGGATCTCAATCATGTAGGGCAGCTCATGAGAACTTTGTATTGAAGATCAAGGGGGAGAAGATACCAACAAGCTACTGCCAAGAACCCATAGTCCAAGGAGGAACTACTCACGATCCATCATGGGGTGAAGAAGAGTTGATGAAGATGGCCTCGGGGGCCAAGGCCCTCTCCGGCAGGGTGCCGGAGTAGGATCCTGGTGACCCTCGAAGCTAGGTTTCGATGGCGGCTTAGATCGGAATCGCTTCTGGAAAAAGTACTTCGATATTTCGGGTTTTTGCGTCACTGGGGAATTTATAGGCCAAGGGGGAGTACGAGGCGGTGCCCAGGTCGCCCAGGCGGCCACCAGGCGCGGGTGGGCCCTGGCCGCGCCGGGAGGGCGCCTGGGGGCCTGGGGCCACCTCCAGACTCCGTCCTCCGGCTGGAGGACTCTTCCGATGTAAATATTTTTTGGTAATTTTTTTGGAATTTTCTGAGCAACTTCATTTTTGGACTTTTCTGCAATGCAAAGACAAAACAGACAGGAACTGGCACTGGGCTCTATATTAGTAGGTTAGTCCAATAAATGATTCAAAAGCATGGCAAAAAGATGTAGCAATGACACAAAAAGGGCATGGAACGAGCAAAAACTATAGATACGTTTGAGACGTCTCAGGAGCAAGCAGAAATTATAGATACGTTTTGGCGTATCAGTTAGGCGTCGCCTGTCAAGCAGTCGAAGAGAAATTGTCGCTGCTGAAAGAAGTTTGTAAAGTTTTCGGAGATGTCCTGAATCATCTACCACGAGTGAAAACTGGACAAGCTCAAGGAGTTTGTTGCAGTGGAGAATAGGACGGAGAGAGTTTTGCTCTAGGTGTTCAATCACCAGTCCCTCCAACAAGACGTAGCACTTTGCAGAGTGTGAACTGGTTTACCAAACATCGTCGTGTCAGGCTCGTTTTCCTTCTTGTATTTACTTTTCGTATTTAATCGTTGCATGTTTATGTTTGATGTTTTCTCTCGCTTCCAATCCTTTCGACCCATGCATGTCTTTCGATACTACAATTATTTCGAGATGCATTTAGTCCTTCGCAGTTTACATGAATTCCTTCTAAGTTCCTTAGAATTTTTAGAAGTGATCATTCACCCCATCCCCCTCTGATATTTCTTGAGCTTTCAGATGGGAAGCTCCCGGAGGTCAATCCTCCCTCCGGTAGAGTGCCAGGAAGAGGTCTGCTGGCGCTCCCGATCTTGGAAGCGCGGCGGCGGCGGAACAGAGGAGAGATCGCGAAAAGGGGTTTTTTCTACGGAGGTTTTGCGTCACGGAGAATATATAGGCGAAGGGGGGCAGCCAGGGGGGCCACCAGGGGTCCCGGCGCCCCCCCCCCCCCCCCCCCCGACGCGGCCAAGCCCTAGGCCACGCCAGGTGGCCGCATGGGTCTCTGGTGGTGGCCCTCTGGCCCCACTTTGGTGATTCTGGAAGCTTCCATTGCGCTAATTTTTTATCTGATTTTTCCCAAAATTTTGGACCACTTTTATTATGGGGGAACCTGGAATAAAAAAAACAGCAGAAAATAGGAACTGGCACTGGGGTGCACTGAGTTAATAAGTTAGTCCAAATATGATCAAAAGTGTATGAAAGTGTATCTAGATCATAGCAATATCACACAAAACATGCATGGAGCAAGAAGAAATTATAGATACGTTTGGGACGTATCAGCATCCCCAAGCTTAATTCCTTCTCGTCCTCGAGTATGTAAATGATAACAAGCATAATTTCTGTGGTGACATGCTAGCAACCATAAAAGAACTTTGAAAGTAAAGCAATCAAGGTATGTGATTCAATTCAAGTTATAACAGGAAAGAGTCTATATTGGCATTGAAACAAGCAGCAAAAGAACATTAGGTGCAAGAGCTCTTGCTGTCCGTGACTCGAATGTCTCCGGATGGTGTTTACGTGCAAGAAGGGGGATATGGGAATACGAGAGAAAATATTTTTGTTGAGAACTCAATCTACTAAAGTTTCACACTTGGCCTTCTTTGGAATCTTATCTTGACTCGACCCCATACCACTAGCTAGGTACAAGTCAATTTGATCCAGTCCTTTTCGATATTTTGAGAACTCATGCAATGGATGAGCGTAAGCACGAGAGTTGACACTTGAGATGGCAAAGAGAGAGATATGGTGGAGGAGGAAGACAAAAAGGGTGTGAAAGGCTCACATCAATGAGAACAATCATAGGCGAGAGAAGGCAAAATAGTAGATATCATGTGAGGAGTAGGGATTGCCATGCAACGGATGCACATATGAGCTATGGAAAGCTCTCCAATGGAACTAGTGGGGGTGCATCCCAACGAAGTTCAGAGAGGTTGTCAATCTCTCTGGTCTTGTTGTTTACAAAGGATCAAACGCAAGGGATAATGATAATGATAGCTACTGGAAAGTAAAAGTAGGAAATAAATTGAGCGTGTAAACAGTGATGAGAATATGGACCGGGGTCCCATGATGTTCACTAGTGATGTCTCTCTCCCAAAAGGCGATAAAACTGCTATGCGAGGTAAACAAATCACAGCTGGGCTATTGACAGGATTAAAAACGCACCCAATGCTAACTATGCTACAAAGAAAGGATGAGGCTCAAAAGCAAGGGCGGTACACCAAAATAAGTAGACCGAAATCCAACTGCACCTACTACTAGCCATCCACCTTGAGATATCTATCCAGAACATCTCGCTGGCATTAAGTTGCGAGCCCCACCCAAAGTGTAAACCCAAAGAAACATACAACTGCATTAAAAAGCACTTTGCGTAAAGTAAACAATCCTTGCAACCGCGGTTACAAGCACCGTTATTTTCCCCCTTGTGGCAACAGCACATCCCCTAGACTCATGTTTCTGTCACTCAAGTGTGTCATTAGGGGGCATGAACCCACAATCGAGCATAACGTTCCCTCTTGGAGTCACTACCTACTACTTGGCCAAAGCAATAAACAGCAACAGAGAACATGCAAGAATTACTTAGGAACAAAAATATAAAAGATAAGAACCAAATATAGTACTCTATCACAAACTGAACATAGTCTCATAATCCATCAGATCCCAGCAAACTCAGCACATCAACAGCTGAAAGAATTACATACGTGCCTTGATCATGTAGGGCATCTCACAAGGTCTAATCCATGAAGAACAAAGAGGGGAGGAGAACATCACATAGCTACTGATCATGGACCCATGGTCCAAGGTAGACTACTCACGGATCATCCGAGAAGCGTCCATGGTGGAGGGGAAGCTCCCGGAGGTCAATCCACCCTCCGACAGGGTGCTGGGAAGAGGTCTGATGGCAATCCCGATCTTGGAAGCGCGGCGGTGGCGGAACAGAGGCGAGATCGCGAAAAATGGTTCTGTCTTCGGAAGAATCCTTTCACGGAGAATATATAGGCAAAGGGGGGAGGCCAGGAGGCCACCAGGTGCCTAGGCGGCCACCTGGCTCGTCCACCCCTCGGGCGCGCCACCGGGGTGCCTGGGCCCCTGGTGGTGGCCTTCTGGCCCACCCAGGTGTTTCCGGAAGGTTCCGCTACGCTGATTTTTTTATCTGATTTCTCCCGTAGTTTTGGAGCACTTTTAGTATGATAAAAACCTGAAATAGAAAAACATCAGAAAACGGAAACTGGCACTGGGGTGCACTGAGTTAATAAGTTAGTCCAAATATGATCAAAAGTGTATGAAATTGTATCTAGATCATATCAATATCACACAAAACATGCATGGTGCAAGCAGAAATTATAGATACGTTTGCGACGTATCAACATCCCCAAGCTTAATTCCTGCTCGTCCTCGAGTAGGTAAATGATAACAAGCATAATTTCTATGGTGACATGCTAACAACCATATAAGAACTTTGAAAGTATAGCAATCGAGGTATGTAATCCAATTCAATGCATAACAAGCAAGATTCTATATTAGCATTGAAACAAGCAACATAAGAACATAAAGGTGCAAGAGCTCTTGCTGTTCGTGACTCGAATGTCTCCAGATGGTGTTTGCGTGCAAGAAGGGGGAGATGGGAATATGAGAGAAAAATATATTTGTTGAGAACTCAACCTAATAAAGTTTCACACTTGGTCTTCTTTGGAATCTTATCTTGACTCGTCCCCAGACCACTAGCCAGGTACAAGTCAATTTGATCCACTCCTTTTTGATATTTTGAGCACTCATGCAATGGATGAGCGTAAGCATGAGAGTTGACACTTAGGATGGCAAAGAGAGAAATATGGTGGAGGAGGAAGAAAAAAAGGTGAGAAAGGCTCACATCAATGAGGACAATCATAGGCGAGAAGGCCAAATAATAGATATGATGTGAGGAGTAGGGATTGCCATGCAACGGATGCACATATGAGCTAACTAAGCTCTAGAATGGAACTAGTGGGGGTGCATCCAACTTGCTCGCTCATGAAGACCTAGAGATCGTTTGAGGAGGCTCATCCTTGGAATATGCTGGCCAAGTTATATAGTGTGAAGGTCCCCACATAGCTATATGCATAAATGATCATCTCTATAGAGTACAAGGATAAGAGGGAGTACGAGTGTGGATCTTTCAAAAAGAATAGTAGTGTTGCCCGTTTCTCTCTTTTTATTTATTTTTCCCTTATTTCTATTTTTTTGTATTTTTTATGGCCTCAATGGCTCTTTCTATTAAACTCCCGTTTGTACTCTTTGGGATCTTATAAATTTGTCCACTTTGGGATCTTTTCCTCACTTAAGGGCAACACTCTATTTTAAAAGAAGGTATAGAAGATCTTTCACACTTTACAAGGTACTCAACATAAAGAAGATGTAGCTATCATGATGTATGCAATGTATGCCTCTGCCAGTGTAGCAGGAACATGTATGACATGAAGATCAAGTCATGAAGAGGTGAATGTTGCATGTCAATATATCTCGGAACGGCTATGGAAATTCCTTGATAGGTAGGTATGGTGGCTGTTTTGAGGAAAGATATAAGGAGGTTTATGATGATAGAGCGTATCATGCCAAGGGTTTGGATGCATGGCGAATTGGATGCCAACTCTCAGAATGAGAAGAGGTCAATGCACGGTACCGAAGAGGCTAGCAAATATGAGGAGGTGGAAGTGTCAACTTTCAATACTTACATTAGTCCGAAGAACTCGTGCACTTATTATCGGTAACTCTCAATCTAATAAGGAGGTTGACAAAGATACAAGTACCCCGAGGAGGAGTGTATGGGGGTTTGGTTATCCTTGCGCATCCTCGACTCATGGTACGTGAGTGTACTCTAATATTCGATCCCTCCAAAGATTAGTGATCCATCTAGTAGATAGAGTTCTCAACTAGTTTTTTTAGGTTTTTGAAAATAAACGCGGATTGCCCAAAATACGACACCTATCACTAATAGGCTAGAGCTCTTGACACCAAAAGTTCAAACATTACTCCCAACAATACCTCAAAACTATTGCAAGTTACTACTAAAATTGAATAGCATCCTCAATTTCCTACTTCAAGACAAGACACAACTCAGTGAAACAACCAACTCTCTTAACAACATAAACATGAAAACTAAAGAGAGTTCCAGCAAAAAACCTAACTAAACTAAAACTAACGCTCTTGAAAAAGATAAACATGAAAAACTAAGAGCAAAACATGGCAGTAGCTACGAAAAGATAAAGAACACACAACAGAAGAAAGATAAGCATGAAGAATCCTATGATGTGTTCTAGTTGAAAGTGGAGCGTGTTTCTCTCCCACACAAAGTAAGCTGGGGTCTAACTTGATATGAACAGCAAGCAAAGCTAAAGAAAACTAAAAAGTAAACCCAAGAGCGAGACGCTCCACGCATAGCACATAACGCATGAAGTGATAAAAATATAGTGAGACGGAGGACGAACTGATGATTGTTGATGGAGAAGGGGATGCACGGGGGCACCCCCAAGCTTAGACGCTTGAGTCTCCTTGAATATTTATTGGGGATGCATGGTGGCATCCCCAAGCTATAGTGTTTGACACTTCCGGATCTTCTTTCATCATCTTCCCTCGCACACTTGAAAACTTCCTTCATACATAACTCATAATAAGCTTATTAGAGAGGTTAGTACCCTTAACAAAATATTTTTACCCACTTGAAATAAAGATATTCTTAAAGAGATGATGTTTCTCAAGATTGCCAAAAAGTTTTTTCAAAGAAAAATCAAGCTTAAGGTTTGCAAAAGTAAGGAAAGGCAAAACGTGGCAGAAGCTGTGAAAAACAGAACAGCAGGTAGTAAATAATTTTTTCGAGGTACTTCTGCAACTCAAATAAAAAAACTCAGAACATATTAAAGTTTCGCAATTGTATAGAGCATGTTGTGTAAAAATTCAGCTCAAAAAGATGAACTGGTGATTTTTTTCGATTTGTTCCGTTAAGCAGACAGAATCTTTTTTCTGGACAGCATGTCACAACTTTTGCTTCCCTTATCAGAAGAGGCTAGAACTTGGCACAAAGCTTGAAAATAAATATACAATGATGTTGCTACAGTAGTAAAAATCATCAAGACCACTAAAAATAGAAGTAAAAAACATCTTGGGTTGCATCCCAACAAGCGCTTTCTTTTATAGCTTTAAGCTAGGCACGAAGATTATAAAAGATGCTCTCATAAGAATAAGGAATTGAAGCAAAAGAGAGCATCAAGGAGCAAATATGAAACACATTTAAACCTAAACCACTTCCTATGTATACACATCTCATAATAAAAGAAATCAAAGAAGCGCAAAGTGAAATGCATAGGAAGGTGGAACAAGAACAACTTCAAAACTTTCATCATGAAGAGATGTGTTTTTGTAACATGGAAGTTTCTACAACCAAACTTTCCTCTCTCAAAGTAATTTTCAGTAGTATCATGAACAACATCAAGAATATAACTATCGCATAAAACATGTTGTTCATTACCTACAAGCACACGTGTATAGTTTTCAACACGGTCTTAACAGGATAAACATGAAAACTAAAGAGAGTTCCAGCAAAAACTAAAAAAATCCAAGGCTCTTGCTAAAGACAAAAACTGAACTAAACATGGCAGCAGCTACGAAAAGATAAAGAACACACAACAGAGAAAAGATAGGCATGAAAATCCTATGATGTGTTCTAGATTGGAGTGGAGCGTGTTTCTCTCCCACAAAAAGTAAGTTGGGGTCTAACTTGTTATGAACAGCAAGCAAATCTAAAGAAAACTAAAAAGAAAACCTAAGAGCGAGACGCTCCAAGCATTGCACATAATGCATGAAGTGATAAAAATATAGTGAGACGGAGGACGAACTGATGATTGTTGATGGAGAAGGGGATGCACGGGGGCATCCCAATCTTAGACGCTTGAGTCTCCTTGAATATTTATTGGGGATGCATGGGGTCATCCCCAAGTTTGAGCGTTTGACACTCCCGGATCTTCTTTCATCATCTTCCCTCGCACACTTGAAAAACTCCCTTCATACATAACTCATCATAAGCTGATTAGAGAGGTTAGTAACCTTAATAAAATATATTTTTTCTCCACTATAAATAAAGATATTCTTGAAGAGCTACTGTTTCTCAAGATTTCCAAACAAAATTTGCAAAGAAAAAGCAAGCTTAAGGTTTGAAAAAGTGGAGAAAGGCAAAACGTGGCAGAATTTGTGAAAAACAGAACAACAAGTAGTAAAGAATTTTTTCAGAGTACTTCTGTAACTTGTAACGACCCAATTCACACAGAATTGAAGTCTCCGTGCTCAAGTGCCAGTCCCTGGATCGAACTCGCTGGCGCACACAGTATTATAGATGTATATCAAAGTACAAGTGCATCATTATTACAACGTATGATCTAGAGTAAATAAATAACAAGTTGCATAGCTCAAGGCTAGCTTATTCAATATAAATATAGTGGACGCAAAGGCAAATAACATGGAGTCCCATCAACAGCCACATTCGAACATGCTGAGTGTAGACTCGCAACCCCTAAACGCACCTTACTGATCGTCTGAAAAACCTGCAACACCGAAGGTTACAGCCCGACAACGGGTCAGTACATCTGATTTGTACGGCAAGTGACACGGAAAAGTTTATATAAAGGACCTACAACTATATGCAAGGTAAGTCAAAGGAAAGGCTTATGGTTTTAGTTTTGCTGAAAGCCAATTTTCTCCTGAACTAAACTAGTCAAAATTTTAAGTTGAGTTCTACCTGAAACACACAGCAACCCATGCTACTCTTGTCCCAACCAAATTATTATTAAGTGTTCGTCTGTCAAGATCATTCATCAACAGTACTGACTAGTTGCTCAAATTTTAGTTTTTTTTTCCAGATCTGGATCCAAACCGCCCGGGGACCCGATCGCGTTTTTCGTAAAAACATTATTTACGTACGGGTCCTTTTTACAGTAGAACCCCCCGGTACCCCCGTTTTTCACCCGAAACCGTTTTCGCGACTACTTTTTAACCGTAACTTGGAATTGGGAGATTCCAGTTGCGTTGCGACCGTGTAGAAATTCTCTAGCCCGTGGACCAACTGTTATAGAAGTTTGAAGTTTTTAAATTTGGATCCCAAGCTGATCCAAATTTGGACTTCCGGCAGCCGTAACTTTTTACCGGTGCGCCCGTTTGCGCCGTTTCTTTTTGCGTTGGATCACTCGTTCCATGTACTTTCTGTTTATATCATGTGTACACAAAAATTCAAAAGTTTATTGATCTGTTCAAATTCAAATTCAATTCAATTTTGCACTTGCTATGACCTGTGTTGTAGTATTCCGTTTCACGTGATTGTTTTTGCATATTGGATCATATGAGACGTCTTATCGGCAATATCCACATACCATTCATATTGTTATGATCTTTACCTTGAATTCATAATGCCTTGATCATACTCTTGTATCGACAACTCTTTATCCGTTGACTCTCTCGAGTTTACGTCCCACCGATCACCTTCGAGCACATCCACACCTTTGCACTTTAAAGCTTTTGTTTTATTACTAAAACCTTTGTGATTGTTTTGTTGATCTTATGTTTTGTCCTTGTGGTGTGATTTCTTATTGAGTTCTTTCGTTGACGATAGATTGCTCGGAGTGTGACGAGTAGAGTTGACTGGAACGTGAGATCAAAGATCTTCATCGAATGTATAAGGCAAGTGATGCTTTGACCATACTCATACCTATATTTTCTATATGCATTATGTTAGGAAATATCACTCTATTGCATGATAGGTAGTTTATTTTACTGTTGCTGCAAAACCAGTTAGGATAGCCACATGTCTTGACTTGTCTACCGTAGATCAACCTAGTTGTGTTGTTACTTTATTGCTATGCTTTGTAGACAAGGTTGGGCTGTGAGAATTCATGGAGTGCATGTGAGCTATTTAATAAACCGTGTAGTAACTTTATAATAAATAGAAATCACTTCTGGATGGGCGGGTGGCATCCTGGTAGTTGTGCCTTGTCTAAGGACAGTGCCGGGGTTAAATGCACCCAATGGTTGTTTTGGTGGTGAACCAGGTGCGTCATGGAGAGTACCCTCTGACGCAGTGGGCGCCGTCCAGGCTCAAAAAGATCAGACAGGCAATATTACTAGTAGCTTCCGTGTACAGCCACTGGCTATATGGGCTCTGGCTTAGAACGAGTACGTTGTGGGGAACCTGGCCCTGGTAGCTAGCTGATGTAGATGTGTGTTAGGTGTACCGGCTACCAAAGGGTGGAGGCAACCTCTTCAGAAAGTCTTTGTCTCAATCTTCGGGTTGAGTCCAGTGGGGAACGTGTACAACCTCTGCAGAGCGTATAAACTGATCATGATTAGCCGTGTCCACGGTTACGGACGAACTTTGAGCAACTAGTCAGTACTGTTGATGAATGATCTTGACAGACGAACAATTAATAATAATTTGGTTGGGACAAGAGTAGCATGGGTTGTTGTGTGTTTCAGGTAGAACTCAACTTAAAATTTTGACTAGTTTAGTTCAGGAGAAAATTGGCTTTCAGCAAAACTAAAACCATAAGCCTTTCCTTTGACTTACCTTGCATGTAGTTGTAGGTCCTTTATATAAACTTTTCCGTGTCACTTGCCGTACAAATCATATGTACTGACCCGTTGTCGGGCTGTAACCTTCGGTGTTGCAGGTTTTTCAGACGATCAGTAAGGTGCGTTTAGGGGTTGCGAGTCTACACTCAGCATGTTCGCATGTGGCTGTTGATGGGACTCCACGTTATTTGCCTTTGCTTCCGCTATATTTATATTGAATAAGCTAGCCTTGAGCTATGCAACTTGTTATTTATTTACTCTGGATCATACGTTATAATAATGATGCACTTGTACTTTGATATACATCTATAATACTGTGTGTGCCAGCGAGTTCGATCCAAGGACTGGCACTTGAGCACAGAGACTTCAATTCTGTGTGAATTGGGTCGTTACAGATGGTATCAGAGCCGACCCTCGCGGTTACACGGGCGTGTGCGGGTCAGTGCGCGAACATGGGTGAGCCATGTGTCGGCATTGGATGCACAGACGTGTGCCAAGAGGGAACGTTCCTGTGGGCCGACGAGGACGTTGGTTCCTTTGAGTGGGTGTGTGTGACATCCTGGCTTAGTAGGAATGAAAGACTACTCATGTCAACAAGGTGCACCTTCTTTTCCGGGAGCCCAGATCCAAAGAACTCCAAAGTTAAGCGTGCTTGGCTTGGAGCAATTTGAGGATGGGTGACCGACCGGGAAGTTCTTCCCGGGTGCACACGAGTGAGGACAAAGTGTGCAGGAAAGACTAGTGTTGGTCCGTGGGGACAGTCTAGATCCCGCCAGGCGTAACGGCCGAGAACCGGTGTGTGAACGGGTTGTTACATAACTCAAATAAAAAAAATCAGAACATATGAAAGTTTCACAATTGTATAAAGCATGATGTGTAAAAAAATCATCTCAAAAAGATGAACTGGTGATTTGTTTTGATTTTTTTCGTCAAGCACATAGAATCTGTATTCTGGACAGCATGTCACAACTTTTGCTTCCCTTATCATAAGAGGCTATAACTTGGCACAAAGCTTGAAAATAAAGATACAATGATGTTGCTATAGTAGTAAAAATAATCAAGCTCACTAAAAACAGAAGTAAAAACATCTTGGGTTGCCTCCCAACAAGCGCTTTCTTTTACGCCTTTAATCTAGGCATAAAGCAAAAGAAGAATCAAGTTTTATCAAGAGAGAGAGAATAGCTAGCCCGCGTACCGGAATCAAAAGGTAACTTGATTTTCTTTCTAGGGAAGTGTTCCATCCCCTTTTTAAGAGGGAATTGAAATTTTATATTCCCCTCTTTCATGTCAATAACAGCACCAACAGTGCGGAGAAAAGGATGTCCCAAAATAATTGGACATAAAGGTTCACACTCTATATCCATAATAATAAAATCAATGGGAACATAATTGTCATTGACAATATAAGAACATCATCGATCTTCCCCAAAGGTTTCTTCACGGAAGAATCAACGAGACGAACACCAAAAGAACAAGGCTCAAAGGCCTTCAATTCAAACATATCATACATTCTTTTAGGCATACTGGAGGTACTAGCTCCAACATCACATAAAGAATAGCAAGAGAAGTTATTCAATTTAATTTTTATCATAGGGTCCCAACCATCATCTAGCTTCCTAGGTATGGAGGCTTCTATTCTAAGCTTATCCTCCCTAGCTTTGATGAGAGCTTTAGTGATATGCTCCATGAAGGCAAGATTTAGTGTGCTAGTGTGGGGGTCTCTAGACATTTTGTGCAACAAGATAATAACTTCTGAGAGGGTACAACTATCAAAATAAATATCACTACTATCAAAGGTGGTAGTAGTGTCATCTAGGCTCACTTGTTTGAAACCCTCTATGTTCATAGGAGTTTATTCTTCTATGGTTGAGGTATTAGCATCACCATTAATAGGTCCAATGGGACTAGGAATGTGTTGGGTGCTAACAGTTTGGGTGTCCTCAACAATTTGGATAGTAGCAACAATGTGGTGTGTAGGAAGGCTCTTAATTCTATCCTCTTCCTCTTTTTCTCTAGCTCATCTTTCTTTAAGTTTAGCCACCATCCTAATATTTTCATTAATTTGCAATTGGAAAGCATTAATAGGAGTGGCCTCCCTCTCCTGAAGGGGAGAGGTTATAATTTTAAGCATCTCAACATCAAGGGCTAAGCTATCTATCTTCAAAGAGAGATTATCTAATTTGGCTAATTTCTCTTCTACATTCTTATTGAAGGCTTTTTGGGTAGTGATAAAGTCTCTAAGCATGCTTTCTAATTCATAAGTGGGGTTCTTGTTGCTAGGATAAGTGTTGTTGTTCCCATAGTTGGATGGGCACGGTCTAGGATTGCTAGCAAAAATTCCCCTATAAGCATTGTTGTTGAAGTTGTTTCTAGCAATAAAGTTCACATCTACTTGTTCCTGAGCAACAAAAGAATTTAAAGGAACATCATGAGGATCAGTAGAGGGTTGCTTCGTAAGTAGAGACATAATCAAGTCAACTTTTTCATTTCGGGAGGTAATCCCTCGACAGATTTTACCTTCCTACCTATTGGAGCACGTTCGGTGTGCCATTGGGAGTAGTTGGTCATCATCTCATCTAGAAGTTTTGTGGTAGTACCAAGTGTAGTTGACATAAAGGTTCCTCCCGCGGCCGAATCTAACAGGTTCCGCAAGGGAAAGTTCAAGCCTGCATAAAAAGTCTGGATAACCATCCAGGTAGTCAAACCATGTGTAGGGCATTTCTTAACTAGAGATTTCATACGTTCCCAAGCTTGGGCAACGTGTTCTTTATCCAATTGCTTAAAATTCATAATGTTACTCCTCAACTGGATAATTTTAGCAGGTGGGTAGTACTTCCCAATAAAATCATCTTTGCACTTATCCCAAGAATCTATGCTATTCCTAGGCAAAGATTGAAACCAGATTTTAGCTCCTTCCCTCAACGAGAAAGGAAAAAGCTTAAGCTTAACAACATCACCTTCTACTTCTTTATACTTTTGCATATCACATAGCTCAACAAAATTATTCAAGTGTAAAGCAGCAGCATCTCCAGCACCGAAGAATTGATCTCTCATAACAAGGTTTAACAAGGCAGGTTTAATTTCATAAGAGGTAGCTGAAGTGGCAGTTGTGGAAATAGGAGTGCAGATAAAGTCTGTACTGTTGTGACTAGTGAAGTCACACAACTTGGTGTTTTCAGTGGAACCCATAGCAGCAGCAAGTGTGGCAGATTTTTTGTGACTTTTGATATAGGACACAAAGATAAAAATTGAAAGGTAAACTAACAAGACTAAAAAGAAAAGGTAAAAGATAGTGTGCAACTCCCCTATCTTAGCACTCAGAGTCCCAGGCAACGGCGCCAAAAATTTGCTTGATGCGCGAGATGACGATAATGGATTCTCGCCCTTCGTTGGTTACCCCAAGTGGAAGGTGAGATGTAGGATAGCAGCAAACTTCCCTTGGTGAAGATTCCAATGTTGAGTATCGAACCAGTAGCACTCCGATAGTGATAAGTTGGTGGTGAAGCGAGCAATGCGTCGTTTGAGATATTTTCTCCTAACCAGGACCTGCACATGACACAAATAACTTTGCTCCCGACGAAGTTCAGAGAAGTTGTCAATCTCTCCGGTCTTGTTGCTTACAAAGGATCAAACACAAGAGATAATGATAATGATGATAGCAGCTAGAAAGTAAAAGCAGGAAAATAAATAAGCGTGTAAACAGTAATGAGAATATGAACCGGGGTCCCGTGATTATCACTAGTGATGTCTCTCACCCAAAAGACGATAAAACTCCTATACGAGGTAAACAAATCACAGCTGGGAAATTTACAAGATTAAAAACGCACCGCAATGCTAACTGTGCTACAAAGAAAGGATGAGGCTCAAAAGCATGGGCGGTACACCAAAATAAGTAGACCAAAATCCAACTGCATCTACTACTAGTCATCCACCTTGAGATATCTATCGAGAACATCTCGCTGGCATTAAGTTGCGAGCCCCACCCAAAGTGTAAACCCAAAGAAACATACAACTGCATTAAAAATCACTTTGCGTAAAGTAAACAATCCTTGCAACCGCGCTTACAAGCACCGTTGTTTTCCCCCTTGTGGCAACAACACATCCCCTAGACTCATGTTTCTGTCACTCAAGCGTGTCATTAGGGGGCATGAACCCACAATCGAGCATAACGTTCCCTCTTGGAGTCACTACCTACTACTTGGCCAAAGCAATAAACAGCAACAGAGAACAGGCAAGAATTACTTAGGAACAAAAATATAAATGATAAGAACCAAATATAGTACTCTATCACAAACTGAACATAGTCTCATAATCCATCAGATCCCAGCAAACTCAGCACATCAACAGCTCACCAGGGGTTCTGTCTTGATCATGTAGGTCAGCTCACGAGGTCTAATCCATGAAGAACAAAGAGGGGAGGAGAACATCACATAGCTATTGATCACGGACCCATGGTCCAAGGTAGACTACTCACAGATCATCCGGGAAGCGTCCATGGTGGAGGGGAAGCTCCCGAAGGTCAATCCTCCCTCCGGCAGGGTGCCGCGAAGAGGTCTCCTGGCGCTCCCGATCTTGGAAGCGTGGTGACGGTGTAACAGAGGCGAGATCGCGAAAAGGGGTTCTCTCTTCGAAGGATTCACGTCAGGGAGAATATATAGGCGAAGGGGGCCACCAGGGGTCCAGGCGCCCCCTCCCCTGGCGCGGCCAAGCCCTAGGTCGTGCCAGGTGGGCGCCTGGGTCCCTGGTGGTGGCCCTCTGGCCCCACTTTGGTGATTCCGGAAGCTTCCGTTGCGCCAATTTTTTATCTGATTTTTCCCGAATTTTTGGAGCACTTTTAATATGGGGGAAACCTGAAATTAAAAAAAGCAAAAAACAGGAACTGCCACTGGGGTGCACTGAGTTAATTAGTTAGTCCAAATATGATCAAAAGTGTTTGAAACTGTGTCTAGATCATAGCAATATCACACAAAACATGCATGGAGCAAGCAGAAATTATAGATACATTTGGGACGTATCAACGAGCATTTGTGCACAAACGTTTGTGTCGGTGTCAACAAATCAAATGTGTATACCAAGAAGTTCCTGACACATCAACGTTTAGGATAGTACAGCTCAACACAAACATAGTTTCTGTATTTAACATATGCCATCGGATAATAATCTCAGACGAACATTCGTGGATAAGTGTTTGCGATAAAAAGTTCATCTCAAACGTTCGAGTTATCTTCTGCATCTGCGCGGACTATCCATAGGCAAAGGTTTCTCGCTATCGTGTGGAATAGGCCCCCCTATCGCAATCGAAGACAAGGCGACGGTTTCTATTCCCGTGGGCGATAGGGGTCAAAAACTGTTTGGATAGCTATCGCGCTCACTAATGCCTATTGTTAGATTTCAACCTTGGTATCTTTGCCAAGGGAAATTTGCCGCTACGCTACATCTCAACCTTCCACTTGGGGTAACCAACGAGGGGCGAGAATCCATCACATGTCGATCGAGCACCAGGCGAAATTTTTCCACTATTCCCGGAGGAAAGCCATAAGGGTTGTTGCTTATTCTTCTGGCAGATGAGCGTACATTCCTACCGTCTTGTCCGGTTCCGTTGGATGCACCTGGTGGGTGACAGTGTTGCTGTCGATGCTGAAGTCACAAGTGATTTCTTTTATATCGCTTCTGCTGGCTAGTGGAAACACGTTCCTGTCTACTACCATAGCTATTTCTTCGAGATGCTGTTGCGCTCCAAATGTGTCGGAGACTTGATGAAAATCTCGGTCGCATTGATCTAATTTTGTGAAGCTTCCATCGACCGTGATGACCCCTGAGGGCCCCAGCATCTTGAGCGTGAGGTATGCATAGTGTGGGACTGCCATGAATTGCACAAATGCTGGACGACCGAGTACGGCGTGGTATTGGGACTGCCAGTCAAGTACTTCGAACTCTAGGGTTTTTCTTGCGAAGTTGCCTTTGCTGCCAAAGACTACGTCAAACTCGATTGCTCCCAGGGAGGAGGCTACCTCTCCCGGTACTATGTTGTAGAGAGCGACGCCTGAATTCTTCTAGACTGATCGTGGGACCAACATCTTGCGCAAGGTGTCGGTGAAGTTGATGTTCAGGCTACTTCCTCCATCCATGAATACTCGGTCCATGTCTTACATGCCAATCTGTGCTTCAAGGACCAATGGTGCATGCCCTGGCCTTGGAATTGCGGGTGGATGATCGTCTTGCGATAAAGTGATGTTTGTTTCAGAACCGTATAAGTGGAAAGATTTTTCTGCCAACAAGTCTTCAGCTCCTCGGGCTTGCAGGGTGTTCGCCTCCTTCTTTGCTTTTGAGGGTCGTCCTTCTTGGATCATGCAGACTCGTCCGTGAGACGGCGGGTATTGATCTTCTGTGTTAGGATCTAATGGCTCCGCTACTCCTCGAGCCCTCTTGGCTTTGCGTTGCTTCTCTTATTTTAGCCTATCAGAGAGGTCGGTGAACAGGAGGCAGCTTCTCAAGGTGTGGACTGCTCTGAGGCGTCCCCGGTCGTCTTCAAAGTAGTGGATTGTGCAGGGCCCGTCCAGCTGCTCTTTGGCTGTGAGCCTATTCGAGCCAGCGTGCCTTTGTCTTCTTGCGATGCGAAACAATTACGAGTGATCTTCGGTATGGGAGTGAAATCTTGGGTCGAGCTCGATTCCGTCTATGATCGAGTAGTTCCGGATCATCTTGGCAAACTCGTCTGGTCTCTGGTCGGGGTTGTACTACTCGCCGGGGCGAGTCTCAGAGTCCCCTTCGTAGGTTGCGGCGGGTGTCCGGGTGGCGGCAATTGCTCGAGTGGCGGATGGAATTGTCGTGGCATGTGATGGTTGCTCGAGCAAAATTTCCATGTGGACTTAGTGCACTTGATCTGGTGATGTGGATGATCTCATGGCTGCGGCTTGACTTCGTCCTCGGGGTCGTCGAGTCCTTCTTCGTCGGGTGCGACTTTGGTAGTCGTCGAGAAATTGATCTTGGCCTAGTTGCTAGCTGAGCGAACTTGGTGGCGCGATGCAGAGGCTTGCGATGAACTTGAGCTCTTCGAGTGGGTTGGATCTTGCTCGGGCTGTCCATTTGCTTGTTACTGATGTCCTGACCATCGAGATCGTGATTCCAACCTGCATCTTCCCCACAGTCGGTGCAAATTGACAAGGATTGACCTCGGCAAATCCCATGGTTAGGAACCCTAGGTTAGATCGTAGAGAGGAGGTGCAGGTTGGCGATACTCTTCGGCTAACAGGAGACAGGGATTTACCCAGGTTCAGGGCCCTTGATTGGTGAAAGCTTTACTTCCTGCTCTTTTGTATTATGATGGAGGCGATTATAGTGGCGGTCGAGGCGAGATCGCTCCGGACCGGAGGTGTTCCTATGAGATTGGATGCCCTAGACGTCCCCTCTCCCGGCCTTTATATACTAGGTTGGGTCGCAAGGATTCCATCTAGGTCTACAGAAGCAGTTTCCTAATCTAGTTTTAGTCTTGGACTCCAAGTCGCTACTTCCATAATCGCCAAGGACTCCTACGTCGGTGCCTCGAGTGGGCCAGTCGTGGGCCTTCAACCTTGACGCGCACCAGGTACCCTCATATGTAGGAGTCATGGGGTCACCCCCTCGTCACTTCTCATGATGCTTAAATTCCAAGCACATATGGCTCACCTGTTCTTCTTGATGATCTGATGAACATGTTGATGAAGCCACAAGAACCTGATGCTACTCCTCGCACCAAATTCCTCGTCACTGAGCTTCAGTCTCTGCCCAGCACATTGTATCGCATTTTTGCTAAGTCACTCTGCCCTATTAAAGGCTATGAATCTACTGCTGAAGACATAGTTGGCTGCATGAAGAATAATCCGTTCAATCTCTGCATGTCATCTCCCATCAATGTTGCTGATTTCTTCTTCAGGACCTTGGTTGATGCAGCTCAGAATACTCATATCTTGAAGCCATATGCCCCATGGATTATGAAGCTCATCTGCATCAAGACTGGTGTCAATTATGAGGCTGATAAAGAAAATCATCGTGTCTACCTGCCTCCAGTTGAAGTTCTTCCTCGCACCATTTCCTACGTGCATGCTTCCGAAAGGGAAAACGTCTCTAAAATGAGTCGTTCCATCCCACCAAGTCCCTTGCCTTCAATATTCGTCATCATCAATCTCGCACCACTGAGGAAGCTGGCACTAATGCCTTAACTGAGGAAACCACCCAGGCTCGTATGATGACTGATAGAGAACTCCTCATTAGCCTGCATCAAAAAGTTGATCGCAATCACGACTAGACCAAGCGTCAGCTTGGTGAAATCCTCACGTACATGGCTCAGATGCATACCTCTCAGAACAAGGCTCATTAGTATGCTCATCACACTTTCCAGCGGGTTGATGCCATCCTTGAAACATTCATCGCCCCCGAGGAAATTCCTCAGCTCGGCCTCAAGTCACCACCACATAATGAGATCCAACCTCTCGTTATTTCGTCCTTGCCATACGCCAACTCTGGCGATGGACTCATATGCTTCAAATCAAGAGATCACTCCTAAAGAAGCTGAAGACACTGCGGCCTGCCCTCACACTGCAACTGCCGGCATCAGGCCTGATTCTCCTCAGCCTTGAAGCTTTTGGATTGGGGCGTTAGTCTCAGTTCTTCTCCTTTTTGTTCATTTAATGACAAAGGGGGGGATCGAGTTAGTCTTCAAGTGGGTCCTTCCTGTTGGGTTCCTCAAGCTACAACTCTCGTTCTTCAACCATTTTTGTAATGAGTTGTAAACTTAAGTTTATGTGGTTGCTTGATACATTTGGTTTACCTCATGTTTATTTTTCAAGTAAATTTGATACGCATGATGCTTATCTTCTGCAACCACTTTACTCAGTGCTATGTGCTTTTTCGTCAAACATACAAATTGATGCACTGTTTCAGATAATCCTGGATATAGGGGGAGCTCCTCATAGTCCTCAAAATGTTTACTAAAAATTACTTCTTCAAAATATATGCATATCCTCGGGGGGGGAGCATCTCTATATCCTGGTAGTATGAAATGTTTTTATTCGAGTTCTATTCCTCAAAATTACATATTTAATCCCGTTGAAGCTTTAACCTAATTGTCATCAAATCACCAAAAAGGGGGAGATTGTAAGTGCATCTAGTGCCCCATTTGAGGTTTTGGAGTATTGATGACAAAACGGTTAAGGGACTGATGTGTTTGCGAGTTCTGAGAAATTTCTCAAATAGAAATCCCGAAGAAAAACCTTGAGGAATCTCCTGCAGTAGAAGTTCACTTCCTTGGGTGTCTGAGACGTTGTTATTCAGGACACTGAGGAATCTGTCTTCGGTTGAGGAGTCTGGAAACTGCAACTGCAGTTCTCTTGAAGAAATAGAGAGAGAGATAGAGAGAGAGAATATTCTGACCGTGCCACGTGACGCGTGGAGAATTGCTGGAACCTGTCCAGACAACAGTCCGAAGGGTGGGCACGATGGTCTTTTCGTGCTTGGGCATTTATGTCCTTTCACCTGGGGTTGCTCCACGGCTATAAATAGCCGCCCCTAGCCCCATTTGTGGGTAGGATGCTCCGAGAGAGAAACTAACACTTGTCATTTGAGATCAAACCACCTCTGAGGAACCTAAAGAACCTAAGTGAGGAAATCCACCAGCCTGAGTAGTTGAGCATTTCTAAGGAATTCGGTTCGAGTGATCCGAAGCTTTTTACTCTTGAAGACTGTGATCTTCCAACCGTTGTAGGACTCATCATTCTGAGGAATTCAAGATGCAATTGTGAATTTCCGGAGTGAACGAAGTTTGTGAAGGTTTCGGGAGTCTACCTTGAAGACTCACCTGAGTAATTGGACGGAGTCTGAGGACTTTAGTTCAAGCACAACAAGGTGAAGACTATGTCTTTTGATTTGAATCTCAGCCTCTCCAACCAGATGTAGAGTTTTCACAGCAACTTGAACTGGTCTATCAAATCGGTGTCATCTGTGCCCTGGTGCTACTTCCTCAAACTCAGCACTTCTATTACTGCACTGATGCCTCTGTTCTGATGCCTTACTTTCTGTGTTTCCTCTGTTCTGTTTCCTCATGTTTTGCATCTGATGCATGTCTGCATATCTGTTAGACGTTATTTCTATTGCAAAATGATGATATTCATTCATGTTTACTTCCTCTAAAATTTCTGAGCATCATAATTTTGTGAGTTTCCTCAGTTTCGAATTTCCTCAATCTTGAGGAAATCGAAAGTCTTCGGGAAAACTTAAAAATCTCCCATTCAACCTTCTCTGGTCGATAACCCGTGCTTTCAGTGCTTAGAAACTTTTACCATGGTCTTTTTAGATGGTGCAAACACTCTCTTGATATTATAGCTGAAGGAGATTTCTTAGAGTGTGATGAAGCTAGAGCTCTGGATAGTATACATGGTCTATCTAGTTACTTTGTTTAAGATCCTGGATTTGACACTATTATAGATAGACTTACTATCACTAAAAAAGAATAGATGCTTTAGACATGAAGGAAAGAGAGAAACCTAAGTCCCATAAGAAAGATATTTTGGAAATAGATGATGATTGGGAACCCTGTGTTATAATTGACATCTATAACCAAGACTTTCTTTCTTATTGTGATATTGGATCCATGGTTTCTACAATGCCAAAAGTTGTTTATGATTCTCTAAAGCTTTTGAACATGATCAATCTTTCAACTTATCATGAACATGCTAATGGAGATGTTTCTAAGATCCAGGGAAAGGTAAAAGATGTCCAGGTTAGGTTCTTCAAAATTAGTGCAATGGTTGACTTCTTCATCATGGAGCCAAACCAAGGAAACATAGTGCTTGGAAGGGACTTCCTCTGAGACATGAAAGGCTTCATTGATATAGGTGAAGGAAAAATACGCCTACGTAGGAAGGCGAAAGGTACGTACCCCTTCCCTAGGAGAAATAAGGATGAACTTCTTGAGGAACCATTTGAAGGTTTTTATGATTCTGATGACTTTGATGATTTTTTGTTCCTCTTTTTGCATCATGCCTAGCTAAAATGCATAAAATAAAGCGCTTATTGGGAGGCAACCCAAAATGTTTTTACTTTAAGTTTTAGTGGTCTTGATGCTTCTTACTACTGTATCAACATCATTGTATCTTTATTTTCAAGCTTTGTGCCAAGTTATAGCCTCTTATGATAAGGGAAGCAAAAGTTGAGACATGCTGTCAGAAAACAAATTCTATGTGCTTGACGGAAAAAATCAAAACAAATCACCAGTTCATCTTTTTGAGCTGAATTTTTTACACATCATGCTTTATACAATTGTGAAACTTTCCAGAAAAGTTGTGACGTGGTGTCCAGAAACAGATTGTGTCTGCTTGACGGAAAAATTACCCAAAAATCACCATATTATCTTTTCTATCTGGATTTTTACAGTATGCCCTATACAATTAGTTTTATGGCGTCTGTTCTGAGTTCTTTGATTTGAGTTGCAGAAGTACCCCAAAAATAATTTTACTACCTGTTGGTCTATTTTCACAGATTCTACCACGTTTTGCGTTTTCACTGTTTTGCAAATCTTAAGCATGCTTTTTCTTTGAAAAAAACTTTTCGGAAATCATGAGAAACAGTAGCTCTTCATGAAAATCTTTATTTCCAATGGAGAAAAATTATTTTATTATGGGTACTAACCACTCTAATCAACTTATGATGAGTTTCGTATGAAGGGAGTTTTCAAGTATGCGATGGAAGATGATGAAAGAATATCCAGGAGTGTTAAAAGGTCAAGCTTGGGGATGCCCCCATGCACCCCCAAGAAATATCCAAGGAGACTCAAAAGTCTAAGCTTGGGGATGCCCCCGTGCATCCCCTTCTCCATCAACAATCATCAGTTCGTCCTTCTCCTGTCAGAACCCCAGCTAGGGTAAGTGCTAGGGCTTGCTTGTCCCTTTGCATCATGAAAAATTCAAAAGGAAAATCAAAAATGGGGAAAAGAAAAGCCCTGAGAATTTAAATAAATGGCCAGATAAAAATCTTTTTCCAAAAATCTTTTGAACATTTGGAAAATTCCTATAAATGATGTTGATCATTTTAAAAGTGGTTTGGGTATTTTCCCATACTCATGGAATTTTCTAATATTCAAATAGTGCTCTGGAAATTAAAGTTTACCCCTATTTGAATTGAAATTCAAATGTTTTGAATTTCAAAAATGTCAAAATTAATTATGTGACTAGCTACTGGTCACCTAGTATTTATAAAAGTATTTGGGCATTTTTATAAAATGCCTTGCTATTTTATTCAGGGCAAAACATATATACAGAAAGGAAAAACAGAAAGAAAAAGAACAAAAGGAAATCCAGCCCACCCCCCTGGCCACCTGGCCCAGTAGCCGGCCCAGCCCAGCTCCCCTTGTCGTCTACCTCCCCTCCCCCCCAAGCAGCTCGGTGGAGGGCAGGGGGGCGCCGACGGCCACCTCGACGGCCAGAGCCGTCTAGGCCTTCCCTTTCCCCCTGAACCCGCCACGGAGACGCCCTGGTCACCTCCAGTCTCTTCCCCCTCTCCCTGGACCTCCTCCTCCTCTCCTCTTCGCGATTCCAGCGCCACCCCGAAACCAGCCGGAGCACGCCGTCGTGGCCGTCGCGGCCACCGTCCTCCATCTTGCTCGCCGTGGTGTCCAGGCGACGCACCGAGGTCGACTTCATCGCGCTGCAGGACGAATCGAAGCCGAGGACGACTCCAGGCAACCCCCGCTTCGATTCCTCACCGCCGGCCGTCTTCGACTCCGGCGAGAAATTCGTCTGCTCCGAACTCCCTCAAGCCTCGTCGTGCCCTTCGTTTGATTCTGGTGAGCTCTGCGGTCATTTCCCCTCTCTCCCAGCTCCTCCCCGTCCACCGTAGCACCGCGCCACCAAAACCGAGCCACGGCCGCCGCACCTCGTCGTCGCCGCCGTCGTTTCAGCCCTCCCCGAGACCCCCTGGTGGCACAGCTCGAAGCGGACGAGCGCGGGCATCACTCCGGTGGTCTCCCCGTGCCTCCCCGTGGCCGATTTCGTCTGCTGCGTGGTCGCCGCCGCGGCTGCAGGTCACCAGCGGCTAACCGCCGGCGGGCCGGATTATTTAGTGCTAATGACACCGCTTAACCCCTCTGTTAATTTAATCAAACCGGATTAACCCCCTGAGGCTGACAGCAGGGACCCACCAGTCAGCCCCCCCCTGACGTCATCCCCATGCAATGCTGACGCAGTAAAGACTTTCCAGAAAATAGAAATGAATTAAAGTTATTCCAGAAATTCCAGAAAATTTCTTAAACTTTGGAAATTCATAACTAATTCATATTAACTCCAAATTGGACAAATAATATATGAAAAATGTTCAGCATAAAATTCTCTATCCAAATATGGAACTTTCAACCATGTTTGAGTTGATTTTAAAATGTAACCAGTAGCTTTTGCTATTTGGCTTAAATGGAATTAATTCAAATTTAATTCAAATCCAATTCAAATTTTAACCATTGCAATGCACATATGATCACTTGTACTTCAGAAGATTATCCCACACATGATGACATGGTATACAATGATCAAACATTAGCAAATGCAATTTGACCTAAATTGAATAACATTTGGAGTTTGAATTTGAATTAACTTTTCAAATCAACTTCAATTAACATGTGGCAAATTGAACCTAGATCAAACCAATACCTTTCACATCATGGACAACATAATCATGTGATTGTGCATTTCAATTCAATGTTGCCCCTTTGTTGATGATTGTGCCGGTAACAGCTTTTCCGAGACGGTGATCACCCCCGAAGAAGAAGACCACCGTTAAGACCCGTGTTTCGTCAGCAAGGCAAGCAAACCCCATTGATCATGTCTATAAAATCCTATTTCCCTCTCAGTCTCGCTTATGCATGTTTAGGAGATCACCGAGACACGTTCTTTCGCATAGTTGAACCCATTCCGATGCATGACCTATCATTTTGCCACAGTATTAAGCAGACCACAATCCTAGCTGACATAGGAGTTGTATGATATCATGAAGCCCCTACAACTGTTACTGCTTTTGCTGCTTAGTGATACAATGAGGATGTTTTGATTGTGAGTCGGGATGGAATGAACACAGTGGTGTTGATGAAAGTGAAACGTGTTGGTGAATCCACCCTAAACAAAGGTGAACGATGAGAGGCTGTGTAGGAGTACACAGTGGGTTGTCTCATTGAACACTGTCCTAGGCCCTGAGTTCCTGTTTTGTGATCCAAGACAAAGAGTATGACCACATGTAGGGTTTTATGGGAGCCCCGTTTGGCCTCTTTACATACCCAATCCGTCCAGGAGTCACAATAGATTCGGGCTTTCCATTTGGCATGTGCATAGAAAAAGAACGAAGAAAGGTTGCATCATCCTAGATATGTGGTGGACTTGTGAGGCAGTAAAACCATCTGGCAGAGGTGGCGTCTCGGTCCCTTACATTATCTGAGTCCGTTTCGTGGAACCGGCCGGACTCTCGAGCGGTGCCAAACTCAGGTAGTCGACTCCTGGATTAGAGAAGGTGATGTGAGGTCAGTGCCTTGGTTTCATCCACGCCCGACATTCGTTTGAAGGATGCCAAGAACGAGGCGTTAAGTGATGACACGCGTGTGAAGATGTACACCCCTGCAGGGTTAATGAACTATTCGAATAGCCGTGTCCGCGGTTATGGACTACTTGGAAACCTCTACTTGATCATAGACAACTTGAATGGATACTTATAAAACTCGCAAGATAAGTGTGAGTGCTATGGTGTGCTTCTTCGTGGGGAAGTCGAGGAAGTAACCATAGTGGTGTATTGTTTGGAGATGTAGTGGACTCGTGTACGCTTCTTACCTCAAATTCTGGTACTCGTAGTACAGAATTAGCCAAGTCAAAGCTGGCACTTCTGCATGTTGAAACCCCACCTCCCTTTACCTTGATACTTGAGCATGAGTAGTATAGATCTGATGTAAGTCTTGCTGAGTACGACTTTGTACTCACGTTTGCTTATTCTATGTTTTAGCTGAGAACCGGACCCCGATGGAATCACCTTCGAGAAGCTCGACATCGACTAAGTTAGCATAGTCCCAGACAGCAGTCTGGTCCCTCGTGGAAGGGCATGTTTGTTTACAAGGCTTCTCTAAGCCATTTGTTAAACTTGTCTGTACTCAGACCTAATTTGCTTCCGTTGTATGATGTAATGTTGATCACTGACATGTGATCTTTGTATGCTCTATATGTATAAGTCAATAAAGAGTACTTTGTAGAGTTATGTGATGATACCTGCTGTTCATACTAGGCATGTGTGCTGCGTGTATGTTTATAACATGCATGTCTTAGTATGGGTTTTCGAGACCTTAGTTGTGATCTGGCTGGCGGTCTTTTATACACCAAGTGGCCCTTAGATGTGCGCAGCTTGGGGCATCGCGATGCGATTGTTCGTGACGCTGTCACGTGCACACTTTGTTGTATGATCGAGCCCGCCCTAGACCCCGACTAAGTGATCGGGCTGGAGTAAGTGAATGTAAGAGTTAGGATCCAATCGATAACATGGTTGAGGCGACTTGTCTATGAGTATGGGATTCACCACCCATAAGCATTTAGACTTGTGAGCGGACGATGAGGACCCATCTCAGTTGATCATCCGGCCTGAATGGGATGCCCCTCACGTTCGATGCTTACCGAGAACGTTTTGTGCTTGGCCTTGTCTGCTTAGACAAGTGGGTACGGTTCTCGGCTCTCCATGTGACTGTATCGTGACTGGAATTACATACGCTAACCCCGGGTCCCGACAGACTTGGTATCAGAGCAGGACTGTCTGTAGGATTAGCAACCCTTGGTCGAAGTCGAGTCTAGCATTCTATAGTTATATAGTTACTTGGGTATATAAGGGAACAACGTAAGGCTTCTTTTTACTTCTTACCCTCATCGATCTGAGTTCTGGGTCACCCTTATCTTTTCTACGGGATGATAGGACTAGGCTCATCTATATCTGATTAGAACATCTCGTTATTTGCCTCCTTATAGCCGTAGGATTGTTGTGGTTGCTCAGAGCATCCATGTTTTGAGTTCCTTGAGGAAGTTCTGTCCAATCTCCTCAAGGTTATTTCATTTTCCATCCCGGTGTAGCCGTTATGCTGCCGGATTCGTTCCAAGTTTTCTGTGGATCATTGCCTTCGCATTGTAATCTTTCCGCCTTCATCATGTCTTGTTATCCTTGAATCCATCATTCAACCTGTTCTGATTGTTGATTTTTATCACACAGGATGTCAGGTGGATCTCGTAGTGCTGTTCGTCGGAATCGAGACCGTGTTCGGAATCGAAATGATGATGAACCTCTACCACCGCCTTCTGCGGCGGAAATCATGATGGAAGCTGAGAAGAATCAACGTGATCAAACACGCCTTCTGGAGCTCATCGAGCAGAATACCTCACGTCATCGTAATGTGGTTGTGAGCATTCAGGACTTCATCCTCCTCAAGCCACCGGTATTCCGATGTTCTTCTGAGCCCCTTGAAGCTGATGATTGGCTCCGTTCCATCGAGCGTAAGCTTGATACTGCACATGTTGCTCCCGATGACCGAGTTATATTCGCGGCATACTTTCTGGAAGGTGCTGCTGCTGAATGGTGGGAGAACTATGTTGCTATGCAGCCAGATAGTCACCTAGTGACTTGGCAGGAGTTCCGTGATGCCTTTCGAGGGTACCACCTTTTGGATGAGTTGATGGAGCGCAAGAAGGAAGAGTTCTGCAATCTCACTCAAGGAGAGATGTCCATGCATGAGTATGTGAGAGAGTTCAACCGTCTGGCACGGTATGCCCAAGATGAGATCACCACCGATGCCAGAAAGCAGGCAAGGTTCCGTAAGGGACTTAGCCCTATCCTTCGTCATGATCTCAACCTCATCGAATTTGCCACCTTTGAGGATTTAGTCAACAGATCCTTCCGAGCTGAGCATGGCAATGAAATTTTCGAAGAGTCCCGCAAGCATGCTCTTGAGCTTGCTCCTTCTTCAAGTTCAGCCCCTCAGAAACGCCGAATTTGGATTCCAACCAGAGCCATACCTCAAAACCTTCTCCAGAGGCCATCACCAAATATATGCCATCCACCCCAACACGTTATTCCACCCCGGAATGATGGTGTGCAGCCAAGTAGTCCCACTCCCAACATTTCAGACAGGGTATGCTTTAAGTGTGGTCTTCCAGGCCATTACTTTCGTCAATGCCCTCAGGTCTTGATGGCACCACGTCATTCTCGACCTAAGCCTCCAAAGAAAGCAACCACCAAAACCATCCCAGCAAAGCTTTCAGTCACAAGTAGTGGTTGTGTGAACCAAATCTCAGTCGAGGAAACCACTGTTGCTTCTGACGTTATTCTTGGCACACTCCAAGTCAATCATGTCCCCGCCTCCGTTCTTTTCGATCCAGGAGCTTCTCATTCATTCATGTCGGAGAGTTATGCACTTCATCATGAATTTCCTTTTGAAGAAATGTTTTTCCCAATGATCATTCAAACTCCTGGTTCAAAGTGGCAAACTAATAGAGTAAGCCATGGCAATGAAATTGCAATTGAGGGTTTAGTATTCCTTGCTTCTCTTATAGCCCTCAAGTCTTCAGAGATTGATGTCATCCTAGGAATGGATTGGTTATCAAGGCAACATGCTTTCCTTGATTGTAAAGCCAAATCAGTCAAACTCACCCATCCTTCAGGCCAGACCATTGACTACACATCACCCAGCTCTAGAATCCAGGTGCATACTTTGAATGTGCTTCCCCTTCCAGACCTCGAAGACGTTCCGGTGGTTCGTGACTTCCCGGATGTCTTTCCTGAAGAGCTGCCGGGCATGCCACCCGACAGGTGTGTAGAATTCATAGTGGATCTTATACCAGGCACAGCCCCAATTTCCAGACGCCCATATAGAATGGCCCCACATGAGTTAGCTGAGCTAAAAACCCAACTTGATGCTTCGTTGGCAAAAGGCTTCATCCGCCCTAGCTCATCGCCATGGGGATGCCCCGTTCTGTTCGTAACGAAGAAAGATGGAACAGAAAGGATGTGCGTAGACTATCGCCCGCTAAATCTAGCGACGATAAAGAACAAGTACCCACTGCCCAGGATCAATGATCTTTATGATCAACTTGCAGGATCCTCTGTCTTCTCCAAGATGGATTTGAGATTAGGTTATCATCAAATCAAAATCCGAGACGAGGACATTCCAAAAACGGCTTTTACTACTCGTTATGGTCTTTACGAGTACACCGTCATGTCCTTTGGTTTAACCAATGCCCCCGCCACATTCTCACGCTTGATGAATTCGATCTTCATGGAGTACCTAGATAAATTTGTTGTGGTTTATCTCGATGATATTCTCATCTACTCGAAGAACGAAGAAGATCATGCCCAACACCTAAGGCTGGTATTGATGAAACTTAGAGAGCACCGCCTTTATGCCAAGTTCTCCAAGTGTGAATTTTGGCTACCAGAAGTTACCTACTTAGGCCACGTGATTTCTGCGAAAGGGGTTGCGGTCAATCCCGAGAGAGTTCAGGCCGTCCTTGACTGGACTCCACCTGAATCGGTTAAGCAAGTTAGGAGTTTTCTTGGCTTAGCAAGCTATTGCCGCCGCTTTGTCGAGAACTTTTCTAAAGTTGCAAAGCCTCTTACTGAACTCCTCAAGAAAGATAAGAAATTCCAATGGACTCCCAAGTGCGAGGAAAGCTTTCAAGAGCTAAAAAGAAGATTAACTTCTGCACCCGTACTTGCACCTCCAGACACCAAAAGGGATTTCGAGATCTATTGTGATGCTTCACGGCAAGGGTTAGGATGCATACTTATGCAAGATCGACATGTGGTAGCTTATGCTTCACGCCAGCTGCGGCCACATGAAGAGAACTATCCAACCCATGATCTTGAACTCGCTGCTGTAGTTCATGCCCTAAAGACTTGGCGACATTACCTCCTTGGTAATCGTTGTGAGATCTATTCCGACCACCAAAGCCTTAAATATATTTTCACCCAGCCAGATCTTAATCTCAGGCAAAGACGCTGGATAGAGTTGATAAAAGATTATGACTTAGGAATTTCTTACACCCCAGGCAAGGCCAATGTCATGGCTGATGCACTAAGTCGTAAGTCGTACTGTAACAACCTCATGTTACAGCAGTATCAACCACTTCTTCATGAGGAATTTCGAAAGCTCAATCTCGAGATTGTTCCTCGTGGATCTCTTTTCAACTTGGTGGCGAAACCAACCCTTGAGGATCAAATTATAGCCACCCAGAAACAAGATAGTAGTATTCAAGAGATCAAGCAGAACATTGTTAGCGGAGTTGCTAAATGTTTCTCTGCAAATGATCAAGGAGCGATATTCTTTGAAAATCGTTTAGTAGTTCCTGAGAATGAAGACCTAAAGCAGCTGATCCTTAAGGAAGCTCATGACACTCCCCTCTCGATTCATCCCGGTAGCACAAAAATGTACCGAGATCGACGCCAGAGATTTTGGTGGAACCGGATGAAGAGAGACATTGCACAATTTGTTGCTGAATGTGATGTTTGTCGTCGCATTAAGGCAGAACACCAAAGACCTGCTGGTACTCTTCAACCATTGTCTATTCCCGAGTGGAAATGGGACAAGGTCGGTATGGATTTCATCACCGGCTTTCCAAAAACCCAGAAAGGAAACAATGCCATCTTCGTTGTCATTGATCGACTTTCAAAAGTTGCTCACTTCCTTCCCGTTCGCGAGTCTATAACTGCTAGTCAGTTGGCGGACTTGTATGTCTCTAGAATCGTGTCTCTTCACGGTGTTCCTTTGGTGATCAATTCTGATCGTGGTAGCCTTTTCACCTCTAGATTTTGGGAAAGTTTTCAAAGTGCTATGGGAACTCATCTATCCCTTAGTACAGCTTTCCATCCTCAATCTAGCGGTCAAGTTGAAAGGGTTAATCAAATTTTGGAAGACATGCTCAGAGCTTGTGTTATCTCTTTCGGAAAGAATTGGGAGAAATCTCTTCCATTCGCCGAATTTGCTTATAACAATAGCTATCAATCTAGTCTGAACATGGCTCCCTTTGAATTCCTCTATGGACGACGATGTCGAACACCCCTTAACTGGTCAGAAACCGGTGAAAGACAACTCTTTGGACCGGATATGATCAAGGAAGCAGAAGAGCAAGTTCGCATTGTTCGTGATCGTTTGAAAGCCGCTCAGTCTCGTCAAAAGAGCTACTATGATTGTCATCATAGAGAGGAGAGCTACAATATTGATGAGAAGGCTTACCTTCGGGTTACTCCTCTGAAGGGAACCCAAAGATTCGGTATCAAAGGCAAGTTGGCCCCACGTTACATCGGACCTTTCCGTATTCTTGCTAAACGTGGAGAAGTTGCCTACCAACTTGAACTACCCCCTCACCTTTCCCGAGTACATGATGTATTCCATGTGTCACAACTCAGGCGTTGCTTCAAGGACCCCATCCGCGAAGTCGACCATGAAACGCTTGATCTCCAAGATGACCTTTCTTATCGAGAGTACCCTGTTCGTATTCTTGATTCAGCAGAGCGTGTCACTCGTTGTCAGAAGATCAGGTTCCTTAAAGTGCAATGGTCACATCACTCCGAGAAAGAAGCAACCTGGGAAAGAGAAGACCGCCTCCGTGCCGAGTACCCCACCTTCCTCCCGACGACTTCTGAATCTCGGGACGAGATTCTTTTGAGTGGGGGCGAGTTGTCAGAACCCCAGCTAGGGTAAGTGCTAGGGCTTGCTTGTCCCTTTGCATCATGAAAAATTCAAAAGGAAAATCAAAAATGGGGAAAAGAAAAGCCCTGAGAATTTAAATAAATGGCCAGATAAAAATCTTTTTCCAAAAATCTTTTGAACATTTGGAAAATTCCTATAAATGATGTTGATCATTTTAAAAGTGGTTTGGGTATTTTCCCATACTCATGGAATTTTCTAATATTCAAATAGTGCTCTGGAAATTAAAGTTTACCCCTATTTGAATTGAAATTCAAATGTTTTGAATTTCAAAAATGTCCAAATTAATTATGTGACTAGCTACTGGTCACCTAGTATTTATAAAAGTATTTGGGCATTTTTATAAAATGCCTTGCTATTTTATTCAGGGCAAAACATATATACAGAAAGGAAAAACAGAAAGAAAAAGAACAAAAGGAAATCCAGCCCACCCCCCTGGCCACCTGGCCCAGTAGCCGGCCCAGCCCAGCTCCCCTTGTCGTCTACCTCCCCTCCCCCCCAAGCAGCTCGGTGGAGGGCAGGGGGGCGCCGACGGCCACCTCGACGGCCAGAGCCGTCTAGGCCTTCCCTTTCCCCCTAAACCCGCCACGGAGACGCCCTGGTCACCTCCAGTCTCTTCCCCCTCTCCCTGGACCTCCTCCTCCTCTCCTCTTCGCGATTCCAGCGCCACCCCGAAACCAGCCGGAGCACGCCGTCGTGGCCATCGCGGCCACCGTCCTCCATCTTGCTCGCCGTGGTGTCCAGGCGACGCACCGAGGTCGACTTCATCGCGCTGCAGGACGAATCGAAGCCGAGGACGACTCCAGGCAACCCCCGCTTCGATTCCTCACCGCCGGCCGTCTTCGACTCCGGCGAGAAATTCGTCTGCTCCGAACTCCCTCAAGCCTCGCCGTGCCCTTCGTTTGATTCTGGTGAGCTCTGCGGTCATTTCCCCTCTCTCCCAGCTCCTCCCCGTCCACCGTAGCACCGCGCCACAAAAACCGAGCCACGGCCGCCGCACCTCGTCGTCGCCGCCGTCGTTTCAGCCCTCCCCGAGACCCCCTGGTGGCACAGCTCGAAGCGGACGAGCGCGGGCATCACTCCGGTGGTCTCCCCGTGCCTCCCCGTGGCCGATTTCGTCTGCTGCGTGGTCGCCGCCGCGGCTGCAGGTCACCGGCGGCTAACCGCCGACGGGCCGGATTATTTAGTGCTAATGACACCGCTTAACCCCTCTGTTAATTTAATCAAACCGGATTAACCCCCTGAGGCTGACAGCAGGGACCCACCAGTCAGCCCCCCCCTGACGTCATCCCCATGCAATGCTGACGCAGTAAAGACTTTCCAGAAAATAGAAATGAATTAAAGTTATTCCAGAAATTCCAGAAAATTGCTTAAACTTTGGAAATTCATAACTAATTCATATTAACTCCAAATTGGACAAATAATATATGAAAAATGATCAGCATAAAATTCTCTATCCAAATATGGAACTTTCAACCATGTTGGAGTTGATTTTAAAATGTAACCAGTAGGTTTTGCTATTTGGCTTAAATGGAATTAATTCAAATTTAATTCAAATCCAATTCAAATTTTAACCATTGCAATGCACATATGATCACTTGTACTTCAGAAGATTATCCCACACATGATGACATGGTATACAATGATCAAACATTAGCAAATGCAATTTGACCTAAATTGAATAACATTTGGAGTTTGAATTTGAATTAACTTTTCAAATCAACTTCAATTAACATGTGGCAAATTGAACCTAGATCAAACCAATACCTTTCACATCATGGAACATAATCATGTGATTGTGCATTTCAATTCAATGTTGCCCCTTTGTTGATGATTGTGCCGGTAACAGCTTTTCCGAGACGGTGATCACCCCCGAAGAAGAAGACCACCGTTAAGACCCGTGTTTCGTCAGCAAGGCAAGCAAACCCCATTGATCATGTCTATAAAATCCTATTTCCCTCTCAGTCTCGCTTATGCATGTTTAGGAGATCACCGAGACACGTTCTTTCGCATAGTTGAACCCATTCCGATGCATGACCTATCATTTTGCCACAGTATTAAGCAGACCACAATCCTAGCTGACATAGGAGTTGTATGATATCATGAAGCCCCTACAACTGTTACTGCTTTTGCTGCTTAGTGATACAATGAGGATGTTTTGATTGTGAGTCGGGATGGAATGAACACAGTGGTGTTGATGAAAGTGAAACGTGTTGGTGAATCCACCCTAAACAAAGGTGAACGATGAGAGGTTGTGTAGGAGTACACAGTGGGTTGTCTCATTGAACACTATCCTAGGCCCTGAGTTCCTGTTTTGTGATCCAAGACAAAGAGTATGACCACATGTAGGGTTTTATGGGAGCCCCGTTTGGCCTCTTTACATACCCAATCCGTCCAGGAGTCACAATAGATTCGGGCTTTCCATTTGGCATGTGCATAGAAAAAGAACGAAGAAAGGTTGCATCATCCTAGATATGTGGTGGACTTGTGAGGCAGTAAAACCATCTGGCAGAGGTGGCGTCTCGGTCCCTTACATTATCTGAGTCCGTTTCGTGGAACCGGCCGGACTCTCGAGCGGTGCCAAACTCAGGTAGTCGACTCCTGGATTAGAGAAGGTGATGTGAGGTCAGTGCCTTGGTTTCATCCACGCCCGACATCCGTTTGAAGGATGCCAAGAACGAGGCGTTAAGTGATGACACGCGTGTGAAGATGTACACCCCTGCAGGGTTAATGAACTATTCGAATAGCCGTGTCCGCGGTTATGGACTACTTGGAAACCTCTACTTGATCATAGACAACTTGAATGGATACTTATAAAACTCGCAAGATAAGTGTGAGTGCTATGGTGTGCTTCTTCGTGGGGAAGTCGAGGAAGTAACCATAGTGGTGTATTGTTTGGAGATGTAGTGGACTCGTGTACGCTTCTTACCTCAAATTCTGGTACTCGTAGTACAGAATTAGCCAAGTCAAAGCTGGCACTTCTGCATGTTGAAACCCCACCTCCCTTTACCTTGATACTTGAGCATGAGTAGTATAGATCTGATGTAAGTCTTGCTGAGTACGACTTTGTACTCACGTTTGCTTATTCTATGTTTTAGCTGAGAACCGGACCCCGATGGAATCACCTTCGAGAAGCTCGACATCGACTAAGTTAGCATAGTCCCAGACAGCAGTCTGGTCCCTCGTGGAAGGGCATGTTTGTTTACAAGGCTTCTCTAAGACATTTGTTAAACTTGTCTGTACTCAGACCTAATTTGCTTCCGTTGTATGATGTAATGTTGATCACTGACATGTGATCTTTGTATGCTCTATATGTATAAGTCAATAAAGAGTACTTTGTAGAGTTATGTGATGATACCTGCTGTTCATACTAGGCATGTGTGCTGCGTGTATGTTTATAACATGCATGTCTTAGTATGGGTTTTCGAGACCTTAGTTGTGATCTGGCTGGCGGTCTTTTATACACCAAGTGGCCCTTAGATGTGCGCAGCTTGGGGCATCGCGATGCGATTGTTCGTGACGCTGTCACGTGCACACTTTGTTGTATGATCGAGCCCGCCCTAGACCCCGACTAAGTGATCGGACTGGAGTAAGTGAATGTAAGAGTTAGGATCCAATCGATAACATGGTTGAGGCGACTTGTCTATGAGTATGGGATTCACCACCCATAAGCATTTAGACTTGTGAGCGGACGATGAGGACCCATCTCAGTTCATCATCCGGCCTGAATGGGATGCCCCTCACGTTCGATGCTTACCGAGAACGTTCTGTGCTTGGCCTTGTCTGCTTAGACAAGTGGGTACGGTTCTCGGCTCTCCATGTGACTGTATCGTGACTGGAATTACATACGCTAACCCCGGGTCCCGACATCTCCATGCTATATTTTTATCTCTTCATGTGTTATGTGCTAAACTTGGAGCGTCTCGCTCTTTACTTTTTATTTTGTTTTAGTTTTGCTTGCTGTTCATAACAAGTTGGACCCTAGCCTTCATTGTTTGGGAGAGAAACACGCTCCACTCCACCCTAGAACACAACATAGGTTTGCATGCTTATCTTTTTGTGTGTTCTTTATCTTTTCATAGTTGTTGTCATGCTTAGCTCTTAGTTTTCATGCTTTATCTTTTTAAGAGCTTTTATTTAGGTTGTTGCTTTTGGAACTCTCTTGAGTTATCATGCTTATCTTGTTTAGAGAGTTGGCTTGTTGCACTAAGTTGTGTGTCTTGCATGAGTAGGTAATTGAGGTTCCTATTATAGGTGAAGTAGTAACTTGCAATAGTTTTGAGGTATTGATTTGAGTTATGTTTGGACTTTTGGTGCCAAGAGCTTGAGCCTATTAGTCATAGGTGTCGTATTTGGGACAATCCATGTTTAGTTTTGAAAACTAAAAAAATTAGTTGAGAACTCTAGCTACTAAATGGATCTCTAACCTCTGGAGGGGTTGGAATATATAAAGTACCCTCACGTACCATGGGTCGAGGATGCGCAAGGATAACCAAACCCCCATACACTCCTCCTCGGGGTACTTGTCTCTTTTTGAACCTCCTATTAGATAGAGAGTTACCGATAATAAATGCATGAATTCTTTGGACTAATGTGAGTATACGATTGTTGGCACTTCCACCTTCCATATTTTTCTAGCCTATTCGGTATCGTGCATTGCCCTTTCTCATCTTGAGAATTGGTGCAAGCTTCGTCGGTGCATCCAAACCCTTGGCATGATATGCTCTGTCATCATAAACCTCCTTATATCTTCCTCAAAACAGCCACCATATGTACCTATCAAGGCATTTCCATAGCCTTTCCGATATACGTTGCCATGCAACATCCATGATATCATGACTTGATCTTCATGTCATACATGCTTTTGCTCGATCGAGGAGTGATACGTCCAAAACGTATCTATAATTTCTGCTTGCTCCATGCCTCTTTTGTGTGATATTGCTATGATATTGATGAACTTCCATACACTTTTGATCATATTTGGACTAACCTATTAACTCAGTGCACCCCAGTGCCAGTTCCTGTTTTCTGATGTTTTTCTATTTCAGGTTTCCCCCTTATTAAAAGTACCAGAAAAAATATAGGAAAAATCAGCGTACCGGAAGCTTCGCGAAGAGCCTGAGAGGGGCCAGAGGGGAGCCGGGGGCCCCAGGCGTCCAGAGGGCGCGGCCCAACCCCTGGCCGCCCCAGGGGGCGCCTGGAGCCCCTGGCCCACCTCTGGCTGCCCCCTTTAGCCTAGTTTTCGCGATCTCTCCTCTGTTCCGCCGCCGCCGCGCTTCCAAGATCGGGAGCACCAGAAGACCTCTTCCCGGCACCCTGCCGGAGGGAGGAATCACCACCGGGAGCTTCTCCACCACCATGGATACTTCCCGGATGAACCGTGAGTAGTCCACCTTGGACCATGGTTCCATGATCAGTAGCTATGTGATGTTCTCCTCCCCTCTTTGTTCTTCATGGATTAGACCTCGTGAGCTGCCCTACATGATCGAGGCACATATGTAATCTTTCTGCTGTTGCTATGCTGAGTTTGCTGGGATCCGATGGATTATGAGATTATGTTCAGATTGTGATTGAGTTATATATTTGATTCTCTTCTTTTATATTTATGTTCTTGAGTAACTCTTGCATGTTCTCCGTTGCTGTTTATTGCTTTGGCCAAGTAGTAGGTAGTGACTCCAAGAGGGAGCGTTATGCATGATTGTGGGTTCATGCCCCCCGATGACTAGCTTGAGTGACAGAAACATGACTCTAGTGTATGTCCTGTTGCCACAAGGGGGAAAACAACGGTGCTTGTACTTGCGGGTGCAAGGATTGTTTACTTTACGCAAAGTTCTTTAATGCAGTTGTCCGTTGCTTTGAGTTTACACTTTCAGTGGGATTCGCAACTTAATACCAGCGAGATGTTCTTGATAGATATCTCAAGGTGGATGATTAGTGGGTAGATGCAGATGGATTTCGGTCTACTTGTCTTGGCGTACCGCCCGTGCTTTTGAGCCTCTTCCTTTATGTTTTTCATAATTAGCATTGGTTTGCGCACATAATCCTGTCAATTTCCCAGCTGTAATTTTTTTACCTCGCATGGCTATTTTATCGTCTTTTGGGAGAGAGACATCACTAGTGAACATCATAGGACCCCGGTCCATATTTCCAACACTGTTTACACTATCAATTTACTTTCAGTATTTACTTTTCCGTAGCTATCACTATCATTATTATCTCGTGCGTTTTATCCTGTGTAAACAACAAGGCCGGAGGAATTGACAACTCCTCTGTACTCGTTGGGAGCAAAGCTATCTGTTGTGTGTGCAGGTCCAGGCAAAGCAAGTGATTATCATAAAACCGCGCCTCACTTGCCGAACCACCTACTTGTTGACCTTGGAGTCCTACGGGAGACAATCTAAACCTTAGCATCTTTGTTAAGGGAAACTTGCTGCTATCTACATCTCACCTTCCACTTGGCGTAACCAACGGGGGAGAGAAGTTATCTCGTGTATCAAGAAAAATTTTGGCGTCCTTGCCGGGGACTCCACTCTTCAAGATAGGGGAGTTGCACACTATCTTTTATCTTTGCTTTTTAGTCTTGTTAGTTTACCTTTCAGTTTTTGCTTTAGTGTCTTTTATCAAAAATCAAAAAAATAGTTAACTTGCTATTAGTTATCAGTATGTTTGGTCCTTTTGTCTTTGGTGAGTCAGAAGTGCTCACCTTTAAACAAAGAGGTGGTGAAAGTCTGAAAGATGCCTGGTATAGGATTAATGATTCTCAAAAGAGAGCCACCAATAAGCAAACCACTACTATCCTGCTTAGAAATTTTTATGTTGGAATTACTTCTTGGAATAGGTTTATTCTAGATACTGCTATCAATGGGAATTTCATAGAAGCCCATTTTGGGAAGCTCTTAGTGTTATGGAAAATCTTGTTGGAAATCTCCCTGTTGATAGCATTCAAGAGAACATTACCCTAGCTCATATTATGAAAAAACTTGAAAATATGGAGCTAGAGATGCCAAGTATTAATAAGATAAGTGAGTTGGATCGTAAGGTTCAAGGGAATTTGAATAGATTAGATATCTCCATGCATAAAATTCTCAAAACCTTGGAGATCATCAAATCCCATGACCTGGACCCTTCTAGGATTGATAAGATTAAGGAAATTATTGACAGTCTAGGAACTACTTTCTCCTCAATCAAAACCAAAAAGGTGGAAACTCCGGCAAAGAAGGAACCTAGGTTCGTTTATGTTCCAAAGGCTCCTCGTTCCAAAAATAACTTATCTATTGACAAAGGGGTTCAAACTGTGAAAACTTTGGAAGAAATACCTCTCTTCAATAAGATGAATGAGACTCCAATTGATTTTCCGCCTTTTGCTTTTATTCCTAGAAGTATCTTTATTAGGCCTTTATTTGAAAGACCTCTTAAGAGTTGTTGTATTATTGAAGAGCTTTTTGAAGATCTTGATGATGGTTCATTTGATACAACTTGATCTATTTGCATTAAGCCTAGCTAATGGCTTTAAAGAAGCGCTTTCGAGAGGCAGCCCGCAACGAATTTAGGTTTTCCTTCTTGTTTTTCTTCTGTTTTTAGTGGTCTTGATGATTTTTACTAATGTAGCAACATCATTGTTTCTTTACTTTTCAAGCTTTGTGCCTTTTATAGTCGCATACGACAAGGGAAGTGAAAGTTGTGACATGCTGTCCAGAAAACAGATTCTGTCCTCGTCACTAGAAAAATCACAGAAAAATCCCAGTTCATCTTTTCGAGATGAATATTTTACGCAGCGTGCTCTATACAATTACGAAACTTACGTATGTTCTGAGTTTTTTTATTTGAGTTGCAGAAGTATCCCTAAAAAATTCTTTACTACCTGCTGGTCTGTTTTTCACAGATTTTGTCCTGTTTGGCCTTTTCTTCGTTTTGCAAACCTTAAGCTTGCTTTTTCTTTGCCAAAACCTTTTGGCACTCTTTAGAAACAGTAGCTCTTCAAGATTATCTTTATTTCCAGTAAAGAAAAATTATTCTATTATGGGTACTAACCTCGCTAATCAGATTATGATGCGTTATGTATGAAGGGAGTTTTGAAGTGTGCGAGGGAAGATGATGAAAGAAGATTAAGAAGTGTCAAGCGTTCAAGCTTGGGGATTCCCCCATGCATCCCCAAGAAATATTCAAGGAGACTCATGCGTCTAAGCTTGGGGATGCCCCCGTGCATCCCCTTCTCCATCAACAATTATCAGTTCGTCTCTCGTTTCACTATATTTTTTATCACTTCATGCGTTATGTGCTATTCTTGGAGTGTCTCGCTCTTAGGTTTTGTTTTTAGTTTTCTTTAGCTTTTCTTGCTGTTCATAACAAGTTAGATCCCAGATTTCTTTGTTTGGGAGAGAAACACGCTCCACTTCCAAAATCTAGAACACAACATAGGATTTTTCCTGCTTATCTCTGATGTGTTTGTTCTTTATCTTTCCATAGTTGTTGTCATGTTTTGATCTTAGCTTTCATGTTTATCTTTTAAAAGAGCTTTTGTTTAGTTTGTTGGTAGAACTCTCTTGAGTTTTCATGTTTATCTTGTTTAGAGAGTTTTCCTGTTGCACTGAGTTTTGTGTCTTGACTTGAAGTAGGTAATTGAGGTTGCTATTCTTTTTGTAGTAGTAACTTGCAAAAGTTTTGAGGTGTTGTCTTGAGTAATGTTTGGACTTTTGGTGTAAAGAGCTTTAGCCTATTAGTGATAGATGACGTATTTTGGGCAATCCGTGTTTATTTTGAAAACTTAAAAAATTAGTTGAGAATTTGCTACTAGATGGATCACTACTCTTCTGAGGGGTCGAATATTAGAGTACGCTCACGTACCATGAGTCGAGGATGCGCAAGGATAACCAAACCCCCATACACTCCTCCTCGGGGTACTTGTCTCTTTGTGAAACCTCCTTATTAGATTGAGAGTTACCGATAATAAGTGCATGAGTTCTTCGGACTAATGTGAGTATTCGAAAGTTGACACTTCCACCTTCCCATATTTTGCTAGCCTTTCCTGTGCCGTGCATTGCTTTCTTCTCACTCCGAGAGTTAGCGTCCACCTTCGCTGGTACATCCAAACCCTTGGCACGATACGCTCTGTCATCATAAGCCTCCTTATATCCTTCCTCAAAACAGCCACCATACCTACCTATCAAGGCATTTTCATAGCCTTTCCGAGATACATTGCCATGCAACATCCATCTTCTCATGACTTGATCTTCATGTCATGCATGCTACTTGCTTGATCGATGAGCCGCATTCTAGTTTGGCCTTGCCCTAATCATTGCTACATGACGTGCTAGTATCATTGCATATCCTTCTACACTGGCAGAGGCATACATTTGCATACATCATGATAGTTACATTTTCTTTATGATTTGAATACTTTGTAAAGTGTGAAAGATCTTCTATACTTTTTGTAATATATAGAGTGTTGCCCCTAAAGTGAGGAAAAGATCCCAAAGTGGACAAATTAAAAGATCCCAAAGTGGACAAATTAAAAGATCCCAAAGTGGACAAATTAAAAGATCCCAAAGAGGACAAATGAGAGTTAAATAGAAAGAGCCATTGAGGCCACCAAAAAAATAAAAAAATAATAAAAAAAGAGAAAAAAAAAGAAAAAAAGAGAGAAGGGCGCACACTACTATTCGTTTTGAGAGATCCACACTCGTACTCCATCTTATATCTGGTACTCCATAGAGATTATCATTCATGCATATAGCTATGTGGGGACCTTCACACTATAGAACTTGGCTTGTATATTCCAATGATGAGCCTCCTCAAATGAGCTCTAGGTCTTCTTGAGCAAGCAAGTTGGATGCACCCCCACTAGTTCCATTGGAGAGATTTTAGCTCATATGTGCATCCGTTGCATGGCAATCCCTACTCCTCACATCATATCTATCATTTGGTTTTCTCTCGCCTATGATTGTCCTCATTGATGTGAGCCTTTCACACCTTTTTTGTCTTCCTCCTCCACCTTATTCTCTCTTTGCCATCCTAAGTGTCAACTTTCTTGCTTACGCTCATCCATTGCATGAGTGCTCAAAATGTCGAAAAGGAGTGGATCATTTTGACTTGTACCTGGCTAGTGGTCTGGGGATGAGTCAAGATAAGATTCCAAAGAGGACCAAGTGTGACACTTTAGTAGATTGAGTTCTCAACTTAAAAATACTTTTTCTCGTATATCACTATCCCCTTTCTTGCACGCAAACACCATTTGGAGACATTCGAGTCACGGACAGCGAGAGCTCTTGCACCTATATGTTCTTATGTTGCTTGTTTCAATACTAGATATAGACTCTTGCCTGTTATGACATGAATTGAATTGCATGCTTTGATTACTTTACTTACAAAGTTCTTATATGGTTGTTTGCATGTCACCACAGAAATTATGCTTGTTATCATTTACCTCCTCGAGGACGAGCAAGAATTAAGCTTGGGGATGTTGATACGTCCAAAACGTATCTATAATTTCTGCTTGCTCCATGCCTCTTTTGTGTGATATTTCTATGATAATGATGAACTTCCATACACTGTTGATCATATTTGAACTAACCTATTAACTCAGTGCACCCCAGTGCCAGTTCCTGTTTTCTACTGTTTTTCTATTTCAGGTTTCCCCCTTATTAAAAGTACCAGAAATATTCCAGGAAAAATATAGGAAAAATCAGCGTACCGGAAGCTTCGCGAAGAGCCCGAGAGGCGGCAGAGGGGATCCAGGGGGGCCCAGGCGGCCAGAGGGCGCGGCCCCACCCCTGGTCGCGCCAGGGGGGCGCCTGGAGCCCCTGGCCCACCTCTGGCTGCCCCATTTCTCCTATTTATTCCCCGTGATGAGAAACCCTCGGGGACGAAACCCTTTTTCGCGATCTCTCCTCTGTTCCGCCGCCGTCGCGCTTCCAAGATCGGGAGCACCAGAAGACCTCTTCCCGGCACCCTGCCGGAGGGAGGAATCACCTCCGTGAGCTTCTCCACCACCATGGATGCTTCCCGGATGAACCGTGAGTAGTCCACCTTGGACCATGGGTCCATGATCAGTAGCTATGCGATGTTCTCCTCCCCTCTTTGTTCTTCATAGATTTGACCTCGTGAGCTGCCCTACATGATCGAGGCACATATGTAATCTTTCTGTTGTTGCTATGTTGAGTTTGCTGGGATCCGATGGATTATGAGATTATGTTCGGATTGTGGTTGAGTTATATATTCGATTCTCTTCTTTTATATTTATGTTCTTGAGTAACTCTTGCATGTTTTCCGTTGCTGTTTATTGCTTTGGCCAAGTAGTAGGTAGTGACTCCAAGAGGGAGCGTTATGCATGATTGTGGGTTCATGCCCCCCGATGACTAGCTTGAGTGAGAGAAACATGAGTCTAGGGGATGTGTTGTTGTCACAAGGGGGAAAACAACGGTGCTTGTACTTGCGGGTGCAAGGATTGTTTACTTTACGCAAAGTTCTTTAATGTCGTTGTCCGTTGCTTTGAGTTTACACTTTGGGTGGGATTCGCAACTTAATACCAGCGAGATGTTCTGGATAGATATCTCAAGGTGGATGATTAGTGGGTAGATGCAGATGGATTTCGGTCTACTTGTCTTGGTGTACCGCCCGTGCTTTTGAGCGTCTTCCTTTATGTTTTGCATAATTAGCATTTGTTTGCGCACATAATCCTGTCAATTGCCCGGCTGTAAAAAATTTACATCGCATGGCTATTTTATCGTCTTTTGGGAGAGAGACATCACTAATGAACATCATAGGACCCCGGTCCATATTTCCACCACTGTTTACACTATCAATTTACTTTCAGTGTTTACTTTTCTGTAGCTATCACTATCATTATTATCCCGTGCGTTTTATCCTTTGTAAACAACAAGGCCGAAGGAATTGACAACTCCTCTGTACTCGTTGGGAGCAAAGCTATTTGTTGTGTGTGCAGGTCCAGGCAAAGCAAGTGATTATCATAAAACGACGCCTCACTTGTCGAACCACCTACTTGTTGACCTTGGAGTCCTACGGGAGACAATCTAAACCTTAGCATCTTCGCTAAGGGAAACTTGCTGCTATCTACATCTCACCTTCCACTTGGGGTAACCAACGGGGACGAGAAGTTATCTCGTGTATCAAGGATCCGCATGTTAGTTTGGCCTTGCTCTCATAATTGCTACATGACGCGCTAGTATCATTGCATATCCTCCTACACTGGCAGAGGCATAAATTTGCATACATCATGATAGTTTTTCAGTTTTCTTTATGTTGAGTACTTCTTATAAAGTGTGAAGATGTTCTTTATATTCTTGTAAAATATAGAGTATTGCCCTTAAGTGAGGAAAATATCCCAAAGAGGACAAATTAAAAGATCCCAAAAGAGGACACATTAAAAGATCCCAAAGAGGACAAATGAGAGATTAATAGAAAGAGCCAATGAGGCCAGAAAAATACAAAAAAATATAGAAGGAAATAAAAAGAGAGAAGGGGGAAACATTACTATTCCTTTTGAAATATCCAAACTCGTACTCCATTGTCATGTTTGTACTCCATAGAGGTATTCATATCATCCATCCATAACTATGTGCGGATCCTTACATTATAGAACTTGGCTTGCATATTCCAAGGATGATCCTCCTCAAATGAGCTCTAGGTATTCATGAGCAAGAAAGTTGGATGCACCCCCACTAGTTCCATTGGAGAGCTTCCTTAGCTCATATGTGCCTCCGTTGCATGGCAATCCCTACTCCTCACATCACATCTATAATTTGGCGTTCTCTCGCCTATGATTGTACTCATTGATGTGATCCTTTCACACCTTTTTTGTCTTCCTTCCCCATCATTTTTCTCTTTGCCATCCTAAGTGCCAACATATCTTGCTCGCGCTCATTCATTGCATGAGTGCTCAAAATCGAAAGGTAGAGGATCAGTTTGATTTGTGCTGACTACTGGTCTAGGGACGAGCCAAAATAAGATTTCGAAGGAGACCAAGTGTGAAGTTTTAGTAGATTGAGTTCTCAATTAAAATATATAGTAATTTTATGCTCTAACCCATCTCCCACTTCTTGCACGCAAACACCATTTGGAGACATTCGAGTCACGGACAGCGAGAGCTCTTGCACCTTTATGTTCTTACTTTGCTAGTTTCAATACTAGATATAGAATCATGATTTTTATTATCTTGACTTGAATTGCATATCTTACTTGCTTTACTTTGAAGTTCTTATATGTGTGTTAGCATGTCACCATAGAAATTATCTGTGTTATCATTTACCTACTCGAGGATGAGCATGAATTAAGCTTGGGGATGTTGATATGTCCCAAACGTATCTATAATTTCTGCTTGTTCCATGCTCTTTTGGATGACATTGCTATGTGTTTTGCTACACTTTCATACCTTTTTACACATATTTGTAATAACCTACTAACTCAGTGCACCCAGTGCCAGTTTCTGTCTGCTGATGTCTGTGAATCGCAGATTTTTACCCATATTTACAGAGCCCAAAAAATTCCAACAAAAAAATAATAAGCGTGACGGAAGCTTCCAGAGTACTGAAGGAGGGCCAGAGGGGGCCAGGACCCACCCAGGCGGCCAGGTGGCGTGGCCCCACCCCTGGCCGCGCCAAGAGGGCATATGGGCGGGGGCCACCTCCCCTGGTGCCCCCCTTCGGCCTATATTTACACCCCATTCCAGAAACCCTTGAGAGGAACCCCGCATCGCGATTTTCACCTCTGTTCCGCCGCCGCCTCGCTTCCAAGATTGGGAGCACCAGAAGACCTCTTCCCGGCACCCTGTCGGAGGGAGGATTGACCTCCGGGAGCTTCTCCACCACCATGACCGCTTCCCGGATGTGTCGTGAGTAGTCCCCCTTGAACCATGGGTCCATGAATAGTATATATGTGATGTCTTCTCTCCAATCTTGTGCTTCACTTCTTAGCCCTTGTGATCTGCCCTACATGATCAAGGCATCTATGTAATTTTCCTAATGTTGCTATGCTGTGTTTGCTGGGATCTGATGCTAGCGAGGAGGTAATAGCTCTCGCCCTTCGTTGGTTACCCCAAGTGGAAGGTTGAGATGTAGCGTAGCGGCAAATTTCCCTTGGCAAAGATACCAAGGTTGAGATCGACAAGTAGGACTCCAAGATCGACAAGTAGGTGGTAAAGTGAACAATGGCGCCGTTCACAACTCAAGGTTGCTTACTTTACCTGGACCTGCACACACAACAGATAACTTTGCTCCCAACGAGTACAAAGGGTTGTCAATCCCTCCGGCCTTGTTGTTTACAAAGGATAAAATGCAAGGGTAGATATTAGTGATAATTGCATCGAAAGTAAAACATGAAGTAAATTGAGGGTGTAAACAGTGGTGGAAATATGGACCTGGGTCCCATGAAGTTCACTAGTGATGTCTCTCACCCAAAAGACGATAAACAGCTATGCGAGGTGAATAAATTACATCTAGGCAATTGACAGGATAAAAATGCACCGCAATGCTAACTATGCTACAAAAGAAAGGAAGAGGCTCAAAAGCATGGGCAGTACGCCAAGATAAGTAGACCGAAATCCATCTGCATCTACTCACTAATCATCCACCTTGAGATATCTATCTAGAACATCTCCCTGGTATTAAGTTGCGAGCCCCACCCAATGTGTAAACCCAAATCAATAGATAACTACATTAAAATAACATTGCGTAAAGTTAACAATCCTTGCACCCACAAGTACAAGCACCGTTGTTTTCCCCCTAGTGGCAACAACACATCCCCTAGACTCATGTTTCTATCACTCAAGCTAGTCATCGGGGGGCATGAACCCACAATCATGCATAACGCTCCCTCTTGGAGTTACTATCTACTACTTGGCCAAAGCAACAAAAAGCAACGGAGAACATGCAAGAATTACCCAAGAACTTAAATATAGAAGGAAAATAACCTAATATATTACTCATCACAATCTGAACATAATCTCATAATCCATCAGATCCCATCAAACTCAACATAGCAACAGCAGAAGAATTACAAAGATGCCTTGATCATGTAGGGCAGCTCACAAGGGCTAAGAATTGAGGCACAAGATTGGAGAGAAAACATATAACTCAATCACAAGGTCTAATCCATGAAGAACAAAGAGGGGAGGAGAACATCACATAGTTACTGATCATGGACCCATGGTCCAAGGTGGACTACTCACGGTTCATCCGGGAAGCGTCCATGGTGGTGGAGAAGCTCCCGAAGGTCAATCCTCCCTTCGGCAGGGTGCCGGGACAGGGTCTCCTGGCAGCCCCAATTTTGAAACGGTGGCGGTGGCGGAACAGAGGGGAGATCGCGAAAAAGGGTTATGTCCTCGAGGGTTTCGGAAGACGGGGTAAATATAGGCCGAAGGGGGGCCAGGGGGTGGCCCGGGGTGCCCAGGCGGCCACCCGGCGCGGCCACCAGGGAGGCCGCGCCACCAGGGATCCTGGACCCCTGGTGGCCCCCTCTAGCCCTACTTCGGGGCTCTGGAAGGTTCCTTTGCGCTGATTTTTATATATATTTCCCGAATTTTTTTGGGGCTCTTTAAGTAATGGGAAAACCTGGAATACAAAAACAGCAGAAAACAAAAACTGGCACTGTGGTGCACTGTGTTAATAGGTTAGTCCAAATATGATTAAAAGTGTATGAAAGTGCATCAAAAGCATATCAATGTCACCCAAAACATGCATGGAGCAAGCAGAAATTATAGATATGCTTGGGACGTATCAACATCCCCAAGCTTAATTCCTGCTTGTCCTTGAGTAGGTAAATGATAACAAGCATAATTTCTGTGGTGACATGGTACCAACCATATAAGAACTTTTAAGTAAGGCAATCAAGTCATGTAATTAAATTCAAGTCATAACAAGCAAGAGTCTATATTAGCATTGAAACAAGCAACATGAGAACATAAAGGTCCAAGAGCTCTCGTTGTCCGTGACTCGAATGTCTATGTTTGCGTGCAAGAAGTGGGAGATGTGTTTAGAGCAAAAAACATACTATTTATTTTAGTTGAGAACTCAATCTACTAAATTTTCACACTTGGTCTCCTTTGGAATCTTATCTTGACTCGTCTCCAGACCACTAGCCAGGTACAAGTCAAACTGATCCACTCCCTTTCGACTTTTTGAGCACTCATGCAATGGATGAGCGTAATCAAGAAAGTTGACACTTAAACGACGAAAGAGAATAATGATGGAGGAGGAATACAAAGAAGTGTGAAAGGATCACATCAAAGGATAATCATAGGCGAGAGAAAGCCAAATGATCGATATGATGTGAGGAGTGAGGAGTAGGGATTGCCATGCAATGGATGCACATGTGAGCTATGGAAAGATCTCCAAAGGAACTAGTGGGGGTGCATCCAACTTGCTTGCTCAAAAAGACCTAGAGCTCATTTGAGGAGGCTCATCATTGGAATATACAAGCCAAGTTATATAGTGTAAGGGTCCCCACATATCTATATGCATGTTTGATGATCTCTATGGAGTACAAGATATAAGAAGGAGTACGTGTGTGGATCTCTCAAAAGGAATAGTAGTGCTGCCCCATTCTATTTATTTTTCTTTTTCTCTTTTTTCTATTTTTTGTATTTTTGTGGTCTCTTTGGATCTTTCTATTTATCTCTCATTTGTCCTCTTTGGGATCTTTCAATTTGTCCTCTTTGGGATTGTTTCCTCACTTTATGGGCAACACTCTATATATTACAAGAAGTATTGAAGATCTTTCACACTTTACAAAAGTACTCAACATAAAGAAGATGAAGTTATCATGATGTATGAAAATGTATGCCTCTGCCAGTGAAACAGGATATGCAACGATACTAGCGCGTCATGTAGCAATAATTAGGGCAAGGCCCAACTAACATGTGGCTCCTCGATCAAGAAAAAGCATGTATGACATGAAGATCAAGTCATGAGAAGGTGGATGTTGCATGGAAATGTATCTCGGAAAGGCTATGGAAATGCCTTGTAGGTAGGTATGGTGTCTATTTTGAGGAAAGATATAAGGGGGTTTATGATGACAGACCATATCATGCCAAGGGTTTGGATGCACCGACGAAGTATGCGCCAACTCTTGAGGTGAGAAAGGCCAATGCACGATACTGAAGAGGCTAGAAAAATATGGGTGGTGAAAGTGTCAACAATCGAATACTTACATTAGTCCGAAGAAGTCATGCACTTATTATTGGTAACTCTCAATCTAATCAGTAGGTTCACAAAGATACAAGTACCCCGAGGAGGAGTGTATGGGGGTTTGGTTATCCTTGCGCATCCTCGACTCATGGTATGTGAGTGTACTCTAATATTCGATCCCTCCAAAGATTAGTGATCCATCTAGTAGTTAGATTTCTCAACTAGTTTTTTGTAGTTTTTCGAAAATAAACACGGATTTCCCAAAATACGACATCTATCACTAATAGCCTAAAGCTCTTGACACCAAAAGTTCAAACATTACTCAAGACAATACTTCAAAACTATTGCAAGCTACTACTACAATTGAATAGCAACTCAATTGCCTACTTAAGTCAAGACACAACAGGCCAACTCTCTAAACAAGATAAACATGAAGACCCAAGAGAGTTCCAGCAAAAAAGTAACTAAAAGCTCTTGAAAATAAATAAACATGACAACAGCTACGAAAAGATAAAGAACACACACAAAAAGTAAGATAAGCATTAAAATCCTATGATGTGTTCTAGGTCAAAGTGGAGCGTGTTTCTCTCCCACACAAAGAAATCTAGGTACTAACTTGTTATGAACAGCAAGAAAAGCTAAAGAAAACTAAAAAGTAAAGAGTGAGACTCTCCAAGCATAGCACATAAAGCATGAAGTGATAAAAATATAGTGGAACGAAGGATGAACTGATAATTGTTGATTGAGAAGGGGATGCACGGGGGCATCCCCAAGCTTAGATGCTTGAGTCTCCTTGGATATTTCTTTGGGTGCATGGGGGCATCCCCAAGCTTGAGCATTTGACACTCCCGGATCTTCTTTCATCATCTTCCTTCGCACACTTGAAAACTCCCTTCATACTTAACTCATCATAAGATGATTAGAGTGGTCAGTAGCCATGATAAAATATTTTTTATCTACTAGAAATAAATATATTCTTGAAAAGCTACTGTTTCTCAAGATTTCCAAAAAGTTTTTGCAAAGAAAAAGCAAGCTTAAGGTTTGAAAAACGAAGAAAAGGCAACACATGGCAGAATCTGTGAAAAACAAACCAGCAGGTAGTAAATATATTTTTTGGGGTACTTCTGCAAGTCAAATAAAAAACTCAGAACAGATGCACGAAAGACAATTGTATATAGCAGGCTGTCAAAAACATTTAGATCAAAAAGATGATCTGGTGATTTTAACCGAATTTTTCTGTCAAGGGGGCATAATCTGTTTTCTGGGCAGCACGTCACAAATTTTGACTTTCTTGCAATCGGAGGCTAAACTTGACACAAATCTTGAAAATAAAGATACAATGATGTTGCTACAGTAGTAACAATCATCAAGACCACTAAAAACAGAAGGAAAAACAAATTGGGTTGCCTCCCAAAAAGCGCTTTCTTTTAAGCCTATTAGCTAGACATGAAGATTATAAAAGGTGCTCTCATAAGAATAAGGATTTGAAGCAAAAGAGAGCATCAAGAAGCAAATATGAAACACATTTAAGTCTAACCCACTTCCTATGCTTGGGAAACTTGTAAACAAATAAATAAAAGAAGCACAAAGTGACATGCATAGGAAGGTGGAACAAGAACAACCTCAAAACTTTCATCATAAAGAGAGGTGTTTTTGTAACATGAAACTTTTTATAACCAAGCTTTCCTCTCTCAAATTAATTTTCAGTAGCATCATGAGCAACATCAAGAATATAACTACCACATAAAGCATGTTGGACATGACCTACAAGCACACGTGTATAGTTTTCAACACGGTCTTTAGGAACATAAAATAAATGCAACGCATCACATTGAGACTTAATAAGAGCATAATTCTCCGGAATATGAGTTGGAGATTTCAAAAGGATAATAGGACAATCAAGTGTGGGTGCAATAGCAACAATTTCATACTTAACATAAGGAACTATATCAAGTTCATCTTCGCAAGCATAATCCATATTGGCATCATGGCCATCAACAAAGCAAGTATCAAGATCTTCAGAAAGGGATATTTTGAGTGAGTCCTCGGAATCATGGGATTCCTCCTCAAAGTAAATCATTGGCCTCTTCTTGGGTAGCAAACATTTTATTTTAAAATCCTCAATATAATCATTGCAAACATAATTCTCAAAGAAATAAGCAAGAACTGCAAGGTTTTCGGATTTGTGAATAGTATCGTAACACTTTCCAATCAAAGAAGCAATCTCATAAGCACCCTTAAAAGCAAAAAAACACTTCAATCTTTTCAACATCAAAGTAATCATAAACACCTTTGGCATAAGAAGATAGGATCTCATTCTCATTAAACTCACAATTGAAAGGTAGGTGTTTACGGTCTTTTCTAGAGCAGCAAGTAAAATCATAAATATAGCACAAAGATTCAGCATAGCAATGGGAAACTTGTATTTTATCCCATAAGTGTTTCCCTTTCTCAGATAAGCGCGTCTTGTATAATGAGCATGCTCATCCAATGATTTTCCCTCAACCAAGTCGGTTGGGTTTTTAGCGCGAGCACAAATTGATCGAAGATGATCAGGGTGAAACATGTTCATCCTACCATATTTGGGTGGTTCCGCGCCCATGGTAAAGATAGCATCAGTAGGCAAAGAAAGACAAAAAAAGGTACCAACTATTTTTTTGGTTTTTCATATAAGACTCTAAAGCAAAAACTAGAAAGTAAACTAACAAGACTAAAAAGCAAAGGTAAAAGATAGTGTGCAAATCCCCTATATTGAAGAGTGGAGTCCCCGACAACGGCGCCATAAGCGAGGAGGTAATAACTCTCACCCTTCGTTAGTTACCCCAAGTGGAAGGTTGAGATGTAGCATAGCGTAATATTTCCTTGACAAAGATACCAAGGTTGAGATCGACCAGTAGGACTCCAAGATCGACAAGTAGGTGGTAAATTGAACAATGGCGCCCGTTCACAACTCAAGGTTGCTTACTTTACCTGGACCTGCACACACAATAGATAACTTTGTTCCCATCGAGTACAAAGGGGTTATCAATCCCTCCGGCCTTGTTGTTTACAAAGGATAAAATGCAAGTGTAGATAGTAGTGATAATTGCATCGAAAGTAAAACATGAAGTAAATTGAAGGTGTAAACAGTGGTGGAAATATGGACCGAGGTCCCATGAAGTTCACTAGTGATGTCTCTCTCCCAAAAAAAGGTAAACAACTATGTGAGATGAACAAATTACAGCTGGGAAATTGTTTACCTTAGGCAAAGTTTGTTAATGCAGTTGTCTGTAGCTTTGGGTTTACACTTCGGGTGGTGCTCGCAAATTAATACCAGCGAGATCTTCTAGATAGATATCTCAAGGTGATGATGAGTGAGTAGATGCTGTTGGATTACGGTCTATTTGTCTTGGCGTACTTCCCATACTTTTGAGCCTCTAACTTTGTTTGCAGCATAATTACCATTGCGGTGCATTTATAGTTCTATCAATTGCCCAGTTGTAATTTGTTCACCCAGCTTAGCTGTTTTGTCGTCTTTTGGGAGAGAGACATCACTAGTGAACATCATGGGACCCGGGTCCATGTTTCCACCACTATTTACACCTCAACTATCTATTGTTTTTCATTTCCTTTCAGTTGCTATCACCATCATTATTTCCACCGTGCGTTTGATCCTTTGTAAACGACAAGGCGGGAGATATTGACAACCTCTCTGAACTCATTGGGAGCAAAGTTATTTGATTTTGTGTATAGGTCAACGTCAACATCGAACCAATTCGACAACTTAATATCTGGTGCCATTGACAACTACTTGCAGAATTCATAGTCCAACCGGATTGATAACCTTGGTATCTTCACCGAGGGAAATTTACTTCTAGCTACATCTCAACCTTCTACTTGGGGTAACCAACGAGGAGAGAGAAGCTATCAACGATATACTAGTCTTCATCGAGTCGACGCAATCAAGAAAGATGTTCCAACTTGAGGCGGAAATGATCGTCATCATTGAGCTTAAGTGGATTTTTCGCAAGGCAAATGTTTGACCTTGATAGGTTGTCTAGTTTACCGGTCTCATGGTGTTATTTGGGAGACTGGGTTATAGGTTTCATTTCCGTACTATCAAGGTGGAATATCGAGTGAGTAGCTTGATCGCATCGTTCTTAGAGAGCTCAAACCATTGCATCCTGGGACCATCTTTATTGGTTCTTGTTTGGATTTTCTCTTTGTGAGTTTTGGAGCTTGTGATCTTTTTCATGACAAGCTCAAGTTCATCAAAAACGGTTTTCATATATATGCATCTTCTTTTATGTTTTCGATGTTGGAGTTTTTTTCCTGTTCTTCTCTTATGGAGGTTTCACCTTCTGCCTTGTTGGCATATTAACCTTTGCATGTTCTGCATCATTATTTATTGTTTATATTGGTTTGGTCTCTATGTTAAGATCTTAGGCTTTTCCATAGCTTTAAAGTGAGACCAAGATCATCAAAATCAGAGTTTATATGACAAACTTGTGGTTGTTTTGGCCGTGCTGATTTGTGTCCAAGAGGTAGTACTGCTCCTTAAGGGGTAGTACCACCTGAGCGGTAGTACCGCTTACTAATACTTACTAATCGATTTTTTTCAGCGGCAGTTGCGCGAGGTAGTACCGCTCGTGCGCAGGAAAATGCACATAACGGTTGGATTCGTGGGTTCCTATAAAAGTTCTTCCCCATTGTCCCTAATGTTCTTGAGCTCGATTTTCTCCTTCATTGTTGACCTTCTAAAGCTTGAAGTCTCTCTATCCTCCCATGGTTCTTGCTTCTTTTTGAGAGAAAAAGAGAGAGGAAATCTAGATCTACATTCTCCACCAATTCATCTCTTCTCTAAGTGAGAGGAACCTTGTGAATCTAGATCTTGGAGTTCTTTGGTGTTCTCCTTGTTCTTCCTCTCATATTTTCCATAGTTTTCGTTGATTTGGTGCAATTTTAGAGTTAGGGACTTAAGCACTTAGTGTGTTCTTACCATTGCATTTGGTGCTTCGTTTTGAGTTCTCTTCGAGGATACGTTGTAGTGAAAGTTGAAGTTGAGAAGATTGTTACTCTTGGGTGCTTGGCATCCTAGAGCTTGTTACTCTTGATTGCTTGGCACTCTAGAGCTTGTCCCTCTTGGGGGCATTGCCTCCTAAAGGCTTGGTGTTGTTGTGGAGCTCAATCATTGTGGTGTAAAGCTTCAGGACGCTTCAGAAGTTTCCAATTAAGTTGTGGAGATTGGTCCGAGCAATTTTCATAGGTTCAATGACCGCCCCCAAAGGTTGCCATTTGTATGGGTTCAATGACCTTCCCTCAAGGGTCCCTTAGTGGAATCACGACACCTTGCATTGTGATAGGTAACCTATTTGGGAATCACGACACCTTCCAACGGAGATTAGCATCCGTAAGGGCGTGAACTTCGGGATATATCATCGTCTCCGCGCTTCTCGGTTATCTCTTAACTGATCTCTTTACTTGTGCATCTACTTTGTGATAGCCATAGTGCTTTTCGTTATATATATATATATTGATATTACATAGTTATTTATCTTGATTAGCATAAGTTGTTGGTGCACATAGTTGATCCTAGCATATTTAGGTTTTGTGCTTGAAAAATTAATCGTTAGTTTTATTTCGTATTTGTACAAGCCCAAAGCGTAATTATTTTAAAGCGCATATTCACCCCCCTCTAGGTGACATCCACACCCTTTCATTTTCCTGCACGTACCGCAAGAACAAGAGGCTCAGGCGGAGCTCGCTGTCGCGAAGGACACAATTGCCGCCAGAGAAGAAGGAGCCTACGATCGCCTCCTCGACGCCAGGGAGGAGCTTGACGTCACCATCGCCCTCCGGAAGTCCGCCGAGAAGGAGTATCTCAACATCGACGATCGCATTTAGTTAATTTTCGGTAACCTTTTTGATGATTTTTTCTATGAACTATGTTTAAATTTCTTACCCGAAAACTACGTTTGTATTTACGATATGAGTATACCGACTCCGTTTTGCCGGAACCATCATGCTCCCATAAATTAATTTTTGGATGCCCTCTAAATAGATTTTGTGAGATATCAAGATGCGGGAGAGCATCTCTAACATATCCTGTAAAAGTTCGTACCACACAATTATTCTAGGGTACACTATAAAATGTTTTTATAGAAAGAACCGTTACCGAAAAATTGCATTAAAAAGACTTCACAACCTTCTTCTTGCTTGCCTGATCCCGTGCAAATACGGACAGTTAATCCGGTGACGCACTGGCGATGCTTCTTCGATGCTTGTATCGGCCGTTGTTGAGCTTCTCCGCCCGCTCACTACTAGTGTGCCGGGGATTTACGGTTTCCTCTAAAAAATGGATCAAAAACTGCATACATAGAAGATGTACGTGATAAATGTTTTTCAGGATCTACAATTTTACATTATTTATTTAATGCTTTTAAAAAAATTATACTGTGAATATACGGGTTTGATTGCTTTTACGGGATAAATGCTTTTTAGTGGATAACTCGCTCCGTCCTTAGAGGATAATAACTCGCCTCCCAGTCTGCAGATACCCAAACTCCGGCCAGTAATGCTTGCCAAGACGCGCCTCCCTCCTCCGCCGCCTCCACAGCGCGTCCAAACCTTTGCCCCACGCCTCGCCGGAGGCGGCGGTGTTGAGTTCCGCCGCAAGCTCCACTTCCTCTCGGCCGAACTCCATCTCGACCCGTTCCCGCTCCTCGCCCTTCACCCCGAGCTCCGCTCCGCGCCTCTCGCGCTTCTCCATGCCTCGCTCCGCCTCCTCCTCTTGCATGGACTCTCCGCCGACGACACCTCCCGCGTCTTCTCGGCGTTCCCTTCGCTCCTCACCTCCCCTCCCGAGGACTCCCTCCGCTTCCTCTCCGCCGCCGCGCCGCTGCCCCCTCCTCTCCTCCGCGCCGCGGTGGTCCGTTCCCCTCGCCTCCTCGCGGCGTCCATCCCGGACACCCTCCGCCCCGCGCTCCACTTCCTCCGCCACCGCGTATCCCTGCGCCGGAGGCCCCTCCCACTCACCGCCGCCCTGCTCCTAGCTTTCTCCGTCGACCGCACGCTCCTCCCCAAGCTCCTCTTCCTTGGCGACGCCACGGGCCTCCGGGACCCCGCCATCTGCACCATGATTCGCCGCGCCCCCGCCATTCTCTCCTACGGTATCGACACCAACCTCACACCCAAGCTCAAGTTCCTCGCCGACGGCATGCGCTTGGACCCAGCCGCCGAGCTCACCGAGTTCCCACACTACTTCGCCTTCAGCTTGGAGGGGAGGATCAGGCCTAGGCACGAGGCCTTGAGGGTGAGGGGCGTTCATATGTCACTGAAGGAAATGCTCACCAGCAGCGATGATGAGTTCAAGGAGCGGATCTTAGATGCAGCTCTGTCCGGCAATACGGAGATGATGTCTGGTGGCTGCACTGCATCTGGTTTTGATAATGGTGGCGCATTGAGTTTGAATCCAATTAAGAATTTGACCTCTGATGTGCCAAATGCCATCAACAAAGATTGAGCTCATGTGTTACTTTGGGAGGATAGCTTGCAATGGATTCAGCAATGGAGTTTTAGTTCTATGGTGGAGCTGTGGGATCTATGATTAGGTGAGTGGTGATCAACATAAAGAGTTTAGTAATAGCAGTTCTTATTCTTTTTAGTATGTGCCGATATCATGAATTTTTGGCACCCAATGTAGAACAACATGATTTTTCTGCACTTTGTCTGTATGTACTAGTACCACTAATCCAAACTGTTAAGTCTTCTAGAGTTTTACTAGACAACCATTTCTTAGTTTGACCATCTATATAAAGCTAAAACTGCTAGCATCCACAATATCAGTTGATATATACTGTATTTCTAGATTTATCATGACATGTACATTTGTAATGTATAGTCTTTCTACGTGACACAACATTGTACGGATAAATTATTGGTTAAATCACCATATTGAAGACCCTGTCATTTTGTAAAAGACTTAAGTTTTGGATGGGGGAACTAGGTGTGTCCATGTGATTATGTAAACGGAGCTGCTGTTTGGTTCACTTTTGGCATTGCATTATTGGAAAACCTAAATATGGAATGCTAAATTATGTTTGTTAGTCAATCTGCTCTTATCTGGGCCAGCCACGTTTGTTGTTAGAAATGATAATCCATGCTGAGTTGTGGCCAAGGTTATTTGTTGGCTTAATGTCTCTTATGCTTATATCTCCGATTTGTCCCTTTGCATAGGAGATAGGGCTACTACGCTGGAGATTACAATTGTAATTTGGTGGGAATATGTGCAGTTGAACTGTTTGCCATGATTGGATTCAACCTTGTTTTTTGATTATTGTTTTTGAACCGTGCCGTAATTCCTTTTCATTACTATCATAACGGAAATACATCAGTTCTGTTGTAAGAGAAGGGGGGAGGGAAAGGGAGATGCAGCGAGTTTCAGAGTATCAGTGGGAAACCCACAATGGAAGACTCGATGTCGAAACCTCCACCATAGGAAAACCCACGGGAGATTGGATCATTTGCCCCATATTAGTTGGGTATTAGATGATTTACCCCACTTTAGTTTGATTTAGATGATTTGCCCCATATTACTATGAGTTTTTGATCATTTGCCCTATTTCTTAGTTTAACTACTTTTTAATTTTGTTAGCACATAAAACACATGTGAGATGACTTGATTACCCCTATATTGTTTTCACAGTTTCTCTCAACTAGTCTTCTCTGCCTAGCTCTAGTTGGACCCCCTCCAACCAAAGGACGATCTGTTCAGCTCTCCATGGCAGCATCTGCTCCGCGTTCCGAGCGGCATGACCTACATGCAAATAGTGCAACCATGCTTGCGGCAGCCTTCATCCCATCAGCACTGCATGCGCAGAAGGTATCGGCGAGTCGCCGGTCGCCGCGTTGATGCTGCGCAGTAGTGTGTGTCAGCTGCACCAAGCTACGCAGCATGGCAGTAGTGGTCTCCCTGCCCAATTCTGGCACAAGAACCTCTCACAGAAGAGATGTATCGGCATGACAGCGCATGCGATGCAGCTCGCGTCCGCGGCTGTGTCGTTGAGGCAACGGCTGCATCTCGGCACAGTGAAAGAGCTTGCACCTGGGGGGCGACCGATGATGGCATGTCCAGGAATACAGACATTATGTGCGTCCATGGGACACTTGCACCCTGCTTGTACCTGCTCTCTCCTGGATAATCTGACAAACATCACGACCAAAAGTAAAACAAGCGATTGGATTGGGTCCATCCAGTTAGAGATTACGAGGGCATTCAAGTCATTTCATATGTATTATCCAGGTTAAAAAGGTTAAAAACTGATTCAAACAAGAGATAGGGCAAATAATCAAGAAACCAATATAAAATGGGGCAAATCATCTAAACTAACCTAAACCGGGGCAAATCATTTACTCCCTCCGTCCCATAATATAGTAACGTTTTTTAAGCTAGAAAAAACGTTACTATATTATGGGACGGAGGGAGGGAGGGAGTAATGGGCAACTAATATGGGGCAATGATCCAATTCCCCGAAAACCCACTGGCCTCAATTTATTGCATCAGACTATCCTAACAGAGGAATAGCAAAAACCTTGTATTTTGATACTTATTATGGATCGGAGGGACTAGTAAACTAAACTATGAGGGTTTGGCAGTAATTTATGCACCTTCACCACATGAAGTTTGAAGTAACAGAATACGACAATTCCCCCACCACCACCCGTCCCTCCACCCAATTTGATAGCACCCACAATTCTAGTTACAACCGAGAAGATTGAATAATAAGAGGCTAGACATTTCAGTATCGTAGAAATCATTTTTTCTGTAGCGGGACAGGAGGCAGAACTAGTTTGGCTTTTCCTGTGATTTTATAGCAGAGTTTGTAGTTTAAGCAAACTGAAATCTGGGTAGGTTGACTGCATTTTTTATTTTTATTTTTATTTTTAAGGAAAAACAGTATTACTGCCTATATATTAAGCCGGAGAACAAAAAACATACTTCCTCCGTACCAAAATGTAACACCAGTTTTCAAATTGATAAGAGTTGAAAAATGATCTTGCATTTTGGGACGGGGAAGTAGTTCGTTGCAGATTACAGTTAACAGACGTTAGCTAACAGGGCTGCACGCCTGAGCGCTGTATAAATGGGCTCCCTAATCTGGCTCCGGGTCCGGCTCATTTTCACAATCTGATAGCCAGAATGATGTGTTCGTTGGCTGGGTTCCTTTCTCCCAAATGTACTATTCTTCCTGATTATTCTTATGAGCATTTTATTCGCGTTGCAGAGGATTCGGGTGTGTCCTTGGGCGATCTCTGCTCATCTTCGATGACTGTCACGTCATTTCTATTCTGCGTGCGAACGAGCTTGGCCCATGCGGCACTTGCCAAGGCTGCGGCTGCGGCTGCGGCCCCTGTTGTCTCTCCCTCGTGTGGTACTACTGAAGTGTCGGACGCTCTTGTTGTCTCGGTGGGGTCGGTAGACGCCAACCCACCACTGCTGGCACTTCCAGGCGCAAACGTTTGATTTTTTCCCTGGCTCCATGCCGTTCGAGTCTTCACCTAAAAAAATAAAAAAATATGGCCGATAAAAGTTTTGTTTTGGAATGTGTGTGGTTTTAGAGCTAGGGGGCAGCTAGGGGTCAAAATCACCATTTTGACCTTTTGCTTAATTTTAACACGATTTGATCTCTTTCAATATTTTTGGCATGATCTGAACTTTTTTTTAGAAGAATAGGGAGCTACTCCCCAGCTTTATTTCATATGAAATAAGACCATACAAACACCAATCTTTATCATAGGTTCAATCGAATCAAAGCATACTAGCTGGGCTCTTCCAGGTTTCTAAGGCAAGACTAGCTCATTACATGTGCCAAGGCAAGACTAGCTCATTACATGTGCCACCAGCACAAAGCGGTATCCACATGCCAAATGCAGCACAAACTATGCCGAGGGCTTCCTGGTCTTCATAGGGGGCGGGGGGGGGGGGAGCAATCGACGCCGATCTTGGGGACCAGCAGGTCTCCGGAGGTGACACCAGGCTTGAAGACGAAGCTCCAACGATGGCATGACACGCTTTTCCAGGCGAACAGAAGGTGAGCTCACCAGTGGCCAGAAGACTGTCTCTCAGCCACCTAGGATCAACAAAGGGTGTCGCCTCATCTCTTCTAGCAGGGCCACAAAGTTGTCCAGTCTCTCCATGTGCATTTCTTTCGATAGGGCAGACCAGTATCTGATTGTCTTGAGCACACTTCTTCAGACCTGGGTTACAGAGATCCACATTGTGTTATAAAAAAATAGAATTCATGTGCTTCCACAAACACCACAACATAAGGTGATAGTGTTTAGAGCAGAATTCTTATTATTTGGCAACCAGAATCTAGCTACAGACTCAAAGTTTGCCCCAATATCAATGTGGAATTCATTACTAATGTAAGACCAAAAAGTTTTAGCAACTACACAACCAAAAAAGAGATGTTCCACTGATTCATTTTCGCAACAGAATACACAATCAAGTGGTTTCATTATGATTCTTTTTCCGAGGTTGTCTCTTGTCATCAGCTTGTTGTTAGCGAATAGCCACAGAAAGATGAATTTTAGGTGGCACTCTAATCTTCCACACTGCAGGGGGATAGATAGGTTGCACACCTCAAAAATTAATAATGTGATAAAGAGAGCTAGTGGAATACTTGCCCTTGTTGTCTAATTGCCACACTAGAGCATCAGTGTCAGTAGAAAAACTAATGGATCTAGCAATTTCTAGCAATTGAAGCCATTGCTCCATGATCTTTGGTGAAAATTTTCTCCTAAACGTCAGTTTCAGGTTACTTCCATCCCAAGCATCAGCTAGACAGATGTTTTGCTCATTACAGACTACATAGACAGGCCAGAACTGGACAGAGAGGGGGGAGTTACCAAACCAAGCATCCTCCAATTGCCATTGCCTACAGACCATCTATATCCCATTTTGAGAGCATGGATAGGTTAGCTAACCCCTTTCCAGAATCTAGAAATATTGGGGTTGGAGCTAGGTACAAATATGTTAGCTCTTCTAGCAGAGGAGTATTTTGTGTCAATAGTTAATTTCCAGATCTTCCCATCTCCTTCCATATACCTCTTGACCTAAGATCCTAACAAACAGAGATTGATTTCCTGCAGGTTAGGTATACCCAACCCTCAAAATTCTTTCTTCATACACACACGTCTCCAGTTAGCCAAGTGCAATTTCCTATGCCCCTCAAAATCATTCCACTGATAGTTTGCCATTTGTGAATTGATGAGTTGTATAGACCACTTGGGGAATTTGAAGAAAGAGAGCAGGTAGATAGGTATGCTAGCTAGACATGCTTGGATTAGAACGAGTCTACCCATATAGGATAGAAGCTTCCCTCTCCAACCTGAAATTATTTTGAGAATTTTATCAATCAGAAGTTGAATGTCCTCACTGCTTAACTTTTCATGATGTAAAGTCCACCACATCCTCATGAACATCATGAATATCCTCATTCTCATCTATGAGCTCCATCTCCCTCAGCATGTTGAAACAACTATTCTCAACAATTTAAGTATCCTCTCTATTGACTTCAAGCATGTCGGTTTTAAGCAAAGAGAAAGGTGAGGCTTTCTCCCCAAAGTCACACTCAAGGAACTGCTGCAAGTAGTTAATGACGATCCCAAGTAAGACACGATTTGACCTCTTTTAGACATGCCAATCATTATGGCGTGTCAGTCCAGGTAAAACACGCCAGAGACCTTGGTGTGTCTCTGACCTGCTGCAAGTAGTTAATGACGATCCCAAGTAAGACACGATCTGACCTCTTTTAGACACGCCAATCATTGTGGCGTGTCTTTCCAGGTAAAACATGCCAGAGACCTTGGCGTGTCTCAGACACGCCAAGGTCTCTGGCATGTCTTACGTGTCCCATGCTTTGGGATCGTTCATGTGGCAGGTAAGACACGCCAGAGACCTTGGCGTTTCTTCTCAGGTAAGGCATACCAAGGTCCCTGGCATGTCTTACTTTGGCCGACGTGCCATAATGATTGGCGTGTCTGAAAGAGGTTAGATCATGCTAAAAATGCTATAAGGGGTTAGATCGTGTTAAAATTGCGCAAAAGGGTCAAAACAATAAAAAGGTCCGTAGGTAGGGGGCGTCGTGACCATTACGTGATCTTCGCTCCCAGAATATCTTCCTTCTCGCCGGCTCACCTTGCCTCCATGTCGGATCATGATAACTTCTTTTGTAACTGGCTTCCTGCGGTTGGCTCCTCGTGGGGCATCTTGGTTGGGGTTAGAAAAGATACCTTCGATGTTGGAACTGTGGATGTGGGGGAATTCTTCATTGGTGTCACTCTCACTAACAGTCCACAATTCTTCTTGGGAGGTTATTACGGTGTACAGTCCCTTCGATCATTCGATGGCTCCTCGCTTCCTTTATCAGTTGGATTCCTGTAACAGCCCAGATTTCACAAAAATTACAAATTTTGTTTTCGGTGTGAATTGTTTGATTGTCTAATTTGTTTGCGGTGTTTTCAACCCTGATTTATCGATCGGCGATTATTCCCCCCCCCCTCTTATCTCATACCAGACGGAGACCGACCCTTGCCACCCTGACACTCGACCTTTGCGACACCGGGTTTTCACCCGAGCACCGTCGCAACCGGCACAAGACCAACCGAAGGCAACAGAACGAAAACCCCATTTAATAAGTAAACGAGATATTTTTATAGCGCGCCAGAAAGTGTTCTCGGAACGGTTCCAGCTCAAGGTGAACGCCGCCGGCTCGACGCGCTGATCGCGCAGTTCAAAGTTTTACCCGAATCGGAGGTCATGCGGACCCCCGGCGGTCAGAAACGTAAGCACCGCGCGCGCGAGAGAAAAACCGGGGATGTTTTTGCAAACTGCCAGCCACCTGGGCTATATAAAGACCACCACTCTCCCACCTCTTTCTAGGGTTTCCCTAGCCAAAAATTTGCAGCCACCCCCTGTTTTTGCCCCAAATCTGCCTAGTTGACCCCCAGTTTCCGAAACCCTGGCTCCTGACCGCTCTCGGCCGTCGATCTGCGAGATGGACGTCTCCAAGACGCACCACGTCGCCCTCCGAGCTCCTCCAGCCAGCACGGCCCCCGCAGGGCCGGGATCTCACCGGCAGGGCCCTCCCAGGCCCGGATCTGAGCCGGCCACCCGCGGAGGACATCGCCGCCTCCACTCCGGCCAGGGAGCCGCCGGCGCCCCTCCTTCCTTCTCTCCTTCCCTCTCCTCTCCATCTCACCCCTTCCTACTCTTCCCCGCAGGGCAGCCGCCAGCCCGAGGCGCCCGCGCCGCCGCGCCATGAACGCCGCCAGGGAACTCGCCGACCCCGACCTGCTCGCCCGCGCCGCCCGGCCGTGAGCCGCACCGACGGTCAGAGCCGACCACCCAGCCGACCGGATCCGCCGCCATCTACGGCCTCCTCCGCCACGCCAAGCCCGCGCCCCCTCGCCTTCACCTCGCCGGAGACGGCCACCGGCGGCGCGACCCGTGAGGTCGGGACCGGCCTCCCCGATCCAGCCTCCACCGTTGACCGCACGTGGGCCGGCCTGCCCTAGAGCCCAGCCGCGCGGTCTACTCGCCCATCGCGGCCTCGTGGGCCTCGGCCCATGGTGAGGCCCGCACCGCACCTTTTTTTTCAAGTGTTTTTCTTTTTTAAGTTAATTTTTGCTAAGTCCTGAGAATTTATGCTGCTGATGCTGTTTTGCGACGATATTTACGAGTAAACCGTAGCTCGGATCGCGATGCGCCCAAAAGGAAAATTGTTTAGAATTGTGTGTACTTTAGTTCATCTTTTGTGAGAATTTTGATTTGAGACTATCTTGATGTTGTTAATCTGTGTTGAAATGGGCACCAGACTGTTAACTGCTACTAATTCATGTTAAGTGCTGCTGTCATTATTTTATTGCAAGTTTGATTGATGATTGTGACACATCCATGAGGCCTATTGCATTGATTCTTGTTGCATACTGTTAAGCATCATGTCTACTTTCATTATATGTATTGCATTGTCATGTTTACATTTCTGGTCATAGTTATGTTTAGCTCCAAACTTGCTATGCCACTGTTTTTGACAGCCATCTCTGTTTTTCACTAAGTCTGTAACTTTCCGATGCCATGTTGCATGCTTAATATCTTTTGATCTGGGATGCATATGACCTTGATTCTTGTTTGTACCGGATCATCATCATGTCTAGTTCATGCCCATATATTTCTATGTCATGTTTCTGCACTTTTGCATATAGTTTTGCTCCTGTTTATACAGCATGAAAATAACAGTTTCTGGCATGTTTTCCTGATTTTCACTAAGTCCTTGACCAGTAATGTTTATAGCATTTTGTGTTGCTTATAACTAGTGAACCATGATGCCTTTTTGCATTATTCCTTTTGCCATGCCTTCCCTGCCATGTCTACTTTAGTTGCATATCATTTGTGAGCATGTTTGCATTCATTATCCTGTTTATGCATTGCTCTAGTGTGTGCTTCCTGATATTGGCAGATTGTGTTCCAAACTTGTTTTGCTTGTATCTTTTTAACCGTAACTCCATTTGGAGTGTTCTTTACATGTAACTTGATTAGTTTTTCATGTAATTTGTGTTTATGCTATTTTTTTCTGTTGTTAACCAAGCTAAAATATGGTTTAGGGCAGAACAGTACCAAATCCTTTAATTGTCGTGGGGTACTTAGTGTTATGCCATGTTTAGGTTGTGCCTCCCTTAAATTGACTAGCATAGATAGTTTATCTTATGCTTCACCTCTTGCCATGTTTGTTTTCTATGCAATGCTTCTGTGCTTTTCCATGTTAACAACTTTGTTGATCACCTGTAGCTAACCAAGTTGAACCACCATAAACGTGCGGTATCGTCGTGTGTGATTAGTACTCCACGTAACCTGTTAGTAACCGATCTCGACGATAGATGCGATATGTTGGATATGTGCCCTAGAGACAAATTAATAAAGATATTTGTCACATATCCGTTTTGTTCATAATACGTTTTATACTGTGCTATAACTGTATTACTTGGAAATACTAATACAGGTGTAGTATAAAACATGGTCCGTAGTTTAACTCGGGTAAACTATCTCATTGGGCAATTGATTGATCAAGCTTTCCTGATCATGGTGACAATTAAGTCCATTGACAATGAGGTCATATCATTAGGGGAATGATGTGATGGACGTACACCCACCTAAAGTATTGCAATGTGATCGAGTCACATAGTTCAGCGTTGCTATGACTTTGTAACGTATGGCTTAGTCCTTAGACCGTAATGATCATACGTAAGCACCATCTATGAGGAGACTTTAATTTGTATCCCACCGCCTGACTGAAATATGCTGGCTATAACGGTGCACTTTAGGTATTCCGAAATAGATGGTTGATGAGTATGTTAATAGATCAGAGCGGGATTTGTCAGTCCTTGTGACAGGACAGGTACTCTGGGCCCACTCGGTGATATTGCATCAATAGCTTGCAAGCAAGTGACTAGGTCACAAGAGATGCAATGATCATGGACGAGTAAACTTGTTTGTTGTGAACGAGATGTGAACACGGTATGTGGGATACCGACGATCAAACCTCGGACAAACAAAGTACCGCAGCACAAAGGGATTACGTCGTATCGTTAACGGTTTCCAAAAGCGATCGAAGCTCATTCGATGGAAGCGCAGGGGCTGTCAAGGATTGTAACCAGGTCCAACTGACTAGTCATTGGTCCATGAGAAGAGTCTCGACCATGTCAGCTGTTTCCCGGACCGTTAGGGTGTTACACTTAAGGGCAATCGATGCATAGGACAGTTACGGGATCAATCGGTGAAATAGGAGAAATCACCGGAATAGTTCCGGAGGAGAACGGAATGGTTTCCGGACATTTTGAATAGTTCAAAATAAAGTTTAATTGTTTTAATAATGTTTTTATTATTTAATTATCTGAATTAAATATTTAAAACTTATTAAATAATTAAAATAATGGAAAAAAGGCTATATGGGCCTTAGAGGCCCATTAGGGGAGGAGGGGGTTCCCCCCCTTGGGCTTGGCGCCAAGGGGTGGGGCCCAACCCCCCCTTGGCCGGCGCACCCCTCCCCCCTTGGGGGTTTAGTCCCACATGGGGGAGGGAAGAGGGATCACACCCCCCCTTGGCCTTTATATAGAGGGGTAGACCCCCCTTTTTCCATACAACAATTGATCTCCTTCTTCTTCCTTCTCCATTTCCGGAAGTGGACTCCCATTGTTTGGAGTCTGCACCAGGATTGGAGTTCTCCACCATAAGGCAGGCCGTCGCTCTGCCGGAGTCGGGATCCGTAGCCGTCTTCTTTCCGCTGCTCGTCTGGTTCGGAGCTCGGGAGGAACATCGATTGTGCCGTACGTGTATAATCTCTTCGAGGCACTACACCTGTGGTGCTGCTTCATCGCTGGAGGTCTACCGGGAGTCATCCTCGCCGGTGGTGGTCTTCTACACGACAGGGAGGTCGTAGTTCTGAGTCTACGCCAACCACGTTCGTAAGAACGTTTCCCGCTTTCGGTCTTCAAAGGTATGAACACCGATTCCCTCCGTTACATTACATCGCCATAGCATAGATCTTGGGTTCGGGTACCGTAGGTGTGAAAAATTTGTGTTTTCTGCCCCGTATCCCAACAGTGGTATCAGAGCTAGCTATGCGTAGATGTATTGTACGGGTAGAACACATCTAGGATGTGGGCATCGAATCTTCATTCGTTACCCTCCCACGTGTACTCATTTAGCATTGCGGCAATGTTTGATGAAGCGGCCCCCGACCGACCTTACGCGTTTACGCGAGACGGGTTCCACGCTTGACATATGGCTTGTACCATATAAAGTGGCTGGGGGGGTGTCTGTCTCTCTGCATTAGCGATGCGAAGATGTTTGCAACGGAGGGCCCCGACAGGGGTGTAATAGAGACGATTAGGGATCGGTGTTGTGGCATGTTTTCGCAGGATAGAAATCGGTTCTCTCTCTCGAAACCCCTAGCAGCCACGTAAAACTTGCACAAGCTAAAGTAGAAAGGCGTTTTAACTTTGCTTTGCATGAAGGGGGATCATAGGTTGTATGATTTACAGTTTTACTTCCTGTTTTATGCTAGTATGCTAGATATATCGACGGTAGCACGAAACAGGACCATCTCTCGCTAAAACCAACATAGTGTCCTTACCCTAGTGAGCACCACCTGGAAAGTTCTACATTATGGAGGCATCACGTGTCACACGGATGTCAAACATTTTTTCGTTCACAAGAGGTGGGTGTAGCAAGCCTAGCATGCCCAGAAGCATGGCCTTGTATGACACATCAACAAATCACATAGGGTGTGGTGGCGAGCCTGGCATGTGCAGACATGGCCTCGGGACACAAGAGACCGAAAGGTCGAGCATGAGTCACATGGATGATGTGATTGGCATGATGGCCTACCTTGAACAACATACTGATGGTCGTGTCACACGGGGGAGGTATGGTGTTCTAGGATCGTGTAATCACTTAGCAAAATTGAGATATGTTTTCCTAAGTGGGAGTTTTAGAATTAATTGTAATTGAACTCCTCATTATGAACAAAAGTCTAAATATGTATCTTTGTGAATCAACCTTGTAGATGACAGCACCACGCCCCTCGTTCAACTTAGGATCATTCCTAGAGAAAGATAAACTGAAAACTAATGGGTCAAACTTCACCTCCTGGTTCCGCACCCTGAGGATTCTCCTCGTTCCCCTCAAAATGTCCTACGTACTTGAGACTGCATTAGGAGATGCACCAGCAACTACCGCTACTCCGACTGAGAAGAAAGTCTATCTCATTAAGTCGAATGATTCCTCCCTTGTCAAGAAGGGTATGCTCCATGCCATGGAGGCTGAACTGCAGAAATGGTTCGAGAGCTTCAGTGCTTATGAGATAATCACTGACCTCAAGACCGTCTTTGCACCTCAAGCCAAGGTTGAGAGAAATGAAGTTTGTGAAGCTTTCTTCTCTGCAAAGATGGAAGAGCACACCAGCATGACTGAGCACGTAGTCAAAATGTCTGACCACGTTCAACGCCTAAATGATCTAGAATTTAAGATTCCAGATGAAGTGGCGATTGATAGGGTGTTGCGGTCGCTACCCCCTAGCTATGAGAGTTTTGTGTTGAAGTACAACATGCAAGGAATGGTTGAGACCCTTTCTGAATTCTTCACAATACTCAAAATTGCTGAGATGGAAATCAAGAAGGAGCATAGCTGCACCAAGTACCTAGAAGATAAGAAGGCCGGCAAGGTTGCCGGAAGAGACATGGATATATGTGATATACATGTTATTGATGTTTTCCTGACAAGTGCTCGGAGCAACGTCTGGATATTTGATACCGGATCAGTTGCTCACATCTGCAACTCCCAGGAGGGGATGTAGAATAAACGACTCTTGCGAAAGGATGAAGTGACGATGCGCGTTGGGAACGGTGCCAAGGTTGAAGTAATGTCAATTGGCACGCTTCGTCTAGGCTCCCTTCGGGATTGATTCTTGTCTTGAATAATTGCTATTATGTACCCGCTTTGAGTATGAACATTGTGAGTGGCTCTTGCTTGATGCGAGACCAGTATTCTTTTAAATCCGAAACAACTGGTTGTTCGATTTATAAGAATAATGTCTTCTATGTTCATGCACCGGTGCGTAATGGTTTATTCTTAATGGATCTCGAATATCATGACTCCCAGTAGAGGCCAAAAGATTAAAGCCTAGTAACGAAGAACACATGACGATGTGGCATTGTCGACTTGGTCATATTGGTATAAAGCGCATGGAGGAACTCCATAAAGATGGACTTCTGGAGTCATTGGATTTTGGATCCCTTGACACATGTGAACCATGCCTAATGGGCAAAATGACAAGGACTCCATTCAATGGGACAATGGAGCGTGCGGTGGACTTATTAGGGATCATACATACTGATGTGTGTGGACCAATGAATGTCACCGCACGCAATGGTTTCCGTTACTTCGTGACCTTCACGGATGACTTAAGTAGATACGGGTATATCTATTTAATGAAACACAAGTCTGAAACCTTTGAAAAGTTCAAGGAATTTCCGAGTGAGGTCGAGAATCAACTCGGGAAGAAAATCAAGCACCTTCGATCTGATCGAGGAGGCGAGTATTTAAGTCACGAGTTTGGCACTCATCTGAAGACTTGTGGTATTGTACCACAACTTACGCCAGCTGGAACACCTCAGCGAAACGGTGTGTCCGAGCGACGTAATCGAACACTATTGGATAGTGTACGGTCAATGATGTCTCATACCGACTTACCTACATCATTCTGGGGGTATGCATTAGAAACTGCCGCTTACGTTCTTAATAGGGTACCATCCAAATCTGTGAAGACAACACCGTTTGAAGAATGGTTTGGCAAGAAACCAATGTTGTCTTACCTGAAGATTTGGGGTTGTGAGGCTTATGTTAGGAAACTTCAGCCTGACAAACTCGAATCTAAGGCGGAGAAATGCATCTTTGTAGGATATCCAAAGGAAACTGTTGGATACACCTTCTACAACCAATCTGAGGGCAAAACGTTTGTCGCTAAGACTGGACACTTTCTTGAGAAAGAGTTTCTCTCGAAAGAATTGAGTGGGAGGAAAATAGACCTCGATGAAGTGACTGACCAATCACTCCAAATGGAAGAACCGGCAACAGAAATTGTTCTGGAACCTTCTTCCACAGTGGGAGCTGAAGAGAATGGCCAGGAAGACATTCATAACGATCATGACATACATGATGATCATGATGAGAATGAAGAGGAACCTATTTTTCCCCGTAGGTCATCAAGAGTCCGTCAACCTACCGAGTTTTACGGACAGCTTGTGAATGCAATCTCGGCTGATGAGTCGGATGAACCTACGAGTTACAAAGAAGCAATGGAGGGACCCGAGTCCGAGAAATGGCTAGAAGCCATGAAATCCGAAATAGACTCCATGTACACCAACAAAGTTTGGACTTTGGTGGATATTCCCGAGGACCGCAAGGCCGTCGAGAATAAATGGATTTTCAAGAAAAAGACTGACGCAGACGGAAACGTATCTGTCTACAAAGCTCGACTTGTCGCGAAGCGGTTCCGACAAATTCAAGGAGTTGACTACGAGGAGACATTCTCTCCTGTAGCGATGATCAAGTCTATTCGGATCCTACTAGCAATAGCTACCTATCATGATTACGAGGTATGGCAGATGGATGTGAAAACTGCGTTCCTTAATGGCAACATTGAGGAAGAGTTGTATATGATGCAACCAGAGGGGTTTATCGATCCAAGTAATGCTGGTAAGGTGTGCAAGCTCCAACCGTCCATCTATGGGTTGAAGCAAGCATCTCGGAGCTGGAATCTTCGATTTGATGAGGTCATTAAAGCTTTTGGATTTGTCCAAAACATCGAAGAGTTCTGCGTCTATAAGAAACTGAGTGGGAGCTCTGTAGCATTCCTTGTGTTATATGTAGATGACATAGTACTGATAGGGAACGGTAAGAAATTCTTAGAAGAAGTAAAGGAATATCTGAATGGAAAATTTTCCATGAAGGACGTTGGTGAAGCTGCGTACATATTAGGGATTAAGATCTATAGAGATAGACCTAATCGACGGTTGGCTTTGAGTCAGAGCACTTATATTGACAAGATTTTGAAAAGGTTCAAAATGGATAACTCCAGGAGAGGTCTCTTGCCAGTTATAAAAGGTGTCAAATTAAGCGTGACTCAATGCCCAACCACAGCAAAAGAGAAGGAGGAAATGTCCTCAAAGCCCTATGCCTCAGCCATAGGTTCTCTCATGTATGCTATGTTATGTACCAGACCGGATTTAGCGCTGGCCATTAGTATGACTAATCGCTACCAGAGTAATCCGGGAATGACTCACTGGACAGCAGTAAAGAATATCCTAAAGTACTTAAGAAGAACAAAGGATCTCTTTCTCGTTTATGGAGGAGTTGATGAGGAGCTCACCGTAAAGGGTTACGTTGACGCAAGCCTCGGCTCAAATCTAGATGACTCGAAATCCCAGACGGGATATGTTTTCATGTTGAACGGTGGCGCAATTAGCTGGAGGAGCGGCAACAGTCAGTCGTCGCTCAATCTACAATGGAGTCGGAGTATATTGCCGCTTGCGAAGCGTCGAACGAGGCGCTGTGGTTGAAGAAGTTCGGGATCGAGCTTGGCGTCTTTCCCAGCTGCACTGACCCCGTGGGAATCTTCTGCGATAACACGGGTGCCATTGCTAACGCGAAGGAGCCAAGAACTCACTCTACAGCCAAGCACATCCTCCGAAAGTTCCATGTGACGCGAGACTACGTCAGGGATGGACACACTAGGATTCACAAGATACATACGGATCTGAACGCAGCAGACCCGATGACTAAACCTCTTCCACATGGAAAGTTTGAAGAACACCGAGAGACCATTAGTGTTAGATACATACCTGATGTAAACTAGTGTAATTTGTACTCTAGTGCAAGTGGGAGACTGTTGGATATGTGCCCTAGAGACAAATTAATAAAGATATTTGTCACATATCCGTTTTGTTCATAATACGTTTTATACTGTGCTATAACTGTATTACTTGGAAATACTAATACAGGTGTAGTATAAAACATGGTCCGTAGTTTAACTCGGGTAAACTATCTCATTGGGCAATTGATTGATCAAGCTTTCCTGATCATGGCGACGATTAAGTCCATTGACAATGAGGTCATATCATTAGGGGAATGATGTGATGGACGTACACCCACCTAAAGTATTGCAATGTGATCGAGTCACATAGTTCAGCGTTGCTATGACTTTGTAACGTATGGCTTAGTCCTTAGACCGTAATGATCATACGTAAGCACCATCTATGAGGAGACTTTAATTTGTATCCCACCGCCTGACTGGAATATGCTGGCTATAACGGTGCACTTTAGGTATTCCGAAATAGATGGTTGATGAGTATGTTAATAGATCAGAGCGGGATTTGTCAGTCCTTGTGACAGGACAGGTACTCTGGGCCCACTCGGTGATATTGCATCAATAGCTTGCAAGCAAGTGACTAGGTCAAAAGAGATGCAATGATCATGGACGAGTAAACTTGTTTGTTGTGAACGAGATGTGAACACGGTATGTGGGATACCGACGATCAAACCTCGGACAAACAAAGTACCGCAGCACAAAGGGATTACGTCGTATCGTTAACGGTTTCCAAAAGCGATCGAAGCTCATTCGATGGAAGCGCAGGGGCTGTCAAGGATTGTAACCAGGTTCAACTGACTAGTCATTGGTCCATGAGAAGAGTCTCGACCATGTCTGCTGTTTCCCGGACCGTTAGGGTGTTACACTTAAGGGCAATCGATGCATAGGACAGTTACGGGATCAATCGGTGAAATAGGAGAAATCACCGGAATAGTTCCGGAGGAGAACGGAATGGTTTCCGGACATTTTGAATAGTTCAAAATAAAGTTTAATTGTTTTAATAATGTTTTTATTATTTAATTATCTGAATTAAATATTTAAAACTTATTAAATAATTAAAATAATGGAAAAAAAAGGCTATATGGGCCTTAGAGGCCCATTAGGGGAGGAGGGGGTTCCCCCCCTTGGGCTTGGCGCCAAGGGGTGGGGCCCAACCCCCCCTTGGCCGGCGCACCCCTCCCCCCTTGGGGGTTTAGTCCCACATGGGGGAGGGAAGAGGGATCACACCCCCCCTTGGCCTTTATATAGAGGGGTAGACCCCCCTTTTTCCATACAACAATTGATCTCCTTCTTCTTCCTTCTCCATTTCCGGAAGTGGACTCCCATTGTTTGGAGTCTGCACCAGGATTGGAGTTCTCCACCATAAGGCAGGCCGTCGCTCTGCCGGAGTCGGGATCCGTAGCCGTCTTCTTTCCGCTGCTCGTCTGGTTCGGAGCCCGGGAGGAACATCGATTGTGCCGTACGTGTATAATCTCTTCGAGGCACTACACCTGTGGTGCTGCTTCATCGCTGGAGGTCTACCGGGAGTCATCCTCGCCGGTGGTGGTCTTCTACACGACAAGGAGGTCGTAGTTCTGAGTCTACGCCAACCACGTTCGTAAGAACGTTTCCCGCTTTCGGTCTTCAAAGGTATGAACACTGATTCCCTCCGTTACATTACATCGCCATAGCATAGATCTTGGGTTCGGGTACCGTAGGTGTGAAAAATTTGTGTTTTCTGCCCCGTATCCCAACACGATACCGTAGTGTGTTGTCTTGTGTTGCTTTCTTGTTGTTGTTTGCTCGTGATTGCTTCGTAGTAATAGATGCTTGCTCGTTGATTGCTTTCCAGTGTTTACCCTCTTATGTGCTTCCGCGGGTACCTCTCGGAGATGATGCGAGCTTGCGATCAACTACACCTTCGGAACCCAACTTATCAACAGGCAAGGACTATACATTAATTATGATCCATTATATTTCAACCAGCGGTTTGCATGCTAGTCTAGGATAGGTTCGATGTTTGATCCTACCACATGTTTACAACCTCTTTCAAACCAATATAACCATGTCCCCTCCCAGCAAACCTTGTACTGCTATGTTACTATTGCTCGTTGCTCAGCCCCTGCTTAGTATGCATGCTTAGGATGCTACGATGTTACCCTGTTACTCCTTGGTTTGGGCTATCACATTATTATACTGTTGTTGATGATATGATTATTATTATAATGTTGACTATATTCGACGAAGGATGGAAGGTCTAGGCTATCCCGCCCCGACGCTTTGTTCCATTCGAGTCACCTAGGATCCGAGTTCCGGGTATTGGTTTTAAGACTGAGCGTGCCTAACCGCGTGTGGGATTTTATGGGGTCCCCTCTTCTTAACTACCTAGCTTCAAACATTTCTAGTGGTGGCCCAAGATGATTTACCATTTGAAACACATGCATATATGTCTGTCGGGTCGCTCCTAGCCGATATTCTTTAAAATAACTTGGGCCAGCTGAGACATGGTTTCTCTTGTTGGTCCACCCCAGGGAGCTAGGGGGCTGCCCACATAGTTTGGGTAGCTAAACCGACATCATCCAAATGGTAGAGTCCAATTCGAGAGCACGACCGGCTTTTGAGTTGGATGTCGACTCACCGGGGGCCACCCGGATTTGTTCGTTGTTAGCTAGAGGGACCTGTCGTTTCGGATCTCTCGGGACTAAATCATAAAATGGATGCCTATGATGGGTAGAAACTGAGAGAGATGGGCGTTGATACGTCCAAAACGTATCTATAATTTCTGCTTGCTCCATGCATGTTTTGTGTGATATTGCTATGATATAGATACACTTTCATACACTTTTGATAACTCATGATAACCCTCAACTGTAGGGGATCGAGATAGTCTTCGCGGGCAAGATAACCCAAATATTGATTCAACACTTGGGGACACAAAGAATACGTACAGACTTTGACAATTGAGTTGTCAATTCAACCGCACCTGAAATAAACACTTGCTTGCACGAAAGTATTAGGAGCAACTGTGATACAGTGGTAGTAGTGGTGGTGATAATAGTGGTAATAGTGATACTGGAACAGCAAAAGTAAAACAGCGGAAGTAAACAACTAGTAACCAGCAGAAAGAAAACACTGTAGGCTAGGGAGATGGATGGTTGGGCGTTGCTTGGATGAGAACGAACATGCAACAGATTCTAACTTGGGCAAGGCTCACAGAAAACAAAGGATCATCTAGGAAAATATCAAACATCAGGCATGTATCCCAGGGTAGTTGTACGTGCTTGCAATAAGAACTTTGCACAACATCTTTTGTCCTTCCCCCCCGCTACGAACGGGGCCAAAAGGAACTTAGGGAAATTAAGGTCTCCTACAGCGGAGAACCGGAACAAAGTATTAACACTTCATGGATACACGGAATCCTCAAATTATAGTCCATCCCCTTTGGTGTTCCAGGCAGTCACCACTAGGATCGCCGGTTTCGGACTATAATAGGTGCATACAACTCATAGATAGGATCAAGAACACCACAAACTCAAGAAACAAAAGGGTGATCAGATCTGAAATCATGGCACTCGGGCCCAAAGTGGCAAGCATTAAGAGCAACAAGTTGTAACAGAGATGATAAACACCAAGTAGATGATAGACAACATGCCCACAACAAATCTGATTGAACTATTACATGATCTAACTCATCCAATCCCTACCATCCCCTTTGCCTACAGTAGGGAATTACTCACACATGAAAGGAGGAGTCATGGATGGGTGATGGAGAAGTGATGACGATGACGATGGCGATGATTTCCCCCTCACCGGAGGCCAATTCAGCCTCCAGATTAGCTCTCCGGAGAAGAACAGAGGGTTGCGGCGGCTCCGCAGCGTAGATTGAAAAAGCCACTCCTGTTTCGATGTTTCCTCGACGGGAGAATAAATAGGGGCCAAGGTAGGTCACCAGGGGGTGTGGGACCCACCCAGGAGGGCAGGTGGCGCGGCCAGGGGGTGGGGCCGCTCCAGGCACCCTCCTGGCTGCCCCCTGTGGGCCCCCTTTGGCCTGACGGAAGCTTCCGGAACGCTGATTTTTAATATAATTTTTGCGGAATTTTTGGGGCACTTTAATCAGCCGGAAAACCTGAAAAACAAAAACAGCAGAAAACCAGAAGCTGCCAACTGGGTGCACTGAGTTAGTAGGTTAGTCCAAATTGGTTTAAAAGTGTAATAAAGTTCAACCAAAACATGGCAAAGTCACACAAAACATGCATGGAGCAAGTAGAAATTATAGATACGTTTGGGACGTATCACCATGCAACGGCAGGTCCTGTTTTCATAAAACAGAGTAAGTATCACATACTCATTTACTGCAAATGTTGTATAAGGGAATAACCATTTATAAAGTATATCAAATATATACCTTCTCCATCCACGACTTCTGCATCCTCGATAGGAGCAATGTCCGCGGCCAAGAGATCAGTCATGAAGTTCTGGAGACTCATATTAGCTCCTCTTCCGACATAGCTATGAACATAATCACCATAACTCGGAGGGAGTGAGTGCAATAACGTATTTATTGCAAACTCTTCCGTGGTGCTTTCGTTCATTGTTCAATATTCATAGTCCTCTACCAGGGTCAGGTACATCTCATGCATTCTGCCCAAGTGATCACCAAGGCTTGTGTGTTCTTCCATCTTTGTAGATAGAAACTTGCTTTCTAACTCAAATCTGGCAATTCTGAACTCACGTACGGACATTGTCTTTAGCGTGTCCATCATGTCATATGAGCCAGTGTCCTGAAACTGTATGCCCAAAAACTCTGACATGTTGAAGATCATGACATTCCTGACTACGGAGCATTTCTGTCGGCGAGCATAATGATCAAGTATCTCTTGATCGCCAACATGATCGTCCGGATGTTCTTCCACATGCACTTCTATTGTAAACAAGATGTCTACTCTCTTGAGAGGCGTCCTAAGGCGTGAGCACCAATCAGCAAAGTTTGACCCATTTTCTCTAAGTCTTTCACCTTCCATGAAGAAAGATAGTTCATGTTGCTCTAGTGCATTCATTTTCTACAAACATAATTGCAAGGAACACAATTAAGACTAGTTCACAACAATCTATCTACTAAAGTTTCACACTTGGTCTCCTTTGGATTCTTATCTGGACTCGTCCCCAGACCACTAGCCAGGTACAAGTCAAACTGATCCACTCCCTTTCGATAATTTGAGCACTCATGCAATGGATGAGCGTGAGCAAGAAAGTTGACACCTAAAAGGCGAAACAGAAAGAAGAGGTGGAGGAGGAAGACAAAAAGGGTGTGTGAAAGGCTCACATCAATGAGGAGAATCATAGGCGAGAGAAGGCCATATGATAGATATGATGTTAGGAGTAGGGATTGCCATACAACGGATGCACATGTGATCTAAAAGCTCTCCAATGGAACTAGTGGGGGTGCATCTAACTTGCTTGCTCAAGAAGACCTAGAGCTCGTTTGAGGAGGATCATCATTGGAATATACAAGCCAAGTTCTATAGTGTAAAAGTTCCCCACATAGCTATATGCATGATGATAATCTCTATGGAGTAGAAGGGATAGAAGATGAAGTACTAGTGTGGATCTCTCAAAAGGAATAGTAGTATGCCCCCTTCTCTCTTTTTATTTTTCTTTTTCTCTTTTTTCTCTTTTTTTTATTTTTGTGGCCTCAATGGCTCTTTCTATCTAACTCTCATTTGTCCTCTTTGGGATCTTTTGATTTTGTCCTCTTTGGGATCTTTTCCTCACTTTAGGGGCAATACTCTATATTTTACAAGAATATAGGAGATCTTTCACACTTTACAAAGGTACTCACAAAAATAAAATGTAACTAATCATGATGCAAATGTATGCCTCTGCCAGGATAGCAGGATATGCAATGGTACTAGCGCGTCATGTAGCAATGATTAGGGCAAGGCCCAACTAGCATGCAGCTCATCGATCAAGCAAGTAGCATGTATGACATGAGGATCAAGTCATGAGAGGGTGGATGTTGCATGGAAATGTATCTCGGAAAGGCTATGGAAATGCCTTGTAGGTAGGTATGGTGGTTGTTTTGAGGAAAGATATAATGAGGCTTATGATGACAGAGCGTATCATGCCAAGGGTTTGGATGCACCGGCGAAGTATGCGCCAACTCTTGAGGTGAGAAAGGGAAATGCACGGTACCGAAGAGGCTAGAAAAAGTATGGGTAGGTGGAAGTGTCAACTTTCGAATACTCACATTAGTCCGAAGAACTCATGCACTTATTATCGGCAACTCTCAATCTAATAGGAGGTTCACAAAGAGACAGGTACCTCGAGGAGGAGTGTATGGGGGTTTGGTTATCCTTGCGCATCCTCGACTCATGGTACGTGAGTGTACTCTAATATTCGAACCCTCCAGAGGTTAGTGATCCATCTAGTAGCTAGAGTTCTCAACAGGGGTTTTTGGTTTTCGAAAAACACACGGATTTCCCAAAATACGACATCTATCACTAATAGGCAAGAGCTCTTGACACCAAAAGTTCAAACATTACTCTAGTCAATACCTCAAAACTATTGCAAGTTACTACTTCAAAGAGAAAAGAAACTTTAACTACCTACTTTCTAGTCAAGACACAGAACTCAGTGCAATAGGCAAACTCTCTAACAAGATAAAACATGCAACCTATAGAAAGTTCGACCTGAAAAGAAAAGCTCTAGAAAAACTAAAGCACTACAGCTAAACAGACCAGCAGCTAAGAAAAGAAAAAGAACAACTCACAGCTAAAAGAAATAAGCATGCAAATCCTATGAGGAGTTCTAGTTCTAGTGGAGCGTGTTTCTCTCCCACACAAAAGAGCAAGTTGGGGTCTAACTTGTTACTACAGCAAAGAAAGCAAAACAAACCTAGAGACGTAAAGAGCGAGACGCTCCAAGCAAAGCACATAACGAATGAAGTGATAAAAATATAGTGCAACGAAAGACAGACCGATGATTGTTGATGAAGAAGGGGATGCCTCGGGGGCATCCCCAAGCTTAGACGCTTGAGTCTCCTTGAATATTTGTTGGGGGTGCACTTGGGCATCCCCAAGCTTGAGCACTTGACACTCCTGGATCTTCTTTCATCACCTTCCATCGCACTTGAAAACTCCCGGCTTTCCTTGTTGCATCCCTTCCGTTGATCTCGTCATTACTTCCTTGTCATCCCCCAAGCTTAGGCTTTTGGCCTAAGTCGAGCTCTTCTACTGCTGTCCCGAGGAGCCTCCCGCTCCCGGGTAGTGCTGGTGCATCCATGGGTCGTAGGGGAAGTCGGGGGCGTACACCGACACCCTGGGATTATCCCACCTTGAGGTGGAAGGTCCCGACTCCCATCCAGAGGAAGATCCTTCACCGTAGGGGGTGACGGTCTCCTCCTGGACTGGCGAATGCACCTCGTGCTCCTCCTGAGCGGGTGGATACACGACGTGCTCCCCCTCATCTGGGTCGACCCCCTCCGTGGGGTCGTGGTACTGGTATCTCCCCATGATCTCATCGAACTCGGCCACCGAAAACCGAAATCCGTTCCTGCTAGAAAAATCAAACACAAGTGGTGCAGGTAGACAGACATGGCGTTCCACATTATCTTTGAACCGCAAGATATAATAAAGTGCAAAGTGGTCAGAGGCCTTAGTAACAAAGAAATGCCTCTTCAGGGCAGCCAAGTCAAGACTAGTGAAAGGAAGGATAGCATCATCTGGGCGCGGCACTCCCTAAATGGAGTGCAAAAGAAGTGTGGCATAAACCCCTCCGAAGACGTCTCCCTTGGTACTATTAGTAGCAAGGCGCTTCGCAATGAGCTTACCCACATGATGCTCATGCTTACCTGATAGAGCATTTACCATAATAGTTGTATCGGGCGTGGAAGTGTTGCTCGTGTTGTCTCGAGCCAACACTCCCCTCGCAAGATAATAGGCAAAGTACCTAAGATGAGGAAACATAATGTTAGAAATCTTCTGCCGATTGGACCTCCTCACTTCAGTGTTGCAGACGGAGTCGAGGAGGGTGTTGATCTCAACGGTTGGAATATTCTTCCTCTTCTTCTTCTCAACCAAGCCTGGTAAACCTAAAACTTCACAAAATCTGTTCATAGGCATGGTTAGCAACTGATCATAAAGTCGAAACACCACAGTATCATTGTCAGAATAAAATCTGAAACTGTTAACAAAAACGGCTGTGAGTGTTTCATACTGAGGAACACGGCTCGTAACAAGCCGTGTCAAACCTGCATTCTCGCAAAGAGCATAAAACTCTTCCTTAATGCCGGCGTATTCCATGAAATCTTCGCGTGGAAATTCCATGGGCTTCGCGGGAAACACGTCCAACAATTCCACGGGTACGATATCTTCATTGTAACTAGCTCTCGTGGACGAAGGTGCAGCTGCAGAACGTGTTATACGGCTTGAGTTCTCGGGCTTCTTCTTCCCAAGCCACCTCCCTAATTTCTCCATTTCTGAAATTTTTAGCAATTCACAAAAACGAAGATTTAAGAAAAACTAGTTTGGACAAAACATTCTTCTCACTTAACCAAGGCTCAAACTAGCTGCAAAATTTGAAAAATAAATTTCTACTTAAACTTTTAAGCTTAACTAAACAGCACCAAGAACCACTAAATACTTACTAAAGAAGCCATCAACTAGAAAACTAATTGGAGGGGTGAGGGAGTTACATACCAGGGAGCACTTGTTCAAGAAATCAGCTCAAACAAGTGGCTAGAAAAGGAGATCGAAGGTACGAGCTCAAGAACAGCAAGAACGAGAAAACCAGAGGAAGAACTCGAGTTTTCGGGCAGAAAGAGAGAGAGTGAGAGGAGAGATGCCACCAGGGGGCGTGGGGCCCACCCAGGAGGGTGGGTGGCGCGGCTAGGGGGCTGGGCCGCGCCACCTGGCCTTCTGGCTTGGTGGTGCCCCCCCTTGGTCAGCCACAGGTGCCCTCTGGTGGCCTTTTACCTGGAAACTTAAAATATAATTTTTTAGTAATTTTCTGGGCAACTTCACTGTAGAAAAATTTTCAAAGTTCAAAAAGCTGCAAAAGCTTTCGTGAACTTGAGAGAGAAGTTAGAGCAAGTGAAGCTTTAAACATAGAAACTTTGGTATAGCAGGGAGAATAAAAGCTAGAGGAAATGAAGACATAACAAGCTCAACTTTTTACCTATATAAAACTTGCTAGCTAGCAAGGTTGATCAAGTCTTACCAACAAACCGGTGGCATATAGAGCAAAAGGTCTCGCCTCTTATGAAGTGGTCATTGCACTCTCACTTTAATGGACATTGTCCCCACCATAATTGTTTTGTATTTGTGGTATACATGTAGTGGACAATCCCATTCTCCAATCTTCACGGTCTCGATATTCTCGATGGAGTTAAGGCCATGCCTTTTGTCTATCTTCTTTGGAAAATACACCGTGTGTTCTTTATCATTTACGTTGAAGGTGACCTTCCCTTTATTGCAATCAATAACGGCACCTGCGGTATTAAGAAAAGGTCTACCAAGAATAATGGACACGCTCCCATCCTCGGGCATGTCAAGCACAACAAAATCAGTAAGTATTAAGCAATTGGCAACTTCAACAGGAACATCCTCACAAATTCCGATAGGGACGGCCGTAGACTTGTCAGCCATCTGAAGGGAGATATCTGTAGGAATTAGTTTCTCTAAACAAAGTCTTTTGTAGAGAGAAAAGGGCATAACACTCACTCCTGCACCAAGATCACATAAAGCACTTCTAACATAATTATTTTTTATGGAGCAAGGAATGGTGGGTATACCTGGATCACCGAGCTTCTCAGGAATCTTGCCACTAAAAGAGTAGTTAGCAAGCATAGTAGATATTGCCTCATTAGGGACTTTTCTTTTATTAGTGACAATATCTTTCATATATTTAGAGTAAGGAGGTAATTTAATAGCATCAGTCAAAGGTATTTGAAGAAAAAGAGGTTTCATCCACTCACAAAACTTGTTGTAGTGCTCTTCTTCTTTGGTTTTGATGGACTTGCTTGGGAAAGGCATGGGTTTCTGCACCCATGGTTCTCGTTCCTTACCGTGTCTTCTTGCTAGGAATTCTTCTCTTGTATACTTTTTGTGCTTATCGGGTGCTTCTTCTTCACGAACCTCGGGTGGATCATTCTTCTCAGCATCTTTTTCAGGCTCAGCACCATCTTCAGTCTCAGCATCGGAGGTAGATATACTGTTTGGGTCAATAGCTGGTTCTTCTTCTTCTATAGGATCATTGGAATTGTCAACTTCCTTGTGTTTCTTTTTCTTTTTCTTCTTCTTTGGAGAGCTAACAATTTCTTCTTCCTGTAATTGAGAATCTTGCTTGATCCTCTTCGGGTGCCCTTCTGGATAAAGAGGGTCCTGGGTGTGTGTTCCACCCCGGGTCTTTATACCGTAAGCTTGTAAATTGTCCTGTTTGGCATTTTTAGCAAGCAAATCTTTTTGCACATTAGAAATTTGTCCAAGCTGAGTTTGAACCATATGAAAATGCTTCACAAGACATTTAACATCATTAACTGTTCTACCTAGAACATCAAGCAACCTTTTGATAGTAAGAGTGTTTTCATTCAACTGACCTTGTATCTTTTCATTGAAGTGATTCTGCTTCATAATAAAATTATCAAGCTCATCTAAACATTGGTCAGGAGGTTTACCTTTAGGGATGTCACTTGCATTGAAGTCTAAAAGAGAATGTACTTCTACCGTAGGTGGGTGAGTGGTAGGCTCACACAGCTTCTCGATCGGAGGTAGATTCTTTACATCTTGAGTTTTAATACTTTTTCTCTTATGGACTTCTTTGCTTCTTGCATATCTTCGGGGCTTAAGACCAGCATGCCCCTCTTCTTTGGTGGTGGAGGTGGTTCAGGCACGGACCAATCTTCATGGTTTTTGGCAATCTTGCCCATCAGTTCTTCGGCATCGTCCGGTGTTCTTTGCCTGAAAACACAACCATCACAACTATCGAGATAGGATTTAGACCCATCGGTTAGGCCAGCATAAAAGATATCAATTAATTCATTCTTAAGGATTTTTTGTCCCGGTTTAGCCTGCAGCAAACTGCAAAATCTCCCCCAAGCTTTAGGGAGATTCTCATCCTGCAACTGTTCAAAATTATAAATTCTTTGTAAAGCAGCATGTTGCATATGAGCAGGAAAATACTTATCAACGAAAGATATAGCCATGTCTTGAGGGCTTTGGATGGATCCACATGGTAGTGCATCATACCATGCTCTAGCATCTCCTTTTAAAGAAAAAGGAAGGAGCTTGGTCACATAAAAGTTCCGGATCCTTTCATCAGTAGTAAACAAGCTACCTAACTCAATGAGTTTGGTCAGGTGCTCGATAGCATCGTCATTTTCTCTGCCATAAAAAGGATCAGCTTCAACTGTGGATATAAGTGAAAGGTCAACAGAGAAATCATAATCAGGATCTGAGATGCATATAGGTGACGTAGCAAAAGTAGGATCAGGAGTAAACTTGTTCTTCAGGGAGTGCTTTGCTAGCAACTTCTTTATAGTGGCAGGGTCGGAATCAGCACATTCATTGAGTTCCCTGCAAAGATCATCATCAAGTATAATATAATCATCCTCAAGGAGCTTTTCCTTAAGTCCTGCAAAGTTATGAGTTTTTCCAATAGGAGTTTGGGTAACAGGAATTTCATCACCCGAAAGTCGGGCAGCAGCAGCAATCTGTTCATCTATAAAAGAACCAAGTGAACCTGTAGTCTCAAAGGTAGTAGAAGCATCATCAAAAGTATCTGACATATTGCCAGACTCAGCAGAAGTAGCATGTAATCGTGGTGAATCAAACTGAATCATAACTGAAGGTGAATCAAGTTTAGCACTAGTGCTAAGAGCAGTACCTCGTCTCGTACGGGATGGTAGGATCGGAACCTTGGGGTCTCCTTTCTTACCCATAATGGATAACGTGCAGCAGGTAGGATACTTCGAGTAGACCTGTAAATAGAGCTATGGTCCCTGGCAACGGCGCCAGAAAACAGTACTTGATAACCCTCAACTGTAGGGGATCGAGATAGTATTCGCGGGCAAGATAACCCAATTTATTGATTCGACACTTGGGGACACAAAGAATACGTACAGGCTTTGACAATTGAGTTGTCAATTCAACCGCACCTGAAATAAACACTTGCTTGCACGAAAGTATTAGGAGCAACTATGATACAATGGTAGTAGTGGTGGTGATAATAGTGGTAATAGTGATAGTGGAACAGCAAAAGTAAAACAGCGAAAGTAAACAACTAGTAACCAGCAGAAAGAAAACACTGTAGGCTAGGGAGATGGATGGTTGGGCGTTGCTTCGATGAGAACGAACATGCAACAGATTCTAACTTGGGCAAGGCTCACAGAAAACAAAGGATCATCTAGGCAAATATCAAACATCAGGCATGTACCCCAGGGTAGTTATACGTGCTTGCAATAAGAACTTTGCACAACATCTTTTGTCCTTCCCTCCCGCTACGAACGAGGCCAAAAGGAACTTAGGGAAATTAAGGTCTCCTACAGCAGAGAACCGGAACAAAGCATTAACACTTCATGGATACACAGAATCCTCAAATTATAGTCCATCCCCTTTGGTGTCCCAGGCTGTCACCACTGGGATCGCCGGTTCCGGACTATAATAGGTTCATACAACTCATAGATAGGATCAAGAACACCACAAACTCAAGAAACAAAAGGGTGATCAGAGCTGAAATCATGGCACTCGGGCCCAAAGTGGCAAGCATTAAGAGCAACAAGTTGTAACAGAGATGATAAACACCAAGTAGATGATAGACAACATGCCCACAACAAATCTGATTGAACTATTACATGATCTAACTCATCCAATCCCTACCATCCCCTTTGCCTAAAGTAGGGAATTACTCACACATGAAAGGAGGAGTCATGGATGGGTGATGGAGAGGTGATGACGATGACGATGATTTCCCCCTCACCGGAGGCCAATTCAGCCTCCAGATTAGCTCTCCGGAGAAGAACAGAGGGTTGCGGCGGCTCCGTAGCGTAGATCGAAAAAGCGACTCCTGTTTCGACGTTTCCTCGACGGGAGAATAAATAGGCGCCAAGGTAGGTCACCAGGGGGTGTGGGACCCACCCAGGAGGGCAGGTGGCGCGACCAGGGGGTGGGGCCGCGCCAGGCACCCTCCTGGCTGCCCTATGGCCCCCCTTTGGCCTGACGGAAGCTTCCGGAACGCTGATTTTTAATATAATTTTTGCGGAATTTTTGGGGCACTTTAATCAGCCGGAAAACCTGAAAAATAAAAACAGCAGAAAACCAGAAGCTGGCAACTGGGTGCACTGAGTTAGTAGGTTAGTCCAAATTGGTTTAAAATTGTAATAAAGTTCAACCAAAACGTGGCAAAGTCACACAAAATATGCATGGAGCAAGCATAAATAATAGATACGTTTGGGACGTATCAACTCAGTGCACCCCAGTGCCAGTTCCTGTTTTCTGCTATTTTTCTATTTCAGTTTTCCCCCATATAAAAAGTGCCAGAAAAATTCCGGGAAAAATATAGGAAAAATCAGCGTACAGGAAGCTTCGCAAAGAGCCCGAGTTGGGCCAGAGGGGAGCCAGGGGTGGCCTAGGCGGCCACCCGGCGCGGCCACCCCCTGGGCCGCGCCAGGGGGCGCCTGGGGCCCCTGGTCCACCTCTGGCTGCCCCCCTTCGCCTATATATTCTCTGTCACGGGAAACTTCCAAAGACATAACCCTTTTTCGCGATCTCGCCTCTGTTCCGCCGCCGCCGCGCTTCCGAGATCGGGAGCACCAGAAGACCTCTTCCCGGCACCCTGCCGGAGAGAGGACCGACCTCCGGGAGTCTCCTCTCCACCATGGATGCTTCCCGGATGTCTCGTGAGTAGTTTTCCTTGGACCATGGGTCCGTGATCAGTAGCTATGTGATGTTCTCCTCCCCTCTGTGTTCTTCATGGTTTAGACCTCGTGAGCTGCCCTACATGATGGAGGCACTTTTGTAATCTTTCTGCTGTTGCTATGCTGAGTTTGATGGGATCTGATGGATTATGAGATTATGTTCAGATTGTGATTGAGTAATATATTTGGTTCTTATCTCTTATATTTTTGTTCCTAAGTAATTCTTACATGTTCTCCGTTGTTGTTTATGTCTTTGGCCAAGTAGTAGGTAGTAACTCCAAGAGGGAACATTTTGCTCGATTGTGGGTTCATGCCCCCCGATGACACGCTTGAGTGACAGAAACATGAGTCTAGGGGATGTGTTGTTGCCATAAGGGGGAAAACAATGGTGCTTGTAACCGCGGTTGCAAGGATTGTTTACTTTATGCAAAGTGCTTTTTAATGCAGTTGTCTGTTGCTTTGGGTATACACTTTGGGTGGGGCTCGCAACTTAATACCAGCGAGATGTTCTGGATAGATATCTCAAGGTGGATGATTAGTAGTAGATGCAGTTTGTGACGCCCCCAAAATCAATCTATGTACAGTAATCATACACGCAGGGTACACGGCTGAGATTAGGGTGCCACGGTGAGAATATCACAGCACAACACTAAACACAAAAGGATAAACCACTATGTTACAATAAAGGGGGTCACTCGGACCCGAATACATAAGTTATACAAACCATAATATCTGAGTACAGACATAGTTAGTCAAGTTTTGCCTTAAGAAGGCTATCACAAATAACATCAGGGATACAGATCGAAAAGGCAAGGCCTCCTTCCTGGGAGCCTCCGAAACTACTCCTGGTCCTGGTCAGCGGGGGTCTCGACGTAGTAGTATCCGCCTCCGGGGTACTCCTGCGCCTGGGCTCCAACGTCGACTGCAGCGGCCGATCAGGCAAAACATAAAGGGGGAAATAAAGCAAAGGTGAGTATCTAGCATACCCGCGAGTCTTACGTCCGCTACTAAGCATTATGCATTGTATCAACAGAAAGAAGAGGCTGTATATAGTGGACTGAAAGACAGAAATCCAGAGCAAGGGTAAGAAGCTAGGCCTATCGAAGACTAGCATCTTCTGACGATGTCTTGCAGCATGAGGTAAGAATCAGCCAACAGTTTATATAAAGCAATAAAGTAACGATGAAGCAGAAGTTGCTGCAACATTGTATAATAATAAGTTGTAATGATTAATAATAATAATGTCTCCGAGTTCCCTTCCTCGACTCCCTGCGAGGAAGAAGACCCGGAACCATACAATTTAACAGTAATAGTTTCTAGTGGTAAGATCCAACTTCAGCATAAAGCGTCCTGTTACCGTGGACACGGCTATTCGAATAGATTAATCTTCCCTGCAGGGGTGCACTGGCGTGACTCTACGACGCTCGGATCTCCAGGGTGGCGGGAACCTTGTTAGGGAACGCTCCACCAAAGCTATCCGACACAAAGTAGCCCATCCTTCAGCAATCAACAGAGAGGTCATCCGCCGGACTATATCCTATGTACGCCGGGCTTTGGACCCTAACCCGAACGTACTCCTGCACGGTGCGTGACAGGCCGGTGAAGCAAAATCAAAGCAAATACAAATACACCGCTCGAGCAAGAGAAGACAACACCACTTCCCGGCAATCATCCCGCGGTACTGCTGACGACTGAAGACCCTCGAACGAGACTACGATGCAGGGGAGCCCACACTCCTCGTCCCACGTGTAGGTAGTGCGTACAAGCCAAAAAGGCTACTCAAGACATCCGCCGAACCATTTAGAATTTTAATTAACCTGCGTGACAACCGTTATCGTTGCCTCGACTTAACCGACTCGCGGTCAACGACAGCAGTCAGGCCCACCAGTACATCGTTGCCTGCCCTGTCGTCCCACCAAGTCACTGCGGTTACCAACAAGGTGAACCGTCTCCTTACCTTGTCTCGCGTGTGCTCTTGGTAGAGCTCAACTTTCGTGGTTTGGTAACTCTCGCGAGATACGAGCAGGGGCCAAGCACGCCAGTAACGTCGGTCGTACCCTCCCTGTCGTTCCCGACGATATACCGCTCGCGGGCACCGTTGGGTCGCCCGACTTTCTTACCTTTAAGGACAACCGCTGTCCAGGACCCTATGGCGGCAAGACAAAGTCAACCTCGAGTGGAGTACAAGGATTACTCCTGGATAGCTCACACTTGAGGTGACTAGGCATAACCCAGATAGGGGCCTTTGGCGATGTCTGCATTGTACCGTACCTGTGCAGTTGTATTTAATGTATCCGCGATCGCTCCCATAGTGATCACGGCCCGCTATCTAACCCTAACTAACAATGCGCAGGGCTCACTGCTGAAATATGCATAAGTAATAATAGGCAGCATAGGATAACGGAAAGGTACATCAAGGGGCGACGAAATCAGGCTATGCAATTGAATAGGATTGTAATCGTAGCAGCAGCAGTAACAATGCCTAGTGCAAGAAAGTACGGAAAGGTAGGCGATATCTGGGGAAGAGAATGGCTCTTCTTGCCTGGTAGCTCGACGGTAGGGGCAGGGTCATCGACGAAGTAGTCGTACCCGGCAGCAGTGTAGTCGGCGGTGGCAGCGGGGTCTACCGGAGAACAAAGGGGGATAAACACAGTAAACACAAAGCAATTATAGCAAACAAATACAGGGCATGACATAAGCAAAGTTAACGGTGTTTTAACGCAGTGCAATGCACGTTGCTCGGAGCGGGAATTCATCCGGGGATGAACTGCCAGCTCCGGGTGATTACCAGACAGGGTGTCCGGAGGGGGAAGGGTTCATGCCGGAGGTGTCATGGACATCCGACAAACATGTGCAAGGTGTATCCGTGCTAGTTGATCTATTCCGAACAACTTTCGTGTTCGAAATAAATTCATCCGGGAGGTTTTTACCGGCACCGGGAATTATTGACAGACAGCCCGGAGGGGGGAATGTCGATGATCGGTGTGTTAGGGGGGTGGGGTAGACATACAGATAGCGTATTCTTATTCGTTGTATTTTTCTGATCAATTTTCATGTATAAAGTTTTTGAATCTGACTTACGGTTTAAAAGATATTTAAATTCAAAGTTTTAATCATTTTAAAAGATTTTCTGAATTTTCTTTATTAATAAAATAAACATTATCCACAGAGGGTTGACTGGTCAAACCTGACCAGGGGGTCCCACTGGTCAGCCTCACATGCTTAATAAAACATTTTAATTAAATCTAATTACAGTGGGGTCCGACATGTCATACACTGGATTTGATACTAATTCATTTTAATTAACAAAACTGACAGGGGGCCCATGTGTAAGTGGCACCCAATTTAACTAACAGTTTTCTATTTGTTTAATTAACATGTAATTTTAACACGGGGTGGGGGCCACTGGTCAGTGGGTCATTAACACTAATGACACCACTGACAGGCAGGACCCGCAGGTCAGCCTCATCGGCGAGCACACCGGCGAGGTCGCCGTTCGTGCGATACAGGGCACCATTTCGCGCGCGGTTTGTTCCTACTGATCGAGCAGAACGCGCCGCGTCGAACGGTAGTCGGGGCGTGGCCGGAGGTGGTCGGAATCAACGGCGGCGTCGACATCGAGCGGCGGTTGCGCACGGACCTCGTTGGAATCGCGTCTACGGAGGGAGATCTCGAGCATGCTCTACGAGGTGGAGTTCCTGGGGACGCAACGAGCGAACGGACACGCACGCCGTGCCATATACGCGAGATAGGCCACGGTGGGGAGCTCGCCGGCGGCATTAAGCTACGACTTCAATGGTGTCGACGCCTACAGGGCATGGGGAGCGCAACGGAGAGGTGGAGAAGGTGGCCCTTCTCACCAGGAACACGTAGAGGAGGGCAGCGGGCTCGGGGAAGGTTTGTAGTCACCGGAATTGAAGACGATGACGGCGGCGATGCAGAGGGAAAACGGCGACCGTGACCTAGTTGTGGTGGCGCCGGGCTCGATTCCTTCTGCGAGCTGACGAAGACGAAGGCTGCGCTTCGATTGGACACGGTGGCTCGGCCTGGGGGGCACAGTGGCCGCGCGTGGGCACGACGGCGGCCGGCGATGGCTCGGGAGAAACTTTCCCCGACGAGAGCGGCGCGAGGAGAGGGGGAAATGGGCTAGGGTTTCGCCAGGGCGTCGAAGGGGGAGTACATCACGGCGAGGCGGGTCCTGTAGCAGCGCGGTGGCAGCCATCGCGCGGTGCATCGCGTCGAGCACCTCTGCCATGGCGCCACGCACAGGGGAGGGGAACAGTGAGGAGGGGGATGACCCCGGGTGGGCCTAGTGGGCTAGGTGGGCTGCACTGTGCACTTGCTGTACTGGGCTGGAGCCCTTTTATTCTTTTTATTTCTTTTCTGCTTTTCTTTTATGTTTGGTATTTTTGTTTTTCTTTGAAATGATTTTTGCCACATGTGAAACTTGTGGGTATATTTGTGTTGCATATATTAGAGGTGCCACAAAAGGTTTGGTCACTTATAAAATTCATTTAATATTTTATTATAATATTAAATGATTAAATTGGGGTTTTTAGCTACTGTTTTGATTTGTTTGGAATTTTCTATAACTTAATAAATACCTAAACCCATATGGCTTTGGTCCACTGAATATTTGTGATTTTATAAAAGTAGTTTCACAAGTTTTGGACCAAGTTTATATTCCACTTTGTTTTTATTATTGCACCAAAGGCATTTTGAGATTTGATTTGATTTCAATCCAAAGGCAATTGAATTGAGCTTGGAGTTGTCTTCATTCCACCATGACCAAGGTACATGATCACATTGCATTCAACAATATCAAAGGAAAATATCAAGTTTGAGATGAACCACATTGATCAGACAAAAGTTTTGAACAGTACTGGGGAACAGTAATGGTGATTACTGTTCATCTGACAGTGAGGGTGTTACAAATCTCCCCCACTACAAGAATTCTCGTCTCGAGAATCTAAGTGGTAGCGGGAAAAAGATCGGGGTATTCTTCACGAAGACGATCTTCGCGTTCCCAAGTGGCTTCATCTTTAGAATGATTCGACCACTGAACTTTGAGAAACTTCGTCGTCTTGTTGCGGGTTTTGCGTTCAGACTGATCAAGAATACGACTCGGGTGCTCTTGATAAGTCAAGTCTTGCTGCAGTTCAATCATATCATGTTCCACTTCGCGGATGGGGTCCTTGAAGTAGCGCCGGAGTTGCGACACGTGGACTACATCGTGGACTTGAGAGAGGTTCGGCGGCAATTCCAATCGGTATGCCACTGGTCCACTTCTGGAAAGGATACGGAACGGGCCAATGTAGCTAGGAGCTAACTTGCCTTTGATTCCGAAACGATGAGTGCCTCTCATGGGAGTGACACGGAGGTACGCGTATTCGCCAGGCTGATAGACCATTTCCTTGTGCTTGCGGTCATAGTTGCTCTTCTGATGAGACTGAGCAGCTTTCAAGTGTTCACGAATAACGCGAACCTGATCTTCGGCGTTCTGTATAATTTCCGGACCAATGAGAGTTCGTTCTCCAGTTTCTGACCAATTCAGAGGGGTTCGACACTTACGAAGGGTGTCATCTGCAGACTAGCTTGATAGCTATTGTTGTACGAGAATTCAACAAATGGAAGAGATTCCTCCCATTTCTTACCGAATGAAATGACACAAGCTTGAAGCATATCTTCAAGCACTTGGTTGACTCGTTCGACTTGGCCTTGCGACTGGGGGTGATAAGCGGTGCTGAAATTTAGGTGAGTGCCCATAGCTTCTTGGAAACTATCCCAGAACTTCGAGGTGAAAATGTTGCCTCGGTCGGAACTGATCTCCAACGGAATACCGTGGAGCGACACGATTCTGGAAACATAGAAGTCTGCCAACTGACTAGCAGAGATCGTCTCCTTGACAGGCAGAAAATGAGCAACCTTGGAGAATCGGTCGATGACGACAAAGATCGCATCATGACCCTTCTGTGATCGCGGAAAACCGGTGACGAAGTCCATTTCAATCCTGTCCCATTTCCATTCAGGAATAGAGAGTGGTTGCAGAGTTCCAGCAGGTCTCTGATGTTCTGCTTTGACGCGACGGCAAACGTCACACTCATCAACATAACGAGCGATGTCTTGCTTCATGTTAGACCACCAGTACCGCTGACGAATGTCTTGGTACATCTTGGTACTACCAGGGTGGATCGACAAAGGTGTATCATGAGCTTCTTTCATGACATCAGGGGCATAATTCAGGTTTGTCTTCGCTACCGGAACCACTAAACGACCCTTGAAGTACACCGCATTATCATCATTTGCATCAATAGTGAAGAATGAGGGCTCTCCGCTGGCGACACGACGCTTAATCTTCCAAATGTCAGAGTCATAATGTTGTACCGTCTTGATGCGGGTGTCGAGGTCTGGTTTTACCACCAGGGAGTTCACATATCCCTGTGGAACAATCTCAAGGTTTAGCTTGTGTAGCTCTTCATACAGAAGTGGTTGTTGTACTTGAACTTCAAGTTCACTACAGTAGGCTTTGCGGCTTAGGGCATCAGCCACCACATTAGCTTTGCCAGGGCTGTAAGAAATTCCCATGTTGTAGTCGGCTATTGTCTCGAGCCATCTATGCTGGCGGAGATTCGGGTCTGGTTGAGTAAACAAGTACTTCAGGCTTTGGTGGTCGGTGTAGATCTCGCAACGATTACCGACGAGGTAATGTCGCCACAGCTTCAAGGCATAAATGACCGCTGCCAATTCAAGATCATGTGTTGGATATTTATCTTCGTGAGCACGCAATTGACGAGAGCCATAAGCAATCACTTTGCGCTCTTGCATTAGGACACAGCCTAATCCTTGACGAGATGCATCACAATATATCACGAAGTCCTTCTGGGTATCAGGAGGAGCAAGCACTGGGGGAGAAGTGAGCTTGTCCTTGAGGGCTTGGAAGCTTTCCTGACATTTATCTGTCCACTCAAACTTGACGCCTTTGTGAAGCAGGTTAGTCAAAGGCCTGGCAATCTTGGAGAAGTTCTCGACAAAACGGCGGCAATAGCTGGCGAGTCCGAGGAAACTTCGGACTTGCTTGACAGTCTTGGGAGGAGTCCAGTCAAGAATAGCCTGGATACGTTCTAGGTTGACGGCAATGCCATCCTTGGAAATCACGTGACCAAGGTAGGTCACTTCAGGAAGCCAGAACTCACACTTAGAATACTTAGCGTAGAGTTTGTGTTCTCGAAGCTTCTCCAGTATAAGGCGAAGAAGTTCAACATGCTCCTCTTTATTCTTGGAGTATATTAAGATATCATCCAGATAAACCACGACAAATTTGTCGAGGTATTCCATGAATATATAGTTCATCAATCGGGAGAAAGTGGCTGGAGCATTTGTCAAGCCAAAGGACATGACAGTGTACTCGTATGAACCATAGCGAGTAATGAAAGCGGTCTTCGTAATGTCCTCTTCACGGACTCGGATCTGATGGTAACCCAACCTCAAGTCAAGTTTCGAAAACACCGTGGATCCAGCAAGCTGATCATACAGATCGTTGGTCCGGGGAAGCGGATGTTTGTTCTGGATGGTGGCTTGGTTGATGGGTCGGTAATCTTGGACCAAATGATTTGTTCCATCGCTCTTCTTGACAAAGAGCGAAGGTGCTCCCCAAGAAGAGGAACTTGGGCGAATGAATCCTTTGTGAAGTGCTTCGTCGATCTCCTTCTTCAGTTCAAGGAGGTGGTGAGGTGGCATCTTATAGGGACGCTTGGCAATAGGGACGGTGCCAGGCTTCAGGTCGATGACGAATTCCACCTCTCGGATCGGGGGTATTCCCGGGAGTTCTTCTGGGAAGACGTCGGGAAAATCACGAACGACCGGAACGTTCTCAATCCCGTCAAGAGGTGAGATATTCAGTGCATTCATCATATATATCTGTGTTTCCGCATCTTGGGTAATTCGGGTGGTGTGGTTAACAATCTCGCCAGAGGGGTGATAAAGTTGGACGGAACTGGTGCCACAATACAGTGCGGCATCATGGACTTTCAACCAATCCATGCCCAGAATGAGGTCTATGGTGGAAGACTTCAGGAGGATGGGGAAGCAAGGAACTCAATTCCTTCAATTTCGACGATGGTGTTGGGCACTATCTTGGAGGTGTGGCAATGGCCTATCGGAGTGCGGACAACCATCGGTGGATCCATCTTTTCTACCATGAAGTTATGCGACAATGCAAATGCTTCTGACATGAATGAATGTGATGCTCCTGTATCAAATAAAACAGTAGCAGGTACTGAATTAACAAGAAGGGTACCCATCACGGTAGCAGGTTGCTCCTGAGCTTCTTCGACATTAATGTTGTAAGCATGTCCGCGAGTGTGAGCAGAAGACCCAGTGGTATAGTTGGGGGTCATGTTGTTGCCACGCCCATTTCCACGGCCAGCAGGGTGAACTACCAGTTGATTCTGTCGCTGAGGGCAGTCTCTGGAAAAGTGACCTGGATGATGGCACTTGAAGCATAGGCCATCTTGAGGACGGAGGGGTGCAGTCTCAGTCTTCGGCTGTCTCGGCGGGGGCGGAGGCAGACGAGGTGCAACATACGACGGCCTTGGTACAGGGGCATTTGGACGAAACACACTGTGTGGAAGCCAAACGCGTTGCTTCTGTGCTGTGCCCGAAGATGAGCCAGCATCACGGGGGCGCTTCGGCGAACCACCGAACTTAAGCTGAGCGGTCTCAAGAGTGATAGTCTGGTTCACCATGGCGGCGAAGTCGGGGAAGACGTGCAAAGCAAGTGCAAGCTGGAGATCTGGGTTGAGTCCATCACAGAACTTCTCTTGCCTACTTGCATCATTGGGGAGGTCACTTGCAGCATAGCGGGAGAGGCGGAGGAACTCCCTCTGATATGCCTCGACAGTTTTGTTGCCCTAAACGAGGTTGCGGCACTCGGCCTTCATATGGTTCATAATCGCCTGGGGGACATAACGAGCACGGAAGGTAGCGTTGAAGTCATTCCAGGTGACGACAGTCCCTTCAACTAGCGAGCCCTTGTAAGTGTCCCACCACTGAGCAGCGGGGCCACGCAGGAAATAGGACGAAAAGTTGACGTAATCAGCAGCGCTCACATTAGCGAACTCCAGCTGACGAGTGATATCACGAAGCCAATCATCGGCATCCAGCGGCTGTTCAGGTTGGTGGAAGAGAGGGGGATTGAGACGCATGAAATCCCGCAGAGTAACCACAGGCGGTTGGTTCTGGTGCTGGTTCTGGTTCTGATTCTGGTTCTGGAGCTGATCTATGACTCCTTGCATAAACACTTGGTTCAGCTGAAACTGCTGCATCATCGCGGCCATGTAGTCCGGCGGCGGAGGTGGATCGTTGGCACCACGACCACGACCACGACCACCACGACCAGCCATCCTGCTAGAATTTAACAGGGGTATTTCAGCGATGAGAATTTTAACGAGATGCCAGAAACGAGTAAGAGGTAAAACGACAACAACAAAGAGGAGGCACGGATATATAGGAGTAGTCATATAAGACAATATACATCCACACATAGAATCAGTCGAAAATCGGGCAGCGTAACGTCGTAGAAATTAAAGAAAAAGGACACACTAGGCGGCGCGCAGACCGCGGTAAGGATTACACGACGCGACATAGATTCCATTATGTCAATCACGCCGCAAGAAAACTGTTGGCCACAGGAGTTAATGCCAGAGGACGCGCGGCCTGCCCAGAATGAGAATGGGATTCGCGGTCCGGGACCTGTGGTATGACTCCTGCGACACGACTCAATCAATGGGGGACGCACCAAAAATGCCGGGTGGAATCAAGAGACACGACAGGAAAAAGAAGTTTTGCCGTCAGCTTAGGACTTTGCCGTCAGCTTTCTATCGGGGCTGACGACATAGGAACCTATGCCATCAGCCGTGGGCAAAGCTGACGGCAAAGCATTGGATGACGGCGTAGGGCTTATCTTCCGTCAGCCGTCCCTAAGCCATCAGCTGGCTGATGGCAAACAGCGCAATAGCTGACGGCAAAGGAGGGCGGACGACACCCCCCAGGCCACGTGTCCCTTCCAACCGAGAGCTAACGGCGCCCAAGCTTTGCCGTCAGCTGGCAGACGGCTTAGCCTAACGGCAGGCTTAGCCGTCAGCCGGCTGACGGCATAGCGAGGACTTAACCCACGCCCGCGGCTAGCCCTAACCCTATCCTCTCTGAGTCTCTCTCGCCCACCTCTCTCCCCTGACCCAGCACGCCGCCGCCACCACCACCACCCCGGACCGGCCCTCCTTCTGTCGCCTGCACCGCCGCCGTCGCCGTCGCCGGTGAGTGGCCGCCCCCTCATCTCTTCCCTGCTCCCTGCTCCCTGTCCGCTGGTGAGTGGCCGCCGCGCTGCTCCCTGCTCCCCGTCGACCACGCCACCGGTGAGCTGCGCCACCGCCACCCCCTGCTCCCCGTCGACCACGCCACCGGTGAGCTGCGCCACCGCCACCCCCTCCTCCACGGCCCCGGTGGCTCCCCTGCCGGCGCCTGCCACCACCTCCTAACCGCCCCCCTCCAGGTGAGCAATTTTCTGTGATGCAATCTTTTATAGTTCAACAATATTAGAAAATCCTATGCATGGTACCATGATTACTGAAAATGATTAGGTAGATTTATGAGATTCATGATTAATGAAAATTATAAATTTATTTAATTATTTTATAGATCAACAATGTTAGGTGTTTTTTCCTATTTAGGTATATTTATGAGTTGCCAAATTACAAAAACATTAGGTATATCAAATCTACTCACATTATAGTTGCCATTCAAAACATAGATCGTCAAATTTATGAATTGGAGACAATCCTATTAAATGCAATTATCCTAGGCTTTACAACATTTTTTCATAAAAACATCTCATGGAAGAAGATTTAAATAGGGGGATTTATTGTGTGCCATTAAGAGGGATTTTATTGGGTGAATATTGGGAAAAATATATAGTAAAAAAATGTCCTATAGAACAAAAGTCCTAAGAACTACTCCCTCCGTTCCGTTTTGTAAGGTGTATTATTTCTAGCTCAATGACCAAGGCACTATAAGATTAGAGGATGGATGGACAAAATTACCCTTCCTACTAATTTTAGAAGGTTTAATCAATTAGGTGATCTTGTCCTCAAGATAGAGCAACCCACGCTTATTTCCTTCCATCCCTTGCATGACTTGCCAAGTTAATGCTTTAGAGTCGCCCACCTCGAGCCAGGAATTGTCGTTGCGCAACCCATATGCGTCTCCCGTTCGAAAGATTCCATTTATAAATATGCATTCATTTGCATATTTATAATTGGATTCTTTCGAATTGTCCAACGTTATCCATGGACAGCCCGAGTATGTGTAGATTGGATTCATTTCCCCATATATGCTCTCCTCCTGATCGGACGCAGGATTTCGTCAGCGCCACCTTGTTGTTCTCCGGTTACACATCCTCTCGGTTTATGCTGAGACGTGTATCAGGAGAACAGCGGGGAGGTGCTGTCGAAATTTTGCGTCAGATCGGGAGGAGAGCATGGGGAAATGAATCCAATCTGCACATACTCGGGTGGGATTAGGACCTATCTTTACCTATTAGCTAGTGTGCATATGTCGTATCACCGTAATTAATTATATGCCTTCTGGTGTTAATTTGTACTAGCTAGCTAGCCAGAATGAATGATCGTGCGTGGATGTACACCGGTCACCCTAGTCAAAAAAATATGACTGAGGAATGGTTGGCCAAGACCGAGGAGTTCCTAGAGGTTGCATTTAGTGCTGGCCAACCAAGAACATGGTGCCCCTGCACTAGATGTAAGAACTATTCACAACAGACAAAGGATGTAATGGGTAAACACCTGCAAATACGTGGTTTCATGCCTGATTATACGTTGTGGTCATTTCATGGCGAGTCGACCCAACGTGACAGACATGAGGTAGTGCGTCAGCGCATTGAGGATTGTGGTACAGGGATCGAAGACATGGTCAATGACTACAACGATGCTCGTCTTGAGGACGAAGAACCGGAGGAAACTGCCAAGGCCTTTTATGCCATGCTAGAGTCTTCAAAACTCCCACTGCATGCGCACACCAAGCTTTGTCAACTAGATGCCATCGCACAAACAATGGCTCTTAAGGCACAATTCAACTTGTCCAGAGAGTGCTATGATGCGATGATGACCTTATTCGGGCGCTTTCTACCGGACGGTCATATTATGCCTGCAAACCTATACCACTCAGACAAAATACTCGGTGCACTGAAGATGCCCATCGAGCGGATACATGCTTGTGAGAAAGGATGCGTCTTATTTATCCATGAGTATGCGGATGATAATTATTGTCCACGCTGCAAGTCCTCCAGGTATATTGTCGTAGACAACGGTCTTGGTGAGAAGACGTAGAGAAAAATACCCGTAAACATTCTTCGGTACCTACCGATCTTACCAAGACTTCAACGGCTTTACATGCTTGAAGAAACAGAAAAACAAATGACATGGCACAGAGATGGAATTAGACGTGCTACAGATGAATACGGGAATTTGATGTTGACCCACCCCTCTGATGGTGAAGTGTGGAAGATGTTCAATGAAATACATAAAGAAGGTAAAGCCAAAGACCCAAGAAACGTGGCACTCGCCATTAGCCTCGATGGGTTCAATCCTTTCGGTATGACGGCAACCCAGTATAGTTGTTGGCCCGTATTCATCATGCCCCTCAATCTGCCCCCTGGAGTACTTATGCAAAGAAAGCACATCTTCTTGACGTTGATAGTTCCGGGGCCCAACTATCCCGGAAAAAATATGAATGTGTACTTGCAACCACTGATGGATGAGTTGAAAGAAGCTTGGGATAATGGGATCCGGACATATGACGCAGCTAGCAAAACAAACTTCCAACTGCATGCTTGGTTGATGTACTCCATGCATGACCTGCCGGCGTTTGCACTTTTTGTTGCATGGTGCGTGCACGGAAGGTTCCCATGCCCGCAGTGCAAGTCTGCTCTTAAGTTTCATTGGCTGCCGGAGGGTCGCAAGTATTCTTGCTTCGACTTGCATAGACAATTCCTGCCTCTGGACCATGGATTCAGAAAAGACAAGAAGAATTTAACCAAAGGTAAAGTTGTCGAGCACGAGGCACCACCTATGATGACGGGCGCACAAATTCTTGATCAGTTGAACTCACTAGAGCCTGATCCGAACCGGCCAGGGTATTTCTTGGGATATAATACGGAACACGCCTGGACCCACAAGCCATGCTTTTGGGATCTCCCGTATTTCAAAGACCTTGCTCTTCCACACAACATTGACATGATGCACACTGCAAAAATATGGGTGAGGCCCTTTTTGGTACATTGTTCGGCACTGATAAGGGGAAAGATAATGTTAAGGCTAGAGTCGATCAGGAGAGTCTGTGTAATAGGAAGTCACTGAACATGCGACAACCGAAAGGGAAGAATAATTGGGAGAAGCCAAAGGCATGGTTCAATCTTAAAAGGGAACACATGAGGGAAATCCTCATCTGGGTGAAAAAAAAGTTGATGTTCCCCGATGGGTATGCAGCGAATCTAGCAAGGGGAGCAAGTCTTGAAAAGTTGAAAATCTTTGGGCTGAAGAGTCACGATTGGCACATATGGCTTGAGCGGATAATGCCGGTGATGTTGCGCGGCTACATCCCCGAGGATGAATGGCTAGTAATGGCAGAGCTAAGCTATTTCTTCCGTGTTCTTTGTGCTAAAGAATTATCGCCTATTGTGATAGAAAAGATGGAAAAACTGGCGCCGGAGTTGATATGCAAGTTAGAGAAGATCTTTCCACCGGGTTTCTTTAATCCGATGCAGCATATGATTTTGCATCTACCGATGGAGGCAAGATTGGGTGGCCCTGTTCAAAACCGTTGGTGCTATGTAACCGAGAGAATGCAGAAGACGCTTCGAGCAAAATGTAAAAATAAACGGAGAATTGAAGCATCAATGGCTGAGGCATTCGTTGTCGAGGAAGCGGCAAACTTCGTGACAGCACACTATGCTGCCACTAATTACAGTTTGCATAATCCAAAGCCTCGGTACAATACTGGCGACCCCGAGCGACATGAATCCAAGTTCAAACTCTTTAAAGGGAGCCTCGCACCTTGTGGGGTTATGAAGACAAAGACGTTGACCTTCGAGGAATGGAGCATCATTACATTGTATATCTTGACCAACATGACAGAAGTGCGGCCATACATCGAGTAAGTGCGCGGTACATATTAATTGTTCTGCAACTTCTTGACGAGTTGTGTGTCTAACTTCTCTTAATTATTTGATACAGTCGATTCGTCGCGCAATTCTCGAATGGAGTGGCGATCCAAAAAGACTCCATCGAAGAGATTAATCTTCTTGAGAAGCGGGGAGGCGGCAATCCCGGTTTCATCTCTTGGTTTATACAAATGGTACTTCTTATATGATATACAGGCCATTGTTATTTCTTCGTCGTCTCAGTACCGACTAATACAACAAGCCTTTCCATTTCAACTTGTAGGCTAATTCAGAGTCGATGGACGCTGAATTGAGACAAATCGCAAATGGTTTTGACTTTAAGGTCCATACATATGAAAAATACGACATCAATGGGTACCTCTTTCGTACTGGTATGAAAGAGCAAACTATGCCCGATCGGAAAACAACGAATTCCGGTGTGTCCGCTATAGATGGAGGAGTCGAGTATTATGGAATAGTTGAAGAAATATACGAACTGCTATATTATGGTGAAAATCCTCCGAATGCCGTTGTCTTCAAATGTCATTGGTTCGATCCGAAGGACACTAGACGAACTCATGAGCATGTTGGGCTAGTTGAAATTAAACAGAAGAACCGTTTAAATGTTGCCGAAGTTTATATTGTGGCTCAACAGGCCACACAGGTTTTCTATCTTCCATGGGCCTGCCAAAGTGTAAAGAATCTCGAAGATTGGTATGTCGTCTATGACGTGCCGCCACATGGTAAACTACCTGCCCCCAATGAAGAAGAGGATTATCAACCTCACATAGACCCAGACACATATGACGGAGAATTCTTCCAAGAAACACGTGTGGCCAAAAAACATTTCGGAAAAACCTCTACGTTTGTTCAAAACATTGAAGTAGGGAATGACAATGCGGAGGAAGAGGAAGAAGTGGAACACGAAGAGGTTCCCGATGATGATGAGGAGGAAGATGAAGAAGTGGAACACGAAGAGGTTACCGATGCGGATGACCTATCATTGCTTGACCGGTTACAAAAAGGCTTTCGAAATGTGGTTGACGCTGAACCCGATCCCGGAGAAGAGATCATTCATGACGACACGCGTGATAGTGACGATGATGTTTTTATTGATCCTGGAGAAGATACAGATGATCCCGACTATTAGTTGTATGCATCCCAACTTTCTTTTGTTTGTTGTATATATGAATTTGTATTATTTATTTCCTTAATGTACTAATTCATCTTTATATGCATATGTTTGTTTTTTGTATATATGAATTTGTATTATTTATTTCCTTACTTTACTAATTCATCTTTACTCTGTAACAGGTGTTGACACATGGCGAGCCGTAGGGACCCACCGGTGGAGTCTCGACCACCTCTACCTCTACGGAGAGAGTTGCTGGCGGGTATTGTCGCAGCCAGCTCGCCGCCGGCGCGTGCTGAGAAGCCTCGTGGGAGAGGTCGGGGAAAAGGCCCAAAGAGAGCTAAACCCGGTGGTCGAGGAGGTGGTCGAGGAGCAGGTGGCGCCCTAGCCGAGTCACCCACTCACAGGACAGTCTCACCGGTGCAGGAGCCACCGCCGGTGCAGTCGGAGGCACCGGAGCAGCGGACACCGCCGGTGCAGTCAGAGACACCGGAGGCACCGTGGCAGTCGACGGAGCCTCGTTGGGATGATCCTTGGGAGGAGCGTGCTCGCACGGATGATGATGATGCTGATGAGGATGATGATGGCGATGACGACGGGGCTGAGGGGGGTGAGGGGGATGATGGGGGTGAGGGGAGCTCCTCTTCCAAGAAGCCGGTGTACCAGCGTGGTATGACACGGCTCCCACCACGTCCGGACCCTGCGCAGAGGGTATTGATTGCGCCAGATGGGGAGAAGTAAGTTGATGAATTTTTTGTGTTCCTTGTATATATATATCATACATGTACATATGGTCCAACAAGAACTAATGTCTTTGTGTTCTTATTTTGAAGGGCGTGGACTTACCCGGAAGGTGCTCGGAATCCGAACTGCCTCCTTGGTGCCGTGCTTAAGGAGCAGTTCCCCGGGCTAGTCCAGTTGCCTATTGAGGGTAGGGTTCCTGAGCCCGGCCTCACTTGGCCACACTACAAAGCCGCCCCGGCCCCGCCAGATGAATGCATCAACAACGTTGAATGCCGTACCAAAGCCGACATGGTGGTGGCTACTTTTTGGGTAAGTATTCTAAGCATTGCAATCATTTATTAGTGTTGGAATCATTTCACTCATCTTTTCATATGTTCGATGCATTTTTCAGTGCTACTATAGGGTTGAGGAGGGGATGGAGCCGGCGGCCCAGAAGAATCTCGAGAAGGAGATAGTGAGGCTACTCACGAACACTAGGCACGAGATGCGTGTTCAGTGTGTTCGAGATTGGTACGCCAAGAAGGGCGTGAAGAAGGCCAAGAAGAAGTGTAGAAAAGTTTTCCTTAAGAAGGATGAATACTTGGAGGTAAATTCCTACACTTATAAGTAAGGCCTAGTTAGCTCCAACTTTTCTTTATAAGCTTATGAAGCTCAAACTTGGCTTTATAAGCTTATAAGTGTCAAACGTTTCTTTATAAGCTTATGAAGCTCAAACTTGGCTTTATAAGCTTATAAGTGTCAAACTTGGCTTTATAAGTTTATAAAGGTCAAAGTTGGCTCTATAAGCTTGTAAAACTAAAAAATGATAATAATAGCTTAGTTACATAAAACTTGACTTGTACTTGGCTTAAAAAAGATATTCAATGACTTTATAAGATTATTAATTCATAGGCGCCCCCGAGATGGTGTGCAAATAAGATGGATTGCTTTGAGGCGATAGTGGAAAAATGGCTCAGTGATGCCTGGCTGTCCACCCACAAAAGCGCCAAGGCTAGGCGTGCACAAATGGTAGGTGTGGCACACCACCAAGGCAATCTCAACGTCAACGAGTACGCAAAAAAATGGGTATGTGCCTTTTTGTTTTAAGTTTCATGTCCTTTCATCATTAATCAATTGATTTGTTTCATGCCTTTTCTTTGCTTTTCATTGTAGGCGAAGCACCATAATCAGCCTGTGCCTAAGGGATTTCGCTCATTTGCCATGGCCCATAAGGGAAAGTACAAAACGGTGACGGCATATTCCGAGGGCGACGGTGTTGAGGCGTACACCAGCGCTGCAGCCTACCACAAGATGATGGCCTATTCTGAGGTGGCGAAAGAGCTACGCGGTCCTCAGTTTGACCCGAGCGAGGAGGAGATTGATCCAGAGGCCTTGATGATTTCTGGTGGCGGTAAGCATCATGGCAGCACCTCCATGTGCAATGGCTTCGTACATTGCCCGGAGACTCTACCTCAGATCAAGGCGAGGCAAACGAGCTCCGCTCCTGCTGTACGACCTCGCCCGCGGCCAGTGGACATTGCTATCCAGGTATAACTTTGTCTCAATTTTTCTTTCCGTTCTTTAGACTACGTAGCGATGATGACAATAATTGCTATATTGTTGAGTGTTCTCAGGACGCCATTCAGAGGGAGAGACAGGCGACACAAGAGATGTTGTCGGAGCAGCTTGCGGAGAGGGACCGGCTGGCGGAGGAGAGGACCCAGAGGATACTCGAGGAGGAGAGGGCACGCAATAATGCCCAGACGAAGGCCATCTACGACCTCTTCTCGGTAAGTTACTACTTTTGCATATATCCGCCAAGAATGCATATGCATATGTTTGGTTCACTTGCTAATATGCTCGAGTCATCAAAACCTAACTCGCAGAGTATGTGGGAGAAGCAAGGTCTTACCCCTCCACCGATGCCGACGCCTATCGTTTCTCCTCCCGAAACGGTAAGTTTCTTTCAATGATCAATATATCCCGGTCTTATACCATCAAGTGTCATCATGCTTACCACATTGCAACTCATCCTTTGTTGCAGCATAATTCCGGAGCTGCATCTCACAACCCACAAGAATCTCCTAGTGAATCCCCGAGCAACCCACGTGGCGGCGCTTCTCAGCCTTGAGGTGGCCTCCGGTAAGTTACATAAATCTCATCAATGACTTTATATGCTCATAAAGCTCAATAATGGTAGTAATAGCTTAGTTACATAAATATTTACTTATTCTTGGCTTATAAAAGCTAAAAAATGACTATATAAGCTTATAAAACTTATACTTGGCTTTATAAGCTTGTAAACCTAAAAAATGAATTATACTTGGCTTATAAAAGCTAAAAAATGACTATATAAGCTTATAAAACTTATACTTGGCTTTATAAGCTTGTAAACCTAAAAAATGAATTATACTTGGCTTATAAAAGCTAAAAAATGACTATATAAGCTTATAAAACTTATACTTGGCTTTATAAGCTTGTAAACCTAAAAAATGAATTATACTTGGCTTATAATAGCTCCTTAATGACTTCATAAGCTCATAAAGCTGAAAAATGATGTTAATAGCGTAGTTCGATGAAAATTGAGTTATACTTGGCTTCTAAAAGCTCAATAGTGAATTTATAAGCTTATAAAGCTCAAACTTGGATTTATATGCTTTTAAAGCTCAAATTAGATTTTATAAGCTTATTAAGTTCAACAATGACTTATACTTGTCTTATAAAAACTCAATAATGAATTTACTAGCTTAAGTGGCTTATAAACCTAAAAATGACTTATACTTCGCATATAAAGCTCAAAAATGAATTAATGACTTAGTTAGATCTAAAATGAGATATATTTAGCTCTTGAGGTCTAAGAAGAACAAGTATTGTAGAATAAGAAGAAGGATAGGAGGAAAAGAAAGAAGTGAAGAAGAAAGAGGTGAAAAAGAAAGTAAAAGAAGAAAAGTTCTTCTTATTCTTACTTTTTCTCTTCTTTCTTTTTCTCCATCTTCTCTTCTTCCTTTCATCTTATTCTTATTCTTCCTCTTCTTCTCCTTACTCTTCTTCTCCTTGTTCTTCTTTTTCATTTTTATTTTCATCTTTTCAGCATTTTGGATTTCTTCTTTTCCGTATGTAACATATGATTATGTTTTCATTTTGCAGATTTGCCTTTATGCATGGATGGATGCTTCTTTGTTGTAGTTATAGTATGTTAGGATGGAGATGACTTGTAGATGTATATCATGTTGGGCACTTTCCTTTTGTATATATGATGACTTGTTGTTTTAAACTTGGAGATGGCTTGCTGTTTTAAACATGGAGATGACTTGCTTTTTTAAACATGGAGATGGCTTATTTTTGTTTATATGACTTGTGGATGGCTTCTTTTTGAATATATGACTTGTGGATGGCTTCTTTTGTATACGTGACTTGTGGATAGCATTATGATTGTATATATGACTTCTGGATAGCATTATGATTGTATATATGGCATTCTGTACACACACATATATATATATATATATTATTGTTTATATGCAGGGAATTAAAGAAAAACAAATTAAAAATATGGATACATTGAGCTTTGCCGTCAGCTTGCTGACGGCAAAGGCGTCGCCGTTAGCAAGCTGACGGCAAAGGCGTCGCCGTTAGCAAGCTGACGGCAAAGAGGACACGTGGCAGCAGCCTGTGCAATCTGGACTGTGGCAGTGACCATTTGGTCACGGCTTTGCCGTCGGCCTTCAACCGGCTGACGGCAAAATGCTGACATGTGGGCCCAGGCAAGGGCTTTGTCGTCCGCCACAGGGCTAGCTGACGGCAATGCACGCCGTTAACTCAGCCCACGGGGGTTACGTCAGAGCTGGCCGTACGAGCGGCTTTGCCGTCAGCCAGTACAAAACGGCAAAGCAGTCGGTCGACCTTGAGCTGACGGCAAAGCAGCTCACTGCCGACTGATGAGCTGACAACAGGTTTGCCGTCGTGGAGCTGACGGCAAAGCCTTTGCCGTCAGCTTTTCATAACTTTGCCGTCAACTTTGGCTGACGGCAAAACTCTTGTTTCCTGTAGTGAGAATGTGATCCTAATGTCAGATTTTGTAAAACTTACCAGCAAGGATAAGAGAGCAGATTCCCAGAGCATAGATAAGGACAAAAGGATCCTAATACCATAGATATCACACGTAGTGACATCAATGTGGGCCCTTAAGCCAAACATTAAGTTAGCAAAATAGTTTTTTCAAAGTCTAGACTCAACTTCGACCAGGTAGTGGTGGGGTGGCTTCCTACAGGCAGTCGGCTCTGGTACCAACTTGTGACGCCCCCAAAATCAATCCATGTACAGTAATCATACACGCAGGGTACACGACTAAGATTAGGGTGCCACGGTGAGAATATCACAGCACAACACTAAACACAAAAGGATAAACCAATATGTTACAATAAAGGGGGTCACTCGGACCCGAATACATAAGTAATACAAACCATAATATCTGAGTACAGACATAGTTAGTCAAGTTTTGCCTTAAGAAGGCTAGCACAAATAACATCAGGGATACAGATCGAAAAGGCAAGGCCTCCTGCCTGGGAGCCTCCGAAACTACTCCTGGTCCTGGTCAGCGGGGGTCTCGACGTAGTAGTATCCGCCTCCGGGGTACTCCTGCGCCTGGGCTCCAACGTCGACTGCAGCGGCCGATCAGGCAAAACATAAAGGGGAAAATAAAGCAAAGGTGAGTATCTAGCATACCCGCGAGTCTTACGTCCGCTACTAAGCATTATGCATTGTATCAACGGAAAGAAGAGGTTGTATATAGTGGACTGAAAGACAGAAATCCAGAGCAAGGGTAAGAAGCTAGGCCTATCGAAGACTAGCATCTTCTGACGATGTCTTGCAGCATGAGGTAAGAATCAGCCAACAGTTTATATAAAGCAATAAAGTAACAATGAAGCAGAAGTTGCTGCAACATTGTATAATAGTAAGTTGTAATGATTAATAATAATAATGCCTCCGAGTTCCCTTCCTTGCCTCCCTGCGAGGAAGAAGACCCGGAACCATACAGTTTAATAGTAATAGTTTCTAGTGGTAAGATCCAACTTCAGCATAAAGTGTCCTGTTACCGTGGACACGGCTATTCAAATAGATTAATCTTCCCTGCAGGGGTGCACTGGCGTGACTCTACGACGCTCGGATCTCCAGGGTGGCGGGAACCTTGTTAGGGAACGCTCCACCAAAGCTATCCGACACAAAGTAGCCCATCCTTCAGCAATCAACAGAGAGGTCATCCGCCGGACTATATCCTATGTACGCCGGGCTTTGGACCCTAACCCGAACGTACTCCTGCACGGTGCGTGACTGGCCGGTGAAGCAAAATCAAAGCAAATACAAATACACCGCTCGAGCAAGAGAAGACAACACCACTTCCCGGCTATCAGCCCACGGTACTGGTGACGTCTGAAGACCCTCGAACGAGACTAAGATGCAGGGGAGCCCACACTCCTCGTCCCACGTGTAGGTAGTGCGTAGAAGCCAAAAAGGCTACTCAAGACATCCGCCGAACCATTTAGCATTTTAATTAACCTGCGTGACAACCGTTATCATTGCCTCGACTTAACCGACCCGCGGTCAACGACAGCAGTCAGGCCCACCAGTACATCGGTGCCTGCCCTGTCGTCCCACCAAGTCACTGTGGTTACCAACAAGGTGAACCGTCTCCTTACCTTGTCTCGCGTGTGCTCTTGGTAGAGCTCGACTTTCGTGGTTTGGTAACTCTCGCGAGATACGAGCAGGGGCCAAGCACGCCAGTAACGTCGGTCGTACCCTCCCTGTTGTTCCCGACGATATACCGCTCGCGGGCACCGTTGGGTCGCCCGACTTTCTTACCTTTAAGGACAACCGCTGTCCAGGACCCTATAGCGGCAAGACAAAGTCAGCCTCGAGTGGAGTACAAGGATTACTCCTAGATAGCTCACACTTGAGGTGACTAGGCATAACCCAGATAGGGGCCTTTGGCGATGTCTGCATTGTACCGTACCTGTGCAGTTGTATTTAATGTATCCGCGATCGCTCCCATAGTGATCATGGCCCGCTATCTAACCCTAACTAACAATGCGCAGGGCTCACTGCTGAAATATGCATAAGTAATAATAGGAAGCATAGGATAACGGAAAGGTACATCAAGGGGCGACGAAATCAGGCTATGCAATTGAATAGGATTGTAATCGTAGAAGCAGCAGTAACAATGCCTAGTGCAAGAAAGTACGGAAAGGTAGGCGATATCTGGGGAAGAGAATGGCTCTGCTTGCCTGATAGCTCGACGGTAGGGGCAGGGTCGTCGACGAAGTAGTCGTACCCGGCAGCAGTGTAGTCGGCGGTGGCAGCGGGGTCTACCGGAGAACAAAGGGGGATAAACACAGTAAACACAAAGCAATTATAGCAAACAAATACAGGGCATGACGTAAGCAAAGTTAACGGTGTTTTAACGCAGTGCAATGCACGTTGCTCGGAGCGGGAATTCATCCGGGGATGAACTGCCAGCTCCGGGTGATTACCGGACAAGGTGTCCAGAGGGGGAAGGGTTCATGCCGGAGGTGTCGTGGACATCCGAAAAACATGTGCAAGGTGTATCCGTGCTAGTTGATCTATTCCGAACAACTTTCGTGTTCGAAATAAATTCATCCGGGAGGTTTTTACCGGCACCAGGAATTATTGACAGACAGCCCGGAGGGGGGAATGTCGATGATCGGTGTGTTAGGGGGGTGGGGTAGACATACGGATAGCGTATTCTTATTCGTTGTATTTTTCTGATCAATTTTCATGTATAAAGTTTTTGAATCTGACTTACGGTTTAAAAGATATTTAAATTCAAAGTTTTAATCATTTTAAAAGATTTTCTGAATTTTCTTTATTAATAAAATAAACATTATCCACAGAGGGTTGACTGGTCAAACCTGACCAGGGGGTCCCACTGGTCAGCCTCACATGCTTAATAAAACATTTTAAGTAAATCTAATTACAGTGGGGTCCCACATGTCATACACTGGATTTGATACTAATTCAGTTTAATTAACAAAACTGACAGGGGGGGCCATATGTAAGTGGCACCCAATTTAACTAACAGTTTTCTATTTGTTTAATTAACATGTAATTTTAACAGGGGGGTGGGGGCCACTGGTTAGTGGTTCATTAACACTAATGACACCACTGACAGGCAGGACCCGCAGGTCAGCCTCACCGGCGAGCACACCGGCGAGGCCAACTCCGGCGAGGTCGTCGTTCGTGCGATACAGGGCACCATTTCGCGCGCGGTTTGTTCCTACTGATCGAGCAGAACGCGCCGCGTCGAACGGTAGTCGGGGCGTGGCCGGAGGTGGTCGGAATCAACGGCGGCGTTGACATCGAGCGGCGGTTGCGCACGGACCTCGTTGGAATCGCGTCTACGGAGGGAGATCTCGAGCATCCTCTACGAGGTGGAGTTCCTGGGGACGCAACGAGCGAACGGACACGCACGCCGTGCCATATACGCGAGCTAGGCCACGGTGGGGAGCTCGCCGGCGGCATTAAGCTACAGCTTCAATGGCGTCAACGCCTACAGGGCATGGGGAGCACAACGGAGAAGTGGAGAAGGTGGCCCTGCTCACCAGGAACACGTAGAGGAGGGCAGCGGGCTCGGGGAAGGTTTGTAGTCGCCGGAATTGACGACGAAGACGGCGGCGATGCAGAGGGGAAACGGCGACCGTGAGCTAGTTGTGGTGGCGCTGGGCTCGATTCCTTCCGCGAGCTGACGAAGACGAAGGTTGCGCTTCGATTGGACACGGTGGCTCGGCCTGGGGGCACAGTGGCCGCGCGTGGGCACGACGGCGGCCGGCGGTGGCTCGGGAGAAACTTTCCCGGACGAGAGCGACGCGAGGAGAGGGAAAAATGGGCTAGGGTTTTGCCAGGGCGTCGAAGGGGGAGTACATCACGGCGAGGCGGGTCCTGTAGCAGCGCGGTGGCAGCCATTGCGCGGTGCATCACGTCGAGCACCTCTGCCATGGCGCCACACACAGGGGAGGGGAACAGTGAGGAGGGGGATGATCCCGGGTGGGCCTAGTGGGCTAGGTGGGCTGCACTGTGCACTTGCTGTACTGGGCTGGAGCCCTTTTATTCTTTTTATTTCTTTTCTGCTTTTCTTTTATGTTTGGTATTTTTGTTTTGCTTTGAAATGATTTTTGCCACATGTGAAACTTGTGGGTATATTTGTGTTGCATATATTAGAGGTGCCACAAAAGGTTTGGTCACTTATAAAATTCATTTAATATTTTATTATAATATTAAATGATTAAATTGGGGTTTTTAGCTACTGTTTTGATTTTTTTGGAATTTTATATAACTTAATAAATACCCAAACCCATATGGCTTTGGTCTACTGAATATTTGTGATTTTATAAAAGTAGTTTCACAATTTTTGGACCAAGTTTATATTCCACTTTGTTTTTATTATTGCACCAAAGGCATTTTGAGATTTGATTTGATTTCAATCCAAAGGCAATTGAATTGATCTTGGAGTTGTCTTCATTCCACCATGACCAAGGTATATGATCACATTGCATTCAACAATATCAAAGGAAAATATCAAGTTTGAGATGAACCACATTGATCAGACAAAAGTTTTGAACAGTGCTGGGGAACAGTAGTGGTGATTACTGTTCATCTGACAGTGAGGGTGTTACACAGTTGGATTTTGGTCTACTTATTTTTGCGTACTGCCCTTGCTTTTGAGCCTCTTCCTTTCTTTTGTAGCATAGTTAGCATTGCGGTGCGTTCATAATCCTGTCAATTGCCCTTCTGTAATTTGTTCACCTCGCATAGCAGTTTTATCGTCTTTTGGGAGAGAGACATCACTAGTGAACATCACGTATCCCGGTCCATATCCTCATTACTGTTTACACGCTCACTTAATTTTCTGCTTTTACTTTCAGTTGCTATCATTATCCCTTGTGTTTGATCCTTTGTGAACAACAAGACCGGAGAGATTGACAACCTCTCTGAACTTCGTTGGGAACAAAGTTATTTGTGTCTGTGTGCAGGTCCGCGTCAGTTGCGCCGCTGACACCTACTTATCATCTCTGGAGTCCTACTGGAGACAAACCTTGGTATCTTTACTGAGGGAAATTTGATGTTGTGCTACATCACGCCTTCCACTTCGTCCTCACCAACGAAGGGCGAGAAATCACTATCATTACCTCGCACATCAAGCCAAATTTCTGGCGCCGTTGCCGGGGACTCCGAGTGCTAAGATAGGGGAGTTGCACACTACCCTTTACCTTTGTTTTTTAGTCTTGTTAGTTTACCTTTAAGTTTTTACTTTTGTGTCCCTTATCAAAAATACCAAAAATACCTACTAATTCTATCTTCACCATGGGTGTGGAACCACCCAAATATGGTAGGATGGACATTTTTCACTTGGCTCGTCTTCGATCAATTTGTGCTCGTGCTAAAAACCCAACCGACTTGGTTGAGGGAAAATCATTGGATGAGCATGCTCATTATACGCGGCACCGCCTATCTCAGAAAGGGAAACACTTATGGGATCAAATACAAGTTTCTTATTGCTATGCTGAGTGTTTATGCCACATTTATTATTTTACTTGCTGCTCTAATATAGAGCATAAACACCTTCCTTTCCAATGTGAGTTTAATGAAAATGAGATCCTATCTTCTTATGCCAAAGGTGTTTATGGCTACTTTGATGTTGAAAAGATTGAAGAGTTTGTTGCTTTTAAAGGTGCTTATGAGATTGCTTCTTTGATTGAAAAGTATTACGATACTATTCACAAGTCTGAAAATTTTGCTGTTCTTGCTTATTGCTTTGAGAATTATACTTCCAATGCTTATATTGAGGATTTTAAAAATAGAATGCTTGCTTCCCAAGAAGAGGATAATAATTGCTATGAAGAGGAATCTTATGATTCCGAGGACTCACTTGATACTTTTCTTTCTGATGATTTTGATACTTGCTTTGTTGATGGCCATGATGCCACTATGGATGATGCCTACGAAGATGAACTTGCTATAGTTCCTTATGTTAAGCATGAAATTATTGTTGTTGCACCCACACTTGATTTCCCTATTATCCTTTTGAAATCTCCAACTATTCCGGAGAATTTTGCTCTTATCAAGGCTCAATGTGATGGGTTGCATCTATCTTATCATCCTAAAAACCGTGTTAAAATAATACACATGTGCTTGTAGGTCATGAACAACATGATTTATGTGATAGTTATATTCTTGATGTTGTTCATGATGCTACTGAAAATTACTTTGAGAGAGGAAAGGTTGGTTGTAGAAACTTCCATGTTACAAAAACACATCTCTTCATGTTGAAAGTATTGAAGTTGTTCTTGTTCTACCTTCCTATGCATGTCACTTTGTGCTTCTTTAATTTATTTTCTTACAAGATGCCTATGCATAGGAAGTGGGTTAGGCTTAAATGTGTTTCATATTTTTTTTCTTGATGCTCTCTTTTGCTTCAAATTATTATTCTCTTGTGAGAGCATCTTTTATAATCTTTAAGCCTAGCTAATGGCTCTAAAGAAGCGCTTTTGGGAGGCAGCACGCAACGAATTTAGGTTTTTCTTTTTACTTTTGTTGTGTCCTGATGTTTGTTACTACTGTAGCAACATCATTGTATCTTTATTTTTCAGCTTTGTGCCAAGTTATAGCCTCTTATAATAAGGGAAGCAAAAGTTGTGACATGCTGTCCAGAAAACAGATTATGTCCCTTGACAGAAAAATTTGAATCAAATCACCAGATCATCTTTTTGATATGATTTGTTTTGACAGTGTGGTCTATACAATTGTGAAACTTTCGTATGTTCTGAGTTTTTTGATTTGAGTTGCAGAAGTGTCCCTAAAAAATTCTTTACTACCTGCTGGTCTGTTTTTCACAGATTCTGCCACGTTTTGCCTCTCTTCACTTTTGCAAACCTTAAGCTTGCTTTTTCTTTGCAAAAACCTTTTGGAACTCTTGAGAAACAGTAGCTCTTAAAGAATATCTTTATATCCAGTGGGGAAAATTATTTTATTAAGGGTACTATCCTCTCTAATCAGCTTATGATGAGTTATGTATGAAGGGAGTTTTCAAGTGTGCGATGGAAGACGATGAAAGAAGATCCAGGAGTGTCAAGCGGTCAAGCTTGGGGATGCCCCCATGCATCCCCAATAAATATTCAAGGAGACTAAAGCGTCTAAGCTTGGGGATGCCCCCGTGCATCCCCTTCTCCATCAACAATCATCAGTTCGTCCTTCGTCTCACTATATTTTTATCACTTCATGCGTTATGTGCTATGCTTGGAGCGTCTCGCTCTTAGGTTTTATTTTTATTTTTCTTTAGTTTTACTTGCTGTTCATAACAAGTTATATCCCTTCTTACTTTGTTTGGGAGAGAAACACGCTCCACTTTCAAAATCTAGAACACATCATAGGATTTCTCCTGCTTATCTTTTTGCTGTTGTGTGTTCTTTATCTTTTCGTAGCTACTGCCATGTTTAGTTTTAGTCTTAGTTTGTCTTTAGCAAGAGCCTTGGCTTTTGTTTAGTCTGTTGCTGGAACTCTTGTTAGTTTTCATGTTTATCTTGTTAAAGAGAGTTGTTTGTTGCACTGAGTTGTGTCTTGTCTTGAAAGTAGGTAATTGAGGTTGCTATTTAATTCTAGTAGTAACTTGCAATAGTTTTGAGGTATTGATGTGAGTAATGTTTGAACTTTTGGTGTCAAGAGCTCTAGCCTATTAGTGATAGGTGTCGCATTTTTGGCAATCCGTGTCTATTTTCAAAAACCTACAAAACTAGTTGAGAACTCTATCTACTAGATGGATCACTATCTTTGGAGGGATCGGATATTAGAGTGCACTCACGTACCATGAGTCGAGGATGCGCAAGGATAACCAAACCCCCATACACTCCTCCTCGGGGTACTTGTCTCTTTGTGAACCTCCTTATTAGATTGAGAGTTACCGATAATAAGTGCATGAGTTCTTCTGACTAATGTAAGTATTGAAATTTGACACTTCCACCTCCTCATTTTTGCTAGCCTCTCCCGTGCCGTGCATTGCCTTCTTATCACTCCGAGAGTTGGCGTCCACCTTCGTCGGTACATCCAAACCCTTGGCATGATACGCTCTGTCATCATAAACCTCCTTATATCTTTCCTCAAAACAGCCACCATACCTACCTATCAAGGCATTTCCATAGCCTTTCCGAGATATATTTCCATGCAACATCCACCTCTTCATAACTTGATCTTCATGTCATACATGTTCCTGCTACACTGGCAGCGACATACATTGCATATATCATGATAGTTACATCTTATTTATGATTTTGAGTACCTTGTAAAGTGTGAAAGATCTCCTTTACCTTCTTGTAAAATAGAGTGTTTCCCTTAAGTGAGGAAAAGATCCAAAAGTGGACACAACAAAAGATCCCAAAGAGGACAAATGAGAGTTAAATATAAAGAGCCATTGAGGCCACCAAAAAAATACAAAAAAATAGAAAAAAGAGAAAAATAAACAAAAAGAGAGAAAGGGGCAACACTGCTATCCTTTAGAGAGATCCACACTAGTACTCCCTTTGTATCCTTGTACTCCATAGAGATGATCATTATGCATATAGCTATGTGGGGACCTTCACACTATAGAACTTGGCTTGCATATTCCAAGGATGAGTCTCCTCAAACGAGCTCTAGGTCTTCATGAGCGAGCAAGTTAGATGCACCCCCACTAGTTCCATTGGAGAGCTTCTTAGCTCATATGTGCATGCGTTGCATGGCAATCCCTACTCCTCACATCATATCTATCATTTGGCATCTCTTGCCTATGATTGTCCTCATTGATGTGAGCCTTTCTCCTTGTTTTTTGTCTTCCTCCTCCGTACTTCTCTCTTTGCCATCCTAAGTGTCAACTCTCGTGCTTACGCTCATCCATTGCATGAGTGCTCAAATATTGAAAAAGGAGTGGATCAAATTGACTTGTACCTGGCTAGTGGTCTGGGGACGAGTCAAGATAAGATTCCAGAAAAAGACCAAGTGTGAAACTTTAGTAGATTGAGTTCTCAACAAATAAATGTTTTTCTCGTATTCACTATCCCCCTTCTTGCACGCAAACACCATTTGGAGACATTCCAGTCACGGACAGCGAGAGCTCTTGCACCTAATGTTCTTTTGTTACTTGTTTCAATGCTAATATAGACTCTTGCATGTTATGACTTGAATTGAATTTCTAATCTTGATTGCTTTACTTTTCAAAGTTCTTATATGGTTGCTAGCATTTCACCACAGAAATTATGCCGTCATCATTTACCTACTCGAGGACGAGCAGGAATTAAGCTTGGGGATGTTGATACGTTCAAAACGTATCTATAATTTCTGCTTGCTCGATGCATGTTTTGTGTGATATTGCTATGATCTAGATACACTTTGATACACTTTTGATCATATTTGGACTAACCTATTAACTCAGTGCACCCCAGCGCCAGTTCCTGTTTTCTGTTGTTTTTCTATTTCAGTTTTCCCCCATATAAAAAGTGCCAGAAAAATTCCGGGAAAAATATAGGAAAAATCAGCGTACAGGAAGCTTCGCGAAGAGCCTGAGTGGGGCCAGAGGGGAGCCAGGGGTGGCCCAGGCGGCCACCCGGCGCGGCCACCCCCTGGGCCGCGCCAGGGGGTGCCTGGGGCCCCTGGTCCACCTCTGGTTGCCCCCTTCGCCTATATATTCTCCGTCACGGGAAACTTCCGAAGACAGAACCCTTTTTTGCGATCTCGCCTCTGTTCCGCCGCCGCCGCTCTTCCGAGATCGGGAGCACCAGAAGACCTCTTCCCGGCACCCTGCCGGAGGGAGGACCGACCTCTGGGAGTCTCCTCTCCACCATGGATGCTTCCCGGATGTCTCGTGAGTAGTTTTCCTTGGACCATGGGTCCGTGATCAGTAGCTATGTGATGTTATCCTCCCCTCTTTGTTCTTCATGGTTTAGACCTCGTGAGCTGCCCTACATGATCGAGGCACTTTTGTAATCTTTCTGCTGTTGCTATGCTGAGTTTGATGGGATTTGATGGATTATGAGATTATGTTCAGATTGTGATTGAGTAATATATTTGGTTCTTATCTCTTCTATTTTTGTTCCTAAGTAATTCTTGTATGTTCTTCGTTCCTGTTTATTGCTTTGGCCAAGTAGTAGGTAGTAACTCCAAGAGGGAACGTTTTGCTCGATTGTGGGTTCATGCCCCCCGATGACACGCTTGAGTAACAGAAACATGAGTCTAGGGGATGTGCTGTTGCCACAAGGGGGAAACAACGGTGCTTGTAACCGCGGTTGCAAGGATTGTTTACTTTACGCAAAGTACTTTTTAATGCAGTTGTCTGTTGCTTTGGGTTTACACTTTGGGTGGGGCTCGCAACTTAATACCAGCGAGATGTTCTGGATAGATATCTCAAGGTGGATGATTAGTAGTAGATGCAGTTGGATTTCGGTCTACTTTTTTTGGCGTACTGCCCTTGCTTTTGAGCCTCTTCCTTTCTTTTGTAGCATAGTTAGCATTGCGGTGCGTTCATAATCCTGTCAATTTCCCTTCTGTAATTTGTTCACCTTTCATAGCAGTTTTATCATCTTTTGGGAGAGATACATCACGAGTGAACATCACGTATCCCGGTCCATATCCTCATTACTGTTTACACGCTCATTTACTTTTCTGCTTTTACTTTCAGTTGCTATCATTATCCCTTGTGTTTGATCCTTTGTGAACAACAAGACCGAAGAGATTGACAACCTCTCTGAACTACGTGGGGAACAAAGTTATTTGTGTCTGTGTGCAGGTCCGCATCAGTTGCGCCGCTGACACCTACTTATCATCTTTGGAGTCCTACTGGAGACAAACCTTGGTATCTTTACTGAGGGAAATTTGTTGTTGTGCTACATCACGCCTTCCACTTGGGGCTCACCAACAAAGGGCGAGAAATCACTATCATTACCTCGCACATCAGGCGTGCGTGCGGAGTCTTGTAATGGGCAGTTGGTACACCCCTGCAGGGTTAAATCTTTTCGAGAAGCCGAGTCCACGGTTATGGACGACTTGAGACCTACATCCTGTTCATAGATAACATCAACTGAATCATATTTAATAACTTGATCAACGTGTGTGTGCCTTGACTGCTTCTTCTTCGTCGGGATGCGAAGAGGAGGACAAGGATAGGATAGGTGTTATGCTTGCGTAAGTAGGTGGATAGCAGACTTGTTGGAGGCGATTCCTCATCGAATGCTTGGCTTCTTATCTTACTCTCTAGATCGTTAGCCACTTCATAAATGCTAGTGCGGAAGCAACCTCACCACTTACCCATCCTTACCGTAAACTACTAGTTGTCCTAGAATGACGAGTGATGAAGTCCTTGCTGGGTCAGTTGACCACTACAGTTGGATGCTGAGTACTTCTGTGCTCATGATACTACCCCCAAACTCTTTTCAGGGTTCTTGATCGACAACATGTATGGTGATCAACGTTTCACGTGGAGACTCGACGACGACTAGTTAGGCGGATCCCGACGGAGGGCCTGGACCCGTGTGGTTATGGGGATTGATGTTTTTCTCTTTTCCAGTAGGCATTTGATTGTAGTCTGTACTCAGACATGTATCTTCCGCTGATGTATTGTATTTAAGGCAGTTGTATGCCGATTGTATGAGATGTTGTATCTTTGTATCTGTAATGTTGTGATATCATGTTGGAAATCCGGGGCATATGACTTCGTCATATGTCGCAGTGGGACCGATATGTGCTTCGTCCCCGGATCTGGATGGAAACATCTAGATCTGGAACAGTACCGCATATCGGGCCTTACAATTCCAAATTAGATTCTTCCTTGCTCGTTGTTCCGATCAGTAGTGATTTTAACCTTCCTCGTTCTACCGCTAATAAGAGCTCATGTAACTTCTCATGGTAGAGGGCCAATGCTTTCAACTCCTTTATCGCCAATGCGGCCCTGCGTGAGGTGGCTAGATGTGGTGCATGCTTCACTTGGTCCAACCATCATCTTAACCTGGTCCGTTCGGTCCTAGACCGCGTCTTTGTGTGCCATAGTTGGGATGCGTTGTTGCCTTGCCCGTTTCTCTGCTATATCTGATGTCAGCTCGAATCGTACTCTTCTTGTGCTCAACCTGGGGCAGGGCCCCCCTCGTGATTGCTCCATCCCAGTTCGATTCTTCTTTGCTGCTTGTCGAGGGCTTCCATTAGCTAATCCTAGACAAAATTATTTCCCTCCTCTGTGAGCATCACCGTTCCTTTGGGGCTATGGACGATTAGTGCTTTTGTGCTCAAAGCCTCCGTAGTTTCCTTAAGGGATGGAACGCTAACAGGGTGGCAGCGAGTCAGGTCGTGAAGCTTTCTATACTTGATTAGATAAAGGGCCTTGATGCACTTGATAATTCTGTTATCCTAGACGCAAGTGGTTGGGGCCGTAGATACAATCTAGAACGTTCTCTCATGGACAATCACTGTGCGGGGGGTGAATTCTGGATACAGAGGGGTCGTATTTCCTGGATCCTTAAGGGTGATTCCCTCACTTCATACTTCTTTACTATTGATAATGACCGTTGACGAAGATGCTTGATCGTTCCTCTTCTTATCAATGGGTCGATGGTCCAGGGCCAACAACTTATCCTCTCGCACGTCTGTGAGTTCTATGCCAACCTGCTTGCGGCGAAGCGATGATGGTTGTCGTTTCTATGTCCGCTGTGTTGTGGCCTTCTTGTGCTAGAATATCCGAGGTTGATGCCAACACCTTGCTTCTCCATCTCTCTAACGAGGATATTGAAGTTGTTGTCTTCTCCTCTAAGGTCAATTCAGCTCTGGTTCCAGACGATTTCTCCATCTCTTTCTTCCGCAAATTCTAGCCTATCCTTAAACTACTTGTTTGTGCGATCATCTTCGGGTTTTGTTTGGGCACAATGGACATATGGTGCCTGAACTATATTGTGATCTCCCTTATCCCGAAGGTCAAAGGTGCAAATGAATTACTCAATTCCGGCCTATCGCACTCATCAATAAGCCCTAAACAGTCTGCTTTTATTCGGGGCCGGTTTATCCTTGATGGCATTCTCTATCTCCTTGAGATTGTGCATGATCTCAAGGTCCGGAAGTCCAAAACGATCTTTCTTAAGCTAGATTTTGAGAAGGCCTATGATAGTGTTAGCTGGCCCTTTCTTCGCAAAGTCCTTCTGGCTAAGGGTTTTAATGGGGCCGACGCATCATGCAAATCGTGTGTGGAGGGAACACGACTATTTTCGTCAATGGCATTGTGGGGCCATTCTTTCCTAATGGTCGTGGCCTTAGGTACGGCGGCCCTATTTACCCCCTCCTCTTTAACTTTGTGGTATACACACTCTCATGTATCCTCTCATATGCTGCGAGTGCTGGGCACATCGCCCCGGTGGTGACGAGGGGGTTTCCCCACGACTCCTCTACGTGAGGGTACCTGGTGCGTGTTAAGACCGACGACCCATTGGATTCTTCGACTAGCCCAAGATCAGCCCACCCCGAAGCATTGACGGATGCACCGACATGGATTCCAAAATGTGGGCGCCAAGACTAGCTAGATTAGGCAAACTATCTATGTAAACCTAGACGGACTCCTCAAGACCTAGCCTATTATATAAAGGCTTGGAGATGGGACGTCTAGGGCACTCAATCTCCTCGCAATACTTTCGGCCAGAGCTATCTCGCCGGAACCACCAATGTAATCGACTCCACAGTATAATACATCAAGCAGGAAGTAGGTGTTTTACCGATCGAGGGTCCTGAAACTGGGTAAATCCCTGTCTCTTGTTAGCCAACGAGATCGCCAACCTTTCACTCCTTCACTTACGAGCAAACCCAGAGTTTCTAACCATGGGATTTGCCGAGGCCAATCCTCGTTAATTGGCACCGACCGTGGGGAAGATGCAAGTTGGAGTCACGTCCTTGACGGTTCCATCACCAGCAATCGATAGCCCGACGACTTTAGCAGCGATCCAAGAAAAAACCGATCTACTCGGACCCTCAACCTCACCGAGTGTTTTCCGATCCCACGATCGAACGCGCCCGGTCAGGACGTAAAGGTGATCCAACCCTTCGGCGGTTTCCAAAACTATGTCAAGCGGCGAACCACCCGCCGATTCGCAAGACATGCGCATTCTGTAACTGCAAATCCAAAGACAACACCAGTCGAGGCGTCATCGTTAAACATCAAAATCTCTCTCGACCAAGAACCCGACAAGGCAGCAACTCCTGGCACCAGCCAAACCAATCGTCGCACAACAGATCAGCATGATCTCGCTGACACGCCGCACAACCTCGCCATGGCAAATCCTAAGCTTCTGCATCGACGATGGAATCAAGATAGACCCAAGGAATCGCACACGCAACAAGCATCGGTCGATCAATCACTCGCGTGAAAACAGAGTCCTCAGCAATCAATCCATGAAGCGAAGAAAGAAGCATCAGGGCGACCCGAATGCCCTCACACCCCAGGAACAACTGGATAGAATTGATACGTCCAAAACGTATCTATAATTTCTGCTTGCTCCAGACATGTTTTGTGTGATATTGCTAGGTTCTAGATACACTTTCATACACTTTTGATCATATTTGGACTAACCTATTAACTCAGTGCACCCCAGTGCCAGTTCCTGTTTTCTGCTATTTTTCTATTTCAGTTTTCCCCCATATAAAAAGTGCCAGAAAAATTTCGGGAAAAATACAGGAAAAATCAGCATACAGGAAGCTTCGCGAAGAGCCCGAGTGGGGCCAGAGGGGCCCAGGCGGCCACCCGGCGCGGCCCCAGCCCTGGCCGCTCCAGGGGGCGCCTGGGGCCTCTGGTCCACCTCTTGGAAAAGGGGGCTGTTCATATATAACTGCAGGCAAAATAGGATCAGCAACGTGAATATCAATAGGCACTTCTTGTAAAGGCTTATGGTACTGATCCTTCTTCATCTTAGAAGAATCAACATGAGAGGCAAAGTTCTTAAAAAAATCAATCATTAGATGGGAATCCAGACCAATCTTAGAGCAAAAGGTATTAAAATAATCGGTCTTCACATAACTCTCAATATAATCATGCTCATAATTTATAGCAGGTTCAATACCTTTATCGATTTCCCAGTCTTCAGTATTCTTCTGGATCCTTTCGATGAGATCCCATCTTTCTTCAACGCTCTTTGTCTTAAATACCCCGCTAGAGGAGGTATCCAGCCTTTCCTTATCCTGATGAGAAAGCATGGCATATAAATTTGTAAGTATAATATCATTGGGGAGCTTATGGATAGGACATTTGAACATTAGGGACTTAAGCCTCCCCCAAGCTTGAGCGATGCTCTCTCCTTCGCGAGACCTAAAGTTATAGATGTAATTCATGTCTCGATAAACTTCATGAAGAGGGTAAAACTTTGTATAAAAGAGAGACTTAAGCTCTTACCAATTAAGAGAATGTGGGTTATCGAGGAGCTTATACCAATCTGAAGCTTTGTCTGTAAGCGATACAGAGAATAATTTCTTCATAACGAACTCCAGTGATACACCTGCAAGCTTGAATAATGAACATAGTTGTGATAAATATAGCAAGTGTTCACCTGGATGCCTGTCTCCTGCATAGCGATTGGTTAAGACATAATCGATAATACCAGATCGTATCTTATAAGGCACAATTTCAGTAGGGGCAGGAGTGACTACCTTAGCGGTGGGGCGGCTCCCTAAGAACAACGATCCAATAGTAGGGGTCTCCATAAGGACAAAAACAGCAACATCAAAACTAAAATAGAAATATAGAAACTTCCTTACCGGCTTCACTTACTAATAGCGCTACACTCCCCGGCAACTGCGCCAGAAAACGTAGCTTGATGACCACGACATAACGGGATCTATTGCAGTGTTTTCGATAAGTAAGAGTGTCGAACCCAACGAGGAGCAGAAGGTAGTAGCAAGTGACTTTGGTAAGGAGATAACTGCAAGCACTGAAAGATAACTTTTTAGGGATTTTCTTGGTATAATCAACAGGATAGTAAAGACTAGCAAAGTAAAAGATACTGGAGAGTAACGAGTGACCCAATCCTTTCTGAGCAAAGGATAGGCCTAGCAACTGAACTTATAAAAGCTAAAGTGTTCTTGAGGACACACGGGAGAGGTAGTCATGTGCTTTCGCCATATTCCGTATCGGTACTATGTGCTGGGTTGATAAGTGTTTGGTGGGTGGATCTATGCTAGTGCACCCTCTAGACTAAGATGAGTGCACTCTTATGATTAAACATCTTGCAAGCATCCGCAAATACAAGATAGTAATTAAGGCAAAAGCCTAACCATAGCAATACGATCGATGATCCATTGTTCCCTTGTGCAAAAGCGTGCAAACTGGGGTTTAGGTTTCTGTCACTCCGGCAACCCACCGTAGGCATTCTTTATACACAATGCATTCCCCTAGGTCCTTGATAAGGCGAAGTGTTGAGTGTTCGACTCACACAACACCACTAGGAAAATAACAACACAACTTAAATATCAACCAACACATATTACTTCAACATTATATGACTACTAACAACTAGACTTCTCCCATGTCCTCAAGAACTAAAGTAACTACTCACAAGACATAAAAGAGATCATGATCAGTGGAGATAAATAGATGGTAAACAATCTGAACACAATAATATTTCTCCAACAAAACTCAATAGCATTCACCACAAAGTAGTAATGAACACCGATAGAGTAGAGAGGATAGATAGTACGGATTACAACGCGAGTTGCAATTGTGAGACAAGATTGGATGAAGATGGAGATGGTGATGATGGTGGGGATGATGTTGATGATGATCTCGATGATGCCCGTGACGATGGTGATGACGATGGCAACGATATCCCCTTCCGGGAGGTGATCTCCCCGGCGGAATCTGCCCGCCAGAGATGGCTTTTCTTCTCTGTAGGTTTCCGCCACGGAGCGGCGGCGGAACTCCGGAAACTCTCCCTTTTTTAGGGTTTTTGGACGACGAGGGGTATATAGGCCAGAGGGGGGAGCCGGGAGTGCTCCAGGGGGCCCAGGCGCCCACCCGGCGCGGCCAGAGGTGGGGTCGCGCCAGGTGGCCGCCTGGACACCCTGTGGCCCCCCTCTGGCTGCACTTTTGCGTGCCTTCATTATCCTTCTGAAAAACAGCCTCCGTCGATTTTCAGGTAATTTGGAGGTGTTCTTCTTCAGCAACTCAGCGTCCACTTTTTTACCGCTGAATCCTGCGTCTGCTGCTTCGGCATCGGAAAGTTGCAAACTGTGTAAAATAAGCCAAAACAACATAAGAATAGCATCATATCATGAAATATATCAATGAATAAGAAAGAATTACTATATAAAATAGTGATGCATTTTGGACGTATCAACTCCCCCAAGCTTAGACCTCGCTTGTCCCCAAGCGAATACTGAGCTCGGCAAACCTGTCCACAATTTAAGAGAGTGAAGCGTCGATAAATAAAATACGGACAAGAAGCATCAAGGTTCCTTCATCAAACTCAAGCATCCTCAACAGCAACCTCAACTCATAAGGCTCTTATGATAAAGTAATAACAATTATAATCAAAAGTAGGGCTGAGGAAACTCATCAAATTATGGCAAACATAACCTTCGTCAAAGGGAAACTAGAAACAATTTGAAGATTTTTGAAAGAACATGTTACTAGTCAAGAAATGCAAATGCTAACACAAAGGAAGATGCTTGCTAGGCAAATGCTTTCGCAAGCAACTTACTTATCAAAAGATAATGTCAACAAGGATATGGCATGGCAAAACTTAATGCAGCTTTATATGGATGAATCCTCATCAACATCAAATGTCTGTTCTCTTAGGGAAAAGAAGGAAGTAGGAAAACTTACTCAACATAAAAGTGGAAGAAAGGCCTTGTTAAGGGCAAGCAGGGAAAACTCATGTGCTATCCTTAAATCAAACGGAATAAAAATAGAATTTGGGGTGGTGCATAGTTTGTCAACGAATGCTAATAGATAGCTCAATTACTTCTCAAGATGGACAAGTTTCGAGGAACGTCTCCCAAGTGAGGACGATCACATCCCCTTAATCTCCTTTGTTTATCACTGCCAAAGTTTCTGATTTCTCATAGACCAGCGTGAAGGAGGTTTTGTTTGTTATATTATCTTTTGAGCTGGGCGCACCCATGCCAGTTCCTCCTCGTATTATGGGTTTGCAGATTAGACATGCAATCCCGGGATAAAACTTGTCCAACTTGAGAAGATCATGAATTACCTACTACTTCCTCATGAGCTAAACAAGAGGCACAAAACAGAAGATTTTGAACATTTAAGGATAACACATAAATTCTATACTTATAGGAGTGGTAGGGGAGTACCATGAATAGGAAGGTATGGTGGACTCACATGGAAGGTAAAGGTTTCAGGGTATGGATGCACAAGCAGAAATATACTTGGCAAAGAGTTTGGCTAGCAAAGGCTTTGAGAGAACAGACAGTTGATGCTAATTTAGATGCAAAACATATAAGGCATAAACATTAAGGTAAGCATAACACATCAAGTTGTCTTCCTTGTCAACATAACACTTCAAGTATAATAACAAAAAGGTTTTGGCTATGTCGCTACTTGAGAAAACATGCATGTTGTCAAGACCAGAGCTATGTTTGCCAAAATTAAATAAAGTTTTCAAAGCCATACCTTATATAAGGTCAATACTCCCCATAAGAATCATCATATGATGCCGATTGCGTGAAGAGAATACCGAGTGCAGCGAAGGGACCAATAGACTTCTCATTAATATTCCATTATAGACGACTCCACACTCATGGATACAAAGCTCTCCACAAAAGGAGTGATAGACCTCAATGCAAACACCTATTTCATATAATAAACTCCCTAGACATGATACGACTCTACTTGACTCTAAAAGACTAAGATAAAGATAAAGATAAAGATACCGGGCACTCTCCCAAGCTTGGAACAAGCTGAGGGGATGCCATTACCCGAGGAGATTTACTCCTCATCCCTGTTCTTCTCAATAAGGTACTCCTTGGCGAAGCGCTTCCATGGCAGCTCCTCTCCAGTCTCGAAGGACATTCCCGTCTCCAGGATCCTGCACTCAGCACCCAAACCCATGCGCAGAAACTTTAGTTCATACTCACAGTTCTGGTTGTGCAGATCATAGATTTGTGCTTGGAGCTGATAAACTTTTTCTTCTAGTGCGGACAAGCTTGCCCACATCTCCTTCATCTCTTTTCTATGGGAAGCCTCGATCTCGTTCCTGATGTCGAAGTTGGCTTCAACACCACGCTCCACCATCTTCTTGAACTTGCAGACTTCATGTTCCATCTCCTTCAGCCGCTCCTCGGTGCTCCCCTCCATGACTGGTCCCTTCAGATCTTCCTTGTGGAAAACACCGTCCTCCACACGAAGGACCTGGGGGTGCTTGTTCACCTCAGCGAGGTAAGGGTTGATGACGTTGACGACGAACTTGTCCTTGGGGGAACTTGGGGAAGCCATGGCACCTAGGTCTAGCTAAAAGATTTCCTGGCAGAAACAGATTGAAAAGAAAACACACGAAATCGCGAGATACGTTGCCGGAATGATCCGGGTGAATATATAGCAAAAATTTCTGCAACAAAAGGAAGGTAACGAGCCCAAGTGGGGTCGGATACGGAGTCTTGGGTGCCCAGGCGGCCTCCCGGCGCGGCCAGGGGGTAGGGCGCGCCAGGGGGGCGCCTGGGCCCCCTGGAGCTCGTCTCCGGCTCCACTTAGGCCTCAAATTTTCCTAATTTTCCAAAAACTCGTAATATGGAACTTTTATGGCGGTTCGCGATGTTTCCTTACCATAATACATACCTTTTCTTATTCTGCTTCTGTCAGTGTATGAAACAGGGCTTCAACATGTTCTTCATGAGTTGTTGTGCATATTATATTTACATCAACATTGACGGGATCTCCCGCTATGTAATGCTTGAGTCTTTGCCCATTCACAACTTGAGGTTTGGTGCCTTCAAAATTGTTAATCTTAATTGCACCAGACCGGTAGACTTCTTCGATATGAAATGGCCCTTCCCACCTGGAAAGTAGTTTACCTGGAGAAAACCTGAAACGGGATCTAAACAATAAAACTTTATCACCAACATTAAATTCACGTTTCAGAATCCTCCTGTCATGCCACTTCTTTACCTTTTCCTTGAACATTTTAGCGCTCTCGTAAGCTTCACTTCTCCACTCATCTAGAGAAGTCAAGTTCATGAGACGCTTTTCACCAGCTAACTTTGGGTCAGCATTAAGCTCTCTAACAGCCCAGAAAGCTTTGTGCTCTAACTCTAATGGCAAATGGCAAGCCTTGCCATAAACCATTTTATAGGGAGACATGCCCATGGGGTTTTTGTAAGCAGTTCTATACGCCCACAAAGCATCTCCTAACTTATTTGACCAGTCCTTCCTATTTCTGTTAACTGTATTTTGCAAGATCAACTTGATCTCTCTATTGGTGAGCTCAACTTGCCCACTAGTTTGAGGATGGTACGGTGACGCAATTCTACGATTGACATCGTACTGGGCTAGAGCTTTTCTAAAAGCTCCATGCGTGAAGTGTGATCCTCCATCAGTCATGAGATACCTAGGTACACCAAACCTAGGGAAAATTACATCTTTGAGCATTTTCAAAGATGTTTTGTGATCAGCACTCTCAGTGGGGATTGCTTCAACCCACTTGGTCACATAATCAACATCAACTAAAATATGAGTGTACTTGTGTGAAGAAGGAAAAGGACCCATAAAATCAAAACCCCGGCAATCAAAAGGCTCAATCACTAGTGAGTAATTCATAGGCATCTCATTCCTCCTACTAATATTACCAACTCTCTGACATTTATCACAAGCTAAAACATAACTTCTAGCATCTTTAAAGAGAGTAGGCCAATAAAAACCTGATTGGAGAACCTTATGTGCGGTCCTCTCACCGGCGTGATGTCCTCCGTAGGGACTGTCGTGACATTGCTTGAGAATGTCCTTCTTCTCGTGTTCCGGTACGCATCTTCTCACGATCCCGTCTGGACCTTCTTTGAAAAGATGTGGGTCATCCCAAAAGTAATGCCTCAAATCATGGAAGAACTTCTTCCTTTGCTGAAATGTTAAACCTGGAGGCAAATACTTTGCAACGATAAAATTAGCATAATCTTCAAACCAAGGATCGGAAAGAGATTGTACTTTAACAATGGCAAGTTGTTCATATGGAAAACTGTCGTTGACTGGAATGGGATCATGCGGTATATCTTCCATCCTTGAAAGATTGTCCGCTACAGGGTTGTCTGCTCCTTTTCTATCAACAATCTGCAAATGAAATTCTTGAAGAAGGAGTACCCATCTGATGAGCCTTGGTTTGGCATCCTTCTTCGTCATAAGATACTTAATGGCAGCATGGTCAGTATGAATAATAACTTTAGAATCAACAATATACTGCCTAAACTTATCACAAGCAAACACTACTGCTAAGAATTCCTTCTCAGTAGTAGCATAGTTCTTTTGAGCACTATCAAGGGTCTTACTAGCATAATATATAACATTCAAATTTTTATCAATCCTTTGTCCTAAAACAGCTCCAACAGCAAAATCACTAGCATCACACATAATTTCAAAGGGCAAATTCCAGTCAGGCGGTTGTACTATAGGAGCGGTTATTAAAGCTTTCTTAAGAACTTCGAAAGCCTCCTTACAATCTTCATCAAATACAAAAGGAACATCCTTCTGGAGAAGATTAATGAGGGGTCTTGAGGTCTTAGAAAAGTCTTTAATAAATCTTCTATAGAAACCGGCATGACCGAGAAAACTACGAATACCTTTAATGTCCCTTGGATAGGGCATCCTTTCGATAGCTTCAATCTTTGCCTTGTCCACTTCAATTCCCCTCTCGGAAATCTTGTGGCCAAGAACGATCCCTTCGTTAACCATGAAGTGGCACTTTTCCCAGTTTAGAACTAAGTTTGTATCCTCGCATCTCTGCAAAACTTTATTAAGATTGTGGAGACAGTGGTCAAAGGAAGTTCCATAGATGGAGAAATCGTCCATGAAGACTTCCACAATCTCCTCACAGAAACCATGAAATATTGCAGGCATACATCTTTGAAAAGTAGCAGCGGCATTGCATAAACCAAAAGGCATATGTCTATAAGCATAAGTACCATAAGGACAAGTGAAAGTGGTCTTCTCTTGATCGGCGGTGTTAACATGAATTTGAGAGAAGCCAGAGTACCCGTCAAGATAGCAGAAGTGGGTGTTTTTGGAAAGCCTCTCAAGCATCTGATCAATAAAGGGCAGCGGGTAGTGGTCCTTCCTGGTTGCCTTGTTCAACTTCCTGTAATCAATACACATTCTATACCCAATAATAATTCTCTGAGGTATTAGTTCATTCTTATCATTAAGGACTACAGTTGTCCCTCCTTTCTTAGGAACACAATGAACTGGACTTACCCACTTACTATCGGCTATAGGGTAGATAATACCTGCAGCTAGAAGCTTGAGGATTTCGGTCCTCACAACATCCATCATCTTTGGGTTTAACCGTCGTTGATGGTCAACAACGGGTTTAGCATCAGGCTCGAGGTTGATAGTATGTTGACAGATAGATGGACTAATTCCCTTAAGGTCATCAAGGGTATAGCCAATTGCACCACGGTGTTTGCGAAGTACTTCCAATAGTCGCTCCTCTTCATATCCTGAAAGGTTAGAGTTGATAATAACAGGATATATTTTCTTTTCATCTAAATAAGCATACTTGAGCGTATCGGGAAGAGGTTTGAGATCAAACACCGGGTCTTCTTTTGGTTTGGATAGAATTCCTAAAGGTTCAACCGGAAGGTTGTGCTTCAGGATAGCAGGTTGTCTCAAGAAGAGTTCATCAATTTCATTTCTTTCCTGCATATCAGTATCATTCTCGTGGTCCTCCATGTATTGCTGCAAAGGATCATTAGGGGGAATAGCAATAGAAGCAATACTTTCAATAATTTTATCATCACTAGGTAATTCAGTACCACGTGGCTGCTTGGAAATCTTAGAAAAGTTAAATTCATATGTCTCACCATTGAATTCAACAGAAACTTTACCTTTCTTGCAATCTATAATAGCTCCACAAGTTCTGAGAAAAGGTCTACCAAAAATAATAGGACAAAAACTATCTTGCACTGAACCAAGTACAAGAAAGTCGGTAGGGTACTTTACCTTTCCACATAGGACTTCAACATCTCTCACAATCCCAATAGGAGAGATAGTAGCTTTGTTTGCAAGATGAATAGTAACATCAATCTCTTCGAGTTCACAGGGTGAAATCTCACTCATGATCTCTTGATAAAGCGAATAAGGAATCACGCTAGCACTTGATCCAAGATCGCAGAGCCCGTAATAATTGTGATCTCCTATTTTAACAGATACAACTGGTGTACCTGAAACTGAGCTTTTATTCTTGGCTGTGACACTGTTAGTTGAAACAGCACAAAAATTTATAATAGAATATGAAACATCATTAGTAACTAAATCTTTAACCATAGCAACTTGCGGATCGACTCTGATCTGGTCCTCAGGTTCACCTGTTCTTCTCTCACTTTTATTTATGATGCCTGTCACAAAAGAGTGCTCCCTTATTCTTGAAGGAAAAGGGGGATGTTCATATATAACTGCAGGCAAAATAGGATCAGCAACGTGAATATCAATAGGCACTTCTTGGAAAGGCTTATGGTACTGATCCTTCTTCATCTTAGAAGAATCAACATGAGAGGCAAAGTTCTTACAAAAATCAATCATTAGATGGGAATCCAGACCAACCTTAGAGCAAAAGTTATTAAAATAATCGGTCTTCACATAACTCTCAATATAATCATGCTCATAATTTATAGCAGGTTCAATACCTTTATCGATTTCCCAGTCTTCAGTATTCTTCTGGATCCTTTCGATGAGATCCCATCTTTCTTCAACGCTCTTTGTCTGAAATACCCCGCTAGAGGAGGTATCCAGCCTTTCCTTATCCTGATGAGAAAGCATGGCATAGAAATTTGTAAGTATAATATCTTTGGGGAGCTTATGGATAGGACATTTGAAAATTAGAGACTTAAGCCTCCCCCAAGCTTGAGCGATGCTCTCTCCTTCGCGAGACCTAAAGTTATAGATGTAATTCCTGTCTCGATAAACTTCATGAAGAGGGTAAAACTTTGTATAAAAGAGAGACTTAAGCTCTTCCCAATTAAGAGAATGTGGGTTATCTAGGAGCTTATACCAATCTGAAGCTTTGTCTGTAAGCGATACAGAGAATAATTTCTTCATAACGAACTCCAGTGATACACCTGCAAGCTTGAATAATGAACATAGTTGTGATAAATATAGCAAGTGTTCACCTGGATGCCTGTCTCCTGCATAGCGATTGGTTAAGACATAATCGATAATACCATATGGTATCTTATAAGGCACAATTTCAGTAGGGGTAGGAGTGACTACCTTAGCGGTGGGGCGGCTCCCCAAGAACAACGATCCAATAGTAGGGGTCTCCATAAGGACAAAAACAGCAACAACAAAACTAAAATAGAAATATAGAAACTTCCTTACCGGCTTCACTTACTAATAGCGCTACACTCCCCGGCAACGGCGCCAGAAAACGTAGCTTGATGACCCACGACTTAATGGGATCTATTGCAGTGTTTTCGATAAGTAAGAGTGTCGAACCCAACGAGGAGCAGAAGGTAGTAGCAAGTGACTTTGGTAAGGAGATAACTGCAAGCACTGAAAGATAACTTTTTAGGGATTTTCTTGGTATAAGCAACAGGATAGTAAAGACTAGCAAAGTAAAAGATACTGGAGAGTAACGAGTGGCCCAATCCTTTCTAAGCAAAGGATAGGCCTAGCAACTGAACTTATAAAAGCTAAAGTGTTCTTGAGGACACACGGGAGAGGTAGTCATGTGCTTTCGCCATATTCCGTATCGGTACTATGTGCTGGGTTGATAAGTGTTTGGTGGGTGGATCTATGCTAGTGCACCCTCTAGACTAAGATGAGTGCACTCTTATGATTAAACATCTTGCAAGCATCCGCAAATACAAGATAGTAATTAAGGCAAAAGCCTAACCATAGCAATACGATCGGTGATCCATTGTTCCCTTGTGCAAAAGCGTGCAAACTGGGGTTTAGGATTCTGTCACTCCGGCAGCCCACCGTAGGCATTATTTATACACAATGCATTCCCCTAGGTCCTTGATAAGGCGAAGTGTTGAGTGTTCGACTCACACAACACCACTAGGAAAATAACAACATAACTTAAATATCAACCAACACATATTACTTCAACATTATATGACTACTAACAACTAGACTTCTCCCATGTCCTCAAGAACTAAAGTAACTAATCACAAGACATAAAAGAGATCATGATCAGTGGAGATAAATAGATGGTAAACAATCTGAACACAATAATATTTCTCCAACAAAACTCAATAGCATTCACCACAAAGTAGTAATCAACACCGATAGAGTAGAGAGGATAGATAGTACGGATTACAACGCGAGTTGCAATTGTGAGACAAGATTGGATGAAGATGGAGATGGTGCTGATGGTGGGGATGATGTTGATGATGATCTCGATGATGCCCGTGACGATGGTGATGACGATGGCGACGATCTCCCCTTCCGGGAGGTGATCTCCCCGGTGGAATCTGCCCGCCAGAGATGGCTTTTCTTCTCTGTAGGTTTCCGCCACGGAGCGGCGGCGGAACTCCGGAAACTCTCCCTTTTTTTAGGGTTTTTGGACGACGAGGGGTATATTGGCCAGAGGGGGGAGCCGGGAGTGCTCCAGGGGGCCCAGGCGCCCTCTCGGTGCGGCCAGAGGTGGGCCCGTGCCAGGTGGCCGCCTGGACATCCTGTGGCCCCCCTCTGGCTGCTCTTTTGTGTGCCTTCGTTATCCTTCTGAAAAACAGCCTCCGTCGATTTTCAGGTAATTTGGAGGTGTTCTTCTTCAGCAACTCAGCGTCCACTTTTTTACCGCTGAATCCTGCGTCTGCTGCTTCGGCATCGGAAAGTTGCAAACTGTGTAAAATAAGCCAAACAACATAAGAATAGCATCATATCATGAAATATATCAATGAATAAGAAAGAATTACTACATAAAATACTGATGCATTTTGGACGTATCAGATGCTAATCCCGCATTCAGTGTTAAAAAATTAAGACATCACCTTCTACGGTATCGAGCCAGGCAAAGCAGCCTGGTCACTAGGAAGGGTATACCTTGACGTAATCTTCGGAAGCGGGAGCAACTTCAGAAGAGAAACTCTTGAATTCTAAGTGGTAGATTGGCAATCGTAGTACCACACTATACTTGGTTGACCAGATTTCTCCCAATTCATGGTTGTACCACACTATGCATACCTCAAGCTCAAGATGCCAGGACCCGTAGGAGTCATCACGATCAACGGATGCTTCCTCAAATCAGACAAATGCGACCGCGATTTCCACCAAGTCCCCGACACTCTTGGAGCACACTAGGAACTTGAAGAAATTGCCATGGTGGTAGACACAAACGTCTTTCCACTCGCCATTCGAAGAGAGATCAAGGAGATCACTCGAGACTTCGGCGTCGATAGCGACACGGTAACCCATCAGGTGCACTTGATACATCCCAAACGTATCTATAATTTCTACTTGTTCCATGCACTTTTATGTGGCATTGCTACATGTTTCGCTACACTTTATATCATTTTACACATATTTGTACTAACCTACTAACTCAGTGCACCTAGTGCTAGTTCTTGTCTGTTGATGTCTTTAGTTGAAGTGATTTCACCAATTTAAAATGCCAAAAAAATTCGGGAAAAATCAACATGGAGGAAGCTTCTGGAACAACCGAAGGAGAGTCGGAGGGGGTCCACCCCCTCCCAGGCGGCCAGGTGGTGCGACCCCACACCTGGCCGCGCCACCAAGGCGCCTGGGAGGTGGGCCCCACCTTTGGTGCCCCCCTTCGGCCTATTTTTACTCCCCGTCGAGGAAACCCTCGTAGAGAATCCCGCATCGCGAATTACCTCTTTGTTCCTCCGCCACCACGCTCTGAAGATCGGGAGCACCAGAAGACCCCTTCCCGGCACCCTGCCCGAGGGAGGATTGACCTCTAGGAGCCTCTCCACCACCTTGGACGCCTCCCGGATGTGCCGTGAGTAGTCTACCTTGGACCATGGGTCCATGATCAGTAGCTATGTGATGTCTTCTCTCCACCTTTGTTCTTCAATGTTTAGACCGTGTGAGCTACCCTACATGATCAAGGCACCTATGTAATTTTCATGTTGTTTCTATGTTGTGTTTGCTGGGATCCGATGGATTATGAGATTATGTTCAGATCGTGATGAGTTATATATTTGGTTTACCTTTTATATTTTGTTCTTAGTAATTCTTGCATGTTCTCCGTTGATGTTTGTTGCTTTGGCCAAGTAGTAGATATTACTCCAAGATGGAGCCTTGTGCATGATTGTGGGTTCATGCCCCCCGATGACTAGCTTGAGTGACGAAAACATGAGTCTAGGGAATGTGTTGTTGCCACCAGGAAGAAAACAACGGTGCTTGTAACCGCGGTTGCAAGGATTGTTTACCTTATGTATAGATTGTTAATGCAATTGTCTGTTGCTTTGAGTTTACACTTTGGGTGGGGCTCGCAACTTAATACCAGCGAGATGTTCTGGATAGATATCTCAAGGTGGATGATTCGAGAGTAGATGCAGATGGATTTCATTCTACTTGTCTTAGCGTACCGTCCATAGTTTATAGCACTCTTACTTTTAAGTAGCATAATTAGCATTGCGGTGCGTTTATAATTCTGTCAATTGCCCAGCTGTAATTTGTTCACCCAACTTAGCGTTTATATCGTCTTTTGGGAGAGAGACATCACTAGTGAGCGTCACGGGGCCCCGGTCCATCTTTCCACCACTGTTTACACATCCACTTTATTTATCGTATTTACTTTACCTTGCATTTATCACTACTATCTACCCTTGCGTTTGACCCTTTGTAAACAACAAGGCCGGAGAGATTGACAACCTCTTTGTACTCGTTGGGAGAAAATTTATTTGTATCTGTGTGCAGGTCCACGTAAACTCTTGTGCTAGCAAGTAATTTCTAGCGCCGTTGTCACCTACTTGTCATCGTCAGAGTCCTACTGGAGACAAACCTTGGTATCTTCACCGAGGGAAATTACTCCTATGCTACATCTCAACCTTCCACTTGGGGTAGCCAATGAGGAGCACTACTTCAGTGCCATTAAGAGTAATTTCTGGTGCCATTGTCGGGGAATCCACTCTTCAATATAGAGGAGTTGCACACTATCTTTTACCTTTCCTTTTTTAGTCTTGTTAGTTTACTTTATCGTTTTTATCTTAGTGTCCTTAATCAAAAAGCACAAAAAATTATTTACCTTGCTTTGTTTAGTCAGTATGTCAAAGTACTTTGCCTTTGGTTTTGCACCCGAAGGGGAGATTATCACCTTCAAACAAAGAGGTGGAGAAAGTATGAAAGATGCTTGGTATAGAATTAATGATTCGCAAAATAGAGCCGCCAAGAAGCATACCGCTACTATCTTGCTTAGAAAATTTTATGTTGGTATTACTTCTTGGATTAGGTTTATCTTAGATACTGCTATCAATGGGAATTTTCTAGAATCCCCAGCCTGAGAAGCTCTTAATGTTATGGAAATCTTTTTGGAAATGCCCCCCTTGCTAGTACACAAGAGAACGTTACTTTAGCTCACATTATGAATAAACTTGATAAGATAGAGCTAGAGATGCCAAGCATGGGAAAAATAAGTGAAGTAGATCGTAGGATTCAAGGGAATTTAAATAGGCTTGATAGCTCCATGCACAAAATTTATACCACCTTGCAGACCCTTAAATCCCATAATTTAGACCCTTCTAGGATTGACAAGATTAAGGATATTATTGAAACTTGAGGAACTACTCTGTCATCCATCAAGACTAAAAAGGTAGAAACCCCCTCAAAGAAGGAACCCAAGTTCGTTTACATACCCAAGGTTCCTCAACCCAAAAAAATCTGTGGTTAGGGGAGTGGAAACGGTGAACACTTTGGAAGAGATACCACTCTTGAATAGAATTAGACATGAAATTCCAATTGATCTCACTACCTTTGCTTTTATTCCTAGAAGTGTTATCACTAGGCCTTTATTCGAAAGTTCTTCAGACTAGTTGTACTATTGAAGAGCTTTTTGATGATCTTGATGATGTTTCAATTGTTACAACTTGATCTTTGTATCATGCCTACCTAAAAGGCATAAAAGAAAGCGCTTGTTGGGAGGGAACCCAAGATGTTTTTATTTTCAGTTTTAGTGGTCTTGATGCTTGTTAGTACTATAGAAACATCATTGTATCTTTATTTTCAAGCTTTGTGCCAAGTTTTAGCCTCCGATTGCAAGAAAGTTCAAAAGTTGTGACATGCTGTCCAGAAACAGATTTTGTCCCCTTGACGGAAAAATTCGGCTAAAATCACCAGATCATCTTTTTGATCTGATTTTTTTGACGGCATGATCTATACAATAAGCTTCCGAGTGTTTTTTCTAAGTTTTTTGATTTGAGTTGCAGATGTATCCCGAAAAAATTATCTACCACCTGCTGGTCTGTTTTTCACAAATTCTGCCACGTTTAGCATTTTCTTCGTTTTGCAAACCTTAAGCTTGCTTTTTCTTTGAAAAAAACTTTTTGGCAATCTTGAGAAACATTAGATCTTCAAGAATATTTTTATTTACAGTAGAGAAAAATTATTTTATCATGGTTACTAACACTCTAATCAGCTTATGATGAGTTTCATATGAAGGAAGTTTTCAAGTATGCAAAGGGAGACGACGAAAGAAGATTCGGGAAATCGAGCGCTCAAGCTTGGGGATTCCCCCATGCAACCCCAAGAAATATCCAAGGAGACTCAAGCTTCTAAGCTTGGGGATGCCCCCGTGCATCCCCTTCTCCATCAACAATCATCAGTTCGTCCTTCTCCATGTTATATTTTTATTGCTTCATATGTTATGTGCTAGACTTGGATCGTCTCGCTCTTTAATTTTTGGTTTGTTTTAGTTTTTCTTGCAGTCCATAACAGGTTGGATCCTAGCCTTCATTGTTTGGGAGAGAAACACGCTCCACTCCACCGTAGAACACAACATAGGCTTGCATGCTTATCTTTCTTTTTATTTGTGTTCTATATCTTTTCATAGCTACTGTCATGCTTAGGTCATAGTTTTCATGCTTATATTTTTAAGAGATTTTTTTAGGTTGTTCTAGGAACTCTCTTAGCCTTCATGTTTATCTTGTTTAGAGAGTTGGCTTGTTGCACTGAGTCTTGTCTTGCATGAGTAGGTAATTAAGGTTGCTTTTACAAGTGTAGTAGTAACATGCAATAGTTTTGAGGTATTGATTATAGTAATGTTTAGACATCAAGGTGCCAAGAGCTTGAGCCTATTAGTGATAGGTGTCGTATTTTGGGCAATCCTTGCTTCTTTTCAAAAACTACAAAAATTATTTGAGTACTCTAGCTACTAGATGTATCACTAACCTCTGGAAGGGTTGGAATATATAGAGTACCGTCACATACCATGGGTCGAAGATGCGCAAGGATCACCAAACCCCATACACTCCTCCTCGGGGTACTCGTCTCTTTGTGAACCTCCCGATTAGATAGAAAGTTACTGATAATAAGTGCATGAGTTCTTCGGACTATTGCGAGTATTCAATTGTTGGCACTTCCACCTTCCCATATTTTTCTAGCCTCTTCGGTACCGTGCATTGCCCTTTCTCACCTTGAGAGTTGGCGCATACTTCGCCGGTGCATCCAAATCCTTGGCACGGTACGCTCTGTCATCATAAACCTCCTTATATCTTCCTCAAAACAGCCACCATACCTACCTACCAAGGCAGTTCCATAGCCTTTCCGAGATACATTGACATGCAACATCCACCATCTCATGACTTGATCTTCATGTCATACATGATTTTGCTTGATCGAGGAGCCGCATGATAGTTGGGCTTTGCCCTTATTATGTTTGGACTTTTGGTGCCAAGAGCTTGAGCCTATTAGTGATAGGTGTCGTATTTTGTAAAATCCATGTTTATTTTTGAAAACTACAAAAATTAGTTGAGAACTCTAGCTACTAAATGGATCGCTAACCTCTGGAGGGGTTGGAATATATAAAGTACCCTCACGTACCATGGGTCGAGGATGCGCAAGGATAACCAAACCCCCATACACTCCTCCTCGGGGTACTTGTTGTCGGGGATATAATCCTGACAATAGAGAGGGGGTATGAAAGGAGATAGATGAATCTGTACGTAGAGAGGGTTGACGCAGGGGAATTATACAGGTTAGGCCTCTCCGTAGAGATAAAAACCTTAGTCTTGTCCCAGGCTGACTGGGGTGTTCTTTTCTCAAAAATACTGAGAGGGAAAGTGTTGCGCGTCCCCCTGCTAGAGGAAGGGGGCTTATATGGAGTGCGCCCATGCCCCCTTAATGCCTCAGCCTTAATGGGTCTTAATTACAGGATTGAATGTGTTTAAATACAAGAAATGGTCTATCCATTACTACTAATAAAGGGGAGAAACGCCCGCGGCCTTGAATGCTTCTCGTCCTATGCGTTCCCATCCCCCGAGTAACGAATGGCTCGCTGCTCCTCTTTTCCGAGTACTGACTTATTCGGATCTCACTGATCCTCCGAGTGACTGTTTACTCGGAAATGGCTTCCGTTCTCCGAGTAACATCTTACTCGGTGAGGAAGTTGCGTCTCTGAGATTGTTACAGCTCCGTGTTTCTAACTAATCTTATTGTGTCGGAGAACCGAAGGCTTGAGTATACCCCCTGATTTCCCTTGCCTAGGGGTATACCTTTAGTGTTACAACGACAGTAGCCCCCAAGAGCTTTCGGGTGCTCGCAATTGAGGTAACTGGCATTTGTCAGATTTTCTGAGGTATGTGAAGATTAAACTCAGTAAGAGGCCCGGAAGGGCTTTATTGATGTTTTGAACTTTTCCCTCGAGCGTGGGTTGGGCAGGTTGACGGAAAAATTTGGCGACACTCAAACGTCTCTCGGAAGAGGTGGACTGAGGCCTCGGAAGGCGTGTCTCGGAGTAAAAGGCCTTAAACTCCATATGAACCAAATTTGTAAAGTTCAATATTCTAGTACATCGTAGCGAGTCCTAGGCCATGCCACGTGGGATATCGATTCTTTACCCCCTACGCCGGGTCTTACTGGTGACCTGGCATTCTTCGTCAGAGACGGGCCACCAGCGAGTCAACTACTCGGATTTTCGCTTGATCATTTGGGTGCGAGACTTTTCGTTTGTGGAAAATCTCAAGTGGTTCTCTTCGTTGTATTTCCGAGTGATAGCTTACTCGGTCGCTGCGGGAGCTTAGTGATTTTTCCGAGTGGTGACTTACTCGGAGAGTTCTGTGGGTGCGTGCTTCGCGTCTTCCGAGTAGTTAAAGTAGTCTCGGGCTTCGAACATGTTGTGAAAGTTCTTATTGCAAGCACGCACAAGCACCTACGGGATACATGCATAATGTTTGATATTTGCCTAGATGATCATTGATTTTCTGTGTGCCTTGCCCCGTGTTAGAATCTATTACATGTTCGCTCTTATCCATTTAGCGGCCAACCATCCATCTACCTAGCATACAGTGTTTTAATCCTGCTGGTTACTAGTAATTTACTTCCTTTGTTTTACTTTCGCCGTTATCACTATCACTATCATACCACAGTTGCTATTTATATTTTGTTGCAAGCAAGTATATTTCAGGTGTGGTTTAATTGACAACTCAACTGTCAAATCTTATAAATACTCTTTGGCTCCCCTTGTGTCGAATCAATAAATTGGGTTAACTTACCCGAGAAAATGCTACAAACGATCCCCTACAGTTGAGGGTCATCAGAGCCAAACCAAAGTAACATCGTTCTTGGAAGGGACTTCCTCCGAGCTATGAAAGGCTTCATTGATAGGGCACATACGCTTACGTGAAAAGCGAAAGGTAAGTACCTCTTACCTAGAAAAAAGAAGAATGAACTTGTTGGAAATCAATTCGTAGGTTTCTATGACTCCGATGATCTCGGGGACCTTTGAGTCTTCTTTTTGCTTTATGCCTAGCTTAAAGGCGTAAAAGAAAGCGCTTGTTGGGAGGCAACCCAAGATGTTTTTACTTCTGTTTTTAGTGGTCTTGATGAATGTTACTATTGTAGCAACATCATTGTATCTTTATTTTCAAGCTTTGTGCCAAGTTTAGCCTCCGATTGCAAGAAAGTTCAAAAGTTGTGACATGCTGTCCAGAAAACAGATTTTGTCCTTGGACGAAAAAATTAGCCTAAAATCACCAGATCATCTTTCTGATCTGAATTTTTTTGACAGAGTGCTCCATACAATTTTCTTTTGAGCGTCTGTTCTGAGTTTTTTTATTTGAGTTTCAAAAGTACCCCGAAAAAATTATTTACTACCTGATGTTCTGCTCTTCACAAATTCTGCCACGTTTTGCCTTTCCTTACTTTTTCAAACCTTAAGCTTGCTTTTTCTTTGCAATTTTTTTTGTAAATCTTGAGAAACAATAGCTCTTAAATAGTTTCTTTATTACCAGTGGAGAAAAATTATTTTATTAAGGGTACTAACCTCTCTAATCAGCTTATGATGAGTTATGTATGAAGGGAGTGTTCATGTGTGCGAGGGAAGATGATGAAAGAAGATCCGGGAGTGTCAAACGCTCAAGCTTGGGGATGCCCCCATGCATCCCCAATAAATACACAAGGAGACTCAAGCGTCTAAGCTTGGGGATGCCCCCGTGTATCCCCTTTTCCATCAACAATCATCAGTTCGTCCTCCATCTCACTATATTTTTTATCACTTCATGCGTTATGTGCTATGCTTGGAGCGTCTCGCTCTTAAGTTTCCTTTTTAGTTTTCTTTAGCTTTAATTGTTGTTCATTAATAGTTAGAACCCAACTTACTTTGTGTGGGATAGAAACACGCTTCACTTTAAACTAGAACACATCATAGGATTTCATGCTTATCTTTCTTTTGTTGTGTGTTCTTTATCTTTTCGTAGCTGCTACCATGTTTAGCTCTTAGTTTTCATGTTTAGTATTTTGCAAGAGCTTTAGATTTTGTTTAGTTTCTTGCTGGAACTCTATTTAGTTTTCATGTTTATCTTGTTAAGAGAGTTGGTTGTTGCACTGAGTTGTGTCTTGTCTTGAAGTAGGTAATTGAGGTTGCTATTCAATTGTAGTAGTAACTTGCAATAGTTTTGAGGTATTGTTGTGAGTAATGTTTGAACTTTTGGTGTCAAAAGCTCTAGCCTATTAGTGATAGGTGTCGTATTTTGGGCAATCTGTGCTTATTTTTAAAACCTACATAAACTAGTTGAGAACTCTAGCTACTAGATGGATCACTAGTCTTTGGATGGGTCGGATATTACACTACACTCACGTACCATGAGTCGAGGATGCGCAAGGATAACCAAACCCACATATACTCCTCCTCGGGTTACTTGTCTCTTTGTGAACCTCCTTATTAGATTGAGATTTACCAATAATAAGTGCATGAGTTCTTCGGACTAATGTAAGTATTGAAAGTTGACACTTCCACCTCCTCATATTTGCTAGCCTCTTCGGTACTGCGCATTGCTGATACGTCCAAAACGTATCTATAATTTCTGCTCGTTCCATGCATGTTTTGTGTGATATTGCTATGATCTAGATACACTTTCATACATTTTTTTATCATATTTGGACTAACCTATTAACTCAGTGCACCCCAGTGCCAGTTCATGTTTTCTGTTGTTTTTCTATTTCAGTTTTCCCCCATATAAAAAGTTCCAGAAAAATTCGGGAAAATTCAGATAAAAAATCAGCATGACGGAAGCTTCGAGAAAAGCCCGGGAGGGGCCAGAGGGGGGCCAAGGGGGGCCAGGCGGCCACCTGGCGCGGCCCCACCCATGGCCGCGCCAGGGGGGCGCCTAGGGCCCCTGGCCCACCTCTGGCTGCCCCCTTTCGCCTATATATCCCCCGTCACGGGAAAACTCCACAGGAAGAACCCTATTCCGCGAACTCGCCTCTGTTCCCCCGCCACCGCGCTTCCGAGATCGGGAGCACCAGAAGACCTCTTCCCGGCACCCTGCCGGAGGGAGGATTGACCTCCGGGAGTCTCCTCTCCACCATGGATGCTCCCCGGATGTCCCGTGAGTAGTTCTTCTTGGACCATGGGTCCGTGACCAGTAGCTATGTGATGTTATCCTCCCCTCTTTGATCTTTATTGTTTAGACCTCGTGAGCTGCCCTACATGATCGAGGCACCTTTGTAATATTTCTACAATTGCTATGTTGAGTTTGATCGGATCTGATGGATTATGAGATTATGTTCAGATTGTGATAGAGTAATATATTTGGTTTTGATCTTTTATATTTTTGTTCCTAAGTAATTCTTGCATGTTCTCCGTTGCTGTTTATTGCTTTGGCCAAGTAGTAGGTACTGACTCCAAGAGGGAGCGTTGTGCTAGATTGTGGGTTCATGCCTCTCTGATGACACGCTTGAGTGACAGAAACATGAGTCTAGGGGATGTGTTGCTGCCACAAGGGGGAAAACAACGGTGCTTGTGACCGCGGTCACAAGGATTGTTTACTTTACGCAAAGTTATTTTATTGCAGTTGTCTGTTGCTTTGGGTTTACACTTTGGGTGGGGCTCGCAACTTAATACCAGCGAGATGTTCTGGATAGATATCTCAAGGTGGATGATTAGTAGTAGATGCAGATGGATTTCGGTCTACTTACCTTGGCGTACTGCCCGTGCTTTTGAACATCTTCCTTTCTTTTGTAGCATAGTTAGCATTGCGGTGCGTTCATAATCCTGTCAATTGCCTTTCTGTAATTTGTTTACCTCGCATAGCAGTTTTATCGTCTTTTGGGAGAGAGACATCACTAGAGAACATCACGTATCCCGGTCATATCCTTATTATTGTTACCAAGCTATCTTTACTTTCCTGCTTTTACCTTCTATCATTATCACTTGTGTTTTACCCTTTGTGAACAACAAGACCGGAGAGATTGACAACCTCTCTGAACTTCGTTGGGAACAAAGTTATCTGTGTCTGTGTGCAGGTCCACGTCAGTCGCGCCGCTGACACCTACTTATCATATCCGGAGTCCTACGGGAGACAAACCTTGGTATCCTCACCGAGGGAAACTCACTGCTAAACTGCATCACGCCTTCCACTTGGGGCTCACCAACGAAGGGCGGGAAGCCGCTAAGCAAGAGAATTTCTGGCGCCGTTGTCGGGGACTCCTAGTGCTAAGATAGGGGAGTTGCACACTACCCTTTACCTTTGTTTTTTAGTCTTGTTAGTTTACCTTTCAGTTTTTATCTTTGTGTCCTTTATCAAAAATAAAAAAAATAGTATGTCTAGTTCCTTACTTGCCAATCAATGTATAACTTCTTTGAAACTAGATCTTATTGGCATGGAGGATTCACCGAGGATCAACAAGAATATTACAAGGAATACCGCTTGTCTCAAAAAGGGATACACTTATGGAGACTCATACATCAATCGTATGAGTATGCTAAAAACTTGTGCTCAATATATAATATATCTTTCTGCAGGGATGAATCTTGTTGCTTTATGAGGCACAAACACCTTGCTTTCCAATGTGAGTACAATGAGGATGAAACCTTAGCTTCTTATGCTAAGGGAAATTATGATTTTTATGATGCAGAACAAATAGAAGAATTTGTTGCTTTTAAGGGTGCCTATGAAATTAATTCTTTTCTTGAAAATATTGATGACGCCCCTTACAAATCTGAGAGTCTTGCTATACTTAACTATTGTTTGGAAAATTATGATGCAAATTATTATATTACTGATCATCTTGAGAGAATCTCTCCCCCAAAGGAAGAGACTAATGTTTTGCAGGACTCTATAAAAGAAGAAATTACTGAACCTGAAAGCTCTTTGGATGAAGAAGAGGAGGAGAGTGACGAACAAAAGGAGGAAGAATGGAGCCATCCATGTCTACCTTCTAATGAGAGTAACTCTTTGACTCTTACCTTATATGAGTATTATGATCCTATGGATTCTTTTGAAATATCCCTTTTTGATGAAGTTGATGCCTTCTATGCTTATGGCCTTGATGCCACTATGGATGATGTTTACGGAGATGAACTTGCTATAGTTCCTCATGTTAAGCATGAAATTTTTTTATCGCACCCACACTTGAGTGTCCTATTATCCTTTTAAAATCTCCAACTCTGGAGAATTTTCCTCTTATCAAAGCTCAATGTGATGGGTTGCATTTATCTTATGATCCTAAAAACTGTGTTGAAAACAATACACGTGTGCTTGTAGGTCATGAACAACATGATTTATGTGATAGTTATATTCTTGATGTTGTTCATGATGCTACTGAAAATTACTTTGTGAGAGGAAAGTTTGGTTGTAGAAACTTCCATGTCACAAAAACACCTCTCTTCATGTTGAAAGTTTTGAAGTTGTTCTTGTTCTACCTTCCTATGCATGTCACTTTGTGCTTCTTTAATTTATTTTCTTACAAGATGCCTATGCATAGGAAGTGGGTTAGGCTTAAATGTGTTTCACATTTGCTTCTTGATGCTCTCTTTTGCTTCAATTCTTATTCTCTTGTGAGCATCTTTCATAATCTTTAAGCCTAGCTAATGGCTTTAAAGAAGCGCTTTCGGGAGGCAGCCCGCAACGAAATTAGGTTTTTCTTTTTGTTTTTGTTGTGTATTGATGATTGTTACTTCTGTAGAAACATCATTGTATCTTTATTTTTCAACTTTGTGCTAAGTTATAGTCTCTTACGGCAAGGGAAGTAAAAGTTGTGACATGCTGTCCAGAAAACAGATTTTGTCCTTCTGACCAGAAAAATTCCAGAAAAATCCCTGTTCATCTTTTTGAGCTGAAATTTTCACACAGTATGCTCTATACAATTACGAAACTTCCGTATGTTCTGTGTTTTTTGATTTGAGTTGCAGAAGTGCCCCTAAAAAAATCTTTACTATCTGCTGTTCTGTTTTTCACGGATTCTGCCACGTTTTGTCTCTCCTAACTTTTGCAAACCTTAAGCTTCCTTTTTCTTTGCAAAAACTTTTTGGCACTCTTGAGAAACAGTAGCTCATCAAGAATATCTTTATATACAGTGGAGAAAAATTATTTATTAAGGGTACTAACCTCTCTAATCAGCTTATGATGAGTTATGTATGAAGGGAGTTTTCAAGTGTGCGATGGAAGATGATGAAAGAAGATCCAGGAGTGTCAAGCGCTCAAGCTTGGGGATGCCCCCATGCATCCCCAACAAATATTCAAGGAGACTCAAGCGTCTAAGCTTGGGGATGCCCCCATGCATCCCCTTCTCCATCAACAATCATCGGTTCGTCCTTCGTCTCACTATATTTTTATCACTTCATGTATTATGTGCTATGCTTGGAGCGTCTCGCTCTTAGGTTTTGTTTTTAGTTTCTTTAGCTTTGCTTGCTGTTCATAACAAGTTAGATCATTTCTTACTTTTTGTGGGAGAGAAACACGCTCCACTTTCAAAATCTAGAACACATCATAGGATTCTTCATGCCTATCTTTTTGCTGTTGTGTGTTCTTTATCTTTCCATGGCTACTGCCATGTTTAGTTTTAGTCTTAGTTTGTCTTTAGCAAGAGCCTTGGCTTTTGTTTAGATTGTTGCTGGAAATCTTTTTATTTTTCATGTTTATCTTGTTAAAGAGAGTTGGTTGTTGCACTGAGTTGTGTCTTGTTTTGAGAAGTAGGTATTTAAGGTTGCTATTTAATTTTAGTAGTAGCTTGCAATAGTTTTGAGGTATTGTTATGAGTAATGTTTGGACTTTTGGTGTCAAGAGCTCTTGACTATTAGTGATAGGTGTCGTATTTTGGGCAATCCGTTTTTATTTTCAAAACTCAAAACTAGTTGAGAACTCTAGCTACTAGATGGTTCGCTACTCTTCTGAGGAGTCGAATATCAGAGAACACTCACGTACCATGAGTCGAGGATGCGCAAGGGTAACCAAACCCCCATACACTCCTCCTCGGGGTACTTGTCTCTTTGAGAATCTCCTCATTAGATTGAGAGTTACCGATAATAAGTGCATGAGTTCTTCGGACTAATGTAAGTATTGAGAGTTGACACTTCTACCTTCCCATATCTTGCTAGCCTTTCCCGTGCCGTGCATTACCTTCTTCTCACTCCGAGAGTTGGTGTCATCCTTCGCCAGTACATCCAAACCCTTGGCATGATACGCTCTGTCATCGTAAGCCTCCTTATATATTTCCTCAAAAAAGCCACCATACCTACCTATCAAGGCATTTCCATAGCCTTTCCGAGTTACATTGCCATGCAACATCCACCTCTTCATGACTTGATATTCATGTCATACATGTTCCTGCTATACTGGCAGCGGCATACATTGCATACATCATGATAGTTACTTCTTCTTTATGATTTTGAGTACCTTGTAAAGTGTGAAAGATTTCCTCTACCTTCTTGTAAAATAGAGTGTTGCCCTTAAAGTGAGGAAAAGATCCTGAAGAGGACACATTAAAAGATCCCAAAGAGGACAAATGAGAGTTAAATAAAAAGAGCCATTGAGGCCACAAAAAAATACAAAAAAATAGAAAAAAGAGAAAAATAAATAAAAAGAGAGAAAGGGGAAACACTACTATCATTTTGAGAGATCCACACTAGTACTCCCCTTTATATCCTTGTACTCCATAGAGATGATCTTTTTACATATAGTTTGGAGAGCTTCCTAGCTCGTATGTACACCCGTTGCATAGCAATCCCTACTCCTCACATCATATCTATCATTTGGCATCTCTTGCCTATGATTGTTCACATTGATGTGAGCCTTTCTCATCTTTTTGTCTTCCTCCTCCACCATATTTCTCTCTTTGCCATCGTAAGTGTTAACTTTCGTGCTTACGCTCATCCATTGCATGAGTGCTCAAAATATCGAAAAGGAGTGGATCAAATTGACTTGTACCTGGCTAGTGGTCTGGGGACGAGTCAAGATAAGATTCCAAAGAAGACCAAGTGTGACACTTTAGTAGATTGAGTTCTCAACAAAAATATTTTTTTCTCGTGTTCCCTATCCCCTTTCTTACACGCAAACACCATTTGGAGACATTCGAGTCACGGACAGCGAGAGCTCTTGCACCTTTTGTTCTTTTGTTACTTGTTTCAATGCTAATATAGACTCTTGCATGTTATGACTTGAATTGAATCTCTAACCTCGATTGCTTTACTTTTCAAAGTTCTTTTATGGTTGCTAGCATGTCACCACAGAAATTATGCTTGTTATCATTTACCTACTCGAGGACGAGCAGGAATTAAGCTTGGGGATGTTGATACGTCCAAAACTTATCTATAATTTTTGCTCGTTCCATGCATGTTTTGTGTGATATTGCTATGATCTAGATACACTTTCATACATTTTTTATCATATTTGGACTAACCTATTAACTCAGTGCACCCCAGTGCCAGTTCCTGTTTTCTGCTGTTTTTCTATTTCAGTTTTCCCCCATATAAAAAGTGCCAGAAAAATTCGGGAAAATTCAGATAAAAAATCAGCGTGACGGAAGCTTCGAGAAAAGCCCGGGAGGGGCCAGAGGGGGCCAAGGGGGGGCCAGGCGGCCACGTGGCGCGGCCCCACCCATGGTCGCGCCAGGGGGCGCCTGGGGCCCCTGGCCCACCTCTGGCTGCCCCCTTTCGCCTATATATCCCCCGTCACGGGAAAACTCCACAGGAAGAACCCTATTCCGCGAACTCGCCTCTGTTCCCCCGCCACCGCACTTCCGAGATCGGGAGCACCAGAACACCTCTTCCCGGCACCCTGCCAGAGGGAGGATTGACCTCCGGGAGTCTCCTCTCCACCATGGATGCTCCCCGGATGTCCCGTGAGTAGTTCTTCTTGGACCATGGGTCCGTGACCAGTAGCTATGTGATGTTCTCCTCCCCTCTTTGATCTTCATTGTTTAGACCTCGTGAGCTGCCCTACATGATCGAGGCACCTTTGTAATATTTCTGCAATTGCTATGTTGAGTTTGATCGGATCTGATGGATTATGAGATTATGTTCAGATTGTGATAGAGTAATATATTTGGTTTTGATCTTTTATATTTTTGTACCTAAGTAATTCTTGCATGTTCTCCATTGCTGTTTATTTCTTTGGCCAAGTAGTAGGTACTGACTCCAAGAGGGAGCGTTGTGCTAGATTGTGGGTTCATGCATCCCTGATGACACGCTTGAGTGACAGAAACATGAGTCTAGGGGATGTGTTGCTGCCACAAGGGGGAAAACAACGGCCCTTGTGACCGCGGTCACAAGGATTGTTTACTTTACGCAAAGTTATTTTATTGCAGTTGTCTGTTGCTTTGGGTTTACACTTTGGGTGGGGCTCCCAACTTAATACCAGCGAGATGTTCTGGATAGATATCTCAAGGTGGATGATTAGTAGTAGATGCAGATGGATTTCGGTCTACTTACCTTGGCGTACTGCCCGTGCTTTTGAACCTTTTCCTTTCTTTTGTAGCATAGTTAGCATTGCGGTGCGTTCATAATCCTGTCAATTGCCTTTTTGTAATTTATTTACCTCGCATAGCAGTTTTATCGTCTTTTGGGAGAGAGACATCACTAGCGAACATCACGTATCCCGGTCATATCCTTATTATTGTTACCAAGCTATCTTTACTTTCCTGCTTTTACCTTCTATCATTATCACTTGTGTTTTACCCTTTGTGAACAACAAGACCGGAGAGTTGACAACCTCTCTGAACTTCGTTGGGAACAAAGTTATCTGTGTCTGTGTGCAGGTCCACGTCAGTCGCGCCGCTGACACCTACTTATCATATCCGGAGTCCTACGGGAGACAAACCTTGGTATCCTCACCGAGGGAAACTCACTGCTAAACTGCATCACGCCTTCCACTTGGGGCTTACCAACGAAGGGCGGGAAGCCGCTAAGCAATTGCCCTCTTCTCACTCCGAGAGTTGGCGTCCACCTCGCCGATGCATCCAAACCCTTGGCATGATACTCTCTGTCATCATAAACCTCCTTATATCTTTGCTCAAAACAGACACCATACCTACCTATCAAGGCATTTCCATAGCCTTTTCGAGATATATTGTCATGCAACATCTACCCTCTCATGACTTGATCTTAATGTCATACATGTTCCTGCTACACTGGTAGAGGCATACATTAGCATACATCATGATAGCTACATCTTCTTTATGTTGAGTACCTTGTAAAGTGTGAAAGATCTTCTATACCTTCTTGTAAAATAGAGTGTTGCCCTTAAGTGAGGAAAAGATCCTAAAGAGGAAAAATTCAAAGATCCCAAAGAGGATAAATGAGAGTTAAATAGAAAGAGCCATTGAGGCCACCAAAAAATACAAAAAAAAGAGAGAGAAGGGGGCAACACTACTATTCCTTTTGAAAGATCCACACTCGTACTCCCTCTATATCTTGTACTCCATAGAAATGATCATATATGAATATAGCTATGTGGGGACCTTCACACTATAGAACTTGGCTTGCATATTCCAAGGATGAGCCTCCTCAAATGAGCTCTAGGTCTTCATGAGCGAGCAAGTTGGATGCACCCCCATTAGTTCCATTGGAGAGCTTTTCTTAGCTCATATGTGCATCCGTTGCATGGCAATCCCTACTCCTCACATCATATCTATCATTTGGCCTTCTCTCGCCTATGATTGTCCTCATTGATGTGAGCCTTTCACACCCTTTTTGTCTTCCTCCTCCACCATATCTCTCTCTTTGCCATCCTAACTGTCAACTCTCGTGCTTACGCTCATCCATTGCATGAGTGCTCAAAATATCGAAAAGGAGTGGATCAAATTGATTTGTACCTGGCTAGTGGTCTGGGGACGAGTCAAGATAAGATTCCAAAGAAGACTAAGTGTGAAACTTTAGTAGATTGAGTTATAAAAAAATACATTTTCTCTCGTATTCGCATCTCCCCCTTCTTGCAGGCAAACACCATCTGGAGACATTCGAGTCACGGACAGCGAGAGCTCTTGCACCTTTATGTTCTTATGTTGCTTGTTTCAATGCTAATATAGACTCTTGCTTGTTATGACTTGAATTGAATTATATACCTTGATTGCTTTACTTTCAAAGTTTTTATATGTTTGTTAGCATGTCACCACAAAAATTATGTTTGTTATCATTTACCTACTCGAGGACGAGCAGGAATTCAGCTTGGGGATGTTGATACGTCCCAAACGTTTCTATAATTTCTGCTTGCTCCATGCATGCTTTGTGTGATATTGCTATGATCTAGATACACTTTCATACACTTTTGATCATATTTGGACTAACCTATTGACTCAGTGCACCCCAGTGCCAATTCCTGTTTTCTGTAGTTTTTCTATTTCAGGTTTCCCCCATATTAAAAGTGCTCCAAAAATTCAGGAAAAATCCAATAAAAAATCAGCGTACCGGAAGCTTCCGGAATCACGAAAGTGGGGCCAGAGGGCCACCACACGGTGCCCAGGCGCCCTCCCGGTGCGCCCTAGGGTGGGGCCGCGCTAGGGGGGGCGCATGGACCCCTGGTGGCCCCCTGGCTGCCCCCCTTCGCCTATATATTCTCCGTGAAGGGATTCTTCTGAAGAGAGAACTCTTTTTTGCGATCTCGCCTCTGTTCCGCCGCCGCCGCGCTTCAAAGATCAGGAGCGCGAGTAGACCTCTTCCCGGAACCCTATCGGAGGGAGGATTGACCTCCGGGAGCTTCTCCTCCACCATGGACGCTTCTCGGATGATCCGTGAATAGTCTACCTAGGACCATGGGTCCATGATCAGTATCTATGTGATGTTCTCCTCCCCACTTTGTTCTTCATGGATTAGACCTTGTGAGCTGCCCGACATGATCAAGGCACATATGCAATTCTTTCTGCTGTTGTTAGGTTGAGTTTGCTAGGATCTGATGGATTATTAGACTATGTTTAGTTTGTGATAGAGTAACATATTTGGTTCTTATCTTTTATATTTTTGTTCTTGAGTAATTCTTGCATGTTCTCCGTTGCTGTTTATTGTTTTGGCCAAGTAGTAGGCAGTGACTCCAAGAGGGAATGTTATGCTCGATTGTGGGTTCATGCTCCCTGATGACTAGCTTGAGTGACAGAAACATGACTCTAGGGGATGTGTTGTTGCCACAAGGGGGAAAACAACGGTGCTTGTAATCGAGGTTGCAAGGATTGCTTACTTTACACAAAGTTCTTTTAATGCAGTTGTCTGTTGCTTTGGGTTTACACTTTGGGTGGGGCTCGCAACTTAATACCAGCGAGATGTTCTGGATAGATATCTAAAGGTGGATGATTAGTAGTAGATGCAGTTGGATTTCGGTCTACTTATTTTGGCGTACCGCCCATGCTTATGAGCCTCTTCCTTTCTTTGTAGCATAGTTAGCATTGCGGTGCATTTTTAATCCTGTCAATTGCCTAGCTGTGATTTGTTTACCTCGCATAGCAGTTTTATCATCTTTTGGGAGAGAGACATCAGTAGTGAACATCATGGGACCCCGGTCCATATTCTCATCACTGTTACACGCTCAATTTATTTTCTGCTTTTACTTTCCAGTCGCAATTATCATTATCATTATTCCTTGCGTTTGATCCTTTGTAAACAACAAGACCGGAGAGATTGACAACCTCTCTGAACTTCGTTGGGAGCAAAGTTACTTGTTGTGTGTGCAGGTCCAGGTCAAGGAAGCCACTTTTGTCTAAAATGGTGCCATTGTTTCCTTGCCACCTACTTGTCACTTTCGGAGTCCTACGGGAGAACTCTAAACCTTGGCATCTTTGCCAAGGGAAATTTGCTGCTATCGTACATCTCACCTTCCACTTGGGGTAACCAACGGAGGGCGAGAAGCCATTATCATCTCTCGCGCATCACAATATCATCATTGTAACTCATCCTCGCAGAAGAGGATAAAGTTGCAGCTCTAGTTACTCTATCCATAGGCTCGGCCTCTTCTTCCCAAGCCATCCCTTAGCCTTTCCAAATAAACTCATTTCTGAAGAATTTTTTTTGACAAGTTACAAAAACGAATATTTAAGAAAAATGAGTTGAGGAAAAGTACTCTACTCACTTCCCAAGGCATATACTTGCATCAAAACTTCATAAATAAATTTCTAAACATGCATGCAAGCTCATATGAACATCACCAAAAACTTCTAAATACTCATACATGTGACCACCATTCAAAATTCTAATTGGAGGGGTGGAGGAGTCACATACCAGGGAGCAAATGTTCAAAGTTTCAACTCAAATGATGGGCTGAGTAGAGAGATCGAAATTTGGCTCAAGAACAGCAAGAACTCGGGCTCCAACAGCAAAACACGAGTTTCTGGACTGAATGAGAGAGAGAGAGGAAGAAGACACACCTGAAAAGGGGGCCTGGTGGGCCCAGACGCCCTGGTTGCGCGGCTAGGGGCCAGACCGCGCCACCTGGCCGCCTAGACCAGGGGTAGCCCCCTGGTCAGCCCAGGTGCCCCTATGCTTCTTATTGTTTGAAAAAAAAAATATAATTTTTCTGGAATTTTTCTCACAACTTCATTTTTGAGTATTTTCTGAGGTAGCGAAAGCTGCAAAAACTTCCAAAGAGCTCGAAACAGTGGTTAAGCATATGTAGTTTCAAAAGCATAAACTTTGGTACAACAAGTTAGATGAAAGCTAAAAGAAATGTGAATATAATAATCTCCCCTTTTTCCTTATATAAAACATGTTTATTAGCAAGGTTGATCAAGTCTTACTACTAAACAAGTGATATAATAAGCAAAAAGTTTCACTTCTTATAAGGGATTCATGGTACCTTTACTTGGAGGGAGACTGTCCCTACCATGATTGTTTTATATTTGTGATGCACATGTAGAGGACAATCCCAATCACCAATCTTCACGGTCTCAATATTCTCAATAGAATTAAGGTCATGCCTTTTATCGATCTTCTTCGGAAAATATACCGTGTGTTCTTTATCATTAACATTGAAAGTGACCTTTCCTTTATTGCAATCAATAATAGCACCTACGGTGTTAAGAAAAGGTCTTCCAAGAATAATAGAAATGCTCCCATCCTCAGGCATGTCAAGCACAAGAAAATCAGTAAGGATCAAACAATTAGCAAATTCAACAGGAATGTCCTCACAAATACCAATGGGAATGGTTGTTGACTTGTCATCCATTTGAAGAGAGATATCTGTGGGGATTAGTTTATCTAAGAAAAGTCTTTTATAGAGAGAAAAAGCAATAACACTCACTCCTGCACCAAGATCACATAAAGCAGTTCTAACATAATTATTCTTTATGGAGCAAGGAATGGTGGGTATACCTGGATGACCGAGCTTCTCAGGAAACTTACCACTAAAAGAATAGTTAGCCAGCATAGTAGATATTGCCTCATTAGGGACTTTTCTTTTATTAGTCACAATATCTTTCATATACCTCGAATACGGAGGCAACTTAATAGCACCAATCAAAGGAATTTGCAGAAAAAGAGGCTTCATCCATTCACAAAATTTATTATAATGCTCTTCTTCTTTGGTTTTGAGAGACTTACCTGGGAAGGGCATTGGTTTTTGTACCCATGGTTCTCGTTCCTTCCCGTGCTTCCTTGCGATAAAGTCTTCTCTAGTATATCTCTTGCGTTTATCTGGTGCCTCTTCTTCTCGCACTTCAGGAGGATCATTCTTCTCTTTATCTTTATCAAGTTCAGCACCGTCTTTAGTTTCAACATCGAAAGTAGATATGCGATTAGGATCAACAGTAGGCTCTTCATCAACTATGGGTTCATTTGAATTATGAGCTTCTTTGTGCTTCTTCTTCTTCTTCTTCTTCTTCTTATTTTTCTTAGGGGAGCTGACAATGTCTTCATCCTGCATTTGAGAATCTTGCTCGATCCTCTTAGGATGTCCCTCTGGATAAAGATGACCTTGAGTGTGGGTGCCCCCTCGGGTTTTAATCCCGTAGGCCTGCATATCTTGTTTGGCATTGTTAGCTAGCAAATCTTTTTGCACATTATAAATTTGTTCAACCTGAGTTTGAACCATATGAAAATTCTTAACAAGGCCTTTAACATCATCAACAGTTCTACCTAAAACATCAAGCAAACTTTTGATAGCAAGGGTATTATCATGCAACTAACTTTGAATCTATCATTAAAGTGATTTTTCTTTATAATAAAATTATCAAGCTCATCTAAACATTGACCAGGGGGCTTACCATGAGGGATATCACTCGCATTGAAATCAATAAGAGAGTGTACCTCTACCGTAGGAGGGTGATTGGTAGGCTCACAAAGTTTGTCAATAGGAGGTAGATTCTTCACATCTTCAGCTTTAATACCTCTCTCTTTGATAGACTTCTTAGCTTCTTGCATATCTTCGGGGTTCAAGATGAGCATTCCCTGCTTCTTTGGTGGTGGAGGTGGTTCAGGGACAGACCAATCTTCGTGATTTTTGGCTATCTTTCCCATTAGTTCTTCAGCATCGTACGGTGTTATTTCCTTGAAAACACAACCAGCACAACTATCCAGATAGGTTCTAGACTCATCGATTAGACCAACATAAAATATATCAAGCAATTCATTCTTAGGGACTCCATGTCCTAGCCTGTCCTTGAGTAAGGTGCAATACCTCCCCCAAGCTTTAGGGAGGTGCTCATCCTGCAACTGTTTAAAATTATAAATTATTTGCAAAGCAGCATGTTGCATATGAGCAAGAAAATATTTAGCAACCAAAGATTGAGCTAATTATTGAGGACTTTTAATAGAGCCATTCTTGGGGTTCGGGGCAGAAAACACAAATTTTTCATAACCTACGAGACCCATACCCAAGACCTATGCTATGCTGATGCAAGTAACGGACAGAAATAGATCACATACCAGTATGTAGTCCGTTAAGCGGGAAACGTTCCCGCATGAACGTGGTTGGTGTAGTTGTAACGGCAATCCCCGATGCCGCGCAGATCCACGATGACTCCTGTAGCCACCCGATCCTTGTAGACCGATGACGGGATTACGTCCCCGTCGGAACGTTGCTGATGAAGACCTCGCGATACGACCACGACGATGAAGTAGCACCACAAGTGTAGTGCCTCGCGGGATTATACACATACAGTATACCCGACGTCCCTCCGGGCTCCGAACCAGTAGAGCAGCGGAAAGAAGATGGATTCGGATCCCGATTCCAGCAGGACGACGGCGTGCGTATAGTGGAGAAATCCCCAACCAAGTGTAGACTCCAAACAAGGGGAGTCCACTCGAGGAAGGAGAAAGGAGGGAGAGAGATGAGAAACTTGTCTCAAATTTGGATGTGAAGAAAAGGGCACCCTACCCCTCCTTATATAGGCCAAGGAGGGGGGCAACCTCCCCTCAACTTCCCATGTGGGACTAATCCCAAGGGGAGGGGGGGCAAATGCGCCCCTAGGGGGGCATGGGCCCCTTCATTGTGCCATGGCCCATGGGGGAGGACTCCCTCTCCCCCTAATGGGCCCTAGGAGGCCCATATGCCTTTTCTTCCATTTATAATTATATTTAAATACATTTTAATATTTAATTCAGATAATTAAATAATAAAACATATATTAAACATTATTAAATATATTTTGAACCTTTCAAAATACCCAGAACAACTTCCGGCCTTCATCGGAACAATTCCGGTGTTCTCTCCAATTTCTCCGGTGATCCCGAATCAATCCTTACTGCGTCGAGTACCCTTAAGTGTAACACCCTACGGTCCGGGAAATAGAAGACATGATCGAGACAATTCTCATTGATCAATGACTAATCAATTGGACCTGGTTACAATCCTTGATAGCCCCTGCTCTTCCATCGAATGAACTTCAATCGCTGTTGGATTCGTTAACCGTGTGCTGTTCCCTTTGTCCTATGGTACTTTGCTTGTCCGAGGTTTGATCATCGGTATCCAATATACCTAGTTCGTCCTCGTTCTCAACAAACAAGTTTACTCGTTCCCGTGATATTACAACTTCGTGACCTAGTCACACGTTTGCAAACTTTATGATGCAATATCACCGAGTGGGCCCAGAGTACCTATCCGTCACACGGATGGACAAATCCCGCTTTGATCTATTTGCATACTCATCAACCATCTATTTCGGAATACCCAAAGTGCACCGTTATGGCCAGCATATTTCAGTCAGGCGGTGGGATACAAATCAAAGTCTCCTCATAGATGACAATTATGTATGATCATTACGGTCAAAGGATCTGGTCACTACGTTATAGTTATCGCAATGTCGAACTATGTGACTTGATCACATCGCAACACTTCTGGTGGGTGTATGTCCATCATATCATTATCCAATGATACGACTCCATTGTCAACAGACGCCATTGTCTCATGATCAGGAAACCTCTATCATCAATCGCCCAATGGACTAGTATACTAGGGTTTACTAGGGACCTGGTTGTTTGTATACCACACCTGTATTAATGTTTCCGCTTAATACAGTTCTAGCACGGTATCAAATGTATTATGAACTAATGGAATCTGCTCGATAAAACATATTTTATTTGCCTCTAGGGCACATTCCCAACAGTCTCCCACTTGCACTAGAGTACAAATAATCTAGTTGCATTTTCTCTGGATCATAACTCCTTATTGATCATGCTTGCCCGTGGAAGAGGTTGTATCAACGGTCTGGGTACCATTTAGAAACGTATGTCCTTTTGCAAATCATAATGTCACCTAATTTGACATTCCTTCATTATCCACTATAATGATGAGGTATATATACTTGGCGGTGAAGTGAGACTTCGTTTGCTGTGTCATAGCAATGACATCCGGTGGGTCACGCGGACTTTCCCATAGTCATGCACACTTGAAACTCACTCAATCAGAAGTCGAACTTCTTAAGCCATAATATAACTCCTGCTACTTCTAAAGCAGCCACATCAATGTAGATTCAATCCTTAGTGCATTGTATGCAACTTTGATGTCTAACCATGTTTCTTTCAACTTAGGCATTCATTAGTATGATATCTCAATTTTCTAGGTTAGTGTCAAAACTTGAACCAGCATAACATTTATGGTCAAGTCCACTATCCTTTACAAATTTGAGATGTATCCTCAGTTCTCTTCAGACACTGAAGGATAAACTTAACTCTTTGTTCAATGATTTACTCATAAATCACACAACATGTTCTTACTACTAAGAACTTGGGTCACATTACGTCGAGTACATAACTCTGGTTTTATATGAAAGAACCTATGACAAAGTCATAGAGGATCCAACACATCCATTTCTTTCATTAACCATAAACCATTGTTCTTGTACTGTGATTAACTCAACACTTCTCTTGGATATACAAGTAAGGACCACTTCTTGACTTGTCCCATTCTGAACTCCTTCAGAATCTTATCCAGGAAAGTATTTGTCAGATCCCTCTGTTAGGTATGTGCTAGGGTTAGCTAGTGCCTTTGCATCATGTCAAATTTTCAAAAAGAAATCTTGGAAATCAAATTCAAAATCAAAATGGGAGAAGGAACACCCCCCAGATGAGTTAATTCAAAAGGCCAGATAAAAATATTTTCCAAAAATTCATGTTAGAGTTTTGAAAAGTCTTATAAATGAGTGTGATCACATATCAAGTGATGTGGGACCCACCCCATGCTCATAGATTTTTCAAATATTCAAACAGTACCTTGGAATTAATGAAATACCCCTATTTGATTTAAAATTCAAATCATTTGAATTTTAAAAATGTTGAAAGTTTATGAGTGGCTAGTCTATATTATTATGAGGCCACATAAAAGTTTTCAGCATTTAATAAAATGGTTTGGTATTTTTTTATCAGAGCCAAAACAAATTACAGAAAAAGAAAGGAAAGATTAAACAGAGAAAAAAAAAGGCTTACTTGTTGCCCAGGGCGAAGGCCCACCTGGCCCAGCCCAACTCCTTCCTTGGCGTCTTCCTCCCCGGCGCCCCAAGCATCTCGGTGGCGAGCTCACCGCCGAGAACGCCACCGAGGCCGCCTAGACCTCTCCCGAGCTCTCTCCTGACGCCACGCACTCGCCACAACCCCCGCACACCTCTCCCTGGCTCCCGTTTCTCCTCTATCCTCTCCGGTGAAGCGTCCCGCGAAGCAGCCGTGACCGAGCCGGTGCACCGACGAACCCCAACGCGGCGACAGAAGTCCTCAAGCTCCGCCACCGTGTCCAATCGAACCAGCGTCGACGACTTCGTCTTTCCCCCAGGTCAATCGAAGCCCAGGAGCACTCCAGGTGACGCCAGCTTTAAGGCATCGCCGCCGGCCGCCGACGAGTCCAGCCTCAAATTCGTCCACGCCAAGCACTCCCCGGCGAGCCCACCATTAGCCCCCCCCCTAATGACCCTTTTTAACCTAACCCAGTGGCTGACAAGTGGGACCAGCCACTAATTAACCCTCGGGTTAATTTTTAAACAGGGAATTAACCCCCACTGTGGATGACAGGTGGGACCCCTTGTCAGTTTGACTCGGGTCAACCCCCTGACGCCAGCATGACATCACAGTGACGCAGTAATGAATTTCCAGAGATTTTTGATTTAAAAATAATTCCAGAAATTCCAGAAAATACCCCAAACTTTGGAAATTCATAGAAAATTCATATTAACTCCAAATTGGACAAATAATATATGAAAAATGATCAGGAGAAAATTATCTTTCCAAATATGCAACTTTCAACTCTGTTTGAGTTGAATTTAAAATGTGATCAGTAGCATTTGCTATTTGATTTAAATGGAATTAAATCAAATTCAAATCAAATAATTTTGCAACTTGAACCATGGCAACATGCTACATTTCAATCACACATCAGAGGCATATCATACACATTTGAAGATAATTCAAAATGATCAAACTATATCACATATAACTTGGTTAATGTTGAATTCAAATGTGGAGTTTGAACTTGCATTTTAAATGCAATATATTCCACTTAAATGGAATTGCCTCACACATCAAAACTTATACTCAAGCTTTAACATTCAATCATGTGCTTGAGCATTGCATTCATATTGATTGCTACTTCGTGCTTTGTTTGTCGAGTAGAGGTGGAACCGGAGCAAGAGGTCACCCCCTTCGCTGAAGATCCAGAGCCCGAACCTCGTCAGCAAGGCAAGCAAAAACCCCATTGATCATGTCGATAAAATCCCACTTCCCTCTCATGTCTCGCTTATGCATTGTATAGGATGATCACCATGTTACGATTCTACCGCATAGATGAACCCATTCCTTTGCATGACCTATCTTTTGTCACAGTAGTAAGCAAACCACAATCCTAGCAAATGTAGGAGTTGAATGATATCATGTGGCCCCTGCAATGTTACTGCTTATTGCATGCTTAGTATGATACCATGTTGTTACTGTGATGTGAGTCGGGATGGGAATAATCATGTTGATGATGGTAGAAAAGTGTTGGTGAATCGACCCTATTACAAGGTGAACGATGAGAGGCTGTGTAGGAGTACACGGTGGGTTGTCTCGTTGAACACCGCCCTAAGTCCGAGTTCTTGTGTGGTGATCCAAGATGAAGAGTACAACCACACATTGGGCTCACTGACCCCTCTCAACCTATTAACTCATCCCTTTCGATGTCCAGATGTCGCAGTAGTTCGGAGTTCTGGTAGGCTAGTGGCCTGGATGCTAAGTGAGAGAACGGCTCACCCGAGACCGGCTTATGCACCACGCACACATCGCTTGGGTCCACTTCGGTAAACCGGCCGGGTTCACGATAGTGGTAGCCAACCCAAGTAGGCGGCTTTCTCGGACTAGATAGGCTATGAGGTAACAGTTGTGGTGAGCATCCTCGCTGGCACCCCTTGAATGGTGTCGAGATCAAAGGCGGTAAATGATGATCATGTGTGTGTAGCGGTACACCCTTGCAAGGTTAACAGAACTATTCGAATAGCCGCGTCCGCGGTTATGGACTGCTTGGAAAGCTTAGCTTGATTATTAGATAACTTGAACCGGATACTTCTAAAAAAACACACCAAGATAAGTGTGAGTGCTATGGCGTGCTTTCTCGTGGGGAAGTCGAGGAAGGCACCATAGTAGTGTAATTGGTTGGTGAAGGTAGTGGACTCGTGTACGCTTCTTACCTTAAAGTCTCGTACTCGTAGTTCAGGATTAGCCAAGTCAAAGCTGGCACTTCTGCAAGTGAACCCCACCTCCATTTACCTTGATACATGTGCATGAGTAGTATGGCTCCTATGTAAGTCTTGCTGAGTACGCCTTTGTACTCACGTTTGCTTAATCTATGTTTTAGATGACGCCACTGACCCCGAAGGTGGCTTCTTCATCGAGCTGGACGACTGAAGTTAAGCTAGTCTAGTCCCAGTCAGCAGACTGGTTCCCTCGTGGAGGGCTTTATGTTGGAATAAGGCTTCTTAAGCCAATTTGTTAAACTTGTCTGTACTCAGACATAATTTGCTTCCGCTTTATGTTGTAATGTTGGATCACATGTATGTGATCTCTGTGTGTACTCTATACGAGTTATAAATAAAATGTACACTTTGTAGAGAATTGCAATGGTACCTGCTGTTCATACAAGGCATGTGTGTTGCGTGTATGTTTATAACATGCATGTCTTTGTATGGGTTTTCGAGACCTTAGTTGTGTTCTGGCTGGCGGTCTTTCATACACCAAATGGCCCTTAGATGTGCGTAGCTTGGGGCATCGCGATGCGATTGCTCGAGACTCCGTCTCGTGCACACTTTGTGGTATGATCGAGCCCGCCCTAGACCCCGACTAAGTGATCGGGCTGGAGTAAGTCTATGTAAGAGTTTCGAGATAGTCGGTAATATGGTTGAGGCGACTTGTCTTTGAATATGGGAGTTCACCACCCATATCATTTGACTTGTGTGCGGACGATGAGGACCCATCTCAGTTGATCATCCGGCCTGGATGGGATGCCCCTCACGTACGATGCTTTCCGAGAATGTTCAGTGCTTGGCCTTGTCTGCTTAGACAAGTGGGTGCGGTTCTCGGCTCTCCATATGACTATGTCTTAACTGTACTTGCATACGCTAACCCCGGGTCCCGACAGTATTACGACTCAATGTTATTAAACACATATCTATCTTAATAGATCTTCAATGTTTAATACTTATTCATCTTCATTTATGAAAGATTCAAATAATCATTAACACCAACTGCACCATTCATAATAAGTTATCCATATATGAGAATGTTATCATGCTCCCACTCAAATATGTCATGCACATATTAAGTTATAGGATAACACTCATATTGCTCCCACTCAAATATGTCGGCCACATATAAGACAAGGATAACATCCACATGGCTCCCACTTAGATATGTCAGACACATATTAAGTTCAGGATACTAACCACATGGCTCCTACTCAAATATGTCATTTACATATAAGTCTAGGATAATACTCCCATAGCTCCCACTCAATATATGTCGTCTACATATTAAGTTTCAGGAAACTATTCAGCTCCCACTCAGTTTCATGCAAAAGCATGTTCTCTCGATATTTTGGATAAGTCCAAAATCCTTTGATCATCCATCAAAATGAGAATTTAGTTTACGAGACACTAGTATCCATATGTTTTTCCAAAACCTTCTTGTTGTACCAATTACAACACTTCTTCAAATACAGGATTTGAGGAAGTCATGGTATTGATAACAATCCTGGATCAATCGTAGTGAATATCCCTTTGACTCAAGCATTGCTACACATTGTAGTCAACCCATTGAATTTGTCAGAAACAATCTTTGTGACAAACCAATCTTGACGTCCCTTTGATGTTCACATTTATTCCTCATAACTATGAAGTTATTGTGAATATCAAGTAACCTCCTTACTTGATAAGATTCAAGAAATCTTAAATGTAACTCAACATAGGATTTCATGACTCGTAGTCATATCTCGTACTTAGGTCCACCATCGCTTCTTTGTAGTTCGTAGGAATGTCTTGTTCCATTAACATGACAAGTGAATCATGAATATCATTTTGCACCAGGGGCAAATATATATTCTTGAATCCTACCTTTCTCAGTAAAAGCTCCCATCAAAAGATCATGATCATTATCATTAGTTTCTCCTCTTATTGTAGAGCTTTGCTTCCAGAACATATCACCGAGTGGGCCCAGAGTACCTATCCGTCACACGGATGGACAAATCCCGCTTTGATCTATTTGCATACTCATCAACCATCTATTTCGGAATACCCAAAGTGCACCGTTATGGCCAGCATATTTCAGTCAGGCAGTGGGATACAAATCAAAGTCTCCTCATAGATGACAATTACGTATGATCATTACGGTCAAAGGATCTGGTCACTACGTTATAGTTATCGCAATGTCGAACTATGTGACTTGATCACATCGCAACACTTCTGGTGGGTGTATGTCCATCATATCATTATCCAATGATACGACTCCATTGTCAACAGACGCCATTGTCTCATGATCAGGAAACCTTGATCATCAATCGCCCAATGGACTAGTATACTAGGGTTTACTAGGGACCTGGTTGTTTGTATACCACACCTGTATTAATGTTTCCGCTTAATACAGTTCTAGCACGGTATCAAACGTATTATGAACTAATGGAATTTTCTCGATAAAACATATTTTATTTGCCTCTAGGGCACATTCCCAACAGCCATAAGGTAGTGCGTCGTACCATGCTCTAGCACCTTCCTTCAAAGAAAAAGGAAGAAGCTTAGTAACATAACAGTTTCTCTTCTTGTCCTCTGTACCGAATAAACCACATAGATCAGTGAGTTTTATAAGGTGTGCTATAGCGGCATCATTTTCTCTGCCATAAAAAGGGGTCAGCTTCAACTGTTGATATAAGTGAAAGATCAACAGAGAAATCAAAATCAGCATCTTCAGTACAAATAGGAGATGAAGCAAATTTAGGATCCGGGGTAAACTTGTTCTTCATGGAGTGCTTTCAAGCAGCTTCCTTACATCACCAGGGTCAGAGTTAGCACACTCTGTAAGTTCCCTGCATAAATCATCATCAAGTTCAACATAATCATCATCAAGGATTCTTTCCTTGAGTTCACTCAAGTCCGGGTAACCAAAATATTTGCAAATAGGATAAAATGTAATAGGAATTTCAATTCCAGATTGTTTTGTAGCCTTAGCAATTTGAGATTCAAGATAGCGACCAAGAGAACCGGTATCCTCAAAAGTTGTGGTAGCATCATCAAAAGTACCAGACATAGTAAAAAACTCAGTAGAAGCAGCATGTGGTGGTGGTGAAACACGCTTACTCATAACAGAAGGTGAATCAAGCGTAGCACTGGTGCTAAGAGTGGTACCTTTTCTTGTAGTGGACGGTAAAATCGGGACCTTGGGGGTCTTCTTTCTTACCCATAGCGGATAAATTGCAGCAAGCAAAATAACTTCAAGTAGACTTGTAAATAGAGCTATGCTCCCTGGCAACGGCGCCAGAAAACAGTCTTGATGACCCACAAGTGTAGGGGATCGCGATAGTCATCGCGGGAAGATAACCCAATTTATTAATTCGACACAAGGGGAGCCAAAGAATATTTATAAGCTTTGACAGTTGAGTTGTCAATTCAACCGCACCAGAAAGATACTTGTTTGGCAACGAGATATAAGTGGTAACAGTGGTATGGAAGTGATAGTCGTAATGGATATGGTGATGGTAAAGCAACGAAAGTAAAAATGATAGAATAAAGTAACTTGCAACAACAGAATTAAAAACACTGTAGGCTAGGGGGACGGATGGTTAGGCGCTGCATGGATGAGAGACATCATGTATTTTACTTGGGGCAAGGCACACAGAAAATTAAGATTATCTAGGCATATATCAAACATTAGGCATGTATCCCGAAGGTAGTTGTATGTGCTTGCAATAATAACTTGCACAACATCTTTTGTCCTACCATCCCGCTACAAACGGGGCCAAAAGGGACTTATGGAGATTAAGGTGCTCTTGTCAAAGAGAACCGAAACAAAGCATTGACAATCAATGGATACATGGAATCCTCAAATTATAGTCCATCCCCTTTGGTGTCTCAAGCTGTCACCATTGGGATCGCCGGTTCCAGACTATAATAGGTGCATACAAATCATAGAAAGGATCAATAACACAAACATATTCATGCACACACATAGGGTTCAGATCTCAAATCATGGCACTCGGGCCCAAAGTGACAAGCAATAAGAACAACAAGTTGTTGCAAAGATGATAAACACCATACTAGATGATAGGCAACATGCCCCCAACAATCTGATAAACAATAACATGATCTAACGCATCCAATCCCTACCATCCCCTTTTCCTACAGCAGGGAATTACTCACATATGAAAGGAGAAGTCATGGAGGGATGATGGAGCGGCGATGGTGATGACGATGGTGATGATTCCCCTTCATCGGAGGCCAAAGCAGCCTCCAAATTAGCTCTCTCGGAGAATAACAGAGGGTGGCGACGGCTCCGCGACGAGAATTAGAAAAGCGACTTTTGTTCTGGGATTTCCTCACCGAGGGTAAAAATAGGAGTCCTGGTAGGGCACCAGAGGGGGTGGGGCCCACCCAGGCGCCCTGGTGGCACGGCCAGGGGCAGCCCCCCTCTGGTCCCTCTCCTGACATGTGGCTCCTCCCGGTGCGTGGATTTCTGTATTTTTTATGGGAATTTTATGGGACACCTAAAAATCCATTTCCCTGCACACAAGAAAACCATACATGCAACTCTGCTGAAAACAACGTCAGTCCGTGTTAGTTTCATTCAAATCATGCAAGAATGAGGTCAAAACAATAGCAAAAGTGTTTGGAAAAGTCGATATGTTTGAGACGTATCACCATACTCATTACCATCGAAACCCATTTTTCAGAGAAGCCCAACTTCAACATTATTGCATGTAGATATGGCCATTCAACTCGATCATAAGCCTTCATCATATCTAACTTTCGAGCACAATGACAGTGCTTTTGGGATTTATTCCTCCTCATGAACTGCAAACACTCGTACGCAACTATGATTTTATCTGTGATAAGGCGGCCAGGAACAAAACCAGACCGCTCTGCAGAGATGATTTCTGGAAGGATAAGTTTCAGGCGGTTAGCAAGAACCTTTGAGGCAAACTATAGAGGACAATGTACAGGCTTATTGGGCGGAATTGAGCTAAAAGCGTAGGGTTCTTAATCTCGGGGATAAGAAACAAACAAGTATTGTTGATGCACTCATGGCTCTCTTCACCTTTGACTATCAAAAGGACTGATACCACCTCTTCACCATAGATATCCTAGTGTTTCTGGAAGAAGTGTGTCAGGAAACCGCCAGGGCCCGGTGCCTTAAGAGGGGAACATATGAAAAAGGGCTCTTTTAACTTCTGTCGCGTAGTCCGCTTCGAGAGCCGCATTCATCTCATCCGTAACCTTGATAGGGACACTATTCATGACTTCCTCCACGTTTGAGACACCTTCAAAGGTGAAAAGGTCCGTATAAAACTGGGTGTCCATTCCTTCAAGCTCATCAATGCTGCTGATAATGTCAACATTAGGATTCTGGAGCGATTTGATTAGGTTTTTATGGCGCCTGATAGATGCTCTTAAGTGAAACAAACGATTGTTTTTATCACCGCTGACCAGCCCTTCCACCTTGGAGCGTTGTTTCCATATCACTTCCACCCTGTGATAGAGTTCGACGAGTTTGCCAACGATCACCACTTCACGAGAAGATGCACCACTCCGGCCTGGGATGGAACAGAGGGATTCCAATTCCCGTTTGAGGCCTTGAATCTCCTTCCGAACATTGCCAAAATTTGATTTGTCCCAGCTAGACAGATCACCCGAAAGGCCTGCTAACTTTTCCTTGACCTGGGCAACGGTAGAAGCTTTTTCAATATTGTTCCAATTCGCCATCACACAAGGTTTGAGCTGGTCATGCGGTTCCCACATGAGTTCATATCTGAAGGGTTTAGCACCTCGTTGATTAGACAACTCACTGTCAATGCTTAGCAGCAGCGCGACATGACCGGAACAAGCTGTAGCGTGGTGTTGGAGTTGTGCATTGGGAAAAAGTCCGCTCCATTCTGGAGCTGCAACCGCACGGTCAAGTCGCACTCTGGTGTAAGTTTCGCCAACAACCCGCCTTTCAAAAGTCCACGACAGACCTACATGACCCAGGTCCATTAGCCCACAAACGTCCGAAGCATCTCTATTACCTTCCAACTGAGTTTGGCTTCTTTTGCGCACACCTTCATACTCTGAGTGGTTTAGCACCTCATTAAAATCACCTATAACCAACCATGGAACAACAGAGGAGACAACTATAAAGCATAGCATGTACCAGGTTTTAAACCTTTCAGGGAGTTGAGCATCGCCGTAGACGCAAGACACCCTCCAAGGCGTCGGCCCCAACTCAGAGACAACCGAGTCAATGTGGTACTGAGAAGAGATTTTTATCTAAAGATTAATATCATCATTCCAAAACATAACTAGGCTGCCACTATGACCCGAAATACCCACAACAAAAGCATTGTTGTAACCAAAATAAACAACTAGAATCTCCGCTCGCGATTTGTTAATTTGAGTTTTAACTAAACAAAACACAGCGGGGGTAAACTTGCTCGCTAGCTCCCGAGCCTCTCGGACTGTCGCGGGGTTACCCAACCCGCGGTAGTTCCAATAGAGGAGACTCATTGCGACCGGCGTGGCACCTCGAAGGTGCCCGCCGAAGATGTGTTTGTGCTCTTGGTCTGTTTCTCTGTTCCTTTTGTCGCCGTGCTTGTTCTTGGTCTGTTCGGGTCCTGCTTTTGGGGCGGGATTAGAGGGGCTGTTTGATAGGTATGCTCAGAGGGTGCCGAATTCAGATCAATACTTGGGGTGTAGCCGAGGGCGGCTGCTCATTTTCAATAGCAGCCCTCTTTCTGTATGGATCCTCATCAGCATCTTCCATCGTGACATCCTTGACCAATGGAGCCGACTACTTTTGCTATGATTTCATGGGCGCCCCACCTGGTTTCGATTTCTTAGAGCCTCCTGGACCAGGGCCAGCCCCACGGAACCACTTAGCTTTGAGGTCCCTAAAATGAAGTGATGAAGGTGGGTGGATGCCATCACCGTGCTCCTTGAACAAGTGACCTAGGTGGCCGCAAACGACGCACCAGTCCGGCAACCTTTCATAGCGGACACGATAAATCTGACGCCGACCTCCTTTGATCAGCGAGACGGGTTCTTGAGGGGTTTATGTACATCAATTTTCACCTTAACCCGAATAAGTTTTCCTTCAAAATCTTGGGACTTTGGCTCAGAGTAGACGAACTCACCAATCTTGTTTGCAGGTAAAGGTAGGAGCGGGAAGAATCCATTAGGGAAATCGTGGATTTGTGCCCATATCTCCAAAGTGTTCAGAGGCACCGTTGTGTGCTTCGTGAATCCATCATAGACAACAAGCAGGACGGTGTTCCGCAGAAGTGCCATGGACCTTCCTCCATAGATCTTTCCCAATCACCCAAGCAGGAGAATTGCATGGTGTAGAGGTTGTTGTTGAGGGGCCTGATTTTCACTGGCTGCGCGAGATTCCACGCTGTATGCATATGTGTGCAGAACCAAAATTGGCTATATGGTTTCTGGGTATGAACCCTAGCCACCGCCATCCACCTGGTACTCTCTTTTGGAATTTCCATCACCTCCTCTACCACAACATCGTCGAGATCATCTTCCTCAAGCCCCAACTCAGCCATCATCTTCTCCATATCATCGTCCTTTGTCCCCGATCCCGACGCTCCAGATGCCATCGCGATCAGAGAGAAAACCATAGAAACCCTAGCCCAACGTTGATCGGACTATGTCGGACGTAATTCTAACCCTCCTCGACCAACATGGAGCGATGGGAAGGAGGTCAGGCGTCGCCAAACGACATCCGCCGAAGATCATCACAAACTGTGGCGGGAAGAGCTCAACTCGACGGAGACCAAAGTCACCGGCGAGAGAGAAAACAAAATCCTAGCCAAAGGGAAAACATTATGTGATTAGTATGGTCTGGTTTATAATTGTAGATACAATCAACTCGAGTACAAAGGTAGGTATATTGAGGTGCACTGGACCGATCGGCTGAAATTTGTGCCGCCGCTGTTGTTACCTGGGTCTCACTCGAGTACAAAGGTCCCACTTGCAGCCTGACATAAGAGCATGCTACCGTTACGGAAGCAGGAAAACCGCATGCCCTAACCCTGACGTCGGCCCGCCGCCGCCACGCCGCTGCCACCACCCTAACGCCGCCGCTGTTGCCCCAGATCCGCGGCGAGCCTTGCCCCTAACGTCGCGGTTGCCTCCTCCCTCCCTCCCTGACCTATCCCCCGCGTCGACCCAGATCCGCCGCCGCCGGCCCGTTGCCATCCGCCCCTGCGGGACGTCGCTACCGCCGCAGCCTTCGTCCCGGCCGCCCTCCTGAGATGCTTCTCTGCTCCATGCTCCTGCGACCCTGCTACCGTTGACGCCATGGAGGTCCTCTCCCCCTCTCTCGCTCCTCTCCTCCTTTCTGTTTCTGTGCCGCCGCCCCTGACCCCCTTCTCTTCGATTTGGCAGGCTTGTTCCTCACCGTGTGTGGATGCCCTCGCTGGACTGCGTCCTCTTGCTGGCCGATCATCGATGTGCTGCGGAGGAGCGGGAACTTGCAGCAGCAGCATCTCTGCCCTCCGTCCTGACTGCCCGAGGTATCTACTCCCCTCCTTCCTGTTAAATCTTGCCCTTGTATGTAAAGCAACCTTGCTCTTGTGAAGACCATAAGCACAGTGAACCAAATAAATTTGTTACCATGCATAATCAGTAGTGTATTTTCTGATCTCTTGCGAACCAGCTATTCACCACTTCCCTGGAAACGACTGTTTTTTAATTCTTGTTTGAGTTCCTATATTGATGCAGAGACATGATCGAAAATAAATCTGCTTGTGTACTGGACTGCTACTTCACAATTCGGCATAGTTGATTTGTCGGGTTTTTACTCTTTTAATAGTTCATTCACTACCGGAATACATGCTTTATTTTTGTCAAAGTATCAGGTTCCATAACATGTTGGTAGCTGGTTGTACGCCACAAGCCTGGGCACATTCCCCCTTTTCTCGTGGTCTCCTCTCTTACCAGACTAGGCTTATGAGAGATGAGTTGGCACTTGACCAGCTCGTTTTTTTTGTGTGAAACCAAACAAGTGGGTTATGCTCAGAGTTAGCATTAAAGGGTGCGTTCACCGCCTTGTTTCCCTTAGGCTCTACCCACACTTTTTTTCTTGGTTCTATTAGTTTTTTTTCTTTGGTTCCTCTCCACTGATCTGTTTTTTGCCTTTTGTGTGTGCGACCCATCTTTATTGTGCATTCAGAAGCTGTTTTTTTATCAGTTCCTTTTATTAGCATATCCATCTTTATTATGCCTTCAGAAGCTTCTTTATAAAATGGCTCGAGTATTAATAACATGAGTTGCTGCATCATAAAATGTCTTTGGCTCTATCTGATTCCCAGCTTGCTCTATCTGTGCAGTTTGGTCCCATCTGATCTGGTTGTGTGAAGGGGGCCAAGGAGAAACTGCTGCGGGTTCAATTTGTTTCGATTTGGTTGGGTATTATGAGTCCCCCATTTTGCCAAGGTGATGACTTCTCTCTCCTCTCATCCCCTCTGTTCGATCTGATTTGACAGCCGTCAAGTACAATTCATTAGAGAAATACTGCTTGTATTTGCATGTTTGCATGCATGTATCAAAATACTAGACTTTTTGATACATGTAATGAGAGGAGGATTATGTTAAGGAGTCACTGTAATCTGAGGTTGCAATTTCTTTAAGAAACGTTGAACCTTATAGTGAATTGTTGTATGATATTGCAGTTTTGCTTAGTATAGAACCACATGAATCTTTGTCAGATTAATAATACTAGTTGTATACCAGAGAAGGGAAGCATTCCGGCTCTGAATTGTATATCTGAATTGTATATTTGTTTTGGTTTGCCAAGGTGATGGCTTCCCTTCTGCACGTTTCGATTTGGCAGCCGTCAAGTATTTCATTAGAGAAATACTGCTTGTATTTGCATGTTTACAGGCATGTATCAAAAGACTTGAATTTTTGACACGAAATGATAGGATACTCATGCAAAGCAATCACTGTAATCTCAGGTTGCAATTTCTTGAAGAAATGCTGAACCTTTTGGTGCACTGTTATATGATATTACAGTTTTGCTTTCTATAGAACCACATTGATCATTGTCAAATTAATCCTACTAGTTGTATACCAGAGAATGGAAGCATTCCAGCACTGAATTGTACTATATTTGAAGAACAACTAATAGACAACGTATTTCCCATTCTTGTTTGAACCAGTGATAACGCCTATTTATGGCGCAGCAGAACTGATAGTAGTCCCTAGAATTCAGTTTCTGTTAATTTGACGCATATTACTGTATTTACAATAGTAAAGTAACTAATTGTACTGTAGTAGTATATGTTGAGGTCATGAATTTTTGTTGAGTCCAAGTGTTGAGGAGTGATTATAATCTGCACAAGCTAGCAACTTCCTATGTGTGCTGGGGACTTGTGGTGTATGCGTGTAACCGATGCACGCGGTTTGGGGAGCATGGAAGAGTGGCTACTTATGTTGGTAAATATAACTCTGTTTTCTGTGACTTGCAATGATGATACACATACACTATATATGGTCCCAGCTTGATAAAGACTTCCCTTTGTGGGTAGTCTGATCTCAATTAAATATTAAGTGCATTGTTTGTTTGATCGTGTACTAGCTCATTGATATAAGCTGGGCCTTCTATTTGTACTTGAACTACCTCAGTGTTATTACCTCAGTGCATTGGGGGGGGGGTATGGTTGGGGTGGAAGCTATATGGGGGTACTATCACTGGCTAGACAACCATAAAGGATGAGAGGGGGAATTCCTTGTATATAGTAGAGAATAAATATACTAGAGAATAAAAGCCTTCCCTAGGCCCTTTATCGTTACCTTTTGCATAGAGGGGACTATGCCCGGTTGGATGACCATAAGGGCCTACACCTCTCATTCTCCTCGCCGGCACCATAAGGGCCTACACCTCTCATCCACTCCGCTCCCTGCTCGGTTGGACGTCCTTGTCCTAGTTGCGTATTGCCCTATGCTTCAACCTCGATCCCACATCCTGCGTTCCCTTGCTGGGTGCCCCTGGCCCTGGTGGTTGATAATGTCGTGTTCGTAGAGGCGCTCTGTGTCTCGTGCATCAGTGCCGACGGTGTCGGCTGCCCGTGCTCCATCAGCGGTGGTGCCCCAATGTGCAGCTATGGCGATGCTTCAACGTAGGGTTACGTCTGATGCCTTTGAGTGCTAGGATTTCCCCCTCGTCTTGATGGAGGCATATGGTGACAGATGATGCCATTTTACTGCTAGTGCCCTCTCTTGGCCTTCCCCGCTTCCACTTTCGCCATCCCTTTGCCGCTTGGCTCCAAACCCAACGTCTAACGACGTGGTGACATCGCTTGCACCCCTTCCTCACACCTCCCGATCACTCTTTGTTCTTCTTCGATCTGGCTTGGCGTCCGGCCCCGTTTGTGAGTTATGTGCCACGGTCTTGATCTCACATTCCACGTTCCATTGCTGGGTGCCCCTGGCCTTGGCGACAGGCAAAGTCGTGCTCACGGCGCTTTGCGTCCTTTGCGTTAGCCGCGGCGGTGTCGACTGCCCGTGCTCCTGCTCCGCCGTTGGTGGTGCCTGAGCATGCGACATGAGGCTCCTAGAAGGGGAACACGGGATGTGGGATTGAATCAGCGCACAAAACCCACAAATAGGCAAAGGATGCCCGTTCGGAATGGCAGGGACCGGAGAGTGCATCGGCGGTGTGGGAGTAGGGATGAAAACATTGTTGGGAGTGGCATGCCCCCACCTTTAGACGTTGAGCCTGGAGGCAATGGACAAGGGGATGACGGCTGTGGAAGTGGGGAAGGCCGGGAATGGTATCATTCGCCAGCTTACGTCTGTGCGCCTGTCGGTATATGGTGGACGGTGGTGAGAAGATCCGATGTCTATGGATCTCCTATTCGGGATGGCATGATATGGTTGTTGTGGAGTGAGGTGCCACTACTATTCTCTTATGGGTCTGTTTAGTGCTCGGCGGCAGGGCACTCTTCACACAGTGTAAGCTTGGTGTAATATTTGTGGTCTGCAATGTCCGTCTCGTGTGCTACAATAGGTCTCAGACGTGCAACGTAGTGGATCGTGTGTGAGTGGGATACTTTCAAGCGGCAACACTCGAAATGGGTGTGTGTGTTTAGTACAACCTCACATGTGTCGTGTTGTTGACGAGGCTATGTTAATTGTGTGGTTTTTGGCTTGATTCTCTTTATAAACTAGATTATTCCCAGTGCATTGCAACGGTAACCGGTTGAAATATATTTTAATGAGATTTAATTTTATAGTAAAATCAATATTTGTATTAATGGTATATCGTATATCTTTGCTTACATTTATAAGAATTATGTACTATAAAAAAATGCAAATTGGCAAAGTAAATATGTAGGCAACTAGTAGAACAATATATGGTATAGCAACATTTGAAAATCTGACTTTTCCCGTGGGGTGAAAATCTGATATATATAGGAATATTTGATAATGAAAAAAAATCAAAGGAAGGAATGATAAAATAAGAAGCTTAGCTGTACAAATAAACTGAAGATGAAGTTGAGCACTACAGTAAGTGTCAAGCACTTTTAGGGATTACATGTGAACTAAACGCTCAGTGCATTGTGTTCCGCCTAAAAAAAATCATAGATACATTGAGAAGATTTAGTTATGAGAGAATTCCTTATTTGACACTACTCTAAAATATAGTTCCTTATTTGACACTCAACAAATTTCTCTTCCCTATATGTCACTTGATGTATTTTTTTTCCTTATATGACACTCTTGTGCATTTTGAGGTGCTTTGGGGCTTGAAAAGACGCTTATACCCCTGATGCCTATGTGACCAAATACATCCGTCGATCAAGCTAACTATAGTGTGTACACGCGTGTAGAGATGCTTCTAACGATCAGCCATGCACGGGTAGTACTAGTCCCAAATCAGAGTTAGAATTGGAATATGTAAATCCAAAAGTAAATGAATTAATCTTGGGAATATCTATGTAGTAGAGTGCGCACGGTGGTACAATGCAAAGCAAAAAAAAAGTTGAATTAGAGTGATACTCTATGCTATTTGTACATCACAGTAGCGATCATTGTAGTTAATATAGAATCTTAAGACTACATATTTGCTACAGATCAAGTACTGACAACAGTGGGTTACATGTACAAAGCCTAGGACTGACGCTACAGTATGCTACATGTACTGCCGCTAGTATACCATTTAGCATGATGGAATCTGATGTAAAAAACACTGTAATCTAGCAACTAAAGCATGTTTAATTTTTTCAAAATAATCATATTTAATTTTCTGGTAATTAAGTACTTTGTAATCTGGTGATTAAACATGTTATTACCTCTTGTGTGTGTTTTTACGAATGGTTCCTTCTTGCCCGTCAACACATTGGATTTGAATTGAGAATTGCCAAACATGATATATTCTTGTGGCAATGACAATTAAACGGAGACATGCACAAGAGGAATCAATTTCACCCATATGTGTAGATTCTATGAGATGTATGGATGCATATTTTTTTAATTAGATTTCAAATAATGCTACGGAAGGATGGTGATATTGATGAAGACGTTAGCCATCGAATCAAAGTTGGATGGTTAAAGTGGTGCCAAGCTTCTAGCATTCTCTGTGACAAGAGAGTGCCTCAAAAGCTAAAAGGCAAGTTCTATAGAACGACAATTCGATCTGCGATGTTGTATGCTGTTGAATGTTGGCCAACTAAAAGGCAACATATCCAACAACTAGGTGTGTCGGAGATGCGCATGTTGAGATGGGCATGTGGCCACACAAGGAAGGATCGGATCCGGAATGATGTTAGATGGGAGAGAGTTGGAGTGGCACCAATTGAAGAGAAGCTCGTCCGACATCGTCTGAGATGGTTTGGGCATATCTAGCGTAGGCCTCCTGAAGCGCCTGTGCATATCGGGCGGTTAAGGCGTGCTGATAATGCCAAAAGAGGTCGGGGAGGCCAAACTTGACTTGTGAGGAGTCCGTGAAGAGAGATTTGAAGGACTGGGCTATCAACAAAGATCTAGCTCTGGACAATGGTGCGTGGAAGTTAGCTATCCATGTGCCAGAACCGTGATTTGCTTACGATATCTTTTGGGTTTCAGCTCTAACCCCAACTTGTTTGGGACAGACAGACTTTGTTGTTGTTGTTGGTGTTGTTGTTGTATTTCAAATAATGAGACCATCACTGTTAGGAAAAAACCTAGGCTTGACGTCTTTTTTTATGCGTGGCGCATTATGCGTGCACCACTAAGCTCGCGCCAATGCTAACTTTTAGGTGTGGCTCATAAGGACCGTAGGCGTGGTGCACCAGAATATGCGCCACTAGTAAGGATGGAATGCGCCACGCCTAAGGGACCTTTGTACTGGCACACTAGGTAGATGTGACACGCCTAAGGGGCCGTAGTAGTGGCGCAAAAGGTAAATGCGCCACGCTTAAGGGGCCTTAGTAGTGGCGCACCAGGTAAATACGTCACGTTGCCCCGCGGTGCTCCTTCCGCTTCCATATCCTCGGAGAATAACCAAAATTCCTTGCATGGAGGGGGCTCAGAAGGGCCGGACCAAACCCGATTTGAGGTCTAATCTCTAGGGATTTGCCCAATCTTTCACAACTTGGAGGTGGGAAAGGGTGCAAGTTAAGATGAACACAAAAGAGAGGAAGCGGAACAAGATTGAAAAAAAGGGGACTCAAATCCACACACCAAATCAACACACAACATGATCCATCATCCACAAGTAAGGTAGCTTGGTAGATCCCTCTCCTTCTACTACCTCTTCTAGTAGGAAGAGAGAGGTAGGATTGAGAGAGGATCTCAAGGAGATCAAATCCCCATGGGGGAATAGGAACTAATCTCTCTCAAATCTGGATATATTCTTAGCTAACTCTAGAAGGAGGTGGGGGAGAGGTATTTATAGTCTAGGGGGAAGGAAGGGGTACATGGGTCGAGCCCAGCTTGTTGTGCGCAGACAGGTTTCGGACGTCCGTTAGAGGTCGGACATCCAATGTTTCAGACGTCCAAAGTCGGCTGGAAGTCCATCGTGCGTTAGAGCACTTCTGTTCTGCTGGTGCTGGATTGTCGGACGTCCGGTGCGTCGGACGTCCGAAGTCATTCGGACTTTCGTCGAACGTTGGGGGTTCTCTGTTTTGCTGGTGTCGGATGCCTGTGATGTCGGATGTCCGAAGTCGAACGGACGTCCGATTCCTGGAGTCGTTCCATCTTCTCTTCTGACTTCGCTTGGCCTTGTTCCTTGGCTCCTCATCCATTTGGTGGTACCTAGACATGCACAAGATACCCATTTGAAGTAGGTGCCATGGCTTGAGTTCTTGTCGAAGATCCACGCGAAGGGATTGTGTCCATGGTGATGTTCGAGGGATGCTCTGAATCATCTCCCCCCCACGGATCAAAATCCACATCACCATGAAAGCGGTAAAGCACCGACGACATTGCGGAAGGAGTCGTGCCAAGCTTGTCCACCATATGTTGTCGCAAGTAGTTGTCTTCTAGATGTTCATTGAAAAGGTGCAAATGAAACATATACTTGGGCATAGCATGAGTGTTATCGGTGTCATATAAGACACACAAGGAGGTATTTTGAATATCATATGGTGAGAAAATATGCAATGTGCCCATGTAAAGAGTGCTACCATTGTGTAACATCAAGTCATATTGGGATGGTTTAGTCCTTCCAATGTCATGAGCATGGCAAGTATGTATGAGAAGTAAAGATAAGCGCATGCAACATGAAAAATGCCCACATGGTCAAAACATCTAGCATGTTTGCGTAATGGGAGGGATGACAACACATATGCATACCATGACTCAAAAGTGAGGGATGAAGATTGAACCAAGTCATGCATGGTGAGCATTGTGGAAGCATCAAAATCATCAGGAGGAAAAACATGCAATGTTCGGATGGGCCCAGTTTTAATGTTGCTACCGTTAAGGAGCATCACAACATAATGGGATTGTTTGTTATGTGCAAGTTCATGAGCATAGCAAATAGATGTGACAATGATGAAAATGCATATGCCATATGGAGGTGGCCCAAGATGATGAGTGAATGAGCCACTATTAAACATGTCAAGAATGCATGGGATATGTTTGGAATGATGAGTGATGAGTTGGTGTGAGATGAACATGCCATCTAGGTAGACCACAACAAATTTGCAAATAAAATGTCTATGCTCATAGATAATGAATGTATTGCGGTGATAAAGAGCATATGCCCTATTCAAGTGTAAGGACATGCATGGTACATCAATAGAAGGGAGTCGAGCATGTGAAGTGAACATGAAAAGGTACACACAAGATATGAGATAAAGCATAGCCCATAGTAATGGGAGGATCGTGTAAAGGGCAAACTGAAACACTGCATGCCATGGTCGAAGTGGTGAAGGAGGGTGATGATGGGGCTCCTCGTCTTTGCTCTCAAGAGCTCTTATCTTCAACTCGTGTGTTGTCGAAGTTGAAGGGGAAACATGGGGACCTACGCAACATGATGAGAGAAACAAGTTGTGTGCGTGGTAACACATCATCCATCATGATGTATGGTCATGGGTGGGTTAGCACAATCAATGGAACGCTCAAAAAAATTAGACGCATGATACAAGAACATGTAATAAAAGGATAGGTGTTATGTGCATCATGGGGAATACATGAAGTGTAAGAGTATGCACCATAATATGTAGATAGAGCATAGCTATATGGGGATAGCATATTGTGCACACTAGGGTTGGGTTCATGCAAAATGTAAGACATATCATGATCTCCTATTAGAAGTGAGGAAGCTATGGGGGCTGCCTCAAGAATGATATTATGAATCATGTTGCGAGCAACACAAGGAGAAATATGAAGATAGTTGTGCATGTCCAACGGAGCAAGTTCATGGCATTTCATAGAAAAATAGGCATTTGGCGCATGTAAATGGCTAAATCATCACAAGTGAATATGCTTAGCACCATGACTTTGCCATCTATGCCAAGTGTGGTTATTGGTGTGCAATATATGGGATGTGCATAAGGGCTATGAGTAGATTGTAAAGATTGGAGTTCATGAATCATATTCATAGCATATGACCGTGTTAGGATGCTTAAACATAAGGTGGCCTATAGAATTATCACAAGTGTGTTCATGCAACATGTCAAGACATTTAGGCACATTATGTAAGCGAGGAAAACCATGAGTGTCCACTAGGGGGACACAAGAAACACTATCACCTATAACATTACCATCATGGGGTGGCTCCAATGATGTAGATGTCGTGGTAGATACCATCTTGTGGTCAAGAGTTGGATGTTGATGGACCACCATGGCCATTGTCTTCGTCATGTAAGACATGTGCATGTTGAGTGAAGTTGCTTCGTCTTGGGTAAGACCTTGCACCAATGAGGAAGACACAATAGGAGTAGAGGTTAAGTTGTTAGTAGTGAGAATAGTTCCACATGACCTATCAACTATCTCTGTCAATATGTGTGGTGGAGCACTCACTCCCTCGACTAAAGTGGACTCAACTCACATGTAGTGGAAACACAACTATCACTTTCATGGGAAGTGTGGTGCTCACTTGGATGTGGAATGTTTGGTCGCTTGTGTGATGGTGGACAAGTGGGAAGTGCGCTCGTGTCTTCATGGTGGAGGTGCTCCAACTCACATATGTGGGTGTGGAGTGAAGGTAGGTGCAAGTTACGGTGTCAACAACTTCATGCGCCTCCATGGTGGAAGAGAGTACCACATACTCGGCCTTCGCTCTTGAGGTGCCTCCGAAGATGGAGTGGGCACCATTGGTTCATGTAGTTGTCGAAGCTCGAGGGGTGGATCGTGATGAAGCATGTTCGTAGTCATGGTGTTGGTGAAGCTTCTCATGGTGGTGTTCATTGTGGAACTTGTGACGACGACAAGACCGGTGTGAGATGAAGAATGTGGTCTTCGTGAAGAGAGCATGGCCTTGAGCTCCGCCATATGTGCTTCTTGGCGCGCCATGTGTGCGCGATCAAGGTCGAGCATTTCTTGGTTGAAGTCTTACAGTTTTGGAGCGTGGTGTGGAAGGAGGCCACCACATGATAATCTTGCCTAGCCATCACAACAATCGGAGAGGTGTGAGAGTAAAAGGGAGAGAACCAACTCAAGGATACCATTCTCGAAGATGAAATGAACCACATGATGTATAGCTTCGCGTAGTGAAAAGAGTGTCCTTGTTTGAATCTTGTTCCCACACGCACACCTACACACAAAGGCTTATGTGGAGCTTGGTAGGGATTATTGGCCAAAGAAATGCAACAAGTGGACCAAGATGTTGATAAAGTTGGTAAAGATCCAAATGAAACAATGCAATGCAAGTCGATCAATAGATAGAGATAGCAAAGATGAAACCCACACACGAAGATATTGAAACTTGGCAACCAAGAAAGTGAGCATGACAAAATTGCCTAACGAAGACTAATGCTCATGTTGCACAAGTACAAAAAGAGACACTAGCTCGATTGCTCGACGGGCTTGATTCACACAAGTGCACTAACCTATAAGCGGGGATTAATTCTAAACGTGCTTTTGGTATGTGTATCTTGTTGCACACTCTTTGCTTATAAGCTTTTGCTGCCTTTTGCTCGACTCTCTTGTATTGTCCCTTTTTTTCATGATGGAAACTCTCTCTTGATCACAGAACTTGAGGCGGTAGCAATTACGATACAACTAGATGAATAATGCACATAGTATATGACTACTAAGGTGCACAAGATATGAGAGCCGACAATTCTCAAAAAGCTAGGCTCGATAGGACAATAAAGGTGATCGCAAAAGGAAGAAGGGCTCTCGCAAGGAGAGGGTATGGCGGAATTGATACCTCGCGTTACCTTACCCTCGTGAAGACGGAGATACCGGCCTTGCTTCCGGGGGTTAAGTGGCTGATGTTGCGGGCTTCTGGAGTCGGACGTCCGATGGAGTTCAGAACTCCGTTGTGTCGGACGTCCGAAAGAGGCCGGACGATCGTCGGGGCGAGATCCGAGCAGATATGAGGTGAGGACTCCAAATTGGAGAAGAGGAAAAGAAAATTTTCGGAAGAATCAGCGGCTAGGAACGCAAACGGAGCTAGATCCACGAGTAAGACATCAAATCCATGGATCGAAACCAACAAAATCTCACGAAATCCAACAAGTTGACAGATCTTGGGTGAGGCTATTTTTGGTGGGGATTTTCGAATTAGGTAAGAACAAAACAAAAATTGGCTAGAAGATGGGGGAAAAGGACTCCAAGATGTAATAAACCTTGCTCTTGATACCAAATGATGTGGGACCAAAACCGATTTGTGGTCTAATCCCTAGGGATTTGCCCAATCTTCCACAACTTGGAGGTGGGAAAGGGTGCAAGTCAAGATGAACAAAAAAGAGAGGAAGCGGAACAAGATTGAAAAAAGGGGACTCAAATCCACACACCAAATCAACACACAACATGATCCATCATCCACAAGTAAGGTAGCTTGGTAGATCCCTCTCCTTCTACTATTGGAAGAGGGGCCCTCTTCTTCTATGACTAGGAAGAGGGAGATAGGATTGAGAGAGGATCTCAAGGAGATCAAATCCCCATGGGGGAATAGGAGCTAAGCTCTCTCAAATCTGGGTATATTCTTAGCTAACCCTAGAAGGAGGTGGGGGGGAGGTATTTATAGTTTAGGGGGGGGGGGAAGAAAGGGGTACATGGGCCGAGCCCAGCTTGCTGTGCGCAGACAGGTTTCAGACGTCCTGTCGAGGGGATGGCTCACGGCTAAGACTCGACCAGAAGGCAACACCCAAAAGGAAGACTCAACTAGAAGACATGACCCGGTTTGCTACAGTGCGCGCAAAGGGTCTTTTACAAGAGCCGGCGTGCTACAATGCGCACATGGGTCTTCTACAAGAGTCGGTGTGCTACAGTGCGCACATGTGTCTTCTACAAGAGCTGCCGTGCTATAGTGCGCACAGGGGGTCTTCTACAAGACCCAACATCTGTCAGGACCCGGCCTGGTACAGTATCCGCAGGGGGTCTGCTATAGTAAAAACAGGGTCCGTTATAGGAAGGAAGTCCCAATCTTGGAAGGAGTCCACTTAACTTGGAAGGCATGAAAGGCTACAAACTTTAGAGTAGGATTCATATTGTTATTTGACTTGATATACAAGATGAGACTAGTTTGTACCCAACTAGGACTGGACATGTAAGCCTCCCCCTTCCACCTATATAAGGAGGGGTAAGGCGCCCCAAAAGGTGTGTGGGGGGGGGACTTGAGAAGCTCTAGATTAGAGATTACGCCCAGGTCATCTAGACATGAAGCAATTAGACATAACTATAGGAGAGACGGCGACACGCCGACGACTCCCCGTGAGCGTAAGGAATAGGACCTAGCCACAAACAACATGTAGGGTTTTTACCGGATGATTTTTCCTGGGGCCTGAAGCTGTATAAATTGCGTCTCTTTCTTTGTGTGGTTTTCTTCCTCCTCATATTCACTCGTAGCTAAGGCCCCGCAATCAAGTTCTCTCATGAGGACATCTGCCGTATTTTTCCCACGACACTTTCGTCAGAGGTCGGACAGACGACATCCGAAGTCGGTCGGAAGTCCGTCGTGCGTTGGAGCCCTTCTGTTCTGCTGGCCCCGGATTGTCGGACGTCCGGTTGATGTCGGATGTCTGAATTCCCTCGGACGGACGACCGTCGAACGTTGGAGGTTCTCTGTTCTGCTGGTGTCGGATGTCTTCGATGTCGGACGTCCGAAGTCGGATAGACGTCCGATTCCTGGAGTCGTTCCATATTCTAACTTCGCTTGGCCTTGTTCCTTGGCTTCTCCTCATCCGTTTGGTGGTACCTAGACATGCACAAGATATCCATTTGAAGTAGGTGCCATGTCTCATATATGGAAGGGGAAATCTCCATAAGGAGAGAGTTCACCTTGGCTTGAGTTCTTGTAGAAGATCCACGCGAAGGGATGGTGTCCATGGTGATGTTCGAGGGATGCTCCGCACCAAGCCGGCTCCAGTCGACATGTTCACACTAAACAAATAATTAATAAATGCAACTACTTAGCACAATATTGTCTGAAATGTTGATTATTTTTGTTTCGGTTGAGAATCCGGCACTTCTAGGTTAAGAAAAATATTAAAGGTTATTCCCAGTTTTTCCGTGAATTTGTGCATGAACTTTGCAAATTTTCTTGACCTACAAGTGCCCCATTATCAACCGAAACATAAATTAATCAAAATTTCGGAAGAAAGGGGGTAATAATTTGTCCCTGCATAAAAAAGGCCTACACATAGGCACAACCAGCACATCCCACCAAAATAGTGTCAAGAATGTAACTATATATGACAGATTCCAAAATAGTGCCCCATTCTCAACCACAACATGCCTAGGCCATGCAACCATGGAAGTAAAAAAGGACTTTCAGGTTTACCTTTAATAGAAGAATGCTTGTGCTGATTGCTTTTCTTTCACTCTATTCACCACCTGCAATATAACTTATACATCAGAATGCAATACCTACATCTCAAACAGCGAAGCGTCTTGTATATTTCCTTCATCATTTACTTTAGCACATAGTTAAATCAAGGCATTGTCATACAAGCTTTCAAAGAAAACTGATAGATATCTAAGAATGAATTTTCTTTTGAGAATTTATAGGCTGTATTGCGGTCAAGCTTTTAAATAGCTGATAGCGGACTCATTGTGGATTGAGGTCGGTGTAGCGTAATACGAACTGCGAGTGGTATTGCGGGTGCTATGTACACATAGAGAATTAATAAACACCCATAAATTTGAGATTTTTGCGTATGTTTCTATACCATTGATAAAATAATATGACATTTAATTTGTGGAATCATCATTTATATAAGAATATAATCTATAATGATCAGTTTTTGTCATGCAACCATGCAAGGAAGACACATTTTCATAAATCGATTACACAACAGAATAAAACTTATATAGCTATGGTCTATTTTTGTTTGAGATATAATAGTCTTGAAGCAACTCAATGTTAAAAAAAAATCTATGCAACCCCTAATGAGAAGATGCTATGAATAAAAAGATTAGAAGATATGACAAATTTGATCCAAGGATCGTGGTCAGCAGAACACTTGGCATTGATATATGATCTCCTTAGTATTCTCTATAATTTTTGTCCCCTATGCCCTATCCTGGGATTTTTAATTAACTAGTTTATATTGTTTTATATGTTTCTTTGGATACGAACACAAATTTAACGAGGAGCCGCGAACAGTAACTGTTCATACCAATCAAGTTGAGCCATCCAGGACCAAGAACAGTAACTATTCTTAATAGTACCAGAGGAGAAGGAGCAAGGATCAACTAGTAACTATTATTGGATTAACAGTAGAAGAAGGAGAAAATAGAAAGCCAAACCAAGTTAGGACTGTTCTTAACAGAAATCAGAGAAGAGGAACCCAATATAGTATCTGTTCCTATCAGAAATTAGAGAAGAGGGGACAAGGAGAGGAAGATATCATCTAGAACTTGCAAGTAGGCCATGTAGATCATGTAGGTTATCTGCTATATGCAGAACACAACACCCACATGCACTTGGGTATTATCTTGTATATAGATACACACCAACACAACACATGTGCTAGAAAGCAATTTCTCTATAGGCAATTAGCAGAGATACACAGGAGCACAACTAGAGGATGCCATGTAGCTATGGATCAAGCACCGGACAGTAATAGCACCCTTGAGGTATACAAGTAACCAGAGCAAGATCACAGGTGCATAACAAATAATAGGAGCACCCAGGGGTAAATCCTGGCAAGCAAATGGAGCACCAGCACAAGGCACATACCATAATCAAGAACATGAGCTAGTGTATGTTGAGTTGGGACTCACCTGGTTGCTGGCGGTTGGGAGTGGAGGGATTGTGTGCGTGTGCCACCCCTTGGCATATATCACTTCCTCTTCTAGGTCTACTTATGGGCTGGGCCCTTGTGGGCTTAAGTGGAGATGGGTAGGCAGCCCATAACGTTTCAACACTCCCCCTCAAGATGGGTGGTAGATATCTACGATCCCCATCTTGTCACATGCCAAGTTAAAGTCCTTCGTTCTCAGACCCTTTGCCAAAAAATTTGTAACCTGTTGTCCAGAGCTGACATGAGCAAGGCTGATGATCCCAGCATCAAGTTTCTCCCTATTAAAGAAGCGATCAATTTCCACATGTTTTGTCCTATCATGTTGAACTGGGTTATTCCCTTCTTTGTTCGAGCCACTTCTATGCCAAGGAAGTACTTTAAATTGCCCAGATCCTTTACCTCAAACTCCTTGCTCAGGCACCCTTTCACTCTTTTTATTTCTTCCTCATTCCCAGTTATGATGATATCATCAACATATACTACAAGAATGGTGATCTTCTTATTAGTGTGTCTATAGAAAACCGTGTGATCACCATTACATTGACCATACCCCATATCACAAACAGGTCGTCTAAACCTATCAAACCATGCCCTCGGCGATTGTTTCAGTCCATACAAGGATTTATTTAGCCTGCATACCTTCCCTTGTTCTGTGCCAAAACCTGGTGGTATATCCATGTATACCTCCTCGTGCAAGTCACCATGTAGGAAGGCATTCTTGATATCTAATTGGTGCAATTTCCACCCAAAGTTTGCAGCACAGGGCACCAGTATCCTTACTATGTTCATCTTTGCCATTGGAGCAAATGTCTCATCATAGTCAATTCCATAAGTTTGACTGTATCCTCTGGCGACCAATCTTGCCTTATATCTTTCCACCTTCCCCTCGGGATTTTGCTTCACGGTATAGATCCACTTACAAGTCACCGTTTTATTTTCTGTCGACAATGTGGTTAGCACCCACGTCTTGTTTTTATTTAGTGCTTCCAATTCCTCTATCAGTGCTTCGCGCCACTTTGGATCTTGCTTTGCAGTTTTCCAATCCTTAGGAATGGACAAAGTTTGTAAAGAGGCAAAAACGCTCTATAGGAAGGTGACAAAGCCCCATAAGACACAAAATTTTCAATATCAAGGTCATCACAAGCATCATCCTGTGGTAGAGCCTTCCTTGCCACTTCACCCTTCCTTGCCGCTTCACGTGTAGGCTTTCACAACGCAATAGGCAGTTCCACTATGTCAAATGAGCTTGCCTCACTGCCCTGCTGCCCCCCCTACACTCTTCCGTCATTGCCTTGTTGCTCCCCTTGCACTCTTGGTTGTCGGCGTGAGTACACCAGGGTATTCGTCTTCCACTGGCCCCGAACAGGAACCTGGAGAGTACCAATCCTAAGTGTATCAACAGTTGGCTCCACATGAACTGGAATTGTACCCACTATTGGCTGGACCTGAACCTGCGCAGTTGGCTCCACATGAACGGGAATTGTACCCACTATTGGTTGGACCTGAACCTGCACATCATCATCAGTGTTAGTGCCCACAGAATCACCCTGGTTATGAGACACATCATTCTCCCCCTCTTGACAATCTTGCACATGGTGAAGGTGGTCAAGTTCTGCAAACAACAGACTTAGATCGGTCGGCTCACTATAGAATGGCTTAGACTCACGGAAGGTAACATCCATACTTACAAACCTGCGTTTTTCAAAGGGACACCGACATTTATACCCTTGTTGACTAGAAGAATAGCCAAGAAAAACACACTTCACTGCTCGTGGGTCTAGCTTTCCAACAGATGGTCGGTGATCACGAAGAAAACATGTGCTCCCAAACAACTTTGGGGGAACAACAAATTTGGTTTCTCCAAACATCAACTCACATGGAGATTTTATGCCTAGTATCCTTGATGGTGTTCAGTTGATTAGGTACGTCGCTGTCAAAACTTCATCACTCCACAAGAACTTGGGCACATTCATCGTATACATCAATGACCAAGCAACCTCAAGAATGTGCCGATTCTTCCTTTCTGCCACTCCATTTTGACAGTGCTGTCTGGGCATGCAGTTTGATGAAGAATACCTTGCTCAGACAAAAACTCCCTAAAGGTGTTGTTCACATACTCTGTGCCATTGTCAGACCTAATAACCTGCACCTGCAGCTGAAACTGATTCTTCACAAGGGCATGGAAATTCTGGAAAATACTGAACACCTCATCCTTATGACGCATCAAATAAATCCAAGTCATACGAGAATAGCAATCGATAAAGGTAACAAAGTACTTGATTCCATTCATTGATACGACTGGACTAGTCCATTCATCCGAATGAATAAGCATAAAAGGAGATATGCTTTGAAGCCCCTTACTCACATATGATGCTCTTGTGTGTTTTGCATATTCACAAGCATCACATGTCAACTTGCCCTTGCCTATTCCACACATAACATTCGGAAATATTCTACTCATCTTATCAAAAGATATATGTCCCATCCTACAGTGATGGATCATCGCCTGCTTCTCCTTGTCCTCCATGGTCGCAGCACACACCAAATCCGGTTGCACCTCGCGGTCCATATACCAGAGCCCCCTAAGCCTGGTGCCAGTCCCAACCATCTGACTCGTCTGTCGCTCCTGAATCAAGCAACCGAATTTTTCAAGGATCACACGACAGTCTATTTCATCAATAAGAGCATTGAAAGAGACCAAATTGACAGGAAAAGCTGGCACATGTAAAACTAAGGAAGTAAGGATAGGGAGATGTTCACAGTGCACTTGACCGTGCCAGCCCCTATAATAGGTTGTTTTGTACCGTCAGCAGTCTGTATAGTGCCTGTGTGGGTAGGAGGATACTTAGTGTAAGACTCAAACATGCATGAGTTACCAGTAACATGCTTAGATGCTCCAGAGTCTAGGACTCACTCTAGAGCATTCACATTTGGAGCAAAAGATGCCCTTTTCGGATTACCTTCATCAGTGGAGGCCCAGTGAGCAAAGTCCCCATAGACAGCATCATTGACTTCTTCGCCCGTTGACGTCATAGTTTCCCTTTCAACTTCCATATGTGTTCGCGGACCCCCGGAGGTTCCCGAGTATCCACCTCTTCCCCTAGTTGTCTGACCCCCTGAGTATCCACCTCTGCCTTTAGCAATCTTTCCTCTGCCACTTGACCCTCTTTTTGTATCCCCTGCCTCTACCATGAGTTGGACACTCCCACTTCAGATGACCTACCTCCCCACAGGTAAAACAACCCCTAGGATCTCTCCACTCCGTACGCTCAGTGGCTACAAACGTCGGAGTCGGCTGAACTATCACAGCTGCTTTCTCAAGAGATAACCGCACCTCCTCTTGACTCATCGCTTCAATTGCCTCATCAATAGTTTGTAGGAGAGGTTGGTGCAGAAGGGATGCCTTCCTGCCATCAAAGCAACCGTGGAGGCCCTCCAAAAGTTTCAGCACACGCCTACGTGCCATCCACTTGCGTCCTGACTCGATGCAAGCCACATCGTAGAGTTCCAGAGGATCACAGTTATCCTGGTCAGCCCACAAAGCCTGCAGCTCTGCCACATATTCCATTACTGACATGTCCCCTTGACACATCCGACTGATCTTCCCTTCAATCTGAGAAATAAGCATGACATTGCCCTTGCCGGAGTACTGAGTGGATAGAGTCTTCCATATCTCAGCAGAGGTGGATAGGCCCTCCACAGATCGCCCAATGGAGGGTACCACCGAGTTCAACAACCACCCAATAAGGATAGAGTTGATGACCTTCCACCTCTTCCCCTCCATGGTAGTCTTGTCTCTTGGTTCGTCAATCGTTCCCAACAAGTGTCCATCAAGTTCCTTCTGCACCACAACCAACAATGCCCTCCGAGACCAACTCAGATAATTGGCTGCACCCTCTAGCTTCATGTCCATGGGCGACAACTCAATCTTTTGAGCTACTTCCTGACGAGAAACAATGGCCCCAGAGTTTGAATCTGCAAGGAATTTAGTGAGTTGCTCGACAGCCGCAGCAAGACCTACTGGTTTACCCATTGCAACACTTCGTAGCAGCAACAGACACAACCGCCGCTTCCTTCTTCACCTCTGCAAACATCAGCAGCCACACCAGCAGTAGAACCATAACTCCTTGCTCCTCCACAGCCACCTCTTCCTCTCTCCCTACCGCACAGCAGCAGCACAACACCCAGCCACCAACAGCGACACTAGCAGCCACCAAGATAGCAGCAGCAAGGGGCAACAGAGCACCCAACAACTCTGCCTCCTCCTCACGCTGCTTGCATGTCCTCCTCACTCCCTCTCCTTTTCGCCATAAAAAGAAACACAAACAAATGGGGAAGAAGGAAGAACTCCGCCTAGATCCACCGCCACCTCCACAGGCCCCACCATCATCGGCATCTGATACCATGTTGAGTTGGGACTCACCTGGTTGCCGTTGGCTGGGAGTGGAGGGATTGTGTGCGTGTGCCACCCCTTGGCATACATCACTTCCCCTTCTAGGTCTACTTATGGGCTGGGCTCTTGTGGGCTTAAGTGTAGATGGGCAGGCAACCCATAACGGTTCAACAATGTATAACCTGAACAAACCAAAGAATTAACCTATAAGCTTAGCATAGGAGAGACATATGGACCAGGACGATAGCATTTACAAGAAACTAGTGCAAACTTAGTATGACAGGGAGAAGTAGCAGGAATTGAGCACATGTAGGAGCCTAACAAGAATCACCAAGGTACCATAACCACCAGATCCTCAATCTAGAAACCCTAGCCATGGCATTGACAGAGAAGGAAGGAGGAAGAGACACTTACAAAGAAGAGTTGTAGCCGATACCGAGCACCACCCTACCGGTGGCTGGTCCATCCATTGCTCACGCCGCGCCGCCGGTGGCTGGTCCGTCTGCTGCTCGCGTCGTAGAGAGGGTTCCGAAGGGAGGGAGCCTAGAGCTCAAGGGACGGGGCGTGTCGACTAGCTAGGGTTCGAGGGGTGCTCCGGGTGGCAGAGAGGGACGACGACGATGTACGACGGGAGGGGGGGGTTGTCCGTGAGGGGTTATGTCCGGATAGGCGTGGCACATTTTCAACAGATGTGTCACGCGTAAGTTAGGCGTGGCGCATTTCCAACAGATGCGTAAGTGTAAGTTAGGCATATTGAATTTTCAACAGCTGCGTCACGCGTAAGTGTAAGTTGTGCTCTTTGATTACATCTCGCGTCTAATCTGCTGGCCCGGTTCACTGTGTTGTAGCGCGACTAGGCTTGCTCTTTCAAAGTCGATGCATCGATCTTGGAAGTTGACTTGCATTGCGCGGCTTCCCTCGCAGTGACCCCACCCATCGAGCCTGCCGAAGTGCCTGTTGACGGGAAGACCAGCATGGCTCTCGGTGTTTAGATAATTCGTGCGGAAAGAGATGCATTATTCAGTCAGAAAGCCCTTTGCTATGCTTCCATCTGGAAGGAACCTGTTGCGAACGTATCCTTTGATGTGTCCATTCATCCTTTTGAACTGCATCATACTGCGCAGAAACGCAGGCCCGAGTTGGACATTATCCTCCACGACATTGATCAACGGATGCACCATAATGTCGAAGAATGCGGGCGGGAAGTAGATCTCAAGCTCGCATAGTATCAGCACGATCTCCTCCTGTAGCCTTCTAAGTTGCGTCGTGCCAATCGACTTCCGAGAGATGACGTCGAAAAAGTTGCAGAGACCAAAGAACGTTTTACGAACATGCTCGTCCAGTATCCCTCGGATCGCAACTAGGAGAATCTGCATCATCAGTGCGACACAGTCGTGAGACTTCATCCTATTGAAACGCTGCTTCGCCTCGTCTATGCGTAGCTGTTCGAAAGTTTTATTCCTACGAGGCACTTCATAAACTGCATGATCTCATCCTGACTTAGAAGTGAAACACGTCTCGGGGAAGTGATTAATAACGGTCTTCTTGATCACCTTTTCCCTTGCAATGAGCTTCTTGTGTTTCCATCTCCTCCTCGGCTCATCATCATCACTAGGGAGTTCAAGTTCCTTTCCGATGCCCATAAAATTTCAAGTCGTTCCTTTCTTTTGGCCCATCCTTGGTTCTCTTCGGCATATTGAGCAGCGTGCCAACCAAACTCTCGCACACGTTCTTTGTGATATGCATGAGATCAAGGCTATGAGGCGTGCAGAGGAGCTTTCAGTATGGAAACTCTTAGTAAAAAAAACCTTGCTTTCCATACCCTCATCAACGGATTAGGCTTCTTGTGCTTCTTTCCTTCCAAAATTTCAACAACTTGTCGATTTCTGTGCCGCTCATCCGAGCTGGGGGTGCTTGGAGTTCCTCACTTTGGAGACCCCTGGAACACCTTTGAGAAGCCATGGGTGCTTCTTTCCTTCCAAGTTTTCTCCACGGGTGATCCTTCGGAAACCACCTTCCAGACCCCTAGAACACGATTTTCGAAGACCCGAGATCTTTCTCTAGTTGGCGATACGTTGTATTATCCATGCACCTAACGCATGCACAAAATTCTTGGATCACCTGCCCCGAGAAATATCCGTATCCGGGATAGTTTTGCACCGCCGTGATCAACGTGGCTCTCATTGGGAAATATTCTTGTGCGACGACGTCCCACGTATTGGCTCCGTCTTTCCAAAACGTGGCTAGCTCCTATTTCAACAGCTGGAGATACAGATTGAGGTATGTACCTGGTTGTCTCTCTACTTCCTCTTTCCAAAACGTGGCTAGCTCCGTCTTTCCAAAACTTGGCTCTTCTTGCATTTCCAGGGAGGGAGGTTGTAGATCAATACAAAGACGGGTCAGGTGTTGTGTTTGTTGCTCTAGCTACCAAACACCTTTTAGTCTATTTCTGTTCCTGTGTCTATCGCTATTGCCCTATTCTCTCTCAATTAAATGAGGGGGAGTACCTTTTCTCTAGCTTCCAACAGGAAAGATTTACCCCCTAAAGTGCCAGATATGCAAGTTTGATGAAGGACTACATTGAGTCCATCGGCGCTCGCACCCATCCCGAGGTTCCTTGGATTGTTCCCGAATTCTCGGTATTGGCGGCTCAATGCATTCCAGTGGATAGCATCTAAAGGGTGCCTAAGGATCTTCTCCTTTTCCGAGTCAACGTCTTCTGGCTTCTCTCTTTCCTCGTGCCAACTCATTAGCTTTGCTTCCTCAGGGTCTACGAAATACCGCCGCAGACAAGGAGTGATCAAAAAGTATCATACCACTTTTTAGGAGCTTTATTCCCTCTCTTGTATCGACTAACACCGCACATTCGACATGTGGTTTTCTCCGCGTCCTCGCCCCGATAGATGATGCAATCATTTATGCAGATGTGATATTTAACGTCGGTAGATCGAGAGGACACACGACTTTCTTGGTCTCAGCGATACTAGTTGGCATGTGTTCCCCTTCGGAAGACGATCGTGGCATGTTATCGTCAAAGCTTTCATCGGTCAATTTGTGTGTTGCCTTCATCTCCAGAGCCCTGAGCGTTACATTCAAGCGGGTATCCCCATCGTTGCATCCTTCATACAACACCGTAACCATGTCTTTCTCGAGTTGCGCCAGCCTGGCTTTCTCTCTAGCGGGCCTCTTCGTCTTCTCGCCCGCCCTCGTTGTTGTTGTATTGCTTCCCTTCCTCATTTCCTGGCGCCCCACGATTGACGTCCTCCTCACCATCTTCATCACTTATCCATCGAGTGTAGCCATCTATGCAACCGTTACGCATCAGGTGGTTTGCAATACTCCGGAACCAGGCTCGGTCACGCACCCCTGTTTGCATTTTTGACGCAGACATCTTATATTGGTCCTGTTATTTCGTACCATGTCATCTGTCGCACATTTCATCCACCTAGCCAAGATAATTTCACTCATCGTGCGGACCATAATCGCTTGCGCGGCACAAAGAGTAAGACAATTAAAACCACACGAATGCATACATGTCGTCGCCAAAAAAAATTGGCGTTACCTTACCTAATAATGCATGGAGCATGCGGATAGTGTGCTAGAAAATTTGTCGAAACGGAAATGAATCAACATTTCGGCAAAACATTGGCAACTCATTTTCACGTCATCAATACAATACAAGTTTCACGTCATCCATAGCAACAAGGTTCACATACATCCCATTGGATATCTGAGCTCCTTTTGCTGCTGCCATTTCTCTTGATGACCCAGTGGATAGCCTGAGGACGCGTGAGTTTAAGATCTTGGGGCCAATTGATGATCCCACTGAGGATGCCGCCCATGAGGATGCCGCCATTGAACCTCCCCCTCCCGCTACGCAGACTGAACTGCAAGGGGGTCACTCGATCGCCCATATGATCTCTAATGAAAAGGAGGCAGTGGTCACTACTCAGCTGAGAAGAAGCTTGCGCTCCACTCGGTATGATGGCTTCAAGGCGCCGTCTCTCTTTGAGGCCAAGGCTGGGGTCTCTAAGGTGAAGGCAAGGAAAACTCCAGTTGTTGCCTCGAGCTCGGTTATTTTTCTCCCGTTGGTAGGTCTCAATATTGTGATGTCGAACGAAGAAGAAGATGCACCGCCCCCCCCATACTCCCATCCACACGCTGCAGAAGATTGGATCCAAGTTCTGTGGGATCCCCCTGGATGAGCTGAGCACCGAAAAGCTTCTTGCTGAGCGCCCGAAGCCCCCCGTTTAAATCCTAGTTTAACCGCTTCCTTCTATTTCCCTTTATGTCTAGGAATAAATGCTCGAATGTCTTGTGTTGGAACATCCGTGGGATTAATTCCAATGACAAGCAACTAGCGGTCTATAATGCTATCGATCTTAGTGGTTGTTCCGTTCTTTGTCTGCAAGAAACTAAACATGAAAGATTTGATTTAAATTTTATCAAGCTATGTTGCCCTAGGAAGTTTGACATGTTTGAATTTGTCCCGTCCGTGGGTAATTCTAGTGGTATTTGCATCGCTTGGGCCAGTACGGTTTTCTCTGGTTCCCTGGTTTTCGCTGAACCTTTTGCTCTCGCGGCCCGTTTCTCGTCTACCCAATCTTGGAATATATGGACACTTGTGAATGTTTATGGCCCTTGTGCTGGTGCTGCTCAATCGACTTACACGTCCTGGCTTTTTGATCTTGTTATTCCCCAAGGAGAAGATTGGATGTTAATTGGTGATTTCAACTATATTCGAGCTCTTGACAACCGTAATAGGGGAGGTGGCGATCCTGCTGACATGCTCGTCTTTAATGATTTCATTAGAGCACAATCTCTCGTCGAACTTCCCATCAAGGGGCGATCGTTTACGTGGGGTAACATGCAGCAATCCCCGCTACTCAAGAAACTGGACTGGCACTTCACCTCGTTAGACTGGGATGCTAATTACCCGAATACTATGGTTATGCCGCTTGGTAAACCGGTCTTTGACCACTCGCCGTGCTACGTCAGTATTCAAACGCATATCCCTAAACCTCAATTATTTTGTTTTGAGGATTTCTAGGTCTCTAGTCCGGGGTTTTTTGAGCTGGTGCAATCGGTGTGGAGTAAGTATCACTATGCCAGTAATTCAGCAACTCTTTTGTGCAAAAAACTAAAAAATCTCAGGTATGAGCTGAAACGTTGGCGTAAAAGCCTATCGCGTATTAAAACCTGGATAGATAACTCAAACCGAATGCTAGCTGAGATTGATGCCCTGGAGGACCGCCGACCCCTTTCAGTTCCTGAGAAAAATTTCAGAGGGATCTTGAAGAAGCATATACTTACACTACTGGAATAAAAAAAGGCTTATTGGAAGAAACGTTGTACCGTCCGCTACTTCAAATTCGGCGATGGTAACACTAAGTTCTTTCATCGGATTGCGACGGAGAGGTACAAACGCAACTCCATTGCTACCCTTCGTTTGCCTGATGATTCTGTGGTCTCGGACCATGTTGCCAAGGAGTCGGTTCTTTTCCACGCTTACAAAGAGCGCTTGGGACGATCTGACCCTGTCAATCTGAAACTACATCTACGTGCGCTTATCAAGAAAGTGGAGGGGTTGGATGCTTTGTCCACACCGTTTACCAGAGAGGAGATCGACGCTGTGGTCAAAACCATGCCCTCTGATCGTGCTCCCGGACCGGATGGGTTTGGGGCTGGGTTTCTTAAAACCTGTTGGCATCTGATCAAGGAGGACTTCTACCGCCTTTGCTTCGACTTCTATGATGGGGGGGCTCGATATTGAGAGTTTAAACACTAGGCTCATCACTCTCATCCCAAAAATCCAATCACCAGAGACTCCGAGTGACTACAGGCCGATTACTCTCTTGAACTGTTGCATCAAGCTCATCACGAAGATCCTAGCTAACCGGCTCCAGAAGTTGATCCTAAGTATTATCCATCGCAATCAGTACGGTTTTCTTCGTGGACGATCTATCCAAGACTGCCTCGCCTGGGCGTTTGAGTATCTACACCAATGTCAACTGTCGGGTCGGAGCGTGGTCATACTCAAACTAGACTTCGCCAAAGCGTTTGATACGATCGAACACGCGCCCATGATAGAAATCATGAAGTGTATGGGCTTCGATGACAGATGGTTGGGGTGGATGAACTGCCTCTTCTCCTCGGCCAAGTCTGCGGTCCTTTTGAATGGATCCCCGGGGCGCAAATTCACTTGTAAGCGCGGGGTGCGGCAGGGTGATCCGTTGTCGCCTCTCATCTTTGTGTTGGCGGCTGATCTGCTACAGGCAGCCATCAACGATGCTTTTCATAAGGGGGAAATCCAGCAGCCTATCCCAACCCATGAGTTGGATTATCCCGTGATCCAATACGCAGACGACGCGATCCTGGTCATGCCGGCTGCGGAATCACAGGTGTTGAAAATTAAAAAAAATCCTGCAAGACTACGCTGATTCGGTCGGTCTAAGGATTTATTTTCTTAAATCGACGTTGGTGCCCATCAACACCCCCCCTGACGTCACTGCCTCCTTGGCCACTCTTCTTGGCTGCTCGGTGGGCAGCCCAATATAGATTACTAGAAAGAAGCAGGCATGCCTTTCACCTACCTAGGGCTTCCCATGGGCACTACGAAGCCCTCAGTTGCCGATCTCATGCCCATGATCTCCTCGGTTGAAAGGAAGGTCTCCACTGCGGCTGCTCTGCTTGACTATGGCTCTAAATTGACGCTTGTCAACTCAGTGGTCACTTCGCTTGCGATCTATGCGATGTGCTCGATCAAGTTGCCGCCTCGGCTCATTGAACATCTTGATAAGCTGTGAAGGCATTGCTTGTGGTGCAAGACGAATGATCTGGGGGGCAAGCAGAATTCCCCCGCTGCGTGGTCCCTTTTCTGCCGTCCCAAGACCAAAGGAGGGCTGGGAGTGATTGACCTCCGTCTACAGAACCAAGGGCTGCTACTAAAACAACTTCATAAGTTCTATAATCGTCTGGATGTCCCTTGGGTGGACCTTGTTTGGCGCTCTTACTACATGGACAAAATCCCTCATGCCTCGGACCCTTGTGGTTCGTTTTGGTGGCGGGACATATTGATGCTCACCCCCATCTACCGTGCTCTCACCACGGTCAGGGTAGGCAACGCGTCCTCGATCTTGTTATGGAAAGATTTGCGGGAGCCTGCTGGGATGGTCTTGTCGGATAGCCACCCGCGCATCTTCTCTTTTGTGAAGAACGAATATGTCTCATTGCAGGATCTGCTTGCTGCGACCAACCTGGGCGAGAATTTTTGTCTGTCTGTCGCGGTGCAAGCTAGAGAAGAATGACATGATCTACAGCAAATCACGTCCGGGGTGTTTGAAACGAGAAAAATCTATTTGGGGGTGTGCGACTCTCCGTAAGAAAGGAAGAGAAGAATGTATAGATTTCTCTCATGCGCCGAGGAAAAGAAAATGCGGGCATGCTAGTGTACAGTAGTACACGAAAAAAATAGATAGGAAACACGTATTTTTATTAATCTCTTTTGAGAAACAAAAATTACAAGATCCCATGATAGCAATGCGCTCCGTGGCCTACTAGGGCGGCCAACTTGACGATGGCGATGTGTGATCTCATGGTTCCCGGGGTCTCGAAAGACTCGGTTAATTACTCCCGCGGGTGACGCCACGAGAAACCTCCGATTAAGCCGTGTGGTCGTCTTTGTCATCTTCGCTTCGCATTCTCCACGCATATGATGATGGTGGTGTGTGTGGCAGCGGCAGTGCCCGTGTCCTCATCGGTACACGCGCCGCTAAGAACGTGGCTTTTATGCTAGCCACGTCCGCCCTCGCCGTCATGCCACGTCGGTCTTCGCGGCGTTGATGTAGTGGTTGGGGTAGAAACAACATGGTCCTGCTAAGCTCGGACTTGTTGACGACGTAACGGCTTCGTCGGGGTATGCAAGGGCTACACCTCGCAGGAGTAAGTTGTAGGTGGAGATCGGCATCGGTATAAAACTGACGCACTCGTACACATCGACATGGCCAGCGTGGTCGATGCCTCGTCCCGACCGAACGTCGAGTTCACGGCAGTTGGCGTAGTCAAGGGATCGTCTCACGAGTTGGTAGAGGAGCGTGATCGTCGTGGAAGTCGCATCGTCTCGCGTTGGTGCTACGCCGAAAGGGTGACCTGTACGCCGACGACGCCGAGGACCTATATGTCATAAACCTGTACGCGAATGGTGCGCGCCTCGTCTCAGCTAGATGCCGAGTCAACGGCGGTCTACCAAAACACATGCGTCGCTTCCCGAGGTCGACGAAGGGTGGTTTCATAGAGGCAACATCGGCTTGCACTGGTGCTCCGTCAAGAGGGTGACCTGTATGCCGGCGACGCCATCAGCCTGTACGTCAAGACCTGTGCGTCAAGGACATGTACGCCGTGGACCTGTCCATCGTGGTGCGCGCCTCGTCTCAACTAAACGTCGTATTCGGTGGTCTATCGAGACAAGGGTGCCGCTTCACGGGGTCGACGAAAGGTGGTTTCATAGAGGCGACATTGGCTTGGACTGGTGCTACGCCAAGGCTGTGACCTGTACACCGGCGACACCATGAACCTGTACGTCGAGACCTGTGCGCCAAGGTCTTGTACGCTGAGGACCTGTTCATCGAGAACCTGTATGCCATGATGCGCATTCATCGAGAATCTGTTCACCGAGAACCTGTTCTCCGAGGATCCGTTCACTATGGACTCCCGCCGAGGACCTGTTCGCCATCATGTTTGAGCACCGGAGGCGATAATGGTCGGGCTACATATTTGGCGAGCGTCGAGCTGCTGGCCTCCACGGCGGCGACGTGGCGACGACGTTGACGGTGGGTAGCACGTGGGCGAGCTCCAGAGTTGCCGCCTTCCATGGCGGCGGCGTGGCGACGGCGTTGACAGAGGGCGACACGTGGGCAAGCTTCGGGTCGTCATCCTTCATGGTGCCGACTCGATGCAGTAGACGCTGAGCGACGTCATAGCGATGAGCACCACGTCTGCTTGATGGAGTGGACGACGGGTGGTGTCATAGCGAAGGGCTCCACCTCCTCGTCCTCCCCGGTGGCGACCTGTTGCATTAGACGACGGACGTGGCGCCAATGTCGACGGTGGGCAGCAAGTCGGCGAGCTCCGGGTCGCCGGCCTCCATGGCGCCGAGATGATAAAGTACATCGGCAAGCTCCGTACCATCCGCGTCCGTGGCACCGGCTTGACGAAGTCTTCCTCCATGGCGGCGGCTTGACGAACAAATGACTCCGACACCGTTGCGTCATCTCTAGCAGTAGTTCATCCGGTGGTGGTGATGTACTCTCTGCATGGTGCTTGTATGCTGGATGCAAGAGGAGGGAGAGAAGAGATGTGTTAGATCAAAGTCTTACCCTCCGGGAAAGTGAGCTTTGCGTCCATGTCGTCCCTGTACGCCGAGCTTGCCGCACGCCGATTTTCTCTTCTTTCCGTACACCAGCTCGAGTGTCGGCGCGCGTTCGTCTCCGTGTCGCCGGCGTTCCGATCTCTGCCTTCGTGAAGAGCGCGACCCCTTTCCTCCTGGCTTGTACCTGCGCTGCGACTTAGGTTGTGGCTGGATGGATTGATGGGTTGTGTATACGTATGGGGTTGTGGCTGGATGGATGGATCTAGGATGGATGGCGGTGTGAGGTTGTGTATGCCTGCGAGGAGTTGGGTGAATGGATCGATCTTGGCTGGGTTGTGTGAGATGGATTCGCCCGACGTGGAGCTCGTGTGGGTTTCTACGTGGATGAATGGATCTTGGCTGGGTCCTCCATTGGGTGTCGAGGTTCTGCCTTTATATAGGAAGAGGGGCTAGGGTTGAACGGGCTGACGTTGAGCACGCCGATTCTTGTTGACGAGAAAATCGGAACGATTCGACCTTTATCTCTATATCTTTGCTGCGAACCCTAGCATGGAAGCTTCTCGTGTTTCTGATTGATTTCGTTACCACTGGCTGCTTCGTGGACCCAAGCTCACCCGGTGCGCTATCCCCTCCGATAGACTTCTTGGCGTACACGTATGGGCGCACGAGTATTCAGGTATACGTGTGCTTGCCTGGGTAGACTTAACCTGCCTGCACGTATAAAGCTAAACAAAAGATTGATTAGCATAGAAAATATTTGTGTATAGTACGTGAGCAGCGTCATGCATGCATGCACCTAAGGCTAAACCTCAAGAAAACATAGCTTGTTGTGTAGAGAACGTATACCACCTGCACCAAATAATGATTTTCCCAATAAAACTAGTGGCAACAAGAATACGTCGAACAAATGCCCCCTCACTGAATAATGTTCGAGTGCGGAGCAAATCGAATATAATTTGGTGAGAAAGAAAGAAAGACAGAAAAATATACTGGGTTGGTTGGGCGCATCAGCACGTGCATCCTAATACTGTCAGGGAGCTGTGTTGTATCAACACTAGTGGAGAGACCCCCCTTTCGTCCAGCCCAAAAAAGGCATTTCTCCCGGTTCATTTCAGAACCGGGACCGATGCCGGGCAATGGTCCCGGTTCGTCTGGAAAGGGCAAAGGTCCCGGTTCATGTGGGGCAACGGTCCCGGTTGTTGCCACAAACCGGGACCAATGCTCTGGCTACCAACACGTGGCGCACTGCGAGGCATTGGTCCCGGTTGTTGGCAATAACCGGGACTGTTGCCCTGGCTATATAAGCCCCCCAACCAGCACTTTGCCATTTTGCCTCAAAAATTTTCAGGATTGTGCTGGGGTGGGGTGGGTGCTAGAATTTTTTTCCTTTGATTGCACCCCAGGTGTTCGACGAAATGTCCGAGCCACACTTAGGTCCTCAGAACACCGTATCCTCGGCCGAGGTTAGCAACCTTATTTTCTCCATCTGTAACTGATACAAAAATACTGCACGTGTGCATATATAGTGGTCTTTTCACTATTCACGAAGTTATTGTAATGGTTAATTATATGACGCAGATCGAAGCACGGATGCGATGGATGTACAGCGATCGACGCGGGTCCGAGTTTATTACAAACCTGCATACATTTCTCAATGTGGCTAATTCAAACAAAGTGGATAATTTTATGCCTTGTCCCTGTATTGACTATCGGAACGTGGCGGAGTACTCTTCCTCGAGAACACTTCAAGGCCACCTGCTTCGGAGAGGTTTCATTCCCGGATATTATTGTTGGTCCAAGCACGGAGAAAGAGGGGTTAGGCAGGAAGACAATGAAGAAGAGGAGGATGATGATAGCTATCCTATGTCCCCTGAAGAATTCGGTGACACTGCAATGGAAGACAATGAAGAAGATGGAGCTCCTCGAGGTGACAATGAAGAAGAACAACGGGAATCGGATGAGGCCGCTGATGGTCTTGGTCGGGTCATCTCTGATGCAAAGCGAGACTGTGAAACAGGAAAAGAGAAGGAGAAGTTGGAGACCATGCTAGAGGATCACAAAAAGCCCTTGTACTCAAATTGCGAAGATGGCAACACAAAGCTCGGTACCACACTAGAACTGTTGAAATGGAAGGCAGATTTTGGTTGTTCTGACACCGGATTTGAGAAGTTACTGCAAATAATGAAGTCGAAGCTTCCACCGGATAACGAATTGCCCGCGACAACACACGAAGCAAAGAAGGTTATCTGCCCTCTAGGATTAGATGTGCAGAAGATACATGCATGCATTAATGACTGCATCCTGTACCGCGGTGAGTATGAGAGTATGGATAAATGACCGGTATGCACTGCGAGTTGGTACAAGATCAGACAAGATGACCCTGGTGATGCTGAGGGAGATGACGAGCCCCCGAGGAAGAGGGTTCCTGCTAAGGTTATGTGGTATGCTCCTATAATACCACGGTTGAAACGTCTGTTCAGAAACAAGGAGCATGCCAGGTTGCTGTGATGGCACAAAGAAGACCGTAAGAAAGACGGGAAGTTGAGACACCCCGCTGATGGGTCGCAGTGGAGAAAAATCGAGAGAGGCCACTCAGACTTTAAAAATGAAGCAAGAAACTTATGGTTTGGTCTAAGTACAGATGGCATGAACCCTTTTGGAGAGCAGAGCTGCAGTCACAACACCTGGCCTGTGACTCTATGTATCTACAACCTTCCTCCTTGGGTGTGCATGAAGCGGAAGTTCATCATGATGCCAGTGCTCATCCAAGGACCGAGGCAACCCGGCAACGACATTGATGTGTACCTAAGGCCATTAGTCGATGAACTTTTGGAGCTGTGGGCCAAACCAGGTGTACGCGTGTGGGATGAGGACAAACAGGAGGAATTTGACCTGCGAGCGTTGCTTTTCATAACCATCAATGATTGGCCCGCTCTTAGTAACATTTCAGGACAGTCAAACAAGGGATACAATGCATGCACGCACTGTTTAGATAAGACTAAAGGTATATATTTTGATAAATGTAAGAAGGTTGTGTACCTCGGGTGTCGTCAATTTCTGCCGCCCAATCATATCGTGAGAAAGAAAGGCAAGCATTTCAACGGTGAGGCAGATCACCGGAAAAAGCCTAAGCTCCCTAAAGGTGCTGATGTATTTGGTATGGTGAATGACCTAGAAGTAATCTTTGGAAAGGGTCCTGGCAGTCAATCTGTTCCGAAAGACGTCGTTACCGGACACGCGGCCATGTGGAAGAAGAAATCTATATTTTGGGAGCTACCCTATTGGGTAGAGCTAGAGGTCCGTTCTTCAATCGACGTGATGCACGTGACGAAGAATCTTTGCGTGAACCTGCTAGGTTTCCTGGGCGTCTATGGGAAGTCAAAAGATACACCAGAAGCACGGGAGGACCAGCAACGTATGAAAGACCCATACCACAGGCATACTGATAAAGGGCGTCTAAGCAGCTACGCTCTTACCAAAGCAGAGAAGGAAATCTTTTGTTGAATGCCTTAGAAGTATCAAGGTCCCGGCAGGCTTCTCGTCAAATATAAAGGGAATAACAAATATGGCAGAGAAAAAATTCCAGAACCTCAAGTCTCATGATTGCCACGTGATTATGACGCGGTTGCTTCCGGTTGCATTGCGGGGGCTTCTACCAGAAAATGTTCGATTACCCATTGTGAAGCTATGTGCATTTCTCAATGCAATATCTCAGAAGGTAATCGATCATGCAAGTCTGGAAAGGCTACAGAAGGATGTGGTCCAATGTCTCGCCAGTTTTGAGTTGGTGTTCCCCCCGTCCTTCAATATTATGACGCATCTGCTGGTTCACCTGGTCGACGAGATTTCCATTCTAGGTCCTGTATTTCTACACAATATGTTCCCCTTCGAGAGGTTCATGGGAGTTTTAAAGAAATATGTTCGTAACTGTGCAAGGCCAGAAGGAAGCATCTCCAAGGGCTATGGAACAGAGGAGTTCATTGAGTTCTGTGTTGACTTTATTCCTGACCTTAAGCCGATTGGTGTTCCTGAATCGCGGTATGAGGGGAGACTGAGTGGAAAAGGAACGCTAGGAAAGAAAGCAAAGATATTTCAGGACGGGCATTCTTTGACTCAAGCACACTACACAGTTCTACAAAGTTCTATCTTCGTCCAACCGTATATCGAGGAACACAAGAATGTTCTACGCTCCAAGTTCCCGGGGGAGGATGACCAATGGATTCAAGTCAAACACATGGAGACTTTCAGCACTTGGTTGCAATTACGTCTCATGCATGACACCACTATTGGAAATCAACTCTACTTGTTGGCCGCGACACCGTCTGAGACTGTATTGACTTTCCAAGGGTACGAGATAAATGGGAATACATTTTACACGGTCGCCCAAGATAAGAAGAGCACTAACCAAAAAAGTGGTGTCCGCTTTGATGCAACAAACGAGGATGGTACAAAGGACACATACTATGGTTACATAGATGAGATATGGGAACTTGACTATGGACCTACTTTTAAGGTCCCTTTGTTTCGGGGCAATTGGGTCAACATGAATGTAGATGGGGTAAAGTTCGACCAGCTGTACGGAATGACAACAGTGGATCTTAAGAATCTTTGTCACACAGACGACCCATTCGTCCTAGCCAAAGATGTGGCTCAGGTTTTCTATGTGAAGGACATGTCTTCTAAACCGAAAAAAAGGAAAAACAAGGATACGAATACATCAGACAATGAGCCCAGGCGTCACATAGTTCTTTCAGGAAAAAGAAACATCGTGGGAGTCGAGGAGAAGACAGACAAGTCCGAAGATTACGATAAGTTTCATGAAATTCCTCCATTCACAGTGAAAACTGACCCAACTATCCCATTAAGCAATGAAGATGCTCCGTGGTTACGGCCCAAGAAGCGATCATAAGCAATGTAGGAAACAAGTGATGTGTAATAATGTATTGAAACAAGAGATATATCAACAAAACACACGGTTTCGCCTGCATACAGCCCAACTGTGGCTCATGAGTGCCCGCACATCAAATGCACCGTTGGGCGTATGCAGGCCAATCCGAATGATTTGTATTTGGTCGATGAACTGAAGGATTTCTAGATATATCAACAAAACTCACGGTTTCGCCTGCATACAGCCCAACTGTGGCTCGTGAGTGCCCGCACATCAAATGCACCGTTGGGCGTATGCAGGCCAATCCGAATGATTTGTATTTGGTCGATGAACTGAAGGATTTCTAGATATATCAACAAAACACACGGTTTCGCCTGCATACAGCCCAACTGTGGCTCATGAGTGCCCGCACATCAAATGCACCGTTGGGCGTATGCAGGCCAATCCGAATGATTTGTATTTGGTCGATGAACTGAAGGATTTCTAGATATATCAACAAAACACACGGTTTCGCCTGCATACAGCCCAACTGTGGCTCGTGAGTGCCCGCACATCAAATGCACCGTTGGGCGTATGCAGGCCAATCCGAATGATTTGTATTTGGTCGATGAACTAAATGATTTCTAGATATATTCGAGAGGTGGGATATATATAGGAGTCATGTGCCTCTTTAGCCCCGGTTGCTAGCAGAAACCTGTACTAGCGCGAGACTTTAACTGTGTACAGGCCGGTTCCCAGATCCAACGACTCACAAGCCGGATCCAACGACTCACAAGCTCTTAAAAGAAACACGCGATCCGTGTACTTCTTCCTGATTGGTGGGATTCAGACCCGGGTGGCGCCAGGGCTGTGGTACCGGTTCATGTGGAGAACCGGTACTAGGACATAAATTAGGATGCAACGCAAAGGTTTTATATTTTTTTGATTTTTTTTGAATTGTTTAAGCACCGATTTCAAAATGCGATCAAAACGGGGGAGGGGGGGGCATGGCCGGTGATAGCTAGGTGTGGAATCTAGCAAAACTCTTTGTAGATCTCTGATGAAATGAGTACTTGTGCACTTGGAAATGTTTTTTTGAAAAAATAAAGAGCAATCTATCAAGCACTTGTAGTTCAAATTTCACCCCGTTCCAGCTGAATTGGCGGCAATTTGTCTTTTTCAGCAGAGGTGCATAAGAAACATTTTACATAGAAACTTTTGTAAATTGTTAATAAAATATGGTCTAGTATAATACAAAAATGGGTTGGTTCAAATTGACATCAAATATTTGGTAGATCCTTCACAAAAAGACCCTACTTTCGGCACTCAGAAAATGAAAAATGGATTTTTCGTGCAACGGAAATGAAAACTTCCTTTGGCAAACTTGTTGGCCATTCAAATATACACACATATGAAAAATATGAGATCATTTGGGGAAACTATCATTTCAAATGAGCTATAACTTTGGCCATTTGGCTTGAAAGCCATGAACCTTCATACTCGATAGCCCATTTTGAGAAGACTTTTTTAATAGTTTTGCATTATTCCAAGTTTGTTGGTTTGTATGGTTACTAGGACATAAATTAGGATGCAACGGAAAGGTTTTATATTTTTTGATTTTTTTTGAATTGTTTAAGCACCGATTTCAAAATGCGATCAAAACCGGGGAGGGGGGGCATGGCCGGTGATAGCTAGGTGTGGAATCTAGAAAAACTCTTTGTAGATCTATGATGAAATGAGTACTTGTGCACTTGGAAATGTTTTTTTGAAAAAATAAAGAGCAATCTATCAAGCACTTGTAGTTCAAATTTCACCCCGTTCCATCTGAATTGGCGACAATTTGTCTTTTTCAGCAGAGGTGCATAAGAAACATTTTACATAGAAACTTTTGTAAATTATTAATAAAATATGGTCTAGTATAATACAAAAATGGGTTGGTTCAAATTGACATCAAATATTTGGTAGATCCTTCACAAAAAACCCTACTTTCGGCACTCGGAAAATGCAAAATGGATTTTTCGTGCAACGGAAATGAAAACTTTTTGCTTTGATTGGAAAACAAAAACAAAAAAGTATAGCAATTTCATTATAGAACGTCAACGGAAGAATACTCCACATCCTGTACACCATCAAGGCAAATTGCAGACGGTCCGCGCCTGGTTGACAGATCTCGCAAGTCTACCGACCAGGTGGGAACCGTCTGTAATACCCGTACGGGATTTTCATCCCATACGGGTTTACAGACGGTCCCCGCCTCGTGGTCACATCTGGAAAATCTGCCAACCAAACGAGCACCGTCCGAAATTTCCCCGGACAGAGTAAAGGATACAGATGAATTTCTCCGTATACGGCCTTTAGTGAACTTGCTATGCTACAATAAGTCCACGCGGACCTGTGCTTATAAACAGGTCTAACTCCACTTCGGCTAGCGAGGTGGTACTAATTTCCTGGGTCAACGATCCCGGTTGGTAGCACCAACCGGGACCAAAGACTCAACGGTCCCGGTTGGTGCTACCAACCGGGATCGATGACCCTGGTGCGACGTGGCAGCACCAGGCCCCTCCCCGCCCAGGCCAACGGTCCCGGTTGGTAGCACCAACCGGGACCGTTGAGTCTTTGGTCCCGGTTGGTGCTACCAACCGGGATCGATGGCCCTTGCTATATACCCCGCAACCTCTTCTTCCTCCCCCAACTCCAACAAATCCCCCAACCTCTCTTCTTCCCGCGCGGAATTCGCCGTCGACGCCGGTAGGCTGCCCGCCGATTCAACGCACCGAGCCCCTCTCCGGCCTCCCCGAGCTCTTCGTCGCCTTCACCGTGAGCTGCTCGATGTTTTCCCCCTCCTAGCTCCCCTCCTCGTACTCTCCTTCGCCGATTGCCATGAGCAGGACCACGGCCGCCGCCGGGCTTGACGCTGCCGTCGCTCCCGTGCTCGTCTTGGTGCGTGGATAGCACCAGTGCACGTGGGTGAGCCAGGGCAACCTCCTGGTACCGTAGAGCCGTTGACGCCCGACGTGCAGGCCCGCCATTGTCGACCCCGAGCTCGATTCCGTCCACCTCGCGCCACGCCCCGGCTACCGTTCGATGCGGTTTGAACTGCTCGTTCGATTGGAACAAGAATCACACGAAACCATCCACCAGAACGTGCGCTAGGTCATCGCCAGTGAGCTCCGTCGTGTTCCTCGTCGCCGGCGGGATTCCGTGAGGCTGACCGGTGGGTCCTCCCGGTCAGGTTTTCTGTTAGTGGCTAATGAGCCACTGACAGCCGGGCCCCACCCCTTGCTAACTATCTCTGTTAGGACAAATAGAAAAATTAACCTTTAGATTAATATGTCTCACTGACAGTGGGCCCCTGGCCTTTTAACTTATTAAACAGATTTAATTAGCACTGAAGTCACTGACCACTGGGCCCCATTGTCAGATTAATCAAAAAAAAGAATTTAATAAAAATTCCAGAGGCTGACAAGTGGGCCCAGAGGTTTTTCTGTTTATTTAAATGTTTTATAAATAAACAGAGGCTGACATGTGGGACCCACATGTCAGGCACTTGTGGATAATGTTTTGGATAATGTTGTAATAATAATAAAAAGAAATTCAGAAATTATTTTTAAATGATTTAAACTTTGAAATTCAATGTAATAAACTTGTTTAATTAATATTTTTTAATCCGTAACCCGGATTAAAATAATTTATACATGAAAGTTGCTCAGAAAAATTCAACGAATCCAAATACGGCATCTGTATGTCTACCACACCCCCTAACATACCGAACATTGAACCGCCCCCCTCCGGACCGCTAGTCCGATGAATTGTCCGGTACTGCTAGAGTACCCGGATCAATTTATTTCGAACACGAAAGTTGTTCGGAATAGGTCAACTCACCCGGATACATAACCCACACGTGTGTCGGATGTCCCCGACACCTCCGGCATCACCCCCCCTCCGGACACCCTGTCCGATAATCACCCGGAGCCGGTAATCCATCCCCGGATGAATTTCCGCTCCGAGCTTATTGCATCGTACCACGTTAGAGTAACGTTTACAATTCATCTGTCTTGTCTTGCATTGATTGATATTGCTAGTCATAGGTTAGCTAGCGGGCCGTGATCACTTTGGGAGTGATCGTGGAACTATATATATAAACTGTACATGTACGTTCATTGCAGACACCGTCCTCGGTCCCCCCTAACACGGATCTGCCGAGTCACCTCAAGTGTGAGATATCGAGGAGAAATCCTCGGGGCTCCACTTGATGTCGACTCCGTAGCTCCGCCTTAGGGCCCCGAGACACGGATGTCCTTACATTGTTTGCTATGATTGTCGTGTATTTACTGTTTCTCCCCCCCCTTTAATCTCCGGTAGACTCTGCTGCTACCGTTGACTACACCGCTGCCGCCTACGATTTTCATTATAATAGCTTGCAATTCTTAATTTGCAGATACTATGGATCCAATATTTCATAGAGATGAAAATGAGGAAAAGTTGCTTCACGATATGATCAACGACAATGAAGGTCAAGATGTCACCCGCCGGTTTCTGAACGATTCCGGTGAGGGAGACGAGTCTCTCCACCGAGAAGAAGCATCGGACGGGAGACAAGTCGGCTCCGGCTCTGCCTCCGGCGGAACCTTTAATCTCGAAAACACCGGCGAGGTTGATTAAAATTTTGTTAATTAAAATGCAGTTGTATGTGTACATGCATATATTAACACTCTTTCTTCTTTTAGCCCTCCGGATCGGATCCGGCCATTCCTCCGCAAGACCGAAACGAGGCCCAACCAAAAAGTTGGCTGACAATGTGAGGTATAGGATCGAAGAGGTCGGTCCAGACGGCGAACCGTTAGCTCTGGATGATGTCAAGAAAAAATTTGTGAAGGCATGCGGAACTCTTGTGAGGGACAACATCCCGATCACCATTCGAGAATGGATGCAGCTAAAGGACCCTACAATCTCGTTTGTGTGCGACACCATGAAAGACAGGCTTTGGAACATGCTCATGCATAATTTTCTCCTGCGGATGCCAGAGGTGGATAATCCAGCTCAGGAGGCGGCAGCTAGACTGGAGCTAGAGGCTAGAGTCAAGAAGTTTTCTCTCAGGAAGATGGCCGAGCAATTCAAGAATTGGAAGAAAAACTTGTACCTAAAATTTGTCAAGTTAGACAAGACAACGGATTTCGAACACGGCTATGGTAAGATAAGAGAGCAGTGGGATGATTTTGTGGCGTACAAGAAATCGGAGCACGCGCAGCAAAGGTCTGAAATAAATCAGACGAATGCCGCTAGGAAGATTTATGTCGGGACCCGGGGTTAGCGTATGTAATTCCAGTCACGATACAATCACATGGAGAGCCGAGAACCGTACCCACTTGTCTAAGCAGACAAGGCCAAGAACAGAACATTCTCGGTAAGCATCGAACGTGAGGGGTATCCCATTCAGGCCGGATGATCAACTGAGATGGGTCCTCAACGTCCGCTCACAAGTCGAAATGCTTATGGGTGGTGAATCCCATACTCATAGACAAGTCGCCTCAACCATGTTATCGATTGGATCCTAACTCTTACATAAACTTACTCCAGCCCGATCACTTAGTCGGGGTCTAGGGCGGGCTCGATCATACAACAAAGTGTGCACGTGACAGAGTCACGAACAATCGCATTGCGATGCCCCAAGCTGCACACATCTAAGGGCCACTTGGTGTATAAAAGACCGCCAGCCAGATCACAACTAAGGTCTCGAAAACCCATACTAAGACATGCATGTTATAAACATACACGCAGCACACATGTCTAGTATGAACAGCAAGTATTATCACATAACTCTACAAAGTATTCTTTATTGATATACACATAGAGCATACAAAGATCACATGTCTGTGATCAACATTACATCATACAACGGAAGCAAATTAGGTCTGAGTACAGAAAAGTTTAACAAATGGCTTAGAGAAGCCTTGTACAACAAACATGCCCTTCCACAAGGGACCAGACTGCTGTCTGGGACTATACTACCAAGATCAACGTCGAGCTTCAGGTCGGTGACTCCATCGGGGTCCGGTTCTTATCAAAAACATAGAATAAGCAAACGTGAGTACAAAGTCGTACTTAGCAAGACTTACATCAGATCTATACTACTCATGCTCAAGTATCAAGGTAAAGGAGGTGGGGTTCAACATGCAGAAGTGCCAGCTTTGACTTGGCTAATCCTGTACTACGAGTACCAGACTTTGAGGTAAGAAGCGTACACGAGTCCACTACATCTCCAACCAATACACCACTATGGTTACTTCCTCGACTTCCCCACGAGGAAGCACACCATAGCACTCACGCTTATCTTGCGAGTTTTATAAGTATCCATTCAAGTTGTCTTTGATCAAGTAGAGGTTTCCAAGTAGTCCATAACCGCGGACACGGCTATTCGAATAGTTCATTAACCCTGCAGGTGTGTACATCTTCACACGCGTGTCATCACTTATCGCCTCGTTCTTGGCATCCTTCAAGCGGATGTCGGACGTGGATGAAACCAAGGCACTAACCTCACATCACCTTCTCTAATCCAGGAGTCGACTACCTGAGTTTGGCACCGCTCGAGAGTCCGGCCGGTTCCACGAAAAGGACTCAGATAATGTAAGGGACCGAGACGCCACCTCTGCCAGATGGTTTCACTGCCTCACAAGTCCACCCACATATCTAGGATGATGCAACCTTTTCTTCATTCTTTTTCGATGCACATGCCAAATGGAAAGCCCGAATCTATTGTGACTCCTGAACCGGATCGGGTATGTAAAGAGGCCAAACGGGGCTCCCATAAAACCCTACATGTGGTCATACTCTTTGTCTTGGATCACAAAACACAAACTCGGGGCCTAGGGCAGTGTTCAACAAGACAACCCACTGTGTACTCCTACACAACCTCTCATCGTTCACCTTTGCTTAGGGTGGATTCACCAACACGTTTCACTTTCATCAACACCACTGTGTTCATTCCATCCCGACTCACAATCAAAACATCCTCATTGTATCACTAAGCAGCAAAAGCAGTAAATGTTGCAGGTGCCACATGCTCATCATTCAACTCCTAAATCTGCTAGGATTGTGGTTTGCTTAATACGGTGACAGAATGATAGGTCATGCATCGGAATGGGTTCAACAATGCGAAAGAACGTGTCTCGGTGATCTCCTAAACATGCATAAGCGAGACTGAGAGGGAAAATAGGATTTTATAGACATGATCAATGGGGTTTGCTTGCCTTGCTGACGAGGTTCGATATCGGTGTCTTCAACGAAGGGGGTGGCCTCCGGTTCCGGTTGCACGTCTATCGAGCAAACAATCAAACAAGGTATAAATTTATTTGCAATGCATCAAACACATGATCAATATTGAAATGATGATGTTCTTGGTCACAAAGTGGTTACAATTCCATTTAAAAGAAGTCAAATGCAAAGTCATTTGCAAATGTGCTTCAAATTTGAATTTGAAATAAAGCCATATGGATGTTTTGCACTGTTCACCCATTTTAAAATGGTCAAACATGAAAACAGAGCCCATATTCATAATCCTTGTATTTTTCTGATAATTTTAGACATATTATTTGTTATATTTGGAGTTAAAATGAATTAGTTATGAATTTCCAAAGTTTAAATGATTTTCTGGATTTTTCTGGAATTTCTTTAATTCACTGGAATTGTTTTAATTCAGAAAAAGATTTATTGCGTCATGCTGACATCATCATGACGTGGGGGGGGGGGGTCTGACTGGTGGGCCATCCTTGTCAGCCTCATAGGGGGTTAATCCCTCTGTTAGTTTAACTAACAGTGGGTTAGGGGTGGCCTGGGGCCCACTTGTCATGGACTCGGGGGGGTTAAGTTGGGTCATTAGGCGCTAAACAGCTCGGCCCGCCGGCGGTTAGCCGCCAGTGACCTCGGGTATGGCGGAGTGGTCGCCGGAGTGGGCTTCCGGCCTCGGTTGGCTGCGCTGCGGGCACTGGGGCGTAGCCCTTGCTCGTCTGCGTCTTCCAGCACGAACTGGGGCTCACGGGGACGCTGCGGAGCTCGACTACGATGACAATGGCGGCGGCCGGCGGCGGGTGAAGACGAAGTCTCGCTGCGGGCGTACGGAGGAGACTGGGAGAAGGGGGAAAACAACGAGGGGCTCACCCCGGATGCAACGGCGTCGACGGCGAGAGTTGGGAGGGCGCGGCGACGACGAATTTGCCGACGAGGTCCACGGCGACCGGCGGCTTATTGGTGAAGATGGCGACGTCCTTGGTTCCTCTGGGCTCGAATTGATGGCGGGGTTCGTCGTAGTCGAGGCCTGCGGCGTTGCAGGACACCACGGGGTGGCGGTTGGAGCTCAGTGGCCGCGTGGAAGCTTGACGGCGGCGACGGCGTCTCTCGGGACCTCGCGGAAACTCGCCGGGGACGAAGAGGAGGAGGTCCAGGGGAGTGGAAAAAAGCTAGGAGCTTCTCCAGGGCCTCCACGGCGTCGGATAAGCTCAGAAGGGAGCCGTGGGAGGCCTGGCGACGCCGGCATGGGCGCCACGCAGCGCCCTGCCTGCCTGGCTCGGGGAAGAAGACGATGGTGTCCCTGGGCTGGGCCACCTCCCCGAGTTGGGCCGGCTAGGCCTGCTGGCTGGGCCTCTTTCCTTTTTTCCATTTTTCTTTGTTTTGCTTCTGCTATTATCTTTTCTGTAATTGGTTTTGCCCCAAAATAAATAGCAGAGCAATTTATTAAAATGCCCAAATTTTTTTATAAATCCTAGGTGGTCAGTAGCAAGCCACTTGTATAATTTGAGCATTTTTGAAATTCAATACATTTGAATTTCAATTCAAATAGGGGTTTATTTAATTTCCAAAGCCACTGTTTGAATATTAGAAAATTCCATGTGCATGGGATTGATCCCAAACCACTTTTAAAATGATCAGCAACATTTATAGGAATTTTCCAAACATTCAAATGATTTTTGGAAAAAGATTTTTATCTGGCCATTTCAATTAATTTCTCAGGGCTTTCTGCTTCCCCATTTTTTTGAATTTCTTTTGAATTTTTGCATGATGCAAAGGGTACAAACAAACCCTAGCACTTACCCTAGTTGGGGTTCTGACAATTTACCACCATAAAATGGGGCCTGCTGGCTACGCCGGTTGCATGCCTAGGTGGGAGGAAATTGAGGCCAAGTATTTTGATGCCGGGATCACTCCAGAGCCTACAACATGGAACGAACGGACAAGAAACTGGTTTTACGGCCATGGGGGCACGTTGGACCAAGATGGGAAGGCAATATATAACCAGTCACACATAGATGATCCCCTGCTGCCCATCGATGATATTAGAGATGCAGTACGTGATATTGAAGAGGGACGGTTCATTCCCGATAGAGAGGACGACGAGCTCACACGCGCCCTAAAAAATAGAGAACACCCAGGACGAGCACGAGGCACGCCAGGCTCCACGTGTTGGAAACTTGCCTTCCCTTCGGAAAGCAAGAAATATCCAGATAAAAGCCATCAGAGGAGGAAGGAAAGGGAGGCAGCTGAGAAAGCGGCGGCTGAGAGAGAGAAAGTGGCGAATGAGGCTGAGAAAACGGCCACCAAAGAGCGGCTGCGTAATGTAGAAGAAGGCTTAAAGCGGGCGGAGGAGCTGATCGACAGACTTAGCCAGCAAAGTGGCGGCCAACCTCAACAGCTCTTGTTAGAAACTGGATTCGATGCTACCGGCGCCCCATCGAATCGGAAAAGCTCCCAAGCTTCCACGCAGCTGCAGCAGGATGATGATGATGCACTTACAACGGCTGCTCCTAAACGGTACCCAGTGGATTATATCATGGAGAGCACACATTGTGAGCTTAAGGTGCAAGTGATGAACTTAAAGTTTACGGTGGCGGTCGGCATGGCCCTATCAATCCCGGAGAAACCAACTTATCATTGCAACCCGACTCCAGAAGGGTACGCTGTCGTCATGGTGGATGATGTGATGGATGATTATGAGGAGCTGAAGCTGGACCACCCTGCAGGTGAAGATGGGGAGCTGAAAAAACTAGGAGAAGCAAAAAAGGGGAGTGTTCTATGGCGAAAGGAGCACATCGTGCTTCCAGATTATGTGCCGCCAAGGTCACCCACTCTTCAGAAGAGCAATCCACCTTCGCCGCCACGTGACCATTCTTCACGGCAACCATCGCCTTCACCGCCTCACCACTCTCCGGCTCAGCCGTCTCCACCGTCGCCTCAGGCATCTCCACCGTCGCCTCAGCCTGCTCCATCTTCTGAGCCTCAGAGCCAGAAGCGGAAGCGTACCTATACTAGTAGGGGCAGCAAGAAATCACCGAAACGTAAGCGATCACCCCTCCCAAAAGTTCCTCATCAGAATATGAAGAAGCTACCCGGAGAGATGACACCTGAGGAACTGAAGGTGTCCGTAAAAATGTCTTATGAAAAGTGGAAGATTGATGTGGCCAACAAGAAGAAGCCGATAGAGCCATTGTTCCCGCGCACCCCAGAAGATCACGCCGCGTGCGCGAAACTGAAGAAGAAGCTTCATAACCCCATACCGCTCACATCAGACTACGAACGCTCTATTACAAAGTCGGCTGAGGCAAAAGAGCGGAGAGTCGGAAAAGAGATTGCCCAGCTCGGACTACAGAAAGAACAATCGATCGAACCGCTCGAAGTGCACACTTGGCCGCGCCCCCAGCAGCATCAGGTCGATGCGTATGATCCGAACAAAGATCCGGAGTTTATAAGACAGTACGGAGCAAAAGCCCAGGCAGTAGGATTGTCTATTACTGATTACCTGAGCCGTATGGATGAGTTCGGGAACGACGAGGAATTCGTACCGGCATACGAATACCAACACGGGTATCCTCTCGTCAGACCCGAGTTAGTCAAGGATCTACCAACAAAGATGCGAAAATTGCATGACTGGTACATGGAAAAATCTGCTAAATCCGAAAACTGGATCTACGCTAAATTTCAGAACGAGCATTACGGGCATGGACAAGGCTTCGATCTGATTGAATTCTCAAAATTGTTTCAGTTTTACAATGGAGACGCCATCGACAAATCTATCGTCAGTGCATATTTTCTGTAAGTACCATTAATTTCAGTGATCAAGCCTTTCTAGCTCAGTTCATTCGTTTCATGTACAATCTTACACTCATCACTAAACTAATTATATATGCAGAATGAAGATTCTCGAATGAAATAAAGGACAAATCTATGACATTGGGTTCATTGACTGCCAGTTCGTTCATGAAATAACTCTCAAAGAGAAGCCCAACCAGACAGAGAACAACTTGTTGCAATCGTTGACGTATTTCGGCACAAGAAGGGAAATACTATTTCCTTACAACTTCGAGTGAGTGTTACTGTCTCGCACACATTCTATTTTGCTTGCTCGGTGTTAAGCGTATAATTGACTCTTTATGCGTGTGCAGCTTCCATTTTATTCTGTTGATCATTGTTCCGGACGAAGGAGTAGTAAAAGTCATGGACCCGGGACGCAGATCTATGAAATCATGGGAGGACATGCAAGCATGCCTCCAGAGGGTTTGGAAACGGTTCACCGCCAAAACACCGGGTCTTCCGGCAAAGCTTACATTTCAATCACTGAATGTAAGTACTACTTGCTAGATCCGTGCATCTTTTTGATTCTAGTTTGAGTATAATTATCATGCTGATTATAATATTCATTGATCTCCGTTCTCGTAAAGTGTTTGAGACAGGGACCCGGGAATAACTTATGTGGATATTATGTCTGCAAGTTCATTCGCCAGACGACCAAAGAGACGGCCGCAACCCGAAACATAAGGAAAATTGAAGTACGATAAACAACATTCAAAAATTTAATTGTGTTTAGTTTCATTCATATATATTGATCCCTTTCTTTTAATTAGATCGAACGAATGCGGGACGGTCTTCTACCACGAGAACGCGTGCGAGCAATTCAAGAGGAAATCGCCGGATTCTTATTAGACCATGTCATAGCTCCGACCGGAGAGTTCTTTCACCCTCATTTTTTGGAAGACAAGCGGCCAAGGACCGATGTAAATTAGATCGAACTCGTGTGATCGAGTACCGTTTGTGTAATACATGTTCGACCAAGCACGAGGAATGAGATGGTGTATATGATATATTCGTGACGATAATGTGTAATATATATTGTGGTTCCTTCATTGTTGCTTTAATATATATATATATATATATATGGTACCATTTAATTGAATACAAAACAGAAAATAAATAAATGAAAAAAAATCAGAAAATAGGGTTAAAAAGGGGGGCCTCTTCGGTCCCGGTTCTTCCTATCAACCGGGACCGATGACGCCTCCCCCCCTCGCTGCGCGCCAGGCCACGTGGAGCCTCTTCGGTCCCGGTTCATGGGCCAACCGGGATCATCATTGGTCCCGGGTTATTGGTCCCGGGTGTGGAACCGGGACCGAAGGCCCATATGAACCGGGATAATATGGGGGTCTGTCCACTAGTGCAACCTCCGATATTTAGCGCTGGACGCGACAGCTTGGCCGGACGCCGCCGCCCTCCGGCTCGATATGCGCCAGACCTTCCCTGTCCACATGGTAACTCGACTGCGGTCGATACGACTTTGCAGTTGACGAATGTTGCGCACTGACCACCTTCTCGACCATCTCTGGGTTGCTCCTGCAAAAATAAAAACGGAACCAATACGCATAGCCGGAGACGTGGGGTGTTAGATGCAGCGTGCATGTCCCATGCACACGTAATGTTTATATCCCGCAACACGGGCGGGCCATAGCGACTTCGGCGTACGCAGGAATTCTTCGTGCTTGGTACACCGCTGGCTCCTCTATTTCTTGTGCGTGTACCCGGAACGTCCTTCCGAATGTACCTGTGAGGAAAAGAAAGAAGAGAAAAGAAGATGTAGGTGTTCATGCGTTGATGTAGGTGCGTCGCCGCCCTGCTTACACCGTGCATGGTGCAACCCCGGATCATCCATGGTGATGCAGCCCCATGACTTGTTGGGATGAGGTCGTCCATATGGACAAATGAGGGAATGATGTGGGCCCCCGAGCTTCGTTGTTGTTGGAGATAGGGTACCGGAGCGATGATGGCGCCGATCTTGCAGGTGTATGGATGTCACCTTCTCGCGACATCGAATGTGTTGGTGTAGAGACTCGACGTCGAGATCTCGTTGGCCACGTCAAGTAGTGCCTCCTCAAAGACTGCAGAGGTGTTGCAGAAACACAACCAATAGAAACTCGAAACGAAACATGGCGAGCAAAAAAAAAACAAGAGGGGTTTGGTTTTGGTTTTTGAAATGTTGGCTTTCCCGTTATACACCAGCTATAAGTGTGATATCCGAGAAGGCTACCGAAGGACTTTCATTGGGAACCGTCGAAAGACCATGACGATTTCAACTCAACGACTGCATATGCTTCGGTGTACGTGTATGAAGACGTCGTATTTCGGGATGCTTCCGAGAGGCAACAGAAATTCGTACTCTAGCCCATCATGGTACTGAGGTACCACACAACCCCACATGCCCCCTGCATATGCCTCATGAACCCAGAGACTTAGGTATGGTAAGTTTAAGGTAAATGGTTTTGGGACAAGGGCTTGGCAATTTTTTCTTCGCGCCTTCTTGAGGGGTGGTGAACAACTACCTTTCGCCTTATTTCCAGTGGTTCCCATATGCTCGGGTCCGCTTGAATGCTTCTGGATCTTGTTCTTGAACCTTTTTTTTCTCTTCTTGTGAATATTGCTCACACAAGTTGTTTTCTTGGACGTAGACTTCCTGATTTTGCTGCTTCTTTGGATTTTTTCTTGAACTTCTTTGGGATTCTTCTTTTAGGTTTCCTTGGGGACCCACCTTGAGAACTTGGAAGGCACATGTTCACCTTTGTGTACTAAGAAAAACCCTCTGGCATAGTATCTGGCGTTTTTTGGTGGCACACCCCCAGGTTGCCATGCAGCTATACACCGAACCAACTTATGTTGGCTCAGGAAGCCCTCCATGATCTTTTCCTATAGTCTTCCCAGGGGTGCGAGCCTATGTGAACATGAGGCATGCCGGGAAACATGAAGGGCACGGGGCCTCGGTACACAGAAGTGCCAAAGTAATCGTCTCCGCTGCCTCCGGAAGCATACACCTGGAACGTGTCGTGCATTGTGGGTGTGGTAGCCGCTCCACCTTCAACTTGACACATTGTGCCATCCTCCGACAAGTCCTAGGGTAACCAAAACATCCATCAACAGCGTGATGTGGTGGGGGAAAGCCGTTTTTTTGTTGGACTTAGTCCGTTAAAATTGGGGAAACCATGAAATATCCACAATATGCAAAGGAGAGTGCATCATGGATCCGATAGCCGACTGAACGAGTTTCCCCAACGAGAAAAAAACAAAAGAGAGAAGAGGAAACAAAAAAGGCAAATTTTTAAGGAAAATATTTTTTGAGGAACCTTTCGTTGATCGGGGGCATAGGCCGGGCTCCTTGGGAGTCGACCAGCTGGTATGCACCCCCGTCATAGACTTGCTCGATGACGTAGGGTCCTTCCCACTTCGGCTCGAATTTTCCCTTCGTCCTGTGCGTGACGATGATGGGTCATCGAAGCACAAGAACCAACTCGCCCTTCCGGAAGACGCGCCGCTTGACGAGCTTGTCGTAAGCTCTCACCATGTTCTTGCGGTAAAGCTCTAGGTTTTGCAGGGCACATAGCCTCATGTTCACATAGCTCTACCTTCAATGGCAGAACCGCTTCACTCCCATAAACCAGAGAATACGGGGTAGCTTGTGTTGGGGTACGGACTGTAACGCGGTACGCCCATAAGGACTCGAAGAAACGATCATGCCAATCTCTCTTGTGCTTGGACACCGTCTTCTTGAGTATTTTGCCAAGGGTCTTGTGTAACAGCCCAGTTTTCACAAAAATTAAAAAAATTGTTTTCGGTGTGAATTGATTGATTGCCTTATTTGTTTACGGTGTTTGCATCCCTGATTTATCGATCGGCGATTATTTCCCCCCCTCTTATCTCGTACCGGACGGAGACCGACCCTTGCCACCCTGACACTCGACCTTTGCGACACCGGGTTTCACCCGATCACCGTCGCGAAAACCGCACGAGACCAGCTGCAGCCAAGGGAACGAAAACCCCGTTTAATAATTAAACGGGTTATTTTTATAGCGCGCCGGAAAGTGTTTTCAGAACGGTTCCAGCGTGAGGTGAACGCCTCCGGCTCGACGCGCTGATCGCGCAGTTCGAAGTTTTACCCGAATCGGAGGTACTGCGGACCCCCAGCGGTCAGAAACGTGAGCACCGCGCGCGCGAGAGAAAACCGAGGATGTTTTTGCAAACTGCCAGCCACCTGGGCTATATAAAGACCACCACACTCCCACCCCTTTTCTAGGGTTTCCCTAGTCCAATTTTGCAGCCACCCCCCTCACATTAGCCCCAATTTTCGCATTCTGCCCATTTTTGTAGCAAACCCTATCCAGATCATCCTGGACCGTCAGATCTCGCGATCCGACGGCCCAGGGAGCTCCCAGCCACCCAGCCATCTTGTCCTCTCTCTCTCCTTCAGCGCTCAAAGGCCTCCGTGCCCGAGCACCTGCCCCAGCTGCCGCCGCCTCTAGCTCCGGCCATCCACGGCGAGCCGCGCCGCTGCCGACCACCATGCCCGACTCCGGCAAGCTCCCTCCTCCTCCCGCGCCTCTTCCTCTCTTCCCTCCTCACCTCTCCTCCCTCTGCTTGCAGCTCGCGTGGCCGCCATTGCCATGGCCAGGACCTCGAGCCGAGCTCGCACTGCCGCCGCTGAAGACCTCCCCGTCCCAGATCCGGCGAGGGGTCAACCGGATCCGTCGCCGCCTCCTCCTCCCAAGGATGCCCCGTCCTCCTCGCCTCCTGCCACTGGCCGAAGCAACGGCGCCGCCGCCGCCACCCTATGGCTGGCTCGGGAGAGCCTCGAGCGGCTCCCTCCAGCCAGCTCGCCACCGTGGCCTGGGCCGGCCCAGGCGCCTCACGGGCCACCAGCAGCCCAGCGGCCCAGCGGCCCAGCTCGCCCAGCTCCCCCGCCCCTGCAGACGGGCCAGGCCCATGGGTGAGCTGCCCCTCCTTTTTTTCCTTTTTTTTATTTCTTTTTTTTCTGTTGGGCCCAGTAGTTTCGGCCCGTTTAGTTTTTTTCTCCTGCTAGGTTTTTATTTAATTTAGGTAGATTGTATTAGCTTTTGCGGTGCCCGTAACTTTTTAACCGTAGCTCCGATCGCGACGCGTAAAATATGAAACTTGCTTAGTTTTGTGTGTAGTTTAATAAAATGTTGCTTGTTTCCATGTTTGACTTTGTTTACATGCGGTTTGACTGTTAATTACACTGCTTGCCCCTGTAAACTGTAATTGCAATAACTTTTTAACCGTTGCTCAGTATAAAATGTTCTTTATATGTAACTTGACTAGAATTGCATGTAGATCGTGTTTATGCTGCTTTTTCTTGCTAATAAAATAATAAAATATTGTTTAGGGAAAAACAGTACCAAATTCTATTTTTATCGCGGGGTCCGCAATAGTTTGCATGTCTAGGATTTCACCCCACTTAAATTGACTAGCTTAGGTAGTTTATTTTTTGCTTCACCTCTTGAAATGTTTATGTGCTATGCCATGCTTGAGTGATATGCCATGTTAGCAACCTTTTGCTCACCTTGTGTAGCTAAACAACTTGAACCACCGTAAACGTGCGGTAACGTCGTGTGTGACGAGTACTCCACTTAAATTGTTAGTAACCGCTCTCGACGGTAGGTGCGATGTCTCGTGTTGCCTTCTTGTTGATGCTTTCTCGTGTTTGCCTCATAGTAATAGATGCTTGCTCGTTGATTGCTTTCCAGTGTTTACTTCTTGTGTGCTCCTGGGGATACCTCTCGGAGACGATGCGAGCTTGCGATCAAGTACACTTTCGGAACCCGACTTATCAACAGGCAAGGACTATACATTACTTATGATCCATTCTATTTCAACCAGCGGTTTGCATGCTAGTCTAGGTTAGGTTCGATGTTTGATCCCACCACATGTTTACAGCCTCTTTCAAACCGATACAGCCATGTCCCTTCCTAGCAAACCATGTACTGCTATGTTACTATTGCTCGTTGCTCAGCCCCTGCTTAGTATGCATGCTTACGATGCTACGATGTTACCCTGTTACTCCTTGGGTTGGGATATCACATTATTATATTGTTGTTGATGATATGATTATTATAATGTTGACTATATTCGACGAAGGATGGAAGGTCTAGGCTATCCCGCCCCGACGCTTTGTTCCATTCGAGTCACCTAGGATCCGAGTTCTGGGTATTGGTTTTAAGACTAAGCGTGCCTAACCGCGTGTGGGATTTTATGGGGTCCCCTTTTCTTACCTATCTAGCTTCAAACATTTCTAGTGGTGACCCGAGCTGATTTACCATTTGAAACCCCGTGTGTGTGCTTGGTGGATCCCCTCGCAATTTTTAAACAACTTGGGCCAGTGGAGACTTTGTTTCTCTGTTGGTCCACCCGATCAGCTAGGACCCGGTTTTCCCATGTGTGATTAACCGGCAATCCGACCTGCGTCATACGGAAGAGTCCGATCCGAGAGCGTGGCCGTCTTTTGGATTGGGTGTCGACTCCCCGGGGGCCACCCGGATTTGTTCGTTGTTAGCTAGAGGGACCTGTCGTTCCGGATCTCTTGGAACTAAATCATAAAATGGTTGCCTGTGATGGGTAGCAACTGAGAGAGATGGGCGTGCGTGCGGAATCTTGTAATGGGCAGTTGGTACACCCCTGCAGGGTTAAATCTTTTCGAGAAGCCGTGTCCGCGGTTATGGACGACTTGAGACCTACTCCTTGTTCATAGACAACAACAACTGAGATAATTTTAATATAATTTGATCAATGTGTGTGTGCCTTTACTGCTTCTTCTTCGTCGGGATGCGAAGAGGAGGACAAGGATAGGATAGGTGTTATGTTTGCGTAGTAGGTGGATAGCAAGACTTGTTGGAGGCGATTCCTCATCGAATGCTTGGCTTCTTATCTTACTCTCTAGATCGTTAGCCACTTCATAAATGCTAGTGCGGCAGCAACCTCACCACTTACCCCTTCCTTACCGTAAACTACTAGTTGTCCTAGAATGACGAGTGATGAAGTCCTTGCTGGGTCAGATGACCACTACAGTTGGATGCTGAGTACCTCTGTACTCATGATACTACCCCAAACTCTTTTCAGGGTTCTTGATCGACAACAGGTATGGTGATCGACGTTTCACGTGGAGACTCGACGACGACTAGTTAGGCGGATCCCGGCGGAGGGCCTGGACCCGTGTGTTTATGGGATCGATGTTTTTCTCTTTGCCACTAGGCATTTGCTTGTAGTCTGTACACAGACATGTATCTTTCGCTGTTGTATTGTATTTGAGACAGTTGTATGCCGATTGTATGAGATGTTGTATCCTTGTATCTGTAATGCTGTGATATCATGCTGGAAATCCGGGGCATATGGCTTTGTCATATGTCGCGGTGGGACCGATACGTGCTTCGTCCTCGGGTTCGGGCGGAAACGTCCGAATCTGAAACAGTACCGCATATCGGGCCTTACATCTTGTTGAAGGCTTGAATTGCTCCGTTGGCTTGAGGGTAGTAGCCGGTCGCACAGTTCCACTTGATCTTGTGCTTCTCCATGAACCAGTGCATCTTGTTGGATTTGAAGGCCTTGGCGTTGTCGGAGGTGATGCGGTGTGGTATCCCAAAGCAATATATGATATTTCGCTCTAGGAAGTTGATGACGTCGTCGCTTTTCACCTGTCGTAGCGGAACAGCTGCCACCCATTTGGAGAAGTAGTCTGTCGCGGCGAGGATGAAACAATGCCCTTTGGAAGATGGAGGGTCGATGAGGCCGATGACGTCAATTCCCCAGGCGTCAAATGGCCAGGAGGGAATCGTAGGGTGGAGAGGAACCGACGACTGGTGCTTGAAGTCGCCGTGGATTTGACAGTCGTGGCATGACCTAGCAACCCGAAGGCAATCCTCCAACCGGTAGACGGCTGTACCAACGGAAGGCAGGGCCGGTTAACGACCCTTAAAATTGTCGAAGTAGGAGTGAAGAGCTATTTGCCGTATCGCCGCATGCTGCCTCGAAGTACGCCAAGTGCTCCCTCTCATCGCCAGTCCCATCGAATTGACGGAACTTCGGTGGGTGCCATCCTGCGGGAAATGACACCATGTCGTGCCATGTTTCGTATGGCTTCTCCAACTCGCTCTCAGAAGTGCGAGGCGCTTGATCTATCGCCATTTGTTTCAACTTCTTGGCCACCATGTCTTCAACGATGTCGTGGTAGTCCTTGAGAACGCTTTCTTGGGGCACTGCGTTGGCGGAACCTGCAGGGCTAATCCATGGACGAGCTTGTGTGTTAGGGTCTTGGCGTGGGCGCACATCGTTAAGCGGCACCTCCACGTGAGCGCCGCCCAATAGCTTTTCTTCTTGTGGGTCCACCACTCGTTGTGATGCGGCTCGTGGCGGAGCGCCTTGATTGTTCATCATGAGCTCGATGAACTGGTCGAGCTTCGACGCCAACTGGTCGATCGTCCGGCGTTGGTCTTGAACCTGTTCATCTAAAGAAGCTCCACGTGCCCCTGCATCTGCCGCGCCGTGGTCCTCGGCTTCAGCATCATCTTCTCCAGCCGCGCCGCCGTTATTCACCATGTGAACGGGAGCGGTGTGGAGGTCTTCAACACCGTCTTCGTAGTCCGACAAGACCGATGGAGCAAGCTCGTGGTATGGAGGGGAGTTCGGATGTCTCTCCAACAAAGGAGAAGAAGATGAGTCGGAGAAACCATCTTCATCATAGAGGTCGTCTTGGTGCTCTCCACCCCCGACGAAGCCATCTGTCACACTTTGACGTGCAATGGACCTCAGTCGCGTGTTGGCTCCTGGGCGGCTTGCAACTTGGTGTAGTTCCTCTAGATCTTCGGGGAGACGCGCCGAGATGTTGCTGTAGAGGCGTGGGGATATGTCTCGGTGTTGCGATGCGCTTCCATCCGCCCTTGTCCCTTTCCCTGCCGTCACGGGCAAGCATGGGGCCTTGGACCTCACTCCTTCTTGTGATGTTGATGAGCTCATCTTGGCTCCTATGTCCACACCTTTGAACCATGCACAAACATGGTTAAGGCGTGGTAGGAGGTTCTTTCGGAAGTCCGCCTTCGGGTCTGGCAGAATCTCTTCGTCTGAAGGGTAGCTGAAATCCTGGGTGATGTGAGGAGGTCGCCATCCATTGCTTGACCCTTCGCTAGGCTACACTCCCAGGGTGCCGCACAATGTAAGGTTCTTCTCAGTCGATTCCTTTGCCTTGTTAGCCTCCTGCAGAAGTTTAGACTCTCCATCTTGGCACTCTATTTCAGAGGGCACAAGAGGGGAATCTACGGGAATTGTTGCATTGGGTTGAAGTGCAGTGCCTGTAGTGGCATCCGCAGTAGCTTCATTGTTGGAGGAGATCGTAGGCTTGGTCACCTCAACGCCTTCCATAGGTGTGGCCGCCGGTGTCTCCGTTTCTTGAACCTTCGTTGTGGATGGTGTTCCATCCGCCTTCACCTGTTCATCATTTTTCCTTGGAAGGGATGGGGATGGCTCCGCTTTGCTCTTCTGTTCTACGCCGCTTCTGGATGGCTTGCGTGGCTTCGGCGCCAAACGGGTGAGCAGGTAGCCATATTGCTCATGCCGCTCCAAGTTGGGGGAGATGCGGAATCCAATCCTGTCATTTTCTTGAACGACACCATCATTGGGTCGCAATCGTACCTGGGTGTGTTGAAGCACTAACTCCTCGAGCCCCTTGTACAGAACTTGGCGGTTTCTCCGTCGCCTCTCCCGCTTGCGTTGGTTCTCCGTTGCAGCCACGCTGGACCGTGGTGGAATTGGTGGAGTAGGTAGAAGCGGTGGTGCAGGACGCCGCGTGGATGAAGAAGTCCTTTCCGTCATCACCTGCAGTTGGGTCGATCTCCCTTCCTTGAAGGGGACGAGTGTCGTGGTGGAAGGGTTGGACGCGAAGGTTCCCGTGGTCGCCACCGTTGAGTGGGCCGATGGTTTCTCTCGCCGTCTTGATGTCTTTCCCATTGGTTCCAATGTGGGAGCATGTTAGGATGCCCCCGTTGCTGGAAGTGTCGAGTTGGCGAAGATTGTCGTCGGGGCGCCAAAGTATGACGCTCATGTTGAGGGAGATGACTTGGTACATGGCGCCTCGTCCTTTCTGCAGCTTGTGTAGAGGTTGGTCTCGCCGTCGCGGGGTCGTGAAGACGCCTCTGGATGCTGTTCATCTGTTCTCGGAGTTGGCGAAGTTCGTGCCGTAGGTCTTCATCACGCGGAGCGGGTGCTCCATGGAGAAGCGTGGAAAACCTGTTGTTGTTGGAGAGCGGCCCCCCACCCATTGCCGAGGTGTGGAGGCATGGTGCCCACGTGCCCCGTCGAGCATCTTCAAGGTTGATGGAGACCGTATGGCCTGGTAGAACAAGCTCTTTGTGTGAGCGCCGCTTCCAGAACTCCTTCATGATGGCCTTCCGCACCAATTGCTTGACCTTGTATGGCTCGTATGCCCACTCATCGGGGAACAAGTCATAGGGATGTGTCATGGAGCTCCGAAAGGTGAACACCTTATCGGCAAGGTCCTGTGCGCCGAGAAACCAGTCCTCCTCCGGCACCGTGCTCTGAGCAATGCGGGAGGTTATCTGTTGGTGGAGTAATTGTACCTTGCGATACTTCCTCCTATAGTTACGTAGCGGATGCGGGCTTTCAGACAAACGTGTGTTCGCCATGAGCCTCCGCAAATTGTCGGAGATGGCCTCCAAGCCTTCCAGAAGCTCGACTTCAGTGCGCCGCGGTGTTGGTGCTGGCGGCTCCGAGCGTAGAGTCGGGGTAGGGGTTTGGAGGTTCATCACGCCTGCCTTCTTGCTGGCTGCCTTGACGCGAAGGCGTTGAGCTGCCTCCAAGTCTCCTTGCATGTCCGCCCTTGTCGACTCCTTCAACAGGGCGCGCACCTCGAGCATTAGCTCACGACACTCCTTCTTGAACTTGGCAACTTCTCTTCTTTGTGCCTTCCTTGACTGCACAGTTTGGAACTGCGTAGGCTCCTAGGCTTGGTGCATGTAGAGTTTGTCGCCAAGCTCGATGACGACCATGGGCGGCATTGATCCAAACTGAATCAACACCGGCTCGGAGTTGTTGACACGGGAGAGTCCACCTGCATGAAAGGGATCCGGATAAACGGAAGTCCTCGGCGATACCTTGTCATGTAGCATGCTGTGCAGATTGGGAGACGAGCGAAGATGATTCCGACGACCACAACGAAGCAGAGATGGGAGGAGAACCACGTCCCACCGGGCGTGCCAATTTGTTTGACACGAGAAAAATCTATTTGGGGGTGTGCGACTCTCGGTAAGAAAGGAAGAGAAGAATGTATAGATTTCTCTCATGCGCCGAGGAAAAGAAAATGCGGGCGTGCCAGTGTACCGTAGTATACGATTTTTTTTGATAGGGAAACAAGTATTTTTATTAATCTCTTTTGAGAAACAAAAATTACAAGATCCCATGATAGCAATGCGCTCTGTGGCCTACTAGCGCGGCCAACTTGACGATGGCGATGTGTGATCTCATGGTTCCCGGGGTCTCGAAAGACTCCCGGTTAATTACTCCCGCGGGTTACGCCACGAGAAACCTCCGATTAAGCCATGTGGTCGTCTTTGTCATCTTCGCTTCGCATTCTCCACGCATATGATGATGGTGGTGTGTGTGGGCAGCGGCAGTGCCCGTGTCCTTGTCGGTACACGCGCCGCTAAGAACGTGGCTTTTATGCTAGCCACGTCCGCCCTCGCCGTCATGCCTCGTCGGTCTTCGCGGCGTTGATGTAGTGGTTGGGGTAGAAACAACATGGTCCTGCTAAGCTCGGACCTGTTGACGACGTAACGGCTTCGTCGGGGTATGCAAGGGGTACACCTCACGGGAGTAAGTTGTAGGTGGAGATCGGCGTCGGAATAAAACCGACGCACTCGTACACATCGACATGGCCAGCGTGGTCGATGCCTCGTCCCGACCGAACGCCGAGTTCACGGCAGTTGTCGTAGTCAAGGGATTGTCTCACGAGTTGGTAGAGGAGCGTGATCGTCGTGGAAGTCGCATCGTCTCGCGTTGGTGCTACGCCGAAAGGGTGACCTGTACGCCGGCGACGCCGAGGACCTATACGTCATAAACCTGTACGCGAATGGTGCGCGCCTCGTCTCAGCTAGACGCCGAGTATACGGCGGTCTGCAAAAACACATGCGTCGCTTCCCGAGGTCAACGAAGGGTAGTTTCATAGAGGCGACATCAGCTTTTACTGGTGCTCCGTCAAGAGGGTGACCTTTACGCCGGCGACGCCATCAACCTGTACGTCAAGACCTGTGCGTCAAGGACATGTACGCTGTGGACCTGTCCATCGTGGTGCGCGCCTCGTCTCAACTAAACGCCGTATTCGGTGGTCTATCGAGACAAGGATGCCGCTTCACGGGGTCGACGAAAGGTGGTTTCATAGAGGCGACATCGGCTTGGACTGGTGCTACGCCAAGGCGGTGACCTGTACACCGGCGACTCCATGAACCTGTATGTTGAGACCTCTGCGCCAAGGTCTTGTACGCTGAGGACCTGTTCATTGAGAACCTGTATGCCATGGTGCGCATTCATCGAGAATCTGTTCACCGAGAACCTGTTCGTCGAGGATCCGTTCACTATGGACTCCCGCCGAGGACCTGTTCGCCAACATGTTTGAGCACCGGCGGAGATAATGGTCGGGCTACATCTTTGGCGAGCGCCTCGCCGCCGGCCTCCACGGCGGCGAAGTGGCGACAACGTTGACGGCGGGCAGCGCGTGGGCGAGCTCTAGAGTTGCCGGCTTCCATGGCGGCGGCGTGGCGACGGCGTTGACGGAGGGCGACGCGTGGGCAAGCTCCGGGTCGTCATCCTTCATGGTGCCGACTCGATGGACTAGACGGTGAGCGACGTCATAGCAATGGGCACCACGTCTGCTTGATGGAGTGGACAACGGGCAGTGTCATAGCGAAGGGCTCCACCTCCTCGTCCTCCCCGGTGGCGACCTGTTGCATTAGACGGCGGACGTGGCGCCGATGTCAACGGTGGGCAGCAAGTCGGCGAGATCCGGGTCGCCGGCCTCCATGGCGCCGAGATGATAAAGTTGGTGGCGGTCGGCGCAGGCGTGACGAAGTCGGCGGGCAATACATCGGCAAGCTCCGTACCATCCGCGTCCATGGCACCGGCTTGACGAAGTCTTCCTCCATGGCGGCGGCTTGACGAACAAATGACTCCGACACCGTTGCGTCATCTTCAGCAGTAGTTCATTCGGTGGTGGTGACATACTCTCTGCTTGGTGCATGTATGCTGGATGCAAGAGGAGGGAGAGAAGAGATGTGTTAGATCAAAGTCTTACCCTCCGGGAAAGTGAGCTTCGCGTCCATGTCGTCCCTGTACGCCGAGCTCGCCGCACGCCGATCTTCTCTTCTTTCCGTACACCATCTCGAGTGTCGGCGCGCGTTCGTCTCCGTGTCGCCGGCGTTCCGATCTCGGCCTTCGTGAAGAGCGCGACCCCTTTCCTCCTGGCTTGTACCTGCGCTGCGACTTAGGTTGTGGCTGGATGGATTGATGGGTTGTGTATACGTATGGGGTTGTGGCTTGGATGGATGGATCTAGGATGGATGGCGGTGTGAGGTTGTGTATGCCTGCGAGGAGTTGGGTGAATGGATCGATCTTGGCTGGGTTGTGTGAGATGGATTCGCCCGGCGTGGAGCTCGTGTGGGTTTCTACGTGGATGAATGGATCTTGTCTGGGTCCCCCATTGGGTGTCGAGGTTCTGCCTTTATATAGGCAGAGGGGCTAGCGTTGAACGGGCTGACTTTATCTCTATATCTTTGCTGCGAACCCTAGCATGGAAGCTTCTCGTGTTTCTGATTGATTTCGTTACCACTGGCTGCTTCGTGGACCCAAGCTCACCCGATGCGCTATCCCCTCCGATAGACTTCTTGGCGTACACGTATGGGCGCACGAGTATTCAGGTATACGTGTGCTTGCCTGGGTAGACTTAACCTGCCTGCACGTATAAAGCTAAACAAAAGATTGATTAGCATAGAAAATATTTGTGTATAGTACGTGAGCAGCGTCATGCATGCATGCACCTAAGGCTAAACCTCCAGAAAACATAGCTTGTTGTGTAGAGAACGTATACCACTTGCACCAAATAATGATTTTCCCAATAAAACCAGTGGCAACAAGAATACGTCGAACACGGGGTGAGACCTGTGGCCGGAGAGGCGGATGAATGGGTCAGCATTTGTCCCAACAAGCTGTTTTCTTCACGCCGGTCCTACCTGCATTGTTTTCGGGAGGTAGAGGTGGATGTTGCCTTTTGCTGGATTTGGAAATCCAGCTGCACGAATAAGTGGAAGATTTTCGGGTGGCTCCTCCTGACTGACCGTCTCAACACTCGCAATATGCTCCGTCGTAGACACTTCACCCTGACTCATGATGATTACGGGTGCCTGCTGTTTGTGCCTCCCCCCAAGGAGACGTTAGAGCATCTGTTTTTCCATTGCCCGTTCAGCCAGCTATGCTGGAGTAACCTGGGTATCTCCTGGCCCATCTCTGGTAATAGACTTGAGTTGGTTCATGCCGGTAAGGATGCATGGGCTGGACCGATGTTCATGGAAGTCTTCATCGTGGCAGCGTGGAACTTCTGGAAGGAGCGGAATGATAAGCATTTCCGGGGCACTCTTCCATCGGTTGAATCTTGGACGACAAGGTTTAGGAAGGACATTTATATGCTACGCCATAGGAATAAGGAAGGGCTAGATCCCTTCATCTCCCAGTTTGCTTCCTCTCTCTCTTGACACCCCCTTCTTCTTCCCACCCTGTAACTCACTTCTAACCCTCCCCCCTTTTGTAGCCTCTTCTTAGTTACCCACCCCTGGTGGGCCCCCTTCCCCCCCTCTCTCTCTCCCCCACCAATGTAAATATCTTACGCTTCCTTTATATTGAAAATGGTAAAGGGCAGTGGGTTTTGACCCACTGTCAGAAAAGGTTTCAGAAATAAAAACAAGGTTCACATATATGTCATCATACAATACAACAAGGGAAACTCTTTATTTCCACCGGTTGATTTTCCTCTCTGCGTCAAACGCATCGTACGTGTGACACTCGTCCAGGTCCCACGATCGCTTCTCCCCTGACCCACTCTCCTAAATCTTCTCCCCCACTCATCTCTTTCCCCTCGATCCCCAATTTCCCATCCCTCACTTCGTTCTTGTCTCTCTACTTCCTCTTTCCATCCATTTTCTCAAACACACATGCTGCAATCCGGGGGGATCTCACTGACTGCGAAGGTATATGCAACACCGGAGGTGCTGCAACCCACGGATCTCGATAGCGGCGTGCTGCTGCAAGCTCCCATATCGCCGGTGGAGGGAAGTTGGCATGCAACGCACTCGGTGATGCATGTCGACTGCGAAGTTGCAACGAAACACGCAAGGGTGCTGCGACCCGGGATCTCGCTGGCGGCGAAGCTGCGATGCAACGCCGACGTGCTGCGATCCACGGATCTCGCCGGCGGAGGAGTTGCGATGCAACACCAGGCGACCGACGACGAAGCTGTGATGCAACACCCAGGCCGACGGCGAAGCTGCGATGCAACACCAGGCGGCCGGCGGCGGAGCTGCGATGCAAAGAAGCTCTCCTCGACGAAGGTGTCCTCAGTAGCCAGTGGCGCTGCGCTGCGACTCTTCTCGACGCAACAGATGGCTGACCGGGATGAGCGGCCACACATGGCCCAAGCCGTATGTGGATCCTACAGATATCTTATGTCAGATCAGACGGTTGTAGAGGCGGTTTAAAATAGCCACTTTTTCAGCCGGATGACGCCTAGCACTGGCCATACAACAACCATAGTAGTTGGAGAAGAAAACAAGTAAAATTTAGTAGATCCTTGCGTAGGGGAGCTTCCACTTACATATATATCAAACAAAGTGGATTCAATTGCAAGAATGGGTGAAACAATGGAAGAAATGAGGTGGGGAGGAGGGGCATGACCAGATCTATTTAGTGGAGGATGGGGGCGGGTGGGGTGGAATGGGATGTGGTAGGTGGGGGTGGAATGGTCTTATGAGGGTCTTGTAGTGGCGCATTTTGTATATATGCGCCACACCTAACAGGGCCTACTTGGGTGGGGTTTAGTGGGGCCCACATAATCATGACGCATAGGTAAAAAATGCACCACTACTATCTACGTAGGTGTGGCACATAGTAGAAATGCGCCACGACTATGTACATAGTAGTGGCACATAAGCAACACGAGCCATGCCTAATCGGGTTGGTTGGGTGCCGTTGGCTGGGCCCACTTAGGCTTGGCGCATATTGGCATATGGCCTATGGTCGATAGGCGTGGCGCAATTTGGCCATATGCGCCACGCCTAAGAGAGTCCACTGCCGCCGACACGAGAGAAATAAAGTTGGGATTTTATGCCTTTTGTATGAATAACTAAACTCTGTTAAGTTCCATGAGCATGACATCAATTGAATTGTCTATTTCTGCAAAAGTTTCAACTCATTAGAGAGCCTCAATTAGTGAAATTTGCAATGAAGCATTGTGCAATTTCTGGAGGCAGTGGTATGGAGTACACGTTGAGCATGCTCTCTCTTTGAGAAAAATCTGAAATAATTATTATTTGTAAATTACCCTTCAATCACTCCTTTTGGAATCGACAACCAATTCAACATTGGTGAATTTCTGTATATTTAATCGATTATCATGTTGTCTGCATTTAATTTTGTTGACTGTAACTTCACCGTTCCCATGCGTACATGCACTAACTCCACTCCCTAGCACCACCTGCGCACGTCGTGCTCCCTATAACCTGCGCACTACGCGCCTTCCCTACACGCAGGCTATTTAGCCTCTAGTAATACACACAGCGACTCCCAAGATGAATCACTTCTCCCTCTCTCTCGTCTACATGGTATCAGACGCCAACCTCGTCCAGCGCGTGTAAATCGCTTCCCGTTGATGAATCACCTCCCTGCGGCGCCATGGCTACGCCTTCGCCGTCGCCTCCTCCCCCTCCCCTCCCTCCTTCGGCCTTGGCCTCAAAAGCGAGTTCGCTGCCGCGGCCTCTGCCACACCAGCTCAGTCTATCAACCGCACTGGCCTCCTCATATCCTCGTCCTTGGGCATTGCTCTACGCTGTGGCGGCGATCTCATTTCCCGTCGCGGCCCTAGCTCCACCACCTTCCCACCTCGCGAATGTGTACATCAACCAGCATGTGTCGGTCGTCCTCAGCCTTAACCCTCCAAACTTGTCTCAGTGGAAGACCCTGTTCGAGGTCATATTCCTCAAGTCCGGCCTGCTATCCCACCTCACCGCCCCGGATTCCCCGAGGACGCTGCCTGGGCCCAAGACGACGCCCACGTGGTCTCTTGGCTCTACAACCGCATCGACCCTGAGATCTTTGGGCTTGTTCACCAGCGCGACACAACCGCCGCGGAGCTCTGGGTGGCCATCACCTCCCTTTTCCTGGAGAACCGTGAGCATCAAGCCGTCTTCCTCACCACGTATTTCCGCCGCATCGAGCAAGGCGCGGGCTCAATCCTCTCCTACTTTGCACGGCTCAAGGAGTGCGCCGACCGCCTTGCCGATCTTGGCGAGACTGTCACCGACCGCGAGCAGGTTTTGAATATGTTTCGTGGCTAGCGGACGCCATTCCTGACGTAGTTGCGCTGCCGCGCTTTTCTTCTTCTTGAAGAGAGTCGGCAGGCCCCTGAGCCGACCCACGAGACAACCCTGTACATCACCTGTTCCCCCACCTCTGGTGGTGGCTCCAACAACACTGGCGATGGAACTCGCCACTCCGGCGGCAACGCAGGCAACAGCGGCCGGTACAAAGGCAAGGGCCCAGCTGATGGCAATGGCAGCGACGGGAGCCCCGAGCCACTCTTGGCTGCCCCTCCGGCCCCTGCGACAACCCCGTGGACCGGGATGGTTCATGTGTGGCCCATGCCCTGGCGGCCTCATGCCCTCAGCTCTCAACCTGGGAATGGGGCGGGTTAGTTTGTTTTTTTTAGTGTGGGTACTGCTACGGGCTAGTTTGGTATGGGCTGATATGGATGCGTGATACGAATGGATTGGGGCGGTTTGGATTGAGAAGAAATTCGGTTTGGTTCAAGGCGGTTTGGGACTGAGATCCAAAAGTCTGAAGCGGTCTCAACCCATGGATTCAAACCCGCACGGCAGCACCGCTCTCGAAGCGAGCCGCACACCTGACGCCCCCATCAGGACTTCGTGAATTGTGATTCACCTTGTTCTCTCCGGGCCAGAGACGTAGGGTTTCATGCTGCGGCCCAGACGATGGTCGACGTCGTTCTGCCGATGCTGAAGGAGGTCACGCCAGAGATATCCCTACCCCATGATGCTTGTCTCGTACCTGAGCGCCATCGTACGCCGGGGCGCCGCCAACTTCACCGCCGCACTAAAAGCAACCGGTGTGCAAGGTCTAACAGTTTTAGTTCCATCCATTAACAGTTTCTCGCCAGACGTCCGATGGCCCGTGAAAGGAGGCGCGGGCTTTTGACCGGTGGCCGGTGTGTGTGCCAGTGGTTGGTTATGGGCAGGCGAGGTCGCCACGGACTGGTGGACCGACAGCGGCGACGAGAGCATGCGTGCACGCACGTAGAGGTAGAGCCAGACAGGAGACGCCGTGCATGCCGCCCCATGGCAGAGCGCGCGCTACTAGTATATCCGTTGTGCATTCGCGTGGCCCTCCGGCGAGTCGGACGCGTGCCCAAGGCCGCAGGTCAGGGCTGCCCGACCTCTTCATCGCCGGCGGCAGAAGTTCCTCAAGATACGACGAGAAGGAGCAGAAAAGGAGCGGCCATCGGTGAGAGAGAACAGTCGATGTGTATGCGTAGCTTGTAGTTGTAGTGCAGTGCGGGATTCTAATCGCAATCAATGCTGGCTGGCTATACCCCCACCCCACGCCATGCATGTGGTTTCATCCCACGGGTTGAACCCGAAATATTGAAATGGTCCGGTCCGATTAGGCTGTGAAATACGTGCGAGGTGGATTGGATCGGGTTTTGTTAATTCATTTTTGGTTTGGGTTGGTTCAGGAGATTATATTTCTCATCTATGGATTGGTGTGGGTACGGGGCGGGTCTCAAGCCATTCCCAGGCTGACCCGGCTCCGGCATCCTCGGTGTGCTCCCCAGTGCCCCTGCTCCCATTGTCGGCACACCGCACACTGTGGGGTGCCGCCGTCGCTCCCGTATGCCATCACACCCATGAGCTAGCTGTCGTGCGCCCTATGCTTCGTCATCGACGCCTCCTCCACCTGCGTGGGACCAGACGGCTCTCATACACGTGCCAACCCAACTCTTCGTCCGGTATGGTCACCTCATCTCAGCCCTACACTTCTTCTAGCAGCGTTGTTGGCAATGGGGACTCGTTTGCGGTCACACACTCTGGCACTACTCACATCGCCACTTTCCATGCACCCATCTCCTTTCGCAATGTCCTGGTCTCCCCCCAGCTCATCAAAAACCTAGTTTCTGTCAAGCAACTTGCTCATGATAATTCGGTTAATGTTGAATTTGGTGATGTCCGTTTCTCCGTCAAGGATCGAAGGACGAAGCGGGTGATCCTCCGGTGTAACTCCGACGGGGACTTCTACCCCGTCAGCTCGCCGTCACCGCCCCATGCCCTCACCACCAGCGTCGCCCCAACATGTTATGGCATCAACGCCTGGGTCACCCGAGGCGCGACGCACTCACCCAGATCCTGCACACCAACTCCATTCTTACACCACCGCCGTCGTTAGAACTCTTCCATGCTTGCCAAGTACTCCCTCCGTACCAAATTAGTTGACCCACATTTGTATACCTATGTATTCAAATGTGGGTCAACTAATTTGGAACGGAGGGAGTAGGAAAAAGTGTTAGGTTGCCATTTTCTTCTTCCGAACATGTTTCATATTTCCATTTTCAGCTAGTCCATTGTGATGTCTGGACGTCCCTTGTACCCAGTATTTCGGGCAAGCAATATTACTTGGTTCTTCTAGATGACTATTGTCACTTTGTGTGGACATACTCTCTCAATCGAAAATCCGACGTCTTCCCCACACTCCATAACTTTGCGACCTTTGCTTGCCGCCAGTTCACACTTGACATGCTCTCTGTCCAGTGGGACAACCGTCGTGAATTCGACAACAGTGCAACACGCGAGTTCTTCTCCTCAGAGGAAGTATGTTGCGCATGTCCTGCCCATATACCTCCCCACAACATGGACGCGCCGAACGAATCCTTCGCACTCTGAACGGCATCGTTCGCGCTCTTCTTGCGCACGTGTCCATGCCTGCCTCCTACTGGGCAGAGGCGCTCGCCATTGCCACATTCCTGGTCAATCACCGCCCTTGCCGCTCCAGTCATGGCACTACCCTGTTCTACCTCCTCCACGGAGTCCAACCCGACTACACCGACCTTCGCATATTCGGGTGCCTTTGCCAACACCGCATCCACCATGCCGCACAAGCTCACGACATGCTCCCAATTGTGCAGCTTCCTCGGCTACTCCGCGACTCACAAGGGGTAACAGTGCCTTGATCGCGCCAGCAGCCGTGTGCTCATCTCTCGTCATGTGGTCTTCGATGAGACCTAGTTCCCGTTCGTCATCCGGGAGACCCCCCTGCCGACCGTCGACGACGAACAACCCCTGGCACCACCCCTAGCCTCGCCCCTACCGTAGCGCCCGCACTCTGCACGCCCCGTGCCATCACGACCATCCACACCGCCAGCTCTCGCTCTCCCCAACCCCACGGCTGCTGTGACTACCTTGCCACCCTCACCGCCTGCATCCGTGCCGCTGCCGCAAAGCCCTGCACCACCATCCCCACAAGTCCGGTCGGTGCCTCCAGCCGTTCCCACTCACCCAATGGTGATTCGCGCCCAGGTCGGCATCTTCCTTCCAAACAAAAAATATGCCGACAACAACTCTGCCACTGTCGCACCCCTTTGTCTCTCCCATTCCAAAATCCCTGCACGCTGCTCTACGCGACACCCATTGGCTAACAACTATGCAGGATGAGTACTCGACACTAATGGTGAACAGGACATGTACGCTCGTCCTCCGGCCGCCTAGCGCCAACATAGTCACCGACAAGTGGCCGTTTCGCCACAAACTCAAAGTGGACAGGACGCTGGAGCAATTATGCAGATGAGTTACTGGCCCGCGCCAACATGACAAAGTGCAAGTCTGCCCCCACGCCGGTCGACACGCGCTCCAAGCAATCTGCCGACGGCGAGGCACATGTGTGCGATGCCTCTTGAGTACCAGAGTCTCATCGGCGCCCTCCAATACATCACCCTGACGCGCCCCGACATGGCGTATGCCGTGTAGCAAGCGTGCCTGTGAATGCACGACTCATGGGAACAACACCTGGCCCTCGTGAAGCGCATCCTGCGCTATCTGCATGGCACGACCACGCACGGGCTACACCTCGCTGACAACCTCGACCTGGTCGCCTACTCGGACCCCAACTGGGCTGGGTTTCCGGATACGCACCGCTCCACATCCGGATACGCCGTCTATCTCGGCGATGCTCTGGTATCCTGGTCATCCAAGCTCTAGCCGACCGTGTCCCGTTCGAGTGCGGAGACGAAATACCGCGTCGTTGCCAACGCGGTCGCCGGGTGCTGCTGGCTCCAACAACTCCTCGGTGAGCTCCGCGTTCCACTGCCTACCGCCACCGTCACCTACTGCGACAACAATCTCCTCGGTGTACATGGGGGCCAACCCGGTTCATCACTAGCGCAACAAGCACATCGAGCTCGGTATACATTTCGTGTGTGACAAGGTAGCCTTGGGGCAACTGCGCGTCCTCCATGTACCGACCACGCAGCAGTTCGCCGACGTTCTGACAAAAGGGCTCCCGACGCCGGCGTTTGAAGAGTTCAGGTCCAGTATGTGCATCCGTCCCCCCGCGGCGGGGTGTTGACTGTAACTTCCCCGTTCCCACACTTACGTGCACTAACGGCTATTTAGCCTCAGTAATACACACAGCGACACCCAAGGTGGATCGCTTCTCCCTCTATCTCTTCTACAAATTTGAATAGAGGAGGAAATGTTTTTACCAATGTCTTGTTTTTTTAAAGATCATTTACCGTATTTTATGAATACCTGTTATGGAGGTGTACCCATACTTTTAGGAGCTTGCATGTGAAAATCTTGGCATATTTAACACAAAGGAAATGAGAAAGGTATTCTTCATCGATAGTGGTTCACAAGATGACGAGTGACATGTATGATGACTAGAAATACTTATGATTTCTAGACTTCTCTATTGTCAATGATATGTCCCTCGTTCCTCTGTTGTCTCATTTAGATCTTTACAGAACCACTGGAAACTGTTTTACATCATGTTCCACGTTTGTCTCCTCTGCCTAGGTTCCCCGGAGTGAGGAGCTGGACAGCCAGGCACTATGATGGAGCGAGGCGGTGCACGCGGATGCGGGAAGTCAGACCAGCGGGCGCAACATCGAGCTTGAGCGCAGTGCCGCGCAGATGTGTCGGTTGACTTCGTGCTCGCTGATGCCTATGAGGACCAGCTGCTCCCAATCCCCGAGGAAAAATAATCTCCTCTTGATTCTTAATTCTTTTTGGTATTTTGACTTCTCCTAATTTGTCTCCATGGATCCGCAACTCGCCTTGGATTCATGAGGTGTGCGTTCCTCTCTGATCCATTCATCCTATGCTTCACGTGATTCAACACTGATTCTTTTTTTATGTTCTCATGAGTTGTTCTTAAATAGTTAAATTGCAGAAAAGGAAAAGGGCGCTAAGCTTTTTGCTTGATTGGAAGAAAATAGTTCCAGCTATCATCTAATAAAAGCATGGTTCAGTCCTTCATTGAGGTAAATCCATGCCTTCTGATTTGTCTATGATGTGACTGTTACGGAGTATTTCTTATCTGCAGGAAGGTATAACAGTTTTTAGCTTCCCTTTTAAGATACAGTTTAGCCTCGATCATGGTCGCAAGGTCGTTGACCTTCCTTTCCGTCACTACCTCCTCTCCCTAGCCCTGTTCCCCCAATCTAACGACAAGAACACAGAGCAGCAACACCCATGGCCGGCCTTCTCTGTCCTTCTGCACTATCAATTATTTGCAAGGTACTCCCTCTGTTCCAAAATAACTGTCTTAGCCTTAGTACTAACTTTGTACTACAGTTATTTTGGAACGGAGGGAGTATTTCGAAGAACTGGGTTTGGTTATCTCAGATAGGATTTATTATTTATGTGGCAATGTATGATGTGCTAGGGAAGTAAAGGAATTTCTGTGCCACCCTTTAAGATCTAGGTAAAAAAATAGAAGTCCATTGGGTATATAGCAATTGTTAGTGCTCAGGAAATTTATGCTTTTGTTGTTGTTATACAAAGGTACAATAACACATTACTATTTAGTGACCATCTAAACTGATTATAAGTCCAATGTGGCATCATATTTTATTTGTACTTACAAGAACACATAAGTCCAGCATTTGATAGTTTCACATTATGCAAGAACTGGGGTTCCTTGCGGTCAAAATAAAGATGATAATCTCATTTTTTGCTATTGTTGCTGGCATGTTTGGTGGAACTTATTTGTCGAATTAGATGCTAAATAACATGTTGATTTTGTCTTGCAATAGTGCCATATGGATGAACTTGGTATTTTAATTCTGGAAAGTTTCTGCCGAATGATTAATCTGCACCGAGATGTATGATTTTATTTCGTATTTCATTTGAAGAGGAGGTGAAAACAGGAGGGGGAAGGGGGGAGATCTGGGCAAATCCCAAAATACATTTATTTGTCAGAGTCCTAAAGTACATATGCAATTCAGGACCTCTATTGAATGCAAACATTCAGGTTTCAAAAGTAGAATTTTAGCTCTGAATTGAAGCACTTGCACTCACCAGCGTGTTTATAAATTAGAGAGATGACTAGCTACTGATTTGTCAGTACATCTTCAAATAATATTGGTCTGGACGAGTCCTAATCATTTTATTTTCCTCCATGTTTTGTGGTCTAATAAAGTTATTCAAATTTGTTCTAATAAGGAGATGTACTCTTTCATTTTTGGAGTTGTGCTATGATGGCTATGAATCCTAAAAGGGATGGATTAATAATTGGCTTGCATTATTCCACGTTTTAAGGTGCGTTTCTTTTCTTCATTTTCTATTAGGAAATTAGGGATGACTCTTTGATACAGCTCGCATGCCCTTTCCATATATTTGGTCGTTTTGCACGCTTGAAGGGGATATTCGTTTCTGCTCTTGAGTCTAGATGCTCCTTAAATCAGAATCATCTCTTTTTATGGAGATCTGTGCGCTCTGCTGTATACTGCACTGTATTCCTATTTCTGAATTTTTTTTATAACACTGGATGGCCCACGTCTGAAACTCCTGAGATGGATGCACGCCGTCTCCTTGACGTTAGTCCAGTTGGAGAGCATACGGTCATGGGCTGATCCGAAACGCTCTTATTCCCATGAGAAAAGGCCATCTTCAGACTTTCAGTACAAACTTTTTCTAATTAAACAATAACGTAATTACCATCAATCTTCAGGAAAACGGTGGCAACTAACACATTCGTAATACTATTTATTTTTTACCAAACCCCCATTCGTAATACTAACCTTCATTCTTGGAATATTCATGCAGCCAACCCTTACCATTCTTGGAATTATAAGTGTCTGTGTTGCTGGGATTCAAGGGTTTCTATGGTGCATTTGTTTGGTTCAACATTTATTCAGTGGGAGATTGCATGGGCGCTCGATTGGGGTTGTTCTGATTGTGGTAATGAACCCAATTTTGAGCTGAAACAATGGAGGATTGTTTGGATGTTCATCTCTATGATATGGCAGCCTGACCTTCAGTTTGGCACTCTTGCAAATGATTTGATAATAGGTTCTGTCAATATTTCATTTCAGCTGACAATTGCTTGTACAAGCTATGTATGCGTGAAGGAGTTTTGTCATGGGTCTCCATTTGATAGTCCAAGTGATATGTTACTTGTTGAGGTAAATGAAAATGTGCACATGACCCCTTATCTTCCCATGCTTGTGAAGATGTCTAGTTTCAGCATGATTATCAGTGTCCAAGCTCTGTATGCCTACGCATGCTCTGTACCTGGCAATACATATCTGCAACCTATGGCTGAGTGTTCTGGTGTTGAGATGATGAGCTGTAATTTTTTATATGCTAGTGCTTCTGATTGGATGGTATGGAAGATTGCTTGGGATTTCTGTTCAGTGTGTACTGTCAAGGCCTGCACCTCCCAGTATCCAGTTTTCACAAGATTTGCTCATTGGTCTACAATGGGTCAACCAACAGTCGTGCTTCCGACTGTGATTTCTGGTGAGCTAGCCTTGCAACTGACTTGGGATCCAGGCGACAGTATATTTTTTTCTGCTGCATATGTTGTCGCTGTCGATGATGAAAATAGTTGCTTGAGCATTCCATGGGATCCTGGTGGCCCTCCTATTCATTGTCATATACTATTGTTGTTCATCATCGGTGTATGGGATCCTGATGGTTGTACAAGTAATTGGCTTGGGGGCAAGCCAAATTTTATGAGGGAGGGATTGTCAGCGTACTACTTCTCTACCACTGCATTGTGGGTCATTAACCATTGGCAAGGCCCATCTGTAATACTGAAAAGGCAAAGGAACAAGCTATATAAAGAAGACACGATGGATACGGGAAGGACGGCTTGGACAGAACGGCGGCTTCGGCCGATGCATGGTGTTGGTTAAGATAGGCTCTGCTTCTTCTTCCTTTGTTCTTCTCCTTCCTCCCAAATTCTCTTTTGTAATCTAGTTGTAACTGGATTCATGGTGATTGAGTGAATTAGTAGTGAGATCCTAACATTCATGGCAGGTTCATATATCCATTATTGACTGCTTCGAGTTGTTCAAAAAAAAAAAACTGCTCCGAGTCAGGTGGTGTGTTCTATACTTCTACGTGAATTCATCAATGTTGTGTAACATTAGGCCTGCGCTCGCACAATCGAGTTACTACCCGGGTAAGGAGAGAGGATTTCTCAACCATCAGCCGCCCGTGTGCACCGGCGTCGAAGTACATATCAAACAACGTAATTAGTACTCCCTCTGTTTCAAATTAAATGACTTCCATTTGTCCATATGTATAGATATACATATGAATAAATGGAAGTCGTCTAATTTGAAATGAAGGTAGTATTTCTGATAAGATGTATTGTCAAGACGCCACCATGTGTGGCATGCGAAGTCCTACGATGTATGGCATGCACATGTTGAATGAAAAAAAATCAAGGATAGTCATGGCTGCTGGTTCTTTTTCAGTCTGACTTTCTTCACCATGTTCCAGCTTCCTTTGTTTTTCGATTCTGAGCCACGGTTCATGAGTTAGCTTAACGTTCGGTGTGAACCGTTACGACCTAGTTCAAAAACCGCCGTTAATGCCGCACATTGTATCTGCTACAACGCATGCTATACTGCCTTTTCTGCATATCTATATTCGAGATAAAAACAGATTTGACACAGATCCCAGCTCTGGTTCGGCTGCCCAGATATAAGGAGCAGTTGTGTTCGGGTACAAAAACGCCACTCCCCGCTTGAAGCTTCTTTTTTCATTTGTTTGCCGTATGACCAAACATGTTTTCCATATGGTTCACAAAATTTCTATCAGGTACTCAATCCAAATCAGCTACCCCAGGCTCTGTTACATCCATGATTCCAAAAAGTTCAGTGTTTAAATATTCCTTACATATCCACGTTAAATACCATTTATGTTTCTATATATTTCTTAATGCCCAACTGGTCTCTTGGCATCAATTTCTGTTGTGCACACTTAGTAGGACCTCGCTGAGGAGGCTAAGGAGCTAATATTTTGTCTGCAGGGGTATTAACTAGGAGGGGAAAAGACTACTTCTTACATGAACTCTTTGTAATCGTCATTAGGTGGTCTACGAATATAATGTATTTTTTGTTATTTTTTATGTTCGTTGTACTACCATGATTGAAGATGAATAGATCGGATTTTTTTTCGAAAAAAGAAACACACACTTTCATGGTCTAGTTTTTTTAGGGTTTTAAACTACTTTATTGCTTGAAATTAATAACAGGTAAGATACAAATTAGGTCATGAGGAGTATCAAGCCACCATGAGTAAGATACCAATATATAAAAAAGTGCTCGGAAAATTCCATAAGAAATATAAAAAAATCAGCGCAGAAGAAGACTCTAGAAGCCCGAAGGGGCCCAGGTGGCCACCTGGCGCGGCCCAGGGGGAGGCCGCGCCAGGGACCCGCCTCGAGGGTTGGGACCTCCCCCGGTGCCCTCCTTCGGCCTATATTTAGCCCTCGTTCCGTAAGCCCTAAAGGTGGGGTTTCGTTCCGCGATTTTCACCACTGTTCTACCGCCCCCGCGATCCTAGGATCGGCATCTCCAGAAGACCCTGTCCAGGCACACTGCCGGAGGGAGGATTGATCTTCGGGAGCTTCTCCACCATCATGAGCGCTTTCCGGATGTATCGTGAGTAGTCCACCTTGGACCATGGGTCCATGAACAGTAGCTATGTGATGTTCTCCTACCCTCTTTGTTCTTCATGGATTAGACCTTGTGAGCTGCCCTACATGATCAAAGCACATATGTAATTCTTTCTGCTGTTGCTATACTGAGTTTGCTGGGATTTGATGGATTATGAGACTATGTTCAGATTGTGATTGAGTAATATATTTGGTTCTTCTCTTTTATATTTTTGTTCTTGAGTAATTCTTACATGTTCTCCGTTGCTGTTTATTGCTTTGGCCAAGTAGTAGGTAGTGACTCCAAGAGGGAGCGTTATGATTGATTGTAGGTTCATCCCCCCTGATGACTAGCTTGAGTGACAGAAACATGAGACAACACAGATATATTGTGTAGTAGCAACAAAGATGTGTAGTTACAAAATATGGTTTTATAACACATAGCGAGATGGAAAGTGCCAACATGGTTGTATGCGCGCTATACAATGAGTGCGTGCATATGGCTTGCTATCATGGATTGAACACGGTGAACACGGCGGGTACTGTCTATTGGTAGAGCGCGCAAGGTCGGCCAAAACTTGTGTGGTCGATGTCGCGTGTGTTGTCGATCGTGAAGAGAACTTTGCGTGGGGCGATATGATGCCAAAGTGTGCACGTGGCTTGTTTCTTTTGCAGGGTGTGCATGCAGTGTGCGCGTTGCATGTTGCTATACATATAGCACGCAAGACTTGGCCAAAGCCCTGCGCGGACGGTCCCGCCTGTTACCAGTCCTGCATAGACCTCTCCGCATGCGATGGGTGTGCATGCAACTTGTTGTCTGGATGTGCACTTGGGGCGCGCATTGCATGTTGCTAGATCGCGCATGATCGGCCTATATACCTGCATGGTCGGTCTCGTGTTGCCAGTCGTTGAGAGAACCTCCGCGCTGACGCCATTGCATGTTATACAAGGGAGTGTGCGGTCCTCAAGAACCTTCATGGTCGCCGTTGCGTGCCGCCGATTCAACATTGCGTGGTGTCACTATGAGAATATAGGCGATCAAGGCGTCAGACTACACATAGGTCATCAATCTTGCATTAGATGACACTTAAGTTCACACATCTGGTTTTGATAGCCCTGTGCACAGAAAAATTGTTTTGCATATAGTACATTGGAGAAGTAGTGTACACATGACTTTGGAAATATGCTATTTTAAATTAAGATGGTGCTTGCAAAAGATATGAGTTGTTTCAAAGGTGAACACGATTTTGAAATTCAAATTTTAGGTTCTTTAACTAGCGATCACCAGACTTGATATAAAAAGAGACATGAAAAGTATGAAGAGCAACACGATCAAGTGTGTATGGGTTAAACACCCGTGAAAGCGTGAACTTCACACACATAATTGGTATTGAAGCCGTATAGTATATTATTCAACAAGTCTCATTAGGTATACTAGAGGAGATGCATACAATTGACAATTTTTAAATCCAATGACATGTTTGATTGTGTCATGTTGATGGTGAGTCGATCATAAGGTTTGGTAGTTACATGCTATCGGGAGGGATTAATAAGAATCTAGAGCCACACGATCAATCGTAAGAAGACTTTGAACTCCCATGATGACAACATGACATTTCACATGATGCATCTCCTCATTATAATGTTGATCTAACATGTACAATTACTAGAAGACTGTATGTACGTATCATAATTCATGAATCGTCAAAGATTCATCAGGAACATGGGAGGATCATGCATATATATAACATATGTTTATACCATTTTCATATTGCCCAAGATATATATGACCCCAGTCATAACTTCAACTTTTTTCAAAGATTAGTAAGTGTGTTTTCAATATATTTAAATAATAAATTCATAGAAAGAACTCAAAATACGAAACGACAAGTAAATCATCTGATATTTCAAATCTCTTCCTCGAAATCTGACATCCCGCCTAGGTACTAGAATTTTTCTTGAAAAATGTCGTTCCCTCCTTGGTACTAGATTTTCCCTTCGAAAGTTTCGTTCCCTCCTTGGTAGTACTACATTTCCGTTGGAAATTTTCGTTCCCTCCACTACTTTCAGCGGCCCGCTCTATCAACCCCACCCATCCTTAAATACTGCCTATTCTTTTCACTGCACCCACATCTCCTTCCAACAAACGAAGAGCCGCCTCGTATCTCTCCTCTCACCTTCATCATCCCCCCTCGCCCCGGTGGATCTAGCTTCCGCCGATACAGATCTTATGCACCCCCTCCCCTCTTTGCGGCGCACAACATAAACAATGGTGTTCTGATTGGCTCCATCAGCTCTCAAGGAAAAAGCTCACTTTTGGTGTACATGCATATAGATCCGTGCATGCAGTTCTTTCTTTTTTGTGTGCATGCATATAGATCTTTACATGTAGTTACTTCTTGTATTGAAGATGTAATGTAAGATGGTGTTACTTCAAGAAGAACTAACCTATATGGGTTTATATTAGGTGTTAAGAATGATGTTCTTTCTTTCTAGGGTTCTACTGTGGGTACGTTGTTAGAAATAAATCGAGGTGCTAGGGTATAATCTACCAACTAATTACTCTATTTGCTTAAATGTCGAGCTTCTTGCTTTATCCAAACTTTAATTCTATGTTCTTGTTTAGGCCCTGTTTGGAATCTCGTTTTTTCTATAAATACACTTGTAAGAAAAATACGTATAGACCTCGGCCGACTTGTAAAATACACTTGTAAATTAGACACATCTGGATTAAATACATCCTATCCAAGCGCAACCGTGTTTATGTCCTTTCATATTGTTTTCGGTTCGTAGTTAATTTATCCTATATAATAGGAAGTACCTACATGTTTTCTCTCTTTTAATTTTCATCACGTTTCATGCCTACTGTTTACTTGTTATCATCATTTAACAACGGCTTCTAAGAAGCTTGAGGACAAAGCTCAATCTTTCAAGGATTTGCAATGCCTAGCACGTTCCACAGTAGTTGATGGCGTACCAGAGGAGACTAAGAACATGAACAACAGTAAAATCATCGACTATGATGATATCTATGAACCAACTGCTGAGGAGCTGGAGCAGTATACAACAATCATGGAGGATGAACGTATACATGAGGTGACAATATGTTTATGCACTGTTACATGCAAATTTAGTTCAAACTGTAGAATAAAATCTAACATGTTTAAATACATCATAATAGATCACTACATTCTATGAAAAGTCAAAACCAAAGAGGGGTATGGAAATAATCCCAGGCACATTGAACAGAAAGCAGTTTGTAATGGTTAGTTGACATACTTTCTATCGTAGCCATGTATAAATTCCAGCAAATGCGTCTTTACTTTGGATTTTGACACACTTTATTATTATATGAAACATTAAAATAGATATATGATTCATTGTAGGAAGATATGGAATTCACAAATGCTGAGCATGAAGAAGATCAAAATGGCAAGGAGGACATGGCAAATCAGCTTGAAGAGACTGAAGCTGGCAAGGAGAACATGGCAAATCATCTTGAAGAGACTGAAGCTGGCAAGGAGAACATGGAAAATAAGCTTGAAGAGACTGAAGCTGGCAAAGAGAACATGGCAAATCAGCTTGAAGAGACTGAAGCTGGCAAGGAGAACATGGAAAATCAGCTTGAAGAGACTGAAGATGGCAAGGAGAACATGGCAAATCAGCTTGAAGAGACTGAAGCTGGCAAGAAGGCCCTTGTAGTGCAACAGTTAGACCTTGAAGCTGTCCAAAAGGCCGTGGAGAAGCAGATGGTAGAATCTGAAGCTTTTCACATTACTTACATCAATACCTCAAAACTATTGCAAGTTACTACTAAAATTAAATAGCAACCTCAATTACCTACTCTCAAGAAAAGACACAACTCAGTGCAACAACCAACTCTCTTAACAAGATAAACATGAAAACTAAAGATAGTTAAAGAAACAAACTAAACAAAAGCCAAGGCTCTTGCTAAGACAAACTAAGACTAAAACTAGAAATGGCAGTAGCTACGAAAAGATAAAGAACACACAACAGTAAAAAGATAGGCATGAAAAATCATATGATGTGTTCTAGATTTTGAAAGTGGAGCGTGTTTCTCTCCCACACAAAGTAAGATGGGATCTAACTTGTTATGAACAGCAAGCAAAGCTAAAGAAAACTAAAAATAAAACCTAAAAGCAAGACGCTCCAAGCATAGCACATAACACATGAGGTGATAAAAATATAGTGAGACAAAGGACGAACTGATGATTGTTGATGGAGAAGGGGATGCACGGGGGCATCCCCAAGCTTAGACGCTTGAGTCTCCTTGAATATTTATTGGGGATGCATGGGGGCATCCCCAAGCTTGAGCGCTTGACACTCCCGAATCTTCTTTCATCATCTTCCATCGCACACTTGAAAACTCCCTTCATACATAACTCATCATAAGCTGATTAGAGAGGTTAATACCCTTAATAACATAATTTTTCCCCACTGGATATAAAGATATTCTTGAAGAGCTACTGTTTCTCAAGATTTCCAAAAGGATTTTTCAAAGAAAAAGCAAGCTTAAGGTTTGAAAAATTTAGGAGAGACAAAACGTGGCAGAATCTATGAAAAACAGAACAACAGGTAGTAAAGAATTTTTTAGGGGTACTTCTGCAACTCAAATCAAAAAACTAAGAACATACAAAAGTTCCGTGATTGTATAGAGCACGTTGTGTACGAAATTCAGCTTTAAAATATGAACTGGTGAATTGATCTGATTTTTCCCGTCACGAGGACAGAATCTGATTTCTGGACAGCATGTCACAAGTTTCACTTCACTTCTCATATGAGGCTATAACTTGGCACAAAGCTTGAAAATAAAGATACAATGATGTTGCTACATTAATAACAATCATCAAGATTTTAGTGATTCTCTCGTAGGAATAAGAGTTGAAGAACAAAAAAGAGCATCAAGAAGAAAATAACAAACACATTTTAGTCTAACATGCTTCCTATGAAAAGGTATCTTGTAGAGAAATAACTCATTGAAGCATAAGGATATTAGCATCGGAAGGAAAAATAAGTGCAACTTCAAAACCTTCAACATAAAGAGGGGGAACTTGATATTATTGAAATATCTATAATTATATGTTCTCCTCTCATAATAATTTTTAGTGGGATCATGAATAAACTCAACAATATACGTATCACATAATTAATTATTATCATGATCCATAAGCATAGAAAATTTATTACTCCCCACATAAGCAAAATCCTTCTCATTAGTAATAGTGGGAGCAAACTCAAAAAAATAGCTATCACATGAATCATTCTTATCATGATGCACTTGTAAAAATTTATTATTTATAGCATAAGTTTCATCACAATAATCATCATAGACGGGAGGCAAAGTATCATCAAAATAAATTTCCTCATCAAAACTTGGGGGGCTAAAAAGATCATCTTCATAAAATGTAGCATCCCCAAGCTTATGGCTTTGCATATCATTAGTATCAAAAACATTCAAAGAAGACATACTAGTAACATTGCTACTAACATGAGTGTTGTGCAAATAATGAAGCTCCATAGGCTTTTTGATTTTCTCTTCAAACACTTCATGTCCCAACTCAAGGTAGAGCTCATAAAGCTCTCTCATAATATTTTTGTTGCTTTCCATAAGCCTAACTAGTGAAAATAAAAACAAGGAACGAAAATATTTAATTGCAAGATCTAAAGATATACCTTCAACGCTTACCTCCCCAGAAACGGTGCCATAAATAGCTTGATGTCTACGCACGCTTCTATTCTTGTAGACTATGTTGGGCCTCCAAGTGCAGAGGTTTGTAGGACAGCACAATTTCCCTCAAGTGGATGACCTAAGGTTTATCGAACTCAGGGAAGTAGAGGTTGAAGATGTTCTCTCTCAAGCAACCCTGCAATTAAGATACAAGAATTCTCTTGTGTCCCCAACACACCTAATACAACTAGGAGTTGTATAGGTGCACTAGTTTGGCGAAGAGATGGTAAAATATGGGTGATAGGTGTAGCAAAAAAAAGTAATATAAATCTGTAATAAAAAGTGTAGCAAGCAAACATGTGACAAAAGTGAGCACAAACGGTGTAACAATGGTGGAAACAAGGCCTAGGCTTCATACTTTCACTAGTGGCAACTCCCAACAACATTAACATAGTCTAATCACATGATATTTCCCATAAAACATGCAATGAAGAAGCACTCGGAGGTCATTCCTCATTGGTCAAGAGAGGACGGGAATTATGTAGGGCTACAAAAGCACACCTCAAAGTTTGTAGTTCTCAATCTATGGATTTCCCAATGTCATCGCGGCCATCCAAAGAGAGTACCACAATCACCAGAACAGATCTCAAGGATAGTCAATCTTCAATCAACATACAAAAGAGGAAATCACTCATGAAAATATTCTTCTAATCCATGTCCAATAGACCGCTGTCACCTTGGTCTCGAGGATTATACTAGATAAATACAAGTGAGTACATCAATCCAATACATAAAGGAAGGGGAAATATCATGAGATCACCCTACATTAACATAGCCTATGATCAAAACGAAGATCACATCATGGGAGAGAGAATTGACCACATAGCTACTGGTAGAAACGTTAGCCCCGAGGGGAACTACTCACACATGGACATGGTGAGAGAGAGAGAGTTGTTGATGGAGAGGTGCAGCCCGGAGGAGATGAAGGAGACGGCGACGGCGACGACCACGACCACGGCCCTTGGCCCCCTTCTTCTTCCTTGGAGCATCCTCCCCCTCAAGACGGATGCCAAGGGGGAGGAAATTTCGTGGTGCCCTTTGACCTAGGTTTCCTCTCTTTATATAGACTCTCGGATTCCCATCATCCAGATTACGTCTTCGGTAATTCGGGGCTCCAGGGAGCATCCGAACTCCAATTGGGCCGAATTTTTTGTCTAGATCCACCGGAAAAAATCCCTACAACTTTGTAGTTTTAAGTTTTTCCGTTTGAGGCTGTCTTCTAGCGTTTCCGAGATGATCTTTAAAACCTGTCTGGTGGGGACAGATTTCGGGAGAGTTAGAGTCCAACTCCTACAATGCTTCTTTTTGTGATTTTTTCCTTTATCCAAGTAATTCCTATACATAAAGTACAAAAAAAGAACTTGTGCACTCTTGCAACCATTAATAGGTTAGTTACAAAATATGTTATAAAAAGATATGAAAGTGTATCGAAAGCATAACAATATCACACAAAAAATGCATGGAGCAAGCAGAAATTATAGATACGTTTGGGACGTATCAAGGGGCGCCAGGGGAGGGCCCCACCTCTAAGGCCACGTTGGGGCGCTGACCCACCCCTGGCCGTGCCAGGTGGCCGCCTAAGAGGGGGGTGGCCCCTCTCCGGCTGCCCTTCGGTGTTCTGGAAGCTTCCGTTACACTGATTTTTTAAATATTTTTCTTGGAATTTTTTATTTCTTCATTTCGTTTCTTTTGTATTTTTTGTATTTTTGTGGCCTCATTGCTCTTTCTATTTATCTCTCATTTGTCCTCTTTGGGATCTGTTAATTTGTCCTCTTTTGGGATCTTTTATTTTGTCCTATTTGGGATCTTTTCCTCACGTAAGGGCAACACTCTATAGTTTACAAGAATATAAATAATATCTTCACACTTTACAAGAAGTACTCAACATAAAGAAAAATGAAAACTATCATGATGTATGCAAATGTATGCCTCTGCCAGTGTAGCATGATATGCAATGATACTAGCGCGCCATGTAGCAATGATTAGGGCAAGTCCCAGTTAGCATGCGGCTCCTCGATCAAGCAAGAGCATGTATGACATGAAGATCAAGTCATGAGATGATGGATGTTGCAGGGCAATGTATCTCAGAAAGGCTATGGAAATGCCTTGATAGGTAGGTATGGTGGCTGTTTTGAGGAAGATATAAGGGTTTGGATGCACATGCGAACTTTGCACCAACTCTGAAGATGAGAAAGGGCAATGCACGGTACCGAAGAGGCTAGCAAAATTTGGAAGGTGGAAGTGCCAACAATCGAACACTCAGATTAGTCCGAAGAACTCATGCACTTATTATCGGTAACTCTCTATCTAATCAGGAGGTTCACAAAGAGACAAGCACCCAGAGGAGGAGTATATGGGGTTTGGTTATCCTTGCGCATCCTCTACCCATGGTACATGAGGGTACTCTATATATTCCAACCCCTCAGAGGTTAGCGATCCATCTAGTAGCTATATTTCTCAACTAATTTTTCTAGTTTTCAAAAAATAAGCACAGATTGCCCAAAATACGACACCTATCACTAATAGGCTCAAGCTCTTGGACCAAAAGTACAAACATTACTCAAATCAATACCTCAAAACTATTGCAAGTTACCACTACAGTTATAATAGCAACCTCAATTACCTACTCATGCAAGACGCACAACTCAGTGCAACAGACCAACTCTCTAAACAAGATAAGCATGATAACTCAAGAGAGTTCCAAAAGCAACAACCTAAATAAAGCTCTTTAAATAGAGAAGCATGAAATCAAGAGCTAAACATGAAAACAGCTACGAAAAGATAAAGAACACACCAACAAAGAATAAGAATGGAAACCTATGTTGTGTTCTAGGGTGAAGTGGAGCGTGTTTCTCTCCCAAAAAATGAAGGCTAGGGTCCAACTTGTTATGAACAACACGAAAAAATAAAAAAGAACTAAAAAGTAAAGAGTGAGACGCTCCAATCATAGCACACAACACATGCAGAGATAAAAATATAGCATGGAGAAGGACGAACTGATGATTGTTGATGGAGAAGGGGATGCATGGGGGGCATCCCCAAGCTTAGACGATTGAGTCTCCTTGGATATTTCTTGGGGGGTGCATGGTGGCATCCCCAATCTTGAGCGTTTGACACTCCCGGATCTTCTTTCATCATCTTCCTTCGCATGCTTGAAAACTCCCTTCATAGGAAACTCATCATAAGCTTATTAGAGTGGTTAGTACCCTTAAATAAATATATTTTTCTCCACTGGAAATGAATATTTTCAGGAAGAGCTACTGATTCTCAAGTTTGCCAAAAAAATTGCAAAGAAAAAGCAAGCTTAAGATTTGTAAAATGGTGAAAACGCAAAACGTGGCAGAATCTGTGAAAAACAAACCAGCAGGTAGTAAATAATTTTATTGGGGTACTTCTGCAACTCAAATAAAAAAACTCAGAACAGACTCTAGAAAGTCCATTGTTAGAGGATATTGTCAAAACAATTCAGATCAAAAAGATGATCTGATGATTTATGGTGAATTTTTCCATCAAGCATACATAATTTGTTTCTGGACATCATGACACAACTTTTGAACTTTCTTGCAATCGGAGGCTAAAACTTGGCACAAAGCTTGAAAATAAAGATACAATGATGTTGCTACAGTAATAACAAGCATCAAGACCACTAAACTGAAAGTAAAAAAATGAGTTGCATCCCAGTAAGCGCTTTCTTTTATGCCTTTTAGCTAGCCATGATGCAAAAAAAATCAAGTTTTATCAACTCCAAAAGAATAACTTGCCCGTGTAACAGACTCATAAGATAACTTAATCTTTTTTCGAGGGAAGTGTTCCATTCCCTTTTTGAGGGGGAATTGGAATCTAATGGTCCCTTCTTTCATGTCAATGGTAGCACCAATGGTGCGGAGAAAAGGACGTCCCAAAATAATTGGACATGAGGGATCACACTCAATGTCCATAACAAGAAAATCGGCAGGAACATAATTATCATTCACAACTATGAGAACGTCATCAATCCTTCCTAAAGGTTTCTTTACGAAAGAATCAACAAGACAAACACCAATAGAACATGGATCAAAAGGTTTCAATTCAAGCATATCATACATCCTTTTGGGTAATACGGAGGCACTAGTTCCAACATCACATAAAGCAAAGCAAGAGAAATTATTAGATTTGATCTTGACCATAGGATCCCAACTATCTTCTAGTTTTATAGGAATAGAAGCCTCTAACTTAAGTTTCTCCTCCCTAGATTTGATAAGAGCATTGGTAATATGCTCGGTGAAGGCAATATTGAGTGAACTAGTGTGGGGGTCTTTAGCCATTCTTTGCAGAAAATTGATCGCTTCAGAAAGACTACAATTATCAAAATCAAGATCACTACCATTAATTAAAGTGGTGGTGATGTCACCTAAGCTCATTTTCTTGGTAGTATCTAATTTCATGGGACCTTCTAGTCGTAAAGTGGAGGTATTAGCATCACCATTGATAGGTCCATTGGGACTAGGGATGTGATGGGTGCTAAAAGTTTTAAGATCCTGAACAACTTGTATAGTAGCAATAGTAGTGTGTATAGGAAGGCTCTTAATCCTATCTTCCTCTTATTTCTCTCTAGCCCATCTATCCTTAAGTTTGGCTAGCATTCTAATGTTCTCATTAATTTGTACTTGAATAGCATTCATGGGTGTAGTTTTTCTTTCCTCAAGGGGAGAAGTTCTAATTTTAAGCATCTCTACATAATGAGATATATTGTCTACCTTCAAAGAGAGACTATCTAATTTTTCTAGTTTCTCTTCTACACTCTTATTGAATGTTTTTTGAGAAGAGATAAAGTCCTTAAGCATGCTCTCTAATTCAGAAGCGGAGTTTTTGGTGCTAGGATAAGTGTTGTTGTTCACATAGTTGTTGGATGGGAACGGTCTAGGATTGTTGCTACCAAAATTACTCCTATAAGCATTATTATTAAAGTTGTTCCTAGAAATAAAATTAACATCTACTTTCTCTCTTTCTTGAGCAACCAAATAATTTAAAGGAACATCATGAGGATCAATAGGAGCTTGCTTACTAAGTAGAGACATAATCAAGTCAACTTTTTCATTTAAAGAGGAGTTCTCCTCAACAGAGTTTACCTTCCTCCCCATTGGAGATCTTTCGGTGTGCCATTGAGAATAATTTGTCATCATCTCGTCCAATAGCTTCATGGCAACACCAAGTGTAGTTGACATGAAGGTTCCACCCGCGGCCAAGTCCAACGAATTCCGCGAGGTAAAGTTTAATCTTGCATAGAAAGTATGGATAACCATCCAAGTAGTCAAACCATGTGTAGGGCACTACTGGAAAAACAACTATAGATAATATTGAAACTAATGGCGCACTATTCATGTGGTGCGCCATTACTACTTAGTAATGGCGCAGCATGTGCTAGTGCGCCATTAGTAACCTGAACAGTAATGGCGCACCAGGTGAAAAGTGCGCCATTACTATGTTTGACCAAGGTTTGACCCATTCCTGGACATAGTAATGGCGCACTTTGTATAGGTGCGCCATTAGTAAGTTGACATAGTAATGGCGCACCTAGTGAAAGGTGCGCCATTACTATGTCTATGACGACATAGTAATGGCGCACTTTGTAAAGGTGCGCCATTACTAACTTTCTGAGGTGGGCAAAAAAATCACCAACTGCATCCCCCACCCAAAATGTATATCCAAATTCAACAGGGGGAACCCCGTTGAACATTTTTAGAATCCTCAAAACCCTAACAGAAAAAAAGTTACGGGGCTTTTAAGATCTAGAGGGCAAAAAATAGAAAAAGAATTCAAACTTACTAATGGCGCACCTTCCCAAGGTGCGCCATTACTATCTTCCCTCCTTCCAAATTCAAAATATGTCAAAAAATAAATAAAACTTAGTAATGGCGCACCAGCCCAAGGTGCGCCATTACTATCTTCCCGCCTTCAAAATTCAAAATAAATAAATAAATAAATAAAAAGTCATTAATGGCGTACCTGCCGAAGGCGCGCCATTACTATGCCGTATATATTGGCTGGTCAGCCTCCTCTCTTCCTTACCTCTTCATTTTCTCCTCCTCTCCTCCACTCCATCTCCTCTCCTCCACTCCATCCTCTCCTCCACTCCATCTCCCCTCCTCTCCTCCGGCGACCTCCTCCTCGTCCTCTCCGGTGACCTCCTTCCACTCCTCTCCGGTGAGCTCCTCCTCACTCCTCTTCGACGAACTCCCTCCGATGAACTCCTCCTCACCTCCGGCGATGTTGGTGAGCTCCTCTCCGCTGACCTCCTCCTCCTCCCTTCTCTCTTCCTCACGGTCTCTCCTTGGACCTCCTCTCCGGCAAACTCCTCTCCATCGAACTCCTCTCCGGTCAACTCCTCTCCGGCAAAGAGAACATACAAGATCCAGAAATGAGAACGAAATTTGAAAAAAAATCGTGCAAAAAAACGAGCAAAAAAACGAGAAAAAAATCACGATCCAGATCTAGGTCCAGATTCAAAATTCAAAATAGTAATGGCACACCTTGAGGGTTAGAATGTGCGCCATTACTATTTTCCCGCCTTCCAAATTCAAAAAAAAATTGATTTTTTTACTAGTGGCGCACCTGAAGAGATAGTAATGGCGCACCAAATGTGTGCCATTAGTATCGCTTACTAATGGAGTGCTAGTAATGGCGCACCTAATGTGCGCCATTAGTAGCCACAATAGGTGCGCCATTAATGACCATTTTTCCAGTAGTGGAAAAATTACTAACAAGAGATTTCATACGTTCCAAAGCTTTGGCAACATGTTCATTATCCAGTTGTCTAAAATTCATAATGTTACTTCTAAAAAGGATAATCTTAGCAGGTGGGTAGTACTTCCCAGTAAAAGCATCCTTGCACTTATCCCAATAATCTGTGCTATTCCTAGGCAAGGATTGAAGCCACTCCTTAGATCCTACTCTCAAGGACAAAGGAAAAAAACTTAAGTTTAACAATGTCACCATCTACTTCTTTGTACTTTTGCATATCACAAAGCTCAACAAAATTATTTAAGTGCAAAACAACAGCATCTCCGGCACCAGAGAATTGTTCTTTCATAACAAGATTCAGTAAAGCAGGTTTGAGTTCATAAGAAGGTGTTGAAGTGGCAGGTGGAGCAATAGGAGTGCTAATAAAATCATTGTTGTTGTGACTAGTGAAGTCGCACAACTTAGTGTTTTCAGTGGAACCCATAACAGCAGCAAGCAAGAGAAAAGCAACTATTTTTTTGGTTTTTGGTATAAGACTCTAAAGAAAAAACTAGAAAGTAAACTAATAAGACTAAAAAGCAAAGGTAAAAGATAGCGTGCAACTCCCCTATCTTGAAGATTGGAATCCCCGACAACGGCGCCAGAAATTCGCTTGATGGCACTGAAGTAGTGCTCCTCGTTGGTTACCCCAAGTGGAAGGTTGAGAAGTAGCCTAGAAGAAAATTTCCCTCGGTGAAGATACCAAGGTTATCGTACCAGGAGGACTCCAAGGATCGTCAAGAAGCTGATCAAATGATCAAGGCGCTGATACGTCCCAAACGTATCTATAATTTCTTCTTGATCCATGCATGTTTTGTGTGATATTGCTATGATCTAGATACACTTTCATACACTTTCGATCATATTTGGACTAACTTATTAACTCCGTGCACCACAGTGCCAGTTCCTGTTTTCTGCTGTTTTTCTATTCCAGGTTTCCCCCATATTAAAAATTCTCCAAAAAATTGGGAAAAATCGGATAAAAAATCAGCGCAACATAATCTTTCAGAATCACCAAAGTGGAGCCAAAGGGCCACCACCAGGGACCCATGCGGCCACCTGGCGCAGCCTAGGGTCTAGCCGCGCCGAGGGGCGCCTGGACCCCTGGTGCCCCCCTGGCTGCCCCCTTCGCCTATTTATTCCCCGTGATGCGAAACCTCCAAAGACAGAACCCTTTTTCGCGATCACGCTTCTGTTCCACCGCCGCCGCGCTTCCAAGATCGGGAGCGCCAACAGACCTCGTCCCGGCACCCTGTCGGAGGGAGGATTGACCTCCGGGAGCTTCCCCTCCACCATGGACTCTTTAGGGATGTGCCGTGAGTAGTTTCCCTTGGACCAACAGTAGCTATGTGATGTTCTCCTCCCCTCTTTGTTCTTCATGGTTTAGACCTCGTGAGCTGCCCTACATGATCGAGGCATATATGTAATTTTTTGCTGTTGCTATGCTGAGTTTGCTGGGATCTGATGGATTATGAGATTATGTTCAGATTTTGATTGAGTAATATATTTGGTTCTTATCTTTTATATTTTTGTTCCTAAGTAATTCTTGAATGTTCTCCGTTTTTGTTTATTGCTTTGTCCAAGTAGTAGGTAGTGACTCCTAGAGGGAACGTTATGATCGATAGTGGGTTCATGCCCCCCGATTACACGTTTGAGTGATAGAAATATGAGTCTAGGGGATGTGCTGTTGCCACAAGGGGAAAACAACGGTGCTTGTAACCGCGGTTGCAAGAATTCTTTACTTTACGCATAGTGATTTTTAATGCAGTTGTCTGTTTCTTTGGGTTTACACTTTGGGTGGGGCTCGCAACTTAATACCAGCGAGATGCTCTGGATAGATATCTCAAGGTGGATGATTTGTAGTAGATGCATTTGGATTTCGGTCTACTTATTTTGGCGTACCGCCCATGCTTTTGAGCCTCGTCCTTTCTTTGTAGCATACTTAGCATTGCAGTGCGTTTACAATCCTATCAATTGCCCAGCTGTAATTATTTTACCTCGCATAGTTGTTTTTATCGTCTTTTGGGAGAGTGACATCACTAGTGAACATCACGGTACCCCGGTCCATATTCTCATCTCTGTTTACACGCTCTTTTATTTTCCTGCTTTTACTTTCTAGTTGCTATCACCATTATCATTATCCCTTGTGTTTGATCCTTTGCAAACAACAAGGCCGGAGAGATTGACAAACTCTCTGTACTCTTTGGGAGCAAAGTTATTTGTGTCGTGTGCAGGTCCAGGAGAAGCAAGTGATTCTTTTCAGAAGGCGCATCACTTGCCAAACCACCTACTTATCATTGCCGGATTCCTACGGGAGATAAACCCAATCTCTACATAGGGGAAATTTGCCGCTACACTACATCTCAACCTTCCACTTGGGGTAACCAACGAGGATAGAGTATCTAGCAAATTTCTAGCTCCGTTGCCGGGGACTCCGAGTGCTAAGATAGAGGAGTTGCACACTATCTTTTACCTTTGCTTTTTAGTCTTGTTAGTTTATCTTTAAGTTTTTATCTCAGTGTCCTTTATGAAAAACCAAAAATATAGTTGCTACCGTTTGCCTTTGTCTTGCTTTGCCTAATTATGCTATCTTTACCATGGGTGTGGAACCACCCAAATATGGTAGGATGGACATGTTTCACTTGGATCGTTTTCGATCAATTTGTGCTCGCGCTAAAAACCCAACCTACTTGGTTGAGGGAAAATCATTGGATGAGCATGCTCATTATACGCCGCACCGCCTATCTCAGAAAGGGAACACTTATGGGATCAAATACAAACTTCTTATTGCTATGCTAAGTGTTTATGCCACATTTATGATTTTACTTGTTTCTCTAATATAGATCGTAAACACCTTCCTTTCCAATGTGAGTTTAATGAAAATGAGATCTTATCTTCTTATGCTAAAGGTGTTTATGATTACTTTGATGTTGAAAATATTGAAGAGTTTGTTGCTTTTAAGGGTGCTTATGAGATTTCTTCTTTGATTGAAAAGTACCACAATACTATTTACAAGTCTGAAAACTTTACAGTTCTTGCTTATTTCTTTGAGAATTATACTTCCAATGCTTATATTGAGGATTTTAAAAATAAAATGTTTGCTGCCCAAGAAGAGGCTAATAATTGCTTTGATGAGGAATCCCATGGTTCCGAGGACTCACCTTATACATCCCTTTCTGAAGATATTGATACTTTCTTTGTTGATGGCCATGATGCCAATATGGATTATGCTTGCGAAGATGAAATTTCTATAGTTCCTTTTGTTACACATGAATTTTTTTCTATTGCACCCACACTTGATTGTCATATTATCCTTTTGAAATCTCCAACTCATATTCCGGAGAATGTTGCTCTTATCAATGCTCAATGTGATGGGTTGCATTTATCTTATGTTCCTAAAGACCGTGTTGAAAAGAATACACGTGTGCTTATAGGTCATGAACAACATGATTTATGTGATAGTTATATTCTTGATGTTGTTCATGATGCTACTGAAAATTATTTTGAGAGAGGGAAGTTTGGTTGTAGAAACTTCCATATTACTAAAACTCCTCTCTTCATGTTGAAAGTTTTGAAGTTGTTCTTTTTCCACCTTCCTATGCATGTCACTTTGTGCTTCTTTGATTTATTTCATTACAAGTTTCCTAGGCATAGGAAGTGGGTTAGGCTTAAATGTGCTTCGTATTTGCTTCTTGATGCTCTCTTTTACTTCAAATCTTATTCTCTTGTGAGAGCACCTTCTATAATCTTCATGCCTAACTTAAAGGCGTAAAAGAAAGCGCTTGTAGGGAGGCAACCCAAGATGTTTTTTACTTCTGTTTTTAGTGGTCTTGATGATTGTTTATACTGTAGAAACATCATTGTATCTTTACTTTCAAACTTTGTGCCAAGTTATAGCCTCTTATGATAAGTGAATACAATCATGGTATTGAGAGAGATTATCCTATCATGCTACCGTCGCATATCTAGCATATTAGCAAGACAGGAAGTAAAACTGTAAATCATACAAGCTATGATCCCCCCTTACATGCAAATTAAAGTTAAAACACCTTCTACTTTATATTTTGCAAGTTTTACGTGGCTGCTAAGGGGTTTCGAGAAAGGACCGCTTTCTATCCTGCTAAAACAAGCCACAACACCAATCCTGCAATCGTCTCTATTACACCCCTGTCGGGGCCCTCCGTTCCGTTGCAAACGTCTTCGCGTCGCTAATGTTAGAGAGACAGACACTCCCAGTCACTTATATGGTACAAGCCATATGTCAAGCGTGGAACTAGTCTCGCATAAACGCGTAAGGTCGGCCGGGGCCACTTCATCAGGACATTGCCGCAACGCTAAACGAGTACACGTGGGAGGGTAACAATTGGAGAATTGATGTCCACATCCTAGATGTGTTCTACCCGTACAATACATCTACGCATAGCCTTGCTCATGATACCACTGTTGGGGATCGGCGCAGAAAACAAAAAATTTCCTACCTACGAGTCCCCGAACCCAAGATCTATGCTATGCTGATGTATGTAACGGAAGGAATCGGTGTTCATACCTTTGAAGACCAAAAGAGGGAAACGTTCCTCGAATGTGGTTGGCGTAGACTCTGATCCTACGACCTCCCTGTCGTGTTGAAGAACCTCCGACGATGAAGTAGCACCACACGTGTAGTGCCTCGCGGGATTACACACGTACGATGCAACCGACGTCCCTCCGGGCTCCGAACCATAAGAGCAGCGGAAAGAAGATTGATCCGGATCCCGATTCCGGCAACGCGACGACGTTCGGATGATGGTGAAACCCCCAACCAGGTGGAAACTCCAAACCAGGGGAGTCCGCTCTAGGTCGGAGAAAGAGAGAGAGAGAGAAACTCAATGTTGTGTTGAAAAAGGCACCCCACCCCTCCTTATATAGGCCAAGGAGGGGCTCCACCCCCTCCCCTTCCCCCATGTGGGACTAAACTCCCAAGGGGGGGGAGTGGTGCGGCTAGGAGGGGGGATGGGCCCCTCCCTTGGCGCCAAGCCCAAGGGGGGAGGCTCCCCCTTCCCCTCATGGCCCTTTTAAGGCCCAAATACCTTTTCACCTTTTTAATTAATTATTTAAATCATTTTTAATATTAAATTATGTAAATTAAATAATAAAACATATTTAAACATTAATATATATTATTTTGAACCTTTCAAAATATCTGGAACAACTTCCGGCACCTCCCGGTACATTTCCGGTGTTTTCTCTCTTTTCACCGATTATCCCGAATCAATCCTTAATGCATCGATTGCCCTTAAGTGTGACACCCTATAGTCCGGGAAACAGTAGACATGATCGAGACACTCTTTGACCAATGACCATCATGTGGGATTTGGTTACAATCCTTGATGTGCCCCTACGCTTCCATCGAATAAACTTCATCGCTGTTGAACCGTTAACAATATGACTTGATCCCTTTGTGCTTCGGTACTATGTTTGTCCGAGGTATGATCGTCGGTATCCAATACCTAGTTCTTCCTTGTCTCTGACATAACATGTTTACTCGTCTGTGAATATTACATCTCTTGTGACCTAGTCACTTGCTTGCAAACTATTGATGCAACACCACCGAGTGGGCCCAGAGTACCTATCCGTCACTCGGATTGACAAATCCCGCTCTGATCTATTTCATACTCCTCAACATATCTACTTCGGAATACCCAAGATACAACTTTTCAGTTACCATGTTTCAGTGTAACGGTTAATGCACTCAAAGCATCCTAATAGATAGCAATTATGTATGATCATCATGGTCTAAGGATTCAGTCACTATGTTATTAAGTCATCGCAATGCTGAACTTATGTGACATGATCACACTGCAATGCTTAAGGTGGGTGTGTGTCCATCACATCATTCTCCTAATGATATGACCTCATTGTCAATAAACTATTATGTTATCATGATCAGGAAACCTTGATCATCAATTGCCCAATGAGCTAGTATGCCTGAGTTTAACTAGGGACCAGGTTGTTATATATCACACGAGTATTAATGTTTCCGCTTAATACAGTTCTAGCACAATATATAACGTAATATGAACAAACAGATATGTGACAAATATCTTTATTAATTTGCCTCTAGGGCACATATCCAACACTTACTTTTTGTGGGATAGAAACACGCTCCACTCCAATCTAGAACACATCATAGGATTTTTCATGCTTATCTTTTCTCTGTTGTGTGTTCTTTATATTTTCGTAGCTGCTACCATGTTTAGGTTTAGTTTTAGTCTTAGTTTGTCTTTAGCAAGAGCCTTGGATTTTGTTTAGTTTGTTTCTGGAACTCTCTTTAGTTTTCATGTTTATTTGTTAAGAGAGTTGGTTGCACTGAGTTGTGTCTTGTCTTGAAGTAGGTAATTGAGGTTGCTATTCAATTTTAGTAGTAACTTGAAATAGATTTGAGGTATTGTTGTGAGTAATGTTTGAACTTTTGGTGTCAAGAGCTCTAGACTATTTGTGATATGTGTCGTATTTTGGGCAATCTGTGCTTATTTTCAATACCTACAAAAACTTGTTGAGAACTCTAGCTACTAGATGGATCGCTTATCTTTGGAGGAGTCGGATATTAGAGTACACTCACGTACCATGAGTCGAGGATGCGCAAGGATAACCAAACCCCCATACACTCCTCCTCGGGGTACCTGTCTCTTTGCGAACCTCCTTATTAGATTGAGAGTTACCGATAATAAGTGCATGAGTTCTTCGGACTAATGTAAGTATTAAAAGTTGACACTTCCACCTCCTCATAATTGCTAGCCTCTTCGAATACCACGCATTGCCCTCTTCTCATTCCGAGAGTTGGCGTCCACCTTGCCGGTGCATCCAAACCCTTGGCATGATACGCTCTGTCATCATAAATCTCCCTATATCTTTCCTCAAAACAGCCACCATACCTACCTATCAAGGCATTTCCATAGCCTTTCCGAGATATATTTCCATGCAACTTCCACCTCTTCAAGACTTGATCTTCATGTCATACATGTTCCTGCTACACTGGCAGAGGCATACCTTTGCATACATCATGATAGCTACATCTTCTTTATGTTTGAGTACCTTGTAAAGTGTGAAAGATCTTCTATACCTTCTTGTAAAATAGAGTGTTGCCCTTAAGAGAGGAAAAGATCCCAAAGAGGACAAAATTAAAAGATCCCAAAGAGGAAAAATGAGAGTTAAATAGAAAGAGCCATTGAGGCCACCAAAAAAATAGAAAAAAATGGAAAAAAGAGAAAAATAAATAAAAAGAGAGAAAGGGGAAACACTACTATTCCTTTTGAAAGATCCACACTAGTACTCCCTCTTATCCTTGTACTCCATAGAGATGATTATACATGCATATAGCTATGTGGGGACCTTCACACTATAGAACTTGGCTTGCATATTCCAAGGACGAGCCTCCTCAAACGAGCTCTAGGTCTTCATGAGCGAGCAAGTTAGATGCACCCCCACTAGTTCCATTGGAGAGCTTTTCTTAGCTCATATGTGCATCCGTTGCATGGCAATCCCTACTCCGCACATCATATATATCATTTGGACTTCTCTCGCCTATTATTGTCCTCATTGATGTGAGCCTTTCTCATCCTTTTTGTCTTACTCCTCCACCATATATCTCTCTTTGCCATCCTAAGTGTCAACTTTCGTGCTTACGCTCATCTATTGCATGAGTGCTCAAAATATCGAAAATGAGTGGATCAAATTGACTTGTACCTGGCTAGTGGTCTGGGGACGAGTCAAGATAAGATTCCAAAGAAGACCAAGTGTGAAACTTTAGTAGATTGAGTTCTCAATAATTATATTTTTCTCTCGCATTCCCATATCCCCTTTCTTGCACGCAAACACCATTTGGATACATTCGAGTCACGGATAGCTAAGAGCTCTTGCACCTAATGTTCTTTCGTTGCTTGTTTCAATGCTAATATAGTCTCTTGCATGTTATGACTTGAATTGAATCACATACCTTGATTTCTTAACTTTCAAAAGTTCTTATATGGTTGCTAGCATGTCACCATAGAAATTATGGTTGTTATCATTTACCTACTCGAGGACGAGTAGATATTAAGCTTGGGGATGTTGATACGTCCCAAACGTATCTATAATTTCTACTTGCTCCATGCATGTTTTGTGTGATATTGCTATGATCTAGATACACTTTCATACACTATTGATCATATTTGGACTAACTTATTAACTCAGTGCACCACAGTGCCAGTTCCTGTTTTCTGCTGTTTTTCTATTCCAGGTTCCCCCCATATTAAAAATGCTCCAAAAATTCAGGAACAATCGGATAAAATTTGAGCGCAACGGAAGCTTCCGGAATCACCAAAGTGGGTCCAGAGGGCCACCACCAGGGACCCAGGAGGCCACCTGGCGCAACCTAGGGTCTCGCGGCGCCGGGGGGCGCATGGACCCCTGGCTGCCCCCCTTCGCCTATTTATTCCCCGTGACGCAAAACCTCCGAAGACAGAACCCTTTTTGGCGATCTCGCTTCTGTTCCGCCGCCACCGTGCTTCCAAGATCGGGAGCGCCAGAGACCTCTTCCCGGCACCCTGCCGGAGGGAGGATTGACCTCCGGGAGCTTCCCCTCCACCATGGACGCTTCACGGATGTGCCGTGAGTAGTTTCCCTTGGACCATGGGTCTGTGATCAGTAGCTATGTGATGTTCTCCTCTTCTCTTTGTTCTTCATGGTTTAGGCCTCGTGAGCTGCCCTACATGATCGAGGCACATATGTAATTTTCTGCTGTTGATATTCTGAGTTTGCTGGGATCTGATGGATTATGAGATTATGTTCAGATTGTGATTGATTAATATATTTGGTTCTTAACTTTTATATTTTTGTTCCTAAGTAATTCTTGCTTGTTCTCCGTTGTTGTTTATTGCTTTGGACAAGTAGTAGGTAGTGACTCCAAGAGGGAACGTTATGCTCGATTGTGGGTTCATGCCCCCCGATGACACGCTTGAGTGACAGAAACATGAGTCTAGGGGATGTGATGTTGCCACAAGGGGAAAACAACGGTGCTTGTAACCGCAGTTGCAAGGATTGTTTACTTTATGCAAAGTGCTTTTTAATGCAGTTGTCTGTTGCTTTGGGTTTACACTTTGGGTGGGGCTCGCAACTTAATACCAGCGAGATGTTCTGGATAGATATCTCAAGGTGGATGATAATTAGTAGATGGAGTTGGATTTGGGTCTACTTATTTTGGCGTACCGCCCATGGTTTTGAGCCTCGTCATTTCTTTGTAGCATAATTAGCATTGCGGTGCGTTTTTAATCCTTTCAATTGCCCAGCTGTAATTTGTTTACCTCACATAGCTGTTTTTATGCTCTTTTGGGAGAGAGACGTCACTAGTGAACATCACGGGACCCCGGTCCATATTCTCATCACTATTTACACGCTCTTTTATTTTCCTACTTTTACTTTCTAGTTGCTATCACCATTATCATTATCCCTTGCGTTTGATCCTTTGTAAACAACAAGGCCGGAGAGATTGACAACTTCTCTGTACTCGTTGGTAGAAAATTTATTTGTGTCGTGTGCAGGTCCAGGAGAAGCAAGTTATTCTTTTCAGACGGCGCATCACTTGCCGAAGCACCTACTTATCATTGCCAGAGTCCTATGGGAGATAAACCCTATCCTCTACATAGGTGAAATTTGCCGCTACACTACATCTCAACCTTCCACTTGGGGTAACCAACGAGGATAGAGTATCAGGCGCCGTTTGAGAAAAGTTACTCACTTGAACTGGACAAGCACATGAAAAAAGTAACTTTGCTCCCAATGAGTCAGAGAGCTTGTCAATCTCTTCGGTCTTGTTGTTTACAAAGGATCAAACACAGGGTGGAAGTAGTGATGGTTGCAACTGAAAGGAAATAAAGTAGTAATGAGTTGAGGTGTAAACAATGGTGGAAATGTGGACCGGGGTCCCATGATGTTCACTAGTGATGTATCTCTCCCGAAATACGATAAAACAACTAAGATGGGTGAACAAATTACAACTGGCCAATTGACATAATTATAAACGCACCGCAATGCTAATTATGCCTCAACAAAGTTAGAGGCTCAAATGTATGGGAAATAAGCCAACACAAGTAGATCGTTTATTCATCAGCATATACTTACTAATCATCCACCTTGAGATATCTATCCAAAACATCTAGCTGGTCTTAAGTTGCGAGCCCCACCCAAAGTGTAAACCAAAAGCAACAGACAACTGCATTGACAAACTTTGCGTAAGGTAAACAATCCTTGCAACCGCGGTTACAAGCACCGTCGTTTTCTCCCTGGTAGCAACAACACATCCCCTAGTCTCATATTTCTGTCACTCAAGCTACACATCTGGGGGCATGAACCCACAATCGAGCATAAATGCTCCCTATTGGAGTTACTATCTACTACTTGGCCAAAGCAATAAAAAGCAACGGAGAACATGCAATAATTACTAAAGAACAAAATATAAAAGAAGAACCAAATATAAACAAGAACCAAATATATAACTCATCATGATCTGAACATAATCTCATAATCCATTGGATCCCAGAAAACACAACATAGCAACAGCATAAAGATTACATAAGTGCCTTGATCATGTAGGGAAGCTCACAAGGTCGAAGAACTGAAGCACGAGATTGGAGAGAAGACATCACATAGCTACTGGTCATGGACCCATGGTCCAAGGGGCACTACTCACGTACATCCGAGAAGTGCTCATGGTGGTGGAGAAGCTCCCAGAGGTCAATCCTCCTTCGGCAGGGTGCCGGGACGAGGTCTCCTGGTGATCCCATTCTCGGGATCGCGGCGGCTGTAGAATAGAGGTGAACATCGCGATGTGGGGGCCTTTTTTCAGGGTTTCTGCATCGAGGAGGTAATATAGGCCGAAGGGGGCATCAGGGGAGGGCCCCACCTCTTAGGCCGCCTTGTGGCGTGACCCCAGCCCCGGCCGCGCCAGGTGGCCGCCTGAGAGGGGGTAGCCCCTCTCCGGATGCCCTTTTGTGTTCTAGAAGCTTCTGTTATGCTGATTTTTTTATATTTTTCTTGGAATTTTTGGGCACTATAAATATGGGTTAAAACCTGCAATTCACAGACATGAGCACACAGAAACTGGCACTGGTGCACTGAGTTAGTAGGTTAGTCAAATTATGTGTAAAAAGGTATGAAAGTGTAGCAAAACACATAGCAATGTCACCCAAATGAGCACGGAACAAGCAGAGATGATAGATACCTTTGGGACGTATCACTTATCATCCCTCGAAAAGCTATCTCTCATGAACAAACAAGCGATGACTCGCAACAACGCGACACGCACTACTATGGCTTATTACATGTTTTCAGTCCCTGCGCGACTCTTTGAGTCCCCCAGGCACTCGGGGGCTACTGACGTAGGGATACCCCATGACTCATATGCATGAGGGTACCTAGAGCGTGTCAAGACGGAGGTCCCACTAGAAGACTCGACTGGCCCACTCGAAGCACCGACGGCTGCAGCGACATAGGAGTCCTCAGCGTTATGGAAAGCAAGACTTGGCGTCCAAGACTAAAGCGAGATTTGGCAACTGTCTCTGTAAATGTAGATGGACTCCTTGCGACCCAGCCTAATATATAAAGGCTGGGAGAGGGGACGTCTAGGTCATCCAATCTCATATCATCGCCTCCGATCTCGAGCGATATCGCCTTGACCTCCACTGTAATCGCCTCCATCATAATACAAAAGAGCAGGAAGTAGTGGTTTTACCAATCGAGGGCCCTGAACCTGGGTAAATCTCTGTCTCTTGTTAGCCGACGAGCATTTGATGCCCCACAAACGTAAGGGATCAAGATAGTCTTCGCGGGTAAGTTAACCCAATTTATAGATTCGTCACACGGGGAGCCAAAGAGTATTTATAAGCTTTGACAGTTGAGTTGTCAATTCAACCGCACCTGAAATATACTTGCTTGCAACAAAAGATAAGTGGTAATGGTAATATGATAGTGATGGTGACGACAGCAAAAGTAAACAGCAAAAGTAACAACTAATGACCAGCATGATTGAAAACACTGTAGGCTAGGGAGATGGATGGTTGGGCGTTGCATGGATGAGGGTGAACATGTAAAAGATTCTAACATGGGGCAAGGCACACAGAAAAGCAATGATCATCTAGGCAAATATCAAACATTAGGCATGTATCCCGTAGGTAGTTGTGCGTGCTTGCAATAAGAACTTGCACAACATCTTTTGTCCTACCATCCCTCTACGAACGGGGCCAAAGGGAACTTATGGAGATTAAGGTGCTCCTGTCAAAGAGCACCGGAACAAAGCAATAAACTCAATGGATACAAGGAATCCTCAAATTATGGACCATCCCCTTTGGTGTCCCAAGCTGTCACCTTTGGGATCGCCGGTTCCGGACCATAATAGGTGCATACAACTCATAGATAGGATCTAGAACACAAATATATTCATGAAAACACATAGGGTTCAGATATGAAAACATGGCACTCGGGCCCAAAGTGACAAGCATTAAGAGCAACAAGTTGAAGCAAAGAAGATAAACACCAATCTAGATGATAGGCAACATGCCCCCAACAATCTGACGAACTATTACATGATCAAACTCATCCAATCCCTACCATCCCCTTTGCCTACAGCAGGGAATTACTCACACATGTGAAGAGAAGTCATGGAGGAGGGATGGATTGGTGATGGTGATGACGATGGCGACGATCTCCCCTCTCTGGGGGCCAAATCGGCCTCTAGATTAGCCCTCCCGAAGAAGAACAGAGGGTGGCGGCGGCTCCGCGACGGAAATCGGAAAAACGAGTTCTGTTCTCGGGTTTTCCCGTCACGAGAATAAATAGGAGTCGAAGTAGGGCATGAGAGGAGGTGGGAGCCCCCCAGGCGCCCCCCCGGCATGGCCAGGGGTGGGGCCGCGCCAGCCAGGCGCCTGTGCCCCCTGTGGCTCCCCTCTGCCCCCCCTTCTGGCTGGTGGAAGCTTCTGGTGCGTGAATTTTCTGTGAATTTTCCCGGAACTTTCTGAGATACCTAAAAATCCATTTTCCTGCACACAATAAAACCATACAGGCAGCTCTGCTGAAAACAACGTTAGTCCGGGTTAGTTTCGTCCAAATCATGCAAGAATGAGGGAAAAACAATAGCAAAAGTGTTTGGAAAAGGAAATACGTTTGAGACGTATCAACTCCCCCAAGCTTAGCATATTGCTTGTCCTCAAGCAATTCAGTTCAACGAACTGTACGCGAAAAAGAAAACTTTGACAAACTCTTTTGCTTCATTAGATGTATATAACCATGTGCTACGAAAAGAGTTTAGCAAGTATTGAAACAATGCTATAAGGACAATGCACGAAGCAATTCTTCTTTCAAGTGATCAATCACAAACAACTAAAAGTAAATAAAATGCTACTGAAAATCAAGACAGGATTACAATGCACATAGCTTGAACATACTTGAGTGGAATCTCGCTAGCCTCCATGAGTGAAGCAAAACATAAATGCAGAAACTCCTCCGGAGTTTTAAAGGTGACTAGAACTCAGTATTGCAGACTAGCAATAACACAAGCATGCATAAGACAATGTAATACTTTGGGACAATGCATGTTACACTAAGAATGACAATTATGCTCTCATAGTTGGTGCTTTGAAGAAGGAAGGGGAGACTCTCAAACCGTCGCTTTTGGTGGCAAGGTTGAAAACCCGTGAAAGGAAGCAAAGACTAAACATGTGCCAGAGCTCTTGGTTTTGAAAACAGAGATAAAACATTTTTGAGAAGTGTAACTTTCCAGTCAACGGTGAACGGTAAAGGTCTCTCCATATCTCCCATGCCAACCATATTAATGCCTTTTGCTTACACATATTCCCTTATCCATAAATCCTTTGATGGTCTATGGAACCTTTTATTTTGCCTCAAGGATGGAAGGAGTGTATCGTTCCATCTATCATAAGCAACATTTGTTCCATTTCACTCCATCATCAAGTATGGGGGAGGTGTAACTCTCATATTTTTTTCTTTTTTCTTGACTAGTTAAAACTTCCGTCAAAATATTTTTGGCATGCAAGATACTGATTTCCCCTCACCGCACCATGAGCTTGTACGGTTACAAAAGGGAAGTTTTTGAATAAATTTCGAGATGGCACATGAAAGTCTAAGTTAGGAGTGGCCGGTAAATACCACATATAGGTAGGTATGGTGGACTCAAATGGAATAACTGGTTTCAAGGATTTTGGATGCACAAGAATAATTCCGCTTAGTGCGAGCGAAGTCTAGCAAAAGACTGGGAAGCGACCAACTAGAGAGCAATAACTGTCATAATCATGCAGAGCGACAAAGCAACATTGAATCGGGCATGAAAGTGATATAACTATTCTGAAACAAAAAGATCATCAAGGCATAATAGAATTTTTAGTCATAAACATGTGCCAAGTCAATCCAAAAATTCTCCGAAGGGAAATACCACTTCAGTATGCCAAACCATGAACAATGCAATGCATGTAAATCATTTCAACAACACATTATGTACTCTAGCTATTTGAGACTAGCCACAAGGAAAGCATGAACACTGGGAAAGCATTGTAAACATAGCACTATGTCGCTACAAGATGGTCTCTAGATCATAAGTACATGCATATGTACAAAAGTAGAAACAAGAAGAGTTCATACCGGTTTTCCTTGTTGCTTCCCTTGCGTCGATCTTCGTCATTACTGCCTTGTCACTTGCACGATCGAACGCGGGAAATATTATCAAATGCCATCACGGACTCGAGCTGAACTCTGAAATCAAAGCAACTAAAGAGAGAAAGGAAATATTTTTGGGTTTTTAAAGGTTTAAACGTGAGCAAAAGAAAAGAGAAAATCTTTTTGTTTTTTTTTGCACAGAAAGAAAGAAAGAAGAACGGGCAAAAGCTTCGAAAAGATCAAAGAGAACAAAAATAAAATGGATAATACAATGGAAAAGTGAGAAGGGCACATACTCCCCCAATCTTAGGCTTTTGGCCTAAGTTGGTAGTAGCTAATGTCCCCAGGAGCCTCCTGCTCCAGGGTGGTACTGGTGAGTCCAAGGGTCGTACGAGGCTTCTGGTGCGTACACCGAAGTCCTCGGATCCTCCCACGAAGAAGGATCCGTGCTCCAAGCAGAGGAAGACCCTTCACCAAACTGGGCGATGGTCTCCCCCTGGAAAGGTGGTAACTCACCATGCCCCTCCTCGTCGGGCACAACCCCCTCCATGGGGTTATGAAACTGATGCTGGACCACGAACTCATCGAACTAGATAACATCAAAGGACCATCCGTTCCTGCGAGAAAAATCGAACAAAAGAGGTGCAGGTAGACGGATCTTGCGTTCCGTGGTGGCTCCGAAACGCAAGATATAATCAAGGTTACCAAACGCGGAAGTCATGGTAACAAACTAATGCATTTTCATAGCAGCAAGATCAAAACTTAAATAAGTAAAAGGCTTATCATCGGGGTGTGGGGTGCCATTAAGAGACTCTAGGATAAGTGTGGTGTAAACGCCACCAAATAAATCTCCCTTGTTACCGTTCATAGCAAGGCGTCGAGCAATTAAGGCACCCACATTATAATCAAACCTCCCTGAGAGGGCGGTTGCCAGGATAGCAATATCCGGCGTAGATATGTTGCTCGTGTTGTCACGAGCTAACACCCCTCTAGCAATATAATACGCAAAATACCTGAGGTGTGGGAATAAGATGCTAGAGATTTTCGACCGATGAATATCCCTCGTATCCATGCTACAGAGAGAGTTGAAGACGGTTCTCAGCTCGGAGGGATGAGAGCTCATCTTCGCCGTTAGTCCATCATTCAGAACACCTATTATTTCACAAAACTTTTCCAAAGGCATGGTCAAAAGATCATTGTAAATTTTAAACTCAACAGAACCATTATCAAGGTTATATCTAAAACTATTAATGAAACAGGAGGTGAGTTTTTGATACTGAGCAACACGACACGTTGTGATCCGCGTCAGACCTGCATTATCACAAAGATTATAGAACCCCTCCTTAATTCCCTAGCAGTCGAGGGTGAAGCTGCAGCTCTTGTGACTCGATCGGAGCGCTCGGGCCTTTTCTTCCCAAGCCACCCCTTTGCTCTTCCTAGCAAACTCATTTCTGAATTTTTTGACAAATTACAAAAACAAGGATTTAAACAAAGTGAGTTAAGGCAAACTACTCAACCCACTTACCTAAGGCAAAAACTTGCATCAAAACTTGGAAAATAAACTTCTAGACATGCATGCAAGCTCATCTAAACAGCACCAAGAACTACTAAATACTGAAAAATGAAGCCACCAACCAAAAATCTATTTGGAGGAGTGGAGGAGTTACATACCAGGGAGTATTTGCCCAAAATCTCAGCTCAAATGATGGGTCGTAGAGAGAGATCGAAATTCTAGACGGAGAGCAGCAAGAACACAAGAACAAAGTGCAGAACTCGTGTTTTTGGAGAGAGAGGAAGGAGGAGGAAGAAGACTTACCTGGCTGGCTGCCCTGTGGGCGCGGCCAGGGGGCAGGCCGCGCCAACTGGCCGCCTGGGCCACTGGTGCCCCCCCTGGTCAGCCCCAGGTACCTCTGGGTCACTCCCGGCATGGAAATTTTTATTTTTATTTTTCTAGAATTTTACTGAAAACTTCACTGTTGAAAATTTCTCGGAGTTCAAAAAGCTGCAAAACTTTCCGAAAACTTAAAGCAGTGATTAGTATTGTGAAGCTTCAAAAACACAAAAAACTTGGTACAGCAAAGAGAATAAAAGCTAAAGCAAATGAAAACATAACAAGCTTAACTTTTTACCTATATAAAACAAGCTCACTAGTAAGGTTGATCAAGTCTTACCAACAAACCGGCGATATATAGAACAAGAAGTCTCACCTCTTATGAAGTGATCATTGCACCTTTACTTTAATGGACATTGTCCCCACCATAATGGTTTTGTATTTGTGGTGTACATGTAGTACACAGTCCCATTCTCCAATCTTCACGGTCTCAACATTCTCTATAGAGTTAAGGCCATGCCTCTTGTCGATCTTCTTTGGAAAATACACCGTGTGTTCTTTATCATCAACATTGAAAGTGACCTTTCCTTTATTACAATAAATAATAGCACCTGCGGTGTTAAGAAAAGGTCTACCAAGAATAATGGACATGCTCCCATCCTCGGGCATGTCAATCACAACAAAATCTGTAAGGATCAAACAGTTAGCAACTTCAAAGGGAACATCCTCACAAATACCAATGGGGACAGCTGTTGACTTGTCAGCCATCTGAAGAGAGATATCTGTAGGGATTAGTTTCTCTAAACAAAGCCTCTTGTAAAGAGAGAAAGGCATAACACTCACTCCTGCTCCAAGATCACATAAAGCAGTTCTGACGTAATTATTCTTTATGGAGCAAGGAATGGTGGGTATACCTGGATCACCAAGCTTCTCAGGAATCTTTCCATTGAAAGAGTAGTTAGCAAGCATAGTAGATATTGCCTCATTAGGAACTTTTCTTTTATTGTGACAATATATTTCATATATTTCAAATAGGGAGGTAACTTAATAGCATCAGTCAAAGGGATTTGAAGAAAAAGAGGTTTCATCCATTCACAAAATTTATTATAATGCTCTTCTTCTTTAGATTTGAGGGACTTACCTGGAAAGGGCATGGGTTTTTGTATCCATGGTTCTCTTTCCTTCCCATGCCTTCTTGCGATGAAGTCTTCTCTAGAGTACTTCTTGCGTTTATCGGGTGTTTCTTCTTCTCTTACCTCGGGAGAATCATCCTTCTCCGTGTCCTTTTCTTCAGGCTCGGCACCGTCTTCTGTTTCAGCATCGGAGGTAGATATGCTGTTAGGATCAACAACTGGCTTTTCACTTGTGATAGGATCATCGGGATTGTCAGCCTCCTTGTGTTTCTTCTTCTTATTTTTCTTCGGAGAGCTAACAGTCTCGTCTTCTTCTTGTACTTGAGAATCTTGCTCGATCCTCTTCGGATGCCCCTCAGGATAAAGTGGGTCCTGGGTGTGTGTTCCACCCCTAGTTTTGATGCCATAAGCTTGTATGTCCTGTTTGGCATTATTAGCAAGCAAATCTTATTGCACATTAGAAATTTGTTCAAGATGAGTTTGAACCATATGAAAATGCTTAGCAAGACATTTAACATCATTAACTGTTCTTTCTAGGACACCACACAAACTTTTGATAGCAAGAGAATTATCATGCAACTGACTTTGTATCCTCCTATTAAAATGGTATTGCTTAATAATAAAATTATCAAGCTCATCTAAGCATTGGTCGGGAGGCTTACCTTTAGGGATGTCACTTTCAGTAAAGTCTAATAGAGAGTGTACCTCTACCAAGGGAGGGCGAGTAGTAGGCTCACACAACTTCTCAATAGGCGGTAAATTCTTCACGTCTTCGGCTTTAATACCTTTCTCCTTTATAGACTTCTTTGCTTCTTGCATATCTTCGGGGATCAGAACTAGCATGCCCCTCTTTTTCGGTGGTAGAAGTGGTTCAGGAACGGACCAATCTTCATAGTTCTTGGAAATTTTGCACATTAATTCTTCTGCATCGTCCGGTGTTCTTTCCCTGAAAACACAACTAGCACAACTATCCAGGTAGGATCTGGATTCACCGGTTAAACCAGCGTAAAATATATCAAGCAGTTCATTCTTGGGGACTCCATGTCCCGGCATAACCTTAAGTAAATCACAAAACCTCCCCCAAGCTTTAGGGAGGTGCTCATCCTGCAATTGTTTAAAGTTATAGATTCTTTGCAAAGCAGCATGTTGCATATGAGCTGGGAAATATTTATCAACAAAGAATTGGACTAAGTCCTGAGGACTCTTAATGGAACCATAGGGTAGTGCATCGTACCATGATTTAGCGTCTTCCTTCAAAGAAAAAGGAAAAAGCTTGGCCACATAGAAGTTTCGTATCTTCTCATCAGTGGTGAATAGGTTACCTAGCTCAGCGAGTTTGGTCAAGTGTGCTATAGCATCATCATTTTCTCTGCCATAAAAGGGGTCAGCCTCGACCGTAGATATAAGTGAAAGATCAACAGAGGAATCATAATCAGGATCAATGATGCATATAGGGGATGTGGCAAATTTAGGATCAGGAATAACTCAATTCTTCATGGAGTGCTTTTTGAGCAACTCCTTAACAACACCAGGGTCAGAGTCGACACACTCCCTGATTTCCCTGCAAAAATCATCATCAAGAGTAACATAATCATCATGAAGGATTCTCTCCTTGAGTTCATCTAAGCACGGGTAACCAAAGGTTTTGCAGGTAGGAATATAGGTAGCAGGGGTCTCGGTCTTGGATTCCGCTGCAGGCTTAGCAGTCTGAGTTTCAATATAGTAACCAAGAAAAGTAGTATCATCAAGAGTAGTGGAAGCATCATCAAAAGTATCGGACATAGTGACAGACTCAGTAGAAGCATCATGTGGTGGTGGTGAAGTAAACTTACTCATAACAGAAGGTGAATCAAGTGTAGCACTAGTGTTCAGAACAGTACCTTTTCTTGTATGGGATGGTAGGATCGGAACCATGGGGTCTCCTTTCTTACCCATAGCGGATGATGTGCAGTAGGCAGGATACTTCAAGTAGACATGTAAATATTGCTATGCTCCCCGGCAACGGCGCCAAAAAACGATGCTTGATGCCCCACAAACGTAAGGGATCGAGAAAGTCTTCGCGGTAAGTTAACCCAATTTATTAATTCGACACACGGGGAGCCAAAGAATATTTATAAGCTTTGACAGTTGAGTTGTCTATTCAACCGCACCTGAAATATACTTGCTTGCAACAAAAGATAAGTGGTAACGGTAATATGATAGTGATGGTGACGACAGCAAAAGTAAACAGCAAAAGTAACGACTAATGACCAGCAGGATTGAAAACACTGTAGGCTAGGGAGATGGATGGTTGGGCGCTGCATGGATGAGGGTGAACATGTAAAAGATTCTAACACAGGGCAAGGCACACAGAAAAACAATGATCATCTAGGCAAATATCAAACATTAGGCACGTATCCCGTAGGTAGTTGTGCGTGCTTGCAATAAGAACTTGCACAACATCTTTTTTCCTACCATCCCGCTACGAACGGGGCCAAAGGGAACTTATGGAGATTAAGGTGCTCCTGTCAAAGAGCACCGGAACAAAGCAATAAAATCAATGGATACAAGGAATCCTCAAATTATGGACCATCCCCTTTGGTGTCCCAAGCTGTCACCTTTGGGATCGCCGGTTTCGGACCATAATAGGTGCATACAACTCATAGATAGGATCTAGAACACAAATATATTCATGAAAACACATAGGGTTCAGATCTGAAAACGTGGCACTCGGGCCCAAAGTGACAAGCATTAAGAGCAACAAGTTGAAGCAAAGAAGATAAACACCAATCTAGATGATAGGCAACATGCCCCCAACAATCTGACGAACTATTACATGATCAAACTCATCCAATCCCTACCATCCCCTTTGCCTACAGCAGGGAATTACTCACACATGTGAAGAGAAGTCATGGAGGAGGGATGGATTGGTGATGGTGATGACGATGGCGACGATCTCCCCTCTCCGGAGGCCCAATCAACCTCCAGATTAGCCCTCCCGAAGAAGAACAGAGGGTGGCGGCGGCTCCGCGATGGAAACTGGAAAAACGACTTATGTTCTGGGGTTTTCCCGTCACGAGAATAAATAGGAGTCGAAGTACGGCACGAGAGGAGGTGGGAGCCCCCCAGGCGGCCCCCCGGCGCGGCCAGGGGTGGGGCCGCGACAGCCAGGCGCCTGGGGCCCCTGTGGATCTCCTCTGGCCCCCTTCTGGCTGGTGGAAACTTCTGGTGCGTGGATTTTCTGTGAATTTTCCCGGAATTTTCTGAGATACCTAAAAATCCACCTGCACACAATAAAACCATACAGGTAGATCTGCTGAAAAAAGCGTTAGTCCGGGTTAGTTTCGTCCAAATCATGCAAGAATGAGGGCAAAACAATAGAAAAAGTGTTTGGAAAAGTACATACGTTTGAGACGTATCAGCATCGCCAACCAGCTCCTCCCTCTACAATCTAAACCCAGGGTACATTACCATGGTATTGCCAAGGTCGATCCTCATCATCCATCAAGCAAATTTTGGGCGCCGTTGTCGGGGACTCCAGTCTAGAAGATAGAGGAGTTGCACACTATCTTTTACCTTTGCTTTTTAGTCTTGTTAGTTTACTTTCTAGTTTTCTCTTTAGTGTCTTATATAAAAAAACCCAAAAAAATAGTTACTTTGTTGTTGCCTGCTGCTACTATGGGTACTTATAAAAGTAACAGACCTTGTGACTACACTAGCTATGATGGGGAATTATGCCCATGGCATTCTCTACCTCGGAAGAAACCGGATCTTCGGTTTGAAGTTGACCCTAAACGTCCTCACACTTGGGAGGATGTCAAAACTGTTATAATATAAAGCAATTCAAATGTAGAGGATGACACCACAACTTTGTTAAATAGAAAATAACTTGATTTTTATAATTGCACTCTCCCTGATGTTATTACATTTTTGCAAAGAATGGCCAAAGAACCCCACACTAGTTCACTTAACATTACCTTCATCGAGCATATTACCAATGCTCTTATCAAAGCTAGGGAGGAGAAGCTTAAGTTAGAGGTTTCTATCCCTATAAAACTAGAAGATGGTTGGGATCCTATGTGTCGGGACCCGGGGTGAGCGTATGCAAGTCCCGCTACGACATAGTCATATGGAGAGCCGAGAACCGTACCCACTTGTCTAAGCAGACAAGGCCAAGCACAGAACGTTCTCGGAAAGCATCGTACGTGAGGGGCATCCCATCCAGGCCGGATGATCAACTGAGATGGGTCCTCATCGTCCGCACACAAGTCCAATGATATGGGTGATGAACTCCCATATTCAAAGACAAGTCGCCTCCACCATACTATCGACTATCTCATAACCCTTACATAGACTTACTCCAGCCCGATCACTTAGTAGGTGTCTAGGGCGGGCTCAATCATACCACAAATTGTGCACGAGACGTAGTCTCGAGAAATCGCATCGCGATGCCCCAAGCTGCGCACTCTAAGGGCCACTTGGTGTATGAAAGACCGCCAGCCAGATCACAACTAAGGTCTCGAAAACCCATACAAAGACATGCATGTTATAAACATACACGCAACATACATGCCTTGTATGAACAACAGGTATGATTGCAATTCTCTACAAAGTATACATCTTTATTAATAACTCTTACGGAGTGCACACAGAGATCACAAGCATGTGATCCAACATTACAACAGACAAGCGGAAGCAAAGTAGGTCTGAGTACAGACAAGTTTAACAAATGGATTAGAGAAGCCTTATCTAAAAACAAGCCCTCCACGAGGGAACCAGTCGTCTGACTGGGACTACACTAGCTTGGTCTTGGTCTGAGTCTTCATTCTTCGAGCTTCGGGTAGAAGCCAACAACGGGGTCGGTGGGTTCATCTAAAACATAGAATAAGCAAACGTGAGTACAAAGTCGTACTTAGCAAGACTTACGTAGGAGCTATACTACTCATGCACATGTATCAAGGTAAAGGTAAGTGGGGTTTCACTTGCAGAAGTGCCAGCTTTGACTTGGCTAGTCCTGAACTACGAGTACCATAATTGAGGTAAGAAGCGTACACGAGTCCACTACATCTCTTCAACCAATACACCACTATGGTTACTTCCTCGACTTCCCCACGAGAAGCACACCATAGCACTCACGCTTACCTTGCGAGTTTTAGAAGTATCCAGTTCAACTTTTCTAATAATCAAGCTAAGCTTTCCAAGCAGTCCTTAACCGCGGACGCGGCTATTCGAATAGTTTTGTTAACCCTGCAGGGGTCTACCGCTACACACACACACACACTCATCAGTTACCGCCTGGGAGTGGGACCCATCAAGCGGGTACCGGCGAGGATGTTGCCACGACACTTCTCCCACAGCTCCGTTCTAGTCCAGAGAGTCGCCTATCTGAGGGGAATCCGTATGGAAGTCCGGCTGAGGTTCCAGTACAGCCTCAAACGATGTGTGCAGGGTCCCAAGCCGGTCTTGAAAAGCCGTTCATCCACTTCGCAGACCGTTCCACAGCCCTACCAGAACTCTGAACTAATGCGACTCCTGGGGTTCGAACGGGGTGAGGTACTAGGTCGAGAGGGGTCAGTGAGCCCAATGTGTGGTTGTACTCTTCTTCTTGGATCACCACACAAGAACTCGGACTTAAGGCGGTGTTCAACGAGACAACCCACTGTGTACTCCTACACAACCTCTCATCGTTCACCTTGTATTAGGGTGGATTCACCAACACATTTCACTTTCATCAACACCATGTTCTCTATCATCCCGACTCACATCAAAAGCAACCTCATTGTACCACTAAGCATGCAATAAGCAATAACAGTTGCAGGGGCCACATGATATCAACCAACTCCTACATCTGCTAGGATTGTGGTTTGCTTACTACTGTGACAAGATGATAGGTCATGCAAAGGATATGGGTTCAACTATGCGGTAGGAACGTTATCATGGTGATCATCCTAAACAATGCATAAGCGAGACATGAGAGGGAAGTGGGATTTTATCGACATGATCAATGGGGATTTGCTTGCCTTGCTGACGAGGTTCAGTCACGGGGTCTTCAACGAAGGGGGTGATCTCGAGTTCCGGCTCCACTTCTATCAGCAACATGACAATCATAGGATCAACATAATGTACAATGCACAATCACATGAATAAGATTGCAATGGTGATGTTCAAGGTACTGATGTGTTGCAATCCATTTAAAAGGAGTATATTGCAATTGAATTGCAAATTCAAACTCCATTTGATTTATTGATGAATTTCAAATGCATTTGAATGCATGAAAGTTCATTTGAAAATGTTGATCATGAAGTGATGTGGTATAGTTGAAGTAATGTCTCTGATGTGTGGATGAATCCATTGGAATTAAGGGTGTTGCAAAATCATTTGCAAAATCACTCCAAATTTCAATTTGAAAAGGATCCATATGCATGTTTGCTACTGTTCACCCATTTTAAAATGGTCAAACATGAAAACAAATTGCATATTCATAATCCTTGTATTTTTCTGATAATTTTAGACATATTATTTGTCCGATTTGGAGTTGAAATGAATTTTCTATGATTTATTGAAGTTTGGCTATTTTTCTAGATTTTATGTAAATGTTTTAAATCTCTGGAAATGATTTATTGCATCAAGCTGACGCAGTGCTGATGTCACCAGGGGGCTGACAACAGGGGCCCACCTGTAAGTCTCAGTGGGGTTAATCCCTGTTAGATTAAACTAACATAGGGGTTTAGGGGGGTCTAGGGCATACTTGTCAGTGAGAGAGAGAGGGATTAGGAGGGGGGGGGGGGGGTTAGCCCCTAATTAAACTAGCCGGCCGGCGGCTAATCGGCGGCAGCCACAGGACGCGGCGCCGCCCACTGGAGAGGGCGGCTCCGGCCACGGGAGGCCACGGCAAGGGCACCAGAGCGTGCCCCTTGCACGTGCGCACCCAGGGGAGGCGTCGCGCGCACCGGAGGGGGACGGAGGCCACGGCTGGGTCGAGCTCCCGCGGCGGCCGACCTCTGGCTCCGATGAGCTCGTCGACAGGGGCTCCCCGGAGAGAAATGGAGGGGCGGGGAGGAAGCCGAATCTCACCCTAAGCTTGAAGGAGGCGCCGGCGAGGTCGGGGAGGTCCGGTAGGTGGAGAATTCGGAGGAAGTAGCCACGGCGGCCGGCGGCGAGTCGATGAAGGGGGCGGCGTCCTCGGGGCCTCCTCGGTGCAATTGAGCGGTCACGGTGACGAAGATGGCGATGGCGGATGTCCTGGACAACTTGGCGGAGCTCGCGGGGGTCAGTGGCCACGCCTGCGCACGTCGGCGGGCTCGGGGGCGCTCGGGTGTTCGCGGGGAGCTCGCCGGGGAGAGAGGGGAAAGGGTCCAGGGGAGGGGGAAGTGGAAGGGGAGAGCACGGGGCGTCCACGGCGTGGAGATGAGGACGGGGGGGGGGGGGGGAGCAGGCAGCTCCGTGGCCAGGGGAGGTGGCGGCCATGCGTGGTGGACGGCTCGGCCGTCCCTCCTTCTGGCAGAGGAGGAAGACGACACCAAGGCCAGCTGGGCTGGGCCGGCTTGGGACTCGCCTGGTGCGAGAGGTAACCCCCTTTTCCCTTTGTTTTTCTCTTTTCTTTTTATATTTTCTGTAAATTTATTGACCTAGCTATTTAAAATAGCTAGCCATTTTATTAAATGCCAATATTTTTTATATGGCCTCATAAAAGCTAGAGCTAGCCACTTATAAAATTTGGCACTGTTTAAAATTCAAAACATTTGAATTTTAAATCAAATATGGGTTTATTTAATTTTCCAAGGCATTGTTTGAAAATTAGAAAATTCCATCAGCATGGGATTGCTCCCAAACCACTTTTAAAATGATCAGCATCATTTATAGGAATTTTCCAAATACTCAAATGATTTTTGGAAAAAGATTTTTATCTGGCCATTTGATTTAACTTCTCAGGGCTTTTCTTTTCCCCATTTTTGAATTTTCTTTTGAATTTTTGTATGATGCAAAGGCACAATAAAACCCTATCACTTACCTAAGTTGGGGTTCTGACACTATGGTTAAAATAAAAATGAATAATTTTTCTTGCTTTGCTTTATGTGATGTTGGAGCTAGTGCCTCCGTTTTACCCAAAAGATCCTTGTTCTTTTGGTGTTCGCCTCGTTGATTCTTAGATAAAGAAACCTTTAGGGAGGATTGATGATGTTCTTATAGTTGTCAATGATAACTATGTTCCCGTTGATTTTCTTGTCATGGACACTGAGTGTGATTCCTCATGTGCAATTACTTTGGGACGTCCTTTTTGAGGCATCGTTGGTACTGTCATTGATATGAAAGAAGGGATTATCAGATTCTAATCTCCCCTCAAGAAATTCATGGATCATTTCCCTAGAAAGAAGATAAAGTTACCATTTGAGTCCGTTACACGGGCAAGCTATGCTTTCGAAATTGATAAAACTTGATCTTCTTGCATCATGCCTAGATCAAAGGCATAAAAGAAAGTGCTTATTGGGAGGCAACCCAAAATGTTCTTTACTTTCATTTTTAGTGGTCTTGATGCTTTTTACTACTGTAGCAACATCATTGTATCTTTATTTTCAAGCTTTGTGCCAAGTTTAGCCTCCAATAGCAAGAAAGATGAAAAGTTGTGACATGCTGTCCAGAAAATAGATTTTGTTTGCTTGACAGAAAAAATCGCCTAAAACACCAGATCATCTTTTTGATCTGAATTTTTTTTGAAAGTATTATCTATGCAATCGACATTCTGCCATCTGTTCTGATTTTTTTGATTTGAGTTGCAGAAGTGCCCCTAAAGATTATTTACTACCTGCTGGTTTGTTTTTCCCAGATTCTGACCTGTATTGCGTTTTCACCGTTTTGCAAATATTAATCTTGCTTTTTCTTGGCAATTTTTTTTGGCAATCTTGAGAAACAGTAGCTCTTTCTGAAAATATTTATTTCCAGTGGAGGAAACTTATTTATTTATGGGTACTAACCACTGTAATCCACTTATGATGAGTTTCGTATGATGGGAGTTTTCAAGTGTGCGAAGGAAGATGATGAAAGATATCCGGGATTGTCAAGAGCTCAAGCTTGGGGATGCCCCCATGAACCCCCAAGAAATATACAAGGAGATTCACGTCTAATCTTGGGGAGGCCCCCGTGCATCCCCTTCTCCATCAACAATCATCAGTTCCTCGTTCTACATGCTTTTTTTATCACTTGATGTGTTATGTGGTTAACTTGGAGCATATCGCTCTTTACTTTTTATTTTGTTTAAGTTTTTTATGTTCTTAACAAGTTTGACCCTAGCCTACATTGTTTGGGAGAGAAACACGCTCCACTCCACCCTAGAACACAACATAGGTGTTCTTTATCTTTTTATAGCTGATGCCATGCTTAGCTCTTAGTTTTCATGCTTATCCTTTTTAAGAGCTTTTATTTAGGTTGTTGCTTTTGGAACTCTCTTGAGTTATCATGCTTATCTTGTTTAGAGAGTTGGTCTATTGCACTGAGTTGTGTGTCTTGACTTGAGTTGGTAATTGAGGTTGTTATTTAAGTATATATAGTAGTAACTTGCAATAGTTTTGAGGTATTGATTTGAGTAATGTTTGGACTTTTGGTGTAAAGAGCTTTAGCCTATTAGTGATAGGTGTCGTCTTTTGGGAAATCCGTGTTTATTTTCGAAAAGTACAAAATAATAATTAGTTGAGAACTCTAGGTACTAGATGGATTGCTAACCTCTAGAGGGGTTGTAATATATAGAGTACCCTCACGTACCATGGGTCGAGGATGCGCAAGGATAACCAAACCCCCATACACTCCTCCTTGGGGTACTTGTCTCTTTGTGAACCTCCTGATTAGATAGAGAGTTATCGATCATAAGTGAATGAGTTCCTTTGACTAATGTGAGTATTCGATTATTGGCACTTCCAACCATCCATATTTTGCTAGCCTCTTCGATACCGTGCATTTCCCTTTCTCATATTGAGAGTTGGTGCAAACTTCGTCGGTGCATCCAAACCTTGGCATGATACGCTCTGTCATCATAAACCTCATTATATCCTTCCTCAAAACAACCACCATACCTACCTATCAAGGCATTTCCATCGCCTTCCGAGATACATTGCCATGCAACATTCATCATCTCATGACTTGATCTTCACGTCATACATTCTTTCGCTTGATCGAGGAGCCGCATGCTAGTTGGGTCTTGCCCTTATAATTGCTACATGACGCACTATAATCATTGCATATCCTGCTACATTGGCAGAGGCATACATTTGCATACATCATGATAGTTTTCAGTTTTCTTTATGGTGAGTACTTCCTATAAAGTGTATGATCTTCTATACTCTTGTAAAATTTAGAGCGTTCCCTTAAAGTGAGGAAGAGATCCCAAAGAGGACACAAATAAAAGATCCCAAAAGTGGAGAAATTAAAAGATCCCGAAGAGGCCAAATGAGAGATAAATAGAAAGAGCCAATGAGGCCACAAAAAAACAAAAAAATAGAAAAATAAATAAAAAAGAGAGAAGGAGGCAACACTACTATTCCTGTACAAAGATCCACACTCGTGCTCCATATAGTATTTGTACTCCATAGATATTTTCATAGCATTCATGCATAACTATGTGTGGATCTTTACACTATAGAACTTGTCTTGTATATTCCAATGATGAGCCTCCTCAAATGAGCTCTAGGCATTCTTGAGCAAGCAAGTTGGATGCACCCTCACTAATTCCATTGGAGAGTTTACCATACCTCACATGTGCATCCGTTGCATGTCAATCCCTACTCCTCACTTCATATCTATCATTTGGCTTTCTCTCGCCTATGATTGTCCTCATTGATGTAAGCCTTACACACCCTTTTTTCTTCCTTCCCCATCATTATTCTATTTTCCATCCTAAGTGCCAACATATCTTACTTGTGCTCATTCATTGCATGAGTGCTCAAAGTCAAAAGGGAGTGGATCAGTTTGACTTGTGCCTGTCTAGTGGTCTGGGGACGAGTCATAATAATACTTCGAATGAGACCAAGTGTGAAGTTTTAGTAGATTTAGTTCTCAATTAACTAAATAGTATTTTTATGCTCTAAGCCCATCTCCCACTTCTTGAACGCAAACACAATTTGGAGACAATCGAGTCACAAACAGCGAGAGCTCCTGCACCTTTATGTTCTTATGTTGCTAGTTTCAATAGTAGATATAGACTCTTGCTTGTTATTGCCTTTACTTGAATTGCATATATTTCTTGTTGTACTATAAAGTTCATATGTGTTGGTAGAATGTTACCACAGAAATTATCTTTGTTATCATTTACCTGCTCGAGGACGAGCAGGAATTAAGCTTGGGGATTTTGATACGTCCCAAAGGTATATATAATTTCTTCTTGTTCCATACTTATATGGGTGATATTGCTATGTGTTTTGCTACACTTTCATACATTTTCAACATATTTGGACTAATCTACTAACTCAGTGCCCCAGTGCCAGTTTCTGTCTGTTGTTGTCCATGCATTGCAGGTAATTACCAATATTTAAAGTGCTAAGAAAATTACATAAACAAAAAATATATAAAATCAGCGCAGAAGAAGACTCCAGAAGCCCGAAGGGGGGACACCCCCTCCCAGGTGGCCACCTGGCGTGGCCCAGGGGGAGGCAGATAAGCCACAACTGCAGGGGATCGAGATAGTCTTCGCGGGTAAGAATAACCCAATTTATTGATTCGACACAAGGGGAGCCAAAGAATACTTATAAGCCTTAGCAGTTGAGTTTTCAATTCAACCACAACTGAAAAAGCACTAGACAAGATATTTAGTAGCAACGGTGCGTTGACGGGTGTAGCCTTATAGACTTCCCCAATCACCAACACCACAAAGTAGTAACAAACTAGTAGCAGCAGTGATGAGAGAAATAGTAACAACGAAGGCAAGAAAGATGAAAGATGGACCGGGGTTCAAGGTTTCACTAGTGGTAACTCTCCAAGAAAAAAGAACAAGGTGTTGGGTGAACAAATTACAGTTGGGCAATTGACAAAATTGCACAAACTCTAGCCAAAGAACAAACTATAGAAATACTAGTCTAAGAACCAAACGTAGGCATGTGTTCCGTATGTAGTTGTACGTGCTTGCAATAAGAACTTGCACAACATCTATTGTCCTACCGTCCTGCTACGAATGGGGCCAAAGGGAACTTACGGACTGAACAAGGTAACAATTCATCGGATGCCAACAAACACAACACGAATTACATCATATGGATCTCAATCATGTGGGGCAGCTCATGAGAAATTTGTATTTGAAAATCAAGGGGGAGAAGATACCAACTAGCTACTGCCAAGAACTCGTAGTCCAAGGAGGAACTACTCACGATCCATCATGGGATGAAGAAGAGTTGATGAAGATAGCCCCGCACTACTGGAAATCAGGAATTTTCCATGTGGGAAGGGCTTTGCCGTCTGCTTTCTGTCGGGGCGGACGGCAAAGACATGGAATGTCGTCTGCTACCCTAATTACAGACAGCAAAAAACTAGCATACGGCAAAGTAAGAGTATGCCGTCTGCTCCTGCGAATACAGACGGCAAAGAGCCTTTGCCGTCCGTGAGCAGACGGCAAAGCCTGTTGGTGGGCCCGCCAAGCCCACCCCTCAATGGCAGCGTAACGAACCGGGCACTGGGCCGTCTGCTAGCGGACGGCAAAGTCGCGGACCGTCTGCTAGCAGACTGCAAAGCCCAGGGCTCCGTTAAGCCCGCCGTGCCCCTCTTCTCTCTCCCACTCACTCATCTCTCTCTCTCTCTCGTGCGCCGCCGCCGCCACCCCTGCCCCCCCCCCCTCCGTCATCGTGCACTCGCCGCCGCCAACCCTCCTCCGCCCCTCCACCACCCCGCCCCTCCACCACCCGACGACGCCGCCGCCCTCCACCACCCCGCCCAGCCCCTGCCGCCACCCGAGGAACTCCTCTGCCCCGACGCCGCCGCCCTCCTCCGCCCCGCCGCCGCCCTCCTCTGCCCCGACGTCGTCGCCCTCGTCCGCCCCGTCGCAGCCCTCCTCTCTTCCCCCAACTCCGGTGAGCCCTCCTCCCTCTCTCTGTTTAATTTTTTTCTTTGTTATTTTTAGTGCTAGGATTTTAGTTAGTTAGTGTTAGGATTTTAGTTAGTTAAGAAAAGTAGAATTTGCTAGTTAGTATTTTAATTAGTTAGTATTTGATCTGCCAAAACTAGGATTTTAGTTAGTTAAGAAAAGTAGAATTTTAATTACTAGGAGTTTAGTTAGTTAAGTTTTAGTTAGTTAAGAAAAGTAGAATTTTAATTACTAGGATTTTAGTTAGTTAAGAAAAGTAGAATTTTAATTACTAGGATTTTAGTTAGTTAGTATTTGATCTGTTTTAAAAAAAATCTGTTAATTGATAGTATTACTAGGATTGCTAGTTAGTTAGTTTAGGATTTTAGTTATAATAAGAAAAGAAGAAGAGAAAAAAGATATAGGAAATAAAAGAAGAAGAAGAAGAAGAAGAAGAAGAAGAAGAAGGAGAAGGAGGAGAAGAAGAATAAGAAGTTGGAGGTGAAGAAGGAGGAGGAGGAGAAAAAAATAGATCATGAAATAAATGTAAATAATAGGAAAAAAAATAAGAAAAAAAGAGATGTAATTACCGGTATCGAGTCTCCTTGTTGATTGGGTTCATTTTAAAGTGCAGGTCTTTCCCTGTTGTGTGGGTCCGGTGTTCGACGACCTCCGCCCCCTCCATTCGACGACCTCCTTGAGTTCGAGGGTGAGAAAAACAATTCTTATCCTCTCCCCCCCTTTCCTTTGCTCAATTCTGGCCTTACAATAGCTACTAGGTACATTTATTATATTCATATGTAAAGTCGCGTAACCAGTATGCGTCTCCCGTTCGAAAGGGTTACAGTTATAAATATGCATTCATTTGCATATTTATAATAGTGATTCTTTCGAATTGTCCAACGTTATCCATGGACAGCCCGAGTATGTGTAGATTGGGTCGGTTTTCCATGCTTTGGTCCCGATCCGACGCGGTATTTCGTCAGCGCCTCCCTGTTGTTCTCCAGATACACAACCTCTCGGCTTGTTGTCGAGACGTGTATCAGGAGAACAGCGGGGAGGCGCTGCCGAAATACCGCGTCGGATCGGGACCAAAGCATGGGAAACCGACCCAATCTACGCATACTCGGGTGGGATTAGGACCTATCTTTACCTATTAGTGTGTAGGTTAATTACATATGCCGTAGCTATGTATGATAAAAGCAATAAAAAGTGGACGTAATAAAATGGTATATTTGTTGTTTAGTAGCTAGCTGTAGCAACAAGATGAGCGATGATCGTGCGTGGATGTACACTGGTCGCCCTAATCAGAAAGAGATCACCAATGAATGGGCAATGAAAACCAAGGAGTTTCTGAGAGCGGCGTTTGCAAATGGGCAGAGAAAAACCTGGTGCCCCTGCGTTAGGTGCGACAATTATAAACAGGCGACAGAGGTGGATATGGGTAAACACTTGCAGAAGTGGGGTTATAAGCCTGGTTATACGGTGTGGACCTTCCATGGCGAGTCTGGCGGACGATGGAGAGAGGAGGTGGTCTGTCAGCGCACGGATGAGTACGGAACCGGGATCGAAGACATGGTGCAGGACTTTGACGATGCGCCGGATGAGGACGATGAGATGGAGGAATCTGCGAAGGTCTTCTATGATATGTTGGAGTCTTCGAAACGTCCGCCTTTTGATGAATATTAAAAATTATGGTGACAATAAATCTTTTCCAAAAATCTTGGAACCACTTTTATAAAATCCCAAATAATCACTGGACCAAATCCATATGGGTTTGGGAATTTATTGAGTTATAGAAAATTCCAAACAAATCGAAACAGTAGCTAAAAACCCCAATTTAATCATTTAATATTTAAATCAAATATTAAATGATTTTCTTTTGCCACCAAACTTTTTGTGGCACTCTGATCTTGTGCAATATCAATTATGGATCAAGTTCCATATTTTACAAAATTTCCTAAGTGACTAAATTAAATGCAAAGAGAAAATACAAAAGAAAAAGACAAGAAAAATAAAACCTAGCAAAACCTACCCCCTGGGCAGAGCCCAATTCCCTCGCTGGGCCACCCAGCCCATTCCCCTCCCCACCCCGAATCCAGCCCACCCCACCCGGTCATCCCCTTCCTCCCGTACGCCTCCAGGGCGTGGCGTCCATCCGCCGACTCCACGACGGCGAGCCCCCCCCGTGGAGGCCATCCGGCGGCTGGCCGGCGGCTACAAGAGGGCCAAGCCCCCCAGGCCGCGAAACCCTAGCCCCAAGCCCGCAGAGCTCACCCCCTTTCCACACCGCGTCGCCTTTCTCCTCCCCGTGGTCGCCCAGCGCATCCGTGGCCACCATCGTCGTCGGCGACGCAGCCAAAGGCCTCTCCCCGCCGGAAGAGGCTGTCCAGCAGCCACCCCGTGCTCTGCTCCTTCTCGCCGCGCCTTCCTTCGTCACCAAGACGCCGCGCCGCCGTGAATCGAGCGCTCGACCTCGCCACAGACGCCGCAACCCCCCAGCCGGAATTGGCGCGCTCCGGGCCGCCTCACGCCTCTGAACCACGCCAACGGCTCCACTGTGAGCATACGCAACCCCCACAACTCCCCGTTCTCGAGTTCGCCCGCTAGTCGCCGTCCCCCAGCGAGAGCAGCTCCGGCCGCCGCCGCCGCGGAGCACGACGTCGCCGTTATGGAACCCCCTTGGCCTTCATCTTGAGCACCAGTGGGTGCGCGGCCACCCCCTCGTTCGATTCCGCCAGCTCCTGTATAGCTTGGTCACCGGATCCGGCCATGGTGGCCTCGCCGTCGGGCTGCAGTCGCCGCCGGCGGGCTGGCTGTGGCCTGGGTGCCACTGACCCGTGGGCCCCGCCTCGCTAATCCCCTGTTAGTTGGCTAACCAGCCACTGACAGTGGGCCCACCCCCCTTAAACCCCATTTAATTAAACCATATAACTGTTAATTAGTCCCTGTTAGGATGACAGATGGGTCCCACTTGTAAGTCGTTAAAGAAAATGAATTTATAATAATATCAGTGTATGACATGTGGGCCCTGGCAATTTTTTTTAATTAAACTAAAATGATTTATCACATGTGAGGCTGACCAGTGGGTCCCCTCAGTCAGTTTGACCAGTCAAACTGTTCTGGATAATGTTGATTTTAATAATAAAAGAAATTCCAGAAAATCCTTTTAATATTAAAAATTCAATATCTTTTAAACCGTAACTCGGATCGAAAAACTTTATACATGAAAGTTGATCAAAAAAATATAACGAATACGGATACGCTATCCGTATGTCTGCCACACCCCCCTAACACACCGATCATCGACATTACCCCCCTCCGGGCTGTCTGTCGATAATTTCCGGTACCGATAAAAAGTACCCGGTTGAAGTTATTCCGAACACGAAAGTTTTTCGGAATAGATCAACTAGCACGGATACACCCCCCTTATGTTTTTCCGGTACCCATGACACCTCCGGCTTGATCCTTCCCCCTCCGGACACCCTGTCCGGTAATCACCCGGAGCCGGTAGTTCATCCCCGGATGAATTCCCGCTCGGAGCAACGTGCATTGCACTGCGTAAGAACACCGTTAACATTTCATCTGTCATGTCATGCATATGTTTGTATATTATTGCTGTGTATTTACTGTTTCCTCCCCCCTTAATCTCCGGTAGACCCTGCTGCTACCGCCGACTACACCGCTGCCGGGTACGACTACTTCGTCGACGACCCTACCCCTACCGTCGAGCTTGCAGGCAAGCAGAGCCATTCTCTTCCCCAGATATCGCCTACCTTTCCGTACATTTCTTGCACTAGGCATTGTTACTGCTGCTGTTACGTTATACTCCTATTCAATTGCATAGCCTGATTTTGTCGCCCCTTGATGTACCTTTCTTATCCTATGCTGCCTATTATAATTATGCATATATTCAGCAGTGAACCCTGCGCATTGTTAGCTAGGACTAGATAGCGGGACGTGATCACTCAGGGGAGTGAACACGGATATAATATATACAACTGCACAGGTACGGTACAAAGCAGACACCGCCAAAGGCCCCTATCTGGGTTATGCCTAGTCACCTCAAGTGTGAGCTATCAAGGAGTAATACTTGTACTCCACTCGAGGCTGACTTTGTCTTGCCGCCATTGGGTCCTGGACAGCGGTTGTCCTCAAAGGTAAGAAAGTCGGGCGACCCAACGGTGCCCGCGAGCGGTATATCGTCGGGAACGACAGGGAGGGTACGACCGACGTTACTGGCGTGCTTGGCCCCTGCTCGTATCTCGCGAGAGTTACCAAACCACGAAAGTCGAGCTCTACCAAGAGCACACGCGAGACAAGGTAAGGAGACGGTTCACCTTGTTGGTAACCGCAGTGACTTGGTGGGACGACAGGGCAGGCACCGATGTACTGGTGGTCCTGACTGCTGTCGTTGACCGCGGGTCGGTTAAGTCGAGGCAACGATAACGGTTGTCACGTAGGTTAATTAAAATGCTAAATGGTTCGGCGGATGACTTGAGAGACCGGTTGGTCTGTTCGCACTACCTACACGTGGGATTACGGTGTGGGCCCTCCGCGTCGTAGTTCGTCCGAAAGCTCTTCAGACGTCAGCAGTACTGCGTCCTGATCGCCGGGAAGTGGTCTTGTCTTTTGCTGCAGCAGGTGTGTTTGGATTTGCTTTTGCTTCACCGGCCAGACTCGCACCGTGCAGGAGCGTGCAAGGGTGAGGGACCTAGACTCCTTGGCGCATAGGATATAGTCCGGCGGATGGCCTCTCTGTTGAGCCTAGGATGGGCTGCGTCGTGTCGGATAGCCTCGGTGGGGCGTTCCCTAACAAGGTTCACGCCACCCTGGAGATCCGAGCGTGCAGGCTGAACAGTAGTGCACCCCTGCAGGGAGTTTAATCTATTCGAATAGCCGTGTCCACGGTAACAGGACGCTTTATGCTGAAGCTGGATCTTACCACTAGAAACTATCATTATTAAACTGTATGGTTCCGGGTTTTCTTCCTCGCAGGGATGTCGAGGAGGTGAACTCGGAGGCATTATTAATATTGTTAATCATTACCACTTATATTATACAATGTTGCAGCAACTTCTGCTTCATTGTTACTTTATTGCTTTATATAAACTATTGGCTGATTCTTACCTCATGCTGCAAGACATCGTCGGAAGATGCTAGTCTTCGATAGGCCTAGCTTCTTACCCTTATTCTGATTTCTATCTTGCAGTCCACTATATATACAGCCTCTTCTTTCCGTTGATACAATGCATAATGCTTAGTAGCGGACGTAAGACTCGCGGGTATACTAGATACTCACCTGCTTTATTTCCTTTACTGTTTTGCCTGATCGGCCGCTGCAGTTGACGTTGGAGCCCAGGAGCCGGAGTACCCCGGAGGCGGATACTACTACGTCGAGACCCCCGCTGACCAGGACCAGGAGTAGTTTCGGAGGCTCCCAGGCAGGAGGCCTTGCCTTTTCGATCTGTATCTCTGATGTTATTTGTGCTAGCCTTCTTAAGGCAAAACTTGACTAACTATGTCTGTACTCAGATACTATGGCTTGTATAACTTATGTATTCGGGTCCGCGTGACCCCCTTTATTGTAACATATTGGTTTATCCTTTTGTGTTTAGTGTTGTTCTGTGATATTCTCACCGTGGCACCCTAATCTCAGCCGTGTACCCTGCGTGTATGATTACTGTACACGGATTGATTTTAGGGGCGTCACATCTCCCAAGTAATTCATTCGCTCGCCGCCGTAGCATATATGCTTTCTTAGCATTCAGCCATCGTCCTCTTCCAACATTCCTTTTGGATTGTTGTAATTATGCAGTGATGATCAAGACTGCGTACTCATCTGCTTTTCACCGCAACACTCGCATTCCGTGTATTTAGACTCGGGGAGTGTGAAGAAGAATCATTACAAGTATATCATAAGAGTTTTGGATGATGCTCTCGCCGGCTACGAAGAAGCCGGAGGCAAGATCGTGAAGCACAAGTACAGAAAGCATCGGCCTAGCGTGAGCGTGTTCAACCACGTAACGCAATTCCCGTGTGTCAAGAAGTCGGCTAGCTGTGCGAGGGATGCGTACTACGCCCTCCATCACATGCGGGTGATTGTACAGGAAGAGCGCAACCTTACGCTGCCAAGTCATCTCAAAGCGTGGGCCGAAAGGAAGGCGGCAATCGCCGATGCAAATCTTAGGAAGGAGTTCTTTCACATCCAAGGGGAGATGGCGACTATCATCCGTCATGAAGTACAGGTGAAGAGGTCGATCTTCCACTGCAACATTGCACCATCCAATGGGGAGATAGAAGCCCGCCTAAAGGCCTTACGTGACACAAGGCCTTTCATGACGAAAGAAGGATGCCGCCCATTCCCTGAGCCGAGTCACAAGTGATGACGATCGATGTGAATTTCATTCTACGTTGTTTCATGCTTAGAGTTGTTAGTTCCGAACAACATTGATGATTTTTGTTCTAAATAACTTTATATCTATCGCACAAACACTTTTCCATCTTTGTATAAATGTATCATGCATCATCTTGGCTATGCTACTAGTTTAGTTGATCATGTTCTTATTGAAGTGGTCTTGTGTGTATGTATCTTCCTATATGCTTAAATGATAAATGTGGTCATTGATGCCATTTTCATTCACACTCACTTGTTTGCTGCAACAGATCAATCAAAATGATCAACATTATCAAGATGGAGTGAAGAAACCAATACTCGAAGATTAATTTTAGGGTTTTCTTTTATTTCATTTGTAATAACTTGTATTCGATACTTGTATACAATACTCGAAAACATGTAATGCTTTCTCTAATTATTTAATGCTTCTATTTATGTAATAATTTCTGTGATTCCATTTATGTAATTGTTTCTGCATTTTGTTTTGTTTTTCTGTAAATTAATTTGTTTTGTTTTCTGTAATAAAGATTTAGTGGCGCATATTTTGTACAGGTAGTGGCCCACCAGTAATGCGCCACCCCTAAGGAACCTTATGGGTGGCGCATTCTGAAATGCGCCTCCCATAAGGTCTTAGGGATGGCACATTTCAAAATGCACCACCTATAAGGGTCTTAGGGGTGGCGCATTCAGAATGCGCCACCCCTAAGCCCTTATTAGTGGCTTGTCCTTAGTGGCGATGCGCCACTAAAGCTAAAAAAGGGCGCCACCATAAGCCCTTTCTCTAGTAGTGCATTCAAGAATTACTCAAGAACAAAAATATAAAAGATAAGAACCAAATATATTACTCAATCACAATGTAAACATAGTCTCATAATCCATGAGATCACAGCAAACTCAGCATAGCAACAGTAGAAAGAATTACATATGTGCCTTGATCATGTAAGGCAACTCAGAAGGTCAAATCCATGAAGAAAAAAGAGGGGAGGAGAACATTACATAGCTACTGATCATGGACCCATGGTCCAAGGTAGACTACTCACGGATCATCCGGGAAGCGTCCATGGTGGAGGAGAAGCTCCCGAAGGTCAATCCTCCCTCCGGCAGGGTGTAGGGAAGAGTTCTGCTGGCTCTCCCAATCTTGGAAGCGCGGAGGCGGCGGAACAGAGGCAAGATCGCGAAAAAGGGTTGTTCTTTCGGAGGTTTCCCGTGACGGAGAATAAATAGGCGAAGGGGGTCAGCCAGGAGGGCCACCAAGGGTCCAGGCGGACCCCTGGCGTGGCCCCACCCTACGGCACGCTGACAAGGCGTCTGGGCTCTGGTGGGTCCCCTCTGGCCCCTCCACGGTGATTCCCGAAGCTTCCGGTATGCTGATTTTTTATTGTATTTTCCCGGAATTTTTGAAGCATTTTTAATACGGGGGGAAAACTTAAATAGAAAAACAGAAGAAAATAGGAACTTGCACTGGGGTGCACTGAGTTAATAGGTTAGTCCAAATATGATCAAAAGTGTATGAAAGTGTTTATAAAACATAGCAATATCACACATATCATGTTGTAAGCATGCATGACTTACAGGTACGTTTGGGACGTATCATGCTACAGTTGCATCTTCGTGTGGCCGCCGCGGTACTTCACCTCCAGCTTCTGCAAGAGGGAGTTCCAGTCGGCGCAGGCCTTTGGAGGCCACATGAATGTCCACCACAGGGATAGGGACAGATTCCGCCACGGCTCGCCTTCTCCTCCTCCGCCTCCTCCTTGTCCATTTGCTGCTGCTGCGGGAAGCCCTAACCCTACGTGGGCAGCAACAACATCAGCAACAGGAGAAGCTATCCCCAACCTCAACAATCCTCCTCCTCCACCACCATCGCCGCAACCATCCGTGTACAATGAGGGATCGTTGGCGGCATTGTCGAGCTCGATGGCATTAGAGTTGAGACTGCCGCTAGGGTTGGAGACCGGGCCGCAGTGCTGCACCGAGGAAGATGATGGTGTAGATCTTGAGCTTAGGCTCGGCTGCTCATGATCGATCCAGCATATTATGCTCTAGTCTATCTAATTGCATCACTAGGTTTGTTCCCAAGTTAGTGTGTGCCCTACCTTGGTAATAAGGTCTAGCAATAGGTACCTTAGTTTAACCTAGGATAATGGATGACTTGGTGTATGCTTCTTTGCTTCTTCAATGTATCATTAGTTCGATTTTGATGTTTCAGGCTTTCATCTAGCTAGGTACCTATGGTCGTGTTTACTGTTTAAGATGCTACTGCGCAGGGTGAGCCAGCATGATCTATGAAATCGTCTTACTTTTGTTTTTTCAGCAATGTCTCTCTCTCTCATGTGGTGTAAATATTGGAAAATTAAAAGGATCGACTAATGGTTATGTTATTGACAAAATATTTTGGGTCATATGTCACTTTTTCATATGCCATTCAATTTTGACCAAAAGAACAACCATATACAAAAAAATTCGATTGTCGGAAATCTTTATTCAATTGTTATAACTCACATTGCTCAATTAATGCATTTGCTCACAAAAATGAACATGAGCCCAAAAAAGTGAATTGGGCTCAAGCAACATATAAAATAAAGAGAAACAAAAAATGATTTTTATTCAAGTAAGGATGAGTTAGTGGCATTTGTATTACCCTTTAAGAAGAAAGGAAGTAAAAGCATAATGGTCGTATTTTTTAATGGCCATCACATCGGTCACATAATAGTAGGCTTTGAACCGTCCAATGAGTTAGGCAAACAGTGGTTGTTGAAATTATTCTCACTATCACACTCAAAAAATAACTTGAAGAGTCATATAGGCATCTACTTGAACTGCGTGCTACTTACTGGCTCAATCAGTATACTCACTGACACCCTCTACCAGAAAGCATGAATCTCATTGGTCCTCATTTCAACAATTTTTTACCTATGGCTGAGTTGTGGCCGAATCCGTTTTGACACACTTCCTGTGGCTATGCGTTGTTAGTGGTTGTGGCCGAATCTATTTCGGCCACAACTTCCTATGCCTGTGCGTTGGCAGTGGAAGTGGATGTGGTTGTGGGGCTTACCTATATCAACACAACCACACCCGCACGTAGATACAACCACATGAAAAGCAAGAGATACATCCACAACATGGCTCCAACTAAATTCGAACATTTTCAACACACTTGCTATGCCTATGCGTTAGCAGTGGTTGTAGTCGTAAGAGTTAGGTTTTTCCATGGCTGTGGATGGGAGAAATAGATGGAGAGAGAGAAAGAGAGAGAGGAACGTATTTATTTAATGGCCATCACATCGGTCACATAATTGGAGGCTATGCACCGATATAGTGGCTGTAGAAATTATCCTCACTAACACAATCAAAGAATATCTTGAAGAGTCAAATAGGCTCACTGGCTTAATCAATATACTCACTAACACATTCCTACCAGAAACCAGGAATCGCATCAGTCATAATTTCAACAATTTTTTACCAAGGTGATCAAGAGACATGAAATAAATGTTGCAAAGAAAACAACTAAAACATCACAGATGGATTAACTAATTCATTGAAGCATAAATATAATTGTCGCATGCATCACTCCAAAAGACTTCCAAGATGCCATATGCAAAAAATATATAGACTAAAATAAACGTCTGGACAACTTATTTTCCCTCTCCAACTTGGCGAGTTGATATTCCCTCCTGAAAACTGTCACACGCCTCCAGATGTCATATGTAGAAAAAGCATCTACTGCTACATAGTCGATGTCCTTGCGAGACAAAGGATATCAAGCCCACTGACTGTGATCCGTAAAAGTAAACCCATCCTTCATCTTTCCATAGTCCTCGTCAATGATGAGTTCTGCAACATCCACCAACGAATCCAGGGGTTTGTAGGCTTTTGGCAACCTCCACTTTCCTCGGATGTCCATGAAATTGGACACATACATATCGGATTTCTCTAGCATCTCAACGTCTATTCTAATAGAGAAACCAACAAAAGTGTACCTGTTGTTCTTGGGAAAGTTTTTGAATTTTAACCACCTTTTCTTAACTTCGCTGATGTGGCCCAAGTGCGCGCGATAGCTATCCAAACGGTTTTTGACCCCTATCTCCTACGGAAATCAGAACCGCCGCCTTGACTATGGATAGTCAGAAACCGTTGCCTATGGATAGTCCGCGCAGACGCACAAGATAACTCAAACGTTTGAGATGAAGTTTTTATCGCAAAAACTTATCCACGAATGTCTGTCTGAGATTATTAGCCTATGGCATCCATTTAGTACATAAGCTACGTTTGTGTTCTTCAAATCTAAACAAAGAGTTGTGCACAAATACTCGTGTGGCTTGAGAATTGAATCCCAAACGCATCTTCCTGATTGAACTGTGTGCTCTTCGTAGTACATTACAAACGGTTGTGAATGAAATTTTGTGTGCAATTAAAATTAAATCCCAAACCTCATTATGATCGAATTGTGTGAGTTTCACAAAGTCATCAGTGATGAATTTATATAAAAAAACTTGTGGAATAATATAAATAATAACTGAATAACTTAATTATTTAACCATTTGGAATGTAATACAAAATAAAAAATTGAGAATATTATGAAATAATCAGATCACACACAGTATATTTCGAAGCCATCGCAATATTTCATAACTTGCACCGCAGTACACATCAAGATTTTACAACTGACATCATAGTACATAATTGAGCAATAAATTTGGCATCCAACATCTAAGACCTTTCAATACTAACATAATAGATGAACCTCATCTAAAAATATGTTGAAGTGGAAGGCGAATATTGATGGCGTCATTGACGGGATCGCCAATGGTATGTGGTGTCACAGCCCTCCAAAACACAAGAAACATTACTACCTCTTTTTCCAATGTATTGTTCATAGTGTTAAGATAAGTAGAATAAACTTGCAACTATTATTTTTGCAGAATGTCAAATATGTGGGAGTACTATATCTTACAGTGACAGTGAAGTGATCTACATAATCAATCTTCACACGTATCATCGGGCACTTTGTTGAGCTCATCTATCAAATTTGGTCATGCTAACTCTCTGGCATAATGGAATTCACAGAAAGATCACCACATTACACCAATTTTCAGACATAACACCACCCTCCAAACTGCGGCCGAGGCGGAGATATGAGCCAGATGATGCAAATAATTAACCACATGGGGTGAGGAAAGAGGCAGCAGATCACCTGGGGGATTTTAGAGAACGCAAATTTCTTCATCCTGGTGGCTTAAACTTAATGGGATGCTGGAAGAATGAAGTGCTTTACCTTCAGCAAAATTTCCTTCTATAAAGTTGATATCATTGTGCTAGAATTCTGGATGCCTGTGATCCCCTCTCTATATGTTCCTTGCAAATTAAGTAAAAACTCATAAGTGACACAACAAAACATATGTAGAAGCTTCGTTATGAGAACATCATATTTTTGTTTTGACGAAAGAAGTAATAGATATGAGGAAGCAAACAACCTTGGGTGGATGACGAATGAGGTAGCAGATCAGCTGAGGGACTTTAAAGAACAAAAATTTCTTCATCCAACTGACTTAAGCTTCATCGGCGGGCGGTAGCATAAAGTGATTTACCGTCAGCAAAATTAGCATCATCTGCGAGCATCATTAGTCAAGTATGACTAATTCATATAAGTAGAAGTACTAGGTATAGTGGAGTTGTAAATACAAGATTTTGCAACCCATTGAATACAAAGTTTTGTTCATTAATATAGTTAATCTATTTTGTTGTAACAAATTTTGAAGACGTAAAAAAAATCGTAAATTCACAACATTCGTCAATACTACTCTCGTCCTGGGTACTTTGAGCAGTTATATGATTGCAAAAACATATAATCAATGAATCCCACTAAGATGCATTTATAGTGTCTATCTCAACATGCAAACTATCTACCCCACCAACTATTATAGTCAATCATTTGTGCATGTCATCCACTAACAAAACCTTACTAGGATACATTTGTGCATGTTATTTTAGCCAACCATTTATCCATGTCACTGAGTATATTTACATGCATTTCATACCCTTTCAATTTAGATTATAGACTTGTAATAGAAATTTCCGTTGCAGCACGCGAGATGTTCTTGTAGTTCAATATATGATGTGATCGTCGATATCATAACTTCTCAAATTACCCCAGGACAAGAGTAATATTGATGACTGATTGTCAGATACAATGCGGTGTACTTCTTCAATTTTGTGTTGCAACAAAATAGAGCAACTATATCTACTGTTAGGACTTTGAAATCAATGACGAATGGATAAAGCTTTCTTGCACCTACAATCCTACAATATACAACCTTCCACCTGTAAGAATGAGTCTAACTTGACTCGTGATGCAGAGTTAAGCACACCGACATAAAGATAGGATGGTTGAACCACCGTATGTATGTCACACCTGAGATAGCCACGAACGTCCGGGAATAAGTAAACATCTAGGTGTAGCATGGCAGCGGAGTAGTCGGTGTTCTTACATGATCTGCAGATTGCTCTGTTTATCCCTCCTCTGCAGGAATCCCATTTTTTATAATCCTCCCTGGGCTCTTCCATTCTTGCGATCAGATCAGAAACCGGAGAATAGTTAATCACAACAGATTGCTCATAGACCTTTTATTCTTGAAGAATTACAGGAAATAAAGAGTGAAAATGAACACTATGTTACAGCTCTGACAAGACATCACATTCCTCGTGTAAGTGTTATTGAAGAGCATATTACATAGTGGCATTACATTGAAAAGGGAAACCGAATATAATGGAATAAGCTTAAGCTTGCTAGTTGAACATAGGCATTAGGTAAGCTGAAACGAGCTACTGCTCATCCTCATCAAAGATGATGATGGTCTCTTTCCCCTTGGAAGAGGGCGAGATCTGCACATCGTGGGTGCCCTGCTCGCGGTTGGTGTGGTTCACCAACCTGCTGGACTTAGAGTTCATGTAAGCATCAGCACGCTGCGAAAACACAGTGTAGGGTTCGTCGTAGGCACCGACGATGCCCGCGAAAAAACACCAAGATCTGCTATGCAAAGCTGACAACCTTGAGGCAGCGTCGATGCGCCACACGTTCAAGGTGGCCTCAACGGCCATCCTCGAGGAGCTTAGGGTCCGCGAGCAAAGACGCCACCGCGATTTGCCTCACCACGGCCAAGTGCTCCTTGAGCTCCAGGACATAGCGCCTAGAACATGGCGAACAGCGGGACCTGCGGCTTGTGGAAGTGGTGGTGGAGATTTGGATGGGACGTGGCGGGTCGGCGGTCGTGGCATGGGTGTGGACGAAGAGGGTTGTGTTGGATCTTGAGGTGAGAACAGGGTAGGTGCTTCGTCATCGAGGAGGCCGGGGAAATGTGCAGGGGGTGGGGGTATTTGAACAAGGAAGGGGGGAATGTGTGCTGAAGAGAGAGGAAAAATAAGGGGGGAGGCTCTATATTGCGGCTAGCAATTTTTTTTGCTATATGCGCGGGTAAAGTGCCGCCAAACAAAATCATCACAAACGCTTGTATCTTAATAATTGATTGTGATCATCGCATATCCCAAAATAATCGCAAACGCTTCTATCTTTAATAATTAATTGCGATCATCGCATATCCCAATATCATCGCAAAAAATGAAGGAAACTAGCCAATGCACGAAAGACTTTAGTTGATAAACAATTTAATGATGCAACCTTAGCAACAACAAACTAACCACCAATGCATTGTGAAGTATAGTTGCTTAACTCATTTAATAGTTAATAAACTTAACACCTCACTTAGAACCTTTGCATCGGAAGTAGTCTTAAAAGGAGCTAGCATTAACATTAACAATACACAGGGGTTTACTAGTATCCGCTATTAAACAAAGACCATGGCCGGCGGCCCAGGGATCCGGAGGACCTACGCATCGTCGTCAGAGGAGTATTTGAGGACTTGTGAGGATGACATCTCGGTGTCGTCGACATTGGCGTATGCATCGGCATTGGTGTCGGCAACGCCCTCAGACGCCTATGGTCCGATGCTGAGGTTGCCGTATCCATCGTGGTCGACCAGTTCATCGTTGTAATGCTCACATTAATGCTCGCGGTAGTGGTGGAGCCAAAGATCCTTTTGGTGCATCGTTTCCGATTCTTCCATGACCCATAGAAGGTCTTCCTCCTTATCCAACTCACGCTCGTACTCGCGTTCAACGATTTCGTGGGGAAGGGGAACCATGGCTTTCGTAAATGCGTCATCGGAGAGCATCTCGGCCGTCGCTCCGGCAAGGGCGGCCGCCGCAGCATCGGCGGCGGCTCTAGCAGTTACGGCTCCTGCATACGCTGTCTCGGATGTTGCCACAGCGGTCTGTAATGCTGCAGCCGCCCTCTCCTCAGCCGCCGCCGACCTGCCGGCAGCCCCCGACGCACTCTCGGAGGCTGCAGCCGCTCTCTCGGTGGCTGCTCGAGTACGAGCGGCAGGTGCAACCGCCATCTGAGCTACTGTTGTGGCGGTCTGTAAAGCTGCCGCCGTCCCGTGGTCTGCCGCCGCCCTCTCAGCGGATGCGGCCGCGCTCTCGGCAGATGCGGCCGTGCTCTCGGTGGTGGCGATGGCTCTAGCAACTGAGGCGGTCACATCATCCTTCATGGCGAAGCTACTAGGTGGGGACATGGTCGATTTTATTGGGGATGGGACGTTTGGGGTCTAGTGGGGTAGAAATGAATCTGGCCTTGGACGCTATAAAACGTCTGAGCTGTGTGCGCGCCTGATATGTCTAAAACGTATCGATAATTTCTTCTCGATCCATTTTTGTTTTGTGTGATATTGCTATGATCTAGATACACTTTCATGCACTTTTGATCATATTTGGATGAACCTATTAACTCAGTGCACCCCAGTGCCAGTTTCTGTTTTCTGCTGTTTTTCTATTTCAGTTTTCCCTCATATAAAAAGTGCTCCAAAAATACGGGAAAAATCAGATAAAAAAATCAGCGTACCAGAAGCTTCCAGATCCCCGAAGGAGGGCCGGGTGGCCACCACCAGGTGCCCAAGCGGCCACCTGGCGTGGCCAGGGGCCTGGCCGCGCCAGGGGGGCGCCTGGACTCCTGGTGGCCCTCCTGGTTGCCCCGCTTCGCCTATTTATTCTCCGCCACGGGAAACTTCAGAGGACAACCCTATTTCGCAAACTCATCTCTGTTTTGCCGCCGTCCCGATTCCAAGATTGGGAGCACCGTCAGGACCCTTCCCGGCACCGTGCCGGGGGGAGGATCGACCTTCGGGAGCTTCTCCTCCACCATGGACGCTTCCCAGATGTGCTATGAGTATTTTTCTTTGGACCATGGGCCTGTGGTCAGTAGCTATGTGATGTTCTCCTCCCCTCTTTGTTCTTCGTGGTTTAGACCTCGTGAGCTATCCTACATGATCGAGGGACATATGTAATCTTTCTGCTTTTGCTATGCTGAGTTTGATGAGATCTGATGGATTATGAGATTATGTTCAGATTGTGAAAGAGTAATATAATTTGTTCTTATCTTTTGTATTTTTGTGCCTAAGTAATTCTTGCATGTTCTCCGTTGGTGTTTATTGCTTTTGCCAAGTAGTAGGTAGAAACTCCAAGAGGGAACATTATGCTCGATTGTGGGTACATGCCCCCTGATGACACGCTTGAGTGACAGAAACATGAGTCTAGGGATGTGCTGTGGCCACAAGGGGGAAAACAACGGTGCTTCTAAACGCGGTTGCAAGGATTGTTTACTTTAGGCAAAGTTCTTTTTAATGCAGTTGTCTGTTGCTTTGGGTTTATACTTTGGGTGGGGCTGGCAACTTAATACCAGCGAGATGTTCTGGATAGATATCTCACGGTGGATGATTAGTAGTAGATGCAGATGGATTTCGGTCTACTTATTTTGGCGTACCGCCCATGCTTTTGAGCCTCTTCCTTTCTTTTGTAGCATAGTTAGCATTGCGGTGTGTTTATAATCCTGTCAATTTCCCATCTGTAATTTATTTACCTTGCATAGAAGGTTTATCGTCTTTTGGGAGAGAGACATCACTAGTGAACATCACGGGACCCCGGTCCATATTATCATCGTTGTTTACATGCTCATTTACTTTTACGATCTTACTTTCAGTTGCTATCATTATCATTATCCCTTATGTTTGACCCTTTGTAAACAACAAGACCGGAGAGATTGACAACCTCTCTGAACTTCGTTGGGAGCAAATTTAGTTGTGTCGTGTGCAGGTCCTGGTGAACCAAGTGATTATTTTCAGACGGCGCATCACTTTTTGACCAACCTGCGGGAGACAAACCCTATCCTCTACATAGGGGAAGTTTGCTGCTATCCTACATCTCACCTTGAACTTGGGGTAACCAACGAAGGGCGAGAAGCCTTTATTACTTCCGCGCCATTAGCGCCACGGTCGGTCAATTGGACCATCTTGGATATTTTCCACAACCCAAATGATCTCTTCATATAAATTGTGGGAATATGAATGGTTTATATTGATTGTGTTACAAATAGCTCGTCTGGGATAGTTTGGGTCTATATCGCCGCTTAGATCTTTGAAATGTCATCCCATTCGCTGAAAAACACTTACAAATGCACTGAGGAACCACATGTTGATTTTTGAAACCATTTACGTGCACTGTTTTAGTCCTTCGCAATGCAAATCAGAATTTTAATCCATTTAATGCCTATAAGTGCATGTAATGTGATAAAAATAGCAAACTATCCAGCAAAAAATTCATACTGTAGCACGTGTGATGGTTGGATCTATGGTCACTGTAGAAAAAAACTCAAGGTCAACAGATGAAGAAAATGAGAACATACATTAGAATACGATTCATTCCATCCTTGAAACCATGACTCTTCTTCGGGGATAGTTCGATTTCTAAAGGGTGTACATCATACAAGTTGTACAATCGTATCATATTTTTTTCCCGGCATACTGAAGTGATATGATGACACCCTGCCAAGTTTCAAAATTTTCAGACCTAATTAAAAAATTTAGATTTTTTAAACGAATGAATGTCGCGTTCATGGTTGGATATCGCCGCCTAGATCTTCAAAAAGCCATCCCTTTCGCTACAAAACAGTTACCAATGCACTAAGGAATCACATGTTGATTCTTCAAACTATTTGCGTGCACTGTTTTAGTCGTTCGCAATGCTAATCTGCATTTTAATCCATTTAATGCCTATAAATGAACGTAATGCGATAAAAATAGCAAACTATTCAGCAAAAAATTCATATTATAGCACGTGTGATGGTTGGGTCTATGTTGACTGTAGAAAAAAACTCAAGGTCAAAATATGAATGGTTTATATTGATTTGGTTACAAATAGCTCGCTTGGGATGGTTTGGGTCTATATCACCACTTAGATCTTTGAAATTCATGGAATTTTTTAATGAATGAATTTAGCGTTCATGGTTGGATATCCCCGCTTAGACTTTGAAATGTCCTCCCATTCGCTGCAAAACACTTACCAATGCACTGAGGAACCACATGTTGATTTCTCAAATCATTTTCGTGCACTCTTTTAGTCGTTCGAAATGCTAATCTTAATTTTAGTCCATTTAATGCCTAGAAATGCATGTAATGCCATAAAAATAGCAAACTATCTAAAAAAATTCATATTGTAGCACGTGTGATGATTTGGTATATGGTCACTGTAGAGAAAAACTCAAGGTTAAAAGACGAAACAAATGAGAACATACATTCGAATACGATTCATTCCATCCTTCAAACCACGACTCTTCTTCGAGGATAGTTCGGTTTCTTAAGGGTGTACATCATACAAGTTGTACAATCGTATCATATATTTTTCTCGGCATACTAAAGTGATATGATGACACCCTGCCAAGTTTCAAAATTTTCAGACCTAATAAAAGATTTATGGAATTTATAAACGAATGAATGTCGCGTTCACGGTAGGATATCGCCGCTTAGATCTTCGAAATGTCATCACATTCGCTGCAAAACTCTTATCGATGCACTGAGGAACCACACATTGATTTTTCAAACCATTTTCATGCACTGTTTTAGTCGATCGCAAAGATAATCTGTATTTTAATCCATTTAATGCCTACAAATGCATGTAATGCATTAAAATAGTTAAATATCCAGAAAAAAATTCATATTGTAGCACGTGTGATGGTTGGGTCTATGGTCACTGTAGAAAAAATTCAAGGTCAAAAGATGAAGGAAATGAGAACATACATTCGAATATGATTCAATGCACCTTGAAACCACGACTCTTCTTCGAGGATAGTTCGATTTCTAAAGGGTGCAAATCAAAGAAGTTGTACAATCGTATCATATTTTTTCCCCACATACTGAAGTGATATGATGACACCCTGCCAAGTTTCAAAATTTTCAGACCTAATGAAAAAATTCTAGCATTTTTAAATGAATAAATGTCGCGTTCATGGTTAGATATCGCCGCTTAGATCTTTGAAATGTCATCCCATTCGCTTCGAAACACTTAACAATGCACTAAGGAACCACATATTAATTTTTCAAACCATTTTCGTGCACTGTTTTAGTCGTTCACAATGCTAATCTGAATTTTAATCCATTTAATTCCTAGAAATGCACCTAATGCGTTAAAAATAGCAAACTATCCAGCAAAAAATTCATATTGTAGCACGTGTGATGGTTGGGTCTATGGTCACTGTAGAATAAAACTCAAGGTCAAAAGATGAAGCAAGTGAGAACATACAGTCGAATACGATTCATTCCACCTTGAAACCACGACTCTTCATCCTATTAGCGGTGCATACTTGTCCTCTAGCGCATTGATTCCGATGTGCTCTTTGTCGGCCGGTGGGAACCAGCTGGAGGGCTCCACCGATCCGGAAATGATGCGAAGAACTTCTCCGCGTGTCTTGCATGGTGTTCCCGGCACCTCCTTGCCGGAACCCTCTAGGGTTGCTCCCGAACTGTCCATGAGACGTTTCCGGAATCCAGGGAAACGGGGTACCCCAATATCCGTTTACCGACAGTAGCCCCCGATCTCGGATTCCGATGAAGGCATCCCTGAATCGAAGTCGAGTCGTCCGAGAAGATCTTGTAGTATGTGCATCGGTTGTCATGTCACAGGGACATAGGTCGTGCCACGTGGTGCTCCTCCAGTCGGATTTGACGGGTGATGATGATGCCCTGTCCTGTGGGTGTCCGTTGGGTATTTAAGAAAACATATGTGTAATGGTGGGATCCATTCCCCTTCTTTCTCATCCACATCTCATTTCCGGCTTCGCGCTGCCATGGTGCGTCTGATGTCCCTCCACACTCTAGATGAGGCGGCTCAAACGATCTTGGGAGTGTGAGACGGCAGCTCAGGCATAGGCGGCACAGCTGTCCGGAGCGGTCGTGGTCGAGCTCGCGGCGGTGCGTCATCTTCGGCTCTAACGAGGGTGCACACGGCAGTGCCGGCCCACGAGTTCTTCGTGGCGGCGACCGACCCTGCGTGCGGATGGCTTCGGCTACCGGAGCCCTTTGCGCAGGCAATGGAGCCACCGCAAGCCTCAGGGATTGTACCTCCGGGTGGAGGGCTGCCCCCACGGCTCCGCGTGGGTGACCATGGCCTTCGGCGACGACGACGCCATGTACGTGGACTAAGGCTGGGTGCCATTCGTCCGCTGGAGGAACATCCAGCAGTTCCAGGCCATCCTCTTCCGCTTCGATGGCCAGTACACCATGTGGATGAATGTCTTCCAGCCGTGGGGAACCCGCGTGGAGTGTTGCTGTCACATCCCAACTTTTACTCTCTAGTTAATTTAAATAACCAAAAATTACGGCCAACAAAAACTTTGCATGAAATGTTGTGTTGATTGAATCCATGTTTGAAGTTGTGTGATATCATGATGTACTAGTAGCACTGGTGGACAGACCCCCATATTATCCCGGGTCATATGGGCCTTCGGTCCCGGTTCCACACCCGGGACCAATAACCCGGGACCAATGATGATCCCGGTTGGCCCATGAACCGGGACCGAAGAGGCTCCACGTGGCCTGGCGCGCAGCGAGGGGGGGAGGGGTCATCGGTCCCGGTTGATAGGAAGAACCGGGACCGAAGAGGGCCCCCTTTTAACCCTATTTTCTGATTTTTTTTCATTTATTTATTTTCGGTTTTGTATTCAATTAAATGGTACCATATATATATATTAAAGCAACAATGAAGGAACCACAATATATATTACACATTATCGTCACGAATATATCATATACACCATCTCATTCCTCGTGCTTGGTCGAACATGTATTACACAAACGGTACTCGATCACACGAGTTCGATCTATTTTACATCGGTCCTTGGCCGCTTGTCTTCCAAAAAATGAGGGTGAAAGAACTCTCCGGTCGGAGCTATGACATGGTCTAATAAGAATCCGGCGATTTCCTCTTGAATTGCTCGCACGCGGTCTCGTGGTAGAAGACCGTCCCGCATTCGTTCGATCTAATTAAAAGAAAGGGATCAATATATATGAATGAAACTAAACACAATTAAAGTATTGAATGTTGTTTATCGTACTTCAATTTTCCTTATGTTTCGGGTTGCGGCCGTCTCTTTGGTCGTCTGGCGAATGAACTCGCAGACATAATATCCACATAAGTTATTCCCAGGTCCCTGTCTCAAACACTTTACGAGAACGGAGATCAATGAATATTATAATCAGCATGATAATTATACTGAAACTAGAATCAAAAAGATGCACGGATCTAGCAAGTTGTACTTACATTCAGTGATTGAAATGTAAGCTTTGCCGGAAGACCCGGTGTTTTGGCGGTGAACCGTTTCCAAACCCTCTGGAGGCATGCTTGTATGTCCTCCCATGATTTCATAGATCTGCGGCCCGGGTCCATGACTTTTACCACTCCTTCGTCCGGAACAATGATCAACAGAATAAAATGGAAGCTGCACACGCATAAAGAGTCAATTATACGCTTAACACCGAGCAAGCAAAATAGAATGTGTGCGAGATAGTAACACTCACTCGAAGTTGTAAGGAAATAGTATTTCCATTCTTGTGCCGAAATACGTCAACGATTGCAACAAGTTGTTCTCTGTCTGGTTGGGCTTCTCTTTGAGAGTTACTTGATGAACGAACTGGAAGTCAATGAACCCAATGTCATAGATTTGTCCTTTCTTGCATTCGAGAATCTTCATTCTGCATATATAGTTAGTTTAGTGATGAGTGTAAGATTGTACATGAAATGAATGAACTGAGCTAGAAAGGCTTGATCACTGAAATTAATGGTACTTACAGACAATATGCACTGACGATAGATTTGTCGATGGAGTCTCCATTGTAAAACTGAAATAATTCTGAGAATTCAATCAGATCGAAGCCTTGTCCATGCCCGTAATGCTCGTTCTGAAATTTAGCGTAGATCCAGTTTTCGGATATAGCAGATTTTTCCATGTACCACTCATGCAATTTTCGCATCTTTGTTGGTAGATCCTTGACTAACTCGGGTCTGACGAGAGGATACCCGTATTGGTATTTGTATGCCGGTACGAATTCCTCGTCGTTCCCGAACTCATCCAGACGGCTCAGGTAATCACTAATAGACAATCCTACTGCCTGGGCTTTTGCTCCGTACTGTCTTATAAACTCCAGATCTTTGTTCGGATCATACGCATCGACCTGATGCTGCTGGGGGCGCGGCCAAGTGTGCACTTCGAGCGGTTCGATCGATTGTTCTTTCTGTAGTCCGAGCTGGGCAATCTCTTTTCCGACTCTCCGCTCTTTTGCCTCAGCCGACTTTGTAATAGAGCGTTCATAGTCTGATGTGAGCGGTATGGGGTTGTGAAGCTTCTTCTTCAGTTTCGCGCACGCGGCGCGATCTTTTGGGGTGAGCGGGAACAATGGCTCTATCGGCTTCTTCTTGTTGGCCACATCAATCTTCCACTTTTCATAAGACATTTTTGCAGACACGTCCAGTTCCTCAGGTGTCATCTCTCCGGGTAGCTTCTTCATATTCTGATGAGGAACTTTTGGGTGGGGTGATCGCTTACGTTTCGGTGATTTATTGCTGCCCCTACTAGTATAGGTACGCTTCCGCTTCTGGCTCTGAGGCTCAGGAGATGGAGCCGGCTGAGGCGACGGTGGAGATGCCTGAGGCGACGGTGGAGACGGCTGAGCCGGAGAGTGGTGAGGCGGTGAAGGCGATGGTTGCCGTGAAGAATGGTCACGTGGCGGCGAAGGTGGATTGCTCTTCTGAAGAGTGGGTGACCTTGGCGGCACATAATCTGGAAGCATGATGTGCTCCTTTCGCCATAGAACACTCCCCTTTTTTGCTTCTCCTAGTTTTTTCAGCTCCCCATCTTCACCTGTAGGGTGGTCCAGCTTCAGCTCCTCATAATCATCCATCACATCATCCACCATGACGACAGCGTACCCTTCTGGAGTCGGGTTGCAATGATAAGTTGGTTTCTCCGGGATTGATAGGGCCATGCCGACCGCCACCATAAACTTTAAGTTCATCACTTGCACCTTAAGCTCACAATGTGTGCTCTCCGTGATATAATCCACTGCGTACCGTTTAGGAGCAGCCGTTGTAAGTGCATCATCATCATCCTGCTGCAGCTGCGTGGAAGCTTGGGAGCTTTTCCGATTCGATGGGGCGCCGGTAGCATCGAATCCAGTTTCTAACAAGAGTTGTTGAGGTTGGCCGCCACTTTGCTGGCTAAGTCTGTCGATCAGCTCCTCCGCCCGCTTTAAGCCTTCTTCTACATTACGCAGCCGCTCTTTGGTGGCCGTTTTATCAGCCTCATTCGCCACTTTCTCTCTCTCAGCCGCCGCTTTCCCAGCTGCCTCCCTTTCCTTCCTCCTCTGATGGCTTTTATCTGGATATTTCTTGCTTTCCGAAGGGAAGGTGTAAGAACCATCTGTTAGGGATGTGCTAGGGTTAGCTAGTGCCTTTGCATCATGCCAAAAATTTCAAAAAATCTTGGAAATCAAATTCAAAATCAAAATGGGAGAAGGAACACCCCCCAGATGAATTAATTCAAAAGGCCAGATAAAAATCTTTTCCAAAAATTCATGTTAGAGTTTTGAAAAGTCTTATAAATGAGTGTGATCACATATCAAGTGATGTGGGACCCACCCCATGCTCATAGATTTTTCAAATATTCAAACAGTACCTTGGAATTAAAGAAATACCCCTTTTTGATTTAAAATTCAAATCATTTGAATTTTAAAAATGTTGAAAGTTTATGAGTGGCTAGTTTATATTATTATGAGGCCACATAAAAGTTTTCAGCATTTAATAAAATGTTTAGCTATTTATTTTAGCTAAAAAGAACAAATAACAGAAAGGAAAGATTAAACAAAAAAAGGAAAAGAAGGCTTACCTCAAATGGGCCCAACTCACCGAGGCAGCCCGGCCCAGGGACAGGGGCGTCTTCTTCCTCGCGCCAGGCAGGCTGCTGCCGCCGTGGCGAGCATGCCGACGACAATAGCCACCTCCTGCTTCCCTCCCCGTCCACGTTATCGCGTCCAGAAGCATCCTGTAGCCGCCCCGGTTCAGTTCCCCCCCTCCACAAGCTTCCTCCTCTTCTGTTCCGCCCGATTCGTCGCCAACCGAGAGCGCCGCCGCTCGCCGTCGCAAGAACTCGTGGCCATCGACGTCGAGGAGTCAATCCAACGTGTCCAAGCGCTTCGTCGTCGTCGACTCCATCGACCTGCAGAAGGAATCGAGCACGGAGCCCGCGTAGACGCCGATTTCTTCCTCGAGCTCCCGTCGGCCGCCGTGAAGGACTTCGTCGATTACGCCGCCGTTGAACCACCCCAGCACTCGCCACCACCTCTTCTAAGCTCCTGGTGAGCTTGTGAGTGAAACCCCTCTGTTTTCCCCCTGGATTACTCGCTCTAGCCGGATCCGCCATGATAGCCGAAGCTTCTCGCCGTCGGGATCGATGGAGCCATTCATCCGCTAAGCAATCGAGCTAGCCGTGATGTCCATCGTGTTCGCCGTGTTCTTCCTCGTCGAACCATCCAAACCTCGCCTCAAGTCATGCACTGGAGCCAAATCTCGATGGTGGCCGTAGCTAGGTCATCGCAAAAGTTGACGCCGGCGAGCGTACGGTGCACCCCAGCGCATGGTTTTGGTCCCGTTCGACGCGCGCGAGTGAGAGCTTCAAATTTGTGGTCGTCGCGCTCCAAATGGTGGACGGAATCGAGCTTCCGTGCAGCGCCGCCGCGACTCCAGTCGCCGGCATTTAGCCGCCGGCGTGTCAGTGCTAACCCCCGCGCTTAATCACCTAATTAGTGACCCCTGGGTCACTGACCAGTGGGCCCAGTGGCTTAATTAAGCCACTGGATTAATTTAACCCACGGTTTAAGTGAATCCAGTCACTGATAGGGTGGACCCACACGTCAGAACCCTGCTGACGCAATAAATCATTTATGAATTTCCAGAAAATCAAAAATGTTAAAAGAATTCCAGAAATTCCAGAAAATAACCCAAACTTTGGAAATTCATAGAAAATTCATATTAACTCCAAATTGGACAAATAATATATGAAAAATGATCAGGAGAAAATTATCTTTCTAAATATGCAACTTTCAACTCTGTTTGAGTTGAATTTAAAATGGGACCAGTAGCATATGTCATTTGGTTTATTTGAATTTAATTCAAATTCAAACCAAATGCTTTTGCTACTTGGACCATGGAATTATATTATAATTCACCCATACGTCAGAAGCACATCTTATACAAGTGAAGATGATTCAAAATGATCAAACCATGTCACTTGCAACTTGGCTAATTTGAATTCAAATGTGGATTTTGAATTTGCATTTCAAATGCAATATACTCCACTTATATGGAATTGTCTCACACACCTCAAAACTTAGACTTCAAGTTTCAACTTTCATCATGTGCTTGAGCATTGCATTCATATTGATTTCTACTTCGTGCTTTGTTTGTCGAGTAGAGGTGGAACCGGAGCAAGAGGTCACCCCCTTCGCTGAAGATCCAGAACCCGAACCTCGTCAGCAAGGCAAGCAAACCCCATTGATCATGTCGATAAAATCCCACTTCCCTCTCATGTCTCGCTTATGCATTGTTTAGGATGATCACCATGCTACGATTCTACCGCATAGATGAACCCATTCCTTTGCATGACCTATCTTTTGTCACAGTAGTAAGCAAACCACAATCCTAGCAAATGTAGGAGTTGAATGATATCATGTGGCCCCTGCAATGTTAATGCTTATTGCATGCTTAGTGTGATACCATGTTGTTACTATGATGTGAGTCGGGATGGGAATGATCATGTTGATGATGGTAGAAAAGTGTTGGTGAATCGACCCTAATACAAGGTGAACGATGAGAGGCTGTGTAGGAGTACACGGTGGGTTGTCTCGTTGAACACCGCCCTAAGTCCGAGTTCTTGTGTGGTGATCCAAGATGAAGAGTACAACCACACATTGGGCTCAGTGACCCCTCTCAACCTATTAACTCATCCCTTTCGATGTCCAGATGTCGCAGTAGTTCGGAGTTCTGGTAGGCTTGTGGCCTGGATGCTAAGTGAGAGAACGGCTCATCCGAGACCGGCTTATGCACCACGCACACATCGCTTGGGTCCACTTCGGGAAACCGGCCGGGTTCACGATTGTGGTAACCAACCCAAGTAGGCGGCTTTCTTGGACTAGATAGGCTATGAGGTAACAGTTGTGGTGAGCATCCTCGCTGGCACCCCTTGAATGGTGTCGAGATCAAAGGCGGTAAATGATGGTCATGTGTGTGTAGCGGTACACCCTTGCAAGGTTAACAAAACTATTCGAATAGCTGCGTCCGCGGTTATGGACTGCTTGGAAAGCTTAGCTTGATTATTAGATAACTTGAACCGGATACTTCTAAAACACACCAAGATAAGTGTGAGTGCTATGGCGTGCTTTCTCGTGGGAAGTCGAGGAAGGCACCATAGTGGTGTATTGGTTGGTGAAAGTAGTGGACTCGTGTACGCTTCTTACCTCAAAGTCTGGTACTCGTAGTTCAGGACTAGCCAAGTCAAAGCTGGCATTTCTGCAAGTGAACCCCACCTCCCTTTACCTTGATACATGTGCATGAGTAGTATAGCTCCTATGTAAGACTTGCTGAGTACGACTTTGTACTCACGTTTGCTTAATCTATGTTTTAGATGATGCCACTGACCCCGAAGGTGGCTTCTTCATCGAGCTGGACGACTGAAGTTAAACTAGTTTAGTCCCAGTCAGCAGACTGGTTCCCTCGTGGAGGGCTTTGTGTTTAAATAAGGCTTCTTAAGCCATTTGTTAAACTTGTCTGTACCCAGATATAATTTGCTTCCGCTCTGTGTTGTAATGTTGGATCACATGTATGTGATCTCTGTGTGTACTCTATAAGAGTTATAAATAAAATGTACACTTTGTAGAGAATTGCAATGGTACCTGCTGTTCATACAAGGCATGTGTGCTGCGTGTATGTTTATAACATGCATGTTTTGTATGGGTTTTCGAGACCTTAGTTGTGTTCTGGCTGGCGGTCTTTCGTACACCAAGTGGCCCTTAGATGTGCACAGCTTGGGGCATCGCGATGCGATTGTTCGAGACTCCGTATCGTCCACACTTTGTGGTATGATCGAGCCCGCCCTAGACCCCGACTAAGTGATCGGGCTGGAGTAAGTCTATGTAAGAGTTTTGAGATAGTCGATAATTTGGTTGAGGAGACTTGTCTTTGAATATGGGAGTTCACCACCCATATCTTTAGACTTGTGTGCGGACGATGAGGACCCATCTCAGTTGATCATCCGGCCTGGATGGGATGCCCCTCACGTACGACGCTTTCCGAGAATGTTCAGTGCTTGGCCTTGTCTGCTTAGACAAGTGGGTGCGGTTCTCGGCTCTCCATATGACTATGTCTTAACTGTACTTGCATACGCTAACCCCGGGTCCCGACAGAAGGCAAGTTTCCAACACTTGGAGCCTGGCGTGCCTCGTGCTCGTCCTGGGTGTTCTCTATTTTTTAGGGCGCGTGTGAGCTCGTCGTCCTCTCTATCGGGAATGAATCGTCCCTCTTCAATATCACGTACTGCATCTCTAATATCATCGATGGGCAGCAGGGGATCATCTATGTGTGACTGGTTATATATTGCCTTCCCATCTTGGTCCAACGTGCCCCCATGGCCGTAAAACCAGTTTCTTGTCCGTTCGTTCCATGTTGTAGGCTCTGGAGTGATCCCGGCATCAAAATACTTGGCCTCAATTGCCTCCCACCTAGGCATGCAACCGGCGTAGCCAGCAGACCCCATTTTATGGTGGTAAATCTTCTTAGCGGCATTTGTCTGATTTATTTTAGACCTTTGCTGCGTGTGCTCCGATTTCTTGTACGCCACAAAATCATCCCACTGCTCTCTTATCTTACCATAGCCGTGTTCGAAATCCGGAGTCTTGTCTAACTTGACAAATTTTAGGTACAAGTTTTTCTTCCAATTCTTGACTCTAGCCTCTAGCTCCAGTCTAGCTGCCGCCTCCTAAGCTGGATTATCCACCTCTGGCATCCGCGGGAGAAAATTATGCATGAGCATGTTCCAAAGCCTGTATTTCATGGCGTCGCACACAAACGAGACTGTAGGGTCCTTTAGCTGCATCCATTCTTCAATGGTGATCGGGATGTTGTCCCTCACAAGAGTTCCGCAAGCCTTCACAATTTTTTTCTTGACATCATCCGGAGCTAACGGTTCGCCGTCTCGACCGACCTCTTCGATCCTATACCTCACATTGTCAGCCAACTTTTTGGTTGGGCCTCGTTTCGGTCTTGCGGTGGAATGGCCGGATCCGGATCCGGAGGGCTAAAAGAAGAAAGAGTGTTAATATATGCATGTACCTATACAACTGCATTTTAATTAACAACATTTTAATCAACCTCGCCGGTGTTTTTGAGATTAAAGGTTCCGCCGGAGGCGGAGCCGGAGCCGACTTGTCTCCCGTCCGATGCTTCTTCTCGGTGGAGAGACTCGTCTCCCTCACCGGAATCGTTCAGAAACCGGCGGGTGATATCTTGACCTTCATTGTCATTGATCATATCGTGAAGCAACTTTTCCTCATTTTCATCTCTATGAAATGTTGGATCCATAGTATCTGCAAATTAAGAATTGCAAGCTATTATAATGAAAATCGTAGGCGGCAGTCGACATCCGTAAACACCGAGGATTAAAGGGGGGGGAGAAACAATAAATACACGACAATCATAGCAAACAATGTAAGGACATCCGTGTCTCGGGACCCTAAGGCGGAGCTACGGAGTCGACATCAAGTGGAGCCCCGAGGATTTCTCCTCGATATCTCACACTTGAACGTACCTGTACAGTTTATATATATAGTTCCACGATCACTCCCAAAGTGATCACGGCCCGCTAGCTAACCTATGACTAGCAATAGCAATCAATGCAAGACAAGACAGATGAATTGTAAACGTTACTCTAACGTGGTACGATGCAATAAGCTCGGAGCGGAAATTCATCCGGGGATGGATTACCGGCTCCGGGTGATTACTGGACAGGGTGTCCGGAGGGGGGGTGATGCCGGAGGTGTCATGGACATCCGACACACATGTGGGTTATGTATCCGGGTGAGTTGACCTATTCCGAACAACTTTCGTGTTCGAAATAAATTGATCCGGGTACTCTAGCAGTACCGGACAATTCATCGGACTGGCGGTCCGGAGGGGGGCGGTTCAATGTTCGGTATGTTAGGGGGGTGTCGTAGACATACGGATACCGTATTTGGATTCGTTGAATTTTTCTGAGCAACTTTCATGTATAAATTATTTTAATCCGGGTTACGGATTAAAAAATATTAATTAAACAAGTTTATTACATTTTAAAATCAATTAAATCAATTTCTATTTACTAATTCTTTTATTTATTATTAAATGAATTAATAATCATTTTTAATTAACTGACCAGTGGGTCCCACTTGTCAGTGACACAGCTAATAAACACCATTTTTTTAATTAAAATGACTGTGAGGCCCACATGTCATTCACACCAGGGGGTTCTCTATTTAAGTTAATACATGGGGGTTAGTGGCTTGTTAGCCACAGGCTAACCACGCACCCGCCGGCGGCGAGCCATGGCACGGCGGGCGACCCATCCGAGGCGCGTTCCAGTGAGGGGGGCGCGCGGCTGCGGCACAGGTGGGACGCGGGGTGGCCAAGCAGAGCGCGGCCAATGCACGCTCTAGCCGCGGCGGCGGCCTGTGCACGGGCACGGCGGCCGGCCAGGCAGGAGCACACGAGGCACGGGTGTGGGGCGGCGTGGCCACGCATAGGCGAGGCGCTCGGGGGGGAAGGGGAGGGGTGAGCTCACAGGGGGCTCACACGATGAAGCTGTCGTCTCGGGGCGCCGCGGCGGAGCAGAGGGTGGCCGGCGGCGGCGACGCGGAGCAGCGGCCACGCGCGTGGGGAAGACGAAGGCGTCGAATTGGCGGGAAGCCTGCCGGCGTCGACGGTGAATTCCGCGCGGGAAGAAGAGGCCGGTTGGGGGATTTGGTGGAGTTGGGGGAGGAAGAAGAGGTTGCGGGGTATATAGCAAGGGTCATCGATCCCGGTTGGTAGCACCAACCGGGACCAAAGACTCAAAGGTCCCGGTTGGTGCTACCAACCGGGACCGTTGGCCTGGGCGGGGAGGCTCCTGGTGCTGCCACGTCGCACCAGGGTCATCGATCCCGGTTGGTAGCACCAACCGGGACCGTTGAGTCTTTGGTCCCGGTTGGTGCTACCAACCGGGATCGATGACCCTGGATATTAGTACCACCTCGCTAACCGAAGTGGAGTTAGACCTGTTTATATGCGCAGGTCCGCGTGGACTTATCGTAGCATGGCAAGTTCACTAAAGGTCGTACACGGAGAAATTCATCTGTATCCTTTACTCTGTCCGGGGAAATTTTGGACGGTTCCCGCCTGGTTGGCAGATTTTCCAGATGTGCCCACGAGGCGGGAACCGTCTGGTCGGTAGACTTGCGAGATCTGTCAACCAGGCGCGGACCGTCTGCAATTTGCCTTGATGGTGTACAGGATGTGGAGTATTCTTCCGTTGACGTTATATAATGAAATTGGTATACTTTTTTGTTTTTGTATTATACTAGCTTTGCAAGATCTACAAAGAGTTTTGCAAGATTCCACACCTAGCTATCCCCGGCCATGCCCCCCCTCCCCTGTTTTGACCGCATTTTGAAATCGGTGCTCAAACAATTCAAAAAATATCAAAAAATATAAAACCTTTGCGTTGCATCCTAATTTATGTCCTAGTAACCATACAAATCAACAAACTTGGAATAATGCAAAACTATTAAAAAAGTCTTCTCAAAATGGGCTATCGAGTATGAAGGTTCATGGCTTTCAAGCCAAATGGCCAAAGTTATAGCTCATTTGAAATGATAGTTTCCCCAAATGATCTCATATTTTTCATATGTGTGTATATTTGAATGGCCAACAAGTTTTCCAAAGGAAGTTTTCATTTCCGTTGCACGAAAAATCCATTTTTCATTTTCCGAGTGCCGAAAGTAGGGTCTTTTTGTGAAGGATCTACCAAATATTTGATGTCAATTTGAACCAACCCATTTTTGTATTATACTAGACCATATTTTATTAACAATTTACAAAAGTTTCTATGTAAAATGTTTCTTATGCACCTCTGCGTAAAAAGAAAAATTGCCGCCAATTCAGCTGGAACGGGGTGAAATTTGAACTACAAGTGCTTGATAGATTGCTCTTTATTTTTTCAAAAAAACATTTCCAAGTGCACAAGTACTCATTTCATCAGAGATCTACAAAGAGTTTTGCAAGATTCCACACCGGCACCGTTGCCTCACATGAACCGGGACCGTTGCCCATTCCAGACGAACAGGGACCGTTGCTCGGCATCGGTCCCGGTTCTGAAATGAACCGGGAGCGATGCCTTTTTTGGGCTGGACGAAAGGGGGGTCTGAATCCCACCAATCAGGAAGAAGTACACGGATCGCGTGTTTCTTTTAAGCGCTTGTGAGTCGTTGGATCCGGCTTGTGAGTCGTTGGATCTGGGAACCGGCCTGTACACAGTTAAAGTCTCGCGCTAGTACAGGTTTGTGCTAGCAACCGGGGCTAAAGAGGCACACGACTCCTATATATATCCCACCTCTCGGACACTTGGTGTGTACGAATACAAATCATTCGGATTGGCCTGCATACGCCCAACGGTGCATTTGATGTGCGGGCACTCACGAGCCACAGTTGGGATGTATGCAGGCGAAACCGTGTGTTTTGTTGATATATCTAGAAATCCTTCAGTTCATCGACCAAATACAAATCATTCGGATTGGCCTGCATACGCCCAACGGTGCATTTGATTTCCGGGCACTCACGAGCCACAGTTGGGCTGTATGCAGGCGAAACCGTGTGTTTTGTTGATATATCTAGAAATCATTCAGTTCATCGACCAAATACAAATCATTCGGATTGTTTCCTACATTGCTTATGATCGCTTCTTGGGCCGTAACCACGGAGCATCTTCATTGCTTAATGGGATAGTTGGGTCAGTTTTCACTGTGAATGGAGGAATTTCATGAAACTTATCGTAATCTTCGGACTTGTCTGTCTTCTCCTCGACTCCCACGATGTTTCTTTTTCCTGAAAGAACTATGTGACGCCTGGGCTCATTGTCTGATGTATTCGTATCCTTGTTTTTCCTTTTTTCGGTTTAGAAGACATGTCCTTCACATAGAAAACCTGAGCCACATCTTTGGCTAGGACGAATGGGTCGTCTGTGTGACCAAGATTCTTGAGATCCACTGTTGTCATTTCGTACAGCTGGTCGACCTTTACCCCATCTACATTCATGTTGACCCAACTGCACCGAAACAAAGGGACCTTAAAAGTAGGTCCATAGTCAAGTTCCCATATCTCATCTATGTAACCATAGTATGTGTCCTTTGTACCATCCTCGTTTGTTGCATCAAAGCGGACACCACTGTTTTGGTTAGTGCTCTTCTTATCTTGGGCGACCGTGTAAAATGTATTCCCATTTATCTCGTACCCTTGGAAAGTCAATACAGTCTCAGACGGTGTCGCGGCCAACAAGTAGAGTTGATTTCCAATAGTGGTGTCATGCATGAGACGTAATTGCAACCAAGTGCTGAAAGTCTCCATGTGTTTGACTTGAATCCATTGGTCATCCTCCCCCGGGAACTTGGAGCGTAGAATATTCTTGTGTTCCTCGATATACGGTTGGACGAAGATAGAACTTTGTAGAACTGTGTAGTGTGCTTGAGTCAAAGAATGCCCGTCCTGAAATATCTTTGCTTTCTTTCCTAGCGTTCCTTTTCCACTCAGTCACCCCTCATACCGCGATTCAGGAACACCAATCGGCTTAAGGTCAGGAATAAAGTCAACACAGAACTCAATGACCTCCTCTGTTCCATAGCCCTTGGAGATGCTTCCTTCTGGCCTTGCACGGTTACGAACATATTTCTTTAAAACTCCCATGAACCTCTCGAAGGGGAACATATTGTGTAGAAATACAGGACCTAGAATGGCAATCTCGTCGACCAGGTGAACCAGCAGATGCGTCATAATATTGAAGAAGGACGGGAGGAACACCAACTCAAAACTGACGAGACATTGGACCACATCCTTCTGTAGCCTTTCCAGACTTGCATGATCGATTACCTTCTGAGATATTGCATTGAGAAATGCACATAGCTTCACAATGGGTACTCGAACATTTTCTGGTAGAAGCCCCCGCAATGCAACCGGAAGCAACTGCGTCATAATCACGTGGCAATCATGAGACTTGAGGTTCTGGAATTTTTTCTCTGCCATATTTATTATTCCCTTTATATTTGACGAGAAGCCTGCCGGGACCTTGATACTTCTAAGGCATTCAAAAAAGATTTCCTTCTCTGCTTTGGTAAGAGCGTAGCTTCTTAGACGCCCTTTATCAGTATGCCTGTGGTATGGGTCTTTCATACGTTGCTGGTCCTCCCGTGCTTCTGGTGTATCTTTTGACTTCCCATACACGCCCAGGAACCCTAGCAGGTTCACGCAAAGATTCTTCGTCACGTGCATCACGTCGATTGAAGAACGGACCTCTAGCTCTACCCAATAGGGTAGCTCCCAAAATATAGATTTCTTCTTCCACATGGCCGCGTGTCCGGTAACGACGTCTTTTGGAACAGATTGACTGCCAGGACCCTTTCCAAAGATTACTTCTAGGTCATTCACCATACCAAATACATCAGCACCTTTAGGGAGCTTAGGCTTTTTCCGGTGATCTGCCTCACCGTTGAAATGCTTGCCTTTCTTTCTCACGATATGATTGGGCGGCAGAAATTGACGACACCCGAGGTACACAACCTTCTTACATTTATCCAAATATATACCTTTAGTCTTATCTAAACAGTGCGTGCATGCATTGTATCCCTTGTTTGACTGTCCTGAAATGTTACTAAGAGCGGGCCAATCATTGATGGTTACGAAAAGCAACGCTCGCATGTCAAATTCCTCCTGTTTGTCCTCATCCCACACGCTTACACCTGGTTTGGCCCACAGCTCCAAAAGTTCATCGACTAATGGCCTTAGGTACACATCAATGTCGTTGCCGGGTTGCCTCGGTCCTTGGATGAGCACTGGCATCATGATGAACTTCCGCTTCATGCACACCCAAGGAGGAAGGTTGTAGATACATAGAGTCACAGGCCAGGTGCTGTGACTGCAGCTCTGCTCTCCAAAACGGTTCATGCCATCTGTACTTAGACCAAACCATAAGTTTCTTGCTTCATTTTTAATGTCTGAGTGGCCTCTCTCAATTTTTCTCCACTGCGACCCATCAGCGGGGTGTCTCAACTTCCCGTCTTTCTTACGGTCTTCTTTGTGCCATCGCAGCAACCTGGCATGCTCCTTGTTTCTGAACAGATGTTTCAACCGTGGTATTATAGGAGCATACCACATAACCTTAGCAGGAACCCTCTTCCTCGGGGGCTCGTCATCTCCCTCAGCATCACCAGGGTCATCTTGTCTGATCTTGTACCGACTCGCAGTGCATACCGGGCATTTATCCATACTCTCGTACTCACCGCGGTACAGGATGCAGTCATTAATGCATGCATGTATCTTCTGCACATCTAATCCTAGAGGGAAGATAACCTTCTTTGCTTCATGTGTTGTCGCGGGCAATTCGTTATCCGGTGGAAGCTTCGACTTCATTATTTGCAGTAACTTCTCAAATCCGGTGTCAGAACAACCAAAATCTGCCTTCCATTTCAACAGCTCCAGTGTGGTACCGAGCTTTGTGTTGCCATCTTCGCAATTTGGGTACAAGGGCTTTTTGTGATCCTCTAGCATGGTCTCCAACTTCTCCTTCTCTTTTCCTGTTTCACAGTCTGGCTTTGCATCAGAGATGACCCGACCAAGACCATCAGCGGCCTCATCCGATTCCCGTTGTTCTTCTTCATTTTCACCTCGAGGAGCTCCATCTTCTTCATTGTCTTCCATTGCAGTGTCACCGAATTCTTCAGGGGACATAGGATAGCTATCATCATCCTCCTCTTCTTCATTGTCTTCCTGCCTAACCCCTCTTTCTCCGTGCTTGGACCAACAATAATATCCGGGAATGAAACCTCTCCGAAGCAGGTGGCCTTGAAGTGTTCTCGAGGAAGAGTACTCCGCCACGTTCCGACAGTCAATACAGGGACAAGGCATAAAATTATCCACTTTGTTTGCATTAGCCACATTGAGAAATGTATGCAGGTTTGTAATAAACTCGGACCCGCGTCGATCGTTGTACATCCATCGCATCCGTGCTTCGATCTGCGTCATATAATTAACCATTACAATAACTTCGTGAATAGTGAAAAGACCACTATATATGCACACGTGAAGATAAGGTTGCTAACCTCGGCCGAGGATACGGTGTTCTGAGGACCTAAGTGTGGCTCGGACATTTCGTCGAACACCTGGGGTGCAATCAAAGGAAAAAAATTCTAGCACCCACCCCACCCCACCACAATCCTGAAATTTTTTGAGGCAAAATGGCAAAGTGCTGGTTGGGGGGCTTATATAGCCAGGGCAACAGTCCCGGTTATTGCCAACAACCGGGACCAATGCCTCGCAGTGCGCCACGTGTTGGTAGCCAGAGCATTGGTCCCGGTTCGTGGCAACAACCGGGGCCGTTGCCCCACATGAACCGGGACCTTTGCCCTTTCCAGACGAACCGGGACCGTTGCCCGGCATCGGTCCCGGTTCTGAAATGAACAGGGAGCAATGCCTTTTTTGGGCTGGACGAAAGGGGGGTCTCTCCACTAGTGTAGATCATGTAGGAAATTGTGGTGATAGGGTAGATCACTACACCACCAACTTGGCTAGATCATCTTGATTTGAGCTTGGAATGACACCACTTGATCAACCCCATCAAATGTGTGCATTATCATTGTAACATCCCAAAATTTTAAATTTTGAAATGTTATAATAATTAGATAATTATGATTGTCTTGTTTGATTTGTGTGAAATTGATCTGTGTCAGATAGACTAGGATCTGAAACTTTTGCAGTTTAAATAAATATTAAAATGAGAGGGAATAAAATGACTTTCCCTAATATTCATTTTTGTTCTTTTACATTTATTATTTAGAAACAAATCCAACAAATAAAAATAGAGAGAAGGTAATATGACTCCTTCAATAAATAAAATAAAGTTGGGAAAATGTTTCGAATAAAAGTTTTCATTTTTATTTTATTGGATCTTATTTTTAATACTTTTATTTTTAAAAATAAAAATAATTAAATGAGGGAACATAACATGACTTCTTCAATTTGATTGAAAATGATTTAAAACCTTGCTTTGGATTTATTTGAATTTATTGAATGGAGATTTTATTTATTATTTTATTTTGTATAAATAACTTATGAAAAATATTATTTACATTTTTCTGAGATTTTAGAATTTTATTTCGAATTTTTCTGACTTATTTTTTTTTTTATAAAAATCTTTGAAGTTTAAGAAAAGTACGTATATATATATATATATATATATATATGTAAACGTAATTACGTTTTACGCATTTTTATTATTTTAAAAATACAAGATGTTATTTTATTGAACTACTTTTATTATATTAAAAATACATATATATATATATTTTAAATAAAATAAAATAAAAAGTTCGCAAAAAAAAATCTGAACGGGCCGAGGCCGGCCCAGCCGGCCAGCCAGGCCACCAGCGGCCGAACGGCCGAAGTGGCCCAGGCCAGCGGCCGAGCGAGTGGCACGTGCGAGCGTGCCCTCGTCTTCCTTCTCCAACACGAGCAGGACTAGGAGTCCAGAACGCACTCTACACAACGCGCGGCAGACACCACTTCGATTACCCTCTGCCCAAGAAATCTTGTCCCATAAATATCCCATGACCCTCTCCGTCGATTTCTCACAAAATTTCGTCCTAAACCGTCCCAAATCGAGCTAATTTCGAGGTAGATATCGCCGGAAACTTTCGACTTTGCCGGTAGATCCCGTCGCCGGTGAGCCTCCCCTTGACCCCAAAATTTGCATATCGACTTCTTTCTTCGTTGTGCATCTAATGGACATATTTTCCCTATTTCTTTTCTTTCACAAGTTTGATCCCCAAATTGTACGCGCACCGCGGAAGTTCATCGTAGCGCGCTCGGTTCACCGCGTTGCCACGCCCGTACGAACGACGTTGGAGATCATCACTTCGAAGCCCTCTATGCAGTACAACCCTAAAATTTTATTTTTGATTTTTGAAAATATACAAATCTGATCAGATTCAAAATCAAGTTTCTTTTGAACGTATCTTTTGTTTTACAACTCGGATTTGATTGATTCTTCTTGCAAAAAAAACCCTAGCTAAACCCGATATTATAGACACTTTGCAACCCACTTTTGAACTCAATCATGATCTGTTTTGCAAAAACTTTTATTTGGTTTTTCTTTTGGAGTTCATGAACCTTGTTTTGCCTTTCTTTGTGTATTGATTGTGGGCAACCTTGTGTGCTTGGTTGTGATAGATTGCTCGGAGTGTGACGAGTAGAATTGTCGGAATCATGAGCACGAATAACTTCATCAAGATTCAAGGCAAGTCATATCTTTGATCATATTCCCTATTACCTATGTTTTAATGCATTAGTTCTTCTTCTTTAGATTGCATGATAGGTTATGCTATGCTATTACACCCAGTAGTTCACTGAGGTAGGTTTGACCCTTACATCATTGTCACCATCGTATAATAGAATATTGCTATGCTAAGTAGACGTGGATTGGGAAGTGAATCATTATGAGGTATGAGTGATAATGTAGTAATTAGGACCAAGATAAAGTTAATGAAAAACTTGGGTGGGATGGTTGCGAGTATCCTGGGGGTGGCCAGTGATGACTGCGGAAAGCCACCCAGGCTCAAAGGGACTGTTTGTATTGACATACCTAGAAGCTTACATGTGCAGCCACAAGCTACTATGGGATTTGACTTGGTTGATCAGTTGTAGGGACTCTTACTAGGTAGCGCTACGAAAGTAGTTGTGAGTAGGTGGGATGGGTGCTACCGGATTAAGGGAAACTCTTCTGAAAGACCATGTCTCGATCTTCTAGTTGTCATACACCATGCAGTGTGATAAACTACAAAGGAGGCGATCGAGTCTTGTGGGGAAAAGTGCACAAACCTCTGCAGAGTATAAAACTAATCGATTAGCCGTGTCCCCGGTTATGGACCATTTGAGCAACTAGTTGTGGAAATATTGATTTGTCTCATCATCTTTAATTAATTTATTGGGTTAATCACTTTGGGATAGATTGAGTGGGGTTTCCCATCTCAATCGTATGCTATGGTAGAACTTAGTTGTTATTATTCTATAAGGAAAAATTAGCTTTTTGCAAAAATAAATGTAGAAGCTCCACCAGCCAAAGTGCATGTATTGTAGGAAATTTTACTTCTTTCTGGGATATGATTTGCCGTATATTCAAATGTACTGACCCGTTGTCGGGTTGTAACCTTCGGTGTTGCAGGATTATATACGACGAGTAAGTGATACGATATAGGGTCGTGAAGTCTACACTCAACTTTGCTGTTGGCGTTGATGAGACTCCACTTATATATTGATTGTTCTGCTATGTATTCTAGCCTAAGGGCTGTAAGGTAATAAATAGCATGTATTTACGTTAATTTATGACATGTGATACTATGGTATTTCATCGAGTACTGTGTGTGCTAGCATACTGATCCAGGGATAGCACATAAGCACAGTAGACTTGGTTCCCTTTGGGGCCGGGTCGCATCAGTTGTAGGGACTCTTACTAGGTAGCGCTACAAAAGTAGTTGTGAGTAGGTGGGATGGGTGCTACCGGAGTAAGGGAAACTCTTCTGAAAGACCATGTCTCGATCTTCCAGTTTTCATACACCATGCAGTGTGATAAACTACAAAGGAGGCGATCGAGTCTTGTGGGGAAAAGTGCACAAACCTCTGCAGAGTGTAAAACTAATCGATTAGCCGTGTCCCCGGTTATGGACAATTTGAGCAACTAGTTGTGGAAATATTGATTTCTCTCATCATCTTTAGTTAATTTATTGGGTTAATCACTTTGGGATAGATTGAGTGGGGTTTCCCATCTCAATCGTATGCTATGGTAGAACTTAGTTATTATTATTCTATAAGGAAAAATTAGCTTTTTGCAAAAATAAATGTAGAAGCTCCACCAGCCAAATTGCATGTATTGTGGGAAATTTTACTTCTTTCTGGGATATGATTTGCCGTACATTCAAATGTACTGACCCGTTGTCGGGCTGTAACCTTCGGTGTTGCAAGATTATATACGACGAGTAAGTGATACGATATAGGGTCGTGAAGTCTACACTCAACTTTGCCATTGGCGTTGATGGGACTCCACTTATATATTGATTGTTCTGCTATGTATTCTAGCCTAAGGGTTGTAAGGTAATAAATACCATGTATTTACGTTAATTTATGACATGTGATACTATGGTATTTCATCGAGTACTGTGTGTGCTAGCATACTGATCCAGGGATAGCACATAAGCACAGTAGACTTGGTGCCCTTCGGGACCGGGTCGCTACAATCATTGATACGTCCAAAATGTATCTATAATTTATGCTTGCTCCATGCCTCTTTTGTGTGATATTGCTATGATATTGATGAACTTCCATACACTTTTGATCATATTTGGACTAACCTATTAACTCAGTGTACCCCATTGCGAATTCCTGTTTTCTACTATTTTCTATTTCAGGTTTCCCCCATATTAAAAGTGCTCCAAAAATTCGGGAAAAATACAATAAAAAATCAGCGTACAGGAAGCTTCCGGAATCACCGAGGGGGGCCAGAGGGGACCCACCAGAGCCCTAGGCGCCCTCCCGCCGCGCCCCAAGGTGGGCCGCGCCAGGGGGCCGCCTGGACCCCTGGTGGCCCCCCTGGCTGCCCCCTTCGCCTATTTATTCCCCGTGACGCAAAAACCCCGAGACTAGAACCCTTTTTCACGATCTCTCCTCTGTTCCGCCGCCGCCGCGCTTCCAAGATCGGGAGCTCCAGAAGACCTCTTCCCGGCACCCTGCCGGAGGGAGGAACCACCTCCGGGAGCTTCTCCACCACCATGGATGCTTCCCGGATGAACCTTGAGTATTCCACCTTGGACCATGGGTCTATGATCAGTAGCTATGTGATGTCCTCCTCCCCTCTTTGTTCTTCATGTATTAGACCTCGTGAGCTGCCCTACATGATCGAGGCACTTATGTAATATTTCTGCTGTTGCTATGCTGAGTTTGCTCGGACCCGATGGATTATGAGATTATGTTCAAATTGTGTTTGAGTAATATATTTGATTCTCCTCTTTTATATTTATGTTCTTGAGTAATTCTGGCATGTTATCCATTGCTGTTTATTTCTTTGGCCAAGTAGTAGGTAGTGCCTCCAAGAGGGAGCGTTATGCATGATTGTGGGTTCATGCCCCCCGATGACTATCTTGAGTGACAGAAACATGAGGCTAGGGGATGTGTTGTTGCCACAAGGGGGAATACAACAGCGCTTGTAATTACGGGTGCAAGGATTGTTTACTTTACGCAAAGTTCTTTAATGCATTTGTCTGTTGCTTTGAGTTTACACTTTGGGTGGGATTCACAACTTAATACCAGCGAGATGTTCTGGATAGATATCTCAAGGTGGATAATTAGTAGGTAGATGTAGATGGATTCCGGTCTACTTGTCTTGGCGTACCGCCCGTGCTTTTGAGCCTCTTCCTTTCTTTATAGCATAATTTGCATTGGTTTGCGCACATAATCCTGTCAATTTCCCAGTTGTAATTTGTTTAACTCGCGTGGCTATTTTATCGTCTTTTGGGAGAGAGACATCACTAGTGAACATCATAGGACCCCGGTCCATATTTCAAACACTGTTACACCCACTATCAATTTAATTCTTTATTTATCTTTCCGTTGCTATCACTATCATTATTATCCTGTGTGTTTTATCCTTTGTAAACAACAAGGCCGGAGGGATTGACAACCCCTTTATACTCGTTGGGAGTAAAGCTATCTGTTGTGTGTGAAGGTCCACGAAAACCGCCAATCTCTGGCGTAGTTGTCACATTCTTGTCGTTATCGGAGTCCTACTAGAGACAAACCTTGGTATCTTCACCGAGGGAAATTGCCGCTACGCTACATCTCGACCTTCCACTTTGGGTAAACCAACGAGGGGCGATAAGTAAACTCTCGTGACATCAAAGAAATTTCTGGCGCCGTTGCCGGGGACTCCACTCTTCAAGATAGGGGAATTGCACACTATCTTTTATCTTTGCTTTTTAGTCTTGTTAGTTTACCTTTCGGTTTTTATCTTTGTGTCCTTCATCAAAAACCCAAAAATATAGTATGTCTAGTTCCTCACTGGCCAGTCAATGTCTGACTTCTTTGAAACTAGATCTTATTGGCATGGAGGATTCACCGAGGATCAACAAAAGTGGTACAAGGAATACCGCTTGTCTCAAAAGGGGATACACTTATGGAAACAAATACGCCAGTTTTATGAGTATGCTAGAAACTTTTGCTCAATATATAATATATCTTTCTGCAGGGATGAATTTTGTTGCTTTATGAGGCACAACCACCTTGCTTTCCAATATGAGTACAATGATGATGAAACATTAGCTTCTTATGTTAAGATAAATTATGATTTTGATGATGCAGAGCAAATAGAAGAATTTGTTTCTTATAAGGGTGCCTATGAAATTACTTCTCTTCTTAAATATATTGATGATGCCCCTTACAAATATGAGAGTCTTGCTATACTTAACTATTGTTTGAAAAATTACGATGCAAATTACTATATTACTGATCATCTTGAAAGAATCTCTCCTCCAAAGGAAGAGACTAATGTTTTGCAGGACTCTATGGAAGAAGAAATTACTAACCTGAAAGCTCCTTGGATGAAAAAGAGGAGGAGAGTGACGAACAAGAGGAGGAAAAATGGAGCCATCCATGTCTACCTTCTAATGAGAGTAACTCTTTGACTCTTACCTCATATGAGTGTTATGATCCTATGGATTCTTTTGAAATATCCCTTTTTGATGAAGTGGATGCCTTCTATGCTTATGGCCGTGATGCCACTATGGATGATGCTCACGGAGATGAACTTGCTATAGTTCCTCATGTTAGGCAGGGAATTTTTTCTATTGCACCCACACTTGATTGTACTATTATCTTTTTGAAATCTCCAACTCGTATTCCGGAGAACTTTGCTCTTATCAAGGCTCAATGTGATGGGTTGCATTTATCTTATAATCCTAAAGACCGTGTTGAAAACTATACACGTGTGCTTGCAGTTCATGAACAACATGATTTATGTGATAGCTATATTCTTCACGTTGTTCCTGATACTACTGAAAGTTATTTTGAGAGAGGGAAGTTTGGTTGTAGAAACTTCCATATTAATAAAACTCCTCTCTTTATGTTGAAAGTTTTGAAGATGTTCTTGTTCCACCTTCCTATGCTTGTCTCTTTGTGCTTCTTTGATTTATTTTCTTACAAGATTCCTATGCATTGGAAGTGGGTTATGCTTAAATGTGTTTCATATTTGCTTCTTAATGCTCTCTTTTGCTTCAAATTTTTTATTCTTGTGAGAGCATCTTCTATAATCTTTAATCCTAGCTAATGGCTTTAAAGAAGCGCTTTCGGGAGGCAGCCCACAACGAATTTAGGATTTCCTTTTTGTTTTTCTTAATTTTTTAGTGGTCTTGATGATTGTTACTACTGTAGCAACATCATTGTATCTTTATTTTTCAAGCTTTGTGCCTTTTATAGCCTCATATAACAAGGGAAGTGAAAGTTTTGACATGTTGTCCAGAAAACAGATTCTGTCCTCGTGACTAGAAAAATCAGAAAACAATCCCAGTTCATCTTTTTGAGCTGAATTTTTTACACATCGTGCTCTATACAATTACGAAACTTTCGTATGTTCTGAGTTTTTTTTTTGAGTTGCAGAAGTATCCCTAAAAAATTCTTTACTATCTGCTGGTCTGTTTTTCACAGATTCTGTCATGTTTTGCCTTCTCTTCGTTTTGCAAACCTTAACCTTGCTTTTTCTTTGCAAACACTTTTTGGCATTCTTGATAAACAGTAGCTATTAAATAATATATTTATTTCCAGTAGAAAAAAATTATTTTATTATGGGTACTAACCTCGCTAATCAGATTATGATGAGTTCTGTATGAAGGGAGTTTTCAAGTGTGCGAGGGAAGATGATGAAAGAAGATCCAGGAGTGTCAAGCGCTCAAGCTTGGGGATGCCCCCATGCATCCCCAACAAATATTCAAAGAGAATCAAGCGCCTAAGCTTGGGGATGCCTTTCGTCGATATGTGACGGCAGATGCCATGGGGATGGCTAAAGTGAGGGGAAGACACGAGGGAGGGAATGTCGATGGTGCCGGAATCGGGTTGGGCACAAGCACGATGAAGACACCACGATGTACCCAGGTTCGGGGCTCTCCAGAGAGATAACACCCCTACTCCTGCTTGTCTCTTATATATCAATGAAGGAACTACAATAACTGCTCTTCTATCTTCTCAGGGGAAGGAGTAAACCGCCGCCGTGGGCAAGGTCTTCTCCTGCTTCCCTGAGGAGTGACTACGGGCAGTAAATGAACTGAAAGGAGAAAGAGTTAATGAGATCTCAGGTGTGGCGTCCCTCGCGCAGGAGGGGTACCCTGGCTCTTATAGTGTGAGTCCAGGGTACTTCGGTAACTTCAGTGCCGAATGGGCCCAGCTGTCAACCTCTAATCGGCCTGGGCCCACCGACTGCTCCTATCCGGGTGATCCGGAGCCTACGAGCGGCGGCCCATGCTGCTACCTTGTAGGGTCTAGTGATGAACAGTGGAGCTATGAGGTACGGTCTTGTCGGCCTGTCCGCGGAATCGGCGGAGAGGTCGACATCGTATCTCCCGGAAATCCTCGATGTGACTTGGCCTTCCTGCCACCCAGATATCTCGGGATATGGCATTTATGACCTCGTAATCATACCCCCGACTGGGTGTCAGGTAGCTCCGATTGCGCCTGGACCGACTGGTGGTTCCTGGGTAAGGTCGATTTCTCTGGGAAATCGGTCTTCTAGGAAACGACCTCGGTCCAGCAGCAGGCCAATCGGACGATCGTCTTCAATGAACAAAAGCGTGGACCGATTGCGCCTGGGCCGACTGCCGACACTTGGTATGGCCGATTACCTTAGAGCAATCGGCCGTACCTCTGCCTAGCTCGGCCCAGCTGCAGCCCAATCGGCCCATCCTTGTCTTGAAAGCTTGCTTCCGCTTGGGTTAGCCTACCCGGGTACCAATCCCCCGACAGTAGCCCCTAAAGCTGTAAAGGTCCCACAGTCACTTGACCGCGGGTCCTTTGCAGTTTTTCAATTTGTCTTGAGGTTTTCCGACTGCTATGGCCTCTTCGAGTGCGTCATTCCGAGTTCGTCGGCCGACTCGGAGATCACACTCGGCTGACCTCGTTCCCATCCGATTGGATTTGGTTCCTTCTCGCTTCTTATCTTCATTTTCTGGAACAGTACCTTCTGCCGATTGCGCTCCAACGGTTACCTCCGACTTGCCCACGACGTGATCAATGAGCTGGGACCTACGACCCACGCGCGACGTGACAAAACTGCAGGAGCTGACCCCCACGTCGCATGTCTCGCCTTCTGTGCCAGGATCCTTTGTGCTGATCTGCCGGTTGGCTTCCTTGTGCCCTAGGTCACACCGGGCCACATGGCAACAGGGTGATCCCACTCCCCTCCCCCGCCGCCCATATAAGCCACCGGGGGGGGGAGCCTCGCCTCTTCCTTCTCCAACACATCTCCTTCAACCTCCAGCTTTCTCTCTCTTTCTGCGCCATTGCCGCTCCTCGCGCAGATTTCTCTCCCGCGGACCTCTGCTCTCCCGCCTGCTCCGGCAACTGATTCGCGCTCCTCGCCGCCTCCGCCGCCGCCGCAGCAGTTCGCCGGCGTCGTTCTCGCGCTCCACCTCGATCTGCTTCCTCTCCTTCCTCTTCTGCGGAATCGATGGCGCCACGACGGGACGTCTCGCAGGCGAGCCGCGGGTGCTGGAAGGGATCCCAAGACACCGCCGTCGCCGTCGAAGCACTGATTCGCGCCCGAAAGATGCCCGCAGAGATCGAATGGCGGATCCCAGGCCAGGCCGACGTCGTGCCCAGCGCGCGCACGGGCGAGAGGGTCGTCTTCCTCGCTCACTTTGAGCGTGGATTCGGCCTTCCCGCAAGCGCCTTCTTCCGCGAGTTCCTTGAGTTCCACCGACTTCAGCCTCATCATCTCGCCGCCAACTTCATCATGAACCTTTCCGGGTTCGTGACACTCTGCGAGGGCTATCTCGGCTGCCGACCTAGCATCGCGCTCTTCAAGCGCTTCTTCAACCTCCGAGCCCACAATGCTCGAGCAGGAGAGATCGTTGCCCCCACCATCGAAGGCGGCAAACCCTCCTATCCGACTGGTATGACCGACTGCGGGAGTTGTCTTGCCGCAGCCGGCAAGATAAAATATCCCAGCCCCGACATCGTCCAGTCTTGCAAAAACTGGCAGACGTCGTTCTTCTACGTCAAGTCTCCCGATCAAGGCCCCGACCTCCTCAACCTGCCCGAGTTCTCACTCGCTAGGCCGGTTGAGAAGCATCAATGGGCTCTGAAGCACGGTGCTGGGAATTGCAACGTCGACGCTTAAGCCACCAGGGTCACCCAGCTGGAGCGAGAGGGACTCCTTCCCACCGACTTGATAGCGGCATGGCTTCACGCGCGAATTCTTCCCCTGCAGGGCCGAGTGCACCGTCTCTGCGACGTGTCGGGGCCACGGGACCCCACTCGGCTCTGCACGTGGGAAATGAAGACCGAGATCCTCTGCGCCCGAGTGAAAGCCATCACCGCCAGTGCGCTGCCTGATCCTTTCCGGTTCGGGCTTGCCTACCTTACCCGACAGCGGAAACCGCCTGTGGTATGCTCCGATTACTTGTGCCTTCTTTTCAGCACTTCATTCAGTCCGACTGCCTGCTCTTCCGATTGCTTTTTCTTCCAACTACATGCTCTTCCGATTGCTCTCATCACTTGTGCCCCTTTTAGCACTTCATTCAGTCCGACCTCATGGAGGACGGCCAGGAAGCTGGTGTGTTTGCCCCTGATCACACGGAAGAGGACCCCATTGACCTTGAGTACAATGGCGAGATCCCTTCCGCCGAGTTCAGTGAAGATGAGGATGAAGATGAGTCCTCTGGGGAATCCTCCGACCCCATGGACGCCGAAGATGATGATGCTGCGCGCGCCATCCCTCCAAGGACCACCACTCGGCTGCCAGCTCAAGGGGGTACGCCCGACTCTTCCCTTGAGCGACTTTTGGCTGATTGGAGTGACGATGATAGTATCTCAACGGGTGCTGCTCCTGATGCAGCTCCTCGGGATAAGCCTCCCAGGGTGCCAGCCAAACGCATCTCGGCAGCTGGCTCTTCCTCTGGTACCGCTCCCTCCAAGGTCATCCAAACCGTGCCGACTTCCCACAAAGGCAAGCAGGCCCAGAAGACGACAGCTCGAAGGCCGACCACTCAGGCGCCGCTGAATGTCGCCCCACTCCGCTGCCGAATGCCTACCGGCGCACCTCGGACGATCGGGTATGCTTCTGACTTTCTGCGCAGTACTTTGCTACCTCTGCTTCTACTGACTCTTCTCCCTTTCTCCATTCAGCGAGCCGATTGGGCTTGATGACATCGACACCGAGATTCCGGCTCGTGTCGGCGCCATCATCTCGCCGGCTGCTTCTGCTGCGGCTGTTCGCAAGCGGCCGACCGCCACCAATCACTCCTCCAAAGACGCCGAACGTGCTGCCAAGAGAGCTCGGCTCGCAGCAGCCCAGAAGACGTCTCCTTCCGACCTCGCCCCAAAGATCATCAAGCGTGCGGCCGACCCGGTATCTCCTGGTGTCGGGGGAACGCAATCGGTCGATCCGATTGCCCTGTCCCCGCCACGCCGCTCCAGCCCGGCCGCCGCTGCTACAACTTCTCCCGCTCCGTCGACCGCCGTGCCCGATGCACCAATGGTGACGATCTCGCCGCCGACTGAGATGTCGGCACCGCCAACCATTGCTACCACGCCACCAGCTGTTCTATCAGCGCCGCCGACGACCACAACTCTTCCCCCAGTCATCGTTACTACCGCTGCTCCGACTCGCCCGATTGTGCCACCGCCGCAATCGGGTGCTTCTGATTTTCAAGTGACGACGGTGCCACCAGCTCTTACATCTGCCACTTCCATCGCGATTCCAACCTCAGCGCCGACACCGACCCCTGCTGCCTCAGAAATTTTAATGCGTATAGTGGATCAATTCCGGGCCGAGTACTCTCGCGCCCGTCATGCTGGTGCCGAGGCTGACGCTGCGCTTCCTGCTCAAGAGCCCATGGCGTCCGCGCTGAGCCGAGTAAACCGCTTCGCCAATGCCATTGCTCGGGATCTGCAACAGCTCGCCTCGCATCATACGGTAACCTCTTGCTTTCCTTCTTTTCCTTCTTTTACTTTAGACATTTTTCTTCCGGTGGGTGCGCGCAAGCGCACCCAGTGGGTGTAGTCCCCGAGATTCGGGCCGATTGATTACAATCGGTTCGGATCTTCTTAGTACTTTCGCTTTTCTCGTTTGCCTTCCTCAATCGGTGGACTTTCCTTCCGGTGGGTGCGCGCAAGCGCACCCACTGGGTGTAGTACCCGAGATTCGGGCCGATTGATTACAATCGGTTCGGATCTTTTAGCATTTTTGCTTTTCTCATTTGCCTTCCTCAATCGGTGGACTTTCCTTCCGGTGGGTGCGCGCAAGCACACCCACTGGGTGTAGTCCCCGAGATTCGGGCCGATTGGTTACAATCGGTTCGGATCTTTTAGCACTTTTGCTTGTCTCATTTGCCTTCCTCAATCGGTGGACTTTCCTTCCGGTGGGTGTAGTCCCCGAGATTCGGGCCGATTGGTTACAATCGGTTCGGATCTTCAATATTCTTTGCTCTATCACTGACTTTGTCGTATTGTTCTTCTCAGGCTATTATGGAGGAGAAACGAAATGTCTTCGAGAAACTTCTTGAAGCTTATACCGCCAGCCTCCGGACCCTCGCCCAGGCCCTGCTGCAGGTCAACAACCTATCAGCCAAGACCTCCAAACTGAAAGGTATCTTCTAGCCCATCTGCCTTTTCTCCACTAGCCGATTGCTCTAGCGCTCATATCTCTATGCTCTCTTCTAGCTACTGTTCCTCTGGTAGGTGACCTCCAGGGCCGGATTTCTGAATTAACTGCAGAACTTAACCAGCAGAGCCCAGCTCTCGCCAAAGCTTCTGAAGAAGTGACTCGGCTGCAAGGGGTATAGAATGACTTGAACCGGACTATTCACAATCTTCGCGCCGAGATGGAAGCTCTTGAAAAGAAACATCTTGCGGACGTTGCTGCTGTGACGGCTACCAGCGCTGGGCTTCTTGCCGAGCGGGATGCCGCAGTCTCCGCCCGAAATGCTTTACAAGCCGAGAGGGATGAAGCAGTCGCCGCGCGGGATTCCATTCGCAAGGATCGCGACGAGCATATCGCCAAATATGAAGAAATGGAGAAGCAGCATCTTGAAGAGAATGCCCGAATGCGCCGCCGAGCCAAGGGTTTCTGCGACTCGCTAACTGACATGGATCTTCTCCTTGGCGGTGAGTCTTCCTTTATGCCGATTGCATTTTCCGATTGCTTTCTTCTTGTATCTGATTTCTCACATTTTTCCTTCTTGACACAGAGGCCTGGCCCGAATCTGAGGCGGCTGCCTACGCCGCTGTCGCCAAGTCTCGGGAGGATCATATCGCTGCCGGAGGGACTTGTGACCGCGCGGACAGCGTTTGGACCCGACATGAATATCTGATCGGCACTCAAGCTCGCATTCCGGTCATCCAGGGAGTGGCCCTGTCCTTCAAACTCGGAATTCTGAAGATTGCCGAAGCCCTGTGGCCGGCGGCTGAGCTCAAGGCCAGACTAAAGAGAATGGAACATGCTGCCGACTCCTCCGCCGAGGTCGGCAAGGACGACCCACAAGAGGAGGAAGATTCTGATCAAGGGGAAACTCCGAATGCGACCACTGAGCAAACTCGGATTCTCCTCAAGGCTATCCCACGTCGGATCGACGTTCTGCTGAATTCCGCGGGTCGTACTGGTGTGGAGACCGCCCTTCAGACAATATTGACTTGGTACCCTCAGGTGAAACTCTCCAAGTTATACAGCCTCCGAGATGGTGCCGGGGACCTTCTTGAGAAAACCTACGCTGAAGTCAATCGGCTGGCCAGCACTATGGCGAACTGGTTCTCTCCGTATGACTACACTCCATATCTTGATGACAGAGGGAATCCACTCCCTGCTTCAACTATCTTTGCGCTAGCCGAGGAGCCTTCCGACAACGATTCATCTCAGACCTCTCCGTAGACGAAGCGAGCTGATGCTGCCGGTTCTGAAGCTCAATCGGATCCATCTGCTCCATCCTCCAGCTCGGTGCCTCCGACTGCTTGAGATGTGCCATCTTGATTTGTATTCGGACTGTCCACCTGCCGATATTAGATCGGTTTTACTTTTCCTTGTAAGACAATTTTGCCGACACCCATTGGGGACCTGGATGTAATGAACTTATTCGGCCTTGGGCCTGTTACTTTTGATGCAAATCGATTGCTTGTTTTAACTGTTTTCATGTGCGATCAACTTTGCGTCTTTGCCGGTTTCTTTCATCGGCTGCGCTTGGGAATGTTTACTGTGTCGATCTTGCTGCCGACATACAGTCCGCAATCGGATCAACAGTAAACATCCAGCCAAGGTTCGATGAGTTTTTATGTTTACACGACAAGATTTCTAACGCAAAGGATTCTGCAACAGCAGGCGCCGATTGCTCGCTTCTGGATCTAGTGTCCGAGTTTGCGGCGCAATCGGCGACTTTATCTCGTCGGCGCTGCTTGTGGTGGCATGTTTCGAGTTGTTTCCCGGGATTTGTACTACCGACTGCTTCAATCGTCACCCTTTTCAATTCCACAAACCCCTTAGTGATTTGCGCTTGAGCTGGTTGTCCGATTGCGAGCCAGCCTGCAGTCCCCGTGCCACGATGGCTTATTTTCTTGACCTCGTGGTCGGCCAGTCCCCGGGTATGCTATGCACATCTCGGGTCTGACGGAGCATTGCCGATTACAGCTAGCTCTTCGAATTGAATTATACGAAAGTACTCGAATGCTCATTTTCAGAGACATGATAACTTTAACTGATTGTTTGCCGAATGGCTTATATAAACTTATGCCGTTCAACTATAGAACGGACATAACAACTCGGCATTCCACGGCCGCTCTGTCTCTACTCCCGATGTGTCCTTGTGCCGAGTTCCCTTGGTGCAATCGATCAGGTAGTAGGAGTTGTTTTTGAGCGCTCTAGTGACAATAAATGGCCCTTCCCAAGGTGAGGATAGCTTGTGCTGCCCATCTGACTTTTGGATTCGGCGGAGCACCATGTCCCCCTCTCGGAAAGAGAAAGGTCGAATCTTCTTGCTGTGGTAGTGCCGCAACTTCTGCTGATAGATTGCTGACCTAGACAAGGCCAACAAACAAGCTTCTTCTTTGAGGTCGACGCCGTCTTCTCTTGCTAACTTGGCTTCTTCTTCAGTGTATAAAGCGTGCCGAGGTGAAACAAACTCGATGTCGGAGGGGATGACTGCTTCTGAACCATATACCAGGAAGAAAGGAGTGAATCCAGTCGACCTATTCGGCGTGGTCCTCAAACTGAAAAGTACTGCGGGGAGCTCATCAATCCATGCCCCAGGTGCCCTCTCAAGTGGTTCTACCAATCTGGGTCTGATACCCGATAGGATTAGTCCATTTGCCCTTTCGACTTGACCATTGGACTGTGGGTGTGCCACAGATGCTAGATCAAGCCGAATGCCTTGCTGAGATGCATATCGAGCCAATGCCCCCTTTGCAAAGTTTGTGCCGTTGTCGGTGATGATGCTGTTAGGAACACCATATCTGCATACGATGTCGGCCACAAACTTGACTGCAGTCGGTCCATCCAACTTCTTGATTGGTCTTGCCTCGATCCACTTGGTAAATTTGTCGATTGCCACCAGGAGATGTGTCATGCCGCTTCTAGCTCTCTTGAATGGTCTGACCATGTCCAAACCCCAAACTGCAAACGGCCAAGCTATTGGGATGGTCTTCAGTACCGATGCTGGCTGATGACTCTTTGCCTTGAATCGCTGACAACCCTTGCAGTGCTTCACCAGATTTTCAGCTGCTGCGAGTGCAGTTGGCCAGTAGAAACCATGTCGGAAAGCCTTGTTGGCGATTGCCTTTGCTGATGCATGATGACCACATTCACCCTGATGGATGTCTCTGAGCAGCTCCAAGCCTCTGTCCTCTTCAACACACCTCTGAAGAACACCAGTCGGACTCTTGCGCATCAGCCCGTTGTTGATGATTGTATATGCCCAAGATCGGCGACTGATCTGCCTGGACAATGCCAAATCTGGTGTAAGGATACCATTTGCCAAAAAATCTCGAATTGGCTGTGCCCATGATGGCGCACTGACCACTACCATTACTGCTGCCTGCTGGGGTAAGACTTCTTCTTGGATCTCGGTCTCTTGAGCATTGGCCTGCTCGATCTCGGCCTCTTGAACCTCTGCTATCTCTTCTTCTGCTTGCGAACTGCCGACTGCGGCGCCTGGCACGCATTCGGCAGCCTCTGGTGCTGACTTCTCATCTGGGTCTGAAACTTCATTACTGCAATCGGCAATCTCTGATATCACTTGCTCTCCAGAGGTTGTGCCATCTGGCGCAGCCTCTGCTTGCTTCTGTGTTATCGCTCTTCTTCTTCTCTTCTGCAGCCCCTGGTTCGCAATCGGCAGCCCCTGGTGCTATTGCCGAGACACCCTGAGCGCTGGATTGCTTCTTCATGGTTGCAGGCTTGGCCGGTTGAACTTCTTTTGCCTTTCTCAGAGCTTCAAGATCGGTCTCCGAGATAAAAATGGACTCGGAATCTGGTGATGGAGTGATGGATGGCTTCTTGATATGCTCGAGAGATACGCCTGGTGGAATTTCTTGCCTTGTGGAGCCAAGCTTGGACAAGGCGTCTGCTGCTTCATTGTTTGCTCTTGGAACATGGTGGAACTCGCAACCTTCAAAATATCCGCTGATTTGCTGCACCAGGAATCGGTAGCTCGCCATGTTAGCATCTTTTGCATCCCACGTGCCCGAGCACTGCTGTACCACCAGATCGGAGTCACCATAGCACTCAATATTCCGAATACCGATTTCCTTGGCCAACTTGACACCATGCACAAGGGCTTCGTACTCGGCTACATTGTTTGATGCTGCAAAGTGAATCTGGAGCACATATTGCAATTGATCTCCTCTTGGGGACGTGAGCACCACCCCAGCCCCTAGGCCATTCTTCATCTTGGAGCCATCGAAGTGCATTCGCCAGACATCCGACATGGGGAGCTGTGGCATGTACTAACTTTCAGCCCAGTCCACCAGGAACTCGGCTAGTGCCTGCGACTTGATTGCAGTCCTTGGCTCATACTGGATGCCATGACTGGCCACTTCGATTGCCCATTTCGCCACTCTTCCGGTTGCATCTTTGCTTCCCATGATGTCGGCTAATGGAGCCGAACTGACAACAGTGATCAAGTGGGCTTGAAAATATGGCTTCAATCTCTTGGCCGCCATGTATACTCCATAGCACATCTTCTGGTAGTGAGGATAGTTCTGCTTTGTTGCCGAAAGCACTTCGCTGATGTAGTAGACTGGACGCTGGATTTGCTGTGCCTTGTCCTTCTCGGGCCGCTCCACCACCATAACTGCGCTGATCACCCGATTGGTTGCCGCAATGTATAACATCATGGGCTCCTTCTCAATCGGGGCAGCCAGAATCGGTGCCGTGGATAGCATGCGCTTGAGCTCTCGGAATGCTTCATTTGCCTGGGGGGTCCAAGTAAACTTCTCTGTCTTCTTCATCAACTGGTACAAGGGAATTGCCTTCTCGCCCAGCCGACTGAGGAATCGGCTGAGGGATGCGAGGCAACCGGTGAACTTCTGCACTTGCTTCAAGGTCTTGGGCTGCTCCATGCGCTCTATTGCGGCTATCTTCTCGGGGTTGCATTCGATTCCTCTCTCGGAAACGAGAAACCCCAAGAGCTTGCCGGCTTGGACTCCAAACACACACTTCTCCGGGTTGAGCTTGATCTGATAGGTTCTCAGATTTGCAAAGGTCTCTCTGAGGTCGTCCAACAATGTGACTCCCCTTGCCGACTTCACCACCAAGTCGTCCACGTAAACGTGGATATTTCTGCCGAGCTGAGAGTGTGTGCATCTTTGCATCATGCGCTGATAAGTGGTACCTCCATTTTTCAGACCAAAAGGCATGGTGATATAGCAGTAGGCCCCGAAAGGGGTTATGAATGCTGTCTTGATCTGATCTTCCACGGCTAACTTTATCTGGTGATATCCAGCAGTAGCATCCAAAAAGGATAACAACTCGCAGCCGGCCGTAGAATCAACCACTTGGTCAATTCGGGGCAAAGCAAACGGATCTTTGGGGCATGCCTTGTTCAAACAAGTGTAATCTATACACATACGCCAAGTCTTGTTCTTCTTCATGACGAGGACTGGATTGGCCAGCCACTCGGGGTAAAACACTTCCATGATGAAACCTGCAGCTTGTAACTTTGCAATCTCCTCGCCGATTGCTCTTCTCTTGTCCTCAGAAAAACGTCTCAGGGGTTGTTTGACCGGCTTCGAGCCTGGCCGAATGTGCAGCTTGTGCTCGGCGAGTTCTCTCGGAACACCAGGCATGTCCTGTGGAGACCATGCAAAGATGTCCCGATTCTCACGGAGAAACTCGACGAGCTCGCTTTCCTATTTGTCGCTAAGTCCAGCTCCGACCACAACAAAATTGGTCGAGTCGGAGGGATCTAGAGCGATTTTCTTGCTGTCCTTGGCCGATTGAAAAACCGATTCCTCATCTGCTCTCTTTGCTGGGCCAACCGGCAGTGGATTCTTGCTCTGCGCTTGCGCCATTGCAATCACCTTGCCGAGCTGACGCTTTTCTGCCTCCACCACTAAGGACTCAGCCAAACTGCTGCCAGCGGATGTGCACTCGAGGGACTTCCTGAAGTCTCCGGTGACTGTGATGACGTCGTTTGGCCCCGGGATCTTCATCTTCAGGTATGTCTGCTGTGCATTGATCATGAACTTGGCAAATGCTGGTAATCCCAACAAAGCATGGTATGGACTGCTGAGGTCGGCCACCTCGAACCAAATCGGCTCTCTCCTGAAATTCACCTCTGTGCCAAAAATGACATCCAACCGAATGCGACCCAAGGGGGTGCAAGACAACCCAGGGACAATCCCGTGGAATGTCGTCCGACTACGCTCCAAATGCCTCTCTGTAAGTCCTAGCTTGAGCATCGTATCTCGGTACAGGATGTTGATTGTGCTTCCTCCATCAACTAGCACTCTTGAAAACTTGCATGAAAACTTAGGCCCTGCGACCAGAGCATCCACCACCAGCGGATAGTTGCCCGGATTCGGAAAAATGGTGGGGTGATCTGCTCTGTCCCAGGATATCGGACATTCTGACCAGTGCATGAATTGGGGGATCGGTGGCATAGTTGCATTGACTTCCTGAGCTCGGGCTCTCCCACTGCCCTTGTCCGTGGACTCACTGGTGAAAATCATGTATGCTGCATCTTGCTGCGGGTACTGGTTCTGCTGCTGAGGTGGTCCTCTGTTCTGTGGTGGTGGTGGTGGTGGTGGTGGTAAAGCTTCTCCCTTTGCTATCCTTCTCACGAAATCACATTGCTGAGTAGTGTGCGCAGACGGCCTCCCAGGCGTACTGTGCAACTTGCATGGTGCATCTAACATGTCCACGAACGTGTACTTGGGCTTCATCTGCCCTGGAGGTCTCACGTTTGGCCTCATCTTCCGACTGCCTCCTGCAGCCGTTGGGTCTTCCTCGTTCTGAACAGCGGCCACCTGCCGACTGCCATACTGAGTGTCCGGTTGCTCGTCCTTTCGCTTGCCGTTGTTCTGCTGGTTGTTGTTGTTGTTGTTGTTGTTGCGGTTGTTCTCTCTTCTCTCTTTCCGACTGAGGCCTTGGTTTCCTGTGTCCGACTGCGGAGCCCCCGGTGACTGGATCACACCTCCAACTCCGAGTTGGATAGGGCGCATCGCAGAATCGGACATAGCGAAAGCATTTGCCACCTTCATGAGCTCGGCGAGCGATGTGAAGTCTTTGCGGAGCAGCTTGTGCTTCAGCATTGAATCGGCCAGGCATCCATCAGTGAAGTACTGAATGGCCTGAATCTCATGGACTCCTTCGCACGAATTCTTCAACTTGATCCACCGAGACAGGTAATCTCGGTGGGGCTCGTCCTTGCCTTGCACGCACAAAGCTAACTGCCGAGGGAGGTTGGGCCTTTCATATGTGCTTGTGAAGTTGTGGATGAACGCAGTCGTGAAGTCCTCCCAACATTTCACACTGTCCTTGGGAAAACTATTCAGCCATGTCCGAGCTGAACCCTGCAGCATGAGCGGTGCATAGCGAACTGCCACACGCCGATTGCCTCCCGCAATGCGAACTGCTGTCAGGTAATCGGACAGCCAGTCCTCAGGCTTTACCGAGCCATTGTACTTGGGGGTATCTCTCGGCAGTGTAAAGCCTTTGGGGAACTTCTCCGTTCGAATGCGATGACCAAAACATGCTGGGCCAGCTTCTCCTTCTTCATCTTCCTGGGCCTCCTTCTCCAGGAGCTCAATGCGATGCCTTGCATCATTCTGACCGATTTGGCGAGGGCCAAGTCGGGTGCTGATTGCTGGTCTCGGTGCCGACTGCTGCGGCATGTCATGGCGCCTGCTGTTAACAGCCGGCTCTTCCATTCTTCTGCTTGCTGCTGGGCGATTGCTTTTGACCTTGCTGTCATGCCGATTCTGGCGCGACGCATTCGGCCGCTGGCTGGCTCCCGCATTCGGCCTCACAGTTCCTCTTGATGCCTCTGGCTCAGCATTCTGATTGCCCATTTCCGCAAGCCTCTGCTCTTTTGCAGCCGCTATCAGCTCACGCATTCGGCGCGACTGTTCGCGCCGCTCATCTCCTTCCAATTCTTCCAGCTCAAGCGCTATCTGCTCGGCTGCTCTCAGATTCTTGTCGGGTGTGCTATATGTGGGCCTTTGGACAAATGCCGATTGCACCGGTTGCTCCAGTTGTGCTGGCCTTCTCGGACGCTCCGGCTGCTCAGCTCCTGATAGCTGCTGGTGGACTGCTCTTCCCCGGCTTCTCAGGTCTTCCAGGACTGCGGGCTCAATCGGCCGGCGCGGTCCTGCATGCGCTGCGTTGTATTCCCGAGTGATGGCTCCCAGCCGACGCTCCTCAGCCAGCACTTGCTCGGCCCTACGAGCCAATGCAAGCCGTGCCGTTTCCAGCTCGGTATGCACTTGCTCCGGATCACCATTCCTGTTCAGGGGTGTGTACAACACATCCCGCAACGCGCTGGTGCCGATTTGTTCTGCCGCATCAGCCACTTCCTTTGCCTTCCTTGCTGCGCTTGCCGGGTCCCGATTGGTCGAGGACGACGCTCCCGCCATCATGACTGCAGCGTGCAGTCGGCCCTCCCCTTGGCCAGGTGCTGCGGCGCAGCCCCTGGTCAAGAGAGGGTCTGTAGCACATGAGAAAATTCGGATGTCTCTTGGATATGCCTCAGGGAAGGCACCGATGAAGAGACGGTGACTTCCCACCTGCAGCGACACCCCGGGCGGCAAGGGAGATCCTTCCTTGTACCGCGCCGAGTAGTCCACCACATAGTCGATTGCCCCACGCCTTAGAATAAGGCCAGAGGCGTGGCTACCGCCCGATGCAGAGGTTGATCCCGTCCGGATCTTGACTCCAGTCGACGCCTCGGCCTGCCCCACGGTGGGCGCCAACTGTCGTCGATATGTGATGGCAGATGCCATGGGGATGGCTAAAGTGAGGGGAAGACACGAGGGAGGGAATGTCGATGGTGCCGGAATCGGGTTGGGCACAAGCACGGTGAAGACACCACGCTGTACCCAGGTTCGGGGCTCTCCAGAGAGATAACACCCCTACTCCTGCTTGTCTCTTATATATCAATGAAGGAACTACAATAACTGCTCTTCTATCTTCTCAGGGGAAGGAGTAAACCGCCGCCGTGGGCAAGGTCTTCTCCTGCTTCCCTGAGGAGTGACTACGGGCAGTAAATGAACTGAAAGGAGAAAGATTTAATGAGATCTCAAGTGTGGCGTCCCTCGCGCAGGAGGGGTATCCTGGCTCTTATAGTGTGAGTCCAGGGTACTTCGGTAACTTCAGTGCCGAATGGGCCCAGCTGTCAACTTCTAATCGGCCTGGGCCCACCGACTGCTCCTATCCTGGTGATCCGGAGCCTACGAGCGGCGGCCCATGCTGCTACCTTGTAGGGTCTAGTGATGAACAGTGGAGCTATGAGGTACGGTCTTGTCAGCCTGTCCGCGGAATCGGCGGAGAGGTCGACATCGTATCTCCCGGAAATCCTCGATTTGACTTGGCCTTCCTGCCACCCAGATATCTCGGGATATGGCATTTATGACCTCGTAATCATACCCCCGACTGGGTGTCAGGTAGCTCCGATTGCGCCTGGACCGACTGGTGGTTCCTGGGTAAGGTCAATTGCTCTGGGCAATCGGTCTTCTAGGAAACGACCTCGGTCCAGCAGCAGGCCAATCGGACGATCGTCTTCAATGAACAAAAGGGTGGACCGATTGCGCCTGGGCCGACTGCCGGCACTTGGTATGGCCGATTGCCTTAGAGCAATCGGCCGTACCTCTGCCTAGCTCGGCCCAGCTGCAGCCCAATCGGCCCATCCTTGTCTTGAAAGCTTGCTTCCGCTTGGGTTAGCCTACCCGGGTACCAATCCCCCGACAATGCCCCCATGCATCCCTTTCTCCATGAAATATTATCAGTTCGTCTCTCGTTTCACTATATTTTTATCACTTCATGCATTATGTGCTATGCTTGGAGCGTCTCGCTCTTAGGTTTTATTTTTAGTTTTCTTTAGCTTTGCTTGTTGTTCATAACAAGTTATAACCCAGCTTTCTTTGTGTGGGAGAGAAACACGCTCCACTTTCAAAATCTAGAACACAACATAGGACTTTTCATGCTTATCTTTGCTTTGTGTGTTCTTTATCTTTTCATAGCTACTGTCATGTTTAGCTCTTAGTTTTCATGCCTATCTTTTCAAAGAGCTTTTGTTTAGTTCGTTGCTGGAACTCTCTTAAGTTTTCATGTTTGTCTTGTTTAGACAGTTTGCCTGTTGCACTGTGTTTTGTGTCTTGACTTGAAGCAGGAAATTGAGGTTGCTATTATTTTTTTAGTAGTAACTTGCAATAGTTTTGAGGTATTGATTTCACTAATGTTAGGACTTTTGGTGTCAAGAGCTTTAGCCTATTAGTGATAGATGTCGTATTTTTGGCAATCTGTGTTTATATTCAAAACTAACAAAACTAGTTGAGAACTTTAGCTACTAGATGGATCACTACTCTTCTGAGGGGTCGAATATTAGAGTACACTCACGTACCATGAGTCAAGGATGCGCAAGGATAACCAAACCCCTATACACTCCTCCTCGCGGTACTTGTCTCTTTGTGAAACCTCCTTATTAGATTGAGATTTACCGATAATAAGTGCATGAGTTCTTCAGACTAATGTGAGTATTCGAAAGTTGACACTTCCACCTTCCCATATTTTTCTAGCCTCTCTTGTGTCATGCATTGCTTTCTTCTCACTCTGATAGGTGGCATCCACCTTCGCCGGTACATCCGAACCCTTGGCATGATACGCTCTGTCATCATAAACCTCCTTATATCCTTCATCAAAACAGCCACCATACCTACCTATCAAGGAATTTCCATAGACTTTCAGAGATATATTGCCATGCAGCATCCATCTTCTCATGACTTGATCTTCATGTCATACATGCTACTTGCTTGATCGATGAGCCGCATGCTAGTTGGGCCTTGCCCTAAGCATTTCTACATGACGCACTAGTATCATTGCATATCCTGATACACTAGCAGAAGCATACATTTGAATACATCATGATAGTTACATCTGCTTTATGATTTGAGTACTTTGTAAAGTGTGAAATATCTTTTATACTTTTTGTAATATATAGAGTGTTGCCCCTAAAGTGAGGAAAAGATCCCAAAGTGGACAAATTAAAAGATCCCAAAGAGGACAAATGAGAGAAATAGAAAGAGGCATTAAGGACACCAAAAAAATACAAAAAAATGGAAAAAAAGAGAAAAAGAAATAAAAAGAGAGAAGGGGGCACACTACTATTCCTTTTGAGAGATCCACACTCGTACTCCCTCTTATATCTTGTACTCCATAGAGATTATCATTCATGCATATAGCTATGTGGGGACCTTCACACTATAGAACTTGGCTTGTATATTCCAATGATGAGCCTCCTCAAATGAGCTCTAGGTCTTCTTGAGCAAGCAAGTTGGATGCACCCCCCCTAGTTCCATTGGAGAGCTTACCTTAGCTCACATGTGCATCCGTTTCATGGCAATCCTACTCCTCACATCATATCTATCAGTACCTGGCTAGTGGTTTGGGGATGAGTCAAGATAAGATTCCAAAGAAGACCAAGTGTGAAACTTTAGTAGATTAAGTTCTCGACATAAATATACCTTTTTCTCTTATATCCCTATCCCCTTTGTTATCACGCAAACACCATTTGGAGACATTCGAGTCACGGAAAGCAAGAGCTCTTGCACCTTTATGTTCTTATGTTGCTTGTTTCAATGCTAAATATAGACTCTTGCTTGTTATGACTTTAATTGAATTACATGCCTTGATTGCTTTGCTTAAAAGTTGTTATATGGTTATTAGCATGTCACCACAGAAATTATGCTTTTATCATTTACCTACTCGAGGATGAGCAGGAATTAAGCTTGGGGATGTTGATACGTTCAAAACGTATCTATAATTTCTGCTTGCTCCATGCCTCTTTTGTGTGATATTGATATGATATTGATGAACTTCCATACACTTTTGATCATATTTGGACTAACCTATTCACTCAGTGCACCCTAGTGCGAGTTCCTGTTTTCTCCTATTTTTCTATTTCAGGTTTCCCCCATATTAAAAGTGCTCCAAAAATTCGGGAAAAATCCAATAAAAAAATCAGCGTACAGGAAGCTTCCGGAATCACCGAGGGGGGGGAGGAGGGGACCTACCAGGTCCCCAAGCGCCCTCCCGGCGTGCCCCAGGGTGGGGTCGCGCCAGGGGTCCGCCTGGACCCCTGGTGGCCCCCCTGGCTTCCCCCCTTCGCCTATTTATTCCCCGTGACGCAAAAACCCCGAGACGGGAACCCTTTTTCGTGATCTCTCCTCTTTTCCGCCGCCGCTGCGCTTCCAAGATCGGGAGCACCAGAAGACCTCTTCCCGGCACCCTGCCGGAGGGAGGAACCACCTCCGGGAGCTTCTCCACCACCATGGATGCTTCCCGGATGAACCGTGAGTAGTCCACCTTGGACCATGGGTCTATCATCAATAGCTATGTGATGTTCTCCTCCCCTCTATGTTCTTCATGGATTAGACCTCGTGAGCTGCCCTACATGATCGAGGCACTTATGTAATATTTTTGTTGTTGCTATGCTGAGTTTGCTGGGATCCGATGGATTATGAGATTATGTTCGGATTGTGTTTGAGTAATATATGTGATTCTCCTATTTTATATTTATGTTCTTGAGTAATTCTTGCATGTTCTTCGTTGCTGTTTATTGCTTTGGCCAAGTAGTAGGTAATGACTCCAAGAGGGAGCGTTATGCATGATTGTGGGTTCATGCCCCCCGATGACTAGCTTGAGTGACAGAAACATGAGTCTAGGGGATGTGCAGTTGCCACAAGGGGGAAAACAACGGTGCTTGTACTTGCGGGTGCAAGGATTGTTTACTTTACGCAAAGTTCTTTAATGCAGTTGTCTGTTTCTTTGAGTTTACAGTTTGGGTGGGATTCACAACTTAATACCAGCGAGATCTTCTGGATAGATATCTCAAGGTGGATGATTAGTAGGTATATGCAGATGGATTTCGGTCTACTTGTCTTGGCGTACTGCCCGCGCTTTTGAGCCTCTTCCTTTATTTATAGCATAATTAGCATTGGTTTGCGCACATAATCCTGTCAATTGCCCAGATGTAATTTGTTTACCTCGCATGGCTATTTTATCGTCTTTTCGGAGAGAGACATCACTAGTGAACATCATAGGACCCCGGTCCATATTTCCAGCACTGTTACACCCACTATCAATTTACTGCTTTATTTACCTTTCCGTTGCTATCACTATCCTTATTATCCCGTGCATTTTATCCTTTGTAAACAACAAGGCCGGAGGGAATGACAAACCCCTTTGTACTCGTTGGGAGCAAAGCTATCTGTTGTGTGTGCAGGTCCACGACAACCACCAATCTCTGGGGCCGTTGTCACCTTCTTGTCGTTATCGGAGCCCTACTGGAGACAAACGTTGGTATCTTCACCCAGGGACATTGCCGCTACGCTACATCTCAACCTTCCACTTTGGGTAAACCAACAAGGGGCGAGAAGTAAGCTCTCTCACGAGCTCGCTCGCCACCCATCTCGCCCAGTCCATGGCGAGGCCATGGATCACCAACGTGGCCTCCCGCCCGTTGCAGCCTCCCCTCTGCTCGGCTATAAAAGGAGTTCGCCCCCGCCCCTCCTCTCCATACTCCAATGCCCATCTCATTCTCCTTACCACCCAGCGCCACACCACCACCACCCCAGAAGCCCGAGCAGAAAATAAACAGAAGAGAAGGCCGAGGGGAAGAAGAAGTTAGGGGATAGGAGGACGAGGGAAGCCCGGAGGAGGAGGCGAGAGGAGGCCGGCGCGCCCCTCTCCGCCTCACGCCGGAGCCGCCGCCGGCAAGGAGCAGGAAGAACTGTAGCCTCCGGTGAGTGCCCCCTAGCCTCTGTCCGCCATGGCTGTAGGTAGAGGCCAAGCCTCGTTCTCGTGAGGAAGATGATCCCCTGGCCGTTCGATCGGGCCTTGATCCAACGGCCAGGGAGGCCCAATAACCGTTCGTTTTAGTTAAAAAAAATAGTGGAAACAACAGCGAAGTGCACGGGCTCGGCCCATTGAAAAAAAACTAAACTGCTCGTAGGCGCAGTATAGCCCTGGGCCGGTTGTGCCATTTTTTTTTCTTTTTGTTAAACTTGCAGAACAGAACAAAATTGCCCGTAGGCGCAGTTAGAATATTGTTTTTAGTAAATGTAATTGTGGTTGTTTATTTATTTTATGTATTACTTGTTGCTTAGATATTAATATTAAACTCTCTGATAATAAATTTAATTCAGAAAAAAATTACAAATATTTTCCTCTGATTAGTATCTAATCATTGTATATTTTAGTAATAAAAATAAGATAAATAATAATTAGAATACTTTAATTAAAAGTTTTAAATTTTATTGCTTAGTATAAATTTGGTTAAATCTTTAATAATTAAATAGATTACATATAAATTTCTATAGTAATATTCCTGGTCAGTAGCTATTTATTATGCTCTTAGATAATTAAATTGCAGTAGATAAAAAGTTCCTGGTAACAGATCCAGTACATACTTGAAACAAGCCCAACAATCAGAAAACTATTCACCCTGAGCGAGATTTATCCCAGTGCTGCGCATTACTGTTTTGTCTTTATTTATTCTGGGATGAACTAAAATAATATTAGAAAAATAACCACACATCAGAAAAATGTGAAATAATTTTTGTTGTGATCATGTGTTTATGCTTTATTTCTCCGTATGAGTGGAATTGTTGATTTCTTAAATAAAATTCAGGACCATGTTATTAATATTGCTAGTGTTTCATGCTAATGGTAATTTTGGTTTATTTTCTGTTAACAAATTAAATATGTTAACATTTTATTATGATTATCTCTGGATAGTAGCTAATTATTGTATTGTTATTTAATTAAATTTATTAAATAAAAACATGACCTAAGGCAATAAGAATAAAAATGACTTGTGATAAAAATCTCTGGACAGTTGCTTAAATGATTGCTTAGCCCTATAAACTTATTAAACCACCATTAAAAATTCTGCCCATGTGATAATCTGATTATACTTGTTGGTATGACTCATGTGATGATTTGATTGAGTGCTATATGATGGGTTTTTTGGTTGAACGTTTGCTTCGAAAGATGTGATGGTAATTGTGTGCAATTTTCCGCAACGTGTAGACGAGACGCTTGACGTTGCAGGTGAAGACTCCTTCCAAGCCGAAGAAGCCGTACCAGGAGACAACGCCGAGGAAGGAAGGTCATCTTCAAAAACTTAACCCTTGTCGTACATTTTTTTACTTTCCTTGTGCCATATTATATATCATGCTATTGTTATATCATTTTTGGATGGGATTATATTAGTTTATTAGGTGAACCACCACATACCTTGTAAGCCTACCTATTTGGGAGAAAGAAATTATACACCAATGATCTTGTTGTACCATCCCTAGCCTTGCTAAAAGAACTAATGACAACATAATAATTTGATTAATCTTCCTCCACCCTAATGTGATGGCATACATCTATGAAGGTGTGATGGCCAAAATTGTGGTTGTTGGAAACATCGTTGAACATATTCAATGTCTGGAGGGACTCTCTATAAGAGTCGCCGAAACCTAGCCTTACAGTACAACCACAATACTCTGGTATGGGACAGGGCTAGTTCGAAGCTTGTTTATCTTTGTACGGGGGCTTATAACTACACATGGATGTTTGATTCCACGAATCTGATAGCCCTTGAAGTCGAGTGGTGAAATTCGATAGGCTTGGTGTTTGAGGTAAACCTTGGTTCTCTTTGACTACGGTGCAGGCATGGGTCCAAGAGGAGCATGACCTGGCATGCACATAGTCCATGTAGTACGCAAGGGGAAGATTCACCTGTACTAGGATAGATAAGGGGAAGACTACAGTCGATTATACGAAAACCGCATACTAAGGTATGACGATCCGTGGGGACTCACGGCGGATGTATCGAAAGTTGTGGGTAAAGTGTACACCCTCTGCAGAGTGAAAACTATTCGAGTAGCCGGAGTCCACGGTCATGGACAACTAGTGAGGCCACACTTTGTTGGTATTATGAATAGGGTTGGACTTCATTAAATCAAATATGATTGTGGGATTAAAATTTGTCAAGGATAAAATGTTGCCAACTTAACTAATATTGAGTAGTTAGGTTCCCCCATGATAAACTCCACCATATAGCCATCCCATTATTTTTTCGTATAAAAAAAAACTGTGTTTCTTCTTCAAGTTGTTTGCGAGTACTTTGTATGTACTCACGGTTTTGTCCTTGGTTATTCAATCGGCAAGGCTTAGAGGAGCAGGTATTTGACGATGACGCGACTGACGAGTACTAGGATGTGCTACGCTTTGAGCTTTACCTGTGGATTGTGATGCTGCTATCTATCATGCTTTTTCTTATTTCGCTGCCATTTGAGCCCGATGAGGCGGTGTAAGACTATGTAGTTGTATGACTTTGTATTCGATACTGTATGATTTTGTGATTGTGATATCCATTGTCGAGTTGTGCGTCATGTGACACTGATAATGGGAGCATGACGGCATGCACAGCTGGCCGCTTCAGACATATAGTCCGGGGTGCCCACAGACTTTGTATCAGAGCCCCTATTCGGACAGCTAGCATGGACAATAGATAGGATGGGGGGGGAAATGAAAAATTATTTTCTAAAATAAACATATGGTCAAATGCATAGTATAAAATTCCTACCTCTCTCATCCCCTCTATAGTAAAAAATTTATAACTGTGTTGGTATGTTTAAAATATTGCAGACTTTCATCTAACTTAAACTCATAAAAATTGTAGATCGCTGGAGTTCCTGTGCACCACCTGCAGCTGACTCAAGCTGGGGAGACGCTCTTTGCTCAGGACCTGATCGAGTTGTTTCATCTTGTTCATCGCCCAGTTGCGGAGTTCTGGGCCTACGAGATCTCCGGGAGGAAGGATGTGGAAGCTCGCCTGGTTGTGCGGTGTGCGCTCCGAGGATCGGAGGTTACTCCGTGGTCCGAGACCATCGCCTTTGTGTTGTACGCCCACACTTGGGAGGAGGGTCTGCGTCGATCTTGTCAGGAGGAGATTGCTCGCATTGTGAGGTTCCACCAGTACGATCTGGGATCCACGCGGTTCCGTCACTACGGGATGCACGATGGCGAGGGAGATCCCACTCCCGACATTCCTCACCCGATCATGAGGGATAGCCGGATCGCTATGGAGAAGCACTTGGCTTTGATCGAGGCTCAGCTGGATGAAGTCCGGTTTAAGCATGACTACAACCTCCAGACAGGGGGTCACGCCCACATCAACACCATCGACGTAGATTCTCGGGACTGGATTATAGAGGAGCTGCAGGGTCAAGTCACCAGTCTGGAGGGAATAATGAGATGCTAAGGAAGAGGACCAGGAGTCTGAAGCGCAAGTGCGCAGATTTTGAGGACGAGATTGCTGCTCTGGATGATGGCGAGGATATCCAGAAGGAGGAGGATGCCTACCTTAGTGTTGACGAGGATCACGACGAGGCGGAGGACGTTTTGAACTCCGAGGACCATGCTTTCATCGACGATGAGGAGGAGAGTGACGCGTAGGAGGTGTCCCATTGAGTAGTTGCCACTTTTGGGTTTAGTTGTGGCTCGGTTTGATGAATGTGTGGTTGGTTATCTGTAAGACTTGTTTATGTATGAGACTTATGCTATCGTTATGCTACACTTTGATGATTTGCTAGTTAAATGTCTTGTAACATCCCAAAATTTTCCAACTTTTGGAATGTTAATAAATAATATAATATTAATTGAATTGTTTTGATTTTGGGGTAAATGAAAACTTTTCCCTTGAGTTTTTGTTTAAACCTTTACAAACCATTTAATAAAATTGGATAATCATTTATCCAATAATGAAAATTTTGGTTGTGAACTTTATTCAAAATTTCAAAGAATGATTTTCTTTCTTTTGTCCTTTTGAAATTTGGTTCGAACCACAATTAAATATTTCCGAGTGAGAATAAAATGACTTTCTTAAATTTATTGTGGTCCCATACTCATTCTCGAATTCTTATTTTGGAGTTTATTGGATATTGACGTTTAAGAGATATTTAAATATTTCCAATAATTTAATAAATAAAATGAGAGGAGATAATATGACTTCTCCAAAAACAGTATTGGAAAAATTTAATAATGTCGTTAATGAGTTTTTTTTATAAAAATCTATTTCTAAAATGTATTCTGAGAGGGAAATATAGTTTTCCTAAACTCTCTATGTTTTATTTGGCCTATACAATTTTATTTGAGAGTGTTTAACCCAAAATAGGATTCCTAAGTCAATTGGACTGAGGTCATCTATCTAATTTTCCCCTATCTCTCTTTCCTTTTTCTTTATCTTGGGACAAATTTCCACTAAGGCCCATAGCCCGAGCGAGCTGTCTTCTTCCTCTCGTTCGTTCATGTGTACGTGAACACAGAAGCAAATGGACATGGCAACTGAAGCTCTTCCTCCTTTCCTCCCATCTACTCTTTTGACCGATTCACTTCAGAACCTACACAAAAATTGTGGACAAGTTCATGAGGAATCCATTCATGGAAACAAACACGCGTTTTAATGCTTTTAATTGTCCATAATTTTCTCCATGAATGCGATTAAATTCATTTCCAAAACCTCGCTTTTAATGCCCATTATTTCTCCATAAATGCCATTCAATCTATTTCCAAAACCTCGCTTTTAATGCTCATTATTTCTTCATTAATGCCATTAACTCAATTTCCAAAACCTCGCCCACTCTCCTTCTATGGACCTCCCATGACCCTATAAATACCGCCCCTAGTACCCCTTTGAACCACACATCCCCACGCATAGAGTCCCTCTCCAAAGCCCTCTCCTTCGTGCGCAATTTCTCGTCGGAGGAAAGATGCATCCACACTTCCGGTGAAGATTTTTGTCGCCATGAAAGGTACCTAGTCCATATTTCTTCCTCTAGTTTCTTCCCCTTGCCGATGCGCACCGTTGTGACATATTTTTCCTCTCGATTACAAGGCCGGAGCACGCCGTCCGTGTCATTGTGCTCTTCATTTGTTCTTCTCTACTCCGGTGGAACTTCTCGGCTATCCGAAGGCGAACATGGAGCTATAACCTTGTCCATCGAGTCGCCCAAATCATCCTCTACCCCATTCGGCTGTTCGTTGACGCCCAGACCTTTTTCCAAAATTCCGGCGAGATCTCCGGTGAGCCTTTCTCCCCTCTTTCTTCATCATTTTATTTTGTAAAAATCGAATGGGTACAGACCTATCAGAACTCGCCATTTTGCATCCTTTTTATTAATCCCGTAATTCATTTTAGCAAAAATAGCCAAACTTCAGAAATTCATATCTTCTATCCCGTAAGTCGGATTTCGACAAATTCCATATCCACGGATTCCTTGGAAAATGTACTTTATTATTTTCCAGTAATATTTCACTTTTGGTAATTCGAAATTTAACTCAAATTTATTATGTGAATTTGAGTATATTTATTATTCCTCTCATTCTATAATTTATTTAGAAATATTTCCTGGACCAAATTTGATCCTAAGTGTCATACCTTTATGTTAGGACACTTGTCACATTCTTTTCATCATGTTGATACCCTATTGTTGACATTTCTCGCATTCTTTCCATTATATAAGAACCTTATTTGACCTCAAGCCTTTGTTTCAACTTTCATTTAGTTATATATCTCTTTTTTATATAAATTTGGCTACAAAAATTCAATCTTCTCAACAAGATCATCATGATTTCTATCGGATCTTTTTGAATCCAATACAAGAATTGATTTCCTATTCAAATATTCATATGGACAAACCAACTGAGTTTGACATACTCTCCATCCAATTGATTTTATAATCAACCTCCAACATATCCAATTGATTTTACAATCCTCGGATATATGATTTCCATCATATTTCCATCGAATCCAACTTGATCCTGTCTCAACCTATCCATGCCATAGTAATTAGTTTATTAATAGTAATAACTAAATATTTATGTTGTAATTGTATCTTATTTGGATCTTCACTTTGGATTGAGTTGTGTGTTGAAGTGTTTCTCTTTTACCGTTAGATATATTGTAACGAGATGGAGAGATGACTACGAGTAGAATATTTCATCGTCAGGATCCAGGCAAGTTACTCTTTTGATCATGCTCCACTATTACCTATATATTTTTATATGCATTGTAGTCCAACTTAAATATTATGCATTGTTAGGATTATATATTATGCTATGCTATTACACCCAGTAGTTCATTGAGGTAGGTCTGAACCTTATATCATTGTCGCCACTGTGTAGAATTATTCTGCCTTGCTAAGTAGACGTGGATTGGGAAGTGATCCATTATGAGGTATGAGTGACTAAGTAGTAAATAGGACCAAGATAAATCTTAATGAACCACCTGGGTGGAATGGTTGGGGGCACCCTGGAGGAACCAGTGGATTTGCCTGAGTGACCTGGAGATGGCCAGTAATCACTGCGGAATGCCACCCAGGCTTAAAGGGATGAATCATATTTTTCATAATTAGAAGCTTACGTGTGCAGCCACAAGCTATTATGGGCTCTGGCTTGGTTAATTAGTTGTAGTGACTCTTACTAGGTGGTGCTACGAACGTAGTTATGAGTAGGTGGGATGGGCACCGCCAGAGTGAGGGAAACTCTTCTAAAAGACCATGTCTCGACCTTCCGATTCTCATACAACATGTAGTGTGACGAACTAAAAAGGAGGTGGTCGAGTCTTGTGGGGAAAAGTGCACAAACCTCTGCAGAGTGTACAAACTGATCATGATTAGCCGTGTCCCCGGTTACGGACAACTTTGAGCATCTAGAAGTGGGAATGTTGACGGATCTCATCATATTTAATTAATCAATCGGGTTTAATCAACTTTGGGAATAGATTGACTTGGGAGAAACCAATTCAATCATATTATGAGCTTTGTAGTACTGTTATGATAATCTTTGAGTAGGACAAAATCAGCTTTATGCAAACTGAAACTCTTAGAGCTTTTCCACCAGCCAAAATTTGCATGTAGAAGATAGGTCTGTTATATATTTTTTTGGGAGTAACTTGCCGTACATTCAAAGAACTGACCCATTTTGGGCTGTAACCTTCGGTGTTGCAGGATTGTATACGACGAGTAAGTGATGCGATGTAGGGTTACGATGTCTACACTCAACTTTGCCGTTGGTGTTGATGGGACTCCACTTATGTATTGTTTGTTTCCGCGGTGTATTCTATCCCAAAGGCTATAAGGTAATAAATACCATGTATTTACGTTACTTTTTGACATTTGATTATGGTATTTCATCGAGTACTGTGTGTGCTAGCATACTGATCCAGGGATAGCACAGAAGCACAGTAGACTTGGTTCCTTTTGGGACCGGGTCGTTACATGTCTATGGCCTATTTTATATATCTTTCTTGTGTATAATAATTAAATTGTTAGGGACTTACCCCCTTGTAGACTAAATTCCCTCTTATCTTATGCCACAACCTCAGGATGTCGAGGCACACCCGCGCTAACCCAAGTGGATCCGGTGATGTGCCACCCCCACCACCCGACCCGAACATGGCGCAACTTCTGCGACTACTGATGGAGGAGTCCAGGCCGCCACCAATGTGAACCAAGGAGGCGGAGGAGCTGGTGGGAATGGGGAGCCCAGGTCTCGGCTCCGAGATTTCCAGAACACCAACCCGCCCGTGTTTTCGCAGACGAAGGAGCCGCTGGATGCTGAGGATTGGCTCCGCACAATTGAGAACAATCTTACCATCGCCGTTGTTGGAAACAACGAGAAGGTGTTGTATGCCACCCACTACCTCACCGGCACCGCAAGGAGTTGGTGGGAAGGAGTGTGTTCCTGTCTTCCCGAAGGGCAAGTACTCACCTGGGTTGAGTTCTCCGCAAAGTTTAAGAAGGCACACATCCCCACCGCACTGATTAGGAGGAGGAAGGATGAGTTCGGCCACCTCAAGCAAGGGCGTATGACTGTGGTTGGTTATCTTGAACCGATTCACTCAGCTATCGAGGTATGCCCCGGAGGAGGTGGACACCGAGGAGAAGCGGAAGGACCATTTTCTGGATGGACTACACGATGAGCTGCAGGTTGTTTTGGTGGCTATGCAGTTCCCTGATCTTGAGTCTCTCGCCGATGTTGCTATTATGATGGAGGGCAAGCTCAAGATGGCCGCTGAGAACCGCAAGCGCCGCATGATGCAGCAGGGTGGATCCAGCAACCCTCGACTGCGTCCGACACAGCCACCAAGGCCAACACCACCAACAAGAAGGGCCACTACTCGACAGAGTGTCCCAACAAGAAGAACACTGCTCCACGCCCCAATGCTCCAGCACCAGCCAGAGGGAACCCCGGACACAACAATGCTCAGCGCGGTGCGGCTAACGCCGCGAAGGGACGTCTGCATCATGTGCAAGCCGAGGAAGCCCAGGAGGCAGCAAACTTCATCTTGGGTACGTTCCTAGTAAATTCAATACCTTCCACAGTTCTATTTGATTCTGGTGCATCCCACTCTTTTATTACGGAGCCATTTGTGACTAGAAGTAAGTTGATACCTAGCAGAATGAAGAAGCCTATGATAGTCAATACTTAGGGCCAGCGTAACTTTCTCAGGAGTTCCAATAATGATCGACGGAGAAATCTTTCTAGCAGACTTGATTGTGCTGGGAACAGAAGGGATAAATGTGATACTTGGCATGAATTGGTTGTCCAAGCACAAAGGTCGGTTATATTGCACCTTGACGACAGTCAATCTCACCAGCCCAAAGGGATTTCAGGTAGAGTACACAGATAAGCCCGACAAGACCAGAGCCTACTATCATCAGAGTGTCTCGGTGCCATCCCTTGACGAAGTGAATGTTGTATGTGAATTCCCGGATGTCTTTCCTGAGGAGTTACCCGGTATGGCGCCTGATCGGCTTATCGAGTTCATCATCGAGTTAGTGCCTGGCACAGCCCCAATTGCCCAGAGACCATACCGGATGAATGCCGAAGAGCTGGTTGAGCTGAAGAAATAGCTGAATGATATGCTCCAGAAGGGACTGATTCGACCCAGTGCTTCACCCTGGGGTTCGCCAGTTCTCTTTCTGGACAAGAGAGACGGCACCATACGCATGTGTGTGGACTACCGTAAGCTGAATGAAGTGACCATCAAGAACAAGTATCCGCGTCCCAAGATCGAGGATCTGTTCGATCAGTTGAACGGAGCCTGAGTCTTCTCCAAGATTGATCTGAGGACCGGATACCACCAGCTGAAGGTTCGTGAGTCGGACATCCCCAAGACAGCCTTCAGAACCTGCTATGGTTTGTTCGAGTACACTATGATGTCCTTTTGACTTATGAATGACCCGGCCTATTTTTCATGAACCTGATGAACAAGATCTTCATGAAATACCTTGATAGGTTTGTAGTGGTGTTCATTGATGACATCCTGATTTATTCCAAGACAGAGGAAGAGCATGCCGAGCATCTACGCTTAGTCCTCGAGACTTTGCAAGATTACCAGTTGTATTCCAAGTTCAGCAAGTGTGATTTCTGGCTCAAGGAAGTCAGATTTTTTGGTCATGTATTGTCAGAGGGAGGAATATCCGTCGACCCCGCCAAGATTCAGTCCATCATGGACTGGACAGCTCCGACCACTCAGACCGAAGTCAGAGGATTCCTCGGATTAGCGGGATATTACCACAAATTCGTGGAAGGCTTCTCCAGCATTGCCCGTCCGATGACTCAACTGTTGAAGAACGACTAGAAGTTTGTATGGACGAAGAAGTGTGAAGCCCGTTTCCAGGAGTTGAAGAGGAGATTGGTGTCTGCCCTAGTGTTGACGATGCCTGACCTGACCAAGAGCTTTGATGTGTACTGCGACGCATCGAAGGTTGGTTTGGGTTGTGTCCTTATGCAAGTCGGCAAGGTGATCGAGTACCTGTCACGACAGTTGAAGCCGCATGAGCTGAACTACCCCACACATGACTTGGAGCTAGCCGCTGTTGTGCATGCTCTCAAGAGATGGAGACATTACCTGATGGGTCACCGATGTGACATTTACACGGACCATAAGAGCCTGAAGTATATATTCTCTCGGAAGGAGTTGAACATGAGGAAGAGGAGATGGATCGAGTTGAATAAGGACTACGATCTAGAAATCCACTACCATCCTGGCAAGGCCAATGTGGTAGAAAATGCCCTCAGCCGCAAGCCCTGCACACTTAATGCAATGATCAGAGAGAAGCAGCCAGCTTTGCACAAGGAGTTCGAGAAGCTGGGTTTGGAGCTTGTTACACCCGGTTTTCTTGCTCACCTCGAGCTGACTCCGACTCTATTCGATCAGATCAAGGAGGCATAGAAGGGACACGACAATATCGAGGGAATCAAGAAGAAGATGCCCCTCGGCAAGTCCCCGAACTTCACGACAGATGATGAAGGAGTTCTTTGGTTTGATGACCGATTGTTTTTGCCCAATGTTAAGGAGTTGAAGCTCACTATCCTGAAGGAAGCTCACGATACACCTTACTCCATCCACCCCGGAGGGACTAAGATGTATCAAGAACTGAAGGACTTGTTTTGGTGGCACGGAATGAAGCGCGAGATTGAATTGTATGTTGCGAAGTGCGACATCTTCAAGAGAGTGAAAGAAGAGCACCAGAGACCTGTAGGATTGCTGCAAATGCTCTGAGTTCCTGAATGGAAGTGGGAACAGAGAGGCATGTACTTCATCACAGGACTACCGAGCTCAAGCAAGGGTCACGACTCTATCTGGGTCATCGTCGACCGACTCACCAAGGTAGGACACTTCAGTCTAGTGCGAACCACCTATAGAGGAGATCAGCTGGCAGACTTGTACATGTCGAGGATCATTTGTCTACATGGAGTCCTGAAGGATATTGTGTCTGACCGAGGTACCCAATTTACCTCGAGGTTCTGGAAGCAAGTTCAGGTGGCACTAGACATGAAGCTTATGTTCAGCACAGCCTAGCACCCGCAGACGGGAGGTCAGACCGAGCGAGTGAACCAGATACTAGAGGATATGCTCCGTGCATGTACTATAGCCTATGGTTCCAAGTGGGAGGATTGCTTGCCTTATGCAGAATTCTCCTACAACAACAGTTACCAGTCGAGTTTGCAGATGGCCCCATTTGAAGCCATATATGGAAGGAAGTGTCGCACGCCCCTAAAATTGTCTCAAACCGGGGAAGGGAAGATTTTCGGACCGGATGTTTCGAAGGAAGCTGGGGAACAAGTCTAGTTGATTCCTGAGCATCTCAAGACCTCTCAGTCTCGTCAGAAGAGCTATGCCGACCCCAAGCGTCGACAAGTGACTTTTGCAATTGGAGACTTTGTGTACCTCCGAGTCACCCCACTGAAGGGAATGCAGCGATTCCATGTGGAGGGAAGCTAGCACCTCGTTACATTGGACCATTTGAGGTGACTGCCAGACGAGGCCAGGTTTCTTATCAGTTGAGACTGCCCAAAGAGCTATCCGATGTGCACGATGTCTTCCATGTCTCGCAGCTCCGGAAGTGTTTGGAGGTGCCGGACAAGCCAGATGTTTTCAAAAACATCGATCACCCCACGGTTGATATCAACCAGGACCTCACATACCGCTAGACACCCCTTCGTATCCTGGAAGAAGCTATCCGAGTCACCCGTAAGCGCGCGATCAAGTTCCACAAGGTCCAGTGGACAAACCACACCGACGAGGAAGCCACCTGGGAACGAGAGGACTATCTCAAGCGCGAGTTCCCGCATCTCTTCCCTAGCTTGTGAATCTCGGGGACGAGATTCTTTTTACGGGGGCCAACTTTTACACTCTAGTTAATTTAAATAGTCTGTCACATCCCAACTTTTACACTCTAGTTAATTGAAATAGCCAAAAATTAGGGACAACAAAAACTTTGCATGAAATGTTGTGTTGATTGAATCCATGTTTGAAGTTGTGTGATATCATGATGTAGTAGTAGATCATGTAGGAAATTTAGGTGATAGGGTAGATCACTACACCACCAACTTGGCTAGATCATTCTTATTTGAGCTTGGAATGACACCACTTGATCAAACCCAACAAATGTGTGCATTATCATCATAACTCATCTAAAAAAATGTATATTAATAATTTCTCCAACAAAAATTCCTTGGGTGTTTTTTTTGTGTTAACTCAGAATTCCTTCTTAATCAAGTTAATCAAGGAATTTTTTTATTAACAATAGTTAAAAAAAACTAGCCTAACTACCCCCTAATCTCTGTCCCTCTAACCTCTCTCTCTCTCACGTTCTCTCTCTCACGCAGAGAGAGACCCTCTCTCTCTTGTAACCTACCTGCCTCTCTCGTCTCTCTTCTCTCTCTCGAGCCCCCATAGGCCAGCCCCTCACCCCGTTTGCACAACCAGAGGCAACACCTCGAATCGATAACGTGGCCTGACACCATGCGCATACCCCCCAACCCCCTTCTGCGAGGTGGCCGGCGATGCCCACGTCGGAATCGACCCACCAGAGCTCTCTCACGAGCTCGCCCGCCACCCATCTCGCCCAATCCATGGCGAGGCCATGGATCACCAACGTGGCCTACCGCCCGTTGCAGCCTCCCCTCTGCTCGGCTATAAAAGGACGTCGCCCCAGCCCCTCCTCTCCTCACTCCAGCGCCCATCTCATTCGCCTCACCACCCAGCGCCACACCACCACCACCCCGCCAGCCCGAGCAGAAAAGAAACAGAAGAGAAGGCCCAGGGGAAGAAGAAGTTGGGGGAGAGGAGGAGGAGGGAAGCCCGGAGGAGGAAAAGGGAGGAGGCCGTCGTTCCCCTCTCCGCCCCACGCCGGAGCCGTCGCCGGCAAGGAGTAGGAGGAACCAACGCCTCTGCCCCGTTCGTCTACCCCCAAGCCGTAGCCGTTCTCTTCGTTGAAGGTCGCCCCCAAGCACAAAAACGGAACCCCTACACCGCCACGAGTCTCCTCCACCACCCAGCTTCGCCAGCCATCGCCCGTAGCCTCCGGTGAGCGGCCCCCCTAGACTCTGTCCGCCATGGCTGTAGGCAGAGGCCAAGCCTCGTTCTCGTGAGGAAGACGACCCCCTGGCCGTTCGATCGGGCCTTGATCCAACGGCCAGGGAGGCCCAATAACCGTTCGTTTTAGTAAAAAAAATAGTGGAAACAACAGCGAAGTGCACAGGCTCGGCCCATTAAAATAAAAACTTCCTGTAGGCGTTGTATAGCCATGGGCCGGCTGTGCCATTTCTTTCCCTTTTTGTTAAACTTGCAGAAAATAAATACTTATATAATAATGAGTATAATTCAGAAAAATATGAGACAAATTGCGTGTTGTTCCTAAATTTATGCTTTATTTTTCTGCATGGTTAGAATAATGTTTTTAGTAAATGTAATTGTTGTTGTTTATTTTTTTATGTATTACTTGTTGCTTAGATATTAATATTAAACTCTCTGTTAATAAATTTAATTAAAAAAAGTTACAAATATTTTCCTCTGATTAGTATCTCATCATTGTATATTTTAGTAATAAAAATAAGATAAATAAAAATTAGATTACTTTAATTAATAGTTTTAAATTTTACTGCTTAGTATAAATTTAGTTAAAACTTTAATAATTAAATAGATTAGATATAAATTTCTATAGTAATATTCCTAGTCAGTAGCTATTTATTATGCTCTTAGATAATTAAATTGCAGTAGATAAAAAGTTCTTGGTAACTGATCCAGTACATACTTGAAACAGGCCCAACAGTCAGAAAACTATTCACCCTGAGCGAGATTTATCCCTCTACTGCGTATTACTGTTTTGTCTTTATTTATTCTGGGTTAATCTAAAATAATATTAGAAAAATAACCACACATTAGAAAAATGTGAAATAAATTTTTGTGTGATCTTGTGTTTATGCTTTATTTTTCTGTCTGAGGGGAATTGTTGATTGCTTAAATAAAATTCAGGACCATGTTATTAATATTGCTAATGTTGCATGCTTATGGTAATTTTAATTTATTTTCTGTTAACGAATTAAATATGTTAACATTTTCTTATGATTATCTCTGGACACTAGCTCATTATTGTATTGTTATTTAATTAAATTTATTAAATAAAAACATGACCTAAGGCAATAAGAATAAAAATGACTTGTGTAAACCCTATGTAGTGTGTTGCTTAAATGATTGCTTAGCCCTATAAATTTATTAAACCACCATTAAAAATTCTTCCCACATGTGACAATCTGATTATACTTGTTGGTATGACTCATGTGATGAATTGATTGAGTGATAAATGATTGTTTTGTTGGTTGAACGTTTGCTTTGAATGATATGATGGTAATTGTGTGCTATTTTCCGCAAGGTGTAGACGAGACGCTTGACGTTGCAGGTGAAGACTCCTTCCAAGCCGAAGAAGCAGTACGAGGAGACACCGCCGAGGAAGGCAAGCCATCTTCAAGAACTTAACCCTTGTCCTACATTTTTTTACTTTCCTTGTACCATATTATATATCATGCTATTGTTATATCATTTTGGGATGGGATTATATTAGTTTATTAGGTGAACCACCACATACCTTGTAAGCCTACCTATTTGGGAGAAAGAAATTAGACACCGATGATCTTGTTGTACCATCCCTAGCCTTGCTAAAAGAACTAATGACAACATAAATTTGATTAATCTTGCTCCATCCTAATGTGATGGCATACATCTAAGAAGGTGTGATGGCCAAAATTGTGGTTGTTGGAAACATCGTTGAACATATTCAAAGTCTGGAGGGACTCTCTCTAAGTGCCGCCGAAACCTAGCCTTATAGTACAACCACAATACTCTGGTATGGAACAGGGCTAGTTCGAAGCTTGTTTATCTCAGTACGGGGTCTTATAACTACACATGGATGTTTGATTCCACAAATCTGATAGCCCTCGAAGTCGAGTAGTTAAATTCGCTAGGCTTGGTCTCTGAGGGAACCTTTGTGCTCTTCGACTATGGTGCAGGCATGGGTCCAAGAGGAGCATGACCTGGCACGTGGACAGTCCATGTAGTACGCAAGGGGTAGGTTCACCTGTACTAGGATAGACAAGGAGAAGACTTCGGTTGATTATCCGAAAACCGAATACTGAGGTATGACGATCCGTGGGGACTCACGGCGGATGTATCGAATGTTGTGGTTAAAGTGTACACCATCTGCAGAGTGAAAACTATTCGAGTAGCCGGAGTCCACGGTCATGGAAAACTAGTGAGGCCACACTTTGTGGGGAATAGATGAGAAATTCTTGTATCGAGATTATGGTTCACGATGATGATGTTGGTATTATGAAAAGGGTTGGACTTGATTAAATCAAATATGATTGTGGGATTAAAATTTGGCAAGGATAAAATGTTGCCAACTTAACTAATATTGAGTAGTTAGGTTCCCCATGATAAACTCCACCATATAGACATCCCATTATTTTTTTCGTATACAAAAAAAATGTGTTTCTTCTTTAGTTGGTTTGCGAGTACTTTGTATGTAGTCACGGTTTTGTCCCTCGTTATTCAATCGGCCAGGCTTGGAGGAGCAGGTATTTGACGAAGACGCGACTGACGATTACTTGGATGTGCTACGCTCTGAGCTTTACCAGTGGATTGTGATGCTGCTATCTACCCTGCTTTTGCTTATTCCGCTGCCATTTGAGCCCGATGAGGCCGTGTAAGACTATGTTGTTGTATGACTTTGTATTCGGTACTGTATGAACTTGTGACTCCGATATCCTTTGTCGAGTTGTGCGTCATGTGACACTGATCATGGTAGCATGACGGTATGCACAGCTGGCCACTTCGGACATATAGTCCGGGGTGCCCAAAGTTGTGCGGAGGTCATCGTCGACGGTCCCGGCGAGCAGGGTTCTGCGGGAGTCGTCCACGACTTCTGAGGTGCTGAGTCCACCGCCGAACGCTGAGGAGGTGGGACTTTGTCGAAAAGGTTCGGGTGAGGACTGCAGCTCCGATCTGGTGATTCACCCTTTGTAGGGCGCTCCCATTTTGGCCCTGCACTTTTATACTTAGTAGCAGATGGAATGTGGTAGTGGTGTAACCACTCCGTCCGGTTAGCGCAAGATGTAAATATCGATCCAGAAAACTTAAGCAGTGCTTTGGTTCCAAAAAATAATCTACGGGGTAGTAGTAACGGATGTAGTACTTCAAAGAACTTGGATCTTTCGTACCTGTTGGATACCTTGTGTGTTGTCGGCGTTTGAGAGAAAAGATCCGACAAGCGGATTCTGGTAAATGCAGATTGACCTTTTGCACGGCTTATCGGAGGAGCACTTCGGAATGCTCCTTGGTATGCGGCAGGCGCAGTTGGTGAGAAAACGGATAGGGAGATGGGCAGCGGGTGCTCATCCACATCGGTTATCTCACTGAGATTGTGGACTCGAGAACCAAGAGATTCAGGGGAGCACAACCCCATCGATTTTTTGAAGTGATGCCTCGGAACATTGTCCAATTTGTGTGATTCATACCTGCAGGTATTTCCGGGATACTAATATGACCTCCCGCGCAGGTGCTTGACGGGAACTCCATCCTGTTCTCTTCGGGGTGGATGGATCCCTAGAGGCGAGGACAATACGGTAGAACCTTCTCCTGGGCAGGTGCGGGTCCTCCACAGGCTACTCGGAATGGAGCTTATCGTACGGACCGATGGTGCTAGCTCAAACTGTCTGCACGGAGCGAATCCATTCGTTCAAAGTGATATTTCTCTCGTGGAGGACCAACGTCGATGGACGGCATGGCTACTAGTGAGTCTTCCACGGAGGCAGAGCGAGGGTGAGGACTCGTTCTCTCATCGCCTTCGATAGCGGGTGTCTTCCAGGAATTATCATCCGGGAAAAGAAAACCATCCGGCACAGACGTCCGGGAATACGAGATGACCAACCCGTGGTGGCCAAGAGGCTGCCAAGGGAAGGCGTCCAGTAACCTTTCGGGAACAAGTATCCGGCGCGAGAAAACCATCCGTGATAGTTTCCCCGAGAACCTCGGGGTGAGATTCCTCGAAGCACCGAGAAGCCCCAAGCGTGAAGAGCACACAACCACCGTGAGTGAAAATATGGTTCATGGCTCATGCCAACACTCATCCCGATGGTGCTTGATGGGGTGATATAGAAACACGAAGAAATTTAGAGACATGCACAAAGAAACAAACATTACGACCGACATGACCGCCAGCCCTCCATCTAGCTCCACTTGTCGGGGGATGCTCTCAAGGCCCTCCTTCGAGAGCCGCATGTCGGGGGATGCCCTCCACAAGGCGCCAGACCTTGGGATCCTGGTGTTCCTCCTGGAAGGGCTGCTCCCGGGAAGGCGCAGCCTCTGGGAACCACGCGAGACGTGAGGAACACCTTCGGTGCCCCTCCACGCCCCTCTTTTGCTGGGTGATACTGGAGGTTGCTGTGGGGTCAAAACAGCAATGATGTCGTACTTGAGATGCGAGAAAATATGGGTGTTTAACCAGGTTCAGGACGTCCGGAGACTAAAATCCCTACTCCTCCATGTCTGATCTTCCTTGATGGTGATGGAGTAGAATACAGTACAAGGTGATCTCCATGGAGGAGATACCCTATGCTACACTCCACTACGATTCTCTCTATTTGGTGGAAACTAGCTACACTCTGAAGGGGAATCCTCGAATAGCCTCCCGAGATGCTCTAGGGATGAACTCCTCTTCTCTCTAGCTATGAATTCTTCTGGCTATGTGTTCATTTGTACGGTGGCTTCTTCTTCTAGCTCTTCCTTCTTCTCCTTTTTCTTCTCCTTGTTTTCCCTCCTCCCCCCTTAACTGATGTGGTCGATGTCTCCCTTTTATAGAGCAAGGGGCTCGCCACAGGACCACTGATAGCTACAGTAAAGGTGGTTATCTTATACTTGTGGATGAGAGGCATTCTGCAGTCTTTCGGGACGTTCCCGTGGCTTCACGAGGACAGCTGGTGCATGCATGGGCTGAGTAGGCGGGAGGGAGGTTGCCATGTGTTGTCTCCCTCCTGTCAGCGGTCAATGCTTGTCCTCAAGCACATTGATTGCGCTGTGCTCTTTGTCGGACATTGGGAACTAGCTGGAGGGCTCCACCGTTCCGGAAGTGATGCGAAGCACTTCTCCATGTGTCTTGTGTGGTGTTCCCGGAACCTCCTTGCCAGAATCCTCCGGGGTTGCTCCCGAACTGTCCATGGGACTTTGCCAGAATCCAGGGAAACGGGGTACCCCAGTATCCGGTTACTGACATGGATCTCTCGGGATCACCTATTGATGACCTCAGGCCGGGTGCGCCCATCTGGCCAATTGTCAACTCTCGTGGGTTAGCTCGGATGGTCTTGCATCTACTTGGGCCGAATGAACTCAGGTGAGGCTGATTGCTCTCTCCCAGGTCAATCGGCTTCCGACCTAACCAGCTCGGCCTTCTGGAGATCGATCATGTGCTGCTTGGTCTTCTCAAGATCAGCGAACCTCAGATCAGCAGTCTTCAGGTCGTGCTTGAGCAGACCGTCCTTCTTTAGATCGGTGGTCTTCAGGTCGGCCTGGATTAGCTCGGCCTTGCTTAGATCGATTATCTTCGTCTTGAAAGGTTATTTCTCCTGGGAGGCCCTACCCAGGGGTCATTCCCACGACACCTGGATCCGCTCGCAGGAATCCCGAAGATGGTGTCAACGCTTAGGCACTGTTCATGCTCTTCGCCACCTTTTGTCCAATCATTGACAAAAAGGGGGAGAATGATGCATCGATGAGTCTAGTTTGCCACGGGGATTAGAGTTTTTCTTTGTCTTGCCTCAACAAACATTCCATTTTCTTCGATTGGGTTTTAACTCAACTTAAATTCGTGTGTATGAACTTCTGCTACAATGTCGTATTGATAACCCTTTGCTTGCAAGTATTGCTTCGTATCACTTCTCTTGCAGGTGGTTATTATAACTAAGTTCACATGTCATTCAAGAGGATTGCACATCATTGGAATCTTATCTGGAAATGCAATCCTACTCGCTAAGATGATTATTTTTGCTCCCCATCAAAGCAAATCACTAATGCATCTACTTCAATTTTATTTATCTTTGATGTTTACATTCAGGGGGAGTAAAACCTTCACATCTTAGAGTTTGTTCTTGTGGTGTTCGGGGCAGAAAAAAATAATTTTTCATAACCTACGAGACCCAAACCCAAGACCTATGATATGGCGGTGCAAGTAACGGATGGAAATAGATCACATACTAGTATGTAGTCCGTTAAGCGGGAAACGTTCCCGCGTGAACGTAGTTGATGTAGTCTTACCGGCAATCCCCGATGCTGCGCAGATCCAAGATGAATGCAATAGCCACCCGGTCCTTGTAGACTGATGACGGGATTACATCCCCGTTGGAACGTTGTTGGTGAAGACGTCACGATACGACCACGACGATGAAGGAGCACCACAAGTGCAGTGCCTCGCGGGATTACACACATACAGTGTGTCCGATGTTCCCTCCGTGCTCCGAACCAGGCGAGCAGCAGAAAGAAAATGATTTCGGATCTCGATTCTAGCAGCACGACGGCGTGCGTATGGTGGAGAAATCCCCTACCTAGGGCAGACTCCAAACAAGGGGAGTCCGCTCAAAGGCAGGAGAAAAGAGAGAGAGAGAAGAGAATTGTCTCAAAAATTCATGTGAAGAAAAAGGGCACCCTACCCCTCCTTATATAGGACAAGGAGGGGACACACCTCCCTCAACTTCACATGTGGTACTAAACCAAAGGTAAGGGGGCAAATGCGCCCTAGGGGGACATGGGCCCCTCCCTTGGCGCCATGGGCCAAGGGGGGAGGCTCCCTCCTCCCCTAATGGGCCTATTTAGGCCCATATGCCTTTTCTTCCATTTGTAATTATGTTTTAATATTTAATTCTGTTAATTAAATAGTAAAAAATATTTAAATATTATTAAATAATATTTTGAACCTTTCAAAATACCTGGAACAATTCCGGTGTTCTCTCTTATTTCTCCGGTGATCCCGTATCAATCCTTATTGCGTCGAACACCCTTAAGTGTGACACCCTACGGTCTGGGAAACAACAGACATGATCAGACACTCTCTGACCAATGAATAATCAATTGGACTTGGTTACAATCCTTGATAGCCCCTGTGCTTCGATCGAATGAACTTCATCGTTGTTGGATCCGTTAATGTTCAGCCTGTTCCCTTTGTCGTGCGGTAATTTGCTTGTCTAAGGTTTGATCATCAGTTTCCAATATACCTAGTTCATCCTCGTTACTGACAAACATGTTTACTCGTTCCCATAATATTACAATCCCGTGACCTAGTCACATGATTGCAATCTTTATGATGTAATATCCCTGAGTGGGCCTGTAGTACCTATCCGTCACTCGGATGGACAAATCCGCTTTCATCTTTTTGCATACTCATCAACATATCTATTTCGGAATACCCAAAGTACACCTTTATGTCCAGCATATTTCAATCAGGCGTTGCATGCAAATCAAAGCATCCTAATAGATAGAAATTACGTATGATCATCACGGTCAAAGGATTTGGTCACTACGTTATAGTTATCGCAATGTTGAACTTATGTGACTCGATCACATTGCAAAACTTCTGGTGGGTGTGTGTCCATCATATCATTCTCCCAATGACATGACCTCATTGTCAACGGACTTATGTGTCTCCATGATCAGGAAACCTTCATCATCAATTTCCCAATGAGCTAGTATACTAGAGTTAACTAGGGACCTGGTTTGTTTGTATACCACACGTGTACCTCTTAATACAGTTATAGCACAGTATAAAACTTATTATGAACTAATGGAATATTCTAATAAACATATTTTATTTGCCTCTAGGGAAAATTCCCAACAGTCTCCCACTTGCACTAGAGTACAAATAATCTAGTTGCATTTTTCTATGGATCATAACACCATATCATATATATGTTTGTTGATCATACTTGCTTGTGTAAAAGGTTGTATCAAAAGTTTGGGTACCATTCAGATCCGTATGTCTTTTTCAAATCATTAATGTCACCTAGTTTGACATTACTTCATTATCCATTATAATGATGAGGTATATATATATTTGGCGGTAGAGCGAGACTTCGTTTTTTTTGTTTCAGCAATGACATCTGTTGGGTCACGCGGACTTTCCCATAGTCATGCACACTGAAACTCACTCAGTCAGAAGTCGAACTTCTTAAGCGAAAATATAACTCTTTGCCACTTCTAAAGTAACCATATCAATGTAGATTTAATCCTTAGTGCATTGTTTGCAACTTTGATGTCTAACCACGTATCTTTCAACTTAGGCATTCATTAGTATGACATCTCAATATTCTAGGTTAGTGTCACAACTTGAACTAGCATAACATTTATGGTCGAGTTCACTATCCTTTATAAATTAGAGATGTATCCTTAGTTCTCTCCAGACTTTGAAGGATAAACTTAACTCTCTCTTTAGCGATTTACTCATAATCATATCACAACATGTTCTTCTTACTAAGAACTTGGGTCACATTACGTTGAGTACAAAACTTTGGTTTTATATGAAAGAACCTATGCCATAGGCATAGAGGATGTAGCACATCCATTTCTTTCATTTAACAATAATTATTCATTGTTCTCGTACTGAGATTAACTCAGTATTTCTCTTGGATATACAAGTAAGAACTACCTTATTAACTTGTCCCATTCTGTACTCCTTCAGAATCTTATCCAGGAAAGTATTCCGACTCAATGTTATTAAACACATTAATCTATCTTTATAGATTTTCAACACTTAACTTAATTCACGAAAGATTTCAATAATCGTTAATACCATCAACACCATTCACAATATGTTATGCATACGTGATAATGTTGTCATGCTCCTACTCAAATATGTTAGCTACATATAAGATTAGGATGACACTCTCATAGCTCCCACTCAAATATGTCCGTCACATATAAGATCAGGATAACATCCACACAGATCTCACTCAAATATGTCATCCACATATTAAGCTTAGGTATAGTACTCCCATAGCTCCCACTCAAAATATGTCTTCTACATATTAAGTTTACGCAAAAGCATGTTTCTAGATATTTTGGCTAAGTCAAAATCCTTTGATCATCTATCAAATCGAGAATTTAGGTTATGAGACACTATTATCCATATGTTTTCCAAAACCTTCTTGTTGTACCAATTACAACCCTTCTTCAAATGCAGGACTTGAGGAAGTAAAGGTATTGATAACAATTTCGATCAATCGTAGTGAATATCGCATTGACTCAAGCATCGCTACATATGGTAGTTAATGATACGTCCCAAACGTATCTATAATTTCTGCTTGCTCCATGCCACTTTTGTGTGTTATTGCTATGATATTGATGAACTTCCATACACTTTTGATCATATTTGGACTAACCTATTAACTCAGTGCACCCCAGTGCCAGTTCCTGTTTTCTGCTGTTTTTCTATTCCAGGTTTCCCCCATATAAAAAGTTCTCCAAAAATTCGGGAAAAATCCAATAAAAAATCAGCGTACAAGAAGCTTCCAGAATCACCAAGGGGGGCCATAGGGGACCCACCAGGGCCCCAGGCGCCCTCCCGGCGTGCCTAGGGTGGGGCCGCGCCAGGGGGGCGCCTGGACCCCTGGTGGACCCCCTGGCTTCCCCCCTTCGCCTATTTATTCCACGTGACGCAAAAACCCCGAGACAGGAACCCTTTTTCGTGATCTCTCCTCTGTTCCGCCGCCACGCTTCCAAGATCGGGATCACCAGAAGACCTCTTCCAGGCACCCTGACGGAGGGAGGAACCACCTCCGGGAGCTTCTCCACCACCATGGATGCTTCCCGGATGAACTGTGAGTAGTCCACCTTGGACCATGGGTCTATGATTAGTAGCTATGTGATGTTCTACTCCCCTCTTTGTTCTTCATGGATTAGACCTCGTTAGCTGCCCTACATGATCGAGGCAAATATGTAATATTTCTGCTGTTGCTATGCTGAGTTTGCTGGGATCCGATGGATTATGAGATTATGTTCAGATTGTGTTTGAGTAATATATTTGATTCTCCTCTTTTATATTTATGTTCTAGAAGTAATTCTTGCTTGTTCTCCGTTGCTGTTTATAGCTTTGGCCAAGTAGTAGGTAGTGACTCCAAGAGGGAGCGTTATACATGATTGTGGGTTCATGCCCCCCGATGACTAGCTTGAGTGACAGAAACATGAGTCTAGGGGATGTGCTGTTGCCACAAGGGGGAAAACAACGATGCTTGTACTTGCGGGTGCAAGGATTGTTTACTTTACGCAAAGTTCTTTAATGCAGTTGTCTGTTGCTTTGAGTTTACACTTTGGGTGGGATTCGCAATTTAATACCGGCGAGATCTTTTGGATAGATATCTCAAGGTGGATTATTAATAGGTAGATGTTGATGGATTTCGGTCTACTTGTCTTGGCGTACCGCCCGTGCTTTTGAGCCTCTTCCTTTCTTTATAGCATAATTAGCATTGATTTGCGCACATAATCCTGTCAATTGCCCAGCTGTAATTTGTTTACCTCACATGGCTATTTTATCGTCTTTTGGGAGAGAGACATCACTAGTGAACATCATAATACCCCGGTCCATATTTCCAACACTGTTTACACCCGCTATCAATTTACTTCTTATTTACTTTTCCGTTGCTATCACTATCATTATTATCCCGTGCGTTTTATCCTTTGTAAACAACAAGGCCGGAGGAATTGACAACTCCTTTGCAATCATTGGGAAGCAAAGCTATCTGTTGTGTGTGCAGGTCCAGGTAAAGTAAGCAACCTTGAGTTGTGAACGGCGCCATTGTTCACTTCACCACCTTCTTGTATCTGTTGGAGTCCTACTGGTTCGATACTCAACCTTAGCATCTTCGCTAAGGGAAATGCTGCTATCTACATCTCAACCTTCCACTTTGGGTAAACCAACGAGGGGCGAGAAGTAAGTCTTGTCACATCAAAGCAATTTCTGGCGCCGTTGCTGGGGACTCCGCTCTTCAAGATAGGGGAGTTGCACACTATCTTTTATCTTTGCTTTTTAGTCTTGTTAGTTTACCTTTTAGTTTTTTCTTTAGTGTCCTTTATCAAAAATCAAAAAAATAGTTATCTTGCTTGCTGCTACTATGGGTTCCTCTGAGAACACCAAGTTGTGTGACTTTACTAGTCACAACAACAGTGACTTTATCTGCACTCCTCTTGCTACACCTGCTACTTCAGCACCTTCTTATGAGATTAAAACTGCTTTGTTGAACCTTGTTATGAAAGATCAATTCTCTGGTGCTAGAGATGATGCTGCTTTGCACTTAAATAATTTTATTGAGCTTTGTGATATGCAAAAGTACAAAGAATTAGATGGTGATATTGTTAAGCTTAAGCTTTTTCCTTTCTCCTTGAGAGATGAAGCTAAAATATGGTTTCAATCCTTGCCTAGGAATAGCATTGATTCTTGGGATAAGTGCAAGGATGCTTTTATTGGGAAGTACTATCCCCCTGCTAAGATTATCCAATTGAAGAGCTTTATTATGAATTTTAAACAATTTGATAATGAACATGTTGCCCAAGCTTGGGAACGCATGAAATCTCTTGTTAAGAATTGCCCTACGCATGGTTTGACTACTTGGATGCTTATCCAAACTTTTTATGTAGGCTTGAAATTTACCTCGACGAACTTGCTAGATTCGGCCGCGGGAGGAACCTTTATGTCCACTACACTTGGTGCTGCCACAAAACTTCTCGATGAGATGATGACCAACTATTCCCAATGGCACACCGAAAGAGCTCCAACAGGTAGGAAGGTAAACTCTGTCGAGGAGATCTCCTCCCTAAATGAAAAAGTTGACTTGATTATTTCTCTACTTACCAAGCAATCTCCTATTGATCCTCAAGATGTACCTTTAAATTCTTTGATTGCTCAAGATCAAGTAGATGTGAACTTTATCTCAAGAAAAAACTTCAACAACAATGCTTATAGGAGTAATTTTGGTAGCAATCCTAGACCGTTCCCCTCCAACAACTATGGGAACAACAACACTTATCCTAGCACCCAAAAACTCCACTTCTGAATTAGAGAGTATGCTTAAAGACTTTATCACTACCCAAAAAGCCTTCAACAAGAGTGTAGAGAAAAACTAGACAAACTAGATAACCTCTCGTCGAAGGTAGACAATTTAGCCCATTAAGTAGAATTGCTTAAAATTAGAACTTCTCCCCTTGAGGAGAGGAAGGTCACTCCTATGAATGCTATCCAAATGCAAATTAATGAAATAGGATGATGGCTAAACTTAAAGAGAGATGGGCTAGAGAAAAGAAGGAAGAAGATAGAATTAAGAGCCTTCCTACACACCATATTGTTGCTACTATCCAAGTGGTTGAGGATATCCAAACTCTTAGCATCCAATGCACCCCTAGTCCCATAGAACCTATTAATGGTGATGCTATGACCTCAACCATAGAAGAAGAAATTCCTATGACTATAGAAGCTACCAAACAAGTGAGCCTAAAGGACACCACTACCACTGTACTTGATAGTACTGACCTTGATTTTGATAATTGAACCCTTTATGAAGTTATTCGTTTCCTTCACAAGATGTCTAGAGACCGCCACACTAGCACACTTAATCTTGCCTTCACGGAGCATATCACTAATTCTCTCATCAAAGCTAGGGAGGAGAAGCTTAGGGTAGAAGCCTACATACCTAGAAATCTAGAAGATGGTTGGGATCCTATGGTTATAATTAAGTTGAATAACTTTTCTTGCTATGCTTTATGTGATGTTGGAGCTAGTACCTCTGTTTTGCCCAAAAGAATGTATGATATATTTGAATTGAAACCTTTTGATACTTGTTCTTTTGGAGTTCGTCTCGTCGATTCGTCCGTAAAGAAACCTTTGGGTAAGATAGATGATGTTCTTATCATTGTCAATGACAATTATGTTCCCGTTGATTTTACTATTATGGACATTGAATGTGAACCTTCTTGTCCAATTATTTTGGGACGCCCTTTTCTTCGCACCGTGGGTGCTGTTATTGATATGAAAGAAGGGATTATTAAATTCCAATTCCCTCTCAAGAAAGGGATGGAACACTTCCCTAGGAAAAAGATTAAGTTTCTTTTTGAGTCCGTCACACGGGCTAGTTATTTTCTTGAAAAAACTTGACCTATTTGCATTAAGCCTAGCTAATGGCTTTAAAGAAGCGCTTTCGGGAGGTAGCCCGCAACGAATTTAGGATTTCCCTTTTGTTTTTCTTCTGTTTTTAGTGGTCTTGATTATTTGTACTACTGTAGAAACATCATTGTATCTTTACTTTTCAAGCTTTGTGCCTTTTATAGCCTCATATGACACGGGAAGTGAAAGTTGTGACATGCTGTCCAGAAAACAGATTCTGTCCTCGTGACTAGAAAAATAAGAGAAAAATACCAGTTCATCTTTCTGATATGAAGTTTTTACGCAGCATGCTCTATACAATTACAAAACTTTCGTATGTTCTGAGTTTTTCTATTTGAGTTGCAGAAGTATCCCTAAAAAATTCTTTACTACCTGCTTGTCTGTTTTTCACAGATTCTGTCCTGTTTTTCCTTTTCTTCGTTTTGCAAACCTTAAGCTTGATTTTTCTTTGCAAAAACTTTTTTGCAATCTTGAGAGACAGTAGCTCTTCAAGAATATATTTATTCCAGTAGATAAAAATTATTTTATTATGGGTACTAAACTCACTAATCAGATTATGATGAGTTATGTATGAAGGGAGTTTTCAAGTGTGCGAGGGAAGATGATGAAAGAAGATTCAGGAGTGTCAAGCGCTCAAGATTGGGGATGCCCCCATGCATCCCCAAGAAATATTCAAGGAGACTCAAGCGTCTAAGCTTGGGGATTCCCCCGTGCATCCCCTTCTCCATCAACAATTATCAGTTCGTCTCTCGTTTCACTCTATTTTTATCACTTCATGCATTATGTGCTATGCTTGGAGCGTCTCGCTCTTAGGTTTTATTTTTAGTTTTCTTTAGCTTTGCTTGCTGTTGATAACAAGTTAGAACCCAGCTTTCTTTGTGTGGGAGAGAAACACGCTCCACTTTCAAAATCTAGAACACAACATAGGATTTTTCATGCTTATCTTTGCTGTGTGTGTTCTTTATCTTTTTCATAGCTACTGTCATGTTTAGCTCTTACTTTTCATGCTTATATTTTCAAAGAGCTTCTTTTTAGTTTGTTGCTGGAACTCTCTTGAGTTTTCATGTTTATCTTGTTTAGAGAGTTTGCCTGTTGCACTGAGTTTTGTGTCTTGACATGAAGTAGGTAATTGAGGTTGCTATTATTTCGTAGTAGTAACTTGGAATAGTTTTGAGGTATTGTTTTGAGTAATGTTTGGACTTTTGGTGTCAAGATCTTTAGCCTATTAGTGATAGATGTCGTATTTTGGGAAATCCTTGTTTATTTTCAAAACTTACAAAATTAGTTGAGAACTTTAGCTACTAGATGGATCACTACTCTTCTGAGGGGTCAAATAATAGAGTACACTCACGTACCATGAGTCGAGGATGCGCAAGGATAACCAAACCCCCATACACTCCTCCTCGGGGTAGTTGTCTCTTTGTGAAACCTCTTTATTAGATTGAGAGTTACCGATAATAAGTGCATGAGTTCTTCGGACGAATGTGAGTATTCGAAAGTTGACACTTCCACCTTCCCATATTTTTCTAGCCTTTCCTGTGCCGTGCATTACTTTCTTCTCACTCTGAGAGTTGGCGTCCACCTTCGCCGGTACATCCAAACCCTTGGCACGATACGCTCTGTCATCATAAACCTCCTTATATCCTTCCTCAAAACAGCCACCATACCTACCTACCAAGGCATTTCCATAGCCTTTCTGAGATATATTTCCATGCAACATCCACCTTCTCATGACTTGATCTTCATGTCATACATGCTACTTGCTTGATCGATGAGCCGCATGCTAGTTGGGCCTTGCCCTAATCATTGCTACATGACATGCTAGTATCATTGCATATCCTGCTACACTGGCAGAGGCATACATTTTCATACATCATGATAGTTACATCTTCTTTATGATTTGAGTACCTTGTAAAGTGTGAAAGATCTTTTATACTTTTTGTAATATATAGAGCGTTGCCCCTAACGTGAGGAAAATATCCCAAAGAGGACATATTAAAATATCCCAAAGAGGAGAAATGAGAGAAATAGAAAGAGCCATTGAGGCCACCAAAAAAATACAAAAAAATAGAAAAAAGAGAAAAAGAAATAAAACGAGCGAAGGGGGCACACTACTATTCCTTTTGGGAGATCCACAATCCTACTCCCTCTTATATCTTGTACTCCATAGAGATTATCATTTATGCATATAGCTATGTGGGGACCTTTACACTATAGAACTTGGCTTGTATATTCCAATGATGAGCCTCGTCAAATGAGCTCTAGGTCTTCTTGAGCAAGCAAGTTGGATGCACCCCCACTAGTTCCATTGGAGAGCTTACCTTAGCTATATGTGCATCCGTTGCATGAAAATCCCTACTCCTCACATCATATCTATCATTTGGCTTTCTCTCTCCTATGACTGTCCTCATTGATGTGAGCCTTTCACACCTTTTTGTCTTCCTCCTCCACCATATTCTCTCTTTGCCATCCGAAGTGTCAACTTTCTTGCTTACGCTCATCCATTGCATGAGTGCTCAAAATGTCGAAAAGGACTGGATCATTTTCAATTGTACCTGGCTAGTTGTCTGGGAATGAGTCAAGATAAGATTTCAAAGAAGACCAAGTGTGAAACTTTAGTAGATTGAGTTCTCAACACAAAAATACTTTTTCTCGTATATCCCTATCCCCTTTCTTGCACGCAAACACCATTTGGAGACATTCAAGTCACAGACAGCGAGAGCTCTTGCACCTTTATGTTCTTATGTTGCTTGTTTCAATGCTAAATATAGAATCTTGCCTGTCATGACTTGAATTGAATTACGTGCCTTGATTGCTTTACTTAAAAGTTCTTATATGGTTGTTAGCATGTCACCACAGAAATTATGCTTGTTATCATTTACATACTCGAGGACGAGCATGAATTAAGCTTGGGGATGTTGATACGTCCAAAACATATCTATAATTTCAGCTTGCTCCATGCCTCTTTTGTGTGATATTTCTATGATATTGATGAACTTCCATACACTCCTGATCTGGACTAACCTATTAACTCAGTGCACCCCAGTGCCAGTTCCTATTTTCTGCTGTTTTTCTATTCCAGGTTTCCCCCATATAAAAAGTGCTCCAAAAATTTGGGAAAAATCCAATAAAAAATCAGCGTACAGGAAGCTTTCGGAATCACCGAGGGGGGGCATAGGGGACCTACCAGGGCCCACAGGCGCCCTCCCGGCGCGCCCCATAGTGGGGCCGCGCCAGAGGGCCGCCTGGACCCCCGGTGGACCCCCTGGCTGCCCCCTTCGCCTATTTATTCCTCGTGACGCAAAAACCCCGAGACGGGAACCCTTTTTCGCGATCTCTCTTCTGTTCCGCCGTCGCCGCGCTTCCAAGATCGGGAGCACCAGAAGACCTCTTCCCGGCACCCTACCGGAGGGAGGAACCACCTCCGAGAACTTCTCCACCACCATGGATGCTTCCCGGATGAACCATGAGTAGTCCACCTTGGACCATGGGTCTGTGATCAGTAGCTATGTGATGTTCTCCTCCTTCTTTGTTCTTCATGGATTAGACCTCATGAGCTGCCCTACATGATCGAGGCACATATGTAATATTTCTGCTGTTGCTATGCTAAGTTTGCTGGGATCCGGTGGATTATGAGATTATGTTCAGATTGTGTTTGAGTAATATATTTGATTCTCCTCTTTTATATTTATTTTCTAGAAGTAATTATTGCATGTTCTCCATTGTTGTTTATTGCTTTGGCCAAGTAGTAGGTAGTGACTCCAAGAGGGAGCGTTATGCATGATTGTGGGTTCATGCCCATCGATGACTAGCTTGAGTGACAGAAACATGAGTCTAGGGGATGTGTTATTGCCACAAGGTGGAAAACAACGGTTCTTGTACTTGCGGGTGCAAGGATTGTTTACTCTACGCAAAGTTCTTTAATGCAGTTGTCTGTTGCTTTGAGTTTACACTTTAAGTGGGATTCGCAACTTAATACCAGCGAGATGTTCTGGATAGATATCTCAAGGTGGATGATTAGTAGGTAGATGCAGATGGATTTCGGTCTACTTGTCTTGGCGTACCACCCGTGCTTTTGAGCCTCTTCCTTTCTTTATAGCATAATTAGCATTGGTTTGCACACATAATCCTGTCAATTGCCCAGCTGTAAATTTTTTTACCTCGCATGGCTATTTTATCGTCTTTTGGGAGAGAGACATCACTACTGAACATCATAGGACCCCGGTCCATATTTCCAACACTGTTTACACCCACTATTAATTTACTGCTTATTTACTTTTCCGTTGCTATCACTATCATTATTATCCCATGCATTTTATCCTTTGTAAACAACAAGGACAGAGGAATTGACAACTCCTCCGTACTCGTTGGGAAGCAAAGCTATCTGTTGTGTGTGCAGGTCCAGGTGAAGTAAGAAACCTTGAGTTGTGAACGGCACCATTGTTCACTTCACCACCTTCTTGTATCTGTTGGAGTCCTACTGGTTTGATACTCAACCTTACCATCTTCGCTAAGGGAAATTGCCGCTATCTACATCTCAACCTTCCACTTTGGGTAAACCAACGAGGGGCGAGAAGTAAGTCTCGTGACATCAGTTAACCTTTTGAATTTGTCAGAAACATTCTTTGCGACAAATCGATCTTGATGTCATCTCTGATGTTCACATTTATTCTTTATAGCTTTGAAGTTATTGGGAATAACAAGTAACCTTTTTACTCGATAAGATTCAAGAAATCTTAAATGTAAATCAATATAGGATTTCATGACTCGTAGTCATATCTCATACTTAGGTCCACCATCGCTTCTTCGTAGTTCATAGGTATGTCTTGTTCCATTAACTTAACAAGAGAATCTTGAATATTATTTTGCACAAGGGTAAATATGTATTCTTTAATCCTACTTTGTTTAGTATAAGCTTTAACCGAAACATCATGATCATTATGCTTAGTTTCTCCTCTAACTATAGAGCTTTGGTTCCGGAACATATTCCATTACGCTACTCTGACATCTGGAGGCAAGGTCAATTACCTAGGTTGAACTTTCACTTTATTCCATTAACACATCCATCAAGAACACTTCTTGACAAACACGAAACTTGGCAATACATGTTTTTCTCCTTTGGTTCTAGTTGTGTAAGATGCATCCATAGTTGTTTAAGGATACACTACAAAGATAATTTATCACATAAATCAAACTTCCTACAAACCACGACACACCATAACATATATAGTGTTGGTTTATATGAACTCAGGTGGTTCCCAAAACTAAAGTGAGTGTTTGCATATTAAACTAATAACTCTCAACAATAATAATGCTACTCGATAAGAGATAACTTAGACCATGCACTATTCAATAGAGTATGATTATAATATTTAGGCACATAAACAATATTGAAGTGGTCCAAGCATTGCAATTTGTGAAACAACTTTCACAAGTCTTTATGCACAAGACTAACTCAAAACATTTGTCACTTTCATCAAATCGTAGAGACTTGTCTTTCTTGTTCATTTAATACCCGTCTTTATTCTGGAATCCCTGTTGATCAGATCAAATTATTTCAGACTCATGTTTCATTAGTGTATACACATATTCATCTAAGTCCACATGTGAAGTTCACAAAATAATAAAATTCACTATGACGAGGATTGACCTCGGAAAATCCCATGGTTAGGAACAGATGTACAGGTTGGCGATACTCGTTGACTAACAGTAGAAATCACTTCCTTCTCGATTGTATTATAGTGGAGGCGATTACAGTGGAGGTCAAGGCGAGATCGCTCAGGACCGGTGGTGTTGATAGAATATTCGATGCCCTAGACGTCCCCTCTCCTAGCCTTTATATACTAGGATGGGTCGCAAGGAGTCCGTCAAGGTTAACAGAGAGGGTATCCTAATATAACTTTAGTCTTGGACACCAAGTTGCGGTTTCCATGATCACCGAGGACTCCTTATGGCGGTTTCCTTGAGTGGGCCAGGTGTGGGCAGGTCGAGGCTTTCAGCGGACCCTCTAGCTTGATACGCACCAGGTACCCTCATCTGTAAGAGTCGTGGGGTCACCCCCTCGTCAGTAGCAACCGAGTGCCTGGGGGACTCGAAGAGTCGTGCAGGGACTCGAAACCTTAATCGCCTGTCTTCGTGCGTGCAGCGCAGCTGCGATTCGTCGGCTTGCCACAAAAGATAGTCTATTCGAGGGATGATGAGCTAGAGATGCCCAAGGTAGTTGACTAGTCGAGCCTTAGTGAATTGGTAGCAAACACCTCAAAAGCCCAAAATCAAGACGCGCCCCTCGACATGAACTTGGAAAACAACCGGTGCATAGCAAGTCCATGTCGCTACAGGTCTTATAGGATCAGTGCCACCGGTCTCAGAAAATAACCTTGACGCATTCGTCATTGGCTCAATTTATTCATGCCTTGTGCAAGGAAAACATCAGGAGTGAAGTCGCAGCTGTGGCAAGTCCCGTCCCGGCCGACTACGCAGTGGGGTCTTACCTACGCGTTAAGCTTGCGCGGCATCTGGGGTGCAGTGTATCACCACCCAGGATAGCGGATGAATAGCGGTCAGTCGCAGTGTATCACAGTGGGGTCATTTTTTTATAGAGGCGTGGAGCCTGATTAGATGTGCAGCCACTTGGAAAAACCAATCAAGTGGATGAATAGCGGTCAGTCGCAGAGTAAGTACAAAGTCAGGCGAGAACTTGATAAGGGCTGCACCCACTCGGATAGTCAACGAGTGGGATAATCACGTATAGACCCACAGGACAACTCAAGTGCTTGGGTGAATTTCTTTCTTAGGTGTTTTCAGCAAGTATTGCCTTCTAGTCCGAGTAATTACTCGAGCACTTCATCATCTTCGAGGTGAGGGAGCACCCGAACTCTACAGATTTATTGGTCCTTGGCGAGTGAACACTCGGGTACGATGCGGCCTGCGGGGTGAGGGAGCACCCGAACTCTATGGACATGCTTGTTCTTGATGGAGGAGAGTAACCACCTGCGTCCTCAGGGCTTGATCCTTACTCTATTTTTTTAATGACGGGATGCTCCCGATGGGATTAAAATTTTGAAAACGCGGTCAAAAATTTGGAGGAGAAAACTAGGGAATCTTTACATTGTTCTGCTTTTTGCAATGACTTGTCTAGAATCGATCTTGTCTGGACTGCTGCAATGTTAAGTTATTGCTATGATGATGTTGATGAAGTTCTCGATGAAGGGGGCTTGCTTGTGCACCGTCACATCCTCTGTGTAGTCATAATGACGTCCTGTGGCGCTGCGGCCATTTGGGTTTCCGATGCGTGTATGGGAAAAGCGCGAGGATTTGATGTCTCCTCTTAAATATTTGCAAAATGAGAAGAGGCATCTTGCCTTGGACTCTGTACTATCGCTCGTTCCAACGTTGAGTTAATGACGACACCGATTGGGTTTCCACGCGGCTTCCTGGCTTGCCCCTGGTCTGGGCTATAAATATATTTTCTTGTGTTTGTTCGGCATTATCTCTTCGTCCTCCTTTCCTCCTTCTTTCAGTTTCAGAAAACCACCAGAGCGTAGGATTCCTGTGCTGGTGCTTCTTGCGGTATGGCTCACCAATGTCGTGGCCGGCGGGGTCATGGTGGCCGTACACCTCACTCTTCTTGTCTTGGGCGTGGCGGAATGGCTGCGGTACCCTCCTCTTCCTCTGAGAGGGAGGGTGTTTGGCGCTATAATTTTCTACTGAGTATTCTTAAGTCCGACTGCTAATCGAATCCGTCTTCCGTCTTATTTTGATTCCATTGTTTCTCAGCTCAGTCTGAGGGGCCTTTGGATCCGTCTTCAAGGGTGCCCTCGCTCTCCTATGTGGATAGAGCTTGAGGTTGATAACTCCTTTGTTTTCTTGGGGCCCTACTGGGATTCATTTTCTCGCCGGCTGAATTTGCGTGCCCGGGATAGCCTTTTATGTCGGTTTGATGGTGAAGATACTCTCACCGTTCACGCTTTTGATGTTGGTGGCAATCGTCTGGATCCGTATTGGGGGGAATCAAGCAGTGACAGCTCTGATGGGTCGAAGGGAACTTCGGCTTCTTCTCCTGTGGCTTCATCTTCTGTCGACTCCTGGACTGGTGGTGCTCGCTCTTCTAGTTCTAAGGAGGAGTCAGATGTCAAGCCGCCGTGCAATCGGGTGCGTCAATAGGCAAGGTCACCAGGCTCAGGAAGGCCGAGAGTGGCTCCTTGTAGACTTAATCTTACTTTGTCTGTGATGATGCTCGTCAAGATGTGGTCCAAAGTGCCAAGTATCTCAGCATGACCACACATGTACAGGCCATAATTCCTTGGGATGATTGGTCTTTTAATTTTGGATAACTGCTCGAGTGCCTTGAATTTTAATCTTTGGATAGCTGATCGACTGCCTTGTCTTGTAATCTTTGGATAGTTGATCGAGTGCCTTGACTTGTAATCTTTGATGTGAAGCGAGGAACCTTATACTGGGGTTCGTGTGCTTTACTTTGTATTGTAATGGTCTTCGAATGCCTGGCCTTGTAATGAATCCACCTTCGAGTATTTTACCTTATGACAAAACTGTCTTCGGGCGCTTGTCCTTGATGCGAAACTTTACATTTATCGGGTGTGCGGCAGCGCTCCCGATGGGAGTAGCCCCCGAGGTTATGGTTGATTCATAGAATCAGGCATAGGCTTGTAGTATAGTTGAACTGGCCCGCTTTAAGTTTGCTCTGCTATTCTGAAAAATTCATCGGGTTCACGGCAGCGCTCCCGATGGGACTAGCCACCGAGTCTTTAGGTGATCACTTGTGATTGGGTGAAGACTTTAGAAATTATCCTGCCCAGTAGCTGTCTTGGATCTTCCATATGAGCCTGATTTTGTGTCTTCTAAAGGTGAAAAGTCGTTTCTCATGTCATCACCACGAGGGGAAGCGGCGTGGCTTTGGTAGTGCGGCCGTGGGATGCCTTGGGGACTGCACTTGTGTCCTCTTCATGCTTTGAGGTATATCTATGGGTGAAACGATTTGTGGGGAGAGCTTGTGGTTAGACCCCGAGTCCTTAGGTTTATGTCGTCGCTAAGAGAAAAAAAAACTTCTTGCGGGGGGAGTCGGCGCTCGAGCCCCCGAGTGCTTAAGTTAAGTCGTTGTGTAAGCGAAAAAGCATCTCTCGGGGGGAGTCCACGCTCGATCCCCTGAGTGCATAAATTAGGTCGTCACGTAAGCAAAAAAGCATCTCTCGGGGGGAGTCCGCGCTCGAGCTCCCGAGTGCTTAAGTTAATTCCTCGTGTAATTGAAAAAGCGTCTCTCGGGGGGAGTTCGCACTCGAGCCTCCGAGTGCTTAAGTTAAGTCGTCACGTAAGCGAAAAAGCGTCTCTCAGGGAGAGTTCGTGCTTGATCCCCCCAGTGCTTAAGTTAAGTCGTCGCGTAAGCGAAAAAGAGTCTCTCGTGGAGATTCCGCACTAGTGCCCCCGAGTGCTTAAGTTAAGTCATCGCGTAAGCGAAAAAGCGTCTCTCGGCGGGAGTCTGCGCTTGAGCCACCGAGGGCTTAAGTTAAGTCGTCTAGGAAACACATTCTTTATTGCTTCAAGTTTTTACATAAGTTGTCATTCGGTGCTGCTGCCGATCTTTGTGTTGTTGGGGGATGTTGCCAAGTTAGTAATCTATGGGTAGAAGAGGCGCAAGTTAGCCACGTTCCACGGGTTTCCCACGTCTTCGTTGGTCTTCGGGTTCTTTAGTTTGTATGCTCCTCCTCCTATGACCTCAGAGACTATAAATGGTCCTTCCAACTGTGGAGCGATCTTGTCGACCTTCTCTTGTATTAGTCGTACGACAAGTTCTCCTTATTGGAAAGTTCTTGTTCGCAGGCGTCTGCTTTGATAACTGCATAGTGTAACACCCCAAAAATCGGGTTATCGATTTTTGTGTTGTTATTCCTTCCGAGCTTTTCTTCCCGATCTTTTTCCCCTGGAGTATGGTTGATAACCAGATGAATCCAGACAATCCTTGACCGTGCAACCCTTTTCTCTGCCCCTTTGCAAGGCAAGATCCCTCCCCGAGACCACTTTTCCCTGGATATTCAAGAGTATTGCCAAGTCAGGTGCAACGCTCTTCATACCAGCTTAATTCCATTTGCTGCAGGTCAATGGAATTAAATCTGGGAAAATGCCTAGAAATTTCTAAAGGTTGTGGAAACTTGTGGAGATGATCTTGGTGATCCATTGACTTTCCCCAGATGTATTGGCTATAATTGAATAATCCCTTGAATAAAGGAAATTTTCATAAAGCCAATAATCCCATTTTAGCCCATTTCCAAAGGAGCTACTATTTTGGTTGCTCCATTGGTGATCAAATAAATTATGGAGCTCCTAGTATCCAACCCATGTCGAGTTATATCAAAACATGGAGTTCCATAGTTTAAAATATGTGCATAGCTTCCATTTGCAAATTTAGGGTAGAATAGCACTTTGTGTAGGAAATGTTATTTATGTTTGCCGATTGCCTCCCAAACTTTTTGTTCCATCTCCCAATCCCATGTCATGGTGTTGTGCACAATTTTAGCTATAATGGCAAAGCCATTAATTCACACAAAATTCACAAAGTTTTGGTCCAACAAAAAACTTTGTGAAGGAAGTGCAAGTTAAACTTGCCCATGTGAGCTGAAATTTTGTGCACATGCTCACCCTAGTATATGATTACACTCACCGAAATTGCAAGCCAAGGGGACTAGTGTGTCAGAACCCTCTGTTAGGTAATGTGCTAGGGTTAGCTTTTCACTTGCATCATGTTAAAATTTCAAAAGAAATCTTTGAAATCATTTTGAAAAGCAAAATGGGAGAAGGAACCCCCCCAGATGAATTAATTCAAAAGGCCAGATAAAAATCTTCTCCAAAAAATCATGTTAGATTTTTGAAAAGTCTTATAAATGAGTGTGATCACATATCAAGTGATATGGGACCCACCCCATGCTCATGGATTTTTCAAATATTCAAACAGTGCCTTGGATTTAATGAAAAACCCCTATTTGAGTTAAGATTCAAATTATTTGAATTTTAAAAATGTTGAAACTCTATAAGTGGCTAGTCTATTTTATTATGAGGCCATATAAAAAATTTCAGCATTTAATAAAATGGCTTGCTATTTTTTTAGCTAGCCTAAACAAATAGAAGAAAGAAAAACAGAGAGGAAAATAGAAAAGGGAAAGGAGCCCACTTACCTGGACCACCCCGCCCCAACTTACCGCACCGCAGCCAAGCCCGCAGCCTCCCCTTGTCGTCTTCCCCGGCACGGCAAGCAGCTCGGTGGAGCGCATGCCTACGCCGGCAAGCACCTGCTAGCCTGCCTGGCGCCTCCCGAGTCGTCTACTCGCGCCTGGAGACTCCCCTCAGCCATCCTGATCCATTCCCCCCCTGTCCAGAGCTTCCCCCTTCCTCTCCCGCTTGATTCCATCGCCGCCTGTGAGCAACCGTGGAGCACGCCACCGTCTTCACGCGGCCACCGTAGACAAGGAGACGCACCATCAAGTCCATCAGCTCCGCCGTTGTCTACAACTCCACCGTGCAGAAGGAATCGAAGCCAGGCGCCCCCACAAACTCGCTAGCTTCATCGTCTTCGTCTCCGGCCGCCGCGGATCCACCTCGAAATCCGGCAGCTCCAGAGCTTCCCCACCTCCATCGAATACACAGCTGCACTCCCTGCGTCTGGGTGAGCGTTTCCCCCAAGCTTCCCTCACCCCTCTCGCCGTCTAGCTCGATCCGCCATGGAAGCCGAGCAAGGTTGCCGCCGCGGTTGACCATACGCTCGCTCCCGTGCACCTTCGTCCTCACCAGTGCGTCTGTAGTGCTCCTGGAGCCCCCAACAACCCAACGCAACCATGCACGTTTCTTCCCGTGGCCGTTTTGCAAGTTTTGCTCGAAGCCGTAGCTCCGGCCGCCGCCATGGTTGAAGACGACGTCGCCTGGAACCTCCCCGATGAAGCCCGAGTAGCGCAGGCGACGCGGCTCGTCCCGGGCCATCCTCTGGTGCCCTTGGCGCATCGAATGGTGGCCGGGAGCACTGGATCCGTGCAGCGCCGCTGTGGCCAGGCCACCGGCGTTTAGCCGCCGGTGGGTCAGCCACTAATCCCCTCCTAACCCCCACCCTGGGTCACTCACCAGTGGGCCTAGTGGCTTAATTAAGCCACTAGTTAAATTAACCCAGCCGATTAATTAACCCCTGAGGCTGACAAACTGGACCCACATGTCAGCCCCCCCACACGCCAGCATGACGTCAGCCTGGCGCAATAAGTCGATTAAATGAATTTCCAGAAATCAAATTGAATTAAAGAAATTCCAGAAATTCCAGAAAATAACCCAAACTTTGTAAATTCATAGAAAATTCATATTAACTCCAAATTGGACAAATAATATATGAAAAATGATCAGGAGAAAATAAGCTATCCAAAAATGCAACTTTCAACTATGTTTGAGTTGATTTTAAAAGGGGACCAGTAGCATATGTCATTTGAATTATTTGGAATTTATTCAAATTCAATTCAAATGCTTTTGCAACTTGGACCATGGAATTATGCTATATTTCAACCACACTTCAGAGGCATATCATACACAATTCCAAAAGGTTGAAAATGATCAAACAATGTCACATGTAACTTGGTTAAGTTTGAATTCAAATTGGAGTTTGAATTTGCAATTCAATTTGCAATATACTCCATTTAAATGGAATTGCTTCACACATCAAAGCATATACATCAAATTTCAACGTTCCATCATGTGATTGTGCATTGTATTTACTTTGCTACCTGGATTATTGTTTGTCGAGTAGAGGTGGAACCGGAGCAGGAACCCCCTTCGTCGAAGACCCCGAACCCGAACCCGAACCTCGTCAGCAAGGCAAGCAAACCCCCATTGATCATGTCGATAAAATCCCACTTCCCTCTCATGTCTCGCTTATGCATTGTTTAGGATGATCACCATGCTACGTTTCTACCGCATAGATGAACCCATTCCTTTGCATGACCTATCATTTTGTCACAGTAGTAAGAAAACCACAATCCTAGCAAATGTAGGAGTTGATTGATATCATGTGACCCCTGCAAATGTTATCACTTATTGCATGCTTAGAGTGATACCATGATTGTCAGATCCCTCTGTTAGGTATGTGCTAGGGTTAGCTAGTACCTTTGCATCATGCCAAAAATTTCAAAAGAAATCTTGGAAATCAATTTCAAAATCCAAATGGGAGAAGGAACACCCCCCAGATGAATTAATTCAAAAGGCCAGATAAAAATATTTTCCAAAAATTCATGTTAGAGTTTTGAAAAGTCTTATAAATGAGTGTGATCACATATCAAGTGATGTGGGACCCATCCCATGCTCATAGATTTTTTCAAATATTCAAACAGTACCTTGGAATTAAAGAAATACCCCTTTTTGATTTAAAATTCAAATCTTTTGAATTTTAAAAATGTTGAAAGTTTATGAGTGGCTAGTTTATTTTATTATGAGGCCACATAAAAGTTTTCAGCATTTAATAAAATGTTTAGCTATTTATTTTAGCCAAACAGAACAAATTACAGAAAAACAGAAAGGAAAGATTAAACAGAAAAGGAAAAAAACTTACCTGGCGCCTGGGCGAAGTCGGCCCACCCCAGCCCAGCCGGCCCAAAAGGGCATGGGGGTCTTCTTCCACCTCCCGCGCCTCCAAGCTGCTCGGTGGAATGCCACCGAGCTAGCTGGTGATGCCACCTCGACGGCGAGTAGCTTCCGGCCCTCCCCGTGGCCTCTTCTCGCACCTGGACGCGCCTGGAGACGCCGTGAGTTCATTCCGCCCCTCCCCAGTGCCTATCCTCCTCTCTCTCGCTGAACCCCACGAAGAACAGGACGCCGCCGTCGCCATAGCTTGAAGCCCGCGTGGCCAACGACGTCCCCGAGCTGCGCCGTGCTGTCCATCCTCCTCCTCGTCGTCGACTACGTCTCCCAGTGCAGCGAATCGAACTCAGAGCCCTCCTAGCCGCCGGAAACAAGCTCGAGCCGTCGCCGGACCCGAAGGACGCCTTTGTCGATTTCGTCGCCGTCGAGCCCTCCCAGCTCAAGCCGCCACCTCCGTCGAGTTCCTGGTGAGCAGGCGGTCCAAACCCCTCTCTCCCTGCCCCTCTTCGTTGTCTCCTTGACGATCCGCCATGGAAGCCGAAATACCTCGCCGCCATGGATGAGCTCGAGGTCGCCCCTATGCCCCTTCGTCTCAGCCAGAGCGCGCGTTTGGCTCCTGAGCATGTTAGCTTTCGAACGCGAGTGATTTCAGCCCGAACCGTGCACGGTACCGTCGCCTGCGACTTCGCCGTGGTTCTGCTGCCGCCGGAGTCGTCGCCGTCGTCGATGCAGAGCTCCCAGTGGACCCCCGATGCCTCCAGAAGACGCGGACGACCTCCAGGAGCAAGCCGGTGCCCTCCGTTTCCCCTCCCGTGGACGGAATCGAGTTCCCGTGCAGCGCCGCCGTGGTCCAGTCGCCGGCGTCAAGCCGCCGGCGAGTCAGCGTTAACCCCCCCGGCTAATCACCTGATTAGTGACCCCTGGGTCACTGACCAGTGGGCCCAGTGGCTTAATTAAGCCACTGGATTAATTTAACCCACGGGTTAAGTTAACCCAGCCACTGACAGGGTGGACCCACATGTCAGCCCCCCCCCCCTGACGTCAGCTTGACGTCAGCCTGACGCAGTAAATCGAATTAATGAATTTCCAGAGATTAAAATAATTCTAGAAAATCCAGAAAATACCCCAAACTTTGGAAATTCATAGAAAATTCATATTAACTCCAAATTGGACAAATAATATATGAAAAATGATCAGGAGAAAATTATCTTTCCAAATATGCAACTTTCAACTCTGTTTGAGTTGAAATTAAAATGGGACCAGTAGCATATGTCATTTGGTTTATTTGAATTTAATTCAAATTCAAATCACTTGATCTTGCAACTTGGACCATGGAATTATGATGTATTTTAACCACACATCAGAGGCACATCTTACACATTTGAAAATAATTCAAAATAATCAAACCATGTCACTTGCAACTTTACTAGGTTGAATTCAAATGTGGAGTTTGAATTTGCATTTTAAATGCAATATATTCCACTTAAATGGAATTGCCTCACACATCAAAACTTATACTTCAAGTTTCAACATTCATTCATGTGCTTGAGCATTGCATTCATATTGATTGCTACTTCGTGCTTTGTTTGTCGAGTAGAGGTGGAACCGGAGCAAGAGGTCACCCCCTTCGCTGAAGATCCAGAGCCCGAACCTCGTCAGCAAGGCAAGAAAAACCCCATTGATCATGTCGATAAAATCCCACTTCCCTCTCATGTCTCGCTTATGCATTGTTTAGGATGATCACCATGCTTCGTTTCTACCGCATAGATGAACCCATTCCTTTGCATGACCTATCATTTTGTCACAGTAGTACGCAAACCACAATCCTAGCAACTGTAGGAGTTGTTTCATATCATGTGGCCCCTACAAATGTTACCGCTTATTGCATGCTTAGTATGATACCATGTTGTTACTGTGATGTGAGTCGGGATGGGAATGATCATGTTGATGATGGTAGAAAAGTGTTGGTGAATCGACCCTAATACAAGGTGAACGATGAGAGGCTGTGTAGGAGTACACGGTGGGTTGTCTCGTTGAACACCACCCTAAGTCCGAGTTCTTGTGTGGTGATCCAAGATGAAGAGTAAAACCACACATTGGGCTCACTGACCCCTCTCAACCTATTAACTCATCCCTTTCGATGTCCAGATGTCGCAGTAGTTCGGAGTTCTGGTAGGCTTGTGGCCTGGATGCTAAGTGAGAGAACGGCTCACCCGAGACCGGCTTATGCACCACGCACACATCGCTTGGGTCCACTTCGGTAAACCGGCCGGGTTCACGATTGTGGTAGCCAACCAAAGTAGGCGGCTTTCTTGGACTAGATAGGCTATGAGGTAACAGTTGTGGTGAGCATCCTCGCTGGCACCCCTTGAATGGTGTCGAGATCAAAGGCGGTAAATGATGGTCATGTGTGTGTAGCGGTACACCCTTGCAAGGTTAACAAAACTATTCGAATAGCCGCGTCCGCGGTTATGGACTACTTGGAAAGCTTAGCTTGATTATTAGATAACTTGAACCGGATACTTCTAAAATACACCAAGATAAGTGTGAGTGCTATGGCGTGCTTTCTCGTGGGAAGTCGAAGAAGGCACCATAGTGGTGTATTGGTTGGAGAAAGTAGTGGACTCGTGTACGCTTCTTACCTCAAGTCTGGTACTCGTAGTTCAGGATTAGCCAAGTCAAAGCTGGCATTTCTGCAAGTGAACCCCACCTCCCTTTACCTTGACACATGTGCATGAGTAGTATAGCTCCTATGTAAGTCTTGCTGAGTACGCCTTTGTACTCACGTTTGCTTAATCTATGTTTTAGATGACGCCACTGACCCCGACGGTGGCTTCTTCATCGAGCTGGACGACTGAAGTTAAGCTAGTCTAGTCCCAGTCAGCAGACTGGTTCCCTCGTGGAGGGCTTTATGTTTGAATAAGGCTTCTTAAGCCAATTTGTTAAACTTGTCTGTACTCAAACATAATTTGCTTCCGTTCTGTGTTGTAATGTTGGATCACATGTATGTGATCTCTGTGTGTACTCTATAAGAGTTATAAATAAAATGTACACTTTGTAGAGAATTGCAATGGTACCTACTGTTCATACAAGGCATGTGTGCTGCGTGTATGTTTATAACATGCATGTCTTTGTATGGGTTTTCGAGACCTTAGTTGTGTTCTGGCTGGCGGTCTTTCATAAACCAAGTGGCCCTTAGATGTGCGCAGCTTGGGGCATCGCGATGCGATTGCTCGAGACTCCGTCTCGTGCACACTTTGTGATATGATCGAGCCCGCCCTAGACCCCGACTAAGTGATCGGGCTGGAGTAAGTCTATGCAAGAGTTTCGAGATAGTCGATAGTATGGTTGAGGCGACTTGTCTTTTAATATGGGAGTTCATCACCCATATCATTAGACTTGTGTGCGGACGATGAGGACCCATTGCAGTTGATCATCCGGCCTGGATGGGATGCCCCTCACGTACGATGCTTTCCGAGAATGTTCAGTGCTTGGCCTTGTCTGCTTAGACAAGTGGGTGCGGTTCTCGGCTCTCCATATGACTATGTCTTAACTGTACTTGCATACGCTAACCCCGGGTCCCGACAATGATGATACTGTTATGTGAGTCGGGATGGTAGTGATCATGATGATGATGGTAGAAAAGTGTTGGTGAATCGACCCTAATACAAGGTGAACGATGAGAGGCTGTGTAGGAGTACACGGTGGGTTGTCTCGTTGAACACCGCCCTAAGTCCGAGTTCTTGTGTGGTGATCCAAGATGAAGAGTACAACCACACATTGGGCTCACTGACCCCTCTCAACTTACTAACTCATCCCTTTCGATGTCCAGATGTCGCAATAATTCGGAGTTCTGGTAGGTCTGTGGCCTGGCTGCTAAGTGAGAGAACGGCTCACCCGAGACCGGCTTATGCACCACGCACACATCACTTGGGTAAATTTCGGTAAACCGGCTGGGTTCACGATGGTGGTAGCCAACCCAGGTAGCAGGCTTTCTCGGACTAGATCGGCTATGAGGTAACAGTTGTGGTGAGCATCCTCGCTGGCACCCCTTGAATGGTGTCGAGATCAAAGGCGGTAAATCATGATCATGTGTGTGTAGTGGTACACCCCTGCAGGGTTAAAAAAACTATTCGAATAGCCGGGTCCGCGGTTATGGACTACTTGGAAAGCTTAGCTTGATTATTAGATAACTTGAACTGGATACTTCTAAAACACACCAAGATAAGTGTGAGTGCTATGGCATGCTTTCTCGTGGGGAAGTCGAGGAAGGCACCATGGTGGTGTAATTGGTTGGAGAAAGTAGTGGACTCGTGTACGCTTCTTACCTCAAAGTCTGGTACTCGTAGTTCTGGACTAGCCAAGTCAAAGCTGGCATTTCTGCAAGTGAAACCCCACCCCCTTTACCTTGATACATATGCATGAGTAGTATAGCTCCTATGTAAGTCTTGCTGAGTACGACTTTGTACTCACGTTTTCTTAATCTATGTTTTAGATGATACCACTGACCCCGAAGGTGGCTTCTTCATCGAGCTGGACGACTGAAGATCAACTAGTCTAGTCCCAGTCAGACGACTGGTTCCCTCATGGAGGGATTGTGTTTAAATAAGGCTTCTTAAGCCATTTGTTAAACTTGTCCGTACTCAGACATAATTTGCTTCCGCCTGTGTTGTAATGTTGGATCACATGTTTGTGATCTTTGTGTGCACTCTATAAGAGTTATCAATAAAACTGTATACTTTGTAGAGAATTGCAATGATACCTGTTGTTCATACAAGGCATGTGTGCTGTGTGTTTGTTTATAACATGCATGTCTTTGTATGGGTTTTCGAGACCTTAGTTGTGTTCTGGCTGGCGGTCTTTCATACACCAAGTGGCCCTTAGATGTGCGCAGCTTGGGGCATCGCGATGCGATTGTTCGAGACTCCGTCTCGTGCACACTTTGTGGTATGATCGAGCCCGCCCTAGACCCCGACTAAGTGATCGGGCTGGAGTAAGTCTATGTAAGAGTTATGAGATAGTCGATAGTATGGTTGAGGCGACTTGTCTTTGAATATGGGAGTTCACCACCCATATCATTAGACTTGTGTGCGGACGATGAGGACCCATCTCAGTTGATCATCCAGCCTGGATGGGATGCTCCTCACGTACGATGCTTTCCGAAAATGTGCCGTGCTTGGCCTTGTCTGCTTAGACAAGTGGGTACGGTTCTCGGCTCTCCATATGACTATGTCTTAGCTGTACTTGCATACGCTAACCCCGGGTCCTGACAGACTTGGTATCAGAGCCAGGTTGACTGTAGGACTAGTACCCTTGGCCGAAGTTGAGTCTAGCTTGCTATAGTTATATAGTTACTCTGGGTATATAAGGGAATAACGTAAGGCTTCTTTTTTCTCCTTACCCCCTTCGTTCTGAGTTCTGAGTCACCTCATCTTATTCTACGGGAAGATAGGACTAGGCTCTCCTCTGTCTGATTAGAACATCTCGTTGATTGCTTCTTTATAGCCGTAGGAAAGTTGTGTCCGGTTTTCCTAGCATTGTTGTAATACTGATTTCTTACATCGTATTATGTAAGTGCTGTTTTTCATGTTGGAAGAAATTGTCATTTCTTACAATTACAGCCGTTATGCTGTCCGAGTCATTCCAGGTTTATCTCATAGTCTGATGCATTTGCAAACTCCTTCTTTCTGTTTCAGATGGCAGATCTTCCCCCTCGACAGATTGTTCGTTTGACCAGGTGCCTCGGTGTGCGTGGCCATCCCGCCACGTTGATCGAGATGATGTCCTATGTGGGATATCGATGCTACCCTGAGTACACCGTCGAGGAGCAGTTCCACGACTTCAACCAGACCCAGTTCCACTGCATCGTCAGGATCTACCCGCACCACGTTGGAGTCACCCAGCCTATCCACTTTGGACATGGCATCGGCATTACCGAGAACATGGCTGTGCAGGATGCTGCATACTCATGTATTACACTGCTGAGAGAGGAGCACACCATGCTGAGAGAGACCTCATTCCGCTATATCCCTGCTGCACTTCCAGGAGAAGAGGGATATTACACCGGACTCTACTCAGATCACTCTGCAGAGGATCCAGCACTACAGGTGACTGCTAGGTTTGCTAGTGATCGAGATCGTGATGCACGCGCTCTCCGTTTTGAGCTTCACGCCACTCGTGTTCATCTGTATCGAGCACTGACACTCTTAGCACCCTTTGTGAGGGTGGGATTAGTTGATTATGATGCTATCTACCCAGTGAGGACTCAGATGCCTTCTCGAGTTGCTTGGCCCGAGATTGGAGGCATTTTTCCACCCCGTGGTCCTTTTCTTCCACCCTACGCAGGACCTAGGCCCCATCCTTGCCCAAATGGATATCAGGGTCCACAAGCCTCCGTGTTTTCTGATGGTCACCTCCAGCTACCGGGATACGCGGGTAACTTTTACGAGGACTACTATGGAGATGGAGATGAGTGAGACCGCCTTGGTCTTACTTAGTGAGGATGTAGTAGTATCCTAGTATATTGTATGCAAGGTGTCTAAGATTCCAGAGGCTTAGATACATAATGTATAGGAAGTCAGAGTGCCTCTGAAGGATGTATCATCTTCATCACGTTTGTATTAGCTTGGTGCTTGTACTAAAATGATGTATGGTTTGTATGACAGCTTGTGAATATATGGCTTGTATGCTTTTTTCACCATGTTGTCAAGATGATTACTTCCTTTGCTCTGTAATCCTGCCAGTACTTCAATACCTTGATTAGACTCTTCAAATCAACTCTGTTTGACGTTGGTTTTTACCTTCAGGATGTCTCAAGGAACCCGTGGCCAGGTTGGTCGTAACCAAGGTCGTGGGAATGACCAGGAGGAAGGCAACCTTCCACCCCCACCCACGATGGCTCAGGTTCTGATGGAGGTCGAGAGGAACCGCCGAGACTCTCACCACCTGCTGGAAGTCATTGCACGCAACACCACTCAGCAGCGCAATGAGCTGGTGTCCCTGAACGACTTCATCCGGCTTCATCCACCGATCCCCTTGACGCCGATGACTGGCTTCGCAGCATCGAAAGGAAGCTCCAAGCAGGCCATGTTGCAGATGGCGACAAGGTCAGCTATGCCACCTATCACCTTGAAGGCGCAGCTAGCTCTTGGTGGGAGAACTTTCTTAATATGCGCCCCGTTGGACCGCCTGCATCTTGGGATGAGTTATGCACGTCCTTCCGTGAGCACCACATTCCCAAGGGTCTTATGGAACGCAAGCGTGAGGAGTTCTGCAACCTCACCCAAGGACGAAGGACCGTTGACAAGTTTAGTCGTGAGTTCAACCGACTTTCTCGTTATGCTACCGAAGAAGTCTCCACCGACTCCAAGAAACAAGAGAGGTTCCGTCGTGGCCTCAAGACTGGACTCCGTCGTGAGCTCAACCTACATGACTTTGCCACATTCCAGGTCCTTGTCAACAAGGCCATCAAGGCAGAGGACATGAACACCCCCAACGACTTTCGCAAACACCGTAGAGACGATGGTTCATCCAGTTCTGGCTCCCAGAAGCGCAAGATCTGGATCCCAAACAGTATGTTCCGCCAGAACAACCCACCGAGGCCATCCTATGTGGCGCCTCGTCCACCAACCCAGTTCCACCCAGCTCCACCAAACAACCGAGCTCCACGCACTGTTTTCGGAGCCTGTTACAAGTGTGGTCAGGCAGGCCACTACTCTCGCGAGTGTCCCCAGAACCAGATCCAGAACCAGAATTCTCCACCCCGTGCCGGAGGCAACAACAACAATGGTCGTGGCAAGCCACCCCAGAAGGTCTACACCGCCAAACCCGCTCCTCCCGCCACTCGTGGACGTGTGAACCAGATTGCCGCCGAAGAGACTGACGACACCACTGACGTCATTCTTGGTACGCTCCCATTCAATTATGTTCCTACTTCCGTTCTTTTCGACCCAGGAGCATCTCATTCATTCATGTCGTAAAGTTATGCACTTCGTCATGAGATATCTTTTGTTGAGTTGTCCACCCCAATGATTATTCAAACTCCAGGGTCAAGATGGCAAACTAATAGAGTAAGCCATGGTAATCAAATTGCAATTGAGGGTTTAGTATTCCTTGCTTCACTCATAGCCCTGAAGTCTTCAGATATTGATGTCATCCTTGGCATGGATTGGCTATCAAGACAGAATGCCTACCTAGATTGCAAAGGCAAATCCTTGAAACTCACCCACCCTTCAGGCAAAACCGTCAACTATACCTCACCCAGAACAAGAACCCAAGTGCATTCCTTGAATGTACTTCCCCTTCCCGAACTTGAAGATATTCCGGTGGTTCGTGACTTCCCGGATGTCTTTCCTGAAGAGCTGCCGGGCATGCCACCCGACAGATGTGTAGAGTTTATAGTGGATCTTGTACCAGGAACCGCACCAATTTCCAAACGCCCTTATAAAATGGCCCCACATGAGTTAGCTGAGCTAAAAACCCAACTTGATGTTTTGTTGGCAAAAGGCTTCATCCGCCCTAGCTCATCGCCATGGGGTTGCCCCGTTCTGTTCGTAAAGAAGGAAGATGGAACAGGAAGGATGTGCGTAGACTATCGCCCGCTAAATCTAGCGACGATAAAGAACAAATACCCACTGCCCAGGATCAATGATCTTTATGATCAACTTGCAGGATCCTCTGTCTTCTCCAAGATGGATTTGAGATTAGGTTATCATCAAATCAAAATCCGAAACGAGGACATTCCCAAAACGGCTTTTACTACTCGTTATGGTCTTTACGAGTACACCGTCATGTCCTTTGGCTTAACCAATGCCCCCGCCACATTCTCGCGCTTGATGAATTCGATCTTCATGGAGTACCTAGATAAATTTGTTGTGGTTCATCTCGATGATATTCTCATCTACTCGAAGAACGAAGAAGATCATGCCAAACACCTAAGGCTGGTATTGATGAAGCTTAGAGAGCATCGCCTGTATGCTAAATTCTCCAAGTGTGAATTCTGGCTACCAGAAGTGACCTACTTAGGCCACGTGATTTCTGCAAAAGGCATTGATGTGAATCCAGAGAGAGTTCAGGCCATCCTTGACTGGACTCCACCTGAATCGGTTAAGCAAGTTAGGAGTTTTCTTGGCCTAGTCAGCTATTTCCGTCGCTTCGTCGAGAACTTTTCTAAAGTTGCAAAGCCTCTAACTGAACTCCTCAAGAAAGATAAGAAATTCTTATGGACTCCCAAGTGTGAGGAAAGCTTTCAAGAGCTAAAAAGAAGATTGACTTCTGCACCCGTACTTGCACCTCCAGACACCAAAAAGGATTTCGAGATCTATTGTGACGCATCACGGCAAGGGTTAGGATGCATACTTCTGCAAGATCGACATGTGGTAGCTTATGCTTCACGCCAGTTGCGGCCACATGAAGAGAACTATCCTACCCATGACCTTGAACTCGCTGCCGTAGTTCATGCCCTAACAACTTGGTGACATTACCTCCTTGGTAATCGTTGTGATATTTATTCTGACCACCAAAGCCTCAAATACATTTTCACCCAGCCAGATCTTAATCTCAGGCAAAGACGCTGGATTGAGTTGATAAAAGATTACGACGTAGGAATTTCTTACACCCCAGGCAAAGCCAATGTCATGGCTGATGCACTAAGTCGTAAGTCGTATTGTAACAACCTAATGTTACAACAGTATCAACCACTTCTTCATGAGGAATTTCGCAAGCTCAATCTTGAGATTGTTCCTCATGGCTATCTTTCTACCTTGGTGGCGAAACCAACTCTTGAGGATCAAATCATAGTTGCCCAAAGGAGTGCACGAGGTGTTCGCCGGATCAAGGAGAACATTGTTAGCGGAGTTGCTAAATGTTTCTCCATAGATAGCAAGGGAACGGTATTCTTTGAAAATCGTTTGGTAGTACCTAAGAATAGGGAACTAAGGCAACTCATCCTCAAGGAAGCCCATGACACACCCCTCTCGATTCATCCCGGTAGAACAAAAATGTACCCAGATCTACGCCAGAGATTTTGGTGGACCAGGATGAAGAGAGACATTGCTCAATTTGTTGCCGAATGTGATGTTTGTCGTCGCATTAAGGCAGAACATCAAAGACCTGCTGGTACACTTCAACCTTTGTCTATTCCCGAGTGGAAATGGGACAAAGTCGGTATGGACTTCATCACCGGCTTTCCAAGAACCCAGAAAGAAAAAATGCCATCCTCGTTGTCATAGATAGGCTTTCCAAAGTTGCTCACTTCCTACCGGTTCGCGAGTCTATAACTGCTAGTCAGTTAGCAGACTTGTACATCTCTAGAATTGTATCCCTTCACGGTGTTCCTTTGTAAATCAATTCTGATCGTGGTAGCCTTTTCACCTCTAGATTTTGGGGAAGCTTTCAGAAGGCTATGGGAACTCATCTTTCCTTTAGTATGGCTTTCCATCCTCAGTCTAGCGGTCAAGTCGAAAGGGTTAACCAAATTCTTGAAGACATGCTCAAAGCTTGTGTTATCTCATTCGGAAAGAATTGGGTGAAGTCTTTGCCATTCGCCGAATTTGCTTATAACAATAGTTTTCAATCTAGTCTGAACATGGCTCCTTTTGAACTTCTATATGGACGACGATGTCGAACACAACTAAACTGGTCAGAAACCGGTGAAAGACAATTCTTTGGACCGGACATGATCAAGGAAGCAGAAGAGCAAGTTCGCATTGTTCGTGATCAATTGAAAGCAGCCCAGTCTCGTCACAAAAGCTACTATGATCGTCATCATAGACAAGAGAGCTACAATATGGATGAGAAGGCTTACCTTCGGGTTACTCCTCTGAAGGGAACCCAACGTTTCGGTATCAAAGGAAAGTTGGCCCCACGTTACATCGGACCTTTCCGCATTCTTGCCAAACGTGGAGAAGTTGCCTACCAACTTGAACTACCCCTGCACCTCTCCCGAGTACATGATGTATTCCATGTGTCCCAACTCAGGCGTTGCTTCAAGGACCCCATCCGCGAAGTCGACCATGAAACGCTTGATCTCCAAGATGGCCTTTCTTATCGAGAATACCCTGTTAGTATTCTTGATTCCACAGAGCGTGTCACTCGTCGTCAGAAGATTAGGTTTCTGAAAGTGCAATGGTCACACCACTCTGAAAGAGAAGCTACGTGGGAAAGAGAAGACCGTCTCAGTGCCGAGTACCCCTCCTTCCTCCCGCAGACTTCTGAATCTCGGGACGAGATTATTTTGAGTGGGGGAGAGTTGTCAGAACCCTCTATTAGGTAATGTGCTAGGGTTAGCTTTTCACTTGCATCATGTTAAAATTTCAAAAGAAATCTTTGAAATCATTTTCAAAAGCAAAATGGGAGAAGGAACCCCCCCCAGATGAATTAATTCAAAAGGCCAGATAAAAATCTTCTCCAAAAATCCATGTTAGATTTTTGAAAAGTCTTATAAATGAGTGTGATCACATATCAAGTGATGTGGGACCCACACCATGCTCATGGATTTTTCAAATATTCAAACAGTGCCTTGGATTTAATGAAAAACCCCTATTTGAGTTAAGATTCAAATTATTTGAATTTTAAAAATGTTGAAACTTTATAAGTGGCTAGTCTATTTTATTATGAGGCCATATAAAAAATTTCAGCATTTAATAAAATGGCTTGCTATTTTTTTAGCTAGCCTAAACAAATAGCAGAAAGAAAAACAGAGAGGAAAATAGAAAAGGGAAAGGAGCCCACTTACCTGGGCCACCCCGGCCCAACTTACCGCACCACAGCCAAGCCCGCAGCCTCCCCTTGTCGTCTTCCCCGGAGCGGCAAGCAGCTCGCTGGAGCGCATGCCGACGCCGGCGAGCACCTGCTAGCCTGCCTGGCGCCTCCCGAGTCGTCTAGTCGCGCCTGGAGGCTCCCCTCAGCCGTCCTGATACATTCCCCCCCCCCCCCCCCCGTCCAGAGCTTCCCCCTTCCTCTCCCGCTTGATTCCATCGCCGCCCGTGAGCAACCGTGGAGCACGCCACCGTCTTCACGCGGCCACCGTCGACAAGGAGACGCACCGTCAAGGCCATCCTCTCCGCCGTCGTCTACAACTCCACCGTGCAGAAGGAATCGAAGCCAGGCGCCCCCACGAACTCGCTAGCTTCATCGTCTTCGTCTCCGGCCGCCGCGGATCCACCTCGAAATCCGGCAGATCCAGAGCTTCCCCACCTCCATCGAATACACAGCTGCACTCCCTGCGTCTGGGTGAGCGTTCCCCCCAAGCTTCCGTCACCCCTCTCACTCTCTAGCTCGATCCGCCATGGAAGCCGAGCAAGGTTGCCACCGCGGTTGACCATACGCTCGCTCCCATGCACCTTCGTCCTCACCAGTGCGTCCGTAGTGCTCCTGGAGCACCCAGCAACCCAACGCAACCATGCACGTTTCTTCCCGTGGCCGTTTTGCAAGTTTTGCTCGAAGCCGTAGCTCCGGCCGCCGCCATGGTTGAAGACGACGTCGCCTGGAGCCTCCCCGATGAAGCCCGAGTAGCGCAGGGGACGCGGCTCGTCTCGGGCCATCCTCTGGTGCCCTTGGCGCATCGAATGGTGGCCGGGAGCACTGGATCCGTGCAGCGCCGCCGTGGCTAGGCCACCGGCGGTTAGCCGCCGGTGGGTTAGCCACTAATCCCCTCCTAACCCCCACCCTGGGTCACTGACCAGTGGGCCCAGTGGCTTAATTAAGCCACCGGTTAAATTAATCCAGCCGGTTAATTAACCCCTGAGGCTGACAAACTGGACCCACATGTCAGCCTGGCGCAATAAGTCGATTAAATGAATTTCCAGAAATCAAATTGAATTAAAGAAATTCTAGAAATTCCAGAAAATAACCCAAACTTTGGAAATTCATAGAAAATTCATATTAACTCCAAATTGGACAAATAATATATGAAAAATGATCAGGAGAAAATAAGCTATCCAAAAATGCAACTTTCAACTATGTTTGAGTTGATTTTAAAAGGGGACCAATAGCATATGTCATTTGAATTATTTGGAATTTATTCAAATTCAATTCAAATTCTTTTGCAACTTGGACCATGGAATTATGCTATATTTCAACCACACTTCAGAGGCATATCATACACAATTCCAAAAGGTTCAACATGATCAAACAATGTTACATGTAACCTTGTTAAGTTTGAATTGGCAATTCAATTTCCAATATACTCCATTTAAATGGCATTGCTTCACACATAAAAGCATATACATCAAATTTCAACCTTCCATCATGTGATTGTGCATTGTATTTACTTTTCTACCTTGTTTGTTGTTTGTCGAGTAGAGGTGGAACCGGAGCAGGAGGCTGCCCCCTTCGTCGAAGACCCCGAACCCGAACGCCGTCAGCAAGGCAAGCAAACCCCCATTGATCATGTCGATAAAATCCCACTTCCCTCTCATGTCTCGCTTATGCATTGTTTAGGATGATCACCATGCTACGTTTCTACCGCATAGATGAACCCATTCCTTTGCATGACCTATCATTTTGTCACAGTAGTAAGAAAACCACAATCCTAGCAAATGTAGGAGTTGATTGATATCATGTGACCCCTGCAAATGTTATCGCTTATTGCATGCTTAGAGTGATACCATGATGATACTGTTATGTGAGTCGGGATGGTAGTGATCATGATGATGATGGTAGAAAAGTGTTGGTGAATCGACCCTAATACAAGGTGAACGATGAGAGGCTGTGTAGGAGTACACGGTGGGTTGTCTCGTTGAACACCGCCCTAAGTCCGAGTTCTTGTGTGGTGATCCAAGATGAAGAGTACAACCACACATTGGGCTCACTGACCCCTCTCAACTTACTAACTCATCCCTTTCGATGTCCAGATGTCGCAATAGTTCGGAGTTCTGGTAGGTCTGTGGCCTGGCTGCTAAGTGAGAGAACGGCTCACCCGAGACCGGCTTATGCACCACGCACACATCACTTGGGTCCACTACGGTAAACCGACCGGGTTCACGATAGTGGTAGCCAACCCAGGTAGGCGGCTTTCTCGGACTAGATCGGCTATGAGGTAACAGTTGTGGTGAGCGTCTTCGCTGGCACCCCTTGAATGGTGTCGAGATCAAAGGCGGTAAATGATGATCATGTGTGTGTAGCGGTACACCCCTGCAGGGTTAACAAAACTATTCGAATAGACGCGTCCGCGGTTATGGACTACGTGGAAAGCTTAGCTTGATTATTAGATAACTTGAACTGGATACTTCTAAAACACACCAAGATAAGTGTGAGTGCTATGGCGTGCTTTCTCGTGGGGAAGTCGAGGAAGACACCATGGTGGTGTTATTGGTTGGAGAAAGTAGTGGACTCGTGTACGCTTCTTACCTCAAAGTCTGGTACTCGTAGTTCAAGACTAGCCAAGTTAAAGCTGGCATTTCTGCAAGTGAAACCCCACCCCCTTTACCTTTATACATATGCATGAGTAGTATAGCTCTTATGTAACTCTTGCTGAGTACGACTTTGTACTCACGTTTGCTTAATCTATGTTTTAGATGATACCACTGACCCCGAAGGTGGCTTGTTCATCGAGCTGGACGACTGAAGATCAACTAGTCTAGTCCCAGTCAGACGACTGGTTCCCTCGTGGAGGGCTTGTGTTTAAATAAGGATTCTTAAGCCATTTGTTAAACTTGTCTGTACTCAGACATAATTTGCTTCCGCCTGTGTTGTAATGTTGGATCACATGTTTGTGATCTCTGTGTGCACTCTATAAGAGTTATCAATAAAAATGTATACTTTGTAGAGAATTACAATGATACCTGCTGTTCATACAAGGCATGTGTGCTGCGTGTATGTTTATAACATTCATGTCTTTGTATGGGTTTTCGAGACCTTAGTTGTGTTCTGGCTGGCGGTCTTTCATACACCAAGTGGCCCTTAGATGTGCGCAGCTTGGGCATCGCGATGCTATTGTTCGAGACTCCGTCTCGTGCACACTTTGTGGTATGATCGAGCCCGCCCTAGACCCCGACTAAGTGATCGGGCTGGAGTAAGTCTATGTAAGAGTTATGAGATAGTCGATAGTATGGTTGAGGCGACTTGTCTTTGAATATGGGAGTTCACCACCCATATCATTAGACTTGTGTGCGGACGATGAGGACCCATCTCAGTTGATCATCCGGCCTGGATGGGATGCCCCTCACGTACGATGCTTTCCGAGAACGTTCTGTGCTTGGCCTTGTCTACTTAGAAAAGTGGGTACGGTTCTCGGCTCTCCATATGACAATGTCTTAGCTGTACTTGCATACGCTAACCCCGGGTCCCGACATAGTGTGCTAGCCACACCACATCACAAACACCTTCTGCTAATGGGGTACATTTGTAAAGGAAGTGCTATGCGCAGTGGTACAATTGAGCTCAAAGTTGGCAGAGGTAATCACATTAGTGTAAGATAGCTGTGACCCAAGTTTAAGCCCATTGCCCCAGGTGTCCCTTCCCCAGGTCAGCACAAACACCTTGCGGTGTGCATCTAGGTGAGGTCACTTCCAGTGCCTCTATGCCATGTATGCCATGCAAAATAGATGTTGTCATCCCCTGAGAGGTCACCTCACACAGTGGACATGGTCCCTGGTCATAAGCACACTATGGACACGTGGTCGCCGTGGTGACCACGCATGTGGCGTGCCCATCACACTGTTTGTACTGTGAGCTTATCCCCATTTTCCCCTTCCTCGCGTCATAGCTTGTTCATCGTGATCCCCTCGCAGTGCACGCTCGCCTCAGCCTGTGTCCCCCTTGTTCTCTTGCTTCTGGAGCTCATGCCGACACGAGGTGCTCCACGGGGTGAGCGCCGCGTGGTCACGCTGTGGAGACCTTGAGCTCTCGCTCGTTCCCCCTCCCGTGGCTATAAGAGGAGAAGATCCCAGGTCTCCCACAGACACAGCACCCCATCTCCATCCCCTCGAGCCCGCGGTCGCCTTTCCCTACCTCGGTCCCTTGTCCAGATCGGCGCCGGCCGCACCCTGCCATGACCTCGGCTTCAGCCCTGCATCCTCCCTGCGCCCTGATCCCAGCCCACGACCTCGCCCCCCCCCTCGGAGTAGATCCTCCACGTCGTGCTCAGTTAGGCTGGAAGCCCGCCGCTGCCGCCGTACCGGCTTGGACGCAAGGCCACTGCCGCCGCCCCAGCAGGCTCAGAGAAGGGCAGCACCGCCCGCCTAGGCGTCCGTGTGGTTCCCAGGCGGGTGCGGTGCCTCCTCGCGTGCGCATCGACGTGCCCCTCGCAGCCGGCAAAGGCCGGAGCAGCCGGGGCTGGACACGGCAGGCTGCCGCGGCGCCTCTCTATTCTGCCCATGGGGAGAGAGGAGGGAGATAAGAACAGAGGAGCTGACGGGCGGCCCCGCATGTCAGCCAGCCCTGGGCCCGGGCTGCTTGGAGGGAAACGTATTCCTGAGAATATGCTTTCCTTTAGAAAAGGCGCTTTCTGTTGTTCCTTCGGCTGAAATACACTTTCCGTATGGAGAAAGCGTGAAGCCCAGAATACGCGTTCAGAACCAGCTCGGCGCCGAAAGGGTTATTCTACGGATGTTCGTCCGTTAAGGGAAGAAAAGGACAGATCTTTCTATTTTTCTGCTTATCGAACGAACGCCCGTAACTTCGCGACCGTGACTCCGGATGAGGTTTATTCAAAAGCCCAGGTTCACCGTTTTTTGAGCCCGTTCCATTGGTGCAACTTTCATGATGTTTTGACATTGTGAAATTGACCCTTTTGCCCCCTTTTGTCGTTAGGACTCGTCGGAGATTCGTCGGTCCCCTCAAATCTTTTCGTAAGGTGATTGCACGTTCGCCCGGTGTATTCATCGACCCCCCAGGCAAGCAAGCCATCTGATATATGCTCTAAGCATTGTGACCTATTGTTCTTGTGTGTTTTAAATGTGATCATGTCATGTTGATTTAACGATGAATTAAACCCTGATACATTGACTTGACTTGACATTCTTATGTCCTATTTGCGTGATATGCTTATAGTCATCATGCCATGTTCACTATGTGTACCATTCTTGTGATGTTCATGACATGCTTTCTTGATATGGTAAACTAGAAGTGATCATACCATGATTACTGGTTATTATCATGCCCATGTTGTTCATGTCATGTCCACGCTAATATTCCGTCATGTTGACCGTACCCATGTTTATTTGTTGTACTTATGATTAGATCATATGCCTTCACCATGCCTATGTGACATCATGTTGTACTAGTATGGATATCGTATACTTTCTTGCTATGCTTTATCATATGTTGCTCAGTTGATATTGTTGATCGAATTGGACTGGAGTAACTGTTGATCAAGTGCCACTGAACGGAGCTTTACTAGTGCAGCCACACTCTCCTGTATGGGAAGGCCTTGGCTTGGTCTATCAGTTTTCTCTCTTATTCGTATCACCAACGAGGGGAGGCTATGTGCGCATGGTTACCCTGATCAGGTAGGCCCCAATAGTCTCGAGAGCCCGTTTGGTTATTGGGATCTCGTCCCCGTTTGGGACCGTTTTGCCACAACGGTGGCCGTTTTCCATGCGATGGCAGGTGTGTCTGGAGAGCACGGGTCTACCGAGGGCATGGTTATGCCAGGTGATACGGTAAGGGAGGCATGCGGTAGAGAGGTCTCGTTGGAGAAGGCCTAGTCTACTCCTATGGTACGAGTTTCGAGGTTCCTGTGGGACAAGTTCTGATGTACTGGACGGAGGAAGAACTCCATAGTGTGGGTAAAGTGCACAAACTCTGCAGAGTATTAACAATCTATTTGAATAGCCGAGTCCAGGTATTGAACAAGTTCGTACTAGGTCACACTTGGGATCAACATGGACTTGGTTTGGTGATGGTGATGAGTTGTTGGTCATGCAATGACCCGTTTTGTCATGTGATGATCGGATTGGTTGGGTGGCAACGCGATCACACCTAACCCGTTGGATGGTAGTGCGACGACCCGTCTATGTGTTGTTCACGCGATGACCCGTTTGGTCATGCGATGGCCCGTGAAAATGAATGGTCGTGTGACGACCCTTGAGGTTGATTGGTCATGAGATGGCCTGGTGTTTGAGTCTGTAAGGACTCCGAGGTAAGCCGCATGATCATGCGATGACCATGTGGGGTCCATGTGACTTTAAACGATGATTGATCTTGCATTAATCTTAATCTTGATAACATGCTAGATTCATCATGTTAATATTGCTTGAACTTTTATGCCATGACAACTAATATTGCTGTAATGACTTATACATGCTTGAATGCGATGGATTGATTTGCTTGGTTTATATGTTACTTGGTTTGCTTGTTGGTGAGTACATTCAAATGTACTCACATGGCTTTGTCCCTGCCTATTCGCGTAGCCATATTTTCAGGTTTACCTACGGATTCACTTTCCCTAGGAGGATTCGAAGCGTTCGCGAGCTAGGAGAGTAACCCAGTCACATCCCTGTGGATTGGACCCTCTCCAAGTCTGTGCTGTCGTAGACAGTTTATATTCCGCTGCCCTCATCTCTGTAAGGAACCAACTATGGTTGTAATATATTGATTCAAGCCACTTTGGCTTATGAATCCTTTTATAGTTGTGCCTATGTTCTTGATACATGTTGTAAGCGCGCACACCAGAGTGATTCCTGGGCTGTTGTGTGGGCAACGTTCGACTGTGTACAGTGGTATTCAGGCAGAGTGTCACACGTAACTTTTCTTGGAATCCTTCTGACCTTGCGATAGTTGTGTCCCTTGCCTCGTCTGCAACTTCTTTGTCATCTTCGAGTGCGTCTTCTGCCTCTTCCTCTTCATACCCTGTGATTCTAGGAGATCCGAACTTGAGGTCGTGCAGCAATATTGCCTCGTCTTCGTATACCAGGAAAAATGGTTTATATTGGGTTGAAGCATTGGGAGTGGTGCGTAGGCTCCACAGAACTGTGGGGAGTTCTTCTATCCAATTTCCTGCAACCTTCTTGAGTGGTGCGAGGAGCCGTTTTTTTATTCCGCCGCATACTAAGGCATTTTCTTTTTGTACTTGGGCGTTAGATTGCGGGTGCGCAACTGAGGCGTAGTTGATCTTGATGCCCAACTCCTGGTAAAAGTTCTGGAATTCTACTGCTGTGAAGTTTGTTCCGTTGTCCATGATTATATTGTGCGGAACGCTGAATCAAAAAATGATTGAATTGATGAAGTTGATCGTTGTGAGGTCCGTCGAGCTGGTGATTGGCATCGCTTCAATCCACTTGGTGAACTTGTCGACTGCTACTAGGAGGTCCTTTCTGCCCCCTTATGCAGATTTCATGAGTGGGCCTACCATGTCGAGCCCCCATGTGGCGAAGGGCCATGATATTGGTATAGTTTTTAGCTCGGATGCTGGGGCGTGGGGCCTGCTGGCGAAATTTTGACAGGCGATGCAACGTTGCACGATGTCTTCCGTGTTTTGCATTGCGGTTGGCCAGTAGAAACCAGCTCGAAAGGATTTGTCCATGAGTGCGCGGCTTCTCGCGTGGTGCCCGCAGGTGCCTTCGTGGATATCGAGTAGTAGGGCTTTTCCTTCTTCCTCCTCGATGCACGTTTGCAGTACTTGGGAGATGTTGCGCTTGTAGAGTTGTCCATTCATTATGGTGACCGCCTTTGATCGTCGGCTGATTCGTCGATCTTCTGTGAAGTCTTGTGGTACGGTGCCTTGTATCAGTAATCTAAGGAAAGGTCTTGTACAGACTGGGCTTTCGAGTTGTGCGGGCTCGCCCTCCTCGACTGCGTTGTTGGTTTCTTCGTAAGCGTCTAGATCTGCTGCTGCTACTTGTGCAGGCTCGGTTGTGCTGCCACCTTCTGTGGTTGCCCCTATTATGGGTTCCTTGGTTTTGGTTAATATTTGGCCGATGCTTTCGAGGAAAACTCCTGGAGGGACTGGTCCTTGGGTTTACCCGATGTTGGCAAGCTCGTCTGCCTCTGTGTTGTTTTCTATGGTGATGTAGTGAGCTCGCATCCATCGAATTATCCTTCTAAGATGTTGTAGAGCTTCTGGTAGGCTGACATATTGTCTGCGACTGCTTCACAGTCCTTCATTGTTTGCTGGACGACGAGGTTGGAGTCGTCGTAGATTACGAGGCGAGTGGCACCGCAGGCTTGTGCCACGCGTATGCCGTGCAATAGCGCCTCATACCCCGCTTCGTTGCTTGACGCCTTGCAGAACTTGATCTAGAGTATGTATTTGAGCTTATCTCCTTTGGGTGATATTAGCACAACGCCTGATCTAGCTCCTTGTTACCTTTTACACCCATCGAAGAACATCTTCCATGAGTTAGAGAGTTCTGGATGACCGGGTGTTTGTACTTCCATCAACTCGACCAGAAAGTCTGGGAGTACTTGAGCTTTGATCGCCATTGGGTGCTTGAATTGTAGGTCGCGAGGGCTGAGCTCGATGTTCCACTCGGCGACTCGATCCGTTGCTCCTGGGTTGTTTAGGATGTCGGCGAGTGTTGCAGTGCTGACGACCGTAATGAGGTGCTCGTCGAAGTAGTGTGTTACTTTTCGCGATGTCATGACGATGGAATACACAAGCTTCTGGTAGTGCGGGTACCGTGATGTCACGAGACTTACTTCTCGCCCCTCGTTGGTTTACCCAAAGTGGAAGGTTGAGATGTAGATAGCGGAAATTTCCCTTAGCGAAGATGCTAAGGTTGAGTATCGAACCAGTAGGAATCCAACACATACAAGAAGGTGGTGAAGTGAACAATGGCGCCGTTTACAACCGAGGTTGCTAACTTCACCTAGACCTGCATACACAACAAATAACTTTGCTTCCCAACAAGTACAGAGGAGTTGTCAATTCCTCCGGCCTTGTTGTTTACAAAGGATAAAACGCACGGGATAATAATGATAGTGATAGCAACGAAAAAGTAAATAAGCAGTAAATTGATAGCGGGTGTAAACAATGTTGGAAATATGGACCGGGGTCCTATGATGTTCACTAGTGATGTCTCTCTCTCAAAAGACGATAAATTAGCCATGCGAGGTAAAAAAATTACAGCTGGGCAATTGACAGGATTATGTGCGCAAACCAATGCTAATTATGCTATAAAGAAAGGAAGAGGCTCAAAAGCACGTGCGGTACGCCAAGACAAGTAGACTGAAATCCATCTGCATCTACCTACTAATCATCCACCTTGAGATATCTATCCAGAACATCTCGCTGGTATTAAGTTGCGAATCCCACCCAAAGTGTAAACTCAAAGAAACAGACAACTGCATTAAAGAACTTTGCATAAAGTAAACAATCCTTGCACCCGCAAGTACAAGCACCGTTGTTTTCCCCCTTGTGGCAACATCACTCAAGCTAGTCATCGGGGGGCATGAACCCACAATCATGCATAACGCTCCCTCTTGGAGTCACTACCTACTACTTGGCCAAAGCAATAAACAGCAACGGAGAACATGCAAGAATTACTTCTAGAACATAAATATAAAAGAGGATAATCAAATATATTACTCAAACACAATCTGAACATAATCTCATAATCCATCGGATCCCAGGAAACTCAGCATAGCAATAGCATAAATATTACATATGTGCCTCGATCATGTAGGGCAGCTCACGAGGTATAATCCATGAAGAACAAAGAGGGGAGGAGAACATCACATAGCTACTGATCATAGACCCATGGTCCAAGGTGGACTACTCACGGTTCATGGTGGTGGAGAAGCTCCCGGAGGTGGTTCCTCCCTCCGGCATGGTGCCGGGAAGAGGTCTGCTGGTGCTCCCGATCTTGGAAGCGCGGCGGCGGCGGAACAGAGGAGAGATCGCGAAAAAGGGTTCCCGTCTCGGGGTTTTTGCGTCACGGGGAATAAATAGACGAAGGGGGGCAACCAGGGGGTCCACCAGGGGTCCAGGCGACATCCTGGCGCGGCCCCACCCTAGGGCATGCCGGGAGGGCGCCTGGGGCCCTGGTGGGTCCCCTCTGGCCCACTCGGTGATTCCGGAAGCTTCCTGTACGCTGATTTTTTATTGGATTTTTCCCAAATTTTTGGAGCACTTTTTATATGGGGGAAACCTAGAATAGATAAACAGCAGAAAACAGGAACTGTCACTGGGGTGCACTGAGTTAATAGGTTAGTCCAAATATGATCAAAAGTGTATAGAAGTTCATCAATATCATAGCAATATCACGCAAAATAGGCATGGAGCAAGCATAAATTATAGATACGTTTTGGACGTATCAACATCCCCAAGCTTAATTCCTGCTCGTCCTCGAATAGGTAAATGAAAACAAGCATAATTTCTGTGGTGACATGCTAACAACCATATAAGAACTTTTAAGTAAAGCAATCAAGGCATGTAATTCAATTCAAGTCATAACAGGCAAGAGTCTATATTTAGTATTGAAACAAGCAACATAAGAACATAAAGGTGCAAGAGCTCTCGCTGTCCGTGACTCGAATGTCTCCAAATGGTGGTTGCGTGCAAGAAAGGGGATAGGGATATACGAGAGAAAAATATTTTTGTGTTGAGAACTCAATCTACTAAAGTTTCACACGTGGTCTTCTTTGGAATCTTATCTTGACTCATCCCTAGACCACTAGCCAGGTACAAGTCAAAATGATCCACTCCTTTTAGACATTTTGAGCACTCATGAAATGGATGAGCGTAAGCAAGAAAGTTGACACTTAGGATGGCAAAGAGAGAATATGGTGGAGGAGGAAGACAAAAAGGTGTGAAAGGCTCACATCAATGAGGACAATCATAGGCGAGAGAAAGCCAAATGATAGATATGATGTGAGGAGTAGGGATTGCCATGCAACGGATGCACATATGAGCTAAGGTAAGCTCCCCAATGGATCTAGTGGGGGTGCATCCAACTTGCTTCCACAAGAAGACCTAGAGCTCATTTGAGGAGGAAAATCATTGGAATATACAATGTAGGAGATTGCGCGATAGAAAACAAAAAAATTCTCTCACATGCGGAAGCAACATCCAAGATCCAATCTAGAAGATGCTAGTAATGGGTAGTAGGTCATCATACCCTCAAAGAACACGCGCGTTGAACGTTTATTTCAACGCAGCTTGGTGAATTTGTTGGTGAAGTTCGATCCGATCAGCACTGCAAACGAGCAGTACCTCCGGAGGCTTGCACACGTACAGCTCGATAATGTCTCCTTCTTCTTCATCCAGCAAGCAAGAGGGAGAAATAGATGGGATCGATTCCAGCAGCACAACGGCGTGGTGGTGGATATGGTGAAGAGTTTCCCGTGGGCAGGGCTTTGCCATGAGATGCACGTGAGGGAGTAGGAGTTGTGGAAGGACTTGGGTATCCTTGGTGAGCCTCTCCCCTCTCTTATATAGGCAAGGAGGTTGTATCCACTTCAATTCCCAAGTGAAAACCCCTCTCTCATTTAAAAGATGGTAACACCTTTCTTTTAAGAGTGGTAACCCTCCCATTGAAGGGCTTCCCATTTATTGGCATAATTAACCAAGGAGGGTTGTTCACATGGACTAGTGGACCACCCTTGGTCGTCCAAAACAGGTGGGGCCCATAGTGGGACCCTCCGGAACCTTCTAGAACATGCCGACACTGCCGAAAAAATCATGAACTTTTCCGGAACCCTGAAATCAACTTTCCTTATATAAATCTTTACCTCCGGACTCTTCCGGAGCTCCTCGTGATGTCTAGGATATCATCCGAGACTCCGAACAATATTCAAACACCAGTAATAAAATTATCCCTAAGCTATTCTAGCGTTATCGAACGTTAAGTGTGTGACCCTACGGGTTCGAGAATGTGCAGACATGATCGAGACATCTCTTTGATCAATAACCATTATAGGGACCAAGATATCCATAATGACTCCCACACATTCAACGAAGATATTTATCGATTGAACCACTATGTCGTGGACTACTACAATCCGTACACAATTTCCTTTGTCACACGATATTTTACTTACCCGAGATTCGATCGTCTGTATCGTTATACCTAGTTCAATCTCGTTACGAGTAAGTACTCTTTACTCGTTCTGTAATACAACATTCACTGTGACTAACTCATTAATCACGTGCTTTCAAGCGTTACCGAATGTGCATTACCGAGTGGGCCAGAGTATATCTCACTGTCAGACGGAGGGATTAATCCTAGTCTTGATTCATGTAATTCAACAAGTACTTTCAGAGATACCCGTAAGACATCTTTATGATCACCCTGTCACGATGTGATGGTTGATTTCCCCAAATTATTCTTCCGGTACCCGGGAATAACATAATCTCATGGTCTAAGAAACATGATATTGGCAAGAAAGGCATGACAGTATAAACTTAATGAAACGATCAATATTGTTATGCTTAGTTGCGTCTGTCCATCACGTCATTCTTCTAATGACATAATCCCATTAATTAATAAACAACTCATGTTCATGGTTAGGAAACCATAACCATCATTAATTAAAGAGCTAGTATAGTAGAGGCTTACTAGGGACGCGGTGTTGTTTATGCAACCACACATGCATTATGTTTCCGGTTAATACAATTATAGCATGGAATATAAACATATATCATGAACACGGAAATATGATAATAACAATTTTATTATTGCCTCTAGGCCATATTTCCAACAGTCTCCCACTTGCACTAGAGTCAATAATCTAGTTTATATTTGGCAGAAATCTAACACCCATGGCATTCTGGTGTTGATCATGTTTTGTTTGTGGAAGAACTTACGTCAATGGATCCGCGATATTCTGATCCGTATGTACTTTTCTAATGGTAATATCTCCTTCAATGACATGCTCACGAATTTTATGAAACCGGCGTTTGATATGCTTGGAGCTCTTGTGACATCTTGGTTCCTTGGTTAGAGAAATGGCATAAGTGTTGTCACAAAAGATCTCCATGGGATCCTGTGCACTCAGAACAACGCCGAGTTCAGTGACAAATTCCTTCAGCCATATCCCTTCTGTCGCTGCTTCAGAAGCGGCCATATACTCCGCCTCTAATGTAGATCTTGCAATGACACTCTGCTTGCAACTCCTCCAGCTAACCGCAGCTCCGTTCAAAATAAAGACATACCCTGTTTGAGATTTTGAGTCATCTGGATCAGTATTGAAGCTAGCATCGACGTAACCTTTTACGAAGAGCTCTTCATCACCACCATAGACAAGAAACATGTCCTTAGTCCTCTTAAGGTACTTAAGGATATTTTTAACTGCTGTCCAGTGAGCCTCTCCAGGATCACTCTGGTACCTGCTCGTCAATCTAAGAGCATGGGACACATCTGGTCTAGTACACAACATGGCATACATAGCAGAACCTATGGCCGATGCATAGGGGATTTTATTCATCCTTTCCCTTTCTGTTGCCGTAGTTGGACACTGAGTCTTACTCAATGGGTTACCTTGTAACATGGGCAAAGAACCTTTCTTTGCATCCTGCATATTGAATTTCTTCACTATCTTCTCAAGGTATGTACTTTGACTAAGTGCTACTAAGCGTCTCGATCTATCTCTATATATCCTAATGCCTAATATGTATGCAGCTTCACCAAGATCTTTCATTGAAAAACTATTATTCAAATAATCTTTCTCACTGTTAAGCAGCTCCACGTCATTCCCAATTAGTAATATGTCATCTACATATAAAATCAGAAATGCAACCGAGCTCCCACTCACTTTCTTGTAAACACAAGCTTCTTTATAATTTTGGAAAAATCCAAAGCCTTTGATAACCTCATCAAATCGAAGATTCCAACTCCGGGATGTTGGCTTTAGTCCATAGATGGAACGCTGAAGCTTGCACACTTTACCAGCATCCTTAGGATTGACAAAACCTTGGGGTTGTACCATGTACAACTCTTCTTCAATGTTTCCATTGAGGAATGCAGTTTTGACATCCATCTGCCAAATTTCATAATCGAAATAAGAAGCAATTGCTAGTAGAACCAAAACAGACTTAAGCATCGCTACGGGTGAGAAGGTCTCATCGTAGTCAACTCCTTGAATTTGTCGAAAACCTTTTGCGACAAGTCGAGCTTTATGTACAGTAACATTACCGTCAGCGTCTGTTTTCTTCTTGAAAATCCATTTACAATCAACAGACTTGCGGCTATCAGAAGGTCAACCAAAGTCCACACTTGGTTTTCTTTCATGGATTCCATTTCAGAGTTCATGGCGTCTTGCCATTTTCCAGAGTCTGGGCTCATCATCGCTTCCTCATAGTTTGTAGGTTCATCATTGTCTAACAATAAAACATTCATGACAGGATTACTGTACCACTCAGGAGTAGTACGTAACCTAGTAGACCTACGAACGGGAACTTCGACCGAAGCTTCATGATCATTATCATCAGCTTCTTCCTCTCTAGCTGGTGAAGGCAGCACCAAAAGATCCAAATCTTCTTGCGCTGCGCTACTCTCCAATTCGGGAGAAGGTTCAATAACCTCGTCTAGTTCTATTTTCCTCCCACTCACTCGTTTTGAAAGAAACTCCTTCTCAAGAAAGGACCCATTCTTATCAACAAAGCCTTTGCCTTCGGATCTGTGATAGAAGGTATAGCCTATAGTTTCCTTAGGGTATCCTATGAAGACGCATTTTTCCGCTTAGGGTTCGAGCTTATCAGGTTGTAACCGTTTGACATATGCCTCACACCCCTAAATTTTAAGAAACGATAATTTAGGCTTCTTGCCAAACCACAACTCATATGGTGTCGTCTCAACGGATTTAGATGGTGCCCTATTTAAAGTGAATGCAACTGTCTCTAATGCATAGCCCCAAAATGACATTGGTAGATCGGATAGAGACATCATAGAGCGCACCATATCTAATGAAGTACGATTACGATGCTCAGACACACCATTACGTTGTGGTGTTCCAGCTGGCGTGAGTTGGGAAAAAATTCCACACCTTTTCAAGTGAATGCCAAACTCGTAACTCAGATATTCTCCTCCGCGATCAGATCGTAGAAATTTGATCTTCTTGTTACGATGATTTTCTACTTCACTCTGAAATTCTTTAAACTTTTCAAATGTTTCAGACTTGTGTTTCATTAAGTAACTATACCCATATCTACTTAAATCATCAGTGAAAGTTAGCAAGTAACGATATCCACCACGTATGGAATTGCTCATTGGTCCACACACATCAGTATGTATGATTTCCAACAAGTCACTCGCCCGTTCCATCGCACCAGAAAACGGGGTCTTAGTCATCTTACCCATGAGGCATGGTTCACATGTGTCAAATGATTCAATGTCAAGTGACTGGAAAATTCCATCAGAATGGAGTTTCTTCATGAGTTTTACACTAATATGACCTAAACGGTAGTGTCACAAGTATGTGGAATTACCATTATTCATTTTGCATCTTTTAGCATCAATGTTATGGATGTGGGAAGTACTACTATCGAGATCCCACAAGAATAAACCATTTACGTCGGGTGCATGACCATATAAAATATATTACTCATAAAAATAGAACAACCTTTATTCTGTGATTTAAACGAGTAACCGTATCGCAATAAACAAGATCCAGATATAATGTTCATGCTTAACGCAGACACCAAATAAGAATTATTAAGGTTTAAAACTAATCCCGAAGGTAGATGAAGAGGTAACATCCCGACGGCGATGACATCGACCTTCGATCCATTCCCGACGCGCATCGTCACCTCATCCCTCACCATTCTCCGTTTATTCTGAAGCTCCTTTTTCGAATTGCAAATATGAGCAACCGAACCAGTATCAAATACCCAGGCACTACTACGAGAACTAGTAAGGTACACATCAATAACATCTATATCAAATATACCTTTGACATTGCCAGCCTTCTTATCCGCCAAGTACTTGGGGCAGTTGCGCTTCCATTGACCTTCTCCCTTGCAGTAGAAACACACAGTGTCTGGCTTAGAACCATCCTTGGGCTTCAAAGGAACGACAACAGGCTTGCCGCCCCGAGCGGCAGCTGACTTGCCACTCTTCTTGAAGTGTCCCTTTTTGGCTTTAGCCTTCTTGAAACTTGTGGTCTTATTGACCATCAACACTTGATGTTCTTTCTTGTTGTCCACTTCCGCAGATTTCAGCATCGCGAAAAGCTCATTGAGAGTCTTATTCATTCCTTGCATGTTATAGTCCAGCACAAAGCCTTTGTAGCTCAGAGGGAGCGACTGCAGCACCCTGTCAGTGATTAACTCATCTGGGATCACACATCCCAGCTGAATTAGGTGCTGGATATAGCCTCCCATTGTTACAACATGTACACTGACAGAGCTGTTCTCCTCCATCTTACATTTATAGAACTTATCAGAGATCTCATATCTCTCAGCGCGGGTCTGAGTCTGAAACATGGTTTTAATCTCTTCAACCATCTCATAGGCGCCATGATGTTCAAAACGTGTCTGGAGATCAGTATCCAAAGATGTAAGGATGGCACAAGAAACTATAATGTGGTCATCTTTGCGTGTCTCAAAGACGTTATGTTCTGCTTCTGGAGCATCCTCTGCAGGTGGGTCACCTAGCGCAGCATCGAGCATATTGCTTCTTACACCCAGTGAAGATAATCCTCAGGCTGCGGTGCCAGTCAGTGAAGTTTGAACCAGATGCTTTTAGTTTTTCTGTCTCAAGGAATGCGCTGAAGTTGAACTGAGCTATGTGGGCCATGATCTACAACATTTTAGCAAAATAAAATTTTAGACTATGTTCATGATAAAGAGTTCCGTTGAAGATACAGTGTACGACCCTCGTCAGCAAGGCAAGCAAACCCCCATTGATCATGTCAATAAAATCGCACTTCCCTCTCAGTCTCGCTTATGCATTGTTTAGGATGATTACCATGATAACGTTTTTACCGCATAGATGAACCCATTCTTTGCATGACCTATCATTTGGCACAGTAGTAAGCAAACCACAATCCTCACAGATGTAGGAGTTGATTGATATCATGTGGCCCCTGCAACTGTTACTACTTATTGCATGGTTAGATTGATACAATGTCGATACTATTATGTGAGTCGGGATGGTAGCAATCATGTTGATGATGGTGTAAATGTGTTGGTGAATCTACCCTAATACAAGGTAAACGATGAGAGGCTGTGTAGGAGTACACAGTGGGTTGTCTCGTTGATCACTGCCCTAAGCCCGAGTTCTTGTGTGGTGATCTAAGACGAAGAGTACTACCACATGTTGGGCACATGGACCCCCGCTCAACCTACTAATTCACCCCTCCTCAGTTCAATGAGTCGCAGTAGTTCGTAGTTCCGGTAGATTTGTGGCCTGACTGCAAAACGAGAGAACGGCTCAACCAAGACCGGCTTATGCACCACACACACATCTTCTGGGACCACTGCGGTAAACCGACCGGGTTACGAATGTGGAAACCATCCTAGATAGGCGTCTTCATTTAACCTGAGTTGGCTGTGAGGTAAAAGTGGTGGAAATTATCCTCGCCGACACCCGCTTGAAGGGTGACGAGATTCCGACGGTAACTGATAGTTTCATGTGTGTAGTATTACACCCCTGCAGGGTTAATAAACTATTCGAATATCCGCGTCCACGGTAAGGGACTACTTGGAAAGCTGTGCCTGATTATTACACAACTTGAACTGGATACTTATAAAACTTGCCAAGATAAGCGTGAGCGCTATGGCGTGCTTTCTCGTGGGAAGTCGAGGAAGGCACCATATTGGTGTAATTGGTTGGAGACATGTAGTGGACTCGTGTACGCTTCTTACCTCAAGTCTGGTACTCATAGTTCAGGACTAGCCAAGTCAAAGCTTCCACTTCTGTTTACGAACCCCACCTCCCTTTACCTTGATACATGTGCATGAGTAGTATAGCTCCTACGTAACTCTTGCTGAGTACGACTTTCTACTCACGTTTGCTTATTCTATGTTTTAGATGAACCCACTTACCCCGTAGGTGGATTCTTCCTGGAGCTCGACGACTGATCAAGCTAGTGTAGTCCCAGTCAGACGACTGGTCCCTCGTGGAACGGCTTGTTTATAAATAAGGCTTCTCGAAGCCATTTGTTAAACTTGTCTGTACTCATACCTACTTTGCTTCCGCATGTTTGATGTAATGTTGGATCGCAGTCTTGTGATATCTGTGTGCACTCTGTAAGAGTTATCAATAAATTTGTAAACTTTGTAGATAATTACAATGATACCTGTTGTTCATACTAGACATGTGTGCTGCGTGTATGATTATAACATGCATGTCTTAGTATGGGTTTTCGATACCTTAGTTGTGATCTGGCTGGCGGTCTTTTATGAACCAAGTGGCCCTTAGATGTGCGCAACTTGGGGCATCGCGATGCGATTGCTCATGACTCTGTCACGTGCACACTTTGATGTATGATCGAGCCCACCCTAGACCCCGACTAAGTGATCGGGCTGGAGTAAGCCTATGTAAGTGTTATAATACAATCGATAGTATGGTTGTGGCGAGTTGTCTATGAATATGGGAGTTCACCACCCATATCATCTAGACTTGTGTGCGGATGATGAGGATCCATCTTAGATGATCATCTGACCTGGATGGGATTCCCCTCACGTTCGATGCTTTCTGAGAACGTTCTGTGCTTGGCCTTGTCTGCTTAGACAAGTCGGTACGGTTCTCGGCTCTCCATATGATTTTGTTGTAGCGGGTCTTACATACGCTAACCCCGGGTCCCGACAGACTTGGTATCAGAGCAGGACTGATTGTAGGATTATCAGCCTTGGTTGAAGTCGAGTCTAGCCTTCTATATTTATATAGTTACTCTGGGTATATAAGGGAACATCGTAAGGCTTCTTTTTTTCTCCTTACCCTCATGGTTCTGAGTTTTGAGTCACACTCATCTTGTTCTACGGGAAGATAGGACTAGGCTCATCTATGTCTTACTAGAACATCTCGTTGATTGCTTCCTTGTAGCCGTAGGAAAGTTGTGTTCGGTTTGCTAGAGTTGTTGTGATTCCTGATTTATTACATCGTATGTAAGTGTTGTTTCCATGTTGTAAGAAATTGTATTTTCTTGCAATTACAGCCGTTATGTTGTCCGAGTCATTCCAAGTTTCTTCATAATCTGATGCATTTGCAAACTCCTTCTTTCTGTTTCAGATGGCGGATCTTCCCCCTCGGCAGATTGTTCGTTTGACCAGGTGCCTCGATGTGCGTGGGCATCCTGCCATGCTCACCGAGATGATGTCCTTCATTGGCTATCGGTGGTATCCTGAGTACACCGTTGAGGAGAAGTTCCTTGAATTCAACCATACTCAGTTCCACTACACTGTCAGGATCTACCCGCACCACATTGGAGTCCCTCAGCCTATCCTCGTTGGACATGGCATTGGTGTGACTGAGAACATGGCTGTGCAGGATGCTGCATACTCATGTATTACAGTGCTGAGAGAGGAGCACGCAATGCTTGGTGGGTCACCATTCCTCTATATTCCTGCTGCACTTCCAGGAGAAGAGGGATATTACACTAGATTGTACTCAGATCACTCCTTGGAGGATCCTTTGCTTCAGATCACTGCTCGGCACGCTTGTGATAGAGATCGTGATGCATGTGCCCTTCGTTTTGAGCTTCACGCCACCCGTGTCCGTCTGTATCGAGCACTTACACTCCTGGCTCCTTTTGTGAGTGTTGGATCAGTGGAGTATGATGCTATCTACCCAGTTAGGACACAGATGCCTTCTCGACTTGCTTGGCCCGAGATTGGAGGCATTTTTCCACCCCGTGGTCCTCTGCTTTCACCCTACGCTGTACCTAGGCCCCATCCTTGCCCAAATGGAAATCAGGGTCCACAGGCCTTCGTGTTTTCCGATGGTCACCTTCAACTACTGGGTTACATGGGTAACTTCTATGAGGATTACTATGGAGATGCAGATGAGTGAGACCGCCTGTGGTCTTTCTCTAGTGAGGATGTAGTAGTATTTTTAGTATGTTGTACGCAAGGTGTTCTAAGTTCCAGAGGCTTAGATAAATAATGTATAGGAAGTCAGTGTGCCTCTGAAGGATGTATCATCTTCATCACGTTTGTATTAGCTTGGATCTTTTACTAAAACGATGTATGGTTTGTATGACAGCTTGTGAATATATGGATTGTATGGTTTTATCACCATGTTGTCAAGATGATTACTTCCTTTGCTCTGTGATTCTTCCAGTACATTCAATAACTTGTTTAGAATCTTCCAATCAAACCTGTTTGACTTTCGTTTTAACCTTCAAGATGTCTCAAGGAACCCGTGGCCAGCTTGGTTGTGCCCATGGTCGTGGGAATGAACCGGAGGAAGGCAATCTTCCACCGCCACCCACGATGGCTCAGGTACTGATGGAGGTTGAGAGGAACCGCCGAGACTCTCACCAGTTGTTGTAGGTCATTTCCCGCAACACCACTCAGCAGCGCAATGAGTTGGTGTCTATGAATGACTTCATCCGGCTTCATCCCCCGGTTTTCATCTAATCCACCGAGCCCCTTGATGCAGATGACTGGCTTCGCAGCATCCAGAGAAAGCTCCAGGCAGGCCATGTTGCAGATGGTGACAGGGTCAGCTATGCCATCTACCACCTCGAGGGTGCATCTAGCTCTTGGTGGGAGAATTTCCTGAACATGCGTCCCGCTGGACCGCCCACAACTTGGGATGAGTTCTGCACTGCATTCTGTGAGCACCACATTCCAAAGGGTCTTATGGACCGCAAGTGTGAGGAGTTCTGCAACCTCACCCAAGGCAGGAGGATTGTTGACGAGTTTAGTCGTGAGTTCAACCGACTAGCTCGTTATGCTACTAAAGAGGTTTCCGCCGTAGACTCAATTCCGGACTCCGTCGTGAGCTCAACCTACATGACTTCGCCACCTTCCAGGTCCTTGTCAACAAGGCCATCAAGGAGGAGGACATGAACACCACCAATGATTTCCGCAAGCACCCTAGAGATGATGGTTCATCCAGTTCAGGCTCTCAGAAGCGCAAGATCTGGATCCCCAACAACATGTTCCACCAGAACAACCCACCAAGGCCATCCTATGTGGCGCCTCGTCCACCAGCTTCGTTCCACCCAGCTCCACCGAACAACCCAGCTCCCCGCACTGTCTTTGGAGCCTGCTACAAGTGTGGTCAGGCAGGTCACTACTCCCGCGAGTGTCCCTAGAATCAGCTCCAGAATCAGAATGCTCCACCCCGTGTCGGTGGTAACAACAATGGTCGTGGCAAGCCACCCCCGAAGGTCTTCACCACCAAACCCGCTCCTTCCGCCACTCGAGGAAGTGTGAACCAAATCTCAGCTGAAGAGACTGACGATACTTCTGACGTCATTCTCGGTACGCTCCCAGTCAATTATGTTCCTACTTCCGTTCTTTTCGATCCCGGAGCATCCCATTCATTCATGTCGGAAAGTTATGCACTTCGTCATGAGTTGCCCTTTGTTGAATTGTCCACCCCAATGATAATTCAAACTCTAGGGTCAAGATGGCAAACTAATAGAGTAAGTCATGGCAATCAAATTGCAATTGAGGGTTTAGTATTCCTTCCTTCACTCATAGCCCTCAAGTATTCAAACATTGATGTCATCCTTGGTATGGATTGGTTATCAAGACAAAATGCTTTTCTTGATTGTAAAGCCAAGTCAGTTAGACTTACCCATCCGTCAGGCCAGACAGTAGATTATTCCTCACCAAGATCGAGAACCCAGATACATTCTTTGAATGTGCTTCCCCTTCCCGACCTTGAAGATATTCCGGTGTTTCGTGACTTCCCGGATGTCTTTTCTGAAGAGCTGTCGGGCATGCCACCCGACAGATGTGTAGAGTTCATAGGGGATCTTATGCCAGGAACCGCACCAATTTCCAGACGCCCATACAAAATGGCCCCACGTGAGTTAGCTGAGCTTAAAATCCAACTTGAAGCTTTGTTGGCAAATGGCTTCATCCGCCCTAGCTCATCGCCATGGGGTTGCCCCATTCTATTCGTTACGAAGAAAGATGGAACAAAAAAGGATGTGCGTAGACTATCACCCACTCAATTTAGCGACGATAAAGAACAAGTACCCACTTCCCAGGATCAATGATCTTTATGATCAACTTGCTGGATCCTCTGTCTTCTCCAAGATGGATTTGAGATTAGGCTATCATCAAGTCAAAATCAGAAACGAGGACATTCCCAAAACGGCTTTCACTACTCGTTGTGGTCTTTACGAGTACACCGTCATGTCCTTCGGTTTAACCAATGCCCCCGCCACTTTCTCGCGCTTGATGAATTCGATCTTCATGGAGTACCTAGATAAATTTGTTGTCGTTTATATTGATGATATTCTCATCTACTCGAACAACGAAGAAGAACATGCCGAACATCTTAGGCTGGTATTGATGAAACTTCGAGAGCACCGCCTTTATGCCAAGTTCTCCAAGTGCGAATTTTTGCTACCAGAAGTGACCTACTTAGCCCACGTGATTTCTGCCAAAGGCATTGCTGTGAATCCCGAGAGAGTTCAGGCCGTCCTTGACTGGACTCCACCTGAATCGTTTAAGCAAGTTAGGAGTTTTCTTGGCTTAGCAAGCTATTGTCGTCGCTTCGTTGAGAAATTCTCCAAAGTTGCAAAGCCTCTAACTAAACTCCTCAAGAAAGATAAGAAATTTGAATGGACCCCCAAGTGCGAGGAAAGCTTTCAAGAGCTAAAAAGAAGATTGACTTCTACACCCATACTTGTGCCTTTAGACATCAAAAAGGATTTCGAGATCTATTGTGACGCTTCACGGCAAGGGTTAGGATGCATACTTATGCAAGATAGACATGTGGTAGCTTATGCTTCACGCCAGTTGCGGCCACATGAAGAGAACTATCCTACCCATGATCTTGAACTCGCTGCTGTAGTTCATGCCCTGAAAACATGGCGACATTACCTCCTTGGTAATCGTTGTGAGATCTATTCCGACCACCAAAGCCTCAAATACATTTTCACCCAGCCAGATCTTAATCTCAGGCAAAGACGCTGGATTGAGTTGATAAAAGATTATGACATAGGAATTTCTTTCACCCCAGGCAAAGCCAATGTCATGGCTGATGCACTAAGTCGTAAGTCGTATTGTAACAACCTCATGTTACAACAGTGTCAACCACTTCTTCATGAGGAATTTCGCAAGCTCAATCTTGATATTATTCCTCATGGCTTTCTTTCCACCTTGGTGGCGAATCCAACCCTTAAGGATAAAATCATAGCCGCCCAGAAACGTGATAGTGGTATTCGAGAGATCAAGAAGAACATTGCTAGCGGAGTTGCTAAATGTTTCTCCATAAATGATCAAGGTGTCGTTTTATTTGGCACTCAATTGGTTGTACCACGAAAACACAATATTAGGAGGCTAATTCTTAAGGAGGCTCATGATACTCCCCTTTTGATTCATCCTGGTAGCACAAAGATGTACCGAGACCTACGCCAGAGATTTTGGTGGACTAGGATGAAACGAAAAATTGCTCAGTATGTTGCCGAATGTGATGTTTGTCGTCGCATTAAGGCCGAACACCAAAGACCTGCTGTCACTCTTCAACCTTTTCCTATTCCAGATTGGAAATGGGACAAAGTCAGTATGGATTTCATCATTGGCTTTCCAAAAACCCAGAAAGGAAATGATGCCATCTTCGTTGTCGTGGATAGACTTTCCAAAGTTGCTCACTTCTTTCCCGTTCGCGAGTCCATAACTGCGTGCCAGTTAGTGGACTTTTATGTCTCTAGAATTGTGTCTCTTCATGGTGTTCCTTTGGAAATCAATTCTGATTGTGGTAGCCTTTTCACCTCTATATTTTGGGGAAGCTTTCAAAATGCTATGGGAACTCATCTCTCCTTTAGTACAGCTTTCCATCCTCAGTCTAGCGGTCAAGTTGAAAGGGTTCACCAAATTATCGAAGACATGCTAAGAGCTTGTGTTATCTCATTCGGAAAGAATTGGGAGAAGTCTCTTCCATTCGCCAAATTTGCTTATAACAATAGTTTCCAATCTAGTCTGAACATGGCTCCTTTTGAACTTCTTTACGAACGAAGATGTCGAACACCCCTTGACTGGTCAGAAACCGGTGAAAGACAATTATTTGGACCGGATATGATCATGGAAGAAGAAGAGCAAGTTTGTATTGTTCGTGATCAATTGAAAGCAGCCCAGTCTCGTCAGAAAAGCTACTATGATCATCATCATAGGCAAGAAAGCTACAATCTGGACGAAGGCTTACCTTCGGGTTACTCCTCTGAAGGGAACCCAACGCTTCGGTATCAAAGGCAAGTTGGCCCCACGTTACATTGGACCTTTCCGCATTCTTGCTAAATGTGGAGAAGTTGCCTACCAACTTGAACTACCCCCGCACATTTCCCGAGTACATGATGTATTCCATGTGTCACAACTCAGCCGTTGCTTCAAGGACCCCATCCGCGAAGTCGACCATGAAACTCTTGATCTACAAGACGACCTTTCTTATCGAGAGTACCCCGTTCGTATTCTCTATTCCGCAGAGCATGTCACTCGTCGTCAGAAGATCAAGTTTCTGAAAGTGCAATGGTCAAACCACTCTGAGAGAGAATCCACGTGGGAAAGAGAAGACCGTCTATACCCCTCCTTCCTCCCGCAGACTTCTGAATCTCGGGACGAGATTCTTTTGAGTGGGGGCGAGTTGTCAGAACCCTCTGTTAGGTGTGTGCTAGGATCAAGTCTCACTTTACATCATGGAAAATTTTCAAAAAGAAAATCAAATGGGAGAGAGAACACCCCCCAGATGAATTTAATTCAAATGGCCAGAATAAAAGTTGCTCCAAAAATACCTTCTGCATTTTTGAAAAGTCTCATAAATGAGTGTGATCACATATCAAGTGATGTGGTAGAAATTCCATTCTCATGGATTTTTCAAATATTCAAACAGGAGCATGGATTTAAATTTAAACCCCTATTTGAATTAAAGTTCAAATTATTGTAATTTTAAAAATGCCCAAACTTTATAAGTGGCTAGCATTATGCATTAGAAGTCCACATAAAAATTTGGGGCATTTTATAAAATGGTTAGCTATTTTTTTAGAAAATCCAAGACAAATAACAAAAAGCAAAAGAAATAGAAAGAGGAAAAGGCTTACCTGGCTTTCGGCCCAACTTAAACTCCAGCCGGCCTAGCCCACGAGCCTCCTATATCGTCTTCCTCAAGCAGCTCGGTGTCGAGCCAGAGCGTGCCGTGGACGCCACCGCGACGTCGAGAGCCTTCCAGGCGCCCCCAAGCCTTATCCTTGCGCCACGGAGATGCCTGCACACACCCCAGTTCATTCCCCCTCTCCAGCGCCATCTTCGATCCCTCCCTCGCTCGAAATCGCCATGGACAGAGAGATCGCCGGAGCGCCCCGCGATGGAATCTGCGGCCACCATGCCCTAGAGCTCTGACCAGCAAGTCCCTCGTGTTCCTCGCCCTCGACTTCGTCTTCACACAGAAGCTGGAGCTTCAATTCGACCCCAAGACGACGAACGCCTCCTCGAATTGCCGCCGGTCACCGGAGGTCGCCGCCTTCGATTCGCCGCCACCCGTGCTTCCCCGACCCTATTAGCCATCCCGTCAAGTTCGTGAGGTGGAGCCGGAACCCGAGATGACCCCCTCCGTTGAAGATACCTTGTACAACCCTCGTCAACAAGGCAAGCAAACCCCCATTGCTCATGTCGATAAAATCCCACTTCCCTCTCAGTCTCGCTTATGCATTGTTTATGATGATTACCATGATAAAGTTTCTACCGCAGAGATTAACCCATTCCTTTGCATGACCTATCATTTGTCACAGTAGTAAGAAAACCACAATCCTAGCAGATGTAGGAGTTGATTGATATCATGTGGCACCTGCAACTGTTATTTCTTATTGCATGCTTAGAGTGATACAATGTTGATACTATTATTTGAGTCGGGATGGTAGCAATCATGTTGATGATGGTGGAAATGTGTTGGTGAATCTACCCTAATACAAGGTGAACGATGAGAGGCTGTGTAGGAGTACACAGTGCGTTGTCTCATTGAACACCACCCTAAGCCCGAGTTCTTGTGTGGTGATCCAAGAAGAAGAGTACTACCACATGTTGGGCACATGGACCCCCGCTCAACCTACTAACTCACCCCTCCTTAGTTTAATGATTCGCAGTAGTTCAGAGTTCTGGTAGGTTTGTGGCCTGGCTGCAAAGTGAGAGAACGGCTCAACCGAGACCGGCTTATGCTCCACACACACATCTTCTGGGACCACTTCGGTAAACCGGCCGGGTTACGAATGTGGAAACCATCCTAGATATGCGTCTTCATTGAACCTGAGTTTGCTGTGAGGTAAAAGTTGTGGAAATTATCCTCGCCGACACCCTCTTGAAGGGTGACGAGATTCCGGCGGTAACTGATAGTTTCATGTGTGTAGCAGTACACCCCTGCAGGGTTAATACACTATTCGAATAGCTGCGTCCGCGGTAAGGGACTACTTGGACAGTTGTGCCTGATTATTAGAAAACTTGAATTGGATACTTATAAAACTTGCCAAGATAAGTGTGAGTGTTGTGGTGTGCTTACTCATTGGAAGTCGAGGAAGGCACCATAGTGGTGTAATTGGTTGGAGAAAGTAGTGGAATCGTGTACGCTTCTTACCTCAAGTCTGGTACTCGTCGTTCAGGACTAGCCAAGTCAAAGCTGGCACTTCTGCTTATAAACCCCACCTCCCTTTACCTTGATACATGTGCATGAGTAGTATAGCTCCTACGTAAGTCTTGTTGAGTACGACTTTGTACTCACGTTTGCTAATTCTATGTTTTAGATGAACCCACTGACCCCGTAGTTGGATTCTTCCTAGAGCTCGACGATTGATCAAGCTAGTGTAGTCCCAGTCAGACGACTGGTCCCTCGTGGAAGGGCTTGTTTATAAATAAGGATTCTCTAAGCCATTTTTAAACTTGTATGTACTCAGACCTACTTTGCTTCCGCATGTTTGATGTAATGTTGGATCACAGTCCTGTGATCTGTGTGTGCACTCTGTAAGAGTTATCAATAAAGTTGTAAACTTTGTAGAGAATTGCAATGATACCTGCTGTTCATACTAGACATGTGTGCTGCGTGTATGATTATAACATGCATGTCTTAGTATGGGTTTTCGATACCTTACTTGTGATCTTGTTGGCGGTCTTTTATACACCAAGTGGCCCTTAGATGTGCGCAGCTTGGGGCATCGCGATGCGATTGCTCGTGACTCTGTGACGTGCACACTTTTATGTATTATCGAGCCCGCCCTAGAACCCGACTAAGTGATCGGGCTGGAGTAAGCCTATGTAAGTGTTATAATACAATCGATAGTATGGTTGTGGCGAGTTGTCTATGAGTATGGGAGTTCACCACCCATATCATCTAGACTTGTGTGCGGATGATGAGGATCCATCTTAGATGATCATCTGACCTGGATGGGATGCCCCTCACGTTCGATGCTTTCCGAGAAAGTTCTGTGCTTGGCCTTGTCTTCTTAGACAAGTGGGTACGGTTCTCGGCTCTCCATATGATTGTGTTGTAGCAGTTCTTGCATACGCTAACCCCGGTTCCCGACAGCGGGCGATCGGACGCCATCGGGAAGCACCAAAAGTTCACCAGGAGCACCCAGTTCACGCTTTCGCTGCCATCAACCAAAGAATCCCCCGTCGCTTCCGATAGCACCGTGGAGTTCCTCACGCATTAGATAACTTGTCTTCATGGAATACTCGTCGTAGACGCTGCTCCATCAACGAATGGAGCCACTACGTCCCTGTTCTGTATATCGGTTTAGGTACAACCGTGCTTCTCTTCTTGTTTTTTTCTAGCATATTGCAGCCCGTCCATCGCCACTTAAATCAACCACGCTGTACTGAAGCTGCAGCGGCTGCACATTGGCTCTTATCGTTTTTAGCAAATTTTGATTCGATTTTAGGCATGCTATGGCCTTTTAACCGTAGATCAAATTTAGGTGATTATTTTCCTCTATACGCACATTTTAATATGTAGATTACTAAAAAATTAATTTTTTACACTTTTATAGTATTTAAGTTTGAACTTACTTGGACTAAAATTCAACTTTTCAGAAGTTATATCTTTTAAACCGTTGACCAGTTTTATTAGTTATAAAAACAATTTTTGTGTCGCAATCCTACTAGCATGTAGATTATATAGACCTACTATTATGACTAGTACGTAGTTTATTTATGTGTTTCTTAGTTGTTGATTTTATTTTTGTTGTTATGCGAGTACGGGTTATTTATCGATGCTATGTTTGACGCGATAGATTGCCCGGAGTGAAAAGAGTATTGTACGGGGTTGTGAGTACAAATAACTTCAACAACTATTCAAGGCAAGTTGCACTTTTGATTATGCTCATCTTGTCTTTATACATGTGTGCGACTATTGTTTTCTACTGAAACCTGGTAGGATAGCCATATGTTTAATCTTATGATGCTATTTCCTTGTCATCATATGTGTGCACTATTGGTATTGTTTAATTGCATGCTTAGCCTTGCTATGGTAGACAATGGGAGAGTTATCTGTCTCAATTCAGTAAGGTGTGGACGTATCTTATAGCTGTAGGCTTCGAGACTTTTTATCAAGTGAATGCGTCATTGGCTGAGCGCTTTGGAGTCCCCATTTAATGCGTCATTGAATGAGCGTACTTGAGGTGATGGATTAGTTGTCGGGACTTAACTTGAGACTTCTAAAGATCTAATGATATCGTACTATGATTTCGAGGCTTCTAATGGTCGAGTAAATGGGCGTCGTCTATACTTGAGTAAACCTTGACCAACTAGTGGAGGTAGGTGAAGAAAATTTTATACAAGCCAAACTTGAGTGTTCTGTTTGTCATACTTTGCTTGTAAATGTTGGTTTGCTATACCATTTGTGTTACTTTCCGTACATTCAATGTAATGACCCGTTGTCGGGTTGTAACCTTCGTGTTGCAGGTTTCTCAGAAGATTAGTGAGGTGTGATAGGGTTGTGAGTCTACACTCAGCATGTCGCTTGTGGATGTTGATGGGACTCATTACTGTTTTCTACTTCCGCTATATTTATATTGAATAAGCTAGCCTTGAGCTATGCAACTTGTTTATTTTATGAATTCTGGATCATTACGATGTAATAAATGATGCACTTGTACTTTTTTATTCATCTATATTGTGTGTGCTAGCAAGTTCAATCCAGGGACTAGCACTTGAGCACAGAGACTTTGATTCTTAGCGAATCGGGTCGTTACAACAATATGGTTGGGGCGAATTGTCTATGTGTATGGGATTTCACCACCCATAAGCATTTAGACTTGTGAGCGGACGATGAGGACCCATCTCAGTTGATCATCCGGGCCTGGATGGGATGCCCCTCAAGTTTGAGCTTTCCGAGAGTGTCTTGTACTTGGCCTTGTCTTCTTAGACAAGTGGGTATAGCTCTCGGCTCTCCATATGATTGAATTGTGGCTAGAATTACATATGCATATTTCGGGTCCCGACACCCTCTCAACTGGCTTCGATGATATCCTACCGAAGCCCTTACCTATGATGCCATCGGCAGACGGCAGGGTCCCCTTCTCCGGCTCAGGCACACCGTCTAATGCAATTGCGAGTTAAAAATGAAAAGGCCCCTCACATGCACCTATCAATCCTCGGGCTCGCCTTCTCGTGTCATGTCACGGCCAATGATATTGTTTTACACTCTGGCTCTCTTCAAACTTGGTCACAACATCGTCTTCATGCCTTGATGACACTTGATGTTAGGGTTCGCAGCAGAAAACAATATTTTTCTAACTAGCGTTCCCGATTGCCCAAGATCTATCTAGCCATATTCCCGTAATGGAGAGACATGCGGATAACATACCTCGGGAGGTAGTCCATTGCGCGGGAAACATTCCCGCAAACATGGTCAATGTAGTCGATCGAAGTTCACAGCCCCTGGCTATGTTAGCACCCTGTCGGGTAGAGTGCCACACGTGTAGCATCTCGTAGTACTCGAACACGTACGGAACTGGATGACGACCTCCGATCTCCGATCCAGCGAAGGTGGCGGAAGTAGACCTCCGGAACCGGAGTTTCAGCAGCACGACGACGTCTATTCGGTGTAGAAGTGTCAATCCCACTACAGGCTCCAAACAAGGGGAGCCCACCGTGGAAGAGATGAGGAGGTGGAGAAGACCGGAGAAAACCTGATCTCAATTCGGGATTATATTTATTTTTCCACGAATTTCTGTTTATTAAATAAAACCACCCACCACATCTATATATAGGGGGAAGGGAGGGAGTCAACCCCCTCCCTTAGCAATGTGGGACTAAAGTCCCTTTGCCAAGGGGGGGTGGCCGGCCAAAGGAGTGGAGGAGGTGCACCCCACATGGGCCCTAGGGCCCATGGCGCCTCCCCCTTCCTTTTAATTTATTTCCTTTTTCCCTTTTATTCCCCTAATGGGCTACTTTCATAAATAAGGCCCATTGCACTTTTTAATTATAAATAAAATGTTTTTAATAATTAATTCATTTAATTAATAAATTAAACATATTATTTCTTCTCCCGGTGATCCGGAACACCTTCCGGCTTACTACTAATATCCTTCGGACTAACACGAAACTTTTCGGGTATGTCTTCCCTTATTCTCCGGTAACTCCTATAGTTCTGGAAAGGTCTCCGATTACATAGAGCCCTTAAGTGTGTTACCCTACGGTCCGAGAGCACTCCAGTCATGGCGGAGATGAGGCTATGGTCAATGATCATCAGCGGGACCTGGATGCCCATAATGACTCCTGTGCATTCACGATATTAACATCGATTGGACTTTACGTCGTATAGCATTCCCTTTGTCGTCGGTACTAGATTAGTCCGAGATTCGATCAATGACATGCTATGTCTGGTTCTATCTCGTTACGTGATATTCATCCCCGTGAACTAGTCACATGTTGCGCAGCTTTATGGATGTAATCTCACCGAGTGGGCCCTTAGTACCTTTCCATTACATGGATGGAAAAATACCGCTCTTGAATCAAAACTCCTAATCATATCCCAACGGAATACCCAAGATAGACCTTTATGGCCAGTATATTTCAGTCAGGCGGTGGATGTAGGTCAAAGCATCCGAGAAGATAGCAATTATGCATGATCTCACGGTCTAAGGAACGGTTTACTATGTTCTTTCATTACAACACTGGACCTCCATTATTTTTTTGAATTTAAAGACTGTGAAGCATGAGCTCCATAGTATTTTACTGAATAGTAAAATAGTACAAAGAGAGAACGTCGGTTCTCAAAGTAAAACATGGATAATTACAAGGGGGGCTACTTAACTACTCTAGCTAGAGCATGCTATTGAACCTCCATGATTTTATCATGTTGCAATACTTACATTGGGTAATGTTCATCACATAATTCATCTAATGAGGTGACCTCACAGTCAATTGACTTGATTGTCCATGATCGCGAAAGCACGATCATCAGTTGACCATGAACTAGTTATCTAGAAAGAGGGTAACTAGGAACATTAGTTGTTTCCATACCACACCTGTATCATTGTTTCACTAATACAGTTCTAGCTCAATATGAAACTGGTTATGAACTTTCTTAGATATATTGGAATAATCACATATTATTTGCCTCTAGGGCATATATCCAACAGTCTCCCACTTGCACTAGAGTGATAATAATCTAGGTGCATTTTGTCAATCATAAACATCTTATCATATAAGTGTTTATTGATCATTCTTGCTCATGGAAGAGGTTTCGTCAACGATCTGTACTAATTCAGATTTGTATGTTTCCTTTGCAACTGGTATTTATCAACCGGCTTGATATACCACTCATTATCATATAATGTTTCAACATAAGTTTCGCGGGAGTGTGAGACTATTATTTCACAACATTCTCTAGTGAAATTTGATTCAGTCTTCAGAAGCGTATTCATAATCATGCATACTGGGAAATACACTCACCCAGAAGTCTCAACTTCTTACGCTAAACTTTATCCATACATCTACTTCCTTAAGTAGTTTTATGTTTTGTAGTGTTATGATTTTTGAATCTCTAGCTCACATTTCTTTCATTTCTTTGGTGATGTGTCTCTAATTTATATAGACCCATAATAAGGCTTGCAATTGTAATTTGGTATTACATTCAAGTCTATTATCCTTTCTATATTTCTAGAGAATAGTCCTCAGTATTCCTCATATACTGACTGCATGGACTTTCATTCAGATTATGTGTTTGAGCATGGCATTCATATTGATTGTTACTTTCCGCTTTGTTTGCTATCGAATAGAAGTGGAACCAGAGGTCATTCCTGAAGAAGAAGACTATCAGTATGATCCTCGTTAGCAAGGCTAGAAAACCCCATTGATCATGTCGATAAAAACCCATTTCCCTCTCATTCTCGCTTATGCATTGTTTAGGATGTTCACCATGATACATTTCTACCGCATAGTTGAACCCATTCCTTTGCATCACCTATCATTTTGTCACAGTAGTAAGGAAACCATAATCCTAGAAGATGTATGAGTTGATTGATATCATGTGGCCCCTGCAAGTGTTACTGCTTATTGCATGCTTAGAGTGTTACAATGTGGTTACTGTTATGTGAGTCAGTATGGTAGTGATCATGATGATGATGGTGGAAATGTGTTGGTGAATTTGACCTAAACAAGGTGAACGATGAGAGGCTGTGTAGGAGTACACAGTGGGTTGTCTCGTTGAACACCCCCTTAAGCCCGAGTTCTTGTATTGTGATCAAAGACAAAGAGTACTACCACATGTTGGGAAAACGGATCCCTTCTCAACCTACTAACTCACCCTTCTCGGTTCTTGGAGTCGCAGTAGTTCGATGTTCTGTTAGGTTTGTGCCATGGCCATCGAGTGAGTGAACAGCCCAACCGAGACCGGCTTGGGGCCTTGTGCATATCTTCTGGGACCACATCGGTAAACCGGTCGGGTTCACGATTGTGGAAACTATCCTAGAAAGGCGTTTCCATGGAACTTGAGGTTGATGTGAGGTACAAGTAGTGGAAATTATCCTCGCCGACACCCGCTTGAAGGGTGACGAGATCCTGGCGGTAACTGATAGTTTAATTTGTGTAGCAGTACACCCCTGCAGGGTTAAGAAAACTATTCGAATAGCCGTGTCCACGGTTATGGACTACTAGGTTATCTGTGTTTGATTATTAGACAACTTCAACAGTTACTCTAAAACTTGCCAAGATAAGTGTGAGTGCTATGGTTTACTTTCTCGTGGGAAGTCGAGGAAGGATCCATAGTGGTGTATTGATTGCGAGACTTGGCTATTTGGAATCGAGTATGCTCCTTAACTCATTCTGGTAGTCGTAGTTCAGGACTAACCAAGTCAAAGCTGGCACTTCTGCATTGAAACCCCACCTCCCTTTACCTTAAAACATGAGCATGAGTAGTATAGATCTGATGTAAGTCTTGCTGAGTACGACTTTGCACTCACGTTTGCTTATTTTGTTTTTAAATGAAACCACTGACCCTGATAGTGGCTTCTTCCTGGAGCTCGACGATTGACTAAGCAGTGTAGTCCCAGACAGACGTCTGGTACCTCGTGGAAGGGCTTGTATGATAATTAAGCCTTCTCTAATCCATTGGTTAAACTTGTATGTACTCAGACTTATGTTGCTTCCATTGTATGATGTAATGTTGGATCACAGACATTTGATCTCTTTGTGTACTCTATATGTAAGTCCATAAAGATGTATACTTTGTAGAGTTAATGTGATGAGTACCTGATAATTAAACTAGACATGTGTGATGCGTGTATGGTTATAACGTGCATGTCTTAGTGTGGGGTTCAATAGCTTAGTTGTGCTCTCGCCGGCGGTCTTTCTTACACCAAGTGCGATTGCATGTAACTCCGCTACGTGGCACACTTTGTTGTACGATCGAGCCCGCCCGAAACCTCGACTAAGTGATCGGGCCGGAGTTGTCTATGTAAATGCTATGGTTCAATTGACAATTGTAACATCCCAATTTTTATGAATTTGGAATGTTAATAATTTAAATAAGTTTTAGTTAAAAAAATTTGGTATTTTTTTTTCAATGTTCACTAGGATCTGAAACTTTTGAAGTTTAAAATAATTTGGGAATTATTTGCAAACTTAAATTAATTTTGTGGAAGTATTTATAAGGCCCGAAGTGGAGCCTAGGCGAAGTGGTAAAGCTGCTGCCTTGTGACCATGATGTCACGGGTTCAAGTCCTGGAAACAGCCTCTTGCAGAAATGTAGGGAAAGACTGCGTACAATAAACCCAAAGTGGTCGGACCCTTTCACGAACCCTGCGCAAGCGGGAGCTACATGCACCGGGCTGCCCTTTTTTTTAAGTATTTATAAGGCCCAAAATAATAATATAAAAATATTGTTTGAATTAATTTATGCGTCATTGATGATAATTGTTATGTGCTAGATATTATAGTAGTAATGGTTTTCTTGCTTTAGTGATTGTAGAAAACTACATTTATATTTGTTTAGCCAAGTATTTTGCTTCATGTAGAAAAAAAACACCAACCGCAGCCGCAACTGGGCCGCTCAATTGGCCCCCTTCTATTTATTTTTTTCGACGCGAGCGCAACATAGGCAACGCCATCCAGGCCAGCCATCACGTGCATTTTTTTTCTCTTTTCCTTTTTCTCTGTACGTACGTGTTCATACAGGATACGCAGCAAACCGGTCTAAATCTGGTTCAAACTGATTCAAACAAAATTTTCTGAGATCTTTGCGATGTCCACGGCCTTTATAAGTGTGTACCTCCTCCCTCCAAACCCTTTTCTTCCTTTTTCCTCCAACGAAATCGCCGCCGCCTGCTTTTAGATCTCGCCTTGGAGCTTGGACGAACGCCACCTTTGCCGAACGATTTCGTCGCCTTCGGTAAATTCTAGACCACCCCGTTATGTCTTGTAAAAACTTCTGCCAAGTATGCATCTGATTGGCATCTTTTCCTGCGCTAGATCGACACTTTCCGCGCTCCGCGGGCGATCGAACGCCATCGTGGAGCACCAACAGTTCATCGGGAGCACCCAGTTCACGATGTCGCTGCCATCAACCATAAAGAATCCCCCGTCGCTTAGCGCCGTGGCGTTCCACACTTTACGTCTCACGCATTAGACACCTTGTCTTCACGGAATACTCGCCGTAGACGCTGCTCCATCCACGACTGGAGCCACTGCGTCCCTGCTCTGTAAATCGGTTCAGGTAAAGCCGTGGTTCTCTTCTTGTTTTTTTTCTTGCATATGGCAGCCCGTCCATCGCCACTTAAATCAACCACGCTATACTGAAGCTGCAGCGACTGCACATTGGTTCTTATCGTTTTTAGCAGATTTTGATTCGATTTTAGGCATGCTCTGACCTTTTTACCGTAGACCAAATTGAGGTGATTATTTTCCTCTATACTCACATATTAATATGTAGATCACTATAAAATTTATTTTTTACACTTTTACAGTATTTCAGTTTGAACTTACTTTGACTAAAATTCAATTTTTGAGAAGTTATATCTTTTAAACCGTTGACCAGTTTTATTAGTTATAAAAACAATTTTTGTGTCGCAATCCTACTAGCATGTAGATTATATAGACCTACTGTTATGACTAGTACGTAGTTTATTTTATGTGTTTCATAGTTGTTGATTTTATTTTTGTTGTTATGCGATTTATCGATGCTTTGTTTGACGCAATAGATTGCCCGGAGTGAAAGGAGTAGGGTCAATTCCATTTGTCCCCCTAATCTTGCCCCAGTCTCATCTTTACCCCAAAAAAAAACTCGTGCTCAACTTTGCCCCTCTTCCGTTACTGGCCATCTCAGAAATACCCCTCTGTACCGTTTCCGTCTGGTCAAAGGGGTTTGACCGTGTTTGAGACATTTTCTGGACAAATTTGCCCTTTCTCTCTCTCCTTACATGTGGGCCTTCTTCCTCCCAGTGACTCAATATTAAACCGATAATTAAATTAAATTAATATTTGATTTAATTGGGTTGAGTAGTTAGAAACTGTGAGTTTAAGTTAGCGGTTTAATTAATCCAAATAGGGCCCACTGGTCAGTTGTTGTGGGGCAGGGTTAGGGGTGTGGTTAGTGGTTAATAAGGAAGCCAGGTAGGCTGCCACGTTATGGGTCAGAGGAGACCATGGGGAGGGAGCTCGCCGGAGCTCACCGGAGGACATGCTAGGGAGGCTAGGTGGGCGGCGAAGCTCGTCAACACAAGAGGGCGGGGACGATGCAGAGGAGATGCGCCCAATGGCGCCCGACGCCGGCGTGAGGCGACGCACGACGGGAGGGGGATGGGCAACGCGGATCCGGCGTAGATGGGTGAGATCCCACCGGATCAGGTTGACGACGAGTCGAACACGGCCAGGAGGAGCATCGCGGCGCGCCGCCCGTCAACGGCGCTGCTCGGGGCGGGCCACGGCGAGCGCGGTGTGGGCCACGACCAGCTCAGGATGGGCCACAGTGAGAGTGGGGAAGGCTACGACGAGCTCAGGGTGCTCCATGGCGAGCGCGCCGGTGCGGGAGGAGGTGCGGGCCACGACGGGCGCGGGCTGATGTGCGGGCCACAACGAGCTCGTCGATGAGGGAGGTGAGGGACGGGCAGATCCGGTGGGAGAGAGAGATGAGAGAGAGAGGAAGGAAGAGATAGGGAGAGGATAATAGAGAGCGAGAGGATAAGAGAGAGAGATAGGGGCAAAATTGTCCAAAAAAAGTCTCCTAGACGGTCAAACCCCTTTGACCGGACGAAAACAATGATTAGGGATATTTCTGAGACGGCCACTAACGGAAGAAGGGAAAAGTTCAGCACGTGTTTTTAGGGGTAAAGGTGAGACTGGCGAAAGATTAGGGGAAAAAATGTAAATGACCCAAAAGAGTAATACGGGGTTGTGAGTACAAATAACTTCAACAACTATTCAAGGCAAGTTGCACTTTTGATTCTGCTCATCATGTCTTTATACATGTGTACGATTATTGTGTTGTACTGAAACCTGGTAGGATAGCCATATGTTTAATCTTATGATGCTATTTCCTTGTCATCATATGTGTGCACTGTTGGTATTGTTTAATTGCATGCTTAGCCTTGCTATGGTAGACAATGGGAGAGTTATCTTTCTCAATTCAGTAAGGTGTTGAGAGTATCTTATAGTTGTAGGCTTCGGGACTTTTTATCAATTGAATGCGTCATTGGCTAAGCGCTTTGGAGTCCCCATTGAATGCGTCATTGACTGAGCGTACTTGAGGTGATGGAGTAGTTGTCGGGACTTAACTCGGGTGGATGCGTTGATGACTGAGCGCTCTGGATTCCCCATTGATTGTGCCATTGACTGAGCGCACTTGAGACTTCTGAAGATCTTATCATATCATACTATGATTCTGAGGCTTCTAATGGTCGAGTAAGGGCCAGTTCTTTTGAGCTATGGCTTATGGATAAGCTGCTATGGAAATAAGCCCCAAATAAGCTGTTGTGAAAATAAGCTCTTGAGAATAAGCCGGCGAGTTCTTTTTAATTTCTATGTCTTCACCTTATTTTTTATGTACCAGCAAAAAGTCTATAATGCCCCCATCTCTTCCTCCTCTCCTCTCCCCCACGCTGCCCCCGTCCCGACACTACCTCCTCCTTCCATAGAAAAATTGATCTGGATCGAGATCAGGCGAGCTCCTCTGCCATGGAAGCCGCCGTCCCACCTTCTCCACCCCCACGAGCTACCTCCCACCTCTCCTTCCTTCCTTCCCCCTCCACGTCAAGCTCCTCTGTCATAGCCGGGCCGACGGTGCAGGTGTCGTTCCTCTTCCATGGCAGGGCCGCTGAAGGAACGGAGGGAGCAGGCGCCGCACGTAGAGCTCTGGCCATCGTTGGTGCCGGCGCGGATCCAGCCATGGCGGCCTCCCCCGCTGCGCCCCGGCACGGATCCAGCCATGGCGGCCTCCCCCGCTGCGCCCCGGCGCGGATCCAGCCATGACGGCCTCCCCCGCTCCGCCCCGGCGCGGATCCAGCCATGGCGGCTAGTGCCGGCGAAGGGAGGCGAGTTGGTGCCGGCGAGTGGGGAGAGACTAGATGGGGGCGGGGAGAGGGACGAGGGCGTGTTTCGTTCGTGGGGTTGGAGTGGAATTTGCTTCGTACCGGTTCGGCTCTTTGCGGGAAGCCGCTGGAAGCTGCCCTCCCCCAGCTTATTTCCATTGTGAAGAGAACGGTTGTGGAAATAAGTTAAGCCCAACTGCAAAAACGAGTTCTTTTGGGCTTCTGGCTTATTTTGGCAATAAGCTGCTATAAGCTCTAAAAGAACTGGCCCTAAATGGGCATGGTCTATACTTGAGTAAACCTTGACCAACTAGTGCAGGTAGGTGAAGAAAATCTTATACAAGCCAAACTTGAGTGTTCTGTTTGTCATACTTTGCTTGTAAATGTTGGTTTGCTATATCATTTGTGTTACTTGTCGTACATTCAATGTACTCACCCGTTGTCGGGATGTAACCTTCGTGTTGCAGGTTTCGCAGAAGATTAGTGAGGTGTGATAGGGTTGCGAGTCTACACTCAGCATGTCTCTTGTGGATGTTGATCAGACTCATTACTGTTATCTACTTCCGCTATATTTATATTGAATAAGCTAGCCTTGAGTTATGCAACTTGTTTATTTTATGAATTCTGGATCATTACGATGTAATAAATGATGCACTTGTACTTTTTTATTCATCTATATTGTGTGTGCTAGAGAGTTCAATCCAGGTACTAGCACTTGAGCACAGAGACTTCGATTTTTAGCGAATCGGGTCGTTACAACAATATGGTTGGGGCGAGTTGTCTATGTGTATGGGATTTCACCACCCATAAGCATTTAGACTTGTGAGCGGACGATGAGGACCCATCTCAGTTGATCATCCGGGCCTGGATGGGATGCCCCTCACGTTTGAGCTTTCCGAGAGTGTCTTGTACTTGTCCTTGTCTTCTTAGACAAGTGGGTATGGCTCTCGGCTCTCCATATGATTGAATTGTGGCTAGAATTACATATGCATATTGTGGGTCCCAACATCCTCTCAACTGGCTTCGATGATATCCTACTGAAGCCCTTACCTATGATGCCATCGGCAGACGGCAGAGTCCCCTTCTCCGGATCAGGAACACCGTCTAATCCAATTGCGAGTTAAAAATGAAAAGGCCCCTCACATGCACCTATCAATCCTCGGGCTCGCCTTCTCGTTTCATGTCACGGCCAATGATATTGTTTTACACTCTGGCTCTCTTCAAACTTGGTCACAACATCGTCTTCATGCCTTGATGACACTTGATGTTGGGGTTTGCAGCAGAAAACAATATTTTTCTAACTAGCGTTCCCGATTGCCCAAGATCTATCTAGCCATATTACCGTAATGGAGAGACATGCGGATAACGTACCTCGGGAGGTAGTCCGTTGCGCAGGAAACATTCCCACAAACATGGTCAACGTAGTCGATCGAAGTTCACAGCCCCCTGGCTATGTTAGCACCCTGTCGGGTGGAGTGCCACACGTGTAGCACCTCGTAGTACTCGCACACGTACGGAACTGGATGACAACCTCCGATCTCCGATCCAGCAAAGGTGGCAGAAGTAGACCTCCGGAACCGTAGTTCAGCAGCACGACGGCGTTTGTTTGGTGTAGAAGTGCTTGTACCACTACAGTCTCCAAACAAGGTGAGCCCACCGTGGAAGAGACGAGGAAGTGGATAACACCGGAGAAAACCCGATCTCAATTCGGGATTATATTTATTTTTCCACGAAAATCTGTGTATTAAATAAAGCCACCCACAACATCTATGTATAGGGGGAGGGGAGGGAGTCAACCCCCTCCCTTAGAAATGTGGGACTAAAGTCCCTTTGCCAAGGGGGGGGGGGGTGGCCGGCCAAATGAGGGGAGGGGGCGCACCCGAGATGGGCCCTAGGGCCCACGGCGCCTCCCCCATCCTTTTCTTTTTTTTCCTTTTTCCCTTTTATTCCCCTAATGGGATACTTTCATAAATAAGGCCCATTGCACTTTTTAATTATAAATAAAATGTTTTTAATTAATAATTAATTTAATTAATAAATTAAACATATTATTTCTTCTCCCGGTGATCCGGAACACCTTCCGGCTTACTACGAACATCCTTTAGACCAACACGGAACTTTCCCGGTATGTCTTCCCTTATTCTCCGGTAACTCCTATAGTTCCGAAAAGGTCTCCGATTACATAGAGCCCTTATGTGTGTTACCCTATGGTCCGAGAACACTCCAGTCATGATCTACATGAGGCTACGGTCAATGATCATCAGCGGGACCTGGATGCCCATTATGACCCCTGTGCATTCCCAATATTAACACCGATTGGACTTTACGTCTTATAGCATTCCCTTTGTCGTCGATACTAGCTTAGTCCGAGATTCGATCAATGACATTCTATGTCTGGTTCTATCTCGTTACCGACAAATCTTATTTCACTCGTTCCGTGATATTCATCCCCGTGAACTAGTCACATGTTGCGCAACTTTATGGATGTAATCTCACCGACTGGACCCTTAGTACCTTTCCATTACATGGATGGAGAAATTCCGCTCTTGAATCAAAACTCCTAATCATATCCCAACGTAATACCCAAGGTAGACCTTTATGGACAGTATATTTCAGTCACGCGGTGGATGTAGGTCAGAGCATCCTAGGAGATAGAAATTATGCATGATCTCACGGTCTAAGGAACGGTCTACTATGTTCTTTAATTACAACACTGAACCTCCATTCTTTGATCATGTTGCAATACTTACATTGGGTAATGTTCATCACGTCATTCATCTAATGAGGTGACCTCACAGTTAATTGACTTGATTGTCCATGATCGCGAAACGACGATCATCAGTTGACCAAGAACTAGTTATCTAGAAAGATGGTAACTAGGAACGTTAGTTGTTTCTATACCACACCTGTATCATTGTTTCACTAATACAGTTCTAGCTCAGTATGAAACTGGTTATGAACTTTCTTAGATATATTGGAATAATCACATATTATTTGCCTCTAGATCATATATCCAATAGTCTCCCACTTGCACTAGAGTGATAATAATCTAGGTGCATTTTGTCGATCATAATCATCTTATCATATAAGTGTTTATTGATCATTCTTGCTCATGGAAAAGGTTTCGTCAATGATCTGTACTAATTCAGATTCGTATGTTTCCTTTGCAACTGGTATTTATCAACCGGCTTGATATACCACTCGTTATCATATAATGTTTCGATATAAGTTTCGCGGGAGTATGAGACTGTTATTTCACAGCATTCTCTAATGACATTTGATTCAGTCTTCAGAAGATTATGCATAATCACGCATACTGGGAAATACACTCAGCCAGAAGTCTCAACTTCTTACACTAAAGTTTATCCATACATCTACTTCCTTAACTAGTTTTATGTTTTGTAGTGTTATGATTCATGAATCTCTGGCTCACATTTCTTTCATTTCTTTGGTGGTATCTCTCTAATTTATATAGACCTATAATAAGGCTTGCAATTGTAATCTGGTATTACATTCAAGTTTATTATCCTTTCTATATTTTTAGAGTATAGTCCTCAGTATTCCTCATATACTCATTGCATGGACTTTTATTCAGATTATGTGTTTTACTCCTAAAGCACATTAGAATATGTTCTTCTTCCAAGAACCTTTTGAGTCATTGTGTTGTTGGATTCACAACACATGTCTTATGGTGGAATCATATGTCATAGATCATATGAGATCACATGTCTAAGTAAATTGTGTATCCCTTGTAACACCCTCACTGTCACGTAACAGTAATCATTTTGCTAATGACCATTACTATTGCTAATCATGCCATGATCAACCTTGCATTTGATCATATCCAAAAGCCCTGCTGGTTGATATTAAAAACAAAGTGCCAAATAAAACTTTGTCCAAAAATTGTGCAACCAATTTTTTTAATTGCAACATAATCAGTGGACCATGATAAACCAACTTTGGGTATTTATTAAGCTATAGAATAATTCAAAAAATATAAGCATCGGCCAAAAGTCACCTTTAGTAAGTTGCAATCCAAAAACAAATACCAAATGATTTTTTAAATGCCCAAACTTTTTGTGGCAACTCCCTAAGGTGAAACACAAATGTACCAACAAGTTTCACCTTTGACAAAAATCATTTGATAGCTAAACCAATTAAAACAGTAGAAAAATAGATCTGTTTAATAAATTGTGAATTAAATAAAATCCCAATGTTTTTAGTTGGCCACCAACCTTTTTGTAGCACTGTTTTAACATGTAACAATTATATTAGAGTTGGCTTCACACTTTACAAAAATCCAAAATCATCTAAAACAAATGCAAACAGAAAAGAAAATAGAAAACAAGGAAATACAAAAAAAATCCTAAACCTCGCTTAGGGCAAAGCCCACCAACCACGGCCCATCCCGGCCCACCTCCCCATCTTCTTCCTCTGTTCACGGGGGGTTCCTGGCGCCCATCCCGTGCCCCTCGGGAAACCTAGCCCGCCCCCAGCTTCCCTGTCGCTCCGCCGCTATCCTTCCTTTAAAATACCGCACACGAGACTTTCCCCCTCCGGATCATCTGCCCGGTAATCGCCCGGAGCCGGGTAAACATCCGGTTAAATTCCTGTTTCGCATGCAGCGTGTAGCATCGCATTAGTTAACCCCTAAGACTGTGTTTGCCATCTCTTGTATTTGTATTGCTATTATTACCGTGTATTTATTGTTTCTTCCCCTCTCTTATTGTCCGGTAGTCCCGACGACCGTTGTCGATGCCCCTATGATCGACTACATCGTAGACGACCGTACCCCTACCATAGAGCTTCCATGCAAGCAGAGCCATTTTCCTTACCCAGATATCACCTATCTTTTTCGTACATTTCGTGCACTAGGCATTGTTGCTGCTGCTATTACGTTACAATCCTATTCAATTTCATAACATGTCTTTGTCGCCCCTTGATGTACCTTCCTTTATCCTATGATGCCTATTAAATATATATATTATATCCAGCAGTGAACCCTGTGCATTGCTAGTCAACTAGGTTTAGATAGCGGGTCGTGATCACTCTGGGGAGTGACGCGGATAAATTATTATAACTGTCACTGGTACGGTACATAGCAGACACCGCCAAAGGCCCCTACCACGGCTCTGCCGAGCCACATCAAGTGTGAGATATCGAGGAGTAATCATTGTACTCCACTCATTGCTGACTTTGTATAGCCGCCCTAGGGTCCTGAACAACGGTTGTCCTTAAAGGTAAGAGTCGGGCGACCCAACGGTGCCCTCGAGAGGTATTGCGACGGGACGACAGGGAGGGTACGACCGACGTATTGGCGGCCTTGGACCATGATAGTTGTCCGCGAGAGTTACCAAACCTCGAAAGTCGAGCTCCTCCAGGAGCACACGCGAGACAAAGTAAGGAGTCGGTTCACCTTGTTGGTAACCGTAGAGCTTTAACGGGACGACATGGTAGGCACCAAATCACTGGTGGTCCTGGCTGTTGATCGTTTTCCGTTGTGTTACCTAGTCGGGCAACGATAACGGTTTCCTGCGAGCTAATAATAAAATGCTTAAATGGTTCACGTACATGACTAGAGAGGCCGTAAAGGCCTGTACGCACTACCTTCACGTGGGATTACGATGTGGTCCCTCCGCGTTGTGGTCTCGTTCGAAAGCTCTGAAAGACATCCAGTTTCAGCATTGTGGTTAGGTCGGATCGTGATGTGGCACTGGATCCACTTGGCGCACAACGACCCGGAGTGCAAGAGGTGATGTCCCATGAAGCTCTTACGCTTAGGACTATAGACCGGTGGGGATCTATCTCATGAGTCGTAAGATGGGCCTCGGTGTGTCGAATAGCCTTGGTGGGGCATACCCTAACAAGGTGTAAGCCACCCTAGAGATCCGAGCGTGCAGGATGAACAGTAGTGCACCCCTGCAGGGAAGATGATCTATTCGAATAGCCGTGTCCACGGTAACAAGACGCTTTATGCAGAAGCCAGAGCCTACTACTACAAACTATTACTATTAAACTGTTGGTTCCGGTTTCTCTTCCTCGCAGGGAAGTCGAGGAAGGGAACTCAGAGGCATTTATAATTGTTAATTATTACAATTTACTATTATACAATGCTGCAACAACTTATGTTGCATTGTTAATTTATGTTTTGTATGAACTGTTGGGTATTCTCTTCTTGTGCTGCAAGATTCGTCAGAAGATGCTAGTCTTCGATAGGCCTAGCTTCTCATCCTTATTCTGACTTTCTACCTTTCAGTCCACTATATATAGCTACTCTTTCCATTTGATACAAATGCATAAATGCTTAGTAGCAGACGTAAGACTCGCGGGTATGCTAGATACTCACCCTTGCTTTATTTCCCCCCTTTGTATTATATACCCGACCGTTTGCAATGCCATCAGCCGTTGGATCTTAGGAGCAGGAGATTCCAGGTGGAGCCTACTACGACGTAGAGTTCCCCGTCGACCAGGAGTAGTTTGGTGGATCCCAGGTAGGAGGCCTCGCCTTTTTGATATGTATCTCTAATGATATTTGTTCTAGCCTTCTTAAGGCAAAACTTGACTGACTACGTCTGTACTCAGATATTATGATTGTATGACTTACGTATTCGGGTCGTGCGACCCCCCCCCTTTGTTGTAACATATTGGTTTATCCTTTTGTGTTTAGTGTTGTGCTGTGATATTCTCACCGTGGCACCTTGCTCTCGATCATGTACCCTGCATGTATGATTACAGTACATGATCGTAAATCAGGGGCGTCATATCCCTATTCTTCCATTAAAACATTGCTTGTGATATTTGGATTTTTATCCATTATATAATTTCTAGCTACAAGAACATATTTCTTGTCTAGAGCATTATTCCAACTCTACTTTGGTTCATTAGACCTATCTTAATCTATCATTATAGATTTCAACGTGTAACGCGTTAGTACATCATATAAAAGAGGAAGATTCTTGCAATATTATGTTTTATCTGCCTTTATTCTCTCTATATAATAATGCATACGAGTATATGATACGATTCTCCATATACACATATCAATGCATGTTATATACGAGATCATTCTCAACACATATCAATGCACATATGTTTGAGATAATGATTATGCTCCCACACAAATATATCGATCATATATTTGTGGTTTTGGCTTTCATTAAGATACTCTTTTATTCTTATGTCTTACATAACAGTATCGCTCCCAAAGCTCCCACTCAAAAAATGCCCTCTGCATTCCAAGTTTCCAGGAAGTCTTCAAAGCTCCCACTCAGTTTGATGAAACTACAGGCCTACTCAATATTTTGATCATCACAAAATCACTTGATCAAATCTAGGATGAGTGTTCCCGTCATGAGGTACTATAATCCGTATTTTCAACGAAATGATCTTTCGTTGCACCTATTGCAATTCACTCTTCAAATCCTAAGTTTGAGAGAGATGCAATTTCAGGTTTATGGCCTTATTACAATACAAATAAAATATTTTATAGATTAAAGCATTCCTACGCTTTCGTAGACAATCTTCATTGAATTTTGGTCATAACAGTTATATGAACCAAATAATGCTCTTGACCGTTACGCCATTCTTGATAATTTTCCTTTTTTATCGGGAATATGAAATAACTAATTTATTCCGCAGGACGTGAGCCATCCTTTATGTAACTCAATATTATTTCATTTCTCCTCGTGTTTTAGGTACCATCATTCCTTTTGTTTTATTAAGAAGACTCATGATTATTGTTCTGTACATAATGTATTCATGATAACCTTCTAAATTCAACAAAGGCTTTAACTGATATGCCATGATAATTATCTATGGCATACTTCCTTCTTTTACATTGTTGTACAACGGAACATGTTTCCGTTGCATCACTCTGATAATATGAAGGCAAGGTCTAGTACCTCGGTCAAAGTTTCCACTATCTCCCAAATGCTCGTGTGTCGAGAACCTACTTCTCGTATTACCAATCCAGCAATACCAGTTTTGCTATTCGGTAGAATGTGTTATTTTAATTGCTTGCAATTCTCAATACAAAGAAACTATTTCTTTAGAAACTTTCTAACACCATCATCGTATGGAGTCATCTGTCTCACTAGGTTCTGGATGGTTTACTTCTTCATGAAGTGGGTGTTTTAAACTTAATGATTTAAACAATCTCGTTCGCTAATATTAGAGCAAGGGGAAAACATTTAGACCATACTACAATTAGCATGATTACGAATGGTTTAAGTGATTGAGCACCTTAAACTTTTATTGTAATGTGTGGCTCTCTTTTCCACAAGTCTCCCATCATGCCAACTTTCATACTTATCACTTGGATCATAGCATAGTGATTTGTATCCTTATATTCTACTTCATGCTATGATTCCAGAATCTCAGATTTATGATCTCTATTGAATACAATGTTCAATTAATAATATGAAGTATTTAATGATAATTCATGTGCTTAATTAATACCTCATTTACGTATAATGATTAGCACAAGTTCTACTTGCTAGAACTTCATCATCTTAAATGCACAAGTTAATAAATCGCGTATCTAATGACTTTATTAATTATGAATTCATCTTATGCAGTTAAATCATGACTTCATTTTCATTGGTCATCTTATTTGATAATAAGTGCACAATTTAATAGATCGTGTATCTAAGGAGTTCATCAATTATGAATTCATCTCATGCAATTAAATCTATTTTTGACTTTCGACTTGTTGTCATTCAAGACAAATTTATCATTAAACACTTAATATCACTTGACAATAATGGTGTTTTATAAATGTTTCTATCATAACATAAATCAAGACGTAATCAAAGTATAGGCACACTTTATTCATTAAACTGGAACAACTGATTTTTCTCATACATGAATAACTTTGTCTCGCGAGATGCAAGACATACTACTAAGTGTTCATACTAAAATGATTACATAACATTTATCTAATACTCTAAGTATATTCCTATGATAGATGTCTTGGTGAAATCTTGCTGACCATCAACTGTCTTGGTTGCCATCAATCCTCGATTGCACGGTTTCCCGTCCATGCAACGGCAGGTCCTGTTTTGATAAAATAGAATAAGTATCAGATACTCATTAACTGCAAGTGTTGTATAAAGGGAACCAAACATTTATACCAAGTATATCAAATATATACCTTTTCCATCCACAATCTCTCCTTCCTCAATGTAACGACCCAATTCACACAGAATTGAAGTCTCTGTGCTCAAGTGCCAGTCCCTGGATCAAACTCGCTGGCACACATAGTATTATAGATGTATATCAAAGTACAAGTGCATCATTATTACAATGTATGATCCAGAGTAAATAAATAACAAGTTGCATAGCTCAAGGCTAGCTTATTCAATATAAATATAGAGGAAGCAAAAGAAAATAACGTGGAGTCCCATCAACAGCCACATGCGAACATGCTAAGTGTAGACTCGCAACCCCTAAACGCACCTTACTGATCGTCTGAAAAACATGCAACACCGAAGGTTACAGCCCGACAACGGGTCAGTACATCTGATTTGTACGGCAAGTGACACGGAAAAGTTTATATAAAGGACCTACAACTACATGCAAGGTAAGTCAAAGGAAAGGCTTATGGTTTAGTTTTGCAGAAAGCCAATTTTCTCCTGAACTAAACTAGTCAAAATTTTAAGTTGAACTTACTACTCAAGAACGAACTGGGCACACCAGTTCCAACACCACACCCTTTATTTAATCTTGCCCACTCAAATTATTAAGGTGATTCATATGTCAAGATCCTCCAGTAACAGTAATGTCTAGTAGCTCAAGGATGTCCGTAACCGGGGACACGGCTAATCATGATTAGTTTTTACTCTGCAGAGGTTAGTACACATTCCCCGCTGGACTCAACCCGAAGATTGAGACGAAGTCTTTCAGAAGAGGTCACCTACACCCAACGGCAAGCCGGTACCACCTATCACATCTACATCTGCTAGCTTTGCACGGGAGAGGCTTCCTACATCATACTCAACTAAGCTAGAGCCCATATGGCCAGCGGTTGTACATGTAAGCTTCTAGTCACCAAGTATGTCTGATCTTTTTGAGCCTGGACGGCGCCCACTGCGTCAGAGGGTACTCGCCATGACGTACTTTCAACCACCAAACCAACCATTAGGGGTACAACCTGGTCTCGCCCCTAGATAAGGCACGAGCCCCCAGGAAGCACTCATGCCCGTCCAGAGGTGATTTCTATTTATCATAAAGTTGCTACAAAAATTATTAAATAGCTCACATGCACTGCATGAATTTACACAACCCAAACCATGTCTACAAAGCATAGCAATAAAGCAACAACACGGCTAGGTTGATCTACGGTAGAAAAGTCAAGACATGTGGCTATCCTAACTGGTTTTGCAGCAACAGTAAAATAAACTACCTATCATGCAATAGGGTGATATTTCTTAACATAATGCATACATAAAATATATGTATGAGTATGGTCAAAGCATCACTTGCCTTATACATTCGATGAAGATCTTCACTCTCACGTTCCAGTCAACTCTATTCGTCACACTCCGAGCAATCTATCGCCAACGAAAGAACTCATATAAGAAATCACATCACATTACAAACAAAGATCAACAAAACAATCACTAAGGTTTTAGCAACAAAACAAAAGGTTTTCAAGTGCAAAGGTGTGGATGTGCTCGAAGGTGATCGGTGCAAGTGAACTCGAGAGAGTCAACGGATAAAGAATTGTCGATACAAGATTATTATCAAGGCATTATGAATTCAAAGTAAATCTCATAGCAATATGAAAGGTATGTGGATATTTCCGATAAGATGTCTCATATGATCCAATATGCAAAAAGAAACACGTGAAACGGAATACTACAACACAGGTCATAGCAGGTGCAAACTCGAATTGAATTTGAATTTAAACAGATCAATAAAATTGTGAATTTTCATGTACACATGATATAAACAGAAGGTACATGGAACGAGTGATCCAACGCAAAAAGAAACGGCACAAACGGGCGCACCGGTAAAAAGTTACGGCTGCCGAAAGTCCAAATTTGGATCAGCTTGGGATCCAAATTTAAAAACTTCAAACTTCTGTAACACTAGCTCTACTGTCTAGAGAATTTCTACACGGTCTCAACGCAACTGGAATCGCCCAATTCCGAGTTACGGTTAAAAAGTAGTCGCGAAAACGATATCGGGGTGACACCTAGGGGGTACCGGGGGTTCTATTGTAAAAGGGACCCGTACGTAAATAAAAAATTTCTGAAAAACGCGATCGGGTCCCCGGACGGTTTGGAAGCAGATCTGGAATTTTTTTTTCTAAAACGCGTTTTGACTTTTTTTTCCAACTCCTTCTCCACGGGCGCTGGACACAGAGGAGGCCGGCCATGGCTCGGGCTCGGAGCTTGGGCTAGCTTCGGCCGGCCCAGGAGCGGCCGGCGGCTGGCAGCACGGGGCGGCGGCGGGCGCGGCAGAGGGCGGCGGGGCGGAGGCGCAGGCGTGGGCGCACGGGGCGGGCGGCGGTCGTGGGCTCGCGGCCACAGGGCGGCGGGGCGGCTGCTCCGGCCGACCGGTGAGTGGCGGCCCGGCGACGGCGTGGTGGTGGGGCGGCGGCGCGGTGGCGCGCGGGGACGCAGGCGGCGGTGATGGCTCTGGTGAGGCGGCTACATGGCAAGAAATACCTCAAAAAATCGCGACAAAACGCAACTCCGGCGATGCTCCGGCGAAACTCCGGCGAGATTCTGGCGAACTCCGGCGATGACGTCGCGCTGATGTCAACGGCGGCGGGTCCCGTGGATTAACTTAGAGCTAGCCCTAAAACGCTAAGCGAAAATAATTTAGCCCTAATCGGGGCTATTTATAGCCAGCCCCTAATCTCTTTTTTTTTAAATCCGAGATAAATAAAAAATCGGTCTGCGGGAAAAAAACCAGACCAGACCCATTAGGCCCAAAACAATATTAGAAAACTGAATTTTAAAATTCCATCTTCGCCAATATTTTTAAAATAAAAAAACTGAATTTTTGGCTTGACAAAAATAATAAAATAAAATAAAAACTTTGCAACTTATTTTCAATTATTTTTAAATACTTTTCTGGCATCTTAAAAATACCGAAAACTTTGAAAATTGATTTAAAACTTTTCCAGAGCATAAATAAAATCCCAAAATAATTTTAGAGAATATTTATAACTCCAAAGTAAAATTAAAAAGTCTTCCAAAATATTTTAAACTATTTTCCAACAAATTAAAAATGGGGATAAGTCCTTTTATATCCTCTCAAATGAATATCCTTGAGTTGAAATTTTTTTTGAATATTCAAAAGAATTCCAATAAAGATTTAAAACCTTTTCCAATCTTTTAATAAGTTGAAGGAGTCATATTACCTTCTCTCATTTTGTTTTTTTGGTTTTGTTTTAAATAGTAAATTTGAAAAACATCAATTATGAATATTAGGGAAAGTCTTTTTATTCCCTCTCATTTTAATATTCAATAAACTCCAGAAAGTTTTAAATCCCAGAGAAAATCAAACACATCAAGAAAACAATCCTTATCTATTTAATTTTATTAACATTCCAAAATTCGAAGAATTTTGGGATGTTACACTCAATGAGAACAACTTTTGCGGCCAAGATATTAATCATGAAATTCTGGAGACACATAATCTCGATAACTTGGTGGAAGTGAATGCAGTAACGTATTTATTGCAAATTCCTCTGTGGTAGATTCGTTCATTGTCCAATATTCTAGGTCCTCCACTAGGTTCATGTACATCCCATGCATCATGTCTAAGTGATCAATCAAGCAACTGTGTTCTTCCATCTTTGTAGATAGAAACTTATTTTCTAACTCAAATCTGGCCACTCTGAACTGGCCTATGAAAATTTCCTTCAGCGTGTCTATCATCGCATAAGAGTCTGTTTGCTGAAACTGAATGCTCAAATCTGCTGACATGTTGTATATCATGAAATTCTTGACTATGGAATACTTTTATCGATGAGTATATAAATTAAACACTTCATCAATATTGTGATCTATAGGGTCTTCCATTCGCACATCTATTGTAAACAAGACGTTTTCTCTCTTGAGAAAATTCCTGAGGCGTAAGTACCAATCAACAAAGTTTGACCCATCTACTCTAAGTCTCTCACCCTCCATGAAAAATGATAATTCACGTTGCTCATGTTCATTCATTTTCTACAAACATAATTGCAAGGAAAAATAATTTAAGACTAGTTCACAACAATGAGTTTATAATAATCATATTATAAATGAGCTCACACTAAAAAAATCATCCCGAAGAAGTTTTAGTGATTACATGATCCAGATTCACTATCCTCCCTCGAATATCACACGGCCGACAAATTTGTTTCAAAGGTAGAAAACTACTTGTGCGATCACAACTACTTGAGGACATATCTACATATGCTAGGCTTGCCAAATTGACCTCTGTGTTATATGCTGCTTAGCAAGGCCATATTTATATATGCTAGGCTTGCCAAACCCAACCTCATGCGAGCGCCGATGATTATGTGTGACACCCGATGTTCGGTGTGTCGGCCATAAGGGAGATCCTTCCAGGTGGTGCACACTTTGATAGAATACTTGTGTTTGGTATTTGTTAAGGGATCATCTTATATCATGTAATCGTCGTGTATCCTATACTAGCAAGTTTTAAGATGTTTGACCATGGTGGCACTCAGTCTACAGTCTCTCCATTTGAGTTTTTTTATCAAGATGAACGTTTACTACTTTCTAGTAACACATAGCAAAGCTATCACAACATCAAGATCAAACAAAACGATAGACCCAAATAGAAATATAAAGTTATACGCCTCTATTTTCTATATTGCATGTTTTACTTGGCTGCTAGGGCATTCATGGATAAACTGATTTTAACCTTAGAGTCAACCACAACGTTGATTAGATGATTTCCTATATTACACCCCATATGGGGGCCTCTGTTGCAAATGCCACATCCACTAAAGTAAGAGAGACAAACACCCCCCAGAACCACTTTATACGATACAAGCCGTATGTCAAGCGTGGAACCAGTCTTGCGTAAGCGTATGCGTAAGGTCGGTCGACGGCCGTTTCATCAAACAATGCCACAGATATGAACAAGTGCACGTGAGAGGGTAACAGTCAAGGAATCGACGTGTTGACACCGGTTTTTGGCACGACAATAAACCTATATAAGATGACCTCAAATGAAGAAGTGATCTACTTGCAAATGTTGGTTATTGTCGATATGAACATATTTGTAGTTCGAGCCATCGTCATCCGATTCCATCTTCGAGGACGAAACTATGTTGGAAGTGGTAAGATCCTGACATTCGAAGTACTACTCTGCCAATAAGGTCTTCAAGACATCGTTAAATGGAAAAATGTTCTACATGGGGTGGCTTCGGATCGTCGAGCCTGTCGATTTTGATATTTGAAACGTCCAAATCCATTTTTGTATGAAGAAGTTGTGGCCAAAATAGTGCAGCGCTGGAAAACCAGGTCGGACCGTCCGGGGTGGAACTCGGACCTCCGGTTACAGAAGTATTTTCGGCCATGTCGGGCGGTCCGGACTGTACGGATGGTCCGACCCGTGACCACGGGAAATCCGAGTTTGACCTGATTTGGACGATTTGGACGGAAATCTGAGGTCTTTTCTTGTACGGAAAGTCGAACCCCCTCATAAATAGATTGAAACAACACACAATCGAACAAACATATATACACTTCCAAACCCTAATTTTATCTCTCTCCCTTGTATCTTTCTTCTCGTTCTTCGGTCGTTATCGTTCTTGCAGGGCAAGGATCCACAAGGCCCTAGGGGCGATTAGGTCGACCTAGGGTAGCCCATAGCCACCGTGTGCCCTGACGGGGTCCCTCTCGGGAGTGCGGGGTTTCGAGTTCTTCAATAACGCCCGCCGGCTTGCTTGCGTACCGTGCTTCCGGTCGGGTCTCCTTCGACGTGAGTTGCGGTGTATCACCCCCTGCGTCGATGGTACACGTGACGTGTTCGTGTGTCAACACACTTCTTGGCGACTCCGCTGGGGACGAAGCTTTGAACGGTCTCCGGCCTGTTCTTGCTATGAAGAGATCGTCATCAAGTTGCTGCAATCTATGAAGGTAGTATGAATTCCCAATTCACCTATGTAGATGCAAATAATTCATATGTTGTTGCTAGATCACCTAATGAGCATGATGTATCGGCTAGCCCTAGATTTATCAATTATTCATCTAATTGTGTGCAACAGCCGGTTCATAATAATTTCTATGCTTCAAGTTCTAGTTTTAGCAACATGCAACATATGTATCCCAACCCTCATGCATCGGGAACCCCACAAATCCATATGCCGATGAACAACATGATGAGTTCGGTTAATAGAGTTGAAACACCTCATGTAGGATCTTCCAATAGTATACAACAAAGTGTGTCATCTTTTTATTCACCGGCAAATAACTTGCAATATATGAATCAAAACATGTCAGTGGATAGGGGAATTGGCCATGCTACTACAAGTTATTCGGCCAATTATCGTCAACCATCATATGCAACACCTTATGATACTAATTCTTTGGCATCATTTGCAACTGTGGATGTTCATAATTTGGCTCCGCACCTTCATGCTTATAGCCGAATAAGTGGAAATCCTGTAGGAGCACATCTTCCTTTACCTCACACTGTAGCACATAATCTTGCCCCTACACAATTGCATAATTTCGGCGACATCTCATTGCCGAAAAAGTCTGATAATATTGGGGGGAAATCCAATGAAGATTGGGTTGAAGTTGGGCGAAAAAAGATTAAAGATGGCATAGCTGTATTATTTGCTGAGTTTAGACGAGAACAGGCAGCCTTGCGAATCGAAGAAATAAATAATAATGATTCGGATAATATACGCAATTCGGTTATTGAAAAACCTGAATCAGCTAGTGTGTGTTTCGAATCCATCAAATCCAAAGAGGCAAGCACCATTGGGAAAGGCCATGACGAGCACATAACTGTGCTTGATTTTTCTGAAGCTAAGGGAACCTATTTCCTGCCCTATGAGTTCCGTGCCACAGAATTTGATGAGCATCATGAAAAAGTGATATGGTGATACGTCCCAAACGTATCTATAATTTCTACTTGCTCCATGCATGTTTTGTGTGACTTTGCCATGTTTTTCTTGAACTTTCATACACTTTTTATCATATTTGGACTAACCAATTAACTTAGTGCACCCAGTTGCTAGTTCTTGGTTTTATGCAGTTTTTGTATTTCAGGTTTTCCGTCCATTAAAAGTACCCAATAAATCCCGGAAAAATTATATAAAAAATCAGCATCACGGAAGATTCCGGAATAACCAAGATATGGCAGGAGGGCCACCACCGGGGCCCCAGGAGGGTCCCTGGCGCGGCCCCACCCTGGGCCGCGCCAGGAGGCCTCCTAGCTTCCTGGTGGCCCCGCTCGGTGCCCCCCTTCGCCTATATTTACCCCCCGTGATGGAAACCCCTAATATCGATCTGCTATTCCCGTTCTCCTCTCTGTTCCTCCGCCACCGCCGTTTCAAGATCGGGGCTGCCAGTAGAAGCTGCCCCGGCACCATGCCGGAAGGAGGAATCCCATCCGGGAGACCATCCATTGCTATGGATGCCTCCCGGACGTGCCGTGAGTAGTCCCCCTTGGACCTCATGAGCTGCCTCACATGATCGAGGCACTTTTGTAGTTTTCTATGTTGCTATGCTGAGTTTGCTGGGATCGTATGGATTACGAGATTATGTTCACATTGTGATGAGTAATATATTTGGTTCTCTTTTATATTTGTGTTCTTTAGTAAATTCTTGCATGTTCTCCGTTGCCGTATTTTACTTTGGCCAAGTGATTTGTTGCAACTCCAATAGGGAGCGTTATGCTTGATTGTGGGTTCAGCCCCTTGATGTCTAGCTTGAGTGACAGAAACATGAGACTAGGGGATGTGCTGTTACCACCAGGGATAAAACAAAGGTGCTTGTACTTGCGGGTGCAAGGATTGTTTACTTTATGCATGGTTCTTTTAATGCAGTTGTCCGTTGCTTTGAGTTTACACTTTGGGTGGGATTCGCAACTTAATACCAGCGAGATGTTCTGGAGAGATATCTCAAGGTGGATGATTCGTAGTAGATGCAGATGGATTTCGGTCTACTTACCTTGGCGTACTACCCGTTGCTTTTGAGCCAATTCCTTTCTTTTGTAGCATAGTTAGCATTGCGGTGTGTTTATAATCCTGTCAATTACCCAGCTGTGATTTTTTTACCTCGGTAGCACTTTTATCTTCTTGTGGGAGAGAGACATCACTAGTGAACATCACGGGACCCCGGTCCATATTCACATCATTGTTTACATTTTCAATTTACTTTCAGTTGCCACTATTATTATCTCTTGCGTTGATCATTTGTAAACAGCAAGGCCGGTGGAATTGACAAACCCTTTGTACTCGTTGGGAGCAAAGTTATTTGCTGTGTGTGCAGGTCCAGGGGACGTTCGCAACCTCAGCGCCACTGTTCACTTTACCACCTTCTTGTATCTCTGCGAGTCCTACGGGAGACAAACCCTATCCTCTACATAGGGGAAATTCTGCTGCTACGCTACATCTCACCTTCCAGTTGGGGTAACCAACGAGGAGCGAGAGAAGTATCTTCCTTGCTAGCATCATATGGCCGAACAAAATTTGGTTAATGATGAACATAAAAAACACAAGCGTGAAGCTGAGAGAAGTTCACTTGATGATCATTTGAGTGATGAAGCACGGAACAAAGACAAAGATGAGGACAAGACGTTGGGGAGTTATCCAAAACTGGCGCAAGCTATTGTTCATATCGCACAATCATCCTGCTCTTCCAACATGTTTGAAGAGGTATGTTTAACAAGTGATTTACCTATTTTCCGATTTGGTCGCAACTTTATTGTTGATACATCTATTAGTAAAATTCTCATTAGCAATCTTGAAAGACCAATGAAGAAGGGTAATTTATTTGTTAATAATAAAATCGTTGCAAGGTATATCGGTCAACATGTTGTTCCATTTATAGAGACCGATAATGACTTACTGTTGCAGCCAAAGCTTTCCCCATTGCTATACTTAAAACTTATGTCTAAGTGGGTAACTTTGCTTATTTCATACTTGGCTTGCATTTGGTCTCGATTGAGGCATATATGCTATAACAATTATGATTTCAGAAATATAAAGCCAAGGTTTGAATTTTTTGAGAAAACCGATGGTAGTATAATTTCTTATTCAAAGTCATAGGAGATGGAGTGAAAAGTACAATGCATAGCCGAATGGGGTGATGCGAAATCTGAACCATTCGTTTGCTTACTTCCAAAGCCGTTCTTGCACCAAGATCAGCTAGAAAACAAAAATATTACCTTCGATTCAATTATGTGTGACCAGATCTTTGATTTGTTGCTGAAGAATGATTATATTAGAATTCTTGACCACACTTTTAAGTCATCAATCCACGGACAAATGTATTGCAAGATACATGATTCGTTCAAGCATAATTTTGAGGATTGCAATATGTTTCGTCAAATAGTTAAATCGGCCATTGATAGTGGATGATTGAAACTTGTTAAAACACCAAGGGATCATCATGCTATTCCTATTGGTCCTGATGGAAAAAAGTTTTTGCATCGGCTGCTTCAAGCCGATTCATTTAAGGACAAGAAGGTAAAAACTGCAGGTGATGGGATCAAGCTTTCAAGCACACAAATTATTCCTGAGCGCAATGATGATATTCTTGAAGGAAAGAATTGTGTCAAAGTTATAATGAAGACACCAAGCACTGGGGGGCAACAAGAAAATTCAAAGATCAATGCAAGGAAAATCAAAGAAAGCAAAGGCCGACGTAAACGCAAAGTTAAAAATCCAAAAGTCACTTTCGCACAACTATTGGAAAAATATCAGAACATAAGTGAGGAGAAAATTGCTCATCGGCCAAGTAATTCAAAAGCATCAAGATCACCCCTTAGGCGCAAATCTGATGACCGGTATTGGCAAAGTGATAATTTCAATACATCGTACTCATATCCGTACTTTGGGCTGCCAATACCAGTGTCATGGATACCTCCCTATGCTTATATGAATCAATATCCATCACGGGATATGTATAATTCTAAGGTGCATTATCCATCTTATTTTGAACCATCTCATCAAGATTTTGCAGCTCCAAGTAGGTCCACATTTGATGAACAATTGCATAGCAAAGACCGTTTCAATAAAAAAGAATCGGTCCGGAGCTCAAGGAAGAAGAAAGAGGTGGTCAAGCAAGTATATCATGTCAAAAACGATGGTCGCAAGTGTGACACTTCAGATTTTCTTTCAAATGACAAAGAGCCAATTAAAGTGTTAACATTGGCTACTAAAGGCAAAGAAGAGGAGCCAAAAAATCTTCAAAATCAAGATGCCAAATCTTAAGAGAAGAAGTTGAGAGTGCACAAGGGTATAAAATAATTGCCATTGATTGAACAAGAATCACAGCTGAGGCACCCACTCAGCTTATCGTATTGGCAAAATAAAAACTTGCAAAAGCTTAGTGCACAAGAACTTGAAAAGAGGAACATTGCATGGGTTCCCAAAGGAAGTACTTTGAACAGGAATAAAACGCAAGCTTCCATTGCAAAAAGTGCAGCAAAGATGAAGAAGGAAAAGAGTTTAAGGAGAGAACAAACAAACCAAAGATTTCCAAATCATTTCTCCAGAAATTATCCATATTCTTTATGTATGCCATTGATGCCCATGCCAATAGATTCATCTTCAGGTATGATAGGTTACCCTACATGGGTTTATTTTAATCCATGGGTGTGATACATCCAAAACGTATCTATAATTTCTGCTTGCTCCATGCATGTTTTGTGTGATATTGCAATGATCTAGATACACTTTCATACACTTTTGATCATATTTGGACTAACCTATTAACTATGTGAACCCCAGTGCCAGTTCCTGTTTTCTGCTGTTTTTCTATTTCAGTTTTTCCCCATATAAAAAGTGCCAGAAAAATTCCGGGAAAAATATAGGAAAAATCAGCGTACAAGAAGCTTCGAGAAGATCCCGGGAGGGGCCAGAGGGGAGCCAGGGTAACCCAGGCGGCCACCCGGCGTGGCCCCACCCCTGGCCGCGCCAGGGGGGGCGCCTGGGACCCCTGGTCCACCTCTGGCTGCCCCCCTTCGCCTATTTATCCCCCGTCACGGGAAAACTCCAGAAGAAGAACCCTATTCCGCAAACTCGCCTCTTTTCCGCCGCCGCCGCGCTTCCGAGATCGGGAGCACCAGAAGACCTCTTCCCGGCACCTTGCCGGAGGGAGGATTGACCTCCGGGAGTCTCCTCTCCACCATGGATGCTCCCCGGATGTCTCGTGAGTAGTTTTCCTTGGACCGTGGGTTCGTGATCAGTAGCTATGTGATGTTCTCCTCCCCTCTTTGATCTTCATTGTCTAGACCTCGTGAGCTGACCTACATGATCGAGGCACCTTTGTAATATTTCTGTTGTTGCTATGTTGAGTTTGATGGGATCTGATGGATTATGAGATTATGTGCAGATTGTGATAGAGTAATATATTTGGTTTTTATCTCTTATATTTTTGTTCCTAAGTAATTCTTGCATGTTCTCCGTTGCTGTTTATTGCTTTGGCCAAGTAGTAGGTAGTGACTCCAAGAGGGAACGTTGTGCTAGATTGTGGGTTCATGCCCCCCGATGACACGCTTGAGTGACTGAAACATGAGTCTAGGAGATGTGCTGTTTCCACAAGGGGGAAAACAACGGTGCTTGTAACCGCGGTTACAAGGATTCTTTACTTTATGCAAACTTCTTTTTAATGCAGTTGTCTGTTGTCTTGGGTTTACACTTTGGGTGGGGCTCGCAACTTAATACCAGCGAGATGTTCTGGATAGATATCTCAAGGTGGTTGATTAGTACTAGATGCAGATGGATTTCGGTCTACTTATTTTGGCGTACTGCCCGTGCTTTTGAGCCTCTTCCTTTATTTTGTAGCGTAGTTAGCATTGCGGTGCGTTCATAATCCTGTCAATTGCCCTTCTGTAATTTGTATACCTTGCATAGAAGTTTTATCTTCTTTTGGGAGAGAGACATCACTAGTGAACATCACGTATCCCGGTCCATATCCTCATTACTGTTTCCACACACTTTACTGCTTTTACTTGCTATCATTATCCCTTGCGTTTTATCCTTTGTGAACAACAAGACCGGAGAGATTGACAACCTCTCTGAACTTCGTTGGGAACAAAGTTATTTGTGTCTGTGTGCAGGTCCGCGTCAGTTGCGCCGCTGACACCTACTTATCATCTCTGGAGTCCTACTGGAGGCAAACCTTGGTATCTTCACCGAGGGAAAACTGCTGCTGCACTACATCTCAAGCCTTCCACTTAGGGTAGCCAACGAAGGGCGAGAAGCCATCAAGCAAGTTTTCTGGCGCCGTTGCCGGGGACTCCGAGTGCTAAGATAGGGGAGTTGCACACTAAACTTTACCTTTGTTTTTTAGTCTTGTTAGTTTATCTTTCATCTTTTATCTTTGTGTCTTTTATCAAAAATTACAAAAAAATCTGCCACACTTGCTGCTACTATGGGTTCCACTGAAAACACCAATTTGTGTGACTTCACTAGTCACAACAACCAAGAATTTATCTTCTATCCCATTGCCACACCTGCCACTTCAGCTACCTCTTATGAAATTAAACCTGCTTTGCTAACCCTTGTTATGAGAGATCAATTCTCTAGTGTTGGAGATGATGCCGCTTTACACTTGAATAATTTTGTTGAATTATGTGATATGAAAAAGTATAAAGAAGTAGAAGGTGATGTTGTTAAGCTCAAGCTCTTTCCTTTCTCTTTAAGCGAAGATGCTAAAATCTGGTTTCAATCTTTGCCTAGAAATAGCATAGATTCTTGGGATAAGTGCAAAGATGCTTTTATAGGGAAGTACTACCCTCCTGCCAAAATTATCCAATTGAGGAGTAACATTATGAATTTTAAGTAATTGGATAATGAAACAGTTGCCCAAGCTTGGGAACGAATGAAATCTCTTATTTAAAAATTCCCTACACATGGTTTGACTACCTGGATGGTTATCCAGACTTTTTATGCAGGCTTGAACTTTACCTCGCGGAACCTGTTAGATTCGGCCGCGGGAGGAACCTTTATGTCAACTACACTTGGTACAGCCACGAAGCTTCTCGATGAGATGATGATCAATTATTCCCAATGGCACACCGAACACGCTCCAACAGGTAGGAAGGTAAATTCTGTCGAGGAAATTACCTCCCTCGATGAAAAAGATGACTTAATTATGTCTCTACTTACCAAGAAACCCTCTATTGATCCTCATGATGTCCCTTTAAATTCTTTGGTTTCTCAAGAACAAGTAGATGTGAACTTTATTGCTAGAAACAACTTCAACAACAATGCCTATAGGGGAAATTTTTCTAGTAATCCTAGACCGTTTCCATCCAACTATGGGAACAACAACACATACCCTAGCAACAAGAACCCCTCTTCTGAATTAGAAAGCATGCTTAGAGACTTTATCACTACCCAAAAATCCTTCAACAAAAATGTAGAGGAGAAATTATCTAAAATAGATAATCTCTCTTTGAAAGTCGAAAGCTTAGCCCTTGATATTGATATACTTAAAATTAGAACTTCTCCCCTTGAGGAGAATAAGGCCACTCCTATTAATGCTATCCAGTTACAAATCAATGAAAATATTAGGATGATGGCTAAACTTAAAGAAAGATGGGCTAGAGAAAAAGAGGAAGAGGATAGAATTAAGAGCCTTCCTACACACCACACAGTTGCCACTATCCAAATTGTTGAGGACACCCAAACTATTAGCACCCAATGCACTCCTAGTCCCGTTGGACCTATTAATGGTGATGCTAATACCTCAACCGTAGAAAAAGAAACTCCTATGAACATAGAGGGTTTCAAACAAGTGAGCCTTGATGACACTACTACCACCTTTGATAGTAGTGATATTGATTTTGATAGTTGCACCCTCTCAGAAGTTATTAGCTTGCTACACAAAATGTCTAGAGACTCCCACACTAGCACACTTAATCTTGCCTTCACGGAGCATATCACAAATTCTCTCAATAAAGCTAGGGAGGAGAAGCTTAGAGTAGAAGCCTCCATACCTAGGAAGCTAGATGATGGTTGGGACCCTATGATAAAAATTAAATTAAATAACTTCTCTTGCTATGCTTTATATGATGTTTGAGCTAGTACCTCCGTTATGCCCAAAAGAATATTTGATATGTTTGAATTGAAGCCTTTTGAGCCTTGTTCTTTTGATGTTCGTCTTGTTGATTCTTCCGTAAAGAAACCTTTGGGGAAGATCGATGATGTTCTTATCATTGGCAATGACAATTATGTTCCCGTTGATTTTATTGTTATGGATTTAGAGTGTGAACCTTTGTTTCAAATTATTTTGGGACGTCCTTTTCTTCGCACCGTTGGTGCGGTTATTGACATGAAAGAGGGGCATATAAAATTCCAATTCCCATTCAAAAAGGGGATGAAACACTTACCTAGAAAGAAAATCAAGTTACCTTTTGAGTTCGTCACACGGGCTAGTTATTCTCTTTCTCTTGATAAAACATGATTCTTCTTTTGCATGATGCCTAGCTAATGGCTTAAAAGAAGCGCTTTCGGGAGGCAGCCCGCAACGAATTTAGGTGTTTCTTTTTTGCTTTTGTTGTGTATTGATTATTGTTACTACTGTATCAACATCATTGTATCTTTATTTTTCAGCTTTGTACCAAGTTATAGCCTCTTACGGCAAGGGAAGTAAAAGTTGTGACATGCTGTCCAGAAAACAGATTCTGTCCTCGTGATCATAAAAATTCCACAAAAAACCAAGTTCATCTTTTTGAGCTGAAATTTTTACACAGTATGCTCTATACAATTACGAAACTTCCGTATGTTCTGAGGTTTTTTATTTGAGTTGCAGAAGTGCCCCTAAAAAATTCTTTACTACCTGTTGTTCTGTTTTTCACAGATTCTGCCACGTTTTGTCTCTCCTTACTTTTGTGAACCTTAAGCTTGCATTTTCTTTGCAAAAACTTTTTGGCACTCTTGAGAAACAGTAGCTCTTAAAGAATATCTTTATATCCAGTGGGGAAAAAATATTTATTGACGGTACTAACCTCTCTAATCAGCTTATGATGAGTTATGTATGAAGGGAGTTTTCAAGTGTGCGATGGAAGATGATGAAAGAAGATCCCGGAGTGTCAAGCGCTCAAGCTTGGGGATGCCCGCACGCATCCCCAATAAATATTCAAGGAGACTCAAGCGTCTAAGCTTGGGGATGCCCCCGTGCATCCCCTTCTCCATCAACAATCATCAGTTCGTCCTTCGTCTCACTATATTTTTATCAGTTCATGCATTATGTGCTATGCTTGGAGCGTCTCGCTCTTAGGTTTTGTTTTTAGTTTTCTTTATCTTTTCTTGATTTTCATAACAAGTTAGATCCCGTCTTAGTTTGTGTGGGAGAGAAACACGCTCCACTTTCGAAATTTAGAACACATCATAGGATTTTTCCTACTTATCTTTTTGCTGTTGTGTGTTCTTTATCTTTTCGTAGCTATTGCCTTGTTTAGTTTTAGTCTTAGTTTGTCTTTAGCAAGAGCCTTGGATTTTGCTTAGTTCGTTGCTGGAACTCTTTTTAGTTTTCATGTTTATCTTGTTAAAGAGAGTTGGTTGTTGCACTGAGTTGTGTCTTGTTTTGAGAAGTAGGTAATTGAAGTTGCTATTTAATTCTAGTAGTAGCTCGCAATAGTTTTGAGGTATTGTTGTGAGTAATGTTTGAACTTTTGGTGTCAAGAGCTCTTGCCTATTAGTGATAGGTGTCGTATTTTGGGCAATCCGTGTGTATTTTCAAAACCTACAGAACTAGTTGAGAACTCTAGCTACTAGATGGATCACTACTCTTCTGAGGGGTCGAATATCAGAGAACACTCACGTACCATGAGTCGAGGATGCGCAAGGATAACCAAACACCCATACACTCCTCCTCGGGGTACTTGTCTCTTTGTGATCCTCCTTATTAGATTGAGAGTTACCGATAATAAGTTCATGAGTTCTTTGGACTAATGTAAGTATTCAAAGTTGACACTTCCACCTTCCCATATTTTGCTAGCCTCTCCCGTGCCGTGCATTGCCTTCTTCTCACTCCGAGAGTTGCTGTCCACCTTCGCCGGTGCATCCAAACCCTTTCCATGATACGCTTTGTCATCATAAGCCTCCTTATATCTTTCGTCAAAACAGCCACCATACCTACCTATCAAGGCATTTCCATAGCCTTTCCAAGTTATATTGCCATGCAACTTCCACCTCTTCATGACTTGATCTTCATGTTATACATGTTCCCGCTACACTGGCAGCGACATACATTGCATACATCATGTAGTTACATATTCTTTATGATTTTGAGTACCTTGTAAAGTGTGAAAGATCTTCTTTACCTTCTTGTAAATAGAGTGTTGCCCTTAAGTGAGGAAAAGATCCCAAACTGGACACAATAAAAGATCCCAAAGAGGACAAATGAGAGTTAAATAGAAAGAGCCATTGAGGCCACAAAAAAATACAAAAAATAGAAAAAAGAGAAAAAGAAATAAAAAGAGAGAAAGGGGCAACACTACTATCCTTTTGAGAGATCCACACTCATACTCCCTTTATATCCTTGTACTCCATAGAGATGATCTTTTTGCATATAGCTATGTGGGGACCTTCACTATAGAACTTCGCTTGCATATTCCAAGGATGAGCCTCCTCAAACGAGCTCTAGGTCTTCATGAGCGATCAAGTTAGATGCACCCCCACTAGTTCCATTGGAGAGCTTCTTAGCTCGTATGTGCATCCGTTGCATGGCAATCCCTACTCCTCACATCATATCTATCATTTGGCATCTCTTGCCTATGATTGTCCGTATTGATGTGAGCCTTTCTCATCCTTTTTGTCTTCCTCCTCCACCATATTCTCTCTTTGCCACCCTAAGTGTCAACTCTCGTGCTTACGCTCATCCATTGCATGAGTGCTCAAAATACCGAAAAGGAGTGGATCAAATTGACTTGTACCTGGCTAGTGGTCTAGGGACAAGTCAAGATAAGATTCCAAAGAAGACCAAGTGTGGAACTTTAGTAGATTGAGTTCTCAACACAAAATACTTTTTTCTCGTATTCCCTATCCCCCTTCTTGCACGCAAACACCATTTGGAGACATTTGAGTCGCGGACAGCGAGAGCTCTTGCACCTAATGTTCTTTTGTTACCTGCTTCAATGCTAATATAGACTCTTGCATGTTATGACTTGAATTGAATCTCTAACCTTGATTGCTTTACTTTTCAAAGTTCTTTTATGGTTGCTAGCATGTCACCACAGAAATTATGCTGTTATCATTTACCTACGCAAGGACGAGCAGGAATTAAGCTTGGGGATGTTGATACGTCCAAAACGTATCTATAATTTCTGCTTTCTCCATGCATGTTTTGTGTGATATTGCCATGATCTAGATACACTTTCATACACTTTTGATCATATTTGGACTAACCTATTAACTCAGTGCACCCCAATGCCAGTTCCTGTTTTCTGCTGTTTTTCTATTTCAGTTTTCCCCCATATAAAAAGTGCCAGAAAAATTCCGGGAAAAATACAGGAAAAATCAGCATACCGGAAGCTTCGAGAAGATCCCGGGAGGGGCCAAAGGGGAGCCAGGGGGGCGCCTGGGGCCCCTGGTCCACCTCTGGCTGCCCCCCTTCGCATATTTATCCCCCGTCACGGGAAAACTCCAGAAGAAGAACCCTATTCAGCAAACTCGCCTCTGTTCCGCCGCCGCCGCGCTTCCGAGATCGGGAGCACCAGAAGACCTCTTCCCGGCACCCTGCCGGAGGGAGGATTGACCTCCGGGAGTCTCCTCTCCACCATGGATGCTCCCCGGATGTCTCGTGAGTACTTTTCCTTGGACCATGGGTTCGTGATCAATAGCTATGTGATGTTCTCCTCCCCTCTTTGATCTTCATTGTTTAGACCTCGTGAGCTGCCCTACATGATCGAGGCACCTTTTTAATATTTCTGCTGTTGCTATGTTGAGTTTGATGGGATCTGATGGATTACGAGATTATGTTCAGATTGTGATAGAGTAATATATTTGGTTTTTATCTCTTATATCTTTGTTCCTAAGTAATTCTTGCAAGTTCTCCGTTGTTGTTTATTGCTTTGGCCAAGTAGTAGGTAGTGACTCCAAGAGGGAACGTTGTGCTAGATTGTGGGTTCATGCCCCCCGATGACACGCTTGAGTGACAGAAACATGAGTCTAGGGGATGTTCTTTTTCCACAAGGGGGAAAACAACGGTGCTTGTAACCGCGGTTACAAGGATTGTTTACATTACGCCAAGTTCTTTTTAATGCAGTTGTCTGTTGCTTTGGGTTTACACTTTGGGTGGGGCTCACAACTTAATACCAGCAAGATGTTCTGGATAGATATCTCAAGGTGGATGATTAGTAGTAGATGGAGATGGATTTCGGTCTACTTATATTGGCGTACTGCCCGTTCTTTTGAGCCTCTTCCTTTCTTTTGTAGCATAGTTAGCATTCCGGTGCGTTCATAATCCTGTCAATTTCCCTTCTGTAATTTGTTTACCTCGCATAGTAGTTTTATCGTCTTTTGGGAGAGAGACATCACTAGTGCACATCACGTATCCCGGTCCATATCCTCATTACTGTTTCCATGCTATATTTACTTTACTACTTTTACTTGCTATCATTATCCCTTGCGTTTTATCCTTTGTGAACAACAAGACCGGAGAAATTGACAACCTCTCTGAACTTCGTTGGAAACAAAGTTATCTGTGTCTGTGTGCTGGTCCGTGTCAGTTGCGCCGCTGACACCTACTTATAATCTCTGGAGTCCTACTGGAGACAAACCTTGGTAACTTCACCGAGGGAAAACTACGGCTGCACTACATCTCAAACCTTCCACTTGGGGTAACCAACGAAGGGCGAGAAGCCATCAGGGTGCACTACAATTTGTCTCATTATGAAAGGGGTTTACCGAATCACTACTCATTCGATTAGCTGATATCTTGCTGCTAATCTACATGGCCGATATATGACTATCGCCCTAAGAATATTCATGGCCGATGGAGTGTTGACATCTTTCTTAGAACCTATATGGTGCAAAATATTTTTCGCCACACAAGTTTTGCCGAAAAACAGGGGGGCATGTGTTGACACCGGTTTTTGGCACGACAATAAACCTATATAAGATGACCTCAAATGAAGAAGTGTTCTACATTAAAACATTAGGTATTGTCGATATGAACATATTTGTAGTTCGAGCCATCGTCATCCGATTCCATCTTGGAGGCCAAAACTATGTTGGGAGTGGTAAGATCCTGGCATTCAAAGTACTATTATTCCAATAAGGTCTTCAAGACATCGTCAAATTGAAAAATGTTCTGCATGGACCGGCTTCGTCTCGTCGAGCCAGTCGATTTTGATATTTGAAACGTCGAAATCCGAGTTCGTATGAAGAAGTTGTGCCCAAAACAGTGCAGCACTTGACAACAAGGTCGGACCGTCCGGGGTGGAAGTCGGACGTCCAAAATCAGACATTCGGCTATAGAAGTATTTTCGGCCACGTCGGACGGTCCAGACTGTAAGTCGGACGGTCCGACCATGTGACGGACGGTCCGGACTGTAAGTCGGACGGTCCGACCCGTGACCACGGGAAATACGAGTTTGGTCGGATTTTGACGATTTTGACGGAAATCAGAGATATTTTCTTGTACGGAAAGTCCAACCCTCTCATAAATAGATGAGGTGACGTCCGATTGAAACAACACACAATCGAACAAACATATCTACACTTCCAAATCCGAATTTTATCTCTCTCCCTTGTATCTTTATTCTCGTTCTTCGTTCGTTCTTGTTCTTGCAGGGCAACGATCCACGAGGTCCTAGGGGCGATTAGGTCGACCTAGGGAAGCCCATAGCCGTCGTGCGCCCCGACAGGGTCCCTCCCGGGAGTGTGCGGTTTCGGGTTCTTCAAAAGCGCCTGCCGGATTGCTTGCGTACCGCGCTTCTGGTCGGGTCTCCTTCAACGTGAGTTGCGGTGTATCACCCCCGGCGTCGAGGGTACACGTGACGTGTTCGTGTGTCAACACGACGCCCAGATCCCCGATGTGTTCTATCCGTACACTAATACTTAGACCTAGCTCATGATACCACTTTTGAGGTTCGTAGCAGAAAACAATAATTTTTCTAACTAGCGTTCCCGATTGCCCAAGATCTATCTAGCCGTATTACCGTAACAGAGGGACTTGCGGATAACATACCTCGGGTGTAGTCCGTTGCACGGGAAACGTTTCCGCCAACATGGTTAATGTAGTCGATCAAAGTTCACAATTACCTGGCTGTGTTAGCACCCTGTCGGGTGGAGTGCCACACGTGTAGCACCTCATAGTACTCACACACATACGGAACTCGATGACAACCTCCGATCTCCAATCCAGCAAAGGTGGCGGAAGTAGACCTCCGGAACCGAAGTATCAACAGCACGACGACGTCTGTTTGGTGGAGAAGTGTCAAACCCACTACAGGATCCAAACAAGGAGAGCCCACCATGTAAGAGACGAGGGAGTGGAGAATACCGGAGAAAAGCAATCTCAATTCGGGATTATATTTATTTTTCCACGAATTTATGTGTATTAAATAAAGCCACCGACCACATCTAATATATAGGGGGAGGGGAGGGAGTCAACACCCCTCCCTTAGCTATGTGGGACTAAATTCCCTTTGCCAAGGGAGGGTGGCTGTCCAAAGGAGGGGAGGGGGCGTAATGGCACTAAAGTAGTTCTCATCGTTGGCTACCCCAAGTGGAAGGTTGAGATGTAGCATAGCGTAATTTCCCTCAATGAAGATACCAAGGTTTGTCTCCAGTAGGACTCCAACGACGACAAGTAAGTGACAAAGGTGCTAGAAATTACTAGCACAAGAGTTGACATGGACCTGCACACAGATACAAATAACTTTTCTCCCAACGAGTACAGAGAGGTTGTCAATCTCTCCGGCCTTGTTATTTACAAAGGGTCAAACGCAAGAGATAAAAGGTAATGATAACTGCAACTAGAAAGTAAAACAAGAATTAAATTGAGGGAGTAAACAGTGGTGGAAATATGGGTCGGGGTTCCATGAAGTTCACTACTTATGTCTTTCTCCCAAAAGACGATAAACAACTATGTAAGGTGAAAAAATTACACCTGGGCAATTGACAGGATTAAAAACGCACAGCAATGCTAACCATGCTACAAAAGAAAGGAAGAAGCTCAAAAGCATGGGCAGTACGCCAAAACAAGTAGACCGAAATTCATGTGCATCTACTCACTAATCATCCACCTTGAGATATGTACCTAGAACATCTCACTGGTATTAAGTTGCTAGATCCACCCAAAGTGTAAACCCAAAGAAACAGACAACTGGATGAATATAACTTTGCGTAAAGTAAACAATCCTTGCAACCATGGTTACAAGCACCGTTGTTTTCCCCCTTGTGGCAACAGCACATCCCCTAGACTCATGTTTCTGTCACTCAAGCTAGTCATCAGGGGGCATGAACCCACAATCATGCATAACACTCCCTCTTGGAGTTACTACCTACTACTTGGCAAAAGCAATAAACAACAACGGAGAACATGCAAGAATTACTCAAGAACATAAATATAAAAGGAGAAGAACCAAATATATTACTCATCACGATCTGAACATAGTCTCATAATTCATCAGATCCCAGCAAACTCAACATAGTAACAGCTGAAAGAATTACATATGTGCCTTTATCATGTAGGGCAGCTCACAAGATCTAATCCATGAAGAACAAAAAGGGGGAGAGGACATCTCATAGATACAGACGATGGACCCATGGTCCAAGGTGGACTACTCACGGCTCATCCGAGAAGTGTCCATGGTGGTGGATAAGCTCTCGGAGGTCAACCCTTCCTCCGGCAGGGTGCCAGGAAGAGGTCTTCTGGTGCTCCCGATCTTGCAAGCGCGGGGGCGGCGGAACAGAGGCGAGATCGCGAAAAATGGTTCTCTCTTTGGGGATTATTTTGGGACGAGAGAAATATATAGGCGAAGGGGCTCAGCCAGGGGGCCACCAGGAGTCCAGGCGGCATCCCGGCGCGGCCCCACCCTAGGTCGCGCCCCCTGGCCGCCTAGGCACAAGGTGGGGCCCCTCTGGCCCCCCTTCGTTCATTTGGAAGCTTCCGATACGCTGATTTTTTATATATTTTCCCAGATTTTTTTGGCACTTTAAGTAATGGGAAAACCTGAAATAAAAAGACAACAGAAAATAGAAACTGTCACTGGGGTGCACTGAGTTAATAGGTTAGTCCAAATATGATCAAAAGTGTATGAAACTGCATCAATAGCAAAGCAATATCACCCAAAACATACATGGAGCAAGCATAAATTATAGATAAGTTTGGGACGTATCAACATCCCCAAGCTTAATTCATGCTCTTCCTCGAGTAGGTAAATGATAAGAAGCATCATTTCTGTGGTGACATGCTACCAACCACATAACAACTTTTAAGTAAAGCAAGCAAGGCATGTAATTCAATTCAAGTCATAACAAGCAAGAGTCTATATTAGCATTGAAACAAGCAACAAAAGAACATAAAGGTGCAAGAGCTCTCGCTGTCCGTGACTCGAATGTCTCCAAATGGTGTTTGTGTTTAAGAAGTGGGAGATGGGAATACGAGAGAATAAAAACGTATTTTTTTTGGTTGAGAACTCAATCTACTAAAGTTTCACACTTAGTCTTCTTTGGAATGTTATCTTGACCCGTCCCCACACCACTAGCCAGGCACAAGTCAAACTGATCCACTCCCTTTCGATATTTTGAGCACTCATGCAATGGACGAGCGTAAGAAAGAAAGTTGAAACTTAGGATGACAAAGAGAGAGAGAGAGATGGTGGAGGAGGAAGACAAAATGGTGTGAAAGGCTCACATCAATGAGGACAATCATAGGCGAGAGAAACCCAAATGATAGATATGATGTGAGGAGTAGGGATTGCCATGCAACGGATGCACATGTGAGCTATGAAAAGCTCTCCAATGGAACTACTGGGGGTGCATCCAACTTTCTTGCTCAATAATACCTAGATCTCATTTGAGGAGGCTCATCATTAGAATATACAAGCCAAGTTCTATAGTGTAAAGGTCCCCACATAGCTATATGCATATATGATCATCCATATGGAGTACAAGATATAAGTAGGGGTACGGGTGTGGTTCTTTCAAAAGGAATAGTAGTGTGCCCTCTTCTCTCTTTTTTTCTCTTTTTTTCTTTTTACTATTTTTTTGTATTTTTTTGGTGGCCTCAATGGCTCTTTCTATTTATCTCTCATTTGTCCTCTTTGGAATCTTTTAAATTTGTCCTCTTTGGGATCTTTTCCTCACTTTAGGGGCAACACTCTATTTTACAAGAAGTATAGAAGATCTTTCACACTTTACAAAAGTACTCAGCATAAAGAAGAAGCTATCATGATGTATGCAAATGTATGCCTCTGCCAGTGTAGCAAGATATGGAATGATACTAACGCGTCATGTATCAATTATTAGGGCAAGGACCAACTAGCATGCGGCTCATAGATCAAGCAAAAGCATGTATGAAATGAAGATCAAGTCATGAGAAGGTTGTTGTTGCATGGCAATATAACTCGGAAAGGCTATTGAAATGCCTTGATAGGTAGGTAAGGTGGCTGTTTTGAGGAGGGATATAAGGAGGTTTATGATGACAGAGTGTATCATGCCATGGGTGTGGATGCACCGGTGGGTAGGCGCCAACTCTCGGAGTTAGAAAACACTAGTGCGCGTGACAGCTATCCAAACGGATTTTAACCCCTATCACCTACGGGAATCAGAACTGTCCCCTTGCTCTCGATTGCGATAGGGGGGGCCTATTCCATATGATAGTCAGAAATCGTTTGTTATGTCGCCAGTACGCGCAAACGTTTTGGTAAAACAACTGGTATGCGATACGAAAGTATATCCCACACAGTTAACTTGTAAAACTCGTATGAAATGATTGAATCATCCCAAACGTGTTGTCTTAAAAAACCGCGTGTAAGGAAATCTCATTGCCGATGAAGGCGCAATAGCAAATGTCTAAGTTGCAAGAACGTTTCGCACGGTCCGTAAAAATGAATCGTTTGAAATAAGTATAGTATTCCAAACGGTTTTGATAATAAATACGTTTGCAATGTACATAAGATCCCACACGTATTTTTTCTTACAAGTGTGTGATATGTAGAAGATAACGCACACAAAATACTTGGAGGAGTCATCACTGATGTATGTTGTATAGGGCACGGTCAATTAGATGCAATTGTTTGTGATACATACCGTCGTCCAAACGTACAATTCTTCATGTCCGTGTGTGATGATTAGTAGACCGCCAATGGTTCTGTTTCATTTCTATTGTTTTGAGCATCGCAGACTGTTACTTTTGAGGATGAGGTAATGTCGCAGACGGGTCGATTCTAATATCGTGGACGGTAAAATAGTTGATTCGTATGCAATTGAAAAGCAGAGGAACAATTAAAAAACATAATTCAATTAGCACCACTGGTAGTGAATTTTCTGGAACATGTTTTACAATGAATTAATATTCGCATCAAGCAGATTATTCATCAGGAAAATGTAATAGTGCATTCTAAGTATCTCAGTGTCACAGAATGAATTCAAAGACATGTCATCACATGGAAAAGAAATGCATCCCATTGTGAAGTGAACGAAGAAGAACGCATGCTTATTGAACATCCATAGGTCTTCTAAAATATGTTCCCGTGCATTCTTTGTAGTGGTCGTCCAACCATTTGCAGATCATTGAGCTGACGCCCAACAACTTCTTTTCGGTTAAAAGTTCAGCGATGAAGTTTTCGAAGACCTGTATGATATAAAAATCAGAATTTGTTGTACGTGTAAATGAAAGTGATTGAGACACTAGACTTACTTCTGGTAGTTTGCGGGAAGAATATATTGCAGGAGAACTAGCTAAGTAACTCATAAAATGACAAGCATAGAATCCACACAAGTTGGTCCCTGGTTCCTGCTGAGGACACCGTAAATTTGTGTACGGAGTTAGCAATGGTGTACATATGTATATATATGAAGAAATAAGCCATACAGCGTAATCTGTTTTAGTTTCTTTGGAGTACATATAGAACTATAAATGTAATTATATAGAAACTGGAACTTATGGACATACATTCTGAAAATAACATATTTCAGTATTGTACCGGATAAATGGTGTCATGTTGCAGAGGTTTTGATCTATCGCACAGGTTCCCTCCAATACGGATGTTTTCACGAAGTGCACTACAAATGAAGATGAATTTTCCCACATTCAATTCTGTGATGAAGTAGAATTTTTCCATACTCATTTCTGGAAGTAAATATTAGCATAAGTTTCACCATAGAAGAATTCAATACCTCTCTAGGTAATTCTGAACAAGAGACATATCCATTGGGCTTTCTTTTGTTGATAGAGAATCAATGTAGTAGATGGTGTTGAGCTTTAGAACAATGACAATAAAGATCCAATGTTTCCTACAGGTTAGCAAAACACATAAACAAATGAAACACGTTGGGTACTGAAAATCAATGAATGTAGGTAAATGCAAGGTTCAAAATAGTGTGCTATCAAAAATAGTGTGGCCCTTCTCAAGAAGCTACAGAAGATATAGCGGGATATAGCGAAGTTACATTTAAAATAGCTTGATGAAAAAATGGCGAGAACTAACCCAAATATTAAGGATTTCAGGCATTTTAGCATTAAAATTTGTCCAAAAGCAATACATGCATAACCAGGTAACCATATCCAAATGTCAATATGAGGCTTAAATCCACGCACAAAAAGGTAATAAACTCTAAAAGACTAATTATTTTAAGCTTTTAATTAGAATGATTGGCATCATCTTTAGATGAACTAGATGAACCACCAGATTGCTTTTGGGTAAATGTATATGTGGTTGTATAATTTACTTACTTTTCAAAATATGGAAGTAGGTGGAATTCTGGCGTCTGGTCGGAATAAAGCTTTCGGGCGAGACTTTCGATGGTCGACACCTTGTTACAAGATATTTCATACTCATTAACCATACCAGGGTCTATGAAATCCTTGTGTTGCATATTTCGATCTCTAGGAGAGGACGCCAAAGCCCTGAGGAAATTATAAAGTTAGATATAATTCGTTCATGGGCTTATATGAGAGTTTTATTGAGTTTCTGAAGTACTTACAAGATGATGAATCGAATTAAACCCAATTCGAGCATATCGAAGTTGAAGAGGACATAAAACTCTTCAAATGTTATTTGGAAGTCATTGTGCTCTGTACCTAAACCAAATTGTGTGCCATGGTATATAGTGATACCATCTTCATCGATTTTTCGCATTTCACCGACTAAATATTGATGCACCTTTTTGCAGTAAGCATCTGCCTTACTCAGGTGTTTGGTAGTCAGATATGGTAGGCCACGTGCAAACTTACGTGCTTGGCATGTATCAATAGGACACAACTTGTCTAGATTTCCATTGAAGCCTGATTTCAGTTTTGCAATAATAGCCTCGCTGTTCTTGTCCCGGTTCAAGATTGTTTGCAAATGTGATTCATCTGCATCATCGGATTCATCAGCACCTATATCGTTGAGTCGGGTTGATCGTCTGGGCGCCTTCTTCCTGGGGATTGATGTGGCCGTAGTCTGACCTTTACAGGTTTTCCTTCTCTTTCTCACTTCATGGTTATGAGCAGTAGGTGCTAGGACGCTTGAAAGATCTACTGACATTGCAGCTGGAGGTACACATGCATCAAACTTGTTATTAGCTGGTAATGTAGTCACTTCACATTGTGGCCCTTGTTGTATGAGTGAATCATACTTTTGCGTGGTTGATGAAAATGGCGCTGGTTGCGGAGCTAGTTGTCCTGAATTTTCAGACTTTTGAGCTGTTTATTCAAGGTCCCGAAACTGTGGAGTTGTGTTGCAATATTGTTAGACTGGTGAGATGTCGGCGACGCTCTGTTGAGATGAGGAGAGAGCGGTGCGGACGTGTGATCCATGGTTGCCGCCGTGTCAGTCTGCTGAGCGAACACTCCAGCTAGCACTGTCTGCTTATCAGGTGTTGCCGGTGTGTGGGAAACTATGGCTTGAACGAGCAGCATCAGAACAGGTGGTGTCATCGTTGTAGGATGACCTGGCACAGTCTGATACTGAGTTGGCTGTTCCTTGGATTGTGTAAGAACATTAGATGGCAGGGGATGCTCAGAGCTTGATGAATGGGCCTCTTGGCTGGAATTGATAGGGCAATCCATAGAAGGACGAGTAATCTGATGTGGCCTGGGTAACAGGTCTTCTTGATGGAAGGCGACAATGGTGGATGGCGCTGGGGTTGTAGGGATCTCATTGAGGTCAATTATTTCATTCCTCGACCACTAGATCTGATACAACAATGACTCGCCTAGGGTTTGTTGTTCATCACGGGGAAGTGGAAAATTCTTGAATGCTTCAAACACCTTGGTCATCACACATTTCACATGACCCCGATCAATTGGCACATTGTTTCGGAGGAGACCCCCGTCACTGAGGGGGGGGGGATAATCTGGGCGAGTGCACATCGCAACGAACGTTTATACAATCTAAGCTCGAAAGTCATATTTCGTGTCATGTCATATAGATCAGATATAGCAGCATTATAGTCCATGAGGGTGGGGTCAGCTGATGCACAACTACTCTTATGCGGTTGTTATAAGATCACAATCCGACATGTTGAACTCTTGCAACAGGAGCAATTGAGCATGTCTTGATAATCCTTTCATAAGATCCATCTTCACCAAGGTAGCAATTTGTTGATTCTTCAATGCTTTCTTCTCTTTCCTTATCTGCTTTTTCTCGTCTATGGTGAGTCGGAAACCCCTCTTATGAGGGACATTCACCCCTATACCCCTTGCACGACCAGGGGGCTCATTGGTCTCCAAAGCATCATGCAGAACATCCCCAGGGCCTCTGTTCCGGTAGACCCTTCTAGGTATCGATGACAATTTTACCATATTATCGTATAGTGCTTTGTCCTCAGCTTTTTCAAAGTAATATTTTCCGTGCTCATTCCTTGAGGCACGTGCCCGAATGAAGTATCTAGCACGATTACCCTTAATTTCACTGAGGGGGGGGGGGAAATGATGGTGCGAGAGTTGACGGGTATAGCTTCGCTTGCGTTCCCGGCAACAGCGCTTCTCTCCCCTTGTTGGTTACCCAAAGTGGAAGGTTGAGATGTAGACAACAGCAAATTTCCCTCGGTGAAGATACCAAGGTTTGTCTCCAGTAGGACTCCAGCAACGACAGGAAGGTGACAACGGCACCAGAAGTTAGGCGGTTGACGTGGACCTGCACACACAACAGATAACTTTGCTCCCAACGAGTTCAGAGAGGTTGTCAGTCCCTCCGGCCTTGTTGTTTACAAAGGATCAAACGCACGGGATAATAATGATAGTGATAGCAACGGAAAAGTAAATAAAGCAAAAAATAAATAGTGGGTGTAAACAGTATTGGAAATATGGATCGGGATCCCATGATGTTCACTAGTGATGTCTCTCTCGCTAAAGACGATAAAATAGCCATGCGAGGTAAACAAATTACAACTAGGCAATTGACAGGATTATGTGCGCAAACCAATGCTAACTATGCTATGAAGAAAGGAAGAGGCTCAAAAGCATGGGCGATACGCCAAGAACACAAGTAGACCGAAATCCATCTGCATCTACCTACTAATCATCCACATTGAGATATCTATCCAGAACATCTCGCTGGTATTAAGTTGCGAATCCCACCCAAAGTGTAAACTCAAAGAAACAGACAACTGCATTAAAGAACTTTGCGTAAAGTCAAAAAATCCTTGCACCCGCAAGTACAAGCACCGTTCTTTTCTCCCTTGTGGCAACAACACATCCCCTAGACTCATGTTTCTGTCACTCAAGCTAGTCATCGAGGGGCATGAACCCACAATCATGCATAATGCTCCCTTTTGGAGTCACTACCTACTACTTGGCCAAAGCAATAAACAACAACGGAGAACATGCAAGAATTACTCAAGAACATAAATATAAAAGAGGAGAATCAAATATATTACTCAAACACAATCTGAACATAGTCTTATAATCCATCGGATCCCAGCAAACTCAGCATAGCAACATCAGAAACATTACATATGTGCCTTGATCATGTAGGGCAGCTCACGAGGTCTAAACCATGAAGAACAAACAGGGGAGGAGAACAGCACATACTACTGATCATAGCCCCATGGTCCAAGTTGGACTACTCACGGTTCATCCGGGAAGCATCCATGGTGGTGGAGAAGCTCCCAGAGGTGGTTCCTCCCTCCGGCAGGGTGCCGGGAAGAGGTCTCCTGGTGCTCCCGATGTTGGAAGCGCGGCGGCGGCGGAACAGAGGAGAGATCGCGAAAAAGGGTTCTGTCCCCGAGGGTTTCTCGTCACGGGGAATAAATAGGCGAAGGGGGGCAGCCAGAGTTGGACCAGGGGCCCCAGGCGCCCCCCCTGGCACGGCCTAGGGGGTGGCCGCAACAGGTGGCCTCTTTGGCCACCCCTGACCCCCCTCTGGCCCCACTTGGGCTCTTCTGGAAGGTTCCCGTACGCTGATTTTTCCTGGAATTTTCTGGCACTTTAAATAATGGGAAAACCTGAAATACAAAAACAGCAAAAAATAGGAACTGGCACTGGGGTGCACTGAATTAATAGGTTAGTCCAAATATGATCAAAAGTGTATGGAAGTTCATCAATATCATAGAAATATCACACAAAAGAGGCATGGAGCAAGCAGAAATTATAGATACGTTTTGGACGTATCAAAATCCCCAAGCTTAATTCCTGCTCGTCCTCGAGTAGGAAAATGATAACAAACATAATTTCTTTGGCGACATGCTACCAACCATATAAGAACTTTTAAGTAAAGCAATCAAGGCATGTAATTCAATTCAAGTCATAACAGGCAAGAGTCTATATTAGCATTGAAAATATGCAACATAAGAACATAAAGGTGAAAGAGCTCTCACTGTCCGTGACTCGAATGTCTCCAAACGGTGTTTGCGTGCAAGAAAGGGGATAAGGATATACGAGAAAAAGTAATTTTGTGTTGAGAACTCAATCTACTAAAGTTTCACACTTGGTCTCCTTTGGAATCTTATCTTGACTCATCCCCAGACCACTAGCCAGGTACAAGTCAAAGTGATCCACTCCTTTTCGGTATTTTGAGCACTCATGCAATGGATGAGCGTAAGCAAGAAAGTTGACACTTAGGATGGCAAAGAGAGAAAAATGAAGGTGGAGGAAGACAAAATGGTGTGAAAGGCTCACATCAATGAGGACAATCATAGGTGAGAGAAAGCCAAATGATAGATATGATGTGAAGAGTAGGGATTGCCATGCAACGAATGCACATATGAGCTAAGGTAAGCTCTCCAATGGAACTAGTGGGGGTGCATCCAACTTGCTTGCTCAAGAAGACCTAGAGCTCATTTGAGGAGGCTCATCATTGGAATATACTAGCCGAGTTCTATAGTGTGAAGGTGCCCACATAGCTATATGCATGAATGATAATCTCTATGGAGTACAAGATATAGGATGGAGTACGAGTGTGGATCTCTCAAAAGGAATAGTAGTGTGCCCCCTTCTCTCTTGTTATTTCTTTTTCTCTTTTTTTATTTTTTTTTATTTTTTGGTGGCCTCAATGTCTCTTTCTATTTCTCTCATTTTTCCTCTTTGGGATCTTTTGATTTTGTCCTCTTTGGTATCTTTTCCTCACTTTAGGGGCAACACTCTATATATTACAAGAAGTATAGAAGATCTTTCACAATTTACAAAAGTACTCAACATAAAGAAAATGAATCTATTATAAAGTATGCAAATGTATGCCCCTGCCAGTGTAGCAGGATATGCAATGATACTAGCGCGTCATGTATCAATGATTAGGGCAAGGCCCAACTAGCATGCGGCTCATCGATCAAGCAAAAGAAGGTATGACATGAAGATCAATTCATGAGAAGGTGGATGTTGCATGGCAATGTATCTCGGAAAGGCTATGGAAATGCCTTGATAGGTAGGTATGGTAGCTGTTTTGAGGAAGGATATAAGGGGGTTTATGATGACAGAGCGTATCGTGCCAAAAATTTGGTTGTACCGGCAAAGGTGGACGCCAACTCTCTGAGTGAGAAGGAGGCAATGCACGGCACAGGAGAGGCTAGAAAAATATGGGAAGGTGGAAGTGTCAACTTTCGAATACTCACATTAGTCCGAAGAACTCATGCACTTATTATCGGTAACTCTCAATCTAATAAGGAGGTTCACAAAGAGACAAGTACCCTGAGGAGGAGTGTATGGGGGTTTGGTTATCCTTGCGCATCCTCGACTCATGGTACGTGAGTGTACTCTAATATTCGATCCCTCCAAAGAGTAGTGATCCATCTAGTAGCTAAAGTTCTCAACTATTTTTGTAGGTTTACGAAAATAAACACAGATTTCCCAAAATACAAAATCTATCACTAATAGGCTAAATCTTTTGACACCAAAAGTTCAAACAATACTCAAAGCAATACCTCAAAACTATTGCAAGTTACTACTACAAAAGAATAGCAACCTCAATTACCTACTCCAAGTCAAGACACACAACTCAGTGCAACTGGCAAACTCTCTAAACAAGATAAACATGAAAACTCAAGAGAGTTCCAGCAACAAACAAAACAAAATCTATTTAAAAAGATAAACATGAAAACTAAGAGCTAAACATGAAAACAACTATGAAAAAGATAAAGAACACACACAACAAAGATAAGCATGAAAATCCTATGTCGTGTTCTAGATTTTGAAAGTGGAGCGTGTTTCTCTCCCACACAAAGAAGGATGGGTTCTAACTTGTTATGAACAACAAGAAAATCTAAAGGAAACCTAAAAGTACATAAAGAGAAAGATGTTCCAAGCATAGCACATAACGCATGAAGTGATAAAAATATAGTGGAACAAAAGACGAACTGATAATTGTTGATGGAGAAGGGGATGCACGGGGCATCACCAAGCTTAGACGCTCGAGTCTCCTTGAATTTTTCTTGGGGATGCATGGGGGCATCCCCAAGCTTGAGCGTTTGACACTCCTGAATCTTCTTTTATCATCTTCCCTCGCACACTTGAAAACTCCTTTCATACATAACTCATCATAATCTGATTAGCGAGGTTAGTACCCATAATAAAATAATTTTTTCTCTACTAGAAATAAGGATATTCTTGAATAGCTACTGTTCCTCAAGATTGCCAAAAAGTTGTTGCAAAGAGAAAGCAAGCTTAAGGTTTGCAAAACGAAGAAAAGGCAAAACAGGACAAAATCTGTGAAAAACAGACCAGCAAGTAATAAAGAATTTTTTAGGGATACTTCTGCAACTCAAATAAAAAAACTCAGAACATACGAAAGTTTCGTGATTGTATAGATCACGCTGTGTAATAATTTCAACTCAAAAAGATGAACTGGGATTTTTCTATGATTTTTCTCGTCACGAGGACAGAATTTGTTTTCTGGACAGCATGTCACAACTTTCACTTCCCTTGTCATATGAGGCTATAAATGGCACAAAGCTTGAAAAGTAAAGATACAATGATGTTGATACAGTAGTAACAATCATCAAGACCACTAAAAACAGAAGAAAAACAAAAAGGAAAACCTAAATTCATTGCAGGCTGCCTCCCGAAAGCACTTCTTTAAAGCCATTAGCTAGGCTTGATGCAAAAATATCAAGTTGTATTAATTGAACCATCATCAAGATCATCAAAAAGCTCTTCAATAGTACAACCACTCTTAAGAGGTCTTTCAAATAAAGGCCTAATAAATATACTTCTAGGGATAAACGCAAAAGGCGGAAGATCAATTGGAGTTTCATTTATTCTATTAAAGAGAGGTATCTCTTCCAAAGTCTTCACAGTTTCAACCGCTTTGGCAATAGATGGATTATTTTTTAAACGAGGAGCCTTTGGAACGTAAGAGAACCTAGGTTCCTTATTTGCTGGAGTTTCTACCTTTTTGATTTTGATTGAGGAGAAAGTAGTTCCTAGATTGTCTATGATTTCCTCAATCTTATCTATCCTAGAAGGATCCAAGTCATGGGATTTGATGGTCTCCAAGGTTTGGAAAATTTTATGCATGGAGCTATCGTGTCTATTAAAATTCTGATGAATCTTACGATCCAACTCACTTATCTTATTAATGCTTGGTATCTCTAGCTCTATCTTTTCAAGTTTTTTCATAATGTGAGCTTGGGTAATGTCCTCTTGAATGCTTGCAACAGGGGGGTTTGCAACAAGATTTTCCATAATACTAAGAGCTTCCCAAACTGGGACTTCTACAAAATTCCCATTGATAGTAGTATATAGAATAAACCTATTCCAAGAAGTAATTACATCATAAAAGTTTATAAGAAGGATAGTAGTGGATTGCTTCTTGGTGGCCCTTTTTTGAGAATCATTAATTCTATACCAGGCATCTTTCAGACTTTCACCACCCATTTGTTTAAAGGTGAGCACTTCTGCTTCACCAAAGGCAAAAGGACCAGACATAATGACAACTACTAGCAAGGTAACTATTTTTTTGATTTTTGATAAAGGACACTAAAGCAAAAACTGAAAAGTAAACTAACAAGACTAAAAATAAAGATAAAAGATAGTGTGCCACTCCCCTATCTTGAAGAGCAGGGTGCCGGACAACGGCTCCAGATATTGCTTTTGATGCCGCGAGAGTTGACGGGTATAGCTTTGCTTGCGTTCCCGGCAACAGAACTTCTCGCCCCTCGTTGGTTACCCAAAGTGGAAGGTTGAGATGTAGACAACAACAAATTTCCCTCGGTGAAGATACCAAGTTTTGTCTCCAGTAGGACTCCAGCAACGACAGGAAGGTGACAACGGCGCCAGAAGTTAGGCGGTTGACGTGGACCTGCACACACAACAGATAACTTTTCTCCCAACGAGTTCAGAGAGGTTGTCAATCCCTCCGGCCTTGTTGTTTACAAAGGATCAAACGCACAGGATAATAATGATAGTGATAGCAATGGAAAAGTAAATAAAGAAGAAAATAAATAGTGGGTGTAAACAGTATTGGAAATATGGACCGGGGTCCCATGATGTTCACTAGTGATGTCTCTTTCCCAAAAGACGAGAAAATAGCCATGCGAGGTAAACAAATTACATATGGGCAATTGACAGGCACTACTAGGGAATAGCCTTATGGTGGCGCACAGTTTTTGAGTTTAGTGGCGCATTAGGGATGCGCCACTAACTACAAGCCACTAATAAGGGCTTAGAGGTGGCGCATTCTGGATGCGCCACCCCTAAGGCCCTTAGGCGTGGAGCATCTCAGAATGCGCCACCTCTAAGCTCTTAGGGGTGGCGCATTCTGAGATGCGCCACGCCTACGGGCCTTAGGGGTGGCGCATTCACAGTGCGCCACTAAATCCTGACAATATGCGCCACTAAATAATTACAGAAACAAAAAAAAGAATTACATAAAAGAATAAAAGCATTACAGATATTTTTATTATATTACAGAAATGCAAAATACAATATAACAATGAGGCCAACAATTATTGATACAAAAGAATTGCAATATAATTTTTATTACAAAGGTTTAGAGGCCAACAAGATTCACAAGATTACATTCCATCACAAAATTACAATGAGTCCAACAATTATTGAAAACCGAAAGCTACTTTCGTCATCATATCTTGTTTGCTCTTCAACCTGCACAAAACAAAGCTTTAGAGGTCACATCCATATGAATCATACCAAAGGAGAACAAAGCAATCTAGCATCTATTCTTATCAACAACTTAAAGCAAGTCGATGAATGGTGAAAAGCATGCACATATGCATAAAAATGCATATGCAGTGACCTTTATACACAAAGAGGACCAAGAGTATTTGACACTACCATCTACTACACAAAGAGTACATCCAAATTACATCCAAATTACACAAAGAGTACATTCAATTGTTCTGACTCAGCTCGGGAATGGGCGGCATCCTTCTTTCGTCATGAAAGGCCTTGTGTCACGCAGGGCCTTTAGGCGGACTTCTATCTCCCCATTGGATGGTGCAATGTTCGAGTGGAAGATCGACCCCCTCATTTGTACTTCATGAAGGATGATAGTCGCCATCTGCGCTTGGATGTGAAAGAAATCCTCCTTCAGATTTGCATTGGCGATTTCCGCCTTCCTTTCGGCCCACACTCTGAGATGACTTGGCAGCGTAAGGTTGCGTTGTTCCTGTACAATCGCCCTCATGTGATGAAGGGCGTAGTACGCATCCCTCACACTGTCAGACGGCTGCTTGACGCACGGGAACTGCGCTACGTGGTTGAACACCTTCACGCCAGGCTGATTTTTCCTGAACTTGTGCTTCATGATCTTGCCTCCGGCTTTTATGTAGCCGACGAGAGCATCATCCAAATCTCTTATGACATACATGTAATCTTTCTTCTTCACACTCCCCAAGTCTATATACACGACATGCGAGTGTTGCGGTGAAAAGCAGATGAGCACGCAGTCTTGATCCTCACTGCATAATTAAAACAATCCAAATGGAATGTTGGAAGAGGACAATGGAAAGCTAAGAAATCATATATGCTACGGAGGCGAGCGAATGACTTACTTGGGAGAGTAGGTCATAAGAAATGAATCTTTGTCGGCGTTCCGTAGAATGAAGTCTGTGATTTACCCCGCCGCGAGAGCCGCGTCCCCGTCGTCCATCAAGATGCTTTCACGCATGTAGAAGGGGTCCAATATCGCGATGCTCGGGGTCTTATCTCTCCTGATACTCATAGAAAGGCTGAGCGAGAACAGACGGATAAGGCTATGGTCCAGCCGCTTGAGATGGTACAAATTGAAGATCTCCGAAAATCGCCCATGTTGAGTGGCACCTTGGCCATGAAAACCGGGTACGAGGGATTCTCTTCTCGAAGAAGAATCTTCTCTAATGCCATAATACTATGATGCACACTCTTCATATCCGAAGTTGCAAGGTCCAGCATGTCCTTAGGTAGCATCGCCCTACCAGCCACATGGATTTCAAACGAGAGATCCTTGGGTCTTGGTGGCCCGTCCTGAGCCCGGATTGGCATCGAAGGTTGGCTACTAGAAGTGATGCTCTTCTTTCTTTTCCGTCCCTTCTTCTTTTCTGATTTGGAGAAGTCACCGGCCTTTATCTGCTCAGTGGCCGCCTTATGGAGTGTGGACGGGCTGAGAATAGATCTTGTGGCATCTGCTTGAGGCTCGGTGAAGGCGCAAGCTGCTGGAGACATGTCCTGAGAAGCAGCGAAGAGACGCGTGGAGCAAGCAGGCTTCGCCGCAGGATCAGCTGGACTGCGAGCTTCCTCGTCATGCTGATAGGCTCCTTCAGCAGGAGGCATGAATAAGTCATCAGCATCTTACAAAGTATTGATGAACTGGTCGGCACTGATATCATCATCAAGATCATCGTCTTCTTGTTGTGCTCCGATGGGATCATGTGGCGCCGACACGATGACTAGCGGTGTTGTCCTAGGTGTGGTGCCCCTTTCCCCCGTCATTAAACGCATTTGGCTCTTCGGCCATAGGCATATTTGGTTGAAACAGTCACTGAGGACTGCCGGCTCGTCCTCATCGTATCCGGGGGGTTGAATGGGAGGTTCAACTCTCTCGTAGCCCGAAATCACGAGAGAGATTTGAACCCTATGCATCTCCGGTGCCATCGGCATATTGTGCATGATTCGATTTTGTGGTTGAATGATTTTACCTTTGACAACATCCTTCAACTCGTCGTCCACGACTTGTAATAGAATGCATGGAGTGTCCTCCTGCGAAAGATATATATATATATATATATGCATGTACGGCATCAGAGAGATTCCACTAAAAAAGGCAAGGAGAAGAAGTCCTCGTTTGAGTTGCAGACGCTTATAGCTACCTTGAGGACGTCGAGGTCGGCTAGTGAAGAGACCCTGCCGTCAGAGACCCCGCCGATGACGGCGGGCATGCAAGAGACGGAGGGCGCGCTGCCTCCCGTGGCGTCAGTCGCCCTATTTCCGTTGCCGCCGGGTGCATTATTTGTGACGCCCCCAAAATCAATCCGTGTACAGTAATCATACACGCAGGGTACACGGCTGAGATTAGGGTGCCACGGTGAGAATATCACAGCACAACACTAAACACAAAAGGATAAACAAATATGTTACAATAGAAGGGGTCACGTGGACCCGAATACATAAGTCATACAAGCCATAATATCTGAGTACAGACATAGTTAGTCAAGTTTTGCCTTAAGAAGGCTAGCACAAATCACATCAGAGATACAGATCGAAAAGGCGAGGCCTCCTTCCTGGGATCCACCGAACTACTCCTGGTCAACGGGGAACTCGACGTCGTAGTAGTCGCCTCCGGGGTACTCATGCTCCTGGGCTCCAACGTCGGCTGCAGCGGCCGATCAGGCAAAGCGAAAAAGGAGAAATAAAGCAAAGGTGAGTATCTAGCATACCCGCGAGTCTTACGTCCGCTACTAAGCGTTATGGATTGTATCAACAGAAATAAGAGGCTGTATATAGTGCACTGAAGACAAAAATCTAGAGCAAGGGTAAGAAGCTAGGCCTAACGAAGACTAGCATCTTCCGACGATGTCTTGCAGCATGAGGTAAGAATCAGCCAACAGTTTATATAAAGCATAAAGTAACAATGCAGCAGAAGGTGCTGCAACATTGTATAATAATAAGTTGTAATAATTAGCAATGCCTCCGAGTTCACCTCCTCGACATCCCCGCGAGGAAGAAAACCCGGAACCATACAGTTTAATAATAATAGTTTCTAGTTGTAAGATCCAGCTTCAACATAAAGCGTCCTGTTACCGTGGACACGGCTATTCAAATAGATCAATATTCCCTGCAGGGGTGCACTTGTGTTACACTACAATGCACGGATCTCCAGGGTGGCGGGCACCTTGTTAGGGAACGCTCCACCGAGGCTATCCGACACTCCACAACCCATCTTTCAAACTCAACAGAGAGGCCATCCGCCGGTCTAAATCCTAAGTACTCAGGGCCTTGGACCCCAACCCTGACGTACTCCTGCACGGTGCGTGGGTGGCCGGGAAACCGTAACAAAAACAACACAGCTCGAGCAAAGAAGACAGCGCACTTCCCGGCAATCAGCCCGCGGTACTGCTGACGTCTGAAGAGTCCTCGGACGACACCATGAAGCCGAGGAGCCCACACTCATTATCCCACGTGTACGCAGCGCAACAAGCCAAAAGGCTACTCAAGTCTTCCGCCGAACCATTTAGCATTTTATTAATTTGCGGGGCAACCATTATCGTTGCCTCGACTTAACTGACCCGCGGACAACGACAGCAGTCAGGACCACCAGTACATCGGTGCCTACCCTGTCGTCCCACCAAGTCTCTGCGGTTACCAACAAGGTGAACCGTCTCCTTACCTTGTCTCGCGTGTGCCCCTGGAGGAGCTCGACTTCCGTGGTTTGGTGACTCTCGCGGCCAACGATCAGGGGCCAAGTACACCGGTACACTGGTCGTACCCTCCTTGTCGTCCCGTCGCAATACCTCTCGCGGGTACCGTTGGGTTCCCCGACTTCTTACCTGAAGGACAACCGCTTTCCAAGACCCTATGGCGGCAAGACAAAGTCAGCCTTGAGTGGAGTACAAGGATTACTCCTTGATAGGTCACACTTGAGGTGACTAGGCATAACCCAGATAGGGGCCTTAGACGGTGTCTGCATGTACCGTACCTGTGCAGTTCATAATTATCGTATCCGCGTTCACTCCCCTGAGTGATCCCGACCCTCTATCTAATCCTAGCTAACAATGCGCAGGGCTCACTGCTGAATATAATATATAGATATAGCAGGCAGCCTAAGATAAGGAAGGCACATCAAGGGGCGACAATGACAGGTTATGCAATTGAATAGGATTTTAACGTAGCAGCAGCAGTAACAATGCCTAGTGCAAGAAATGTACAGAAAGATAGGCAATATCTGGGAAAGAGAATGGCTCTGCTTGCCTGGAAGCTCGACGGTAGAAGTAGGGTCGTCGACGTAGTAGTCGTACCCGGCAGCAGTGTAGTCGGCGGTAGCAGCGGGGTCTACCGGAGATTAAGAGGGGGAGGAAAACAGTAAATACACAACAATAATATACAAACATATGCATGACATGACATATGAAATGTTTACGGGGTTCTAACGCAGTGCAATGCACGTTGCTCGGAGCGGGAATTCATCCGGGAATGAACTACCGGCTCTGGGTGACTACCGGACAGGGTGTCCGGAGGGGGAAGGGATCATGCCGGAGGTGTCGTGGACATCCGACAAACGTAAGGGTGGTGTATCCGTGTTAGTTGAACTACTCTGAACAACTTTCGTGTTCAGAATCAATTCATCCGGGTACTTTAGCAGTACCGGACAATTTATCGGACTGACGGTCCGGAGGGGGCCGGTTCGATGTTTTTTGTGTTAGAGGGGTGTGGTAGACATACGGATAGCGTATTCGTATTCGTTATAATTTTCTGATCAATTTTGATGTATAAAGTTTTTCGATCCGATATACGGATTAAAAGATATTGATTTTATAAGTTTAATCAATTTTAAAACCTTTTTCTGAATTATTTTTATTACTAAAATCCCAAAATTATCCACAACCAGTTGACTGGTCAAACTGACATTGGGGTCCCACATGTCATCCTCTATTTAGTTATAATTCATTTTATTTAATAAAAAAAAGGGTGGCCCACATGTCATATTCACCAAGTTATTACAATTTAAATCAATTAATTAAAACAGGGGCCGGACCCACTTGTCATACACACTAGGCTAATTAAACCATTTGATTTAAACAGATATGTTTAACATATCTATTTAATCTCTTTTTTTTACAGGTGATTAAGGGGGTGGGGGCCCCATGTCAGTGGTTAATCCCCATTGTCTACAGAGGAGGCCATCCCTCTGCGCCATGGATAGCCGGCCGGGGAGGCTGCACGGCGGGGGCTTGGGTGTACAGGGGGTGCAGGGCTGCGGAGGCTAGCGTGGGGGGTTGGCAAGGGACTGGGGGGGCTCGCGCGCCAGGGGTATGGGGCGGCGGCGCACGCCGGAGAACGGGGTCGCGGCGAGGCTGTGCGGGGCGCCGGCCGCTGATGAGGCCGAGGCGGAGTGGGGGGGCGACGCGGCTCGGCGCCGGTTCCGGGCTCAAGGAGAGGAGGCCGAGGCCGGGGGAGGCAGCCGGGCAGGGCGGCTCGGCGACGCCCGGAGCAGCCACCGGCGGCAGCAGCGGTCAGGGGGAGGAGCGCTCCAGATCGGATCGAGGGGAGGGCGGGGTGCTCTGTCGTGGGGAGAGATAGGAGAGTGGGGGGTGGGGGTAGTTGACCCCGTGGTGGGGGTCGGCCTCCTTCTAGCGTAGGGGTGGGCTAGCTGGGGCCGGCCCAGGGGGAGGGAAGGGTGGGCTTCGCCCACGGGTTAGGTTTAGCTAGGTCGTTTTTGTTTTTATTTTTCCCTTTTATTTTCTGTATTTTATCTTTTGGATTTATTTTAAGTACTTAGGTATTTTTTTTTTAAATATGGAAGGTGTCACTTAATTATTGGTACAACACAAGGCAGTGCCACAAAAAGTTTGAGAAATTTTAAAAGTCATTTAATATTTTATTTAAATATTAAACTACCAAATTGGACCATCTAGTCTTCGGTTTCTATTGTTTGAATTATTTTGGGAGTCCAATAAGTTTCCAAGCACACATTCCCCTGAACTACAAATTATTATCCAATTTAGAAAAGTGGTTGCGAGATTTTTGGACGAGGTTTATTTTTCCCATTGTATTTAATATCAAGAAAAAGGAATTCTGGATTTTCATCCGAACCATGATGATCAAGGCATAGATGGCACATTGGTTTTAATTTCAATCAAAGGAGCATTTGAAACTGATTTAGGAATTCAAAGATGATCAAGGTGATGTTCAAACACAGTAATCTAATTAAAACAAGGTGAGTACTGTTTCACCAACAGTGATTACTGTTACAAGATATGAGGGCGTTACAAATCTCCCCCACTACAAGAATTCTCGTCCCGAGAATTTAAGTGGTAGCGGGAAAAAGATCGGGGTATTCTTCACGAAGGCGATCTTCGCGTTCCCAGGTGGCTTCATCTTCAGAATGATTCGACCACTGGACTTTTAGGAACTTGACGGTCTTGTTGCGGGTTCGACGTTCGGACTAATCGAGAATGCGGCTCGGATGTTCTTGATAAGTCAAGTCCTGCTGCAGCTCAATCATATCATGTTCCACTTTGCGAATAGGGTCCTTGAAGCAGCGACGGAGTTGCGACACGTGGAAGACATCGTGGACTTGGGAGAGGTTCGGCGGCAATTCCAATCGGTATGCCACTGGTCCACTCCTGGAAAGGATACGGAACGGGCCGATGTAGCGAGGAGCTAACTTGCCTTTGATCCCGAAATGATGAGTGCCTCTCATGGGAGTGACACGAAGGTACGCATATTCGCCAGGTTGATAGACCATTTCTTTGTGCTTGCGGTCATAGTTGCTTTTCTGGCGGGACTGAGCGGCTTTCAGGTGTTCACGGATAACGTGAACCTGATCTTCAACATGTTGTATAATGTCCGGACCAACGAGAGTTCGTTCCCCAGTTTCTGACCAATTCAGAGAGGTTTGACACTTACGTCCATAAAGAACTTCAAAGGGGGCCATCTTCAAACTAGCCTGATAGCTATTGTTATACGAGAATTCAGCAAACGGAAGAGATTCCTCCCATTTCTTGCCGAAGGAGATGACACAAGCTCGAAGCATATCTTCAAGCACTTGATTAACTCGTTCGACTTGTCCTTCAGACTGGGGGTGATAAGAGGTGCAGAAATTCACGTGTGTGCCCATAGCTTCTTGGAAACTATCCCAAAATCTTGAGGTGAAAATGCTGCCTCGGTCGGAACTGATCTCCAACGGAATACCGTGGAGCGACACGATTCTAGAAACATACAAGTCTGCTAACTGACTAGCAGAGATCGTCTCCTTGACTGGCAGAAAGTGGGCAACCTTGGAGAAGCGGTCGATGACGACAAAGATAGCATCGTGGCCTTTCTGCGATCTGGGAAAACCAGTGATGAAGTCCATCTCGATCTTGTCCCACTTCCATTCAGGAATAGAGAGTAGTTGCAGAGTCCCAGCAAGTCTTTGATGTTCTGCTTTCACGCGACGGCAAACGTCACACTCATCAACATAACGAGCGATGTCTTGCTTCATGTTAGACCACCAATACCGTTGACGAAGGTCTTGGTACATCTTGGTACTACCAGGGTGAATCGACAAAGGAGTATCATGAGCTTCTTTCATGACGCGCGGGGTCCAGTTTAGATTGGGCTTACTCTTAGGGACCACTAAACGATTCTTGAAATACAACGTACCATCCTCAGCAACAGTGAAGCATGATGGCTTTCCTCTAGCGATATACTTCTTGATCTTCTCGACATCAGATTCACAGGTTTTATCCACTTGATGGTGCTGTCGAGGTCCGGCTAAACAACAAGGTTATTCACATATCCCTAAGGAACAATCTCAAGGTTTAGCTTGCGTAGCTCTTCATACAGAAGTGGCTGATGTACTTCAACTTCAACTTTGCTACAGTAGGCTTTGCGACTCAAGGCATCGGCCATCACATTAGCTTTTCCAGGGGTGTAATGAATATCCATGTTGAAATCGACTATTGTCTCGAGCCATCTTTGTTGGCGGAGATTCAGATCTGGCTGAGTAAACAGGTACTTCAGGCTTTGGTGGTCGGTGTAGATCTCGCAACGATTACCAACGAGGTAATGTCGCCACAGCTTCAATGCATAAATTACTGCTGCCAATTCAAGATCATGTGTTGGATAGTTTTCTTCATGAGAACGCAACTGACGAGAACCATAAGCAATCACTTTGCGCTCTTGCATTAGGACACAGCCTAATCCTTGACGAGATGCGTCGCAATATATCACGATGTCCTTCCGGGTATCAGGGGGAGCAAGCACTGGGGGAGAAGTGAGCTTGTCCTTCAGTGCTTGGAAACTTTCCTGACATTTATCAGTCCACTCAAACTTTACGCCTTTGTGAAGCAGATTGGTCAGAGGCTTGGCAATCTTGGAGAAGTTTTCGACGAAACGACGACAATAACTGGTGAGTCCGAGGAAACTTCTGACTTGCTTGACAGTCTTGGGGGGAGTCCAATCCAGGATAGCCTGGATATGTTCTGGGTTGACGGCGATGCCATCCTTGGAAATCACGTGACCAAGGTAGGTCACTTCGCGAAGCCAGAACTCACACTTAGAATACTTAGCATAGAGTTTCTGTTCTCAAAGCTTTTCCAGTATAAGGCGAAGGTGTTCAGCATGCTCCTCTTTATTCTTGGAGTATATTAAGATATCATCCAGATAGACCACGACAAACTGGTCGAGGTACTCCATGAATATATAGTTCATCAACCGGGAGAAAGTGGCTGGGGCATTGGTTAGGCCAAAGGACATGATAGTGTACTCGTATGAGCCATAGCGAGTTATGAAGGCGGTCTTCGGAATGTCCTGTTCACGGACCCGAATCTGATGGTAACCCAACCTCAAGTCGAGTTTCGAGAACACCGTAGATCCAGCGAGTTGATCATACAGATCGTTGATCCAAGGAAGTGGATACTTATTCTGTATTGTTGCCTGGTTGATAGGTCAGTAATCTTGGACTAAACGGTTCGTGCCATCACTCTTCTTGACATAGAGCGAAGGTGCTCCCCAAGCAGAGGAACTGGGGCGAATGAATCCTTTCTGAAGTGCCTTGTCGATTTCCTCCTTAAGTTCAAGGAGTTCATGTGGCGGCATCTTGTAAGGACGCTTGGCTATAGGAACAGTGCCTGGCTTCAAGTCGATGACGAATTCCACCTCTCTAGTCGGGGGTATTCCCGGCAGTTCCTCCGAAAGACGTCGGGAAAATCATGAACGACCGGAACGTTCTCAATTCCTTCCAGGGGTGAGACATTCAAAGCATTCACCATAAATATATGCGTTTCAGCATCACGGGTAATTCGGGTGGTGTGGTTAACAATCTTGCCGGAGGGGTGTAAAAGTCGGACAGAACTGGTGCCACAATACAGTGCGGCATCGTGAACCTTCAACCAATCCATTCCCAGAATGAGGTCTATGGTGGAGGTTTTCAGGATGATGGGGGACACAAGGAATATAATCCCTTCGACGTCAATGGTGACATCGTGTACCATCATGGAGGTTTGGCAACGGCCTCCAGGGGTGCGAACAATCATCGGTGGGTTCGTCTTCTCAAACGTAATGTTACGCGATAATGCAAATGCTTCCGACATGAATGAATGCGATGCTCCTGAATCAAATAAAACAGTAGCAGGTGCGGAATTAACGAGAAGGGTACCCATCACGGTAGCGGGTTGTTCCTGAGCTTCTTCAACATTAATGTTGTAAGCATGTCCACGAGCATGAGTAGCAGACCTAGTATTATAGTTGGGGGTCCTGTTGTTTCCGCGACCATTTCCGCGGCCAGTAGGGTGAACTACCAGTTGCTTCTGTTTCTGGGGGCACTCTCTAGAAAAATGCCCAGGTTGGCGGCACGTGAAGCATAATCCATCCTGAGGACGAAGGGGTGCAACATTGGGTGGTGGAGGCAGAGCTCTTGGCATCTGCGGTGGCGGAGGTAGACGGGGTGCAGCATAAGACGGCCTCGGAGTAGGGGCAGGTGAATGGGTCACACTGTGACGGAGCCAGATGAGACGCTTCTGTGTTGCGCCCGAAGATGAGCCAACGTCACGATAGCGTTTCTGCGTTTCCTTGAACTCCATCTGGGAAGTCTCGACGGTGATAGCCTTGTTCACCATGGTGGCGAAGTTGGGAAAATCATGAACGGCAAGAGCGAGCCTGAGGTCTACATTGATCCCACGACGGAACTTCTGCTGTCGGCGAGCATCAGTGGTGATCTCATCTTCCACATAGCGAGAGAGGTTGAGGAACTCGCGCTGATAGGCTTCAACAGTCATGTTGCCCTGAGTGAGGTTGCGGAATTCTTCCTGCTTACGGTCCATGATCCCCTAAGGAATGTAGCGGGCGCGGAAGGCGGACTGAAATTCATCCCAAGTGATGAATTCTCCAACTGGCAGTGAACGCTTGTGGGTGCACCACCACTGAGCAGCGGCGCCTTTCAGGTGATAGGACGCAAAGTTCACATAGTCGGCTGGATCAACATTAGCAGACTCCAGCTCGTGAGTGATGTCGCGAAGCCACTCATCAGCATCCAACGGCTGAACAGTGTTGCGGAACACAGTGGGCTTGAGGCGGGTGAAGTCGTGCAGAGTCACACTGGCATGCTGATGGTGGTGCCCATGTTGGTTCGGCTGAGGGAATTGAGCCATGACATTTTCCATGAACTGACGGTTCAGCTCGAACTGCTGCATTATCGCGGCCATGTAATCCGGCGGCGGAGGTGGGTCGTTGGCACCACGACCACGACCACGACCACCACGACCAGCCATCCTTCTAGGATTTAACAGGGGTATTACAACGATGAAAATTTAACGAGATACCGGAATCAAGCCTGAAGTAAAAACGACAACGAAAAGGAGGCGCAGATATATATAGGAGTAGTCATATAAGACATACACATTCACACACAGAGTCAATCGAAAATCGGGCAGCGTAACGTCGTAGAAACTAAGGAAAAAAGACTCACTAGGCGGCGCGCAGACCGCGGTTAGGATTACACGACGCGACATAGATTCCACTATGTCAATCACGCCGCAAGAAAACTGTTGGCCACAGGAGTAAATGCCAGAGGACGCGCGGCCTGCCCAGAATGAGAATGGGATCCGCGGTCCGGGACCTAGGGTATGACATGATCCTAATGTCAGATTTTGTAAAACTTACCAGCAAGGATAAGAGGGAAGATTCCCAGAGCATAGGTAAGGAGAAAAGGATCCTAATACCATAGATATCACACGTAGTGACATCGATGTGGGCCCGTAAGCCAAATATTAAGTTAGCAAAATATTTTTCAAAGTCTAGACTCAACTTCGACCAACTAGTGGTGGGGTGGCTTCCTACAGGCAGTCGGCTCTGATACCAACTTGTGACGCCCCCAAAATCAATCCGTGTACAGTAATCATACACGCAGAGTACACGGCTGAGATTAGGGTGACACGGTGAGAATATCACAGCACAACACTAAACACAAAAGGATAAACAAATATGTTACAATAGAGGGGGTCACGCGGACCCGAATACATAAGTCATACAAGCCATAATATCTGAGTACAGACATAGTTAGTCAAGTTTTGCCTTAAGAAGGCTAGCACAAATCACATCAGAGATACAGATCGAAAAGGCGAGGCCTCCTGCCTGGGATCCACCAAACTACTCCTGGTCAACGGGGAACTCGACGTCGTAGTAGTTGCCTCCGGGGTACTCCTGCTCCTGGGCTCCAATGTCGGCTGCAGCGGCCGATCAGTCAAAGCGAAAAAGGAGAAATAAAGAAAAGGTGAGTATCTAGCATACCCGCGAGTCTTACGTCCGCTACTAAGCATTATGCATTGTATCAACGGAAATAAGAGGTTGTATATAGTGGACTGAAGACAGAAATCCAGAGCAAGGGTAAGAAGCTAGGCCTAATGAAGACTAGCATCTTCCGACGATGTCTTCCAGCATGAGGTAAGAATCAGCCAACAGTTTATATAAAGCATAAAGTAACAATGCAGCAGAAGTTGCTGCAGCATTGTATAATAATAAGTTCTGATAATTAGCAATGCCTCCGAGTTCACCTCCTCGACATCCCCGCGAGGAAGAAAACCCGGAACCATACAGTTTAATAATAATAGTTTCTAGTGGTAAGATCCAGCTTCGACATAAAGTGTCCTGTTACCGTGGACACGGCTATTCGAATAGATCAATCTTCCCTGCAGGGGTGCACTTGTGTTACACTACAACGCACGGATCTCCAGGGTGGCGGGCACCTTGTTAGGGAACGCTCCACCGAGGCTATCCGACACTCCACAGCCCATCTTTCAAACTCAACAGAGAGGCCATCCGCCGGTCTAAATCCTATGTACTCAGGGCCTTGGACCCCAACCTGACGTACTCCTGCACGGTGCGTGGGTGGCCGGGAAGCCGTAACAAAAACAACGCAGCTCGAGCAAAGAAGACAGCGCATTCGCGGCAATCAGCCCGCGGTATTGCTGACGTCTGAAGAGTCCTCGAACGACACCATGAAGCGGAGGAGCCCACACTCATTATCCCACGTGTAGGCAGCGCGTACAAGCCAAAAGGCTACTCAAGTCATCCGCCGAACCATTTAGTATTTTATTAATTTGCGGGGCAACCGTTATCGTTGCCTCGACTTAACTGACCCGCGGACAACGACAGCAGTCAGGACCACCAGTACATCGGTGCCTACCCTGTCGTCCCACCAAGTCTCTGCGGTTACCAACAAGGTGAACCGTCTCCTTACCTTGTCTCGCGTGTGCCCCTGGAGGAGCTCGACTTCCGTGGTTTGATAACTCTCGCGGCCAACGATCAGGGGCCAAGCACACCGGTACACTGGTCGTACCCTCCCTGTCGTCCCGTCGCAATACCTCTCGCGGGTACCGTTGGGTCGCCCGACTTCTTACCCGAAGGACAACCGCTGTCCAAGACCCTATGGTGGCAAGACAAAGTCAGCCTCGAGTGGAGTACAAGGATTACTCCTTGATAGCTCACACTTGAGGTGACTAGGCATAACCCAGATAGGGGCCTTAGACGGTGTCTGCATGTACCGTACCTGTGCAGTTTATAATTATCGTATCCGCGTTCAGTCCCTTGAGTGATTGCGACCCTCTATCTAATCCTAGCTAACAATGCGGAGGGCTCACTGCTGAATATAATATATAGATATAGCAGGCAGCCTAGGATAAGGAAGGCACATCAAGGGGCGACAATGACAGGTTATGCAATTGAATAGGATTTTAACGTAGCAGCAGCAGTAACAATGCCTAGTGCAAGAAATGTACGGAAAGATAGGCGATATCTGGGGAAGAGAATGGCTCTGCTTGCCTGGAAGCTTGACGGTAGAAGTAGGGTCGTCGACGTAGTAGTCGTACCCGGCAGCAGTGTAGTCGGCGGTAGCAGCGGGGTCTACCGGATATTAAGGGGGGGATGAGAACAGTAAATACACAGCAATAATATACAAACATATGCATGACATGACATATGAAATGTTTACGGGGTTCTAATGCAGTGCAATGCACGTTGCTCGGAGCGGGAATTCATCCAGGGATGAACTACCGGCTCCGGGTGATTACCGGACAGGGTGTCTGGAGGGGGAAGGGATCATGCCGAAGGTGTCGTGGACATCCGACAAACGTAAGGGTGGTGTATCTGTGTTAGTTGAACTATTCTGAACAACTTTCGTGTTCATAATAAATTCGTCCGGGTACTTTAGCAGTACCGGACAATTTATCGGACAGACGGTCCGGAGGGGTACGGTTCGATGTTTGTTGTGTTAGAGGGGTGTGGTAGACATACGGATAGCGTATTCGTATTCGTTATATTTTTCTGATCAATTTTGATGTATAAAGTTTTTCGATCCGATATACGGATTAAAAGATATTGATTTTTAAGTTTAATCAATTTTAAAATCTTTTTCTGAATTATTTTTATTACTAAAATCCCAACATTATCCACAACCAGTTGACTGGTCAAACTGACATTGGGGTCCCACATGTCAGCCTCTATTTAGTTATAATTCATTTTATTTAATAAAAACAGAAGGGTGGCCCACATGTCATATTCACCAAGTTATTACAATTTAAATCAATTAAGTAAAACAGGGGCCGGACCCACTTGTCATACACACTAGGCTAATTAAACCATTTGATTTAACTAAATGACCAGAGGGCCCACCTGTAAGTGTCTTATCTAGTATAATAATGTTTAACATATCTATTTAATCTTTTTTTTACAGGTGATTAAGGGGGTGGGGGCCCCATGTCAGTGGTTAATCCCCACTGTCTACAGAGGAGGCCATCCCTCTGCGCCATGGATAGCTGGCCGGGGAGGCTGCACGGAGGGGGCTTGGGTGTATAGGGGGTGCAGGGCTGCGGATGCTAGCGTGGGGGGGTGGCATGGGACTGGGGGGCGGGGGTTCGCGCGCCAGGGGTTATGGGCGGCGGCGCACGCCGGAGAACGGGGTCGCGGGGGGGGGGGGGGGGGGGGGGGGTGGCCGAAGCCATGGCCACGGCGGGCAGAGGTGCAAGGGAACGGGGGGGGGGGGCAGAGGGGGGGCGACGCTCACGGCCGGCTCACAGGGAGGAGGGGTCGTCGCGGCCGATTGCGCTGAACGACGGGGAGGTCGCGGCGCGGCGAGGCTGTGCGCGGCGCCGGCCGCTGATGAGGCCGAGGCGGAGTGGGGGGGCGACGCGGATCGGCGCCGGTTCCGGGCTCAAGGAGAGGAGGCCGAGGCCGGGGGAGGCAGCCGGGCAGGGCGGCTCGGCGACGGCCGGAGCAGCCACCGGCGGCTGCAGCGGTCAGGGGGAGGAGCGCTCCAGATCGGATCGAGGGGAGGGCGGGGTGCCCTGTCGTGGGGAGAGAGAGGAGAGTGGGGGGGTGGGGGTAGTTGACCCCGCGGTGGTGGTCGGCCTCCTTCTAGCGTAGGGGTGGGCTGGCTGGGGCCGGCCCAGGGGGAGGGAAGGGTGGGCTTCGCCCACGGGTTAGGTTTAGCTAGGTCATTTTTGTTTTTATTTTTCCCTTTTGTTTTTCTGTATTTTATCTTTTGGATTTATTTTAATTACTTAGGTATTTTTTTTTAATATGGCAGGTGTCCCTTAATTATTGGTACAACACAAGGGAGTCCCACAAAAAGTTTGAGAAATTTTAAAAGTAATTTAATATTTTATTTAAATATTAAACTACCAAATTCGACCATCTAGTCTTCGGTTTCTATTGTTTGAATTATTTTGGGAGTCCAATAAGTTTCCAAGCACACATTCCCCTGAACTACAAATTATTATCCAATTTACAAAAGTGGTTGCGAGATTTTTGGACAAGGTTTATTTTGCCCATTGTATTTAATATCAAGAAAAAGGAATTATGGATTTTCATCCGAACCATGATGAACAAGGCATAGATGGCACATTGGTTTTAATTTCAATCAAAGGAGCATTTGAAACTGACTTAGGAATTCAAAGATGATCAAGGTGATGTTCAAACACAGTAATCTAATTAAAACAAGGTGATTACTGTTTCACCAACAGTGATTACTGTTACAAGATCTGAGGGCGTTACATTATTGTTATGCCCCGGTTGCTCGATCGTGGCCGGAGGAGTTACCATCACGTCCGGCGTCGCCGCCGCAGTGTTGGCGGCCGGAGTCACCAATACGCCGGGAGTCGGTGCGGGAGCCACCACTACGGCCGGAGTCGGGACTGCAGGCGCCGCGGGGCCCGAGTTGCTGCCGACCATGCTGGGGACTGGTATGGGCCCTTGTCCACCACGCGCTTGCCAATTCGCGAGCGACTGCATCATATCTGGAAGGAGAGCGTTCATCGTCTTCGCCACTTCGTCCTGGACAAGCTGCGGAAGCATGTTCACCTTCTCCTCCAGTCCACGAACATAAGCAGCATCTTCTTCGGTCCTTCTCGCCTTGCGCCATCTCGAACCGGACTGCTCCGTCGATTTTCCATAATATTCGGACCAATTTAGGTCCGCACCAAAGCCGACCACATGGCCGGCTGACGATGGCTTCGCCGTCACGTCGTCAACCTTCTTGACCTTGTTCAACGCCCTGTTAATAGCGTTGTCCCACGGGCCGGCCGGCTTAACCGACGACTCCTGCGATGAGGCAATTTTCATTTCCGCTTGCTGCAAAAAGAATGTGAAACGTTAAGAAATTGTGAACTTCACTCGAGAATTCAATCGACAAGGTCGCGTGGTAAACTACTTACCACGGCAGTCGTAAACTCCTGAATCTTAGGATCGATAATTATTTTTGAGGTTGTTTTGTCCTTATAGCTCCGGGCCCTCACCAAGAATTCGGTCTGCGGATGATCTTTGTATTGCTGGAAGGGGTTAGGTATGCCCGCAGCGGTGTACTCGGCATCCTCCTTGTCCCATTTAGGCTTGGAACTTTTGTAACCACTGGCTCCGAGACGGTGGTTACCTATGACCTGCGACCGCATGGCCTTGCCCTTTGCACTCGCGGCCTTGGCTTGCTCGGACTCACACCTATCCTTGAAAAGGTTGTAGGTAGCTTCGTCGATCAACGGCTCTTTCTCCTTGAGCTCCTCCCAGGTTTTGTTCTTTTCAAAAATTGCCCTCTTCACCCGGGTTTTCCAACTGGACATGGCCTCTCTCATCTTCCTGAGGGCCCATGTGTTTACTTTGTTCCCTCTGAGTTTGGTGTTATCGTACGGCTCCGGAAACTTGTATCGTCCGTGCAGCTTGTTGATAAGAAGCTGACAATAATGAATATTCTCACGACTCCTGAGGTTAATCGTGGTGATCGACACGGTGTTGCGGAGGATCGCCACGACTTGACGGCCGTACCCTTCCGAAAAACGTTCGGGCTCTTTAGGAATCCCGACGGCGGTCACAACAGTAAACTCTTGCCTGATGACGCCGACCTTGGTCGGTTTCTGATTCCTCTTCTTCGACTGGGTACCATCTGTGTTGGAGCCACCGGTCCCATCATCCTCGCCGATGTTCCTCTCGCCGTCTGTCGTACCAGCCTCCTCCTTCAAGTCATCATCCGATGAGTCGGACTCCGACTCTATCTCCTCCTCATACTCCTCCTCGCCCGGAGGTACTTCCTCTTCTATCTGCTCCTCGACCTCCTCCTGGGAGTATTCCCAAAATTGCTTCCTTTTTTCTCCCGGCTGAGAAGAAGGACGGGCATCGGCTCCGGTCGACATGTTTTCACTAGTACAATATTAATAAATGCAACTACTTAATTAATTAGCACAATAAATAAATGCAAATACTCTCATGTTAAGAAAAATAGCAAAGGTCATGCACGAATTCACGGAAAAATTCGGCATGACCTTTGCTCTTTTTCTTAACATGAGAGTGCCCCATTCTCAACCGAAACGGAAGTTAATCAACATTTCGGGAGAAAGGGGATAATGATTTGTACCTGCACAACATATATATATATATAGTAGATCTATAGTAGATATTCAAACAGTAGATAAAAACTGTGAATAAAAATGCTGAGATGAGGGAATCTTAATGCATTGAAAATTGTTAAGAACAGATTCTACACTAGTAGTGATATGCAGAACACAAGCACCACACACATTTTTTTGACTATTTTTTTAGAGCACATAGCAAACATTTTAGAAAAAATCAAGAAACTAGTATGACTGCTACTACATAGAAGAATTATATATGCTTCATCCTATAAATGAATCATGAACATCTTTATGGCTATAAACTCGGTTTCTCAAATAAAAATAAAAATAAGGCAGAGGCACCCATCAATTTTTTTGAAGAAATTAAAAAACTACTACTATCACTTCTGCAAATGCAAAATTGTGATCAGAGGAGGTTTTATATTTTTTTAAATGTCTTATTCTATATGCATCCAGAAATGGCTTCTTCTATATGCATCAAAATTCATAAAAATCAGTTTTTTTATGAGCTTACCTAGCATCAAAATTTATAAAACAATAAGAGGTTCTCTGTCCAAGGGGAGGGGGGGTCAATAACCTTAGTATAATTTTATAAGTGTTGTTTAATAGTGGTTCTTTGATGCATAAAAACAATAAGTGTTGTCTAATAGTCCAACTTTCAAGCTTTGATACATAAAAACAATAAGACCTAGCTTTGCTCAAGCATGCCTACTTGCCAAGACAATCCTTGTTGATTCTATATACTAGCACAGTTCACATTGTTGGTGTTTTAAAAAAGTTCAAATTTAAGTTCACATTGTTGCAACACCTAAAAACAGAAAATTTGGACCTAGGCCATTGTCAAGAACTCAAAAAATTCAGACAAAGCACCATGGATGGTTGGAGGATGGAGAGGGGAGGATGGATAGGAGGCTGCTCACCTCGGGGAGGAGGCGTTGAAGGCGGCGGCGGCCAGAGTTGAGGCAGAGGCGCGGCGGGGAGGACTCCGGTGGGACTGCGGCCGTCGGGGGCTCCTCCGCGGTGGCGTCGAAGGGCAGGGGTGAGGGCTCCGGTGGGCTCCTCCGCGATGGCGTCGAAGGGCTCCGGCGGCGAGGGGCTCCGGCGTCGAGGGGCTCTGGCGGCGACGGGCTCTGGTGGCAACAGGATCGAATGGGTACTGTGCGCGAGCAAGGGGAGGGGCCCGTAGAGGTTAAGGCTTAGGGGTGGCGCATTTTGCCAGAATGCGCCACCAATAGGTTTCTTATGCGTGGCGCATCTCGGCAAAATGCGCCACGCATAAGAAACCTGTTGGTGGTACATTCTGGCAAAATGCGCCACCCCTAAGAGCACTTAGTGGCGCATTTCAACAATATGCGCCACCCCTATGCTTTTTTTATTTTTTAATTAAAGTTTAAACAATTATTTATTTTTTAATTAAAGTGAAACCATTTAAAAATAATAATTATGGAGTACATTTTTCTATAAAAGTGGTCAAACTTTATTAAGATTGACTTTGACCAAATCTTATATGCGGAGTAAAAATAAACGGAGGGATTACTTGCTCTAACCGACCTTTTGAGAATGGTGCTTCGATTGTGTATCGTCGATGTTCATACAGTTCAAACATAATAATGTGATCATATCGATCCACGTACCATGCCTTAACAGTGTCGTCGCCGAACCAAGATCCACAAACACAAGGTGTAGCGGCATTTGGAAACATAAGATTGTGATCATCAATTACAAAGTGCATATTAAATCCATGCATACACAAAGTGATCATGAATTACAAAATATTTTTCTTAAATTTGGAGCTAGCTATCTAGCTATCGTTTCCTCACGATCTTCTACTTGCCCTTCTTTGTCGTGGTTGAATAATTTAGGCCCGGGACGCCTTCACTTTTCCTCTTGAACGGGAGGAGACCTTTCTTTGGTAGGGTTGTGGTGTATGTATCCTGAGCGGCGTAGTCATCCTCCATCTTCGGGTCGCCGTACTTGTCAAAGTCTTGCCCGTTGGCGACTCCATCCATTCCGATGATGTTTCTTTTGCCTCTCCTCACTACAATGCGGCTCGGCTTTGATGGGTCGGTAATGAAGAAGCATTGGTCCAGTTGGCTAGCCAGTACCCATGGCTCATTTTTCGCGGTGACGTTTGCGCCCGTAGACTTGGATTTGGCTTCGGGTATAACCATGGTGGTGAAGTACCGGTCTTTTTTTACGACGCTCTTGGCCCATCTCACACGAAACATCGGCACCTTCTCTCCACAGTAGTCGAGCTCCCATATGTCCTCGATCCTTCCATAGAATCTTTCCTTGACATCATCGGTGTAGAATATCCCCGTTACCCCTGAGTTCTGGTAATCGAAGTTATTGTCCTTTTCCTCCGTGTAAAATGTGTAGCCGTTGATATCATACGCTTGATAGGTCATCAGGTTGCGTGCGGCACCCTGTGACAAGGTGAATATCATCTTTTCGTCCTCGGAAGCGTTCCTTCGAGGGGGATTAGCACGAAGCTCGTCCCTGAACCAAGTCATGAAACCGGAGTTGTGCTCTTTGATTAGCCGTGGATCTCGGTCAGTTATCTGCAGGCCCTAGTCACTGTACTTCTTCCTGATTAAATCCTTGTGCTTTACTATCCAAGGATCGACCAGCTGGATGTGTTGTAGCGTAACTAGGCTTGCTCTTTCAAAGTCGATGTCTCGACCGTCAAAGTTGACATGCATTGCGCGGCTTCCCTCGTGGTGACCACACCCATCGGTCCTGCCAAAGTGCTTGTTGACGGCCAGACCAACAGGGTTCTCGGTGTTGAGATAATTCGTGCAAAAAGAGATGCACTCTTCGGTTAGAAAGCCCTTCGCTATGCTTGCATCTGGACGGGACCTGTTACGAACGTATTTTTTGATGTGCCCGTTCATCCTTTCGAACGGCATCATGCTGCGCAGAAACGCAGGCCCGAGTTGGACGATATCCTCCACGACGTGGATCAGCAGATGCACCATAATGTCGAAGAACGCGGGCGGGAAATAGATCTCAAGCTCGCATAGTATGAGCACGATCTCCTCCTGTAGCCTTTTGAGTTGCGTAGCGCAAATCGACTTCCGGGAGATGACGTCAAAAAAGTTGCAAAGGCCAAACAACATTTTACGGACGTGCTCGTCCATTATCCCTCGCATCGCAACCGGGAGAATCTGCGTCATCAGCACGAAACAGTCGTGAGATTTCATCCCGCTAAAATGCTGCTTCACCTCGTCTAGGTCTCTGCTTATCTTCCCCGTGTAGCCGTTCAGAAATTTTACTCCTATGAGGCAGTGGATAAACCGCTTGATCTCCTCCTCGCACAGAGTGAAGCATGCCGGGGGGCAGTGATCAATACCGGTCTTCTTCTTGGTCGTCCTTTTTCGTTTGCGAGAGTTTTGCGTTTCCGTATCCTCTTCCTCCTCCGGCTCATCATCGCCGTCACTAGGGGGGTCAAGTTCCCTCCTGATGCCCATAAATTTCAAGTCATTCCTTGCTTTTGGCCCGTCCTTGGTCTTCTCCGGCATGTTGAGCAGCGTGCCAAACAAGCTCTCGCACACGTTCTTTGTGATATGCATTAGATCAAGGCTATGAGGACTGCGGTGTAGACTCCAGTATTGCAAATCCCAGAAAACAGACCTCGCTTTCCATACCCTCATCAAAGGCTGAGTCTTCTTTTTTTTCTTTCCCGGCGCGGGGCACTCTTTCCAAGTTTTCAGCAAGTTGTCGATTTCTTTGCCGCTCCTTCGAGCTGGGGGTGCTCGGAGCTCCTCGCTTCCATCGAACATATGTCCCTGTTTTCTCCACGCGTGTTTCTTGGGAATCCACCTCCGAGACCCATGGAACACGGTTTTTGAAGATCCGGGATCTTTTGGTAGCTGGCGGTACGTTGTATTATCCATGCACCTAACGCATGCACAGAATCCTTGGACCACCTGCCCTGAGAAATATCCGTATCCGAGATAGTCGTGCACCGTTGTGATCACCGCGGCTTTCATTGGAAATATTCTTTTGCCGCGGCGTCTCACGTATTGACTCCGTCTTTCCATAACATTTCTAGCTCCTCTTTCAACAGCTGCAGATATAGATTCAGGTCCGTACATGGTTGTTTCGGCCCTTGAACTAGCATACACATTGTTATGTACTTTTTCTTCATGCACTTCCAAGGGGGAAGGTTGTATATGCATACAAACTCGGGCCAGGTACTGTGTGTGCTGCTCTGGCCGCCAAACGGATTCACTCCATCGGCGCTCACACCAATCCTGAGGTTCCTTGGTTCTTTCCCAAAATCTGGGTATTCGAGGTCCAACGCAGTCCATTGGCTACCATCTGAAGGGTGCCTCAGCATGTCCTCCTTTTCCGGATCCGGGTTCGGGTCATCCTCTTTTATCTTCTTTCTATCCGCGTGCCAGGTCATGAGCTTTGCTTCCTCGGGATCTATGAAATACCTCTGCAGACGAGGAGTGATCGGAAAGTACCATACCACTTTTCTAGGAACTTTCTTCCCTCTCTTGTATCGACTAACACCGCACACCGAACATGTGGTTTTATCTTCGTCCTCACCCCGATAGATCATGCAATCATTTATGCAGACGTGGTATTTAACGTGCGGAAGATCGAGAGGGCAAAGGACTTTCTTGGCCTCAGCGATACTGGTTGGGCACGTGTTTCCCTTCGGAAGACGATCGTGTTTCCCTTCGGAAGATGTTATCATCGAAGCTTTCATCGGTCCATTTGTGTTTTGCCTTCATCTCCATAGCCCCAAGTGTTACATCCAAGCTGGTATCCCCGTCGTTGCATCCTTCGTACAACTTCGTAATCGCGTCTTTCTCGAGTTGCACCATCTTGGCTTTCTCTCCAGCTGCACCTCTTGCGTTCAACGCCTCTTTGACAAGCAGCTCTTGAACATGAGGGTCCCGCACCCAGATTGAATCATCATGTCCGACATCTTAATCTTCATGTCCGGCATCTTGATCTACATGATCCGCTTCGGCATCTTCTTCATGATCATGTACGGGATGCTCTTCGTCATCTCGCCCGCCGCTGTTTTCTGGTTTCCCTTCCTCATTTATTGGCGCCCCACCATTGACGTCCTCCTCCTCACCAGCTTCATCACTTATCCAACGTGTGTAGCCATCCATCAAACCATTACGCTTCAGGTGTCTTTGCAATATTCCGGAATCAGGCTCGGTCACGCACTGCAGTTTGCATCTCCGACACGGACATCTTATATCCGACCTATTATTCCTTAGCATGTCGTTTGTCGCAAATTGCATCCACCTAGCCACGGTGATATCGCTCAGCATCTCGCGGACCATGGTCGATCACCTGCGTGCACGGAGAGAGCAACACAATTATATATCACAGTCGTCGCCGGAAAATTCGGCATGACCTTCCCTAATAATGCATGGGAGCATGCGGAGAGTGCACTAGAAATTTGCCGAAACAGAAATGAATCGACATTTCGGCAAAACATTTGCCACTCAAGATACACATATACATCAAACCACCATAAGCTTCACATATACATCAAACCACCACAAGCTTCACATATACATCAAACCCAAGCTTCACATATACAACAAACCCCAAGCTACTAAGGGCAAGTATATGGGTCATAAATGGAACAAAAGAGTTTTGGAGGAGGTCCACTTACTTCAATATGAAACAAATTAGATGTAATGCCAAGTATCGATGGATAAATGGAAGAAATGAGGTGGGGAGGAGGAGAAAACCGAATAGATCTAGGGTGAGAAGAGTGGATCTAGTTTGAGAATTGTGTGGAGTGAATGAGAGGTGGTAGGTGGGGTGGAGTAGATAAGGGCAGCTCTAGGCATTTAGTGGCGCATATATAAAGTCAATGGTGGCGCATTGGTGAAATGCGCCACCCCTAAGCTCTTATGGGTGGCGCATTAGGTAAATGCGCCACCTCTAAGGACCTTATGGGTGGCGCATTTACAATATGCGCCAACCCTAAGAGCTTAGGGGTGGCGCATTCTGTATATGCGCCACCTATAAGCTTATTAGGGGTGGCGCATATTGCTAGATGCGCCACTTATAAGATCATCTAGGCTGGCCCACTCTTAGGGGTGGCGCACTGGAAAATAATGCGCCACCCATAAGGTCTTATGGGTGGCGCATTATTTTCCAGTGTGCCACCCCTAACAGATGGTGGCACATGGCTTTCTATATGCGCCACTAATAAGCTTTCCATGTATAGCTATTTCCCTAGTAGTGAGGATTATGTGCGCAAACCAATGCTAACTATGCTATAAAGAAAGGAAGAGGATCAAAAGCATGGGCGATACGCCAAGAAAAGTAGACCAAAATCCATCTGCATTTACCTACTAATGATCCACCTTGAGATATCTATCCAGAACATCTCGCTGGTATTAAGTTGCGAATCCCACCGAAAGTGTAAACTCAAAGCAACAGAAAACTGCATTAAAGAATTTTGCGTAAAGTAAACAATCCTTGCACCCGCAAGTACAAGCACCGTTGTTTTCTCCCTTGTGGCAACAGCACATCCCCTAGACTCATGTTTCTGTCACTCAAGCAAGTCATCGGGGGGCATGTACCCACAATCATGCATAACGCTCCCTCTTGGAGTCACTGCCTACTACTTGGCGAAAGCAATAAACAACAATGAACAACATGCAAGAATTACTCAAGAACATAAATATAAAAGAGGAGAATCAAATATATTAGTGAAACACAATCTGAACATAGTCTCATAATCCATTGGATCCCAGGAAACTTAGCATAGCAACAGCAGAAAGATTACATATGTGCCTTGATCATGTAGGTCATCTCACGAGGTCTAAACCATGAAGAACAAAGAGGGGAGGAGAACATCACATAGCTACTGATCATAGACCCATGGTCCAAGTGGACTACTCACGGTTCATCCGGGAAGCATGCATGGTGGTGGAGAAGCTCCCGGAGGTGTTTCCTCCCGCCGGCAGGGTGCCGGGAAGAGGTCTCCTAGTGCTCCCGATCTTGGAAGCGCGGCGGCGGTGGAACATAGGAGAGATTGCGAAAAAGGGTTCTGTCCCCGAGGGTTTCTCGTCACGGGGAATAAATAGGCGAAGGGGGCAGCCAGAGGTGGACCAGGGGCCCCAGGCGCCCCCCTGGCGCGGCCTAGGGGGTGGCCGCGCCAGGTAGCCTCCTCGGCCACCCTTGGCCCCCCTCTGGCCCCACTTGGGATCTTCTGGAAGGTTCCCGTATGCTGATTTTCCTATATTTTCCCAGAATTTTTATGGCACTTTAAATAATGGGAAAACCTGAAATACAAAAACAGTAGAAAACAGGAACTGGCACTGGGGTGCACTGAGTTAATAGGTTAGTCCAAATATGCTCAAAAGTGTATGGAAGTTCATCAATATCATAGCAATATCACACAAAAGAGGCATGGAGCAAGCAGAAATTATAGATACGTTTTGGAAGTATCAGCAAACCTGGAGCGACTGCTTCCTGGTCCTCCTTGTCCCATGTTGGTTTCTTGCCATAGTATCCACACACACCCATACGGTGGGGGTGTGTGTTCCTCATCTGAAGCTTCGATTGCATGGAACTTTTTAAAGAAAACTCCTTAGATGACCTTCCCCTTTTGAACTCCTCCCAATCTGGATTATTAATCATGGTGTATGCAGAGAAGGGATCCTTGCATTTAAACATGTATTCCTTGTACAACACGTGCTTCCAATTTCTCCAAGCATCCCTGACCTTACCTAGTGCACATCTTTCTAGCCGCCATAAGAACTCATCTGGCGCGGTGAAGTGCGACATGATCTCTATGATTATCGTTTCCTGATGTGCTGGGTCAACCTTGCAAAAATCTGCCACATTGATGTTGATCCTTGCCCTGCCAACGTATCCACACACACTCCTCAACTTTGTTCGTGCTTTATCTGGATACTTTGGAGCCCAAGTATACTCATCAATATTGTGTATTTCATATACACCTTTGGGCTCAAGGGTAGGCCGTCTGGGAGCGTTCTTCCGTGTCTGGGACCTGATAGTGGTGACTGACAGTGGCGTATGAAGCTCCGAATGAGTTGATTGCGTGGTGTTCGTCGGATCAGGCGAAGGATTCATAGGACAGTCGAACTCAGATTATGACATGCTCTCTTCACTATCATGGGTGCTGTTGTCTGAGCTCGACATTTACGGAACAAATCACAAGCGAAACTCGGTCAATCTAGCAGCTTGGTCTATATGAAGCTGACTGAATTTAACATTTTCTTAAATTTAGACGTCAACGATAACCAAATTTGGGTCATACAGAGCGAAATGTATGAACGTTCGAGCTAATTCAATATAGACTCACCTCGATGGACAGCAGGACCGCTGGTTAGTTCTTACCGGCCGGATGGCGCGCGGGCTCGCCAACGAAAGGCGGGCAGACGGGGACGCGTACGCGCTGGTGGAGAGAGACACACGGGTTGCCACTCAGACGGTGTGTGTGTTGCACACCGTCGACGACAACGCTAAGATGTGGATCTGGGTGGAGAGGGGACGGCGAGGGCGGCTGGGGAGGGGAGGGGCAATGGGGTTTGGATGAGAAAAAATTCCCAATTGCAAGTGGAGGCCGAAACCTTGGTATTGCAGCGGCGGAAAATAACGCTGGCGAAACGGGGGGACGCGCGGAAACAATGCTATGCAGACGGTTATATCTAAAAAACCATGTGCGTTTATCGATTTCTTTTGTTCAAACGTGTTGGCCACTCATTTGTTCGATGACTTTACAACCCATGTTTTCGGTACGCGACATTATCCCACCGCCAAAACTCGTCGATAACAAGGCATGTCCTAGTGAACTTGAACTACTTTGTGGTAACTACTTCGCTTTGTATATATTTAATGCATTAACCGATATTATATATATTAAATGATTTGAAATCATATATACGCACCAAGATAACGAAATTCTGGCACGTTTTCTGAACATGGCCTTGGAAGATCGTACAAAAAATTAAAATGATGTACGAAATGTCACGATCACGATCCCCGTGTGACCTAAGCATACATCTCACGTGAGGGGAATATTAGTTCTCGTACGATTTGTTTTGGTTTCAAGCAAACCGTAATGTTATTATATTGGTTGGCATTGTATTTTGTTTACATATGAACACATGATGATCACAGTATGACTTCAAAATCGGAGTAATTCTTGGTTAGTTCGGCAATGTAATTCATTATTTCTTATGTAATCAATCAATGGAATTAGGTCAAAAAATCATTGGATCTTTGGGTTTTTCATGTAGAGGGGTTACAAAAATAATTCATGTGTTGCATGTTAAAAGACCAATAAGACTTTCTATCATTCTCTTAAACTTTCGATGACAGCGGCTCTTGCAAACAAAGTCATCTCACACGGATGATCATGGCTTATGTATCCCACGCGTTGTCGTATGGCCATGGTTCCTTTTCTATAAATCATGGACTGCATCAATGGTGTTAAGTTAAAATTCAACATCCCATGGATATCTTTCATAATGTACATTAAATGCATTCTAATAAATTGATATGAAATTTTCGAATTTGAACTCGAAATGTAACGACAAATGCGTAAAGAGAGTGTTCTTGGGTTACCGCGTAGTACCCACGCATGGAATTTGAGTGAATTCGGGCCACATTGGCAAGGTCTTTCGGTCAGAAACATTGCGGTCGTCAGTTTTAAAGTTCCAAAAAAATCAAAACCACTCCGAAATTGTCGCGGCTTTGCATGGCGCCGTGGTTAGGTGAAATTAGGGTGTGGTAAGAATTTCAGCCATTTTGGGAAAGGTTATAATGTATTCGCCTTGCAAAATGGGGGGTCTCGCATGAAGGATCAAGGTTTATATAAGGAAGGAGACCTGAGGTGTTCAAGTTTCAACTAAAATAGGTTGTCACGCCATCGATTGTCATTGTTATTTTTTTCACAGCTAGCACGCATCTACATGTGACCTGTGTTCAAATTAGGCTGCATTCCTTGCTAATTTCCTATATTTAAACATTTTATTACACTTAAAAACTTGAAATGAATTAAATAGAATATCCGCTTGAACTTCAGGTACAAGGGGTGGCTTCGTCGGTGGCTGTTGGATCCTGGTGCATTGGATGGTGCGGGCATGCGATCCGCGGTGCTGCCATTTGGCCAATCAGAACGCACGTCCGAACGGCCCGTGTTTGAGGTTGTAAACACAGTTTTTCATTACGACGGTGTGCGTTGCAATATGAGCTGGAACAGCAAGTACTTTCCACGGGTAAGGCCCCCTCGGTGGTTGTTGGATCCTGGTGCATTGGACAGTGCGGGCGAGCGATCCGTGGTGCTGCCTTTTGGCCAATCAGAATGCACGGTCGAAAGGCCTGTGTTTGAGGTTATACACATAGTTTTTCATTACGACCGTGCACATTGCAATATGAGCTGGAACAGCAAGTACTTTCCATGGGTAAGGCCTCATCGGTGTCCGTTGGATCCTGGTGCATTGGATGGTGCGGGCGTGCGATCCGTGGTGCTGCCTTTTGGCCAATCAGAACACACGGTCGAACGGCCCATGTTTGAGGTTATACACACAGTTTTTCATTACGACCATGTGCGTTGCAATATGAGCTGGAACAACGAGTACTTTCCACGGGTAAGGCCTCCTCGATGGCCGTTGGATCCTGGTGCACTCGACGGTGTGGGCGTGCGATCCGTGGTACTCCTTTTTGGCCAATCAGAACGCACGGTTGAACGGCTCGTGTTTGAGGTTATACACACAGTTTTTCATTACGACCATGTGTGTTGCAATATGAGCTGGAACAACAAGTACTTTCCACGGGTAAGGCCTCCTCGGTGGCTGTTGGATCTTGGTGCATTGGACGGTGCGGGCGTGCGATCTGTGGTGCTTCCTTTTGGCCAATTAGAACGCACGGTCGAACGGCCCATGTTTGAGGTTACCCAAACGATTATACATTTATAGCCGTGTGAGCTGAAAGCCTAACCAGACAAATCCTAAAATTCCCCATAGCTGGACTAATCGTCATTACTAAGTCATTCAACGAAAATGATCAGACACATCCACGACGTTTAGGCTGGTCACAATGGGCAGTAACTTAAACTGATAACATATACACATATTATTAGTTTATGTTAGCACGTTCACATTGGTAACATGTATGTGGTGTCATGCAACACGTTATTTTTACTCCGTCCGATCCATAATACGTGTCGCTCATCTAGTACAAAGTTTGTACTAGCTTAGTACAAAATGAGCGACACTTATTATGGATCGGAGGGAGTAGGTTATATACTCATCTTGCTTTGGTATGTCTGTTGTTATATTAACTACTAGCTAAGTTACCACAAACACTTCTCTACTCATTAACTACATGCCACTAAGCATTTTTTTCCTTGAAATGTGTGATGTTGCCACCTACTCCCTCCGTCCTTTGAAGAGTGTACTTCCATTTTTGTTGGAAAGTCAAACTTTTACAACTTTGACCATGATTATATAAAAAACCATGCCACTATGGCCAAACGCTTCTCTACTCATTAACTACATGCCCATTGTAAGTTACTCCCATTTTGGCCAGCCTTATGCTACTCAATCATATATAGTGGGGTGTATCATATGATACTATTATATGATAATACCTTCATAATAATAATGCATAATATCATAAACTAGTATCATTGAGGATCTCATTTATCGACATGCATGACACATAGTAGCATGGAATTTATCATGATACCGTATCTACCTATGTTACTCCAACACTCTACCTCTCATTTTTAATTATTTTCCATATAAGCATTTTGCTAGTCCCAAGTATATGTTCCTAGCTATGATACCCCCACTATGGCCAATTTTAGTATACATCTGAGCCATTCCTCGTAGTTCACTACATTTATTCATTAATTGCATACAGAGACATTCATATTAGTTATACCGAATAACCCCTCGTACTTTTTGTTTACTAAGGAAGAATGGTTTGAAAATTACCCCCATGTTGCATGGTAGATGAGAGCATAACTTTCTGTCGTTTTCAGAAAGTTATGTCGTCATTCTCTTGCACACTAGGTCATCACACACGAATGGTCATGTTCTTTGTTTACTAATGCGTTAGGGTTGAAAGCAAACATGACATTTCCTTTGTCGGATGGCACAGTTTCCTTTTCTACAAACCACTTACTGTATCCCTTGCATTAAGCTAAACTTTGCCATTTTTACTGGATGCATTTGATATTTTTTAGGCATTAAGTGCATTTTAAGCAATCCATATGATTTTTTCTAAATGTAGCCGCAAGTAAACGAAATTTTCGCGAGTTGTGCTGGACCTTTTGTGTGCTCCCGGGTTAACGCGTAGTAATCACCCATGGAATTGGAATACAATTGGAACACATTGGAAAGGGCTTTCGTCCGGAAACATTGAGGTCGACGATTTTAATTCCAAAAAATCTAAAATCAATCGGAAATTGACGAGTTTTTGCTAAATGTGTCTTGTGTTCAAACTATGATGTATTCCTTGTTAATTTCCTATATTTAAACAATTTATTATAATTAAAAACATTGAAATGATTTAAACAGAATATCCACTGGAACTACAGGTACAAACGGTGTGTTTGTTGGTGGCCGTTGGATCCGGGTGCACGGACGGTGATGAAGACATGCGATCCGTGGTAGTGCGTTCTGGTCAATCAGAACGCGACGTCGAACGACTCAGGGTTGAGTTTATCCAGGCGTTTGTACAATTAAAACCATGTGCATTGATAGCCTCACCATTGTTCAAGGTTGAGGTTTCTTCTACTCAGCTGACCACGGTTTGAATCCCCTCTAGACGAATTTGTGGTTTCTCATTAAGTGGACTTCTATCTTAATTCTAGGCCATGCCGGGTACCTCCCCATTATACTGGACCTCATTTTTTTCATCAAAAGACATCAATGTGGGTGGCAACACCATATATAGAAATCTATACGACATACACACTCAGAATATAGGATTTCTCCGCGATTCATAGATAAAGCCATGACTAGAAATCAGAGTTGAAGTTACAAGAAAACACAACATCCGCTGTGGGCACAACAAAAACAAGCCCAATACATAGAGGGCATACACACTTTTTTAGATAACTAGTTAGTCTATTCGTTCTTCTTCGCCTGGCTTGTCTCCAAGCTTGTACATGTGAACATCATTTGCACCAACCCCCCTCATGTACACAGGATCTATGATGGTATTTTCATTCATTGATGCCTCGATTCGTGCACCAACTGTTGGCAAATCATCAAACTGAATTTACTCTTCTTCATCGGCAACATTTTAAACTCCTAATATCTTCCTCTTACCAAACATAACCACATGGTAACCATCATTCAACATGTCTGTCACATAGAAAATTTGGGTAGCTTGACTAGCGAGAATGAACATGTCACCCTGGTAGGCCATATTATTGAGATTCACACAGGTCCTCCCGTATTCATCAACTATCACTTCTTCAGGATCGACCCATTTACACAGGAATACTTCCACCTTGATTTGCACATAGTCAAGCTCCCAAATCTCCTGGATGGTTCCATAGTGAACAACAGACTTAGGATTTTTACCGGCACTCAGGGATTCTATTTTAACAGAGCTATTCTGATATGTGGTCCTCTCATCACGATCGATCATGTAGAACGTGTTCCCATTAATTTCATATTCTTGGTATTTCACAACTGTAGGTGATGGTTTTTGCGCCAACCACGTTAGCACGTCACCGTTGGGTCCATTTTTCAAACGATCCTTCAGCCATCCAATGTATTCTGCATTGTGTGTATTGTTCAGTGTGCTTACTGACGGCCTCTTTAGACGATAACTATTTTTTATAAACTCCAAGTATTCATCCTCATAAGCGGAGAGACGACTGGTGTGATGCAATGTCGTCAAATGGGCTTCATCTAACATTGAAGAACTTGAATGGCACGGTGTTCCCTTAAGTACCGGATAACCAGTGCCTTCCTTCGTGCCGAGACAGAGGCACACCAATAGGTTGTTGTTTCATGTATTCTGTGCAAAACTCAACCACCTCCTGCGATACATAACCTTGCACGATGCTGGCCTATGGATGATACCGGTTCTGACATAGGTGCTTCAATATTCCCATGAACCGGTCAAAAGGATACATGTTGCGTACTAAGATGGACCACACAACTTTATGTTGTCGACGAGGTGCACACTAAGATAGACCATGATATCAAAGAACGACAGAGGAAAAATCATCTCAAGCTTTGACAATATTCTCGCAATATCTTTTTGTATACCATCTTGTTCATCAGGGTCTACGACCTTCTTCCATAATTTATTGAAGAAGTCACCGAGAGCGATGATCGTGTATCGAATATGTTTGTGCATCATATTCTTGATAGACACTGCGAGGATTTGTGTCAGCATAACATGGCAATCATGTGACTTCATGTGTGTCAACTTCTTATTATCTGAATCGACTAGGTTCCTGATGCTTGGAGAGTAGGAAGAGGGTGTCTTAACTGACAACAAAAACTAAAAGAACTGTTTCACTTCGGATTTTATTAAATTGTAACTCTAGAGTTGGAGAGTATACTCACCGTCTCCGTCATTTTGCACACCAGTTGGTTGACCAACCAAGCATGTCCAACCTTGCATTTGCCCCATCCTTTGTTTTTCCTTTTATCCGGAGAAGCGTACCAAGCAGGCTTTCACAAATATTTTTCTCTACGTGCATGACATCGATACAGTGACGCGCAGTTAGAATCTTCCAATAAGGTAATTGCCAGAACACTGATTTCTTCTTAAAAACCTGGTCCTGAGGTGTTGTTTTCGAAGAAGACCCCTTTCCCTTTCCAAGCACAACATTTATTTTGTTTGCCATATCGCGGACCTCTTCCCCGGTATAAGGTCTTGGAGCTTCTCCTTTCTCTATTGTATTGTCAAATCTGCCGTCAACTTTCTGTATGGGTGACCTCTTCTTAAGAACCTACAGTGACGCATGTACACGGTTTTATGTGAGTTTGTAAGATAACGACTCGCAGTTCTATCCATGCATGTCACACATCCCACTTTCCCCTTTGTTTTCTGCCCCGATGTTTAGCCTAATGCAGGCATATTGTCAGAACCCCAACTAGGGTAAGTGATAGGGTTTGTTTGTGCCTTTGCATCATGCAAAAATTTCAAAAGAAATTCAAAAGTGGGGAAAAGAAAAGCCCTGAGAAATTTATTCAAATGGCCAGATAAAAATCTTTTTCCAAAAATCTTTTGAACATTTGGAAAATTCCTATAAATGATGCTGATCATTTTAAAAGTGGTTTGGGTATTTTCCCATACTCATGGAATTTTCTAATATTCAAATAGTGCTATGGAAATTAAAGTTTACCCCTATTTGAATTGAAATTCAAATTTATTGAATTTCAAAAATGTCCAAATTATTTATGTGACTAGCTACTGGTCACCTAGTATTTATAAAAGTATTTGGACATTTATTAAAAATGCCTAGCTATTTTAAATCTAGGAAAAACAAATGAAACAGAAAAACTAAAAAGAAAAAGATTGGAACAACCCTACCTTGCGCCCACAGGCGAGGCCCACTCACCTGGAGCCGGCCCAGCCCACACGGACATCTTGTCTTCTTCCTCCCCGGCGCCCGAAGCAGCTCGGTGTCGCGCTAACCGCCGCGCAGGCCACCGAGGAGCTTCCAGGGGCCCCTCTTCTCCCCCAAGACGCCACGGAGACGCCCAGAGAACGCCACACCCTTCCCCCCTCCTCCAGCTCACTCTCCCTCTCTCCTCGCGTCGGAACTCGCCACGGCCGAGAGCTAGGTCTCGCCGTCGACGAGCGCCTGCGTGGCCAGCAAGCTCCTGGAGCCGCGAGTTCATGTCCATCGTCACCGGCGTCGTCGACTTCCTCTCTTCCCCGCGTCAATTGAGCCCGAGCCGCACCAAAGACGTCGCGAGCACCAAGACTTCGCCGCCGGCCGCCGAGGAGGAGAACTCCGAATCCGACGCCATTGAGCACCCTCCGGCTTCCCCGAGCCCTTCTTCGCGTTCCCGGTGAGCAGAGCTCCATTTCCCCCCTATTCCCGCCTCCTCCCGTGCCCCGGAGCCCGATTCCGGCGAGGTCCAAGCTCCGGCCGCCGCCTTGTTGAAGCTGTCGTCGCGCAGGCCTCCCTGGCGTTCTCCTGCAGGGCGCAACAGACGCGGACGGCCACGAGGATCATTTTGGTGTTCGTACCGTGCCCCCCCCGTGCTCGATTCCGAGCTCCGGCGAACCTCCGCCGTGTTCTGTGGCTGCCGCCGGCTAGCCGCCGGCCGGTTAAGCCTAATCCCATGCCTAACCCCCTCCAGTGTCACTGACTGGTGGGCCAGCCCCCCCCTTAACCCCTCGATTAAGTTAATTAAACCGGGTTTAACCCCTCTGTGACTGACCAGCCGACCCCACCTGTCAGGCCCCCTGGTGACATCAGCACTGCGTCAGGCTGACGCAATAAACATTTTCCAGGGAATTAATATAATCCAGAAAATTCCAGAAAATTGTTTAAACTTGGAAAATTCATAACTAATTCATATTAACTCCAAATATAGCAAATAATATGTCTAAAAATATCAGAAAAATCCAAGGATTATGAATATGGGCTCTGTTTTCATGTTTGACCAATTAAAATTGGGTGAACAGTGCAAAACATCCATATGGCATTAATTCAAATTCAAATTTGAAGCACATTTGCAAATGACTTTGCATTTGACTTCTTTTAAATGGAATTGTAACCCCATTGTGACCAAGAACATCACCATTTCAATATTGATCATGTGTTTGAGCATTGCAAATAAATTTATACCATTGATTGTTTGTTTGCTCGATAGACGTGCAACCGGAACCGGAGGCGACCCCCTTCGTTGAAGACCCCGATATCGAACCTCGTCAGCAAGGCAAGAAAACCCCATTGATCATGTCTATAAAATCCTATTTCCCTCTCAGTCTCGCTTATGCATGTTTAGGAGATCACCGAGACACGTTCTTTCGCATAGTTGAACCCATTCCGATGGATGACCTATCATTCTGTCACCGTATTAAGAAAACCACAATCCTAGCAGATATAGGAGTTGAATGATGAGCATGTGGCCCCTGCAACTGTTACTGCTTTTGCTTCTTAGTGATACAATGAGGATGTTATGATTGTGAGTCGGGATGGAATGAACACAGTGGTGTTGATGAAAGTGAAACGTGTTGGTGAATCCACCCTAAGCAAAGGTGAACGATGAGAGGCTGTGTAGGAGTACACAGTGGGTTGTCTCGTTGAACACTACACTAGGCCCCGAGTTCCTGTTTTTTGATCCAAGACAAAGAGTATGACCACATGTAGGGTTTTATGGGAGCCCCGTTTGGCCTCTTTACATACCCGATCCGGTCCAGGAGTCACAATAGATTCGGGCTTTCCATTTGGCATGTGCATAGAAAAAGAATGAAGAAAAGGTTGCATCACCTAGATATGTGGGTGGACTTGTGAGGCAGTGAAACCATCTGGCAGAGGTGGCGTCTCGGTCCCTTACATTATCTGAGTCCGTTTCGTGGAACCGGCCGGACTCTCGAGCGGTGCCAAACTCAGGTAGTCGACTCCTGGATTAGAGAAGGTGATGTGAGGTTAGTGCCTTGGTTTCATCCACGTCCAACATCCGCTTAAAGGATGCCAAGAACGAGGCGATAAGTGATGACACGCGTGTGAAGATGTACACCCCTGCAGGTTTAATGAACTATTCGAATAGCCGTGTCCGCGGTTATGGACTACTTGGAAACCTCTACTTGATCATAGACAACTTGAATGGATACTTATAAAATCCGCAAGATAAGCGTGAGTGCTATGGTGTGCTTCTTCGTGGGGAAGTCGAGGAAGTAACCATAGTGGTGTATTGTTTGGAAACATATAGTGGACTCGTGTACGCTTCTTACCTCAAGTCTGGTACTCGTAGTTCAGGACTAGCCAAGTCAAACCTGGCACTTCTGCATGTTGAACCCCACCTCCCCTTTACCTTGATACTTGAGCATGAGTAGTTTAGTTCTGAAGTAAGTCTTGCTGAGTATGACTTTGTACTCACGTTTGCTTATTCTATGTTTTAGATAAGAACCGGACCCCGATGGAGTCACCTTCGTGAAGCTCGACTTTGACTAAGTTAGCATAGTCCCAGACAGAAGTCTGGTCCCTCGTGGAAGGGCATGTATGTCTACAAGGCTTCTCTAAGCCATTTGTTAAACTTGTCTGTACTCAGACCTAATTTTCTTCCGTTGTATGATGTAATGTTGATCACAGACATGTGATCTTTGTATCCTCTATGTGTATATCAATAAAGAGTACTTTGTAGAGTTATGTGATGATACCTGCAGTTCATACTAGGCATGTGTGTTGCGTGTATGTTTATAACATGCATGTCTTAGTATGGGTTTTCGAGACCTTAGTTGTGATCTGGCTGGCGGTCTTTTATACACCAGGTGGCCCTTAGATGTGCGCAGCTTGGGGCATCGCGATGCGATTGCTCGTGACTCTGTCACGTGCACACTTTGTTGTATGATCGAGCCCGCCCTAGACCCCGACTAAGTGATCGGGTTGGAGTAAGTTTATGTAAGATTTAGGATCCAATCGATGACATGGTTGAGGCGACTTGTCTATGAGTATGGGATTCACCACCCATAAGCATTTAGACTTGTGAGCGGACGTTGAGGACCCATCTCAGTTGATCATCCGGCCTGAATGGGATGCCCCTCACGTTCGATGCTTACCGAGAACGTTCTGTGCTTGGCCTTGTCTGCTTAGACAAGTGGGTACGGTTCTCGGCTCTCCATGTGATTGTATCGTGACTGGAATTACATACGCTAACCCCGGGTCCCGACACATATCTTGGATGGTGTGTAACAGCATGGCACGAAGGTTGAAAAACTACATTTTGTAAGCATCATAATATCTTACACCTGGTGTAGCCCACAACTCCTTCAGTTCATTCACCAGTAGCTGAAAGTAAATGTCAGTGTCATTTCCAGGTTGCTTCGGGCCTTGGATAATCATTGACACCATGGTGTATTTTTTCTTCATGCACAGCCAAGGTGCTAAGTTGTATATGCACAAAGGCACTGGCCAGGTGTTGTGCTGAGTGCTCAACTCACCAAATGGGTTCATCCCGTCAGTACACTCCGCAAGTCTCAAATTTCAAGGGTTCTTTATGAACCTTTTATACCTATCATCGATTGCACACCACTGTTGAGCATCTGCCGGGTGCCTCAAATATTTATCTTTTGTCCGGGCTTTATTCCAGCGTAACTGCTCTGCCTCTTTAGGGTTTGCATACAAACGCCTCAACCTAGGAATTAAAGGCAAGTACCAAACAACTTTAAATTGGATTCCCGTCTTAATCTCGTCGCCAGCCTTGTTCTTGTCCTTTGCTAGATTGCGCTTGTATCGTGGTTGGTGGCATATGCGACATTCACGCAAATCTTTGTCTGGAGCGTCGTACATCATATAGTCGTTCACACATGCGTGTATCTTCCGGACTTCAAGTGACAAAGGAAAAACCACCTTCATGGCTTCGTTGTTTGTAACTGGTATCACATTGTTGTCTGGAAACATGTCTTGCAAAACTGTTAGGAATTCGGTCATGCCCTTGTTTTGTACACCGTATTTTACTTTATATCTGAGAAATATTAGTGTGGCACTCAACTTGGAATATTTCCTTTTGCATCCTGGATACAAATATGTCTTGGCGTCGACCTTAAGGGTAGCCAGAGCCTTATACTCCCTGGTAAATGGTGCCCCTGGAAATCTCCAAGCATGGCATCAGAACCTGGCATGTCATCGTCATCATCATAAGATGGCATCACACAATCTCGGTTTTGTTCCGACAGGTTTGGGTTCTCACATTCTGCCGTCTATTAGGGGTTTTCCATTCCACCCATGTAGTTGTATTCAATATCAGTGTGCCCTGGTTCAGAGTTTTTATATTACCACCCGGGTTGTTGCCTTCACCCATGACCTCATCTTCACCATATTTGGTCCAACAAGTGTATCTCACCATGAACCCATGAAGGAATAAGTGATCTTGCAATGTGTTAATATGATGTAATATATTGTTGACACAAGTTCTGCATGGACATTGTATTCTCCAAGTATTCCTCTTCACCATTTCTTTCTCAGCAGCTGAAATGAACCCAGTCATGCTCGCAATATATCTATCGTTGGTTCAGATCCCTTACATCCAAGATCGATCCATCTGCAGACACGAAGAGGGTATTCGAAACGCATCATGTCTGTCCGAAGATGGACGTATAATTCATAGTATATTGTCCAAGTCTATGCATAATTTATGGACATCATATAGATAACTAATCCCAGTCTATAATGTGTGATATGGGATATAATTAAAGACTAGTACATTGAACATGGATAGTTATGAATCGATCGAATACCTGAATTAATTAGTCGGGCGGTGTCCTAAACCACACAGCTAGCAGGAACGTATTGTCTGGTCGTAGCCAAGCCAAGGCGAGTCGGAGACAGAGCAGGCATGTTGGAGCAAAGCGTATCCAGTCAATGACAGGAGACGCAAACGCCGGCACCGTCGGCCAAGGAATAAACTCCTCCAATCACGCTGGCCAGCAACGCCGTCGACCGAGGAATGAGCTCCGCCAATCACGCCGACCGGCAACACCGCCGACCAAGGAATGAAATCCTCCAATAACGCCGGCCAGTAACGCCGTCGACCGAGGAATGAGCTTGTCAAATCACGCCGGCCGGCAACCCCGCCGACTTAAGATTGAGCTCGTATGCCACCTGGGACCCAGGAAAGAACGTCCTACCTCGCCGACGACCAAGGATTGAGTTATTTTTCCGCAACCGTAGAGCAAGGTCAGTGCTATGAAGTAGTTGATGTGCCAGAGGTGATAATGGATTCTCTCCCTTCGTTGGTTACCCCAAGTGGAACGTGAGATGTTGGATAGAAGCAAATTTCCCCTATGTAGAGGATAGGTGACAACGGTGCTAGAAATTTAGTGGCCGACGTGGACCTGCACACACACAACAAATAACTTTTCTCCCAACGAAGTTCAGAGAGGTTGTCCATCTCTCCGGTCTTGTTGTTTACAAAGCATCAAACGCAAGGGATAATGATAATGGTGATAGCAACTAGAAAGTAAAAGCAGAAAATAAAAGAGCGTGTAAACAGTAATGAGAATATGGACTGGGGTCCCGTGATATTCACTAGTGATGTCTCTCTCCCAAAAGACGATAAAACTGCTATGCGAGGTAAACAAATCACAGCTAGGCAATTGACAGGATTATAAATGCACTACAATGATAACTATGCTACAAAGAAAGGATGATACTCAAATGCATGGGCGATACGCCAAATAAATAGACCAAAATCCAACTACATCTAGTACTAATCATCCACCTTGAGATATCTATCCGGAACATCTCGCTGGTATTAAATTGCGAGCCCCACCCAAAGTGTAAACCCAAAACAACAGACAACTACATTAAAAAGCACTTTGCGTAAAGTAAACAATCCTTGCAACCGCGGTTACAAGCACTGTTGTTTTCCCCCTTGTGGCAACAACACATCCCCTAGCCTCATTTTTCTATAACTCAAGCGTGTCATCAGGGGGCATGAACCCTTAATCGAGCATAACGTTCCCTCTTGGAGTCACTACCTACTACTTGGCCAAAGCAATAAATAGCAACGGAGAACATGCAAGAATTACTTAGGAACAAAAATATAAAAGATAAGAACCAAATATATTACTCAATCACAAACTAAGCATAGTCTCATAATCTATCAGATCCCAGCAAACTCAGCATAGCAATAGAATAAAATTACATATGTGCCTCGATCATGTAGGGCAGCTCACGAGGTCTAAACCATGAAGAACAAACAGGGGAGGAGAACATCACATAGCTACTGATCACGGACCAATGCTCGAAGGTAGACTACTCACGGATCGTCCGAGAAGCGTTCATGGTGGAGGGGAGGCTCTCGGAGGTCAATCCTCCCTCTGGCAGGGTGCCGGGAAGAGGTCTGCTGGCGCTCCCGATCTTGGAAGCGAGGCGGCGGCGGAACAGAGGCGAGATCGAGAAAAACGGTTCTGTCTTCGGAACTTTCATGTTAAGGAGAATATATTGGCGAAGGGGGGTAGCCAGGGAGGCCACCAGGTGTCCAGGAGGCCTCCCGGCGCGGCCAAAGTGGGGCCCCTTTGGCTGTCCTTCGGGACTCTAAAAGCTTCTGTTGGCCTGATTTTTTATCTGATTTTTCCCGAATTTTTGGAGCACTTTTAATATGGGGGAAACCAGAAATAAAAAAACAGCAAAAAACAGGAACTAGCACTGTGGTGCATTGAGTTAATAAGTTAGTCCAAATATGGTCAAAATTGTATGAAAGTCTATCTAGATCATAGAAATATCACACAAAACATGCATGGAGCAAGCAGAAATTATAGATACGTTTGGGACGTATAAACATCCCCAAGCTTAATGCCTGCTCGTCCTCGAGTAGGTAAATGATAACACGCATAATTTCTGTGGTGACATGCTAGCAACGATTTAAGAACTTTGAAAGTAAAGCAATCAAGGTATGTAGTTCAATTCAAGTCATAACAGGCAATAGTCTATATTGGCATTGAAACAAGCAACGAAAGAACATAAAGATGTCATCTTGCTATCCGTGACTCGAATGTCTCTAGATGGTGTTCGCGTGCAAGAAGGGGGATGGGAATACGAGAGAAAAATATATTTGTTGAGAACTCAATCTACTAAAGTTTCACACTTGGTCTTCTTTGGAATCTTATCTTGACTCGTCCCCAGACCACTAGCCAGGAATAAGTCGATTTGATCCACTCCTTTTCGATATTTTGAGCACTCATGCAATTGATGAGTGTAAGCACGAGAGTTCAAACTTAGGATGGCAAAGAGAGAAATATTTTGGAGGAGGAAGACAAAAAGTGTGAGAAAGGCTCACATCAATGAGGCAAATCATAGGCGAGAGAAGGCCAAATGAAAGATATGATGTGAGTAGTACGGATTGCCATGCAACAGATGCACGTATGAGCTAAGAAAATCTCTCCAATGGAACTAGTGGGGGTGCATCCAACTTCCTCACTCAAGAAGACCTAGAGCTCATTTGAGGAGGCTCATCCTTGGAATATGCAGGCCAAGTTCTATAGTGTAAAGGGTCCCCACATAGCTATATGCATATATGATCATATCTATTGAGCACAATATATAGTGGGAGCATGAGTGTGGATCTTTCAAAAGGATAGTATTGTTGCCCCTTTCTCTCTTTTTATTTCTTTTTTATCTTTTTCCTTTTTTTGTATTTTTTTGGTGGCCTCAATGGCTCTTTCTATTTAACTCTCATTTGTCCTCTTTGGGATCATTTAATTTGTCCACTTTGGGATCTTTTCCTCATTTAAGGGCAACACTCTATTTTACAAGAAGGTAAAGAAGATCTTCAAACTTTGCAAGGTACTTGATACGTCCAAAATGCATCACTATTTTATATAGTAATTCTTTCTTATTCATTGATATATTTCATGTTATGATGATGTTCTTATGTAGTTTTGGCTTATTTTACACAGTTTGCAACTTTCCGATGCCGAAGCAGCAGACGCAGGATTCAGCAGTAAAAAGTGGACGCTGAGTTGCTGAAGAAAAATACCTCCAAATTACCTGAAAATCGACGGAGGACATTTTTCAGAAGATTAACGAAGACACGCCGAAGAGGGGCCAGAGGGGGGCCACAGGGTGCCCAGGCGGCCACCCAGCACGGCCCCACCCCTGGCCGCGCCAGGAAGGCGCCTAGACCCCTGGGGACACTCACGGCTCCCCCCTTTGGCCTATACATCTCTCATATATCAAAAACTTAAAAGGGAGAGAGTTTCCGGAGTTCCGCCGCCGCTCCGTGGCGGAAACCTACAGAGGAGAAAAGACATCTCCGGCTGGAAGATTCCGCCGGGGAGAACACCTCCCGGAAGGAGAGATCGTCGCCATCGTCATCACAATCGTCACGGGCATCATCGAGATCATCATCAACATCATCCCCAACATCAGCACCATCTTCACCACCATCCAATCTCACCTCACAAGTCCAACTTGTGTTGTAATCCGTACTATCTATCCTCTCTACTCTACCGGTGTTGATTACTACCGTGTGATGAACGCTATTGAGTTTTGTTGGAGAATTATAATTGTGTCCAGATTGTTTATCATCTATTTATCCCCACTGATCATGATCTCTTTTATGTCTTGTGAGTAGTTACTTTAGTTCTTGAGGACATGGGAGAAGTCTAGTTGTTAGTAGTCATATGATGTTGAAGTAATATGTGTTGTTTGATATTTAAGTTGTGTTGTCATTTTCGTAGTGGTGTTGTGTGAGTCGAACACTCAACACTTCGCCTTATTAAGGACCAAGGGGAATACATTGTGTACAAAGAATTCTTACGGTGGGTTGCCGGAGTGACAGAAACCTGAACCCCAGTTCGCACTCTTTTGCACAAGGGAACAATGGATCATCGATCGTATTTCTATGGTTAGGCTTTTTCCTTAATTACTATCTTGTATTTTCGGATGCTTGCAAGGTGTTTAATCATAAGAGTGCACTTATCTTAGTCTAGAGGGTGCACTAGCATAGATCCACCCACTCAACACTTATCAGCACATCATATGGTACCGATACGGAATATGGCGAAAGCACATGACTATTTCTCCTGTGTGTCCTCAATAACGCTCTAGCCTTTATAAGTTTAGTTGCTAGGCCTATCGTTTTGCTAAAAAGGATTGGGCCACTTGTTACTCCTCGGTGCTCTTTACTTTTCTTGCTTTTACCTTCTTGTCACTTATATCTAAAACCCCTAAAAAGTTATCTTTCAGTTCCTGCATCTATTTATTTACCAAATCACTTACCAATACCTTCTGCTCCTCGTTGGGTTCTACACTCTTATTTATCGAAAACTCTACAAACGATCCCCTACAGTTGAGGGTCATCAAGACCTGTTTTCTGGCACTGTTGCCGGGGAGCGTAGCGCTATTAGTAAGTGAATCTGGTAAGGAAGTGTTTATATTTCTGTTTTTGTTTTTCCGTTGCTGCTTTTGTCCTTATGGACACCTCTACTCTTGGATCATTGTTTATGGGGAAACGCCCTGCAACTGTGGTGGTCACTCCTACCCCTGTTGAAATTTTGCCTTACAAAATACCATCTGGTATTATCGATCATGTCTTAGATAATCGTTATGCAGGAGATAGACATCCAAGTGAACACTTGCTACATTTATCACAACTATGTTCATTATTTAAGCTTGCAAGTGTGTCACTAGAGTTTTTCATGAAGATATTATTATCTGTATCATTTATAGGTAAAGCTTCAGATTGGTATAAGCTCCTTGATAACTCACATCTACTTAATTGGGAAGAGCTTATGTCTCTTGTCTCTCTTTTATACAAAGTTTACCCTCTTCATGAAATTCATCGAGACAAGAATTACATCTACAACTTTTGGTCTCGCGACGGAGAGAGCATCGCTCAAGCTTGGGGAGACTTAAATCCCTAATGTTCAACTGTCCTATTCATGAACTCCCCAAAGAAATTATAATTACAAATTTTTATGCCAGGCTCTCTCGTCAGGATAAGGAGATGTTGGATGCCTCCTCTAGCGGGGTATTACAAACAAAAAGCATTGAAGAAAAATGGAATCTCATCGAGAGGATCCAGAAGAACAATGAAGACTGGGAAATCGATAAAGGTATTGAACCCGTTATAAATTATGGGCACGATTATATTGAGAGCTATGTGAAAACTGATTACTTTAATACCTTTTGTTCTAACATTGCTCTTGATTCCCAGCTCATGATTGATTTTTGCAAGAACTTTGCCTCTCACATTGACTCTTCGAAAGAAGAGAAGGCTCAGTATCATAAACATTTTAAATAATTACTTGTTGATATTCATGTTGCTGACCCTATTCTGCCTGCAGTTTTCTATGAAAAGCCCCCTTTTCCTACAAGGATGAGGAAGCACTCTTTTGTGATAGGCATAATGAATAAGAGTGAGAGAAGAACTGATGAACCTGAGGACCTGATCAAGGTCGATCCTCAAGTTGCGGTGATTAAAGATTTAGTCACTAATGATAATTCAGATTCCAAGATAAAATTTTGTGCCGTTTCAACTAACATTGTCACAGCCAAGAATAAGAGTCCAATTTCAGGTCCACCAGTTGTATCTGTCAAGATAGGAGAACACAACTATTACGGGCTCTGTGTGGGCACCCCGGACTATATGTCCGAAGTGGCCAGTTATGCATACTGTCATTCTCCCATGATCAGTGTCGCATGACACACAACTCGACATGGATATCATAGTCTCAATGTTCATACAATACCGAGTACAAGTCTTACAAATAACATAGTCTTACATTTCCTCATCGGTCTCAAATGACAGCGGAATAAGAAAAAGCATGATAGATAGCAGCGGCACGTCCTAGTAATCGTCAGTCGCATTATCGTCAAATACCTCGTCCTCCAAGCCTGGCCGATTGAATAATCAGGGACAAAGCCGTGAGTACATACAAAGTACTCGCAAACCACCTAAAAGAAATGAACAAGATTTTTGTATAGAAAAATAATGGGATAGCTATATGGTGGGGTTTAATATGGGGGAACCTAACTACTCAATATTAGTTAAGTTGGCAACATTTTATCCTTGGAAAATTTTGATCCCACAACTATGTTTGATTTAATCATGTCCAACCCTTTCTCATAATACCAACATGATCATCGTGAACCATAATCTCAGTACTAGAATTTCTCATCTATTCCCCACAAAGTGTGGCGTCACTAGCTGTCCATGACCATGGACTCCGGTTACTCGAATAGTTTTCACTCTGCAGAGGTTGTACACTTTACCCACAACATTCGATACATCCGCCGTGAGTCCCCACGGTTCGTCATACCTCTGTATGCGGTTTTGGGATAATCGACCGTAGTCTTCCCCTTGTCCATCCTAGTACAGGTGAATATAACCCTTGCGTACTACATGGATTGTCCGCGTGTCAGGTCATGCTCCTCTTGGACCCAAGCCTGCACCGTAGTCAAAGAGCACCAAGGTTCCCTCTGAGCCAAGCCTAGCGAATTTCACCACTCGACTTTGAGGGCTATCAGATTCGTGGAATCAAACATCCATGTGTAGTTATAAGACCCCCGTACTAAGATAAACAAGTTTCCAACTATCCCTGTCCCATACCAGAGTATTTGGGTTCTACTGCAAGACTAGGTTTCGGCGGCACTTATAGAGAGTCCCTCCAGACTTTGAATATGTTCAACGATGTTTCCGACAACCACAATCTTGGCCATCACATCTTCTTAGATGTATGCCATTTAATTAGGGTGGAGCAAGATCATTGGTGTCTAATTTCTTTCTCCCAAATAGGTAGGCTTACAAGGTACACATGGATGTTTGATTCCATGAATCTGATAGCCCTCGAAGTCGAGTGGTGAAATTCGCTACGCTTGGCGTCAAAGGGAACCTTGGTGCTCTTTGACTACGGTGCAGGCTTGGGTCCAAGAGGAGCATGACCTGACATGGGAACAGTCCATGTAGTACGCAAGGGGTATATTCACCTGTACTAGGATAGACAAGGGGAAGACTACGGTCGATTATCCCAAAACCGCATACAGAGGTATGACGAAACGTGGGGACTCACGGCGGATGTATCGAATGTTGTGGGTAAAGTGTACAACCTCTGCAGAGTGAAAACTATTCGAGTAACCGGAGTCCACGGTCATGGATGTGGTGTTTCACCTAATAAACTAATACAAATCCCATCCCCAAAATGATATAACAGTAGCATGATATATAATATGGTACAAAGAAAGTAAAAATGTAGGAGAAGGGTTTGAGTTTTTGAAGATGGCTTGTCTTCCTCGGCGGTGTCTCTTGGTACGGCTTCTTCGGCTTGGGAGGAGTCTTCACCTGCAACGTCAAGCGTCTCGTCTACACGTTGCGGAAAATAGCACACAATTACCATCACATCATTCAAAGCAAGCAGTAAACAAGCATAACCATCACTAGCACGCAATCAATGCATCACATAAATCATACCAACAAGTATAATCAGATTAACACTTGTGTGCAGAAGTTTTAATGGTGGCTTAACAAGTTTATAGGGCTAAGCAAACATTAAGCAACACACTCCATAGGCGTTTACACAAGTCATTTTTACTTTTATTGCCTTAGGTCAGGTTTTTGTTTAATAAATTTAATTAAATATAATACCATAATTAGCTACTGTCCAGAGACAAGCATAAAAATATTTAAACATATTTAATCTGTTAACAGAGTATAAATTAAATTTATCCTAAACAAGAAATATTAGCAATAATAATAACTTCATCCTTAATTTTATTTATACAAAAATAAATTCCACTTATACAGAAAAATGAAGCATAAATACATGATCACAACAAAATTTATTTCATAATTTTCTGATGTGCACACATTTTTCTAATAATATTTTAGTTCTGTGAAAAACTAATAAAGACAAGTTGCTCAGCCACGGCCCAAGTTAATATTTTGCTCAGTGTATAAATTTGCTACAGTGGGTTGGGCCAGTGTAATTAATTTATTTACACAATATTTTTATATAAATAACTTGCTATTTAATGCATAACAATTATCTAATAAACATAATAAATAACTACTGTTTAGACCTAATATTATAGGAATTTAAATCAAACTTATTTCGTTAGTAACAATTTAACTAAATATATACGAGACATTAATGTGTACATTTATAGATAAAGTGTTATATATACTTTTATTATTATCATAATTATTATTATTTAACTATACCTTAATTAGATATTAAACAAAGATAATATTAATAACTTTTATTTTTACTAGATTATTAACAGAAAGCTTAACAATATTAACTAAGAAACAAGTAAAGAAAACAACAATAATAATTAAAGAATTGACCACTATAATATTTCTGCAAACAATAAAAATAACTAAGCAGAAAAACAGGGAATAATCATAGTAGCAAAAAAAAATTTGTTTCTTATTTTTCTGACTTATAATGATTTTTCTAAAAGTGTTTTGTCTTCCCGGATTAATTAAAAGAAAGAATATAAAAATGGGGGCTGGCCCAAAGCTATCCGGCGCCCACGGGTAATTTGTTCCAGTGGGCCGAGCCCTTGCACTGTGGCGCGCTGTTTTTTTTAGCGAAGGGGTACAGAGAGATCCTAGGCGTTGGATCTGGGCTGATTCAACGGCCCAGGGCCATCTCCTTCCTGCTGCTCAGGTAGGGCACGGGAGAAGGTCCCATGGCGGCCAAGGGCGTGGGGAGGGCTCACCGGAGCGGCTGCCGGCGACGGATGGCGATGGAGACCGATGGCGGAGCTTCGGGGTGGCGAGGGGGTTCCATTTTTTCCGAAAACGGAGGCGAGGGGCGTCGTGGTTAGGGATGACTCGATGCAGAACTCGGGCAGCCGCGTCCTCTCCTGGGCGCTGTCGCCGGCGGTTCCTTGTCGGCGTGGCCCCAGCGTTGGGTGGCGGAGGCGCGTCTAGCCTTCCTTCTCCTCCTTGTCCTTCCTTCCTTCTCCCTGCTCCTCCTTCTATTCCTCTCGGTCTCTTCTTCTCTTCTGTTCTGGATGCTAAAGGGTGGTGGGTTGGTGCGAGGGCTGTGAGGTGCTGGGCGCTGGTGGGTGGAGTGAGGGATGAGGTTGGGGGAGTGGAGAGGTGTGAGTTGCGAGGGAGGAGCGGGGCTCCTTTTATAGGCGGACAACATGGTGCACCGTGGGCTCAAGCCACGTCTATGGTCAGCATGGCGGGCTAAACTGGGGAGACTAGGAAAATCCATGGGTGCGAAACCGTGGGAAGGGACGTGGGGATGCTTCTGGAGTTGGCTGCAAGAGAGGAGGAGGTTCGGGGGCGAGGCTCGGGACCGGTTTCACTGGGCTAGCAGCCTCGGATGGTGGTTTCACGGGTGGGTGGCTTGGAGAGGGGGATGGCTTTGCCTCGGAATCGATCACAGGTGCAGGCAAGGCACAAGGAAGAGGGAGCTTGCTAGTGGGGTCGAGCGGACAATGGGTGCAGGTCGTTCCTGGCAAGGCCAATAGCAAGGGCGACAGGTTTCTTATTGTCCCAGACGTCGGGGCTGGTCACAGGGAGGGAAAGGCTGGCGTGCAGTTCATCCAGGGGAGGTGCAACTAGGGAAGGGGGCTAGCTAGGGAAAAGAGACTTGGTGAGAGGGAGAGAGAATCCGGAGAGAGAGAGAGAGAGTCACAAGAGGTTGAGGGTGGCTTCGGCCTCCTCTCCTCATCAACCAAAATATTGAGGTCTAGGCCTCTAGGGTACTATAGGTTTTATTTTATTTTTTGTTTAAATAAATTTTAGATGAATGTTTTTATACAAAGCTCAACAAATATGATTAGTGCACAAAAGGTGTTTGTGAAAATGGCTCCATCAAAATTTTATATAGATTTTCAATATTTGTTAATGTAATATGAGTTATCCTGATCATATAATCAAGTTAATATATTTTGTAGGACTTATAGGAATGTAACTGATCATAGCCTCAATTATTTACCCAAACACAATGTTAATGCCTAAGGGTTTTGTGGTGGTTAAAATTTTATTATTAATATAATTATATTATAGAAAATATATAAGGTTTTATATTCCTTATATATTCGTATCACAAACGGAAGCACAAGAAATGAAAAAGGAAATGCAAGTTAATATAGTGAGTGAGTGCAAAGGAGCTAAATGATATGAGGGTTTTAGCTATATAGATGCTAGGGTTTAGTGAGTCCTAAAATGTTATTATAATAATTACTTTTCTTAAAATATATGAGGTTTCACACTCCTCATATATTTGTTTAGCAAACTAGTGCAAAAGATGGGAAGCAAGGAAAATACAATAGTAAAGTGAAGTGGTGCAAAAATGCTAAATGATACAAGGATTTGAGTTATTATTTGTTTAATCACGTTCATTTCATGTGATCATCTAAGAAAATTTAGCTGTGTGCGGAAGAAAATGATCTTTACCAACTACTAGCTTATCTTAGCACATGCAACAATTTTTATGATCACCACTACAAGTGCATCTATAAGCAACCTCATTATTTGGAAAATATTTTAATGATGCTAATTTTCTGTTGGTGGTTATGTGTTGGTAATACATATGTGTGGTATGTGATAAATAGTTTTATTGGTTACTTACTTTTAGCATGGCAAGGGAAACAAGAAAGCGTAGCATTATCACAAGGCAAGACATTTACTAACATGGCATGACAAGCATAACAAGAAGCAAACAAGCATGACATGACAATCACATCACAACTTAGCAAGGTTTTTGTTGGTCCTAAATTTTGTTACTCTAATAACATGTTAATAAAATTTGGGATGTGACACTCTGCGATCTAGGATCCAGTGCTAGCGCTATTCCCTATTCACTCTATCAGGAGATCATGGGTGAGATTTCCCCCTGTGAACTTGAAGAGATCGATGCTACTATTTATCTAGCATACAAAGAAACTATCTCTCCCTTAGGAATTGTGAGAGATGTTGAAGTCCTATGTGGAAAGGTAAAGTATCCTACCAACTTTCTCATACTTGGGTCAGTGCAAGATAGTTTTTGCCCTATTATCTTTGGTAGACCTTTCCTCAGCACTTGTGGTGTTGTCATAGATTGTAAAGAATGTAAACTCTCTGTTGAATTCAATGGTGAGCCATATGAATTTAACTTCTTTAAATTTTCCAAGCAACCTCGTGGTACTGATTTACTTAGTGATGATAAAATTATTGAAAATATTGCTTCTATTGCTATTCCTCCTAATGATCCTTTGCAGCAATATATGGAAGACCACGAGAATGATATGCATATGCAGGAAAGAAATGAATTGGACGGAATATTCACAAGACTAACTGCTATCCTGAAGCACAACCTTCCAGTTGGGACTTTAGGAATCCTAGCACAACCAAAATAAGACCCGGTGTTGGACCTCAAACCACTTCCTGATACGCTCAAGTATGCTTATTTAGATGAAAAGAAAATATATCTTGTCCTTATCAATGCTAACCTTTCAGGATTTGAAGAAGAACGATTATTGGAGACACTTCACTGACACCGTAGTGCCTTGGGCTATACCCTTGATGACCTTAAGGGGATTAATCCATCCATTTACCAACACACTATCAATCTCGATCCTGATGCTAAGCCAATTGTTGATTATCAACGACGACTGAACCCAAAGACGAAGGACGTGGTTAGGACGAAGATTCTCAAACTTCTAGCCGCAGGTATCATCTATCCTATAGCTGATAGTAGGTGGGTAAGTCCAGTTCATTGTGTTCCTAAGAAAGGAGGTATGATTGTTGTTCCTAATGATAAAAATGAACTAATACCTTGAAGAGTTGTTATTGGATATAGAATGTGTATTGATTATAGGAAGTTGAACAAAGCGACCAGGAAGGGTCACTACCCATTGCCCTTTATTGATCATATGCTAGAGAGGTTGTCTAAAGACACCCACTTTTGCTATCTTGATGGGTACTCTGGCTTCTCTCAAATTCATGTCAACACCGCCGATCAAGAGAAGACCACCTTCACGTGTCCTTACGGTACTTATGCTTACAGGCGTATGCCTTTTGGTTTATGCAATGCGCCTGCTACTTTTCAGAGATGTATGTCTGCAATTTTTCATGGTTTCTATGAGGAGATTGTGGAAGTCTTCATGGATGATTTCTCCGTCTATGGAAATTCCTTTGACCACTGTCTCCAGAATCTTAATAAAGTTTTGCAGAGATGCAAGGATACAAACTTAGTTCTAAATTGGGAAAAAATCCACTTCATGGTTAACGAAGGGATCGTGCTTGGTCACAAGATTTCCGAGAGGGTAATTGAAGTGGACAAGGAGAAGATTGAAGCTATTGAAAGGATGCCCTATCCAAGGGACATTAAAGGTATTCATAGTTTTCTCGGTCATGCTGGTTTCTATAGAAGACTTATCAAAGACTTTCTAAGACCTCGAGACCCCTCACCAATCTTCTCCAGAAGGATGTTCGTTTTGTATTTGATGAAGATTGTAAGGAGGCTTTCAAAGTTCTTAAGAAAACTTTGACAACCTCTCCTATAGTACAAACACCTGACTAGAAATTGCCCTTCGAAATTATGTGTGATGCTAGTGATTTTGCTGTTGGAGCTGTGTTAGGACAAAGGGTTGATAAGAAATTCAATGTTATACATTATGCTAGCAAGACCCTTGATAGTGCTCAAAAGAATTATGCTACTACTTAGAAGGAATTCTTAGCAGTAGTATTTTCTTGTGCTAAGTTTAGACCTTATATTGTTGATTCAAAAGTTATTATTCATACTGACCATGCTGCTCTTAAGTGCCTAATGGAGAAAAAGGACGCCAAACCAAGACTCATCAGGTGGTTACTCCTTATTCAAGAATTTGACTTACAACTTTTTGATAGAAAAGAGCAGACAATCCGGTGACGGACAATCTTTCAAGGATGGAAGATATACCGCATGAACCCATCCTAGTCAACGACAGTTTTCCAGATGACCAACTTGTCGTTGTAAAAGTACAATCTCTCTCCGATCCTTGGTTTGCAGATTATGCTAATTTTATCGTTGCAAAGTATTTGCCTCCAGGTTTAACATTTCAGCAAAGGAAGAAGTTCTTCCATGATTTGAGGCACTACTTCTGGGATGACCCTCATCTTTTCAAAGAAGGTCCTGACGGATCGTGAGAAGATGCATACCGGAACATGAGCAGAAGGACATTCTCAAGAAATGTCATGATACTCCCTATGGAGGACATCACGCCGGTGAGAGGACCGCACATAAGGTTCTCCAGTCAGGTTTTTATTGGCCTACTCTCTTTAAAGATGCTAGAAATTATGTTTTATCCTATGATAAGTGTCAGAGAGTTCGTAATATTTGTAGGAGGAACGAGATGCCTATGAATTACTCACTAGTGATTGAGCCTTTTGATTGCTGGGGTTTTGATTTTATTGGTCCTTTTCCTCCCTCAAACAAGTACACTCACATTTTAGTAGCTGCTGATTACGTGACCAAGTGGGTTGAAGCAATCCCCACTTAGAGTGCTGATCACAAGACATCTTTCTAAATGCTCAGAGATGAAATTTTCCCTAGGTTTGGTGTACCTAGTGTAATAGCAAAGTTTTTCCCCCGTGTGTTTTGGATATTGTTGGACAAGACAATAGAGGAAATAACAATGTTTTGGATATTGTTGAATAGGTTCCTGAAGGATAAGCTAGGTGATAAAGTTTTGGGGAAGGTTTTCAAGTTATCGTAGAATTATCCCTTGATCGAAGCTTAATCACGGAGTATGACCCCCCAAAAATGAAGGTGTTCTGAAACTCATTGAAGGAAATGAAGAAGATGGCGCAAGACTTAGTTGTTTTTGTGTAGTTCGTTTTTTGTTCTTTGAGTCATAGGACAAACCGTACTATCAAGAGGGGTCTTTAGTTTGTGGACACCGAAGTTATTGAGAAATGTCTCAGATCAAATCTAAACCAAGTGAGAAGCCAGAGTGAAGAAATCTCATGTGCACTGAGATAAGTTTCGGTAGCAAAGACTTTGTTATTTCGCTTCCGAAGCAGAACTAAGTCCGTGAGTCAGCTTTACTTGTTCCGCAAGTAAAGTTGCACAATAATGACAAATCCGACCTTTGTGGACACGTGTCAAGTTGTTACTTCGGGTCAAATCGGTCATTTTGCACCTCGGGATCGCCAACTATAAATACGCCACCCCCTCCTCCATTTGCGGGTGGCTGCTCTGAGAATATTCCTGAGAGAGACTGAAGAGAGCACCCCAAGTACGCCACCGAAGCAAAACCCAAAAACCAAAACACTAAAGCCTAAGTCCCATTGATCTGAGTAGATTCGAGATGACTTAGGTAAAAGCTTACTAGCCTTTTTATCTCGGATAACTACAATTCTCCTAGAAGGTTAGAGTGTCGACTTCAGAGAGCGAAGAGTAAATGTCGCCTCGAAGATCAAGTTTGTCAAAGGTTTCGGAGATTTCCTTGATAATCTACCCCGAGTCAAAACTGGCCAAGCTCAAGGAGATTAGTGCAGTGGAGCAACGGATGGAGAGAGTTTTGCTCTAGGTGTTCAATCACCAGTCCCTCCAACCAGACGTAGCACTTTGCAGAGCGTGAACTGGTCGAACAAACATCGCCGAGTCACAGTTCATTTTACTTCAAGCACTTACATTTTGTATTGCAATTGCTTCCCAGTTATGATTCAATGTCTTTTGATTCGCTGCATTTAGTTTCGCTTCCAGTTTTACTTCCCTGTCATTTAGTTCTGCAACCCTTTTCTGCTTAGTTTATGCTTCCCTTCAAATCTTCCATCAAAAATTTGAAGAGATCATTCACCCCCTCCCCCGTTGACCACATACTTGGACTTTCAATTTGTATCAGAGCTAGTCACTCCCTACACTCTGTGTGTTTTGGATTAATCTCCTGGAGTGCTTTCAAGTATATCTTTCGCAGCTATTCTCTCCGGCGAACCTATTCCTGTTTTTATTGGGAAGGACTATCCTTACTGGAAGGACAAAATGATGAGAATCATAGCTCCAAATTTTCCCCTAAGGCACATGAAGGTTTTCTACTAGATTATGGCTCAAACTCTCACGCTTACAGAGTGTATAACTCCAACTTTGGGAAGGTTATGGAAACTGTAAATGTGAGGTTTGATGAAACTAATGGCTCTAAAAATGAGCATTTTCCTCATGATCTACATGAACCTCCTCTAGATGAAGTGATCAGGTCAATGGCTATTGGAGAGATTTTCCTTGTTGAAGCTAATTCACGTCAAGCAAATCAAGATGATGATGATCAAATGTTCCCACACAAAGCCCGGGCGCTGGAGATCAACATCCTGAAGCTAATGATGAACAGGACAAAGAAGAACCAAGAAACGAAGAAAATGCAGATCCTGAAGGAAATGATGATCCTGAAGGGAATGCAAATCCTGAAGGAAATGCTGATCCTGAAGAAGAACCAGAGCCACAAATCATTGAAAATGCACTGACTCGAGTGCGAAGAAGAGTTTATGTTGATTCGATCCTTGAAGAAATTCAACAACCAGGTCGTCCCACAACTCGTTCTCGTACTCGTTTGACTAACTTCTATGGAAATTTTTCATTTGTCTCCATGCTAGAACCATCAAAGTTTGATGAATCCATGAAGAACCCATATTGGTTAACTGCTATGCTCGAAGAACTTAACCAGTTCGAGCGAAACAAAGTCTGGTCCTTAGTTGAGAGGCCAGATCCAACAAAGCACAAAATCATTGGTACAAAGTGGATTTTTCACAACAAGCAAGATGAAGATGGCATTGTGGTAGGAAACAAAGCTCGACTGGTAGCACAAGGGTACACCCAAATCGAAGGTATCGATTTCGATGAAACTTATGCTCCAGTTGCTCGTCTCGAATCCATTCGTGTTATGCTTGCTTTTGCAAATTTCAACGGTATCCTACTTTATCAAATGGATGTGAAAAGTTCTTTTCTTAACAGAGAAATCGAAGAAGAAGTGTGAAAGTGCAGTATATCGACCAGAGGGGGGTGAATGGGAGATTTTCAAATATCTTCAGGAATTTCGGTTTCCTCAGGACTGAGGCAATACGAAATTGAGGAAACTAAAACTCGAGGAAGCATAGAGGTGATACTAAATGTATACATGAATGTAAATCAACCTATTGCATAGCTAAAGTAAGACTGATGCGAGAACTGAGGAATCCGACCAGAGTAAACTCAGAAAGAGAGGCATCGGGATGAGTCATCAGTGCATAGACATAAAAGATGAGGTTGAAGAAATAGCACCAGGGCACTGAAGACATAGATTTGATGAACTAGTTCGAGTTGCTCTGACAACTCTACATCTGGTTGGAGAGGTTGAGATTGAACTCGGAAGACATAGTCTTCACCTTATTCTCCTTCAACTAAAGTCCGCAGACTCCGTCCAATAACTCAGGTGAGTCTTCAAGGTAGACTCCTGAAACCTTCACAGACTCAGTTCACTCAGTGAAGTCACAATTGCATCTTGACTTCCTCAGACTGATGACTTCTACACCGGCTGGAAGATCACATTCTTCCAGAGTAAAAAGCTTCGGATCAGTCGAACCGACTTCCTCAGAAATTCTCAACTACTCAGGCTGGTGGTTTTCCTCACTTAGGTTCTTTAGTTTCTTCACAGGTGGGTTGCTCTCAAATGACAAGTGTCAGTTTTTATCTCGGAGCAGCCAACCCACAAATGGGGATGGGGCGGCTATTTATAGCCGGGGAGCAACCCCAGGTGAAAGGACATAAATGCCCATGCATGAAATTACTTACATGCCCACCCTTCGAACCGTTGGCTGGATTGGTACCAGCACTCTCCACGTGACACGTGGCACGGTCGGAACACTCTCTCTCTCTTTCTTCAGGCGAACTGCACTGGCAGTTTCCTGACTCCTCAACCGAAGACAATTTCCTCAGTGTCCTGAAGACCATCGTCTCAGACACCCGAGGAATTGAACTTCTACTGCAGGAGATTTCTCTTTGTTTTCTTCAGGATTTCTAATTGAGCACTTCCTCAGAAATACAGAACTCATTTTCCTCAACCCCTCCAACAGTGTGGTGTTTTCCTACGACTCAAGAAGTATAAAAAGTCTTAGCGATGACTACGCTTCAACTTCGCCTTCAACGCGAACTTCCTCAGGATCTGTCAATGCTTCAGCTTCAGCAGAATGCTTCAAGATCCTGTTTCCTCAGGATTTCGCGCCTCGCCAATCTTCAGAAAACACCCCAATTTCTTCAATGTTCCTCAACATTTTTGGGGATCAATAACAGTGGCTAACCTCTTCTTCAGGGAATGTTCTCCCTTGTATACTCACAAACACATCAGTCCCTTAACCGTTTTTTCATCAAATACTCCAAACCCTCAAGGGGGCACTAGATGCACTTACAATCTCCCACTTTTTTGTGATTGGATGACAATCAGGTTAAAGCTTCAACGAGATAAAATAAGTAATTTTGAGGAATAAAAAACTTGAGGAAAACAATTCATTGTTTTCGTATATAGAGATGCCCCCCCTGAGGATATGCATGTTTTGAGGACTTGGTAGAATATTTTTGAAAAACATGACGAGCTCCCTCTATATCCCGGATTATTTGAAACAGTGCATCATATGGAGTAACTGAGAAATCAATAATAGCACTGAGTAAAGTGATTGCTGAGGAATATCATGAGTAATAGATAATCTTGAGAAATATCATGAGGTAACTGAAAAGTATCAGAACCACACAAAATATCATTATACAACTCATTACAAAAATGATCTAAAGAACGAGTGTTGTAACTGAGGAACCCCATGAAAACCCGCTTGAAGACTATCAAATTTCTCCCCCTTTGTCATTAAATGAACAAAAAGGAGAGGCTAGAGCTAACATCCCAAAAGAAGTGCCTCAGGGCTGAGTGGAATCAGGTCGAAGGCATGTCGTTGCAGTGTGAGGACAAGCCGCGGTATCTTCAACTTCTTCAGGGGATAATTCTTGGGCTGAAGAAAAAGAGGCCACCGCCAGAGGTGGTGTCTTGCTCTTGGTGAATTGACAGGGAGGCCGAATCTCAGGAATCTGGGGTTGTCAGAGGCCAAGCATGGCGAGATCTTCAGGAGTAATGACTTCAGCCAAAAGAGCATCAAGTCTCTGATACGTATGATGAGCATAATGATGAACTTTCTTCTGAGTAGTATGCATCTGCGCCATGTAACTGAGAATGTCTCCAATCTGTCGCTTCGTCCAGTCATGATTGCGATCCACTTTCTGATGTAGGCTGATGAGGAGCTCGCAGTCAGTCATGAGGCGAGCTTGAGTAGTGTCCTCAATTGAGGCTTGGGTGCGTTCCTCATGAGTGGTGCGAGACTGAGGCTGGCGAATATTTCCACCAAGTGAATCCTGAGGAAGTACTTCTTCATAGAATGGAGCTTTGCCCTTGGCATTGGAGTCAAGTGTGTGTTGAAGCACTTCAACCGGAGGAATATAAGGGCGATGATTAGCCTGATCAGGCTAGAAGTTGATGCCAGTCTTGGTTCAGATGAGCTTCATAATCCATGGTGCGTATGGCTTTAGAATATGAGGATTCTGAGCAGCATCCACCAAAGTCCTGAAGAAGAAATCTGAGACATTGATGGGAGCAAACATGAAGAGGCTGTAAAGAATGTTCTTCATGATGCCCACAACTTATTCAGCAGTTGATTCGTAACCTTTGATGGGGCAAAAGGACTTGCTAAAATTATGTACATTGTGCTGGGCATATACTGAAGCTCAGAGACGAGGAACTTGGTCCGGGGTGGAGCTTCAGAGGCTTCCGGTTGCATCAACATATTCATCAGATCATCCCTGAGAAGTGGAGCACCGTACGTGCTGGAGACTGAAGCGTCAGAGGGAGGAAGCTGAAGAATTTCAATAATCTCAGGCACAAAGGCAGTGTAGTGCTGATGCATAGTCATCCATTCGAGCACCCAGGTGTTGATGTCTTTGGGGTCCCCGAAGACATAGAGCGTTGCATAAAACTGGAGGACGAGTTCTTCATTCCAATGAAGACACTCAGAGCAGAACTGAAGCAACTTGGCATGAAACAAATCCCGTAGCACGTTGTTGAAGCTAGTAATGTCCTCCATATTCAGATGAGGAATGAGTTTATGAGGAAAAACTATTTGTGCCATGTACAAAAACGAAGCATAGTAGTTCTTTTGAGTGGCCGTCCAGAACCGCAGGAGCTTGCTGGGCGGAGGAGAATGATAAGGATTCTAGATCCCAGCCTGAAAGAAGATCATGGCATTGAAGAATGCATCAGTGTTGAAGGTTGGACGAGCATCAGCTTCAAGATTGCGATAGAATGGCTTCTTCTGCTTCGGACAGAGAGAAAGAGCTGAGGCGTTCTCCTGATGAGCCGGTGAGGCTTAAGAAGAGTTAGGCGGTGCTTGAGGAGCATGGGCTGCAGCCGTAGTATCAGGGCCAGGTTTCGATGATTTAGGTGGAGCTGATGGAGATGTAACTTGAGGATCCGCGGAGAAGTCCAGTGCAGCTTCAGTGCCAGCATTAGTGTTGTTCTCGCCTTCAGTCTCAGCTGCGGGGGGGGGGGGGGAGCAGTCTCAGGTTCAGCTATTGTAGTAGCTGTAGTATCAGTGTCATCAGCAACATCTAGAGGCGCACTGGTGGCTTCTTTTTCATCAGCATCAAAGGAAGAGGACGATGCACCAACTGAGTCTTTAGAGTGCTGAGAGGTATCAGGAAGCACCTCAGTCATAGTGGGGTAGTGAGGCTCGAGCGAAAAGATAGTATGGGTGGGAGAGTTCTCCACACGTATTCCTCATCCATCACACGAGGAGTTCCATGATCATCAATATCAACATCCATGTCTTCAATTTCAGTGATGATCGGTGGAGGTGGACATTGAGGCGTTGGAACAATTGGGGTAGCAGTGGCTGATGCAAGCTCCTTGGATGGTGGGGTGAAGACGATGATGCTGCACTGAGTATTGGTAGGTGGAGTAGAAGCAGCAGTGGAGTGAATTGGCGAATCAGCTGCCCTTGATGCCGGAGGAGCAGAGGAGAGTGGTGTAGCATCAATTGGCTCCTCAACTGTGGGTTCCAGTGTGGGCCTCTTCGCAGCTTGTGGAGTTGAGGGTGGGGCATCGGGCATGCGCTTGAGGCCTTGGGTGGTATCCTCAGGCACTGTATCAGTGTGAGCTAAGGCAGCAGGAGGTATTGAAGAGGCGGGCTGCCGAAGCTTTATCAAATTTTGCATCTGTCGAGACATCCTTCCTTGGATTTGCCTATGTAGGCACATTTGGCGGCATATTCAGTGTTGAGGCAATGAACCTCACATGGACGCTCAATAAACTCCTGAGGAGTAACATCCGTGACAGGTTTCTTTTTAAAGTCACTATGGACTTTCTTCAGTTGAGCCTTCAATTGTTTCTAAAGATCACGTTGATGTATCTCACTGGTGTGGAACTATTGAATGTAGAACTTGATGTCTTTAGGTATGTCCAAATCATTAAGAGGAGTATAGGGCTTGACGGACCAAATGTCAATATATTACAAGATCTTCTTGGGATCAAGGAGGAGTGGGATTTCAGAACCCGTGGCCTTAGCTTTTCGTCTGGCTGCAACACGCACATACTCAATATTTTGTTCTTTAGTGGCCACAAAGCCGGCTACATCTTCAAACTCGTCTTCATCATCAGAGCTGAAGTTAGTCTGATAAATAGCACCACACATGGTTGTTTTCTTCGGTGAGGGCCGTGTGCCGCGTTGAAGGACAGTTTTGGTCTTCAGCTGAGATTGAGGCATTGTGGTGGACGCCTCAGGTGCACTGCCAGACTCATTAGTGTGAATTCTTGAAGTAGGAGCAGCACCGTCTGTTCGTTGGCATGAGGAACCTGGAGCATCAGGCTTTGCTGAGGATTTCTTGGAGGGTTTGATACCAGGAGCTTTTCTGCAAGGCTGCCGAGGATGAGGTAGTGGATGAGGCGGAGCATCATCCTGAGATGGAATTTGTATTGAGGCAGCCAAGTCATGTGCCAGACTCTTTGTACGATGTGCAATTCTCTTGAGGTATTGCTGATAAGCTTCAGGAAAGTCATCAGGAGTCTTCAAGGTTGTAGGATTAGGAGTGACCCCTGGTTCAGGAGGAGGACGAGCCTTGATGCCCAATGTCTTCAAGGGAGGATTGCATGCAAACATTTCTTCATGCTGAGGATTAATCCATTGATATGCAGCCCATCGCTTGGTCCATTCCATCGTGATCTTCTGAACCCGTAGCTTACATTCAGCAGCGTTTTCTCGCTCGGGAGTCTTCATTTTGGCATAGAGCGCTGGAGGCAAATCTTTAGCGGTATCAGTGTGCTTGCGACGAGGAGCCATTTCCTTCAGTGGTGGAGACTAAGGAATGGTTCGTTCGAGCTGAGCTGCAAATGAAGTGAGACTATGAGAACCATACGATTCCTCAACAGACATGTACCTGTGACAAAATTAGTTGTGAGGGAAGTGGGGTACGGTTATATGCGTTCATGAGGAAGAGGCTGAGGAAATCAAAGTAATGAGGCATATGTATAGATCTTAGAAAGCTTGCAATACTGTTGAGGAATGTAGTGGCATGAAGAAATGGGAAGATTCTTGAAGACACAACAGTACTGAGGAACAAGTAACTGAGACATAAGCGTACCGGAACTGAGGTGAATGCTGAGGAACCACGGGTCAGTCTTCCCTGGCGACGGTGAACTCCGGCGACAATAGCACGAGAGCTTGAGGAGCTCAAGGGCGGCGGAGCGAGAGGGAGAGGAGATGTGGCGGAAAATGACCACGGGTGGGTTGCTATTTATAGAGGGGGGAAAGCTGAGGGGTTGCCATTTTTGTGGACGAGATTTCCCCTGACGGTTCGGGTTCTCAGTGATTATCGTAATGATGGATAAGCATGACGTGCGGTAATATCAAAACCATTAAGTTAAAAGTATAGTAATGGATAATCCTCAACTTTGGGAAACTGAGGAAAAAAATGTTCAGGAGAAAAAAGAGAGCCTCAAAAGAACAAGAGCCTCAGGTTGAGGAATACAAGAGTCCCAAATGAACGCATATGAGATATAGAGAATGGATAAGTGAGCACCGAGGGATGGGTCCGATCACGTTCACCTAGATAAAGAAGAAAATGCTGGAGAACGAGAACTATAGGTGAACGCTATTGAGGACAAAACAGTAATCATCAGGATGAAGACTTCAAATGAGGAAACTGAGGATCAAAAATTCCTGAGGAATTTGTGCGGTGGCGCTACCCACCTTATAGGGAATGAGACACTTGATGCCATACACTTGTCGTATGGATCTTGAGTCAATTCCACGTTAATTTCTTCACACTTAGCAAGGTAGTTCCTCATGAGTTGAGGAGTACGACGCATCGTGTGTTGTACATCAGGATTCTTCAATATTGTTTAAGCATTAGGATGTGTGTCCATTCACTGGACATTTGAGGAATCTAAGATATTTAGCAAACACCTCAGAGTGCTAAAACGCATCTCATCAAAAGGCTTAGTGAATATATCAGCAACTTGGTCTTCAGTCTTCACGTGACTGATGACGATGTCTTCCTTCAATACATGATCCGAAGAAAGTTATACCGAATCTCAATGTGCTTCGTCCTCGAGTGTTCTACTGGATTCTGAGAGATCTTGATGTTGCTCTCTTTAACACACAGTAGTGGCACTTTCTTCAGGTTGATGCCGTAGTCCTTCAGAGTTTGCTTCATCTAGAGGAGCTGTAAGGCCCGATATGCGGTACTGTTCCAGATCTAGATGTTTCCATCCAGATCGGGGACGAAGCACATATCGGTCCCACCGCGATATATGACGAAGTCATATGCCCCGGATTTCCAACATGATATCACAACATTACAGATACAAGGGTACAACTTCTCATACAATCGGCATACAACTGCCTTAATACAATACAACAACGGAAGATACATGTCTGAATACAGACTACAACCAAATGCCTAGTGGCAAAGAGAAAAACATCGATTCCCATAACCACACGGTTCCAGGCCCTCCGCCGGGATCCGCCTAACTAGTCTTCATCGAGTCTCCACGTGAAACGTCGATCACCATACCTGTTGTCGATCAAGAACCCTGAAAATAGTTTGGGGGTAGTATCATGAGTACAGAAGTACTCAGCATCCAACTGTAGTGGTCGTCTAACCAGCAAGGACTTCATCACTCGTCATTCTAGGACAACTAGTAGTTTACGGTAAGGAAGGGGTAAGTGGTGAGGTTGCTGCCAAGCACTCGATGAGGAATCGCCTCCAACAAGTCTTGCTATCAACTACTATGCAGTCAAGACACACACACGTTGATCAAGTTATATTAAAATTATCTCAGCTGTTGTTGTCTATGAACAAGGAGTAGGTCTCAAGTCGTCCATAACCGTGGACACGGCTTCTCGAAAAGATTTAACCCTGCAGGGGTGTACCAACTGCCCATTACGAGGCTTCGCATGCTCGCCCATCTCTCTCAGTTGCTACCCATTATAGGCAACCATTTTATGATTTAATTGCAAGAGATCCGAAACGACATGTCCCTCTAACTAACAACGAACAAATCCGGGTGGCCCCCGGGGAGTCGACACCCAATCCAAAAGCTGGCCACGCTCTCGGATCGGACTCTTCCGTATAGCCAAGGTCGGGTTAGTCTCGCCTATATAACACGGGACTTCCCTAGCTCACCAGTGTGGACCAACAAAGGAACTCTGTCTCTGTTGGCCCGAGTTGTTTTCAAACCACTGGCTGCAGACCAGTTATGCATGCGGGTTTCAAATGGTAAATCATCTTGGGCCACCTCTAGAAATGTTTGAAGCTAGGTATGTAAGAAGAGGGGACCCCATAAAATCCCACACGCGATTAGGCACGCTCAGTCTTAAAACCAATACCCGGAACTCGGGTCCTAGGTGACTCAAATGGAACAAAGCGTCGGGGCGGAATAGCCTAGACCTTCCATCCTTCGTCGAATATAGTCAACATTATAATAATCATATCATCAACAACAATATAATAATGTGATATCCCGAACCAAGGAGTAATAGGGTAACATCGTGGCATCCTAAGCATGCATACTAGGCAGGGGCTGAGCAACGAGCAATAGTAACATAGCAGTACAAGGTTTGTTGGGAGGGGACATGGCTGTATTGGTTTGAAAGAGGCTGTAAACATGTGGTAGGATCAAACATCGAACCTAACATAGACTAGCATGCAAACCGCTGGTTGAAATAGAATGGATCATAAGTAATGTATAGTCATTGCCTGTTGATCAGTCGGGTTCTGAAGGTGTAGTTGATCGCAAGCTCGCATCGTCTCCGAGAGGTACCCGCGGAAGCACAAAAGACGGTAAACACTGGAAAGCAGTCAACGAGCATGCATCTATTACTACGAAGCAAACACGAGCAAGCATCAACAAGAAGGCAACACGAGACATTGCACCTACCGTCGAGAGCGGCTACTAACAGGTTAAGTGGGGTACTCGTCACACACGACGATACCGCACATTTAGAATCGGTTCAAGTTGTTTAGCTACAAGTGATCAACCAACGGTTGTTAACATGGCAAGGCACCCAAGCATGGCATGTCACACAATCATGGCCAAAGGTTAAGCACAAAGTAAACTACCTATACTAGTCAAGCTAAGCGAGGCAACACCCTAAACATGGCATAACACTAAGTGCCTCATGATGATTAAAGGATTTGGTACTGTTCTTCCCTAAACCATATTTTAGGTTGGCTAACAGCAACCAAAAACAGCATAAACACAAAGTACACGAAAAACTAATCAAGTTAGATATAAAGAACACCCCAAACGAAGTTACGGTTAAAAAGATACAAGCAAAACAAGTTATGGGCACAAACTGCCAACATCAGGAAGCACACTATAGAGCATTGCATAAACAAGGTAATGAGTGCAAACATGCTCACAAATGACATGCATTTAAAGTAGACATGGCAGGGAAGGCATGGCAAAAAGAATCATGCAAAAGACATCACGGATCAAAAGATATTAAGCAAACAACATGGCGGAAACTACTATTTTTATGCTGTACAAATAGGGGTATAACTATATGTAAAAGTGCAGGAACATGACATAGCAATACATGGGCATGAAGTAGACATGATGCTTAACAATATGCAATTGGAATCACTCAATTCTGATAAAAACTCACGACACACTCGTCGACCGAAGTTGCAACAAAATATAAACAGCAGCACACTAACAGCAGGGTAGCTACTTTGGAGAAAGATACAATCATGATGCAGCAAGAAATTATGGCATGTGAATGCATGGAACTGAAGTATAAAAAATGCTTAACAGGATGCAAAAGGAATCAATAAATTCCGACGAACGGTTGCGAAGGAATCGTCACCCGAAGTTGCAATAAAATAACAGTTCAGCAACAACAGCACAGCTAACGATCTGGTACCCACTTTGACACAGAATTAAATTATCTAGACGGCCTCAAACGGAAAAACTTTCTACATACGAATGCTAGAGCACGCAAAACTAATCCACTTTTGTTTTGGGGGCACGTTCTTCGGAGCTACAGATTAACGGGAAATTACGTTGTAATACAGCATCAGCAGCAAAACACCCAGGGACTTAGCAATTTTTCATAGGGGCAAACAAAAGGAAAAAAAAAGATAGAGGACCTCACCCATGGGCTTGGCCCATGTCGGCCTGGAGAGGGGGGCTGCGCCTGGGCATTCGGGCCAGATCTAGCTGGTGGGCTGGGGAGGCCTGGCTGGGACGTGGCCTTGGGCTGGCCTTGGGCCACGTGGCCGGCCCGGCCTGGGGAGGCCGACCCGGATCCTCCCGAGCGGGGCACGGCGACGGCTCCCGTGCCGGCCACCGGCGGCGAGCAGGGCAAGGCGGGGCGAGGGCGGCCGGAGGGGGGCGATGGAGGCGGGGTTCCACCAGCGGAGGGCGGCGCCGGGGCGTGGCTCGGGCCGGTGGCGAGCTCCCGCTCGTGCCTTCCATGGTCGGCGGCTGCGTGCTCCTGTGTACAGAGAGAAAAGAGAGAGAGATGAGAGGGAGAGGAGAGGAAAAATAGGAGGGGAAGGGAGAGAAGAGAGGAGGGCGGCGGCGCCGGCAGCTCGCCGATCGGCGGCTGGCCGGAGTTGGGGCCGGCGGCAGCGAACCCACGGGCAGGATGCGGCTAGGAGAGAGAGGAGGTTGGTTGGAGGTTAGGGGTGATGTGGCGCTCTCCTGGCCGTCAGATTTGCGGATCTGACAGTCCAGATCCATTGGGCTGCTCTCAGATCTGGGAGGCTAGGGTTTGCTGCGAAAATGGTGTATTTTCCAGATCTGGGTGGGCTAGTGGTCTCTATATAGGGTAGGTTGGTTGGCTAGTTTACGCAAATGCCCTCGGTACCCCTCTCACGCGTCCGGTGATCGCGTTCGTGACCGCCGGAGTTGCATACGAACTCCGATTCGGACGAAACTTCGACCTATGCGCTCAGCACGTCGAGCCCGTCGATCGTACCTCACTGCGGTGACATTCCGAAAACATTTTTCGGCGCCCCATAAAATAATCCGTTTAATTATTAAACGGGGTTTTCGTTCCGTTGGCTGCGGTTGGTCTCGTGCGGTTTTCGCGACGGTGATCGGGCGAAACCCGGTGTCGCAAAGGTCGAGTGTCAGTGTGGCAAGGGTCAGTCTCCGTCCGATACGAGATAAGAAGGGGGGAAATAATCGCCGATCGATAAATCGGGGATGCAAACACCGCAAACAAATCAGACAATCAAACAATTCACACCGAATTTTTTTTTAATTTTTTTGAAATCTGGGCTGTTACAATACAACACCACCAACAAGGGATCTCGTCCCGAGATCCTGGACAATCCGGGGGAGAGGGGGGGAAGAGAAAACAGAGACGACGATCTCAACACCACCAACAAGGGATTCTGCTCCATGTCGACGTCGAACTTCGGTTGAGATAAATTTCCGCAGAGAGACGACATCATCGGCACAACGAAACCGTCAGTGTCAAAAGGAAGAACGACAGCTAAAACCTGGTCAAAGGGATAGTGCTTTTCGACGCAAGTCGTGAAAGCACCGGGCAAAAGGAGGGAGGGCAAAGGACGACCCAGATGATATCCGAAACCAAAGAAGCTAAAGGTAGTACAGGAATTCCCACCTGAGCTCGGAATCGAGACAATACGCTGCAAACAAGGCATTGTAACGGTTCCGATACTCCACACACTTGAGATCCTAGAGTTTTGAAGGGGATAAGACAAGAATAAAACACTCACGACACTTGTCCTGACCAGAGCAAGGATAAGGAGTAAAAAGATTCCTACTCTCCGATAACTATCTTGGTAACTACAAAATAGTTTTTGTCTAGACTCGACTTCGGCCAGAGAGGGGACCCTACGGTCGGTAAGGCTCTGATACCAAGTTGTAAGGCCCGATATGCGGTACTATTCCAGATCTAGATGTTTCCATCCAGATCCGGGGACGAAGCACATATCGGTCCAACCGCGACATATGACGAAGTCATATGCCCCGGATTTCCAACATGATATCACAACATTACAGATACAAGGGTACAACATCTCATACAATCGGCATACAACTGCCTTAATACAATACAACCGCGGAAGATACATGTCTGAATACAGACTACAAGCAAATGCCTAGTGGCAAAGAGAAAAACATCGATTCCCATAACCACACGGGTCCAGGCCCTCCGCCGGGATCCGCCTATCTAGGCGTCGTCGATTCTCCACGTGAAACGTCGATCACCATACCTGTTGTCGATCAAGAACCATGAAAAGAGTTTGGGGGTAGTATCATGAGTACAGGAGTACTCAGCATCCAACTGTAGTGGTCATCGGACCCAGCAAGGACTTTATCACTCGTCATTCTAGGACAACTAGTAGTTCACGGTAAGGAAGGGGTAAGTGGTGAGGTTGCTGCCGCACTAGCATTTATGAAGTGGCTAACGATCTAGAGAGTAAGATAAGAAGCCAAGCATTCGATGAGGAATCGCCTCCAACAAGTCTTTCTATCAACTACTACGCAAACATAACACCTATCCTATCCTTGTCCTCCTCTTAGCATCCCGACGAAGAAGAAGCATTCAAGGCATACACAGGTTGATCAAGTTATATTAAAATTATCTCAGCTGTTGTTGTCTATGAACAAGGAGTAGGTCTCAAGTCGTCCATAACCGTGGACACGTCGTCTCGAAAAGATTTAACCCTGCAAGGGTGTACCAACTTCCCATTACGAGGCGTCGCATGCTCGCCCATCTCTCTTAGTTGCTACCCATTATAGGCAACCATTTTATGATTTAGTTCCAAGAGATCCGAAACGACAGGTCCCTCTAACTAACAACGAACAAATCTGGGTGGCCCCCGGGGAGTCGACACCCAATCCAAAAGCTGGCCACGCTCTCGGATCGGACTCTTCCATATGGCCAAGGTCGGGTTAGTCTCACCTATATAACAAGGGACTTCCCTAGCTCACCAGTGTGGACCAACAAAGGAACTTTGTCTCTGCTGGCCCGAGTTGTTTTCAAACCACTGGCTGCAGACCAGTTATGCATGCGGGTTTGAAATGCTAAATCAGCTTGGGCCACCTCTAGAAATTTTTGATGCTAGGTAGGTAAGAAGAGGGGACCCCATAAAATCCCACACGCGATTAGGCACGCTCAGTCTTAAAACCAATACCCGGAACTCGGGTCCTAGGTGACTCGAATGGAACAAAGCGTCGGGGCGGGATAGCCTAGACCTTCCGTCCTTCGTCGAATATAGTCAACATTAGAATAATCATATCATCAACAACAATATAATAATGTGATATCCCGAACCAATGAGTAACAGGGTAACATCGTAGCATCCTAAGCATGCATACTATGCAGGGGCTGAGCAACGAGCAATAGTAACATAGCAGTACAAGGTTTGCTGGGAGGGGACATGGCTGTATCGGTTTGAAAGAGGCTGTAGACATGTGGTAGGATCAAACATCGAACCTAACCTAGACTAGCATGCAAACCGCTGGTTGAAATAGAATGGATCATAAGTAATGTATAGTCCTTGCCTGTTGATAAGTCGGGTTCCGAAGGTGTAGTTGATCGCAAGCTCGCATCGTCTCCGAGAGGTACCCGCGGAAGCACACAAGACGGTAAGCACTTGAAAGCAGTCAACGAGCAAGCATCTATTACTACGAAGCAAACACGAGCAAGCATCAACAAGAAGGCAACACGAGACATCGCACCTACCGTCGAGAGCGGCTACTAACAGGTTAAGTGGGGTACTCATCACACACGACGATACCACACATTTAGAATCGGTTCAAGTTGTTTAGCTACAAGTGATCAACCAACGGTTGTTAACATGGCAAGGCACCCAAGCATGGCATGTCACACAATCACGGAAAAAGGTTAAGCAGAAAGTAAACTACCTATACTAGTCAAGTTAAGCGAGGCAACACCATAAACATGGCATAACACAAAGTGCCTCACGATGATTAAAGGATTTGGTACTGTTCTGACCTAAACCATATTTTAGGTTGGTTAACAGCAGCCAACAACATCATAAACACAAAGTACAGGAAAAACTAATAAAGTTACATATAAAGAACACCCCAAACGGAGTTACGGTTAAAAAGATACAAGCAAAACAAGTTACGGGCACAAACTGCCAACATCAGGAAGTACACTTTAGAGCATTGCATAAACAGGGTAATGAGTGCAAACATGCTTACAAATGACATGAAATGAAAGTAGACATGGCAGGGAAGGCATGGCAAAAACAATCATGCAAAAGACATCACGGATCAAAAGATATTAAGCAAACAACATGGCAGAAACTATTATTTTTATGCTGTACAAACAGGGGTATAACTATATGCAAAAGTGCAGAAACATGACATAGCAATACATGGGCATGAAGTAGACATGATGCTTAACAATATGCAATTGGAATCACTCAATTCTGATAAACGGTCGCGACACACTCGTCCACCGAAGTTGCAACAAAATATAAACAACAGCACACTAACAGCAGGGTAGCTACTTTGGAGCAAGATACACTCATGATACAGCAAGAAATTATGGCATATCAATGCATGGAACTGAAGTATAAACAATGCTTAACACGATGCAAAAGGAATCAATAATTTCTGACGAACGGTTGCGAAGCAATCGTCGCCCGAAGTTGCAATAAAATAACAGTTCAACAACAACAACACAACTAACGATCTGGTACCCACTTCGACGCAGAATTAAATTATCTAGACGGCCTCAAACGGAAAAACTTTCTACATACGAATGCTAGAGCACGCAAAACTGAGCATCTTTCGTTTTGGGGGCACGTTCATCGGAGCTACGGATTAACGGGAAATTACATTGTAATACAGCATCAGCAGCAAAACACCCAGGGACTTAGCAATTTTTCACAGGGGCAAACAGCAGGAAAAAAAAGATAAAGGACCTCACCCATGGGCTTGGCCCATGTCGGCCTGGAGAGGGGGGCTGCGCCTGGGCCTTCGGGCCAGATCTGGCTGCTGGGCTGGGGAGGCCTGGCTGGGTCGTGGCCTTGTGCTTGCCTTGGCCCACTTGGCCGGCCTGGCCTGAGGAGGCCGACCCGTCTCCTCCCGAGCGGGGTACGGCGGCGGCTCCCGTGCCGTACACCGGCGGCGAGAATGGCAAGGCGGGGCGAGGGCGGCAGGAGGGAGGCGCTGGAGGTGGGGTTCCACGGGCGCAGGGCGGCGCCGGGGCGTGGCTCGGGCCGGCGGCGAGCTCCCGCTCGTGCCTTCCATGGCCGGCGGCCGCGTGCTCCTGTGTACAGAGAGAAAAGAGAGAGAGATGAGAGGGAGAGGAGAGGAAAAAGAGGAGGGGAAGGGAGAGGGAGAGGAAGGGCGGTGGCGCCGGCAGCTCGCCGGCTGGCCGGAGTTGGGGCCGGCTGCGGCGAACCCACGGGAAGGAGGCGGCTAGGAGAGAGAGGAGGTTGGTGGGAGGTTAGGGGTGACGTGGCGCTCTCCTGGCCGTCAGATCTGCGGATCTGACGGTCCAGATCAATTGGGCTGCTCTCAGATCTGGGAGGCTATGGTTTGCTGCGAAAATGGGGTATTTTCCAGATCTGGGGGGCTGGTGGTCTCTATATAGGGTAGGTTGGTTGGCTAGTTTACGCAAATGCCCTCGGTACCCCTCTCACGCATCCGGTGATCGCGTTCGTGACCGCCGGAGTTGCATACGAACTCCGATCGGACGAAAATTCGACCTATGCGCTAAGCGCGTCAAGCCCGTCGATCGTACCTCACTGCGGTGACATTCCGACAACATTTTTTGGCGCCCCATAACATTTTTCGTATTTCACAACATTTTTGTGAAATCTGGGCTGTTACAGGAGTTGTGAGCAGCTTGCACCAGGAGCGATGTATTCTGCTGTAGCAATGGAGAGGGAGACACGGTTCTGCTTCTTCGATGACCAGCACACCAGAGAGCGTCCGAGGAAATGACATGTTCCTGAGGTAGACTTTCGATCCACTCAAGCTCCAGCATAATATGAGTCTGAGTACCCAACGAGATCCAGTTGTGTGCCTTTTGGATACCATAAGCCTAGCGACGGGATGTGAGATAAATATCGAAGAATTCGTTTCACCGCTTGGTGATGCGATTCCTTAGGTGCCTCTTGGAATCAGTCACACATGCAAACGCTCAACATTATATCAGGCCTAGATGCACATAGATATAGCAGAGAACCTATCATGGAGCGGTATACCTTTTGATCGTAGTCCTTGCCATTTTCATCAGGGCGGAGTTGCACATTTGTAGGCATCGGTGCCTTGATACCCTTGCAGTCTTGCATCCCGAATTTCTTCAGGCACTCCTTGAGGTACTTCTCCTGAGAGATGAAGATGTCGTTGCGTTGTTGACGAATTTGAAGCCCTAAGAAGAACTTCAGTTCGCCCATCATGGACATCTGATATTGTTCACTCATCAAGAATGCAAATTCTTCACTGTATCTCTTGTTAGTGCATCCAAATATAATGTCATCAACAGAGATTTGACATATGAATAATGCATCATCATATCATTTAGTGAAAAGAGTTGGATCAAGGGAATCCAGATTTGAAGCCCTTGCTGATGAGGAAGTCCCTTAGTGTGTCATACCAAGCCCGAGGGGCTTGCTTCAGTCCATAGAGGCTTTCTTCAATCTTTACACCATATCAGGATTCTTTGAGTCTTCAAAACGTGGGGGTTGAGCAACATATACTTCTTCCTCGATATTACCATTGAGGAATGCACTTTTCACATCCATTTGATATAACTTGATATTATGATGGTTAGGAAATGCAAGCATGATACGAATGGACTCAAGTCTAGCAACAAGAGCGAAGGTTTCACCGAAGTCGATCCCCTCGGTTTGTGTGTATCCTTGTCCTACTAGACAATCTTTGTTTCTCATGATTTGTCCATCTTCATCGAGTTTTTTGCGGTAGATCCACTTCGTGCCGATGACATTGTGAACTCGAGGATCAGGCCATTTGACTAGTTCCCAGAAATCTTTCAGTTTAAACTGAAGGAGTTCTTCTTGCATCGCCTGAATCCATTCCGCTTCTTGGAATGCCTCAGTGACTTTGGTGGGCTCTGAAATTGATACAAACGAGAAATGCCCACAAAAGTTAGCTATACGATTAGCTCTTGCACGAGTGAGAGGACCTGGTAGATTGACGTCGGCGACGATTCTGTCCACTTGAACTTCATTCGCCACGTGAGGAAGACGAGGTTGATGATCTTGAGGCGCATCAGCTTCAGATGCTTCAGGGGTCTCAGGAGCCTCAGGATCAGGATCGTCATCAGGATCATTTGCATCAGGATTTAGATGTTCTTCAGGAGCAGGAGGTATGTGCGTTTCTTCAGGATGATCCACCGGTATGATATCACCAGCACCCATCTTCTTGATTTGTTCTTAAGGTGGGGCTTCATCTAGATCAGGTGGCAGGTGCTCTCTTTGCGAGCCGTCAGATTCATCAAACCGCACATCTACATTCTCAACAATTTTATGATGACTAATATTGTAGACTCTGTAGGTGTGTGAGTTGATACCATAACCAAGCATGAAACCCTCACATGCTTTGGGTGCAAATTTGGAATGGTGATGAGGATCACAAATCCAGCATGGTGCACCGAATACTTTGAAGTAACTCAAATTGGGTTTCTTACCGACCATTAGCTCATATGATGTTTTCTTGAAGAACTTGTGAAGATACACTTGATTGACGATGTGGAATGCAGTGTTGATTGCTTCAGCCCACCAAATGAGTGGTGTGTTGTACTCAGCCAGCATCGTTTGAGCCATCTCGATGAGGGCTCGGTTCTTCCTCTCAACAACTCCATTTTGCTGAGGATTGTAAGGCGGTGAGAACTCCTGAGTGAAGTCGTCGAGGAATTCTTCCACACCGATGTTCTTGAACTCAATGCCATTGTCGCTTCGAATGTGCTTGATCTTCAGGTTGTAGTTGTTCATGACTCGCTGGGCGAAGCGCTTGAAGATAGCTGGGGTTTCTGACTTATAGAGAAGAAAATGCACCCAAGTGTATTGTGAGAAGTCATCAACAATAACAAGACCATACATACTACCTCCAAAGCTTGAATACTTTGGAGGACCGAATAGATCCATGTGAAGTAATTCCAGAGGTCTTGTAGTCATCATGATGGTCTTCGCTGGATGCTTCGCCTTGGTCATCTTTCCAGCTTCACACGCGCCACATAGTCGGTCCTTTGAGAATCTGATTTCCTCAATCGCGAGGACATGTTTCTTTAGAACCAGTTTCTGGAGGTTCCACATTCCGGCGTGGCCGAGTCTTCGATTCCATAGCCAGCACTCTGAGGCTCGAGCCATGGAGGCACATGGCAACCTGAGGACCTTCAGAAAAATCTACAATATACAGATCACCTTTCCTAACTCCACTGAAGAAAATGGAGTTATCGCTAACCATATAAACTACACAACCATATTTTCCGAAGAGAACAATGAGGTCAAGATCACATAGCATAGAGACAGACACCAGGTTGTACCCGAGGTATTCAACAAGCATGACTTTGTCAATGTGTTGGTCTCGAGAGATAGCAACTATGCCGAGACCCAATACCTTACTTTTACCTTTATCAGCAAAGGTGATGGTTTTCTTCTAAGAAGGACTCAGAGATGATTCCATGAGAAGGCTTCTGTCACCAGTCATGTGATTTGTGCATCCATTGTCCATCACCCATTCAGTCTTTCCCTGCAAAGGAATTAGTATCTCATACAGCAGGTTATGAGCCAGTCTCAGTTTGAAGAATTTATGGTTCCTCATAATTAATTCCTCAGGATTTTCCTCAGGATTGATTCTATGAAACCAAAAGATATAAATCTCCTTCAACTGGCTCAAATGATATTGTCCTGGGCATATGATCTGTAAAAATTTATGATTTCCTCAGGACACGTCCCTGCAAAGATGATCAGTTCTTCTTTACCACCCACATCTTAATGGGCGGTTTTGAAGTATATGAGGACTGATGAGAACGATGAGACCTAATGGGACGTGAGATGGTGGTATTAGGATAAACAAATGAATAAGCATTCTTATGAGGAGCTTCCCTGTGGACAAAATGGTTAGTTGAGACATAATGATAATCATTTCCATTTGAGGTATCGTACTCAGATGATACCCTCAGCTCCTTTGCATATGCATTCATCGGGAGGTTAGTGATGAGGTCCTTCTGAACCCAGATATGCTTGACTGGAGGACCGTTCCTGCAGTTAGTTCCGATGTATCTGGCAAATACTTCACCATTGACATCTTTAAACAGTTTATAGTTTGAGTCAAAAGACTCAATCACCACATCTGAGGAAACAGTATCATAACCAGATAAAGTATAGGGATCAAGAGGAGGCATATTTGCCAAAACCCAAGTGGTCTTTGGATATTTTTTAGGTCTCCAGTAAGACCCATCAGCGTTGAGGTTTCGAGTGAATCCGACACCTTCTTTCCTCGGATTCCTGTTGAGGATCTGTTTCTTGAGGATGTCACAAAGAATCTGATGCCCTTTCGGACTCTTGAACATACCGGTTTCCAGTAGACTCTTCAACCTTGCATTTTCTTCAGCAATGTCTATGGTATCCTCAGATGAGGTGTTAGATACCACAAAAGAAATCTAAATAACAGAGTCTGAAGACATTGAAGAACTAGGTACAGAAGTGATACGATCATGTTCATAGAATTTTAACCAGGGAGAATTAAATCCTTCTTGTGGCATGATGATCTGTTGGGAGAGGAGTGAATCATTTTCTTTCCTCAGATCGTCATGAGACATTCTTACGCGCTCAAGTTCTTGATTTCTCATGAGGAACTCATGAGCCACCTTCTCATGATCGGTGAGGAGTGCCTCATTGCGACTGATTAAGTCATCAAACTTTGACTGAAGAATATTTGATTCATCAATCAATTTTTGAGTCTTCGTCATTTCCTCAAACAACATATCATCACTCTTGTTTAGTGAGGTCTGAATCTTTTCAAGTGCACGTTGTTGCTTAGATGCAAGTTTAGCAAGTTTACCATAGTTTTCATCAGGTTCTTCATCTGAGGGGTCATCACATGAAGAGTAAGTTGGTACCTTGGAGGACTTAGCCATGAAGCAGAAGGCAGGGGTGGTGTCTTTAGCTTCATCATCAACATGTGATGGATCTGATTCCTCAGTGCTGAAGATTGACTTGTAGACAAGCGACATGGCAAGAGCCAGACCAGCCACACCCTTAGATTCTTCATATTCTTCTTCCTCAGCATCAGGATCGGCACCAGATTCTTCAGAGTCCAATTCTTTGCCGAGATATGCGCGAGCCTTACGGGAGTTGTTGTTCCTGTATCCACCAGACTTTGAGGATCTTGAGGATTTCTTCTTTGTCTTTTCATAAGAACTGTCATCTTTCCCTTTCTTCTTCTTCTTCAGTTTGGCTTCCTTTTCCTAGAGAGGACACTCAGCAATGTAATGCCCAAGTTTCTTGCATTTGTGGAAGAATCTCTTCCTTGTCTCAATAGAGTCATCATCTTTGCTTCTTCTTGAGGAAGACCTTGAGGAATTTCCGAATCGATTCTTCTTCGTTAATCTTTGGAACTTTCTGGTGAGGAGAGCAAGTTCTTGACTGAGGGTTTTAGGATCATAAGGGTCAGCCTCAGACTTTTAATCAGAGGACACCTTTCGTGCCTTAGCTTTTAGCGCGCGGACTTTTGGCGTGGAACTGCAAAAGTCTCATTTCTCAAAGAGCTTCAGTTCAAAAGCATTGATGCTCTCGAGAATGTCAAAAGGATCCAGAGTCTTGAAATCGGGCCTTTCTTGAATCATCAGTGATAGGAACTCAAAGGAGTCATCCAGAGACCTCAGTCATTTCTTCACCACCTCATGATCGGTGATGTCAGCAGGACCCAGTTCTTGAAGTTCATTGGATATGTCAGTGAGTCTGTCAAAGGTTTGCTGGACATGCTCGTTGTCTAGCCTCTTGAACCTGTTGAAGAGACTCCGAAGTGTATCAACTCGAGAGTCTCATTGTGCAGAAACTCCTTCATTAACTTTTGACAGTCTTGTCCATATCTTCTTTGCAGTATCCAGACCACTGATACGGTTGAACTGAGCATTATTGAGGTGGCCGCCAATAATGCTTCGAGATTTTGCATCAAGCTGCCAGTTCTTCTTGACAACTTCAGGAGTAGTCATCAGAGTAGCTTCAGGAATGCCTTGATCAACCATATCCCACAGGTCCTTGTCAATGGCTTCAAGATGCATCCTCATCTTGTTCTTCTAGTACGGATAGTCTGTCCCGTCGAAGATGGGGTAGTTTGAGGCAACGCTCATTGTACCTGAGGTCGACATAACTAAAACTCCAGGTGGTTAAACCGAATCACACAGAACAAGGGACTACCTTGCTCTGATACCAATTGAAAGTGTAGTATATCGACAAGAGGGGGTTGAATGGGAGATTTTCAAATATCTTGAGGAATTTCGATTTCCTCAAGACTGAGGCAATACGAAATTGAGGAAACTAAAACTCGAGGAAGCACAAAGTGTTGGGGTTCGCAGCAGAATACACAAATTTTTCTAACTAGCGTTCCCATAACCCAAGATCTAGCTAGCCGTATTACCGTAACGGAAAGGATTGCGGAAATAACATACCTCGGGGTGTAGTCCGTTGCGCGGGAAACGTTCCCGCAAACGTGGTTGATGTAGCCGATCAAGTTTCACAGCCCCCTGGCTGTGTCGAGCACCCGGATGGGTGTAGTGCCACACGTGTAGCACCTCGTAGTACTCGCACACATACGAGACTCGATGACGACCTCCGTTCTCTGATCCAGCGGAGGTGGCGGAAGAAGACCTCCGAACGGAGCTTCGGCAGCACGACGGCCTCCGATTCTAGCAGAGAAGCCTCAATTCCACTATAGACTCACACTAGGGATTCCACCGTGAAAGAGACAAGAGAGGGGAGAAGACCGGAGAAAACCGATCTCAATTCGGAGTAATATTTATTTTCTCACGAATTTCTATGTATTAAATATGTGCACCCTGCCCATCTATATATAGGCAGAGTGGAGGGATTCAACCCCTCTCCCTTAGCAATGTGGGACTAAAGTCCCTTTGCTAAGGGGAGGTGGCCGGCCAAGGGGGGGGGGGAGGAGGCGCACCCCTCATGGGCCCTAGGGCCCATGGCGCCTCCCGCTCTTTTTCTTTTTCTTTTTCCTTTTTATTTTCTCTAATGGGCCTTTTTCTCCACTAAGGCCCATTGCACATATTAACTAGAAATAAAATGATTTTAATTATTAATTAAATTAATTATTAACTAAATCATTATATTCCATCTCCCGGTGCTCCGGAACACCTTCCGGTTCACTCCGAACTTGTTTCGGTTCAACACGGTACTTCTCCGATATTGTTTCCTTTATTCTCTGGTTACTCCGATGGTTCCGAAAAGGTCTCCGATTTCATCGAGCCCTTAAGTGTGTTACCCTACGGTTCGAGAACACTCCAGTCATGACCGAGTAGAGGCTACAGTCAATGATCATCAGCGGGACCTGGATGCCCATAATGACCCCTGTGCATTCCGGATATCAAACACCGATTGGACCTTACGCCGTATAGCATTCCCTTTGTCAGCGATACTGGATTGTTCCGAGATTCGATCAATGACATCCTATGTCTGGTTCAACCTCGTTCCGAACTAATCCTCATTCACTCGTTCCCGTGATATTCATCCCCGTGACCTAGTCACACGCTGCAGCTTTATGGATGGAATGTCACCGAGTGGGCCCCAAGTATCTATCCATTATATGGATTGACAAATCCCGCTCTTGTAACAATACTCCTCAACATATCTCCACGGAATACCTAAGATACAACTGTTATGACCCGCATATTTCAGTCAGGTGGTGGGATGTAAGTCAAAGCATCCGCGAAGATAGTGATTATGCACGTACTCACGGTCAAAGGAACGGTCTACCACGTTCTGTAATTACAACACTGAACCTTCATAAGATTTGATCATGCTGTAATGCTTACTTTGGGTAATGTTCATCATGTCACTTAACCAGTGAGGTGACCTCATAGTCAAGAGAATTAATTGTCCATGATCGCGAAACAGCGACCATCATGTTGACCATGAACTAGTTATTGATGTAGAGGCTAACTAGGAACTCTGGGGGTTTCTATACCACACCTGCATCATTGTTTCACTGACACAGTTCTAGCACGGTATGAAACTGGTTATGAACTTGCTTAGATATATTGGAATAATCATATATTATTTGCCTCTAGAGCATATATCCAACAGTCTCCCACTAATAATCTAGCCGCATTTTTCCGATCATAATCATCTTATCACATAAGTGTTCATTGATCATGCATGCTCATGGAAGAGGGTTCGTCAACGAACTGCACCAATTCAGATTCGTATGTTTCCTTTGCAACTGGTATAGGTCAAAAGCTCTTTTGACATACCACTCATTATCATATAATGGTTGGATATAAGTTTCGCGGGAGAGTGAGACTATTATTTCACAGTATCCTCCAATGATCTCTTGGTTCAGTCTTTAGAAGACTCATCCTTAGTCATATATACTGGGAAATACACTCAACCAGAAGTCCAATACTTCTAACTCTAAACTTTTATCCATATGTCTACTTTCTTAAGTAGTATTATGTTTGTAGTGCTGTGAATTTTGCTCACATTTCTTTCATGTCTTTGGTGATGTCTCTAATTCCATATAGACCCATAATATGCCTTGCAATTGTAATCTTGCATTACATTCAAGTCTATTATCCTCTCTATATTTTAGAGTACAGTCCTCAGTATTCCTCATATACTGAAATCATGTACTATATTCAGATTCTGTGTTTTACTCCTAAAGCACATCGGAATCTGTTCTTCTTCCGAGAACTTTTGGGTCATTTTGTTGTTGGATTCACAATGCATGTTATATGGTAGAATCATATGTCAAGAACATATAAGATCACATGTCCAGTACATGGTGCATCTCTATTCTTCCATCAAGACATTGCTTGTGATATTTGGATTTCATCCATTATATAACTTCTAGCCACAAGAACTTGTTTCTTGTCTAGAAGATTATTCCAACCTTCACTTCGTTTCATTATCCGTATCTTAATCTACTCATATAGATTTTAACGTGTAATGTGTTGGTATTTCACCTAAAAGAAGATTCTTGCAATCTTTTATTTTATTTGCCTTATGCTCTATATATATATATATATCATAATGCACATATGTATATAAGACGATTCTCTATATACACAATCAATGCATATCCATATATATAAATGTGAGATCATTCTTCACACATATCAATGCATATATGTTTGAGGCAATGATCATGCTCCCACTCAAATATATCCATCATATACTCATATATTTGTGGTTCAGCTTTCATCAAGTCATTTAATTGTTCACTATGTCTCACATAATGACAAAGCTTCCAAAGCTCCGACTCAGAAAATGCCCTCTGCATTCCAAGTTTCCGGGAAGTCTTCAAAGCTCCCACTCAGTTTCATGAAACTGCAGGCCCACTCAATATTTTGGTCATCACAAAATCACTTGATCAAATCAAGGTTGAGGGTTCCTTTCTTGAGGTACTATTGTCCATCCTTTTAACGAAGTAAACTTCGTCATGCCCATTGCAATTCTCTTTCAAATCCCAAATTTGACTGAGATGAAATTTCAGGCTATGGCCCATCGTAGTGTAAATGAAATGTTTTATTGACTAAAGCATTCCTACGTTTCCGTAGTCAATCACCATTGAACTTTGGTCATAACCAAATAATGCCTTATGCCCATTACCTTATTCTCAATAACTCTCCCGTTTGTCGAGAATATGAAATAACCGATTTATTTCATGGGACGTGAGCCATCCCTAATGTAACTCAATATTATTTCATTTCTCCTCGTGTTCTAGGCTACCATCATTCCTTTGTGTCTTCAATCAATATTATTCCCTATTATTTTATTAAGAAGACTCATCATTATTGTTCTGTACAGAACGTATTCATGATAACCTTCTAAATTCAACAATGGCTTCAACTCATATACCAAGATCAATCATCTTTGGCATATCCTTCCTTATATAGCGTCATTACAGCGGAACATGCTTCCGTTGCAATACTCTGATATTCTGAAGGCAAGGTCCAATACCCCGGTCAAAGTTTCCATTATCTCCCATTGGATCCGTGTCGAGAGACTTTTCTCGTATTACCAATTAAGAAACACAAATTTTGCTATTCGGGGAGAATATGTAATTTCAATTGCTCGTAGTTTTATTACAAAGAAATTCTTTCTTTTAAGAAACCTTATAACACCATCAGTTATGGAGCTATCATGTCTCGTTAGATTCAGGATGGTTTCCTAATCATGAAGTGGGTGTCTTAACTTAATGAATTAAACAATCTTATTCGACAATAACTATAGTGCTAGGGGAAAGAACGTTTAGACCATACTACGGTTTAGTATGACTACGAATGGTTTAAGTAGTCTAGCACTTTCAACTTCCATCGTAGTTTGTGGTACAACTTTCACAAGTCTCCCATTATTTCAATATCAATACTTATCACTTCAGATCATAGCGTAGTGATATGTATCATTGTATTCTCACTTCTCACTGTGATTCCTGAATCTCAGTTTTATGATCTCAATTGAATACAACTTTCAATTAATCATATGAAGTCTTTAATGATAACTCACGTGCCCATTTAGTACATCACTTATGTATAATGATTGGCACAAGTTCTACTTGCTAGAACCTTGTCACAATTATATTTATTGCAGAGGTTCATAGATCGTGTATCTAATCCATCTCATGCAATCAAGTTGTGATTTTCATTCGATAATGAACTCACAATTTAATAGATCATACATTTAATGAATTCATCAGTTATGAAGTCACCTCATGAAATGAAATCTTTGACTTGTTATAATCAAGACAACTTTATCATTAAACATTGAATATTTCTTGACAATAATAGTAGTATTATAAATGCTTTCTATCATATCATAAATCAAGACGTAATCAAAGTATAATCACTCTTTTATTCATAAAGATGGAACAACTGACTTGTCTCAGTACATGAATAACTTTGTCTCGCGAGATGCAAGACACACAACTAAGTGTTCATACTATAATGATTACATAAGATTTATCTAATACTCTAAGTATCTCCTATGAGAGATGTCTCGGCGGAATCCATGCTGGCCATCAACTGACTTGATATCCATTAATCCTCGATTTCACCTCTTCTCGTCCATGCAACGGCAGGTCCTGTTTTCATAAAACAGAATTAGTATCAAGTACTCATTTACTGAAAATGTTGTATAAGGGAATAAACATTTATAAAGTATATCAAGTATATACCTTCTCCATCGACAACTTCTCCTTCAATGGGTTCAACCTCCAGGTACTGAAGTCTATCCATGAAGTCAGAGAACTCGAGGCTTTCACCTCTGCCGACATAGCCATGGACATGGTCTGTATAGCTCGGTGGAAGCGAGTGTAACACCGTGTATATCGTAGACTCATGTGTGGTCTCATAGTCAAAGTCATCTACGAGGCTCAGGTGTATCTGATGCATCTTAGCCAAGTGTGCCTTCAGGCAAGAGCCTTCTTCCATCTTTGTAGAGAGAAACTCACTTTCTAACTCAAATCTGGCAACTCTAAACTGATGCAAGTTTGATGACTTCAGCTCATCGATCATATCATATGTATCCACATCAGCATACTCCTCACGCAAAGGTTGCGGAATGCTGGTTTCTATGATACCCTTAGCTATGGCATATGTCCTTCGACGATACTGATAATCAATTGCCGCTTGTGCATCCATGTCGTTTGCTGGAGGGTTTCCCACATGCTTTTTAGTTAAAAATGAAAGGTTGATTCTCTTGAGCACGGCTCTAAGGCGTAAGTACCAACTAACGAAGTTTGACCCATTTTCTTTAAGTCTTTCACCATGTAAGAAAGAAACCATTTCAAGGTACTGGGTTTTATCCATTTTCTACAAACATAATTGCAAGGAACACAATAAAGACTAGTTCACAACAATGAGTTCATATAATCACATTATAAATGAGCTCGCACTAAAACAATTCATCCCTAGGAAGTTTTAGTGATTACATGATCCAGATTCACTGCCCGACCTCGAATATCACAGGACCGACGGGTCAGTTTCAAAGGTAGACAACAACTTGTGCGATCACATTATCTTATATGTACTGTGACTCATGCTCGATCTTTCGATCTCTAGTATTCCGAGGCCATATCTGCATATGCTAGGCTCGCCAAATTAACCTCCATGTTATATGCTGCTCAGTAAGGCAATATCTGCATATGCTAGGCTTGCCGAACCCAACCTCATGCGAACTCCATTTAATATATAGGACAACTCCGGTATGTACGGAGCATCAAGCCAGATGGGAGAACCTTCCAGGCGGTGCACACTTCGGGAGAATACTTGTGTTTGGCTTTGTTAAGGGATCATCTTATCACATGCTACCGTCGTGTATCCTATACTAGCAAGTTTTAAGATGTTTGAGCTATGGCAACACTAAGTGTACAGTGTATCCATTTTAGTTTGTTTTATGATGACGATTACTACTTACTAGTAACACATAGCAAAGCTATCACTACACCACAAAAAAACAAACGACAGCCCCCACTTAGCAATACAAGGTTTAGACGGTCTAGTTGTATATTGCAAGTTTTACGTGGCTGCTAGGGCTTTCATAGTTAAACAGGTTTTGACCTACGAGTCAACCACAATGTCAACCATACGATTGTCTCTATTACACCCCGCACGGGGCCCTCCGTTGCAAATGCCACATCCGCTAAAGTAGAGAGATAGACACCCCCCAGCCACTTTATACGGTACAAGACGTATGTCAAGCGTGGAACCAGTCTCGCGTAAGTGTACGCGTAAAGTCGGTCGGGGGCCGCTTCATCAAACAATGCCGCAGATGTGAACAAGTACACGTGGGAGGGTAACAATCATACAATCAACGCCCACATCCCCGATGTGTTCTATCCGTACAGTAATACTAAGCATAGACCTAGATCTGATACCACTGTTGGGGTTCGCAGCAGAAAACACAAATTTTTCTAACTAGCGTTCCCATAACCCAAGATCTAGCTAGCTGTATTATCGTAATGGAAAGGATTGCGGAAATAACATACCTCGGGGTGTAGACCGTTGCGCGGGAAACGTTCCCGCAAACGTGGTTGATGTAGCCGATCAAGTTTCACAGCCCCCTTACTGTGTTGAGTACCCGGATGGGTGTAGTGCCACACGTGTAGCACCTCGTAGTACTCGCACACATACGAGACACGATGACGATCTCCGTTCTCCGATCCAGCGGAGGTGGCGGAAGCAGACCTCCGAACGGAGCTTCGGCAGCACGACGGCCTCCGATTCTAGCAGAGAAGCCTCAATTCCACTATAGACTCACACTAGGGAGTCCGCCGTGAAAGAGACAAGAGAGGGGAGAAGACCGGAGAAAATCGATCTCAATTCGGAGTAATATTTATTTTCTCATGAATTTATGTGTATTAAATATGTGCACCCTGCCCATCTATATATAGGCAGAGGGGAGGGAGTCAACCCCTCTCCCTTAGCAATGTGGTACTAAAGTCCCTTTGCTAAGGGGGGGTTGGCTGGCCAAGGGGGGGAGGGGGCGCACCCCTCATGGGCCCTAGGGCCCATGGCGCCTCCCCCTCTTTTTATTTTTCTTTTTCCTTTTTATTTTCCCTAATGGGCCTTTTTCTCCACTAAGACCCATTGCACATATTAATTAGAAATAAAATGATTTTAATTATTAATTCAATTAATTAATAACTAAAACATATTATTCCATCTCCCGGTGCTCCGGAACACCTTCCGGTTCACTCCGAACTTGTTTCGGTTCAACACGGTACTTCTCCGATATTGTTTCCTTTATTCTCTGGTTACTCCGATGGTTCCGAAAAGGTCACCGGTTTCATCGAGCCCTTAAGTGTGTTACCCTACGGTCTGAGAACACTCTAGTCATGACCGAGCAGAGGCTACAGTCAATGATCATCAGCGGGACCTGGATGCCTATAATGACCCCTGTGCATTCCGGATATCAAACACCGATTGGACCTTACGCCGTATAGCATTCCCTTTGTCAGCGATACTGGATTGTTCCGAGATTCGATCAATGACATCCTATGTCTGGTTCAACCTCGTTCCGAACTAATCCTCATTCACTCGTTCCCGTGATATTCATCCCCGTGACCTAGTCACATGCTGCAGCTTTATGGACGAAATCTCACCGAGTCAGCCCCGAGTATCTATCCATTATATGGATTGACAAATACCGCTCTTGGAACAATACTCCTCCACATATCTCCACGGAATACCTAAGATACAACCGTTATGACCCGCATATTTCAGTCAGGTGGTGGGATGTAAGTCAAAGCATCCGGGAAGATAGTGATTATGCACGTACTCACGGTCAAAGGAACGGTCTACCACGTTCTGTAATTACAACACTGAACCTTCATAAGATTTGATCATGTTGTAATGCTTACTTTGGGTAATGTTCATCACATCACTTAACCAGTGAGGTGACCTCATAGTCAAGAGACTTAATTGTCCATGATCGCGAAACCACGACCATCATGTTGACCATGAACTAGTTATCGATGTAGAGGCTAACTAGGAACTCTGGGGGTTTCTATACCACACCTGCATCATTGTTTCACTGACACGGTTCTAGCACGGAATGAAACTGGTTATCAACTTGCTTAGATATATTGGAATAATCATATATTTTTTGCCTCTAGAGCATATATCCAACACAGAGGTGATACTAAAATGTAGGCATGAATGTAAATCAACCTATTGCATAGCTAAAGTAAGACCGATGCGAGAACTGAGGAATCAGAGCAGAGTAAACTCGGAAAGAGAGGCATCGGGATGAGTCATCAGTGCATAAACATAAAAGCTGAGGTTGAAGAAATAGCACCAGGGCACTGAAGACATAGACTTGATGAACCAGTTCGAGTAACTGTGACAACTCTACATCTGGTTGGAGAGGCTGAGATTGAACACAGAAGACATAGTATTCACCTTATTCTCCTTGAACTCAAGTCCTCAGACTCCGTCCAATAACTCAGGTGAGTGTTCAAGGTAGACTCCGGATACCTTCACAGACTCAGTTCACTCAGGGAAGTCACAATTACATCTTGACTTCCTTAGACTGATGACTTCTACACCGTCTGAAAGATCACAGTCTTCAAGAGTAAAAGCTTCGGATCACTCGAACCGACTTCCTCAGAAATGCTCAACTACTCAGTCTGGTGGTTTTCCTCACTTAGGTTCTTCAGTTTCTTCAGAGGTGGGTTGCTCTCAAATGACAAGTGTCAGTTTTTATCTCAGAGCAGCCAACACACAAATGGGGATGGGGGCGGCTATTTATAGCCGGGGAGCAGCCCCAGTTGAAAGGACATAAATGCCCATTCATGAAATTACTTCCATGCCCACCCTTCGAACCATTGGCTGGATCGGTACCAACACTCTCCACGTGACACATGGCACGGTCGGAATACTCTCTCTCTCTTTTTTCAGGCGAACTGCCCTGGCAGTTTCCTGACTCCTCAACCGAAGACAAATTCGTCAGTGTCCTGAAGAACATCGTCTAAGACACCCGAGGAATTGAACTTCTACTGCAGGATATTTCTCTGGGTTTTCTTCAGGATTTCTAATTGAGCACTTCCTCAGAAATACAAAACTCATTTTCCTCAACACCTCCAACAGTGCGGTGTTTTCCTACGACTAAAGGAGTATAAAAAGTCTTAGCGATGACTACGCTTCAACTTCGTCTTCTGCGCGAACTTCCTCAGGATCTGTCACTGCTTCATCTTCAGCAGAATGCTTCAGGATCATGTTTCCTCAGTATTTCGCGCCTCGCCAATCTTCAGAAAACACCCCAATTTCTTCAATGTCCCTCAACATTTTTGGGGATCGACAACGGTGGTTAACCCCTTCTTCAGGGACTACTCTACTTTGTATACTCACAAACACAACAGTCACTTAACCCTTTTTTCATCAATTACTCCAAAACCTCAAATGGGGAACTAGATGCACTTAGAAAGTGTATGTTATGCAGCCTCCAGGTTTTGAAGACTCAAAGAATCCTGACATGGTGTACAGGTTGCACCAGGCCCTTTATGGGTTGAAGCAAGAACCTCGTGCTTGGTACGACACCCTAAAGGACTTCCTCCTGAAGAAAGGCTTCAAACCAGGAACAACTTACCCAACTCTTTTCACTCGATCTTATAATGGTGATTTGTTTGTCTATCAAATATATGGAGATGATATAATTTTTGGCTGCACTAACACTGAAATCAGCGAAGAATTCGCCAAAATGATGTCGAAGAAATATGAGATGTCTATAATGGGTGAATTGAAGTTCTTCCTTGGACTTGAAATCCGTCAACAGAAGAATGGCACCTTCATTTCTCAAGAAAAATATCTCAAGGATTGCCTGAAGAAGTTTGGACTCACTAAGTGCAAAACTATCAAGACTCTAATGCCTACCAATGGCTTCCTAGATGCAGATGAGAATGTCAAAGCCTTCGATCAAAAGAAATATCGGTCCATGATTGGCTCTCTCCTATATTTTTGTGCATCTAGACCTGAAATTATGCTATCAGTATGTATTTGTGCTCGTTTTCAGGCTAATCCAAGGGAATCACATCATACTGTTGTAAAGCAAATTCTTCGGTATCTTGCTCACACACCAACCTTGGGTTTGTGGTATCCCAAGGGAGCTCAGTTTGATCTTATTGGCTATTCTGATTTAGACTGGGCTGGTGATCGTGTTGATAGGAAATCAACTTCAGGCACTTGTCATTTCCTCGGAAGATCACTTGTGTGTTGGGCTTCCAAGAAGAAAAAATGTGTATCAATATCTACTGCTGTAGGCGAATACATTGATGCTGGGTCATGCTGTAATCAGATTCTTTGGCTGAAGCAGACGCTGAAGGATTATGGATTCATGTGAAGAAAATTCACCTTCTATGTGATAATGAGAGTGCAATCAAAATTGCTAGCAATCATGTGCAGCACTCTCGCACGAAGCATATTGACATTCGCCATCATTTTCTTCGTCATCATGTTCAGCGTGAAGATATTGTGATCAGTCATGTCAGAACTAAAGATCAACTGGCTAATATTTTCACGAAACCATTGGATGAGAAAAGGTTCTATGCGTTAAGGTGTGAGCTCAATATTTTGGACTCACGAAATGTACTGTAAGGCCGAACCTTTACCTCCATGTATATATTCATTTACTTCATTGTTTGTTTTTGGTTTCGATATTTGTTTTTGCTTCGATTTCTATCTTTTATCTTGATTGGATTTAGTCCTCCATGCTTATCACCTTTAGCTTCTCTATTGATTTTTCTTCAAGGTGATAAGTTTCAGACCTTACCCCCTCTGTTCTTTTTCTCTCTTATTCTATCTGTCCAATATGGTTGAGCACATCTGAAACAGAAAGTATTTTTCTTCGAACATCATTGAGTTCCGAATCAAATGCGTCCAAATTTATCAAAGTTTTACTCTAGACCAAGACATTTTCTACGGTCGTTGAGATCCCATCAAATCCGGGTCGTTAAGATTCTCTCGCGAAACGCCACGAAATCCTTGCCGTAGAATCCGGAGGGCCGGTCGCTGGCAACCGTCCGATCTGACCTGACACCCCGTGTCAGGCCAGCCCTATATATACCCCTCGCCCAGCGACAAAAAAAACCTCACTTCATCCCGAACCTCTCCGGAACCCTAAGTCTCTCGCGCGCCTCCGTGATCTTCGTCCCCGCCGTCGTCCTTGCCGCTTCACTGCTGGAAGGACTCCGTCATGGACTTCTCGCCGATGACGAGCACTTCTTCCGCACATCGCTGTCGTAGCCGCTCGGCGTCGCCAAGTTAGGGTACGTCGAAGCCACAGATCCAATCCTCCTCTCTGTTCGTTCCTCTCCAGATTGGATCCATGTTTCTTAGTGTTTTTCGTTTGATTTTGTTAGGGTTTCTCGATCCATTGGATCATTGAACTTTTGGGAAACTTGTTTAGAGCAAAAGCTTCCCTCTCCGATTCAGGTTAGCAGTTAGGGTTCGATATCCTCTATTCTGTGCTAGGGTTTGTAGTCTCCAGTTGTGTGCAAAATCTAGCTCAGAACCGACCGGAATTATCGCCCATATTCTACTGAATCTCTTGTCAAATTTTTTGTTTTGGTCAAAACTTTTTTCTGGTGCTCAGTCAATATTTGTCTATTTTCCATCGTTCCCTTATTCTTCCTCACAGGATGTCTGAGGATTTGGGTTTCGGTGATGAGTCCCCAGTTCCTGATCACATCAACGAAGCCGAACAAGTTGCTCCCAAGCGAAAAGGAGGCAGAACGAAGGAAACAAATAATGCTAGAGGCATTCCCGAATCTATTCGGACGAAACTTGGTTATGATACATCTCCTGAGGAAACAAAGGATCAGAGAAAGATTCGCTTGCAAAACAGTCACCACTACTGGGACATCAGGTGGTACAAATACAAAAGTATCCCTGACTAGAAATGGGCAATGCAGTTTGCCTTCAGTCCCACCTAAGAATCCACACCCCAACACCCTCAAGACTCCGGATGATTATCCTGAAGAGCAAGAGCGGTTGAGAATCGCTGCAGAAAAGAAATGACTCAAGGCCGCAAAGAAGGCAGCCAAGTTAGCCGCTGCTGAAGCTCATGAAGTGGGCCAAAGCTCAAATAATAAAAGGAAGCTCAAGAAGAAATCTGCTTCATCCCCTCATGCCTGCACCGATGACGAAGAGCAAACCAAACTGGAATGAGCAGCTCTAGAAGACTCTATTCGTGATGAGTCCAATGCTGAAGCTGATGATGAATCAGAAGCTGAAGCAGACGATGAGTCAGAACCTGCTCCTCCCAAGAAGAAAAATATTCGGATTCCCATGAAGAAGAAGCCAGGAGAGAAACCGTCTGCAATGGAGATAAAAATTCAAGACCCTACTGATAAGCCCGTTGTTCGCCCCACCATTGACTTGTCCAATTTGGTGGTTGCGAAGCCCTTGGCCTCTAAGCCACCGGCTGAGACCCTCAACAGTGAGAGGTGCTCAAAGCAGAGGCATGACCCTGCTCAGCAACAACATACTGCAAAGGAAGTTTTACCAGCGAAGCCTAAGAAGTCTGCAGCTCCAAACCTTTCAGTGAAGCGAAATCCCACTGAACCAGAATTGCAATAGAAAGACCTCGAGGAGGCACTGAATCGCAGCGTGCTTGCTAGAGAATCTGCTGAGAAGCAGAAGGTGATACGTCCAAAACGTATCTATAATTTCTTCTTGCTCCATGCCTCTTTTGTGTGATATTTATATGGTATGATGAACTTCCATACAATTTTGATCATATTTGGACTAACCTATTAACTCAGTGCACCCCAGTGCCAGTTCCTGTTTTCTGCTATTTTTCTATTTCAGGTTTCCCCCATATTAAAAGTGCTCCAAAAATTCGGGAAAAAATCCAATAAAAATCAGCGCAGAAGAAGCTTCGGGAATCGTCGAGGGGGGGCCAGGGGACCCACCAGGGCCCCAGGCGCCCTCCCGGCGCGCCCTATGGTGGGGACGCGCCAGGGGGCCTCCTGGACCCCTGGTGTCCCCCCTGGCTGCGCTCCTTCGCCTATTTATTCCTCTTGGCGGGAACCCTTTTTCGCGATCTCTCCTCTGTTCCACCGCCGCCGCGCTTCCAAGATCGGGAGCACCAGAAGACCTCTTCCCGGCACCCTGCTAGAGGGAGGAACCACCTCCGGGAGCTTCTCCATCACAATGGAAGCTTCCGGGATGAACCGTGAGTAGTCCACCTTGGACCATTGGTCTATGATCAGTAGCTATGTGATGTTATCCTCCCCTCTTTGTTCTTCATGGATTAGACCTCGTGAGCTGCCCTACATGATTGAGGCACATATGTAATATTTCTGCGGTTGCTATGCTGAGTTTGCTGGAATCCGATGGATTGTGCGATTATGTTCAGATTGTGTTTGAGAAATATATTTGATTCTCCTCTTTTATATTTATGTGCTAGAGTAATTCTTGCATGTTCTCCGTTGCTGTTTATTGCTTTGGCCAAGTAGTAGGTACTGACTCCAAGAGGGAGCGTTATGCATGATTGTGGGTTCATGCCCCCCGATGACTAGCTGGAGTGACAGAAACATGAGTCTAGGGGATGTGTTGTTTCCACAAGGGGGAAAATAACGGTGCGTGTACTAGCGGGTGCAAGGATTTTTTACTTTACGCAAATTCATTAATGCAGTTGTCCGTTGCTTTGAGTTTACACTTTGGGTGGGATTCGCAACTTAATACCAGCGAGATGTTCTAGATAGATATCTCAAGGTGGATGATTAGTAGCTAGATGCAGATGGATTTCAGTCTACTTGTCTTGGCGTACCGCCCATGCTTTTGAGCCTCTTCCTTTCTTTATAGCATAAATAGCATTGGTTTGCGCACATAATCCTGTCAATTTACCAGATGTAATCCTCGCATGGCTATTTTATCGTCTTTTGGGAGAGATACATCACTAGTGAATATCATAGGACACCGGTCCATATTTCCATTACTGTTTACACCCACTATCAATTTACTCTTTATTTAGTTTCAAGTTGCTATCACTATCATTATTATCCCATGCGTTTTATCCTTTGTAAACAACAAGGTCGGAGGGATTTACAACCTCTCTGTACTCGTTGGGAAGCAAAGTTATTTGTTGTGTGTGCAGGTCCAGGAGAAGCAAGTGATTATCTTCAAACGGCGCATCACTTTACGAACCACCTACTAATCGTTGTTGGAGTCCTATTGGTTCAACACTCAACCTTAGCATCTTCGCTAAGGGAAATTGTCGTTGTCTACATCTCAACCTTCCACTTTGGGTAACCAACGAGGGGGCGTTAAATCGTACCATCAAAAGCAATTTACGTCGCCGTTGCCGGGGACTCCACTCTTCAAGATAGGGGAGTTGTACACTATCTTTTATCTTTGCTTTTTAGTCTTGTTAGTTTACCTTTCAGTTTTTTCTTTAGTGTCCTTTATCAAAAATCAAAAAAATTGTTATCATGCTTTTAGTTATCCTTTCTGTTTAGTCAAGCATGTTAGGATTTGGTGACTTGAGGGAATCGGAGGTCTTAGATTTCCATCAAAGGGATGGAGAGAATATGAAGAAAGCTTGGGACAGAATTTCTGATGCACATAGGAGAATTATGCCTTGGATACCTATAGAAATTGTGCTTAGAAATTTTTACCATGGTCTTTTTAGATGGTGCAAACATTCTCTTGATATTATAGCCGAAGGGGATTTCTTAGCTTGTGATGAAGCTAGAGCTCTTAAAATTATACATGGTCTATCTAGTTACTTTGTTTATGATCATAGTTTTGATACTGTTATAGATAGACTTACTACTATTGAAAAGAGATTGGATGCTCTAGACTTGAGAAAAGTAAAGATACCCCAGCCAAATAAGAAAGATATTTATGAGACAGATGGTGACTGGGAACCCTTTGTTAGAATTAGCATCTCTAACCAATACTTCCTTTCCTTCTGTGACATTGGATCCATGGTTTCTACTATGCCAAAAGTTGTTTATGATTCTATAAAATTTAACATGGACAAATTGTCATCCTATCATGAACATGCTAATGGAGATATTTCTGAGATCCATGGAAGGATAAAAGATGTACCAGTGACATTCCTTAAATGGAATGCAATGGTTGATTTCTTCGTCATGAAGCCAAACCAAGGAAACATAGTGCTTGGGAGGGATTTCCTCCGGGCCATAAAAGGCTTCATTGATATAGGTAAGGGACAAATACGCCTACGCGGGAAGGCAAAATGTATTTACCCCTTTCCTAAAAGAAACAAGGATGAACTTATTGAGGAACCATTTGAATCGATTTACGACTCCGATTATTATGATGATCTTTGATTCCTTATTTTTGCATTAAGCCTAGCTAATGGCTTTAAAGAAGCGCTTTCGGGAGGCAGCCCGCAACGAATTTAGGATTTCCCTTTTGTTTTTCTTCTGTTTTTAGTGGTCTTGATGATTGTTACTACTGTATCAACATCATTGTATCTTTACTTTTCAAGATTTGTGCCATTTATAGCCTCATATGACAAGGGAAGTGAAAGTTGTGACATGCTGTCCAGAAAACATATTATTTCCTCGTGACTAGAAATATGACAGAAAAATCCCAGTTCATATTTTTGAGATGAATTTTTTACACAGCATTCTCTATACAATTACAGAACTTTCGTATGTTCTGAGCTTTTTTATTTGAGTTGTATAAGTATCCCTAAAAAATTATTTACTACCTGCTGGTCTGTTTTTCACAGATTCTGTCCTGTTTTGACTTTTCTTCGTTTTGCAAACCTTAAGCCTGCCTTTTCTTTACAAAGACTTTTTGGAAATCTTGAGAAACAGTAGATCTTCAATAACATCTTTATTTCCAGTAGAGAAAAAATTATTTTATTATGGGTACTAACCTCGCTAATCAGATTATGATGAGTTATGTATGAAGGGAGTTTTCAAGTGTGCGAGGGAAGATGATGAAAGAAGATTCAGGAGTGTCAAGTGCTCAAGCTTGGGGATGCCCCCATGCATCCCCAATAAATATTCAACGAGACTCAAGCATCTAAGATTGGGGATGCCCCGTGCATCCCTTTCTTCATCAACGATTATCAGTTCATCTCTCGTATCACTATATTTTTATCACTTCATGCGTTATGTGCTATGCTTGGAGCGTCTCGCTCTTAGGTTTTATTTTTAGTTTTATTTAGCTTTGCTTGCTGTTCATAACAAGTTAGAACCCATATTTCTTTGTGTGGGAGAGAACCACGCTCCACTTCCAAAATCTAGAACACAACATAGGATTTTTAATGCTTATCTTTGTTGTGTTTGTTCTTTATCTTTTTCATAGCTACTTCCATGTTTAGCTCATAGTTTTCATGATTATATTCTCAAAGAGATTTTGTTTAGTTTTTTGCTGGATCTCCCTTGAGTTTTAATGTTTATCTTGTTAAGAGAGTTTGCCTGTTGCACTGAGTTTTGTGTCTTGACTTGAAGTAGGTAATTAAGGTTGCTATTCAGTTGTAGTAGTGACTTGCAATAGTTTTGAGGTATTGTTTTGAGTAATGTTTGGACTTTTGGTGTCAAGAGGTTTAGCCTATTAGTGATAGATGTCATATTTTGGGCAATCCATGTTTATTTTCAGAACTTACAAAATTAGTTGAGAACTTTAGCTACTAGATGGATCACTACTCTTCTAAGGGGTCGAATATTAGAGTACACTGACGTACCATGAGTCGAGGATGCGCAAGGATAACCAAACCCCCATACACTCCTCCTCGGGGAACTTGTCTCTTTGTGAAACCTCCTTCTTAGACTGAGAGTTACCGATAATAAGTGCATGAGTTCTTCGGACTAATGTGAGTATTTGAAAGTTGACACTTCCACCTTCCCATATTTTTCTAGCCTTTCTTGTGCCGTGCATTGCCTTCTTCTCACTCTGAGAGTTGGCGTCCACCTTCGCCGGTATATCCAAACCCTTGGAATGATACGCTCTGTCATCATAAACCTCCTTATATCCTTCCTCAAAATAGCCATCATACCTACCTATAGAGGCATTTCCATAGCCTTTCCGAGATATATTGCCATGCAACATCCATCTTCTCATGACGTGATCTTCATGTCATACATGCTACTTGCTTGATCGATGAGCCGCATGCTACTTGGGCCTTGCCCTAATCATTGCTACATGACGCGCTAGTATCATTGCATATCCTGCTACACTGGCAGAGGAATACATTTGCATAGATCGTGATAGTTACATCTTCTTTATGATTTGAGTACTTTTGTAAAGTGTGAAAGATCTTCTATACTTTTTGTAATATATAGAGTGTTGCCCCTAAAGTGAGGAAAAGATCCCAAAGTGGAAAAAATAAAAGATCCCAAAGAGGAAAAATGAGAGATAAATGGAAAGAGCCATTGAGGCCACCAAAAAAAATACAAAAAAATAGTGAAAAGAGAAAAAGAAATAAAAAGAGAGAAGGGGGCACACTACTATTCCTTTTGAGAGATCCACACTCGTACCCCCTCTTATATCTTGTACTCCATAGAGATTATCATTCATGCATATAGCTATGTGGGGACCTTCACACAATAGAACTAGGGTGGGGCCGCGCCAGGGGGGCGCCTGGACCCCTGGTGGCCCCCTTCGCCTATTTATTCCTCGTGACAAGAAATCCCCGTGACGGGAACCCTTTTTCGTGATCTCTCCTCTGTTCCGCCGCCGCCGTTCTTCCAAGATCGGGAGCACCAGAAGATCTCTTCCCGGCACCCTGCGGGAGGGAGGAACCACCTCCGGGAGATTCTCCACCACCATGGAAGCTTCCCGGATGAACCGTGAGTAGTCCACCTTGGACCATGGGTCTATGATCAGTAGCTATGTGATGTTCACCTCCCCTCTTTGTTCTTCATGGATTAGACCTCGTGAGCTGCCCTACATGATCGAGGCACATATGTAATATTTTTGCTGTTGCTATGCTGAGTTTGCTGGGATCCGATGGATTATGAGATTATGTCCAGATTGTGTTTGAGTAATATATTTGATTCTTCTCTTTTATATTTATGTTCTAGAGTAATTCTTGCATGTTCTCCGTTGTTGTTTATTGCTTTGGCCAAGTAGTAGGTAGTGACTCCAAGAGGGAGCGTTATGCATGATTCTGGTTTCATGCCCCCGATGACTAGCTTGAGTGAAAGAAACATGAGTCTAGGGGATGTTCTGTTGCCACAAGGGGAAAAACAACAGTGCTTGTACTTGGGGGTGCAAGGATTGTTTACTTTACGCAAAGTTCTTTAATGCAGTTGTCCGTTGCTTTGAGTTTACACTTTGGGTGGGATTCACAACTTAATACCAGCGAGATGTTCTGGATAGATATCTCAAGGTGGATGATTAGTAGGCAGATGCAGATGGATTTCGGTCTACTTGTCTTGGCGTACCACCCATGTTTTTAAGCCTCTTCCTTTCTTTATAGCATAATTAGCATTGGTTTGCGCATATCATCCTTTCAATTGCCCAACTGTAATTTGTTTACCTCGCATGGCTATTTTATCGTCTTTTGGGAGAGAGACATCACTAGTGAACATGATAGGACCCCGGTCCATATTTCCAATATTGTTTACACCCACTATAAATTTACTTCTTTATTTACTTTTCAGTTGCTATCGCTATCATTATTATCCCGTGTGTTTTATCCTTTGTAAACAACAAGGCCGGAGGTATTGACAACCTCTCTGTACTCGTTGGGAAGCAAAGTTATTTGCTGTGTGTGCAGGTCCAGGAGAAGCATGTGATTATCTTCAAACGGCGCATCACTTGCCGAACCACCTACTTATCGTTGTTGGAGTCCTATTGTTTCGACACTGAACCTTAGCATCTTCGCTAAGGTAAATTGCCGTTGTCTACATCTCAACATTCCACTTTGGGTAACCAACGAGGGGGCGTTAAATCATACCATCAGGAGGCAGCAGAAGCAGCTGCAAGAAAGCAAAGGGAGCTAGACTCCGGAAAGTTTCACTCCCACACAAAGTAAGTTGGGTTCTAACTTGTTATGAACAGCAAGCAAAGATAAAGAAAACTAAAAAGGAAACCTAAGAGCGAGACGCTCCAAGCATAGCACATAACGCATGAAGCGATAAAAATGTAGTGAGGGCTTGATGATTGTTGATGGAGAAGGGGATGCACGGGGGGGGGGGGGAATCCCCAATCTTAGACGCTTGAATCTCCTTGAATATTTATGGTGGATGCATGGGGGCATCCCCCAAGCTTGAGCGTTTGACACTCCCGGATCTTCTTTCATCATCTTCCCTCGCACACTTGAAAACTCCCTTCATACATAACTCATCATAAGCTGATTAGAGAGGTTAGTACCCTTAATAAAATAAAATAAAATCCACCGGAAATAAAGATATTTTTGAAGATCTAATGTTTCTCAAGATTTCCAAAAAGTTTTTGCAAAGAAAAATCAAGCTTAAGGTTCGCAAAAGTGAAGAAAGGAAAAAACGTGGCAGAATCTGTGAAAAAGAGAACACCAGGTAGTAAAGAATTTTTTTGGGGTACTTCTGCAACTCAAATAAAAAAATCAGAACATATGAAAGTTTCACAATTGTATAGAGCATGCTGTGTAAAGAATTCAGCTCAAAAAATGAACTGGAGATTTGTTTTGATTTTTTCCGTCAAGCAGACAAAATCTGTTTTCTGGATAGCATATCACAACTTTTTCTTCGCTTATCATAAGAGGCTAGAACTTGACACAAAGCTTGAAAATAAAGATATAATGATGTTACTATAGTAGGAAAAATCAGCAAGAGCACTAAAACAGAAGTAAAAACATCTTGGGTTGCCTCCCAACAAGCGCTTTCTTTTACGCCTTTTAAGCTAGGCATAAAGAAAAACAAGAATCAAGTTTTATTAAGAGAGAGAGAGAGAGAGAATAGCTAGCCCACGTAACGGACTCAAAAGGTAACTTGATTTTCTTTCTAGGGAAGTGTTCCATCCCCTTTTTGAGAGGGAATTGAAATTTTATATTCCCTTCTTTCATGTCAATAACAACACCAACAGTGCGAAGAAAAGGACGTCCCAAAATAATTGGGCATAAAGGTTCACACTCTATATCCATAATAGTAAAATCAAGAGGAACATAATTGTCATTGACAATGATAAGAACATCGCCGATCTTCCCCAAGGGTTTGTTTACGGACGAATCAACGAGACGAACACCAAAATAACAAGGCTCAAAGGGTTTTAATTCAAACATATCATACGTTCTTTTGGGCATAACAGAGGTACTAGCTCCAACATCACATAAAGCATAGAAAGAGAAGTTATTCAATTTAATCTTTATCATAGGATCCCAACCATCATCTATCTTTCTAGGTATGGAGGCTTCTATTCTAAGCTTCTCCTCCCTAGATTTAAGGAGAGCATTAGTGATATGCTCTGTGAAGGCAAGATTTAGTGTGCTAGTGTGGGGGTCTCTAGACATTTTGTGTAGCAAGCTCATAACTTCTGAGAGGGTGCAGCTATCAAAATCAACGTCACTACTATCAAAGGTGGTAGTGGTGTCATCTAGGCTCACTTGTTTGAAACCCTCTATGTTCATAGGAGTTTCTTCTTCTAATAGGTCCAATGGGACTAGGAGTGTGTTGGGTGCTAATAGTTTGGGTATCCTCAATGATTTGGATAGTAGCAACAGTGTGGTGTGCAGGAAGGCTCTTAATTTTAACCTCTTCCTCTTTTTCTCTAGCCCACCTTTCTTTAAGTTTAGCCATCATCCTAATATTTTCATTAATTTGCAATTGGATAGCATTAGTAGGAGTGGCCTTCCTTTCCTCAAGGGGAGAGGTTCTAATTATAAGCATTTCTACATCGAGGGCTAAGATGTCTACCTTCAAAGAGAGATTATCTAATTTGGCTAATTTCTCTTCTACACTTTTGTTGAAGGCTTTTTGGGTAGTGATAAAGTCTCTAATCATTCTTTCTAGTTCAGAAGTGGGGTTCTTGTCACTAGGATAAGTGTTGTTCTTCCCATAATTGGATGCAAACGGTCTATGATTGCTAGCAAAATTACCCCTATAAGCATTATAGTTGAAGTTGTTTCTAGCAATAAAGTTCACATCTACTTGTTCCTGAGCAACCAAAGAATATAAAGGAACATCCTGAGGATCAATAGAGGGTTGCTTGGTAAGGAGAGACATAATCAAGTCAACTTTTTCATTTAGGGAGGTAATCTCCTCGACAGAGTTTACCTTCGTACCTGTTGGAGAGCGTTCGGTGTGCCATTGGGAATAATTGGTCATCATCTCATCGAGAAGTTTTATGGCGACACCAAGTGTTGTTGACATAAAGGTTCCTGCCGCAGCTGAATCTAACAGGTTCCGCGAGGTAAAGTTCAAGCCTGCATAAAAAGTCTGGATAACCATCCAAGTAGTCAAACCATGTTTAAGGTATTTCTTAACAAAAGATTTTATTCATTCCCAAGCTGCTACTATTTTATTTGATACAGGAGCATCGCATTCATTCATGTCAGAAGCATTTGCATTGTCGCATAACTTCACGTTAGAAAAGATGAACCCACCGATGGTTGTCCGCACCCCAATAGGCCATTGCCACACCGCCAAGATAGTGCCCTATACCACCGTTGAAATTGAACGAATTGACTTCCGTGCTTCCCCCATCATTCTGAAGTCTTCCACCATAGTCCTCATTCTGGGAATGGATTGATTGAAAGTTCACGATGCCTCACTGTATTGTGGCACCAAGTCTGTCCCACTTTTTCACCGCTCCGGCGAGATTGTTAACCACACAACCCGAATTACCCGTGATGCTGAAACACGGATCTTTATGATGAATGCTTTGAATATCTCACCTTTGGAAGGAATTGAGAACGTTCCGGTCGTTCGGGATTTTCCCGACGTCTTCCCAGAAGAGCTGCCGGGAATACCCCCGCTCAGAGAAGTTGAATTCGTCATCGACTTAAAGCCCGGCACCGTCCCTAATGCTAAGCGTCCCTATAAGATGCCCCCTCACCACCTCCTTGAACTTAAGAAGGAGATCGACACGGCAGTCCACAAAGACTTCATCCGTCCAAGTTCCTCTGCTTGGGGAGCACCTTCGCTCTTTGTCAAGGAGATTGATGGCACAAACCGTTTGGTCCAAGATTACCGACCTATCAACCAGACAACAATACAGAACAAGTACCCGCTTCCTCGGATCAATGATCTTTATGATCAACTTGATGGACTTACGGTGTTCTCGAAACTCGACTTGAGGTTGGGTTACCATCAGATCCGGGTCCGTGAAGAGGACATTCCTAAGATTGCCTTCATTACTCGCTATGGTTCATATGAGTACATTGTCTTGTACTTTGGCTTGACGAATGCCCCAGCCACCTTCTCCCGATTGATGAACTATATATTCATGGAATACCTCGACAAGCCTTTTGTGTTTTATCTGGATTATATCTTAATATACTCCAAGAATGAAGAAGAGCATGCTGAACATCTTCGTCTTATACTAGAAAAACTTTGAGAACACAAACTCTATGCTAAGTATTCTAAGTGTGAGTTCTGGCTTCCCGAAGTAACCTACTTTGGACATGTGATTTCCAAGGATGCCATTGCCATCACCCAAGAACGTATCCAGGCTATTCTTGACTTGACTCCTCCCAAGACCGTCAAGCAAGTCCGGAGTTTCCTCGGACTCGCTAGCTATTGCCGCTGTTTCGTCGAGAACTTCTCCAAGATTGCCAAGCCTCTGACTACTCTGCTTCACAAAGGCGTCAAGTTTGAGTGGACATATAAATGTTAGGAAAGTTTCCAAGCGCTCAAGGACAATCTAATTTCTCCCCCAGTTCTCCCCCGGTGATATATTGCGACGCGTCTCGTCAAGGATTAGGTTGTGTCTTAATGCGAGAGCGCAAAGTGATTGCTTATGGCTCTCGTCAGTTGCGTGCTCACGTAGACAAGTATCCAACACATGATCTCGAATTGGCAGCAGTAATTTATGCATTGAAGTTGTGGCGACATTACCTCGTCGGTAATCGTTGCGAGATCTGCACTGACCACCAAAGCCTGAAGTACCTGTTTACTCAGCCAGACCTGAATCTTTGAAAACAAAGATGGCTCGAGACAATAGCTGACTTCAACATGGATATTTCTTATACCCCTGGCAAGGCTAATGTGATGGCCGATGCCTTGAGCCGCAAAGCTTACTTTTCTGAACCTTAAGTTCAAGTACAGCAACCACATCTGTATGCAGAGCTTCGCAAGCTGAACCTCGAGATTGTTCCTCAAGGTTACGTTAATAACCTGGTTCTCGAGTCAAGCCTCGACACCCTCATCAAGAGTAGATAGCCTCTTGACGCTGACATTGTGAAGATCAAGCAAGACATCGCAGGAGGAAAGCCCTCCTCTTTTACCATTGATACCAATGAATGTGATACTGTGTACTTCAAGGGACTCTTAGTAGTTACTGTGAGCCCGGCCATCATTAACTGTGGTCCGGCTATCATGGAAGAAGACCATAATTCTCCCTTGTCAATCCACCCTGGCAATACCAAGATGTACAAAGACCTTCGTCAACGGTACTGGTGGCCTTACATGAAGCAGGACATCACCCGCTATGTTTCCCAATGTGACGTTTGCAACCACTCCCTCCTCCTGATTGGAAGTGGGAAAAAGTCGAAATGGACTTCGTCACCGGTTTTGCAAAGTCACAGAAAGGTAACGATGCCATCTTTGTCGTCATCGACCGATTCTCCAAGATTGCTCACTTCCTGCCAGTCAAGGAGACGATCACTACTAGTCAGTTAGCAGACTTGTATATCTCCCGAATTGTGTCACTCCACGGTATTCCGCTGGAAATCAGTTCAGACCATGGCAGCCTTTTCACCTCATGATACTGGAAGAGTTTCATGGAAGCCTTCGGGACTCGTCTGTCTCTCAGCACCGCTTATCACCGCCAGTCGCAAGGCCAAGTTGAACGAGTCAATCAAATGCGAGAAGAGATGATTCGCTCTTGTGTCCTTTCATTCGGCATGAAATGGGAGGAATCTCTCCCGTACGCGCAGTTCTCGCACAAAAATAGCTATCAGGCTAGCTTGAAGATGGCCCCCTTCGAGGTTCTATACGGACGTAAATGTCGAACCCCCCTGAATTGGTCAGGAACTTTGGAACGACCCTACTTCGGACCAGATCTTATCCAACAAGCTGAAGACCAGGTTCGCGTTGTGCAAGAAAATCTCAAGGCCGCTCAGTCTCGTCAGAAGAGCAATTATGATCGCAAACACTAGGAGCTGGTGTATCAACCTCGTGAATACGCTTACCTCTGTGTCACTCCCATTAGGGGCACTCATCTCTTCGGTATCAAGGGCAAGTTGGCTCCTCGCTACGTTGGCCCGTTCCGTATCCTTTCCAGGAGTGGAGGACCCGTGGCATACCGATTGGAATTCCCGCCGAACCTCTCCCAAGTCCACGATGTCTTCCACGTGTCGCAACTCCGTCGTTCCTTCAAGGACCCTATCCGTGAAGTGGAACATGATATGATCTAGCTGCAATAAGACTTGACTTATCGAGAACATCCGAGCCGCATTCTCAACTAGTGTAAGGCCCGATATGCGGTACTGTTTCAGATTCGGACGTTTCCGCCCGAACCCGAGGACGAAGCACATATCGGTCCCACCGCGACATATGACAAAGCCATATGCCCCGGATTTCCAACATGATATCACAACATTACAGATACAGGATACAACATCTCATACAATCGGCATACAACTGCCTCAAATATAATACAACAGCGGAAGATACATGTCTGAGTACAGACTACAATCAAATGCCTAGTGGCAAAGAGAAAAGCATCGATCCCATAACCACACGGGTCCAGGCCGTCCGCCGGGATCCGCCTAACTAGTCGTCGTCGAGTCTCCACGTGAAACGTCGATCACCATACCTGTTGTCGATGAAGAACCCTGAAAAGAGTTTGGAGGTAGTATCATGAGTACAGAGGTACTCAGCATCCAACTGTAGTGGTCATCTGACCCAGCAAGGACTTCATCACTCGTCATTCTAGGACAACTAGTAGTTTACGGTAAGGAAGGGGTAAGTGGTGAGGTTGCTGCCGCACTAGCATTTATGAAGTGGCTAACGATCTAGAGAGTAAGATAAGAAGCCAAGCATTCGATGAGGAAACGCCTCCAACAAGTCTTGCTATCAACTACTTACGCAAACATAACACCTATCCTATCCCTGTCCTCCTCTTCGCATCCCGACGAAGAAGAAGCAGTCAAGGCACACGCACATGTTGATCAAGTTATATTAGGATTATCTCAGTTGTTGTTGTCTATGAACAAGGAGTAGGTCTCAAGTCGTCCATAACCGTGGACACGGCTTTTCGAAAAGATTTAACCCTGCAGGGGTGTACCAACTGCCCATTACGAGGCTTCGCACGCACGTCCATCACTCTCAGTTGCTACCCATTATAGGCAACCATTTTATGATTTAGTTCCAAGAGATCCGAAACGACAGGTACCTCTAGCTAACAACGAACAAATCCGGGTGGCCCCCGGTGAGACGACACCCAGCTCAGGAGCCGGCCGCGCTCTCGATCTGGTCTCTACCGTATGACTCCAGGTTTGGATTGCCGGTTCATCGCACATTGGGATAACCGGGTCCTCAGCCGGTCATGATGGGCCAGCAAGGGAACTATGTCCTCACTGGTCCGGTTTGTTTAAAACAATATCTGCCAGGAGCTACCCGACAGACACACACACGGTTTTCAAATGGTAAAACAGCTTGGGCCACCACTAGAAATGTTTGAAGCTAGATAGGTAAGAAGAGGGGACCCCATAAAATCCCACACGCGGTTAGGCACGCTCAGTCTTAAAACGAATACCCGGAACTCGGGTCCTAGGTGACTCGAATGGAACAAAGCGTCGGGGCGGGATAGCCTAGACCTTCCATCCTTCGTCGAATTTAGTCAACATTATAATAATAATCATATCATCAACAATAATAATATAATAATCAGGTGATATCCCAACCCAAAGAGTAACAGGGTAACATCGTAGCATCCTAAGCATGCATACTAAGCAGGGGCTGAGCAACGAGCAAAAGTAACATAGCAGTACAAGGTTTGCTGGGAGGGGACATGGCTGTATTGGTTTAAAAGAGGCTGTAAACATGTGGTAGGATCAAACATCGCCTAACCTATTCTAGCATGCAAACCGCTGGTTGAGATAGAATGGATCATAAGTAATGCAAGTCCTTGCCTGTTGAGAAGTCGGGTTCCGAAGGTGTAGTCGATCGCAAGCTCGCATCGTCTCCGAAAGGTACCCGCGGAAGCACACAAGAAGGAAACACTGGAAAGCAATCAACGGTGCACCACTATTACTACGGAGCAAACACGAGCAAGCATCAACAAGAAGTAACACGAGACATCGCATCTACCGTCGAGAGCGGTTACTAACAATTTAAGTGGAGTACTCGTCACACACGACGATACCGCACGTTTACGGTGGTTCAAGTTGTTTAGCTACAGGTGACCAAACAACGGTTATTAACATGGCAAATCAAGCAAGCATGCATAACACACAAACATGGCAAGAGGTGAAGCACAAAGTAAACTATCTATGCTAGACAATTTAAGTGAGGCACAACCTAAACATGGCATAACACTAAGTGTCGCACGATGGTTAAAAGATTTGGTACTGTTCTGCCCTAAACCATATTTTAAGTTGGTTAACAACAGCAAACAACAGCATAAACCCAAAGAACACGAAAAACTAATCAAGTTACATATAAGGCACACTCCAAACGGAGTTACGGTCAAAAAGATACAAGCAAAACAATTTATGCACACATGCTGTTAAACAGGGGTAAATCTATATGCAAAAGTGCAGCAACATGACATATCAATACATGGAATGAAAATAGACATCATGCTTAACAATATTCAATTGGAATCACTCAATTCCGATAAACGGTTGCGAAGCAATCGTCATCCGAAGTTGCAACAAAATAACAGTTTCAGCAATAGCAGCGCAACAACATCAGGATAGCTACTTTGGAGCAAAACATAAACATGATGCAGCAGGAAAATATGGCATGTGAATGCATGATACTGAAGTGGAAACATTGCTTAACGCAACTCAAAAAAATCAATGCAATAGGCCTCATAAATTTGTTACAATCATCATGCAAAGTTGCAACAAAATAATAACAGCAGCTCAATAACAGGAATTGTAGCAGTTTAACGGCCTGATGCCCACTTTGAACAGCAAAAACTATATCTAAACAACCTCAAAACAATTAACTCACAAAAGAAGGATTAAAGTACACGCGATTCTAAGCAGTTCGTCTTTTGGGCGCAACGCGATCCGAGCTACGGTTCACTCGCAAACTTCAACGCAATAACGAATCAGCACATAGTTTTCCAACACTTAGCAATTTTCAGCAGGACCTAAATCGGAAAAAAAATTAGGGAAGGCCGGCCTCTCACCATGGGCCGAAACTGGCCCATCTGGCCTGGCCTGGCCTGGGCCGTGGGGGCGCGCTGGGCCTGGCGCCTGGATCGGCCCAGCTGGCCGGCTGGCTTGGAGGAGCCGCTCGCTCCCGAGCGGGAGGGCGGCCGCGGCGGCACAGTCCGGTGGCGCGCCGGCCACCGGCGGCGAGGAGGCGGCGAGGCGGTGCAGGGGTGGAGCGAGCACGGCGGCGCCGGATCCCGCCGGATCCGTGCGGGCCGTGGCCATGCGGCGGCTTCCGGCCGAGCTCGTCCTCGAGCTCATGGCGCGGCGGCTCCCATGGTGGAACGGCGACCTGCAGGGGGAGGCGAGGGGCGGTGAGAACAGGGAGGAGGAGAGGAGGAAGAAAGGGGGCGCGGGGGAGAGAGCTCGTGGCGCGGCAGCCCGACTGCTGCCGGCGCGGAGGCTTGCCGTGGCCGGAGAGGAGCGGCGGCTCCATGGGAGGAGCTCCACGGGAGCTCGGACGGAGGCGGCGTGGAGGCGGCCCAGATCGGGCCCTGGCGGCGGAGGAGCGGGCCCGCGGGGCCCGGGCGGCTGGGAGGCTGGCTGGGAGCAACGTGGCTCAGATCTGGGCCGTCAGATCCCAGATCTGACGGTCTGGATCTGATGGGGCTAGGGTTTCGGGCTGTGAGGGACTTACTGGGCAGATCTGGGATTTTTCCAGGGGGGTGGCTGCAATTTTACATGGGGGAAACCCTAATTGGGTGTGGGAGGCTGGTGGTCTTTATATAGGCAGGTTGGCTGGCCAGTTGACGCAAACGCCCTCGGTACCCCTCTCGCGTGTCCGGTGATCGCGTTCGTGACCGCCGAAGTTGCATACGGACTCTGATTCCGATGAAATCTCGAACCACGCGCTCAGCGCGTCGAGCTCTTCGATCGTACCTCACTGCGGTGACGTTCCGGCAACATTTTTCGGCGCCCCATAAAAATATCCCGTTTAATTATTAAACAGGGTTTTCCGTTCCGTTGGCTGCGGCTGGTCTCGTGCGGTTTTCGCGACGGTGATCGGGCGAAACCCGGTGTCGCAAGGTCGAGTGTCAGGGTGGCAAGGGTCGGTCTCCGTCTGATACGAGATAAGAGGGGGGAAAATAATCGCCGATCGATAAATCGGGGATGCAAACACCGCAAACAAATCAGGCAATCAAACAATTCATGCAGAAAACAAAAATTTTAATTTTTGTGAAATCTGGGCTGTTACAACTAGTCTGAGCGTCGAACCCGCAACAAGACCATCAAGTTCCTCAAGGTTCAGTGGTCGAATCATTCGGAAGATGAAGCCACTTGGAACGCGAAGGTCGCCTTCACGATGAATACAACGATCTTTTCCTCGCTATCACTTAAATTCTCGTGACAAGAATTCCTGTAGTGGGGGAGATTTGTAACACCCTCAGTATCTGTAACAGTAATCACTGTCACGGTGGATCATCACTTTTGCTAATAACTGTTGTTCCCTGTCCTTAATCAAACTTTGTTCTGATCATATTCAAATCCATGATGTGTGGTGATCAAAACCCAAGGCCCCATGTCCCTTGATCACTTGGAATTAAAACTAAACCCTAAACCTTTTTAAATGAAAATAAAAACAATGTGGCAAATAAAACCTTAGCCAAAAATTATGAAACCAATTTTGTAAAATGCCACAAATCAATAGAACCATGTTGGACCAACTTGGGTATTTTTGTGAGCCATGAATTAATCCTAACAATTCCAACAATAGCCTAAAAATCCCACCTTAAGCATTTATTAAATAAAAGAATTAGCAAAGGAACTTATATTGCCACAAAACTTTTTGTATCACTGGTATGGGGTGTAATCCTAATTTACAAACACCTAAGACCATTAATAAATTTTTGAAGCAATTAAATAAATACATAAAAGGAAGAACAGAAAAGAGAAATTAAAAAAATAAAACAATTAACCCCCGCCCAGGGCGAGAGCCCACCCGGCCCACCTCCTCTTCCCCTACCTGCCCCCATCCCATCCCCAACTGGCCCGTCGCCGTGGCGAGCTCGCCATGGCCGACGCCCTGCCAGCGTCCCCCCACCTCCCAAGTGCACCGTAGAGGATAAGGCCGCCCATGGCAAGCCACTGGACAACCCCTCGCCCACTTTCCCCCTCTCCCTCGCCTCGCCTCGTCGGGGGAAAATCCTGGCCGCGCAACCGTCGCCGCTGCCGTGCACACACGTGGTCGGCGAGCCTCTCACGCAGCGCCATCGTGTCCCTCTGCTATGCCTTCGTCGACTACGCCAGCGCACGCAAGGAATTGAGCCCAGAGCCACTGCATCGACTGGATTCGCCATCGTCGTCTACCTCTAGCCGCCGGGATCAACTTCGAATTACGGCCGCCCCAGTTCGTGTCCGCGCACAAAATTACGGGTGAGCAATCTCGCCGTCCCCAACTCCCCATTGACGCCCGCTAGGTCCCAGTGCAAAAGACCCTTTTCATTTTCTCCGGCCACCGCGGTTCACCGTCGTAGCCATGCACACAAGTCGCCTTAGCTCACGATTTTGGCATGCATGAGTTACTACTGGCCTGCACAATCCATTTTGCGCGGTATTTTGCTCGTTTGCTTCACGAAGCTCGACTTGCCATGGACGCCCGAGCTCTACTTTCCGCCATTGTTGAAGTAGCGCTCGGCTGCGTCCACCACGTCCTCCTCCAGAACAGATCGATGTGGCGCACCTCATTGGTCACATAGCATCAAACCCCGAGCAAAACCATGCACTATGGCGTGCACTAGCTCGAGTTCGCCGGAGCCCTGTCACCGCGAGCTCGCCGGAGTCACTGCCAGGTGGGCCCGACGTGTTAGCAGGTTCATTAAGGCTTAATCCCCCTCTGTGTGCCACTTACATGTGGGTCCACCCCGGCTAAACCCATTTTTAAATAAAACTGAGTTAAATACTCCTCTGACCAACTGACATGTGGGCCCAGCTACTTAATTAAACCACTGGATTAGTTTAACTGTTAAATTAACAGTGTGCCTATGACACATGGGCCCCACTTTCTTATTAGTTTAATTTAAATGGATTATTAAAATGAGTCACTGACATGTGGGACCCACTGGTCAGGTTTGACTGGTCAACCACTGTTTTGGATAATGTTGTTAATTCAATAATAAAAGTAATTCAGAAAATCATTTAAAATAATTTAAATTTTGAATTTAAATATCTTTTAAACCGTAGCTCAGATTAAAAAACTTTATACATGAAAATTGATCAGAAAAATATAATGAATAAGAATACGTTGTCCGTATACCAACCACACCCCTCTAACACAACGAACACGAGACATTCCCCCTCTGGGCTATTTGTCGGTAATCACCCGGAACCGGTATTTCATCCCCGGATGATTCCCGCTCTGAGCGTAGAACTTTGTACTACATTAGAACACCGTTAACAAAGCATTTGTCATGTCATGTACATGTTGCATATGTTTGCTTTGTATTTACTGTTTCTCCCCCCCCTTTATTCTCCAGTAGACCCCGCTGCTGTCGACTACACTGCTGCTGGGTACGACTACTACGTCGACGACCCTGCCTCTACTGCCGAGCTTCCAGGCAAGGAGAGCCATTATCTTCCCTAGATATCGCCTATCTTTTTCGTACCTTTCTTGCACTAAGCATTGATACTGTTGTTGCTACGTTACAATCCTATTCTATTGCATAGCCTGTCATTGTTACCCTTGATGCACCTTCCTTTATCCTATTCTACATATATAAATATATATATATTATATTCAGAAGTGAGCCATGCGCATTGTTAGCTCAGGGGAGTGACGCCGATACAACTTATTACAACTGCACAGGTATGGTACAATGCAGACACCGCCTCAGGCCCTACCTCGGCTCTGCCGAGCCACCATCAAGTGTGAGCAATCGAGGAGTGATCCTCGTACTCCACTCGTTGCTGACTCTGTATAGCCGCCCTAAGATCCTCAGCCACGGTTGTCCTTAAGGTAAGAAGTCGGGTGACCCAACGGTGCCCGCGAGTGGTATTGCAACGGGACGACAGGGAAGGTACGACCAGTGTACCGGTGTGCTTGAACCCTGATCGTTGGTCGCGAGAGTTACCAAACCACGAAAGTCGAGCTCCTCCAGGAGCACACGCGAGACAAGGTAAGGAGTCGGTTCACCTTGTTGGTAACCGCAGAGACTTGGTGGGACGAAAGGGAAGGCACCAATGTACTGGTGGTCCTGACTGTTGTCGTTGTCCGCGGGTCAATTAAGTCGAGGCAACGATAACGGTTGTCCCGCAAGTTAATAAAATGACTAAGGGTTCGGCGGATGACTTGAGTAGCCTTTTGGCCTATACGCGCTGCGTACACGTGGGAATTACGAGTTATGGGCTCCCCTGCTTCATAGTCTCGTCCGAGGACTCTTCAAACGTCAGCAGTACCGCGGGATGATTTCCGGGAAGTGGTGTTGTCTTCTTTGCTCGAGCAGTGTGATTTGGGTTTGATTTTGCTTCACCGGCCAGTCACGCACCGTGCAGGAGTACGTTCGGGTTGGGGTCCAAGGACCGGCGTACTTAGGATTTAGACCGGCGGATGACCTCTCTGTTGAGTTTTGAAGATGGGCTAGGGAGTGTCGGATAGCCTCGGTGGGGCATTCCGTAACAAGGTGTACGCCACCCTTGAGATCCGTGCGTTGTAGTGTAACATAAGTGCACCCCTGCAGGGAAGATTAATCTATTCGAATAGCCGTGTCCAAGGTAACAGGGCGCTTTATGCTGAATCCAGATCCTACTACTACAAACTATTATTACTAAACTATTTGGTTCCGGGTTAGCTTCCTCGCACGGAAGTCGAGGAGGTGATCTCGGAGGCATTGTTAATTATTACAACTTACTATTATACAATGTTGCAGCAACTTGTACTGCTTTGTTACTTTATGCTTTATATTGAAAGTTGGCTATTCTCTCCCCATGCTACAAGACTCGTCGGAAGATGCTAGTCTTTGATAGGCCTAGCTTCTTACCCTTATACTGATTTCTACCTTCCAGTCCACTATATATAGCCTCCCCTTTCCATTTGATACAATGCATAATTTCTGAGTAGCGGACGTAAGACTCGCGGGTATGCTAGATACTCACCCTTGCTTTATTTCCCCTTTATGTTTTTCCTAATCGGCCGCTGAAGTAGACGTTGGAGCCCAGGAGCACGAATACCCCGGAGGCGGTTACTACTACGTCGAGACCCCCGCTGACCAGGACCAGGAGTAGTTTTAGAGGCTCCCAGGCAGGAGGCCTTGCCTTTTTGATCTGTATCCTCAATGATTATTTGTGCTAGCCTTCTTAAGGCAAAACTTGACTAACTATGTCTGTACTTAGATATTATGGTTCATATAACTTATGTATTCGGGTCTGTGCGACCCCCTTATCTTGTAACATATTGGTTTATCCTTTTGTGTTTAGTGTTGTGCTGTGATATTCTCACCGTGGCATCCTAATCTCAGCCGTGTACCCTGCGTGTATGATTACTATACACGGATTGATTTTGGGGGCGTCTCATTTCATAAATAAGGCCCATTGCACTTTTTAGTTATAAATAAAATGTTTTTAATTATTAACTAGAAAAGTGGCCCGCTCTTACATAAGAAGTATAACTTTAATTAATATTTTTCAAATAATCCGTTAAAACTGCAAATTGTTTGAGAATTAAATTATTGGGTTCAGTGATATTGTAACAGCCCAGATTTCCCAAAAATAAAAAATTTGTTTTCAGTGTGAATTGTTTGATTGTCTGATTTGTTTGCGGTGTTTGCATCCCCGATTTATCGATCGGCGATTATTTTTCCCCCGCTTATCTCGTAGAGGACAGAGACTGACCCTTGCCACCCTGACACTCGACCTTTTCGACATCGGGTTTCACCCGATCACCGTCGCTAAAAACCCGCACACGACCAGTCATAGCCAAGGGAACGAAAAACCCCGTTTAATAATTAAACAGGTTATTTTTATAGCGCGCCGGAAAGTGTTTTCAGATCGGTTCCAGCGCGAGGTGAACGCAGCCGGCTCAACGCGCTAATCGCGCAGTTCGAAGTTTTACCCGAATCGAAGGTCCTGCGGACCCCCGGCGGTCAGAAACGTAGACACCGCGCACGAGAGAGAAAAACAGAGGATGTTTTTGCAAATTGCCAACCACCTGGGGTATATAAAGACCACCACTCTCCCACCCCTTTCTAGAGTTTCCCTAGCTAAAAATTGCAGCCACCCCCCTCCACTTACTCAGATCTTCCCGAAAATACCCCCAAAATTGTGAAACCCTAGCTCTCCCTCTGATCTGGACCGTCAGATCTGAGATCCAACGGTCCAGATCGCGTCCCTAGCCTCCCACGGCAGCACAGCCGCACCCGGGCCCCGCAGGGCTCCTGTCGCCGCCGCTAGGCCCGTCGAGGCCCATCTGGGCGCCGCCTCCCACCTCCGGCCACCTCGCGATCGACGGCGAGCAACCCTGCCACCGTGGCCCTATCCTCTTCCCCGCGCCTCCTCCTCTTGCTCACCTCCCTCTTCTCCCTCCGCTATAGGACACCGGGCCACTGTCCTCCCCCGTGCGCCATGGCCGGCGCCGCCATGGACTCCCAAGCTCGGTGGAGAAGCTCAAGGTGGCCGAGCCACCCGTCCCGCTGCCGGATCCGCCACCGACCGACGCCTCCGCGCCCCCACGGCGTCCTCGTCCACCGCCTAGCACGTCTGCCTCCTCCGGCGCTACTCCAGCGAGCCTGGGAGCCGTCGCCGCCGCGTGACCGTCGGGAGGAGCCCGACCGGCGCCTCCAACTGTCGCCGCGTGATGGGCCGGCGTGCCCACCAAGGCCCACCACCCGAGTCAGCCGGCCTGACCCAGGCCGCCAGCGCCCTAGCCAGCTGGGCTCAGCCCGTCAGGGGTGAGAGCCACCTTTCTCTTTTTTTCTTTTCTTTTTTTTACTTTCCTGCCTGTAATTTTTTCTAAGTCCCAGGAGTTGTGATGTTGATTTAGTTTTGTGCTGCGATTTGCGAGTAAACCGTAGCCCGGATGACGTTGTGCCCAAAAGGAAAAAATTTTAGTTTTGTGTACTTAAATCCATCTTTTGCGAGCATTTTGATTTGAGGTCATCTTGATGTTGTTAATCTTTGTTGAAGTGGGCATCAGACTGTTAACTGCTATTATTTTCTGTTAGTCTGTTTCTGCTGTTATTTTATTGCAAGTTTGCTTGATGATTGTGACACATCCATGAAGCCTATTGCATTGAGTCTTGTTGCATACTGTTAAGCATCATGTCTACTTCAATGGTATGCAATCACTTGTCATGTTTGCCTGCTATAGCTATATTAATTCTTGCTCCAAAGTGGTGACCCTGCTGTTAGTATGCTGTTGTTTATATAAAGTTGCTACTTTGTTGCCCTATATCTTTTTAACCGTGCATCCTATTGAGTATTGCAATATGTCATTTTGATCTATGACATGTCTACTTTCATTATATTTATTGGATTGTCATGTTAGCATTCCTGTTGATAGTTATTTTCAGCTCCAAAGTTTCTATCATGTTGTTGTTGACAGCCATCTCTGTTTTTCACCAAGGGTGTAACTTTCCAATGCCATGTTGCACGCTTAATATCTTTTGATCTGTTATGCCTATGACCATGATTCTTGTTTGTACCTGATCACCATAATGTCTAGTCCATGCTCATATATTGATATGTCATGTTGCTGCACATTTGCATATAGTTTTACTCCTGTTTATACAGCATGAAAATAACAGTTTCTTCCCTGTTTTCCTGATTTTCACAAAGTCCTTGATAAGGAATGTTTATAGCTTTTCGTGTTGCTTATAACTAGTAAACCATGATTCCTTTTTGCATGATTCCTTTTGACATGCCATGACTGCCATGTCTACTTTAGTTGCAAATCATTTTGTGCATGTTTACAACCTTTTGATTGTTTATTTGTTGCTCTAAAGTGTGCTACCTGATGTTGGCAGATTGTGCCCACAACTTGTATTGCTTGTATCTTTTTAACCGTATCTTGATTAGAATTTCACGTAATTTGTGTTTATGCTATTGTTTTCTATTGTTAACCAATCTAAAATATGGTTTAGGACAGAACCGTACCAAATCTTTTAATTGTCGTGGGGTACTTAGTGTTATGCCATGTTTAGGTTGTGCCTCACTTAAATTGACTAGCATAGATAGTTTCCTTTATGATTCACCTCTTGAATTGATTGTGTGATATACCATTGTTGCGTGAGATGCCATGTGAACAACCTTTGCTCATATTGTGTAGCTAAATAACTTGAGCCCTTGCTAAATGTGCGGTATCGTCGTGTGTGATGAATACTCCACTTAACCTTCTAGTAACCGCTCTCGACGATAGATGCAATGCCGTAGTGTGTTGTCTCGTGTTGTCTTCTTCTTGATGCTTGCTCATGATTGCTTCGTAGTAATAGATGCTTGCTCGTCGATTGCCTTTTCCAGTGTTTCCTTCTTGTGTGCTTCCGCGGGTACCTCTCGGATACGATGCGAGTTTGAGATCGACTACACCTTTGGTTTCGTCATCTCATCAGGTAAGGGGGAGCATATATTATGCTTATAACTTTCAGCTCACTCACGCCTAGGTGTAGGGTAGAACGATTGCTTGATCCTACCACTTCGTATTCATGCCTCTCAAATAAACCCAAACAGCCATGTCCCTCTGTAACAGCCCAGATTTAACAAAAATTAAAAATTTTGTTTTCGGGGTGAATGGTTTGATTGTCTAATTTGTTTGGGGTGTTTGCATCCCAGATTTATCGATCGGTGATTATTTTTCCTCCTCTTATCTTGTACCGGACAGAGACCGAACCTTGCCACCCTGACACTCAACCTTTGCGACACCGGGATTCACCCGATCACCGTCGCAGTCAACGGAAGGAAAAACCCCGTTTAATATTTAAACGGGTTATTTTTATAGCACGCCTGAAAATCTTCTCGGAATATCACGGGCTCGACGCGCTCAGCGCGTAGGTCGAGATTTCGTTCGAATCGGAGTTCCTATGCACCTCCGGCGGTCAAAACGTCATCGTCGGACGCGCGAGAGGGGTACCGGGGGCGTTTGCGTAAACTAGCCAGCCAACCTGCCCTATATAAAGACCACCAGCCTCCCACACCCATTTTAGGGTTTCCCCTAACACAATTTCGTAGCCACCCCCTCCCAGAAAATCCTCAAAATTAGCCCCTAGCCCCAGCCAACCGGAGCCGTCAGATCTGAGATCCAACGACCCCGGAGGCCCGACGTCACCCCCACCGCAGCACAGAGCAACACCGGGGCGCACCGGGCCCGCTCCGCCGCCGCCGGGCCGCGCAGGCCCATCTGGCGCCCGCACCTCCAACCGCAGCCGCCGCCCGTGGGGATCGCACGCCACCGGGGAGCTCCGGCCGCCGCGCCGCCAAGGCCCTCTCCTCCCCCGCGCCCTCGCCGAAGGAAGCCGTCGGCCATCGCCACCAGCACAGGGTCGGGATCGACCCCGATCCAACCGCCGTTGATCGGCTAGGTGGGCCGGCCCAGCAGCCACCACCGCGTCCCTGGCGGCCCAGGCCAGCCACGGCCCAGCCGGCCTCCAGATCCAGCCCAGGCCGCCACGCATCCAGATGGGCCTGGCCCAACGTGAGCCCAATCTTTTTTTTTCTTTTTACGTTTTCTATTTTTCTGTTAAGTCTGAATTTCACTAAGTCCCAGGAATTTTGTTGCTGATTCAATTTCGCGTTGTCGTTTACGAGTAAACCGTCGCCCGGATCGCGTTGCGCCCAAAAGGAAAATTGTTATGCTTGACGTGCTCTAACTTTTGTATTTAGTGAGTTTATTCATTTGAGGCCATCTTTATGTTGAAAATTTGTGTTGAAGTGGGCATCAGGGTTTTAAATGCTATTATTCTCTGTCATGTGTTGCTGCTGTTATTTTATTGCAAGTTTGCTTGATGATTGTGACTCATCCATGAGGCCTATTGCATTGATTCTTTTTTCATACTGTTAAGCATCATGTCTACTTCAACCCTATGCAATCACTTGTCATGTTTGAATGTTGTAGCTATATTAATTGTTGCTCCAATGTGGTGACCATGCTGTTAGTGTGTTGTTGTTTCTATAAAGTTGCTACTTTGCTGCCCTATATCTTTCTAACCGTGCATCCTATTTAGCATTGCAATATGTCATTTTTATCTATTACATGTCTACTTCCATTATATGTATTCTGTTGTCATGATATGCTTTCTGGTCATATAGTTATTGAGCTCCAAAGTTTCTATGCTGCTGTTGTTGACAGCCACCTCTGTTTTTCTCTAAGTCTGTAACTTTCCTATGCCATTTTGCATGCTTAATATCTTTTGATCTGTTATGCCTATGACCTTGATTGTTGTTTGTACCTGATCACCATCATGTCTAGTTCATGCCCGTATATTGCTATGTCATGTTGCTGCACCTTTTCATATAGCTTTACCCCTGATTATACAGCATGATCATAACAGTTTCTGCCATGTATTCCTGATTCTCACTAAGTCCTAGACCAGTAACGTTTTATTGCATTTTGCTTGGGCTATAATTAATTGTCCATGATGCCTTTTTGCATGATTCCTTTTGCCATGCCTTGCCTGTCATGTCTACTTTAGTTGCATATCATTTGTGAGAATGTTTGCATTCATTATCCTGTTTATGCATTGCTCTAAAGTTTGCTTCCTAATGTTGGCAGATTGTGTTCCAAACTTGTTTTGCTTGTATCTTTTTAACCGTAACTCTGTTTGGAGTGTTCTTTACATGTAACTTGATTAGTTTTTCGTGTACTTTGTGTTTGTGCTAGTGTTTTCTTTTGTTAAGCCACCTAAAATATGGTTTAGGGAAGAACAGTACCAAATCCTTTAATTGTCGTGCAGCACTTAGTGGATGCCGTGTTTAGGTTGTGCCCCACTTAAATTGACTAGCGTAGGTAGTTTATCTTATGCTTCACCTCTTGCCGTGTTCGTGTGCTATGCTTTGTTTCTGTGCTTTGCCATGTTAACAACTTTGTTGATCACCTGTAGCTAAACAACTTGAACCACCGTAAGCGTGCGGTATCGTCGTGTGTGACGAGTACTCCACTTAACCTGTTAGTAACCACTCTCGGCGGTAGGTGTGATGTCCTGTGTTGCCTTCTTGTTGATGCTTGCTCGTGTTTGCTTCATAGTAATAGATGCTTTCTCGTTGATTGCTTTCCAGTGTTTATCCTCTTGTGTGCTTCCGTGGGTAACTCTCGGAGACGATGCGAGCTTGCGATCGGCTACACGTTCGACCTCGTCTTCTCCTCAGGTATGGGCGAGCATATATCATGCTTATAACTTTCAGCTCACTCGTGCCTAGGTATAGGATAGAACAATTGCTTGATCCTACCACTTTATATTCATGCCTCTCAAATAAACCCAAACAGCCATGTTCTCCACTTCCCAGCAAACCTTGTTCGGCTATGTTACTATTGCTCGTTGCTCAGCCCCTGCTTAGTATGCATGCTTAGGATGCTACAACGTTACCCTGTTACTCCTTGGTTTGGGATATCACATTATTATATTGTTGTTGATGATATGACTATTATAATGTTGACTATACTCGACGAAGGATGGAAGGTCTAGGCTATCCCGCCCCGACGCTTTGTTCCATTCGAGTCACCTAGGTCCCGAGTTCCAGGTATTGTGTCTCTTGACGAGCGTGCCTAATCGCGTGTGGGATTTTATGGGGTCCCCTTTTCTTACCTACCTAGCTTCAAACATTTCTAGTGGTGGCCCAAGCTGATTTACCATTTGAAAACCATGCATATATATATCTGTCGGGTCGCTCCTAGCAGATATCCTTTAAAACAACCTGGACCAGTGAGGACTTTGTTTCCCTGTTGGTCCACCCTTGGCCGGCGAGGGCCCGAGACCTCACGTGAGGTGTATCGGTAACCCAAACCCTGTTGAGACGGAAGAGGCCGATCCGAGGGCGCCGCCGGATTTTGGATTGGATGTCGACTCCCCGGGGGCCACCCGGATTTGTTCGTTGTTAGCTAGAGGGACCTGTCGTTTTGGATCGCTTGGAACTAAATCATAAAATGGTTGCCTGTGATGAGTAGCAACTGAGAGAGATGGGCGTGCGTGCGGAGCCTTGTAATGGGCAGTTGGTACACCCCTGAAGGGTTAAATCTTTTCGAGAAGCCGTGTCGACGGTTATGGACGACTTGAGACCTACTCCTTGTTCATAGACCACAACAACTGAGATAATCTTAATAACTTGATCAACGTGTGTGTTCCTTGACTACTTCTTCGTAGGGATGCGAAGAGGAGGACAAGGATAGGATAGGTGTTATATTTGCGTAAGTAGTTGATAGCAAGACTTGTTGGAGGAGATTCCTCATCGAATGCTTGGTTCTCATCTTACTCTAAAATAGACCGTTAGCCACTCATATATTGCTAGTGCGTCTGCAACCTCACCACTACCCCCATCTTACCGTGAGAAGTTAGTTACATGACTTGTTGATATAGCTCACCCCTTCTTTTATCTTCTACGCACGTTATGCAATCGATGATGGAATTCAATGGAGCTCGACGACCCTACTTCTAGATGCCTTCTCGAAGACTCGACGACGACTAGTTAGGCGGATCCCGGCGGAGAGCCTGGACCCGTGTGGTCACGGGGATGGTGTGTTTTACCTGTGCCGCTAGGCAGTTGATTGTAGTCTGTACTCAGACATGTATCTTCCGCTGATGTATTGTATTAAGACAGTTGTATGCCGATTGTATGAGATGTTGTTTCCATGTAGCTGTAATGTTGTGATATCATGTTGTAAATCCGGGGCATATGGCATTGTCATATGTTGCCGTGGGACCGATATGTGCTTCGTCCTCGGGTTCGGGCAGAAACGTCCGAATCTGAAACAGCACCGCATATCCGGCCTTACACCCTCCACATCCCAGCAAACCTTGTTCGTCTATGTTACTATTGTTCGCTGCTCAGCCACTACTTAGTATGCATGCTTAGGATGTTATCAACTATTTCCCTGTTACTCCTTGGATTGGGTTATCACACTATTATATTTATTGTGGATGATATGATTATTATAATATTGACTATATTCGACGATGGACGGAAGGTCTATGCTATCCTGCCCCGACGCTTTGTTTCATTCGAGTCACCTAGGACCCAAGTTCCGGGTATTGGTTTTAAGACTGAGCGTGCCTAACCGCTTGTGGGATTCTATGGGGTCCCCTTTTCTTACCTATCTAGCTTCAAACATTTCTAGAGGTGGCCCAAGCTGATTTACCATCATCAAACCATGCATATATGTCTGTCGGGTCGCTCCTAGCAGATATCCGTTAAAACAACCCGGGCCAGCGGAGACATGGTTTCTCTGTTGATCCACACTGGTGAGCTAGGGGGCTGCCCACATGTGAGGGGATCAGTTACGTCGACCTTAGCCAGACTGAAGAGTCTGATCCGAGAGCGTGGCCGGCTTTTGGATTGGGTGTGGACTCCCAGGGGGCCACCCGGATTTGTTCGTTGTTAGATAGAGGGACATGTCGTTTCGGATCTCTCGGACTAAATCATAAAATGGTTGCCTATGATGGGTAGCAACTGAGAGAGATGGGCCTGCGTGCGGAGCCTTGTAATGGTAGTTGGTACACCCCTGCAGGGTTAAATCTTTTCGAGAAGCCGTGTCCACGGTTATGGAAGACTTGAGACCTACTCCTTGTTCATAGACAACAACAACTGAGATAATCTTAATAACTTGATCAACGTGTGTGTGCCTTGACTGCTTCTTCTTCGTCGGGATGCGAAGAGGAGGACAAGGATAGGATAGGTGTTATATGTTTGCGTAAGTAGTCGGTAGCAAGACTTGTTGGAGGCGATTCCTCATCGAATGCTTGGTTCTCATCTTACTCTAAATAGACTGTTAGCCACTCATATCTTGCTAGTGCATCTGCAACTTCACCACTACCCCCATCTTACCGTGAGAAGATAGTTAGAAGACTTTTGATATATTCTCACCCCTTGCTTTCTTTTTTCCTTTTATGTTTTGCCTGATCGGCCGCTGTAGTTGATTACCTCGACTCTTCTTCTGGACGCCTTCGTGGAGACTCGACGATGATTAGTTAGGTGGATCCCGACGGAGAGCCTGGACCCGTGTGGGTATGGGAATGGTGTGTTTTACCTTTGCCGCTAGGAATTTGATTGTAGTCTGTACTCAGACATGTATCTTCCGCTGATGTAGTGTATTAAGGCAGTTGTATGCCGATTGTATGAGATGTTGTATCCTTGTAGCTGTAATGTTGTGATATAATGTTGGAAATCCGGGGCATATGACATTGTCATATGTCGCGGCGGGACCGATATGTGCTTCGTCCCTGGATCTGAATGAAAACATCTAGATCTGGAACAATACCACATATCGGGCCTTACAGATATTCACATTACTTGAAACGAAATGATATGGTCCTATTACTACCTCAAATATTATGCTTAAGAAAATATCACATGCGCATGTAACATATTTAATTTATATTATTTTAAATGATCATTATAATTTTTTAAGAGTACTATATTAGTGAACGTATGTATATGTTCTTAGATGAAAGATAAATTTCTAGGGCTACCCTGCATATTTTATGTGGTGTTAGTCGAAAACAGTCCAATGAAGCATTTTCCGGATGTTGTTATGAGGCCTTTTTATTTATTTTTCTTATTTAAGTAAAATAGGATTATTTTCTCATTAACAAATTGGACTAAATAAGAATGAGATTTTTTAAATTCTTTCTTTAATATATGTCCCACTTGATCACTTCCTCATTTCGAAATGCATAAAGCTCTAGACTTGCACGCCATCTTCATGAAAAAAACGTTGAGCGCTATTTTGTTTCGTATTGATGCTTGTAAAAATTTAAGGTGAAATCAACACAGAAATAACATTCAGCACTTGTTTTTTTCTACTAAATCATTTTGGTACTACATATTTTATATTGATAGTCAAAGATAGAGCAGTCTCGCTGCAAGTTTTGTAAAAACGTCAGCTATATTCTGAAATGGAAGCCATATGTAGTACTCCCTCCGTTCCTTGATATAAGGTACCTAAGATTTTTGCACGAGTATATTAACACGAATGCTACAATTGGAATGATCTGCCCCTTAAAAAACCCGGAAGAAAACAGTTCGAATCAACCAATAAAAGGAAAGTTACCTTTTATCTGCCCCTAGAAGGGTGATATAATTCCAATATGCCATGTATTTTGGGATTTTTCTCAAAATCTTAGACACCTTACATTAAGCAACGGAGGGATTATATCTTTAACCTATAGCAGATGTCTAATCTTGGCCCATCTTTGTATACAGTTTGCGTGCGATATATATGTGTCACTTGTAGTTGAACAAAAATAATATAGAGATAAAATATGTGAGTTGCATTCCACGTCCAAATTAGACATAAACTCCATCAAGACATGCACCTCTAAAAATGATTACACAATTATATAGCTACTAATATTTCTACAAATTCTATCCGTAAATTATCTAGACATCAATATATTGAAATAATTTGGATGGTGTAGATTATGTATAACTTCAACTCCTTCAATACGGAACATGCCAGTCCATCTTCCTTAGTGAGTATATATACTTGATCAAAGTACAAAATTCTAGGGAAAGATCCGGAGTGCTTATATCTAAAATTAAAAAAATTAAAAAATAATAAAAGAAATTAGTTGATTGCAAATGATGCTTGACTATATTAAAGCATCACCACTGCCTTTGGGCACGATTAATTACCCCTGTGCTTCTTCACACAAAAAGCACAAAGGCAATGTAGTGCAAGACTGGTCTTTTATATATATGGAGCTAAGTTATGGTCAACTATAATATGTCTGGGTATGATCATGGTAATGTAATGGTTATAATATTTTCTCATGATACTGAAAAACTACTTTCTCATGATGATCGGATTGGAATATTTTTCTTTCATATAGAAGTAATTTAATTTTTTCAGAAAATATGCAACTCAATACGGGGCACAAACAACCATATATATATTCAGTTTGTACTGTTTATTTAGGCTTTCGAAACTCTGTTTTACTACATGCTAGATACAGATGTATGTACATAATCCAGATTCTTCCACCAGTACATATAATGATCTTGTAACAGATTTATGATACGATGTGTCAATAAATGTATGCAAGATAACACATGGATTCATTGTAAAAAAATATACATTGATTGGACGGCTAATGAATTTGAAGATTGTATTACATATTGAGCTTGTACGTAGACCAAATCTGTATGACATTAGCGTCGCATACATGAGCAGGAGACAGGACGCAGCTAGCACGTGCATGTATAAATAAGAAGTTAACGAATCTGCAGTCTCCGTCCATTCATTGAAACGAATCTGCGATCAGCCTTGTGAGGAGATTAAGGAACGAATCTACGGTCAGCCGTGTGAGGAGATTAAGTGCAGGCCCAACGCTTCTTTTTCCAACGTAGATCAAACATGTATTCCATTAGCTTCGCAAACATGCGTCAGGAGCAGGAGCCAGGATGAAGCTAGCACGTACCTGCAAGAAGCTAACGAATCTGCAGCCGCCGTTCATTCATCAAAATGAATCTGCGGTCAGCCGTTTGTTAACATTAAGGGCAGGTCCAACGCTTCTTTCTCTAATCAAACTCTTTCACGGCGAACAAATTTATAAGCACTTGAGGGATAGACGCACATGATTCGATGTATATCAACAACAGATATAAAGCCCGGCAGAGGAGCGTTCGGTGTCTCTTGAGGATTAGGGCAGCCGTTCTTGATCAGATTCTTTCACGCACCGGCCGTCCAATCAAATTAGAATCTGAGGGAAAGATATCTGTTTATGTTAGAATAATGATACGCACCACACTTCGGCCAGCCTCCTCCTGCCCGAACACCCAATTATCACGCGCACTAATTTTAAAGCATCCATGCATGCATAGTCTGCTTTTGCGTTTGTCTGTTTTCAAAAAGTTTTATCTTTCAAATAAAAATTCTAAATAAAATTCCGTTTTCATCATTAACTCCGACGCAACGAGATCTTCGAAACTAGATGTCGTATTGATATGTTTCGAGAACTTTTTTTTTGATCAAAAGTTGCCATGATGTTTCCACTAAATTTGCCATGCTTTCTTTCATCTATTTTTTTTCTTATAGATTTAAAGCTACCATTGTATTTTAACGTCTTTTGACTCATTGCCGATGACCGGGGAGAGCTGCGGTGATGCTCAGTGGACCCCGAGCAGATATCTGGAGCGGGGGGAGGTGTGCGCGACATGAAGGTCTCCTAGGTTACAAATGCGTCAAGGAGATCCTCTGACACATCTCAACGCGTGACGGTTGGGGAGGGGACATGGATCGGGGGGGTGGAGAGTTTGTCAACGGTGTGGAATAGACTTGGCAATTTCTATTCATAGGACATGACAATTTCTATTCATAAGACATTAAAAATTTTATTCGCAGGACTAGCGTCTATAACTTGAAGTTGTCACCCTTAGATAACTAAACTTGCCATTAAAAACATTAGAGATTGCCATGTACTCGTGTCAGACATGTGGTAGTTATCAGCATCCCAAGTTTTTTTTATCTATCAATGACAAACTATTTCTTTTTTGTGTCCATGGAAAATTTAACATATCTTTCGCCATGGCAATTTAACATCTCAACGCGTGACGGTGGGGGAAGGGACATGGATCGAGGGGTGAAGAGTTTCTCGACGGTGTGGTGTTGCTCTGGCGGAGACTCTTTTTTGTGCGCATGGCAATTTCTATTCATAGAACATGGGCATTTCTATTCATAGGACATGACAATTCTTATTCATAGGACATGGAAATTTCTATTCATAGGACATGGCAATTCTTATTCGCAGGACTAACATCTACAACTTCAAGTCGCCACCTCACATAACTAAACTTGTCATCAAAAACATCAGAGATTGCCATGTACTCGTCTCACACATGTGGTAGTTATCAGCATTGCCATAAAAATGTGTCACAAGTGTGGTGGAAAGAAGGAAAGCCCACACGCTTTGGTGGCAACTTTCACACATGTGAGATGACAACTTCTGCTAAAACATGGCAACTTCACAAAATAGATGGCAACTTTGGCTAATAATTGCCATCTACGTACACCTAAAATTAGCATCTAAAAACGTGTTGGTGGAAGTGCCTCCGATATACGGCAATTTTATTCATAGGACATGGCAATTCTTATTCATAGGACATTGCAATTCTTGTTCATAGGACATGGCAATTCTTATTCGCAGGAGTAGCGTCTACAACTTGAAGGTGCAACCCTCACATAACTAAACATGCCATAAAAAACATCAGGGATTGCCATGTACTCATGTCACACATGTGCTAGTTATCAGCATCCCAAGTTTTTTCTATCTACCAATGACAAACTATTTTCTTTTGTGTCCATGAAAAATTTAACATATCTTTCGCCATGGAAATTTAATATGTGTTTTTGCCATGACAAAATAAACATGTGTTTACCCAAGGTAAGTTTATAAAGTTTTATTTTATGAATTACGACAAATTTACATAAAACGTTGAAGAAAAATTGCAAAAAAAAGTAGTTGAAGGAAATGATGGTAATTTTAGTGCAAACAGCATGGCAATTTAAGTGCAATAGACATGGCAATTTTTAACCCGAAAAAAAAAGTTGTCGGAACATATCGATATGGGATCTAGTTTTCAAGATCTCGTCGCGACGTAGTTAATGGTGAAAACGGAATTTTATTTGGAAGTTTTATTTGAAAGATAAAACTTTTTGAAAACAGAAAATCAAAAAAGTTGACACTAAATGCAACTGCTTCTAGTGCTAGTGTTTGAGCGTTCGGTACCAGCCCATCGGTGCTGACGTTCGGTGTATATCACCGTCCTTATGTAATGGCAATGGTGGGTAATTTTTGGATAACTTTTTTTATTTAAGATCCATCGGTTAAAAACTTTAGTTGTACGGAATTAATGGTCAGATCTTTCTGATTATTGTGGAATTTTTGTCGGGACCTGGGGTTAGTGTATGCAAGTCCCGCTACAACACAATCGTATGGAGAGCCGAGAACCGTTCCCACTTGTCTAAGCAGACAAGGCCAAGCACAGAACGTCCTCGGAAATCATCGAACGTGAAGGGCATCCCATCCAGGCCGGATGATCAACTGACATGGGTCCTCATCGTTCGCACACAAGTCTAAATGATATGGGTGGTGAACTCCCATATTCATAGAAAAATCGCCTCAACCATACTCTCGATTGTATTATAACACTTACATAGACTTACTCCAGCCCGATCACTTAGTCGGGGTCTAGGGCGGCTCGATCATACAAGAAAGTGTGCACGTGACAGCATCACGAGCAATCGCATCGCGATGCCCCAAGCTGCGCACATTTGATGGTACGATTTAACACCCCCTCGTTGGTTACCCAAAGTGGAAGTTTGAGATGTAGACAGCGGCAATTTTCCTTAGCGAAGATGCTAAGGCTGAGTGTCGAACCAATAGGACTCCAACAACGATAAGTAGGTGGTTCGGCAAGTGATGCGCCTTTTGAAGATAATCACTTGCTCCTCCTGGACCTGCACACATAGCAAATAACTTTGCTTCCCAGCGAGTACATAGAGGTTGTCAATCCCTCCGGCCTTGTTGTTTACAAAGGATAAAACACACAGGATAATAATGATAGTGATAGCAACTGAAAAGTAAATAAAGCAGTAAATTGATAGTGGGTGTAAACAGTATTGGAAATATGGACCGGGGTCCTATGATGTTCACTAGTGATGTCTCTCTCCCAAAAGACGGTAAAATAGCCATGCGAGGTAAACAAATTACAGTTGGGCAATTGACAGGATTATGTGCGTAAACCCATGCTAATTATGCTATAAAGAAAGGAAGAGGCTCAAAAGCATGGGTGGTACGCCAAGACAAGTAGACTGAAATCCATCTGCATCTACCTACTAATCATCCACCTTGAGATGTCTATCCAGAACATCTCGCTGGTATTAAGTTGCAAATCCCACCCTAAGTGTAAACTCAAAGCAACGGACAACTGCATTAAAGAACTATGCGTAAAGTAAACAATCCTTGCACCCATAAGTACAAGCACCGTTGTTTTCCCCCTTGTGGCAACAGTGTTGGGATACGGGGCAGAAAACACAAATTTTTCATACCTACGGTACCCGAACCCAAGATCTATGCTATGGCGATGTAATGTAACGGAGGGAATCGGAGTTCATACCTTTGAAGACCGAAAAGAGGGAAACGTTCTTGCGAACGTGGTTGGCGTAGACTCTGAACTACAACCTCCCTGTCGTATAGAAGACCACCGGCGATGGAGACTCCCGGTGAACCTCCGGCGATGAAGTAGCACCACAGGTGTAGTGCCTCGAGGAGATTACACACGTACAGTGCAACCGATGATCCCTCCGGGCTCCGAACCAGGCGAGCAGCGGAAAGAAGACAGATTCGGATCCCGACTCTGTTAGAGCGACGGCCTACTTATGGTGGAGAACTCCCAACCAAGTGCAAACCCCAAACAAGGGGGGTCCGCTCGAGGTAGGAGAAAGAGAGAGAGAGAGAACTCAATGAGATGATGGGAAAAGGGGGGGTCTACCCCTCCTTATATAGGCCAAGGGGGGTTTCCACCCTCCTCCAACTTCCCATGTGGTACTAAACCAAAGGGGAGGGGAGGGCGTGCGCCATATGGAGGGTGGGCCCCTCCCTTGGCGCCATGGGCCAAGGGGGAGGCTCCCTCCTTCCCCTAATGGGCTCTAAAGTGCCCATTTGCCTTTTTCCCATTTCATTAATTAATTTAAATATATTTTAATATTTAATTCAGATAATTAAATACTAAAACATTATTAAATATAATTAAACATTATTTTTAACCTTTCAAAATATCCGGAACAACTTCCGTTCTCTCCTGGAACTATTCCGGTGCTTTCTCCTATTTCACCGATGATCCCGAATCTGTTCAAGCATCGATTGCCCCTTAAGTGTGACACCGTACGGTCCGGGAAACAGCAGACATGATCGAGACATTCTCATTGATCAATGACTGATCAATTGGACCTGGTTACAATCCTTGATAGCCCCTGCGCTTCCATCGAATGAACTTCGATCGCTTTTGGAAACCGTTAACGATACGACGTAATCCCTTTGCGCTGCGGTACTTTGTTTTTCCGAGGTTTGATCGTCGGTATCCTACATACCGTGTTCACATCTCGTTCACAACAAACAAGTTTACTCGTCCATGGTCATTGCATCTCTTGTGACCTAGTCACTTGCTTGCAAGCTATTGATGCAATATCACCGAGTGGGTCCAGAGTACCTGTCCTGTCACAAGGACTGACAAATCCCGCTCTGATCTATTAACATACTCATCAACCACCTATTTCGGAATACCTAAAGTGCACCGTTATAGCCAGCATATTTCAGTCAGGCGGTGGGATCCAAATTAAAGTCTCCTCATAGATGGTGCTTACGTATGATCATTACGGTCTAAGGACAAAGCCATACGTTACAAAGTCATAGCAACGCTGAACTATGTGACTCGATCACATTGCAATACTTTAGGTGGGTGTACGTCCATCACATCATTCCCCTAATGATATGACCTCATTGTCAATGGACTTAAGTGTCGCCATGATCAGGAAAGCTTGATCAATCAATTGCCCAATGAGATAGTTTACCCGAGTTAAACTACGGACCATGTTTTATACTACACATGTGTTAGTATTTCCATGTAATACAGTTATAGCACAGTATAAAATGTATTATGAACAAAACGGATATGTGACAAATATCTTTATTAATTTGTCTCTAGGGCACATATCCAACAAACAGCACATCCCCTAGACTCATGTTTCTGTCACTCAAGCTAGTCATCGGGGTGCATGAACCCACAATCATGCATAACGCTCCCTCTTGGAGTCACTGCCTACTACTTGGCGAAAGCAATAAACAACAATGAACAACATGCAAGAATTACTCAAGAACATAAATATAAAAGAGGAGAATCAAATATATTAGTGAAACACAATCTGAACATAGTCTCATAATCCATTGGATCCCAGGAAACTTAGCATAGCAACAGCAGAAAGATTACATATGTGCCTTGATCATGTAGGGCATCTCACGAGGTCTAAACCATGAAGAACAAAGAGGGGAGGAGAACATCACATAGCTACTGATCATAGACCAATGGTCCAAGTGGACTACTCACGGTTCATCCGGGAAGCATGCATGGTGGTGGAGAAGCTCCCGGAGGTGTTTCCTCCCGCCAGCAGGGTGCCGGGAAGAGGTCTCCTAGTGCTCCCGATCTTGGAAGCGCGGCGGCGGTGGAACATAGGAGAGATTGCGAAAAAGGGTTCTGTCCCCGAGGGTTTCTCGTCACGGGGAATAAATAGGCGAAGGGGGCAGCCAGAGGTGGACCAGGGGCCCCAGGCGCCCCCCTGGCGCGGCCACGGCCTAGGGGGTGGCCGCGCCAGGTAGCCGCCTGGGCCACCCTTGGCCCCCCTCTGGCCCCACTTGGGATCTTCTGGAAGGTTCCCGTATGCTGATTTTCCTATATTTTCCCGGTTACGGACAACTTTGAGCATCTAGAAGTGGGAATGTTGACGGATCTCATCATATTTAATTAATCAATCGGGTTTAATCAACTTTGGGGATAGATTGACTTGGAGAAACCAATTCAATCATATTATGAGCTTTGTAGTACTGTTATGATAATCTTTGAGTAGGACAAAATCAGCTTTATGCAAACTGAAATTCTTAGAGCTTTTCCACCAGCCAAAATTGCATGTAGAAGATAGGTCTGTTATATATTTTTTTTGGAGTAACTTGCCGTACATTCAAAGTACTGACCCATTTTGGGCTGTAACCTTCGGTGTTGCAGGATTGTATATGACGAGTAAGTGATGCGATGTAGGGTTACGATGTCTACGCTCAACTTTGCCGTTGGTGTTGATGGGACTCCACTTATGTATTGTTTGTTTCCGCGGTGTATTCTAGCCCAAAGGCTATAAGGTAATAAATACCATGTATTTACGTTACTTTTTGACATGTGATTCATGGTATTTCATCGAGTACTGTGTGTGCTAGCATACTGATCCAGGGATAGCACAGAAGCACAGTAGACTTGGTTCCTTTTAGGACCGGGTCGTTACAAGATGGTATCAGAGCACATGTTGATTGTAGGTCGTGGCCCTAGAAACTGGAAAGCCATTAGGAAGTATACTCTCTAAAAATATTATTTTTAAAAAAATCCATTACTACTCATCTTTTCTAAGTTTTACCAAACACTCCCTCTTATCCCTAACAAGTTAGACTATACCCATGCCACTTTGACCACTGAGAAGGATTGTGTTACGTCTCTTCGGGAAGGACACGATATTGGACAACTCAATTCCATTTCGGAGAATAGATGTTTTCAACGTGGATTAGAAGTATGGAAGTACGGAAGACTCGAAGAATTTGAAGACTCTGATGATCCCAAGATTTACTCAAGACCCATAGAAGAAACAGATACATCGACTAAGATGCTTGTGAAGAAGTTAAGGAAAATATTACACAATACCAATAGTATCCAAGCCCACCATGAGAGTTGTGAAATGAACGAAAGAGTGCGAGTAGAGTGCCCGACCATGCGAGCTCATGTGGAGGAAGGTACCATAGGAATTGTTTGATTGACTTTATGAGTGATATTTGGAGTTTTCTCGGAGTTCTCGCTATTGATTTAATGATTGCTGTCATTTGAACTGTTAAATTTAAATTTGTATTTTTGGGATACGTATTTCGTAGGATTTATTATTAGTTGAACCTTGAGAGTTGTGAGCAACGGATGATGTATCAGAAGACCATCACATCGACGAAACTCGTTGTATCGAAGACTTTCAAGAACCGAAGAGAATGAAGACTTCCTGACGAAAACGTAGTAAACGAGTCTATTATGTATGTTAGTTGTTTGATAATTGTTGTGTAGGTATCCATCTCCCCTTCTCTCTGAAGATCTATCTCATCTCTGACCAACCTTAAACCCCATAGATGGACGTAGTTATTTTGATGAGACCAGTCAACCATTCAAAGTAGAAGAGTGGATTCAAAATATAGAAGGGACAAGAATCGCCCATTTGCATGGAGAACACAATTGTTGAAGACGGAGGTTCCCTATTCTACGGATGCAAGTTTTGAGCACAAACCATGTAGGATCATCGCCACCCAAAAAGGTTTTATTTGTTTTGCAGGTGAAGACCTCTTTACGAGGAGTGAGAAAGACTGAGTGTTAGAATACGTGATTCACCTATTTACATATGAAGTAATAATTTGAGTACGGGATGGATTGGCCCCCATACCGAAGACTCTTATTATATACTTTTGAATGTTAGATTGGTAAATCAGAGAGCCTAAAGACCCGTAGTAGAGTGTCGATGCGACAAGCCTAAAACCATAGAATGGTAAGACGCATTACCCTTGTAGATAGGCATCGTGCCTAACGTAGGTCATACGGTGAGTAGAAACATGCAGATTTTCAAGAAGCTTCAATTGGAAGTTATTTCGACCACCATGAGCGTCTTGATAGGTAGTTTTGGAACCTATGTATTTTATAGCAAGACTTGTTCCTTGGGGAGATGCAGATTCTTATCTGTGGATGCTTGATGAAGAACCATCATGGAATGAAGAATTTCGGAGACCCCATAAGCTTTCTTCTAAGGGTGGTAGTTTCCTAACACCCTGGTGTGTTAAATGATGCAAACCACACCCTGGTTAAGGTTCAGAACTGGTGCCTAAAGCCACGAGCCCGGGATATGATTTAAGTAACGGAAGCATATGGAATTGTATCGGTGGAAGACAACCCTCACACGAGAAGTGAAGATAAACTACAAGCCTCATAATGTTATGCCAAGACCATGGGGAAGTAACCCAAAAATCCTCGAGCCTAACTCATTTCTTTCTAGCCTTTGCAAATCTCGAGGACGAGATTTCTTTTAAGGGTGGTAGTTTGTAACATCCCAAAATTTTCCAAATTTTGGAATGTTAATCAATAATATAATATTAATTGAATTGTTTTGATTTTGGGGTAAATGAAAAACTTTTCCCTTGAGTTTTTGTTTAAACCTTTACAAACCATTTAATAAAATTGGATAATCATTTATCCAATAATGAAAATTTTGGTTGTGAACTTTATTCAAAATTTCAAAGAATGACTTTCTTTCTTTTGTCCTTTTGAAATTCGGTACAAACCACAATTAAATATTTTCGACTGAGAATAAAATGACTTTATTCAATTTATTGTGGTCCCATACTCATTCTCGAATTCTTATTTTGGAGTTTATTGGATATTGACGTTTAAGAGATATTTAAATATTTCCAATAATTTAATAAATAAAATGAGAGGAGATAATATGACTTCTCCAAAAACAGTATTGGAAAAATTTAATAATGTCGTTAATGAGTTTTTTTTTTCATAAAAATCTATTTCAAAAATTTATTCTGAGAGGGAAATATAGTTTTCCTAGACTCTCTATGTTTTATTTGGCCTATACAATTTTTTTTGAGAATGTTTAACCCAGATAATAAAAATAGGATTCCTAAGTCAATTGGACTGAGGTCATCTATCTAATTTTTCCCCTATCTCTCTTTCCTTTTTCTTTATCTTGGGCCAAATTTCCACTAAGGCCCATAGCCCGAGCGAGCTGTCTTCTTCCTCTCGTTCGTTCATGTGTACGTGAACACATAAGCAAATGGCCATGGCAACTGAAGCTTTTCCTCCTTTCCTCCCATATACTCTTTTGACTGATTCACTTCAGAACCTACACAAAAATTGTGGACAAGTTCATGAGGAATCCATTCATGGAAACAAACACGCGTTTTAATGCTTTTAATTGTCCATAATTTTCTCCATGAATGCCATTAAATCTATTTCCAAAACCTCGCTTTTAATGTTCATTATTTCTCCATGAATGCCATTAACTCCATTCCAAAACCTCACCCACTCTCCTTCTATGGACCTCCCATGACCCTATAAATACCGCCCCTAGGACCCCTTTGAACCACACAATCCCCACGCATAAAGTCCCTCTCCAAATCCCTCTCCTTCGTGCGCAATTTCTCGTCGGAGTAAACATGCATCCACACTTCCGGTGAAGATTTTTGTCGCCAAGAAAGGTACCTAGTCCATATTTCTTCCTCTAGTTTCTTCCCCTTGCCGATGCGCACCGTTGTGACATATTTTTCCTCTCGATTGCAAGGACGGAGCACGCCGTCCGTGTCATTGTGCTCTTCATTTGTTCTTCTTTACTCTGGCGGAACTTCTCGGCTATCCGAAGGCGAACATGCAGTTATAACCTTGTCCATCGAGTCGTCCAAATCATCCTCTACCCCGTTCGGTTGTTCGTTGACGCCGGAGACCTTTTTCCAATATTCCGGCGAGATCTCCGGTGAGCCTTTCCCCCCTCTTTGTTCATCATTTTATTTTGTAAAAATCGAATGGGTACAGACCTATCAGAACTTGCCATTTTGCATCCTTTTTATTAATCCCGTAATTCATTTTAGCAAAAATAGTCAAACTTCAGAAATTCATATCTTCTATCCCGTAAGTCGGATTTCGACAAATTTTATATCCCCAGATTCCTTGGAAAAACTAGTTTATTATTTTCCAGTAATATTCCACTTTTGATAATTCGAAATTTAACTCAAATTTATTTTTATAATCTGAGTATATTTGATATACATCTTATTCTATAATTTATTTGGAATATTTTCTTCATCAAATTTGATCCTTAAAATCAATTCTTTCTGTTTGGACAATTGTCACATTCTTTCCATCATATAAATACACAATTTTGACCTCAAACCTTTGTCTTAGCTTCCCTTTAGTTATATCTCTTTTTTATATAAATTTGGCTACAAAAATTCAATCTTCTCAACAAGATCATCACGATTTCTATCGGATCTTTTTGAATCCAATCCAAGAATTGATTTCCTATTTAAATATTCATATGGACAAACCAACTGAGTTTGACATGCTCTCCATCCAATTGATTTTATAATCAACCTCCAACATATCCAATTGATTTTACAATCCTCAGATATATGATTTCCATCATATTTCCATCCAATCCAACTTGATCCTATCTCAACCTATCCATGCCATAGTAATTAGTTTATTAATAGTAATAACTAAATATTTATGTTGTAATTGTATCTTATTTGGATCTTCACTTTGGATTGAGTTGTGTGTTGAAGTGTTTCTCTTTTACCGTTAGATATATTGTAACGAGATGGAGAGATGACTACGAGTAGAATATTTCATCGTCAGGATCCAGGCAAGTTACTCTGTCGATCATGCTCAAGTATTACCTATATTTTTTATATGCATTGTAGTCCAACTTAAATATTATGCATTGATAGGATTATATATTATGCTATGCTATTACACCCAGTAGTTCATTGAGGTAGGTCTGAACCTTATATCATTGTCGCCACCGTGTAGAATTATACTGCTTTGCTAAGTAGTCGTGGATTGGGAAGTGATCCATTATGAGGTATGAGTGACTAAGTAGTAAACAGGACCAAGATAATCTTAATGAACCACCTGGGTGGAATGGTTGGGGGCACCCTGGAGGAACCAGTGGATTTTCCTGAGTGACCTGGAGATGGCCAGTAATCACTGCGGAATGCCACCCAGGCTTAAAGGGATAAATCATATTTTTCATAACTAGAAGCTTGCGTGTGCAGCCACAAGCTATTATGGGCTCTGGCTTGGTTTATTAGTTGTAGTGACTCTTACTAGGTGGTGCTACGAACGTAGTTATGTGTAGGTGGGATGGGCACCGCCAGAGTAGGGGAAACTCTTCTAAAAGACCATGTATCGACCTTCCTGTTTCCATACAACGTGTAGTGTGGCAAATACCAAAGGAGGTGGTTGAGTCTTGTGGGGAAAAGTGCACAACCTCTGCAGAGTGTACAAACTGATCATGATTAGCCGTGTCCCCGGTTACGGACAACTTTGAGCATCTAGAAGTGGGAATGTTGACGGATCTCATCATATTTAATTAATCAATCGGGTTTAATCAACTTTGGGAATAGATTGACTTGGAGAAACCATTTCAATCATATTATGAGCTTTGTAGTACTGTTATGATAATCTTTGAGTAGGACAAAATCAGCTTTATGCAAACTGAAATTCTTAGAGCTTTTCCACCAGCCAAAATTGCATGTAGAAGATAGGTCTTTTATATTTATTTTTTGGAGTAACTTGCCGTACATTCAAAGTACTGACCCATTTTGGGCTGTAACCTTCGGTGTTGCAGGATTGTATATGACGAGTAAGTGATGCGATGTAGGGTTACGATGTCTACGCTCAACATTGCCGTTGGTGTTGATGGGACTCCACTTATGTATTGTTTGTTTCCGCGGTGTATTCTAGCCCAAAGGCTATAAGGTAATAAATACCATGTATTTACGTTACTTTTTGACATGTGATTCATGGTATTTCATCGAGTACTGTGTGTGCTAGCATACTGATCCAGGGATAGCACAGAAGCACAGTAGACTTGGTTCCTTTTGGGACCGGGTCGTTACAGCTAACAACCATATAAGAACTTTTAAGTAAAGCAATCAAGGCATGTAATTCAATTCAAGTCATAAACGGCAAGAGTCTGTATTTAGCATTGAAACAAGCAACATAAGACCATAAAGGTGCAAGAGCTCTCGCTGTCCGTGACTCGAATGTCTCCAAATGGTGTTTGCGTGCAAGAAAGGGGATAGGGATATACGAGAAAAATTATTTTTGTGTTGAGAACTCAATCTACTAAAGTTTCATACTTGGTCTTCTTTGGAATCCTATCTTGACTCATCCCCAGACCACTAGCCAGGTACAAGTCAAAAGGATCCACTCCTTTTCGACATTTTGAGCACTCATGCAATGATCCACTCCTTTTCGACATTTTGAGAAGTCATGCAATGGATGCAATGATAACCCACAACTGCAGGGGATCGAGATAGTCTTCGCGGGTAAGAATAACCCAATTTATAGATTCGACTCAAGGGGAGCCATAGAATATCCACAAGCTTTAACAATGGAGTTGTCAATTCCACCGCACCTGAGATACACTTACTTGCAACAAGATATTAATAGTAACTGCGATATGGAAGTGATGATAGCAACGGTAATAGTGGTGATGAAACGGTAATAGTAAAACAGCGAAACTAAACAACTAGTAACCACCAGAATTAAAAACACTGTAGGCTAGGGAGATGGATGGTTGGGCGCTGCATGGATGAGACACAACATGTATTTAACTTGGGGCAAGGCACACAGAAAAGCAATGAACATCTAGGCATAAATCAAACATCAGGCATGTACCCCAAAGGTAGTTGTATGTGCTTGCAATAACAACTTGCACAACATCTTTTGTCCTACCATTCCGCTAAGAACGGGTCCAAAAGGAACTTATGGAGATTAAGGTGCTCCTGTCAAAGAGCACCGGAACAAAGCATTAAAAATCAATAGATACATGGGATCCTCAAACTATAGTCCATCCCCTTTGGTGTCCCAAGCTGTCACCTTTGGGATCGCCGGTTCCGGACTATAACAGGTGCATACAACTCATAGATAGGATCAAGAACACAAATATATTCATGAAAACACATAGGGTTCAGATCTGAAATCATGGCACTCGGCCCCAAAGTGACAAGCATTAAGAGCAACAAGTTGAACCAAAGATGATAAACAACAATCTAGATGATAGGCAACATGCCCCCAACAATCTGATAAACTATTACATGATCTAACTCAACCAATCCCTACCACCCCCTTTGCCTACAGCAGGGAATTACTCACACATGGATGGAGAAGTCATGGAGGGAGGATGGAGTGGTGATGATGATGACGATGGCGATGATCTCCCCTCTCCGGAGGCCAAAACAGTCTCCAGATTAGCCCTCCCGGAGAACAATAGAGGGTGGCGGCGGCTCCCCGACGTGAATTGGGAAAACGACTTCTGTTTCGGGGTTTCTTCATCACGGGAATAAATAGGAGTCTCGGTAGGGCACCAGAAGAGGGGGAGTCACCCAGGCGGCCAGAGGGCACGGCCCCACCCCTGGTCGCGCCAGAAGGGCGCCTGGGGCCCCCCTGGCTACCCACTGGCCCCCCTTCTGGCTCCGGACTCCTTCGTTTGCGTGGATTTTCTGGTATTTTTCTGGGAATTTTCTGAGATGTCCAAAATCCATTTTCCTGCACAAAATAAAACCATACAGACAGCTCTGCTGAAAACAACGTTAGTCCGGGTTAGTTTCGTCCAAATCATGCAAGAATGAGAGAAAAACAATAGCAAAAGTGTTTGGGAAAGAAGATACGTTTGAGACGTATCAACTCCCCGAAGCTTAGCATATTGCTTGTCCTCAAGCAACTCAGTACAACGAACTGAACGCGACAAATAAAACTTTGACAAACTCTTTTGCTTCAACAGATGTAAATAAGCATGTACTACGAAAAGAATTTAGCAAGCATCAAAACAATGCTATGAGGACAATGCACGAAGCAATCCTTCTTTCAAGTGATCAGTCACAAACAACTAAAAGCAAATAATATGCTACTGAAAATTAAGACAGGATTACAATGCACAAAGTTTGAACATACTAGAGTGGTATTTTGCAAGCCTCCATGAGTGAAGCAAAACATAAATGCAAAAAGTCCTCTGGAGTTTTAAAGGAGACTAGAACTAGAAATTTCAGAATAAATAATATCACAGTCATGCAAAAGACAATGTAGTACTTTGGGACAATGCACATTACACTCAGAATGACAATTATGCTCTCCTAGTTGGTTCTTTGAAGAAAGAAGGTGGAGACTCTCGAACCGTGGAGTCTGATGGAAAGGTTGAAAACCCGTGGCTGGAAGCAAAGACTAAACATGTACCAGAGCTCTTGGTTTTGAAAACAGAGGTAAAAAGTGTTTTGGGAGGTGCATGCTTCGTCAACGAATGCTAGTAGACAACTCAATCACCTCTTACGCTAGACATGTTTCGAGGAACAGCTCCCAAGATGGAGACGATCACATCCCCTTATTCTCCTTTGTTTATCACTGCCAAAGTTTTCTGATTTCTCATAGACAAAGCGTGAAGGAGGGTTTGTTGGTTGTGATTATATTTTGTGAGCTGGGCGCACTCATGCGAGTCCCTCCTCGTATTGGGGTTTGCAGATTAGACATGAAATACCGGAATAAAACATGTCTAACATAAGACGGTCATGAATTACCTATTACTTCCTCATGAGCTAAAACAGAGGCACAACACAGCAATGCTTTTGAATAATTTCGAGATGGTACAAGAAATTCTTCGTTAGGATGGCCGGTAAATACCACATAGGAAGGTATGGTGGACTCATATGGAAAAACTGGTTTCAAGGATTTTGGATGCACAAGCAGAAATCCGCTTAGTGCGAGCGAAGGCTAGCAAAAGACTGGGAATTGACCAACTAGAGAGCAATAACAGTCATAATCATGCAGAGCGACAAAGTAACATTGAATTGAGCATGAAAATGATATGACTATTCCGAAATTCATAGATCATCAAGGCATAATAGACTTTTCAGTCATAAACATGTGTAAGCATGTGTCAAGTCAATCCAAGAATTCTCCAAAGGGAAATACCACTTCAGTATGCTAAACTATGAATAATGCAATGCATGTAAATCATTTCAACAACACATTATGTACTCTAGATATTTGAGATTAGCCACAAGGAAAGCATGAACACTGGGAAATCATTGTAAGCATAGCACTATGTCGCTACAAGCTGGTCCCTAAATCATAAGTACAAGCATATGTACAACAGTAGAAACAAAAAGAGTTCATACCAGTTTTCCTTGTTGCATCCCTTTCGTCGATCTTCGCCATTACTTCCTTTCGTCCCATGAGGAAGGACCTACGCTCCAAGCGGAAGAAGATCACTCGCCTTGCTCGGTGAAGGTCTCTCCCTGGAAAGGTGGGAACTCACCATGCTCCTCCTCATCGGGCACAACCCCCTCAATGGGGTTATGCGGCTGGTAATTAGCCATGAACTCATCGAACTGAATTTCGTTGAAGGACCATCCGTTCCTACGAGTGTTATCAAAAAAAAGTGGTGCAGGTAGACGGATCTCACGAGTAATAGTCCTTTCAAACCTCAAAATATAATCAAGGTTACCAAACTGAGAAGTCATGGTAACAAACTTATGCCTCTTCATAGCCGCAAGATTGAGACTTGCGTATGAAAAGGGAACATCATCGGGATGCGGAGTGCGCTCAAGAGACTCAAGGATAAGTGTGGCATAAACACCACCATATAAATCGCCCTTGTTACTGTTTGTAACAAGAAGTCGAGCAATCAAGGCACCCACATTATACTCATTCCTACCAGAGAGGGCGTTCACATAAATATCGAAATCTGGTGCAGAACCATTGCTCGTGTTGTCACGAGCTAACACCCCTCTAGCAACAAAATACGCAAAATACCTGATGTGTGGAAACAAGATGCTGGAAATCTTCGTGCGCCGAATGTCGGTCTCCTCTGGCAGCAAAGGGAGTTGAAGAGGGTCCTCAACCCGGAAGGTTGCATGGTCATCTTAGCTGTCTAACCAACGTTCAGCACACCTATTATATCACAAAACTGTGCCAAAGACATGGTTATGAGATCATTATAAAGTTTGAACTCGACGGTTCTAGCATCATGGTTATAAAAAAAACTGTTAACAAAAAAGGAGGTAAGCTTTTTGTATTGTACCACACGGCATAAAGCTAGTCGTGTCAAACCTGCATTGGCACAAAGGCCATAATATTCCTCCTTAATTCCTGCAGCTGTAAGGAAATCATCGCACGGATACATCATTGCGCATGCTGGATTTGTATCTTCCAATAACTCCAGCGGCACATGATCTTCATTGTAGCTCACCCTAACTGCTGAGGGTGAAGCTGCAGCTCTAGTAACTCGATCGGAGCGCTCGAGCTTCTTCTTCCCAAGCCACCCCTTTGCTTTTCCAAAGAAACTCATTTCTGAATTTTTTTTACAATTCACCAAGAACAAGGATTTAAACAAAGTGAGTTGAGGCAAACTACTCTACTCACTTACCTAAGGCATAAACTTGCATCAAAACTTGGAAAATAAATTTCTACACATGCATGCAAGCTCATATGAATAGCACCAAGAGTTACTAAATACTCACAAATGAGGCCACCAATCAAAAATCTAATTGGAGGGGTGAAGGAGTTGCATACCAGGAAGTATTTTCTCAAAATCTCAGCTCGAATGGTGGGATGTAGAGAGAGATCGAAAATCGCCTCCAAGAACAGCAAGAACGCAAGAACTGGAGCAGAACTCGTGTTTTCGGAGAGAGAGGAAGGAGGAGGAAGAAGACATACCTGGAGGTGGGGCATGTGGGCCCCAAGCGCCCTGTGGGCGCGGCCAGGGGCCAGGCCGCGCCAGCTGGCCACCTGGGCCACTGGTGGCCCCCTGGTCAGCCCCAGGTACCTCTGGATCACTCTCGGCATGGAAATTTTTAATATAATTTTTCTGGAATTTTTCTGAAAACTTCACTATTGAAAAAATTTCGAAGTTCAAAAAGCTGCGAAACTTTCTGAAAACTTGAAGCAGTGATTAGAGTTGTGAAGTTTCAAAAACATATAAACTTGGTACAGCAAGGAGAATAAAAGCTAAGGCAAATGAAAACATAACAAGCTCCACTTTTTACCTATATAAAACATGCTTACTAGCAAGGTTGATCAAGTCTTGCCAACAAACCGGTGATATATAGAGCAAAAAGTTTTACCTCTTATGAAGTGATCATTGTGCCTTTACTTTAATGGACATTGTCCCCACCATGATGGTTTTATATTTATGGTGAACGTGTAGAGGACAATCCCATTCTCCAATCTTCACGGTCTCGATATTCTCTATAGAGTTGAGGCCATGCATCTTGTCAATTTTCTTCGGAAAATACACCGTGTGTTATTTATCATTCACATTGAAAGTAACCTTTCCTTTATTGCAATCAATAATAGAACCTGCGGTGTTAAGAAAAGGTCTACCAAGAATAATTGACATGCTCCCATCCTCGGGCATGTCAAGAACAACAACATCAGTAAGGATTAAACAATTAGAAACTTCAAAGGGAACATCCTCACAAATACCTATGGGAACGACTGTTGACTTGTCAGCCATCTAAAGAGAGATATTTGTAGAAAAAGGCATAACACTCACTCCTTCTCCAAGAAGACATAAAGCAGTCCTGACATAATTATTCTTTATGGAACAAGGAATGGTGGGTATACCTGGATCACCAAGCTTCTTAGGAATCTTGCCACTAAAAGAGTAGTTAGCAAGCATAGTAGATATTGCTTCATTAGGAACTTTTTTTTATTAGTAACAATATCTTCCATATATCTCGAATAAGGAGGTAACTTAATAGCATCAGTCAAAGGAATTTGAAGAAAAAGAGGTTTCATCCACTCACAAAACTTATTGTAATGCTCTTCTTCTTTAGTTTTGAGAGACTTACCTGGAAAGGGCATGGGTTTCTATACACATGGTTCTCGTTCCTTCCCATTTCTTCTTGCAATAAAATCTACTCTAGTGTATTTCTTGCATTTTTCGGGTGCTTCTTATTCTCGAACTTCGGGTGGATCATTCTTTTCATCATCCTTTTCAGGCTCAGCACCGACTTCAGTCTCAGTATCGGAAGTAGATATGCTATTTGGATCATTGGAATTGTCAGCTTCTTTGTGCTTCTTCTTCTTCGGAGAGATACCAATTTATTCTTCCTGTATTTGAGAATCTTGCTCGATCCTCTTAGGATGCCCCTCCGGAAAGAGAGGGTCTTGAGTGCTAGTTCCCCCTCGGGTTTTAATCCCGAAGGCCTGTATATCCTTTTTTGGCATTATTAGCAAGCAAATCTTTTTGCACATTAGAAATTTGATCAAGCTGAGTTTGAACCATATGAAAATGCTTCACAAGACATTTAACATCATTAATTGTTCTACCTAGAACATCAAGCAAACTTTTGATAGCAAGGGAATTATCATGCAACTGACTATGTATCCTCTCATTAAAGTGATTTTGCTTCATAATAAAATTATCAAGCTCATCTAAACATTGATCAGGAGGCTTACCATGAGGAATGTCACTTGCATTGAAATCTAAAAGAGAGTGTACCTCTACCATAGGAGGGCGAGTAGTTGGCTCACACAACTTCTCGATGGGGGGTAGATTCTTCACGTCTTTAGTTTTAATACCCTTCTCTTTAATAGACTTCTTAGCTTCTTGCATATCTTCGGGACATAGGACAAGCATGCCCCTTTTCTTTGGTGGCGGAGGTGGTTCAGGGACGGACCAATCTTCGTGGTTCTTGGCAATCTTGCCCATTAATTCTTCTGCATCGTCCGGTGTTCTTTTCCTGAAAACCCAACCAACACAATTGTCCAAATAGGATCTAGATTCATCAGTTAGACCAGCATAAAATATATCAATTAATTCATTCTTAGGGACTCCATGTCCTGGTCTAGCCTGGATCAGACTACAATACCTCCCCCAAGCTTTAGGGAGGTTCTCATCCTGCAACTGTTTAAAGTTATAAATTTTTCGTAAAGCAGCATGTTGCATATGAGCGGGAAAGTACTTCTCAACAAAAGATTGAGCTAAGTCTTGAGGACTCCTAATAGAACCACATGGTAGTGCATCGTACCATGCTTTAGCACCTTCCTTTAAAGAAAAATGAAAAAATTTAGTAACATAGAAGTTTCGTATCTTCTTATCTGTAGTAAACAAGCCACCTAACTCAGTGAGTTTGGTCAGGTGTGCAATAGCATCATCATTTTCTCTGCCATAAAAGGGGTCAGATTCAACCATAGATATAATTGAAAGATCAAAAGAGAAATTATAATCAGGATCATTGATGCATATAGGAGACGTAGCAAATTTAGGATCGGGAACGGTCTTGTTCTTCAGGGAATTTTTTTTTCGAGAAGCTTCTTAATAGCATCAGGGTCAGAGTCGTCAAACTCTGTCAGCTCCCTGCATAAATCATCATCAAGTATAATATAATCATCATCAAGGAGTCTCTCCCTGAGTTTACTCAAATCGGGATAAGTGTAAGTTCCATCAAAAGGATAACAAGTATCAGGAATTTCAATTCCAGATTTTTTTGCAGCAGCAGCGATCTGTTTCTCAAGAGCGTGACTAAGTGAACCAATATCATCAAGAGTAGTAGAAGCATCATCAAAAGTATCGGACATAGTAACAGATTCAGTAGAGGCATCATGTGGTAAGGTGAAGCAACCTTACTCATAACCGAAGGTGAATCAAGTGTAGCACTAGTGTTCAGAACAGTACCTTTTCTCATACGGGATGCTAAGATCGGGACCTTGGGGTCTTCTTTCTTACCCATAGCGGATAAATTGCAGCAGGTAAAATACTTCAAGTAGACTTGTGAATAAATCTATGCTCCCCGGCAACGGCGCCAGAAAACAGGCTTGATAACCCACAACTGCAGGGGACCGAGATAGTCTTCGCTGGTAAGAATAACCCAATTTATAGATTCGACTCAAGGGGAGACAAAGAATATCCACAAGCTTTAACAGTGGAGTTGTCAATTCCACCGCACCTGAGATACACTTACTTGCAACAATATATTAATAGTAACTGCGATATGGAAGTGATGATAGCAACGGTAAAAGTGGTGGTGAAACGGTAATAGTAAAACAGCGAAACTAAACAACTAGTAACCAACAGAATTAAAAACACTGTAGGCTAGGGAGATGGATAGTTGGGAGCTGCATGGATGAGACACAACATGTATTTAACTTGGGGCAAGGCACACAGAAAAGCAATGATCATCTAGGCATAAATAAAACATCAGGCATGTACCCCAAAGGTAGTTCTACGTTCTTGCAATAAGAACTTGCACAACATCGTTTGTCCTACCATCCCGCTACGAACGGGGCCAAAAGGAACTTATGGAGATTAAGGTGCTCCTATCAAAGAGCACCGGAACAAAGCATTAACAATGAATGGATACATGGGATCCTCAAACTATAGTCCATCCCCTTTGGTGTCCCAAGCTGTCACCTTTGGGATCGCTGGTTCCGAACTATAACAGGTGCATACAACTCATAGATAGGATCAAGAACACAAATATATTCATGAAATCACATAGGGTTCAGATCTGAAATCATGGCACTCGGGCCCAAAGTGACAAGCATTAAGAGCAAGAAGTTGAAGCAAAGATGATAAACAACAATCTAGATGATAGGCAACATGCCCCCCAACAATCTGATAAACTATTACATGATCTAACTCATCCAATCCCTACCATCCCCTTTGCCTACAGCAGCAAATTACTCACACATGGATGGAGAAGTCATGGAGGGAGGATGGAGTGGTGATGATGATGACGATGGCGATGATCTCCCCTCTCCGGAGGCCAAAACAGCATCCAGATTAGCCCTCCCGAAGTAGAACAGAGGGTGGCGGCGGCTCCGCGACGTGAATTGGGAAAACGACTTTTGTTTCAGGTTTTCTCTGTCACGGGAATAAATAGGAGTCTCGGTAGGGCACCAAAGGAGGGGGGAGTCTCCCAGGCGGCCAGAGGGCGCGGCCCCACCCCTGGCCGCGCCAGCAGGGCGCCTGGGGCCCCCCTGGCTACCCTCTTGCCCCCCTTCTGGCTCCGGACTCCTTCGGGTGTGTGGATTTTCTGGTATTTTTCTGGGAATTTTCTGAGATGTACAAAAATCCATTTTCCTGCACACAATAAAACCATACAGAAAGCTCTGCTGAAAACAGCGTTAGTCCGGGTTAGTTTCGTCCAAATAATGCAAGAATGAGGGCAAAAAAATAGCAAAAGTGTTTGGGAAAGTAGATACGTTTGAGACGTATCAGGTGGCTGTTTTGAGGAAGGATATAAGAGGTTTATGATGACAGAGCTTATCATGCCAAGGGTTTGGATGTACCGGCGAAGGTGGACGCCAACTCTCGGAGTGAGAAGAAGGCAATGCACGGCACAAGAAAGGCTAGAAAAATATGGGAAGGTGGAAGTGTCAACTTTCGAATACTCACGTTAGTCCGAAGAACTCATGCACTTATTATCGGTAAATCTCAATCTAATAAGGAGGTTTCACAAAGATACAAGTACCGCGAGGAGGAGTGTATGGGGGTTTGGTTATCCTTGCGCATCCTCGACTCATGGTACGTGAGTGTACTCTAATATTCGACCCCTCAGAAGAGTAGTGATCCATCTAGTAGCTAAAGTTCTCAACTAATTTTATAAGTTTTGAAAATAAACATGGATTGCCCAAAATACGACATCTATCACTAATAGGCTAAAGCTCTTGACACCAAAAGTCCAAACATACTCAAAACAATACCTCAAAACTATTGCAAGTTACTACTACAACTGAATAGAAACCTCAATTACCTACTTCAAGTCAAGACAAAAAAACTCAGTGCAACAGGCAAACTCTCTAAACAAGATAAACACGAAAACTCAAGGGAGTTCCAGCAAAAAACTAAACAAAAGCTCTTTGAAAAGATAAGCATGAAAACTAAGAGCTAAACATGGCAGTAGCTATGAAAAAGATAAAGAACAAACACAGCAAAGATAAGCATGAAAAATCATATGTTGTGTTCTAGATTTTGGAAGTGGAGCGTGTTTTCTCTCCAACACAAAGAAAGCTGGGTTCTACCTTGTTATGAACAGCAAGAAAAGCTAAAGAGAACTAAAAATAAAACCTAAGAGCGAGACGCTCCAAGCATAGCACATAACGCATGAAGTGATAAAAATATAGTGAAGCGAGAGACGAACTGATAATTGTTGATGAAGAAGGGGATGCACGGGGGCATCCCCAAGCTTAGACGCTTGAGTCTCCTTGAATATTTATTGGAGATGCATGGGGCATCCCCAAGCTTGAGCGCTTGACACTCCTGAATTTTCTTTCATCATCTTCCCTCGCACACTTGAAAACTCCCTTCATACATAATTCATCATAATCTGATTAGCGAGGTTAGTACCCATAATAAAATAATTTTTTCTCTACTATAAATAAAGATATTCTTGAATATCTAATGTTTCTCAAGATTTCCAAAAAGTTTTTGGAAATAAAAAGCAAGCTTAAGGTTTGCAAAACGAAGAAAAGGCAAAACAGGACAGAATCTGTGAAAAACAGACCAGAAGGTAGTAAAGAATTTTTTAGGGATACTTCTGCAACTCAAATAAAAAAACTCAGAACATACAAAAGTCCCGTAATTGTATAGATCACGCTGTGTAAAAAATTCAGCTCAAAAAGATGAACTGGGATTTTTATCTGATGTTTCTAGTCACGAGGACAGAATCTGTTTTCTGGACAGCATGTCACAACTTTCACTTCCCTTGTCATATGAGGCTATAAATGGCACAAATCTTGAAAAGTAAAGATACAAAGATATTTCTACAGTAGTAAAAATCATCAAGACCACTAAAAACTGAATAAAAACAAAAGGTATATCCTAAATTCGTTGCGGGCTGCCTCCCGAAAGCGCTTCTTTAAAGCCATTAGCTAGGCTTAATGCAAATAGATCAAGTCTTTTCAAGATAATAACTAGCCCGTGTGACAGACTCAAAAGGAAACTTAATCTTTTTCCTAGGGAAGTGTTCCATCCCTTTTTTGAGAGGGAATTGGAATTTTACAATCCCTTCTTTCATATCAATAATAGCACCCACGGTGCAAAGAAAAGGACGTCCCGAAATAATTGGACAAGAAGGTTCACATTCAATGTCCATAATTTTAAAATCAACGGGAACATAATTGTCATTGAAAATGATAAGAACATCATCGATCTTCCCCAAAGGTTTCTTTACAGAAGAATCGACAAGACGAACACCAAAAGAACAAGGATCAAAAGGTTTCAATTCAAATATATCATACATTCTTTTGGGCATAACGGAGGTACTAGCTCCAACATCACATAAAGCATAGCAAGAAAATTTATTCAACTTAATTTTAATCATAGGATCCCAACCATATTGTAGCTTTCTAGGTATGGAGGCTTCTACCCTAAGCTTCTCCTCCCTAGCTTTGATGAGAGCATTAGTGATATGCTCCGTGAAGGCAAGATTAAGTGTGGTAGTGTGGGGGTCTCTAGACATCTTGTGAAGGAAACGAATAAGTTCATAAAGGGTGCAATTATCAAAATCAAGGTCACTACTATCAATTAAAGTGGTAGTGGTGTCCTTTAGGCTCACTTGTTTGGTAGCTTCTATAGTCATAGGAATTTCTTCTTCTACGGTTTAGGTCATAGCATCACCATTAATAGGTCCTATGGGACTAGGGGTGCATTGGGTGCTAAGAGTTTGGATATCCTCAACCAATTGTATAGTAGCAATGGTATGGTTTTTAGGAAGGCTCTTAATTCTATCTTCTTCCTCCTTTATGATTGAAACCACTTCAGGTTTAGCCGCCATTTGGTTTATCAAAGTAGCCTGTGTGTGAGACATATTGGAAACATGGGTTTCCGTGGTGGTGAGCCTAGTCTGAAGGTTAGAGATTTCAGTGTTCAGACTCTCTAATTGTCTACCAATGTATTGTAAGATAGAAGTATGCTCATCTAATTTTCTAGAGAAGGTCCTATTTTGTTCATAATGGGTGCGCATGTAGTTCTTACTGGCCTTCTCTATTTCCAAAAGTTTATCATAACTAGGGATGTCTCTATCTCTAGGGGTAGAGTTTCTGGTGCTAGGATATGTGTTGTTGTTCCCATAGTTGGAGGGGAACGGTCTAGGATTGCTACCAAAATTACTCCTATAAGTATTGTTGTTGAAGTTGTTTCTAGAGATAAAGTTCACATCTACTTGATCTTGAGCAATCAAAGAATTTAAAGGAACATCATGAGGATCAATAGGAGATTTCTTGGTAAGTAGAGACATAATCAAGTCAACTTTTTCATTTAGGGAGGAGATCTCCTCGACAGAGTGTACCTTCCTACCTGTTGGAGCTCTTTCTGTGTGCCATTGGGAATAGTTGGTCATCATCTCATCGAGAAGTTTTGTGGAAGCACCAAGTGTAGTTGACATAAAGGTTCCTCCCGCGGCCGAATCTAGCAAGTTCCGCAAGGTAAAGTTCAAGCCTGCATAAAAAGTTTGGATAACCATCCAAGTAGTCAAACCATGCGTAGGGAAATTCTTAACAAGAGATTTCAGGCTTTCCCAAGCTTGGGAAACGTGTTCATTATCCAATTGCTTAAAATTCATAATATAGCTCCTCAATTGGATACTCTTAGCAGGGGGTAGTACTTCCCAATAAAAGCATCCTTGCACTTGTCCCAAGAATCTATGCTATTCCTAGGCAAGGATTGAAACCAGATTTTAGCTCCATCTCTCAAGGAGAAAGGAAAAAGCTTAAGCTTAACAATATCACCATCTACTTCTTTGTACTTTTGCATATCACAGAGGTAAATAAAATTATTTAAGTGCAAAGCAGCATCATCTCTAGCATCAGAGAATTGATCTTTCATAACAAGGTTCAGCAAAGCAGGTTTAATCTCATAAGAAGGTGCTGAAGTAGCAGGTGTAGCAATAGGAGTGCAGATAAAGTCACTGTTGTTGTGACTAGTGAAGTCACACAACTTGGTGTTCTCGGAGGAACTCATAGTAGCAGCAAGCAAGATAACTATATATTTTTATTTTTGATAAAGGACACTAAAGCAAAAACTGAAAGGTAGACTAACAAGACTAAAAAGCAAAGATAAAAGATAGTGTGCAACTCCCCTATCTTGAAGAGTGGAGTCCCCGGCAATGGCGCTAGAAACTGCTTTTGATGGTACGTTTTATCGCCCCCTCGTTGGTTACCCAAAGTGGAAGGTTGAGATGTAGACATCGGCAATTTCCCTTAGCGAAGATGCTAAGGTTGAGTGTCGAACCAATAGGACACCAACAACGATAAGTCGGTGGTTCGGCAAGTGATGCGTCGTTTGAAGATAATCACTTGCTTCTCCTGGACCTGCACACACAGCAAATAACTTTGCTTCCCAACGGGTATAGAGAGGTTGTCAATCCCTCCAGACTTGTTGTTTACAAATGATAAAACGCACGGGATAATAATGATAGTGATAGCAACTAAAAAGTAAATAAAGCAGTCAATTGATAGTGGGTGTAAACAGTATTGGAAATATGGACCGGGGTCCTATGATGTTCACTAGTGATGTCTCTCTCCCAAAAGACGATAAAATTGTAACAGCCCAGTTTTCACAAATATTAAAAATTTTGTCTTCGGTGTGAATTATTTGATTGTCTGATTTGTTTGCGGTGTTTGCATCCCCGATTTATCGATTGGTGATTATTTTCCCCCCTCTTATCTCGTATCGGACGGAGACCGACCCTTGGCACCCTGACACTCGACCTTTGCGACACCGGGTTTCACCCGATCACCGTCGCGAAAACCGCACGAGACCAGCCGCAGCCAACGGAACAAAAACCCCGTTTAATAATTAAACGGGGTATTTTTATAGCGCGCCGGAAAGTGTTCTCGGAACGGTTCAAACGCCAGGTGAACGCCTCCGGCTCGACGTGATGATCGCGCAGTTCGAAGTTTTACCTGAATCGGAGGTCCCGCGGACCGCCGGCGGTCAGAAACGTGAGCACTGCGCGCGCGAGAGAAAAAGCGGGGATGTTTTTGCAAACTGCCAGCCACCGGGGCTATATATAGACCACCACATTCCCACCCATTTCTAGGGTTCCCTAGCCACAAAACTTGCAGCCACACCGCCAGATTTGCTTCAATTTTCTCCCAAAAAGACCTCATTTTCGAAACCCTAACCCTCCCTCAGATCTGGACCATCAGATCTGAGATCTGATGGCCCAGATCGTGCCACGTCACCCCCTGGAGGTCTCCTCTCTCCTCCAGCCCACGCCCGTGGATGCCGCCGCAGCCCCGAGATGACCACGCCACCGCCTCCCTCCGGGCACGCCGCCGGCGAGCCGCCGCGCGCGCGCGTCTCCTCTCCCTCCTTCCCTCTCCTCTTCTTCTCCCTGTCCTCTCACCCCACCGCCTCTACCGTGCAGGTCGCCGCCGTTAGTAGCCGGGACGCCATGGCCTCGAGCTCACCGAGCGGCCGCCTTGCCTCGCGCCCCCACGGAAACTCGCCGAGCCGCCCAGATCCGGCAAGGGTCGGGCCGGATCCGGCGGCCTCCTCCTCGACCTCGCCTGCCCCGCCGCTCTCGGTGGCCGGCTGGCCGGCAACCACCAGCCGCCGCCGCCCGCTCGCTCGGGAGCACGAGCTGGCTGGCCAGCCAACTGCCAGGCCAAGCGGGCCCAATCTGCCAGCCAGGCCGTGACGGCCCAGCCCAGCAAGACGGCCCGAGCCGCCAGCCCATCCGGCCTCCACAACCCCCAGCGCCAGACACGGCAAGTGGGCCGAGCCCACTGGGTGAGGAGCCCAAGCCCTTTTTTCTGTTTTTATTGTTTTTCCAAGTTTTCTAAGTCCTATGATAACTGCTGTTGTTTCCGTTTTGCGTTGTGATTTATCGTTGATCCGTAGCTCCGATGAACGTGTCCCCAAAATGAAAGTTGCTCAGTTTTGCGTGCTCTAGCATTCATATGTAGAAAGTTTTTATATTAGAGGTCATATTGATTGTGTAATTGTGTGCTAAAGTGGGCATCAGGCCGTTAAACTGCTACTAATTGCTGTTAAGTGTTGCTGTTATTATTTTGTTGCAACTTTGCATGATGTTTGTGACTCATCCATGAGGCTTATTGCATTGATTCTTTTTCCTATGTGTTAAGCATCATGTGTACTTCATTTACATGCTTTAACTTGTCATGTTTGGGTGCTTTAGCTATATTAAATCTTGCTCCAAAGTGGTGATCCTGATGTTAATGTGTTGCTGTTGCTGAAACTATTATTTTGTTGCAACTTCGGGTGACGATTTCTTCGCAACCGTTTATCGGAATTGAGTGATTCTTTGTGCATATTGTTAAGCATCATGTCTACTTTCATTACATGTATTGCATCTTCATGTTAGCATTCCTGATCATATATATTTTTAGCTCCAAAGTTGCTATGCTGCTGTTTTTGACAGCCACCTCTGTTTTTCTCTAAGTCTGTTACTTTGCGATGCCATGTTGTTTGCTTAATATCTTTTGATCTATGATGCCTTTTTGCATGATTCTTTTTGTCATGCCTTCCCTGTCATGTCTACTTTATTTCCATATCATTTGTGAGCATGTTTCCATTGATTATCCTGTTTGTGCATTGCTTTAAAGTGTGCTTCGTGATGTTGGCAGTTTGTGCCCGTAACTTGTTTTGCTTGTATCTTTTTAACCATAACTCCGTTTGGAGTGTGCCTTATATGTAATTTGATTAGTTTTTCATGTACTTTGTGTTTATGCTATTGTTTTCTGTTGTTAACCAACCTAAAATGCGGTTTAGGAACGAACAGTACCAAATCTTTTAATTATCGTGCGACACTTAGTGATAGGCCATGTTTAGGTTGTGCCTCACTTAAATTGACTAGCATAGATAGTTTACTTTGTGCTTCACCTCTTGACATGTTTGTGTGCTATGCCATGCTTGCTTGAGTTGCCATGTTAATAACCATTTGTTGATCACCTGTAGCTAAACAACTTGAACCACTGTATATGTGCGGTATCGTCGTGTGTGACGAGACCAGCCGCAGCCAATGGAACAAAAAACCCGTTTAATAATTAAACAGGATATTTTTATAGCGCGCCGGAAAGTATTCTCGGAACAGTTCCAACGCGAGGTGAACTCGTCTGGCTCGACGTGCTGATCGCGTAGTTCGAAGTTTTACCCAAATCGGAGGTCCCGCGGACCCCCGGCGGTCAGAAACGTGAGCACCGCGAGCGTGAGAGAAAAACCGGGGATGTTTTTTCAAACTGCCAGCCACCGGGGATATATAGACCACCACACTCCCACCCATTTCTAGGGTTCCCTAGCCACAAAACTTGCCGCCACACCCCGAGATTTGCTTCAATTTTCGCCCAAAAAGACCTCATTTTCGAAACCCTAACCCTCTCTCAGATCTGGACCATCAGATCTGAGATCTGATGGCCCAGATCGTGCCACGTCACCCCCTGGAGGTCTCCTCTCTCCTCCAGCCCACGCCCGTGGATGCCGCCGCAGCCCCGAGATGACCACGCCGTCGCCTCCCTCCGGCCACGCCGCCGGCAAGCCGCCGCGCGCGCGCGCCTCCTCTCCCTCCTTCCCTCTCCTCTTCTTCTCCCTGTCCTTTCACCCCACCGCCTCTGCCGTGCAGGTCGCCGCCGTTAGCAGCCGGGAAGCCATGGCCTCGAGCTCACCGAGCGGCCGCCTTGCCTCGCGCCCCCACGGAAGCTCGCCGCGCCGCCCAGATCCGGCAAGGGTCGGGCCGGATCCGGCGGCCTCCTCCTCGACCTCGCCTGCCCCGCCGCTCTCGCTGGACGGCTGGCCGGCAACCACCAGCCGCCGCCGCCCGCTCGCTCGGAAGCACGAGCCGGCTGGCCAGCCAACCGCCAGGCCAAGCGGGCCCGATCTGCCAGCCAGGCCGAGACGGCCCAGCCCAGCAAGACGGCCCGAGCCGCCAGCCCATCCGGCCTCCACAGCCCCCAACGTCAGCCACGGCCAGTGGGCCGAGCCCATTGGGTGAGGAGCCCAAGCCCTTTTTTCTGTTTTTATTGTTTTTCCAATTTTGCTAAGTCCTATGATAACTGTTGTTGTTTCCGTTTCGCGTTGCCATTTCCCGTTGATCCGTAGCTCCGATGAACGTGTCCCCAAAATGAAAGTTGCTCAGTTTTGCGTGCTCTAGCATTCGTATGTAGAAATTTTTTGCATTAGAGGTCATCTCGATTGTGTAATTGTGTGCTAAAGTGGGCATCAGGCCGTTAAACTGCTACTAATTGATGTTAAGTGCTGCTGTTATTATTTTGTTGCAACTTTGCATGATGTTTGTGACTCATCCATGAGGCGTATTGCATTGATTCTTTTTCCTATGTGTTAAGCATCATGTGTACTTCATTTCCATGCTTTAACTTGTCATGTTTGGGTGCTTTAGCTATATTAAATCTTGCTCCAAAGTGGTGATCCTGATGTTAATGTGTTGCTGTTGCTGAAACTATTATTTTGTTGCAACTTCGGATGACGATTTCTTCGCAACCGTTTATCGGAATTGAGTGATTCTTTTTGCATATTGTTAAGCATCATGTCTACTTTCATTACATGTATTGCATATTCATGTTAGCATTCCTGATCATATATATTTTTAGCTCCAAAGTTGCTATGCTGCTATTTTTTACAGCCACCTCTGTTTTTCTCTAAGTCTGTTACTTTGCGATGCCATGTTGTTTGCTTAATATCTTTTGATCTATGATGCCTTTTTGCATGATTCTTTTTGCCATGCCTTCCCTGTCATGTCTACTTTATTTCCATATCATTTTTGAGCATGTTTCCATTGATTATCCTGTTTGTGCATTGCTCTAAAGTGTGCTTCGTGATGTTGGCAGTTTGTGCCCGTAACTTGTTTTGCTTGTATCTTTTTAACCGTAACTCCGTTTGGAGTGTGCCTTATATGTAATTTGATTAGTTTTTCGTGTACTTTGATTTTATGCTATTTTTTTCTGTTGTTAACCAACCTTAAATTTGGTTTAGGACAGAACAGTACCAAATCTTTTAATCATCGTGCGACACTTAGTGATATGCCATGTTTAGGTTGTGCCTCACTTAAATTGACTAGCATAGATAGTTTACTTTGTGCTTCACCTCTTGACATGTTTGTGTGCTATGACATGCTTGCTTGATTTGCCATGTTATTAACCGTTTGTTGATCACATGTAGTTAAACAACTTGAACCACTGTAAATGTGCGAGATCGTCGTGTGTGACGAGTACTCCACTTAAATTGTTACCAACCGCTCTCGACGGTAGGTGCGATGTCTAGTGTTGCTTCTTGTTGATGCTTGCTCGTGTTTTCCTCATAGTAATAGATGCTTGCTCGTTGATTGCTTTCCAGTGTTTACGGTCTTGTGTGCTTCTGCGGGTACCTCTCGGAGACGATGCGAGCGGCGATCGACTACACCTTCGGAAGCCGACTTATCAACAGGCAAGGACTATGCATTACTTATGATCCATTCTATTTCAACCAGCGGTTTGCATGCTAGTCTAGGCTAGGTTCGATGTTTGATCCTACCACATGTTTACAGCCTCTTTCATACCGATACAGCCATGTCCCTTCCCAGCAAAACTTGTACTGCTATGTTACTATTGCTCGTTGCTCAGCCCCTGCTTAGTATGCATGCTTAGGATGCTACGATGTTACCCTGTTACTCCTTGGTTTGGGATATCACATTATTATTATTGTTGTTGATGATATGATTATTATAATGTCGACTATATTCGATGAAGGATGGAAAGTCTAGGCTATCCCGCCCCGACGCTTTGTTCCATTCGAGTCACCTAGGATCCGAGTTCCGGGTGTTGGTTTTAAGACTGAGTGTGCCTAATAGCATGTGGGATTTTATGGGGTCCCCTCTTCTTACCTACCTAGCTTCAAACATTTCTAGAGGTGGCCCAAGATGATTTACCATTTGAAACCGTGTGTGTGCTGGTCAGCTGCCAGTAGTTTTCAAACAACTCGGCCCAGCAGAGACTTAGTTCCTCTGTTGGTCCACACTTGGTGAACTAGGGGTCCCCTGATGTCAGGTGGGATTTCCCGACCTTGGCCATACGGAAGAGTCCGATCCGAGAGCGTGGCCAGATTTTGGATTGGGTGTCGACTCCCCGAGGGCCACCCGGATTTGTGCGTTGTTAGTTAGAGGGACCTTTCGTTTCGGATCTCTTGGAACTAAATCATAAAATGGTTGCCTATAATGGGTAGCAATTGAGAGAGATGGACGAGCATGCGATGCCTCGTAATGGGCAGTTGGTACACCCCTGCAGGGTTAAATCTTTTCGAGAAGCCGTGTCCACGGTTATGGACGACTTGAGACCTACACTACTAGGAGAAAGGCTAGTAGTAGCGCCCCATTTTGGCTTATCAGTAGCGCCCTAGGGCGCGCTACTGCTAGCACGCTACAGCTAGCTTGTAGCAGTAGCGCGCGTACGCACCCGCTACTACTACACAAGTAGCGCCCCCCCTTAGAGCCCTCTACTACTAATACCAGTAGCGCGTACAGGTAACAGGGCGCTACTGGTATTTATTTTTCATTTTTTGTTTCTTTTTCCCATCGTATTTTTGCTGTATTTGTACAGGTATTATACAATATAGTCTCATACACATACACATACACAGGTTTTCTACAGAGTACAAATCTCATCATGTCATACACATACAATAATCTGATGACCATATATATATCATCATGATCTCTCATATCCAACACAAATGATGTCTCTCATCATGTCATCTCTAAAATAGCGATAGAAGTTGTCACAATATCTTAAATACATGCAAATACAAGCAAGTTTTATCATCCATCTAAACTATGATATATATTAGAAGAGCGGTCACTATGAGGAAGAGTGGAATTATGTAGTAGCTAATGAAGCGCCGCCTCCGATCTTCCTCTCGCGCTAGCGTAAATATCAAGTAACTAGCTTCCGCTTACTCTCTGGTATTGAACCCTCTTTGGCTGCCGCCCGGGAACCGGTGCTCTTGGGCCTGACACTCTGGCCACTCATCATACACTCCTGGAACCTTCCCTATGTACACGGCATAGCACTTCTTCGCCATCGATGATCTATGTACCTATTAGAGATGCATATTCATTATAAGAATTCAACAATAGTACACAACATAATATACTTGAGCAACACGAAGACAAAAAGTTAGTGAATAGATGCAACATAAAGTAACATACATAATATAATATACACACTTTGTTCATGGTACCCCAACTAATTCACTAGCTAGCAAGCGTTATGCAAGTAGTTCAACATGACCGTTAAATTACATCACAAAGGTTTCATATCGCTTCCAAAAGTATAAATCCAACCGAGATGTCATCATCGGCATAGTCAATACACTAGAACTTCCATCCATCCATATCTGGGAGGACGCACCCTAGCTTATTGAACGGCGTAATGTCCAAAAGCTGCATTCCTACGCGAGTTTTAACATCAGCTCGCGATATTGGGTCGTGGTAGAACATCCCCTTCTTGTCGACGAATTCTTTCATGATGATGGTTGCAATATCCTTCAGGATTCGAAAGAAGTCATCTCTTACTTTATAATCCGGTTCGGCTAAGTTTTTTGCCCATATCATGATATGATTGTCATCTTTGCTTGCCATGCGAAGACGTTGCTGATCCTTTCTGAACTCCATCATGAGATGGATGACATAGTATCCATCATTTGTACTTCCTTCCGGTTGATCGATACTGCAGAAGTTGGTTTTATGCGAGAAACACGGCGCGCCCTTCCTTCGTGACTTTTTCTCGATGTGGCCACCCCTCATGTCGAAGCCCTGAAGAGCGGAATCCAGAAGACTCATTACTTTGGTGTAGTCTTTCCTTTTGAAGTCCTAGACGAGTCGAAATACACGGCATGGGAGACTCGTGGGAAAAGAACGATAAGGACGGCGTGCCCCTCGCTGCGCAAAATAAATGCACCTCAAATTAGCTAGCCTCCATATGAGCAAAGCAATGATTTAAATGTAAAGGCAATTGGGCAATGACTTACATTGGATGATAAGGAACGAGAACCATTTCCTTCTCCTTATTCATCAGCATGAAATTTTCGATGTACTCCCTAGCAGTTTTAAGTACATAGTGACCGAGCGACAAGAAGGACTCATGCATGTAGTATGGATCTGCCACCGCGATTTGCGAGATTTCCTCTCTTTTGATGACAAAGCTCATATGGAGCGCAAAAAGGTGGACGATCGTAAAATCGAGCCGCCTAGTGAGGAACATCTCAAAGATGTGATCAAACCGCAGGAAGAACACTTCCGCAGGCGCCGTGTCGACGTAGCCCATGCCCGGAGGCACACGCACCTCATAAAGTGGATATCCTGGATCCTTCGATGCGAGAAGGCTTTTCTCTGTCGATAGTACATGGTCGTGCAGTCTCCTGAGATCCCCTGATATGATCTCCAGCGGTTTCGGCGGGAGGATCGGCTCGCCCGCGACATGGATCAACGCCGTACCTTTCATCGGTACATGGTCTGCAAAACCGGTTGGCGGAACCGACTTGCTGCTAGAAGCATTGACAGCCTTTTTGGCAGCTAAGTCTTTCCTATTCGGTCTCTTCCTCGGCTTCTTCTGGGGGAGAGGTTGTGATGAGCCTTTCATAGCGCCCTTGATCGCCAACCCAAGTGTTGACGGGCTGAGCAAGGGTTGTTCATGCTGGTTTGAGGCGGCATCTGGAAGCGTGTCCTGCAAGGGTTGCACGAAGAGAGACTTTTTGCACTCAGACCTACGATGCTCCTGCTCCGATAGAATATCCATCTCCTCGTCCACATGCTCCTTATTGGCCGAGTCATATGGCTGACTCATCATTTCTACTTGCTGATTAATGAAGGCGTTGTTGAGGAATTGCATAGGGTCACCATCCTCGTCCATGTCATCATCCATTGCTTGCTGGAGCACGGGGGAGAAATCACGATCCACTCTGCTTGGACCGCCTTCCTCGCGTCGCTCGCCGCTCTCACCCAGCGTAACAGGCGGCGCTAATAATTGCGGAGGCGGGGTGGTGGTGTTCATACCTTCTTGGGGATGTGTTGTCGTTGGTGTGGTCATCACGGCGGCCGACTCGACACGAAGAAGACCCTTCGGCCATAGGATGAAATAGCCCTTGCAGTCTGCAAGCCGCTTAGGGGTCTCGTCTTCATCTCCCCCTAGTTGTACCGGAGGAGCCAAATCCTCGTGGCCCGGTTTGACACTCGCCACGGAAACCTTGAAAGTGGTATTGGGCATCTGCATGGTGTGGATCACCCGATCCGTGGGATTTATTATCGGTGCCTTTCCCACATCCACTGTCTGGCCATTGATCATGTATAGTAAGGTGCACGGGGTTCTGTCGGCCTGCGAAAACATGTCTACGGCGTCAGACATCCAAAAGGCAACGAAAAAGGGATATATTATAGATATGTTGGTGTGACGCGTAATTACCGTGAGGGCGTTGAGCTCAGCCAAAGGCGAAGGCCCGCCTAGCACGCCAGAGGCAGAGGAAGGGCTGCTATGAGCGGCTAATGGAGCATGTCCGGATGCGAGAGCAGGCCCCGCTGATGCGATGTTCACCGAGTTGCTCCCGATGAAGCTAGTACGGGGAAAATCCGCTGCCGTTTTGTCTAGATTTTGCTTCGTCCACTCGATAAAAGCCGGGATCAAGGATGAAACCGAAGCTGCGAACTCATCTCTACAGGCAGCTAAAGCTGCATTGACTGCCGACTTGATCATCTCTTGTTTGGTCGCTTGTTCGGTCTCAACTGCTTTTTTCTCAACCGCAAGCTTCACCTTCTCGTCGATGTTGACCTGACTAAACTTCCTTCTCTTCATTTTGGCCTCAGGGTCCTCGTGGTAGTAGTGCTTCCACTGGGCACCGTCTCCGACGCCGTGCACACGTCCATGCTGCGGCCGAGTGTCCAAAGGGAGGCCCTTCATTATGTTCAAGGCCCGGTTGAGATGGGTGTCCCACTTGGGCCTCATCGTCGACTGAGACGATGAGTCGCTTTCGGCATCAAGCTCGTGTTGCACTTTCTGCAAAAGAAACGTGGACCATTCACAAATGTTACTAAAACGTGTATTCTGAATTGATGAGAAGCTAATATAAGGTGGAAAAAAAATATTACCAGTAATCTCATCAATTCCCTCGTGGGCGCGTCCGTGGACCAAACCTTTTTCTTCGAGTCCCACTTGTAGCGGGCCCTGATGAAGTCATACTCCTGGGGGTCGGTGAACTCCGCCAAGGGGTCTGGGATCCCCGCGGCTTCACGTTCCGCATCCTCCTTTACCCATATGGGCCTTTTGCCAATGTAACCACGGTTTCCGAGGCGGTGTTTCCCCGTGTTCCTTTTCTGAAGCCCCTTGAATTTCGCGGAACTAAGCTTGGCTTCGTCGGTAGCGCAAGTGTCCTTGAATTCTAAGAACTCAGCTTCCGTAAGTGATGGATTGTCCGCAAAAATCTTGGAAAAAGTTTTGTTCTTCTCAATCAATCGTTTCACCCTCACTTTCCACGCGGACAATGCGTTGCTGAACTTGACCATGGCGGCGGCATTTATGTCAGTCATGGCATCATCATCCCACAGAGTTTTTCTCTCATCCCGATCCGGGAACTTGAATCTGTTGTGCAGCTTCGTAAGGAGTAAATGTTCCATATTTGGTATACTCCTCAAGTCATAGTCGTTGATGCTCGCGGTCTCCAGTAGGATGCATCCGACTTGGTTGCCGTAGAACCTGCGAGCTTCCGCCGACGCTATTGGCTCGAATTTGCCAGGATGCACCTCTGTCAATAGCAGTTTGTCGGTGCCGAGCTTGTTTGGTTTTCGTACCCTCTCCTTCTTCTTATTTGCTGGTTCATTAGCGGCTTCAGCGCCGCCGGTGTCGGTGGCGCCGGTGCCATCAGTAGTGTTGTCGGACTCGATTTCGGCGTCCGTCGCACTAGCGGCATTTGGACCTTTGTCTCGTAGCTGAGAAGACATATCGTCGAGGAAGGCGTGTTCATGCTGCAGGTAGTCAAAATCTTAATTTGCACCGGCTTCGTCGTTGGTCGACATGTTTCCTACGATATATTTAGTCTCCAAGTTTAATTCTCAAACTATAAAAAAAGGACTAAATACCGTCCTATCAAATACCGGGCACTCTATATGTCATACTTTGTAGCACAAGTCATGTCGAAATTCACGTTAAATTTCGGCATGACCTTTGCTAAAAAGTGGACATATCGGGAACCTGAAATTTGCCGGAATGGAAATAAATCAACATTCCGGCAAAACATAGGCCCCTCGGATCCCTGCATATGGAAAGAAGAAGAAAATTCGTACAAAATATCATTTCATTTGCATTTTCAACTCCAAAAGTTCATACAAACTCCTAAAAAATATTAAGCTTATACCCACGCAAACAAACATTAAGACAAGAAAGTAGCATTACTGTGCTGTCGGTGTCGATCCAACATAGAGCATCCAAAAGGTTCTTTGACATGGTAGAATGAAAACTGACCTTACGGTCGGACCACGTACAATGCGAGCGTTGAAACCTGGAGACATACAACGTTTTCGTCCCTAAGCACTCTACTTACTCCACTGACTACATATACATGGTAATGGCTACCGGCTACATACCCCATATTAACTGTCTCACGGTATCACCTAGCTACCTGCCCTTGCTTGTTTAGGGAAGTAACTATCTCAGCAAACATTCAGATGGGGATGCAACATTATTGTGCACATGTCCATCAAAGGATCAAAAGGTTATTCGACATGTCGAAGCGAAAAACTGACCTTACGGCCTTACCACATTGCGTTGAATTTTGTAAATCTGTAACTATCGTCCACTACTCACTACATTGTCAAAAATAAACATATGAGAATAATGGAAAGACTGGCCTTTGTATATGAACAAAACATATATATATGCAATCATGACAGTTAAGACCAAAATTAGTTGGTGAGAGAAGTTGACTAGTGCCTCCTCTCATGCAACTGCTACACCTGACCTCGAGTCCCTCTTCCAAAAGGAAGCACAACACCATAATTGAAAAGCAAACATGCCGCGGGATGCAAGAATACTTACCGAGCAGATCGATGGTGGCGGTGGCGGTTGACGACGACGGCGGCCGCGGAGGCGAGGCGACGAGGGCGGCGGAGGCGCGGCGACGAGGGCGGGCTCGCGAGGTCACGAGGGAGGCGGAGGCGAGGCGACGAGGGCCGGGAGGCGCGGCGACAAAGACGGCGGCCGGGGAGGAGTCGAGAGGGAGATATAGAGGGGAATGAAAAGAAGAAGGCCTGCCCGACCGGTTTAAGTGGAACTTAGCAGTAGCGGGCCCTGTCAGCGCGCGCTACTGCTACGTTTAGCAGTAGTGAGCTCTGACAGGCCCCGCTACTGCTAAACCTTAGCAGTAGCGCGCTCTGACAGGGCCCGCTACTGCTCAAACTTAGAGGTGACCCGCTTAAGTTTAGCAGTAGCGCGCGCTGTCAGAGCGCGCTACTGCTAAGATTAGCAGTAGCGCGCTCTGACAGGGCCCGCTACTGATATTTCTGTCATTTTTTTCCCCTTCCATTTCCTTTTTAATTTTTTTTCCGAACAACGACCGATACAATTTATATAATGTATATTTAACAGCGGCAATATATAATTTGCCCGATCGATAACGCGGTTAAAGTGCAAGTATACAAAATAGATACATATATAGATTACAACACACATTTAGTTTCTCAGCGTCGAAGACGTTTCTTAGTGATTAGTTTCTTTCCTTTTTTGTTCGTTTCCGAATAATTTAGGCCCTCGTTGTGACTTTTCCTTTTCCATGGAGTACGATCTTTCATAGGTAATGTAGTCTTCATTCTTCTTTTGACATATGCTTCATCTTCGTCGTCATCTTCCCTCATCGGGTTGCCGTACTGGTCATAGTCTTCTATGTTGGCGACTCCATCCATTCCGACGATGTTTCTTTTGCCTCTCCTCACGACAACACGGCTGGGATTGCTCGGGTCGGTTATGTAGAAACATTGTGTCACGTGCTTAGCGTGTATCCATGGCTCATTTTTGGCTATGACGTTCACGGTAGCGCTCTTGGCGTCGGGTATAGACATAGTAGTGAAATACCGGTTTTCTCTTTCGACATTCTTAGCCCATCTGACACGGAACATCTTCGCATTGTGTAGTCCAGATAGTTAAGCTCCCAGATCTCTTCGACCCTTCCGTAATATCTTTCAGTTGAGCCGTGTTCGTCAGTCATGCATTCTATCGTCACCCCCGAGTTCTGGAAATCACTTTTCATATCTCTGGCCTCCATATAGAACGTGTATCCGTTTATATCGTATGCATGATAGGTGAGGAAGTTGACAGCAGGGCCATGTGCTAAGGCGTATATGAGCAATGAGTCTGTAGACCCCTCTTCCAGGGGATTGGCAAGAACATGCTCTTTGAACCAACGCAAGAAAGTGGAGTTGTGCTCTCTAGTGACTTCGGCGTCCGTCTTGCGTAGGCCCTGGTCATGGTACTTCTTGGCAATGGTTTCTTTGTGCAGTGTCACGAAAGGGTCTACCACGTCAAGATGTTGTAGCACTACTAAGTTTGCCCTGTCAAAGTCATTGCGTCGATCCGAGTGGTCGACATGCAGTTCCCTCCGACCGTTGGTGTGACCTTCTCCTCCGAGCCTCCCATGGTGCTTGTTAACGGGCAAACCAACAACAGGGACGTCGTCATCTCCGTTGCTTAGATAATTCTCGCAGAAAGAGATCCACTCTTGTGTCAGATAGCCCTGTACGATGCTTCCATCTGGTCGGGACATGTTACGAACGAATCCTTTGATGACCCCATTCATCCTCTCGAACGGCATCATGTTGTGCAGGTATGACGGGCCAAGGTCGATGATGTCGTCCACAATGTGGACACACAGATGCACCATGACGTCAAAGAACGCGGGCGGGAAGTACATCTCGAGCTCACATAGTATGACAACAATCTCTTCCTGTAGCCTTGTGAGCTGCTTCGAACTGATCGACTTTCGAGAGATAACATCGAAAAAATTACAGAAACCAGTAAGCGTGTCATGGACGTGCTTGTCCATTATCCCTCTAAGGGCAACCGTTAGTATCTGCGTCATCATCACGTGACAGTCATGAGACTTCATCCCGCTGAACCTTTTTTTCTGCATGTCTAGATATCTGCTTATCTTCCCACAGTAACCGGAACTAACTTTTATTCCGGTAAGACACTTGAAAAATTGATCGATCTCCTTAGTATTGAAGGTGAAGCAAGAAGGGGGGCAATATTTCTCTTCCTTCTTCTTTACTTTTTTGCCCCGCCTGTTGTCCCCCGCCTCTGTCTCCGTCTCTGTCTCGGCCGTTTTACGGGGCATGTGGAGATCTGCCCTTATTTCCAAATCTTCCAAGTCTCTTCTTGCCTTCGGCCCATCGTTGGTCTTCTCCGGCATGTTCATCAGTGTGCCAAGCAAACTCTCGAGAACATTCTTCGTGATATGCATTTGATCAAGACAATGAGGTGTATCGAGTTTGGGCCAGTACTCCAAGTCCCAGAAAACAGACCTTGTTTTCCATACCTTCAGCAGCGGCTCCTGTTTTTTCATCTTTCCAGGCGCGGGGCAGTCTTTCCAGTTTTTCAGCAACTCATCAATTTCGGCGCCGCTCCTCTTACGTGGAGGTCCTCGATGCTCAGCCTCACCATTGAATAGATCTCCACGGTTTCTCCACGGGTCATTCTTCGATGCCCCATGTACACAATTTTCGCAGACCCACCATCTTTCGTTAGCTGCTGAGACGTTGTATCATCCATGCACCTCGTGCATCCACAATATCCATGGCACACCTGGCCTGATACATATCCGTAACCGAGATAATCGTGCACCGTCGTCAGCACTGCGGCTTTCATATAGAAATATTCTTTTCCGAAAGCGTCCCATGTATTGACTGGTGATTTCCATAACATTTCTAGCTCCTCTTTCAATAGCTCGAGATATAGATTAATATTATTTCCCGACTGTTTCGGCCCTTGAATCAGAATGCTCATGTGTATGTACTTTGTCTTCATGCACTTCCACGGGGGAATGTTGTACATCCATACAAACACGGGCCATGTCCTATGGTTGGTGTTCTGCTTTCCAAACGGATTCATGCCATCTGAACTCACGCCAAGCATGACGTTCCTTGGATCAAGATGAAATCCATATTCGGCGTTCAATGCTCTCCACTAGCTTCCATCCACAGGGTGTCTCATCTTCGGATCATCTCCATCATCGGGCACTTTCCTAACCGCGTGCCACCGCATGAGCTCAGCTTCCTTAGGATCTACGAAATAAAGCTGCAGACGAGGAATGATCGGAAAGTACCATACAACTTTCTGAGGAGATTTCTTTCCGGCCTTCTTGTATCTATCAGCATTGCACACCGGACAACTGGTTTTTTCTGCGTTCTCGTTCCGATAAATGATGCAATCGTTGATGCATGCATGGTATCTAATGTGCGGTAGATCAAGAGGGCACACAATCTTCTTGGCCTCATCGATACTAGTAGGACAAAGGTTCCCCGGGGGAAGAACTGTCTTGTTTAGATACTTGAGATGATCATCGAGGCTTTTGTCGCTCCATTTGTTTTTAGCCTTCATCTTTAGAAGTTCGAGCGTGAAACTCAAGCGGGTCACCTCAGGAGCGCAACCATCATACAATGGAGTCTTCGAGTCTACCTCCAGTTGCTCCAACTTGGCCTCCTCTCTAGAACCAGCTATGTCGCTAGTCGTCTTCTTGCGAAGCAGGTCTCGAACATGAGGGTCCCACACGATTGAATTTAGTAGCGATGAAGGATCCGTCATGTCCGCATCTTCTCCGTCATGTTCGGTCTGATCTTCTCCGCCATTACCATGTGCGGCCTCTTCTCCGCCGTCATTTCCAGCGCCCTCTTCGTCTTCGGATCCATCAATCATCTCTTCATCCGCTGCCATGGGGTTATTGGTTGCACCGTCGATATCGTCATCATAATCTTCAGTTATCCATCTAGTATAGCCATCCATGAAACCATATCTAAGCAGGTGCGCCTTCAAACGTCCACCCTTAAAGGGGTCCAGCCAGACGCCTTCTTTGCATTTTCGACAAGGACATAAATTTTCCTTTTCATTTTTTTCAACCATGTTGTCCACTGCGGATCGCAAGTATCTATCCACCATCCTTCCACAGACCTTCATGGTCGCCTATGAGTTATACAAACAAAATATTATAACGACATGCATATGCATATCAAAGTCATACAAAAATTCGGCATGACCTTCCTGAAAATAGGACATATAGAGTTTGCCCGAAATTCGCCGAAACGGAAGTAAATCGACATTTCGGCAAAAAATAGGCAAACTCTCATATCACACACCCATACACAGACACACACAAATATTTTCATTGATGCAAAGCACAATTTTTTACTCACATCTCATGCATCCACGTACCTAGCTAGCTAGTAATTAATTAAGAGAGAGAGAGAAAGTATATACCTTTTGTTAAAATATCACACTTGGGAGAAGCTTGCACTACATAGTGAGGGAAAGGAGACAAAGGTGAGAAAGAGAGATAGCTAGATGCATTTATGCATGATATGTGGTGGTGGAGGAGGAGCAAATTAGAAGGAAAGAGAGAGATATTGCATTAATGAAGATGGTGTGTAGTGCATTAATGGAGATGGTGTAATGCATTAATGGAGATGGACAAGAGGTAGGAGAAGGAATTAGGAAGAAGCAAGTGAGGGAGAGAGAAGAGGGGGGAGGGGGATGGTTGGTGGAAAAGGTGGTTGCTGCGCATTACCAGTAGCGCCTGTACCGCTATGGCGCTACTGGTAAAGATAGTAGTAGAGGGCTTTCCAGGGGGGCGCTGCTACTAAAACTTGTCATCTGGGTTTGGTGGGGACCACCTTTACTAGTAGCGGGTCCGCATATGGGGCGCTACTGATACAGGCATATCAATAGCGCGCGTCCATATAGCGCGCTACTGCTAATTAGCAGTAGAGCCTGTCTTTAAAGGGCGCTACTGTTAAGCCTCTACCTATAAGCTTTTCCCTAGTAGTGCTACTCCTTGTTCATAGACAACAACAACTGAGATAATCTTAATATAACTTGATCAACGTGTCTGTGTGCCTTGACTGCTTGTTCTTCGTCGGGATGCGATGAGGAGGACAAGGATAGGATAGGTGTTATGTTTGCGTAAGTAGTTGATAGCAAGACTTGTTGGAGGCGATTCCTCATCGAATGCTTGGCTTCTTATCTTACTTTCTAGATCGTTAGCCACTTCATAAATTCTAGTGCGGCAGCAACCTCACCACTTACCCCTTCCTTACCGTAAACTACTAGTTGTCCTAGAATGACGAGTGATGAAGTCCTTGCTGGGTCAGTTGACCACTACAGTTGGATGTTGAGTACTTCTGTACTCATGATACTACCCCCAAACTCTTTTCAGGGTTCTTGATCGGCAACAGGTATGGTGATCGACGTTTCACGTGGAGACTCGACGAAGACTAGTTAGGTGGATCCCGGCGGAGGGCCTGGACCCGTGAGGTTATGGGGATCGATGTTTTTCTCTTTGCCACTAGGCATTTTCTTGTAGTCTGTACTCAGACATATATCTTCCGCTGTTGTATTGTATTAAGGCAGTTGTATGCCGATTGTATGAGATGTTGTATCCTTGTATCTGTAATGTTGTGATATCATGTTGGAAATCCGGGGCATATGACTTCGTCATATGTCGCGGTGGGACCGATATGTGCTTCGTGCCCGGATCTGGATGGAAACATCTAGATCTGGAACAGTACCGCATATCGGGCCTTACAACATTACAGTTGGGAAATTGACATGATTATGTGTCCAAACCAATGCTAATTATGCTATAAAGAAAGGAAGAGGCTCAAAAGCATGAGCGGTACGCCAAGACAAGTAGACCGAAATCCATCTGCATCTACCTACTAATCATCCACCTTGAGATATATATCCAGAACATCTCGCTGGTATTAAGTTGCGAATCCCACCCAAAGTGTAAACTCAAAGCAACAGACAACTACATTAAAGAACTTTGCGTAACGTAAACAATCCTTGCACCCGCAAGTACAAGCACCGTTGTTTTCCCCCTTGTGGCAACAACACATCCCCTAGACTCATGTTTCTGTCAGTCAAGCTAGTCATCGGGGGGCATGAACCCACAATCATGCATAACGCTCCCTCTGGGAGTCACTACCTACTACTTGGCCAAAGCAATAAACAGCAACGGAGAACATCCAAGAATTACTCTAGAACATAAATATAAAAGAGGAGAATCAAATATATTACTCAAACACAATCTGAACATAATCTCATAATCCATCGGATCCCAGCAAACTCAGCATAGCAACAGCAGAAATATTACATATGTGCCTCGATCATGTAGGGCAGCTCACGAGGTCTAATCCATGAAGAAGAAAGAGGGGAGGAGAGCATCACATAGCTACTGATCATAGACCCATGGTCCAAGGTGGACTACTCACGGTTCATCCGGGAAGCATCCATGGTGGTGGAGAAACTCCCGGAGGTGGTTCCTCCCTCCGGCAGGGTGCCGGGAAGAGGTCTTCTGGTGCTCCCGATCTTGGAAGTGCGGCGGCGGTGGAATAGAGGAGATATCGCGAAAAAGGGTTCCCGTCACAGGGGTTTCACGTCACGAGGAATAAATAGGCGAAGGGGGGAAGCCAGGGGGCACTAGGGGTCCAGGCGGCCCCCTGGCACGGCCCCACCCTAGGGCGCGCCGGGAGGGCGCCTGGGGCCCTGGTGGGTCCCCTCTGGCCCCCCCTCGGTGATTCCCGAAGCTTCTTCTGCGCTGATTTTTTATTGGATTTTCCTGAATTTTTGGAGCACTTTTAATATGGGGGAAACCTGAAATAGAAAAACAGCACAAAACAGGAACTGGGGTGCACTGAGTTAATAGGTTAGTCCAAATATGATCAAAAGTGTATGGAAGTTCATCAATATCATAGCAATATCACACAAAAGAGGCATGGAGCAAGCAGAAATTATAGATACGTTTTGGACGTATCAACATCTAAGGGCCACTTGGTGTATAAAAGACCGCCAGTCAGAACACAACTAAGGTCTTGAAAACCCATACTAAGACATGCATGTTATAATCATACACGCAGCACACATGTCTAGTATGAACAGCAGGTATCATTGCAATTCTCTACAAAGTTTACCACTTTATTAATAACTCTTACAGAGTGCACATAGAGATCACAAGTCTGTGATCCAACATTACATCAAACATGCGAAAGCAAAGTAGGTATGAGTACAGACAAGTTTAAAAAATGGCTTAGAGAAGCCTTATTTAAAAACAAGCCCTTCACAAGGGAACCAGTCTGCTGACTGGGACTACACTAGCTTGGTCTTCAGTCGTCGAGCTAGAGGAAGAATCCACCTTCGGGGTCAATGGGTTCATCTAAAACATAGAATAAGCAAACGTGAGTACAAAGCCGTACTCAGCAAGACTTACGTAGGAAGTATATTACTCATGCACATGTATCAAGGTAAAGGGAGGTGGGGTTTCAATGCATAAGTGCCAGCTTTGACTTGGCTAGTCCTGAACTACGAATACCAAAATGAGGTAAGAAGTGTACACGAGTCCACTATATGTCTCCAACCAATTACACCACTATGGTGCCTTCCTCGACTTCCCACGAGAAAGCACGCCATAGCACTCACACTTATCTTGGCAAATTTGATAAGTATCCATTGAAGTTGTCTAATAATCAGGTACAGCTTTCCAAGTAGTCTCTTACCGCGGACACGGCTATTCAAATAGTTTATTAACCCTGCAAGGGTGTACTGCTACACACATGAAACTATCAGTTACCGCCGGGATCTCGTCACCCTTCAAGCGGGTGTCGGCGAGGATAATCTCCACAACTTTTACCTCACATCCAACTCAAGTTCCACGAAGACGACTATCTAGGATGGTTTCCACATTCGTAACCCGACCAGTTTACCAAAGTGGTCCCAGAAGATGTGTGCATGGTGCATAAGCCGGTCTCGGTTGAGCCGTTCTCTCACTTAGCAGCCAGGCCACAGACCTACCAGAACTCCGAACTACTGCGACTCATTAAATTGAGAAGGTGTGAGTTAGTAGGTTGAGAGGGGTTCCATTTGCCCAACATGTGGTAGTACTCTTTTTCTTGGATCACCACACAAGAACTCGGGCTTAAGGTTGTGTTCAACGAGACAACCCACTGCGTACTCCTACATAGCCTCTCATCGTTCACCTTGTATTAGGGTAGATTCACCAACACATTTCCACCATCATCAACATGATTGCTACCATCCCGACTCACATAACAGTATCAACATTGTATCACTCTAAGCATGCAATAAGAATTAATAGTTGCAGGGGCCACATGATATCAATCAACTCCTACATCTGCTAGGATTGTGGTTTGCTTACTACTGTGACAAAATGATAGGTCATGCAAAGGAATGGGTTCATCTATGCGGTAGAAACGTATCATGGTAATCATCCTAAACAATGCATAAGCGAGACTGAGATGGAAGTGGGATTTTATCGACATGATCAATGGGGGTTTGCTTGTCTTGCTGACGAGGGTCGTACACAGTATCTTCAACGGAGGGGGTGATCTCGAGTTCCGGCTCCACCTCTATTCGATAGCAAACAATGCAAACAAAGTGATCAATATAAAGACAATGTACAATCACATGATATGATGTTATAGCATGAGGTTCATGGGGCTGATGTGTTGAACATTCTATTTAAATGAAGTGCGTTGCATTTGAGTTGCAAATTCAAACTCCATATTTGAATTGAAAAGGGTTCATATGCATGTTTGCTTCTTTACCCCCATTTTAAAATAGTAAAACCTGAAAAAAAGTGCATATTCATAATCCTTGCATTTTTCTGATAATTTTACATATATTATATGTTTAATTTGGAGTTAAAATGAATTAGTTCTGAATTTCCAAAGTTTAAATCATTTTCTAGAATTTCCTGATTATTCTTTAACTTGGAAAAGGTTTTATTGCTTCACTGTGATGTCATGCTGGCGTCAAGGGGGCTCTGACCAGAGGGTCCCACCTGTAAGTGACTTAGAGTTTTAATTAAACCGTCTTAATTAGATTTAAACTAATCCAGAGATTAGTCAGGGGCTGGGCCCACATGGCAGTGACCCAGGGTTGGGTTAATTAGCAACTTACCATGCCGGCCACGTCAGCTCGCCGGTGGCGAGTCGCCGGTGGCAACCCGACGCGGCGGCGACGCACGGGACGGCATTCCAAGGGGCTATTCGGAGCGCTAATTCCTCCAGATCGAAGCACGTGACCTTGTGCGCCAATTGGGACCAACTCCAGGTGCTGGGATGCTCCGAAGGCTCGCCCGCGACGAGCTTTGCGGTGATAGTGGCACGACCGCGAGGCAAAACTCACTACGGTGCATCAAATGAAGCGCGGTTGGGTTGGTTCGACGCAACAGATCAAGGGGATCATGTTGGACAAGGTTGCAAGCTTCTAGGGTTCACGGGTGCGCGGCCAGGAGCATCCCGGCAGCGAGGTGCTCCGGCTTCCATGGCGGATCGAGCTAGGGATCGAATGGGGAGGCGCCAAGTTAGGGGAAAACTCGGGGGTGTCCTGGTGGTGGAGAATCCGGCGATGGCGCGCGGCGGCCGTAGTTGAAGAAGACACTCGATTCCCTGGCTCCAAGGGCTCCGCGCTCCTGATTTTTTGCAGGGTTAGGAGGACGTCGACGGCGAAGAGGTGGGACACGCTCTCGAGACCTAACTCGGGATCGGGCTGCGAGTCGCCATGGCCGTGCTCTGTGGATCTTCTCGGTCGGTGGCGGAGACGACGAACGGGGGCGGGGAAGGCGGCTGCGAGAGGGGGAATGGATGTGGCGGGTTCCAGGGCGTCTCCAGGCGCGCTTAGAAGGCCTGGGAGGGCGCCAGGCAGGCAGGCAAGTGCTTGTCGGCGTCGGCATGCCCTCCACCGAGGTGCTTGTCGACGCGGCGGGAAGACGACAAGGGGGGTTGCGGGCTGGGCCAGGCTGGTGGGCTGCGTTGCGATAAGTTGGGTCGCTGCCAGATAAGCCTTTCTGTTTTTATTTTTCTATTTAATCTTTCCTTTTGTTTTTCTGTTTATTTGTTTTGGCTCTGCTTAAAATAGCAAACCATTTTATAAAATTCCCCAAATTTTTATGTGGACTTGCAATGCATATAGCTAGCCACTTATAAAGTTTGGGCATTTTAAAAATTCAAATAATTTGAACTTTAATTCAAATAGGGGTTTAAATTTAAATCCAAGCTCCTGCTTGAATATTTGAAAAATCAATGAGCATGGGATTGGTGATCACACTCATTTATGAGACTTTTCAAAAATGAAAAAGGAATTTTTTGGAGCAACTTTTATTCTGGCCATTTGAATTAAATTCATCTGGGGGGTTTCTTCTCCCATTTCAATTTCATTTGAAATTTTTGACATGAATGCATGTTGATGCTAAACCCTAGCACATACCTAACAGAGGGTTCTGACAATTTTCTAGATTAATTCTCTTAATTCTGGTTAACCCGTCAATTACTTTTAATATATAATAGATGCATTTAATTAATAAATAAAACATATTACTTCTTCTCCCGGTGATCCGGAACACCTTCCGGCTTACTCTGAACATCCTTCGGACCAACACGGAACTTTTCCGATATGTCTTCCCTTATTCTCCGGTTACTCCTATAGTTCCGCAATGGTCTCCGATTACATCGAGCCCTTAAGTGTGTTACCTTACGGTTAGAGAACACTCCAGTCATGACCGAGATGAGGCTAAGGTCGATGATCATCAGCGGGACCTGGATGCCCTTAATGACCCCTATGCATTCCGGATATTAACACCGATTGGACCTTACGTCATATAGCATTCCCTTTGTCATCGATACTAGATTAGTCCGAGATTCAATCAATGACATCCTATGTCTGGTTCTATCTCGTTAACGACAAATCTTATTTCACTCATTCCGTGATATTCATCCCCGTGACCTAGTCACACGCTGCACATCTTTATGGATGTAATCTCACCGAGTGGGCCCTTAGTATCTTTCCATTACATGGATTGACAAATCTCGCTCTTGAATCAAAACTCCTCAACATATCTCAACGGAATACCCAAGATACACCTTTATGGCCATCATATTTCAGTCAGGTGGTGGATGTAGGTCAAAGAATCTAAGGAGATAGCAATTATGCATGATCTCACGGTCTAAGGAACAGTCTACTACGTTCTTTAATTATAACAGTGAACCTCCATGATTTGATCATGTTGCAATACTTACATTGGGTAATGTTCATCACGTCATTCATCTAATGAGGTGACCTCACAGTCAATTGACTTGATTGTCCATGATCGCGAAACCACGATCATTAGTTGACCATGAACTAGTTATATAGAAAGAGGCTAACTAGGAACGTTGGTTGTTTCTATACCACACCTGTATCATTGTTTCACTGATACAGTTCTAGCACAGTGTGAAACTGGTTATGAACTTTCTTAGATATATTGGAATAATCACATATTATTTGCCTCTAGAGCATATATCCAATACTTGATGTGATGTCCGTTTTCTACCTTCTTAGGCAACTTAAAAATAGTTCTTGCAGCAAAAAAAAAGACATAGCTCATGTGTCAATTCTTCCTAAAAAGCAGCACGTGAATTTCAGCCCATCAAAAGAGTTGTGTACCCCTAGGCTCACCTAAATTCATTTACGAAGTACGCATCTATAATCGGGCGCGGCGGACCATCTTTTTTTTGAAGGTAAAACATTACTTAATAACTTAACGGTGCTGGGGTAGATCACCCTCAACACAAACTGTCACTTGGGCAGGAACAAGGGACTCCCACTTCTCAAAGTGGTTGGCTTCATACATGCGCCCTAGACTAGCAAGGTGGTGTGCTACAGAATTTGCCTCTCGACAACAGTGACACCGATATTTCATGCTTCGAGAACCACATCTTCAGCTGGTACTTGAGATCTCCAATCACCGTTACATACGCCGAGGCATCCACTCGAGCAAGATCCATAGCTTCCAGAAGCAACATGCAGTTAGATTCAAAGATAACTCTGACCAATCCGAGATCGACTGCAAGTGTTATTGCAACCACTTGAGTGCATGAACTTCAGCAGGAAACGCATCCTGCACATTTTCCTGGCGGCCCGCTCGTGTAGCGATCACGTCTCCAGCAGCATCACGAGCGACAACATCCCCAGCCAGAGCCATCCTGTCCCGGGATAAAGGATTCGTCTTCATTTATCTTGATCAAACCTCTAGGGGGCGGCCTCCATTGTGTATTTCCCTTCCCAGGTTTTGGCTTGTTGTATATATGCATGTACTCAAGCACATTAGCCTTGGTTCTTCTTGCCACCACTTCTGCATAATCCGGCATCTCCCCTTTCCCTGAGTTTGTGTAACAGCCCAGTTTTTGCAAAAATTAAAAATTTTGTTTTCAGGTGTGAATTGTTTGATTGTCTGATTTGTTTGCGGTGTTTGCATCCCAGATTTATCGATCGGCGATTATTTTTCCCCCTCTTATCTCGTATCGGACGAAGACCGACCCTTGCCACCCTGACACTCGACCTTTGCGACACCGGGTTTCACCCGATCACCGTCGCGAAAACCGCACGAGACCAGCCGCAGCCAACGGAACAAAAAACCCCATTTAATAATTAAACGGGTTATTTTTATAGCGCGCCGGAAAGTGTTCTCGGAACGGATCCAGCGCGAGGTGAACGCCGCCGGGTCGACGCGCTGATCGTGCAGTTCGAAGTTTTACCCGAATCGGAGGTACTGCGGACCCCCGGCGGTCAGAAACGTGAGCACCGCAGGCGCGAGAGAAAAACCGGAGATGTTTTTGCAAACTGCCAGCCACCGGGGCTATATAAAGACCACCACACTCCCACCCCTTTTCTAGGGTTTCCCTAGCCACAAAGTTGCAGCCACCCCCCTCACAATAGCCCAATTTTCTCATTTTGCCCAATCTTCCAACAAACCCTAGTTTTCTCAGATCTGGACCGTCCGATCTGGGATCCGACGGCCCAGATCGTCCCAAGCCTCCTATCTCCACTTTCTCTCTCTCTCCTCTCTCTCCAACTGCGCCCCCAGCCCATGGAGATGCCGCAGCCGCAACCCCGAGCCCCCCATGGCCGTCCGGCCACCGGAGCCACCCCGGCCACCCAGCTCCCCCCCGCGAACCCTCCTTCCTCTTCCCCTCGCCTCACATCTCCTTTTCGCTGCAGATCACCGCCCGCCATGGAACCGAGCTCGAGGAGCTCCAACTCCTCCCTGTCCTTCCGCCGCACTGACCGGGGCCTGGCCGCCATCCTCGCCGGAGGCTGCCGCGACAGGATCCATCCCTGGAGCCGCCGCCGCGCCTGTCCCAGGCCCCCCTGCCTCACCTGCCGTGCAGCCGCCGCCGCGCCAGGCGCCATGGCCGGTAGGGAGCTCGGCCTCCCCAACGCCAAGCGCACGCGCCAGCTCGTGGGTCAAGCCAGCCAGGTGGGCCGCCCCAGCCCGAGCAGCCAAGGCCGGCCAGATTCGGCCTGCTGGCCAGATCCGGCCAAGTTGGGCCGAGGCCCGAGTGGTGAGGCCCGAGATCCATTTTTTTTCCTGGGGCCTGATTTTTTCACTAAGTGCTGATAAATTTTGCTGCTGATTCGATTTTTCACCGTTAATAACGCTTAAACCGTAGCTCCGATGAACGTGCCCCCAAAATGAAAGTTGCTCAGTTTTGCGTGCGCTAGCATTCGTATGTAGAAAGTTTTTGCATTTGAGCTCATCTTGTCTGTGTAATTGTGTGCTAAAGTGGGCATCAGGCCGTTAAACTGCTACTTTTTCATGTTAAGTGCAGCTGTTATTGTTTTGTTGCAACTTTGCATGATGATTGTAACAAATCCATGAGGCCTATTGCATTGATTCTTTCTCCTATGTGTTAAGCATCATGTGTACTTCATTTTCATGCTTTAACTTGCCATGTTTGGGTGCTTTTGCTATATTAAATCTTGCTCCAAAGTGGTGATCCTGATGTTATTGTGCTGCTGCTGCTGAAACTGTTATTTTGTTGCAACTTCGGTCGACGAGTGTGTCGCGACCGTTTATCATCCCAATTGCATATTGTTAAGCATCATGTCTACTTTCATCCCATGTATTTCATTGCCATGATATGCTTGGTGGTCATATAATTGTTGAGCTCCAAAGTTGCTATGCTGCTGTTTTTGACAGCCACCTTAGTTTTTCACTAAGTCTGTTACTTTGCGATGCCATGTTGTTTGCTTAATATCTTTTGATCTATGATGCCTTTTTGCATGATTCTTTTTGCCATGCCTTCCATGTCATGTCTACTTTAGTTCCATATCATTTGTGAGCATGTTTCCATTGATTACCCTGTTTATGCAATGCTCTAAAGTGTGCTTCGTGATGTTGGCAGTTTGTGCCCGTAACTTGTTCTGCTTGTATCTTTTTAACTGTAACTCCGTTTGGGGTGTTCTTTATATGTAACTTGATTAGTTTTTCGTGTACTTTGTGTTTATGCTATTGTTTTCTGTTGCTCACCAACCTAAAATATGGTTTAGGACAGAACAGTACCAAATTTTTTAATCATTGTGCGGCACTTAGTGTTATGCCATGTTTAGGTTGTGCCTCACTTAAATTGACTAGCATAGATAGTTTACTTTGTGCTTCACCTCTTGACATGTTTGTGTGCTATGCCATGCTTGCTTGAGTTGCCATGTTAATAACCGTTGTTTGGTCACCTGTAGCTAAACAACTTGAACCACCGTAAATGTGCGGTATTCGTCGTGTGTGACCGATACCCCACTAAAATTGTTAGTAACCGCTCTCAATGGTAGGTGCGATGTCTCGTGTTGCTTCTTTTTGATGCTTTCTCGTGTTTGCATCTTATTAATAGATGGCTGCTCGTTGTTTGCTTTCCAGTGTTTATCGTCTTGTGTGCTTCCGCGGGTACCTCTCGGAGACGATGCGAGCTTGCGATCGACTACACCTTCGGAACCCGACTTATCAACAGGCAAGGACTATACATTACTTATGATCCATTCTATTTCAACCAGCGGTTTTCATGCTAGTCTAGGTTAGGTTCGATGTTTGATCTTACCACATGTTTACAGCCTCTTTCAAACCGATACAGCCATGTCCCTTCCCAGCAAACCTTGTACTGCTATGTTACTATTGCTCGTTGCTCAGCCCCTGCTTAGTATGCATGCTTAGGATTCTACGATGTTACCCTGTTACTCCTGGGTTTGGGATATCACATTATTATATTGTTGTTGATGATATGATTATTATAATGTTGACTATATTCGACGAAGGATGGAAGGTCTAGGCTATCCCGCCCCGACGCTTTGTTCCATTCGAGTCACCTAGGATCCGAGTTCCGGGTATTGGTTTTAAGACTGAGCGTGCCTAACCGCGTGTGGGATTTTATGGGGTCCCCTTTTCTTACCTACCTAGCTTCAAGCATTTCTAGTGGTGGCCCAAGCTGATTTACAATTTGAAACCGTGTGTGTGCTGGTCGTACGCCAGTTGTTTACAAACCAACCTGGACCAGTGAGGACATAGTTCCCTTGCTGGCCCACCTTGTCTGGCTGAGGACCCGGTGTCCCATGTGTGATTAACCGGCTATCCAAACCTGCGACAGACGGTAGGGACCAGATCGAGAGATCGGCCGGCTCCTGAGAAGGATGTCGACTCACCGGGGGCCACCCGGATTTGTTCGTTGTTAGTTAGAGGGACCTGTCGTTTCGGATCTCTTGGAACTAAATCATAATATGGTTGCCTGTGATGGGTAGCAACTGAGAGAGATGGGCGTGCGTGCGGAGCCTTGTAATTGCAGTTGGTACACCCCTGCAGGGTTAAATCTTTTCGAGAAGCCGTGTCCACGGTTATGGAGGACTTGAGACCTACTCCTTGTTCATAGAAAACAACAGCTGAGATAATCTTAATATAACTTGATCAATGTGTGTGTCCTTGACTGCTTCTTCTTCGTCGGGATGCGAAGAGGAGGACAAGGATAGGATAGGTGTTATGTTTGCGTATGTAGGTGGATAGCAGACTTGTTGGAGGCGATTCCTCATCGAATGATTGGCTTCTTATCTTACTCTCTAGATCGTTAGCCACTTCATAAATGCTAGCGCGGAAGCAACCTCACCACTTACCCCTTCCTTACCGTAAACTACTAGTTTTCCTAGAATGACGAGTGATGAAGTCGTTGCTGGGTCAGATGACCACTACAGTTGGATGCTGAGTACCTCTGTACTCATGATACTCCCCCAAACTCTTTTCAGGGTTCTGATCGACAACAGGTATGGTGACCGACGTTTCACGTGGAGACTCGACGACGACTAGTTAGGCGGATCCCGGCGGAGGGCCTGGACCCGTGTGGTTATGGGATCGATGTTTTCTCTTTGCCAGTAGGAATTTGATTGTAGTATGTACTCAAACATGTACCTTCCGCTGTTGTATTGTATTTAAGGCAGTTGTATGCCGATTGTATGAGATGTTGTATCCTTGTATCTGTAATGTTGTGATATCATGTTGGAAATCTAGGGCATATGGCTTTGTCATATGTCGCGGTGGGACCGATATGTGCTTCGTCCCCGGATCTGGGTGGAAACACCTAGATCTGGAACAATACCGCATATCGGGCCTTCAAACTTGGTATCAGAGCCTTACCGACCGTAGGATCCCCTCTCTGGACGAAGTCGAGTCTAGACAAAAACTATTTTGTAGTTACTAAGTTAGTTGTCGGAGAGTAGGAATCTTTTTACTCCTTACCCTTGCTCTGGTCAGGACAAGTGTCGTAAGTGTTTTACTCTCGACTTATCCCCTTTCAAACTCTAGGATCTCGAGTGAGTGGAGTATCAGAACCGTTACAATGCCTTGCTTGCAACGTATTGTCTCGATTCCGAGCTCAGGTGGGAATTCCTGTAGTACCTTTAGCTTCTCCGGTTTCGGATATCATCTGGGTCGTCCTTTGCCCTCCCTCCTTTTGCCCGGTGTTTTTACGACTTGCATCGAAAATCACTATCCCTTGATCTGGTTTTCGCGATCGTTCTTCCTCTTGTCACTGACGTTTTCATTATTCCGACAATGTTTTCTCTCTGCGGAAAATAATCTCGACAGAAGTTCGACGTCGACATGGAGCAGAGTCCCTTGCTGGTGGTGTTGTATTGTAACAGCCCAGTTTTTGTAAAAATTAAAATTTTGTTTTTAGGTGTGAATTGTTTGATTGTCTGATTTGTTTGCGGTGTTTGCATCCCCGATTTACCGATCGGCGATTATATTTCCCCCTCTTATCGCGTATCGGACGAAGACCGACCCTTGCCACCCTGACACTCGACCTTTGCGACACCGGGTTTCACCCGATCACCGTCGCGAAAACCGCACGAGACCAGCCGCAGCCAACGGAACGACAAAACCCCGTTTAATAATTAAACGGGTTATTTTTATAGCGCGCCGGAAAGTGTTCTCGAAACGGTTCCAGCGCGAGGTGAACGCCGCCGGCTCGACGCGCTGATCGCGCAGTTCCAAGTTTTACCCGAATCGGAGGTACTGCGGACCCCCGGCGGTTAGAAACATGAGCACCGCGCGCGCGAGAGAAAAACCGGAGATGTTTTTGCAAACTGCCAGCCACCGGGGCTATATAAAGACCACCACACTCCCACCCCTTTTCTAGGGTTTCCCTAGCCACAAAGTTGCAGCCACCGCCCTCACAATAGCCTAATTTTCGCATTTTGCCCAATCTTCCAACAAACCCTAGTTTTCTTAGATCTGGACCGTCCGATCTGGGATCCGACAGCCCAGATCGTCCCAAGCCTCCTCTCTCCACTTTCTCTCTCCTCTCTCTCTCCAACCGCGCCCCCAGCCCATGGAGATGCCGCAACTGCAGCCCCGAGCCCCCCACGGCCGACCGGCCACCGGAGACACCCCGGCCACCCAGCTCCCCCCCCCCGCGACCCATCCTTCCTCTTCCCCTCGCCTCACATCTCCTTTTCGCTGCTGGTCACCGCCCGCCATGGAACCTAGCTCGAGGAGCTCCAGCTCCTCCCTGTCCTTCCGCCGCACCGACCGGGGCCTGGCCGCCATCCTCGCCGGAGGCCACCGCGATAGGATCCGGCCCTGGAGCCGCCGCCACGCCTGTCCCAGGCCCCCCTGCCTCACCTGCCGTGCAGCCGCCGCCGCACCAGGCGCCATGGTCGGCAGGGAGCTCGGCTCCCCGACGCCAAGCGCACGCGCCCGCTCGTCGGTCAAGCCATCCAGGTGGGCTGCCCAAGCCCGAGAAGCCCAGGCCGGCCAGATTCGGCCTGCTGGCCAGTTCCGGCCAAGTTGGGCCGAGGCCCGAGTGGTGAGGTCCGAGATCCATTTTTCCTGGGGCCTTATTTTTTCACTAAGTGCTGATAAATTTTGCTGCTGATTCGATTTTGCACCGTTAATAACGCTTAAACCGTAGCTCCGATGAACGTGCCCCAAAAACGAAAGTTGCTCAGTTTTGCGTGCTCTAGCACTCATATATAGAAAGTTTTTGCATTTGAGCTCATCTTGTTTGTGTAATTGTGTGCTAAAGTGGGCATCAGGCCGTTAAACTGCTACTTTTTCCTGTTAAGTGTTGCTGTTATTGTTTTGTTGCAACTTTGCATGATGATTGTAACAAATCCATGAGGCCTATAGCATTGATTCTTTCTCCTATGTGTTAAGCATCATGTGTACTTCATTTCCATGCTTTAACTTGCCATGTTCTGGTGATTTTTCTATATTAAATCTTGCTCCAAAGTGGTGATCCTGATGTTATTGTGCTGCTGCTGCTGAAACTGTTATTTTGTTGCAACTTCGGTCGATGAGTGTGTCGCGACCGTTTATCAGAATTGAGTGATTCCAATTGCATATTGTTAAGCATCATGTCTAATTTCATCCCATGTATTGCATTTCCATGATATGCTTGCTGGTCATATAATTTTTGAGCTCCAAAGTTGCTATGCTGCTGTTTTTGACAGCCACCTCAGTTTTTCACTAAGTCTGTTACTTTGCAATGCCATGTTGTTTGCTTAATATCTTTTGATCTATGATGCCTTCTTGCATGATTCTTTTTGCCATGCCTTCCATGTCATGTCTAATTTAGTTCCATATCATTTGTGAGCATGTTTGCATTGATTACCATGTTTATGCAATGCTCTAAAGTGTGCTTCGTGATGTTGGCAGTTTGTGCCCGTAACTTGTTCTGCTTGTATCTTTTTAACTGTAACTCCGTTTGGGGTGTTCTTTATATGTAACTTGATTAGTTTTTCGTGTACTTTGTGTTTATGATATTGTTTGCTGTTGCTAACCAACCTAAAATATGGTTTAGGACAGAACAGTACCAAATGTTTTAATCATCGTGCGGCACTTAGTGTTATGCCATGTTCAGGTTGTGCCTCACTTAAATTGACTAGCATAGATAGTTTACTTTGTGCTTCACCTCTTGACATGTTTGTGTGCTATGCCATGCTTGCTTGAGTTGCCATGTTAATAACCGTTGTTTGGTCACCTGTAGCTAAACAACTTGTACCACCGTAAACGTGCGGTATTCGTCGTGTGTGACCGATATCCAACTTAAATTGTTAGTAACCGCTCTCGACGGTAGGTGCGATGTCTCGTGTTTCTTCTTGTTGATGCTTGCTCGTGTTTGCCTCGTAGTAATAGATGGCTGCTCGTTGTTTTCTTTCCAGTGTTTATCGTCTTGTGTGCTTCCACGGGTACCTCTCGGAGACGATGCGAGCTTGCGATCGACTACACCCTCGGAACCCGACTTATCAACAGGCAAGGATTATAAATTACTTATGATCCATTCTATTTCAACCAGCGTTTTTCATGCTAGTCTAGGTTAGGTTCGATGTTTGATCCTACCACATGTTTATAGCCTCTTTCAAACCGATACAGCCCTGTCCCTTCCCAGCAAACCTTGTACTGCTATGTTACTATTGCTCGTTGCTCAGCCCCTGCTTAATATGCATGCTTAGGATGCTACGATGTTACCCTGTTACTCCTGGGTTTGGGATATCACATTATTATATTGTTGTTGATGATATGATTATTATAATGTTGACTATATTCGACGAAGGATGGAAGGTCTAGGCTATCCCGCCCCGACGCTTTGTTCCATTCGAGTCACCTAGGATCCGAGTTCCGGGTATTGGTTTTAAGACTGAGCGTGCCTAACCGCGTGTGGGATTTTATGGGGTCCCCTTTTCTTACCTACCTAGCTTCAAGCATTTGTAGTGGTGGCCCAAGCTGATTTACCATTTGAAACCGTGTGTGCTGGTCGTACGCCAGTTGTTTACAAACCAACCTGGACCCGTGAGGACATAGTTCCCTTGCTGGCCCATCTTGTCCGCCTGAGGACCCGGTGTCCCATGTGTGATTAACCGGCTATCCAAACCTGCGACAGAAGGTAGAGACCAGATCGAGAGAGCGGCCGGCTCCTGAGATGGTTGTCGACTCACCGGGGGCCACCCGGATTTTTTCGTTGTTAGTTAGAGGGACCTGTCGTTTCGGATCTCTTGGAACTAAATCATAAAATGGTTGCCTGTGATGGGTAGCAACTGAGAGAGATGGGCGTGCGTGCGGAGCCTTGTAATGGGCAGTTGGTACACCCCTGCAGGGTTAAATCTTTTCGAGAAGCCGTGTCCACGGTTATGGACGAATTGAGACCTACTCCTTGTTCATAGACAACAACAGCTGAGATAATCTTGATATAACTTGATCAATGTGTGTGTGCCTTGACTGCTTCTTCTTCGTCGGGATGCGAAGAGGAGGACAAGGATAGGATAGGTGTTATGTTTGCGTATGTAGGTGGATAACAGACTTGTTGGAGGCGATTCCTCATCGAATGCTTGGCTTCTTATCTTACTCTCTAGATCGTTAGCCACTTCATAAATGCTAGTGCGGCAGCAACCTCACCACTTACCCCTTCCTTACCGTTAACTACTAGTTGTCCTAGAATGACGAGTGATGAAGTCCCTGCTGGGTCAGATGACCACTGCAGTTGGATGCTGAGTACCTCTGTACTCATGATACTCCCCCAAACTCTTTTCAGGGTTCTGATCGACAACAGGTATGGTGACCGACATTTCACGTGGAGACTCGACGACGACTAGTTAGGCGGATCCCGGCGGAGGGCCTGGACCCGTGTGGTTATGGGATCAATGTTTTCTCTTTGCCAGTAGGCATTTGGTTGTAGTCTGTACTCAGACATGTACCTTCCGTTGTTGTATTGTATTTAAGGCAGTTGTATGCCGATTGTATGAGATGTTGTATCCTTGTATCTGTAATGTTGTGATATCATGTTGGAAATCCGGGGCATATGGCTTTGTCATATGTCGCGGTGGGACCGATATGTGCTTCGTCCCCGGATCTGGGTGGAAACACCTAGATCTGGAACAGTACCGCATATTGGGCCTTACAGTTTGTTTCTATTAGATCACCAAGCCACCAGAACATGAGGATGTGCATGCGCTTTACCTCACTCAGATTCTAGATGTAATCTAGAGCACGGTGCACAGAATGGATATCCTCCATATCCATGCTTTCCTTCTCCATCTCCAGCTCTCTCCAGACCACCTTGGCAAATTTTCATTTGATGAATAGGTGGCCTCCATCCTCTTCCTCCCTCCCACAGAATAAACACTTTGTGTCCTCCACTGGAACACCCCTCTTCTTGAGATTGGAACTCGGGGTCAGGAATTTGTGCTTCATCCTCCTAGCGAACATTTGAATGTTCCTCGGTCCTGGGAGCTTCCACAATCTGGTCCAAGAGTCATCCGAACATGGGTTTATACTTTATACTCATCGCAGTTGAGCTAGATCCCACCTCTCCCTGCTCCAATGGTTTGCCAATTTTAACTTGTAGTTTGTAAGCGCTCTTAACAGAGTGGATACCTTTATTTTCATACTGCCAAGCAACAAAGTCCGGCACACCTTCTCTCAACGGGATTTTCAATATGTGTCGGACATCATCAGGCCAAAAGGTCTCATGAACTAGTCTCACATCCCTGGTTCCGGTCGCCGGTTCAATGAGATCACTCACATGCTCAAGAAGATTGCCCCTCCTGGGCGTAATCACCCGTCTCGAGCAGGGTCTCGGTACCCAGGGGTCCGCCCATATGCACACACTTTCTCCATCACCAATGCGCCATATATAGCCCTCCTTGACTAGCTCCAGCCCATGCAGCAGGCTTCGCCATGAGTAGGAGATGCCCGGTTTCGGTGTAGCTTCAAGCACATGCGTATTGGGAAAATACCGGGCTTTCAACACTCTAGAACACAACGTGTCCGGGAACTTCATCAGCCTCCAAACCTGCCGCGACATCATTGCCGTATTGAAGCAGTCCATGTCCCGAAATCCCAATCTGCCTTGATTTTTCGGTTGTGTTAATTTCTCCCAACTGATCCAGTGGATAGTATCCTCCTTGTCTTGTTGGCTCCACCAATATCTCCCCAATAATGCACTGAGCGCCTCACAGAATGTCTTATTTAGGTAGAAGCAAGACATAGCATAGGTCGGAATGGCTTGTGCGACGGCCTTCACTAAAATTTCTTTCCCTGTCTTTGCGATAAGTTTCTCCTTCCAGCCATATACTTTCCCCGCAACTGCACCCTCGATGTATGCGAAGGCTTTCCCCCTTGATTGACCCACGTGAACTGGTAAACCAAGGTAATTTTCATTCCAGTCTTCGTTGTGGATCAACAAGGTGTTCTTCACAGCCGTGCGTGTCTCATCCCTGGTATTCGGACTGAACATGGTGGCGGATTTCTCCATGTTGATACATTGCCCGGAGCAGCTCTCATACAGGTCCAGGACTTCCTTCAAAATCTCAGCTTCCTTCTGGTCGGCCTTCATCAGTAGGACGGAATCGTCTGCGAAGAAGAGGTGTGACACGATCGATGCATTGTTACAAATTTTGACACCACTTAATCTGCCCGTCCTCTCCGCATCATGAAGAAGTGCCGATAGACCTTACGCACATATCACGAACAAGTAAGGCGACAAGGGAACCCCTTGACGGAGTCCTCTGGTGGTACTGAACTGGTTTGTTAGACTACCATTAACCTTCATCAGGTACCTCATAGTGGTAACACACCTCATGATAAGTTGTACAACCCTGGTTCTGAAACCCATCTTATTGAATATTGCTTCCAAAAAGTTCCATTCCACCCTATCGTACGCTTTACTCATGTCAGCGTTGAATGCAGCAAATACTTCTTTCCCCTTCGTCTTGTGTAGGAGAAAATCCAAGAGTTCATATGCAATCAACACATTATCTGTGATGAGCCTTCTCGGGATAAAGGCACTCTGGTTATCAGATATGATGTCTGGCAGAATCAGCTTCATTCTATTAGCAATAACATTAGACACCAACTTGTAAATCACGTGGCACAAGCTTATTGGCCGCATATCCTTTATCCTTTTTGGGTTTTTCACCTTGGGGATGAGGACAACCACTGTATCATTCCACCCTTCTGGTATATCTCCTTCATTAAGAACAGATAACACCTCCTCCACAACTTGGTCCCCCATTAGAGGCCAGTTCTTCTTGTACACAATAGAGGGCATCACATCTGGGCCAGGAGCCTTTAGGTCCCCTATATGATCAAGTGCAACTTTAATTTCCTCCCTAGTGAACTCGACAGTCATGATATTGTTCATGGCGTATGTGACACGCGGATGCACCGTACTCAGAAGCTCTGCCAACGCCCCCCCCATATTTGATGTGAATAAATCCTGAAAAGGAGAAAACATAGTTAGTTAACTCTTATCCTTCCTTCACCTCCGTACCATCCTCCCTCCTCAGCCCCTTCACTTTATTCTTCTTCCTCCGAGCCGATGCCACAGCCATAAAATAGCTCATGTTTCTATTTCCATCTTTGATCCATGAGACATGGGATCTCTGTTTAGCCTTTGTGTTTTTCTTCTCCTCCAGATCATGCACCACACCTCTCATTCTCCCGTCCTCCCTAATTTTTGATTCGGAAACTGGTGCACACATACATCTCTCTAGGTCATCTCGAGCTTTCTTCAGCTTGCCTTCCAACTCCCCCCACCTCCTTATGCCATGTACGGATCTTACTCGCCACCTTCTGCATGCACTGCACCACCTTACACTCTTCGGCCTTACCTTCCTCCCATGCTTCTTCTATAACTTCAGCGCATCCCTCCTCTTGCAACCACCACGCTTCAAGTCTGAACCCCCGATCACCTCCTCCTCCCCTACTTACTTCAGTGCCAAGTGTGCGGCCCGCACAGGGCCCATAATTTTCAGGGACCCAAATTTTTTTTATATATAGTGTGTATTATTGCTTCATGGGTCTTCGCCCAACTGGGCCGCTGCCGGCTGGCCTGTCGAAGGGAGAGGAAAGGGCTCCGCTGCGTTTGCTCTCGATCGAAGGAAGGGGCCGCACGTCTGGATCGCGATCGAAGGAAACAAACTGCCAAGGGATCGATCATAATCTGATCGAAAACGAATCGCCAGTGCAAGGACTAGTTGCAGGCAGTCACCAGGGGAGGCTACAGCGAGAGACGACACAGACCTGTACTTGGGGGCGACTGCCGGCTGGCGCCTACCGCCTGACCTGGGCGACTGCATCCATCGCCGATCGGCCACACGGCCACACCGGCACTCCGGCAGGGTCCGGGCTGCACACGGACATGGGTCACGCCACGGGAACAGATGGACAATACAACTACTGCCGCTGCTAATGAGGAATCCTTCATTTTCTTAATTAATCTTAATTTCTATTCCTAATTTTTAATTACTTTTTTAAGGGATAGTTGTAGGTTGATTTTTGTATCATCTATTAAAGTTCAAAGCATAGTAGTTCAACGGGTAAAGCTAGGTGAGTAGGTGAGTTAGACGGGTTGTCTAATTGTTAAACATTGATGCATAATTTTTTATTTTAATTTATTTACTTTTTGTATATTGTGTTTCATACAATGAAAAAAATAGCGCGCTATAAAATATAGCGAGACCATTCTTCAAATGCTACACAAGTTATAGCATGCTAATAGCGTGCTATATTTTAAAATAGCGTTTGCAAAATAATAATAAATATATCAAGAAATAAAGTATTTTCAGCAACTAATTTTTTCCCAAGGGCAATATATGCACAAGGGCCAAATCCAAGGCACTGTTATCAGCTAAATCGAAGCACAACATTGGCATATATATTCAGAATAATACTTTATTTCTGTTCTCAGCCATATGCAAGTAAAATTCATATTCAGAGAAATACTATACATTTAAACATTAACTATAACCTATAACTAGAATTTTGCTTGCTTCCACTCTAAATTCTTATTCAGAAAATAGTCTATTTTTGTGTGGAAGAATAAATTTTAAACTGGTCAAGCACAGTGCCAAATCCCAACATCAACATCAAAGAAAGCAGCGGCTATAGGCAACAAAAGGCGATTATTATATATGGTAACCAAGTACAACATTGATGAGATGCCGTTATTCCAATTAATCAGTCATCAACCAGGCTAGTGCATGTTTCTTCCCAAACATAGTGTTATGGTCATTTTCGTTTAAAAATGGAGTGAAAGGGGTGTGGCCGAGGGTAGTTTTGCACCTGCTGGGTTGAGGCATGTCTTCCCTATTTTCCTAAAGAATGCATCATGTGTATGTTATAACGCGCGTAGCGCGCTAATAGCGTAAATAGCGCCGTAGCGGCTAAATTTGCTAAAATATAGCGTTTCCTTTTCTAATATGCTATAACGCCGTTATAACGTCATTATAGCGTGCTATTTTTGTCGTTGGTTTCATAATGTAGATTTGAATCGTCATGGGGAAACATCAATATGGTTACCAAAAGCGCAAACGAAAAAAAGTATGAAGGGAAATCAATTAATAAATCTTTTAAACGTGCTATGGATAGATTTGTGAGAAGAGAAGCATCACAAGTGTTATCCGGTAATTTGATCCTTATACCCTTGCACTTGCAATTGTTCCTTTCAATGATTATAAAGATGGTCAGGCAGAGACAAATAATACTCGCTTCGTTTCAAAATAATTGTCTTAAACTTAGTACAATTTTGTACTAGAGCTAGTATAAAGTTGAGATAGTTATTTTAAAACGAAGGGAGTATTGAGGTAGAGGATGATCATATTGATGTTAAACGCATGATTTTTTATATATTTGATTGTTATTTAAGATATTACATTGTATAGTTATATGCATTATAATTGTTTGTTAGATTATTTTTACTAGTGAGATAGGGCCCCGTTTTTGAGTTTGGCACAGGGCCCCTAATTTTACCGGCCCGGCCCTGTTTACATGCAACCATAACAGTTTAAATATGTCTATTTTTTAGAGTTATTAATCCTTCTTAAAGACCAATAAAGAAATTCATGGCTAAATGAGACGAATAATAATGAAAGGAGAGATTTATGGCTAAACGAGAGAGGAATAAAATTACTGAATTGTGGCTAAACGAACGGAATAACTAAAAGAAGGATAAATGAGAGGTTAAAAAAAGGATAGTCAACTTGACAAGACAAAAGAAATAAAGTGGTTGAGTATCAAAACAAAATGTGGCTAAACAAAAGGAATACTTAAAAGCAGGATTATGAGGGGCCAAAGAAAATTTTGATAATCAAAATGATAAGATATAATTAAATGGTTGAGTCTCAAAACACACATAGGCTAATCACATGGCGGCTCCTTATGACAAGGTTGGCATAAACTGCGCCTGCAACCACCATCGATTATGATGGTAGAACATTAAATTATCCATAAAATAGTTTTTTTGTATAAAATGCTAGAAAAATAATATTTTCTGTGAGCAAACTGGGAAGGACGGGGAACTATCGTTTTTCCATGACGAGACACAAAACCGTATAGGACAAGATACTACCATTTTAGTTGTAGAGAAACACAAACCCGAACGAGGAACTAACGTTTTGTTCATAGATACAAAAAGGAACAAGCGCTTTTTTTCATGGCAAAACACAAATTCTTATGATTGTGTGTAAAATTATAATAATAAATAAACATATATTTTTCATCCCTAAACATTTTTAAAAGTATAAAATTGATCTCTTAACTCTTAAAATTATAGAATTGATAGGGAAACACAAACCCGAATAAGGAACTGATGTTTTCTTCATAGATCCGAAAGGGGAATAAGCGTTTTCTTCATGGCAACAAAGTGTATAGAGGATTATAGCACGTGGCTACAAACCACGGTGTCGGGGGTTCGAATCCCTCCTCGCCCACAACCTTCCAAACGGGAAGGCCTTTACTTTTTCCCGTTGGTAGGAAAATTATGATCGGGATAGAGGACGTAAAGCTACGTCGCATTGGTATTAGGTTGATACCGTGGTCATTGTCGAAGAGTATAAAAAAGAGGATAAGCGGTGATCCATGGAGTGATTGAACGGTACATATTGATCAAGGGCATATAATTTTTTTTTGCCGTTGCAACGCAGACATGTTTGCTATTACGATCCTATTATATGTGCCGTTCTGTAAGCTGATCTCTCCACATGGTCGCATTTAATTGGTCTGACACGACCTGTGGAAATTGATGTATTTAGGTACACAACACTTGTAGATGTATGCATCGAACGCCGGTTCGTATTGTACGCAGCATAGCTGTTTCCTTTGACCGCAGTTTTGCCGCTGGACCGGTGGTCCGGCCACAACACCGGCGTGGGGGTACGATGCAATTGAAATTAGGTTGTGGGTCAATGGGAACCCTAAAAAAAGGGAAAAAAATCTGGTACGACCGGGTCGTACGCAAGCAACCGTGAGACCACAGCGAACGCATGACATCTGGCGATCCGATATCCCATCCAGCCCAACGTGAGTTGCAACAAAAAGGCCCAGCCCAACACACGTTTATCAAGTAGTCCCGTCGTCTCAGCTTCTGATGATTCATCTTCCAAAAGAAACGAACAGACAGCCAGGTCTTTCCGTTCCGTCAGCGGCGCGGCGGCGAGATGGCTACTGTCTCAGACGGCGGCATCGCGGCACCGGGCAAAAGAGCATACATGGCATCGTCTCCTTCAGAACCCTCTACATCCATGGATCCCCAAGTGAAGGTAATTTTAGTACACATCCGGCAGCAATCTTATTTCTAATTTTCTGAAGCCTATCTTGATCGATTCTACCACTTATCCTTGTAGAAATTGCCGGTGGTTGAGACTAATGGACAGCCGAGGACGAGCAATACACCCATGAACGATCATGATTTAGAAGAGGAAGATAACAAGGCTGTAAAAGTTGGTATGTGTTTCCAGTCCGAGGAAGAGGCTTACCAATTTTACAATTCCTATGCTCAAACCAAGGGATTTAGCATTAGAAAGTGCCACTTGAAGTGTAGAGCAGATGGATCTGTAAGTTCTAGATATTTTGTTTGTAGCAAGGCGGGTTTGAAGAATGCTAATCCAGCACGTGTGGCCAAGAAAGAACAAGCAATTTCAAGGACTAATTGCATGGCTCGAGTTCAATTCAACATCAGTCGGGAGGGAATTTGGAGTGCTCAGAGAGTTATGCTTGACCACAATCACCAACTTGTAAGTCCAGATAAGAGGCACATGCTTAGATCGCAGCGTCAACTCTTAGATGCTGATCGCCACATGATTATGCAAATGAGGACATCGGGAATTAAACAATCTGAAATATATGATTTCTGTGAGGTTTGGTATGGTAAAGATGCTATACCCTTCTTGCAAATGGATTGCAACAATTACTTGCGAAGCGAACGCTCAAAGTATTTGGAAACCAAAGATGCACAAACATTAATGGAATATCTAAAGAACAAGCAAGCTGAGGATCCTTCGTTTTTCTATGCCATGCAATTAGATGATAATGATGGCACAATAATGAACATCTTTTGGACTGATGGACAAGCTATCATGGACTATTCTATCTTTGGAGATGCCCTGTCCTTTGACACCACATTTTCAACAAATAAGTTTCAAATGCCATTCGCTCCGTTCATTGGTGTTAATCATCACAAGCAAACTATTCTTTTCGGTGCAGCCCTGTTATACAATGAATCTGCGGATACGTTTGAGTGGGTTTTTAGAACCTTTTTACAAGCTATGTCTGGTAAGCAACCTGAAACAATATTCACCGATCAATGTGCCGCCATTATTAATGCTATTGGAAGGGTTTTTCCAGAAACCCGACATCGCCTTTGTTTATGGCATTTGTATCAAAATGCCGCAAAACATCTAAGTCAAGTTATCAGTGACCATCCAAAATTTCTTAAAGAATTAAAAAGATGTGTGTATGAAGATAGATCAGTGGCACATTTTGAGAATAGATGGCATGAGGTATTGGTTAAGTACCATATTGAGGAAAACTCTTGGATAAAAAATCTGTACAAGTTGCGTGAGAAGTGGGCTACTATTTATCGTTGGGACTCTTTTAGTGCATACATGACATCAACCCAAAGGAGTGAAGGAATGAACAATGTGTTCAAGAAAACTTTCCGCAAAAGGCTTTGTCTTTCAGAATTAATACAAGCATATGATAAGTGCATTGCTCGTCTTCGCCGGAAAGAAAAGTATGAAGACTACAAGTCACGCCATACCATTCCAGTACTATGCCTACCGAACCTACCTTTGTTGAAGACCGCGGCTGAATCATATACTAGGGCACTCTATTCCGTGTTTCAAGAGGAATTCCAAAAGCAATTTAGTTTGTCATGTATTTTGTTGAGCACCGATGGCACAATTAGCACTTACAAGTTGACATCTTTCGAGTACAAGAATGATGAAGCGATAGTGGCTTTCAATCCAGCTACTTTGGAGATATCTTGTTCATGCAAGTTGTATGGTTGTGTGGGTATGTGATACATGCTTCCTCACTTCCTTGATATGAAACCTTATGATTTACATTCTGAAATTTTTCTGAATGTTGTAGGTATATTATGCAAGCACGTGCATAAGGTTTTCACATGTTGCAATATCATCATCATGCCAAGTCAGTACATATCGAACAGATGGACAAAGTATGCAAAACAGGAAATTTTTACATCAAAACTGAATTCCAATGATAGCCTAGAATCCATGTTTGCACAAACTTCTCGAAAAATGATTTCACTTGCATTGAAGTGCAAAAATTCAAAGGAGGTTCTTACACATCTCAACAATGGTTTTGATAAGTTGGCTTTGGAAGCACTAGAATTACTTAGCAATTTAAACTTGGGTGAAAATGAGGATTCTGAAAGTTCCTCCGAAACGACTGAGTATGTTGCAAAAACTACGGTGCCATTTAGAGCTCCTGAACGAATAAAAGGTTCAAAGCAAAAAAGAATGAAAGATGTGCTAGAAGGAGCAAAGAAAGGCAAAACAAAAGGTATCTTTAATTGTTTTTTGTGAATAAGTAGCAATGTTTCATTTCTATTTATATTTCTTATATGTACATATAATGTGCAGCAAAAGGTACAAACTATCCAGCAAAGGAGTCTGTGTTTGTTCCGTCCACAGTTAGCCCTTCAGAATTTGATTTTGGTGGTACTATAAATCCATCAATATTCATGCCATTTGGAGAGTATCCATCATTTTTAGGCCCCCCTATCCAAGGAGAATTTACAAGACTAATGCTTTCAGTTCATGGAGATGGTACAACACCGCCGACCGCTCCTCAGTTGGATTTCAACGATGGTGCTAGTACATCAAGGTTTCAGCTGTGACGAGTCGATCGTGCGTTGATGTATAAGGTCTTGTTGGTTCCTCAATGCTAGTTAGCTGGGCATGTCAGCTATATGGTTTATGTACTTGGTGTAGCATAAATCTGGAGCTATCCTTTTATTTTGCTGCTATATGCTAGTGTTTCACCTGGTAATGCTGGACATATGTTGTCAAACATATATTATGTTAGCTGGGAAAGATTTGTTCATGCCAAATGGTGCTATTTACTTGCTGCAATGTGCTAGTGTTTCACCTGAAGCCATCATTTTTTCTGATGTGCTTGTATTTTATCTGAAAAATGGTGCTATTTACTTGCTACAAGATGAAACTGAAGCTATAATTTTCTTCTGTAGCTATATGCTTGTGTTCCCAACTGACTTGGCCAATACATATTGACAAACATTTTGGATTTGTCCCTTTGGTAAACCTGGAATGTTTGTGCATACCAAAGTGTTGACAAAAATCAAGGAAAATGCAAATGTCACTGAACATTTATCCAAGAATTGTTAGCAGAATAAGGAAATGTCATAACACATTTATACCAACAGTGGACAGAATACATATACATTGCAAATTTTACAAGCTTTCACTCATACAAAATTCGTTTACAACATATGCCACATCTTGTATGAGAATAAAATTCTGAAGACAAATACACAGGAGCTGCCTTTGTTCTGTTTTGACAGCTTAAATGACACACACAAATCTATATGAAATTGCTCTACATAGTACATCGACGGCGCCGTGAGTGTGGCTGAGGACCATCTCCATGGAAGGCGGCTGGACAGGGGTGGTGCCGTGATGCCGCGAGCTGTGCCACCGCGAGTTTGCCCCCAGCATCGCGGAGCACGCCGGCGAGCAGAGGAGTTGTGCCCAGCGTCGACGAGCACACCGGCGGCGAAGTGGAGAGCAGCCGGAGCGGATCACACCGCCTACGATCACCGGTGGTGAAGTGGCAATTAGCCGGAGCAGAGCACACCGGGCGGCACTGCGGCTGGAGTTGGAGAGGTTGGACTAGGGATTTCGTCTTCAGTTTGGGATAAGGTGATGCTGAATGCTTTAAGATTCGGACTGCCAGATGTCATCCGCTCGCTGTGGTCTCATGCTTGCCTGTGTACGACCCGGTCGTACCAGATTTTTTTTCCAAAAAAAGGGATTATGGGTCAATGGGGGCGGTGCTCGGAGCAAGAGGAGAAGGCTGGAGCCTGGAGAGTTCTTCTTCAAGCGCAGAGCACACGGTTTCGGCTACCAGGTTAATGGAGGACTACGGCGAGGCTGTGTTTCCGCTGCCGGCGGTGAGCAGGTGCGCGAACTTCTAACCCTTAATTGCCAAATCAGTCTAATCTCCATTCTTTCGTACTACTAGTGTAGATCTGTTCTTCCCAGGAGGCTGTTGGCTTATTGTCCACATCTTAATCTCTTAGATTACCAATCGTCGAACAATATGTCTACAATGCATCACTGGATCTGGACCAAGGAAGTGAGGTAGGCAGCCGCCACGATGATTTTGTTACAACAATCATCAGTGGGGGCGCTTGTTCGAGGGCATGGCGTGCGTACAACCGTGATGAACAACGATACCTCTCGCGCAGTGTCGTTTGCATGTTCACATACCCGCCCAGTTTATTTTCCAACTATTGTTCTCGTTTCGAACGTTATATTTGTATGACATCACGTACTCGTGCGGAATCTGTTAACCCATCGATCAGTGTGTTCATATTTCCTTGCTCTATTTCCCCACAATTATAATTACAGTTGTTTAAGCGGATGCTGCAGATTTGCTGGGCTTGGCTTTGGACTGGCGAGGATGCTTGCGGGGGGCCAAATGCCGGGTAGGCTGGAGCATTGTCTGCCGCCCAAAGCAGCTGGCCGGCCTTGGCGTCCTGAACTTGGAGAAATTCGGTGCCGCTCTCCGGCTCCGCTGGCTGTGGCTCGCCTGGCGCCGGGCTTTCAAACCATGAGCCCTCTCGGCTTTGCCGTGCACGGATGAAGACCGCGCTCTCTTCGCCATGGCGACGGAGATCACGTTAGGGAATGGCTCGCGTGCCAACTTCTTGAGAGATAGATGGCTCCAGGGGCAATGTCCGCGGACCGTTGCGCCATCCTTCTTCAAGGTCGCTTCTAGGAAGGACCGTTCGGTCAAGGAGGCGCTGGCTGGCCACACCTGGCTCATGGACCGGGCGCACGCGGACCGTTGCGCCATCATTCTTCAAGGTCGCTTCTAGGAAGGACCGTTCGGTCAAGGAGGCGCTGGCTGGCCACACCTGGCTCATGGACCTGGCGCACGGACTGACGGAGGACATGGGTGCCGAGCTGTTTCAGCTGGCCTCCCTCATCGATGGGATCTCGCTGCGCCCGGATGTGGAGGACGCCGTCACATGGCGTTTCCTTCCCTCTCGGAAGTATTCCGCGAGCTCAGCTTACTCGCTGCAGTTTGTGGGCGCCATTCCTTTCGATGGCCTCAATCTGATCTGGCGCTTCTGGTCGCCTGGGAAGTGTCGTTTCTTCGTATGGATGGCAGCCCATGGAGAATCCTCACCGCAGACGTTCTCCTCCGACGCCACTGGGAGAATGGCTATTTCTGCCCGCATTGTGAGCGTAGCCTGGAGACACCTTTCCACCTCCTCTTCGACTGCTCATGGTTGCGCTCGGCCTGGCACCGGACGACCACACTCACGGGTCTGCAGCCACTCGCCCTCGTACCCTGGACAGGCTCGCCGTCCATCATCAGCTGGATGAGGCACAACCAACTGCGGACGCCGCAAGTCCTCAAGAGAGGCGCTCTCTCTGTCATGCACCTACTGGCCTGGGAGATTTGGCGTGAGCGAAACAGGCGCGTCTTCCACAAGGAAGCTCTGAGCCTGGGCGCTTTCAGTCATAGAATTAGGGAGGAGATCATTCTATGGAACATGGCTAGAGTCGGGATTCCCTTTGACCCAGGCTGATTTCTTCTCCTTTGGTGTCTCTCCCTGTCCTTGTCTCCTTTTTTGTCCTTTTTTCCTGCTGCTACTCCCTCCCCCCGTCTCTCTAGCACCGTCTGTGTGCTTGTGCCTGTAACCCATTTCCCCTAAGCAATGCATTTGGCAATAAGCCAACATTCGAAAATAATAATAATTACAGTTGTTTAGTTCTGAATTCCTTCGGCAGGGTAAGGTAGGAGCTAACTCCATAAAGCGGCCACCGTGTGTAGGAGGGGTGCCCTTGAAAAGTCTGTTAGAGGATTTGCGGGCCGAATAGGGGATGAGGTTGTTAAGCCATAATTGGGCACCACATTCGACTTGTTGACAGAAGCGTACAATTTCTATAATCTCTACTCATGGAAACATGATTTTGGTGTCTGCTATGGAAAAAGTCGGTTCAACCCCGACAAGATGAAGACGATGCAGGAGGCTATGGAAAAAGTCGGCTCAACCCCGACAAGATGAAGACTATGCAGGAGATTATGTGTGGATGTGTTGACGCCAGTTTTTGGCACGAAAATTTTCATATACCAGATGGCTTCAAATGAAAAAAGTGTTCTACATGAAAAAGTTTGGTATCGTCGATATGAAATTTTTTGTAGTTCGAGTCATCGTCATCCGACTCCATCTTGGAGGCCGAAACTATGTTGGAAGTGATAAGATCCTAGCATTCGAAGTACTATTCTGCCAATAAGGTATTCAAGACATCGTCAAATGGAAAAATGTTCTACATGGGGCGGCTTCGGCTCGTCGAACCGGTCGATTTTGATATTTGAAACGTCCATATCCGAGTTCGTATAAAAAGTTAAGGCCAAAACAGTGCAGCACTGAAAAACCAGGTCGGACCGTCCGGGATGGAAGTCGGACCGTCTGGAATAAGACCTCCGTTTACAGAAGAATTTTGGCCCACGTCGGACGGTCCGACCTTAGCCCGGACGGTCCGACTTCGAAGTCGGACCATCCGACTTGAGGACCTTGATTACAGAAGGATTTTTGCCATAACTCGGGCCGTCCGACCTTGAAGTTAGACCGTCCGACCGTGCAGTCCGGACCGTCCGGGATAGAGTCCGAACGTCTGACTCCGCCGCGCTGTGAGTCCGAGTTTGTCTTGGAATTTGACGATTTGGACGGGAATTTGAGTCTTTTTCTTGCAAGGGAAGTCCAACCCCCTCATAAATAGATGAGGTGACGGCCGATTGAAACAACACACAATCGCAAACACATCTAAACCCTAATTTCGTCTACTTTTTCATGTATCTTCTACCTCGTTCCTCGTTTGTTCTTGTTCTTGTAGGGCAATGATCCGCGAGAGCTCTAGGGGCGATAAGGTCGACCTAGGGAAGCTCATAGCCGCTGTGCGCCCAAACGGGGTCCCTTCCGGGCGTGTGGGGTTTCGGGTGCTCAAAAGCATCCGCCGGTTGTCTTGCGTATCGCGCTACCGGACAGATCTCCTTCGACTTGAGTTGCGATGCATCACCTCCGGCGTCGAGGGTACACGTGACGTGTTCGTGTGTCAACACACTTTTTGGCGACTCCGCTGGGGACAATAGATCAAGCTTCGTCATCAACCATGACCGACGGAGATAATCTTCCCAACCTATCGGAATTTGACACCGGTAACATCATCAAGCCTACTCTTGAGGAATTATCGGAGGACCATCGCCGATCTTATGAGGAGTACAAGAAGGCACGTGAAGAGAAGGAGTTGCAGGACTTCCTTGGGAATTTCAAGAAAGATCGCCAAGGCAATATTGCTTCGGTTGGAGAAATCAAGTTCCCTCCGCTTCATGTTGAGAAAGTTAAGCCCTATGTGAGTACTACATTTTCTCCTGAACAATGGGCTGAAATTGATAGTCGTATTACTGACGACAATAATTTGGTTTACCGAGCTTGCGTTGAGAATACTAGTGCTAAAAATAATATGCCTCCATTACCTAATGGTAGTGTTGGTGCACGTACAAGTTTGGGAAACCCTAGTTCAGTTTTGCCATTATCATCGGCGCCTCCTATGCCGATGAATTATTTACCTACCTACACAAATCAAGTTGTAGCTGCACCTATTAATCCTATCATGAGTATGCCAGGTTCGGTGGCAACGCCGAATCAAACTTTGTTTGTAGGTAGGGCATTGCTGGATTATGGTTCGGTATACACACATGTAGCCCAAAACCATACTCCTCCTGAGCCCGTGTCACAATCAATATCGTCTAATACAGACGATGTGTTAGCTAACCTTAGAGAGTAGATGCCCAAGATGCTTAGAGAAAACTTTGGTGTGGAACTACCTAGGAATCAGATGTATCAAAAGCCGTATCTTGAGTATTTCGATGAAATTCAATGTCCTCCAGGATATAAAATTCCAGATTTTGTTAAGTTTAGTGGGGATTTCACAAAGACTACATGGGAACATATTAGTCAATACTTGGCTCAATTGGGTGAAGTAGCTTCATCAAAAGAGTTGAAAATACGTTTGTTTCCTTTATCATTGGCTGGTACTGCTTTTTCATGGTTTTTCATCTTTGCCGCATGGTTCTATTCTTGCATGGACTCATCTTGAGCAAAAATTTCATGATCATTTTTACAGTGGTGATAATGAACTAAAACTATCACATCTTACATCGGTTAAACAAAAGAATGATGAATCGGTCTCCGATTACGTCAAGAGGTTTAGGGACACAAAAAACCGGTGTTATAGTTTAGTGATAAGTGAGAGGGATTTAGTTGATCTCGTATTTAAGGGTTTGAAAATTTACATTAAAGATAGGTTAGAGGGCCATGAGTTCTTAACTATTAATTAAGTTTTGCAAGGGCTTTAGCTCAGGAGAGCCATGCCAAAGAAAATAAAGAAGTGCATAAATATAAGATTGATCGTCCTAAGGTGAATATGATTGAATATGATAGTGATTGTTCGGACGATGAAACTAATGTCTATACCGATGAGTTTGTTTGGCCATCCAAGGCCAAACCTTTTACTTGTCAAGATTTAAAGCCGACTCATAAGAATCGTGATGATGATATGAAGTTTACTTTTAACATTGCTAAATGTGATAGAATATTTGATACTTTGCTGCAGCTAAGTTTATTAAAATGTCTCATGCTTTACCGCCGTTTGAGGAGCTAAAACGGTGTGCATATTGCAAGTATCATAATTCTTTTTCTCGTGCTACTAATGATTGCAATGTTTTTCGATGGCAGATACAATGGGCCATTAATGACGGACGATTGAATTTTTCTGAGATGCAAGTTGATAAGCAGCCCTTCCCCATGAACACTATGGATTTGGAGGGGAGGGAGATAGATGAATCAGCTAACAAAGAAAATGTTGTCATTGGTGAATCCAGGAAAAGTAAAGATGGCATCAAGGTCTCGGAGAGGAAAGTGCTGCTTGACAAGCAACCCGGTGGTGGGGAGATTATTAAGATTACCATCAAGAATCCTACACCTGGGGCAACTACAAGTGCACGAGAATACTCGTGTCAGATTTGTTAAGCCCAAGAGTCCAGAAGTTGGCAGGTGGAAGACAAATGAATCTAAAGTGCAGCGCAAGAAAGTCAAGCCAACTTTTGATATGTTGATTTGCAAGTATGCCAATCAAGCAGCCGGTTCTAGCTCTAACCGGTCATCACCTCTAAAACGTTCAAGGTCACCTCCTAAGCAGGAATTTCAGCGTCGAGCAAGGCCATACGGGTCATGGGCGCCAGCCCCATGGATGGCACCACCCCCTTATGGGCCATACTATATAGGAGGCTTTCATGATAGATGGGAGCAGTCCCCAATGGCTCCTTATTCTTTTCATCCAAGATGGGCAGCGCCTAGGAGAGTCGTGCACGAAAGGATTTCTTACCCCATACAAGATCGTTTGGGTTATGGTGTCGATCGGTCAATGCAAAGTTATCCAAAGGAAGCTAGCGGGAAAATGTGGCGTGCAAAGTCGCCAAGTGCTATAATTCCAGATTCCGCTACGCCAAAGGAAGATGAGCTTGGTGTCAAAACCGTTATGGTGGGCACCGAGATGCTAAAACTCAAAGAGCCGATTGTTATTGATGATCCTGCTATTTCAAGTGATGGTGTGGTGCCTGTCTCACAAGGTCCTATGGCTAATAATCATGAAGACACTGCAAGTGAGGTCAAGCCTAGAGACCCCAAGTATACTCAACCTAAATGGTGTCCTCCTGGTTTATCCAAATCAAAAAAGAGGAGGTTGCAGCGCGTGAGGAGCCATGAGAAGGTGGAGAAAGAGGCAGAAAAACTAAGGGACGAGTGGTTCAACAAAGATCGTCCCATGGCGTCCGCGGCGAAGTGTGGAAGCCTAAACAAATAGATAACACGGTGGCTCTCCCAACACCGGTAGTTCCAAGAGAGGATGATGCAAATGCTATTGTAGCATCCACCCCATCTATCACTTCTCCTTCACTTGAGAATACATCGGAATCAGAGGATATGCATGAGGAAGAGGAGTTGCTAGATTATGAGCCTACGCCTGTTCATGAAAGTATGGATATAAATATGGTGTTCTACCTACCCGCTGAATTCCGTGCCGTAGATGAAGAAGGGGAGGTGACTCATTTGGATTTTGGCCCTAAGAATGTTATATTTGAGAAGCCAAAAGAACCGGTGACGCACTTGAGGTCATTGTAGCTCAAAGGTCATATTAATGGATCACCGGTATCTAGGATGTTTGTTGATGGCGGGGTTGTTGTGAATCTTATGCCCTATTCGGTCTTCAAAAGGTTGGGTTTGAATGATGCAGAATTGATAAAGACCAATATGGTGTTCAATGGATTTGAAGGCAAGGAAAAAACTGAAGCCAAAGGCGTTATGTATGTTGAGCTTACGGTGGGAAGCAAAACTTTGGCTACCGCGTTCTTTTTTGCCGAGGTGCATGGTAACTACAATGTCATACTTGGGCGCGATTGGGTTCATGCAAATCAATGCGTCCCATCAACTATGAACCAGTTCTTGATTCAGTGGGTTGATGAGGAAGTGGAGGTTGGTCATGCGGATAATTCGGCTTGTGTTGCTTTGGCTGATGAACCGGTGGATTGGCAACACCCACATGCTACTTGCTTGACGGGGCGCGACTTGTCAGATTTTGATTTTTCTTAGCGCCACAAAGAATGGTTTCGTGCCCGTCTCTCTAAAGCCGGTTGGTGGTAACCGGCTCCAAGGAACAATGCATTTAAATGGATTCTAACTCCGAATGGTTGCAGAAGCGTCTTGAGGAATATCGGTCCAATGGGAACGATATATTTGAGTCGATAGAGGAGTTGGAAGACATGGATAAGCTAGGATTGGGTTTTGCATCGGCTGATCCATTAGAGGAGGTAGACATAGGAGATGGTTCAGTTCCAAGGCCGACATTTGTGAACAAAAATATGGAAGCCGATTGTAAAGTTAAAATAATCGAGCTGTTGAAAGAATATATTTGTTGCTTTGCGTGGGAATACCATGAGATGCCAGGTTTAAGCCGAGAGCTAGTTGAGCATCGGTTGCATATAAAGAATAGTTTTAGACCTTGTAAGCAAACGACTAGAAAGTTTAATCCTAAGATATATGACCGCATCAAGGAAGAGATCGGTCGATTGCTGATACGGTGAGGAAGATAGTTCTCTCACTTCTCGTTGGTTACCCCAAGTGGAAGGTGAGATGTAGCGTAGCAGCAAATTTCCCTTAGCGAAGATGCTAAGGTTTAGGTTGTCTCCAGTAGGACTCCAAGAGATACAAGAAGGTGGTAAAGTGAAAAATGGTGCCGTTCATAATCTAAAGATTGCTTACTTCACCTGGACCTGCACACACAACAACTAACTTTGCTCTCAACGAGTTCAGAGGAGTTGTCAATTCCTCCGGCCTTGCTGTTTACAAAGGATCAACACAAGAGATAAAAGTGCAACTGAAAGTAAATTTAGGTGTAAACAATGGTGGGAATATGGACCGGGGTCCCATGACGTTCACTAGTGTGTCTCTCTCCCTAAAGACGATAAAAGTGCTAGCGAGGTAAACAAATCACAGCTGAGCAATTGACAGGATTATAAACGCACCACAATGCTAACTATGCTACAAAAGAAAGTAAGAGGCTCAAAAGCAATGGGCAGTACGCCAAGGTAAGTAGACCGAAATCCATCTGCATCTATTACGAATCATCTACCTTGAGATATCTATCCAGAACATCTTGCTGGTATTAAGTTGCGAATCCCACCCAAAGTGTAAACTCAAAGCAACATACAACTGCATTAAAAGAACTTTGCGTAAAGTAAATAATCCTTCCACCCGCAGGTACAAGCACCATTGTTTTATCCATGGTGGCAACAACACATCCCCTAGTCTCATGTTTCTGTCACTCAAGCTAGACATCAAGGGGCTGAACCCACAATCAAGCATAACGCTCCCTCTTGGAGTTGCAACAAATCACTTGGCCAAAGTAAAATACGGCAACGGAGAACATGCAAGAATTTACTAAAGAACATGAATATAAAAGAGAACCAAATATATTACTCATCACAATCTGAGCATAATCTCATAATCCATCAGATCCCAGCAAACTCAGCATAGCAACACAGAAAATTACAAAAGTGCCTCGATCATGTGAGGCAGCTCACAAGTTCTCGAAAGTGAAAGCACAAAAAGGGGAGGAGTACATCACATAGCTACTAGTCATGGACCCATGGTTCAAGGGGGACTACTCACATCACATCCGGGAGGCGTCCATGGCGATGGATGGTCTCCCGGAGGGGGTTCCTCCTTCTGGCAGGGTGCCGGGGCAGCTTCTCCTGGCAGCCCCGATCTTGAAACGGCGGCGGCGGCGGTACAGAGAGGAGAACGGGAATAGCAGATCGATCTTAGGGGTTTTCTCTGCGGGCACTAAATATAGGTCAAGGGGGGCACCGAGGGGGGCCATAGGGCAGCTAGGAGGGTGCCCGGCGCGCCCAAGGGGGGGGGGGGCGCCAGGGACCTTCCTGGGGCCCTGGTGGGTCGACTCCCTTCCATCCTTGGTTCTTCGGGAAGCTTCCGGGAAGCTGATTTTTTATATATATTTTTTCGGAATTTATTTGGCATTTTTAATGGCCAGAAAACCTAAATTATAAAATAGCAGAAAACAGGAACTGGTAACTGGGTGCACTGAGTTAATAGGTTAGTCCAAATATGATCAAAAGTATATGAAATTTCAAGCAAAACAAGGCAAAGTCACACAAATTATGCATGGAGCAAGCAAAAATTATAGATACGTTTGGGACGTATCAACACCCCCAAGCTTAATTCCTGCTCGTCCTCGAGTGGTGAAATGATAACAAGCATAATTTCTGTGGCGACATGCCACACAACCATATAAGGACTTTTAAGTAAAAAAATCAAAGAATGCAATTCAATTCAAGTCTTAACAAGGAAGAGTCTATATTAGCATTGACACAAGCAACAAAAGAACAAAGGGTGCAAGAGCTCTCGCTGTCCGTGACTCGAATGTCTCCAGATGGTGTTTGCGTGCAAGCAGGGGACTGGGAAAAGAGAGAGAAAAAATGTTGTTGAGAACTACTATCTAATAAAGTTTCACACTTAGTCTCCTTTGGATTTTATCTTGACTCGTCCCCAGACCACTAGCCAATTACAAGTCAAACTGATCCACTCTCTTTCGATAGTTTGAGCAGTCATGCAATGGATGAGTGTGAGCAAGAAAGTTGACACCGAAAAGGTGAAACAGAAAGAAGGTGGAGGAGGAAGACAAAAAAGGTATGAAAGGCTCAGATCAATGAGGACAACCATAGGCGAGAGAAGGCCATATGATAGATATGATGTGAGGAGGAGGGATTGCCATGCAACGGATGCACATGTGAGTTGAAAGCTCTCCAAGGGAACTAGTGGGGGTGCATCCAACTTGCTTGCTCAAGAAGACCTAGAGCTCGTTTGAGGAGGCTCATCATTGGAATATACAAGCCAAGTTCTATAGTGTGAAGTGTCCCCACATAGCTATATGCATGTATGATGATCTTTATGGAGTACAAGGGATAGAGGATGAAGTACTAGTGTGGATCTCTCAAAAGTAATAGTAGTGTGCCCCCTTCTCTCTTTTTATTTTTTTTCTTTTTCTCCTTTTTTCTATTTTTTTGTATTTGTTTAGTGGCCTCAATGGCTCTTTCTATTTAACTCTCATTTTTCCTTTTTGGAATCTTTTGATTTTGTCCTCTTTGGGATCTTTTCCTCACTTTAGTGGAAACACATTTCATATTTTACAAGAATATAGGAGATCTTTCACACTTTACAAGGGTACTCACATAAAGAAGATGTAACTATTATGATGAAAATGTATGCCTTTGCCAGGATAACAGGATATGCAATGATACTAGCGCATCATGTAGCAATGATTAGGGCAAGGCCCAACTAGCATGCGACTCATCGGTCAAGCAAGTAGCATGTATGACATGAAGATCAAGTCATGAGAAGGTGGATGTTGCATGACAATGTATCTCGGAAAGGCTATGGAAATGCCTTGATAGGTAGGTATGGTGGCTGTTTTGAGGAAGGATATAATGAGGCTTATGAAGACAGAGCGTATCGTGCCAAGGATTTGGATGCACTGGTGAAGTATGCGCCAACTCTCGAGGTGAGAAAGGGCAATGCACGGTACCGAAGAGACTAGAAAAATTTGGGAGCTGGAAGTGTCAACTTTCGAATACTCACATTAGTCCTCATTGAGAGGATAGAACTCGACCCAAGATTCCATAGCCGAGTAGAAGACCCCTCGCAGATCTTTCAAATCTCAAGAAGAAGAAGGCACGCCGGCTCCAGCAAACTCATAGCTAAAGAACAACTGGAAGGACCTTACGCGAGCCATTGTTTTGAAGACAGTCGAGGGCATCTCTGAGCAAGCCACACACTGGGAGACTGTGCCTATTCGCCGAACTCTCCAACAGCCTCAAGGAGGAGAAGCAGTGTGAAGCCAAGCGCACTCAAAGAAGCACACAGTCGCCCGCACAAAGTGCAGAGGGGAAATACCCCACGTCCCATGGACGAATCTGCATGATCCAAGAAGGAAGGCCCTCGAAAGCAAAGCAATATGCCTACACCTTGCAGGCTGAAGCAGCCGAAGACCTAAAGACAACAGAGACCTACAAGTTGCATGGCGCGGAGACCAGCATCACTTTCTCATAGAGCGACCATCCGCCCGCAGTCCCGAGGCCTTGGCATGCACCCCTGGTCCTCGAAGCTCAGATCGGAGGATACAACATGGACAGAGTCTTCATGGACGGAGGCAGCAGTCGAAACATAATCTTCGCCAGCACCCTACGCAAGATGTTAATCCCGCGATTAGTTTGGAAGAAGTCAGGCACCACAATACACGGCGTAGTTCCAGGCGAGGCAACCACTTTTATCGGAACAATACAGCTTGACGTGATCTTCGGCGTAGTTCCAGAGAAGTTATTCAATTTGATTTTCATCATAGGATCCCAACCATCTTCTAGCTTCCTTGCTATGGAGGCTTCTAGTCTATGCTTCTCCTCATTAACTTTGATTAGAGCATTGGTGATATGCTCTGTGAAGGCAAGATTAAGTGTGCTAGTGTCGGGGTTTGTAGACATCTTGTGTAGGAAACCAATAACTTCAGGTAAGGTGCAGTTGTCAAAGTCTAGATCACTACTATCTCTCAAGGAGGTAGTGATATCATTAAGGCTCACTTGTTTGAAAGCCTCTATGTTCATAGAGGTTTCTTCATCTATGGTTGAGGTGGTAGCATCACCATTGATAGGTCCAGGTGGACTAGGGGTGTGATGGGTGCTAATAGTTTGGACGTCCTCAACAACTTGGATAGTAGCTACGGTGTGGTAGGTAGGAAGGCTCTTAACTCTCTCTTCTTCCTCCTTTTCTCTAGCCCATCTGACGAGGGGTGACCCCACGACTCCTGCATGTAAGGCTACCTGGTGCGTATGAAGATAGAAGGCCCGCTGGGAAGCTGCGATAAGCCCACGATTGGCCCAGCCAGGCACCGACGCAGGAGTCCGCGACTAACATGGAAGGTGCTACTTGGCATACAAGGCAAGACTAGAACTAGGAAACCATCCTCTGTAACCTAGAACGGACTCCCCGAGACCTAGCCTAGTATATAAAGGCTAGGAGGGGAGACGGTCCAGGTCAACTCAATACGCATCTACTCATCCTAGCCTTGCGAGAACTCGCCTTGGCCTCCACTGTAATCGCCCCCTCACGTAATAATATCGAGCAGGAACTGCTTCTCCTGTTAGCCGACGAGTATCGTCCAACCTGTTCCTATCTCTATGACTAATCCAGGGTCCCTGACCATGGGATTTGCCGGGGTTGATCCCCGTCAATTGGCGCCGTTTGTGGGAACTACACATGTTGGAATCACGATCTCGGCAGTCCCGACCTCAACAGATCAAGACTCGACGACTAGAGCGAGATCCAGTCCGCTCGAGAGATTCAAGTTCACCGCAAGCGTCTCCATCGCCCCATCAGGATCACCCAGCCTGCAGCCGAACCAAGTCCAGCACCTCGACGACTGTCAGATCCATCACCGATGGAAAAGAACTCGACGACCCAGAAGACAAGAACAAGGAGGCTACTCGAGGATCCCACTCGAGGATCCCACTCGAGGATTCACGACGCGTGGCCGAAGGCTCGCCCATCAGTCGACGACCCGCCGCCGCCCGGACTCGCACCACACGCCAAGACAGCGACTCCGAGACCCAGACCGGAGAGTACTACGACCCGGATCAAAGGCCAGACGAATTCCCCAACTTCATCCGGAAGCAATCACTCAGCGACAGGATAGAACTCGACCCAAGATTCCACAGCCGAGCAGAAGACCCCTCGCAGATCTTTCAAATCTCAAGAAGAAGAAGGCACGCGGGCTCCAGCAAACTCATAGCTAAAGAACAACTGGAAGGACCTTGCGCGAACCATTGTTTTGAAGACAGTCGAGGGCATCTCTGAGCAAGCCACACACTGGGAGACTGCCGCCTGTTCGCCGAACTCTCCAACAGCCTCAAGGAGGAGAAGCAGTGTGAAGCCAAGCGCACTCAAAGAAGCACACAGTCGCCCGCACAAAGTGCAGAGGGGCAATACCCCACGTCCCATGGACGAATATGCATGATCCAAGAAGGAAGGCCCTCGAAAGCAAAGCAAGATGACTACACCTTGCAGGCTGAAGCAGCCGAAGACCTAAAGACAACAGAGACCTACAAGTTGCATGATGCGGAGACTAGCATCACTTTCTCATAGAGCGACCATCCGCCCGCAGTCCCGAGGCCTTGGCATGCACCCCTGGTCCTCGGAGCTCAGATCGGAGGATACAACATGGACAGAGTCTTCATGGACGGAGGCAACAGTCTAAACATAATCTTCGCCAGCACCCTACGCAAGATGTTAATCCCGCGATTAGTTTGGAAGAACTTAGGCACCACAATACACGGCGTAGTTCCAGGCGAGGCAACCACTTCTATCGGAACAATACAGCTTGATGTGATCTTCGGCAGCAAGCGCAACTTCGCAAAGCAAGCGCTCGAGTTCGAAGTTCTCGACTAGCAGTCGCAGTATCACGCCATCCTCGGACGACCAGCGTTCGCACAGTTCATGGAGGTTCCACACTACGCATACCTCAAGTTCAAGATGCCAGGACCCGCAGGAATCATCACAGTCAAAGGAAGCTTCACCAAATCGGACTAGTGAAACCGCGACTTCCACAAAGTCTCCGACACATTTGGAGCCCAACAACAGCTCAAAGAAATAGCCATGGTGACGGACAAAAGCATATTTCAACTAGCAAACAGAAGCGAGACCAAAGAATTTGGCCGTGACTTCAGAGTCGACAGCGACACGATCACACACCAAGTACACCCAACAGACCCAGAGAAGACAGTTCGCGTATATGCCCACCTTCCAGAAGAGCAAGCAACCACCCTCATAACTTTCCTTCGCGAAGAGTGGAAATTTTTCGCCTGGTGCCCAGCCGACATGCCCGAGATACCACGAGAATTCGCGGAACACGCGCTGCACATCAAGCCAAACAAGAAGTCAGTAAATCAGGCACTGCGAAGGTTTTCAGATCCCAAACGCAAGAGCAATCCAAGAAGAAGTCAATCGACTACTCGACGCAGAGTTCATCCGAGAGACGAAGAAAGCAACATGGATAGCAAACCCAGTCCTAGTCCCTAAAAAGGACACCGAGGTACTGAGGATGTGAGTCGACTATGGGCCTATCAACAAGCACTGCCCAAAAGACCTCTTCCCCCTGCCAAGAATCGATCAAATAATCGACTCCACAGCAGGATGCGACCTCCTATCCTTCCTCGACGCATACTCAGGATACAATCAGATCAGGATGAAGGAAGAAGACGAAGAGCACACCTCGTTTATCACCCCCTATGGAGTATTCTGTTACCAAACAATGCCCTTCGTACTAAAAAATGCCGGAGCCACGTACCAGCGGATGATGCAAGCATGTCTGAGAGACCAGATCAGCAGGAACGTCCAGGTCTATGTAGACGACATTTTCATCAAAACCTACAACACAAACACGCTAATCGATGACCTCCGCGAGACGTTCGCGGCCCTCAACAAGTACAGGATCAAGCTAAACCCCAAAAAATGCGTTTTCGGCGTCCCAGCCAGAAAATTACTCGAGTACATGGTCTCTGCCCGAGGAATCGAAGAAAAACCTAAAAAAGTTCAAGCAATCGCCAAAATGCAAAGGCCAACCAACATTAGAGGAGTACAACAGCTCATAGGAAAGCTCGCAACATTGAGCCGCTTCATCAGCAGGCTAGGTGAAAGGACCCTACCTTTCTACAAACTGCTGAGAAAAGGAGAAAAATTCAAGTGGACGGAGGAAGCCAGCAAAGCATTTGCAGACATGAAGAAGACCCTCTCTACCCCGCTAATCTTGGCGGTGCCTAAAGAAAGGGAAAAGTTGTATCTCTACATAGCAGCACGCAGCAGCGTCATGAGCATAGTGCTTGTCGTCGAGCGTACAGAAGAAGGAAAAAGCCAGAGCATCCAAAGACCAATTTACTACCTGAGCACGCTACTCACAAAGCCACAACAGCGGTATCCACACTACCAGAAACTCCTGCTCGCCATTATCATGAACTCCAGGAAAGTACCGCACTACTTCGACGAACACTCCATCACAATTGTGAGCAGTGCACCACTCACGGACATCCTCAATAATCTCGGCGCGACCGGTCGAGTCGCCAAGTGGAACATGGAGCTCTGCCCGCGAGACCTAGATTTCAAACACCCGACAGCAATAGAATCCCAAGTACTCCCAGACTTCCTGGTTGAGTGGGAAGAAGTCCAAACACTAGGCCCCCCAGACCTATCCAACTCATGGACAATGTACTTCGACGGATCCAAAAGACAGCAAGGAGCCGGAGCAGGCGTCGCCCTTGTCTCCCCCAAAGGAACCAAGGTCAAATACATCCTCCAGATCAACTTCAGCAACGCCTCCAACAATGAAGCAGAATACGAGGCACTAATACACGACATGCGCATGGCAAAAACTTGCGGCGCCACTCGCCTATCGATATATGGCGACTCCAACCTCGTCGTCCAACAGGCAATGAGAGACTGTAAAGCAGTCGCAGACAACATGGAAGCCTACCAGAAGCTCTACAACGCGCTAGAGGGAGGATTCGACGGTTGTGAACTCAACTACATCCCCAGAGCAAATAATATAGAAGCCGATGAACTCGCGAACATCGGGTCGACTCAAGGACCAATACCACCAGGCGTTTACCTCGAGAGAATGAACCAGAGATCAATAAAAGCAAAGCCAGCGGAGCCCAAAGCAGTCGCAAAAGAAGACGACGCAAATGAGCCAGCACAGGTGGCAGCAACGAGCGCAGGTGACGCTACAATCAGCCAAGCAATCGAAGTTGAAGAACCAGCAGCACTCGAAGACCCGGCCTGGGCAAGACCTTTTCTTCGATTCCTAATCAAAGGCACCCTACCACAAGACGTTGCAGAAGCCCGACGCATCAGTCGACGATCTAAAGCATTCACGGTAATCAACAGGAAGCCCTACAAGCGCAGCATCTCACAGGTCCTCCAAAAGTGTATAGACGAAGAAGACGACAAAGCCCTACTACTCGAGATCCACGAAGGCACCTGCGGACATCATGCCAGCAGTCGAGCACTCGTGGACAAAGCCTTTAGGGAAGGATTCTACTGTCCGACCGCCATGAGAAATGGAGAGGATATCGTACGGCGTTGCATTGCCTGCCAAAAGTTCGCCAGCAGGACGCACGCCCTAGCATCGGAACTCAAAACCATCCCACTATCATGGCCATTCGCCACATGGGGACTCGACATGGTGGGCCCACTCAAGAAATCATCAAAAGGAGGAAGAACACAACTACTGGTCGCAGTCAACAAATTCACCAAATGGATCGAGGCAGTACCAATCACCAGCTCAACAGCCCTCACGGTACTCAACTTCATTAAATCAATCATCTTCAGATTCGGAGTACCACACAACATCATCACAGAAAATGGTACTAACTTCACAGCAGCAGAGTTCCAAAACTTCTGTAAAGAGTTGGGCATCAAAGTCAACTACGCATCAGTCGCACACCCGCAGTCTAATGGCCAATTGGAGATAGCAAACGGCTTAGTATGCGGAGGATTAAAGAAGCGACTCCTAGCACCACTCGAACAAGCCGCAGGCAACTGGATAGAGGAGCTCCCCGTAGTCCTATGGAGCCTACGCACCTCCCTGTGACGCCCCCAAAATCAATCCGTGTACAGTAATCATACAGGCAGAGTACACGACTGAGATTAGGGTGCCACGGTGAGAATATCACAGCACAACACTAAACACAAAAGGATAAACCAATATGTTACAATAAAGGGGGGGGGGTCGCTCAGACCCGAATACATAAGTTATACAAGCCATAATATCTGAGTACAGACATAGTTAGTCAAGTTTTGCCTTAAGAAGGCTAGCACAAATCACATCAGAGATACAGATCGAAAAGGCGAGGCCTCCTGCCTGGGATCCACCGAACTACTCCTGGTCAACGGGGAACTCGACGTCGTAGTAGGCGCCTCCGGGGTACTCCTGCTCCTGGGCTCCAATGTCGGCTGCAGCGGCCGATCAGGCAAAACGGTAAAGGAAATAAAGTAGGTGAGTATCTAGTATAATCGCGAGTCTTACGTCCGCTAATAAGCATTATGCATTGTATCAACGGAAACAAGAGGCTGTATATGGTGGACTGAAAGACAGAAATCCAGAGCAAGGGTAAGAAGCTAGGCCTAACGAAGACTAGCATCTTCCGACGATGTCTTGCAGCATGAGGTAAGAATCAGCCAACAGTTCATATAAAGCATAAAGTAACAACGAAGCAGAAGTTGCTGCAACATTGTATAATATAAGTTGTAATGATTAACAATAATAATAATGCCTCCGAGTTCACCTTCTCGACATCCCCGCGAGGAAGAAAACCCGGAACCATACAGTTTAATAATAATAGTTTCTAGTGGTAAGATCCAGCTTCAGCATAAAGCGTCCTGTTACCGTGGACACGGCTATTCGAATAGATTAATCTTCCCTGCAGGGGTGCACTGACGTGAATCTACGACGCTCGGATCTCCAGGGTGGCGGGAACCTTGTTAGGGAACGCTCCACCAAAGCTATCCGACACAAAGTAGCCCATCCTTCGGCAATCAACAGAGAGGTCACCCGCCGGACTATATCCTATGTACGCCGGTCTTTGGACCCTAACCCGAACGTACTCTTGCACGGTGCGTGACTGACCGGTAAAGCAAAATCAAAGCAAATACAAATACACCGCTTGAGCAAGAGAAGACAACACCACTTCCTGGCAATCAGCCCGCGGTACTGCAGACTTCTGAAGACCCTCGAACGAGACTACGATGCAGGGGAGCCCACACTCATTATCCCACGTGTAGGTAGTGCGTACAAGCCAAAAGGCTAATCAAGACATCCGCCGAACCATTTAGCATTTTAATTAACCTGCGTGACAACCGTTATCGTTGCCTCGACTTAACCGACCCGCGGTCAACGACAGCAGTCAGGACCACCAGTACATCGATGCCTGCCCTGTCGTCCCACCAAGTCACTGCGGTTACCAACAAGGTGAACCGTCTCCTTACCTTGTCTCGCGTGTGCTCTTGGTAGAGCTCGACTTTCGTGGTTTGGTAACTTTCACGAGATACGAGCATGGGCCAAGCACGCCAGTAACGTTGGTCGTACCCTCCCTGTCGTTCCCGACGATATACCTCTCGCGGGCACCGTTGGGTCGCCCGACTTTCTTACCTTTAAGGACAACCATTGTCCAGGACCCTATGACGGCAAGACAAAGTCAGCCTCGAGTGGAGTACAAGGATTACTCCTGGATAGCTCACACTTGAGGTGACTAGGCATAACCCAAATAGGGGCCTTTGGCGGTGTCTGCTTTGTACCGTACCTGTGCAGTTGTATGTATTGTATCCGTGTTCACTCCCATGAGTGATCACGTCCCGCTATCTAGTCCTAGCTAACAATGCGCAAGGCTCACTTTTGAATATATGCATAAGTAATAATAGGCAGCATAGGATAAAGGAAGGTACATCAAGGGGCGACAAAAGCAGGCTATGCAATTGAGTAGGATTGTAATCGTAGCAGCAGCAGTAACAATGCCTAGTGCAAGAAAGTACGGAAAGGTAGGCGATATCTGGGAAGAGAATGGCTCTGCTTGCCTGGTAGCTCGACGGTAGCGGCAGGGTCGTCGACGAAGTAGTCGTACCCAGCAGCGGTGTAGTCGGCGGTAGCAGCGGGGTCTACCGAAGATTAAGGGGGGGAGGAAACAATAAATACACAGCAATAATATACATGATAGATGAAATGTTAACGGTGTTCTAACGCAGTGCAATGCACGTTGCTCGGAGCGGGAATTCATCCGGGGATGAACTACCGGCTCCGGGTGATTACCGAACAGGGTGTCCGGAGGGGGAAGGGTTCATGCCGGAGGTGTCGTGGACATCCGACAAACATAAGGGGGGGTGTATCCGAGTTAGTTGAACTATTCCGAACAACTTTCGTGTTCGGAATAAATTCATCCGGGTACTTTTTATCGGTACCGAGAATTATCGACAGACAGCCCGGAGGGGGGGGAATGTCGATGATCGGTGTGTTAGGGGGGTGGGGTAGACACACGGATAGCGTATTCGTATTCATTATTTTTTTCTGATCAATTTTTATGTATAAAGTTTTTCGATCTGAGCTACGGTTTAAAAGATATTGAAATTTCAAAGTTTAAATCATTTAAAAAGAATTTCTGAATTTCTTTTTATTATTATTACAACATTATCCAAAAGATTATCCAAAACAGTGCTGACATGTGGGACCCACATGTCAGCCTCTATTTTAATAAAACAATTTTATTAATCCTAATTATCCAGTGGGGGCCCACTGTCATACTGTGCAATTTATCAAAATTCATTTCTAAAACAATTAACCAGAGGTGGACCCCACCTGTCATACTAATAGGGACATGATTAATTTTCTATTAAAATTAACCAGGGGTTAAGTGGGGCTGGGCCCCACATGTAAGTTGCTTAGGGGGTATTTCATTTTATTTAAGCAGTGGCTTAGTCCTTAACAGTGGGGTTATCCCTAACAGGCCATTAGCCTTAATTAAAACGGGCGGGGCCCAGCCGTCAGTGGCCTAGCCACAGGCCAGCCACGGCGCGCCCACACCGGCGGCGACACAGGGGGACGGCGGCGAGGCTAGCGAGCGGCACCGACAACCAAATCACATGGGAGGGCGGGGAATCGAACGAGTGAGCCGATGCGCATCTACTGGAGTCAGAACTGCGGGCTGCGATGAACCATGGCGTCGGCTATGTCAATGGCCGCGGTAGCCGGAGCCTGTGCTCACGGCGGCGGCACTACGACGCATGGGGAGGAGAGGGAAGGGGCCATGGAGCACCGGGTGCTCACCGCGAGTGCAGAGGAGCGGTTGAAGGGGCCGGGGGAGGTCGGGGTGGAGCTCCACCTCACCAATGGCGGAGCGGCCCGAGGTTGACGAAAGCTCCCGATTCGCGAACTGCAGCCGATCCCGGCCTCGATTGCAAACGCTGGAGGAAGTAGTCGAGCGCGGGGAAGGTCGTGGACAACCTTGTGGGGGCAGGTGTCGCCGTTGGCTGCGGGTACTCGCCGGCGGCGCCCACGGCAGAGCACGGGTGGCTCGGGCGGGCGGCGGGAGAGGGAGAACCGGAGAGCCCGAGGGAACAAGGGAGGAGGGGTGGTTCGATCCGCTTTTCACGGAGGGGGGGGGGCAGATATTTAGCACCAAGCCCGAGCACTGTCGCGACCCGGCTCGAGCTGGTGCAGCCCGGCCATGGCGCCATGCCTCTGTGCCAAAGGAACAGGAAGGGGGAAAAAGAAGAAAAGGTTGCGGGTGGGCCGGGGGGTGGGCCTTTGCCCCGTGCGAAAAATAAACCGAGCCCACTTGTTCTTTTTTTTTATTTGTAAAATGATGTTAGCAATTATCTGAAAGGCTCAGGCATTTTTGTATAATGCAATTATTGTTCCACAATTTTTAGAGCATATACCTAGGGTACCACAAAAAGTTTAGGATTTTTCTAAACTCTTTTGGTATTTTATTTTATTATAAAATTGGTAATTGGCCTGGGATTGCTACTGCTATTAATTGTTTACAATTTTCAGTAGCCCAATAAATACCAATGATCACATGGGCATGGTCCAATGATTATATGGGATTTTATAAAAGTGGTTCCAAGATTTTTGGAAAAGATTTATTGTCACCATATTTTTAATATTTCACCAAAGGCATTTTGGGTTTGTTTGAATTTCAATTCAAATGGCCTGGACTTTAGTTGGCCAATGATGATCAAGGTCCATGGTTCATATTTGCTTTCAACAATATTGAAGGAGAATTTGAATTTGAACTAAACCAGTTGATCAGACAAAAGTTTTGAACAGTAGAGATGAACAGTAACCATGATTACTGTTCACTGACAGCGAGGGTGTTACAAATCTCCCCCACTACAAGAATTCTCGCCTCGAGAATTTAAGTGGTAGAGGTGAAAAGATCGGGGTATTCTTCACGAAGACGATCTTCGCGTTCCCAAGTGGCTTCATCTTCAGAATGATTCGACCACTGAACTTTGAGGAACTTGGTTGTCTTGTTGCGGGTCTTTCGTTCAGACTGATCGAGAATGCGGCTCGGATGTTCTTGATAAGTCAAGTCCTGCTGCAGCTCGATCATATCATGCTCCACTTCACGAATAGGGTCTTTGAAGCAGCGTCGAAGTTGTGACACGTGGAATACATCGTGTACTTGAGAGAGGTTCGGCGGCAATTCCAATCGGTATGCCACTGGTCCACTCTGGGAAAGAATACGGAACGGGCCAATGTAGCGAGGAGCTAACTTGCCTTTGATTCCGAAACGATGAGTGCCTCGCATCGGGGTGACACGGAGGTACGCGTATTCGCCAGGTTGATAGACCATTTCTTTGTGCTTGCGGTCATAGTTGCTCTTCTGGCAGGACTGAGCGGCTTTCAGATGTTCACGGATAACGCGAACCTGATCTTCAGCATGCTGTATAATGTCCGGACCAATGAGAGTTCGTTCCCCAGTTTTTGACCAATTCAGAGGGGTTCGGCACTTACGTCCATAGAGAACTTCAAAGGGTGCCATCTTCAGACTAGCTTGATAGCTATTGTTATACGAGAATTCAGCAAATGGAAGAGATTCCTCCCATTTCTTACCGAATGAGATGACACAAGCTCGCAGCATATCTTCAAGCACTTGATTAACTCGTTCGACTTGTCCTTGCGACTGGGGGTGATAGGCGGTGCTGAAATTCAGATGTGTGCCCATAGCTTCTTGGAAACTATCCCAGAATCTTGAGGTGAAAATACTGCCACGGTCTGAACTAATCTCCAACGGAATGCCATGGAGAGACACAATTCTGGAAACATACAAGTCTGCTAACTGACTAGCAGAGATCGTCTCCTTGACAGGCAGAAAGTGGGCAACCTTGGAGAATCGGTCGATGACGACAAAGATCGCATCATGACCCTTCTGAGATCGGGGAAATCCGGTGACGAAGTCCATTTCAATCTTGTCCCATTTCCATTCAGGAATAGAGAGTGGTTCAGAGTACCAGCAGGTCTTTGATGTTCGGCTTTGACGCGACGACAAACATCACACTCATCTACATAACGAGCAATGTCTTGTTTCATGTTAGACCACCAATACCGTTGACGAAGGTCTTGGTACATCTTGGTACTACCAGGGTGAATCGACAAAGGAGTATCATGAGCTTCTTTCATGATGCGCGGGGTCAAGTTTAGATTGGGCTTACTCCTAGGGACCACTAAACGATTCTTGAAATACAACGTACCATCATCAGCAACAGTGAAGCATGATGGCTTTCCTCTAGCGATATACTTCTTGATCTTCTCGACATCAGAGTCACAGGTTTGTATCCACTTGATGGTGCTGTCGAGGTCTGGCTCAACAACAAGTTTATTCACATATCCCTGAGGAACAATCTCAAGGTTTAGCTTGCGTAGCTCTTCATACAGAAGTGGTTGTTGTACTTGAACTTCAAGTTCACTATAGTAGGCTTTGCGGCTGAGGGCGTCAGCCACCACATTAGCTTTGCCAGGGGTGTAAGAAATTCCCATGTTGTAGTCGGCTATTGTCTCGAGCCATCTCTGCTGGCGGAGATTCAGGTCGGGCTGAGTAAACAGGTACTTCAGGCTTTGGTGGTTGGTGTAGATCTCGCAACGATTACCGACGAGGTAATGTCGCCACAGCTTCAACGCATAAATGACCGCTGCCAATTCAAGATCATGTGTTGGAAATTTATCTTCGTGAGCACGCAATTGACGAGAGCCATAAGCAATCACTTTGAGCTCTTGCATTAGGACACAACCTAATCCTTGACGAGATGCGTCGCAATATATCACGAAGTCCTTCTGAGTATCAGGCGGAGCAAGCACTGGGGGAGAAGTGAGCTTGTCCTTGAGGGCTTGGAAACTTTCCTGACATTTATCTGTCCACTCAAACTTGACGCCTTTGTGAAGTAGGTTGGTCAGAGGCCTGGCAATCTTGGAGAAGTTCTAGACGAAACGGCGGCAATAGCTGGCGAGTCCGAGGAAACTTCGGACTTGCTTGACAGTCTTGGGAGGAGTCCAGTCAAGAATAGCCTGGATACGTTCTGGGTTGACGGCAATGCCATCCTTGGAAATCACGTGACCAAGGTAGGTCACTTCAGGAAGCCAGAACTCACACTTAGAGTACTTAGCGTAGAGTTTGTGTTCTCGAAGCTTTTCCAGTATAAGGCGAAGATGTTCAGCATGCTCCTCTTTATTCTTGGAGTATATTAAGATATCGTCCAGATAAACCACGACAAACTTGTCGAGGTATTCCATGAATATATAGTTCATCAATTGGGAGAAAGTGGCTGGAGCATTCGTCAAGCCAAAGGACATGACAGTGTACTCGTATGAACCATAGCGAGTAATGAAAGCGGTCTTCAGAATGTCCTCTTCACGGACCCGGATCTGATGGTAACCCAACCTCAAGTCGAGTTTCGAAAACACCGTGGATCTAGGAAGTGGATCATACAGATCGTTGATCCGGGGAAGCGGATATTTGTTCTGGATGGTGGCTTGGTTGATGGGTCGGTAATCTTGGACAAACGATTTGTTCCATCACTCTTCTTGACAAAGAGCGAAGGTGCTCCCCAAGAAGAGGAACTTGGGCGAATGAATCCTTTATGAAGTTCTTCGTCGATCTCCTTCTTCAGTTCAAGGAGGTGGTGAGGTGGCATCTTATAGGGACGCTTGGCAATAGGGACGGTGCCAGGCTTTAGGTCGATGACGAATTCCACCTCTCGGATCGGGGGTATTCCCGGGAGTTCTTCTGGGAAGACGTCGGGAAAATCACGAACGACTGGAACGTTCTCAATCCCATCAAGAGGTGAGATATTCAGCGCATTCATCATATATATCTGTGTTTCCGCATCTTGGGTAATTCAGGTGGTGTGGTTAACAATCTCGCCGGAGGGGTGAAAAAGTTGGATAGAACTGGTGCCACAATACAGTGCGGCATCGTGGACTTTCAACCAATCCATGCCCAGAATGAGGTCTATGGTGGAAGACTTCAGGAGGATGGGAGAAGCAAGGAACTCAATTCCTTCAATTTCGACGATGGTTTTGGGCACTATCTTGGAGGTGTGGCAATGGCCTATCGGAGTGCGGACAACCATCGGTGGATCCGTGTGTGTAGTGTAACACAAGTGCACCCCTGCAGGGAAGATTAATCACTACAACATGATGCTTTATGCTTTATGCTGAAGCTGGATCTTACCACTACAAACTATTATTATTAAACTGTATGGTTCCGGGTTTTCTTCCTCGCTGGCATGTGAGGAGGTGATCTCGGAGGCATTGCTAATTACTACAAATTACTATTATACAATGGTGCAGCAACTTCTCCTCCATTGTTACTTTATGCATTATATAAACTGTTGGCTATTCTCTTCTTGTGCTTGAAGACTCGTCGGAAGATTCTAGTCTTCGATAGGCCTAGCTTCTTATCCTTATTCTGATTTCTACCTTGCAGTCCACTATATACAGCCTCCCCTTTCCACTGATACAAATGCATAAATGCTTAGTAGCGGACGTAAGACTTGCGGGTATGCTAGATACTCACCCTTGCTTTATTTCCCCCTTTATGTTTGTCCTGATCGGCCGCTGCAGTCGACGTTGGAGCCTTAGAGTCCAGGAGCAGGAGAACCCGCGATGCCGACCACCGAAACATGAAGATCCCCGATGCCTTCTACGACATCGAGTTCCTCGTTGACCAGGAGTAGTTTGGAGGTTCCCAGGCAGGAGGCCTCGCTTTTTCGATCGTTGTTGTTTATGTGCTAGCCTTATTAAAGAAGATCATGTGTACCTTGTGTCTGTACTCAGATACTATTGCTTCCGCTAACTTTATGCTTTCGAGCTATTGTATTCGAGCCATCGTGGCCCCTGGCTTGTATTAAACAGCTTGTATTATTTTATTTGTAGAGTTGTAACAACCCAGTTTTCAGAAAAATTAAAAAATTTGTTTTCGGCGTGAATTGTTTGATTATCTGATTTGTTTGCGGTGTTTGCATCCCTGATTTATCGATCGGCGATTATTTTTCCCCCTCTTATCTCGTACCGGACGGAGACCGACCCTTGCCACCCTAACAAGTGACCTTCGCGACACCGGGTTTTGCCCGATCAACGTCGCAAAACCCGCACGAGACCAGCCGTAGCCAACGGAACGAAAACCCCGTTTAATAATTAAACGGGTTGTTTTTATAGCGCGCCGGAAAGTGTTCTCGGAACGGTTCCAGCGTGAGGTGAACGCCTCCGGCTCGACGCGCTGATCGCGCAGTTAAAGTTTTATCCGAATCGGAGGTACTGCAGACACCCGGCAGTCAGAAACGTAAAGACCGGACGCGCGAGAGAAAAATCGGGGATGTTTTTCCAAACTGCCAGCCACCACTTAGGGTTTTCCTAAGCCAAACTAGGCAGCCACCAGCCCCCCATATCTGAAATATAGCCCCCATTTTCGCAATTGCCTTGTTTTTTCGTCCAAACCCTGGATCTGGGTGCCCGGAGCCGTCGGATCGCAGATCAGACGAGCCCGAAGCAGCCACGCCACCCCCTCTCTCCTCTCTCTCTCCTACCTCTCCTACATAACTCCTGCCCGTGGATGCGTAGCCGCCGCCGCCGTCAAGCTTCCGGCCGGCCGCCGCACGTCGCGCCCGCGGCCTCCTCTCTCGTCCCGCTCCCCTCTCTCTTCTCCTCCTCTCGCCCTCACCCTCCTTCTCCCTCAACCTCGCAGGTCACCGGCCCCGGGAGCAGCTGCGCCATGAGTGAGGCCGAGCCGAGCTCGAGCGCCGGCCGCCTCCTGCACCTGCCACCTCGCGCCCGATAGCTCGCCGCCCCCCAGATCCGGTGAGATCCGGCGTGGATCTGCCTCCACTCGCCTTGCCCTGCGCCGCCGCTCCCTCAAGCCCCCTCGCCGGCGTCGTCGAGCGCTGTCGCCAGCCGACGGGATCGGTCGGACCCGATCGGCCGCCCACAACCGCTGACGCCACGTGGGCCAGGCACGGCCCACGGCCCATCAGCAGCCAGCACCCCAAGGCCCAGCCCAGCAACTCCAGCCTAGGCTGCCAACCGCCTCTAGTGGGTCGAGCCCACTAGGGTGAGGCCCAACACCCTTTTTATTTTTTTATTTTTTTCCCTGTCTTTTCTTTTTCTATTTCTGCTAAGTCTGTAAAATCTGTTATTTTATTCAGTTTTGCGATGAAGTTAACGATCAAACCGTAGCTCGGATCGTGTTGCGCCCAAAATATGAATTGCTCAGTTTTACGTGCTCTTTCGTTCGTATGTAGAAAGTTTTTTCCGTTTGTGGCCGTCTAGATAATTTAACTCTACGTCGAAGTGGGTACCAGATCGTTAGCTGTGCTGCTGTTACTGAACTGTTATTTTATTGCAACTTCGGGCAACGATTGGTTCGCAACCGTTTTCGGAATTGATTGATTCCTTTTGCATTCACATGCCATATTTTCTTGGCACATGTTGATTGTATCTTCAACCAATGTAGCTACCCTGCTGTTAGTGTGCTGCTATTTATATTTTGTTGCAACTTCGGTCGACGAGTGTGTCGCGACCGTTTATCGGATATGAGTGATTGTTGTTGCATATTGTTAAGCATCATGTCTACTTCCATTATATGTATTGCTTTGTAATTTTAGCATTCCTTGTCATGGTTATATTCTGCTCCAAATTTGCTATGTTGCTGCTGCTGACAGCCACCTCTGATTTTCACTAAGTTTGTTACTTTGTGATGCCATGTTACTTGCTTAATATCTTTTGATCTGTGATGCCTATGACCATGAATCTTCTTTGTACCTGATCATCATCATGTCTACTTCATGCCCATATATTGCTATGTCATGATTCTGATCATTTGCATATAGTTTTGCACCTGTTTATTCAGCAATAAAATATCTGTTTCAGCCATGTTTCTAAGTCTGGAACCAGTAATGTTTTATTGTATTTTGCATTGCTTATAACTAGTGATCCATGATGCTTAATTGCTTGATTATTTTTTCCATGCCTTCCCTGCCATGTATACTTCATTGCATATGAATTTGGAACATGTTTGTGTTCATTGTCATGTCGTGCATTCCTCTAAAGTGTGCTTCCGGATGTTGGCAGATTGTGCCCGTAACTTGTTTTGCTTATATCTTTTTATCCGTAACTCCGTTTGGAGTGTTCTTTATATGTAACTTGATTAGTTTTTCATGTACTTTGTGTTTGTGTGGTTGTTTGCTGTTGCTAACCAACCTAAAATGTGGTTTAGGGCAGAACATTAATAAACTTGTTAATCGTCGTGCGACACTTAGTGTTATGCCATGTTTAGGGTGTTGCCTCACTTAACATGACTAGTATAGTTAGTTTACTTTGTGCTTACACTTTTTCAATGATTGTGTGACATGTAATGCTTGGGTGCCTTGCCATGTTAACAACCGTTGGTTGATCACTTGTAGCTAACCAACTTGAACCCCTTTAAAACGTGTGGTATCGTCGTATGTGACGAATACTCCACTTAACCCGTTAGTAACCGCTCTCGACGGTAGATCCGTATCGCGTTGCCGTGCCTTGTGTTGTCTCCTTGATCTTGTGTTGAACCGTAGTAATAGTCGTGCACCGTTGATTGCTTTCCAGTGTTTCCTTCTTGTGTGCTACTGCGGGAACGTTCGGAGACGATGCGAGTTGCGATCGATCGACGACACCTTTGGCGTCGTCTTCTCATCAGGTAAGGGGGAGCATATATCATGCTTATAACTTTCAGCTCACATTTCCTATTTATAGTATAGATCGGTTGCTTGATCCTACCACCTCATATTTATGCCTCCATATTTAAAACCAAACAGCCATGTCCTCCACATCCTAGCAACCCATTGTTTGGCCATGTACCTTGCTTGCTTAACCACTTCTTAGTATGCATGCTAGGTTGCTATGAGATGTTCTCTTGTTACCTCCTTGGTTTGGGATATCACTTTATTATATTGTTGGGGATGATATGATTATTATAATGTTGACTATACTCGACGAAGTATGGAAGGTCTAGGCTATCCCGCCTCGACGCTTTGTTCCATTCGAGTCACCTATGTCCCGAGTTCCGGGTATTGTGTCTCTTGACGAGCGTGCCTAACCGCGTGTGCGATGCTATGGGGTCCTCTTTTCTTACCTACCTAGCTTCAAACATTTTTAGTGGTGGCCCAAGCTGATTTACCATTCGAAACCGTGTGTGTTCTGGTCGGCCGCCAGTAGTTTTCAAACCAACCCGGACCAGTGAGGACATGGTTCCTTTATTGGTCCATCTTGTCCGGCTGAGGAACCGGTTTCCCATGTGTGATTAACCGGTTATCCAAACCTGCGACAGACGTTAGAGACCGATTCAAGAGCGTGGCCGACTTTTGAGTTGGTTGTCGACTCACCGGGGGCCACCCGGATTTGTTCGTTGTTAGTTAGAGGGACCTGTCGTTTCGGATCTCTTGGAACTAAATCATCAAATGGTTTCCTGTGATGGGTAGCAACTGAGAGAGATGGGCGTGTGTGCGGATCCTATGATGGGCAGTTGGTACACCCCTGCAGGGTTAAATCTTTTTGAGAAGCCGTGTCCACGGTTATGGACGACTTGATACCTACTCCTTGTTCATAGACAAAAAACACTGAGATAATCTTAATAACTTGATCAACGTGTGCGTGCCTTGACTGCTTATTCTTCGTCGGTATGCTAAGAGGAGGACAAGGATAGGATAGGTGTTATGTTTGCGTAAGTAGCTGATAGCAAGACTTGTTGGAGGCGATTCCTCATCGAATTCTTGGTTCTCATCTTACTCTAAAATAGATCGTTAGCCACTTATATATTGCTAGTGCGGCTGCAACCTCAACCACTACCCCCATCTTACTCTAAAATAGATCGTTAGCCACTTATATATAGCTCACCCCTTCTTTTCTCTTCTACGCACGTTATGCAACCGACGTTGGACTTCAGTGGACCTCGACGACCTCTTCTTCTGGACGCCTTCGCGGACACTCGACGAAGACTAGTAAGGTGGATCCCGGCGGATAGTCTGGACCCGTGTGGTTATGGGAATAGTGTGTTTTATCTTTGCCACTAGGCATTTGATTGTAGTTTGTACCCAGATATATATCTTCCGCTGATGTATTGTATTCAGGCAGCTGTATGCCGTTTGTATGAGATGTTGTATCCTTGTATCTGTAATGTTGTGATATCATGTTGAAATCCGGGATATATGACTTCGTCATATGTCGCGGTGGGACCGATATGTGCTTCGTCCTCGGGTTCGGTCGGAAACGTCCGAATCTGAAACAGTACCGCATATCGGGCCTTACAACTTGTTATCAGAGCCTTACCGACCGTAGGATCCCTTCTCTGGACGAAGTCGAGTCTAGACAAAAAGCTATTTTGTAGTTACTAAGTTAGTTATCGGAGAGTAGGACTCTTTTTACTCCTTACCCTTGCTCTGGTCAGGACAAGTGCCGTAAGTGTTTTATTCTCGCCTCATCCCCTTCAAACTTTAGGATCTCGAGTGTGTGGAGTATCGGAACTGTTACAATGCCTTGCTTGCAGCGTATTGTCTCGATTCCGAGCTTAGGTTGGGAATTCCTTTAGTACCTTCAGCTTTTCCGAATTTTGGAGATCGTCTTGGTCATCCTTTGCCCTCCATCCTTTTACCCGGTGTTTCTAAAACTTGCATCAAAAAGCACTATCCCTTGATCTGGTTTTCATTGTCATTCTTCCTCTTGACTCCAACGGTTTCGTTTTTCCGACGATGTCGTCTCTCTGCAGAAATTTATCTCGACAGAAGTTCGACGTCATGTGGAGCAGACTCCCTTGTTGGTGGTGTTGAAGATCGTCGACTCTCTTCTTTCCCCCTGCCCCTCTCCCCCGGATCGTCCTGGATCTCGGGATTAGATCCCTTGTTGGTGGTGTTGTATTGTAACAGCCAGTTTTCAGAAAAATTAAATTTTTTGTTTTTGACGTGAATTGTTTGATTGTCGATTTGTTTGCGGTGCTTGCATCCCCGATTTATCGATCGGCGATTCTTTCCCCCCTCTTATCTCGTACCAGACGGAGACCGACCCTTGCCACCCTGACACATGACTTTTGCGACACCGGGTTACGCCCGATCACCGTCGCAAAACCCGCACGAGAACAGCCGCAGCCAACGGAACGAAAACCCCATTTAATAATTAAACGGGTTATTTTTATTGCGCACCGGAAAGTGTTCTCGCAACGGTTCCAGCGTGAGGTGAACACCCCCCGCTCGACGCGTTGATCGCGCAGTTCGAAGTTTTACCCGAATCGGAGGTACTGCGGACCCCCGGCGGTCAGAAACGTAAAGACTGGACGCGCGAGAGAAAAACCGGGGATGTTTTTGCAAACTGCCACCCACCCGGGCTATAAATAGACCACCCCACCACTTAGGGTTTTCCTAAGACAAACTATGCAGCCACCATCCCCCAGATCTGAAATATATCCCCCATTTTCGCAATTGCCTTTTTTTGTCCAAACCCTGGATCTGGGGTGCCCAGAGCCGCTGGATCGCAGATCGGACGAGCCCGGAGCAGCCACGCCACCCCCTCTCTCCTCTCTCTCTCCTACCTCTCCTACCTAACTTCTGCCTGTGGATGCGTAGCCGCCGCCGTCGTCGAGCTTCCGGCCGGCCGCCGCTCGCCGCGCCCGCGGCCTCCTCTCTCCTCCCGCTCCCCTCTCTCTTCTCCTCCTCTCTCCCTCACCCTCCTTCTACCTCAACCTCTCAGGTCGCCGGCCCCGGGAGCAGCCGCGCCATGAGTGAGGCCGAGCCGAGCTCGAGCGCCGGCCGCCTCCTCCACCTGCCACCTCGCGCCCCATAGCTCGTCGCCCCCCGGATCCGGTGAGATCCGGCGTGGATCCGCCTCCCCTCGCCTTGCCCTGCGCCGCCGCTCCCTCAAGCCCCCTCGCCGGCGCCGTCGAGCGCCGCCGCCGGCCAACGGGATCGGTCGGACGCGATCGGCCGCCCCCAACCGCTGACGCCACGTGTGCCAGGCGTGGCCCACGACGCAGCAGCAGCCATCACCCCAAGGCCCAGTCCAGCGACCCGAACCTAGGCCGCCAGCCGCCTCTATTGGGCCGAGCCCACTAGGGTGAGGCCCAACACCCTTTTTATTTTTTTTTATTTTTTTCCTGTCTTTTCTTTTTGTATTTCTGCTAAGTCTGTAAAATCTGTAATTTTATTCAGTTTTGCGATGAAGTTAACGATCAAACCGTAGCTCGGATCGTGTTGCGCCCAAAATATGAATTGCTCAATTTTACGTGCTCTTTCGTTCATATGTAGAAAGTTTTTCCGTTTGAGGCCGTCTAGATAATTTAACTCTGCGTCGAAGTGGGTACCAAATCGTTAGCTGTGCTGTTGTTACTGAACTGTTATTTTATTGCAACTTAGGGCGACAATTGCTTCACAACCGTTTGTCGGAATTGATTGATTCTTTTTGCATCCTGTTAAGGATTGTTTCTACTTCAGTTCAATGCATTCACATGCCGTATTTTCTTGCCGCATGTTGATTGCATCTTCAACCAAAGTAGCTACCCTGCTGTTAGTCTAGTGTTGTTTATATTTTGTTGCAACTTCGGTCGACGAGTGTGTCGCGACCGTTTATCGGAATTGAGTGATTCTTGTTGCATATTGTTAAGCATCATGTCTACTTCCATTATATGTATTGCTTTGTAATGTTAGCATTCCTGGTCATGGTTATATTCTTCTCCATAGTTGCTATGGTGCTGTTGTTGACAACCACCTCTGATTTTCACTAAGTCTGTTACTTTGCGATGCCATGTTGCTTGCTTACTATCTTTTGATCTGTGATGCCTATGACCTTGATTCTTGTTTGTACCTGATCATCATCATGTCTACTTAATGCCCATATATTGCTATGTCATGCTGCTGATCATTTGCATATAGTTTTGCACCTCTTTATACAGCAATAAAATATCTGTTTCAACCCTGTTTCCCTGATTTTCTCTAAGTCTGGAACCAGTAATGTTTTATTGTATTTTGCATTGCTTATAGCTAGTGATCCATGATTACTAATTGCATGATTCTTTTTTCCATGCCTTCCCTTCCATGTCTACTTCATTGCATATCAATTTGGAACATGTTTGTATTCATTGTCAGGTTGTGCATTGCTCTAAAGTGTGCTTCCGGATGTTGGCAGATTGTGCCCGTAACTCCGTTTGGAGTGTTCTTTATATGTAACTTGATTAGTTTTTCGTGTACTTTTTGTTTGTGTGGTTGTTTGCTGTTGTTAACCAACCTAAAATGTTGTTTAGGGAAGAACAGTAATAAACTTGTTAATCATCGTGCGACACTTAGTGTTATGCCATGTTTAGGGTGTTGCCTCACTTAACTTGACTAGTATAGGTAGTTTACTTTGTGCTTAACCTTTTGCCATGATTGTGTGACATGCCATGCTTGGGTGCCTTGCCATGTTAACAGCCGTTGGTTGATGACTTGTAGCTAAACAACTTAAACCCCTTTAAAACGTGCAGTATCGTCGTATGTGACGAATACTCCACTTAACCCGTTAGTAACCGCTCTCGACGGTAGATCCGTATTGCGTTGCCGTGCCTTGTGTTGTCTCCTTGATCTTGTGTTGCTCCGTAGTAATAGTCGTGCACCGTTGATTGCTTTCCAGTGTTTCCTTCTTGTGTGCTACCGCGGGAACGTTCGGAGACAATGTGCGTTGCGATCGATCGACGACACCTTCGGCGTCATCTTCTCATCAGGTAAGGGGGAGCATATATCATGCTTATAACTTTCAGCTCACATTGCCTAGTTATAGGATAGATCGGTTGCTTGATCCTACCACCTCATATTTATGCCTCCATATTTAAAACCAAACAACCATGTCCTCCACATCCTAGCAACCCATTGTTTGGCCATGTACCTTGCTTGCTTAACCACTTCTTAGTATGCATCCTAGGTTGCTATCAGCTGTTCTCCTGTTACCTCCTTGGTTTGGGATATCACTTTATTATACTGTTGTGGATGATATGATTATTATAATGTTGACTATACTCGACGAAGGATGGAAGGTCTAAGCTATCCCGCCCCGACGCTTTGTTCCATTCCAGTTACCTAGGTCCCGAGTTCCGGGTATTGTGTGTCTTGACAAGCGTGCCTAACCGCGTGTCGGATGCTATGGGGTCCTCTTTTCTTACCTACCTAGCTTCAAACATTTTTAGTGGTGGCCCAAGCTGATTTACCATTTGAAACCGTGTGTGTGCTGGTCGGCCGCCAGTAGTTTTCAAACCAACCCGGACCAGTGAGGACATGGTTCCTTTATTGGTCCATCTTGTCCGGCTGAGGACCCGGTTTCCCATGTGTGATTAACCGGTTATCCAAACCTGCGACAGACGGTAGAGACCGATTCGAGAGCGCGGCCAGCTTTTGAGTTGGGTGTCGACTCACCAGGGGCCACCCGGATTTGTTCGTTATTAGTTAGAGGGACCTGTCGTTTCGGATTTCTTGGAACTAAATTATCAAATGGTTGCCTATTATGGGTAGCAACTGAGAGAGATGGGCGTGCGTGCGGAGCCTATGATGGGAAGTTGGTACACCCCTGCAGGGTTAAATCTTTTCGAGAAGCCGTGTCCACGGTTATGGACGACTTGAGACCTACTCCTTGTTCACAGACAACAACAACTGAGATAATCCTAACAACTTGATCAACGTGAGCGTGCCTTGTCTGCTTCTTCTTCCTCGGGATGCGAAGAGGAGGACCAGGATAGGATAGGTGTTATGTTTGCGTAAGTAGATGATAGCAAGACTTTTTGGAGGCGATTCCTCATCGAATGCTTGGTTCTCATCTTACTCTAAAATAGATCATTAGCCACTTATATATTGCTTGTGCGGCTGCAACCTCAACCACTACCCCCATCTTACCGTGAGAAGTTAGTTACATGACTTGTTGATATAGCTCACCCCTTCTTTTTTCTGCTACGCACGTTATGCAACCGACGTTAGACTTCAGTGGAGCTCGACGACCTCTTCTTCTGGCCGCCTTCGCGGAGACTCAACGACGACTAGTTAGGTGGATCCCGGCGAAGAGGCTGGACCCGTGGGTTTACGGGAATGGTGTGTTTTAGCTTTGCCACTAGGCATTTGATTGTAGTCTGTACCCAGACATATATCTTCGCTGATGTATTGTATTCAGGCAGCTGTATGCCGATTGTATGAGATGTTGTATCCTTGTATTTGTAATGTTGTGATATCATGTTGAAATCCGGGATATATGACTTCGTCATATGTCGCGGTGGGATCGATATGTGCTTCGTCCTCGGGTTCGGGAGGAAACGTCTGAATCTGAAACAGTACCGCATATCGGGCCTTACAAGAGTTGTGTTATGATATCTCACCGTGAGACCCTAATCTTTTTTGAATGTAAAACTGTGAGGCCAAAATCCCCACATCACTTTATTGCCAGCAGGAAAGAATATTTACAAATTTACAGAAAGAACAGAGCCAACAACAACAACAACTAACAAAAGTTAGGGATGTAAAAAATCTATCCATCTAAAAAATTCATCCTTGAACTTGTGCTTGATTCTGTACCCAAGAAAAGTCAGGTCATGGAAAAAACCTGCCTTCCACCTTGCAAAGCTGGGCCTCTCATGATGAAAAACCTTGGCATTCCTGATAGCCCAAATGTTCCACCAGGCCACAAAAACCACTTCTGAAAAGAAAGGTTGTTGAAAACCTCTCCTGGCAGCTTGAGCAATGTCCACCATATTAGATCCACCATTCCAGTCAATCTGTAAGTAGTTCCAGATCCTTGCACTGAAGTTGCAATGGAAGAAGAGATGATCTCTAGATTCCAATTGCTGAGTGGGGCATAGCACACATTCAGGACCATCTTCAATGTGCCAATGTCTTCTCAACAACATATCCTTTGTATTTATTCTATCCATTATAACCAGCCAAGCAAAAACTTTGATCTTTAGTGTACAACAAGATTTCCAGATCCACATTAACAGGGGGTTAGATTGTAAAGGTTCATGTACATGAGTGTAAAACTTTTTGGCTGTATACACCCCCTTTATGCCAAAACTCCAGGTCCAAGCATCATGTGCAAGGTCTCTGTCATGATACTGAGCTATCAAAGACTGCAAAGAGTGCAGTTCAGAGAAGGCATGTTCAGAGAAGGCATGTTCAGAGAGTGGGAGCTGAAACAGGGTGGTCAACTCAGTGGTATCACAAACTTCTTTAAAAGATATCAGTTTGTCATGGGCAAAAGAGAACAGTCTAGCAAATTTTGTTGCTAGAACCTCTGATGAGTTGTCCAGCCAATTATCAGTCCAGAACAGAGCAGTTGCTCCATCAGCCAGAGAGCATTTGGACACTGCAAGGAATTTATCCATGAGTTTGCAGATGTCCTTCCACCAGAAGGAACCACAAAGATCAGTTGCATGAGGCACCCTCTGATAATAATATGTGTCCTAAATGAGCTTCACCCATGGAACATCATGCTGGTTATAGAACTTGTGTAAGTGCTTTATCAGAAGAGCCTCATTCTGCAAGGGGGTGTTCATGATTCCAAGTCCACCTTTGTTTTTAGGTTTACAAACCAACTCCCAAGCTGCCAAGGACTTTCCTGAATCCTTTCCATACTTTCTCCATAAGCATTGTCTCTGTATTCTCTCCAATTGCTTGGTGATCCCAGCAGGTATATGAAGAGAGCAAAGAAGGTATATTGGCATGGAGGATATTACAGAATTAAGCAGTTGCAGTTTTCCTCCTTGGTTCAGAAAGCAAGAGCTGGCAGTGAGTCTTCTCTCCATACAGTCCACCAGAGGTAGGAAATCTACAATTTTGGGCCTAGTAGTTCCCACAGGTAAACCCAGATAGGTGAAAGGTAGAGAGCCAGTCTGACAACCAAAAGCAGCAGCTAAAGCAGAGAGTGTGACATCATCCACATTGATGGGATACATAGATGATTTGTGATAGTTGATTGTCAATCCAGTAGATTGAGAGAACACTTGTACTGCATCCTTGAGTACTCTCACCTGATCTACCTCTGCTTGCATGATCATCAAAGTATCATCAGCATATTAGACTATAGGAAAGTCCAAATCATGACTATCCAAAGGTAGCTGCAACAACCCTTGTCTAAGCAGATCATTAACTACTGATTGCAGCAGGTCAGCAGCCAGAACAAACAACAGAGGTGAAAGGGGATCCCCTTGTCTAACCCCCCTTCTGCACTGGAACTGCTTTCCTGGAACACCATTTAAGAGCACAGCAGATGATCCAGAGTCAAGCAAATCAGAAACCCAAGATATCCATTTTTGATCAAAACCTTTATGCTTGAGTATCTGAAGAATAGCCTCATGCTCAATTGAATCAAATGCTTTCTCAAAATCAATCTTCAAAATCAGCATGGGTCTCTTGGATTGATGACATTGATGTAAGTATTCAAGTGTACAGGCAATACAATCCTGAATGGACCTATCCTTAATGAACCCATATTGATTTTTGTGGATGCACCTCTTAATCTCCTTTTGAAACCTGTTAGCAGCCATCTTGGTGAGTAATTTAATAACCACACTTGTCAAGGAGATTGGTCTAAAGTCATTAATGGATTCAGGACACAATTTCTTGGGCACCAGAGTGATGTAAGAGCCATTGAGCCCTTCCAATTTAGCCTTGCCAGCATGAAACTCCTGAGCTAGACATAGAAAGTCAGGTCCAACAATAGGCCAATATTTTTTCAGAAACTGGCCATTAAAGCCATCAGGACCAGGTGCCTTATCAATGGGCATCAGTTTCACCACATCATCCAGCTCCTGCTTCTCAAAGGGGGCAGTGAAAGCCTGAAGGTTAGGTATGACTGGGATCAGCCTGTCCAGATCAAAACCCATTTGAATCCCATGGGAAATGTCCATCCTGTTTTTAAAAGAAGTCCAAAAGGCAGCAACTAGAATGTTGTGGCCAGAACAGGGTGTGCCATCATCCAGCTGCAAGGTAGAGATGGAGTTTCTTCTAAGCCTTTCAGAAGCCATGGCCTGAAAAAACTTTGAATTCTCCTCCCGCACCTTGATGTACCTCTTAGTGCATCTCTTTTTCCAATAGAGATGTTGCCAGTGCTAAAGCTTCTCAATATGCAACTTTACAATTTTCCTAAAGATAAATTCAGGCCCAGTCAAGGGTCTGAGTTCCTCCAAACAATCAAGCACAAAAACCACCCTGTTACTCTTCAGGAGTAAATTTTTAATCCTGGACTTATGTTTTTGCCAAGCCTTTAAATCCCCTCTTAACCTCTTAAGTTTGTGGACAATCTAAGCAATGATGTGCTTTTTGTGAGAAGGAATCTCCAGCTTTCAGATACACAGTCCATAACCCCTCCTGCTCTACCCAATAATTCTCAAATCTAAAAATATTGGCTTTGGGAATATTAGTGGAAATGGAAACCACACATGGCAGGTGATCAGAAGAAGCCTTAGCAAGGGGGTGAACTTGAGACAAGGGATAGCAAGATATCCAGTTGGAAGAAGTAAAAAACCAGTCCAATTGCTCCAATAAAGGACTACCTTGCATGTTAGACCAAGTATATCTTCTACCCTTAATTGGCAGTTCCAGCAACCCAAGATGACCAATCACTTCATTGAAAATGAACATATCATTAATATCTCCCCCTGGCAAATTCCTGTTATCCAGAGATCTGATAAAATTAAAATCCCCAAGCAATAGCCAATTCTCATCAAAGGGGATAGAAAGATTGTAAAGCCAGTGAACAAAAGAATCCCTGCCAGCCTGATCACATGGTCCATACACATTAACCAAAAACCAAGTTTCAACATTAAAGCTAGAAGTGAACTTAATGATTAAACCAAATTGTTGACTCTCCACCAAAGTACCATGGAACACAACAGAGTTCCAAATAGTAAGGATACCCCCAGAAGCCCCAATTGATGGAACAAAAGCAAACTGATCAAACCTCCTGGGGCAAAAGGATTTAACAAAGCTGCAATCAATTGTTGAACATTTGGTTTCTTGCAAGCATATCACAGAGCAGTGGCTTTCATCAATTTTCTTTCTGACTGCTCTCTGTCTGGCAGCAGAATTTAAACCCCTTACATTCCAGCACAGCACATTCCAATCTCTTGTAGAATTACATCCCATTAAAGCCAGATATAGGTAGCAGTTCATAAACTGTAAGTATTACAGTTAGCACCAACAAAATAACATAACAGCAGCAAACCAAGTATCTAAGAAGTGCAAAAGGACAACTGGCCAATTTAGGGGCTTGCCAAACCCAGAACACAAAGGATAATTTAAACATCATCAGAAGATGTAGAAGCAGTCTTGGAGGAAGGATCAGTTGTAAGCTTCTCCTTGATCAGCAAAGCAGGCTCTATCTCCAGGTCAGCTCCTATGTGCTGGATCACATGCAGTGGAGTTGGTGGGATGTCCATAGAGGCCTGCTGGGCCTCTTCTTCAAAGATGGGCTGCTGCACTTGAGGAAGTGGCTTGGTCCTGGGCCTTTTCTTTCTTGGGGGGGGGTGGAGAGCTCCACCAACATCTCTGATTTGAAACCATCCCGCATGATTGCACGGCGAGTACATCTCCTGACTTGAGTGTCCCTAATCTCGATCGTATACCTTGCGTGTATGATTACTGTACACGGTCTGATTTTGGGGGCGTCGCAAGTACAAGGATAAGAGGGAGTACTAGTATGGATCTTTCAAAAGGAATAGTAGTGTTGCCCCTTTCTCTCTTTTTATTTCTTTTTCTCTTTTTTCTATTTTTTCGTATTTTTTTGGTGGCCTCAATGGCTCTTTCTATTTTACTCTCCTTTGTCCTCTTTGGGATCTTTTATTTTGTCCACTTTGGGATCTTTTCCTCACTTAAGGGAAACACTCTATTTTACATGAAGATATAGAAGATATTTCACACTTTACAAGTTACTCAAACATAAAGAAGATGTAGCTATCATGATGTATGCAATGTATGCCTCTGCCAGTGTAGCAGGAACATGTATGACATGAAGATCAAGTCATGAAGAGGTGGATGTTATATGGCAATATATCTCAGAAAGAGTATGAAAATGCCTTGCCAGGTAGGTATGGTGGCTGTTTTGAGGAAATATATAAGGAGGTTTATAATGACAGAGGTATCATGGCAAGGGTTTGGATGCACAGGCAGGTGGACGCCAACTCCTGGAGTGAGAAGAGGGCAATGCACGGTACAGAAGAGGCTAGCAAATATGAGGAGGTGGAAGTTTCAACTTCCAATACTTAAATTAGTGCGAAGAACTCATGCACTTATTATCGGTAACTCTCAATCTAATGAGGAGGTTCACAAAGAGACAAGTACCCCGAGGAGGTGTGTATGAGGGTTTGGTTATCCTTGCGCATCCTCGACTCATGGTACGTGAGTGTACTCTAATATCCGATCCCTGAAAAGATTAGTGATCCATCTAGTAGCTAGAGTTCACAACTAGTTTTGTAGGTTTTTGAAAATAAACATGGATTGCCCAAAATACGACACCTATCACTAATAGGCTAGAGCTCTTGACACCAAAAGTTCAAACATTACTCACAACAATACCTCAAAACTATTGCAAGTTACTAATAAAATTAAATAGCAACCTCAATTATATACTTTCAAGACAAGACACAACTCAATGCAACAACCAACTCTCTTAACAAGATAAACATGAAAACTAAAGAGAGTTCCAGCAACAAACTAAACAAAATCCAAGGCTCTTGCTAAAGATAAACACTACAACTAAAACTAAACATGGCAGTAGCTACGAGAACACACAACAGCAGAAAGATAAGCATGAAAAATCCTATGATGTGTTCTAGATTGGAGTGGAGCGTGTTTCTCTCCCACACAACGTAAGTTGGGGTCTAAATTGTTATGAACAGCAAGAAAAGCTAAAGAAACTAAAAAGTAAACCTAAGAGAGAGACGCTCCAAGCATAACACATAACACATGAAGTGATAAAAATATAGTGAGACGAAGGATAAACTGATGATTGTTGATGGAAAAGGGGATGCACGGGGGCATCCTCAATCTTAGACGCTTGAGTCTCCTTGAATATTTATTGGCGATGCATGGGGGCATCCCAAAGCTTGAGAGTTTGTCACTCCTGGATCTTGCTTCATCATCTTCCCTCGCACACTTGAAAACTCCCTTCATACATAACTCATCATAGGCTGATTAGAGAGGTTAGTACCCTTAATAAAATAATTTTTCCGCACTGGAAATAAAGATATTCTTGTAGAGCTACCGTTTATCAATATTTCCAAAAGATTTTTGCAAAGAAAAATCAAGCTTAAGGTTTGCAAAATTAAGGAAAGGCAAAACGTGGCAGAATCTGTGAAAAACAGAACAAAGGGTAGTAAGTAATTTTTTTGGGGTACTTCTGCAACTCAAATCAATAAAATCAGAACATACGAAAGTCTCACAATTGTATAGAGCATGATTTTTCAAAAATTCAGCTCAAAAATATGAACTGGTGATTTTTTCCGTCAAGCAGATAGAATTTGTTTTCTGGACAACATGTCACAACTTTTGCTTCCATTATCATAAGAGGCTATAACTTGGCACGAAGCTTGAAATAAAGACGATGTTGCTACATTAGTAAAAATCATAAAGACCACTAACAGAAGTAAAAACATCTTGGTTTGCCTCCCAACAATCTCTTTCTTTTACGCCTTTAAGCTAGCCATAAAGATTATGAAAGATGCTCACATAAGAATTTAAGCAAAAGAGAGCATCAAGAAGAAAATATGAAACACATTTAAGCCTAACCCACTTCCTATGCATAAGGATCTTGTAACCAACTAAATGAATGAAGCATATAGTAACAAGCATAAGAAGGTAGGAAAAGAACAACTTCAATCATTTCATCATGGAGAGAGGGAGTTTAATATCATTGAGATATGTGAAGCCATGTCTCCCTTTCTCATAGTAATTTTCAGTGGCATCATGAATAAACTCGACAATATAAGTATCACATAAAAAATTCTTATCATGATCCACAAGCATAGAAAATTTATCAATCCCCTCATAAGCAAAATCATCAATAGTAGTGGGAGCAAACTCAACAAAATAGCTATCACATGAATCATTCTTATCATGATACACTTGTAAAAAATTATTCTTTATAGCATAAGTGTCATCACTGTAATCATCATAGATAGGAGGGAGAGTATCATCAAAATAAATTTCCTCATCAAAACTTGGGGGGCTAAAAAGATCATCCACATAAAACGTAGCATCCCCAAGCTTATAACTTTGCATATCATTAGCATCAAAATTATTCAAAGAAGACATACTAATGACATTGCTACTAACATGAGTGTTATGCAAATAATGAAGTTCCATAGGATTTTTTATTTTCTCTTCAAACACTTCATGTCCTAACTCATGGTAGAGCTCATAAAGCTCTCTCATTTTTTCTGTTTTCCATAAAGAAACATAAACAAAGGCAAAAACTGGAAAGTAAACTAACAAGACTAAAAAGAAAAGGTAAAAGATAGTGTGCAACTCCCCTATCTTAACAGTCGTAGTCCCCAACAACGGCGCCAGAAATTTGGCGGTTGACGGGACCAATCTGTTGCCGCCTTGAAATCCCTCGCAACGTCGCCAGAAATTTTCTTGATACTCTCTCCTCATTGGTTACCCAAAGTGGAAGGTGAGATGTAGGATAGCAGCAATTTTCCCTCGGTGAAGATACCAAGGTTTGTCTCCAGTAGGACTCCTGAGATGATAAGTAGGTGTCAACGACGCAACTGACATGGACCTGCACACAACACAAATAACTTTGCTTCCCAACGAGTACAGAGAAGTTGTCAATCTCTCCGGCCTTGGTGTTCACAAAAGATCAACGCAACAGATAATAATGATAATGGTGATAGCAACTAGAAAGTAAAAGAAGGAAAATAAAAGAGCATGTAAACAGTGATGCGAATATGGACCGGGGTCCCGTGATGTTCACTAGTGATGTCTCTCTCCCAAAAGACGATAAAACTGCTATGCAAGTTAAACAAATTACAGCTAGGCAATTGACAGGATTAAAACGCACCGCAATGATAACTATGCTACAAAGAAAGGACGAGGCTCAAAAGCATGGGTGGTACGCCAAAATAAATAGACCGAAATCCAATTGCATCTACTACTAATAATCCACCTTAAGATATATATCCAGAACATCTCGCTGGTATTCAGTTGCGAGCCCCACCCAAAGTGTAAACCCAAAGCAACAGACAACTGCATTAAAAACCACTTTGCGTAAAGTGATCAATCCTAGCAACCGCGGTTACAAGCACCGTTGTTTTCCCCCTTGTGGCAACAGCACATCCCCTAGACTCATGTTTATCTCACTCAAGCGCGTCATCGGGGGGCATGAACCCACAATCGAGCATAACGTTCCCTCTTGGTGTCACTACCTACTACTTGGAAAAAGCAATAAACAGCAACGGAGAACATGAAAGAATTACTTAGGAACAAAAATATAAAAGATAAGAACCAAATATATTACCCAATTACAATCTGAACATAGTCTTATAATCCATCAGATCCCGACAAACTCAGCATAGCAACATCAAAAAATTACATATGTTCCTCGATCATGTAGGGCATCTCACGAGGGCTAAACCATGAAGAACAAAGAGGGGAGGAGAACATCACATAGCTACTGATCACGGACCCATGGTCCAAGGGAAACTACTCACGGCACATCCGGGAAGCGTCCATGGTGGAGGGGAAGCTCCCGGACATCAATCCTCCCTCCGACAGGGTGCCGGGAAGAGGTCTGCTGGCGCTGCCGATCTTGGAAGCGCGGCGGCGGCGGGACAGAGGAGAGATCGTGAAAAAGGGTTCTATCTTTGGGGGTTTCGCGACACGGAGAATAAATAGGCGAAGGGGGCCACAAGGGGTCCAGGCGCCCCCCTGGCGCAGCCAGACCCTAGGCCGCGCCAGTTGGCCGCCTGGGTCCCTGGTGGTGGCCCTCTGGCCCCACTTTGGTGATTCCGGAAGCTTCCGTTGCGCTGATTTTTTATCCGATTTTCCCGAATTTTTGGAGCATTTTTAATATGGGGGAATCCTGGAATAGAAAAACAGCAGAAAACAGGAACTGGCACTGTGGTGCACTGAATTAATAAGTTAGTACAAATATGATCAAAAGTGTATGAAAGTGTATCTAGATCATAGCAATATCACACAAAACATGCACGGAGCAAGAAAAAATTATAGATACGTTTGGGACGTATCAAAAAGCAATATCACATTCATGCAGAAGACAATGTGGTACTTTGGGACAATGCATGTTACACTAAGAATGACAATTATGCTCTCAAAAGTTGGTTCTTGGTTTTTGATGGCAAGGTTGAATAGCCATGGTTGGAAGCAAAGACTAAACATGTTCCAGAGCTCTTGGTTTTGAAAAGAGAGATAAAATTCTTTTGAGAAGTGCAACTTTCCATTCAACGATGAACGGTAAAGGTCTCTCAATATCTCCCATGCCAACTATATTGATGCTTTTTGCTCACTCTTGTTCCCTTATCCATACCTCATTAGCAGCATTTGGCCTATTTCATTCCATCATCAAGTATGGGGGAGGTGTAACTCTTTTTTTTAAATTGACTAGTTAAAACTTATGTCAAAATATTTTTGGCATGGTAGATACTGATTTTCCCTCACCGCACCATGATCTTGTACGATTACAAAAGGGAAACTTTCGAATAAGTTTCGAGATGGCACAAGAAAGTCTAAGTTAGGGGTGGCCGGTAAATACCATATATAGGGAGGTATGGTGGACTCAAGTGGAATAACTGGTTTGAAAAAGGAGTTTGGACACACAGGCAAAATTCCTCTTAGTGTGAGTGAAGGCTAGAAAAAGACTAGGAAGCGACCAACTAGAGAGCAATAATTGTCATAATCATTCAGAGCGACAAAGCAATATTGAATCGGGCATGTAAGTGATATAACTATTCTGAAATAAAAAGATCATCAAGGCATGATAGACTTTTTAGTCATAAACATGTGTGAACATGTGCCAAGTCAATCCAAGAATTCTCCGAAGGGAAATACCACTTCAATATGCCAAACCATGAACAATGCAATGCATGTAAATTATTTCAACAACACATTATGCACTCTAGATATTTGAGATCAGCCACAAAGAAACCATGAACACCAGGAAAGCATTGTAAAAATAGCACTATGTCGCTACAAGCTGGTCTCTAGATCATAAGTACATGCATATGTACAAAAGTAGAAACAAGAAGAGTTCATACCGGTTTTCCTTGTTGCTTCCCTTTCGTCAATCTTCGTCATTACTTCCTTGTCACTTGCACGGCTGAACGTGGGAAATATAATCAAATGCCATCACGGACTCGAGCTGAAATATGAAGACAAAGCAAACTAAAGAGAGAAAAGGTAATCTTTCTGGGTTTTTCAAAGGTTAAACGAAAGCAAAAGAAAAGAGAAATATTTTTTTTGTTTTTTCAAATTAAAGGAGAAAAGAAGAACATGCAAAAACTCCCCCAAGCTTAGGTTTTTGGCATAAGTAGGTAGCAGCTACTGCCCCCATGAGCCTCCTGGTCCGGGGTGGTACGGGTAAGTCCACGATTCGTACGAACCCTTCGGTGCATACACCGAAGTCCTCGGGTCCTCCCATGAGGAAGGATCCGCGCTCCAAGCAGAGGAAGACCCCTCACCAAACTGGGTGACGGTCTCCCCCTGGAAAGGTGGGAACTCACCATGCTCCTCGTCGTCGAGCACAACCCCCGCCGTGGGGTTATGCAACTAATACTGGGCCAGGAACACATCAAACTGGACATCATTGCAGGACCATCCTTTCCTGCGGGTATAATAAAAAAAAGTGGTGCAGATAGACGAATCTCTCGAATAATAGTCTTTTCAAACCTCAAATATCAACAAGGTTACCAAACTCGGAAGTCATGGTAACAAACTTATGCCTCTTCATAGCAACAAGATCAAGACTTGAGTAAGTAAATGGGACATCATCAGGATGTGGGGTGCCATTAAGAAAGTCAAGGATAAGTGTGGCATAAATGACGCCACCAAATAAATCTCCCTTGTTACCATTCATAGCAAGGCATTGAGAAATTAAGGCACCCACATTATAATCACTCCTACCAGAGAGGGCGTTCGCTTAGATAGAAAAATCTGGTGTGGAACCGTTGCTCGTGTTGTCGCGAGCCAACGCCCCTCTAGCAATAAAATACGCAAAATACCTAAGGTGGGGGGATAAGATGCTGGAAATCTTTGTACGCTGGATATCCCTCGTCTCCTGGCTACAAAGAGAGTCGAAGAGAGCCCTTAACTCGGAGGGCTGAGTGTTCGTCTTCGTCGTCTGACCAATGTTCGGCATACCTATTATATCACAAAATCTTTCCAAAGACATGTTCATAAGCTCATTTTAAATTTTAAACTCAATAACCCCAGCATCATGATTATATCCGGAACTATTAATGAAACATGAGGTGAGTTTTTTATACTGTACCACACAACATAGTGCTAGCCGTTTCAAACCTGCATTGGCGCAAAGGCCATAAAATTCCTCCTTGATTCCTGCAGCTTCGAGAAAATCATCGCACGGATACATCATTGCGCGTGCGGGGCTCATGTTTTCCAACAACTTTAGGGGCACATGATCTTCATTGTAGCTCACCCTAGTAGCCGAGGGTGAAGCTGCAGCTCTAGTAACTCGATCGGAGCACTCGGGCTTCTTCTTCCCAAGACACCCCTTTTCTTTTCCTAGCAAACTCATTTCTGATTTTTTTAACAATTCACAAAAACAAGGATTTACACAAAGTGAGTTGAGGCAAACTAGTCTACTCACTTACCTAAGGCATAAACTTGCATCAGAACTTGGAAAATAAATTTCTACACATGTATGCAAGCTCATATGAACAGCACCAAGAACTACTAAATACTCAAAAATGAAGCCACCAATCCAAAATCTAATTGGAGGGGTGGAGGAGTTACATACCAGGGAGTATTTTCCCAAAATCTCAACTCAAATGATGGGTCTTAGAGAGAGATCAAAATTTTGGATGGAGAGCAACAAGAACGCAAGTTCCAGGTGCAGAACTCGTGTTTTGGGTAAGAAAGAGAGAGAGAGAGGAAGAAGACTCACCTGGCTGCCTGCCTTGTGGGTCCAGGGGCCCTGTGGGCGCGGCCATGGGGCAGGCCGCACCAGCTGGCCGCCACTGGTGGCCCCGCTGACCAGCCCCAGGTGCTCCTGGTTCACTCTCAACGTGGAAATTTTTATTTTTATTTTTCTGGATTTTTTCTGAAAACTTCACTGTTGAAAAAAATTTGGAGTTCAAAAAGCTGTGAAACTTTCTGAAAACTTGAAGCAGTGGTTAGAAATGTGAAGCTTCAAAAACATAAAAACTTGGTACAGCAAAGAGAATAAAATCTAAGGCAAATGGAAACATAACAAGCTCCACTTTTTACCTATATAAAACATGCTAGCTAGCAAGGTTGGTTAAGTCTTACCAACAAACCAACGATATATAGAGTAGAAAGTTTCACCTCTCATGAAGTGATCATTGCACCTTTACTTTAATGGACATTGTCCCCACCATAATGGTTTTATATTTGTGGTGAACATGTAGAGGACAATCCCATTCTCCAAACTTCACGTTCTCGATATTCTCTATAGAGTTAAGGCCATTCCTTTTGTCGATCTTCTTCGGAAAATACACCGTGTGTTCTTTATCATCAACGTTGAAGGTGACCTTTCCTTTATTGCAATTAATGATAGCAGCTGCGGTGTTAAGAAAAGTTATACCAAGAATAATGGACATGCTCCCATCTTCGGGCGTGTCAAGCACAACAAAATCTGTAAGGATTAAGCTATTAGCAACTTCAACAGGAACATCCTCACAAATACCAATCGGGATGGCTATTGACTTGTCAGCCATCTGAAGAGGGATAATTATTTTTTATGGAGCAAGGAATGGTGGGTATACTTGGATCACCAAGCTTCTCTGGAATCTTTCCACTTAAAGAGTAATTAGCAAGCATCGTAGATATTGCCTCATTAGGAACTTTTCTTTTATTAGTAAAAATATCTTTCATATATTTGGAATGAGGTGGTAACTTAGTAGCATCAGTCAAAGGAATTTGAAGAAAAAGAGGTTTCATCCATTCACAAAATTTATTGTAGTGCTCTTATTCTTTGGATTTTAGAGACTTACCTGGAAAGGGCATGGGTTTCTGTACCCATGGTTCTCTTTCCTTCCCATGTCTTCTTGCGATGAAGTCTTCTCTAGTATACTTCTTGCGTTTATTGGGTGCTTCTTCTTCTTGCACCTCAGGAGGATCATTCTTCTCCTTATCATTTTCTTCGGGCTCGGCACTGTCTTCAGTTTCAGCATCGGAGGTAGATATGCTGTTAGGATCAACAGCGGGTTCTTCACTTGTAATAGGATCATTGGAGTTGTCAGCTTCCTTGTGTTTCTTCTTCTTTTTTTCTTCTTTGGAGAGCCAACAATCTCGTCTTCTACCTGCACTCGAGAATCTTTCTCGATCCTCTTTGGATGCCCCTTGGGATGGAGAGGGTTCTGGGGGTGTGTTCCACCTTTGGTCTTTATACCATAAGCTTGTATATCCTGTTTGGTATTATTAGCAAGAAAACCTTTTTGCACATTAGAAATCTGTTCAAGCTGAGTCTGAACCATATGAAAATTCTTAACAAGACATTTAACATCATTAACTGTTCTATCTAGAACATCAAGTAAAATTTTGATAGAAAGAGTATTATCACACACTGACTTTGTATCCTCTCATTAAAATGGTCTTGCTTAATAATAAAATTATCAAGCTCATCTAAGCATTGGTCGGGAGGCTTATTTCATTGAAATCTAAAATAGAATGTACCTCTACCAAGGGAGGGTGAGTAGTAAGCTCACACAACTTCTTAATAGGAGGTAGATTCTTCACGTCTTCGGCTTTGATGCCTTTCTCCTTTATAGACTTCTTTTCTTCTTGCATATCTTCGGGGCTCAGAACAAGCATGCCCCTCTTCTTCGGTGGTGGAGGTGGTTCAGGGAAGGACCAATCTTCGTGGTTCTTGGCAATCTTTCCCATTAGTTCTTCAGCATCGTCCGGTGTTCTTTCCCTGAAAACACAACCAACACAACTATCCAAATAGGATCTGGATTCGTCGGTTAGACCAGCATAAAATATATCAAGTAATTCATTCTTTGGAAATTCATGTCCTAGTCTAGCCCTAATTAAAACACAATACCTCCCCCAAGATTTAAGGAGGTGCTCATCCTACAATTGTTGAAAGTTGTAAATTCTTTGTAAAGCAGCATGTTGCATATGAGCAGGAAAATATTTATCAACAAAAGTTTGAGCTATGTCCTGAGGACTCTTAATGGAACCATAATGTAGTGCATCATACCATGCTTTTGTGTCTTCCTTCAAAGAGAAAGGAAAAAGCTTAGCCACATAAAAATTGTGTATCCTCTCATCAGTAGTAAATAAGCCACCCAAATCAGTGAGTTTGGTTAGGTGTGCTATAGCATCATCATTTTCTCTGCCATAAAAGGGGCCAGCTTCGGCTGTAGATATAAGTGAAAGATCAATAGAGAAATCGTAATCAGGATCAGTGATGCATATAGGAGATGTAGCAAATTCAGGATCAGGAGTAATCTTGTTCTTCATGGAGTGCTTTTCAAGCAACTTCTTAATAGCTCCAGGGTCAGAGTTGGCACAGTCCGTAAGTTCCTTGCAAAAATCATCATCAAGAATAATGTAATAATCCTCAAGGCGCCTCTCCTTGAGTTTATATAAATCAGGGTAACCAAAGGCTTTGCAAGTAGAAAAATAGGTAGAAGGAGTTTCAGTCTCCATCTATGCTGCAACCTTAGCAATTTGTGATTCAAGAGAGTGACGAAGAAAACCAGCTTCATCAGGAGTAGTGGAAGCATCATCAAAAGTATCGGACATAGTAACAGACTCAGTAGAGGTAGCATGTGGTGGTGGTGCTGATGCAAACTTACTTATAACGGAAGATGAATCAAGCGTAACACTAGTGCTCAGAACAGTACCTTTTCTTGTAGTGGATGGTAAGATCGGAACCTTGGGGTTTTCTTTCTTACCCATGGTGGATAAAGTGCAGCAGGCAGAATAATTCAAGGAGACTTGTAAATAAAGCTATGCTCCCCGGAAAAGGCGCTAGAAAACAATACTTTATGACCCTCAACTGTAGGGGATCGAGATACTCCTCGCGGGCAAGAAAACCCAATTTATTGATTCGACAAAAGGTAAGCCAAAGAATATTTATAAGCTTTCACTGTTGAGTTGTCAGTTCAACCGCACCTGAAATATACGTGCTTGCAATAAAATATTAATAGCAAATGTGGTATGATAGTGGTAGTGGCGACAGCGAAAGTAAAGTAGCAAAAGCAAACTAGTAGTAACCAGCAGGATTAAAACACTATAGGCTAGGGAGATGGATGGTTGGGCACTGCTTGGATAAGAGGGAACATGTAATAGATTTTAACACGGGGCAAGGCACACAGAAAAGCAATGATCATCTAGGAAAATATCAAACATTAGGCATGTATCCCATAGGTAGTTGTGTGTGCTTGCAATAAGAACTTGCACAACATCTCTTCTCCTACACTCCCGCTACGAACGGGGCCAAAAGGAACTTATGGAGATTAAGCACCGGAACAAAGCATTAAACTCAGTGGATACATAAATTCCTCAAATTATAGTACATCCCCTTTGGTGTCCCAAGATGTCACCTTTGGGATCGCCGGTTCTGGACCATAATAGGTGCATACAACTCATAGATAGGATCAAGAACATAAATATACTCATGAAAACACAAGTGGTTCAGATATGAAAACATGGTACTCGGGCCCAATGTGACAAGCATTAAGAGCAACAATTGTAGCAAAGATGATAAACACCAAAGTAGATGATAGGCACATGCCCCCAACAATCTGACGAACTATTACATGATCTAACTCATCCAATACCTACCATCCCCTTTTCCTACAGCAGGGAATTACTCCCACACGTGAAGGGAAGTCATGGAGGGAGGATGGAGTGGTGATGATGATGACGATGGCGATGATCTCCCCTCACCGGAGGCCAAAATAGCCTCCAGATTATCCCTCCCTAGGAAGAACAGAGGGTGGTGGCGGCTCCGTGGCGGAAACTGGAAAATCGACTTCTTTTCTTGGGTTTTCCCATCACGAGAATAAATAGGGGCCTCGGTAGGGCACCAGAGGAGGGGGGAGGCCTCCAGGCGGTCTCCTGGCGCAGCCAGGGGTGGAGCCGCGCCAGCAGGGCGCCTGGAGCCCCTGTGGCCCCACTTCTGCTTCATGGAAGCTTCGGGTGCATGGATTTTTCCTGAATTTTCCAAGATACCTAAAAATCAATTTTCTTGCACACAATAAAACCATACAGGCAGCTCTGCTGAAAACAACGTTAGTCCGGGTTAGTTTATTTCAAATCATGCAAGGATGAGGGAAAAACAATTACAAAAGTATTTGGAAAAGTAGATACGTTTGAGACGTATCAGTTGCTCAGGAACAAGTAGATGTGAACATTATTGCTAGAAACAACTTCAACAACAATGCTTATAGGGGTAATTTTGCTAGCAATCCTAGACTGTTTCCATCCAACTATGGGAACAACAACACTTATCCTAGTAACATGAACCCCACTTCTGAATTAGAAAGCATGCGTAGAGACTTTATCACTACCAAAAAAGCCTTCAACAAGAGTGTAGAAGAGAAATTAGCCAAATTAGATAATCTCTCATTGAAGGTAGATAGCTTAGCCCTTGATGTAGAAATGCTTAAAATTATAACCTCTCCCCTTGAGGAGAGGAAGGCCACTCCTATTAATGCTATCCAATTACAAATTAATGCAAATATTAGGATGATGGTTAAACATAAAGAAAGATGGTCTGGAGAAAAAGAGGAAGAGGATATAATTAAGAGCCTTCCTACACACCACACATTTGCTACTATCCAAATTGTTGAGGACACCCAAACTATTAGCACCCAACACACTCCTAGTCCCATTGGACCTATTAATGGTGATGCTAATACCTCAACCTTAGAAGAAGAAACTCCTATGAACATAGAGGGTTTTGAACAAGTGAGCCTAGATGACACCACTACCACCTTTGATAGTAGTGATATTTATTTTGATAGTTCTACCCTTTCAGAAGTTATTAGTTTGCTGCACAAAATGTCTAAAGAACCCCCACACTAGCACACTAAATCTTGCCTTCATGGAGCATATCACTAATGCTCTCATCAAAGCTAGGGAGGAGAAGCTTAGAATAGAACCCTCCATACCTAGGAAGCTAGATGATGGTTGGGATCCTATGAAAAAAATTAAATTGAATAACTTCTCTTGCTATGCTTTATGTGATGTTGGAGATAGTACCTCCATTATGCCCAAAAGAATGTATGATATGTTTGAGTTGAAGCCCTTTGAGCCTTGTTCTTTTGGTGTTTATCTCATTGATTCTTCTGTAAAGAAACCTTTGGGGAAGATCGAGGATGTTCTTATCATTGTCAATGACAATTATGTTCCCGTTGATTTTACTATTATGGATATAGAGTGTGAACCTTTATGTCCAATCATTTTGGGACGTCCTTTTCTTCGCACCGTTGGTGCTGTTATTGACATGAAAGAGGGGAATATAAAATTTCAATTCCCTCTCAAAAAGGGGATGAAATAATTCCCTAGAAAAAAATCAAGTTACCTTTTGAGTCGGTTACGCGGGCTAGCTATTCACTCTCTCTTGATAAAACTTGATTATTCTTTTTCTTTATGCCTAGCTTAAAGGCGTAAAAAAGCGTGTGTTTGGAGGCAACCCCAGATGTTTTTACTTCTGTTTTGAGTGGTCTTGATGATTTTTACTACTGTAGCAACATCATTGTATCTTTATTTTCAAGCTTTGTGCCAAGTACTAGCCTCTGATGATAACGGAAGAAAAAGTTGTGACATGCTGTCCAGAAAACAGATTTTGCCTGCTTTACGAAAAAAATCAAAACAAAACACCAGTTCATCTTTTTGAGCTGTGTTTTTTACGCAGAATGCTCTATAAAATTGTGAAACTTTCATATGTTCTGGGTTTTTTTATTTGAGTTGCATAAGTACCCCAATAAAATTATTTACTACCTGCTGTTATGTTTTTCACAGATTCTGCCACGTTTTGCCTCTCTTCACTTTTGCAAACCTTAAGCTTGCTTTTTCTTTGCAAAACCTTTTTGGCGATCTTGATAAATAGTATCTCTTCAAGAATATCTTTATTTAAAGTGGATAAAAATTATTTTATTAAGGGTACTAACCTATCTAATCAGCTTATGATGAGTTATGTATGAAGGGAGTTTTCAAGTGTGCGAGGGAAGATGATGAAAGAAGATTCGGGAGTGTAAAATGCTCAAGCTTGGGGATTCCCCCATGCATCCCCAATAAACATTCAAGGAGACTCAAGCTTCTAAGATTGGGGTTGCCCCCGTGCATCCCCTTCTCCATCGAACAATCATCAGTTCGTCCTTCGTCTCATTATATTTTTATCACTTCATGCGTTATGTGCTATGCTTGGAGCGTCTCGCTCTTAGGTTTCCTTTTTAGTTTTATTTAGCTTTGCTGGCTGTTCATAACAAGTTAGACCCCAACTTACTTTGTGTGGGAGAGAAACACGCTCCACTTCAATCTAGAACACATCATAGGATTTTCATGCTTATCTTTTCTTTGTTGTGTGTTCTTTATCTTTTCGTAGTTGCTGCCATGTTTAGCTCTTAGTTTTCATGTTTATATTTTTCAAGAGATTTAGCTTTAGTTTATTTTAGTTTTTTGTTGGAACTCTCTTTAGTTTTCATGTTTATCTTGTTAAGAGAGTTGGTTGTTGCACTGAGTTGTGTATTGTCTTGAAGTAGGGAATTGAGGGTGCTATTCAATTGTAGTAGTAACTTGCAATAGTTTTGAGGTATTGTTGTGAGTTATTTTTGAACTTTTGGTGTTAAGAGCTCTAGCCTATTAGTGATAGGTGTCGTATTTTGGGAAATCCGTGTTTATTTTCAAAACCTACAAAAACTAGTTGAGGGATCGGATATTAGAGTGCACTCACATACCATGAGTCGAGGATAAGCAAGGATAACCAAACCCCCATGCACTCCTCCTCGGGGTACTCGTCTCTTTGTGAACCTCCTTATTAGATTGAAAGTTACCGATAAGAAGTGCATGAGTTCTTCAGACTAATGTAAGTATTGAAAGTTGACACTTGCACCTCCTCATATTTGCTAGCCTCTTCCGTACAACGAATTGCCATCTTCTCACTCCGAGAGTTGGTATCCACCTCGTTGGTGCATCCAAACCCTTTGCATGATACGCTCTGTCTTCATAAACCTCCTTATATCTTTTCTCAAAACAGCCACCATACCTACCTATCAAGGCATTTCCATAGCCTTTCCGAGATATATTGGCATGCAACATCCACCTTCTCATGACTTGATTTTCATGTCATACATGTTCCTGCTACACTGGCACAGGCATACATTTGCATACATCATGATAGCTACATCTTCTTTTTGTTGAGTACCTTTTAAAGAGTGATCTTCTTTACCTTCTCGTAAAATACAGTGTTGCCCTTAAATGAGGAAAAGATCCCAAAGAGGACAAATGAGACTTCAATAGAAAGAGACATTGAGGCCACCAAAAAGTACTAAAAAAGAGAAAAAAAAAGAGAAAAGAAATAAAAAGAGAGAAATGGGCAACATAACTATTCATTTTGAAATATCCACACTCGTACTCCCTCCTATATCTTTGTGCTCCATAGAGATGATCATTTATGCATATAGCTATGTGGGGACCCATCACACTATAGAACTTGGCTTGCATATTCCAAGGATGAGCCTCCTCTCAAACGAGCTCTAGGTCTTCGTGAGCGAGAAAATTAGAGTTAGATGCACCCCCACTAGTTCCATTGTAGAGCTTTTCTTAGCTCATATGTGCATCCGTTGGATGGCAATCCCTATTGCCCACATCATATCTATCATTTGGCCTTCTCTCGCCTATGATTGTCCTCATTGATCTAGAGGTGTGAAAGGCTCACATCAATGATGACAATCATAGGCGAGAAGGCCAAATGATAGATATGATGTGAGGAGTAGGGATAGCCATGCAACGGATGCACATATGAGCTAAGAAAAGCTCTCCAATGGAACTAGTGGGGGTGCATCCAACTTGCTCCCTCAAGAAGACCTAGAGCTCGTTTGAGGAGGCTCATCATTGGAATATTCAAGCCAAGTTCTATAGTGTGAAGGGTCCCCACATAGTTATATGCATATATGATCATCTCAATGCAGCACTAGGTATAAGAGGGAGTACGAGTGTGGATCTTTCAAAACGAATAGTAGTGTTGCCCCTTTCTCTCTTTTTATTTATTTTTCTTTTTTTTCTATTTTTTTGTATTTTTTGGTGGCCTCAATGGCTCTTTCTATTTAACTCTCATTTGTCCTCTTTGGGATCTTTTCATTTGTCCTCTTTGGGATCTTTTCTTCACTTAAGGGCAACATTATATTTTACAAGAAGTATAGAAGATATTCAAACTTTACAAGGTACTCAACATAAAGAAGATGTAGCTATCATGATGTATGCAAATGTATGCCTCTGCCAGTGTAGCAGTGTATGTGACAGATGATAACGGCTTCTCGCCCGTCGTTGGTTACCCCAAGTGGAAGGTGAGATGTAGTGTAATGACAAGTTTCCCTTGGTCAAGATACCAAGGTTGAGAGTATCGACCAGTAGGACTCCGTTAATTATAAGTAGGTGGTTCGGCAAGTGACGCGCCGTTTACGAGAATCACGTGCTTCCCTGGACCTGCACACAGAAACAAATAACTTTGCTCCCAACAAAGTTCGGAGAGGTTGTCAATCTCTCCGGTCTTGTTGTTTACAAAGGATCAAACGCAAGGTATAATGGTAATGGTGATAGCAGCCATAAAGTAAAAGTAGGAAATAAAATAGCGTGTAAACAGTGATGAGAATATGGACCGGGTTCCTGTGATGTTCACTAGTGATGTCTCTCTCCCAAAAGAAGATAAAACTGCTATGCGAGGTAAACAAATCACAGCTGGGAAATTGACAGGATTAAAAATGCACCGCAATGCTAACTATGCTACAAAGAAAGGACGAGGCTCAAAATCATGGGCGGTACGCCAAAATAAGTAGAACGAAATCCAACTGCATCTACTACTAATCATCACCCTTGAGATATCTATCCAGAACATCTCGCTGGTATTAAGTTGCAAGCCCCACCCAAAATATAAACCCAAAGAAATAAATAAACAATTGCATTAAAAAGCACTCTGCATAAATAAACAATCCTTGCAACCGCGGTTACAACCACCGTTGTTTCCCCCTTGTGACAACAACACATCCGCCTTGAGATATCTATCCAGAACATCTCGTTGGTATTAAGTTGCGAATCCCACCCAAAGTGTAAACTCAAAGCAACAGACAACTGCATTAAGGAACTTTGCGTAAAGTAAACAATCCTTGCACCTGCAAGTACAAGCACCGTTGTTTTCCCCCTTGTGGCAAAAGCACATCCCCTAGACTCATGTTTATGTCACTCAAGCGTGTCATCAGGGGGCATGAACCCACAATCAAGCATAACGTTACCTCTTGGAGTCACTACCTACTACTTGGCCAAAGCAATAAACACCAACGGAGAACATGCAAGAATTACTTAGGAACAAAAATATAAAAGATAAGAAACAAATATATTACTCAATCACAAACTGAACATAGTCTCATAATCCATAAGATCCCAGCAAACTCAGCATAGCAACAGCAGAAAATTACATATGTGCCTCGATCATGTAGGGAAGCTCACGAGGTCTAAACCATGAAGAACAAAGAGGGGAGGAGAACATCACATAGATACTTATCTCGGACCCATGGTCCTAGGGAGACTACTCACGGCACATCCGGGAAACGTCCTTGGTGGAGGGGAAGCTCCTGGAGGTCAATCCTCCCTCCGGTAGAGAAGCCAAATGATAGATAAGATGTGAGGAGTAGGGATTTCCATGCAACGGATGCACATATGAGCTAGGAAAAGCTCTCCAATGAAACTAGTGGGGGTGCGTCCAACTTGCTTGCTCATGAAGACCTAGAGCTCGTTTGAGGAGGCTCATCCTTGGAATATGCAAGCCAAGTTTTATAGTGTGAAGGTCCCCACATAGCTATATGCATGTACGATCATCTCTATGGAGTACAAGGATAAGAGGGATTATGAGTGTCGATCTTTCAAAAGGAATAGTAGTGTTGCCCGTTTCTCTCTTTTTATTTTCTTTTTTCTATTTTTTCTATTTTTTTGAATTTTTTGGTGGCCTCCATGGCTCTTTCTATGTAACTCTCATTTGTCCTCTTTGGGATCTTTTAATTTGTCCGCTTTGGGATCTTTTCCTCACTTAAGGGCAACACTCTATTTTACAAGAAGGCATAGAAGATCTTCACACTTTACAAGGTACTCAAGATAAAGAAGATGTAGATATCATGATGTATGAAAATGTATGCCTCTGCCAGTGTAGCAGGAAAATGTATACCATGAAGATCAAGTCATGAGAAGGTGGATGTTGCATGGCAATATATCTCGGAAAGGATATGGAAATGCCTTGATAGGTAGTTATGGTGGCTGTTTTGAGGAAAGATATAAGGAGTTTTATGATGACCGAGCGTATCATGCAAAGGGTTTGGATGCACCAACAAAGGTGGACACCAACTCTCGGAGTGAGAAGAGGGCAATGCACGGTACTGAAGAGGCTAGCAAATATGGGAAGGTCGAAGTGTCAACTTTCAATACTTACATTAGTCCGAAGAACTCATGATCTTACATTAGTCTAGTAGCTAGAGTTCTCAACTAGTTTTGTAGGTTTTGTAAATAAACACAGATTACCCAAAATACGATAACTATCACTAATAGGCTAGAGCTCTTGACACCAAAAAGTTCAAACATTACTCACAACAATACCTCAAACTATTGCAAGTTACTACTGCAATTAAATAGCAACCTCAATTACCTACTTCAAGACAAGACGTAACTCATTGCAACAGCCAACTCTCTTAATAAGATAAACAGGGAAACTAAAGAGAGTTCCAGCAACAAACTAAACAAAAGCCAAAGCTCTTACAAAAGACAAACTAAAACTAAACATGGAGGCAGCTACGAAAAGATAAAGAACATACAACAGCAGAAAGATAAGCATGAACAATCCTATGATTTGTTCTAGATTGGAGTGGAGCGTGTTTCTCTCCCGCACAAAGTGATCTGGGGTCTAACTTGTTATGAACAACAAGCAAAGCTAAATAAAACTAAAAAGGAAACCTAAGAGCGAGACGCTCCAAGCATAGCACATAACGCATGAAGTGATAAAAATATAGTGAGACGAAGTGCGAACTGATGATCGTTGATAGAGAAGGGGATGCACGGGGGCATCCCCAATCTTAGACGCTTGATTCTCCTTGAATATTTATTGGGGATGCATGGGGGCATCCCCAAGCTTGAGCTTTTGACACTCCCGGATCTTCTTTTATCATCTTCTCTCGCACACTTGAAAACTCCCTTCATACATAACTCATCATAAGCTGATTAGAGAGGTTAGTACCCTTAATAAAATAATTTTTCCCCACTGGAAATAAAGATATTCTTGAAGATCAACTGTTTCTTAAGATTTCCAATAAGTTTTTGCAAAGAAAAAGCAAGCTTAAGGTTTGCAAAAGTGAACAAAGGCAAAACGTGGCAAAATCTATGAAAACCAGAACATCATGTAGTAAAGAATTTTTTCGGGGTACTTCTGCAACTAAAAAAAATCTCAGAACATAGGAAAGTTTCACAATTATATAAAGCATGCTGTGTAAAAATTTGAGCGAAAAAAGATGAACTGGTGATTTGTTTCGATTTTTTCCGTCAAGCAGACAGAATCTGTTTTTTGGACAGCATGTCAGTACTTTTGCTTCCCTTAACATAAGAGGCTAAACTTAGCAAAAAGCTTGAAAATAAAGATACAATGATGTTGATACAGTAGTAAAAATCATCAATACCACTAAAAACCTAAGTAAAAACATCTTGGGTTGCCTCCCAAAAAGCTCTTTCTTTTACGCCTTTAAGCTAGGCATAAAGCAAATGATCAAGTTGTACCAATCGAACCAACATCAAGATCATCAAAAAGCTCTTCAATTGTAAAAATATTCTTAGGATGTCTTTCAAATAAAGGCCTAATGAAGATACTTCTAGGGATGAAACCAAAAGGAAAAAATCAATGGGAGTTTCATTTATAAATTTATCCAAGAGGGGTATTTCTTCGAAAGTTTTCACGGTTTCAACTCCTTTGGCAATGGGTGGATTATTTTTGGGTCGAGGAACATTAGGGACATAATTGAACTTAGGTTCCTTCCTTGCCGGATTCTCTACCTTTTTTGGTTTGATTCAGGAGAAAGTATTTGCCAACGTGTCAATGATTTCCTCAATCTTATCTACCCTAGAAGGATCCAACTCATGGAATTTGATGGTCTCCAAAGTTTTAATAGTTTTATGCATGGAGCTATCAAGTCTATTCAAATTCCCTTGAATCTTGTGATCCATCTCATTTATCCTACTTATGCTTGGTTTTTCATCATGTGAACTACAGTGATATCCCCTTGAATGCTAGCAACGGGGAGATTTCCAACAAGATTTTCAATAACATTAAGAGACTAAAAAACTGGTGCTTCTAGAAAATTCCCATTGATAGCAGTATCTAGAATGAACCTATTCCAAGGAGTAATTCCAACATAAAAATTTCTAAGCAGGATAGTAGTGGATTGCTTCTTGGTGGCTCTTTTCTGAAAATCATTAATTCTATACCAAGCATATTTTAATCTTTCACCACCTTTTTGTTTAAAGGTGAGAACCTCTGTCTCAACAAAGGAAAAAGGACCAGACATAATGACAGCTACTAGCAAGATAAATAATTTTTGATAAAGGACACAAAGATAAAAACTGAAAGGTAAACTAACAAGACTAAAAAGTAAAGGTAAAAGATAGTGTGCAACTCCCCTATCTTAGCACTCGGATTCCCCGACAACGGTGAAGAGAGATGATAACGGCTTCTCGCCCTTCATTGGTTACCCCAAGTGGAAGGTGAGATGTAGCGTAACGGCAAGTTTCCCTTGGTGAAGATACCAAGGTTGAGAGTATCGACCAGTAGGACTCCGGTAATGTTAAGTAGGTGGTTCGGCAAGTGACGCGCCGTTTACGAGAATCACGTGCTTCGCCTGGACCTGCACACAGAAACAAATAACTTTGCTCCCAACGAAGTTCAGAGAGGTTGTCAATCTCTCCGGTCTTGTTGTTTACAAAGGATCAAACACAAGGGATAATGGTAATGGTGATATGATACGTCCAAAATGCATCACTATTTTATATAGTAATTCTTTCTTATTCATTGATATATTTCATCATATGATGCTATTCTTATGTTGGTTTGGCTTGTTTTACACAGTTTGCAACTTTTCGATGCCGAAGCAGCAGACGCAGGATTCAGCGGTAAAAAGTGGACGCTGAGTTGCTGAAGGAGAACACCTCCAAACTACCTGAAAATGCACGGGGGTAATTTTCCAGAAGTATGACGAAGACACTCAAAAGAGGGGCCAGAGGGGTGCAACAGGGTGCCCAAGCACCACCCTAGCCACGCCGGGAGGGCGCCTGGATCCCTGGGGCCACTCCCGGCTCCCCCCACTGGCCTATATATCACTCATCGTCCAAAAACCCTAAAAAGAGGAGAGTTTTCGGAGTTCCGTCGCCGCTCCGTGGTGGAAACCTACACAGGAGAAAAGACATCTCCGGCGGGCAGATTCTGCCGGGGCGAGCACCTCCCGGAAGGGGAGATCATCACCATCGTCACGGGCATCATCGAGATCATCATCAACATCATCCCCAACATCAGCACCATCCTCATCTTTATACAATCACACCTCAGAAGTCCAACTTGTGTTGTAATCCGTATTATCTATCCTCTCTACTCTATCGGTGTTGATTACTACCGTGTGATGAATGCTATTGAGTTTTGTTGGAGAAATATCATTGTGTCCAGATTGTTTATCATCTGTTTATCCCCATTGATCATGATCTCTTTTATGTCTTGTGAGTAGTTACTTTAGTTCTTGAGGACATGGGAGAAGTCTAGTTGTTAGTAGTCATATGATGTTGAAGTAATATGTGTTGTTTGATACATAAGTTGTATTGTTATTTTCCTAGTGGTGTTGTGTGAGTCGAACACTCAACACTTCGCCTTATTAAGGACCTAGGGGAATGCATTGTGTATAATGAATGCTTACGGTGGGTTGCGGGAGTGACAGAAACCTGAACCCCAGTTCGCACGCTTTTGCACAAGGGAACAATGGATCAACGATCGTATTGCTATGGTTAGGCTTTTGCCTTAATTACTATCTTGTATTTGCGGATGCTTGCAAGGTGTTTAATCATAAGAGTGCACTTATCTTAGTCGAGAGGGTGTACTAGCATAGATCCACCCACTCAACACTTATCAACAAAGCACATAGTACTGATGCGGAATATGGCGAAAGCACATGACTATTTCTCCCGTGTGTCCTCAAGAACGCTTTAGCATTTATAAGCTCAGTTGCTAGGCCTGTCCTTTGCTCGAAAGGATTGGTCCACTTGTTACTCCTCGGTACCTTTCACTTTACTCGCTTTTAACTTTTTGTTGCTTATAGCAAAAACCCCTAAAAAGTTATCTTTCAGTTCCTGCAGCTATTTCTTTACCACAGTCACTTACCAATACCTTCTGCTTCTCGTTGGGTTCGACACTCTTACTTATCGAAAATGCTACAAACGTTCCCCTACAGTTGAGGGTCATCAAGTACTGTTTTCTGGCGCCATTGTCGGGGAGCGTAGCGCTATTAGTAAGTAAAGCTGGTAAGGAAGTCTTTATATTCCTGTTTTTATTTTTGCCATTGCTGCTTTGGTCCTTATGGACACCTCTACTCTTGGATCGTTATTTATGGGGAAACGCCCCACAACTTTGGTGGTCACTCCTGCCCCTACTGAAATTGTGCCTTATAAAATACCATCCGGTATTATCAATTATGTCTTACCTAATCGTTACGCAGGAGATAGAAACCCAGGTGAACACTTGCTATATTTAACACAACTATGTTCATTATTTAATCTTGCACGTGTTTTGCTATAATTCATCATGAAGAAATTATTCTCCATATCACTTATGGTAAAGCTTCAGATTGGTATAGGCTCCTTGATAACTCACATTTACTTAATTGGGAAGAGCTTATGTCTCTCTTTTATACAAAGTTTTACCCTCTTCACGAAATTCATCGAGACAGGAATTACATCCACAACTTTTGGTCTCGCGATGGAGAGAGCATCTCTCAAACTTGGGAGAGACTGAAGTCCCTAATGTTCAAATGTCCTATCCATGAACTCCCCAAAAATATTATACTTACAAATTTTTATGCCAGGCTTTCTCGTCAAGATAAGGAGATGTTGGATGCCACCTCTAGCGGGGTATTCCAGATAAGGAGCGTCGAAGAAAAGTGGGATCTCATTGATAAGATCCAGAAGAATACAGAAGACTGGGAAATCGACAAAGGTATTGAACTTGCTATAAATTATGGGCATGATTATATTGAGAGCTATGTGAAAACTGATTATTTTAATACCTTTTGTTCTAAGATTGGTCTTGATTCCCAGATTATGATTGATTTCTATAAGAACTTTGCCTCTCACATTGACTCTTCGAAAGAACAGAAGGCTCAGTACCATAAACCCATTAAAGAATTACCTGTTGATATAAATGTTGCTGACCTTATTCTGCCTGCAGTTTTCTATGAAAAGCCCCCTTTTCCTACAAGGATGAGGGAGCACTCTTTTGTGACAGGCATAATAAATAAAAGTGAGAGAAGAACTGACAAACCTGAGGACCTGATCAAGGTTGATCCTGAAGTTGCGATGGTTAAAGATTTAGTTACTGATGATGTTTTAGATTCCAAGAAATATTTTTGTGTTGTTTCAACTAACATTGTCACAGCCAAGATTAAGAGCCGAATTTCAGGTACACCAGTTGTATCTGTCAAGATAGGATATCACAACTATTACGGTCTTTGCGATTTGGGATCTAGTGCTAGCGCTATTCCTTATTCACTCTAGCAGGAGAACATGGGTGATATTTCACCCTGTGAACTTGAAGAGATCGATGCTACTATTTATCTAGCAAATAAAGAAACTATCTCTCTCATTGGAATTGTGAGAGATGTTGAAGTCCTATGTGGAAAGGTAAAGTATCCTACTGAATTTCTCGTACTTGGTTAAGTGCAAGATAGTTTTTCCCTATTATCTTTGGTAGACCTTTCCTCAGCACTTATTGTGCTATTATAGATTGGAAAAAAGGTAAAGTCTCTGTTGAATTCAATGGTGAGCCATATGAATTTAACTTTTCTAAATTTTCAAAGCAACCTCGTGGTACTGATTTTCCTGGTGATGATAAAATTATTGAAAATATTGCTTCTATTTCTATTCCTCCTAATGATCCTTGACAACAATACATGGAAGACACCGAGAATGATATACATATGCAGGAAAGAAATGAGTTTCACGAAATATTTGCAAGACAAGCTGCTATCCTGAAGCACAACCTTCTAGTTGAGCCTTTAGGAATCCTAGCACAACCAAAATAAGACCCGGTGTTTGACCTCAAACCACTGCCCGATACGCTCAAGTATGCCTATTTAGATGAAAAGAAAACATATCCTTTTATTATCAATGCTAACCTTTCAGGATTTGAAGAAGAGTGACTATTAGAGACACTTCGCAGACACCGTGGTGCCTTGGGATATACCCTTGATGACGTTAAGGGGATTAGTCCATCGATTTGCCAACACACTGTCAATCTCGAGCCCGATGCTAAGCCAGTTGTTGATCATCAACGACGGCTGAACCCAAGGATGAAGGACGTGGTTAGGATGGAGATTCTCAAGCTTCTAGCCGCATGTATCATCTATCCTATAGCTGATAGTTGGTGGGTAAGTCCAGTTCATTGTGTTCCTAAGAAAGGATGTATGACTGTTGTTCCTAATGATAAAAATGAACTAATACCTCAAAGAGTCTTTATTGGATATAGAATGTGTATTGATTACAGGAAGTTGAACAAGGCAACCAGGAAGGACCACTACCTGCTGCCCTTTATTCATCAGATGCTTGAGAGGTTGTCTAAAAACACCAACTTTTGCTATCTTGATGGGTACTCTGGCTTCTCTCAAATCCATGTTAACAATGCCGATCAAGAGAAGACCACTTTCACGTGTCCTTACAGAACTTATGCTTACAGGCGTATGCCTTTTGGTTTATGCAATGCACCTGCTACTTTTCAGAGATGTATGTCTGCAATTTTTCATGGTTTCTGTGAGGAGATTGTGGAAGTCTTCATGGACGATTTCTCCGTCTATGGAACTTCATGTGACCCCTGTCTCCACAATCTTAATAAAGTTTTGCAGAGATGAGAGGATACAAACTTAGTTCTAAACTGGGAAAATTCCACTTCATGGTTAGCGAAGGGATCGTGCTTGGTCACAAGATTTCCGAGAGGAGAATTGAAGTGGACAAGGAGAAGATTGAAGCTATTGAAAGGATTCCCTATCCAAGGGAAATTAAAGGTATTCGTAGTTTTCTCGGTCATGCTGGTTTCTATAGAAGATTTATTAAAGACCTTTCTAAGACTTCGATACACCTCACTAATCTTCTCCATAAGGATGTTCCTTTTGTATTTGATGAAGATTGTAAGGAGGCTTTCGAAGTTCTTAAGAAAGCTTTGATAACCGCTCCTTTAGTACAACCACCTGACTGGAAATTGCCCTTTGAAATTATGTGTGATGCTAGTGATTCTGCTGTTGGAGCTGTGTTAGGACAAAGGGTTGATAAGAAATTGAATGTTATACATTATGCTAGCAAAACCCTTGATAGTGCTCAAAATAATTATGCTAATACTGAGAAGGAATTCTTAGCAGTAGTTTTTGCTTGTGATAAATTTAGACCTTATATTGTTGATTCTAAAGTTATTATTCATACTGACCATGCCGCCCTTAAGTACCTTATGGCAAAGAAGGATGCCAAACCAAGAATCATCAGGTGGGTACTCCTTCTTCAAGAATTTTATTTACAGATTGCTGATAGAAATGGAGCAGACAATCCGGTGGCGGATAATCTTTAAAGGATGGAAGATATACCGCAGTTTTCCAAACGAACAACTTGCCATTGTAAAAGTACAATCTCTCTCCGATCCTTGGTTTGCAGATTATGCTGATTTTCTCGTTGCAAAGTATTTGCCTCCAGGTTTAACATTTCAGCAAATGAAGAGTTCTTTCATGATTTGAGGCACTACTTTTGGGATGACCTTCATCTTTTGAAAGGTCCTGATGGGATCGTGAGAAGATGTATACCGGAACATGAGCAAAAGGACATTCTCAAGCAATGTCACGATAGTCCTGACGGAGGACATCACGCCGGTGAGAGGACCGCACATAAGGTTCTCCAATCAGGTTTTTATTGGCCTAATCTCTTTAAAGATGCTAGAAATTATGTTTTATCTTGTGATAAGTGTTAGAGAGTTGGTAATATTAGTAGGAGGAATGAGATGCCTATGAATTAATCACTAGTGGTTGAGCCTTTTGTTTGATGGGGTTTTTATTTTATGGGTCCTTTTCCTCCTTCACACAAGTACACTCAAATTTTAGTAGTTGTGATTGTGTAACCAAGGGGGTTGAAGCAATCCCCACTCAGAGTGTTGATCACAAAACATCTTTGAAAATGCTCAAAGATGTAATTTTCCCTAGGTTTGGTGTACCTAGGTATCTTATGGCAGATGGAGGATCACACTTCACGCATGGAGCTTTGAGAAAAGCTCTAGAAAATTACAATGTCAATCATAGAATTGCTTCACCGTACCATCCTCAAACCAGTGGGCAAGTTGAGCTCACCAAATGAGAGATCAAGCTGATCTTGCAAAAGACAGTTAACAGTTCTAGGAAGAACTGGTCAAAGAAGTTAGGAGATTCTTTGTGGGTGTATAGAACTGCTTACAAAAACCCCATGGGCATGTCCCCGTATAAGATGGTCTATGGCAAGGCTTGCCATTTGCCATTAGAATTAGAACATAAAGCTTTCTGGGCTGTTAGAGAGCTTAATGCTGACCCAAGGTTAGCCGGTGAAAAGCGTCTCATGAACTTGAATTCTCTAGATGAGTGGAGAATTGAAGCTTACGAGAGTGCTAAAATGTTCAAGGAAAAGGTAAAGAAGTGGCATGATAGAAGGATTCTAAAACATGAATTTAATGTTCGTGATACAGTTTTATTGTTTAGATCCCGTTTCAGGTTCTCTCCACGTAAACTACTTTCTAGATGGGAAGGGCCATTTCATATCGAAGAACTCTATCGGTCAGGTGCAATCAAGATTAATAATTTTGATGGCACCAAACCTCAAGTTGTGAATGGGCAAAGACTCAAGCATTACATGGCGGGAGACCCCGTCAATGTTGATGTAAATATAATAGACACAACAACTCATGAAGAATATGTTGCAGCCCCGTTTTAGACATCAGCAGAAGCAGAATAAGAGAAGTCATGTATTACGACAAGGAAACGTCGCGAACCGCCATAAAAGTTCCGGATTACGAGTTTTTGCAAAATATAGAAAATTCAGAGCCTAATTGGAGCCGGCGAAGAACTCCAGGGGGCCCAGGCGTCCCCCTGGCGCGGCCTACCTCCTAGCCGTGCCGGGTGGCCGCCAGGGAACCCCGGTGCCCGTCTATGACTCCACTTTGGCTCGTTACCTTCCTATTGTTGCAGAAATTTTTTCTATATATTTTCCCGGATAGCCCCGGCACCGTATCTCCCGTTTTCGCATGTTTTCTTCTCGAATTGTTTCTGCCAGGATAAAAGGGCTATTGTTAGAGATGTCTTCTTGTGGCTCGAGCGGAGAGGACTTCTTGGGGCGACGTCTACGCCAAGTCCAGCAGGATCTAAACCAAGGTAAGAACATTGATTGGGACACAGAAGAAGAAATTGCCGCAAGACAAGCAGAGATGGAGCGATCCGTTAGAGAGGAACTCAAGATTATCACTACCCCACAACAAGGAGGTCCAAGAAATCCCATCATGGTGGGGTCTGTCCAACCTCAATATGATCTTTCTCTTAACCTTTCAGGGCCTCCCACTTCACTTGAAGATCAACGTACGATCTCCACCATCTCCGAGGCTTACCGCATCACCAATCAACTCTGTGAAGATTTCCGTGTACTTAAAGTACAAGTCGAAGTCTTGGAATCAGAAAACCGAACCCTTCGCCGTGTCATTAGGGATCTGAAGAATCAACAAGAACAGGAATGAGGAGTAAATCTCCTCGGGTAATGGCACCCCCTCAGCTTGTTCCAAGCTTGGAGGAGTGCCCGGTATCTTTATCTTTGTCTTAGTCTTTTAGAGTCAAGTAGAGTAGCATCATGACTAGGGAAGTTATTGTATGAAATAGGTGTTTGCATTGACGTCTGTCACTCCTTCTGTGGAGAGTCTGTATCCGTGAGTGTGGAGTCGTCTATGATGGAATATTAATGAGAAGTCTATTGGTTCCTTCGCTGCACTCGGTATTCTCTTCACGCAATTGACCTTATATGATGATTCTTATGGAGAGTATTGACCTTATATCAGGTATGGCTTTGAAAACTTTATTTAATTTTGGCAAACATAGCTTTGGTCTTGACAAGTTGCATGTTTTCTCAAGTAGCGACATAGCCAAAACCTTTATGTTATTATGCTTGAAGTGTTATGTTGACAAGGAAGACAACTTGATGTGTTATGCTTACCTTAATGTTTATGCTTTATATGTTTTCCATTTAAGTTAGCATCAATTGTCTGTTCTCTCAAAGCCTTTTCTAGCCAAACTCTTTGCCTAGCAGATTTCTGCTTGTGCATCCATACCCTGAAACCAAAATCTTCCATTTGAGTCCATTATACCTTCCTATTCATGGTATTCCCCTACCACTTCTATAAGTATATAATTTATGTGTTATCCTTAAATGTTCAAAATATTTTGTTTTGTGCCTCTTGTGTAGTTCATGAGGAAGTAGTAGGTAACTCATGATCTTCTTAAGTTGGACAAGTTTTACCCTGGAATTGCATGTCTAATCTTCAAACCCATAATACGAGGAGGAACTGGCATGAGTGCGCCCAGCTCGAAAGATAATACGACAAACAAACCCTCCTTCACGCTTGGTCTATGAGAAATCAGAAACTTTGGTAGTGATAAACAAAGGAGATTAAGGGGATATGATCGTCCCCACTTGGGAGCCGTTCCTCGACACTTGTCCATTTTGAGAAGTAATTGAGCTGTCTATTAGCACTCGTTGACAAACTATGCACCTCCCAAAGTTTATTTTCATCCTGTTTGATTTAAGAATAGCACATAAGTTTTCCCTGCTTGCCTGTAACAAGGCTTTTCATTTAGTTTTATGTTGAGTCAGTTTCCCCACTTCCTTCCTTCCTTAGAAGAGAACATACACTTGATGCTGATGAGGATTCATTCATATAATGCTGCATTAAATTTTTCCATGCCACATCATTGTTGACATTATCTTTTGATAAGTAAGTTGTTTGCAAAAGCTTTGCCGAGCAAACATCTTCCTTTGTGTTAGCATTTGCACTTCATGACTAATAACATGTTCTTTCAAAATCTTCAAGTTGTTTCATTATAAAGAGTAAGAGCAAAAGTAAAAGTTATTAGTTGTCCTTTGACCAAGGATATGTTTGCCATAATTTGATGAGTTTCCTTAGCCCTACTTTTGATTATAATTGTTATTACTTTCTCATAAGGACCTTATGAGTTGAGGTTGCCGTTGAGGATGCTTGAGTTTGATGAAGAAACCTTGATGCTTCTTGTCCGTATTCTATTTATCGACACTTCTCTATCTAAACTTGTGGATAGGTTTACTGAGATAAGTTTCGCTTGGGGACAAGCGAGGTCTAAGCTTGGGGGAGTTGATATGTCCAAAATGCATCACTATTTTATATAGTAATTATTTCTTATTCATTGATATATTGTTGTTTTGGCTTGTTTTACACAATTTGCAACTTTCCGATGCCGAAGCAGTAGACGCAGGATTCAGAGATAAAAAGTGGACGCTGAGTTGCTGAAGGAGAACACCTCCAAACTACTTGAAAATCGACGGAGGTCATTTTCCAGAAGGATGCCGAAGACACGCAAAAGAGGGGCCAGACGGGGCCACAGGGTGCCCAGGCGGCCACCTGGTGCGGCCCCCACCCTAGCCGCGCCAGGAGGGCGCCTGGACCCCTGGGGGCACTCCCGGCTCCCCCCGCTGGCCTATAAGTCACTCGTCGTCCAAAAACCCTAAAAAGGGGAGAGTTTTTGGAGTTCCGCCGACGCTCCGTGGCGGAAACCTACAGAGGAGAAAAGACATCTCCGGCTGGCAGATTCCGTCGGGGAGAGCACCTCCTAGAAGGGGAGATCATCACCATCGTCATCACCATCGTCACAGGCATCATCGAGATCATCATCAACATCATCCCCAACATCAGCATCATCCTCATCTTCATCCAATCTCACCTCACAAGACCAACTTGTGTTGTAATCCGTACTATCTATCCTCTCTACTATACCGGTGTTGTTTACTACCGTGTGATGAATTCTATTGAGTTTTGTTGAAGAAATATCATTGTGTCCAGATTGTTTATCATCTGTTTATACCCACTGATCAAGATCTCTTTTATGTCTTGTGAGTAGTTACTTTAGTTCTTGAGGACATGGGAGAAGTCTAGTTGTTAGTAGTCATATGATGTTGAAGTAATATGTGTTGTTTGATACTTAAGTTGTGTTGTTATTTTCCTAGTGGTGTAGTGTGAGTCGAACACTCAACACTTCGCCTTATTAAGGATCTAGGGGAATGCATTGTGTATAAAGAATGCTTACGGTGGGTTGCCGAAGTGACAGAAACCTGAACCCACTTCGCACGCTTGTCCACAACGGAACAATGGATCAACGAGCGTATTGCTATGGTTAGGCTTTTGCCTTAATTACTATCTTGTATTTGCGGATTCTTGCAAGGTGTTTAATAATAAGAGTGCACTTATCTTAGTCTAGAGGGTGTACTAGCATAGATCCATCCACTCAACACTTATCAACACATCACATAGTACCGATGCGGAATATGGAGAAAGCACGTGACTATTTCTCTCGGGTGTCCTCAAGAACGCTTTAGCCTTTATAAGCTTAGTTGCTAGGCCTATCCTTTGCTCGAAAGGATTGGCCCACTTGTTACTGTTGAGGTTCGGGGCAGAAAACATAAATTTTTCATAACCTACGAGACCCATACCCAAGACCTATGCTATGCTGATGCAAGTAACGGACGGAAATAGATCACATACCAGTATGTAGTCCGTTAAGCGGGAAACGTTCCCGCATGAACGTGGTTGGTGTAGTCGTACCGGCAATCCCCGATGTCGCGCAGATCCACGATGACTCCTGTAGCCACCCGATCCTTGTAGACCGATGACGGGATTACGTCCCCGTCGGAACGTTGCTGATGAAGACCTCGCGATACGACCACGACGTTGAAGTAGCACCACAAGTGTAGTGCCTCGCGGGATTATACACATACAGTATACCCGACGTCCCTCCGGGCTCCGAACCAATAGAGCAGCGGAAAGAAGATGGATTCGGATCCCGATTCCAGCAGCACGACGGCGTGCGTATGGTGGAGAAATCCCCAACCAAGTGTAGACTCCAAACAAGGGGAGGCCACTCGAGGAAGGAGAAAGGAGGGAGAGAGAGATGCGAACTTATCTCAAAAATATGATGAATAAAAGGGCACCTCTACCCCTCCTTATATAGGCCAAGGAGGGGTGCCACCTCCCCTCCACTTCCGGGGGGGGACTAATCCCAAGGGGAGGGGGGTGCGCCATGAATAAAGGGGGTGGGCCCCTCTATGGCGCCATGGCCCATGGGGGAGGACTCCCTCTCCCCCTAATGGGCCCTATGAGACCCATATGCCTTTTAATTCATTTTAAATATATTTAAGTATATTTTAATATTTAATTCAGATAATTAAATAACAAAACATATATTAAACATTATTAAATATATTTTGAACCTTTCAAAATACCCGGAAGAACTTCCGGCCTTCATCGGAACAATTCCAGTGTTCTCTCCAATTTCTCCGGTGATCCCGAATCAATCCTTACTGCATCGAGTACCCTTAAGTGTAACACCCTACGGTCCGGGAAACAGCAGACATGATCGAGACAATTCTCATTGATCAATGACTAATCAATTGGACCTGGTTACAATCCTTAATAGCCCCTGCGCTTCCATCGAATGAACTTCAATCGCTGTTGGATCCGTTAACCGTGTGCCTGTTCCCTTTGTCCTGGGGTACTTTGCTTGTCCGAGGTTTGATCATCGGTATCCACTATACCTAGTTCGTCCTCGTTCTCAACAAACAAGTTTACTCGTTCCCGTGATATTACAACTCCGTGACCTAGTCACACGTTTGCAAACTTTATGATGTAACATCACCGAGTGGGCCCAGAGTACCTATCCGTCACACGGATGGACAAATCCTGCTTTGATCTATTTGCATACTCATTAACATATCTATTCGGAATACCTGAAGTACTCCTTTATGACCAGCATATTTCAGTCAGGCGGTGGGTAGAAAATCAAGGCATCCTAATAGACAGTAATTACGTATGATCATTACGGTCTAAGGATCTGGTCACTATGTTATAGTTATCGCAATGTCGAACTATGTGACTTGATCACATCGCAACACTTCTGGTGGGTGTATGTCCATCATATCATTATCCAATGATACGACTGCATTGTCAACAGACGCCATTGTCTCATGATCAGGAAACCTTGATCATCAATCGCCCAATGGACTAGTATACTAGGGTTGACTAGGGACCTGGTTGTTTGTATACCACACCTGTATTAATGTTTCCGCTTCATACAGTTATAGCATAGTATCAAACGTATTATGAACTAATGGAATATGCTCGATAAAACATAGTTTATTTGCCTCTAGGGCACATTCCCAACTGTCTCTCACTTGCACTAGAGTACAAATAATCTAGTTGCATTTTATCTGGATCATAACTCCTTATTGATCATGCTTTCCCGTGGAAGAGGTTGTATCAATGGTCTGGATACCATTCAGAACCGTATGTCCTTTTGCAAATCATAATGTCACCTAATTTGACATTCCTTCATTATCCACTATAATGATGAGGTATATATATTTGGCTGTGAAGTGAGACTTCGTTTGCTGTGTCATAGCAATGACATCCGGTGGGTCACGCGGACTTTCCCATAGTCATGCACACTTGAAACTCACTCAATCAGAAGTCGAACTTCTTAAGCCATAATATAACTCCTGCTACTTCTAAAGCAGCCACATCAATGTAGATTCATTCCTTAGTGCATTGTATGCAACTTTGATGTCTAACCATGTTTCTTTCAACTTAGGCATTCAATAGTATGATATCTCAATTTTCTAGGTTAGTGTCAAAAATTGAACCAGCATAACATTTATGGTCAAGTCCACTATCCTTTACAAACTTGAGATGTATCCTCAGTTCTCTTCAGACACTGAAGGATAAACTTAACTCTTTGTTCAGTGATTTACTCATAAATCATATCACAACATGTTCTTACAACTAAGAACTTGGGTCACATTACGTCGAGTACATAACTCTGGTTTTATATGAAAGAACCTATGACAAAGGCATAGAGGATCCAACACATCCATTTATTTCATTAACCATTAACCATTGTTCTTGTATTGAGATTAACTCAACATTTCTCTTGGATAAACAAGTAAGGACCACTTCTTGACTTGTCCCATTCTGAACTCCTTCAGAATCTTATCCAGGAAAGTATTACGACTCGATGTTATTAAACACATATCTATCTTAATAGATCTTCAATGCTTAATACTTATTCATCTTCATTTATGAAAGATTCAAATAATCATTAACACCAACTGCACCATTCATAATATGTTATCCATATATGAGAATGTTATCATGCTCCCACTCAAATATGTCATGCACATATTACATTATAGGATAACACTCATATTTCTCCCACTCAAATATGTCGGCCACATATAAGACAAGGATAACATCGACATGGCTCCCACTTAGATATGTCAGACACATATTATGTTCAGGATACTAACCACATGGCTCCTACTCAAATATGTCATTTACATATAAGTCTAGGATAATACTCCCATAGCTCCCACTCAAAATATGTCGTCTACATATTAAGTTTCAGGAAACTATTCAACTCCCACTCAGTTTCATGCAAATTCATGTTTCCTCGATATTTTGGTTAAGTCTAAAATCCTTTGATCATCCATCAAAATGAGAATTCAGTTTACGAGACACTAGTATCCATATGTTTTTCCAAAACCTTCTTGTTGTACCAATTACAACACTTCTTCAAATACAGGATTTGAGGAAGTCACGGTATTGATAACAATCCTGGATCAATCGTAGTGAATATCCCTTTGACTCAAGCATTGCTACACATTGTAGTCAACCCATTGAATTGGTCAGAAAAAATCTTTGTGACAAACCAATCTTGACGTCCCTTTGATGTTCACATTTATTCCTCATAACTCTAAAGTTATTGTGAATATCAAGTAACCTCCTTACTTGATAAGATTCAAGCAATATTAAATGTAACTCAACATAGGATTTCATAACTCGTAGTCATATCTCGTACTTAGGTCCACCATCGCTTCTTTGTAGTTCGTAGGAATGTCTTGTTCCATTAACATGACAAGTGAATCATGAATATCATTTTGCACCAGGGGCAAATATATATTCTTGAATCCTACCTTTCTCAGTAAAAGCTCCTATCAGAAGATCATGATCATTATCATTAGTTTCTCCTCTTATTGTAGAGCTTTGCTTCCAGAACATATTCCGTTGCACTACTCTGACATTTTGAGGCAAGGTCAATTACCTTGGTTGAACTTTCACTTTTCTTCCATTACCACATTTATCAAGAACAATTCTTGACAAACACCAAACATAGCAATACAAGTTTTTCTCCTTTTGGTTCTAGTTGTGGAAGATGCATCCATAGTTGTCTCAGGATACACTACAAATATAATTGATCTTACATAAATCAAGCTTCCTAGAAACCACAACACACCATGACATATATAGTGTTGGTTTCCACGAACTCAGATGGTTCCCTATGCTGAAGTGAGTGTTTGCATATTAAATTAATACCTCTAAACAATAATAACGTAACTTGGTAAGACATAACTTAGACCATACACCTTTTGATAGAATATGATCACAATGTTCAGGCACGTCAATCATATTGAAGTGTCTCAAGACATTACAATTTGTGGAACAACTTTCACACAAGTCTTTATGCCCAAGACTAACTCAAAACATTTGTCACTTTGATCAAATCGTAGAGACTTGTCTTTCTTGTTAATTTTATATCCATCTTTACTCTAAAATCCCTTTTGATCATATCAAATTATTTCAGACTCATGTTTAATTAGTGAATACAAATATTCATCTAAGTCCACATTCGAAGTTCATGAAATAATGAAATTTACCACATGCTGACATACGATACATCACAATGTATGATACTCAACAATCAGTACACATTCCGTTTGCCAGAATGCGAGGTTTTAGTCATCTCACCTAAAAGGCATGGTTTGTATATGTCAAGAGATCAAGTATCTTAAGACATCATCATACCATTCATGACTTAAACTGTAGTGTCATTATTAAGCCTGGATATTTCTTGGCATTACAATATTTCTTATAAATGATCAAACAACTATCATCAATATAAGAATAACTCATTCATAATCGTAATGTGACCATAAGAGATATCATTCATGAAAGGAGAACAACTGACTTGTTTCTCACTAATATGAATAATCGTCTTCGCGAGATGCAAGACACACTAATAAAGTCCTCATTCAAACGATGATAAAATTTATTCATATATTAATCAATTGATAGATGTAGAGGGAGAGTGTTATCGACCATCAACTATCTTGATTGTCGTCAGCACACATTGTCACCTCATCCCTTCCAAGTCACTCTCAAGCAGTAAGTTCAAGCATCGAATACTTAATCAACCGCAATTAGTGTTTCGTGGGAAAGAAATTTATAACTCGTATATCAAATATACATTCTCCGTCAATGACCATTCCTGCATTGGTTCTACTCTTAAAGTTCTTAACTTTAACCATGACCTCATGACAGGTGAACGATTCTCCTTCATGACATAGTCCAGACATGGTCTTTGTAACTGGGAGGAAGAGGATGCAACTCCCCAGTTATCGCAAAGTAACCAGTCATTCAGTAGTCCAAGTTATACACAAGGTGTTCCATGTATCTTATACATTTTCCAAGTGACTTTCTCAGCAGGTTATTCCTTCCACCATAGTTGAAAGAAACCCCGTCCATATACTCATATTCCATTACTCTGATTTGTGACCAAGTGCTTTCAAGTTCACCTAGCACGTCATACGTGTTGGTTAACATGCATTCACAATTCAGATTCCATAGAATGAATTATGGTGTATTGGACAGTCATTCATAAGTGACGGTGAGTGCGATACTCATCATCATCTTCCTTGATTACGGAGTTGTCAGGTGTATCTCCTAGCAGTTCTTCGTATTATGTTTAGCAAGTCATTACTAATGAGTATCTCTCTAATGGTGTTGCTGCACATCAATGAAGTAAGACCCATTTACCTTAAGTTCTATCATACTAAAAGAGCCATAGTTCTAAAAATTGGTATGACGTTATCCACAATGATATTTGCTAAGACATGAAGATTAAGTTCATAATATGGAGTTCATGTTTCGAAAACAATTCTGGAACTCCCACTCAGACAAACATCCCTCATAGTTTATTCTAAGTGATTACACGATCCTTGAAGAACATACCTCCCCTGTGTGACACGACCATCAGTATGTTGTTCAAGGTAGGCCATCATGCCAATCACATCATCCATGTTACTCATGCTCGGCCTTTCGGTCTCTTGTGTCCCGAGGCCATGTCTGCACATGCCAGGCTCGCCACAATAACCTTAGTGAGTATATGCCGCGTATGCAAGGCCATGTTTCTGGACATGCTAGGCTTGCTCCACCCATCTCTTGTGAACGTAAAAATGTTTGACACCCGTGTGACACGTGATGCCTCCATAATGAAGAACTTTCCAGATGGTGCTTCACTAAGGAAGGACACTTTGTTGGATTAGTGAGGGATCATCCTATTATGCTACCGTCGGATATCTAACATATTAGCAAAACAGGATGCAACAGTATAAATCATACATGCTATGATTCCCCCCGACATGCAAATTAAAGTTGAAAATGCCTTTCTACTTTATCTTTTGCAAGTTTTACGTGGCTGCTAGGGGTTTCGAGAAAAGAACCGCTTTCTATCCTGCGAAAACAAGCCACAACACCAATCCCGCAATTGTCTCTATTACACCCCTGTCGGGCCCTCCGTTGCAAACATCTTCGCATCGCTAATGCAGAGAGACAGACACCCCCCACTTTATATGGTACAAGCCATATGTCAAGCGTGGAACCAGTCTCGCGTAAACGCGTAAGGTCGGTCGGGGGCCGCCTCATCAAACATTTCCGCACCGCTAAATGAGTACACGTGAGAGGGTAACAATTGGAGAATTGATGCCCACATACTAGATATGTTCTATCCGTAAAATACATCTACGCATAGCCTTGCTCATGATACCACTGTTGAGGTTCGGGCCAGAAAACACAAATTTTTAATAACCTACGAGACCCATACCCAAGACCTATGCTATGCTGATGCAAGTAACGAACAGAAATAGATCACATACCAGTATGTAGTCCGTTAAGCGGGAAACGTTCCCGCATGAACGTGGTTGGTGTAGTCGTACCGGCAATCCCCGATGCCGCGTAGATCCACGATGACTCATGTAGCCACCCGATCCTTGTAGACCGATGACGGGAGTACGTCCCCGTCGAAATATTGCAGATGAAGACCTCGCGATACGACCACGACAATGAAGTAGCACCACAAGTGTAGTGCCTCGCGGGATTATACACATACAGTATACCCGACGTCCCTCCGGGCTCCGAACCAGTAGAGCAGCGGAAAGAAGATGGATTCGGATCCCGATTCCAGCAGCACGACGGCGTGCGTATGGTGGAGAAAACCCCAACCAAGTGTAGACTCCAAACAAGGGGAGTCCACTCGAGGAAGGAGAAAGGAGGGAGAGAGAGATGAGAACTTATCTCAAAAATATGATGAATAAAAGGGCACCTCTACCCCTCCTTATATAGGCCAAGGAGGGGTGCCACCCCCCCTCCACTTCCGGGGTGGGACTAATCCCAAGGGGAGGGGGGTGCACCATGAATAAAGGGGGTGGGCCCCTCTATGGCGCCATGGCCCATGGGGGAGGACTCCCTCTCCCCCTAATGGGCCCTATGAGGCCCATATGCCTTTTAATTCATTTTTAATTATATTTAAATATATTTTAATATTTAATTCAGATAATTAAATAATAAAACATATATTAAACATTATTAAATATATTTTGAACCTTTCAAAATACCCGGAAAAACTTCCGGCCTTCATAGGAACAATTCCAGTGTTCTCTCCAATTTCTCTGGTGATCCCGAATCAATCCTTACTACGTCGAATACCCTTAAGTGTAACACCCTACGGTCCGGGAAACAGCAGACATGATCGAGACAATTCTCATTGATCAATGAGTAATCAATTGGACCTGGTTAAAATCCTTGATAGCCCCTGCGCTTCCATCGAATGAACTTCAATCGATGTTGGATCCGTTAACCGTGTGCCTGTTCCCTTTGTCCTGGGGTACTTTGCTTGTCCGAGGTTTGATCATCGATATCCACTATAGCTAGTTCGTCCTCGTTCTCAACAAACAAGTTTACTCTTTCCCGTGATATTACAACTCCGTGACCTAGTCACACATTTGCAAACTTTATGATGTAACATCACCGAGTGGTTCCAGAGTACCTATCCGTCACACGGATGGACAAATCCCGCTTTGATCTATTTGCATACTCATTAACATATCTATTCGGAATACCTGAAGTACTCCTTTATGGCCAGCATATTTCAGTCAGGCGGTGGGTAGCAAATCAAGGCATCCTAATAGACAGTAATTACGTATGATCATTACGGTCTAAGGATCTTGTCACTACGTTATAATTATCGCAATGTCGAACTATGTGACTTGATCACATCGCAACACTTCTGGTGGGTGTAAGTCCATCATATCATTATCCAATGATACGACTCCATTGTCAACAGACGCCATTGTCTCATGATCAGGAAACCTTGATCATCAATCGCCCAATGGACTAGTATACTAGGGTTGACTAGGGACCTGGTTGTTTGTATACCACACCTGTATTAATGTTTCCACTTAATACATTTATAGCATAGTATCAAATGTATTATGAACTAATGGAATATGCTCGATAAAATATATTTTATTTTCCTCTAGGGCACATTCCCAACAGTTACACCTTTGTGCCTTTCACTCTACTCGCTTTTATCTTTTTGTTGATTATATCGAAAAACCCTAAAAAGTTATCTTTCAGTTCCTGCAGCTATTTCTTTACCAAAGTCACTTACCAATACCTTCTGCTCCTCGTTGGGTTCGACACTCTTAATTATCGAAAACGCTACAAACGATCCCCTACAGTTGAGGGTCATCATGATAGAAGCTAGAAAGTAAAAGCAGGAAATAAAATAGCGTGTAAACATTGATGAGAATATGGACCGGGGTCCCGTGATGTTCACTAGTGATGTCTCTCTTCCAAAAGATTATAAAAGTGTTATGCGAGGTAAGCAAATCACAGCTGGGCAGTTGACAAGATGAAAAACGCACCGCAATGCTAATTATGATATAAAGAAAGGACGAGGCTCAAAAGCATAGGAGGTACGCCAAAATATGTAGACCAAAATCCAACTTCATCTACTACTAATCATCCACCTTGTGATATCTATCCAGAACATCCCGCTGATATTAAGTTGCGAGCCCCACCCAAAGTGTAAACCCAAAGCAACAGACAACTGCATTAAAAAGCACTTTGCGTAAAGTAAACAATCCTTGCAACCGCGGTTACAAGCACCGTTGTTTTCCACCTTGTGGCAACATCACATCCCCTAGACTCATGTTTCTGTCACTCAAGCGTGTCATTAGGGGGCATGAACCCACAATCGAGCATAACATTCCCTCTTAGAGTCACTACCTTCTACTTGGCCAAAGAAATAAACATCAATGAAGAACATGCGAGAATTACTCAAGAAAATAAATATAAATGATAAGAACCAAATATATTACTCAATCACAAACTGAACATAGTCTCATAATCCACCAGATCCCAGCAAACTCAGCATGGCAACATCAGAAAATTACATATGTGCCTCGATCATGTAGGGCAGCTCACGAGGTCTAAACCATGAAGAACAAAGAGGGGACGAGAACATCACATAGATACTGATCATGGACCAATGGTCCAAGGGAGACTACTCACGAATCATCCGGGAAGTGTCCATGGTGGAGGGGAAGCTCCCGGGGGTCAATCCTCCCATCGGCAGGGTGCCGGGAAGAGGTCTGCTGGCGCTCCCGATCTTGGAAGCACGGCGGCGGCGGAACAGAGGCGAGATTGAGAAAAAAAGGTTCTGTCTTCAGAGGTTTCGCATCACAGAGAATATATAGGCGAAGCGGGGGGCATCCAGGGGGGCACCAGGGGTCCAGGCACCCCCTTGGCGCGGCCAAACCCTAGGCCACGCCAGTTGGCCGCCTGGGGCCCTGGTTGGTCCCCTCTGGCCGACCTTCGGGACTCCGGAAGCTTCTGTTGCGCTGATTTTTTTTATCTGGTTTTTTCCCGAATTTTTGGAGCACTCTTAATATGGGGGAAACCTGAAATAGAAAAACAGCAGAAAACAGGAACTGGCACTGTGGTGCACTGAGTTAATAAGTTAGTCCAAATATGATCCAAAGTGTATGAAAATGTATATAGATCATAGCAATATCACACAAAAAATGCATGGGGCAAGCTGAAATTATAGATAGCTTTGCAACGTATCAAGCAGGAACATGTATGACATGAAAATCAATTCATGAGAAGGTGGATGTTGCATGGCAATATATCTCGGAAAGGCTATGGAAAAGCCTTGATAGGTAGTTATGGTGGCTGTTTTGAGGAAAGATATAAGGAGGTTTATGATGACAGAGTGTATCATGCCAAGGGTTTGGATGCACCAGCGAGGTGGACGCCAACTCTCGGAGTGAGAATAGGGAAATTCGCAGTACGAAAGAGGCTAGCAAATATGAGGAGGTGCAAGTGTCAACTTTCAATACTTACATTAGTCTGAAGAAGTCATGCACTTATTATCGGTAACTCTCAATCTAATAAGGAGGTTCACAAAGAGACGAGTACCCCGAGGAGGAGTGCATGGGGGTTTGGTTATCCTTGCGCATCCTCGACTCATGGTACGTGAGTGTACTCTAATATCCGATCCCTCCAAAGATTAGTGATCCATCTAGTAGCTAGAGTTCTTAACTAGTTTTTGTAGGTTTTTAAAACAAGCATGGCTTTCCCAAAAGACGACACCTATCACTAATAGTCTAGAGCTCTCGACACCAAAATTTCAAACACTACTCAGAATAATACCTCAAAACTATTGCAAGTTACTACTACAATTGAATAGAAACCTCAATTACCTACTTCAAGACAAGACACAACACAGAGCAACAAGCAACTCTCTTAACAATATAAACATGAAAACTAAAGAGAGTTCCAGCAACAAACTAAACAAAAGCTAAAGATCTTGAAAAACATAAACATGAAAACTAAGAGCTAAACATGGCAGCAGCTATGAAAAGATAAAGAACACACAACAGAAGAAAGATAAGCATGAAAATCCTATGATGTGTTCTAGTTCGGAGTGGAGCGTGTTTCTCTCCCACAAAAACTAAGCTGGGTTCTAACTTGTTATGAATAGCAAACAAAGCTAAAGAAAACTAAAAAGTAAACCTAAGAGCGGGACGCTCCAAGCATAGCACATAGCGCTTGAAGTGATAAAAATATAGTGAGACGAAGGACAAACTGATGATTGTTGATGGAGAAGGGGATGCATGGAGGCATCCCCAAGCTTAAACACTTGAGTCTCCTTGAATATTTATTGGGGTTTCAGGGGGGCATCCCCAAGCTTGAGCGTTTGACACTCCCGAATCTTCTTTCATCATCTTCCCTCGCACAAATAAAAACTCCCTTCATACATAAGTCATCATAAGCTGATTAGAGAGGTTAGTACCCTTAATAAAATATTTTTTCTCTACTGGAAATAAAGATATTCTTGAAGATCTACTGTTACTCAAGATTACCAAAAAGTTTTTGCAAAGAATAAGCAAGCTTAATGTTTTCAAAAGTAAGGAAAGGCAAAACGTGACAGAATCTGTGAAAAACAGAACAGCAGGTAGTAAATAATTTTTTCGGGGTAGTTCTGCAACTCAAATAAAAAAACTCAGAATAGACGCTCGAAATTCACTTGTATGGAGCATGCAGTCAAAAAAATTCAGATAAAAAAGATGATCTGATGATTTTAGGCCAATTTTCCGTCGAAGGACAGAATCTGTTTTCTAGACAGCATGTCACAACTTTTGACCTTTCTTGCAATCGGAGGCTAAACTTGGCATAAAGCTTGAAAATAAAGATACAATGATGTTGCTACAGTTGTAACAATCATCAAGACCAATAAAAATAGAAGTGAAAACATCTTGTGTTGCCTCCCAACAAGCGCTTTCTTTTACGCCTTTAAGCGAGACATAAAGCAAAAAGATCAAGTATTATCAAGAGAGAGAGAATAGCTTGCCCGTGTAACGAACTCAAAAGGTAACTTAATCTTCATCCTAGGGAAGTGTTCCATCCCCTTTTTGAGAGGGAATTAAAATTTTATATTCCCCTCTTTCATGTCAATAACAGATCCAATGGTGCAAAGAAAAGGACGTCCCAAAATAGTTGGACATAAAGGTTCACACTCTATATCCATAATAGTGAAATCAACGAGAACATAATTGTCATTGACAATGATAAGAACATCGTCGATCTTCCCCAAAGGTTTTTTTAGGGAAGAATCAACAAGACGAACACCAAAAGAACAAGCATCAAAAGGTTTCAATTCAAACATATCATACATTCTTTTGGGAATAACGGAGGTACTAGCTCCAACATCACATAAAGCATAGCAAGAGAAGTTATTGAATTTAATTTTTATCATAGGATCCCAACCATCATCTAGATTCCTAGGGATGGAGGCTTCTACTCTAATATTCTCCTCCCTAGCTTTAGTGAGAACATTAGTGATATGCTCCATGAAGGCAAGATTTAGTGTGCTAGTGTGGGGGTCTCTAGACATTTTGTGAAGCAAGCTAATAACTTCTGAAAGGGTGCAACTATCAAAATCAATGTCACTACTATCAAAGGTGGTAGTGGTGTCATCTAGCCTCACTTGTTTGAAAGCCTCCATGTTCATAGGGGTTTCTTCTGCTCTGGTTGAGGTAGTAGCATCACCATTAATAGGTCCAATGGGACTGGGAGTGTGTTGGGTGCTAAAAGTTTGTGTATCCTCAACAACTTGGATAGTAGCAACGGTGTGGTGTGTAGGAAGGCTCTTAATTCTATCATCTTCCACTTTTTCTCTAGCCCATCTTTCTTTAAGTTTAGCCATCATCCTAATGTTTTCATTAATTTGCAATTGGATAGCATTAATAGGAGTGGCCTTCCTCTCCTCAAGGGGAGAGGTTCTAATTTTAAGCATCTCAACATCAAGGGCTAAGCTTTCTATCTTGAAACAGAGATTATCTAATTTGTCTAATTTCTCTTCTACACTCTTGTTGAAGGCTTTTTGGGTAGTTATAAAGTCTCTAAGCATGCTCCCTAATTCAGAAGTGGGGTTCTTGTTGCTAGGATCAGTGTTGTTATTCCCATAGTTGGATGGGAATGGTCTAGGATTGCTAGCAAAATTACCCCCTATAAGAATTATTTGTTCCTAGAGATAAAGTTCACATCTACTTGTTCTTGAGCAACCAAAGAATTTAAAGGGACATCATGAGGATAAATAGGAGATTTCTTGGTAAGTAGAGACTTAATCAAGTCAACTTTTTCATTTAGGGAGGAAATCTCCTTGACAGAGTTTACCTTCCTACCTGTTGGAGCTCGTTCGGTGTGCCATTGGGAATAATTGGTCATCATCACATCTAGGAGTTTTGTGGCAGCACCAAGTGTTTTTGACATAAAGGTTCCTCCCGCGGCTGAATCTAATAGGTTCCGCGAGGTAAAGTTCAAGCCTGCATAAAAATTCTGGATAACCATCCAAGTAGTCAAACCGTGTGTAGGGTATTTCTTAACAAGAGATTGCATTCGTTCCCAAGCTTGGCAACATGTTCATTATCCAATTGCTTAAAATTCATAATGTTACTCCTCAATTGGATAATTTTAGCAGGTGGGTAGTACTTCCCAATAAAAGCATCCATGCACTTATCCCAAGAATCTATGATATTCCTAGGCAAGGATTGAAACCAAATTTTAGCTCTTCCCTCAAAGAGAAAGGGAAAAGCTTAAGCTTAACAATATCACCTTCTACTTCTTTATACTTTTTTATATCACATAGCTCAACAAAATTATTTAAGTGTAAAGCAGCATCATCTCCAGCACCAGAGAATTGATCTCTCATAACAAGGTTTAGCAAACAAGGTTTAATTTCATAAGAGGTAGCTGAAGTGGCAGGTGTGGCAATAGGAGTGCTGATTAAATCATTGTTGTTGTGACTAGTGAAGTCACACAACTTGGTGTTTTCATTGGAACCCATAGCAGCAGCAAGTACAAGCAATTTTTGTGTGATTTTCGATAAAGGGCAGTAAGATAAAACTGAAAGATAAACTAACAAGACTAAAAAGCAAAGGTAAAAGATAGTGTGCAACTCCCCTATCTTGACGATTGGAGTCCCCACCAACGGCGCCAGAAATTTTCTTGATGTGCGAGATATGATAATGGCTTCTCGCCCTCCGTTGGTTACCCCAAGTGGAAGGTGAGATATAGGATAGCAACAAATTTCCCCTAACTCAGAGGATAGGTTTTTGTCTCCGGTAGGACTCCGAAAGCGGAAAAGTAGGTGACAATGGCGCTAGAAATTTAGCGGTTGACGTGGACCTGCACACACAACATATAACTTTGTTCCCAATGAAGTTCAGAGAGGTTGTCAATCTCTCCGTCCTTGTTTTTTTACAAAGGATCAAACGCAAGTGATAAAGGATAATAGTGATAGTTACTGGAAAGTAAAATCAGGAAATAAATTGAGCGTGTAAACAGTGATGAGAATATGGACCGGGGTCTCATGATGTTCACTTGTGATGTCTCTCTCCCAAAAGACGATAAAACTGCTTTGCGAGATAAATAAATCACAGCTGTGCAATTGACAGGATTAAAAATGCACCGCAATGCTAACTATTCTACAAAGAAAGGAAGAGGCTCAAAAGCATGGGCGGTACGCCAAAATAAGTAGACCAAAATCTAACTGCATCTACTACTAATCATCCACCTTGAGATATCTATCCAGAACATCTCGCTGGTATTAAGTTGAGAGTCCCACCCAAAGTGTAAACCCAAAGCAATAGACAACTGCATTAAATGAACTTTGCGTAAAGTAAACAATCCTTGCAACCGTGGTTACAAGCACCGTTGTTTTCCCCCTTGTGGAAACAAAACATCCCTAGACTCATGTTTATGTCACTCAAGCTAGTCATACGGGGCATGAACCCTAATGAAAAAAATAGCGCGCTATAGCGTCGCTAATAGCACGGTATAGCGTTTCGGGCAATGCCTCGCTAAATGCATCTATGTACCATATCTCGATAATAGCACGCTATAGCGCGAAATAGCACGCTAATAGCATATTTTTGGGCCACGCTATTTTGTCATAGCACGCTATTTTTTTTATTGATGAACCCACAATCGAGCATAATGTTCCCTCTTGGAGTCACTACCTACTACTTGGCCAAAGCAATAAAAATCAACGGAGAACATCGAAGAATTACTCAAGATTAAAAATATAAAATATAAGAACCAAATATATTACTCTATCATAAACTGAACATAGTCTCATAATCCATCACATCCCAGCAAACTCAACATAGCAATAGAAGAAAGAATTACATATGTGCCTTGTTCATGTAGGGAAGATCACAAGGTCTAATCCATGAAGAACAAAGAGGGGAGCAGAACATCACATAGCTTCTGATCATGGACCCATGGTCCAAGGTTGACTACTCACGGATCATCCAGGAAGCGTCCATGGTGGAGGAGAAGCTCCCGGAGGTCAATCCTCCCTCCGACAAGGTGCTGGGAAGAGGTCTGCTGGCGCTCCCGGTCTTGGAAGCGCGGCGGCGGCGGAATAGAGGTGAGATCGCGAAAAAGGGTTCTGTCTTCGGAAGAATCCTGTCACGGAGAATATATAGGCGAAAGGGGGGAGCCAGGGGGCACCAGGGGTCCAGGCGGCCCCTGGCACGGCCCCACCCTAGGGAGCGCCGGGAGGGCGCCTGGGCACCTGGTGGTGGCCCTCTAGCCCCTCTCGAGCTCTTCTGGAAGCTTCCGGTACGCTGATTTTTTATCAGATTTTTCCCGAATTTTTGGAGCACTTTTAATATGGGGGAAACCTGAAATAAAAATATAGCAGAAAACAGGGACTGGCACTGGGGTGCACTGAGTTAATAGGTTAGTCCAAATATGATCAAAAGTGTATGAAACTGTATCTAGATCATAGCAATATCACACAAATCATGCATGGAGCAAGCAGAAATTATAGATACGTTTGGGATGTATCAAGGGCCAGCCACTTCAAATCCAGCGACGTTGGAGGGCGTCAGACTCGGCACGGCGGGATCACCCCATCGCACATCCAGCTTCGCTCGATGAAGACCATATCCACGCCGCCCTTGGATATGTGCGCCCTCCGCCGCTGCACCACTGCGCCACCCACGGGCCCCCTCAGCTTCCACACAACGGGGAGCTTGTTACACGACGCTTCCGGGGGAGTCACAAGGAGCTACGACCTCATGCCCCCTATCGGGCGAGGAAGCGGGGAACGTGCCGGGAAAAGCAGCCGCAGACCAAGAGAAGCGCTTCAGAAATTCCAGAGTAAATAGGGGATCTTTGGATGAATGATGTTGTCGACGAGAGGGAGGAGGCTGCCGACGAGCTAGGGATTTGGGGGAGAGGTAGGCGACCAGAGCTTGCCGACAGGAGAGAGGAGGCTACTTGCGAGAGGAACGTGGCTGCTGGTGAGCTAGGTATTTGGGAGAGAGGGAGGCGACCGGTGTTAGGGGAATGAGTGAAGAGAGTGTGCGATTTGGGAGGAGAGAGTGAGCGAGTGGAGGGGTACAATGGGAAAATAGAAAATTTTCTATACGTGAAACATTTTGTACGTGAATCGTTTTCTGTCTTATAAAATGGGGCGGAGGGAGTATATTATTAGAGTTTTTTTTGCTATATAGCAGAATTAGTGGATGCTCTACATATGAGTATCTTTTGTACTAGAATTTTGGAAGAGTGATTCAGATGGGTTACAGCATGAAAATAATGAATGTTGCTTGTTTCAAACTTTATTGTTGTTAGATAGTATGTTGTGCATGCCAATCACACCATTTTTAGAGCAGCTAACCATACCAGTTCGCACATGGGCCCTAGAGGCAAAAGAAGTAACATGGACAGAGAGGTGCTTGCTGCTGCTGCCACGTCTTGGTCATTGTAGATTTCGTTATCCCATTTTAAAAATAGGTGGATTACAATTCTCCGAAAACAAAGCTTGCAAGGTAGCCACTCGTCTGTTGTGTTTTCTAGAAAGCTTGATATTACTTCTATCAGCCAGTGTTTGTTTTCATTTCTACTCTCACGAGGCTAATTTTGGTCTTATATAATTTCTTCACGTATCCTTGCTCCCGACAATACATTACATTAATCTGATGGCATTTCTAGGATACCGCCACGAAGATGGGAAAACATTCATGGTCTATGGGTTCATGGTGAATGGGATTCTGAAAGAGCATCTTCATCGTAATTTTTTGTTCCCTTATGGTAGCAGAGGAGTGGAACTCACATTGTAGGAGAGGAGGAAACTTAAAAATGGGATCAAATGAACTTTATGCACCAGAGGTACTTTTCACGTTGCAGGAGAGGTAGTTTCAAGTTTTTTTGTACTACATTTCCACTTTGCCGCCTTTTAGTCTTGGTTCTTTCTCATTTTAACTTATTTTTTAGATCCAAAAGGAGTACTATCAATCGAGAATTATGCAACTAGCTTAAGCTTTGAGCAGTATTTCATAGTTTCATCAATACGCAATGAAAAGAAATGAGATTTTTGAACCGTTCCATGGGGATTTTTTATCCATTCCTTGGGGATTAACTGAACACCAAAATGTATACTGTGTTTCTTCAGGAAAAAAGATTTCAGTTTTTCTAGGAGATTTACATATGACTCTACCTACTGTTTTAGCAGCAATTAGCTTGGCCGGTCTATTCACACTTCAGGTTGATTTAATTAGTAAAATCCTGCAACAACATCTATGTCATACCATGGCATATAATCTCACACGGTCTCTTAAAAATAAGTATTTGTAACACATTGGATCTACAATTTTCTCGTTTTTATACCACGATTGCACAAAATTAGAAATATCTATACACATCCCCGAGTAACCTTTTGTACCGTTCTCAATGAACTGCTAAATGTACACTCTCTCCCCATTGTTCTATTGCCGGTTCCAAAGTTACTAAAATAATGCTAGATACATCCATTTGGGCGACAAGTAATTTGGGACGGAGGAAGTACAAGTGAGGATGACAAGTACTGCCATAATATCAAACTTAGAACTGGATTTTTTATAGAATATATAGTTTAACCCTGTTTGATATTTTATTTAACAGATATTCAGGTTGTGGCTTATTCTTGCATGCCTTGATTTATTTCGCTTTTGGTGTAAGGAAGGATGGTTTAGAGCTGATGATTTTCAAAATACTGCGTGGGAGATATTACAATGATGCCAATGGTTAACTATACATCGTGAACTACCTAAAGTAGAAATTTTCATATTTGGGTCCATGCTATCCTTTATAAACTACCATCAGGATCAACTCTTAAGGTATTAATTTGACATGGCCCATTATGGTGTAGAGCTTTCTTACTTACATGTCATCCAAATATGAGTCTTTTTTTGCTTTTTTGGTTAAATAGTAGCATCGCTTGTTCTTTTGAGTTTTGTGCCAAAAATAAGTACCCCTAGCAGTGTTAGGCAAGGTGTGTTCATCCAGGCGATTTGTGTTCTCTGAAAGGATTGCTTTGGATTCAATTTCTTCCGGGCTCTTTGTTCATCTGGAAACCTTGGTCAGACCGGCACAAAATGGTGACGCCACGGGGGAAAACGAGGAATTAGGAGTGCTCCGATTGAACGAAGCAACAGTGTTGATGCAGAGCACCCTGAAACTGGATCAACAAGCTCCAGGATGGACAAAAAGGCAATTCATGATTTCCAATTTCTGCATTTTTTAGATGCAAACTTTGCGACATATGAGTACTGTACGCACACGTAGTATGGGGTTTCAGAAGTAGAGTCTACTTGATAGCGTCAGACTTCAGAAAAATGGAAATTATATGAACTGTTTCGGGGGATCCAGATTCAGAGTTTAGTAAATGTCTCCTACAAGCATCTTTCAGGCCATGAAAATTGTACGAACTGTTATTGATGGTTAAGGTTCAGAGTTAAAAGAATATGTTTTGAAGGCGCCTATTGGTTTTAGGAAATGTAAATTAGATTGGCAGAAATCTGTTCAGTAAAGGTGTGTTCACACATACAGACCCAGATTAAGGTTTTTATGGACAACAATGTTAGGCAAGAAGCGGGAGATGCGAGCCTTCCAAGGGAAGCCTTCAAAAACCGACGAAAAAGTTAACCTGACCGATACATGATGGTGGAGTTCCGTTGACAATCCGTCTGTACCAATGTATTGGGAGGCGAACGGCTGTATCTGCATGTGGTCCGTGAAGCATTTAATAAGTGGCATATACACTAGAAATACGTCCATCTTGTCGGGACCCGGGGTTAGCGTATGCAAGTACAGCTAAGACATAGTCATATGGAGAGCCGAGAACCGCACCCACTTGTCTAAGCAGACAAGGCCAAGCACTGAACATTCTCGGAAAGCATCGTACGTGAGGGGCATCCCATCCAGGCCAGATGATCAACTGAGATGGGTCCTCATCGTCCGCACACAAGTCTAAAGATATGGGTGGTGAACTCCCATATTCAAAGACAAGTCGCCTCAACCATATTATCGACTATCTCAAAACTCTTACATAGACTTACTCCAGCCCGATCACTTAGTCGGGGTCTAGGGCGGGCTCGATCATACCACAAAGTGTGCACGAGACGGAGTCTCGAGCAATCGCATTGCGATGCCCCAAGCTGCGCACATCTAAGGGCCACTTGGTGTATGAAAGACCGCCAGCCAGAACACAACTAAGGTCTCGAAAACCCATACAAAACATGCATGTTATAAACATACACGCAACACACATGCCTTGTATGAACAGCAGGTACCATTGCAATTCTCTACAAAGTGTACATTTTATTTATAACTCTTATAGAGTACACACAGAGATCACATACATGTGATCCAACATTACAACACAGAGCGGAAGCAAATTATGTCTGGGTACAGACAAGTTTAACAAATGGCTTAAGAAGCCTTATTTAAACACAAAGCCCTCCACGAGGGAACCAGTCTGCTGACTGGGACTAGACTAGTTTAACTTCAGTCGTCCAGCTCGATGAAGAAGCCACCATCGGGGTCAGTGGCATCATCTAAAACATAGATTAAGCAAACGTGAGTACAAAGTCGTACTCAGCAAGACTTACATAGGAGCTATGCTACTTATGCACATGTATCAAGGTAAAGGGAGGTGGGGTTCACTTGCAGAAATGCCAGCTTTGACTTGGCTAGTCCTGAACTACGAGTACCAGACTTTGAGGTAAGAAGCGTACACGAGTCCACTACTTTCACCAACAAATACACCACTATGGTGCCTTCCTCGACTTCCCCACGAGAAAGCACGCCATAGCACTCACACTTATCTTGGTGTGTTTTAGAAGTATCCGGTTCAAGTTATCTAATAATCAAGCTAAGCTTTCCAAGCAGTCCATAACCGAGGACGCGGCTATTCGAATAGTTTTGTTAACCTTGCAAGGGTGTACCGCTACAGACACATGACCATCATTTACCGCCTTTGATCTCAACACCATTCAAGGGGTGCCAGCGAGGATGCTCACCACAACTGTTACCTCATAGCCTATCTAGTCCAAGAAAGCTGCCTACTTGGGTTGGTTACCACAATCGTGAACCCGGCCGGTTTACCGAAGTGGACCCAAGCCATGTGTGCGTGGTGCATAAGCCGGTCTCGGATGAGCCGTTCTCTCACTTAGCATCCAGGCCACAAGCCTACCAGAACTCCGAACTACTGCGACATCTGGACATCGAAAGGGATGAGTTAATAGGTTGAGAGGGGTCAGTGAGCCCAATGTGTGGTTGTACTCTTCATCTTGGATCACCACACAAGAACTCGGACTTAGGGCGGTGTTCAACGAGACAATCCACCGTGTACTCCTACACAGCCTCTCCTCGTTCACCTTGTATTAGGGTCGATTCACCAACACTTTTCTACCATCATCAACATGATCATTCCCATCCCGACTCGCATCACAGTAACAACATGGTATCAAAGTAAGCATGCAATAAGCAGTAACAATGCAGGGGCCACATGATATCATTCAACTCCTACATTTGCTAGGATTGTGGTTTGCTTACTACTGTGACAAAAGATAGGTCATGCAAAGGAATGGGTTCATCTATGCGGTAGAATCGTAGCATGGTGATCATCCTAAACAATGCATAAGCGAGACATGAGAGGGAAGTGGGATTTTATCGACATGATCAATGGGGGTTTGCTTGCCTTGCTGACGAGGTTCGGGTTCTGGATCTTCAGCGAAGGGGGTGACCTCTTGCTCCGGTTCCACCTCTACTCGACAAACAAAGCACGAAGTAGCAATCAATATGAATGCAATGCTCAAGCACATGATGAAAGTTGAAACTTGAAGTATAAGTTTTGAGGTGTGTGAGACAATTCCATTTAAGTGGAGTATATTGCATTTGAAATGCAAATTCAAAATCCACATTTGAATTCAAATTAGCCAAGTTGCAAGTGACATGGTTTGATCATTTTGAATCATCTTCACTTGTATAAGATGTGCTTCTGATGTATGGGTGAATTATAATATAATTCCATGGTCCAAGTAGCAAAAGCATTTGGTTTGAATTTGAATTAAGTTCAAATAAACCAAATGACATATGCTACTTGTCCCATTTTAAATTCAACTCAAACAGAGTTGAAAGTTGCATATTTGGAAAGATAATTTTCTCCTGATCATTTTTCATATATTATTTGTCCAATTTGGAGTTAATATGAATTTTCTATGAATTTCCAAAGTTTGGGGTATTTTCTGGAATTCTGGAATTCTTTTAACATTTTTGATTTTCTGGAAATTCAGAAATGATTTATTGCGTCAGCAGGGGGTTCTGACGTGTGGGTCCACCCTGTCAGTGACTGGATTCACTTAACCCGTGGGTTAAATTAAACCAGTGGCTTAATTAAGCCACTGGGCCCACTGGTTAGTGACCCAGGGGTCACTAATTAGGTGATTAAGTGCGGGGGTTAGCACTGACACGCCGGCGGCTAAAAGCCGGCGACTGGAGTCGCGGCGGCGCTGCACGGAAGCTCGATTCCGTCCACCATTTGGAGCGCAACGACCACCAATTTGAAGCTCTCACTCGCGTGCGTCGAACGGGACCAAAACCATGCGCTGGGGTGCACCGTACGCTCGCCGGCGTCAACTTTTGCGGCGACCTAGCTACGGCCACCATCGAGATTTGGCTCCAGGGCACGACTTGAGGCGAGGTTGGGCTGGTTTGACGACGAAGAACACGGCGAACACGATGGACATCACGGCTAGCTTGATTGCTTAGCGGATGAACGGCTCCATTGATCCCGACGGCGAGAAGCTTCGGCTAACATGGCGGATCCGGCTAGAGCGAGTCATCCAGGGGGAAAACAGAGGGGTTTCACTCGCAAGCTCACCAGGAGCTTAGCAGAGGTGGTGGCGAGTGCTGCGGTGGTTCAACGGCAGCGTAATCGACGAAGTCCTTCACGGCGGCCGGCGGGAGCTCGAGGAAGAAATCGGCGTCTACGCGGGCTCCGTGCTCGATTCCTTCTGCAGGTCGATGGAGTCGACGACGACGAAGCGCTTGGACACGTTGGCTTGACTCCTCGACGTCGATGGCCACGAGTTCTTGCGACAGCGAGCGGCGGCGCTCTCGGTTGGCGACGAATCGGGCGGAACAGAAGAGGAGGAAGCTTGTGGAGGGGGGGAACTGAACCGGGGCGGCTCCAGGATGCTTCTGGACGCGATAACGTGGACGGGGAGGGAAGCAGGAGGTGGCTATCGTCGTCGGCATGCTCTCCACGGCGGCGGCAGCCTGCCTGGCGCGAGGAAGAAGACGCCCCTGTCCCTGGGCCGGGCTGCCTCGGTGAGTTGGGCCCATTTGAGGTAAGCCTTCTTTTCCTTTTTCTGTTTAATCTTTCCTTTCTGTTATTTGTTCTGTTTAGCTAAAATAAATAGCTAAACATTTTATTAAATGCTGAAAACTTTTATGTGGCCTCATAATAATATAAACTAGCCACTCATAAAATTTCAACATTTTTAAAATTCAAATGATTTGAATTTTAAATCAAAAAGGGGTATTTCTTTAATTCCAAGGTACTGTTTGAATATTTGAAAAATCTATGAGCATGGGGTGGGTCCCACATCACTTGATATGTGATCACACTCATTTATAAGACTTTTCAATACTCTAACACGAATTTTTGGAAAAGATTTTTATCTGGCCTTTTGAATTAATTCATCTGGGGGGTGTTCCTTCTCCCATTTTGATTTTGAATTTGATTTCCAAGATTTCTTTGAAATTTTTGGCATGATGCAAAGGCACTAGCTAACACGAGCACATACCTAACAGAGGGTTCTTAAAACTCGCCCCCACTCAAAAGAATCTCGTCCCGAGATTCAGAAGTCTGCGGGAGGAAGGAGGGGTACTCGGTAAGGAGACGGTCTTCCCTTTCCCATGTAGCTTCTCTTTCGGAGTGGTGTGACCATTGCACTTTCAGAAACCTAATCCTCTGACGACGAGTGACACGCTCTGTGGAATCAAGAATACGAACGGGGTATTCTCGATAAGAAAGGTCATCTTGGAGATCAAGCGTTTCATGGTCGACTTCGCGGATGGGGTCCTTGAAGCAATGCCTGAGTTGGGACACATGGAATACATCGTGTACTCGGGAAAGGTGCGGGGGTAGTTCAAGTTGGTAGGCAACTTCTCCACGTTTAGCAATAATGCGGAAAGGTCCGATGTACCGTGGGGCCAACTTGCCTTTGATACCGAAACGTTGGGTTCCCTTCAGAGGAGTAACCCGAAGGTAAGCCTTCTCATCCAGATTGTAGCTCTCTTGCCTATGATGACGATCATAGTAGCTTTTCTGACGAGACTGGGCTGCTTTCAATTGTTCACGAATGATAAAAACTTGCTCTTCTGCTTCCTTGATCATGTCCGGTCCAAAGAATTGTCTTTCACCGGTTTCAGACCAGTTTAGTGGTGTTCGACATCGTCGTCCATAAAGGAGTTCAAAAGGAGCCATGTTCAGACTAGATTGAAAACTATTGTTATAAGCAAATTCGGCAAATGGAAGAGAATTCTCCCAATTCTTTCCGAATGAGATAACACAAGCTCTGAGCATGTCTTCAAGAATTTGGTTAACCCTTTCTACTTGACCGCTAGACTGAGGATGGAAAGCTGTACTAAAGGAGATATGAGTCCCCATAGCACGTTGGAAGCTTCCCCAAAATCTAGAGGTGAAAAGGCTACCGCGATCAGAATTGATTTCCAAAGGAACACCGTGAAGGGACACAATTCTGGAGATGTACAAGTCTGCTAACTGGCTAGCAGTTATAGACTCGTGAACCGGAAGGAAGTGAGCAACTTTGGAAAGCCTATCTATGACAACAAAGATGGCATTGTTTCCTTTCTGGGTTCTTGGAAAGCCGGTGATGAAGTCCATACCGACTTTGTCCCATTTCCACTCGGGAATAGACAAAGGTTGAAGTGTACCAGAAGGTCTTTGATGTTCTGCCTTAATGCAACGACAAACATCACATTCGGCAACAAATTGAGCAATGTCTCTCTTCATCCTAGTCCACCAAAATCTCTGGCGTAGATCTCGGTACATTTTTGTGCTACCGGGATGAATCGAGAGGGGTGTGTCATGGGCTTCTTTGAGGATGAGTTGTCTTAGTTCCTTATTCTTAGGTACTACCAAATGATTTTCAAAGAATACCGTTCCCTTGCTATCTGTGGAGAAACATTTAGCAACTCCGCTAGCAATGTTCTCCTTGATCCGGCGAACACCTCGTGCACGCCTTTGGGCAACTATGATTTGATCCTCAAGAGTTGGTTTCGCCACCAAGGTAGAAAGATAGCCATGAGGAACAATCTCAAGATTGAGCTTGTGAAAGTCCTCATGAAGAAGTGGTTGATACTGCTGCAACATGAGGTTGTTACAGTACGACTTACGACTTAGTGCATCAGCCATGACATTGCCTTTGCCTGGGGTGTAAGAAATTCCTACGTCGTAATCTTTTATCAACTCAATCCAGCGTCTTTGCCTGAGATTAAGATCTGGCTGGGTGAAAAATGTATTTGAGGCTTTGGTGGTCGGAATAAATCTCACAACGATTACCAAGGAGGTAATGTCGCCAAGTTGTTAGGGCATGAACTACGGCAGCGAGTTCAAGGTCATGGGTAGGATAGTTCTCTTCATGTGATCGCAACTGGCGTGAAGCATAAGCTACCACATGTCGATCTTGCAGAAGTATGCATCCTAACCCTTGCCGTGAGGCATCACAATAGATCTCGAAATCTCTTTTGGTGTCTGGAGGTGCAAGCACGGGTGCAGAAGTTAATCTTCTTTTTAGCTCTTGAAAGCTTTCCTCGCACTTGGAAGTCCATAAGAATTTCTTATCTTTCTTGAGGAGTTCAGTTAGAGGCTTTGCAACTTTAGAAAAGTTCTCGACGAAGCGACGGCAATAGCTGGCTAGGCCAAGAAAACTTCTAACTTGCTTAACCGATTCAGGTGGAGTCCAGTCAAGGACGGCCTGAACTCTCTCGGGATTCACAGCAATGCCTTTTGCAGAAATCACGTGGCCTAAGTAGGTCACTTCTGGTAGCCAGAATTCACACTTGGAGAATTTAGCGTACATGCGATGCTCTCTAAGCTTCATCAATACCAGCCTTAAGTGTTCGGCATGATCTTCTTCGTTCTTCGAGTAGATGAGCATATCATCAAGATAAACCACAACAAATTTATCAAGGTACTCCATGAAGATCGAATTCATCAAGCGTGAGAATGTGGCGGGGGCATTGGTTAAACCAAAGGACATGACGGTGTACTCGTAAAGACCATAACGAGTAGTAAAAGCCGTTTTGGGAATGTCCTCGTTTCGGATTCTGATCTGATGATAACCTAATCTCAAATCCATCTTGGAGAAGACAGAGGATCCTGCAAGTTGATCATAAAGATCATTGATCCTGGGAAGTGGGTATTTGTTCTTTATCGTCGCTAAATTTAGCGGGCGATAGTCTACGCACATCCTTTATGTTCCATCTTTCTTCTTTACGAACAGAACAGGGCAACCCCATGGCGATGAGCTAGGGCGGATGAAGCCTTTTCCCAACGAAGCATCAAGTTGGGTTTTTAGCTCAGCTAACTCATGTGGGGCCATTTTATATGGGCGTTTGGAAATTGGTGCGGTTCCTGGAACAAGATCCACTATAAATTCTACACACCTGTCGGGTGGCATGCCCGGTAGCTCTTCAGGAAAGACATCCGGGAAGTCAGGAACCACCGGAATATCTTCAAGTTCGGGAAGGGGAAGTACATTCAAGGAATGCACTTGGGTTCTTGTTCTGGGTGAGGTATAGTTGACTGTTTTTCCTGAAGGGTGGGTGAGTTTCACTGATTTGCCTCTGCAATCCAGGTAGGCATTCTGTCTTGATAGCCAATCCATGCCAAGGATGACATCAATGTCTGAAGACTTGAGGGCTATGAGTGAAGCAAGGAATACTAAACCCTCAATTGAAATTTGATTACCATGGCTCACTCTATTAGTTTGCCATCTTGACCCTGGAGTTTGAATAACCATCGGGGTGGACAATTCAACAAAGGGTAACTCATGACGAAGTGCATAACTTTCCGACATCAATGAATGAGAGGCTCCTGGGTCGAAAAGAACGGAAGTAGGAACAAAATTGACTGGGAGCGTACCAAGAATGACGTCAGTGGTGTTGTCAGTCTCTTCAGCAGCAATCTGGTTCACACGTCCACGAGTGGCGGAAGGAGCGGGTTTGGCGGTGAAGACCTTCTGGGGTGGCTTGCCACGACCATTGTTGTTGTTGTTGCTTCCGGCACGGGGTGGAGCATTCTGGTTCTGGATCTGGTTATGGGGACACTCGCGAGAATAGTGGCCTGCCTGACCACACTTGTAGCAAGCTCCGAAAACAGTGCGTGGAGCTGGGTTGTTTGGTGGAGCTGGGTGGAACTGGGTGGGTGGACGAGGCGCCACATAGGATGGCCTCGGTGGGTTGTTCTGGCGGAACATGCTATTGGGGATCCAGATCTTGCGCTTCTGGGAGCCAGAACTGGATGAACTGTCATCTCTAGGATGTTTGCGGAAATCATTGGGGGTGTTCATGTCCTCTGCTTTGATGGCCTTGTTGACAAGGAGCTGGAATGTGGCAAAGTCATGAAGGTTGAGCTCGCGACGGAGTCCACTGTTGAGGGCACGACGGAACCTCTCTTGTTTCTTGGAGTCGGTGGAGACTTCTTCAGTTGCATAACGAGCAAGTCGGTTGAACTCACGACTAAACTCGTCCACGGTTCTTCTGCCTTGAGTGAGGTTACAGAACTCCCCACGCTTGCGGTCCATGAGACCCTTGGGGATGTGGTGCTCGCGGAAAGAAGTGCAGAACTCCTCCCAAGATGCAGGTGGTCCAACGGGGCGCATATTCAGAAAGTTCTCCCACCAAGAACTAGCTGCACCTTCGAGGTGATAGGTGGCATAGCTGACCTTGTCGCCATCTGCAACATGGCCGGCTTGGAGCTTCCTCTCGATGCTGCGAAGCCAGTCATCGGCGTCAAGGGGCTCGGTGGAGTAACTGAAAACTGGGGGATGAAGCCTGATGAAGTCGTTCAGAGACACCAGCTCATTGCGCTGCTGAGTGGTGTTGCGTGCGATGACTTCCAGCAGGTGGTGAGAGTCACGGCGGTTCCTCTCGACCTCCATCAGAACTTGGGCCATCGTGGGTGGGGGTGGAAGGTTTCCTTCCTCCTGGTCATTCCCACGACCTTGGTTACGACCAACCTGGCCACGGGTTCCTTGAGACATCCTGAAGGAAAAACCAAAGTCAAACAGAGTTGATTGAAGAGTCTAATCAAGGTATTGAAGTACTGGAAGGATTACAGAGCAAAGGAAGTAATCATCTTGACAACATGGTGATAAAAGCATACAAGCCATATATTCACAAGTTGTCATACAAACCATACATCGTTTTAGTACAAGCACTAAGCTAATACAAACGTGATGAAGATGATACATCCTTCAGAGGCACTCTGACTTCCTATACATTATTTATCTAAGCCTCTGGAACTTAGACACCTTGCTTACAATACACTAAGATACTACTACATCCTCACTAAGTAAGACCACAGGCGGTCTCACTCATCTCCATCTCCATAGTAATCCTCATAAAAGTTACCCGCATATCCCGGTAGCTGGAGGTGACCATCGGAAAACACGGAGGCCTGCGGACCCTGATATCCATTTGGGCAAGGATGGGGCCTAGGTCCAGTGTAGGGTGGAAGCAAAGGACCACGGGGTGGGAAAATGCCTCCAATCTCGGGCCAAGCAACTCGAGAAGGCATCTGCATTCTCACTGGATAGATCACATCATACTCAACTGATCCCACGCTCACAAAGGGTGCCAAGAGCGTCAGTGCTCGGTACAAACGAACACGAGTGGCATGGAGCTCGAAACGGAGAGCGCGTGCATCACGATCTCTGTCACTAGCAAACCTAGCAGTCACCTGGAGTGCTGGATCTTCTGCAGAGTGGTATGAGTAGAGTCCGGTGTAATATCCCTCTTCTCCTGGAAGTGCAACAGGGATATAGCGGAAAGAAGTCTCTCTCAGCATGGTGTGCTCCTCTCTCAGCAGGGTAATACATGAATATGCAGCATCCTGCACAGCCATGTTCTCGGTAACGCCAATGCCATGTCCAAAGTGGATAGGCTGGTTGACTCCAATGTGGTGCGAGTAGATCCTGACAATGCAGTGGAACTGCGTCTGCTTGAAGTCGTGGAACTGCTCCTCGATGGTGTACTCAGGGTACCATCGATATCCAACATAGTACATCATCTCGATCAACGTGGCGGGATGGCCACGCACACCGAGGCACCTGGTCAAATGAACAATCTGCCGAGGGGGAAGATCTGCCATCTGAAACAGAAAGCAGGAGTTTGCAAATGCATCAGATTATGAGATAAACCTGGAATGACTCGGACAGCATAACGGCTGTAATTGTAAGAAATGACAATTTCTTTCAATATGCAAACAACACTTACATAATACGATGTAAGAAATCAGCATTACAACAATGCTAGGAAAACCTGGACACAACTTTCCTACGGCTATAAGGAAGCAATCAACGAGATATTCTAATCAGACAGAGGAGAGCCTAGTCCTATCTTCCCGTAGAATAAGATGAGGGTGACTCAGAACTCAGAATGAAGGGGTAAGGAGAAAAAAGAAGCCTTACGTTATTCCCTTATATACCCAGAGTAACTATATAACTATAGCAAGCTAGACTCAACTTCAGCCAAGGCTACTAGTCCTACAGTCAGTCCTGCTCTGATACCAAGTCTGTCGGGACCCGGGGTTAGCGTATGCAAGTACAGCTAAGACATAGTCATATGGAGAGCCAAGAACCGCACCCACTTGTCTAAGCAGACAAGGCCAAGCACTGAACATTCTCGGAAAGCATCGTACGTGAGGGGCATCCCATCCAGGCCGGATGATCAACTGAGATGGGTCCTCATCGTCCGCACACAAGTCTAAAGATATGGGTGGTGAACTCCCATATTCAAAGACAAGTCGCCTCAACCATATTATCGACTATCTCAAAACTCTTACATAGACTTACTCCAGCCCGATTACTTAGTCGGGGTCTAGGGCGGGCTCGATCATACCACAAAGTGTGCACGAGACGGAGTCTCGAGAAATCGCATCGCGATGCCGCAAGCTGCGCACATCTAAGGGCCACTTGGTGTATGAAAGACCGCCAGCCAGAACACAACTAAGGTCTCGAAAACCCATACAAAACATGCATGTTATAAACGTACACGCAACACACATGCCTTGTATGAACAGCAGGTACCATTGCAATTCTCTACAAAGTGTACATTTTATTTATAACTCTTATAGAGTACACACAGAGATCACATACACGTGATCCAACATTACAACATAGAGCGGAAGCAAATTATGTCTGGGTACAGACAAGTTTAAAAAATGGCTTAAGAAGCCTTATTTAAACACAAAGCCCTCCACGAGGGAACCAGTCTAATGACTGGGACTAGACTAGTTTAACTTCAGTCGTCCAGCTCGATGAAGAATCCACCATCGGGGTCAGTGGCATCATCTAAAACATAGATTAAGCAAACGTGAGTACAAAGTCGTACTCAGCAAGACTTACATAGGAGCTATGCTACTTATGCACATGTATCAAGGTAAAGGGAGGTGGGGTTCACTTGCAGAAATGCCAGCTTTGACTTGGCTAGTCCTGAACTACGAGTACCAGAATTTGAGGTAAGAAGCGTACACGAGTCCACTACTTTCACCAACCAATACACCACTATGGTGCCTTCCTCGACTTCCCCACGAGAAAGCACGCCATAGCACTCACACTTATCTTGGTGTGTTTTAGAAGTATCCGGTTCAAGTTATCTAATAATCAAGCTAAGCTTTCCAAGCAGTCCATAACCGCGGACGCGGCTATTCGAATAGTTTTGTTAACCTTGTAAGGGTGTACCGCTACACACACATGACCATCATTTACCGCCTTTGATCTCGACACCATTCAAGGGGTGCCAGCGAGGATGCTCACCACAACTGTTACCTCATAGCCTATCTAGTCCAAGAAAGCCGCCTACTTGCGTTGGTTACCACAATCGTGAACCCTGCCGGTTTACCGAAGTGGACCCAAGCGATGTGTGCGTGGTGCATAAGCCGGTCTCGGATGAGCCGTTCTCTCACTTACCATTCAGGCCACAAGCCTACCAGAACTCCGAACTACTGTGACATCTGGACATCGAAAGGGATGAGTTAATAGGTTGAGAGGGGTCAGTGAGCCCAATGTGTGGTTGTACTCTTCATCTTGGATCACCACACAAGAACTCGGACTTAGGGCGGTGTTCAACGAGACAACCCACCGTGTACTCCTACACAGCCTCTCATCGTTCACCTTGTATTAGGGTCGATTCACCAACACTTTTCTACCATCATCAACATGATCATTCCCATCCCGACTCGCATCACAGTAACAACATGGTATCACACTAAGCATGCAATAAGCAGTAACATTGCAGGGGCCACATGATATCATTCAACTCCTACATTTGCTAGGATTGTGGTTTGCTTACTACTGTGACAAAAGATAGGTCATGCAAAGGAATGGGTTCATCTATGCCGTAGAATCGTAGCATGGTGATCATCCTAAACAATGCATAAGCGAGACATGAGAGGGAAGTGGGATTTTATCGACATGATCAATGGGGGTTTGCTTGCCTTGCTGACGAGGTTCGGGTTCTGGATCTTCAGCGAAGGGGGTGACCTCTTGCTCCGGTTCCACCTCTACTCGACAAACAAAGCACGAAGTAGCAATCAATATGAATGCAATGCTCAAGCACATGATGAAAGTTGAAACTTGAAGTATAAGTTTTGAGCTGTGTGAGACAATTCCATTTAAGTGGAGTATATTGCATTTGAAATGCAAATTCAAAATCCACATTTGAATTCAAATTAGCCAAGTTGCAAGTGACATGGTTTAATCATTTTGAATCATCTTCACTTGTATAAGATGTGCTTCTGATGGATGGGTGAATTATAATATAATTCCATGGTCCAAGTAGAAAAAGCATTTGGTTTGAATTTGAATTAAATTCAAATAAACCAAATGACATATGCTACTGGTACCATTTTAAATTCAACTCAAACAGAGTTGAAAGTTGCATATTTGGAAAGATAATTTTCTCCTGATCATTTTTCATATATTATTTGTCCAATTTGGAGTTAATATGAATTTTCTATGAATTTTCAAAGTTTGGGGTATTTTCTGGAATTCTGGAATTCTTTTAACATTTTTGATTTTCTGGAAATTCATAAATGATTTATTGCGTCAGCAGGGGTTCTGACGTGTGGGTCCACCCTGTCAGTGACTGGATTCACTTAACCCGTGGGTTAAATTAATCCAGTGGCTTAATTAAGCCACTGGGCCCACTGGTTAGTGACCCAGGGGTCACTAATTAGGTGATTAAGCGCGGGGGTTAGCACTGACACGCCGGCGGCTAAACGCCGGCGACTGGAGTCGCGGCGGTGCTGCACGGAAGCACGATTCCGTCTACCATTTGGAGCGCGAGGACCACCAATTTGAAGCTCTCACTCGCGCGCGTCGAACGGGACCAAAACCATGCGCTGGCCGGCGTCAACTTTTGCGGCGACCTAGCTACGGCCACCATCTAGATTTGGCTCCAGGGCACGACTTGAGGTGAGGTTGGGCTGGTTCGACGAGGAAGAACACGGCGAACACGATGGACATCACGGCTAGCTCGATTGCTTAGCGGATGAACGGCTCCATCGATCCCGACGGCGAGAAGCTTCGGCTAACATGGCGGATCCGGCTAGAGCGAGTAATCCAGGGGGAAAACAGAGGGGTTTCACTCGCAAGCTCACCAGGAGCTTAGCAGAGGTGGTGGCGAGTGCTGGGGTGTTTCAACGGCGGCGTAATCGACGAAGTCCTTCACGGCGGCCGGCGGGAGCTCGAGGAAGAAATCGGCGTCTACGCGGGCTCCGTGCTCGATTCCTTCTGCAGGTCGATGGAGTCGACGACGACGAAGCGCTTGGACACGTTGGCTTGACTCCTCGACGTCGATGGCCACGAGTTCTTGCGACGGCGAGCGGCGGCGCTCTCGGTTGGCGACGAATCGGGCGGAACAGAAGAGGAGGAAGCTTGTGGAGGGGGGGAACTGAACCGGGGCGGCTCCAGGATGCTTCTGGACGCGATAACGTGGACGGGGAGGGAAGCAGGAGGTGGCTATCGTCGTCGGCATGCTCGCCACGGCGGCAGCAGCCTGCCTGGCGCGAGGAAGAAGACGCCCCTGTCCCTGGGCCGGGCTGCCTCGGTGAGTTGGGCCCATTTGAGGTAAGCCTTCTTTTCCTTTTTCTGTTTAATCTTTCCTTTCTGTTATTTGTTCTGTTTAGCTAAAATAAATAGCTAAACATTTTATTAAATGCTGAAAACTTTTATGTGGCCTCATAATAATATAAACTAGCCACTCATAAACTTTCAACATATTTGAATTTTAAATCAAAAAGGGGTATTTCTTTCATTCCAAGGTACTGTTTGAATATTTGAAAAATCTATGAGCATGGGTTGGGTCCCACATCACTTGATATGTGATCACACTCATTTATAAGACTTTTCAAAACTCTAACATGAATTTTTGGAAAAGATTTTTATCTGGCCTTTTGAATTAATTCATCTGGGGGGTGTTCCTTCTCCCATTTTGATTTTGAATTTGATTTCCAAGATTTCTTTGAAATTTTTGGCATGATGCAAAGGCACTAGCTAACCCTAGCACATACCTAAAAGAGGGTTCTTACACGTCTATATGCATATCTCCATGAAACTGAACGATACAGATATCAGTATCATCTGGACCCCAGACCCGAATGGAATGTCTGATTATTAAGTTCCTTCCTTCCAATTCAACAGTTTGAAATTCAGTCAAGTTCAATTAGGACCAGCAACTATCATCCAATTCAATTGTTTGAAATTCAGAAACATCCATGGAGCAAATTATTTTCCAAATAATAGATTCCTTATTTAACTAATGTACGGGATCATCGCCGAATTAAAAAGTGCAAAACCACAGTATAATGCACTGCCCGCTGTCGATGCGCTACAAATATGATCATGGGTAAGAACCTTAACATGTACACTTGCTGCTTCTTATATGCCATAAACATTACATTGATTTATTTCCTTGCATATCCAGATACTCGGTCGCGTGCTTCCACTTCCATTCAATCAAAATGTGTCTTCGCAGAAAAGTTAGAAATATCACTCCGTGAAATCAATCTCCTTAGGAACTTCTTCAAAATCAGCCGAACCTGCTATCAAGCGGAACATTTCGTGAGATGAAAAGAACATTTTTCACTCCTGGAAAAGGAATGGTCAATAATTTATTTGTGATGCAATGTACATAGCAATGGTTTTTGCATTACAATATTCAAACTGAGTATTTCCTGTACACATGCATTATTTATCTATTCCATTTACAAAAACAGTACCTTTTGAGCTAACTTTCATCACCAATAAAAAAGATGTGGATCATATTTTTCGACCGGTGTTGTTGAGGAAGAAGTGTGTTTGATGAAGGGACATGACAATAGAGCCACTATCACATCTAAATGGTCTTAATTTTTTAAGTCCGCAAAGATCTCTCAAGGCCGCACTGCGCCTTTTCCTTCCACACCAGTAAAGGGAAACTATGGCTCAACATTCATAGAATTTAATGAGGTACAAACGCCAATCAGATTTATATACTAACTGAAACCGATGCTTTGCTTACTAAAGTATATTGTTTGTTAACAGATTTTCAAATGTAGTAGCGAAAGAAGATTGTCATGGGAGGATGCTGACCTTGTTTGTTAACAAATCTTCAAATGCAGAAGCTGAAGAAGATTGTCGTGGGAGGACGCAAACCAAACTCCTAAGTTATATTTTGGAACGCCTACTTATATATTCAATACACTAGTGCAAAACAGGTCATTAGAACCAGTTCTGGGAGGCCATTAGAACCGATTTTGGCAACGGGTGCTAAAGGTTCGGTGCTAGAAGGTGAACCCCATTAGAACCGGTTGCTCACGAACCGGTTCTAAACGCTCTGCAGCTAGCCATGTGGTGGCAGGTCGGGCGCGAGGGCTCGGGAACCTTTAGCATCGGTTTGTAACACAAACTGATTCTAAAGGTTTAGAGGTTTAAGTTTTATTTTATTATTTTCTTTTTGGTTTTAATAGTTTAGGGTTTAGGGTTTATTAATTCTTTGCTTTTGGGTTTAGGATTACTGTTTATTTTACTCTATTACATAATGTACAATGCATATATATATACATGTAGAATATCCCGTAGCTAGCTAGAACCATCATATATAGTAGAATTATCGTACCACCAACATATATATACATCATATATAGTACTAGTGCCTCACTACCGCCCCTCTTTGCTTGCCTCGAGCCCACAACAGTGGAGGGCATTTGAATATACATACATTATACATCATATGGACAACACACCAGTTTCCTATTACATATGGTAAGGGAATTCTCCGGTCGACTTATTTATGACTTCACGAAGAAGAAATCTCGCTATTTCCTCTTGAAGTGCTCGCATGCGATCATTTATGTTGAGTTTATCCCGCTTCTCTGAAATCTTTTTATTTAAAGAAGATGATCAATATGTGAATATATTACATATGGTGAGAACAAAGTCTAGATAGTATTTACGTACCATCATTGTTCTTTGAGTAATCTTTTCTGTCATATAGCGAATGTTCTCCATTACGATGTAAGCACAAGGTTCAGTCCCCGATGCCTGCCTCATACACTTCACACAAAAATAGAATTCAAACAGATTTAATAATCAAGCATATATATGATAATGGTATATTGAAACTAGGAATATAATTAAATCGAATGTTCTCTCACGTATCTATCGTACTGCCACGTCAGCTTCTCCTTCCATTCACCGCGCTCGAGTTTTTTGAACTTTTCCCAAACTCTGCCGTCAACGAAAATGAATAAAGGAGTTAATTACTTGATATAACAGAAAATTAAAGTGAACACTAAAGAAGCCTACATGTGTGATAATGATTAAAATTACCTGGCGAATGAGTTCCTAATTTCTATATACTCACTAATATCTTTACGTAGTGAGTTCATTACTGTAACCATTCCTTTATCCATTTCAATGTCTATCAGGATGAAGTGATAGCTGTGCACACGTAAGCGGGTATCACTTATATAACAATATCGAGTAAGCAAAACTATAATTTGTAGTACAAAATAATGACACTCACTTGAAGTTGTAAGGAAATAGTATATGTTCTTCTGCATTTAGATCCCTCAAACTTTTAAGCAAAAGGGCCTCCGCGTATTATGTATTATGTTTCACTGTTACTTCATGTATGATATTTGGGTCAATGAACCCAATGCCAAAGACTCCATCTTTTCTCATTTCGTACATCTTCATTCTGCGTAATATCACACACAAAAGAATATATATAGTGAGGATAATACAGTCAATGTCGTACGAGCTGAGCTAGAAAGAAATCACTTACAGACAATACAAATTGACGATAGATTTGTCAAGTGCCAATTGATGGAATAACTGAAATAATTCTTCATTTGCAATCCACAAGTCACCAGTTCCATTGTCGAAATAATCTCTCCTGATCACAATCCAGAAGCCGGGTATCTCGAACGGTATAGCTTCTGTGATGTACCACTTATGCAAGTTGCGCATTTGCGTTGATAATAGCTTCTCTTGTTCTTCAGTGACCATAGGCTCCACTTTTGCATATTCCCTTTTTGGAGCTGGCACACCGAACAAGTCATCAAGGTTTAAAAATTGTTCAATAGTAAGACCCGCCTCTCTAGCAAATGTTCTTTGTTCGTCGGTTATCTCTTCCTGCTGCTTGATATTCACCTTGAGCGGGGCTATCGATTGCACAGTCTGTTCTCCGAGCTGGGCAACAGTTTTCCCGCATTTTTTACTGCCTGAGTGGCTGCTTCTTGAACCCTTTTGCAGAAATGACTTGTTAATAGAGCATTCGTAGTCCGAGAACACGGTCTTAACAGGGGGTTCAAACTGCTTCAAGAAGTGTTGTACTATTACCTCGGGTATTTTCTCCTTCGGTGGCGGGGGAGGTTTCGGTACAAAGTGCGTCGCCACGGCTTCATCCACTATGGCCTTGTTTTCAGCTACACTCCTATCCCAGGGTAAGACCGACGGACTCTTCTGGGGTTTAACTTTCTTTGGTTTCTTCTTCGGTGGACTCCTATGATGCGGCGGAGGTCGATTACTTTTTGATTGTCATGTTTTCCTTCTATCCATCACGGGGGGAGCTGGTGGGATCGGTTGGCGTTGCGGACTCACGATGTGGGGTGGTTGTGGTGGAATCGACTGACGCGGTGGAGTCGCGCTGCACTCCACGGGGATGGATGGTGCAGGATTCGGCTGATGTCGCAGCGGATCAGTCCCACTGTGCTCCATCTCGGGGATGGATGGTGCAGGACTCAGCTGATGTTGCAGAGTCGCACTGCGCTCCATCTCGGGGAGGGGTGCAGGACTCGGCTGGTGCTGCAGAGTCGGGATACACTCCATCTCGGGGGGTGGTGGTGAACTTGATGTCGAACGCGTTGGACTTGACATAATGTCTGGAAATATGATCCATTGTTTTCTCCATAGATAGATACCACTTTGTTTGGCTTCTCTGAGGGTCTGCTGCCCTTCACCTCCAGGAAAATCAAGGTTTAGTTCTTGATATTCCGTCACAACTTCATCCACCCTGACACGAGCATAGCCAGGTGGAATCGGATTGCAGTGGTGCAGTGCTCCAGGTGGATTCGTTAAAGCAAAGCCGTCTGCCACCTTAATGGCTATATTGTTCATTTTGAAGATTAGCTCACAACGTTTCAGCTCTGTGATATCATCCACGGGGTAGTGACCATCATCGACCCCCGCGGAGCCCACACTGCTTTTCGACATAGATGGGACGGTAGTTGCTTCAGGTGGATCTTGAGTTGGCTGCGGTTGCTGGCTAAGTGACGCCTGTAGTCGCTCCTGCATATCCTTCATAGCATTTTCCAACTTTGAAAGACGGTCTGCTTCCAGCTTCTTCTTTCTTGCACGGCTTTTGTAAGTATCTTTATACACCGCAAACCCCTCATACCATGGAACAATGCCTCCGCCTCGCGTTCGTCCCGGATGTTCAGGATTCTTGAGGGCGCGTGTAAGCTCGTCGTTCTCTCTCTCGGGGATGAAAATCTCATTCCTAGCATCATCAATTGCATTTAGTATCTCTTGATCGGCTCCTTTAAGACTTGCCTTTATAATCACCTTCCCTGTCTTTGGGTCCAACTTTCCCCCATGCCCAAAAAACCAACTCCTACATATTATTGGGCGCGATACTAGCGTGCCTTTTCCACCCATTCTCCCCTCATGCCGCGATTCAGGAAGACCAATCGGCTTAAGGTCAGGAATAAAGTGAACACAAAAATCAATGACCTTCTCTGTTTGATGGCCCATGGAGATGCTTCCTTCTGGCCTAGCACGGTTACAAACATTTTTCTTTAAGACTCCCATGAACCTCTCAAAGGGGAACATATTGTGTAGAAATACAGGACCCAGAATTTCAATCTCGTCGACTAGGTGAACCAGCACGTGCGTCATAATATTGAAGAAGGATGGTGGGAACACAAACTCAAAACTGACAACACATTGGACCAAATCATTTTGTAACCTTGGTAGACTTTCTAGATTGACTACCTTCTGAGAAATTGCATTCAGGAATGCACATAGCTTCACAATGGCTAATTGAACATTTTCTGGTAGAAGCCCCCTCAATGCAACCGGGAGCAGTTGCGTCATAATCACGTGGCAGTCATGAGACTTTGGGGGCATGCCTTCTTTTTCGTTCATATGTTTCTTGTCCTCTCTTGCCTCCGGTGTATCTTTTGTTTTCCCATACACACCCAAGAAGCCTAGCAGGTTCACACAAAGATTCTTCGTCACGTGCATCACGTCGATTGCAGAGCGGACATCTAGGTGTTTCCAATAGGGTAGGTCCCAAAATATAGATTTCTTCTTCCACATGGGTGCGTGTCCGTCAGCGTCATGCGGAACAGATTTTCCACCAGGACCCTTTCCAAAGACTACTAGCTCTGGTAAATCCTTGACCATATCAAGTATATCATCACCAGTACGGCGGACAGGCTTCTTCCGGTGATCTGCCTCGCCTTTGAAATGCTTGCCTTTCTTTCTTAAGGGATGATTGGTCGGAAGAAACCGACGATGTCACAGGTACACATTCTTATTGCAGTTGGGCAAATATATACTTTCAGTCTCATCTAAACAGTGTGTGCATGCCTTGTATCCCTTGTTTGTCTGTCCTGAAAGGTTACTAAGAGCAGGCCAATCATTGATGGTTACAAACAGCAATGATCGTAGATCAAATTCCTCCTGTTTATTCTCATCCCACACACGTACACCTGGTTTAGCCCACAACAGTAAAAGTTCTTCAACTAATGGCCTTAGGTACACATCAATGTCGTTGCCGAGTTGCTTAGGGCCTTGGATTAGCACTGGCATCATAATGAACTTCCGCTTCATGCACTTCCAAAGAGGAAGGTTGTAGATACATAGAGTCATGGGCCATGTGCTATGATTGCTTCTCTGCTCCCCAAAAGGATTAAGTCCATCTGCACTTAAACCAAACCATATGTTCCTGAGGTCCTTTGTAAACTTGCCATTTTCCTTTTCTTCCATTCTCTCGATTTTTCTCCATTGTGACCCATCAGTGGGGTGTCTCAAATTCCCTTCTTTCTTACGGTCTTCGTTGTGCCATCGCAACAACTTGGCATGCTCTTTGTTTCTGAACAGACGTTTCAACCGTGGTATTATAGGAGCATACCACATCACCTTGGCAGCAACCCTCTTCCTGGGCGCTTTCCCTCAACATCACCAGGTTCATCTCGTCTGATCTTATAGCGCAATGTACCGCATGCCGAGCATTCCTTCAAATTTTCGTACTCACCACGGTATAGGATGCAGTCATTAGGGCATGCATGTATCTTCTGCACCTCTAGTCCTAGAGGGCAGACAAGCTTCTTTGCTTCGTAAGTGTTGTCAGGCAATTCGTTATCCTTTGGAAGCCTCTTCTTAAATATTTTCAGTACCTTCCCAAATCCCTTGTCAGGTATTACCATACTTTGCCTTCCATTGCAACAATTCCAGTGCGGCACCGAGCTTTGTGTTTCCCTCTTCGCAATTTGGGTACAATCCTTTTTTGTGATCATCTAACATGCGATTGAACTTCAACTTCTGCCTTTCGCTTTCGCATCCTCTCTATGCATCAACAATGACACGGCGAAGCTCATCATCGGGCTCATGTGATGCCTTTTCTTCACCTTCTTGTTCTTTCTCTTGTTCTTCATTCTGTTCCCCCATTGTACCACCGTATTCAGGCAGGAACCAATGATACCTGTCATCATCCTCATCTTCTTCATTCTCTTCCATCAGAACCCCTCTTTCTCCGTGCTTGGTCCAGCAGTTATAGCCGGACATGAAACCATCTTAAACAGATGGAGGTGAATATCTTTTGAGTCAGAGTAGCTCTTATTATTTTTGCAGACACCACATGGACAACACATAAAACCATCCCGCTTGTTAGCCTCAGCCACTTGCAGAAAACTATGCAAGCCATTAATGAACTCGCCAGAGCGTCGGTCTTCGTACATCCATTGCTGACTCATCTTCATAATGGCACAACATCGAAAAGATAAAATTAATACAAGTAATTCATATACATAAAATTGATCATACATGCATAAAGGTTGTTCATACATAAAGTTGATCATACATAAAGTTGATCATACATAAAGTTCATTCACATACTTATTATCATAAAACAACATAAAACTATCTACCTAAAGCATTTAAATGGAATAATAAATGCGATCAATATCGCAACAAAGGTACCAATTGCTCCAACAACAAAAGGATACCAAGCCTCTTTAGTAAGGGCATATTTTCTAATTTCCTAATCTTCATGCGCATTGCATCCATCTTGTTCTTGTGATCACCGACGACATCGACAACATACAACTCCAATATCATCTTCTCTTCTTCAACTTTTTTCAATTTTTCTTTCAAATACTCGTTTTATTTTTCAACTAAATTTAACCGCTCAACCAGAGGGTCAGTTTCAATCTCCGGTTCACATACCTCCTAGATAAAAATATCTATGTCAACTTAATTGGTCATCATTTTCAAACACGAAAAATGGAACAAATTAATAGTTATAAAAGATAATATATATACCACATCCGAATCATAGACAGGACGAGGGCCGACATGCGCGGATACCATAACCATCGCACTATGTATAACAAAGAATCATACAAGTAAGAAAATTAGACAAGTATCTATCTAAATCATACAAATAAAATTTCTTATATAAAATAAATAAGAAACACATATATAGAGGCTCACCAAGGTGGTGCCGGTGAAGAGGGACGACGGGGGTGATCAACGGTGGTAACTATACGTCCGTGTGCGGGAAGGCACTAAGCAATCACTACAAATATGCATACTAATTAACTTGAGCTCAAAGTGCATATAAATCAAATAAACTCCACATATCGCTATATAGCTAGCTCCCAAACTAAAGTCCAAAAATCTACACATATAGAGCATAGCACAAGCTAATCTAGTAAAATTGAGAGAGGACAAAGCTGCTAACCTTTGTGAACACTTGGATGTAGAAGGTTTTTTTCAAATCTTCACAAATGTTGGCCAAAATGGAGGATGAACTCGAGCAAAGAGGGAAGTGAGCTTCAAAAATAGAGAAGAGCTTGGCCGGGTCATGTTGGAGGGTGTTGTATCTTTAGCACCGGTTGGTAGCACCAGCCGGTTCTATAGGTGGGATACTAGAACGGGCTGGTAGCACCAACCGGTGCTAAAGGTTCTAGCGGGGCCCCCAACCCAACGGCAATCTGCCGCCACACCTTTAGCACCCGTTTGTACTACAAACCGGTTCTACAGGTGTGGTGGCAGGTTGCCGATGGGCTCGGGCCCACCACACGAACCGGTTCTAAAGCCCAGCCTGACGAACCGGTGCAATTCGGCTAGAAGAACCGGTTCGTGTTCGGGCCGTGGCCTTTGATCATATCCAAAGGCCTGTTTTGTACTAGTGATAGAAGGAGAGACTAGAACATCTTCGTTGTTGACGAGGGAGTGACCCCACGACTCCTGCGTATGAGGCTACCCGGTGTGTATAAGATAGAAGGCCCGCTGGGAAGCCTCAACAGGCCCGTGGCTGGCCCAATCAAGCACCGACGTAGGAAGTCTGCGACTAATATGGAAGGCACAGCTTGGCGTGCAAGGCAAGACTAGAACTAGGAAACTATCTTTGTAACCTAGTACGGACTCCCCGAGACCTAGCCTAGTATATAAAGGCTGGGAGGGGAGACGTCCAGATCAAGATAATACGTATCTACTCTCCTGGTCTTGCGAGAACTGGCCTTGGCCTCCCCTGTAATCGCCCCCTCACACAATAATATCGAGCAGGAAGTGCTTCTCTTGTTAGCCGACGAGTATCGTCCAACCTGTGCCTTCTCTATGACTAACCCAGGGTCCCTGACCATGGGATTTGCCGGGGCCGATCCCCGTCAATTGGCGCCCTCTGTGGGAACTACACAGGTTGGAATCACGATCTCGGCGGTCACGCCTCCAGCAAATCAAGACTCGAGGACTAGAACCAGATCTAGCCCGCTCGAAAAATTCAAGTTCACCGCAAGCATCTCCATTGCCCCGTCAAGATCACTTAGCCTGTACGAATCAAGTCCAGATCCTCCACGACCGTCAGATCCATCACCGCCGGGAAAGAACTCGATGACTGCTTAGCGGCTTCCCGCCCTTCGTTGGTGAGCCCAAAGTGGAAGGCGTGATGCAGTTTAGCAGTGAGTTTCCCTCGGTGAGGATACCAAGGTTTGTCTCCATTAGGACTCCGGATATGATAAGTAGGTGTCAGCGGCGCGACTGACGTGGACCTGCACACAGACACAGATAACTTTGTTCCCAACGAAGTTCAGAGAGGTTGTCAATCTCTCCGGTCTTGTTGTTCACAAAGGGTAAAACACAAGTGATAATGATAGCAAGTAAAAGCAGAAAAGTAAAGATAGCTTGGAAACAGCAATAAGGATATGGACCGGGATACGTGATGTTCGCTAGTGATGTCTCTCTCCCAAAAGACGATAAAACTTCTATGCGAGGTAAACAAATTACAGAAAGGCAATTGATAGGATTATGAACGCACCGCAATGCTAACTATGCTACAAAAGAAAGGAAGAGGTTCAAAAGCACGGGCATAAGCCAAGGTAAGTAGACCGAAATCCATCTGCATCTACTACTAATCATCCACCTTGAAATATCTATCCAGAACATCTCACTGTTATTAAGTTGCGAGCCCCACCCAAAGTGTAAACTCAAAGCAACAGACAACTGCAATAAAAGAACTTTGCGTAAAGTAAACAATCCTTGTGACCGCGGTCACAAGCACCGTTGTTTTCCCTCTTGTGGCAACATCACATCCCCTAGACTCATGTTTCTGTCACTCAAGCGTGTCATCAGGGAGGCATGAACCCACAATCTAGCACAACGCTCCCTCTTGGAGTCACTACCTACTACTTGGCAAAAGCAATAAACAGCAACGGAGAACATGCAAGAATTACTTAGGAACAAAAATATAAAAGATCAAGACCAAATATATTACTCTATCACTATCTGAACATAATCTCATAATCCATCAGATCCGATTAAACTCAACATAGCAACTGCAGAAATATTACAAAGGTGCCTCAATCATGTAGGGCAGATCACGAGGTCTAAACAATGAAGATCAGAGAGGGGAGGAGAACATCACATAGCTACTGATCACGGACCCATGGTCCAAGAAGAACTACTCACGGGACATCTGGGGAGCATCCATGGTGGAGAGGAGACTCCCGGAGGTCAATCCTACCTCCGGTAGGGTGCCGAGAAGAGGTCTTCTGGTGCTCCCGATCTTGGAAGCGCGGCGGCGGCGGAACAGAGGCGAGTTCGCGGAATAGGGTTCTGCTTCTGGAGTTTTCCCGTGACGGGGGATATATAGGCGAAAGGGGGCAGCTAGAGGTGGGCCAGGGGCCCCAGGCGCCCCCCTGGCGCGGCCAGGGGTGGGGCCGCGCTGGGTGGCCGCCTGGCCCCCCCCCTTGGCCCTCCTCTGGCCCCTCCCGGGCTTTTCTCGAAGCTTCCGTCACGCTGATTTTTTATCTGAATTTTCCCGAATTTTTCTGGCACTTTTTATATGGGGGAAAAATGAAATAGAAAAACAGCAGAAAACAGGAACTAGCACTGGGGTGCACTGAGTTAGTAGGTTATTATAATTAGGATAAAAAAATGTATGAAAGTGTATCTAGATCATAGCAATATCACACAAAACATGCATGCAACGAGCAGAAATTATAGATACGTTTTGGACGTATCAACGACCCAGAAGACAAGCACGAGGACTCTACTGGGGAACACCACTCGAAGAGTAGCGTCGCGTGACAGAAGACTCGCCCACTCGTCGACGACCCGCCGCCGCCCGGGCTCCCGCCACGTGACAAGACAGCGACTCCGAAACCCAGACCGGAGAATACTACGACCCAGATCGAAGACCAGATGAATTCGCCAATTTCATCCAGAACCAATCACTCAACGATGGGATAGAGCTTGATCCAAGATTCCACAACCGAACGAAGACCACTCGCAGATCTTCCGAATCTCAAGGAGAAGAAGGAACGCTGGCTCCAGTAAGCTCACAGCAAAAGAGCAACTGGAAGGACCTTGCGCGATCCACTGTTTCGAAGACAGTTGGGGACACCTCAGAGCAAGCCACACCCTAGGAGATTGTCGCCTATTCACCAAACTCTCCAACAACCTCAAGGAGGAAAAGCAGCGCGTAGCCAAGCACACTCGAAGAAGCGCAGTCACCAGCACCAAGTACAGAAAGGCAATACCCCATGTCCCATGGACGAATCTGCATGATCCAAGAAGGAAGACCCTCATAAGCAAAGCAGGACGCCAACACCCTGCAGGCCGACGCAGCCGAAGGCCTAAAAGATAGCAGAGATCTACCAACTTCCTGGCGCCGAGACCAGCATCACCTTCTCTCAGAGCGATGACCCGCCCGCAATCCCAAGCCCGGGGCACGCACCACTGGTCCTCAAAGCCCAGATTGGAGGTTACGACATGGACAGAGTCTTCATGGACAGAGGCAGCAGCCTAAACATAATCTTTTCCAGCACCCTACGTAAGATGCTAATCCCACGGTCTGTTTGGTAGAAGTCAGGCACAACAATACATGGCGTAGTTCCGGGCGAAGCAGCCGCCTCCATTGGAACAATCGAGCTTGACGTGATCTTCGGCAACAAGCGCAACTTCGCAAAGCAAGTCCTCGAGTTCGAAGTGCTCGACTGGAAGTCGCAGTATCACGCCATACTCGGGCGACCAGCGTTCGCACAATTCATGGCGGTCCCGCACTATGCATATCTCAAGCTCAAGATGCCAGTACCCGCAGGAATCATCACAGTCAAGGGAAGCGTCACCAAATCGGACCAGTGCGACCGCGATTTCCACAAAGTCTCCGACACGTTCGGAGCCCAACAACAGCTCAAAGAAATAGCCATGGTGACGGACAAAAGCATATTTCCGCTGGCAAGCCGAAGCGAATCAAAAGAATTCGTCCGCGACTTCAGCGTCGACAGCGACACAATCACAAACCAAGTCCACCCAATAGACCCAGAGAAGACGGTCCGCATATACGCTCATCTCCCAGAAGAACAAGCGACCACCCTCATAACCTTCCTTCATGAAGAGTGGAAAATGTTCGCCTGGTACCCAGCCGACATGCCCGGAATACCGCGAGAATTTGCAGACCACGCTCTCCACATCAAGCCAAACACCAAGCCAGTAAAGCAGGCGCTCCGACGATTCTCAGAGCCCAAACGCAGAGCAATCGGAGATGAAGTCAACCGACTACTCGACGCATAGTTCATCCGAGAGACGAAGAAAGCAACCTGGATAGCAAACCCAGTCCTAGTCCCTAAAAAATACACTGAGGTACTGAGGATGTGCGTCGACTATGGGCCTATCAACAAGCACTGCCCAAAAGACCACTTCCCCCTGCCGAGAATCGATCAAATAATCGACTCCACAGTAGGATGCGACCTCCTATCTTTCCTCGACGCATATTCAGGATACAATCAGATCAGGATGAAGGAAGAAGACGAAGAGCACACCTCGTTTATCACCCCCTACGGCGTATTCTGCTATCAAACAATGCCCTTTTGTCTAAAAAATGCCGGAGCCACGTACCAGCGAATGATGCAAGCATGCTTGAGAGACCAGATCGGCAGAAACGTCCAGGTCTATGTAGACGACATTGTCATCATAACCTACAGTGCAAACTCACTACTCGACAACCTCCGTGAAACATTCGCAGCCCTCAACAAGTACAGAATCAAGCTCAACCAAAAAATGAGTGTGTTTGGCGTCCAAGTCGGAAAACTACTCGGGTACATGGTCTATGCCCGAGGAATCGAAGCAAACCCCGAAAAGGTCCAAGCAATCGCCAAGATGCAAAGGCCAACCAACATCAGAGGATTGTAGCAACTCACAGGAAAACTCGCAACATTGAGCCGTTTCATCAGCAGGTTAGGAGAAAGGACCTTACCATTCTACAAACTGCTGAGAAAAGGAGAAAATTTTGAGTGGACCGAGGAAGCCTGCAATGCATTCGTAGACCTAAAGAAAACCCTCTCGACCTAACCAATCTTGGCGGTGCCTAAAGAACGGGAGAAGTTGTACCTCTACATAGCAGCACGGAGCAGTGTCGTGAGCACGGTGCTCGTTGTCGAACGCGCAGAAGAAGGCAAAATGCAGAGCATACAAAGACCAATTTACTACCTCAGCGCGCTGCTCACAAAGCCACAGCAATGGTACCCACACTACCAGAAGCTCCTGCTCGCCATTATCATGACCTCCATGAAAGTATCGCACTACTTCGATGAACACTCCATCACAATCGTGAGCAGTGCACCACTCGCGGACATCCTCAACAACCCTGGAGCAACCGGCCGAGTCGCTCAGTGGAACATGGAGCTCAGCCCGCGAGACCTGGAATTCAAACACACAACAGCAATCAAAGCCCAAGTACTCCCAGAATTCCTGGTCGAGTGGGCAGAAGTCCAAACGCCAGTCCCCCAGACCTATCCAACTCATGGACGATGTATTTCGACAGATCCAAAAGACAGCAAGGAGCCGGAGCAGGCGTCGTACTAGTTTCCCCCAAGCAACGAAGCTCAAATACATCCTCCAGATCAACTTTAGCAATGCCTCCAACAAAGAATCAGAATACGACGCACTACTCCACGACATGCGCATGGCAAAAACTTGCGGCGCCACTCGCCTCCCGATCTATGGAGTCTCCAACCTCGTCGTCCCGCAGGCGATGAGAAACTGTAACGCAGTCGCAAACAACATGACGGCCTACCAGAAGCTCTATAACACACTAGAGGGAGGATTCTACGGCTGCGAACTCAACTACATCCCAAGAACAAATAACACAGAAGCCGATGAACTTGCGAACATCGGATCGACCCGAGGACCAATACCGCCAGGTGTCTTCCTCGAGAGCATCAACCAGAGATGGATGAAAGCTAAGCTAGCGCCACCCAAAGCAGTCGTTGAGGAAGATGACACAAATAAACCAGCACAGGTGGAAGCAACGAGCACAGCCGACGGCACAAGCAGCCAAGCAACCGAAGCCAAAGAACCAGCAGCACTCGAAGGCCCAGCCTGGACAAAACCTTTCCTTCGATTCTTAATTGAGGGCACCCTACCGCAAGACGTTGCAGAAGCCCGACGCATCAGTCGACGATCTAAAACATTCACAGTAATCAATAGACAGCTCTATAAACACAGCATTTCTCAGGTCCTCCAAAAGTGTATAGATGAGGAAGACGGCAAAGCCCTACTACTCGAGATCCACGAGGGCACCTGCGGACATCATGCCAGGAGTCGAGCACTCGTGGCCAAGGCCTTTCGAGAAGGCTTCTACTGGCCAACAGCTTTGAGAAATGCAGAGGATATCGTACGGCGCTGCATCGTCTGTCAAAAGTTCGCCAGCAGGCCACACACCCCAGCATCGGAGCTCAAAACCATACCATTGTCATGGCCATTTGCCACATGGGGACTCGACATGGTAGTCCCGCTCAAGAAATCCTCAAAAGGAGGATGAACACACCTACTAGTCGCCGTTGACAAGTTCACCAAATGGATCGAAGCAATACTAATCACTAGCTCAACATCCCTCACGGCGGTTAACTTCATCAAGTCAATCATCTTCAGATTCGGAGTACCACACAACATCATCACAGAAAATGGCACAAACTTCACAGCAGCAGAATTCCAAAACTTCTGTCAAGAGCTGGGCATCAAAATCCACTACGCATCAGTCGCACACCCGCAGTCCAACGGCCAAGTGGAGAAAGCAAATGGGCTAGTATGCGGAGGAATAAAGAAGCGACTCCTAGCACCACTAGAACAAGCCGCAGGCAACTGGGTAGAGGAACTTCCCGCAGTACTATGGAGCCTGCGCACCACCCCAAACAGCTCAACCCAGTATACACCTTTCTTCTTGGTATACGGGGCAGAAGCAGTACTGCCGCACGACTTAAATCTCAGGATACGAAGAGGAAGAGGTAGAAGAAGCACTACAGAACGACAAAGACACAACAGACGAAGCATGAGACACAACCATCACAAGATCTGAAGGATACCAGGACAAACTGCGCACATATCAAAGTAGTCGCCTGCGGACCAGAACCTTCGCCAAAGGAGACCTCGTGTTACGGCTAATACAAGAAAAAGTGCACAAGCTTGCCCCGCAATGGGAGGGGCTTTTCATGATCTCGGAAGTCATAGAAGGAGGCGCATACAAGTTGAAGAACCCCAAAACCAATGAGGACGTGGGAAATCCATGGAACGTAGCGAACTTACGCTTGTTCTACCCATAGTCCTCTAGGCATTGTCAGAGACATCGGCAGCAGCACCGATTGGCAACCCATGTAAAACTCGAAGAAATAAAATAATGCTGCCCAAACACCTCACTCAAAAGCACTCGGGGGCTCGAGCAAAAACTCCCCCCGAGAGACGCTATCCTCGCTCATGCGACTATACTTAAAAGCACTCAGGGGATCGAGCATAAACTCCCCCCGAGAGACGCTATCCTCGCTCATGCGACTATAATTAAAAGCACTCGGGGGCACGAGCATAAACTCCCCCCGAGAGACGCTATCCTCACTCATGCGACTATACTTAAAAGCCCTCGGGGGCTCGAGCATAAAATCCCCCCGAGAGATGCTATCCTCGCTCATGCAACTATACTTAAAAGCACTCGGGGGCTCGAGCATAAACTTCCCCCAAGAGACGCTATCCTCGCTCATGCGACTATACTTAAAAGATCTCGGGGGCCCGAGCATAAACTCCCCCTAAGAGACGCTATCTTCGCTCATGCGACTATACTTATAAAAACTCGGGTGCTCGAGCACAAAACTCCCCCCGAGAGACGCAAGCTCACCTGCAAACAGCGACAAAAGAATCATATCGAAAAATGCAAAGTTCTTTAGTCTTGACGTCCATCTCATCTTTAGAACTAGAAGAGCAAGCACCATCAGCCGAGCAAGTCACGGGAGAAGCAGGAGAACCACCACTCGACCCATCGGAATCGACACTGCTTGTCTCCTCCCAGTACGGATCCAGACGATTTCCACCAGCATCAAATGCGCGAACAGTAAGAGTATCTTCGCCATCAAAACGACAGCAAAGGCTATCTCCGTCACGCATATTCAGCCGATGAGAAAACACCCTCCAGCCATATCCAAGAAAAACCAAGGATGAACTATCAACTTCCAGATCCACCCAAGAAGAAGGCCTAGTGCATCCGTGAAGATGGAGCAAGAAACCCCCCAAGTTAAGATCAGAAGAAATGGACGCAAATGAGAGTGGAAGAGGAATCCGGGCAGCGGTTCGGCTAAGAACACGCAAAAGAAAATCATAGCGCCAAAAACCATCTTCCATGGAAGAAGAAGAAGAAGAAGACGCCGATGTAACACCACGACGTCCACCGCGTGAAGAGCGAGGCGTGCGGCCACCACGGCCACGGCGGCCACGGCGGCCACGACCTCGCCCAGTCACACCACCACCACGCTTGGTCGCCATATGAAGAAGAAGAAGAAGAGAAAGATGCAAAGAATGGATGCCAAGAACAGGCAACAACAGGAGGTATTAATAACACATTCCAAGGGCAAACCGGGGAAAACACGCAGAAGCCCAGGTGGCGCCATCATTACATCAAAGAACAAAACGGTCCGGGCGTTACGAATTCCAAGACAAGATGCCTTCACACGGTCAGCACTATTTAAAGGAAACGTCAAATCGCATGTTTCCCATACAAGCCTTGGAAATCCAACAGACACCAGGCAGCATGACGTCCAAACCATCATTATGACGGGCCAGAAGATGCGACGGATCAAAGAAGCAAGCATCATAGGTCACCGAACAACATGACAATACATATCAGCGTGACATCTCAAGAGGGACGGATCAAGATAAAAACAAATTGGAAAGAACAAAAGACTCCAAAAGCTACCTATTTCTTGATGCCCAAATTTTCTGATTTTTTAAAGAAAAATCTCTTACTCCCATCGGGAGTACCTTTATTCGAGTTCGGGTGCTCCCTCACCTAGAAGGAGAAGACGTGCTCGAGTTATCACACGCACCAGCAAAAACAACATACTCTCAGAGTTCGGGTGCTCCCTCACCCTGAAGACAGTAAAGCATTCGAGTGACCACTCGAAAAAGACTCAACAAGTATTCGACAATATGATCTACTTGCGCACTCGACGACTTTCTGAGTGGGTGCTTTCTTATTTTCCTCGCCTGAGTTCATTACAAGCTCCGCGAGCGACTGCTAAATAGCTCACTTGATTGTTTATTCCAAGTGGGTACATCGCTAACCAGGCTCCGTGCCTCTATAAAAAACAAATTATTCCTGGGCTACGACACACTGTACCCAGATGCAACGCAAGCTTAGCGTGTAGGTAAGACCCCGCTGCGCAGAACAGCCGGGCCTGAACTTGCCCCAGAGCGATTTCACTCCCGACCTTTTCCATGCGCTCGCATGATTGAAAGAGCCGAGCGGACGCGCTCAGGCTCTTTGCTTAGACTGGCAGCAATTGATCCTATAAGACCTGCAGCGGCATGACTTTTCTTGACACCGGTCGTTCCAAGTTCATGTCGAGGGACGTGAGCCTGATTGGGCTACTGCGGTATTTGCCACTAGCGCAATTCACCAAGGCTCGACCAGTCGACTCCTTGGGCCCTTTTTAGCTTAGCAATCCCTCGGAAGAGGTATTGTCATGGCTCAAAACTGCCAGCGACCCGCGGCAGTGCCGCGCCTACAAAAAATAAAGCGTTGACGAATTTGAGTCCATGCGCGACTCTTCGAGTCCCCCAGGCACTCGGGGGCTACTGACGAGGGGGTGACCCCCACGACTCCTGCGTATGAGGCTACCCGGTGCTATGAAGATAGAAGGCCCGCTGGGAAGCCTCGACAGGCCCGTGGCTGGCCCAATCAAGCAACGACGTAGGAGTCCGCGACTAATATAAAAGGCGCAGCTTGGCGTGCAAGGCAAGACTAGAACTAGGAAACTATCTTTGTAACCTAGTACGGACTCCCCGAGACCTAGCCTAGTATATAAAGGCTAGGAGGGGAGACGTCCAGATCAATCCAATACGCATCTACTCTCCTGGTTTGTCGAGAACTCGCCTTGGCCTCCCATGTAATCGCCCCTCACGCAATAATATCGAGCAGGAAGTGCTTCTCCTGTTAGCTGACGAGTATCGTCCAACCTGTGCCTTCTCTATGACTAACCCAGGGTCCCTGACCATGTGATTTATCGGGGCCGGTCCCCGTCAGTTGTTCTCTGCTAAGCCAACCCTATGTTCCCAGGTCCTTATGTTTAGTCCCTATGTTCGAACTTATGATACTACCAGTCTGAAAAACTAATTTCTTATGCTTTTCGAAACAGTGCACTTCCTTTCCAACCCATGACTTAGCTTGATCATTTGTTGCTTCACATTACAGGTCCACATTTCAAAGGGTATGGCCGTTTCGAAGAATATGTCTTATGATTTTTGAAACAATGGCTTCTTTCCCTACCCATGATTTAACTTGATCATTTGTTGCTTCACATTACACATTATACAGTGTATGACTACAACAATGATTGGGTTCTAAAAATGCAAATTCTTTTCACGACTACATAATTACAACTGGGACTCTGCGCCATTTGACTCAACGGGTCATCTACTAAGAAGAACAAATGTGCTCGGTGTGCATCTGGATTTTAAACTCCAATGTTCATCTAGTTTCTTCGAATCCTATAATATGTAATCTCTGGTTTGAAAACTGTTTAATGTGTCCACGCACTTTCTTTTCTTCTCCAGAACAATCAAGTTCATTTTTCATGTTCTAGTGACGCTTTTGTTAGAATCGTGTAATATGTAATAGGTTGGACTCTGTTTAATGTGCACACCTTTTTTTCTTGTCGAGAAAAATCAAGTTCATTTTCCATGGTCCATTTTTTCTTTAGCAAATTCTCCATGGTCCAGTTACCTTCGCAAACGGCACACGTGCAGCAACGGTAACCCTGGACTGTACATGCCCACTCGCACCCACTGCTTAATTGATTCTGGCCCACTCCTGCTGAAGTGTTCATTACATTGAATACACACCCATATACACCACCGAATACATATTCTATTTCGGATCTCTAGAGACAGAAACGGTCCAGATATGTGACCTACTCCCTCCGTCCCATTTTATAAGACGTTTTTCACATTCACGTATAAAATCTGCAACGCTACGTTTTTTTTCCTTTCTGGTTTTACCCCTTCGTACTCTCTTCTCCACTCACTCTCTCTTTGCACTCCCCTCCGCGAAATCTCGGCCGCGTCGCCGCCTTTCCGCCTCCCTCTCGCTTGCGCCGCTCCGACGCCGCGTATCACCGCATCCCTCTCATCCAAGTCGTCGCGTCGCCTGCACCAGCGGGGTGGCCACGAAGACCCCTCTTTTACTGAAGGGGAGGTGAGCAGCTCTGCCGGCGGCTGGACCTGAAGTGGCTGGAAGAAGCCATCGTATGGACGAACGGGAGGAGCAGGAGGCGTTTGAAGTCAAGGAGGAGCGGAAGCGGCGGTGCCATGGTGTTGGATCTGCTGCCATGGCCGCCTTCCCGCGGCACCCTCTTCTCTGCCGGCTCTAGGTAAGCGGTGGCGGGGGACGGTGGTAGAGGACGGTGGCGGTAGCTGCAGGAGGTTATGGAGGAGTCGCATCCGCATCCCGGGAAGCCGGCGGTGTCCCCTCTAGGTGATCCGCGGAGGCTTGCATCTCCAGCCGACGGTGCCGCTCTCAACGCTGATCTGCAGAGAACCCCAACGCTAAGAGAGTGTCAGAACCCTCTGTTAGGTAATGTGCTAGGGTTAGCCAGTACTCTTTCATCATGTCAAAAGTTCAAAAGAAATCTTTGAATTCAAAAATCGAAAGCAAATGGGAGAAGGAAACCCCCCAGATGATTTAATTCAAAAGGCCAGATAAAAATCTTCTCCAAAAATTCATGTTAGATTTTTGAAAAGTTTTATAAATGAGTGTGATCACATTTCAAGTGATGTGGGACCCACCCCATGCTCATGGATTTGTCAAATATTCAAACAGTGCCTTGGATTTAAAGAAATACCCCTATTTGATTTAAAATTAAAATCATTTGAATTTTAAAAATGTTGAAACTTTATAAGTGGCTAGTCTATATTATTATGAAGCCATATAAAAATTTTCATCATTTAATAAAATGCCTAGCTATTTATTTTAGCACAGCAAAACAAAGGTCAGAAAAAGAAAACAGAAAAGATTTAAGAAATAGGAGAAGACTTACCTCTCGCCAGGGGCGAAGCACACCTACCTTGGCCCAGCTAGGCCCAGCCGCCACCCGGGCTGTCGTCTTCCTCAGGCAGCCAGGCAGCTGCGTGCCCGGCATGCCACGGCTGCCACGCCACCTGCTTGCCTGGCGCCCCCCCCCCCCCAGCCTCCCGAGCCCTCTAGACGCGTCCTGGAGACGCCCACGTCCACTCCCCTCCCTCAAGAACCACCTCCCCCTCCTCTCTCGCATGTTCCGCCGACGTCCGTGAAGGTCGCCGGAGCACCGTCATGCCCCCGCGTAGCCATCGATGACGAGAAGCCCCCGGATCCTGTCCATCGTCTTCACCATAGTTGTCTTCGTCTTTGAGCGGAATATGGGGAGCTGAAGCCCCCTGGAGCTGCCGAATCGCGTCGTCGTCTTCATCTACGGCAGCCGCGCACCATCGTCGATTACATCGCCGTCGAGCCAACTCAGCCCTCGCCGCCACCTCCGTTGAGTTCCTGGTGAGCTCACGGTCAAAACCCCTAACCTCTCCCCCTCGATTTCTTCCTCTGTCACCGATTTCCATGGTCGACGGAGTACCGAGCCGCCACGGTCGTCGTCGGCGAGCATCTGCTAGGCAATCATCCTCGCCGTCTTGTACATCACCTCCGCCGTGAACTGCTGCTTCGAATGCGCCCAGCGGTGGCTCAAATGGTGCTCTGCAGCGAGATCCACCCCGAGCCCGTGCCACGGCCGCCGCGGAAGGTCGTCGCCGGCGTCGCTCCGGTGGCCTCCTTGGTCACCTGGACCCTCCCCGAGACGCGCAGTTCCACGAGCTTGCGTTTGGTGCCTCCAGCGCTTCAAACGGATCACGGCAGCCTCCTCCCATGCAGTGCCGCCGTGGATTGGCCGCCGGTGGGTTAGCCACTAATCCCCCTCCTAACCCCACCCTGGGTCACTGACGAGTGGGCCCAGTGGCTTAATTAAGCCACTGGATTAAATTAACCAGCCGGATTATTTAGACAGTGTCACTGACACCCCTGGCCCACATGTCAGCCCCCCCCCCCACACGCCAGCATGACGTCAGCCTGGCGCAATAAGTCGATTAAATGAATTTCCAGAAATCAAATTGAATTAAAGAAATTCAGAAAATTCCAGAAAATACCCCAAACTTTGAAAATTCATAGAAAATTCATATTAACTCCAAATTGGACAAATAATATATGAAAAATGATCAGAAGAAAATAAGCTATCCAAAAATGCAACTTTCAACTATGTTTGAGTTGATCTTAAAATGGGACCAGTAGCATATGTCATTTGATTTATTTGGAATTTATTCAAATTCAATTCAAATGATTTGGCCACTTGGACCATGGAATTATGCTATATTTCAACCACACTTCAGAGGCATATCATACACATTTCCAAAAGGTTAAAAATGATCAAACAATGTCACATGTAACTTGGTCAAGTTTGAATTCAAATTGGAGTTTGAATTTGCAATTCAATTTGCAATATACTCCATTTAAATGGAATTGCTTCACACATCAAAGAATATACATCAAGTTTCAACCTTCCATCATGTGATTGTTTATTGTATTTACTTTGCTACCTTGTTTGTTGTTTGTCGAGTAGAGGTGGAACCGGAGCAGGAGGCTGCCCCCTTCGTTGAAGACCCAGAACCCGAACCTCGTCAGCAAGGCAAGCAAACCCCCTTTGATCATGTCGATAAAATCCCAATTCCCTCTCATGTCTCTCTTATGCATTGTTTAGGATGATTACCATGATGCGTTTCTACCGCATAGATGAACCCATTTCCGTTGCATGACCTATCTTTTTGTCACAGTATTAAGCAAACCACAATCCTAGCAAATGTAGGAGTTGATTGATATCATGTGACCCCTACAACTGTTACTGCTTATTGCATGCTTAGAGTGACACCATGATGATACTGTTATGTGAGTTGGGATGGTAGTGATCATGTTGATGATGGTAGAAAAGTGTTGGTGAATCGACCCTAATACAAGGTGAACGATGAGAGGCTGTGTAGGAGTACACGGTGGGTTGTATCGTTGAACACCGCCCTAAGTCCGAGTTCTTGTGTGGTGATCCAAGATGAAGAGTACAACCACACATTGGGCTCACTGACCCCTCTCAACTTATTAACTCATCCCTTTCGATGTCCAGATGTCGCAATAGTTCGGAGTTCTGGTAGGTCTGTGGCCTGGCTGCTAAGTGAGAGAACGGCTCATCCGAGACCGGCTTATGCACCACGCACACATCACTTTGGTCCACTTCCGTAAACCGGCCGGGTTCACGATAGTGGTAGCCAACCCAAGTAGGCGGCTTTCTCGGACTAGATCGGCTATGAGGTAACAGTTGTGGTGAGCATCCTCGCTGGCACCCCTTGAATGGTGTCGAGATCAAAGGCGGTAAATGATGATCATGTGTGTGTAGCGGTACACCCCTGCAGGGTTAACAAAACTATTCGAATAGCCGCGTCCGCGGTTATGGACTGCTTGGAAAGCTTAGCTTGATTATTAGACAACTTGAACTGGATACTTCTAAAACACACCAAGATAAGTGTGAGTGCTATGGCGTGCTTTCTCGTGGGGAAGTCGAGGAAGGCACCATAGTGGTGTAATTGGTTGGAGAAAGTAGTGGACTCGTGTACGCTTCTTACCTCAATGTCTGGTACTCGTAGTTCAGGACTAGCCAAGTCAAAGCTGGCATTTCTGCAAGTGAAACCCCACCTCCCTTTACCTTGATACATGTGCATGAGTAGTATAGCTCCTATGTAAGTCTTGCTGAGTATGACTTTGTACTCCCGTTTGCTTAATCTATGTTTTAGATGATACCACTGACCCCGAAGGTGGCTTCTTCATCGAGCTAGTCTAGTCCCAGTCAGACGACTGGTTCCCTCGTGGAGGGCTTGTGTTTAAATAAGGCTTCTTAAGCCATTTGTTAAACTTGTCTTTACTTAGACATAATTTGCTTCCGCCTGTGTTGTAATGTTGGATCACATGTTTGTGATCTCTGTGTGCACTCTATAAGAGTTATCATTAAAAATGTATACCTTGTAGAGAATTGCAACGATACCTGCTGTTCATACAAGGCATGTGTGATGCGTGTATGTTTATAACATGCATGTCTTTGTATGGGTTTTTGAGACCTTAGTTGTGATCTGGCTGGTGGTCTTTCATACACCAAGTGGCCCTTAGATGTGCGCAGCTTGGGGCATCGCAATGCGATTGTTCCAGACTCTGTCTCGTGCACACTTTGTGGTATGATCGAGCCCGCCCTAGACCCCGACTAAGTGATCGGGCTGGAGTAAGTCTATGTAAGAGTTTTGAGATAGTCGATAGTATGGTTGAGGCGACTTTTCTTTGAATATGGGAGTTCATCACCCATATCATTAAGACTTGTGTGCGGACGATGAGGACCCATCTCAGTTGATCATCCGGCCTGGATGGGATGCCCCTCACGTATGATGCTTTCCGAGAACGTTCTGTGCTTGGCCTTGTCTGCTTAGACAAGTGGGTACGGTTCTCGGCTCTCCACATGACTATGTCTTAGCTGTACTTGCATACGCTAACCCCGGGTCCCGACAGACTTGGTATCAGAGCAGGACTGACTGTAGGACTAGTAGCCTTGGTCAAAGTAGAGTCTAGCTTGCTATAGTCATATAGTTACTCTGGGTATATAAGGGAACAACGTAAGGCTTCTTTTTCTCCTTACCCCATTCTTTCTGAGTTCTGAGTCAACCTCATCTTATTCTACGGGAAGATAGGACTAGGCTCTCCTCTGTCTAATTAGAACATCTCGTTGTTTGCTTCCTTATAGCCGTAGGAAAGTTGTGTCCGGTTTTCCTAGCATTGTTGTAATGCTGATTTCTTACATTGTATTATGTAAGTGTCGTTTTCATGTTGGAAGAAATTGTCATTTATTGCAATTACAGCCGTTATGTTGTCCGAGTCATTCCAGGTTTATCTCATAATCTGATGCATTTGCAAATTCCTTCTTTCTGTTTCAGATGGCAGATCTTCCCCCTCGGCATATTGTTCGTTTGACCAGGTGCCTCGGTGTGCGTGGCCATCCCGCCACGTTGATCGAGATGATGTCCTATGCGGGATATCGATGGTACCCTCAGTACACCGTCGAGGAGCAGTTCCACGACTTCAACCAGACGCAGTTCCACTGCATCGTCAGGATCTACCCGCACCACGTTGGAGTCACCCAGCCTATCCACTTTGGACATGGCATTGGCATTACCGAGAACATGGCTGTGCAGGATGCTGCATACTCATGTATTACCCTGCTGAGAGAGGAGCACACTATGCTGAGAGAGACCTCATTCCGCTATATCCCTGCTGCACTTCCAGGAGAAGAGGGATATTACACCGGACTCTACTCAGATCACTCTGCAGAGGATCCAACACTTCAGGTGACTACTAGGTTTGCTAGTGATCGAGATCGTGATGCACGCACTCTCTGTTTCGAGCTTCACGCCACTCGTGTTCGTCTGTATCGAGCACTGACACTCCTGGCACCCTTTGTGAGCGTGGGATCAGTTGAGCATGATGCTATCTACCCAGTGAGGACTCAGATGCCTTCTCGAGTTGCTTGGCCCGAGATTGGAGGCATTTTTCCACCCCGTGGTCCTTTGCTTCCACCCTACGCTGGACCTAGGCCCCATCCTTGCCCAAATGGATATCAGGGTCCACAGGCCTCCGTGTTTTCCGATGGTCACCTTCAGATACCGGGATACGTGGGTAACTTTTACGAGGACTACTATGGAGATGGAGATGAGTGAGACCGCCTGTGGTCTTACTTAGTGAGGATGTAGTAGTATCTTAGTATATTATACGCAAGGTGTCTAAGTTCCAGAGGCTTAGATAAATAATGTATAGGAAGTCAGAGTGCCTCTGAAGGATGTATCATCTTCATGACGTTTGTATTAGCTTGGTGCTTGTACTAAAACGATGTATGGTTTGTATGACAGCTTGTGAATATATGGCTTGTATGCTTTTATCACCATGTTGTCAAGATGATTATTTCCTTTGCTTTGTAATTGTAACACCCTCAGAATCAGTAACAGTAATCACTACAGTGATTCCACTGTTAGTGATCATTATTGTTGATGATCAAGCCATGATCACCTTTGATCATAGCTCTGTCAATTTCTAACCCAGATAAAAAATTTCAAATTGGGCGAATTATAAATTCTCTCCAAGACTTGTGGATTCATGTCCATCATTTGATCATGGTTAAACCAAAACCACCTTAGTCATTTTGTTAACCCAAGCCAAGAATAATTATGAAAACCCTAGAGTTGGCATATCAAAATTGTCATGGAATTTGGAATGGAAATGAAATCATAGTAAACCAAAATGGTGGAATCAAATTCTAAAATGCCTAAAAATCATTAGACCACGATTATATAGCAATGGTTATTTTATTAAAATGGTATAGTAATATTAAGGAATAATAAATGAAATAAAACAATAGCTTTAGGAAACTATTAAATTGCCATGGAATAAAATAAACAAGTGGGAATTTTCAATGAACAGAAATTTATGGAAACAATTTTATAAGATGCCTAATAATCTGTAGGACATAATAAAAGTGATTTGGGGTTTTATTAAAAATGTTTTAATATTATAAATAATTAAAAACAGTAGCAAAACAGTGGCTTTTAATACCTTTTAAAGAAAACAAGATATCAAATGATTTTTATAAATCACAAAAACTCTTAGTATTAATTCTATAATATATAACACTAATATTGGGGCCAGTCCCATGTTTTTTACAATTTGATAAAGTAACTAAAATAATTACAACAGAAAGGAAACAAAAAAATGCGAAAACCTATCCTACGCCCCTGGGTGCTGGACCACCCCGGCCCAGCCGGCCCACCCTCCCTCTCCTCTCTCCTCTCACCCACCCCTCCCTCTGTTCATCCCGTACGCGCCCTATGCTGGGGCAACTATGTCGCCGGCTGCCCCCACACCCCCACCTGCTCCCCCTCCCTCCACTGCTCCCTCGTGGAGGGCATAAGAACAAGCCCCCCTACCCCGTGGACGACGTGGCCAGATATTTTTCCCCGCTTCTCCCTCCCTCGTCTGGATCACGCTAGCCCCCGTCTGCCGTCGCCGCAACGTCGCCATGGACGCAGCCACTAGCCACCGCGAGCTTCCCCGAGCTGTCCGGGAGGTTCCCCGGGCACGACTTCATCTCCACACCCGTTGAATCGGGCCAGGACGCCGCCAAGGCGACGCAATCGTCGTCGTTTACCTCCGGCCACCGCGGGACTCCGACGACGAATTCGTCGCCGTCTTCGCGCCCCGAGTCCCTTGCCCCTCCCTACTGGACCCATGTGAGCTTCCACGCCTCCCTGTCCTCTCCGTTCTCTCCCTAGTGCACCACGTCGTCGTCCCCATCACTGCCCGCCCCGGCCGTCATCGTGCTCGCCGCACCCTGGACATCGTGGCTCCGGGAGCTGCCACACTTCGCCGCTAACCCCGTGTCACCACGCCCCGCGCTCCCCCTTGTCCTGGCTGCACCCCGGCCGCGCTCTGCGCGTGCCCGCGCGTAGCCGAGCGCCCGCGCCGCCCGTGGCCGCAAGCCGCGGCTGCTGCTCTGCCGCACGCCGTGGCTGGGCATACCCGCGCCCAGCACGCTCCGGTAGCCGTGGCCGTGGCCTCGCCCCGTGCCCAAGCCCCCCCCACCTCCCTCGCCGACACGGCCTTGCGCCGCCGTGCCTCGGCTCGTCGCCGTCGGGCAGGCGCGCAGATTAGCCATGGGCTAATCCCCCCCTCACACTGACAAAGGGCCCCACCCCCTAATGACCCTTTTGTTTAATTAACTAGTGGAAGAATTAGTGTGCCTATGACAGGTGGGTCCAGCCCTTAAAATAACCCTCTGGATAATTAAGTTGATTTATTAGGACCTGTCTCAATGACAACTGGGTCCCACTGATAGGTTTAATTAAATAAATGGATTTTATTAGAGGTGTCTATGACACATGGGACCCACTGGTCAGTTGACCAGTCAAAGGCTCCAGCCTATGACATCTGGGTCCCCTCTGTCAGGTTTGACCTAGTCAACTCCACTGTTGTGGATAATGTTTATATATTTAATAAAAGAAATTCTAAAAATGATTTAAAATGATAAAAACTTTAAAAATTGAATATCTTTTAAGCCGTAAGTCGGATTCAAAAACTTTATACATCAAAAATGATCAGAAAAATATAACGAATACGAATACGCTATCCGTATGTCAACCACACCCCTCTAACATGCCGAACATTGAACCGTCCCCCTCCGGACCGACTGTCCGATAAATTGTCCGGTACTGCTAAAGTACCCGGATGAATTTATTCTGAACACGAAAGATTTTCGGAATAGATCAACTAACCCGGATACACCAACCACACATGTGTCAGATGTCCACGACACCTCTGGCATGATAGCTCCCCCTCCGGACCCCTATCCGGTAATCACCCGGAGTCGGTAGTTCATCCCCAGATGAATTCCCGCTCCGAGCAACATGCATTGCACTGCGTTAGAACACCATTAACATTTCATCTGTCATGTCATGCATCTGTTTGTATATGCCTGTTGTGTATTTATTATTTCTCCCCCCTTTATTCTCCGATAGACCCTGATGCTGCCGCCGACGACAGCGTTGCCGAGTACGACTACTTCGTCGACGACCGTACCGCTACTACCGAGCTTACAGGCAAGCAGAGCCATTCTCTTCCCCAGATATCGCCTATCTTTCCGTACATTTCTTGCACTAGGCATTGTTACTGCTGCTGCTACGATTACAATCCTATTCAATTGCATAGCCTGTTTTTGTCGCCCCTTGATGTACCTCCTTTATCCTATGCTGCCTATTATTATTATGCATTATTCAGCAGTGAGCCCTGCGCATTGTTAGCTAGGATTAGATAGCGGACCGTGATCACTCTGGGGGTGATCGCGGGAACGATATATATTACAACTGCAATAGGTACGGATCAATGCAGACACCCTAGGGAACCTACAACGGCGAGACTCTGCTGAGTCGCTTCGAGTTTGACTTACGAGTGGAATGGACTCGTATTTCACTCTCGTCGGCTCAGTAGCGTAGCATCACCGGGATGATACGAGGTTTACCTCTTTAGTTCATTCCGTTGATGTCTCAGTCGAGCCAGCTCAAGTGTACCATCGAGGGTGATTCCTCCTGGTTTCACTTAATGGTAGGGACTCGAACCAACTGGTGTCCTTAAAGGTAAGAAGTCGGGCGACCCAACGGTGCCCGCGAGAGGTATTGCGACGGGACGACAGGGAGGGTACGACCAGTGTACCGGTGTGCTTGGCCCCTGATCGTTGGCCGCGAGAGTTACCAAACCCCGAAAGTCGAGCTCCTCCAGGAGCACACGCGAGACAAGGTAAGGAGATGGTTCACCTTGTTGGTAACCGCAATGACTTGGTGGGACGACAGGGCAGGTACCGATGTACTGGTGGTCCTGGCTGCTGTCGTTGTCCGCGGGTCAATTAAGTCGAGGCAACGATAACGGTTGCCCCGCAAATTTATAAAATACTAAATGGTTCGGCGGATGACTTGAGTAGCCTTTTGGCTTGTACGCGCTGCCTACACGTGGGATAATGAGTGTAGGCTCCTCCGCTTCATGGTGTCGTCCGAGGACTCTTCAGACGTCAGCAGTACCGCGGGCTGATTGCCGGGAAGTGCGCTGTCTTCTTTGCTCGAGCTGTGTTGTTTTTGTTACGGCTTCCCGGCCACCCACGCACCGTGCAGGAGTACGTCAGGGTTGGGGTCCAAGGTCCTGAGTACTTAGGATTTAGACCAGCGGATGGCCTCTCTGTTGAGTTTGAAAGATGGGTTGTGGAGTGTCGGATAGCCTCAGTGGAGCGTTCCCTAACAAGGTGCCCGCCACCCTGGAGATCCGTGCGTTGTAGTTTAACAGAAGTGCACCCCTGCAGGGAAGATTAATCTATTCGAATAGCCGTGTCCACGGTAACAGGACGCTTTATGCTGAAGCTGGATCTTACCACTAGAAACTATTATTATTAAACTGTATGGTTCCGGGATTTCTTCCTCGCGGGGATGTCGAGGAGGTGAACTCGGAGGCATTGTTAATTATTACAACTTATTATTATACACTGATGCAGCAACTTCTGCTACATTGTTACTTTATGCTTTATATAAACTGTTGGCTGATTCTTACCTCATGCTGCAAGACATCGTCGAAAGATGCTTGTCTTCGGTAGGCCTAGCTTCTTACCCTTGCTCTGGATTTCTGTCTTTCAGTCCACTATATAAAGCCTCTTCTTTCCGTTGATACAATGCATAATGCTTAGTAGCGGACGTAAGACTCGTGGGTATGCTAGATACTCACCTGCTTTATTTTCCCCCTTTATTGTTTTGCCTGATCGGCCGCTGCAGTCGACGTTGGAGCCTTGGAGTCCAGGAGCAGGAGATCCCCGATGCCGACCACCACAACAGGAAGATCCCCGATGCCTTCTATGACGTCGAGTTCCCCTTTGACCAGGAGTAGTTTGGAGGTTCCCAGGCAGGAGGCCTCGCCTTTTCGATCGACTGTTGATTTTGTGCTAGCATTCTTAAGGCAACCTTGTACCCTTGTGTCTGTACTCAGATACCTTACTTACGCTGACTTTCTGCTCTCGAGCTGTTGTATTCGAGCCCTCGTGGCCCCCTGGCTTGTATTAAACAGCTTGTATTATTTTATTTGTAGAGTTGTGTTGTGATATCTCACCGTGAGTCCCTGACCTCGATCGTGTACCTTGCGTCTATGATTATTGTACACGGTCTGATTTTGGGGGCGTCACATTAATCCTTCCAGTACTTCAATACCTTGATTAGATTCTTCAGTCAACTCTGTTTGACTTTGGTTTTTCACCTTTAGGATGTCTCAAGGAACCCGTGGCCAGATTAGTCGTAACCAAGGTCGTGGGAATGACCAGGAGGAAGGCAACCTTCCACCCCCACCCACGATGGCTCAGGTTCTGATGGAGGTCGAAAGGAACCGCCGAGACTCTCACCACCTGCTGGAAGTCATTGCACGCAACACCACTCAGCAGCGCAATGAGCTGGTGTCCCTGAACGACTTCATCTGGCTTCATCCCCCGGTTTTCAGTTACTCCACCGAGCCCCTTGACGCCGATGACTGGCTTCGCAGCATCGAAAGGAAGCTCCAAGCAGGCCATGTTGCAGATGGAGACAAGGGAAGCTATGCCACCTATCACCTCGAAGGTGCAGCTAGCTCTTGGTGGGAGAACTTTTCTGAATATGCGCCCCGTTGGACCGCCTGCATCTTGGGATGAATTCTGCACTTCCTTCCGCGAGCACCACATTCCCAAGGGTCTTATGGACCGCAAGCGTGAGGAGTTCTGCAACCTCACCCAAGGCAGAAGGACTGTTGACGAGTTTAGTCGTGAGTTCAACCGACTTCCTCGTTATGCTACCGAAGAAGTCTCCACTAACTCCAAGAAACAAGAGAGGTTCCGTCGTGGCCTCAACACTGGACTCCGTCGTGAGCTAACCCTACATGACTTTGCCACATTCCAGGTCCTTGTCAACAAGGCCATCAAGGCAGAGGACATGAACACCCCCAACGATTTCCGCAAACACCCTAGAGACGATGGTTCATCCAGTTCTGGCTCCCAGAAGCGCAAGATCTGGATCCCAAACAGTATGTTCCGCCAGAACAACCCACCGAGGCCATCCTATATGGCCCCTCGTCCACCAACCCAGTTCCACCCAGCTCCACCAAACAACCCAGCTCCACGCACCATTTTTGGAGCCTGTTACAAGTGTGGTCAGGCAGGACACTACTCTCGCGAGTGTCCCCAGAACCAGATCCAGAACTAGAATGCTCCACCCCGTGCCGGAGGCAACAACAACAATGGTCGTGGCAAGCCACCCCAGAAGGTCTACACCGCCAAACCCGCTCCTCCCGCCACTCGTGGACGTGTGAACCAGATCGCCGCCGAAGAGACTGACGACACCACTGACGTCATTTTTGGTACGCTCCCAGTCAATTATGTTCATACTTCCGTTCTTTTCGACCCAGGAGCATCTCATTCATTCATGTCGGAAAGTTATGCACTTCGTCATGAGTTATCTTTTGTTGAGTTTTCCACCCCAATGATCATTCAAACTCCAGGGTCAAGATGGCAAACTAATAGAGTAAGCCATGGTAATGAAATTGCAATTGAGGGTTTAGTATTCCTTGCTTCACTCATAGCCCTCAAGTCTTCAGATATTGATGTCATCCTTGGCATGGATTGGCTATCAAGACAGAATGCCTATCTGGATTGCAAAGGCAAATCCGTGAAACTCACCCACCCTTCAGGAAAAACCCAAGTGCATTGTTTGAATGTACGTCCCCTTCCCGAACTTGAAGATATTCCGGTGCTTCGTGACTTCCCGGATGTCTTTCCTGAAGAGCTTCCGGGCATGCCACCCGACAGATGTGTAGAGTTTATAGTGGATCTTGTACCAGGAACCGCACCAATTTCTAGACGCCCATATAAAATGGCCCCACATGAGTTAGCTGAGCTAAAAATCCAACTTGATGCTTCGTTGGCAAAAGGCTTCATCCGCCCTAGCTCATCGCCATGGGGTTGCCCCGTTCTGTTCGTAAAGAAGAAAGATGGAACAGAAAGGATTTGCGTAGACTATCGCCCGCTAAATTTAGCAACGATAAAGAACAAATACCCACTGCCCAGGATCAATGATCTTTATGATCAACTTGCAGGATCCTCTGTCTTCTCCAAGATGGATTTGAGATTAGGTTATCATCAAATCAAAATCCGAAATGAGGACATTCCCAAAACGGCTTTTACTACTCGTTATGGTCTTTACGAGTACACCGTCATGTCCTTTGGTTTAACCAATGCCCCCGCCACATTCTCGCGCTTGATGAATTCGATCTTCATGGAGTACCTAGATAAATTTGTGGTAGTTTATCTTGATGATATTCTCATCTACTCGAAGAACGAAGAAGAACACGCAGAACACCTAAGGCTAGTATTGATGAAACTTAGAGAGCATCGCCTGTATGCTAAATTCTCCAAGTGTGAATTCTGGCTACCAGAAGTGACCTACTTAGGCCACGTGATTTCTGCAAAAGGCATTGTTGTGAATCCCGAGAGAGTTCAGGCCGTCCTTGACTGGACTCCTCCTGAATCAGTTAAGAAAGTTAGGAGTTTTCTTGGCCTAGCCAGCTATTGTCGTTGCTTCGTCGAGAACTTTTCTAAAGTTGAAAAGCCTCTAACTGAACTCCTCAAGAAAGATAAGAAATTCTTATGGACTCCCAAGTGCGAGGAAAGCTTTCAAGAGCTAAAAAGAAGATTGACTTCTGCACCCGTACTTGCACCTCTAGACACCAAAAAGGATTTCGAGATCTATTGTGACGCATCACGGCTAGGGTTAGGATGCATACTTCTGCAAGATCGACATGTGGTAGCTTATGCTTCACGCCAGCTGCGGCCACATGAAGAAAACTATCCTACCCATGACCTTGAACTCACTGCCGTAGTTCATGCCCTAACAACTTGGCGACATTACCTCCTTGGTAATCATTGTGAGATTTATTCCGACCACCAAAGCCTCAAATACATTTTCACCCAGCCAGATCTTAATCTCAGGCAAAGACGCTGGATTGAGTTGATAAAAGATTACGACGTAGGAATTTCTTACACCCCAGGCAAAGCCAATGTCATGGCTGATGCACTAAATCGTAAGTCGTATTGTAACAACCTCATGTTACAACAGTATCAACCACTTCTTCATGAGGACTTTCGCAAGCTCAATCTTGAGATTGTTCCTCATGGCTATCTTTCTACCTTGATGGCGAAACCAACTCTTGAGGATCAAATCATAGTTGCCCAAAGGCGTGCACGAGGTGTTCGCCGGATCAAGGAGAACATTGTTAGCGGAGTTGCTAAGTGTTTCTCCACAGATAGCAAAGGGACGGTATTCTTTGGAAATCGTTTGGTAGTACCTAAGAATAGGGAACTAAGGCAACTCATCCTCAAGGAAGCCCATGACACACCCCTCTCGATTCATCCCGGTAGCACAAAAATGTACCGAGATCTACGCCAGAGATTTTGGTGGACCAGGATGAAGAGAGACATTGCTCAATTTGTGGCCGAATGTAATGTTTGTCGTCGCATTAAGGCAGAACATCAAAGACCTGCTGGTACCCTTCAACCTTTGTCTATTCCCGAGTGGAAATGGGACAAATTCGCTATGGACTTCATCACCGGCTTTCCAAGAACCCAGAAAGGAAACAATGCCATCTTCGTTGTCATAGATAGGCTTTCCAAAGTTGCTCACTTCCTTCCGGTTCGCGAGTCTATAACTGCTAGCCAGTTAGCGGACTTGTACATCTCTAGAATTGTATCCCTTCACGGTGTTCCTTTGGAAATCAATTCTGATCGTGGTAGCCTTTTGACCTCTAGATTTTGGGGAAGCTTTCAGAAGGCTATGGGAACTCATCTCTCCTTTAGTACGGCTTTCCATCCTCAGTCTAGCGGTCAAGTCAAAAGGGTTAACCAAATTCTTGAAGACATGCTCAGAGCTTGTGTTATCTCATTCGGAAAGAATTGGGAGAAGTCTCTTCCATTTGCCGAATTTGCTTATAACAATAGTTTTCAATCTAGTCTGAACATGGCTCCTTTTGAACTCCTATATGGACGACGATATCGAACACCACTAAACTGGTCAGAAACCGGTGAAAGACAATTCTTTGGACCGGATATGATCAAGGAAGCAGAAGAGCAAGTTCGCATTGTTCGTGATCAATTGAAAGCAGCCCAGTGTCGTCAGAAAAGCTACTATGATCGTCATCATAGACAAGAGAGCTACAATCTGGATGAGAAGGCTTACCTTCGGGTTACTCCTCTGAAGGGAACCCAACGTTTCGGTATCAAAGGCAAGTTGGCCCCATGTTACATTGGACCTTTCCGCATTCTTGCCAAACGTGGAGAAGTTTCCTACCAACCTTAACTACCCCCGCACCTTTCCCGAGTACATGATGTATTCCATGTGTCCCAACTCAGGCGTTGCTTCAAGGACCCTATCCGCGAAGTCGACCATGAAACGCTTGATCTCCAAGATGACCTTTCTTATCGAGAATACCCCGTTCGTATTCTTGATTCCGCAGAGCGTGTCACTCGTCGTCAGAAGATTAGGTTTCTAAAAGTGCAATGGTCACACCACTCAGAGAGAGAAGCTACGTGGGAAAAAAGAAGACCGTCTCAGTGCCGAGTACCCCACATTCCTCCCGCAGACTTTTGAATCTCGGGACGAGATTCTTTTGAGTGGGGGCGAGTTGTCAGAACCCTCTGTTAGGTAATGTGCTAGGGTTAGCCAGTACTATTGCATCATGTCAAAAGTTCAAAAGAAATCTTTGAATTCAAAAATCAAAAGCAAATGGGAGAAGGAAACACCCCCAGATGATTTAATTCAAAAGGCCAGATAAAAATCTTCTCCAAAAATTCATGTTAGATTTTTGAAAAGTCTTATAAATGAGTGTGATCACATTTCAAGTGATGTGGGACCCACCCCATGCTCAAGGATTTTTCAAATATTCAAACAGTGCCTTGGATTTAAAGAAATACTCCTATTTGATTTCAAATTAAAATCATTTGAATTTCAAAAATGTTGAAACTTTATAAGTGGCTAGTCTATATTATTATGAAGCCATGTAAAAAAAATTCAGCATTTAATAAAATGCCTAGCTATTTATTTTAGCACAACAAAACACAGGTCAGAAAAAGAAAACATAAAAGATTTAAGAAAAAGGAGAAGACTTACCTCTCGCCAGGGGCGAAGCCCACCTACCTTGGCCCAGCTAGGCCCTGCCGCCACCCGGGCTGTCGTCTTCCTCAGGCAGCCAGCCAGCTGCGTGCCCGTCATGCCACGACCGCCACGCCACCTGCTTGCCTGGCGCCCCCCAGCCTCCCGAGCCCTCTAGACGCGTCCTGGAGACGCCCACGTCCACTCCCCTCCCTCCAGAACCACCTCCCCCTCCTCTCTCGCCTGTTCCGCCGACGTCCGTGAAGCTCGCCGGAGCACCGTCAAGCCCCCGCGTAGCCATCGACGCCGAGAAGCCCCCGGATCCTGTCCATCGTCTTCACCGTAGTTGTCTTCGTCTTTGAGCGGAATATGGGGAGATGAAGCCCCCTGGAGCTGCCGAATCGCGTCGTCAACTTCATCTACGGCAGCCGCGCACCATCGTCGATTACATCGCCGTCGAGCCAACTCAGCCCTCGCCGCCACCTCCGTTGAGTTCCTGGTGAGCTCACGGTCAAAACCCCTAACCTCTCCCCCTCGATTTCTTCCTATTTCACCGATTGCCATGGTCGCCGGAGTACCGAGCCGCCACGGTCGTCGTCGGCGAGCATCTGCTAGGCAATCATCCTCGCCGTCTTGTACATCACCTCCGCCGTGAACTGCTGCTTCGAATGCGCCCAGCGGTGGCTCAAATGGTGCTCTGCAGCGAGATCCACCCCGAGCCCGTGCCACGGCCGCCGCGGAAGGTCGTCGCCGGCGTCGCTCCGGTGGCCTCCTTGGTCACCTGGACCCTCCCCGAGACGCGCAGTTCCACGAGCTTGCGTTTGGTGCCTCCAGCGCTTCAAACGGATCACGGCAGCCTCCTCCCGTGCAGCGCCACCGTGGATTGGCCGCCGGTGGGTTAGCCACTAATCCCCCTCCTAACCCCACCCTGGGTCACTGACCAGTGGGCCCAGTGGCTTAATTAAGCAACTGGATTAAATTAACCAGCCGGATTATTTAGACAGTGTCACTGACACCCCTGGCCCACATGTCAGCCCCCCCCCCCACACGCCAGCATGACGTCAGCCTAGCTCAATAAGTCGATTAAATGAATTTCCAGAAATCAAATTGAATTAAAGAAATTCAGAAAATTCCAGAAAATACCCCAAACTTTGAAAATTCATAGAAAATTCATATTAACTCCAAATTGGACAAATAATATATGAAAAATGATCAGGAGAAAATAAGCTATCCAAAAATGAAACTTTCAACTATGTTTGAGTTGATCTTAAAATGGGATCAGTAGCATATGGCATTTGATTTATTTGGAATTTATTCAAATTCAATTCAAATGATTTGGCCACTTGGACCATGGAATTATGCTATATTTCAACCACACTTCAGAGGCATATCATACACATTTCCAAAAGGTTCAAAATGATCAAACAATGTCACATGTAACTTGGTCAAGTTTGAATTCAAATTGGAGTTTGAATTTGCAATTCAATTTGCAATATACTCCATTTAAATGGAATTGCTTCACACATCAAAGAATATACATCAAGTTTCAACCTTCCATCTTGTGATTGTGCATTGTATTTACTTTGTTACCTTGTTTGTTGTTTGTCGAGTAGAGGTGGAACCGGAGCAGGAGGCTGCCCCCTTCGTTGAAGACCTAGAACCCGAACCTCGTCAGCAAGGCAAGCAAACCCCCTTTGATCATGTCGATAAAATCCCAATTCCCTCTCATGTCTCGCTTATGCATTGTTTAGGATGATTACCATGATGCGTTTCTACCGCATAGATGAACCCATTTCCGTTGCATGACCTATCTTTTTGTCACAGTAGTAAGCAAACCACAATCCTAGCAAATGTAGGAGTTGATTGATATCATGTGACCCCTACAACTGTTACTGCTTATTGCATGCTTAGAGTGACACCATGATGATACTGTTATGTGAGTCGGGATGGTAGTGATCATGTTGATGATGGTAGAAAAGTGTTGGTGAATCGACCCTAATATAAGGTGAACGATGAGAGGCTGTGTAGGAGTACACGGTGGGTTGTATCATTGAACACCGCCCTAAGTCCGAGTTCTTGTGTGGTGATCCAAGATGATGAGTACAACCACACATTGGGCTCACTGACCCCTCTCAACTTATTAACTCATCCCTTTCGATGTCCAGATGTCGCAATAGTTCGGAGATCTGGTAGTTCTGTGGCCTGGCTGCTAAGTGAGAGAACGGCTCATCCGAGACCGGCTTATGCACCACGCACACATCACTTGGGTCCACTTCGGTAAACCGGCCGGGTTCACGATAGTGGTAGCCAACCCAAGTAGGCGGCTTTCTCGGACTAGATCGGCTATGAGGTAACAGTTGTGGTGAGCATCCTCGCTGGCACCCCTTGAATGGTGTCGAGATCAAAGGTGGTAAATGATGATCATCGGTGTGTAGCGGTACACCCCTGCAGGGTTAACAAAACTATTCGAATAGCCGCGTCCGCGGTTATGGACTGCTTGGAAAGCTTAGCTTGATTATTAGACAACTTGAACTGGATACTTCTAAAACACCAAGATAAGTGTGAGTTCTATGGCGTGCTTTCTCATGGGGAAGTCGAGGAAGGCACCATAGTGGTGTAATTGGTTGGAGAAAGTAGTGGACTCGTGTACGCTTCTTCCCTCAAAGTCTGGTACTCGTAGTTCAGGACTAGCCAAGTCAAAGCTGGCATTTATGCAAGTGAAACCCCACCTCCCTTTACCTTGATACATGTGCATGAGTAGTATAGCTCCTATGTAAGTCTTGATGAGTACGACTTTGTACTCACGTTTGCTTAATCTATGTTTTAGATGATACCACTGACCCCGAAGGTGGCTTCTTCATCGAGCTGGACGACTGAAGATCAACTAGTCTAGTCCCAGTCAGACGACTAGTTCCCTCGTGGTGGGCTTGTGTTTAAATAAGGCTTCTTAAGCCATTTGTTAAACTTGTCTGTACTCAGACATAATTTTCTTCCGCCTGTGTTGTAATGTTGGATCACATGTTTGTGATCTCTGTGTGCCCTCTATAAGAGTTATCAATAAAAATGTATACTTTGTAGAGAATTGCAACGATACCTGCTGTTCATACAAGGCAGCTGTGCTGCGTGTATGTTTATAACATGCATGTCTTTGTATGGGTTTTCGAGACCTTAGTTGTGATCTGGCTGGCGGTCTTTCATACACCAAGTGGCCCTTAGATGTGCGCAGCTTGGGGCATCGCGATGCGATTGTTCGAGACTCTGTCTCGTGCACACTTTGTGGTATGATCGAGGCCGCCCTAGACCCCGACTAAGGGATCGGGCTGGAGTAAGTCTATGTAAGAGTTATGAGATATTCGATAGTATGGTTGAGGCGACTTGTCTTTGAATATGGGATTTCATCACCCATATCATTAAGACTTGTGTGCGGACGATGAGGACCCATCTCAGTTGATCATCCGGCCTGGATGGGATGCCCCTCACGTACGATGCTTTCCGAGAACGTTCTGTGCTTGGCCTTGTCTGCTTAGACAAGTGGGTACGGTTCTCGGCTCTCCATATGACTATGTCTTAGCTGTACTTGCATACGCTAACCCCGGGTCCCGACAGAGAGCCTCTGTGTTGGACGCCACTGCCGGCGACCTCCGCCTCCGGTAGCTCCAGCACAATCCAAAATTTCATATGTTTCCGGGTTAGTTGGTTTACTATATGAATCAATCAGTGATGTGTGTTTTTCCCTCTTCTGTTGTTCTCTGCTTTTCAGTCAGAAGAAACGATGGTATTGCAGACTTTGAATGAGATTCCCGCTTGGAATCAGATTTTCCCAACTAATGTGGAAAAGGAAGATTCAGTACTGTCCACCACCTCTGTATATGTATGTATTCCTAGCCCCCCCCCCCGGCTGCAAGAAGCAGCTAAATCTGATTCCTTTCAGTGTAATTTTACTTTAGTGGTAATATATGCATGATTGTTTTGTTAATTGTCTTACTCAATTACATGTCCTACCGGAAGAAATACTAATCGACATATTGTTTCATCTCTGAATGAAATTGATGTATCAGCCTTATTGTTTGGTTAAGTCTGAAACTTGTTAGGTGTTTGCAACTGCTGTAATCTTGTACTCCAAATCTGGAGTAGACATGTGTAAAATATGATCTGAAACTGAAACCCCAAATCTGTTGATTTAACCTATTTTTAGCCTTATCAAAGAAGATGGTCATATCCGTTTGATTTAGCATATTTACTTGCATTGAATAACCCGTGAACAAAATTCAGATTTTTGCACATGAATTTTATTCAGCCTTGCTAACAGAGAAGATGGTGTGTAACAAAATATTCTAGTTTTGTACATGGTCTGAGTATGATACACTAGTCCTGCCCCCATGGTCCATGGAACACATTTTGGTTAACTTCTTGCTCTGTGATTGGTTATAGGAGCTCTGCACCTTAGCAGTCTATGAGTATGATTGTTTATTGTGTGATTATTTTTGTTAATTTGGGGCAATATTTTTTTAATGTGGTGTGGTGGTGTCACCTGTAGTATTTTTTCTTAGTTGTGTTGATATATCATGGAGTACTCCACGAATTGTACACAATCTTGTTTAAACGCCGTCTTCTACTCTGTTTTTTGTTGCAGGCCAAGCAGGTGTACATCCAGGCCGAGGACACCTGCGTTGGAAAGAGAATGGCGGCGATGGGTTGGTGACGGCTCTGGTTGCTATTGTGCATCATCCGTGCCGGGCTCGCTGGGTTCGACTTCTACAAGTACAGGCTCAGGGTAAGGACCAGAGTTACAGTTTCAGAGGCAGCCTCCACTGAAGTTATTTGGGATTTCCCCTGTGCTATGCTTGTTTTAATCCTGCCCCTTTTGAAATGCCTTTTTTTTCACTGCCAATTTGAATTAATTGACTGACTCACTGTGTTTTACTACCAATTTGAATTAATTATTCAAATCAATTGACCAATTTGTTCAAATCAATTTGTATCTGGCCAGCAGCGCTTGAGAAGAGGAGAATAGAGGAGCCTGGGCTTCGAGCTCCTGGGTCCTGGGCGAGGAGCGCCGAGCGGAGGAGACCCTGGAAGTGGGAGCGCCCGGCTTCAAGCTCTTGGGTCCTAGGCGGGGAGAGCTCCGGGCTTTGAGCTCCTGGGTCCTGGGCGAGGAGCGCCTGGGGGAGGAGAGCTTCGAGCTTCGAGCTCCTAGGTCCTGGGCGAGGAGCGCCTGTGCAGGGATCGCATGTGTTCTGAGCGAGGAGCGGCTAGGCTTCGAGCTCCTGGTCGCCTCGGCCACGAGCGAGCGCCTGGGCGTTGGCGGCGACGCCGCTAGGCGATGGGCGACAGGCCCTAGGAGACGGGGATAGAATTGTACTTTTACACAGATTTGGGCTAGTCGGAATTCTTCAAAAACGTCTTATAATTCGGGACGGAGGGAGTACGACCCAAGGAAGACTGTCGAGGGGGCAAGTAGCATACTATACGTCCCGACCCGACTAGGGTTCCCCTCCGGTGCTGTATAAGGATATAGAGGGGTTTGGTGGAATCGATGTTTATTGCTTGAGCCTTTGAGACATATATATATAGGAGTACAATGATCTACTTGGAGTATAAGTCAAGGTAGAATAGAATTCTACGCTATCTATGTTCCCTAATGCAATCGTTATACTCAACATCTACCTGCAGTCACAACGTAGTGACGTAGACGGTGAGACTGGAGAAGAATCTAAAGGCAGAGCCGACGGACATCCCCACCACAGTCGTAACGGTCGACGCATCGCGGAGTTGTGGCTGGATTGGAAGCCAACGAGGTTTTCAAGAAGGCGGTAGCCCTTTGTGTCGATGTGGAGGTAGCCGTGCGAGAAATTCTGAGGTTGATGTCGAGTCGGGGTAGCCGGTGTCGAGGTAGTCGCCAATGAGACGCGGGAGTCGGGAAGTCAGGAGCGCAGCGCGGCTCGGGAAGAGCGGCACTAGCGGGCGGTCGTCAGTCGTAGCGCGTGACGTCACGAAGAAGATGATGGTGACGTCCGGAAGAAGACGGTATTGACGAAGCATCACGAAAAAATTCTTCACTACCTGCTGTTCTATTTTTCACAGATTCTACCACGTTTTGCCTTTCTTCACTTTTTCAAACCTTAAGCCTGCTTTTTCTTTACAAAAACTTTTTGGCAATATTGTGAAACAGTAGCTCTTCAAGAATATCTTTATTTCCAGGGGGGATTATTTTATTAAGGGTACTAACCTCTATAATTAGCTTATGATGAGTTATGTATGAACAGAGTTTTCAAGTGTGCGAGGGAAGATGATGAAAGAAGATCCGGGAGTGTCAAACGATCAAGCTTGGGGATGCCCCCATGCATCCCTAATAAATATTCAAGGAGACTCAAGCTTCCAAGCTTGGGGATGCCCCCCCCCGTGCATCCCCTTCTCCATCAACAATCATCAGTTTGTCCTTCGTCTCACTATATTTTTATCACTTCATGCGTTATGTGCTATGCTTGGAGCATCTCTCTCTTTGGTTTCCTTTTTAATTTTCTTTAGCTTTGCTGTTCATAACAAGGTAGAACACAACTTACTTTGTGTGGGAGAGAAACACGCTCCACTTCAATCTAGAACACATCATAGGATTTTCATGCTTATCTTTCTCTGTTGTGTGTTCTTTATCTTTTCGTAGTTGCTGTCATGTTTAGTTGTAGTCTTTGTCTTTAACAAGAGCTTTATCTTTTATTTAGTTTGTTGCTAGAACTCTCTTTAGTTTTCAAGTTTTTCTTGTTAAGAGAGTTCGTTTTTGCACTTCGTTGTGTCTTGTCTTGAAGTAGGTAATTGAGGTTGCTATTCAATTGTAGTAGTAACTTGCAATAGTTTTGAGGTATTGTTGTGAGTAATGTTTGAACTTTTGGTGCCAAGAGCTCTAGCCTATTAGTGATAGGTGTCGTATTTTGGGCAATCCATGTTATTTTCAAAACCTACAAAGACTAGTTGAGAACTCTAGCTACTAGATGGATCACTAATCTTTTGAGGGATCTGATATTAGAGTACACTCACGTACCATGAGTCGAGGATGGGAAAGGATAACCAAACCCCCATGCACTCCTCCTCGGGGTACTTCTCTTTGTGAACCTCCTCATTAGATTGAGAGTTACCGATAATAAGTGCATGAGTTCTTCGGACTAATGTAAGTATTGTGTAAGCCCTGATATGCGGTACTGTTCCAGATCTAGATGTTTCCATCCAGATCCGAGGACGAAGCACATATCAATATACCGCGACATATGACAATGTCATATATCCCGGATTTCTAACATGATATCACAACATTACAGCTACAAGGATACAACATCCCATACAATCGGCATACAATTTCCTTAATACATTACATCAGCGGAAGATACATGTCTGAGTACAGACTACAAGAAAATGCCTAGTGGCAAAGGTAAAACACACCATTCCCGTAACCACACCGGTCCAGGCTCTCCACCGGGATCCACCTAACTAGTCGTCGTCGATTCTTCGTGAAGGCGTCCAGAAGAAGGATCGTCGAGCTCCTCTGAAGTCCAAGATCGTTGCATAACGTGCGTAAAAGAGAAAAGAAGGAGGTGAGCTATATGAAAAGTCTTGTAACTAACTTCTCACGGGTAAGATGGGGGGTAGTGGTGAGGTTGCACACGCACTAGCAATATGTGAGTGGCTAACGGTCTATTTCAGAGTAAGATGAGAACCAAGGATTCGATGAGGAATTGCCTCCAACAAGTCTTGCTATCAACTACTTACGCAAGCATCACACCTATCCTATCCTTGTCCTCCACTTCGCGTCCCGACGAAGAAGAAGCAGTCAAGGCACACACACGTTCATCAAGTTCATTAAGATTATCGCAGTTGTTGTTGTCTATGAACAAGGAGTAGGTTTCAAGTCGTCCATAGCCGTGGACACGACTTCTCGAAAAGATTTAACCCTACAGGGGTGTACCAACTGCCCATTACAAGGCTCCGCACGCACGCCCATCTCTCTCAGTTTCTACCCATCACAGGAAGCCATTTTATGATTTAGTCCCGAGAGATCCGAAATGACAGGTCCCTCTAACTAACAACGCACAAATCCGGGTGGCCCCGGGTAAGTCTACATCCAGCTCAGGAGCCGGCCGCGCTCTGATAGCTTCTCGCCCCTCGTTGGTTACCCAAAGTGGAAGGTTGAGATGTAGACAGCAGCAAATTTACCTCGGTGAAGATACTAAGGTTTGTCTCCAGTAGGACTCCGACAACGACATGAAGGTGACATCGTCCTAGCAATTAGGCGGTTGACGTGGACCTGCACACACAACAGATAACTTTGCTCCCAACGAGTTCAGAGTGGTTGTCAATCCCTCCGGCCATGTTGTTTACAAAGGATCAAACGCACGGGATAATAATGATAGCAATAGCAATAGCAAACCAATAGCACGGGATAAGATGATAAAATAGTCCTGCGAGGTAAACAAATTACAGATGGGAAATTGACAGGATTATGTGCGTAAACCAATGCTAACTATGCTATAAAGAAAGGAAGAGGCTCAAAAGCATGGGCGGTACGCCAAGACAAGTAGACCGAAATCCATCTGCATCTACCTACTAAACATCCACCTTGAGATATCTATCCAGAACATCTCACTGGTATTGAGTTGTGAATCCCACCCAAAGTGTAAACTCAAAGCAACAGACAACTGCATTAAAGAACTTTGCGCAAAGTAAACAGTCCTTGCACCCGCAAGTACAAGCACCGTTGTTTTCTCCCTTGTGGCAACAACACATCCCCTAGACTCATGTTTCTGTCACTCAAGCTAGTCATCAGGGGGCATGAACCCACAATCATGCCTAACGCTCCCTCTTGGAGTCACTACCTACTACTTGGCCAAAGCAATAAACAGCAACGGAGAACATGCAAGAATTACTCAAGAACATAAATATAAAAGAGGAGAATCATATATATTACTTAAACACAATCTGAACATAGTCTGATAATCCATCAGATCCCAGCAAACTCAACATAGAAACAGAAGAAAGGTTACATATGTGCCTCGATCATGTAGGGCAGCTCATGAGGTCTAAACCATGAAGAACAAAGAGGGGAGGAGAACATCACATAGCTACTGATCATGGACCCATGGTCCAAGGTGGACTACTCACGGTTCATCCGAGAAGCATCCATGGTGGTGGAGAATCTCCCGGAGGTGGTTCCTCCCTATGGCAGGGTGCCGGGAAGAGGTCTCCTGGTGCTCCCGATCTTGGAAGCACAGCTGTGGCGGAACAGAGGAGAGATCGCGAAAAAGGGTTCTGTCCTCGAGGGTTTCGGGATGAGAGGGATATATAGGCGAAGTGGGGCAGCCATAGGTGGACCAGAGGCTGCAGGCGCCCCCCTAGCGCGGATTAGGGGGTGGCCGCCTGGGCCACCCCTGGCTCCCCTCTGGCCCCACTTGGGCTCTTCGCGAAGCTTCCTGTACGCTGATTTTTCCTATATTTTCCCCGAAATGATATTTTTCACGAAGCCCCCATATGCCCCGGATTTCCAACATGATATCACAACATTATAGCTACAAGGATACAACATCTCATACAATCGGCATACAATTACCTTAATACATTACATCAGCGGAAGATACATGTTTGAGTACACACTACAAGCTAATGCCTAGTGGAAAAGGTAAAACACACCATTCCCGTAACCACACCGGTCCAGGCTCTCCGTCGGGATCCACCTAACGAGTCGTCGTCGAGTCTTCGTGAAGGCGTCCAGAAGAAGGATCGTCGAGCTCCTCTGAAGTCCAAGATCGTTGCATAACGTGCGTAAAAGAGAAAAGAAAGAGGTGAGCTATATCAAAAGTCTTGCAACTAACTTCTCACGGGTAAGATGGGGGTAGTGGTGAGGTTGCATACGCACTAGCAATATGTGAGTGGCTAACGGTCTATTTTAGAGTAAGATGAGAACCAAGCATTCGATGAGGAATCGCCTCCAACAAGTCTTGCTATCAACTACTTACGCAATCATAACACCTATCCTATCCTTGTCCTCCTCTTCGCATCCTGGCGAAGAAGAAGCAGTGAAGGCACACACACATTGATCAAGTTCATTAAGATTATCTCAGTTGTTGTTGTCTATGAACAAGGAGTAGGTCTCAAGTCGTCCATAACCGTGGGCACGGCTTCTTGAAAAGATTTAACCCTACAAGGGTGTACCAACTGCCCATTACAAGGCTCCGCACACACGCCCATCTTTCTCAGTTTCTACCCATCACAGGCAGCCATTTTATGATTTAGTACCAAGAGATCCGAAACATCAGGTCCCTCTAATGAGAAAGCATGATATATGCTCCCCTTACTTGATGAGAAGACGAAACCGAAGGTGTAGTCGATCGCAAGCTCGCATCGTCTCCGAGACGTACCCGCGGAAGCACACAAGAAGGAAACACTGGAAAAGGCAATCGATGAGCAAGCATCTATTACTACGAAGCAATCACGAGCAAGCATCAGAAAGAAGGCAAAACGAGACAACGCACTACGGTATCGCATCTATCGTCGAGAGCGGTTACTACCAGGTTAAGTGGAGTACTCGTCACACACGATGATACCAAACATTTAGAAATGGTTCAAGTTGTTTAGCTACACAACATGAGCAAAGGTTGATAACATGGCATCTCACTCAAGCATGGCATGGCACACAAACATGAAGAGAGGTGAATCACAAAGTAAACTATCTATGCTAGTCAATTTAAGTGGGGCAAACTCCTAAACATGGCATTACACTAGGTCCCACACGTTGATTAAAGCATTTGGTACTGTTCTTCACTAAACCATATTTTATGTTGGTTAAAAACACAAAATAATAGCATAAATACAAAGTACACGAAATTCTAATCAAGTTACATATAAAGAACACTCCAAACGAAGTTACGGTTAAAAAAATACAAGCAAAACAAGTTATGCACACATGTTGTTGACATCAGGTAGCACACTTTAGAACAAAAACTAAACAAGCAAAAGGTTGTAAACATGCACAAAATGATATGCAACTAAAGTAGGCATGGTAGGCATGGCATGGCAAAAGGAATCATGCAAATAGGCATCATGAATAATTAATTATAGCCCAAGCAAAAATGCAATAAAACATTACTCGTCTAGGACATAGTGAAAATCAGGAAAACAGGACATAAACATGAGCAAAACTATATGTAACATTGCAGCAACATGACATAGCAATCTATAAGCATGGAGTAGGCATGATGGTGATCAGGTATAAAAAAGAATCATGGTCATATGCATCACAGATAAAAAGATATTAAGCAAGCAACATGGCATCGGAAAGTTATAGACTTGGAGAAAAACAGAGATGCCTGTCAAAAACAGTGGCATAACAACTTTGATCTGAAATATAACAATGACCAGGAATATAAACATGACAATGCAATACATATAATGGAAGTAGACATGGCATAGATCAAAATGACATATTGCAATGCTCAATAGGATGCACGGTTTAAAAGATATAGGGCAGCAAAGTAGCAACTTTATATAAACAGTAGCACATGTCATCAGGGTCACCACTTTAGACCAAGAATTAATATAGCTATAGCTGGAAAACATGACAAGCGATTGCATAGGATTGAAGTAGACATGATGCTTAACAGTATGCAACAAGAATCAATGCAATAGGCTTCATGGATGTGTCACAATCATCAATCAAACTTGCAATAAAATAATAACAGCAACACTTAACAGGAAGTAACAACAGCTAACAGTCTGATGCCCACTTCAACAGTGATTAACAACATCAAGATGGCCTCAAATCAGAATGCTCACATAAGATGAACTGAATTACACAAAATTCTAAACAATTTTCCTTTTGGGCGCATCGCGATCCGAACTACGGTTTACTCGAAAATTACATCGCAAAGCTGAATAAAATAATAAGTCCTGTGGACTTGGCAAAATTCAGAGACAAGAATAAAAATAGAAGAAATAAATAAAAAGGAAAAAAGGGCGCTGGGCTGGCTCTCACTCTAACGGGCCGAGGCCGAGCTGGCGGCAGAGGCGGCCTGGACCGCGCTAGTTGGTGGGCTGCTGGGGCTCGCCGGTCCAACTCGGGTGGCGGCGGCCTGCTCTGCTCCGGCCACTGGCGGCCGACGGCGCGGGGCGGAGCTCCGGAGGGGCGCGTGGCGGAGGGGCGACGCAGGGCGTCGGGACGAGCGCGGAGGGGCGGATCCGGTCGTCGGAGGGGCAGGGCGGCGCGGTGGCTCCTCTGGCCGGCACGATGAGGTGCGACCCGAGGTCAGCCATGAAGGCTCGGCGCGGCCTCCATGGGCAGCATGGTGCGGCGGACTGCATAGAAGGGACGGAGGAGGTGAGAGGAGAAGGCACAGCGAGGGAGAGAGGAGGCGCGGGAGAGGGAGGTGCCCGGCGGCTCGCCGGAGTCGGCAGTCACATCGACTGGCCGGAGGAGCTCCTCCACGGTGGAGGTGCGGCGGCGGTTGGCGGGCCTGCGGGGCCCAGATCTGGCCCGGCGGCGGGCCGCGGTGGCTGGAGGTTGGAGGAGCCTCGGTGGGGGCGACGTGGAGGGCTCCTAGCCCTCAGATCCTCAGATCTGACAGTTAGGAGCTAGAGGAGCTAGGGTTTTCAGAAATGGGGTGTTTTGGGGCAAATTTGAGGGGAGATCAGGGGTGTGGCTGCAATTTTTAGGCTAAGGAAACCCTAGAAAGGGATGGGAGGGTGGTGGTCTTTATATAGCCCAGGTGGTTGGCAGTTTGCAAAAACATCTCTGGTTTCTCTCGCGCGCGCGGTGTATACGTTTCTGACCGCCGAGGGTCCGCAGGACCTCCGATTCGGGTAAAACTTTGAACTGCGCGATCATCGCATCGAGCCGGCGGCGTTCACCTCGCGCTGGAAACGTATTGAGAACATTTTTCAGCGCGCTATAAAAATATCCCGTTTACTTATTAAACGGGGTTTTTCATTCTGTTGGCTACGGCTGGTCTCGTGCGGGTTTTCGCGACAGTGATCGGGTGAAACCCGGTTTCGTAAAGGTCTAGTGTCAAAGAAGCAAGGGTCGGTCTCCGTCCGATACAAGATAAGAGGGGGGGGAAATAATCGCCGATCGATAAATCGGGGATGCAAACACCGCAAAAAAATCAAACATTCAAACAATTCACACCGAAAACAAAAATTTTAATTTTTGTGAAATCTGGGTTGTTACAATACAACACCACCAACATGGGATCTCATCCCGAGATCCAGGACGATCCGGGGGAGAGGGGGGGGGAGAAAAGAGAGTCGACAATCTTCAACACCACCAACAAGGGACTCTGCTCTATGTTGACGTCGAAGTTCGGTCGAGATAAAATTCCGCAGAGAGACGGCCACGTCGGAAAACGAAACCATCGGGAGATCAAGAGGAAGAACAACAGCAAGAAATGACGATCAAGTGAAGCATTCCCACTCAAATCATGAGGATACTAGCAAAGAAGAATGAAGTCAACGGACGACCAAGATGTTTAACCGGAATTCGAAGAACTAAAGGTACTACAGGATTTCCCAAACCTGAGATCGGAATCGAGACAATACGCTGCAACCAAGGCATTATAACTATTCCGAAACTCCACTTACTCGAGATCCTAGAGTTTGAAGGGTATAAGGCGAGGATTAAAACACTTATGACACTTGTCCTGACCACATCAAGGGTAAGGAGTAAAAAGAATCCTACTCTCGGATAACTAACTTAGTAACTACGAAATAGTTTTTGTCTAGACTCGACTTCAGCCAGAAAAGGGATCCTATGGTCGGTAAGGCTCTGATACCAAGTTGTAAGGCCCGATATGTTGTATTGTTCCAGATCTAGATGTTTCCATCCAGATCCGGGGACTAAGCACATATCGATCCCACCGCGACATATGACAATGCCATATATCCCGGATTTCTAACATGATATCACAACATTACAGCTACTACCATACAACATCTCATACAATCGGCATACAATTGCCTTAATACATTACATCCGTGAAAGATACATGTCTGATTACAGACTACAAGCAAATGCCTAGTGGCAAAGGTAAAACACACCATTCCCGTAACCACACAGGTCCAGGCTCTCCGACGAGATCCACCTAACTAGTCGTCGTCGAGTCTTCGTGAAGGCATCCAGAAGAAGGATCGTCGAGCTCCTCTGAAGTCCAAGATCGTTGCATAACGTGCGCAAAAGAGAAAAGAAAGAGGTGAGCTATATCAAAAGTCTTGTAACTAACTTCTCACGGGTAAGATGGGGGGGTAGTTGTGAGGTTGAAGACGCACTAGCAATATGTGAGTGGCTAACGGTCTATTTCAGAGTAAGATGAGAACCAAGCATTCGATGAGGAATCGCCTCCAACAAGTCTTGCTATCAACTACTTACGCAAGCATAACACCTATCATATCCTTGTCCTCCTCTTTGCATCCCGGCGAAGAAGAAGCAGTCAAGGCACACACACGTTCATCAAGTTCATTAAGATTATCTCAATTGTTGTTGTCTATGAACAAGGAATAGGTCTCAAGTCATCCACAACCGTGGACACGGCTTATCGAAAAGATTTAACCCTGCAGGGGTGTACCAACTGCCCATTACAAGGCTCCGCACGCACGCCCATCTCTCTCAGTTTCTACCCATCACAGGAAGCCATTTTATGATTTATTCCCAAGAGATCCGAAACGACAGGTCTCTCTAACTAACAATGCACAAATTCGGGTGGCCCCGGGTAAGTCGACATCCAGCTCAGGAGCCGGACGCGCTCTGATGGCTTCTCGCCCCTCGTTGGTTACCCAAAGTGGAAGGTTGAGATGTAGACAACAGCAATTTTTCCTCGGTGAAGATACCAAGTTTGTCTCCAGTAGGACTCCGACAATAACAGGAATGTGACAACGGCGCCAGCAATTAGGCAGTTGACGTGGACCTGCACACACAACAGATAGCTTTGCTCCCAACGAGTTCTGAGAGGTTTTCAATCCCTCCGGCCTTGTTGTTTACAAAGGATCAAACGCACGGGATAATAATGATAGCAATAGCAACAGAAAAGGAAATTAAGCAGGAAATAAATAACGGGTGTAAACAACGTTGGAAATATGGACCGGGGTCCCATGATGTTCACTATTGATGTCTCTCTCCCAAAAGACGATAAAATAGCCCTGCGAGGTAACAAATTACAGATGGGCAATTGACAGGATTATGTGCACAAACCAATGCTAACTATGCTATAAAGAAAGGAAGAAGCTCAAAAGAATAGGCGCTGCCCCAAGACAAGTAGACCGAAATCCATCTGCATCAACCTACTAATCATCCACCTTGAGATATCTATCCAAAACATCTCACTGGTATTAAGTTGTGAATCCCACCCAAAGTGTAAACTGAAAGAAACAGACAACTGCATTAAAGAACTTTGCGCAAAGTAAACAGTCCTTGCACCCGCAAGTACAAGCACCGTTGTTTTCTCCCTTGTGGCAACAACACATCCCCTAGACTCATGTTTCTGTCACTCAAGCTAGACATCAGGAGGCATGAACCCACAATCATGCATAACGCTCCCTCTTGGAGTCACTACCTATTACTTGGCCAAAGCAATAAACAGCAACGGAGAACATGCAAGAATTACTCAAGAACATAAATATAAAAGAGGAGAATCAAATATATTACTCAAACACAATCTGAACATAGTCTGATAATCCATCAGATCCCAGCAAACTCAACATAGAAACAGCAGAAAGTTTACATATGTTCCTCGATCATGTAGGGCAGCTCACGAGGTCTAAACAATGAAGAACAAAAAGGGGAGGAGAACATCACATAGCTACTGATCATGGACCCATGGTCCAAGGTGGACTACTCACGGTACTTCCGAGAAGCATCCATGGTGGTGGAGAAGCTCCCGGAGGTGGTTCCTCCCTACGGCAGGGTGCCGGGAAGAGGTCTCCTGGTGCTCCCGATCTTGGAAGCGCGGCTGGGGCGGAACAGAGGAGAGATCGCGAAAAAGGGTTCTGTCCTCGAGGGTTTCGGGATGAGAGCGATATATAGGCGAAGGGGGGCAGCCAGAGGTGGACCAGAGGCCCCAGGCACCCCCCTAGCGCGGCCTAGGGGGTGGCCGCTCCAGGTGGCCGCCTGGGCCACCCCTGGCTCCCCTCTGGCCCCACTTGGGCTCTTCGCGAAGCTTCCTGTACGCTGATTTTTCCTATATTTTCCCCGGAATGATATTTTTCGCGAAGCCCCCATATGCCCCGGATTTCCAACATGATATCACAACATTACAGCTACAAGGATATAACATCTCATACAATCGGCATACAATTGCCTTAATACACTACATCAGCAGAAGATACATGTCTGAGTACAGACTACAAGCAAATGCCTAGTGGCAAAGGTAAAACACACCATTCCCGTAACCACACCGGTCCAGGGTCTCCGCCGGGATCCACCTAACTAGTCGTCCTCGAGTCTTCGTGAAGCCGTCCAGAAGAAGGATCGTCGAGCTCCTATGAAGTCCAAGATCGTTGCATAACGTGCGTAAAAGAGAAAAGAAAGAGGTGAGCTATATCAAAAGTCTTGCAACTAACTTCTCACGGGTAAGATGGGGGTAGTGGTGAGGTTGCATACGCACTAGCAATATGTGAGTGTCTAACGGTCTATTTTAGAGTAAGATGAGAACCAAGCATTTGATGAGGAATCGCCTCCAACAAGTCTTGCTATCAACTACTTACGCAATCATAACACCTATCCTATCCTTGTCCTCCTCTTCGCATCCCGACGAAGAAGAAGCAGTCAAGGCACACACAGGTTGATGAAGTTCATTAAGATTATCTCAGTTGTTGTTGTCTATTAACAAGGAGTAGGTCTCAAGTCGTCCATAACCGTGGACACAGCTTCTCGAAATTTTTAACCCTATAGGGGTGTACCAACTGCCCATTACAAGGCTCTGCACGCACGCCCATCTCTCTCAGTTTCTACCCATCACAGGCAGCCATTTTATGATTTGGTCCCGAGAGATCCGAAACGACAGGTCCCTCTAATGAGAAAGCATGGTATATGCTCCCCTTACCTGATGAGAAGACGAAACCGAAGGTGTAGTCGATCGCAAGCTCGCATCATCTCCGAGACGTACCCTCGGAAGCACACAAGAAGGAAACATTGGAAAAGGCAATCGATGAGCAAGAAACTATTAATACGAAGCAATCACGAGTAAGCATCATCAAGAAGGCAAAACGAGACAACGCACTACGGTAGCGCATCTATCGTCGAGAGCGGTTACTACCAGGTTAAGTGGAGTACTCGTCACACACGATGATACCACACATTTAGAAATGGTTCAAGTTGTTTAGCAACACAACATGAGCAAAGGTTGCTAACATGGCATCTCACTCAAGCATGGCATGGCACACAAACGTGACGAGAGGTGAAGCACAAAGTAAACTATCTATGCTAGTCAATTTAAGTGGGGCAAACTCCTAAACATGGCATTACACTAAGTCCCACACGATGATTAAAGCATTTGGTATTCTTCTTCGCTAAACCATCTTTTAGGTTGGTTAACAACAGCAAACAATAGCATAAACACAAAGTACAGGAAATTCTAGTCAAGTTACATATAAAGAACAATCCAAACGGAGTTACGGTTAAAAAGATACAAGCAAAACAAGTTATGCACACATGTTGTTGACATCAGGTAGCACACTTTAGAGCAACAAATAAACAAGCAAAAGATTGGAAACATGCACAAAATGATATGCAACTAAAGTAGGCATGGTAGGCATGGCATGGAAAAAGGAATCATGCAAATAGGCATCATGAACAATTCATTATAGCCCAAGCAAAAATGCAATAAAACATTATTGGTCTAGGACTTAATGAAAATCAGGAAAACAGGACAGAAACTGTTATTTTCATGCTGTATAAAAAGGAGAAAAACTATATGTAACATTGCAGCAACATGACATAGAAATCTATGAGCATGGAGTAGGCATGATGGTGATCAGGTACAAACAAGAATCATGGTCATATGCATCACAGATCAAAAGATATTAAGCAAGCAACATGGCATCGGAAAGTTACAGACTTGGAGAAAAACAGAGGTGGCTGTCAAAAACAGTGGCATAGCAACTTTGAGCTGAAATATAACTATGACCAGGAATGTAAACATGACAATGCAATACATATAATGGAAGTAGACATGGCATAGATCAAAATGACATATTGCAATGCTCAATAGGATGCACGGTTTAGTAGGGCAGCAAAGTAGCAACTTTATATAAACAGCAGCACATGTCATCAGGGTCACCACTTTAGAGCAAGAATTAATATAGCTACAGCAGGCAAACATGACAAGTGATTGCATAGGATTGTAGTAGACATGATTCTTAACAGTATGGAACAAGAATCAATGCAATAGGCCTCATGGATATGCCTCGACATAGAATCAATACGGTCTCATAATCCATCAGATCCCAGCAAACTCAACATAGAAACAGCAGAAAGATTACATATGTACCTCGATCATGTAGGGCAGCTCACAAGGTCTAAACCATGAAGAACAAAGAGGGGAGGAGAACATCACATAGCTACTGATCATGGAGCCATAGTCCAAGGTGGACTACTCATGGTTCATCTGGGAAGCATCCATGGTGGTGGAGAAGCTCCCAGAGGTGGTTCCTCCCTGCGACAGGGTGCCGGGAAGAGGTCTCCTGATGCTTCCGATCTTGGAAGCGCGGAGGCGGCGAAACAGAGGAGATATCGTGAAAAAGGGTTCTGACCTCGAGGGTTTTGGAATGAGAGGGATATATAGGTGAAGGGGGGCAACCAGAGGTGGACCAGAGGCCCCAGGCGCCCCCTAGCGCAGCCTAGGGGGTGGCCGCGCCAGTTGGCCGCCTGGGCCACCCCTGGCTCCCCTTTGGCCTCACTTGGGCTCTTCGTGAAGCTTACTGTACGCTGATTTTTCCTATATTTTTCCCGGGATTTTTTTGGCACTTTAAGTAATGGGAAAACCTGAAATACAAAAACAGCAGAAAACAGGAACTGGCACTAGGATGCACTGAGTTAATAGGTTAGTCCAAATATGATCAAAAGTGTATGGAAGTACATCAATATCATAACAATATCACACAAAAGAAGCATGGAGCAAGCAGAAATTATAGATACGTTTTGGACGTATCAACATCCCGAAACTTAATTCCTGCTCGTCCTCGAGTAGGTGATACGTCCAAAATATATCTATAATTTATTCTTGCTCCATGCATGTTTTGTGTGATATTGCTATGTTTTAGATACACTTTCATACACTTTTGATCATATTTGGACTAACCTATTAACTCAGTGCACCCTAGTGTCAGTTTCTGTTTTCTACTGTTTTTGTATTTCAGGATTTCTCATTATTAAAAGTGCTCAGAAAATTCCGGGAAAAATATATAAAAAATCAGCGTTCCAGAAGCTTCCTTATGCCCGAAGGGGGGCCAGAGGGGCCCCACCTAGTGCCTAGGCGGCCAGTGGGCGCGTCCTAGGGGGTGGTCGCGCAGGGAGGCCGCCTAGACTCCTGGTGGCCCTCCTGGCTGCCCCCTTGGCCCTTATTTTTACTCGCGACGCGAAAACCCTGATTCCAGACCCCTTTTCTCAAGAAGCAATTCCGATCTCCGCCTCCATTGCCGACAAGCTTCGGGGGACCAGAATTCCTGTGTCGGCACCCTGCCAGGACGGGGAAGTGCCCCCGGATTCATCTCCATCGACGTTTCTTCCTCCTTCCATGATGCGGGAGTAGTTCCTCCTCGGGGCTAAGGTTTCTACCAGTAGCTATGTGGTCAATTCTCTCTCCCATGATGTGATCTTGATTGTGATCATAGGCTATGTTAATCTAGGATGATCCCATGATGTTTCCCCTTCTTCTCTGTATTGGATTCATGTACTCACTTGATCTTATCTAGTATAATCCCCGAGTCCATGGTGACAGCAGTCTATTGGACATGGGTTCGAAGAATATTTTCATGAGTGATTTCCTCTTTTGTGTGTGGATTGAAGATTGAGAGTCTCTTGGTGCTTGTCTTTGACTATCCATTAGATATGTTGTGGTGATTGTGGCACTCTCTTTGGATGGCCGCGGTGACATTGGGAAATCCATAGATGAGAACTATGAACTCTGCGGTGTGCATTTGTAGCCCTACATAATTCTCTTCCTCTCTTCACCACAAAGGAATGACCTCCGAGTACGTCTCCATTGCATTTTTTATGAGGAATATCATGTGATTAGACTATGTTAAGATTGTTGGGAGTTGCCACTAGTGAAAGTATGAAGCCTAGGCCTTGTTTCCACCTTTGCAATACCGTTTGCGCTCACGTTTACTACTTGTTTTCTTGCTGCACTTTTTATTACAGATTTATATTACCTTGCTCTGCCACACCTATCACCCATATTTTACCATCTCTTCGCGGAACTAGTGCACCTATACAACTCCTAGTTGTATTAGGTGTTGGGGACACAAGAGACTTTTTTTATCTTAATTGCAGGGTTGCTTGAGAGTGACCATCTTCAACCTCTACTTCCCTGAGTTCGATAAACCTTAGGTCATCCACTTGAGGGAAATTGCTGCTGTCCTACAAGCCTCTGCGCTTGGAGGCCCAACATAGTCTACAAGAATAGAAGCGTGTATAGAAATCAAGCTATTTCTGGCGCCGTTGTCGGGGAGATAAGCGTTGAAGGTATATCTTTAGATCTTGCAATTAAATCTTTTCGTTTCTTGTTTTTATTTTCACTAGTTATGTTTATGAAAAACCGCACTCTTAGTTTGTTGCTTGGGGAAGGCCGCTTTACCACACATGTGGTAGAGAAGTCTCCTCGACCTACTGAATGTATCCCATTCCAAATACCACTTGGGATAACTGAAATAATTAGGAATGATTGTTATGAAAGAACAGTTAATCCTAGTATTCATTTGTTCAAACTTACAGAACTTTGTGAGTTGTTTAAGATGTCAGGTTTGACAAGAGGTCAAGTCATGAAGAAATTATTTTCCTTGTCACTGAAAGGAAAAGCATTGGAATTGTATAGGCTACTAGATAATTCTCACGTACGGGATTGGGAAGAGATCCAGTCTCTCTTTTACTCCAAGTTTTATCTTCTTCATGAAGTTCATGAGAATAGTAATTATGTTTATAATTTCTATCCTCATGACGGAGAGAGCATAGCTCAAGCTTGGGGCAGACTGAAAACTTTAATGCTAAAATGTTCTAACCATGGGCTCCCCAAAGATATAATTATTACTAATTTTTATGCAAGGCTCTCTCGACAGGATAAAGACTTGCTCGATGCTTCCTCTATGGGTTCTTTCACAAACGAAAAGATTGATGCTAAATGGGAACTCCTTGAAAGAATTCAACGCAACATTGAAGATTGGGAGATCGACAAAGGTAAAGAGTCTGGTATAATTTATGAGTATGATTGCATTAAGTCCTTTGTTGAAACTGCAAGTTTTAATAAGTTTAGTGCTAAGTTTGGGCTTGATTCTCAACTCCTTGTTGATTTCCTCAAATATTTTGCTTCACATCTTAATATGCCCAAGGAGGATTGGATCAAGCATCATGAACCTTTTAAAGAGATTTCCAAAGAAAATAAAATTGTTCATGATGATTGCAACATGCATGATCCAATTCCTGAAAATGAAGTTTTATATAAGCATGTTAATTTTTGTGGAGTGGATAGACCTTGTGACAGGCCTATGGTTGAAGAAGAGAAGTATTATAAGCAACATAAGCATGAAAGAACAATCACTTGGGTCAAAGATTTAAATGAAATTCAAGAGAATTGTGTGACCTTTATCCTTTTAATTGTGAACTTTGTGGTATAGAGGGTCACTTTAATTTTTAATGCATGAACTTTCAAAACATAATTGTTAACCAGTTGTGTGATAACATGATCACCCCTGATCTTTATGATGAACTTATGTTATTTTTGATGTGTGAAGAGTTATCAGAAAAGACTTCTTGGCTAGTTGTTAATGCCTTAGGAATAAACAACACTTTGCAAAATTTCCATCTCTATTGTGTTGTTAATTGCCATGAAAATGATTACATAAGTAAGATTAGAAAGGAGGGAACTTTACCAAAGTATAAAAATGTCTCTTATATTTCTACTAATAAAAAGGAGAATTTCTCCCAAGTTTCCCCTATTGTTTCTAATGATAAACCAGGATATATGAAAAAAATTCATCTCCAACCACTCCCTCCTAAGGTGAAGAAGAAGGAAAAGAAGAGGAGGAGGGAGAGGAGCAAGAAGGAAGAAGAATGGGTATCAACCTGGCCTGAGCATATTCCTCGCATAAATTTTTATCCTAACGAACATAAATTTATGGAGGATGGTGAGCTTGATTGCATTCATTATCATCCTGATGTTAAGTCCATAGGCACTATTGAAGATGATTTTGATTATGATATGGATGTTACTTATTGTGATTGGGAAGATGATGATAATGCTACTTATTATCTTGAAAATCTTTTTGGTGCCAACTCTGAAAATGATGATATGGAAAGCTCTAAGCTTGGGGATGATAGGATTGCAAGTCCTTTACCCATTAGTGATGTGATAATTGATAATTCTTTTTCTAGTAAGAATAAAGACAACATGTTTACAAATATAGTTGCTAGCAATGATAATGCTCTTCTCTACTATGATGATGTTATAACTCCTATGTATAGTGATTGTAAAGGTACCTATGACATAAGGAGAAATTATCCTTATGAAACTTGTCATAATCATGGAGGGAATTACTCCCTTACTGAACACCATCTTCCCAATAAACAATTAATCTATATTGTTCAAGTTGTTTATGATAGTCCTGCTCCCACTATTACCAATGAGAAAGATTACGCTTATGTGGAGAGTAAGAGTACATTTTTGCATGTGGATCATGGTAACAATGCTTTATGTGATACTTATATTGTTGAGTTTATTCATGATCCCACTAAAAATTATTATGAGAAGGGAACAAATGCTTATAGATATTTCAATAATATCAATTTCCCTCTCTTTATGTTAAAGGTTTGAAGCTGCACTTGTTTTGCCTTCCTATGCTTATTGCTTTGTGCTTCAATGAATTATTCTATTGCAATATTCCTATGCATAGGAAGCCTGTTAGGCTTAAATGTGTTTCGTATTTTCTTCTTAATGCTCTCTTTTGTTCTTCAACTCTTATTCCTGCGAGAGCATCATTAAAATCTTAAGTATAGCTATTGGCTTTAAAGAAGCGCTTTCGGGAGGCAGCCCGCAACGAATTTAGGATTTCCTTTTTATCTTTCTTCTGTTTTTAGTGGTCTTGATGATTGTTACTACAGTAGAAACATCATTGTATCTTTACTTTTAAAGCTTTGTGCCAATTATAGCCTCATATGACAAGGGAAGTGAAAGTTGTGACATGTTGTCCAGAAAACAGATTCTGTCCTCGTGACGGGAAAAATCACATAAAATTTCCAGTTCATCTTTTTGAGCTGAAATTTTTACACAGCGTGCTATATACAATTATGGAGCTTTCGTATGTTCTGACTTTTTTTATTTGAGTTGCGGAAGTATCCCTAAAAAATTATGTACTACCTGCTGGTCTGTTTTTCACAGATTCTTCCCTGTTTTGCCTTTTCTTCGTTTTGCAAACCATAATCTTGCTTTTTCTTTACAAAAACTTTTTGGAAACCTTGAGAAACAGTAGCTCTTCAAGAATATCCTTATTTACAGTACAGGAAAAAATATTTTATGATGGGTACTAACCTCGCTAATCAGATTATCATGAGTTATGTATGAAGGGAGTTTTCAAGTGTGCGAGGGAAGATGATGAAAGAAGATTCAGGAGTGTCAAGCGCTCAAGCTTGGGGATGCCCCCATGCATCCCCAAGAAATATTCAAGGAGACTCAAGCGTCTAAGCTTGGGGATGCACCCATGCATCCCGTTCTCCATCAGCAATTATCAGTTCGTCTCTCGTTGCACTATATTTTTATCACTTCATGCATTATGTGCTATGCTTGGAGCGTCTCGCTCTTAGGTTTTATTTGTAGTTTTCTTTAGCTTTGCTTGCTGTTCATAACAAGTTAGAACCCATCTTTCTTGGTGTGGGAGAGAAACATGCTCCACTTTCAAAATCTAGAACACAACGTAGGATTCTTCATGCTTATCTTTGTTGTGTGTGTTCTTTATCTTTTTCATAGCTACTGACATGTTTAGCTCTTAGTTTTCATGCTTATCTTTTTAAGAGCTTTTGTTTAGTTTGTTGCTGGACTCTCTTGAGTTTTCATGTTATCTTGTTTAGAGAGTTTTCTTGTTGCACTGAGTTTTGTGTCTTGACTTGAAGTAGGTAATTGAGATTGCTATTCAATTGTAGTAGTAACTTGCAATAGTTGTGAGGTATTGTCTTGAGTGATGTTTGGACTTTTGGTGTGAAGACCTTTAGCCTATTAGTGATAGATGTCGTATTTTGGGCAATCCGTGTTTATTTTCAAAACTTACAAAATTAGTTGAGAACATTAGCTACTAGATGGATCACTACTCTTTGGAGGTATCAAATATTAGAGTACACTCACGTACCATGAGTCGAGGATGCGCAAGGATAACCAAACCCCCATACACTCCTCCTCGGGGTACTTGTCTCTTTGTGAAACCTCCTTATTAGATTGAGAGTTACCGATAACAAGTGCATGAGTTCTTCAGACTAATGTGATTATTCGAAAGTTGACACTTCCACCTTCCCATATTTTTCTAGCCTCTCATGTGTCATGCATTGCTTTCTTCTCACTCCGAGAGTTGGCGTCCACCTTCGCCGGTACATCCAAACCCTTGGCATGATATGCTCTGTCATCATAAACCTCCTTATATCCTTCCTCAAAACAGCCACCATACCTACCTATCAAGGCATTTCCATAGCCTTTCCGAGATACATTGCCATGCAACATCCACCTTCTCATGACTTGATCTTCATGTCATACATGCTTTTGCTTGATCGACGAGCACATGCTAGTTGGGCCTTTCCCTAATCATTTCTACATGACACACTAGTATCATTGCATATCCTGCTACACTGGCAGAGGCATACATTTCCATACTTCATGATAGTTTCATTTTCTTTATGTTGAGTACTTTTGTAAAGTGTGAAAGATCTTCTATACTACTTGTAATATATAGAGTGTTTCCCCTAAAGTGAGGAAAAGATCCCAAAGATGAAAAAATCAAAAGATCCCAAAGAGGACAAATGAGAGAAATAGAAAGAGCCATTGAGGCCACCAAAAAAATACAAAAAAAATAGAAAAAGAAAAAAAAGAAATAAAAAGAGAAGGGGGCACACTACTATTCCTTTTGAGAGATCCACACTCGTACTCTATCTTATATCTTGTACTCCATAGAGATTATCATTTATGCATATGGCTATGTGGGGACCTTCAAACTATAGAACTTGGCTTGTATATTCCAATGATGACCCTCCTCAAATGAGCTCTAGGTCTTCTTGAGCAAGCAAGTTGGATGCACCCCCCACTAGTTCCATTGGAGAGCTTACCTTAGCTCATATGTGTATCCGTTGCATGGCAATCCCTACTACTCACATCATATCTATCATTTGGCTTTCTCTCGCCTGTGATTGTCCTCATTGATGTGAGCCGTTCACACATTTTTTGTCTTCCCCCTCCTTCATTCTTTCTCTATTTTCCATCCTAAGTGTCAACTTTCTTGCTTACGCTCATCCATTCCATGAGTGCTCAAAATGTCGAAAAGGAGTGGATCATTTTGACTTGGACCTAGCTAGTGGTCTGGGGATGAGTCAAGATAAGATTCCAAAGAAGACCAAGTGTGAAACTTTAGTAGATTAAGTTCTCAACACAAAAAATACTTTTTTATCGTATATCCCTATCCCCTTTCTTGCACGCAAACACTATTTGGAGACATTCGAGTCATGGACAGCGAGAGCTCTTGCACCTTTATGTTCTTATGTTGCTTGTTTCAATGCTAAATATAGACTCTTGCCTGTTATGACTTTAATTCAATTACATACCTTGATTGCTTTATTTAAGGTTCTTATATGATTGTTAGCATGTCACCACAGAAATTATGCTTGTTATCATGTACCTACTCAAGGATGAGCAGGAATTAAGCTTGGGGATATTGATACGTCCAAAACGTATCTATAATTTCTTCTTGCTCCATGCATGTTTTGTGTGATATTGCTATGTTTTAGATACACTTTCATACACTTTTGATCATATTTGGACTAACCTAATAACTCAGTTCACCCTAGTGCCAGTTTCTGTTTTCTGCTGTTTTTGTATTTCAGTTTTTCCCATTATTAAAAGTGCTCAGAAAATTCTGGGAAAAATATATAAAAAATCAGCGTTCCAGAATCTTCCTTATGCCCGAAGGGGGGCCAGAGGGGCCCCACCTGATGCATAGGTGGCCAGTGGGCGCGGCCTAGGGGGTGGCCGCGCCGGGAGGCCGCCTAGACTCCTAGTGGACCCCCTGGCTGCCCCCCTTGGCCCTTATTTTTACTCGCGACGCGAAAACCCTGATTTCAGAACCCTTTTCTCCAGAAGCAATTCCGATCTCCGCCGCCATCGCCGACAAGCTTCGGGGGACCAGAATTCCTGTGCCGGCACCCTGCCAGGACAGGGAAGTGCCCCCGGATTCATCTCCATCGACGTTGCTTCCTCCTTCCATGATGCGGGAGTAGTTCCTCCTCAGGGCTAAGGTTTCTACCAGTAGATATGATTTCAATTCTCTCTCCCATGATGTGATCTTGATTGTGATCATAGGCTATGTTAATCTAGGATGATCTCATGATGTTTCCCCTTCTTCTATGTATTGGATTCATGTACTCACTTGATCTTATCTAGTATAATCCCCGAGACCATGGTGACAGAGGTCTATTAGACATGGGTTAGAAAAAATATTTTCATAAGTGATTTCCTTTTTGTGTGTGGATTGAAGATTGAGAGTCTCTTGGTGCTTGTCTTTGACTATCCTTTAGATATGTTGTGGTTATTGTGGTACTCTCTTTGGATGGCCGCGGTGACATTGGGAAATCCATAGATGAGAACTACGAACTCTGAGGTGTGCTTTTATATCCCTACACAATTCTCATCCTCTCTTGACCATAGAGGAATGACCTCCGAGTATGTCTCCATTGCATGTTTTATGAGGAATATCATATGATTAGACTATGTTAATGTTGTTGGGAGTTGCCACTAGTGAAAGTATGAAGCCTAGGCCTTGTTTCCACCATTGCAATACCGTTTGCGCTCACGTTTACTACTTGTTTGCTTGCTGCACTTTTCATTATAGATTTATATTACCTTTCTTTGCCACACCTATCACCCGTATGTTACCATCTCTTCGCCGAACTAGTGCACCTGTACAACTCCTAGTTGTATTAGGTGTGTTGGGGACACAAGAGACTTTTTGTATCTTAATTGCAGGGTTGCTTGAGAGAGACCATCTTCAACCTCTACTTCCCCGAGTTCGATAAACCTTAGGTCATCCACTTATGGGAAATTGCTGTTGTCCTACAAACCTCTGCGCTTGGAGGCCCAACATAGTCTACAAGAATAGAAGCGTGTGTAGATATCAAGAGGTAAATGATAACAAGCATAATTTCTGTGGTGACATGCTAACAACCATATAAGAACTTTAAATAAAGCAATCAAGGCATTTAATTCAATTCAAGTCATAACAGGAAAGAGTCTATATTAGCATTGAAACAAGCAACATAAGAACATAAAGGTGCAAGAGCTCTCGCTGTCCGTGACTCGCATGCCTCCAAATGGTGTTTGCGTGCAAGAAAGGGGAAAGGGATATACGAGAAAAACGTATTTTTGTGTTGAGAACTTAATCTACTAAAGTTTCACACTTGGTCTTCTTTGGAATCTTATCTTGACTCATCCCCAGACCACTAGCCAGGTCTGGGGATGGCAAATAGAGAAAGAATGAAGGAGGGGGAAGACAAAAAATGTGTGAACGGATCACATCAATGAGGACAATCATAGGCGAGAGAAAGCCAAATGATAGATATGATGTGAGGAGTAGGGATTGCCATGCAACGGATGCACATATGATCTAAGGTAAGCTCTCCAATGGAACTAGTGGGGGTGCATCCAACTTGCTTGCTCAAGAAGACCTAGAGCTCATTTGAGGAGGCTCATCATTGGAATATACAAGCCAAGTTCTATAGTGTGAAGGTCCCCACATAGCCATATGCATAAATGATAATCTCTATGGAGTACAAGATATAAGATGGAGTACGAGTGTGGATCTCTCAAAAGGAATAGTAGTGTGCCCCCTTCTCTCTTTTTATTTCTTTTTTTTCTTTTTCTATTTTTTTGTATTTTTTTGGTGGCCTCAATGGCTCTTTCTATTTCTCTCATTTGTCCTCTTTGGGATCTTTTTATTTTGTCATCTTTGGGATCTTTTCCTCACTTTAGGGGAAACACTCTATATATTACAAGTAGTATAGAAGATCTTTCACACTTTACAAAAGTACTCAACATAAAGAAAATGAAACTATCATGAAGTATGGAAATGTATGCATCTGCCAGTGTAGCAGGATATGCAATGATACTAGTGTGTCATGTAGCAATGATTAGGGAAAGGCCCAACTAGCATGTGGCTCATCGATCAAGAAAAAGCATGTATGACATGAAGATCAAGTCATGAGAAGGTGGATGTTGCATGGCAATGTATCTCGGAAAGGCTATGGAAATGCCTTGATAGGTAGGTATGGTGGCTCTTTTGAGGAAGGATATAAGAAGGTTTATGATGACAGAGCGTATCATGCCAAGGGTTATGATGTACCGGCGAAGGTGGACGCCAACTCTCGGAGTGAGAAGAAGGCAATGCACGGCACAGAAGAGGCTAGCAAATATGAGGAGGTGCAAGTGCCAACTTTCGAATACTCACATTAGTCCGAAGAACTCATGCACTTATTATCGGTAACTCTCAATCTAATAAGGAGGTTCACAAAGAGACAAGTACCCCGAGGAGGAGTGTATGGGGGTTTGGTTATCCTTGCGCATCCTCGACTCCTGGTACATGAGTGTACTCTAATATTCGATCCCTCCAAAGATTAGTGATCCATCTAGTAGCTAAAGTTCTCAACTATTTTTGTAAGTTTTGAAAATAAACACGGATTGCGCAAAATACGACATCTATCACTAATAGGCTAAATGTCTTCACACCAAAAGTCCAAACATTACTCATGGCAATACCTCAAAACTATTCCAAGTTGGTACTACAATCGAATAGCAACCTCAATTACCTACTTCAAGACAAGACACAAAACTCAGTGCAACAGGCAAACTCTCTAGACAAGATAAACATGAAAACTCAAGAGAGTTCCAGCGACAAACTAAAAAAAAGCTCTTAAAAATATAAGCATGAAAACTAAGAGCTAAACATGACAACAGCTACGAAAAGTATAAAGAACACACACATCAAAGATAAGCATGAAGAATCCTATGATGTGTTCTAGGTTTTGAAAGTGCAGCTTGTTTCTCTCCCACACAATGAAAGTTGGGTTCTAACTTGTTATGAACAGCAAGCAAATCTAAAGAAAACTAAAAAGGAAATAAAGATCAAGACGCTCCAAGCATAGCACATAACGCATGAAGTGATAAAAATATAGTGGAATGAAAGATGAACTGATAATTGTTGATGGAGAAGGGGATGCACGGGGGCATCCCCAAGCTTAGACACTTGAGTATCCTTGAATATTTCTTCGGGGTGCATGGGGGCATCCCCAAGCTTGAGCGTTTGACACTCCTGAATCTTCTTTTATCATCTTCCCTCGCACACTTGAAAACTCCCTTCATACATAACTCATCATAATCTGATTAGCGAGGTTAGTACCCATAATAAAATATTTTTTCCTCTACTGGAAATAATGATATTCTTGAAGAGCTACTATTTCTCAAGATTGCCAAAGTTTTTGCAAAGAAAAAGCAAGCTTAAGGTTTGCAAAACGAAGAAAAGTCAAAACAGGACAGGATCTATGAAAAATAGACTAGCAGGTAGTAGAGAATTTTTTAGGGATACGTCTGCAACTCAAATAAAAGAACTCAGAACATACGAAAGTTTCGTGATTGCATAGAGCACCCTGTGTAAGAAATTCAACTCAAAAAGATGAACTTGTGATTTTTCTATGATTTTTCCCGTCAATAGGACATAATCTGTTTTCTGGACAACATTTCACAACTTTCACTTCCCTTGTCATATGAGGCTATAAATGGCACAAAGCTTGAAAAGTAAAGATACAATGATGTTGCTACAGTAGTAACAATCATCAAGACCACTAAAAACAGAAGAAAAACTAAAAGGGAAACCTAAATTCGTTGCGGGCTGCCTCCCGAAAGCGCTTCCTTAAAGCCATTAGCAAGGCTTAATGTAATAAGATCAAGTTTTATCAAGAAAATAACTAGCCCGTGTGACGGACTCAAAAGGTAACTTAATCTTCTTTCTAGGGAAATGTTCCATCCCTTTCTTGAGAGGCAATTGGAATTTTATAATCCCTTCTTTCATATCAATAACAGCACCCACGGTGCGAAGAAAAGGGCGTCCCAAAATAATTGGACAAGAAGGTTCACATTCAATGTCCATAATAGTAAAATCAACGGGAACATGATTTTCATTGACAATGATAAGAACATCATCGATCTTCGCCAAAGGTTTCTTTATGGAAGAGTCAACAAGACGAACACAAAAAGAACAAGGATCAAAAGGTTTCAATTCAAATATATCATACATTCTTTTGGGCATAACGAAGGTACTAGCTCCAACATCACATAAAGCATAGCAAGAGAAGTTATTCAACTTAATTTTAATCATAGGATCCCAACCATCTTCTAGATTTCTAGGTATGGAGGCTTCTACCCTAAGCTTCTCCTCCCTAGCTTTAATGAGAGCATTAGTGATATGCTCGGTGAAGGCAAGATTAAGTGTGCTAGTGTGGGGGTCTCTAGACATCTTGTGAAGGAAACGAATAACTTCAGAAAGGGTGCAATTATCAAAATCAAGGTCACCACTATCAAGTAAAGTGGTAGTGGTGTCCTTTAGGCTCACTTGTTTTGTAGCTTCTATAGTCATAGGAGTTTCTTCTTCTACGGTTGAGGTCATAACATCACCATTAATAGGTCCTATGGGACTAGGGGTGCATTGGGTGCTCAAAGTTTGGATATCCTCAACAACCTGGATAGTAGCAACGGTATGGTGTGTAGGAAGGCTCTTAATTCTACCTTCTTCCTCCTTTTCTCTAGCCCATCTCTCTTTAAGTTTATCCATCATCCTAATGTTTTAATTAATTTGCACTTGAATAGCGTTCATAGGAGTGACCTTCCTCTCCTCAAGAGGAGAAGTTCTAATTTTAAGCAATTCTACTTCATGGGCTAAATTGTCTACCTTCGACGAGAGATTATCTAATTTGTCTAGTTTTTCCCCTACACTCTTGTTGAAGGCTTTTTGGGTAGTGATGAAGTCTTTAAGCATACTCTCTAGTTCAGAAGTGGAGTTCTTGGTGCTAGGACAAGTGTTGTTGTTCCCATAGTTGTTGGAGGGGAACGGTCTAGGATTGCTACCAAAATTACTCCTATAAGCATTGTTATTGAAGTTGTTTCTAGAGATAAATTTCACATCTATTTGATCTTGAGCAATCAAAGAATTTAAAGGAACATCATGAGGATCAATAGGAGATTTCTTGGTAAGTAGATACATAATCAAGTCAACTTTTTCATTTAGGGAGGAGATCTCCTCGACAGAGTTGACCTTCCTACCTGTTGGAGCTCTTTCGGTGTGCCATTGGGAATAGTTGGTCATCATCTCATCGAGTAGTTTTGTGGCAGCACCAAGCGTTGTTGACATAAAGGTTCCTCCCGCGGCCGAATCTAGCAAGTTCCGCGAGGTAAAGTTCAAGCCTGCATAAAAATTTTGGATAACCATCCAAGTAGTCAAACCATGCGTAGGGCAATTCTTAAGAAGAGATTTCATGTGTTCCCAAGCTTGGGCAACTTGCTCATTATCCAATTGCTTAAAATTCAATGTTACTCCTCAATTGGATAATCTTAGCTTGGGGGTAGTACTTCCCAATAAAAGCATACTTGCACTTATCCCAAGAATCTATGCTATTCCTAGGCAAGGATTGAAACCAAATTTTAGCTCCTCCTATCAAGGAGAAATACAAAGCTTAAGCTTAACAATATCACCATCTACTTCTTTGTACTTTTGCATATCACAGAGCTCAACAAAATTATTTAAGTGCAAAGCAGCATCATCTCCAGCACCGGAGAATTGATCTTTCATAACAAGGTTCAGCAAAGCAGGTTTAATCTCATAAGAAGGTGCTGAAGTGGCATGTGGAGCAATTGCAGTGCAGATAAAGTCACTGTTGTTATGACTAGTGAATCCACACAACTTGGTGTTCTCGGAGGAACCCATAACAGCAGCAAGCAAGGTAACTATTTTTTTGATTTTTGATAAAGGACACTAAAGCAAAAACTGAAAGGTAAACTAACAAAACTAAATAGCACAGATAAAAGATAGTGTGCAACTCCCCTATCTTGAAGAGCGGAGTTCCCCGGCAACGGCGCCGGAAATTAGCTTTGATGGCTTCTCGCCCCTCGTTGGTTACCCAAAGTGGAAGGTTGAGATGTAGACAACAACAAATTTCCCTCGGTGAAGATACCAAGGTTTGTCTCTAGTAGGACTCCGACAATGACATAAAGGTGACAACGACGCCAGCAATTAGGCGGTTGACGTGGACCTGCACACACAACAGGTAACTTTGCTCCCAACGAGTTCAGAGAGGTTGTCAATCCCTCTGGCCTTGTTGTTTACAAAGGATCAAACGCACGGGATAATAATGATAGCAATAGCAACAGAAAAGGAAATTAAGCAGGAAATAAATAGCGGGTGTAAACAGTGTTGGAAATATGGATTGGGGTCCCATGATGTTCACTAGTGATGTCTCTCTCCCAAGAGACAATAAAATAGCCATGCGAGGTAAACAAATTACAGCTGGGCAATTTACAAGATTATGTGCGCAAACCAATGCTATCTATGTTATAAAGAAAGGAAGAGGCTCAAAAGCATGGGCGGTACGCCAAGACAAGTAGTAAGAAATCCATCTGCATCTAACTACTAATCATCCACCTTGAGATATCTATCCAAAACATCTCGCTGGTATTAAGTTGCGAAGCCCACCCAAAGTGTAAACTCAAAGCAACAGACAACTGCATTAAATAAATTTGCGTAAAGTAAACAATCCTTGCACCCGCAAGTACAAGCACCATTTTTTTCTCCCTTGTGGCAACAACACATCCCCTAGACTCTTGTTTCTGTCACTCAAGCTAGTCATCAGGGGGCATGAACCCACAATCATGCATAACGCTCCCTCTTGGAGTCACTACCTACTACTAGGCCAAAGCAATAAACAGCCACGGAGAACATGCAAGAATTACGCAAGAACATAAATATAAAAGAGGAGAATCAAATATATTACTCAAACACAATCTGAACAGTCTCATAATCCATCAGATCCCAGCAAACTCAACATAGCAACAGCTGAAATATTACACATGTGCCTCAATCATGTAGGGCAGCTCACGAGGTCGAAACCATGAAGTACAAAGAGGGGAGGAGAACATCACATAGCTACTGATGACGGACCCATGGTCCAAGTAAAACTACTCACGAGACATCCGGGGAGCATCCATGGTGGAGAGGAGCACGCCGGACGGCCCCGCGGCCCACTTCGCGCCCCCAGCCCAACCTGCAGCCGCCAGCCCACGGCCTCCTCTTGCCTGTTGGGCTCGGCCCAGGGGGTGAACCCCTTTTTTCCCCTCTGCTAAATTTTGGCTAAGTCTTAGAAAGATTGTGTTGCTGATTCAATTTTGCGAGTAGTATTGCGAGTAAACCGTAGCTCGGATCGTGTTGCGCCCAAAAGGAAATTTGCTTAGAATTGTGTGTAATTAAATTCATCTTTTGTGACCATTTTGATTTGAGTCCATCTTGATGTTGTTAATCACTGTTAAAGTTGGCATCAGGCTGTTAACTGCTAATAACTTCTGTTATGTGATGCTGCTGTTATTTTATTGTAAGTTTGCATGATGATTTTGACACATCCATGAGGCCTATTGCATTGATTCTTTTTGCATACTGTTAAGCATCATGTCTACTTCCATTATATGTATTGCATTGTCATGTTAGCATTCCTGTTGATAGTTATATTGAGCTCCAAAGTTGCTATGCCGCTGTTGTTGACAGCCACCTCTATTTTTCACCAAGTCTGTAACGTTCCGATGCCATGTTGCATGCTTAATATCTTTTGATCTATGATGCCTATGACCTTGATTCTTGTTTTTACCTGATCACCATCATGTCTAGTTCACGCCCATATATTTCTGTGTCGTGTTGCTGCACATCTACATATAGTTTTTCACCTGTTTATACAGCATGAAAATAACAGTTTCTGCCATGTTTCTCTGATTTTCACTAAGTTCTAGACCAGTAATGTTTTATTGCATTTTGCATGAGATATAATTAGTTGTTCACGATGTCTTTTTGCATCATTCTTTTTGTGATGCCTTCCCTGCCATGTCTACTTTAGTTACATATCATTTCTGAGCATGTTTGCATTCATTACCCTATTTATGCATTGCTCTAAAGTGTGCTTCCTGATGTTGGCAGATTGTGTCCCAAACTTGTTTTTCTTGTATCTTTTTAACCGTAACTCCGTTTGGGGTGTTCTTTATGTGTAACTTGATTAGGTTTTAGTGTACTTTGTGTTTATGCTATTGTTTTATGTTGTTAAACAACCTAAAATATGGTTTAGGGCAGAACAGTACCAAATCTTTTAATTGTCGTGGGGTACTTAGTGGTATGCCGTGTTTAGGTTGTGCCTCACTTAAATTGACTAGCATAGGTAGTTTATCTTATGCTTCACCTCTTGACATGTTTGTGAGCTATGCCATTCTTGAGTGATATGCCATGTTAACAACCTTTGTTGATAACCTGTAGCTAAACAACTTGAACCTTTCCAAATGTGCGTTATCGTCGTGTGTGACGAGTACTCCACTTAACCTGTTAGTCACCGCTCTCGACGGTAGGTGCGATGTCTCGTGTTACCTTCTTGTTGATGCTTTCTCGTGTTTGCTTCGTACTAATAGATGCTTGGTCGTCAATTGCCTTTTCCAGTGTTTCCTTCTTATGTGCTTCCGCGGGTACCTTCGGAGACGATGCGAGCTTGCGATCAACTACACCTTCGGAACCCGACTTATCAACTGGCAAGGACTATACATTACTTATGATCCATTCTATTTCAACCAGCGGTTTGCATGCTAGTCTAGGATAGGTTCGATGTTTGATCCTACCACATGCTTACAGCCTCTTTCAAACCGATACAGCCATGTCCCCTCCCAGAAAACCATGTACTTCTATGTTACTATTGCTCGTTGCTCAGCCCCTGCTTAATATGCATGCTTAGGATGCTACGATGTTACCCTGTTACTCCTTGGTTTGGGCTATCACATTATTATATTGTTGTTGATGATATGATTATTATAATGTTTACTATATTCGATGAAGGATGGAAGGTCTAGGCTATCCCCCCCGACGCTTTGTTCCATTCGAGTCACCTAGGATCCGAGTTTCGGGTATTGGTTCTAAGACTGAGCGTGCCTAATCGCGTGTGGGATTTTATCGGGTCCCCTCTTCTTACCTACCTAGCTTCAAACATTTCTAGTGGTGGCCCAAGCTGATTTACCATATGAAACCGTGTGTGTGCTGGTCGGCCGCCAGTAGTTTTCAAACCAACCTGGGCCAGCGGGGACATGGTTTCCTTGTTGGTCCACCTTGTCCGGCTGAGGACCCGGTTTCCCATGTGAAATTAACCGTCTATCCAAACCCGAGACAGACGGTAGAGACCGATTCGAGAGCGCGGACGGCTTTTGACTTGGATGTCGATTCACCGGGGGCCACCCGGATTTGTTCGTTGTTAGTTAGAGGGACCTGTCGTTTCGGATCTCTCGGAACTAAATCATAAAATGGGTGCCTATAATGGGTAGCAACTAAGAGAGATGGGCGTGCGTGCGGGGCCTTATAATTGGTAGTTGGTACACCCCTGCAGGGTTAAATCTTTTCGAGAAGCCGTGTCCACGGTTATGGACGACTTGGAACCTACGTCGTGTTCATAGATAACATCAACTGAATCATAACTATAACTTGATCAACGTGTGTGTGCCTTGACTGCGTTTTCTTCGTCGAGATGCGAAGAGGAGGACAAGGATAGGATAGGTGTTATGATTGCATAAGTAGTTGATAGCAAGACTTGTTGGAGGAGATTCCTCATCGAATGCTTGGCTTCTTACCTTACTCTCTACATCGTTAGCCACTTCATAATGCTAGTGCGGCAGCAACCTCGCCACTTAACCCATCCGTACCGTAAACTACTAGTTGTCCTAGAATGACGAGTGATGAAGTCCTTGCTGGGTCAGTTGACCACTACAGTTGGATGCTGAGTACTTCTGTACTCATGATACTACCCCCAAACTCTTTTCAGGGTTCTTGATCGACAACAGGTATGGTGATCGACGTTTCACGTGGAGACTCGACGACGACTAGTTAGGCGGATCCCGGCGGAGGGCCTCGACCCATGTGGTTATGGGGATCGATGTTTTTCTCTTTTCCACTAGGCATTTAATTGTAGTCTGTACTCAGACATGTATCTTCCGATGTTATATTGTATTAAGGAAGTTGTATGCCGATTGTATGAGATGTTGTATCCTTGTATCTTTGATGTTGTGATATCATGTTGGAAATCCGGGGCATATGGCATTGTCATATGTCGCGCTGGGACCGATATGTGCTTCGTCCCCGGATCTGGGTGGAAACATCTAGATCTAGAACAGTACCGCATATCGGGCCTTACAACTTGGTATCAGAGCCTTACCGACCGTAGGATCCCTTCTCTGTCCGAAGTCGAGTCTAGACAAAAACTATTTTGTAGTTATTAAGTTAGTTATCGGAGAATAGAAATCTTTTTACTCCTTACCGTTACTCTGGTCAGGAAAAGTGTCGTAAGTGTTTTAATTCTTGTCTTACCCCCTTCAAACTCTAGGATCTCGAGTGTGTGGAGTATCGGGACTGTTACAATGCCTTTCTTGAAGCGTATTGTCTCGATTCCGATCTCAGGTTTGGGAAATCCTGTAGTACCTTTAGTTCTTCCGGTTCTGGTTAAAAATCGTGGTCGTCTGTTGACTTCAGTCCTCTTGCCCAGTATCCTCACGATTTCGGTGAGAATGATTCCCTCGATCGTCGCTTTCAAACTATCTTTCTTTCTTTTTGTCTCTCGATGGTTCCGTTCTTCGACGTCGCCATCTCCCTGCGGAAAGTTTCTCGACGGAAGTTCATCGTCGACATGGAGCAGAGTCCCTTGTTGGTGGTGTTGAAGATTGTTGACTCTCTTTTCTCTCCCCTCCTCTCCCCCGGATCATCCTGGATCTCGGGACGAGATCCCTTATTGGTGGTGTTGTATTGTAACAGCCCAGATTTCACAAAATTAAAAAAAATTGTTTTCGGTGTGAATTGTTTGATTGTCTGATTTGTTCGCGGTGTTTTCATCCCCGATTTATCGATCGGCGATTATCCCCCCCCTTATCTCGGACCGGACGGAGACCGACCCTTTCCACCCTGACACTTGACCTTGCGACACCGGGTTTCACCCGATCACCGTCGCGAAGACCGCACGAGACCAGCCGCAGCCAACGAAACGAAAAACCCTATTTAATAAGTAAACGGGATATTTTATAGCGCGCTGGAAAGTGTTTTTAGAATGGTTCCAGCGCAAGGTGAACGCCGCCGGATCAACGCGCTGATCGCGCAGTTCGAAGTTTTACCCGAATCGAGGTCCTGCGGACCCCCGGCGGTCAGAAACGTAAACACCGCGCGCGCGAGAGAAAAACCGGGGATGTTTTTGCAAACTGCCAGCCACCTGGGCTATATAAATACCACCACACTCCCACCCTTTTCTAGGGTTTCTCTAGCACAAAATTACAGCCACCCCCATGTTTTTTCCCCAAATCTGCCCAATTTTCCCTCCAAATCCCGAAACCCTAGCTCCAAAATAACCCTGGCCGTCAGATCTGGGGATCAATGGCCCAGATCTGGCCACACCTCGCCCCAACCGAAGCTAGCCAGCCTCCCATCGAACCGGGCCCCGCAGGGCCCGATCTAGCTGCCGCCGGGCCAAACGGGTCACGCCGCCTGAGCCATCGCCGCCTTCACGCCGGCGAGAGCCGCCAGAATCGCCGCAGCCCCGATGAGCTCCTCCCGCGGCCTTCCCTCTCCTCCTCCCCTTCCCTCTCTCCCTCACCGCCTCCTCCTCCTCTCTACAGGTCGTCGGCGCCGCCTAAGCCAGGCCGCCGCCGCGCGCCATGGGCGCCGCCGCCCCTCCGTCGCTTCTCCACCGGACCGCGCTCGGATCCGGCCGGCGCCGGCTTCTCTCACCCTCCAGCCGGCGCCCCTCGCCGCTGGTGGCCGGCGCAGCCATCGAGCATCCGCCACCGCTCGGGAGGGAGGGAGACGACAAGCGTCTCGACCCAGCCGGCCAGGCCGCCGACGCCCACGTGGGCCAGGCCCAGCACGCCGGACGGCCCCGCGGCCCACCTCGCGCCCCCGGCCCAAACTGTAGCCGTCAGCCCACGGCCTCCTCTAGCCTGTTGGGCTCGGCCCAGGGGGTAAGCCCCATTTTCTTTTTTTTCTTTTTTCCCCTCTGCTCAGTTTTGGCTAAGTCTGAGAAAGATTGTGTTGCTGATTCAATTTTGCGAAGTAGTATTGCGAGTAAACCGTAGCTCGGATCGTGTTGCGCGCCTGTGCCACCCCTGGCTCCCCTCTGGCCCCACTTGGGATCTTCGCGTAGCTTCCTGTACGCTGATTTTTCCTAGATTTTTCCCAAAAAATTCTGGCACTTTAAGTAATGGGAAAACCTGAAATACAAAAACAGCAGAAAACAGGAACTGACACTGGGGTGCACTTAGTTTATAGGTTAGTCCAAATATGATCAAAAGTGTATGGAAGTGCATCAATATCATAGCAATATCACACAAAAGAAGCATGGAGCAAGAAGAAATTATAGATACGTTTTGGACGTATCACGCTCTCGATCTGGTCTCTACCGTTTGTCGTAGGTTTGGATTGCCGGTAAATTCTCACATAAGGCCGGGTCCTCAGCAGGACAGGTTAGACCAACAAGGAAACCATGTTCCCGCTGGCCCAGATTGTTTTAAAGAATATCTGCCAGGAGCTACCCGACAGACACACACACGGTTTCAAATGGTAAATCAGCTTGGGCCACCACTAGAAATGTTTGAAGATAGATAGGTAAGAAAAGGAGACCCCATAAAATCCCACACGCGGTTAGGCACGCTCGTCAAGAGACACAATACCCGAAACTCGGGTCCTAGGTGACTCGAATGGAACAAAGCGTCGAGGCGGGATAGCCTACACCTTCCATCCTTCGTCGAATATAGTCAACATTATAATAATCACATCATCAACAATAAATATAATAATATGATAGCCCAATCCAAAGAATAACAGGAGGTAATAGTTGATAACATCCTAGCATGCATACTAAGCAGCGGCTGAGCTGCGAGCAATAGTAACATAGCCGAACAAGGTTTGCTGGGATGTGGAGGACATGGATGTCTGGGTTTATTTGAGAGGCATGAATATGAAGTGGTAGGATCAATCAATCGTTCTATCCTACACCTAGGCGCGAGTGAGCTGAAAGTTAAAAGCATGATATATGCTCCCCCTTACCCGATGAGAAGACGAAACCGAAGGTGTAGTCGGTCGCAAGCTCGCATCGTCTCCGAGAAGTACCCGCGGAAGCACACAAGAAGGAAACATTGGAAAAGGCAATCGACGAGCAAGCATCTATTACTACGAAGCAATCACGAGCAAGCATCAACAAGAAGGCAACACGAGACAACGCACTATGGTATCGCATCTATCGTCGAGAGCAGTTACTACCAGGTTAAGTGGAGTACTCGTCACACACGACGATACCACACATATAGAAATGGTTCAAGTTGTTTAGCTACACAACATGAGCAAAGGTTGTTAACATGGAATCTCACTCAAGCATGGCATAGCACACAAACATGAAAAGAGGTGAAGCACAAAGTAAACTATCTATGCTAGTCAATTTAAGTGGGGCAAACTCCTAAACATGGCATTACACTAAGTGCCACACGATGATTAAAGCATTTGGTACTGTTCTTCCCTAAACCATATTTTAGGTTGGTTAACAACAGCAAACAATAGCATAAACACAAATTACACAAAATTCTAGTCAAGGTACATATAAAGAACACTCCAAACGGAGTTACTGTTAAAAAGATACAAGAAAAACAAGTTATGCACACATGTTGTTGACATCAGGTAGCACACTTTAGAGCAACAAATAAACAAGCAAAAGGTTGTAAACATGCACAAAATGATATGCAACTAAATTAGGCATGGTAGGCATGGCATGGCAAAAGGAATCATGCAAATAGGCATCATGAACAATTAATTATAGCCCAAGCAAAAATGCAATAAAACATTATTGGTCTAGGACTTAGTGAAAATCTGGAAAACAGGGCAGAAACTATTATTTTCATGCTGTATAAACATGGGAAAAAAATATATGTAAAATTGCAGCAACATGACATAGAAATCTATGAGCATGGAGTAGGCATGATGGTGATCACGTACAAATAAGAATCATGGTCATATGCATCACAGATCAAAAGATATTAAGCAAGCAACATGGCATCGGAAAGTTACAGACTTGGAGAAAAACAGAGGTGGCTGTCAAAAACACTAGCATAGCAACTTTGAGCTGAAATATAACTATGACCAGGAATGTAAACATGACAATGCAATACATATAATGGAAGTAGACATGGCATAGATCAAAATGACATATTGCAATACTCAATAGGATGCACGGTTTAAAAGATATAGGGCAGCAAAGTAGCAAGTTTATATAAACAGCAGCACATGTCATCAGGGTCACCACTTTGGAGCAAGAATTAATATAGCTACAACAGGAAAACATGACAAGTGATTGCATAGGATTGAAGTTCACATGATACTTAAAAGTATGCAACAAGAATCAATGCAATATTCCTCATGGATGTGTCACAATCATCAATCAAACTTGGAATAAAATAAAAACAGCAGCACTTAACAAGAAGTAACAGCAGTTAACAGTCTGATGCCCACTTCAACAGTAATTAACAACATCAAGATGGCCTCAAATCAAAATGCTCACAAAAGATGAACTGAAATACACACAATTCTAAACAATTTTCCTTTTGGGCGCATCGCGATCCGAACTACGGTTTACACGCAAATTACATCGCAAAACTAAATAAAATAATAAGTCATGGGGACTTGGCAAAATTCAGAGACAAGAAAAAATACAGTCGAAATAAATAAAAAGAAAAAATGGCTCTGGGTTGGCTCTCACCCTAACGGGCCGAGGCCGAGCTGGGGCAGAGGCGGCTTGGACCGCGCTGGTTGGTGGGCCGCTGGGGCTCGCCGGCCCAGCTGGGGTGGCGGCATCCCGCTCGGCTTAGGCCACTGGTGGCCGACGGCGCGGGTGGAGCTCCGGCCGGGCGCGCGGCGGAGGGGCGACGCAGGGCGTCGGGAAGAGCGCGGAGGGGCGGATCCGGTCGTCGGAGGGGCAGGGCGGCGCGGTGGCTCCTCTGGCCGGCACGGCGAGGTGCGGCCCAAGTTCGGCCATGGAGGCTCAGCGCAGCCTCCATGGGCTCCATGGCGCGGCGGCCTGCATAGAGGGGACGGAGGAGGTGAGAGGAGAAGGCACAGCGAGGGAGAGAGGAGGCGCGGGAGAGGGAGATGCCCGGCGGCTCACCGGAGTCGGCAATCGCGGCGGCTGGCCGGAGGAGCTCCTCCACCGTGGAGGTGCGGTGGCGGTTGGCAGGCCCGCGGGGCCCAGATCCGACCCGGCGGCAGGCCGCGGAGGCTGGAGGTGGGAGGAGCCTCGGTGGGGGCGACGTGGAGGGCTCCTGATCCTTAGATCCTCAGATCTGACGGTTGGGAGCTAGAGGAGCTAGGGTTTTCGGAAATGGGGTGTTTTTGGGAAAATTTGAGGGGAGATCAGGGGTGTGGCTGTAATTATTAGTTTAGGGAAACCCTAGAAAGGGGTGGGAGAGTGGTGGTCTTTATATAGCCCAGGTGGTTGGCAGTTTGCAAAAATATATCCCTGGTTTCTCTCTTGAGCGCGCGGTGTTTACGTTTCTGACCGCCGAGGGTCCGCATGACCTCCGATTCGGGTAAAACTTCAAACTGCGCGATCAGCGCGTCGATCCGGCGGCATTCACCTTGCGCTGGAACCATTCCGAGAACATTTTCTAGCGCGCTATAAAAATATCCCGTTTACTTATTAAACGAGACTTTTCATTCCGTTGGCTATGGCTGGTCTCGTGCGGGTTTTCGCGACGGTGATCGGGTGAAACCCGGTGTCGCAAAGGTCGAGTTTCAAAGCGGCAAGGGTCGGTCTCCGTCCGGTATGAGATAAGAGGGGGAAAATAAACTCCGATCGATAAATCGGGGATGCAAACCCCTAAACACATCAGACATTCAAACAATTCACACCGAAAACAAAAATTTTAATTTTTGTGAAATCTGGGCTGTTACATATTGAAAGTTGACACTTCCACCTCCACATATTTGCTAGCCTCTTCGGTACCGTGCATTTCCCTCTTCTCACTCTGAGAGTTGGCGTCCACCTCGCCAGTGCATCCAAACCCTTGGCATGATACGCTCTGTCATCATAAACCTTGTTGGAATTATGCCCTAGAGACAATAATAAAATGTATTGTTATAATTCCAGGTTCATTATTAATGTTTATATCTCTGTGCTATAACTTGAATGGCCTATGCGGAGGTTTGCCAAGTGCATGTTAACTGCCTTTGGAGGAAAACCCATATGCAGGTGTGGAGTATAAACACGAAGTGTTCTTAGTCTGCCTCTAGGACTAACCTGTGTATTATGGATGTCATGTTTTCCTGACATAGGGCATTGAATATGCCGTTAACACATGGGAGCACAATGTTACCAGAACAAGGGTGCTGAACCGACCCAATTGTATGATTTGCTTTGAGATTTCATCATAATTGTATTAGGAGTTAAATCATCAGATGAGTTGACATTTGCATGTTTCCTTATAGACCATGAGAATGTTAAGTACCTAAATACCGGAGGGTGGGTTTTGACTATGTCCAAACACCACCCATAACAGGCGTGGTGATACGTGTCAAACGCTAGAAGACGGCCTCAAACGGAAAAACTTAAAACTACAAAGTTGTAGGAAAAAAATCCGGTGGATCTAGACATAAAATTCGACCCAATCGGAGTTCGTATGCTCCCTGGAGGTCCGAAATACGGAAGACGTAATCTGGATAACGGGAATCCGAGAGTCTATATAAATAGAGGAAACCTAGGTCAAAGGGAACCATGAAATTTCCTCCCCTTGGCAGCCGTCTTGAGGGGGAGATCAATCTCCACAGCAGCACCATCTCCAAGGAAGAAGAAGGGGGCCAAGGGTCGTGGGCGTGGGCGTCGTCGTGGCCGCCGCCGCCGCCGTCTCCTTCATCTCCTCCGGACTGCACCTCTCCATCAACAACTCTTTCTCTCACCATGAGCATGTGTGAGTAGTTCCTCCTCGGGGCTAAGGTTTCTACCAGTAATTATGTGTTCTTATCTCTCTCCCATGATGTGATCTTCATTGTGATCATAGGCTATGTTAATCTAGGGTGACCCCATGATATTTCCCCTTCCTCTATGTATTGAATTGATGTACTCAGTTGATCTTATCTAGTATAATCTCCGAGACCATGATGACAGCGGTCTATTGGACATGGGTTAGAAGAATATTTCATGAGTGATTTCCTCTTTTGTGTGTTGATTGAAGATTGAGAGTCTCTTGGTGCTTGTCTTTGACTATCCTTGAGATATGTTGTGGTGATTGTGGTACTCTCTTTGATGGTCGCGGTGACATTGGGAAAATCCATAGATTGAGAACTACGAACTTTGAGGTGTGATTTTGTAGCCCTACATAATTCTCGTCCTCTCTTGACTAGAAAGGAATTTCCTTCGAGTGCGTCCTCATTGCATGTTTTGTGGGAAATATCATGTGATTAGATTATGTTAATGTTGTTGGGAATTTCCACTAGTAAAAGTATGAAGACTAGGCCTTGTTTCCACCATTGTTACACCGTTTGTGCTCACTTTTGTCACATGTTTGCTTTCTGCACTTTTTATTACATATTTATATTACTTTGTTTTTCCGAACCTATCACTCGTATTTTACCATCTTTGCCGAACTAGTGCACCTATACAATTTTTCATTGTATTAGGTGTGTTGGGGACACAAGAGACTTCTTGTATCTTAATTGCAGTGTTGCTTGAGAGAGACCATCTTCAACCTTTACTTCCCTGAGTTCGATAAACCTTAGGTCATCCACTTGAGGCAAATTGCTGCTGTCCTACAAACCTCTGCGCTTGGAGGCCCAACATAGTCTACAAGAATAGAAGCGTGCGTAGACATCAAGCTATTTCTGGCGCCGTTGCCGGGGAGGTGAGTGCTTGAAGGTATATCTTTAGATCTTGCAACTAATTCTTTTTGTTTCTTGTTTTTATTTTCACTAGTTAGGCTTTATGGAAAACCACAAAAAATGAGAGAGCTCTATGAGCTCTACCTTGAATTGGGACATGAAGTGTTTCAAGAGAAAATCAAAAAACCTATGGCACTTTATTTGCATAGTCTTCATGATTCCAATATTACTAGTATGTCTTCTTTGAATACTTATGATGCTAATGATATGCAAAGCTATAAGCTTGGGGATGCTACGTTTTATGAAGATGATCATTTTAGCCCCCCAAGTTTTGATGAGGAAATTTATTTTGATGATACTTTGCCTCCCATCTATGATGATTATTGTGATGACACTTATGCTATAAAAAATAAACTTTTACAAGTTCATCATGATAAGAATGATTCAAGTGATACTTATATTGTTGATTTTATTCATGATCCCACTGAAAAGTATTATGAGAGGGGAACATATGCTTATAGATATTTCAATAATACTAAGTTCCCTCTCTTTATGTTGATGGTTTTGAAGTTGCATTTATTTTGCCTTCCTATGTAATATCTTTATGCTTCAATGAGTTATATATCTACAAGATCCCTTTGCATAGGAAGCATGTTAGACTTAAATGTGTTTGGTATTTGCTTCTTGATGCTCTATTTTGTTCTTCAACTCTTATTCCTATGAGAGCATCATTAAAATCTTAAGCCTATCTTTATGGCTATAAAGAAAGAGCTCTAGGGAGACAACCGTTGTTATCTATAGTTTGTGTTTTTACTTCTGTTTTTAGTGGTCTTGATGATTGTTACTACTGTAGCAACATCATTGTATTTTTATTTTCAAGCTTTGTGCCAAGTCTAGCCTCCGATTGCAAGAAAGTTCAAAAGTTCTGACATGTTGTCCAGAAAACAGATTATGTCCTTGGACGGAAAAATTAGCCTAGAATTACCAGATCATCTTTTTTATATGAATTTTGTTGAAACCGTGCTCCATACAATTTAGTTTCGAGCATCTGTTCTGATTTTTTTGATTTGAGTTGTAGAAGTACCCCTAAAAAATTCTTTACTACCTGTTGTTCTGTTTTTCACAGATTCTGCCACGTTTTGTCTCTCCTTACTTTTGCAAACCTTAAGCTTGATTTTTCTTTGCAAAAACCTTTTGGAAATCTTAAGAAACAGTAGCTCTTCAAGAGTATCTTTATATCCAGTGGGGAAAATATATTTATTAAGGGTACTAACCTCTCTAATCAGCTTATGATGAGTTATGTATGAAGGGAGTTTTCAAGTGTGCGATGCAAGATGATGAAAGAAGATTTGGGAGTGTCAAGCGCTCAAGCTTGGGGATGCCCCCATGCATCCCCAACAAATATTCAAGGAGAATCAAGAATCTAAGCTTGGGGATGCCCCCGTGCATCCCCTTCTCCATCAACAATCATCAGCTCGTCCTTCGTCTCACTATATTTTTATCACTTCATGTGTTATGTGCTATGCTTGGAGCGTCTCGCTCATAGGTTTACTTTTTAGTTTTCTTTAGCTTTGCTTGATATTCATAACAAGTTATATCCCGTCTTAATTTGTGTGGGAGAGAAACACGCTCCACTTTCAAAATCTAGAACACATCATAGGATTCTTCATGCCTATCTTTTTGCTGTTATGTGTTCTTTATCTTTTCGTAGCTACTGTCATGTCTAGTTTTAGTCTTAGTTTGTCTTAGAAAGAGCCTTGGCTTTTGTTTAGTTTGTCGCTGGAACTCTCTTTAGTTTTCATGTTTATCTTGTTAAGAGAGTTGGTTGTTGCACTGAGTTATGTCTTGTTTTTGAGAAGTAGGTGATTGAGGTTGCTATTTAATTTCAGTAGTAACTTGCAATAGTTTTGAGGCATTGATGTGAGTAATGTTTGAACTTTTGGTGTCATGAGCTCTAGCCTATTTGTGATAGGTGTCGTATTTTGGGCAATTCGTGTTTATTTTCAAAACCTACAAAACTAGTTGAGAACTCTAGCTACTAGATGGATCACAACTCTTCTGATGGGTCGGATATTAGAGTACACTCACGTACCATGAGTCGAGGATACGCAAGGATAACCAAACCCCCATACACTCCTCCTCGGGGTACTTGTCTTTTTGTGAACCTCCTTACTAGATTGAGAATTACCGATAAGAAGTGCATGAGTTCTTCGGACTAATGTGAGTATTCAAAAGTTGACGCTTCCACCTACCCATATTTTTCTAGCCTCTCATGTGCCGTGCATTGCCTCCTTCTCACTCCGAGAGTTGGCGTCCACCTTCGCGAGTACATCCAAATCCTTGGCACGATACGCTCTATCATCATAAGCCTCATTATATCCTTCCTCAAAACAGCCACCATACCTAACTACCAAGGCATTTCCATAGCCTTTCCGAGATATATTGCCATGCAACATCCATCTTATCATGACTTGATCTTCATGTCATACATGCTACTTGCTTGATCGATGAGCCGCATGCTAGTTGGGCCTTGCCCTAATCATTTCTACATGACGCGCTAGTATCATTGCATATCCTGCTACACTGGCAGAGGCATACATTTTCATACTTCATTATAGTTTCATTTTCTTTATGTTGAGTACTTTTGTAAAGTGTGAAAGATCTTCTATACCTCTTGTAATATATAGAGTGTTGCCCCTAAAGTGAGGAAAAGATCCCAAAGAGGACAAAATCAAAAGATCCCAAAGAGGACAAAATCAAAAGATCCAAAGAGGACAAATGAGAAAAATAGAAAGAGTCATTGAGGCCACCAAAAAATACAAAAAATAGAAAAAAGAGAAAAAAGAAATAAAAAGAGAGAAGGCGGCACACTACTATTCATTTTGAAAGATCCACACTCATACTCCATCTTATAATTTGTACTCCATAGAGATTATCATTCATGCATATAGCTATGTGGAGACCTTCACACTATAGAACTTGGCTTGTATATTCCAATGATGAGCCTCCTCAAATGAGCTCTAGGTCTTCTTGAGCAAGCAAGCTGGATGCACCCCCACTAGTTCCATTGGAGAGCTTACCTTAGCTCATATGTAGATCCGTTGCATGGCAATCCCTACTCCTCACATCGTATCTATCATTTGGCTTTCTCTCGCCTATGATTGTCCTCATTGACGTGAGCCTTTCATACCTTTTTTTGTCTTCCTCCTCTATCATTTTTCTCTCTTTGCCATACTAAGTGTCAACTTTCTGGCTTACGCTACTCCATTGCATGAGTGCTCAAAATATCGAAAAGGAGTGGATCATTTTGACTTGTACCCGGCTAGTGGTCTGGGGATGAGTCAAGATAAGATTACAAAGAAGACCAAGTGTGAAACTTTAGTAGATTAAGTTCTCAACAATAAAAACTATGTTTTACTCTCTCGTATATTCCTATCCCCTCTCTTGCACACAAACACTATTTGGAGACATTCGAGTCACGGACAGCGAGAGCTCTTGCACCTAATGTTCTTATGTTGATTGTTTCAATGCTAATATAGACCCTTGCATTGTTGGGAATGTGCCCTAGAGGCAAATAAAATATGTTTTATCGAGCATATTCCATTAGTTCATAATATGTTTGATACCGTGCTAGAACTGTATTAAGCGGAAACATTAATACAGGTGTGGTATACAAACAACCAGGTCCCTAGTAAACCCTAGTATACTTGTCCATTGGGCGATTGATGATCAAGGTTTCCTGATCATGAGACAATGGCGTATGTTGACAATGGAGTCGTATCATTGGATAATGATATGATGGACATACACCCACCAGAAGTGTTGCGATGTGATCAAGTCACAAAGTTCGACATTGCGATAACTATAACGTAGTGACCAGATCCTTTGACCGTAATGATCATACGTAATTGTCATCTATGAGGAGACTTTGATTTGTATCCCACCGCCTGACTGAAATATGCTGGCTATAACGGTGCACTTTGGGTATTCCGAAATAGATGTTTGATGAGTATGCAAATAGATCAAAGCGGGATTTGTCCATCCGTGTGACGGATAGGTACTCTGGGCCCACTCGGTGATGTTACATCATAAAGTTTGCAAACGTGTGACTAGGTCACGGAGTTGTAATATCACGGGAACGAGTAAACTTGTTTGTTGAGAACGAGGACGAACTAGGTATAGTGGATACCGATGATCAAACCTCGGAAAAGCAAAGTACCCCAGAACAAAGGGAACAGGCACACGGTTAACGGATCCAACAGCGATTGAAGTTCATTCGACGGAAGCGCAGGGGCTATCAAGGATTGTAACCAGGTCCAATTGATTAGTCATTGATCAATGAGAATTGTCTCGATCATGTCTGTTGTTTCCCGGACCATAGGGTGTTACACTTAAGGGTACTCGACGCAGTAAGGATTGATTCGGGATCACCGGAGAAATTGGAGAGAACACCGGAATTGTTCCGGTGATGACCGGAATTGTTCCGATGAAGGCCGGAAGTTGTTCCGGGTATTTTGAAAGGTTCAAAATATATTTAATAATGTTTAATATATGTTTTATTATTTAATTATCTGAATTAAATATTAAAATGTATTTAAATATATAAAAAATGAATTAAAAAGGTGTATGGGCCTCTAAGGGGCCATTAGGGAAGAGGGGAGCCTCCCCCCTTGGGCTTGGCGCCAAGGGAGGGGCCCACCCCCTCCTTAGGTCGGCGCACCTCCCCCCTTGGTGGGATTAGTCCCACCTCGGGGAGGGAGGGAGGATCCCACCCCTCCTTGGACTATATAAGGAGGGGTAGGGGTGCCCTTTTTGATTCAACAGTTGAAGTTCTCTCTTCCTCCTTTCTCCTTCCTCGAGTGGACTCCCCTTGTTTGGAGTCTACACTTGGTTTGGGATTTCTCCATCATACGCACGCCGTCGTGCTGCTGGAATCGGGATCCGAATCCATCTTCTTTCCGCTGCTCTATTGGTTCAGAGCCCGGAGGGACGTCGGGTATACTGTATGTGTATAATCCCGCACGGCACTACACTTGTGGTGCTACTTCATCGTCGTGGTCGTATCGCGAGGTCTTCATCAGCAACGTTCTGACGGGGACGTAATCCCGTCATCGGTCTGCAAGGATCGGGTGGCTACAGGAGTCATCGTGGATCTGCACGGCATCGGGGATTGCCGGTACGACTACACCAACCACGTTCATGCGGGAACGTTTCCCGCTTAACGGACTACATACTGGTATGTGATCTATTTCTGTCCGTTACTTGCATCAGCATAGCATAGGTCTTGGGTATGGGTCTCGTAGGTTATGAAAAATTTGTGTTTTCTGCCCCGAACCCCAACATGCATGTTATGACTTGAATTGAATTACATACCTTGATTGCTTTACTTTCAAAGTTCTTATATGGTTGTTAGCATGTCACCACAAAAATTATGCTTGTTATCATTTACCTACTCGAGGACGAGAAGGAATTAAGCTTGGGGATGTTGATACGTCCCAAACGTATATATAATTTCTGCTTGGTCCATGCATGTTTTGTGTGATATTACTATGCTTTTGATACACTTTCATATCCTTTTATAACATATTTTGGAACTAACCTATTAATGGTTGCAAGAGTGCACAAGTTCTTGTTTTTTCTACTTTATGTGTAGGAATTACTTTTTTTAGGGTAAATGCCACTCCGGCAGCTTATATTTCATATGAAAATAGAGCTACATCATTGGCAAGAAAATCAGTGAGAAAATTCGGGGGATCATCAGTTCACACAACCGTGGTTGATCCCTCCGCCTTCCTCGCTATCTCATGCGCTACCGAATTGGCGTTTCTAGGACAATAATAGTAAGAAACCGAATTAAAATTTCTACTAAGAAAAGAACACTCTTCAAAAATTGCAGCAGCAACTCCCAGGGAATTTCCTCCATCTTGCATCACCAGCATGACCTCCATGAAATCGAGCTCCACCTCTAGATGGGTGCAGCCCAGGTCTTCCGCCAACAGGAGGCCGTTTCGAAGAGCTATAGCTTCAGTAGTTGTCGCATCTGAAGAAAACGGGAGTCTTGTGCATGCACCAGCCGCAAAGAAACCATTCGAGACGCGTATGATCGCACACGTAGCACCCACACCACGGTCCTCATGGTAGCTGGCATCCACATTGAGTTTCATAGCGCCCATCTTGGGCTTGGTCCATCTTGGCTTGATAACCACCTTCTTCTTTTTATTGTAATCTCTTGTAAAGTTCTTTGTGATAGTGTAAATTGCCACTGCTGACTTAGCTGGTGCCAGCACCTCCTCGCCGTGTGCCATCTTCCTTCGCTCCCACCAGATGTACCATACTCCGACCGCCACCAGAGCAAGTCGTTCTTGATCAAGTCAGTGTATGGATGCTAGTCTGAAGAGCTCGAGCATGATAGGATCAGAACGCCCTAGGCTTGTCTCAACATTATTCAGGGTGTGGGTGAAGCCTAGCTTCCTCCATATTTCCTCCGCTCTCTGGCAATCAAACAGGGTGTGGTTCACCGTCTCACAATCTTGAAGACAAACAGGGCATTGGGAGATAGGCGTCATATGTCGATTGGCTAAGATACCAAGACAAGGGATCGCCCCCATAAGAGATCTCCAACAATGAATTTTTACCTTCGCCGGAACTTGCATTTTCCATAGGGTCTTCCAAATAGGACTAGCACTTGAGGTGTCTGAGTGAGTTGTTCTCCTCAACTTTTGTCCATGTTGGTGTTCCCATTCAGTGTGGTATGAAGACTTGACAGAAAAAGTCCCGCTCTTCTCCGGGTGCCAGGCAACGAAATCCTCTATCATCCCTAGAGCCAGCGGGATGCTTAGTATTCGGGTGGCATCAATGGGCCAGAAAATCTCTCGGATCATATCCTCGTCCCATGATCTTGAGTTCTCATCAATCAGTTCAGAAACTTTTGTTGGGACAGTGTTGCCGCGTGGCATGGTAATTTTTCTCGACGGGCTGGATGGTATCCAAGGATCCTCCCAGACGTCTATTGAGTTTCCATCCCCAACCCTCCAAATGTAACCATGCTTGAAGGCTTGAATGCCTACCTATAGACTTTTCCACGTATACGAACTTCCTTTCTTAAGGGGACAGTTAATCAGGTCCCCGCCCGGGAAGTACTTAGCTCTGAGAACCCGGGCGCATAGGGAATCTGGCTCGGCCATTAATCTCCAGCATTTCTTTTCTAGTAAAGCCAAGTTAAAACAGTGTAGGTCCCTGAAGCCCATCCCCCCTTGATGCTTAGGGATGCTCATCTTCCACCATGCAAACCAGTGCATGCGTTTCTTTTCAGCAGTGTCTCCCCACCAGAACTGCGATAGCGCCGAAGTAACCGCATTGCAGATCAGCTTGGGCAGTTGGAATACTGACATGGCATAGGTAGGGATCGCCTGCAAGACAGCTTTAATCAAAATTTCCTTTCCTCCCAAAGATAGGAGTTTCTCCTTCCAACCTCTGACACGTGCAAGTACTCTGTCCACAATGTGTTGGAAGAAATCCGTTCTCTCCAACCCCACAAGAGGGGGTAAGCCAAGTATTTATCAGCTATCGCCTCGGCTAGAATGTTCAATCTTGTACAGACCTCCGATTTTGTCAAGACATGAGTGCAGGGGCTAAAAAATATACTTGATTTATGATCACTGACCAGTTGCCCCGAAGCATTGTAATAATCATCAAGTATCCGTCTAAAGCATTCTGTATTCGCCGCATCTGCTCTCATAAGAATGAGGCAGTCGTCTGCAAATAGTATATGGGTGATAGCCGACACCTCCCTACATACAAGGATACCAACCAGTTTCCCAGCTGCTTCTTCAAACGTGAGGAGGATCGAGAGGCCTTCCACACACAACAGGAATAAGTAAGGAGATAGGGGGTCCCCTTGTCGCAAGCCCCTTGTTGGCTCAAAGGGGTCTGTCAGGGAGCCATTAATCCGAACCTGGTAGGACACAGAAGAGACACACTCCATGATGAGCTCAACCCAGATAGGCGAGAACCCAGTTGGAGCATAATATGTCGCAAGAAGCTCCATTCCACCCTGTCATATGCTTTGTGCATGTCAAGTTTGACGGTGCACAACCCAAACTTCCCCACATTCTTCTTTTTGATGGTATGATAAGATTCAAAAGCTAGTAGGAAGTTGTCCATGATAAGCCGTCCTGGCACAAACGCGCTCTGGTTTGGAGAAATGATCTCACCAAGCAAGACCTTCAGTCGTGCCGCGAGAACCTTTGAGAGAACCTTGTATATTACATTACACAGACTTATAGGGCGGAATTGGGTGATCATCTCTGGAATCTCCACCTTGGGTATAAGGACAATAGTAGTATTGTTCCAGCCCTGTGGAATTTTACGGTTGTTTAGTTCCAGGAGCACCTCATCGATCAGATCCTCCCCAATGATGTGCCAGAACCTCTTATAAAAAACCGCATGGAGACCATCGGGTCCCGGCGCCTTGAATTCACCAATGTTGAACAAAGCTTTTTTGACTTCATCTCGAGTCTATGGTTTCAGAAGCTCAACGTTCATTGTTGTCGTAACTCTCAGGTTAACCTTTGCAATGAGAGTAGGATCAATAGGATTGTTCTCAGTAGCAAAGAGTAGATTAAAGTAATTTTCAACGTGAGTGTGTAGTTGGTCTGCCTCGTCCAGCACCCCAACCGCTTCATCCTTCATGTTCCGGATATGGTTCCGCTTCTTCCGGGCAGTACCAGCTCTATGGAAGAACTCAGTGTTCCTATCACCCTTACAGAGACAGTCCGCCCTGCCCCTTTGCATCCAGTAAATCTCCTCCTGCTCCAGAAGATTTTCAATTTTAGTATGTAACTCATGTTGTCTAGCCACCGCCTGGTCAGAGAGAGGGCCGGTGAGCACGTCATTCAGGGCCTTCTGGAGGTCCCTGAGTTTGCTGCGAGGCCCCTTCAGAACCGTTTTGTTGCAGCTGTGGAGCGCAGCATGTATATCACATGTGATATCAGTGAAGTTCCTATCCAGACGCAATTTACTGGTATTCCATGCGGTCTGGACAACCTCCTCTACTCCTGATTCAGCTAGCCATCGGGCATCAAAGCGCCTAGGGCCACACGCCCTCCTCGGCTGAGGGTTGTTTTGGAATTCAGTATCAACCACGATGGGCCTGTGGCCGGATTTGTCAAACTCTTCTACTAAAATCCCGTAGTGTGGGAAAGCATCAGTCCAAGCCAGGTTGCCGATGATACGTCCAAAACGTATCTATATTTTCTGCTTGCTCCATGCATGTTTTGTGTGATATTGTTATGATCTAGATACACTTTCATACACTTTTGATCATATTTGGACTAACCTATTAACTCAGTGCACCACAGTGCCAGTTCCTGTTTTCTGCTGTTTTTCTATTTCAGTTTTCCCCCATATAAAAAGTGCCAGAAAAATTCGGGAAAATTCAGATAAAAAATCAGCGTGAAGGAAGCTTCGCGAAGAGCCCGGGAGGGGCCAGAGGGGAGCCAGGGGGCCCAGGCGGCCACCCGGCGCGGCCCCACCCCTGGTCGCGCCAGGTGGGCGCCTGGGGCCCATGGTCCACCTCTGGCTGCCCCCCTTCGCCTATTTATTCTCCATCACGAGGAAACTCCAAAAGAAGAACCCTATTCCGCAAACTCGCCTTTGTTCCGCCGCCGCCGCTCTTCCAAGATCGGGAGCACAAGAAGACCTCTTCCCGGCACCCTGCCGGAGGGAGGATTGACCTCCGGGAGTCTCCTCTCCACCATGGATGCTCCCCGGATGTCTCGTGAGTAGTTTTACTTGGACCATGGGTCCGTGATCAGTAGCTATGTGATGTTATCCTCCCCTCTTTGATCTTCATTGTTTAGACCTCGTGAGCTGCACTACATGATTGAGGCACTTTTGTAATATTCATGTTGTTGCTATGCTGAGTTTGATGGGATTGGATGGATTATGAGATTATGTTCAGATTGTGATATTTGGTTTTTATCTCTTATATTTTTGTTCCTATGTAATTCTTGCATGTTCTCTGTTGCTGTTTATTGCTTTGGCCAATCAGTAGGTAGTGACTCCAAGAGGGAACGTTTTGCTCGATTGTGGGTTCATGCCCCCCGATGACACGCTTGAGTGACAGAAACATGAATCTAGGGGATGTGTTGTTGCCACAAGGGGGAAAATAACGGTGCTTGTAACCGCGGTTACAAGGATTGTTTACTTTACGCAAAGTTCTTTTTAATGCATTTGTCTTTTGCTTTGGGTTTACACTTTGGGTGGGACTCGCAACTTAATACCAGCGAGATGTTCTGGATAGATATCTCAAGGTGGATGATTAGTAGTAGATGCAGTTGGATTACGGTCTACTTATTTTGGTGTACTGCTCGTGCTTTTGAACCTCTTCCTTTCTTTTGTAGCATAGTTAGCATTGCAGTGCGTTCATAATCCTGTCAATTGCCCTTCTGTAATTTGTTTACCGCGCATAGCAGTTTTATCGTCTTTTAGGAGAGAGACATCACTAGTGAACATCACGTATCCCGGTCCATATCCTTATTACTGTTTCCACGCTATATTTACTTTACTGCTTTTACTTGCTATCATTATCCCTTGTGTTTTACCCTTAGTTAACAACAAGACCGGAGAGATTGACAACCTCTCTAAACTTCGTTGGGAACAAAGTTATCTGTGTCTGTGTGCAGGTCCACGTCAGTTGCGCCGCTGACACCTACTCATCATCTCTGGAGTCCTACTGGAGACAAACCTTGGTATCTTCACCGAGGGAAACTTGCTGCTGCGCTACATCTCCACCTTCCACTTGGGGTAACCAACGAAGGGCGAGAAGCCATCAAGTGAATTTCTTGCGCCGTTGCCGGGGACTCCGAGTGCTAAGATAGGGGAGTTGCACACTACCCTTTACCTTTGTTTTTTTAGTCTTGTTAGTTTACCTTTCAGTTTTTACCTTTGTGTCCTATATCAAAAATCCAAAGAAAAAATTTAATAGTATGTCTAGTTCCTTACTTGCCAATCAATGTCTGACTTCTTTGAAACTAGATCTTATTGGCATGGAGGATTCACTGAGGATCAACAAAAGTGGTACAAGGAACATCGCATGTCTCAAAATGGGATACACTTATGGAAACAAATACATCTGTTGTATGAGTATGCTAGAAACTTGTGCTCAATATATAATATATCTTTCTGTAGGGATGAATCTTGTTGCTTTATGAGGCATAAACACCTTGCTTTCCAATGTGAGTACAATGATGACGAAACCTTAGCTTCTTATGCTAAGAGAAACTATGATTTTTATGATGCAGAGCCAATAGAAGAATTTGTTGCTTATAAGGGTGCCTATGAAACTACTTCTCTTCTTAAAAATATTGATGATGCCCCTTACAAATCTGAGAGTCTTGATATTCTTAACTATTGTTTGGAAAATTACGATGCAAATTATTATATTACTGATCATCTTGAGAGAATCTCTCCCCTAAATGAAGAGACTAATGTTTTGCAGGACTCTATGAAAGAAGAAATTGATGAAACCGAAAGCTCCTTGGATGAAAAAGAGGAGGAGAGTGACGAACAAAAGGAGGAAGAATGGATCCATCCATGTCTACCTTCTAATGAGAGTAACTCTTTGAGTCTTACCTTATATGAGTGTTATGATCCTATGGATTCTTTTTAAATATCCCTTTTTGATGAAGTTGATGCCTTCTATGCTTATGGCCATGATGCCACTATGGATGATGCTTACGGAGATGAACTTTCTATAGTTCCTCATGTTAAGCATGAAATTGTTGATGTTGCACCCACACTTGATTTTCCTATTATCCTTTTGAAATCTCCAATTCCGGAGAATTTTGCTCTTATCAAGACTCAATGTGATGAGTTGCATTTATCTTATAATCCTAAAGACCGTGTTGAAAACTATACACGTGTGCTTATAGGTCATGAACAACATGATTTATGTGATAGTTATATTCTTGGTGTTGTTCATGATTCTACTGAAAATTATTTTGAGAGAGGGAAGTTTGGTTGTAGAAACTTCCATAATACTAAAACTCCTCTCTTTATGTTGAAAGTTTTGAAGTTGTTCTTGTTCCACCTTCCTATGCATGTCACTTTGTGCTTATTTGATTTATTTTCTTACAAGATGCCTATGCATAGGAAGTGGATTAGGCTTAAATGTGTTTCATATTTGCTTCTTCATGCTCTCTTTTGCTTCAAATCCTTCTTTTTATGAGAGCAACTTTTATGATCTTCATGCCTAGCTAATGGCTCTAAAGAAGCGCATTTGGGAGGCATCCCACAACGAATTAGGTTTATTTTTGCTTTTGTTGTGTCTTGATGTTTGTTACTACTGTAGCAACATCATTGTATCTTTATTTTTCAGCTTTGTGCCAAGTTTAGCCTCTTACGGCAAGGGAAGTAAAAGTTGTGACATGCTGTCCAGAAAACAGATTCTGTCCTTGTGACCAGAAATTCCAGAAAAATCCCAGTTCATCTTTTTTAGCTGAAATTTTTACACAGAATGCTCTATACAATTACGAAACTTCCGTAAGTTCTGAGTTTTTTGATTTGAGTTGCAGAAGTATCCCTAAAAAATTCTTTACTATCTTCTGTTCTGTTTTTCACAGATTCTGCCACGTTTTGTCTCTCCTAACTTTTGCAAACCTTAAGCTTGCTTTTTCTTTGCAAAAACTTTTTGGCACTCTTGAGAAACAGTAGCTCTTCAAGAATATGTTTATATCCAGTGGGGAAAAATTACTTATTAAGGATACTAACCTCTCTAATCAGCTTATGATGAGTTATGTATGAAGGGAGTTTTCAAGTGTGCGATGGAAGATGATGAAAGAAGATCCAGGAGTGTCAAGCGCTCAAGCTTGGGGATGCCCCCATGCATCCCCAATAAATATTCAAGGAGACTCAAGCGTCTAAGCTTGGGGATGCCCCCGTGCATCCCCTTCTCCATCAAGAATCATCAGTTCGTCCTTAGTCTCACTATATTTTTATCACTTCATGCGTTATGTGCTATGCTTGGAGCGTCTCGCTCTTAGGTTTTGTTTTTAGTTTTCTTTAGCTTTTCCTGCTGTTCATAACAAGTTAGATCCCTTCTTAATTTGTGTGGGAGAGAAATATGCTCCACTTTCAAAATTTAGAACGCATCATAGGATTCTTCATGCCTATCTTTTTGCTGTTGTGTGTTCTTTATCTTTTCATAGCTACTGCCATGTTTAGTTTTAGTTTTAGTTTGTCTTTAGCAAGAGCCTTGGCTTTTGTTTAGTTTGTTTCTGCAACTCTTTTTAGTTTTCATGTTTATCTTGTTAAAGAGAGTTGGTTGTTGCACTGAGTTGTGTCTTGTCTTGAAAGTAGGTAATTGAGGTTGCTATTTAATTTTAGTAGTAGCTTGCAATAGTTTTGAAGTATTGATGTGAGTAATGTTTGAACTTTTGGTGTCAAGAGCTCTAGCCTATTAGTGATAGGTGTCGTATTTTGGGCAATCCGTGTTTACTTTCAAAACCTACAGAACTAGTTGAGAACTCTAGCTACTATATGGATCACTACTCTTCTGAGGGGTCGAATAACAAAGAACACTCACGTACCATGAGTCGAGGATGCGCAAGGATAACCAAACCCCCATACTCTCCTCCTCAGGGTACTTGTCTCTTTGTGAACCTCCTTATTAGATTGAGAGTTACCGATAATAAGTGCATGAGTTCTTCGGACTAATGTAAGTATTGAAAGTTGACACTTCCACCTTCCCATATTTTGCTAGCCTCTCCCGTGCCGTGCATTGCCTTCTTCTCACTCCGAGAGTTGGTGTCCACCTTCGCCGGTACATCGAAACCCTTGGCATGATACGCTCTGTCATCATAAACCTCCTTATATTTTTCCTCAAAACAGACACCATACCTACCTATCAAGGCATTTCCATAGCCTTTCCGAGTTAAATTGCCATGCAACATCCACCTCTTCATGACTTGATCTTCATGTCATACATGTTCCTGCTACACTGGCAGCGACATACCTTGCATACATCATGATAGTTATATCTTCTTTATGTTTTGAGTACCTTGTAAAGTGTGAAAGATCTCCTTTACCTTCTTGTAAAATAGAGTGTTGCCCTTAAGTGAGGAAAAGATCCAAAAGTGGACACATTAAAAGATCCCGAAGAGGACAAATGAGAGTTAGATAGAAAGAGCCATTGAGGCCAAAAAAATACAAAAAAATAGAAAAAGGAGAAAAAGAAATGAAAAGAGAGAAAGGTGAAACACTACTATCCTTTTGAGATATCCACACTAGTACTCCCTTTATATCTTGTACTCCATAGAGATTATCATTCATGCATATAGCTATGTGGGGACCTTCACACTATAGAACTTGGCTTGCATATTCCAAGGATGAGCCTCCTCAAACGAGCTCTAGGTCTTCATGAGCGAGGAAGTTGGATGCACCCCCACTAGTTCCATTGGAGAGCTTTTCTTAGCTCATATGTGCATCCGTTGCATGGCAATCCCTACTCCTCACATCATATCTATCATTTGGCTTTCTCTTGCCTATGATTGTCCTCATTGATGTGAGCCTTTCTCATCCTTTTTGTCTTCCTCCTCCGTACTTCTCTCTTTGCCATCCTAAGTGTCAACTCTCGTGCTTACGCTCATCCATTGCATGACTGCTCAAAATATCGAAAAGGAGTGGATAATATTGACTTGTACCTGGCTAGTGGTCTGGGGACGAGTCAAGATAAGATTCCAAAGAAGACCAAGTGTGAAACTTTAGTAGATTGAGTTCTCAACACAAAAATACTTTTTTCTCGTATTCCCTATCCCCCTTCTTGCACGCAAACACCATTTGGAGACATTCGAGTCACGGACAGCGAGAGCTCTTGCACCTAATGTTCTTTTGTTACTTGTTTCAATGCTAATATAGACTCTTGCCTGTTATGACTTGAATTGAATCTCTAACCTTGATTACTTTACTTTTCAAAGTTATTTTATGGTTGCTAGCATGTCACCACAGAAATTATGTTGTTATCATTTACCTACTCGAGGATGAGCAGGAATTAAGCTTGGGGATGTTGATACGTCCAAAACGGATCTATAATTTCTGCTTGCTCCATGTATGTTTTGTGTGATATTGCTATTATCTAGATACACTTTCATACACTTTTGATCATATTTGGACTAACCTATTAACTCAGTGCACCACAGTGCCAGTTCCTGTTTTCTGCTGTTTTTCTATTTCGGTTTTCCCCCATATAAAAAGTGCCAAAAAAATTCGGGAAAATTCAGATAAAAATCAGCGTGAAGGAAGCTTCGCGAAGAGCCCGGGAGGGGCCAGTGGGGAGCCAGGGGGCGCCTGGGGCCACTGGTCCACCTCTGGCTGCCCCCCTTCGCCTATTTATTCTCCATCACGGGGAAAGTCCAAAAGAAGAACCCTATTCCGCAAACTCGCCTTTGTTCCGCCGCCGCCACGCTTCCAAGATCGGGAGCACCAGAAGACCTCTTCCCGGCACCCTGCAGGAGGGAGGATTGACCTCCGGGAGTCTCCTCTCCACCATGGATGCTCCCCGGATGTCTCGTGAGTAGTTTTACTTGGACCATGGGTCCGTCATCAGTAGCTATGTGATGTTCTCCTCCCCTCTTTGATCTTCATTGTTTAGACCTCGTGAGCTGCCCTACATGATCGAGGCACTTTTGTAATATTCCTGCTGTTGCTATGCTGAGTTTGATGGGATCGGATGGATTATGAGATTATGTTCATGTTGTGATAGAGTAATATATTTGGTTTTTATCTCTTATATTTTTGTTCCTAAGTCATTCTTGCATGTTCTCCGTTGCTGTATATTGCTTTGGCCAAGTAGTAGGTAGTGACTCCAAGAGGGAACGTTTTGCTCGATGGTGGGTTCATGCCCCCCGATGACACGCTTGAGTGACAGAAACATGAGTCTAGGGGATGTGTTGTTGCCACAAGAGGGAAAACAACGGTGCTTGTAACCGCGGTTACAAGGATTGTTTACTTTACGCAAAGTTCTTTTTAATGCAGTTGTCTGTTGCTTTGGGTTTACACTTTGGGTGGGACTCGCAACTTAATACCAGCGAGATGTTCTGGATAGATATCTCAAGGTGGATGATTAGTAGTAGATGCAGTTGGATTACGGTCTACTTATCTTGGTGTACTGCCCGTTCTTTTGAACCTCTTCCTTTCTTTTGTAGCATAGTTAGCATTGCGGTGCGTTCATAATCCTGTCAATTGCCCTTCTGTAATTTGTTTACCTCGCATAGCAGTTTTATCGTCTTTTGGGAGAGAGACATCACTAGTGAACATCACGTATCCCGGTCCATATCCTTATTACTGTTTCCACGCTATATTTACTTTACTGCTTTTACTTGCTATCATTATCCCTTGTGTTTTACCCTTTGTGAACAACAAGACCGGAGAGATTGAGAACCTCTCTGAACTTCGTTGGGAACAAAGTTATCTGTGTCTGTGTGCAGGTCCACATCAGTTGCGCTGCTGACACCTACTTATCATCTCTGGAGTCCTACTGGAGACAAACCTTGGTATCTTCACCGAGGGAAACTTGCTGTTGCGCTACATCTCCACCTTCCACTTGGGGTAACCAACGAAGGGCGAGAAGCCATCAGCCGACAGCCCGGTCTAGGCGCTCGCGAATTCTGCCACGCCGCCATGTAAAGAGGTCCCCTGAGTATCCCAAGTCATCAAGGTTGCAAGTATCCAAGGCCGAGCTAAAATCCATCATGGCCCTCTATGGTCTCGGGACACCCCCCTCCTTTTCATGAGCTTGAAGAATCTCATTAAAATCTCCTGCAATGACCCAAGGAAGGTCGATCATCGCATGGAGTTCACGAACATAGTCCCACGTCAAGTGTTTCCTGTCGCCACTTGGCTCGCCATAGATGCCCGTGAAATGCTGTCCATCCGAGCCAACCTCATTGATTCTAATGTCGATGTAGTTTTTTTGCACCCGCGAGGATGTGACACCCAAACTAGACATCCACAGCATCAATAAGCCACCGCTTCGTCCATCACTTTCAGCTACTTCCATCTCCTCAAAACCTAATCGTCGTCGAAGTTTTTTTGCCTTAGCTTTATCCAAATGTGTTTCAGACAGAAACAACACATCTGGTCTTACTCGCCCTTGGACCCCCAAGAGCGCACGAACTGTCGCAGGTTTTTGCATCCCACAGCAGTTCCAGACTAGGAGTTTCATTGCGTCCGGTCGAGCCTCGAAGTGGGGCTCGCCGATAAAGGGTGTCCGGTGTCCATCACAGCCTTTTCGTCAGTCTTGGATCTCTTTGAGCCTTGTGAGCTATTTTCATCTCCCTCATCGTCCTCTGCTTCTTGTGAGTTTGGGTCATCAGTGAGCATAGCTATGGGCTGACCCTCCTCACCCTAAACTGTCTCTGTAGGGGCTCCATCATTAAAGACCAGCCATTTCCTGTTGTTTATACCCTCAAAATTTGTCTCCTTGGTATTCTTTAAAGGGCTGGTCGCAGTATCCAAGAGCTCCTTCCTCCTCCCTTGCTTGCTAGCAAACCAATGCTGAGGTTTTTCCTTGGGCGTGTCAGGCACCTGGTTCTGACCTGGCCTTGGGGCAAGCATCCACTCTCCCCACTCCATGCTCTTAGGTTTGTGTTTGTCGTTCCCATGTTCAAGATGTGTATGACCCATGAAACCACACACATAGCAAAACACCGGCATTTTTTCATACTGGATGGAGTAATAGACTTTCTTATTTGCCTCTGTGATAGATAACACCCGGAGCAGAGGGTCCTTGATGTCCAGCCTCACCCGGACTCTGACAACTCTCCCGTTCCCCCATCTAGGGTTAATCATTATAGATTCCACCACGCCAATCTTCTTGGCCATTGATCTGATAACAGGTTCCTTGCGAAACAAAGGGGGCAGGTCCAGGATCTGAACCTAGACCAAGATCTTCTCCAGGACCACATCCTCCATATTGGTGAAGCCATCATAGGCCTCGATCAGCACTCCATGATCGCGAAAGAGCCAAGGCCCATGTAGGAATTACTTAGATAAAGGAAAAATCAAAAAACGAAGCCTTGTAAGAGTTGGACTCTAACTTTCCCGAAACCTGTCCCCACCGGACAGGTTTTAAAGATCGCCTCAGAAATGCTAGAAGATGGCTCAAACAGAAAAACTTCAAACTACAAAGTTGTAGGGAATTTTTTTTCCGGTGGATCTAGACATAAAATTCGGCCCAATCGGAGTTCGGATTCTCCCTGGAGGCCCGAAATACCGAAGAAGTAATCTGGATAACGGGAATCTCAGAGTCTATATAAAGAGAGGAAACCTAGGTCAAAGGGCACCACGAAATTTCCTCACCCTTGGCAGCTGTCTTGAGGGGGAGATCAATCTCCACAGCAGCACCATCTCCAAGGAAGAAGAAGGGGGCCAAGGGCCACTGCCCCCAAGGGCCGTGGCCCTGGGCGTCGCCGTGGCCGCCGCCGCCGCCGTCTCCTTCATCTCCTCCGGACTGCACCTCTCCATCAACAACTCTCTCTCTCACCATGTCCATGTGTGAGTAGTTCATCCTCAGGGCTAAGGTTTCTACCAGTAGCTATGTGTTCTTCTCTCTCTCCCATGATGTGATCTTCATTGTGATCATAGGCTATGTTAATCTAGGGTGATCCCATGATATTTCCCCTTCCTCTATGTATTGGATTGATGTACTCACTTGATCTTCTCTAGTATAATCCCCGAGACCATGGTGACAGCGGTCTATTGGACATGGTTTAGAAGAATATTATCATGAGTGATTTCCTCTTTTGTGTGTTGATTGAAGATTGAGAGTCTCTTGGTGCTTGTCTTTGACTATCCTTGAGATATGTTGTGGTGATTGTGGTACTCTCTTTGGATGGCCGCGGTGACATTGGGAAATCCATAGATTGAGAACTACGAACTTTGAGGTGTGCTTTTATAGCCCTACATAATTCTCGTCCTCTCTTGACCACAAAGGAATGACCTCCGAGTGCGTCCTCATTGTTTGTTTTATGGGAAATATCATGTGATTAGACTATGTTAATGTTGTTGGCAGTTGCCACTAGTGAAAGTATGAAGCCTAGGCCTTGTTTCCACCATTGTTACACCATTTGTGCTCACTTTTGCCACATGTTTGCTTTCTGTACTTCTTATTACATATTTATATTACTTTGTTTTGTCGCACCTATCACTCGTATTTTACCATCTCTTCACCAAACTAGTGCACCTATATAATTTTCCATTGTATTAGGTGTGTTGGGGACACACGAGACTTCTTGTATCTTAATTGCAGTGTTGCTTGAGAGAGACCATCTTCAACCTCTACTTCCCTGAGTTCGATAAACCTTAGGTGATCCATTTGAGGGAAATTGCTGCTGTCCTACAAACCTCTGCGCTTGGAGGCCCAACATAGTCAACAAGAATAGAAGCGTGTGTAGACATCACGTGGCTATAAAGGCTTTGCTCACTCACACTCGAAAGTATGTCTAGGGACTTGATCATTCAAGTTGGGATTTGCTCCTCCTTCTCAGGAGATATATTCTTTGGGCCCTCTCGGTATTACGTATCCACCAACATCCGGCCGGATACTTTGTGAATAGATCACATGGGATACGGAATACGTGAACAAGAAAAAAGAACAAAACCGATATGAGGATAATTGGTATAATGATTAATGAGTTGATCATGCAGATACCTATATAATCTCACCTCATGTTTTGTAAAGTATCGCGAAGCAAATGGATTTTCATTTCAACCAGAGGTTCACTCGAATTCATATCCATGTGCAGGAACCATTATGGGTGTCCATGGCTCCGATATTGGTTATTGCTCCGAGGAAAGTCTGTTTCCGGTTCATGTCCGTATTCTACCTAACCTATGGGTTCACACACTTAAGGGTGGGAGATTATTTGAATACTAGAGTGATAGGAGCACGAGTATAACACACCGGAAAAGTTTCGGAGTGATTGAGATTTAATCAGAGAGAAAACCGGAATCATTTCGGGGCACCGGGTGCGTTTTGAGACAAAACAGGTAAAACCAGAGAGCCGGAAAAGTTCTGGGATGGTCTAAATATGTTTAATATTTATTTATTGTGAAATCCCAAAAAAATTTGGAATTAATAAATATATTTACTATCAATGGGCCCCTCTCACTTGGAAGGCCCAAGTGGGGAGGGAGCACTTGGACCAAGGAGGCCCATATGGGGAAGGCACCTAGGGGAGGAAGCTTCCTCCCCCCTTCCTTGGCGCCCCACCAAAGGGAGGGAAACCCTAGGCGCCCCCCTAGGGCTTCCCCCTCCTCCAAGGTGGCCTCCCCTCCCCTCCCATTATAAATAGATTAGGAGGGAGCACCCCCAAGGAGACACAAGTTTGTTCTTTTGCCTGAGGGATGCCCCTCCTCTTTCTTCTCCATTAGATCTAAACTCCACCTTACGCCGAAGGGCTGCTCCTTCCTCCTCTCTCCTCCGGCGGCGCCGAGCTCTGGACGGCGGAGCCCTGCCGGATCTACTACACCGTACGTGTGGATCAACCGTAGAGAGATCGTACGTTCGATCTTTGTTCGAGGGACTTCTAGATCTGTTCGTGGGAAGTCAAACTGATCCAATCTGTTCAAGGGGTTGCGCTACGTCAAGCTTCCCCAACTCTCCATCAACTTCTTCCGCTGTGAGAAAACTACCATTGAACGGTTGTTAAGGTAACAAGATCGTTACCATTGTTTGCATCTATCTAGATCCAATCTTGGGACTTAGTTTCGTAGTGCCGGAATTTTTTTGTTTTCTACTCCGAATCCCAACAGCGGTATCATGAGCTAGTTCTAGTAATAGATGCAGTTTCGATCTAGAGTTCATAGTGATGAACGGGCATTTCACAAAATTTTCATTGTGCGCGGTTTTTTGATAATAGATCTAAATTGAATCTTCTAGTTGCTTCCCCTCTAATTTCACAAGTTGATCCCTCCTGTATTGCTTGATTTTGTTACAAACATCTTGCCCCTCGGGGTCCTTCTATGCTGCTTCTGAGTATGCTGGTCGCGCAAAGATGATTTGGGTCTTTCTTTTGGTGTGGAGAAATTGTGTAATAAAGGGGCGTGTTAGATTGTTGATCTAGCACGGGGATCACGCGTATTGACGATTGTTCAGTATGGGTCATGAGATTAAATTGTAGTCTCATGGTTGATACGCCCCGAGTGTTAATCTAGCAACTTGAATATTGTGCTTTATGTGGTTACGTAGCTAGCAAAACGTTTTGCCATGCAAACCCTAGTAGCCACATAAAAGATGCAAAGAACGAGTAGAAGAATGTCTAACTTGTTTTTCCAGGAACATGTGATGTGGTATAGTCTTCGTCATGATAAAAGTTGTATGAGATGATTATACTTTGTACATGTTAAATTTGCATGACTTGCATGTCATGGGACGGCATGATGGTTGGAGCCATATGATTGTCATTTATTCGGCCTGCGTGCCAAACTTCATGTAATTTTATTTTAGTAGAATAGATGCTAGCAACAGTTGTAGTATCTACATGAAGATGATGATCATACGTCATGGTGCTTGACGATATGTCGTGCGTGGAGGTGATGCTCTCTGCCAAAAGAAGATGAAGAAAGCAAAGCATGGTGCTTGGAGCTTCTTGAGGAAAAGGGCTATACCATATCACATACATTAAATTGCCTGTGATGTTAATCCTTTTCATTGCCTGTTTGAATGCGCAATTAGTCGTGTTTTAATAGGTAGATCTCTCTTAAAATATCAAGAAGTTCATGCTCTCCCAACTGTGCAACCGTCTGTAATAAACGCCACCCGAGGTGTGTCGTGTCACACGAGTACCAACGGAAAGGTAACAAAGAGGCGGGTGGATTGCGTTGTCTCCACAGCAATAGCGCTTGGTTGTCTTGACGTTCTAGCTTATCAGATCTGAGCTCGGAGCACAAGTGTCTAAGGACTTATACAAGAGTCATAAATTGGTTATGATTGGTTTTGTTAGACCTACCGGGTTAATCTCCTCCATGGTTGAGTGTCACACCGGTGGCAGGTGTATTGATTCGAATCTTGGTTACCCTAAGACCAATCTTAGAGAGATATTGGTTTTAGTGGGAGCATTAGATTAAACTTGTTAAGATTAATGCAATTAATTTTGAACCATGTCTAAATCAATCTGTTTATATCGTTGTAGAGAGATGGCCCGCAACAACAATGCTTTTAACTTAGGATCGATGCTTGAAAAAGAGAAGCTTGTTGCAAATGGGGGAAACTATGCGGACTGGTTCCGTAATCTTGGGTTTTTCCTCAAAGTTGCTAAAAATGAATATGTTCTCAAAGAAGCTCTCTCAGCCGCTCCCACTGAGGATGCATCGCAGGATGATAAGAACGTCTATGCGACTAAAGTGGATGACCACACCGTAGTTCAATGCTTGATGCTTACATGCATGGATACAGAGCTCCAGAAACATTTTGAGAACTTAACCGTTTTTGATATGGTGACACAACTAAACGCTCTGTATCTGAAGCAGGCTGGAACTGAACATTACGAGATAATGAAGCAGTTATGGGAATGCAAGATGGAAGAAGGTAGCTCCATAAGCGAGCACGTGATCAAACTTGTTGGTTACGCACAAAGGTTGAGTGCTCTGGGATTTGCGATCCCTACGACACTCGGCACTGACATTCTCCTTGTGTCACTCCCCCCGTCTTACAACGGCTTTATAATGAATTACAACATGAATGGGCTTGACAAGACTACAGATGAATTGTTCGCTATGCTTAAGACTGCGGAAGCATCTATGCAGAAGGATCCAAGACACGTGTTGGCTGTGATGAACACTACCAGTTTCAAGAAAAATGGGCAAAGGCATAAATGCCAAGAGCGGTGGTAAGACCAAATCTCAGGTAAAGACCAAGAATGGCCCAACTAAAGATTCCGAGTGTCACTACTGCAAGAACAAGGGGCACTGGAAGAGGAATTGCTAGAAGTATCTAGGAGATCTGAAAAGTGGTCTGATCACCAAAGGTATAAACAAGTTATACTAAGTTAATAGAAAATTTCATTATTTCACCTTCATAGGTATAATTGATACCATATCGATTGCTAATGGTTCGCAAATCGGTATAGGGAATTCTCAGAATTCAAAGGAGAAGAACGAATGAAGTGCAAGTCCGCGTCGAAAGTGGTGCCCCAGTCACCCAAGGCCGTCGGCGTTCGTCTATCAAGATTTATATTAGAGTTTAAATAAAAGTTATTTGATTCAGAGGTTGTGTAAAACATTAATATCATATTATGTCATCTACACAGTGGATGCCTTATCCACGATTTGAATAATGGTTGTTCAAAGTTAATGCTTTCTGAATTTCACCCTTCGTGGTGAATTACTTAAGTTGAAATCTTGTTGTTATGTCTATTTTCTTTATTGCTAAATAAATTAAGTTATGTGATGATAATACTAAAATTGTTATAGCATAAATGACTTAGTCGCATTAGAACAAAGCGCATGCGGAAGCTTCATATCGATGAAGTCATTCAATCTCTTGACTTTGAGTCATTTGACACATGTAATGTTTTTCTAATAGACAAAATCATTTATTAAATGAATTGTTCAAGTGTTTAGTAAACTATTGGTAGTAACACATATCGATGTGTGAAGAACCAATAAACACTACTTTACATAAAACTTTATGATAATGACTTGTATAGATATACTGATATTTAGACAATACATAATATCTGAAATTTTGAATAAGTTCAAAACTGTTTCAACACAAAGAGTATCATCATCACTCATAGATCAAATATTTGATGATATGATCATAAAATAAATGACTTAAAGAATTTAGCAAACATCATTGAGTGTATGAAGTCAGTTCATAAACTAGCGTCACCTGAAACCCCATATAGCTACAGAGTATCTTGACGCATAACCAAGCCCTATATGACATATTGGAATTAAAATTGTTTTCTACCCTGAATTCCAGCATGGCATGGTGAGGTCGGTGATGTACTTAAACCACACTCCCAGTCACGATACTGCTTAACGCTTTAGAGAAACCACTTACGAACTAAATAGAGCGCCGTCATATGACTGTTGAAACAATGCCCTATAAGAATATGGCATGGATAAGAAATCCAATTGTTGTTTCATAATTTCGGAGATATATATTTATAATATACTCGATCTCAAATATAAGTATTGTAGAAACATCATGTTACAAATAACACCTCCACATCATGTTACCCGAGAAAATTGTTTATGGAGGGACATGGGATTTTTCCTTGAGAAAATAGCCCTCTTGAAACAATTAAGTGGGAGGACTAATAGCTTGATAATGATTACAATGAATCATTTGGTTCTACAGAATGGAACTCGAAATTTGATCTAGAGATAAATTTTGTGACCAAACCAGAAATTCCTACATCTGATGAAAAGGAATGATGAAACTCTGAAATGTGTTCCAGAGATGAAATGATCAAGTCTGAAATTGTATCACACAGCTTTATAAATTCACATTGAACCAATGTAGTTCTGAAGTGTGATAAACCTGTGAACTACAAGACCCCATGACGGGCACTAACTCCACTATATGGCTTAAACACCATAAAAACGAAATGAAAGCAATCCACCAAAATCAAGTTGAGAACTTGGTAAAACCCTCCTAAGGATACCTGATCATTAGAGTGGATTGGTTTTCATAGATATGAACATAGACGATAGCTTCATCGTTGATAACGCTCGACTTATCGCAAAAATAAGTTTTCCGATAGAGTTCAAAAGGTTGACTACAATATGTGTAGTGATGCATATGTTCATATGGAAAATTACTGATAATCACGGCATACATCCGAAGTATGACATATGGATTTTTCTTCTGAGAAAATTAAACAAAGGGTGTATGCATGATACAAACTGAAAGGATTTAATGATCTATACGATATTAGTAAAAGTGAGAATGCTTAAAAGATTAGTCCATAGTTGAAGCAACTATCACAGAGCTGGAGTAATGGTTTTTGATGAAGTTATAAAAGTTATTATTTCATCAATAATCATATAAGATATGGAATTAAGTGGGAGCACGATTCTAATCATATATGTGAATAACATATGAGTGATTGAGAATAAATATTTTAGAAAAATAAAGCACTAAGGTATTGGATGTCTTGAAAGTGCAACAAGCACCAAAGTCATCTAAATATTAGATTAGTTATCTTGAACTACCTCAGATGAAAAAAGGTTCTATGAGGAAAACTAAAGAGCATTACAAATAGATGAAAGAAAGTTTCATAATGATTTGTAATATTTTTAATCGGTCTATAGTTAAGTAGCAAAAAAGGATGTTGAAATTTGTTTTTCAAGCTAAGGCACATAGCGGGGTTCCTACAACGTAGACGTGAAACATTGCAACTCTGGAAGTTGCATAGGAGGGTATTTGGATCACGAACACCATCATAGTGATTGGCATAGTTCCGAACGCTTGATCTACACAAACCATATTTTGATATGAGCATCATGATCAAAACAAAGTATGCTAAGAGCTCACTGTAGTCCAAACATGTTGAACGATAGTGCCCTATCTTTAAATACTTCATAAAGGATGAAGGGGTACATTAAGATACGCAGGATTGAGACGAGCCTAAAAGCGTTAAGCTCGGTGACGAAGTCTATACCACAAGCGAGCATGAAGACCAAAGTGCCATTGGTCTCAGCAAACCATGCAACTAGATTATTGTCTCTAGTGCAAGTGGGAGACTGTTGGAGTTATGCCCTAGAGGCAATAATAAAATGTATTATTATAATTCCAGGTTCATTATTAATGTTTATATGTCTGTGCTATAACTGCAATGGCCTATGCGGAGGTTTTCCAAGTGCATGTTAACTGCCTTCGGAGGAAAACTCATATGCAGGTGTGGAGTATAAACACAAAGTGTTCTTAGTCTGCCTCTAGGACTAACCTGTGTATTATTGATGTCATGTTTTCCTGACATAGGGCATTGAATATGCCGATAATACATGGGAGCACATTGTTACCAGAACAAGGGTGCTAAACCGACCCAATTGTATGATTTTCTTTTAGATTTCATCATCATTGTATGATGAGTTAAATCATCAGATGAGGTGACATTTGCATGTATCCTTATAGACCATGAGAATGTTAAGTACCTACATACCGGAGGGTGGGTTTTGACTCTGTCCAAACACCACCCATAACAGGCGTGGCTATAAAGGTTTTGCTCACTCACACTCGAAAGTATGTCTAGGGAGTTGATGATTCAAGTTGGGATTTGCTCCTCCTTCTCAGGAGAGATATTCTTTGGGCCCTCTCGGTATTACGTATCCACCAACATCCGGCCAGATACTTTGTGAATAGATCACATGGGATACGGAATACGTGAACGAGAAAAAAGAACAAAACCGATATGAGGATAATTGGTATAATGATTAATGAGTTGATCATGCGGATACCTATATAATCTCACCTCATGTTTTGTAAAGTATCACAAAGCAAAGGGATTGGTATGTCAACCAGAGGTTCACTCGAATTCATATTCGTGTAGGTGCAGGAACCATTATGGGTGTCTGATGTCACGAGAGTTTACTTCTCGCCCCTCGTTAGTTACCCAAAGTGGATGGTGAGATGTAGCGTAGCGGAAATTTCCATTAGCGGAGATGCTAAGGTTGAGTGTCGAACCAATAGGACTCCGAACGATACAAGAAGGTGGTGAAGTGAACAATGGCACCATTCACAACCGAGATTGCTAACTTCACCTGGACCTGCACACACAACAAATAACTTTGCTTCCCGGCGAGTACAGAGGATTTGTCAATTCCTCCGGCCTTGTTGTTTACAAAGGATAAAACGCATGGGATAATAATGATAGTGATAGCAACGGAAAAGTAAATAAAGCAGTAAATTGATAGCGGGTGTAAACAATATTGGAAATATGGACCGGGGTCCCATGATGTTCACTAGTGATGTATCTCTCCCAAAAGACGATAAAATAGCCATGCGAGGTAAACATATTACAGCTGGGCAACTGACAGTATTATGTGTGCAAACCATTGCTAACTATGCTATAAAGAAAGGAAGAGGCTCAAAAGCATGGGCGGTACGCCAAGACAAGTAGACCGAAATCCATCTGCATCTACCTACTAATCATCCACCTTGGGATATCGATCCAGAACATCTCGCTGGCATTAAGTTGCGAATCCCACCCAAAGTGTAAACTCATAGCAACATACAATTGCATTAAAGAACTTTGCGTAAAGTAAACAATCCTTGCACCCGCAAGTACAAGCACCGTTGTTTTCCCCCTTGTGGCAACTGCACATCCCCTAGACTCAGGTTTCCTTCACTCAAGCTAGTCATCAGGGGGCATGAACCCACAATCATGCATAACGCTCCCTCTTGGAGTCACTACCTACTACTTGGCCAAAGCAATAAACAGCAACGGAGAACATGCAGGAATTACTCTAGAACATAAATATAAAAGAGGAGAATAAAATATATTACTCAAACACAATCTGAACATAGTCTCATAATCCATCGGATCCCAGCAAACTCAGCATAGCAACAGCAGAAATATTACATATGTGTCTAATCCATGAAGAACAAAGAAGGGAGGAGAACATCACATAGCTACTGATCATAGACCCATGGTCCAAGGTGGACTACTCACGGTTCATCCGAGAAGCATCCATGGTGGTGGAGAAGCTCCCGGAGGTGGTTCCTCCCTCCGGCAGGGTGCCGGGAAGAGGTCTCCTAGTGCTCCCGATCTTGGAAGCGCAGCAGCGGCGGAACAGAGGAGAGATCGCGAAAAAGGGTTCCCCGTCACAAGGGTTTCACGTCACGGAGAATATATGGGTGAAGGGGGGCAGCCAGGGGTCCAGGCGGCCCCCTGGCGTGGCCCCACCCTAGGGCGCGCCGGGAGGGCGCCTGGGGCCCTGGTGGGTCCCCTCTGACCCCCCCCCCCCCCCCCGGTGATTCCCGAAGCTTCTGCAACGCTGATTTTTTATTGGATTTTTCCCAAATTTTTGGAGCACTTTTAATATGGGGAAAACCTGAAATAGAAAAAGAGCAGAAAACTGGAACTGGCACTGGGGTGCACTAAGTTAATAAGTTAGTCCAAATATGTTCAAAAGTGTATGGAAGTTCATCAATATCATAGCAATGTCATACAAAAGAAGCATGGAGAAAGCAGAAATTATAGATACATTTTGGACGTATCAATATCCCCAAGATTAATTCCTGCTCGTCCTCGAGTGTAAATGATAAAAGCATAATTTCTGTGGTGACATGCTAACAACCATATAAGAACTTTTAAGTAAAGCAATCAAGGCATGTAATTCAATTCAAGTCATAACAGGCAAGAGTCTATATTTAGCATTGAAACAAGCAACATAAGAACATAAAGGTGCAAGAGCTCTCGCTGTCCGTGACTCGAATGTCTCCAAATGGTGTTTGCGTGCAAGAAAGGGGATAGGGATATACGAGAGAAAAAGTATTTTTGTGTTGAGAACTCAATCTACTAAAGTTTCACACTTGGTCTTCTTTGGAATCTTATCTTGACTCATCCCCAGACCACTAGTCAGGTTCAAGTCAAAATGATCCACTCATTTTTCGATATTTTGAGCACTCATGCAATGGATGAGCGTAATCAAGAAAGTTGACACTTAGGATGGAAAAGATAGAATATGGTGGAGGAGGAAGACAAAAAGGTGAGGAAGGCTCACATCTAAGAGGACAATCATAGGCGAGAGAAAGCCAAATGACAGATATGATGTGAGGAGTAGGGATTGCCATGCAACGGATGCACATATGAGATAAGGTAAGCTCTACGATGGAACTAGTGGGGGTGCATCCAACTTGATTGCTCAAGAAGACATAGAGCTCATTTGAGGAGGCTCATCATTGGAATATACAAGCCAAGTTCTATAGTGTGAAGGTCCCCACGTAGCTATATGCATGAATGATAATATCTATGGAGTACAAGATATAAGAGGTAGTACGAGTGTGGATCTCTCAAAAGGAATAGTAGTATGCCATGACGTGTGATAAATTCACATTGAACCAATGTAGTTCTGAAGTGTGATAAACGTGTGCACTACAAGACCCCATGACGGGCACTAACTCCACTATATGGCTTAAACACCATAAAAACAAAATGAAAGCAATCCACCAAAATCAAGTTGAGAACTTGGTAAAACCCTCCTAAGGATACCTGATCATTAGAGTGGATTGGTTTTTATAGATATGAACATAGAGGATAGCTTCATCGTTGATAACGCTCGACTTATCGCAAAAATAAGTTTTCTGATAGAGTTCAAAAGGTTGACTACAATATGTGTAGTGATGCATATGTTCATATGGAAAATTACTGATAATCACGGCATACATCCGAAGTATGACATATGGATTTTTCTTCTGAGAAAATTAAACAATGGGTGTATGCATGATACAAAATGAAAGGATTTAATGATCTATACGATATTAGTAAAAGTGAGAATGCTTAAAAGATTAGTCCATAGTTGAAGCAACTATCACAGAGCTGGAGTAATAGTTTTTGATGAAGTTATAAAAGTTATTATTTCATCAATAATCATATAAGATATGGAATTAATTGGGAGCAAGATTCTAATCATATATGTGAATAACATATGAGTGATTGAGAATAATTATTTTAGCAAAATAAAGCACTAAGGTATTGGATGTCCTGAAAGTGGAACAAGCACCAAAGTAATCTAAATAGTAGATTAGTTCTCTTGAAGTACCTCAGATGAAGAAAGGTTCTATGAGGAAAACTAAAGAGCATTACAAATAGATGAAATAAAGTTTCATAATGATTTGTAATATTTTTAATCGGTTTATAGCTAAGTAGCAAAAAAGGATGTAGAAAATTGTTTTTCAAGCTAAGGCACATAGCGGGATTCCTACAACGTAGACGTGAAACATGGCAACTCTGGAAGTTGCATAGGAGGGTATTTGGATCACGAACACCATCATAGTGATTGGCATAGTTCCGAACGCTTGATCTACACAAACCATGTTTTGATATGAGCATCATGATCAAAGCAAAGTAAGCTAAGAGCTCTCTGTAGTCCAAACATGTTGAACGATAGTGCTCTATCTTTAAATACTTCATAAAGGATGAAGGGGTACATTAAGATACGCAGGATTGAGACGAGCCTAAAAGCGTTAAGCTCAGTGACGAAGTCTATACCACAAGCGAGCATGAAGACCAAAGTGACATTGGTCTCAGCAAACCATGCAACTAGATTATTGTCTCTAGTGCAAGTGGGAGACTGTTGGAATTATGCCCTAGAGGTAATAATAAAATGTATTATTATAATTCCAGGTTCATTATTAATGTTTATATGTCTGTGCTATAACTGCAATGGCCTATGCGGAGGTTTTCCAAGTGCATGTTAACTGCCTTCGGAGGAAAACCCATATGCAGGTGTGGAGTATAAACACAAAGTGTTCTTAGTATGCCTCTAGGACTAACCTGTGTATTATGGATGTCATGTTTTCCTGACATAGGGCATTGAATATGCCGGTAATACATGGGAGCACATTGTTACTTGAACAAGGGTGCTGAACCGACCCAATTGTATGATTTGCTTTGAGATTTCATCATCATTGCATGATGAGTTAAATCATCAGACGAGTTGGAATTTGCATATATCCTTATAGACCATGAGAATGTTAAGTACCTACATACCGGAGGGTGGGTTTTGACTCTATCCATACACCACCCGTAACAGGCGTGGCTATAAAGGCTTTGCTCACTCACACTCGAAAGTATGTCTAGGGACTTGATGATTCAAGTTGGGATTTGCTCCTCCTTCTCAGGAGAGGTATTCCTTGGGCCCTCTCGGTGTTACGTATCCACCAACATCTGGCCGGATACTTTGTGAATAGATCACATGGGATACGGAATACATGAACGAGAAAAAAGAACAAAACCGATATGAGGATAATTGGTATAATGATTAATGAGTTGATCATGCGGATACCTATATAATCTCACCTCATGTTTTGTAAAGTATCGCGAAGCAAAGGGATTGGCATGTCAACCAGAGGTTCACTCGAATTCATATTCGTGTAGGTGCAGGAACCCTTATGGGTATCCATGGCTCCGCTATTGGTTATCGATCCGAGGAAAGTCAGTTTATGGTTCATGTCCGTATTCTACCGAACCTATGGGGTCACACACTTAAGGGTGGTAGATTTGTTGAGTACTAGAGTGATAGGAGCACGAGTATAACACACCGGAAAAGTTTCGGAGTGATTGAGATTTAATCGGTGAGAAAACCGGAATCGTTTCGGGGAACCGGGAAGAATTCTGAGAAAAATTGGGTTAAACCAGAGAGCCGGAAAAGTTCCGAGATGGTCTAAATATGTTTAATATTTATTTATTGTGAATTCCCAAATTGTTTTGGAATTAATAAAATAGATTTAATATCAATGGGCCCCTCTCACTTGGAAGGCCCAAGTGGGGAGGGAGCACTTGGACCAAGGAGGCCCATATGGGGAAGGCACCTAGGAGGAAGCTTCCTCCTAGGGGATGAAGCTTCCTCCCCCCCTTCCTTGGCGCCCCACCAGAGGGAGGGAAACCCTAGGGCGCCCCCCTAGGGCTTCCTCCTCCTCCAAGGTGGCCTCCCCTCCCCTCCCACTATAAATAGATGAGGAGGGACCACCCCCAAGGAGATACAAGTTTGTTCTTTTGCCTCAGGGCTGCCTCTCCTCTCTCTCTTCTCCATTAGATCTAAACTCCACCTTACGCTGAAGGGCTGCTTATTTCTCCTCTCTACTCCGGCAGCGCCGAGCTCTAGACGGCGGAGCCCTGCCGAATCTACTACACCATATGTGTGGATCAACCGTACAGAGATCGTACGTTCGATCTTCGTTCGAGGGACTTCTAGATCTGTTCGTGGAAAGTCAAACGGATCAGATCTGTTCGAGGGGTTGCGCTACGTCAAGCTTCCCCAACTCTCCATCAACTTCTTCCGCTGCGAGAGATCTACCGTTGAACTGTTGTTAAGGTAACAAGATCGCTACCATTTTTTGCATCTATCTAGATCCAAACTTGGGACTTGGTTTCGTAGTGCTAGAATTTTTTTTGTTTTCTACTCCGAATCCCAACAAACCTCCCTATATCTTTCCTCAAAACAGCCACCATACCTACCTATCGATGCATTTCCATAGCCTTTCCGAGATATATTGCCATGCAACATCCACCTCTTCATGACTTGATCTTCATGTCATACATGATCCTTCTACACTGGCAGAGGCATACATTTGCATACATCATGATTGCTACATCTTCTTTATGTTGAGTACCTTGTAAAGTGTGAAGATCTTCTATTCCTTCTTGTAAAATAGAGTGTTGCCCTTAAGTGAGGAAAATATCCCAAAGTGGACAAATTAAAATATCCCAAAGATGACAAATGAGAGTTAAATAGAAAGAGCCATTAAGGCCACCAAAAAATACAAAAATTTACAAGAAAGGAGAAAAAAGAAATAAAAAGAGAGAAAGGGGCAACAGTACTATTCTTTTGAAAGATCCACACGCGTACTCCCTCTATATCTTGTGCTCCATAGAGATGATCATATATGCATATAGCTATGTGGGGACCCTTTACACTATAGAACTTGGCTTGCATATTCCAACGATGAGCCTCCTCAAACGAGCTCTAGGTCTTCATGAGCGAGCAAGTTGGATGCACCCCCACTAGTTCCATTAGAGAGATTTTCTTAGCTCGTATGAGCATCCGTTGCATGGAAATCCCTACTCCTCACATCATATCTATCATTTGGCCTTCTCTCGCCTATGATTGTCCTCATTTATGTGAGCCTTTCTCACCCTTTTTTTGTCTTTCTCCTCCACCATATCTCTCTCTTTTCCATCCTAAGTGTCAACTCCCGTGATTACGCTCATCCATTGCATGAGTGCACAAAATATCGAGAAGGAGTGGATCAAGTTGACTTGTACCTGGTTAGTGGTCTGGGGACAAGTCAAGATAAGATTCCAAAGAAGACCAAGTGTGAAACTTTAGTAGATTGAGTTCTCAACAAATATATTTTTCTCTCGTATTCCCATCCCCCTTCTTGCATGCAAACACCATCTGGAGACATTTGAGTCACAGACAGCAAGAGCTCTTGCACCTTTATGTTCTTATGTTGCTTGTTCCAATGCTAATATAGAATCTTGCTTGTCATGACTTGAATTGAATTACATGCCTTGATTGCTTTACTTTAAAAGTTCTTATATGGTTGTTAGCATGTCACCATATAAATTATGCTTGTTATCATTTACCTACTCGAGAACGAGCAGGAATTAAGCTTGGGGATGTTGATACATCCCAAACGTATCTATAATTTCTGATTGCTCCATGCATGTTTTGTGTGATATTGCTATGATCTAGATACAATTTCATACAATTTTGATCATATTTTGACTAACTTATTAACTCAGTGCACCACAGTGCTAGTTCCTGTTTTCTGCTGTTTTTCTATTTTAGGTTTCCCCAATATTAAAAGTGCTCCAAAAATTCGGGAAAAATCAGATAAAAAGTCAGCGCAATGGAAGCTTCCGGAGTCCCAAGGAGGGACAAAGGGGCACCACCTGGTGCCCAGGCGGCCAAGTGGCGCGGCCTAGGGTCTGGTCGCGCCGAGAGGCTGCCTGGACACCTGGTGGCCCTCTAGCTTCCCCCTTCTCCTATATATTCTCTGTGACGTGAAACTTCCGAAGACAGAACCCTTTTTCTCGAACTCTCCTCTGTTTCGCTGCCGCCGCGTGATACGTCTCAAACGTATCTATAATTTTTGCTCGTTCCATGCCCTTTTTGTGTCATTTCTACATCATTTTTCCATGCTTTTGAATCATTTATTGGACTAACCTACTAATATAGAGCCCAGAGCCAGTTTCTGTCTGTTTTGTCTTTGCAATGCAGAAAAATGTCCAAAAATGAAGTTGCTCAGAAAATTCCCAAAAAATTACCAAAAAATATCTACATCGGAAGAGTCCTCCAGCCGGAGGATGGAGCCAGGAGGTGGCCCCAGGCGCCCTCCCGGCGCGGCCTGGGCCCACCCGCGCGGGGTGGCCGCCTGGGCGACCTGGGCACTGCCTCGGACTCGCCCTTTGCCTATAAAATCTCCCGTGACGCAAAAACCCGAGATATCCAACCCTTTTTTCCAGAAGCGCTCCCGATCTCCGCCGCCATCGAAACCTAGCTTCGGGGGTCACTAGGATCCTGCTCCGGCACCGTGCCGGAGAGGGCCTTGGACCCCAGGGCCATCTTCATCAACTCTTCTTCACCCAATGATGGATCGTGAGTAGTTACCCCTTGGAGTTCGGGTTCTTGGCAGTAGCTATGTGGTATCTTCTCCCCCTAGTTCTTCAATACAAAGTTCTCATGAGCTGCCCCTCATGATTGAGATCCATATGATGTAATTCGTGTTGTGTTTGTTGGGATCCGATGAATTGTTACCTTGTTCAGTCCTAAGAGATTTATGAATTATTGTTGCTGCAATTTTGTTGTTCTTAATGCTTGTTACTAGTGCATGAGTAGAATGATTTCAGATCTCGGCACGTTATGGTTGCATGATTATACTTGTTGTTCTAGACCTTATCTACGGTTGTATGCACCTATTATAGTCCGGAACCGGCGATCCCAATGGTGAAAGCTTGGGACACCGAAGGGGATGGGCTATAATTTGAGGATCACATGTGTTCATAGAGTGCTAATGCTTTGTTCTGGTGCTCTTTGACAGGAGCACCTTAATCTCCGTAAGTTCCCTTTGGCCCCGTTTGTATCCGGACGGTAGGACAATAGATGTTGTGCAAGTTCTTATTGCAAGCACGTACAACTACATACGGAACAAATGCCTACGTTTGGTTCTTGGACTAGGATTTCTCTAGTTTGTTTGGCTAGAGTTTGTGCAATTTTGTCAATTGCCCAACTGTAATTCGTTCACCCAACACCTGTCTTTTTTCTTGGAGAGTTACCACTAGTGAAACCTTGAACCCCGGTCCATCTCTTATCTTTATTGTCTTCGTTGTTACTATTGCTCTCATCACTGCTGCTAATATTTTGTTACTACTTTGTGGTGTTGGTGATTGGGGAAGTCTCTAAGACTACACTCGTCAACACACCGTTGCTACTAAATATATTGTCTGGTGCTTTTTTAGGTGTGGTTGAATTGACAACTCAACTGCTAAGGCTTATAAGTATTATTTGGCTCCCCTTGTGTCGAATCAATAAATTGGGTTATTCTTACCCGCGAAGACTATCTCGATCCCCTGCAGTTGTGGGTTATCACCGCGCTTCAAAGATCGGGAGCGCCATCAGACCTCTTCCCGGCACCCTGCCGGATGGAGGGTTGACCTCCGGGAGCCTCTCCTCCACCATGGACGCTTGTCGGATGATCCGTGAGTAGTCTACCTTGGACCATGGGTCCGTGATCAGTAGCTATGTGATGTTCTCCTCCCCTCTTTGTTCTTCATGGTTTAGACCACGTGAGCTACCCAACATGATTGAGGCACACATGTAATTTTCTGTTGTTGCTATGCTGAGTTTGTTGGGATCTGATAGATTATGAGACTATGTTCAGTTTGTAATTGAGTAATATATTTGGTTCTTATCTGTTATATTTTTGTTCCTAAGTAATTCTTGAATGTTATCCGTTGTTTTTTAGTGCTTTGTCCAAGTAGTAGGTAGTGACTCCAAGAGGGAACGTTATGCTCGATTGTGGGTTCATGCCCCCTGATGACACGCTTGAGTTACAGAAACATGAGTCTAGGGATGTGTTGTTTCCACAAGGGGGAAAACAACGGTGCTTGTAACCGCGGTTGCAAGGATTGTTTACTTTACGCAAAGTTCTTTTTAATGCAGTTGCATGTTGCTTTGGGTTTACACTTTGGGTGGGGCTCGCAACTTAATGTCAGCGAGATGTTCTGGATAGATATCTCAAGGTGGATGATTAGTAGTAGATGCAGCTGGATTTTAGTCTACTTATTTTGGCGTACCACCCATGCTTTTGAGTCTCGTCCTTTATTTGTAGCATAGTTAGCATTGCAGTGCGTTTTTAATCCTGTCAATTGCCCAACTGTGTTTTGTTTACCTCGCATAGCAGTTTTATCATCTTTTGGGAGAGAGACATCACTAGTGAACATCATGGGACCCCTGTCCATATTCTCATTACTGTTTACACGCTCTTTTATTTTATGCTTTTACTTTCTAGTTTCTATCATCATTATCATTATCCCTTGCGTTTGATGCTTTGTAAACAACAAGACCGGAGAGATTGAGAACCTCTTTGAACTTTGTTGGGAGCAAAGTTATTTGTTGTGTGTGTGCAGGTCCACATCAACCGCTAAATTTCTATCACCGTTGTCACCTACTTTGCTGCTTTTTAGTCCTACGGAAGACAAACCCTATCCTCTACATAAGGGAAATTTGCCGCTATACTACATCTCACATTCATAGCATCCTAAGCATGCATACTAAGCAGGAGCTGAGAAACGAGAAAAAGTAACATAGCAGTACATGGTTTGCTGGGAGGGGACATGGCTATATCGGTTTAAGAGAGGTTGTAAACATGTGGTAGGATCAAACATCGAACCTATCCTAGACTAGCATGCAAACCGCTGGTTACAATAGAATGGATCATAAGTAATGTATAGTCCTTGCCTGTTGATAAGTCGGGTTCCGAAGGTGTAGTTGATCACAAACTCGCATCGTCTCCGAAAGTATCCGCGGGAGCACACAAGAAGTAAACACTGGAAAGGCAACCAACGAACATGCTTCTATTAATACAGAACAAGCAAGAGCAAGCAATTAACATACAAGCATGATCAATATGATGCATGTCATTTTAATATCATGGCATGAACATAAGAACGAGCAAGTTTAAAAGAAGCATCGGGAAGCAAGAGTGCAATGCTACCGACAACCTCTATATGCATTACGTAGGTGATTTACGGATCCGAAGGATCCTTATGTTAAAGTTGTCATAATGCATGATAATGGCATATGCGGGGATTGAACAAGACATGAACAAGAATTGCCCACTTGTGAAGATAGACCTCACGTTGGGATACCTCAACATAAACATAGATGCAATGACATGGCATGGTGTATGATGCACCTAATGCATTCTACCGCAGACAATAAAATAAGGAGAGGGACAACGCTATCGGAAACTACGGTCATCGCGAGATCTACGGCGCATCGAAACAAGAGATATGAGTGCCAACGAAGAAGAGAAGTGATGCCGTATCACCTATGGAACAGGTGAACAACATCAATTATCGGGTGGTGCAACAGGATTGTTGGTCATGAAGTGAGCAACAATATACGGGGATCACAAGATATCATCCACTGAACTATGCATGTATCTCGTGAGGATTTAGAAGGAATGGCGAACACACATGCTACATGGGACCACCTCAAGCATATACGGAAACAATATGTCAAGGTGGTCCCTTTGCATGAATGGAACGCAACATGGAAGAAAAGGTTTGGTGAATGGCACTCGGTGCAATATCCCAAAATAATGCATGCCCATATTGCAAAATGAATAGCATCATCGCGTTCCTCACGGAATTCTACCCCAAAAGCATATATAACATGGTATATTTTTGGGGCAAGGAGGCACATGTTACAAGCAACGCAAGAACAAGACAGATTGGAAAGAATTTGAAGCAAACTAAAAAAAGAAAAGGAGGGAAACCTCCAGGAAAAAGATGGGTTTAATTGAACCCAAGGGGAATCGAACCCCGGACCTCACGGTTACAAGCATAGCTCCCAGGCCAGTGCCCTATGCTGAAGGAACTTGACAGAGTATCAGTTCCATGCTAGATAAAGCATTAAGCGGGCTAATCAAACTCCGAACAAAACAAAACAGAAGAAAAGATGGGGTTTAAATCTCCTCCGAAGGGGATCGAACCAGAGAGCACTCAGCTCCAACCCAGGCACCCAAGCCACTGCACTAGGCTGCTGATCGCGTTTTAAAAGGAACGTGAAGCTATATCTACAAACTACGGCGCTAACTCTAAACTAGCAGAAAAACGCAGCTGCAACTAAACCTGCCGGCGACGCGAGATGGGAAACAGAGGGAAAACAGGAGAGATCCCAGGGCTCACGGCGAGCGGCTCCAGGACGCGTCCAGGAGGCCAAAGGCACGACCTTGGGGATGCAGGGCACCTCCCCGCGCACGCTCATGACGCGGTCTGCACATGGGTGTGCACACCCGAGTCAGCACAGCGACAAACAGGAGGCAGGTAAAGGACACGGCAATGACGAGCATATGGCGGCTACGGCTTCCTGCAGCGCTAGATATAACGGAAGGGAAGGGGAGGAGGACAACAAGCTCACAACGGGGGGGGCGACGTCGGAGACCGGGGCTCGAGGAAAGCTGCAGGTCGACGAGGACGACGATGGGGTCATGGATGCAAGGAAGAAGACTGTCATCGATTTGGTGACGGCAGATGGCATGGGATGGCTAAAGAGGGGTAATGCTAGCAAGCGACGGTGCTCCGGACGGGTCTGGACACAAGCACAGTGAGACACCGCGAAGTACCCAGGTTCGGGGCTCTCCGTAGAGATAAAACCCCTACTCCTGCTGTCTAGACTATAGGCGTATATCTGTACAAGGTTCTCCTTGAGCTGTATGTGCTACGGCCGAGCTGGACTACTACGGGCCGAGCTGAACTACTAGTGGAGGGATGAAAATGGAGAGATCAACCTCTACTCACCGTGGGCATGCCTTGCCCCTTATATAGTGGTGGCAAGGATGCTCCATGGGTGAGGACAAGGGGAAGAGGACAAAGGGAGGTACAAGTGATGTGACCCCTTGATGTGATGTAATGTGACATGTCCTTCTTCACTATTCACGATGTGACTAAAGGTGTCATGGCTTGTCTTGTCTGCTTGTCTCGTCTTGTCGGTGGAGATGCTGTCGTTGACTTCCGGGCAGCCGAGCTGCGGGAAACCGGCAGTCGGGTGCGCAGGCAACCGGTGCGGAGCAGTCGGCAGGCGGCCGAGCTGGAGTGCCATCGGCGCGGAGCAATCGGCAACCGCCGAGCTGAACTGAGGGCGCAATCGGCGCCCACTATTCTGAAAACTTGTTTCCTCTTCTTGACCCAACCGGGGGGGGTCACCCCCCCCCCCCCCCCCCCGGACAGTAGCCTCCGGGTGGCTCGATGAGTGCTCCAAAGGGTTCTTCCTTGTCGGTGTAGACGTTTGCACTTGGTGCAGCTTCTTTCCAGTGGGGGCGCGTCAGCGCACCCACTGGGTGTAGCCTCCGAGATTTGGGCCGACTGTGTGAAGTCGTCTCGGATCTTCTCTTGCTTGTGTAGTCGATGGCGTCGAGTGTCTCGGCAGGGGCTTGCATGAAGTAGTCGACCGAGAGGCGTGCTTAACCGGGACAGACTCGCATGGAGAAGTCAACCGGGAGGCGTGCTCAACCGGAACTAGCTTGCTTTGGAGCAATCAACCGGGAGCAGCCAACTTGGCCATCTCAACCGGGGTAAGCTTGCTATGGAGCAATCAACTGGAGAAGCCAACTTGGCCATCTCAACCAGGATAAGCTTGCTTTGGAGCAATCAACTAGGAGCAGCGAACTTGGCCATCTCAACCAGGATGAGCTTGCTTTGGAGCAATCAACCAGGAGCAGCCAACTTGGCCATCTCAACCAGGATGAGCTTGCTATGGAGCAATCAACTGGGAGCAGCCAACTTGGTCATCTCAACCAGGACGAGCTTGCTATGGAGAAATCAACTAGGAGCAGCCAACTTGGCCATCTCAACCAGGATGAGCTTGCTTTGGAGAAATCAACTAGGAGCAGCCAACTTGGCCATCTCAACCAGGATAAGCTTGCTTTGGAGCAATCAACCAGGAGCAGCCAACTTGGCCATCTCAACCAGGATAAGCTTGCTATGTAGCACTCAACTGGGAGCAGCCAACTTGGCCATCTCAACCAGGATGAGCTTGCTTCGGAGTAATCAACCAGGAGCAACCAACTTGGACATCTCAACCCGGATAAGCTTGCTTTGGAGCAGTCAACTGGGAGCAGCCAACTTGGCCATCTCAACCAGGATGAGCTTGCTTTGGAGCAATCAACTAGGAGCATCCAACTTGGCCATCTCAACCAGGATAAGCTTGCTTTGGAGTAGTCAACCAGGAGCAGCCAACTTGGCCATCTCAACAGGACGAGCTTGCTACGGAGCAATCAACTGGGAGAAGCCAACTTGGCCATCTCAACCAGGATGAGCTTGCTTTGGAGCAATCAACCGTGAGCAATCAACCGGGATAAGCTTGCTATGGAGCAATCAAACTGCAGGATTTTGGCACCGTACACACTACTTATTCGTCTGTCAGAAATAACTATTTGGGTTTTCCGGTCTACCCGAAGGCAGCCGGCCCGGGCCGAACATGCAGCCAACTGGAAATAATGGGGAGATAACCCCCGAAGACTACTCAGGTTCATCCGTCATGCTTGCTATGGTAAACAGTATTGAGTGAGAACTCACATTGAATTTTTGGCGAAGTCGGAACACCCACTGGGTGAAGGTGTAGCCTCCGGGTGACTTGGTGAGTCATCTGGAGGGTCTTTTGTTGATGTAGCAGACGGGGCACTCGGCAGGCTCGTCCTCCGAGCCTCCGAGTGACTCGCCGAGTCATCCGGCCAAGTGATCCCTTGTGGTTGCTCTGGCGGATGGCCTGCCATCCGGGTCACAACCACACTCCGTTTTCGCAATCAGCTAACCGGTCAGCGCAATCGGATTGACACCGGCCGATTTTTTTTTTGCAGTCTTATGGCCGATCTGCGCAGTCGGCAGGCCGATCTGATGCAGCCAATCCAGAATGCGCCACAGTGAACTGTTTGACACCGAGTAAAAAATTGCATTGCAATCGGCCCAACAGGCAGCTCGGGATCCGACGCAGTCGGCAGGAGGCCGATCTGACGCTGCCGGTAGAACAGATCGCGCTGACGACCAACCCACAAATGGCATCGCGTACACTCCCAACGCAATCGGTCTGCGTCACAGCACAATCGGCTCCACATCACACTTCACTGATTTCTTTCTTTCGCCTTCTTTTTTTTTGTGCCCGGCCTGACCGAGCTGGCGAAGTCGGCAGGCGCTACCAGCCCAGTCGGACCAAGCTAATCATCGGCGCAATCGGTTGGTCAACACGCAATCGGTCCGACCAACAGCAAAAAATCGGCCCTCCCCTGAATATTTCTGAAGCTTTGCTTTTTCAGTTTTTCAGTAGGCGGCCGAGGGGGCATTCGGAGCTGAGCTGGGCGGAGGCCGGATGCGCGGGCGCCAAGCAGCTGCACACGGCGTGCAGCGCAGGCGGCAAACTCGGCCACTCCGGACGGGAGCGGCAGCCAGCCTGGGGCGCAGGCGGCACGGCGGAACGCTGCGGGCATCCACGGCGGGAGCGACAGCTAACGGCTGACTGCGGCGAGCTGGCAGAGCGACTCGGCCGGCTGCGGCAAGAGGACGGGGCGAACCTCCGTGGCCGAATGCGGAGAGCTCGGGGCGCAGCTCGGAAAGGGGCGAGCTCAGCCGCTGCCGGCTCGGACGGAGACGAGGAAACGAGGCCGGCCTCGCCGGATGCGCGGGAGGAACACTCGGCACGCGGGGAAGGCCCCAGGCAAGCTGACGACGAAGGATGCCGAAGCCCCAGCCGGCCACGGGCGAGAAGCAGTCGGCGGTCGGGCTCGGCAGCTGATGAGTGGCAGGGAGCTTTTGGCCGCGGGAGCGCAGTCGGCCGGATGACGCGCGGGTAGGAGTCGGACGAACTGAGGTCGGGCGGATGGATGCCCGTTGACTGGCGCAGTATCTGATGCACTGTACGTACTGTATGGATAGCATACGGGTTGTATCTGAATATCTGATGCATTGTACGTCCACTGGATGGGCTGAACTTGGTCTACATCCTGAAACAGGGGAAACCGAGCGCGGGGGCGACTGGATGGAGCCAGTGGCGGTGGTCCGGTGTTGGGTGCAGCCACGGGCGTGGCCGGGGATGGATGCGGCCACGGGCGGGCGGCTGGACATGGGGGGCAGCGGAGACGGAGGCCCATGGCTGAGCCGACGACCGGTGCGGCGCAGGGGCGGCGGTCAGACGGTTGCAGCTGGAGATGGCTGAGGCTAGGATGGCGCCGCGCGCGACAGACGGAGGAGGAGCGTAGGAGGCCGCGCGACACAGTTCGAGGATAGCCAGCATGGGGTGCACCCGCTGCGAAGATGGCCGGAAGGTCCGCGGCCGCTGCTGGCGAACGCGGGGCAGGGCGGCGAGGGCCGCAGGCGGAGGCGCTGCGGAGGCGAACGGTCGGCGTGGAGATGGCCGGAGGCGCCGCAGCCGCTGCCCACAGCTAGCACGGGGACGCTGCAGAAAGGAGCTCGAGGAGGCGAAGCCACCCGAGGCCGCCGGAGCGAGCGGAGGGCTTGCCGAAGGATCACAAAGACGAAGACGACCTTCAAGCCACTGGTGGCCCCGGAGACGTCGGCGCGCATAGCCTCGGAGCCTGCACGCACCGCCTCCGGGCACCCAGCCTGCTGATTCAGATCCAGATCTAGAAACTTTGCACTGAACAAACGTTGACGAGAAGAAATCGCGGCAGGAACGGAGCTCCGGTCGCTGCACTTTGCCCCACGGTGGGCGCCAACTGTCGTCGATCTGGTGAAGGCAGACTCCATTGGATGGCTAAAGAGGGGTAATGCTAGAAAGCGACGGCGCTCTGGACGGGTCCGGACACAAGCACAGTGAGACACCGCGAAGTACCCAGGTTCGGGGCTCTCCGTAGAGATAAAACCCCTACTCCTGCATGTCTGGACTATAGGTGTATATCTGTACAAGGTGCTCCTTGAGCTGTCTGTGCTACGGCCGAGCTGGACTGCTACGGGCCGAGCTGAACTACTAGTGGATGGATGAAAATGGAGAGATCAACCTCTCCTTACCGTGGGCATGCCTTGCCCCTTATATAGTGGTGGCAAGGATGCTCCATGGGTGAGGACAAGGGGAAGAGGACAAAGCGAGGTACAAGTGATGTGACCCCTTGATGTGATGTAATGTGACATGTCCTTCTTCACTATTCACGATGTGACTAAAGGTGTCATGGCTTGTCTTGTCTGCTTGTCTCGTCTTGCCGGTGGAGATGCTGTCATTGACCTCCGGGCAGCCGAGCTGCGGGCAACCGGCAGTCGGGTGCGCAGGCAACCGGCAGCAGTCAAACGGTGCGAAGCACTCGGCAGGCAGCCGAGCTGGAGTGCCATCGGCGCGGAGCAATCGGCAACCGCCGAGCTGAACTGAGGGCGCAATCAGCGCCCGCTGTTCTGAAAACTTGTTTCCTCTTCATGACCCTACCGGGGGGTCATCCCCCCGACAAAGAGGATGGATCGGTCGGCATCGACGGGGCTCGAGAACGCGGCTTCGACGACGAGGGCGCCTTCCTCGTCGGGTTCGACGACTCGAGAAGAAGCGGCTCAAGCTTGGAACTCCACTCCTCTCTGATCATAGTGGGGGCTCTGCACACTAAGAGGAATATGGGAGAGGGAGAAGGAGATGGCGGCGGCTACTAGGAGGATGGGGAGAGGGGCTAGGGCTATGGGTGCGTGCGGGGCTGGCTTAAAAGGGGAGAGGGGAAAGGCAGGTGGCTGGCCACGGCGACGGCCAGCTCCTCTGCTTTTCCATGGTTGTGAGAGGAGGAGAGGGGGGTCCTCACATGAGATGGAAAGGAGAGGGGTGGCTGCTCGGTTGGGCTGGGATTAGAGAGGAGTTTGGGCTAGATAAGAGTAGAAAAGGCCTAATCCCACTAGAACAAAACCACTGCATTTATTCTTTTAAATAAAAGATAGCAGAAGAAAGGTAATAAAATAAATAGCGAGGGACATCATAAAAACATATAAAAATATGATTATGAATCCTTAGCATATACAGGGTTTTTAGAAAATGATATGGGTTAAAATATTTAAGTAATTCAAATAACATTTGAATTGATTCAAATTTACTTTGAACTACAACCCCATTTTCTGAACATGATTAAATCATGGGAATTAGCAAGTAGTTTCATCATGGCACAACATGATGATACCCAAAGGGTCTTGCTTAGGGGAGAAAAGATGAGGCTTGAGAAAAATGGCACGGCCGAGAAAAGAAAGAAAAGAAAGAATTAAAAATAATCCTTTTAAGTAATCATAAAAATGCTTGGGCATTTTTCTGTCACGTGGATTATGGCAAAGAATAAATGTGCAAATTATTATCCCCAATGGGAAAAATAAAAGTGCAATTTTTTCTGGATTTTTGTCAGTTTTGGGTTGTTACATTAATGCTGACCCAAAGTTAGCCGGTGAAAAGCGTCTCATGAACTTGACTTCTCTAGATGAGTGGAGAAGTGAAGCTTAAGAGAGCGCTAAAATGTTCAAGGAAAAGGTATAGAAGTGGCATGATAGGAGGATTCTGAAACGTGAATTTAATGTTGGTGATAAAGTTTTGTTGTTTAGATCCCATTTTAGGTTTTCTCTAGGTAAACTACTTTCCATATGGGAAGGAACATTTCATATCAAAGAAGTTTACCGGTCAGGTGCAATCAAGATTAATAATTTTGATGGCACCAAACCTCAAGTTGTGAATGGGAAGAGACTCAAGCATTACGTGGCGGGAGACCCCGTCAATGTTGATATAAATATAATACACACAACTCATGAAGAACATGTTGCAGCCCCGTTTCAGATTCCAGCAGAAGCAGAATAAGAAAAGGTATGTATTACAGTAAGGAAACATCGTGAACCGCCATAAAAGTTCCAGATTGCGGGTTTTTGCAAAATATAGAAAATTCAGAGCCGGATTGGAGCCGGAGAGGAGCTCCAGGGGGGCCCAAGCGCCCCCCCCTGGCGCGGCCTACCTCCTGGCCGCGCCGGGAGGCCGCCTAGGCACCCCGGAGCCCGTCTCCGACTCCACTTTGTCTTGTTTCCTTCCTTATGTTGCAGAAATTTTTGCTATATATTTGCCCGGATAGTCCCGGCACCGTATCTCTCAATTTCGCGTGTTTTCTTCTCGATCTGTTTCTGCCAGGAAATCTTTTAGCTAGACCTAGGTGCCATGGCTTCCCCAAATTCCCCCAAGGACATGTTCGTCGTCAACGTCATCAACCCTTACCTCGCTCAGGTGAAGAACCATCCTCGAACCGTCCAGTTGGAGAATGGTGACCTTCACCAAGAGGATCTGAAAGAACCTGTCAAGGAGGGGAGCATCGAGGCCAGGCTAGAAGAGATGGAGCACGAAGTCTTCAAGTACAAGAATATGGTTGAGCGGGCGCAATCAGCGCCCGCTGTTCTGAAAACTTGTTTCCTCTTCATGACCCTACCGGCGGGTCATCTCCCCGACAAAGACGATGGCTCGGTCGGCATCGACGGGGCTCGAGAACGCGGCTTCGACGACGAGGACGCCTTCCTCGTCGGGTTCGACGACTCGAGAAGAAGCGGCTCGAGCTTGGAACTCCACTCCTCTCTGATCATGGTGGGGGCTCTGCACACGAAGAGGAATATGGGAGAGGGAGAAGGAGATGGCGGAGGCTACTAGGAGGATGGGGAGAGGGGCTAGGGCTATGGGTGCGTGCGAGGCTGGCTTAAAAGGGGAGAGGGGAAAGGCAGGTGGCTGGCCACGGCGACGGCCAGCTCCTCTGCTTTTCCATGGTTGTGAGAGGAGGAGAGGGGGGTCCTCACATGAGGTGGAAAGGAGAGGGGTGGCTGCTCGGTTGGGCTGGGATTAGAGAGGAGTTTGGGCTAGATAAGAGTAGAAAAGGCCTAATCCCACTAGAACAAAACCACTGCATTTATTCTTTTAAATAAAAGATAGTAGAAGAAAGGCAATAAAATAAATAGCGAGGGACGTCATAAAAACATATAAAAATATGATTATGAATCCTTAGCATATACAGGGTTTTTAGTAAATGATATGGGTTAAAATATTTAAGTAATTCAAATAACATTTGAATTGATTCAAATTTACTTTGAACTAGAACCCCATTTTCTGGACATGATTAAATCATGAGAATTAGCAAGTAGTTTCATCATGGCACAACATGATGATACCCAAAGGGTCTTGCTTAGGGGAGAAAAGATGAGGCTTGAGAAAAATGGCACGGCCGAGAAAAGAAAGAAAAGAAAGAATTAAAAATAATCCTTTTAAGTAATCATAAAAATGCTTGGGCATTTTTCTGTCACGTGGATTATGGCAAAGAATAAATGTGCAAATTATTATCCCCAATGGGAAAAATAAAAGTGCAATTTTTTCTGGATTTTTGTCAGTTTTGGGTTGTTACATTAATGCTGACCCAAAGTTAGCCGGTGAAAAGCGTCTCATGAACTTGACTTCTCTAGATGAGTGGAGAAGTGAAGCTTAAGAGAGCGCTAAAATGTTCAAGGAAAAGGTATAGAAGTGGCATGATAGGAGGATTCTGAAACGTGAATTTAATGTTGGTGATAAAGTTTTGTTGTTTAGATCCCATTTTAGGTTTTCTCTAGGTAAACTACTTTCCATATGGGAAGGAACATTTCATATCAAAGAAGTTTACCGGTCAGGTGCAATCAAGATTAATAATTTTGATGGCACCAAACCTCAAGTTGTGAATGGGAAAAGACTCAAGCATTACGTGGCGGGAGACCCCGTCAATGTTGATATAAATATAATACACACAACAACTCATGAAGAACATGTTGCAGCCCCGTTTCAGATTCCAGCAGAAGCAGAATAAGAAAAGGTATGTATTACGGTAAGGAAACATCGTGAACCGCCATAAAAGTTCCAGATTACGGGTGTTTGCAAAATATAGAAAATTCAGAGCCGGATTGGAGCCGGAGAGGAGCTCCAGGGGGGCCCAGGCGCCCCCCCTGGCGCGGCCTACCTCCTGGCCGCGCCGGGAGGCCGCCTAGGCACCCCGGAGCCCGTCTCCGACTCCACTTTGTCTTGTTTCTTTCCTTATGTTGCAGAAATTTTTGCTATATATTTGCCCGGATAGTCCCGGCACCGTATCTCTCAATTTCGCGTGTTTTCTTCTCGATCTGTTTCTGCCAGGAAATCTTTTAGCTAGACCTAGGTGCCATGGCTTCCCCAAATTCCCCCAAGGACATGTTCGTCGTCAACGTCATCAACCCTTACCTCGCTCAGGTGAAGAACCATCCTCGAACCGTCCAGTTGGAGGATGGTGACCTTCACCAAGAGGATCTGAAAGAACCTGTCAAGGAGGGGAGCATCGAGGCCAGGCTAGAAGAGATGGAGCACGAAGTCTTCAAGTACAAGAATATGGTTGAGAGGGTATTGAATCCAACTTTGACATCATCAACGAGCTGAAGACTTTCTACAAGAAGGAGATGAGGGGGATTTGGTCAAGCATCACCGCTGCAGAAGAAAGAATTGATGATCTCCAAGGGCAGATATATGATCTGCACAACCAGAATTGTGAGTATGAACTAAAGTTTATGCGCATGGGTGTAGGTGCTGGAAGCAGGATTTTGGAGACTGAAACCTCTCGTGGGACCGGAGAACCTCTACCATGGAATCGCTTCGTCCACGACTACATCAACAACAACCACAACAAGAATGAGGAGTAAATCTCCTTGGGTAATGGCATGCCCTCAACTTGTTCGAATCTTGGGGGAGTGCCCGGTATCTTTATCTTTATCTTAGTCTATTAGAGTCAAGTAGAGTCGTATCATGTCTAGGGAAGTTATTATATGAAATAGGTGTTTGCATTAAGGTCTATCACTCCTTCTGTGGAGATTTTGTATCCGCGGGTGTGGAGTCGTCTATATTGGAATATTAATGAGAAGTCTATTGGTTCCTTCGCTGCACTCGGTATTCTCTTCACGCAATCGACCTTATATGATGATTCTTATGGGGAGTATTGACCTTATATCAGGTATGGCTTTGGAAACTTTATTTAATTTTGGAAAATATAGCTTTGATCTTCACAACATGCATGTTTTCTCAAGTAGCGATATAGCCAAAACCTTTATGTTATTATGCTTGAAGTGTTATGTTTACAAGGAAGACAACTTGATGTGTTATGCTTACCTTAATGTTTATGCTTTATATGTTTTGCATATAAGTTAGCATCAATGGTCTGTTCTCTCAAAGGCTTTGCTAGCCAAACCCCTTTCCTAGCAGATTTCTACTTGTGCATCCATACCCTGAAACCAATATCTTCCATATGAGTCCACCATACCTTCCTAGTCGTGGTATTTCCCCTACCACTCTTATAAGTATAGAATTTATGTGTTATCCTTAAATGTTCAAAATCTTCTGTTTTGTGCCTCTTGTTTAGCTCATGAGGAAGTAGTAGGTAATTCATGATCTTCTTAAGTTGGACAAGTTTTATACCGGGATTGCATATCTAATGTGCAAACCCATAATTCGAGGAGGAACTGGCATGAGTGCGCCCAGCTCAAAAGATAATATAACAAACAAAACCTCCTTCACGCTCGGTCTATGAGAAATCAGAAACTTTGGCAGTGATAAACAAAGGAGATCAAGGGGATGTGATCGTCCCCGCTTGGGAGCCGTTCCTCGAAACTTGTCCATCTTGAGAAGTAATTGAGCTATCTACTAGCATTCGTTGACAAACTATGCACCTCCCAAAATCTATTTTCATTCTGTTTGATTTAAGGATAGCACATGAGTTTTCCATGCTTGCCTTTAACAAGGCCTTTCCTTTACTTCTATGTTGAGTCAGTTTTCCTAATTTTTCCTTTCCCAAAGAGAACAGACACTTGATGCCGATGAGGATTCATCCACATAATGTTGCATTCAGTTTTGCCATGCCATATCATTGTTGACATTATCTTTTGATAAGTAAGTTGTTTGCGGAAGCTTTTGCCAAGCAAACATCTTCCTTTGTGTTAGCATTTGCACTTCATGACTAATAACATGTTCTTTCAAAACCTTCAATTTATTTCATCTTATTCAGAAAGATCAAAAGTAAAAGTTATTAGTTGTCCTTTCACCAAGGATGTGTTTGCCATAATTTGATGAGTTTTCTCAGCCCTACTTTTGATTATAAATGTTATTACTTTCTCATAAGGGCCTTATGAGTTAAGGTTGTTGTTGAGGATGCTTGAGTTTGGTGAAGAAACTTTGATGCTTCTTGTCTGTATTCTATTTATCGACACTTCACTCTCTAAACTTGTGGACAGGTTTACCGAGCTCAGCATTCGCTTAGGGACAAGTGAGGTCTAAGCTAGGGGGAGTTGATACGTCCAAAATTCATCACTATTTTGTATAGTAATTCTTTCTTATTCATTGATATATTTCATGTTATGATGTTGTTCTTATGTTGTTTTGGCTTATTTTACACCGTTTGCAACTTTCCGATGCCGAAGCAACAGACGCAAGATTCAGCGGTAAAAAGTGGACGCTGAGTTGCTGAAAAATAATACCTCCAAATTACCCGAAAATCGACGGAGGGCATTTTTCGGAAGATTAACGAAGATACGCCAAACTGGGGCCAGAGGGGGGCCACAGGGTGCCCAGGCGGCCACCTGACGCGGCCCCACCAGGAGGGCGCCCGGGGCCCTGGGACCACTCCCGGCTCCCCCCCTTTGGCCTATATATCGCACATATATCAGAAACCCTAAAAAGGGAGAGTTTCCGGAGTTCCGCCGCTGCTCCGTGGCGGAAAACTACAGAGAAGAAAAGACATCTCCGGCGGGCAGATTCCGCCGGGGAGAACACCTCCCGGAAGGGGAGATCGTCGCCATCGTCATGACCATCTTCATGGGCATGATCGAGATCATCATCAACGTAATCCCCAACATCAACACCATCTTCACCACCATCCAATCTCACCTCACAAGTCCCACTTGTGTTGTAATCCGTACTATCTATCCTCTCTACTCTACCGGTGTTGATTACTACCGTGTGATGAATGCTATTGAATTTTGTTGGAAGATTATCATTGTGTCCAGATTGTTTATCATCTATTTGTCCCCACTGATCATGATCTCTTTTATGTCTTGTGAGTAGTTACTTTAGTTCTTGAGGACATGGGAGAAGTCTATGTTTTAATAGTCATATGATGTTGAAGTAATATGTGTTGTTTGATATTTAAGTTGTGTTGTTATTTTCCTACTGGTGTTGTGTGAGTCGAACACTCAACACTTCGCCTTATTAAGGACCTAGGGTAATACATTGTGTACAAAGAATGCTTACGGTGGGTTGCCGGAGTGATAGAAACCTGAACCCCAGTTCGCACTCTTTCGCACAAGGGAACAATGGATCATCGATCGTATTGCTATGGTTAGGCTTTTGCCTTAATTACTATCTTGTATTTGAGGATGATTGCAAGGTGTTTAATCATAAGAGTGCACTTATCTTAGTATAGATGGTGCACTAGCATAGATCCACCCACTCAACACTTATCAACACGACACATAGTACCGATACGGAATATGGCGAAAGCACATGACTATTTCTCCCGTGTGTCCTCAAGAACACTTTAGCATTTATAAGTTCAGTTGCTAGGCCTATCCTTCTGACGAAAGGATCGGGCCACTTGTCACTCCGCAGTGTCTTTTACTTTGCTCGTTTTTATCTTCTCGTTGCTTATACCCAAAAAACCCCTAAAAAGCTATCTTTCAGTTCCTGCAGCTATTTCTTTACCAAAGTCACTTACCAATACCTTCTACTCCTCGTAGGGTTCGACACTCTTTTTATCGAAAACGCTACAAACGATCCCCTATAGTTGAGGGTCATCAATATTCCGGAGAAATGTGCTCTTATTGAGGCTCAAAGTGATGGGTTGCATTTATCTTGTGGTCCTAAAAACCGTGTTGAAAACTATACACGAGTGCTTGTAGGTCATGAACTACATGCTTTATTTGATAGTTATGTTGTTGAGTTTGTTCATGATGCTACTGAAAATTACTTTGAGAGAGGAAAATTTAGTTGTAGAAACTTTCATGTTACAAAAACACCTCTGTTCATGATGAAAGTTTTGAAGTTCTTCTTCTTCCACCTTCCTATGCTTGTCACTTTGTGCTTATTTGATTTATTTTCCTATAAGATGCCTATGCATAGGAAGTGGGTTAGGCTTAACTGTGTTTCTTATTTGCTTCAAATCCTTATTCTTATGAGAAGCATCTTTTATAATCATCATGCCTAGCTTAAAGGCGTAAAAGAAAGCACTTTTTGGGAGGCAACCCAAGATGTTTTTACTTCTGTTTTCTAGTGATCATGATGAGTGTTACTACTGTAGCAACATCATTGTATCTTTATTTTCAAGCTTTGTGCCAAGTTCTAGCCTCTTATGATAAGGGAAGCAAAAGTTGTGACATGTTGTCCATAAAACAGATTATGTCTGCTTAACGGAATAAATCAAAAAAAATCACCAGTTCATCTTTTTGAGCTGTATTTTTTACACAGCATGCTCTATTCAATTGTGAAACATTCATATGTTTTGAGTTTTTTTATTTGAGTTGAAAAGTACCCCTGGAAATTTCTTTACTACCTGTTGTTCTGTTTTTCAGATATTCTGCCACGTTTTGCCTTTCTTCAGTTTTGCAAACCTTAAGCCTGGTTTTTCTTTCAGATTTTTTTTGGCAATCTTGAGAAACAGTACCTCTTAAAGAATATCTTTATTTCTAGGGGGGAAATTATTTTATTAAGGGTACTAACCTCTCTAATCATCTTATGATGAGTTATGTATGAAGGGAGTTTTCAAGTTTGCGACGGAAGATGATGAAAGAAGATCCCGGAGTGTCAAACGCTCAATCTTGGGGATGCCCCCATGCATCCCCAATAAATATTCAAGGAGACTCAAATGTCTAAGATTGGGGATCCCCCCCCCGTGCACCCCCTTCTCCATCGACAATCATCAGTTCGTCCTTCGTCTCACTATATTTTTATCAATTCATGTGTTATGTGCTATAGTTGGAGCGTCTCGCTCTTAGGTTTCCTTTTTAGTTTTCTCTAGATTTGCTTGCTGTTCATAACAAGTTAGACCCTAGCTTAATTTGTGTGGGAGAGAAACACGCTCCACTCCAATCTAGAACATGTAACACCCTCAGTGTCTGTAACAATAATCCTTTTGCTAATGAAAAATTACTGTTCCTGGTATTGCCTTGATCATCTTTGCATCTAAACAAATTCAAATTGCCTTAGGTTGATATTAAAAACAAAGTGATAAATAAAACCTTGTCCAAAAATTGTGCAACCAATTTTATTAATTGCAAAAAAATCAGTATACCATGGTACAATGGTCATGGATATTTATTATGGCATAAAAAACTCAAACAATTCAAACAATAGTAAAACAGTGGCTTTTAATACCTTTTTAAATAATACAAAATAATGAATGATTTTTATAAATCCAAAAACTCTATGTGGCAATTGTATATTATATAACCCTAATATTGGGGCAAGTCCCATGTTTTACAAAAATGTTAACTCAACTAAAAAATATAAAAACAGAAAAGAAAGAAAAAAAGAAATCATATCTACCGCTTAGGGCGAAGCCCCCTAACTAGGGCAAGCCCACCTCCTCCCGCTCCACCTGGCCCGCCCTGGCCATCATCTCCTACCTCCATACAGGGGAGGCGTGACGCCCATCCCCCGGCAAGGTCGCGGCCGTGCCGCCGTGGAGGCCATCCGTGGCTAGCCGGCGGGGGATAAGTGCCCCGAGATGCCCTCCCCCGCTCTGCGAACCCTAGCATTTTTCCTTTCCCCCTCGAGCCGCGACTCTCCTCTCTGCTTCGCACTCCCCGCTCGGACCCGGGCGCAACAGTGGGCGCGCCACCGTCGTCGGCGCGGCCAACCAGGCCCCCGAGCCTCGAGACCACGTCCAGGGGCACCGCAGCGCCCGTCTACCTCGCCCTCGCCGACGAATGCGAGCGCTCGGCCACCGGACGCTGCAAATCGCCGCTGTCTTCCCCGCCACGGCCGCCGCCTCCGCCTTCAAATTCGTCGCGCCCTGACCTCCCCAGCCTCGTGCGTGCTCACCACCAGCATCCCCTCGGTGAGTGATACGTCCAAAACGTATCTATAATTTCTGCTTTCTCCATGCCTCTTTTGTGTGATATTTCTATGATATTGATGAACTTCCATACACTTTTGATCATATTTGGACTAACCTATTAACTCAGTGCACCCCAGTGCCAGTTCTTGTTTTCTGCTGTTTTTCTATTTCAGGTTTCCCCCATATAAAAAGTGCTACAAAAATTCGGGAAAATCCAATAAAAAATTAGCGATCAGGAAGCTTCCGGAATCACCGAGGGGGGGGGGGGGGCAGAGGGGACCCACCAGGGCCCCAGGCGCCCTCCCGGCGCGCCCTAGGGTGGGGCCGCGCCAGGGGGCCGCCTGGACCCCTGGTGGACCCTCTGTATGCCCCCCTTCGCCTATTTAATCCTCATGACGTAAAACCCCCGAGAGAGGAACCCTTTTTCGCGATCTCTCCTCTGTTCCGCCGCCGCCGCGCTTCCAAGATCGGGAGCACCAGAAGACCTCTTCCCGGCACCCTGCCGGAGGGAGGAACCACCTCCGGGAGCTTCTCCACTACCATGGATGCTTCCCGGATGAACCGTGAGTAGTCCACCTTGGACCATGGGTCTATGATCAGTAGCTATGTGATGTTCTCCTCCCCTCTTTGTTCTTCATGGATTAGACCTCGTCAGCTGCCCTACATGATCGAGGAACTTATGTAATATTTCTGCTTTTGCTATGCTGAGTTTGCTGGGATCCGATGGATTATGAGATTATGTTCAGATTGTGTTTGAGTTATATATTTGATTCTCCTCTTTTATATTTATGTTCTTGAGTAATTATTGCATGTTCTCCGTTGCTGTTTATTGCTTTGGCCAACTAGTAGGTAGTGATTCCAAGAGGGAGCGTTATGCATGATTGTGGGTTCATGCCCCCCGATGACTAGCTTGAGTGACAGAAACATGAGTCTAGGGGGTGTGTTGTTGCCACAAGGGAGAAAACAACGGTGCTTGTACTTGCGGGTGCAAAGATTGTTTACTGTATGCAAAGTTCTTTGATGCAGTTGTCCGTTGCTTTGAGTTTACACTTTGGGTGGGATTCGCAACTTAATACCAGCGAGATGTTCTGGATAGATATCTCAAGGTGGATGATTAGTAGGTAGATGCAGATGGATTTCGGTCTACTTGTCTTGGCGTGCCGCCCGTGCTTTTGAGCCTCTTCCTTTCTTTATAGCATAATTAGCATTGGTTTGCGCACATAATCCTATCAATTGCCCAGTTGTAATTTTTTACCTCGCATGGCTATTTTATCGTCTTTTCGGAGAGAGACATCACTAGTGAACATCATAGGACCCCGATCCATACTTCCAACACTGTTTACACCCACTATCAATTTACTGCTTTATTTACTTTTCCGTTGCTATCACTATCATTATTATCCCGTGCGTTTTATCCTTTGTAAACAACAAAGCCGGAGGAATTGACAACTCCTCTGTACTCGTTGGGAAGCAAAGCTATCTGTTGTGTGTGCAGGTCCAGGTGAAGTTAGCAACCTCAGTTGTGAAAGGCGCCATTGTTCACTTCACCACCTACTTGTATTTGTTGGACTCCTACTGGTTCGATACTAAACCTTAGCATCTTTGCTAAGGGAAACTTGTTGTTGTCTACATCTCAACCTTCCACTTTGGGTAACCAACGAGGGGCAAGAAGTAAACTCTCGCGACATCAGTGAGCTGCACCGATTCCCCACCTCTCCTCTGTCGATCCGCCACCGTAGTCTCTCCTTCCCGCCGCGCACCCGCCCCTCGCCGCGCCCTGGACGTGCACGCACGCACCGGCGCACGCCCTCGGCCGCGCCCTGCAGAAACCCTTGTGTGCGCGCCCACTTGGCCACGCACGCACGCTCCTTGCTCCGCCGCTTGCCCCCTATTCCGTTCGCGAGCCCCCTCGCCGCCGTGCCCCTCCTCTCCGCCGTGCACGGCACAGTTGGCTGGGGCTAACCCCGCTGCCCAAGGGGGTACACCCCCATTAAACACCCCTGGCTAACTCATGTTAAGTTAAAACAAACCCCTCCTAATTGAATTGTTAGATAATAAACCCCCATGTATCACTTACAAGTGGGCCCCATGCCCTTAACTTAACTAAATTGGTTAATTAAACCTATGAGTCAATGACAATTGGGCCCCACTGAAAATAGATTAGATAAACTAATTTTGTAATATTCTAGTCAATGTCATGTGGGTCCAGTACACTGTTTGAAATAGAAATAATGATTTTATTGTCCACAGGCTGACATGTAGGACCCCACTGTCAGGTTTGACCAGTCAACTACTTGTGGATAATGTTGCATTTTAATAATAAAAGAAAAATCCAGAAAATTGCTTTTAAATGATTTAAACATCAGAAATTAATATCTTTTAAACCGTGAATCAGATGCAAAAAACTTTATACATGATAACGAATACGAATACGCTATCCATACATCCATGATCCCCCCTAGCATACCGAACCCGAGACTTTCCCCCTCCGGTTGCACTGTCCGATAATCGCCCGGAGCCGGTAAAATTGTCGGTTGAATTCCCGTTTCGTCTGCAACGTGTAGCACCGCGTTAGTTCACCTCTAGTTTAACGTTTGCCATGTCTTGTATTTGTATTTCTATCATTGTCGTGTATTTATTGTTTCTCCCCCTCTCTTATTGTACGGTAGTCTCGACGTCCGCTGCTGATTCCCCTGTGATCGACTACTTCATCGACGTTCGTACCTCTACCGTCGAGCTTCCAGGAAAGCAGAGCCATTCTCTTCCCCAGATATCGCTTATCTTTCCGTATATTTCTTGCACTAGGCATTCCTGCTGCTGCTACGTTACAATCCTATTCAATTGCATAGCTTGCCTTTGTCACCCCTTGATGTACCTTCTTTTATCCTATGCTGCCCTATAATTATATTATATTCAGCAGTAAACCCTGCGCATTGTTAGCTAGGATTAGATAGCGGGTCGTGATCACTCAGGGGAGTGAACGCGGGTACAATTTATTATAACTGTCACAGGTACGGTACAATGCAGACACCGTCTAAGGCCCCTACCTCAGCTCTGCTGAGCCACATCAAGTGTGAGCTATCGAGGAGTAATCCTTGTACTCCACTCGTTGCTGACTCTAGCCGTCCTAGGGTACTGAACCACGGTTGTCCTTACAGGTAAGGAGTCGGGTGACCCAACGTTGCCTGCGCAGGGTATCTTAGCGAAACGACAGGTCAGGTGTATTCCACCGGTGTGCGGCGGGCCTGTACTGTTCGTGGTCGAAAGATATCATGTTGTACGAAAGTCGAGCTCTTTGGAGCAAACGCGAGACAAGGTAAGGAGACAGTTCACCTTGTTGGTAACCGCACGAGTTGGTGGGACGACCGGGCAGGCACCGACGTTACTGGTGGTCCTGTCTGCTGTCGTTGTCCGCGACTCACCGAGAAAGGGGCAACGATAACGGTTATCCCGACAGATAATAATAAAATGACTTAACGGTTCAGGTGGATGACTAGAGTTGCCGCAAAGTCCTGTACGCACTACCTTCACGTGGGGTTACGGTGTGGGCCCTCCGCGTTGTGGTCTCGTTCGAAAGCTCTGAAAGACGTCCAGTTTCAGCATTGTGGTTGGGTCGGATCGTGCTGCGGAACTGGATCCACTTAGCGCACAACGACCCGGAGTGCGAGAGGTGATGGCCCATGAAGCTCTTGCGCTTAGGACTGTAGACCGGAGGGGACCTCTCTGATGAGCCGTAGGATGGGCCTCGACGTGTCAGATAGCCTCGGTGGGGCATTCCCTAACAAGGTGTACGCCACCTTGGAGATCCGAGCGTGCAGGCTGAACAGTAGTGCACCCCTGTAGGGAGTTTGATCTATTTGAACAGCCGTGTCCACGATAACAGGACGCTTTATGCTGAAGCCAGAGCCTACTACTACAAACTATTACTATTAAACTGTTGTTTCCGAGTCTTCTTCCTCGAAGGGTTGTCGAGGAAGGGAACTCGGAGGCATTTTTTAAAAATATTACAACTTACTATTATACAATGCTGCAGCAACTTCTGCTGCATTGTTATTACATTCATGCTATTGAACTGTTGGCTACTCTCTTCTTATGCTGCAAGACTCGTCGGAAGATGCTAGTCTTCGATAGGCCTAGCTTCTCTTCCTTATTCTGATTTCTACCTTGCATTCCACTATATACAGCCTCCCCCTTCCATTTCATACAAATGCATAAATGCTTAGTTGCGGACGTAAGACTCGCGGGTATGCTAGATACTCACCCTTGCTTTATTTCCCCTTTTCGCTTTGCCTGATCGGCCGCTGCAGTCGACATTGGAGCCCAGGTGCAGGAGATTCCAGGAGGAGCCTACTACGACGTCGAGTTCCCGTTGACCAGGAGTAGTTCGGTGGATCCCAGGAAGGAGGCCTCGCTTTTTCGATTTGTATCTCTGATGTTATTTGTGCTAGCCTTCTTAAGGCAAAACTTGACTAACTATGTTTGTACTCAGATATTATGTTGTATGACTTATGTATTCGGGTCCGTGCGACCCCCCTTTGTTGTATTATTGGTTTATCCTTTTGTGTTTAGTGTTGTGCTGTGATATTCTCATTGTGGCACCTTGATCCCGATCATGTACCCTGCGTGTATGATTACTGTACATGATCGTAAATCGAGGGCGTCACAGAACACATCATAGGACTTTTCATGCTTATCTTTCTGTTGTTGTGTGTTCTTTGTCTTTTCGTAGCTACTGCCATGTTTAGTTTTAGTTTTAATGTTTGTATTTTGAAAGAGCCTTGTCTTTTGTTTAGTTTGTTGCTGGAGCTCTCTTTAGTTTTCATGTTTATCCTGTTAAGAGAGTTGGTTGTTGCACTGAGTTGTGTCTTGTCTTGAAGTAGGTAATTGAGGTTGCTATTCAATTTTAGTAGTAAGTTGCAATAGTTTTGAGGTATTGTTGTGAGTAATGTTTGAACTTTTGGTGTAAAGAGCTCTAGCCTATTAGTGATAGGTGTCGTATTTTGGGCAATCCATGTTTATTTTCAAAAACCTACAAAACTAGTTGAGAACTCTAGCTATTATATGGATAACTAATCTTTGGAGGGATTGGATATTAGAGTACACTCACGTACCATGAGTCGAGGATGCGCAAGGATAACCAAACCCCCATACAATCCTCCTCGGGGTACTTGTCTCTTTGTGAACCTCCTCATTAGATTGAGAGTTACCGATAATAAGTGCATGAGTTCTTTGGACAAATGTAAGTATTGAAAGTTGACACTTCCACCTCCTCATATTTGCTAGCCTCTTCGGTACCGTGCATTGCCCTCTTCTCACTCCGAGAGTTGGCGTCCACCTCGACGGTGAATTCAAACCCTTGGCATGATACGCTCTGTCATCATAAACCTCCTTATATCTTTCCTCAAAACAGCCACCATACCTACCTATCAAGGCATTTCCATAGCCTTTCCGGGATATATTGCCATGCAACATCCACCTATTCATGACTTGATCTTCATGTCATACATGTTCCTGCTACACTGGCAGAGGCATACATTTGCATACATCATGATAGCTACATCTTCTTTATGTTGAGTACCTTGTAAAGTGTGAAGATCTTCTATACCTTCTTGTAAAATAGAGTGTTGCCCTTAAGTGAGGAAAAGATCCCAAAGTGGACAAATTAAAAGATCCCAAAGAGGACAAATGAGAGTTAACTAGAAAGAGCCATTGGGGCCACCAAAAAATAGAAAAAATAGAAAAAATAGAGAAAAAGGAAATAAAAAGAGAGAAAGGGGCAACACTACTATTCTTTTGAAAGATCCACACTTGTACTCCCTCTATATCTTGTGCTCCATAGAGATGATCATATATGCATATAGCTATGTGGGGACCCTTTACACTATAGAACTTGGCTTGTATATTCCACGAATGAGCCTCCTCAAACGAGCTCTAGGTCTTCATGAGCGAGAAAGTTGGATGCACCCCCACTAGTTCCATTAGAGAGCTTTTCTTAGCTCATATGTGCATCCGTTGCATGGAAATCCCTACTTCTCACATCATATCTATCATTTGGCCTTCTCTCGCCTATGATTGTCCTCATTGATGTGAGCCTTTCTCACCCTTTTTGTCTTCCTCCTCCACCATATCTCTCTCTTTGCCATCCTAAGTGTCAACTCTCGTGCTTACGCTCATCCATTGCATGAGTGCTCAAAATATTGAAAAGGAGTAGATCAAATTGACTTGTACCTGGTTAGTGGTCTGGGGACGAGTCAAGATAAGATTCCAAAGAATACCAAGTGTGAAACTTTAGTAGATTGAGTTCTCAACAAATATATTTTTCTCTCGTATTCCCATGCCCCTTCTTGCACGCAAACACCATCTGGAGACATTCGAGTCACGAATAGCAAGTGCTCTTGCACCTTTATGTTCTTATGTTGCTTGTTCCAATGCTAATATAGACTCTTGCTTGTTATGACTTGAATTGAATTACATTCCTTGATAGCTTTACTTTAAAAGTTCTTATATTGTTGTTAGCATTGTCACCACAGAAATTATGCTTGTTATCATTTACCTACTCGAGGACGAGCAGGAATTAAGCTTGGGGATGTTGATACATCCCAAACGTTTCTATAATTTTTTCTAGCTCCATGCATGTTTTGTGTGATATTGCTATGATCTACATACACTTTCATACAATTTTGGTCATATTTGGACAAACTTATTAACTCAGTGCACCACAGTGCCAGTTCCTGTTTTCTGATGTTTTTCTATTTCAGGTTTCCCACATATTAAAAGTGCTCCAAAATTTTGGGAAAATAAGATAAAAAATCAGCGCAATGGAAGCTTCCGGAGTACCGAAGGAGGGCCATAGGGGCCCCACCTTGTGCCCTGGCAGCTAGGTGGCGCGGCCAAGGGTCTGGTCGCGCCGGGAGGCCGCCTTGACACCTGGTGGGCCCCTGATGGCGGTGAAGTTGATAGGTTTAGTTGGGGTGCCTCCCACTTCAACCGCGCCAATAAATGATTCTTGATAACCCACAAATCTAGGTGATCAATTGTAGTTTTTCGATAAATAAGGATTTCGATCCCACGAGGAGCAGAAGGTATTGACAAGTTACTCTGGATAAGGAAAATGCTGCAAACACTTAAAGGTAAATATTTAGGGGGTTTCATTTTAAGCAACAGAAAGGTAAAAGACAAGCAAAGTAAATAGGTCAACTGAGGAGTAGCAAGTGGCCCAATCCTTTCACAAGGATAAGCCTAGGAACTGAACTTATAAGAGCTAAAGCGTTCTCGAGGGCACATGGGAGAGATAGTCATGTGCTTTCACCATATTTCGTATCGGCACTATGTGTTGTGTTGATAAGTGTTGAGTGGGTGGATCAATGCAAGTACACCTTCTAGACTAAGATAAGTGTACCCTTATGATTACACACCTTGCAAGCATCCGCAAATACAAGGTAGTAATTAAGGAATAAGCCTAACCACAGCATTACAATCGAGGATCCATAACTCCCTTGTACAAAAGTATGCGAACTGGGGTTCAGGATTCTGTCACTCCGGCAACCCACCATAAGCATCCTTTATGCACAATGTATTCCCCTAGGTCCTTAATAAGGCGAAGTGTTGAGTGTTCGACTCACACAACACCACTAAGAAAATAACAACACAACTTAAATATCAAACAACACATAATACTTCAACATCATATGACTACTAACAACTAGACTTCTCCCATGCCCTCAAGAACTAAAGTAACTACTCACAAGACATAAAAGAGATCATGATCAGTGGGGATAAATACATGGTGAACAATCTGTACACAATGATAATTCTCCAACAAAACTCAATAGCATTCATCACACGGCAGTAATCAACACCGGTAGAGTAGAGAGGATAGATAGTACGGATTACAACACAAGATAAACTTGTGAGGTGATGTTGGATGGAGGCGGAGATGGTGCTGATGTTGGGGATGATGTTGATGATGATCTTGATGATGCCCGTGGAGATGATGATGACGATGGCGACGATCTCCCCTTCCGGGAGGTGATCTCCCCGGCGGAATCTTCCCGCCGGAGATGTCTTTTTATTCTCTGTAGGTTTCCGCCACGAGGCGGCGGCGAAATGGCGAAAACTCCTCCTCTTTTAGCGTTTCTACCCCAGGGGGGTAATATAGGACAAAGGGGGCACCGAGGTGGGCCACCAGGCATCCAGGAGGGTGCCTGGTGCGCCCTAAGGGGGCGCACCAGGCACCCTTCTGGTTGCTTGGTGGGTCCCTTTTGGTCCCTCTTCGGTGATCTCCCATGAATCTTCATAAAAACGATCTCCGTCAATTTTCATCGAATTTGGAGTTGATCTGATTCAGCAACTTGATGTCAACTTTTCACTACTGAATTCTGCTTCTGCTGCTTCGGCACCGGAAAGTTGCAAACTGTGTAAAACAAGCCAAAACAACATAAGAACGATACTTTAAAGGGGAATATATCAATGAATAGGGTTAAATTACAATATAAAATAGTGATGCATTTTGGACGTATCAACTCCCCCAAGCTTAGACCTCGCTTGTCCCCAAGGGATTACTGAGCTCGGCAAACCTATTCACAAGTTTAGAGAGTGAAGTGTCGATAAATGAATACGGACAAGAAGCATAAAGATTTCTCACCAAACTGAAGCATCCTCAACAGCAACCTCAACTCATAAGGTTCTTATGAGAAAGTAGTAACAAATATAACAAAGTAGGACCAAGAAAACTCATCAAATCATAGCAAACATAGCCTTGGTCAAGGAACAACTAATAACTTTTACTTTTGCTCTTTCACTTATAATGGAACCAGTTGAAGCTTTTGAAAGAAGATGTTATTAGTCAAGAAGTGCACAAGTTAACACACAGGAAGATGTTTGCTTGGCATAAGCCTTGCAAACAACTTACTTATCGAAAGATAATGTCAACAAAGATGTAACATGCTAACTCTCAATGCAGCTTTATATGCAAGAATCTTTATAACCATCAAGTGCTTGTTCTCTCTCAGGAAGGAAGGAAGTAGGAAGGACTGACTCAGCACAAAATAAATGATAAACCCCGTGCAAAAGGGTAAGCAGGGAAAACTCATGTGCTATCTCTAGATCAAACATAATAAAAACATACTTTGGGAGGTGCATGATCCGTCAACGACTGCTGATAGATAACTCCCTCACTTCATGATTTAGAAAAGTTTCGAGGAACGACTCCCATGTGGGGACGATCACATCCCCTTAAATTCCTTTGTTTATCACTCATAAATGGGTAAAGGAACTTGTGTGTTAGTATTTATATTTTACGAGCTGGGCACTCATGCCAGTCCCTTCTCGTATTAGGGGTTTGCAGATTAGACATGCAATCCCAAGATAAAACTTGTCCAAATTAAGAAGATCATGGGTTACCCACCACTTCCTCATGAGCTGAGTCAGAGGGACAAAACAGTAGATTTTGAACATCTAAAGATACACATAAATTCTATAGTTTAGGAGTGGTAGTGGAATACCACGATTAGGAAGGTGTGGTGGACTCAAGTGGAAGATGTTGGTTACAAGGTATGGAAGTACAAGCAGAATTCCGCTTGGTACAGAGTTTTTGGCTAGCAAGGCTTTGAGAGACCAGACAATTGATGATGACTTGGATGCAAGCAATATAAAGCATAAACATTAAAACTAGCATGGCACATCAAGTTGTCTTCCTTGTCAACATAACACTTCAAGCATAATAACACAAAGGTTTTGGCTATGTCGCTACTTTGATAAAAACATGCTTGTTGTTATGACCAAAGCTATACTTGCCAAGATTTAAATAAAGTTTTCGAAGCCATACCTGATATAAGGTCAATACTCCCTATAAAAATCAGCTCATAATGTCGACTGCGTGAAGAGAATACCGTGTGTAGTGAAGAAACCAATAGACTTCTCATTAATATTCCTTCATAGACGACTCCACACTCACGGATACAAAACTCTCCACAAAAAGGAGTGATAGACCTCGATGCAACACCTATTTCATAAAGTAACTTCCCTAGACATGATATGACTGTACTTGACTCCTAAAGACAAAGATATAGATAAAGATACCGGGCACTCCCCCAAGCTTGGAACAAGCTGAGGGGGTGCCATTACCCAAGGAGATTTACTCCTCATCCTTTTGTGGTTGTTTCTTCAGATCCCTGATGACACGGCGAAGGGTTCGGTTCTCTAACTCCAAGACTTCCACTTGAATTTTTAGTACACGGAAATCTTCACAGAGTTGGTTGGTAATGCGGTAGGCCTCAGAGATGGTGGAAAGCGCGCGTTGATCTTCAGGTGAAGTGGAGGGCCCTGAAAGGTTAAGAGAAAGATCATATTGAGGTTGAACAGATCCCACCATGATGGGATTGCTTGGTCCTCCTTGTTGTTGGGCAGTGATAGTCTTGACTTCCTCTCTTATGGAGCGCTCCATCTCCGTTTGCCTTGCGGCAATTTATTCTTCTATAGTCTAATCAACATGCTTTCCTTGATTAGGATCCTTCTAGATTTGACGTAGACGCCATCCCAAGAAGTCCTTCCCGCTCGAGCCACAAGAAGACATCTCTATTGATCAACTTTTAGTCCTGGAAGAAACAGCTCGAGAAGGAAACACGCGAAATCGAGAGATACGGTGCCGGGACGATCCGGGCAAATATATAGCAAAAATTTCCGCAACAGAATGAAGGTTTCAAGCCAAGGTGGAGTCGGAGTCGGAGTCCGGGGCTCCCCGGAGGGTGCCTGGCGCGGCCAGTAGGGGGGGCGCGCCGGGAGGCCTCCTGGGCCCCCTGGAGCTCCTCTCCGGCTCCACTTGGGCTTGGAATTTTCCTAAGCTTGCAAAAACTTCGAAAATAAACTTTATTGATGTTCGCGATGTTTCCTTACCGTAATACATACCTTTTCTTATTCTTCTCCTGCCGGTGTCTGAAACTGAGTTGCAACATGTTCTTCATGAGGTGTTGTGTATATCATATTCACATCCACATTGATAGGATCACCTGCCATGTAATGTTTGAGTCTTTGTCCATTCACAACTTGAGGTTTCGTGCGTTCAAAATTATTAATCTTGATTGCACCAGACCGATATACTTCTTCGATATGAAAAGGCCCTTCCCATCTGGAGAGTAGTTTACCTGGAGAAAACCTGAAACGAGATCTAAACAACAAAACTTTATCACTAACATTAAATTCACATTTCAGAATCCTTTTATCGTGCCACTTCTTTACATTTTAGCACTCTCGAAAGCTTCACTTCTCCACTCATCTAGAGAAGTCAAGTTCATGAGAAGCTTTTCACCAGCTAACTTTGGGTCAGCATTCAGCTCTCTGACAACCCAGAAAGCTTTGTGATCTAACTCTAATGGAAAATGGCAAGCTTTGCCATAGACCATATTATGCGAAGACATGCCCATGGGGTTCGTGGTAGCAGTTCTATACGCCCACAAAGCATCTCCTAACTTCTTTGACCAGTCCTTCCTAGAACTGTTCACTGTTTTTTGTAAGATCAGCTTGATCTCTCTATTGGTGAGCTCAACTTGCCCACTAGTTTGAGGGTGGTATGGTGATGCAATTCTATGATTGACATCATACATGGCTAGAGCTTTCCTAAAAGCTCCATGCGTGAAATGTGACCCTCCATCTGTCATGAGGTACCTTGGTACACCAAACCTGGGGAAAATTACATCCTTGAGCATTTTCAAAGATGTCTTGTGATTAGCACTCTCATTGGGGATTGCTTCAAACCACTTGGTTACATAATCTACAGCAACTAAGATGTGTGTGTACTTGTGTGAAGGAGGAAAAGGACCCATAAAATCAAAACCCCAGCAATCGAAAGGTTCGATTACTAGTTAGTAATTCATAGGCATCTCATTTCTCCTGCTAATGTTACCAACTCTCTGACACTTATCACAAGATAAAACATAATTTCTAGCATCCTTAAAGAGAGTAGGCCAATAAAAACCTGATTGGAGAACCTTATGTGCGGTCCTCTCACCGGCATGATGTCCTCCATAGGGACTATCGTGACACTGTCGAAGAATGTATTTCTGCTCGTGCTCCGGTATACACCTTATTACGGTCCCGTTCGCACCTTCTTTATAAAGATGTGGATCATCCCAAAAGTAATGCCCCAAATCCGTGAAAAATTTCTTCCTCTGCTGAAATGTAAAACCTAGAGGCAAAAACTTTGCAACGATAAAATTAGCATAATCTGCAAACCAAGGATTAGAATGGGATTGTACTTTTACAACAGCAAGTTGTTCATCTGGAAAACTGTCGTTGACTGGAATAGGATCGTGCGGAATGTCTTCCATTCTTGAAAGGTTGTCCGCCACGGGGTTGTCTTCTCCTTTACTATCGATAATCTGCAAATCAAATTCTTGAAGAAGGAGTACCCACCTTATGAGCCTTGGTTTGGCATCCTTTTTCTGCATAAGATACTTAAGGGCAGCATGGTCAGTATGAATAATAACCTTAGAATCTACAATATACTCCCTAAACTTATCACAAGCAAACACCACTGCCAAGAATTCCTTCTCGGTAGTAGCATAATTCTTTTGAGAACTATCAAGGGTTTTTCTAGCATAGTGTATAACATTCAACTTCTTATCAACCCTTTGTCCTAAAACAACTCCAACAGCAAAATCACTAGCATCACACATAATTTCAAAGGGAAAATTCCAGTCAGGTGGTTGTACCATAGGAGCGGTTATCAAAGCTTTCTTAAGAACTTCGAAAGCTTCCTTACAATCTTCATCAAATACAAAAGGAATGTCCTTCTGGAGAAGATTGGTGAGGGGTCTCGAGGTCTTAGAAAAGTCCTTGATAAATCTTCTATAGAAACCAGCATGACCGAGAAAACTACGAATACCTTTGATGTCCCTTGGATAGGTTATCTTTTCAATAACTTCAATCTTTGCCTTGTCCACTTCAATTCCCCTTTCGGAAATCTTGTGACCAAGAACTATACCTTCATTAACCATGAAATGGCACTTCTCCCAATTAAGCACCAAATTTGTTTCTTCACATCTCTGCAAAACTTTATTAAGATTGTGGAGACTGTGGTCAAAGGAGGTTCCATAGACGGAAAAGTCATCCATGAAGACCTCCACAATCTCCTCAAAGAAACCATGGAATATAGCAGACATACACCTCTGAAAAGTAGCAGGTGCATTACACAAACCAAAATGCATATGCCTATAAGCAAAAGTATCATAGGGACACGTGAAAGTGGTCTTCTCCTGATCTGCAGTGTTAACATGAATCTGAGAGAAGCCAAAATACCCATCAAGATAGTAAAAGTGGGTGTTTTTAGACCGCCACTCAAGCATCTGAAAAATAAAGGGCAGAGGATAGTGATCTTTCCGGGTGGCCTTGTTCAACTTCCTGAAATCAATACACATTCTATATCCAATAATAGTCCGCTGAGTTATTAGTTCATTTTTATCATTAAGAACAACAGTCATACCTTCTTTCTTAGGAACACAATGAAATGGACTTACCCACTTACTATCAGCTATGGGATAGATGATACATGCGGCTAGAAGTTCGAGAACCTCCATCCTAACCACGTCCTTCATCTTTGGGTTCAACCATCGTTGATGATCAACAAATGGTTTAGCATCGGGCTCGAGATTGATAGTATGTTGGCAAATGGATGGACTGATACCCTTGAGATCATCAAGAGTATAGCCAATAGCACCTCGGTGTCTGCGGAGTGTCTCCAATAGTCGCTCTTCTTCACACCTTGAAAGGTTAGAATTGATAATAACAGGATATACTTTCTTTTCATCTAAATAAGCTACTTGAGCGTATCGGGATTTGGTTTTAGATCAAACACCGGGTCTTCTTTTGGTTGTGAGAGGATTCCTAAAGGTTCAACCGGGAGGTTGTGCTTCAGGATAGGATCTTGTCTTAAAAATATGTCTTCTAGCTCATTCCTCTCCTGCATACGCATGTCATTCTCGTGGTCTTCCATAAATTGCTGCAAAGTGTCGTTAGGAGGAATAGCAATAGAAGCAATTTATTCAATAATTTTGTCATTACTAGACAAATCAGTACCACGAGGCTGCTTAGAAAACTTAGAAAAATTAAATTCATACGGCTCACCGTTGAATTCAACAGAAACTTTACCTTCGCAATCAATTATAGCTCCGCAAGTGCTGAGGAAGGGCCTACCAAAGATAATAGTGCAAAAACTATCTTGCACTGAACCATGTACCAGAAAGTCAGTAGGATATTTTACCTTCCCGCATAGTACTTCATCGTCTCTCACAATCCCGATCGGAGAGATTGTTTGCTTATTCGCAAGATGAATCGTGACATCTATGTCTTCGATCTCACACGGCTGAATCTCGTGCATGATCTCTTGATAAAGTGTGAAAGGAATAGCTCTGATACTGTATCCCAAATCACATATCCCATAGTAGTTATGATCTCCTATTTTGACAGATACAACAGGTGTACCTGAAATTGGGCCTTTGTTCTTGGCTGTGATAATGTTAGTGGAAACAGCACAAAACTAATAATAGATTCTTCAATATCACTGGTTACCAGAACCTTAACCATTGCAACTTGAGGCTTGACCTTGATCAGGTCCTCAGGTTCATCAGTGGTCCTTCCATTTTTGTTTAGAATACCTGTAAAAAAAGAGTGCTCCTTTATCCTTGAGGGATAAGGAGGCTGTTCATATATAACTGCAGGTAAAACAGGATCAGTAACATTAATCTCAGTAGGTGAATCCTTGAAAGGTTTATGATGTTGACTCTCCTTCTTCTTAGAAGAATCAACATGAGAAGCAAAGTCCTTGCAAAAGTCAATCATTAGCTGGGAATCAAGACCAATTTTAGAGCAAAAGGTATTAAAGTAATCAGTCTTCACATAACTCTCAATGTAGTCATGCTCATAGTTTATAGCGGGTTCAATACCTTTATCATTTTCCCAGTCTTCAGTATTCTTCTGGATCCTTTCAATAAGATCCCATTTTTCTTCTATACTTCTGGTCTGGAATACCCAGCTAGAGGAGGCATCCAACATCTCCTTGTCCTGACGGGAAAGCCTGGCATAAAAATTTGTAAGTATAATTTCCTTGGGGAGCTCATGGTTGGGACATTTGAGCATCAGGGACTTCAGTCTCCCCCAAGCTTGAGTGATGCTCTCTCCGTCGCGAGACCATAAGTTGTACATGTAGTTCTTGTCTTGGTGAATTTCACGAAGAGGATAAAACTTTGCATAAAAGAGAGACATAAGCTCTTGCCATTCAAGCAAATCAGAGTTATCGAGTAGCTTATACCAATCTGAAGCTTTATCTTTAAGTGATACGGAGAATAATTTCTTCATGACGAACTCCACTGTTACACCTGCAAGCTTAAATAAATAACATAATTGTGACAAATATAGCAGGTGTTCTCCCGGATGTCCTTCTCCTGTATAACGATTAGCCAAGACACAATCAATAATACCAGTTGGTATTTTATAGGGCACAATTTCAGTAGGGGTAGCAGTAACCACCACAGTCGTGGGGCGGCTCCTCATCAGCAACGAACCAACAGTAGAGGGGTCCATAAGGGCTGAGGGTAGAAACAACAAAAATAATAAAACAACAACACAAAGTAAAGGTTTCCTTACCGGCTTCACTTACCAATAGCGCTACACTCCCCGGAAACGGCGCCAGAAAAGCTCGTTGATGGCGGTGAAGTTGATAGGTTTAGTTGGGGTGCCTCCCCCGTCAACCGTGCCAATAAACGATTCTTGATAACCCACAAGTCTAGGGGATCAATTGTAGCTTTTTGATAAATAAAGATGTTGATCCCACGAGGAGCAGAAGGTATTGACAAGTGACTCTAGATAAGGAAAAGGCTGCAAACACTGAAAGGTAAATATTTAGGGGTTTTTGGTTTAAGCAACAAAAAGGTAAAAGACAAGCAAAGTAAACAGGGCAACTGAGGAGTAGCAAGTGGCCCAATCCTTTCACAAGGATAAGCCTAGGAACTGAACTTATAAGAGCTAAAGCGTTCTCGAGGGCACATGGGAGAGATAGCCATGTGCTTTCACCATATTCCGTATCGGCACTATGTGTTGTGTTGATAAGTGTTGAGTGGGTGTACCAATGCTAGTAGACCTTCTAGACTAAGATAAGTGTACTCTTATGATTACACACCTTTCAAGCATCTGCAAATACAAGGTAGTAATTAAGGCATAAGCCTAACCACAACATTACGATCGAGGATCCATAACTCCCTTGTACAAAAGTATGCGAACTAGGGATCAGGTTTCTGTCACTCCGGGAACCCACCATAAGCATCATTTATGCACAATGTATTCCCCTAGGTCCTTAATAAGGTGAAGTGTTGAGTGTTCGACTCACACAACACCACTAAGAAAATAACAACACAACTTAAATATCAAACAACACATAATACTTCAATATCATATGACTACTAACAACTAGACTTCTCCCATGCCCTCAAGAACTAAAGTAACTACTCACAAGACATAAAATAGATCATGATCAGTGGGGATAAATAGATGGTAAACAATCTGGACACAATGATAATTCTCCAACAAAACTCAATCGCATTCATCACACGGCAGTAATCAAGACCAGTAGAGTAGAGAGGATAGATAGTACGGATTACACCACAAGATAAACTTGTGAGGTGAGATTGGATGGAGGTGGAGATGGTGTTAATGTTGGGGATGATGTTGATGATGATCTCGATGATGCCCGTGACGATGATGATGACGATTGTGATGATCTCCCCTTCCGGGAGGTGATCTCCCCGGTAGAATCTGCCGGCCAGAGATGGCTTTTTATTCTCTGTAGGTTTCCGCCACGAGGCGGCGGCAAAACGGCGAAAACTCCTCTTCTTTTAGGGTTTCTACCCCAGGGGGGTAATATAGGCCAAAGGGGGCACCGAGGTGGGCCACCAGGCATCCAAGAGGGTGTCTGGCGCGTCCTAGGGGGGGCTGCGCCAGGCACCCTTCTGGTTTCCTGGTGGGTCCCCTCTGGTCCCTCTTCGGTGATCTCCCGTCAATCTTTATAAAAACGATCTATGTCAATTTTCATCGAATTTGGAGTAGATCTGATTAAGAAACTTGATGTCAACTTTTCACTGTTGAATTATGGTTTTGCTGCTTCGGCACCGGAAATTTGCGAACTGTGTAAAACAAGCCAAAACAACATAAGAAAAATAATTTAAAGTGGAATATATCAATGAATAGGGTTAAATTACAATATAAAATAGTGATGCATTTTGGACGTATCAGCCCCTGGCTGCCCCCCTTATCCTATATATTCTCCGTGGCGTGAAACTTCCGAAGACATAACCCTTTTTCTCGATCGCGCCTCTATTCCTCCGCCACCGCGCTTCAAAGATCAGGAGCGCCAACAGACCTCTTCCCGGCACCCTGTCGGATGGAGGGTTGACCTCCGGAAGCCTCTCCTCCACCATGGACGCTTCCCGGATGATCCGTGAGTAGTCTACCTTGGACCATGGGTCCGTGATCAATAGCTATGTGTTGTTCTCCAACCATCTTTGTTCTTCATGGTTTAGAACTCGTGAGCTTCCCTACATGATCGAGGCACATATGTAATTTTCTGTTGTTGCTATGCTGAGTTTTCTAAGATCTGATGGATTATGAGACTATGTTCACTTTGTAATTGAGTAATATATTTTGTTCTTATCTTTTATATTTTTGTTTTAAGTAATTCTTGCATGTTCTCCGTTGTTGTTTATTGCTTTGGCCAAGTAGTAGGTAGTGACTCCAAGAGGGAACATTATGCTTGATTGTGGTTTCATGCTCCCTGATGAAACGCTTGAGTGACAGAAACATGAGTTTAGGGATGTGTTGTTGCCACAAGGGGGAAAACAACGGTGCTTGTAACCGCGGTTGCAAGGATTGTTTACTTTACGCAAAGTGCTTTTAATGCAGTTGCCTGTTGCTTTGGGTTTACACTTTGGGTGGGGCTCGCAACTTAATACCAGCGAGATGTTCTGGATAGATATCTCACGGTGGATGATTAGTAGTAGATGCGGCTGGATTTCAGTCTACTTAATTTGGTGTACCGCCGATGCTTTTGATCCTCGTCCTTTCTTTGTAGCATAGTTAGCATTGTAGTGCGTTTTTAATCCTGTCAATTGCCCAACTGTGATTTGTTGACCTCGCATAGCATTTTTATCGTCTTTTGGGAGAGAGACATCACTAGTGAACATCACGGGACCCCGGTCCATATTCTCATCAATGTTTAGACGCTCTTTTATTTTTTGCTTTTACTTTCTAGTTTCTATCATCATTATCATTATCCCTTGCGTTTGATCCTTTGTAAACAACAAGACAGGAGAGATTGACAACCTCTCTGAACTTCATTGGGAGCAAAGTTATTTGTTGTGTGTGTGCAGGTCCACGTCAACCGCAAAATTTCTAGCGCCGTTGTCACCTACTTTGCTGCTTTTCAGTCCTACGGGAGACAAACCCTATCCTCTACATAGGGGAAATTTGCTGCTATACTACATCTCACCTTCCACTTGGGGTAACCTACGAAGGGCGAGAAGCCATTATCACCTCTCACACATCAAGCAAATTTCTGGCACCGTTGCCGGGGACTCCAATCGTCAAGATAGGGGAGTTGCACACTATCTTTTACCTTTCCTTTTTAGTCTTGTTAGTTTACCTTTTAGTTTTTATCTTAGTGTCCTTTATGAAAAACCAAAAAAATAGTTGCTATCTTTTGCCTTTGTCTTGATTTGCCTAGTTATGCTATCTTTACCATGGGTGTGGAACCACCCAAATATTGTAGGATGGACGTGTTTCACTTGGATCGTCTTTGATCAATTTGTGCTCGCGCGAAAAACCCAACCAACTTGGTTGAGGGAAAATCATTGGATGAGCACGCTCATTATACGCGGCACCGCTTATCTCAGAAAGGGAAACACTTATGGGATCAAATACAAGTTTCTTATTGTTGTGCTGAGTGTTTATGTCACATTTATGATTTTACTTGTTGTTCTAATATAGATCGTAAACACCTTCCTTTCCAATATGAGTTTAATGAAAATGTGATCCTATCTTCTTGTGCTAAAGGTGTATGATTACTTTGATGTTGAAAAGATTGAAGAGTTTATTGTTTTTTAGGGTGCTTATGAGATTGCTTCTTTGATTGAAAAGTATTACGATACTATTCAAAAGTCCGAAAACTTTGCAGTTCTTGCTTATTGCTTCGAGAATTATACTTCCAATGCTTATATTGAGGATTTTAAAAATAAAATATTTTCTGCCCAAGAAGATGCTAATGATTGCTTGACGAGGAATCGCTTAATTCTGAGGACTCACTTGATACATCCCTTTCTGAAGATCTTGATACTTGCTTTGTTGATGGCCATGATGCCAATATGGATTATGCTTGCGAAGATGAACTTGCTATATTTCCTTATGTTAAGAATGAAATTGTTGCTATTGCACCCACACTTGATTCTCCTATTATCCTTTTGAAATCTTCAACTCGTATTCCGGAGAAATGTGCTCTTATTGAGGCTCAAAGTGATGGGTTGCATTTATCTTGTGGTCCTAAAAACCATGTTGAAAACTATATAGGAGTGCTTGTAGGTCATGAACAACATGCTTTACTTGATAGTTATGTTGTTGAGTTTGTTCATGATGCTACTGAAAACTACTTTGAGAGAGGAAAATTTGGTTGTAGAAACTTTCATTTACAAAAACACCTCTCTTCATGATGAAAGTTTTAAAGTTGTTCTTCTTCCACCTTCCTATGCTTGTCACTTTGTGCTTATTTGATTTATTTTCCTATAATATGCCTATGAATAGGAATTTGGTTAGGCTTAAATGTGTTTCTTATTTGCTTCTTGATGCTCTCTTTTGCTTCAAATCCTTATTCTTATGAGAATCATCTTTTATAATCATCATGCCTAGCTTAAAGGCGTAAAAGAAAGCGCTTGTTGGGAGGCAACCCAAGATGTTTTTACTTCTGTTTTTTAGTGGTATTGATGATTGTTACTACTATAGCAACATCATTGTGTATTTATTTTCAAGCTTTGTGCCAAGTTCTAGCCTCTTATGATAAGGGAAGCAAAAGTTGTGACATGCTGTCCAGAAAATAGATTCTATCTGCTTGACGGAAAAAAAACAAAAAAAAACACCAGTTCATCTTTTTGAGCTGAATTTTTTACACAGCATGCTCTATACAATTTTGAAACTTTCATATGTTTTGAGTTTTTTGATTTGAGTTGCAGAAGCACCCCGAACAAATTGTTTACTACCTGCTGTTCTGTTTTTCACAGATTCTGCCACGTTTTGCCTTTCTTCACTTTTACAAACCTTAATCCTGCTTTTTCTTTGAAAAAACTTTTTGGAAATCTTGAGAAACAGTAGATCTTCAAGAATTTCTTTATTTCCAGTGAGAAAAATTATTTTATTAAGGGTACTAACATCTCTAATCAGATTATTATGAGTTATGTATGAAGGGAGTATTCAAGTGTGCGAGGGAAGATGATGAAAGAAGATGCGGGAGTGTCAAACGCTCAAACTTGGGATTCCCCCATGCATCCCCAACAAATATTCATGGAGACTCAATCGTCTAATCTTGGGGATCTCCCCCCCCCGCGTGCATCCCCTTCTCCATCAACAATCATCAGTTCGTCCTTCGTCTCACTATTTTTTTATCACTTCATGCGTTATGTGCTATGCTTGGAGCGTCTCGCTCTTAGGTTTCCTTTTTAGTTTTCTTTAGCTTTGCTTGCTTTTCATAACAAGTTAGAACCCAGCTTAATTTGTGTGGGAGAGAAACATGCTCCACTTCAATCTAGAACACATCATAGGATTTTCATGCTTATCTTTCTCTGTTGAGTGTTCTTTATCTTTTCGTAATTGCTGCCATGTTTAGTTTTAGTCTTTGTCTTTAGCAAGAGCTTTAACTTTTGTTTAGTTTGTTACTGGAACTCTATTTAGTTTTCATGTTTATCTTGTTAAGAGAGTTGGTTGTTGCACTGAGTTGTGTCTTGTCTTGAAGTAGGTAATTGAGGTTGCTATTCAATTGTAGTAGTAACTTGCAAGTTTTGAGGTATTGTTGTGATTAATGTTTGAACTTTTGGTGTCAAGAGCTCTAGCCTATTAGTGATAGGTGTCGTATTTTAGGAAATCCGTGTTATTTTCAAAACCTACAAAAACTAGTTGAGAACTCTAGCTACTAGATGGATCACTAATCTTTTGATAGATCGGATATTAGAGTACACTCACGTAACATGAGTCGAGGATGCGCAAGGATAACCAAACCCCCATGCAATCCTCCTCGGGGTACTTGTCTCTTTGTGAACCTCCTCATTAGATTGAGAGTTACCGATAATAAGTGCATGAGTTCTTCGAACAAATGTAAGTATTGAAAGTTGACACTTCCACCTCCTCATATTTGCTAGCCTCTTCGGTGCCGTGCATGGCCCTCTTCTCACTCCGAGAGTTGGCGTCCACCTCGCCGGTGTATCCAAACCTGTGGCATGATATGCTCTGTCATCATAAACCTCCCTATATCTTTCATCAAAACAGCCACCATACCTACCTATCAAGGCATTTCCATAGCCTTTCCGAGATATATTGCCATGCAACATCCACCTCTTCATGACTTGATCTTCATGTGATACATGTTCCTGCTACACTGGCAGAGGCATACATTTGCATACATCATGATAGCTACATCTTATTTATGTTGATTACCTTGTAAAGTGTGAAGATCTTCTATACCTTCTTGTAAAATAGAGTGTTGCCCTTAAGTGAGGAAAAGATCCCAAAGTGGACAAATTAAAAGATCTCAAAGAGTACAAATAAGAGTTAAATAGAAAGAGCCATTGAGGCCACCAAAAAATACAAAACAATAGAAAAAAAGAGGAAAAAAGAAATAAAAAGAAAGAAAGGGGCAACACTACTATTATTTTGAAAGATCCACACTCGTAATCCCTCTCTATCTTGTGCTCCATAGAGATGATCATATATGCATATAGCTATGTGGGGACCCTTTAAACTATAGAACTTAGCTTGCATATTCCAAGGATGAGCCACCTCAAACGAGATCTAGGTCTTCATGAGCGAGCAAGTTGGATGCACCCCACTAATTCCATTAGAGAGATTTTCTTAGCTGATATGTGCATCCGTTGCATGGCAATCCCTACTCCTCACATCATATCTATCATTTGGCCTTCTCTCACCTATGATTGTCCTCACTGATGTGAGCCTTTCTCACCCTTTTTGTCTTCCTCCTCCACCATATCTCTGTCTTTGCCATCCTAAGTGTCAACTCTCATGCTTACGCTCATCCATTGCATGAGTGCTCAAAATATCGAAAAGGAGTGGATCAAATTGACTTGTACCTGGCTAGTGGTCCGGGGACGAGTCAAGATAAGATTCCAAAGAAGACCAAGTGTGAAACTTTAGTAGATTGAGTTCTCAACAAATATATTTCTCTCTCGTATTCCCATCCCCCTTCTTGCACGAAAACACCATCTAGAGACATTCGAGTCACGGACAGCAAGAGCTCTTGCACCTTTATGTTCTTATGTTGCTTGTTACAATGCTAATATAGACTCTTGATTGTTATGAGTTGAATTGAATTACATGCCTTGATTTCTTTACTTTCAAAGTTCTTATATGGTTGTTAGCATGTCACCACATAAATTATGCTTGTTATCATTTACCTACTCGAGGAAGAGCAGGAATTAAACTTGGGGATGTTGATACGTCCCAAAGGTATCGATAATTTCTGCTTGCTCCATGCATGTTTTGTGTGATATTGCTATGATCTAGATACATTTTCATACAATTTTGATCATATTTGCACTAACTTATTAAATCAGTGCACCACAGTGCCAATTCATGTTTTCTGATGTTTTTCTATTTCAGTTTTCCCCCATATTAAAAGTGCTGCAAACATTCGGAAAATCAGATAAAAAATCAACGAAATGGAAGCTTCCGGAGTCCCAAAGGAGGGCTAAAGGGGCCCCACCAGGTGCCCAGGCGGCCAGGTGGCGCGTCCTAGGGTCTGGTCACGCCGGGAGGCCGCCTGGACACCGGGTGGGTCCCCTGGCTTCCCCCTTCGACTATATGTTCCTCGTGACATGAAACTTCCGAAGACAGAACCCTTTTTCTCGATCTCGCCTCTGCTGCGTCGCCGGCGCGCTTCCAAGAATTGGAGCGCCAGCAGACCTCTTCCCGGCACCCTGCCGGATGGAGGGTTGACCTCCGGGAGCCTCTCCTCCACCATGGACGCTTCTCGGATGATCCGTGAGTAATCTACCTTGGACCATGGGTCCGTGATCAGTAGCTATGTGATGTTCTCCTCCTCTCTTTGTTCTTTATGGTTTATACCTCGTGAGCTGCCCTAAATGATCGAGGCACATATGTTATTTTCTGCTGTCGCTATGCTGAGTTTGCAGGGATCTGATGGATTATAAGACTATGTTCAGTTTGTGATTGAGTAACATATTTGGTTCTTATCTTTTATATTTCTGTTCCTAAGTAATTCTTGCATGTTCTCAGTTGTTGTTTATTGCTTTGGCCAAGTAATAGGTAGTGACTCCAAGAGGGAACGTTATGCTCGATTGTGGGTTCATGCCCCCTGATGACGCTCTTGAGTGACAGAAACATGAGTCTAGGGGATGTGTTGTTTCCACAAGGGGGAAACAACGGTGCTTGTAACCGCCGTTGCAAGGATTATTTACTTTACGCAAAGTTCTTTTTAATGCAGTTGTCTGTTGCCTTGGGTTTACACTTTGGGTGGGGCTCGTGTAACACCCCGGGTGTCACATTACAATAATCCAACGGTAATCACTTTGATTAAGGCTAAGACATCTTGATTAGGCATGTGATGATCAACCTTGCCCATGGCTTGTTCAAAAAAAATCAACTCAATCAAAATTCCAGAAACATGTGACAATAAAACTTTGTCCAAAAATTGTGGAACCAATTTTGTAAAATCCCTAAAAACCAGTGGATCATGATAAACCTGCATTGAGCATTTATTGAAATTTCTAAATATTGAAAACAATCCAAACCAATAGCAAAACAACACCAATTGTCAGTTGCATTTATAAAAGAAATATTAAATGATTTTATTCTTGCCTCAAACTTTTTGTGGTAGCACTGTATGGTGTTACACTAATTATGCAACAGGTCCCACATTTAACAAAATTGTTTTGTGGCACGAACAAATAAAAACAGAAGCAAAAGAAAGAAAAGAAATAAAGCAATTGAAAAATATACTAACCTACGCCCTGGGCGAAGCCCACCCAGGGCAAGCCCCAGTAAGGCCCAGCCCACCCAGGCCATCTCCTTCTCTACAGGAAGAAGCTGGCCATGGCGTGGCGGCCATCCGGCCGCCATGGCCGTCGATGGCCTCGTGTCGGCCATCCGGCAGTGAGCTATGACGTATAAGACCACCCCCTCTCCTCGGACGAACCCTAGCCGCCATTGTGCACCTCCCCCTCGTATCTCCCTCGTCGAACCGTTCATAGCCGCACACACCACCTCGCCCTGGACGCGGCCAACGGCCACCCCGCACCGTGCCAGCATGTCCATGGACCTCGGCATCCCCGACTCCGTCACTCCCAGTGGGCAATCGAGCTCGCAAGCACCGTGGGCTGCGCCCCCTTTTTCTTCCACGCCGCGGGCCGCCACGCGCCACCGCCCGATTCGCTGTCGATGGCGCCGCCCTGGCTCCCCTGAGCTCCCCTCTGACCTCGATGTCAGCCCTCCTCCGGATTTTCCCCGTCCTCCCCGTTCGATTCGCCGATGTAGACGCCGTGGAGCCGTGCCCGCCCGTGGACGCCATTGACGTGGGATGCACTCCCGTGTGCACTGCTTCTGTCTTGGGTGCGCGCGCTCTCCACGTCCTTGCACTCCCGTCTCCCTGGTTGCACGTGGCACGCTCTGGTGCCACCGCCGCCCGTGCGCAGCCACACCCCCACCGCCGCCCGCTTGCCTGGCTCCCGCCAAGGCCGCCATGGCCGAAACCTGAGCCCGCGGCGCCTCTGCCCGCGCTCTGGCCGCGTGCCCCATGTCTTGCGCGGGCACGCGCGCACGCCCGCCACACCCCACACTCCCCGTCGTGGGCACCCACTCGTCGGAGCATCTCCGGCCGCCGTGGCTGAGTTCAGCCACTAATCCCCCTACCCCTCTAATTAAAATCGGCCCTTTAGTTATTAGGTCACTTACACTTGGGGCCCTTTGTTAGTTAAAACATTTAGTGAAAATAAAACTCACCCTGTGTGACTTACATGTGGGCCCAGCCCTTTAATTAGATCTCTGGATTATTTATAACAATAATTAAAACTTGAGTCTATGACACATGGGCCCCAGGCCTTTAACTAATCCCTGTTTAATTAAAATGGCTATTAAAACCTAAGAGTATGACAAGTGGGCCCCCTGTGATATTTAGATCAAATTAAATCAGTTTTATTAGTACTGTGTATGACATGTGGGACCCACTGGACAGTAGGCCCCACATGTCAGGTTTGACCTGGTCAACAGAACTGTTATGGATAATGTTGCTATTTATTAATAAAAGAAAATCCAGAAAATACTTTAAAATTGATTTAAACTTCAGAAATTAATATCTTTTAAACCGTAACTCGGATCAAAAAACTTTATACATCAAAATTGATCAGAAAAATATAACGAATACAAATACGCTATCCATACCCCCACCACACCCCTCTAACATACCGCACATGAGACTTTCCCCCTCCGAATCGTTTGTCCGATAATTACCCAGTATCGGTATAACTTTCCGGATGGAGTTGTTCTGAACATAAAAGTTGTTTGGAATGCATCAACGATCATGGATACACTATCCACATGTTTGTCAGATTTTCACGACACTACAGACATGGAACTTTCCCCCTCTGGGCCGTTTGTCGATAATCACCTGGAGCCGGTATTTCATCCCCGGATGAATTCCCCTTCCGAGCATAACACTTGTATTGCTCTTACGCGTTAGAACACCGTTAACATTGCGTTTGCCATGTCTTGTATTTGTATTGCTATTATTGCCGTGTATTTATTGTTTCTTCCCCCCCCCTCTTATTGTACGATAGACCCGGCGACCGATGTCGACGCCCGTGTGATCGACTACATCGTCGACGATCGTACCCCTACCGTCGAGATGCCAGGCAAGCAGAGCCATTCTCTTCCCCAGATATCGCCTATATTTTCCGTACATTTCTTGCACTAGGCATGGTTACTGCTGCTGCTACGATTACAATCCTATTCAATTGCATAGCTAGTTTTTTTCGCCCCTTGATGTACCTTCCTTTATCCTATGATGCCTATTATAATTATGCATTATTCAGCATTAAACCCTGCGCATTGTTAGCTAGGATTAGATAGCGGGCCGTGATGACTTTGGTGAGTGAACACGGATACAATATTATAACTGCAACAAGTACGGTACAATGCAGACACCGCATAAGGCCCCCTAGCTCGGCTCTGCCGAGTCACCATCAAGTGTGAGCTATCAAGGGGTAATCCTTGTACTCCACTCTTTGTTGACTCTGTACAACCGCTCTAGGTACCTGAGCAATGGTTGTCCTTAAAGGTAAGAGTCGGGCGACCCAACGGTGCCCGTGAGCGGTATTACATCGGGAATGACAAGGTGGGTACGACCGACGTTACTGGCGTGCTTGGCCCCTGCTCGTATCTCACGAGAGTTACCAAACCACGAAAAGTCGAGCTCTACCAAGAGCACACGCGAGACAAGGTAAGGAGACGGTTCACCTTTTGGGTAACTGCGTGCTTTGACAGGACGACAGAGCAGGCCCCGACGTTACTGATGGACCTTGTTGTTATTCGTTGTCCATTTGGTTGTTAGTCAGACAGCGATAACGGTTGTCTGCGAGATAATATTAAAATGCTAAATGGTTTGGTGGATGACTTTTGAGGCCCGTTGGTCTGTACGCACTACCTACCCGTGAGATTACGGTGTGGGCCCTCCGTGTCGTAGTTCGTTCGAAAGCTCTTCAGACGCAGCAGTACTGCGGCCTGATCGCCGGGAACCGGTGTTGTCTTCGTTGCTGCAGCAGGTGTGTTTGGATTTGCTTTTACTTCATCGGCTAGACTCGCACCGTGCAGGAGCGTGGAAGGGTGAGGGACCTAGACCCCTGAGCGCATAGGATATAGTTCGGTGGATGGCCTCTCTGCTGAGCCTAGGATGGGCTGCGATGTGTCGGATAGCCTCGGTGGGGCATTCCCTAACAAGGTATACGCCACCCTGGAGATCCGAGCGTGCAGGCTGAACAGTACTGCACCCCTGCAGCGAATTTAATCTATTCGAATAGTCGTGTCCACGGTAACAGGACGCTTTATGCTGAAGCCGGATCTTACCACTACAAACTACTACTTCTATTAAACTATATAGTTCCGGGTCTTCTTCCTCGCATTATTATTATTAATCATTACAACTTACTATTATACAATGCTACAGCAACTTCTGTTGCATTGTTATTACATTCAGGCCTTCTTGTGTTGCAAGACTCGTCGGAAGATGCTAGTCTTTGATAGGCCTAGCTTCTTATCCTTATTCTGATTTCTACATTGCATTCCACTATATACAGCCTCCCCTTTCCATTTGATACAAATGCATAAATGCTTAGTAGCGGACGTAAGACTCGCGGGTATGCTAGATACTCACCCTTGTTTTATGTCTCCCTTTTTGTTTTGCCTGACCGACCTCTGCAGTCGACGTTGGAGCCTTGGAGTCCAGGAGTAGGAGATCCCCAATGCCGACCACCGCAACATGAAGAACCCCGATGCCTTATACGACGTCGAGTTCCCTGTTGACCAGGAGTAGTTTTGAGGTTCCCAGGCAGGAGGCCTCGCCTTTTCGATCGTTGTTATTTTTGTGCTAGCCTTCTTAAGGCAGATCATGTGTACCCTGTGTCTGTACTCAGATACTATTTCTTCCGCTAACTTTGTGCTTTCGAGCTATTGTATTCGAGCCCTCATGGCCCCTGGCTTGTATTAACCAGCTTGTATTGTTTTATTTGTAGAGTTGTGTTGTGATATCTCACCGTGAGTCCATAATCTTGATCGTGTACCTTGCGTGTATGATTACTGTACACGATTTGATTTTGGGGGCGTCACAAGTTTGTACCATCAGAAGACCATCAGAAGACCTTTGTTTGCCCTCAGTTTCATTGCTTGTTTCATCTTTGGGGTAATGGTGGTCCTGATTGGAAGAAGGAATTTCGTTCTTGGAAAGTGGAATGTGATGAAGAATGGACACTGGTTAGTCCCTCTAAACGTCGTGCTAAACTAGGTTTAGCTGCGATGGAGAAATCTCCATCTAAGTCGGTGTTCAAGTCCCCGATTTCCAAGCACAAAAATGTTAAATTTGCGACGTTTAAGAACTATGAAGCTTGTAAGGGTTATCGTTTTCTCCCTGCTGGTAGGGACACACAACTTGTTCTTGAAGCTGGTTACTCTTTTTCACGTCATGAAATTTCCCATCTTCACGTCAATGCTGTTGTTCATGATCGCCCTCCATCGCCACCCACGTCTCCGGCGACTTCCGAAAGGCCGGTGATTCAATTTGGTAGTTTTTCCACCGTCCCAATCGGTTCGGAAGTTGTTGCTCCTAGCCGGGCTCAGTCGGGATCACCTTCCATGCAAAATTCGTTGCAATCTCCTTCCAATGTGGACCGGGACGATAGGGTTGGTTCTACTGAGATTTTTTCGGAGGAGAGCGGGACTCCTATCGTGTCTAGGTTGGTTGATTATGATTCTGATCGCGATTCTCCAATTAAGATCCCGTCACCTAAAGAGGCAGTTCAACAATTACAAAGTTTTGACGAGATGATTGAGGAGATGGCTGCTAGTTTCTGGGATTGCCAAAACTGCATCAGCATGGGCCATGCAACAAACGCGTGTACTAACCGGGTGCGTTGTAGATTGTGCTTCCGGTCCGGTCACGTAAAAAAAGAATGCCCATGCCTCATTAATGCAGCTCCTATCTGGGTGCCTAAAGTCCCATCTAAAACCTTTGGGAGTCGAGCCTCAGTTTTGTCCTCTCTTGACGATTCGGTTTCACCTCTGATACGCATGAGCTCTCCCGCAAAAAACCCCAATCCTCGCAGCGGTGGCTCCCCTGCTTCAACCTCGTCGCCGCTTTGCTCCCCCCCCCACAGCTCTCCACCGCTTGCGTCGCCGCAGAACTCTTCTGCACCCATGGCTAACTTCGAGCTAGGTCCTCGATCCTCGTCGTTTCCTCCCTGCGGTTCATGACATTGTGAATGACGGCCCAGAGAGATTTCCCCGGACTTTCTACTCTGCATCGCAACCTCCGCCACGGATGCATGAGCACTACATGGTGGCGATTGTGGAGCCACCACCGCCGGCGCACTTGGTTGGTGTCCGACGTGAGCAAGTGCTGCACTTCCTCACCCAGGAGCTTCAGGTGATTGTTCCCTCCGCCCAGACCTGGTTCCAAGGGGTAGGTTTGTTTGAAGTTGAGAATCCTGTGGTTCGAGCATCTTTTGTTGGACATGCACCTTTTGCGCTGGGCTTTGATGAAGAAGGAGATGAGTTTTTTGTTAGATTCATTCCTCGTAATGAAGGAGAAGGGTTCCGGTCTATTCATGGTCACCGCTCTGGATGGCTCATGCTTATTGGGGTGCCTCTAGACTATAGGAATACCCGCTATCTTTCTGAGGTGATTGGCACTTTTGGGCAGTTCATCGAGTGGGATCACACTGACAGGCGCATGGTCCGCTCGCTGGTCCATGCCTCCTTCCCTGAAAATGCTCTTGTGCCGAGGGATGTGGTCTTCAGGGAATTTGCTCAATGGGGGGGCACGGTGGTTTCTTGAACTGCAGCAATCTATATTCTCACTGCCAACTTTGCGGATGATGTCCTACCTACAGATGAGGACTTTATGCCACTGGATGGAAATCCCCATCCCATGCCAGGTCATATCCCACCCCCTTTTCCTGCTTGGGGTGCCCCACCGTACCCTGCATTGGGTTGGAACGAAGCTGCATTGCAACATCAACCTCAGCAGGAACAAGGTAATAATGATGTTGCACCTGAAGATGACGGTGGATGGCCTGCTTGGGAGGCAGAGGTTGCAGCTGAGAATGAGCTGGTCGATGTTATGCCCCCACAGGACCAGATTTCCATAGAGAACAACTCTTCTGCGGGCTCCAGTTCCTCTTCTGACTCTGTGGTGATTGAAGTCCAGGCGCCAATTGTGGAGGATCCTCAGCCCGTTTATAATGTGCAGGATTGGGCCATTGTGCCATACCAGCTTTAGGTCATTGTTCTGGATCCAATTGAGGAAATCAATCGTGTTCAGTTTGGTCCAGTTCTCCCTCCTGAGATGATCCTGGATCGAACAATGAGGGAGTTATTTCCAGTTATCTCTGCTCGGATCATCCCTAAGAGTGTCAATATCCTGCCCTCAACACTTCCTCCATCTGGAGACTGGTCCCTTCTTCTTCAAACTGACGAGGACCCAGTGTTGGTTGCTGAACCCCTGAGAATTGAACCTCCCCCTGTGGAAAGTTCTTCAGTGCCTGCTGTACTGGCTTCTATGGAACCTACTGTTGGTAAGAAACGTCGTAATCGGCCACCTCTGGTGCGTGATGATGTGGACTTCTCCACACGACGAATTACCAGAAGTTGTGCTAAGAAGTCTGGTTTCAAGCCAACCTCTGCTGTTCAGATGAATCCCAGTCCTTTGAGGAAGCCACGTGCAAAAAATCCAAGACTTCAAGCTCCTCCGGCTGCACATACTGAAGATGATCTTCATATCCCTCCGCCCACCCCAATCCGTGCAATGCAGGACATGGGCATCGCTCCTGAAGACCTTACTACGTCCAATCTTATGGCGGGACCGTCTGCTCCAGCATCTCCTGAAGTTTAATCATGATTGATATAACTTTTATCTTCTATAGGAGTGTGGAATGTAGTAATTGTGGTCTTTTGCTTAGTTTGAACTATGTTTTCTATGCCTCGGTCTATTGGTACGACTGCACTGGATTTTATCATGTCTGTTATGCAAACATGAGTTCTGTTTTATCGAACTTTGTTCAGTATGAATAGTTCTCATTATCATAATTGGCGTGTTATGTGCTGGAATGTGTGTGGTCTGAACTCTGCTAAAAGACAGCGTGATGTGCGTGCAAAGATTAATGAAAGTGGTTGTTCCATTCTCTGTCTGCAAGAAACCAAATGTGAAAATTTTGATCATCGTCTGGTCAGAAAGTTTTGTCCTCGTAGATTTGATAATTTTTCTTTTTCCCCTTCTGTGGGAGCTTCTGGTGGCCTTATTGTGGTCTGGTGTTCTTCCATGTTCCATGGAACACTGGTGGAGTCTAATCGTTTTGGTATTACTATCACCTTCACCTCGGTTCATAATGCTGAAGCCTGGACTTTGGTCTCTTTCTATGGACCTTGCCAGGGAACTATGAGGGATGAATTTGTGCAATGGTTATATGATCTTAACATTCCTGATGGTGACAATTGGTTATTGTTAGGTGACTTCAATTTCATCAGATCTTTCGAGAACAGAAACAGGCCTGGTGGTGATCTCAATGACATCCTCCTGTTCAATGAGATTATTGGCCACCTTGGAATTCTTGAGTTGCCACTTAAAGGTAGAGCTTTTACCTGGTCTAACATGCAGGATGAGCTATTGCTGGAACAATTGGATTGGTTTTTTACTTCTAGTTCTTGGATCACTGTTTATCCAAACACAATTGTCCTTCCCATGGCCAAGACCTCATCTGATCATGTGCCTTGTATTGTGTCCATAGACACAGATATCCCAAAGAGCAATCGTTTCAGGTTTGAAAACTATTGGGCCGAGTTACCAGGTTTTCTGGACTGTGTTCAGAATTCTTGGAATGCTCCTATTGATGCTAATTCTGCTGCTTCCATTCTGTCTAAGAAATTTAAAAGGCTTAGATATGCTCTCAAGAAGTGGTCTTTCAATATGGAATCTCTCAAGAAAGTCATTCTCAAGTGCTCTCAGGTGGTGTTAGCCTTTGATTCTTTGGAAGAATTAAGACCCCTAACTAGACCTGAGTTTAATTTCAGGCAAATTGTGAAATCTCACCATGAACACCTTCTCAGATTACAATATTTATATTGGAGACGGAGGTGTACTATCAGGGATATTAAAGTAGGAGAGGAGAATTCAAAATTCTTTCATGCTATGGCTTCTGAAAGAATGAGGAAGAGCTCCATCTCCTCTTTACATGCTCCTGATGGGGCTGTTCTCTCTGATCATGAGCAGACGGCCAACATGTTGTGGAGCTCTTACAGAGAGAGAATGGGGGTTTCCCAAGGTATCCATATGGACTTCAATCTCCCTGATTTAATCCAACCAGTGGAGGGTTTACAGGATTTGACCACTCCCTTCTCTCAGGCTGAGATTAATGAGGTTCTCAAAGATCTCCCTGTAGACAGAGCTCCTGGGCCAGATGGTTTCAATGGTTTATTCCTTAAGAAATGTTGGCCCATCATTCAACCTGATTTTATGAATCTGATTTCTCAGTTTGCTGATGGCTCTCTCAAGTTGGATTGTCTAAATGGTTCTTTAATCACCTTGATTCCAAAAATTCTAGCTCATGTTTGCCCTAATGATTTTAGGCCTATATCTCTGACTAACACCTGCCTGAAATTCCTCACAAAGTTGCTTGCTAATAGACTTCAGAAGGTTATTCTACAGTGCGTTCACTTGAATCAATATGGCTTTCTTCAGTCTAGATCTATTCAGGATTGCTTAGCATGGGCTTTTGAGTATATCCATCAATGCAAACAGTCTAAAAAGCCCCTTCTTATTCTGAAGTTAGACTTTGAAAAAGCTTTTGACACTATTGAACATGAGGCTGTTCTTCAGGTTTTGGAACACAAGGGGTTTTGTCAGAAATGGATCGGTTGGATTAGAGAGATTTTAGGCTCTGGATCTTCATCCATCTTGTTGAATGGAGTGGCTGGTAAACAGTTCTATTGCAAGAGAGGGGTTAGACAAGGAGATTCTCTGTCTCCCCTGCTGTTTGTATTGGCTGCTGATCTGTTACAATCAGTAGTCAATAAAATGCTCCATGATCAAATCCTGACACTGCCAATTGATTCTCATGATCCATATTACCCTATCATTCAGTATGCTGATGACACTATAATGGTAATTCATGCTGATGAATCTCAGTTGTTGGCTATCAAGGAGATGCTTATCAGGTTTCATGCTTCCACTGGTCTCAAAGTGAACTTCAATAAATCCTCTTTAATCCCCCTGAATGTTGATGAGGCTATGACTGCTCATCTTGCTGAAGTGTTTGAGTGCTCCATTGGATAAATGCCTTTCACTTACCTTGGTTTACCACTGGGTACTACCAGGCCTAAAATTCAGGATTTCATGCCTTTGGTAGATAGGGTGGAAAGAAGACTCTCTGCTAGTTCTGCTATGCTGAATCAAGGGGCAAGGCTTCAGTTACTCAATTCAGTAATTTCCTACATGCCCATTTATCACCTTTGTAGTCTTGCTATCCCTCAGGGCATCTTCAAGCAGCTAGAGAGAATTCAGAGACAATGCCTCTGGAGAGGGAACTCTGATACCCCAAGACAATCTCTTGCTGCTTGGGAGCTTGTTTGCAGGCCTAAAAAGAAAGGTGGTCTGGGTATTGTCAACCTGCAAATACAGAACAAATCTCTACTTCTGAAGCACTTGCATAAGTTTTATAATAAGGAGAATGTTCATTGGGTTTCCCTTATTTGGAACACTTATTATAATGGCAATGCCCCACATGCAACAATGTTGTGTGGATCCTTTTGGTGGAAGGATATCCTTAAACTAAGTGACCTATATAGACCAGTGACCTCTGTCATGATCAATGCTGGGGATTCTGCACTTTTTTGGTCAGATGGGTGGCGCATCAATGGCTCATGTAGACCTCTGCGAGATAGGTTGCCTCATCTTTTCTCTTTTGTGAGAGATGACAAGCTATCTGTTAATGATTTTTTGAGCTTGGAGGATGAAGAGATTTTGTTTCACTTGCCACTCACACAACAAGCTGCTGATGAATACTTCTGTCTTAAGGACTGGATTTCTAATCTTCAAAGAGATCCTCAAGCTGCTGATTCTTGGCACTGGCCTGGTAAATATGGTTATACTTCCAAAGGGTTCTACAATCTTATGCATTCTCACATGTCATCTGATCAATCTTGTGCCTGGATATGGAGGAGTAAGTGCACCATGAAGATAAAAGTTTTTGGCTGGCTCATGATGTTTGACAGATTAAACACTAAATGTCTACTTGTTAGGAGACACTGGAGACCACCCACTGAGGATAATTCTTGTGTGATGTGTCACTCACATGATCTTGAAGACAGACTGCAGTTGTTCTTCTCTTGCAACTTTAGTTGCAGAGTTTGGAACTATCTGCAAATTACATGGGGGGCCAATGGATCCTTGCATTCTTGTTTACAACAGGCCAAAGATTCATTTGGTCAGTCTTTCTTCATGGAAGTCATGCTTACTGCCTCCTGGTGTATCTGGATAGTCAGAAATGGGAAGACCTTCAGGAATGAGAGACCTTCTTTTCATTCCTAGAGAAGGCACTTTGTGCATGATATCACCCTGCTTTCACATAGATTGCAGGGTGATCCTAAGAACAGATTGATTTCATGGATCAATTCACTGCTGTAACATCCCAAAATTTTCCAAATTTTGGAATGTTAATAAATAATATAATATTGATTGAATTATTTTGATTTTGGGGTAAATAAAAACTTTTCCCTTGAGTTTTTGTTTAAACCTTTACAAACCATTTAATAAAATTGGATAATAATTTATCCAACAATGAAAAGTTTGGTTTTCAACTTTATTAAAAATTCAAAGAATGATTTCCTTCTTTTGTCTTTTTGAAACTTGGTAGGAACCACAATTAAATATTTTAGAGTGAGAATAAAATGACTTTCTCAAAATTTTGTGGTCCCATACTCATTCTCGAATTTTATTTGAAATTGGAGTTTATTTGATATTGACATTTAAGAGATATTTAAATATTTCCAATAATTTAATAAAGAAAATGAGAGGAGATAATATGACTTCTCCAAAAACAGTATTGGAAAAATTTAATAATGTCGTTAATGAGTTTTTTTTTCATAAAAATCTATTTCTAAAATTTATTCTAAGAGGGAAATATAGTTTTCCTAGACTCTCTATGTTTTATTTGGCCTATACAATTTTATTTGAGAGTGTTTAACCCAGATAATAAAAATAGGATTCCTAAGTCAATTGGACTGAGGTCATCTATCTAATTTTTTCCCTCTATCTCTCTTTCCTTTTTCTTTATCTTGGAACAAATTTCCACTAAGGCTCATATCATCTTCTTCTGTCTCACGTTCACGAATGAACGAGTCACTCGTTACAGAAAACGAGGTACATGGCACCTGGACACATTCCTCCCCTCCTTCTACTTAATTCCTTGACCGATTCGATATGAAGTCCACATTCGTAGCACATTATAAGGAATTCATTCAGGCAATTAAAACCTCACTTTAATGCTTTTAATGCCATTATTTCTCCATGAATGACATTAAATCCATTTCCAAAACCTCACTTTTAATGCCCATTATTTCTCCATGAATGTCATTAACTCTATTTCCAAAACCTTGCTCACTCTCCTTCTATGGACCTCCCATGACCCTATAAATACCGCCCCTAGGACCCCTTTGAACCACACATCCCCACGCAGAAATTCCCTCTCCAAAACCCTCTCGTTCATTAGCAATTCATCTTCGGAGTTAGGATACATCCACACTTCCGATGAAGATTGCGTCACCATGGAAGGTACCTAGTCCATATTTCTTCCTCTAGTTTCTTCCCCTTGCCGATGCGCACCGTTGTGACATATTTTTCCTCTCGATTGCAAGGCCGGAGCACGCCGTCCGTGTCATTGTGCTCTTCATGCGTTCTTCTCTACTCCAGCGGAACTTCTCGGCTATCCAAAGGCGAACATGGAGCTATAACCTTGTCCATCGAGTCGCCCAAATCATCCTCTACCCCGTTCGGTTGTTCGTTGACGCCGGAGACCTTTTTCCAAAATTCCGGCGATATCTCCGGTAAGATTTTATCCCCTTTGTTCATCAATTTTTTTTGTAAAAAATTGAATGGTGCGGACCCATCAGAACTCGCCACGTGGCATCCTTTTATTAATTCCGTAATTCATTTTAGCAAAAATATCCAAACTTGGAAAATTCATATCTTCTAGCCCGTAAGTCGGATTTCCACAAATTTTATATCCCCGAATTCCTTGGAAAATGTAGTTTATTATTTTACAGTAATATTCCAATTTTGATAATTCGAAATTTAACTCAAATTTATTTTTATAATTTGAGTATATTTGATATACATCTTATTCTATAATTTATTTGGAATATTTTCTTCATCAAATTTGATCCTTAAAATCAAATCTTTCCGTTTGGACAATTGTCACATTCTTTCCATCATATAAATACACTATTTTGACCTCAAATCTTCGTCTTAACTTCCATTTAGTTATATCTCTTTTTTATATAAATTTGGCTATAAAAATTCAATCTTCTCAACAAGATCATCACGATTTCTATCGGATCTTTTTGAATCCAATCCAAGAATTGATTTCCTATTCAAATATTCATATGGACAAACCAACTGAGTTTGACATACTCTCCATCCAATTGATTTTATAATCAACCTCCAACATATCCAATTTATTTTACAATCCTCGGATATATGATTTCCATCATATTTCCATCCAATCCAACTTGATCCTATCTCAACCTATCCATGCCATAGTAATTAGTTTATTAATAGTAATAACTAAATATTTATGTTGTAATTGTATCTTTTTGGATCTTTACTTTGGATTGAGTTGTGTGTTGAAGGGTTTCTCTTTTACCGTTAGATATATTGTAGTGAGATGGAGAGATGACTACGAGTAGAATATTTCATCGTCAGGATCCAGGCAAGTTACTCTTTTGATCATGCTCCAGTATTACCTATATTTTTGATATGCATTGTAGTCCAACTTAAATATTATGCATTGGTAGGATTATATATTATGCTATGCTATTACACCCAGTAGTTCATTGAGTTAGGTCCGAACCTTATATCATTGTCGCCATCGTGTAGAATTATACTGCTTTGCTAAGTAGACGTGGATTGGGAAGTGATCCATTATGAGGTATGAGCGACTAAGTAGTAAACAGGACCAAGATAATCTTAATGAACCACCTGGGTGGAATGGTTGGGGCACCCTGGAGGAACCAGTGGATTTGCCTGAGTGACCTGGAGATGGCCAGTAATCACTGCGGAATGCCACCCAGGCTTAAAGGGATCAATCATATTTTTCATAACTAGAAGCTTACGTGTGCAGCCACAAGCTATTATGGGCTCTGGCTTGGTTGATTAGTTGTAGTGACTCTTACTAGGTGGTGCTACGAACGTAGTTATGAGTAGGTGGGATGAGCACCGCCAGAGTGAGGGAAACTCTTCTAAAAGACCATGTCTCGACCTTCCGATTCTCATACAATGTGAAGTGTGATGAACTACAAAGGAGGTGGTCGAGTCTTGTGGGGAAAAGTGCACAAACCTCTGCAGAGTGTACAAACTGATCATGATTAGCCGTGTCCACGGTTACGGACAACTTTGAGCATCTAGAAGTGGGAATGTTGACGGATCTCATCATATTTAATTAATCAATCGGGTTTAATCAACTTTGGGAATAGATTGACTTGGAGAAACCAACTCAATCATATTATGAGCTTTGTAGTACTGTTATGATACTCTTTGAGTAGGACAAAATCAGCTTTATGCAAACTGAAACTCTTAGAGCTTTTCCACCAGCCAAAATTTCATGTAGAAGATAGGTCTGTTATATATTCTTTTGGGAGTAACTTGCCGTACATTCAAAGTACTGACCCATTTTGGGCTGTAACCTTTGGTGTTGCAGGATTGTATACGACGAGTAAGTGATACGATGTAGGGTTACGATGTCTACACTCAACTTTGCCGTTGGTGTTGATGGGACTCCACTTATGTATTGCTTGTTTCCGCGGTGTATTCTAGCCCAAAGGCTATAAGGTAATAAATACCATGTACTTACATTACTTTTTGACATGTGATTTATGGTATTTCATCGAGTATTGTGTGTGCTAGCATACTGATCCAGGGATAGCACAGAAGCACAGTAGACTTGGTTCCCTTCGGGACCAGGTCGTTACAACTGCATTAGTATAGGTAGGATTAGTTTTCTTCCTTTCCTTTCTTGTTCTGTTTTATTATTTACCTGTACCATTCTTTGAGAACCTTTGGTTCTCCCATGCAATAAATTACTGTGGAGCTCATGCTTCACAGTCTTAAAATTCAAAAAACAAGTTGGTACCAGAGCCGACTTCCTGTAGGAAACCCCCTTCCAACTCCTTAGTCGAAGTCAAGTCTAGCCTTTGAAAAACTACTTTACTAACAGTGTCGTGTGGCTTATCGGCCCACATCGCAAACTGGATGGTGTTAGGATCTTTTTCTCCGCACCTTTACTCTGGGACTCTAACCTCTCTCCACATTTGGGTTAATGATTTTTTCTAACACTAAATTTAGGTTCTCGTACCTCCTTCCTTCCAGAGAGCCCTGCATTCCATATGGTCGCTTACTTCGCCAGAAGATGTCGAAGTTACTCTCCGATAAATTCTCGAGACCCTTATGCCCACCGCCTTGCGATTCCCCACCACCGATAAGTTAGTGTGGAAAATTACATACACCTACAGTTTGACCATTCGATCCCAATTGCACTTGTTAATACAAGATACCCGGTAATATTCTCTGTTGTTTCAAAAATCGTTTGTTCCTACTGCCTTGCAGCTTCTTTTCACCCTGCGGATAATTCCTCATATTTATCGAGGATCCGTTCATCCTAAGTGGTTCCTGTGATTCCAAAATTACATTGAAATACTATTCGATCTCGCGACAATCCTCGGCAGCCTAGTGCTTTAGATATTCTTCTTACCTTCTTACACTATGATTAATCCCGTTTGTCTTGTAGTGTTTGATGACCTCCCTTGGCATTGCCGTTCTGATCTATGGAATCATCGTGTGTGCTAGTGCACGCAATCATCAGATGATACCTATGAATCCATTCTTCTGGCTCAGACGTCATTCCGGACATGAGCTGGTTCTCGGTAAATCAAACCTTAATTGATTAACCGTCAAGCTTCTATTCAACTTATTCATGTTTGATCGATGTATCTGAATCTGAATCTGATACACCGATATGGAAGTAATATTTCCTTTGTACTTAAGCATCGAATTATTATGATGCTTATATCTCTAATGCTTTGGCATTCTTTCTTCTTATGGTGGAGTACCGATACTCGCACCAGACTCTCTGTATGCCGCCTGACCTTTTGGGTGGATTGCTACCTGTTGGAATTATGCCCTAGAGGCAATAATAAAATGTATTATTATAATTCCAAATTAATTATTAATGTTTATATGTCTGTGCTATAAATGCAATGGCCTATGCGGAGGTTTGCCAAGTGCATGTTAACTGCCTTTGGAGGAAAACCCATATGCTGGTGTGGAGTATAAACACAAAGTGTTCTTAGTCTGCCTCTAGGACTAACCTGTGTATTATGGATGTCATGTTTTCCTTACATAGGGCATTGAATATGACGGTAATACATGGGAGCACATTGTTACCAGAACAAGGGTGCTGAACCGACCCAATTGTATGATTTGCTTTGAGATTTCATAATCATTGTATTATGAGTTAAATCATCAGATGAGTTGAATTTGCATGTATCCTTATAGACCATGAGAATGTTAAGTACCTACATACCGGAGGGTGGGTTTTGAATCTATCCTAACACCACCCGTAACAGGCGTGACTATAACGGCTTTGCTCACTCACACTCGAAAGTATGTCTAGCGACTTGATGATTCAAGTAGGGATTTGCTCCTCCTTCTCAGGAGAGATATTCTTTGGTCCCTCTCGGTATTACATATCCACCAACATCCGGCCGGATACTTTGTGAATAGATCACATGGGATACGGAATACATGAACGAGAAAAAGAACAAAACCGATATGAGGATAATTGGTATAATGATTAATGAGTTTATCATGCGGATACCTATATAATCTCACCTCATGTTTTGTAAAGTATCGCGAAGTAAAGGGATTGGCATGTCAACCAGAGGTTCACTCGAATTCATATTCGTGTAGGTGCGGAACCATTATGGGTGTCCATGGCTCCGCTATTGGTTATTGATCCGAAGAAAGTCAGTTTCCGGTTCATGTCCGTATTCTACCAAACCTATGGGGTCACACACTTAAGGGTGGTAGATTTGTTGAGTACTAGAGTGATAGGAGAACGAGTATAACACACCGGAAAAAGTTTCGGAGTGATTGAGATTTAATCGGAGAGAAAACCGGAATCATTTCGGGGCACCGGTAAAGTATCGGGAAGAGTTTTGAGAAAACCGGGTAAAACCGGAGGGCCGGAAAAGTTCTGGGATGGTCTAAATATGTTTAATATTTATTTATTGTGAATTATATAATTGTTTTAGAATTAATAAAAGGGATTAAATATCAATGGGCCCCCTCTCACTTGGAAGGCCCAAGTGGGGAGGGAGCACTTGGACCAAGGAGGCCCATGTGGGGAAGGCGCCTAGCAGGAAGCTTCCTCCTAGGGGAGGAAGCTTCCTCCCCCCTTCCTTGGCGCCCCACCAGGTGGAGGGAAACCCTAGGGCACCCCCCTAGGGCTTCCCCCTCCTCCAAGGTGGCCTTCCCTCCCCTCCCACTATAAATAGATGAGGAGGGGGCACCCCCAAACAGACATAGAATTTGTTCTTTTGCCTCAGGGCTGCCCCTCCTCTCTCCTCTCTTGTAGATCTGATCTCCACCATATCTCGAAGTGATTATCCTCCCTCCTCTCTACTTCGGAGGCGCCGAGCTCTGGACGGCGGAGCCCTACCGGATCTACTACACCGTACGTGTGGATCAACCGTAGAGAGATGGTATGTTCGATCTTCGTTTGAGGGACTTCTAGATCTGTTCGTGGGACGTCACACGGATCACATCTGTTTGAGGGATTGAACCGTGTCAATCTTCCCTAACTCTCCATCAACTTCTTCCGCTGCGAGAGAACTACCGTTTGAACGGTTGTTAAGGTAACAAAACCGCTAACTGTGTTTTGCATCTATCTAGATCCAATCTTGGGACTTGGTTTCGTAGTGCCGAATTTTTTTGTTTTCTACTCCGAATCCCAACAGTAGTATGAGAGCCAGGTTCTAGTAATAGATGCAGGTTCGATCTAGAGTTCATAGTGATGAACGGGCATTGCACAAAATTTTCATTGTGCGTGGTTTTTTGATAATAGATCTAAACTGAATCTTCTAGTTGCTTCCCCTCTAATTGCACAAGTTGATCCCTCGTGTATTGCTTGATTTTTTACAAACATCTTGCCCCTCGGGGTCCTTCTAAGTTGCTCCTGAGTATGCTGGTCGCGCGAAGATGATTTGGGTCTTGATTTTGGTGTGGAAAAATTGTGTAACAATAGGGGCGTGTTAGATTGTTGATCTAGCACGGGGATCACGCGTATTGGCGATTGTTTAGTATGGGTCATGAGATTAAATTGTAGTCTCATGGTTGATACGCCCCGAGTTTTAATTGTTGGATATATGCTCTAGAGGCAAATAATATATGATTATTCCAATATATCTAAGCAAGTTCATAACCAGTTTCATACCGTGCTAGAACTGTATCAGTGAAACAATGATGCAGGTGTGGTATAGAAACCCCAGAGTTCCTAGTTAGCCTCTACATCGATAACTAGTTCATGGTCAACATGATGGTCGTGGTTTCGCGATCATGGACAATTAAGTCTCTTGACTATGAGGTCACCTCACGGGTTAAGTGACGTGATGAACATTACCCAAAGAAAGCATTACAGCATGATCAAATCTTATGAAGGTTCAGTGTTGTAATTACAGAACGTGGTGGACCGTTCCTTTGACCGTGAGTACGTGCATAATCACTATCTTCCCGGATGCTTTGACTTACATCCCACCACCTGACTGAAATATGCGGGTCATAACGGTTGTATCTTGGGTATTCCGTGGAGATATGTTGAGGAGTATTGTTTACAAGAGCGGGATTTGTCAATCCATATGATGGATAGATACTCAGGGCCCACTCGGTGAGATTCCATCCATAAAGCTGCGCAGCGTGTGACTAGGTCACGGGGATGAATATCACGGGAACGAGTGAATGAGGATTTGTTCGGAACGAGGTTGAACCAGACATAGGATATCATTGATCGAATCTCGGAACAATCCAGTATCGCTGACAAAGGGAATGCTATACGACGTAAGGTCCAATCGGTGTTGATATCCGGAATGCACAGGGGTCATTATGGGCATCCAGGTCCCGCTGATGATCATTGACTGTTGCCTCTGCATGGTCATGACTGGAGTGTTCTCGGACCGTAGGGTAACACACTTAAGGGATCGATGAAATCGGAGACCTTTTCGGAACCATCGGAGCAACCAGAGAATAAAGGAGAAAATATCGGAGGAGTACCGTATTGAACCGAAACAAGTTCGGAGTGAGCCGGAAGAGTTTCCGGAGCACCGGGAGATGGAATAATATGTTTTAGTTATTAATTAATTGAATTAATAATTAAAATCATTTTATTTCTAATTAATATGTGCTATGGGCCTTAGTGGAGAAAAAGGCCCATTAAGGAATTAAAGGGAAAAGAAAAAGAAAAAAAAGGGGGGGGAGGCGCCATGGGCCCTAGGGCCCATGAGGGGTGCGCCCCCTCTCCCCCCTTGGCCGGCCACCCCTTAGCAAAGGGGACTTTAGTCCCACATTGCTAAGGGAGGTGGGTTGACTCCCTTCCCCAGCCTATATATAGATGGGCAGGGTGCACATAATTAATAGAGAAAAATTCATGAGAAAATAAATATAACTCCGAATTGAGATCGGTTTTCTCCGGTCTCCTCCCCTCTCTGGTCTCTTCCACGGTGGGCTCCCTAGTGTGAGCCTGTAGTGGAATTGAGGCTTCTCTGCTAGAATCGAAGGCCGTCGTGCTGCCGAAGCTCCGTCCGGAGGTCTGCTTCCGCCCCCTCCGCTGGATCGGAGAACGGAGGTCTCCATCGAGTCTCGTACGTGTGCGAGTACTACGAGGTGCTGCACGTGTGGCACTACACCCATCCGGGTGCTCAACACAGCCAGGGGGCTGTGAAACTTGATCGACTACATCAACCACGTTTGCGGGAACGTTTCCCGCGCAACGGACTACACCCCGAGATATGTTATTTCCGCACTACTGTCAGTTACGGTAATACGGCTAGCTAGATCTTGGGTTAAGGGAACGCTAGTTAGAAAAATTTGTGTTTTCTGCTACGAACCCCAACAGTGGTATCATGAGCTAGGTCTATGCTTAGTATTACTGTACGGATAGAACACATCGGGGATGTGGGCGTTGATTGTATGATTGTTACCCTCTCACGTGTACTTGTTCACATCTGCGGCATTGTTTGATGAAGCGGCCCCCGACCGACTTTACGCGTACTCTTACGCGAGACTGGTTCCACGCTTGACATACGGCTTGTACCGTATAAAGTGGCTGGGGGGGTGTCTGTCTCTCTACTTTAGCGGATGTGGCATTTGCAACGGAGGTCCCCCGTGCGGGGTGTAATAGAGACAATCGTATGGTTGACGTTGTGGTTGACTCGTAGGTTAAAACTTGTTTAACCATGAAAGCCCTAGCAGCCACGTAAAACTTGCAATATACAACTAGACCGTCTAAACCTTGTATTGCAAAGTGGGGGCTATCGTTTGTTTGTTTGTGATGTAGTGATAGCTTTGCTATGTGTTACTAGTAAGTAGTAATCGTGATCATAAAACAGACTAAAATGGAGACACTGTAGACTTAGTGTTGCCATAGCCCAGACATCTTAAAACTTGCTAGTATAGGATACACGACGGTAGCATGTGATAAGATTATCCCTTAACAAAGCCAAACACAAGTATTCTACCGAAGTGTGCACCACCTGGAAGGTTCTCCCATATGGCTTGATGCTCCGTACATACCGGAGTTGTCCTACATATTCAATGGAGTTCGCATGAGGTTGGGTTCGGCAAGCCTGGCATATGCAAATATGGCCTTGCTGAGCAGCATATAACATGGAGGTTAATTTGGCGAGCCTAGCATATGCAGATATGGCCTCGGAATACTAGAGATCGAAAGATCGAGCATGAGTCACAGTATATATAAGATAATGTGATCGCACAAGTTGTTGTCTACCTTTGAAACTGACCCGTTGGCCGTGTGATATTCGAGGTCGGGCAGTGAATCTGGATCATGTAATCACTAAAACTTCTTAGGGATGGAATTTTTTGGTGTGAGCTCATATATAATTTGGTTATATGAACTCATTGTTGTGAACTAGTCTTAATTGTGTTCCTTGCAATTATGTTTGTAGAAAATGAATGCACTAGAGCAACGTGAACTATCTTTCTTCATGGAAGGTGAAAGACTTAAAGAAAATGGGTCAAACTTCATTAGTTGGTATTCACACCTTAGGACGTCGCTCAAGAGAGCAGACATCTTGTTTACAATAGAAATGCATGTGGAAGAACATCCGGACGATGATGTTGGCGACCAAGAGATACTTGATCATTATGCTCGCCGACAGAAATGCTCCGTAGTCAGGAATGTCATGATCTTCAGCATGTCAGAGGAGTTGGGCATACAGTTACAGGACACTGGCCCATATGACATGATGGACACGCAAAAGACAATGTTCGTACGTGAGTTCAGAATTGCCAGATTTGAGTTAGAAAGCAAGTTTCTATCTACAAAGATGGAAGAACGCACAAGCCTTGATGATCACTTAGACAGGATGCATGAGATGTACCTGACCCTGGTGGAGGACTATGAATATTGGACAATGAACGAAAGCACCACGGAAAAGTTTGCGATAAATACGTTATTGCACTCACTCCCTCCGAGTTATGGTGATTATGTTCATAGCTATGTCGGAAGAGGAGCTAATATGAGTCTCCAGAACTTCATGACTGATCTCTTGACCGCGGACATAGCTCCTATAGAGGATGCAGAAGTCGTGGATGGAGAAGGTATATACTTTATAAATGTTTACTCCCTTATACAACAGTTGCAGTAAATGAGTATCTGATACTTATTCTGTTTTATGAAAACAGGACCTGCCGTTGCATGGACGGGAAGAGGTGAAATCAAGGATTGATGGATATCAAGTCAGTTGATGGCCAGCATGGATTCCACCGAGACATCTATCATAGGAGATACTTAGAGTATTAGATAAATCTTATGTAATCATTATAGTATGAACACTTAGTTGTGTGTCTTGCATCTCGCGAGACAAAGTTATTCATGTAATGAGACAAGGCAGTTGTTCCATCTTTATGAATAAAAGAGTGATTATACTTTGATTACATCTTGATTTATGATATGATAGAAAGCATTTATAATACTACTATTATTGTCAAGAAATATTCAATGTTTAATGATAAAGTTGTCTTGATTATAACAAGTCAAAGATCTGATTGCATGAGGTGACTTCATAACTGATGAATTCATTAAATGTATGATCTATTAACTTGTGGTTTCATTAACGAATGAAAATCAGAACTTGTGCCAATCATTATACATAAATGATGTATTAAATGGGCACGTGAGTTATCATTAAAGACTTCATATGATTAATTGAAAGTTGTATTCAATTGAGATCATGAAACTGAGATTCAGGAATCACAGTGAGAAGTGAGAATACAAGGATACATATCACTACGCTACGATCCGAAGTGATAAGTATTGATATTGACATAATGGGAGACTTGTGGAAGTTGTACCACAAACTACGATGGAAGTTGAAAGTGCTAGACTACTTAAACCATTCGTAGTCATACTAAACCATAGTATGGTCTAAACGTTCTTTCCCCTAGCACTATAGTTATTGTCGAATAAGTTGTTTAATTCATTAAGTTAAAACACCCACTTCATGAATAGGAAACCATCCTAATTCTAACGAGACATGATAGCTCCATAACTGATGGTGTTATAAGGTTCTTGAAAGAAAGAATTTCTTTGTAATAAAACTACGAGCAATTGACATTACATATTCTCCCCGAATAGCAAAATGTGTGTTGCTCAATTGGTAATACGAGAAAAGTCTCTCGACACGGATCCAATGGGAGATAATGGAAACTTTGACCGGGGTATTGGACCTTGCCTTCAGAATATCAGAGTATTGCAACGGAAGCATGTTCCGCTGTAATGACACTGCATAAGGAAGGATATGCCAGAGATGATTGATCTTGGTATATGAGTTGAAGCCATTGTTGAATTTAGAAGGTTATCATGAATACGTTCTGTACAGAACAATGATCATGAGTCTTCTTGATAAAACAATAGGGGAATAATATTGCTTGAAGACACAAAGGAATGATGGTAGCCTAGAACACGAGGAGAAATAAAATAATATTGAGTTACATTAAGGATGGCTCACGTCCTGTGAAATAAATCGGTTATTTCATATTCTCGACAAACTGGAGAGTTATTGAGAAAAATGTAATGGACATAAGGCATTATTTGGTTATGACCAAAGTTCAATGGTGATTGACTACGGAAACGTAGGAATGCTTTAATCAATAAAATATTTCATTTACACTACGATGGACCATAGCCTGAAATTGCATCTTAGTCAAATTTGGATTTGAAAGAGAATTGCAATGGGCATGACGAAGGTTACTTCGTTAAAAGGATGGACTACAGTACCTCAAGACAGGAACCCTCAACCTTGATTTGATCAAGTGATTTTGTGATGACCAAAATATTGAGTGGGCCTGCAGTTTCATGAAACTGAGTGGGAGCTTTGAAGACTTCCCGGAAACTTGGAATGCAGAGGGCATTTTCTGAGTGGGAGCTTTGGAAGCATTGTCATTATGTGAGACATAGTGGAACAATAAAATGACTTGATGAAAGCTGAACCACAAATATATGAGTATATGATGGATATATTTGAGTGGGAGCATGATCATTGTCTCAAACATATATGCAGTGATATGTGTGAAGAATGATCTCATATGTATATATATGGATATGCATTGATTGTGTATATAGAGAATCGTCTTATATACATATGTGCATTATGATATATATAAAGCTTAAGGCAAATAAAATACAAGATTGCAAGAATCTTCTTTTATATGAAATACCAACACATTACACGTTGAAATCTATATGAGTAGATTAAGATACGGATAATGAAACGAAGTGAAGGTTGGAATAATCTTCTAGACAAGAAACAGGTTCTTGTGGCTAGAAATTATATAATGGATGAAATCCAAATATCACAAGCAATGTCTTGATGGATGAATAGAGATGCACCATGTACTTGACATGTGATCTTATATGTTCTTGACATATGATTCTACCATATAACATGTGTTGTGAATCCAACAACAAGATGACTCAAAAGTTCTTGGAAGAAGAACAGATTCCGATGTGCTTTAGGAGTAAAACACAGAATCTGAATAAAGTCCAAGCATTCAGTATAGAGAGGCATACTGAGGACTATTCTCTAAAATATAGAAAGGGTAATAGACTTGAATGTAATGCAGGATTACAATTGCAAGCCATATTATGGGTCTATATGGAATTAGAGACATCACCAAAGACATGAAAGAAAAGTGAGCAAAATTCACGGTACTACAAACATAATACTACTTAAGAAAGTAGACGTATGGATAAAAGTTTAGCGTTAGAAGTATTGGACTTCTGGCTGAGTGTATTTCCCAATATATATGACTAAGGATGAGTCTTCTAAAGACTGAACCAAGAGATCATTGGAGGATACTGTGAAATAATAGTCTCACTCTCCCGCGAAACTTATATCCAACCATTATATGATAATGAGTGGTATGTCAAAAGAGTCTTTGACCTATACCAGTTGCAAAGGAAACATACGAATCTGAATTGGTGCAGTTCGTTGACGAACCCTCTTCCATGAGCATGCATGATCAATGAAACACTTATGTGATAAGATGATTATGATCGGGAAAAATGCGGCTAGATTATTAGCACTCTAGTGCAAGTGGGAGACTGTTGGATATATGCTCTAGAGGCAAATAATATATGATTATTCCAATATATCTAAGCAAGTTCATAACCAGTTTCATACCGTGCTAGAACTGTATCAGTGAAACAATGATGCAGGTGTGGTATAGAAACCCCAGAGTTCCTAGTTAGCCTCTACATCGATAACTAGTTCATGGTCAACATGATGGTCGTGGTTTCGCGATCATGGACAATTAAGTCTCTTGACTATGAGGTCACCTCACGGGTTAAGTGACGTGATGAACATTACCCAAAGAAAGCATTACAGCATGATCAAATCTTATGAAGGTTCAGTGTTGTAATTACAGAACGTGGTGGACCGTTCCATTGACCGTGAGTACGTGCATAATCACTATCTTCCCGGATGCTTTGACTTATATCCCACCACCTGACTGAAATATGCGGGTCATAACGGTTGTATCTTGGGTATTCCGTGGAGATATGTTGAGGAGTATTGTTTACAAGAGCGGGATTTGTCAATCCATATGATGGATAGATACTTGTCGGGACCCGGGGTTAGCGTATGCAAGTACAGCTAAGACATAGTCATATGGAGAGCCGAGAACCGCACCCACTTGTCTAAGCAGACAAGGCCAAGCACTGAACATTCTCGGAAAGCATCGTACGTGAGGGGCATCCCATCCAGGCCGGATGATCAACTGTGATGGGTCCTCATCGTCCGCGCACAAGTCTAATGATATGGGTGGTGAACTCCCATATTCAAAGACAAGTCGCCTCAACCATACTATCGACTATCTCGAAACTCTTACATAGACTTACTCCAGCCCGATCACTTAGTCGGGGTCTAGGGCGGGCTCGATCGTACCACAAAGTGTGCACGAGACGGAGTCTCGAGCAATCGCATCGCGATGCCCCAAGCTGCGCACATCTAAGGGCCACTTGGTGTATGAAAGACCGCCAGCCAGAACACAACTAAGGTCTCGAAAACCCATACAAATACATGCATGTTATAAACATACACGCAGCACACATGCCTTGTATGAACAGCAGGTATCATTGCAATTCTCTACAAAGTATATACTTTATTAATAACTCTTACAGAGTGCACACAGAGATCACAAGCATGTGATCCAACATTACAGCAAGCATACGGAAGCAAAGTAGGTCTGAGTACAGACAAGTTTAACAAATGGCTTAGAGAAGCCTTGACTATAAACAAGCCCTCCACGAGGGAACCAGTCGTCTGACTGGGACTACACTAGCTTGGTCTTGGTCTGAGTCTTCATTCTTCGAGCTTCAGGTAGAAGCCACCATCGGGTCGGTGGGTTTATCTAAAACATATATTAAGCAAACGTGAGTACAAAGTCGTACTCAGCAAGACTTACATAGGAGCTATACTACTCATGCACATGTATCAAGGTAAAGGGGGGTGGGGTTCACTTGCAGAATGCCAGCTTTCACTTGGCTAATCCTGAACTACGAGTACCAGACTTTGAGATAAGAAGCGTACACGAGTCCACTACTTTCACCAACCAATTACACCACTATGGTGCCTTCCTCGACTTCCCCACGAGGAAGCACGCCATAGCACTCACACTTATCTTGGTGTGTTTTAGAAGTATCCAGTTCAAGTTGTCTAATAATCAAGCTAAGCTTTCCAAGCAGTCCATAACCGCGGACGCGGCTATTCGAATAGTTTTGTTAACCTTGCAAGGGTGTACCGCTACACACACGTGCCATCAGTTACCGCCTTTTGCGTGTCACCGTTCAAGAGATGACAGCGAGGATGCCACCACAACCATTACCTCATAGCCGATCTAGTCCATGAAAGCCGCCTATCTGGGTTGTCTGACACTATCGTGAACCCGGCCGGTTTACCGAAGTGGACCCAGACGATGTGTGCGTGGTGCGCAAGCCGGTCTCGGATGAGCCGTTCTCTCACTTGGCTACCAGGCCACAATACCTACAGAAATCCGAACTACTGCGACATCTGGACATCGAAAGGGATGATTTAGTAAGCCGAGAGGGGTCAGTGAGCCCAATGTGTGGTTGTACTCTTCATCTTGGATCACCAAACAAGAACTCGTGTTAGGGCGGTGTTCAACGAGACAACCCACCGTGTACTCCTACACAGCCTCTCATCGTTCACCTTGTATTAGGGTAGATTCACCAACACTTTTCTACCATCATCAACATGATCATTCCCTTCCCGACTCACATCACAGTATCAACATGGTATCATACTAAGCATGCCATAAGCAGTAACATTGCAGGGGCCACATGATATCAAACAACTCCTACAGTTGCTAGGATTGTGGTTTGCTTACTACTGTGACAAAATGATAGGTCATGCAAAGGAATGGGTTCATCTATGCGGTAGAATCGTAACATGGTGATCATCCTATACAATGCATAAGCGAGACATGAGAGGGAAGTGGGATTTTATCGACATGATCAATGGGGGTTTGCTTGCCTTGCTGACGAGGTTCGGGTTCGGGGTCTTCAACGAAGGGGGTGACCTCGGGCTCCGGCTCCACGTCTATCAGCAACATGACAATCATAGGATCAACATAATGTACAATGCACAATCACATGAATAAGATTGAAAGGGTGATGTTCATGGCACTGATGTGTTGAGCATTCCATTTAAATGGAGTATATTGCAATTTGAATTGCAAATTCAAACTCCACATTTGAATTCAAACTTGACCAAGTTGCATGTGACATTGATTGATCATTTTGAATTATTTTCAAATGTGTATGATATGCCTCTGAAGTGTGGTTGAATTGTAGCTTAATTCCATGGTCCAAGTTGCAAGTTCAATTGATTTGAATTTGAATTAAATTCAAATAAACCAAATGACATATGCTACTGGTCCCATTTTAAATTCAACTCAAACATAGTTGAAAGTTGCATATTTGGAAACATAATTTTCTCCTGATCATTTTTCATATATTATTTGTCCAATTTGGAGTTAATATGAATTTTCTATGAATTTCCAAAGTTTGGGGTATTTTCTGGAATTTCTGGAATTATTTAATTCATTTTGCTTTTCTGGAAATTCATTTAAATCAATTATTGCATCAGCATGTGGTCATGCTGACGTGGGGGGGTCTGACAACAGGGGCCCACCTGTCTGTGACACAGGGGGTTAATCCAGTGGTTAACTTGATTAAACAGAGGGATTAGGGGCTGGGGCCCCACCTGTCATTGGCTGAGGGGGGGGTTAACTTAGTGATTTAGGCCCTAATGGCGCCGGCTTGACGCCGGTGGCTCTGGCCACGGCGGCGCCTCTCCGGAATCATCTACGGGGCACGAGAAGGGAAACGGAGACCATGGGAGTGCTCCTGGAGGTCGTCCGCGTCGAGTGGTGCCATCAGGGGCTCGGGGGAGGGCCTGGAGCGATGGCGGCGACGAGCTCGGCGGCTACAGAATTCCGGCGACGTCGGGTTTGCGTTCTGGTGCGGGGTTTTGACCGCGGCTTAGTGAGAAAAGATGCTGGGGACGTCAGGGAGGCGATGGGCTAGCTCGGCGAGTCCAAGGCGCACGGGAGCAAGTACCTCACCGGCCATGGCGGCGGCGAGGCTCGGCTCTCATGGCAGAGGTGGCTACGGGATGAACGGGGCACCGTGGGTTTAGGGGAAAAGATCGTGAGCTCACCACGAGGGCGATGAAGCAGTCAGTGGGCTCGGGGAGAGCTCAACGGCGGCGAATCGACGTCGACGACCTTCGGCTGTCGGCGGCGAGTTGAGGAGCCTTGCGTGGTCTCGGGGACGAATTGGCTCGCCAGCTTCTGCAGGGTGACGAAGTCGTCGGTGAGGAGCACGGAGGACGCACTGGTTCGGCCTCTAGGGCACGGTGGCCGCGTCTCGCCATTGCCATGGCCTGCGGCTGCTCTCGGGTCAGCTGGCGGGAGGGAAGAGGAGGGGTGGAGAGGCTCTGGAATGAGGGGGATACGATGCACGGCGCAACGGCGGTTCTCCAGGACACCGAGGAGAGGACACGGGGGCTCTGGAAGCTTCAAGGCGTCGAGGTGGCTCCGGTGCGCGCTCTGGACGCCACCGAGCTGCTTCGGCGCGCGGGAGGAAGACGACAGAACGGGGGAAGTTGGGCTGGGCCGGCTGGTGGGCTCGGGGGGGATTAGTCGGGCCTCTTCGCAGGTAAGCCCCTTTTCTTCTTTCTGTTTCCTTTTCTTTTTATATTTTCTGTAATATGTTTGACCTAGCTAAAAAAAATAGCTAGGTATTTTTATAAATGCTGAAATTTTTATATGGCCTCATAAAAATAGAGAGCTAGCCACTTATAAAATTTGAGCATTTTTGAAATTCAAATAATTTGAACTTAAAATCAAATAGGGTTTTATTTAATTTCCAAAGCCACTGTTTGAATATTAGAAAATTCCATGAGCATGGGATTGCTCCCAAACCATTTTTAAAATGATCAGTACCATTTATAGGAATTTTCCAAATGTTCAAATGAATTTTGGAAAAAGATTTATTTCTGGCCTTTTTATTTAAATTCTCAGGGCTTTTCTTTTCCCCAATTTTGATTTTCCTTTTGAATTTTTGGCATGAATGCAAGGTACCTCTGATCCAAGCACATACCTAACTTGGGGTTGTGACAACTCGCCCCCACTCAAAAGAATCTCGTCCCGAGATTCAGAAGTCTGCGGGAGGAAGGAGGGGTACTCGGCACGGAGACGGTCTTCTCTTTCCCACGTGGCTTCTTTCTCGGAGTGGTGAGACCACTGAACTTTCAGAAACTTGATCTTCTTTCGGCGAGTGACACGCTCTGCTGAATCAAGAACACGAACAGGGTATTCTCGATAAGAAAGGTCATCTTGGAGATCAAGCGTTTCATGGTCGACTTCGCGGATGGGGTCCTTGAAGCAACGCCTGAGTTGTGACACATGGAATACATCATGTACTCGGGAAAGTGCGGGGGTAGTTCAAGTTGGTAGGCAACTTCTCCACGTTTAGCTAGAATGCGGAAAGGTCCGATGTAACGTGGGGCCAACTTGCCTTTGATACCGAAACGTTGGGTTCCCTTCAGAGGAGTAACCCGAAGGTAAGCCTTCTCATCCAGATTGTAGCTCTCTTGCCTATGATGACGATCATAGTAGCTTTTCTGACGAGACTGGGCTGCTTTCAATTGATCACGAACAATGCGAACTTGCTCTTCTGCTTCCTTGATCATATCCGGTCCAAAGAATTGTCTTTCACCGGTTTCAGACCAGTTTAGTGGTGTTCGACATCGTCGTCCATAAAGGAGTTCAAAAGGAGCCATGTTCAGACTAGATTGAAAACTATTGTTATAAGAAAATTCGGCATATGGAAGAGAATTCTCCCAATGCTTTCCGAATGAGATAACACAAGCTCTGAGCATGTCTTCAAGGATTTGGTTAACCGTTTCGACTTGACCGCTAGACTGAGGATGGAAAGCCGTACTAAAGGAGAGATGAGTTCCCAAAGCACGTTGGAAGCTTCCCCAAAATCTAGAGGTGAAAAGGCTACCGCGATCAGAATTGATTTCCAAAGGAACACCATGAAGGGATACAATTCTGGAGATGTACAAGTCCGCTAACTGGCTAGCAGTTATAGACTCGCGAACCGGAAGGAAGTGAGCAACTTTGGAAAGCCTATCTATGACAACGAAGATGGCATTGTTTCCTTTCTGGGTTCTTGGAAAGACGGTGATGAAGTCCATACCGACTTTGTCCCATTTCCACTCGGGAATAGACAAAGGTTGAAGTGTACCAGCAGGTCTTTGATGTTCTGCCTTAATGCGACGACAAACATCACATTCGGCAACAAATTGAGCAATGTCTCTCTTCATCCTAGTCCACCAAAATCTCTGGCGTAGATCTCAGTACATTTTTTTGCTACCGGGATGAATTGAGAGGGGTGTGTCATGGGCTTCTTTGAGGATGAGTTGCCTTAGTTCCCTACTCTTAGGTACTACTAAACGATTTTCAAAGAATACCGTTCCTTTATTATCTGTGGAGAAACATTTAGCAACTCCGCTAGCAATGTTCTCCTTGATCCGGCGAACACCTCGTGCACGCCTTTGGGCAACTATGATTTGATCCTCAAGAGTTGGTTTCGCCACCAAGGTTGAAAGATATCCATGAGGAACAATCTCAAGGTTGAGCTTGCGAAAGTCCTCATGAAGAAGTGGTTGATACTGCTGTAACATGAGGTTGTTACAGTACGACTTACGACTTAGTGCATCAGCCATGACATTGGCCTTGCCTGGGGTGTAAGAAATTGCTACGTCGTAATCTTTTATCAACTCAATCCAGCGTCTTTGCCTGAGATTAAGATCTGGCTGGGTGAAAATATATTTGAGGCTTTGGTGGTCGGAATAAATCTCACAACGATTACCAAGGAGGTAATGTCGCCAAGTCGTTAGAGCATGAACTACGGCAGCGAGTTCAAGGTCATGGGTAGGATAGTTCTCTTCATGTGGCCGCAACTGGCGTGAAGCATAAGCTACCACATGTCGATTTTGCAGAAGTATGCATCTTAACACTTGCCGTGATGCGTCACAATAGATCTCGAAATCCCTTTTGGTGTCTGGAGGTGCAAGCACGGGTGCAGAAGTTAATCTTCTTTTTAGCTCTTGAAAGCTTTCCTCGCACTTGGGAGTCCATAGGAATTCCTTATCTTTCTTGAGGAGTTCAGTTAGAGGCTTTGCAACTTTAGAAAAGTTCTCGACGAAGCGTCGGCAATAGCTGGCTAGGCCAAGAAAACTTCTAACTTGCTTAACCGATTCAGGTGGAGTCCAGTCAAGGACGGCCTGAACTCTCTCGGGATTCACAGCAATGCCTTTTGCAGAAATCACGTGGCCTAAGTAGGTCACTTCTGGTAGCCAGAATTCACACTTGGAGAATTTAGCGTACAGGCGATGCTCTCTAAGTTTCATCAATACCAGCCTTAAGTGTTCGGCATGATCTCCTTCGTTCTTCGAGTAGATGAGAATATCATCAAGATAAACCACAACAAATTTATCTAGGTACTCCATGAAGATCGAATTCATCAAGCGTGAGAATGTGGCGGGGGCATTGGTTAAACCCAAGGACATGACGGTGTACTCGTAAAGACCATAACGAGTAGTAGAAGCCGTTTTGGGAATGTCCTCGTTTCGGATTCTGATCTGATGATAACCTAGTCTCAAATCCATCTTGGAGAAGACGGAGGATCCTGCAAGTTGATCATAAAGATCATTGATCCTGGGCAGTGGGTATTTGTTCTTTATCGTCGCTAAATTTAGCGGGCGATAATCTACGCACATCCTTTCTGTTCCATCTTTCTTCTTCACGAATAGAACGGGGCAACCCCATGGCGATGAGCTAGGGCGGATGAAGCCTTTTGCCAACGAAGCATCCAGTTGGGTTTTTAGCTCAGCTAACTCATGTGGGGCCATTTTATATGGGCGTTTGGAAATTGGTAAGGTTCCTGGAACAAGATCCACTATAAACTCTACACACCTGTTGGGTGGCTAGGTTTAAGGATTTTGGTTATTGGACGGTTTTCCTGAGGATGACCAAGGTTTACTAGGGTTACAACAGATATGTCAGAGTAGCAAGGTACCCCAACACGATGGTTAGTGTGGTTCTTCTTGCTAGAAGACATCTAAAGTGGGAGGAAGGGCTGCAATTGAAACACTATAGGTTTCTAGAGGAAACCTACATCAAACACTAAAGAATTGTCGGGAACGCCACCTAGAAGTTCTTCTAAAAGGACAACCGAAAAGGAGGGAAGAATTTTGCAAAAGCATCAGATTTTGAAGAAACCTGGAATGACTCGGACAGCATAACGGCTGTAATTGCAAGAAAACAATTTTCTTTCAATGTAGATACAGCACTTACATAATACGATGTAAGAAATCAGCATTACAACAATGCTAGGAAACTGGACACAACTTTCCTACAGTTACAAGGAAGCAAACAACGAGATGTTCTAGTAAGACATAGATGAGCCTAGTCCTATCATCCCGTAGAAAAGATAAGGGTGACACCAGAACTCAGATCGATGAGGGTAAGGAGAAAAAAGAAGCCTTACGTTATTCCCTTATATACCCAGAGTAACTATATAACTATAGAAGGCTAGACTCGACTTCGGCCAAGGCTGATAATCCTACAGTCAGTCCTGCTCTGATACCAAGTCTGTCGGGACCCGGGGTTAGCGTATGCAAGTACAGCTAAGACATAGTCATATGGAGAGCCGAGAACCGCACCCACTTGTCTAAGCAGACAAGGCCAAGCACTGAACATTCTCGGAAAGCATCGTACGTGAGGGGCATCCCATCCAGGCCGGATGATCAACTGTGATGGGTCCTCATCGTCCGCGCACAAGTCTAATGATATGGGTGGTGAACTCCCATATTCAAAGACAAGTCGCCTCAACCATACTATCGACTATCTCGAAACTCTTACATAGACTTACTCCAGCCCGATCACTTAGTCGGGGTCTAGGGCGGGCTCGATCGTACCACAAAGTGTGCACGAGACGGAGTCTCGAGCAATCGCATCGCGATGCCCCAAGATGCGCACATCTAAGGGCCACTTGGTGTATGAAAGACCGCCAGCCAGAACACAACTAAGGTCTCGAAAACCCATACAAAGACATGCATGTTATAAACATACACGCAGCACACATGCCTTGTATGAACAGCAGGTATCATTGCAATTCTCTACAAAGTATATACTTTATTAATAACTCTTACAGAGTGCACACAGAGATCACAAGCATGTGATCCAACATTACAGCAAGCATACGGAAGCAAAGTAGGTCTGAGTACAGACAAGTTTAACAAATGGCTTAGAGAAGCCTTGACTATAAACAAGCCCTCCACGAGGGAACCAGTCGTCTGACTGGGACTACACTAGCTTGGTCTTGGTCTGAGTCTTCATTCTTCGAGCTTCAGGTAGAAGCCACCATCGGGTCGGTGGGTTTATCTAAAACATATATTAAGCAAACGTGAGTACAAAGTCGTACTCAGCAAGACTTACATAGGAGCTATACTACTCATGCACATGTATCAAGGTAAAGGGGGGTGGGGTTCACTTGCAGAATGCCAGCTTTGACTTGGCTAATCCTGAACTACGAGTACCAGACTTTGAGATAAGAAGCGTACACGAGTCCACTACTTTCACCAACCAATTACACCACTATGGTGCCTTCCTCGACTTCCCCACGAGGAAGCACGCCATAGCACTCACACTTATCTTGGTGTGTTTTAGAAGTATCCAGTTCAAGTTGTCTAATAATCAAGCTAAGCTTTCCAAGCAGTCCATAACCGCGGACGCGGCTATTCGAATAGTTTTGTTAACCTTGCAAGGGTGTACCGCTACACACACGTGCCATCAGTTACCGCCTTTTGCGTGTCACCGTTCAAGAGATGACAGCGAGGATGCCACCACAACCATTACCTCATAGCCGATCTAGTCCATGAAAGCCGCCTATCTGGGTTGTCTGACACTATCGTGAACCCGGCCGGTTTACCGAAGTGGACCCAGACGATGTGTGCGTGGTGCGCAAGCCGGTCTCGGATGAGCCGTTCTCTCACTTGGCTACCAGGCCACAATACCTACAGAAATCCGAACTACTGCGACATCTGGACATCGAAGGGGATGAGTTAGTAAGCCGAGAGGGGTCAGTGAGCCCAATGTGTGGTTGTACTCTTCATCTTGGATCACCAAACAAGAACTCGTGTTAGGGCGGTGTTCAACGAGACAACCCACCGTGTACTCCTACACAGCCTCTCATCGTTCACCTTGTATTAGGGTAGATTCACCAACACTTTTCTACCATCATCAACATGATCATTCCCTTCCCGACTCACATCACAGTATCAACATGGTATCATACTAAGCATGCCATAAGCAGTAACATTGCAGGGGCCACATGATATCAAACAACTCCTACAGTTGCTAGGATTGTGGTTTGCTTACTACTGTGACAAAATGATAGGTCATGCAAAGGAATGGGTTCATCTATGCGGTAGAATCGTAACATGGTGATCATCCTATACAATGCATAAGCGAGACATGAGAGGGAAGTGGGATTTTATCGACATGATCAATGGGGGTTTGCTTGCCTTGCTGACGAGGTTCGGGTTCGGGGTCTTCAACGAAGGGGGTGACCTCGGGCTCCGGCTCCACGTCTATCAGCAACATGACAATCATAGGATCAACATAATGTACAATGCACAATCACATGAATAAGATTGAAAGGGTGATGTTCATGGCACTGATGTGTTGAGCATTCCATTTAAATGGAGTATATTGCAATTTGAATTGCAAATTCAAACTCCACATTTGAATTCAAACTTGACCAAGTTGCATGTGACATTGATTGATCATTTTGAATTATTTTCAAATGTGTATGATATGCCTCTGAAGTGTGGTTGAATTGTAGCTTAATTCCATGGTCCAAGTTGCAAGTTCAATTGATTTGAATTTGAATTAAATTCAAATAAACCAAATGACATATGCTACTGGTCCCATTTTAAATTCAACTCAAACATAGTTGAAAGTTGCATATTTGGAAACATAATTTTCTCCTGATCATTTTTCATATATTATTTGTCCAATTTGGAGTTAATATGAATTTTCTATGAATTTCCAAAGTTTGGGGTATTTTCTGGAATTTCTGGAATTATTTAATTCATTTTGCTTTTCTGGAAATTCATTTAAATCAATTATTGCATCAGCATGTGGTCATGCTGACGTGGGGGGGTCTGACAACAGGGGCCCACCTGTCTGTGACACAGGGGGTTAATCCAGTGGTTAACTTGATTAAACAGAGGGATTAGGGGCTGGGGCCCCACCTGTCATTGGCTGAGGGGGGGGGTTAACTTAGTGATTTAGGCCCTAATGGCGCCGGCTTGACGCCGGTGGCTCTGGCCACGGCGGCGCCTCTCCGGAATCATCTACGGGGCACGAGAAGGGAAACGGAGACCATGGGAGTGCTCCTGGAGGTCGTCCGCGTCGAGTGGTGCCATCAGGGGCTCGGGGGAGGGCCTGGAGCGATGGCGGCGACGAGCTCGGCGGCTACAGAATTCCGGCGACGTCGGGTTTGCGTTCTGGTGCGGGGTTTTGACCACGGCTTAGTGAGAAAAGATGCTGGGGACGTCAGGGAGGCGATGGGCTAGCTCGGCGAGTCCAAGGCGCACGGGAGCAAGTACCTCACCGGCCATGGCGGCGGCGAGGCTCGGCTCTCATGGCAGAGGTGGCTACGGGATGAACGGGGCACCGTGGGTTTAGGGGAAAAGATCGTGAGCTCACCACGAGGGCGATGAAGCAGTCAGTGGGCTCGGGGAGAGCTCAACGGCGGCGAATCGACGTCGACGACCTTCGGCTGTCGGCGGCGAGTTGAGGAGCCTTGCGTGGTCTCGGGGACGAATTGGCTCGCCAGCTTCTGCAGGGTGACGAAGTCGTCGGTGAGGAGCACGGAGGACGCACTGGTTCGGCCTCTAGGGCACGGTGGCCGCGTCTCGCCATTGCCATGGCCTGCGGCTGCTCTCGGGTCAGCTGGCGGGAGGGAAGAGGAGGGGTGGAGAGGCTCTGGAATGAGGGGGATACGATGCACGGCGCAACGGCGGTTCTCCAGGACACCGAGGAGAGGACACGGGGGCTCTGGAAGCTTCAAGGCGTCGAGGTGGCTCCGGTGCGCGCTCTGGACGCCACCGAGCTGCTTCGGCGCGCGGGAGGAAGACGACAGAACGGGGGAAGTTGGGCTGGGCCGGCTGGTGGGCTCGGGGGGGATTAGTCGGGCCTCTTCGCAGGTAAGCCCCTTTTCTTATTTCTGTTTCCTTTTCTTTTTATATTTTCTGTAATATGTTTGACCTAGCTAAAAAAAATAGCTAGGTATTTTTATAAATGCTGAAATTTTTATATGGCCTCATAAAAATTGAGAGCTAGCCACTTATAAAATTTGAGCATTTTTGAAATTCAAATAATTTGAACTTAAAATCAAATAGGGTTTTATTTAATTTCCAAAGCCACTGTTTGAATATTAGAAAATTCCATGAGCATGGGATTGCTCCCAAACCATTTTTAAAATGATCAGTACCATTTATAGGAATTTTCCAAATGTTCAAATGAATTTTGGAAAAAGATTTATTTCTGGCCTTTTTATTTAAATTCTCAGGGCTTTTCTTTTCCCCAATTTTGATTTTCCTTTTGAATTTTTGGCATGAATGCAAGGTACCTCTGATCCAAGCACATACCTAACTTGGGGTTGTGACAACTCGCCCCCACTCAAAAGAATCTCGTCCCGAGATTCAGAAGTCTGCGGGAGGAAGGAGGGGTACTCGGCACGGAGACGGTCTTCTCTTTCCCACGTGGCTTCTTTCTCGGAGTGGTGAGACCACTGAACTTTCAGAAACTTGATCTTCTTTCGGCGAGTGACACGCTCTGCTGAATCAAGAACACGAACAGGGTATTCTCGATAAGAAAGGTCATCTTGGAGATCAAGCGTTTCATGGTCGACTTCGCGGATGGGGTCCTTGAAGCAACGCCTGAGTTGTGACACATGGAATACATCATGTACTCGGGAAAGTGCGGGGGTAGTTCAAGTTGGTAGGCAACTTCTCCACGTTTAGCTAGAATGCGGAAAGGTCCGATGTAACGTGGGGCCAACTTGCCTTTGATACCGAAACGTTGGGTTCCCTTCAGAGGAGTAACCCGAAGGTAAGCCTTCTCATCCAGATTGTAGCTCTCTTGCCTATGATGACGATCATAGTAGCTTTTCTGACGAGACTGGGCTGCTTTCAATTGATCACGAACAATGCGAACTTGCTCTTCTGCTTCCTTGATCATATCCGGTCCAAAGAATTGTCTTTCACCGGTTTCAGACCAGTTTAGTGGTGTTCGACATCGTCGTCCATAAAGGAGTTCAAAAGGAGCCATGTTCAGACTAGATTGAAAACTATTGTTATAAGAAAATTCGGCATATGGAAGAGAATTCTCCCAATGCTTTCCGAATGAGATAACACAAGCTCTGAGCATGTCTTCAAGGATTTGGTTAACCGTTTCGACTTGACCGCTAGACTGAGGATGGAAAGCCGTACTAAAGGAGAGATGAGTTCCCAAAGCACGTTGGAAGCTTCCCCAAAATCTAGAGGTGAAAAGGCTACCGCGATCAGAATTGATTTCCAAAGGAACACCATGAAGGGATACAATTCTGGAGATGTACAAGTCCGCTAACTGGCTAGCAGTTATAGACTCGCGAACCGGAAGGAAGTGAGCAACTTTGGAAAGCCTATCTATGACAACGAAGATGGCATTGTTTCCTTTCTGGGTTCTTGGAAAGCCGGTGATGAAGTCCATACCGACTTTGTCCCATTTCCACTCGGGAATAGACAAAGGTTGAAGTGTACCAGCAGGTCTTTGATGTTCTGCCTTAATGCGACGACAAACATCACATTCGGCAACAAATTGAGCAATGTCTCTCTTCATCCTAGTCCACCAAAATCTCTGGCGTAGATCTCAGTACATTTTTTTGCTACCGGGATGAATTGAGAGGGGTGTGTCATGGGCTTCTTTGAGGATGAGTTGCCTTAGTTCCCTATTCTTAGGTACTACTAAACGATTTTCAAAGAATACCGTTCCTTTGCTATCTGTGGAGAAACATTTAGCAACTCCGCTAGCAATGTTCTCCTTGATCCGGCGAACACCTCGTGCACGCCTTTGGGCAACTATGATTTGATCCTCAAGAGTTGGTTTCGCCACCAAGGTTGAAAGATATCCATGAGGAACAATCTGAAGGTTGAGCTTGCGAAAGTCCTCATGAAGAAGTGGTTGATACTGCTGTAACATGAGGTTGTTACAGTACGACTTACGACTTAGTGCATCAGCCATGACATTGGCCTTGCCTGGGGTGTAAGAAATTGCTACGTCGTAATCTTTTATCAACTCAATCCAGCGTCTTTGCCTGAGATTAAGATCTGGCTGGGTGAAAATATATTTGAGGCTTTGGTGGTCGGAATAAATCTCACAACGATTACCAAGGAGGTAATGTCGCCAAGTCGTTAGAGCATGAACTACGGCAGCGAGTTCAAGGTCATGGGTAGGATAGTTCTCTTCATGTGGCCGCAACTGGCGTGAAGCATAAGCTACCACATGTCGATTTTGCAGAAGTATGCATCTTAACACTTGCCGTGATGCGTCACAATAGATCTCGAAATCCCTTTTGGTGTCTGGAGGTGCAAGCACGGGTGCAGAAGTTAATCTTCTTTTTAGCTCTTGAAAGCTTTCCTCGCACTTGGGAGTCCATAGGAATTCCTTATCTTTCTTGAGGAGTTCAGTTAGAGGCTTTGCAACTTTAGAAAAGTTCTCGACGAAGCGTCGGCAATAGCTGGCTAGGCCAAGAAAACTTCTAACTTGCTTAACCGATTCAGGTGGAGTCCAGTCAAGGACGGCCTGAACTCTCTCGGGATTCACAGCAATGCCTTTTGCAGAAATCACGTGGCCTAAGTAGGTCACTTCTGGTAGCCAGAATTCACACTTGGAGAATTTAGCGTACAGGCGATGCTCTCTAAGTTTCATCAATACCAGCCTTAAGTGTTCGGCATGATCTCCTTCGTTCTTCGAGTAGATGAGAATATCATCAAGATAAACCACAACAAATTTATCTAGGTACTCCATGAAGATCGAATTCATCAAGCGTGAGAATGTGGCGGGGGCATTGGTTAAACCCAAGGACATGACGGTGTACTCGTAAAGACCATAACGAGTAGTAGAAGCCGTTTTGGGAATGTCCTCGTTTCGGATTCTGATCTGATGATAACCTAGTCTCAAATCCATCTTGGAGAAGACGGAGGATCCTGCAAGTTGATCATAAAGATCATTGATCCTGGGCAGTGGGTATTTGTTCTTTATCGTCGCTAAATTTAGCGGGCGATAATCTACGCACATCCTTTCTGTTCCATCTTTCTTCTTCACGAATAGAACGGGGCAACCCCATGGCGATGAGCTAGGGCGGATGAAGCCTTTTGCCAACGAAGCATCCAGTTGGGTTTTTAGCTCAGCTAACTCATGTGGGGCCATTTTATATGGGCGTTTGGAAATTGGTAAGGTTCCTGGAACAAGATCCACTATAAACTCTACACACCTGTTGGGTGGCTAGGTTTAAGGATTTTGGTTATTGGACGGTTTTCCTGAGGATGACCAAGGTTTACTAGGGTTACAACAGATATGTCAGAGTAGCAAGGTACCCCAACACGATGGTTAGTGTGGTTCTTCTTGCTAGAAGACATCTAAAGTGGGAGGAAGGGCTGCAATTGAAACACTATAGGTTTCTAGAGGAAACCTACATCAAACACTAAAGAATTGTCGGGAACGCCACCTAGAAGTTCTTCTAAAAGGACAACCGAAAAGGAGGGAAGAATTTTGCAAAAGCATCAGATTTTGAAGAAACCTGGAATGACTCGGACAGCATAACGGCTGTAATTGCAAGAAAACAATTTTCTTTCAATGTAGATACAGCACTTACATAATACGATGTAAGAAATCAGCATTACAACAATGCTAGGAAACTGGACACAACTTTCCTACGGTTACAAGGAAGCAAACAACGAGATGTTCTAGTAAGACATAGATGAGCCTAGTCCTATCATCCCGTAGAAAAGATAAGGGTGACACCAGAACTCAGATCGATGAGGGTAAGGAGAAAAAAGAAGCCTTACGTTATTCCCTTATATACCCAGAGTAACTATATAACTATAGAAGGCTAGACTCGACTTCGGCCAAGGCTGATAATCCTACAGTCAGTCCTGCTCTGATACCAAGTCTGTCGGGACCCGGGGTTAGCGTATGCAAGTACAGCTAAGACATAGTCATATGGAGAGCCGAGAACCGCACCCACTTGTCTAAGCAGACAAGGCCAAGCACTGAACATTCTCGGAAAGCATCGTACGTGAGGGGCATCCCATCCAGGCCGGATGATCAACTGTGATGGGTCCTCATCGTCCGCGCACAAGTCTAATGATATGGGTGGTGAACTCCCATATTCAAAGACAAGTCGCCTCAACCATACTATCGACTATCTCGAAACTCTTACATAGACTTACTCCAGCCCGATCACTTAGTCGGGGTCTAGGGCGGGCTCGATTGTACCACAAAGTGTGCACGAGACGGAGTCTCGAGCAATCGCATCGCGATGCCCCAAGATGCGCACATCTAAGGGCCACTTGGTGTATGAAAGACCGCCAGCCAGAACACAACTAAGGTCTCGAAAACCCATACAAAGACATGCATGTTATAAACATACACGCAGCACACATGCCTTGTATGAACAGCAGGTATCATTGCAATTCTCTACAAAGTATATACTTTATTAATAACTCTTACAGAGTGCACACAGAGATCACAAGCATGTGATCCAACATTACAGCAAGCATACGGAAGCAAAGTAGGTCTGAGTACAGACAAGTTTAACAAATGGCTTAGAGAAGCCTTGACTATAAACAAGCCCTCCACGAGGGAACCAGTCGTCTGACTGGGACTACACTAGCTTGGTCTTGGTCTGAGTCTTCATTCTTCGAGCTTCAGGTAGAAGCCACCATCGGGTCGGTGGGTTTATCTAAAACATATATTAAGCAAACGTGAGTACAAAGTCGTACTCAGCAAGACTTACATAGGAGCTATACTACTCATGCACATGTATCAAGGTAAAGGGGGGTGGGGTTCACTTGCAGAATGCCAGCTTTGACTTGGCTAATCCTGAACTACGAGTACCAGACTTTGAGATAAGAAGCGTACACGAGTCCACTACTTTCACCAACCAATTACACCACTATGGTGCCTTCCTCGACTTCCCCACGAGGAAGCACGCCATAGCACTCACACTTATCTTGGTGTGTTTTAGAAGTATCCAGTTCAAGTTGTCTAATAATCAAGCTAAGCTTTCCAAGCAGTCCATAACCGCGGACGCGGCTATTCGAATAGTTTTGTTAACCTTGCAAGGGTGTACCGCTACACACACGTGCCATCAGTTACCGCCTTTTGCGTGTCACCGTTCAAGAGATGACAGCGAGGATGCCACCACAACCATTACCTCATAGCCGATCTAGTCCATGAAAGCCGCCTATCTGGGTTGTCTGACACTATCGTGAACCCGGCCGGTTTACCGAAGTGGACCCAGACGATGTGTGCGTGGTGCGCAAGCCGGTCTCGGATGAGCCGTTCTCTCACTTGGCTACCAGGCCACAATACCTACAGAAATCCGAACTACTGCGACATCTGGACATCGAAGGGGATGAGTTAGTAAGCCGAGAGGGGTCAGTGAGCCCAATGTGTGGTTGTACTCTTCATCTTGGATCACCAAACAAGAACTCGTGTTAGGGCGGTGTTCAACGAGACAACCCACCGTGTACTCCTACACAGCCTCTCATCGTTCACCTTGTATTAGGGTAGATTCACCAACACTTTTCTACCATCATCAACATGATCATTCCCTTCCCGACTCACATCACAGTATCAACATGGTATCATACTAAGCATGCCATAAGCAGTAACATTGCAGGGGCCACATGATATCAAACAACTCCTACAGTTGCTAGGATTGTGGTTTGCTTACTACTGTGACAAAATGATAGGTCATGCAAAGGAATGGGTTCATCTATGCGGTAGAATCGTAACATGGTGATCATCCTATACAATGCATAAGCGAGACATGAGAGGGAAGTGGGATTTTATCGACATGATCAATGGGGGTTTGCTTGCCTTGCTGACGAGGTTCGGGTTCGGGGTCTTCAACGAAGGGGGTGACCTCGGGCTCCGGCTCCACGTCTATCAGCAACATGACAATCATAGGATCAACATAATGTACAATGCACAATCACATGAATAAGATTGAAAGGGTGATGTTCATGGCACTGATGTGTTGAGCATTCCATTTAAATGGAGTATATTGCAATTTGAATTGCAAATTCAAACTCCACATTTGAATTCAAACTTGACCAAGTTGCATGTGACATTGATTGATCATTTTGAATTATTTTCAAATGTGTATGATATGCCTCTGAAGTGTGGTTGAATTGTAGCTTAATTCCATGGTCCAAGTTGCAAGTTCAATTGATTTGAATTTGAATTAAATTCAAATAAACCAAATGACATATGCTACTGGTCCCATTTTAAATTCAACTCAAACATAGTTGAAAGTTGCATATTTGGAAACATAATTATCTCCTGATCATTTTTCATATATTATTTGTCCAATTTGGAGTTAATATGAATTTTCTATGAATTTCCAAAGTTTGGGGTATTTTCTGGAATTTCTGGAATTATTTAATTCATTTTGCTTTTCTGGAAATTCATTTAAATCAATTATTGCATCAGCATGTGGTCATGCTGACGTGGGGGGGTCTGACAACAGGGGCCCACCTGTCTGTGACACAGGGGGTTAATCCAGTGGTTAACTTGATTAAACAGAGGGATTAGGGGCTGGGGCCCCACCTGTCATTGGCTGAGGGGGGGGGTTAACTTAGTGATTTAGGCCCTAATGGCGCCGGCTTGACGCCGGTGGCTCTGGCCACGGCGGCGCCTCTCCGGAATCATCTACGGGGCACGAGAAGGGAAACGGAGACCATGGGAGTGCTCCTGGAGGTCGTCCGCGTCGAGTGGTGCCATCAGGGGCTCGGGGGAGGGCCTGGAGCGATGGCGGCGACGAGCTCGGCGGCTACAGAATTCCGGCGACGTCGGGTTTGCGTTCTGGTGCGGGGTTTTGACCACGGCTTAGTGAGAAAAGATGCTGGGGACGTCAGGGAGGCGATGGGCTAGCTCGGCGAGTCCAAGGCGCACGGGAGCAAGTACCTCACCGGCCATGGCGGCGGCGAGGCTCGGCTCTCATGGCAGAGGTGGCTACGGGATGAACGGGGCACCGTGGGTTTAGGGGAAAAGATCGTGAGCTCACCACGAGGGCGATGAAGCAGTCAGTGGGCTCGGGGAGAGCTCAACGGCGGCGAATCGACGTCGACGACCTTCGGCTGTCGGCGGCGAGTTGAGGAGCCTTGCGTGGTCTCGGGGACGAATTGGCTCGCCAGCTTCTGCAGGGTGACGAAGTCGTCGGTGAGGAGCACGGAGGACGCACTGGTTCGGCCTCTAGGGCACGGTGGCCGCGTCTCGCCATTGCCATGGCCTGCGGCTGCTCTCGGGTCAGCTGGCGGGAGGGAAGAGGAGGGGTGGAGAGGCTCTGGAATGAGGGGGATACGATGCACGGCGCAACGGCGGTTCTCCAGGACACCGAGGAGAGGACACGGGGGCTCTGGAAGCTTCAAGGCGTCGAGGTGGCTCCGGTGCGCGCTCTGGACGCCACCGAGCTGCTTCGGCGCGCGGGAGGAAGACGACAAAACGGGGGAAGTTGGGCTGGGCCGGCTGGTGGGCTCGGGGGGGATTAGTCGGGCCTCTTCGCAGGTAAGCCCCTTTTCTTATTTCTGTTTCCTTTTCTTTTTATATTTTCTGTAATATGTTTGACCTAGCTAAAAAAATAGCTAGGTATTTTTATAAATGCTGAAATTTTTATATGGCCTCATAAAAATAGAGAGCTAGCCACTTATAAAATTTGAGCATTTTTGAAATTCAAATAATTTGAACTTAAAATCAAATAGGGTTTTATTTAATTTCCAAAGCCACTGTTTGAATATTAGAAAATTCCATGAGCATGGGATTGCTCCCAAACCATTTTTAAAATGATCAGTACCATTTATAGGAATTTTCCAAATGTTCAAATGAATTTTGGAAAAAGATTTATTTCTGGCCTTTTTATTTAAATTCTCAGGGCTTTTCTTTTCCCCAATTTTGATTTTCCTTTTGAATTTTTGGCATGAATGCAAGGTACCTCTGATCCTAGCACATACCTAACTTGGGGTTGTGACAATACTCAGGGCCCACTCGGTGAGATTCCATCCATAAAGCTGCGCAGCGTGTGACTAGATCACGGGGATGAATATCACGGGAACGAGTGAATGAGGATTTGTTCGGAACAAGGTTGAACCAGACATAGGATGTCATTGATCGAATCTCGGAACAATCCAGTATCGCTGACAAAGGGAATGCTATACGACGTAAGGTCCAATCGGTGTTGATATCCGGAATGCACAGGGGTCATTATGGGCATCCAGGTCCCGCTGATGATCATTGACTGTTGCCTCTGCACGGTCATGATTGGAGTGTTCTCGGACCGTAGGGTAACACACTTAAGGGCTCGATGAAATCGGAGACCTTTTCGGAACCATCGGAGCAACCAGAGAATAAAGGAGACAATATCGGAGGAGTACCGTATTGAACCGAAACAAGTTCGGAGTGAGCCAGAAGAGTTTCCGGAGCACCGGGAGATGGAATAACATGTTTTAGTTATTAATTAATTGAATTAATAATTAAAATCATTTTATTTCTAATTAATATGTGCTATGGGCCTTAGTGGAGAAAAAGGCCCATTAAGGAATTAAAGGGAAAAGAAAAAGAAAAAAAAAAGGGGGGGGGAGGCGCCATGGGCCCTAGGGCCCATGAGGGGTGCGCCCCCTCTCCCCCCTTGGCCGGCCACCCCTTAGCAAAGGGGACTTTAGTCCCACATTGCTAAGGGAGGTGGGTTGACTCCCTTCCCCAGCCTATATATAGATGGGCAGGGTGCACATAATTAATAGAGAAAAATTCGTGAGAAAATAAATATAACTCCGAATTGAGATCGGTTTTCTCCGGTCTCCTCCCCTCTCTGGTCTCTTCCACGGTGGGCTCCCTAGTGTGAGCCTGTAGTGGAATTGAGGCTTCTCTGCTAGAATCGGAGGCCGTCGTGCTGCCGAAGCTCCGTCCGGAGGTCTGCTTCCGCCCCCTCCGCTGGATCGAAGAACGGAGGTCGTCATCGAGTCTCGTACGTGTGCGAGTACTACGAGGTGCTGCACGTGTGGCACTACAACCATCCGGGTGCTCAACACAGCCAGGGGGCTGTGAAACTTGATCGACTACATCAACCACGTTTGCGGGAACGTTTCCCGCGCAACGGACTACACCCCGAGATATGTTATTTCCGCACTACTGTCAGTTACGGTAATACGGCTAGCTAGATCTTGGGTTAAGGGAACGCTAGTTAGAAAAATTTGTGTTTTCTGCTACGAACCCCAACAGTGGTATCATGAGCTAGGTCTATGCTTAGTATTACTGTACGGATAGAACACATCGGGGATGTGGGCGTGGATTGTATGATTGTTACCCTCTCACGTGTACTTGTTCACATCTGCGGCATTGTTTGATGAAGCGGCCCCCGACCGACTTTACGCGTACTCTTACGCGAGACTGGTTCCACGCTTGACATACGGCTTGTACCGTATAAAGTGGCTGGGGGGTGTCTGTCTCTCTACTTTAGCGGATGTGGAATTTGCAACGGAGGGCCCCCGTGCGGGGTGTAATAGAGACAATCGTATGGTTGACGTTGTGGTTGACTCGTAGGTTAAAACTTGTTTAACCATGAAAGCCCTAGCAGCCACGTAAAACTTGCAATATACAACTAGACCGTCTAAACCTTGTATTGCAAAGTGGGGGCTATCGTTTGTTTGTTTGTGATGTAGTGATAGCTTTGCTATGTGTTACTAGTAAGTAGTAATTGTGATCATAAAACAGACTAAAATGGAGACACTGTAGACTTAGTGTTGCCATAGCCCAGACATCTTAAAACTTGCTAGTATAGGATACACGACGGTAGCATGTGATAAGATTATCCCTTAACAAAGCCAAATACAAGTATTCTACCGAAGTGTGCACCACCTGGAAGGTTCTCCCATATGGCTTGATGCTCCGTACATACCGGAGTTGTCCTACATATTCAATGGAGTTCGCATGAGGTTGGGTTCGGCAAGCCTGGCATATGCAAATATGGCCTTGCTGAGAAGCATATAACATGGAGGTTAATTTGGCGAGCCTAGCATATGCAGATATTGCCTCGGAATACTAGAGATCGAAAGATCGAGCATGAGTCACAGTATATATAAGATAATGTGATCGCACAAGTTGTTGTCTACCTTTGAAACTGACCCGTCGGCCGTGTGATATTCGAGGTCGGGCAGTGAATCTGGATCATGTAATCACTAAAACTTCTTAGGGATGGAATTTTTTGGTGTGAGCTCATATATAATTTGGTTATATGAACTCATTGTTGTGAACTAGTCTTAATTGTGTTCCTTGCAATTATGTTTGTAGAAAATGAATGCACTAGAGCAACGTGAACTATCTTTCTTCATGGAAGGTGAAAGACTTAAAGAAAATGGGTCAAACTTCATTAGTTGGTATTCACACCTTAGGACGTCGCTCAAGAGAGCAGACATCTTGTTTACAATAGAAATGCATGTGGAAGAACATCCGGACGATGATGTTGGCGACCAAGAGATACTTGATCATTATGCTCGCCGACAGAAATGCTCCGTAGTCAGGAATGTCATGATCTTCAGCATGTCAGAGGAGTTGGGCATACAGTTACAGGACACTGGCCCATATGACATGATGGACACGCAAAAGACAATGTTCGTACGTGAGTTCAGAATTGCCAGATTTGAGTTAGAAAGCAAGTTTCTATCTACAAAGATGGAAGAACGCACAAGCCTTGATGATCACTTAGACAGGATGCATGAGATGTACCTGACCCTGGTGGAGGACTATGAATATTGGACAATGAACGAAAGCACCACGGAAAAGTTTGCGATAAATACGTTATTGCACTCACTCCCTCCGAGTTATGGTGATTATGTTCATAGCTATGTCGGAAGAGGAGCTAATATGAGTCTCCAGAACTTCATGACTGATCTCTTGACCGCGGACATAGCTCCTATAGAGGATGCAGAAGTCGTGGATGGAGAAGGTATATACTTTATAAATGTTTACTCCCTTATACAACAGTTGCAGTAAATGAGTATCTGATACTTATTCTGTTTTATGAAAACAGGACCTGCCGTTGCATGGACGGGAAGAGGTGAAATCAAGGATTGATGGATATCAAGTCAGTTGATGGCCAGCATGGATTCCACCGAGACATCTATCATAGGAGATACTTAGAGTATTAGATAAATCTTATGTAATCATTATAGTATGAACACTTAGTTGTGTGTCTTGCATCTCGCGAGACAAAGTTATTCATGTAATGAGACAAGGCAGTTGTTCCATCTTTATGAATAAAAGAGTGATTATACTTTGATTACATCTTGATTTATGATATGATAGAAAGCATTTATAATACTACTATTATTGTCAAGAAATATTCAATGTTTAATGATAAAGTTGTCTTGATTATAACAAGTCAAAGATCTGATTGCATGAGGTGACTTCATAACTGATGAATTCATTAAATGTATGATCTATTAACTTGTGGTTTCATTAACGAATGAAAATCAGAACTTGTGCCAATCATTATACATAAATGATGTATTAAATGGGCACGTGAGTTATCATTAAAGACTTCATATGATTAATTGAAAGTTGTATTCAATTGAGATCATGAAACTGAGATTCAGGAATCACAGTGAGAAGTGAGAATACAAGGATACATATCACTACGCTACGATCCGAAGTGATAAGTATTGATATTGACATAATGGGAGACTTGTGGAAGTTGTACCACAAACTACGATGGAAGTTGAAAGTGCTAGACTACTTAAACCATTCGTAGTCATACTAAACCATAGTATGGTCTAAACGTTCTTTCCCCTAGCACTATAGTTATTGTCGAATAAGTTGTTTAATTCATTAAGTTAAAACACCCACTTCATGAATAGGAAACCATCCTAATTCTAACGAGACATGATAGCTCCATAACTGATGGTGTTATAAGGTTCTTGAAAGAAAGAATTTCTTTGTAATAAAACTACGAGCAATTGACATTACATATTCTCCCCGAATAGCAAAATGTGTGTTGCTCAATTGGTAATACGAGAAAAGTCTCTCGACACGGATCCAATGGGAGATAATGGAAACTTTGACCGGGGTATTGGACCTTGCCTTCAGAATATCAGAGTATTGCAACGGAAGCATGTTCCGCTGTAATGACACTGCATAAGGAAGGATATGCCAGAGATGATTGATCTTGGTATATGAGTTGAAGCCATTGTTGAATTTAGAAGGTTATCATGAATACGTTCTGTACAGAACAATGATCATGAGTCTTCTTGATAAAACAATAGGGGAATAATATTGCTTGAAGACACAAAGGAATGATGGTAGCCTAGAACACGAGGAGAAATAAAATAATATTGAGTTACATTAAGGATGGCTCACGTCCTGTGAAATAAATCGGTTATTTCATATTCTCGACAAACTGGAGAGTTATTGAGAAAAATGTAATGGACATAAGGCATTATTTGGTTATGACCAAAGTTCAATGGTGATTGACTACGGAAACGTAGGAATGCTTTAATCAATAAAATATTTCATTTACACTACGATGGACCATAGCCTGAAATTGCATCTTAGTCAAATTTGGATTTGAAAGAGAATTGCAATGGGCATGACGAAGGTTACTTCGTTAAAAGGATGGACTACAGTACCTCAAGACAGGAACCCTCAACCTTGATTTGATCAAGTGATTTTGTGATGACCAAAATATTGAGTGGGCCTGCAGTTTCATGAAACTGAGTGGGAGCTTTGAAGACTTCCCGGAAACTTGGAATGCAGAGGGCATTTTCTGAGTGGGAGCTTTGGAAGCATTGTCATTATGTGAGACATAGTGGAACAATAAAATGACTTGATGAAAGCTGAACCACAAATATATGAGTATATGATGGATATATTTGAGTGGGAGCATGATCATTGTCTCAAACATATATGCAGTGATATGTGTGAAGAATGATCTCATATGTATATATATGGATATGCATTGATTGTGTATATAGAGAATCGTCTTATATACATATGTGCATTATGATATATATAAAGCATAAGGCAAATAAAATACAAGATTGCAAGAATCTTCTTTTATATGAAATACCAACACATTACACGTTGAAATCTATATGAGTAGATTAAGATACGGATAATGAAACGAAGTGAAGGTTGGAATAATCTTCTAGACAAGAAACAGGTTCTTGTGGCTAGAAATTATATAATGGATGAAATCCAAATATCACAAGCAATGTCTTGATGGATGAATAGAGATGCACCATGTACTTGACATGTGATCTTATATGTTCTTGACATATGATTCTACCATATAACATGTGTTGTGAATCCAACAACAAGATGACTCAAAAGTTCTTGGAAGAAGAACAGATTCCGATGTGCTTTAGGAGTAAAACACAGAATCTGAATAAAGTCCAAGCATTCAGTATAGAGAGGCATACTGAGGACTATTCTCTAAAATATAGAAAGGATAATAGACTTGAATGTAATGCAGGATTACAATTGCAAGCCATATTATGGGTCTATATGGAATTAGAGACATCACCAAAGACATGAAAGAAAAGTGAGCAAAATTCACGGTACTACAAACATAATACTACTTAAGAAAGTAGACGTATGGATAAAAGTTTAGCGTTAGAAGTATTGGACTTCTGGCTGAGTGTATTTCCCAGTATATATGACTAAGGATGAGTCTTCTAAAGACTGAACCAAGAGATCATTGGAGGATACTGTGAAATAATAGTCTCACTCTCCCGCGAAACTTATATCCAACCATTATATGATAATGAGTGGTATGTCAAAAGAGTCTTTGACCTATACCAGTTGCAAAGGAAACATACGAATCTGAATTGGTGCAGTTCGTTGACGAACCCTCTTCCATGAGCATGCATGATCAATGAAACACTTATGTGATAAGATGATTATGATCAGGAAAAATGCGGCTAGATTATTAGCACTCTAGTGCAAGTGGGAGACTGTTGGATATATGCTCTAGAGGCAAATAATATATGATTATTCCAATATATCTAAGCAAGTTCATAACCAGTTTCATACCGTGCTAGAACTGTATCAGTGAAACAATGATGCAGGTGTGGTATAGAAACCCCAGAGTTCCTAGTTAGCCTCTACATCGATAACTAGTTCATGGTCAACATGATGGTCGTGGTTTCGCGATCATGGACAATTAAGTCTCTTGACTATGAGGTCACCTCACGGGTTAAGTGACGTGATGAACATTACCCAAAGAAAGCATTACAGCATGATCAAATCTTATGAAGGTTCAGTGTTGTAATTACAGAACGTGGTGGACCGTTCCTTTGACCGTGAGTACGTGCATAATCACTATCTTCCCGGATGCTTTGACTTACATCCCACCACCTGACTGAAATATGCGGGTCATAACGGTTGTATCTTGGGTATTCCGTGGAGATATGTTGAGGAGTATTGTTTACAAGAGCGGGATTTGTCAATCCATATGATGGATAGATACTCAGGGCCCACTCGGTCTCCATCGGACCGTAGGGTAACACACTTAAGGGCTCAATGAAATCGGAGACCTTTTCGGAACCATCGGAGCAACCAGAGAATAAAGGAGACAATATCGGAGGAGTACCGTATTGAACCGAAACAAGTTCGGAGTGAGCCAGAAGAGTTTCCGGAGCACCGGGAGATGGAATAATATGTTTTAGTTATTAATTAATTGAATTAATAATTAAAATCATTTTATTTCTAATTAATATGTGCTATGGGCCTTAGTGGAGAAAAAGGCCCATTAAGGAATTAAAGGGAAAAGAAAAAGAAAAAAAGGGGGGGGAGGCGCCATGGGCCCTAGGGCCCATGAGGGGTGCGCCCCCTCTCCCCCCTTGGCCGGCCACCCCTTAGCAAAGGGGACTTTAGTCCCACATTGCTAAGGGAGGTGGGTTGACTCCCTTCCCCAGCCTATATATAGATGGGCAGGGTGCACATAATTAATAGAGAAAAATTCGTGAGAAAATAAATATAACTCCGAATTGAGATCGGTTTTCTCCGGTCTCCTCCCCTCTCTGGTCTCTTCCACGGTGGGCTCCCTAGTGTGAGCCTGTAGTGGAATTGAGGCTTCTCTGCTAGAATCGGAGGCCGTCGTGCTGCCGAAGCTCCATCCGGAGGTCTGCTTCCGCCCCCTCCGCTGGATCGGAGAACGGAGGTCGTCATCGAGTCTCGTACGTGTGCGAGTACTACGAGGTGCTGCACGTGTGGCACTACACCCATCCGGGTGCTCAACACAGCCAGGGGGCTGTGAAACTTGATCGACTACATCAACCACGTTTGCGGGAACGTTTCTCGCGCAATGGACTACACCCCGAGGTATGTTATTTCCGCACTACTGTCCGTTACGGTAATACGGCTAGCTAGATCTTGGGTTAAGGGAACGCTAGTTAGAAAAATTTGTGTTTTCTGCTACAAACCCCAACATTAATCTATCTACTTGAAGATTGTGCTTTATGTGGTTACATAGATAGTAAAACGTTTTGCCATGCAAACCCTACTAGCCACGTAAAAGATGCAAAGAACGAGTAGAAGAACGTCTAACTTGTTTTTGCAGGAACATGTGATGTGATAAAGTCTTCGTCATGATAAAAGTTGTATGAGATGATTATACTTTGTACATGTTAAATTTGCATGACTTGCATGTCATGGTATGGCATGATGGCTGGAGCCATATGATTGTCATTTATTCGGCCTGCGTGCTAAACTTCATGTAATTTTCTTTTAGTAGAATAGATGCTAGCAATAGTTGTAGTATCTACATGAAGATGGTGATCATACGTCATGGTGCTTGACGACATGTCGTGCGTGGAGGTGATGCTCTCCGCCAAAAGAAGATGAAGAAAGAAAAGCATGGTGCTTGGAGCTTCTTGAAGAAAAGGGCTATACCATATCACATACATTAAATTGCTTGTGATGTTAATCATTTTCATTGCCTGTTTGAATGCGCAAGTAGTCGTGTTTTAATAGGTAGATCTCTCTTAAAATATCAAGAAGTTCGTGCTCTCCCAACCGTGTAATCGTCTGTAATAAACGCCACCCACGGTGCGTCGTGTCACACGAGTACCAACGGAAAGGTAACAAAGAGACGGGTGGATTGAGTTGTCTCCACAGCAATAGCGCTTGGTTGTCTTGACGTTCTAGCTTATCCGATCTGAGCTCGGAGCACAAGTGTCGAAAGACTAATACAAGAGTCATAAAATGGTTATGATTGGTTTTGATAGACCTAACGGGTTGATCTCCTCCATAGATGAGTGTTACACAGGTGGCAGGTGTATTGATCCGGATCTTAATTACACTAAGATCAATTTTGAGAGATATTGGTTTTAGTGGGAGCATTAGATTAAACTTGTTAAGATTAATGCAATTAATTTTGAACCATGTCTGAATCAATCTGTTTATATCGTTGTAGAGAGATGGCCCGCAACAACAATGCTTTTAGCTTAAGACCGATGCTTAAAAAAGAGAAGCTTGCTGCAAATGGGGGCAACTATGCGGACTGGTTCTGTAATCTTGGGTTTGTCCTCAAAGTTGCTAAGAAGGACTATTTCTCAAAGAAGCTCTCCCAGCCGCTCCCGTTGAGGATGCATCGCAGGACGATAAGAACGTATATGCGACTAAAGTGGATGACCACATCGCAGTACAATGCTTGATTCTTACGTGCATGGATACAGAGCTCCAGAAATTTTTGAGAACTTCACCGTTTTTGACATGGTGACACAACTGAACGCTCTGTATCTGAAGCAGGCTAGAACTGAACGTTACGAGATAACGAAGCAGCTGTGGGAATGCAAGATGGCAGAAGGTAGCTCCATAAGCGAGCACGTGATCAAACTTGTTGGTTACGCACACAAAAGTACGACTCTGGACAATGGCGCACCGAAAGAGCTCTCCCACCCCCCACGTCGCCACCCCTAAACCCTAGCCACTCCACCCAAGATCCTCGTTGATCGGGCCTCTTCCTCAACCTTTGGCTCCGATCATCGTCTCCGGCGTCTCCTCCTCTTTGCATTGGTAGCCATCTCATGGCGGTCTATGCAGCCCTCCAGATGGGTTTGGATCTGGCTCCTGGAAAGGAGTTCTCTGAGGAGGTTCAACACAGTTTCTTCTCTACGGTGCATCCTACCATGCACTCGGGCCATTTCACCATGGTGGTGGCGTTTGGCCGCACGTCTTTCAAGTTGGATGAAGACTCCGCGGCGGTTGCTCTTGAGTCCATCACGGGCGGCCGATGTGATGCACTCAAGGTTTCTTCTATAAGTGATCGTGTTTTCTCCTTCACGGTTGCTAACAAACATGTTGGTTTTATGCTAACTAAGCGCAGGAAGTTTGTCTCTCCAAAGTTTATTTGTTACTTTTATCTTTGGAATTATGGAGGGCCTCAATGGATCTATGAGTTCAAGCTTTGGCAGAAGCAATGCAAGGAGGAATGGACATTGGTAAGTCCATCCAAGAAACGTGCTCAAGCAGGGATGAATGCACTTCGTGCGGATCCAAAGAAGTCGGCGATGAAGGTTGGGCCTTCTAGGTCCAAAACCCTATGTTTTTCTACTATAATTGATTATGATGCCTGCAAAAGCTATAATATGAGGGTACACCCCGAGGCACGTAAGGATTTGATTCAAGCAGGCTATGATCTTCTCCCGGATGAATGTCCTAAGCCGTCGCCAACTTTGGTTGTTCATCAGACGGCGGCAACGCCGGTGATTCAATTTGGAACAGTTCCGCTTTCCTTGGGGGATCCCGGATCTTCCGCAGGTGATAAGGATTCTTTTCCGGATACGGTGCAACGGACTCTTTTTCCATCTTTAAACATCGGTGCCTCGCCTACTATGGGCAATCAGCACGTATCCATATCTGGAGTTGCCCTGCAGGAGAAACATAAAGATTCAGTGCGGGCTTCCCCCTCCACCACGCTGGGCGAGTCTTCTACTGATGCGTTTGAAGCGATGGTGGATGACATGGTGGCCCGGATCATGACCTGCTCTATCTGCAACATACAGGGCCGCTTGTCATCGTCTTGTCCGTCTAAGCGCCTCTGCATGGCATGTAACCGCGTGGGCCACCGTAGACGTGACTGCGATGCGATTGCACGTAGAGAGGGACGCGTCTGGAGGCCTATTCACACGCAACCCATTGAGTACATACCGGACTCTTCCTCTCATATTGGGGCTCGCGCCACCTCTCTTCCCTGCCCAAGCGTCTCCGAGGAGAAAACCCCACCTGCCGCTTGCGCTTCGCCGCCTCCAATCGATCTCACCGCTCCGCCCTGCTCGCGCTGCACTCCTAGCTCGACATCCATGGCGGTCTATGAGCTTGACCCCCATCGGTACCTCCTCGCCGGCCATCTTATCGTGGACGGCGGGCCCAATCGGCTACCGCGCACCTTTGTCACTGCGGGCGCAAGGCCGGAGAGGCGACACGAGGACTTCATGGTGGCAGAGATCATGCCGCCACCACCACCTGAAGCTTTGGGGCCAGCCCATGAAGAGATTGCAGATTTCCTCCAGGCCCGCGGCATTATGGTGCGCTCGGTGCAACCATGGTTTCTGGGAGTGGGGCTTTTTCAAGTCCGGGATGCAGCGGTTAGGTACACTCTCACACAGCACCCCCCCTTTTGATCTTGGCGATGATAGATTCATGCGTTTTTACAACCACGACCAAGGTGCTGGTTTCCGTGGTGCGGATGATTTCCGTATGGGTTGGCTCATGCTAGTGGGAGTTCCTCTTGATTATCGCAACACCAAGAATCTGTCAGAGGCCATTAATACTTTTGGTAAATTTCACTCTTGGAACTCTGATGATCCCTATTTTGTGCGCTCGATTATACATGCATCCTTCCCTTCCAACGAGCTGGTTCCACGAGATGTAGTTTTTGGGGATTATGCTGAATGGGGAGGGAACAGAGTCAACTGGACGGCAGCCTGCTATATCTTAGGAGAAGATTGGGCGAACCAAATGCCACAAGCTGAGGACCCCGTGCCGCTCAATGGGAACCCACATCCTCTACCTGGGGAGCTAGTTCCAAATAACATTCCATGGGTGCTTCCCCAATTCCCGGTGATTGGCTGGAACGAAGTCCCTGCACCAGCTCCGGACAATGTTCCTCCTCCCCAGGATCCCCCGAGTTGGGGAAATGCGATTTGGGGTGAGGCTGCAGACCAACAGATGGAGAATCAGAATCAGCAGGAGGCCCCTGATCAGGATCAACAGTCCATGGTGCTGGACCATCCCGAACCTTCTGATTCGGTGGAACAACCAATGATAGAATTTGTCAACATTGCTGATGATGATCCACTGCTTTAGCAACCAGTTGAGGAGGAGCCCATCTTGGCAATGGTTCCCTATGCTCCACCACCTTTTCCTCCGCAACAAGTGTTTGTGGGGATGATCAAAATTGTTGCTGGACCTGAATTGCCCCCGGAGATGCAATGGAGCAAGGCTTTTTCCAGAGTGATGCCTGAACTCTGCTCCCTACAGATCCCCAGGAGTCTAAACGTGTGTCCGGCTCTCCCTCTGGTCTGTTCCAAGAGATCGTGGAGCATGGCTTTTGACGAGAGTTCCAGGGAGCTCTCACTTATTTTTATTGAGGATGATGCAGGTTCACACTATTCTCTTCCTTCATGGCCTGAAGTTGAGCTTCCCAAGACAATCACCTTTTTCAGCTCACCACTAGAAAAGGTTTCTGATCCAAGGCGCAAGAAGAGGGCAACATCTGTGGTCGACACTTCTGTTAGGCGCTGCACCAGGAGCGCAATCAAGCGGGATGGTTTTAAGGCGGGAACTTTGACTGGACTTCCTATGGCTCCAAAACATAAGAAGCCCAAGGCCAAGCCCATCCAATTGGTGATGGAGGAAGAGCCCCAAGGAGAAGCCCAAGGCCCATCCCAACAAGAAGAGCAGGTGGTGCCACCCACTCCAATCAGGGTCATTCAGACCATTGGCACGGATCTGCAAATCGATCCGTCTCTTCTGACGAAGGAGAAGCTTATGGCAGCTCCATCATCTGCATCCCAGGGGGCTAATGATGATGTTTAATTACCTTGATGTTATCTGGGTGTGGCAGGCCCCTAATTTGGCCGATTGTGATACTGTTAATGGGCAGCGTTTTTTTGGCCCATGGTGTTCTCTATGTGACTGGATGATAACTGTAATGTTTATGGTTATCCTACTTTTCCTTTCTGCTCCTCTACATGAATTATACAACCACTAGAGATTGGAAAGTGCTTTGTTGGAATGTTCGTGGCCTAAATTCATCAGCTCGACAAAGTGCAGTTCGGGAGAAAATTGAGCATAGTCAGTGTGCAGTTATCTGCTTGCAAGAAACCAAATGTGAGATTGTTGACCACAATTTTATTAAATCCTTTTGCCCCAGGCGGTTTGACCAATTTGCTGTGGTCCCCTCGAGAGGGGCTTCCGGGGGAATTTTGACCATATGGAATTCATCTATCTTTCATGGGCAACTAGTTGATACCACATCTTTTGGGATGGTGATTCAGTTCACTTCTTCCCATAATGCTGAATCTTGGACTCTGGTGAATGTTTATGGTCCCTGTGAGCAACAGCAAAGAGATAGTTTTGTGGATTGGATTTATCACCTATCTATCCCTTTTGATGCTAATTGGCTTTTGCTTGGGGATTTTAATTTCATCAGGTCTTTAGATAATAGAAATTTGCCTGGCGGAGATGTCAATGACATGTTCATATTCAATGAGATAATTGGTCATCTGGGGCTGTTGGAACTACCTCTGAAAGGTAGAAGATTTACATGGTCCAACATGCAGGATAATCCTTTGCTGGAGCAGCTGGATTGGTTCTTCACCTCTGCTAATTGGATCCTTTCTTACCCTGCAACTCAAGTGCTACCATTAGCTAGAACTGCCTCTGACCATGTACCTTGTGTGGTATCTATCAACACCTCCATCCCAAAAGCTAACATTTTCAGATTTGAAAACTTCTGGGTGGAGATGCCTGGCTTTTTAGATTGTGTAAAAGCCTCTTGGAATGCTGGGTGCTCTAAAGATCATTCTGTGGCTAGAATTGTGGATAAGTTCAAGAGACTTAGGAGGGCACTCAAACTCTGGCAAAAAAAATCTCTAGCTTCAAGCTGCTTATTTCCAAGTGCAACAGGGTCATTTTTCTCCTTGACTGTTTGGAGGAGCTCAGGAAACTTACTATACCTGAATCTAATTTTAGGAGAAATGTCAAGCTGCATCTGGAGAAAATATTACATTGGCAACATATGTACTGGAAGAAAAGATGCACTCAGAGATATGTCAAAGTGGGGGAGGAGAATTCCAAAAAAATTCAAGCAATGGCCTCTGAGAGACATAGAAGAAATTCAATTGCCTCTCTTCAGCTAGCTGATGGAACTACTTGTTCCTCTCATGCTTTACTGGCTAATGCCTTTTGGACTGCTTTTAAAAATAGAATGGGGATAGCCAAGGGTATTGTAATGGCCTGCAACCTGAATGATCTGCTTGATCCTGTGGATGGCCTGGAAGCTCTGGTTGCACCTTTTGATAAGAAAGAAATGGATGATACAATCAAGTTCATGCCACATGATAAGTCACCTGGACCTGATGGTTTTAAAGGGAGATTCTTGAAATCTTGTTGGACTATAATCTGCAATGACTTTTACAGGTTGGCTGAGGATTTCCATAGCGGTCATGCTGATTTAGAAGGCTTAAATGGATCTTTCATCACTCTTATCCCCAAGAAAGCCATTCCTGAGACAGTGAATGATTTCAGGCCTATATCCCTCACCAGTGTGGGCATTAAGTTCCTGACTAAGATGGCTGCTAATAGGCTCCAGAAGGACCTCAGGAGATGCATTCACAAAAATCAATATGGATTTATCAAGGAGAGGTCTATCCAGGACTGTATTGCTTGGACTTTGGAATATCTGCATCAGTGCCACCATTCCAAAAGACCCTTAATTTTGCTCAAGATTGATTTTGAGAAAGCTTTTGATTCTATAGAGCATGATGCCATCTTAGAAATTTTAAAGCACAAGGGTTTTCCATTAAAATGGAGAATCTGGGTGCAACAGTTGTTGGATTCTGGGTCTTCATATGTGCTTCTAAATTGCATCCCAGGTAGACAGTTTAAATGCAAAAGAGGGGGCAGACAGGGTGATCCTTTATCCCCTTTGCTTTTTGTGCTGGCTGCTGATTTGCTACAATCTGTGGTCAATGATCTTCTGAGGAAAGGGCATCTCAGCTTGCCCATTCCATGCCATGATACTGATTTCCCAATTGTTCAGTATGCTGATGATACAATTCTAGTTATGCCAGCAGAGCCATCACAAGTCCTAAGACTCAAGGAAGCACTCCAAGATTTCACCCTATCGACTGGTCTGGATATCAATTACAAAAAATCTTCCATGATCCCCATTAATATAGGTGAGGTCACTATCAATGAGTTGGCCAATGTTTTTGGTTGTCAAGTTGGGAAACTCCCTTTCACTTATTTGGGGCTGCCTGTGGGCACCACCAGGCCAAAAATTGTGGATCTGCTTCCCCTAGTGGACTGCATGGAAAGGAGGCTTACTGCCCGTTCCTGTTTCTTAACTCAAGGGGGCAAACTGCAGCTGCTGAACTCTGTGATTTCTTCCATGCCCATCTACTTCCTTTGTTCTTTGCACATTCCTGCTGGGATCATCAAGCAATTGGAGAGGATCTAGAGACAATGTCTTTGGAGAAAGTATGGACAGGACTCTGGTAAATCACTTGCTGCTTGGGATCTAGTATGCAGACCAAAAAACAAGGGTGGTCTGGGCATCCTCAATTTACAGCTGCAAAACCAGGCCCTGTTGATGAAACACCTACACAAATTTTACAACAAAGAGGATGTTCCATGGGTCTCTCTTGTATGGAATTCCTATTACCATGAAAGAGTGCCTCATGCAACTGAGCTCTGTGGTTCTTTTTGGTGGAAAGATGTGGCCAAATTGATGGATACTTTTGTGGCTGTGTCCCAGGTTAAAGTTGGTACTGGTGACTCTGTTTTGCTGTGGAATGATTCTTGGGCCTCTAATGCCACTTTAGCTCAGAAGTTCCAAAGATTGTTCTCCTTTGCTAAGGATCCTTTTCTGTCTGTTAAAGAGGCCATGGAGATAGCTGATCTCACAGAGCTTTTCAATCTGCCTCTATCTGCACAGGCCTTCCAGGAGCTCTCTGAGATGCAGCTAATTCTACCAAGTCAAAATGGTGATACAATAAAGGACTGCTGGACTTGGAGGTTGAATGGCCAAGGGCAATATTCTGCTAAGAAATTCTACAGACTGGTGCATGATCCTATACAGGCAAATCCTCTTCTAAATTGGATTTGGAAATCCTGTTGCATCCTAAAGACAAAAGTTTTTGCTTGGCTGGTGATCATGGATCGTCTCAATACAAAGGACATGCTTGTCAGACGACATTGGAACATCCAGGATGGTCCGGAGTGTGTGCTTTTCCATACTCAACATTTGGAGACCAGAGATCATCTCTTCTTCCAGTGTAATTTCAGTGCTAGAGTATGGGCATACCTTCAAATTGACTGGAACCATGGTGATGACATGATTCAGATTGCCAAGAGTGCCAAGGAGTCCTTCGATAAACCCTTCTTTGCTGAAGTGGTGTTTACAGCTTGGTGGAACATCTGGTTGATCAGGAATGCCAAATGCTTCAAGCATGTCAGGCCCTCTTTTGCTAAGTGGAGGGTTGGTTCAATTCATGATTTATCCTTGCTTAGTTATAGAATTAAGCCTAGATTTAAGGATCTCCTGCTTAGATGGATTGATTTCCTCCCACCTTGAGTGGTGTTTTTTTGAAGCTTTTTCTGTACATTTGTAGATATTGTGTTCCTGGTTATAAAATACTGGGGGTGCTTTACCCTCCAGTCTGAAAGCTTCAAAAAAAACTTGTTGGTTACGCATAGAGGCTGAGTGCTCTAGGATTTGCGATCCCTACGACACTCGACACTGACATTCTCCTTGCGTCACTCCCCCCGTCTTACAACGGCTTTATCATGAATTACAACATGAATGGGCTTGTGATGACCCTCAACGTAAAGGGATCTATTGTAGCGTTTTCGATAAGTAAGAGTGTCAAACCCAACGAGGAGCGAAAGGTATTGATAGGTGATGATGGACAAGGAATAACTGCAAACACTGAAAGATAACTTTTTAGGGGTTTTCGATATAAGCAACTATAAGATAAAAGCAAGCAAAGTAAATAGCACTGAGGAGCAGCAAGTGGCCCAATCCTTTTGTGTAAAGGATAAGCCTGACAACTTAACTTATAAAGACTAAAGCGTTCTTGAGGACACATGGAGAGGTAGTCACGTGCTTTCGCCATACTCCGTATCGATAACAAGTGTTGTGCTGATAAGTGTTGAGTGGGTGGATCTGTGCTAGCATACCTTCTAGACTAAGATAAGTGCACTCTTATGATTAAACATCTTGCAATCATCCGCAAATAAAAGATAGAAATTAAGGCAAAGCCTAACCACACCAATAAGATCAAGGATCCATTACTCCCTTGTGCAAAAGTGTGCAAACTGGGGTTCAGTTTCTGTCACTCCGGCAACCCACCATAAGCATTCCTAATACACAACACCACTAGGAAAATAACAACACAAATTACTTCAACATCATATGACTACTAGCAACTAGACTTCTCCCATGTCCTCAAGAACTAAAGTAACTACTCACAAGACATTAAAGAGATCATGATCAGAGGTGATAAATATATGATAAACAATCTGGACATAATGGTATTTCTCCAACAAAACTCAATAGCATTCACCACAAAGGAGTAATCAACACCGGTAGAGTAGAGAGGATAGATAGTATGGATTACAACACAAGATGAACTTGTGAGGTGAGATTGGATGGTGGTGGAGATGGTGCTTGTAACGCCCCCAAAATCAATCCGTGTACAATAATCATACACGCAGGGTACACGGCTGAGATTAGGGTGCCACGGTGAGAATATCACAGCACAACACTAAACACAAAAGGATAAACAAATAAGTTACAATAAAGGGGGTCACGCGGACCCGAATACATAAGTTATACAAGCCATAATATCTAAGTACAGACATAGTTAGTCAAGTTTTGCCTTAAGAAGGCTAGCACAAATAAACATCAGAGATACAGATCAAAAAGGCAAGGCCTCCTGCCTGGGAGCCTCCGAAACTACTCCTGGTCCTGGTCAGCGGGGGTCTCGACGTAGTAGTATCCGCCTCTGGGGTACTGATACGTCTCAAACGTATCTACTTTTCCAAACACTTTTGCTATTGTTTTTCCCTCATTCTTGCATGATTTGGACGAAACTAACCCGGACTAACGTTGTTTTCAGCAGAGCTGCCTGTATGGTTTATTTGTGCGCAGGAAAATGGATTTTAGACATCCCAGAAAAATACCAGAAAATCCACGCACCCGAAGGAGCCAAATGCCAGAAGTGGGACCAGAGGGGAGCTCTGGGGGCCCCAGGCGCCCCCTGGCGCGGCCAGGGGTGGGGCCACGCCCCCAGGCCGCCTGGGCTGCTCCCCCCTCCTCTGGTGCCCTACCGATGCTCCTATTTATCCCCGTGACGAGAAAACCCCAGAACAGAAGTCGTTTTCCCAGTTTCCGTCGCGGAGCCGCCGCCACCCTCTGTTCTTCTTCGGGAGGGCTAATCTGGAGGCTGATTTGGCCTCCGGAGAGGGGAGATCGTCGCCATCGTCATCACCATCGCCACTCCATCCGTCCTCCATGACTTCTCTTCATATTTGTGAGTAATTCCCTGTTGTAGGCAAAGGGGATGGTAGGGATTGGATGAGTTTAATCATGTAATAGTTCGTCAGATTGTTGGGGGCATGTTGCCTATCATCTAGATTGGTGTTTATCTTCTTTGCTACAACTTGTTGTTCTTAATGCTTGTCACTTTGGGCCCGAGTGCCATGTTTTCAGATCTGAACCCTATGTGTTTTCATGAATATATTTGTGTTCTGGATCCTATCTATGAGTTGTATGCACCTATTATGGTCCGGAACCGGCGATCCCAAAGGTGACAGCTTGGGACACCAAAGGGGATGGTCCATAATTTGTGGACTCCATGTATCCATTGAGTTTATTGCTTTGTTCCGGTGCTCTTTGAAAGGAGCACCTTAATCTCCATAAGTTCCTTTTGGCCCCGTTCGTAGCGGGATGGTAGGACAAAAGATGTTGTGCAAGTTCTTATTGCAAGCACGCACAACTACCTACGAGATACATGCCTATTGTTTGATATTTGCCTAGATGATCATTGCTTTTCTGTGTGCCTTGCCCCGTTTTAGAATCTATTATATGTTTACTCTCATCCATGCAGCGCCCAACCATCCATCTCCCTAGCCTACAGTGTTTTTAATCCTGCTGGTTATTAGTTGTTACCTTTTGCTATCATCACTATCATATTACTATTACCATTTATCTATTGTTGCAAGCAAGTATATTTCAGGTGCGGTTGAATTGACAACTCAACTGTCAAATCTTATAAATACTCTTTGGCTCCCCTTGTGTCGAATCAATAAATTGGGTTAACCTACCCGCGAAGACTACCTCGATCCCTTACGTTTGTGGGGCATCAAGCAGTGTTTTCTGGCGCCGTTGCCGGGGAGCATAGCAATATTTACAGGTCTACTTGAAATATCCTGCCTGCTGCATATCATCCGCTATGGGTAAGAAAGGAGACCCCAAGGTCCCGATCTTACCATCTCGTACAAGAAAAGGTACTGTTCTGAACACTAGTGCAACACTTGACTCGCCTTCTGTTATGAGTAAGTTTACTTCACCACCACTACATGATGCTTCTATTGAGTCTGTTACTATATCCGATACTTTTGATGATGCTTCCACTACTCTTGATGATGCTACTTTTCTTGGTCACCATATTGAAACTCAGACTGCTAAGGCTGCAGCAAAATTCAAGACCAAGACCCCTGCTACCTATATTCCTACCTGCAAAACCTTTGGTTACCCGAGCTTAGATGAACTCAGGGAGAAAATCCTTAATGATGATTATGTTACTCTTGACGATGATTTTTGCAGGGAACTCAGAGAGTGTGTCGACTCTGACCCCGGTGATGTTAAAGAGTTGCTCAAAAGGCACGCCATGAAGAACAAAGTTATTCCTGATCCTCAATTTGTCACATCTCCTATATGCATCACTGATCCTGATTATGATTTCTCTGTTGATCTTTCACTTACATCTACAGTCGAGGCTGACCCCTTTTATGGCAGAGAAAATGATGATGCTATAGCACACTTGACCAAACTTTCTGAGTTGAGCGACCTGTTCACTACTGATGAGAAGATACGAAACTTCTATGTGGCCAAGATTTTCCCTTTTTCTTTGAAGGAAGGCGCTAAATCATGGTACGATGCATTACCTTATGGTTCCGTTAAAAGTCCTCAGGACTTAGTCCAATTCTTTGTTGATAAGTATTTCCTAGCTCATCTGCAACATGCTGCTTTTCAAAGAATCTATAACTTTAACCAATTACAAGATGAGCAACTCCCTAAATCTTGGGGGAGGTTTTGTGATTTACTTAAGGTTATGCCGGGACATGGAATCCCCAAGAATGAACTGCTTGATATATTATATGTTGGTTTAACCGATGAGTCTAGAACCTATCTGGATAGTTGTGCTAGTTTTGGTTTCAGGGAAAGAACACCAGACGATGCGGAAGAATTAATGTGCAAAATTGCCAAGAACTATGAAGACTGGTCCGTTCCTGAACCACTTCTACCACCGAAAAAGAGGGGCATGCTTGTTCTGAACCCCGAAGATATGCAAGAAGCAAAGAAGTCTATAAAGGAGAAAGGTATTAAAGCCGAAGACGTGAAGAATTTACCGCCTATTGAGAAGTTGTGTGAGCCTACTACGCGCCCTCCCTTAGTAGAGGTACACTCTCTATTAGACTTTACTGAAAGTGACATCCCTAAAGGTAAGCCTCCCGACCAATGCTTAGATGAGCTTGATAATTTTATTGTTAAGCAAGACCATTGTAATAGGAAGTTACAAAGTCAATTGCATGATGATTCTCTTGCTATCAAAAGTTTGTGTGATGTTCTAGAGAGAACAGTTAACGATGTTAAATGTCTTGTTAAGCATTTTCATATGGTTCAAACTCAGCTTGAACAAATTTCTAATGTGCAAAAATATTTGCTTGCTAAAAATGCCAAACAGGACATACAAGCCTATGGGATCAAAACTAGGGGTGGAACACACACCCAGGACCCACTCTATCCTGAGGGGCCTCCAAAGAGGATCGAACAAGATTCTCAAGTGCAAGAAGAAGACGAGGTTGTTAGCTCTCCGAATAAGAAAAAGAAGAAGAAGAAACACAAGGAGGCTGACAATCCCGATGATCCTATTACAAGTGAAAAGCCAGCTGTTGATCCTAACAGCATATCTACCTCCGATGCTGAAACAGAAGACGGTGCCGAGCCTGAAGGAAAAGACGCGGAGAAGGGTGATTCTCCCGATGTAAGAGAAGAAGAAGCACCCGATAAACGCAAGAGGTACTCTAAAGAAGACTTCATCGCAAGAAGACATGGGAAGGAAAGAGAACCATGGATACAGAAACCCATGCCCTTTCCAGGTAAGTCCCTCAAATCTAAAGAAGAAGAGCATTATAATAAATTTTGTGAATGGATGAAACCTCTTTTTCTTCAAATTCCTTTGACTGATGCTATTAAGTTGCCTCCCTATTCGAAATATATGAATGATATTGTTACTAATAAAAGAAAAGTTCCTAATGAGGCAATATCTACTATGCTTGCTAACTACTCTTTCAGTGGCAAGATTCCCAAGAAGCTCGGTGATCCAGGTATACCCACCATTCCTTGCTCCATAAAGAATAATTTTGTCAGAACTGCTTTATGTGATCTTGGGGCAGGAGTGAGTGTTATGCCTTTCTCTCTTTACAAAAGGCTTTGTTCAGAGAAACTAATCCCTACAGATATCTCCCTTCAGATGGCTCACAAATCAACAGCCGTCCCAATAGGTATTTGTGAGGATGTTCCCGTTGAAGTTGCTAATTGTTTAATCCTTACAGATTTTGTTGTGCTTGACATGCCCGAAGATGGGAGCATGTCCATTATTCTTGGTAGACCTTTTCTTAACACCGAAGTGCTATTATTGATTGCAATAAAGGAAAAGTCACTTTCAACGTTGATGATAAAGAACACACGGTGTATTTTCCAAAGAAGATCGACAAGAGGCATGGCCTTAACTCTATAGAGAATATCGAGACCGTGAAGATTGGAGAATGGGAATGTCCACTACATGTGCACCACAAATACAAAACCATTATGGTGGGGAAAATGTCCATCCAAGTAAAGGTGCAATGATCACTTCACAAGACGGGAGACTTCTTGTTCTATATATCGCCGGTTTGTTGGTAAGACTTGATCAACCTTACTAGTGAGCTTGTTTTATATAGGTAAAAAGTTAAGCTTGTTATGTTTTTGCTTTAGCTTTCATTCTCTTTGCTGTACCAAAGTTTTTATGTTTTTGAAGCTTCACAATACTAATCACCACTTTAAGTTTTCAGAAAGTTTTGCAGCTTTTTGAACTCCGAGAAATTTTCAACAGTGAAGTTTTCAGAAAAATTAAAATAAAAATTTCCATGCCGGGAGTGACCCAAAGGCACCTGGGGCTGACCAGGGGGGCCACCAGTGGCCCAGGCGGCCAGCTGGCGCGGCCTGCCCCCTGGCCGCGCCCACAGGGCGCCTGGGGCCCACAGGGCAGCCAGCCAGGCATGTCTTCTTCCTCCTCCTTCCTCTCTCTCCAAAAACACGAGTTCTGCATTTGGTTCTTGCGTTCTTGCTGTTCTTGGAGGCGATTTTCGATATCTCTCTACAGCCCACCATTCGAGCTGAAACTTTGAGCAAATATTCCATGGTATGTAACTCCTTTACCCCTCCAATTAGATTTTTGATTGGTGGCTTCATTTGTGAGTATTTAGTAGCTCTTGGTGCTGTTTATATGAGCTTGCATGCATGTGTAGAATTTTATTTTCCAAGTTTTGATGCAAGTTTATGCCTTAGGTAAGTGAGTTGAGTAGTTTGCCTTAACTCACTTTGTTTAAATCCTTGTTTTTGTAATTTGTCAAAAATTTCAGAAATGAGTTTGCTAGGAAGAGCAAAGGGGTGGCTTGGGAAGAAGAGGCCCGAGTGCTCCGATCGAGTTACAAGAGCTGCAGCTTCACCCTCGACTACTAGGGTGAGCTACAACGAAGATCATGTGCCCTTGGAGTTGTTGGAGGACACAAATCAAGCACGTGCAATGACTTTCCCGTGCGATGTATTCCTTGAAGCTGCAGGAATTCAGGAGGAGTTCTATAATCTTTGTGCTAATGCAGGTTTGACGCGGCTCGCAATGTGCCGTGTTACTCAGTACCAAAAACTCACCTCCTGTTTCATTAACAGTTTTAGATATAACCTTGATGTTGGTTCTGTTGAGTTTAAAATTTACAATGATCTTTTGACCATGCCTTTGGAAAGGTTTTTTGAAATAATAGGTGTGTTGAACGTGGGACAAACGGCAAAGATGAGCTCTCAGCCCTCCGAGCTGAGAACCGTCTTCAACTCTCTCTGTAGCATGGATACGAGGGATATTCATCGGTCAAAGATCTCCAGCATCTTATTCCCACACCTCAGGTATTTTGCGTATTTTATTGCTAGAGGGGTGTTAGCTCGTGACAACACGAGTAACATATCTGCGCCGGATATTGCTATCCTGGCAACCGCCCTTTCAGGTAGGTTTGATTATAATGTGGGTGCCTTAATTGCTCGACGCCTTGCTATGAACGGTAACAAGGGAGACTTATTTGGTGGCGTTTACGCCACACTTATCCTAGTGTCTATTAATGGCACCCCACACCCCGATGATAAGCCTTTTACCTATTTAAGTTTTGATCTTTCTGCTATGAAAAGGCATAAGTTTGTTACCATGACTTCCGAGTTTGGTAACCTTGAGTATATCTTGCGTTTCGGAGCTACCACGGAACGCAAGATCCGTCTACCTGCACCTCTTTTGTTTGATTTTTCTCGCAGGAACGGATGGTCCTTTGATACTACCCAGTTCGATGAGTTCGTGGTCCAGCGTCAGTTTCATAACCCCATGGAGGGGGTTCTGCCCGACGAGGAGGAGCATGGTGAGTTCCCACCTTTCCAGGGAGAGACCGTCACCCAGTTTGGTGAAGGGTCTTCCTCTGCTTGGAGCGCAGATCCTTCTGCATGGGAGGATCCGAGGACTTTGATGTACGCACCGGAAGTCTCATACGACCCTTGGGCTCACCCTTACTACCGTGGAGCAGGAGGCTCCTGGGGACATTAGCTACTACCAACTTAGGCCAAAAGCCTAAGCTTGGTGGAGTACGTGCCCTTCTCACTTTTCCATTGTATTATCCATTTTATTCTCTTTGATCTTTTCGAAGCTTTTGCCCGTTCTTCTTTCTTTATTTCTTTGCAAAAACAACAAAAAGATTTTCTCTTTTCTTTTGTTTTCTTTTAACCTTTGAAAAACACAAAAAGATTTCCTTTCTCTCTTTAGTTTGCTTTGTTTTCAGAGTTCAGCTTGAGTCCGTGATGGCATTTGATTATATTTCCTACGTTCGATCGTGCAAGTGACCAGGCAGTAATGACGAAGATCGACGGAAGGGAAGCAACAAGGAAAACCGGTATGAACTCTTCTTGTTTCTACTTTTGTACATATGCATGTACTTATGATCTAGAGACCAGCTTGTAGCGACATAGTGCTATGTTTACAATGCTTTCCCAGTGTTCATGCTTTCCTTGTGGCCAGTCTCAAATAGCTAGAGTACATAATGTGTTGTTGAAATGATTTACATGCATTGCATTGTTCATGGTTTGGCATACTGGAGTGGTATTTCCCTTCAGAGAATTTTTGGATTGACTTGGCACATGTTCACACATGCTCATGACTAGAAAGTACATTTTTGCCTTGATGATCTTTTTGTTTCAGAATAGTTATATCACTTTCATGCCCGATTCAATGTTGCTTTGTCGCTCTGCATGATTATGACAGTTATTGCTCTCTAGTTGGTCGCTTCCCAGTCTTTTGCTAGCCCTCGCTCGCACTAAGCGGAATTCTGCTTGTGCTTCCAAACTCCTTTTCAAACCCAGTTGTTCCATTTGAGTCCACCATACCTACCTATATGTGGTATTTACCGGCCACTCGTAACTTAGACTTTCTTGTGCCATCTCAAAATTTATTCAAAAGTTTCCCTTTTGTAACCGTACAAGCTCATGGTGCGGTGAGGGGAAATCAGTATCTTTCATGCCAAAAATATTTTGACGGAAGTTTTAACTAGTAAAAATAGAAAAAGAAAAAATATGAGAGTTACACCTCCCCCATACTTGATGATGGAGTGAAATGGACCAAATGTTGCTTATGATAGGTGGAACGATACCCTCCTTCCATCCTTGAGGCAAAATAAAAGGTTTCGTGGACCATCGAAGGATTCATGGATAAGGGAATATGTGTAAGCAAAAGGCATTATATATGGTTGGCATGGGAGATATTGAGAGACCTTTACCGTTCACCGTTGATTGGAAAGTTGCACTTCTCAAAAAAATATTTTATCTCTTTTTTCAAAACCAAGAGCTCTGGCACAAGTTTAGTCTTTGCTTCCTTTCACGGGTTTTCAACCTTGCCATCAAAAGCCACGGTTCGAGAGTATCCCCTTATTTCTTCAAAAGCACCAACTATGAGAGCATAATTGTCATTCTTAGTGTAACATGCATTGTCCCAAAGTATCACATTGTCTTCTGCATGCTTGTGTTATTGCTAGTCTGAAATACTGAGTTCTAGTGACCTTTAAAACTCTGGAGTAGTTTCTGCATTTATGTTTTGCTTCACTCATGGAGGCTAGTTTAATACCACTCAAGTATGTTCAAGCTATGTGCATTGTGATCCTGTCTTGATTTTTAGTAGCTTATTATTTACTTTTAGTTGTTTGTGACTGATCACATGAAAGAGAATTGCTTCGTGCATTGTCTTTATAGCATTGTTTCAATACCTGCTAAACTCTTTTCGTAGTACATGCTTATATACATCTAATGAAGCAAAAGAGTTTGTCAAAGTTTTCTTTGTCGCGTCCAGTTCGTTGAACTGAATTGCTTGAGGACAAGCAATATGCTAAGCTTGGGGGAGTTGATACGTCTCAAACGTATCTACTTTTCAAACACTTTTGCTATTGTTTTGCCCTCATTCTTGCATGATTTGGAAGAAACCAACCCGGACTAACGTTGTTTTCAGCAGAGCTGCCTGTATGGTTTATTTGTGCGCCGGAAAATGGATTTTTAGACGTCCCAGAAAATTCCCAGAAAAATAACAGAAAATCCACGCACCCGAAAGGAGCCAAATGCCAGAAGTGGGACCAGAGGGGAGCTCTGGGGGCCCCAGGCGCCCCCTGGCGCGGCCAGGGGTGGGGCCGCGACCCCAGGCCGCCTGGGCTGCTCCCCCCTCCTCGGGTGCCCTACCGATGCTCCTATTTATCCCCGTGACGAGAAAACCCCAGAACAGAAGTCGTTTTCCCAGTTTCCGTCGCGGAGCTGCCGCCACCCTCTGTTCTTCTTCGGGAGGGCTAATCTGGAGGCCCATTTGGCCTCCGGAGAGGGGAGATCGTCGCCATCGTCATCACCATCGCCACTCCATCCATCCTCCATGACTTCTCTTCATATGTGTGAGTAATTCCCTGTTGTAGGCAAAGGGGATGGTAGGGATTGGATGAGTTTAATCATGTAATAGTTCGTCAGATTGTTGGGGGCATGTTGCCTATCATCTAGATTGGTGTTTATCTTCTTTGCTACAACTTGTTGTTCTTAATGCTTGTCACTTTGGGCCCGAGTGCCATGTTTTCAGATCTGAACCCTATGTGTTTTCATGAATATATTTGTGTTCTGGATCCTATCTATGAGTTGTATGCACCTATTATGGTCCGGAACCGGCGATCCCAAAGGTGACAGCTTGGGACACCAAAGGGGATGGTCCATAATTTGTGGACTCCATGTATCCATTGAGTTTATTGCTTTGTTCCGGTGCTCTTTGACAGGAGCACCTTAATCTCCATAAGTTCCTTTTGGCCCCGTTCGTAGCGGGAAGGTAGGACAAAAGATGTTGTGCAAGTTCTTATTGCAAGCACGCACAACTACCTACGAGATACATGCCTATTGTTTGATATTTGCCTAGATGATCATTGCTTTTCTGTGTGCCTTGCCCCGTTTTAGAATCTATTATATGTTTACTCTCATCCATGCAGCGCCCAACCATCCATCTCCCTAGCCTACAGTGTTTTTAATCCTGCTGGTTATTAGTTGTTACCTTTTGCTATCATCACTATCATATTACTATTACCATTTATCTATTGTTGCAAGCAAGTATATTTCAGGTGCGGTTGAATTGACAACTCAACTGTCAAAGCTTATAAATACTTTTTGGCTCCCCTTGTGTCGAATCAATAAATTGGGTTAACCTACCTGCGAAGACTACCTCGATCCCTTACGTTTGTGGGGCATGAGGTACTCCTGCTCCTGGGCTCCAACGTCGACTACAGCGGCCGATCAGGAAAAACATAAAAGGGGAAATAAAGCAAGGGTGAGTATCTAGCGTACCCGCGAGTCTTACGTCCGCTACTAAGCATTATGCATTTGTCTCAAAGGAAAGGGGAGGTTGTATATAGTAGACTGCAGGATAGAAATCAGAATAAGGGTAAGAAGCTAAGTCTCTCGAAGACTAGCATCTTCTGACGGTGTCTTGCAGCATGAGAAGAGAAACAACCAACAGTTTATATAAAGCATAAAGTAGCAATGAAGCAGAAGTTGCTGCAACATTGTATAATAGTAAGTTGTAATGATTAATAATAATAATGCCTCAGAGTTCCCCCCCTTGACTTCCCTGCGAGGAAGAAAACCCGGAACCATATAGTTTAATAGTAATAGTTTGTAGTGGTAAGATCCAGCTTCAGCATAAAGCGTCCTGCTACCGTGGACACGGCTATTCGAATAGATTAAACTCCCTGCAGGGGTGCACTACTGTTCAGCCTGCACGCTCGGATCTCCAGGGTGGCGTACACCTTGTTAGGGAATGCCCCATCGAGGCTATCCGACACATCGCAGCCCATCCTAGGCTCAGCAGAGAGGCCATCTGCCGGACTATATCCTATGCACCAAGGGGTCTAGGTCCCTCACCCTTGCATGCTCCTGCACGGTGCGAGTCTGGCCGGTGAAGCAAAAGCAAATCCAAACACACCTGCTGCAGCAAATAAGACAACACGGCTTCCCGGCGATCAGGCCGCAGTACTGCTGACGTCTAAAGAGATTTCGGACAAACTATGACGCAGGGGAGCCCATAACTCCTTATCCCACGTGAAGGTAGTGCGTTCAGACCAACGGGTCTCTCAAGTCATCCACCGAACCATTTAGCATTTTAATATTATCTCGCAGACAACCGTATCGCTGTCTGACTAACAACACAACGGACAACGAACAGCAACAAGGCCCACCGGTAACGTCGGGGCCTGCCCTGTCGTCCCATCAAAGTGCGCGGTTACCGACAAGGTGAACCGTCTCCTTACCTTGTCTCGCGTGTGCTCTTGGTAGAGCTCGACTTTTTTGTGGTTTGGTAACTCTCGCGAGATACGAGCAGGGGCCAAGCACGCCAGTAACGTCGGTCGTACCCTCCCTGTCGTTCCCGACGCAATACCGCTCGCGGGCACCGTTGGGTCGCCCGACTTCTTACCTTAAGGACAACCGGGGCTCAGGTACCTAGAGCGGCTATACAGAGTCAGCAACGAGTGGAGTACAAGGATTACTCCTTGATAGCTCACACTTGATGGTGGCTCGGCACAGCCGAGCTAGGGGGCCTTAGGCGGTGTCTGCATTGTACCGTACCTATGCAGTTGTAATAAGTTGTATCTGCGTCACTCCCCTGAGTGGTCACGGCCCGCTATCTAAACCTAGCTAACAATGCGCAGGGCTCACTGCTGAATAATGCATAATTATAATAGGCAGCATAGGATAAAGGAGGTACATCAAGGGCGACAAAAACAGGCTATACAATTGAATAGGATTGAAACGTAGCAGCAAAAGTAACAATGCCTAGTGCAAGAAAGTACGGAAAAGGTAGGCGATATCTGGGGAAGAGAATGGCTCTGCTTGCCTGGAAGCTCGCAGGTAGGGGCAGGTTCGTCGACGACGTAGTCGATCACAGGGGCATCGGAAATGGTCGTCAGGACTATCAGACAATAAGAGAGGGGGGAGAAACAATAAATACACAACAATAATATCAATACAAATATAAGACATGGCAAACGCAATGTTAACGGTGTTCTAACGCAGTGCAAGGTGTATTGCTCGGAGCGGGAATTCATTCGGGGATGAACTACCGGCTCCGGATGATTATCGACAGACAGATCGGAGGGGGAAGGTTCCATGTCTGCAGTGTTAGAGAAATATGACACACATGTGGATAGTGTAACCATGATCGTTGATGCGTTCCGAACAACTTTTATGTTCAGAACATCTTCATCCGAAAAGTTTTACCGGTACCGGGTAATTATCGGACACACGATCCGAAGGGGGGAAGTCTCGGTTTCGATATGTTAGAGGGGTGCGGTGGGTATGCGGGTAGCGTATTCTTATTCGTTATATTTTTCTGAGCAACTTTCATGTATAAAGTTTTTGCATCCGACTTACGGTTTAAAAGATATTAAATTTTAAAGTTTAAATCCTTTTAAATCATTTTTTTGGATTATTTTTAATTGTTTAATAAACATTATCCACAATAGAGAGGGTTGACCAGTCAGCTGACATGTGGGTCCCACATGTCAGCCTTTGGTTATTTAAAAAAATTAATTTTTCTATTAAACAGAGCAAGGGCCCACATGTCATACTCAAAGCATTTCTATAAATCACTTTTTTATTTAACTGACACGTGGGGTCCTACTGTAAGTGGGACAAGTGTTAACAATATGTTATTAATTTATTTAATGGCCTTGGGCCCAGCAGTCAGTGACCTAGGGGGGTATCTCCATTTATTTAAGTCAGCAGCTTAATTATAGGGCGGGGCCCACTTGTAAGTGACCCCAGGGGTGATTAACTTAACACTAACAATAATTCTGGCACATGGGTCCCACATGGCAGCATCACAGGTTGACGCCGGTGATGACAGCGGCGACCGTGCGCACGATTCCGGCGACCAAGCTGGGCGCGGGGCGGCTCGTTCGAACGCTGAGGCCATCCCGCGTCGAAGGGTGGTGGTGGCCTCGTCGGGGGTGGTCGGAATCCACGCCGGCGACGAGCTATGGCGGAGACCGTTCTCGGACATGCACGGGAACGCGGCTAGGGGGCGATTCACTGGACGCGCGTTACCTAAACGGGGTCTACGGCTCATTGTGGGGGGTAGGAGGGCGTCAAAAGTGTGCACTGAGCGGCTCGGAGAGCGCGAAGCTCAAAGCCATGGCGGCGACCGTCTTCGGGCGAGATGGGGAACACGACTACCGGGCACAAGAGCGAGCACGAGAAGAGGGGAAAGGGTCGCAACCTCACTGTGAGCACGATGAAGGCGATGTCGAGGGCAGAGATGGCGTAACGGCGCTGAATTCCTCGCTGGCGTTCCACGGGAGGTCGTAGCTTCACGTGACGCGGGCGGCGTCTGCAGGGCGTCCGGGGTCGATTCCTCGCACGAGCTGGCGTAGGCGACATCGAGGCGGCGGTAGGACACTATGGCGACGGCTGGGGGGCGCAGTGGCCGCGGGTGTTCATGTGGGTGCGGCCATGGTGGCGCGGGCTAGAGGTTGACGACGGTTGCGGGGCGTGGAGGGGGAAAAAGGGGCTAGGGTTTCGCGAACGCATCCACAGGGGAGTACTTAACCGCGAGCAAGCATTGTTGCTATGCGTTGTCGCCGATCCCGCGGTCGATCGGCATCGAACGCCTCTGCCATGGTGACAGCGGCCGCCGAGGATGAACAGGACGAAGGGGACAGCTGGGGTGGGCTAGTTGGGCTGGTTGGGCCAGGTGGGCTCGCACTATGCACTCGGTGTACCAGGGGGCTGGGCTTCTTCACATTTAATCTTTTCTGCTTTCCTTTCTGTTTTTTTTTGCTAACAATTGATTTTACAAAAATGGGGCAGTGGTCCCAATATTCATGTTGCAATATTTTGTGCTGCCACAAAAAGTTAGAGGCGTTAATAAAATCATTTGCATTTTAACTAATTATTAAATGATAAATTGAGGCTATTTTGCTAGTGCTTTTATTTGTTTATATAATTAAAACACTCTAATAAATTCCCATTGATACAGTAACTTGACCTAATGACTTTTAGGCATTTAATAAAATTGTTTGCATAATTTTTGGGTCAAGTTTAATTTCCACGTTGTTTTGAATTTTTATGTGGGCTTGAATTTGAACTTAACATGATCAAGGGTGTTTATCACATGCCTAATCATGATGACAAGTCATTTAACAAGGTGATTACTGTAGCGTGACACCCGGGGTGTTACAGTGCTGATGTTGGGGTTGATGTTGATGATGATCTCGATGATGCTCGTGACGATGGTGATGACGATGGCGATGATCTCCCCTTCCGGGAGGTGATCTCCTCGGCGGAATCTGCCCGCCGGAGAGACCTTTCCTTCTCTGTAGGTTTCCGCCACGGAGCGGCGGCGGAACTCCGTGATGGCCTCTTCTTTTAGGGTTTTCGCGTAACAAGGAGTATATAAGCCTGAGGGGGGAGCCGGGAGTGGCCACAGGGCTCCAGGCGCCCTCCCGGCGCGGCCAGGGGTGGGGTCACGCCAGGTGGCCGCCTGGGGCCCCTATGGCCCCCTCCGGCCCCTCTTCGGCGAGTCTTCATTATTCTTCTGGAAAATACCCCCCGTCGATTTTCAGGTAATTTGGAGGTATTCTTCTTCAGCAACTCAGCGTCCACTTTTTACCGCTGAATCCTACGTCTGCTGCTTCGGCTCCGGAAAGTTGCAAACTGTGTAAAATAAGCGAAAAAAAACATAAGGACATCATCGTAACATGAAATATATCAATGAATAAGGATGAATTACGGTATAAAATAGTGATGCATTTTGGACGTATGAACTCCCCCAAGCTTAGACCTCGCTTTTCCCAAGGCGACAGCTGAGCTCGATAAACCTGTCCACAAGTTTAGAGAGTGAAGTGTCGATAAATAAAATACGAACAAGAAGCATCATGATCTTTTCACCAAACTCAAACATCCTGAACAGCAATCTCCAACTCATAAAGCCCTTATGAAAGAGTAATAACAATTATAATCAAAAGTAGGGCTAAGGAAACTCATCAAATCATGGCAAACAAGCCCTTTGGTCAAGGGACAACTAAAAGCTTTTACCTTTGCTCTTTCTCTTTATATTTTGAAGTGATGATTTGGAACTTTTTGAAAGAACAAGCTATTAGTCATGAAGTGTAAATGCTAACACAAAGGAAGATATTTACTTGGCAAAGGCTTTGACAAACAACTTACTTATCAAGAGATAATGTCAACAATGATATGGCATGGCAAACTTTAATGCAATATTATATTGATGAATCTTCATCAGCATCAAGTGTCTGTTCTCTTTAGGAAAGGAGGAAGTAGGGAAACTGACTCAACATAAAATTAAAGGAACTAACAGCCTTGTTAAAGGCAAGCAGAGAAAACTCAAGTGCTATCCTTAGATCAAACAGAATGAAAACAAGTTTTGAGAGGATCATGATTTGTCAACGAATGCTAATAGATAACTCAATTGCTTCTCAGGTTGGACAAGTTTCGAGGAACGGCTCCCAAACGGGGACGATCACATCCCCACAATCTCCTTTGTTTATCACTGCCAAAGTTTTCTGATTTCTCATGAACAAAGCGTGAAGGAGGTTTGTTGGTTGTGATTATCTTTTGTGAGTTGGGCGCACTCATGCCAGTTCCTCCTCTTATTAGGGGTTTGCAGATTAGACATGCAATCCCGGGGTAAAACTTGTCCAACTTAAGAAGGTCATGAGTTAACTACTACTTCCTCATGAGCTAAAACAGGGGCACAAAACAGAAGATTTTGAACATCCAAGGATAACACAAAAATTATATGCTTTAGGAGTGGTAGTGGAATACCACGAATAGGAAGCTATGGTGGACTCATCTGGAAGGTACTCGTTTCAGGGTATGGATGTACAAGCAGAATTCCGCTTAGTACAGAGGTTTGGCTAGCAAAGGCTTTAAGAGAACAGACAAATGATGATGACTTGGATGCAAAGAAATATAAAGCATAAACATTAAAACAAGCATAACACATCGAGTTGTCTTCCTTGTCAACATAACACTACAAGCATAATAACAAAGAGGGTTTTGGCTATGTCGCTAGATTGAGAAAAATAACATGCTTGTTATTATGACCAAAGCTATGTTTGCCAAGATTAAATAAATTTTTCAAAGCCATACCTGATATAAGGTCAATACTCCCCATAAGAATCATCACGAGGTCGATTACGTGAAGAGAATACCGAGTGCAGCGAACGGATCAATAGACTTCTCATTAATATTCCATCATAGACGAATCCACACTCACGGATACATAACTCTTCAGAAAGGAGTGATACACCTCAAAGCAAACACCTATTTTATAAGATAACTTCCCTAGACATGATATGACTCTACTTGACTCGAAAAGACAAAGATAAAGATAAAAATATCGGGAACTCCCCCAAGCTTGGAACAAGCTAAGGGGATGCCAATACCCAAGGAGATTTACTCCTCATTCTTGTTCTTGTCGGTCACGTACTCCGTGGCGAAGAGCTTCCATGGCAGCTGTTCTCCAGTCTCAAAGGACATTCCCGTCTCCAAGATCCTGCTTGGAGCCCATAAACCCATGCACAGAAACTTTAGTTCATACTCACAGTTCTGGTTCTGCAGATCATAGATCTGTGCTTGGAGCCCATAAACTTTTTCTTCTAGTGCGTCCAAACTTGACCACATCTCCTTCATCTCTTTCTTGTGGGAAGCCTCGATCTCGTTCATGATATGGAAGTTAGCTTCAACACCACGCTCCACCATGTTCTTGAACTTGAAGACCTCATGTTCCATCTCCTTAAGCCGCTCCTCGGTGCTCCCCTCCTTGACTGGTCCCTTCAGATCCTCCTTGTGGAGGTCACCTTCCTCCACATGAAGGATCTGGGGGTGCTTCTTCACCTCAGCGAGGTAAGGGTTAATGACGTTTACGACGAACTTGTCCTTCAAGGAACTTGGGGAAGCCATGGCACCTAGGTCTAGCTGAAAGTTTTCCTGGCAGAAACAACTCGAAAAGAAAACACACGAAATCGCGAGATACGTTGAGGGAACGATCCGGGCAAATATATAGCAAAAATTTCTGCACAGAAAGGAAGGTAACAGGTCAAAGCGGAGTCGGAGACGGGCTCCGGGTTGCCCAGGCGGACTCCCGGTGCGGCCAGGGGTGGGGCCGCGCGAGGGGGCTGCCTGGGCCCCATGGAGCTGGTCTCTGGCTCCACTTAGGCCTCAAATTTTCTATATTTTGCAAAAACTCATAATCTGGAACTTTCATGACGGTTTCGTGATGTTTCCTTGCCGTAAATACATACCTTTCCTTATTCTGCTTCTGCTGGTGTCTGAAACGGGACTGCTACATGTTCTTCATGAGATTTTGTGTATACCAAATCCACATCAACATTGACAGGATCTCCTGCTATGTAATGCTTAAGTCTTTGCCCATTCACCACTTGAGGTTTGGTGCCTTCGAAATTGTTAATCCTGATCGCACCCGAGCGGTAGACTTCCTCAATTTGAAATGGCCCTTCCCACCTGGAAAGTAGTTTACCTGGAGAAAACCTGAAACGGGATCTAAACAAGAAAACTTTATCACCAACATTAAATTCACGTTTCAGAATCCTCCTATCATGACACTTCTTTACCTTTTCCTTGAACATTTTAGCGCTCTCGTAAGCTTCACTTCTCCACTCATCTAGAGAAGTAAAGTTCATGAGACGCTTTTCACCAGCTAATTTGGGTCAGCATTAAGCTCTCTAATAGCCAAGAAAGCTTTGTGTTCTAATTCTAATGGAAAATGGCAAGCCTTGCCATAGACCATCTTATAGGGAGACATGCCCATGGGGTTTTTGTAAGCAGTTCTATACGCCCACAAAGCATCTCCTAACTTATTTGACCAATCATTTCTATTTCTATTGACTATCTTCTGTAAGATCAACTTGATCTCTCTATTGGTGAGCTCAACTTGCCCACTAGTTTGGGGGTGGTACGGTGAAGCAATTCTATGATTGACATCGTACTTGGCTAAAGTTTTTCTAAAAGCTCCATGTGTAAAGTGTGAAACCCCATCAGTCATGAGGTACCTGGGTACTCCAAACCTAGGAAAAATTACATCCTTGAGCATTTTCAAAGATGTTTTGTGATCAGCACTTTCAGTGGGGGTTGCTTCTACCCACTTGGTTACATACTCAACAGCAACTAAAATGTGAGTGTACTTGTGTGAGGAAGGAAAAGGACCCATAAAATCAAAACCCCAGCAATCAAAAGGCTCAATCACTAGAGAGTAATTCATAGGCATCTCATTCCTTCTACTAATATTACCAACTCTCTGACACTTATCACAGGATAAAAGATAATTTCTAGCATCCTTAAAGAGAGTAGGCCAATAAAAACCTAATTGAAGAACCTTATGTGCGGTCCTCTCACTAGCATGATGTCCTCCATATGGACTATCGTGACATTGTTTGAGAATGTCCTTTTGTTTGTGCTCCGGTATGCATTTTCTCACGATCCCATCTGGACCTTCTTTGAAAAGATGTGGGTCATCCCAAAAGTAATGCCTCAAATCATGAAAGAACTTCTTCCTTTGCTGAAATGTTAAACCTGGAGGAAAAAACTTTGCAACGATAAAATTAGCATAATCTGCAAACCAAGGATCGGAAAGAGATTGTACTCTAACGACAGCTAGCTGTTCATCTGGAAAACTGTCGTTGACTGGAATGGGATCATGCGGTATATCCTCCATCCTTGAAAGATTATCCGCCACCGGATTGTCTGCTCCTTTTCTATCGACAATCTGCAAATCAAATTCTTGAATAAGGAGTACCCATCGGATGAGCCTTGGTTTGGCATCCTTCTTCTCCATGAGATATTTAATGGCAGCATGGTCAGTATGAACAATAATCTTAGAATCAACAATATACTGCCTAAACTTATCACAAGGAAACACTACTGCCAAGAATTCCTTCTCAGTAGTACCATAATTCTTTTGAGCACTATCAAGGATTTTGGTAGCATAAGATATAACATTCAACTTCTTATCAACCCTTTGTCCTAAAACAGCTCCAACAGCAAAATCACTAGCATCACACATAATTTCAAAAGGTAAATTCCAATCAGGTGGTTGTACTATAGGAGCAGTTATTAAAGCTTTCTTAAGAACTTCGAAGGCTTCCTTAAAATCTTCATCAAAAACAAAAGGAACGTCCTTCTGGAGAAGATTAGTGAGGGGTCTCGAAGTCTTAGAAAAGTCTTTAATAAATCTTCTATAGAAACCAAGATGACCGAGAAAAGTACGAATACCTTTGATGTCTCGTGGATAGGGCATCCTTTCAATTGCTTCGATCTTGGCTCTGTCCACTTCAATTCCCCTCTCGGAAATCTTGTGGCCAAGAACAATTCCCTCGTTGACCATAAAGTGGCACTTCTCCCAGTTAAGCACCAAATTTGTCTCCTCACATCTCTGCAAAACTTTATTAAGGTTGTGGAGACAATGGTCAAAAGAGGTTCCATAGACGGAGAAATCGGCCATGAATACCTCCACAATTTCTTCACAAAAACCATGAAAGATAGCAGACATACACCTTTGAAAAGTAGTAGGGGAGCATAAGTACCATAGGGACAAGTAAAAGTGGTCTTCTCTTGATCAGCAGTGTTAACATGAATTTGAGAGAAGCCATAATAACCATCTAGATAGCAAAAGTGAGTGTTTTTGGATAACCTTTCAAGCATTTGGTTGATGAACGGCAACGGGTAGTGGTCCTTCCTGGTTGCCTTGTTCAGCTTCCTGTAATCAATACACATTCTATATCCAATAATAATTCTCTGAGGTATTAGTTCATTCTTATCATTAGGAACTACAGTTGTTCCTCCTTTCTTTGGAACACAATGAACTGGGCTTACCCACTTAATATCAGCTATAGGATAGATAATACCTGCGGCTAGAAGCTTGAGAATCTCAGTCCTTACAACATCCATCATTTTAGGATTTAGCCGTCGTTGATGATCAACAATTGGTTTAGCATCAGGCTCAAGGTTGATGGTATGTTGACAAATAGACGGACTAATCCTCTTAAGGTCATCAAGGGTATAGCCAATTGCACCTCGATGTTTGCAAAGTACTTCCAATAAATGCTCCTCTTCATATCCTGAAAGGTTAGAATTGACAATAACAGGATATACTTTCTTTTCATCTAAATAAGCATATTTGAGAGTATCGGGAAGAGGTTTAAGATCAAACACTGGATCTTCTTTTGGTTGCGACAAAATTACCAAAGGCTCAACTGGAAGGTTGTGCTTTAGGATAGCAGGTTGTCTTAGGAATATTTCGTCCAGGTCATTTCTCTCCTGCATGTGCAAATCATTCTCGTGGTCCTCCATATATTGCTGCAAGGAATCGTTAGGAGGGATAGCAATGGAAGCAATATATTCAATAATCTTATCATTACTAGGCAAATCAGTACCACGAGGCTGCTTAGAGAACTTAGAAAAATTAAATTCATATGGCTCACCATTGAATTCAACAGAAACTTTACCTTTCTTGCAATCTATTATAGCCCCACAAGTTCTGAGAAAAGGCCTACCGAAAATAATGGGAAAAAAATTATCCCTTACTGAACCAAGTACTAGAAAGTCGGTGGGATACTTTACCTTTCCGCATAAGACTTCAACGTCTCTCACAATTCCGATGGGAGAGATAGTTGCTCTGTTTGCAAGATGAATAGTGACATCAACTTCTTCAAGTTCGCAAGGTGAAATTTCACCCATGATCTCTTGATAAAGTGAATACAGGATAGCACTGGCACTCGATCCCAAATTGCATAGCCCATAATAATTATGATCTCCTATTTTGACAGATACTACGAGAGTACCTGAAATTGGGCCCTTATTCTTGGCTGTGAAAAGGTTAGTGGAAACAACACAAAAATTTATATTGGAATCTAAAGCATTATTAGTAATAAGATCCTTAACCAATTCAACTCGAGGATCGACCTTGATATGGTCCTCCGGTTCACCAATTCTTCTCTCACTCTTATTCATTATGCCTGTCACAAAAGAGCGCTCCCTTATTCTTACGGGAAAAGGGGGCTTTTCATATATAACTGCAGGCACAACAGGGTCAGCAACATGTATATCAATAGATGATTGCTTGAAGGGTTTATGATGCTGACTCTTCTTCTTCTTAGAAGAGTCAATATGAGATGCAAAGTCCTTACAAAAATCAATCATTAGATGGGAATCAAGACCAATATAGAGCAAAAGGCATTAAAGGAATCAGTTTTCACATAGCTCTCTATATAATCATGCTCATAATTTATAGCGGGTTCAATACCTTTATCTATTTCCCAATCTTCTGTATTCTTCTGGATCCTTTCAAGTAGATCCCATCTTTCTTCAACGCTTTTCATCGGAAATACCCCACTAGAGGGGGCATCCAACATCTCCTTATCCTGACAAGAAAGTCTGGCATAAAAGTTTGTAAGTATAGTTTCCTTGGGGAGCTCATGAATAGGACATTTGAGCATTAGAGATTTCAATCTCCCCCAAGCTTGAGCGATACTTTCTTCTTCACGAGACCTAAAGTTATAGATATAATTCCTGTCTCGATGAATTTCATGAAGAGGATAAAACTTGGTATAAAAGAGAGACATAAGTTCATGCCAATCAAGCAAATGAGAGTTATCGAGAAGCTTATACCAATCTGAAGGTTTATCTATAAGCGATACGGAGAACAATTTCTTCATGACAAACTCCTTTGATACACCTGCAAGCTTAAATAGTGAACATAGTTGTGATAAATATAGCAAGTGTTAACTGGGATGTCTATCTCCTGCATAACGATTAGCCAAGACACAATCGATAATACCAGCTGGTATTTTGTAAGGCACAATTTCAGTAGGGGGAGGTACAACCACCACAGATGTGGGGCGTTTCCCCATAAGCAATGATACAATAGCTAGGTTTTCCATACGAACAAGAACAGCAACAGCAAAATAAAAACAACAATATAAAAATTCCTTACCGGCTTCACTTACCAATAGCGCTATGCTCCTCGGCAACGGCGCAAGAAAACATAGCTTGCTGACCCTCAACGTAAAGGGATCTATTATAGCGTTTTCGATAAGTAAGAGTGTCGAACCCTACGAGGAGCGAAAGGTATTGATAGGTGATGATGGACAAGGAATAACTGCAAACACTGAAAGATAACTTTTTAGGGGTTTTCGATATAAGCAACTATAAGATAAAAGCAAGCAAAGTAAATAGCACTGAGGAGCAGCAAGTGGCCCAATCCTTTTGTGCAAAGGATAAGCCTGACAACTGAACTTATAAAGACTAAAGCGTTCTTGAGGACACATGGAGAGGTAGTCACGTGCTTTCGCCATACTCCATATCGATAACAAGTGTTGTGCTGATAAGTGTTGAGTGGGTGGATCTGTGCTAGCACACCTTCTAGACTAATATAAGTGCACTCTTCTGATTAAACATCTTGCAAGCATCCGCAAATACAAGATAGAAATTAAGGCAAAGACTAACCACACCAATAAGATCAAGGATCCATTACTCCCTTGTGTAAAAGTGTGAAAATTGGGGTTCAGGTTTCTGTCACTCCGGCAACCCACCATAAGCATTCTTAATACACAATTATTCCCCTATGTCCTTAAGAAGGCGAAGTGTTGAGTGTTCGACTCACACCACACCACTAGGAAAATAACAACACAACTTAAATATCAAACAACACAAATTACTTCAACATCATATGACTACTAGCAACTAGACTTCTCCCATGTCCTCAAGAACTAAAGTAACTACTCACAAGACATAAAAGATGATCAGAGGTGATAAATATATGATAAACAATCTGGAAATAATGGAATTTCTCCAACAAAACTCAATAGCATTCACCACAAAGGAGTAATCAACACAGGTAGAGTAGAGAGGATAGATAGTACGGATTACAACACAAGATGAACTTGTGAGGTGAGATTGGATGGTGGTGGAGATGGTGCTGATGTTGGGGATGATGTTGATGATGATCTCGATGATGCCCGTGACGATGTTGATGACGATGGCGATGATCTCCCCTTCCGGGAGGTGATCTCCTCGGTGGAATCTGCCCGCCGGAGAGCCCTTTCCTTCTCTGTAGGTTTCCGCCACGGAGCGGCGGCGGAACTCCGTGATGGCCTCTTCTTTTAGGGTTTTCGCGTAACGAGGAGTATATAGTCCATAGGGGGAGCCGGGAGTGGCCCCAGGGCTCCAGGCGCCCTCCCGGTGCGGCCAGGGGTGGGGCCGCGCCAGGTGGCCGCCTGGGGCCCCTATGGGCCCCCTCTGGCCCCTCTTCGACGAGTCTTCGTTATTCTTCTGGAAAATACCCCCCGTCAATTTTCAGGTAGTTTGGAGGTATTCTTCTTCAGCAACTCAGTGTCCACTTTTTACCGCTGAATCCTGCGTCTACTGCTTCGGCGCCGGAAAGTTGCAAACTGTGTAAAATAAGCCAAAACAACATAAGAACATCATCGTAACATGAAATATATCAATGAATAAGGATGAATTACGATATAAAATAGTGATGCATTTTGGACGTATCATCTTGACAAGACCACAAATGAATTGTTCGCTATGCTTTAGACTGCGGAAGCATCTATGCAAAAGGATCCAAGCCACATGTTGGCTGTGATGAACACTACCAGTTTCAAGAAGAAAGGCAAAGGCAGAAATGCCAAGAGCGGTGGTAAGACCAAAGCTCAGGTAAAGACCAAGAATGGCCCAACTAAAGATTCTGAGTGTCACTACTGCAAGAACAAGGGGCACTGGAAGAGGAATTGCAAGAAGTGTCTGGGAGATCTGAAAAGTGGTCTGATCACCAAAGGTATAAATAAGTTATACTAAGTTAATAGACAATTTCATTATTTCACCTTCAGAGGTATAATTGATACCATATCAATTGCTAATGGTTCGCAAATCGGTACAGGGAATTCTCAGAATTCAAAGGAGAAGAACAAATGAAGTGCAAGTCCGCGTCGGAAGTGGTGCCCAAGTCACCCAAGGCCGTCAGCGTTCGTCTATCAAGATTTATCTTAGAGTTTCAATAAAATTTATTTGATTCAGAGGTTGTATAAAACATTAATATCGTATTATGTCGTCTGCACAGTGGATGCCTTATCCACGGCTTGAATAATGGTTGTTCAAAGTTAATGCTTTCTGAATTTCACCCTTCCTGGTGAATTACTTAAGTTGAAATCTTGATGTTATGTCTATTTTCTTCATTGCTAAATAAATTAAGTTATGTGATGATAATGCTAAAATTGTTATAGCATAAATGACTTAGTCGCATTAGACCAAAGCGCATGCGGAAGCTTCATATCGATGAAGTCATTCAATCTCTTGACTTTGAGTCATTTGACACATGCAATGTTTTTCTAATAGACAAAATCATTGATTAAATGAATTGTTCAAGTGTTTAGTAAACTATTAGTATTAACACATATCGATGTGTGAAGAACCAATAAACAGTACTTTACATAAAACTTTGTGACAATGACTTGTATAGATATACCGATATTTAGACAAGACATAATATCTGAAATTTTGAATATGTTCAAAATTGTTTCAACACAAAGAGAATCATCGTCACACATAGATCAAATATTTGACGATCTGATCGTAAAATAAATGAGTTAAAGAATTTAGCAAACATCATTGAGTGTATGAAGTCAGTTCATAAACTAGCGTCACCTGAAACCCCGTATAGCTATGGAGTATCTTGACGCATAACCAAGCCCTATATGACATATTGGAATTAAAATTGTTTTCTACCCTGAATTCCAGCATGACATGGTGAGGTCGGTGATGTACTTAAACCACACTCCCATTCACTATACTGCTTAACGCTTTAGAGAAACCACTAACGAACTAAATAGAGCGTCGTCTTATGACTGTTGAAACAATGCCCTATAAGAATATGGCATGGGTAAGCAATCCAATGGCTGTTTCATAATTTCAGAGATATGCATTTAGAATATACTCGATCTCAAATATAAGTTTTGTAGAAACATCATGTCACGAACAACACCTCCACTACCATACGCGAGAAAATTGTTTATCGAGGGACATGGGATTTTTCCTTGAGAAAATAGCTCTCTTGGAACAATTAAGTGGGAGGACTAATAGCTTTATAATGATTAAAATGAATCATTTGGTTCTACAGAATGGAACTCAAAATTTGATCTAGAGATAAATTCTGTGACCAAACCAGAAATTCCTACATCTGATGAAAAGGAATGATGAAACTCTGAAATGCGTTCCAGAGATGAAATGATCAAGTCAGATGTTGTATCACACAACTTTATAAATTCACATTGAACCAATGTAGTTCTGAAGTGTGATAAACCTATGAACTACAAGACCCCATGACGGGCACTAACTCCACTATATGGCTTAAACACCATAAAAACGAAATGAAAGCCATCCACCAAAATCAAGTTGAGAACTTGGTAAAACCAACCTAAGGATACCTGACCATTAGAGTGGATTGGTTTCTCATAGATATGAACATAGACGATAGCTTCATCGTTGATAACGCTCGACTTATCGCAAAATAAGTTTTCCGATAGAGTTCAAAAGGTTGACTACAATATGTGTAGTGATGCAAATGTTCCTATGGAAAATTACTGATAATCGCGGCATACTTCCGAAGTATGACATATGGATTTTTCTTCTGAGAAAAATTAAACAAAGGGTGTATGCATGATACAACCTGAAAGGATTTAATGATCTACACGATATTAGTAAAAGTGAGAATGCTTCAAAGATTAGTCCACAGTTGAAGCAAATATCACAGAGCTGGAGTAATAGTTTTTGATGAAGTTATGAGAGTTATTATTTCATCAATAATCATATAAGATATGGAATTAAGTGGGAGCACGATTCTAATCATATATTTGAATAACATATGAGTGATTGAGAATAAATATTTTAGCAAAATAAAGCACTAAGGTATTGGATGTCCTGAAAGTGCAACAAGCACCAAAGTAATCTAAATAGTAGATTAGTTCTCTTGAAGTACCTCAGATGAAGAAAGGTTCTATGAGGAAGACTAAAGAGTTCATTAGAAATAGATGAAAGATAGTTTCATAACGATTTGTAATATTTTTAATCGGTCTATAGCTAAGTATCAAAATAGGATGTTGAAAATTGTTTTTCAAGCTAAGGCACATAGCGGGATTCCTACAACGTAGACGTGAAACATGGCAACTCTGGAAGTTGCAGAGGAGGGTATTTGGATCAGGAACACCATCATAGTGATTGGCATAGTTCTGAACGCTTGATCTACACAAACCATATTTTGATATGAGCATCATGATCAAAGCAAAGTAAGCTAAGAGCTCACTGTAGTCCAAACATGTTGAACGATAGTGCCCTATCTTTAAATACTTCATAAAGGATGAAGGGGTACATTAAGATACGCAGGATTGGGATGAGCCTAAAAGCGTTAAGCTCAGTGACAAAGTCTATACCACAAGCGAGCATGAAGACCAAAGTGCCATTGGTCTGAGCAAACCATGCAACTAGATTATTGTCTCTAGTGCAAGTGGGAGACTTTTGGAATTATGCCCTAAAGGAAATAATAAAATGTATTATTATAATTCCAGGTTCATTATTAATGTTTATATGTCTGTGCTATAACTGAAATGGCCTATGCGGAGGTTTGCCAAGTGCATGTTAACTGCCTTAGGAGGAAAACCCATATGCAGGTGTGGAGTATAAACACAAAGTGTTCTTCGTTTACATGGGAGCACATTGTTACCAGAACAAGGGTGCTGAACCGACCCAATTGTATGATTTGCTTTTCATCATCATTGTATTATGAGTTAAATCATCAGATGAGTTCACATTTGCATGTATCCTTATAGACCATGATAATGTTAAGTACCTACATACCGGAGGGTGGGTTTTGACTCTGTCCTAACACCACCCGTAACAGGCGTGGCTATAACGGCTTTGCTCACTCACACTCAAAAGTATGTCTAGGGACTTGATGATTCAAGTTGGGATTTGCTCCTCCTTCTCAGAAGAGATATTCTTTGGGCTCTCTCGGTATTATGTATCCACCAACATCCGGCCGGATACTTTGTGAATAGATCACATGGGATACGGAATACGTGAACGAGAAAAAGAACAAAACCGATATGAGGATAATTGGTATAATGATTAATGAGTTGATCATGTGGATACCTATATAATCTCACCTCACGTTTTGTAAAGTATCGCGAAGCAAAGGGATTGTCATGTCAACCAGAGGTTCACTCCAATTCATATTCGTGTAGGTGCGGGAACCATTATGGGTGTCCATGGCTCCGCTATTGGTTATTCATCCGAAGAAAGTCTGTTTTCGGTTCATGTCCGTATTCTACCAAACCTATGGGGTCACACACTTAAGGGTGGTAGATTTTTTGAGTACTAGAGTGATAGGAGCACGAGTATAACACACCGGAAAAAGTTTTGGAGTGATTGAGATTTAATCGGAGAGAAAACCGGAATCTTTTTGGGGCACCGGTAAAGTACCGGGAAGAGTTTTGAGAAAACCAGGTAAAACCGAAGGGCCGGAAAAGTTACGGCATGGTCTAAATATGTTTAATATTTATTTCTTGTGAATTCAAGAATTGTTTTAGAATTAATAAAAGGGATTAAATATGAATGGCCCCCCTCTCACTTGGAAGGCCCAAGTGGGGAAGCAGCACTTGGACCAAGGAGGCCCATGTGGGGAAGGCGCCTAGGAGGAAGCTCCCTCCTAGGGGAGGAAGCTTCCTCCCCCCTTCCTTGGCACCCCACCAGATGGAGGGAAACCCTAGGGAGCCCCCTAGTGCTTCTCCCTCCTCCAAAGTGGCCTTCCCTCCCCTCCCACTATAAATAGATGAGGAGGCGGCACCCCCAAACAGATATAGAATTTGTTCTTTTGCCTCAGGGCTGCCCGTCCTCTCTCCTCTCTTATAGATCTGATCTCCACCATATCTCGAAGTGCTGCTCCTCCCTCCTCTCTGCTCCGGAGGCGCCGAGCTCTGGAAGGCGGAGCCCTGCCGGCTCTACTACACCGTACATGTGGATCAACCGTAGAGAGATCGTACGTTCGATCTTCGTTCGAGGGACTTCTAGATCTGTTCATGGGACGTCACACGGATCAGATCTGTTCGAGGGATTGCACCGCGTCAATCTTCCCCAACTCTCCATCAACTTCTTCCGCTGCGAGAGAACTATCGTTTGAACGGTTGTTAAGGTAACAAGATCGCTAACTGTGTTTGCATCTATCTAGATCCAATCTTGGGACTTGGTTTCGTAGTGCTGAATTTTTTTGTTTTCTACTCCGAATCCCAAATTACGTTGAAATACTATTCGATCTCGCAACAATCCTCGACAGCCTAGTGCTTTAGATATTCTTCTTACCTGCTTACAATATGATTAATCTCGTTTGTCTTGTAGTCTTTGATGACCTCCCTTGGCATTGCCATTCTGATCTGTTGAATCATCGTGTGTGCTAGTGCACGAAATCATCAGATGATCCCTATGAATCCATTCTTCTGGCTCAGACGTTATTCCGGATATGAGCTGGTTCTCGGTAAATCAAACCTTAATTGATTAACCGTCAAGCTTCTATTCAACTTATTCATGTTTGATCGATGTATCTGAATCTGAATCTGATACACCGATATGGAAGTAATATTTCCTTTGTACTTAAGCATCGAATTATTCTGATGCTTATATCTCTAATGCTTTGGCATTATTTCTTTTTATGGTGGAGTACCGATACTCGCACCAGACTCTCTGTACGCCGCCTGACCTTTTGGGTGGATTGCTAACTACCGTCCCCTTGTGCCCTAAGTCATTCATGAATTTCCCTGATATCAGATGCCCCTGGAGAATGATATAATCTACTCAGTGTCGTCAGCCTTCTGCTTTCAAACTGGTATACCTCGCTTATGATGTTTGTTGTATGGGTTTCAAAATGCACTATTGTTAACCCTATGTTTCCCCTAATCTGTGAAACCCAAACTTTATGCGGGTTATACTTTTCTGGCCTCCCGTCAGATGAGCTTTCCATCCTACTACCTCCCCAAAAGCAAGAAATGAATGAAAGGCTATGCATTGAAGAAGTGGGATTCGGCCCTGAACCTTCGTGTTCATGCCCATGGATACGATGTAGGACTTATCATGAAAGCTTCTCGTTAAGCTAATTAACCCCCTTGGTATAAATACTTCAGCATCTATGATCCACCATTCTACCTTCGAGTATTACCTCTGGTATCTCGAGGATATCATGCCGTCGTGCTACATCTTATGAATTTTTTTGAAACAATGCCTTTCCCTGTCATAGCCACTCCAAGGGTTCTGGGTTGCCGTTAACCGAGAACACCGAATACCAATTGCCTCACCTTTCCATTTGCTCGATGTTGTCACTATTCGATTGCATTCTCTTGAAACATCTTGCCATAATATGTCGTGGTCATCATTGGAATTTGACTGCTTCCAAGTGTTAATTGCATTCCTCGTGAGAAATACCCTCCTTGCCCCTCGATGATTTGTGTTATCAACGACAACCTTCTTTGACCCCCCCCCCCCCCGCCGCCAATACCAACTTGGTCATATATATCTTGCTCTGCTTTCCCTTGGGAAAGAAATACACCTGATACTTGTGTACAATCACATTTTCCCTTCCATTGGACTGTTTAACCTTTATTGTTATGTATCTTATCTAAGCAGTGATAATTCCCTGCTTATGTAAACACTTCAGTGTACTACTTTGCCCGTACAACCTGTTACGATTGTTGATGACTTTTCGGTGACCACCAATGGACAAGAACTTTGCCAATTGGTCCGCCTCGTCTTAACGAGCAGGAAAATGGTTCTCTTTGTCCCTCGCCCTTTGTACTGAAATTGTTTCCGAATTAGCTAAAAAGTTGTACGCTGACTTACCTTGCAACTTGATCGCATTGTTTGTCACCACCCTTCTTATTCAATGTGGGCCCATACCCCACAGTTCCACAGGATCGAAACCTGACTCTCTTGTACCTTTCTGTTCTCAAGGTTATTCCTCTTGCTTGACCTCGTATGCAATTCACGAGTCCTCTACCTTGTGATATTCAGTTTGATATCAGACTCAGTGCTTATGCCCGATGTTCTGGACCCCTTTTCATCCTCCGTTATCATCGTCGAATGATTGCATATACGCTTGAAAACTTCTCATGCCTTCTTTTGTTTCTCTCGATGTATCTCCCTGAGTTTAACTCGTGAGCTACCTTGTACCCCATTCCCTTGGACCATCTCGGTTGATTAACCTTGTACCGATCCCCCCCCTCAAGTTTTTCCCCTAACCTATTCGTAGGTACGATGAAACCCCTGAAAGAAGGATGACAACTCGTCGAGATGCACTGAGGAAGAGCAATGAAGACGTCAACGAGAAGGATTAACTTCTTCGAGAAGGGCAACAAGCACTAGAATAATCGTTAGATTACGAAACCAAAACTTTACCCCTACCACTACTTTTTAATTTTCGGGACGAGAATCCTTTGTAGTGGTGGAGATTTGTAACACCCCGGGTGTCACACTACAGTAATCCAACGGTAATCACTTTGATTAAGGCTAAGACATATTGATTAGGCATGTGATGATCAACCTTGCCCATGGCTTGTTCAAAAAAAAATCAACTCAATCAAAATTCCAGAAACATGTGACAATAAAACTTTGTCCAAAAATTGTGGAACCAATTTTTTAAAATCCCTAAAAACCAGTGGATCACGATAAACCTGCATTGAGCATTTATTGCAGTTTCTAAATATTGCAAACAATCCAAAACAGTAGCAAAACAACACCAATTGTCAGTTGCATTTATAAAAGAAATATTAATTGATTTTATTCTTGCCTCAAGCTTTTTGTGGTAGCACTGTATGGTGTTACACTAATTATGCAACAGGTCCCACATTTAACAAAATTCTTTTGTGGCACAAACAAATACAAACAGAAGAAAAAGAAAGAAAAGTAATAAAGCAATTCAAAAATAGACTAACCTACGCCCTCGGCGAAGCCCACACAGGGCAACCCCCCCAGTAAGGCCCAGCCCACCCGGGCCATCTCCTTCTTCGCTACAGGAAGAAGCTGGCCATGGCGTGGCGGCCATCCAGCCGCCATGGCCGTCGATGGCCTCGTGTCGGCCATCCGGCGGTGAGCTGCGACGTATAAGACCACCCCCTCTCCTCGGACGAACCCTAGCCGCCATTGTGCCCCTCCCCCTCGTCTCTCCCTCGTCGAACCGTGCACAGCCACACGCAGCCGTCATCGCCACCTTGCCGTGGACGCGGCCAACGGCCACCCCGCGCCGTGCCGGCATGTCCATGGACCTCGGCATCCCCGACTCCATCACTACCTACACGTGGGATTACTGTGTGGGCCCTCCGCATCGTAGTTCGTCTGAAAGATCTTCAGACGTCAGCAGTACTGCGGCCTGATCGCCGGGAAGCGGTGTTGTCTTCTTTGCTGCAGCAGGTGTGTTTGGATTTGGTTTTGCTTCACCGGCCAGACTCGCGTCGTGCAGGAGCGTGGAAGGGTAATGGACCTAGACCCCTGAGCGCATAGGATATAGTCCGGCGGATGGCCTCTCTAATGAGCCTAGGATGGGTTGCGATGTGTCGGATAGCCTCTGTGATGCATTCCCTAACAAGGTTTACGCCACCCTGGGGATACGAGCGTGCAGGATGAATAGCAGTGCACCCCTGCAGGGAGTTTAATCTATTCGAATAGCCGTGTCCACGGTAACAGGACGATTTATGCTGAAGCCGAATCTTACCACTACAAACTACTACTTCTATTAAACTGTATGGTTCCGGGTCTTCTTCCTCGTAGGGAAGTCGAGGAGGGGAACTCGGAGACATTATTATTATTAATCATTACAACTTACTATTATACAATGCTGCAACAACTTATGTTGCATTGTTATTACATTCATGCTATTGAACTGTTGGTTGTTCTCTTCCTTTGCCGCAACACTCGTCGGAAGATGCTAGTCCTCAATAGGCCTAGCTTCTTATCCTTATTCTGATTTCTACCTTGCAGTCCACTATATACAACCTCCCTTTTCCATTTGATACAAATGCATAAATGCTTAGTAGCGAACGTAAGGCTCGCGGGTATGCTAGATACCCACCCTTGTTTTATTTTCCCCTTTTTGTTTTGCCTGATCGACCGCTGTAGTCGACGTTGGAGCCTTGGAGTCCAGGAGCAGGAGATCCCCGATGCCGACCACCGCAACGTGAAGAACCCTGATGCCTTCTACGACGTCGAGTTGCCTGTTGACCAGGAGTAGTTTGGAGGTTCCGAGGCAGGATGCCTCGCCTTTTCGATCGTTGTTATTTTTGTGATAGCCTTCTTAAGGCAGATCATGCGTACCCTGTGTCTGTACTCAGATACTATTTCTTCCGCTAACTTTGTGCTTTCGAGCTGTTGTATTCGAGCCCTCGTGGCCCCTGGCTTGTATTAACCAGCTTGTATTGTTTTATTTGTAGAGTTGTGTTGTGATATCTCCCGTGAGTCCCTAATCTCGATCGTGTACCTTGCGTGTATGATTACTGTACACGATTTGATTTTGGGGGCGTCACAACTCGCAACTTAATACCAGCGAGATGTTCTGGATAGATATCTCAAGGTGGATGATTAGTAGTAGATGCAGTTGGATTTCAGTCTACTTATTTTGGCGTACCGCCCATGCTTTTGAGCCTCGTCCTTTCTTTGTAGCATAGTTAGCATTACGGTGCGTTTTTAATCCGGTCAATTTCCCAACTGTGATTTGTTTACCTCGCATAGCGGTTTTATCGTCTTTTGGGAGAGAGACATCACTAGTGAACATCACGGGACCCCGGTCCATATTCTCATCACTGTTTACACGCTCTTTTATTTTCTGCTTTTACTTTCTAGTTGCTATCATCATTATCATTATCCCTTGCGTTTGATCATTTGTAAACAACAAGACCGGAGATATTGACAACCTCTCTGAACTTCGTTGGGAGCAAAGTAATTTGTTGTGTGTGTGCAGGTCCACGTCAACCGCTAAATTTCTAGCGTCGTTGTCACCTACATTGCTGCTTTTGAGTCCTACGAGAGAGAAACCCTATGCTCTACATAGGGGAAATTTGCTGCTATCCTACATCTCACCTTCCACTTGGGGTAACCAACGAAGGACGAGAAGCCATTATCACCTCTCGCACATCAACGGCGGGTCTCACTATCCTCCCGTTCGGTCGTGGGTGGCGCGGGCCATCTCGCCGAGGCTGGAGCGCGACGCTCAGGCTGGGCCGCACGGCGGAGCTGGTCGCAGCAGCGACCCTCAACCTCGTCGCGGCGGCCTTCAACGACGCGGTGGCGTCATCAGCTTTGGCGATAGGCGGCCAATGGTGGTGCTGGGCGTGATGGGGGTTGGCTCTAGCGTCGTGGCCGGCGTTGGCCCCGCGCTGGCGCTGGGCTGCGGGCAGCGTGGGTTGCGGGCGGCCGCCTCTACCTCAACCTCCGGCTGGTGGGGGAGGCGGCGCAACAGTGGTGGTGGTGGTGGTGGTGTTCATTGGCGGTGCGTGCCGGGGTGTGGGTCGCGGTGTGCCGGGCGTGTTCCTTCGGCGGCGCGGGCTGCGAGCGGTCGAGACCGTGGTCGGCCCCCTTTGCGGTGGTGGGTGGAGGCGGCGGCACGGTGGCAAGGGTGGGCGTGCTTGCAGAGATCTGGCGGGATCTTGCGGCAGCGGCGCGATGGACCTCCCGATGAGCAGACTTGAGGGCGGGCGGCGGTCTTCGGGGTCCCCTGGCCGATGGGCGCATCGGCATCGGTGGCCTTGCATGGAGCTGCTTCGACCGCCGCGGTGAGTTGGTGGAGAGTTTGGTGGGAGGGATGGGAAGCGCCGATCCTAGGACTGCCCGTCGCCGGCACGGGGTGTGCAGGTTGTGGATGCGTCCGCTCCGGCCCCTCCCCATTCCTCATCCGTTTTTGTGCGGCGGCAGCTCCGGCGATGTCCAAGGCGGTATGTTGGCTGTGATTTCGGCGGTTATGGGTGTTCCCTCGGACTAAAGCCACTCTTTTTGACTGATCTTGGGGTGTTTGGAGGCAAGGCGGCGGCCTTGGTGGTGGGAGGTGTGATGTTCATGGGCGGAGCACTCATCTCGGGTGCTGGCTAGCAACTTTGGACATGTGGGTGGTATGGTTGTTGATGAGCGGCATAGCGTGGTGGCGGAGGGATGTGAGCACCGGGGTGCATAACCTATCCAGTGTTTTCCGGTCGACGGTGGCGACGTTTGCGGACGTCGTAACCTTCTTGAAGGCTTCGTCGCGGCGGCTCCCTCGTCTTCGCACACTCTGGGTGAAACCTCAATCCTTGCGATCTGGCGGTGGTGGCACTATGGTGTCGTGCCCTTCTTGGAGACACCTCCTTGGAGTTCATGCTTTGTCGTGTCCAGCACCTTTGTATCCAACCTAGGCTGTGTGTTGGGTGTGGTCATGGTGTGCGTTTGTATCTTGCGCTCGATGTATGTTGGTGATGGTTGCTTTATATATAAAGCGGGGCAAAAGCCTTTTTCGACAATAGTACGACCCAAATGGGATAATATGACCATATGATAGTACGACCCAAATGGCCGAGTCCACCCTGATGCTACTATTCCTATTATCTTAAACTTACTTTGGTGCCTCTAGAAAGACATGAATGACGCCTTATTCAGGAAGAAGGTGTCACAACGAACCATATCAAGGCTACTGTCATATGTCTTATTGATTTTGCTAACCTTGCACTGCATTTTGATTCGCCCCCTCCCATGTCTCATGCAGTCATGATCACCAAGCTTCTGTCAATGACATAGGGTTGCTGGAGCAAGGAGGTACTATTTCTTCGGACCTACTCATTCTGGGTCCGAAAATCTTCTCCGACGCTGTTCACTGTTGTGCTAAGATTCGTGGCCTTCCTCCTGACCATAAGGCCACGAGCATTGGGATTTTTATTTCCTTCTTGCAGGATCAACGTGAGGTCTCCATCTACGTGCAAGCTCATGCTAAGGCCACCTCTTCTACCTTGGAAGCGGAGGCTCAGGCTCTTCTTCTCGCAACTTAGGTTTCTGAATGCCTGCAAATTCAAAACCCAACCTTCCTCATCGACTGCCTCTCTCTAGCCAAAATTGCAGCTACTAGAGACATCAATCATGACCAAGCTCAATAGAAAGTTAGACCTGAGTTGGTGGGATTTTTTTGCAGCGACGGCTTACTCTCCAAGCTTTGTTTTTCACATCAAAAGAGAGATCAATGGTGTTCTACTTTGATGTGATGTTGATCTCCTTGATGACATTCGAATAAGCGTGTTGAGTCTCGTTCTTGATATCTTTCATCACTTCTTGACCATGAGATGCAATTTGCACATGCAATAATAGAGGGTCCTGAGCTAGTGGGAGGCTTCTTGGCAGACAATTTGACTCGACGACGACTAGTTAGCCGTATCCCGGCGAAGAGCTTGGACCCGTGTGGTTATGAGATCGGTGTGTTTTACCTTTGCCATTAGACATTTGGTTGCAGTCTGTACCCATACATATATCTTCCACTAATGGATTGTATTAAGACAGACGTTTGACGATTGTATGAGATGTTGTATCTTTATAGCTGTAATGTTATGATATCATGTTGAAATCCGAGACATATGACTTTGTCATATGCCACAGTGAATTCGATATATGCTTCGTCCTCGAGTTTGATGAGAATGTTCAGATCTAAAATAATATCGCATATCAGGTCTTACACCTGAGCTAATGGGAGGCTTCTCGGCACACAACTGCTTTGAGCGTCGCCGGATATAATACAACCGTTGGGTATAAGAGATTGCAAGAAACGATGCCATATGTCTTAGATTTCAACATGATATCACAGCATTACATGTACAAAGATACAACATCTCATACAATCGGCATACAACTGCCTTAATACAATACATCAGCGGAAGACATATGTCTGAGTACAGACTACAGTCAAATGTCTAATGGCAAAGGTAAAATCACCGAATCCCTTAACCACACGGGTCCAGGCTCTCCTCTGGGATTCGCCTAACTAGTCGTTGTTGAGTCTCCGCGAAGACGTCCAGAAGAACAAGAATCGAGCACGTATGTAGTCCAAGATCGTATGTACAAGGTACATAAAAGAGGGAAGAAGGGGGTGAGTATATATCATAACAGTATAACTAACTTCTCAATGTGAGAGGGTGGTAGTGGCTGAGTTTGCAGCCGCACTAGCAATATATACGAGTGGCTATCGTTCTATTCATAGTAAGATGAGGAACCAAGTATTCGATGAGGAATCGCTTCCAACAAGTCTGCTATCCATCTACGTACGCAGTCATAACACATACCCTATCCTTGTCCTTCTCTTCACGTTCCGACGAAAAAGAAGCAGTCAAGGCACACACACGTTGATCAAGTTTTAGTTATGATTATGTTAATGTTATCTACGAACAAATACTAGGTCTCAAGTCGTCCATAACCGTGGACATGACTTCTCGAAAATATTTAATTCTGCACAGGTGTACCAACTGCCGATTACAATACTACTAGGAAACTGGCTATCTGTGGCGCATCCGTTTTGCCTTTCTGTGGCGCATCCACTAAAAATAGGACTTCTGTTGTGCATGTACCCGTGCGCAACAAGAATGTAAATTTTTGTGGCGCACCAAGGCTACATGCGCCACAAAAACCTCATATTTCTGTGGCGCACCTGGTCCCTATGTTCCACAGAACTGGGTGCGCCACAGAAAAGCATCATGCTATACACGTACCACAAAAATTATTAACAATACAAAAAAATATGATACTCCCTCCGATCGGAAATAATTTTCTTTAAATGGATGTATCTAGCATTAAAATAGTGTCCGATACATCCATTTAGAGACAAGTATTTCTGATCGGAGGGAGTACAATATACTGGTATAAAATACAGAATGGATTGCAAAATACAGGTATACATAATGGTTGCATAGAATAGTATAAGTGATCATCACATTACTTAGAGCCCAATATACATAGTGGTCATCACATTATACAAGTCATAGCTAGTGACCATCACATTATCACAAGTCATAGTGGTCATCACATTACACAAAGTGTCAAATTCCGTCACATTACACAAGTCATCAACTAGAGTCATGCATTACAAAATTCATATGCCATCACAAGTATCATCACACATAACAAATGAAGTGTGTTCTCCCCACCTACACAAGGATCATGTAGAGCACAATGACGGCGAGCAAGATCACCGGGAGAACGACCATCCGGTTCACAAGCATCTGGTTCTTCTTCCTCCTGTGGTCCCTCCATCTGGCTACCGCCTCCTCTCTAGTCGCGTATCTTTTATAGTTGTTGCCGTTGAACTTGTTTACTTGTCTATGACAATCCTCCCACTTGTCGTAGACTCCTGGAACCCATCTATCAAACACCACGTAGCACTTCGTCATCTATATAGTCAAGGAATATTAGTATATCATGTAACGAAAATAATTAAATGGTTCAGATGCATATATATATGTCTAAATAAAGCAAAGGATTTATAAAACTAAAAGATACATACTAATTAGGCACACGTCATGATCCCTGCCTTGGCGGCAGGAACGGTTTATAGCCATCTTTCGTCGTCCACGTCCTGATGTCAACCTGCATTTGGAGGCGTTCTTCGACCTCTCTCTTAGGCAACCCTATGGCATAGTGTAAGGCCCCCTGCTTGCATGACATCGTGCTGCATGATTTCTGATATTTGGACTTGGATGCAGAAGAAGTTTTCTCTGAGATTATCATCGTTGATTTGCGTCAACTTCTCGGCCCATCCTCGGAGACTAGATGGCAGTGTAAGCATCTGGCAATCACGGACGAAGCCCTGCAGGTGATGGAGGATGTAGAAGGCCTCCTTCACGTTGCGAGCCGGCTGCTTGACGCAGGGGAACTCCGTTACGTGTTTGAACACGTGTTTGCCATTTCGGATACATTTTGCCGTTTTGTTGGCAAAACTGCATCTCTTTAAGGCATATCCCTCGAGAGCATCATCTAGACCACTCTTTATTCGAGTCTAGTCTTTCTTCTTTATCCAACTGCCCGAGTCGAAATAGGTGGCTAGCGAATACCTCGAGGAAATTAGAATAAGTGTGCAGTATATGTTTCTGCGCAACACAAATGAAACGGCATGTTGGAAAAGAGCAATGGAAGAAATCTAATTAAGGAAGTTAAAGTTACGTAAGACGACAAGGGAGTGGGTACTTACGGGAGAAAGAAAGGCAAAAGAATGACGTCCTTCCTCTTGTTGTCCACCAAGAACTGTTGGAGGTATGTCTTCGCCATTTCCCGCTCCCCTGATCCTTCCGCCAACTGGTAGTCACGCATGTAGTATGGATCCACTATCGCGATGTCCGGGGTGTTCTCTCTGTTGATCTTCATCGCCAGATGGAACGCGTAAAGGCGGACCAAGTTATAGTCCAGCCGTCTCGAGTTAAACAGATTGAAGATGTCCTCGTAGGCTATGATGCACAGATCTGCGGGGGCTTCATGGAAAAAGTGCACATCCTTTGGCACCTTGACCGTGAAAGCCGGGTAACCTGGATTTGTGTCACAAAGAAGGAGTTGCTCTAGTACATTGATACTATCATGCAAACTAACCATAGCTCCGTGTGCGACATTCCGCGGATCCTTGCTCAGTATTGGTTGACCTGCTACATGAACTCAGACCGTGCCATCTTTGGCTGGTGGTACCACGTCGTCCTGGGCCCGGATCATTTTCGGTGGCTGCTTCTTGGTCTGTGGCTTGTTTCTCTTCCTCTGCTTGTTCTTTACATGGCCATCCACTTAGGATTTGATCTGCTCACTGGCCGTCTGGCGGAGTGTGTTAGGGCTGGAAACGATTCCCACAGGTTTTTTTGTTTGATCGTCGGCCGGAGGCGTATCTTGAGATAAACCATAGTCTAGGCGCCGCTTCTTGGAAGGATTAGTTTGATCACCGCGAGAGCGGGAGGGTTCTTCTTGCTCTAGGACTGGCATGTACAATCCTTGGCTAGCGCCAATGTTGATGAACCCATGGACGTCGATGTCATCATCGTCGTCGTTGTCGCCATGAAGTGGCGCCATGTCCTCTTCATCACGTGGTGGCGGGGGATGGGGCGATGGTGGTTGCGATGCAATGATGGGGCCCTTTCCATGGGGCGGTACACACGCTCACAACAGCTATTGGTGGCGATTGGTTGTGGCGATGACCGGTGGTTGTAACACCCTCAGATGCCTGTAACAGTAATCATCATCACTGTTGACTATCACTGTTTGTTAATCCCTGTTATTCCCTGACCTTAATCAAACTTTGCTTCTGCTCCATCCAAACCATGCTGGTTGGTAATCAAAACACAAAGCCCAATGCATTTTGCTCATCATGAAACCAAACCCTAGTTGAAACTACCTCAAATGGAAATTAAAACAAAAGTGCTCAAATAAAGTTGTTCCAAAAATCATGGAACTATTTTTGTAAATTGCCTAAAATCATTACAATCATGTGGGACCAACTTTGATAATTTTTGGAGTTGCAGAAAATTCCAAACAAATCAAACAGTAGGTTAAAACCCCTACTTTGAGCATTTAATATTTAAAATAAATACCTAATGAATTTATTTTGCTGCATAACTTTTTGTTGCACCTCAGAAATATATAAAACTAATTTACAAACACCAATTATATTTTTCAAAAATGCTAGGGTTAACAAATCAATTACAGAAAAGAATTTGAATAAACAGAAAACCAGAAAATGGGAAAAACCCTTAAACCTCGCCTGGGGCGAGGCCACCTCAGCCCAGCCCACCCCGGCCCGTCTTCCACCTCCCACCTGCCCCCATCACGTCCGCCACCTGCTCGACGCCGTGGCGCCGCTGTGGCCACGGGCGTCCCTGGAGCCCTCCCCTCCCTCACCTGCTCCCTCCCGCCATGGACACGATAAGGCCAACCCCCGCAGCCCCCTGGACAACTCCCCCACCCCATTCCCCTCCTCCTCCTCTCGCCGACGTCGGGGAAAGCTTTCCCGAGCGCCACCGTCGCCATGGCAGTGAGCTCACGCGGCCAGTGAGCTCGCGACGCCACCCCCGCCGTGTCCAGCGTGTCTCTCGTCGTCGTCCTCGTCTCCGAGCGGAAGGAATCGAGGCGGGAGCCTCCACCCCGAGCCCACGGTCATCTTCCCCAACTCCGGCCGCCGCGACGTCGCGGAGGAAATCCGGCGCCACCCCGACGCCACCGAGGCCGCTCTCTGCACCGTTACGTTCCTGGTGAGCTCCTGCGCCTCCCCCAACTCCCCGACGAGCCGTTTGTGCCCTGTAGCCCACCCCGCCATTAGGGAAGAAGCGCCTCGCCGCCGGCGAGCTCTCCACCGTGTCCTGGAGCACGCTTTTGGCGCACGGTACGCGTCACGCGGGTGCCCGCGCCCCCCTCGTTCGAATGCGCTAAGCCACACCCCTCGCAGCACCGTAGGTCGTCGTCGTCGTCTTCACCCGGAGGTTTCCGCCGTCACCGTCGATGTCGCGCTCCGCTCCGGCCACCCCCGACACCCCCACTACCTCAAATCGAACGCGCAGGTCGCCAGGAACCCGTAGCCACCAGCGGCGCTCCAAACCGTGCCCGGATTCGAGCTCGGGCTCGGCCTCGCCGGAGTCCAGCCGCCGGCGAGCTCCTACGGTGGCTGCCAGGTGGGCCCGCTGGATTAGCCCCTAATCCCCACTGACAGTGGACCCCCCCGGCTAATTACCCTGTTAGGTTAACTGAGTAGATTGACAGGAAATAATACCCCTCCCAGTCGCTGACAGGTGGGTCCCCTCTAAATAATTAACTAAATGATTTAGGTTAATCCAATTAATTAAGAACTAGTCACTGACATGTGGGTCCAGAGGCATTTTTCCAATTTAATTATGTGTTTTATAAATAACAGAGGCTGACATGTGGGTCCCACATGTCAGCACTGTTCTGGATAAGGTTGTGGATAATGTTTTGGATAATGCTAAATAAATAATAAAAGAAATCCAGAAAATCATTTAAATTGATTTAAACTTTGAAATTCAATAACTTTTAAACCGTAACTCGGATTCAAAAACTTTATACATGAAAGTTGATCAGAAAAATACAACGAATACGAATACGCTATCCGTATGTCTACCACCCCCCTTTAACACTACGAACATCAAACATTCCCCCTCCGGACCGTCTGTCCGATAAATTGTCCGGTACTGTTAGAGTGCCCGGATGAATTTATTCCGAACACGAAAGTTGTCCGGAATGGTTCAAATAGCACGGATACACCCCCCTTATGTTGTCCCGGTAACCACGACACCTCCGGCTTGATCCTTCCCCCTCCGGACACCCTGTCCGGTAATCACCCGGAGCCGGTAGTTCATCCTCAGACGAATTCCCGCTCCGAGCCTATTCCATTGCACTACGTTAGAACAACGTTAACTTTTCATCTGTCATGTCTTGCATATGTTTGTATATTATTGTTGTGTATTTATTATTTCTTCCCCCTTTAATCTCCGGTAGACCCCGCTGCTGTCGTCGACTACACCGCTGCTGAGTACGACTACGTCGTCGACGACCCTGCCCCTACCGTCGAGCTTCCAGGCAAGCAGAGCCATTCTCTTCCCCAGATATCGCCTATCTTTCCGTACATTTCTTGCACTAGGCATTGTTACTGCTGCTGCTACGATTACAATCCCATTCAATTGCATAGCCTGTTTTTTTGTTGCCCCTTGATGTACCTTCCTTTAATCCTATGCTGCCTATTATTACTTATGCATTATTCAGCAGTGAACCCTGCGCATTGTTAGCTAGGATTAGATAGAGGGCCGTGATCACTCAGGGGAGTGAACGCGGATATTAATATTATAGCTGCACAGGTACGGTACAATGCAGACACCGCCTCAGGCCCCTATCTGGGTTATGCCTAGTCACCTCAAGTGTGAGCTATCAAGGAGTAATCTTTGTACTCCACTCGAGGCTGACTTTGTCTTACCGCCATAGGGTTTTGAGTAACGGTTGTCCTAAAGGTAAGAAGTCGGGCGACCCAACGGTGCCCGCGAGAGGTATTGCGACGGGACGACAGGGAGGGTACGACCAGTGTACCGGTGTGCTTGGCCCCTGTTCGTTGGCCGCGAGAGTTACCAACCCACGAAAGCCGAGCTCCTCCAGGAGCACACGCGAGACAAGGTAAGGAGACGGTTCACCTTGTTGGTAACCGCAGTGACTTGGTGGGACGACGGGGCACGCACCGATGTACTGGTGGTCCTGGCTGCTGTCGTTGTCCGCGGGTCAGTTAAGTCGCGGCAACGATAACGGTTGTCACGCAGGTTAATTAAAATGCTAAATGGTTCAGTTAATGTCTTGAGTTGGCTATATGCCATGTACGCACTACCTACCCGTGGGATTACGAGTATGGGCTCCTCTGCTTCTTAGTGTCGTCCGAGGACTCTTTAGACGTCAGCAGTACCGCGGGCTGATTGCCGGGAAGTGGTGTTGTCTTATTTGCCGCGGCGTGTGATTTGTATTTGCTTTGATTTAACTTCACCGGCCAGTCACGCACCGTGCAGGAGTACGTCGGGGTTAGGGTCCAAAGCCCCGCGTACATAGGATATAGTCCGGCGGATGACCTCTCTGTTGAGTTGGAAAGATGGGCTATGAAGTGTCGGATAGCCTCGGTGGAGCGTTCCCTAACAAGGTTCCCGCCACCCTGGAGATCCGTGCGTGTAGCGTAACACGAGTGCACCCCTGCAGGGAAGAATTGATCTATCGATAGCCGTGTCCACGGTAACAGGACGCTTTATGCCGAAGCTGGATCTTACCACTAGAAACTATTATTAAACTGTATGGTTCCGGGTTCTTTTCCTCGCGGGGATGTCGAGGAGGTGAACTCGGAGGCATTGTTAATTATTACAATTTATTATTATTCAATGTTGCAGCAACTTCTGCTTCATTGCTACCTTACTGTTTTATATAAACTGTTGGCTGATTCTTACCTCATGCTGCAAGACACCGTCGGGAGATGCCAGTCTTCGTTAGGCCTAGCTCCTTACCCTTGCTCTGAATTTCTGTCTTCAGTACACTATATATAGCCTCTTCATTCCGTTGATACAATGCATAATGCTTAGTAGCGGACGTAAGACTCGCGGGTATACTAGATACCTACTTTATTTCCTTTACTGTTTTGTCTGATCGGCCGCTGCAGCCGACGTTGGAGCTCAGGAGCGGGAGTACCCCGGAGGTGCCTACTACGACGTCGAGTTCCCCGTTGACCAGGAGTAGTACTGTGGATCCCAGGCAGGAGGCCTCGCCTTTTCGTTCTGTATCTCTGATGTGATTTGTGCTAGCCTTCTTAAGGCAAAACTTGACTAACTATGTCTGTACTCAGATATTATGGCTTGTATGACTTATATATCCGGGTCCGCGTGACCCCCTCTATTGTAATATATTGGTTTATCCTATTGTGTTTAGTGTTGTGCTGTGATATTATCACCGTGGCACCCTAATCTCAGTCGTGTACCCTGTGTGTATGATTACTGTACACGGTCTGATTTTGGGGGCGTCACAAGTTGGTATCAGAGCCAAGTTTCGATCTTGGGACCTGTGGGTTATGGGCCCACATCGATGTCACTACGTGTGATATCTATGGTATTAGGATCCTTTTCTCCTTACCTATGCTCTGGGAATCTACTCTCTTATCCTTGCTGGTAAGTTTTACAAAAGCTGACATTAGGATCACGTTCTCTTGATTCCACCCGGCGTTTTTCTGGTGCATCCCCCATTGATTGAGTCGTGTGGCAGGCGTCGTACGCCAGATCCCAGACCGCGGATCCCATTCTCATTCTGGGCAGGCCGCGCGTTCTCTGGCATCAACTCCTGTGACCAACAGTTTTCTTGCGGCGTGATTGACATAGTGGAATCTATGTCGCGTCGTGTAATCCTTACCGCGGTCTGCGCGCCGCCTAGAGAGTCCTTTTTCCTTAATTTCTACGACGTTACGCTGCCCGATTTTTGGTTGATTCTATGTGTGGATGTGTATGTCTTATATGACTACTCCTATATATCCGGGCCTCTTCCTTGTTGTCGCTTTACCTCTTACTCGTTTCCGGTATTGTCGTTAAGTTGTTCATCGCTGAAATACCCCTGTTAAATTCTAGCAGGATGGCTGGTCGTGGTGGTCGTGGTCGTGGTCGTGCTGCCAACGACCCACCTCCGCCGCCGGATTACATGGCCGCGATGATGCAGCAGTTCGAGATGAACCGTCAGTTCATGCAGAATATCATGGCTCAGTTCCCCCAGCCGAATCAGAATGGGCACCACCATCAGCATGCCACCGTGACTCTGCACGACTTCACCCGCCTCAACCCCACTATGTTCCGCAACACTGTTCAGCCGCTGGATGCTGATGACTGGCTTCGCGACATCACTCACGAGCTGGAGTCTGCTAATGTCGATCCAGCCGACTATGTGAACTTTGCGTCTTATCATCTGAAAGGCGCCGCTGCTCAGTGGTGGAGCACCCACAAGCGTTCCCTGCCAGTCGGAGAAGTCATCACTTGGGATGAATTTCAGTCTGCTTTTCGCGGTCGCTACATTCCTCAGGGGATCATGGACCGTAAGGCGGAAGAATTCCGCAACCTCACTCAGGGTGACATGACTGTTGAAGCCTATCAGCGCGAGTTCCTTAACCTCTCTCGCTATGCGGAAGAAGAGATCGCCACTGATGCTCGTAGGCAGCAGAAGTTCCGCCGTGGCCTCAACCCAGAACTCAGGCTCGCTCTTGCCGTTCATGATTTCGCCAACTTCGCCACCATGGTGAACAAGGCTATCACCGTCGAGACTGCCCAGATGGAGCACAAGACCTCTCTGAAGCGTTATCGTGACGTTGGCTCATCTTCGGGCGCAACGCAGAAGCGTCGTATCTGGCTCCCTACCAGTTTGACCCACTCAGCTTCCCCTGCTCCAAGGCCGTCTTATGCTGCACCCCGTCTGCCTCTGCCACCGCAGATGCCAAGAGCTCTGCCTGCACCACCCAATGCACCACCCCTTCGTCCTCAGGATGGATTGTGCTTCACGTGCCGCCAACCTGGGCATTATTCCCGAGAGTGTCCCCTGAAACAGAAGCAACTGGTAGTTCACCCCGCTGGCCGTGGAAATGGTCGTGGCAACAACCGGTCCCCCAACTATAATACTGGGTCTGCTGCTCATACTCGTGGTCACGCGAACAACATCAGTGTTGATGAAGCTCAACAACAACCCGCTACCGTGATGGGTACCCTTCTCGTTAATTCCGTACCTGCTACTGTTTTATTCGATACAGGAGCATCGCATTCATTCTTGTCGGAAGCATTTGCATTGTCGCATAATTTTACGCTTCAGGATATGAACCCATCGATGGTTGTCCGCACCCCGATAGGCTATGCCCACACCTCCAAGATAGTGCCCGGAACCATTGTTGAAATTGAAGGGATTGATTTCCGTGCTTCCCCCATTGTTCTGAAGTCTTCCACCATAGACCTCATTCTGGGAATGGATTGGTTGAAGTTCCACGATGCCGCACTTTATTGTGGCACCAAGTCTGTACAGCTTTTTCACCCCTCCGGTGGGATTGTTAACCACACCGCCCGAGTGACCCGTAATGCTGAAACACAGATCTTTATGATGAATGCTTTGAATGTCTCACCTTTGAAAGACATCGAGAACGTTCCGGTCGTTCGCGATTTTCCCGACGTCTTCCCAGAAGAACTGCCGGGAATACCCCCGATCAGAGAAGTTGAATTCGTCATCGACTTGAAGCCAGGCACTGTTCCTATTGCCAAGCGTCCTTACAAGATGCCGCCACATGAACTCCTTGAACTTAAGGAGGAAATCGACAAGGCACTTCAGAAAGGATTCATTCGCCCCAGTTCCTCAGCTTGGGGAGCACCTTCGCTCTTTGTCAAGAAGAGCGATGGGACAAACCGATTGGTCCAAGATTATCGACCCATTAACCAAGCCACCATCCAGAACAAATACCCACTTCCCCGAATCAACGATCTGTATGATCAACTTGCCGGATCCAAGGTGTTTTCTAAACTCGACTTGAGGTTGGGTTATCACCAAATCCGGGTCCGTGATGAGGACATTCCGAAGACTGCCTTCATTACTCGCTATGGTTCATACGAGTACACCGTCATGTCCTTTGGCTTAACCAATGCTCCAGCCACCTTCTCCAGATTGATGAATTATATTTTCATGGAGTACCTCGACCAGTTCGTCGTGGTTTATCTGGATGATATCTTGATATATTCCAAGAATGAAGAAGAACATGCTGAACATCTTCGTCTTATACTGGAGAAGCTTAGAGAACACAAGCTCTACGCTAAGTTTTCTAAGTGTGAGTTCTGGCTTCCCGAAGTAACCTACCTTGGACATGTGATTTCCAAGGATGGCATTGCCGTCACCCCAGAACGTATCCAGGCTATTCTTGCCTGGACTCCTCCCAAGACCGTCAAGCAAGTCCGCAGTTTTCTCGGGCTCGCTAGCTATTGCCGCCGTTTCGTCGAGAATTTCTCCAAGATTGCCAGGCCTCTGACTAATCTACTTCACAAAGGCGTCAAGTTTGAGTGGACAGATAAATGTCAAGAAAGTTTTCAAGCCCTCAAGGACAAGCTAACTTCTCCCCCGGTGCTTGCTCCCCCTGATACTCAGAAGGACTTCGTGATATATTGCGACGCGTCTCGTCAAGGATTAGGCTGTGTCCTATTACAAGAGCGCAAGGTGATCGCTTATGGCTCTCGTCAGTTGCGTGCTCACGAAGACAAATATCCAACACATGATCTCGAATTGGCAGCAGTAATTTATGCATTGAAGCTGTGGCGACATTACCTCGTTGGTAATCGTTGCGAGATCTACACCGACCACCAAAGCCTGAAATACTTGTTTACTCAGCCCGACCTGAATCTCCGCCAACAGAGATGGCTCGAGACAATAGCCGATTTTAACATGGATATTCATTACACCCCTGGCAAAGTTAATGTGATGGCTGATGCCCTGAGCCGTAAAGTTTACTGTAGTGAACTTGAGGTGCAGCTAGAACAACCACCTCTGTATGAAGATTTTCAGAAGTTGAACCTCGAGATTGTTCCTCAAGGTTGTGCAAATAACTTGGTCATTGAACCGGATCTCGTCAAATCCGTCAAGTGTATACAGTTCTATGATGATTTCGTACACAAGATTAAGCGCGATATCGCCAATGGGAGACCCTCACCCTTCACCCTTGATAGTAATGGTGCGGCGTTCTACCAGAACCGTTTAGTGGTTACTCACAGCAAGGGCAGGCATGAGAACCTGGATATGACCCCGAAGGTCATGAAAGCGGCTCACGATACCCCGTTGTCCATTCATCCTGGGAGCACCAAGATGTACCAAGACATTCGTCAGCAATTCTGGTGGCCCAACATGAAGCAAGACATTGCCCGATATGTTTCTGAATGTGACGTTTGCCGTCGCGTCAAGGGGGAACATCAAAAACCCTCTGGAAAACTACAACCACCTGAAATCCCTGTATGGAAGTGGGACAAAGTTCAGATGGACTTCGTCACCGGTTTTCCCCGATCCCAGAAAGGTAACGATGCTATCTTTGTCGTCATCGACCGGTTCTCCAAGGTTGCTCACTTTATACCAGTCAAGGAGAAGATCACGGCGGCTCAGTTAGCGGAATTATATATCGCCCAGATCGTGTCGCTCCACGGTATTCCGTTGGAGATTAGTTCAGATCGTGGCAGCCTTTTCACCTCAAGATATTGGCGGAGTTTCCAAGAAGCTCTGGGGACTACTCTGCATCTCAGCACCGCTTATCACCCCCAGTCACAGGGCCAAGTCGAACGCGTCAATCAAATACTTGAAGATATGCTTCGAGCTTGTGTCATCTCCTTCGGCAAGAAATGGGAGGAATCTCTTCCATTTGCTGAATTCTTGTACAACAATAGCTATCACGCTAGTCTGAAGATGGCACCCTATGAAGTTCTCTATGGACGTAAGTGTCGGACCCCTCTGAGTTGGTCAGAAACTGGGGAACGTGCACTCATTGGCCCGGATATTATTCAGCAAGCTGAAGACCAAGTTCACGTCATCCGTGAACATTTGAAGGCCGCTCAGTCCCGCCAGAAGAGCAACTATGACCGCAAACACCGTGAAATGGAGTATCAACCTGGTGAATACGCTTACCTTCGTGTCACTCCCATGAGGGGCACTCATCGCTTCGGTATCAAGGGCAAGTTGGCTCCTCGCTACATTGGCCCGTTCCGTATCCTTTCCAGGAGTGGACCCGTGACATACCGGTTGGAATTGCCGCCGAACCTCTCCCAAGTCCACGATGTCTTCCACGTGTCGCAACTCCGTCGCTTCTTCAAGGATCCTATCCGCGAAGTGGAGCATGATATGATCGAGCTGCAACAAGACTTAACTTATCGAGAACATCCAAGCCGCATTCTCGATCAGTCTGAACGCCGAACCCGCAACAAGACCGTCAAGTTCCTCAAGGTTCAGTGGTCGAATCATTCTGAAGATGAGGCCACTTGGGAACGCGAAGATCGCCTTCGCGATGAATACCCCGATCTTTTCCTCGCTACCACTTAAATTCTCGGGACGAGAATTCTTGTAGTGGGGGAGATTTGTAACACCCTCAGATGCCTGTAACAGTAATCATCATCACTGTTGACTATCACTGTTTGTTAATCCCTGTTATTCCCTGACCTTAATCAAACTTTGCTTCTGCTCCATCCAAACCATGCTGGTTGGTAATCAAAACACAAAGCCCAATGCATTTTGCTCATCATGAAACCAAACCCTAGTTGAAACTACCTCAAATGGAAATTAAAACAAAAGTGCTCAAATAAAGTTGTTCCAAAAAGCATAGAACTATTTTTGTAAATTGCCTAAAATCATTACAATCATGTGGGACCAACTTTGATAATTTTTGGAGTTGCAGAAAATTCCAAACAAATCAAACAGTAGGTTAAAACCCCTACTTTGAGCATTTAATATTTAAAATAAATACCTAATGAATTTATTTTGCTGCATAACTTTTTGTGGCACCTCAGAAATATATAAAACTAATTTACAAACACCAATTATATTTTTCAAAAATGCTAGGGTTAACAAATCAATTACAGAAAAGAATTTGAATAAACAGAAAACCAGAAAATGGGAAAAACCCTTAAACCTCGCCTGGGGCGAGGCCACCTCAGCCCAGCCCACCCCGGCCCGTCTTCCACCTCCCACCTGCCCCCATCACGTCCGCCACCTGCTCGACGCCGTGGCGCCGCCGTGGCCACGGGCGTCCCTGGAGCCCTCCCCTCCCTCACCTGCTCCCTCCCGCCATGGACCCGATAAGGCCAACCCCCGCAGCCCCCTGGACAACTCCCCCACCCCATTCCCCTCCTCCTCCTCTCGCCGACGTCGGGGAAAGCTTTCCCGAGCGCCACCGTCGCCATGGCAGTGAGCTCACGCGGCCAGTGAGCTCGCGACGCCACCCCGCCGTGTCCAGCGTGTCTCTCGTCGTCGTCCTCGTCTCCGAGCGGAAGGAATCGAGGCGGGAGCCTCCACCCCGAGCCCACGGTCATCTTCCCCAACTCCGGCCGCCGCGACGTCGCGGAGGAAATCCGGCGCCACCCCGACGCCACCGAGGCCACTCTCTGCACCGTTACGTTCCTGGTGAGCTCCTGCGCCTCCCCCAACTCCCCGACGAACCGTTTGTGCCCTGTAGCCCACCCCGCCATTAGGGCAGAAGCGCCTCGCCGCCGGCGAGCTCTCCACCGTGTCCTGGAGCACGCTTTTGGCGCACGGTACGCATCACGCGGGTGCCCGCGCCCCCCTCGTTCGAATGCGCTAAGCCACACCCCTCGCAGCACCGTAGGTCGTCGTCGTCGTCTTCACCCGGAGGTTTCCGCCGTCACCGTCGATGTCGCGCTCCGCTCCGGCCACCCCCGACACCCCCGCTACCTCAAATCGAACGCGCAGGTCGCCAGGAACCCGTAGCCACCAGCGGCGCTCCAAACCGTGCCCGGATTTGAGCTCGGGCTCGGCCTCGCCGGAGTCCAGCCGCCGGCGAGCTCCTACGGTGGCTGCCAGGTGGGCCCGCTGGATTAGCCCCTAATCCCCACTGACAGTGGACCCCCCCGGCTAATTACCCTGTTAGGTTAACTGAGTAGATTGACAGGAAATAATACCCCTCCCAGTCGCTGACAGGTGGGTACCCTCTAAATAATTAACTAAATGATTTAGGTTAATCCAATTAATTAAGAACTAGTCACTTACATGTGGGTCCAGAGGCATTTTTCCAATTTAATTATGTGTTTTATAAATAACAGAGGCTGACATGTGGGTCCCACATGTCAGCACTGTTCTGGATAAGGTTGTGGATAATGTTTTGGATAATGCTAAATAAATAATAAAAGAAATCCAGAAAATCATTTAAATTGATTTAAACTTTGAAATTCAATAACTTTTAAACCGTAACTCGGATTCAAAAACTTTATACATGAGAGTTGATCAGAAAAATACAACGAATACGAATACGCTATCCGTATGTCTACCACCCCCCTCTAACACTACAAACATCGAACATTCCCCCTCCGGACCGTCTGTCCGATAAATTGTCCGGTACTGTTAGAGTGCCCGGATGAATTTATTCCGAACACGAAAGTTGTCCGGAATGGTTCAAATAGCACGGATACACCCCCCTTATGTTGTCCCGGTAACCACGACACCTCCGGCTTGATCCTTCCCCCTCCGGACACCCTGTCCGGTAATCACCCGGAGCCGGTAGTTCATCCTCAGACGAATTCCCGCTCCGAGCCTATTCCATTGCACTGCGTTAGAACAACGTTAACTTTTCATCTGTCATGTCTTGCATATGTTTGTATATTATTGTTGTGTATTTATTATTTCTTCCCCCTTTAATCTCAGGTAGACCCCGCTGCTGCCGTCGACTACACCGCTGCTGAGTACGACTACGTCGTCGACGACCCTGCCCCTACCGTCGAGCTTCCAGGCAAGCAGAGCCATTCTCTTCCCCAGATATCGCCTATCTTTCCGTACATTTCTTGCACTAGGCATTGTTACTGCTGCTGCTACGATTACAATCCCATTCAATTGCATAGCCTGTTTTTTTGTTGCCCCTTGATGTACCTTCCTTTAATCCTATGCTGCCTATTATTACTTATGCATTATTCAGCAGTGAACCCTGCGCATTGTTAGCTAGGATTAGATAGAGGGCCGTGATCACTCAGGGGAGTGAACGCGGATATTAATATTATAGCTGCACAGGTACGGTACAATGCAGACACCGCCTCAGGCCCCTATCTGGGTTATGCCTAGTCACCTCAAGTGTGAGCTATCAAGGAGTAATCTTTGTACTCCACTCGAGGCTGACTTTGTCTTACCGCCATAGGGTTTTGAGTAACGGTTGTCCTAAAGGTAAGAAGTCGGGCGACCCAACGGTGCCCGCGAGAGGTATTGCGACGGGACGACAGGGAGGGTACGACCAGTGTACCGGTGTGCTTGGCCCCTGTTCGTTGGCCGCGAGAGTTACCAACCCACGAAAGCCGAGCTCCTCCAGGAGCACACGTGAGACAAGGTAAGGAGACGGTTCACCTTGTTGGTAACCGCAGTGACTTGGTGGGACGACGGGGCACGCACCGATGTACTGGTGGTCCTGGCTGCTGTCGTTGTCCGCGGGTCAGTTAAGTCGCGGCAACGATAACGGTTGTCACGCAGGTTAATTAAAATGCTAAATGGTTCAGTGAATGTCTTGAGTTGGCTATATGCCATGTACGCACTACCTACCCGTGGGATTACGAGTATAGGCTCCTCTGCTTCTTAGTGTCGTCCGAGGACTCTTCAGACGTCAGCAGTACCGCGGGCTGATTGCCGGGAAGTGGTGTTGTCTTATTTGCCGCGGCGTGTGATTTGTATTTGCTTTGATTTAACTTCACCGGCCAGTCACGCACCGTGCAGGAGTACGTCGGGGTTAGGGTCCAAAGCCCCGCGTACATAGGATATAGTCCGGCGGATGACCTCTCTGTTGAGTTTGAAAGATGGGCTATGAAGTGTCGGATAGCCTCGGTGGAGCGTTCCCTAACAAGGTTCCCGCCACCCTGGAGATCCGTGCGTGTAGCGTAACACGAGTGCACCCCTGCAGGGAAGAATTGATCTATCGATAGCCGTGTCCACGGTAACAGGACGCTTTATGCCGAAGCTGGATCTTACCACTAGAAACTATTATTAAACTGTATGGTTCCGGGTTCTTTTCCTCGCGGGGATGTCGAGGAGGTGAACTCGGAGGCATTGTTAATTATTACAATTTATTATTATTCAATGTTGCAGCAACTTCTGCTTCATTGCTACCTTACTGTTTTATATAAACTGTTGGCTGATTCTTACCTCATGCTGCAAGACACCGTCGGGAGATGCCAGTCTTCGTTAGGCCTAGCTCCTTACCCTTGCTCTGAATTTCTGTCTTCAGTACACTATATATAGCCTCTTCATTCCGTTGATACAATGCATAATGCTTAGTAGCGGACGTAAGACTCGCGGGTATACTAGATACTCACCTGCTTTATTTCCTTTACTGTTTTGTCTGATCGGCCGCTGCAGCCGACGTTGGAGCTCAGGAGCGGGAGTACCCCGGAGGTGCCTACTACGACGTCGAGTTCCCCGTTGACCAGGAGTAGTACTGTGGATCCCAGGCAGGAGGCCTCGCCTTTTCGTTCTGTATCTCTGATGTGATTTGTGCTAGCCTTCTTAAGGCAAAACTTGACTAACTATGTCTGTACTCAGATATTATGGCTTGTATGACTTATATATCCGGGTCCGCGTGACCCCCTCTATTGTAATATATTGGTTTATCCTATTGTGTTTAGTGTTGTGCTGTGATATTATCACCGTGGCACCCTAATCTCAGTCGTGTACCCTGTGTGTATGATTACTGTACACGGTCTGATTTTGGGGGCGTCACAGTGGTGGTGCCCGCAGCCGTGTCCGAACAATCGAGGTGGAACCGCTGGTGGTGCGCCCTATCACGCCAAGATGAATCTGGGTCTTTGGCCATGTCAAGGGCCAACCAAAGCAATCAGAAATGCTATTGTGATCCTCGGCTCCCGGAGGTTTAATGGGGGGGTCCATGTCGTTGAACTTAGACAACACCCGAGCCAACCTGGCCCTCTTCACGACATCATCCAGTGGAATGTTGTGCATCATGCGGTTCGCCGGTTGTAGGAGAACGCCCGTGGCAACATCCTTCAACTCGCCGTCGGCCACATTATGCAGGAGTACGCAAGGAGTATCCTGAGTCAAAACATGCATGTTTTTGTCGTCATGAGATGGCAGTCATCAAAGGCATAAATAAGATGACGTGGACAAACTAATTAACTAGTTACCTTGGTGATGGCATTGAGCTCCTCTAACGTCGAGACAGGGTCGGTGTAATAGCCCAAAAGTGATTTTACTATTCATCATGTAATTTTTCTTTCTCCCCTAAGGCTCAAACTTTCCATGGTGTTGTAATATGTAATTCCATGTGGTGATCTTGTGTGGAGTCCATGTTGGAGGCCATTTGAATTTGAATTCAAACCCATCTTTATGGTTAAAGAAGGTTCTTGTGGCATTTTCCCCATGTGCATGTGTGCTCCCCTAAGCTTCAAATCTTGCATAACCATTTCTCTCCTCATCCCAAGGTTTTCCATGAGTTTGCATTGAATTTTTGCTCTATGGAGATTTGAGTTGTAGTTCAAATCCCATTTGAATTAAATCAATGCCTCAGATTCTAGTTGCACCACCAAATTGGTTCAAACCAATTTTTTAAAATCACAAATGTTCTCAGGATCCCAAAATATATTTTGCTATGTTTTATCTCCTTTTCTTTTTCTCTGGAAAAATCCAAGAGGGTGACTGTTTTTATTAAATAGAAAACCCTTGTGTTTTTCCTTTCTGGAGAGAAAGGGCAGCCAGGCCCAGCCCAGCTAGCCTGCCGGTCTCGGGCTCCAGTCCACCTTCCCGTAGAGGTACGCAGGCACTGCCAGCCGTCGATCGCCATCGCAATTCGCCTCCGAGTTGTCGACGCCTGTCGCGGGTCCTCTTCTTCCCCAACGCCGGCGCGATCGACTACCTCCTCTACGTGCACGCGAGTTCGTTCGTGACCACCCCGCTGTGAGCAACACATCCTTGCCTTGATCCCATTAAGAGCGTGTACGTAGTTCGCCAGGGTGCTTCTATTTTCCTCCGCCGTAGCCGTCGCCAACGTGCAGCCCGTGGCTTGCCCCTGGCCTGCTCGCGTGTGCACTTAGTGTGTTCTGTGTGCGCGTTTTGCATCCAAGCTGCCGCCTTGAGCTCGTCTTGCTCAACGCGCTCCGCTATCAGCAAGTGCACGTCCATGGTGTGTGTGTGCTGCCGTGACCTTTCTGGCGAGGAAAGGCACCACCTTGTCGACGCGTGACCAGATTCGGGCACCCACGTGTTCGTGGAAGTGCCATGCACCATTTTCCCACCACAGCGAGGCCATGAGCGACCTCTGTGCGACGTCCTCGTCGTCTGAATTGTCGTCGACGAGGATCTCTGAATTTTGGTGTCAATCGCCGACGTGCTGATCCCGGTGAGTTCGAGAGCTCACCGAAGCGTCGACGTGGTTGTTTCATGCATACACACGTAGCTAGTAGTGCAGGCTGTAGATCTTGAGCGACAGCAGCGTCGCCGGCGACGTGAGCGTGAGGCCAGCCTCGCCGCAAGATCTCGCCATCGACGGGTTTCAGTCTTGTATCAGTTAACTTGGGCAGTGCTGCACTTGTAGCCTGCTAGTCCTGTTTGTTCAGTAAAACAACAGTAGCGCAGTGGAAAGCGAGCGTGCCAGCGAGACCCAAGTCGCATGTTCGAGCCTCGCCGGGGACTTTTCCCCAACATTTTTGGCATTGCAGGGAGGCTCACATGCGGGCCCTAGCCGTTAGTGGCTTGTGCCTATTGGGCTAGCTGGCTGAGCCCAGTAGCACCTTGCAACAGCAGCAGGTGGGCTGGTCTAGTGCTGGGCCAGTACTAGCTGAATCCAGCCCAGAGAGGGTCTTCCCCTTTTCTTTTCTTTCGTTTCTGTTTTTCTTTTTTCCATTTGAATTTGAATCCAAATTCAAATCTTTTTCCAAGTGCTTGTTCACCCTTTTCATATCTTTTGCCCAAAACCTCGTTCCATGTTTTTGCATCAATTTATCCTTTCATGTTGATCTTTCTCTAAGGGGACAACCCCTAGCATATTGTCATATGGTAGGGCTGTTTTGCTTCATCCTTCTTTTCAAACTTGATCTTGTTTGGTGTCAACCTTTGTCGACACTTCTCCGTCTCTGGAATCGAAAGTTTACTTTAACGTGTTATGGCTTCCTTTTCTTTCATGCTTATGCCATGTCATGTAATCCATGTCACTTGCACCTAAACTTAAGGTCCTGACCAAGACCATTTAATTATAAATTGCATATGAAGGATCGTTGACGTGTCGTCACGATTTTCATTTAAACTTGACTAGTTAGGGTCACACTATGCTTTTAAACCTGAACATGCTAAATCACATGCTTGTGCATCCTTTGATCCCGATGCTTATTTGTGGTGTTTCTCTTTTCCGGTACCGTACGGTAGAGCTTAAGCTTGCCGAGGAGACTTAGATCTATTCCGTTGACTACCTACTCAGGCAAGGGGGGGACTATATCATTCTTTATAGCTTTCATCTCATTTGCCTAGCTGTACTTAGAATGGTTGTTTGATCCTACCACCATATAATTGTGCCTCTCAAATAAACCCAAACATCCATGATCCCCACATCCTAGCAAACCTTGTTTGGCAATGTACCTTGCTTGCCTAACCATTGCTTACTATGTGTAGGCCCTTACCTGCTGCTTATACCCATTGCTGCTTGGTGGATCATCATGCTATTATCAGAAATTGGTTGATAATTATTAATATGAATTTAACTTATATTTGACAAAGGATGGGAGACCGGGCTGTTCCCGCCAGGTGTTTTGTTCCATTTGAGTCACATAGGTCCCGAGTTCCGGGTATTGTGTTTCTTGATGAGCATGCCTAATCGTGTGTGGGATTCTATGGGGTCCCCTTATCTTACCTATCTTGCTCCAAAGAGTTCTAGTGGTGTCCCACGCTGATTTTACCATTTGAACCTGTGTGTCTGTGTCTGGTTAGCGCTCCAGCAGTTTTAAACTAAACCCGGACCAGTGAGGACATGGTTCCTTACTGGCCCATCCTGCCCGGCTGAGGACCCGACCACATGTGAGAATTAACCGGTAATCCAAACCTGCGACAGACGGTAGTGAGCGATTCGAGATTGCGACCGACTTTTGAGTTGGATGTCGACTCACCGGGGGCACCCAGAATTGTGCGTTGTTAGTTAGAGGGACTCCGACGTTCTGGAGTTTTAGGCATCTTCCCACGCAAAGCGGAAAATGGGCGTACATGCGACGCCTATAATGGGCAGTTGGTACACCCCTGCTGGGTTAAATATTTTTGAAAAGCCGTGCCCGCGGTGATGGATGACTTGAGACCTACTCATTGTTCATAGAATAACATCAACTTAATCATGCTTAAAATTTCCAACGTATGAGTCGCCTTGATTGCTCTTCTTCGTCCAGAGCGACAAAGAGGGGACAAGGTTGTGTTATGATTTGCATAAGTAGGTGAGTAGAGCCTTATTGATGCGATCATCAACGGATTCTTGGTTCTCCCCTTACTCTAATTGAAAGTCCAAGTATGTGATCAGAGGGGGAGGGGGTGAATGATCACTTCAAAATTTTCGACTAAAACTCTTGAAGTGAAGCATAAGTAGTGCGGAACAGTGAAGTAAGACAGGAAGCGAAACTAAATGCAGCGAAACAAAACATGTTGAAGCATAACAGTGAAGCAAATGCAATACTGAAGGTAAATGCTAGAAGTAAAACGAACTGGGACTCGACGATGTTTGTTCGACCAGTTCACGCTCTGCAAAGCGCTACGTCTGGTTGGAGGGACTGGTGATTGAACACCTGGAGCAAAACTCTCTCCGTCCGTTGCTCCACTGCACCAAACTCCTTGAGCTTGGTCAGTTCTTCACTCGAGGTAGATTATTGAGGAAATCATCGAAACCTTTGACAAACTGGACTTCGAGGCGACAATTACTCTTCGCTCTCTGAAGAACAACTCTCTAACCGTCTAGGAGAATTGCAGTTCTCCAAGATAAAAAGGCTAGCAAGCTTCCACCTAAGTCATCTCGAATCTACTCAGATCAATGGGACTTAGGTTTCAGTATCTGGATTTTGGGTTTTGCTTCGGAGGCGTTTTTGGGGTGTTCTCTGCAATCTCTCTCAGGAATAATCTTGGAGCAGCCACCCGCAAATGGAGGAGGGGGCGGCGTATTTATAGTTGGCGATCCCGAGGTGCGGAATGACCAAATTGACCTGAGGTGACAGCTTGACACGTGTCCACAACGGTCGGATTTTTCATCACTGCGCAACTTTACTTGAGGAACAAGTAAAGCTGACTCACGGACTTAGTTCTGCTTCAGTAGCCCAAGAACGAAGTCTTTTCTACCGAAACTTAACTTAGTGCACATGAGATTTCTTCTCTCAGGCTCTCACTTAGTGTGGATTTGATCTGAGCATTTCTCAATGACTTCGGTGTCCACAAACTAAATACCCCTCTTGATAGTACAGTTTGTCCTATGACTCAAAGAACCGAAAATGAACTACACAAAAACATCTAAGTCTTGCGCCGTCCTCTTCATTTCCTTCAATGAGTAGAGCTTCAGGACACCTTCATTTTTGGGGGTCATCCTTCGTGATTAAGCTTCACTCCATGGGTAATGCTTCGGTACCTTGAAGATCTTCCCTGAAGCTTTATCACTTAGCTTGTCCTTCAGGAACCTATGCAACTGTTTACACTAGAAAACATTGTTAGTTCCTCTACTGTCTTGTCCAACAATATCCAAAACACACGGGGTGAAACTTTTGCTCTTACAATCTCCCCCTTTTTGGACTATTGTTGACAAAACAGGCATCGATAAAAGATATTGAAGTTTTTGTGAAGTGAAGGGACAAACTCTAAGATATGAAGTTTTTGGCTCCCCCTGAATGCAAGCATCGAAGATTTATATAATCGAAGTTAATGCTTGGGAAGAATTTCTTAGGTGGAGAGCAAAACATAATATCTTAGCGAATACAATTGCATTAGAAGATATATATATCCAGGAATAAATGCAATTGCTTCCAATAACCTGTGACTTAGAAAATAATAACCACCTGCAAGATAGAAGATACGAAGCAATACTTGCAAGCAAATGGTTATTGAAACTTAAGCGTATCACAGGAGTATCATGACCGAAGTAAATCTTAAGTTACAACCCAATCGAAAAGGAATGAAATGTTTGTTGTAACTTAACCAAACGAAGCAAATGGAAAACCCTTTCCCCGATGCAGAACTAACTCATCGATGCCCTCATTCTCCCCCTTTTTGTCAATGATTGGACAAAAGGTTGAGAGGAGGTTCGAGACGAAGATTGATCGCCCGAGGATTCTTCTTCGGAAGAAGACGTGGGAATAGCTTCGTGACGACTCTGAGTGATGAGGTTGATGTCGAGGTCGCTGTCGTCGAGGCCGTCGTCGTCCTTGGAAGTGATGGAGTCATTCTCCGAGACGGTGTCTGGCCGGATGGGTTCAGGTTCGTTGACGAAGAAGACTTCATCAATCTTGTGCAGGGGAGGGATCTTCTGATTCTGGCGGTCCACTGTGTCATCACGTGAAAAGTTTCGGCGGAGATGGTCATATTCTTTAAAGATGCGATGCTTACGAAGACTTTTTACAGAGTGGAACTTCCGGAGCCCTTTCCATGAATGACGCTTCAGAACACGCAAGTACTGATTGTTGTTCATAGCAATGTTGCCAACACGATTTATCTCGTTAGCAAGCCATTGCATCTGGCGTTGATTTGCTTCAATGTAGTTCTCAAGCATTTGCTGCGAGCGAAGATTAACTTCAAAGTGATGGTAGTCTTTCTGAAACTTCTTTGATAAGTTGCGCTCATTTACTTCGTGGCGAATGCCAACATAAGTGGCAAAGGGATCATTGGGCTTCCTCAGCAGATCCAAAGAGTCACGCACTGGGGGCGTGAAAAGCTTCGGGTGATGACGAGCCACAAAGTCTTCGTTCCTGCCATAGTCACAAACAACTTGCAGCCAAGGAGCATAAGGTTTCAGTGTGAATGGTAGCTCCGCTGCATGAACCATATTCTTGATGAAGCAGTCTTCAAAATCAAATAGAAGACCATGAGTGAGTTTCATAATAGCATGCCTTGTTTCAGGATACAGATTCGACTCTTCCGAAGCAGTACTCAAAGGAATCAATGAGTTGGACAGGATATAGAACCAAGTCCGGGAAATGAAATTAAAATGCTTCGGGCGAATGTTTTGAGGGATATGGCCTTCAGTGGCTTCAGGGTCCAACAGAGTAGAAAATTCTTCTTCATTCAGTTCAGGCAGTATGTGAATCTTTTCATGAACACCAGAATGGCTTGGAATATTAACAATTTCCATGAATTCAACCGAGGTCATTCTGAATACTTTGCCTTGAATCATCCATTCCAATATCCATGAGCTGGGGTCATCGTCTTCACCAGAGACATAAAGTGTTGCGTAGAATTGCTTGATGAGTTCTGAGTTGAAGGGAGTGCTCAACGCAAACAAGCGAGTCAAATTCTGGTTTTCAATAGTTTCGAGGACATTCTGAAAGCAGGAGGCAGAGGAAAGACTTCGCATGTCCAGAAACTTGTGCCTAAACAGATTTCCTTGCTGGCAGTAGACCTTGGTGTATAAAATTTGCTGTTCAGCAGTCCAAAAACGAAGGTCATTAGCAGTCCGATCAGAAGCATATGGACTGACACCAAAGAATCGAAGTTTCTTCCTATGCAGCTCCATGTCGAATTCCGGGCCATGCCTCGAAGAATAACCAGCACTCTTGAAAATGGGAAAGGTTTCACGAGGGTAATTGGAGTCAAGCTGGGTATCTTGGCATGGACGCGAACGCTCATGAATCCTTTGCAGAGGAGCAATTGGATTGATTCTAGACGGGCCAGCAGATTGAGCAACTACTAGCGCTTGCTCTTGCGATGGATTCAGAATTTGCACTTGTTCGTCTTCGTCATCATGTGCTTCGGTATCGGGCACATGTGCTTCAGACTCTTGAACTGTCCTGGCTGAGGAATAATCTTGGGATATACAAGTTCTGGAGTGGGTTGGGGATGGAGCATTATCTTCATGTGGAGGGGATGGAGGTGGTGCGGGAGCAACAGGTGGAGTGGGAATTCTTTATGGTTCGGGGTTTGGGGCACGAGGGGGAATGGGTGTGGGAGCACGAGGTGGTATGGGAGTGGTTGTTCGAACAGGCGTAGGAGTGGGGGTTGGAGCTCTTGGAGGTGGAGTTTGCTTGGGGGTGGTTCTTGTAGGAGGAGGAGTGGGAGTCTTGGTGGGTGGGGCTGAAGGCTTTGGAGCGGGCTTGGATGGCTTTGGCTTCGGTGCTGGGGTGGGAACAGCTTCAGGAGAATCCTGTAACTGTTCATCACTTGTATCCATGTCTGCGGCTGCGGCCAAAGTAACCTTGCGCCTCTTGGTGGTTTTCTTCTTTGGTGAGGGTCTTGAGTTTTTGCTTCGTGGGGGGAGCTGAATCATCTGATTCGTCTTCAGCTTCAACTTCTGATTCATCATCAGCTGCATTGGATTCATCCATGATGGAATCTTCCAGAGCAGCTTGCTCTAATCTGGCATGTTCTTCATCTTCTGTGGTAGCATGGGGTGGTGAAGCAGATTTCTTCTTAAGCTTCTTCTTCTTCTTGTTAGGCCCTTCACCTTGGGCTTCAGCTTCGGCCAACTTGGCTGCTTTCTTCTCTTCTTTCAGCCTTTTGGCTTCAGCTGCAATTCTCAAACGTTCTTGTTCCTCTGGGTAGTCATCTGGTGTCTTGAGGGTGTTGGGGTGAGGTAGCTTCGGTGGAACTGGGTAGTACCGTTGACGATTTTCTTCAGTGTACTGACTGCACATGGTTGAAGTATATCGATATGGTGGACTGAAGGCGAACTGCATGGTCCACTTCCAGGTGGGAATGCTCTTGTACTTGTACCATCGAACTGCCCAGTACCGGCGAATGTTTTGCAAGCGGTTCTTGCGCTGCTCCTTGGTCTCACCAGGAGGTGTGTCATGTCCCAGAGCAAGCCGAATTGATTCGGGGATGCCTCTGGCGTTGTTCGTTTCCTTTGTTCTTCCTCCTTTCTTCTTCGGAGCAGCCTGTTCTGCTTCGTTGATGCGATCAAGGTTTGGTGACTCATTGCCGAATTCTAACTCCGCAGACATCCTATGAAAGAAGCACAAGGGTAGCGAGGGAAAAAGACGAGTATGGAATGAGCACCAGCAAAAGTTTCGATCAAAAACATTTTTGACAAGAGATTCAGTAAAGAATTTGGGGCAGAGATTCTGGTCTGTTCTGAGCTAGACTCAATCTCACACAAGTTGAGCTGAAACCCTAACGCAGAACAGATGAGTTCTAACCCTAATTTCTAACCTGAATCGAGATGAAAGCCTTGACTAACAGAAACAGGATTCCCAACAGAGCAACGATCCAACGGATCAAAGATACCTAAAGAAATCATCCAAAAACAAACAAACTAAGAACTCGGATCCAATCTGGAAACAGACGAACGGAAGAGATGAAGATTGGATCGAGGCTCGGCGTACCCTAACTCGGTGGCGTTGAGCTTCTACGGCGGCGAGAAGCGGAGATGATGTGCTCGTCGACGGCGTGAAGTCCACGGCGGCGCTCTTCCGGCAGTGAAGCGGCGAGAACGGCGACGGAGACGAGGAGCTCAGCGGCGCTCGGGAGAGATAGGGTTCCGGGGAGATGCGAATGAGGTGAGGTTGGCTTCGCTGGGGTGGGATGCCTTATATAGGCCGGTCTGACAGGAGTTGTCAGATCAGATCGAACGGCCCCCAGCGCCAGTCTCTCCGGATTCTACGGCTAGGATTTCGTGGCGAATCGCGAGAAAATCTCAACGACCCGAATTTGACGGGATCTCAACGACTGAAGAATAAGTCTTGGACATGAGCAAAACCTTCGATGAGAATTGGAAGCATTTGATTCGGAACTCAATGACGTTCGAAGCAAAATACTTTCCGTTTCAAATGTGCTCAACCATTTTGGATAGATAGAGTAAGAACGAAAAAGAATAGAAGGAGTAGGGTCCGAATCTTATCACCTCGAAGAAAAATCAAACGAAGCAAAAGGTGATAAGCATAGAGGACAAAATCCAAACGAAACTAAAATAAAGAAAACGAAGCTAAAAACAAACAACGAATCTAAACTAGTAAAAGAATATATACATAAGTAAAAAGAAAAACTTCAGTCTTATAGTACATGTCGTGAGTCCAATATATTGAGCTCACACCTTAACGTACAGAACCTTTTCTCATCCAATGGTTTCGTGAAAATGTCTGCCAGTTGGTCTTCTGTTCTGACATGACTAATAACAATATCTTCACGCTGAACATGATCACGAAGAAAATGATGGAGAATGTCAATATGCTTCGTGAGAGAGTGCTGTACAGGATTATGAGAAATTTTGATTGCACTCTCATTATCACATAGGAGTGGAATTTTCTTCACATGAATACCATAATCCTTCAGCGTTTGCTTCAGCCATAGAATCTAGGTACAACATGACCCGGCTGCAATGTATTCAGCTTCAGCAGTAGATATTGAAACGCAGTTTTGCTTCTTTGAAGCCCAACACACAAGTGATCTTCCAAGGAAATGACAAGTCCCTGAAGTTGATTTCCTATCCACACGATCACCAGCCCAGTCTGAGGCAGAATAGCCAATAAGATCAAACTGTGCACCCTTGGGATACCACAACCCCAAGGTAGGTGTGTGAGCAAGATAACGAAGAATTCTCTTTATAGCAGTATGATGTGATTCCTTTGGATTTGCCTGAAAACGAGCACAAATACATACTGAAAGCATAATGTCAGGTCTAGATGCACACAGATATAAAAGGGATCCAATCATAGACCGATACTTCTTCTGGTCGAAGGCTTTCCCCTTCTCATCTGCATCTAAGAAGCCATTGGTAGGCATAGGCGTCTTGATAGTTTTGCATTCAGTAAGACCAAACTTCTTCAGGCAATCTTTGAGATATTTTTCTTGAGAAATAAAGGTGCCATTCTTCTGTTGACGGATTTGAAGTCCAAGAAAGAACTTCAGTTCACCCATCATAGACATTTCATATCTCTTCAACATCATAGTGGCAAATTCTTCGCTGATCTCAGTGTTAGTGCATCCAAAAATGATATCATCTACATATATTTGACATACAAACAAATCACCATTATAAGATCGAGTGAAAAGAGTTGGATCAGTGGTTCCTTGTTTGAAGCCTTTCTTCAGAAGGAAATCCTTCAAGGTGTCGTACCAAGCACGAGGTGCTTGCTTCAACCCATAAAGAGCTTTGTGTAACTTGTACACCATGTCGGGTTTCTTCGGGTCTTCAAAACCTGGAGGCTGCATAACATACACTTCTTCCTCGATTTCTCCGTTAAGAAAATCACTCTTCACATCCATTTGGTAAAGAAGAATGCCATTGAAATTTGCAAAAGCAAGCATAACACGAATGGATTCGAGACGAGCAACTGGAGCATGAGTTTCACCGAAATCGATACCTTCAATTTGGGTGTATCCTTGTGCTACCAGTCGAGCTTTGTTTCTTACCACTATACCATCTTCATCTTTCTTGTTGCGAAAAATCCATTTTGTACCAATGATGTTGTGCGTCGTGGGATCAGGCCTATCAACTAAGGACCAGACTTTGTTTCGCTCGAATTGGTTAAGTTCTTCGAGCATGGCAGTTAACCAATCTGGATCCTTCATGGCTTCATCAAACTGTGATGGTTCTAACATGGAGACAAAAGAGAAATTTCCACAGAAGTTAGCCAAACGAGTACGAGACCGAGTTGTAGGGCGACCTGGTTGATGAATTTCTTCAAGAATCGAGTCAACATCAACTCTTCTTCGGACTTGTGATAAGGTTGAATCATTTGCTTCAGGCTCAACTTCTGCTTCAGGATCTGCATTAGCTTCAAGATCTGCTTCAGCTTCAGCATCAGCTTCAGCATTTCCTTCGGGATTTGCATTTCCTTCGTCCTGTTCATCATTTGCTTCAAGATGTTGATCTCCAGCGCCCCGGGCTATGTGTGGGAACATTGGACCATCATCATCCCAATTAGCTTGACGAGCATTGGCTTCAACAGGGCGAATCTCTCCCATATCCATGGACCTGATCACTTCATCAAGAGGAGGTTCATCAAGATCATGAGGCAAATGCTCTTTTTGAGAGCCATTAGTTTCATCAAATCTCACATTCACTGTTTCCATAACTTTCCCATAGTGAGAGTTATAGACCCTGTAAGTGTAAGAGTTTGAGCCATAACCTAGAAGAAAACCTTCATGTGCCTTAGGGGCAAATTTGGAGCTATGATTCATATCTCTAATAAAGCATGGAGCACCAAACACTCTAAGGTATGAAACATTTGGTTTGTAACCAGTGATAAGCTCATACGAAGTTTTCTTCAAGAACTTGTGAAGGTAAACCTTGTTGATGATGTGACAAGCTGTGTTAATTGCTTCGGCCCAGAACCTAATAGGGGTCTTGTATTCAGCAAGCATAGTTCTGGCCATCTCAATAAGAGTCCTATTCTTCCTTTCAACAACACCATTCTGTTGAGGTGTATAAGCAGCAGAGAACTCATGAGTAAATCCATGATCATCAAGAAAATCTTCAATATGAGTATTCTTGAATTCAGTTCCGTTATCACTTCGGATATGCTTCAGAGATAATTCATATTCTGTTTGAGCTCTCTTGGCGAATGACTTGAAGATTTCAACAACCTTGCTCTTGTCATCCAAAAAGAAAACCCAAGTATAGCGAGAGAAGTCATCAACAATAACTAGACCATATTTGTTTCCTCCCAGACTTGCATAATTTTGAGGACCAAAACGATCCATATGAAGCAATTCAAGAGGACGTGTGGTAGTCATGATAGTCTTCGCTGAATGATGTTTCTTCGTAATTTTACCAGCTTCACAAGCACTGCAGAGACGATCCTTATCGAATTTTACTTCGCTAAGACCAATAACATGATTCTTCTTCACTAAGTTATGAAGATTTCTCATCCCTGCATGACCAAGTCTTCGATGCCATAACCACCCAGATGAAGCTTTTGCCATTAAGCAAGTGGATACAGCAGGGCCCAAAGAAAAATAAACAATGTATAAATCTCCCTTTCGGTAACCCTCGAAGACAAACGTATAGTCATCCTGTGAAAAGACAACACAACGCGAAGCAGAAAACAGAACAAGCATACCCATATCGCATAACTTAGAAATAGACATAAGATTATATCCAAGTGATTGGACTAGCATAACCTTGTCAATGTGCTTATCCTTCGATATGGCAATCTTACCCAAACCTAACACTTTACCTTTGTTGTTATCACCGAAGGTAATGTACTTCAAAGAAGATTGAGATAGTTTTTCTTCGGTGAATAACTCCTTGTCTCCGGTCATATGATTTGTGCAACCACTATCCATGACCCATTCGGATCCACCGGAGACATAGCCCTGCAGAAGAATTAGTTCTTCTTAACCACCCACAAACGAGCAGGTGACTGAGAAGACGTTCAAGCACTGGCTGAAGCAATATTAAAGCGGACAGGAGTATATTGCTTCGGTGTACCATCAAGAACACCATAAATGTAAGTCCTCTGTGAATGGTTAGCATAAGAATGAGCATATGCAATCTTAGTATGATTATTATGAGGACGATAAGTATGACGACCAGTACGATAGTATTGTTTCTGCGGAACATTTGATTCGGTCACCAAAGGATCATTTCTCGTTTCAAGAGAATAGAAATGATTCGGTGGTACCGAAGACTTTCCCTGCATGGTATGGTTAGCAGGCAGTTTTTCCACAAGTGCTTTCTGCACCCATATTTGCCTCTTATAGAAGCCATTCTTAGGAGGAGTACCAACATACTCAGCTGTAACCTTTCCCTGTTCATCTTTGATGAGCTTGTAGTCAGAATCATGTGATTCGTCCACAATAGCTTTGTTCATCTTGCAATCAAAACCTGAAAGGTTAGCTATATCAATGGGGTTCCCCTTCGCAAGGACCCAAACAGTCTTAGGATACTGCTCAGGTTCCCAATAGGTGCCATCGGGGTTTATCTTTCTCTCGAAACCAACACCTTCATTCCTGGGATTCCTGTGAAGGCGAGCCTTCCTCAGGATATCACAGAGATACTGGTGACCTTGCACACTTTTGAACATCCCTGTTTCAAATAAGTTTTTCAACCTGAGGAGTTCCTCGGTAACAGTAGGATTTTCCTCATCAGAGGCGTTAGTATCATCAATAACAGTAGGAGCTTTGCCTTTGGAATCAGTTTTGCTTCGTTCCAAACAATCCAAACAAGGTGATTCAGTTTCATGATTTGCTTCAGAACCTTGTTGAGCCATGAGAGAGAGATTGACATTTTCCAACTCTTCATGAGCCTCTTTCAGTTTTTCGAGAGTCATTTTCCTCTGAAGAAATTCATAGGTAAGCTTCTCATAATCAACTGAAAGAAGATCATGCCGAGAGGATAACTCTTCAAACTTTTCTTTTAGAGCTTCATGCTCATTAGTCAAAGTTTGAACTTTCTCTATCTCATCGATCAACAGAGTTTCTGATTTCTTAATGGTTTTTCTTAGTGAATCAAGTTCATCTTGTTGGATTGAAGCAATTTTAGCAAGTTTAGCATAGCTTATCTTGGAATCACTGTCATATGAGGAACAATCAGAAGTATCATAGTTAGATTTTGATGAGGATACCTTCGCCTTGGCCATGAAGCAATATGCAGGAGATTCATCTTCACTACTGTAGTTGGTGAAGAATGAGCTCGAAGCTTTTGCCGAAGCATCTGCTGAAGCAAATGCCAAACCAGCAACACCATTTGATTCGGACCCAGACCCAGACCTTGAGCCTGAATGAGCTTGGGACCCAGAGGCTTCGTCTTCAGAGTTCATCTCCTTTCCCAGATAGGCCTTGGCTCAGTGAGAACTGCTTCGACGAGACGAGTAAGTCTTTGAAGAAGAACCCTCACGCTTCTTGTGATACTTCTTCTTCTTGTCATCATCAGAATCTTTCTTCTTATCTCTTCTCGAACTGGAATCATGTCTCTTGGATTCATAGCTTCTTGAAGATCTGTGGGACTTGGATGAGGAGTCTCTGAGTGAATGCTTTGCCTTGTTCTCAGCTTCCCACAAAGGACAATCAGCAATGAAGTGACCTGGTTTCTTGCACTTGTAACAACAGTTGTCTTTCGATGGAGTGCTTCTTGAGGATGAACGGTGAGAAGAGTGACTGGAGCTTCTCGAAGAATAACTCTTCTTTGGTGAAGAAAAACCTTTTCTTTGGAAGCGATTGAAGCGTCTCATGATCAATGCCAAGTCCTTCCCAATACTTGCAGGATCATCTGATTCTACACCTGAAGCAGAACTGACCTCGGGTGAAGAATGACGTGAAGCTTTTGCTTTCAAAGCATGAGTTTTTCTTCGTGAACCATTAATGTCACGTTTCTCATCTTCTTCCATTTCAAAGGTAGTGAGTCTCTCAAGAACATCAGCGGCAACAAGACGTCTGTAATCAGTCCTTTCCTTGATCATCAGCACAATGTGATCAAACGAGTCATCTAACGAGCGAAGCAGAGTTCTGACAACTGAGTGAGGAGTAATGTCATCAGCATCGAGGGAAATCAACTCATTTGCAAGAGTTGTGAGTCTGCTGTAAATTGAGCTGACTTTTTCACCCTCGAGTCTTTTGAAGCGATAGAATTTGCTTCGGAGTGTGTCAATTCTGGCATCTTTCTGGGTAGAAACACCTTCACCAATCTTTTCAAGATAGTCCCAGACACCTTTGGCAGTTGGAATATTCTTCACTTCATGATACTTTTCTGGTGTCAAGTGATTGGTGATGAATACCCAAACTACAGAATCAAGATCAATCAGTTGAGCTTCTTCAGGAGTGATGGCATTCTTGTCTGCAACTGTAACACCATACAAGACAACTTGCCAGGCGGTGGAATTGATAGCCATGATATTTATTTTCATCTTGTCCTTCCAGTACGAGTAGTCCTTCCCATTGAAAATAGGAATAGGTTCGCCGGAGCGAACAGCTGCAAAAGACATACTTGAAGACACTCCAGGAGGTTAATCCAAAACACACAGAGTGTAGGGAGTGACTAGCTCTGATACCAATTGAAAGTCCAAGTATGTGATCAGAGGGGGAGGGGGTGAATGATCACTTCAAAATTTTCGACTGAAACTCTTGAAGTGAAGCATAAGTAGTGCGGAACAGTGAAGTAAGACAGGAAGCGAAACTGAATGCAGCGAAACAAAACATGTTGAAGCATAACAGTGAAGCAAATGCAATACTGAAGGTAAATGCTAGAAGTAAAACGAACTGGGACTCGACGATGTTTGTTCGACCAGTTCACGCTCTGCAAAGCGCTACGTCTGGTTGGAGGGACTGGTGATTGAACACCTGGAGCAAAAATCTCTCCGTCCGTTGCTCCACTGCACCAAACTCCTTGAGCTTGGTCAGTTCTTCACTCGAGGTAGATTATTGAGGAAATCACCGAAACCTTTGACAAACTGGACTTCGAGGCGACAATTACTCTTCGCTCTCTGAAGAACAACTCTCTAACCGTCTAGGAGAATTGCAGTTCTCCAAGATAAAAAGGCTAGCAAGCTTCCACCTAAGTCATCTCGAATCTACTCAGATCAATGGGACTTAGGTTTCAGTATCTGGATTTTGGGTTTTGCTTCGGAGGCGTTTTTGGGGTGCTCTCTGCAATCTCTCTCAGGAATAATCTTGGAGCAGCCACCCGCAAATGGAGGAGGGGGCGGCGTATTTATAGTTGGCGATCCCGAGGTGCGGAATGACCAAATTGACCCGAGGTGACAGCTTGACACGTGTCCACAACGGTCGGATTTTTCATCACTGCGCAACTTTACTTGAGGAACAAGTAAAGCTGACTCACAGACTTAGTTCTGCTTCAGCAGCCCAAGAACGAAGTCTTTGCTACCGAAACTTAACTTAGTGCACATGAGATTTCTTCACTCAGGCTCTCACTTAGTGTGGATTTGATCTGAGCAATTCTCAATGACTTCAGTGTCCACAAACTAAATACCCCTCTTGATAGTACGGTTTGTCCTATGACTCAAAGAACCGAAAAAGAACTACACAAAAACATCTAAGTCTTGCGCCGTCCTCTTCATTTCCTTCAATGAGTAGAGCTTCAGGACACCTTCATTTTTGGGGGTAATCCTTCGTGATTAAGCTTCGCTCCATGGGTAATGCTTCGATACCTTGAAGATCTTCCCTGAAGCTTTATCACTTAGCTTGTCCTTTAGGAACCTATGCAACAGTTTACACTAGAAAACATTGTTAGTTCCTCTACTGTCTTGTCCAACAATATCCAAAACACACGGGGTGAAACTTTTGCTCTTACACTAATAGATCGTTAGCCACTCATATATGCTAGTGCGGCTGCAACCTCAACCACTACCCTTCCTTACTGTGAGAAGTTAGTTATACTGTATTGATATATTCTCACCCCTTGCTTCTTTCTTTCACGTTATGTACAAACGACTGGATCATCAAGCTACTACCTCAACCCAACTACGGGAAAGTACTTCGTGGATATCCCGTCGGAGGAGGGAGACAACAACTTCGAGCCGTAGAGTGCTTCGGTTGGGTTATCAGCGATCCGCCGGGTGGGCGCCATGTTTATTTCGAGCCCCTTTGGGCCATTTGCTTCTTGTCCGTACTCGGACGTTCTTGTTTTCTGCTGCGACTGAAATGATGTAATGTTGGACCATGTGGTCTCTAGATGATGTAATAATATCTTCACACTGTATGCCTAGGATCTTATATTATTAGCTTATGTTCATGTTTTGTATACCTGTTGTCGAAAATCCTGCAGCGGACGCTTGCCTTGTTCATGCGCGAGTGGCTAGTTACGCGCTTCCTTATTTGAGATCGGCGCGAAAGTGCTAACATGGAGATGGTACCGCGTCACGGGACTTACAACATGGTATCAGAGCAGGACCGACCGTAGGAACCTTTACTGGACGAAGTCGAGTCTAAATTATTGTGTAGTTACTAAGGAAAGATCGAAGAGTAGGAACTCTTTCTTTTTCTTCTTACCCACCCTCCCACCCCCTTTTCCGTGAGGAAGTGAAACGATGTTTTATCTCTGCAACTCATCTTATTCAACAAAACTAGGTTCTCGTTTACATGGGGCTCCGATTTCTCTATAATTTTTTGCTAGCGACAAGAAGGGTTGGCGTACGTTGAGAACACTGAGCCGCCACTTGGGATTGACAGATCCACCTCGCTTACGACGTATCTCAGGTGAAACTTGTCGGGGGGATTACTCACAGCTAAGACCCGGCCAGAAGGCAGCACATAAAAGAAAGACTCAGATAGAAGACATGTCCTGAAGAGAAGACCAGGATTATTATAGTGCACACATGAAGTCCTCTACATGAGTCAGCAGCTACAGTACCGATGTAGACTCCTCTACATGAGTCGGGCTGACGTAGACTCCTCTACATGAGTCGGGCTGACGTAGACTCCTCTACATGAGTCGGCCTGACGTAGACTCCTCTACATGATTCGGGATGACGTAGACTCCTCTACATGAGTCGGCCTGACGTAGACTCCTCTACATGAGTCGGCCTGACGTAGACTCCTCTATATGAGTCGGCCTGACGTAGAATCCTCTATATGAGTCGGCCTGACGTAGACTCCTCTATATGAGTCGGCCTGATGTAGACTCCTCTATAGAGGCCAAACTCGCCAGAGTAGGATTCTGCCAAAGTAGGCTTTCGCCAAAGTAGGCTTTTTCCAGAGTAGGCTTCCACCAAAGTAGGCTTTCACCAAAGTAGAATTTCTCCAGAGTAGGCTTTCTGCAGAGACCAAAGTAGGCTTCCTGCTGAGACCAAAGAAGACTCTAGATTAGAGATTATTCCCGGGTGATCTAAACTCGGGACAACTAGACACAACTGTAAGAGAGTCGGCGCCACGCCGACGACTCCCCGTGAGCAAAGGAATAAGACCTATCCACAAACATCATGTAGGGTCTTTACCGGACGATGTTTCCTGGGGACTGAAGCTGTATAAAATCGCGTTTCTCATTCTCTGTGATGTTCTTCTTGCTCGTACACTCGTAGCAAAGGCCCCGTAATCAAGTTCTCTAATGAGGGCATCTGCCGTGACTTTCCCACGACAGTTGGCGTCCACCGTGGGGCCTACGCACAAGGGTGTTGTCATCTTGGAGGAAGTCCTCACAGGGATCGAGAAACTCGTGATCGGCCGGACGAAGAAGAACCGACACGAACGAATCTAAATCAACAAATCGACGATCCGCCGACTCTGGCAGGACTCGATCTTACCCGGGTGCATTGCAACCTCGGTTTCTTCAAAATCTACATCAAGATATACATCAAGCTCATGGAGAAAACAAGAAAAAAAATTCAAGCACGCGCCTCTAAAATCGACTTCAACATCGACCATCACGTGCAGCCTGCAGGATAGGAAGAACGTCTGTGTTGAAGAGTCCAAAAAAAGAAAAAAAATATCTGACTCTCCGAAGAGAAGAGTCCAAAAAATTCTGACTCACAAAAGAGAAGAGTAAAAAAAAATCCGACTCACCAAAGGAGATGAGTTCACAGAAAAATTCCGACTCACCAAAGGAGACGAGTCCACGGAAAAATTCTGACTCACCAAAGAGACGAGTCCATGGAAAAATTATGACTCACCAAATTAGATGAGTCCATGGCAAAAAAGACCGACCGTATACGGAAAATTCTGGCTCTTTCATTGAGTTCCGGATCATCGGTAAAATCCCGGCTTATATTCCAGTTCGTTGAAAAAATTCCGGCTCTTTCATTGAGTTCCGGATCATCGGTAAAATCCTGGCTTAGATTCCTTATCATTGGAAAATTTCCGGCTCTTTCAATGAGTTTCGGATCATCGGTAAAATCCCGGCTCAGATTCCGGTTCATTGGAAAAATTCTGGCTCTTTCATTGAGTTGCAGATCATTGGAAAAATCCCGGCTCCCTTCTCGAGTTCCGGTTATTTGGAAAATCTCGGCTCCAGAATGAGATTCCGATTCATCCAAAATTCTGGCTCCTTGACGAGTTCCAACTCATTGAAAATTCTGGATCCTCAGCGATTCCCGGCTCATAAAAAATCCCGGCTCCTCGATGAGTTCGGTTCATCGAAAATTCTGGCTCCTTTATGAATCCAGAATTATTACAAAATACCGGCTTAACAAGAAATCTCGGTAAGACTCGGCACTTCCGGAACCCAGAATTTGTCATCTTATGCATTGCATCTTTATTTTTATATCATGATGCATTGCATATTCTGCATTTTATATCTCAGAGACCTGGGGGCTTGATCAACCCTCTATTGGTATTGAGCATGTATATGACTTATTCAAGGGAATCGGAGAGCTCGATAATATTCATGGACTCTAATCTGAGAACTCGGCATATAAATGTAAAACTGCGCATATATATGACTTATTCAGGGGAATCAGGGGGGGGGGGGGCTCGATGGCATCCATCGACTCTTATCTGAGAACTCGGCATGTATATGAATTAGCCAAACACGACTTAAATCTTGGCCTGTATAGCTCAAACTCATACGACCAACGCGAGCCCGACTTAGTCTAAACCTTGGGGGCTTACAGAAACACCTATCAAGTTTGGTCTAGGTACCGGTCACACTAGTCATATGTTGTCGGCTTACAAAGAGGTTTCGATTCCTGGATAACCCTATAATCTCTCTCATTGCGATAAGATGAGGCATGTACAAATCCAGAGTCGGCTTCTATATGAGCCTTCGAATTTTATTTTTTGCATACATCAGCATCATAGCATACTTTCTTTTCTATCATTTCATATGTCATAAAACCATGCATAATTTTTTCATACAATATGAGCATTAACCTGTGTGACTTGGTAAGACACAAAGATGCTCATACCGACTCATGGGGACTATAACTCGAACTTTTCTAAGACTCGGCATGACACAAAGATGCTCATACCAACTCTTGGTTGGCATCCTCTAGATGTGGTTCCTCCCCCTAGGACCGCTTCAGCGGGCCGCTCAGGGCAGATGTCTCAACGTTCAGGTCTTCAACCACTCGTATGTATTGTTGTGTGCTTGCTAGCAGATTATTATCTTGGATTCGGATGATCTCGGTTTGGGGATTCCAGTAGCACATAGCTTTCGGACTTTTCGGGTTAACCTTGGTGGATATTCAGCTTTTGACTTCCTCATACCTCGTGAGGAAGTCTTGTTGAATTTGTTTTTTTGCATTTTCTTGTGGTTTCCTCAATTGCTGCAACGTTTTCTCATAAGTGTCCCTGTATACAGGATGATGAGAGGGAACATGCCGCCACCGGAGAACCCTATCCTTGGGGATGCTGTAACCGCAGTGGCACATGGCACACCTGCGATCATGCAGTTGCTCCAGAACCAGACCGCCTAGAGGAACGATCGACCACATCACACGACCCTACAGTAGTTCCGCGCCATCAACCCCCCAAGTTCTCAGAGGCCTCAGACCCGCTGGAAGAGGATGATTGGCTAGAAGAAATCAAGAAGCACTTCAAGGCGAACACCGTCAGATTAGTCGACTACATCACCTTCGCCTCCTTCCAACTCCAGGGTGCAGCAGGCAGCTGGTACTGTACCTACAAGGCCGCCGCCCCACCTTGCTCTACTTCGAGAAAAATGCGATGGTGAGGGCCCAACCACGTGCAGCTCGAGTAAAAAACATGATGATGGCAGATGCGCATCCGTCTTTAGAGATCGTGTTTGGTAGGTTGCTTGTTAGTTCAGTTCCTACGATAGTGTTTTTCGATTCCGGAGCTTCCCATTCATTCATATCCAATGCTTTTGCTATGTCACTTGACCTTCCAAGAGAGAAGTTGTCCAAACCCCTCTCAGTTTGTTCTCTGGGCTCTAGATTGGAGTCTTCCAGAATTTTTCCGATTGTGGAGATCCGTATCCACGGTGTTATCTTCTCAGCATCCCTGATTGTCTTGCCTCATTGATTGCCCTTCAAGATCCGTGAGGTTGACAGATGATTCAGGTGCAAAGATGTGGTACACTTGAGACTCAAGGGCAGGGGCAACCCAGTTGTATGCCTTGAACGCAGGAGTAGCACATTTGCTCGAGGAAGTCAAAGTTGTCTGTGAGTTTCCAGACGTCTTCCCGGAAGAGTTGCCTGGTATTCCCCCAGTTCGAGCTATTGAGTTCGTTATTGAGCTAGAGCCTGGTACACAGCTGATTTCTCGATATCCGTACAAGATGTGTTCGGAGGAGTTGATTGAGCTAACGAAGCAATTGACAGAGTTGGAGGCAGGCGGTTTTATCCGGGCGAGCACTTCCCCTTGGGGTGCACCAGCTTTTTTTGTGAAGAAGAAAGATGGGACTAGCCGCTTTGTCCAGGATTATCGTGGCATCATTAAAAAGACCATCAAGAACAAGTACCCATTACCCCGCATCAATGACCTGTTTGAACAGCTTCATGGGGAAAATGTGTTTTCCAAGCTTGACTTGCGGTTGGGTTATCACCAGATTTGTGTTAGAGAAGAAGATATCCCCAAGACCTCTTTCAGCACACGTTATGGACTATATGAGTTCACAGTCATGACGTTTGGCTTCTCAGACGCCCCTCAAACCTTAATGAGAGCCATAAACTATCTATTCCAAGAGTGGATCGATGCCTTTGTCATCCTCTACCTCGACGATATACTTCTGTATTCCAAGTCAGAGGCTGAACATGAGGAACATCTTCTCTTGGTGCGGCAGAAGTTGAGAGAGCACCGGTACTATGCCAAGTTCTCCAAGTGTGAGTTTTGGCTCGACAAGGTCAAATTTCTTGGCAATGTCATTTCCGCCGAGGGTATCACGGTTGATCCAGAGCGAGTCCGCACTATTCAAGAATGGGCTCCACCAAAGAATATGAAGCAGCTAAGGAGTTTTCTCGTCCTCGCCAGCTATTGCAGGAGGTTTATGTAGAATTTCTCCAAGATACCAATGCCAATAATAGAATTGTTGTGCAAAGGCAAACGATACACTTGGTCATCGGCTTGTCAGTCCGCCTTCGAGGAGTTGAAGAAGAAGTTAACCACAACTCCAATCCTCACACCGCCAGATGATTCACAACCTTTTCAGGTCTTTTCTGATGCCTCACTGCAGGGTCTAGGTGTAGTTTTGATGCAAGGCAAGAACATTGTGGCTTATAACTCACGATAGTTGAAGACGAGTGAGAGGAACCATCCCATGCACGACTTGGAGCTTGCAGCAGTTGTGTATGCCTTGATCACTTGGAGACACCTCCTCTTAGGGAGGAAGGTGGATGTGTTCACCGACCACAAGAGTTTGAAGTACTTGTTCACTCAGCCAAATCTAAATTTGAGGAAAAGAAGGTGGCATGAAACCATTACTGAGTACATAGTTGATATTTAGTATACGCCTGGGAAGGCGAATGTCATAGATGATGTGCTGAGCCGCAAGGGCGATTGCAACAATATTCAGGTGCAGAAGATCCACCCTGACCTGTGTGAGTCCTTTCGGAAGCTCAAGCTCGAGATAGTTCCAGCAGGCTAGCTTGCTGTAAGGCCCAATATGCGGTACTATTTCAGATTCGAATGTTTCCGCCCGAACCCGAGGACGAAGCACATATCGGTCCCACCGCGACATATGACGAAGTCATATATCTCGGATTTCAACATGACATCACAGCATTACAGATACAAGAATACAACATCTCATTACAATCGGCATACAACTGCCTAAATACAATACATCAGCGGAAGACATACACCTGAGTACAGGCTACAAACAGATGTCTAGTGGCAAAGATAAAACACACCATCCCCGTAACCACACGGGTCCAGGCTCTCCGCCGGGATCCACCTAACTAGTCATCGTCGAGTCTCCGCGAGAAGGCGTCCAGAAGAAGGGTCGTTGAGCTCCACTGAAGTCCAACGTCGGTTGCATAACGTGCGTAGAAGAGAAAAGAAGGGGTGAGATATATCAACAAGTCATGTAACTAACTTCTCACGGTAAGATGGGGGTAGTGGTGAGGTTGCAGACACACTAGCAATATATGAGTGGCTAACGGTCTATTTTAGATTAAGATGAGAACCAAGCATTCGATGAGGAATCGCCTCCAACAAGTCTTGCTATCAACTACTTACGCGATCATAACACCTATCCTATCCTTGTCCTCCTCTTCGCATCCCGACGAAGAAGAAGCAGTCAAGGTACACACACGTTGATCAAGTTAATAAGATTATCTCAATTGTTGTTGTCTATGAACCAGGAGTAGGTCTCAAGTCGTCCATAACCGTGGACACGGCTTCTCGAAAATATTTAACCCTGCAGGGGTGTACCAACTGCCCATTACAAGGCTTCGCACGCACGCCCATCTCTCTCAGTTGCTACCCATCACAGACAACCATTTTATGATTTAGTTCCAAGAGATCCGAAATGACAGGTCCCTCTAACTAACAACGAACAAATCCGGGTGGCCCCCGGGGAGTCGACACCCAATCCAAAAGCCGTCCGCACTCTCAGATCGGACTCTTCCGTCTCAACAGGGTTTGGGTTGCCGAGACGCCTCACGTGAGGCCTCGGGCCCTCGCCGGTCAAAGGTGGACCAACAGGGAAACCATGTCTCCGCTGGTCCGGGTTGTTTTAAAGGATATCTGCTAGGAGCGACCCGACAGATATATATGCATGGTTTTCAAATGGTAAATCAGCTTGGGCCACCACTAGAAATGTTTGAAGCTATATAGGTAAGAAAAGGGGACCCCATAAAATCCCACACGCGGTTAGGCACGCTCGCAAGGAGACACAATACCTGGAACTCGGGACCTAGGTGACTCGAATGGAACAAAGCGTCGGGGCGGGATAGCCTAGACCTTCCATCCTTCGTCGAATATAGTCAAAAGTATAATAATCATATCATCAACAATAATATAATAATGTGATATCCCAATCCAAGGAGTAACAGGATAACAATTGATAACATCTGAGCATGCATACTAAGCAGTGGCTGAGAAGCGAGCAAAAGTAACATAGCCAAACAAGATTTGCTGGGATGTGGAGGGACATGGTTGTTTGGGTTTATTTGAGAGGCATGAATATGAAGTGGTGGGATCAAGCAATCGTTCTATCCTACACCTAGGCGCGAGTGAGCTGAAAGTTATAAGCATGATATATGCTCCCCCTTACCTGATGAGAAGACGAAACCAAAGGTGAAGTCAATCGCAAGCTCGTATCGTCTCCGAGAGGTACCCGCGGAAGCAGACAAGAGGTAAACATTGGAAACAAAACAATGAGCAAGCATCTATTACTACGAAGCAAACACGAGCAAGCTTCAACAAGAAGGCAACACGAGACACGGCAACGCGATACGGATCTACCGTCGAGAGCAGTTACTAACGGGTTAAGTGGAGTACTCGTCACACACGACGATACCGCACGTTTACAGTGGTTCAAGTTGTTTAGCTACAGGTGATCAACCAACGGTTGTTAACATGGAAAATCACAGAAGCATAAGATAAACTATCTATGCTAGTCAATTTAAGTGAGCTACAACCTAAACAGGGCATAACACTAAGTGCCGCACGAGAATTAAAACATTTGATACTGTTCTGTCCTAAACCATATTTTAGGTTGGTTAACAACAGAAAACAATAGCATGAACACAAAGTACACGAAAAACTAATCACGTTACATATAAAGAACACCCCAAGCGGAGTTACGGATAAAAAGATATAAGCAAAACAAGTTTCGAACACAATCTGGAAGCACACTTTAGAGCAATGCATAAACAGGATAAGCAATGCAAACATGCCTCAAAAAGATATGGAACTCAAGTAGACATGGAAGGAAAGGCATAGCAAAAATAATTATGCAAATAGGCATCATGGTTCACTAGTTATAAGCGATGCAAAATGCAACCAAACAACACTGGTTCCAGACTTAGTGAAAATCAGGAAAACAAGGCTGAAACAAATATTTTATTTCTGTATAAACAGGTGCAAAACTATATGAAAAAGTACAGCAACCTGACATAGCAATATATGGGCATGAAGTAGGCATGATGCTTAACAATATGCAACAAGAATCACTCAATTCCGATAAACGGTCGCGACACACTCGTCGACCGAAGATGCAACAAAATATAAACAGCAACACACTAACAGAAGGGTAGCTACTTTGGTTGAAGATACAATCATGATGCAGCAAGCAATTAAGGCATGTGAATGCATGGAACTAAAGTAGAAACAATGCTTAACAAGATGCAGAAGGAATCAATCAATTCCGATGAACGGTTGCGACGCAACCGTCACCCGAAGTTGCAATAAAATAACAGTTTCAGCAGCAGTTAATCAACAGTTTGTAATTAACGATGTGGTGCCCTGTTCATCACAAAATTACACATTCAAGATGACCTCAAAACAAGTTGCTCAAATAAGATGGATTGAAGTACACGCAATTCTAAACAGTTTTCATTTTGGCGGCACGTTCATCGAAGCTACGGTTTAATCGCTATGATCGTCGCAAAATGGAACCAACAACATTTTTTTTCAACACTTAGTGAAAATTACAGCAGGGGAAAAGAAAAAAAGCTTCGGGCCTCTCACCCATGGGCTCGGCCCAGGCGCTGGAGAGGGGGCCGACTGGGCTTGGCTGGCGCGGTGGGCCACGGTGGCCTGCCAGGCCAGCCCATCTGGCGGTCAACGGCGGCGGCCTGCTCACCGCGCTCGGATCCGATCAGGATCGAGCCGGGGCGGCGGCTGTCGGCCACCAGCGGCGAGGAGCGCGGCTGGAGGCGATGGGGCTTGCGCGGGACGGCGGAGGGAAGCAGGCGGGCGCCGGAGCCGACGTGGGGGCCGCCGGCGTCGAGGTCTGCAGGGGCGGGTTCCGAGTTCGGCTCGGCCTTTCATGGTGGGCGCGGCGGCGCCGGTGTACCTGCGAGGAGGAGGAGAGGGAAGGTGAGAGGTGGAGGAGAGGGAAGGTGAGAGGAGGAGGAGAGGGAAGGAGATGGCCGGCGGGGGTGGCAGCTCGCCGGCCGGCGGCGGTCTCCTCGGCGGCCGGGTCGGCTTGAGAGAGAGAGAGGAGAGGTTGGGGAGAGGGGAGAGAAGGTGGGGGGGGGCATCTGGGCCGTTGGATCGCCCGATCCGATGGTCCAGATCGCAGGAGGCTAGGGTTTGCTGTGAAATTGGGCAAAAATGCGAAAATGGGGCTGTGGGAGGCAAAATTGGGCAAAGTGGAGGGGGGTGGCTGCAAATTTGTGTTAGGGAAACCCCAATTGGCTGGTTTGGGAGGTGTGGGTCATTATATAGGCAGGGTGAGCTTGCCAGTTTACGCAAACGCCCTCGGTACCCCTCTCGTGTGTCCGGTGATCGCGTTCGTGACCGCCGGAGGTGCATACGAACTCCGATTCGGACGAAACTTCGACCTACGCGCTCAGCGCGTCGAGACCATCGATCGTACCTCACTGCGGGGACATTCCGACAACATTTTTTGGGTGCCCAATAAAATAATCCGTTTATTAAATAAACGGGGTTTTCGATCCGGTGGCGATGGCTGGTCCTGTGCCGGTTGCGACGGTGCTCGATCAAACCCGGTGTCGCAAAGGTCGAGTGTCAGGGTGGAAAGGGTCAATCTCCATCCGGTACGAGATAAGAGGGGGAAAATAATCGCCGATCGATAAATCGGGAATGCAAAGACCGCAAACAAGTCAGACAATCAACTAATTCACACCGAGAACAAAATTTTTAATTTTTTGTGAAAACTGGGCTGTTACACTTGCCAACCTTGTGGTAGAGCCCACTATCCATGAGAGGATCCGTGAAGCTCAGTCTGGCAGACCGATGATTCAAAATATCAAGCAAGGTATTGCCGCCTCAGTGCCCAAGTACGGTTTCTTTTCAGTGAATAATGACGACAGCGTGTTGTTCGAGGAGAGTTGTTGTTCCCAAAGAGGGAGATCTCAGAGAGATCATCCTGAAGGAAGCCCATGATTCCAAGCTATCGATTCACCCTGGCAATACTAAGATGTACCAGGACTTAAAGCAGAGATTTTGGTGGACTCGTATGAAGCGTGATGTTGCCCGCTTCGTGTCTTAGTGTGATGTGTGTAGAAGAGTGAAGGCACAACATTAGAGGCCTGCAGGTTTAATCCAGCCACTTGAGGTTCCGAAGTGTAAATGGGATCACATAGAGATGGATTTCATCACAGGCTTCCCCTTGTCGCAGAAGAAGAATAATGCCATCTTTGTCGTCATTGAAAATCTCTCAAAAGTTGCCCACTTCTTTCAAGTGAAGGACTCCATTTCAGCAGCTCATGTGGTGGATTTGCGTGGAATTCCCAAGAAGACCAGCTCCGATAGAGGAAGTCTTTTCACCTCCAAGTTCTGGCAGGCCTTTCAAAAGGCGATTGGTACAACATTGTTGTTCAGTACCGCTTATCACCCTCAGACTAGTGGGAAAGTTGAGCAGGAGAATCAAATTCTGGAGGACATGGTTCGAGCGTGTGTCATTTCCTTTGGCATGAAATGGGAGGAATACTTGCCATATGCTGAGTTTTCTTACAATAACAACTATCAGGCAAGTCTGCAGGCAGCACGCTTTGAGGTGTTGTATGGTCGGAAGTGCAGGACACCTTTGAAGTGGTCCGACATAGGAGAGAGGCAATTGTTCGGTACAGATGTGATCCAGGAGGCAGAGGGCAAAGTGAAGATTGTTAGAGAGCACCCCAAAGCAACACAGTCAAGGCAGAAGGCCTACTATGAAAAAAGGCACTGAGGTGTAGCTTTCCAGATTGGCGATTGGGCATACTTGAGAGTGTCTCCATCGAGGGGAACTCACCGCTTTGGAATCAAAGGAAAGCTTGCCCCAAGATTCGTCTGCCCCTTCCGTATCCTGGAGACTAGGAGACCTCTCGCCTTTCGGCTTGAGCTTCCCGAGAGTCTATCGATGGTGCACGATGTGTTTCACGTGTCCCAGCTGAAGCATTGTTTCAAGCAGCCTGAGTAGGCCATCGACTTGGGCGACATCCAGTTGAGTGCTGATCTTTCGTACTCAGAGCGTTCAGTCCGTGTTTTTGAGACTTCCGAGCGCAAGACGTGCAACAAGTATGTCAAGTTCATGAAGGTGAAGGGGTCTCATCATTCGGAGAAAGAAGCAACCTGGGAGCGTGAAGATCATCTTTGTTCCGAGTATCCAGAGTTGTTTCAGGCTTAGATCTCGGGACGATATCCTGCGTTGGTAGGGGAGAGTTGTAACAGCCCAAAAGTGATTATTACTATTCATCATGTAATTTTGCTTTTTCCCCTAAGGCTCAAACTTGCCATGGTGTTGTAATATGTAATTCCATGTGGTGATCTTGTGTGGAGTCCATGTTGGAGGACATTTGAATTTGAATTCAAACACATCTTTATGGTTAAAGAAGGGTCTTGTGGCATTTTTCCAATGTGCACGTGCTCCCCTAAGCTTCAAATCTTGCATAGCCTTTTCTCTCCTCATCCCAAGCTTTTCCATGAGTTTGCATTGAAATTTTCCCCTCTCGAGATTTGAGTTGTAGTTCAAATCCCATTTCAATTTAAATCAATGCCTCAGATTTTACTTGCACCAAATTGGTTCAAACCAATTTTTAAAAATCACAAATGTTCTTAGGATCCCAAAACATATTTTGCTATGTTTTATCTATTTTTCTTTCGCTTTAGAAAACTCCAAGAGGGTGACTGTTTTAAATAAATATAATACCCTAGAAGCCCATTCCCCCTTCATCTTCCTTCGCCGCCGTTTCTTTCTTCCTCCCCAATTTCCCCTGTTCCGCCATGGATTCCGGTGAGTATCCACGATTTCGTCGTCGTCTTGCGCCGTCAACGAGTGTGGGATGTTGGGTGCTCTCCTGCACCACTGTCTCACCTTCCCCTTCCCGCAGATCGGGGCTAGGATACGCAATTTTCCCCCGAGTCGTCGACGCCTGTCGCGGGTCCTCTTCTTCCTCAACGCCGGCGCGATCGACTAAGTCCTCTACATGCACGCGAGTTCGTTCGTGACCACCCCACTGTGAGCACCACATCCTTGCCTTGATCCCGTTAAGAGTGTGTACGTAGTTTGTCGTGGTGCTTCTGTTTTCCTCCGCCGTAGCCGTCGCCGACGTGCATCCCGTGGCCGCCGTGACCGTGTCGTGCCCAGGGCCTGCTCGTGCGTGCCCTTAGCGTGTTCTGTGTCCGCGTTTTCATCCAAGCCGCCATCGTGAGCTCGTCTTGCTCAACGCGCTTCGTAGTCGGCAAGTGCATGTTCATGGTGTGCGTGCCTTGTCGACGCGTGACCAGATCCGGGCACCCACGTGTTTGTGGAAGTGCCCTGCACCATTTTCACACCACAGCGAGGCCAGGAATGGCCTATGTGCGACGTCCTCGTCGTCTGAATTGTCGCCGACGAGGACCTCTGAATTTTGGTGTCAGTCGCCGCCGTGCTGATCCCGGTGAGTTCAAGAGCTCACCGAAGCGTCACCGTGGCCGTTTCATGCATCCACGCATAGCTAGTAGTGCAGGTCATAGATCCCGAGCGACAGCAGCGTCGCCGATGACGTGAGCATGATGCCAGCCTCGCCGCAAGATCTTACCGTCGACGAGTTTCAGTCTGGAAGAAAGTTCAGTTAACTCGGGCGGTGCTACACTTGTAGCATGCTAGTCCTATTTTTTCAGTAAAACAGTAGTAGCACAGTGGCAAGAGAGCGTGTGAGCGAGACCCAAGTCGCGGGTTCGCGCCTCGCCGGGCAATTTTCCCCAACCTTTTTGGAATTACAGGGAGGCTGACATGCAGGCCCTAGTCGTCAGTGGCTTGTGCCTAGTGGGCTAGCTAGGTTCAGCCAAGTAGCACCCCGTAGCAACATCAGGTGGGCTAGTCCAGTGCTGGGCCAGTACCAGCCGAATCCAGCCCAGAGAGGCTCTCCCCTTTTTTTTCTTTTATATTTTTCTTTATCCATTTTAATTTGAATCTAAATTCAAATCTGTTTCCAAGTGCTTGTGCACCCTTGTCATATCTTTTGCCCCAAACCTTGTTCCATGTTTTTGCATCAATTTATCCTTTCATATTGATCTTTCTCTAAGTGGACACCCCCTAGCATATTGTCATATGGTAGGGCTGTTTTGATTCATCCTTCTTTTTCAAACTTGATCTTGTTCGGTGTCAACCTTTGTTGACACTTCTCCGTCTCCGGAATTGATAGTTTACTTTAACGTGTTATGCATTCCTTTTATTTCATGCTTATGCCATGTCATGTAATCCATGTCACTTGCACCTAAACTTAAGGTCCTGACCAAGACCATTTAATTATAAATTGCATATGAATCATCGTTAACATGTCGTCACGATCTTAGTTTAAACTTGACTAGTTAGGGTCACACCATGCTTTTAAACCTGAACATGCTAAATCACATGCTTGTGCATCCTTTGATCCCGATGCTTATTTGTGGTGTTTCTCTTTGCCGGTACCGTATGTTAGAGCCCGAGCTTGCCGAGGAGATTTACGTGGAGCTTTCCGACACCAGCCCGAGTACCTGCTGCTTATACCCATTGCTGTTTGGTGGATTTTGAGCCACCTATTCTCTATTCCCATGCGTTCCAGCTCGACTTCCTCCTTGTCCCAAATGGGTTGTTTTCCTTTGTAACTGCCACTTCCGCACTTATGGTTACCAATGTTCAGTTCCCGCATTTTCTTTCCCCATGCAGTCCATATTTTAGCCACCTCGGAAGCTATCCCCGCCTTGAAGGTGTTGAACTCTTCTTCGTTGATCATTAGATCTTTCACACTTATCGTCTCCCAGCTTTGACCTTTACGTATCTTGGTCTTCATCCGGTATTTCCAGCTGCTCAAGGCGTTGCTCATATTCGTGATGACTAATCTGTTTAGCACGTTCCCTGCATCTAGGTTATCATACTGCGCTAGGAACTTGTATTTTTTTTGAAGCTTCCTAATGATGTTGTTGAACAAAGCCGGATTGGATTTTATGTGCTTGGTGTTGATAGACATGCTTTCTCGTACATTGCACCCGAGTTGCATAATGTACCTTCTTGCAACATCTGCAGGCTCCAAGGGTAGGCCACTTAGCGAGACTCTAGTGATCTCCTCGCAAATGGGTAAGAGCACTTACGACGTCCGATCCTTCCTGTCCTTCTTATTCTTCTTAGAGGACGGGTCGGAGCTAGCCCCATCCGTGCGATCGCCGCCATCGGTGGTGGTGTCATCCTCGCCTACACCGGCTATTTCATCATCGTCACCGTCATGCTCATCACCGCCGCCGTCTTGCTCAACATAATTATCCTCCTCCTCCAATTGCTGAGACAACCACCAAAATGACACCTTGTTGGCGTCTATGGCATGTTCTTTGCCAATATTACTAGGTCCAGCACCGTCGTTGCTCGACACGTTTCAACTTCATAAAAAGAGAGGCAAAAACATCATACAAAAATCGTCTGAAAAATTTGGCATGAACTTTTCTAAATTGAGTGCCCATTTCTCAACCGAAACAGAAGTGAATCAACACTTAGGGAGAAACGAGCAACTCTCAACAAAACATAATCAAACAGTACCATATATAGACCAGAACCAAACAATATAGTGACCATATATATGAACCTGATAGCAATAGCAATGCCCAAACAAAAATAAAATGATAGCAACACTGACCAAACAAAATCATATATATGAACCTGATAGCAATGCCCTTATTACATCCTTAAAGAATTAACAAATGCTTAAGACCTCTGAAATAACATTGCAAGGATCAAGTTACCTAAACAAATGTTGGAGGATCACAATAGATGTCAAGGTAACTCTTGATGCTTTCCACAAGCTGCAACCAAATATCAATTTCTAAAAGTAAGAAAAAAGGAAGGACATTCATATGAGATTGACTAGCTCCTACTTTTCCAAAAAATATTTCTGAAAGTAAAAATGGAAGGGCATGCTTGTTTTAAAGAGTAAATTTGCAACTTTCAAACTTCTTATATTGGATAGCTACCATCCACCAAAGAAAAACATGGTTCTCCTAGTTGCTTGGCCCTACTGTTCATATATAAGGTACTGTATAATATACTGAGCTTCTGGATAGAAAATTAAGTCATCTTCAAACATGGCACCCCTCCCAAACAATTTATCTTTCACCAGGTAGTTGGTACATGTCCCCTTTCTGGATAGAAAATGCAGAGTTTTGGGTATTATTTAAGATAAAGAGATAGCTACGACGGCCAATTTACATTTGTAATCTTCAGACATGTGTTTTTTTATACAATATCACAACTACCTTCTGAAGAAAAGAGAGATCCCCTATTTGATTTCCTTTATATGACTCAAATTCATGCATTTAATTTAGTTTTTGCAAAGGTCAAATGCAGAGCAATGCAAAACTGAAGCAATGTTCAGAATTTGACATTCAGTTTTAGCAAATGCAATGCAATGCAAACCTGAAAATGACCACATTATGTTTTGTTCAGAATGCAATTGCCACACTATGCAAAATGCAATGCAATGTTCATAATTTTACATTTAGTTCTAGTTTGGCAACACAATATTTTATAAACTATAGTATCAATATATTTTAAAGATAAAATAATTTCACAAAGAGAAGGGAAGTGGGCATCTATGTTTGACAGACTTAAGTCAAGTGGAAATATAAAATAGACAAGAACTAGGGTAGTAGTTAACTGAATTTTTAGTTTATAGTTAAGTGGTCAAAACTTAACTGAAATTTTCTCAAGGATTTATGCTCAGTTTGCTCTAAAATTTTAGTGATCACATTGTACAATTTTTCTTTGAATGTGCTGAACTTAGCCAATTTAAATGATTGGCTAGCACTAAATTTCACAGATCACCTATGCCACTGTCAAACCTGAAAGATTTCCTCCAAACCCCCTTTCACGTTTGAACCTTTGAGCCTTTGAGATTTAGCACTGAATGTGTACAGAAAACTGAAAGATTTTTCAGTGAATGTGTACTGAAAATTGAAAGATTTATCATTGAATGTGTACTGAAAACTTTTATATTTGTCATGGCTAGCAACACAAAAAACTGAAGGTTTTGTCACTGACTTTCAGCATTACCTTGTTGAGCACTCACTACAGTAGGAGGAACATACTAGTTAATTTAATTTTTCATAATGCTTTGCCTAGTTAATTCTACAGTTGTAGTATCTTTCCTAACGCTTTCATAGATTGTGTTCCCTCTAAGCCTAGTTTAGTTCAGAGATGAACAATCAACAATCAACGATGAACCCGGAGGATAGGGTGAGGACGTAGGGTACCTTCAGTGCTATTGGTGAGGGGATTGAGTGGAGGTCGAGCCCCCCTCTGGTGCTGTTGGTGAAAGCATCGAGGTCGAGCCCTCCGTCGGCAGCTGCTGCTGAGGGCGGCGAGGTCGAGCCGCCACACGAGGGAGGGATGCAGCGAGGGGAGATGTAGTTGGCCTGGACCGTCATGGCGACAGGTTGTGGAGGTTGGTGGCGAGGTGAGCGGCTGTAGAGAGGCGAAGGGGCGTGGAGAGAGAGATAGATAGATAGAGAGAGAGAGGTTTACTGTGGTGGGGGGAATCACCAGAGGGAGTCACTGAAGAGGGAGGGGGCCGTCTAGGGAGCGAGGGTGTCAGAACCCTCTGTTAGGTAATGTGCTAGGGTTAGCATTTCACTTGCATCATGTTAAATTTTCAAAAGAAATCTTTGAAATCAAAATCAAAAGCAAAATGGGAGAAGGAACCCCCCCAGATGAATTAATTCAACAGGCCAGATAAAAATCTTCTCCAAAAATTCATGTTAGAATTTTGAAAAGTCTTATAAATGAGTGTGATCACATACCAAGTGATGTGGGACCCACCCCATGCTCATGGATTTTTCAAATATTCAAACAGTGCCTTGGAATTAATCAAAAACCCCTATTTGAGTTAAGATTCAAATTATTTGAATTTTAAAAATGTTCAAACTTTATAAGTGGCTAGTCTATATTATTATGAGGCCATATAAAAAGTTTCAACATTTTATAAAATGGTTAGATATTTTATTAGAGCCAAAACAAAATTACAGAAAAAGAAAGGAAAGATTAAACAGACAGAAAAGGAAAAAGGGCTCACCTGGAAGCAGCCCGACTTAACCCCTCCAGCCCACCCGGCCCAGATGGGCAGCAGGGTCTTCTTCCCCGCCCCGCGCCTCCAAGCTGCTCGGTGGAATGCCACCGAGCCAGCCGTGGACGACATGTCACCGCCGAGCACCTTCCAGGCCTCCCCGTGCCCTCTTCTTGCGCCTGGATACGCCTCTTCCCCGTCCCGATCCATTCCCCCCCTCCAGAGCTTCCTCCTCCTCCTCCCGTGCTCGATTTCGTTACCACCCGAGGCCCCGCCGGAGCACCGACGAGAAGAACATGTGGACGGCGCCGTCGACAAGCCATGCCACCTTGTCCATCTGCTTCACCGTCGTCCTCTACGCCAAGGAGTGCAGTCAATCGAGAAGAAGAGCCCCTGGACGTGACGCTAGCTTCATCTTCCCCAACTCCGGCTGCCGCGAATCGTCTTCAAATTCCGGCCAGCTCCAAGCTTCCCCGAGCCCGCTAGCCATCCCGTCGCATTCGTGGTGAGCTTCTCACCGTTTCCGCTAACCTAGCGCCCTCCCTCTCGTTCTCTATCCACAGCCGCCATGAACGCCGAAGCTTGCCGCCGCCACAGTTGAAGCCGAGGTCGCCGTCGTGCCCTTTCGGCTCAACTAGCGCGCGCAACAGCCTCCCGCTACTCCCAGCTCTCGTTTGCAACAAGCCACGGTCAAAATGACGCTCTGGAGCGCAATACCGACGCAGCCCAAGCCACGGTCGCCGCCAACCTCGACGTCGACGTTGCTCCGGTGACCCCCTGAAGATCTGGCCAAGTCCAATCGACGCAGACGACGACGCTGCACCCGTTGGTGGTCTCCGTTTCCTCTTCCGTGGACTCTAGCCGATTCCGGCAAGGGCGCCGCCGTGGCAAGGCCACCGGCGTCAAGCCGCCGGTGGGTTAGCCCTTAACCCCTCACTAAACACCCCCCTGGTGTCACTGACGAGTGGGCCCAGAGCCTTAATCCCCCCCGGTTAGTTCAAACTAACCGGGTTAATTAACCCAGCCACTGACAGGCCGACCCCACACGTCAGAACCGCCCCCCCACGTCAGCCTTGCGCAAGCATGACGCCATAAATGAATTTTCAGAAATTGAAATGAATTAAAGAAATTCCAGAAAATCCAGAAAATAGCCCAAACGTTGGAAATTCATAGAAAATTCATATTAACTCCAAATTGGACAAATAATATATGAAAAATGATCAGGAGAAAATAAGCTATCCAAAAATCCAACTTTCAACTCTGTTTGAGTTGAATTTAAATTGGGACCAGTAGCATTTGTCATTTGATTTAATTGGAATTTATTCAAATTAAATTCAAATGCTTTTGCAACTTTGACCATGGAAACATGCTACACTTCAACCACACATCAGAGGCATATCATACACATTTCAAAATGGTTCAAATTGATCAAACAATGTCACATGTAACTTGGCTAAGTTTGAATTCAAATTGGAGTTTGAATTTTCAATTCAATTTGCAATATACTCCATTTAAATGGAATTGCTTCACACATCAAAGAATATACATCAAGTTTCAACCTTCCATCATGTGATTGTGCATTGTATTTACTTTGCTACCTTGTTTGTTGTTTGTCGAGTAGAGGTGGAACCGGAGCAGGAGGCTGCCCCCTTCGTTGAAGACCCAGAACCCGAACCTCGTCAGCAAGGCAAGCAAACCCCCATTGATCATGTCGATAAAATCCCACTTCCCTCTCATGTCTTGCTTATGCATTGTATAGGATGATTACCATGATGCGTTTCTACCGCATAGATGAACCCATTCCTTTGCATGACCTATCATTTTGTCACAGTAGTAAGCAAACCACAATCCTAGCAAATGTAGGAGTTGGTTGATATCATGTGACCCCTACAACTGTTACTGCTTATTGCATGCTTAGAGTGATACCATGATGATACTGTTATGTGTCTCGGGATGGTAGTGATCATGATGTTGATCGTAGAAAAGTGTTGGTGAATCTACCCTAATACAAGGTGAACGATGAGAGGCTATGTAGGAGTACACGGTGGGTTGTCTCGTTGAACACCGCCCTAAGTCCGAGTTCTTGTGTGGTGATCCAAGATGAAGAGTAAAACCACACATTGGGCTCACTGACCCCTCTCAACCTATTAACTCATCCCATTTGATGTCCAGATGTCGCAATAGTTCGGAGTTCTGGTAGGTCTGTGGCCTGGCTGCTAAGTGCGAGAACGGCTCACCCGAGACCGGCTTATGCACCACGCACACATCACTTGGGTCCACTTCGGTAAACTGGCCGGGTTCACGATAGTGGTAGCCAACCCAAGTAGGCGGCTTTCTCGGACTAGATCGGCTATGAGGTAACAGTTGTGGTGAGCATCCTCACTGGCACCCCTTTAATGGTGTCGAGATCAAAGGCGGTAAATGATGATCATGTGTGTGTAGCGGTACGCCCCTGCAGGGTTAACAAAACTATTCGAATAGCCGCGTCCGCGATTATGGACTGCTTGGAAAGCTTAGCTTGATTATTAGACAACTTGAACCAGATACTTCTAAAACACACCAAGATAAGTGTGAGTGCTATGGCGTGCTTTCTCGTGGGGAAGTCGAGGAAGGCACCATAGTGGTGTAATTGGTTGGAGAAAGTAGTGGACTCGTGTACGCTTCTTACCTCAAGTCTGGTACTCGTAGTTCAGGACTAGCCAAGTCAAAGCTGGCACTTCTGCAAGTGAAACCCCACCCCCCTTTACCTTGATACATGTGCATGAGTAGTATAGCTCCTATGTAAGTCTTGCTGAGTACGACTTTGTACTCACGTTTGCTTAATCTATGTTTTAGATGAAACCACTGACCCCGAAGGTGGCTTCTTCATCGAGCTGGACGACTGAAGATCAAGCTAGTCTAGTCCCAGTCAGACGACTGGTTCCCTCGTGGAGGGCTTGTGTTTAAATAAGGCTTCTTAAGCCATTTGTTAAACTTGTCTGTACTCAGGCATAATTTTCTTCCGCTTGTGTTGTAATGTTGGATCACATGTTTGTGATCTCTGTGTGCACTCTATAAGAGTTATCAATAAAAATGTATACTTTGTAGAGAATTGCAATGATACCTGCCGTTCATACAAGGCATGTGTGCTGCGTGTATGTTTATAACATGCATGTCTTTGTATGGGTTTTCGAGACCTTATTTGTGATCTGGCTGGCGGTCTTTCATACACCAAGTGGCCCTTAGATGTGCGCAGCTTGGGGCATCGCGATGCGATTGTTCGAGACTCTGTCTCGTGCACACTTTGTGGTATGATCGAGCCCGCCCTAGACCCCGACTAAGTGATCGGGATGGAGTAAGTCTATGTAAGAGTTATGAGATAGTTGTTAGTATGGTTGAGGCGACTTGTCTTTGAATATGGGAGTTCACCACCCATATCATTAGACTTGTGTGCGGACGATGATGACCCATCTCAGTTGATCATCCGGCCTGGATGGGATGCCCCTCACGTACGATGCTTTCCGAGAACGTTCTGTGCTTGGCCTTGTCTGCTTAGACAAGTGGGTACGGTTCTCGGCTCTCCATACGACTATGTTTTAGCTGTACTTGCATACGCTAACCCCGGGTCCCGACAGACTTGGTATCAGAGCAGGACTGACTGTAGGACTTGTAGCCTTGGCCGAAGTCGAGTCTAGCTTGCTATAGTTATATAGTTACTCTGGGTATATAAGGGAACAACGTAAGGCTTCTTTTTTCTCCTTACCCCTTCGTTCTGAGTTCTGAGTCACCCTCATCTTATTCTACGGGAAGATAGGATTAGGCTCTCCTCTGTCTGATTAGAACATCTCGTTGTTTTGCTTCCTTATAGGCGTAGGAAAGTTGTGTCGGGTTTTCCTAGCATTGTTGTAATGCTGATTTCTTACATCGTATTATGTAAGTGATGTTTTCCATGTTGGAAGAAATTGTCATTTCTTACAATTACAGCCATTATGCTGCCCGAGTCATTCCAGGTTTATCTCATAATCTGATGCATTTGCAAACTCCTTCTTTCTGTTTCAGATGGCAGATCTTCCCCCTCGGCAGATCGTTCGTTTGACCAGGTGCCTCGGTGTGCGTGGCCATCCCGCCACGTTGATCGAGATGATGTCCTATGTGGGATATCGATGGTATCCTGAGTACACCGTCGAGGAGCAGTTCCACGACTTCAACCAGACGCAGTTCCACTGCATTGTCAGGATCTACCCGAACCACGTTGGAGTCACCCAGCCTATCCACTTTGGACATGGCATTGGCATGACCGAGAACATGGCTGTGCAAGATGCTGCATACTCATGTATTACCCTGCTGAGAGAGGAGCACACTATGCTGAGAGAGACCTCGTTCCGCTATATCCCTGCTGCACTTCCAGGAGATGAGGGATATTACATCGGACTCTACTCAGATCACTCTGCAGAGGATCCAACACTTCAGGTGACTGCTAGGTTTGCTAGTGATCGAGATCGTGATGCACGCGCTCTCCGTTTTGAGCTTCACGCCACCCGTGTTCGTCTGTATCGAGCACTGACACTCTTGGCACCCTTTGTGAGCGTTGGATCAGTTGAGCATGATGCTATCTACCCAGTGAGGACTCAGATGCCTTCTCGAGTTGCTTGGCCTGAGATTGGAGGCATTTTTCCACCCCGTGGTCCTTTGTTTCCACCCTACGCTGGACCTAGGCCCCATCCTTGCCCAAATGGATATCAGGGTCCACAGGCCTCCGTGTTTTCCGATGGTCACCTACAGCTACCGGGATACGCGGGTAACTTTTACGAGGACTACTATGGAGATGGAGATGAGTGAGACCGCCTGTGGTCTTACTTAGTGAGGATGTAGTAGTATCTTAGTATATTGTACGCAAGGTGTTCTAAGTTCCAGAGGCTTAGATAAATAATGTATAGGAAGTCAGAGTGCCTTTGAAGGATGTATTATCTTCATCACGTTTGTATTAGCTTGGTGCTTGTACTAAAACGATGTATGGTTTGTATGACAGCTTGTGAATATATGGCTTGTATGCTTTTATCACCATGTTGTCAAGATGATTACTTCCTTTGCTCTGTAATCCTTCCAGTACTTCAATACCTTGATTAGATTCTTCCAATCAACTCTGTTTGACTTTGGTTTTTCACCTTCAGGATGTCTCAAGGAACCCGTGGCCAGATTGGTCGTAACCAGGGTCGTGGAAATGACCAGGAGGAAGGCAACCTTCCACCCCCACCCACGATGGCTCAGGTTCTGATGGAGGTTGAGAGGAACCCCCGAGACTCTCACCACCTGCTGGAAGTCATTGCTCGTAACACCACTTAGCAGCGCAATGAATTGGTGTCCCTGAACGACTTCATCCGACTTCATCCCCCGGTTTTCAGTTACTCCACCGAGCCCCTTGACGCCGATGACTGGCTTTGCAACATCGAGAGGAAGCTCCAGACAGGCCATGTTGCAGATGGCGACAAAGTCAGCTATGCCACCTATCACCTTGAAGGTGCAGCGAGCTCTTGGTGGGAGAACTTCCTGAATATGCGTCCCGTTGGACCGCCCGCATCTTGGGATGAATTCTGCACTTCCTTCTGTGAGCACCACATTCCCAAGGGTCTTATGGACCGTAAACGTGAGGAGTTCTGCAACCTCACCCAAGGCAGAAGGACCGTTGATGAGTTTAGTCGTGAGTTCAACCGACTTGCTCGTTATGCAACCGAAGAAGTCTCCACCGACTCCAAGAAGCAAGAGAGGTTCCGTTGTGGACTCAACTCTGGACTCCGTCGTGAGCTCAACCTACATGACTTTGCCACATTCCAGGTCCTTGTCAACAAGGCCATCAAGGAAGAGGACATGAACACCCCCAATGACTTTCGCAAACACCCTAGAGACGATGGATCATCCAGTTCCGGCTCCCAGAAGCGCAAGATCTGGATCCCAAATAGTATGTTCCGCCAGAACAACCCACCGAGGCCATCCTATGTGGCGCCTCCTCCACCAACTCAGTTCCACCCAGCTCCACCAAACAACCCAGTTCCACGCACTGTTTTCGGAGCCTGTTACAAGTGTGGTCAGGCAGGCCACTACTCTCGTGAGTGTCCCCAGAACCAGATCCAGAATCAGAATGCTCCACCCCGTGCCGGAGGCAACAACAATGGTCGTGGCAAGCCACCCTAGAAGGTCAACACCGCCAAACCCGCTCCTCCCGCCACTCGTGGACGTGTGAACCAGATCGCCGCCGAAGAGACTGACGACACCACTGACGTCATTCTTGGTACGCTCCCAGTCAATTATGTTCCTACTTCCGTTCTTTTCGACCCAGGAGCATCTCATTCATTCATGTAGGAAAGTTATGCACTTCGTCATGAGTTATCTTTTGTTGAATTGTCCACCCCCATGGTTATTCAAACTCCAGGGTCAAGATGGCAAACTAATAGAGTAATCCATGGTAATCAAATTGCAATTGAGGGTTTAGTATTCCTTGCTTCACTCATAGCCCTCAAGTCTTCAGACATTGATGTCATCCTTGGCATGGATTGGCTACCAAGACAGAATGCCTACCTGGATTGCAAAGGCAAATCCGTGAAACTCACCCACCCTTCAGGCAAAACCGTCAACTATACCTCACCCAGAACAAGAACCAAAGTGCATTCTTTGAATGTACTTCCCCTTCCCGAACTTGAAGATATTCCGGTGGTTCGTGACTTCCCGGATGTCTTTCCTGAAGAGCTGCCGGGCATGCCACCCGACAGATGTGTAGAGTTTATAGTGGATCTTCTGCCAGGAACCGCACCCATTTCTAGACGCCCATACAGTACGGCCCCACGTGAGTTAGCTGAGCTTAAAACCCAACTGGAAGCTTTGTTGGAAAAAGGCTTCATCCGCCCTAGCTCATCGCCATGGGGTTTCCCCGTTCTGTTCGTAACGAAGAAAGATGGAACAGAAAGGATGTGCGTAGACTATCGCCCACTAAATTTAGCGATGATAAAGAACAAATACCCACTGCCCAGGATCAATGATCTTTATGATCAACTTGCAGGATCCTCTGTCTTCTCCAAGATGGATTTGAGATTAGGTTATTGTGACGCCCCCAAAATCATACCGTGTACAGTAATCATACACACAGGGTACACGACTGAGATTAGGGTGCCACGGTGATAATATCACAGCACAACGCTAAACACAAAAGGATAAAGAAATATATTACAATAGAGGGGGTCACGCGGACCCGGTAATATAAGTCATACAAGCCATAATATCTGAGTACAGACATAGTTAGTCAAGTTTTGCCTTAAGAAGGCTAGCACAAATCACATCAGAGATACAGAACGAAAAGGCGAGGCCTCCTGCCTGGGATCCACAGTACTACTCCTGGTCAACGGGGAACTCGACGTCGTAGTAGGCGCCTCTGGGGTACTCCTGCTCCTGGGCTCCAACGTCGGCTGCAGCGGCCGATCAGGCAAAACAGTAAAGGAAATAAAGCAGGTAAGTATCTAGTATACCCGCGAGTCTTACGTCCGCTACTAAGCATTATGCATGATATCAACGGAACGAAGAGGCTGTATATAGTGGACTGAAAACAGAAATTTGGAGCAAGGGTAAGAAGCTAGGCCTAACGAAGACTAGCATCTTCTGACGATGTCTTGCAGCATGAGGTAAGAATCAGCCAACAGTTTATATAAAGCATAAAGTAACAATGCAGCAGAAGTTGCCGCAGCATTGTATAATAATAAGTTGTAATAATTAACAATGCCTCCGAGTTCACCTCCTCGACATCCCCGCGAGGAAAAGAACCCGGAACCATACAGTTTAATAATAATAGTTTCTAGTGGTAAGATCCAGCTTCAGCATAAAGCGTCCTGTTACCGTGGACACGGCTATCGATAGATCAATCTTCCCTGCAGGGGTGCACTTGTGTTACGCTACACGCACGGATCTCCAGGGTGGAGGCAACCTTGTTAGGGAACGCTCCACCGAGGCTATCCGACACTTCATAGCCCATCTTTCAAACTCAACAGAGAGGTCATCCGCCGGACTATATCCTATGTACGCGGGGCTTTGGACCCTAACCCCGACGTACTCCTGCACGGTGCGTGACTGGCCGGTGAAGTTAAATCAAAGCAAATACAAATCAAACGCCGCGGCAAATAAGACAACACCACTTCCCGGCAATCAGCCCGCGGTACTGCTGACGTCTAAAGAGTCCTCGGACGACACTAAGAAGCGGAGGAGCCCATAACTCGTAGTTCCCACGGGTAGGTAGTGCGTACATGGCATATAGCCAACTCAAGACATTCACTGAACCATTTAGCATTTTAATTAACCTGCGTGGCAACCGTTATCGTTGCCTCGACTTAACCGACCCGCGGTCAACGACAGCAGCCAGGACCACCAGTACATCGGTGCCTGCCCTGTCGTCCCACCAAGTCACTGCGGTTACCAACAAGGTGAACCGTCTCCTTACCTTGTCTCGCGTGTGCTCCTGGAGGAGCTCGACTTTCGTGGTTTGGTAACTCTCGCGGCCAACGACCAGGGGCCAAGCACACCGGTACACTGGTCGTGCCCTCCCTGTCGTCCCGTCGCAATACCTCTCGCGGGCACCGTTGGGTCGCCCGACTTCTTACCTTTAGGACAACCGTTACTCAAAACCCTATGGCGGTAAGACAAAGTCAGCCTCGAGTGGAGTACAAAGATTACTCCTTGATAGCTCACACTTGAGGTGACTAGGCATAACCCAGGTAGGGCCTGAGGCGGTGTCTGCATTGTACCGTACCTGTGCAGTTATAATATTTGTATCCGCGTTCACTCCCCTGAGTGATCACGGCCCTCTATCTAATCCTAGCTAACAATGCGCAGGGCTCACTGCTGAATAAGGCATAATAAGAATAATAGGCAGCATAGGACAAAGGAAGGCACATCAAGGGGTGACAAAAATTCAGGCTATGCAGTTGAATAGGATTGTAATCGTAGCAGCAGCAGTAACAATGCCTAGTGCAAGAAATGTACGGAAAGATAGGCGATATCTGGGGAAGAGAATGGCTCTGCTTGCCTGCAAGCTCGACGGTAGTAGTAGGGTCGTCGACGACGTAGTCGTACTCAGCAGCGGTGTAGTCGACAGCAGCAGCGGGGTCTACCGGAGATTAAAGGGGGCAGAAACAATAAATACACAGCAATAATATACAAACATATGCATGACATGACAGATGAAAAGTTAACGGTGTTCTACCGCAGTGCAATGGAATAGGCTCGGAGCGGGAATTCATCTGAGGATGAACTGCCGGCTCCGGGTGATTACCGGACAGGGTGTCCGGAGGGGGAAGGATCAAGCCGGAGGTGTCGTGGTTACCGGAACAATATAAGGGGGGTGTATCCATGCTATTTGAACCATTCCGGACAACGTTCGTGTTCGGAATAAATTCATCCGGGCACTCTATCAGTACCGGACAATTTATCGGACCGCCGGTCCGGAGGGGGAATGTTCGATGTTCGTGGTCTTAGACGGGTGTGTTAGACATACGGATAGCGTATTCGTATTCGTAGTATTTTTCTGATCAACTTTCATGTATAAAGTTTTTGAATCCGAGTTACGGTTTAAAAGTTATTGAATTTCAAAGTTTAAATCAATTTAAATGATTTTCTGGATTTCTTTTATTATTCATTTAAACATTATCCAAAACATTATCCATAACATTATCCAGAACAGTGCTGACATGTGGGACCCACATGTCAGCCCCTGTTATATATAAAACACTTAATTAAATTAGAAAATACCCCTGGACCCACATGTCAGTGACTCAATTTTATTTACTTAATTAATCTAAATCATTTAGTTTTATTAATCCAGGGGGACCCACCTGTCAGTGACTGGGGTTGCCCAGTCAGCACAGTTGACTGGTCAACCCAGTCAACTGGTCCACGGGGACCCACTGGCAGTGACCCAGGGGGGTTGCCCCAGGGGTGCCACGTCAGGGGGGTGCCGGCGGCTAGTCGCCGGCGAGCCCAGCACGGTGGAGGCCACGGGAGGGCGTCGGGATTCGGCTAGGGGGCACCATTCGCCTCGGGGCTTGGTGCGTTCGAACCAGAGGACAGCGCAGCGTCGAATGGGGGTGGTGGCCTCGCCGGAAGGTGACCGGAGCGACGACGGCGACGTGCGCAGCGGCGGAACCGAACGGGGCGAGGAGGACGACGACGTCTTAGCGCACGGGCACGAAGGGGAGCTAGCGCGTTCGACTATTGGGGGCAGCGCGAGTGCAGTAACGCGCTTGGCCTGCCATACGCGGGCTCCAGGCCACGGCGGCGACCTCGCGGACGGCGACGAGCTTCGGCTCCAATGGCGCGGGAGGCTACTGCGAACGGGAGAGGGAACGGGGCGTTGCCGGTGGTAGGTGTGCTCACCGGGAACGCGTTGAGGCTGGCAGCGAGCTCGACGGAGGTGCGAGGTGGCCGGAATTGGTCGCGGATCCCGCCGGAGCCGAAGACGAAGACAACGAAGTAGAGCTCGACGTGGTGGACTAGGGCTCGATTCCTTGCGGGCCTTGACGAAGACGACGATGGCGCGGCTCCTGGACAACTCGGTGAGGCGTCGCGAGCACGTTGGCCGCGCGTGGCCACGGCAATGGCGACGACGGCGCTCGGGAAGGCTTTCCCGAAGCGTGGGAGGCGAGGAGGAGGGGAATGGAGGTGGGAGGATGTCCAGGAGGTGGCCGGTGGCGTCCTTATCGCGTCTGCGCCGGGAGGGAGCAGGTGGAGGCGGGGTCGGCTTGCCAGCGTCGCGGCGAGCTCGGCGCCGTACGGGAGCAGTTGGGAGGGTGGTTGGGGAAGAAGACAAGGAGGGGGGTTGGGCTGGGCTGCGGTGGGCCTCGCCCTGGGCGGGGTTTAGCATTTTTCCAATTTGTTTTGTGTTGCTGCTTAACCCATTTCTTTCTGTTAATTAATTTATTCACCCTAGCAATTTTGTAAAAGGTTATTAGTGTTTGTAAATTAGGGTTACATATTACTAAGGTTCCACAAAAAGTTTTGCAGCAAAATAAATTAATTGGATATTTCTTTTAAATATTAAATGCCCAAAGTAGGGGTTTTAACCTACTTTTTGAATTGTTTATAATTTTCTGCAACTCCAAAAATTACCAAAGTTGGTCCCACATCATTGTAATGATTTTAGACAATTTACAAAAATAGTTCCATGATTTTTGGAACAACTTTATTTGAGCACTTTTGTTTTAATTTCCATTTGAGGTAGTTTCAACTATGGTTGGTTTCATGATGAGTAAAAGGCATTGGGCTTTGTGTTATGATTACCAACCAGCATGGTTTGAAAAGAGCAGAAGCAAATTTTGATTAAGGACAGGGGATAACAGTGATTAGCAAACAGTGATAGTCAACAGTGATGATGATTACTGTTACAAGCATCTGAGGGTGTTACAGTTATCATCAAATCAAAATCCGAAACGAGGACATTCCCAAAACGGCTTTTACTACTCGTTATGGTCTTTACGAGTACACCGTCATGTCCTTTGGTTTAACCAATGCCCCCGCCACTTTCTCACGCATGATGAATTCGATCTTCATGGAGTATTTAGATAAATTCGTTGTGGTTTATCTCGATGATATTCTCATCTACTCGAAGAACGAAGAAGAACATGCCGAACACCTAAGGCTGGTATTGATGAAACTTAGAGAGCATCGCCTGTATGCTAAATTCTCCAAGTGTGAATTTTTTCTACCAGAAGTGACCTACTTAGGCCACGTGATTTCTGCAAAAGGCATTGCTGTGAATCCCGAGAGAGTTCAGGCCGTCCTTGACTGGACTCCACCTGAATCGGTTAAGCAAGTTCGGAGTTTTCTTGGCCTAGCCAGCTATTGCCGTCGCTTCATCGAGAAATTTTCTAAAGTTGCAAAGCCTCTAACTAAACTCCTCAAGAAAGATAATAAATTCTTATGGACTCCCAAGTGCGAGGAAAGATTTCAAGATCTAAAAAGGAGATTGACTTCTGCACCCGTACTTGCACCTCCAGACACCAAAAAGGATTTCGAAATCTATTGTGACGCATCACGGCAAGGGTTAGGATGCATACTTCTTGAAGATCAACATGTGGTAGCTTATGCTTCACGCCAGTTGCGGCCACATGAAGAGAACTATCCTACCCATGACCTTGAACTCGCTGCCGTAGTTCATGCCCTAACAACTTGGCGACATTACCTCCTTGGTAATCGTTGTGAGATCTATTCCGATCACCAAAGCCTCAAAATACATTTTCACCCAGCCAGATCTTAATCTCAGGCAAAGACACTGGATTGAGTTGATAAAAGATTACGACGTAGGAATTTCTTACAACCCAGGCAAAGCCAATCTCATGGCTGATGCACTAAGTCGTAAGTCGTATTGTAACAACCTCATGTTACAACATTATCAACCACTTCTTCATGAGGACTTTCGCAAGCTCAATCTTGAGATTGTTCCTCATGGCTATCTTTCTACCTTGGTGGCGAAACCAACTCTGGAGGATCAAATCATAGTTGCCCAAAGGCGTGCACGAGGTGTTCGCCGGATCAAGGAGAACATTGCTAGCGGAGTTGCTAAATGTTTCTCCACAGATAGTAAAGGAACATTATTCTTTGGAAATCGTTTGGTAGTACCTAAGAATAGGGAACTAAGGCAACTCATCCTCAAGGAAGCCCATGACACACCCCTCTCTATTCATCCCGGTAGCACAAAAATGTACCGAGATCTACGCCAGAGATTTTGGTGGACTAGGATGAAGAGAGACATTGCTCAATTTGTTGCCGAATGTGATGTTTGTCGTCGCATTAAGGCAGAACATCAAAGACCTGCTGGTACACTTCAACCTTTGTCTATTCCCGAGTGGAAATGGGACAAAGTTGGTATGGACTTCATCACCGGCTTTCCAAGAACCCAGAAAGGAAACAATGCCATCTTCGTTGTCATAGATAGGATTTCCAAAGTTTCTCACTTCCTTCCAGTTCACGAGTCTATAACTGCTAGCCAGTTAGCGGACTTGTACGTCTCTAGAATTGTAGCCCTTCACGGTGTTCCTTTGGAAATCAATTCTGATCGCGGTAGCCTTTTCACCTCTAGATTTTGGGGAAGCTTTCAGAATGCTATGGGAACTCATCTCTCCTTTAGTACGGCTTTCCACCCTCAGTCTAGCGGTCAAGTCGAAAGGGTTAACCTAATTCTTGAAGACATGCTCAGAGCTTGTGTTATCTCATTCGTAAAGAATTGGGAGAAATCTCTTCCATTCGCCGAATTTGCTTATAACAATAGTTTTCAATCTAGTCTGAACATGGCTCCTTTTGAACTCCTTTATGGACGACGATGTCGAACACCACTAAACTGGTCAGAAACCGGTGAAAGACAATTCTTTGGACCGGACATGATCAAGGAAGCAGAAGAGCAAGTTCGCATTGTTCCTGATCAATTGAAAGCAGCCCACTCTCGTCAGAAAAGCTACTATGATCGTCATCATAGGCAAGAGAGCTACAATCTGGATGAGAAGGCTTACCTCCGGGTTACTCCTCCGAAGGGAACCCAACGTTTCGGTATCAAAGGCAAGTTGGCCCCACGTTACATCGGACCTTTCCGCATTCTTGCTAAACGTGGAGAAGTTTCCTACCAACTTGAACTACCCCCGCACCTTTCCCGAGTACATGATGTATTCCATGTGTCCCAACTCAGGAGTTGCTTAAAGGACCCTATCCGCGAAGTCGACCATGAAACGCTTGATCTCCAAGATGACCTTTCTTATGGAGAATACCCCGTTCGTATTCTTGATTCCGCAGAGCGTGTCACTCGTCGTCAGAAGATTAGGTTTTTGAAAGTGCAATGGTCACACCACTCTGAGAGAGAAGCTACGCGGGAAAGAGAAGACCGTCTCAGTGCCGAGTACCCCACCTTCCTCCCGCAGACTTCTGAATCTCGGGACGAGATTCTGTTGAGTGGGGGCGAGTTGTCAGAGCCCTCTGTTAGGTAATGTGCTAGGGTTAGCATTTCACTTGCATCATGTTAAATTTTCAACAGAAATCTTTGAAATCAAAAGCAAAAGCAAAATGGGAGAAGGAACCCCCCCTAGATGAATTAATTCAAAAGGCCAGATAAAAATCTTCTCCAAAAATTCATGTTAGAATTTTGAAAAGTCTTATAAATGAGTGTGATCACATATCAACTGATGTGGGACCCACCCCATACTCATGGATTTTTCAAATATTCAAACAGTGCCTTGGAATTAATCAAAAACCCCTATTTGAGTTAAGATTCAAATTATTTGAATGTTAAAAATGTTCAAACTTTATAAGTGGCTAGTCTATATTATTATGAGGCCATATAAAAAGTTTCAACATTTTATAAAATGGTTTGATATTTTATCAGAGCCAAAACAAAATTACAGAAAAATAAAGGAAAGATTAAACAGACAGAAAAGGAAAAAGGGCTCACCTGGAAGCAGCCCGACTTAACCCCTCCAGCCCACCCGGCCCAGAGGGGCAGCAGGGTCTTCTTCCCCGCCCCGCGCCTCCAAGCTGCTCGGTGGAATGCCACCGAGCCAGCCGTGGACGACACGTCGCCGCCGAGCACCTTCCAGGCCTCCCCGTGCCCTCTTCTCGCGCCTGGAGACGCCTCTTCCCCGTCCCGATCCATTCCCCCCTCCAGAGCTTCCTCCTCCTCTTCCCGTGATCGATTTCGTCACCACCCGAGGCCCCGCCGGAGCACCGACGAGAAGAACGCGTGGACAGCGCCGTCGACAAGCCGTGCCACCTTGTCCATCTGCTTCGCCGTCGTCCTCTACGCCAAGGAGTGCAGTCAATCGAGAAGAAGAGCCCCTGGACGTGACACTAGCTTCATCTTCCCCAACTCCGGCCGCCGTGAATCGTCTTCAAATTCCGGCCAGCTCCGAGCTTCCCCGAGCCCGCTAGCCTTCCTGTCGCATTCATGGTGAGCTTCTCACCATTTCCCCTAACCTAGCGCCGTCCCTCTCGTTCTCTATCCACGACGGCCATGAACGCCGAAGCTTGCCGCCGCCACAGTTGAAGCCAAGGTCGCCGTCGTGCCCTTTCGGCTCAACTAGCGCGCAGCAGCCTCCCGCTACTCCCAGCTCTCGTTTGCAGCCACGGTCAAAATGAGTCTCTGGAGCGCGATCCCGACGCAGCCCTAGCCACGGTCTCTGCCGACCTCGACGTCGACGTTGCTCCGGTGACCCCCTGAAGATATGGCCAGGTCCAATCGACGCGGACGACGATGCTGCACCCGTTGGTGGTCTCCGTTTCCTCTTCCGTGGCCTCTAGCCGATTCCGGCAAGGGCGCCGCCGTGGCTAAGCCACCGGCGTCAAGCCGCTGGTGGGTTAGCCCTTAACCCCTCGCTAAACACCCCCGTGGTGTCACTGACGAGTGGGCCCAGAGCCTTAATCCCCCCCGGTTAGTTTAAACTAACCGAGTTAATTAACCCAGCCACTGACAGGCCGACCCCACAAGTCAGAACCCCCCCACGTCAGCCTTGCGCAAGCATGACGCCATAAAGGAATATCCAGAAATTGAAATGAATTAAAGAAATTCCAGAAAATAGCCCAAACTTTGGAAATTCATAGAAAATTCATATTAACTCCAAATTGGACAAATAATATATGAAAAATGATCAAGAGAAAATAAGCTATCCAAAAATCCAACTTTCAACTATGTTTGAGTTGAATTTAAATTGGGACCAGTAGCATTTGTCATTTGATTTAATTGGAATTTATTCAAATTAAATTCAAATGCTTTTGCAACTTTGACCATGGAAACGTGCTACACTTCAACCGCACATCAGAGGCATATCATACACATTTCAAAATGGTTCAAATTGATCAAACAATGTCACATGTAACTTGGCTAAGTTTGAATTCAAATTGGAGTTTGAATTTGCAATTCAATTTGCAATATACTCCATTTAAATGGAATTGCTTCACACATCAAAGCATATACATCAAGTTTGAACCTTCCATCATGTGATTGTGCATTGTATTTACTTTGCTACCTTGTTTGTTGTTTGTCGAGTAGAGGTGGAACCGGAGCAGGAGGCTGCCCCCTTCTTTGAAGACCCAGAACCCGAACCTCGTCAGCAAGGCAAGCAAACCCCATTGATCATGTCGATAAAATCCCACTTACCTCTCATGTCTCGCTTATGCATTGTATAGGATGATTACCATGATGCCTTTCTACCGCATAGATGAACCCATTCCTTTGCATGACCTATCATTTTGTCACACTAGTAAGCAAACCACAATCCTAGAAAATGTAGGAGTTGGTTGATATCATGTGACCCCTACAACTGTTACTGCTTATTGCATGCTTAGAGTGATACCATGATGATACTATTATGTGAGTCGGGATGGTAGTGATCATGATGTTGATGGTAGAAAAGTGTTGGTGAATCTACCCTAATACAAGGTGAACGATGAGAGGTTGTGTAGGAGTACACGGTGGGTTGTCTCGTTGAACACCGCCCTAAGTCTGAGTTCTTGTGTGGTGATCCAAGATGAAGATTACAACCACACATTGGGCTCACTGACCCCTCTCAACCTATTAACTCATCCCTTTCGATGTCCAGATGTCGCAATAGTTCGGAGTTCTGGTAGGTCTGTGGCCTGGATGCTAAGTGAGAGAACGGCTCACCCGAGACTGGCTTATGCACCACGCACACATCACTTGGGTCCACTTTGGTAAACCGGCCGGGTTCACGATAGTGGTAGCCAACCCAAGTAGGCGGCTTTCTCGGACTAGATCGGCTATGAGTTAACATTTGTGGTGAGCATCCTCGCTGGCACCCCTTGAATGGTGTCGAGATCAAAGGCGGTAAATGATGATCATGTGTGTGTAGAGGTACACCCCTTCAGGGTTAACAAAACTATTCGAATAGCCGCGTCCGCGGTTATGGACTGCTTGGAAAGCTTAGCTTGATTATTAGACAACTTGAACAGGATACTTCTAAAACACACCAAGATAAGTGTGAGTGCTATGGCGTGCTTTCTCGTGGGGAAGTCGAGGAAGGCACCATAGTGGTGTAATTGGTTGGAGAAAGTAGTGGACTCGTGTACGCTTCTTACCTCAAGTCTGGTACTCGTAGTTCAGGACTAGCCAAGTCAAAGCTGGCACTTCTGCAAGTGAAACCCCACCCCCCTTTACCTTGATACATGTGCATGAGCAGTATAACTCCTATGTAAGTCTTGCTGAGTACGACTTTGTACTCACGTTTGCTTAATCTATGTTTTAGATGAAACCACTGACCCCGAAGGTGGCTTCTTCATCGAGCTGGACGACTGAAGATCAAGCTAGTCTAGTCCCAGTCAGACGACTAGTTCCCTTGTGGAGGGCTTGTGTTTAAATAAGGCTTCTTAAGCCATTTGTTAAACTTGTCTGTACTCAGGCATAATTTGCTTCCGCTTGTGTTGTAATGTTGGATCACATGTTTGTGATCTCTGTGTGCACTCTATAAGAGTTATCAATAAATATGTATATGCTGGAAATTGACGGATGGCAAAGATCTTTACCGTCCGCCTTTGTCGAAGCAGACAACAGAGCGATCGTGACGGCGAAGGTTTGCCAGCCCTCTCCGTCAGGCCATTAACGATGGAGTTTGCCTTCTGTCGACGGAAGGCAAAGAGCCTGGGTTGTTTGCCGTCTGCTCATGGACGGCAAAGCCTTTCCACTCGTAGCACGGCCTAGGCGGGCCCACCAGGCAGGCAGGCAGTCGGCAAAGGCTTTTGCCGTCTGCCTCAGTGAACCAGACGGCAAACACCTCGTCTTGGCCGTCTGCTGATAGACGGCAAACTGACCAAATGGTCACCCAGCTGTTGCCAGATTGCACAGCTCGGCGACACGCACTACTAGGGAATAGCCTTTTAGTGGCGTCCTTTTTTTGCGTTTAGTGGCGCATTTCAAATGCACCACTAACGACAAGCCACTAATAAGGCCTTAATAGTGGCGCATTTCAAATGCGCCACCCCTAAGAATCTTAGGCGTGGCGAATTTCAGAAATGCGCCACGCCTAAGATTCTTAGGGGTGGCGCATTTTGAAGATGCGCCACCATTAACTATTTTTTGAATTTTGAATCTGGATCTGGATTACGATTTTTTTGCTCGTTTTTTTGCTGGTTTTTTTTCTCCTTTTTTGTTTGAATGATTTGTCCCATTCATCTAGCCACTCTTCTTGGTCATTTTTATTCTCAGTCTCGTTCATCTAACTTTTTTTGCTCATGATGTAGGGCGCCATGGAGGAAGAAACAAGGAGGAGGAGCAAAGAAAGGGGAGGAGAAACCATGAGGAGTAGGAGCCATGGAGGAGGGGAGGAGGAAGAAGAAAGGGGAGGAGGAACCTTGGAGGATTAGGAGCCATGGAGGAGAGGAGGAGGAGGAAGAAGACCCGTGAAGGAGGGGGAAACTTGGAGGAGGAGGGGAGGATGAGGAGGAGGATGAGCCATGGAGGAGGGGAGGATGAGGAGGAGCAGCAGACTTGGAGCCATGGAGGAGGGGAGAAGGAGGAGCCATGGAGGAGGGGAGGAGGAGGGCGCCATGGAGAAGGTGGAGAGGAGGAGGAGATGGTGGAGAGGAGGATAAGAATGAAGAGGTAAGGAGGAGAAGGAAGCCGGACGGGTTATATATACCCTTATTAGTAGTGGCGCATATAGAAAAATGCGCCACCCATAAGAACCTTAGGGGTGGCGCACCTAGCAAAATGCGCCACTAATAAGGTTTGAATTTTTTTCACTTTTTTGGCCTCCAGATCTTCAAACGCCCGTAACTTTTTTCTGTTAAGCTTTTGAGGATTCTAAAAATGTTCAACGGGTTCCACCCTGTTGAATTTGGATATAACTTTTCGAGTAGATGATTTTTCATATAAAAAACTTTTTCATCGGAGGTCGTATGCAAAAGTTATTCCCATTTTACACAATTCTCGAGAGATTTTGCAAAAAAAGTCGAAATTCATATTTGTAAATTTTCCTAACAACTAGACCACATATCACATGGGAAACTTATTTTCTTTTATTTTTTTGACATTTCTATCATTCTCTTTTATTTTTTTTCAAACTTAAAAGGCGGTCCACAGGGGGGGGGTGGGGGGGGGGGTGTATTTGTGTGTTGGGAATTTTCTGCTTATTAGTGGCGCATACGCAAGATGCGCCACCTCTAAGAGCTTAGGGGTGGCGCATTTTGGAAATGCGCCACCTATAAGGTTCTTAGGGGTGGCACATTTTACCAAATGCGCCACGTATAAGCTCATCCAGGCTGGCCCACTCTTAGGGGTGGCGCACTGGGAAATAATGCGCCACCCCTAAGGTCTTATGGGTGGCGCATTATTTTCCAGTGCGCCACCCCTAACAGGTGGTGGCGCATGGATTTTTATATGGGCCACTAATAAGCTTTCCATGTATAGCTATTTCCCTAGTAGTGACGTGTCCCCTTTGCCGACCACCTGCAGACGACAAAGAGCCTGCATAGCTCCTTTTTATTTTGTTTTCTTTTAAATCTCTGCATAAAAATATGACATATTCTCCAACAGCAGTATAAGCACATCTCAACAGAAATATATAAGCACACATGCATGTTCTCCAACATGTTGATCAACCAAAACTATGCAAATCTCATACTCTCATATATATTCAAATCCAACCACAAAATATATATAGTACATAGTAAACCAGCTAGTATCAAACACACAAGTGACCACAACTATTTATAAAAAAAACTACAAGTCCAAATGCAACACTCCATCGTCATAGCATGACTCCCTTGAAGCAAATCTGCAAAATGAAGCTAAAAAGTTATAAGAAGAATAAGTAGAAGAAAAAGTAGAATGAGAATAAGAAGAAGTAGAATGAGAAGAATAAGAAGAAGAAGAAGAAGGAGAAGAAGAAGAAGGAGAAGAAGGAGTTCTTCTTCTCTCTTCTCCTTGTTTTTCTTCTCTCCTCTCCTTGTTCTTCTTCTCTCTTCTTCTTCTTCTTCTTCTTCTTCTTCTGCTTGTTGTTGTTGTTGTTGTTGTTTTTGTTGTTGTTGTTGTTGTTGTTGTTGTTGTTCTGTTTTCTTTAGCATTTGTGAGCAATTAAGCTAACCTTTAGAATTTGTGAGCACATTTTGATAAATTAAGCTAACCTTTAGCATTTGTGAGCAATTAATCAAACATTAGCATGTTTTGGGCTTTGCGCAAACTTGCCAGCCATACCCCCCTATATAAAGACCACCACTCTCCCACCCCTTTCTAGGGTTTCCCCTAAGCCAAAATTGCAGCCACCCCCTCACAATTGCCCCAAATCTACCCCATTTTCGTCCAAAACCATAGCCTCCCAGATCTGAGAACAACCCAATGGATCTGGACCGTCAGAACGGCCGATCTAACGGACAGGAACGCGCCACGTCAGCCCCTGCCTTCCACCCATCTCCTCTCTCCTCCCGCGCCCAGGCTCCACGCCGGATCGGCCGGCCGCGCCGCCGCGCGTCTCCGGCAGCCGCCGGTCGCGCCCCCCATAGGTCCTCCTCCTCTCTCCCTCTCCTCTCACGCCACCTCCTTCTCCTCTGCAACAGCCGACGACAAGAGTCGCCGTGCCATGGCCGGCGCATGGAGCTCGCCGCGCCACCCTCTGCTCGATGTTCCCGCGCCCCCTCCGACGTGGATCCGGCCGCCTCTGGCCTCTCGCGCCCCCTCTGCACCTCCAGGACCTCGTCAAAGCTCCTGCCGCCGCCCGTCCTCGCCGGCGTGGTCGCACCAGTCGCCGGCCGCCGCCACTTGCGACGGGGACGACCTGACCCCAACCGCACCGGCCAGGTGGGCCAGCCCAGCACCAACCACCAGCCAACCTGGCTTCCCCTCGGTCCAGGGCGCCACGCATGCCAGCTAGCCCACGTGGGCCGGCAGCCCACTCCTGCAGCCCAGCGCCACCTTGGCCAGTTGGGCCCAGCCCAGCAAGGTCTTTTTTTCCTTCTTTTCTTTTTCCAATTTCTGCTAAGTCATTTACAACTGTTGCTGTGATCTGTTTCACGGTGTAGTTTGCGAGTAAACCGTAGCCCGGATGACGTTGCGCCCAAAAGGAATTTTTTTTAGAATTGTGTGTACTTCAATCCATCTTTTGTGAGCATTTTGATTTGAGGCCATCTTGATGTTGTTAATCACTGTTGAAGTGGGCATCAGACTGTTAACTGCTATTATTTTTTGCTGTTAGTGTGCTGCTGTTGTTATTTTATTGCAAGTTTGCTTGATGATTGTGACACATCCATGAGGCCTATTGCATTGATTCTTGTTGCATACTGTTAAGCATCATGTCTAGTTCAATTCAATGCATTCACATGTCATATTTGCCTGCTGCATGATGTTTGTTTCATCACCCAAAGTAGCTACCTTGCTGTTATTGTGCTGATGTTTATATAAAGTTGCTACTTTGCTTCCCTATATCTTTTTAACCATGCATCCAATTGAGCATTGTAATATGTCATTTTGATCTATGACATGTCTACTTCCATTATATGTATTGCATTGTCATGTTAGCATTCCTGGTCATAGTTATATTCTGCTCCAAAGTTGGTATCCTGCTGTTGTTGACAACCACCTCTGTTTTTTAAGTCTGTAACTTTCCGATGCCATGTTGCATGCTTAATATCTTTTGATCTGTGATGCCTATGACCTTGATTCTTGTTATTACCTGATCATCATCATGTCTAGTTCATGCCCATAAATTTCTATGTCATGTTGCTGCAGTTTTGCATATAGCTTTATCCCTGTTTATACAGCATGAAAATAACTGTTTCTGCCCTGTTTTCCTGATTTTCACTAAGTCCTTGATCAGGAATGTTTTATAGCTTTTTGTGTTGCTTATCACTAGTGAACCAGGATGCCTTTTTGCATGATTACTTTTTCCATGCCTTCCATATCATGTCCTCTTTAGTTGCATATCATTTGTGAGCATGTTTGCATTCATTATCCTGTTTATGCATTGCTCTAAAGTGTGCTTCCTGATGTTGGCAGATTGTGTTCCAAACTTGTTTTTCTTGTATCTTTTTAACCGTAACTCCGTTTGGAGTGTTCTTTATATGTAACTTGACTAGAATTGCATGTAGATTGTGATTATGCTGCTCTTGCTTTCTAATAAAATAAATAAAATATTGTGTAGGGCAAAACAGTACCAAATGTTATAATTTTCATGGGGTAAATAGTGATATGCCATGTTTAGGAATTTACCCCGCTTAACTTGACTAACATAGATAGTTTACACTTGCTTCACCTCTTTCCATTCTTGTGTTCTATGACATGTTTGAGTGTGATGCCATGTTAAAAACCTTTGCTCATGTTGTGTAGCTAAACAACTTGAACCGATGATAAATGTGCGGTATCGTCGTGTGTGACGAGTACTCCACTTAACCTGTTAGTAACCGCTCTCGACGGTAGGTGCGATGTATCGTGTTTCCTTCTTGTTGATGCTTGCTCATGTTTGCTTCGTAGTAATAGATGCTTGCTCGTTGATTGCTTTCCAGTGTGTACCGTCTTGTGTGCTTCCGCGGGTACCTTCGGAGACGATGCGAGCTTGCGATCAACTACACCTTCGGAACCCGACTTATCAACAGGCAAGGACTATACATTACTTATGATTCATTCTATTTCAACCATCCGTTTGCATGCTAGTCTAGGTTCAATGTTTGATCCTACCACATGTTTACATCCTCTTTCAAACCGATACAGCCATGTCCCCTCCCAGCAAACCTTGTACTGCTATGTTACTATTGCTCGTTGCTCAGCCCCTGATTAGTATGCATGCTTAAGATGCTACGATGTTACCCTGTTACTCCTTGGTTTGGGCTATCACATTATTATATTTATTGTGGATGATATGATTATTATAATGTTGACTATACTCGACGAAGGATGGAAGGTCTAGGCTATCCCGCCCCGACGCTTTGTTCCATTTGAGTCACCTAGGACCCGAGTTCCAGGTATTGTGTCTCTTGATGAGCGCGCCTAACCGCGTGTGGGATTTTATGGGTTCCCCTTTTCTTACCTATCTAGCTTCAAACATTCCTAGAGGTGGCCCAAGCCGATTTACCATTTGCAAACCATGCATATATGTCTGTCGGGTCGCTCCTAGCAGACATCCTTTAAAACAACTTGGGCCAGTGGAGACATGGTTTCTCTATTGGTCCACCCTATCAGCTAGCACCCGTCCCCATGTGAAGGGACCCGGTAATCCAACCTGCGTCAGCCGGAAGAGTCCAATCCGAGAGTGCGGACGACTTTTGGATTGGGTGTCGACTCCCCGGGGGCCACCCGGATTTGTTCGTTGTTAGCTAGAGGGACCTGTCGTTTCGGGTCTCTCGGAACTAAATCATAAAATGGTTGGATATGATGGGTAGCAACTGAGAGAGATGGGCGTGCATGCGGAGCCTTGTAATGGGTAGTTGGTACACCCCTGCAGGGTTAAATCTTTTCGAGAAGCCGTCTCCACAGTTATGGACGACTTGAGACCTACTCCTTGTTCATAAACATCAACAACTGAGATAATCTTAAATAACTTGATCAACGTGTGCGTGCCTTGACTGCTTCTTCTTCGTCGGGATGCGAAGGGGAGGAAAAGGATAGGATAGGTATTATGTTTGCGTAAGTAGCTGATAGCATACTTGTTGGAGGAGATTCCTCATCGAATGCTTGGCTTCTTATCTTACTCTCTAGATCGTTAGCCACTTCATAAATGCTAGTGCGGCAGCAACCTCACCACTTACCCCATCCTTACCATAGACTACTAGTTGTCCTAGAATGACGAGTGATGAAGTCCTTGCTGGGTCAGTTGACCACTACAGTTGGATGCTGAGTACTTCTGTACTCATGATACTACTCCCAAACTCTTTTCAGGGTTCTTGATCGACAACAGGTATGGTGATCGACGTTTCATGTGGAGACTTGACGACGACTAGTTAGGCGGATCCCGACGGAGGGTCTGGACCCGTGTGGTTATGGGAGCGATGTCTTTTTCTCTTTGCCGCTAGGCATTTGATTGTAGTCTGTACTCAGACATGTATCTTCTGCTGATGTAATGTATTTAAGGCAGTTGTATGCCGATTGTATGAGATGTTGTATCCATGTAGCTGTAATGTTGTGATATCATGTTGGAAATCCGGGGCATATGGCATTGCCATATGTCGCGGTGGGACCGATATGTGCTTCATCCCCAGATCTGGCTGGAAATATCTAGATCTGGAACAGTACCGCATATCAGGCCTTACAGGAAGAGTCTTATCGCACCTAATCAACTTATCTCCAATGGACATGGCGCCATGGCGCCTTCCGCCACCAGATATCATCACCAGCTCCAGGTCAATAGGCTTCCCACTCTGGTTATAAGCCTCCCCGTGCTTCTCCTTCGCCACCTTAGTATAAGCCTTGAGATTACTTTAGGCGGCAATGTTGGTGAAAGTCGAAGGAGTGGAGAGATCCGACTCTGAGAGCGCCTTTGCCTTCTTGTACGACGATGTATGGGCCATGCCATACATGTAGAACACCTTAGGCACCTCCGTTTTATTATGATCCGCCTAAAAGACAAAGCAGAGCATGATATTAGTAAGTTGTGGGTTCCTAAAAGACAAAGCAAAGAAGAATTTGCATGAAAATTGAAGCAAAACACATACCCATTTATGCCCGTAACCAGCTAAGTTGCGGCTTCCTTGATGGTGTGGCACACCAACCATTTGGGCGCGCCGGTCCTTGGCATTGTTGTGGACGACCAACAAGGCATCTGAGCACTAGTGGTCCACAATGACCTCCCAACAATCCATCTTGTCCGCACACCATCTCGGCGGCGCCTAAGTTAGTAAACAAGAAACCTAATAAGTAGCCTAACTAGCAATCAAATCAAGCAAACTATAGAATACTTAAGAAGGGTTACCATCATGTACTGGGCCCTCGTCAGTAAATTATTGCGGCACTCCTTCTTGCTACGCTTACGCCCTTGCTTGGCGTAGTAGTCATGGACCGCCTGCACTCACATCTCGTGCTTTTGTTCTGCAAGATGCGTGTGGCCTCTGCAACGATCATGTCTGCCGCCTCCTGCTCCTTGGACTCATCGACCCTGTAGAAGACCTGCAATAGTAGGAGACAACACTGATGAGTGCACCAAGTAGATATTGTGAAGTTTTTATTGTGTGAAACAGAAATTACCCAAAATTCGTTGACCACCATGTCGGCTCTGGTGTGGCATTCGACCCCGTTGATGATTGTATCCGGCGGGGCCGAGGCAGTACAATAGTGCTCCCAAAAGAGTCCAGGCTGCGGAACCTGATCTAGTCCGGGCAACTGAATCAGCCCAGGGAAGTTCTCCCTGACGAGCACACCAAGGATGGCATTGGGATTGCGGACACCATTGTCGTATGTCCAACCCCTGCAATATAAAAAGGCAAAACCATCAGATAGACATGATTATAGAAGGTACCGAAAGAGAGTATAAGTGCACTTACGTCTCACCAACAGGTGTAATCAACGACTTATGGGCGTGAGTCACCGGTGGGGGCGGCAGCCGTGTACCCCCACGCAGGTACACGGTGTTACCCTCAGCCACCTCCTCCTCATCAGTAGTGTGCTGCTCCTCGGCACCAACCTCCCCCTCAGTCGTGTGCTGCTCCGACTGGTCCGGCCAGGGACTCCAAGTCGTGCGGGTGGACGTAGCCTCCTCCTCCAACTCAGGCTGGTGGACCGGAGTGTCCGAGGAGGGATCCACCCTGTGCTCTAGTGAATCAGCCGGAGGTGGCGGCGAGGAAGCAGCAGCAGCAGTACATCTCCCTTTCCCGCGGCCACCACCTGCGTTGCCTCTCCCGGTCTTCTTCCGACCTCCTCTCCCCCTAGGCACCTCAGCAGTAGGAGGCGAGGACATACTCTCGAGCAAAGACCTCCATAGAGCCAGAGGTGGAAGCCCAGCACCCCGACCCCTCCCTCGTGAGCCTGAGGTCTCGCCCTGCATATATGTTACGAACCTGCCAAGAATTAAAGTAAACTAATTAGTACAATGAGAAAAAGAAATAATAATACAAAAGCAATTACTACAATAATGAGAATATATATATTTAATTAAATTCGAGATGCATACAACTAACAGTAGTCGGGATCATATGTCTCTTCTCCGCGATCAATTGAAGGATCATCATCACTATCACGCGTGTCGTCGATAATGACGGCCTCATCAGGTTCAACAACACAATTATTTGGAAGGCCTTTATGTAAACGTTCAAGCATTGACAGGTCATCTGGAGCAGTAACCTCTTCTTCTTCAGGATCTTCCACATCGTCGTTAGCGGGTTCACTCTCATCATCGTTGTCGAGTTCACTCTCATTGTCTTCTTCCATGTTATGGGGTTGCGTAGAGCGGTTTCGGAAACATTTTTTTATCACGTGTGTTTCTTGGAAGAATTCTCCTTCATATGTCTCTGGGTCAATGTGGGGTACATAATCCTCTTCGTTGGGGGGAGGTGGTCTAATATGTGGTGGAACATCATAAATGACATCCCAACCTTTCAGGTTTTCAACCGTTTGGCAGGGGTAGGATAGATAGGAAACCCGGGTGGCCTATTGAGCCGTAATATAGACATCGGGGACATTTAAATGGGTGTCTTGTCGAATTTCGACTAGATCTACGTGTTCATGAGTCCGTCTAGTCCTCGACGGGAGAAACTAATGACATTTGAAGACAACGACGTTCGGAGGATTTTCACCATAGAATAGAAGTTCGTATATTGCTTCAAGTCTTCCATAATACTCAATACCTCCGTCGCCGACAGCAGAGACACCCGAATTTGTACTTTTTTGATCGGCCATTTTTCACTCTTTATCAACGGTACGAAAGCGATACCCGTTGATGTCGTATTTCTCAAATACACGGACCTTATTGTCAAAACCATTAGCGACTTTTTCTCAATTTTGCGTCCATAGGCTCCTCATTTGCCTATAAGTTTAATAGGAAAGGATTGGTATATTAGTCAAAAATAGGCCGAACCAAGAATTGAAACCCTATATATCGCTTGATAGTTACCGTTCGTTTGAACCAAGAGATGAAACCAGGATTGCCGTCTCCTTGATTGGCAAGAAGCTCATACTCTGCGATGGAATCACTTTCAACAAGCACTCCATTCGAGAATTTGGCGACATATCGACTGTATCAATTCATGTGAATTAATAAGAAATAAGAATTATGAGAAGTTGTGAACCAATGTACGTACCGAGCACTTACTCGATGTACGGTCACACTTCTGTTAGGTTGGTGAAGATATACAGTGTAAGAGCCCGCCATTCTTCGATATCCAAAATCTTATTTCTCGAAGCACCAACAGGTCCGAGCTTCCCTTTGAATAGGCCGAGGTTGGATTGACGCCGTTGGGGGTCGCCAGTATTGTAACGAGGCTTTGGATTATGCAAATGCGATTTTTGGCTTCATAATGTGCTGTCAGGAAGTTTGCCGCCTCCTCGGTAATGAAAGCCTCGGCCATTGATGCTTCAATTCTACATTTATTTTTACATTTTGCTCTAAGCGTCTTCTGCATTCTCTCAATTGAATAGCACCAACGGTTTTGCACAGGGCCCCCTAATCTTGCCTCGGTCGGGAGATGCAATATCAAATGTTGCATCGAATTAAAAAAAACCCGGTGGAAAGATCTTATCTAACTTGCAGAGCAACTCTGGTGCCATATCTTCCATGTCTTCTAGCGCGCCATCGGATAGTTCTTCAGCACAAAGAACACAGAAGAAATAGCTCAGTTCTGCCAGTACTAGCCACTCTTCCTCGGGGATATAGCCGTGCAACATCACTGGCATTACCCGCTCAAGCCATATGTGCCAATCATGACTCTTGACCCCAAATATTTTATGTTTTTCAGGACTCGCTGCCCTCTTCAGATTCGCTGCATACCCATCGGGGAACATCAAACTGTTTTGCACCCACAAGATAATGTCCCTGATATGCCCCCTTTCAAGATTGAACCAGGCCCTTGGCTTCGACCAATTCTTCTTTCCTTTTGGCTGTCGCATGTTCTGTGAGGGTCTATCACAGAGTCTCCTGGTCGACTCTAGCTTTAGGATTATCCTTTGACTTCCCATCTATGCCGAAAAATGTACCAAACAGGGCCTCGCCGATATTATTTTTAGTGTGCATCACATCAATATTGTGTGGAAGTTTGAGGTCTTGGAAGTAGGGGAGATCCCAGAAGCATGTCTTGTGAGTCCAGGCGTATTCTAAATTATATCCCTTGAAATACCCGGGACGTTCTGGATCAGGCTCAAGAGGGTTCAAATGTGCCAAGACCTGTTCGCCCGACATCGTAGATGCTGCCAGGTTTTTGACAACTTTTCCTTGATGAAGTTCTTCTTGTCTTTTATGAAAGGATGCTTAGGAGGCAGAAACTGTCTATGCACGTCGAAGCAGGAATACTTGCCACCCGCCTTCAGCCAATGAAACTGAAGAGCGGCCTTGAATGTTGGGCACCCGAACTTTCCATGAACACAGAATCCAGCGAAAAGCGCATACGCCGGCAGGTAATGCATCGAGTACTCATACCAAACATGCATTTTGAAGGTCTTTTTGCTAGCTGCATCGTATGTCTTGAACCCTTCGTCCCAAGCTTGTTGCAATTCCTCCTTAAGCGGCTGCATGTACACATCCATATTCTTCCCCGGATATTTGGGCCCTGGTATTATCGATGTCAGGAAAATGTTCTTCCTTTTCTTAATCTCTGAGGGGGGGGGAGATTGAGTGGCATGACAAATACAGGCCAACAACTATATGAGGCTTCCATCATACCGAATGATTGAACCCATCCGTGCCGACGGCGATTCGGCAATTCTTTGGCTCCTTAGCTTTTTCCCAATGTTTTTCATCGAAGTGCTTCCATGCTAAACCATCCGATGGGTGAGTCAACATCGGCTTCCCATCCGCATAAAATTCCGTTCTCTTCCCATATTTGTGCCATGTCATCTGTCTGGCTGTCTCGTCCATCATGTAAAGGCGTTGAATTCTTGGTATCACTGGAAGATACCGACGAACATTTACGGGTATTTTGGTCTGCGTCTTCTCACCTTGACCATTGTCTACCACAATATACCTGCATGACTTGCATTTGGGACAATAGTGTTCGTCCGCATACTCTTTCCTAAATAAAGCACATCCATTCTAACAAGCATGTATCTGCTCATAGGGCATCTTAAGTACCTTGAGGATTTTATCCGATTGGTACATGTTTGCAGTCATAACATGATCTTTTGGTAGAAACCGCCCAATTAGGGTCGTGATTGCATTGTAGCAATCCGTGCCCATGTTGAATTGTGCCTTCGAAGCCATGAACTGTGCGATGGCATCGAGCTGACAAAGCTCAGTGTGAGCGTGCAGAGGACGTTTTTAAGACTCCAACATCTCATAGAAGGCCTTCGCAGATTCCTCCATCTCATCGTCCTCATCCTGCGCATCGTCAAAGTCCTGCACCATGTCTTCGATCCTGGTTCCGTACTCATCCCTGCGCTGACGGACCACCTCCTCTCTCCTGCGCCCGGCAGACTCACCACGGAAGGTCCACACCGTATAACCAGGCTTGTAACCCCACTTCTGCAAGTGTTTAACCATATCCACCTTTGTCGCCTATTTATAGTTGCCAAACCTAACGCAGCGGCACGAGGTTTTTCTCTGCCCATTTGCAAATGCCGCTCTCAGGAACCCATTGGTTTTCATTGCCCACTCATTGGTGATCTCTTTATTATTAGGGCGGCCAGTGTACATCCACGCACGATCATCACTCATCTTGTCTCTAGCTAGCTACTAAACAACAAATATACAACTTTGTCAATTTTATTACGTCCATTTTTTATTGCTTTTATCATACATAGCTACGGCATATGTAATTAACCTACACAGTCATAGGTAAATATAGGTCCTAATCCCACCCGAGTATGTGTAGATTCGGTTGATTTCCCATGCTTTGGTCCCGATCCGGTGCGGTATTTTGGCAGCACCTCCCCGCTGTTCTCCTAATACACGTCTCGACAACAAGCCGAGAGGTTGTGTATCCGGAGAACAACAGGGAGGCGCTGACGAAATACCGCGTCGGATCTGGACCAAAGCATGGGAAACCGACTGACGAGGGGGTGACCCCACGACTCCTACGGCTGAGCCTACCTGGTGTCCATGAAGCCAGAAGGCCCATGAAGATATGGCCTCGGCCCACTAGTTGGCACCGACGTAGGAGTCCTCGACTCACAAGGAAGGTGCGAAGACCTGCCGTACGGAGCAAGCTAGGGTCAGGAAAGTTTACCTCTACACGTAGATGAACTCCCCGAGACCTAGCCCGGTATATAAGGGCTAGGAGGGGCGACACCAAAGACATCTAATCTCACCTGTAACCCTAGCCCTGAGCGCTCCAGCCTCGGCCTCCACTGTAATCGCATCGCCCCCAATCAATAATATCGAGCAGGAGCAAGCCTTCCTGTTTGCCGACGAGCTATCGTCCAACCTGCGCTTCTCATGACTAACCCAGGGTCCCTGACCATGGGATTTTCCGGGGTTGATCCCCGTCAATTGGCGCCATCTGTGGGAACTACGCAGGTTGGGATCATGATCTCGGCGGTCCCGTCTTCAGCAAGCCACAATTCAAGGGCGAGAACCAGACCTATTCCAATCGAAGGATTCAAGATCACGGAGGACATCTCCGCCACCCCATCAAGACCACTCAAGCTACAGTCATGCCAGGACCGATACTACAGTAATGGCCAAGCACAGCGCCAGCGCCGAAGGAGTCAACGACCCAGAAGAATAGCGAGGGGCCTCTACGAAGGAATCCCACTCGACGAACTGCGGCGCGCAACGGAGGACTCGCAAATCTTCCGACAACCCACCACCGCCGGGTACCTGCCGCTTATCAAGACGATGACTACGAGATCGAATCCAGCGATCAGCAGAACCACCACCAAGGCAGAAGGAATCGACGACCCAAAAGGCGCGCATGGGATAACTACGGCAGGGCCCCAATGAACGAGCCACATCACGCAGTCGCGCAAACGACAACCACTCGACGACACGCCGTCGCACGAGCGTCTGCCGCCAACCAAGACAGCGACTCCGAGACACCTGTAGGCGAGTACTACGACCCAGACCGAAGGCCGGATGAATTCTCCAACCTCATCAAGAACCAAGATATGAGTCGAGGAATCAAAACCGATCCTCGCTTCCATGAACACCCGGAGGATCACGAGCAGATCTTCAGAATCTCAAGAAGGAAGAGGCACGCAGAAGTTCTGAAATTCTGCGGCCGTGAAGTTCGTGCCGTTGTCCGTGATGATGTTGTGTGGCACTCCGAATCTGAAGATGATCGACTTGATGAAGTTGACAGCTGTGAGAGCTATAGAGCTGGTGACGGGCACTGCTTCGATCCACTTGGTGAACTTGTCGACTGCGACGAGCAGGTGTGTCCTTCCGCCCTTTGATGATTTCATTAGTGGGCCCACCATGTCGAGTCCCCAGGTGGCGAACGACCAAGATAGTGGTATGGTCTTGAGCTCTGATGCGGGAGCGTGTGGCCTGTTGGCGAATTTTTGACAGGCGACGCAACGTCGGACGATTTCCTCTGCGTTTTTCATTGCTCTAGGCCAGTAGAACCCAGCTCGGAATTCTTTGGACACGAGCACTCGACTGCTTGCGTGGTGCCCACAGATGCCTTCGTGGATTTCTAGAAATAGGGCTTTGCCGTCCTCTTCGTCAATGCACCTTTGAAGTATCTGGGTGATGCTGCGCTTATATAGTTGTCTGTTGATCACTGTGAATGCCTTGGATCGTCGGCTGATGCGTCGTGCTTCGGCCACCTCTTGTGGTAGCGCGCCTTCGATTAGGAATCGGAGGAACGGTTTTGTCCAGATAGGTCCTTCGAACTCTGTCAGGGCTGTGATTTCGGATGTGCTGGTGCTTGTCCCTTCTGATGGGGTTGCTGCTGCCACCTGCGTTATTTCTGTTGCGTCTTCGCCGTCCACGACTGCTTCAGATGTTGCTTCCTGCACCTTGATGGATGTCCAGTTGATGCTTTCAAGAAAAATGCCAGGTGGGACAGGCGCCCGGGTCGAACCGATGTTCGCGAGCTCCTCAGCTTATGTGTTGTTGTCCCTGGTGATGTATTTGAGCTCGCAACCGTCGAAATTTCCTTCGAGTTCGTTGTAGAGCTTTTGCTAGGCCGCCATGTTGTCGGCTATTGCGTTGCAGTTTCTCATCGTCTGCTGGACGACGAGATTGGAGTCCCCGTAAATTATAAGGCGAGTGGCTCCGCATGTTTTGTCCATGCGCATGCCATATAGGAGTGTCTCGTATTCTGCTTCGTTGTTGGAGGCGTGACTGAAGTTGATCTGGAGGACGTATTTCAGCTTTGTTCCTTTGGGGGAGATGAGTACAACTCCTTCCCGAGCTCCTTGTTGTCTCTTGGACCCATCGAAGAACATTGACCATGAGTTTGGTAGGTCTAGGGGGCCTGGTGTTTGAACCTCCGTCCATTCAACCAGGAAATCTGGGAGTACTTGGGCTTTGATGGCTGTTGGGTTCTTGTACTGCAGGTCTCGTGGGCTGAGCTCAATGTTCCACTCGGCGACTCGCCCGGTTGCTTCAGGGTTGTTGAGTATGTCAGCGAGTGGTGCGCTGCTCATGATTGTGATAGGGTGCTCGTCGAAGTATTGGGACACCTTTCTTGAGGTCATGACGATGGCTAGTATTAGCTTCTGATAGTGCGGGTACCGCTGCTGGGATTTGGTCAGGAGCATGCTGAGGTAGTAGATTGGTCTCTGAATGCTCTGGACCTTGCCTTCTTCTGCGCGTTCGACAACGAGCGTTGTGCTTACTACACTGCTGCGTGCTGCCACGTAGAGGTATAGCTTCTCTCGTTCCTTGGGTACTGCCAGGATTGGTGGGGTCGAGAGTGTCTTTTTCAGGTCCGCGAATGTTTGGCGGGCTTCCTCCGTCCACTCGAATTTCTCTCCTTTCTTGAGCAGTTGATAGAAAGGCAGCGTGCGTTCTCCTAGCCTGCTGATGAAGCGGCTGAGAGCTACGAGTTTTCCAGTGAGCTGCTGCACTCCTTTGACGTCGGTTGGTTCTTGCATGTGGGTGATGGCTTGGACTTTCTCGGGATTTGCCTCGATTCCGCGGGCAGAGCCAAGCAGCTTTCCCGCCGGTACGCCGAATGCGCACTTCTTTGGGTTGAGTTTGATTCTGTATTTGTTGAGCGCCACGAAGGTTTCGCGCAGGTCGTCGAGTAGTGTGGCTGCTTTGTAGGTCTTGATGACGATGTCGTCCACGTAGACTTGTACGTTTCTTCCTATTTGCTCCTTTAAGCAGGCTTTCATCATTCGTTGGTAAGTGGCGCCTGCGTTTTTGAGCCCAAAGGGCATGGTCCTGTAGCAGAATACACCATAGGGGGTGATGAACGATGTGTGCTCTTCGTCTTGTTCCTTCATCCTAATCTGGTTGTATCCTGAGTAAGCGTCGAGGAAGGATAGTAGATCGCACCCTGCTGTTGAGTCGATTATCTGATCGATTCTAGGAAGGGGAACTGGTCCTTCGGGCAATGTTTGTTGACTGGTCCGTAGTTGACGCACAAGCGCAGCACGGTCGTGTCTTTCTTGGGCACCAGCACTGGGTTGGCTATCCAGGTGGGTTTCTTCGTTTCTCGGATGAACTGAGCTTCGAGTAACCGGTTGACTTCCTCTCCGATTGCTCTGCGCTTGGGCTCCGAGAATCGTCTCAGCGCTTGCTTCACTGGCCTCGTGTTTGGCTTGATGCGTAAGGCATGTTCCGCGAATTCGCGTGGTATCCCAGGCATGTCGGCTGGGCACCAGGCGAATATTTCCCACTCATCTTGATTGAAAGCGACGAGAGCCGCCGCTTGCTCCTCTGGTAGGTGGGCATACACGCGGACTGTTTTGTTTGGGTCCGTCAGGTGCACTTGGTGAGTGACTGTGTCGCTGTCGATGCTGAAGTCGCGTCCGTACTCCCTGGATTCGCTTCGGTTCGCCAATGGGAAGGTACTCTTGTCCGTCATCATGGCTATTTCTCTGAGTTCTTGTTTGGCTTCGAATGTGTCGGAGATTCTGTGGAAGTCACGATCACATTGATCTGATTTGATGAAGCTTCCATTGATCGTGAGGACTCCTGATGATCCTGGCATCTTGAGCTTGAGGTAGGCGTAGTGTGGGACCGCCGTGAATTGCGCGAACGCTGGCCGTCCCAGTATGGCGTGATACTGCGATTGCCAGTCGAGTACCTCGAACTCGAGGACGTGCTTTGCGAAGTTACACCGGTTGCCAAAGACGACTTCGAGTTCGATGACTCCGAGGGATGTGGCTGCTTCTCCTGGACTACCCCGTGCAACTCGGTGCTTGATTTTTTCCATACTGATCGTGGGATCAACATCTTTTACAGGGTGCTGGCGAAGATGATGTTCATGCTGCTGCCTCCGTCCATGAAGATCCGATCCATGTCGTATCCTCAAATTTGTGCATCGAGCACTAGGGGTTCATGCCCCGGTCTTGGGCCTGCGGGTGGATGATCGTCCTGTGAGAACGTGATGCTGGTCTCCGTGCCATGTAATTGGTAGACTTCGACTATGTTTAAGCTCTCAGCTGCTCTGGCCTGCAGGGTTTGGGCGTCGCGTTGTGCTTGTGGTGCCCTTCCTTCTTGGATCATGAGCACCTGTGCTTGCGACGGGCTGTGGCGTCCTTCCGGGTTTGAGGTCGGCGATTGCTCGGGTCGTTGACTGCGTCTGTCTTCTTTCTGCTTTTCCTTCTTGAGGTCGTCGGCTAGCTCGTTGAACAGGCGGCAATCTCTGAAAGTGTGACCTGACCTGACGCGTCCCTAGTCATCCTCGAAGCTGTGGATCATGCAGGGTCCTGCTAGCTTCTCTCGAGCCGTGAGTTTGCTAGATCCGGCGTGCCTCTTCCTTCTTGAGATTCTGAAGATCTGCTCGTGATCCTCCGGGTGTTCGTGGAAGCGAGGATCGGTTTCGATTCCTCGACTCATATCTTGGTTCTTGATGAGGTTGGCGAATTCATCCGGCCTTCGGGCTGGGTCGTAGTACTCGCCTACAGGTGTCTCGGAGTCGCTGTCTTGGTTGGCGGCAGACGCTCGTGCGACAACGTGTCATCGAGTGTTCGTCGGTTGCGCGACTGCGTGATGTGGCTCGTTCATTGGGGCATTGTCGTAGTTATCCCATGCATGCCTTTTGGGTCGTCGATTCCTTCTTCCTTGGCGGTGGTTCTGCTGATCGCTGGATTCGATCTCGTAGTCATCGTCTTGATATGCGGTGGGTGCCCGGGCGGTGGTGTGTTGTCGGAAGATTTGCGAGTCCTCCATTGCGCGTCGCAGTTCGTTGACTGGGATTCCTTTGTAGAGGCCCCTCGCCGTTCTTCTGGATCGTCGACTCCTTCGGTGCTGGCGCTGTGCTTGGCCGTTACTGTAGTATCGGTCCTGGCATGACTGTAGCTCGAGTGGTCTTGATGGGGCGGCGGAGATGTCCGCCGTGATCTTGAATCCTTCGAGTGGGCTAGGTCTGGTTCTCTCCCTTGAATTGTGGCTTGCTGAAGACGGGACCGCCGAGATCGTGATCCCAACCTGCGTAGTTCCCACAGACGGCGCCAATTGAAGGTACCTTACTTGTGGGAAATTCAAATCTTCCGACAATGTTGATGTTCTCCAATCTACACATACTCGGTCTGTCCATGGATAACGTTGGAAAATTCTAAAGAATCACTATTATAAATATGAAAATTAATGCATATTTATAACTGTAACCCTTCCGAACGGGAGACGCATACTGGTTATGCGACTGTATTTATCTAGCTAGTGTCATCGGCACGAAGGCTGGAACAGATCAAAGTAAGGGGGGAAGACGATCGAGGAAATTTTTTACTCACCCTCGAACGTAGGGGCGATCATCGAACACGAGACCCTCACCGATGACGATGCTCGAGGTGAAGGGGAAACAACTGCACATTTAATTTCAGAAAATCAACACAAACACTACTACCGGTAATTGAGCTAAGTAACAGTAATTAACATCTAATTACTAATTTTATCTACTTTCTTATTCTTCTTTTTCTTTTCTTTTCTTTCTTTTTCTTATTTTTCTTCGTATTCTTCTTATTTTTATTTTTCTTCTTCATCTATATTCCTTATTCTTCTTCTATTTTTCTTCTCTTTCTTTCTCTTCTTCCATTTCTTATTATTCTTCTTCTTCTTTTTCTTCTTGTTCTCCTTCTTTTTCTTCTTCTTCTTCTTCTTCTTCTTCTTCTTCTTCTTCTTCTTCTTCTGTCTTCCTGCACCACCTTCCTCTTCTATCCTTCTTCTTATTCTCCTTGTTTTTCTTCTTGTTTCTTCTTCTCTCTTCCTCCTCCTTCTTCTTCTTCTTTCCTCTTCTTCTCTCTTCCTCCTTCTTCTTGTTTTTTTCTTTCCTTCTACTTCTCTTTATATTCTTTTATTCTTCTTTTATTTTCTTATTTTCTTTTTCTAAAAACTAAAATCCTAACACTAACATCCTAACTAATTAAAAACTAAAATTTAACATACAGCAAATAAAAGAAATTAACACTAATAATCTAACTATTAATCTAACATATAGAAGATAACAGAAATAAATAAATAACAGTAATAACCTAACTAAAATCTAACATATAGCAACTAACCTAATAATCTAACATATAGCAACTAACCTAATAATCTAACTAAATCATAGAATTAACAAAACCTACGTAGAACTAACTAAACTAGAACTAAATAACCTATAAATTTCTAAATCTAATCTAACTATAGAAAAAACAGGGGAGGTGGCTTACGGGGAGGAGGACGGCTGCGGGGAGGAGGACGGCCGGCATGACTGTAGCTCGAGACGGCCGGGTCGGGCTGGAGGCAGCGCGGGGAGGAGGACGGCCGGCTCGGGGTGGAGGAGGACGGCCGGGTCGGGGTCACCGGCGGCGGCGGGGCTCTGCAACAGGGGGCGGTTAGAGAGGAGGAGAGAGGAGGATAGGAGAGAGAGAGAGGAGAGAGGAGGAGGGGCGGGCGGCGGGGCTGACCGGCGGCGGGCGCGGTGGGATGGCGAGGGCGGCGGCGACCTGCGTGGGGGGTGGCGGCGCGGGGTGTGCCTGCAAAGAGAGAGAGAGAGAGTGAGTGTAGTGGGATCGGGGCGTGGCCGGGCAGTTAACGGTCCCCGTGCTATGCCGTCTGCCAGAAGACTGCATAGGCCCCTTTGCGTCTGCTGGCAGACGGCATAGCACGGGGTTGTTAGCCAGGCCGCTTGGAAGGGCCTGGTGGGCCTCCCAACTCCTTTTCCGTCTGCACATAGACGACATAGAGAAATTTTCCGTCCACATAGGTGCAAGATGACGGCAAACCACAGGTTTTCCATAAGTTAACTAGTTGCCGTCTGTATTTAGGTTAACAGGCGGCATATAACCTCTTTGCCATCGGTCGCGATGAAAAACAGACGACAAAGAGGTTGACCCATGGCAAACTGATTAATTACAATAGTGATGCTCTGTTTGTGACATGGAACAATCAATAGCCTAGTGGTGAAGGGGGGCGGGTGGCTCTTAGAGTTGAGAACCTGGGGCAGCTAGGTTCGAATCCTGGCTGGCTCACATATTTTCTTATCCTTTAAAAAATATTTTAATATATATTTGATAATTCTACAAATATATTTAAAGAAAGAATCTACACATTTGTGAGCAGACAATTAATTTAGTCAAAAGAAAAATCATGAATCATATATATGCTTTTCACACACATCAATATCATGATACATAGTTTTGGTCAAACTAAATAGAAGCATGCAAGCATGTCATCCCGATCACACATGTGCATACACAAAAAAAGCCACGTCATCTCGATTGTGTGATGCCCCATCGGTTCCGAGCTAGCTATCCTCCCTTAATCTTCTTGCCTTGCTTCGTTGCGGTTGAATAGTTTAGCGCGGTCACCTTGGGATTTCTTCTAGTGAATGGACAACCTTTAGTAGGTAGGGTGGCCTTCCTTCTTACTTTAGTGGTGGTAGGCATGTCAAAGTACTTGTTGAATTCCTCTTCGATCTTTGGATCACCATTTTTGTCGAAGTCTTGCACGTTGGCGGCTCCGTCCATTCCGATGATGCCCCTCTTGCCCCTCTTGACGACAACACGGCTGGGCTTTGACGGGCCAGTAATGAAGAAGCATTGGTCAACTTGGCTAGCGAGTACCGATGGCTCATTTTTCGCGGATGCGTTCTTTGATTTGGCATCGGGTATAACCATGGTGGTAAAATACCGGCCTTCTTTTTCGACGTTCTTGGCCCATCTGACACGGAACATTGGCGCCATCACCCCACTATAGTTGAGCTCCCATATCTCCTCGATCCTTCCGTAGAATATTTCCTTGACAGTGGCCTCTTCATCGGAGAAGGATAGAATAGTAACTCCTGAGTTTTGATATTCAGAATTATTGTCCTATTCCTCAGTGTAGAATCTGTAATCATTGATGTCATACGACTGATAGGTCCTTAGGTTGTGCACGGGGCCCTGTGATAAGGAGAATATGAGTTGTTGATCTTCGGTAAAAGGTGTCTGCGGTCGATTTTCCAGTAGCCATTTCTTGAACCTGTTGGGGTTCGCAGCAGAAAACACAAAATTTTCTAACTAGCGTTCCCATAACCCAAGATCTAGCTAGCCGTATTACCGTAACAGAAAATATTGCGGAATGACATACCTCGGGGTGTAGTCCGTTGCGCGGGAAACGTTCCTGCAAACATGGTTGATGTAGCCGATCAAGTTTCACAGCCCCCTGGCTGTGCTGAGCACCCGGATGGGTGTAGTGCCACACGTGTAGCACCTCGTAGTACTCGCACACATACGAGACTCGATGACGACCTCCGTTCTCCGATCCAGCGGAGGTGGCGGAAGCAGACCTCCGGACGGAGCTTCGGCAGCACGAAGGCCTCCGATTCTAGCAGAGAAGCCTCAATTCCACTATAGGCTCACACTAGGGAGCTCACCGTGAAAGAGACAAGGGAGGGGAGAAGACCGGAGAAAACCGATCTTAATTCGGAGTAATATTTATTTTCTCACGAATTTGTGTGTGTTAAATATGTGCACCCTGCCCATCTATATATAGGCAGAGGGGAGGGAGTCAACCCCTCTCCCTTAGCAATGTGGGACTAAAGTCCCTTTGCTAAGGGGAGGTGGCCGGCCAAGGGGGGGGGGGAGGGGGCGCACCCCTCATGGGCCCTAGGGCCCATGGCGCCTCCCCCCTCTTTTTTCTTTTTCTTTTCCCTTTTATTTCCCCTAATGGGCCTTTTTCTCCACTAAGGCCCATTGCACATATTAATTAGAAATAAAATGATTTTAATTATTAATTCAATTAATTAATAACTAAAACATAATATTCCATCTCCCGGTGCTCCTCCGATATTGTTTCCTTTATTCTCTGGTTACTCCGATGGTTCCGAAAAGGTCTCCGATTTCATCGAGCCCTTAAGTGTGTTACCCTACGGTCCGAGAACACTCCAGTCATGACCGAGCAGAGGCTATGGTCAATGATCATCAGCGGGACCTGGATGCCCATAATGACCCCTGTGCATTCCGGATATCAAACACCGATTGGACCTTACGCCGAATAGCATTCCCTTTGTTAGCGATACTGGATTGTTCCGAGATTCGATCAATGACATCCTATGTCTGGTTCAACCTCGTTCCGAACTAATCCTCATTCAATCGTTCCCGTGATATTCATCCCCGTGACCTAGTCACACACTGCAACTTTATGGATGGAATCTCACCGAGTGGGCCCCGAGTATCTATCCATTATATGGATTGACAAATCCCGCTCTTGTAACAATACTCCTCAACATATCTCCACGGAATACCTAAGATACAACCGTTATGACCCGCATATTTCAGTCAGGTGGTGGGATGTAAATCAAAGCATCCGGGAAGATAGTAATTATGCACGTACTCACGGTCAAAGGAACGGTCTACCACGTTCTGTAATTACAACACTGAACCTTCATAAGATTTGATCATGCTGTAATGCTTACTTTGGGTAATGTTCATCACGTCACTTAACCAGTGAGGTGACCTCATAGTCAAGAGACTTAATTGTCCATGATCGCGAAACCACGATCATCATGTTGACCATGAACTAGTTATCGATGTAGAGGCTAACTAGGATCTCTGGGGTTTCTATACCACACCTGCATCATTGTTTCACTGACATAGTTCTAGCACGGTATGAAACTGGTTACGAACTTGCTTAGATATATTGGAATAATCATATATTATTTGCCTCTAGAGCATATATCCAACAGTCTCCCACTTGCACTAGAGTGGTAATAATCTAGCCGCATTTTTTTTCCGATCATAATCATCTTATCACATAAGTGTTTCATTGATCATGCATGCCCATGGATGAGGGTTCGTCAACGAACTGCACCAATTTAGATTCGTATGTTTCCTTTGCAACTGGTACAAGTCAAAAACTCTTTTGATATACCACTCATTATCATATAATGGTTTGATATAAGTTTCGCGGGAGAGTGAGACTATTATTTCACAGTATCCTCCAATGATCTCTTGGTTCAGTCTTTAGAAGACTCATCCTTAGTCATATATACTGGGAAATACACTCAACCAGAAGTCCAATACTTCTAACGCTAAACTTTTATCCATACGTCTACTTTCTTAAGTAGTATTATGTTTGTAGTGCCGTGAATTTTGCTCACATTTATTTCATGTCTTTGGTGATGTCTCTAATTGCATATAGTCCCATAATATGGCTTGCAATTGTAATCTTGCATTACATTCAAGTCTATTATCCTCTCTATATTTTATAGTACAGTCCTCAGTATTCCTCATATACTGAAATCATGGACTTTATTCAGATTCTATGTTTTACTCCTAAAGCACATCGGAATCTGTTCTTCTTCCAAGAACTTTTGAGTCATTTTGTTGTTGGATTCATAATGCATGTTATATGGTAGAATCATATGTCAAGAACATATAAGATCACATGTCCAGTGCATGGTGCACCTCTATTCTTCCATCAAGACATTGCTTGTGATATTTGGATTTCATCCATTATATAATTTCTAGCCACAAGAACCTGTTTCTTGTCTTAGAAGATTATTCCAACCTTCACTTCATTTCATTATCTGTATCTTAATCTACTCATATAGATTTCAATGTGTAATGTGTTGGTATTTCACATAAAAGAAGATTCTTGCAATCTTGTATTTTATTTGCCTTATGCTCTATATATATCATAATGCACATATGTATATAAGACGATTCTCTATATGCACAATCAATGCATATCCATATATATACATATGAGATCATTCTTCACACATATCAATGCATATATGTTTGAGACAATGATCATGCTCCCACTCAAATATATCCATCATATACTCATATATTTCAGCTTTCATCAAGTCATTTTATTGTTTCATTATGTCTCACATAATGACAAAGCTTCCAAAGCTCCCACTCAGAAAATGCCCTCTGCATTCCAAGTTTCCGGGAAGTCTTCAAAGCTCCCACTCAGTTTCATGAAACTGCAGGCCCACTCAATATTTTGGTCATCACAAAATCACGTATCAAATCAAGGTTGAGGGTTCCTGTCTTGAGTTACTATAGTCCATACTTTTAACGAAGTAACCTTCGTCATGCCTATTGCAGTTCTCTTTCAAATCCCAAATTTAACTGAGATGAAATTTCAGGCTATGGTCCATCGTAGTTTAAATGAAATATTTTATTGATTAAAGCATTCCTACGTTTCCGTAGTCAATCACCATTGAATTTTGGTCATAACCAAAATAATGCCTTATGCCCATTACATTATTCTCAATAACTCTCCAGTTTGTCGAGAATTTGAAATAACCGATTTATTTCACAGGACGTGAGCCATCCTATATGTAATTCAATATTATTTCATTTATCCTCGTGTTCTAGGCTACCATCATTCCTTTGTGTCTTCAAGCAATGTTATTCCCTATTGTTTTATTAAGAAGACTCATGATTATTGTTCTGTACAGAACGTATTCATGACAACCTTCTAAATTCAACAATGGCTTCAACTCATATACCAAGATCAATCATCTATGGCATATCCTTCCTTATATAGCGTCATTACATCGGAACATGCTTCCGTTGCAATACTCTGATATTCTGAAGGCAAGGTCCAATACCCTGGTCAAAGTTTCCATTATCTCCCATTGGATCCGTGTCGAGAGACTTTTCTCGTATTACCAATCAAGCAACATAAATTTGCTATTCGGGGAGAATATGTAATTTCAATTGCTCGTAGTTTTATTACAAAGAAATTCTTTCTTTTAAGAAACCTTATAACACCATCAGTTATGGAGCTATCATGTCTCGTTAGATTTAGGATGGTTTCCTATTCATGAAGTGGGTGTTTTAACTTAATGAATTAAACAACTTATTCGACAATAACTATAGTGCTAGGGGAAAGAACGTTTAGACCATACTACGGTTTAGTATGACTACGAATGGTTTAAGTAGTCTAGCACTTTAAACTTCCATCGTAGTTTGTGGTACAACTTCCACAAGTCTCCTATTATGTCAATATCAATACTTATCACTTCGGATCGTAGTGTAGTGATATGTATCCTTGTATTCTCACTTCTCACTGTGATTCCTGAATCTCAGTTTTATGATCTCAATTGAATACAACTTTCAATTAATCATTTGAAGTTTTTAATGATAACTCACGTGCCCATTTAGTACATCATTTATGTATAATGATTGGCACAAGTTCTACTTGCTAGAACCTTGTCATGGTTATATTTATTGCAGAGGTTCATAGATCGTGTATCTAATCCTTCTCATGCAATCAAGTTATGATTTTTCATTCGATAATGAACTCACAAGTTAATAGATCATGCATTTAATGAATTCATCAGTTATGAAGTCACCTCATGCAATCAAATCTTTGACTTGTTATAATCAAGACAACTTTATCATTAAACATTGAATATTTCTTGACAATAATAGTAGTATTATAAATGCTTTCTATCATATCATAAATCAAGACGTAATCAAAGTATAATCACTCTTTTATTCATAAAGATGGAACAACTGAATTGTCTCATTACATGAATAACTTTGTCTCGCGAGATGCAAGACACACAACTAAGTGTTCATACTATAATGATTACATAAGATTTATCTAATACTCTAAGTATCTCCTATGATAGATGTCTTGGTGGAATCCATGCTGGCCATCAACTGACTTGATATCCATCAATCTTCGATTTCACCTCTTCCCGTCCATGCAACGGCAGGTCCTGTTTTCATAAAACCGAATAAGTATCATATACTCATTTACTGCAAATGTTGTATAAGGGAATAAACATTTATAAAGTATATCAAGTATATACCTTCTCCATCCACGACTTCTACATCCTCGATAGGAGCAATGTCCGCGGCCAAGAGATCAGTCATGAAGTTCTGGAGACTCATATTAGCTCCTCTTCCAACATATCTATGAACATAATCACCATAACTCGGAGGGAGTGAGTGCAATAACGTGTTTATTACAAACTCTTCCGTGGTGCTTTCGTTCATTATCCAGTATTCATAGTCCTCCACCAGGGTCAGGTACATCTCATGCATCCTGTCTAAATGATCACCAAGGCTTGTGTGTTCTTCCATCTTTGTAGATAGAAACTTGCTTTCTAACTCAAATCTGGCAATTCTGAACTGATGCAAGTTTGACGACTTCAGCTCATCGATCATATCATATGTATCCAAATCAGCATACTCCTCACGCAAAGGTTGCGGAATGCTGGTTTCTATGATACCCTTAGCTATGGCATATGTCCTTCGACGATACTGATAATCAATCGCCGTTTGTGCATCCATGTCGTTTGCTGGAGGGTTTCCCACATGCCTTTTAGTTAAGAATGAAAGGTTGATTCTCTTGAGCACGGCTCTAAGGCGTAAGTACCAACTAACGAAGTTTGACCCATTTTCTATAAGTCTTTCACCATGTAAGAAGGAAACCATTTCAAGGTACTGGGTATTATCCATTTTCTACAAACATAATTTCAAGGAACACAATTAAGACTAGTTCACCACAATGAGTTCATATAATCATATTATAAATGAGCTCGCACTAAAACATTTCATCCCTAAGAAGTTTTAGTGATTACATGATCCAGATTCACTGCCCGACCTCAAATATCACACGGCCGACGGGTCAGTTTCAAAGGTAGACAACAACTTGTGCGATCACATTATCTTATATGTACTGTGACTCATGCTCGATCTTTCGATCTCTAGCATTCCGAGGCCATATCTGCATATGCTAGCCTCGCCAAATTAACCTCCATGTTATATGCTGCTCAGCAAGGCCATATCTGCATATGCCAGGCTTGCCGAACCCAACCTCATGCGAACTCCATTTAATATGTAGGACAACTCCGGTATGTACGGAGCATCAAGCCAATGGGAGAACCTTCCAGGCGGTTCACACTTCGGTAGAATACTTGTGTTTGGCTTTGTTAAGGGATCATCTTATCACATGCTACCGTCGTGTATCCTATACTAGCAAGTTTTAAGATGTCTGAGCTATGGCAACACTAAGTCTACAGTGTCTCCATTTTAGTTTGTTTTATGATGACGATTACTACTTACTAGTAACACATAGCAAAGCTATCACTACATCACAAACAAACGAACGATAGCCCCCACTTAGCAATACAAGGTTTAGACGGTCTAGTTGTATATTGCAAGTTTTACGTGGCTGCTAGGGCTTTCATAGTTAAACAGGTTTTAACCTACGAGTCAACCACAACGTCAACCATACGATTGTCTCTATTACACCCCTCACGGGGCCCTCCGTTGCAAATGCCACATCCGCTAAAGTAGAGAGACAGACACCCCCCAGCCACTTTATACGGTACAAGCCGTATGTCAAGCGTGGAACCAGTCTCGCGTAAGTGTACGCGTAAAGTCGGTCGGGGGCCGCTTCATCAAACAATGCCGCAGTTGTGAACAAGTACACGTGGGAGGGTAACAATCATACAATCAACGCCCACATCCCCGATGTGTTCTATCCGTACAGTAATACTAAGCATAGACCTAGCTCATGATACCACTGTTGGGGTTCGCAGCAGAAAACACAAATTTTTCTAACTAGCGTTCCCATAACCCAAGATCTGGCTAGCCGTATTACCGTAACGGAAAGGATTGCGGAAATAACATACCTCGGGGTGTAGTCCGTTGCGCGGGAAACGTTCCCGCAAACGTGGTTGATGTAGCCGATCAAGTTCCACAGCCCCCTGGCTGTGTTGAGCACCCGGATGGGTGTAGTGCCACACGTGTAGCACCTCGTAGTACTCGCACACATACGAGACTCGATGACGACCTCCGTTCTCCGATCTAGCGGAGGTGGTGGAAGAAGACCTCCGGACGGAGCTTCGGCAGCACGACGGCCTCCGATTCTAGCAGAGAAGCCTCAATTCCACTATAGGCTCATACTAGGGAGCCCACCGTGAAAGAGACAAGGGAGGGGAGAAGACCGGAGAAAACCGATCTTAATTCGGAGTAATATTTATTTTCTCACGAATTTATGTGTGTTAAATATGTGCACCCTGCCCATCTATATATAGGCAGAGGGGAGGGAGTCAACCCCTCTCCCTTAGCAATGTGGGACTAAAGTCCCTTTGCTAAGGGGAGGTGGCCGGCCAAGGGGGGGAGGGGGCGCACCCCTCATGGGCCCTAGGGCCCATGGCGCCTCCCCCCTCTTTTTTCTTTTTCTTTTCCCTTTTATTTCCCCTAATGGGCCTTTTCCCCACTAAGGCCCATTGCACACATTAATTAGAAATAAAATTATTTTAATTATTAATTCAGTTAATTAATAACTAAAACATAATATTCCATCTCCCGGTGCTCCGGAACACCTTCCGGTTCACTCCGAACTTGTTTCGGTTCAACACGGTACTTCTCCGATATTGTTTCCTTTATTCTCTGGTTACTCCGATGGTTCCGAAAAGGTCTCCGATTTCATCGAGCCCTTAAGTGTGTTACCCTACGGTCCGAGAACACTCCAGTCATGACCGAGCAGAGGCTATGGTCAATGATCATCAGCGGGACCTGGATGCCCATAATGACCCCTGTGCATTCCGGATATCAAACACCGATTGGACCTTACGCCGTATAGCATTCCCTTTGTCAGCGATACTGGATTGTTCCGAGATTCGATCAATGACATCCTATGTCTGGTTCAACCCCGTTCCAAACTAATCCTCATTCACTCGTTCCCGTGATATTCATCCCCGTGACCTCGTCACACGCTGCAGCTTTATGGATGGAATCTCACCGAGTGGGCCCCGAGTATCTATCCATTATATGGATTGACAAATCCCGCTCTTGTAACAATACTCCTCAACAAGATAGTAATTATGCACGTACTCACGGTCAAAGGAACGGTCTACCACATTCTGTAATTACAACACTGAACCTTCATAAGATTTGATCATGCTGTAATGCTTACTTTGGGTAATGTTCATCACGTCACTTAACCAGTGAGGTGACCTCATAGTCAAGAGACTTAATTGTCCATGATCGCGAAACCACGATCATCATGTTGACCATGAACTAGTTATCGATGTAGAGGCTAACTAGGAACTCTGGGGTTTCTATACCACACCTGCATCATTGTTTCACTGACATAATTCTAGCACGGTATGAAGCTGGTTATGAACTTGCTTAGATATATTGGAATAATCATATATTATTTGCCTCTAGAGCATATATCCAACAGAACCAACCCGTGAAGCTGGAGTTGTGCTCTCTGCTTACGTCTCCCATCTTCCTCGGTCGGCCCAAATCGATGTACTTCTTCTCAATTATGCTTTTCTGCTCTTCCATCCAAGGGCCGACCAATTCGATGCTTTGTTGCGCGACTTGGTGTGCCCTGTCAAAGTCGGCGCGTCGTCTAGTTATGCCGACATGGAGTGAGTGGTAGCCCTCGCGATGACCATATCCAGCGAGCCTGCCAACGTTCTTCTTGGTGGGGCCTTTACCTTTTGAGGGGCCGAAGCCTGGGTAAATCTTACGTCTTGTGATCTTGACGACTCTCTCCTCGTATTCACCTCGCAGCAAAGGTTCCACACTAAGTTCTCCAATGAGTACATCTGCCGTGACCTTCCCATGACAGTTGGCGCCTACCGTGAGGCCTACACATGCAGGCGTCATAATCCTGGAGGGATCTCTATGAGGTATTCAAGGTTTCATCGCGGGCTGGATCACCAGAAGCCGGCGAGGAAAGTTCTACATCGACAACATCACTTGGGGTCCCAAAGCGGACTCCGTCGAGTCAGGTCATCGGGTCCCAGTCGGTTCCATCCACATTTTCATTGGAAGGACAAAAGGATTTGAGCCTGATCCAGATCGTGACGTCCTTGCGAAAGCCGCGAGCCGATTTAAAACCGACTCAAGGCTTGTCTTCATCGTATTAACCAACGAATCTCCAGAGCCGACGCACTCTGTCGAGACCTTGGGACAGGATGACTCGGTGGACCTCTTTGATGCCGACTCACATCCTAGCGGAGGGAAGGATTCTGATTCTGGGTCAATCCACTCCGTTGGAAGCAACATGCTCGGATCTGGATTAGAGTAGTACGATCCAGATTACCTCTACTTTCAGCCATCATACTACACCGCAATCTACATGGCGGGCCCCCAAGATAAGCAAAACACGATTATAAATCCGGCTGGTGTATCGACGGTCCGTGCTGCAGAACCGGTCCTAACTGAAGGGAATATGCCCGAGAGGCAATAATAAAGTGGTTATTATCTTATTCCATGTTTATGATAAATGTTTATTTTCATGCTATAATTGTGTTAACCGGAAACGTTAATACATGTGTGTTTAATAAACAGAGAAAAGGTTCCTAGTAATGCCTCTCTTTCTACTAGCTTGTTGATTAACGGATGATCAAGGTTTCCTGATCATGAACATTGGATGTTGTTAATAACAAGGTCATGTCATTGGAGAATGATGTGATGAACATACACCCACAGTAGTTATAGCAATACGATCATGTCATCAAGTTTCTATTGCTGTATCAAACTTTCACGAAGTAACCCTAATCCTTAGACCATGAGATCACGTCAATCACTGACACCGGAAGAGTACTTTGATTCCATCAAACGTCACACCGTAACAGGGTGATTATAAAGGTGTCGTTGGGTACTTGGAAAGTGTTAGTTGAGGCTCGTGGATCAAGAGTGGGATTTGTCCATCCAGATGACGGAGAGATATACTCTGGGCCCTCTCGGTGATATCACATTGACATCGCTTGCAAGCACGTGACTGGCTCACGAGGATGTTATATCACGGAACGAGTAAAGAGTACTTGTCGGTAACGAGATCGAACTAGGTATGGATGATACCAAATGATCGGATCTCGGACAAGTAAAATATCGCGAGACAAAAGGAATTGGTTACGGAGTTTTGGTTCACACGATCACTAGTTCATCGTTGAGTAAGTGGGAGTCATCATGGATCTCTAGATCCCGCTGATGATTATTGATCAGAGAAGAGTCTCTGTCATGTCCATTTTATTCACGAACCGTAGGGTGACACACTTAAGGATTCGTTGACGCGTTTGAGTGGATACGGAACGCCAGAGAATATACTGGACAGCACATGGACTGTTTTGATAAAACTGCTGGAATAGTTTCGGTATATCAAAATAGTGCAAGGGGATAATTGTTAATGTGTTCACTGAATGAAGTGTTCATCAATGAAGTACTCATTGAATGAAGTGTTCATTAATTTGAGTGACATTAAACAAGATAATTAAAAGTCTTTTAATGTGATAAACTCTTGGAATTTTGAGTGGAGAATTATGGAAGTTATGGGAATAATGTGTGACCCTTTGTTTTTGTGAGTGGGGAGTCCACCCACATGATGAGGGGAGAGGTGGGGGCACCTCTTGGGGCGTGCTACCCCTTGGGGGCTGCCTCCCCCTCCTATATATAGATGGGTGGAGACCCCTCTACACACGAATTCCTCCATCTCTCATATGCCCTTTGGTTGGCATCTTCCTCCCCTTGCTAGCTGATCCAGTTTCACGAGTACGGTGCTTAGGCGAAGCCCTGCTCAAGATCTTCTCTACCACCACCACCACTATGTTGTAGTGCTGCTGGAGTTCCCGAGGATCCACTACTTCCGCTGCCCAACTGGAGCAAGGGGCGGAGGTCGTCGCTGATCCGTATGTGTGACCGATTACGGAGGCGCTGCCCGTTTGTGGCGCCCATCTTCATCACGTACTTGAGGTCGGCAAGTGATCGACTACATCACCCACGAGAATCGTTCTCGTTAAAGCTTTTTGGTCTTCGAGGGTGAGTCCTTCTCAAACCGTTACAAGTTATCTCCTAGATGTGATCTTGGCAGTTGCAATCGTAGGAAATTTTTTGTTTTCTATGCAACGAACCCTTCAGTGGTATCAGAGCCTCGTCTATGCGTAGATGCTTTGTACGGTTAGAACACATAGAGATGTGGGCGTTGATCCTCTAGTTGTTACCCTCTTTTGTGCACTTGTTCATATTGCGGCAATGTTGGATTGAAGCGGCCCTAAGCGCAGATTGCGTGTCACGCTTGACATACGGCTTGTACCGTATAAAGTGGCTTTGGGGGTGTCGGTTTCTCTAACATTAGTGATATGGCATTTGCAACGGAGGGCCCTGGAAAGGGACGAAAAGAAACAACTAGCGAATCAACGTTGTGGTTCTTGTCCGTAGGTAAGATCGGTTCTTTCCTAGGAAGCCCAAAACCACGTAAAATTTGCAAAGATAATTTAGAAGCGTCTAACTTGTTTTTGCAGGGCATGTGATGTGATATGGTCATTGTTACAAAATTGTTGTATGAAATGAGATTTATTGTAAACAACCGGCAGGAGCCATATGGTTGTGTTTTTCCTTTTTAAGGCCTGCGTGCTGTAGATATATCCATGAGATATATTGTAATGGAGAAGGACGACCATGGTGGTGGCGCCATGGACCTTGGTGCCGCGCCGGTGGCATGATGGAGATCATACCAAGACGCACAAAGATGGAGATCTATTGCGAGAAGGACCATATCATATCACATTATCCATGCATGTGATGTTTATCCTTTTATGCATCTTATTTTGCTTAGTTACGATCATGATCGCTGCGGTAGCATTATAAGATGATCCCTCTCACTTAATATCAAGATAATTTTATGTTCTTCCTTAGTATGCACCGTTAAGAAAGTTCGTCGTTTCGAGACACCACGTGATGATCGGGTGTGATAGACTCTACGTTCGCATACAACGGGTGTTTTCAAGCCTAGCATGTACAGACATGGCCTTGAAACACATGCAAATACTAAGGTTCTACTTGGCGAGCCTAGCATGTACAGACATGGCCTCGGAACATGGACCGAAAGGTTAAGCACGAGTCATATGGATGATATGATGAACCATATTGAGATGCTTGCCATTGCAGCTACACCGCCTCACGTGATGATCGGTCGTGGTGTAGTGAATTTGGTTCGTGTAATCACCAAAGACGACTCGAGGGATGTTGTTTTTGAGTGGGAGTTAGATGAACTCATTTTATCATGAACTAAATCAAAGTGAATTTGCATAGTTCGTTGTAGTCATTGGCATTTGTTTACTACCTTTGCGCTTAGCTATAATTGAGATAATAGAACTATAGAATTCTGTATATTTAACTTTACGGACTGGTACCGTATTGTTTGAGTGTCAATCTAAAGTTTAAATTCTTATTGCAAACTTTAGCAAACCTTGCTTGCTCCATGAAGTTTAATAATGTGTATTAAATCGAGAGTAACAATTCCAGTGTTAGTGTCTAAGTATCACACTTGCCTCCATGATCCTTGATATTCAAATGTTGTTTGTTATTATCAAGGTTATCTAGGAGCTGAAATGATTGTTTCAGAAACTATCATGTGTGGAAGATATAGCGATATCTGAAACAATGTTTAGTTGCAATGTGATAGAGTAAAATTTAGTGAGAAACATGTTCTCATATTGTATGAGAATTTGTGAAGGTTGGAGACACTATGTGTCCTAATCTCCCAAAAAGGTTTTGGGAACTAATATTGTACTCACAGTTTGTCCCTATGAGCTATGGTAGTTCTGTCATGAAATTTGTCATGATAGGATGAATGGAGGATGTAGGTAAAATGTTTACTACACTATAAGATTACTAAAGAATGGAATTTGGAAGGACACCATACATTTGATGACGGTGATCTACATCAAAGTGAGAATCAAAGGGTGTTAGTATTTGACTAACACACTTTGGATTATGTGTCATATGAATGGTGCCACAAGTGATGTTGATAAATTCTTCTAAAAAGGAAAGGAATTGCTGAAAGAGGATCTGAAAAATATTTTGGCGAAAAGAAAAAGGAAAAGACTGGAAATGTCCAGCTCGGGTATATAGATGATATACATGTTATGGGTATATTCATTGCTTGTTAAACAGTGTGATTCTTGAGTATTGGATACTGATTGGTTGGTATGAAGTGTCATACGGAACAACGCAATACAAGAGTTGCAATGGCCTGAGTAACTAGCAAATGAATATGGGATGATTCTCATCAAGAACAAAATAAAGTGTTTATCGTTGGAATTAAACCTAGCCTTCAAGATTTATTTGAATAATTGTTATTCTGTTCTGGTGTTATACGAACAATAGTTGTTCAAATTATCACCATATTCATAGAAGATGGATGAACTCTATAAATCTTGTTGGAGAAATCACATCCATAATAACTGATGCTAAACATGTCGCAAGACAAATGATTAGAAGATCACTTATGAGTGACACCACCATTTGAATCATATTGGAAAGAAACACATGAAGAAACTCCATGGTGATGGAATTTTGGAGTCTTTTGATTTTGAATCAATTGACGGTTGTGAGAAATTTCTAGAGATGATTGAAGCACCGTTTAAATCATATTGGAAAGATAACATGAAGAAACTCCATGTTGGTGGAATTTTGGAGTCTTTTGATTTTGAATCAACTGACGCTTGTAAGAATTTCCTAGAAATGATTGAAACTCCGTTCATAGGCCAAAGAAGGACGGACGACTAACTTATTGGACATTATACATGTTGATGTGTATAGTTCATTATGTGTAGCCGTGTGTGGTGGGTCTTATAACTTCATATACTTTAACCGAGGATTTGAGTGAATATATGTGTATATTTACTTGATAAGGAAAAAGTATGAAATGTTTGAAAATGTTCAAATAAATTTCAAGATGAAGTGAAAATCATTGTAACGAGAAAATAAGAGTTTATGATTGGATCATAAAAGAAGATTTTTGAGTTAAAAGTTTAGCAAATGCCTGAGAGTTTAGGAATCGTTCCAAAACTTGCATTTCCCGAAACACCATAGGAGTATGGATTGTTCGAGAGATGTAATCAAACCTTGTTTGACATGGTAAGGATCAAAGGTGTTATTTATAAAATTGCCATTATATTTTAAGGATTAAGCTTTAGAGACTACCGCTTTTCACTGAAAAGAGCGCCATCGAGATCCGTTGAAATGACACCATATAAGTTATGGAATGGGATAAAACCCAATTTGTCTTTTCTTAAATTTTTGTATGCAAGGCATATGTAAAATGTTTACAACCAAAGTCGGATAAAGTACGTCTTTGTAGGTTATCCCAAAGTAACCGTTGGGTATTCCTCCAGAACACTAAAGACAAAAGTTTTTTTGTGGCTAAGAGCATCAAGTTTCTTGAGAAGGAATTTTTGCGAAAAGTTAAGTGGGAGGACAGTAGAACTTCGATTAGGTTGTTGAACCTAAGCTTTATGTGCTAAGTGGCGCAGCGCCGGAAAGTGTCCCGGAAGCGGCCGCAATGCTCTTGGCTCCCGTGTCCCAAAGGTTGTGGTCACGGCGATCTAAGTTCCTATTGAACTGCGTAGTTCGGATAATCGATCAAATAGTAAGATTTGAGATTGAATCATTGTTATTTGATAATAATGGACCGACTACATGCAAAGAAGCGATGATGGGCCCTGACTCCGTCAAAATGGCTAGAAGCTATAAAATCCGTGATAGTTCCATACACGAGAAACCAAGTTTCTGAACTTGGAAGACCCTCTAGATACCGTGTTTGGATCTATAAAGAAACAGACGTGGATGTTCTCACATCTATGAAATATTCGACATATCGTTAAAATGGTTTACGATTATGTTCAAAGAGTTGGCTATGACAAGATTTGATCTTTCATAACGATATTTAGTCTGGACGGATTATTGTAGCAACCACTACATATGCTAGTTTTGGTATATGGTAGTTGAACAAACAGAACAACGTTCTTCTAATAGAATGGTTACCTAAGACGTGTACAGGACACGGTCCAAAGGGTTCTGTTAATTCAAAGGATGCTAAAATAGCATGCAAATTTCAATGGTTGAAATAAGAATTCACGGAGTTGGAATCTTCATCATGATGAAATTGTTAAAACGTTTAGTTTCATCAGAGACGGTGAAGATGCTTGCTTTTGCAAGAAATTAAGTGGGAGCGCTGAGACATATTTCTAATACATTATGTAGAAGACATATTGTTGATTGGAAATGATGTATATTTTATTGACACGGGTGAAGTTTCATTGAAAATTTGATTTTAATGGAAGATTTGGGCAAAACCAGTATATTGGGCTAATATGGTCTATATAGATAGATTGAGGTGCTAATATGGTTGGGCCGAAGTACATATATGAAATATTGAATAAGTTCAATATGGAAACGACGAGAAAAGTTCTTGCCGCATGGAAAAGGTTGAAGCGAGATTCAAGTGTTTTGACACTTGGTGAGTAAAATCACATGAATGATTTGATCAATCATGTACACCATGATATGTACAATTCCAAGAATGTCCTATGCTCTAAATGTTATGAGCATATACCAGAATGATTCATAAGATGATCATTGGACTATAGTAAAGATATCCTTACGTGCTTTGGAAGGACTAAGAATATATATTATGTATGTTGGACAATAGTTCATTGTAAAGTGTTACATTGATACTAGTTTTGTCGCAAGATACAATCTAAATTTATCTCAATTTTGGCGGTATGTTAAGGTGGAAAAATGTAATGGAAGAAAGTTCCATGATAGATTTGGAATAGTTCCAAATGGATTTGGATGAGTTCCAAAGTTAAGACATTATAACGAATACTACAAGGAAAGGCTAAGTATATGACTGCTCAAGCAGCAGCAAAGGAGGGCATTTGTGTCAAGAAGTTTGTTTGACAAACTAGGTGTAGTTCCAAGCGAGCTAATACTATGAAGATCTATTGTACGACAATAGATTCAACATGTTTTGAGCTCAAGGGACTAAGGTCTCACCGGAGGACCAAATTTATGCAATGCCATCTCATTAGTGAATGAGTGATGCGTAGAGACGCAAAGAAATGCAAATACACACGGACCTGAAGTGTCAGATCTGGAGATTAGGTTTACCACTAGCAATGCGTATGGATAACAACTCTATGCCATAGGTGTTGGATGCGCAAGTACCAAACTAGATTATTGACTCTAGTGCAAGTGGGAGACTGAAGGGAATATGCCCGAGAGGCAATAATAAAGTGGTTATTATCTTCTTCCATGTTTATGATAAATGTTTATTTTCATGCTATAATTGTGTTAACCGGAAACGTTAATACATGTGTGTTTAATAAACAGAGAAAAGGTTCCTAGTAATGCCTCTCTTTATACTAGCTTGTTGATTAACAGATGATCAAGGTTTCCTGATCATGAACATTGGATGTTGTTAATAACAAGGTCATGTCATTGGAGAATGATGTGATGAACATACACCCACAGTAGTTATAGCAATACGATCATGTCATCAAGTTTCTATTGCTGTATCAAACTTTCACGAAGTAACCCTAATCCTTAGACCATGAGATCACGTCAATCACTGACACCGGAAGAGTACTTTGATTCCATCAAACGTCACACCGTAACAGGGTGATTATAAAGGTGTCGTTGGGTACTTGGAAAGTGTTAGTTGAGGCTCGTGGATCAAGAGTGGGATTTGTCCATCCAGATGACGGAGAGATATACTCTGGGCCCTCTCGGTGATATCACATTGACATCGCTTGCAAGCACGTGACTGGCTCACGAGGATGTTATATCACGGAATGAGTAAAGAGTACTTGTCGGTAACGAGATCGAACTAGGTATGGATGATACCAAATGATCGGATCTCGGACAAGTAAAATATCGCGAGACAAAAGGAATTGGTTACGGAGTTTTGGTTCACACGATCACTAGTTCATCGTTGAGTAAGTGGGAGTCATCATGGATCTCTAGATCCCGCTGATGATTATTGATCAGAGAAGAGTCTCTGTCATGTCCATTTTATTCACGAACCGTAGGGTGACACACTTAAGGATTCGTTGACGCGTTTGAGTGGATACGGAACGCCAGAGAATATACTGGACAGCACATGGACTGTTTTGATAAAACTGCTGGAATAGTTTCGGTATATCAAAATAGTGCAAGGGGATAATTGTTAATGTGTTCATTGAATGAAGTGTTCATCAATGAAGTACTCATTGAATGAAGTGTTCATTAATTTGAGTGACATTAAACAAGATAATTAAAAGTGTTTTAATGTGATAAACTCTTGGAATTTTGAGTGGAGAATTATGGAAGTTATGGGAATAATGTGTGAACCTTTGTTTTTTTGAGTGGGGAGTCCACCCACATGATGAGGGGAGAGGTGGGGGCACCTCTTGGGGCGTGCTACCCCTTGGGGGCTGCCTCCCCTCCTATATATAGATGGGTGGAGACCCCTCTACACACGAATTCCTCCATCTCTCATATGCCCTTTGGTTGGCATCTTCCTCCCCTTGCTAGCTGATCCAGTTTCACGAGTACGGTGCTTAGGCGAAGCCCTGCTCAAGATCTTCTCTACCACCACCACCACTATGTTGTAGTGCTGCTGGAGTTCCCGAGGATCCACTACTTCCGCTGCCCAACTGGAGCAAGGGGCGGAGGTCGTCGCTGATCCGTACGTGTGACCGATTACGGAGGCGCTGCCCGTTTGTGGCGCCCATCTTCATCACGACCTTGAGGTCGGCAAGTGATCGACTACATCACCCACGAGAATCGTTCTCGTTAAAGCTTTTTGGTCTTCGAGGGTGAGTCCTTCTCAAACCGTTACAAGTTATCTCCTAGATGTGATCTTGGCAGTTGCAATCGTAGGAAAATTTTTGTTTTCTATGCAACGAACCCTTCACTAACCGGCACGGAGGCCCTCATAGCTACCCTAAACGCTTTTCAAACAGCTCTCGCCACCCCGATCACTGCAGAAAACCAGGAGTCACGCAAGGCAGAGATCGATGAGCTCGAGAAGAAAGTGACCATGATTCATGGGGAAATCCAGTTGGAGAAATAACAAACGGCGGAGGAAGAAGGTCGGCTTGTGCGAGAAGATAGGCGAGTGCACGAACAGTCCGCACAATTAAATGCTCAGATGGCAAACTTCCCAGCCACCCACCAAGCCAGGCACGCGCGCCGAATTCCGCCGGGTATGGTGGGACAAGCACCTTTTCAAAGTCCACACCAGGGAGCCACCCCTTTGGGGTTCACCCCACCACGAGAGCCGGCTCGATTCCATACACCGCCTAACCACCACAACAACCCCATGGCAAACGTTTTCGCTGCATCATAATATTTGGCCAACGTTCACTTTCACAGAAACATCCCTGTGGACCTGGGCGCGCGAGATGCAGTGGAGAGGCTCAAGACTGCAGTCGCTCAACAGGCGTAGTACTCGCATGGTTTCTCATACTTACGTGGGACTCCCCTTCAAAGTGTGAGCCGACAAGCAGAATACCCGGCCCCCGCCGCCTCTAGCAGTCATCGACAGCAGAGGGTGCAGCCGGATCCCGAACCGCAGCAGGCACCTCGACTTGCCGCACATCCAACGACCATGGTCCCCGAGCCGGCAACACAACCCCCACTTCAGGAGGAAGAGGAAGGTTTTGTTAGCCGTTTGGTTGGGAATCGGTGCTTAGTTCCGGCTTTGTGGATTGCCCGAATACGGTAAGATTTTAAAGGACCTCGCAATATCCCAAACTACCCAGCGGATATGGACCCCGCAGCGTGGATAGAAAGCTACGATTGATACTAACTCCTCGTTGGTCACCCCAAATGGAAGGTTAGATGTAGTGTAGCAGCAAGATTTCCTTTGGCAAAGATATGAAGGTTGAGTATTGACCAGTAGGACTCCGAGAGCTTCAAGTAGGTGGTAAAGTGAACAATGGCGCCGTTCACAACCTTAGGTTGCTTAGTTTACCTAGATCTGCACACAAATACACATAACTTTGCTCCCAACGAGTATAGAGAGGTTGTCAATCTCTCCAGCCTTGTTGTTTACAAAAGATCGACGCAACAGATAATAGGTAGTGATAACTAGAACTGGAAAGTAAAAACAGGAAATAAATTGAGCGTGTAAACAGTGATGAAAATATGGACCGGGGTCCCATGACGTTCACTAGTGATGTCTCTCTCCCAAAAGACGATAAAACTGCTATGCGAGGTAACCAAATCACAGCTGGGTAATTGACAGGATTACAGGCGAAAATCAATGCTAACTATGCTACAAAGAAAGGAAGAGGCTCAAAAGCATGGGCGGTACGACAAAATAAGTAGACCGAAATCCATCTGCATCTACTGCTAATCATCCACCTTGAGATATCTATCCAAAACATCTCGCTGGTATTAAGTTGTGAGCCCAACCCAAAGTGTAAACCCAAAGCAACAGACAACTGCATTAAAAGAACTTTGTGTAAAGTAAATAATCCTTGCAACCACGGTTACAAGCAACGTTGTTTTCCCCCTTGTGGCAACAACACACCCCCTAGACTCATGTTTCTGCCACTCAAGCTAGTCATCAGGGGGCATAAACCCACAATCAAGCATAAAGCTCCCTCTTGGAGTCACTACCTACTACTTGGCCAAAGCAATAAACAGCAACGGAGAACATGCAAGAATTACTCAAGAACAAAAATATAAAAGATAAGAACCAAATATATTACTCAATACAATCTGAACATAGTCTCATAATCCATCAAATCCCAGCAAACTCAGCATAGCAAAAGCAGAAAGAATTACATATGTGGCTTGATCATGTAGGGCAGCTCACAAGGTCTAATTCATGAAGAACAAAGAGGGGAGGAGATCATCACATAGATACTGATCATGGACCCATGGTCCAAGGTGGACTACTCACGGATCATCCGGGAAGCGTCCATGGTGGAGGTGAAGCTCCCTGAGGTCAATCCTCCCTCCGGAAGGGTGCAGGGAAGAGGTCTGCTGGCGCTCCCGATCTTGGAAGCGCGGCGGCGGCGAAACAAAGGCGAGATCATGAAAAAGGGTTCTTTCTTCGGAGGTTTCCTATGAAGGAGAATAAATAGGCGAAGGGGGGAAGCCAGAGGGCCTACCAGGGGTCCAGGTGGCCTCCTGGCGCGGCCCCACTCCTGGCCACGCTGGGAGGGCGCCTGGGGCCCTGGTGGGTCCCCTCTGACCCCTCCTCGGTGATTCCCGAAGCTTCCTAAGCGCTGATTTTTACTGTATTTTCCCGGAATTTTTGGAGCATTTTTAATATGGGGAAACCTGAAATAGGAAAACAGAAGAAAACAGGAATTGACACTGGGTGCACTGAGTTAATAGGTTAGTACAAATATGATCAAAAGTGTATGAAAGTGTATGTAAAGCATAGAAATATTACACCAAACATGCATGGAGCAAGCATAAACTATAGATACGTTTGGGACGTATCAACATCCCCAAGCTTAATTCCTGCTCATCCTCGAGTAGGTAAATGATAACAAGCATAATTTCTGTGGTGACATGATAACAACCATATAAGAACTTTGTAAATAAAGAAATCAAGGTATGTAATTCAATTCAAGTCATAACATGCAAGAGTCTATATTAGCATTGAAACAAGCAACTTAAGAACATGAAGGTGCAAGAGCTCTTGCTGTCCGTGACTCGAATGTCTCCAGATGGTGTTTGCGTGCAAGAAGTGCGGGATGGGAATAGGAGAAAAAATATTTATTTGTTGAGAACTCAATCTACTAAAGTTTCACACTTAGTCTTCTTTGGAATCTTATCTTGATTCAGCCCCAGACCACTAGCCAGGTACAAGTCAATTTGATCCACTACCTTTCAATATTTTGAGCACTCATGCAATGGATGAGCGTAAGCACGAGAGTTGACACTTAGGATGGAAAAGAGAGAGATATGATGAAGGAGGAAGACAAAAAGGGTGTGGAAGGTTCACATCAATTAGGACAATCATATGCGAGAGAATGCCAAATGATATATATGATGTGAGGAGTAGGGATTGCCATGCAACAGATGCACATATGAGCTAAGAAAAGCTCTCCAATGGAACTAGCACTAGTGCTGTTAGGGTCTATCCAAACAGTTTTTGACCCCTATCGCCTACGGGAATTCGAACCGTCGTCTTGATCTCGATTGCCATTGGGGTGCCTTTTCCACACGAGAGCGATAAACCGTTCGATATGTGGCGACGTCAAGCAAATGTTTCCCTTTAAAAATTCGTGTCCGATGTACGACGATATCCCACACGGCCATTGCCACAATGACTGTGTGGACATAAAATATGTATCACATGCAGTTCATTCGACACGATCGTTTGCAATGCGACCACGAAAACAAACAAGCAATAGAAAAGCACCGTCTATGACACTACATAGATCCCACATAGTTTCTTTATGGTACCGGGTTTGGGTTTACACTATCGGGTTTTGGGTTTCGGGTTGTAACCCTTCATGTATGACTGACGATTTGCTACAACTGTTTGTGTGCGACCATACTATTATCAGCCACAGGTACTAAATTTTAAATGTGTGCATGGCCTATATGTTCGAAATGGTTTTATTTCAGTACATGTGTGCCAATTTAGAGAGATCACACACATTTCATGTTTCCATATTGTGTGGGATGATATTCATAATCACAAACAATTTTTGCAATCAAAACGTGTGGTCTGTTGTGGATACTGGCTGATGTTTTTTTACGCAGAACGTGTATGATGTATGATCTAATCGACATGGTTTTCGGAGGGACACCGTTTGTGTTGTTGAGCTCTATGCAAACGATGGTCCCAAGATACCGTGTGCAGCGTAATCTATATAACATCAATTATTTCACCTTAATTTATTACCAACAAATACAATTATCCTGTATTTGAAATTATAAATTGAATTTAATAATAGGTGAAACTCAAAATTATATATATCCAATTTACAAAGGTTTAACAATCAAAGAATAATAAAAATCACAACAACTGATGGTCTACCCTAAAAAAACTAATGTTGAAGAATTACAGAAACAAATTCATAATAACAATGAACCAAATGAGTATTAAAGGTCGTATAGGGAGAGCCAAAAGTCATTTTCGCTGTCAGGGAAGTTGTAGAAGCGGAATGCCCATATTTTGCCCTCCTTGATGCGGAAGGCGCGCGCAACTTTGGTCCAACCTCTTGTGATGACCGCCCATCCATCCTTCACAGACTTCAGGAAGACATGTAGATCGTCTTCATGATAGTCTGGATTATAAACGTTTATTTTGGTTGCCTCCGCACCACGCATGGATTTTTCTAGGTAATCTTGTTTAAACTTCTTTGGGAACCACTGGAAATTATAACATTCATATACTGGTGAGTGATGACTAACAACTCAATGTGAGAATGAAAAAGGAAGGTTTCATAGTTCTTACCATCCTGAAGTTCACAGTTGTCTTGGATAAAGAATAGACAAAGATTTTAATTCTCATATCCTATCTCTTTCTCCTAACAATCTTTTTTAGATTCCTCACTTGGCGACTGGTCATGAATATTTCATTACCCCACACGCAAAAAGGGTCGAACTGTGGATCTGAAACCCTGATGTATGTACCTATAGAAGCAACAACTAAACCATTAAAATATATTATGTACTTGTGGAATGAGGCAATAAAGGCCATGGGATGAAACTAACCTCGATGGTGAATAACGGAATCTCCCATTGTTTTTCCTGCATAAGTACAAATTGGGATACAAATCATCAGACTATGAAAGATATCATGATTGTTAAGTTTTAAGATGCTGGTAAAGGAATGGGTAAAACTGAACCATTGTTTTGGAGGATAAACACATAATGAGATAAATCAAAATTTATCACAGCATAGATTGTTCGGATGTGAGAATTTAACATGATGGTAAAGCAACGGAATGAAAATAGAAAAACATGTTAACTGGAACATGATTGACAACAACCAATTATTGTGATTACAACTGGTATTGGTGAAGTTTAACTGATTATTTATTAATACTTAAACATCACATTGTGAATAAGAAAGAAACACAACATAGTTCATGGAAGATCATGGTAGTAAAAATATAGTTTGATTGTGTAGGTTAATATCCAAGGGGAAGCAACATAGAGAAAAGTAGGGATTCGTGTTAACTAGATGGGGATTGGCAAGAAACGAATATAGACATTAATAAATGTATTGGTGGAATAGAAGTGACTAGTTAATACCTGAACATCAGTATGCATAACAAAGGTCAACATATCAAAGTTTAACATATCATGGCATCAATGTCAATGAATAAGTAGATCATAGTAGCACCATTTAGAAACTTGGAATGATTTACAAAGAGATATGTACATGATTGTCATCCCCAAAAATGCTTACCCAAGAACCAAGTTTTTTTATCTGTGTATAATGGTACCCAGCTCTAGTAAGGACCATGTATAACACACCTGAGAGATATTGTATGTGGATTCACTTGATCCTTCCAGATATATGGTGGAGGCTAACTGATCCTGTAATGTTGCACCGTTTGCCATGGTGCCAGAGAGCACTCGAAAGACCATTAAAGGTTCTCACAAGAGAAGAGTACCATTATGCACGGATCGGACTTGATTTAGTGGTAACCAAACACAACATAGTTGAACATGTCATTGCATCATCATACAAATAGAAGGAGCATAACATACTAGTTGATACCTAAATATAGACATTAAATGGTATTGGTGGAATCAAACTGACTAGGTGATACCTAAATATCAGAAATGCTTACCCAAGAACCATGTTTTTTAACAGATCATGCATTACATAGCCAAACACAGCATGGTTGAACATTTTAGTGCATCATCAAACCAGCAGAAGGAGCATAACAGACTAGTTGATACCTAAATCACTGTTGACGAGCTCGATGTCAAGACCAGCATGCAGCAGATGAAGAACGACACATGGACGCTAGTTTATACACTCCAACCTGGAAAAGTAGGCACCCCACTCAGCTGCAACAGCAGTGAGGTGTTCGTTCGGGGGTACAAGGAAGGAATGCACCGGGATCTGATGTGCCGAGCCAGCTAGTGCGACTGGGAGATGACTATCGGCAACCACATCTACCTCCCTGAGCTCACGGTGATATGTGGAAATGATTAGGTAGTGATTCTTTGGGGTAGAGTGTGGGGATATGGATGGAAGAGGGTGTTTTTCCGGATCCATGTACGCAGATGGTACGAGGAAGGGATGCAGCTCGGTGGTTTACCTGATAAGAACGAGATGAGCGCGGCATCTCGGAGCAGATGGTGGCGGCGGCTGAGGAGGAGGGGGGGGGGCTATGAGTGGGTTGGGGGCTAGGGTGGGGGCATAAGGCGTGGGTACTGAAAATTTCGCTTGGAAACTGAAAACTTGAGCGGGGGAAACATAGATTGCACACAGTTCCTTTCGATAAACGTGTGCTATACAGGGGAAACCATCCATATGGAACCCCTCATCACCGAAATTTTGAGCCACCTATCTTTAAGTTCCAAACACTCGGGGTAGGTGTGGTGATAGAGATCGCACACGGTAAGGTTGTTCCGGGCGTCCATAATAGGGTGACTATCCCACACGGATTTGTTTGTGAGAAGAATCGTGCGTGAAAATATAACCCATGGACCACACGGTGTGAGGACCGGGCGCGCCATACGAAGCGACACCGATGGGACTACACACACGTCTCGGTGAAGTAAGTGCGCCATTACTTACCATGTAGACTTGACTGCATGCAGTTGAGGCTCAAAAAGAAACTGCATGCAGTTGAGAAAGAGGAATGCATAGTGGGGAAAACCGTTGATTCGTCCATCCCCTCTGTGATAACCGGGTCCCTCAACGCTCCCATGCATCATTCGCCTCCAAATTAACCATTGTCTTCCTCCTCCTGCGCTCGCATGCATCGCGCCCCTTTGATCCCCGCCGCAGGCGGCCACTACACTACCACCCTGAAGTTGCAAAAAAGCACCACGCCGATGGCACAGTGTCGGAACATCAACCATGATCACACCATTGATGCCCACCTAGGGATGAAACTCTTCGTCTGGTACGCCAACGACCCCTGCAAGGCCTCCATCTGCATCGAGGATCTTGAGGAAGACCTGGCGACGATGCGCTACCAGGTTGTCAGCCTTCACATCGAGTACACCAAGGATCACAACAGGTCCGCCGTCGTGCAGTTCTGCGTCAGGAAGAAAGTCCTCCTCTACCACATCAGCAGGGCTGTCGGCCGCTGCCAGAGTCTTGAGGAGTTTCTCTCCAGCGAGAAGTACACCTTCGCCACCGTCGACACTGCAAACGACAAGAAGGTGCTCAGAAACTCTGGCTTGCGGGTAACCAACCTCGTCGACCTACAGAAGCAGTACAGGGTGGTGGGCAGCCTCAAGAAGGAAGTTGATGGGATTCCCTTGAAGACCTCGAGATGGACAAAGCTATGAAGGAAAGGCTGCACTCGTCATGGGAGGGCGAGCTCACTGGGCCTCACGTCGTCTATGTGGTGTTGGACGCCTTTGTTTGTTACGACTCGTACAGGCGCATCTCAACAATGCCGGAGTGCCTCGTCTTGGAACAAATCCTTGAAAATCCCGTGGATGACCCGGTGGCGAGTAGCGGAAGGAAGATGAACAAGCGCGGTGGGAGCAGTCGACGACGACGACGATGAAGCGTGCGTGAGAACTAGGATCGAACTGAAAGTGCATGCATTTAGCGTAGTTATGGCGGTAAAACACTTATTATTATGTTTTAATTATTCTATCGGATTATGCATGTAGTTACATACTATGTACGTATTTACTAGTATTGGTGTATAACTCACAAAACTTGATTACTTGTGAATAGTATATTTATGATCACGAAATGCACAGGGTATAGGTTAAGCAAATGGTTGTAATATATAAAGAGTTAAATACAATATCCATCGGAACTGCAGCAGCATGATGTTGGTTCATTGGCGACCGTTCGATCCGTGCGCATTGGAAGATGCACGGCGTGTGATCCGTGGTGACGTGTTCTGGCCAATCAGAATGCACGGGCGAATTTGGCAGGGTATATGTTAAGAAAACGTTTGTCATAAACGAACCGTGTTCTTTACCGTGTCACTGAAATTTTGTCATCTAACGGGACGCGTTTGATACATGTAAGTTATTAATTGTAGATTAGATAGTTCCTATGGGTTTATTGACATTTGAGCTATGTTTTTAGTCATTTTCATCTTCCGTTTGATATATGGCGCTAAGTCAGTTTCATGTGCACTCGATATGAATTTATTTGCACTTGAACTATGAGTGCAACAAATTTTGACCAAAAATGTGAGTAAATATCATGTATATGCTCTCGTATTAACGTGCAACACACAACGTGGAATTGAAATGAACTTGCCGCACCTCGGTCACGTCTTTCGACCATGAAACATTGAGTTTGGTGGGTTTTAAATTACAAAAAATTCAAAAATATGAGAATCGCTCGGAAATACACGAGACTTTGCGTGTTGTCGTGAGAAGGTAATACTGTGATGTGGTAAAAATTTCAGGCATTTTGAGAAAGGCTATCATGCGGTCGCCTTACAAACGGGGGCATCTCTCACGAAGGACCATGGTTTCGATATGTATGGAATGAGTCGTGTAATGTTCGGGTTACAAGTAGATTGTATTGTTACTTCGTCGATTGTGGTTGATTTTTTTCACAGCTTCCACGCGTCTATACTTGATATGTCTTCTAATTTGGACGCATTCCTTGTTATTTTGGTATTTTTAACCTTTTTTGCACTAACAAACCAGGAAAAAAGAGTTAAATACAATATCCACCGGAACTGCGTCAGCATGATGTTCATTGGCGATCGTTCGATCCGTGCGCATTGGATGGTGCATGTCGTGCGATCCGTGGTGCTGCATACTGGCCAATCAAAACGCATGGGCGAATTTCGCAGGGTATAGGTTAAGCAAACGATTGTCGTACATGAACCGTGTCCTTTACCGTGTCACCGAAATTTTGCCATCTAACATGACGTGTTTGATACATGTAATTCATTAATTGTAGATTAGATAGTTCCTATGGCTTTATTTGCACTTGAGCTATGTTTTTATTTTGTCATTTTCATCTTCCGTTTGATCTATGGCGCTAAGTTAGTTTAATGTGCAATCGATTTGAATTCGTTTGCATTTGAACTACCAGTGTAATAAAATTTCACCAAATGTGTGCTGAAATATCATGCACATGCTCTCGTGTTAACGTGCAGCACACAACATGGAATTGAAATGTATTTTCCGCACCTCGGTCAGGTCTTTCAACCATGAAACATTGAGTTTAGTGGTTTTTAAATTACAAAAAATTCAAAAAAATGGAATTGCTCGGAAATACACGAGACTTTGTGTGACGTCGTGAGAAGGTAATACCGTTATTTGGTAATATTTTCAAGCATTTTGAGAAAGGCTATCATGTGATCGCCTTGCAAACGGGTCATCTCTCACGAAGGACCAAGGTTTCGATATGTATGGAATGAGTCATGAAATGTTCAGGTTACAAGTAGATTGTATTGTTACTTTCGATTGTGGTTGATTTTTTTTACAGCTGCCACACATCTATTCGTGTTATGTCTTCTAATTTGGACGCTTTCCTTGTTATTTTGGTATTTTTACACTTTTTTTGCACTTACAAACCGGGAAAAAAAGTTAAATACAATATCCGCCGGAAGTGTAGCAACATGATGTTGGTTCATTGGTGACCGCTCGATCCGTGCGCATTGGCCGGTGGAGGGCGTGCGATCCGTGGTGCTGCGTTCTGGCCAATCAGAACGCATGGGCGAATTTCGCAGGGTATATGTTAAGAAAACGGTTGTCGTACAAGAACCGTGTGCTTTACCGTGTCACCGAAATTTTGCCATCTAACGGGACGTATTTGATACATGTAAGTCATTAATTGTAGATTATTTAGTTCCTATGGGTTTATTTACACTTGAGCTATGTTTTTTTTGTCATTTTCATCTTCCATTTGATATCTGTCGCTAAGTCAGTTTCATGTGCAATCGATATGAATTCATTTGCATTTGAACTACGAGTGCAACAAAATTTGACAAAATGTGTGCCGAAATATCATGTATGTGCTCTCGTGTTAATGTGCATCACACAACATGGAATTGAAATGAACTTGCCGCACTTCGGTCACGTCTTTCGACCATGAAACATTGAGTTCAGTAGGGTTTAATTTACAAAAAATTCAAAAAAAAATGAGAATCGCTCGGAAATACGTGAGACTTTGCGTGGCCTCGTGAGAAGGTAATACTGTGATGTGGTAATATTTTCAGGCATTTTGAGAAAGGCTATTATGCGATTGTCGTGCAAACGGGGACATCTCTCACGAAGAACCATGGTTTCGATATGTATAGAATGAGTCGTGAAATGTTTGGGTTACAAGTAGGTTGTATTATTACTTCATTTATTGTGGTTGATTTTTTTTCACAACTGCCACGGGTCTATACGTGATATATCTTCGAATTTGGACACATTCTTTGTTATTTTGGTATTTTTGAACTTTTCTTGCACTTACAAACCGTGAGAAAAGAGTTAAATACAATATACACTTGAACTGCAGTAGCATGATGTTGGTTCATTGGCGACCGTTTGATCCATGCGCATTGGATGGTGTAGGGCGTGCGATCCGTGGTGCTGCGTTCTGCCCAATCAGAACGCACGGGCGAATTACGCAGGGTATAGGTTAGGCAAACGGTTGTCGTACACGAACCGTGTGCTTTACCGTGTCAACCAAATTTTGCCATCTAACAGGACATGTTTGATACATGTAAGTCATTAATTGTAGATTAGATAGTTCCTATCAGTTTATTTACACTCAAGCTATGTTTTTTTTGTCATTTTCATCTTCCGTTTGACATATGACGCTAAGTCAGTTTCATGTGCAATCGACATGACATCATTTGCATTTGAACTATGAGTGCAACGGAATTTGACCAAATGTGTGCTAAAATATCATGTATGTGCTCTCATGTTAACATACAGCACACAACGTGGAATTTAAATGAACTTGCCGCACCTCGGTCACGTCTTTCGACCATGAAACATTGAGTTCAGTGGGTTTTAAATTACAAAAAATTCAAAAAAATGAGAATCGCTCGGAAATACACGAGACTTTGTGTGGCGTCGTGAGAAGTTAATACTATGATGTGGTAATATTTTCAGGCATTTTGAGAAAGGCTATCATACGATCGCCTTGAAAATGGGGGCATCTCTCACGAAGGACCTTGGTTTCGATATGTATGGAATGAGTCGTGAAATGTTCGGGTCACAAGTAGATTGTATTGTTACTTCGTCGATTGTGGTTGATTTTTTTTCATAGCTGCCACGCGTCTATACGTGATTTCTCTTCAAATTTGGAAACATTCCTTGTTATTTTGGTATTTTAAACTTTTCTTGCAGTTACAAACCGGGAAAAAAGAGTTAAATACAATATCCACCGGAACTGCAGCAACATGATGTTGGTTCATTGGCGACCGTTTGATCCGTGCGCATTGGACGGTGCAGGGCGTGCGATCCGTGGTGCTGTGTTCTGGCCAATCAAAACGCACGTGCGAATTTCCCAGGGTTTAGGTTAAGCAAACGGTTGTCGTACACGAACCGTGTGCTTTACCGTGTCACCAAAAATTTGCCGTCTAATGGGACGTGTTTGATACATGTAAGTAATTAATTATACATTAGATAGTTCCTATGGGTTTATTTACACCTGATCTATGTTTTTTTTCATTTTCATCTTTCGTTTGATATATGGCGCCAAGTCAGTTACATGTGCAATCGATATGACATCATTTTCATTTGAAAAACGAGTGCAATGAAATTTGACCAAATGTGTGCTAAAATATCATATATGTGCTCTCGTGTTAACGTGCAGCACACAACGTGGAATTGAAATGAACTTGCCGCACCTTAGTCACGTCTTTCGACCATGAAACATTGAGTTCACTAGGTTTTAAAATACAAAAAATTCAAAAAAATGAGAATCGCTCGGAAATACACGAGACTTTGTGTGGCGTCGTGAGAAGGTAATACTGTGATGTGGTAATATTTTTAGGCATTTTGAGAAAGTCTATCATGCGATCGCCTTGCAAACGGGGGCATCTCTCACGAAGGACCATGGTTTCGAAATGTATGGAATGAGTCGTGAAATGTTCGGATTATAAGTAGATTGTATTGTTACTTCGTCAATCGTGGTTGATTTTTTTTCACAGCTGACACGCGTCTATACGTGATATGTCTTCGAATTTGGACGCATTCCTTGTTATTTTGGTATTTTAAAACTTTTTTTGCACTTACAAACCAGGAAAAAAGAATTAAATACAATATCCACCGGAACTGCAGCAGCATGATGTTGACTCATTGGGAACCGTTTGATCCGCGCGCAATGGACGGTGCAGGGCATGTGATCTGTGGTGCTGCGTTCTGGCCAATCAAAACAAACGGGTGAATTTCGCAGGGTATAGGTTAAGCAAACGGTTGTCGGACACGAACCGTGTGCTTTACCGTGTCACAATTTTTTTTTCATCTAACGGGATGTGTTTGATATATGTAAGTCATTAATTGTAGATTAGATAGTTCCTATGGGTTTATTTACACTTGATCTATGTTTTTTTTTGTCATTTTCATCTTCCGTTTGATATATGGCGCTAATTCAGTTTCATGTGCAATCGATATGAATTCATTTGAATTTGAACTACGAGTGCAACAAAATTTGACCAAATGTGTGCTGTAATATCATGTATGTGCTCTCTTGTTAACGTGCAGAACATAACGTGGAATTGAAATGAAGTTGCCGCACCTCGGTCACGTCTTTCGACCATAAACATTGAGTTCAGTGGGTTTTAAATTACAAAAAATTCAAAAAAATGAGAATCGCTCGGAAATACAAGAAACTTTGCGTGGTGTCGTGAGAAGATAATACTGTGATGTGGTAATATTTTCAGGCATTTTGGTAAAGGTTATCATGTGATCGCCTTGCAAATGGGGACATCTCTCACGAAGGACCATGGTTTTGATTCTTATGGAATGAGTCGTGAAATGTTCGGTTACAAGTATATTGTATTATTACTTCGTCGATTGTGGTTGATTTTTTTTTCACAGCTGCCACGCGTCTATACGTGACATGTCTTCGAATTTGGACGCATTCCTTGTTATTTTGGTATTTTTAAATATTTTTGCACTTACAAACCGGGAAAAAGAGTGAAATACAATATCCACCGGAACTGCAGCAGCATGATGTTGGTTCATTGGCTACCGTTCGATCCGTGCGCATTGGACGGTGCAAGGCGTCTGATCCGTGGTGCTGCGTTGTGGCCAATCAGAACACACGGGCGAATTTCGCTGGGTGTAGGTTAAGCAATCACTTGTAGGACACGAACCATGTGCTTTACCGTATCACCGAAATTGAGACCAGACTATTTTCAGCTGCATTTGTTGTTGCATATGCTCTCCAACACACTTTAGGCCATTGTGACTTCAAGATTGCTTATCATGAAATCAAGTATCTGGTTCTTATAAAATTCAAGAACCAATCCTACGTTTCCTTGGTTCATGGCTACAACCTCAAGTTAGGAGAAGACACCGAGACAGAAGCACTAATGATGGCTACAAAAGTTTCAGAGCTGACCCCACGTACTCCTCAATTGTACACCTACACCAGGACTGTCGTCCTTCTTGTTCCTCGACATCCTTTTGATCATGAAGATGATGAAGGAGATGTTGGAAGAGATGCTGGAGGAGATGCCGGAGGAGCTACTGGAGGAGACGCTGGAGGAGCTGCTGGAGGAGATGCTATAGGTAGTGGTGATGCAGGTGCAATTGCTGCTGCTTGAAGGCTAGTGATATGTAAAAGTATGTTTATGTATATTTGGAACCATCTATATCTGAATTGGCAAGCTATGCATGGAAATTTATGTGATGTTTGAACTCCAATATATTTGAGTTTGTGTTATATGTGATGATTCTACTATATTGTAACTTGTACAAAGTACACACATAGCAAGATGAGGCGTCTGGTCGGAATCAGCACAAAATTGACTCTGCTCTCCTATTTTTGGCCTGTACCAAGGGTCTCCACAACATAAGCTAGATGACATGTGGACCGGGGCCAACTCCATATTAAATGTATTGGCACACTGAGAAACCCCCTACCCCTTTCTTCCTCGCTCACACTTTGCTCCTGCAATCCCCTGCTCGTTTGTAACCCTGCTCAAATACCAGATTTCGCGGACCGACATTGCTGTAGATTGGTGCCGCCTTCAAGCAGAACCGCATTTCGACACCGTCGCTCGAGTCACCGACTATCGCACCTGTTGTCGCTGACGTTTATATCGCACTCACCCACCCCGGTCAGATTGGGGGTCTTTCTACTGGACATGAAGGTTAGTGGAATATTGCCCCACATCTTGTACCTCGAATATGAATTCTATTCGTAGCTATTAATCCCTGTAAACGCAATGTACGTGGATCCGTTTTACTTCAGTCTTACTCGAGGTTTCAATTTCAGTGTCCAAAGTGTAATGACAAGGGAGGACTATGCGTCCTCAATCACACACAGGAGTTGTTCAACATCACCGTGCGAGATGATTTCTTGAAGCCCACAGTATGTTCTTGTACACCCCTCTTACCCAGATGTAATTCAGACAAGGTTCTCACCGCTAACAAAATTTATGAAACAGAATTTTCAAAATCTTGAGTTCTACTGATGTGAATTTTTTTGTCGAGTAATGCATATCTGTACTTAAGCCAAATTGTGAGCCATACAACATTCGTTAAATTATTGTTGTGCAATCATTTATGTTAAGTTCATATTTGCACGAGTAATAAAAATACACAAATAGTTGCTCATCCCTACGATATATTTCCTGCAGTGCATTCCTTGCTTTGCACCAACACCTCTGATACATAAGTTTTTGTTGTACCTGAATGAAGACTCAACTAAAGTTACAGTACAGAAGAACCATGGATACAACTTCAAAGTTTGGCTTAATACAGATGTTGAAGGTCGCTGCTATTTTCAGAAAGACTTGTGGAGAAAGTTTACCAAACGTTATGTGCTAAAAGCTGCCACGAAAGTGTTAGTGGATGTAAGACAACCTGGTGATATCATACATGTAAAGTTACCAAAGCATATCCGTCGATGGACTAACAATCAAATTCAATATTCTTTCAAGTCTTGCATGTCTCTGTCCTGACTTACTAATTAATTATTCATTGAAGAAAAATATATATAAATACTGACAAGAATTATTATATCCATGCAGACTTTGTTGAACGCGTAGTTCAAGTTATGAAGATTACTCCGCAATCCACATTTCACTGGCAAGATTTGGATCCTCTCTTATAAATTGGTGGAAGAATTAAACCGCTTATTGAGTGTTTCCATGCAGGAAGCAGGATGGCATTATGTGTGCCAACCGTGCATACCTTGAACATAACGAATTGTATCGATGGAAAAATAATGGCACCTAATCTTTTATGTTATATATCCTTTCGTAATATATACATTCATCCAGTGTTACTGTAAGGCCCGATATGCGGTACTGTTCTAGATCTAGATGTTTCCATCCAGATTCGGGGACGAAGCACATATCGGTCCCACCGCGACATATGACAATGCCATATGCCCCGGATTTCCAACATGATATCACAACATTACAACTACATGGATACAACATCTCATACAATCGGCATACAACTGCCTTAATACAATACATCGACAGAAGATACATGTCTGAGTACAGACTACAATCGAATGCCTAGTGGCAAAGATAAAACACACCATTCCCGTAACCACACGGGTCCAGGCTCTCCACCGGGATCCGCCTAACTAGTTGTTGTCGATTCTCCGCGAAGGCGTCCAGAAGAAGAGTCGAGGTAGAAATCAACTGCAGCGGCCGATAAGGCAAAACATAAAAGGGAAAAGAAAATCAAGGGGTGAGAATATATCAAAGTCTTGTAACTAACTTCTCATGGTAAGATGGGGGTAGTGGTGAGGTTGTAGACGCACTAGCAATATATGAGTGGCTAATGGTCTATTTTAGAGTGAGATGAGAACCAAGCATTCGATGAGGAATCGCCTCCAACCAGTCTTGCTATCAACTACTTACGCAAACATAACACCTATCCTATCCTTGTCCTCCTCTTCGCATCCCAACGAAGAAGAAGCAGTCAAGGAACACACACGTTGATCAAGTTATTAAGATTATCTCAATTGTTGTTGTCTATGAACAAGGAGAAGGTCTCAAGTCGTCCATTACAAGGCTCCGCACGCACGCACACCCATCTCTCTCAGTTTCTACCCATTATAGGCAACCATTTAATGATTTAGTTCCGAGAGATCTGAAACGACAGGTCCCTCTAACTAACAACGAAAAAAATCCGGGTGGCCCCCGATGAGTCGACACCCAACTCAAAAGCGGGTCGCGCTCTCGAATCGGTCTCTACCGTCTGTCACAGGTTTGGATAGCCGGTTAATCTCACATGAGACCGGGTCCTCAGCTGAACAAGGTGGAACAACAAGGAAACCATGTCCCCGCTGGCCTAGGTTGGTTTGAAAACTACTGGCGGCCGACCAACACACACACGTTTGCAAATGGTAAATCAGCTTGGGCCACCACTAGAAATGTTTGAAGCTAGGTAGGTTAGAAAAGGGGACCCCATTAAATCCCACACGCGGTTAGGCACGCTCAGTCTTAAAACCAATACCTGGAAAAGGGGTCCTAGGTGACTCGAATGGAACAAAGCGTCGGGGAGGGATAGCCTAGACCTTCCATCCTTCGTCGAATATTGTCAACATTATAATAATCATATCATCCACAACAATATAATAATGTGATAGGCCAATCCAAGGAGTAACAGGAGGTAACAGTTGATAACATTCGAGCATGCATACTAAGAAGTGGCTGAGGAGCGAGCAATAGTAACATAGCCGAACATGGTTTGTTGGGATGTGGAGGACATGGCTGTTTGGGTTTATTTGACAGGCATGAATATGAGGTGGTAGGATCAAGCAATCGTTCTATCCTACACGTAGGCGCGAGTGATCTGAAAGTTATAAGCACGATATATGCTCCCCCTTACCTGATGAGAAGACGAAACCGAAGGTGTAGTCGATCACAAGCTCGCAACGTCTCCGACAAGTACCCGCGGAAGCACACAAGAAGGAAACACTGGAAAAGACAATCGACGAGCAATCATCTATTACTACGAGGAAATCACGAGCAAGAATCAACAAGAAGGCAACACGAGACAACACACTATGGCATCGCATCTATCGTCGAGAGCGGTTACTAGAAGGTTAAGTGGAGTACTCGTCACACACGACGATACCACACATCTAGAATGGTTCAAGTTGTTTAGCTACACAAGGTGAGCAGAGGTTATTAACATGGAAAATCATTCAAACATGGCATATCACACAAACATGAGAAGAGGTGAAGCATAAGATAAATTATCTATGCTAAAAAAGTGGCCTACTTGAAAGAAAAGAGAATCCGCCTTTCTTTCAAACTTGCATCCGAAATGTGAAATATTTATACAAAGAAATCAAATCTCCTGTTGTTCTGGTCGAGTAAGGTTGAGTCTCCCCTATTTTCCGTCGCCGGTTGGTCTGGGGATCAGGAGGTTTGGGTGGAGGGGCAGGGAGGGTTGAATGTAGGTGCTGTTCTTATTTAAATTGAATTTCTGTTTTCAAAAATGGGGTTTACCAAATTTTTCATGAAAACGAAAGAGAAAGTTGGTGATCTTAATCCGAATCAAATAAGACTCTCCAATTTAAGCCAAAGAGAGAATGCTAAAGTGATTGGTAATGTAATTTAAGTGGGGCAGAACCTAAACATGGCGTACCACTAAGTGCCCTACGATGATTAAAGGATTTGGTACTGTTCTGCCCTAAACCATATTTTAGGTTGGTTAACAACAGCAAACAATAGCATAAACAGAAAGTACATGAAATCCTAATCAAGTTACATATAAAGAACATTCCAAACGGAGTTACGGTCAAAAAGATACAAGCAAAACAAGTTACGGGTACAATCTTCCAACATAAGGTAGCACACTTTAGAGCAACAAATAAACAATCAAATGGTTGCAAAAAGGCACAAAAATGATATGAAACTAAAGTAGACATGGCAGGGAATGCATGGCAAAAGGAATAATGCAAAAAGGAATCATGGTTCACTAGTTATAAGCAACACAGAAAGCTATAAAACATTACTCGTCAAGGACTTAATGAAAATCAGGAAAACAGGGCAGAAACTGTTATTTTTATGCTGTATAAACAGGAGAAAAACTATATGAAAATGTGCAGCAACATGACATACCAATATATTGGCATGAAGTAGACATGATGGTGATCAGTTACAAAAAAGAATCAAGGTCATAGGCATCATGGATAAAAAGATATTAAGCGTGCAACATGGCTTCGGAAAGTTACAGACTTGGTGAAAAACAGAGGTGGCTGTCAAAAACGGCAGGATAGCAACTTTGGAGCTAAACATAACTATGACCAGAAATGTAAACATGACAATGCAATACATATAATGGAAGTAGACATGACGTAGATCAAAATGACATATTGCAATGCTCAATAGGATGCATGGTTAAAAAGATATAGGGCAGCAAAGTAGCAACTTTATATAAACAGCAGCACACTAACAACAGGGTAGCTACTTTGGATGATGAAACAAACATCATGCAGCAGGAAAATATGACATGTGAATGCATAGCATTGAAGTAGACACGATGCTTAACAATATGCAACAAGAATCACGCAATTCCGATGGACGGTTGAGACGCAACCGTCACCCGAAGTTTCAATCAAGTAACAGTTTTCAGCAGCAATTAACAACAGTTTGCAATTAAACATGTGATGCCCTGTTTGACCAGCAATAACACAATCAAGATGGCCTCAAATCTAAATTCTCACAAAATATGAACTGAAGTACACACAATTCCAAAGAATTTTCCTTTTGGGCGCAACATCATCCGAGCTATGGTTCATTCGTAAAGTACATCGCAAAACGTAACAGCAGCAATTAAATCCTAGACTTAGTAGAAATATGACAGAAAAATAAATAAAAAAATAAAAATAAAAAATAAAAAAATAAAAAAGGGAATGTGACTCACCCCCTGGGCTTGGCCCAACAGTAGGCGGTGGGAGGCCGGATTGTCCTGGGATGGAGGCTGGAGGCCGGATGGGCCGTGGGCCACGGTGGCTCGCAGGCCGGCCCACCAGCGGTCAACGGTGGCGGCCCTGATCGGCTCCCGATCCGATCGGGGCGGCCACGGCGGCGCCGTCGTCGGCGAGGCAGCACGGCGGAGGAGGGCGGCAATGGGGAGGCTGCAGGGGCTTGGTGGATGGACGGCGACCGAATCCGGCGGACCTCGTCGTCCGCGACGGCTGGCAACGAGGGGCAAGGCCGCCGGCGCGAATACGGTGGCCTGGCGGCGGCTCCCATGGCCATGCTCGGCTTCCTGTGGCAGGAGAGAGGTGAGGATGCGAGGGAAGAAGGAGAAAGGGCGATGGTGCTCACCGGGGCGCGGGCACGGTGGCCGGCGGCGGCGCGGTCTCGCTGGGAGCGGCCGGTGACGGGCGGCGGTGGAGACGGCCGGCCGGAGGCGACCTGCGGGCTGGCTGCGGCCCGGTTTGGCACCCTAGCGAGCCTGGCGGCGGTGGTGCGGGACGGCGCGGCCCGGTTGGCTGGTGGAGCCCTCTGGGGTGACGTGGAGGCTCCTGGACGCTCCGATCTGCGATCTAACGGTCTAGATCTGCAGGGGAGATAGGGTTTCGGGGAGAGGAGGCTGTGGGCAGAATTTTGAGGCAAAACTAAGGGGGGTGGCTGCAATTTTTCCATGGGGAATCCCTAGAAATGGCTAGAAGAGGGTGGGGGTCTTTATATAGGTGGACTGGATGGCAGGTTTACGCAAAAGACCTCGAGTTTTCTCTCTCGCACGTCCGATGCTCCACCCTTCTGACCGCCGGGAGTGCATACGACCTCCGATTCGGGCAAAATCTCGAACCACGCGCTCACCGCGGCGAGCCCGTCAATCGTACCTCACTTAGATACCGTTCCGAGAACATTTTCTGGCACCCCATAAAAAACCCATTTAATTATTAAATGAGGTTTTTCATTCCGTTGGCGATGGCTAGTCTTGTGCGGGTTTTCGCGTCGGCGTTTGGGTGAAACCCGGTGTCGCAAAAGTCAAGTGTCAGGGTGGCAAGGTTGGTACCCGTACGGTACGACAGAAGAGGGGGAAAATAATCGCCGATCGATAAATTGGGGATGCAAACACCGCAAACAAAGCAGGCAATCAACCAATTCACACCAAAAAACAAAATTATTATTTTTTGTGAAATCTGGGCTGTTACAATACAACACCACCAACAAGGGATCTCGTCCCGAGATCTTGGACGATTCGGGGGAGAGGGGGAGAGAGAAAAGAGAGTCGACAATGTTCAACATCACCAACAAGGGACTCTGCTCCATGTCGAACGACGAACTTCCATCGAGAAACTTTCCGTAGAGAGATGGCGACGTTGAAGAACGGAACCAACGGGAGACAATAGAAAGAATGATAGTCCAAAGTGACGATCAAGGGAAGCATTCTCACTGAAATCGCGAGGTTACTGGGCAAGAAGATTGAAGTCAGCAGACGACCAAGATGTTTACCCAGAGTCGGAAGAATTAAAGGTACTACAGGATTTACCAACCTGAGATCGGAATTGAGACAATACGCTGCAAGCAAGGCATTGTAACGGTTCCGAAACTCCACACCTCGAGATCCTAAAGTTTGAAGGGGGTACAGAGAGAATAAAACACTTACGACACTTGTCCTGGCCAGAGCATAAGTAAGGAGGAAAAAGAACCCTACTCTCCGATAACTAACTTAATAACTACAAAATAGTTTTTCATCTAGACTCGACTTCGACCAGAGAAGGGATCCTACGGTCGGTAAGGCTCTGATACCAAGTTGTAAGGCCCAATATGCGGTACTGTTCCAGATCTAGATGTTTCCATCCAGATCCGAGGAAGAAGCACATATCGGTCCCACCGCGACATATGACAATGCCATATGCCCCGGGTTTCCAACATGATATCCCAACATTACAGCTACATGGATACAACATCTCATACAATCGGCATACAACTGCCTTAATACAATACATCGCGGAAGATAGATATCTGAGTACAGACTACAATCGAATGCCTAGTGGCAAAGGTAAAACACATTATTCCCGTAACCACACGGGTCCAGGCTCTCCGCAGGGATCCGCCTAACTAGTCTTCGTCGAGTCTCCGCGAAGGCGTCTAGAAGAAGAGTCGAGGTAGTAATCAACTGCAGCGGCCGATCAGGCAAAACATAAAAGGGAAAAGAAAAGCAAGGGGTGAGAATATATCAAAGTCTTGTAACTAACTTCTCACGGTAAGATGGGGGTAGTGGTGAGGTTGTAGACGCACTAGCAATATATGAGTGGCTAACGGTCTATTTTAGAGTGAGATGAGAACCAAGAATTCGATGAGGAATCGCCTCCAACCAGTCTTGCTATCAACTACTTATGCAAACATAACACCTATCCTATCCTTGTCCTCCTCTTCGCATCCCAACGAAGAATAAGAAGTCAAGGCACACATATGTTGATCAAGTCATTAAGATTATCTCAATTGATGTTGTCTATTGATGTCGCGAGAGTTTACTTCTCGCCCCTCGTTGGTTACCCAAAGTGGAAGGTTGTGATGTAGACAGCAACAAGTTTCCCGTAGCAAAGATGCTAAGGTTTAGTATCGAACAAGTAGGACTCCAACAGATACAAGTAGGTGGTGAAGTGAACAATGGCGCCGTTGACAACCGAGGTTGCTAAATTCACCTGGAGCTGCACACACAACATATAGCTTTGCTTCCCAACGAGTACAGAGGAGTTGTCAATTCCTCCGGCCTTGTTGTTTACAAAGGATAAAACGCACGGGATAATAATGATAATGATAGCAACGGAAAAGTAAATAAAGCAGTAAATTGATAGTGGGTGTTAACAATGTTGGAAATATGGACCGGGGTCCTATGATGTTCACTAGTGATGTCTCTCTCCCAAAAGACGATAAAATAGCCATGCGAGGTAAACAAATTACAGCTGGGCAATTGATAGGATTATGTGCGCAAGCCAATGCTAATGATGCAAAACAGAAAGGAAGAGGCTCAAAAGCATGGACGGTACGCCAAGACAAGTAGACCGAAATCCATCAGCATCTACCTACTAATCATCCACCTTGACATATCTATCCAGAACATCTCACTGGTATTAAGTTGCGAATCCCACCCAAAGTGTAAACTCAAAGCAAAGGACAAATGCATTAAAGAACTTTGCGTAAAGTAAACAATCCTTGCACCTGCAAGTACAAGCACCGTTGTTTTCCCCCTTGTGGCAACAGAACATCCCCTAGACTCATGTTTTTGTCACTCAAGCTAGTCATCGGGGGGCATGAACCCACAATCATGCATAACGCTCCCTCTTGGAGTGACTACCTACTACTTGGCCAAAGCAATAAACAGCAACGGAGAACATGCAAGAATTACTCAAGAACATAAATATAAAAGAGGAGAATCAAATATATAACTCAAACACAATCTGAACATAATCTCATAATCCATTGGATCCCAGCAAACTCAACATAGCAACAGTAGAAATATTACATAAGTGCCTCGATCATGTAGGGCAGCTCACGAGGTCTAATACATGAAGAAGAAAGAGGGGAGGAGAACATCACATAGCTACTGATCATCGACCCATGGTCCAAGGTGGACTACTCACGATTCATCCGGGAAGCATTCATGGTGGTGGAGAAGCTCCCGGAGGTGGTTCTTCCCTCCGGCAGGGTGCCGGGAAGAGGTCTTTTGGTGCTCCCGATCTTGGAAGCGCGGCGGCGGAGGAACAGAGGAGAGATCACGAAAAAGGGTTCCTCCCTCGAGGGTTTTACGTCACGAGGATTAAATAGGCGAAGGGGGGAAGCCAGGGGGTCCACCAGGGGTCCAGGCGGCCCTTTGGTGTGGCCCCAGTGTGGGACCGCCGGGAGGGCGCCTGGGGCCCTGGTGGGTCCCCTCTGCCCCCCCCCCCTCGGTGATTCCAGAAGCTTCCTGATCGCTGAATTTTTATTGGTTTTTTCCCGAATTTTTGGAGCACTTTTTATATGGGGGAAAACCTGAAATAGAAAAACAACAGAAAACAAGAACTAGCACTAGGGTGCACTGAGTTAATAGATTAGTCCAAATATGATCAAAAGTGTATGGAAGTTCATCAATAACATAGAAATATCACACAAAAGAGGCATGGATCAAGCAGAAATTACAGATACGTTTTCGACGTATCATCTATGAACAAGGAGTAGGTCTCAAGTCGTCCATAACCGTGGACACGGCTTCTCGAAAAGATTTAACCCTGCAGGGGTGTACCAACTGCCCATTATAAGGCTCCGCACGCACGCCCATCTCTCTCAGTTGCTACCCATTATAGGCAACAATTTTATGATTTAGTTCCGAGAGATCCGAAACGAGAGGTCCCTCTAACTAACAACGAACAAATCCGGGTGGCCCCCGGTGAGTCGACACCCAACTCAAAAGTCAGCGGCGCTCACGAATCGGTCTCTTCCGTCTGTCGCAGGTTTGGATAGCCGGTTAATATCACATGAGACCGGGTCCTCAGCTGAACAAGGTGGACCAACAAGGAAACCATGTCCCTGCTGGCCCAGGTTGGTTTGAAAACTACTGGCGGACGGCCAACACACACATGGTTTCAAATGGTAAATCAGCTTGGGCCACCACTAGAAATGTTTGAAGCTAGGTAGGTAAGAGAAGGGGACCCCATAAAATCCCACACGCGGTTAGGAACAGTCATTCTTAAAACAAATACCCAGAACTCGGGTCCTAGGTGACTCGAATGGAACAAAGTGTCGGGGCGGGATAGCCTAGACCTTCCACCATTCGTCGAATATAGTCAACATTATAATAATCATATCATCCACAACAATATAATAATTTGATAACCCAATCCAAGGAGTAACGAGAGGTAACCGTTGATAACATCCTAGCATGCATACTAAGCAGTGGCCGAGCAGCGAGCAATAGTAACATAGCCGAACAGGGTTTGCTGGGATGTGGAGGACATGGCTGTTTGGGTTTATTTGAGAGGCATGAATATGAAGTGGTAGGATCAAGAAATCGTTCTATCCTACACCTAGGCACGAGTGAGATGAAAGTTATAAGCATGATATATGCTCCCCTTACCTGATGAGAAGACGAAACTGAAGGTGTAGTCCATCACAAGCTCGCAACGTCTCCGACAAGTACCCGCGGAAGCCCACAAGAAGGAAACACTGGAAAAGACAATCGACGAGCAAGCATCTATTACTACGAGGCAATAACGAGCAAGCATCAAGAAGAAGGCAACACGAGATAACACACTACGACATCGCATCTAGCGTCGAGTGCGGTTACTAGAAGGTTAAGTGGAGTACTCGTCACACACGACGATACCGCACATTTAGAATGGTTCAAGTTTTTTAGCTACACAAGGTGAGCAGAGGTTATGAACATGGCATCTCACTCAAACATGGCATATCACACAAACATGAAAAGAGGTGAAACATAAGACAAACTATCTATGCTAGTCAATTTAAGTGGGGCACAACCTAAACATGGCATACCACTAAGTCACTGTGGGCATAAAACCCGATACCCGAAGCCCGAACCCGAAAAGGCAGAACCCGAACCCGTATAACCCAAACCCAAAAAACCCAAGCACCTTTTCGGGTAGCAAATTAGGAAACCCGAAATTTATTTAGAAAATTTGGGATTGAACTTCCGGTACCCGAACAACCCTAATAACCCGAAAAAATAAAGCCCACAATAGAAATCTTGGCCCAGCCCAATCTCCTCGTAAGCCCCGTACAACCTAGCCACCAAAACGTTCATCCCCAACTCCCCACTCCCCATCCAGCGACCAACCGCCGCCTGGGCACACGACACCCTCCTCCATCGACCTAGCCACCACCGCTACATGTATCTTGCGATGCAGTCGTCCGTCGCCCCCTCCCCCCATCCCATCTCCCTCTCTTGACTGGAGGAGCTGCGTTGCAACACCTGAGGCCCACGAGCCACGACAATGAAGCCTTCCTAGGAGCCATGATCGGTGGCGCGACGACACCTCCTTCCTTCCATCTGACCCCGTCATCCTCACCACAAAGTAGAAGGAGCAGCGACACTGTTTTGGCTACTGGCCTCTCCTCATCAGCTCGATCTGCTCCCATGTACGCATCAAAGTCAAAGAAAAATCCACGTGCTATGTTCCTGTTCGGGTAAATCGGGGAAACCCGAACCCGAACCCGAATTTTCGGGTACCCGAAATGTCGGGTTTTGATTTTTTCAGAGAAATTTCGGGTGTGAGATCTGGAAACCCGAATTCAGAAAACCCCGAATAACCCGACCCGAAATTTATGGTTAACCCGAACACCCAGGCTGACCACTAAGTGCCCCATGATGATTAAAGGATTTGGTACTGTTCTACCCTAAACCACATTTTAGGTTGGTTAACAACAGAAAACAATAACATAAACACAAAGTACATGAAATTCTAATCAAGTTACATATAAAGAACACTCCAAACGGAGTTACGGTCAAGAAGATCCAAGCAAAACAAGTTACGGGTACAATCTGCCAACATCAGGTAGCAAAATTTAGAGCAACAAATAAACAATCAAATGGTTGCAAACATGCACAAAAATGATATGCAACTAAAGTAGAGATGGCTGGGAAGACATGACAAAAGGAATCATTCCAAAAGGCATCATGGTTCACTAGTTATAAGCAACACAAAAAGCTATAAAACATTACTGGTCAAGGACTTAGTGAAAATCAGGAAAACATGGAAGAAACTGTTATTTTCATGTTGTATAAACAGGAGAAAAACTATATGCAAATGTGCAACAACATGACATACCAATATATTGGCATGAATTAGACATGATGGTGATCAGGTACAAACAAGAATCAAGGTCATAGGCATCATGGATCAAAAGATATTAAGCGTGCAACATGGCATCGAAAAATTACAGACTTGGTGAAAAACAGAGGTGGCTGTCAAAAACAGCAGGATAGCAACTTTGGAGCTAAACATAACTATGACCAGAAATGTAAACATGACAATGCAATACATATAATGGTAGTAGACATGACGTAGATCAAAATGTCATATTGCAATGCTCAATAGGATGCATGGTTAAAAAGATATAGTGCAGCAAAGTAGCAACTTTATATAAATAGCAGCACACTAACAGCAGGGTAGCTACTTTGGATGATGAAACAAACATCATGCAGCAGGCAAATATGACATGTGAATGCCAAAGCATTGAAGTCGACATGATGCTTAACAATATGCAACAAGAATCACTCAATTCCGATGGACGGTTGCGACGCAACCGTCACCCGAAGTTTCATTCAAGTAACAGTTTTCAGCAGAAATTAACAATAGTTTACAATTTACGATGTGATGCCCTGTTTGACCAGCAATAACACAATCAAGATGGCCTCAAATCAAAATGCTCACAAAAGATGAACTGAAATACACACAATTCCAAACAATTTTCCTTATGGGCGCAACGTCATCCGAGCTACGGTTCATTTCAAAGTACATCGCAAAACGTAACAACAGCGATTAAATCCCAGACTTTGCAGAAATATGAAAGAAAATAAAATAAAAGAAATAATAAAAAAACGAAAAGGGAATGGGCCTCCCCCCTGTGCTTGGCCCAACAGTAGGCGGTGGGAGGCCGGATTGGCCTGGGGTGGAGGCTGGAGGCCGGATGGGCCCTGGGCCGCGGTGGCTCGCACGCCGGCCCACCTGCAGTCAACGGTGGCGGCCTGCGTTGGCTCCCGATCCGATCGGGGCGGCCGCGGCGGCGCCCGTCGTCGGCGAGGCAGCACGACGGAGGAGGGCGGCGACGGGGAGGCTGCAGGGGCTTGGATGGACGGTGTAACAACCCAGTTTTCAGAAATATTTAAAATTTTGTTTTCAATATGAAATGGTTGATTGCCTGCTTTGTTTGCGGTGTTTGTATCCCCGATCTATCGATCGGCGATTATTTCCCCCCTCTTGTCTCATATCGGACGGAGACCGACCCTTGCCACCTTTGCGACACCGCGTTTCACCCGATCTCCGTCGCGAAAACCGCACGAGACCAGCCGCAGCCAACGGAATAAAAACCTCGTTTAATAATTGAACGAGTTATTTTTATAGCGCGCCGGAAAGTGTTCTCGGAACGGTTCCAGCGCGAGGTGAACGCCGCCGGCTCGACTCCCTGATCGCGAAGTTCGAAGTTTTACCCGAATCAGAGGTAAAAACCGCGCGCGCGTGAGATAAAATCCGAGGATGTTTTTGCAAACTTCCAGCCACCCGGGCAATAAATAGACCACCCCACCACTTAGGGTTTTCCCTAAGCCCCTAGGCAGCCCCCGTATCTGATTTAGAACCATTTTGCCCCCATTTTCGCAGGTTTTAGCCCCAATCAGCAAACCCTAGCCAGATCCGTCCCTGGCCGTCGGATCCGCTGATCGGAGGGCCAGGGATCTGCCACGTCATCACCTACCCTCCCCAGCCTCTTCTCTCTCCTCCTCTCCACGCCAGCCCGAGGGGCTCGTCGCCGCCGCCCGTGGGAAAGCCGCCGCCGGCCAACCGTGCCACCGCCGGCCACCCTCTCCTCCGCGCCCTCTCTTCTCCCTCTCATCTCACCCCTCTCCCGCTCCTCTGCAGATAAGGCCGCCATGGCCCGAAATTCGCAGCACCGCCGCGCCACCTACTCCGGCCGACTCCGGCGCCACGCTCCTCGGATCCGCGCCCTCCTCCCTGCTGGCTGTCGCCGGCGTGTGCATCCGCCGCTCCGGTCGTCCCAGGACCGCGCTGCCCTCGCCGGCCGGCGTAGCGCCGCCGCCACTTGCCGGGGATGAGGCTCCCGCGCCGTCGGCCTCCCCGCGCAGGATCGGGAGGAGCCGAGCCGACTGCCAACCGCCAGGCCAGGTGGGCCGGCCCAGCACGCCCCTCCAGCGCACGGCCCTGTCCAGCTGGCCGGCCAGATCTAGGCCAAATGGGCCGAGCCCAGTGGGTGAGGCCCGATGCCCTTTTTTTTTCTTTTTTTCCTTTTTCCAGAGTTTGCTAAGTCTGTTAAATAACTGTTGTTGATGTTGTTTTGCAACGTTAATAACGATCGAACTGTAGCTCGTTTGACATCGCGCCGAAAAGACGATTTGTTTAGATTTGCGTGCTCTAGCGTTCGTTTGTAGAAAGTTTTTCTGTTTGAGGCCGTCTAGATATTTTAATTCTGCGTTGAAGTGGGTACCAGATCGTTAGCTGTGCTGTTGTTGCTGAACTATTATTTTATTGCAACTTCGGGCGACGGTTGCGTCGCAACCGTGCGTCGGAATTGATTGATTCCTTTTGCATCCTGTTAAGCATTGTTTCTACTTCAGTTCCATGAATTCACGTGCCATATTTGCTTTCTTCATGTTGATTGTATCTTGCTCCAAAGTAGCTACCCTGCGGTTAGTGTGCTGCTGTTTATATTTTGTTGCAACTTCGGTCGACGAGTGTGTCGCGACCGTTTATCGGAATTGAGTGATTCTTGTTGCATATTGTTGAGCATCATGTCTACTTCCATTATATGTATTGCTTTGTCATGTTAGCTTTCCTGGTCATATAGATAATTAGCTTAAAAGTTTCTATCCTGCTGTTTTTGACAGCCACCTCTGTTTTTCTGTAAGTCTGTAACGTTCCGATGCCATGTTGCACGCTTAATATCTTTTGATCCATAAGGCCTATGACCTTGATTCTTGTTTGTACCTGAGCATCATCATGTCTACTTCATGTTGCTGTGCATTTTCATATAGTTTTGCACCTCTTTATACAGAAATAAAATATCAGTTTCAGCCCTGTTTTCCTGATTTTCACTAAGTTTGGAACCAGTGTTGTTTTTGTTGCATTTTGCATTGCTTATAACTAGTGAACCATGATGTCTATTTGCATGATTACTTTTTCCTTTCCTTCCATGTCTACTTTAGTTCCATATCATTTGTGAGCTTGTTTGCATTCATTATCCTGTTTATTTATTGCTCTAAAGTGTGCTACCTGATGTTGGCGGATTGTGCCCGTAACTTGTTTAGCTTGTATCTTTTTAACCGTAACTCCGTTTGGAGTGTTATTTATATGTAACTTGATTAGTTTTTCGTGTACTTTGCGTTTGTGTGGTTTATTTCTGTTGTTAACCAACCTAAAATGTGGTTTAGGGCAGAACAGTAATAAACTTGTTAATCATCGTGCGGTGCTTAGTGACATGCCATGTTTAGGGTTGCACCTCACTTAACTTGACTAGATTAGCTAGTTTACTTTGAGATTCAGCCTTTCCTTGACTGTGTGACATGCCATGCTTTGGTGATTTTCTATGTTAACAACCGTTGGTTGATCACTTGTAGCTAAACAACTTTAACTGTTAGTAACCGCACTCGACGATAGGTCCATATCGCCTTGTCGTGCTATGTGTAGCCTTCTTGATCGTGTGATGATTCGTCGTAATAGTGTGCAACTGTTTCTTGCTTTACAGTGTTTGCCGTCTTGTGTGCTCCCGCGGGAACGTTCGGAGACGATGCGAGTTCGTGATCAATCGACGACACATTCGGCGTCGTCTTCTCTTCAGGTAAGGGGGAGCATATATCATTCTTATAACTTTCAGCTCACCCGCGCCTAGGTGTAGGATAGAACGATTTCTTGATCCTACCACTTTATATTCATGCCTCTCAAATAAACCCAAACAGCCATTTCCTCCACATCCCAGCAAACCTTGTTCGGCTATGTTACTTTTGCTCGCTGCTCAGCCACCGCTTAGTATGCATGCTAGCATGCTACAGCTGTTCCCCTGTTACTCCTTGGTTTGGGATATCACATTATTATATTGTTGTGGATGATATGATTATTATAATGTTGATTATACTCAACAAAGGATGGAAGGTCTAGGCTACCCCGCCCCGACGCTTTGTTCCATTCGAGTCACCTAGGATCCGAGTTCTGGGTATTGGTTCCAAGACTGAGCGTGCCTAATCGTGTGTGGGATGCTATGGGGTCCCCTCTTCTTACCTAGCTAGCTTCAAACATTTCTAGTGGTGGCCCAAGCTGATTTACCATTTGAAACCGTGTGTGTGCTGGTCAGCTGCCAGTAGTTTTCAAACAACCCGGGCCAGCGAGGACAGAGTTCCCTTGTTGGTCCAGCCTGGCCGGCTGAGGACCCGGTCTCATGTGAGATTAACCGGCTATCCAAACCCGAGTCATACGGAAGAGTCCGGTCCGAGAGCGTGGTCGGCTTCTGGATTGGGTGTCGACTCCCCGGGGGCCACCCAGATTTGTTCGTTGTTAGTTAGAGGGATTATGTCATTTCGGATCTCTCCGAACTAAATCATAAAATGGTTGCCTCTAACGGGTAGCAACTGAGAGAGATGGGCGAGCATGCTACGCCTCGTAATGGGCAGTTGGTACACCCCTGGAGGGTTAAATCTTTTCGAGAAGCCGTGTCCACGGTTATGGACGTTTTGAGACCTACTCCTTGTTCATAGAAAACTACAGCTGAGATCATCATATTAATAACTTGATCACCGTGTGCGTGCCTGGACTGCTTCTTCATCATCGGGTGATGATGGGGAGGACAAGGATAGGATAGGTGTTATGCTTGCGTAAGTAGATGATATCAAGACTTGTTGGAGGCGATTCCTCATCGACTGCTTGGTTCTCATCTTACTCTAGATAGATCGTTAGCCACTTATATAATGCTAGTGCGGAAGCAACCTCAACCATGTAACAGCCCAGTTTTCACAAAAATTTAAAATTTTGTTTTCGGTGTGAATTGTTTGATTGTATGAGTTGTTTGCAGTGTTTGCTTCACCGAAATAATAATCAGTGAATATTTATCCCCCTTATTCTCGTATCGGATGCGTGACCGACCCCTTTTCCACCACGACACACGACCTTGCGACACCGGGATTTCACCCGAGCACCGTCGCCACCGACACAAGTCCAGCCATCGCCACCGGAACGCAAACACGTTTATTTAATAAACGGATTATTTTATGGGGCGCCGAAAAATGTTGTCGGAATATCACCGCTTTGAGGTACGATCGACGGGCTCGACGCGCTGAGCGCGTAGATCGAGATTTCATCGGAATCGGAGTCCGTACGGAGTCTTGGCGGTCACGAACGCGATCACCGGACAGGCGAGAGGGGTACCGAGGGCGTTTGCGTCAACTGGCCAGCCAACCTACCTATATAAAGACAACCACACTCCCCTAGGCCTTCTAGGGTTTACCCCATGTAAAATTGCAAGCACACCCACAGGTCTGCTCTAAATTTTTGTCCAAAAGCCCCCAAATCCCGAAACCCTAGATCCAAATTAACCCTGGCCGTCAGATCTCGAATTGGAGAGCCAGATGAGTGCCGAGTCGCCCACAGCCTCCTCCCAGCCAGCTCCACCACAATTAGGGCCCCGCAGGGCCCTGGATCTTGCGACCGGGCCCGCCAGGCCCATCTGGCCATGGAGCTGCCGTGGCCTTGCCGTGCCGCCGCCGGCAGCCGGAGTAGCTGCCGCGGCCGGAGCTCCCGTGAGTCGTTCCTCCGTGCGCCGCACCTCCTCCCCGCGGCCTCTCCTTCCCTCTCCTCCCCCTGTCCTCTCACCTCCCCGCCTCGCCTCGCAGGTCACCGGATGAAGCCGCCACCGTGGCGCCGCCGTGGAAGCTCGCCCACCATGGCTGCCTCGGGCAGGAGCTCGCCGGCGTCCGCCACCAGCCGTGTGCTCCCCACCGCGCCCCGTTCCTGGACGCCGCGTCGCCCTGCCCCGCCCGCCTCGCCGGAGGCCGCCGCCTCGCGGACGCCGCCGCCGTCCTCGTCGACGGGATCGACGGGATCCCGATCGGGACTGCGCCGCCGTCATGGGCCGATCCAGCCAGCCGCGGCCCACGTCCCCAGCCCGAGCCGAGCCGGCCTCCCGAGCTCCGATTGCGAGTGATCCGTAGCTCCGATGAACGTGCCCCCAAAACGAAAGTTGCTCAGTTTTGCGTACTCTAGCGTTCATATGTAGAAAGTTTTTCCGCTTGATGCCGTCTAGATAATTTAATTCTGCGTCGAAGTGGGTACCAGACCGTTAACTGTGCTGTTGTTGCTGAACTGTTATTTTATTGCAACTTCGGGCGACGATTGCTTTGCAACCGTTCGTCGGAATTGATTAATTCCTTTTGCATCATGTTAAGATTTGTTTCTACTTCAGTTCCATGCATTCACATGCCATATTTTCTTGCTGCATGTCGATTGTATCTTGCTCCAAAGTAGCTACCCTGCTGTTAGTGTGCTGCTGTTTATATTTTGTTGCAACTTCGGTCGACGAGTGTGTCGCGACCGTTTATCAGAATTGAGTGATTCCAATTGCATATTGTTAAGCATCATGTCTACTTCATGTACATGTATTTCTATGTCATGTTTATGCACTTTTGCATATAGTTATACCCCTGTTTATATAGCATAAAAATAGTAGTTTCTGCCATGTTGTTTGCTTAATATCTTTTGATCCGTGATGCGTTTTTGCATAATTCTTGTTGCCATGCCTTCCCTGCCATGTCTACTTTAGTTCATATCTTTTGTGAGCATGTTTGCATTGATTAACCTGTTTATGCAATGCTCTAAAGTGTGCTTCGTGATGTTGGCAGTTTGTGCCCGTAGCTTGTTTTGCTTGTATCTTTTTAACCGTAACTCCGTTTGGGGTGTTCTTTATATGTAACTTGATTATTTTTTCGTGTACTTTGTGTTTATGCTATTTTTTGATGCTGTTAACCAACCTAAAATTTGGTTTAGGACAGAACAGTACAAAATCTTTTACTTGTCGTGCGGCACTTACTGGATGCCATGTTTAGGGTGTTGCCTCACTTAACTTGACTAGTATAGGTAGTTTACTTTGTGCTTCACCTCTTGCCATGTTTGTGTGCTATGCCATGCTTGCTTGAGTTGTCATGTTAATAACAGTTGATTGATCACCTGTAGCTAAGCAACTTGAACCACCATAAACGTGCGGTATTCGTCGTGTGTGACCGATACCCCACTTAAAATGTTAGTAACCGCTCTCGACGGTAGGTGCGATGTCTCGTGTTGCCTTCCTGTTGATGCTTGCTCGTGTTTTCCTCGTAGTAATAGATTCTTGCTCGTTGATTGCTTTCCAGTTTTTACTTCTTGTGTGCTACCGCGGGTACCTTTCGGAGACGATGCGAGCGTGCGATCGACTACAACTTCGGAACCCGACTTATCAACAGGCAAGGACTATACATTACTTATGATCCATTCTATTTCAACCAGCGGTTTGCATGCTAGTCTATGTTAGGTTTGATGTTTGATCCTACCACATGTTTACAGCCTCTTTCAAACCGATACAGCCATGTCCCCTCCCAGCAAACCTTGTACTGCTATGTTACTATTTCTCGTTGCTCAGCCCCTGCATAGTATGCATGCTTAGGATGCTACGATGTTACCCTATTACTCCTTGGTTTGGGATATCACATTATTATTGTTGTTATTGATGATATGATTATTATAATGTTGACTATATTCGACGAAGGATGGAATGTCTAGGCTATCCCGCCCCGACGCTTTGTTCCATTCGAGTCACCTAGGACCCGAGTTCCGGGTATTGGTTTTAAGACTGAGCGTGCCTAACCACGTGTGGGATTTTATGGGGTCCCCTTTTCTTACCTACCTAGCTTCAAACATTTCTAGAGGTGGCCCAAGCTGATTTACCATTTGAAACCGCATGCATAACTGTTCTGAAGCCAGTGGTTTTAAAACAACTCGGGCCAGCAGAGACATAGTTCCTTTGTTGGTCCACACTGGTGAGCTAGGGAACTCCCCTGTTATATAGGCGAGACTAACCACGACCTTAGCCACACGGAAGAGTCCGATCCGAGATCGTGGCCAGCTTTTGGATTGGGTGTCGACTCCCCGGGGGCCACCCGGATTTGTTCGTTGTTAGTTAGAGGGACCTGTAGTTTCGGATCTCTCGGAACCAAATCACAAAATGGTTACCTGTGATGGGTAGCAACTGAGAGAGATGGGCGTGCGTGCGGAGCCTTGTAATGGGAAGTTGGTACACCCCTGCAGGGTTAAATCTTTTCGAGAAGCCGTGTCCACGGTTATGGATGACTTGAGACCTACTCCTTGCTCATAGACAACAACAACTGATATAATATTAATATAACTTGATCAATGTGTGTGTGCCTTGACTACTTCTTCTTCGTCGGGATGCGAAGCGGAGGACAAGGATAGGATAGGTGTTATGTTTGCGTATGTAGGTGGATAGAAGACTTGTTGGAGGCGATTCCTCATTGAATGCTTGGCTTCTTATCTTACTCTCTAGATCGTTAGCCACTTCATAATTGCTAGTGCGGCAGCAACCTCACCACTTACCACATCCTTACCATAAACTACTAGTTGTCCTAGAGTGACGAGTGATGAAGTCCTTGCTGGGTCAGATGACCACTATAGTTGGTTGCTGAGTACCTCCGTACTCATGATACTACCCCCAAACTCTTTTCAGGGTTCTTGATCGACAACAGGTATGGTGATCGACGTTTCACGTGGAGACTCGACGACGACTAATTAGGCGGATCCCGGCGGAGGGCCTGGACCCGTGTGGTTGGGAATCGATGATTTTCTTTTGCCACTAGGCATTTGATTGTAGTCTGTACCCAGACATGTATCTTCCTTCCGCTGATGTATTGTATTAAGGAAGTTGTATGCCGATTGTATGAGATGTTGTATCCTTGTATCTGTAATGTTGTGATATCATGTTGGAAATCCGGGGCATATGACTTCATCATATGTCGCGGTGGGACCGATATGTGCTTCGTCCCCGGATCTGGATGGAAACATCTAGATCTGGAACAGTACCGCATATCGGGCCTTACAAACCACTACCCCCATCTTACCGTGAGAAGTTAGTTACATGACTTGTTGTTATAGCTCACCCCTTCTTTTCTCTTCTACGCACGTTATGCGAACGATGATGGACTTCAGTGGAGCTCGACGAACCTTCTTCTGGACGCCTTCTCGAAGACTCGACGACGACTAGCTAGGGGTTCCTGGAAGAGAGCCTAGACCCGTGTGGACGTGGGCTTGGTGTGTTTTAATTTTTCCACTAGGCATCTGTTTGTAACCCGTACTCAGGCGTATGTCTTTCGCTGTTGTAATCTATTCAGGCAGTTGTATGCCGCTTGTATGAGATGTTGTATCCTTGTATCTGTAATGCTGTGATGTCATGTTGAAATCTGGGATATATGACTTCGTCATATGTCGCGGTGGGACCGATATGTGCTTCATCCTCGGGTTCGGGCGGAAACGTCCGAATCTGAAGCAGTACCACATATCTGGCGGACCTCGTCATCCGTGGAGGATGGCAGCGAGGGGCAAGGCCGGCGGCGCGAATCCGGCGGCCCGGCAGCGGCTCCCATGGCCATGCTCGGCTTCCTGTGGCAGGAGAGAGGTGAGGATGCGAGGGAAGAAGGAGAAAGGGCGACGGTGCTCACTTGGGTGCGGGCATGGTGGTCGGCGGCGGCACGGTCTCGCCGGGGACGACCGGTGACGGGTGGCGGTGGAGACGGCCGGCCGGAGGTGACCTGCGGGCTGGCTGCGGCCTGGTTCGGTGCCCTAGCATGCCTGGCGGCGGCGGTGCGGGCCCGCCCGGCCCGGTTGGCTAGTGGAGCTCTCTGGGTGACGTGGAGGCTCCTGGACACTCCGATCTACGATCTAACGGTCCAGATCTGGAGGGGAGCTAGGGCTTCGGGGAGAGAAGGCTGTGGGCAGAATTTTGAGGCAAAACTCATGGGGGTGGCTGCAATTTTTCCATGGGGAATCCCTAGAAATGTATAGAAGAGGGTGGGGGTCTTTATATAGGTGGATTGGATGGAAGGCTTACACAAAAGCCCTCGAGTGTTATCTCTCGCACGTCCGATGCTCCACGTTTCTGACCGCCGAGAGTGCATACGACCTCCGATTCGGGCGAAATCTCGAACCACGCGCTCAGCGCGGCGAGCCCGTCAATCGTACCTCACTTCGATACCGTTCTGAGTACATTTTCCGGTGCCCAGTAATATAACCAATTTAAATATTAAATGAGGTTTTTCGTTCCGTTGGCGATGGCTAGTCTTGTGCGGGCGCGTCGGTGACCGGGTGAAACCCGGTGTCGCAAAGGTCTAGTGTCAGGGTGGCAAGGGTCGTTCTCCGTCCGGTACGAGATAAGAGGGGGAAAATAATCGCCGATCGATAAATCGGGGATGCAAACACCGCAAACAAAGCAGACAATCAACCAATTCACACCAAAAAACAAAATTTTTAATTTTAGTGAAATCTAGGCTGTTACAGTTACAATTGTTTTATTAGTCTTGCAACAGTTACTGCCACCTTCAGTTGTTCCTGAATTGATCCCCTCTGCTGGTCCAATAACACTAGCAATTGGTCAGAATAATAAGGTGATGTCAACATACATCCTTTGCCCTAAAAATGGATCAATTATCATACGTAACTGGTACCGTGTGATGGAAATTTGTCCACTGTTGAAAGTGGGAGACAACATTTTGCTCTATCTAGACGAAGGCACTAAAGGCCTTTTCGTGTTCATTCAAGATGTTCTGTAACGCAGATCCTAGGCAATATTTTCCTCAAATCTTTGTTGCTGAGTACTGTATTATTTGTACAACTGTATGTTATGTACATGTGAACTCAAATGGTGTTAAGTAATCCTTTCTATGTATTATCTTAATTAGATGCCCTTCTTAGAAATAGTAGTTTCTAGTAATGTGCATATACATATGACAAGGACAAAGTTCATTTCATACAACTACTAAGATAACTGATTACAAAAATGTGTGCCTACATAGCAGAAATTTTCGATAACTAACATGTTTCTGTTTCACTACATCATTGCACACAATTTTGTATTTCCGAACATCTGCAAGAGAAGCTAGCCACATCTTTCAGAAAGCAAAGAAAATAAAAACAAGACGCCATGCATCACCAACCCATAGATTTTCAGAAACGTTTCTGATATGTTTTACTTCGCACACCATTATTAATTCAGAACGTTTGCTTTACTAAGGTAGCGATTCATTTTTTAGAAATGTTGGTGTTCTAAGGAGCAATCCCAAACCCTTGATTTTAGGAACTGTGTGCCGTGCATAACCAACAATAAGATTTACAAAAACGTGCATGATAGATTACACATCCCACACGTTTCAGAAAATACAAATGGTTGTGAAGATGGGCTAGCGGATCATTCTTTTCAATCGTGGGTGTTCTGGATGGTCATGCATACGGTTGTTTGAACAAATCGTCGATCCTTGTTTCACACATGAAAGGATTTTCAGAAGTGTGCCTGATAGATTAGGCATTCCAAATATTTTAGTTACTATGAACGATTGCGATAAAGGGACAGTGTTACATTCTTTGCAACCATGGGCTTTGACTCTAGGTATCCTAGAACGATTTTCAAAGACCCTTCATCCCTACATCACCCACGCAATAATTTTTAGAATTGTGGCCTTTCGGGTATGTTTCCCAGACGGTTCAGTTTTGCCCAAACGGTTTTTTATTTATACCATTTGCATCGATAGCATCGCAAACAGTTTCGAACAAGGTATGGGGAAAGGAGTATCGTGATAACCCCTCTTTGAAGTAGTGTAGTGGAGGTGCATCAACCTTGCTCGCTCAAGAAGACCTAGAGCTCATTTGAGGAGGCTCATTATTGGAATATACAAGCTAAGTTCTATAGTGTGAAGGTCCCCACATAACTATATTCATATATGATCATCTCTATGGAGTACAAGATATAAGAGGGAGTACGAGGGTGGATCTTTCAAAAGGAATAGTAGTGTTGCCCCCTTTTTTTTCTTTCTCTTTTATCTATTTTTTGTATTTTTTTGGTGGCCTCAATGGTTCTTTCTATTTAACTCTCATTTGTCCTCTTTGGGATCTTTTCCTCACTTAAGGGCAACACTCTATTTTATAAGAAGTATAGAATATCTTCACACTTTACAAGGTACTCAACATAAAGAAGATGTAGCTATCATGATGTATGCAAATGTATGCCTCTGCCAGTGTAGCAGGAACATTATGACATGAAGATCAAGTCATGAGGAGGTGGATGTTGCATGGCAATATATCTCGGAAAGGCTATGGAAATGCCTTGATAGGTAGGTATGGTGGCTGTTTTAAGGAAAGATATAAGGAGGTTTATGATGACAGGGCGTATCATGCCAATGGTTTGGATGCACCGGCGAGGTGGATGCCAACTCTCAGAGTGAGAAGAGGGCAATGCACGGTACCGAAGAGGCTAGCAAATATGAGGAGGTGGAAGTTTCAACTTTCAATACTTAAATTAGTCCGAAGAACTCATGCACTTATTATCGGTAACTCTCAATCTAATAAGGAGGTTCACAAAGAGACAAGTACCCCGAGGAGGAATGTATGGGGGTTGGTTATCCTTGCGCATCCTCGACTCATGGTACGTGACTGTACTCTAATATCCGATCCCTCCAAAGATTAGTGATCCATCTAGTAGCTAGAGTTCTCAACTAGTTTTTGTAGTTTTTTTAAAATAAACACGGATTGCCCAAAATACGATACCTATCACTAATAGGCTAGAGCTCTTCACACCAAAAGTTCAAACAGTACGCACAACGATACCTCAAAACTATTGCAAGTTACTACTACAATTGAATAGCAACCTCAATTACCTACTTAAAGTCAAGACACAACTCTGTGCAACAATCAACTCTCTTAACAAGAGAAACATGAAAACTAAAGAGAGTTCCAGCAACAAACTAAACTAAAGCCCTTAAGAAAGATAAACATGAAAACTAAGAGCTAAACATGACAACAACTATGAAAAGATAAAGAACACACAACAAAAGAAAGATACGCATGAAATCCTACGATGTGTTCTAGTTTGAAGTGGAGTGTGTTTCTGTCCCACACAAAGTAATTTGGCTTCTCACTTGTTATGAATAGCAATCAAAGCTAAAGAAAACTAAAAAGTAAACCTAAGAGAGAGACGTTCCAAGCATAGCACATAGCACATGAAGTGATAAAAATATAGTGAGACGGAGGACGAGCTAATGATTGTTGATGAATAAGGGGATGCACGGGGGCATCCCCAAGCTTGGAAGCTTGAGTCTCCTTGAATATTTATTGGGGATGCATGGGGCATCCCCAAGCTTGAGCGTTTGACACTCCCGGATCTTCTTTCATCCTCTCCCCTCGCACACTTGAAAACTCCCTTCATACATGACTCGTCATAAGCTGATTAGAGAGGTTACTACCCTTAATAAAATAATTTTCCTCTACTGGAAATAAAGATTTTCTTGAAGGGCTACTTTTTCTCAAGATTGCAAAAATTATTTTGCAAAGAAAAAGTTAGTGCAAGTCTTGCAAAAGTAAGGAAAGGAAAAACGTGGCAGAATCTATGAAAAACAGAAAAGCAGGTAGTAAATAATTTTCTCGGGGTACTTCTGCAACTCAAATAAAAAAACTCAAAACATACTCTCGAAAGTCAATTGTATTGAGCACACTGTCAAAAAAATCAGATCAAAAAGATGATCTGGTGATTTTAGGCGAATTTTTCCGTTCAAGGACAACATGTCACAACTTTTGAACTTTCTTGCGGTCGGAGGCTAAACTTGGCACAAAGCTTGAAAATAAAGATACAATGATGTTGCTACAGTAGTAACAATCATCAAGACAACTTGGGTTGCCTCCCAACAAGCGCTTTCTTTTACGCCTTTAAGCTAGGCAAGAGGCAAAAAGATCAAGTTTCATCAAGTCAAAGAGAATAGCTAGCCCGTGTAACGGGCTCAAAAGGTAACTTAATCTTTTTCCTAGGGAAGTGTTCCATCCCATTTTTAATAGGGATATGAAATTTTATATTCCCCTCTTTCATGTCAATAACAACACAAACGGTGCGAAGAAAAGGACGCCCCAAAATATTTGGAACATAATTGTCATTGACAATGATAAGAACATCTTCAATCTTCCCCAAAGGTTTCTTTACGGAAGAATCAACGAGGCGAACACCAAAAGAAAAAGGATAAAAAGGTTTAAATTCAAACATATCATACATGCTTTTGCGCATAACGGATGTACCAGCTCCAACATCACATAATGCATAACAAGATAAGTTATTATTTTTAATTTTGGTCATAGGATCCCAACCATCTTCTAGCTTCCTAGGTATGGAGGCTTCTACTCTAAGCTTCTCCTCCCTAGCTTCATTGAGAGCATTATTGTAAGAGCAAGTTTTTCCCCTGAAGGTTTTGGAGATTGTTGGACAAAGCAGTAGTGGAACTAAGATTGTTTTCGAGTATAAACAGATACTTAGGTTCCGAAAGAATGGAGTTTGCAAGTAGAAGGTCGAAGGACAACTCACTGCAGCGGAGTTGAAGATCTTTACCGAAGACTTTGAAGGAAGACGACCCCTAAAAATGTCATCGAGAAAGAAGATGCTCTCGAGGAAAAGCACAATGAGGAGAAAGCTGAAGCTGGATTAGGACTTCGTCTTTTTACTAGTTTCTCTTTATATTCTTGAGTCGTAGGAAAAACCGTACTATAAAGAGGGGTTTGCTAGTTAAGATCTTAGTCGGAGTGAATCTTGTCTGATCAACATAAACCTACAGAAATTCATCTCACTGAGTCGAGTAATAGCTCGAAGGAAAAGTCATCGCACTTCGTGCCTTCGAGAGAGAACTTGTTCGGTGAGTAAGTTTACTTGCTCTGCAAGAAAAGTTGCGCAGTGATTGAAAATCCGACCTTTGTGGACACGCGTCGAGATCTTGCATCGGGTCAGTTCAGTCATTTCACCCATCGGGATCGCCACCTTTAAATACCCTGTTCCTACCCGCCATTTCGGGTTGGCTGCTCCACTGAAGATTACAAGACATAAGTACTGTGAGCATCCTGAGAGAGAACTCGAGAGAAAACAAAAACCCAAGTCTGAACTGTGTTGAGCAACTCACATAGACTTAGGTTGAGATTAGCCGGTCTTTTTATCTTGGAGAACTGCAAGTCTCCTAGACGGCTAGGCGTCGCCTGTCAAGCACTCGAAGAGTAATTGTCACTGCTGAAGGAAGTCTGTAAAGGTTTCGGAGATGTCCTGAATCATCTGCCCCGAGTGAAAACTGGACAAGCTTGAGGAGTTTGTTGCACTGGAGAATAGGACAGAGAGAGTTTTGCTCCAGGTGTTCAATCACCAGTCCCTCCAACCAGACGTAGCACTTTGCAGAGTGTGAACCAGTTTACCAAACATCATCATGTCATGCTCGTTTTCTTTCAAGCATTTACATTCTGTATTTACTCGTACACCTGTTTGCTTTCGGTGTTTCCCCTCGTTCACAATACTTTCGAACCATACACGTCTTTCGATACTGTAATCCCTTCGAGTTTCCATTAGTCCTTCACAGTTTTCATGAATTCCTACTAAGTTCTTTTGAATTTTTTTAAGTGATCATGCACCCCCTCCCCCTCTGATCATTCTTGAAATTTCAATTTGTATCTGAGCTAGGCACTCCCTACGCTCTGCATATTTTGGTCTAACCACCTGGAGTGTTGTCTAGAATGTCGTTTGCATCTGTTCGCTCGGGCGAACCAATTTCTATTTTCAATGGGAAGGACTATCCTTATTGGAAGGACAAAATGAAGAGGAACATTATGGCTATCAATGCTGCCGCTTGGGAAATTGTCAAGAATGGTGTCACTATCAAGTACAAGGATGGCATCACCCCTGCTGAAGCAAAGAAGATGGATCTTGATTATGAAGTCTGGGTGTTCATCACAAACCATCTGATTCTTGAAAAATATCATGAGGTCAAGAATATTCCTACGGCCAAAGGTGTCTAGGACTATCTCGAGAAGATTGGTGAAGGTGTCTCTACTCAGAAAGATGCTCGCATTAACACTCTCCGAAGAAAATTGTATCAGTTCAAGAGGCACGAGGGAGAAAAAGTTAACTCCATCTACAGCAGACTCACCGCTCTTTCAAATGAGATGATTTCCCTCGGTGCTGAAGATATCACCAATCAAATTATCGTCAGAACTTTTCTTCGTGCTCTTGATGATTCCTTCGATCACATTGTGCTGATGATCAAGGAAAGGTCTGATTTCAGAAATCTTGTTGTCGCTGATATTCTCGAGAGACTTAACACCTTTGAGATGGAAGAAGAAGAAAAGTGTGATGTTAATGGAACTCGAAGAAAATCCCATGCTCTCAAAGCCAAAGCTTCACATCACTCTTCTCCTGAAGCTAGTTCTGAATCTGGAGGTGCCTCAGGTGACCCCGAGAATATTGGAAAAGATCTGGAACTGATAATGAAAAGATTCAACCGCTTCCAGAGAAGGAATTCCTCTTCACCGAAGAAAAACTACTCCTCCAGACAGTCAAGCAATTCACCACAACATCGTTTATCATCCAGAAATTCTTCAGCGAAAGATAACTGCTGCTAAAAGTGCAAGAAGCCATGTCACTTCATCACTGATTCTCCTCTCTGGGAAATTGAACTTAGATCCAAGCATTCTCATAGCAACTCGTCGAGCAAGTCGCACCGATCGAGTAAAAACTATGAGTCGAAGAGATATGATTCAAAATCCAGAAAAGACAAGAAAGATGATTCTGATGATGACAAGAAGAATAAGTACCACAAACATCGAGAGAGTTCTTCCTCGAAATCACATTCCTATCGAATAAAGAATTTTCACCGTGCCAAGGACTATCTTGGTAAAGAGATGAACTCTGAAGATGAAGCGTCTGGGACCGAAGATGAATAAAACTCGAGATCTGGTTCTGGTTCTGAGTCTGATGGTTTTGCTGGTCTCACATTTGCTTCGAACAAGACATCGAGTTCATTCTTCACCAACCAAACAAGTGAAGATGAGTCTCCAGCTTACTACTTCATGGCCAAGGCTAAGGTATCCTCTTCTAAGAATTCCTACGATACTTCTGATGGATCTGCTTATGAAAGTCACTCTAGGATAAGCTATGCCAAAGTTTCTATAATTGCTTCTATCCAACAAGATGAACTAGATTCTCTGAGTGAAACTATTCAAAAATCTGAGACTTTGTTGATCGATGAGATTGAGAAAGGTCAAACTTTAACGAATGAGCATGCTGCTCTGAAATAAAAGTATGACGAATTTCCTCTCGACTTGATCTACTGTCAGAACCCTCTGTTAGGTAATGTGATAGGGTTAGCAAGTCACTTGCATCATGTTAAAATTTCAAAAGAAATCTTTGAAATCAAAATCAAAAGCAAAATGGGAGAAGGAACCCCCCCAGATGAATTAATTCAAAAGGCCAGATAAAAATCTTCTCCAAAAATTCATGTTAGATTTTTGAAAAATCTTATAAATGAGTGTGATCACATGTCAAGTGATGTGGGACCCACCCCATGCTCATAGATTTTTCAAATATTCAAACAGTGCCTTGGCATTAATTAAAAACCCCTATTTGATTTAAGATTCAAATTATTTGAATTTTAAAAATGTTCAAACTTTATGAGTGGCTAGTCTATATTATTATGAGGCCATATAAAAAGTTTCAACATTTTATAAAATGGTTTGGTATTTTTATCAGAGCCAAAACAAAGTTACAGAAAAAGAAAGGAAAGATTAAATAGACAGAAAATAGAAAAGGGAAAGGAGCCCACTTACCTGGGCCTCCCCGGCCCAACTCACCGCACCGCAGCCCAAGGCCGCAGCCTCCCCTTGTCGTCTTCCCCGGCGCGGCAAGCAGATCGCTGGAGCGCATGCCGATGCCGGCGAGCACCTGCTAGCCTGCCTAGCGCCTCCCGACTCGTCTAGCCGCGCTTGGAGACTCCCCTCAGCCGTCCCGATGCATCCCCCCCCCCCCCCCCGTCCAGAGCTTCCCCCTTCCTCTCCCGCTCGATTCCATCGCCGCCCGTGAGCAACCGTGGAGCACGCCACCGTCTTCACGCGGCCACCGTCGACGAGAAGACGCACCGTCAAGTCCATCTGCTCCGCCGTCGTCTACAACTCCACCGTGCAGAACGAATCGAAGCCAGGCGCCCCCACGAGCTCGCTAACTTCATCGTCTTCGTCTCCGGCAGCTCCAAAGCTTCCCCACCTCCATCAAATACACAGCTGCACTCCCTGCGTCTGGGTGAGCGTTTCCCCTCAAGCCACGGCACCGCTCCCCTACTCTAGCTCATTCCGCCATGTTCACCGGAGTACCGAGCCGCCATGGACGACGACGAGGTCGCCCCTGTGCCCTATCGTCTCAACCAGTGCGCGCATCGTCTTCCTGGTGTTCTTGCGCGTCTAGCGAGCCCACCGTTGCCTCTCCCCGTGCACTGAGTCGACGACTGCGTCTGGCCAGTGGCTCCGCCGCCGCTGGAACTCGTCGCCGGCGTGACTACGGTGCCTCCCAGCACCCGTACCTTGGCCCATTCGACGCGCGACGTCAAGAGCTACGTCTCAGTGGTCGCAGCGCTTCGAATGGTGCCCGGAATCACCCTCCCCGTGCAGCGCCGCCGCGGTTCAGGTCGCCGGCGACTAGCCGCCGGCAAGTCCGACGTGGCCAGGGTGGTTAGCCCTAATCCACCCCCCTAATGACCCCCAGAGCCGATGACATGTGGGCCCAGCCCCTAAATAAACACTGGATTAAGTTTAAATCATTTTAATTAAGCTTTGAGAGGCTGACCAGTGGGTCCCAGCAGTTAGTGGCCCCCTGACGCCATGCTGGCGCAGTGCCGACGCCATAAATGAATTTCCAGAGTAAATTGATTTAAAGAAATTCCAGAAAATAGCTCAAACTTTGGAAATTCATAGAAAATTCATATTAACTCCAATTGGACAAACAATATATGAAAAATGATCAGGAGAAAATAAGCTATCCAAAAATCCAACTTTCAACTATGTTTGAGTTGATTTTAAAATGGGACCAGTAGCATATGTCATTTGAATTATTTGGAATTTATCCAAATTCAATTCAAATGCTTTTGCACCTTGGACCATGGAAATATGCTATATTTCAACCACACATCAGAGGCATATCATACACTTTTCGAAATATTTCAAAATGATGAAACAATGTCACATGTAACTTGACTAAGTTTGAATTCAAATTGGAGTTTGAATTTGCAATTCAATTTGCAATATACTCCATTTAAATGGAATTGCTTCACACATCAAAGCATATAAATCAAGTTTCAACCTTCCATCATGTGATTGTGCATTTTATTTACTTTGCTACCTTGTTTGTTATTTGTCGAGTAGAGGTGGAACCGGAGCAGGAGACTGCCCCCTTCGTTGAAGACCCAGAACCCGAACCTCGTCAGCAAGGCAAGCAAACCCCCCATTGATCATGTCGATAAAATCCCACTTCCCTCTCATGTCTCGCTTATGCATTGTTTAGGATGATTACCATGATGCGTTTCTACCGCATAGATGAACCCATTCCTTTGCATGACCTATCAATTGTCACAGTAGTAGGCAAAACCACAATCCTAGAAAATGTAGGAGTTGTTTGATATCATGTGGCCCCTGCAAATATTATCTCTTATTGCATGCTTAGAATGATACCATAATGATACTGTTATGAGAGTCGGGATGGTAGTGATCATGAGGTTGATGGTAGAAACGTGTTGGTGAATCGACCCTAATACAAGGTGAACGATGAGAGGCTGTGTAGGAGTACACGGTGGGTTGTCTCGTTGAACACCGCCCTAAGTCTGAGTTCTTGTGTGGTGATCCAAGATGAAGAGTACAACCACACATTGGGCTCACTGACCCCTCTCAACCTATTAACTCATCCCTTTCGATGTCCAGATGTCGCAATAGTTCGGAGTTCTGGTAGGTCTGTGGCCTGGATGCTAAGTGAGAGAACGGCTCACCCGAGACCGGCTTATGCACCACGCACACATCACTTGGGTCCACTTCGGTAAACCGGCCGGGTTCACTATAGTGGTAGACAAGCCAAGTAGGCGGCTTTCTCGGACTAGATCGGCTATGAGGTAACAGTTGTGGTGAGCATCCTCGCCGACACTTCTTGAACGGTGTCGAGTACAAAGGCGGTAAATGATGATCATGTGTGTGTAGCGGTACACCCCTGCAGGGTTAACAAAACTATTCGAATAGTCGCGTCCGCGGTTATGGACTGCTTGGAAAGCTTAGCTTGATTATTAGACAATTTGAACTGGATACTTCTAAAACACACCAAGATAAGTGTGAGTGCTATGGCGTGCTTTCTCGTGGGGAAGTCGAGGAAGGCACCATAGTGGTGTAATTGGTTAGAGAAAGTAGTGGACTCGTGTACGCTTCTTACCTCAAGTCTGGTACTCGTAGTTCAGGACTAGCCAAGTCAAAGCTGGCATTTCTGCAAGTGAAACCCCACCTCCCTTTACCTTGATACATGTGCATGAGTAGTATAGCTCCTATGTAAGTCTTGCTGAGTATGACTTTGTACTCACGTTTTCTTAATCTATGTTTTAGATGAAACCACTGACCCCGAAGGTGGCTTCTTCATCGAGCTGGACGACTGAAGATCAAGCTAGTCTAGTCCCAGTCAGACGACTGGTTCCCTCGTGGAGGGCATGTGTTTAAATAAGGCTTCTTAAGCCATTTGTTAAACTTGTCTGTACTCAGGCATAATTTGCTTCCGTTTGTGTTGTAATGTTGGATCACATGTTTGTGATCTCTGTGTGCACTCTATAAGAGTTATCAAATGTATACTTTGTAGAGAATTGCAATGATACCTGCTGTTCATACATGGCATGTGTGCTGCGTGTATGTTTATAACACGCATGTCTTTGTATGGGTTTTCGAGACCTTAGTTGTGATCTGGCTGGCGGTCTTTCATACACCAAGTGGCCCTTAGATGTGCGCAGCTTGGGGCATCGCGATGCGATTGTTCGAGACTCAGTCTCGTGCACACTTTGTGGTATGATCGAGCCCGCCCTAGACCCCGACTAAGTGATCGGGCTGGAGTACGTCTATGTAAGAGTTATGAGATAGTCGATAGTACGGTTGAGGCGACTTGTCTTTGAATATGGGAGTTCACCACCCATATCATTAGACTTGTGTGCAGACGATGAGGATCCATCTCAGTTGATCATCCGGCCTGGATGGGATGCCCCTCACGTACGATGCTTTCCGAGAACGTTCCGTGCTTGGCCTTGTCTGCTTAGACAAGTGGGTACGGTTCTCGGCTCTCCATATGACTATGTCTTAGCTGTACTTGCATACGCTAACCCCGGTCCCGACATCTACTCTCTGTGGACTACAAGAAGCTGACCTACGAATTCCTTCAAAGGAAAATCGCTCTCGAGAAACTGAGAGAGGCTCATGAAGAGTTGGAGAATGTCAATCTCACGATCATTGCTCGACAAGGCAGAAGCTAAAAATGAATCTACTTCACCTTTCTTAACTTGTTTGGAATGAAGTAAAACTGAGTCTATTTCTAAGATGTCGAAAGGAAAGGAACCTATTGTCATTGATGATGCTAACCCCTCAGTCGAGGAAACTGTTACCGAGGAACTCCTCAGGTTGAAAGATTTATTTGATACACGCATGTTCAAAAGTGTTCAGGGACACCAGTACCTATGTGATATCCTAAAGAAGGCTCTTCTTCATAGGAATCCTTGACAGGAATGTGTTGGTTTCGTGAGGAAACTCAACCCTGATGGCACCTACTGGGAGCCCGAGCAGTATCCTAAAACTTTCTGGGTTCTAGCGAAATAAAAGCCCATTGATATTGCTAACCTTTTAGGTTTAAACTGCAAAATTGATAAGACCATTGTTGACGAATCAATTGATTCTGACTACAAGCTAATCAAAGATCAGGAAGGAAAAGTGTCTGATGAATTCATTGGTACTCCTTCGAAGAATGGTTTCTATAAGTGACAGATTCGGGTTCGCAAATCTCTCGTAGAAAAACTTCCCCTAACCATTCTATGCAGGGAAAATCCTCGGTACCACCGAAACACTACTAGTCTCTCGAGGATAGAAATGAACCTCTGGTGCCTGCTTCAAATGTTCCCCAGAAGGAATACTATCGAGTAGATAGAAATGTTTATCTTCATCGTGATAATAACGACAAAATTGCTTTTACCTACCAGTACTCTAACCCATCTCCGAGGAATTATGCTTATGGTGTGCATGATGGCCCCCCTCGCCAATATGATCCTGTTCGCTATAATACCACTGCTTCATCTAGCACTTCCATGCCTTCTCAGTCACCTGCTCATTTGTGGGTGGTTAAGAAGAACTAATTCTTCTGCAGGGCTATGTCTCCGGTGGATCCGAATGGGTCATGGATAGTGGTTGTACAAATCATATGACTGGAGACAAAGATTTGTTCACCGAAGACAAACTTACTATATCTTCTCAGAGATATATTACCTTCAGTGACAACAACAAAGGAAAAGTACTTGGTTTGGGTAAGGTTGCTATATCGAAGGATAAGCATATTGACAAATTTATGCTTGTTCAATCTCTAGGATATTGTTGGGACCCGGGGTTAGCGTATGTAATTCCGGTCACAATGCAATCACGTGGAGAGCCGAGAGTCGTACCCACTTGTCTAAGCAGACAAGGCCAAGAACAGATCACTCTCGGTAAGCATCAAACGTGAGGGGCATCCCATCCAGGCCGGATGATCAACTAAGATGGGTCCTCATCGTCCGCGCACAAGTCTAAATTCTTATGGGTGGTGAATCCCATACTCATAGACAAGTCGCCTCAACCATGTTATCGATTGAATCATAACCCTTACATAGACTTACTCCAGCCCGATCACTTAGTCGGGGTCTAGGGCGGGCTCGATCATACAACAAAGTGTGCACGTGACAGAGTCACGAGCAATCGCATCGCGATGCCCCAAGCTGTGCACATCTAAGGGCCACTTGGTGTATAAAAGACCGCCAGCCAGATCTCAACTAAGGTCACGAAAACCCATACTAAGACATGCATGTTATAATCATACACGCAGCACGCATGTCTAGTATAAACAGATGGTAATCACAACATGAACTCTACAAACTCAGTCTTTATAACTTCTGCTAAACAGAGCAGACATAGTAATTGTATTACAAGCAGAGATCACATGATTGTGATCCAACATTTCATCAAATATCAACGGAAGCAAATTATGTCTTAGTAAAGAAAAGTTTAACAAATGGCTTAAGAAGCCTGAAAGAAAAGTACAACGACCCTCTAGAGGGCACATGCTGCTGCCTGGAACTATACGACTTGGTCCACGTCGAGCTCGAGGTAGAGGCCACCATCAGGGTCAGTGGTCTCGTCTCTAAAACATAGAATAAGCAAACGTGAGTACAAAGTCGTACTCAGCAAGATTTACATAGGAACTAAACTACTCATGCACATGTATCAAGGCAAAGGGAGGTGGGGTTTCACTTGCAGAAGTGCCAGCTTTGACTTGGCTAGTCTTGTACTACGAATACCAGAAAGAGGTAAGGAGCATACACGAGTCCAAGTAACCAGTCTCCAACCAATACACCACTATGGATACTTCCTCGAATTCCCCACGAGGAAGCACGCCATAGCACTCACACTTATCTTGGCAAGTTTTATAAGTATCCGGTTCAAGTTATCTATGATCAAGTAAAGGAAACCAAGTAGTCCATAACCGCGGACACGGCTATTCGAATAGTTCATTAACCCTGCAGGGGTGTACTGCTACACACACGCCTCATCAGTTACCGCCTGGGGATGGACCCTTCAAATGAGTACCGGCGAGGATGCTGCCACGGCACTTCACTCACGGCACCATCTCTAGTCCTAGGGAGTCGCCTATTTGAGTTGGGACCACAATCGGAATCCGGCCGATTGTTCTGATGCGGACTCAAACGTTGTGTGACCGCCATCAAGCTCAACTCGATCATGATCACTTGATTCAACGTGCCCACAACCTACGCCAACCACTTAACTTGGTTCCACCTGCTTGAGATCGTTAATGGGAGAACTACTTGCGACTCCTGGACAGGTCCGGGGTGAGGTACTAGGCCGAGAGGGGTCAGTGAGCCCAATGTGTGGTCATACTCTTAGTCTTGGATAACAACACAAGAACTCAGGCTTAAGGCAGTGTTCAACGAGACAACCCACTGTGTACTCCTACACAGCCTCTCATCGTTCACCTTTGTTTAGGTTAGATTCACCAACACGTTACCACCATCATTCACATGATCACTACCATCCCGACTCACATCAAAGTAGCCTCAGGTAACAACTCTAAGCATGCAATAAGCTGTAACAGTTGCAGGGGCCACATGATATCAACCAACTCCTACATCTGCTAGGATTATGGTTTGCTTACTACTGTGACAAAATGATAGGTCATGCAAAGGAATGGGTTCAACTAGCGGTAGAACGTATCATGGTGACATCCTAAACATGCATTTGCGAGAATGAGAGGGAACTGGGATTTTATCGACATGATCAAAGAGGGGGTGCTTGCCTTGCTGACGATCACGAGGTACTAGCCTTCTGACGTGAGGTTGAACTCGTCTCCGAGATCAACTCTACCGAGAAGAAGCAATCACCGAAGCACTAGAAGTAAAGCACAATCAAGATAATACAATGCACAATCAATATGTAATAGAAAGTATGGCAATGTGCTGATGTGACTTAGGTTTAATTTGCAACATGTTAATTGAAGTTGATTTGAAAAGTAAATTCAAATTCAAACTCCAAATGTTATTCAATTTAGTTCAACTTGCATTTTCTAATGTTGGTACTTTGTAAACCAAGTGATCATATGTGTGAATTGCTTCTGAAGTACAAGTGAAGTGTGGTGCATTTCAATGGTTGAAGTTGGAATAGCTTTTGAATTGAATTTGAAATAATTCCAATTAAATCAAATAGAAAAAGCTACTGCTCCCTTTTTAAGACAAACTCCAACATAGTTGAAAGTTGGAAATTTGGATAGAGGATTTTCTCCTGATCATTTTTCATATGTTACACTTTGAATTTGGAGTTATAGTTTAAAAGATATTCAATTTCAAAGTTTTGCTTATTTTCTAGAATTTAATGAATTTCTTTAATTATTTTAAAAGGTTTTTCTATTTATTGCGTCATTAAGACGTCAGCATGACACAAGGGGGGGTGGCTGACCAGTGGGTCCTGGCTGTCAGTGACCCAGGGGTTAAAACCCGGTTTAATTAACCCACAGGTTAATTAGGGGGCCCCTGGTCCCACCTGTCAGCGAGAGAGGGGAGGGGGTTAGGCGCTGGGTTAGGGGCTAACCGACCGGCGGCTAGACGCCGGTGGCCTAGCCACGGCGGCGGCCTCGTCGGAATCGGCTAGGGCCCACGGGGAGGGGAACGGAGGGCACGGGCATGATGCCCGCGACGTCGCGCGTCGGCTAAGGCTACTGGGGGTTCAATGAGGCGCTCGGGGCCACGACAACGACGACGAAGGCGGCGGCTGAAGCTCCTGGTCATGGCAAAATGGCACGGAGAGCACGGGGAGAAGCACAAATAGGGGGGGACGAAGCTCCGTTCTCACCTGAGCACGAAGGCGAGCTTGGGGCGGCCGGGGAGGAGCTGGACGAGGCGGATTTCTCGCTGGAGTTTGTTGCGGCCGGCGGAGAGGATGTGAAGGGGGCGACGCCTCTGGTGAAGCTCTGCTCAAATTGACGTGGGGGATCGGCGTAGTCGTTGACGGCGGATCTCCTGGACACTTCAGCTCAACGAGAAGGGGCCGGTGGCCACGCGCAGGCACGACGGCGGCGAGGAGAGCTCTCGGGCTTGCGCGGAAAACGGCGAGAGAGGGAGAGGGATGAACTGGGAGAGGGGGAAGAAGGACCTGGGGTCTTCCAAATGCTGCGTGGCAAGAGAGGAAGAGGAGGGGGGGTCTGCGCTGGCCAGAGGAGGAGGTGGCGGCCATGCCCGCAGCGCACGGCTCCTCCAGCGCTCCTTCTGGCAAGGAGGAAGAAGACAAGGGGGCTGGAGTGGGCTGGGCCAGATGGGCTTTCGCCCGTGGGCGCAAGGTAAGCTCTCTTCTGTTTTTCTTTTTATTTGTTTTCTGTTCTTTTTGTTTTGCCCTAAAATAAATAGCCAGGGCATTTTATAAAATCCCCAATTAATTTTATAAAACCTAGGTGACTCTATAGAAGTCAACCCCAAGTTTTGGGAATTTTTGAAATTCAAATTATTTGAATTTCAATTCAAATAGGCAATTGATTTAATTTCCAAGCCACTATTTGGATTATTGAAAAATCTATGAGCATGGGATTAATCCCAAATCACTTTTAAAATGATCACACTCAGTTTTAGGATTTTTCAACATATCCAAAAGAATTTTGGAAAAATATTTATTTCTGGCCTTTTTTATTTAATTCATTTAGGGCTTTTCTTCTCCCCATTTCCTTTTATTTTGCCATTTTTTTTCAAGAGGCAAAAATGCAAGTTTAGAAAAGCACAAACCTAAATTAGGGTTCTGACAGATATAATCTTATGTCTATCTCAAAACTTTGTGATATGGGTATGCTTGTATTGTTCTCTGCTTCTCGTTGTGTTGTCTTTACACAGGATGATTATTCCTTCATGTTCGAAGGATACCACAAAGGTGATCTTTATATTGTTGATTTCTCTTCGGGACCTGCTGTGTCCACATGCTTAATGGCTAAAGCCACTTCTGGTTGGTTATGGAATAGAAGACTTGGTCATGCAGGGATGAAAAATATTCAAACTCTTATCTCGAAGAAGAATATCTTTGGTATTGAAAATGTGAAATTCGATAAAAATCGTCTATGCGGTGCCTGTGAAGCCGGAAAGATTGCCAAGAAACATCACTCAGCAAAGACTATCTTGACTACTACTCGTCCTCTTGAATTACTTCATATGGATTTATTCGGTCCTCAAAATTATGCTAGCCTTGGAGGTAACAAGTATGGTCTGGTTATTGTTGATGATTTCTCTTGATATACTAGTGTTTTCAATCTAGATGACAAGAGCAAAGTTGTTGAAAATTTCAAAACTTTCACAAAGAGAGCACAGACTGAGTATGAATTATCTCTCAAGCATATCAGAAGTGATAATGGTACAGAATTCAAAAATACTCATATCAAAGAATTTCTTGATGAATATGGCTTTACTCATGAATTCTCGGCTGCGTATACACCGCAAAAAAATGGTGTGGTCGACAGAAAGAACCGAACTCTTATTGAAATTTCCAGAACAATGCTTGCTAAGTACAAGACTCCTATCAGGTTCTGGGCCAAATCAATTAACACTGCATGTCATATCATCAACAAGGTTTATCTGCACAAATTTCTGAGGAAAACTTCACATGAGCTTATCACTGGTAAAAAGCCAAATGTTTCATATCTCAGGGTTTTTGGTACTCCATGTTATATCAGAGATATGAATCATAGCTCCAAGTTTGCCCCAAAGTCACACGAAGATTTTCTCTTAGGTTATGGTTTGAATTCTCACACTTACAGAGTATACAACTCTCATCTTGGCAAAGTTGTAGAAACTGTAAATGTTCGATTTCATGAAACTAACAGCTCTCAAAAGGAGCAATTACCTCTTAACCTTGGTGAACCACCTTTGGATCAAGTTATTAGGTACATGGCTATTGGAGATATTCGTCCTGTCGAAGGAAATGCACATCAGGCCAACAAGGATGGTGATGATCCAATGTTCCCACACATAGCCCGGGGCACTGGAGATCAACATCCTGAAGTCAATGATGCACAGGACGAAGGAAATCATATGAACGAAGAAAATGCTCAATCCGAAGGACAAGCTGAACCCGAAGGAAATGATCCCGAGGGACAAGCTGCTCCTGAAGGCCAAGCTGATCCCGAAGAACAACCGGATCCTCAAGCTAACGAAGGAGCATTATCTCGTGTTCGAAGAAAAGTGGACGTCGACTCAATGCCCGAAGAGATTCGTCTACCAGGTCGTCCCACCACTCGCTCCCGTACTCGTTTAGCTAACTTCTGTGGAAATTTCTCGTTTGTATCTATCCTAGAACCGTCAAAATTCGATGAAGCCATGAAGGACTCAGACTGGATGACTGCCATGCTCGAAGAACTTAACCAGTTCTAGAGAAATAAAGTCTGGTCCCTCGTCAAAAGACCTGATCCCAAGAAGCATAATATCATTGGTACAAAGTGGATTTTCATAACAAGAAAGATGAAGATGGTATTGTTATAAGGAATAAAGCTCGACTGGTTGCACAAGGTTACACCCAAATCGAAGGTATTGATTTCGGTGAGACTTATGCTTGAGTTACTCGACTTGAATCCATTCGTGTCATGCTTGCTTCTGCAAATTACAATGGTATATTACTATATCAAATGGATGTCAAAAGTGCATTTCTTAACGCTGAAATCGAGGAAGAAGTATATGTTATGCAGCCACTAGGTTTTGAAGACCCGAAGAATCCTGATATGGTGTACAGGTTGCACAAGGCCCTCTATGGGTAAAAGCAAGCACCTCGTGGTTGTTATGAAACTCTCAAGGATTTTCTTCTGAAGAAAGTCTTCAAACCAGGAACAACTGATCCGAATCTTTTCACTCGTGCATACAAAAATGATCTTTTTGTGTTTCAAATTTATGTTGATGATATTATCTTTGGCTGTACTAACCCTGATATCAGCGAAGAATTTGGTCGAATGATTTTGAAGAAATATGAAATGTCTATGATGGGTGAGTCGAAGTTCTTTCTCGGACTTCAAATCCGTCAATTGAAGAATGGGACATTTATCTCTCAAGAGAAGTATCTCAGAGATTGCCTGTAGAAGTTTGATCTTGTCAATTGCAAAACTATCAAGACTCCAATGCCTACGAATGTTCACCTAGATGCAGATGAGAAGGGCAAACCTTTCGACCAGAAGAAATATCGCTCGATGATCGGTTCTCTTCTTTACCTATGTGCATCTAGACTTGACATTATGCTATCAGTTTGTATGTGTGCTCATTTTCAGGCAAACCCAAAAGAATCACATCATATTGCTTTCAAGCGAATTCTTCGATATGTTCCACACACACCTACCTTGGGAATCCATCGCCACCTCCCGCCCCTTCACCACCTCGACAAGTTATGCCATCTACCACCCCAGCTGCCGAACCCCAGCCTCAAGTTGAGACCGACAAGAATGTTCTGTTCGAGCAAGAATTACCAGCCCCTGTTCCATCCGCGCAGAAGGATTACTCCTCTAATCAAACCCTGCACGAAGGAGAAGAAGAAAACGTGGATTTCACCACAATTTCCTCTCGCCAAGAGGCACCGCCTGCAACAGATGAGGCCGCTGCCGAAGAATAAAGTTCTGATAATGCAAGTTCTGATAGATCCTCATCCTCCTCAAGTTCTTCGAACGAATAAATGGTAGACGCTTTCGAGAATTTTGATGCTGATCTAGAGGCCATGAAAAATGAAGAGGCCAAGCAAAATCAGATTGCCGACGAAGGAGATGTCGTCGATGAGCAAGCCGAGGAAAATGCTCATGCTGCTATTCCAACTCAGGACATTGTCAATGTTCGATCTTCCCAACCTCGTGGTGGTGAGCCCATTCTGCAAATGCCAGACAATGCAGCTGAAGTGTTTCCCGTCGATGAGTTGCTGCACTCTACGCATCCAAGAGAAATGCTGCCTCTGTTCCGCCCAGATGTCCCTTAGGGAGGTCCCATTTTCAAGAGGAGAGAACATAGGCAATATTTCTTCCGGCCCAATCCCTACGAGAAACCAAGGAATGCTTACTCTCTTCGGTTTTGGACCCAAGAGCAGGCTATATATTAAACTCGTGTGCTATGCAACAAGGCCAGAATTTTTCAACATCAATATCTTGATTTTCCTTCGGTGTACCCCACATCATGCTTCGAGAATGTGGCCGAGAAAATTGATGGACTTCATGCTCACAAGATGTTTGCTCTCGACTGTGGATTCAATCCAGAGCTCATCAAGCAGTTTTATGCCACACTCTATGTCACTTGTGATCCTGAAGACTCGAAGACTTGGAAATTTGACTACATGATTCAAGGCCAAGTGTTTCTCATGATTATCGATGAATTTCTCGCAGTAATCAATTCGCCTCGTGTCGAAGGATCACCACACAAGCTGCATGATCTTCCTTCCCCAACTCCAATGGAATTTTCCTCGCTGATGAATCTAGATGTCGTAGGAGATCACTACCCTGATGAGCCGAAGCCCAAGCACTTAGTCTTCGAAGCCAAATCTTGGTTTTATATTCTGTCGAAGACGTTGATGCCAATGCTCGATGTTCATGACAACTTTCCAATTCCCAATGATGTGCAACTCGCGCGTATGAAGCTGGTCCATGGTCATCCTTTCGACTCTGAGGACTACTTCATTCATACGATTTTTTCATGTGCTGATGAGCACAATGCCCACAAACCTTATGCACCTTGGCTCATGGAAATATGCAATTACTCTCGGGACATGCCATTCCCCATATTAATCTACCCGAAGATTTTTTACTCCACCAGTCAGAGAAGTGCTGCAGATTGTTGCTCGACCCAATGATCGCTTTGCTGAGCATACTGGAATTCGAGCACATATGACCGAAAGAAATGTTCGCTTGAAGTTTATCAAGCCTGTGCATCACATGGAAGTTTCTCTTCGCTCTCAGCAGATGCTTCAACACCACATCGATCAAGATTCCGTGCAAAAGAAAAAGATGATGACTGAGATAAACCATCTGCGCAACATCACAATGAATAACAATCAACTTCTTCGTGAATGTCTTTGAAGGGATTGGAAAGTTCTGCGCAAATTTAACTCCCTCGGTCAACTGCAGCTCTGTGGATTCGAAGAATTTCCTCCGCATCTGCAGAGGCAATGGACAAATGATGATCGTGTCGATCGACCAGATTCAGCAATTCCATTGCTGCCGAAGAACAGGGATGTCCTCAGCGTCGATGATTATTATCACATAACTTTTGATGTTTTCTCCTCCGACTCCGACCCCGACCAAGCTCCTCGACGCACTGCGAGAGTTTACTCTCCACTTCCTCGAAACCCCAAGACCCCTCCAGAGTCCCAGATGGAATCCTCTGGTGATCAGCACTCCTTCAGGACGAAGATTACTCCTCGAGGCGGTCGCCCCCTTCGAAGTGCTACTACGCTCGATGAATCTTCTCGTCGTCGCCAGCGATGCTCAAGCGAGTAGGGATTTCTTTCGGCCCTATTCTCTCGACTTTTTGTTCGTTGTGACAAAAAGGGGGAGATGTAGTGACATCGAAGAAATTAGTTTTCCATCGGGGTTAAGGGCTTTTCTTTTTGGTCGTTGAACTTTAAACTTTGAGTTTCCGAGTGGTTTCAACAAAATTTCGATTCACATTCAATCTGGTTGTAACTAACTCTAAGTAGGTCCGTGAACTGATGCCTTTATCGTAAGATATCTATCTGCTATGCTTGTGTTATATAACCTTTTGCAAGAAGTTATCTTTCATATAAGTTCACAGGTTAATCGAGGCGGTTGCATATTTCTCATTGAATATTATTTTAATTGCAATCTTGCTCGCTAAGATCATGATGTTTTTCCCTCGACTCGGTCCCTATAAAATGTGCACTTCACTAGAAATTTACATCTTCCTTGCATACATCAAGGGGGAGTATATCATCAATCTTAGCTTTGGTTTATCATCAAAAACTCAAAACTTTTCTATTATTTATCGATGCCTGTTTGTCAACAGTCGTCCAAAAAGGGGGAGATTGTAAGAGCAAGTTCTGCTCCCGATGGTTTTGGAGATTGTTGGACAAAGCAGTAGTGGAACTAATATTTTTTTTGAGTATAAACAGATACATAGGTTCCGAAAGAATGGAGTTTTCAAGTAGAAGGTCGAAGGACAACTCACTGCAGCGAAGGTGCAGATCTTTATCGAAGCCTTTTAAGGAAGACGACCCCTAAAAATGTCGTCGAGAAAGAAGATGCTCTCGAGTAAAAGCACAACGAGGAGAAAGCTGAATTTGGATGAAGACTTAGTCTTTTTACTAGTTTCTCTTTATATTCTTCACTCGTAGGAAAAACCGTACTATCAAGAGGGGTTTGCTAGTTGGGATCTTAGTCGAAGTGAATCTGCTCTGCTCAACATAAACCCACAGAAAGCCTACCAAGAGAAATCTCACTGAGTCGCGTAATAGCTCGAAGGCAAAGTCATCGCAGTTCGTGCCTTCGAGAGAGAACTTTTTCGGTGAGTCAGCTTACTTTCTCCGCAAGAAAATTTGCACAGTGATTGAAAATCCGACTGTTGTGGACACGTGTCGAGTTGTTGCATCGGGTCACTTCAGTCATTTCACTAATCGGGATCGCCACCTATATATACCCCGCACCTACCCGCCATTTCGGGTTGGCAGCTCCACCGAAGATACCAAGACAAAAGTACTGTGAGAATCCCGAGAGAGAACCCGAGAGAAAACTAAAACCCAAGTCCGAACTGAGTTGAGAAATTCACAGAGACTTAGGGGTAGATTAGCCGATCTTTTTATCTTGGAGAACTGCAATTCTCCTAGACGGTTAGGCATCGCCTGTCAAGTAGTCGAAGAGTAATTGTTAGTTCTGAAGGAAGTCTATAAAGGTTTCGGAGATGTCCTGAATGATCTACCCCGAGTGAAACCTGGACAAGCTCGAGGAGTTTGTTGCAATGGAGAATAGGACGGAGAGAATTTTTCTCCAGGTGTTCAATCACCAGTCCCTCCAAACAGACGTAGGACTTTGCAGAGTGTGAACTGGTATACCAAACATCATCGCGTCAGGCTCATTTTCTTTCAAGCATTTACATTCTGTATTTACTCGTACACCTATTTGCTTTCGATGTTGCCCCTCATTCTCAATACTTTCAAACCATACATGTCTTTCGATACTGTAATCCCTTCGAGTTTCCTTTAGTCCTTCGCAGTTTGCATGAATTCCTTCTAAGTTCTTTAGAATTTTTGGAAGTGATCATTCACCCCCTCCCCCTCTGATCATTCTTGATCTTTCAATTAGGGATATGCTCCGTGCAGGCAAGATTTAGTATGCTAGTGTGGGGTTCTCTAGACATTTTGTGTAGTAAGCTAATAACTTCTGAGAGGGTGCAACTATCAAAATCAATGTCACTACTATCAAAGGTGCTAGTGGTGTCATCTAGGCTCAGTTGTTTGGAAGCCTCTATGTTCATAGGAGTTTCTTCTTCTATGGTTGAGGTAATAGCATCACCATTAGTAGGTCCAATGGGACTAGGAGTGTGTTGGGTGCTAATAGTTTGGGTATTCTCAATAGCTTGGATAGTAGCAACAGTGTGGTGTGTAGGAAAGCTCTTAATTCTATCCTCTTCCTCTTCTTCTCTAGGCCATCTTTCTTTGAGTTTAGCCATCATCCTAATGTTTTAATTAATTTTCAATTGGATAGCATTAATAGGAGTGTCACTCCTCTCCTCGAGGGGAGGGGTTCTAATTTTAAGCATATCAATATCAAGGGCTAAGTTGTCTACCTTCAAAGAGAGATTATCTAATTTGTCTAATCATTCCTCTACACTCTTGTTGAAGGCTTTTTGGGTAGTGATAAATTACTTAAGCATGCTTTCTAATTCAAAGGTGGGGTTCTTGTTGCTAGGATAAGTGTTGTTGTTCCCATAGTTGGATGGGAACGGTCTACGATTGATAGCAAAATTACCCCTATAAGCATTATTGTTGAAGTTGTTTCTACAGACAAAGTTCACATCTACTTGTTCTGGAGAAACCAAAGAATTTAAAGGAACATCATGAGGATCAATAGGACATTGCTTGGTAAGTAGAGACATAATCAAGTCAAATTTTTAATTTAGGGAGGAAATCTCCTAGACAAAGTTTACCTTCCTACCTGTTGGAGCTCGTTCGGTGTGCCATTGGGAATAGTTGGTCATCATTTCATCTAGAAGTTTTGTGGCAGCACCAAGTTTTGTTGACATAAAGGTTCCTCCTGCGGATGAATCTAATAGGTTCCGCGAGGTAAAGTTCAAGCCTGCATAAAAATCCTGGATAACCATCCAAGTAGTCAAACCATGTGTAGGGCATTCTTTTAAAATAGATTTCATTCGTTCCCAAGCTTGGGCAACATGTTCATTATCCAATTTCTTAAAATTCATAATGTTGCTCCTCAATTGGATAATTTTAGCAGGTGGGTAGTACTTCCCAATAAAAGATCCCTTGGACTTATCCCAAGAATCTATACTATTCCTAGTCAAGGATTGAAACCAGATTTTAGCTCCGTCCCTTAAAGAGAAAGGGAAAAGCTTAAGCTTAACAATATCACCTTCTACTTCTTTATACTTTTGCATATCATAGAGTTCAACAAAATTATTTAAGTGTAAAGCAACATCATCTCCAACACCAAAGAATTGACCTCTCATAACAAGGTTCAGAAAGGCAGGTTTAATTTCATAAGAGGTAGTTGAGGTAGCATGTGTAGCAATAGGAGTGCAGATCAAATCATTGTTGTTGTGACTAGTGAAGTCACACAACTTGGTGTTTCAGTGGAACGCATAGTAGAAACAGGTGTGAGAAATAATTTTTTTGTGATTTTTGATAAAGATGACTAAGATAAAAACTGAAAGGTAAACTAACTAGACTAAAAAGCAAAGGTAAAAGATAGTATGCAACTCACCTATCTTGAAGATTGGAGTCCCCGGAAACGGCGCCAGAAATTTTCTTGATACTAACTCCTCGTTGGTTAGCCCAAGTGGAAGGTTAGATGTAGTGTAGCAGCAAGATTTCCCTTGGCAAAGATACCAAGGTTGAGTATCGACCAGTAGGACTCCGATACCTTCAAGTAGGTGGTAAAGTGAACAATGGCGCCGTTCACAACCTTAGGTTGCTTACTTAACGTGGACCTGCACACAAATACAAATAACTTTGCTCCCAACGAGTACATAGAGGTTTTCAATCTCTCTGGCCTTGCTGCTTACAAAGGATCAACGCAACATATCATAGGTAGTGATAACTAGAACTGGAAAGTAAAAACAGGAAATAAATTGAGCGTGTAAACAATGATGAAAATATGGAACGGGGTCCCATGACCTTTACTAGTGATGTCTCTCTCCCAAAAGATGATAAAACTGCTATGCGAGGTAAACAAATCACAGCTGGGCAATTGACTGTATTACGGGCGCAAACCAATGCTAACTATGCTACAAAGAAAGGAAGAGGCTCAAAAGCATGGGCGGTACGCCAAAATAAGTAGACCGAAATCCATCTGCATCTACTACTAATCATCCACCTTGAGATATCTATCCAGAACATCTCTCTGGTATTAAGTTGCGAGACCCACCCAAAGTGTACACCCAAAGCAACAGACAACTGCATTAAAAGAACTTTGCGTAAAGTAAACAATCCTTGCAACCGTGGTTACAAGCACCGTTGTTTTCCCCCTTGTGGCAACAACATATCCCCTAGACTCATGTTTCTGTCACTCAAGCTAGTCATCAGGGGGCATGAACCCACAATCAAGCATAACGCTCCCTCTTGGAGTCACTACCTACTAGTTGGCCAAAGCAATAAACATCAACGAAGATCATGAAAGAATTACTCAAGAACAAAAATATAAAAGATAAGAACCAAATATATTACTCAATCACAATCTGAACATAGTCTCATAATCCATCAGATGCCAGCAAACTCCGCATAGCAACACCAGAAATAATTACCTATGTGCCTTGATCATGTAGGGAATCTCACAAGGTCTAATCCATGAAGAACAAAGTGGGGAGGAGATCATCACATATCTACTAATCATGGACCCATGGTAAAAGGTGGACTAATCATGGATCATCCGGGAAGCGTCCATGATGGACGACAAGCTCCCGGAGGTCAATCCTCCCTTCGGCAGGATGCAGGGAAGAGGTCTGCTAGCGCTCCCGATCTTGGAAGCGCGGTAGCAGTGGAAAAGAGACAAGATCGCGAAAAAGGGTTCTGTCTTCGGAGGTTCCCCGTGACAGAGAATAAATAGGCGAAGGGGGCACCCTAGGGGGCCACCAAGGGTCCAGGCGACCCCCCTGGCGCGGCCCCACTCCTGGCCATGTCGGGAGGGCGCCTGGGGCCCTGATGGGTCCCCTCTGGCCCCTCCTCGGTGATTCCCGAAGCTTCTGAAGCGCTGATTTTTTATTGTATTTTCTCAGAATTTTTGGAGCATTTTTAATACAGGGGAAACCTGAAATAGAAAAATAGCAGAAAACAGGAACTGTCACTGGGGTGCACTGAGTTAATAGGTTAGTCCAAATATGACCAAAAGTGTATGAAAGTGTATATAAAACATAGCAATATCACACAAAACATGCATGGAGCAAGCAGAAATTATAGATACGTTTGGGACGTATCAATGATCTAGCAATGGATATGATGCAGACCAGTGACGGAGTCTGTGCCCAATACCTCACGATGATGCTAGAAGGCCCGGCTTACACCTGCCTCAAGAATCTCCCCGTGAACTTCATCAGCTCCTGGTCAGAGCTGAAGGAGAAGTTTATAAAAAATTTCCAAGGCACATGCCGGCGTGCTACCACAATCATCGATTTGGAGCACTATGTTCAGAAGGAAGGGGAATCAACCCACCATTGGGCACGACGATTTGCCAAAATAATCCACTCCTCGGATAGCATCACCGCCCAAACAGCTGTTTTAGTCCTGGAGAAGAACTGCAAATTTGAGCCCTTGATTCATAAACTCCATCGTATTAAGAGAACGGTCAGAGATATGGGGGAACTCATGGTTGCAGTCACTAAGTATGCCGAGTCTGACAAAACCAAAGATGGCGACTCCGATGAGCACAAAACTAGCCAAGGGAAGAAAGGTTGTGGCAAAGGTCAGCACAATGGTGGAAATCAGAGCCAGCAGAACAAGCGCGGCTTGATCAAAATGCATCTGACTTGGTAGCCAACACTAAATTTCAGCTCCCAAATACATAGGCAAGGGGGCAACTACCAAAAGACGTAGGAGAGTTTTTGCCCAAGTAGCTACGAGTCCGCTATCAAGGGCCCATGCCCGAGACATAGCAGACCCGGTCGCCCGGCTAACTGATGCTAGCAAGGAAGATACTTCTCTCGCTCCTCATTGGTTACCCCGAGTGGAAGGTGAGATGTAGCGTAGCAGCAGAATTTCCCCTATGTAGAGGATAGGTTTTGTCTCCCGTAGGACTCGCAGAAATACTAGAAGGTGGTAAAGTGAACAATGGCGCCGAGGTTGCTAACTTCGCTTGGACCTGCACACAAAGCAAATAACTTTGCTCCCAACGAGTATAGATGAGTTGTCAATTCCTCCGGTCGTGCCGTTTAAAAAGGATCAACGCAAGAGATAATAATGGTGGCAACGGAAAGTAATAGCTAAAAGTAAATTGAAGGTGTAAACAATGATGGAAATATGGACTGGGGTCCCATGATGTTCACTAGTGATGTCTCTCTCCCAAAAGACGATAAAAGTGCTAGCGAGGTAAACAAATCACACCTGGGGAATTGACAGGATTATAAACGCACCGCAATGCTAACTATGCTATCAAAAAAAAGGAAGAGGCTCAAAAGCAATGGGCAGTACGCCAAGGTAAGTAGACCGAAATCCATCTCCATCTACTACGAATCATCCACCTTGAGATATCTATCCAGAACATCTCGCTGGTATTAAGTTGTAAATCCCACCCAAAGTCTAAACTCAAAGCAATAGACAAGTGCATTAAAAGAACTATGCATAAAGTAAACAATCCTTGCACCCGCAAATACAAGCACCGTTGTTTTATCCCTGGTGGCAACAACACATCCCCTAGTCTCATGTTTCTGTCACTCAGGCTAGACATCAAGGGGTTGAACCCACAATCAAGCATAACGCTCCCTCTTGGAGTTGCAACAAATCACTTGGCCAAAGCAAAATACGGCAACGGAGAACATGCAAGAATTTACTAAAGAACACGAATATATAAAAGAGAACCAAATATATTACTCATCACAATCTTAATATAATCTCATAATCCATCAGATCCCAGCAAACTCAGCATAGAAACACAGAAATTACAAGGGTGCCTCGATCATGTGAGGCATCTCACGAGGTCTCGAAAGTGGAAGCACAAAGAGGGGAGGAGAACATCACATAGCTACTGGTCATGGACCCATGGTCCAAGGTGGACTACTCAAAAGACATCCGGGAGGCGTCCATGGTGATTGATGGTCTCCCGGAGGGGATTCCTCCTTCCGGCACGTTGCCGGGGCAGCTTCTCCTGGCAGCCCCGATTTTGAAACGGCGGCGGTGGCGGAACAGAGAGGAGAACGGGAATAACAGATCGATATTAGGGGTTTCTGTCATGAGGGCTAAATATAGGACAAAGGGGGCATCGAGAGGGGCCACAGGGAAGCCAGGAGGCCTCTTGGCGCGGCCTAGGGTGGGGCCGCGCCAGGGACCCTCCAGGGGCCTGGTGGGTCCACCTCCTTCCCACATTGGTTCTTAGGGAAGCTTTCGGGTCGCTGATTTTTTATATAATTTTCTGGGATTTATTTGGCACTTTTAATGGCCGGAAAACCTGAAATACAAAAATAGCAGAAAACAGGAACTGGCAACTGGGTGCACTGAGTTAATAGGTTAGTCCAAATATGATAAAAAGTGTATGAAAGTTCAAGCAAAACATGGGAAAGTCACACAAATCATGCATGGAGCAAGCAGAAATTATAGATACGTTTGGGATGTATCAACATCCCCAAGCTTAATTCCTGCTCGTCCTCGAGTAGGGAAATGATAACAAGCATAATTTCTGTGGCGAACTTTTAAGTAAAGCAATCAAATCATGCAATTCAATTCAAGTCTTAACAAGCAAGAGTCTATATTAGCATTGATACAAGTAACAAAAGAACAAAGGGTGCAAGAGCTCTCGCTGTCCGTGACTCGAATGTCTCCAGATGGTGTTTGCGTGCAAGAAGGGGGATATGGGAATACGCGATAAAAAATAGTTGTTGAGAACTACTATCTACTAAAGTTTCACAGTTAGTCTCCCTTGGATTCTTATCTTGACTCGTCCCGATACCACTAGTGCTACATCTCAAATGTATCTACTTTTCCAAACACTTTTGCTATTGTTTTACCCTCATTCTTGCATGATTTGGACGAAACTAACCCGGGCTAACACTGTTTTCAACAGAGCTATCGGTATGGTTTTATTGTGTGCAGGAAAATGGATTTTTGGACATCTCAGAAAATTCCCAGAAAAATACCAGAAAATCCACGCACCCGAAGGAGTCCAGAGCCAGAAGGGGGGCCAGAGGGCAGCAAGGGGGGCCCCAGGCGCCGTGCTGGCGCGGCCAGGGGTGGGGCCGCGCCCTCTGGCCGCCTGGGTGACTCCCCCTCCTCTGGTGCCCTACCGAGACTCCTATTTATTCCCGTGACGGAGAAACCCCGAAACAGAAGTCGTTTTCCCAATTCTCTTCGTGGAGCCGCCGCCACCCTCTGTTCTTCTCCGGGAGGGCTAATCTGGAGGCTATTTTGGCCTCCGAAGAGGGGAGATCATCTCCATCGTCATCATCATGGCCACTCCATCCTCCCTTAATGACTTCTCCAACCATGTGTGAGTAATTCCCTGCTGTAGGCAAAGGGGATGGTAGGGATTGGATGAGTTAGATCATGTAATAGTTTATCAGATTGTTGGGGGCATGTTGCCTATCATCTAGATTGTTGTTTATCATCTTTGCTTCAACTTGTTTCTCTTAATGCTTGTCACTTTGGGCCAAGTGCCATGATTTCAGATCTGAACTCTATGTGTTTGCATGAATATATTTGTGTTCTTGATCCTATCTATGAGTTGTATGCACCTGTTATAGTCCGGAATCGGCGATACCAAATGGGACAACTTGGGACACCAAAGGGGATGGACTATAATTTGAGGATTCCATGTATCCATTGATTGTTAATGCTTTGTTCCAGTGCTCTTTGACAAGAGCACCTTAATCTCCATAAGTTCCTTTTGGCCCCGTTCGTAGCGGGATGGTAGAACAAAAGATGCTGTGCAAGTTCTTATTGCAAGCACGTACAACTACCTTTGGGATACATGCCTGATGTTTGATTTTTTCCTAGATGATCATTTCTTTTCTGTGTTCCTTGCCCCTAGTTCAATACATGATGTGCCTTATCCATGCAGCGCCCAACCACCCATCTCCCTATCCTACAGTGTTTTTATTTCTGCTGGTTACTAGTTGTTTACTTCGTTTTTTTACTATTACTATTTAACCACCACTGTTTTTGTTGCTATCATCACTTCCATATCGCAGTTACTATTAATATCTTGTTGAAAGTAAGTGTATCTCAGGTTGTAACACCCTCAGGTCCAGTACAGTAATCACTACAGTGATTCCACTGTTAGTGATCATTACTGTTGATGATCAAGCCATGATCACCTTTGATCATAGCTTTGTCAGATTCTCACCCTGATAAAATTTTCAAATTATAAATTCTCTCCAAGAATTGTGGAGGCCAGTCAATCAACATGATCATGGTTAAACCAAGTCACCCTTGGCCATTTGAATAGTCACAAGTCAATGATACTTATGAACCCAATGTTGTGGGGTTATCAAATTGTTTTATAAATTAAAATAAAGTGGAAGTCTTAGATAAACCACAATGATGAAACCTATTGATGGGATGCCTAGCAATCATTAAGCCATGTTACTATGGTACTGGTTATTGTAATTAAAATGGTATAGTAATATTAGGGAATAATAAATAGAATAAAATAATAGCTTGGACCATTTATTACATTTCCTTGATAATTTTAATAAACATGTGGTAATTTTAAATGCACTAAAAATTGTGAAACCAATTTTATTAAATGCCTAAAAATCAGTAGGTCTTATAAATATTGGAATGTGAATTTTTAAAGTTATTTAAATAATTCAATTAAATGATAACAGTAGCAAAACAGCACCAAAAAGCCTTTTAAAATAAATAACAATATTCAAATGAATTTTATTGTGGGCTAAACTTTTTGTGGCATCATGTTAAAGTGTAACACTAAAATAGGTGTAATTATAACATTTTACAAAAATCAAAACCTAGCTAAAATAAATTAAAACAGAAAAGAAATAGAACAAAAAAAAGGGAAACAAAAAAAAATAGAAAACCCCAAATCCCGCCCGGGGCGAGGCCCACCCAGGCCCAGCCCCCCTCTCTTCTCTCTCCCCTACCCCCAACCACCCCTCACCAGCCCCCTCGCCGTGGCACAGCATGGCCATGGCCAGGGCATCGCCCCCCCTCCTCCACCTGCTCCCGTTGTCCACCTGCTCCCCCACGCCCTTTGTGGATAAGAACCCGCAGCCCCCTCCTCTGGAAACCCTAGTTCCACCCCTCCCTCCATTCCCCCCCCCTCGCACAGCTGCTCCCTCTCCTCCCGATTCCGCACACCCGACGCCGTCGTCGCCATGGGCACGTGCGCCGCCGTGGCCACCATGGCCCCCATCGCCTGAGGCCGTGTCCTGGAGAATCGCCATGGACCTCCACGTCAAGCCCCCACCTTGGATCGAGCTGGGACGCGCTACATCACCGGAATCGCGCACTTCTTCGCCGCCACAGCCGGAACTTCTCGCCGGCGATTCGCGTCGATACCAGCTCCACCGAGCCCATTGCCTCCCCTACTGGCTCAATGTGAGCATATGAACAATTCCCCCCATCTCGCGCTCTATTTCTGGCCTCTATCACCGTTCGCCGTGGAGCCGGGCTCCGGTCGCCGCTGGCCTCGCCGTAGTCATCAAGCCGGCCGTCCCCAGCACCTGTATCGTATACCAGTAGGCGCGGGACACAACGCTCGTCCGAACGGACCCCTTCGTTGCCGATTTGGTCGCCGGAGCACACCTCCCATGGACCTCGCTGTCGCCCCTGAGCTCATCGCCGGCGTGCCCCGCGTGGCACGGTGGGTTGACCCCCTGACACGTGGGCCCGGGCGCAAAGTAACAGATTAGGGGCTAATCTATATGCTAACCAAAAATAACCCCCCCTGATTAATAAACCTGAGGAAATGACAGGTGGGCCCTAGGCCAGTTTTAATTATTAGTTAACTGTTAGAGCCACTGACTTGTGGGCCCCCTTTGTCAGTTGAATTATTTAAAAGAATTATTAGAAATTCCAGTCTATGACAGGTGGGTCCAGAGGCATTTTCTAATTTAATTAAATGCTTTATAAATAACAGAGGCTGACATGTTGGTCCCACATGTCAGCACTGTTCTGGATTGTTGTGGATAATGTTTTGGATAATGTTTAATAAATAATATAAGAAATCCATAAAATCATTTAAATTGATTTAAACTTTGAAATTTAATAACTTTTAAACCGTAACTCGGATTAAAAAACTTTATACATGAAAATTGATCAAAATAATACAACGGATACAGATACGCTATCCGTATGTCTACCACCCCCCTCTAACGTACCGAACATCGACATTCCCCCCTTCGGGCTGTCTGTCGATAATTTCCGGTACCGATAAAAATTGCCCGGATCAAAATACCTTGTATACGAAAGTTACTCAGAACGGAACAACGATTACAGATACGATACCCATATCCTCACCACACCCCTCTAACATACCGATCATCGAACTGTCCCCCCCTCCGGTGGCACTGTCCGATAGATTGTCCGATACCGATAAATTTTTGGGATGACTTTGTTCTGAACATGAAGGTTATTCGGAATAGATCAACTAACCCAGATACACCACCCACACACGTGTCGGATGTCCACGACACCTCCGGCATGATATCTTCCCCCTCCGGACACCTTGTCCGATAATCGCCCGGAGCCGGTATTTCATCCCCGGATGAATTCCCGCTCCGAGCATATTGCATTGCACTGCGTTAGAACCCCGTCTACAATTCGTCTGTTATGTCTTGCATTTCTATTGCTATTATTGTTGTGTATTTACTGTTTCCTCCCCCCCTTAATCTTCGGTAGACCCCGCTGCTGCCGTCGACTACACCGCTGCTGAGTACGACTACGTCGTCGACGACCCTACTACTACCGTCGAGCTTGCAGGCAAGCAGAGCCATTCTCATCCCCAGATCTTTCCGTACATTTCTTTCACTAGGCATTGTTACTTCTACTGCTACGTTTACAATCCTATTCAATTGCATAGCCTGATTTTTGTCGCCCCTTGATGTGCCTTCCTTTATCCTATGCTGCCTATTATTATTATTATACATTATTTAGCAGTGAGCCCTGCGCATTGTTAGCTAGGATTAGATAGAGGGCCGTGGTCACTCAGGGGAGTGAACGCGGATACAATTGTTATAACTGCACAGGTACGGTACAATGCAGACACCGCCTCAGGCCCCTATCTGGGTTATGCCTAGTCACCTCAAGCGTGAGCTATCAAGGAGTAATCCTTGTACTCCACTCGAGGCTGACTTTGTCTTACCGCCATAGGGTCTTGAAAACGGTTGTCCTTCAGGTAAGAAGTCGGGCGACCCAACGGTGCCCGCGAGAGGTATTGCGACGGGACGACAGGGAGGGCACGACCAGTGTACCGGTGTGCTTGGCCCCTGGTCGTTGGCCGCGAGAGTTACCAAACCACGAAAGTCGAGCTCCTCCAGGAGCACACGCGAGACAAGGTAAGGAGACGGTTCACCATGTTGGTAACCGCAGTGACTTGGTGGGACGACAGGGCAGGCACCGATGTACTGGTGGTCCTGGCTGCTGTCGTTGTCCGCGGGTCGGTTAAGTCGAGGCAACGATAACGGTTGTCACGCAGGTTAATTAAAATGCTAAATGGTTCAGTACATGTCTTGAGTTGGCTATATGCCATGTACGCACTACCTACCCGTGGGAACTATGAGTTATGGGCTCCTCTGCTTCTTAGTGTCGTCCGAGGACTCTCCAGACGTCAGCAGTACCGCGGGCTGATTGCCGGGAAGTGGTGTTGTCTTATTAGCCGCGGCAGTGTGATTTGTATTTGCTTTGATTTAACTTCACCGGCCAGTCACGCACCGTGCAGGAGTACGTTTGGGTTGGGGTCCAAGGCCCGGCGTACTTAGGATTTAGACCGGCGGATGACCTCTCTGTTGAGTTTGAAAGATGGGCTATGAAGTTTCGGATAGCCTCGGTGGAGCGTTCCCTAACAAGGTTCCCTCCACCCTGGAGATCCGTGCGTGTAGCTTAACACAAGTGCACCCCTGCAGGGAAGATTGATCTATCGATAGCCGTGTCCACGGTAACAGGACGCTTTATGCTGAAGCTGGATCTTACCACTAGGAACTATTATTATTAAACTGTATGGTTCCGGGTTTTCTTCCTCGCGGGGATGTCGAGGAGGTGAACTCGGAGGCATTGTTAATTATTACAACTTATTATTATTCAATGTTGCAGCAACTTCTTCTTCATTGTTACTTTACTGCTTTATATAAACTGTTGGCTGATTCTTACCTCATGCTGCAAGACATCGTCGGAAGATGCTAGTCTTCGATAGGCCTAGCTTCTTACCCTTGCTCAGAATTTCTGTCTTCAGTCCACTATATACAGCCTCTTCATTTCGTTGATAGAATGCATAATGCTTAGTAGCGGACGTAAGACTCGCGGGTATACTAGATACTCACTTGCTTTATTTCCTTTACTGTTTTGCCTGATCGGCCGCTGCAGCCGACGTTGGAGCCCAGGAGCAGGAGTACCCCGGAGGCGCCTACTACGACGTCGAGTTCCCCGTCGACCAGGAGTAGGTTCTGTGGATCCCAGGAAAGAGGCCTCGCCTTTTCGTTCTGTGTCTCTGATGTGATTTGTGCTAGCCTTCTTAAGGCAAAACTTGACTAACTATGTCTGTACTCAGATATTATGGCTTGTATGACTTATATATTCGGGTTCGCGTGACCCCCTCTATTGTAATATATTTGTTTATCCTTTTGTGTTAGTGTTGTGCTGTGATATTATCACCGTGGCACCCTAATCCCAGTCGTGTACCCTGTGTGTATGATTACTATACACGGTCTGATTTTGGGGGCGTCACACAGGTGCCGTGGAATTGACAACTCCACTGTTAAAGCTTGTGGATATTCTTTGGATCCCCTTGAGTCGAATCAATAAATTGGGTTATTCTTACCCGCGAAGACTATCTCGATCCCCTGCAGTTGTGGGTTATCAAGCCTGTTTTCTAGCGCCGTTGCCGGGGAGCATAGCTTTATTCACAAGTCTACTTGAAGTATTTTAACTGCTGCAATTTATCCGCTATGGGTAAGAAAGAAGACCCCAAGGTCCTGATCTTAACATCCCGTACAAGAAAAGGTACTGTTCTAAACACTAGTGCTGCACTTGATTCACCTTCAGTTATGAGTAAGTTTTCTTCACCTCCACCACATGATGCCTCTACTGAATCTGTTACTATGTCCGATACTTTTGATGATGCTTCTACTACTCTTGATGATATTGGTTCACTTAGTCACACTCTTGAGAAACAGATCGCTGCTGCTGCAAAAAAATCTGGAACTGAAATTCCTGATAGTTGCTACCCTTTTGATGGAACTTACACTTATCCTGATTTGAGTAAACTCAAGTAGAGACTCCTTGATGATGATTATATTATACTTGATGATGATTTATGCAGGGATGTGACAGAGTTTGACGACTCTGACCCTGACGCTATTAAGAAGCTTCTCGAAAAACACTCTCTGAAGAACAAGACCGTTCCTGATCCTACTTTTTCTACGTCTCCTATATGCATCAATGAAACTGATTATAATTTCTCTGTTGATCTTTCACTTATATCTATGGTTGAATCTGACCCCTTTTATGGCAGAGAAAATGATAATGCTAGTGCACACCTAACCAAACTCACTGAGTTAGGTGGCTTGTTTACTACAGATGAGAAGATACGAAACTTCTATGTTACTAAGCTTTTTCATTTCTCTCTGAAGGAAGGTGCTAAAGCATGGTACGATGCACTACCATGTAGTTCTATTAGGAGTCCTCAAGACTTAGCTCAATCTTTTGTTGATAAGGACTTTCCTACTCATATGCAACATGCTGCTTTACGAAAAACTAATAACTTTAAACAGTTGCAGGATGAGAACCACCCTAAAGCTTGGGGGAGGTATTGTAGTCTGATCTAGGCTAGACCGGGACATGGAGTCCCTAAAAATGAATTAATTGATATATTTTATGCTGGTCTAACTGATGAATCTAGATCCTATCTGGACAGTTGTGCTGGTTGTGTTTTCAGGAAAAGAACACCGGACATTGCAGAAGAATTAATGGCCAAGATTTCCAAGAACAATGAAGATTGGTCCGTCCCTGAACCACCTCCACCACCAAAGAAAAGGGGCATGCTTGTCCTAAGCCCCATAGATATGCAAGAAGCAAAGAAGTCTATTAAAAAGATGGGTATTAAAACTAAAGACGTGAAGAATATACCCCCCATAGAGAAGTTATGTGAGCCTACTACTCACCCTCCTATGTTAGAGGTACACTCTCTTTTAGATTTCAATGCAAGTGACATTCTTCATGGTAAACCTCCTGATCAATGTTTGGATGAGCTTGATAATTTTATTATGAAGCAAAATCATTTTAATGAGAGGATACAAAGTCAGTTGAATGATAATTCCCTTGCTATCAAAAGCTTGCTTGATGTTCTAGGTAGAACAGTTAATGATGTTAGATGTCTTGTGAAGCAATTTCATATGGTTCAAACTCAGCTTGATCAAATTTCTAATGTGCAAAAAGATTTTCTTGCTAATAATGCCAAACAGGATATACAGGCCTACGGGATTAAAACCCGAGGAGGAACTAGTACTCAAGAACCTCTCTATCCGGAGGGGCATCCTAAGAGGATCGAGCAAGATTCTCAAATACAGGAAGAAGAAATTGTTAACTCTCCGAAGAAGAAGAAGAAGAAACACAAAGAAGCTGACAATTCCAATGATCCAAATAGTATATCTACTTCCGATGCTGAGACTAAAGTCGGTACTGAGCCTGAAAAGAATGATCCACCCGAAGTTCGAGAAGAAGAAGCACCCGACAAACGCAAGAAATACACTAGAGAAGATTTTATCGCAAGAAGACATGGGAAGGAACGAGAACCATGGGTACAGAAACCCATGCCCTTTCCAGGTAAGTCTCTCAAAACTAAAGAAGAAGAGCATTACAATACGTTTTGTGAGTGGATGAAACCTCTTTTTCTTCAAATTCCTTTGACTGATGCTATTAAGTTACCTCCTTATTCGAAATATATGAAAGATATTGTTACTAATAAAAGAAAAGTTCCTAATGAAGCAATATCTACTATGCTTGCTAACTACTCTTTTAGTGGCAAGATTCCTGAGAAGCTTGGTGATCCAGGGATACCCACCATTCCTTGTTCCATAAAGAATAATTATGTCAGGACTGCTTTATGTGATCTTGGAGCAGGAGTGAGTGTTATGCCTTTTTCTCTATACAAGAGATTATGTTTAGAAAAACTAATCCCTATAGATATCTCTCTTCAGATGGCTGAAAACTCAACAGCCGTTCCCATAGGTATTTGTGAGGATGTTCCCGTTGAAGTTGCTAATTGTTTAATCCATACTGATTTTGTTGTGCTTGACATGCCCGAGGATGGGAGCATGTCTATTATTCTTGGTACAACTTTTCTTAACACCGTAGGTGCTATTATTTATTGCAATAAGGGAATGGTTACTTTCAATGTGAATGACAAGGAACACACGATGTATTTTCCGAAGAAAATTGACAAGAGGCATGGCCTCAACTCTATAGAGAATATCGAGACCGTGAAAATTGGAGAATGAGATTGTCCTCTACATGTGCACCACAAATACAAAACCATCATGGTAGGGAAAATGTCCATTGAAGTGAAGGTGCAATGATCACTTCATAAGAGGTAAGACTTTTTGCTCTATATATCGCCGGTTCGTTGGTAAGACTTGATCAACCTTGCTAGTGAGCATGTTTTATATAGGTAAAAAGTGGAGCTTGTTATGTTTTCATTTACCTTAGCTTTTATTATCTTTGATGTACCAAGTTGATATGTTTTTGAAACTTCACAACTCTAATCACTGCTTCAAGTTTTTAGAAAGTTTCGCAGCTTTTTGAACTTCAAAATTTTTTCAACAGTGAAGTCGTCAGAAAAACTCCAGGAAAATTTTATTAAAAAATTTTATGCCGGGAGTGACCCAGAGGCACCTGGGGCTGACCAGGGGGGCCACCAGTGGACCAGGCGGCCAGCTGGTGCGTCCTGGCCCTTGGTCGCGCCCACAGGGCAGCCAGCCAGGTAAGTCTTCTTCCTCCTCCTTCCTCTCTCTCCAAAAACACGAGTTCTGCACTTTGTTCTTGTGTTCTTGCTGCTCTCCGTCCAGAATTTCGATCTCTCTCTACGACCAATTATTTGAGCTGGGATTTTGGGCAAATACTCCCTGGTATGTAACTCCATCACCCCTCCAATTAGATTTTTGATTGGTGGCGTCATTTGTGAGTATTTAGTAACTCTTGGTGCTGTTCATATGAGCTTGCATGCATGTGTAGAAATTTATTTTCCAAGTTTTGATACAAGTTTATGCCTTAGGTAAGTGAGTAGAGTAGTTTGCCTCAACTCACTTTGTTTAAATCCTTGTTTTTGTGAATTGTCAAAAATTTCAGAAATGAGTTTCTTTGGAAAAGCAAAGGGGTGGCTTGGGAAGAAGAAGCCCGAGCGCTATGATCGAGTCACTAGAGCTGCAGCTTCACCCTCGGCAGTTAGGGTGAGCTACAATGAAGATCATGTGCCCCTTGAGTTGTTGGAAGACACAAATCTAGCATGCGTAATGATATATCCGTGTGATGATTTTCTTACAGCTGCCGGAATTAAGGAGGAATTTTATGGCCTTTGTGCCAATGAAGGTTTGACACGGCTAGCTTTATGCCGTGTGGTACAATACAAAAAGCTTACCTCCTGTTTTGTTAACAGTTTTTGTTATAACCATGATGCTGGAACCGTTGAGTTCAAACTTTATAATGATCTCATAAGCATGTCTTTGGCACAGTTTTGTGATATAATAGGTGTGCCGAACGTTGGTCAGACAACTAAGATGACCATGCAGCCTTCCGGGTTGAGGACCCTCTTCAACTCCCTTTGCTGCCAGGAGGAGACTGAAATTTGGCGCACCAAGATTTCCAGCATTTTGTTTCCACACCTTAGGTATTTTGCATATTTTGTTGCTAGAGGGGTGTTAGCTCGTGGCAACACGAGCAATGGTTTTGCACCAGATTTCACTATCTATGCGAACGCCCTCTCTAGTAAGAATGAGTATAATGTGGGTGCCTTGATTGCTCGGCGCCTTGTTGCGAAAAGTAACAAGGACGATTTATATGGTGGCGTTTACGCCACACTTATCCTTGAGTCTCTTGAGCACACCCCACATCCTGATGATGTTCCCTTTTCATACGCGAGTCTCGATCTTGCGGCTATGAAGAGGCATAAGTTTGTTACCATGACTTCCCAGTTTGGTAACCTTGATTATATTTTTAGGTTTGAAAGGACTATTACTCGTGAGATCCGTCTACCTGCACCACTTTTGTTTGATAACACTCGCAGGAATGGATGGTCCTTCAAAGAAATTCAGTTCGATGAGTTCATGGCTAATTACCAGCCGCATAACCCCATGGAGGGGGTTGTGCCCGATGAGGAGGAGCATGGTGAGTTCCCACCTTTCCAGGGAGAGACCTACACCGAGCATGGCGAGGGATCTTCTTCCGCTTGGAGCGCAGGACCTTCCTCATGGGAGGATCCGAGGACTTCAGTGTACGCACCGGAGGGCTCATACGACTCCTGTACTTACCCTTACCCCGGAGCAGGAGGCTCCTGGGGGCAGTAGCTGCTACCAACTTAGGCGAAAAGCCTATGCTTGGGGGAGTACGTGCCCTTCTCACATTTCCATTGTATTATCCGTTTTTATTTTGTTTGTTTTAATATTTTCAAAGTTTTTGCCCATTCTTCTTTGTTCTTTTATCTTGCAAAAACAACAAAAAGATTTCTCTTCTCTTTTTCTTTTGCTAAACCTTTGAAAAATCAAAAAATATTTTCTTTTCTCTCTTTAGTTTGCTTTGTTGCAGATTTTCTCGAGTCCGTGATGGCATTTGCACTTGATTATATTTTCCTACGTCCAATCATGCAAGTTACAAGGCAGTAATGACGAAGATCGACGAAAGGGATGCAACAAGGAAAACCGGTATGAACTCTTTTTATTTCTACTCTTGTACATATGCTTGTACTTATGATTTAGAGACCAGCTTGTAGCGACATAGTGCTATGTTTACAACGCTTTCCTAGTGTTCATGTTTTCTTTGTGGTCAATCCCAAATAGCTATAGTACATAATGTGTTGTTGAAATGATTTACATGCATTGGAGTGTTCATGGTTTGGCATACTGAAGTGGTATTTCCCTTTGGAGAATTCTTGGATTGACTTGGCACATGCTTACACATGTTTATGACTGAAAATTCTACTATGCCTTGATGATCTTTGAGTTTCAGAATAGTCATATCATTTTCATGCTCAATTCAATGTTACTTTGTCACTCTGCATGATTATGACTATTATTGCTCTCTAGTTGGTCGCTTCCCAGTCTTTTGCTAGCCTTCGCTCACACTAAGCGGATTTCTGCTTGTGCTTCCAAAATCCTTGAAACCAGTTTTTCCATATGAATCCACGATACCTTCGTATGTGGTATTTACTGGCCATCCTAACGGAGACTTTCTTGTACCATCTCAAAATTATTCAAAAACGCACGTGTGTTGTGCCTCTATTTTAGCTCATGAGTAAGTAGTAGGAAATTCATGACCGTCTTATATTAGATATGTTTTATTCCTGGATTGCATGTCTAATCTGCAAACCCCTAATACAAGGAAGGACTGGCATGAGTGCTCCCAGCTCACAAAAGATAATCACAACCAACAAACACTCCTTCACGCTTTGTTTATGAGAAATCAGAAAACTTTGGCAGTGATAAACAAAGGAGATTAAGGGGATGTGATCGTCTCCATCTTGGGAGCCGTTCCTCGAAACATGTCTAACATAACAGGCGATTGAGTTTTCTACTAGCATTCGTTGACGAAGCATGCACCTCCCAAAACACTTTTTATCTCTGTATTTAAAACCAAGAGCTCTGGTACAAGTTTAGTCTTTGCTTCCATCCACGGGTTTTCAACCTTTCCATCAAACTCCACGGTTCGAGAGTCTCCACCTTATTTCTTCAAAGCACCAACTAGGAGAGCATAATTGTCATTCTGAGTGTAATGTGCATTGTCCCAAAGTACTACATTATCTTTTGCATGATTGTGGTATTACTTATTCTGAAGTTCTTAGTTCTAGTCTCCTTTAAACTCAGGAGGATTTTCTTCATTTATGTTTTGCTTCACTCATGGAGGCTAGCGAAATACCACTCTAGTATGGTCAAGCTTTGTGCATTGTAATCCTGTCTTGATTTTCAGTAGTATATTATTTACTTTTAGTTGTTTGAGATTGATCACTTGAAAGAAGGATTGCTCCATGCATTGTCCTCATAGCATTGTTTTTATACTTTTCGTAGTACATGCGTATATACATCTATTGAAGCAAAAGAGTTTGTCAAAGTTTTCTTTGTCGCGTTCAGTTCGTTGTACTGAATTTCTTGAGGACAAGCAATAAGCTAAGCTTGGGGGAGTTGATACATCTCAAAGGTATCTACTTTTCCAAACACTTTTGCTATTGTTTTACCCTCATTCTTGCAGGATTTGGATGAAACTAACCCGGGCTAACGATGTTTTCAGCAAAGCATTCTGTATGGTTCTATTGTGTGCAGGAAAATGGGTTTTTGGACATCTCAGAAAATTCCCAGAAAATCCACGCACTCGAAGGAGTTCAGAGCTAGAAGAGGGGCCAAAGGACAGCCAGGGGGGCCCCAGGGGTGGGGCCGCGCCCTCTGGCCGCCTGGGCGACTCCCCCCTCGTCTGGTGCCCTACCGAGACTCCTATTTATTCCCGTGACGGAGAAACCCTGAAACAAAAGCCGTTTTCCCAATTCTCGTCGCGGAGCCGCTGCCACCCTATGTTCTTCTCCGGGAGGGCTAATTTGGATGCTGTTTTGGCCTCTAGAGAGGGGAGATCATCGCCATCGTCATCATCATCATCATCGCCACTACATCCTCCCTTCATGACTTCTCCATCCATGTGTGAGTAATTCCCTGCTGTAGGCAAAGGGGATGGTAGGGATTGGATGAGTTAGATCATGTAATAGTTTATCAGATTGTTGGGGGCATGTTGCCTATCATCTAGATTGTTGTTTATCATCTTTGCTTAAACTTGTTGCTCTTAATGCTTGTCACTTTGGGACCGAGTGCCATGATTTCAGATCTAAACTCTATGTGTTTGCATGAATATATTTGTGTTCTTGATCCTATCTATGAGTTGTATGCACCTGTTATAGTCCGGAACCGGCGATACTAAAGGTGACACCTTGGGACACCAAAGGGGATGGACTATAATTTGAGGATTCCATGTATCCATTGATTGTTAATGCTTTGTTCCGGTGCTCTTTGACAGGAGCACCTTAATTTCCATAAGTTCCTTTTGGCCCCGTTCATAGCGGGATGGTAGGACCAAAGATGTTGTGCAAGTTCTTATTGCAAGCACGTACAACTACCTTTGGGATACATGCGTGATGTTTGATTTATGCCTAGATGATCATTGCTTTTCTGTGTGCCTTGCCCCAATTTAAATACATGATGTGCCTTATGCATGCAGCGCCCAACCATCCATCTCCCTAGCCTACAATGTTTTTAATTCTGCTGTTTACTAGTTGTTTACTTCGCTGTTTTATTGTTACCGTTTCACCACCACTGTTTCCGTTGCTATCATCACTTCCATATCGCAGTTACTATTAATATCTTGTTGCAAGTAAGTGTATCTCATGTGCGGTGGAATTGACAACTCCACTGTTAAAGCTTGTGGATATTCTTTGGATCCCCTTGAGTCGAATAATTAAATTGGGTTATTCTTACCCGGGAAGACTATCTCGATCCCCTGCAGTTGTGGGTTATCAACTAGTCAGGTACAAGTCAAACTGATCCAATACAATTAGATATTTTGAGCACTCATGCAATGGATGAGCGTGAGCAAGAAAGTTGACACCTAAAAGGCGAAACAAAAAGAAGGTGGAGGAGGAAGACAAAAAGGTGTGAAAGGCTCACATCAATGAGGACAATCATAGGCGAGAGAAGGCCATATAATATATATGATGTGAGGAGTAGGGATTTCCATGCAACGGATGCACATGTGAGCTAAAAGCTCTCCAAGCGAACAAGTGAGGTTGCATCCAACTTGCTTGCTCAAGAAGACCTAGAGCTCGTTTGAGGAGGCTCATCATTGGAATATACAAGCCAAGTTTTATAGTGTGAAGGGTCCCCACATAGCTATATGCATTTATGATAATCTCTATGGAGTAAAAGGGTTAGAGGATGAAGTACTAGTGTGGATCTCTCAAAAGGAATTGTAGTGTGCCCCCTTCTCTCTTTTTATTTTCTTTTTCTCTTTTTTTCTATTTTTTTATTTTTTTGGTGGCCTCGATGGCTCTTTCTATTTCTCTCATTTGTCCTCTCTGGGATCTTTTGATTTTGTCCTCTTTCGGATCATTTACTCACTTTAGGGGAAACACTCTATATTTTACAAGAATATAGGAGATATTTCACACTTTACAAAGGTACTCACATAAATAAGATGTAACTAGAATGATGGAAATGTATGCATCTGCCAGGGTAGCAGGATGTGCAATGATACTAGCGCGTCATGTAGCAATGATTAGGGAAAGGCCCAACTAGCATGCGGCTCATCGATCAAGCAAGTAGCATGTATGACATGAAGATCAAGTCATGAGAAGGTGGATGTTGCAAGGTAATGTATCTCTGAAAGGCTATGGAAATGCCTTGATAGGTAGGTATGGTGTCTGTTTTGAGCAAAGATATAAGGAGGTTTATGATGACAGAGCGTATCGTGCCAAGGGTTTGGATGTACCGGCGAAGGTGGATGCCAACTCTCGGAGTGAGAAGGAGGCAATAAACGACACAGAAGAGGCTAGCAAAATATGGGAAGGTGGAAGTGTCAACTTCGAATACTCACATTAGTCCGAAGAACTCATGCACTTATTATCGGTAACTCTCAATCTAATCAGGAGGTTCACAAAGAGAGAAGTACCCCGAGGAGGAGTGTATTGGGGTTTGGTTATCCTTGCGCATCCTCGACTCATGGTACGTGAGTGTTCTCTAATATTCGAACCCTCCAGAGGTTAGTGATCCATCTAGTAGCTAGAGTTCTCAACACGGGTTTTGGTTTTTGAAAATCACACGGATTGCCCAAAATACGACATCTATCACTAATAGGCTAAAGCTCTTGACACCATAAGTTCAAACATTACTCTAGTCAATACCTCAAAACTATTGCAAGTTACTACTACAAAAAGAAAACTCTCTAAACAAGATAAGACATGCAACCTATAGAAAGTTCAACCTAAGACAAAAGAAAAGCTCTAGAAGAAAACTAAAGCACCACAACTAAACAGGGCAGCAACTAAGAAAAGAAAAAGAACAACTCACAGCTAAAGAAATAAGTATGCAGATCCTATGAGGAGTTCTAATTCAAGAGGAGCTTGTTTCTCTCCCACACAAAAGAAAGCTGGGGTCTAACTTGTTATGAACAGAAAACAAAGCAAAAACAAACCTAAGAAAAGTAAAGAGCGAGACGCTCCAAGCATAGCACATAACGCATGAAGTGATAAAAATATAGCGCAACGAGGGACAAACTGATAATTGTTGATGAAGAAGGGGATGCACGGGGGCATCCCCAAGCTTAGACGCTTGAGTCTCCTTGATTATTATTGGGGATTCATGGGTGCATCCCCAAGCTTGAGCGCTTGACACTCCAGGATCTTCTTTCATCATCTTCCATCGCACACTTGAAAACTCCCTTCATACATAACTCATCATAAGCAGATTAGAGAGGTTAGTACCCTATTAAAATAATTTTTCCCTACTGCAAGTAAAGATATTTTTGAAGATCTACTGTTTCTAAAGATTTCCAAAAAGTTTTTGCAAAGAAAAAGCAAGCTTAAGGTTTGGAAAAGTAAGGAGAGACAAAACGTGGCAGAATCTATGAAAAACAGAACAACAGGTAGTAAATATTTTTTTAGGTATAATTCTGCAACTCAAATCAGAAAACTCAGAACATACGAAAGTTCCGCGATTGTATAGAGCACGCTGTGTAAACATTTCAGCTCAAAAAGATGAACTGGGATTTTTCTATGATTTTTCCCGTCACGAGGACATAATCTGTTTTCTGGACAGCATGTCACCACTTTCACTTCCCTTGTCATATGAGGCTATAATTGGCACAAAGCTTGAAAAATAAAGATACAATGATGTTGCTATAGTAGTAACAATCATCAAGACCACTAAAAACATAAGAAAAAAACATCTTGGGTTGCCTCCCAACAAGCGCTTTCTTTTACGCCTTTAAGCTAGGCATAAAGATTTTAAAAGGTGCTCTCGTAAGAATAAGAATTTTGAAGCAAAAGAGAGCATCAAGAAGCAAATATGATACACATTTAAGCCTAACCCACTTCCTATGAATAGTCATCTTGTAAGAAAATAAATCAAAGAAGCAAAAAGAAACCAACATAGGAAGGTAGAACAAGAACATCTTCAAAACTTTCAACATAAAGAGAGGAGTTTTAGTAATATGGAAGTTTCCACAACCAAACTTCCTTCTCTCAAAATAATTTTCAGTAGTATCATGAACAACATCAAGAATATAACTATCACATAAATCATATTGTTCATGACCTACAAGCACACATTTATTGTTTTCAACACGGTTTTTAGGATCATAAGATAAATGCAACGCATCACATTGAGCTTTGATAAGAGGAAAATTCTCCGGAGTTGGAGATTTCAGAAGGATAATAGGACAATCAAGTGTGGTTGCAATAGCAACAATTTCATGCTTAACATAAGGAACTATAGAGAGTTCATTTTTGTTAGCATCATCCATAGTGGCATCTTGGCCATCAACAAAGCAAGTATCAAAATTTTCAGAAAGGGATATTTAAAGTGAGTCCTCGGAATCATGGGATTCCTCCTATAAGCAATCATTGGCCTCTTCTTGGGCAGCAAACATTTTATTTTTAAAATCCTCAATATAAGAATTGGAAGTATAATTCTCGAAGCAATAAGCAAGAACTACAAAGTTTTTGGTTTGGTGAATAGTATCGTGATACCTTTCAATCAAAGAAGCAATCTCATAAGCACCTTTAAAAGCAACAAACTCTTCAATCTTTTCAACATCAAAGTAATCATAAACACCTTTAGCATAATAAGATAAGATCTCATTTTCATTGAACTCACATTGGAAAGGGAGGTGTGTATGATCTATATTAGAATAGCAAGTAAAATCATAATTGTAGCACAAAAGTTTAGCATGGCAATGAGAAACATGTATTTGATCCCATAAGTGTTTCCCCTTCTGAGATAGGCGGTGCTGCGTATAATGAGCATGCTCATCCAATGATTATCCCTCAACCAAGTCAGTATGTTTTTTAGCGCGAGCACAAATTGATCGAAGACGATCTAGGTGAAACATCTTAAATATGTCCATGCTACCATATTTGGGTGGTTCAGCATCCATGGTGAGGATAGCATAACTAGGCAAAGCAAGAGAAAGGCAAAAGGTAGAAACTAGTTTTTTGGTTTTTCATATAAGACACAAAAGCAAAAACAAAAACTGAAAGGTAAACTAGCAAGACTAAAAAGCGAAGATAAAAGATAGTGTGCAACTGCCCTATCTTGTAGACCATAGTTCCTCGGCAACGGCGCCAGAAATTGCTTCTGGCTAGGGAGTTGACGGGACATGTCTACTTGTTGTACCTTGGAATCCCCGGCAATGGCGGCAGAAATTGGTTGATGCTAGCAAGGAAGATACTTATCTCGCTCCTTGTTGGTTACCCGAAGTGGAAGGTGAGATGTAGCGTAGCAGCAGAATTTCCCCTATGTAGAGGATATGGTTTGTCTCCCGTAGGACTCGCAGAGATACAAGAAGGTGGTAAAGTGAACAACATCGCCGAGGTTGCTAACTTCGCCTCGACCTGCACACACAGAAAATAACTTTGCTCCCAACGAGTACAGATGAGTTGTCTATTCCTTTGGCCTTGCCATTTACAAAGGATCAACGCAAGAGATAATAATGGTGGCAACGGAAAGTAAGAAATGAAAGTAAATTGAAGGTGTAAACAATGATGGAAATATGGACCGGGGTCCCATGACGTTCACTAGTGATGTCTCTCTCCCAAAAGACGATAAAAGTGCTAGAGAGGTAAACAAATCACAGCTGGGCAATTGACATGATTATAAACGCACCGCAATGCTAACTATGCTACAAAAGAAAGGAAGAGGCTCAAAAGCAATGGGCAGTACGCCAAGGTAAGTAGACCGAAATCAATCTGCATCTACTACGAACTATCCACCTTGAGATATCTATCTAGAACATCTCGCTGGTATTAAGTTTCGAATCCCACCCAAAGTGTAAACTCAAAGCAACAGACAACTGCATTAAAAGAACTATGCGTAAAGTAAACAATGCTTGCACCCGTAAGTACAAGAACCGTTGTTTTATCCTTGGTGCCAACAACACATCCCCTAGTCTCATGTTTCTTTCACTCAAGCTAGACATCAAGGGGATGAACCCACAATCAAGCATAACACTCCCTCTTGGAGTTGCAACAAATCACTTGGCCAAAGAAAAATACAGCAACGGAGAACATGCAAGAATTTACTAAAGAACACGAATATAAAAGAGAACCAAATATATTACTCATCACAATCTGAACATAATCTCATAATCCAACAGATCCCAACAAACTCAGCATAGAAACACAGAAATTACAAGGGTGCCTCGATCATGTGAGGCATCTCACGAGGTCTCGAAAGTGGAAGCACAAAGAGGGGAGGAGAACATCACATAGCTACTGGTCATGGACCCATGGTCCAAGGGGGACTACTCACAAGACATCCAGGAGGCGTCCATGGTGATGGATGGTCTCCCGGAGAGGATTCCTCCTTCCGGCAGGGTGCCGGGGCAGCTTCTCCTGGTAGCCCCGATCTTGAAACGGCGGCGACGGCGGAACAGAGAGGAGAACGGGAATAGCAGATCGATATTAGGGCTTTCTGTCACGAGGGATAAATATAGGCCAAAGGGGGCACCGAGAGGGGCCACAGGGCAGCTAGGAGGTCTCCTGGCGCGGCCTAGGGTGGGGCCACGCCAGGGACCCTCTTGGGGCCTTGGTGGGTCCACCTCCTTCCCACTTTAGTTCTTCGGGAAGCTTCCGGGTCGCTGATTTTTTATATAATTTTTCCGGGATTTATTTGGCACTTTTAATGGCCGGAAATCCTGAAATACAAAACCAGCAGAAAACAGGAACTGGCAACTGGGTGCGCTGAGTTAATAGGTTAGTCCATATATGATAAAAACTGTATGAAAGTTCAGGAAAAACATGGGAAAGTCACACAAATCATGCATGGAGCAAGCAGAAATTATAGATACGTTTGGGACGTATCACTAACCATTCCTTGGAAAACTGCGACATCATGCAAGAATTGAAACGACGAGGAGGCAACGGTGGAGGACACAAAGGACCACTGGGTCAGGTTCATGAGCCGTCTACACTGATAGAAACCAACAAAACGGCTACCAGGGAGCCGGCTACAACAATAGCAATCAGCAGTCAGGCCACACAGGAACCGGCTCAGGATCCCATTATCAAGGAATTGGAGCCGGGATGCAAATGCAATCAGGACTTGCCGGATTTCAAGAAAACCCAAAGCAACTCAATGACCATGAATCATATCACGTTTCCACCACCAGAAATTGTCGGAGAGGTTCAACTGGGGACAACCTAAACCTGCCGCCATCTCGGCTCCCGGGGAACTCACCATAATGGGCATACTAAGGGTCTTGGTAGGAAATCCATACTTATCCACAACTACCCTTGATATGAATGAATGCGATGCACCAGTATCAAAAAGAACTAATACCGGATGAGAGTTTAGGAGAAACTTACCAAACACTGCATCTGGTTGTTCATAGACTACCTCCACATTGACATGGTTCACTTGTCCCTTGGCGAAAGGATTTGTCTTCTTGTTTCCAGAATTTCCATTGCCATTTCCATTCTTGTTCTCAGGACAATCTGTTGAATAGTGTCCTTTATTGTTGCACTTGAAGAAGGTGATCTGACTCAGATCCTTCCTCACTGGTGCAGTATTGTTGGGACGGTGTTGATTCCCATTTCCTCCATTTCCATTTCCTCCATTTCCATTCCTAGGGCCACCATGATTGTTTCCATGGTTCCCATGCTGAGAATGGCCTCCATGGTTATGATGGTTGTGTCCTCCAAACTTGTTGTGTCCTGATCCACCATATCCTGGGAATGGTGCGGGACGGGGCTTCTGCTGAGCTCCAGAGTGAAACTTTCGCTGACCGTACTTCCTCTTGCGATTCTCCATTATCTGATGCTTGCCTTCAAGAATGATAGCCTTGACCACCATCTCTTGATAATTAGAAAAATTTTCCACCGTCAGTTGAACGCCAAGCTCATCATTTAGTCCCTCCAGAAACTTCTCTTGTTTAGCGGCATCCGAGGCCACATCTCCTGGAGCATAACGGGACAACTTGTTGAAATCCTCCACATATTCTGCCACTGAACGACCTCCTTGGCGTAAGTTGCGGAATTCCCTCTTCTTGAGACTCATAGCTCCAGATGAAACATGAGCCGTGCGGAAGGCCTGCTGGAACTGATCCCAAGTCACATTAGCCATGGGGTATGTGGTGGTATAGTTATCCCACCATGCGGCTGCAGGTCCATCCAGCTGGTGCGAGGCGAACCTCACTTTCTCCCCATCAGTGCATCCAGCGGTTGCCAGCTTCCTTCCCATATTACGAAGCCAATCATCAGCAACAATCGGCTCTGTGCTACTTGAGAACAATGGTGGGCTCAATCTCAGGAAACGGGCGAGACTATCCATCGGAGGCGGTGGTGGTGAAGGTGGTGGTGCGTTGTTGTTGGTGTTCATGTTCTGCATTAGAAGCTGCATCAACTGGTTTTGGGTCTGAAGCAACTGCTCTAGGCCGGGGATTCCACTCCCTGATCCACTTCCGGAAGGGTCCCTTCTTGGTGGCATCTGTTGGGTTAGAATAGATGAGATATAGAGGGAGAAAAGGGCCTAAGGGGAAAACACTACCCATATGAAAAAATGATAGCAAAGTTTCAATTCAATTCACTCAAATCAAGTTTCAAACAAGCAACATAAGATAATCCATGTCACAAAGTCGACATGGTAACAAAAAAAATCGATAGATCGAAACTCTACTCGAGTAGCTAAGGATAATCATCTATGATGGTGGTCTCTAACTAATTCGAGTCGGTTGAAGACTCGCTCATCTCAACGTCCTGTGACACCTCATGATCCTTATCCTGGCTGACAAAATCTCCATCAGAGTTGTCGTCCTGGATGTTTTCTCCATGGTCAAGCTTCTCTTCGGCTTCTTCTAGCAGGCGCTTCACTTCTTTATGCTTCTTCAGTAGCGTGTCGATTTCATCCTCGTACCCTTCACGAGTTTCCTTGAGTTCCTCCTCCAGCTCCTCTTGGCAGATGGCCAGCTTCCTGGAGGTCTTCATGCCACGGTGCATCACCTTCTCCAAGCTGCGGATGTGCTCCTCCAGGTCTTGGATATAGGATGATATAGTGTCGTCCTCAACGGTGCACACAATATCTCCATGGTGATCCCGACGTCCACAAGCCATGAAGGTGGTTCCCTTGAGATCCTCTTTGTATTCCTCGCGGATGCGTCCAAGGGAGGTGTGTGCTGCGATGCTCTGGCCCAAACTCCAAGTTGGTGCCTCTAAGAAGAAGTCAATAGACTTGATGTTCTTCCCGAAGGTGCGTCCTGGAATGTGGACATTGATCCTCCAGCATCTATCTTCTGGCGTCGAGGTCCTGAGGGTTCCAGTAAAACTGGGCAGGCCGATGTTCAGGTACTTAGTGATCTTCGTCAGGCGTCGCCCAAAAGGCATGGTCTCATCGGGCTGGGTGAACCGGGTCATGGCAGTCGACATCTATATTTTTAAAAGAGAGAAGTAAGATTTGAATAGACAAGGATAAGAGAACAACGAAAAGTAGAAGGTTTGCAAAATAAAATTTTGTCCTATGGCTTTTCCATTTCTAAGGTCACGTCCTACAGTCAACATGTGCTCTGATACCATCTTGTAACGACCCGATCCCGAATGGGACCAAGTCTCTGTGATCTGTGCCAGTCCCTGGATCAACTTGTTGGCACACACAGTACTCGATAAATAACAGAATAAATCACATGTATTTTATTACATCGGTGAGTTCAAAATAAAGAAAATAAAATACAATAGTATGGCTTAAGGCTATCAAAACTGCGGAAGCAATAGTAGTAGTAGTAGTGGTCCATCCGACTCCACGGAAAAACGTTGGGTATAGGACAATAACCTATTCGCACCTTAATCACCGTCAGAGTAATCTGCAACAATCGTACAGCCCAAATAGGGTCAGTACTTTGAATGTACGGCAAGTCATACCAAGGAAAAGAAAATGAAGTCCTACAATACATGCATTTGGCTGGTGGAGCTTCTACGTTTCAATTTGCATAAAGCTAAAAAATTTCCCTATAGAATAAGTGTTCAACAAAAAAATATAATCTCAATAAAGCACAAGACAACCCATGGTAATTATGCCCAAAATGATTAATTAAAGATGATGAGATTTCTCAAAATTACCATAACTAGACGCTCAAAATGTCCAATACCAGGGACTCGACTAATCGATTAGGTTTATACGCTCTGCAGAGGTTTGTGCACTTTTCCCACAAGACTCGACCACCTCCATTGGTATTTGCCACACTTCACTTTGTATGGAAACGGGAAGGTCGAGACATGGTCTTTTAGAAGAGTTTCCCTTACTCTGGCGGTGCCCATCCCACCTACCAACACTACGTTCGTAGCACCACCTAGCAAGAGTCACTACTACTAAGCAACCAAGCCAGAGCCCATAATGGCTTGTGGCTGCACACGTAAGCTTCTAGAAAATGACAATATGATAAAATCTCTTTAAGCCTGGGTGGCTTTCCGCAGTGATCCCTGGCCATCTCCAGGTCACTTAGTCATCTCCACTGGTTCCTCCAGGCTGCCTCCAACCGTTCCACCCAGATAGTTCATTGAGTTTAACTTCGTCCTGATTTACTACAAAGTCACTCATCTCATCGTGAATTCACTCCCCAATCCACGTCTACAATAGCATAGCACTACAATTTCCTACATGATGGTGACAAGTTCAACCTACCACAAATTGAACTACTGGGTTTTGCGAGAAAGTAAACTTCAACTTATGCATTCTAAGAAAGGGGTACTACATGCAATAAAACATAGGTAAAGTGGAAATTGATCAAAGGTAGACTTGCCTGGCCACTGCTGTTCAAACTCTAAGGACTGGAAATTTTCCTCTTCGCACTCGGGGCAATCTATCGCAAACAAACAAGTGCATCCAATGAAAACATAATACAAAAGAAACGAAAACAAAGTTTCGACAAATCTTGAAAAGAAAAGGAATGAAAAAGGTTTTGTAAAACGGATAAAAATTTGTGTGAAACTTGTTGATGAAAGTCCTAAGTGATATAGATAATTTAGGTTTTCGATTTGCAAAAAGAATCGGTCAAAACCGAGCTACGGTTATAAAAATTATGGCCAAACGAAGTTTGAATTAAAATATGTTCAAACTCATATTTTAAAATTCCAAAATTTTAAAAATAGGTTTCCACGCGATAGAGGGATGAAAAAAAATAAACGCGGGATTTGGTTTCGTCTAAAACTAATAAACGAGTAAAATACTAGGGCTAAAATTCTAATCTAGTGAATGCACTAAAATAAATAAATAAATAAAAACGTTTTTTTTTCATCTTCTTCGACACAGGAAGAAACGTACACATACTGTACATGGCCGTCGGCGTCTTATTCGTGGGGCGGCTGATCTGGCGGGGATTGGCGGCGACGGAGGTGTCGGGGAGGAGCGGCTCGGCGTGGGGAAGCGCGGGGTGGTGGCGGCGGTCTCCGGCCTGGCTACGACGTGGCGGGGCGGCGGTGAACTCCGGCGAACTCCGGTGGACGCGCGAGCTCCAGGACGCTGCTGTGTTGCACGAGAAGAGGAAAAATTTTGTCCATAAGATGCGCAACGACGAGGGCAACCGATTTCCAGAGTTTGGGGTCTCAAGACGGCTTACCGGCGACGTGATCGACGCCGAGGCGGAGCTCGACCGGCGAACTTCGGCGGGCAAATACGCGAGCTACGGTGCGGCTTTGGGCAAGATTTTTGGGGTCTTTGGACGAGTGGGAGGAGGGGCACGCAGGGGTGATTTATATAGGGGGAGGGGGTGTCCAGATGCGTGCTCCCAGCGACGAAAACCGGCAAGTGCGAAAATTCCGGCGAACTCTTTAATGGAGGATTAATTGGGGCTTTAATGGTGCCGGGGCGGAGAAGGAAGGTGCGGGGTACGCGGGGAAGGAAGGAAGGAAGGAAGGAAAGAAGGGCGGAGGCGCCTGGCGCGGCATGGCCGGGCGTGGCGCGCAGCGCCCGCTCCTGTTGCCGTTGCGTGCTGCGCTGCGTGCATATGCACGTCACGTGAAGAACGGGGTGGCTGGCCTGGGCGGCTGGGCTGGCCTGCTGGCTTGCCTGGCGCCCAAATTTTTTTGTTTTTTTTAAATTACCTCTAAAAAAATACGTAATAAATTTTTTAAAATCTTATAAATATATAAGAAAATATTGTAAAATTTTCCTTGTCAAATTAAACTATAGAAAATCTATTTCAAAAAAAATAAGTTTAATAAAACTCTAATAAAACCTCAACAAATTATATATATATATATTTTTTTTTTCATAAAGCCTAGGATAAATATTCCTAGCTCAATGCAATTTTATAAAATGCGAAAATTTATCTATAAAGTCATTTTGGAAAATTAATAAATTCCAAAAGGAATTTTAGGATTTATTAAATTCCCGAAATGCTTTATGAAAATAAAATAAATGCTCCAATATTTTCTTAACCCTTTTTATGTTGAAGAAGTCATATTATCTTCTCTCTTGATTTTTTTATTGGGTTAAAATAAATCGGAAAGAAAATCCAAAAGATCCAATATCCAAATGGGGAAAAAATGGTATGCACAAATGATTCTATTAACATCCAAATTTTTACAAAAATTGGGATGTTACATTTTGATCTTGCCGACTCTCTCCTCGTATTCACCTTGCACCAAAGGTCCCACACTAAGTTCTCCAATGAGGACATCTGCCGCGAATTTCCCACGACATACCAATGGCTCATTTTTTGCGGAGGCGTTCTTTAATTTTGCATTGGGTATAACCATGGTGGTAAACTACCGGAATTCTTTTTCGACGTTCTTGGCCCATCTGACACGGAACATCGGCACCGTCACCCCACAATAGTCGAGCTCCCATATCTCCTAGATCCTTCCGTAGAATCTTTCTTTGATAGGGGCTCGTCATCGGCGAAGGATATCATAGTAACTCATGAGTTTGATATTCAGAATTCTTGTCCTTTTCCTCGGTGTAGAATATGTAACCTTTGATGTCGTACGGCTGATAGGTCCTTAGGTTGTGCACGGGGCCCTGTGATAAGGAGAATATGAGTTGTTGATCTTTGGTAAAATGTGTCTGCGGTGGATTTTCTAGTAGCCATTTTTTGAACCAACCCGTGAAGTTGGATTTGTGCTCTCTTCTTACGTCTCCCATCTTCCTCAGTCGGCCTAGATCGATGTACTTCTGCTCGATTAAGCTTTTGTGCTTTTCCATCCAAGGGTCGACCAATTCGATGCGCTGTAGCGCGACTTGGTGTGCCCTGTCATAGTCGGCGCGTCGACCAGTGATGTCGACATGAAGTGTGTGGTAGCCCTCGCGATGACCATATCCAGCGAGCCTGCTGACGTGCTTCCTGGTGGGAAGACCAACATCCTCGTCCTTGGTTAGATAATTCTTGCAGAAGGAGATGCACTCGGAGGTCAGAAATCCATTGTCTATGATTCCATATGGATGTGACATGTTGCAAAAGAATCCTTTAATGACACCATTCATCCTTTCAAACGACATCATGTTGTGCACGAACATCCGCCCGAGATGGATGATGTCATCCATGCCATGGACCAGAAGGTGCACCATGATGTCAAAGAATGCGGGCAGAAAGTAAATCTTGAGCTCGCATAATATCACCATGATCTCTTCCAGTAGCATTTCGAGCTGCTTCACACCGATCAACTTCCTAGAGATTATGTCAAAAAAGTTGCGGGGGCCAAACAACGTCTCATGGACGTGTGATACGTCCAAAATGCATCACTATTTTATATAGTAATTATTTCTTATTCATTGATATATTTCATGATATGATGCTATTCTTATGTTGTTTTGCCTTAATTTACACAGTTTGCAACTTTCCAATGCCGAAGCAGCAGGCGCATGATTCAGCGGTAAAAATTGGATTCTGAGTTGCGTAAGGAGAATACCTCCAAATTACCTGAAAATCGACGGAGGGTATTTTCCAGAAGTATGATGAAGACACGCAAAAGAGGAACCAGAGGGGGCCACAGGGTGCCCAGACGGCCACCTGGCGTGGCCCCCACCTTGGCCGTACTAGGAGGGCACCTGGACCCCTAGGGCCACTACCGGATCCCCCCTCTGGCCTATATATCCCTCGACATCTAAAAACCCTAAAAAGGTGAGAGTTTCGCGAGTTCCGTCGCCACGCCATGGCAGAAACCAACAAAGGAGAAAAGACATCTCCGGCGGGCAGATTCCGCTTGGGAGAACACCTCCCGAAAGGGGAGTTCGTCGCCATCATCATCACCATCATCATGGGCATCAGCGAGATCATCATCAACATCATCCCCAACATCAGCACCATCTTCATCTTCATCCAATCTCACCTCACAAGTCCAACTTGTGTTGTAATCCGTACTATCTATCCTCTCTACTCTATCGATGTTGATTACTACCGTGTGGTGAACGCTATTGAGTTTTGTTCGAGAAATATCATTGTTTCCAGATATCTTATCATCTATTTATCCCCACTGATCATGATCTCTTTTATGTCTTGTGAGTAGTTACTTTAGTTCTTGAGGACATGGGAGAAGTCTAGTTGTTAGTAGTCATATAATGTTGAAGTAATATGTGTTGATTGATATTTAAGTTGTGTTGTTATTTTCGTAGTGGTGTTGTGTGAGTCGAACACTCAACACTTCGCCTTATCAAGTACCTAGGGGAATGCATTGTGTATAAATAATGCTTACGGTGGGTTGCCGGAGTGACAGAAACCTGAACCCCAGTTCTCATGCTTTTGCACAAGGGAACAATGGATCATCGATGGTATTGCTATGGTTAAGCTTCTGCCTTAATTGCTATCTTGTATTTGCGGATGCTTGCAAGGTGTTTAATCATAAGAGTGAACTTATCTTAGTATAGAGGGTGTACTAGCATAGATCCACCCACTCAACACTTATCAACACAACACATAGTACCGATACGGAATATGGCGAAAGCACATGACTATTTCTCCCGTGTGTCCTCAAGAACGCTTTAGCCTTTATAAGTTCAGTTGCTAGGCATGTCCTTCGCTTTATAAGTTCAGTTGCTAGTCCTATCCTTTCACTTTACTCACTTTTACCTTTTTGTTGCTTATACCGAAAACCCCTAAAAAGCTATCTTTCAGTTCCTGCAGCTATTTATTTACCAAAGTCACTTACCAATGCCTTCTGCTCCTCGTTGGGTTTGACACTCTTATTTATCGAAAACGCTACAAATGATCCCCTACAGTTGAGGGTCATCAAGTACTGTTTTCTGGCGCCGTTGCCGGGGAGTGTTGCGCTATTAGTAAGTGAATCTGGTATGGAAGTTTTATATTTCTGTTTTTATTTGGCATTTATTGCTTTTGTCCTTATGGACACCTGTACTCTTGGTTCGTTGTTTATGGGGAAACGCCCCACAACTGTGGTGGTCACTCCTACCCCTACTGAAATTCTGCCTTACAAAATACCATCTGGCATTATCAATTATGTCTTACCTAATTATTATGCAGGAGATAGACATCCAGGTGAACACTTGCTATATTTATCACATCTATGTTCATTATTTAGGCTTGCAGGTGTGTCACTAGACCTCGTCATGAAGAAATTATTATCCATATCAGTTATAGATAAAGCTTCAGACTGGTATAAGCTCCTCGATAACTCACATCTACATAATTGGGAAGAGCTTATGTCTCTCTTTTATACAAAGTTTTACCCTCTTTATGAAATTCATCGAGATAGGAATTACATCTATAACTTTTGGTCTCGTGACGGGGAGAGCATCGCTCAAGCTTGGGGGAGACTTAAATCCCTAATGTTCAAATGTCCTATCCATGAACTCCCCAAAGATATTATGATTACAAATTTTTATGCCAGGCTTTCTCGTCAGTATAAGGAGATGTTGGATGCCTCCTCTAGTTGGGTATTTCAAACAAGGTGCGTCGAATAAAGGTGGGGTCTCATCGAGAGGATCCAGAAGAATACTAAAGACTGGGAAATCGATAAAGGTATTGAAGCTGCTATAAATTATGGGCATGACTACATTGAGAGCTATGTGAACCAATTATTTTAATACCTTTTTTTCTAAGATTGGTCTTGATTCGCAGCTTATGATTGATTTTGGTAAGAACTTTGCCTCTCACATGGACTCTTCTAAGGAGAAGTAGGACCCGTATCATAAACCCTTTAAAGATTTACCTGTTGATATTCATGTTGCTGACCCTATTCTGCCTGCAGTCTTTTATGAAAATCCTCCTTTTCCTACAAGGATAAGGGAGCACTATTTTGTGAGAGGAATAATGAATAAAAGTGAGAGAAGAAATGACAAACTTGAGGACTTGATCAAGGTCGATCCTCAAGTTGCGATGGTTAAAGATTTAGTTACTAATGATGTTTCAGATTCCAAGATAAATTTTTGTGTTGTTTCAACTAACATTGTCACAGCTAAGAATAAGAGCCCAATTTCAGGTACACCAGTTGTATTTGTCAAAATAGGAGATCACAACTATTACGGGCTTTGCGATCTGGGGTCCAGTGCTAGCGCTATTCCTTATTCACTCTATCAGGAGATCATGGGTGAGATTTCATCCTGTGAACTTGAAGAGATTAATGTTACCATTTATCTAGAAAACAAAGAAACTATCTCTCCCACTGGAATTGTGAGAGATATTGAAGTCCTATGTGGAAAGGTAAAGTATCCTACCGACTTTCTCGTACTTGGTTCAGTGCAAGATAGTTTTTGCCCTATTATCTTTGGTAGACCTTTCCTCAACACTTGTGGTGCTATTATAGATTGTAAAAAAGGTAAAGTTTCTGTTGAATTCAATGGTGATCCATATGAATTTAACTTTTCTAAATTTTCCAAGCAACCTCGTGGTACTGATTTACTTATTGATGATGAGTTATTGAAAATATTGCTTTTATTGCTATTCCTACTAATGATCCTTTGCAGCAATATATGGAAGACCACGAGAATGATATGCATATGCAGGAAAGAAATGAGGTAGAAGAAATATTTGCAACACAAGCTGCTATCCTGAAGCACAACCTTCCAGTTGAGCCTTTAGGAATCCTAGCGAAACCAAAAGAAGACCCGGTGTTTGACCTCAAACCACTTCCCGATACGCTCAAGTATGCCTATTTAGATGAAAAGAAAATATATCCTGTTATTATCAATGCTAAACTTTCAGGATTTGAAGAAGAGCGACTATTGTAGACACTTCGCAGACACCGTGGTGCCTTGGGCTATACCCTTGATGACCTTAAGGGGATTAGTCCATCGATTTGCCAACACACTATCAATCTCGAGCCCGATGCTAAGCCAGTTGTTGATCATCAACGACGGCTGAACCCAAGGATGAAGGACGTGGTTAGGACGGAGATTCTAAGGCTTCTAGCCGCAGGTATTATCTAACCTATAGCTGATAGTAGGCGGATAAGTCCAATTCATTGTGTTCCTAAGAAAAAGGTATGACTGTTGTTCCTAATGATAAAAATGAACTAATACCTCAAAGAGTCGTTATTGGATATAGAATGTGTATTGATTACAGGAAGTTGAACAAGGCAACCAGGAAGGACCACTACCCGCTGCCCTTGATCGATCAGATGCTAGAGAGGTTTTCTATAAGCACCCACTTTGTCTATCTTGATGGGTACTCTGGCTTCTCTCAAATTCATGTCAACACCGCCGATCAAGAGAAGACCACTTTCACGTGTCCCTACGAGATGCGAGGACACAAACTTAGTTCTAAACTAGAAAAAATGCCACTTCATGGTTAACAAAGGGATCGTTCTTGGTCACAAGATTTTGGAGAGGGGAATTGAAGTGGACAAGGCGAAGATTGAAGCTATTGAAAGGATGCCCTATCCAAGGGACATTAAAGGTATTCATAGTTTTCTCGGTCATGCTGGTTTCTATAGAAGATTTATTAAAGACTTTTCTAAGACTTTGAGACCCCTCACTAATCTTCTCCAGAAGGATGTTCCTTTTGTATTTGATGAAGATTCTAAGGAGGCTTTCTATGTTCTTAAGAAAGCTTTGATAACCGCTCCTATAGTACAACCACCTCACTGGAAATTGCCCTTTGAAATTATGTGCGATGCTAGTGATTTTGCTGTTGGAGCCGTTTTAGGACAAAGCGTTGATAAGAAATTGAATGTTATACATTATTCTAGCAAAACCCTTGATAGTGCTCAAAAGAATTATGCTACTACTGAGAAGGAATTCTTAGCAGTAGTATTCGCTTGTGATAAATTTAGACCTTATATTGTTGATTCGAAAGTTATTATTCATACTGACCATGTTGCTCTTAAGTACCTTTTGGCGAAGAAGGATGGCAAACCAAGACTCATCAGGTGCTTACTCCTTCTTCAAGAGTTTGATTTAAAGATCGTTGATAGGAAAGGCACAGACAATCCAGAGGCAGACAATCTTTCAAGGATGGAAGATATACCGCATGACCCCATCCCGGTCAACGACAGTTTTCCAGACGAACAACTTGCCATTGTAAAAGTACAATCTCTTTCCGATCCTTGGTTTGCAGATTATGCTAATTTTATCGTTGCAAAGTATTTGCCTCTAGGTTTAACATTTCAGCAAAGGAAGAAGTTCTTTCATGATTTGAGGCACTAGTTTTGGGATGACCCTCATCTTTTCAAAGAAGGTCCAGACGGGATCGTAAGAAGATGCATACCGGAACATGAGCAGAAGGACATTCTCAAGAAGTGTCACGATAGTCCCTATGGAGGACATCACGCCGGTGAGAGGACCGCACATAAGGTTCTCCAATTAGGTTTTTATTTCCCTACACTCTTTAAAGATACTCGAAATTATGTTTTATCTTGTGATAAGTGTTAGAGAGTTGGTAATATTAGTAGGAGGAATGAGATGCCTATGAATTACTCACTAGTGATTGAGCCTTTTGATTGCTGGGGTTTTGATTTTATTGGTCCTCTTCCTCCTTCACACAAGTACACTCAAATTTTAGTAGTTGTTGATTATGTAACCAAGTGGGTTCAAGCCATCCCCACCGAGAGTGCTGATCACAAAACATCTTTTAAATTCTCAAAGATGTAATTTTCCCTAGGTTTGGTGTACATTGGTATCTTATGAATGATGGAGGATCACACTTCACGCATGGATCTTTTAGAAAAGCTTTAGCCAAGTACGATGTCAATCATAGAATTTCTTAACCGTACCATCCTCAAACTAGTGGGCAAGTTGAGCTCACCAACAGAGAGATCAAGTTGATCTTGCAAAAGACAGTTAACAGTTTTAGGAAGGACTGGTCAATGAAGTTAGAAGATGCTTTGTGGGCGTATAGAACTGCATAAAAAAAACCCCATGGGCATGTCTTCGTACAAGATGGTCTATGGAAAGGCCTACCATTTTCAATTAGAATTAGAACCTAAAGCTTTTTGGGCTGTTAGAGAGATTAATGCTGACCCAAAGTTAGCTGGTGAAAATCGCCTCATGAACTTGACTTCTTGTCAGATCCCTCTATTAGGTATGTGCTAGGATTAGCTAGTGCCTTTACATCATGTCAAAATTTCTAAGGAAATCAAATTCAAAATCAAAATGGGAGAAGGAACACCCCCAGATGAATTAATTCAAAAGGCCAGATAAAAATCTTTTCCAAAAATTCATGTTAGAGTTTTGAAAAGTCTTATAAATGAGTGTGATCACATATCAAGTGATGTGGGACCCACCCCATGCTCATAGATTTTTCAAATATTCAAACAGTACCTTGGAATTAAATAAATACCCCTATTTGATTTAAAATTCAAATCATTTGAATTTTAAAAATGTTGTCCTGATTCTGATTTCTCTGTTGACCCATGCTCATAGATTTTTAAAAATTTGCTTGATTTTCTAGGAAGAACAGTTAATGATGTTAAATGTCTTGTGAATCATTTTCATATGGTTCAAACTCAGCTTGAACAAATTTCTAATGTGCAAAAAGATTTGCTTGCTAATAATGCCAAATAGGACAATTTACAGGCTTATGGTATAATGACCCGGGGTGGAACACACACCCAGGACCCTCTCTACCCAGAAGGGAATCCGAAGAGGATCGAGCAAGATTCTCAAGTGCAAGAAGAAATTGTTAGCTCTCCAAAGAAGAAGAAGAAGAAAAAGAAACACAAGGAAGCTGACAATTACAATGATCCAATAGAAGAAGAAGAACAAGCTGTTGGTCCAAACAACATGCCTACCTCCGATGCTGAGACTGAAGACGGTGCTGAACCTGAAAAAGATGCTGAAAAGAATGATCCACCTGAGGTTCGTGAAGAAGAAGCACCCGATAAGCGCAAGAAGTATGCTAGAGAATACTTTATTGCAAGAAGACATGGGAAGGAACGAGAACCATGGGTACAGAAACCCATGCCTTTCCGAAGCAAGTCCGTCAAAACCAAAGAAGAAGAGCACTACAACAAGTTTTGTGAGTGGATGAAACCTCTTTTTCTCCAAATCCCTTTGATTAAGTTACCTCCTTACGCTAAATATATGAAAGATATTGTTACTAATAAAATAAAAGTCCCTAATGAGGCAATATCTACTATGCTTGCTTACTACTCTTTCAGTGGCAAGATTCATGAGAAGCTCGGTGACCTAGGTATACCCACCATTCCTTGCTCCATAAAAAATAATTATGTTAGAACTGCTTTATGTGATCTTGGTGCAGGAGTGAGTGTTATGCCCTTTTCTCTCTACAAAAGACTTTGTTTAGAGAAACTAATTCCTATAGATATCTTTCTACATATGGCCTACAAGTCCATGGCCGTCCCGATCGGTATTTGTGAGGATGTTCCTGTTGAAGTTGCCAATTGCTTAATACTTACTGATTTTGTTGTGCTTGACATGCCCGAGTATGGGAGCATGTCCATTATCCTTGGTAGACCTTTTCTTAACACCGCAGGTGATGTTATTGATTGCAATAAAGGGAAGGTTACCTTCAACGTGAATGACAAAGAACACACGGTGTATTTTCCGAAGAAGATCGACAAAAGGAATGGCCTTAACTCCGTTGAGAATATCAAGACCGTGAAGATTGGAGAATGGGATTGTCCACTACATGTATACCAAAAATACAAAACAATTATGGTCGGGACAATGTCCATTAAAGTGAGAGTGCAATGATCACTTCATAAGAGGCAAGACTTTCTACGTTATATACCACAAGTTTGTTGGTAAGAGTTGATCAACCTTGCTAACTAGCATGTTTTATATAGGTAAAAAGTTGAGCTTGTTATGTTTTCATTCTCTTTAGATTTTATTCTCCTTGATGTACCCAAGTTTTTGTGTTTAAATCTTCACTTGTTCTAACGTTTGTCTCAAGTTCACGAAAGTTTTTGCAGCTTTTTGAACTTTGAAAAATTCTCTACAGTGAAGTTGCCAAGAAAATTCCAGAAAAATCAAAATCAAAATTTCCAGGTGAAAAGCCATTAGGAGGCACCTGAGGCTAACCAAGGGGTCCACCCCTGGCCCAGGAGGCCAGGTGGCGCGACCCAGCTCCTGGCCGCGCCACCCACCCTCCTGGGGCCCACAGGCACCCCCTGCTGGCATCTCTTCTTCCACTCTCTCTCTCTCACCCCGAAAACTCATGTTCTTGCTCTGGTTTCGTGTTCTTGCTGTTCTTGAGCACGAAACATCGATATCCCTCTACAACCACTCATTTGAGCTGAAATTTGGAACAAATACTCTCTGGTATGTGACTCCCTGACCCCTCCAATTAGTTTTCTAGTTGGTGGCTTCATTAGTGAGTATTTAGTGGTTCTTGGTGCTGTTTAGTTGAGCTTAAATGTTTGTGTAGAGATTTATTTTTCAAGTTTTGTTGCTAGTTTGAGCCTTGGTAAAGTAAGTAGAATGTTTTTCCCAAACTAGTTTTGCTTAAATCTTCGTTTTTGTGAATTGTTAAAAAAATTTGAAATGGAGAGGCTAGGAAAGTGGCTTGGGAAGAAGAAACCCGAGCGCTCTAGCCGTGTTACGCGTTCCGCAGCTTCTCCTTTAACCACAAGAGTGAGCTATAATGAAGATATCGTACCAATAGAAATGTTGGACGCGTCACCCACAAGAGCTATGGCATTTCCATGCGAAGACTTCATGGAGGATGTCGACATACAAGAAGAGTTCTATGCTCTGTGTGCATGGGAAGGTTTGACACGGCTTATTACGAGCCGTGTACCACAGTACGAGACACACACACCGCTATTTTTGTTAACAGTTTCAGGTTTGATTCTGACAATGATACTGTTGAATATATGCTCTAGAGGCAAATAATATATGATTATTCCAATATATCTAAGCAAGTTCATAACCAGTTTCATATCGTGCTAGAACTGTGTCAGTGAAACAATGATGCAGGTGTGGTATAGAAACCCCCAGAGTTCCTAGTTAGCCTCTACATCGATAACTAGTTCATGGTCAACATGATGGTCGTGGTTTCACGATCATGGACAATTAAGTCTCTTGACTATGAGATCACCTCACTGGTCAAGTGACGTGATGAACATTACCCAAAGTAAGCATTACAGCATGATCAAATCTTGTGAAGGTTCAGTGTTGTAATTACAGAACGTGGTAGACCGTTCCTTTGACCGTGAGTACGTGCATAATTGCTATATTCCCGGAAACTTTGACCTACATCCCACCACCTGACTAAAATATGCGGGTCATAACGGTTGTATCTTGGGTATTCCGTGGAGATATGTTGAGGAGTATTTTTACAAGAGCGGGATTTGTCAATCCATATAATGGATAGATACTCGGGGCCCACTCGGTGAGATTCCATCCATAAAGTTGCAGCGTGTGACTAGGTCACGGGGTTGAATATCACGGGAAAGAGTGAATGAGGATTAGTTCAGAACGAGGTTGAACCAGACATAGGATGTCATTGATCGAATCTCGGAACAATCCAGTATCGCTAGCAAAGGGAATGCTATACGGCGTAAGGTCCAATCGGTGTTTGATATCCGGAATGCACAGGGGTCATTATGGGCATCCAGGTCCCGCTGATGATCATTGACCGTAGCCTCATCTCGGTCATGACTGGAGTGTTCTCGGACCGTAGGGTAACACACTAACGAGTGGGTGACCCCACGACTCCTTCGGATGAGCCCACCTAGTGTCCATGAAGGAAGAAGGCCCATGAAGATACGGCCTTAGCCCGCTAGTTGGTACCGACGTAGGAGTCTGCAACTCGCAAGGAAGGTGCGAAGACCTTCCGTACGGAGCAAGCTAGGGTTAGGAAAGCATACTTGTACACGTAGAGGGACTCCCCGAGATCTAGCCCGGTATATAAGGGCTAGGAGGGGTGACGCCTGAGGGAGGGAATCTTACCTGTAACCCTAGACTTGAGCGCTCCAGCCTTGGCTTCCACTGTAATCGCATCTTCCCTATCAATAATATCAAGCAGGAGCGAGCCTTCCTATTTGCCGACGAGCTATCGTCCAACCTGTGCCTCTCATGACTAACCCAGGGTCCCTGACCATGGGATTTGCCGGGGTTGATCCCCGTCAATTGGCGCCGTCTGTGGGAACCGCGCAGGATGGGAACGCGATCTCAGCGGCCTCATCATCACCAGCACTCATCGACTCGGCGGCTCCCGCAAGATCAAACCTGTTCGAGTCCCTCGGATTCACGGCCCACCTCCCAGCCCTCAAACCAGTCTTCACCGACCTATGCTCCAGCATCAATCTGATCTTCGGAGAGTACCATATCTACATCAACCACTGGGGTACCCTCCGCCTCATCGACGACACCTGTGCGCCCACGACAACGTCTAAAGCAACGACCATAGCAGACGCCGCCCGCACGGACGATCTATCTGGAGGTTGTAGCTACGCACCCAACTCACGGCTACACGCTACTCACGACCGCTCCAGTGAAGCCCCAGCATGGAGAAGCACGATCGCATGCATCGGCAAGGAAACGGCAAGGGCACCATCGGAGGTGTTCATGGAAGAAGTCGGCACATCAACGTCGGGTAACAACGGGCGAGCCGAGAACCCGGGCACTCGACAAGACACCCCAACCACCAACAGGGCGGCTGGCCCCGGCAACACCAGTCAGATGGTCGTACAGCTAGGAGAACCGGGGACCATACCAAAGAAAGTCCCGGTGGAGCAAGGACCAAGCAATAAAAAAGCAGTCAGCTGCCAAGCAACAAACAACAAGCACCTTGCCAGGGCAGCTAGCCATCGCGCAGCAGGCAGCAAACCCCGGTTGCAGCGGCGGGCGAACCACCCAAATAAAAAATATACTTGTCCGAGGAATCGATGGCAATGGTAAAAGAAGCAGTCGCCCGCGGCGGGTTACTACCATCAGACGCCACAAGAGATGAGCTAAGGGCATACAACAATGTAACAACCCAATTTTTGCAAAAATTAAAAATTTTGTTTTCGGTGTGAATTGTTTGATTGTCTGATTTGTTTGCGGTGTTTGCATCCCCGATTTATCGATCGGCGATTATTTTTCCCCCTCTTATCTCGTATCGGACGGAGACCGACCCTTGCCACCCTGACACTCGACCTTTGTGACACCGGGTTTCACCCGATCACCGTCGCGAAAACCGCACAAGACCAGCCGCAGCCAACGGAACGAAAAACCCCGTTTAATAATTAAACGAGTTATTTTTATAGCGCGTCGGAAAGTGTTTTCGGAACGGTTCCGGCGCGAGGTGAACGCCTCCGGCTCGACGCGCTGATCGCGCAGTTCAAAGTTTTACCCGAATCGGAGGTACTGCGGACCCCCGGCGGTCAGTAACGTGAGCACCGGACGCCCGAGAGAAAAACAGATGATGTTTTCGCAAACTGCCAGCCACCGGGGCTATATAAAGACCACCACACTACCACCCACCTAGGGTTCCCTAGGAAGCCACCAGCCCCGGATCTGGCCCCAAATACCCCAATTTTCGTCCAAACCCTAAATTCCAGATCTGAGATTCTCCCAAATGATCCTGGACCGTCAGATCCGGAGATCCGACGGCCCGGATCGCGCCACGTCAGCCCCAGCCTCCTCTCTCCTCTTCCTCCTCCACGCGGCCGCCTCCACCCGTGGAGCTCCTCGCCGCCGCCTGCGCCTTCGGCCGGCCAGGATGCAGCAGCCGCCGCGCCCCTCTTCCTCCTCCCTCCTCCCCTCTCACCTCTCCCTCCTTCTCCTCCTAATCCCCCTGCCTCTCCTCTTCATAGGACGCGCGGCGCCGCCGGTCACCTGCAGGACCCGCGCCATGGAACCCAAGCTCGAGCTCGGCCGAGCTCCGCCACGGCCCCGCAGCACGCCGACCCCGCCGCCTTGGGCCTCCGCGCCACCGCACCAGAAGGCCGCCGCCGGCGAGCCGAGCTCCAGCGGCGGCGCGCGCGTGCCCGCTCGGGAGGAGCCAGCCGGCTGCCCAACCGGCCAGGTGGGCCGCGGCCCAGCCGCCCCCTCCAGCTCGCCCCGACCTCCCTCTCCACTGGATCCGGCGAGATCCCGCTCGGAGCCGCCCCCCGCGCCTGCCCTGGCCTCCCGCGCCCCCTCACCGCGCCGTCCGTCGCCGGCAGGGCGCGCCGCCAGCCGCCGTTGCCGCTGCTCGGCTCGGGTCGGGCACGAAGCCTCCAATCGCAGCCAGCCACCAGGTGGACCGCGCCAGCCAGCCCAGCAGCCCGCAAGCCTCCAGGCCACTTGGGCCTGGCCCAACAGTGAGCTGCCCTTTTTTCTTTTTATTTGTTTATTTCTTTTTTGTTCTGTTGGGCCCAGTAATTTCGGCCCAGTTAGTATTTTTTCTGCTAGTTGTTTTATTTAATTAGGCAGTTTGTATTAGGATTTTTGAAGTGCCCGTATCTTTTTGCTCGTAGCTCGGATCGCAACGCTTTTAATATGAAACTTGCTTAGTTTTGTGTGTAGATTAATAATTTGTGCTTTGTTGCCATGTTTGACCTTGTTTACATGTTGTTTGACTGCTAATTACACTGCCTGCCACTGTAAACTGTAACTGCTATAACTTTTTATCCGTTGCTCGGATTAAAATGTTCTTTATATGTAACTTGATTAGTTTTTCGTGTACTTTGTGTTTATGCTATTGTTTGCTGTTGTTAACCAACCTAAAATATGGTTTAGGGCAGAAGAGTACCAAATCCTTTAATCATCGTGCGGCACTTAGTGTTATGCCATGTTTAGGTTGTGCCCCACTTAAATTGACTAGCATAGATAGTTTACTTTATGCTTCACCTCTTGCAATGGTTGTGTGCTATGCCATGCTTGCTTGAGTTGCCATGTTAACAACCTGTGTTGATCACCTGTAGCTAAACAAATTGAACCACCGTAAGCGTGCGGTATCGTCGTGTGTGACGAGTACTCCACTTAACCTGTTAGTAACCTCTCTCGACGGTAGGTGCGATGTCTTGTGTTGCTTCTTGTTGATGCTTGATCGTGTTTTCTCCGTAGTAATAGTGGTGCACCGTTGATTGCTTTCCAGTGTTTACTTCTTGTGTGCTCCCGCGGGTACCTCTCGGAGACGATGCTTGCGTGCGTTCGACTACACCTTCGGAACCCGACTTACCAACAGGCAAGGACTATACATTACTTATGATCCATTCTATTTCAACCAGCGGTTGGCATGCTAGTATAGGTTAGGTTCGATGTTTGATCCTACCACATGTTTACAACCTCTTTTAAATCGATACAGCCATGTCCCTTCCCAGCAAACCTTGTACTGCTATGTTACTATTGCTCGTTGCTCAGCCCCTGCTTAGTATGCATGCTTAGGATGCTACGATGTTACCCTGTTACTCTTTGGGTTGGGATATCACCTGATTATTATATTATTGTTGATGATATGATTATTATAAAATGTTGACTATATTCGACGAAGGATGGAAGGTCTACGCTATCCCGCCCCGACGCTTTGTTCCATTCGAGTCACCTAGGATCCGAGTTCCGGGTATTGGTTTTAAGACTGAGCGTGCCTAACCGCGTGTGGTATTTTATGGGGTCCCCTTTTCTTACCTATCTAGCTTCAAACATTTCTAGAGGTGGCCCAAGCTGATTTACCATTTGAAAACATGCATATATATCTTGTCGGGTCGCTCCTAGCAGATATCTTTTAAAACAACCCGGACCGGTGAGGACTTTGTTTCCCTATTGGTCCACCTTTGGCCGGCAAGGGCCCGAGACCTCACGTGAGGCGTCTCGGTAACCCAAACCCTGTTGAGACGGAAGAGTCCGATCCGAGACCGTGGCCAGCTTTTTGATTGGGTGTCGACTCCCCGGGGGCCACCCGGATTTGTTCGTTGTTAGCTAGAGGGACCTGTCGTTTCGGATCTCTTGGAACTAAATCATAAAATGGTTGCCTGTGATGGGTAGCAACTGAGAGAGATGGTCGTGCGTGCGGAGCCTTGTAATGGGCAGTTGGTACACCCCTGCAGGGTTAAATCTTTTCGAGAAGCCGTGTCCACGGTTATGGACGACTTGAGACCTACGTCCTGTTCATAGACAACAACAACTGAGATAATCTTAATATAACTTGATCAACGTGTGTGTGCCTTGACTGCTTCTTCTTCGTCGGGATACGAAGAGGAGGACAAGGATAGGATAGGTGTTATGTTTGCGTATCTAGGTGGATAGCAAGACTTGTTGGAGGCGATTCCTCCTCGAATGATTGGCTTCTTATCTTACTCTCTAGATCGTTAGCCACTTCATAAATGCTAGTGCGGCAGCAACCTCACCACTTACCCCTTCCTTACCGTAAACTACTAGTTGTCCTAGAATGACGAGTGATGAAGTCCTTGCTGGGTCAGATGACCACTACAGTTGGATGCTGAGTACCTCTGTACTCATGATACTACCCCCAAACTCTTTTCAGGGTTCTTGATCGACAACAGGTATGGTGACCGACGTTTCACGTGGAGACTCGACGACGACTAGTTAGGCGGATCCCGGCGGAGGGCCTGGACCCGTGTGGTTATGGGATCGATGCTTTTCTCTTTGCCAGTAGGAATTTGCTTGTAGTCTGTACTCAGACATGTATCTTCCACTGTTGTATTATATTTGAGGCAGTTGTATGCCGATTGTATGAGATGTTGTATCCTTGTATCTGTAATGTTGTGATATCATGTTGGAAATCCGGGGCATATGGCTATGTCATATGTCGCGGTGGGACTGATATGTGCTTCGTCCCCGGATCTGGGTGGAAACAGCTAGATCTGGAACAGTACCGCATATCGGGCCTTACAAACAAGCTAGAGGGAGAGCTAACAAAGCAGACGATACAGTGTCGCCTAGCCATGGAGAAACAAGCCATAGCGGAAACCGAAAGGAAAAGCAGCCGCAGACAATCTCCCAGAAACAACTCGCCAGGTCACGACTCCCCCATCCGCAATAGGTCGAAACTCAACAAACTGCGGAAGACAGAAAGGGCGAGAGTTGTGCGGAAACTGGAAGATGACTTCAAGTCAGAGGAAGATGACGACGAGGAGGAACCTCTCACTCCGGCGGAAGCGCTCATAAGCACCGAAGACTATCTGTCCCGTGCCCAGAAAAGCAAAAAGGGCAAAACGGATCGCTACACTTCCATAGCTCTGCAGATAATGAAGTACGCCATCGACGCCTCGGTACCTAAAAAATCCAGCGCAAAATGGATGCCTCGCGAGCAGACACCGGACAGGGACCCCAGTTCGCCAGACGACGACGACAACGACAGTAACGATGTCAGACGCAGGCGCTCCGACAAGCACAAGAAACGCGACAGCGACGACAACGGCAGACGCCGCAGCACTCGACGAGATGCGCGGGATGACATCACGCAGAACAAAGTCAACCACAGTAGGCGAAGACGCGCAGCACGCGAGGAGTACTCATAGGAAGAGACTTCCGACGAGGAAATTGAGCCATGTGGAGCACTCTGCTTCACACGTGCCATACGTGAGACGCGCATGCCCAACGGAATCAAACTGAACTCCACGACTCTAAAGTACAACGGACTCGAGGAGCCGGAGGCTTGGCTCGACCACTACCTAACAGCAGTCAAGTTTCAAAGAGGGACCAATGTCACGGCGATGCAGTACGTACAGCTCATGCTCGAGAGCTCCGCTCGACACTGGCTGAAAAATTTTCGGCGCGGATCCATCAGCTCTTGGAGCCAGTTCCGAGGAGCCTTCATAGAAAACTTCAAATCAACATACAAGCGACCAGCCTCACTCGAGGAGCTGCGGGCATGCAAACAAGGAACAAGGGAGGCCCTGCGAGCATACATCCAGCGATGGACGATACTCAAGAATTCAGCGGAAGACATCTCGGACGAGAGTGAGATCGACGCATTCAGGCGAGGTCTTCAGGGCGTTGAATTCAAAGAGGAGCTCGGACAGATGAAAGTCCGAACACTCGCACGGCTACTAGAACTAGCCAACAGCTGGGTAGACGGAGAAGACTCCGTTCGTAACGAAACAGAAACCCACAACGCACGATCAGAATACGACTACGACTACAACGGAGATAGAGGAGACGACAGAAGAAGGAAGCGACCCAGACGGAACTTCTACAACGACAGATGACCTGACATGGTCGACGCCGGTTTCTCGGACGACCGGAACGGCAGGCACCGTGATGACAACAGACCACAGCGCCGAGACAACCCAGAAAACGAGCCCCAGTCTCAAAGACGAGAATGGAGGACAAGAAAGCCACGCGACGGCACCCGCACATTCCGCTCCGCCAAAGAACAACTCGATGGACCGTGCACTCTACACGGATTTAGAAACGAGCGAGGAGAGATCAAATCATCCCACACCCTCAGGAACTGTCGAAGCTTCAACGAGTTGGCCGAAGAGAAAAGCCGCTCCTCGGTCGCAGCAGAACGACCACTCGCAAGCGTAGCAGTTGGGCCAGTCGCCCACGGTGCGCCACCACCCCCCTGCCAACAAGACAGGTGGCCGCCATCCAGGAACGACAAAGGACGCCAGAAGAAGAAAACCAATACCCAGAAGCCCACGGGAGGATCTACATGATACAAGAAGGCAGACCTTCCAACAGGCAGCGGAAACAAGTCACCAGACAAGTTTTCCTGGCAACCTCCGCACACCCGGCCGTCCCAGAGTACCTGCGCGGGTCGGAGACAGAAATCTCCTTCTCCCGGGACGACCACCCACCAGTCGTCCCCCAACCAGGGCACGCCGTGCTAGTACTCGAGGCCAGAATCGTAAATTACGACATGTCGCGAGTATTCATGGATGGCGGCAGCGGGATCAACATCATCTTCACCCGAACACTCGACGACATGCTCATCCAAAACAACGCACTCAAATCCTCGGGCACAACCTTCCACGGGATCGTACCAGGAAAAGCAGTCTACCCCATCGGGAGGATAAGCCTGGAGGTAGTCTTCGGGAACGCGACGAACTTCCTCAAGGAAACACTTGACTTCGAAGTGGTCGATTGGAAGTCGCAATACCACGCAATCCTCGGGCGGCCAGCTTTTGCTCGCTTCGTGGACGTACCCCACTACGCCTACCTCAAGCTGAAGATGCCAGGGCCAAACGGGGTCATCACAATCAGCGGCAGTTTCGTCAGATCCGACTGCTGCGACAAAGAATTCCACAAGATAGCAGAAGCATTCGTCGCCCACCAAGACAGCAGAACCACGGGACTCGCGGAAGAAGCGCTCCCATAGAAGGAAAGGAACATCGCCCGAAGAAACCCAGAACTGGGAGACAAAGCTACCAGAGACACTACACCATCGCTCTAAAAGGAACCTGCCCTCTTCATATTTGTAAAGGAACAGCAGGAAAAATATTTCATAAATATTTTTTCCACAAAATTACTCGACACTCGGGGGCTCGCCAAAGCAGCCACCCCCCGACGCGTCCTCCGCAATCGCGGAAAAATTACTCGACACTCGGGGGCTCGCCAAAGCAGCCACCCCCCGACGCGTCTTCCACAATCGCGGCAAAATTACTCGACACTCGGGGGCTCGCCAAAGCAGCCACCCCCCGACGCGTCCTCCGCAATCGCGGAAAAATTACTCGACACTCGGGGGCTCGCCAAAGCAGCCACCCCCCGACGCGTCCTCCGCAATCGCGGCAAAATTACCCGGCACTCGGGGGCTCGCCAAAGCAGCCACCCCACGACGCGTCCTCTACAATCGCGGCAAAATTACTCGACACCCCGGGGCTCGCCAAAGCAGCCACCCCCTTACGCGTCCTCCGCAGTCGCGGCATACTAACTTGGCACTCGGGGGCTCGCAAAAGCAGCCACCCCCGAGGAGTCCTCCGCAATCGCGGCAAAAATAAATTCAGCACTCGGGGCTCGCCGAAGCAGCCACCCCCCGAGGCACCACACGCAATTACAAATACAGATGATATATACAATCAAGAAGAAGCATATACAATGAAGGGAGGCACCTAGTCTTCAGGCTCCAACTTTGCCTTAATAAGTGCACCCAGATGGCGGTCATTCTCTTCACAAACTCGCCTCACAACTTGGAGCGCATGCCTACCTACAACCACGTAGTGCTCATTCATCGGGTGATCCCTGCCACCTGGAGGACCCGTCACCACCTGAGAAAAATCCACCCCTGGCCAATGACTATCGACCAAGCCCAAAGCAGCTCGGGCTCCAGCACGAATCTGGTGATCCATCACTCGACGCAACTCGGCAGGCTGAGAAAACATGCGACAAAGCCTCTCAAGGGACGAAGGAACTACCTCCAACGGATAGAACTCAGCATGGATGCCACCCAGTACCCGCTGGCAGTAACTGAGCGCCTCCGGAACCCGCTCAACTCGGCGACGAAGTAACGCAAACGCTCGAGCACGAGCCCCATCTGCCCAAAAGGGATTGCTCGCCTGCACACAAGGATCATCAAGCCGCGACATCTCCGACTGAATGACCCTCTCTTCATCCCGAGTTTGCCCTGCCAGCACTTCGAAAGTCAAGAACTACGATCAAGACAGAGACGGCGAAAACCCACCAAACGGAACCGAGCAAACAAGCAGAGGCAAGACTCACCCCGCAGGAGGTCAGACAACTTCACCACCCACGAAGCAAGGCCCTCAACCACGGACTCGACACGCTCACGCCGAGTACGACGAACGGCCACGGACCCCTTCAGTTGGACAACATCCCGCTCAGCGTCCTTTAGCCGCAAGCAAACAGACTCGTACGCACCCTCACGAGCGTCATCCTTCAGTGAACTCCACGGACGAAGAAATCCTGGAGCGGCCTACCGCAGGATGAACAAAAAAAATCAAAAAACAAACAAGAAGAACAGCCAAGCAGACATTCAGATAGAAGTTGCAAAAGATCAATCCTACAGAGTCGCGAATTACACACAAAAGTCTCCACAAACGGAGCAACACTACTGCACCTCCACTTCATCTACGGCAGGAGGACCCTGAGCATCTACAACCTATTGCAGGCGACGAGCCAGCCTATCAGCTCGGTCGTCCTGCTCACCAGAATAGCGCGGGATGGTCTCAACCAAGGAATCATCAAAGGAAACCCCATGCCCTATAAGGACAACCAGGGCCGTGGAAGAACCACTCACCACGCTCTCTGCCACCAGTTCCACCATAACCTTGCCATCAGGATCGAACGCAGCAACCCGAGCACCCAGGCCATCAGGTACCTTCGTGCCCTCTGGCATAAGGTGCTCGTATGCAAGACCCACAACATTGGAAGCCCAGGAGCAGATATCCTCGACCACTACAATAGCATCCGAAACAGCATCCATAGCACCTTGGAGAATCCCAAACCCCGATGCAGCAGCTTCCATCGGCTTCACAACTACAGCAGCTACACCAAACAAAGAAACATCACCAAGGGAAAACAACGGAAACAGCAATAGCCGAACACCAAACTTACACACAAGCGAGCCTGCCAAGGCGCGAAGACGTTTTCCCTCGATTGCCTCCACCTGCGCACGCGCGTCCTCAGCCTGGCGAAGGCGAACCAGATCCTCATGTTGACCATGCAGCTCCGCCTCCTTGGAAGCCAAGGCAGCCTCGAGAACGGAAATAGTCCTTTCCGCCTTTTCGGCTCGTTTCTCAGCAGCCTGGCGACGACCTGCGAGGCAAAAACAACACTCAGAAACAACAGGCGAAGAAACCAAAAGCTCAGCAGCACAAGAATAAAAACTCACCATCCATAGCAGATAAGGCGTCTTGGGCAGACTCATGGGCCCATTGCCAACGCTCAGCGTCAAGAACCAAACGCTCAAAGTGCTGGAAAACAGGCTGCAAGAACCACGCAATCAGGTGTTAATCAAAGACAAGACTACAAGCAACTGCAAACAGTTACTTCTAGCCTCGGGGGCTACTCCCATCGGGAGCACTGCCGTGCACCCGATGAAAAAGCAACACAGACAAGAATCATCTTACCAGCTTGGAGACATGATCGAAAGCACGGGCCTTGTCTTCAATCGCCAGATCAACACGGCCAAAGTACGGAGGACAAAGCCCAGTCGGCCTGGGCTCAGGAGCAGTAGCACCAGGCACTCCAGAAGGAGGCGCCCCGGTAACGACACCCGCAATCGAAACGGCAGGACTCGCCACCGGGCCAGATTGACCAGCGGCAGCCGAGTGGTCCTCAAGACGCCTGGCCGCCGGCCCAGAGCTCGTCGATTTCAGATCAGTAGGATCTGCGCTGGTACACGAAGCAGCCGGAGCAGGCGCAGCACTACCAAAAAGAAAAGCAATATCAATCACAAAGAACAAGGGAAAATAAACGGGCACTAATTCAGCAGAATTTTACCCGACACGCGCAGGACGAGGACGGCCCAGCCTCCCAAGCCTGGCCCTCTTGGGAGGAGGGGCAGAAGCAGCAGCCGAAGGTGAAGGAACAGCAAAAGGAGCAGCAGGAGGGACGTCATCACCTAACGCAACATGATCTTCAGCACCCAAAGGACGTGATCGTTCACTCGAAAGGGACTCGAGTCCTCACTATCCCCAGTCTCCACTAGAACAATCTCAGCATTAAGAGCCGGTGCAACATTTTTAGCTGCGGAAGCATCAGGCTCTTCAAGAATATCGGCGTCCTCCGGCTGCGGAGGATTACACGACACCGGAGCATGACCCTAGAAAGCAAGCAATGTCAACAACAACACAAGGTACTCGTCCAGACAAATGAATGAACACGAGCACCAACCGGCGGTGGAGAACAATCAGAAGCATATGGAAGGACAAGGCGCATCTCGGAAATACTCGAGCACTTGGTCACATGCTAGATGTGAGACAGCAAAGCATCAGGATCTAGCTCTTCAGGCGAGCATCTCGTCGAGTCACCGAGTCTCTCATACTGCCACATAGGGCGATCTCTATGCTGCAACGTTTGAACTCGCCTCCCCACAAAAACAGAGATAAGCTGACCACCAGTCAAGTTATACTTCAACACAGAAATCCTCTCCAAAAACGGAGTCAGCGCGGATGACTCCACTTCGCTCAAAGAATGAGACCACGAAGACTGTCTGACCGCCCGAGTGCTCGGATTGAAAGAGGCAAGACCAAATTGCTGACCAACAACGAAGCGATCCTTCAGGTAAAACCAGCCCCTTCGCCAGCCACTAACAGAATATATCTTCTCCAAGTCAAAATACGAATGTTTATCCCCAATGGGGATACCCACTCGACCCACAGCGTACTCAGAGTTCGCCCTTTTTACACTAAAAAGGCGCCTCCAAAGTCCCCAATGGGGATAAATCCCCAGGAAAGCTTCACAAAGAGTGATGAAACACGCAATGTGCAAAATCCCGTTGGGAGTCAGGTCATGCAACTGAAGCCGATAAGAATACAGCAAGCCCCGGACAAAAGGATGCAGCGGAAGAGCAAACCCTCGGTGGAAGAAAGCCTGGAAGAATACCCGCTCGTCCACCGCCAGCGCTGGCATTGACTCTTCACCAGGAGGGCGCACATCGCCCTCCACCACCACGCCATTTGCGACCAGTGCCTCTAGATCTCCAGCCCCGAACGTGGAGCGCTCCCACTTGCCGGATATCTTGGCCGACTCGATAGCATCACGGGAGCGCTTGGACATAGATCTCACGGCAGGAGGCAGAAGAGAAAAGACGAAAGCTCTGGAACACAAAGGAAGCAGAGAAGGAGGAGAAAGGAAAGGGCTGGGGAAAACATAAAACTTACCCAGCCACACGGTATTTAACTCAAAGAGCCCCGCAAGAAGGGCCACCATGCAACATTTTCGCCCAGTAAAAACATGGCATGATCCCATACAGAGGCGAAAAGTATGGAAAACCCAACCGGCGCAATAACAACACAGCCCACTACGCGCGCAAAAAGAGGACCATGATCGCGCGACGCGAAAATTTCGGCGGGACAGCGCCAAGTCACTTCACACGACAGACCGCAGCGGTCAACAAATTTCAGAAGACCACGCCAACGTCATATCACAACAAGGCGTACTCAGTACGCCATCAAGGCCCAGAGATTCCATCTTTCAGATCTTTTCCCCAAGGAAGGAAAAACATCTTACTCCCATCGGGAGCGTACATCATAAGAGTCCCGGGTGCTCCCTCACCTAAAGGTTAGCCACGTGCTCGAGTGACCACTCGCACTTATGAGAGTCTCGGGTGCTCCCTCAACCCGACGTAAGACAAAAAAAGCATTCGCCAAGACCATACGTCGCTAAGAGTCTCGGGTGCTCCCTCACCCGAAGAACCGAAATGGAATTCGAGTGATTACTCGCGAATAACCCCCCGATTGAGCACTGGAAACAAAGCTCCTCGGGTGAATGAGTGAACAGCTCGCTTGATGTTCTGTTCCAAGCGGGTGCAATGCTATAAGGCTCCGCGCCTCAAAAACACACATTCCTGGAACGCGATACACTGTGCCCAAAAGCCACGCAAGATTAGCGTGTAGGTAAGACCTCGCTGCGAAGTACGGCCGGGCTGGGACTTGTCAAAGAGCGATTTTACTCCCAACCTTTCCCATTCGCAGAGCATGATAGAAAAGCCGGGCGGACGCGCCTTAGGCTACACACATTACTGGCGGCAAATGAACACCATAAGATCTGAAGCGGCCGGACTTTTGCTCGACACCAGTGTTCCAAGCTCACGTCGAGGGACGTGGGTTTGATTGGGCTACTGTGGTATTTGCCCTAGTGCAATTCACCAAGGCTCGACCCGTCGACTCCTTGGGCCCTTTCAGCTTAGCATCCCTTGAAATAGGTTTTGTCATGTCCACCAGATTGCCAGCGACCCGCGGATGAACCGTGCATACCAATGAACGACAAATGAACGTACTCGAGTCCCTGCGCGACTCTTCGACTCCCCCAGGCACTTGGGGGCTACTGACGAGGGGGTGACCCCACGACTCCTACGGATGAGCCCACCAGATGTCCATGAAGGTAGAAGGCCCATGAAGATACGGCCTCAGCCCGCTAGTTGGTACCGACGTAGGAGTCTGCAACTTGCAAGGAAGGTGTGAAGACCTGCCGTATGGAGCAAGCTAGGTTTAGGAAAGCATACTTGTACACGTAGAGGGACTCACCGAGACCTAGCCCAGTATATAAGGGCTAGGAGGGGTGACGCCTGAGGGAGGGAATCTTACCTGTAACCCTAGCCTTGAGCACTCCAGCCTTGGCTTCCACTGTCATTGCATCTTCCCTATCAATAATATCGAGCAGGAGCGAGCCTTCCTGTTTTCCGACGAGCTATCGTCCAACCTGTGCCTCTCATGACTAACCCAGGGTCCCTGACCATGGGATTTGCCGGGGTTGATCCCCGTCACACACTTAAGGGCTCGATGAAATCGGAGACCTTTTCGGAACCATCGGAGTAACCAGAGAATAAAGGAAACAACATCGGAGAAGTACCGTGTTGAACCGAACAAGTTCGGAGTGAACCGGAAGGTGTTCCGGAGCACCAGGAGATGGAATATTATGTTTTAGTTATTAATTAATTGAATTAATAATTAAAACCATTTTATTTCTAAATAATATGTGCAATGGGCCTTAGTGGAGAAAAAGGCCCATTAGGGGAAGAAATAAAAGGTAAAAACAAAAACAAAAAAAGGGAGTGGGGGGAGGAGCCATGGGCCCTAGGGCCCATGAGGGTGGCGCCCCCTCTCCCCCCTTGGCCGGCGCCCCCCTAGCATGTGGGATAGTCCCACATTGCTAAGGGAGGGGGGTTGAGTCCCTCCCCTACCCCTAGATAAAGAGGGCCATGGTGCATATATTTAAACAAGCCAAATACACAATAAATCGGATTAAATTAGTATTTACTCCGAATTGTGATCGGTTTTCTCCGGTCTTCTCCTCCCTTGTCTCTTTCACGGTGGGCTCCCTAGTGTGAGCCTATAGTGGAATTGAGGCTTCTTTGCTAGAATCGGAGGCCGTCGTGCTGCCGAAGCTCCGTCCGGAGGTCTGCTTCCGCCACCTTCGCTGGATCAGAGAACGGAGATCGTCATCGAGTCTCGTACGTGTGCGAGTACTACGAGGTGCTACACGTGTGGCACTACACCCATCCGGGTGCTCAACACAGCCAGGGGGCTGTGAAACTTGATCGGCTACATCAACCACGTTTGCGGGAACGTTTCCCGCGCAACGGACTACACCCCGATGTATGTTATTTCTGCACTCCTTTCCGTTACGTTAATACATCTAGCTAGATCTTGGCTTATGAGAACGCTAGTTAGAAAAATTTGTGTTTTCTGCTGCGAACCCCAACAGTGGTATCAGAGCTAGGTCTATGTTTAGTATTACTGTACGGATAGAGCACATCGGGGATGTGGGCGTTGATTGTATGATTGTTAGCCTCCCTCGTGTACTTGTTCACATCTGCGGCATTGTTTGATGAAGCGGCCCCCGACCGACCTTACGCGTACGCTTACGTGAGACTGGTTCCACGCTTGACATATGGCTTGTACCGTATAAAGTGGCTGGGGGGTGTCTGTCTCTCTACTTTAGCGGATGTGGCATTTGCAACGGAGGGCCCCGTGCGGGGTGTAATAGAGACAATCGTATGGTTGACGTTGTGGTTGACTCGTAGTTAAACCCTGTTTAACTATGAAAGCCCTAGCAGCCATGTAAAACTTGCAATATACAACTAGACCGTCTAAACCTTGTATTGCTAACTGGGGGCTATCATTCGTTTGTTTGTGATGTAGCGATAGCTTTGCTATGTGTTACTAGTAGGTAGTAATCGTCATCATAAAACAAACTAAAATGGAGACACTGTAGACTTAGTGTTTCCATAGCTCAGACATCTTAAAACTTGCTAGTATAGGATACACGACGGTAGCATGTGATAAGATGATCCCTTAACAAAGCCAAACACAAGTATTCTACCAAAGTGTGCACCGCCTGGAAGGTTCTCCCATATGGCTTGATGCTCCGTACATACCGGAGTTGTCCTACATATTTAATGGAGTTCACATGAGGTTGGGTTCGGCAAGCCTGGCATATGCAGATATGTCCTTGCTGAGCAGCATATAACATGGAGGTTAATTTCGCGATCCTAGCATATGCAGATATGGCCTCGGAATACTAGAGATCGAAAGATCGAGCATGAGTCACAATACATATAAGATAATGTGATCGCACAAGTTGTTGTCTACCTTTGAAACTGACCCGTCGGCCGTGTGATATTCGAGGTCGGGCAGTGAATCTGGATCATGTAATCACTAAAACTTCCTAGGGATGAATTTTTTTAGTGCAATCTCATTTGTAATATGATTATATGAACTCATTGTTGTGAACTAGTCTTAATTGTGTTCCTTGCAATTATGTTTGTAGAAAATGAATGCACTAGAGCAACATGAACTATCTTTCTTCATGGAAGGTGAAAGACTTAAAGAAAATGGGTCAAACTTTGCTGGCTGGTACTTACGCCTTAGGACGTCGCTCAAGAGAGAAAACATCTTGTTTACAATAGAAGTGCATGTGGAAGAACATCCGGACGATCATGTTGGCGATCAAGGGATACTTGATCATTATGCTCGCCGACAGAAATGCTCCGTAGTCAGGAATGTCATGATCTTCAGCATGTCAGAGGTTTTGGGCATACAGTTTCAGGACACTGGCTCATCTGACATGATGGACACGCTAAAGACAATGTTCGTACGTGAGTTCAGAGTTGCCAGATTTGAGTTAGAAAGAAAGTTTCTATCTACAAAGATGGAAGAACGCACAAGCCTTGGTGATCACTTGGACAGGATGCATGAGATGTACCTGACCCTGGTTGAGGACTATGAATATTGGACAATGAACGAAAGCACCATAGAAGAGTTTGCAATAAACACGTTATTGCACTCACTCCCTCCGAGTTATGGTGATTATGTTCATAGCTATGTCGGAAGAGGAGCTAATATGAGTCTCCAGAACTTCATGACTGATCTCTTGGCCGCGCACATTGCTCCTATCGAGGATGCAGAAGTCCTGGATGGAGAAGGTATATACTTGATATACTTTATAAATGTTTATTCCCTTATACAACATTTGCAGTAAATGAGTATCTGATACTTATTCGGTTTTATGAAAACAGGACCTGCCGTTGCATGGACGGGAAGAGGTGAAATCGAGGATTGATGGATATCAAGTCAGTTGATGGCCAGCATGGATTCCGCCGAGACATCTATCATAGGAGATACTTAGATTATTAGATAAATCTTATGTAATCATTATAGTATGAACACTTAGTTGTGTGTCTTGCATCTCGCGAGACAAAGTTATTCATGTAATGAGACAAGTCAGTTGTTCCATCTTTATGAATAAAAGTATGCTTATACTTTGATTACGTCTCGATTTATGATATGATAGAAAGCATTTATAATACTGCTATTATTGTCAGGAAATATTCAATGTTTAATGATAAAGTTGTCTTGATTATAACAAGTCAAAGATTTGATTGCATGAGGTGACTTCATAACTGATGAATTCATTAAATGTATGATCTATTAACTTGTGAATTCATTATCGAATGAAAGTCATAACTTGATTGCATGAGATGGATTAGATACACGATCTATGAACCTCTGCAATAAATATAACCATGACAAGGTTCTAGAAAGTAGAACTTGTGCCAATCATTATACATAAATGATGTACTAAATGGGCACGTGAGTTATCATTAAAGACTTCATATGATTAATTGAAAGTTGTATTCAATTGAGATCATAAAACTGAGATTCGGGAATCACAGTGAGAAGTGAGAATACAAGGATACATATCACTACGCTACGATCCAAAGTGATAAGTATTGATATTGACATAATGGTAGACTTGTGGAAGTTGTACCACAAATTACGATGGAAGTTGAAAGTACTAGACTACTTAAACCATTCGTAGTCATACTAAATCGTAGTGTAGTCTAAACGTTCTTTCCCCTAGCACTATAGTTATTGTCGAATAAGGTTGTTTAATTCATTAAGTTAAAACACCCACTTCATGAATAGGAAACCATCCTGAATCTAACGAGACATGATAGCTCCATAACTGATGGTGTTATAAGGTTTCTCCCCGAATAGCAAAATGTGTGTTGCTTGATTGGTAATGCGAGAAGAAGTCTCTCGACACGGATCCAATGGGAGATAATGGAAACTTTGACCGGGCTATTGTACCTTGCCTTCAGAATATCAGAGTATTGCAACGGAAGCATGTTCCGCTGAAATGACGCTATATAAGGAAGGATATGCCATAGATGATTGATCTTGGTATATGAATTGAAGCCATTGTTGAATTTAGAAGATTGTCATGAATACATTCTGTACAGAACAATAATCATGAGTCTTCTTAATAAAACAATAAAGAATAACATTTTTTGAGACACAAAGGAATGATGGTAGCCTAGAACACGAGGAGAAATGAAATAATATTGAGTTACATATAGGATGGCTCACGTCCCATGAAATAAATCGGTTATTTCATATTCTCGACAAACTGGAGAGTTATTGAGAATAATGTAATGGGCATAACACATTATTTGGTTATGACCAAAGTTCAATGGTGATTGACTACGGAAACGTAGGAATGCTTTAATCAATAAAATATTTCATTTACACTACGATGTACCATAGCCTGAAATTGCATCTCAGTCAAATTTGGGATTTGAAAGAGAATTGCAATGGGCATGAGGAAGGTTATTTCGTTAAAAGGATGGACTATAGTACCTCAAGACAGGAACCCTCAACCTTGATTTAATCAAGTGATTTTGTGATGACCAAAATATTGAGTGGACCTGCAGTTTCAGGAAACTGAGTGGGAGCTTTGAAGACTTCTCGGAAACTTGGAATGCAGAGGGCATTTTCTGAGTGGGAGCTTTGGAAGCATTGTCATTATGTGAGACATAGTGAACAATAAAATGACTTGATGAAAGCTGAACCACAAATATATGAGTATATGATGGATATATTTGAGTGGGACCATGATCATTGTCTCAAACATATATGCATTGATATATGTGAAGAATGACCTCATATGTATATATATGGATATGCATTGATTGTGTATATAGAGAATCGTCTTATATACATATGTGCATTATCATATATATAGAGCATAAGGCAAATAAAATACAAGATTGCAAGAATCTTCTTTTATGTGAAATACCAACACATTACACGTTGAAATCTATATGAGTAGATTAAGATACGGATAATGAAACGTAGTGAAGGTTGGAATAATCTTCTAAGACAAGAAACAGGTTCTTGTGGCTAGAAATTATATAATGGATGAAATCCAAATATCACAAGCAATGTCTTGATGGAAGAATAGAGATGCACCATGTACTGGACATGTGATCTTATATGTTCTTGACATATGATTCTACCATATAACATGCATTGTGAATCCAACAACAGAATGACTCAAAAGTTCTTTGAAGAAGAACAGATTCTGATGTGCTTTAGGAGTAAAACACATAATCTGAATAAAGTCCATGCATTCAGGATATGAGGAATACTGAGGACTATTCTCTAAAATATAGAAAGGATAATAGACTTTAATGTAATGCAAGATTACAATTGCAAGCCATATTATGGGTCTATATGGAATTAGAGACATCACCAAAGACATGAAAGAAATGTGAGAAAAATTCACGGCACTACAAACATAATACTACTTAAGAAAGTAGACGTATGGATAAAAGTTTAGCGTTAGAAGTATTGGACTTCTGGTTGAGTGTATTTTCCAGTATATATCACTATGGATGAGTCTTCTAAAGACTGAACCAAGAGATCATTGGAGGATACTTTGAAATAATAGTCTCACCCTCCCGCGAAACTTATATCCAACCATTATATCATAATGAGTGGTATGTCAAAAGAGCTTTTGACCTGTACCAGTTGCAAAGGAAACATACGAATCTGAATTGGTACAGTTCGTTGACGAAACCTCTTCCATGAGCATGCATGATCAATGAACACTTATGTGATAAGATGATTATGATCGGAAAAATGCGGCTAGATTATTAGCACTCTAGTGCAAGTGGGAGACTGTTGGATATATGCTCTAGAGGAAAATAATATATGATTATTCCAATATATCTAAGCAAGTTCATAACCATTTTCATACCGTGCTAGAACTGTGTCAGTGAAACAATGATGCAGGTGTGGTATTGTCGGCACCCGGGGTTAGCGTATGCAAGTACAGCTAAGACATAGTCATATGGAGAGCCGAGAACCGTACCCACTTGTCTAAGCAGACAAGGCCAAGCACAGAACGTTCTCGGAAAGCATCGTACGTGAGGGGCATCCCATCCAGGTCGGATGATCAACTGAGATGGGTCCTCATCGTCCGCACACAAGTCTAAAGATATGGGTGGTGAACTCCCATATTCAAAGACAAGTCGCCTCAACCATACTAACGACTATCTCATAACTCTTACATAGACTTACTCCAGCCCGATCACTTAGTCGGGGTCTAGGGTGGGCTCGATCATACCACAAAGTGTGCACGAGACGGAGTCTCAAGCAATCGCATCGCGATGCCCCAAGCTGCGCACATCTAAGGGCCACTTGGTGTATGAAAGACCGCCAGCTAGATCACAACTAAGGTCTCGAAAATCCATACAAAGACATGCATGTTATAAACATACACACAGCACATATGCCTTGTATGAACAGCAGGTATCATTGCAATTCTTTACAAAGTGTACATATTTATTGATAACTCTTATAGAGTGCACACAGAGATCACATACATGTGATCCAACATTACAACACAGATGGAAGCAAATTATGTCTGAGTACAGACAAGTTTAACAAATGGCTTAAGAAGCCTTATTTAAACACAAGCCCTCCACGAGGGAACCAGTCGTCTGACTGGGACTAGACTAGTTGGTCTTCAGTCGTCCAGCTCGATGAAGAAGCCACCTTCGGGGTCGGTGGTATCATCTAAAACATAGATTAAGCAAACGTGATTACAAAGTCGTACTCAGCAAGACTTACATAGGAGCTATACTACTCATGCACATGTATCAAGGTAAAGGGAGGTGGGGTTCACTTAAAGAAATGCCAGCTTTGACTTGGCTAGTCCTGAACTACGAGTACCAGACTTGAGGTAAGAAGCGTACACGAGTCCACTAGTTTCTCCAACCAATTACACCACTATGGTGCCTTCCTCAACTTCCCCACGAGAAAGCACGCCATAGCACTCACACTTATCTTGGTGTGTTTTAGAAGTATCCAGTTCAAGTTATCTAATAATCAAGCTAAGCTTTCCAAGTAGTCCATAACCGCGGATGCGGCTATTCGAATAGTTTTGTTAACCCTGTAGGGGTGTACCGCTACACACACATGATCATCATTTACCGCCTTTGATCTCGACACCATTCAAGGGGTGCCAGCGAGGATGCTCACCACAACTGTTACCTCATAGCCGATCTAGTCCGAGAAAGCCGCCTACTTGGGTTGGATACCACTATCGTGAACCCGGCCGGTTTACCGAAGTCGACCCAAGTGATGTGTGCGTGGTGCATAAGCCGGTCTCGGGTGAGCCGTTCTCTCACTTAGCATTCAGGCCACAGACCTACCAGAACTCCGAACTATTGCGACATCTGGACATCGAAAGGGATGAGTTAGTAAGTTGAGAGGGGTCAGTGAGCCCAATGTGTGGTTGTACTCTTCATCTTGGATCACCACACAAGAACTCGGACTTAGGGCGGTGTTCAACGAGACAACCCACCGTGTACTCCTACACAGCCTCTCATCGTTCACCTTGTATTAGGGTCGATTCACCAACACTTTCCTACCATCTTCAACATTATCACTACCATCCCGACTCACATCACAGTAACATCATGGTATCATACTAAGCATGCAATAAGCGATAACATTTGCAGGGGCCACATGATATCAAACAACTCCTACAATTGCTAGGATTGTGGTTTTCTTACTACTGTGACAAAATGATAGGTCATGCAAAGGAAAGGGTTCATCTATGCGATAGAAACATAGCATGGTGATCATCCTATACAATGCATAAGCGAGACATGAGAGGGAAGTGGGATTTTATCGACATAATCAATGGGGGTTTGCTTGCCTTGCTGACGAGGTTCGGTTTCTGGGTCTTCAGCGAAGGGGGCAGCCTCCTGCTCCGGTTCCACCTCTACTCGACAAACAAAGCACGAAGTAGCAATCAATATGAATGCAATGCTCAAGCACATGATTGAATGTTGAAACTTGAAGTATAAGCTTTGATGTGTGAGGCAATTCCAATTAAGTGGAGTATATTGCATTTAGAATGCAAATTCAAACTCCACATTTGAATTCAACTTAGCCAAGTTGCATGTGACATTGTTTGATCATTTTGAACCATTTTAAAATGTGTATGATGTGCCTCTGAAGTTTGGTTGAATTGTAGCATAATTCCATGGTCCAAGTTGCAAAATCATTTGATTTGAATTTGAATTAATTCCAAATAATTCAAATGACATATGCTACTGGTCCCATTTCAAAATCAACTCAAACATAGTTGAAAGTTGCATATTTGGAAAGATAATTTTCTCCTGATCATTTTTCATATATTATTTGTCCAATTTGGAGTTAATATGAATTTTCCATGAATTTCCAAAGTTTGGGGTATTTTCTGGAATTTCTGGAATTTCTTTAATTCATTTCGATTTTCTGGAAATTCATTTAATCGATTTACTGCGTTAGGCTGACGTCAAGCTGGCGTCAGGGGTGGGCTGACATGTGGGTCCAGGGTGTTAGTGACTGATTGAGTTAAACCGTTGGGTTAAATTAATCCAGTGGCTTAATTAAGCCACTGGGCCCACTGGTCAGTGACCCAGGGGGTCATTAGGGGGGTGATTAATGGGGGGGGGCTGTTTGGGCTAACCCACCGGCGGTTAAACGCCGGCGACCAGACCGCGGCGGCGCTTTGCGTTCTCCCTCTCCTGGCCTCCATTCTCTGCGCCAGGGCCACCGTTTGAAAGGCCGCGATGAGCCGCGTCGAAAGCACCACCTGCACGTCGCCGGGGAGGTCACGTTCGTCGATGGCTTCAACCTTGGCGGCGGCCGGAGCCACGGCTTGGAGCTGCGCTCGCAAAACGGCCACGAAACGAAGCAAACGTGGGTGCGTTGGGATGCTGGGGGCTCCAGTAGCACTACAGACGCACTGGTGAGGACGAAGGTGCACGGGAGCGAGCGTATGGCCAACCTCGGCGGCAACCGTGCTCGGCTTCCATGGAGGATCAGGCTAGAGGGAGCAATCCAGGGGGAAAAGAGAGGGGTTTTGACCCCGAGCTCACCCTGAGTCTAACTGAAGCGACGGCTTGCTCGGGGAGGCTCTGGTGCTGCTGGAATTCGAGGACGATCCACGGCGGCCGGAGACGAAGACGATGAAGCTAGCGAGTTCTTGGGGCGTCTGGCTCCAATTCCTCCTGCACGATGGGGGTGTAGACGACGGCGGAGCGGTTGGACTTGGCGTAGCAGCCTCTCGTCAACGGTGGCCGTGTGAAGACGGCGGCGTGCTCCACTGATGCCCACGGGCGGCGGTGAAATCAAGCGTAGGAGGAGGGGGAAGGCGATGAGGAGGGGGGAATGAACTGGGGCGGCTGCGAGGCGTCTCCAGGACGCGTCTAGAGGGCTCGGGGGGCGCCAGGCAAGCAGGTGGCGTGGCGGCCCTGGCATGCCGGCCACTGAGCTGCTTGCCGCCGTCCTGGAAGACGAGAAGGAGCCAGGTGGGCTTGGGCTGCACGAGAGTTAAGTCGGGCCGAGGTGGCCCAGGTAAGTGGGCTACTTTCCTGTTTTTCTTTTTCTTGTTGTTTTCTCTTCTGACCTTTGTTTTGTTTAGCTAAAGAAAATAGCTAAACATTTTATTAAATGCTGAAAACTTTTATATGGCCTCATAACAATATAGACTAGCCACTCATAAAGTTTCAACATTTTTAAAATTCAAATAATTTGAATTTTAAATAAAATAGGGGTATTTCTTTAAATCCAAGGCACTGTTTGAATATTTGAAAAATCTATGAGCATGGGGTGGGTCCCACATCACTTGATATGTGATCACACTCATTTATAAGACTTTTCAAAATTCTAACATGAATTTTTGGAGAAGATTTTTAGCTGGCCTTTTGAATTAATTCATCTGGGGGGGGGGGGTTCCTTCCCCCATTTGATTTTGAATTTGATTTCAAAGATTTCTTTTGAAATTTTGACATGATGAAAGATTACTAGTTAACCGTAGCAAATTACCTAACAGAGGGTTCTGACAGGTATAGAAACCCCCAGAGTTCCTAGTTAGCCTCTACATCGATAACTAGTTCATGGTCAACATGATGGTCGTGGTTTCGCAATCATGGACAATTAAGTCTCTTGACTATGAGATTACCTCACTGGTTAAGTGACATGATGAACATTACCCAAAGTAAGCATTACAGCATGATCAAATCTTGTGAAGGTTCAGTGTTGTAATTACAGAACGTGGTAGACCGTTCCTTTGACCGTGAGTATGTGCATAATTGCTATCTTCCCGGATGCTTTGACCTACATCCCACCACCTGACTGGAATATGCGGGTCATAACGGTTGTATCTTGGGTATTCCGTGGAGATATGTTGAGGAGTATTGTTACAAGAGCGGGATTTGTCAATCCATATAATGGATAGATACTCGGGGCCCACTCGGTGAGATTCCATCCATAAAGCTGTAGCGTGTGACTAGGTCACGGGGATGAATATCACGGGAAACAGTGACTGAGGATTAGTTCAGAACGAGGTTGAACCAGACATAGGATGTCATTGATCGAATCTCGGAACAATCCAGTATCGCTGACAAAGGGAATGCTATACGGCGTAAGGTCCAATCGGTGTTTGATATCAGGAATGCACAGGGGTCATTATGGGCATCCAGGTCCCGCTGATGATCATTGAACGTAGCCTCATCTCGGTCATGACTGGAGTGTTCTCGGACCGTACGGTAACACACTTAAGGGCTCGATGAAATCGGAGACCTTTTCGGAACCATCGGAGTAACCAGAGAATAAAGGAAACAACATCGGAGAAGTACCGTGTTGAACCGAACAAGTTCGGAGTGAACCGGAAGGTGTTCCGGAGCACCGGGAGATGGAATATTATGTGTTAGTTATTAATTAATTGAATTAATATGTGCAATGGGCCTTAGTGGAGAAAAAGGCCCATTAGGGGAAGAAATAAAAGGGAAAAAGAAAAAGAAAAAAAGGGAGTGGGGGGAGGCACCATGGGCCCTAGGGCCCATGAGGGTAGCACCCCCTCTCCCCCCTTTGCCGGCGCCCCCCCCCTAGCATGTGGGATAGTCCCACATTGCTAAGGGAGGGGGGTTGACTCCCTCCCCTACCCCTATATAAAGAAGGCCATGGTGCACATATTTAATCAAGCCAAATACACAATAAATCGGATTAAATTAGTATTTACTCTGAATTGTGATCGGTTTTCTCCGGTCTTCTCCCCTCCCTTGTCTCTTTCACGGTGGACTCCCTAGTGTGAGCCTATAGTGGAATTGAGGCTTCTCTGCTAGAATCGGAGGCCGTCGTGCTGCCGAAGCTCCGTCCGGAGGTCTGCTTCCGCCACCTTCGCTGGATCGGAGAACGGACGTCGTCAACGAGTCTCGTACGTGTGCGAGTACTACGAGGTGCTACACGTGTGGCACTACACCCATCCGGGTGCTCAACACAGCCAGGGGGCTGTGAAACTTGATCGACTACATCAAACACGTTTGTGGGAACGTTTCCCGCGCAACGGACTACACCCCGAGGTATGTTATTTCCACACTCCTTTCCGTTACGGTAATACGGCTAGCTAGATCTTGGGTTATGGGAACGCTAGTTAGAAAATTTTGTGTTTTCTGCTGCGAACCCCAACAGAAACTGTGGTGTTTCGACTTTATGAAAGATTGCTGACCATTCCTATGAGTGTATTTTGTGAAGCTTTAGGTTTGCCAAGCTTGGTCAAGAAGAAGAAGAGGAAAAATGTCCAAACTATTGCACTCAACACCCTCCTCGACTCATTCTGTAACACTGAAGTGAGGGCATCCAACCGTCGGAAGATTTCCAACATTATGTTCCCTCATCTCAGGTATTTCGCCTATTATATCGCTAGAGGAGTGTTGGCTCGAGACAACACGAGCAACACTTCTACGCCTGATACTGCTATCATGGCGAATGCCCTCTCAGGGAAGCACGAGTATCATGTGGGTTCGCTTATTGCGAAACGCCTTGCTACTAATAGTAACAAGGGTGGCGTCTATGCCACACTTCTTTTGCAGTTTCTCCAAGGAGAACCGTGCTCAGATGATACAGTCTTTCCTTTTGTCAGCCTTGACTTGGCTGCCATGAAGAGGAATTTATTTGTTACTAAGTCCTCTGACCTCTATGCACTTGAGTATATTTTGCGGTTTAAAGACGGTGTGGAACGCACTGTCCGTCTACCTGCACCACTTGTATTTGATTTTTCTCGCCGGAACGGATTTCGTTTTTCAGTGGCCGAGTTTGAAGAGATCACGGGGATATAGCAGTTTCACGACCCCACTGAGGGGGTCGAGCCAGACGAGGAGGAGCACGTGGTATATCCACCAGTTCAGGAGGAGACCGTCACCCCTTGGGGTGAAGGGTCTTCCTCTGGATGGGTGGCGGGACCTTCCTCTTCCACGTGGGAGGATCCGAGGACTTTAGTGTACGCACCAGAGGGCTCATACAACCCTTGGGATTACCATTACCCTGGAGCAGGAGGCTCCTCGGGACTGCAGTAGACGAGCCCAACTTAGGCCAAAAGCCTAAGCTTGGGGGAGTATGTGCTCTCCTCCCCTTTCCATTGTATCTACTTTTGGTTTTCTTTTATCTTTTTGAAGTTTTTGCCTGTTCTTCTTTGTTCTTTTAGTTTGAAAAAACCCAAAAAGATTTCTCCTTTCTTTTGCTTTCGTTAAACCTTAAAAAACCCAAAAATATGTTTCCTTTGCTCTTTAGTTTGCTTTATTTTCAGAGTCCAGCTCGAGTCCGTGATGATTATATTTCCTACGTTCGCTCGTGCAAGTGACAAGGCAGTAATGACGAAGATCGACGAAAGGGATGCAACAAGGAAAGCCGGTATGAAATCTTTTCGTTTCTACTTTTGTACATATGCTTGTACTTATGATTAGAGACCATCATGTAGCGACATAGTGCTATGTTTACAATGCTTTCCCAGTGGTTCATGCTTTCTTTGTGGTTAGTCTCAAATAGCTAGAGTTTATAATGTGTTGCTTGAAATGATTGACATGCATTGCATTGTTCATGGTGTGGAATATTGAAGTGGTATTTCCCTCCGGGGAATTCTTGGATTGACTTGGCACATGTTCACGCATGTTAAGACTAAAAAGTCTGTTATGCCTTGATGATATTTTTACTTCAGGGTGAGTTATATCACTTTCATGCCCGATTCAATGTTGCTTTGTCGCTCTGCATGATTATGACTATTATGCTCTCTAGTTGGTCGCTTCCCCGTCTTTTGCTAGCCCTGCTCTAGCACCAAGTGGAATTCTGCTTGTGCTTCCAAACTCCTTTTCAAACCAGTTGTTCCATTTGAGTCCACCATACCTACCTATATGTGGTACTTAGCGGCCACTCCTAACTTAGACTTTCTTGTACCATCTCGAAATTTATTCAAAAGCTTCCCCTTTTGCAACCGTACAAGCTCATGGTGCGGTGAGGGAAAATCAGTATCTTACATGCCAAAAATATTTTGACGGAAGTTTTAAATAGTCAATAATATATATATATATATATATGAGTTACACCTCCCCCATACTTCATGATGGAATGAAATGGACCAAATGCTGCTTATGATAGATGCAACGATACCCTCCTTCCATCCTTGAGGCAAAATAAAACGTTCCATAGACCATCAAAGGATGTATGGATAAGGGAACATGTGTAAGCAAAAGGCATTAATATGGTTGGCATGGGAGATATTGAGAGACCTTTGCCGTTCACCGTTGACTAGAAAGTTGCACTTCTCAAAAGATATTTATCTCTATTTTCAAAACCAAGAGCTCTGGTACATGTTTAGTCTTTGCTCCCTTTCACGGGTTTTCAACCTTGCCATCAAAAGCCACGGTTCGAGAGTCTCCACCTTCCTTCTTCCAAAGCACCAACTAGGAGAGCATAATTGTCATTCTTAGTGTAACATGCATTGTCCCAAAGTATCAGATTGTCTTCTGCATGCTTGTGATGTTTCTTACTTTGAGTTCTAAGTTCTAGTCTCCTTTAAAACTCCGGAGGAGTTTCTGCATTTATGTTTTGCTTCACTCATGGAGGCTAGCGAGATACCACTCTGATATGTTCATGCTATGTGCATTGTGATCTTAGATTGATTTTCAGAAGCATATTGTTTACTTTTTGTTTGTTTGTGACTGATTACATGAAAGAAGGATTGCTTCGTGCATTGTCCTTGTAGCATGGTGTCAAAACTTGCTAAACTCTTTGTAGTACATGCTTATATACATCTAATGAAGCAAAAGAGTTTGTCAAAGTTTTCTTTGTCGCGTCTAGCTCGTTTAACTGAATTGCTTGAGGACAAGCAATATCTAAGCTTGGGGCAGTTGATACGTCTCAAACGTATCTACTTTTCCAAACACTTTTGCTATTGTTTTGGCTTCATTCTTGCATGATTTGAATGGAACTAACCCGGACAGACGCAGTTTTTAGCAGATCTATCTCAGTGTTGCTTTCTTTTGTGCAGGTTTCTGGATATTTAGGTACACTGGAAAAATCCCAAGAAAATATATAAAAAATCAGCGTTCCGGAAGCTTCCGAGGATCCAAAGGGGGAACACAGGGCAGCAAGGGGGTAGCCAAGAGGGTGCCTGGCGCGGCCCAGCCCCTGGTCGCGCCACCTGCCCTCCTGGCTGGGTCCCAAACCCCCTAGTGACCTACCTTGGCCCCTATTTATTCTCCCGCCACAGAAACCCCAGAACAGAAGTCGCTTTTCCAATCTACGTTGCGCAGCCGCCGCAACCCTCTGTTCTTCTCCGGGAGAGCTAATTTGGAGGCTGCTTTGGCCTCCGGTGAGGGGAAATCATCGCCATCGTCATCGCCATCACCACTCCATCATCCCTCCATGACTTCTCCATCCATGTGTGAGTAATTCCCTGCTGTAGGCAAAGGGGATGGTAGGCATTGGATGAGTTAGATCATGTAATAGTTCAATCAGATTGTTGGGGGCATGTTGCCTATCATCTACTTGGTGTTTATCATCTCTGTTACAACTTGTTGCTCTTAATGCTTGCCACTTTGGCCCCGAGTGCCATGATTTCAGATCTGATCACCCTTTTGTTTCTTGAGTTTGTGGTGTTCTTGATCCTATCTATGAGTTGTATGCACCTATTATAGTCCGGAACCGGCGATCCCAATGGTGATAGCTTGGGACACCAAAGGGGATGGACTATAATTTGAGGATTCCGTGTATCCATGAAGTGTTAATGCTTTGTTCCGGTGCTCTTTGACAGGAGTACCTTAATCTCCCTAAGTTCCTTTTGGTCCCGTTTGTAGCGGGAGGGTAGGACAAAAGATGTTGTGCAAAGTTCTTATTGCAAGCACGTACAACTAACTTGGGATACATGCCTGATGTTTGATATTTACCTAGATGATCCTTTCTTTTCTGTGAGCCTTCCTGTTTAGAATCTATTACATGTTCGTTCTCATCCAAGCAGCGCCCAACCATCCATCTCCCTAGCCTACAGTGTTTTCTTTCCTGCTGGTTACTAGTTGTTTACTTTTGCTGTTTTACCTTTGCTGTTTCACTATCACTATCACCACTATTATCACCACCACTAATACCACCGTATCATAGTTGCTACTAATTCCTTTGTGCAAGCAAGTGTTTATTCGAGGTGCGGTTGACTTGACAACTCAATTTTCAAAGCCTGTATGTATTCTTTGTGTCCCCAAGTGTTTAGCAATAAACAGCAACGGAGAACATGCAAGAATTACTCAAGAACACAAATATAAAAGAGAAGAACCAAATATATTACTCATCACAATCTGAACATAGTCTCATAATACATCAGATCCCAGCAAACTCAACATAGCAACAACAGAAAGAATTACATATGTGCCTTGATCATGTAGGGAAGCTCACAAGGTCTAATCCATGAAGAACAAATAAGTGGACATGACATCACGTAGCTACTGATCATGGACCCATGGTCCAAGGTGGACTACTCACAGATCATTAGGGAAGCGTCCATGGTCGTGGAGAAGCTCCCGGAGGTCAATCCTCCCTCCGGTAGGGTGCCGGGAAGAGGTCTTCTAGTGCTCCCGATATTGGAAGCGCGGCGGCAGAAGAGAGATCATGAAAAAGGGTTCCGTCCTCGAGGGTTTCAGGACGAAGGAAATATATAGGCTAAGGAGGGCAGCCTGGGGGGCCACCAGGGGTCCAGGCGGCCTCCCGGTGCGGCCCCACCCTAGGCCGCACCACCTGGCTGTCCGAGCACCAAGTGGGCCCCTCTGGCCCCCCTTCAGGCATCTGGAAGCTTCCGGTACTGATTTTTTATATATTTTTTCGGAATTTTTTCTGGCATTTTACGTAATGGGAAAACCTGAAATAAAAAGACAGCAGAAAAAAGAAACTGGCACTGGGTGCACTGAGTTAATAGGTTTGTCCAAATATGATCAAAAGTGTCTCAAAAGCATAGCAATATCACCCAAAACATGCATGGAGCAAGCATAAGTTATAGTTACGTTTGGGATGCATCAACATCCCCAAGCTTAATTCTTGCTCGTCGTCGAGTAGGTAAATGATAACAAGCATAATTTCTGTGGTGACATGGTACCAACCATATAAGAAATTTTAAGTAAAGCAAGTAAGGCATGTAATTCAATTCAAGTCATAACAAGCAGGAGTCTATATTATCATTGAAACAATCAACATAAGAACATAAAGGTGCAAGAGCTCTACCTGTCCATGACTCGGATGTCTCCAAATGGTGTTTGCGTGCAAGAAGTTGGGGATAGGAATACGAGAGAGAAAAATAATAATTTTTTAGTTGAGAACCCAATCTACTAAAGTTTCACACTTAGTCTTCTATGGAATCTTATCTTGACTCGTCCCGAGACCACTAGCCGGGTACAAGTCAAACTGATCATGTCCCTTTCCATATTTTGAGCACTCATGCAATGGATGAGCGTAAGCAAGAAAATTGACACTTAGGATGGCAAAGAGAGAGAGATGATGGAGGATGAAGGTGTGAACGTCTCACATCAATGAGGACAATCATAGGCGAGAGAAATCCAAATGATAGATATGATGTGAGGAGTAGGGATTGCCATGCAACGGATGCACATATGAGCTATGGAAAGCTCTCCAATGGAACTAGTGTGGGTGCATCCAACTTGATTGCTCAAGAAGACCTAGAGCTCATTTGAGGAGGCTCATCATTGGAATATACAAGCCAAGTTCTATAGTGTAAAGGTCCCCACATAGCTATATGCATATATGATCATCTCTATGGAGTACAAGATACAAGAGGGAGTACACGTGTGGATCTTTCAAAAGGAATAGTAATGTGCCCCCTTCTCTCTTTTTATTTTTTCTATTTTTTTTATTTTATAGGTGGCCTCAATGGCTCTTTCTATTTCTCTCTGATTTCTCCTCTTTGGGATCTTTTAAATTTTCCTCTTTGGGATCTTTTCCTCACTTTAGGGGCAACACTCTATTTTACAAGAAGTATAGAAGATCTTTCACACTTTACAAAAGTACTCAACATAAAGAAGAAGCTATCATGATGTATGTAAAATTATGCCTCTGCCAGTGTAGCAGGATATGCAATGATACTAGCGTGTCATGTTGCAATGATTAGGGCAAGGCCCAACTAGCTTGCAGCTCATCGATCAAGCAAAAGCATGTATGACATGAAGATCAAGTCATGAGAAGTGGATGTTGAGTGGTAATATATCTCGGAAAGGCTATGGAAATTCCTTGATAGGTAGGTATGGTGGCTGTTTTGAGGAAAGATATAAGGAGGTTTATGATGACAGAGCATATCATGCCAAGGGTTTGGATGCACCGACGGGTAGGCGCCAACTCTCGGAGTGAGAAAAGGCAACGCACGGTACCGAAGAGGCTAGCAAATATGAGGAGGTGGAAGTGTCAACTTTCGAATACTTACGTTAGTCCAAAGAACTCATGCACTTATTATCAGTAACTCTCAATCTAATCAGGAGGTTCACAAAGAGAAAAGTACACCGAGGAGGAGTGTACGGGGGTTTGGTTATCCTTGTGCATCCTCGACTCATGGTACGTTAGAGTACTCTAATATCCGATCCCTCCAAAGATTAGTGATCCATCTAGTAGCTAGAGTTCTCAACTAGTTTTTGTATTATTTGAAAATAAACACATCTTGCCCATAATACGACATCTATCGCTAATAGGCTAGATCTCTTGAAACCAAAAGTTCAACCATTACTCACAACAATACCTCAAAACTATTTGCTAGTTACTACTACAATTGAATAGCAACCTCAGTTACCTACTTGAATTCAAGACACACAACTCAGTGCAACAATCCAACCCTCTAAACAAGATACACATGAAAACTCAAGAGATTTCTAGCAACAAACTAAACAAAAGCTCTTAAAAAGAAAAAGCATGAATACTAAGAGCTAAACATGAAAGCAGCTACGAAAAGATAAAGAACACACAACAAAAGAAAGATAAGAATGAAAATCCTATGATGTGTTCTAGTTTAAGTGGAGCGTGTTTTTCTCCCACACAAAGAAAGCTGGGTTGTAACTTGTTATGAACATCAAGAAAAGCTAAAGAAAACTAAAAATAAAGAGCAAGACGCTCCAAGCATAGCACATAACGCATGAAGTGATAAAAATATTGTGGAAGAAAGGACGAACTAATCATTGTTGATGGAGAAGGGTATGCACGGGGGTCAGCAAGCTTAGACGCTTGAGTCTCCTTGAATATTTCTTGGGGGTGCATGGGGGCATCCCCAAACTTGAGAGTTTGACACTCCCCAATCTTCTTTCATCATCTTCCTTCGCACACTTGAAAACCCCCTTCATACATAATTCATCATAAGCTGATTAGAGAGGTTAGTACCCATAAATAAAAAATTTGCCTCTACTGGAAATAAATATTTTCTTGAAGTGCTACTGTTTCTTAAGACCGCCAAAAAGTTTTTGCAAAGAAAAAGCTAGCGCAAGATTTGCAAAGCTGAGGAAAGGAAAAACGTGGCAGAATCTGTGAAAAACAGACCAACATGCAGTAAATAAATTTTTTAGGGTACTTCTGCAACTCAAATAAAAAATCTCAGAATAGACACTCAAAAGCTAATTGTATAGAGGAGGCTGTCACAAAAATCCAGATCAAAAATATGAGTTCGTGATTTATCGATAATTTTTCCGTCCAAGGACAGAATCTGTTTTCTGGACAGCATGTCACAACTTTTGAACTTTCTTGCAATCGGCGGCTTAAACTTGGCACAAAGCATGAAAATAAAGATACAATGATATTGCTACAGTAGTAACAATCATCAAGACCACTAAAAACAGAAGAAAAAAACATCTTGGGTTGTCTCCCAACAAGCGCTTTCTTATACGCCTTTAAGCCAGACAAGAAGCAAAAAGAGGAATCAAAGGTCACCGAAGTCATCGGAATCATAAAAGCCTTCAAATTGATCCTCAATACGTTCATTTTTATTTTTTCTAGGAAAGAGATACGTACCTTTCGATTTCCCTCGTAAGCGTATGTGTCCCTTACCTATATCAATGAATCCCTTCACGGCTTGGAGAAAGTCCATTCCAAGCACTATGTTACCTTGGTTTGGCTCCATGATGAAGAAATCAACCGTTGCTATCCTTTTAAGGAATGCAACTTGAACGTCTTTTACCTTTCCCTAGATCTCGGAAATATCTCCATTAGCATGTTCATGATAAGATGACATATTGTCTATGTTTAAATTTAAAGAATCATAAACTACTTTTGAATTGTAGAAACCATGGATCCAATATCAGAAAAAGCAAGGAAGTCTTGGTCCGAGATGCTAAATCTAACAAAAGGCTCCCAATCATCATCTATCCCCAAATTATCTCTCCTATTGGGTTTGGGTTTCTCCACTTTTCTGAAGTCTAGAACATCCATTCATTTTTTAATAGTAGCAAGTCTATCTATAACAGTATCAAAACTACGATCATAAACAAAATAAATAGATAGACCATGTATAATATCAAGACCTCTAGCTTCATCGCACTCTAAGAAATCTCCTTCAGCTATAATATAAAGAGAGTGTTTACACCATTTAAAAATACCATGGTAAAAATTTATAATTACAATTTTTATAGGTATCCAAGGCATAATTCTCTTATGTGCATCAAAAATCCTGTCCCATGCCTTCTTCACATTTTTTCCATCCCTTTGATGGAAATATAGAACTTTCGATTCCCTCAAAGCACCAAGTCCTAACATGCTTGACTAAACAAGAATGACTACTAAAAGAAAGGTAATTTTTTTTTGTGGTTTTTGATAAAGGACACAAAGATAAAATCGGAAAGGTAAACTAACAAGACTAAAAAGCAAAGATAAAAGATAGTGTGAAACTCCCCTATCTTGTAGAGTGGAGTCCCCAGCAACGGCGCTAGAAATTAGCTTGATGGCACTGAAGTAGTGCTCCTCGTTGGCTACCCCAAGTGGAAGGTTGATATGTAGTGCATCGTAATTTTCCTCAGCAAAGATACCAAGGTTTGTCTCCTGTAGGACTCCAGCAACGACAAGTAGGTAAAAACGGCGCTAGAAATTACTAGCACGAGTTGACGTGAACCTGCACACAGATACAAATAACTTTGCTCCCAACGAGTACAGAGAGGTTGTCAATCTCTCCGGCCTTGCTATTTACAAAGGGTCAAACGCAAGAGATAAAAGGTAATGATAACTGTAACTAGAAAGTAAATCAGGAAGTAAATTGAGGGTGTAAACAGTGGTGGAAATACGGACCAGGGTGCCTGTCAGATCCCTCTGTTAGGTATGTGCTAGGGTTAGCTAGTGCTTTTGCATCATGTCAAATTTTCAAAAAGAAATCTTGGAAATCAAATTCAAAATCAAAATGGGAGAAGGAACACCCCCCAGATGAGTTAATTCAAAAGGCCAGATAAAAATATTTTCCAAAAATTCATGTTAGAGTTTTGAAAAGTCTTATAAATGAGTGTGATCACATATCAAGTGATGTGGGACCCACCCCATGCTCATAGATTTTTCAAATATTCAAACAGTACCTTGGAATTAATGAAATACCCCTATTTGATTTAAAATTCAAATCATTTGAATTTTAAAAATGTTGAAAGTTTATGAGTGGCTAGTCTATATTATTATGAGGCCACATAAAAGTTTTCAGCATTTAATAAAATGGTTTGGTATTTTTTTATCAGAGCCAAAACAAATTACAGAAAAAGAAAGGAAAGATTAAACAGAGAAAAAAAAAGGCTTACTTGTTGCCCAGGGCGAAGGCCCACCTGGCCCAGCCCAACTCCTTCCTTGGCGTCTTCCTCCCCGGCGCCCCAAGCAGCTCGGTGGCGAGCTCACCGCCGAGAACGCCACCGAGGCCGCCTAGAGCTCTCCCGAGCTCTGTCCTGACGCCACGCACTCGCCACAACCCCCGCACACCTCTCCCTCGCTCCCGTTTCTCCTCTATCCTCTCCGGTGAAGCGTCCCGCGAAGCAGCCGTGACCGAGTCGGTGCACCGACGAACCCCAACGCGGCGACAGAAGTCCTCAAGCTCCGCCACCGTGTCCAATCGAACCAGCGTCGACTACTTCGTCTTTCCCCCAGGTCAACCGAAGCCCAGGAGCACTCCAGGTGACGCCAGCTTTAAGGAATCGCCGCCGGCCGCCGACGAGTCCAGCCTCAAATTCGTCCACGCCAAGCACTCCCCGGCCTCCCCGAGCCCTTCATCGCGATCAGGGTGAGCTTTCCGTTCTTTTGCCTCCATCCACGCATCCTCCCGTGCCCGTTTGCATGATTCCGACGAGGTCCGAGACCAAGCGCCGCCGCTCGTCGTCGAGGACATTCACCAGAGCACCCGTTTGACCCCTGGATGGCTCCACTAGTTCCGCACACACCCCAGCTTCGTTTCTATACTCTCGGTTTCCAAATCCATGCACAAAATGGAGAACCCGACGAGTCCAGTGCACGACTTCCGCCGCCGCTCGTCGCCGATGACGCTCCGGTGATCCCCGTGGCCCCCTGATGCCACCACTCGATGCGGACGACCCCAAGGAGCAAGTCCATGCCCTCCAGGTTCCTCCCTGCGCCCTAGAACCCAACTCCGGCGAGTCTCCGGCAGGATTCCGGCGGCTCCCCGGCGAGCCCACCATTAGCCCCCCCCCCTAATGACCCTTTTTAACCTAACCCAGTGGCTGACAAGTGGGACCAGCCACTAATTAACCCTCGGGTTAATTTTTAAACAGGGAATTAACCCCCACTGTGGATGACAGGTGGGACCCCTTGTCAGTTTGACTCGGGTCAACCCCCTGACGCCAGCTTGACATCACAGTGACGCAGTAATGAATTTCCAGAGATTTTTGATTTAAAAATAATTCCAGAAATTCCAGAAAATACCCCAAACTTTGGAAATTCATAGAAAATTCATATTAACTCCAAATTGGACAAATAATATATGAAAAATGATCAGGAGAAAATTATCTTTCCAAATATGCAACTTTCAACTCTGTTTGAGTTGAATTTAAAATGTGATCAGTAGCATTTGCTATTTGAGTTAAATGGAATTAAATCAAATTCAAATCAAATAATTTTGCAACTTGAACCATGGCAACATGCTACATTTCAATCACACATCAGAGGCATATCATACACATTTGAAGATAATTCAAAATGATCAAACTATATCACATATAACTTGGTTAATGTTGAATTCAAATGTGGAGTTTGAACTTGCATTTTAAATGCAATATATTTCACTTAAATGGAATTGCCTCACACATCAAAACTTATACTCAAGCTTTAACATTCAATCATGTGCTTGAGCATTTCATTCGTATTGATTGCTACTTCGTGCTTTGTTTGTCGAGTAGAGGTGGAACCGGAGCAAGAGGTCACCCCCTTCGCTGAAGATCCAGAGCCCGAACCTCGTCAGCAAGGCAAGCAAAAACCCCATTGATCATGTCGATAAAATCCCACTTCCCTCTCATGTCTCGCTTATGCATTGTATAGGATGATCACCATGTTACGATTCTACCGCATAGATGAACCCATTCCTTTGCATGACCTATCTTTTGTCACAGTAGTAAGCAAACCACAATCCTAGCAAATGTAGGAGTTGAATGATATCATGTGGCCCCTGCAATGTTACTGCTTATTGCATGCTTAGTATGATACCATGTTGTTACTGTGATGTGAGTCGGGATGGGAATAATCATGTTGATGATGGTAGAAAAGTGTTGGTGAATCGACCCTATTACAAGGTGAACGATGAGAGGCTGTGTAGGAGTACAAGGTGGGTTGTCTCGTTGAACACCGCCCTAAGTCCGAGTTCTTGTGTGGTGATCCAAGATGAAGAGTACAACCACACATTGGGCTCACTGACCCCTCTCAACCTATTAACTCATCCCTTTTGATGTCCAGATGTCGCAGTAGTTCGGAGTTCTGGTAGGCTAGTGGCCTAGATGCTAAGTGAGAGAACGGCTCACCCGAGACCGGCTTATGCACCACGCACACATCGCTTGGGTCCACTTCGGTAAACCGGCCGGGTTCACGATAGTGGTAGCCAACCCAAGTAGGCGCCTTTCTCGGACTAGATAGGCTATGAGGTAACAGTTGTGGTGAGCATCCTCGCTGGCACCCCTTGAATGGTGTCGAGATCAAAGGCGGTAAATGATGATCATGTGTGTGTAGCGGTACACCCTTGCAAGGTTAACAGAACTATTCGAATAGCCGCGTCCACGGTTATGGACTGCTTGGAAAGCTTAGCTTGATTATTAGATAACTTGAACCGGATACTTCTAAAAAAAAAACACCAAGATAAGTGTGAGTGCTATGGCGTGCTTTCTCGTGGGGAAGTCGAGGAAGGCACCATAGTAGTGTAATTGGTTGGTGAAGGTAGTGGACTCGTGTACGCTTCTTACCTTAAAGTCTGATACTCGTAGTTCAGGATTAGCCAAGTCAAAGCTGGCACTTCTGCAAGTGAACCCCTCCTCCCTTTACCTTGATACATGTGCATGAGTAGTATGGCTCCTATGTAAGTCTTGCTGAGTACGCCTTTGTACTCACGTTTGCTTAATCTATGTTTTAGATGACACCACTGACCCCGAAGGTGGCTTCTTCATAGAGCTGGACGACTGAAGTTAAGCTAGTCTAGTCCCAGTCAGCAGACTGGTTCCCTCGTGGAGGGCTTTATGTTTGAATAAGGCTTCTTAAGCCAATTTGTTAAACTTGTCTGTACTCAGACATAATTTGCTTCCGCTTTATGTTGTAATGTTGGATCACATGTATGTGATCTCTGTGTGTACTCTATAAGAGTTATAAATAAAATGTACACTTTGTAGAGAATTGCAATGGTACCTGCTGTTCATACAAGGCATGTGTGCTGCGTGTATGTTTATAACATGCATGTCTTTGTATGGGTTTTCGAGACCTTAGTTGTGTTCTGGCTGGCGGTCTTTCATACACCAAATGGCCCTTAGATGTGCGCAGCTTGGGGCATCGCGATGCGATCGCTCGAGACTCCGTCTCGTGCACACTTTGTGGTATGATCGAGCCCGCCCTAGACCCCGACTAAGTGATCGGGATGGAGTAAGTCTATGTAAGAGTTTCGAGATAGTCGGTAATATGGTTGAGGCGACTTGTCTTTGAATATGGGAGTTCACCACCCATATCATTTGACTTGTGTGCGGAAGATGAGGACCCATCTCAGTTGATCATCCGGCCTGGATGGGATGCCCCTCACGTACGATGCTTTCCGAGAATCTTCAGTGCTTGGCCTTGTCTGCTTAGACAAGTGGGTGCGGTTCTCGGCTCTCCATATGACTATGTCATAACTGTACTTGCATACGCTAACCCCGGGTCCCGACAGTGCCATGAAGTTCACTAGTGATGTATCTCTCCCAAAAGACGATAAAAAACTATGCAAGGTAGACAAATTACAGCTGGGCAATTGACAGGATTATGGACACTAACCAATGCCAACTATGCTATTAAAGAAAGGAAGAGGCTCAAAAGCATGGGCAGTACGCCAAAACAAGAAGACCGAAATCCATCTGCATCTACTCACTAATCATCCACCTTGAGATATCTATCCAGAACATCTCGCTGGTATTAAGTTGCAAGCCCTACCCAAAGTGTAAACCCAAAGCAATAGACAACTTTATTAAAAGAACTTTGCGTAAAGTAAACAATCCTTGCAAACGAGGTTACACACACCATTGTATTCCCCCTTGTGCCAACAACACATCCCCTAGACTCATGTTTATGTCACTCAAGCTAGTCATTAGGGGTCATGAACCCACAATCATGCATAATGCTCCCTCTTGAAGTTACTACCTACTACTTGGCCAAAGTAATAAAAAGCAACGAAGAACATGCAAGAATTACTCAAGAACATAAATATAAAAGACAAGAACCAAATATATTACTCATCGCAATCTGAACATAGTCTCATAATGCATTGATCATATGTGCCTTGATCATGTAGGGCAGCTCACAAGGTCTAATCCATGAAGAAAAAATAAGTGGAGAGGACATCACATAACTACTGATCATGGACCCATGGTCCAAGGTGGACTACTCATGGATCATCCGGGAAGCGTCCATGGTGGTGGAGAAGCTCCCGAAGGTCAATCCTCCCTCCAGTAGGGTGCCGGGAAGAGGTCTTCTGGTGCTCCCAATCTTCGAAGCGTGACAGCGGCGAAATAGAGGCGAGATCACGAAAAGGGTTCTGTCCTCGAGGGTTTCGGGACGAAGGAAATACATAGGTGAAGGGGGGCATCCAGGGGGGCCACCAGGGGTCCAGGCGGCCTCCTGGCGCGGCGCCACCCTAGGCCGCGCCACTTGGCCGCCTAGGCACCAGGTGGGGCCCCTCTGGCCCCCTTAGGGCATATGGAAGCTTGCGATACGTTGATTTTTTATATATTTTTGCTGGAATTTTTATCACATTTTACGTAACGGGAAAACCTGAAATAAAAAGACAGCAGAAAACATAAACTAGCACTGGGGTGCACTGAGTTAATAGGTTAGTCCAAATATGATCGAATGTGTATCAAAAGCATAGCAATATCACCCAAAACATGCATGGAGCAAGGAGAAATTATAGATACGTTTGGGACGTATCACACCATATCCGTTACGACTATCACTTCCATACCACTGTTACCACTTATATCTCGTTGCCAAGCAAGTATCTTTCAGGTGCGGTTGAATTGACAACTCAACTGTCAAAGATTATAAATATTCTTTGGCTCCCCTTGTTTCGAATCAATAAATTGGGTTATCTTACTCGTGAAGACTATCGCGATCCCCTACACTTGTGGGTCATAATATGGTCACTTCGGTTATGTTCAATGGGAAGAAACTTGAAGAATTCAAGTCGTCTAAAGGGATTCGACAAGGAGATCCAATATCTCCCTATCTACTCTTGCTAGTATCAGAGGGCCTTTCTGGCCTCCTCAAAACCATAGATTCATCGTCACAACATGTTGGTCCACAAGTGGCGCCCGAGGCTCCACGCGTGAACCATCTACTGTTTGATGACGACAGCCTGCTGCTATTCAAGGCTAATGGAGAAGGAGCTAACAAGGTGTCAAACTTGTGGAATAAATTTTATCAAGATTCAGGGCAGAGAATAAACACGATCAAATCTTCAGTCTTTTTTAGCAAGGGTTGTCCTGAAAGTGCAAGGGAGGAAGTGAAAGGTATCTTGGGCATACACACTGAAACTTTGAATGAGAGATATCTGGGACTTCCCTCTGATATTTGCTCCACGAAATCGGGTGCTTTCAAATTTCTAAAGGACCGAATGTGGGGGGAAGTTAAGGGTTGGATTGAGAAGATGATCTCATCTGCAGGGAAGGAATTCCTCATTAAATCCGTGGCTCAATCTGTGTCTGTATATTCCATGTCCTGCTTCAAGATTCCCCGTGGATTGTGTGAGCACCTAAATAAACTCATAAGGCAATTCTTTTGGGGCAGCAAGAAAGGAAGGAGAATACCTCACTGAGTCTCCTAGAAGGTGATGACACAACCAAAACAAGATGGTGGCTTGGGCTTTCGGGACCTGGAGCTATTCAATGTTGCTCTCTTATCAAGACAGGCGTGGAGAATCCTTACCAAGCCTGAGTCTTTATGTGAAAGATTGCTGAAAGCATTTTACTTCCCATGTTGTGAGTTCCTTTATGCAGAATTGGGAAGCCACCCATCTCAGATCTGGCGTGTCATGATAGAAGGGAAGGAGGCACTCAATCTCGGTCTCATCCGACGTATTGGGGATGGTGCGACAACTAAAATCTTGGAAGAGAATTGGATTCCGCGAGATTTTGGTCTTCGACCAATTGCCTGTCTTTCTGTGGACAAGCCGATCAATGTCTCTTAACTTCTTGACACAATGGAAGCGCGATGGAGGGAGGAACGAGTACCCCAAGTCTTCCTGCCCAATGATGTTTCTATAATCCTAAACATCCCAGTATGCACGCAAGATACTTGTGAAAAATGGGCGTGTCACTATGACAAAAAGGAGAGTTTTTGGTTTGGTCCATGTACAAGCTCTTGGTCTGCACTAGAAATATTATTGATGATCACCTTGACTCGAGAGGGGCTAACTCAGACCCTATGAAGGAGAAGAAGTCCTGGAAATCGATATGGAACACTAAGTTCCTAGCCAAAATCAGAAGTTTCTTGTGGAGGCTCGCTAAACACTCTCTGGCGACGAAGGATGTGAGAAAGCACTGATATGTGTGTGCGGAGGACACTTGTCAATTTTGTGGAGAGGTAGACTCCTGGCGCCATTCCCTTATTGACTGTACAATGGCGAGTTGCGTCTGGGCCCTTGCGGATGCGAGCATTATTGAGGACATGGTTGGAGATATGGCCCAGAATGCGAAGGTTTGGCTGTTTAATCTCAGAGATTCATTATCACATGCAGACTTCGTCAAGTTCGCGGTCACTTTTTGGGGGATATGGAATGCCAGACGTAAGTCCATCCATGAAAGAATCTTCTAGAGCCCACTGGGTACCAAAATCTTCGTTGATTGCTTTGTCCGGGAGCTCGACTTGCTTGCAGATGGAAGAACAGTACGGCATGAGCTTCAGCCCTACGTTCATCATCACATGTGAACAAAGGGAAACAAAGCATGCTCGCTGGCTGGAGACAACTACCCTTGAGATTGGCAAAAATTAAGGCTGAAGTTGGTTTTGATTCGTCGAAGAATACTTGTGCCGAAGTGGTCGTTTGCCGAGATGACTAGGGCGTCTTTCTAGGATCATCCGCTCTGGTGCTCACATGCCTACGAGATCCTGACACAAAGGAAATGATTGCCTTTTGTGAAGCCCTAGCGCTAGCAGAGGATCTACAACTCCGAAAGATTGTTATTGCATGCAATAGCAAGCTTGTGGTTCATTCGAACGACCATTGCGTGGGAGGCAGATATGAAATGATGACGAAGGAAGTGAATGACAGGCGCCGCTCTTTCCTCAAGTGCGACGTCATTTTTGAAGGCCGAAGCTCAGATCTTGATGCTCATAATCTTGATTTATTTGCTTTTAAACTTCAACCGGATCGCCACTTGTGGCTTGATACTCGTCATGACCTAGTTTGTATCTTACCTATTATTAATTTTGAGCAATAAAGTAGTTTAAAACCCTAAAAAACTAGACCATTAAAGTGTGTGTGTGTTTTTTCGAAAAAACTTCCGATCTATTCATCTTTAATCATGGTAGTACAATGAACATCAGAAATAATAAAAAATACATTATATTTGTAGACCACTTAATGATCAAAGAGAGAACTGACTTCAACGATCTTGTACCTGCCGATATTCTTGAGAGACTTAATATCTTTGAGATGGAAGAAGAAGACAGGCGTGATGTAAATGGAACTCGAAGGAGAACACATGCGCTCAAGGCCAAAGCCTCGCGCCACTCCTTTCCTGACACTAGTTCTAGTTCTGGAGGTGGCCTAGATGATCTTGAGAATATTGGAAAGGATCTGGCACTGATCATGAAATGTTTCAATCACTTCTAGAGAAAGAACTCCTCTTCACCGAAGAAAAATTATTCCTCCAGACACTCAAGAAATTCCTCCCATCACCGATCATAATCGAAGAACTCATCAGCGAAGGATAACTGTTGTTACAAATGCAAGAAACCAGGCCACTTCATCGCTGACTGTCCTCTCTGGGAAATTGTAAATAGATCCAAGCATTCACACAGCAACTCGTCTAACAAGTCTCATAGGTCGAGCATGAACTATGAGTCAAAGAGACATGAATCAAAGTCCAAGAGAGACAAGAAAGATGATTTTGATGATGATAAGAAGAAGAAGTATCACAAGAAGCACGAGATCTTTTCCCCGAAGTGTCATTTCTCTCGTTGCAGGAATTCTCACCGTCCGAAAGCCTATCCGAGTAAAGAGATGAACTCTGAAGACGATGCATTTGGGACCGTAGCTGAATTAAACTCATGGTCTGGTTCTGGTTCTGAATCTGATGGTGTTGCTGGACTAGCATTTGATTCAACCAAGGCATCGAGCTCTTTATTCACCAACCAAAGAAGTGAAGATGAGACTCCTGCTTATTGCTTCATGGCCAAGGCTAAGGTATCCTCTTCTAAGAACTCCTATGACACTTCTGATGGATCTGCTTATGAAAGTCACTCTAGAGTAAGCTATGCCAAACTTGCTAAAATTGCTTCTATCTAACAAGATGAATTAGATTCTCTGAGTGAAACTATTCAGAGATCTGAAACTTTGTTGATCGATGAGATTGAGAAAGGCCAAACTTTGACAAATGAGCATGCTGATCTAAAGTAGAAGTTTGATGAGCTTTCCTCTCGGCATGATCTTCTCTCTGTGGACTATGATATGCTGACTTACAAATTCCTTCAAAGGAAAATGGCTCTCGAGAAACTGAGAGAGGCTCACGAAGAGTTGGAAAATGTCAAACTCACTCTCATTGCTCAACAGAGCTCAGAAGTTAAAAATGATGCTATTTCACCATGCCTAACTTGTTTGGAACAAAGTAAAATTGAGTCTATTTATAAGCTATCGAAGGTAAAAGAAGCTATTATCATTGATGATACTAATCCCTCGATCAAGGAAAATTCTGCTGTTACCGAGGAACTCCTAAGGTTAAAAGATTTATTTGAGACATGAATGTTTAAAAGTGTTCAGGGACACCGGTACCTATGTGATATCCTAAAGAACGCCCAACTTCATAGGAATCCTTGAAAGGAAGATGTTGGTTTCGAATGGAAACTAAACCCTGATGGCACTTACTGGGAACCCGGACAGTTTCCTAAAACTGTCTGGGTTCTAGCGAAGGAAAACCTATTGACATTGCTAACCTTTCAGGTTTCAGTTGCAAAATTAATAAGGCCATTATTGATGAATAACTTGATTCTTACTACAAGCTTATCAAAGATTAGGAAGGAAAGGTTTCAGCTGAATTCGTTGGTACTCCTCCAAAGAATGGTTTCTATAAGAGACATATTTGGGTTCACAAATCTCTCGTAGAAAAACTTTCCGCTAACCATTTTATGCAGGAAAAATCTACGGTACCTCCGAGACACTACTATTCTCTCGAAGAGAGAAATGATCCTCTGGTACCTGCATAAAATGTTACCTAGAAGGAATACTATCGAGTTGATAGAAATGTTTATTGCCATCGTGATAACAATGATAAAATTTCCTATACTTACCAGTACGCTAACCCCTCGTCGAGGAATTATTTTTATGGTGTGATTGATTGGTTCCCCTCATAGAAATACTTCTACTCACAATGGTTCTGCTGCGTCCACTAGTACATCTTCTCCTTCTCAATCACCTGCTTGTTTGTGGGTGGTTAAAAAGAACTAATTCTTCTGCAGGGCTATGTCTCTGATGTATCCGAATGGGTCATGGACAATGGTTGCACTAATCATATGACCGGACACACAGAGTTGTTTACCGAAGACAAACTTACTCAATGTTCTCAGAGATATATTACCTTCGGTGACAACAACAAAGGAAAAGTACTTGGTTTGGGTAAGGTTGCTATATTGAAGGATAAGCATATTGACAAAGTTATGCTTGTTCAATCTCTCAGATATAATCTTATGTCTATATCCAAGCTATGTGATATGGGTATGCTTGTATTGTACTCTGCTTCTCGTTGTGTTGTGTTTTCATAGGATTACTATACATTCGCCTTCGAAGGATATCATAAAGGAGATCTTTATATTGTTGATTTTTCTTCAGGACCTTCTGTTTCCACATGTTTAATGGCTAAAGCTACTTCTGGGTGGGTATGGCATAGAAGACTTGGTCACGCAGGGATGAAAAATCTCCAAACTCTTATCTCGAAGAAGAATATCATTGATCTTGACAATGTAAAATTTGATAAAGATCGTCTATGCAGTGCCTGTGAAGCTGGAAAGATAACCAATAAACATCACTCGGTGAAGACAATCATGACCACTACTCGTCGTCTTGAATTGCTCCATATGAATTTATTTCGTACTCAAAATTATGCTAGCCTTGGAGGCAACAAGTATGGTTTCGTTATTGTTGATGATTGCTCTCGTTATACTTGGGTTTTCTTTCTGGATGACAAGAGCAAAGTTGTCGATACCTTCAAAACATTTGCAAATAGAGCTCAGACTGAGTATGAACTTACACTCAAGCATATCAGAAGTGATAATGGTACTGAATTAAAAAATACTCATATCGAAGATGTTCTTGATGAATATGGCGTTACTCATGAATTTTTCTACCGCTTACACAGCCCAATAAAATGGTGTGGTCGAGAGAAAGAGTCGAACTCTTATTGAGATGGACATAACTATTCTTGTTGAATACAAGACTCCTATCAGGTTATGGGCCGAAGCAGTTAACACTTCATGCCATATCATCAACAAGGTTTATCTCCACAAGTTTCGAAAGAAAACTTCACATGAGCTTATCACTGGTAACAAACCAAATTTATTGTACCTTAGGGAGTTTGGTTCTCCTTGCTATATCCGAGATATGAATCGTAGCTCCAAATTTGACCCTAAGGCTCACGAAGGTTTTCTATCAGGTTATGGCTCAAATTCTCACACTTACAGAGTGTACAACTCCCATCTTGGTAAAGTTGTAGAAACTGTAAATGTAAGGTTTGATGAAACTAATGTCTCCCAAAAGGATCATTTACCTCTTAATCTAGATGAACCTCCTTTGGATGAAGTGATTAGGTCCATGGCAATTGGAGATATTCGCCCTGTCGATGGAAATTCTCGTCAAGTAAACAGGGATGATGGTGATGATCCAATGTTCCCACACATAGCCTGGGGCGCTGGAAATCAAAATCTTGAAGACAACGATGGACGGGATGAAGAAGAACCAATGAACAAAGAAAATGGTGAACCCGAAGGACAAGCTGAGCCCGAAGGACAAGCTGAGCCCGAAGGACAAGCTGATCCCAAAGGAAAGCTTATCCCGAAAGAAACCAATTAGCACTATGTCGAGTTCGAAGAAGAGTAGACGTTGATTGGATCCTCGAATACATTCGTCAACCAGGTCGTCCCACTACTCAATCTCGTACTCATTTGGCTAAATTTTGTGGAAATTTCTCGTTTGTCTCAATGCTAGAACCGTCGAAATTTGATGAAGCTGTGAAGTGTGACACCCACCCCCAAAATCAGACCGTGTACAGTAATCATACACGCAAGGTACACGATCGAGATTAGGGACTCACGATGAGATATCACAACACAACTCTACAAATAAAATAATACAAGCTGTTTAATACAAGCCAGGGGCCACGAGGGCTCGAATACAACAGCCCGAAAGCACAAGGTTAGCGGAAGCAAAAGTATCTGAGTACATACACAAGAATACAAGGTTGCCTTAAGAAGGATAGCACAAAAATCAACAGATCGGAAAGGAAAGGCATCCTGCCTGGGAACCACCAAACTATTCCTGGTCAACGGGGGACTCAACGTCATAGAAGGCAACGGGGGTCTTCATGTGGCAGTGGTCGGCATCGGGGATCTCCTGCTCCTGGACTCCACGCCTCCAACGTCGACTGCAGCGGCCGATCAGGCAAGACATAAAGGGGAAAAAACAAGGGTGAGTATCTAATATACCCGCGAGTCTTACGTCCGCTACTAAGCTGTAACGACCCAATTCACACCGAATTGAAGTCTCTGTGCTCAAGTGCCAGTCCCTGGATCGAACTCGCTGACACACACAGTATTATAGATGTATATCAAAGTACAAGTGCATCATTATTACAACGTATGATCCAGAGTAAATAAATAACAAGTTGCATAGCTCAAGGCTAGCTTACTCAATATAAATATAGCGGAAGCAAAAGCAAGTAACGTGGAGTCCCATCAACAGCCACATGCGAACATGCTGAGTGTAGACTCGCAACCCCTAAACGCACCTTACTGATCGTCTGAAAAACCTGCAACACCGAAGGTTACAGCCCGACAACGGGTCAGTACATCTGATTTGTACGGCAAGTGACACGAAAAAGTTTATATAAAGGACCTACAACTACATGCAAGGTAAGTCAAAGGAAAGGCTTGTGGTTTTGTTTTGCAGAAAGCCAATTTTCTCCTGAACTAAACTAGTCAAAATTTTAAGTTGAGTTCTACCTGAAACACACAGCAACCCATGCTACTCTTGTCCCAACCAAATTATTATTAAGTGTTCATCTGTCAAGATCATTCATCAACAGTACTGACTAGTTGCTCAAAATTCGTCCGTAACCGTGGACACGGCTAATCATGATCAGTTTATACGCTCTTCAGAGGTTTGTACAAGTTCCCCACTGGACTCAACCCGAAGATTGAGACAAAGACTTTCTGAAGAGGTTGCCTCCACCCTTTGGTAGCCGGTACACCTAACACAATTCTACATCAGCTAGCTACCAGGGCCAGGTTCCCCACAACTTACTCATCTAAGCCAGAGCCCATATAGCCAGTGGCTGTACACGGAAGCTACTAGTAATATTGCATGTCTGATCTTTTTGAGCCTGGACGGCGCCCACTGCGTGAGAGGGTAGACACCATGACGCACCCGGTTCACCACCAAAACAAACCATTGGGTGCATTTAACCCCGGCATTGTCCTCAACCGAGCCACAACTACCGGGATGCAACCCGCCCGTCCAGAAGTGATTTCTATTTATTATAAAGTTGCTACACAGTTTATTAAATAGCTCACATGCAATCCATGAATTCTCACAGCCCAACCTCGTCTACAAAGCATAGCAATAAAGTAACAACACGGCTAGGTTGATCTACAGTAGACAAGTCAAAACATATGGCTATCCTAACTGGTTTGCAGCAACAGTAAAGTAAACTACCTATCATGCAATAGAGTGATATTTCCTAACATAATGCATATAGAAAATATAGGTATGAGTATGGTCAAAGTATCACTTGCCTTATACATTCGATGAAGATCCTCGCTCTCACGTTCCAGTCAACTCTACTCGTCACACTCCGAGCAATCTATCGTCAACGAAAGACTCAATAAGAAATCACACCACAAAGGCAACACATAAGATCAACAAAACAATCACTAAAGTTTTAGGAACAAAACAAAAAGGTTTTGAAGTGCAAAGGTGTGGATGTGCTCGAAGGTGATCGGTGAAATGTGAACTCGAGAGAGTCAACGGATAAGGAATTGTCAATACAAAAGTAGGATCAAGGCATTATGAAGTCAAGGTAAAGATCATAGCAATATGAATGGTGTGTGGATATTGCCGATAAGATGTCTCGTATGATCCAATATGCAAAAAGAATCACGTGAAACGGAACGCTACAACGCAGGTCATAGCAGTTGCAACATAGAATTTAATTTGAATTTGAACAGATCAATAAACTTATGAATTTTTTGTGTACACATGGTATAAACAGAAAGTACATGACACGAGTGATCCAACGCAAAAAGAATCACTCGATTTGGATCAACGGTATAAAAGATACGGCCACCGGAATTTGAATTTGAAATAACTTCAAATTCAAAGGTGTGCAAAGTGTGCAAAACTTGATACCATGCTAAAGTACAGAACAACACGAACGCGTTGCAAAAAGTTTCACCTCGTTCCGACTTACGGTTGCGGAGATATCGCGGATACGGCGCCGGGGTGTTTTCTGCCCAAAAGGACCCATCCGTAATTAAAGTTTTTCCAAAAACGCGATCGGGTCCCTAGTTTCAGATCTGGCCGGAATTTGCTCCGGTGATGCTCCGGCGAGGGCAGCACGTGCTCCGGCGAGGTCCGGCGTGGAGGAGGCGACAGTGGGCGTCAGGGGCGGCCTCGGGCGCGGCGTGGGGAGGGGCGGCGGCGGCCGGTGCCGTCGGGGTGGCGCGGCCCGGCTGGCCGTGGAGCGGCGCGGCTCCGGCTGGCCGCGGTTCCGGCGACGGCGAGCCCGACGGCTGGCCGCGGTGGAGGAAGAGGCGGCGAGGAGCGGCGGCACAGGAGGCGGCGCGGCGCGGCGACGGCGGCGGTGGCCGGCCTCCGGCGAGGTGGCAACCAGGGCGGCGGGCTGACGGGCGGGGCCCGGCGGCGGCGGCAGCCCGTGGGTCCCGCCGGCTAGGGTTTCCAAAAAAAAGTAAAAAGGAAAAAGAAAATAAAAAAGGAAAATAAATAAATAAATCTGGACTTCTATTTATAAGCAGAAAAAAAACGAACTGTGTCCGAAACGGACTCTAATGCGCTTGCATGCGAAAAAGGCTATTGGGCCGGCAGCCCGGATTTTTCTTTTTCGTTAAAAAGCGAACTTCAAACAATAAAATAAAAATAACCGTAACTCCGAAAAATATGAAATAAAATTCTAAATTGATCAAATAATACAAAGAAAAATATAAAAAGAAAAATATTTTCCAAAAAGGAAAATAAAAAATAAAAACCTTTTCTCAATACTTTATTTAAATATAAAACACTTTTCATAATTCAAATAAAATCCAATAAACCTTTTAAAATATTTTTATTTGGTCAAAAACATTGACAAACCATTTCTAAATAGTAAAATATAAATTTTAAAATTGTTAACCCAATAAATAATTTGGTAAAATAAAACCTCCCTTTGAAATACTTTTTCAACTCTTCTAAAATATTTAATAAATCATTTCAATGAATTAAAAACTCTTTTGGCATTATAAAATCCATAAAATAATTTTAGGGTTATTTATAATACTCAAAATAAATTTTAAAAACTTTTAAAATAATATTCCAAATATTTCCAACTTTATTAAAAAGGGGATAAGTCATTTTATATCCTCTCAAATGAATTTTCCTTTAGCTGAAAAATATTTTGAATATTCAAAAGAATTCCAATAAATATTTAAAATCTTTTCCAAACTTCAATATGTTGAAGGAGTCATATTACCTTCTCTCATTTTGTTTTGTTGGTTTTGTTTTTAAATAACAAATTCCAAAACACCAACGGTGAATATTAGGGAAAGTCATTTTATTCCCTCGCTCTTTAATATTCATTTCAACACCAAAAGTTTTAAATCCCAGAGAAAATCAAACACACCAAGCAAACAATCATTATCTATTTAATTTATTACCATTCCAAAATTCGAAGAATTTTGGGATGTTACATAAGCAATTATGCATTTGTATAAAATGGAAAGGGGAGGCTGTATATAGTGGACTGCAAGGTAGAAATCAAAATAAGGGTAAGAAGCTAGGCCTATCGAAGACTAGCATCTTCCGACGTGTCTTGCAGCACAAGATGAGAACAACAATGTTTATATAAAGCATAAAGTAACAATGAAGCAGAAGTTGCTGCAACATTGTATAATAGTAAGTTGTACTAATTAATAATAATAGTGCCTCCGAGTTCCCTTCCTCGACTCCCTGCGAGGAACAAGACCTGGAACCATACAGTTTAATAGTAGTAGTTTGTAGTGGTAAGATCCAGCTTCAGCATAAAGCTTCCTGTTACTGTGGACACGACTATTCGAATAGATTAAACTCCCTGCAGGGGTGCACTACTGTTCAGCCTGCACGCTCGGATCTCCAGGGTGGCGGGAACCTTGTTAGGGAACGCTCCACCAAAGCTATCCGACACGACACAGACCATCCTAGGCTCAACAGATAGGCCATCCGCCGGACTATATCCTATGCGATCAGGGGTCTAGGAACCCTCACCCTTCACGCTCCTGCACGGTGCGTGGTTGGCCGGTGAAGCAAAAGAAAATCCAAATACACCGTCCGGACGAAGAAGACACCACTTCCCGGCGCAGGCCGTGGTACTGCTGACGTCTGAAGAGCTTTCGGACAAACTACGACGCAGGGGAGAACATACCTCCTTATCCCACGTGAAGGTAGTGCGTACATACTAACGGACCTCTCAAGTCATCCACCGAACCATTTATCATTTTAATTAACCTGCGTGACAACCGTTATCGTTGCCTCGACTTAACTGACCCGCGGACAACAACATCAGTCAGGACCACCAGTACATCGGTGCCTGCCCTGTCGTCCCACCAAGTCTATGCGGTTATCAATAAGGTGAACCGACTCCTTACCTTATCTCGTGTGTGCTCTTGGTAGAGTTCAACTTTTGTGGTGTGGTAACTCTCGTGACATACGAGCAGGGGCCAAGCACGCCAGTAATGTCGGTCATACCCTCCCTGTCGCTCCCGACAATATACCGCTTGCGGGCACCATTGGGTCGCCCGACTCTTACCTTTAAGGACACCAGTTGATTCGAGTGCCTACAATTAAGTGAAACCAATAGGTATCACCCTCGATGGTACACTTAAAGAGGTTTGACAGAGGCATCAGCGGAATGAACTAAAGAGGTAAACCTCGTAACATCCCGGTGATGTTACGCTACTGAGCCGATGAGAGTGAAATACGAGTCCATTCCCCTCATAAGTCAAACTCGAAGCGACTCGGCAGAGTCTCGCCGTTGTAGGTTCCCTAGGGTGTCTGTATTGATCCGTACCTGTTGCAGTTGTATATATTTTGTATCTGCGTTCACTCACCAGAGTGATCACGACCCGCTATCTAATCCTAGCTAACAATGCGCAGGGCTCACTGTTGGATAATGCATAATTATAATAGGAATCATAGGACAAAGGAAGTTACATTAAGGGGCGACAAAAACAGGCTATGTAATGAGTAGGAATGTAACGTAATAGCAGCAACAATGCCTAGTGCAGGGAATGTACGGAAAGATTGGCGATATCTAGGGAAGAGAATGGCTCTGCTTGCCTGGAAGCTCGCGGGAGGGGTACGGTTGTCGACGACGTAGTCAAACTCGGAAATGGTGTAGTCGGCGGCAACAACGTGGTCTACCGGAGAATAGGGGGTGAAACAGTAAATACACAACATAATAGCAATACAAAGGTAATACATAACAGATACAAAGCAACGGGGCTCTAACGCAGTGTTCGGTGATAGCTCAGAGCAGGAATTTATCTGGGGTTGACTCATCAGTATCGGTTGATTACCGAACAGATAATCCGGAGGGGAAGGTTCCATGTCTACAGTGCTAGAGACATCTGAAAGACATGTGGATAGTGTATCCATGATCGTTGATGCATTCCGAACAACTTTTGTGTTCAGAAAAAATCCAACCGGAAAGTTTTACCGATACCGGGTAATTACCGGACAGTGCAATCGGAGGGCGAATGTCCTGCGTGCGGTATGTTAGAGGGGTGTGGTGGGTATGCGGGTAGCGTAATCTTATCCGTTGTATTTTTCTGATCAACTTTCATGTATAAATTTTTCGATTTGAGTTACGATTTAAAAGATATTGAATTTCTAATATTTAAATGATTTTATGAATTTCTGAAATTTCTTTTATTAATAAAATCATCATTATCCAGAATAGTACATTTGAATGGTCAAACTTACACGTGGGGCCCATGTGTCATACATAGAGGCAAAATTAACTGTTTAATTTTTTTAAAAGGCTAGGGGGCCACTTGTCATAGACAAGAGTTTTTTTATAGAATTTTATTTTCTTAGCATTTATTTAAGGGGGATATTAGGCATATGGCCCACACGCCAGCCACTAACAGGGGGTTATCTGATTAAGCAAAAGTTAATTAAGCCACTGGGGCCAATTGTCAGGGACTCCATGGGGGTTAAATAGATGGGGGATTAGGCTAATAGGGGGGTTAGGGGGTTGCTCACCTCGTCCTCGCCGGCGGTGGCCACTGGAAGGCGGCACACATCCACAGCAGAGAGCGAAGCGACGACGAGGGATCGAGCGGGCCGCGTGGCGAGGGCGTGCGTGCGAGCTATGGGTGGCGCGGGTGCACGCGCGGGGCACGGAGAGCGTTCCCAGCAGCCATGGCGGTCGTGGCCAGCAGTCGGGAAGCAGGGCGAATGGGGAGGCGGAGGGTAGGCTCACAGGGGGGGTACAGCAGGCCAGGCCAGGCCTCGAGAGGAGCTGTGGCTCCAGGGTGAGGACGAGGGCGTCGGGAGGCGGCCGGGCCGCAGCAGCAGCGGCGGCGACGCCGCGGTGCTCCATGGAGGGCCAAGGTTGGTCGAGGCCAGCACGACGGGGGGCGAGCGACAAGTCTCGGGTGGAGCAGGTGCGCCGTCGTGAAGGGATCCTGGGAGGCGCAGCGCAGCGGCCACGACGGCCGGGCGCGGTCGGAATCGGCCGGCGGACATGGCACCGGCAAGGGGATCGAAGAGGGGCATGGGATTGAGCTATGCGCCTGGGAGAAGAATTGAGGAAGGGGGCTAGGGTTTCCACGGGGTCGCCCTGGCCTTATAGTTGCCGCCGAGCCGCCGGATAGCCTCCACGACGTCGAGGCCGTGGTCTGGCCAGGGGATGCCTGCCATGGCTCCCCCATGAAAAGGAGGTAGAGGAAGGGGGGGGTAGGTGGGCCGCGGTGGGCTGGGCCAAGGGGGTATTCGCATTGGGCGTTAAATAAGCTTTCGCAATTTCCAGTTACTGAAATTAGTGTTGCTGTTTGTTTGATATAAATCAAACAAGGAAATGAGTTTTGTAAAATAAGTTGCTTGTGGCACAACTAGTGTAACAGCATATTGAGATGCCACAAATAGTTTGGTGGAAAAATAAAATTATTTATTATTTCTTTTTAATATTCAACTGAGAATTGTTGTTGTTCAGCCACTGGTTTATATTGTTTGAATTTTTCAGTGGCATGATAAATACTCAAAGTTGGTTTACAATGGTTCAATGAATATTGTGCATTTAACAAAAATGGTTTCACAATTTTTGGTTGAACATTAATTGCCACTTTGTTTTGGAATTTTTGATTGGGTTTAATTTGAACAAGCCTTGGTTAATGGTGATCAACACATGCCTAATCATGGTGAGAAGGCAACAATAAAAGTGATTACTGTAGTGTGACACCCGGGGTGTTACAATTCTCCCCCACTACAAAGAATTCTCGTCTCGAGAATTAAAAGTAGGGTAAGGGGTAAGGTTTACGTTTCGTATTCTAACGATTCTTCTAGTGCTTGTTGTCCTTGTCGAAGAAGTCTATCCTTCTCGTTGATGTCTTCATTTCTTTGCATCAGTGCATCATGTCGGAGTTGTCTTTCTTTCTTCAGGGTCCTCATCGTACTTACAGATATGGTAGGAGGGGAAAACTTAAGGGGGGGGGTCGGATCGATACCAGGTTAATCAATCAAGGTTGACCGACGGAATGGGTACAAAGTATCTTCCGAGTTAAACTCAGGGAGATATATCGAGAGTGTCGGGACCCGGGGTTAGCGTATGCAAGTCCAGCTAAGACATAGTTATATGGAGAGCCGAGAACCGTACCCACTTGTCTAAGCAGACAAGGCCAAGCACAGAACGTTCTCGGAAAGCATCGTACGTGAGGGGCATCCCATCAACTGAGATGGGTCCTCATCGTCCGCACACAAGTCTAATGATATGGGTGGTGAACTCCCATATTCAAAGACAAGTCGCCTCAACCATACTATCGACTATCTCATAACTCTTACATAGACTTACTCCAGCCCGATCACTTAGTCGGGGTCTAGGGCGGGCTCGATCATACCACAAAGTGTGCACGAGAAGGAGTCTCGAACAATCGCATCGCGATGCCCCAAGCTGCGCACATGTAAGGGCCACTTGGTGTATGAAAGACCGCCAGCCAGATCAAAACTAAGGTCTCGAAAACCCATACAAAGACATGCATGTTATAAACATACACGCAGCACACATGCCTTTTATAAACAACAGGTATCATTGCAATTCTCTACAAAGTATACATTTTTATTGATAACTCTTATAGAGTGCACACAGTGATCACAGACATGTGATCCAACATTACAACAACAAGCGGAAGCAAAGTATGTCTGAGTATAGACAAGTTTAACAAATGGCTTAAGAAGCCTTATTTAAATACATGCCCTCCACGAGGGAACCAGTCGGCTGACTGGGACTAGACTAGCTTGATCTTCAGCCGTCGAGCTCGATGAAGAAGCCACCTTCGAGGTCAGTGGTTTCATCTAAAACATAGATTAAACAAACGTAAGTACAAAGGCGTACTCAGCAAGACTTACATAGGAGCTATACTACTCATGCACATGTATCAAGGTAAAGGGAGGTGGGGTTTCACTTGCAGAATTGCCAGCTTTGAATTGGCTAGTCCTGAACTACGAGTACCAGACTTGAGGTAAGAAGCGTACACGAGTCCACTACTTTCTCCAACCAATTACACCACTATGGTGCCTTCCTCGACTTCCCCACGAGAAAGCACGACATAGCACTCACACTTATCTTGGTGTGTTTTAGAAGTATCCAGTTCAAGTTATCTAATAATCAAGCTAAGCTTTCCAAGAAGTCCATAACCGCGGACGGGGCTATTCGAATAGTTTTGTTAACCCTGCAGGGGTGTACCGCTACACATACATGATCATCGGTTACCGCCTTTGTACTCGACACCGTTCAAGAAGTGTCGGCGAGGATGCTCACCACAAGTGTTACCTCATAGCCGATCTAGTCCGAGAAAGCCGCCTACTTGGGTTGGCTACCACTATCGTGAACCCGGCCGGTTTACCGAATGGACCCAAGCCGGTCTCGGGTGAGTCGTTCTCTCACATAGCATCCAGGCCACAAGCCTACCAGAACTCCGAACTATTGCGACATCTGGACATCGAACGGGATGAGTTAATAAGTTGAGAGGGGTCAGTGAGCCCAATGTGTGGTTGTACTCTTCATCTTGGATCACCACACAAGAACTCGGACTTAGGGCGGTGTTCAACGAGACAACCCACCGTGTACTCCTACACAGCCTCTCATCGTTCACCTTGTATTAGGGTAGATTCACCAACACTTTTCTACCATCATCATCATGATCACTACCATCCCGACTCACATAAAAGTATCATCATGGTTTCACTCTAAGCATGCAATAAGCAGTAACATTTGCAGGGGCCACATGATATCAATCAACTCCTACATTTGCTAGGATTGTGGTTTGCTTACTACTGTGAAAAAAAGATAGGACATGCAAAGGAATGGGTTCATCTATGCGGTAGAAACGCATCATGGTAATCATCCTAAACAATGCATAAGCGAGTGGGATTTTATCGACATGATCAATGGGGGTTTGCTTGCCTTGCTGACGAGGTTCGGGTTCGGGGTCTTCAACGAAAGGGTCAGCCTCCTGCTCCGGTTCCACCTCTACTCGACAAACAACAAACATGGTAGCAAAGTAAATACCATGAACAATCACATGATGGAAGGTTGAAACTTGATGTATATGCTTTGGTGTGTGAAGCAATTCCATTTAAATGGAGTATATTGCAAATTGAATTGCAAATTCAAACTCCAATTTGAATTCAAACTTAGCCAAGTTACATGTGACATTGTTTGATCAATTTGAATCATTTTGAAAATTGTATGATATGCCTCTGATGTGTGGTTGAATTGTGGCATGTTTCCATGGTCAAAGTTGCAAAAGCATTTCAATTTAATTTGAATAAATTCCAACTAATTCAAATGACAAATGCTACTGGTACCAATTTAAATTCAACTCAAACATAGTTGAAAATTGTATTTTTGGATAGCTTATTTTCTCCTGATCATTTTTCATATATTATTTGTCCAATTTGGAGTTAATATGAATTTTCTATGAATTTCCAAAGTTTGGGCTAATTTCTGGATTTTCTGGAATTCTTTAAATCTTTTCTAATTTTCTGGAATTGGTTTACTGCGTCAGCATGACCTCATGCTGGCGTCAGGGGGGGGGTGACGAGTGGGCCAACCCTGTCAGTGGGTCTGGGGTTAATCCCCGTTTAACTTAAACTGACAGGGGGATTAAGGGGTCCAGGGCCCCACCTGTCATCGACTCCAGGGGGGGTTTAGCACATGATTAGGGGCCAAGTGCCCGGCGGCTTGACGCCGGTGGCACTGGCACGGCGGCGTCTTCGCCGGAATCGGCTACGGGCCACGGGAAGGGGAACAGAGGCCATGGGCGTGCTCCTGGAGGTCGTCCGCGTCGAGTGGTGGCATCAGGGGGTCACGGGGAGGTCGGGAGCGACGACGGCGACGTGCTGGGCGGAAACGGAATGACGACGAGGTTGGGGAACGAGGCTAGCGTGCACGGCTTGGGCTGAACTTGCGCGCGTTCGAAAGGTGGAACGCCCGCAAGTCAAACACGCGCACTGGGCGCCGCGAGGAGCACGAGGGCGAGCTCTAGCTCAACCATGGCGGCGAGGAGCTCGGTTCTCATGGCGGATTTGGCTAGAGGGGCTACGGGGCGCTAGGAGCTTGGGGGAAAAACTCAGAAGCTCACCTCGGTTCGAACGAAAGCAACGGCAAGCGCGGGGAGGCTTCCACGGCGGCGAATAGACGACGGCGAGCTCGCGGGTCCGGCGAGTTCTCGATGAAGCTTGCGTTCCGTCTGGCCCGAATTGATGCGCCTCCTGCTGCTAGTCGTCGAAGTCGAGGACGGCGATCACTCTGGACAGCTTGGACGGGCTCCGCGGCGTCGATGGCCACGCGGGGGCGCTTCGGTGCTCCAGCGAGTTCTCGGGCGGCGACAAAAACGAGCACGGGAGGAGGAGGAGGAAGCTCTGGAGGGGGGGAATGGATTGGGACGACCGAGAGACGTATCCAGGAACGAGAAGGAGGCACGGGGAGGCCTGGAAGGCGCTCGGCGGCGACGTGGCGTCCACGGCTGGCTCGGTGGCATTCCACCGAGCATCTTGGAGGCACGGGGTGGGGAAGAAGACCCTGCTGCCCCTCTGGGCCGGGTGGGCTGGATGGGCTGGCTTCGCCTGGGCGTCTGGTAAGGTTTTTCCCTTCCTTTTCTGTTTTTCTTTTTTGACATTTTTTTGGCTAGCAGAAATAAATACCTAGCCATTTTCTAAAATGCTGCAACTTTTTATATGGCCTCATTATAATATAGACTAGCCACTTATAAAGTTTGGCACTTTTTAAAATTCAAATAATTTGAATCTTTACTCAAATAGGGTTTTTTGATTAATTCCAAGGCACTGTTTGAATATTTGAAAAACCCATGAGCATGGGGTGGGTCCCACATCACTTGATATGTGATCACACTCATTTATAAGACTTTTAAAAAATCTAACATGAATTTTTGGAGAAGATTTTTATCTGGCCTTTTGAATTAAATCATCTGGGGGGGTTCCTTCTCCCATTTTTCTTTTGATTTTTGATTTCAAAGATTTCTTTTGAAATTTTAACATGATGCAAGTGACTTGCTAACCCTAGCACATTACCTAACAGAGGGTTCTGACAGAGAGAAACAAAAGAAGGCATGAGAAGTTTTCAAGCGAATATGCAAGCATTCGACGATGATAACAAAGGACGAAAAGCGGTCCAGAGCATCAGGCATAAGCACTGAGTCTGATATCGAACTGAATATTACAAGGTACAGGACTCGTGAAATTGCATACGAGGTCAAGCAAGTATAATAACCTCGAGAACAGAAAGGTACAAGAGAGTCAGGTTTCGATCCTGTGGAACTGTGGGTTATGGCCCCACGTTGAATAAGAAGGGTGGTGCCAAACAATGCGATCAAGTTGCACGGTAAGTCAAAGAACAACTTGTTAGCTATGTCGGCGACAACATCAGTGCCAAGGGAGAGGGACAAAGAGAACCATTTTCCTACTCGTTAAGACAAGGCGGACCAATTGGCAAGGTTCTTGTCCATCGATGGTCACCGAAAAGTCATCAACAATCGTAACAGGTTGTACGGATAAGTAGTACACCGAAGTGTTTTCATGAGCAGGGAATTATCACTGCTCGGATGAGTTACCTCAGAAGAAAGATTAAACAGACCAATGGAAGGGAAAATGTGATCATCAGATCAAACATACCAATGGAAAAGAAATCGTGGTTATACACAAGCATTAAGGGTATATCATCCCCAAGGGAAACAGAGCAAGATACACATGACCAAGTTTGTATTGGAAGGGAGTCAAAGGAGGTTGTCGATGATAATACAAATCACCAAGGGGTAGGAATGGTATCTCTCACCAAGAATTCAATTAACACTTGCAGGAATCCAAGATGTCGATGATGACCATGACACATCATGTCAAAAGGTTTCAAGAAAATACAATCGAACAACGGCGACATCAAGCAAAAGGAATGGTGAAGCAAATATTCGGGGGTTCCCGGTTGACGAGAACCCAAAACCATGAAATGGATATGACAGGGATAGGCATTGTTTCATCACAATTCATAAGATGTAGTGCAAAAGCATGATATCCTCGAGATACCAGGGGTAATACTCAAAGGTAGAATGGTGGATCAAAGGTGTAGAATAATTTATACCAAGGGAGTTAATTATCTTTATGAGAAGATTCCATGATAAGTTCTACATTGTATCCATGGGCATGAACACAAAGGTTCAGGGTCGACTCACACTTCTCCAATGCATAAACCCTCATTCACTTCTCGCTTTCGATGAATTTGTAGCGTTCAAACATTTATCTGGCATAACACCAGTAGAATATGACCCGTAAAAGTTCATGGGTTCACACAGATGGATGAAGCATAGATACAACCCATAAGTAAAATTTACGAATCTATACGACAAACAATAGGAACAAGATATACAAGTTTGAAAGCAGAAGGCTGACGACACCGAATAGATGATATCATTTGCCAGAGGCATCTGGTATCAGGGAAAACTCATGAATGACTTAGGGCATAAGGGGACGGTAGGTAGTAATCAACCAAACGGTTAGGTGGGGTACAGCGAGTCTGGTGTGAGTATCGGTACTCAACCATAAGGAGAAATAATGCCAAGGCATCGGATTATAGTAACATCGGAATAATTCGATGCTTAAGTACTAAGGAATTATGATTTCCATATCGGTGTATCAGATTCAGATACATCGATCAAACATGGATAAGTTGAATACAAGCTTGACGGTGAATCAATTAAGATTTGATTTACCGAGAACCAGCTCATGTCCGGAATGATGTCTGAGCCAGAAGAATGGATTCATAGGGATCAACTGATGATTGCGTGCACTAGCAAAGACGATGATTCAACAGATAAGAATGGCAGTGCCAAGGGAGGTCATCAAAGACTACAAGACAAACTGGATTAATCATAGTGCAAGCAGGTAAGATGAATCTCCAAAGCAGTAGGATGCCGAGGATTGTCGCGAGATCCAATAGTTTTTCAAAGTATTTTAGGAATCACGGGAACCACTTAGGATGAACGGACCCTCGATAAATGTGAGCAATTATCCACAGGGTGAAAAGAGGGTGCAAGGCAGTAGGCTCAAAGGATTCCCGAAACAATCGAAAAGTATTTCAATGCATCTTGTGAACACAAGAGCAACTGAGATTGAATGGATGATCGGAAAGTATAGGTAATTATCCATATGAACTTATCGGTGGCACAGGATTGCAAGGGCGATGGACACATAGGTTCTTGGCCATTCATCGGAGAGTATCTTCGGCATCTTCTGGTGAACGAGGTCATCATATTGAATGAATGGCTCTCCGGGAGGAAGTAGTCACGAGAACATAAAGTCAGAGTTAGTAAAATCTTTAACCCGAAAGAGAAGAGAGATAAGAGTCCCAGAGTAAAGATGCGGAGAAAAAGATCCTAATACCACCCAGTTTGCGATGTGGGCCCGTAAGCCACACAACGAAGTTAGTAAAATAACTTCGCAAAGTCTAGAGTCGACTTCGACCAAGGAGTTGGAAGGGGGTTTCCTACAGGTATTCGGCTCTGATACCAACATTCGACGCCCCCAAAATCAGACCGTGTACAGTAATCATACACGCAAGGTACACGATCGAGATTAGGGACTCACGATTAGATATCACAACACAACTCTACAAATAAAATAATGCAAGCTGTTTAATACAAGCCAGGGGCCACGAGGGCTCGAATACAAGAACCCGAAAGCACAAAGTTAGAGGAAGAAAAAGTATCTGAGTACAGAAACAAGAATACAAGGTTACCTTAAGAAGGCTAGCACAAAAATCAATAGATCAAAAAGGCAAGGCCTCCTGCCTGGGAACCACCAAACTACTCCTGGTCAACCGGGGGACTCGATGTCGTAGAAAGCAACCGGGGTCTTCATGTTGCGGCGGTCGGCATCGGGGATCTCCTGCTCCTGGACTCCAAGCCTCCAACGTCGACTGCAGCGGCCGATCAGGAAAAACATAAAGGGTGAAAACAGCAAGGGTGAGTATCTAGTATACCCGCGAGTCTTACGTCTGCTACTAAGAAATTATGCATTTGTATCAAATGTAAAGGGGAGGCTGAATATAGTGGACTGCAAGGTAGAAATCAGAATAAGGGTAAGAAGCTAGGCCTATCGAAGACTAGCATCTTACGACGTGTCTTGCAGCACAAGATGAGAACAACCAACAGTTTATATAAAGCATAAAGTAACAATGAAGCAGAAGTTGCCGCAACATTGTATAGTAGTAAGTTGTAATAATTAATAATAATAATGCCTCCGAGTTCTCTTCCTTGACTCCCTGCTAGGAAGAAGACCCGGAACCATACAGTTTAATATTAGTAGTTTGTAGTGGTAAGATCCAGCTTCAGAATATAGCTTCATGTTACCGTGGACACGGCTATTCAAATAGATTAAACTCCCTGCTGGGGTGCACTACTGTTCAGCCTGCACGCTCGGATCTCCAGGGTGACGGGAACCCTTGTTAGGGAACGCTCCACCAAAGCTATCCGACACGACGCAACCCATCCTAGGCTAAACAGAGAGGCCATCCGCCGGACTATATCCTATGCAATCAGGGGTCTAGGAACCCTCACCCTTCACGCTCCTGCACGGTGCGTGGCTGGCCGGTGAAGCAAAAGCAAATCCAAATACACCGTCCGGACGAAGAAGACACCACTTGCCGGTGCAGGCCGCGGTACTGCTGACGTCTGAAGAGCTTTCGGACAAACTAGGACGCAGGGGATCCCATAACTCCTTATCCCACGTGAAGGTAGTGCGTACAGACCAACGGGCCTCTCAAGTCATCCGCCGAACCATTTAGCATTTTAGTTAACCTGCATGACAACCATTATCGTTGCCTCGACTTAACTGACCCGCGGACAACGACAACAGTGAGAACCACCAGTACATCGGTGCCTGCCCTGTCGTCCTACCAAGTCTCTGCGGTTACCAACAAGGTGAACCAACTCCTTACCTTGTGGTCTTGGTAGAGCTCGACTTTTGTGGTTTGGTAACTCTCGCGAGATACGAGCAGGGGCCAAGCACGCCAGTAACATCGGTCGTACCCTCCCTGTTCCTCCCGACAATATACCACTCGCGGGCACCGTTGGGTCGCCCGCCTCTTACCTCTAAGGACACGAGTTGATTCGAGTGCCTACCATTAAGTGAAACCAGGAGGTATCACCCTCGATGGTACACTTAAAGAGGTTCGAGAGAGACATCAGCGGAATGAACTAAAGAGGAAAACCTTGTATCATCCCGGTGATGCTACGCTACTGAGCCGACGAGAGTGAAATACGAGTCCATTCCACTCGTAAGTCAAACTCGAAGAGACTCGGCAGAGTCTCGCCATTGTAGGTTCCCTAGGACGTCTGTATTGATCCGTACCTGTGGCATTTGTATATATTTTGTATTCGCGTTCACTCACTAGAGTGATCGCGACCAGCTATCTAATCCTAGCTAACAATGCGTAGGGCTCACTGCTGGATAATGCATAATTATACTAGGCAGCATAGGACAAAGGAAGGTACATCAAGGGGCGACAAAACAGGCTATGTAATGAGTAGGAATGTAACGTAATAGCAGAAGAAATTCCTAGTGCAAGAAATGTATGGAAAGATTGGCGATATCTGGGGAAGAGAATGGCTCTGCTTGCCTAGAAGCTCGCGGGAGGGGTACGGTTGTCGACGACGTAGTCGAACTCGGCAACGGTGTAGTCGGCGGCAACAACGGGGTCTACCGGAGAATAGGGGGGGAAACAGTAAATACACAACATAATAGCAATACAAAGGTAATACATAACAGATACAAAGGTAATACCTAACAGATACAAAGCAACGGGGCTCTAACGCAGTGTTCGGTGATTGCTCGGAGCAGGAATTTATCTGAGGTTGACTCATCAGTATCGGTTGATTACCAAACAAATGATCCGGAGGGGAAGGTTCCATGTCTGCAGTGTTAGCGACATCTGACAGACATGTGGATAGTGTATCCGTGATCGTTGATGCATTCCGAACAACTTTTGCGTTCAGAACAAATCCAACCGGAAAGTTTTACCGGTACCGGGTAATTACCGGACAGTGCAATCGGAGGGCGAATGTCCCATGTGCGGTATGTTAGAGGGGTGTGGTGGGTAGGCGGGTAGCGTAATCTTATCCGTTGTATTTTTCTGATCAACTTTCATGTATAAAGTTTTTCGATCTGCGTTACGATTTAAAAGATATTGAATTTCCAATATTTAATTTATTTTAGGAATGTCTGAAATTACTTTTATTAATAAAATAATCATTATCCAGAATAGTACATTTTATTGGTCAAACTTACAGGTGGGGCCCATGTGTCATACTTAGAGGCAAAATTAATAGTTTAATTTATTTAAAAGGCTAGGGGCCCACTAGTCATAGACAGGAGTTTTTTTATACAATTTTATTTTCTGAGCATTTATTTAGGGGGATATTAGGCATATGGCCCACACGTCAGCCACTAATAGGGGGTTATCTCATTAAGCAAAAGTTAATTAAGCCACTGGGGCCACTTTTTAGGGACTCCATGGCGGTTAATTAGATGGGGGATTAGGCTAATAGGGGGTTTAGGGGGTTGACCACGGCGTGCTCGCCGGCGGTGGCCACTGGACTGCGGCACACATCCACGGCCCAGAGCGGAGCGACGACGAGGGCGCGAGCGTGCCGCGCGACAAAGGAGCGCGTGCGAGCTATGGGAGGCGCGGGTGCACGCGTGGGGCATGGCGAGCGTTCCCAGCGGCCATGGCGGTCGTGGCCAGCTGTCGGGCAGCAGGGTGAATGGGGAGGCGGAGGGAAGGCTCACAGGGGGGGGTGCAAGCAGGCCAGGCTAGGCCTGGAGAGGAGGCGTGGCTCCAGGGTGAGGAAGAGGGCATCGGGAGGCGGCCGGGCCGCAGCAGGAGCGGTGGCGACGTCGCGACGCTCCATGGCGGGCCAAGGGTTGGTCGGGGCCAGCACGAGGGGGGGGGGCGAGCGACGAGTCTCGGGTGGAGTAGGTGCCCCGTCGTGAAGGGATCATGGGAGGTGCAGCGCTGCGGCCACGACGACCGGGCGCGGTCGGAATCGGCCGACGGCCATGGCACTAGCAAGGGGATCGAAGAGGGGCAGGGGATTGAGCTATGCGTGAGGGAGAAGAACTGTGGAATGGGGCTAGGGTTTCCACGGGGTCGCCCTGGCCTTATAGTTGCCGCCGAGCCGCCGGATAGCATCCACGACGTCGAGGCCGTGGTCTGGCTGGGGGATGCCTGGCACGGCTCCCCCATGAACAGGAGGTAGAGGAAGGGGGTACGTGGGCCGCGGTGGGCTGGGACAGGGGGTATTCGCATTGGGCGTTAAATAAGCTTTCACAATTTCCAGTTACTGCAATTAGTGCTGATGTTCTGTTTGATTTAAATCAAACAAGCAAATGAGTTTTGTAAAATAAGTTGCTTGTGGCACAATTACTGTAACACCATATTGAGATGGCACAAAAAGTTTGGTGGCAAAAGAAAATTATTTATTATTTGTTTTTAATATTCAATTGAGAATTGTTGTTGTTCAGCCACTGGTTTGAATTGTTTGAATTTTTCAGTGGCATGATAAATACTCAAAGTTGGTTTACAATGGTCCAATGAATATTGTGCATTTAACAAAAATGGTTTCACAGTTTTTGGTTGAACATTAATTGCCACTTTGTTTTGGAATTTTTAATTGGGTTGAATTTGAACAAGCCTTGGTCAAGGGTGATCAGCACATGCCTAATCATGGTGACAAGGCAACAGTAAAAGTGATTACTGTAGTGTGACACCCGGGGTGTTACATGAAGGACTCAGACTGGTTGGTTGCTATGCTCGAGGAACTTAATCAGTTCAAAATAAACGAAGTCTGGTCCCTTGTCGAAAGACCCAATCCCATGAAGTATAATATCATTGGTACAAAGTGGATCTTCCGCAACAAGCAAGATGAAGATGATATTGTAGTAAGAAATAAACCTCGACTGATTGCACAATGTTACACCCAAATCGAAGGTATTGAGTTTGGTGAGACTTATGATCTAGTAGCTCGACTTGAATCCATCCGTGTCATGTTTGCTTTTGCGATTTTCAATGGTATATTTCTATATCAAATGGATGTCAAAAGTGCATTTCTGAACGGTGAAATCGAAGAAGAAGTGTATGTTATGTAGCCACCGGGTTTTGAAGACCCGAAGAATCCAGATATGGTGTACAGATTACACAAAGCTCTTTATGGGTTAAAGCAAGCAGCTCGTGCTTGGTATGAAACACTCATGGAATTTCTTCTAAAGAAGGGCTTCAAACCAGGAACCACTGACCCTACTCTTTTCACTCATGCATACAAAAATGATCTTTTTGTGTGTCAGATTTATGTCGACGATATTATCTTTGGTTATACTAACCCTGATATCAGCGAAGAATTTTCTCGAATGATGTCGAAGAAATACAAAATGTCTATGATAGGTGAACTGAAGTTCTTTCTCGGACTTCAAATCCGTCGACAAAACAATGAGACATTTATCTCACAAGAGAAGTAACTCAGAGATTGCCTGAAGAAGTTTGGTCTCGTTGATTGCAAAACTATCAAGACACCAATGCCTACGAATGTCCACTTAGATGCAGATGAGAAGGGAAAACCTTTCGGCCAGAAGAAATATCGCTCGATGATCGGTTCTCTCCTTTACCATTGTGCATCTAGACCTGACATAATGCTTTCAGTTTGTATGTGTGCATGTTTTTAGGCCAATCCAAAAGAATCACACCATATTTTTGTCAAGCGAATTCTTCGATATCTTGCTCATAGACCTACCTTGGGACTTTGGTATCCCAAAGGTGCTGATGTGCGAGATGATGATAATGGTTTCTCGCTCTTCGTTGGTTACCCCAAGTGGAAGGTGAAACGTAGGATAGCAGCAAATTTCCCCTATGTAGAGGATAGGGTTTGTCTCCCGTAGGAATCCGGCAATGATAAGTAGGTGTCAACGGCGCAACTAACGTGGACATGCACACAAAACAAGTAACTTTGCTCCCAACGAAGTTCAGAGAGGTTGTCAATCTCTCTGGTCTTGTTGTTTACAAAGGATCAAACGCAAGGGATAATGGTAATGATAGCAACTGAAAGTAAAAGCAGAAAAGTAAATAAGCGTGTAAACAGTGATGAGAATTTGGACCGGGGTCCCATGATGTTCACTAGTCATGTCTCTCTCCCAAAAGATGATAAAACTGCTATGCGAGGTAAGCAAATTACAGCTGGGAAATTGACAGGATTATAAACGCACCACAATGCTAACTATGCTACAATGAAAGGAAGAGGCTCAAAAGCATGGGCAATACGCCAAAATAAGTAGACCAAAATCCAAATGCATCTACTACTAATCATCCACCTTGAGATGCCTACCCAGAACACCTCGCTGGTATTAAATTGCGAGCCCCACCCAAAGTGTAAACCCAAAGCAACAGACAACTTCATTAAAAAGTACTTTGCGTAAAGTAAACAGTCCTTTCAACCGCGGTTACAAGCACCGTTGTTTTCCCCCTTGTGGCAACAACACCTCCCCTAGACTCATGTTTCTGTCACTCAAGCGTGTCATCAGGGGGCATGAACCCACAATCGAGCATAACGTTCCCTCTTGGAGTTAGTTCCTTGTACTTGGCCAAAGCAATAAACAGCAACGGAGAACATGGAAGAATTACTTAGGAACAAAAATATAAAGATAAGAACCAAATATATTACTCTATCACAATCTGAACATAATCTCATAATCCATCAGATCCCATCAAACTCAGCATAGCAACAGCAGAAAGAGTACATATGTGCCTCGATCATGTAGGGAAGCTCATGAGGTCTAAACCATGAAGAACAAAGAGGGGAGGAGAACATCACATAGCTACTGATCACAGACCCATGGTCCAAAGAAAATTACTCACGACACATCCATGAAGCGTCCATGGTGGAGAGGAAGCTCCCGGAGGTCGATCTTCCCTCTAGAAGGGTGACGGGAAGAGGTCTGCTGGCGCTCCCGATCTTGGAAGCGCGGCGGCGGCGGAACAGAGGCGAGATCACGAAAAAGGGTTCTGTCTTCGGAAGTTTCACGTCACGGGAAATAAATAGGCAAAGGGGGGCAGCCAGGGGGGCAGCGGGGGTCCAGGCGCCCCCTTGGTGCGGCCAAGTCCAAGGTAGCGCCAGGTGGCCGCCTGGGGCCCTGGTGGGTCCCACCTGGGCCCCCTTCGGGACTCCGGAAGGTTCCTTCACGCTGATTTTTATCTGATTTTCCTGAATTTTTGGAGCACTTTTTATATGGGGGAAGACTAAAATAGAAAAAGAACAGAAAACACAAACTGGCACTGGGGTGCACTGAGTTAATAAGTTAGTAAAAATATGATCAAAAGTCTATGGAAGTGTATCTAGATCATAAAATATCACACAAAACATGCATGGAGCAAGCAGAAATTATAAATACGTTTGGGACGTATCAACATCCCCAAGCTTAATTCCTGCTCTTCCTCTAGTAGGTGATGATAACAAACATAATTTCTGTGGTGACATGCTAGCAACCATATAAGAACTTTGAAAGTAAATCAATCAAGGTATGTGATTCAATTCAAGTCATAACATGCAAGAGTCTATATTAGCATTGAAACAAGCAACGAAAGAACATTAGGTGCAAAAGCTCTTGCTGTCCATGACTCGAATGTCTCCAAATGGTGTTTGCGTGTGATGTCATGAGACTTTACTTCTCGCCCCTCGTTGGTTTACCCAAAGTGGAAGGTTGAGATGTAGAGTAGCGGCAATTTCACTCGGTGAAGATACCAAGGTTTGTCTCCAGTAGGACTCCGATAACGACAAGATAGTGACAATGGCGCCAGAGATTGGCGGTCGTCGTGGACCTTCACACCCAACAGAAAACTTTGCTCCCAACGAGTACAAAGGGGTTTTCAATCCCTCTGGCCTTGTTGTTTACAAAGGATAAAACGCACGGGATAATAATGATAGTGATAGCAACGGAAAAGTAAATAAAGCAGTAAATTGATAGCGGGTGTAAAAAGTATTGGAAATATGGACTGGGGTCCTATGATGTTCACTAGTGATGTCTCTCTCCCAAAAGACGATAAAATAGCCTTGCGAGATAAACAAATTACAGCTGGGCAATTGACAAGATTATGTGCGCAAACCAATGTTAATTATGCTATAAAGAAAGGAAGAGGCTCAAAAGCACGGGCGGTACGCCAAGACAAGTAGACCGAAATCCATCTGCATCTACCTACTAATCATCCACCTTGAGATATCTATCCAGAACATCTCGTTGGTATTAAGTTGCCAATCCCACCCAAAGTGTAAACTCAAAGCAACAGACAGCTGCATTAAAGAACTTTGCGTAAAGTAAACAATCCTTGCACCCGCAAGTACAAGCACCGTTGTTTTCCCCCTTGTGGCAACAACACATCCCCTAGACTCATGTTTCTGTCACTCAAGCTAGTCATTAGGGGGCATGAACCCACAATCATGCATAACGCTCCCTCTTGGAGTCACTACCTACTACTTGGCCAAAGCAATAAACAACAACGGAGAACATGTAAGAATTACTCAAGAACATAAATATAAAAGAGGAGAATCAAATATATAACTCAAACAAAATCTGAACATAATCTCATAATCCATCGGATCCCAGCAAACTCAGCATAGCAACAGCAGAAATATTACATATGTGCCTCGATCATGTAGGGCAGCTCACGAGGTCTAATCCATGAAGAACAAAGTGGGGAGAATAACATCACATAGCTACTGATCAGGACTACTCACTGTTCATCCGGGAAGCATCCATGGTGGTGGAGAATCTCCTGGAGGTGATTCCTCCCTCCGGTAGGGTGCCGGGAAGAGGTCTTCTGGTGCTCCCGATCTTGGAAGCGCTGCGGCGGCGAAACAGAGGAGAGATCGCGAAAAAGGGTTCCCGTCTTAGGTTTTTTGCATCACGGGGAATAAATAGGCGAAGGGGGACATCCAGGGGGTCCATCAGGGGTCCAGGCGGCCCCCTAGCGCGGTCCCACCCTGGGGCGCGCCGGGAGGGCGCCTGGGGCCCTTGTGGATCCCCTCTGGCGCCCCCTCGGTGATTCCGGAAGCTTCCTGTACGCTGATTTTTTATTGGATTTTCCTGAATTTTTGGAGCACTTTTAATATGGGGAAACCTGAAATAGAAAAACATCAGAAAACAGGAACTGGCACTAGGGTGCACTGAGTTAATAAGTTAGTCCAAATATGATCAAAAGTGTATGGAAGTTCATCAATATCATAGCAATATCACACAAAAGAGGCATGGAGCAAGCAGAAATTATAGATACGTTTTGGACGTATCAACATCCCCACGCTTAATTCCTGCTCGTCCTCGAGTAGGTAAATGATAAAAGCATAATTTCTGTGGTGACATGCTAAAAACCATATAAGAACTTTTAAGTAAAGCAATCAAGGCATGTAATTCAATTCAAGTCATAACAGGGAAGAGTCTATATTTAGCATTGAAACAAGCAACATAAGAACATAAGGTGCAAGAGCTCTTGCTTTCTGTGACTCGAATGTCTCCAAATGGGGTCTGCAGGATATATGAGAAAAAAGTATTTTTATGTTGAGAACTCAATCTACTAAAGTTTCTCACTTGGTCTTCTTTGGAATCTTATCTTGACTCATCCCCAGACCACTAGCCAGGTACAAGTCAAAATGATCCACTCCTTTTCGACATTTTGAGCACTCATGCAATTGATGAGCGTAAGCAAGAAAGTTGACACTTAGGATGGCAAAGAGAGAATATGGTGGAGGAGGAAGATAAAAAAGGTGTGAAAGGCTCACATCAATGAGGACAATCATAGGCTAGAGAAATCCAAATGATAGATATGGTGTGAGGAGTAGGGATTGCCATGCAACGGATGCACATGTGAGCTAAGGTAAGCTCTCCAATGGAACTAGTGGGGTGCATGTAAGTTGCTTGCTCAAGAAGACCTAGAGCTAATTTGAGGAGGCTCATCATTGGAATATACAAGCCAAGTTCTATAGTGTGAAGGTCCCCACATGGTTATATGCATGAATGATAATCTCTATGGAGTACAAGATATAAGAGGGAATACGAGTGTGGATCTCTCAAAAGGAATAATAGTGTGCCCCTTCTCTCTTTTTATTTCTTTTTCTCTTTTTTCTATTTTTGTATTTTTTGGTGGCCTCTATGGCTCTTTCTATTTCTCTCTCATTTGTCCTCTTTGGGATCTTTTAATTTGTCCACTTCGGGATCTTTTCCTCACTTTAGGGGCAACACTCTATATATTACAAAAAGTATAGGAGATCTTTCACACTTTACAAGGTACTCAAATCATAAAGAGGATGTAACTATCATGATGTATGGAAATGTATGCCTCTGCCAGTGTAGCAGGATATGCAATGATACTAGCGCGTCATGTAGCAATGATTAGGGCAAGGCCCAACTAGCATGCGTCTCATCGATCAAGAAAGTAGCATGTATGAAATGAAGATCAAGTCATGAGAAGGTGGATGTTGCATGGCAATATATCTCGGAAAGGCTATGGAAATGCCTTGGTAGGTAGGTATGGTGACTATTTTGAGGAAGGATATAAGGAGGCTTATAATGACAGATCGTATCATGCCAAGGGTTTGGATGTACCGGCGAAGGTGGACGCCAACTCTCGGAGTGAGAAGAAAGCAATGCAGGGCACAGGAGAGGCTAGAAAAGTATGGGAAGGTGGAAGTGTTAACTTTCGAATACTCACATTAGTCCGAAGAACTCATGCACTTATTATCGGTAACTCTCTACCTAATAAGGAGGTTTCACAAAGAGACAAGTACCCCGAGGAGGAGTGTATGGTGGTTTGCTTATCCTTGCGCATCCTCCACTCATGGTACGTGAGTGTACTCTAATATTCGACCCCTCAGAAGAGTAGTGATCCAGCTAGTAGCTAAAGTTCTCAACTAATTTGGTAAGTTTTGAAAATAAACACGGATTGACCAAAATACGACATCTATCACTAATAGGCTAAAGCTCTTGACACCAAAAGTCCAAACATTACTCAAAACAATACCTCAAAACTATTGCAAGTTACTACTACAAAAGAATAGCAACCTCAATTAACTACTTCGAGTCAAGACACAAAACTCAGTGCAACAAGCAAACTCTCTAAACAAGATAAACATGAAAACTCAAGAGAGTTCCAGCAACAAACTAAACAAAAGCTCTTTAAAAAGATAGGCATGAAAACTAAGAGAAAAACATGACAGTATCTATGAAAAAGATAAAGAACACACACAACAAAGATAAGCATCAAAACTCCTATGTTGTGTTCTAGATTTTGGAAGTGGAGCGTGTTTCTCTCCCACACAAAGAAAGATGGGTTCTAACTTTTTATGAACAGCAAGCAAAGCTAAAGAAAACTAAAAATAAAACCTAAGAGCAAGACTCTCCAAGCATAGCACATAATGCATGAAGTGATAAAAATATAGTGAAACGGGAGACAAAATGATAATTGTTTTTTGAAGCTTTCAAACTGAGGGGTAAGACATCCCCAACATTTTATTACCAGGAACACAATATTTACAAATGTACAACAAAAGCTTCAAAAAAACACCTCTCAGGGTGGAAGGAAATCAATCCATCTAAGTAAAAGATCCTTAAATCTAGGCTTAATTCTATAACTAAGCAGGGTTAAATCATGAATGAAGCCAACCCTCCACTTAGCAAAAGAGGGCCTGACATGCTTGAAACATTTAGCATTCCTGATCAACCAGATGTTCCACCAGGCTGTAAACACCACTTCAGCGAAGAAAGATTTATTGAAGGACTCCTTGGCGCTCTTGGCAATGTGAATCATGTCAGAACCATGGCTCCAATCAATTTGCAGGTATGCCCATATTCTAGCACTGAAGTTGCACTAGAAAAAGAGATGATCTTTGGTCTCCAGGTGTTGGGTATGGCAAAGCACACAGTCAGGACCATCCTGGATGTTCCAGTGTCGTCTGATGACCATATCCTTTGTATTGAGACGATCCATGATTACTAGCCAAGCAAAAACTTTGGTCTTTAAGATGCAACAGGATTTCCAAATCCAATTTAAAAGAGGATTTCCATGTATAAGATCATGCACCTACTTGTAGAACTTCTTAGCAGAGTATTGTCCTTTTCCATTCAACCTCCATGTCTAGCAGTCCTTTATTTCGTCACCACTTTGATTTGGAAGGATTAGTTGCATCTCAGAGAGTAACTTTGCTCCCAACGAAGTTCAGAGAGGTTGTCAATCTCTCTGGTCTTGTTGTTTACAAAGGATCAAACGCAAGGGATAATGGTAATGATAGCAACTGAAAGTAAAAGCAGAAAAGTAAATAAGCGTGTAAACAGTGATGAGAATTTGGACCGGGGTCCCGTGATGTTCACTAGTGATGTCTCTCTCCCAAAAGACGATAAAACTACTATGCAAGGTAAACAAATTACAGCTGGGAAATTGACAGGATTATAAATGCACCGCAATGCTAACTATGCTACAAAGAAAGGAAGAGTCTCAAAAGCATGGGCAGTACGCAAAAATAAGTAGACCGAAATCCAACTACATCTACTACTAATCCTCCACCTTGAGAAGCCTATCTAGAACACCTCGCTGGTATTAAGTTGCGAGCCCCACCCAAAGTGTAAACCCAAAGCAACAGACAACTGCATTAAAAAGCACTTTGCGTCAAGTAAACAATCCTTGCAACCGCGGTTACAAGCACCGTTGTTTCCCCCTTGTGGGAACAACACATACCCTAGACTCATGTTTCTGTCACTCAAGCGTGTCATCAGGGGGCATGAACCCACAATCGAGCACAACGTTCCCTGTTGGAGTTACTACCTAATACTTGGCCAAAGCAATAAACAACAATGGAGAGCATGCAAGAATTACTAAGCAACAAAAGTATAAAAGATAAGAACAAAATATATTACTCTATCACAATCTGAACATAATCTCATAATCCATCAGATCCCATCAAACTCAGCATAGCAATAGCAGAAAGATTACATATGTGCCTCGATCATGTAGGGAAGCTCACGAGGTCGAAACCATGAAGAACAAAGAGGGGAGGAGAACACCACATAGCTACAGATCACGGACCCATGGACCAAAGAAAACTACTCACGACACATCCGGGAAGTGTCCATGGTGGAGGGGAAGCTCCCGGAGGTCGGTCCTCCCACCGGCAGGGTGCCGGGTAGAGGTCTGCTGGCGCTCCCGATCTTGGAAGTGAGGCGGCGGCGGAACTGAGGCGGGATCGCAAAAAGAATTTATGAGACGCGAGATCCCTTATAAATTCTGACCCCCCGCCGGCTCATAACTCACACATCCCCTCGACTCTCCGTCTCTCTCTCCTCGCTCCCGGGTTCACGTGCGTCGGCGTGCTTCCTCGCCGCCGTCGATCTCCTCGCCGCTTAACTGCTGGAAGGATCTCGCCAGAGGGATTCGCCGTCGATGCCGATCTTCATCCGCGCTGCCTTAGAAGTCTCACATCACCAAACTAGGGTATGTGAGATGCTGAACTCGATTCAAATTCTTTTCTATTTTCATCAAGATCGAATTTGTTCTTGATTTCTTTTTCTTTTATTAGGTATGTTTGATCCGTTTGGATCTTTGCACCTTGGGAAACTTTTTTCTATCTATTCTCATTTTCCCATCCGATCTGTAATCCTTCGCCCGTTCTGTAATTTCTGACTTAGATCAAATCTCACAGATTCATACCGATAGATTTACTCTCTGTGCACTTTGTTCATACCAGTTCTTCGTTAGATTTGCACTCGTTGGAAATCTAATCTAGCACTCGTATGAAAACTTGCGCTCAAAAGGTTTTCCCTTCAAAAATAATTCTGGTATATGTTCATATCTTGTATATTTTTCCCTCGTACCTTTCTTTGTTCGTAGGAAAATGTTTGAAAACGCAGGAAACACAAGCAACCCAAGCGTGCAGGTGGCAGAACCAAGATCACTAACTATTCCGAAGGTCTATCTGAAGATCTGATCATCGTGAAAAATCTTAGAACACCTGAAAATTCTGTAGAAGATGTGAAGATGAGAGATAACATATTACAAGAGATCCGCAGACTGCAAGCTCTTTGGTGGTAGCAATACAAGGCCATTATTCCTTGGTGGGAAGTTCTCTTTGCCTTGAAGCACCCTAGTCATATGTCACAACCTTGAAGCCTGGCTGGACTCGAGAAAATAGACCCGCACCTCCCAAGGATGCTCAACCCTCCACCTTGAAGACTTTTGCAGATTTTCAGGAGATAGTTGCTGCTCGAGCGAAACGAGCAGAAAAGAGAAAGTTGGCCAAGGCCAAGAAGGCTGCTACTGCTGAGACCGAAGAAGTTGCAGGACCAAGTGTCATCACCAAAACCGGCAAGAAATCAGCCAAGCGCCTGAAGAAGGCCGACATTGTTTCACCACTAGAAGCTACATCTGAAGCCGATGAGGCGAGCACCGAGAAAAATGACGAAGGTGCAGACGCCGATGATGAATTTGATCATCCCCCATCCCCACCATAGAAGATAACACCTAAGAAGAAACCCCAAGAGTATCAGGATACAGGAGCCTGAGGCAATGACTCCTCGAGAGACAATTGACATGACCAATCTGGTCACTGATCCCCCGCTTGCTACAGCTGCCCCTGTTCCAGCTCGAAGAACCAAGCCAACTTGTATTGCCAAGGGCAAGAAAACCGCTGTGTCCGAGGTAATGAGTCTCTGAGCCATAGGAAGGCCAGAATTTCCAGGTAGAAGGAACTTGAAGGTGCCGATCTGGAGAATGCCAAACTACTAATTTTCTATAGCCAACCAGAAAACAGGAAACCTGAAGTTGCGAGACAATTTGGAATTATCTATCTCGTCTCAGAAAAATATGATACTCAGTGCCTGTTGGCAAAGGCTGCCGAAGGAGAACATCATGCTGCTGATGCTGCTGCACAGCTCGAGAAAGTTGTAGCCCCTAGTGCCACGAAAGAAAAGCTTGCAACTCCAAGTGCTGAGAAGGAAAAGGTTGTGGCCACTAATGCCTTGAAGGACAAGGTTCCGACCTCTTGTGCCATGAATAAGAACGTTGCTGCTATCAAGGCCACCAGAGAGGCGAGAAGAAAGCACAAGAAGCTCATCTGAAGCCCCAAGCTGCTCAAATCCCTCGTGCTGCACCAGCACCTGCTGCCCCTGCTATTCCCCCTGCCCATGGAGCTCGACAAGATGAAGAGATCTCCAACGAAGGTCATTCCCTCAACAAAACCGAGTGGGATGCAGTTGAGATAATTGGCGTCCTTTGGAAGATGGCCACCACTCCAAGAGATGTTTCCCCTGAGGACTTTGTCCCGAAGGAAATCGAAGCTCGAGTGGAAAAGTACGTGACTTTCTGGGCCGGGTATCTTGCCCAGGTTCCCACGGACCGTCACTAAGAGGTCTTCTATGCTGATCAACTGAGAGAAGAAACTGAAGATGAAGTGTCGAAGAAATTCTTCGAGTCCAAACTCACTGGCCTTGCAGAGTCAAGGAAGATTCAACAATAGAACATCACAACTGTCCAAACCAAGGTCAGATAGATTCTGGCTGAGATGTGCAAGACTCACAATGCTTCTCTCGCCAAGAGACAATCTTGAAAGAGAAAGTTTCCCAAAAATATGCTACCAATATCTCTGGACGTGGGACGTCAGAGAAAATATTGAAGAAGACGAAGCAGTCTACTGAGGTCGAAGCTATATCAGCTCGACAAGTTTCTGCTCCCCTAGCAGCACGAGAACCAACTCCACCCAAAGCGCCTACTTCTCCTCGAGAAGTTACACCACCCCGTGCTCCTACTCCTCCACACAAAGCTCCCACTCCACCCCGACAAGTCACTCCACGACAAACAATACCAGTTCAACAAGAAGATGCCCCCTCTGCCCCTGTTGTGATCGAGCCAACTGCTCCTATCGACAAATAAGTCACTGCCCCTCCTCCTCCTATTACCAAAAATGATTTCTCTTAGGCCCACACTGAACAAGAATATGAAAATGTGCATGTTACCACAGTTTATCCTCGCCGTGCCGCTTAGCCTGTCATCGAAGCCGAAGAAAATGCTTCTAGCAATGATTCTGGCGATGCAAGCTCCAATTCAGACTTATCTTCTTCCTCTACATCCTCCAACGAAGAAATGGTTGATGCTGAGGAACAACTTGATGCTGAATTAGAGGCCATGTAAGCTGAAGAGGCCGCCGAAAATCAAGCTGATGGCGAAGGAGTTGCCGCCGAAGGGAATCAATATACCATCTTCAAACCCTCGTGTTGATATTTCTCGCATGCAATTGCCAGCTAATGTGACGGTTGAACTGCTCCACTCTGATCACCCAAGGGAAATGCAGCCTCTGTTCAGGGCTGATGTTCCTCGTGGAGGCCCTATCTTCAAGCATCATGAGCATAAGCCAAAATTATTCGATGCAAATCCATATCTGAAGGAACGTGATTCTTACTCGCTTCAGTTTTGGACTCAAGAGCAAGCCATCTATTATGCTCGAACTTTTCCGAACAAAGACAAGATTTTTAATCATCAGTATCTAGATATGCCTTCGCTGTATTCCACAACATGCTTTCAGAACTTAGCTGAGACAATAGATGAATTGCACGCCCATAGAATGTTCGCCCTCAACAGTGGTTACAATCCAGAGGTAATCAAATAGTTCTATGCCACTCTTTATGTCACTGGAGACCACCGAGACCCTTCAACCTAGAAGTTTTATTTCATGATTCAAGGCAAAGACTTTCACATGACTGTCGATGAATTGATGTCCTTGGTTAATCTTCCTCTGTTCGAAGGATCACCCGAGAAAATTCATAATGTGGCTCCTATGACACCTGCTGAGTTCTCGGTCCTCATGGATTGTGATGCCCCCAAAATCAGACCGTGTACAGTAATCATGCACGCAAGGTACACGATCGAGATTAGGGACTCACGGCGGGATATCACAACACAACTCTACAAATAAAATAATACAAGATGTTTAATACAAGCTAGGGGCCACGAGGGCTCGAATACAATAGCTCGAGAGCACAAAGTCAGCGGAAGCAATAGTATCTGAGTACAGACACAATTATACAAGGTTGCCTTAAGAAGGCTAGCACAAATAACAACAGATCGAAAAGGCGAGGCCTCCTGCCTGGGAACCTCCAAGCTACTCCTGGTCTTGGTCATCGGGGGTCTTCACGTTGCGGTGGTCGACATCGGGAACTCCTGCTCCTGGGCTCCAACGTCGACTGCAGCGGCCGATCAGGCAAAACAGTAAAGGAAATAAAGCAGGTGAGTATCTAGTATACCCGCGAGTCTTACGTCCGCTACTAAGCATTATGCATTGTATCAACGGAAAGAAGAGGCTGTATATAGTGGACTGAAAGACAGAAATCCAGAGCAAGGGTAAGAAGCTAGGACTATCAAAGACTCGCATCTTCCGACGATGTCTTGTAGCAAGAGGTAAGAATCAGCCAACAGTTTATAAAGCATAAAGTAACAATGAAGCAGAAGTTGCTGCAACATTGTATAATATAAGTTGTAATGATTAACAATAATAATAATGCCTCCGAGTTCCCTTCCTCGACTCCCTGCAAGGAAGAAGACCCAGAACCATACAGTTTAATAATAATAGTTTCTAGTGGTAAGATCCAGCTTCAGCATAAAGCGTCCTGTTACCGTGTACACGGCTATTCGAATAGATTAATCTTCCCTGCAGGGGCGCACTGGCGTGACTCTACGACGCTCGGATCTCCAGGGTGGCGGGAACCTTGTTAGGGAACGCTCCACCAAAGCTATCCGACACAAAGTAGCCCATCCTTCGGCAATCAACAGAGAGGTCATCCGCCGGACTATATCCTATGTACGCCGGGCTTTGGACCCTAACCCGAACGTACTCCTGCACGGTGCGTGACTGGCCGGTGAAGCAAAATCAAAGCAAATACAAATACACCGCTCGAGCAAGAGAAGACAACACCACTTTATGGCAATCAGCCCGCGGTACTGCTGACGTCTGAAGACCCTCGAACGAGACTACGATGCAGGGGAGCCCACACTCATTATCCCACGTGTAGGTAGTGCGTACAAGCCAAAAGGCTACTCAAGACATCCGCCGAACCATTTAGCAATTTAGTTAACCTGCGTGACAACCGTTATCGTTGCCTCGACTTAACCGACCCGCGGTCAACGACAGCAGTCAGGTCCACCAGTACATCGGTGCCTGCCCTGTCGTCCCACCAAGTCACTGCGGTTACCAACAAGGTGAACCGTCTCCTTACCTTGTCTCGCGTTTGCTCTTGGTAGAGCTCGACTTTCATGGTTTGGTAACTGTCACGAGATACGAGCAGGGGCCAAGCACGCCAGTAACGTCGGTCGTACCCTCCCTGTCGTTCCCGATGATATACCGTTCGCGGACACCGTTGGGTCGCCCGACTTTCTTACCTTTAAGGACAACCGTTGTCCAGGACCCTATGGCGGCATGACAAAGTCAGCCTCGAGTGGAGTACAAGGATTACTCCTTGATAGCCCACACTTGAGGTGACTAGGCATAACCCAGATAGGGGCCTTTGGCGGTGTCTGCTTTGTACCGTACCTGTGCAGTTGTATATATTGTATCCGTGTTCACTCCCCTGAGTGATCACGTCCCGCTATCTAGTCCTAGCTAACAATGCGCAGGGTTCACTTCTGAATAATGCATAAGTAATAATAGGCAGCATCGGATAAAGGAAAGGTACATCAAGGGGCGACAAAATCAGGCTATGCAATTGAATAGGAGTATTACGTAGCAGAAGCAGTAACAATGCCTAGTGCAAGAAAGTACAGAAAGGTAGGCGATATCTGGGGAAGAGAATGGCTCTGCTTGCCTGGTAGCTCGACGGTAGGGGTACACGGTCGTCGACGAAGTAGTCGATCAAAGGGGGAAGCATCGGCAATGGTCATCGGGACTACCGGACAAAAGAGAGGGGGGAGAAACAATAAATACATAATCATAATAGCAATACAAATATACGACATAGCAGATATAAAACAACGGGGCTCTAACGCAGTGTTAGGTGATTATGCACGGAGCGGGAATTTATCCGGTGATGATTCAGCAGTACCGGTGGATTACCGGACAGATGATTCGGAGGGGGAAGGTATCATACCGGAGGTGTCGTGGACATCCGACAATCATAGAGGGGGTGTATCCGTGTTAGTTGAACCATTTCAAACAACTTCCATGTTCGAAATAAATTCATCCAGATACTTTTTATCGGTACCGGGAATTATCGACAGACAGCCCGAAGGGGGGAATGTCGATGATCGGTGTGTTAGGTGGGTGGGGTAGACATACGGATAGCGTATGTGTACTCGTTGCATTTTTCTGATCAATTTTGATGTATAAAGTTTTTGAATCTGACTTACGGATTTAAAAGATATTAATTTTTTAAGCCTAAATCACTTTAAAGCAAATTCTATATTTATTTAATTAATTATTAAACATTATCCAAAATAATTGGTTTGACTTAGTCAACTCATAGAGGGGACCCATTTGTCAGACACATGGGGTGTTTGACCAGTCAAAGACCAGTGAGTCCCACCTGTCATAGACCCCTATTGGATTTCTTTGAAAAAGGCTAAGTCTGAAAATCTGTTATGGTTTAACCCCTTTGCGAAATTAATAACTAATTAATTAAGACCCAAACAAATATACACCGACTACATTAATTGATCTTGGCTAAGTGTACAACATGCCCATGCCATTTGATGTTATGATAGGATACTTTAACATGTCCAAAATGTGCTCCAAAGTAGCTATGAAATAATCTGTTGTCTGCCATTTCTTTTGCTAACAGAAAACTGAAACTTGCGAATTTTATAGGAATTAATCCATGCACCAAATGAGGTCCACTCAATAAAATATAATGGAGCTGGGTAGGTATACTTTATGTTCAAATCATTTGCAGCTATTTTTGAACTTGTTTGGTGGTTGTTTTATGGCTGTGAAAGTGGTAGAACAACGGTAGCAGATAGCAGTGCTTGCTTCAGCCTTTGCCGCAGCAACAGCAGCTAGAGCATTAGAGCAGTTTCAGCAGAGCATGTTGGTGCTACTCTTATTACATGGTCTGATTCAGAACTTGTCATTAGACCATTGCATTTGTATTAGTTGTTTACATAAGCTTGTACGCGCATGTTGTAGCCTGATACATGTTGAGTGATACATGTTGAGTAGTTGGTTCTTAGCTTGACAATAGAGCCATGCAGCGTTGGTTTGTTCATGACTTCGCCGTGTAGTAGCAGTGGTTAGCAGTCAGTAGTGCAGCAACATTGACCAGACAAACAACTAATAGCTGCAGGTAGGCAGCAGCTGCAACGACCTCAGCTGGGCAGCGCAGCCAGCAGCAACGTCGTGGGCGTGGGCGCGGGGCAGTTGCGATTGGGCACGTGTGGCAGGGGGTGAGCGCGGGCGAGCGCGTCCAAGGGTGCGGCGAGCGCACACCGAGCAGGCCTCGGCCATGCCGTACGGCGACGGCCTACGAAATCGTGATGGTGACAGCGGCGAAGGGGCGCAGGGGAGGAGCTCACAGAGGGGTCGAGTGAGGCGTTGCGGCGGCGCGAGGGGGGGGGCGTGGAGGTGGACGGTGGCGACCACCGAGGGAACGCCGGAGCCATCCACGGCGGCGCCGGGTCCAGCGCGCCATGGCGGCTAGGCCGGCCAGGGCGAGCGCCAGGGAGGGGACGGCGGGCCTTCATCGGTTGAGAGGGGGGGGAACCGCGACAAGGGGATCCAGGCGGTGGAGGCCGGCGGCCAGGCTGGCCGGAGCAGCCGACGGCGGCCGCGGCGCGAGGGGCCCAGGATGAAGGGGATCGGTGGGGGGGGCAGATCGGGAGGAGGGAGGAGACGTTGACCCCGGAGGGGTTAAGACAGGGGAAGTGGGGGTGGACCTGGGGCGGCCTGCCAGGCCGGCCTGGGCTGGCTGGACACTAGGCCCAGTTGGCCTGGGCCGGTTCTATTTTTTTTTTAATTATTTATTATTTACTTTATTTAATTCTTTTAGCTAGCATTATAATTTTGTAAAATATAGGACTGGCTCCAATATTAGTGTTGTAACCCACACAAGTACCACAAAAGGTTTGGACTTTAAACAAAAATCATTTAGTATTTTATCTAAATATTAAACCAGTAAAATGGACTTTTTAGGCTACTATTCGAATTGTTTAAAATATTAAAGTGTTATAATAAATGCCCCAGGTTGTTTTAGCACTGCCCACTGACTTTTAGGGATTTAGAAAAATTGATTGCACAATTTTTGTTGCAACTTTGTTTTTTTACATTTATTTGAAATTTTTATTTGAGTGGGAATTTAAACGAGGCATGATCAAGAAGGGCTAATCACAGTTACTGGACTTTCAACAGAGTGATTACTGCTCCACCAAGGTGATTACTGTAGCGTGACAACCGGGGTGTTACATGGATCCAGAAGTTGCTGGTGATCCATATCCTGATGTGGCCATGCCCAAGCACTTAATATTCGAAGCAAAATATTGGTTCTACATTCCGCCGAAGACATTGCTGCCTATGCTGCATATGCACGATGAATATCCTATTCTTGATTTTTCTCAACATGCCATCATGAAGCTAGTCAATGGACTTCCCTTCGACTTTGAAGAATGCTTCATCAGAATATTAGTCTCGTGTGCTGCTGATCCAGCCTCTCTCAAACCATATGCACTGTGGCTGATGGTTCTCTGCGATTATTCTTGGGACATGTCTTTTCCCTCAACCAAATATCCTTCGATATTTACTGCATCCGTTCGAGAAGTTGTAAGAGCAAAGTTTTCCCCGATGTGTTTTGGATATTGTGGGACAAGACATTAGAGGAACTAACTATATTTTCTAGTATAAACAGTTGTTTAGGTTTCAGAAGGACAAGCTAGGGGATAAAACTTCAAGGAAGGTTTTCAAGTTATCGAAGTATTACTTCTTGAGTGAAGCTTAATCATGGAGGATGACCCCCAAAAATGTAGGTGTCCTGAAGCTCAACTCATTGAAGAAATTGAAGAAGACGGCGCATGTAACATCCCAAAATTCTCCGAATTTTGGAATGTTGATAAATTAAATAGATAATGATTGTTTGATTGATGTGTTTGATTTTCTTTGTGATTTAAAACTTTTGGAGTTTATTGAATATTAAAAAGAGAGGGAATAAAAGGCCTTTCCCTAATATTCATAGTTGGTGTTTTTGGAATTTATTATTTTAAAACAAAATCAACAAAACAAAATGAGAGAAGGTAATATGACTCCTTCAACATATTAAAAGATTGGAAAATGTTTTAAATCATTATTGGAACTCTTTTGATTATTCAAAACATTTTTCAACTAAAGGAAATTCATTTGAGAGGATATAAAATGAGTTATCCCCTTTTTAATAAAGTTGGAAAATATTTAGAGTATTACTTTAAAGTTTTTAAAAGTTATTTTGAGTATTATAAATAACTCTAAAATTATCTTAGGGATTTTATAATGCTAAGAGAGTTTTTATTTCATTGAAATGATTTATTACATATTTTAAAAGAGTTGAAAAAGTATTCCAATGGGATATTTTTATTTTACCAAATTATTTATTGATGCAACTATTTTTAAAATTTATATTTTGTGATTTAGAAATGGTTTGTCAATGCTTTTGACCAAATAAAAATATTTAAATAATTGATTCGACTTTATTTGATTTATGAAAAGTATTTTATATTTAAATAAAGTATTTAGAAAATGTTTTTATTTGTATTTTACTTTTTGGAAAATATTTTCATTGCATAATTTTATTTATATTATTTGATGAATTTAGAATTTTATTTCATATTTTTCGGAGTTACGGTTGATTTTATTTTATTGTTTGAAGTTCTGTGAAATTAGGAAAAAAGGAAATTTGTAGCAGGCCGGCCCAATAGCTTATTTTTCGTCCCGAGCGCAATAGAGTCCGTTTGGAACCCGACTTCGTTTTTTTTTCTCTTCCTATTTAACGTTTTCAGAATTTTTTCTTTCTTTTCTTTTATTTCTTTTGTTTTGGAAAAAACCCTAGCCAGGTCCCGCCGCCGCCACGTCGCCGACCCCGCCGCCCCGTCACCGTCGCCGCCGCCGCCCGCCGGACCCCGCTGCCACCCGGCCGCGTCCGCACAGCGCCGGCCACGCCGCCCCGCCGCCTGCTCCCCCGCGCCGACGCGCCGCCCGCCGCCGCATGCGCTGCCCGCCGCTCGCCGCCCGGGCCGGCCAGCCGAGCCGCGCCGCGCGCCACCCCGACGGCATCGGCCGCCGCCGCCCCCCTGCGCCTCTTGTGCCCCGCCGCCTCCACGTCGCCGCCCCACACTGCCTCGCCGGAGCCAAGCCGGAGCTCGCCGGAGGAAGTTCGCCGGAGTTTGACCCGATCCAGATCTGAGTCAAACTATCCCAGGGACCCGATTGCTTTTTCAGAAGATCTTTATTCGCGAACGAGTCCCTGTTGGCAGAAAACCCCCCGGCGTCGTAACCGCGATATCTTCTACACCGTAAGTCGGATCGCGGTGAATCTTTTTGCTACGCGCTCGTATTGTTCTGTACTTTTTCATGGTATAAAGTTTTGCACACTTTGCACACTTTTGAATTTGAATTTATTTCAAATTCAAATTCAAATTCCGGAGGCCATATCTTTTATACCGTTGATCCAAATCGAGTGATTCTTTTGCGTTGGATCACTCGTTTCATGTACCTTTTGTTTATATCACGTGCACACAAAAAATCACAAGTTTATTGATCTGTTTAAATTCAAATTCAATTTGATTTTGCACTCGCTATGACCTGTGTTGTAGTGTTCTGTTTCACGTGATTCTTTTTGCATATTGGATCATATGAGACATCTCATCGACAACATCCACATACCATTCATATTGCTATGATCTTTACCTTGATTTAATAATGCTTTGATCATACTCTTGTATCGACTACTCTTATTCCGTTGACTCTCTCGAGTTCACGTTCCACCGATCACCTTCGAGCACATCCACACCTCTGCACTTCAAAGCTTTTGTTTTGTTACTAGATCCCTTTGTGATTGTTTTGTGGATCTTATGTTTTGTCCTTGTGGTGTGATTGCTTATTGAGTTCTTTTGTTGGCGATAGATTGCTCGGAGTGTGACGAGTAGAGCTGACTGGAATGTGAGAGCGAAGATCTTCATCGAATGTATAAGGCAAGTCATGCTTTGACCATACTCATACCTATATTTTCTATATGCATTATGTTAAGAAATATCACTCTATTGCATGATAGGTAGTTTATTTTACTGTTGCTGCAAAACCAGTCAGGATAGCCACATGTTTAGACTTTTCTACCGTAGATCAACCTAGCTGTGTTGTTGCTTTATTGCTATGCTTTGTAGACGTGGTTTGGGTTGTGTAAATTCATGGAGTGCATGTGAGCTATTAAATAATTTGTGTAGCAACTGTTTAATAAATATAAATCACCTCTGGACGGGAAGGAAGTGCTTCCTGGGGGCTCGTGCCTTATCGAAGGACGAGACCAGGTTGTACCCCTAATGGTTGGTTTGGTGGTTGAAAGTACGTCATGGCGAGTATCCTCAGACGCAGTGGGCGCTGTCCAGGCTCAAAAAGATCAGACATACTTGGTGACTAGGAGCTTCCATGTACAGCCGCTGGCCATATGGGCTCTGGCTTAGTTGAGTATGATGTAGGAAGCCTCTCCCGTGCAAAGCTAGCAGATGTAGATGTGATAGGTCGTACCGGCTTGCCGTTGGGTGTAGGTGACCTCTTCTGAAAGACTTCGTCTCAATCTTCGGGTTGAGTCCAGCGGGGAAAGTGTACTAACCTCTGCAGAGTAAAAACTAATCATGATTAGTCGTGTCCCCGGTTATGGACATCCTTGAGCTACTAGACATTACTGTTACTGGAGGATCTTGACAGATGAATCACCATAACAATTTGAGTGGGCAAGATTTTAATAAAGGGTGTGGATTGAAACTGGTGTGCCCAGTTCAATCTTTAGTAGTAAGTTAAACTAAAATTTTGACTAGTATCGTTCAGGAGAAAATTGGCTTTCTGCAAAACAAAACCATAAGCCTTTCCTTTGACTTACCTTGCATGTAGTTGTAGGTCCTTTATATGAACTTTTCCGTGTCACTTGCCGTACAAATCAGATGTACTGACCCGTTGTCGGGGTGTAACCTTCGGTGTTGCAGGTTTTTCAGACGATCAGTAAGGTGCGTTTAGGGGTTGCGAGTCTACACTCAGCATGTTCGCATGTGGCTGTTGATGGGACTCCACGTTATTTTTTTTTTGCTTCCGCTATTATTTATATTGAATAAGCTAGCCTTGAGCTATGCAAATTGTTATTTATTTACTCTGGATCATACGTTATAATAATGATGCACTTGTACTTTGATATACATCTATAATATTGTGTGTGCCAGCGAGTTCGATCCAGGGACTGGCACTTGAGCACAGAGACTTCAATTCTGTGTGAATTGGGTCGTTACAGCGCAAGACTTAGATGTTTTTGTGTAGTTCTTTTTCTGTTTTTTGAGTCATAGGACAAACCGTACTATCAAGAGGGGGTTTTAGTTTGTGGACACCGAAGTTATTGTGAAAATTCTCAGATCAAATCTAAACCCAGTGAGAAGCCAGAGTGAAGAAATTCTCATGTGCACTAAGTTAAGTTTCGGTAGCAAAGACTTCGTTCTTTGGCTTCCGAAGCAGAACTAAGTCTATGAGTCAGCTTTAATATTAACGCAAGTAAAGTTGCGCATTGATGACTAATCCAACCGTTGTGGACACATGTCAAGCTGTCGCTTCGGTTCAAATCTGTCATTTCGCACCTCGGGGTCGCCAACTATAAATACGCCGCCCCCGCCATTTGCGGGTGGCTGCTCTAAGATTATTCCTGAGAGAGACTTAAGTGAGCATCCCAAGAACGCCACCGAAGCAAAACCCAAAACCCAGACAACTGCAGCCTAAGTCCCATTGATCTGAGTAGATTAGCTATGACTTAGGTGAAAGCTTTCTAGCCTTTTTTATCTTGGAGAACTGCAATTCTCCTAGACGGTTAGAGAGTCGTCTTCAGAGAGCAAAGAGTAATTGTGGCCTCGAAGTTCAAGTTTGTCAAATGTTTCGGAGATTTCCTTGATAATCTACCCCGAGTCAAAACTGGCCAAGCTCAAGGAGATTGGTGCAGTGGAGACGGAGAGAGTTTTGCTCCAGGTGTTCAATCACCAGCCCCTCCAACCAGACGTAGCGCTTTGCAGAGCGTGAATTGTTCAAACAAACATCGCTGAGTCACAGTTCGTTTTACTTCAAGCACTTATTGCATTTGCTTCCCAGTTATGCTTCAATGTATTTTGATTCGATGTATTTAGTTTCGCTTCCAGTTTTGCTTCCCTGTTACTTGTTTCTGCTATCCCCTCCTGCTTAGATTATGCTTCACTTCAAAGCTTCACCCGAAAATTTGAAGTGAACATTCACCCCCTCCCCCTCTGATCACATACTTGGACTTTCAGAAGTTCTCAAATTTGTTGCTCGCCAGGACGATCCTTTTGATGAGTATGTTGGCATTCGAGCACATGTTACTGAAGGCAACATGAGAAACATATTTATCAAGCTAGTCCATCATATGAAGGTTTCTCTTCGAACTCAGTAAATGCTTCAGCATCACATTGATGAAGACCGTATTCAGAAGCAAGAGATCATGAACGAGCTGAATCTACTCTAAAATATTATTGTCAACAATGGTCAACTTCTTCGTGAATCCCGTCGTCATCACTGGAAAGGGCTCCGAAACTTTAACTCCCATGGTCTGTTGCAGCGCTCTTGTTTTGTTCAGTATCCACCGCACCTTGACCGACGCTGGTCCAATAATGACCGAGTGGATAGGCCCGATAAAGAAATCACCACTTTTCCATAGAATAGAGACACCATCTGGGTTGATGATTTCTATCACGTTGCCCTTGAACCTGAAATGCCTGAGCCTGAAGCTGAAGATCATAATGCTCGATCAATTTTCCAACCGTTCCCAGCAAGCCCAAGGACCCCTGCATGAACTGAGCTTAAATGTTCGGGCGATCAACATTCCTTCCCCGCCAAGCTGACGCCTCAACGTGATGTTCCAAGCCGTCATCAAGCAAGAAAAGCAAGGCCACACTCTCCACCGCCGGAATATTCACGTTGTCGCCGACGCCATTCTGCCGACGCTTAGATTCTTTCTCGACCCTATTCTCAATCTTTTTTTCCAATCATTGACAAAAAGGGGGGATGTAGTTGCATCAAAGAAATAGTTCGCCTGTGGGGTTAAGGGATTTGAAGTTTTTGGAGTTTGAGTAGATTCAACAAACATTCAATTCTTATTCGATATGGTTGTAACTAACTCTAAGTAGATCTGTGAACTGCTGCACTACCATAAGACATCTATCTACTTTGCTTTCCATGTATATCTGTCTTGTAGGAATTTATCTATCACATAAGTTCACAGAACATTCGAGGAGATTGCGAATTTCTTATTGGAAGTTTTTTGGAATGCAATCTTGCTTGCTAAGATATTGGTGATATCCCTCGATTCATTCCCTATCTAATATGAACTTCACAGAAAATTTTCATCTTCCGTGCATACATAAAGGGGGAGTATATCATCTATATTAGCACTGGTTTATCATCGAAACTAAAAACTTTCAATTATTTGTCGATGTTTGTTTTGTCAAGAATCATCCAAAAAGGGGGAGATTGTAAGAGAAAGCTTTTCCCTCATAGGTTTTGGAGATTGTTGGACAAATCAGTAGAGGAACTAATATTGTTTTCGAGTATAAACAGATACTTAGGTTCCTAGAGAATAGAGTTTGCATGTAGAAGCTTGAAGGACAACTCACTGCAGCAAAGATGCAGACATATACTGAAACCTTTGATGAAGGACGACACCTAAAAATGTCGTAAACTATAAAGGTGTTCTCGAGAAGAATTGCAACAAGGAGAAAGCTGAAGTTGGATGAAGACTTAGTCTTTTTGCTAGTTTCTAACCGTACTATCAAGAGGGGTTTGCTAGTTGAAATCTTAGTCAAAGTGCATTTTCTCTACTCAACTTAAAACCCAAAGATAGCCTACCGAGAGGAATCTCACTGGGTCGAGTAATAGCTTGAAGGCAAAGTCATCGCACTTTGTGCCTCCGAGAGAGAACTCGTTCAGTGAGCCAGCTTTCTTGCCCCGCAAGGAAAGTTGCACTTTGATTGAAAATCCGACGGTTGTGGACACGCGTCAAGCTGTCGCATCGGGTCACTTCAGTCATTTCTCCATTGGGATCGCCACCTATAAATACCCCGCACCCACCCGCCATTTGCGGTTGGATGCTCCACTGAATATTCTGAGACAGAAGTGTTGTGAGCATCCCAAGAAAGATCTCGAGAGAAAACCAACCCAAGTCCAAACTGAGTTGAGCAATTCACAGAGACTTAGGTTGATATTACCCTGCCTTTTTATCTTGGAGATCTGGAAGTCTCCTAGACGGTTAGGCGTTGCCTGTCAAGCAGTCGAAGCGAAATTGGCGTTGCTGTAGGAAGTTTGTAAAGGTTTCAGAGATGTCCTGAATCATCTACCCCAAGTAAGAACTGGACAAGCTCGAGGAGTTTGTTGCAGTGGAGAATAGGACGTAGAGAGTTTTTCTCAAGGTGTTCAATCACCAGTCCCTCCATCCAGACGTAGCACTTTGCAGAGTGTGAACTGGTTCACCAAACATCGTTGTGCCAGGCTCGTTTTCTTACTCGTATTTACATTCAATATTTACTCTATTGCATGTTTGCCTTCGATGTTTCCCCTCATCCCATTTACTTTCGGCTTAAGCATGTCTTTCGATAGTGCATTTCCTTCGTGTTACACTTAGGTGTTTGCCGTTTCCCTGTTTCACTTCTAAGTTTCGTAGAAGTTTTAGAAATGATCATTCAACCCCTCCCCCTCTGATCATTCTTCAGCTTTCAACTTATGCTTGAATTTACAAATAACGCCCATAACCAGGAACAAACATTCAACAGAGTACTCAGTTGTCTAAAAAAACAGAGTACTCAGTATAAGCCTAGTAAGGAAGGCAAAACGACACACATGCCACAACCACACGCTCGTAGGAAAAAACAGAAGAAGGAAACTAAAACCAAAAGAACACCAGGAGACTAAGGAGGCATCAGAGAGCGTACATCAATCATTCACGGGGAGAGGGTGGCGGCCTACACAAGGTGATGGTACGAGAGATGATAACGGCTTCTCGCCCTTTGTTGGTTACCCCAAGTGGAAGGTTGAGATGTAGATAGCAGCAAATTTCCCTTACGCAGTGTCTGTAAGGTTTATCGAATCCAGGAGAACTCCAAGGATCCACAAGTAGGTGGTAATGTGAACAATGGCGCCGTTCACAATCGAGGTTGCTTACTTTACCTGGACCTACACACACAACACATAACTTTTCTCCGAACGAAGTTCAGAGAGGTTGTCAATCTTTTCAGCCTAGTTGTTTACAAAGGATTAAACACAAGAGGATAATAGTGCTGGTAATGATGGCAACTGAAAGTAAAGTAGTAAATAAGGTGGAGGTGTAAACAATGGTGGAAATATGGACCGGGGTCCCATGATGTTCACTATTGATGTCTCTCTCCCAAAAGACGATAAAACAGCTAAACTGGGTGAACAAATTACAGCTGGGCAATTGAAAGAATTATAAACGCACCACAATGCTGATTATGCTACTTGAAAGTAAGAGGCTCAAAATTATGGGTAGTACGCCAAGACAAGTAGACCGAAATCCATCTGCATCTACTCACTAATCATCCACCTTGAGATATCTATCCAGAACATCTCGCTGGTATTAAGTTGCGAGCGCCACCCAAAGTGTAAACTCAGAGCAACAGACAATTACAATAACAATCTATGCGTAAGGTAAAAAAATCCTTGCAACCGCGGTTACAAGCACCGTTGTTTTCTCCCTGTTTGCAACAACACATCCCCTAGTCTCATGTTTCTGTCACTCAAGCTAGACATCGGGGGCATGAACCCACAATCATGCATAAGGCTCCCTCTTGGAGTTACTATCTACTACTTGTCCAAAGAAATAAAAAGCAACGGAGAACATGCAAGAATTACTCAAGAACAAAATATAAAAGGTAAACCAAATATATAACTCATCACGATCTGAACAGAATCTCATAATCCATCGGATCCCAGCAAACACAGCATAACAACAACAGGAAAATTACATAGGTTCCTTGATCATGTAGGGCATCTCACAAGGACTAAACATTGAAGAACAAGATTGGAGAGAAGCCATCACATAGCTACTGGTCATGGATCCATGGTCCAAGGGGGACTACTCACAACACATCAGGGAAGCGTCCATGGTGGCGGAGAAGCTCCCGGAGGTCAATTCTCCCTCCGACAGGGTGCCAGGAAGACGTCTTCTCGTGCTCCCGATCTTGGAAGCGCGGAGGCGGCGAAACAAAGATGTAATTCACGATGAGTGATTCTCCTCGAGTGTTTCCTGGACGAAGAGGTAATATAGGCCAAAGGGGACTGCCAGGGGTGGCCCAGGGCTCCCTGGCGCCTTGGTGGCGCAGCCAGGGGTGGGGCCACGCCACCTGGCTGCCTGGGTGCCAGGTGGGACCCCTTTCCCTCCTTCGGGGTTTCAGAAGCTTCCGTCTCGCTGATTTTTTTATATGATTTTTCTGGAATTTTTGGATCATTGAAAATTGGGGTAAAATCACCGCAACTTAAAGATATCAGCAGACAGAAACTGGCACTGGGTGCACCGAGTTAGTAGGTTAGTCCAAATATGTGCAAAATGATATAAAAGTGTAGCAAAACATGTACCAATGTCACATAAAAGTGCATGGAACAAGCAGAAATTATAGATACGTTTGGGACGTAGCACAAGGATGCGGTCCATGATAAGATTCTAGGCCTCTTGCTCGCAGTCCTTACTCAAGGATCTCCACATTTATAAAAGTCAGCAGTTTTAGATAGACAATCAACAGTCCGCTTAGGGAATTTGTGCTCAGTGGAGAATATGTTCCTGATATTCCACAAGGCCCGACAATCCACGAAGAAGAAAATGCAAAAGAGGCAACCCTCCTTAGAAGGAAGGGAACGGGTGAGTGCCCGAACATCAGCAAAAGAGGAGGGGATCCAATTATTTCCCATCCAAGACTATACGCAACTCCACATAAAGAGGGTGAGGTCACATTGAAGGAAAATATGCTCCATAGATTGCAAAGGGCACACCGGTCTGAGATGGACGAGTGTCACTTACGAATCTGATCAGAAGATGGGGGTTTGGATCGAAACGCTTGCTACATGAAGATTTTGATTTTGGTCGGGATTTTAGCTTTCTAGATCGCCTTGAACCGATATGTGCATTGCCGGAGCACATGTGGAGATACAGGGACATAACGGTGAACCTATCGGATAGAGATAAGGTCCGGGAGACATCATCACCCCCCCTCCTCTAAGATCAAGGGGAGAAGGGAAACAAGTGGTTGTCAATCCTCCATCTCTGCAGGAGAGAGAGATCGGCGGAAACGAAAGTCCCAACCCGTTGCTTCCATCTCCGAGATGGAAGCATCAACGTTGGAACAGTAGGAAAAAATACGCATGTTTAAGGTCCAAACGGCCCATAGGGGACCAAAGATCGCGCAAAAACCTAACCGACTTACCATTCTTCACAGAAAAATAGATGTGCTCTATGAAAGCATCACACATTCTAATCATATCGCGCCAAAATTAGGAGCCACACTTGGTAGAGGCGAAAAGGGGGAGGAAGTGGGGAAATATTTAGACAGGATGGAGAACCAAAGAGAATCAAAGTCAGCATGCATCACTTTCCACCACCACTTTACCAATAGACATGAGTTCATCATTGCAGTGTCCGTGATGCCTAGGTGATGGCACTGAAGCAGCGCTCCTTGTTGGCTACCCCAAGTGTAAGGTTGAGAATTAGTCAGCAGCAAGTTGCCCTCAGTGAAGATACCAAGGTTTAATCGACCAGTAGGACTCCAAGAGATACAAGTATGTGGCAACGGTGTCAAAAATTTGGCTCTGACCAAGGAGTTGTCGTGGACCTACACACAACAAAAAATAAATTTTCTCCCAACGAGTTTAGAGAGCTTGTCAATCTCTCCGGTCTTGTTGTTTACAAAGGATCAAAACACAAGGGGAAACAGTAGTGGTCATTTTGGCAGAAAGGAAATGAAAGAAGTAAATAATGCAGGTTTATGTTGGGATACGGGGCAGAAAACACAAATTTTTCACACCTACGGTACCCGAACCCAAGATCTATGCTATGGCGATGTAAAGTAACGGAGGGAATCGGTGTTCATACCTTTGAAGACCGAAAGAGGGAAACGTTCTTGCGAACGTGGTTGGCGTAGACTCAGAACTACGACCTCCCTGTCGTGTAGAAGACCACCACCGGCGAGGATGACTCCCGGTAAACCTCCAGCGACGAAGTAGAACCACAGGTGTAGTACCTCGAAGAGATTATACACGTACGGTACAATCGATGTTCCTCCCAGGCCCCGAACCAGGCGAGCAGCGGAATAAAGACGGCTTCGGATCCCGACTCCAGCAGAGCGACGGCCTGCCTTATGGTGGAGAACTCCAATCCTGGTGCAGACTCCAAACAAGGGGAGTCCACTTCCGGGAAGGAGAAGGAAGAAGAAGGAGATATTGGTGTGTTGGAAAAAGGGGGCTCTACCCCTCCTTATATAGGCCAAGGGGGTTGTGATCCTCCTCCCCTCCCCCATGTGGGACTAAACCCCCAAGGGGGGGGGGAGTGCGCCGGCCAAGGGGGGGAGTGGGCCCCACCCTTGGCGCCAAGTCCAAGGGGGGAGACCCCCTCCTTCCCTAATGGGCCCCATGGGCCCATATAGCCTTTTTCCCATTTTTTAATTTATTTAATATGTTTTAAATATTTAATTCAGATAATTAAATAATAAAAACATTATTAAAACAATTAAACTTTATTTCGAACTATTCAAAATGTCCGGAAACCATTCCGTCCTCCTCCGGAACTATTCCGGTGATTTCTCCTATTTCACCGATTGATCCCGTAACTGTCCTATGCATCGATTGCCCTTAAGTGTAACACCTTAACGGTCCGGGAAATAGCAGAAATGGTCGAGACTCTTCTCATTGACCAATGACTAGTCAGTTGGACCTGGTTACAATTCTTGACAGCACCTGCGCTTCCATCGAATGAACTTCGATCGCTTTTGGAAACTGTTAACGATACGACGTAATCCCTTTGTGCTGCGGTACTTTGTTTGCCCGAGGTTTGATCGTCGGTATCCCATATACTGTGTTCACATCTCGTTCACAACAAACAACTTCTCTCGTCCATGATCATTGCATCTCTTGTGACCTAGTCACGTCCTTGCAAGGTGTTGATGCAATATCACCGAGTGGGCCCAGAGTATCTGTCCTGTCACAAGGACTGACAAATCACGTTCTGATCTATTAACATACTCATCAACATCTATTTCGGAATACCCAAAGTGCTCCGTTATAGCCTTTCAGTCAGGCGGTGGGATACAAATCAAAGTCTCCTCATAGATCGTGATTACGTATGATCATTACGGTCTAAGGACTAAGCCATATGTTACAAAGTCATAGCAACGCTGAACTATGTGACTCGATCACATTGCAATACTTTAGGTGGGTGTACGTCCATCACATCATTCCCCTTAATGATATGACCTCATTGTCAATGGACTTATGTGTCGCCATGATCAGGAAAGCTTGATCAATCAATTGCCCAATGAGATAGTTTACCCGAGTTAAACTACGGACCATGTTTTATACTACACCTGTATTAGTATTTCCAAGTAATACAGTTATAGCACAGTATAAAACGTATTATGAACAAAACGGATATGTGACAAATATCTTTATTAATTTGTCTCTAGGGCACATATCCAATAGTCTCCCACTTGCACTAGAGTACAAATTACACTAGTTTACATCAGGTATGTATCTAACACCAATGGTCTCTCGGTGTTCTTCAAACTTGCCCTGTGGAAGAGGTTTAGTCATCGGGTCTGCTGCGTTCAGATCCGTATGTATCTTGTGAATCCTAGTGTGTCCATCCCTGACGTAGTCTCGCGTCACATGGAACTTTCGGAGGATGTGCTTGGCTGTAGAGTGAGTTCTTGGCTCCTTCGCTTTAGCAATGGCACCCGTGTTGTCGCAGAAGATCCCCACGGGGTCAGTGCAACTGGGAAAGACGCCAAGCTCGATCACGAACTTCTTCAGCCGCAGCGCCTCGTTTGACGCTTCGCAAGCGGCAATATACTCCGACTCCATTGAAGATTGAGCGACGACTGACTGTTTGCCGCCCCTCCAGCTAATAGCGCCACCGTTCAACATGAAAACATATCCTGTCTGGGATTTCGAGTCATCTAGATCTGAGCCGAGGCTTGCGTCAATGTAACCTTTTACGGTGAGCTCCTCATCAACTCCTCCATAAACCAGAAAGAGATCCTTGGTTCTTCTTAACTACTTAAGGATGTTCTTTACTGCTGTCCAGTGAGCCATTCCCGGGTTACTCTGGTAGCGATTAGTCATACTAATGGCCAGCGCTAAATCCGGTCTGGTACATAACATAGCATACATGAGAGAACCTATGGCTGAGGCATAGGACTTTGAGGACATCTCCTCTTTCTCTTTTGCTGTGGTTGGGCATTGAGTCACGCTTAATTTGACACCTTTTATAACTGGCAAGAGGCCTCTCTTGGAGTCATCCATTTTGAAACTTTTCAAAATCTTGTCAATATAAGTGTTCTGACTCAAGGCCAACCGTCGATTAGGTCTATCTCTATAGATCTTAATCCCCAATATGTACGCAGCTTCACCTAGGTCCTTCATGGAAAATTGTCCATTCAGATATTCCTTCACTTCCTCTAAGAATTTCTTATCGTTCCCTATTAGTAATATGTCATCTACATATAACACAAGGAAGACTACAGAGCTCCCACTCAGTTTCTTATAGACGCAGAACTCTTCGACGTTTTGGACAAATCCAAAAGCTTTAATGACCTCGTCAAATCGAAGATTCCAGCTCCGAGGTGCTTGCTTCAACCCATAGATGGACCGTTGAAGCTTGCAAACCTTACCAGCGTTCCTTGGATCGACAAACCCCTCTTGTTGCATCATATACAACTCTTACTCAATGTTGCCATTTAGGAATGCAGTTTTCACATCCATCTGCCATATCTCGTAATCATGAAATGCAGCTATTGCTAGTAGGATCCGAATAGACTTTATCATCGCTACAGGAGAGAACGTCTCCTCCTAGTCAACTCCTTGAATTTGTCGGAAACCCTTCGCGACAAGTCGAGCTTTGTAGACAAATACGTTTCCGTCTGCGTCAGTCTTTTTCTTGAAAATCCATTTATTCTCGACGGCCTTGCGGTCCTCGGGAATATCCACCAAAGTCCATACTTTGTTGGTGTACATGGAGTCTATTTCAGATTTCATGGCTTCAAGCCATTTCTCGGACTCGGGTCCCTCCATTGCTTCTTTATAACTTGTAGGTTCATCCGACTCATCAGCCGAGATTGCATTCACAAGCTGTCCGTAAAACTCAGTAGGTTGACAGACTCTTGATGACCTACGGGGCATAAAAGGTTCCTCTTCATTCTCATCATGATCATCATTAATGTCATGATCGTTATGAATGTCGTTCTGGCCATTCTCTTCAGCTCCCACTGTGGAAGATGGTTCCAGAACAATTTCCGTAGCCGTTTCTTCCAATTGGAGTGATTGGTCAGTCACTTCATCGAGGTCTATTTTCCTCCCACTCAACTCTTTCGCGAGAAACTCCTTCTCAAGAAAGTGTCCCGTCTTGGCAACAAACGTTTTGCTTTCAAACTTGTTGTAGAAGGTGTATCCACAAGTTTCCTTGGGATAGCCCACAAAGATGCACTTATCAGCCTTGGATTCAAGTTTTTCAGGCTGTAGTTTCCTAACATAAGCCTCACAACCCCAAATCTTCAGGTGAGACAACTCAGGTTTTGTGCCATGCCATTCTTCAAATGGTGTTGTCTTTACGGATTTGGATGGTGCCCTATTAAGAATATGAACGGCTGTTTCTAATGCATACCCCCAGAATGACACAGGCAAATCAGTATGAGACATCATCGATCGTACACTATCCAATAGGGTTCGATTACGTCGCTCAGCCACACCGTTTCTCTGAGGTGTGCCTGCCGGCGTAAGCTGTGGTACTATGCCACAAGACTTCAGATGATTGCCAAACTCGTGACTCAAATACTCGCCACCTCGATCCGATCGAAGGTGCTTGATATTTCTTCCGAGTTGATTTTCGACCTCATTCTGAAATTCCTTGAACTTTTCAAAAGGTTTCAGACTTGTGCTTCATCAAGTAAATATACCCATATCTACTCAATTCATCAGTAAAGGTCACGAAGTAACGAAGACCATTGCGAGTGGGGACGTTCATGGGTCCACATACATCCGAGTGTATGGTCCCCAATAAGACATCCGCACGCTCCATTACGCCATTGAATGGAGTCCTTGTCATTTTTCCCATGAGGCATTGTTCACATGTATCAAGGGATCCAAAATCCAATGACTCAAGAAGTCCATCCTTATGGAGCTTCTCCATGCGTTTTATACCAATATGACCAAGTCAGCAATGCCACATCATCATGTGATCTTCATCATTCTTCAATATTTTGGCCTCAATATTGTTAATGTGACACACGTCACCATCGAGATCAAGTACGAATAAACCATGCAACTCCGGTGCGTGAACATAAAAAATTTCATCCTTATAAATCGAACAACCAATTGTATCAGACTTAAAAGAATAGTGGTCTCGCTTCAAGCAAGAGCCACTAACATTGTTCACAATCAACGCGGGTACATAGTAGCAATTATTCAGAACTAAAACCAATCCCAAAGGGAGACTAAGATCCTTCGTGCCGACAGCCAAGACCTCAATCCGGCAGCCATTCCCCACGCGCATCGTCACTTCCTCTTTGAGCAAGCGTCTCCTATTCCTTAGTCCCTGAATGGAATTAGAAATATGAGCGACAGATCCTGTATCAAATATCCAGGATGTGTTCCCGACGCTTATCAAGAGAAGATCAACAATATGTATATCAAATATACCTTCGTCTCTCTTGGCGACCTTGCCAGCCTTCTTGTCCTTTAGGTACTTGGGACAGTTGCGTTTCCAGTGACCTTCACCCTTGCAGTAGAAGCACTCCACTCCGAGTTTAGGCTTGGGTGCCTTGGGAGGAGCGGCAAATGACTTGCCATCCCTCTTATGGCCACCTCTCTTGGCCTTCTCCCGCCTGCTTGACTTCTTGAAGTCAGTGGTCTTGTTGACCATGAAGACGGCGTGCTCCTTCTTGATCTCAACCTCGGCGCTCTTCAGCATGGCGAACAAATCAGAAGGGGTTTTGGTCATCCCCTGCATGTTGTAGTTCAGCACAAAGCCTTTGTAGCTAGGGGGAAGCGACTGCAACACCCTATCAACAGCAAGTTCATCTGGAATCTGGCATTCCAGAGCATTCAAGCGCTGAACGTAGCCAGCCATTTTGACTACGTGCTCACTCACGCTGCCGTGCTCGTCCATCTTTGCTGAGAAGAAGGCTTCAGAAGCCTCGTACCATTCAGCCCTGGTTGAGGTGCGAAGACCGCCTTGAGGTCGGTGATAATCTCATATGCACCCATCCTCTCAAAGCGTTTCTGCAGCTCAGCCTCCATGGAGTAGAGCATGCCACTCTGGACAAGGTTGTAATTATCAGTCCTGGAGAGATAGACATTCTTCTCGTCTTGACTGGCATCATCTGCTGGTGCGTCACCTAACGCGTCCTCTAGTACGTATGCCATTTTGAGGGGAACGAGGAGAATCCTTAGGGTGCGGAACCAGTTGGTGAAGTTTGTCCCATCTGTTTTTAGTTTATCTTTCTCTAGGAATGATCCTAAGTTGAAGGAGGGGCGAGGTGCTGCCATCTACAAGGTTGATTCACAAGGATACATATTTAGACTTTTGTTCATAATGTGGAGTTTCAATTTAATCTCAAAATTCTAGAAAGCTCCCACTTAGATAAACATCTCTCAATTTACCTAAGTGATTACACAATCCCAGCCCCCATACCTCCCCCGATCGTCACGGCCATCAGTATGCGAACCAGGTAGGCCTCTAAGCCAATCACATCAGGCATGTGACTCGTGCTCGACCTTTCGGTCTTCTGTGTTCCAGGCCCACATCTACATACGTTAAGCCTGCCAATTGAACCTTGATGTTAGCTGTTCAGCAAGGCCATATCTGCATATGCCAGGCTTGCCGAACCCAACCTCATGCGAACTCCGTTTAATATGTAGGACAACTCCGGTATGTACGGAGCATCAAGCCATATGGGAGAACCTTCCAGGCGGTGCCCACCAAGGGAGAACACAATGTTGGTATTGTGAGAGATGGTCCTATTTCGTGCTACCGTCGATATATCTAGCATACTAGCATAAAACATGAAGTAAAACTGTAAATCATACAACCTATGATCCCCCTTCATGCAAAGCAAAGTTAAACGCCTTTCTACTTTAGCTTGTGCAAGTTTTACGTGGCTGCTAGGGGTTTCGAGAGAGAGAACCATTCTATCCTGCGAAAAACATGCCACAACACCATCTCCCATCCGTCTCTATTACACCCCTGTCGGGGCCCTCCGTTGCAAACATCTTCGCATCGCTAATGAAGAGAGACAGACACCCCAGCCACTTTATATGGTACAAGCCATATGTCAAGCGTGGAACCAGTCTCGCGTAAATGCGTAAGGTCGGTCGGGGGCCGCTTCATCAAACATTGCCGCAACGCTAAATGAGTACACGTGGGAGGGTAACGAATGAAGATTCGATGCCCACATCCTAGATGTGTTTTATCCATACAATACATCTACGCATAGCTAGCTCTGATACCACTGTTGGGATACGGGGCAGAAAACACAAAATTTTCACACCTACGGTACCCAAACCCAAGATCTATGCTATGGCGATGTAAAGTAACGGAGGGAATCGGTGTTCATACCTTTGAAGACCGAAAGAGGGAAACGTTCTTGCGAACGTGGTTTGCGTAGACTCAGAACTACGACCTCCCTGTCGTGTAGAAGACCACCACCGTCAAGGATGACTCCCGGTAAACCTCCAGCGACTAAGTAGCACCACAGGTGTAGTGCCTCGAAGAGATTATACACGTACGGTACAATCGATGTTCCTCCCGGGCCCCGAACCAGGCGAGCAGCGGAAGAAAGACGGCTTCGGATCCCGACTCCAGCAGAGCGATGGCCTGCCTTATGGTGGAGAACTCCAATCCTGGCGCAGACTCCAAACAAGGGGAGTCCACTTCCGTGAAGGAGAAGGAAGAAGAAGGAGATATTGGTGTGTTGGAAAAAGGGGGGTCTACCCCTCCTTATATAGGCCAAGGGGGGTGTGATCCTCCTCCCCTCCCCCATGTGGGACTAAACCCCCAAGGGGGGGGAGTGCACCGGCCAAGGGGGGGAGTGGGCCCCACCCTTGGCGCCAAGCCCAAGGTGGGAGACCCCCTCCATCCCTAATGGGCCCCATGGGCCCATATAGCCTTTTTCCCATTTTTTAATTTATTTAATATGTTTTAAATATTTAATTCAGATAATTAAATAATAAAAACATTATTAAAACAATTAAACTTTATTTTGAACTATTCAAAATTCCGGAAACCATTCCGTCCTCCTCCGGAACTATTCCGGTGATTTCTCCTATTTCACCGATTGATCCCGTAACTGTCCTATGCATCGATTGCCCTTAAGTGTAACACCTTAACGGTCCGGGGAATAGCAGACATGGTCGAGACTCTTCTCATTGACCAATTACTAGTCAGTTGGACCTGGTTACAATCCTTGACAGCCCCTGCGCTTCCATCGAATGAACTTCGATCGCTTTTGGAAACCGTTAATGATACGACGTAATCCCTTTGTGCTGCGGTACTTTGTTTGTCCGAGATTTGATCGTCGGTATCCCATATACTGTGTTCACATCTCGTTCAAAACAAACAACTTCTCTCGTCCATGATCATTGCATCTCTTGTGACCTAGTCACGTCCTTGCAAGGTGTTGATGCAATATCACCGAGTGGGCCCAGAGTACCTGTCCTGTCACAAGGACTGACAAATCCCGTTCTGATCTATTAACATACTCATCAACCATCTATTTCGGAATACCCAAAGTGCTCCGTTATAGCCAGCATATTTCAGTCAGGCGGTGGGATACAAATCAAAGTCTCCTCATAGATCGTGATTACGTATGATCATTACGGTCTAAGGACTAAGCCAGACGTTACAAAGTCATAGCAACGCTGAACTATGTGACTCGATCACATTGCAATACTTTAGGTGGGTGTACGTCCATCACATCATTCCCCTTAATGATATGACCTCATTGTCAATGGACTTAAGTGTCGCCATGATCAGGAAAGCTTGATCAATCAATTGCCCAAAGAGATAGTTTACCCGAGTTAAACTACGGACCATGTTTTATACTACACCTGTATTAGTATTTCCAAGTAATACAGTTATAGCACAGTATAAAACGTATTATGAACAAAACGGATATGTGACAAATATCTTTATTAATTTGTCTCTAGGGCACATATCCAACAGTTTAAACAATGGTTGAAATATGGACCGGGGTCCCATGATGTTCACTGGTGATTTATCTCTCTCCAAAAAGACGATAAAACAACTATGTTGGGTGAAAAAATTACAGATAGGCAATTGAAAGAATTATAAACGCACCACAATGCTAATTATGCTACAAGAAAGTTAGAGGGTCAATTGTATGGGTAGTATGCCTAGACAACTAGACCATTTATTCACCAGTATCTACTCACTAATCATCCACCTTGAGATATCTATCTAGAACATCTCGCAAGTATTAAGTTGCGAGCCCCACCCAAAGTGTAAACTATAAGCAACAGACAACTGCATTAACAAACTATGCGTAAGGTAAACAACCCTTACAACCGCAGTTACAAGCACCATTGTTTTCTCCCTGGTGGCAACAACACATCCCCTAGTCTCATGTTTCTGTCAGTCAAGCTAGACATCGGGGGGCATGAACCGACAATCATGCATAACGCTCCCTCTTGGAGTTCCAATCTACTACTTGGCCAAAGCAATAAAAAGCAACAGATAACATGCAAAAAGACTCAAGAACTAATATATAAAAGGAGAACCAAATATATAACTCATCACAATCTGAACATATTCTCATAATCCATCGGATCCTAGCAAACACAACAGAGCAACATAGTAACTATTACATAGATGCCTTGATCATGTAGGGCAGCTCACAAGGGCTAAGAATTGAAGCGCAAGATTGGAGAGAAGACATCACATAGCTACTATTCATGGACCCCTCGCCCAATGTGGACTACTTACGACACATCCGGGAAGCGCTCATGGTGGTGGAGAAGCTCTCTGAGATCAATCCTCCCTCCGGCAGTGTGCCGTGACAGGGTCTTCTGGTGATCGCGATCTCGGGATCGCAGTGGTGGCGAAAAAGTGGTGAAAATCGCGGAACGGAAACCCCCTCAAGGGTTTACGGAAAGGGGGCTAAATATAGGCCGAAGGAGGGCACCGATGGAGGTCCCACCCCTCGAGGCGGGTCCCTGGCGCGGCCTCTGATACGTCTCAAACGTATCTATATTTTTTTTCTCGTTCCATGCCCTTTTTGTGTCATTGCTACATCTTTTTTCCATGCTTTTGAATCATTTATTGGACTAACCTGCTAATATAGAGCCCAGTGCCAGTTTCTGTCTGTTTTGTCTATGCAATGTAGAAAAAAGTCAAAATGAAGTTGCTCAGAAAATTCCCAAAAAATTACCAAAAAATATCTACATCGGAAGACTCCTCCAGTCGGAGGACGGAGCCAGGAGGTGGCCCCAGGACACCAGGCGCCCTCCCAGCGCGGCCAGGGCCCACCGGCGCGGGGCAGCCGCCTGGGCGACCTGGTGATGTCACGAGACTTCACTTCTCGCCCCTCGTTAGTTTACCCAAAGTGGAAGGTTGAGATGTAGAGTAGCGGCAATTTCCCTCGGTGAAGATACCAAGGTTTGTCTCTAGTAGGACTCCGATAACATCAAGATAGTGAAAACGGCGCAAGAGATTGGCGGTTGTCGTAAACCTGCACACACAACAGATAGCTTTGCTCCCAACGAGTACAAAGGGGTTGTCATTCCTCCGGCCTTGTTGTTTACAAAGGACAAAACGCATGGGATAATAATGATGGTGATAGCAACGGAAAAGTAAATAAGAAGTCATATGATAGTGGGTGTAAACAGTGGTGGAAATATGGACCGGGGTCCTATGATGTTCACTAGTGATGTCTCTCTCCCAAAAGACGATAAAATAGCCATGCGAGGTAAACAAATTACAGTTGGGCAATTGACAGGATTATGTGCGCAAACCAATGCTAATTATGCTATAAAGAAAGGAAGAGGCTCAAAAGCACGGGCGGTACGCCAAGACAAGTAGACCGAAATCCATCTGCATCTACCTATTAATCATCCACCTTGAGATATCTATCCAGAACATCTCGCTGGTATTAAGTTGCGAATCCCACCCAAAGGGTAAACTCAAAGCAACAGACAACTGCATTAAATAACTTTGCCTAAAGTAAACATCCTTGCACCCGCAAGTACAAGCACCGTGGTTTTCCCCCTTCTGGCAACAGCACGTCCCCTAGACTCATGTTTCTGTCACTCAAGCTAGTCATCGGGGGGCATGAACCCACAATCATGCATAACGCTCTCTCTTGGAATCACTACCTACTACTTGGCCAAAGCAATAAACATCAATGGAGAACATGCAAGAATTACTCAATAACATAAATAAAAAAGAGGAGAATCAAATATATAACTCAAACACAATCTGAACATAATCTCATAATCCATCGGATCCCGGAAAACTCAGCATAGCAACAGCAGAAATATTACATAAGTGCCTCGATCATGTAGGGAAGCTCACGAGGTCTAATCCATGAAGAACAAAGAGGGGAGGAGAACATCACATAGCTACTGATCATAGACCCATGGTCCAAGGTGGACTACTCATGGTTCATCCGGGAAGCGTCCATGGTGGTGGAGAAGCTCCCGGAGGTGATTCCTCCCTCCGGCAGGGTGCCGGGAAGAGGTCTTCTGCTGCTCCCGATCTTGGAAGCACTGCGGCGGCAGAACAGAGGAGAGATCGTGTAAAAGGGTTCCCGTCTTGGGGGTTTCGCGTCACGAGGATAAAATAGGCGAAGGGGGGCAGCCAGGGGGTCCACCAGGGGTCCAGGAGTCCGCTGGCGCGGACCCACCCTGGGGCGCACCGGGAGGGCGCCTGGGGCCCTGGTGGGTCCCCTCTGCCCCCCACCCCCCTCGGTGATTCTGGAAGCTTCCTGATCGCTGATTTTTTTGGATTTTTCCCGAATTTTTGGAGAACTTTTTATATGGGGGAAACTTGAAATAGAAAAACAGCAGAAAACAGGAACTGGCACTAGGGTGCACTGAGTTAATAGGTTAGTCCAAATATGATCAAAAGTGTATGGAAGTTCATCAATATCATAGCAATATCACACAAAAGAGGCATGGAGCAAGCATAAATTATAGATACGTTTTGGACGTATCAACATCCCCAAGCTTAATTCATGCTCGTCCTCGAGTAGGTAAATGATAACAAGCATAATTTCTATGGTGACATGCTAACAACCATATAAGAACTTTTAAGTAACGCAATCAAGGCATGTAATTCAATTCAAGTCATAACAGGCAAGAGTCTATATCTAGTATTGAAACAAGTAACATAAGAACATAAAGCTGCAAGAGCTCTCGCGTTCCGTGACTCAAATGTCTCCAAATGGTGTTTGCGTGCAAGAAAAGGGATAGGATATACGAGAAATTTGTTTGTTGAGAAATCAATCTACTAAAGTTTCTCACTTTGTCTTCTTTGGAATCTTATCTTGACTCATCCCCAGACCACTAGCCAGGTACAATTCAAAATGATCCACTCATTTTCAACATTTTGTGCACTCATGCAATGGATGAGCGTAAGCAAGAAAATTGACACTTAGGATTGCAAAGAGAGAATATGGTGGAGGAGGAAGTCAAAAAGGTGAGAAAGGCTCACATCAATGAGGACAATCATAGGCGAGAGAAAGCCAAATGATAGATATGATGTGAGGAGTAGGGATTTCCATGCAACGGATGCACATACGAACTAAGGTAAGCTCTCCAATAGAACTAGTGGGGGTGCATCCAACTTGCTTGCTCAAGAAGACCTAGAGATCATTTGAGGAGGCTCATCATTGGAATATACAAGCCAAGTTCTATAGTGTGAAGGTCCCCACATAGCTATATGCATGAATGATAATTTCTATGGAGTACAAGATATAAGAGGGAGTACGAGTGTGGATCTCTCAAAAGGAATAGTAGTGTGCCCCCTTCTCTCTTTTTATTTATTTTTCTCTTTTTTCTATTTTTTGTATTTTTTGGTGGCCTCAATGGCTCTTTCTATCTCTCTCATTTTTCCACTTTGGGATCTTTTCCTCACTTTAGGGGCAACACTCTATATATTAAAAAAATTATAGGAGATCTTTCACACTTTACAAAGTACTCAAATCATAAAGAAGATGTAACTATCATGATGTATGCAAATGTATGCCTCTGCTAGTGTAGCAGGATATGCAATGATACTAGCGCGTCATGTAGCAATGATTAGGGCAAGGCCCAACTAGCATGCGGCTCAACGATCAAGCAAGTAGCATGTATGACATGAAGATCAAGTCATGAGAAGATGGATGTTGCATGGCAATATATCTCGGAAAGGCTATGGAAATGCCTTGGTAGGTAGGTATGGTGGCTGTTTTGAGGAAGGATATAAGGAGGTTTATGATGACAGAGTGTATCATGCCAAGGGTTTGGATGTACCGGAGAAGGTGGACGCCAACTCTCGGAGTGAGAAGAAAGCATTGCATGGCATAGGAGAGGCTAGAAAAATATGGGAAGGTGGAAGTGTCAACTTTCGAATACTCACATTAGTCCGAAGAACTCATGCACTTATTATCGGTAACTCTCAATCTAATAAGGAGGTTCACAAAGAGACAAGTACCCCGAGGAGGAGTGTATGGGGGTTTGGTTATCCTTGCGCATCCTCGACTCATGGTACGTGAGTGTGCTCTAATATTCGACCCCTCAGAAGAGTAGTGATCTATCTAGTAGCTAAAGTTCTCAACTAATTTTGTAAGTTTTCAAAATAAACACGGATTGCCCAAAATACGACATCTATCACTAATAGGCTAAAGCTCTTGACACCAAAAGTCCAAACATTACTCAAAACAATACCTCAAAACTATTGCAAGTTACTACTACAAAAGAATAGCAACCTCAATTACCTACGTCAAGTCAAGACACAAAACTCAGTGCAACAGGAAAACTCTGTAAACAATATAAACATGAAAACTCAAGAGAGTTCCAGCAACAAACTAAACAAAATCTCTTTGAAAAGATAAGCATGAAAACTAAGAGCAAAACGAGGCAGTAGCTACGAAAAAGATAAAGAACACACACAACAAAGATAAGCATGAAAAGTCCTATGTTGTGTTCTAGATTTTGGAAGTGGAGCGTGTTTCTCTCCCACACAAAAAAATCTTGGTTCTAACTTGTTATGAACATCAAGCAAAGCTAAAGATAACTAAAAATAAAACCTAAGAGCGAGATGCTCCAAGCATAGCACATAACGCATGAAGTGATAAAAATTTAGTGAAACGAGAGACGAACTGATAATTGTTGATGGAGAAGGGGATGCACGGGGGCATCCTCAAGCTTAGACGCTTGAGTCTCCTTGAATATATCTTGGGGATGCATGGGGGCATCCCCAAGCTTGAGCGCTTGACACTCCTGGATCTTCTTTCATCATCTTCCCTCGCACACTTGAAAACTCCCTTCATACATAACTCATCATAATCTGATTAGCGAGGTTAGTACCCATAATAAAATATATTTTCTCTACTGGAAATAAATATATTATTGAAGGGCTACTGTTTCTCAAGATTGTCAAAAAGTTTTTTCAAAGAAAAAGCAAGCTAAAGGTTCGCAAAATGAAGGAAAGGCAAAACAGGACAGAATCTGTGAAAAACAGACCGGTAGGTAGTAAAGAATTTTTTAGGGATACTTCTACAACTCAAATGAAAATACTCAGAACATACGAAAGTTTCGTAATTGTATAGAGAACGCTTTGTAAAAAATTCAGCTCAACAAGATGAACTGGGATTTTTCCCTGATTTTTATAGTAACGAGGACAGAATCTGTTTTGTGGACAGCATGTCACAACTTTTACTTCCCTTGTCATATGAGGCTATAAAAGGAACAAAGATTGAAAAGTAAAGATACAATGATGTTTCTACAGTAGTAACAATCATCAAGACCACTAAAAACAGAATAAAACCAAAAACGAAATCCTAAATTCGTTGCGGGCTGCCTCCCGAAAGCGCTTCTTTAAAGCCATTAGCTAGACTTAATGCAAATAGATCAAGTCTTTTCAAGAAAATAACTAGCCCGTGTGAAGGACTCAGAAGGCAACTTAATCTTTTTCCTAGGGAAGTTATCCATCCCTTTCTTGAGAGGGAATTGGAATTTGATAATCCCTTCTTTCATATAAATAATAGCACCCACGGTGCGAAGAAAAGGACGTCCGAAAATAATTGAACAAGAAGGTTCACATTCAATGTCCATAATAGTAAAATCAACGGGAACATAATTGTCATTGACAATGATAAGAACATCATCGATCTTCCCCAAAGATTTGGGCATAACGGAGGTACTAGCTCCAACATCACATAAAGCATAGCAAGAAAAGTTATTCAACTTAATTTTAATCATAGGATCCCAACCATCTTCTAGCTTTCTAGGTATGGAGGATTCTACCCTAAGCTTCTCCTCCCTAGCTTTGACGAGAGCATTAGTGATATCACTACTGGAAACCTGCAGTTTGCCATGTGTCATCGTCTTTGCCGTCTGTATTCCATCGGGGCATACGGCAAAGAGATTGTTTGTCGTCTGCTACCCTAAATACAGACGGCAAACACATGACATATGGCAAACTGTTTGGATGCCGTCTGCTTTTAATAAACGGACGGTAAAGACCTCTTTACTGTCCGTGCGCAGACGACAAAGCCCCCGGGTGGGCCCTCCCAGACCGTTCCACGAGTGGCAGTTAACGGCCAGGAGCTTTTCCGTCTGCCCCTGACGACAAAGCATAATTTGCCGTCCAGGGGAAGACGGCAAAGCTCCTGGCCGTTAATTGCCCGTCGTCCTCCTCTGTCTCCCACTCTCTCTCTCTCGCCCGTGCCTCACTTCTGCCCATGCCCCACGCCACCGCCACGACCTCACCATCGTCGCCGCCACGCCCCTGCCCACCGCCGTCGTCTCCTGCTCCTACCCGCCCCGGCCCGCCCCGCTGATAACCCTCAACTGTAGGGGATCGAGATAGCCTTCGCAGGCAAGATAACCCAATTTATTGATTCGACACATGGGGACACAAAGAATACGTACAGGCATTGACAATTGAGTTGTCAATTCAACCGCACCTGAAATAAACACTTGCTTGCACGAAAGTATTAGGAGCAACTGTGATACAGTGGTAGTAGTGGTGGTGATAATAGTGGTGATAGTGGTAGTGGAACAGCAAAAGTAAAACAGTGAAAGTAAACAACTAGTAACCAGCAGAAAGAAAACAATGTACGCTAGGGAGATGGATGGTTGGGCGTTTCTTGGATGAGAACGAACATGCAACAGATTCTAACTTGGGCAAGGCTCACAGCAAACAAAGGATCATCTAGGCAAATATCAAACATCAGGCATGTATCCCAGGGTAGTTGTACGTGCTTGCAATAAGAACTTTGCACAACATCTTTTGTCCTTCCCTCCCGCTACGAACGGGGCCAAAAGGAACTTAGGGAAATTAAGGTATCCTACAGCGGAGAACCAGAACAAAGCATTAACACTTCATGGATACACGGAATCCTCAAATTATAGTCCATCCCCTTTTTTGTCCCAGGCTGTCACCACTGGGATCGCCGGTTCTGGACTATAATAGGTGCATACAACTCACAGATAGGATCAAGAACACCACAAACTCAAGAAACAAAAAGGGTGATCAGATCTGAAATCATGGAACTCGGGCCCAAAGTGACAAGCAATAAGAGCAACAAGTTGTAACAGAGATGATAAACACCAAGTAGATGATAGGCAACATGCCCACAACAAATCTGATTGAACTATTACATGATCTAACTCATCCAATCCCTACCATCCCCATTGCCTACAGCAGGGAATTACTCACACATGAAAGGAGAAGTCATGGATGGGTGATAGAGAGGTGATGACGATGACGATGGCGATGATTTCCCCCTCACCGGAGGCCAATTCAGCCTCCAGATTAGCTCTCCGGAGAAGTACAGAGGGTTGCAGCGGCTCCGCAGCGTAGATCGAAAAAGCGACTCCTGTTTCGACGTTTCCTCGACGGGAGAATAAATAGGGGCCAAGGTAGGTCACCAGGGGGTGTGGGACCCATCCAGGAGGGCAGGTGGCGCGGCCAGGGGGTGGGGCCGCGCCAGGCACCCTCCTGGCTGCCCCCTGGCTGCCCTGTGGCCCCCCTTTGGCCTGACAGAAGCTTCCGGAATGCTGATTTTTAATATAATTTTTTGGGATTTTTCCAGCGTACCTAAATATCCAAAAACCTTCACAAAAGAAAAACAACATTGGTAGCTTTGCTGAAAACAGCGTCAGTCCGGGTTAGTTTCTTCCAGATTATGCAAGAATGAAGTCAAAACAATAGCAAAAGTGGTTGGAAAAGTAGATACGTTTGAGACGTATCAACTCCCCCAAGCTTAGCTATTGCTTGTCCTCAAGAAATTCAGTTCAACGAACTGGACGCGACAAAGAAAACTTTGACAAACTCTTTTGCTTCACTAGATGTATATAAGCATGTACTACGAAAGAGTTTAGCCATTTTTGACACCATGCTACAAGGACAATGCACGAAGCAATCCTTACTTCATGTAATCAGTCACAAACAAACGTAAAGTAAATAATATGCTGCTGAAAATCAATTCAAGATCACACTGCACATAGCATGAACATATCAGAGTGGTATCTCGCTAGCCTCCATGAGTGAAGCAAAACATAAATGCAGAAGCTCCTCCGGAGTTTTAAAGGAGACTAGAACTCAGAACTCAGAATAAGAAACATCACAATCATGAAGAAGACAATGTAGTACTTTGGGACAATGCATGTTACACTAAGAATGACAATTATGCTCTCATAGTTGGTGCTTTGGAGAAAGGAAGGTGGAGACTCTCGAACTGTGGCTTTTGATGGCAAGTTGAAAACCCGTGAAAGGAAGCAAAGACTAAACATGTACCAGAGCTCGCAACTTTAAAACAGAGATAAATTTCTTTTTGAGAGTGCAACTTTCCAGTCAACGGTGAACGGTAAAGATCTCCCAATATCTTCCATGCCAACTGTATCATTTTACTCTTTTTCCCTCTTTTTTTGCTTACACTTTTGTTCCTAACTCCATCTATCTTTTGATGGTCAATGATGCCTTTTATTTTTGCCTCAAGTATGGATGGAGTTTGTTTCTCGTTCCATCTATCCTTAGCAGCATTTGGCTCATTTCATTCCATCATCAAGTATGGGGGAAGTGGAACTTTTCTCTTTTGCATTTGACTAGTTAAAACTTCCGTCAAATCTTTTTGGCATGAAAGATACTGATTTCCCTTTACCGCACCATGAGCTTGTACGGTTACAAAAAGGAAACTTTTGAATAAGGTTTTGAGATGGTACATGAAAGTCTTCGTTAGGGATGGCACGTAAATACCATATATAGGTAGGTATGGTGGACTCAAATGGAACAACTGGGTTTAGAAAGGTGATTGTGGAAGCACAAGCAGAATTCCTCTTGGTGCTGGAGGAAGGCTAGCAAAATACTGGGAAGCGACCAACCAGAGAGCATAATGGTCATAATCATGCAGAGCGACAAAGTAACATTGAATCGGGCATGAAAGTTATATAACTACTCTGAAGTAAAAAGATCATCGAGGCAGAACAGACTTTTTATTCTTAACATGCGTGAACATGTGCCAAGTCAATCCAAGAATCCCCCGGAGGGAAATACCACTTTAATATGCCACACCATGAACAATGCAATGCATGTCAATCATTTCAAGCAACACATTATAAACTCTAGCTATTTGAGACTAACCACAAAGAAAGCATGAACCACTGGGAAAGCATTGTAAACATAGCACTATGTCGCTACAAGCTGGTCTCTAATCATAAGTACATGCATATGTACAAAAGTAGAAACAAGAAGAGTTCATACCGGCTTTCCTTGTTGCATCCCTTCCGTCGATCTCGTCATTACTGCCTTGTCACTTGCACAATCGAACGTACGAAATTATAATCATCACGGACTCGAGCTGAACTCTGAAAACAAAGCAAACTAAAGAGCAAAGGAAACATATTTTTCGGTTTTTTAAGTTTTAACACAAACAAAAGAAAGAAGAAATATTTTTGGGTTTTTGCAAACTAAAAGAACAAAGAAGAACAGGCAAAAACTACAAAAAGATAAAAGCGAACCAATGGGAGATACAAATGGAAGGAGGAGAAGAGCACGTACTCCCCCAAGCTTAGGCTTTTGGCCTAAGTTGGGCTCTTCTACTGCTGTCCCGAGGAGCCTCCTTCTCCCGGGTAGTACTGGTGCATCCATGGGTCGTAGGGGAAGTCGGGGGCGTACACCGACACCCTGGGATTATCCCACCCTGAGGTGGAAGGTCCCGACTCCCATCCAGAGGAAGATCCTTCACCGTAGGGGGCGACGGTCTCCTCCTGGACTGGCGAATGCACCTCGTGCTCCTCCTGAGCGGGTGGATACACGACGCGCTCCCCCTCATCTGGGTCGACCCCCTCCGTGGGGTCGTGGTACTGGTATCTCCCCATGATCTCATCGAACTCGGCCACCGAAAACCGAAATCCGTTCCTGCTAGAAAAATCAAACACATTTGGTGCAGGTAGCCGGACATGGCGTTCCACATTATCTTTGAACCGCAAGATATAATAAAGTGTAAAGCGGTCAGAGGCCTTAGTAACAAAGAAATGCCTCTTCATGGCAGCCAAGTCAAGACTAGTAAAAGGAAGGATAGCATCATCTAGGCGTGGCACTCCCTGAACGGAGTGCAAAAGAAGTGTGGCATAAACCCCACCAAAGACGTCTCCCTTGGTACTACTAGTAGCAAGGCGCTTCGCAATGAGCGTACCCACATGATGCTCATGCTTACCTGAAAGAGCATTTACCATAATAGCTGTATCGGGCGTGGAAGTGCTGCTCGTTTTGTCTCGAGCCAACACTCCCCTCGCAACATAATAGGCAAAGTACCTGAGATGAGCAAACATAATGTTAGAAATCTTCTGCCGATTGGACCTCCTCACTTCAGTGTTGCAGAAGGAGTCGAGGAGGGTGTTGATCTCAACGGTTGGAATATTCTTCCTCTTCTTCTTCTCAACCAAGCCTAGTAAACCTAAAACTTCACAAAATCTGTTCATAGGCATGGTTAGCAACTGATCATAAAGTCGAAACACCACAGTATCATTGTCAGAATAAGATCTGAAACTGTTAACAAAAACGGTTGTGAGTGTTTCATACTGAGGAACACGGCTCGTAACAAGCCGTGTCAAACCTGCATTCTCGCAAAGATCATAAAACTCTTCCTTAATGCCGGCGTATTCCATGAAATCGTCGCATGGAAATTCCATGGGCTTCGCGGGAAACACGTCCAACAATTCCACGGGTATGATATCTTCATTGTAACTAGCTCTCGTGGACGAAGGTGCAGCTGCGGAACGTGTTATACGTCTTGAGTGCTCGGGCTTCTTCTTCCCAAGCCACCTCCCTAACTTCTCCATTTCTGAAATTTTTAGCAATTCACAAAAACGAAGATTTAAGCAAAACTAGTTTGGACAAAACATTCTTCTCACTTAACCAAGGCTCAAACTAACTGCAAAACTTGAAAAATAAATTTCTACTTAAACTTTTAAGCATAACTAAACAGCACCAAGAACCACTAAATACTCACTAAATAAGCCACCAACTAGAAAACTAATTGGAGGGGTGAGGGAGTTACATACCAGGGAGCACTTGTTCAAGAAATCAGCTCAAACAAGTGGCTGGAAGAGGAGATCGAAGGTACGAGCTCAAGAACAGCAAGAACGAGAAAACCAGAGGAAGAACTCGAGTTTTCGGGCAGAAAGAGAGAGAGTGAGGGGCGAGATGCCACCAGGGGACATGGGGACACCTGGCCTTCTGGCTTGGTGGTGGCCCCCCCTGGTCAGCCACAGGTGTCCTCTGGTGGCCTTTTACTTGGAAACTTCAAATATAATTTTTTTGTAATTTTCTGGGCAACTTCACTGTAGAAAAAATTTCAAAGTTCAAAAAGCTGCAAAAACTTTCGTGAACTTGAGAGAGAAGTTAGAGAAAGTGAAGCTTTAAACATAGAAACTTTGGTACAACAAGGAGAATAAAAGCTAGAGGAAATGAAGACATAACAAGCTCAACTTTTTACCTATATAAAACTTGCTAGCTAGCAAGGTTGATCAAGTCTTACCAACAAACCGGTGGCATATAGAGCAAAAGGTCTCGCCTCTTATGAAGTGGTCATTGCACTCTCACTTTAATGGACATTGTCCCCACCATAATTGTTTTGTATTTGTGGCATACATGTAGTGGACAATCCCATTCTCCAATCTTCATGGTCTCGATATTCTCGATGGAGTTAAGGCCATGCCTTTTGTCGATCTTCTTTGGAAAATACACCGTGTGTTCTTTATCGTTTACGTTGAAGGTGGCCTTCCCTTTATTGCAATCAATAACGGCACCTGCGGTATTAAGAAAAGGTCTACCAAGAATAATGGACATGCTCCCATCCTCTGGCATGTCAAGCACAAAAAAATCAGTATGTATTAAGAAATTGGCAACTTCAACAGGAACATCCTCACAAATACCGATAGGGACGGCCGTAGACTTGTCGGCCATCTGAAGGGAGATATATCTAGGAAATAGTTTCTCTAAACAAAGTCTTTTGTAGAGAGAAAAGGGCATAACACTCACTCCTGCACCAAGATCACATAAAGCAGTTCTAACATAATTATTTTTTATGGAGCAAGGAATGGTGGGTATACCTGGATCACCGAGCTTCTCAGGAATCTTGCCACTAAAAGAGTAGTTAGCAAGCATAGTAGATATTGCCTCATTAGGGACTTTTCTTTTATTAGTGACAATATCTTTCATATATTTAGAGTAAGGAGGTAATTTAATAGCATCAGTCAAAGGGATTTGAAGAAAAAGAGGTTTCATCCACTCACAAAACTTGTTGTAGTGCTCTTCTTCTTTGGTTTTGACGGACTTGCTTGGGAAAGGCATGGGTTTCTGCACCCATGTTTCTCGTTCCTTACCGTGTCTTCTTGCTAGGAATTCTTCTCTTGTATACTTTTTGCGCTTATCGGGTGCTTCTTCTTCACGAACCTCGGGTGGATCATTCTTCTCAGCATCTTTTTCAGGTTCAGCACCATCTTCAGTCTCAGCATCGGAGGTAGATATACTGTTTGGGTCAACAACTGGTTCTTCTTCTTCTATAGGATCATTGGAATTCTCAGCTTCCTTGTGTTTCTTTTTCTTTTTCTTCTTATTTGGAGAGCTAACAATTTCTTCTTCCTGTAATTGAGAATCTTGCTCGATCCTCTTCGGGTGCACTTCTGGATAAAGAGGGTCCTGGGTGTGTGTTCCATCCCGGGTCTTTATACCGTAAGCTTATAAATTGTCCTGTTTGGCATTATTAGCAAGCAAATCTTTTTGCACATTAGAAATTTGTTCAAGCTGAGTTTGAACCATATGAAAATGCTTCACAAGACATTTAACATCATTAACTGTTCTACCTAGAACATCAAGCAATCTTTTGATAGTAAGAGTGTTTTCATTCAACTGACCTTGTATCTTTTCATTGAAGTGATTCTGCTTCATAATAAAATTATCAAGCTCATCTAAACATTGGTCAGGAGGTTTACCTTTAGGGATGTCACTTGCATTGAAGTCTAAAAGAGAATGTACTTCTACCGTAGGTGGGTGAGTGGTAGGCTCACGCAGCTTCTCGATCGGAGGTAGATTCTTTACATCTTGAGTTTTAATACCTTTTTCTCTTATGGACTTCTTTGCTTCTTGCATATCTTCGCGGCTTAAGACCAGCATGCCCCTCTTCTTTGGTGGTGGAGGTGGTTTAGGCACAGACCAATCTTCATGGTTTTTGGCAATCTTTCCCATCAGTTCTTCGGCATCGTCCGGTGTTCTTTGCCTGAAAACACAACCAGCACAACTATCGAGATAGGATTTAGACCCATCGGTTAGACCAGCATAAAAGATATCAATTAATTCATTCTTAGGGATTTCGTGTCCCGGTCTAGCCTTCAGCAAACTTCAAAATCTCCCCCAAGCTTTAGGGAGATGCTCATCCTACAACTGTTCAAAATTATAAATTCTTTGTAAAGCAGCATGTTGCATATGAGCAGGAAAATACTTATCAACGAAAGATGTAGCCAGGTCTTGAGGGCTTTGGATGGATCCACATGGTAGTGCATCATACCATGCTCTAGCATCTCCTTTTAAAGAAAAAGGAAGGAACTTGGTCACATAAAAGTTCCGGATCCTTTCATCAGTAGTAAACAAGCTACCTAACTCAGTGAGTTTGGTCAGGTGCTCGATAGCATCGTCATTTTCTCTGCCATAAAAAGGATCAGCTTCAACTGTGGATATAAGTGAAAGGTCAACAGAGAAATCATAATCAGGATCTGATATGCATATAGGTGACGTAGCAAAAGTAGGATCAGGAGTAAACTTGTTCTTCAGGGAGTGCTTTGCTAGCAACTTCTTTATAGTGGCAGGGTCGGAATCAGCACATTCATTGAGTTCCCTGCAAAGATCATCATCAAGTATAATATAATCATCCTCAAGGAGATTTTTCTTAAGGCCTGCAAAGTTATGAGTTTTTCCAATAGGAGTTTGGGTAACAGGAATTTCATCACCCGAAAGTCGGGCAGCAACAGCAATCTGTTCATCTATAAAAGAACCAAGTGAACCTGTAGTCTCAAAGGTAGTAGAAGAGTCATCAAAAGTATCTGACATATTACCAGACTCAGCAAAAGTAGCATGTAATCGTGGTGAATCAAACTGACTCATAACTGAAGGTGAATCAAGTTTAGCACTAGTGCTAAGAGCAGTACCTCGTCTCGTACGGGATGGTAGGATCGGAACCTTGGGGTCTCCTTTCTTACCCATAATGGATAACGTGCAGCAGGTAGGATACTTTGAGTAGACCTGTAAATAAAGCTATGGTCCGCGGCAACGGCGCCAGAAAACAGTACTTGATAACCCTCAACTGTAGGGGATCGAGATAGTCTTCGCGGGCAAGATAACCCAATTTATTGATTCGACACTTGGGGACACAAAGAATACGTACAGGCTTTGACAATTGAGTTGTCAATTCAACCGCACCTGAAATAAACACTTTCTTGCACGAAAGTATTAGGAGCAACTGTGATACGGTGGTAGTAGTGGTGGTGATAATAGTGGTGATAGTGGTAGTGGAACAGCAAAAGTAAAACAGTGAAAGTAAACAACTAGTAACCAGCAGAAAGAAAACACTGTAGGCTAGGGAGATGGATGGTTGGGCGTTGCTTGGATGAGAACGAACATGCAACAGATTCTAACTTGGGCAAGGCTCACAGAAAACAAAGGATCATCTAGGAAAATATCAAACATCAGGCATGTATCCCAGGGTAGTTGTACGTGCTTGCAATAAGAACTTTGCACAACATCTTTTGTCCTTACCTCCCGCTACGAACGGGGCCAAAAGGAACTTAGGGAAATTAAGGTCTCCTACAGCGGAGAACTGGAACAAAGCATTAACACTTCATAGATACACGGAATCCTCAAATTATAGTCCATCCCCTTTGTTGTCCTAGGCTGTCATCACAGGGATGGCCGGTTCCGGACTATAATAGGTGCATACAACTCATAGATAGGATCAAGAACACCACAAACTCAAGAAACAAAAAGGGTGATCAGATTTGAAATCATGGCACTCGGGCCCAAAGTGACAAGCAATAAGAGCAACAAGTTGTAACAGAGATGATAAACACCAAGTAGATGATAGGCAACATGCCCACAACAAATCTGATTGAACTATTACATGATCTAACTCATCCAATCCCTACCATCCCCATTGCCTACAGCAGGGAATTACTCACACATGAAAGTTGAAGTCATGGATGGGTGATAGAGAGGTGATGACGATGACGATGGCGATGATTTCCCCCTCACCGGAGGCCAATTCAGCCTCCAGATTAGCTCTCCGGAGAAGAACATAGGGTTGCGGCGGCTCCGCAGCGTAGATCGAAAAAGCGACTCCTGTTTCGACGTTTCCTCGACGGGAGAATAAATAGGGGCCAAGGTAGGTCACCAGGGGGTGTGGGACCCACCCAGGAGGGCAGGTGGCGCGACCAGGGGGTGGGGCCGCGCCAGGTACCCTCCTGGCTGCCCCCTGGCTGCCTTGTGGCCCCCCTTTGGCCTGACGGAAGCTTCCGGAACGCTGATTTTTAATATAATTTTTTGGGATTTTTCCAGCGTACCTAAATATCCAGAAACCTGCACAAAAGAAAAACAACACTGGTAGCTCTGCTGAAAACAGCGTCAGTCCGGGTTAGTTTCGTCCAGATTATGCAAGAATGAAGTCAAAACAATAGCAAAAGTGTTTGGAAAAGTAGATACGTTTGAGACGTATCACCCGCCCCCACCCGGCTCGGCCCGCCCGCTCCCTCGCCGGATCCCACTCGACCCGCCCCGCCCCGCCCACCGCCGTCGTCTCCGGCTCCGGCGCCGCTGCCCTCCTCCGCCAGCCGCCGTCAAGCCACCGCCCACCTCCTCCACCTCCACCCCCACTCCGGCTGGTGAGCCCCCCCTCCTCCCTCTCTGTTTTTTTTGTTTTTTTTTTGTTTTCTCTGTTTTTGTTAGATTTGTTAGTATTAGTGTTATTCACATTGTAGTTTAGTGTTAGGTTAGTCATGTTTTAGATTAGAAAATTTAGTTAGCTTAGTATTGTTACTGTTTTTAATTGCTACTATTTTTAATATAAGTTAGTTAATTTTTAATTGCTACTTTTTTTAATAGATTTTAGATTAGCCTATTGTAGTTAGTTAGTTTTATTTAGTTTTATTTTTAATATAAGTTAGTTAGTATTCTTACTGTTTTTTAATTGCTTCTATTCAGTTAGTCTATTGTAGTTAGTTAGTTTTATTTCGTTTTACTTATTAGTTGTAGTTAGTTTTTTATTTAAATTTAGTTAGAATAAGGAAAAGAATTAGAAAAGAAAAATAATTAGAAAAGGAGAAGGAAGAAGAAGAAGAAGAAGAAGAAGAAGAGAAGAAGAAGAGGAGAAATAGAAGAAAAGGAAAAGAAATAGATGAAGGAAAATAAAAAGAAAAGAAATAGAATAACAAGAAGAAGAAGAGGAGAAAGAAGTAGAGGTATAAGATGTAATTACCGGGACAAATTGTCTGTATTGATCGGTTGCTTTTTAATGTGCAGTACTTTCCCTGCGAGGGTCTGGTGTTCGACGACCTCCACTTGTGTTCGACGATCTCCCCCTGCACTCGAGTGTGAGCAGAACATGTCCTATCCTCCTGATTCCCCTTCCTTTGCTCTGTTCCGGTCTTTGTGCCGATGACACTAGCTAGTTATAGGTAGATTCAATATACAGTCGCGTAACCAGTATGCGTCTCCCGTTCGAAAGGATTACAGTATAAATATGCATTCATTTGCATATTTATAATAGTAATTCTTTCAAATTGTCCAACGTTATCCATGGACAGCCCGAGTATGTGTAGATTGGGTCATTTTTCCATGCTCTGTTCCTGATCTGACGTGGAATTTCGTCAGCGCCTCCCTATTGTTCTCCGGATACACAACCTCTCGGCTTGTTGTCGAGACGTGTATTAGGAGAACAGCGGGGAGGTGCTGCCAAAATTCTGCGTCGGGTCGGGAGCAGAGCATGGGAAAACGAACCCAATCTACACATACTCGGGTGGGATTAGGACCTATCTATACCTATTAGTGTGTATGTTAATTAATTGCATACGCCGCAGTTATGTATAAAAGCAATAAAAAGTGGACGTAATAAAATTGACTAACTTCTATATTTGTTGTTTAGTAGCTAGCTAGTGACAAGATGAGCGATGATCGTGCCTGGATGTAAACCGGTCGCCCTAATCAGAAAGAGATCAGCATTGAATGGGCAATGAAAACCAAGGACTTTCTGAGAGCAGCGTTTGCAAATGGTCAGAGAAAAACCTGGTGCCCCTGTGTTAGGTGCGACAACTATAAACAGGCGACAGAGGCGACAGATGCAGCTAGCAAAAAGACCTTCATAATGCATGTGTGGTATCAGTACTCGATGCATGACCTGCCGGCGTATGCGCTTTTCTCTGGCATGTGTGTTCATGGAAGGTTCGCATGCCCAACATGCAAGGCTGCTCTTTAGTTTCATTGGCTGAAGGCGGGTGGCAAGTATTCCTGCTTCGACTTGCATAGACAGTTTCTGCCTCCTAAGCATCCTTTCAGAAGAGACAGGAAGAACTTCATCAAAGGCAAAGCTGTCAAAAACCTGGCAGCACCTACGATGACGGGTGAACAGGTCCTGGCTCAGATGAACTCTCTCGAGCCTGATCCTGGACGTCCCGGGTATTTCAAAGGATTTAATTCGGAACACGCATGGACTCACAAGACATGCTTCTGGGATCACCCCTACTTCAAAGACCTCAAACTTCCACACAACATTGATGTGATGCACAGTGAAAAGAATATCGGTGAGGCCCTATTTGGTACAATTTTTGGCATAGATGGGAAGTCAAAGGATAATCCTAAAGCTAGAGTCGACCAGGAGACTCTATGTGATAGACCTTTATAGAACATGCGACAGCCGAAAGGAAGGAAGAATTGGTCGAACCAAGGGCCTGGTTCAATCTTGAAAGGGGGCATATGAGGGAAATTCTCTTGTGGGTGCAAAACCGTTTGATGTTCCCCGATGGGTATGCAGCGAATCTGAGGAGAAGAGCTAGTCCAGAAAAATTGTAAATATTTGGGCTCAAGAGTGATGATTGGCACATATGGCTTGAGCGGGTAATTCCGGTGATGTTGCGCGGCTATATCCCCGAGGAAGAATGGCTAGTACTGGCAAAACTGAGATATTTCTTTCGTGTTCTTTGTGCTAAAGAACTATCCGATGGCGTGCTAGAAGACATGGAAGAAACGACAGTGGAGTTGCTCTGCAAGTTAGAAAAGATCTTTCCACCGGGTTTTTTTAATTCGATGCAGCATTTGATATTGCATCTCCCGACCGAGGCAAGATTGGGTGGCCCTGTGCAAAACCGTTGGTGCTATTCAACCGAGAGAATGCAGAAGACTCTTCGAGCAAAATGTAAAAATAAACGTAGAATTGAAGCATCCATGGCCGAGGCATTCATTATCGAGGAGGCGACAAACTTCGTGACAGCACACTATGAAGCCAAAAATCGCCATTTGCATAATCCAAAGCCTCGATACAATACAGGCGACCCCGAACGACGTCAATCCAACCTCAGCCTATTCAAAGGGAAGCTTGGATCTGTGGGTGCTTCGAGAAATATGATTTTGGATCTCGAAGAATGGAGGACCCTTACGCTGCATATCTTTACCAACCTAACAGAAGTGCGTCCGTACATCGAGTAAGTGCTCGGTGCGTAAAATGTTTTGCAACTTCTTATAATTCTTGTGTCTTATTCACATCAATTGGTACAGTCGATACGTCTCCCAATACTCGAATGGAGCGGTTATTGAAAGGGATTCCGTCGCAGAGTATGAGCTTCTCGCCAAACATGGACACGGCAATCCCGGTTTCATCTATTGGTTCAAACGAACAGTAACTACCATTCATATAGGGTTTCATTTGTTGTTCATATTTCCGACTAATATACCAATCTTTTCCTATTAAACTTATAGGAAAATTCAACTGACGAGCCTATAGACGCCGAATTGAGACAAGTCGCTAATGGTTTTGACTTTAAGGTCCGTACATTTGAGAAATACGATATCAACGGGTATCGCTTTCATACCGTTCGTAAAGAACAAATAATGCCCGATCGAACATCTACAAATTCGGGTGTGTCGGCTGTTGGCGAAGGAGGTATCGAATATTATGGAAGAGTTGAAGCAATATACGAACTTCTATTCTATGGTGAAAATCCTCCGAACGTCGTTGTCTTCAAATGTCATTGGTTTCTTCCGTGGGAGAATAGATGGACTCATGAACATGTAGGTCTAGTAGAAATTCGACAAGACACACATTTCAATGTCCATGATGTCTATATTACGGCTCAACAGGCCACCCAGGTTTTCTATCTATCATACCCCTGCCAAACGGTTGAAAACCTGAAAGGTTGGGATGTCGTTTATGATGTGCCGCCACATCTTAGACCACCTCCTCCCAATGAAGATGATTATGAGCCTCACATTAAACCGAAGACATATGAAGGAGAATTCTTCCAAGAAACCCAGAGCCTGAAAAACGTTTCCAAAACCGCTCTACACAACCCGAGAACATGGAACAAGACAATGAGAGTGAACCCGATACCGATGATGAGGAAGAAGCCCATACCAATGATGTGCAAGAGCCTCCTGAAGAATAAGAGGTTACTGCTCCAGATGACTTGTCAATGCTTGACCGTTTACCGAAAGGCCTTCCAAATGTTGGTGTTGTTGAACCCGATGATGTCGTCATTTACGACGACACGCGTGATAGTGATGATGATCCATCAATTGATCCCGGAGAAGAGACGGATGATCCCGACTATTGTTAGTTGTATGAATCCAAACTTTAAATATATTTATATATATTCTCATTATAGTAATTAATTTTTTTCTTTTGTAGTAGTATTATTTCTTTTTCTCATTTGTACTAATTTATTTTACTATTCTTCTGGCAGGTTCGTGACAGATATGGAGGGTGACACCTCCGCGGGTGGTTCTTCGTCACGAGGTAGGGGCCGGGGTACTACGCTCGCACCAGGGACTCTACGGAAGTCTTTGCTTGACAGTATGTCCTCACCTCCTACTTCTGAGGTGCCCAAGGGGAGAGGAGGTCGGACAAAGAGGCGCGGGAGAGGAGGCAGAGCAGGTGGTGGCCGCACGAGAGGGAGGCAGACAGTTGTGCCTTCCTCGCCACCACCTCCGGCTGATTGTCGGGACCCGGGGTTAGCGTATGCAAGTCCAGCTACGACATAGTCATATGGAGAGCCGAGAACCGTACCCACTTGTCTAAGCAGACAAGGCCAAGCACAGAACGTTCTCGGAAAGCATCGTACGTGAGGGGCATCCCATCCAGGGCGGATGGTCAACTGAGATGGGTCCTCATCGTCCGCACACAAGTCTAATGATATGGGTGATGAACTCCCATATTCACAGACAAGTCGCCTCAACCATATTATCGACTATCTCATAACTCTTACATAGACTTACTCCAGCCCGATCACTTAGTCGGGGTCTAGGGTGGGCTCAATCATACCACAAAGTGTGCACGAGACGGAGTCTCGAGCAATCGCATCACGATGCCCCAAGCTGCGCACATCTAAGGGCCACTTGGTGTATGAAAGACCGCCAGCCAGATCACAGCTAAGGTCTCGAAAACCCATACAAAGACATGCATGTTATAAACATACACGCAGCACACATGCCTTGTATGAACAGCAGGTATCATTGCAATTCTCTACAAATTATACATTTTATTGATAACTCTCACAGAGTGCACACAGAGATCACAAGTATGTGATCCAACATTAAAACAACAAGCGGAAGCAAAGTATGTGTGAGTACAGACAAGTTTAACAAATGGCTTAAGAAGCCTTATTTAAACACATGCCCTCCACAAGGGAACCAGTCGTCTGACTGGGACTAGACTAGCTTGATCTTCAGTCGTCGAGCTCGATGAAGAAGCCACCTTCGGGGTCAGTGGGTTCATCTAAAACATAGATTAAACAAACGTGAGTACAAAGTCGTACTCAGCAAGACTTACATAGGAGCTATACTACTCATGCACATGTATCAAGGTAAAGGGAGGTGGGGTTTCACTTGCAGAAATGCCAGCTTTGACTTGGCTAGTCCTGAACTACGAGTACCAGACTTGAGGTAAGAAGCGTACACGAGTCCACTACATTCTCCAACCAATTACACCAGTATGGTGCCTTCCTCGACTTCCCCACGAGAAAGCACGCCATAGCACTCACACTTATCCTGGTGTGTTTTAGAAGTATCCAGTCCAAGTTGTCTAATAATCAAGCTAAGCTTTCCAAGCAGTCCTTAACCGCGGACGCGGCTATTCGAATAGTTTTGTTAACCCTACAGGGGTGTACCGCTACACACACATGATCATCACTTACCGCCTTTGATCTCGACACCATTCGAGGGGTGCCAGCGAGGATGCTCACCACAACTGTTACCTCATAGCTGATCTAGTCTGAGAAAGCCGCCTACCTGGGTTGGCTACGACTTTCGTGAACCCGGTCGGTTTACCGAAGTGGACCTAAGTGATGTGTGCGTGGTGCATGAGCCGGTCTCGGATGAGCCGTTCTCTCACTTAGCATCCAGGTCACAAGCCTACCAGAACTCCGAACTACTGCGACATCCGGACATCGAAAGGGATGAATTAATAGGTTGAGAGGGGCAGTGAGCCCAATGTGTGGTTGTACTCTTCATCTTGGATCACCATACAAGAACTCGGACTTAGGGCGGTGTTCAACGAGACAACCCACCGTGTACTCCTACACAGCCTCTCATCGTTCACCTTGTATTAGGGTAGATTCACCAACACCTTTCCACCATCATCATCATGATCACTACCATCCCGACTCACATAACAGTATCATCAAGGTATCACTATAAGCATGCAATAAGCAGTATCATTTGCAGGGGCCACATGATATCAATCAACTCCTACATTTGCTAGGATTGTGGTTTGCTTACTACTGTGACAAAATGATAGGTCATGCAAAGGAATGGGTTCATCTATGCGGTAGAAACGTAGCATGGTAATCATCCTAAACAATGCATAAGCGAGACATGAGAGGGAAGTGGGATTTTATCGACATGATCAATGGGGGTTTGCTTGCCTTGCTGACGAGGTTCGGGTTCGGGGTCTTCAACGAAGGGGGCAGCCTCCTGTTCCGGTTGCACCTCTACTCGACAAACAACAAACAAGGTAGCAAAGTAAATACAATGCACAATCACATGATGGAAGGTTGAAACTTGATGAATATGATTTGATGTGTGAAGCAATTCCATTTAAATGGAGTATATTGCAATTTGAATTGCAAATTCAAACTCCAATTTGAATTCCATTTAGTCAAGTTGCAAATGACATTGTTTGATCAAGTTAACCCATTTTGAAAGGTGTATAATATGCCTCTGATGTGTAATTGAAATGTATTATGTTGCCCTGGTTCAAGTTGCAAAAGTATTTGAAATGAATTTGATTTAATTCCATTTAAATCAAATAGCAAATGCTACTGATCACATTTTAAAATCAACTCAAACATGGTTAAAAGTTAGATATTTGGATAGCTTATTTTCTCCTGATCATTTTTCATATATTATTTGTTAAATTTGGAGTTGATATGAATTTTCTATGAATTTCCAAAGTTTTAGCCTTTTTTTGGAATTTCTGGAATTACTTTAATGTTTTTATTCCAATTATTGCATCAGCACTGAGTCAGCATGACATCAGGGGGTTTGACCCAGTCAAACTGACATGGGGGCCCGATCTCTCATGGACTCAGGGGCTAATCCCCTCTCTGTTTAATTAAACAGAGAGGATTAGGGGGCCTGGGGCCCACTGTCAGCCTCACTGGGGTGGATTAGGGGGGTTAACTTAACCCGGCCACGTCGGACTTGCCGGCGGCTAGCCGCCGGTGACCAGAAACGCGGCGACGCTGCTCGGGATTGCGAATCCGGCCACCATCTGGCGCGCTGTGACCACCAAAAGGCGGCCCGTGCACGCCCGCTTCACCCAGCACCAACGGGGAGGCTCGGGAGGGGCCGGAGCCTCGCCGGCGTTGAGATTTGCGGAGATGGAGCTACGGCTGCGAGTTGGTTTTCGTTACAAGGCGCGAAAAGGAGCGGGGTTAGGCTGGTTCGAAGCAGTGGATCACGGGGATCACGGTGCGCGCGCTGGTGCAAGCTGGAGCTCACGAGAACGAGCTTGGGCTCATCCATGGCGGAGGCCGAGCTCGTATCCCATGGCGGATCCCGAACGAGGAAGAATAATGGGCCATGGCTGGGTGGGGTCGAACAAGTGACTCACCCTGAATCCAACGGTGGTGATGGCGTGGCTTGGGAGGCTGGAACGGTGGAGTATTTGAACGGCGACAATCGACGGCCGGAGTTGGGGAAGATGAAGGGGGCGGCGGCTACAAAGCTCCTCGCGACGATTCCTTCTGCACGGTGACGTAGTCGAGGACGGCGGAGGCAACGGACACCTTGGCGTGGCTCGGGGACGATGGTGGCCACGAGTTCTTCACGGCATGGCGACGGCGGCGCTCGGTTCTTCGTCGAGCTTGGCGAGAGAGAGGGTGTGGGCGTCTCCAGAGGGGGGGAATGGGTGCGTGGCTCGACCAGGAGCTGCGTGGCGCGGCTAGACGTCTCCGGAAGGGCAGGTGGCGACTAGAGGGACGATGCCGTGTCCACCGAGCAGCTTGGAGGCGCGGGGAGGGGGAAGAAGACCCTGCTGCCCCTGGTGGGCCGGCTGGGCTGGGTGGGCTTCTCTCGCCTGGGCGCCAGGTAAGCTTCTCCTTTTCCTTTCTGTTTTTCTTTTCTGTCATTTGTTTTGGGTAGCAAAAATAAATACCTAGCCATTTTCTAAAATGCTTAAACTTTTTATGTGGCATCACAATATACTAGGCTAGCCACTTGTAAAGTTTGGCACTTTTTAAAATTCAAATAATTTGAACTTTAAATCAAATAGGGGTTTTTGATTAATTCCAAGGTACTGTTTGAATATTTGAAAAATCTATGAGCATGGGGTGGGTACCACATCACTTGATATGTGATCACACTCATTTATAATACTTTTGAAAAATCTAACATGAATTTTTGGAGAAGATTTTTATTTGGCCTTTTGAATTAATTCATCTGGGGGGGGTTCCTTCTCCCATTTGCTTTTGAATTTGATTTCCAAGATTTCTTTTGAAATTTTTGAGATGAATGCAAGAGGACGTTGATCCTAGCACATTACCTAACAGAGGGTTCTGACAACTCGCCCCCACTCAACAGAATCTCGTCCCGAGATTCAGAAGTCTACGGGAGGAAGGAGGGATACTCGGCACTGAGACGGTCTTCTCTTTCCCACGTAGCTTCTCTCTCAGAGTGGTGTGACCATTGCACTTTCAGAAACCTAATCTTCTGACGACGAGTGACACGCTCTGCGGAATCAAGAATACGAACGGGGTATTCTCGATAAGAAAGGTCATCTTGGAGATCAAGCGTTTCATGGTCGACTTCGCGGATGGGGTCCTTGAAGCAACGCCTAAGTTGGGACACATGGAATACATCATGTACTCGGGAAAGGTGCGGGGGTAGTTCAAGTTGGTAGGCAACTTCTCCACGTTTGGCAAGAATGCGGAAAGGTCCGATGTAACGTGGGGCAAACTTTCCTTTGATACCGAAACGTTGGGTTCCCTTCAGAGGAGTAACCCGAAGGTAAGCCTTCTCATCCAGATTGTAGCTCTCTTGCCTATGATGGCGATCATAGTAGCTTTTTTGACGAGACTGGGCTGCTTTCAATTGATCATGAACAATGCGAACTTGCTCTTCTGCTTCCTTGATCATGTCCGGTCCAAAGAATTGTCTTTCACCGGTTTCTGACCAGTTTAAAGGTGTTCGACATCGTCGTCCATAAAGGAGTTCAAAAGGAGCCATGTTCAGACTAGATTGAAAACTATTGTGTGACACCCCCAAAATCAATCCGTGTACAGTAATCATACACGCAGGGTACACGGCTGAGATTAGGGTGACACGGTGAGAATATCACAGCACAACACTAAACACAAAAGGATAAACCAATATGTTACAATACCAGGGATCCCGAGGATCCGAATACATAAGTCATACAAGCCATAATATCTGAGTACAGACATAGTTAGTCAAGTTTTGCCTTAAGAAGGCTAGCACAAATCACATCAGAGATACAGATCGAAAAGGCGAGGCCTCCTGCCTGGGATCCACCGAACTACTCCTGGTCGACGGGGAACTCGACGTCGTAGTAGTCGCCTCCGGGGTACTCCTGCTCCTGGGCTCCAACGTCGGCTGCAGCGGCCGATCAGGCAAAGCGAAAAGGGGGGAATAAAGCAAAGGTGAGTATCTAGCATACCCGCGAGTCTTACGTCCGCTACTAAGCATTATGCATTGTATCAACGGAAAGAAGAGGCTGTATATAGTGGACTGAAAGACAGAAATCCAGAGCAAGGGTAAGAAGCTAGGCCTATCGAAGACTAGCATCTTCCGACGATGTCTTGCAACATGAGGTAAGAATCAGCCAACAGTTCATATAAATCATAAAGTAACAATGCAGCAGAAGTTGCTGCAGCATTGTATAATAATAAGTTGTAATAATTAACAATGCCTCCGAGATCCCCTCATCGACATCCCCGCGAGGAAGAGAACCCGGAACCATACATTTTAATAATAATAGTTTGTAGTGGTAAGATCCAGCTTCAACATAAAGCGTCCTGTTATCGTGGACACGGCTATTCGAATAGATTAATCTTCCCTGCAGGGGTGCACTGGCGTGACTCTACGACGCTCGGATCTCCAGGGTGGCGGGCACCTTGTTAGGGAACGCTCCACCGAGGCTATCCGACACTCCACAGCCCATCTTTCAAACTCAACAGAGAGGCCATCCGCCGGTCTAAATCCTAAGTACTCAGGGCCTTGGACCCCAACCCTGACGTACTCCTGCATGGTGCGTGGGTGGCCGGGAAGTCGTAACAAAAACAACACAGCTCGAGAAAAGAAGACAGCGCACTTCCCGGCAATCAGCCCGCGGTACTGCTGATGTCTGAAGAGTCCTCGGACGACACCATGAAGCAGAGGATCCCACACTCATTATCCCACGTGTAGGCAGCGCATACAAGCCAAAAGGCTACTCAAGTCATCCGCCGTACCATTTAGTATTTTATTAATTTGCGTGACAACCGTTATCGTTGCCTCGACTTAACTGACCCGCGGTCAACGACAGCAGCCAGGACCACCAGTACATCGGTGCCTTCCCTGTCGTCCCACCAAGTCTCTGCGGTTACCAACAAGGTGAACCGTCTCCTTACCTTGTCTCGCGTGTGCTCCTGGAGAAGCTCTACTTTCGTGGTTTGGTAACTCTCGCGGCCAACGATCAGGGGCCAAGCACACCGGTACACTGGTCGTACCCTCCCTGTCGTCCCGTCGCAATACCTCTCGCGGGTACCGTTGGGTCGCCCGACTTCTTACCTGAAGGACAATCGCTGTTCAGGACCCTATGGCGGTAAGACAAAGTCATCCTCGAGTGGAGTACAAGGATTACTCCTTGATAGCTCACACTTGAGGTGACTAGGCATAACCCAGATAGGGGCCTTAGACGGTGTCTGCTTTGTACCGTACCTGTGCATTTTATAATTATCGTATCCGCGTTCACTCCCCTGAATGATCGCGGCCCTCTATCTAATGCTAGCTAACAATGCGCAGGGCTCACTGCTGAATATAATATATAGATATAGCAGGCAGCATAGGATAAGGAAGGTACATCAAGGGGCAACAAAATAGGCTATGCAATTGAATAGGATTTTAACGTAGCAGCAGCAGTAACAATGCCTAGTGCAAGAAATGTACGGAAAGATAGGCCATATCTGGGGAAGAGAATGGCTCTGCTTGCCTGGAAGCTCGACGGTAGGGGCAGGGTCGTCGACGAAGTAGTCGTACTCAGCAGCGGGCTAGTCGACGGCAGCAGCGGGGTCTACCGGAGATTAAGGGGGGAAGAAACAGTAAATACACTGCAAGCATATACGAACAGATGCATGACAAGACGGATGAAATGTTTAAGGGGTTCTAACGCAGTGCAATGTACGTTGCTCGGAGCGGAAAATTATCCGCGGATGAATTACCAGCTCCGGTTGATTACCGGACAGGGTGTCCGGAGGGGGAAGGCTCATGCTGCAGGTGTCATCGACATCCGACACACGTGTGGGTGATGTATCCGGGTTAGTTCATCTATTCCGAACAACTTGCGTGTTCGAAATAAATTCATCCGGGTACTTTTAACAGTACCGGACAATTCATCGGAAAAACGGTCCGGAGGGGGACGGTTTGATGTTCAGTATTTTAGAGGGGGGTGGTAGACCAACGGATAGCGTATTCGTATTCGTTACATTTTTCTGATAAATTTTCATGTATAAAGTTTTTGAATCTGAGTTACGGTTTAAAAGATATTTAAATTCAAAGTTTTAAACAATTTAAACCATTTTCTGGATTAATTTTATTTATTTAAATCCTAACATTATCCATAGGAGGTTTGACCAGTCAACAATGACAAGTGGGACCTACTGACCAGTGGGTCCCACATGTCAGCCTCACATTTTAACAAAAACATTTTAATTTATAACTAATATTCCAGAGGGCCCACATGTCATACTCTAGTAGTTAACTAAAATCCATTTAAATCAATTAACAAGGGATGGACCCCACCTGTCATACTCACAGTTATTCTTAACAGTTTTCTATCTTCCTTAAACACTTTTTAATCTATGGGGTCCACATGTAAGCCACTTGGGGGGGGGGGTTATCTGCTAATCCAATGGGGATTAACTTAATAGAGATTAGCCCCTAATCTAATCAAGGCCGGCCCCACATGCCAGTGGAACCAGCCTCAGCACGGCACGGCACGGAAAGCCGGCCATGGCCATGGCCACGCTAGGCCGGCCGACGAGGGGGGCGTGGGGGGAGGGGCGGGGGCGAAACAGGGGGGTTGCGCGTTGGGGGCCATTCTGACCAGGGCCGCGGTGAGGTCTCGCGTATGGCGCGGTGCAAGGGGAAGGGGCGGTGAGCGCGCCATGTCCATGGCGGCGAGCTTCGACAGTGAGGCGCCGCATCGGCTCAAACGACGAAGGGAGGAGGGGAATCCGTGAGGCTCACCGTGGGGGGCGCGATGGTGAGCGCGCAAGAGGCCGGGGGGTCTGAGTGCGGCGAAATCGAAGACGGGGGGCGGCAGCCGTGGCGGAAGCCGGCGTCAAATTCGCGCCGTGTGGGGCGTCCCGACGACCACCAAGTGCACACGCCGGGGGAGAAAACCGCGGGGAGCCTGCTGGACAGGTCCTCCGGGCAGGACGAGGCAAGTGGCCGCGCGGGCTCGCGGTGGTGGCCGGTGGGGGTCCGGGAGAGCGGGAACAGCGAGAGGGGAAGGGATACCGGCGGCTCGATCTAGGGTTAGGAAAAGGGGGGCACGGGGTGGCTCGGGGATCTTATCCCGCTGGCGAGCCGCGCGATTCGAGCCACGGCGACGGCCATGGCGTGGCCGGCCTGGATAGCCGCCACGAGCGCTCCTGTACGGAGATTGAAGATGAGTGAGGGGGGGCGTGGTGAGCCGGGCCCAGTGGGGGGAAAAGGGAGGGGTGGGGTGGGCTGCGCCCAGTGTGTAGTTTAGGTTTTCTATTTCCTCTTTCTTTTTCTTTTCTGATATTTCTGTTGGCATTTATTTTGATCACTATGGCATTTTTGTAAAATGTTTAATGGGGTGCATAATTAATGTTGCAACTTAGGTCAGTGCCACAAAAGTTTTGGGCACCTTTAAAAGTCATTTAATATTTCTATTAAATATTAAATGATTTAATTAGGGTTTTTATCCACTGTTTTGATTTGTTTAGAAATATTTATAGATTAATAAAATCTCCAACTAGGTGGGACATGACCCACTGAATATTTAGGATTTAATAAAAGTAGTTTCACAATTTTTGGAGTAAGTTGATTTTGCACTTTGGTTTTTAATAATCCACCAAGGGCATTTGAAGATTTAAATGGATTTCAAATGTTTATGGGTTGGACTTTGTTTTCATCCATGATGATCAAGGCCCATGGTTCACTTTGCTTGCCACAATATCGAAGGGAATTTGAATTTGAACTGAACCATTTGATTAAAGAAAATTTTTTGAATAGTAGTGATAAACAGGAATGGTGATTATTGTTCACTGACAGTGAGAGTGTTACATATTGTTATAAGAAAATTCAGCGAATGGAAGATATTTCTCCCAATTCTTTCCGAATGAAATAACACAAGCTCTGATCATGTCTTCAAGAATTTGGTTAACCCTTTCGACTTGACCGCTAGACTGAGGATGGAAAGCTGTACTAAAGGATAGATGAGTTCCCAGCATTCTGAAAGCTTCCCCAAAATCTAGAGGTGAAAAGGCTACCGCGATCAGAATTGATTTCCAAAGGAACACCGTGAAGGGTTACAATTCTAGAGACGTACAAGTCCGCTAACTGGCTAGCAGTTATAGACTCGCGAACTTGAAGGAAGTGAGCAACTTTGGAAAGCCTATATATGACAACGAAGATGGCATTGTTTCCTTTCTGGGTTCTTGGAAAGTCGGTGATGGAGTCCATACCGACTTTGTCCCATTTCCACTCTGGAATAAGAAAAGGTTGAAGTGTACCAGCAGGTCTTTGGTGTTCTGCCTTAATGCGATGACAAACATCACATTCGGCAACAAATTGAGCAATGTCTCTCTTCATCCTAGTCCACCAAAATCTCTGGCGTAGATCTCGGTACATTTTTGTGCTACCAGGATGAATCGAGAGGGGTGTGTCATGGGCTTCCTTGAGGATGAGTTGCCTTAGTTCCCTATTCTTAGGTACTACCAAACGATTTCCAAAGAATACCGTTCCTTTGCTATCTGTCGAGAAACATTTAGCAACTCCGCTAGCAATGTTCTCCTTGATCCGGCGAACACCTCGTGCACTCCTTTGGGCAACTATGATTTGATCCTCAAGAGTTGGTTTCGCCACCAAGGTAGAAAGATAGCCATGCGGAACAATCTCAAGATTAAGCTTGCGAAATTCCTCATGAAGAAGTGGTTGATACTGTTCTAACATGAGGTTGTTACAATACGACTTACGACTTAGTGCATCAGCCATGACATTGGCTTTGCCTGGGGTGTAAGAAATTACTATGTCGTAATCTTTCATCAACTCATTCCAGCGTCTTTGCCTGAGATTAAGATCTGGCTGGGTGAAAATGTATTTGAGGCTTTGGTGGTCGGAATAGATCTCGCAACGATTACCAAGGAGGTAATGTCGCCAAGTTGTTAGGGCATGAACTACAGCAGAGAGTGCAAGGTCATGGGTAGGATAGTTCTCTTCATGTGGCCGCAACTGGCGTGAAGCATAAGCTACCACATGTCTATCTTGCAGAAGTATGCATCCTAATCCTTGCCGTGATGCGTCACAATAGATCTCGAAATCCTTTTTGGTGTCTGGAGGTGAAAGTACGGGTGCAGAAGTCAATCTTCTTTTTAGCTCTTGAAAGCTTTCCTCGCACTTGGGAGTCCATAGGAATTTCTTATCTTTCTTGAGGAGTTCAGTTAGAGGCTTTGCAACTTTAGAAAAGTTCTCGACGAAGCAACGGCAGTAGCTGGCTAGGCCAAGAAAACTCCTAACTTGCTTAACCGATTCAGGTGGAGTCCAGTTAAGGACGGCCTGAACTCTCTCGGGATTCACAGCAATGCCTTTTGCAGAAATCACGTGGCCTAAGTAGGTCACTTCTGGTAGCCAAAATTCACACTTGGAGAATTTAGCATACAGGCGATGCTCTCTAAGTTTCATCAATACTAGCCTTAGGTGTTCGGCATGTTCTTCTTCGTTCTTCGATTAGATGAGAATGTCATCGAGATAAACTACAACAAATTTATCTAAGTACTCCATGAAGATCGAATTCACCATGCGTGAGAAAGTGGCAGGGGCATTGGTTAAACCAAAGGACATGACGGTCTACTCGTAAAGACCATAACGAGTAGTAAAAGCCGTCTTGGGAATGTCCTCGTTTCAGATTTTGATTTTCTGATAACCTAATCTCAAATCCATCTTGGAGAAGACAGAGGATCCTGCAAGTTGATCATAAAGATCATTGATCCTGGGCAGTGGGTACTTGTTCATTATCGTCGCTAAATTTAGCGGGCGATAGTCTACGCACATTCTTTTTGTTCCATCTTTCTTCGTTACGAACAGAACGGGGCAAGCCCATGGCGATGAGCTAGGGCGGATGAAGACTTTTTCCAACAAAGCTTCCAGTTGGGTTTTAAGCTCAGCTAACTCACGTGGGGCCATTTTGTATGGGCGTCTAGAAATTGGTGCGGTTCCTGGTACAAGATCTACTATAAACTCTACATATCTGTCGGGTGGCATGCCCGGCAGCTCTTCAGGAAAGACATCCGGGAAGTCACGAACCACCGGAATATCTTCAAGTTCGGGAAGGGGAAGCACATTCAAAGAATGCACTTGGGTTCTTGTTCTGGGTGAGGTATAGTTGACTGTCTTGCCTGAAGGGTGGGTGAGTTTCACTGATTTGCCTTCGCAATCCAGGTAGGCATTCTGTCTTGATAGCCAGTCCATGCCAAGGATGACATCAATATCTGAAGACTTGAGGGCTATGAGTGAAGCAAGGAATACTAAACCCTCAATTGCAATTTGATTACCGTGGCTTACTCTATTAGTTTGGCATCTTGACCCTGGAGTTTGAATAATCATTGGGGTGGACAATTCAACAAAAGATAACTCATGACGAAGTGCATAACTTTCCGACATGAATGAATGAGATGCTCCTGGGTCGAAAAGAACGGAAGTAGGAACATAATTGACTGGGAGCGTACCAAGAATGACGTCAGTGGTGTCGTCAGTCTCTTCGGCGGCAATCTGGTTCACACGTCCACGAGTGGAGGAAGGAGCGCGTTTGGCGGTGTAGACCTTCTGGGGTGGCTTGCCACGACCATTGTTGTTGCCTACGGCACGGGGTGGAGCATTCTGATTCTGGAGCTGGTTCTGGGGACACTCACGAGAGTAGTGGCCTGCCTGACCACACTTGTAACAGGCTCCAAAGACAGTGCGTGGAGCTGGGTGGAACTGAGTTGGTGGACGAGGCGCCACATAGGATGGCCTCGGTGGGTTGTTCTGGCGGAACATACTGTTGGGGATCCAGATCTTGCGCTTCTGGGAGCCGGAACTGGATGAACCATCATCTCTAGGGTGTTTGCGGAAGTCATTGGGAGTGTTCATGTCCTCTGCCTTGATGGCCTTGTTGACAAGGACCTGGAAGGTGGCAAAGTCATGCAGGTTGAGCTCACGACGGAGTCCAGAGTTGAGGCCACGACAGAACCTCTCTTGCTTCTTGGAGTCGGTGGAGACTTCTTCAGTAGCATAATGAGCAAGTCGGTTGAACTCATGACTAAACTCGTCAACAGTCCTTCTGCCTTGGGTGAGGTTGCAGAACTCCTCACGCTTGCGGTCCATAAGAACCTTGGGAATGTGGTGCTCACGGAAGGAAGTGCAGAATTCATCCCAAGATGCGGGCGGTCCAACGGGACGCATGTTCAGGAAGTTTTCCCACCAAGAGCTAGCTGCACCTTCAAGGTGATAGGTGGCATAGCTGACCCTGTCGCCATCTGCAACATGTCCTGCCTGGAGCTTCCTTTCGATGCTGCGAAGCCAGTCATCGGCGTCAAGGGGCTCGGTGGAGTAACTGAAAACCGGGGGATGAAGCCGGATGAAGTCGTTCAGAGACACCAACTCGTTGCACTGCTGAGTGGTGTTGCGGGCAATGACCTCCAATAAATGGTGAGAGTCTCGGCGGTTTCTCTCCACCTCCATCAGAACCTGAGACATCGTGGGTGGGGGTGGAAGGTTGCCTTCCTCCTGTTCATTCCCACGACCCTGGTTACGACCAAGATGGCCACTGGTTCCTTGAGACATCCTGAAGGTGAAAAGCAAAGTCAAACAGAGTTGATTGGAAGAGTCTAATCAAGGTATTGAAGTACTGGAAGGATTACAGAGCAAAGGAAGTAATCATCTTGAGAACATGGTGATAAAAGCATACAAGCCATATATTCACAAGCTGTCATACAAGCCATACATCGTTTTAGTACAAGCACCAAGCTAATACAAACGTGATGAAGATGATACATCCTTCAGAGACACTCTGAATTCCTATACATTATTTATCTAAGCCTCCGGAACTTAGAACAACTTGCGTACAATATACTAAGATACTACTACATCCTCAATAAGTAAGACCACAGGTGGTCTCACTCATCTCCATCTCCATAGTAGTCCTCGTAAAAGTTACCCGCGTATCCCGGTAGCTGAAGGTGACCATCGGAAAACTCGGAGGCCTGTGGACCTTGATATCCATTTGGGCAAGGATGGGGCCTAGGTCCAGCGTAGGGTGGAATCAAAGGACCACGGGGTGGAAAAATGCCTCCAATCTCGGGCCAAACAACTCGAGAAGGCATCTGCGTCCTCACAGGGCAGATAACATCATGATCAACTGATCCAACACTCACGAAGGGTGTCAAGAGTGTCAGTGCTTGATACAGACGAACACGGGTGGCGTGAAGCTCAAAACGGGGAGCACGTGCATCACGATCTGGATCACTAGCAAACCTAGCAGTCATCTGAAGTATTGGATCCTCTGCAGAGTGATCTGAGTAAAGTCTGGTGTAATATCCCTCTTCTCCTGGAAGTGCAGCAGGGATATAGCGGAACAAGGTCTCTCTCAGCATAGTGTGCTCCTCTCTCAGCAGGGTAATGCATGAATATGCAGCATCCTGCACAGCCATGTTCTCAGTCATGCCAATGCCATGTCCAAAGTGGATAGGCTGAGTGGCTCCATTGTGGTGCGGGTAGATCCTGACAATGCACTGGAACAGGGTCTGGTTGAAGTCGTGGAACTGCTCCTCGACGGTGTACTCAGGATACCATCGATATCCCACATAGGAAATCATCTCGATCAACGTGGCGGGATGGCCACGCACACCGAGGCACCTGGTCAAACGAACAATCTGCCGAGGGGAAGATCTGCCATCTGAAACAGAAAGAAGGAGTTTGCAAATGCATCAGATTTTGAGATAAACTTGGAATGACTCGGACAGCATAACGGCTATAATTGCAAGAAAAAGACAACTTCTTACAACATGGAAACAACAATTACATACGATGTAAGAAATCAGGAAGCACAACCACTCTAACAAACCGATCACAAATTTCCTACGGCTATAAGGAAGCAAACAACGAGATGTTCTAATCAGGCAGAGGAGAGCCTAGTCCTATCTTCCCGTAGAACAAGATGAGGGTGACTCAGAACTTAGAACGAAGGGGGTAAGGAGAAAAAAAAGAAGCCTTACGTTGTTCCCTTATATACCCAGAGTAACTATATAACTATAGCAAACTAGACTTGAATTCGGCCAAGGCTTCTAGTCCTACAGTCAGTCCTGCTCTGATACCAAGTCTGTCGGGACCCGAGGTTAGCGTATGCAAGTCTAGCTACGACATAGTCATATGGAGAGCCGAGAACCGTACCCACTTGTCTAAGCAGACAAGGCCAAGCACAGAACGTTCTTGGAAAGCATCGTACGTGAGGGGCATCCCATCCAGGCCGGATGATCAACTGTGATGGGTCCTCATCGTCCGCACACAAGTCTAATGATATGGGTGATGAACTCCCATATTCACAGACAAGTCGCCTCAACCATACTATCGACTATCTCATAACTCTTACATAGACTTACTCCAGCCCGATCACTTAGTCGGGGTCTAGGGCGGGCTCAATCATACCACAAAGTGTGCACGAGACGGAGTCTTGAGAAATTGCATCGCGATGCCCCAAGCTGCGCACATCTAAGGGCCGCTTGGTGTATGAAAGACCGCCAGCCAGATCACAGCTAAGGTCTCGAAAACCCATACAAAGACATGCATGTTATAAACATACACGCAGCACACATGCCTTGTATGAATAGAAGGTATCATTGCAATTCTCTACAAAATATACATTTTATTGGTAACTCTCACAGAGTGCACACAGAGATCACAAGTATGTGATCCAACATTACAACAACAAGCGGAAGCAAAGTATGTCTGAGTACAGACAAGTTTAAAAAATGGCTTAAGAAGCCTTATTTAAACACATGCCCTCCACGAGGGAACCAGTCGTCTGACTGGGACTAGACTAGCTTGATCTTCAGTCGTCCAGCTCGATGAAGAAGCAACCTTCGGGGTCAGTGGGTTCATCTAAAACATAGATTAAGCAAACGTGAGTACAAAGTCGTACTCAGCAAGACTTACATAGGAGCTATACTACTCATGCACATGTATCAAGGTAAAGGGAGGTGGGGTTTCAATTGCAGAAATGCCAGCTTTGACTTGGCTAGTCCTGAACTACGAGGGGTCAGTGAGCCCAATGTGTGGTTGTACTGTTCATCTTGGATCACCACACAAGAACTCGGACTTAGGGCGGTGTTCAACGAGACAACCCACTGTGTACTCCTACAAAGCCTCTCATCGTTCACCTTGTATTAGGGTAGATTCACCAACACCTTTCCACGATCATCATCATGATCACTACCATCCCGACTCACATAACAGTATCATCAAGGTATCACTATAAGCATGCCATAAGCAGTATCATTTGCAGGGGCCACATGATATCAATCAACTCCTACATTTGCTAGGATTGTGGTTTGCTTACTACTGTGAAAAAATGATAGATCATGCAAAGGAATGGGTTCATCTATGCGGTAGAAACGTAGCATGGTAATCATCCTAAACAATGCATAAGCGAGACATGAGAGGGAAGTGGGATTTTATCGACATGATCAATGGGGGTTTGCTTTCCTTGCTGACGAGGTTCGGGTTCGGGGTCTTCAACGAAGGGGGCAGCCTCCTGTTCCGGTGCCACCTCTACTCGACAAACAACAAACAAGGTAGAAAACTAAATACAATGCGCAATCACATGATGGAAGCTTGAAACTTGATGTATATGCTTTGATGTGTGAAGCAATTCCATTTAAATGGAGTATATTGCAATTTGAATTGCAAATTCAAACTCCAATTTGAATTCAATTTAGTCAAGTTGCAAATGACATTGTTTGATCAATTTAACCCATTTTGAAAGGTGTATGATATGCCTCTAATGTGTAATTGAAATGTAGTATGTTTCCATGGTTCAAGTTGCAAAAGTATTTGAAATGAATTTGATTTAATTCCATTTAAATCAAATAGCAAATGCTACTGATCACATTTTAAAATCAACTCAAACATGGTTGAAAGTTGAATATTTGGATAGCTTATTTTCTCCTGATCATTTTTCATATATTATTTGTTAAATTTGGAGTTGATATGAATTTTCTATGAATTTCCAAAGTTTCAGCCTTTTTCTGGAATTTCTGGAATTACTTTAATGTTTTTATTCCAATTATTGCATCATCACTGAGTCAGCATGACATCAGGGGGTTTGACCCAGTCAAACTGACATGGCGGCCCCATCTGTCATGGACTTAGGGGCTAATCCTCTCTCTGTTTAATTAAACAGAGAGGATTAGGGGGCCTGAGGCCCACTGTCAGCCTCACTAGGGTGGATTAGGGGGGTTAACTTAACCCGGCCACGTCAGACTTGCCGGCGGCTAGCCGCCGGTGACTAGAAACGCGGCGGCGCTGCTCGGGATTGCGCATCCGGCCACCATCTGGCGCGCTGTGACCACCAAAAGGCGGCCCGTGCACGCCCGCTTCACCCAGCACCAACGGGGAGGCTCGGGAGGGGCCGGAGCCTCGCCGGCGTCGAGATTTGTGGCGATGGAGCTACGGCGGCGAGTTGGTTTTCGTTACAAGGCGCGAAAAGGAGCGGGGTTAGGCTGGTTTGAAGCAGTGGAGCACGGGGATCATGGTGCGCGCGCTGGTGCAAGATGGAGGTCACGAGAACGAGCTTGGGCTCATCCATGGCGGAGGCCGAGCTCGGCTCCCATGGCGGATCCCGAACGAGGAAGAATAATGGGCCATGGCTGGGTGGGGTCGAACGAGTGACTCACCCTGAATCCAACGGTGGTGACGGCGTGGCTTGGGAGGCTGGAACGATGGAGTATTCGAACGGCGACGGTCGACGGCCGGAGTTGGAGAAGATGAAGGGGGCGGCGGCAACAAAGCTCCTTGCGACGATTCCTTCTGCACGGTGACGTAGTCGAGGACGGCGGAGGCGACGGACACCTTGGCCTGGCTCGGGGACGGCGGTGGCCACCAGTTCTTCACGGCATGGCGACGGCGGCGCTCGGGTCTTCATCGAGCTTGGCGAGAGAGAGGGTGTGGGCGTCTCCAGAGGGGGGGAATGGGTGCGTGGCTCGACCAGGAGCTGCGTGGCGCGGCTAGACGTCTCCGGAGGGGCAGCTGGCGACTAGAGGGACAACAACGTGCTCGGCTGTCTCGGTGGGCATTCCACCGAGCAGCTTGGAGGCGCGGGAGGGGGAAGAAGACCCTGCTGCCCCTGGTGGGCCGGCTGGGCTGGGTGGGCTTCTCTCGCCTGGGCACCAGGTAAGCTTCTCTTTTTCCTTTCTGTTTTTCTTTTCTGTCATTTGTTTTGGCTAGCAAAAATAAATACCTAGCCATTTTCTAAAATGCTGAAACTTTTTATGTGGCATCACAATATACTAGGCTAGCCACTTGTAAAGTTTGGCACTTTTTAAAATTCAAATAATTTGAACTTTAAATCAAATAGGGGTTTTTGATTAATTCCAAGGCACTGTTTGAATATTTGAAAAATCTATGAGCATGGGGTGGGTCCCACATCACTTGATATGTGATCACACTCATTTATAAGACTTTTCTAAAATCTAACATGAATTTTGGGAGAAGATTTTTATCTGGCCTTTTGAATTAATTCATCTGGGGGGGGGTTCCTTCTCCATTTGCTTTTGAATTTGATTTCCAAGATTTCTTTTGAAATTTTTGAGATGAATGCAAGAGGACGTTGATCCTAGCACATTACCTAACAGAGGGTTCTGACACTGATTCACCAGAGCACAGGGTGGTTCCTGATGGCTTCTAGCCCCTCGTTGGTTACCCCAAGTGGAAGGTTTCAGATGCAGTGCATCAGCAAGTTTCCCTCGGTGAAGATACCAAGGTTATCGAACCAGTAGGAATCAGGAGATACAAGTAGGTGGCAACGTCGCCAGAAATTGCTTTCTGACTAGGGTGTTGTCGTGGACCTGCACACAGCAACAAATAACTTTGCTCCCAACGAGTACAGAGGAGTTGTCAATTCCTCCGGCCTTGTCGTTTACAAAGGATCAACACAATAGATAAAAGGTGCAAAGGAAAGTAAAAGGTTAAAGTAAATTGAGGGTGTGAACAATAATGTGAAGATGGACCGGGGTCCCGTGATTTTCACTAGTGATGTCTCTCTCCCAAAAGACGATAAAAGTGCTAGCGAGGTAAACAAATCACAGTTGGGCAATTGACAGGATTATGAAGGCACCGCAATGCTAACTATGCTGCAAAGAAACGAAGGGCTCAAAAGCAATGGGCAGTACGCCAAGGCAAGTAGACCGAAATCCATCTGCATCTACTACGAATCATCCACCTTGAGATATATATCCAGAACATCTCGCTGGTATTAAGTTGCGAATCCCACCCAAAGTGTAAACTCAAAGCAACAGACAACTGCACTAAAAGAACTTTGCGTAAAGTAAACAATCCTTGCACCCGCAGGTACAAACACCGTTGTTTTATCCCTGGTGGCAACAGCACATCCCCTAGTCTCATGTTTCCGTCACTCAAGCTAGATATCAAGGGGCTGAACCCACAATCGAGCATAACGCTCTCTCTTGGAGTTGCAAATAAAATACTTGGCCAAAGAAAATACCGCAACGGAGAACATGCAAGAATTTACTCAAGAAAAAAATATAAAAGAGAAGAACCAAATATATTACTGAACATAGTCTCATAATCCATCAGATCCCAACAAACTCAACATAGCAACAGCAGAAATTACATAGATGCCTCGATCATGTGAGGCAGCTCACGAGGACTCGAAAGTGGAAGCACAAAGGGGGGAGAGATTCATCACATAGCTACTGGTCACGGACCCATGGTCCAAGGGGGACTACTCACGGCACATCCGGGAGGCGTCTATAACAGCCCAGTTTTCACAAAAAATTAAAAATTTTGTTTTCGGTGTGAATTGTTTGATTGTCTGAGTTGTTTGCAGTGTTTGCTTCACCGAAATAATAATCGGTGAATATTTCTCCCCCTTATTCTCGTATCGGATGCGTGACCGACCCTTTTCCCCAACGGCACACGACTCTGCGTGTCAGAACCCCAAAGTAGGTTTGTGTTTTAACCTAGCTTGCATTTTGCATCTTGAAAAAAAATGCAAAAGAAAAGGAAATGGGGAAAAGAAAAAGCCCTAAATGAATTTAATAAAAAGGCCAGAAATAAATCTTTTTCCAAAAATCTTTTGAAGGTATTGAAAAATCCTAAAAATGAGTGGAATCATTTTAAAAGTGATTTGGGATTAATCCCATGCTCATAGATTTTTCAATAATTCAAATAGTGTCTTGGAAATTAAATCATTTTTCTATTTGAATTGAAATTCAAATAAATTGAATTTCAAAAATTCCCAAAACTTGGGGTTGACTTCTATATAGTCACCTAGGTTTTATAAAAATATTTGGGGATTTTATAAAATGCCCTAGCTATTTTTTTAGTGGGCAATACAAACAACAGAAAAGAAAATAAGAAAAGAAGAGGGAAAGACTTACCTAGCGCCCACAGGCGTCGGCCCACCTGGCCCAGCCCAGTCGCCTCCCTTGTCTTCTTCCTCCTTTGGACAGAAGGAGCGCAGCCCGCGCCGTGCGCCTGCGTGGCGGGCATGCCTCCCCTCCTCGCCACCTCCTGCTTCCTCCCTCCTCTTCTCTTCGCGCTGGAGACGCCTGGAGGCTCTAGGTTCCTTCCCCCCCCCCTTCGCGCTGGTCTTCCCCTTCCTCCTCGTCGCCATTCCGCGGGATCCCGAAGCCGCAGCCGGAGCGCGCCGTCGCAGCAGCGCGGCCACCGAGCCCCCCAGACGCCAAGAGCTTGTCCAAGAGATGCCCCGGCGACGACTTCTTCGAGCGGCTCCATCAATTTGGAGCTAGGAGCAACGGAGCCGACGACATCTTCAACGTGACGCCGCCAGCCGTGACGAACCCCGGCGAGAAATCCCGCTTCCTCAGCTCATCTCCGGCTTCCCCGAGCACGACTTCACCCACCTCGTGAGCTCCCGCTCGTTTACCCCTTCCTAGCTTCCTCCCCCGTGCTCTGTAGCGTAAGTTCACCGGAGCCAGTGGCCAGCCGCCGCCCCTCCGTCGACGTAGCCGTGGCCATGGGCCTCCTGGCGTTGCCCCGATGGCACGGGCGTACGCGCGACGTCGCGAGGCACACTCCCGTGCCCCCAGTCCCCTCCCCCGTGCCCGAAAACCCCCTCCCGTGGAGCGCCGCCGTTCCGGAGAGCCACCGGCGTTTAACCGCCGGTGGATTAAGCTAAACTGACCTGCTAAACCACCCCTCCTCTCGCTGACAGTGGGCCCAAGACCCCCCCTAATTCCCTGTCAAGTTAATCTAAACCGGAATTAATCCAGTGAGGCTGACAGGTGGGGCCGCCCTGTCAGTTGACCAGTCAACCCTGGCACCAGCATGATGCAGTGCTGACGCAATAAAGATTTAATCATTTTATTTAATTCAGTAATTCCAGAAAATGGCTGAAACTTTGTAAAATCATAATAAATTCATTTTAACTCCAAATTCAACATATAATATATGAAAAATGATCAGGAGAAAATCCTTTATCCAAATATCCAACTTTCAGCTATGTTGGAGTTGATCTTAAAAATGGATCAGTAGCTTTTGCTATTTGATTTAATTGGAATTATTTCAAATTCAAATCAATTACTATTCCAATTTCAAACATTGAAATGCACCACACATCACTTGTACTTCAGAAGCATTTCACACATATGATCTTTTGGTTTAAAATGAACAAACTTTAGCAAATGCAAGTTGACCAAATTTGAATACATTTGGAGTTTGAATTTGAATTTCCTTTTCAAATCAACTTCAATTAAAATGTGGAAATTCAAACATAGGTCACATCAGCACATTGCCATGCTATGTTTTGCATATTGAATGTGCATTGTATTATTTTGATTGTGCTTTACTTCCAGTGCTTCGGTGATTGATTCTTCTCGGTAGAGTTGATCTCGGAGACGAGTTCAACCTCACGTCAGAAGAGTGTTACATCGTGATCGTCAGCAAGGCAAGCACCCCCTCTTTGATCATGTCGATAAAATCCCAGTTCCCTCTCATTCTCGCAAATGCATGTTTAGGATGTCACCATGATACGTTCTATCGCTAGTTGAACCCATTCCTTTGCATGACCTATCATTTTGTCACAGTAGTAAGCAAACCACAATCCTAGCAGATGTAGGAGTTGGTTGATATCATGTGGCCCCTGCAACTGTTACAGCTTATCGCATGCTTAGAGTTGTTATATGAGGCTACTTTGATGTGAGTCGGGATGGTAGTGATCATGTGAATGATAGTGGTAACGTGTTGGTGAATCTACCCTAAACAAAGGTGAACGATGAGGAGCTTTGTAGGAGTACACAGTGGGTTGTCTCGTTGAACACTGCCTTAGGCCCGAGTTCTTGTGTTGTTATCCAAGACAAAGAGTACGACCACACATTGGGATCACTGACCCCTCTCGTCCTAGTACCTCACCCCGGACCAGTCCAGGAGTCGCAATTAGTTCGCCCTTTAACGATCTCAAGAAGGTGGAACCAAGGTAAGTGGTTGGCGTAGGTTGTGGGCACGTTGAATCAAGTGATCATGATCGAGTTGAGCTTGATGGCGGTCACACAAAGTTTGAGTCCGCATCGGAACAATCGGCCAGATTCCGATTGTGGTCCCAACTCAAATAGGCGACTCCCTAGGACTAGAGATGGTTCCGTGAGAGAAGTGTCATGGCAGCATCCTCGCCGGTACTCATTTGAAGGGTCCATTCCCAGGCGGTAACTGATGAAGCGTGTGTGTAGCAGTACACCCCTGCAGGGTTAATGAACTATTCGGATAGCCGTGTCCGCGGTTATGGACTACTTGGAGAACTTTACTTGATCATAGATAACTTGAACTGGATACTTCTAAAACACACCAAGATAAGTGTGAGTGCTGTGGCGTGCTTCCTCGTGGGAAGTCGAGGAAGGTACCATAGTGGAGTATTGTTTGGAGACTGTTACTTGGACTCGTGTACGTTCTTACCTCTCTCTGGTACTCGTAGTTCAGGATTAGCCAAGTCAAAGCTGGCATTTCTGCAAGTGAAACCTCACCTCCCTTTTCCTTGATACATGTGCATGAGAAGTATAGTTCCTATGTAAGTCTTGCTGAGTACGACTTTGTACTCACGTTTTCTTATTCTATGTTTTAGAGACGAGACCACTGACCCTGATGGTGGCCTCTACCTCGAGCTCGACGTGGACCAATGTCGTATAGTTCCAGGCAGCAGCCTGTGCCCTCTGGAGGGTCGTTGTACTTTTCTTTCAGGCTTCTTAAGCCATTTGTTAAACTTGTCTTTACTAAGACATAATTTGCTTCCGTTGATGTTTGATGTAATGTTGGATCACATCCATGTGATCTCTGCTTGTAATACAACTACTATGTCTGCTCTGTTTAGCAGAAGTTATAAAGACTATGAGTTTGTAGAGTTCATGCTGTGATTACCTGCTGTTTACACTGGACATGTATGCTGCGTGTATGATTATAACATGCATGTCTTAGTGTGGGGTTCGATAGCTTAGTTGTGTTCTTGCCGGCGGTCTTTTATACACCAAGTGGCCCTTAGATGTGCGCAGCTTGGGGCATCGCGATGCGATTGCTCGTGACTCTGTCACGTGGCACACTTTGTTGTATGATCGAGCCCGCCCGAGATCCCGACTAAGTGATCGGGCTGGAGTAAGTCTATGTAAGGGTTATGATACAATCGATAACATGGTTGAGGCGACTTGTCTGTGAATATGGGATTCACCACCCATATCATTATACTTGTGTGCGGACTATGAGGACCCATCTCAGTTGATCATCCGGCCAGAATGGGATGCCCCTCACGTTCGATGCTTACCGAGAACGTTCTGTGCTTGGCCTTGTCTGCTTAGACAAGTGGGTACGGTTCTCGGCTCTCCATGTGTTTGTATTATGACCGGAATTACATACGCTAACCCCGGGTCCCGACAGACTTGGTATCAGAGCAGGACTGCATGTAGGATTATCAAACCATTGGACGATGTCGAGTCTAGCATTCTATAGTTATATAGTTACTTTGGGTATAAGGGAACAACGTAAGACTTCCTTTTTCTCCTTATCCTCATCGATCTGAGTTCTGAGTCAACCTCATCTTATTCTGCGGGAAGATAGGACTAGGCTCATCTATGTCTTACTAGGACATCTCGTTGATTGCTTCTTTGTAGCTGTAGGAGTGTTGTGGTCTTTCTGAACCATCATTCCATAGTGTTACTGTGGAAGTGATGTCCGTTATCCTGTAGGTTGTCTCAATTTCCATCCCGGTGCAGCCGTTATGCTGTCCGTTTGTGGCTTTGATGCTATTGCATTATAGTCTTCTATCTTAGTATAGATTTGTGTCCTAAATCCTATTCTGATTGTTGATTTTTATCACACAGAATGTCAGGTGCAAATCAAGGTGTTGATCCCAGTTCCAGTTACATAGACGATGAAGAACCTCCACCACCACCTTCAACGGCAGAAATCATGATGGAGGCTGAACAGAATCGTCGTGATCAGACACGTCTTCTCGAGCGTATTGAGCAGAACACTTCTCGTCGGCATCTTAGTGTTGTCACCATCCAGGACTTCATTCTCCTCAACCCGCCAGTTTTCCGATGTCCTTCCGAACCCCTTGATGCCGATGATTGTCTTCGTTCCCTCGAGCGTAATCTTGAGACAGCCCATGTTACTCCAAGTGATCGTGTGCTATTCGCGGCATACTTTCTGGAAGGTGTTGCTCTTCAATGGTGGGAGAATTTTGTAGCAATGCAACCAGTTGGTCACGTGGTGACTTGGCAAGAGTTATGTGATGAATTCAGAGGATATCATATTCCGGATCAGTTGATGGAACGCAAGAGAGAAGAATTTTGCAATCTGACCCAAGGAAAGGTGACTGTTCATGAGTATAGGACTGAGTTCACTCGACTAGCACGTTATGCCCAAGAAGAAGTATCCACCGACGCCAAGAAACAAGAAAGGTTCCGCAAGGGACTTAGCCCCGTCCTTCGTCATGACCTGAACCTTCACGAGTTCGTCAACTTCAGGGACTTGGTCGACAAATCCTTCAAGGCCGAATATGGAAATGAGTTGTATGAAGAGTCTCGCAAGCGTGATCGTGAGTTTGCCCAATCTTCTGGCCCAGTTTCTCGAAAACGATGTGTATGGATTCCCTTTAGTGACGTCTGTCATGCTGTAAGTGCTTCTAGACCCCCAACCACCATATATCGTCCACCTCAACCCAATCTTCCTCCTTGGAATTTTGTTGGACAATCCAGTGCTCAAGTTCCTTTCATTCCACGTGGTGTTTGTTTCCAATGTGGACAATCAGGCCACAATGTTCGAGAGTGTCCCCAAAATCATGTAGCCACCACACCTAAACCAAAGCAAACCTTTCGTCGTGGTAAGCCACCACCCAAGACTTCCAAGGTCAAGCCTCCTGCCTATGAATATGGTTATGTGAATCACGTATCCATTCTAGATTCCCACAAGTGAACCGATGTTGTACTCGGAACCCTTCCTGTCAATTCCACCCCAGCTTCGGTTCTTTTTGACCCAGGAGCATCTCACTCATTCATATCCCAGGACTTTGCACTGTCACATGACATCTCTTTTTTGATGTTATCCACCCCCTTAGTTGTGCAAGCCCCTGGATCCAGATGGCACACCACCATGGTGAGTCATGAGAATGAAGTTGCAATTGAGGGTTTAGTATTCCTTGCCTCACTTATAGCCCTCAAGTCTTCAGACATTGATGTGATCTTAGGTATGGATTGGTTATCAAGACAGAATGTTGTCCTTGATTGTAAAGCCAAGTCAGTGAAACTAACCCATCCATCAGGCCAGACAATCAAGTACACCTCACCAAGCTCTAAAAACCAGGTGCATTCTTTGAATGTGCTTCCTCTTCCAGACCTCGAAGATATTGCGGTGGTTCGTGACTTCCCGGATGTCTTTCCAGAAGAGCTACCAGGAATACCACCTGACAGATCTGTAGAGTTTGTGGTAGATCTTATCCCAGGAACTGCCCCAATATCCAGACGACCATATAGAATGACCCCACGTGAGTTAGCTGAGCTCAAAATCCAACTTGAAGCTTCGTTGGCAAAAGGCTTCATCCGACCTAGCTCATCGCCATGGGGTTGCCCTGTTCTGTTCGTAACGAAGAAAGATGGAACAGAAAGGATGTGCGTAGACTATCGCCCGCTAAATCTAGCGACGATAAAGAACAAGTACCCACTGCCCAGGATCAATGATCTTTATGATCAACTTGCAGGATCCTCTGTCTTCTCCAAAATGGATTTGAGATGAGGCTATCATCAAATCAAAATCAGAAACGAGGACATTCCCAAAACGGCTTTTACTACTCGTTATGGCCTTTATGAGTACACCGTCATGTCCTTCGGTTTAACCAATGCCCCCGCCACATTCTCGCGTTTGATGAATTCGATCTTCATGGAGTACCTAGATAAATTTGTTGTAGTTTATCTTGATGACATTCTCATCTACTCGAAGAACGAAGAAGATCACGCAGAACATCTTAGGCTGGTATTGATGAAACTTAGAGAGCATCGCCTGTATGCTAAATTCTCCAAGTGTGAATTTTGGCTACCAGAAGTGACCTACTTAAGCCACGTGATTTCTGCAAAAGGCATTGCTGTCAATCCCGAGAGAGTTCAAGCCGTCCTTGACTGGACTCCACCTGAATCGGTTAAGCAAGTTAGGAGTTTTCTTGGCTTAGCAAGCTATTGCCGCCGCTTCGTCGAGAATTTTTCTAAAGTTGCAAAGCCTCTTACTGAACTCCTCAAGAAAGAGAAGAAATTCGAATGGACTCCCAAGTGCGAGGAAAGCTTTCAAGAGCTAAAAAGAAGATTGACTTCTGCACCCGTACTTGCGCCTCCAGACACCAAAAAGGATTTCGAGATCTATTGTGATGCCTCACGGCAAGGGTTAGGATGCATAGTTCTGCAAGATCGACATGTGGTAGCTTATGCTTCACGCCAGTTGCGGCCACATGAAGAGAACTATCCTACCCATGATCTTGAAATCGCTGCCGTAGTTCATGCCCTAACAACTTGGCGACATTACCTCCTTGGTAATCGTTGCGAGATCTATTCTGACCACCAAAGCCTCAAATACATTTTCACCCAGCCAGATCTTAATCTCGGGCAAAGACGCTGGATTGAGTTGATAAAAGATTACGATGTAGGAATTTCTTACACCCCAGGCAAAGCCAATGTCATGGCTGATGCACTAAGTCGTAAGTCGTACTGTAACAACCTCATGTTACAGCAGTATCAACCACTTCTTCATGAGGAATTTCGAAAGCTCAACCTCGAGATTGTTCCTCGTGGATCTCTTTTCAACTTGGTGGCGAAACCAACCCTTGAGGATAGAATCATAGTTGCCCAACGGCGTGCACGAGGTGTTCGCCGGATCAAGGAGAACATTGCTAGCAGAGTTGCTAAATGTTTTTCCACAGATAGTAAAGGAACGGTATTCTTTGAAAATCGTTTGGTAGTACCTAAGAATAGGGAACTAAGGCAACTCATCCTCAAAGAAGCCCATGATACACCCCTCTCCATTCATCCCGGTAGCACAAAAATGTACCGAGATCTACGCCAGAGATTTTGGTGGACTAGGATGAAGAGAGAAATTGCTCAGTTCATTGCTGAATGTGATGTTTGTCGTCGCGTTAAAGCAGAACATCAAAGACCTGCTGGTACTCTTAGACCTTTGCCTATCCCCGAGTGGAAATGGGATAAAGTCAGTATGGATTTCATCACTGGCTTTCCAAAAACCCAGAAAGGAAATGATGCCATCTTCGTTGTCATTGATCGACTTTCAAAAGTTGCTCACTTCCTTCCAGTTCGAGAGTCTATAACTGCTAGCCAGTTAGCGGACTTGTATGTCTCCCGAATCGTGTCACTTCACGGTGTTCCTTTGGAAATCAATTCAGACCGTGGTAGTCTTTTCACTTCTCGATTTTGGAAAAGTTTCCAGAATGCTATGGGAACCCACCTCACCTTTAGCACCGCTTATCACCCGCAGTCCAGTGGTCAAGTAGAAAGGGTCAATCAAATTCTCGAAGACATGCTCAGAGCTTGTGTTATCTCTTTCGGAAAGAAATGGGAGAATTCTCTTCCTTTTGCCAAATTTGCGTATAACAATAGTTTCCAATCTAGTTTGGGCATGGCTCCTTTTGAATTTCTCTATGGATGGAAATGTCGAACACCCCTAAACTGGTCAGAAACCGGTGAAAGACAATTCTTTGGACCGGATTTGATTCAGGATGCAGAAGAGCAGGTTCGCATTGTTCGTGAGAAATTGAAAACAGCCCAGTCTCGTCAGAAAAGCTATTATGATCGTCATCATAGGGAAGAAAGCTATAATCTGGATGAGAAGGCTTACCTTCGGGTTACTCCTCTGAAGGGTACCCATCGCTTCGGTATCAAAGGCAAGTTGGCCCCACGTTATATCGGTCCCTTTCGCATTCTCGCTAAACGTGGAGAAGTTGCCTACCAATTGGAACTACCCCCTCACCTCTCCCAGGTTCATGATGTCTTCCACGTCTCTCAACTCAGGCGTTGCTTCAAGGACCCCATCCGCGAAGTAGACCACGAAACGCTTGATCTCCAAGACAACCTTTTGTATCGAGAGTACCCTGTTCGTATTCTTGATGAAGCCGAGCGTAGCACCAGACGTCGGAAGATCAGATTCTTCAAAGTGCAGTGGTCACATCATTCAGAGAAAGAAGCCACCTGGGAACGAGAGGATCGTCTACGAGCTGAGTACCCCACCTTCATCCCGATGACTTCTGAATCTCGGGACGAGATTCTTTTGAGTGGGGGCGAGTTGTCAGAACCCCAAAGTAGGTTGTGTTTTAACCTAGCTTGCATTTTGCATCTTGAAAAAAAAATTGCAAAAGAAAAGGAAATGGGGAAAAGAAAAAGCCCTAAATGAATTTAATAAAAAGGCCAAAAATAAATCTTTTTCCAAAAATCTTTTGAAGGTATTGAAAAATCCTAAAATGAGTGGAATCATTTTGAAAGTGATTTGGGATTAATCCCATGCTCATAGATTTTTCAATAATTCAAATAGTGTCTTGGAAATTAAATCATTTTTCTATTTGAATTGAAATTCAAATAAATTGAATTTCAAAAATTCCCAAAACTTGGGGTTGACTTCTATATAGTCACCTAGGTTTTATAAAAATATTTGGGGATTTTATAAAATGCCCTAGCTATTTTTTTAGTGGGCAATACAAACAACAGAAAAGAAAATAAGAAAAGAAGAGGGAAAGACTTACCTAGCGCCCACAGGCGTCGGCCCACCTGGCCCAGCCCAGTCGCCTCCCTTGTCTTCTTCCTCCTTTGGACAGAAGGAGCGCAGCCCGCGCCGTGCGCCTGCGTCGTGAGCCAGTGGCCAGCCGCCGCCCCTCCGTCGACGTAGCCGTGGCCATGGGCCTCCTGGCGTTGCCCCGATGGCACGGGCGTACGCGCGACGTCGCGAGGCACACTCCCGTGCCCCCAGTCCCCTCCCCCGTGCCCGAAAACCCCCTCCCGTGGAGCGCCGCCGTTCCGGAGAGCCACCGGCGTTTAACCGCCGGTGGATTAAGCTAAACTGACCTGCTAAACCACCCCTCCTCTCGCTGACAGTGGGCCCAAGACCCCCCCTAATTCCCTGTCAAGTTAATCTAAACCGGAATTAATCCAGTGAGGCTGACAGGTGGGGCCGCCCTGTCAGTTGACCAGTCAACCCTGGCGCCAGCATGATGCAGTGCTGACGCAATAAAGATTTAATCATTTTATTTAATTCAGTAATTCCAGAAAATGGCTGAAACTTTGAAAAATCATAATAAATTCATTTTAACTCCAAATTCAACATATAATATATGAAAAATGATCAGGAGAAAATCCTTTATCCAAATATCCAACTTTCAGCTATGTTGGAGTTGATCTTAAAAATGGATCAGTAGCTTTTGCTATTTGATTTAATTGGAATTATTTCAAATTCAAATCAATTACTATTCCAATTTCAAACATTGAAATGCACCACACATCACTTGTACTTCAGAAGCATTTCACACATATGATCTTTTCGTTTAAAATGAACAAACTTTAGCAAATGCAAGTTGACCAAATTTGAATACATTTGGAGTTTGAATTTGAATTTCCTTTTCAAATCAACTTCAATTAAAATGTGGAAATTCAAACATAGGTCACATCAGCACATTGCCATGCTATGTTTTTCATATTGAATGTGCATTGTATTATTTTGATTGTGCTTTACTTCCAGTGCTTCGGTGATTGATTCTTCTCGGTAGAGTTGATCTCGGAGACGAGTTCAACCTCACGTCAAAAGAGTGTTACATCGTGATCGTCAGCACCCCTCTTTGACCATGTCGATAAAATCCCAGTTCCCTCTCATTCTCGCAAATGCATGTTTAGGAGGTCACCATGATACGTTCTATCGCTAGTTGAACCCATTCCTTTGCATGACCTATCATTTTGTCACAGTAGTAAGCAAACCACAATCCTAGCAGATGTAGGAGTTGGTTGATATCATGTGGTCCCTGCAACTGTTATAGCTTATCGCATGCTTAGAGTTGTTATATGAGGCTACTTTGATGTGAGTCGGGATGGTAGTGATCATGTGAATGATAGTGGTAACGTGTTGGTGAATCTACCATAAACAAAGGTGAACGATGACAGGCTATGTAGGAGTACACAGTGGGTTGTCTCGTTGAACACTGCCTTAGGCCCGAGTTCTTGTGTTGTTATCCAAGACAAAGAGTACGACCACACATTGGGCTCACTGACCCCTCTCGGCCTAGTACCTCACCCCGGACCAGTCCAGGAGTCGCAAGTAGTTCGTCCTTTAACGATCTCAAGTAGGTGGAACCAAGGTAAGTGGCGGTCACACAACGTTTGAGTCCGCATCGGAACAATCGGCCGGATTCCGATTGTGGTCCCAACTCAAATAGGCGACTCCCTAGGACTAGAGATGGTGCCGTGAGTGAAGTGTCGTGGCAGCATCCTCGCCGGTACTCATTTGAAGGGTCCATTCCCAGGCGGTAACTGATGAAGCGTGTGTGTAGCAGTACACCCCTACTTGGTTAATGAACTATTCGGATAGCCGTGTCCGCGGTTATGGACTACTTGGAGACCTTTACTTGATCATAGATAACTTGAACTGGATACTTCTAAAACATACAAAGATAAGTGTGAGTGTTGTGGCGTGCTTCCTCGTGGGAAGTCGAGGAAGGCACCATAGTGGAGTATTGTTTGGAGACTGTTACTTGGACTCGTGTACGTTCTTACCTCTCTCTGGTACTCGTAGTTCAGGATTAGCCAAGTCAAAGCTGGCATTTCTGCAAGTGAAACCCCACCTCCCTTTTACTTGATACATGTGCATGAGCAGTATAGTTCCTATGTAAGTCTTGCTGAGTACGACTTTGTACTCACGTTTGCTTATTCTATGTTTTAGAGACGAGACCACTGACCCTGATTGTGGCCTCTACCTCGAGCTCGACGTGGACCAATGTCGTATAGTTCCAGGCAGTAGCCTGTGCCCTCTGGAGGGTCGTTGTACTTTTCTTTCAGGCTTCTTAAGCCATTTGTTAAACTTGTCTTTACTAAGACATAATTTTCTTCCGTTGATGTTTGATGTAATGTTGGATCACATCCATGTGATCTCTGCTTGTAATACAACTACTATGTCTGCTCTGTTTAGCAGAAGTTATAAAGACTATGAGTTTGTAGAGTTCATGTTGTGATTACCTGCTGTTTACATTGGACATATATGCTGCGTGTATGATTATAACATGCATGTCTTAGTGTGGGGTTCGATAGCTTAGTTGTGTTCTTGTCGGCGGTCTTTTATACACCAAGTGGCCCTTAGATGTGCGCAGCTTGGGGCATCGCGATGCGATTGCTCGTGACTCTGTCACGTGGCACACTTTGTTGTATGATCGAGCCCGCCCGAGATCCCGACTAAGTGATCGGGCTGGAGTAAGTCTATGTAAGGGTTATGATTCAATCGATAACATGGTTGGGGCGACTTGTCTGTGAATATGGGATTCACCACCCATATAATTAGACTTGTGTGCGGACGATGAGGACCCATCTCAGTTGATCATCCGGCCTGAATGGGATGCCCCTCACGTTCGATGCTTACCGAGAACGTTCTGTGCTTGGCCTTGTCTGCTTAGACAAGTGGGTACGGTTCTCGGCTCTCCATGTGATTGTATTATGACCGGAATTACATACGCTAACCCCGGGTCCCGACACTGCGGCACCGGGATTTCACCCGAGCACCGTCGCAACCGGCACAAGTCCAGCCATCCCCACCGGAATGAAAACCCCGTTTATTTAATAAACGGATTATTTTTATGGGGCGCAGAAAAATGTTGTCAGAATGTCACCGCAGTGAGGTACGATCGACGGGCTCGACGCGCTAAGCGCGTGGTTCGAGATTTCGTCGGAATCGGAGTCCGTATGGACTCTCGGCGGTCACGAACGCGATCACTGGACACGCGAGAGGGGTACCGAGGGCGTTTGCGTCAACTGGCCAGCCAACCTGCCTATATGAAGACCACCACACTCCCCTAGGACTTCTAGGGTTCACCCATGGAAAATTTGCAGCCACCCCCCTAAAAATTGCCAGATCTACCCAATACCCCCTCCAAAAATCCGAAAACCCTAGCCCCTCAGATCTGGACCGTCAGATCTGAGATCCAACGGTCCAGATCTGGCCACGTAGCTTCCAGCAGCAGCTCCAGCCTCTCCGGGCCCCGCAGGGCCCTCCCGGCCCGCTCCGCGCCGCCTCCGTCCGAGCTCTCCCGTGGAACCGCCGCCGCCTCCGGCAGCCGGCAGCCGTGCCGCTCCGGTGAGCCGCTGCAGCGCACCCTCCTCCTCTCCTCCATCCCCTCACCTCCTTGACCCTCCTCTGCGCAGGCCGCGCCGCCTAACGCCGGCGTCGCGCCGCGACGCGCCATGGCAGTGGCCACCCGAGCCGAGGAGCTTGCGCCGCCACCTCACCGCGCCATGCCGCCTCCGGACGCCACCCCTCGCCCCAGCCGGCCTCGCCCGCCTCTGGCCTCCCCGCGTTCCTCCCATCTTCACGCCGGCGCCGCCCTTCGAGCGGAGATGAAAGCCGACCGCCGCCGCGGTCGTCCCCTGCTCGGGATCCAGGCGAGACGAACGCCTCCCGTGCATGGGCCACGCGGCGCCCCCAGGCGGCCCACCCGCAGCAACCGGTCCAGCAGCGCCCACCCCGCCGGTTGGGCCACAGCCCACTCGGTGAGCAGTCCCCCTTTTTGTTTTTTTTGTTTTTTTCCTGTTGAGCCGGCCCAGTAGCTCTGAATTCGGCCCAACACCCTTTTTCTCTGTTTTACTAATAAAAATTGGCAGATTGTGTTATATTTTTGCGGTGCTCGTACCTTTTCAACCGTAGCTCGGATCGCAATGCGTTTAATATGAAAGTTGCTTAGAATTGCATGTAGATTCATAATTTGTGCTTATTTTCCATGTTTGACTTTGTTTTCATGTTGTTTAACTGCTAATTACAATTGCCTGCTACTGCAAATTGTTTATTTAATAACTTTTTATCCGTTGCTCGGATTAAAATGTTCTTTATATATAACTTGACTAGAATTGCATGTAGATTGTGATTTTGTTGTTCTTTCTTGCTAATAAAAAGAATAAAATATGTTTAGGGGAAAAACAGTACCAAATGCAATAAATATTGTGGGGTCCGTAATAGTCGGCATGTATAGGTTTTACCCCCCACTTAAATTGGCTAGCTTAGGTAGTTTATTTATGCTTCACCTCTTGCCATGTTTATGTGCTATGACATGCTTGCTTGAGTTGCCATGTTAATAACCGTTGTTTGATCACCTCTAGCTAAGCAACTTGAACCACCGTAAGCGTGCGGTATCGTCGTGTGTGACGAGTACTCCACTTAAATTGTTAGTAACCGCTCTCGACGGTAGGTGCGATGTCTCGTGTTTACTTTCTGTTGATGGTTGCTCGTGTTTGCCTCGTAGTAATAGATGCTTGCTCGTTGATTGCTTTCCGGTGTTTATCGTCTTGTGTGCTTCCGCGGGTACATCTCGGAGACGGTGCGAGCTTGCGATCAACTACACCTTCGGAACCCGACTTATCAACAGGCAAGGACTATACATTACTTATGATCCATTCTATTTCAACCCGCGGTTTGCATGCTAGTCTAGGTTAGCTTCGATGTTTGATCCTACCACATGTTTACAGCCTCTTTCAAACAGATACAGCCATGTCCCCTCCCAGCAAACCATGTACTGCTATGTTACTATTGCTCGTTGCTCAGCCCGTGCTTAGTATGCATGCTTAGGATGCTACGATGTTACCATGTTACTCCTTGGTTTGGGATATCACTTTATTATTATTGTTATTGATGATATGATTGTTATAATGTTGACTATATTCGACGAAGGATGGAAGGTCTAGGCTATCCCGCCCCGACACTTTGTTCCATTCGAGTCACCTACGATCCGAGTTCCGGGTATTGGTTTTAAGATTGAGCGTGCCTAATCGCGTGTGGGATTTTATGGGGTCCCCTTTTCTTACCTACCTAGCTTCAAACATTTCTAGAGGTGGCCCAAGCTAATTTACCATTTGAAACCGTGTGCGTAACTGGTCTGCAGCCAGTGGTTTTAAAACAACTCGGGCCAGCAGAGACAGAGTTCCTTTGTTGGTCCACACTGGTGAGCTAGGGAAGTCCCCTGTTATATAGGCGAGACTAATGTAACAACCCAGATTTCACAAAAATTAAAAAAAAAATTCGGTGTGAATTGTTTGACTGTCTGATTTGTTGCGGTGTTTGCATCCCCGATTTATCGATCGACGATTATTTCCCCCCCTCTTATCTCGTATCCGACGGAGACCGACCCTTGCCACCTCGACACGCGACCTTGCGACACCGGGTTTCGCCCGATCACCGTCGCGAAAACCGCACGAGACCAGCCGCAGCCAACGGAAGGAAAAACCCCGTTTAATAATTAAACGGGATATTTTTATAGCGCGCCGGAAAGTGTTTTCGGAACGATTCCAGCGCGAGGTGAAAGCCTCCGGCTCGACGCACTGATCGCGCAGTTCAAAGTTTTACCCGAATCGGAGGTACTGCGGACCCCCGGCAGTCAAAAACGTGAGCACCGTGCGCGCGAGGTAAAAACCGGGGATGTTTTTGCAAACTGCCAGCCACCCATGCTATATAAAGACCACCACACTCCACCCATTTTTAGGGTTTCCCCTAGCCAATTTTGCAGCCACCCCCCTGATCTGGCTCAGATCTGACCCAAAACACCCCAAAAATACCGAAACCCTAGATCTGGGGTGCCCGGAGCCGTCGGATCGCAGATCGGAGGGCTACGGTGGTGCCACGTCTCCAACCTCTCTCCTCTCTCTCTCTCCCGCAGCCATGGAGGACCCGAGCGCTGCCCGGCCATGGAGGCCACCGGAGCTCACCGCCGGCGCTCCACCTCTCTCCCCGTGCTCCCTCTTCTCCATCTGATTCTCCTCCCTCTCACCTCCCTTTTCCCCTCGTCGCAGGCCGCCGCCATGCGCGCCGACAGGAGCCGCCGTGCCATGGAGCCACGGCCTCGGACCTCGACGCCGGCGACCCCATGACCTCCTCCGCCACCCCTCTGCACCCGGAACCGCCGTCGCCGCCTCGTCCCCAGCCTCCTCGCCCCGCCGTGCTGCCTCCCTTCGTTGGAGAGCCGCCGGTCTGGCGCTGCCGTTAGCCGTCGGGAGGTCGGGGACGACCCGATCCGGTCGATCCAGGCGAGCAGGCCGCCTCTGCCGCCGCTAGTGGGCCGGCGCCCCCCCCCCCCCCCCCCCAGGAGGGCCCAGCAGCAGCAGCCGAGCCGCAGCCCCCTCCAGCCGTAGATGGGCCGGCCCAAGTGAGGTCGCCCCCTCTATTTTTTTCCCTGGGCACTTTTTCCTTTTTAATTATTTCTGCTAAGTCTTTTAACTGCTGCTGTTAGCTGTTTTGCAACGACGATAGCAAGCGATCTGTAACTCCGATGAACGTGCCCCCAAAACGAAAGTTGCTCAGAATTGCGTGTACTTTAATTCATCTTTTGTGAGAATTTGCATTGGAGTTCATCTTGATTGTGTAATCGTGTGCTGAACAGGACATCAGGCCGTTAAACTGCTACAAATTCCTGTTATGTGCTGCTGTTATTATTTTGTTGCAACTTTGCATGATGATTGTAACAAATCCATGAGGCCTATTGCATTGATTCCTTTTGCGTTGCGTTAAGCAATGTTTCTACTTCAGTTTCATGCATTCACATGCCATATTTTCTTGCTGCATCATGTTTATATCTTGCTCCAAAGTAGCTATCCTGATGTTGTTGTGCTGCTATTGCTGAAACTGTTATTTTGTTGCAACTTCGGATGACGATTGCTTCGCAACCGTTCATCGGAATTGAGTGATTCCAATTGCATATTGTTAAGCATCATGTCTACTTTCATCCCATGTATGTCTATGTCATGTTGCTGCACTTTTGCATATAGATTTACCCCTGTTTATACAGCATGTGTGCATAAATTGTTTTGCTTATATCTTGTTAACCGTAACTCCGTTTGGGTGTTCTTTATATGTAACTTGATTAGTTTTTCGTGTACTTTGTGTTTATGCTATTGTTTGCTGTTGTTAACCAACCTAAAATATGGTTTAGGACAGAACAGTACCAAATCTTTTAATCATCGTGCGGCACTTAGTGTATGCCATGTTTAGGTTGTGCCCCACTTAAATTGACTAGCATAGATAGTTTACTTTGTTCTTCACCTCTTGTAATGTTTTTGTGCTATGCCATGCTTGCTTGAGTTGCCATGTTAATAACCGTTGGTTGATCACCTGTAGCTAAGCAACTTGAACCACCGTAAACGTGCGGTATTCGTCGTGTGTGACGAGTACTCCACTTAAATCGTTAGTAACCGCTCTCGACGGTAGGTGCGATGTCTCGTGTTACTTCTTGTTGATGCTTGCTCGTGTTTGCCTCGTAGTAATAGATGCTTGCTCGTTGATTGCTTTCCAGTGTTTACTTCTTGTGTGCTTCCGCGGGTACCTCTCGGAGACGATGCGAGCTTGCGATCAACTACACCTTCGGGACCCGACTTATCAACAGGCAAGGACTTGCATTACTTATGATCCATTCTATTTCAACCAGCGGTTTGCATGTTAGTATAGGTTAGGTTCGATGTTTGATCCTACCACATGTTTACAGCCTCTTTAAAAGCCATACAGCCATGTCCCCTCCCAGCAAACCATGTACTGCTATGTTACTTTTGCTCGTTCCTCAGCCCCTTCTTAGTATGCATGCTTAGGATGCTATGATGTTACCCTGTTACTCCTGGGTTTGGGAATATCACCTTATTATTATATTATTGTTGATGATATTATTATTATAATGTTGACTATATTCGACGAAGGATGGAAGGTCTAGGCTATCCCGCCCCAACGCTTTGTTCCATTCGAGTCACCTAGGACCCGAGTTCCGGGTATTGGTTTTAAGACTGAGCGTGCCTAACCGCGTGTGGGATTTTATGGGGTCCCCTCTTCTTACCTATCTAGCTTCAAACATTTCTAGTGGTGGCCCAAGCTGATTTACCATTTGAAACCGTGTGTGTGCTGGTCAGCTGCCAGTTCTTTTCAAACCAACTCGGACCAGTGAGGACATAGTTCCCTTGCTGGCCCACCTTGTCCGGCTGAGGACCCGGTTATCCCAATGTGTGATGAACCGGCTATCCAAACCCAAGACAGACGGTAGAGACCAGATCGAGAGAGCGGCCGGCTCCTGAGATGGATGTCGACTCACCGGGGGCCACCCGGATTTGTTCGTTGTTAGTTAGAGGGACCTGTCGTTTCGGATCTCTTGGAACTAAATCATAAAATGGTTGCCTATAATGGGTAGCAACTCAGAGTGATGGACGTGCATGCGGAGCCTCGTAATGGGCAGTTGGTACACCCCTGCAGGGTTAAATCTTTTCGAGAAGCCGTGTCCACGGTTATGGACGACTTGAGACCTACTCCTTGTTCATAGACAACAACAACTGAGATAATCTTAATATAACTTGATCAACGTGTGTGTGTTCCTTGACTGCTTCTTCTTCGTCGGGATGCGAAGAGGAGGACAAGGATAGGGTAGGTGTTATGATTGCGTAAGTAGTTGATAGCAAGACTTGTTGGAGGCGATTCCTCATCGAATGCTTGGCTTCTTATCTTACTCTCTAGATCGTTAGCCACTTCATAAATGCTAGTGCGGCAGCAACCTCACCACTTACCCCTTCCTTACCGTAAACTACTAGTTGTCCTAGAATGACGAGTGATGAAGTCCTTGCTGGGTCAGATGACCACTACAGTTGGATGCTAAGTACCTCTGTACTCATGATACTACCCCCAAACTCTTTTCAGGGTTCTGATCGACAACAGGTATGGTGATCGACGTTTCACGTGGAGACTCGACGACGACTAGTTAGGCGGATCCCGGCGGAGGGCTTGGACCAGTGTGGTTATGGGATCGATGCTTTTCTCTTTGCCACTAGGCATTTGCTTGTAGTCTGTACTCAAACATGTATCTTCCGCTGTTGTATTATATTTGAGGCAGTTGTATGCCGATTGTATGAGATGTTGTATCCTTGTATCTGTAATGTTGTGATATCATGTTGGAAATCCGGGGCATATGGCTTTGTCATATGTCACGGTGGGTCCGATATGTGCTTCGTCCTCGGGTTCGTGCGGAAACGTCCGAATCTGAAACGGTACCGCATATCGGGCCTTACAACTAAACCCGACCTTGTCCATACGGAAGAGTCTGATCCGAGAGCGTGGCCAGCTTTTGGATTGGGTGTCGACTCCCCGGGGGCCACCCGGATTTGTTCGTTGTTAGTTAGAGGGACCTGTCGTTTCGGATCTCTTGGAACTAAATCATAAAATGGTTTCCTATAATGGGTAACAACTGAGAGAGATGGGCGAGCATGCGACGCCTCGTAATGGGCAGTTGGTACACCCCTGCAGGGTTAAATCTTTTCGAGAAGTCGTGTCCACGGTTATGGATGACTTGAGACCTACTCTTTGTTCATAGACAACAACAACTGAGATAATCTTAATATAACTTGATCAACGTGTGTGTGCCTTGACTACTTCTTCTTCGTCGGGATGCGAAGAGGAGGACAAGGATAGGATAGGTGTTATGTTTTGTGTAAGTAGTTGATAGCAGACTTGTTGGAGGCGATTCCTCATCGAATGCTTGGCTTCTTATCTTACTCTCTAGATCGTTAGCCACTTCATAAATGCTAGTGCGGCAGCAACATCACCACATACCCCTTCCTTACCGTAAACTACTAGTTGTCCTAGAATGACGAGTGATGAAGTCCTTGCTGGGTCAGATGACCACTGCAGTTGGATTCTGAGCACCTCTGTACTCATGATACTACCCCCAAACTCTTTTCAGGGTTCTTGATCGACAACAGGTATGGTGATCGATGTTTCGCGTGGATACTCGACGACGACTAGTTGGGCGGATCCCGGCGGAGGGCCTGGACCCGTGTGGTTATGGGATCGATGCTTTTCTCTTTGCCAGTAGGCATTTTATTGTAGTCTGTACTCAGACATGTATCTTCCGTTGTTGTATTGTATTTAAGGCAGTTGTATGCCGATTGTATGAGATGTTTTATCCTTGTATCTGTAATGTTGTGATATCATGTTGGAAATCCGAGGCATATGACTTCGTCATATGTCGCGGTGGGACCGATATGTGCTTCGTTCCCGAATCTGGATGGAAACATCTAGATCTGGAACAGTACCGCATATCGGGCCTTACAACTTGGTATCAGAGCCTTACCGACTGTAGGATCCCCTCTCTGGCCGAAGTCGAGTCTAGACAAAAAATATTTAGTAGTTACTAAGTTAGTTATCGGAGAGTAGGAATCTTTTTACTGCTTACCTTTGCTCTGGTCAGGAAAAGTGCCGTAAGTATTTTAATTCTCGCCTTATCCCCTTTCAAACTCTAGGATCTCGAGTGTGTGGAGTATCGGAATCGTTACAATGCCTTGCTTGCAGCGTATTGTCTCGATTCCGAGCTCAGGTGGGAATTCCTGTAGTACCTTTAGCTTCTCCGATTTTGGTTATCGTCTGGGTCATCCTTTGCCCTCCCTCCTTTTGCCCGGTGTTTTTATGACTTGCGTCGAAAAGCACTATCCCTTGATCTGGTTTTCACTCTTGTTCTTCCTCTTGACACCTGGTGGATTCGTTTTCCGACGTAACCATCTCCCTGCGGAAAGTATCTCGACGGAGCTTCGACGTCGACGTGGAGCAGAGTCCCTTTTGGTGGTGTTGAAGATTGTCGAATCTCTTTTCTCTCCCCCTCTCCCCCGGATCGTCCTGGATCTCGGGACGAGATCCCTTGTTGGTGGTGTTGTATTGTAACAGCCCAGTTTTCACAAAAAATAATTTTTTTTTTCGGTGTGAATTGTTTGATTGTCTGAGTTGTTTGCAGTGTTTGCTTCACCGAAATAATAATTGGTGAATATTTCTCCCCCTTATTCTCGTAACGGATGCATGACCGACCCTTTTCCCCAACGGCACACGACTCTGCGGGACCGGGATTTCACCCGAGCACCGTCGCAACCGGCACAAGTCCAGCCATCGCCACCGGAACGAAAACCCGGTTTATTTAATAAACGGATTATTTTTATGGGGCGCAGAAAAATGTTGTCAGAATGTCACCGCAGTGAGGTACGATCGACGGGCTCGACGCACTGAGCGCGTGGTTCGAGATTTCGTCGGAATCAGAGTCCGTATGGAGTCTCGGCGGTCACGAACGCGATCACCGGACACGCGAGAGGGGTACCGAGGGCGTTTGCGTCAACTGGCCAGCCAACCTGCCTATATAAAGACCACCACACTCCCCTAGGACTTCTAGGGTTTCTCCCATGGAAAATTTGCAGCCACCCCCCTAAAAATTGCCAGATCTGCCCAATACCCCCTCCAAAAATCCGAAAAACCTAGCCCCTCAGATCTGGACCGTCAGATCTGAGATCCAACGGTCCAGATCTGGCCACGTAGCTTCCAACAGCAGCTCCAGCCTCTCCGGGCCCCGCAGGGCCCTCCCGGCCCGCTCCGCGCCGCCTCCGTCCGAGCTCTCCCGTGGAACCGCCGCCGCCTTCGGTACCCGGCAGCCGTGCCGCTCCGGTGAGCCGCTGCAGCGCGCCCTCCTCCTCTCCTCCATCCCCTCACCTCCTTGACCCTCCTCTGCGCAGGCCGCGCCACCTAACGCCGGGGTCGCGCCGCGACGCGGCATGGCAGTGGCCACCCGAGCCGAGGAGCTTGCGCCGCCACCTCACCGCGCCATGCCGCCTCCGGACGCCGCCCCTCGCCCCAGCCGGCCTCGCCCGCCTCTGGCCTCCCCGCGTTCCTCCCATCTTGACGCCGGCGCCGCCCTTCGAGCGGAGATGCAAGCCGACCGCCGCCGCGGTCTTCCCCTGCTCGGGATCCAGGCGAGACGAACGCCTCCCGTGCGTGGGCCACGCGGCGCCCCCAGGCGGCCCACCCGCAGCGACCGGTCCAGCAGCGCCCACCCCGCCGGTTGGGCCACGGCCCACTCGCTGAGCAGCCCCCCTTTTTCTTTTTTTTGTTTTTTTCCTGTTGAGCTGGCCTAGTAGCTCTGAATTCGGCCCAATACCCTTTTTTCTGTTTTACTAATAAAAATTAGCAGATTGTGTTATATTTTTGCGGTGCTCGTACCTTTTCAACCGTAGCTCGGATCGCAACGCGTTTAATTTTGAAAGTTGCTTAGAATTCCATGTAGATTAATAATTTGTGCTTATTTGCCATGTTTGACTTTGTTTACATGCTGTTTAACTAATAATTACATTTGCCTGCCACTGCAAATTGTTTATTTAATAACTTTTTATCCGTTGCTCGGATTAAAATGTTCTTTATATGTAACTTGACTAGAATTGCATGTAGATTGTGTTTTTGCTGTTCTTGCTTGCTAATAAAAATAATAAAATATGTTTAGGGGCAAAACAGTACCAAATGAAATAAATATTGTGGGGTCCGTAATAGTCGGCATGTATAGGTTTTACCCCCCACTTAAATTGGCTAGCTTAGGTAGTTTATTTATGCTTCACCTCTTGCCATGTTTATGTGCTATGACATGCTTGCTTGAGTTTCCATGTTAATAACCGTTGTTTGATCACCTGTAGCTAAGCAACTTGAACCACCGTAAACGTGCGGTATCGTCGTGTGTGACGAGTACTCCACTTAAATTGTTAGTAACCACTCTCGACGGTAGGTGCGATGTCTCGTGTTTCCTTTCTGTTGATGCTTGCTCGTGTTTGCCTCGTAGTAATAGATGCTTGCTCCTTGATTGCTTTCCAGTGTTTATCGTCTTGTGTGCTTCCGCGGGTACATCTCGGAGACGATGCAAGCTTCCGATCAACTACACCTTCGGAACCCGACTTATCAACAGGCAAGGACTATACATTACTTATGATCCATTCTATTTCAACCAGCGGTTTGCATGCTAGTCTAGGTTAGCTTTGATGTTTGATCCTACCACATGTTTACAACCTCTTTCAAACCGATGGAGCCATGTCCCCTCCCAGCAAACCATGTACTGTTATGTTACTATTGCTCGTTGCTCAGCCCCTGCTTAGTATGCATGCTTAGGATGCTACGATGTTACCCTGTTACTCCTTGGTTTGGGATATCACTTTATTATTATTGTTATTGATGATATGATTATTATAATGTTGACTATATTCGACGAAGGATGGAAGGTCTAGGCTATCCCGCCCTGACGCTTTGTTCCATTCGAGTCACCTAGGATCCGAGTTCCGGGTATTGGTTTTAAGACTGAGCGTGCCTAATCACGTGTGGGATTTTATGGGGTCCCCTTTTCTTACCTACCTAGCTTCAAACATTTCTAGAGGTGGCCCAAGCTTATTTACCATTTGAAACCGTGTGCGTAACTGGTCTGCAGCCAGTGGTTTTAAAACAACTCGGGCCAGCAGAGACAAAGTTCCTTTGTTGGTCCACACTGGTGAGCTAGGGAAGTCCCCTGTTATATAGGCGAGACTAAACCCGACCTTGTCCATACGGAAGAGTCCGATTCGAGAGCGTGGCCAGCTTTTGGATTGGGTGTCGACTCCCCGGGGGCCACCCGGATTTGTTCGTTGTTAGTTAGAGGGACCTGTCGTTTCGGATCTCTTGGAACTAAATCATAAAATGGTTTCCTATAATGGGTAACAACTGAGAGAGATGGGCGAGCATGCGACGCCTCGTAATGGGCAGTTGGTACACCCCTGCAGGGTTAAATCTTTTCGAGAAGTCGTGTCCACGGTTATGGATGACTTGAGACCTACTCTTTGTTCATAGACAACAACAACTGAGATAATCTTAATATAACTTGATCAACGTGTGTGTGCCTTGACTACTTCTTCTTCGTCGGGATGCGAAGAGGAGGACAAGGATAGGATAGGTGTTATGTTTGCGTAAGTAGTTGATAGCAGACTTGTTGGAGGCGATTCCTCATCGAATGCTTGGCTTCTTATCTTACTCTCTAGATCGTTAGCCACTTCATAAATGCTATTGCGGCAGCAACCTCACCACTTACCCCTTCCTTACCGTAAACTAATAGTTGTCCTAGAATGACGAGTGATGAAGTCCTTGCTGGGTCGGATGACCACTACAGTTGGATGCTGAGTACCTCTGTACTCATGATACTACCCCCAAACTCTTTTCAGGGTTCTTGATCGACAACAGGTATGGTGATCGACGTTTCACATGGAGACTCGACGACGATTAGTTAGGCGGATCCCGCCGGAGGGCCTTGACTCGTGTGGTTATGGGATCGATGCTTTTCTCTTTGCCAGTAGGCATTTGATTGTAGTCTGTACTCTGACATGTATCTTCCGCTGTTGTATTGTATTTAAGGAAGTTGTATGCCGATTGTATGAGATGTTTTATCCTTGTATCTGTAATGTTGTGATATCATGTTGGAAATCCGCGGCATATGACTTCGTCATATATCGCGGTGGGACTGATATGTGCTTCGTTCCCGGATCTGGATGGAAACATCTAGATCTGGAACAGTACCGCATATCGGGCCTTACAGCGTCCATGGCTATGGATGGTCTCCCGGAGGGGGTTCCTCCTTCCGGCAGGGTGCCGGGGCAGCTTCTCCAGGCAGCCCCGATCTTGAAACGGCGGCGGCGGCGGTATAGAGGGGAGTTCGCGAGAAAGAGATCGATATTAGGGGTTTCCACTCCGAGGGGTAAATATAGGCGAAGCGGGGCATCAAGGGGACCCACGAGGCAGTCAGGAGGGTCCCTGGTGCGGCCCAGGGTGGGGCCGCGCCACCTGCCCTCCTGGCTACCTGGTGGTGGCCCCCTTCCCTCTCTTGGTGATTCCGGAAGCTTCTGTCGCGCTGATTTTTGATATATTTTTCCCGGAATTTTTGGAGCACTTTTAATGGCCGGAAAACCTGAAATACAAAAACAGCAGAAAACAGAAACTAGCAACTGGGTGCACTGAGTTAATAGGTTAGTCCAAATAGGTTCGAAAGTGTATGAAAGTTCACTCAAAACATGGCAAAGTCACACAAAACATGCATGGAGCAAGCAGAAATTATAGATACGTTTGGGACGTATCAACATCCCCAAGCTTAATTCTTGCTCGTCCTCGAGTAGGTAAATGATAACAAGCATAATTTCTGTGGTGACATGCCACACAACCAAGTAAGGACTTTTAAGTAAAGCAATCAAAGAATGTAATTCAATTCAAGTCTTAACAAGCAAGAGTCTATATTAGCATTGACGCAAGAAACAAAAGAACAAAAGGTGCAAGAGCTCTCGCTGTCCGTGACTCGAATGTCTCCAAATGGTGTTTGCGTGCAAGCAAGGGACTGGGAACAAAGAGAAAAAAGGTTGTTGAGAACAACTATATACTATAGTTTCACACTTGGTCTCCTTTGGATTCTTATCTGGACTTGTCTCCAGACCACTAGCCAGGTACAAGTCAAACTGGTCCACTCCCTTTCGATATTTTGAGGACTCATGCAATGGATGAGCGTGAGCAAGAAAGTTGACACCTAAAAGGCGAAACAGAAAGAAGGTGGAGGAGGAAGACAAAAAGGTGTGAAAGGCTCACATCAATGAGGACAATCATAGGCGAGAGAAGGCCATATGATAGATATGATGTGAGGAGTAGGGATTTCCATACAACGGATGCACATGTGCGCTAAAATCTCTCCAAGGGAACTAGTGGGGTGCATCTAACTTGCTTTCTCAAGAAGACCTAGAGCTCGTTTGAGGAGGCTCATCATTGGAATATACAAGCCAAGTTCTATAATGTGAAGGGTCCCCACATAGCTATATGCATGATGATGATCTCTATGGAGTACAAGGGATAGAAGATGAAGTACTAGTGTGGATCTCTCAAAAGGAATAGTAGTATGCCCCCTTCTCTCTTTTGTTTCTTTTCACTTTTTCTCTTTTTTTTTTATTTTTTGGTGGCCTCAATGGCTCTTTCTATTTAAATCTCATTTGTCCTCTTTGGGATCTTTTGATTTTGTCCTCTTTGGGATCTTTTCCTCACTTTAGGGGCAATACTCTATATTTTACAAGAATATAGGAGATCTTTCACACTTTACAAAAGTACTCACATAAATAAAATGTAACTATCATGATGAAAATGTATGCCTCTGCCAGGATAGCAGGATATGCAATGATACTAGCGCGTCATGTAGCAATGATTAGGGCAAGGCCCAACTAGCATGCATGAAATGAAGATCAAGTCATGAGAAGGTGGATGTTGCATGGCAATGTATCTCGGAAAGGCTATGGAAATGCCTTGTAGGTAGGTATGGTGGCTCTTTTGAGGAAAGATATAAGGAGGCTTATGATGACAGAGCGTATCATGCCAAGGGTTTGGATGCACCGAGGAAGTATGCGCCAACTCTCGAGGTGAGAAAGGGCAATGCACGGTACCGAAGAGGCTAGAAAAAGTATAGATGGGTGGAAGTGTGAACTTTCGAATACTCACATTAGTCTGAAGAACTCATGCACTTATTATCGGTAACTCTCAATCTAATCAGGAGGTTCACAAAGAGACAGGTACCCCGAGGAGGAGTGTATGGGGGTTTGGTTATCCTTGCGCATCCTCGACTCATGGTACGTGAGTGTACTCTAATATTCGAACCCTCCAGAGGTTAGTGATCAATCTAGTAGCTACAGTTCTCAACAGGGGGTTTTTTGGTTTTCGAAAAACACACGGATTTTCCAAAATACGACATCTATCACTAATAGGCAAGAGCTCTTGACATCATAAGTACAAACATTACTCTAGTCAATACCTCAAAACTATTGCAAGTTACTACTACTTACTTTCAGTCAAGACACAAAACTCAGTGCAACAGGAAAACTCTCTAACAAGATAAAACATGCAACCTATAGAAATTTCAAACTAAAACAAAATCAAAGCTCTAGAAAAACTAAAGCACTACAACTAAACAAAGCAGCAGCTAAGAAAAGAAAAAGAACAACTCACAGCTAAAAGAATAAGCATGCAAATCCTATGAGGAGTTCTAATTCAAGCGGAGCGTGTATCTCTCCCACACAAAAGAGTAAGTAAGCTGGGATCTAACTTGTTAATATATCAAACAAAGCTAAAGAAAACTAAAAAACAAAACCTAAGAGCGAGACGCTCCAAGAAAAGCACATAACGCATGAAGTGATAAAAATATAGTGTAACGAGAGACGAACTGATAATTGTTGATGAAGAAGGGGATGCTCGGGGGCATCCCCAAGCTTAGACGCTTGAGTCTCCTTGAATATTTATTGGGGGTGCACATGGGCATCCCCAAGCTTGAGCGTTTGACACTCCAAGATCTTCTTTCATCATCTTCCATCGCACACTTGAAAACTCCCTTCATACATAACTCATTGTAGACTGATTAGAGAGGTTAGTACCCTACTAAAATAAAAAAATTATCTACTGAAAATAAATATAATCTTGAATATCTACTGTTTCTCAAGATTGACAAAAAGTTTTTGCAAAGAAAAAGCAAGCTTAAGGTTTGCAAAAGTAAAGAGAGACAAAATGTGGCAGAATCTGTGAAAAACAGAACAGAAGATAGCAACGAATTTTTTAGGGGTACTTATGCAACTCAAATAAAAAAACTCAGAACATACGGAAGTTTCGTAATTGTATAGAGCACGCTGTGTAAATAATTCAGCTCAAAAAGATGAACTGGGATTTTTTTGTGATTTTTCTAGTCACGAGGACAGAATCTGATTTCTGGACAGCATGTCACAACTTTCACTTCCCTTGCCGTATGAGGCTATAAAAGGCACAAAGCTTGAAAAGTAAAGATACAATGATGTTGCTACAGTAGTAACAATCATCAAGACCACTAAAAACAGAAGAAAAGCAAAAATAAAAACCTAAATTCGTTGCGGACTGCCTCCCGAAAGCGCTTCTTTAAAGCCATTAGCTAGGCTTAAAGATTATAGAAGATGCTCTAACAAGAATAAATTTTTTGAAGAAAAAGAGAGCATCAAGAAGAAAATATGAAACACATTTAAGCCTAACCCACTTCCTATCCATAGGCATCTTGTAAGAAAATAAATCAAAGAAGCACAAAGTGACATGCATAGGAAGGTCGAAAAAGAACAACTTCAAAACTTTCAAGATGAAGAGGGGTGTTTTAGTAATATGGAAGTTTCTACAACCAAACTTCCCTCTCTCGAAATAATTTTCAGTAGTATCATGAACAACATAAAGAATATAACTATCACATAAATCATGTTGTTCATGACCTACAAGGACACGTGGATAGTTTTCAACACGGTCTTTAGGAACATAAGATAAATGCAACCCATCACATTGAGCTTTGATAAGGGGAAAATTCTCCAGAATATGAGTTTGATATTTCAAAAGGACAATAGTACAATCAAGTGTGGGTGCAATAGAAACAATTTCATGCTTAACATAAGGAACTATAGAGAGTTCATTTTTGTCAGCATCATCCATAGTGGCATCTTGGCCATCAACAAAGCAAGTATCAAAAATTTCAGAAAGGGATATTTCAAGTGAGTCCTCGGAATCATGGGATTCCTCCTCAAAGCAATCATTGGCCTCTTCTTGGGCAGCAAACATTTTATTTTTAAAATCCTCAATATAAGAATTGGAAGTATAATTCTCGAAACAATAAGCAAGAACTGCAAAGTTTTCAGACTCGAAAATAGTATCGTGATACTTTTCAATCAAAGAAGCAATCTCATAGGCCCCTTTAAAAGAAACAAACTCTTCAATCTTTTCAAGATCAAAGTAATCATAAACACCTTTAGCATAAGAAGATAAGATATCATTTTCATTAAACTCACATTGGAAAGGGAGGTGTTTATGATCTATATTAGAACAACAAGTAAAATCATAAATGTGGCACAAAAGTTTAGCATGGCAATAAGAAACATGTATTTGATCCCATAAGTGTTTCCCTTTCCGAGATAGGCGGTGCCGCGTATAATGAGCATGCTCATCCAATGATTTTCCCTCAACCATGTTGGTTGGGTTTTTAGCGCGAGCACAAATTGATCGAAGACGATCCAAGTGAAGCATGTCCATCCTACCATATTTGGGTGGTTCATCACCCATGGTGAGGATAGCATAAATAGGCAAAGCAAGACAAAGGCAAAAGGTAGAAACTTTTTTTGTGGTTTTTAATAAAGGACACTAAGATAAAAACTGAAAGGTAAACTAAAAAGACTAAAAAGCAAAGATAAAAGATAGTGTCCAACTCCCCTATCTTGTAGACTGGAGTCCCCGGCAACGGCGCCAGAAATTTTCTTGATGGCTTCTCGCCCCTCCTTGGTTACCCCAAGTGGAAGGTTTGAGATGCAGTGCAGCAGCAAGTTTCCCTCGGTGAAGATACCACGGTTATTGAACCAGTAGGACTTAGGAGATACAAGTAGGTGGCAACGTCGCCAGAAATTGCTTCCTGACTAGGGTGTTGTCGTGGACCTGCACACAGCAACAAATAACTTTGCTCCCAACGAGTACAGAGGAGTTGTCAATTCCTCCGGCCTTTTCTTTTACAAAGGATCAACGCAAGAGATAAAAGGTGCAAAGGAAAGTAAAAGCTGAAAGTAAATTGAGGGTGTGAACAATAATGTGAAGATGGACCGGGGTCCCGTGATTTTCACTAGGATTATGAAGGCACCGCAATGCTAATTATGCTGCAAAGAAAGGAAGGGCTCAAAAGCAATGGGCAGTACGCCAAGGTAAGTAGACAGAAATCCATCTGCATCTACTACGAATCATCCACCTTGAGATATCTATCCAGAACATCTCGCTGGTATTAAGTTGCGAATCCCACCCAAAGTGTAAACTCAAAGCAACAGACAACTGCATTAAAAGAACTTTGCGTAAAGTAAACAATCTTTGCACCCGCAGATACAAGCACCGTTGTTTTATCCCTGGTGGCAACATCACATCCCCTAGTCTCATGTTTCCGTCACTCAAGCTAGACATCAAGGGGCTGAACCCACAATCGAGCATAACGCTCTCTCTTGGAGTTGCAAATAAAATACTTGGCCAAAGCAAATATCGCAACGGAGAACATGCAAGAATTTACTCAAGAACAAAATATAAAAGAGAAGAACCAAATATATTACTCATCACAATCTGAACATAATCTCATAATCCATCAGATCCCAACAAACTCAGCATAGCAACAGCAGAAATTACATAGATGCCTCGATCATGTGAGGCAGCTCACGAGGACTCGAAAGTGGAAGCAAAAATGGGGGAGAGATTCATCACATAGCTACTGGTCATGGACCCATGGTCCAAGGGGGACTACTCACGGCACATCCGGGAGGCGTCCATGGCTATGGATGGTCTCCCGGAGGGGGTTCCTCCTTCCGGCAGGGTGCCGGGGCAGCTTCTCCATGCAACCCCGATCTTGAAATGGCGGCGGCGGCGGTACAGGGGGAGTTCGCGAGAAATAGATCGATATTAGGGGTTTCCACCCCGAGGGGTAAATATAGGTGAAGGGGGCCATCGAGGGGACCCACGAGCCAGTCAGGAGGGTCCCTGGCGCGGCCTAGGGTGGGGTCGCGTCACCTGCCCTCCCGACTGCCTGGTGGTGGCCCCCCTTCCCTCTCTTGGTGATTCTGGAAGCTTCTGCTGCGCTGATTTTATATATATTTTCCCGGAATTTTTGGAGCACTTTTAATGGACGGAAAACCTGAAATACAAAAATAGCAGAAAACAGAAACTGGCAACTGGGTGCACTGAGTTAGTAGGTTAGTCCAAATAGGTTCAAAAGTATATGAAAGTTCAAGAAAAACATGGCAAAGTCACACAAAACATGCATGGAGCAAGCAGAAATTATAGATACGTTTGGGACGTATCGGTTCCCTCCCCGGAGAGTCCCGTGGTGGAGGAGGAGGCTACATCCGGGCGCACGTCCTGGAGTCCGTGGCCTGAGGTGGAGACGCCCGAGGGGGAGGTTCGTGAAGAGAGGCAGGTTGGTGAAGAGGAGGCGGTTCACACTGATGATGAGGCTGAGGGGGCTAAGGGTAACACTGTGTACCAGCGTGGGGGTACACGGCTCCCGGCTGAGCCGGTGACTCCCGCCCTTAGGTAGTTGATTACGCCTGATGGAGAGACGTAAGTGCACTTAATTACTTTGTTTCAGTACGCCGAGGTTTATGAAAATATCTGATGGCTTTTTTACTTTTTTGTATTGCAGGGGTTGGGCATACGCCTCGGTTGGCCGCAATCCCAACGACATCCTTGGTGTGCTCATCAGGCAGAATTTCCCGGGGTTGGTTCAGTTGCCCGATGATGATTCGCCTCCGCAGCCTGGACTCTTTTGGGAGCACTATATAGCTGCCCAGGCCCCGTCAAATATGACCGTCAACGGGGTCGAATGCCACACCAGAGCGGACATGGTGTTGGACGACTTTTGGGTAATTTCTGTTTCACACAATGAGAACTTGAGAATAGCTAGGTAGTTGGTGCACTCATCAGTGTTGTCTCGTGCTTTTAATATCAGGTCTATTACAAGGTCGGAGAGTCCATGGAGGAGGCGGGAAAGGTTCTCATTCAAGAGTGCAGGCGCCTCTTGCAGACCACAAGGCACGAGATGCGAGTGCAGGCGGTCCGTGAATACTACGCCAAGCGTGGCCTTAAGCGTAGCAAGTCGGAATGCCGAAAGAAGTATCTTTCGAGGGACTAGTATATGATGGTAACCCCTTCTTGCATCTATTAGTTTCGTTGATTTCATTCCTAGCTAGCTAGTCCTATATAATTGCTAATCTTCATGTTTACTAACTTAGGCGCCACCGAGATGGTGTGCGGATAACATGGATTGTTGGGAGGTCATTGTGGACCAGTGGTGCTCAGAAGCCTGGTTGGCCGCCCACAACAATGCCAAGGACCGGCGCGCCCAGATGGTTGGTGTGCCACACCATCAAGGCAGCCGCAACTTAGCTGGTTACGAGCAAAAATGGGTATGTGTGTTTTGCTAATATTGTCTTTTACGCACCCACAACTTAGCAGTTTACTAATATTGTGCTTTGCTTTGTCTTTTAGGCGGAGCATAATAAAACAGAGCCGCTTGGTGTGTTGGACAATTATGGCATGGCCCATACAGCGTCGTACAAGAAGGCCAAGGCACTCTCAGAGTCGGATATTGCCACTCCGTCGACTTTCACCAACGTTGCCGCCTACGGTAAGATGAAGGCTTATACCGAGGTGGCGAAGGAGAAGCACGGGCAGGATTATACCCCGGTTGGGAAGCCTATAGACCCGGAGCTGGTGATGATCTCTGGTGGCGGAAGGCGCCATGGCGCCATGGCCATTGGAGATAAGTTGATTCGGTGCAATAGGACTCTTCTTGAGATCAAGGCGGGCCAAACGAGCTCTTCTCCTTCTATAAGGACACGTGCGCGGCCAGTCGATCTCTCTATCGAGGTTATCCATAAGGACTCTTGCATTCTTGTGTTCTCTCATCGAATATTATATTGCTAACTACAGGAGTGGGGTTGAGGAAGCTTTTGAGAGAGAGAGCGACAGAATACCCAGTGGCTACTCGAGGAGAAGGAGCGGTTGGCGGAGGAGAAGGCAGCACAGAGAGAGCGGTTGGAGGAGGAGAGGACGGCGAAGGCTCTTGAGGAGGCCGCGGCACGCTACGATGCGTCGAACCGGGCCTTGTACGAGCTCATCGTGGTAAGTCACTTGTTCATATTCACCCAAAGAATGCATGTTATAATGTTTGTTTATATTAGGAACTAATATGATTGACTCGTGGAAAACAAATGTGTAGACTATGTGCGAGAAGACTGGCCAGGCCGCTCCACCGATGCCGATCATTTCTCCTGTGGGGACGGTGAGTATCTTTCAATGATCATCAATACCTTATTGAGTAGCGTCGTGCTAACCGCTTGTTGATCTTTTCGTGCAGCATAACTCTCGGGCTGCATCCCATGACCCTTCTCCCTCCTCAACCTCGGGCAACCCGACTGATGCTTCTCAGCCACCTCAGCCTTGAGGCCTACACTCCAGTAATTTATGTTCTATATTTTTCTTTATAAATGCTTAGTTAGTTTGAAATTGCATATTTAGCTTCTGAAATCCTATATTTATTCGAAAAATGCCATACTTTGCCTATTTTACACAAAAAGGACATATCTAGCTTAGTTATTTCCAAAACTAACATAATCAACTTAGTTTGCTCACAAAATCTCAAAGTTATCTTAATTGGGTCAAAAAATGCTAAAGCTAGCTCAAATTGGCTCAAAAATTGTTAAAGTTTGCTTAGTTGCTCAAAAATGCTGAAGTTAGCTCAATTTCCTCAAAATATGCTAAATCTAGCTTAATTCGATCACCATTGCTTATGTTAGCTTTGTTTGCTCAAAAGAAGAAGAAGAAAACAGAAGGAGAGGATCTTTTCTTCTTCTCCTTCTCCTTCTTCTTCTTCTTCTTCTTCCTCTTCTTCTCATTCTACTTCTTCTTCTTTTTGCAGATTTGCTTCAAGGCAGTCATGCTATGACGATGGAGTGCTGCATTTGGACTTGTAGTTTCTTTTATAAACAGTTGTGGTCACTTGTGTGTTTGATAATTTCTGGTTTACTATGTACTATATATACTTTGTGGTTGGACTTGTATATATATGAGAGTATGACATGTGCATAGTTTTGGTTGATCAATATGTTAGAGAACATGCATGGGTGCTTATATATTTCTGTTGAGATGTGCTTATACAACTGTTGGAGAATATGTCTATGTATATGTCTGTTGGAGAATATATACTTTTTCGATCGGCCATTTTTCGCTCTTTATCAACGGTACGAAAGCGATACCCGTTGATGTCGTATTTCTCAAATACACGGACCTTATTGTCAAAACCATTAGCGACTTGTCTCAATTCGGCGTCCATAGGCTCCTCATTTTCCTATAAGTTTAATAGGAAAGGATTGGTATACTAGTGAAAAATAGGCCGAACCAACAAATGAAACCCTATATATGAATGATAGTTACCGTTCGTTTGAACCAAGAGATGAAACCAGGATTGCCGTCTCCTTGATTGGCAAGAAGCTCATACTCTGCGATGGAATCACTTTCAATAACCACTCCATTCGAGAATTTGGCGACGTATCGACTGTATGAATTCATGGGAATTAATAAGAAACAAGAATTATTAGAAGTTGCGAAACAATGTACGTACGAGCACTTACTCGATATACGGTCGCACTTCTGTTAGGTTGGTGAAGATATACAGTGTAAGAGTCCGCCATTCGTCGATATCCAAAATCTTATTTCTCGAAGCACCAACAGGTCCGAGCTTCCCTTTGAATAGGCTGAGGTTGGATTGACGCCGTTGGGGGTCGCCAGTATTGTACCGAGGCTTTGGATTATGCAAATGGCGATTTTTGGCTTCATAATGTGCTGTCACGAAGTTTGCCGCCTCCTCGGTAATGAAAGCCTCGGCCATCGATGCTTCAATTCTACGTTTATTTTTACATTTTGCTCGAAGCGTCTTCTGCATTCTCTCCGTTGAATAGCACCAACGATTTTGCACAGGGCCCCCTAATCTTGCCTCGGTCGGGAGATGCAATATCAAATGCTGCATCGGATTAAAAAAACCCGGTGGAAAGATCTTCTCTAACTTGCAGAGCAACTCCGGCGCCATATCTTCCATGTCTTCTAGCACGCCATCGGATAGTTCTTTAGCACAAAGAACACGAAAGAAATAGCTCAGTTCTGCCAGTACTAGCCACTCTTCCTCGGGGATATAGCCGCGCAACATCACCGGCATTACCCGCTCAAGCCATATGTGCCAATCATGACTCTTCAGCCCTAATATTTTATGTTTTTCAGGACTCGCTCCCCTCCTCGGATTCGCTGCATACCCATCGGGGAACATCAAACTGTTTTGCACCCACAAGAGAATTTCCCTGATATGCCCCCTTTCAAGATTGAACCAGGCCCTTAGCTTGGACCAATTCTTCTTTCCTTTCGGCTGTCGCATGTTCTGTGAGGGTCTATCACATAGAGTCTCCTGGTCGACTCTAGCTTTAGGATTATCCTTTGACTTCCCATCTATGCCGAAAAATGTACTAAACAGGGCCTCGCCGATATTTTTTTCAGTGTGCATCACGTCAATATTGTGTGGAAGTTCGAGGTCTTGGAAGTAGGGGAGATCCCAGAAGCATGTCTTGTGAGTCCAGGCGTGTTCCGAATTATATCCCTTGAAATACCCGGGACGTTCTGGATCAGGCTCGAGAGAGTTCAACTGTGCCAAGACATGTTCGCCCGTCATCGTAGGTGCTTCCATGTTTTTGACAACTTTGCCTTTGATGAAGTTCTTCTTGTCTTTTCTAAAAGGATGCTTAGGAGGCAGAAACTGTCTATGCAAGTCGAAGCAGGAATACTTGCCACCCGCCTTCAGCCAATGAAACTGAAGAGCAGCCTTGCATGTTGGGCACCCGAACTTTCCATGAACACAGAAGCCAGCGAAAAGCGCATACGCCGGCAAGTCATGCGTCGAGTACTGGTACCAAACATGCATTTTGAAGGTCTTTTTGCTAGCTGCATCGTATGTCTTGAACCCTTCGTCCCAAGCTTGTTGCAATTCCTCCTTAAGCGGTTGCATGTACACATCCATATTCTTCCCCGGATATTCGGGCCCTGGTATTATCAACGTCAGGAAAATGTTCTTCCTTTTCATAATCTCTGAGGGGGGGAGATTGAGTGGCATGAAAAATACAGGCCAACAACTGTATGGGGCTGCCATCAGACCGAAAGGATTGAACCCATCTGTGCCGACAGCGATTCGGCAATGCCTTGGCTCCTTAGCTTTTTCCGAATGTTTTTCATCAAAGTGCTTCCTTGCTGAACCATCCGATGGGTGAGTCAACATCGGCTTCCCATCTTCATCAAATTCTGTTCTCTTCCCAAGTTTGTGCCATGTCATCTGTCTGGCTGTCTCTTCCATCATGTAAAGGCGTTGAATTCTTGGTATCACTGGAAGATACCTAAGAACATTTACGGGTATTTTGGTCTGCGTCTTCTCACCTTGACCATTGTCTACCACAACATACCTGGATGACTTGCATTTGGGACAATAGTCTTCGTCCGCATACTCTTTCCTAAATAAAGCACATCCATTTTCACAAGCATGTATCTGCTCATAGGGCATCTTAAGTACCTTGAGGATTTTATCCGATTGGTACAGGTTTGCAGGCATAACATGATCTTTTGGTAGAAACCGCCCAATTAGGGTCGTGATCGCATTGTAACAATCTGTGCCCAAGTTGAATTGTGCCTTCAAAGCCATCAACTGTGCGATGGCATCGAGCTGACAAAGCTCAGTGTGAGCGTGCAGCGTTTCAGGGTTTGTTTGAATTTCAACTCAAATGGCTTGGACTTGTTTTGATTCCTGATGATCCAAACCCATGATCACATGCATTCAAGAACATCAAAGTGGAATTTGAAATTTTGAACTGTTCCAAGTTGATCAACAAAAGTTTTGAATAGTACAGATGAACAGTAACAGTGATTACTGTTCACTGACAGTGAGGGTGTTACAGGAGAGTAGGTCATGACAAATGAATCTTTGTCGGCGTTCTTTAGCATGAAGTCTCCGATGTACCCCGCCGCGAGGGTCGCGTCCCCGTCGTCCATCAAGATGCTTTCACGCATGTAGAAGGGGTCCAGTATCGGAGGTTGGTTGCTCGAAGCGCCCTTCTTTATTTTTCGTCCCTTCTTCTTTTCCGATTTCGAGCAGTCACCAGCCTTTATCTTCTCAGTGGCCGACTTATGGAGTGTGGATGGGCTGAGAATAGATCTCCTTGTGGAATCTTCTTAAGGCTCGGTGAAGGCGCAAGCTACTGGATACATCTCCTGAGAAGCAGCGACGAGACGTGTGGAACAAGCAGGTTTCGCGGCAGGATCAGCTGGATCACGAACTTCCTCGTCATGCTGGTAGGCTCCTTCAAGAGGAGTCACGAATAAGTCACCACCTTCAAACGAAGTGTTGATGAACTGGTCGGCGTTCATATCATCATCATCAAGTTCATTGTCTTCTTGTTGTGCGCCGATGGGATCATGTGGCGCCGGCACGACGACTACCGGTGTTGTCCTTGGTCTGGTGCCCCCTTCCCCCGTCATCAAACGCATTTGGGTCTTCGGCCAAAGTTATATTTGGCCAAAACAATCATTGAGGACTGCCGGCTCGTCCTCATCGTATCCGGGGGGTTGAATGGGAGGTTCAACTCTCTCGTAGCCCGAAATCCCGAGAGAGATTTGATCCCTATGCATCTCCGGTGCCATCGGCCTATTGTGCATGATTCGATTTTGGGGTTGAAGGATTTTACCTTTGGAAACATCCTTCAACTCTCCATCCACGACTTGTAGTATAATGCATGGAGTGTCCTCCTGTGAAAGAGATATATGCATGTAGGGATCAGAGAGATGCCATTAATAAAAGGCAAAGAGATGAAGTCCTCGTTTGAGTTGCGGACGCTTATAGTTACCTTGATGGCGTCGAGATCGGCCAATGAAGAGACCTCGCCGACGATGGCAGGCTTGCAAGAGACGGAGGGTGCGCTTCCTCCCGTGGCGTTGGTCGCCCTTTTTTCGCTACCGTACGGTGCATTATTATTATGCCCCGGTTGCTCGATCGTGGCTCGATCGTGGTTGTAACAAATCCATGAGGCCTATTGCATTGATTCTTTCTCCTATGGGTTAAGCATCATGTGTACTTCAACTCCATTCTTTAACTTGCCATGTTTGGGTACTTTAGCTGTATTAAATCTTTCTCCAAAGTAGCTATCCTGATGTTATTCTGCTGCTGTGCTGAAAACTGTTATTTTGTTGCAACTTCGGTCGACGAGTGTGTCGCGACCGTTTATCGGAATTGAGTGATTCCAATTGCATATTGTTAAGCATCATGTATACTTTCATTACATTTATTGCATTGCCATGATATTCTTGCTGTTCATATAGATATTTAGCTCCAAAGATGCTATGCTGCTGTTTTTGACAGCCACCTCTGTTTTTCTGTCTGTTACTTTCGATGCCATGTTGTTTGCTTAATATCTTTTGATCTATGATGTCTTTTTGCATGATTCTTTTTGCCATGCCTTCCATGTCATGCCTACTTTATTTCCATATAGTTTGTGAGCATGTTTGCATTCATTATCCTGTTTATGCATTGCTCTAAACTGTGCTTCATGATGTTGGCAGTTTGTGCCCGTAACTTGTTTTGCTTATATCTTTTTAACCGTAACTCCGTTTGAAGTGTTCTTTATATGTAACTTGATTAGTTTTTCATGTACGTTGTGTTTATGCTATAGTTTGCTGCTGTTAACCAACCTAAAATATGGTTTAGTCCAAAACAGTACCAAATGTCTTAATCATCGTGCGGCACTTAGTGTTATGCCATGTTTAGGTTGTGCCTCACTTAAATTGACTAGCATAGATAGTTTACTTTGTGCTTCACCTATTGACATGTTTGTGTGCTATTCCATGCTTGCTTGAGTTGCCATGTTAATAACCGTTGGTTGATCACCTGTAGCTAAGCAACTTGAACCCTTGTAAATGTGCGGTATCGTCGTGTGTGACGAGTACTCCACTTAAATCGTTAGTAACCGCTCTCGACGGTAGGTGCGATGTCTCGTGTTGATTCTTGTTGATGCTTGCTCGTGTTTGCCTCGTAGTAATAGATGCTTTCTCGTTGATTGCTTTCCAGTGTTTATCGTCTTGTGTGCTTCCGCGGGTACCTCTCGGAGACGATGCGAGCTTGCGATCAACTACACCTTCGGAACCCGACTTATCAACAGGCAAGGACTATACATTACTTATGATACATTCTATTTCAACCAGCGGTTTGCATGCTAGTCTAGGTTAGGTTCGATGTTTGATCCTACCACATGTTTACAGCCTCTTTCAAACCGATACAGCCATGTCCCTTCCCAGCAAACCTTGTACTGCTATGTTACTATTGCTCGTTGATCAGCCCCTGCTTAGTATGCATGCTTAGGATGCTACGATGTTACCCTATTACTCCTTGGTTTGGGATATCACATTATTATATTGTTGTTGATGATATGATTAGTATAATGTTTACTATATTCGACGAAGGATGGAAGGTCTAGGCTATCCCGCCCCGAAGCTTTGTTCCATTCGAGTCACCTAGGACCCGAGTTCCGGGTATTGGTTTTAAGACTGAGCGTGCCTAACCGCGTGTGGGATTTTATGGGGTCCCCTCTTCTTACCTATCTAGCTTCAAACATTTCTAGTGGTGGCCCAAGCTGGTTTTACCTTTTGCAAACGTGTGTGTGTGAGTGTCGACCTCGCAGATTTTCAAACAACTCGGGCCAGCGGAGACAGAGTTCCTTTGTTGGTCCAAACCTAGAAGCTCGAGGGCTATCCACAGTGTTGGTTTAGTTACCCCGACCTCGTTCAGACGGTAGAGGCCGACTCGAGAGCTCGGCCGGCTTTTGAGTTGGATGTGCGTTGTTAGTTAGAGGGACCTGTCGTTCCGGATCTCTTGGGACTAAATCATAAAATGGTTGCCTATCATGGGTAGCAACTGAGAGAGATGGGCGTGCGTGCGGAGCCTCCTAATGGGCAGTTGGTACACCCCTGCAGGGTTAAATCTTTTCGAGAAGCCGTGTCCACGGTTATGGACGACTTCAGACCTACTCCTTGTTCATAGACAACAACAACTGAGATCATCTTAATATAACTTGATCAACGTGTGTGTGCCTTGACTGCTTCTTCTTCGTCGGGATGCGAAGAGGAGGCCAAGGATAGGATAGGTGTTATGTTTGCGTAGTAGTTGATCGCAAGACTTGTTGGAGGCGATTCCTCATCGAATGCTTGGCTTCTTACCTTACTCTCTAGATCGTTAGCCACTTCATAAATGCTAGTGCGGCAGCAACCTCACCACTTACCCCTTCCTTACCGTAAACTACTAGTTGTCCTAGAATGACGAGTGATGAAGTCCTTGCTGGGTCAGATGACCACTACAGTTGGATGCTGAGTACCTCTGTACTCATGATACTACCCCCAAATTCTTTTCAGGGTTCTGATCAACAATAGGTATGGTGACCGACGTTTCACGTGGAGACTCGACGACGACTAGTTAGGCGGATCCCGGCGGAGGGCCTGGACCCGTGTGGTTATGGGATCGATGTTTTTCTCTTTGCCAGTAGGAATTTGATTGTAGTCTGTACTCAGACATGTATCTTCCGCTGTTGTATTTATTTAAGGCATTTGTATGCCGATTGTATGAGATGTTGTATCCTGTATCTGTAATGTTGTGATATCATGTTGGAAATCCGGGGCATATGACTTCATCATATGTCGCGGTGGGACCGATATGTTCTTCGTCCCCGGATCTGGATGGAAACATATAGATCTGGAACAGTACCGCATATCGGGCCTTACAACTTGGTATCAGAGCCTTACCGACCGTAGGATCCCTTCTCTGGCCGAAGTCGAGTCTAGACAAAAACTATTTTGTAGTTACTAAGTTAGTTATCGGAGAGTAGGAATCTTTTTACTCCTTACCCTTGCTCTGGTCAAGATAAGTGTCGTAAGTGTTTATTCTCGACTTATCCCCTTCAAACTCTAGGATCTCGAGTGTGTGGAGTATCAGAATCATTACAATGCCCTGCTTGCAACATATTGTCTCGATTCTGAGCTCAGGTGGGAATTCCTGTAGTACCTTTAGCTTCTCCGATTTTGGGTATCATCTGGGTCATCCGTTGCCACCCATCCTTTTGCCGGTGTTTTCACGACTTGCGTCTAAAATCACTATCCCTTGATCTGGTTTTCGCGATCGTTCTTCCTCTTGTCACTGACGGTTTCGTTTTTCCGACGTTCATGCCACGCGGTGCATCTCCAGTCTGATTTGACAGATGAGGATGATGATGCCCTACAAAATATGGCAAGACTCTTGGTAACGGAGTGGAAGGCCCATGGTAATTAAAGATTCACATGATAGTGTAGAAAATTACTCCCCTATGGGTCCCCATTGAGCATTTAAGCGGAAGGGTGTGAACCGGAGGGAGCCATTCCCCTTCTCCGTCCTTCACCTCTCCTTTCCAGCTTCGTGCTCCCATGGCGCCTCCGACGTCCTCCCACACTCTGGAGGCAGCACATCAGGAAATACTGGGAGTGCGAGGCGGCGGCTCGGGTCAAGGCGGCGTAGCTATCCGAGGCGGCCGTGGTCGAGGCCGTGGCGAAGCGTCGTCTTCTCCAGCCCTGACGAGGGCGCACATAGGGGTGCCGGCCCACGACTTCTTCGTGGCGGCGACCGACCTCTTGTGCGGTTGGCTTCGGCTGCTAGAGCCCTTCGCGCGGGCAATGGCGGGACGCAAGCCTCAGGGCTTATACCTCCGGGTGGAGGGTTGCCCCAATGGCTCCGCGTGCGTGGCCACGGTCTTTGGCGGTGATGGTTCCATGTATCTGGACCAAGACTGGGCAGCATTCTTCCGCTGGAGGAACATCCAGTAGTTCTAGGCCAATCTTCTTCCGCTTCGATGGCCAAGATACCTTGTGGTAGAATATCTTCCTGCCACGGGGAGTCCCCGTGGAGTGTTGTGTGGAAGTTGGCGTCGGCGGTCCCGGCGTGCAGGGTGCTGCGGGAGCCATCCACGACTTCCTGGGTGCTTAGTCCGCCACCGAACACTAAGGAGGCGGGATGCTGCCAGAAAGGTTCGGGCGAAGACTGCAGCTCCAATCCGGCCTTTCACCCTCTGTAAGGCACTCTCAGTTCTTCCCTGCACTTTTGTACTTAGCAGTAGTTGGAACATGGTAGTAGTGTAAACACTCCGTCTGGTTAGCGCAAGATGTAAATATAGATCCGAAAAACCCAAACAGTGCTTTGGCTCTGGAAATCCCCTTCTGGGCAGTAGTAATGAATGAAGTATCTTAGAGAACTTGCCTCTTTTGTACCTGATGGATATCTTGTGTGTTGTCAGCATCACATAGAAAACATCCGACAAGCGAATTCTAGTAAATTTAACTTGACCTTTTGCACAGCTTATCGGGGAAGCACTGCGGGCATCCTCCTTCGCATGCGGTAGGTAAAGTTGGTGAGAAAATGGACGGTGAGATGGGAAGCGGGTGCTCATTTCCATCGATTATCTCAATGAGGGAGTGGAATCGGGAACCAAGAGGTTCAGGGAAGCACACTCGCATTAAGTTTCTGTGGAGATGCCTCGGCGCGAGGTCTGAGTTGTGCGATTCGTCCCAGTGGGTCTTTCCGGGAGACTGGTACATCCGCCCGCACGGGTGCTTGATGGGAACTCCAGCCCAATCTCTTTGGGATGGCTGGATCCCAAGAGGTAAGAACCATCCATTAGAATCTTCTCCTGGGCAAGTATGGATCTGTCATGGGAAATTCACGGCAGATGTTCGAAGAGTCGAACTTGACATGGGACCTTTGCTGCGAGGCGATTTCGTGGAGAGAGTCGACACGGACAAGAGACTCGGTGATTTACCCAGGTTTCAGCCCCTCTTTGTCTCGAGGTAAAAGCCTACTCCTGCTTCCTCTTATTATGGGTTCCGAATCTCGAAAGAAGAGTCGGTTGATTGATTACAAGAGAGTCGGCTCGTAAATTTAGTCCCGATGAGATCAAGGTTACGCCGACAAGTGTCTAGTCCTATCTTAGATTGAGATTGTTCTCTGGCCCTGGATCCCATGCACCTCGTCTTATAAGGGCGTCGGGTCCTGAGATTCTGCGAGTACTACTCCGACACGAGGTGGTGTCGTACTCTACTTTACAAATATTCTATGTTATATACAAGGTAAGTCGAATTCTTTCTACGGCTTCGATCTTCTTTCCTTGGCGCAACCGGCCCGTGGCCGGGTCTTCTTTGTGGGCCTTCCATAGGTGAGTCGGCCCATAGTCCTAATGCCGTGTCATGGGCTTGCTCCATCCCCCCGACATTAGCCCCCAGGATTAGTGTGATGCTTTAGTCTTTGCATCAATCTTCTTGTCACCATCGCGGTTGCCGACTCCCTTATACGTCCCAAACGTATCTATAATTTATGCTTGCTCCATGCATGATTTGTGTGAATTTTCCATGTTTTGCTTGAACTTTCAGACACTTTTTATCATATTTGTACTAACCTATTAACTCAGTGCACCCAGTTGCCAGTTCCTGTTTTGTGCTGTTTTTGTATTTCAGGTTTTCCGGCCATTAAAATTGCCAAATAAATCCCGGAAAAATTATATAAAAAATCAGCGACCCGGAAGCTTCCCGAATCACCATGGAAGGAAGGGGGTGGACCCACCAGGGCCCAGGAGGGTCCCTGGCGTGGCCCCACCCTAGGCCGCGCCAGGAGGCCTCCTGGCTGCCCTGTGGCCCATCTCAGTGCCCCCTTTGGCCTATATTTACCCCCCGTGACGGAAACCCCTAAAATCGATCTGCTATTCCCGTTCTCCTCTCTGTATCGCCGCCGCTGCCATTTCAAGATCGGGGCTGCCAGGAGAAGCTGCCCCGGCACCCTGTCGGAAGGAGGAATCCCCCCGAGAGACCATCCATCGACATGGACGCCTCCCGGATGTGCCGTGAGTAGTTACCCTTGGACGATGGGTCCACGACCAATAGCTATGTGATGTACTCCTCCCCTCTTTGTGCTTTCACTTTCGAGACCTCGTGAGCTACCTCACATAATCGAGGCACTTTTGTAGTTTTCTGTGTTGCTATGCTGAGTTTGCTGGGATCTGGTGGATTATGAGATTATGTTCAGATTGTGATGAGTAATATATTTGGTTCTTTTTTATATTTTTGTTCTTTAGTAAATTTGTGCATGTTCTCTGTTGCCGTATTTTACTTTGGCCAAGTGATTTGTTGCAACTCCAAGAGGGAGCGTGATGCTTGATTGTGGGTTCAGCCCCTTGATGTCTAGCTTGAGTGACAGAAATATGAGACTAGGGGATGTGTTGTTAACACCAGGGATAAAGCAATGGTGCTTGTACTTGCGGGTGCAAGGATTGCTTACTTTACTCATAGTTATTTTAATGCAGTTGTCTGTTGCTTTGAGTTTACACTTTGGCTGGGATTCGCAATTTAATACCAGCGAGATGTTCTGGATAGATATCTCAAGGTGGATGATTCGTAGTAGATGCAGAATGATTTCGGTCTACTTACCTTGGCATACTTCCCATTGCTTTTGAGCCTCTTCGTTTCTTTTGTAGCATGGTCAGAATTGCGGTGCGTTTATAATCCTGTCAATTGCCCAGCTGTGATTTGTATACCTCGCTAGCACTTTTATCGTCTTTTGGGAGAGAGACATCACTAGTGAACATCACGGGACCCCGGTCCATATTCACACCATTTTTTACACCTTCAATTTAGATTCAGTCCTTACTTTCAGTTTCACTATTATCTCTGGCGTTGATCCTTTGTAAACAGCAAGGCCGGAGGAATTGACAACTCCTCTGTACTCGTTGGGAGCAAAGTTATTTGTTTTTGTGTGCAGGTCATGACAACCGCCCAATTTCTGGTGCCGTTGCCACCTTCTTGTATTTCTGCGAGTCCTACTGGAGACAAACCTTGGTATCTTCACCGAGGGAAATTTGCTTCTACGCTACATCTCACCTTCCACTTGGGGTAACCAACGTGGAGTGAGAGAACTATCCTCACCATATCAAGCCAATTTCTGGCGCCATTGCTAGGGAATCCAGTCTAAAAGATAGGGGAGTTGCACACTATCTTTTATCTTTGCTTTTTAGTCTTGTTAGTTTACCTTTCAGTCTTTACTTTTGTGTCCCTTATCAAAAATACCAAAAATACCTGCTGCTACTATGGGTTCCAATGAAAACACCAAGTTGTGTGACTTCACTAGTCACAACAATAGTTACTTAATCTGCACTCCTATTGCTCCACCTGCCACTTCAACAGATTCTTATGAAATTAAACCTGCTTTGCTTAATCTTGTTATGAAAGATCAATTCTCAGGTGTTGGAGAGGATGCTGCCTTGCACTTAAATAATTTTGTTGAGCTTTGTGATATGCAAAAGTACAAGGAAGTAGATGGAGACATCGTCAAGCTGAAGATTTTTCCTTTCTCCTTGAGAGGAAGAGCCAAGGAGTAGCTGCAATCCTTACCTAAGAATAAGTATCGATTTTTAGGACTAGTGTAAGGATGCTTTTATTGGGAAGTACTATCCCCCTGCTAGAATTATCCAGTTGAGAAGTAACATTATGAATTTTAGGCAATGGGATAATGAACACGTTGCCCAAGCTTGGGAACGAATAAAATCTCTTGATAAGAACTTCACTACACATGGTTTGACTACCTGGATGGTTATGCAGACTTTTTATGCAGGCTTAAACTTTACCTCGTGGAATCTGCTAGACTCGGCCGCGGGAGGAACTTTCATGTCAACCACACTTGGTTCTGCCACAAAGCTACTTGATGAGATGATGCTGAACTACTCTCAATGGCACACTGAATGATCTCCAACTGGTAAGAAGGTAAATTCTGTCGAGGAGATCTCCTCTCTTAATGAAAATGTTGACTTGATCATGTCTCTACTTACCAAGCAAGCTCCTATTGATCCTCAGGATGTTCCTTTAAGTTCGTTGGTTGCTCAAGAATAAGTAGATGTGAACTTTATATCTAGAAACAACTTCAACAATAATGCTTATAGGAGTAATTTTGGTAGCAACAATCCTAGACCTTTCCCGTCCAACAACCATGGGAACAACAACACTTATCCTAGCACCAAAAACTCCACCTCTGAACTAGAGACCTTGCTCAAAGACTTTATCACTACCCAAAAGGCCTTCAACAAGAGTGTAGAAGAGAAATTAGACAAATTAGATATTCTCTCTTCGAAGGTAGACAACATAGCCCATGATGTTGAGATGCTTAAGATTAGAACTTCTCCTCCCAAGGAGAGGAAAACCACTCCTATGAATGCTATCCAAGTGCAAATTAATGAAAACATTAGGATATTGGGAAAACTTAAAGAGAGATGGGCTAGAGAAAAGGAGGAAGAAGAGGGAGTTAAGAGCCTTCCTACGTACCACATAGTAGCTACTATCCAAGTTGTTGAGGATGTCCAAACTGTTAGCACCCATCACACCCCTAGTCCCACTGGACCTATCAATGGTGATGCTACTACCTCAACCATAGATGAAGAAACCTCTATGGACATAGAGGCTTTCAAACAAGTGAGACTAAATTATATCACTACCTCCTTGATACAAAGTAGTGATCTAGACTTTGACAACTGCAACTTACCTTAAGTTATTGGTTTCCTACACAAAATGTCTAGAGACCCCCACACTAGCACACTTAATCTTGCCTTCACAAAGCATATCACCAATGCTCTAATAAAAGTTAGGGAGGAGAAGATTAGACTAGAAGCCTCCATACCTAGGAAGCTAGAAGATGGTTGGGATCATATGATAAAAATCAAATTTAATAACTTCTCTTGCTTTTCTATTTGTGATGTTGGAGCTAGTACCTCAGTTATGCCCAAAATAATGTATAACATGATTGAATTGAAAACAGAGGGTCCATCTTTGAAGTGAGAGACAATTGGTTTCAACTGTGTCGTAGGGGTTGTATTCTTAGACCTGCCAGGCGGGAGGAACCACCGTCCTGGCAAGTCACTTGTCGATGACAACCTCACTTAGTGACATGTGCAAGCAAGCACTTTCAAAAGCAGGAAGTAGGTATGGTTTCTGGAGTTGTCCCGGAGAAGAAAGCTTCCCTCGAAGTGATGAAGTTCCCCCCCATCCGGAAAATGAATTACCCGCAGCTCGAGCAGAACTACTCCGAATCTTAAGTAACTTAGGTCACAAAGAAGTGGGAATAAGATTGGTAGCGGGAAGTGATAACTCTTTCTTTCCAAAACGTTTAGGTATCGGTAATAGGACTCCCACTATGATTTGAAGAAAAAGATAGATTCTATAATAATCCATAAATAATATATAGAAGAAGGCTCCAATTCAATGAACTATGAGAATTCCTTTTCCTAGTTTTTTTTCTTTTCAGTTCTCATAAGTCCTTCTTATACTAGCAGAAACTCAACTTTCCGACGCCAATGCCAACAAGTGCTTTCCTGACCCGAGAACGAGTACATACGCTTTCTCCGATGCTTGCTCTTTTTACGAGCTTCTACCCGACCGATTAGCCCAGATCACTAATACGCTTTCTTTCCTCGAACAAGTACCTTTCCTTCGAACGAGAATGCCAACTGCTTCCTTCCAACAATCCAATAAGAATACACAAGTAAGTAGCTAGCTAGCTGGTATTGCGAAAGCCAAAAACACTGCTGCATTCGAAAAGGCGAACCACGCTTTTCTTTAAGGTTGCGTATATTGTCGGAGAAGGGAGGGATCCAGGCCAGGTCTAAAAGTGCCGAGTTGGGTTTGGGACAAGATCAGGAAATAGTGGTTGATCCTTGCTCTTTTGGTGTTCATCTTGTCGATTCTTCCGTAAAGATACCTTTGGGGAAGATCGACGATGTTCTTATCATTGTCAACGACAATTATGTTCCCGTTGATTTTACTATTATGGACGTTGATTGTGAGCCCTCTTGTCCAATTATTTTGGGACATCCTTTTCTTCGCACCGCTGGTGCTGTTATTGACATGAAAGAGGGGAATATCAAATTCCAATTCCCTCTCAAGAAAGGGATGGAACATTTCCCTAGGAAAAAGATTAAGTTGCCTTTTGAGTCCGTCACACGGGCTAGTTATTTTCTTGATAAGACTTTATCTTTTGCTTTAAGCCTAGCTAATGGCTTTAAAGAAGCGCTTTCGGGAGGCAGCCTGCAACGAATTTAGGTTTTCCTTTCTAGTTTTCTTCTGTTCTTAGTGGTCTTGATGATTGTTACTACTGTAGAAACATCATTGTATCTTTACTTTTCCAGCTTTGTGCCAATTATATCCTCATATGACAAGGGAAGTGAAAGTTGTGACATGCTGTCCAGAAAAAAGATTCTGTCCTCGTGACGGGAAAAATCATAGAAAATTACCAGTTCATCTTTTTTAGCTGATTTTTTTACACAACGTTATCTATACAATCACGGAACTTTCGTATGTTCTGATTTTTTTATTTGAGTTGCAGAAGTACCCCTACAAAAAATTCATTACTACCTGCTGTTATGTTTTTCACAGATTCTGCCACGTTTTGTCTCTCCTAACTTTTGCAAACCTTAAGCTTGCTTTTTCTTTGCAAAAACTTTTTGGCAATCTTGAAAAACAGTAGATATTCAAGATTATCTTTATTTGCAGTAGAGGAAAATTATTTTAATAGGGTACTAAACTCTCTACTCAGTTTACAATGAGTTATGGATGAAGGGAGTTTTCAAGTGTGCGATGGAAGATAATTAAAGAATTCCTGGAGTGTCAAACGCTGAAGCTTGGGGATGCCCATGTGCACCCCCAATAAATATTCAAGGAGACTCAAGATTCTAATCTTGGGTATGTGCCCCCGTGCATCCCCTTCTTCATCAACAATTATCAGTTCGTCCCTCGTTTCACTATATTTTTATCACTTCATGCGTTATGTGCTATGCTTGGAGCGTCTCGCTCTTTACTTTTTTTAGGTTTGTTTTTTATTTTTTTGATGTAGTAACAAGTTAGACCCCAGATTCCTTTTGTGTGGGAGAGAAACACGCTCCGCTTGAACTAGAACTCCTCATAGGATTTTGCATGATTATTCTCTTAGCTGTGAGTTGTTCTTTTTCTTTTCTCAGCTGCTGCCCCGTTTTGTTGTTGTGCTTTAGTTTTCTTCTAGATCTTTTGTTTTTTATTAGGTTGAACTTTCTATAGGTTGCATGTTTTATCTTGTTAGAGAGTTTTCCTGTTGCACTGAGTTTTGTGTCTTGACTAGAAAGTAGGTAGTCGATGTTGCTATTCTCTTTTTACTAGTAACTTGCAATAGTTTTGAGGTATTGACTAGAGTAATGTTTGAACTTTTGTTGTCTAGAGCTCGAGCCTATTATTGATAGATGTCGTATTTGGGGCAATCCGTGTGATTTTCAAAAACCAAAAAAAACCCCCGTTGAGAACTCTAACTACTAGATGGATCACTAACCTCTGGAGGGTTCGAATATTGGAGTACACTCACGTACCATGAGTCGAGGATGCGCAAGGATAACCAAACCCCCATACACTCCTCCTCGGAGTACTTGTCTCTTTGTGAACCTCCTGATTAGATTAAGATTTACCGATAATAAGTGCATGAGTTCTTCGGATAATGTGAGTATTCGAAAGTTGACACTTCCACCCACCTATACTTTTTATAGCCTCTCATGTGTCGTGCATTGCCTCCTTCTCACTAAGAGAGTTGGCGTCCACCTTCGCCGGTACATCCAAACCCTTGGCATGATACTCTCTATCATCATAAAAATCCTTATATCTTTCCCCAAAACAGCCACCATACCGACCTATCAAGGCATTTCAATAGCCTTTCCGAGATACATTGCCATGCAACATCCACCTTCTCATGACTTGATCTTCATGTCATACATGCTACTTGCTTGATCGATGAGCCGCATGCTAGTTGCACCTTTCCCTAATCATTGCTACATGACGCGCTAGTATCATTGCATATCCTGCTACCCTGGCAGAGGCATACATTTGCATCATGATAGTTACATCTTCTTTATGTGAGTACTTTGTAAAGTGTGAAAGATCTCCTATATTCTTGTAAAATATAGAGTGTTGCCCCTAAAGTGAGGAAAAGATCCCAAAGTGGAAAAAATCAAATGATCCCAAAGAGGACAAATGAGAGAAAAGAAAGAGCCAATGAGGCCACCAAAAAATACAAAAAAATAGAAAAAAGAGAAAAAGAAAAATAAAAAGAGAGAAGGGGGCACACTACTATTCCTTTTGAGTGATCCACACTAGTACTTCATCCTCTATCCCTTGTACTCCATAGAGATCATCATACATGCATATAGCTATGTGGGGATCCTTCACACTATAGAACTTGGCTTGTATATTCCAATGATGAGCCTCCTCAAATGAGCTCTAGGTCTTCATGAGTAAGCAAGTTAGATGCACCCCCACTAGTTCCCTTGGAGAGCTTTTAGCTCACATGTCCATCCGTTGCATGGAAATCCATACTCCTCACATCATATCTATCATATGGCCTTCATTCGCCTATGATTGTCCTCAATGTGATCCTTTCACACCTTTTTTGTCTTCCTCCTCCACCTTCTTTCTGTTTCGCCTTTTAGGTGTCAAATTTCTTGCTCACGCTCATCCATTGCATGAGGGCTCAAAATATCGAAAGGGAGTGGATCAGTTTGACTTGTACCTCCCTAGTGGTCTGGGGACGAGTCAAGATAATAATCCAAAGGAGACTAAGTGTGAAACTTTAGTAGATAGTGGTTCTCAACAATATTTTTTTATCTTGTATTCCCATATCCCTCTTCTTGCACACAAACACCATCTGGAGAAATTCGAGTCACGGACAGCGAGAGCTCTTGCACCTTTTGTTCTTTTGTTGCTTAAGTCAATACTAATATAGACTCATGCTTGTTAAGACTAGATTTGAATTGCATGTTTTGGTTGCTTTACTTAAAATTCCTTATATGGTTGTGTGGCATGTCGCCACAGAAATTATGTTTGTTATCATTTCCCTACTCGAGGACGAGCAGGAATTAAGCTTGGGGGCGTTGATACGTCCCAAACGTATCTATAATTTCTTCTTGCTCCATGCATGATTTGTGTGACTTTGCCATCTTTTTCTTGAACTTTCATACACTTTTTATCATATTTGGACTAACCTATTAACTCAGTGCACCCAGTTGCCAGTTCCTATTTTCTGCTGTTTTTGTATTTCAGGTTTTCCGGCCATTCAAAGTTCCAAATAAATCCCGGAAAAATTATATAAAAAATCAGCGACCCGCAAGCTTCCCGAATCAGCAAGGAAGGAAGGGGGTGGACCCACCAGGGCCCGAGGAGGGTCCCTGGCGTGGCCCCACCCTAGGCCGCGCCAGGAGGCCTCCTGGCTGCCCTGTGGCCCCTCTCGGTGCCCCCTTTGGCCTATATTTACCCCCCGTGATGGAAACCCCTAATATCGATCTTCTCTTCCTGTTCTCCTCTCTGTACCGCCGCCGCCGCCGTTTCAAGATCGGGGCTGCCAGGAGAAGCTGCCCCGGCACCCTTTCGGAAGGAGGAATCCCCCCGGGAGACCATCCATCGCCATGGATGCCTCCCGGATGTGCCGTGAGTAGTTCCCCTTGGACCATGGGTCCGTGAACAGTAGCTATGTGATGTACTCCTCTCCTCTTTGTGCTTTCACTTTCGATACCTTGTGAGCTGCCTCACATGATCGAGGCACCTTTGTAATTTACTATGTTGCTATGCTGAGTTTGCTGGGATTTGATGGATTATGAGATTATGTTCACATTGTGATGAGTAATATATTTGGTTCTCTTTTATATTTGTGTTCTTTATTAAATTCTTGCATGTTCTCTGTTGCCGTATTTTACTTTGGCCAAGTGATTTGTTGCAACTCCAAGAGGGAGCGTTATGCTTGATTGCGGGTTCAGCCCCTTGATGTCTAGCTTGAGTGACAGAAACATGAGACTAGGGGATGATTTGTTGCCATCGGGGATAAAATAACGGTGCTTGTACTTTTGGGTGCAAGGATTGTTTACTTTATGCATAGTTCTTTTAATGCAGTTGTCTGTTGCTTTGAGTTTACACTTTGGGTGGGATTCGCAACTTAATACCAGCGAGATGTTCTGGATACATATCTCAAGGTGGATGATTCGTAGTAGATGCAGATGGATTTTGTTCTACTTACCTTGGCGTATGCTTAGCGGCTTCCCGCCCTTCGTTGGTGAGCCCAAAGTGGAAGGCGTGATGCAGTTTAGCAGTGAGTTTCCCTCGGTGAGGATACCAAGGTTTGTCTCCCGTAGGACTCCAGATATGATAAGTAGGTGTCAGCGGCGCGACTGACGTGGACCTGCACACAGACACAGATAACTTTGTTCCCAACAAAGTTCAGAGAGGTCGTCAATCTCTCTGGTCTTGTTGTTCACAAAGGGTAAAACACAAGTGATAATGATAGCAAGTAAATGCAGAAAAGTAAAGATAGCTTGGAAACAATAATAAGGATATGGACCAGGATACGTGATGTTCTCTAGTGATGTCTCTCTCCCAAAAGACGATAAAACTGCTATGCGAGCTAAACAAATTACAGAACGGAAATTGACAGGATTATGAACGCACCGCAATGCTAACTATGCTACAAAAGAAAGGAAGAGGTTCAAAAGCACTCCCAATCTAGCAATGAACCCACAATCTAGCACAACACTCCCTCTTGGAGTCACTACCTACTACTTGGCCAAAGCAATAAACAACAACGGAGAACATGCAAGAATTACTTAGGAACAAAAATATAAAAGATCAAGACCAAATATATTACTCTATCACAATCTGAACATAATCTCATAATCCATCAGATCCGATCAAACTCAACATAGCAACTGCAGAAATATTACAAAGTTGCCTCGATCATGTAGGGCAGCTCACGAGGTCTAAACAATGAAGATCAAAGAGGGGAGGAACACATCACATAGCTACTGATCACGGACCCATGGTCCAAGAAGAACTACTCACGGGACATCCGGGGAGCATCCATGGTGGGAGGAGACTCCCGGAGGTCAATCCTCCCTCCGGCAGGGTGCCGGGACGAGGTCTTCTGGTGCTCCCGATCTTGGAAGCGCGGTGGCGGCGAAACAGAGGCGAGTTCGCGGAATAGGGTTCTGCTTCTGGAGTTTTCCCGTGACGGTGGATATATAGGAGAAAGGGGCAGCCAGAGGTGGGCCAGCGGCCCCAGGCGCCCCCCTGGCGTGGCCAGGGGTGGGGCCGCGCCGGGTGGCCACCTGGACCCCCCTTGGCCCCCCTCTGGCCCCTCCCGGGCTTTTCTCGAAGCTTCCGTCATGCTGATTTTTTATCTGAATTTTCCCGAATTTTTCTTGCACTTTTTATATGGGGGAAAACTTAAATAGAAAAACAGCAGAAAAGACGAACTGGCACTGGGGTGCACTGAGTTAGTAGGTTAGTCCAATTATGATCAAAAATGTATGAAAGTGTATCTAGATCATAGCAATATCACACAAAACATGCATGGAACGAGCATAAATTATAGATACGTTTTGGACGTATCAACATCCCCAAGCTTAATTCCTGCTCGTCCTCGAGTAGGTAAATGATAACAAGCATAATTTATGTGGTGGCATGCTAGCAACCATAAAAGAACTTTGAAAAGTAAATCAATCAAGGTTAGAGATTCAATTCAAGTCATAACAAGGAAGAGTCTATATTAGCATTGAAACAAGTAACAAAAGAACATTAGGTGCAAGTGCTCTCGCTGTCCGTGATTCGAATGTCTCCCAATGGTGTTTGCGTGCAAGAAAGGGGATAGGGAATACGAGAAAAAGTATTTTTGTGTTGAGAACTCAATCTACTAAAGTGTCACACTTGGTCTTCTTTGGAATCTTATCTTGACTCGTCCCCAGACCACTAGCCAGGTACAAGTCAATTTGATCCACTCCTTTTCGATATTTTGAGCACTCATGCAATGGATGAGCGTAATCACGAAAGTTGACACTTAGAATGGAAAAGAGAGAATATGGTGGAGGAGGAAGACAAAAAGGATAGGAAAGGCTCACATCAATGAGGACAATCATAGGCAAGAGATGCCAAATGATAGATATGATGTGAGGAGTAGGGATTGCCATGCAACGGGTGCACATACGAGCTAGGAAGCTCTCCAATATAGCTATATGCAAAAAGATCATATCTATGGAGTAAAAGGATATCAAGGGAGTACTAGTGTGGATCTCTCAAAAGGATAGTAGTGTTGCCCCTTTCTCTCTTTTTAGTTCTTTTTCTCTTTTTTCGATTTTTTTGTATTTTTTTGTGGCCTCAATGGCTCTTTCTATGTAACTCCCATTTGTCCTCTTTGGGATCTTTTAATGTGTCCACTTTGGGATCTTTTCCTCACTTAAAGGAAACACTCTATTTTACAAAAAGGTAGAGGAAATCTTTCACACTTTACAAGGTACTCAAAATCATAAAGAAGATGTAACTAACATGAAGTATGCACTGTATGCTTCTGCTAGTGTAGCAGGAACATGTATGACATGAAGATCAAGTCATGAAGAGGTGGAAGTTGCATGGCAATGTAACTCGGAAAGGCTATGGAAATGCCTTGATAGGTAGGTATGGTGGCTGTTTTTAGGAAAGATAAAGGGAGGCTTATGATGACAGAGCGTATCATGCCAATGGTTTGGATGTACCGGCGAAGGTGGACACCAACTCTCGGAGTTATAAGAAGGCAATGCACGGCACGTGAAAGGCTAGCAAAATATGGAAAGGTGGAAGTGTCAACTCTCAATACTTACATTAGTCCGAAGAACTGATGCACTTATTATCGGTAACTCTCAATCTAATGAGGAGGTTCACAAAGAGACAAGTACCCCGAGGAGGAGTGTATGGGGGTTTGGTTATCCTTGCGCATCCTCAACTCATGGTACGTGAGTGTACTCTAATATTCGACTCCTCAGAAGAGTAGTGATCTATCTAATAGTTAGAGTTCTCAACTAGTTTTGTAGGTTTTGAAAATAAACACAGATTGCCAAAATACGACACCTATCACTAATAGGCAAGAGCTCTTTAGCTTTAAAGAAGCGCTTTCGGGAGGCAGCCCGCAATGAATTTAGGTTTTCATTTTTTCTTTTGTTGTGTCTTGATGATTTTTACTACTGTAGCAACATCATTGTATCTTTATTTTTCAGCTTTGTGCCAAGTTATAGCATCTTACGGCAAGGGAAGTAAAAGTTGTGACATGCTGTCCAGAAAACAGATTCTGTCCTCGTGACCAGAAAAATTCCAGAAAAATCCCAGTTCATCCTTTTGTGCTGAATTTTTTACACAGTATGCTCTATTCAATTACAAAACTTCCGTAAGTTCTGAGTTTTTTTATTTGAGTTGCAGAAGTGCCCCTAAAAAATCTTTACTATCTGCTGTTCTGTTTTTCACAGATTCTGCCACGTTTTGTTTCTCCTAACTTTTGCAAAACTTACGCTTGCTTTTTATTTGCAAAATTTTTTTGGAACTCTTGAGAAACAGTAGATCTTCAAGAATATCTTTATATCCAGTGGAGAAAAAATTATTTATTATGGGTACTAACCTCTCTAATCAGCTTATGATGAGTTATGTATGAAGGGAGTTTTCAAGTGTGCGATGGAAGATGATGAAAGAAGATCCAGGAGTGTCAAGCGCTCAAGATTGGGGATGCCCCCATGCATCCTCAACAAATATTCAAGGAGACTAAAGCGTCTAAGCTTTGGGATGCCCCCGTGCATCCCCTTCTCCATCAACAATCATCGGTTCGTCCTTCGTCTCACTATATTTTTATCACTTCATGTGTTATGTGCTATGCTTGGAGAACTCGCTCTTAGGTTTTGTATCAAGTTAGATCCTTTCTTACTTTGTGTGGGAGAGAAACACTCTCCACTTTCAAAATTTAGAACACATCATAGGATTTTTCCTGCTTATCTTTTTGCTGTTGTGTGTTTTTTATCTTTTCATAGCTACTGCCTTGTTTAGTTTTAGTTTTAGTTTGCCTTTAGCAAGAGCCTTGGCTTTTGTTTAGTTTGTTGTTGGAACTCTTTTTAGTTTTCATCTTTATCTTGTTAAAGAGAGTTGGTTGTTGCACTGAGTTGTGTCTTGTTTTGAGAAGTAGGTACTTGAGGTTGCTATTTAATTTTAGTAGTAGCTTGCAATAGTGTTGAGGTATTGTTGTGAGTAATGTTTGAACTTTTGGTGTCAAGAGCTCTAGCCTATTAGTGATAGGTGTCGTATTTTGGGAAATCCGTGTTTATTTTCAAAACCTACAAAAACTAGTTGAGAATTCTAGCTACTAGATGGATCACTACTCTTCTGAGGAGTCGAATATCAGAGAACACTCACTTACCATGAGTCGATGATGCGCAAGGATAACCAAACCCCCATACACTCCTCCTCGGGGTACTTGTCTCTTTGTGAACCTCCTTATTAGATTGAGAATTACCGATAATAAGTGCATGAGTTCTTCGGACTAATGTAAGTATTGAGAGTTGACACTTCCACCTTCCCATATTTTGCTAGCCTCTCCTGTGCCGTGCATTGCCTTCTTCTCACTCCGAGAGTTGGTGTCCACCTTCGCCGGTACATCCAAACCCTTGGCATGATACGCTCTGTCATCATAAGCCTCCTTACATCTTTACTCAAAACAGCCACCATACCTACCTATCAAGGCATTTCCATAGCCTTTCCGAGTTACATTGCCATGCAACTTCCACCTCTTCATGACTTCATCTTCATGTCATACATGTTCCTGCTACACTGGCAGAGGCATACATTGCATACATAATGTTAGTTATATCTTCTTTATGTTTTTGAGTACCTTGTAAAGTGTGAAAGATCTCCTTTACCTTCTTGTAAAATAGAGTGTTGCCCTTAAGTGAGGAAAAGATCCCAAAGTGGACACATTAAAAGATCCCAAAGAGGACAAATGAGAGTTACATAGAAAGAGCCATTGAGGCCACAAAAAAATACAAAAAAATAGAAAAAAGAGAAAAAGAAATAAAAAGAGAGAAAGGGGCAACACTACTATCCTTTTGAGAGATCCACACTAGTACTCCCTCTATATCCTTGTACTCCATAGAGATGATCATTATGCATATAGCTATATTGGAGAGCTTCTTAGCTCGTATGTGCATCCGTTGCATGGCAATCCCTACTCCTCACATCATATCTATCATTTGGCATCTCTTGCCTATGATTGTCCTCATTGATGTGAGCCTTTCTCATCCTTTTTGTCTTTCTTCTCCACCATATTTCTCTCTTTGCCATCCTAAGTGTCAACTCTCGTGCTTACGCTCATCCATTGCATGAGTGCTCGAAATATCGAAAAGGAGTGGATCAAATTGACTTGTACCTGGCTAGTGGTGTGGGGACGAGTCAAGATAAGATTCCAAAGAGTACCAAGTGTGACACTTCAGTAGATTGATTTCCCAACAAAAAAAAATACTTTTTCTCGTATTCCCTATCCCCTTTCTTGCACGCAAAAACCATTTGGAGACATTCGAGTCACGGACAGTGAGAGCTCTTGCACCTAATGTTCTTTTGTTACTTGTTTCAATGCTAATATAGACTCTTGCATGTTATGACTTGATTTGGATCTCTAACCTTGATTGATTTACTTTTCAAAGATCTTTTATGGTTGCTAGCATGTCACCACAGAAATTATGTTGTTATCATTTACCTACTCAAGGACGAGCAGGAATTAAGATTGGGGATGTTTATACGTCCAAAACGTATCTATAATTTCTGCTTGCTCCATGCATGTTTTGTGTGATATTGCTATGATCTAGATACACTTTCATACACTTTTGATCATATTTGGACTAACCTATTAACTCAGTGCACCCCCGTGCCAGTTCCTGTTTTCTGCTGTTTTTCTATTTCAGTTTTCCCCCCTATATAAAAAATGCCAGAACAATTCCGGGAAAAATTCAAAAAAAAAATCAGCGTACAGGAAGCTTCCAGAAGATCCCGGGAGGGGCCAGAGGGGGGCCAAGGGGGGGCCAGGCGGCCACCCGGCGCGGCCCCACCCCTGGCCGCGCCAGGGGGGCGCCTGGGGCCCCTGGGCCACCTCTGGCTGCCCCTTTCGCCTATTTATCCCCCGTCACGGGAAAACTCCAGAACGAGAACCCTATTCCGCGAACTCGCCTCTGTTCCGCCGCCGCCGCGCTTCCGAAGATCGGGAGCACCAGAAGACCTCTTCCCGGCACCCTGCCGGAGGGAGGATTGACCTCCGGGAGTGTCCTCTCCACCATGGATGCTCCCCGGATGTCCCGTGAGTAGTCTTTCTTGGACCATGGGTCCGTGATCAGTAGCTATGTGATATTCTCCTCCCCTCTTTGATCTTCATTGTTTAGACCTCGTGAGCTGCCCTACATGATCGAGGCACCTTTGTAATATTTCTGCTATTGCTATGTTGAGTTTGATTGGATCTGATGGATTATGAGATTATGTTCAGATTGTGATAGAGTAATATATTTGGTTTCTATCTTTTATATTTTTGTTCCTAAGTAATTCTTGCATGTTCTCCGTTGCTGTTTATTGCTTTGGCCAAGTAGTAGGTAGTGACTCCAAGAGGGAGCGTTGTGCTAGATTGTGGGTTCATGCCTCCCCGATGACATGCTTGAGTGACAGAAACATGAGTCTAGGGGATGTGCTGTTGCCACAAGGGGGAAAACAACGGTGCTTGTGACCACGGTTACAAGGATTGTTTACTTTTAATGCAGTTGTCTATTGCTTTGGGTTTACACTTTGGGTGGGGCTTGCAACTTAATACCAGCGAGATGTTCTGGATAGATATCTCAAGGTGGATGATTAGTAGTAGATGCAGTTGGATTTCGGTCTACTTACTTTGCCGTACTGCCCGTGCTTTTGAACCTCTTCCTTTCTTTTGTAGCATAGTTAGCATTGTGGTGCGTTCATAATCATGTCAATTGCCTTTCTGTAATTTTTTTACCTCGCATAGCAATTTTATCGTCTTTTGGGAGAGAGACATCACTAGGGAACATCCCGTATCCCGGTCCATATCCTTATCACTGTTTCCACGCTACATTTACTTTACCGCTTTTTATTTGCTATCATTATCCCTTGCATTTTATCCTTTGTAAACAACAATACCGGAGAGATTGACAACCTCTCTGAACTTCGTTGGGAACAAAGTTATCTGTGTCTGAGTGCAGGTCCGCGTCAGTTGCGCCGCTGACACCTACTTATCATCTCTGGAGTCCTGCTCGAGAAAAACCTTGGTATCTTCACCGAGGGAAAACTGCTGCTGCACTACATCTCAACCTTACACTTGGGGAAACCAACGAAGGGGCGAGAAGCCATCACCGTCCCCTCCCCAGCATCCCCCTCGCCATGTTCCGCCGCCGCCCGAGACCCCCGGGGCATCGCTCGTCGTCACCGTGGCCCCTGGCCCCCGCAGGTCTCGCCTGCGTGTCCAGGACCACCGGCATGGACGCCTCCTTCAACGACGACAACGAATCGAACCCGAGACGTGTGGTGTGCCCTTCCCTTCGCCGTTCCCCTTCCACCTCGGCCCGGCGCCTCGTCGCCGAATTGCCGCCTCCACGGGCCTCTCCATCGCGCTCCATGTGAGCCTCCTTCTCGTTTCCCCCACACCCCTCTGCGTTTTGGCCACCGGAGCAATGAGCCTGTGCTCGGCCGTCGCCGCCGTTCTCCATGGACGCGCGCACGTGTTGCGGCTGCTCGGGCGCGTCCAGAGTGCCTATGCGCGTGCTCACCGCGCGCAAGACCGCCCCGGCGTGCCACTCTGCTGCGGCTCTCCCTCGCCGGAGTTTCCCCTCTGCTCGCCGCCGGCACAGCCGTGCTATGGCGTGTGCCACTCGCAGGTGGGCCGGGGCCCTGCTAATCTCCTGTTAGGCCTAAGTACCCCCCCGGTTAGATTAGTCTCTGTTAATCAGAGAGATAACCCCCCCGTTTTTTACATATGACATGTGGGGCCCTAACTAATTATCTGTTAAAATAACTGTTAGTTAGGTTGTCTCACTGACAGGTGGGCCACTGGACATTTTAAATAAATAGAAAACTAGTTAATAAACTAACAGTCACTTACACCTGGGCCCCCCCGTCTGGTTTTATTAATAATGTGTTATAAATATTATCTGTTAGTATGACATGTGGGTCCCCCACTATTTATTAGATAATTTAAAAACAATTTAGATAATAAGTCACTGAAAAGTGGGACCCACTGGTCAGTATTAAAATATATATAAATAATATTGAATAAATAATAAAATAAAATAGTAATTGATTTATAAATGATTTAGAAATTGATAAAACTTTAAAAATCAATATCTTTTAAACCGTAAGTCGGATCAAAAAACTTTGTACATGAAAATTGATCAGAAAAATATAAGGAATACAAATACACTATCCGTATGTCTACCATACCCCCTAACACCACGAACATCGACGTTCCCCCTCCGGACCGTTTGTCCGATAAATTTCCCGATACCGTTAAGCACTCCGGATGAATTTATTTCGAACACGAAAGTTGTTCGGAATAGATAAACTAACCCGGATACACCACCCACACATGTGTCGGATGTCCACGACACCTCCGACATGATTCCCCCCCCCTCCGGACACCATGTCCGGTAATCACCCGGAGCCGGTATTCCATCCCCGGAGGAATTTTCGCTCCGAGCTTGTTGCATCGTACTACGTTAGATCATCGTTTGCATTTCATTTGTCATGCCTTGCTTTGATTGCTATGATTTTCTTGTATTTACTGTTTCTTCCCCCCCTTAATCTCCGGTAGACCCCGCTGCTACCGCCGACTACACCGCTGTCGTGTACGACTATGTCGTCGACGACAGTACCCCTACCGTCGAGCTTCCAGGCAAGCTGTGCCACTTCACCTCTCCCTCATATCGCCTACTTGTCTTTACTTGTCTATTTGCACTAGGCATTGCTGCTGCTATGTTACAATCGTATTCAACTGCATATCTTATCATTGTTGCCCCTTGATTACCTTTTTGATGTCCTATGCTGCCTATACATATATAATATATACAACAGTGGACCCTGCGCTTTGCTAGTCAATAGGTTTAGTTAGCGGGCCGTGATCACTCTGGGAGTGATCGTGGAACGATACCTTATAAACGGCTATAGGTACGTTCAGTGCAGACACCGATACAGCCCCCTACCCCGGCTCTGCCAAGCCACCTCAAGTGTGAGCTATCGAGGAGAAATCCTTGTACTCCACTCGAGGCTGACTTTGTATAGCCGGCCTAGGGTACTGATCCACGGGTGTCCTCAGAGGTAAGGATTCGGGTGACCCAACGGTGCCCGCGCAGAGTATCTTAGTGGAACGACGGTTTAGGTGTATTCCACCGGTGTGCGGCGGGCCTGGTACCGTTCGTGCCCGAAAGATACCCTTTTGTACGAAAGTCGAGCTCTTCGGAGCAAACGCGAGACAAGGTAAGGAGACGGTTCACCTTGTCTGTAACCGCATGAGTTGGTGGGACGACAGGGCAGGCGGCCATCGGCTCTGGTTATGGGGGTGGACCTGTCTGCTGTCGTTGTCTGCGACTCACTTAAATAAGGACAGCGATCACGGTTGTTCCGACAGAAAATAATTAAAACACTTAATGGATTCGGCGGATGACTTGAGTAGCCATTGGCTTGTATGCACTACCTCCACGTGGGATTACGGTGTGGGCCCTCTGCGTTGTAGCCTCGTTCGAGGGCTCTTCAGACGTCAGCAATACCGCGGCCTGCGCCGGGATTGGACCGCCTACTCCGGTAGTGGGAGGTGGGTCTGCTTCACCGGCCAGCCACGCACCGCATAGGAGTACAAAGGACAGGGGTCCAAAGTTCCTTTGTACTTAGGAGTAGACCGGCAGATGGCCTCTCTTTTTGAGCTCGAAGGATGGACTCCGGCGTATCGGATAGCCTCGGTGGGGCATTCCCTAACATGGTGTACGCCACCCTGGAGATCCGAGCGTGCAGACGTAATTATCAGTGCACCCCTGCAGGGAAGATTAATCTATCAGATAGTCGTGTCCACGGTAACAGGACGCTTTATGCTGAAGCCAGATCCTACCACTACAAACGATATCTTATACTTGTTGGTTCCGAGTTTTGCTTCCTCGCGGGGATGTCGAGGGAGGGAACTCGGAGGAATGATTAATGTATACAACTTACTGTTATACAATGTTGCAGCAACTTCTGCTACATTGTTACTTTACTGCTTTATATTGACTGGTGGCTGATTCTTCCCCCATGCTTCAAGACTCGTCGGAAGATGCTAGTCTTTGATAGGCTTAGCTTATTCCCTCTTACCCTGGTATTTATATCTTGAAGTCCACTATACATCCTCCCCTTTCATTTGATACATTGCATACTGCTTAGTAGCCTGGTTTAAGTCGTGCGGAGTATGCTAGATACTCACGCTTGTTTTATTTCCTTTATTGCTTTGCCTGATCGGCCGCTGAAGTCGACGATGGAGCCCAGGAGCAGGAGTACCCCAGCGGAGCCTACTACGACGTCGAGTACCCGACTGACCAGGAGTAGTTTCGGTGGTTCCTAGGCAGGAGGCCTCGCCCTTTCGATCTGTATCTTTGATATTATTGTGCTAGCCTCCTCTAAGGAAAAACTTGACTAACTACGTCTGTACTCAGATATTATGCTTGTATGACTTATGTATTTGGATCCTCGGATCCCTGGTTTGTAGTATTGTATCCTTTATCTTATTTGAGTCTAGTGTTGTGTTGTGATATTTACCATAGCACCTTGATCTCGATCATGTACCCTACGTGTATGATTACTGTACGTGATCGTAAATCAAGGGCGTTACAAGTTGGTATCAGAGCCGACTGCCTGTAGGAAACCCCTAACCACTACCTGGTCGATGTTGCGTCTAGTCTTTGCAAAAACTATTATGCTAACTTAATGTTTGGCTTACGGCCCACATTGTTATCACTACGTGTGATATCTATGGTATTAGGATCCTTTTTCTCCTTACCTATGTTCTGGGATTCCACCTTCTTATCCTTGCTGGTAAGGTTTACTACCACTGACATTAGGATCACGTTCTCTTGATTCCACCCGGTCATTTCTGGTGCTTACCCCTCTAGTCGTGTCACAGGAGTTCGGACCCCAGGTCCCGGACCGTGGATCCCCTTTCTCATTCAGGGAAGGCCTCGCGTCCTCTGGTACAAACTCTTGTGGCCAACACTTTTCTTGCGGCGTGATTGACATAGTGGAATCTATGTCGCGTCGTGTATTCCTTACAGCGGTCGACGCGTCTCCAAGTGAGTTCTTTCCCTTGAATTTCTACGACGTTATGCTGCCCGATTTTCGGATTGATTATATGTGTGGATGTGTACGTCTTATATGACTACTCCGATATATCCGTGCCTCCTCGATTATCGTATTACTTTATACTTGTTTCGGTATCTCGATAAAATTTTCATCTCTGAAATGCCCCTATTAAATTTTAGCAGGATGGTTAGACCCGCTGGTCGTGGTCGTGGTGCCCACGATCCACCTCCGCCGCCGGACTACATGGCCGCAATGATGCAGCAGTTCCAGATGAACCAGGTGTTCATGCAGGGAGTGATCGATCAACTCCAGAACCAGAACCAGAACAACAAACAGAACCATCAGCACAGTGTTGACCTGCAGGGCTTTATGCGACTCCGCCCCCTACCTTCCACCACCCTAAGCAGCCCTTGGAAGCCGATTATTGGCTCCGCGATGTCACTCGCCAGTTGGAGTCTGCTGGCATGAACGCACTGAACTATGTCACCTTCGCAACTTACCTCCTGAGAGGCCCCGCTTCCCAGTGGTGGTACACCCACAAGAGCTCTCTTGCTGAAGGAACCGTCATCACCTGGACTGAATTCAAGGCGGCTTTCCGTGCACGTTACATCCCTCAGGAGATTATGAACCGCATGAAGGCGGAGTTCCGCAACCTCGTTCAGGGCAGTAAATGTGTCGAGGCATATGAGCGGGAATTCCTTCACCTCTCTCGTTATGCGGGTAGCGACCTTCCAGATGATGCTAGCAGGCAGGAGAATTTCCGTGATGGACTCAACCCAGATCTCCAGCTAGCCCTTGCACTGCACGTCTTCCCCGACTTCGCCACCATGGTGAACTAGAGTATCACACTGGAGACCGCTCAGTTCAAGTACAAGGGTGCGCAGAAGCGCTCTCGTGAAGTTGGCTCATCTTCGGGCGCAACTGTATCGACCTACTACTCCTGCACCAAGACCCTCGTATATCACACCTCGTCTGCCTCCGCCACCACAGAGGCAACCTAAGCCGGAGACTACTCCGCCCAACAATGCACCCCTCCGTCCTCAAGATGGCCTTTGCTTCAAGTGTCGTCAGCCAGGACACATTGCCAGGGACTGCCCCCAAGCACAGAATCAGCTGATAGTTCACTCCTTCGGCCGCGGACATGGTCGTGGCAACCCAGGACCCCCAACTATAATACTGGGTCCGCTTCTCGTACTCGCGGGCATGCATACAACATCAACGCTGAAGAAGCTCAGGATCAACTCGCTACCATGATGGGTACCCTTCTCGTTAATGCATTACCTGCTACTATTTGATTTGATTCAGGAGCATCGCATTCATTCATGTCGGAAGCATTTGCATTGGCACATAACTTCATGCTCGAAAATATGGACCCACCGATGGTTGTTCGCACCCCGATAGGCCAATGCCGAACCACCAAGTTGGTGCCAAATACCACCGTTGAAGTCGAAGGAAGTGTATTCCTTGTTTCCCCCATTATTCTGAAGTCTTCCACCATAGACCTCATTCTCGGAATGGATTGGATGAAGCTACACCATGCCGCACTCTATTGTGGCACCAAGTCTGTCCAACTTTTTCACCCCTCCGGTGAGATTGTGAACCACACCACCCAACTAACCCAAGATGCTGAAGCGCAGATCTATGCATTGAATACCTTGAATGCCTCCCCCTTGCAGGAATCGAGCACATTTCCATTGTCCGTGAATTTCTCGATTTCTTCCCAGAAGAACTGCCGAGAATACCCCCTATCCGAGAAGTCGAGTTTGTCATCGACTTGAAACCCAGTACTACCCCTATCGCCAAGCGTCCTTACAAGATGCCGCCACATAAACTCCTTGAACTTAAGAAGGAAATTGACGAAGCTCTTCGGAACGGTTTCATTCGCCCAAGTTCCTCAGCTTGGGGAGCACCTTCGCTCTTCATCAAGAAAAGTGATGGTACCAACCGTCTGGTCCAAGATTACCGGCCAATCAACCAAGCCCCCATCCAAAACAAATATCCACTTCCCCGGATCAACAATCTGTATGATCAACTTGCCGGATCAAAGGTGTTTTCGAAACTTGACTTGAGGTTGGGTTATCACCAAATCCGAGTCTGTGAAGAGGACATTCCCAAGACCGCCTTCATTACTCGATATGGTTCATACGAGTACACCGTCATGTCCTTTGGCTTGACGAATGCCCCAACCACCTTTTCCCGATTGATGAACTATATATTCATGGAATACCTCGACAAATTTGTCCTGGTCTATCTGGATGATATCTTAATATACTCCAAGAATGAATAAGAACATGCCGAACATCTTCGTCTTATTCTGGAAAAGCTTCGGGAACACAAAATCTATGGAAAGTATTCTAAGTGTGAGTTCTGGCTACCCAAGGTAACCTACCTTGGTCATGTGATTTCCAAGGATGGCATTGCCATCAACCCTGAACATATCCAGGCTATTCTGGATTGGACTCCTCCCAAGACTGCCAATCAAGTCAGAAGTTTCCTCGGCCTCTCTAGCTATTGCCGCCGTTTCGTCGAGAACTTCTCCAAGATTTCCAAGCCACTAACTAATCTTCTTCACAAAGGCGTCAAGTTTGAGTGGATGGATAAATGTCAGGAAAGTTTCCAAGCTCTCAAGGACAAGCTCACTTCTTCCCCAGTGCTTGCTCCACCTGATACTCGGAAGGACTTCGTGATTTACTGCGACGCATCTCATCAAGGATTAGGTTGTGTCCTAATGCAAGAGCGCAAAGTGATTGCTTATGTCTCTCGTCAGTTGCGTACTCACGAAGACAAATATCCAACCCATGACCTCGAATTGGCAGCAGTAATTTATGCCTTAAAGCTGTTGCGAGGTTACCTCGTCGGTAATCGTTGCGAGGTCTACACCGACCACCAAAGCCTGAAGTACTTGTTTACTCAGCCTGACCTGAATCTCCGCCAGCAAAGATGGCTCGAGACAATAGTCGATTTCAACATGGGTATTCATTATACCCCTGGCAAAGCGAATGTAATGGCCGATGCCTTAAGTCGCAAAGCCTACTATAGTGAACTTGAAGTTCAGATACAGCAGCCACTCCTATATGAAGAGCTCCGCAAGTTGAACATTGAGATTGTTCCTTAGGGCCATGTGAATTCCCTGGTTATCGAGCAAGACCTTGACTCCAAGATCAAGGGTAGAAAACATTATGACTCTGAAATTCAAAAGATCAAGCGCTATGTTGAAAGTGGAAAACCTTCGCCTTTCACCATTGATCACGATGATTATGATAAACTGTATTTCAAAGGTCGTTTAGTGGTAAATACCGCAAGGGCCAACCAGAACTCAGCCCCGGATGTCATGAAAGAAGCTCATGATACCCCTTTGTCGATTCACCCTGGTAGTACCAAGATGTACCAAGATATTCGTCAACGGTGCTGGTGGTCTAACATGAAGCAAGACATTGCGCGTTATGTCAAAGAATGTGACATTTGCCGTCGCGTCAAGGCAGAACATCAAAGACCTGCTGGAACTCTGCAACCACTGTCTATTCCTGTATGGAAGTGGGACAAGATCGAAATGGACTTCTTCACCGGTTTTCCTCGATCACAAAAGGGTCATGATGCCATCTTTGTCGTCATTGACCGATTTTCCAAGGTTGCTCACTTTCTGCCAGTCAAGGAGACAATCTCTGCTAGCCAGTTGGCAGACTTATATGTTTCCAGAATTGTTTCCCTCCACGGAATTCCATTGTAGATCAGTTTAGAACGTGGTAGCATTTTCACCTCAAGATTTTGGGATAGTTTCCAAGAAGCTATGGGAACTCACCTAAGCTTCAGTACTGCTTATCACCCCTAGTCGCAAGGCCAAGTTGAACGAGTTAACCCAAGTGCTTGAAGATATGCTTCGAGCTTGTGTCATCTCCTTCGGCAAGAAATGGGAGGAATTTCTTCCATTTGCTGAATTCTCGTACAACAATAGCTATCAAGCTAGTCTGAAGATGGCCCCCTTTGAAGTTCTCTACGGACGTAAGTGTCGAACCCCTCAGAATTGGTCAGAAACTGGGGAACAAACCATCATTGGTCCGGAAATTATCCAGCACGCTGAAGATCAGGTTCGCGTTATCCGTGAACATCTTAAAGCTGCTCAGTCTCCTCAGAAGAGCAATTATGATTGCAAGCATAAGGAAATGGTCTATCAGCCTGTAAGGCCCGATATGAGGTACTGTTCCAGATCTAGATGTTTCCATCCAGATCCGGGGACGAAGCACATATCGGTCCCACCGCGACATATGACAAAGTCATATGCCCCGGATTTCCAACATGATATCACAAAATTACAGATACAAGGATACAACATCTCATAAAATCGGCATACAACTGCCTTAAATATAATACAACAGCGGAAGATACCTGTCTGAGTACAGACTATAATCAAATTCCTAGTGGCAAAAGAAAAACATCGATCCCATAACCACACGGGTCCAGGCCCTCCGCCGGGATCCGCCTAACTAGTCGTCGTCGAGTCTCCACGTGAAACGTCGATCACCATACCTGTTGTCGATCAAGAACCCTGAAAAGAGTTTGGGGGTAGTATCATGAGTACAGAGGTACTCAGCATCCAACTGTAGTGGTCATCTGACCCAGCAAGGACTTCATCACTCGACATTCTAGGACAACTAGTAGTTTATGGTAAGGATGGGGTAAGTGGTGAGGTTGCTGCCGCACTAGCATATATGAAATGGCTAACGATCTAGAGAGTAAGATAAGAAGCCAAGCATTCGATGAGGAATCGCCTCCAACAAGTCTTGCTATTAACTACTTACGCAATCATAACACCTATCCTATCATTGTCCTCCTCTTCGCATCCCGACCAAGAAGAAGGACTCAAGGCACACACACACATTGATCAAGTTATATTAAGATTATCTCAGTTGTTGTTGTCTATGAACAAGGAGTAGGTCTCAAGTCATCCATAACCGTGGAAACGGCTTCTCGAAAAGATTTAACCCTGCAGGGGTGTACCAACTTCCCATTACAAGGCTCCGCATGCATGCCCATCTCTCTCAGTTGCTACCCATGACAGGCAAATTTAGTCCCAAGAGATCTGGAACGACAGGTCCCTCTAACTAACAACGCACAAATCCGGGTGGCCCCCGGTGAGTCGAGATCCAACTCAAAAGCCGGCCGCGCTCTCGAGTCGGCCTCTACCGTCTGGACGAGGTCGGGGTAACTAAACCAACACTGTGGATAGCCCCCGAGCTTCCAGGTTTGGACCAACAACGAACTCTGTCTCCATTGGCCCGAGTTGTTTGAAAACCTGCGAGGTCGACACTCGCACACACACGTTTTGCAAAAGGTAAAACCAGCTTGGGCCACCACTAGAAATGTTTGAAGCTAGATAGGTAAGTACGATAGGAGCAAAACGAATTGATCGTATGCTACTTGCTCTTGACCGTTCCTTCAAAATAGCCAATGTACGAATTCCTCTAATCATTGCTTGCTCGACCATGTATTTGTTCCAATTAGAAACATTAACAGTTCTGGACGTACCAAGTAGTATCCAGAGATTCAGGCTCTCACGTGCACCAAATTTGTAGTAGAAAACATGAGAGAGATGAGGGTACCCGGCTATGAAGAAACAATGTCAAGTAGACAAATATTCCAACTTAAAAAATAGAAAAATTGTTTAATTTGTATACAACCCAACAACTGCTGTTACTTAATGAACATACAAAATCTGCAAAATTCATTTGCAGCAAGTTCTGCAGGCCATGTAAGCATGTAGAAAACATATTGAACTGCACAATAGTATAATTACGATAATTCACAGTCCTAAATTAAATTCAAGACCTTGAGCATTGATTCCAAGGATATATTATTATCTTTTATATATAATTTTATCCTTTCAACTGTAAATCACCACAATCATCTGAAAATAAATACCCATGCATAGCTATTTTCACTAAACATTACCACACTACATGGCGAGCGGGTGCAATGGGTAAACCACTATATGCAGGACGGATGGTTGGAACTGGCCAAGGAAAGTTGTATGTTGCAAACATATATTGTACTCTACTGATAAGAGTAAGGTCAAGCTGCTGCTGCTTGCAAGGAAAGTGTGCATGGTGGGTGTCTTGTTGTAGTTGCAGACCACACTGATCTTTAACTCGCAGGATAGTGCGGCACCTTCCTTGATCAACCTGTACGGCAGCTGTAATAAAACACTCATAGTTATGACATGAGATAACAGGAGAAAAATCACTCACCGGTTCAAGACTCCTAGAAGAAATTGAAGCACACCACGTAACACTTTCTTGTTTATCTACATGGTATTTACATGGTCTTCTCTGCAGCGTCCTGAGATCTTTGACACAACACTACCCGAACTCCAGGATGCCAAATAGCGAGATTGTCGTGAAACACTGGAATCAGCGAGAGGTTGTCCGTTGTCCCCGACATATACGTTGTCATAGCTAATGGCTGTTCCAGATGAGGCGTTGCAGAGGTAGACGTTCAATAGTTTGGGGTATGGCGGGGGCGAGTAAGCTCAAAAGAAATCAGTAGCAGAAAGCCAAGCGAAGAGAAAAGCTTGGGGAGAGGGCTCCAGGTTGAATCCCTACAAACCGTGAAAAATATTGATTCGATCGGTAAAAAAATATCAATAAAAAATAGTGTGAGAAAACGAACCTGATCCATATGAGCAAAATAACTTTGATTCAATGAACTCCTTGAGGACATGGGATCCATGGCCCAAGTTGATTGATTTAGTTTGACAGAGAGTCGATGGATTTCATGCCGCTAGATCTGCTTCAGGTTGTTACGAGGGGAGAGAGTTTTATTAGGCCACAGGGAAGGTGAAGTATATAAGAAATTAAGAATATATCATTGAGACAATCATATTTCTTTGAGCTTCGTAAGGATAAACATTTGTCATATTAAACAAAAAAAAGATTTAGATGGGTTAATCTAGACCGTAATAATTCGGTCCCAGCAAATAAACGGTTCATATTTTTTGTTTTTTCTAATTAACGTGGGAATTTCTAGGAAGTGCCTAATTAGTATAGGTATAGATTGTGCTTAGAAATATTTTCCATGGTCTTTTTAAGTGGTGTAAACACTCTCTTGATATTATAGCTGAAGGAGAATTTTTAGAGTATGATGAAGCTAGAGCTCTTGATATTTTGCATAGTCTATCTAGCTATTTTGTTTATAATCGCAATATTGATACTATTGTAGATAGACTTGCCACTATTCAAAAGAGGATGGATGCTCTAGACTTGAGGAAAGTAGAAAAATTAAGTCCAACAAGAAAGAAATGTTGGAGATAGATAATGATTGGGAGCCCTTTGTTAGGATTAGCATCTCTAACCAAGACTTACTTGCTTTTTGTGATATTGGATCCATGGTTTTTACTATGTCAACATTAGTTTATGATGGAGCTTCTCCATCACCATGCATGCTTCCCGGATGAACCGTGAGTTGTCCACCTTGGACCATGGGTCTATGATCAGTGGCCATGTGATGTTCTCCTCCCCTCTTTGTTCTTCATGGATTAGACCTCGTGAGCTGCCCTACATGATCGAGGCACATATGTAACATTTCTTCTATTGCTATGCTGAGTTTGCTGGAATCCGATGGATTATGAGATTATGTTCAGATTGAGTTTGAGTAATATATTTGATTCTCCTCTTTTATATTTATGTTCTAGAGTAATTCTTGCATGTTCTCCGTTGTTGTTTATTGCTTTGGACAAGTAGTAGGTAGTGACTCAAAGAGGGAGCGTTATGCATGATTGTGGGTGCATGCCCCCTGATGACTAGCTTGAGTGACAGAAACATGAATCTAGGGTATGTGTTGTTGCCACAAGGGGGAAAAGAACGGTGCTTGTACTTGCGGGTGCAAGGATTCTTTACTTTACGCAAAGTTCTTTAATGCAGTTGTCCGTTGCTTTGAGTTTACACTTTGGGTGGGATTCGCAGCGAGATGTTCTAGATAGATATTTCAAGGTGGATGATTAGTAGGTAGATGCAGATGGATTTCGGTCTACTTGTCTTGGCATAGCACCCATGCTTTTGACCCTCTTACTTTATTTATAGCATAATTAGCATTGGTTTACGCACATAATCCTGTCAATTGCCCAGCTGTAATTTGTTTACCTCGCATGGCTATTTTATCATCTTATGTGAGACATAATCCTCGAGAGAGACATCACTAGTGAACATCATGGGACCCCGGTCCATATTTCCAATACTATTTACACCCACTATCAATTTACTGTTTTATTTACTTTTCCGTTGCTATCACTATCATTATTATCCCGTGCTTTTTATCCTTTTTAAACAACAAGACCGGAGGGATTGACAACCTCTCTGTACTCGTTGGGAGCAAAGTTATCTGTTGTGTGTGCAGGTCCACGCCAACCGCTAATCTCTGGCGCCGTGGTCACCTTCCTGTCGTTGTCGGAGTCCTACTAGAGACAAACCTTGGTATCTTCACCGAGGGAAATTTGTTGCTGTCTACATCTCAACCTTCCACTTTAGGTAACCAACGAGGGGGCATTAATTCGTACCATCATCAGGCAAGACGAAAAGGTGCTAGGATGGGCCTAGGCCGTGGTGGTTTAGTTGGGCCCGAGGCCTGTAGGTTTGGGCTGGGATTCTTTTTCCTTTTTATTTTCTGCTTTTTATTTTCTCTAAGTTGTTTTGCTCTGGATAAAATAGCAAAGCATTTTGTAAAATCCTCAAAACTTTTATGTGACCTTACATTGCATAACACTAGCCACTCATAAGTTTTGGGAATTTTTGAAATTCAAGTAATTTGAATTTCAATTCAAGTAGGGTTATTATTTAATTTCCAAGCCCTACTTGGACTTTATGAAAAATCTTAGGGAATGAGGTTGGACCCACAACACATGAAATGTGATCATGCCCATTTATAGAGATTTTCAAAATGTTCAGAAGATTTTTGGAAAAAGATATTTCTCTGGCCATTTGAATTAAATTCTTTAGGGCTTTTCTTTTCTCCAATTCAATTTCTTTTGAAATTTTTATCATGATGCAAAATTACCAACTAACCCTAGCACATACGTAAGTTGGGGCTGTGGCAACTCGCCCCCACTCAAAAGAATCTCGTCTCGAGATTCAGAAGTCGTCGGGAGGAAGTTGGGGTACTCGACACGGAGGCGGTCTTCTCTTTCCCATGTTTCTTCTTTCTCGGAGTGGTGTGACCATTGCACTTTGAGAAACTTGATCTTCTGACGACGAGTGACACACTCTGCGGAATCAAGAATACGAACAGGGTACTCTCAATAAGAAAGGTCATCTTGGAGATCAAGCGTTTCATGGTCGACTCGCGGATGGGGTCCTTGAAGCAACGCCTGAGTTGTGACACATGGAATACATCATGTACTCGAGAAAGGTGCGGGGGTAGTTCAAGTCGGTAGGCAACTTCTCCATGTTTAGCAAGAATGTGGAAAGGTACGATGTAACGTTGGGACAACTTGCCTTTGATACCGAATCGTTGGGTACCCTTCAGAGGAGTAACCCGAAGGTAAGCCTTCTCATCAATATTGTAGCTCTCTTCCCTATGATAACGATCATAGTAGCTTTTATGACGAGATTGGTGGCTTTCAATCGATCACGAACAATGCGAACTTGTTCTTCTGCTTCCTTGATCATATCCGGTCCAAAGAATTGTCTTTCACCGGTTCTGACCATTTTATGGGTGTTCGACATCTTCATCCATAGACGAATTCAAGAGGAGACATGTTCAGACTAGATTGGAAGCTATTGTTATAAGGAAATTTGGCAAAAGGAAGAGATTTCTTCCAATTCTTTCCGAAACATATAACACAAGCTTTGAGCATGTCTTCGAGAATTTGGTTAACCCTTTCAACTTGATCGCTAGACTGAGGATGGAGAGTTGTACTAAAGGAGAGATGAGTTCCCATAACATTTTGAAAGCTTCCCCAGAATCTAGAGGTGAAAAGGCTACCACGATCAGAATTGATTTCCAAAGGAATACCATGAAGAGACGCAATTCTAGAGACATACAAGTCCGCTAACTGCCTAGCAGTTATAGACTCGCGAACTGGAAGGAAGTGAGCAACTTTTGAAAGTCGATCAATGACAACGAAGATGGCATGATTTCCTTTCTGGGTTTTTGGAAAGCCGGTCATGAAGTCCATACCGACCTTGTCCAATTTCCACTCGGGAATAGACAATGGTTGAAGTGTACCTGCAGGTCTTTGGTGATCTGCCTTAATGCGATGACACACATCACATTCGGCAACAAATTGAGCAATGTCTCTCTTCATCCTAGTCCACCAAAATCTCTGGCGTAGATCTCGGTACATTTTTGTGCTACTAGGATGAATTGAGAGGGGAGTGTCATGAGCTTCCTTAAGGATCAGATGCCTTAGGTCTTGATTCTCAGGGACTACTAAACGATTTTCAAAGAATATCGTTCCTTGATCATCTACAAAGAAACATTTAGCATCTCCGCTAGCAATGTTCTGCTTGATCTCTCGAATACCACTATCATGTTTCTGGGCGGCTATGATTTGATCCTCAAGGGTTGGTTTCGCCACCAGGGTTGATTTGAACTATCTGAAGATTCAGCTTGCGCAATTCCTCGTGAAGAAGTGGTTGATACTGTTGTAACATGAGGTTGTTACAATACGACTTACGACTTAGTGCATCAGCCATGACATTGGCTTTGCCTGGGGTATATGAGATTCCTACGTCGTAATCTTTTATCAACTCTATCCAGCGTCTTTGCCTGAGATTAAGATCTGGCTGGGTGAATATGTATCTGAGGCTTTGGTGATCATAATAGATCTGACAGTGATTACCGAGGAGGTAATGTCGCCATATCTTCAGGGCATGAACTACGGCAGCGAGTTCAAGATCATGGGTAGGATAGTTCTCTTCATGTGGACGCAACTAGCGTGAAGCGTATGCTACCACATGTCGATCTTTCATAAGTATGCATCCTAACCCTTGCCATGAACCATCACAATAGATATCGAAATCCCTTTTTGTGTCTGGAGGTGCAAGTACAGGCGCAGAAGTCAATCTTCTTTTTAGCTCTTGAAAGCTTTCCTCAATACTGGAAAAAAGGTCTCTAATGGCGCACTTTGGGTGCGCCATTACTAGCACGCCATTAGTAAGTGATAGTAATGGCGCACATTTGGTGCGCCATTACTATCATGGACACTAATGGCGCACCAGGAGTGCGCCATAACTAAGGCCAGCCATGCGCCACTAATGTTACTGGTCCAACCACATGTGTGTCTTGTGCTCTACGTTACTAATGGCGCAAATTTAGGAAGTGCGCCATTGCTGTGTTTCTCTACATGCGCCACTGAGGTACACTATGTGCGCCATTACTATGAATATTAGTTTTTTCTTTTCTTTTGCTTTTCTGTATTTGCACAGGTTACAAACAGATATAAACAACAGATTTATAAACAACACAGATATAAACAACAGATTTATCGAATACAATAGAAGATTAGTCTCCGATTACAAATCATCATATTAGTCTCTGAATTCAAAATACCGAACAAAGTTAGAACATTACAAGTCTCGAGTAGCGAGTTTGTCTTCACATTACAAGTCAATATCTAAACTACCATGACATTGAAGAAGAGGGTGGCGGTCACGATGAGCATCATCGTGACCAAAGTGATCTTCATCCGGTTCCTCCTCCGCTCCCTCCTCTCCCCCGCTAGATAGCGCGCGTATCTAGCTTCCGCCTCCGCCCTTGTGGGGTACCCTTTGTAACAGTTACCGCTAAAACGGTGAACCTATCTCCGACAATCCTCTCAATCGCCGTAGACTCCGGGAATCCTACCAATGTACACAGCATACGACGGCATCTGCTTTATGCACCGGACAAACAAAACGTTAAGAGCAACTTACAGATAATATTTAAGCAGTACATACGTATACAACAAAATTAAGGACCAAAGGAAGAGAAAAGAAACACACATTAATAGCACACGGTTCATGGTCCTAGTAATAAATAGCATCGATTACATATAAGTTGAATGATGACTGTTTAAACTACGGAGACATATGTACATACAAGTTCATAAAATTTTATACAACACACACAAGATCTCGTCGACAGTCCAGAACTACATAGCTAGGCGCACGGGCATCAAGAGTTTTGACTCCGCTCACGGGCCGGAGCGTGGGTGAAGCCGCCGTCTTTCGTGATGGTCATGAATGAGCGATCGCCCTCAGCCTGCAATCTTAGAATTGTATCTATTTCACGGTTGGACAGATGATTGTTGAGGTAGAACTCCCCCGTGTTACGAAGGACATCTTCAGAGATGATTTATGCCAACTCTGACTGGATGCGAAAGAATTCTTGTCTGAGGTCGGCGTCTTGGATTTCCGACAAGCGTTCGGCCCAGTGCTTGAGATGAGCTGGCAGCGTAAGCTGCTGCTGGTCCCATACGAACGCCTGCATGTGATGGATGGCGTAGTAGGCATCCTTCTGACCGCCAGGCGGCTGCTTGACGCAGGCAAACTTTGTTACGTGAGTGAACACATGCGCGCCGTACCTAACAACTTCCTTCTTGAAGATGCCTCCAGATTTGGAGTAGCGCGAGAGAGCCTCATCGAGAACTTTCTTGATATTTGTGTAGTCTTTGTTTGACTCACGGTCCGGGTCCAAATACGTGTCCATGGACCATTTCGGGCTTAGAGCAATGAGTGTGCACTTTGTTTCATCACTGCACACAACACGGATGTTAGGAGGAAAAGAACTACCGAATTCTAAGCAACCTAATGTACGTTACGGGGACGTGAGGGGATGACTTACTCAGGAAAGTAAGGTAGGAGGAAGTTGTCCTTATCCTGTTTCGTCAGAATGACGCCTTCGAGGTAATCACTAGCGAGTCGCCGGTCCCCGGAGCTGCACAAGAGCTTGGCACGCATGTAGAAGGGGTCGACTAGAACGATGTTCGGGGTCTTGTCTCTAATTATCTGCATCTCCATACTGAGCGCAAATAGCCGAACGAATGTGTAGTGCAGCGGAAAAAGGTGAAACATAGCGAAGATGTCATCAAACCGCAGGAAGATCACACATCCGATGTCGCAAGCAACAAAGCCGTTTCCCTCTAGCACCTTGGTGGTGAAAACCGGGTATGCCACATCATTCTCTCTGAGTAGCCGCGTCTCTGTATTTAGAACAATGTCATACAGACTCTTCATAGCACCGGTTGCAGCATCAAGCATTGCAGTAGATAGCATCGGCCTATCCGCCACATGCACCCTCGACATGATTCCGTCGGGTCTTGGTGGCCCGTCTTGAGCACGGATCATCGGTGCCGGCTGGCTCGCAGTAGTGGGAACCTTCCTCCTTGTCCATCCCTTCTTCTTCGGCTTCTCATGTAATGGGACCTTTACCTGCTCGGAGAACGCCTTCCTGAGTGTGTTGGGGCTGATAAAATTTCGCGCCTCGGCCGTCTCAGCCTCGGTGAAGGCGGTAGCTGGAGGCATCTCCTGAGAACTGAACAGTCGACGCTTATTGTTGGAAATCATCTCCGCGCTACGAGATGGGTGGGAGGAGTCTTTTGCACCCAGGTTTGGTTCTTGAGAAGCAGGCGGGAAAAGGCCGTCCATGTCGCACCCACCGTGTTCGTCGTAGAAGTCATTGACACGGGCAAGTAGTGTATTTGCTGGTGTTGCTCCGATCTTGTGCCACATCGATGTCTGTGGGGTGGTGGCCCGGATCAGCCGTCGGCGTTGTAGTGGTCTTGGCATGGCTTGGCGCCGGCACGACTCGCGGTGGGGTGTAGAAGTTCCCCACCCCCAAACGAATCTGGCCCTTCGGCCAAACACTACTAGGGAATAGCCTTTTAGTGGCGTCAATTTTTTGCGTTTAGTGGCGCATTTCAAATGCGCCACGAACGACAAGCCACTAATAAGGCCTTAATAGTGGCGCATTTCAAATGCGCCACCCCTAAGAATCTTAGGCGTGGCGCATTTCAGAAATGCGCCACGCCTAAGTGTCGGGACCCGGGGTTAGCGTATGCAAGTACAGTTAAGACATAGTCATATGGAGAGCCGAGAACCGCACCCACTTGTCTAAGCAGACAAGGCCAAGCACTGAACATTCTCGGAGAGCATCGTACGTGAGGGGCATCCCATCCAGGCCGGATGATCAACTGTAATGGTTCCTCATCGTACGCACACAAGTCTACTGATATGGGTGGTGAACTCCCATATTCAAAGACAAGTCGCCTCAACCATACTATCGACTATCTCTAGACTCTTACATAGACTTACTCCAGCCCGATCACTTAGTCGGGGTCTAGGGCGGGCTCGATCATACCACAAAGTGTGCCCGAGACCGAGTCTCGAACAATCGCATCGCGATGCCCCAAGCTGCGCACATCTAAGGGCCACTTGGTGTATGAAAGACCGCCAGCCAGAACACAACTAAGGTCTCGAAAACCCATACAAAGACATGCATGTTATAAACATACACGCAGCACACATGCCTTGTATGAACAACAGGTACCATTGCAATTCTCTACAAAGTGTACATTTTATTTATAACTCTTATAGAGTACACACAGAGATCACATACATGTGATCCAACATTACATCACGAAGCGGAAGCAAATTATGTCTGAGTACAGACAAGTTTAACAAATGGCTTAAGAAGCCTTATTCAAACACAAAGCCCTCCACGAGGGAACCAGTCTGCTGACTGGGACTAGACTAGCTTAACTTCAGTCGTCCAGCTCGATGAAGAAGCCACCTTCGGGGTCAGTGGCGTCATCTAAAACATATATTAAGCAAACGTGAGTACAAAGGCGTACTCAGCAAGACTTACATAGGAGCTATACTACTCATGCACATGTATCAAGGTAAAGGGAGGTGGGGTTCACTTGCAGAAATGCCAGCTTTGACTTGGCTAATCCTGAACTACGAGTACCAGACTTGAGGTAAGAAGCGTACACGAGTCCACTACTTTCACCAACCAACACACCACTATGGTGCCTTAATCGACTTCCCCACGAGGAGGCACGCCATAGCACTCACACTTATCTTGGTGTATTTTAGAAGTATCCGGTTCAAATTGTCTAATAATCAAGCTAAGCTTTCCAAGCAGTCCATAACCGCGGACGCGGCTATTCGAATAGTTTTGTTAACCTTGCAAGGGTGTACCGCTACACACACATGATCATCAATTACCGCCTTTGATCTCGACACCATTCAAGGGGTGCCAGCGAGGATGCTCACCACAACTGTTACCTCATAGCCTATCTAGTCCAAGAAAGCCGCCTACTTGGGTTGGCTACCACCATCGTGAACCCGGCCGGTTTACCGAAGTGGACCCAAGCGATGTGTGCGTGGTGCATAAGCCGGTCTCGGATGAGCCGTTCTCTCACTTAGCATCCAGGCCACAAGCCTACCAGAACTCCGAACTACTGCGACATCTGGACATCGAAAGGGATGAGTTAATAGGTTGAGAGGGGTCAGTGAGCCCAATGTGTGGTTGTACTCTTCATCTTGGATCACCACACCAGAACTCGGACTTAGGGCGGTGTTCAACGAGACAACCCACCGTGTACTCCTACACAGCCTCTCATCGTTCACCTTGTATTAGGGTCGTTTCACCAACACTTTTCTACCATCAGCAACATGATCATTCCCATCCCGACTCACATCACAGTAAAAACATGGTATCATACTAAGCATGCAATAAGCGGTAACATTTGCAGGGGCCACATGATATCATTCAACTCCTACATTTGCTAGGATTGTGGTTTTCTTACTACTGTGACAAAAGATAGGTCATGCAAAGGAATGGGTTCATCTATACGGTAGAATCGTAACATGGTGATCATCCTATACAATGCATAAGCGAGACATGAGAGGGAAGTGGGATTTTATCGACATGATCAATGGGGGTTTTGCTTGCCTTGCTGACGAGGTTCGGGTTCTTGATCTTCGACGAAGGGGGTGACCTCTTGCTCCGGTTCAACCTCTACTCGACAAGCAAAGTACAAGTAGCAATCAATATGAATGCAATGCTCAAACACATGATAGAATGGTTAATCTTGAAGTACCATTTTGATGTGTGAGGCAATTCCATTTAAGTGGAATATATTGCATTTGTAAAATGCAAATTCAAATTCCACATTTGAATTCAACCTTGACCAAGCTATATGTGATATAGTTTGATCATTTTGAATTATTTTCAAATTTGTATGATATGCCTCTGATGTGTAGGTAAAATGTAGCATGTTGCCATGGTTCAAGTTGCCAAAATATTTGAATTAAATTTGATTTAATTCCATTTAAATCAAATAGCAAATACTACTGATCACATTTTAAATTCAACTCAAACAGATTTGAAAGTTGCATATTTGGAAAGATAATTTTCTCCTGATCATTTTTCATATATTATTTGTCCAATTTGGAGTTAATATGAATTTTCTATGAATTTCCAAAGTTTGGGGTATTTTCTGGATTTTCTGGAATTTCTGGATTTAATTAAAACGATTTAAGGCATTACTGCGTCAGCCTGGCGCAGTGCTGACGTCAGGGGGGGGGGGGCTGACAGGTGGGGCCACCCTGTTAGTGGCTGGGCTAATTAACCCGGCTGGGTTAACTTAACCAGTGGCTTAATTAAGCCACTAGGCCCACTGGTCAGTGACTCAGAGGTCACTTAAAACGTGATTAGTGGCTAATCCACCGGCGGCTTGACGCCGGCGACGTGAACCACGGCGGCGACTCGCCGGAATCCGCTACAGGCCACGGGAGAGCACGGGGAGGGCACCATCTTGCTCCTGGAGGTCTTCCGCGTCGTCTGGTGGCATCGGAGGTTCTCGGGGTGGTCGGAAACGACGACGGCGACGACTCCGGCGGGAACAGAAGAACGGCGAGGTCGTAGCCGGAGCTAGGAAGCACGGTTTGGGTCCAACTTGAGCGCGTTCGAATGCTGGCAACACGGGAAGCCAAACGCACGCACTGGGGGTTCACGAAGGGCTCTGGAACGAGGAGGACGACGACCACGGCGGCGAGCTTGCTCGGAATCCATGGCAGATCCAGCTAGAGGAAACAAGCGAGGGGGAAAAGCGAGGGGTTCCGGTCGTGAGCTCACCCTGAATCGACCTGGAGTGGTGGCTTGCTCGGGGAGGCGTTGGAGTTGCCGGAATTCGAACTCGATCCACGGAGGCCGGCGATGAAGACGATGAAGCACACGTCGGCTACAAGGCGTCCCGGGGCGATTCCTCCTGCGACTTGGTGTAGACGACGACGGTGAGTACAAGGGACACCGTAGCTTGAGCTCTAGGGCACAAAGGCCACGACTTCCACGGCGGTGCGCTCCGACGAGCTCTCGGACGTCGATGAATTCGCGAAGAGGAGAGGGGGAGGAGGTCCAGGGAGAGGTGGAATGGATGCGGTGGCCTTCTGGGCGTCTCCAGGCGTGAAGAGGTGGCGAGGGGGAAGCAGGAGGTGGCCAGGGCTCGTCGGCGGCATCGGTGGAGTGCTGCATGCATTCCACCGAGCAGCTTCGGGGCGTGGGAAGGAAGACGACAGGGGAGGGTCCAGGTGGGCTGGGCCGGCTGGAGAGGTGGGCTTCGCCCTGGGCAACAGGTAAGCCTTTTCTGATTTCTGTTTAATCTTTCCTTTCTGTTTTCTGTAATTTGTTTTGGCTCTGATAAAAATACCAAACCATTTTATTAAATGCTGAAAACTTTTATGTGGCCTCATAATAATATAAACTAGCCACTCATAAACTTTCAACATTTTTAAAATTCAAATGATTTGAATTTTAAATCAAATAGGGGGATTTCTTTAATTCCAAGGTACTGTTTGAATATTTGAAAAATCTATGAGCATGGGGTGGGTCCCACATCACTTGATATGTGATCACACTCATTTATAAGACTTTTCAAAACTCTAACATGAATTTTTGGAAAATATTTTTATCTGGCCTTTTGAATTAATTCATCTGGGGGGTGTTCCTTCTCCCATTTGGATTTTGAATTTGATTTTCAAGGTTTCTTTTTGAAACATTTGCATGATGCAAAGGTACTAGCTAAACCTAGCACATACCTAACAGAGGGATCTGACAACTCGCCCCCACTCAAAAGAATCTCGTCCCGAGATTCAGAAGTCTGCGGGAGGAAGGAAGGGTACTCAGTAAGGAGACGGTCTTCTCTTTCCCACGTGGCTTCTCTTTCAGAGTGGTGTGACCATTGCACTTTCAGAAACCTAATCTTCTGACGACGAGTGACACGCTCTGCTGAATCAAGAATACGAACGGGGTATTCTCGATAAGAAAGGTCATCTTGGAGATCAAGCGTTTCATGGTCGACTTCGCGGATGGGGTCCTTGAAGCAACGCCTGAGTTGGGACACATGGAATACATCGTGTACTCGGGAAAGGTGCGGAGGTAGTTCAAGTTGGTAGGCAACTTCTCCACGTTTAGCTAGAATGCGGAAAGGTCCGATGTAACGTGGGGCCAACTTGCCTTTGATACCGAAACGTTGGGTTCCCTTCAGAGGAGTAACCCGAAGGTAAGCCTTCTCATCCAGATTGTAGCTCTCTTGCCTATGATGACGATCATAGTAGCTTTTCTGACGAGACTGGGCTGCTTTCAATTGATCACGAACAATGCGAACTTGCTCTTCTGCTTCCTTGATCATATCCGGTCCGAAGAATTGTCTTTCACCGGTTTCAGACCAGTTTAAAGGTGTTCGACATCGTCGTCCATAAAGGAGTTCAAAAGGAGCCATGTTCAGACTAGATTGAAAACTATTGTTATAAGCAAATTCGGCATATGGAAGAGAATTCTCCCAATTCTTTCCGAATGAGATAACACAAGCTCTGAGCATGTCTTCAAGAATTTGGTTAACCCTTTCGACTTGACCGCTAGACTGAGGATGGAAAGCCGTACTAAAAGAGAGATGAGTTCCCAAAGCACGTTGGAAGCTTCCCCAAAATCTAGAGGTGAAAAGGCTACCGCGATCAGAATTGATTTCCAAAGGAACACCGTGAAGTGATACAATCCTGGAGATGTACAAGTCCGCTAACTGACTAGCAGTTATGGACTCGCGAACCGGAAGGAAGTGAGCAACTTTGGAAAGCCTATCTATGACAACGAAGATGGCATTGTTTCCTTTCTGGGTTCTTGGAAAGCCGGTGATGAAATCCATGCCGACTTTGTCCCATTTCCACTCGGGAATAGACAAAGGTTGAAGTGTACCAGCAGGTCTTTGATGTTCTGCTTTAATGCGACGACAAACATCACATTCGGCAACAAATTGAGCAATGTCTCTCTTCATCCTAGTCCACCAAAATCTCTGGCGTAGATCTCGGTACATTTTCGTGCTACCGGGATGAATTGAGAGGGGTGTGTCATGGGCTTCTTTGAGGATGAGTTGCCTTAGTTCCTTATTCTTAGGTACTACCAAACGATTTTCAAAGAATACCGTTCCTTTACTATCTGTGGAGAAACATCTAGCAACTCCGCTAGCAATGTTCTCCTTGATCCGGCGTACACCTCGTGCACGCCTTTGGGCAACTATGATTTGATCCTCAAGAGTTGATTTCGCCACCAAGGTTGAGAGATAGCCATGAGGAACAATCTCAAGGTTGAGCTTGCGAAAGTCCTCATGAAGAAGGGGTTGATACTGCTGTAACATGAGGTTGTTACAGTACGACTTACGACTTAGTGCATCAGCCATGACATTGGCTTTGCCTGGGGTGTAAGAAATTGCTACGTCGTAATCTTTTATCAACTCAATCCAGCGTCTTTGCCTGAGATTAAGATCTGGCTGGGTGAAAATATATTTGAGGCTTTGGTGGTCGGAATAAATCTCACAACGATTACCAAGGAGGTAATGTCGCCAAGTTGTTAGAGCATGAACTACGGCAGCGAGTTCAAGGTCATGGGTAGGATAGTTCTCTTCATGTGGCCGCAATTGGCGTGAAGCATAAGCTACCACATGTCGATCTTGCAGAAGTATGCATCCTAACCCTTGCCGTGATGCATCACAATAGATCTCGAAATCCCTTTTGGTGTCTGGAGGTGCAAGTACGGGTGCGGAAGTTAATCTTCTTTTTAGCTCCTGGAAACTTTCCTCGCACTTGGGAGTCCATAAGAATTTCTTATCTTTCTTGAGGAGTTCAGTTAGAGGCTTTGCAACTTTAGAAAAGTTCTCGACGAAGCGACGGCAATAGCTGGCTAGGCCAAGAAAACTCCTAACTTGCTTAACCGATTCAGGTGGAGTCCAGTCAAGGACGGCCTGAACTCTCTCGGGATTCACAGCAATGCCTTTTGCAGAAATCACGTGGCCTAAGTAGGTCACTTCTGGTAGCCAGAATTCACACTTGGAGAATTTAGCGTACAGGCGATGCTCTCTAAGTTTCATCAATACCAGCCTTAAGTGTTTGGCATGATCTCCTTCGTTCTTCGAGTAGATGAGAATGTCATCGAGATAAACCACAACAAATTTATCTAAGTACTCCATGAAGATCGAATTCATCAAGCGTGAGAATGTGGCGGGGGCATTGGTTAAACCAAAGGACATGACGGTGTACTCGTAAAGACCATAACGAGTAGTAAAAGCCGTTTTGGGAATGTCCTCGTTTCGGATTCGGATCTGATGATAACCTAATCTCAAATCCATCTTGGAAAAGACAGCGGATCCTGCAAGTTGATCATAAAGATCATTGATCCTGGGCAGTGGGTATTTGTTCTTTATCGTCGCTAAATTTAGCGGGCGATAGTCTACGCACATCCTTTCTGTTCCATCCTTCTTCTTCACGAACAGAACGGGGCAACCCCATGGCGATGAGCTAGGGCGGATGAAGCCTTTTGCCAACGAAGCATCCAGTTGGGTTTTTAGCTCAGCTAACTCATGTGGGGCCATTTTGTATGGGCGTTTGGAAATTGGTGCGGTTCCTGGAACAAGATCCACTATAAACTCTACACCTCTATCGGGTGGCATGCCCGGCAGCTCTTCAGGAAAGACATCCGGGAAGTCACGAACCACCGGAATATCTTCAAGTTCGGGAAGGGGAAGTACATTCAAAGAATGCACTTGGGTTCTTGTTCTGGGTGAGGTATAGTTGATGGTTTTGCCTGAAGGGTGGGTAAGTTTCACGGATTTGCCTTTGCAATCCAGATAGGCATTCTGTCTTGATAGCCAATCCATGCCAAGGATGACATCAATGTCTGAAGACTTGAGGGCTATGAGTGAAGCAAGGAATACTAAACCCTCAATTGCTATTTGATTACCATGGCTTACTCTATTAGTTTGCCATCGTGACCCTGGAGTTTGAATAACCATTGGGGTGGACAATTCAACAAAGGGCAACTCATGGCGAAGTGCATAGCTTTCCGACATGAATGAATGAGATGCTCCTGGGTCGAAAAGAACGGAAGTAGGAACAAAATTGACTGGGAGCGTACCAAGAATGACGTCAGTGGTGTCGTCAGTCTCTTCGGCGGCAATCTGGTTCAGACGTCCACGAGTGGCGGGAGGAGCGGATTTGACGGTGAAGACCTTCTGGGGTGGCTTGCCACGACCATTGTTGTTGTTGTTGTTGCCTCTGGCACGTGGTGGAGCATTCTGGTTCTGGACTTGGTTCTGGGGGCACTCGCGAGAGTAGTGGCCTGCCTGACCACACTTGTAGCAAGCTCCGAAAACAGTGCGTGGAGCTGGGTTGTTTGGTGGAGCTGGGTGGAACTGGGTGGGTGGACGAGGCGTCACATAGGATGGCCTCGGTGGGTTGTTCTGGCGGAACATGCTATTGGGGATCCAGATCTTGCGTTTCTGGGAACCAGAACTGGATGAACCTTCCTCTCTAGGGTGTTTGCGGAAGTCGTTGGGGGTGTTCATGTCCTCTGCCTTGATGGCCTTGTTGACAAGGACCTGAAATGTGGCAAAGTCATGAAGGTTGAGCTCGCGACGGAGTCCACTGTTGAGGCCACGACGGAACCTCTCTTTTTTCTTGGAGTCGGTGGAGACTTCTTCGGTGGCGTAACGAGCAAGTCGGTTGAACTCACGACTAAACTCGTCCACGATTCTTCTGCCTTGAGTGAGGTTACAGAATTCCTCACGTTTGCGGTCCATGAGACCCTTGGGGATGTGGTGCTCGCGGAAAGAGGTACAGAACTCCTCCCAAGATGCAGGTGGTCCAACTGGGCGCAAATTCAGGAAATTCTCCCACCAAGAGCTTGCTGCACCTTCAAGGTGATAGGTGGCATAGTTGACCTTGTCGCCATTTGCAACATGGCCGGCTTGGAGCTTCCTCTCGATGCTGCGAAGCCAGTCATCGGCGTCAAGGGGCTCGGTGGAGTAACTGAATACCGGGGGATGAAGCCGGATGAAGTCGTTCAGAGACACCAGCTCATTGCGCTGCTGAGTGGTGTTACGTGCGATGACTTCCAGTAGGTGGTGAGAGTCACGGCGGTTCCTTTCGACCTCCAACAGAACTTGGGCCATTGTGGGTGGGGGTGGAAGGTTATCTTCCTCCTGATTGTTCCCACGACCTTGGTTACGACCAATCTGGCCACGTGTTCCTTGAGACATCCTGAGGTGAAAAACCAAAGTCAAACAGAGTTGATTTCAAGAGTCTAATCAAGGTATTGAAGTACTGGAAGGATTACAGAGCAAAGGGAGTAATCATCTTGACAACATGGTGATAAAAGCATACAAGCCATATATTCACAAGCTGTCATACAAACCATACATCGTTTTAGTACAAGCACCAAGCTAATACAAACGTGATGAAGATGATACATCCTTCAGAGGCACTCTGACTTCCTATACATTATTTCTCTAAGCCTCTGGAACTTAGACACCTTGCTTACAATATACTAGGATACTACTACATCCTCACTAAGTAAGACCACAGGCGGTCTCACTCATCTCCATCTCCATAGTAGTCCTCATAAAAGTTACCCGCGTATCCCGGTAGCTGGAGGTGACCATCGGAAAACACGGAGGCTTGTGGACCCTGATATCCATTTGGGCAAGGATGGGGCCTAGGTCCAGTGTAGGGTGGAAGCAAAGGACCACGGGGTGGAAAGACTCCTCCAATCTCGGGCCAAGCAACTCGAGAAGGCATCTGGGTCCTCACTGGAAAGATCGCATCATACTCAACTGATCCCACGCTCACAAAGGGTGCCAAGAGCGTCAGTGCCCGGTACAGACGAACACGAGTAGCGTGGAGCTCAAAACGGAGAGCACGTGCATCACGGTCTCTGTCACTAGCAAACCTAGCAGTCACCTGGAGTGCTGGATCCTCTGCAGAGTGATCTGAGTAGAGTCCGGTGTAATATCCCTCTTCTCCTGGAAGTGCAGCTGGGATATAGCGGAATGAAGTCTCTCTCAGTAGGGTGTGCTCCTCTCTCAGCAGGGTGATACATGAATATGCAGCATCCTGCACAGCCATGTTCTCAGTAACGCCGATGCCATGTCCAAAGTGGATAGGCTGGGTGACTCCAACGTGGTGTGGGTAGATACGCACAATGCAGTGGAACTGCGTCTGGTTGAAGTCGTGGAACTGCTCCTCGATGGTGTACTCAGGGTACCATCGATATCCCACGTAGGACATCATCTCGATCAACGTGGCGGGGTGGCCACGCACACCGAGGCACCTGGTCAAACGAACAATCTGCCGAGGGGGAAGATTTGCCATCTGAAACAGAAAGCAAGAGTTTGCAAATGCATCAGATTATATGATAAACCTGGAATGACTCGGACAGCATAACGGCTGTAATTGCAAGAAATGACAATTTCTTTCAATCATGAAAAACAGCACTTACATAATACGGTGTAAGAAATCAGCATTTCAACAATGCTAGGAAAACCTGACACAACTTTCCTACGGCTATAAGGAAGCAATCAACGAGATATGCTAATCAGACAGAGGAGAGCCTAGTCCTATCTTCCCGTAGAGTAAGATGAGGGTGACTCAGAACTCAGAACGAAGGAGGTAAGGAGAAAAAAAAATGAAGCCTTACGTTGTTCCCTTATATACCCAGAGTAACTATATAACTATAGAATGCTAAACTCAACTTCGGCCAAGGCTACTAGTCCTACAGTCAGTCCTGCTCTGATACCAAGTCTGTCGGGACCCGGGGTTAGCGTATGCAAGTACAGTTAAGACATAGTCATATGGAGAGCCGAGAACCGCACCCACTTGTCTAAGCAGACAAGGCCAAGCACTGAACATTCTCGGAGAGCATCGTACGTGAGGGGCATCCCATCCAGGCCGGATGATCAACTGTAATGGTTCCTCATCGTACGCACACAAGTCTACTGATATGGGTGGTGAACTCCCATATTCAAAGACAAGTCGCCTCAACCATACTATCGACTATCTCTAGACTCTTACATAGACTTACTCCAGCCCGATCACTTAGTCGGGGTCTAGGGCGGGCTCGATCATACCACAAAGTGTGCCCGAGACCGAGTCTCGAACAATCGCATCGCGATGCCCCAAGCTGCGCACATCTAAGGGCCACTTGGTGTATGAAAGACCGCCAGCCAGAACACAACTAAGGTCTCGAAAACCCATACAAAGACATGCATGTTATAAACATACACGCAGCACACATGCCTTGTATGAACAGCAGGTACCATTGCAATTCTCTACAAAGTGTACATTTTATTTATAACGCTTATAGAGTACACACAGAGATCACATACATGTGATCCAACATTACATCACGAAGCGGAAGCAAATTATGTCTGAGTACAGACAAGTTTAACAAATGGCTTAAGAAGCCTTATTCAAACACAAAGCCCTCCACGAGGGAACCAGTCTGCTGACTGGGACTAGACTAGCTTAACTTCAGTCGTCCAGCTCGATGAAGCCACCTTCGGGGTCAGTGGCGTCATCTAAAACATATATTAAGCAAACGTGAGTACAAAGGCGTACTCAGCAAGACTTACATAGGAGCTATACTACTCATGCACATGTATCAAGGTAAAGGGAGGTGGGGTTCACTTGCAGAAATGCCAGCTTTGACTTGGCTAATCCTGAACTACGAGTACCAGACTTGAGGTAAGAAGTGTACACGAGTCCACTACTTTCACCAACCAACACACCACTATGGTGCCTTAATCGACTTCCCCACGAGGAGGCACGCCATAGCGCTCACACTTATCTTGGTGTATTTTAGAAGTATCCGGTTCAAATTGTCTAATAATCAAGCTAAGCTTTCCAAGCAGTCCATAACCGCGGACGCGGCTATTCGAATAGTTTTGTTAACCTTGCAAGGGTGTACCGCTACACACACATGATCATCAATTACCGCCTTTGATCTCGACACCATTCAAGGGGTGCCAGCGAGGATGCTCACCACAACTGTTACCTCATAGCCTATCTAGTCCAAGAAAGCCGCCTACTTGGGTTGGCTACCACCATCGTGAACCCGGCCGGTTTACCGAAGTGGACCCAAGCGATGTGTGCGTGGTGCATAAGCCGGTCTCGGATGAGCCGTTCTCTCACTTAGCATCCAGGCCACAAGCCTACCAGAACTCCGAACTACTGCGACATCTGGACATCGAAAGGGATGAGTTAATAGGTTGAGAGGGGTCAGTGAGCCCAATGTGTGGTTGTACTCTTCATCTTGGATCACCACACCAGAACTCGGACTTAGGGCGGTGTTCAACGAGACAACCCACCGTGTACTCCTACACAGCCTCTCATCGTTCACCTTGTATTAGGGTCGTTTCGCCAACACTTTTCTACCATCAGCAACATGATCATTCCCATCCCGACTCACATCACAGTAACAACATGGTATCATACTAAGCATGCAATAAGCGGTAACATTTGCAGGGGCCACATGATATCATTCAACTCCTACATTTGCTAGGATTGTGGTTTGCTTACTACTGTGACAAAAGATAGGTCATGCAAAGGAATGGGTTCATCTATACGGTAGAATCGTAACATGGTGATCATCCTATACAATGCATAAGCGAGACATGAGAGGGAAGTGGGATTTTATCGACATGATCAATGGGGGTTTTGCTTGCCTTGCTGACGAGGTTCGGGTTCTTGATCTTCGACGAAGGGGGTGACCTCTTGCTCCGGTTCAACCTCTACTCGACAAGCAAAGTACAAGTAGCAATCAATATGAATGCAATGCTCAAACACATGATAGAATGGTTAATCTTGAAGTACCATTTTGATGTGTGAGGCAATTCCATTTAAGTGGAATATATTGCATTTTTAAAATGCAAATTCAAATTCCACATTTGAATTCAACCTTGACCAAGCTATATGTGATATAGTTTGATCATTTTGAATTATTTTCAAATTTGTATGATATGCCTCTGATGTGTAGGTAAAATGTAGCATGTTGCCATGGTTCAAGTTGCCAAAATATTTGAATTAAATTTGATTTAATTCCATTTAAATCAAATAGCAAATGCTACTGATCACATTTTAAATTCAACTCAAACAGAGTTGAAAGTTGCATATTTGGAAAGATAATTTTCTCCTGATCATTTTTCATATATTATTTGTCCAATTTGGAGTTAATATGAATTTTCTATGAATTTCCAAAGTTTGGGGTATTTTCTGGATTTTCTGGAATTTCTGGATTTAATTAAAACGATTTAAGGCATTACTGCGTCAGCCTGGCGCAGTGCTGACGTCAGGGGGGGGGGCTGACAGGTGGGGCCACCCTGTCAGTGGCTGGGCTAATTAACCCGGCTGGGTTAACTTAACCAGTGGCTTAATTAAGCCACTGGGCCCACTGGTCAGTGACTCAGAGGTCACTTAAAACGTGATTAGTGGCTAATCCACCGGCGGCTTGACGCCGGCGACGTGAACCACGGCGGCGACTCGCCGGAATCCGCTACAGGCCACGGGAGAGCACGGGGAGGGCACCATCTTGCTCCTGGAGGTCTTCCGCGTCGTCTGGTGGCATCGGAGGTTCTCGGGGTGGTCGGAAACGACGACGGCGACGACTCCGGTGGGAACAGAAGAACGGCGAGGTCGTAGCCGGAGCTAGGAAGCACGGTTTGGGTCCAACTTGAGCGCGTTCGAATGCTGGCAACACGGGAAGCCAAACGCACGCACTGGGGGTTCACGAAGGGCTCTGGAACGAGGAGGACGACGACCACGGCGGCGGGCTTGCTCGGAATCCATGGCAGATCCAGCTAGAGGAAACAAGCGAGGGGGAAAAGCGAGGGGTTCCGGTCGTGAGCTCACCCTGAATCGACCTGGAGTGGTGGCTTGCTCGGGGAGGCGTTGGAGTTGCCGGAATTCGAACTCGATCCACGGCGGCCGGCGATGAAGACGATGAAGCACACGTCGGCTACAAGGCGTCCCGGGGCGATTCCTCCTGCGACTTGGCGTAGACGACGACGGTGAGTACAAGGGACACCGTAGCTTGAGCTCTAGGGCACAAAGGCCACGACTTCCACGGCGGTGCGCTCCGACGAGCTCTCGGACGTCGATGAATTCGCGAAGAGGAGAGGGGGAGGAGGTCCAGGGAGAGGTGGAATGGATGCGGTGGCCTTCTGGGCGTCTCCAGGCGTGAAGAGGTGGCGAGGGGGAAGCAGGAGGTGGCCAGGGCTCGTCGGCGGCATCGGTGGAGTGCTGCATGCATTCCACCGAGCAGCTTCGGGGCGTGGGAAGGAAGACGACAGGGGAGGGTCCAGGTGGGCTGGGCCGGCTGGAGAGGTGGGCTTCGCCCTGGGCAACAGGTAAGCCTTTTCTGATTTCTGTTTAATCTTTCCTTTCTGTTTTCTGTAATTTGTTTTGGCTCTGATAAAAATACCAAACCATTTTATTAAATGCTGAAAACTTTTATGTGGCCTCATAATAATATAAACTAGCCACTCATAAACTTTCAACATTTTTAAAATTCAAATGATTTGAATTTTAAATCAAATAGGGGGATTTCTTTAATTCCAAGGTACTGTTTGAATATTTGAAAAATCTATGAGCATGGGGTGGGTCCCACATCACTTGATATGTGATCACACTCATTTATAAGACTTTTCAAAACTCTAACATGAATTTTTGGAAAATATTTTTATCTGGCCTTTTGAATTAATTCATCTGGGGGGTGTTCCTTCTCCCATTTGGATTTTGAATTTGATTTTCAAGGTTTCTTTTTGAAACTTTTGCATGATGCAAAGGTACTAGCTAAACCTAGCACATACCTAACAGAGGGATCTGTCAACTCGCCCCCACTCAAAAGAATCTCGTCCCGAGATTCAGAAGTCTGCGGGAGGAAGGAAGGGTACTCAGTAAGGAGACGGTCTTCTCTTTCCCACGTGGCTTCTCTTTCAGAGTGGTGTGACCATTGCACTTTCAGAAACCTAATCTTCTGACGACGAGTGACACGCTCTGCTGAATCAAGAATACGAACGGGGTATTCTCGATAAGAAAGGTCATCTTGGAGATCAAGCGTTTCATGGTCGACTTCGCGGATGGGGTCCTTGAAGCAACGCCTGAGTTGGGACACATGGAATACATCGTGTACTCGGGAAAGGTGCGGAGGTAGTTCAAGTTGGTAGGCAACTTCTCCACGTTTAGCTAGAATGCGGAAAGGTCCGATGTAACGTGGGGCCAACTTGCCTTTGATACCGAAACGTTGGGTTCCCTTCAGAGGAGTAACCCGAAGATAAGCCTTCTCATCCAGATTGTAGCTCTCTTGCCTATGATGACGATCATAGTAGCTTTTCTGACGAGACTGGGCTGCTTTCAATTGATCACGAACAATGCGAACTTGCTCTTCTGCTTCCTTGATCATATCCGGTCCAAAGAATTGTCTTTCACCGGTTTCAGACCAGTTTAAAGGTGTTCGACATCGTCGTCCATAAAGGAGTTCAAAAGGAGCCATGTTCAGACTAGATTGAAAACTATTGTTATAAGCAAATTCGGCATATGGAAGAGAATTCTCCCAATTCTTTCCGAATGAGATAACACAAGCTCTGAGCATGTCTTCAAGAATTTGGTTAACCCTTTCGACTTGACCGCTAGACTGAGGATGGAAAGCCGTACTAAAAGAGAGATGAGTTCCCAAAGCACGTTGGAAGCTTCTCCAAAATCTAGAGGTGAAAAGGCTACCGCGATCAGAATTGATTTCCAAAGGAACACCGTGAAGTGATACAATCCTGGAGATGTACAAGTCCGCTAACTGACTAGCAGTTATGGACTCGCGAACCGGAAGGAAGTGAGCAACTTTGGAAAGCCTATCTATGACAACGAAGATGGCATTGTTTCCTTTCTGGGTTCTTGGAAAGCCGGTGATGAAATCCATGCCGACTTTGTCCCATTTCCAATCGGGAATAGACAAAGGTTGAAGTGTACCAGCAGGTCTTTGATGTTCTGCTTTAATGCGATGACAAACATCACATTCGGCAACAAATTGAGCAATGTCTCTCTTCATCCTAGTCCACCAAAATCTCTGGCGTAGATCTCGGTACATTTTCGTGCTACCGGGATGAATTGAGAGGGGTGTGTCATGGGCTTCTTTGAGGATGAGTTGCCTTAGTTCCTTATTCTTAGGTACTACCAAACGATTTTCAAAGAATACCGTTCCTTTACTATCTGTGGAGAAACATCTAGCAACTCCGCTAGCAATGTTCTCCTTGATCCGGCGTACACCTCGTGCACGCCTTTGGGCAACTATGATTTGATCCTCAAGAGTTGATTTCGCCACCAAGGTTGAGAGATAGCCATGAGGAACAATCTCAAGGTTGAGCTTGCGAAAGTCCTCATGAAGAAGGGGTTGATACTGCTGTAACATGAGGTTGTTACAGTACGACTTACGACTTAGTGCATCAGCCATGACATTGGCTTTGCCTGGGGTGTAAGAAATTGCTACGTCGTAATCTTTTATCAACTCAATCCAGCGTCTTTGCCTGAGATTAAGATCTGGCTGGGTGAAAATATATTTGAGGCTTTGGTGGTCGGAATAAATCTCACAACGATTACCAAGGAGGTAATGTCGCCAAGTTGTTAGAGCATGAACTACGGCAGCGAGTTCAAGGTCATGGGTAGGATAGTTCTCTTCATGTGGCCGCAATTGGCGTGAAGCATAAGCTACCACATGTCGATCTTGCAGAAGTATGCATCCTAACCCTTGCCGTGATGCATCACAATAGATCTCGAAATCCCTTTTGGTGTCTGGAGGTGCAAGTACGGGTGCGGAAGTTAATCTTCTTTTTAGCTCCTGGAAGCTTTCCTCGCACTTGGGAGTCCATAAGAATTTCTTATCTTTCTTGAGGAGTTCAGTTAGAGGCTTTGCAACTTTAGAAAAGTTCTCGACGAAGCGACGGCAATAGCTGGCTAGGCCAAGAAAACTCCTAACTTGCTTAACCGATTCAGGTGGAGTCCAGTCAAGGACGGCCTGAACTCTCTCGGGATTCACAGCAATGCCTTTTGCAGAAATCACGTGGCCTAAGTAGGTCACTTCTGGTAGCCAGAATTCACACTTGGAGAATTTAGCGTACAGGCGATGCTCTCTAAGTTTCATCAATACCAGCCTTAAGTGTTTGGCATGATCTCCTTCGTTCTTCGAGTAGATGAGAATGTCATCGAGATAAACCACAACAAATTTATCTAAGTACTCCATGAAGATCGAATTCATCAAGCGTGAGAATGTGGCGGGGGCATTGGTTAAACCAAAGGACATGACGGTGTACTCGTAAAGACCATAACGAGTAGTAAAAGCCGTTTTGGGAATGTCCTCGTTTCGGATTCGGATCTGATGATAACCTAATCTCAAATCCATCTTGGAAAAGACAGCGGATCCTGCAAGTTGATCATAAAGATCATTGATCCTGGGCAGTGGGTATTTGTTCTTTATCGTCGCTAAATTTAGCGGGCGATAGTCTACGCACATCCTTTCTGTTCCATCCTTCTTCTTCACGAACAGAACGGGGCAACCCCATGGCGATGAGCTAGGGCGGATGAAGCCTTTTGCCAACGAAGCATCCAGTTGGGTTTTTAGCTCAGCTAACTCATGTGGGGCCATTTTGTATGGGCGTTTGGAAATTGGTGCGGTTCCTGGAACAAGATCCACTATAAACTCTACACCTCTATCGGGTGGCATGCCCGGCAGCTCTTCAGGAAAGACATCTGGGAAGTCACGAACCACCGGAATATCTTCAAGTTCGGGAAGGGGAAGTACATTCAAAGAATGCACTTGGGTTCTTGTTCTGGGTGAGGTATAGTTGATGGTTTTGCCTGAAGGGTGGGTAAGTTTCACGGATTTGCCTTTGCAATCCAGATAGGCATTCTGTCTCGATAGCCAATCCATGCCAAGGATGACATCAATGTCTGAAGACTTGAGGGCTATGAGTGAAGCAAGGAATACTAAACCCTCAATTGCTATTTGATTACCATGGCTTACTCTATTAGTTTGCCATCGTGACCCTGGAGTTTGAATAACCATTGGGGTGGACAATTCAACAAAGGGCAAATCATGGCGAAGTGCATAGCTTTCCGACATGAATGAATGAGATGCTCCTGGGTCGAAAAGAACGGAAGTAGGAACAAAATTGACTGGGAGCGTACCAAGAATGACGTCAGTGGTGTCGTCAGTCTCTTCGGCGGCAATCTGGTTCAGACGTCCACGAGTGGCGGGAGGAGCGGATTTGACGGTGAAGACCTTCTGGGGTGGCTTGCCACGACCATTGTTGTTGTTGTTGTTGCCTCCGGCACGTGGTGGAGCATTCTGGTTCTGGACTTGGTTCTGGGGGCACTCGCGAGAGTAGTGGCCTGCCTGACCACACTTGTAGCAAGCTCCGAAAACAGTGCGTGGAGCTGGGTTGTTTGGTGGAGCTGGGTGGAACTGGGTGGGTGGACGAGGCGTCACATAGGATGGCCTCGGTGGGTTGTTCTGGCGGAACATGCTATTGGGGATCCAGATCTTGCGTTTCTGGGAACCAGAACTGGATGAACCTTCCTCTCTAGGGTGTTTGCGGAAGTCGTTGGGGGTGTTCATGTCCTCTGCCTTGATGGCCTTGTTGACAAGGACCTGAAATGTGGCAAAGTCATGAAGGTTGAGCTCGCGACGGAGTCCACTGTTGAGGCCACGACGGAACCTCTCTTGTTTCTTGGAGTCGGTGGAGACTTCTTCGGTGGCGTAACGAGCAAGTCGGCTGAACTCACGACTAAACTCGTCCACGGTTCTTCTGCCTTGAGTGAGGTTACAGAATTCCTCACGTTTGCGGTCCATGAGACCCTTGGGGATGTGGTGCTCGCGGAAAGAGGTACAGAACTCCTCCCAAGATGCAGGTGGTCCAACTGGGCGCAAATTCAGGAAATTCTCCCACCAAGAGCTTGCTGCACCTTCAAGGTGATAGGTGGCATAGTTGACCTTGTCGCCATTTGCAACATGGCCGGCTTGGAGCTTCCTCTCGATGCTGCGAAGCCAGTCATCGGCGTCAAGGGGCTCGGTGGAGTAACTGAATACCGGGGGATGAAGCCGGATGAAGTCGTTCAGAGACACCAGCTCATTGCGCTGCTGAGTGGTGTTACGTGCGATGACTTCCAGTAGGTGGTGAGAGTCACGGCGGTTCCTTTCGACCTCCATCAGAACTTGGGCCATTGTGGGTGGGGGTGGAAGGTTATCTTCCTCCTGATTGTTCCCACGACCTTGGTTACGACCAATCTGGCCACGTGTTCCTTGAGACATCCTGAGGTGAAAAACCAAAGTCAAACAGAGTTGATTTCAAGAGTCTAATCAAGGTATTGAAGTACTGGAAGGATTACAGAGCAAAGGGAGTAATCATCTTGACAACATGGTGATAAAAGCATACAAGCCATATATTCACAAGCTGTCATACAAACCATACATCGTTTTAGTACAAGCACCAAGCTAATACAAACGTGATGAAGATGATACATCCTTCAGAGGCACTCTGACTTCCTATACATTATTTCTCTAAGCCTCTGGAACTTAGACACCTTGCTTACAATATACTAGGATACTACTACATCCTCACTAAGTAAGACCACAGGCGGTCTCACTCATCTCCATCTCCATAGTAGTCCTCATAAAAGTTACCCGCGTATCCCGGTAGCTGGAGGTGACCATCGGAAAACACGGAGGCTTGTGGACCCTGATATCCATTTGGGCAAGGATGGGGCCTAGGTCCAGTGTAGGGTGGAAGCAAAGGACCACGGGGTGGAAAGACTCCTCCAATCTCGGGCCAAGCAACTCGAGAAGGCATCTGGGTCCTCAATGGATAGATCGCATCATACTCAACTGATCCCACGCTCACAAAGGGTGCCAAGAGCGTCAGTGCCCGGTACAGACGAACACGAGTAGCTTGGAGCTCAAAACGGAGAGCACGTGCATCACGGTCTCTGTCACTAGCAAACCTAGCAGTCACCTGGAGTGCTGGATCCTCTGCAGAGTGATCTGAGTAGAGTCCGGTGTCATATCCCTCTTCTCCTGGAAGTGCAGCTGGGATATAGCGGAATGAAGTCTCTCAGTAGGGTGTGCTCCTCTCCCAGCAGGGTGATACATGAATATGCAGCATCCTGCACAGCCATGTTCTCAGTAACGCCGATGCCATGTCCAAAGTGGATAGGCTGGGTGACTCCAACATGGTGTGGGTAGATACGCACAATGCAGTGGAACTGCGTCTGGTTGAAGTCGTGGAACTGCTCCTCGATGGTGTACTCAGGGTACCATCGATATCCCACGTAGGACATCATCTCGATCAACGTGGCGGGGTGGCCACGCACACCGAGGCACCTGGTCAAACGAACAATCTGCCGAGGGGGAAGATTTGCCATCTGAAACAGAAAGCAAGAGTTTGCAAATGCATCAGATTATATGATAAACCTGGAATGACTCGGACAGCATAACGGCTGTAATTGCAAGAAATGAAAATTTCTTTCAATCATGAAAAACAGCACTTACATAATACGGTGTAAGAAATCAGCATTTCAACAATGCTAGGAAAACCTGACACAACTTTCCTACGGCTATAAGGAAGCAATCAACGAGATATGCTAATCAGACAGAGGAGAGCCTAGTCCTATCTTCCCGTAGAGTAAGATGAGGGTGACTCAGAACTCAGAACGAAGGAGGTAAGGAGAAAAAAAAATGAAGCCTTACGTTGTTCCCTTATATACCCAGAGTAACTATATAACTATAGAATGCTAAACTCAACTTCGGCCAAGGCTACTAGTCCTACAGTCAGTCCTGCTCTGATACCAAGTCTGTCGGGACCCGGGGTTAGCGTATGCAAGTACAGTTAAGACATAGTCATATGGAGAGCCGAGAACCGCACCCACTTGTCTAAGCAGACAAGGCCAAGCACTGAACATTCTCGGAGAGCATCGTACGTGAGGGGCATCCCATCCAGGCCGGATGATCAACTGTAATGGTTCCTCATCGTACGCACACAAGTCTACTGATATGGGCGGTGAACTCCCATATTCAAAGACAAGTCGCCTCAACCATACTATCGACTATCTCTAGACTCTTACATAGACTTACTCCAGCCCGATCACTTAGTCGGGGTCTAGGGCGGGCTCGATCATACCACAAAGTGTGCCCGAGACCGAGTCTCGAACAATCGCATCGCGATGCCCCAAGCTGCGCACATCTAAGGGCCACTTGGTGTATGAAAGACCGCCAGCCAGAACACAACTAAGGTCTCGAAAACCCATACAAAGACATGCATGTTATAAACATACACGCAGCACACATGCCTTGTATGAACAGCAGGTACCATTGCAATTCTCTACAAAGTGTACATTTTATTTATAACTCTTATAGAGTACACACAGAGATCACATACATGTGATCCAACATTACATCACGAAGCGGAAGCAAATTATGTCTGAGTACAGACAAGTTTAACAAATGGCTTAAGAAGCCTTATTCAAACACAAAGCCCTCCACGAGGGAACCAGTCTGCTGACTGGGACTAGACTAGCTTAACTTCAGTCATCCAGCTCGATGAAGAAGCCACCTTCGGGGTCAGTGGCGTCATCTAAAACATATATTAAGCAAACGTGAGTACAAAGGCGTACTCAGCAAGACTTACATAGGAGCTATACTACTCATGCACATGTATCAAGGTAAAGGGAGGTGGGGTTCACTTGCAGAAATGCCAGCTTTGACTTGGCTAATCCTGAACTACGAGTACCAGACTTGAGGTAAGAAGCGTACACGAGTCCACTACTTTCACCAACCAACACACCACTATGGTGCCTTAATCGACTTCCCCACGAGGAGGCACGCCATAGCCCTCACACTTATCTTGGTGTATTTTAGAAGTATCCGGTTCAAATTGTCTAATAATCAAGCTAAGCTTTCCAAGCAGTCCTTAACCGCGGACGCGGCTATTCGAATAGTTTTGTTAACCTTGCAAGGGTGTACCGCTACACACACACATGATCATCAATTACCGCCTTTGATCTCGACACCATTCAAGGGGTGCCTGCGAGGATGCTCACCACAACTGTTACCTCATAGCCTATCTAGTCCAAGAAAGCCGCCTACTTGGGTTGGCTACCACCATCGTGAACCCGGCCGGTTTACCGAAGTGGACCCAAGCGATGTGTGCGTGGTGCATAAGCCGGTCTCGGATGAGCCGTTCTCTCACTTAGCATCCAGGCCACAAGCCTACCAGAACTCCGAACTACTGCGACATCTGGACATCGAAAGGGATGAGTTAATAGGTTGAGAGGGGTCAGTGAGCCCAATGTGTGGTTGTACTCTTCATCTTGGATCACCACACCAGAACTCGGACTTAGGGCGGTGTTCAACGAGACAACCCACCGTGTACTCCTACACAGCCTCTCATCGTTCACCTTGTATTAGGGTCGTTTCACCAACACTTTTCTACCATCAGCAACATGATCATTCCCATCCCGACTCACATCACAGTAACAACATGGTATCATACTAAGCATGCAATAAGCGGTAACATTTGCAGGGGCCACATGATATCATTCAACTCCTACATTTGCTAGGATTGTGGTTTGCTTACTACTGTGACAAAAGATAGGTCATGCAAAGGAATGGGTTCATCTATACGGTAGAATCGTAACATGGTGATCATCCTATACAATGCATAAGCGAGACATGAGAGGGAAGTGGGATTTTATCGACATGATCAATGGGGGTTTTGCTTGCCTTGCTGACGAGGTTCGGGTTCTTGATCTTCGACGAAGGGGGTGACCTCTGGCTCCGGTTCAACCTCTACTCGACAAGCAAAGTACAAGTAGCAATCAATATGAATGCAATGCTCAAACACATGATAGAATGGTTAATCTTGAAGTACCATTTTGATGTGTGAGGCAATTCCATTTAAGTGGAATATATTGCATTTTTAAAATGCAAATTCAAATTCCACATTTGAATTCAACCTTGACCAAGCTATATGTGATATAGTTTGATCATTTTGAATTATTTTCAAATTTGTATGATATGCCTCTGATGTGTAGGTAAAATGTAGCATGTTGCCATGGTTCAAGTTGCTAAAATATTTGAATTAAATTTGATTTAATTCCATTTAAATCAAATAGCAAATGCTACTGATCACATTTTAAATTCAACTCAAACAGAGTTGAAAGTTGCATATTTGGAAAGATAATTTTCTCCTGATCATTTTTCATATATTATTTGTCCAATTTGGAGTTAATATGAATTTTCTATGAATTTCCAAAGTTTGGGGTATTTTCTGGATTTTCTGGAATTTCTGGATTTAATTAAAACGATTTAAGGCATTACTGCGTCAGCCTGGCGCAGTGCTGACGTCAGGGGGGGGGGGGCTGACAGGTGGGGCCACCCTGTCAGTGGCTGGGCTAATTAACCCGGCTGGGTTAACTTAACCAGTGGCTTAATTAAGCCACTAGGCCCACTGGTCAGTGACTCAGAGGTCACTTAAAACGTGATTAGTGGCTAATCCACCGGCGGCTTGACGCCGGCGACGTGAACCACGGCGGCGACTCGCCGGAATCCGCTACAGGCCATGGGAGAGCACGGGGAGGGCACCATCTTGCTCCTGGAGGTCTTCCGCGTCGTCTGGTGGCATCGGAGGTTCTCGGGGTGGTCGGAAACGACGACGGCGACGACTCCGGCGGGAACAGAAGAACGGCGAGGTCGTAGCCGGAGCTAGGAAGCACGGTTTGGGTCCAACTTGAGCGCGTTCGAATGCTGGCAACACGGGAAGCCAAACGCACGCACTGGGGGTTCACGAAGGGCTCTGGAACGAGGAGGACGACGACCACGGCGGCGAGCTTGCTCGGAATCCATGGCAGATCCAGCTAGAGGAAACAAGCGAGGGGGAAAAGCGAGGGGTTCCGGTCGTGAGCTCACCCTGAATCGACCTGGAGTGGTGGCTTGCTCGGGGAGGCGTTGGAGTTGCCGGAATTCGAACTCGATCCACGGCGGCCGGCGATGAAGACGATGAAGCACACGTCGGCTACAAGGCGTCCCGGGGCGATTCCTCCTGCGACTTGGCGTAGACGACGACGGTGAGTACAAGGGACACCGTAGCTTGAGCTCTAGGGCACAAAGGCCACGACTTCCACGGCGGTGCGCTCCGACGAGCTCTCGGACGTCGATGAATTCGCGAAGAGGAGAGGGGGAGGAGGTCCAGGGAGAGGTGGAATGGATGCGGTGGCCTTCTGGGCGTCTCCAGGCGTGAAGAGGTGGCGAGGGGGAAGCAGGAGGTGGCCAGGGCTCGTCGGCGGCATCGGTGGAGTGCTGCATGCATTCCACCGAGCAGCTTCGGGGCGTGGGAAGCAAGACGACAGGGGAGGGTCCAGGTGGGCTGGGCCGGCTGGAGAGGTGGGCTTCGCCCTGGGCAACAGGTAAGCCTTTTCTGATTTCTGTTTAATCTTTCCTTTCTGTTTTCTGTAATTTGTTTTGGCTCTGATAAAAATACCAAACCATTTTATTAAATGCTGAAAACTTTTATGTGGCCTCATAATAATATAAACTAGCCACTCATAAACTTTCAACATTTTTAAAATTCAAATGATTTGAATTTTAAATCAAATAGGGGGATTTCTTTAATTCCAAGGTACTGTTTGAATATTTGAAAAATCTATGAGCATGGGGTGGGTCCCACATCACTTGATATGTGATCACACTCATTTATAAGACTTTTCAAAACTCTAACATGAATTTTTGGAAAATATTTTTATCTGGCCTTTTGAATTAATTCATCTGGGGGGTGTTCCTTCTCCCATTTGGATTTTGAATTTGATTTTCAAGGTTTCTTTTTGAAACTTTTGCATGATGCAAAGGTACTAGCTAAACCTAGCACATACCTAACAGAGGGATCTGACAACTCGCCCCCACTCAAAAGAATCTCGTCCCGAGATTCAGAAGTCTGCGGGAGGAAGGAAGGGTACTCAGTAAGGAGACGGTCTTCTCTTTCCCACGTGGCTTCTCTTTCAGAGTGGTGTGACCATTGCACTTTCAGAAACCTAATCTTCTGACGACGAGTGACACGCTCTGCTGAATCAAGAATACGAACGGGGTATTCTCGATAAGAAAGGTCATCTTGGAGATCAAGCGTTTCATGGTCGACTTCGCGGATGGGGTCCTTGAAGCAACGCCTGAGTTGGGACACATGGAATACATCGTGTACTCGGGAAAGGTGCGGAGGTAGTTCAAGTTGGTAGGCAACTTCTCCACGTTTAGCTAGAATGCGGAAAGGTCCGATGTAACGTGGGGCCAACTTGCCTTTGATACCGAAACGTTGGGTTCCCTTCAGAGGAGTAACCCGAAGGTAAGCCTTCTCATCCAGATTGTAGCTCTCTTGCCTATGATGACGATCATAGTAGCTTTTCTGACGAGACTGGGCTGCTTTCAATTGATCACGAACAATGCGAACTTGCTCTTCTGCTTCCTTGATCATATCCGGTCCAAAGAATTGTCTTTCACCGGTTTCAGACCAGTTTAAAGGTGTTCGACATCGTCGTCCATAAAGGAGTTCAAAAGGAGCCATGTTCAGACTAGATTGAAAACTATTGTTATAAGCAAATTCGGCATATGGAAGAGAATTCTCCCAATTCTTTCCGAATGAGATAACACAAGCTCTGAGCATGTCTTCAAGAATTTGGTTAACCCTTTCGACTTGACCGCTAGACTGAGGATGGAAAGCCGTACTAAAAGAGAGATGAGTTCCCAAAGCACGTTGGAAGCTTCTCCAAAATCTAGAGGTGAAAAGGCTACCGCGATCAGAATTGATTTCCAAAGGAACACCGTGAAGTGATACAATCCTGGAGATGTACAAGTCCGCTAACTGACTAGCAGTTATGGACTCGCGAACCGGAAGGAAGTGAGCAACTTTGGAAAGCCTATCTATGACAACGAAGATGGCATTGTTTCCTTTCTGGGTTCTTGGAAAGCCGGTGATGAAATCCATGCCGACTTTGTCCCATTTCCACTCGGGAATAGACAAAGGTTGAAGTGTACCAGCAGGTCTTTGATGTTCTGCTTTAATGCGACGACAAACATCACATTCGGCAACAAATTGAGCAATGTCTCTCTTCATCCTAGTCCACCAAAATCTCTGGCGTAGATCTCGGTACATTTTCGTGCTACCGGGATGAATTGAGAGGGGTGTGTCATGGGCTTCTTTGAGGATGAGTTGCCTTAGTTCCTTATTCTTAGGTACTACCAAACGATTTTCAAAGAATACCGTTCCTTTACTATCTGTGGAGAAACATCTAGCAACTCCGCTAGCAATGTTCTCCTTGATCCGGCGTACACCTCGTGCACGCCTTTGGGCAACTATGATTTGATCCTCAAGAGTTGATTTCGCCACCAAGGTTGAGAGATAGCCATGAGGAACAATCTCAAGGTTGAGCTTGCGAAAGTCCTCATGAAGAAGGGGTTGATACTGCTGTAACATGAGGTTGTTACAGTACGACTTACGACTTAGTGCATCAGCCATGACATTGGCTTTGCCTGGGGTGTAAGAAATTGCTACGTCGTAATCTTTTATCAACTCAATCCAGCGTCTTTGCCTGAGATTAAGATCTGGCTGGGTGAAAATATATTTGAGGCTTTGGTGGTCGGAATAAATCTCACAACGATTACCAAGGAGGTAATGTCGCCAAGTTGTTAGAGCATGAACTACGGCAGCGAGTTCAAGGTCATGGGTAGGATAGTTCTCTTCATGTGGCCGCAATTGGCGTGAAGCATAAGCTACCACATGTCGATCTTGCAGAAGTATGCATCCTAACCCTTGCCGTGATGCATCACAATAGATCTCGAAATCCCTTTTGGTGTCTGGAGGTGCAAGTACGGGTGCGGAAGTTAATCTTCTTTTTAGCTCCTGGAAGCTTTCCTCGCACTTGGGAGTCCATAAGAATTTCTTATCTTTCTTGAGGAGTTCAGTTAGAGGCTTTGCAACTTTAGAAAAGTTCTCGACGAAGCGACGGCAATAGCTGGCTAGGCCAAGAAAACTCCTAACTTGCTTAACCGATTCAGGTGGAGTCCAGTCAAGGACGGCCTGAACTCTCTCGGGATTCACAGCAATGCCTTTTGCAGAAATCACGTGGCCTAAGTAGGTCACTTCTGGTAGCCAGAATTCACACTTGGAGAATTTAGCGTACAGGCGATGCTCTCTAAGTTTCATCAATACCAGCCTTAAGTGTTTGGCATGATCTCCTTCGTTCTTCGAGTAGATGAGAATGTCATCGAGATAAACCACAACAAATTTATCTAAGTACTCCATGAAGATCGAATTCATCAAGCGTGAGAATGTGGCGGGGGCATTGGTTAAACCAAAGGACATGACGGTGTACTCGTAAAGACCATAACGAGTAGTAAAAGCCGTTTTGGGAATGTCCTCGTTTCGGATTCGGATCTGATGATAACCTAATCTCAAATCCATCTTGGAAAAGACAGCGGATCCTGCAAGTTGATCATAAAGATCATTGATCCTGGGCAGTGGGTATTTGTTCTTTATCGTCGCTAAATTTAGCGGGCGATAGTCTACGCACATCCTTTCTGTTCCATCCTTCTTCTTCACGAACAGAACGGGGCAACCCCATGGCGATGAGCTAGGGCGGATGAAGCCTTTTGCCAACGAAGCATCCAGTTGGGTTTTTAGCTCAGCTAACTCATGTGGGGCCATTTTGTATGGGCGTTTGGAAATTGGTGCGGTTCCTGGAACAAGATCCACTATAAACTCTACACCTCTATCGGGTGGCATGCCCGGCAGCTCTTCAGGAAAGACATCTGGGAAGTCACGAACCACCGGAATATCTTCAAGTTCGGGAAGGGGAAGTACATTCAAAGAATGCACTTGGGTTCTTGTTCTGGGTGAGGTATAGTTGATGGTTTTGCCTGAAGGGTGGGTAAGTTTCACGGATTTGCCTTTGCAATCCAGATAGGCATTCTGTCTTGATAGCCAATCCATGCCAAGGATGACATCAATGTCTGAAGACTTGAGGGCTATGAGTGAAGCAAGGAATACTAAACCCTCAATTGCTATTTGATTACCATGGCTTACTCTATTAGTTTGCCATCGTGACCCTGGAGTTTGAATAACCATTGGGGTGGACAATTCAACAAAGGGCAACTCATGGCGAAGTGCATAGCTTTCCGACATGAATGAATGAGATGCTCCTGGGTCGAAAAGAACGGAAGTAGGAACAAAATTGACTGGGAGCGTACCAAGAATGACGTCAGTGGTGTCGTCAGTCTCTTCGGCGGCAATCTGGTTCAGACGTCCACGAGTGGCGGGAGGAGCGGATTTGACGGTGAAGACCTTCTGGGGTGGCTTGCCACGACCATTGTTGTTGTTGTTGTTGCCTCCGGCACGTGGTGGAGCATTCTGGTTCTGGACTTGGTTCTGGGGGCACTCGCGAGAGTAGTGGCCTGCCTGACCACACTTGTAGCAAGCTCCGAAAACAGTGCGTGGAGCTGGGTTGTTTGGTGGAGCTGGGTGGAACTGGGTGGGTGGACGAGGCGTCACATAGGATGGCCTCGGTGGGTTGTTCTGGCGGAACATGCTATTGGGGATCCAGATCTTGCGTTTCTGGGAACCAGAACTGGATGAACCTTCCTCTCTAGGGTGTTTGCGGAAGTCGTTGGGGGTGTTCATGTCCTCTGCCTTGATGGCCTTGTTGACAAGGACCTGAAATGTGGCAAAGTCATGAAGGTTGAGCTCGCGACGGAGTCCACTGTTGAGGCCACGACGGAACCTCTCTTGTTTCTTGGAGTCGGTGGAGACTTCTTCGGTGGCGTAACGAGCAAGTCGGCTGAACTCACGACTAAACTCGTCCACGGTTCTTCTGCCTTGAGTGAGGTTACAGAATTCCTCACGTTTGCGGTCCATGAGACCCTTGGGGATGTGGTGCTCGCGGAAAGAGGTACAGAACTCCTCCCAAGATGCAGGTGGTCCAACTGGGCGCAAATTCAGGAAATTCTCCCACCAAGAGCTTGCTGCACCTTCAAGGTGATAGGTGGCATAGTTGACCTTGTCGCCATTTGCAACATGGCCGGCTTGGAGCTTCCTCTCGATGCTGCGAAGCCAGTCATCGGCGTCAAGGGGCTCGGTGGAGTAACTGAATACCGGGGGATGAAGCCGGATGAAGTCGTTCAGAGACACCAGCTCATTGCGCTGCTGAGTGGTGTTACGTGCGATGACTTCCAGTAGGTGGTGAGAGTCACGGCGGTTCCTTTCGACCTCCATCAGAACTTGGGCCATTGTGGGTGGGGGTGGAAGGTTATCTTCCTCCTGATTGTTCCCACGACCTTGGTTACGACCAATCTGGCCACGTGTTCCTTGAGACATCCTGAGGTGAAAAACCAAAGTCAAACAGAGTTGATTTCAAGAGTCTAATCAAGGTATTGAAGTACTGGAAGGATTACAGAGCAAAGGGAGTAATCATCTTGACAACATGGTGATAAAAGCATACAAGCCATATATTCACAAGCTGTCATACAAACCATACATCGTTTTAGTACAAGCACCAAGCTAATACAAACGTGATGAAGATGATACATCCTTCAGAGGCACTCTGACTTCCTATACATTATTTCTCTAAGCCTCTGGAACTTAGACACCTTGCTTACAATATACTAGGATACTACTACATCCTCACTAAGTAAGACCACAGGCGGTCTCACTCATCTCCATCTCCATAGTAGTCCTCATAAAAGTTACCCGCGTATCCCGGTAGCTGGAGGTGACCATCGGAAAACACGGAGGCTTGTGGACCCTGATATCTATTTGGGCAAGGATGGGGCCTAGGTCCAGTGTAGGGTGGAAGCAAAGGACCACGGGGTGGAAAGACTCCTCCAATCTCGGGCCAAGCAACTCGAGAAGGCATCTGGGTCCTCACTGGATAGATCGCATCATACTCAACTGATCCCACGCTCACAAAGGGTGCCAAGAGCGTCAGTGCCCGGTACAGACGAACACGAGTAGCGTGGAGCTCAAAACGGAGAGCACGTGCATCACGGTCTCTGTCACTAGCAAACCTAGCAGTCACCTGGAGTGCTGGATCCTCTGCAGAGTGATCTGAGTAGAGTCCGGTGTAATATCCCTCTTCTCCTGGAAGTGCAGCTGGGATATAGCGGAATGAAGTCTCTCTCAGTAGGGTGTGCTCCTCTCTCAGCAGGGTGATACATGAATATGCAGCATCCTGCACAGCCATGTTCTCAGTAACGCCGATGCCATGTCCAAAGTGGATAGGCTGGGTGACTCCAACATGGTGTGGGTAGATACGCACAATGCAGTGGAACTGCGTCTGGTTGAAGTCGTGGAACTGCTCCTCGATGGTGTACTCAGGGTACCATCGATATCCCACGTAGGACATCATCTCGATCAACGTGGCGGGGTGGCCACGCACACCGAGGCACCTGGTCAAACGAACAATCTGCCGAGGGGGAAGATTTGCCATCTGAAACAGAAAGCAAGAGTTTGCAAATGCATCAGATTATATGATAAACCTGGAATGACTCGGACAGCATAACGGCTGTAATTGCAAGAAATGACAATTTCTTTCAATCATGAAAAACAGCACTTACATAATACGGTGTAAGAAATCAGCATTTCAACAATGCTAGGAAAACCTGACACAACTTTCCTACGGCTATAAGGAAGCAATCAACGAGATATGCTAATCAGACAGAGGAGAGCCTAGTCCTATCTTCCCGTAGAGTAAGATGAGGGTGACTCAGAACTCAGAACGAAGGAGGTAAGGAGAAAAAAAAATGAAGCCTTACGTTGTTCCCTTATATACCCAGAGTAACTATATAACTATAGAATGCTAAACTCAACTTCGGCCAAGGCTACTAGTCCTACAGTCAGTCCTGCTCTGATACCAAGTCTGTCGGGACCCGGGGTTAGCGTATGCAAGTACAGTTAAGACATAGTCATATGGAGAGCCGAGAACCGCACCCACTTGTCTAAGCAGACAAGGCCAAGCACTGAACATTCTCGGAGAGCATCGTACGTGAGGGGCATCCCATCCAGGCCGGATGATCAACTGTAATGGTTCCTCATCGTACGCACACAAGTCTACTGATATGGGTGGTGAACTCCCATATTCAAAGACAAGTCGCCTCAACCATACTATCGACTATCTCTAGACTCTTACATAGACTTACTCCAGCCCGATCACTTAGTCGGGGTCTAGGGCGGGCTCGATCATACCACAAAGTGTGCCCGAGACCGAGTCTCGAACAATCGCATCGCGATGCCCCAAGCTGCGCACATCTAAGGGCCACTTGGTGTATGAAAGACCGCCAGCCAGAACACAACTAAGGTCTCGAAAACCCATACAAAGACATGCATGTTATAAACATACACGCAGCACACATGCCTTGTATGAACAGCAGGTACCATTGCAATTCTCTACAAAGTGTACATTTTATTTATAACTCTTATAGAGTACACACAGAGATCACATACATGTGATCCAACATTACATCACGAAGCGGAAGCAAATTATGTCTGAGTACAGACAAGTTTAACAAATGGCTTAAGAAGCCTTATTCAAACACAAAGCCCTCCACGAGGGAACCAGTCTGCTGACTGGGACTAGACTAGCTTAACTTCAGTCGTCCAGCTCGATGAAGAAGCCACCTTCGGGGTCAGTGGCGTCATCTAAAACATATATTAAGCAAACGTGAGTACAAAGGCGTACTCAGCAAGACTTACATAGGAGCTATACTACTCATGCACATGTATCAAGGTAAAGGGAGGTGGGGTTCACTTGCAGAAATGCCAGCTTTGACTTGGCTAATCCTGAACTACGAGTACCAGACTTGAGGTAAGAAGCGTACACGAGTCCACTACTTTCACCAACCAACACACCACTATGGTGCCTTAATCGACTTCCCCACGAGGAGGCACGCCATAGCACTCACACTTATCTTGGTGTATTTTAGAAGTATCCGGTTCAAATTGTCTAATAATCAAGCTAAGCTTTCCAAGCAGTCCATAACCGCGGACGCGGCTATTCGAATAGTTTTGTTAACCTTGCAAGGGTGTACCGCTACACACACATGATCATCAATTACCGCCTTTGATCTCGACACCATTCAAGGGGTGCCAGCGAGGATGCTCACCACAACTGTTACCTCATAGCCTATCTAGTCCAAGAAAGCCGCCTACTTGGGTTGGCTACCACCATCGTGAACCCGGCCGGTTTACCGAAGTGGACCCAAGCGATGTGTGCGTGGTGCATAAGCCGGTCTCGGATGAGCCGTTCTCTCACTTAGCATCCAGGCCACAAGCCTACCAGAACTCCGAACTACTGCGACATCTGGACATCGAAAGGGATGAGTTAATAGGTTGAGAGGGGTCAGTGAGCCCAATGTGTGGTTGTACTCTTCATCTTGGATCACCACACCAGAACTCGGACTTAGGGCGGTGTTCAACGAGACAACCCACCGTGTACTCCTACACAGCCTCTCATCGTTCACCTTGTATTAGGGTCGTTTCACCAACACTTTTCTACCATCAGCAACATGATCATTCCCATCCCGACTCACATCACAGTAACAACATGGTATCATACTAAGCATGCAATAAGCGGTAACATTTGCAGGGGCCACATGATATCATTCAACTCCTACATTTGCTAGGATTGTGGTTTGCTTACTACTGTGACAAAAGATAGGTCATGCAAAGGAATGGGTTCATCTATACGGTAGAATCGTAACATGGTGATCATCCTATACAATGCATAAGCGAGACATGAGAGGGAAGTGGGATTTTATCGACATGATCAATGGGGGTTTTGCTTGCCTTGCTGACGAGGTTCGGGTTCTTGATCTTCGACGAAGGGGGTGACCTCTTGCTCCGGTTCAACCTCTACTCGACAAGCAAAGTACAAGTAGCAATCAATATGAATGCAATGCTCAAACACATGATAGAATGGTTAATCTTGAAGTACCATTTTGATGTGTGAGGCAATTCCATTTAAGTGGAATATATTGCATTTTTAAAATGCAAATTCAAATTCCACATTTGAATTCAACCTTGACCAAGCTATATGTGATATAGTTTGATCATTTTGAATTATTTTCAAATTTGTATGATATGCCTCTGATGTGTAGGTAAAATGTAGCATGTTGCCATGGTTCAAGTTGCCAAAATATTTGAATTAAATTTGATTTAATTCCATTTAAATCAAATAGCAAATGCTACTGATCACATTTTAAATTCAACTCAAACAGAGTTGAAAGTTGCATATTTGGAAAGATAATTTTCTCCTGATCATTTTTCATATATTATTTGTCCAATTTGGAGTTAATATGAATTTTCTATGAATTTCCAAAGTTTGGGGTATTTTCTGGATTTTCTGGAATTTCTGGATTTAATTAAAACGATTTAAGGCATTACTGCGTCAGCCTGGCGCAGTGCTGACGTCAGGGGGGGGGGGGGCTGACAGGTGGGGCCACCCTGTCAGTGGCTGGGCTAATTAACCCGGCTGGGTTAACTTAACCAGTGGCTTAATTAAGCCACTGGGCCCACTGGTCAGTGACTCAGAGGTCACTTAAAACGTGATTAGTGGCTAATCCACCGGCGGCTTGACGCCGGCGACGTGAACCACGGCGGCGACTCGCCGGAATCCGCTACAGGCCACGGGAGAGCACGGGGAGGGCACCATCTTGCTCCTGGAGGTCTTCCGCGTCGTCTGGTGGCATCGGAGGTTCTCGGGGTGGTCGGAAACGACGACGGCGACGACTCCGGCGGGAACAGAAGAACGGCGAGGTCGTAGCCGGAGCTAGGAAGCACGGTTTGGGTCCAACTTGAGCGCGTTCGAATGCTGGCAACACGGGAAGCCAAACGCACGCACTGGGGGTTCACGAAGGGCTCTGGAACGAGGAGGACGACGACCACGGCGGCGAGCTTGCTCGGAATCCATGGCAGATCCAGCTAGAGGAAACAAGCGAGGGGGAAAAGCGAGGGGTTCCGGTCGTGAGCTCACCCTGAATCGACCTGGAGTGGTGGCTTGCTCGGGGAGGCGTTGGAGTTGCCGGAATTCGAACTCGATCCACGGCGGCCGGCGATGAAGACGATGAAGCACACGTCGGCTACAAGGCGTCCCGGGGCGATTCCTCCTGCGACTTGGCGTAGACGACGACGGTGAGTACAAGGGACACCGTAGCTTGAGCTCTAGGGCACAAAGGCCACGACTTCCACGGCGGTGCGCTCCGACGAGCTCTCGGACGTCGATGAATTCGCGAAGAGGAGAGGGGGAGGAGGTCCAGGGAGAGGTGGAATGGATGCGGTGGCCTTCTGGGCGTCTCCAGGCGTGAAGAGGTGGCGAGGGGGAAGCAGGAGGTGGCCAGGGCTCGTCGGCGGCATCGGTGGAGTGCTGCATGCATTCCACCGAGCAGCTTCGGGGCGTGGGAAGCAAGACGACAGGGGAGGGTCCAGGTGGGCTGGGCCGGCTGGAGAGGTGGGCTTCGCCCTGGGCAACAGGTAAGCCTTTTCTGATTTCTGTTTAATCTTTCCTTTCTGTTTTCTGTAATTTGTTTTGGCTCTGATAAAAATACCAAACCATTTTATTAAATGCTGAAAACTTTTATGTGGCCTCATAATAATATAAACTAGCCACTCATAAACTTTCAACATTTTTAAAATTCAAATGATTTGAATTTTAAATCAAATAGGGGGATTTCTTTAATTCCAAGGTACTGTTTGAATATTTGAAAAATCTATGAGCATGGGGTGGGTCCCACATCACTTGATATGTGATCACACTCATTTATAAGACTTTTCAAAACTCTAACATGAATTTTTGGAAAATATTTTTATCTGGCCTTTTGAATTAATTCATCTGGGGGGTGTTCCTTCTCCCATTTGGATTTTGAATTTGATTTTCAAGGTTTCTTTTTGAAACTTTTGCATGATGCAAAGGTACTAGCTAAACCTAGCACATACCTAACAGAGGGATCTGACAACTCGCCCCCACTCAAAAGAATCTCGTCCCGAGATTCAGAAGTCTGCGGGAGGAAGGAAGGGTACTCAGTAAGGAGACGGTCTTCTCTTTCCCACGTGGCTTCTCTTTCAGAGTGGTGTGACCATTGCACTTTCAGAAACCTAATCTTCTGACGACGAGTGACACGCTCTGCTGAATCAAGAATACGAACGGGGTATTCTCGATAAGAAAGGTCATCTTGGAGATCAAGCGTTTCATGGTCGACTTCGCGGATGGGGTCCTTGAAGCAACGCCTGAGTTGGGACACATGGAATACATCGTGTACTCGGGAAAGGTGCGGAGGTAGTTCAAGTTGGTAGGCAACTTCTCCACGTTTAGCTAGAATGCGGAAAGGTCCGATGTAACGTGGGGCCAACTTGCCTTTGATACCGAAACGTTGGGTTCCCTTCAGAGGAGTAACCCGAAGGTAAGCCTTCTCATCCAGATTGTAGCTCTCTTGCCTATGATGACGATCATAGTAGCTTTTCTGACGAGACTGGGCTGCTTTCAATTGATCACGAACAATGCGAACTTGCTCTTCTGCTTCCTTGATCATATCCGGTCCAAAGAATTGTCTTTCACCGGTTTCAGACCAGTTTAAAGGTGTTCGACATCGTCGTCCATAAAGGAGTTCAAAAGGAGCCATGTTCAGACTAGATTGAAAACTATTGTTATAAGAAAATTCGGCATATGGAAGAGAATTCTCCCAATTCTTTCCGAATGAGATAACACAAGCTCTGAGCATGTCTTCAAGAATTTGGTTAACCCTTTCGACTTGACCGCTAGACTGAGGATGGAAAGCCGTACTAAAAGAGAGATGAGTTACCAAAGCACGTTGGAAGCTTCCCCAAAATCTAGAGGTGAAAAGGCTACCGCGATCAGAATTGATTTCCAAAGGAACACCGTGAAGTGATACAATCCTGGAGATGTACAAGTCCGCTAACTGACTAGCAGTTATGGACTCGCGAACCGGAAGGAAGTGAGCAACTTTGGAAAGCCTATCTATGACAACGAAGATGGCATTGTTTCCTTTCTGGGTTCTTGGAAAGCCGGTGATGAAATCCATGCCGACTTTGTCCCATTTCCACTCGGGAATAGACAAAGGTTGAAGTGTACCAGCAGGTCTTTGATGTTCTGCTTTAATGCAACGACAAACATCACATTCGGCAACAAATTGAGCAATGTCTCTCTTCATCCTAGTCCACCAAAATCTCTGGCGTAGATCTCGGTACATTTTCGTGCTACCGGGATGAATTGAGAGGGGTGTGTCATGGGCTTCTTTGAGGATGAGTTGCCTTAGTTCCTTATTCTTAGGTACTACCAAACGATTTTCAAAGAATACCGTTCCTTTACTATCTGTGGAGAAACATCTAGCAACTCCGCTAGCAATGTTCTCCTTGATCCGGCGTACACCTCGTGCACGCCTTTGGGCAACTATGATTTGATCCTCAAGAGTTGATTTCGCCACCAAGGTTGAGAGATAGCCATGAGGAACAATCTCAAGGTTGAGCTTGCGAAAGTCCTCATGAAGAAGGGGTTGATACTGCTGTAACATGAGGTTGTTACAGTACGACTTACGACTTAGTGCATCAGCCATGACATTGGCTTTGCCTGGGGTGTAAGAAATTGCTACGTCGTAATCTTTTATCAACTCAATCCAGCGTCTTTGCCTGAGATTAAGATCTGGCTGGGTGAAAATATATTTGAGGCTTTGGTGGTCGGAATAAATCTCACAACGATTACCAAGGAGGTAATGTCGCCAAGTTGTTAGAGCATGAACTACGGCAGCGAGTTCAAGGTCATGGGTAGGATAGTTCTCTTCATGTGGCCGCAATTGGCGTGAAGCATAAGCTACCACATGTCGATCTTGCAGAAGTATGCATCCTAACCCTTGCCGTGATGCATCACAATAGATCTCGAAATCCCTTTTGGTGTCTGGAGGTGCAAGTACGGGTGCGGAAGTTAATCTTCTTTTTAGCTCCTGGAAGCTTTCCTCGCACTTGGGAGTCCATAAGAATTTCTTATCTTTCTTGAGGAGTTCAGTTAGAGGCTTTGCAACTTTAGAAAAGTTCTCGACGAAGCGACGGCAATAGCTGGCTAGGCCAAGAAAACTCCTAACTTGCTTAACCGATTCAGGTGGAGTCCAGTCAAGGACGGCCTGAACTCTCTCGGGATTCACAGCAATGCCTTTTGCAGAAATCACGTGGCCTAAGTAGGTCACTTCTGGTAGCCAGAATTCACACTTGGAGAATTTAGCGTACAGGCGATGCTCTCTAAGTTTCATCAATACCAGCCTTAAGTGTTTGGCATGATCTCCTTCGTTCTTCGAGTAGATGAGAATGTCATCAAGATAAACCACAACAAATTTATCTAAGTACTCCATGAAGATCGAATTCATCAAGCGTGAGAATGTGGCGGGGGCATTGGTTAAACCAAAGGACATGACGGTGTACTCGTAAAGACCATAACGAGTAGTAAAAGCCGTTTTGGGAATGTCCTCGTTTCGGATTCGGATCTGATGATAACCTAATCTCAAATCCATCTTGGAAAAGACAGCGGATCCTGCAAGTTGATCATAAAGATCATTGATCCTGGGCAGTGGGTATTTGTTCTTTATCGTCGCTAAATTTAGCAGGCGATAGTCTACGCACATCCTTTCTGTTCCATCCTTCTTCTTCACGAACAGAACGGGGCAACCCCATGGCGATGAGCTAGGGCGGATGAAGCCTTTTGCCAACGAAGCATCCAGTTGGGTTTTTAGCTCAGCTAACTCATGTGGGGCCATTTTGTATGGGCGTTTGGAAATTGGTGCGGTTCCTGGAACAAGATCCACTATAAACTCTACACCTCTATCGGGTGGCATGCCCGGCAGCTCTTCAGGAAAGACATCCGGGAAGTCACGAACCACCGGAATATCTTCAAGTTCGGGAAGGGGAAGTACATTCAAAGAATGCACTTGGGTTCTTGTTCTGGGTGAGGTATAGTTGATGGTTTTGCCTGAAGGGTGGGTAAGTTTCACGGATTTGCCTTTGCAATCCAGATAGGCATTCTGTCTTGATAGCCAATCCATGCCAAGGATGACATCAATGTCTGAAGACTTGAGGGCTATGAGTGAAGCAAGGAATACTAAACCCTCAATTGCTATTTGATTACCATGGCTTACTCTATTAGTTTGCCATCGTGACCCTGGAGTTTGAATAACCATTGGGGTGGACAATTCAACAAAGGGCAACTCATGGCGAAGTGCATAGCTTTCCGACATGAATGAATGAGATGCTCCTGGGTCGAAAAGAACGGAAGTAGGAACAAAATTGACTGGGAGCGTACCAAGAATGACGTCAGTGGTGTCGTCAGTCTCTTCGGCGGCAATCTGGTTCAGACGTCCACGAGTGGCGGGAGGAGCGGATTTGACGGTGAAGACCTTCTGGGGTGGCTTGCCACGACCATTGTTGTTGTTGTTGTTGCCTCCGGCACGTGGTGGAGCATTCTGGTTCTGGACTTGGTTCTGGGGGCACTCGCGAGAGTAGTGGCCTGCCTGACCACACTTGTAGCAAGCTCCGAAAACAGTGCGTGGAGCTGGGTTGTTTGGTGGAGCTGGGTGGAACTGGGTGGGTGGACGAGGCGTCACATAGGATGGCCTCGGTGGGTTGTTCTGGCGGAACATGCTATTGGGGATCCAGATCTTGCGTTTCTGGGAACCAGAACTGGATGAACCTTCCTCTCTAGGGTGTTTGCGGAAGTCGTTGGGGGTGTTCATGTCCTCTGCCTTGATGGCCTTGTTGACAAGGACCTGAAATGTGGCAAAGTCATGAAGGTTGAGCTCGCGACGGAGTCCACTGTTGAGGCCACGACGGAACCTCTCTTGTTTCTTGGAGTCGGTGGAGACTTCTTCGGTGGCATAACGAGCAAGTCGGTTGAACTCACGACTAAACTCGTCCACGGTTCTTCTGCCTTGAGTGAGGTTACAGAATTCCTCACGTTTGCGGTCCATGAGACCCTTGGGGATGTGGTGCTCGCGGAAAGAGGTACAGAACTCCTCCCAAGATGTAGGTGGTCCAACTGGGCGCAAATTCAGGAAATTCTCCCACCAAGAGCTTGCTGCACCTTCAAGGTGATAGGTGGCATAGTTGACCTTGTCGCCATTTGCAACATGGCCGGCTTGGAGCTTCCTCTCGATGCTGCGAAGCCAGTCATCGGCGTCAAGGGGCTCGGTGGAGTAACTGAATACCGGGGGATGAAGCCGGATGAAGTCGTTCAGAGACACCAGCTCATTGCGCTGCTGAGTGGTGTTATGTGCGATGACTTCCAGTAGGTGGTGAGAGTCACGGCGGTTCCTTTCGACCTCCATCAGAACTTGGGCCATTGTGGGTGGGGGTGGAAGGTTATCTTCCTCCTGATTGTTCCCACGACCTTGGTTACGACCAATCTGGCCACGTGTTCCTTGAGACATCCTGAGGTGAAAAACCAAAGTCAAACAGAGTTGATTTCAAGAGTCTAATCAAGGTATTGAAGTACTGGAGGGATTACAGAGCAAAGGGAGTAATCATCTTGACAACATGGTGATAAAAGCATACAAGCCATATATTCACAAGCTGTCATACAAACCATACATCGTTTTAGTACAAGCACCAAGCTAATACAAACGTGATGAAGATGATACATCCTTCAGAGGCACTGTGACTTCCTATACATTATTTCTCTAAGCCTCTGGAACTTAGACACCTTGCTTACAATATACTAGGATACTACTACATCCTCACTAAGTAAGACCACAGGCGGTCTCACTCATCTCCATCTCCATAGTAGTCCTCATAAAAGTTACCCGCGTATCCCGGTAGCTGGAGGTGACCATCGGAAAACACGGAGGCTTGTGGACCCTGATATCCATTTGGGCAAGGATGGGGCCTAGGTCCAGTGTAGGGTGGAAGCAAAGGACCACGGGGTGGAAAGACTCCTCCAATCTCGGGCCAAGCAACTCGAGAAGGCATCTGGGTCCTCAATGGATAGATCGCATCATACTCAACTGATCCCACGCTCACAAAGGGTGCCAAGAGCGTCAGTGCCCGGTACAGACGAACACGAGTAGCTTGGAGCTCAAAACGGAGAGCACGTGCATCACGGTCTCTATCACTAGCAAACCTAGCAGTCACCTGGAGTGCTGGATCCTCTGCAGAGTGATCTGAGTAGAGTCCGGTGTCATATCCCTCTTCTCCTGGAAGTGCAGCTGGGATATAGCGGAATGAAGTCTCTCTCAGTAGGGTGTGCTCCTCTCCCAGCAGGGTGATACATGAATATGCAGCATCCTGCACAGCCATGTTCTCAGTAACGCCGATGCCATGTCCAAAGTGGATAGGCTGGGTGACTCCAACGTGGTGTGGGTAGATACGCACAATGCAGTGGAACTGCGTCTGGTTGAAGTCGTGGAACTGCTCCTCGATGGTGTACTCAGGGTACCATCGATATCCCACGTAGGACATCATCTCGATCAACGTGGCGGGGTGGCCACGCACACCGAGGCACCTGGTCAAACGAACAATCTGCCGAGGGGGAAGATTTGCCATCTGAAACAGAAAGCAAGAGTTTGCAAATGCATCAGATTATATGATAAACCTGGAATGACTCGGACAGCATAACGGCTGTAATTGCAAGAAATGAAAATTTCTTTCAATCATGAAAAACAGCACTTACATAATACGGTGTAAGAAATCAGCATTTCAACAATGCTAGGAAAACCTGACACAACTTTCCTACGGCTATAAGGAAGCAATCAACGAGATATGCTAATCAGACAGAGGAGAGCCTAGTCCTATCTTCCCGTAGAGTAAGATGAGGGTGACTCAGAACTCAGAACGAAGGAGGTAAGGAGAAAAAAAAATGAAGCCTTACGTTGTTCCCTTATATACCCAGAGTAACTATATAACTATAGAATGCTAAACTCAACTTCGGCCAAGGCTACTAGTCCTACAGTCAGTCCTGCTCTGATACCAAGTCTGTCGGGACCCGGGGTTAGCGTATGCAAGTACAGTTAAGACATAGTCATATGGAGAGCCGAGAACCGCACCCACTTGTCTAAGCAGACAAGGCCAAGCACTGAACATTCTCGGAGAGCATCGTACGTGAGGGGCATCCCATCCAGGCCGGATGATCAACTGTAATGGTTCCTCATCGTACGCACACAAGTCTACTGATATGGGCGGTGAACTCCCATATTCAAAGACAAGTCGCCTCAACCATACTATCGACTATCTCTAGACTCTTACATAGACTTACTCCAGCCCGATCACTTAGTCGGGGTCTAGGGCGGGCTCGATCATACCACAAAGTGTGCCCGAGACCGAGTCTCGAACAATCGCATCGCGATGCCCCAAGCTGCGCACATCTAAGGGCCACTTGGTGTATGAAAGACCGCCAGCCAGAACACAACTAAGGTCTCGAAAACCCATACAAAGACATGCATGTTATAAACATACACGCAGCACACATGCCTTGTATGAACAGCAGGTACCATTGCAATTCTCTACAAAGTGTACATTTTATTTATAACTCTTATAGAGTACACACAGAGATCACATACATGTGATCCAACATTACATCACGAAGCGGAAGCAAATTATGTCTGAGTACAGACAAGTTTAACAAATGGCTTAAGAAGCCTTATTCAAACACAAAGCCCTCCACGAGGGAACCAGTCTGCTGACTGGGACTAGACTAGCTTAACTTCAGTCATCCAGCTCGATGAAGAAGCCACCTTCGGGGTCAGTGGCGTCATCTAAAACATATATTAAGCAAACGTGAGTACAAAGGCGTACTCAGCAAGACTTACATAGGAGCTATACTACTCATGCACATGTATCAAGGTAAAGGGAGGTGGGGTTCACTTGCAGAAATGCCAGCTTTGACTTGGCTAATCCTGAACTACGAGTACCAGACTTGAGGTAAGAAGCGTACACGAGTCCACTACTTTCACCAACCAACACACCACTATGGTGCCTTAATCGACTTCCCCACGAGGAGGCACGCCATAGCCCTCACACTTATCTTGGTGTATTTTAGAAGTATCCGGTTCAAATTGTCTAATAATCAAGCTAAGCTTTCCAAGCAGTCCTTAACCGCGGACGCGGCTATTCGAATAGTTTTGTTAACCTTGCAAGGGTGTACCGCTACACACACACATGATCATCAATTACCGCCTTTGATCTCGACACCATTCAAGGGGTGCCTGCGAGGATGCTCACCACAACTGTTACCTCATAGCCTATCTAGTCCAAGAAAGCCGCCTACTTGGGTTGGCTACCACCATCGTGAACCCGGCCGGTTTACCGAAGTGGACCCAAGCGATGTGTGCGTGGTGCATAAGCCGGTCTCGGATGAGCCGTTCTCTCACTTAGCATCCAGGCCACAAGCCTACCAGAACTCCGAACTACTGCGACATCTGGACATCGAAAGGGATGAGTTAATAGGTTGAGAGGGGTCAGTGAGCCCAATGTGTGGTTGTACTCTTCATCTTGGATCACCACACCAGAACTCGGACTTAGGGCGGTGTTCAACGAGACAACCCACCGTGTACTCCTACACAGCCTCTCATCGTTCACCTTGTATTAGGGTCGTTTCACCAACACTTTTCTACCATCAGCAACATGATCATTCCCATCCCGACTCACATCACAGTAACAACATGGTATCATACTAAGCATGCAATAAGCGGTAACATTTGCAGGGGCCACATGATATCATTCAACTCCTACATTTGCTAGGATTGTGGTTTGCTTACTACTGTGACAAAAGATAGGTCATGCAAAGGAATGGGTTCATCTATACGGTAGAATCGTAACATGGTGATCATCCTATACAATGCATAAGCGAGACATGAGAGGGAAGTGGGATTTTATCGACATGATCAATGGGGGTTTTGCTTGCCTTGCTGACGAGGTTCGGGTTCTTGATCTTCGACGAAGGGGGTGACCTCTTGCTCCGGTTCAACCTCTACTCGACAAGCAAAGTACAAGTAGCAATCAATATGAATGCAATGCTCAAACACATGATAGAATGGTTAATCTTGAAGTACCATTTTGATGTGTGAGGCAATTCCATTTAAGTGGAATATATTGCATTTTTAAAATGCAAATTCAAATTCCACATTTGAATTCAACCTTGACCAAGCTATATGTGATATAGTTTGATCATTTTGAATTATTTTCAAATTTGTATGATATGCCTCTGATGTGTAGGTAAAATGTAGCATGTTGCCATGGTTCAAGTTGCCAAAATATTTGAATTAAATTTGATTTAATTCCATTTAAATCAAATAGCAAATGCTACTGATCACATTTTAAATTCAACTCAAACAGAGTTGAAAGTTGCATATTTGGAAAGATAATTTTCTCCTGATCATTTTTCATATATTATTTGTCCAATTTGGAGTTAATATGAATTTTCTATGAATTTCCAAAGTTTGGGGTATTTTCTGGATTTTCTGGAATTTCTGGATTTAATTAAAACGATTTAAGGCATTACTGCGTCAGCCTGGCGCAGTGCTGACGTCAGGGGGGGGGGGCTGACAGGTGGGGCCACCCTGTCAGTGGCTGGGCTAATTAACCCGGCTGGGTTAACTTAACCAGTGGCTTAATTAAGCCACTGGGCCCACTGGTCAGTGACTCAAAGGTCACTTAAAACGTGATTAGTGGCTAATCCACCGGCGGCTTGACGCCGGCGACGTGAACCACGGCGGCGACTCGCCGGAATCCGCTACAGGCCACGGGAGAGCACGGGGAGGGCACCATGTTGCTCCTGGAGGTCTTCCGCGTCGTCTGGTGGCATCGGAGGTTCTCGGGGTGGTCGGAAACGACGACGGCGACGACTCCGGCGGGAACAGAAGAACGGCGAGGTCGTAGCCGGAGCTAGGAAGCACGGTTTGGGTCCAACTTGAGCGTGTTCGAATGCTGGCAACACGGGAAGCCAAACGCACGCACTGGGGGTTCACGAAGGGCTCTGGAACGAGGAGGACGACGACCACGGCGGCGAGCTTGCTCGGAATCCATGGCAGATCCAGCTAGAGGAAACAAGTGAGGGGGAAAAGCGAGGGGTTCCGGTCGTGAGCTCACCCTGAATCGACCTGGAGTGGTGGCTTGCTCGGGGAGGCGTTGGAGTTGCCGGAATTCGAACTCGATCCACGGCGGCCGGCGATGAAGACGATGAAGCACACGTCGGCTACAAGGCGTCCCGGGGCGATTCCTCCTGCGACTTGGCGTAGACGATGACGGTGAGTACAAGGGACACCGTAGCTTGAGCTCTAGGGCACAAAGGCCACGACTTCCACGGCGGTGCGCTCCGACGAGCTCTCGGACGTCGATGAATTCGCGAAGAGGAGAGGGGGAGGAGGTCCAGGGAGAGGTGGAATGGATGCGGTGGCCTTCTGGGCGTCTCCAGGCGTGAAGAGGTGGCGAGGGGGAAGCAGGAGGTGGCCAGGGCTCGTCGGCGGCATCGGTGGAGTGCTGCATGCATTCCACCGAGCAGCTTCGGGGCGTGGGAAGGAAGACGACAGGGGAGGGTCCAGGTGGGCTGGGCCGGCTGGAGAGGTGGGCTTCGCCCTGGGCAACAGGTAAGCCTTTTCTGATTTCTGTTTAATCTTTCCTTTCTGTTTTCTGTAATTTGTTTTGGCTCTGATAAAAATACCAAACCATTTTATTAAATGCTGAAAACTTTTATGTGGCCTCATAATAATATAAACTAGCCACTCATAAACTTTCAACATTTTTAAAATTCAAATGATTTGAATTTTAAATCAAATAGGGGGATTTCTTTAATTCCAAGGTACTGTTTGAATTTTTGAAAAATCTATGAGCATGGGGTGGGTCCCACATCACTTGATATGTGATCACACTCATTTATAAGACTTTTCAAAACTCTAACATGAATTTTTGGAAAATATTTTTATCTGGCCTTTTGAATTAATTCATCTGGGGGTGTTCCTTCTCCCATTTGGATTTTGAATTTGATTTTCAAGGTTTCTTTTTGAAACTTTTGCATGATGCAAAGGTACTAGCTAAACCTAGCACATACCTAACAGAGGGATCTGACACTAAGATTCTTAGGGGTGGCGCATTTTGAAGATGCGCCACCATTAATTTTTTTTTGAATTTTGAATCTGGATCTGGATTACGTTTTTTTTTCTCGTTTTTTTGCTCATTTTTTTTCTTGTTTTTTGTTTGAATGCGCATTCATCTGGCCACTCTTCTTGGTCATTTTTATTCTTAGTCTCATTCATCTAACTTTTTTTTCTCAGGATGTAGGGCACCATGGAGGAAGAGACGAGGAGGAGGAGGAGCAAAGAAAGGGGAGGAGGAACCATGAGGAGTAGGAGCCATGGAGGAGGGGAGGAGGAAGAAGAAAGGGGACGAGGAACCTTGGAGGATTAGGAGCCATGGAGGAGAGGAGGAGGAGGAAGAAGACCCGTGAAGGAGGGGGAAACTTGGAGGAGGAGGGGAGGATGAGGAGGAGGATGAGCCATGGAGGAGGGGAGGATGAGGAGGAGCAGCAGACTTGGAGCCATGGAGGAGGGGAGAAGGAGGAGCCATGGAGGACGGGAGGAGGAGGAGGGCGCCATGGAGAAGGTGGAGAGGAGGAGGAGATGGTGGAGAGGAGGATAAGAATGAAGAGGTAAGGAGGAGAAGGAAGTCGGAAGGGTTATATATACCCTTATTAGTAGTGGCGCATATAGCAAAATGCGCCACCCATAAGAACCTTAGGGGTGGCGCACCTAGCAAAATGCGCCACTAATAAGGTTTGAATTTTTTTCACTTTTTTTGGCCTCCAGATCTTCAAACGCCCGTAACTTTTTTTCTGTTAGGTTTTTGAGGATTCTAAAAATGTTCAACAGGTTCTATCCTGTTGAATTTGGATATAACTTTTCGAGTAGATGATTTTTCATATAAAAAACTTTTTCATCGGAGGTTGTATGCAAAAGTTATTCCCCGAGAGATTTTGCAAAAAAAGTCGAAATTCCTATTTGTAATTTTTCTTTTATTTTTCTTTTACACTTTCCTAACAACTAGACCACATATCACATGGGAAACTTATTTTCTTTTATTTTTTTGACATTTCTATCATTTTCTTTTATTTTTTTTCAAACTAAAAAGGCGGTCCACTGGGGGGGGGTGTATTTGTGTGTTGGGAATTTTCTGCTTATTAGTGGCGCATACGCAATATGCGCCACCTCTAAGAGCTTATGGGTGGCGCATTTCCAAAATGCGCCACCCCTAAGCTCTTAGGGGTGGCGCCTTTTGGAAATGCGCCACCTATAAGGTTCTTAGGGGTGGCGCATTTTACCAAATGCGCCACGTATAAGCTCATCCAGGCTGGCCCACTCTTAGGGGTGGCGCACTGGGAAATAATGCGCCACCCCTAAGGTCTTATGGGTGGCGCATTATTTTCAAGTGCGCCACCCCTAACAGGTGGTGGCGCATGGCTTTTTATATGCGCCACTAATAAGCTTTCCATGTATAGCTATTTCCCTAGTAGTGAAAGAAAGCTCCAGTTCAAGCAGCCAAGGAGGTCCATCACATCTTCGTCCTCGGCTCCAGGGGGTCGATAGGGAGGTAACAATTCGCCGTAGACATCCAGCACCCAAATCATTTGAACCTTATACACGTTGGTTGGCATCATATTACCATGGAACACGCGGATGCCCGGTTCAATGATTCTGCCCACGGCAACATCGACCAACTCCTCGTCCACGAAGTGCAGGAGAGTGCATGAAACGTTGACGGTGCCCTTCGAAAACATGTAGGGCGTCAAGGATGCCCAGTCAAAGGAAAAAGGAGATGAAGTCATCGGCCGAGGCATAGTTACCGTGATGGCATCGAGCTCGGCTAATGTCGATGGACCTCCAACGGCGGGCGGGCATGTGACGGAGGGGGCGCTTTCTCCTGAGGTGCCGGGCGTTGGTGTTTTACGCTCCAATACTTGCGCCGCCGCCGGGGTCACAAACGCATCCGCAATCGGAGACACCGTCGCAGCCACAGCTGGGGGCACCGTCCTGGTCACAATCGCATCCGCCGCCGGGGACACCAACGGGACCGCCGCCGCTGCCGTTGCGTCGTGAGAGTTGCTGCCCATGAAGCTGGGAATCAGAGGCAACCCCTCTTGACCGCTCGCAAGACAGTCTCGCATGAACACAAACAAGGAAGGCATCATGTTGTTGAGAGCATGTCCAACTTGTTCTTCCACAATGCGTGGAATCTGCTCCATTTTTTCCTGGAGTTGTGCCTCCGAGCCGCTAGTGCTTTTCTCCTTTCGCCTAGTGTTATAGTAGTCCGACCATTTTGTGGAACAGCCTTTTCCGGACACATGACGAGCTGACGACGTCTTACTAAGCTTATCCTTTTTCTTGAGTGTGTTGATCGCCCTATTTAAAGAGTTATCCCAAGGGGCGATAGGCGGGGACCCTGCGCTGCTTCTTTCAGTTTCCTGCACAAGGAACGCGGGGACCATTCAGAAATTTGGCTTCACTAATTTTAAAATGAAACCATATGGAGCTAATTTAACAGGGGGGAGGTATTCTTTACCAGAAGACACTCAAGCTCCTCCACCTTCGTATCCGTCGTAAGCTCCCCTATTATCGGGTTCCTTTTGTACCGGGACCTGACATAGTTATCGGTAGGCTTATCTCCGTATTTTTTGAAGAGGGGCGGTAGGCCTTGCGCGGCACGCTCCGCGTCCGCCTTGTCCCAATTAGGTTCCGCCACTCTGTAACCGCCGGGACCGAGTCTGTTTACCCCTAAGTTCAATCCCCGCATACTTTTCCCCCACCGACTTGATTCACTGGTGACGTGTCCTCGCACTTGACCTTGAACTCCTCGTAGTCAGTTTCGCTGATCGAAGGATTTTCCTCCATGATCTTCTCGTAATTAACACCTTTACTAATCATTTTCTTCACTGTGCTTCTCCAAGTAGCCAGGGATGTGCTCATCTTCGTGAGGGCGGCACTGTTCACTTTATTCCTGTGGAGTTGTGTGTTTGCGAATTGAGCGGGGAACTTGTATCGGTTGTGCAACTTCGTGAAGAGGAGGTTGCGCAAATTCGCTCGGTCATGATACCTTAGCTTCTCGGTGTTGATCGAGACGGTGCCCCGGAGAATGCACCCGAGTTGTCCGGCGTACCCACCGACTAATTCTTTGGGCGCCGTTGGAAGCCCATTTTTTTCCACTTCGGTAAATTCCTCCTTGACGGTGCCGAGCTTGCTCGGGCGCCTGTCCTTTTTCTGCCTCTTCGGTTGGCTTCCATCTGTGGGTTGGCTGCCATCATCAGTGGCGGGATCAGCCTCCGCGGCACCACAATCATCCCCGCTAGCGGTTGTGTACTCGGGATCGGTAGAGTCATCCCCGATGCCCTCGTATCGAGGTTGAGGTTGTGGATCATCATCCATGCTCATCTTCCAATATTGCTTCTGGTGGTGCGAACCGGAGGCCTGATCGATGTCGGCCATCTACACCCACTGCATAGGATAAGAAAAAATGCTCAACCCCCAGTCTCCGAGAAGCACAATTACATGCAAAGCACATCTAGGTCAAGAAAATTAGAAAGGTCATGCAGAAATTCACGGAAAAATTCGGCATGACCTTTGCTAATTTTCTTGAGCTAGGACCCCATTCTCAACCGAAACGGAAATTAATCGACATTTTGGGAGAATGGGGTCATTATTTGTACCTGCACAAAAATGGCACAACAAGCATATAGGCAGGACTGCATATATAAACAGGAATGCATATATATAAACATAACAGTTTCTTGCATATATATCTACATAAGTTAAATGCATGAGACTGCATATGAAAATCAGTACATGAGCACATAATAAATAATCTCCTCCCTCGAAGCATTTTCTTTAGTTTGAATAATCAGTACTGGAGCACATGAAAATCAAACATACAAAATACCACTTATGTTATGTCAACAGTATAGCATCAAAGTCAGAAACAAGAAATATTAGTGATTCTGGAAGGGTTTCTAAAGCACCTAGGGTAAGATTTACAATAGATGGACAACTTTCATCACTGGATATTCTGACTAATTTTATTGTTCAAGACTTTTAAAAAAGCAGGTTACAGGTCCAAATCAACGATTATATAAGTTAAGACATGCTTATGTGAAGCAATGTGGTGTTGTATCTAAGCACAACAGATTCTGCAGAAAGAATGAAATATCAACGTTTTTGGGGTGATTTGCAGAAACAAACAAGAAACAAAAAATTAACTGGCATAGTAATGAACAATAAAGGTGATCAAGATAACTGATGAGTTCACAAGAGTCATAGCAGAAATCATACTCCAACTGGATCAGTACTGGAGCACATGAAAATCAGACATACAAAGGATAAAGGGTGCGCTAACACCTCCCAAACCAAACATACAAGTGTAGTGCAGTCTCTATCCACTCTAGCTCCATCCTAGGGACCTGGCATCGAATCTTATTCTCTTCCTTTTTTTATCGCAAAATATGTAAAAACAGATTTAAATACATGGCAATTTTCTATAACAAGCATGGCTTAGCTGGATTTAAATATGTGAAAACAGATTTAAATATACTTCTAAGGACCATTTTTTTTCAATATAGCTATGCTATGCTGGATTTAAGTTCATTAAGGTTCCTCAAAAGAGCTACTTTCAAAATAGCTTGCAGTCCACCACATGTCACTAAAAACACCCTACACCCATAAACTGGAAATAAAGCAGCAGCATCTCTAATCAGAAAAAGATCGCGATCGACACACCGCTATAGCAGAAGTAGAAGAAGGGTACCTTAAACAACAGCTCTTCCAGGTCTGCAAATCAAGGAACTAGAGGGAGAACACCAGCTGCAGATCAAGGAGAAAGGCAAGACCTATGAGAAAAACAGAGGATTACATGTGATATTTATTGGAAAGGAGAGCAGAACAACACTCACAAAGTGAGAACATTCATACATGAGAAACAAGAAACCAAGTGCACTAGCATCTGTGAGCACTACTAATTCACAACAACAGTCACAATACCTTCAAAACAACAGCCAAAAAAACCATTCATTCATGTGCAGAAAAATGTGGCAGTACCAGAGGAGCAGAAATACAATACAGTACCAGGCTTTGTAAAAGCCAGGGTATTCCTAAAAGCTGCTACTCACATGTTTCTACATCTCCTGTGCATACATACAAACCAGGCTCATGCACTACTGGAAAATGGCTATAGATAATATGGACACTAATGGCGCATTATATATGTGGTGCGCCATTACTAAATAGTAATGACGCACCATTACACAGTGCACCGTTACTAACATAAATAGCAGTGGCGCACCAGGTGAAAAGTGCGCCATTACTATGTTTGACCAAGATTTGACCCATTCCTAAACATAGTAAGGGCGCACTTTTTACAGGTGCGCCATTAGTAAGTTGGGGTAGTAATGGCGCACCTGGTGAAAAGTGCGCCATTACTATGTTTGACCAACGTTTGACCCATTCCTCGACATAGTAATGGAGCACTTTGTATAGGTGCGCCATTACTAACTTTTTGAAAAAAAAAATTGAATTTTGAAGGCGAGAAAATAAAAAAATAAAAAAAATAAAATAAAAAAAGTTAGTAATGGCGCACTTTGCATAGGTGCGCCATTACTAACTTTTTTATTATTTTTTTGAATTTTGAAGGCGGGAAAATTTAAAAATTTAAAAATTCGAAAAAATTAAAAAAGTTAGTAATGGCGCACTTTGTATAGGTGCGCCATTACTAAATTTTTTTTAAATTTGAATTTTGAAGGCGGGAAAATAAAAAATAAAAAAAATAAACAAGTTAGTAATGGCGCACTTTGCATAGGTGCGCCATTACTAACTTTTATTTATTTATTTTTTAATTTTGAAGGCAGGAAAATGAAAAAAATAAAAAATTCAAAAAATAAAAAAAATTAGTAATGGCGCAACTTACGAATAGTGCGCCACTAGTAAGTTTTTTTTGAATTTTGAAGGCGGGAAAATAAAATAAAAATAATAAAACAAATTAGTAAATAAAATTAGTAACTTTTGAAGAATTTTGAAGGCGAGAAAAAAAATAAAAAAAATAAATTTGATGGCGTGAATTATTTTGAATTTTGAAGGCGCGATTTTCTTTTGATAATTTTTAACTTTTTTTACTTTTAAATTTTATGAAAAGTTTTGATTTTTTTTTCATTTTTTTGAAAGTTTTCAAAAAATATATATTTTTTCAATTTTTTTGAAAAAAATATTTTTTTCAAATTTTGGACATCAACAAGGTTTAATAAGATTGTTATGATACATATATCAACAAGTGCGTGTTAAGTGAGCTGGTGTTGGGATTGGATAGAAATGAGAAGTAAAGCGTGCTGGGGCTGGAGTAGTGTGAGGATGGGTGATCGTTTGGGAAGTTTGACCATAGAGCGCCATTTGACTTGGGATTAAGTATATGTGACCTGAGATTAAGCATATTGAACGTAGATTAAGAAAAAAAATTGAAAAAAAAATTAATTTAGAAAAAAAATTGAAAAAATATTCAAAAATAATTTTGAAAAAAAATTGTTAGTAATGGAGCACTTCTATAGGTGCGCCATTACTAAGTCAGATAGTAATGGCGCACTTCTATAGGTGCGCCATTACTAAGTCAGATAGTAATGGCGCACTTTTGGGCCTAGTAATGGCGAACTATAGGTGCGCCATTACTGTCTGGGATAGTAATGGCGCATCAAATGTGCGCCATTACTAAAAGTTACTAATGGCGTGCTAGTAATGGCTCACCTAATGTGCGCCATTAGTAGCCAAAATAGGTGCGCCATTAAAGACCTTTTTTCCAGTAGTGATGCAATGCATTAGCCAGCAACAAAACAGGCCTAGACGAGACATACAAAAGGAGATGCGTTTATTTTGTAACTCAAGCAGATCAATGATGAGTCATTCAAGCAAATCTATTCATGAACTGGAAATCAAGGATGCAAATGCACTCATTTATGCGCATAATTTTTTTTGTTACCACGGCCACACAGAGACTGAAAGAGAGGGCAGAAGTGAGGAACCGCTGGCTTACATGCGCTGGAAGGAGTCAAGATTAATCGGACACCGTCGTCAAGGGCTGGTGATGTTGACACCCTCGAACAACACACGGAGAACAACAACACTTGTGTCACGAAACTGCATCAAGGCAAATCGGACTTGGGATAAAATCATTGTGCCAAATCGGAGAGACAGAGAGAGAGAGAGAGAGAAGACCTTGAACACTAGTGAAAATCGACCCACCACACGGCCGCGCCGTCGCCCCAGAAGAACCACAGGTGAGCTCCCTCGCGACGGAGGGGTGGCGGCGAATGTGGATCATCGGAGTGGGGGTCGCCGGAGTGAGGGTCGCCGGAGGGGGGCACCGGGGGGCGCGGGGTCGCCGGAGGGGGGCGGCGGCGAGATGGGGTTCGAGAGAGAGTACTGTGAGAGGAGTACGCGTGAGATGAATCGATGGGATCGAGCCCAATAGAAAGATACCCTAACTACTTGGCATAACAATGGCGCACTTTCTGGAAGTGCGCCATTAGCATAGGCATAGCAATGGCGCACTTTCTGGAAGTGCGCCATTAGCATAGGCATAACAATGGTGCACTTTCGATAGGTGCGCCATTAACACTTTTAATATTTTTTATTTATAATTATAATTATAATCATGTGCTAGTTTCCATAGGTGCGCCGAGAGATGACATCAAAAAAGTTGCATAGGCCAAATAGAGTTTCACGGACGTGGTCGTCCATGATCCCGCGCATTGCAACCGGAAGTAGCTGCGTCATCAGCACGTGACAGTCGTGAGACTACATCCCGCTGAACCTCTGCTTTGCTGAGTCTAGGTATCTGCTGATAATCCCAGCGAAACCGTAAGGAAGTTTTATTCCTAGGAGGCAGTTGATAAACTGCTAGATCTCCTTCTGACTTAGAGTGAAGCACGCGGGAGGGCAGTAATAATGTTCGCTCTGCTTCTTGGCCTTTTTCCCTTTGCGATGACTTTCCGTGTCCTCCGGTATCTCATCATCATCATCATCGTCGTCGTCATCATCATCATCATCATTAGGGCGGATTGCATGAAGCTCCTCCCTGATGCCCATTGATAGCAAGTCTTTCCTTGCTTTCGGCCCATCTTTTGTATTTTCTGGCATGCTCAGCAGGGTAGCAAGCAGACTCTCGCACACATTCTTCGTGATATGCGTGACATCAAGGCTGTTTGGCACACTGAGGATGTTACAGTACGGCAAGTCCCAAAAAACAGACCTCGTTTTCCATACCTTCAACAGCGGCTCTAGTGCCTTTCGCTTAGAATTGATCTTTCCTAGCGGTGGGCACTATTTCCAATTTGTCAACAGCATGTCTATTTCGGTGCTGCTCCTCCTACGTGGGGACTTTCGGGGTTCGACTGTTCCATCGAACAGATCCTTGCATTTTCTCCATGGGTCATTGTGAGGAAGCCATCTTCAATGTCCCATGAACACGGTTTTTGAAGACCCGGGATCCTTAGGTAGCTGGTGATACGTTGTGTCGTCCATGCACTTAGCGCATCCACAGTGTCCGTGGACCACCTGCCCCACGACATATCCTAAACCGAGATAGTCGTGCACCGTCGTGAGAAGTGCGGCTTTCATCGGGAAATATGTTTCTTCTAGCGCGTCCCATGTATTGACTGGCGTTCTCCATAGCGTATCTAGCTCCTCTTTTAGGAGCCCCAAATATAGATTGAGGACATTTCCTGGTTGTTTCGGCCCTTCAATTAGCACACTCATGTGCATGTACTTCCTCTTCATGCACTCCCAGGGTGGGGATGTTGTACATGCCCACAAACACTGGCCAGGTGCTATGTGTGCTGCTCTGGTTGCCGAAAGGATTGACTCCATCGGTGCTCGCGACAAACACTACGTTCCTTGGATCCTTCCCAAAGTCCTCCTCGAAGTTCAATGCCTCCCACTGGGTCCCATCGGAAGGGTGACTCAACATCCTGTCTTTTTCTGGATCATTTTTTTCAGCTTCTTCCTTTTTCTGCTTCCTTTACACATGCCAGTGCATGATCTTAGCTTGCTTAGGGTCCGTGAAATAACGCTTCAGACTAGGAATGATCGGAAAGTACCACACCGTTTTTTGAGGAGCTTTCTTTTTCTTCTTGTATCGACTGGCGCTGCACTTCGGACATATGGTAGACTCCGCGTACTCATGCCGATAAATGATGCAATCGTTAACGCAGACATGGTATCTAAAATGCGGTAAATCCAGAGGACACACGATTTTCTTCGCCTCATTGAAACTGGTCGGGCACGTGTTCCCCTTGGGAAGACGGTCTTGCCAGAATGACATGTTTTCTTTGAAGCATGTGTCGGTCATTTTATGTTTTACTTTCATCTCCAGAGCCATGAGCGCTAATTTCAGGCGGGTATCCTTGGGATTGCATCCTTCATACAATGGAGTAACTGCGTCCATATCAAGTTCATTCAGCTTGGCTTTCTCTCGGGCGGCAGCTCTTGCGTTATTACTCGCCTGGTTCAGAAGGAACTCTTGAAGATGAGGGTCCTGCACCCAGTCCATCGATGATGGTCCATCATCGCCGTCATCTCCGACATCTTCATCTTCATGATGATCATGCCCTTCGTCTTGATCTTCGTATGATCATGTCCTCCATCTTCTATATGATGATTGTGTCCTGCATCGTGATCATGTCCGGGAGATTCTTCGTCTTCTAGCCCGCCCTCGGCGCTATTTCTGCTTACTGTTGCCCGGCCACCCTGGACGAATTCATAATCTTCTTCATCACCTTGCCACCGATAGCCATCCATGAAACCACGCGTGAGCAGGTGCCCCTTTATGGTTTTTGAATCCGGGTCGAAAAGGCACTTAAGCTTGCATATTCAACACAGACATTTTATCTCCGTCTCGTTCTTTTGAATTATCTCGGCCTTCGCGGAGCTCAAAAACCTATCCACGATACCTCCGGTCATCTTGCGAACCATGGTCGCCTGCGGGACATAGAGCAAAACGATATTTTAGAACCAATTTTTTTTGGCATGACCTTCTGACGGGGATCAACCCCGGAAAATCCCATGGTCAGGGACCCTGGGTTAGTCATGAGAGGCGCAGGTTGGACGATAGCTCGTCGGAAAACAGGGAGGCTCGCTCCTGCTCGATATTATTGATTGGGGAGATGCGATTACAGTGGAGGCCAAGGCTGGAGTGCTCAAGGCTAGGGTTACAGGTGAGATTAGATGTCTTCGGTGTCGCCCCTCCTAGCCCTTATATACCGGGCTAGGTCTCGGGGAGTTCATCTACGTGTACAGGTAAACTTTCCTAACCCTAGCTTGCTCCGTACGGCAGGTCTTCGCACCTTCCTTGTGAGTCGAGGACTTCTATTTCGGTGCCATCTAGTGGGCCGAGGCCGTATCTTCATGGGCCTTCTACCTTCATGGACACCAGGTAGGCTCATCCGTAGGAGTCGTGGGTTCACCCCCTCATCAGTAGCCCCCGATTGCCTGGGGGACTCGAGTATATTCATGCGTCATTTATTGATATGCACGGTTCATCCGTGGGTCGCTGGCAGTCTGGTGGCCATGAAAAAACCTGTTTCGAGGGATGCTAAGCTGAAAGGGCCCAAGGAGTCGACGGTTCGAGCCTTGATGAATTGCACTAGGGAAAATACCACAATAGCCCAATCAAACACACGTCCCTCGATGTGAGCTTGGAACACTAGTGCCGAGAAAAAGTCCGGCCGCTTCAGGTCTTATGGTGTTCATTTGCCGCCAGTAATGTGTGTAGCCTAAGGTGCGTCCGCCCGGCTTATCTATCATGCTCTACGCATGGGAAAGGTTGGGAGTGAAATCGCTTTTCGGCAAGTCCCAGCCCGGCCGTACTTCGCAGCGGGGTCTTACCTACACGCTAATCTTGCATGGCATCTGGGCATAGTGTATCGTGTTCCAGGAAAGTGTGTTTTTGAGGCGCGGAGCCTTATAGCATTGCACCCGCTTGGAATAAAACGTCAATCGATCTGTTCACTCATTCACCCGAGGAGCTTCATTTTGAGTGCTCAGTCGGGGTTTTTTTCTGCGAGTAATCACTCGAATGCCGCTTCGGCTCTTCAGGTGAGGGAGCACCCGAGACTCTTAGCGCCGTATGGTTTTGGCGAATGTTTGTTTTGTCTTACGTCGGGTTGAGGGAGAACCCGAGACTCTCATAATTGCGAGTGTTCACTCGAGCACGTGGCTGACCTTTAGGTGAGGGAGCACCCGGGACTCTTATGATGTACGCTCCCGATGGGAGTAAGTTGTTTTTCTTCCTTGGGGAAAAGATCCAAAAGATGGAATCTCTGGGCCTTGATGTCTGTCTGCTTTTCTTCGCCGCTTGTCAGGGATAGTGATGTCTCTATTTGATGGCTGTCAGGGGTACTCTGCCAGTGAGACGTCAAACCTTACTGGACCAGGCATAATAATGGCCAATGTGGCGTGCGGCAGGCGCCATTTGAATTTCCCATACGTGTGTTGGAAACGCGCGTGAATTGACGCGTCTTGCGTACAGTGCATCTTCGTCTCGGCTTGGAATTCGAGACGGCTGGGGCGTTTGGTCTTTGAATTAATTGCTGCTGTCATTTCGGCTTCTCTGTGCTTAGAAGATTATCGTTCTATAAATAGGCCTTTCTCTTCCACGCCCAATCCAACTCGCTGCTTTGCCTCTTCCTTCCTATCTTCTTCCGCTTCATGGTTCCCAGGCGAGGTGTTGGCCGTAGCCGTGTTCGTCGTGGCCGTGGTGGCCGCACACCACGCTCCTGCCGTGGTGGTCGTCATGGTACGACACCAGTGCCTTCCTCTTCTCCCTTGGAGGAGGGGTTTTGGCGCAATGATTTTATTTTGCGTGTTCGTGGCCAAAGTGCCAATCGCATCCTTCTTCCCTCTGCTTTTTCTGCAATTGTCTCTGAACGTGGTTTGGATGGCTTGCTTCTGCACCTTCAGGGGAGCTGTCGATCTCCTTCTTATGTTGACTTGGAGGTTGATAGCTCTCGCTTGATTTTTCTTGGCTCTGGTTGGGGCTTGTTTGCTCGGTGGTTGAATTTGCGAGATGGTGATATGCTCAGTTGTCTCTTTGACGGTGAGAGCACTGTCACTGTCCGCGCGCACTACTAGGGAAAAGCTTATAGGTAGAGGCTTAAGAGTAGCGCCCTTTAAAGACAGGCGCTACTGCTAATTAGCAGTAGCGCGCTATATGGACGCGCGCTATTGATAGGCCTGTATCAGTAGCGCCCCATATGCGGACCCGCTACTGGTAAAGGTGGTCCCCACCAAACCCAAATGACAAGTTTTAGTAGCAGCGCCCCCCTGGAAAGCCCGCTACTACTATCTTTACCAGTAGCGCCGTAGCGGTACAGGTGCTACTGGTAATGCGCAGCAGCCACCTTTTCCACCAACCATCCCCCTCCCCCCTCCTCTCTCTCCCTCACTTGCTTCTTCCTCATTCCTTCTCCTACCTCTTGTCCATCTCCATTAATGCATTACACCATCTCCATTAATGCACTACACACCATCTTCATTAATGCAATATCTCTCTCTTTCCTTCTAATTTTCTCCTCCTCCACCACCACATATCATGCATAAATGCATCTAGCTATCTCTCTTTCTCACCTTTGTCTCCTTTCCCTCACTAGCTAGTGCAAGCTTCTCCCAAGTGTGATATTTTAAGAAAAGGTATATACTTTCTCTCTCTCTCTCTTAATTAATTACTAGCTAGCTAGGTACGTGGATGCATGAGATGTGAGTAAAAAATTGTGCTTTGCATCAATAAAAATATTTGTGTGTGTGTGTGTATGGGTGTGTGATATGAGAGTTTGCCTATGTTTTGCCGAAATGTCGATTTACTTCCGTTTCGGCGAATTTCGGGCAAACTCTATATGTCCTATTTTTAGGAAGGTCATGCCGAATTTTTGTATGACTTTGATATGCATATGCATGTCGTTATAATATTTTGTTTGTATAACTCGTAGGCGACCATGAAGGTCTGTGGAAGGATGGTGGATAGATACTTGCGATCCGCAGTGGATGACATGGTTGAAAAAAATGAAAAGGAGATTTTATGTCCTTGTCGAAAATGCAAAGAAGGCGTTTGGCTGGACCCCTTTAAGGGTGGACGTTTGAAGGCGCACCTGCTTAGATATGGTTTCATGGTTGGCTATACTCGATGGATAACTGAAGATGATGATGACGATATCGACGGTGCAACCAATAACCCCTATGGCAGCGGATGAAGAGATGATTGATGGATCCGAAGACGAAGAGGGCGCTGGAAATGACGGCGGAGAAGAGGCCGCACATGGTAATGGCGGAGAAGATCAGACCGAACATGACGGAGAATATGCGGACATGACGGATCCTTCATCGCTACTAAATTCAATCGTGCGGGACCCTCATGTTCGAGACCTGCTTCGCAAGAAGACGACTAGCGACAGAGTTGGTTCTAGAGAAGAGGCCAAGTTGGAGCAACTGGAGGTAGACTCGAAGACTCCATTGTATGATGGTTGCGCTCCTGAGGTGACCCACTTGAGTTTCACGCTCGAACTTCTAAAGATGAAGGCTAAAAACAAATGGAGCGACAAAAGCCTCGATGATCATCTCAAGTATCTAAACAAGACAGTTCTTCCCCCGGGGAACCTTTGTCCTACTAGTATCGATGAGGCCAAGAAGATTGTGTGCCCTCTTGATCTGCCGCACATTAGATACCATGCATGCATCAACGACTGCATCATTTATCGGAACGAGAACGCAGAAAAAACCAGTTGTTCGGTGTGCAATGCTGATAGATACAAGAAGGCCGGAAAGAAATCTCCTCATAAAGTTGTATGGTACTTTCCGATCATTCCTCGTCTGCAGCGTTATTTCGTAGATCCTAAGGAAGCTGAGATCATGCGGTGGCACGCGGTCAGGAAGGTGCCCGATGATGGAGATGATCCGAAGATGAGACACCCTGTGGATGGAAGCCAATGGAGAGCGTTGAAAGCCGAATACGTATTTCATCTTGATCCAAGGAACGTCATGCTTGGCGTGAGTTCAGATGGCATGAATATGTTTGGCAAGCAGAACACCAACCATAGCACATGGCCCGTGTTTGTATGGATGTACAACATTCCCCCGTGGAACTGCATGAAGACAAAGTACATACACATGAGCATTCTGTTTCAAGGGCCGAAACATCCGGGAAATAATATTAATCTATATCTCGAGCTATTGAAAGAGGAGCTAGAAATGTTATGGAAATCACAAGTCAAGACATGGGTTGCTTTCGAAAAAGAATATTTCTATATGAAAGCCGCAGTGGTGACGACGGTGCACGATTATCTCGGTTACAGATATGTATCAGGCCAGGTGTGCCATGGATATTGCGGATGCACGAGGTGCATGGATGATACAACTTCTCAGCAGCTAACGAAAGATGGTGGGTCTGCGAAAATCGTGTACATGGGGCATCGAAGATGGCTCGAGAAGAATGACCCGTGGAGAAACCGTGGAGATCTATTCAATGGTGAGGCTGAGCATCAAGGACCTCCACGTAAGAGGAGCGGCGCGGAAATTGATGAGTTGCTGAAAAACTGGAAACAGTGCCCCGCGCCTGGAAAGATGAAAAAACCGGAGCCGCTGCTGAAGGTATGGAAAACAAGGTCTGTTTTCTGGGACTTGGAGTACTGGCCCAAACTCGATACACCTCATTGTCTTGATCAAATATATATCACAAAGAATGTTCTCGAGAGTTTTCTTGGCACACTGATGAACATGCCAGAGAAGACCAAGGATGGGCCGAAGGCAAGAAGAGACTTGGAAGATTTGGAAATAAGGGCAGATCTCCACATGCCCCGTAAAACGGACGAGACAGAGACGGAGACAGAGGCGGGATACAGCAGGCGGGGCAAAAAAGTAAAGAAGAAGGAAGAGAAATATTACCCCCCTTCTAGCTTCACCTTCAATATGAAGGAGATCGATCAATTTTTCAAGTGTCTTACCGGAATAAAAGTTAGTTCCGGTTACTGTGGGAAGATAAGCAGATATCTAGACATGCAGAAAAAAAGGTTCAGCGGGATGAAGTCTCATGACTGTCATGTGATGATGACGCAGATACTACCGGTTGCCCTTAGAGGGATAATGGACAAGCACGTCTTAATGTTTGTGTGCGTGGGTATAAGCTTAATATTGTTTAGGAGTTTGTATGAACTTTTGGAGTTGAAAATGCAAATGAAATGATATTGTGTACGAATTTTCTTCTTTTTTCCATATGCAGGGATCCGAGGGGCCTATGTTTTGCCGGAATGTTGATTTATTTCCATTCCGGAAAATTTCAGGTTCCCAATATGTCCACTTTTTAGCAAAGGTCATGCCGAAATTTACCGTGAATTTCGACATGACTTGTGCTACAAAGTATGACATATCGAGTGCCCGGTATTTGATATGACGTTATTTATTCCTTTTTTTATAGTTTGAGAATTAAACTTGGAGACTAAATATATCGTAGGAAACATGTCGACCAACGACGAAGCCGGTGCAAATGAAGATTTTGACTACCAGCAGCATGAACACGCCTTCCTCAACCATATGTCTTCTCAGCTACGAGACAAAGGTCCAAATGCCGCTAGTGCGACGGACGCCGAAATCGAGTCCGACAGCACTACTGATGGCACCAATGGCACTGACACCGGCGCCACCGACACCGGCGGCGCTGAAGCCGCTAATGAACCAGCAAATTAGAAGAAGGAGAGGGTACGAAAACCAAACAAGCTCGGCACCGACAAACTACTAGTGACAGAGGTGCATCCTGGCAAATTCGAGCCAATAGCGCCAGCGGAAGCTCGCAGGTGCTACGGCAACCAAGTCGGATGCATCCTACAGGAAACCGCGAGCATCAACGACTATGACTTGAGGAGTATACCAAATATGGAACATTTAATCCTTACGAAGCTGCACAACAGATTCAAGTTCCCGGATCGGGATGAGAGCAAAACTCCGTGGGATAATGATGCCATGACTGACATAAACGCCGCCGCCATGGTCAAGTTCAGCAACGCATTGTCCGCGTGGAAAGTGAGGGTGAAACGATTGATTGAGAAGAACAAACCTTTGTCCAAGATTTTTGCGGACAGTCCATCACTTACGGAAGCTGAGTTCTTAAAATTCAAGGACACTTGCGCTACCGACGAAGCCAAGCTTAGGTCCGCGAAATTCAAGGGGCTTCAGAAAATGAACACGGGGAAACACCGCCTCGGAAGCCGTGGTTACATTGGCAAAAGGCCCATATGGGAAAAGGAGGATGCGGAATGTGAAGCCGCGGGGATCCCAGACCCCTTGGAGGAGTTCACCGACACCCAGGAGTATGAGTTCATCAGGGCCCGCTACAAGTGGGACTCAAAGAAAAAGGTTTGGTCCACGGACGCGCCCACGAGGGAATTGATGAGATTACTGGTGATATTTTTTTCCACCTTATATTAGCTTCTTATCAAGTCAGAATACACGTTGTAGTAACATTTGTAAATGGTCCACGTTTCTTTCGCAGAAAGAGCAACACAAGCTTGATGCCGAAAGCGACTCATCGTCTCAGTCGACGATGAGGCCCAAGTGGGACACCCATCTCAACCGGGCCTTGAACATAATGAAGGGCCTCCCTTTGGACACTCGGCCGCAGCACGGACGTGTGCACGACGTCGGAGACGGTGCCCAGTGGAAGCACTACTACCATGAGGACCCTGAGGCCAAAAGGCAGAGAAGGAAGTTTAGTCAGGTCAACATCGACGAGAAGGTGAAGCTTGCGGTTGAGAAAAAAGTAGCTGAGACCGAACAAGCGACCAAACAAGAGATGATCAAGTCGGACGTCAATGCAGCTTTAACTGCCTGTAGAGATGAGTTCGCAGCTTCGGTTTCATCCTTGATCCCGGCTGTTATCGAGTGGACGAAGCAAAATCCAGACAGAACGGCAGCGGATTTTCCCCGTACTAGCTTCGTCGGGAGAAACTCGGTGAACATCGCACCAGCGGGGCCTGCTCTCGCATCCGGACATGCTCCATTAGCCGCTCATAGCAGCCCGTACTCTGTCTCTGGCGTGCTAGGCGGGCCTTCGCCTTTGGCTAGCTCGACGCCCTCACGGTAATTACGCGTCACACCAACATATCTATAATATATCCCTTTTTCGTTGCCTTTTGGATGTCTAACGCCGTAGACATGTTTTCGCAGGCCGAGAGAACCTCGTGCACCTTACTATACATGATCAATGGCCAGACAGTGCATGTGGGAAAGGCAACGATAATAAATCCCACGGATCGGATGATCCACACCATGCAGATGCCCAATACCACTTTCAAGATTTCCGTGGCGAGTGTCAAACCGGGCCACGAGGATTTGGCTCCTCCGGTACAACTCGGGGGAGATGAAGACGAGACCCCTAAGCGGCTTGTAGACTGCAAGGGCTATTTCATCCTATGGCCGAAGGTTCTTCTTCGTGTCGAGTCGGCCGCCGTGATGACCACACCAACGACAACACATCTCCAAGAAGGTATGAACACCACCACCCCGCCTCCGCAATTATTAGCGCCGCCTGGTATGCTGGGTGAGAGCGGCGAGCGACGCGAGGAAGGCGGTCCAAGCAGAGTGGATCGTGATTTCTCCCCCGTGCTCCAGGAAGGAATGGATGATGACATGGACGAGGATGCTGACCCTATGCAATTCCTCAACACCGCCTTCATTAATAAGGAAGTAGAAATGATGAGTCAGCCATATGACTCGGCCAATAAGGAGCATGTGGACGAGGAGATGGATATTCTGTCGGAGCAGGAGCATCCTAGGTCTAAGTGCAAAAAGTCTCTCTTCGTGCAACCCTTGGAGGACACGCCTCCAGATGCCGCCTCAAACCAGCATGAACAACCTTTGCTCAGCCCATCAACACTTGGGTTGGCGATCAAGGGTGCTATGAATGGCTCATCACAACCTCTCCCCCAGAAGAAGCCGAGGAAGAGACCGAATAGGAAAGACTTAGCTGCCAAAAAGGTTGTCAATGCTTCTTGCAGCAAGTCGGTTCCGCCAACCGGTTTTGCAGACCGTGTACCGATGAAAGGTACGGAGTTGATCCATGTAGCGGGCGAGCCGATCCTCCCGCCGAAACCGCTGGAGAGCATATCATGGGATCTCAGGAGACTGCACGACCATGTACTATCGACAAAGAAAAGCCTTCTCGCATCGAAGGATCCAGGATATCCACTTTATGCGGTGCGTGTGCCTCCGGGCATGGGCTACGTCGACACGGCGCCTGCGGAAGTGTTCTTCCTGCGGTTTGATCACATCTTTGAGATGTTCCTCACTAGGCGGCTCGATTTTACGATCGTCCGCCTTTTTGCACTCCATATGAGCTTTGTCATCAAAAGAGAGAAAATCTCGCAAATCGCGGTGGCAGATCCATACTACATGCATGAGTCCTTCTTGTCGCTCGGTCACAATGAACTTAAAACTGCTAGGGAGTACATCGAAAATTTCATGCTGATGAATAAGGAGAAGGAAATGGTTCTCGTGCCTTATCATCCAATGTAAGTCATTGCCCGATTGCCTTTACATTTCAATCATTCCTTTTCTCATATGGAGGCTAGCTAATTTGAGGTGCATTTATTTTGCGCAGCGAGGGGCACGCCGTCCTTATCGTTCTTTTCCCACGAGTCTCCCATGCCGTGTATTTCGACTCGTCTAGGAACTTCAAAAGGAAAGACTACACCAAAGTAATGAGTCTTCTGGATTCCGCTCTTCAGGGCTTCGGCATGAGGGGTGGCCACATCGAGAAAAAGTCACGAAGGAAGGGCGCGCCGTGTTTCTCGCATAAAACCAACTTCTGCAGTATCCATCAACCGGAAGGAAGTACAAATTATGGATACTATGTCATCCATCTCATGATGGAGTTCAGAAAGGATCAGCAACGTCTTCGCATGGCAAGCAAAGATGACAATCATATCATGATATGGGCAAAAAACTTAGCCGAACCGGATTATAAAGTAAGAGATGACTTCTTTCGCATCTTGAAGGATATTGCAACCATCATCATGAAAGAAGTCGTCGACAAGAAGGGGATGTTCTACCATGGCCCAATATCGCGAGCTGATGTTAAAACTCGCGTAGGAATGCAACTTTTGGACATTACGCCGTTCAATAAGCTAGGGTGCGTCCTCCCAGATATGGATGGATGGAAGTTCTAGTGTATTGACTATGCCGATGATGATGTCTCGGTTGAATTTATACTTTTGGAAGCGATATGAAACCTTTGTGATGTAATTTAATTGTCATGTTGAACTACTTGCGTAACGCTTGCTAGCTAGTGAATTAGTTGGGGTACCATGAACAACGTGTGTATATTATATTATGTATGTTACTTTATGTTGCATCTATTCACTAACTTTTTGTCTTCGTGTTGCTCAAGTATATTATGTTGTGTACTATTGTTGAATTCTTATAATGAATATGCATCTCTAATAGGTACATAGATCATCGATTGCGAAGAAGTGCTATGCCGTGTACATAGGGAAGGTTCCAGGAGTGTACGATGAGTGGCCAGAGTGTCAGGCCCAAATGCACCGGTTCCCGGGCGGCAGCCAAAGAGGGTTCAATACCAGAGAGGAAGCGGAAGCTAGTTACTTGAGATTTACGCTAGTGCGAGAGGAAGATCGGAGGCGGCGCTTCATTAGCTACTACATAATTCCACTCTTCCTCATAGTGACCGCTCTTCTAGTATATATCATAGTTTAGATGGATGATAAAACTTGCTTCTATTTGCATGTATTTAAGATATTGTGACAACTTCTATCGCTATTTTAGAGATGACATGATGAGAGACATCATTTGTGTTGGATATGAGAGATCATGATGATATATATATATGGTCATCAGATTATTGTATGTGTACGATATGATGAGATTTGTACTCTGTAGAAAACCTGTGTATGTGTATGAGACTATATTGTATAATACCTGTACAAATACAGCAAAAATACGATGGGAAAAAGAAACAGAAAATGAAAAATAAATACCAGTAGCGCCCTGTTACCTGTACGCGCTACTGGTATTAGTAGTAGCGGGCTCTAAGGGGGGGCGCTACTGGTGTAGTAGTAGCGGGTAGTACGCGCGCTACTGCTACAAGTTAGCTGTAGCGTGCTAGCAGTAGCGCGCCCTAGGGCGCTACTGATAAGCCAAAAGGGGGCGCTACTACTAGCCTTTCTCCTAGTAGTGGCGTTCGATCCAAGTGGCAATAGCATGGATCCGCATGGGCAGGAGTCGAGAAGCGACAGCTCCACAAGGTCGAGGAGTCATTCGCCGGCGTCTTCAACTGCTTCTTCTTCCAGGGACTCGTCTGATGCTGGTGGTGAGACTTCTTCAACTTCTTCCTCTTCTGGCTCTGACGAAGACCTCGATGTCAAGCCACCTGTTAAACGAGCGCGGCGGGCGGAGCTGAAGAAGAAGCTAGAGGAGCAGGAGAAGAAGCTGGTGGAGCAGCGTCTTCGATGGCTCCGTAAATAAGTCAAGCTTCACCTTTTGTTATGTCATTGACATCATGAGCCTGCTGCTTCCGCTCCTACTTTGTCTGTGATGATGCTCTTGTGCTAGAGTCGATTACCCCTCATGGGCACACATGTAGAAGTCATAATTCCTTGGGTGATTTCCTCTTGTAACAGGAGCTACCTTCTATCCAAATGTAATTGAGTCCTTTTTGTATTGTAGACAATATCTATGATGAGACTGTGTCCTTTTTAATGGAATATATATTTGAGCCTTTATGCCATCGAAAACTGTGTCTTCACCGTCGGGAGCTGCCTTCGAATTCTTTTGGAACTGAGAGTTATGTTCGATTCTTTTGCGGCTGGGAACTGTCTTCGGGTCCATCCTATACTGTGGGTTCTATCGGGTGCGCGACAGCGCTCCCGATGGGAGTAGCCCCCGAGGCTACGCTTGAGTCGAAAGGTCAGGAGTAGGCTAAAATTTTGTTTCCTTTGTTGTCTTTTATCGGGTGCGCGACAGCGCTCCCGATGGTAGTAGCCCCCGAGTCTTTAGGTGATCGTTGGCGATCGGGTGAAGACTAGATGAACTTGTGCTTCCTCCAAAGTTTCTTCAAAAGTCCTAGGTTGGCATGGGAGTGTTGATGGTCGCCTCTTGGGTGGGGTGTGTGCTCGAGACCCCGAGTGCTTCGTGAAGGAGATCGTGTAGGCGATAGCATTGCTCGGGGGAATTTATTCTTAAGCCCTCGAGTGCTTTAATTAAGATTGCGTAGGCAATGGAGTTGTTCGAGGGGAATTTTGGTTCTCAAGCCCCCGAGTGCTTCGATTAAGATCGAGTGTGCGATAGCAGTTGCTCGGGGGGAGTTTCCTCTTCAGCCCCCGAGTGCTTCGATTAAGATCGCGTGTGCGATGGCAGTTGCTCGGGGGGGATTTTCCTCTTCAGCCCCCGAGTGCTTCGATTAGGATCGCGTGTGCGATAGCAGTTGCTCGGGGGGGAGTTTCCTCTTCAGCCCCCGAGTGCTTCGATTAGGATCGCGTGTGCGATAGCAGTTGCTCGGGGGGGGGGGGGGGGGGGGAGTTTCCTCTTCAGCCCCCGAGTGCTTGGAGATGGCAGAATTTGGGCAACACTTATTGTATTGCATTTCAAGCGATTTACATGAATTGCCAGTATTGTTCGACCGATAGGGGCTATGGATAGAACAGTTGCAAGTTTGCTACGTTCCATGGGTTGCCCACGTCTTCGTCTGTCTTTGGGTTCTTTAGCCTCTAGGCGCCGCCTCCGATGACTTCTGAGATTATGAATGGTCCTTCCCATTGGGGGGCAAGTTTGTGGACCTTCTCTTGTATTAGTCGTAGGACTAGGTCACCTTTGTTGAAGGTTCTAGTGCGCAGTCGACTGCTTTGGTAGGTACGTAGTTTGTCTTGGTATCCTTCTGATTTTGCCAGGGCTATGTCTCTTGCTTCGTCAGCCGTATCTTTGTCGTCTTGTAATGCTTCTTCTGCTTCTTCTTCCTCGTATCCGCTGACCCGGGGTGCTCCGAACTTGAGGTCATGTGGTAGGACTGCCTCTGCCCCGTACACCATGAAGAAGGGTGTGTATTGGGTCGCAGTGTTTGGTGTGGTTCGTAAACTCCACAGGACCGCGGGGAGTTCTTCTACCCAGTTGCCGGCGGCTTGCTCGAGTGGTGCGAGGAGCCGTTTCTTGATTATTCCACAGACAAGGCCGTTTGCTTTTTCCACCTGGCCGTTGGACTGTGGGTGCGTGACTGATGCATAATTGATTTTGACGCCCAGTTCTTCGCAGAAGTTCTAAAAATTCTGCGGCCGTGAAGTTCGTGCCGTTGTCCGTGATGATGTTGTGCGGCACTCCGAATCTGAAGATGATCGACTTGATGAAGTTGACAGCCGTGAGAGCTATAGACCTGTTGATGCGCACTGCTTCGATCCACTTGGTGAACTTGTGGACTGCGACGAGCAGGTGTGTCCTTCCGCCTTTTGATGATTTCTTTAGTGGGCCCACCATGTCGAGTCCCTAGGTGGAGAACGGCCAGGATAGTGGTATGGTCTTGAGCTTTGATGCGGGAGCGTGTGGCCTGTTGGCGAATTTTTTACAGGGGACGCAATGTCGCATGATTTCTTCTGCATTTTTCATGGTTGTGGGCCAGTAGAACCCAGTTCGGAATGCTTTGGACACGAGCACTCGACTGCTCGCGTGGTGCCCGCAGGTGCCTTCATGGATTTCAAGCAATAGGGCTTTGCCGTCCTCTTCGTCGATGCACCTTTGGAGTATCTGTGTGATGCTGCGCTTGTATAGTTGTCTGTTGATCACCGTGAACGCCTTGGATCGTCGACTGATCCGTCGTGCTTCGGCCACGTCTTGTGGTAGCGTGCCTTCGATCATGAATCGGAGGAACGGTTTTTCCCAGGCAGGTCCTTCGAACTCTGTCGGGGTTGTGCTGGTACTTGTGCCTTCTGATAGGGTTGCTGCTGCCACCTGCGCTATTTCTGTTGCGTCTTCGCCGTCCGCAACTGCTTCGGGTGTTGCTGCATGTACCTTGATGGACCTCCGGTTGATGCTGTCGAGGAAAACGCCGGGTGGTACAGGCGCCCTAGTCGAGCGGATGTTCGCGAGCTCGTCAACTTCTGTGCTGTTGTCCCTGGTGATGTACTTGAGCTCGCAACCGTCCAAATTTCCTTCGAGTTCGTTGTAGATCTTTTGGTAGGCCGCCATGTTGTCGGCTGTTGCGTTGTAGTTTCTCATCGTCTACTGGACGACGAGGTTGGAGTCCCCGTAAATTATGAGGCGAGTGGCTCCACATGTTTTGGCCATGCGCATGCCATGGAGGAGTGCCTCGTATTCTGCTTCGTTGTTGGAGGCGTGACTGAAGTTGATCTGGAGGACGTATTTTAGCTTTGTTCCTTTGGGGGAGATGAGTACAACTCCTTCCCTAGCTCCTTTTTGCCTCTTGGACCCATCGAAGAACATTGACCATGAGCTTGATAGGTCTGGGGGGCCTGGTGTTTGAACCTCCATCCACTCGACCAGGAAATCTGGGAGTACTTGGGCTTTGATGGCTGTAGGGTGCTTGTACTGCAGGTCTCGTGGGCTGAGCTCGATGTTCCACTCGGCGACTCGCCCGGTTGCTCTAGGGTTGTTGAGTATGTCAGCGAGTGGTGCGTTGCTCACGATTGTGATGGGGTGTTCGTCGAAGTATTGGGACACCTTTCTTGAGGTCATGACGATGGCTAGTAGTAGCTTCTGATAGTGAGGGTACCGCTGCTGGGATTTGGTCAGGAGAATGTTGAGATAGTAGATTGGTCTCTGAATGCTCTGGACTTTGCCTTCTTCTGCGCATTCGACAATGAGTGTTGTGCTTACTACACTGTCGCGTGCTATTGTACTCCTTTGACGTCGGTTGGTTCTTGCATGCGGGTGATGGCTTGGACTTTCTCGGGATTTTCCTCGATTCCGCGGGCAGAGACCATGTAGTCAAGCAGCTTTCCTGCCGGTACGCCGAAGGCGCACTTCTTTGGGTTGAGTTTGATTCTGTATTTGTTGAGCGCCGCGAAGGTTTCGCGCAGGTCGTCGAGTAGTGTGGTTTCTTTGTAGGTCTTGATGACGATGTCGTCCACGTAGACTTGCACGTTTCTTCCGATTTTCTCCACCAAGAAGGCCTGCATCATTCGTTGGTACATGGCACCTGCGTTTTTTATCACGAAGGGCATGGTCCTGTAACAGAATACTCCATAGGGGGTGATGAACGATGTGTGCTCTTCGTCTTCTTCCTTCATCCCAATCTGGTTGTATCCTGAGTAAGAGCCAAGAAAGGATAGTAGATCGCACCCTGCTGTTGAGTCGATTAGCTGATCGATTCTAGGCAGGGGAAGTGATCCTTCGGGAAATGTTTGTTGATTGGTCCGTAGTCGACACACATGCGCAGCACGGTCGTGTCTTTCTTTGGCACCAGCATTGGGTTGGCTATCCAGGTGGCTTTCTTCGTTTCTCGGATGAACTGAGCGTCGAGTAACCGGTTGACTTCCTCTCCGATTGCTCTCCGCTTGGGCTCCGAGAATCGTCTCAGCGCTTGCTTCACTGGCCTCGTGTTTGGCTTGATGCGTAGGGCGTGTTCCGCGAATTCGCGTGGTATCCCAGGCATGTCGGCTGCCCACCAGGCGAATATTTCCCACACGTCTCGAAGGAAGGCAACGAGCCGCTGCCTGCTCCTCTGGTAGGTGGGCATACACGCGGACTGTTTTGTCCGGGTCCATCGGGTGTACTTGGTGAGTGACTGTGTCGCCTTCGATGTTGAAGTCGCGTCCGTAGTCCCTGGATTCGCTTCGGTTCACCAATGGGAAGGTACTTTTGTTCGTCACCATGGCTATTTCTCTGAGTTCTTGTTTGGCTCCGAATTTTTCGGAGATTCTGTGGAAGTCACGGTCTCATTGATCTGATTTGATGAAGCTTCCGTTGATCGTGAGGAATCCTAATGATCCTGGCATCTTGAGCTTGAGGTAGGCGTAGTGTGGGACCGCCATGAATTGCGCGAATGCTGGCCGTCCCAGTATGGCGTGATACTGCGATTGCCAGTCGAGTACCTCGAACTCGAGGACGTGCTTTGCGAAGTTACGTCGGTTTCCAAAGACGACTTCGAGTTCAATGACTCGGAGAGATGTGGCTGCTTCTCCTAGGACTACCCCGTGCCACTCGGTGCTTGATTTTCTCCATACTGATCGTGGGATCAGCATCTTTTGCAGGGTGCTGGCGAAGATGATGTTCATGCTGCTGCCTCCGTCGATGAAGATCCGGTCCATGTCGTATCCTCCGATTTGTGCATCAAGCACTAAAGGTGCATGCCCTGGTCTTTGGACTGCGGGTGGATGGTCGTCCTGCGAGAACGTGATGCTGGTCTCCGTTCCATGTAGCGGGTAGACTTCGACTATGTTTGTGCTCTCAGCTGCTCTGGCCTGCAGGGTTTGGGCGTCGCGTTGTGCTTGCGGTACCCTTCCTTCTTGGATCATGAGCACCTGTGCTTGCGACGGGCTATGACGTCCTTCCGGGCTTGAGGTTGGCGCTTGCTCGGGTCGTTGGTTGCATCTGTCTTCTTTCTGTTTCTCCTTCTTGAGGTCGTCGGCTAGCTCATTGAACAGGCGGCAGTCTCTCAAAGTGTGACCTGACCTGACGCGTCCCCAGTCATCCTCGAAGCTGTGGATCGTGCAGGGTTCTGCTAACTGCTCTCTGGCCGTGAGTTTGCTAGATCCAGCGTGCCTCTTACTTCTTGATACTCTGAAGATCTGCTCGTGATCCTCCGGATGTTCATGGAAGCGAGGATCGGTTTTGATTCCTCGTCTCATGTCTTGATTCTTGATGAGGTTGGCGAATTCATCCGGCCTTCGATCTGGGTCGTAGTACTCGCCAACAGGTGTCTCGGAGTCGCTGTCATGGTTGGCGGTGGATGCTCATGCGACGGCGTGTCGTCGGGTGGTCGTCGGTTGCGCGACTTCGTGATGTGGCTCGTTCATTGGGGTCCCGCCGTAGTTATCCCACGCGCGCCTTTTGGGTCGTCGATTCCTTCTGCCTTGGCGGTGGTTCTGTTGATCGCTAGATTCGATCTCGTAGTCATCGTCTTGATGTGCGGCTGGTGCCCGGGCGGTGGTGGGGTGTCGGAAGATTTGCGAGTCCTCCACTGTGTGTCGTAGTTCGTCGAGTGGGATTCCTTTGTAAAGGTCCCTCGGCGTTCTTCTGGGTCGTCGACACCTTCGGCGCTGGCGCTGTACTTGGCCGTTATCGTAGTATCGGTCCTGGCATGACTGCAGCTCGAGTGGTCTTGATGGGGTGGCGAAGATGTCCGCCGTGATCTTGAATCCTTCGAGTGGGCTAGGTATGGTTCTTGCCCTTGAGTTGTGGTTTGCTGAAGACGGGACCGCCGAGATCGTGATCCCAACCTGCGTAGTTCCCACAGACGGCGCCAATTGACGGGGATCAACCCCGGCAAATCCCATGGTCAGGGACCCTGGGTTAGTCATGAGAGGCGAAGGTTGGACGATAGCTCGTCGGCAAACAGGGAGGCTCGCTCCTGCTCGATATTATTGATTGGGGAGATGCGATTACAGTGGAGGCCAAGGCTGGAGTGCTCAAGGCTAGGGTTATAGGTGAGATTAGATGTCTTTGGTGTCGCCCCTCCTAGCCCTTATATACCGGGCAAGGTCTCGGGGAGTTCATCTACGTGTACAGGTAAACTTTCCTAACCCTAGCTTGCTCCGTACTGTAGGTCTTCGCACCTACGTCGGTGCCATCTAGTGGGACGAGGCCGTATCTTCATGGGCCTTCTGCTTTCATGGACACCAGGTAGGCTCATCCGTAGGAGTCGTGGGGTCACCCCCTCGTCACCTTCCCTAATTATTAGGACAAAAATGAATGCAAAGTGTGCCAATTTTTTCCGAAACGGAAATGAATCAACATTCCGGCAAAATATTGGCAACTAGCGCATATGAGAGGTACCTGCAAACACACATGTACATACATATCCCATGATCATCACACATCCATTATCACAACACACATACATATATACCTCATGACCATCACACATCACACCACACATATACACCGACAAAAATTGTATTCGAGAGAGAACAAACTAGATCTACACAACAATAAAGACAGATACATTACTTACCAATGAAAAAAGGAGATAAAACTACTTATTTTGGGTAGATCTATGGTGAAAATAAGGTGAGGAGAAGGAAGGAACCGAGAGAAGCTTGTTGGAGGTGGGGAAAGTGAGTGTGGTGTGCTGCAAAAATATCTAGCTGCTCCTAGAGTTAGCAATGGCGCACCTCAGCAAATATGCGCCATTACTAACTCTGGGACAGGTGGTCCCAGCTGGCCAGAGGGGGGACCAGGATAACAATGGCGCACATCCAAGAAGTGCGCTATTAGATATATACACTTAGTAATGGCTCACTTCTCGGAAGTGCGCTATTGCTACGTCATCAGGCCTGGGCCCACCCCTTCCCTGACTTAGCAATGGCGCACTTCACAAAAGTGCGCCATTAGCATCCCTCGTGCCTTATGGCGCACTTCCAAATAGTGCGCCATTGCTAAGTCAGGGGAGGGGGGCTTGTCCAGGAGTGACTGGGTGGTGGCGCACCTTCTGGTATGTGCGCCATTAGTAATAGGGGAACTAATGGCACACCAGGACATGGTTCGCCATTGCTATTTAGTAATGGCGCACTCCACATGTGGTGCGCCATTAGTGTCCATATTATCTATAGCTATTTTTCCAGTAGTGCCTCGCACTTGGGGGTGCATTTGAATTTCTTATCTTTCTTTAGGAGTTCAGTAAGAGCCTTTGCAACTTTGGAGAAGTTCTCAACGAAGCGGCGCCAATACCTTGCTAAGCCAAGAAAACTCCTAAATTGCTTAACCGGTTCAGGTGGAGTCCAGTCAAGGACGGCCTGAACTCTCTCGGGATTCACAGCAATGCCTTTCGCATAAATCACATGGACTAAGTAGGTCACTTCTGGTAGCCAAAATTCGCACTTAGAGAACTTGGCATAAAGGCGATGCTCTCGAAGTTTCATCTATACCAACCTAAGATGTTCTGCGTGCTCTTCTTCGTTCTTCAAGTAGATGAGAATGTCATCAAGATAAACTACAACAAATTTATCTAGGTACTCCATGAAGATCGAATTCATCAAGCGCGAGAAAGTGGCGGGGGCATTGGTTAGACCGAAGGACATGACGGTGAAATTGTAAAGACCATATCGAGTAGTGAAAGTCGTCTTGGGAACGTCCTCGTTTGGGATCTTGATTTGATGATAGCCTAATCTCAAATCCATCTTGCAGAAGATAGAGGATCCAATAAGTTGATCATAAAGATCATTGATCCTGGGCAGCGGGTACTTGTTCTTTATCGTCGCTAGATTTAGTGGGCGATAATCTACGCACATCCTTTCTGTTCCATCTTTCTTCGTTACGAACAGAACGCGGCATCCCCATGGCGATGAGCTAGGGCGGATGAAGCCTTTTGCCAACAAAGCTTGAAGTTGAATTTTTAGCTCGGCTAACTCATGGGGGGCCATTCTATATGGGTGTCTGGAAACTGGGGCGGTGCCTGGCATAAGATCTACGATGAATTCTACACATCTGTCAGGGGGAATTCCTGGAAGCTCTTCGGGAAAGAAATCCGGGAAGTCACGAACCACCGGAATATCTTCAAGGTCGGGAAGGGGAAGCACATTCAAAGTATGCATCTGGATCCTAGATCTAGGTGAGGTGTAGTCAATTGTTTGGCCTAAAGGATGGGTAAGTTTAAATGACTTGGCTTTACAATCAAGGAAATTGTTCTGTCTTGATTACCAATCCATTCCTAAGATGACATCAATGTCTGAAGACTTGAGGGCTATAAGTGAAGCAAGGAATACCAAACCCTCAATTGCAATTTAATTGCCATGGCTTACTCTATTAGTTTGCCACTTTGAACCAGGAGTTTGAATTATCATTGGAGAAAACATTTCTTCAAAGGGGAACTCATGCCGAAGTGCATAACTCTCCGACATGAATGAATGAGATGCTCCTGGATCGAAAAGAACGGAGGCGGGAACATGATTGACTGGGAGTGTAACAAGGATGACGTCAGAAGTAACATTGTCTTCCTCAACTGAGATTTGGTTTACATATCCACTACTTGTAACTGGAAGCTTTGCTGGAAAGGTTTTGGTGGTTGATTTCATTGGAGGCTTATGTCTTGAATGACGTGGTGTCATCAAGACCTGAGGGCATTGACGAAAGTAATGGCATGGAAGACCACACTTGAGACACACCCTGCCTGAATTGCTGGGAGCAGGAGTACTTGATTGCACGCCATCATTCCTAGGAGGAACAATGTGTTGAGGTGGAGGGTATATATTGGATGGTGGCCTTTGAAGAAGGTTTTGAGATATGACACTAGTTGGAATCCATATTCTGCGTTTCTGAGGGGCTGAACTTGAAGAAGGAGCAAGCTCACGGGCATGCTTGCGAGACTCTTCGAACATTTCATTGCCATGCTCAGCTCTGAAGGATCTGTTAACTAAATCCTCAAAGGTGGCAAATTCAAGGAGGTTGAGATCATGACAAAGGATGGGGCTAAGTCCCTTACGGAACCTTGCCTGCTTTCTGGCGTCGGTGGTGATCTCGTCTTGGGCATAACGAGCAAGATGGTTAAACTCCGTCACATACTCATGAATGGACATCTCTCCTTGAGTCATATTGCAGAACTCTTCCTTCTTGCCCTCCATTAACTCATCTAGAAGGTGATACCCTCGAAAGTCATCACGGAACTCCTGCCATGTCACTATGTGACCATCATGCTGCATTGCAACATAGTTCTCCCACCATTCAGCAGCAGCATCTTCCAGAAAGTATGCCGCGAATATAAGTCGATCATTGCGAGCAACATATACCGTGTCAATCTTACGCTCGATGGAACGGAGCCAATCATCGGCTTCAAGGGGCTCAGAAGAACATCGAAATACCGGTGGTTTGAGGAGGATGAAGTCATGAATGCTGACAACCACATTGTGCTGACGAGCGGTATTATGCTCGATGAGCTCCAGAAGGCGTGTTTGATCACGTCGATTCTGCTCAGCTTCCATCATGATTTCCGCCGGAGAAGGCGATGGTGGAGGTTCATCATTACTTGGATTCCGATCACGGTCTCGATTGCGACGAACATCACTACGAGCTCCACCTGACATCCTGTGTGATAAAAATAGACAATCAGAACAAGTTGTAAGATGGAATCAAAGATAAGAGAACATGATTTAAGGAGGAGAAGACTATAATGCAAAGGCAATGATTCATAGAAACACGGGATAAATAGGGTAGCATAACGGCTACACCGGGATGGAAAATGAAACAACCTTGAGGAGGTTGGACAGAACTTCCTCAAGGAACTCAACAACAGGATGACTCTGGATGATCACGACAGTCCTACGGCTACTAAGAAGCAATCAACGAGATGTTCTAGTAAGACATAGATGAGCCTATTCCTATCTACTTGCAGAAAAGATGAGGGTGACTCAGAACTAAGATCGATGAGGGTAAGGAGAAAAAGAATCCTTACGTTGTTCCCTTAATACCCAAGTAACTATATAACTATAGAATGCTAGACTTGACTTCGACCAAGCTTTGATAATCCTACAGACAGTCCTGCTCGGATACCAAGTCTGTCGGGACCCGGAATATGCGTATGTAATTTCTGTTAAAACACAATCATATGGATAGCCGAGAGCCGTACCCACTTGTCTAAGCAGACAAGACCAAACACAGAAAACTCTCGGAAAGCATCGAACGTGAGGGGCATCCCATCCAGGCCCGGAAATAATCTGAGATGGGTCCTCATCATTCTCTCTCAAGTCTAAAAGCTTATGGGTGGTGAAATCCCATACTCATAGACAAGTCACCTCAACCATGTTATTGATGGAATCTGTCGGGACCCGGGGTTTGCGTATGTAATTCCCGTTACAACACAATCATATGGAGAGCCGAGAGCCGTACCCACTTGTCTAAGAAGACAAGGCCAAGCACAGAACACTCTTGGAAAGCATCAAACGTGAGGGGCATCCCATCCAGGGCGGATGATCAACTCAGATGGGTCCTCATCGCCCGCTCACAAGTCTAAATGATTATGGGTGGTGAAATCCCATACTCATAGACAAGTCGCCTGAACCATATTCTCGATTGAATTATAACACTTACATAAACAGACTCCAGCCCGATCACTTAGTCGGGGTCTCGGGCAGGCTCAATCATACAACAAAGTGTGCCACGTGACGGAGTCACGAGCAATCGCATCGCGATGCCCCAAGCTGCGCACATCTAAGGGACACTTGGTGTATAAAATACCGCCGGCAAGAACACAACTAAGCTATCGAACCCCACACTAAGACATGCACGTTATAATCATACACGCAACATAGATTTCCAGTGTAAACAACAGGTAACACAACATGAACTCTACAAACTCAGTCTTTATAACTTCTGCTAAACAGAGCAGACATAGTAGTTGTATTACAAGCAGAGATCACATGGATGTGATCCAACATTACATCAAGCATCAACGGAAGTAAATTATGTCTTAGTAAAGACAAGTTTAACAAATGGCTTAAGAAGCCTAAAAGAAAAATACAACGACCCTCCAAAGGGCACTGGCTGTTGTCTGGAATTATACGACCTGGTCCACATCGAGCTCGAGGTAGAGGCCACCATCAGGGTCAGTGGTCTCGTCTCTAAAACATAGAATAAGCAAACGTTAGTACAAAGTCGTAGTCAGCAAGACTTACATAGGAACCATACTACTCATGCACATGTATCAAGGAAAAGGGAGGTGGGGTTTCACTTGCAGAAGTGCCAGCTTTGACTTGGCTAGTCCTGTACTACGAATACCAGAATGAGGTAAGGAGCGTACACGAGTCCAAGTATCAAGTCTCCAACCAATACACCACCATGGATACTTCCTCGACTTCCCAACAAGGAAGCACACCACAGCACTCACGCTTATCTTGGCAAGTTTTAAGAGTAACCATTGAAGTTGTCTATGATCAAGTAAAGGTCTCCAAGTAGTCCATAACCGCGGACACGGCTATTCGAATAGTTCATTAACCCTGCAGGGGTGTACTGCTACACACACGCCTCATCAGTTACCGCCTGGGGATGGACACTTCAAGTGAGTACCGGCGAGGATTCTACCACGACACTTCACTCACGGAACCATATTTACTCCTAGAGAGTCGCCTATTTTAGTTGGGACCACAATCGGAATCCGACCGATTTTTCCGATGCGGACTCAAACGTTGTGTGACCGCCATCAAGCTCAACTCGATCATGATCACTTGATTAAACGTGCCCACAGCCTACGCCAACCACTTACCTTGGTTCCACCTGCTTGAGATCGTTTAAAGCTCGAACTACTTGCGACTCCTGGACTTGGTCCGGGGTGAGGTACTAGGCGGAGAGGGGTCAGTGAGCCCAATGTGTGGTCGTACTCTTAGTCTTGGATAACAACACAAGAACTCGGGCTTAAGGCAGTGTTCAACGAGACAACCCACTGTGTACTCCTACACAGCCTCTCATCGTCCACCTTATTTAGGTCAAATTCACCAACACGTTACCACCATCGTTCACATGATCACTACCATCCCGACTCACAACAAAGTAGCCTCATTGTAACTACTCTAAGCATGCTTTAAGCTGTAACAGTTGCAGGGGCCACAAGATAACAACCAACTCCTACATCTGCTAGGATTTTGGTTTGCTTACTACTGTGACAAAATGATAGGTCATTCAAAGGAATGGTTTCAACTAGCGGTAGAATGTATCATGGTGACATCCTAAACATGCATTTGCGAGAATTAGAGGGAACTGGTATTTTATCGACATGATCAAAGAGGGGGTGCTTGCCTTGCTGACGATCACGAGGTACTAGCCTTCTGACGTGAGGTTGAACTCGCCTCCGAGATCAAGTCTACCGAGAAGAAGAAATCACCGAAGCACTGGAAGTAAAGCACAATCAAGATATTACAATGCACATTCAATATGCAAAACAAAGCATGGCAGTGTGCTGATGTGACCTATGTTTGAATTGCCACATCTTAATTGAAGTTGATTTGAAAAGTGAATTCAATTTCAAACTCCAAGTGTTATTCAAATTTGGTCAACTTGCATTTGCTAATGTTTGTTCATTATAAACCATGTGATCAAGTCTGTGAAAAGCTTCTAAAGTACAAGTGATCATATTAGCATTGCTTTGGTTGAAGTTGGATTAGCATTTGAATTAATTTTGAATTAAATCCAATTAAATCAAATAGCAAAATCTACTGATCCCTTTTTAAGATCAACTCCAACATAGCTGAAAGTTGGAAATTTGGATAGAGGATTTTATCCTGATCATTTTTCATATATTACACTTTGAATTTGGAGATATAGTTTAAAATATATTCAATTTCAAAGTTTTGGCCATTTTCTAGATTTCTATAATAATTAAATTGAAATAGGAATTATTGCGTCATCACTAGGTCATGCTGACGCAGGGGGGTTGACTGGTCAACTGACCAGTGGGGCCCTCTGGTCAGTGACTGGGGGCTTAATCCCTATGTTAAGTTAAACCGGCTGGTTTAATTAAGCATTAGGGCCCACATGTCAGCCTCTGGGGGGGATTAGCACGCGGTTTAGTGAACTAATGGGTCGGGCGGCCGGCGGCATGACGCCGGTGACACAGCGCACGGCGGCGCCTCGCCGGAGTCGATCTCCCGGCCACGGGAGGGGCAGAGGAGGCCACTAGGGGGTGCCCCGTGCTCTGCCGCGTCTGGTGGAACACGAGGGGGACCTCGAGGAGGCCCCTCGCCAAGGCTACGACGAGCCCGCCGGCAGCCGAGGCTCTGTCCAAGGAGGGAAGGTGAGGAGAGCGCGGGAAGGAGCGCTGGGAGGGGGAAAACGTGAGCAAAGCTCACCAGAACCCAACGGTGGGTGCGGCGAGGTCGAAGGAGGAGCGGGTGGAGCACAATTCATCGATGGAGTCTTCGGTGGCCGCGGCGGCTCATCGAAGATGTCGTCGCCTCCGTGGGCTCTTGGTCCAAATTGAAGGCGCCGCTCGAAGTGGTCGTCGTCGGGGAGCCTCCTAGACAAATCGCTGCTTCAAACGGGGCACGGTGGCCGCGCTAAATTTTGTCGGCGCTCCGGCTGCGGCTCGATTGTCGCTCGGGACGAAAGAATACGAAGAGGGAGACGGCTCCAGGGGGAAAGGATGAGGACGGCCTCAAGACGGCTCCAGGCGCAGGGATAAGCACAGGGGGGCAAGCAGGACGTGGCACAAAGACGTGCACGCCGCTACCGCCGGTGGATTCCTCCTGGCAGGAGGAAGAAGACGACCCTGCCCCCCTTGTGTGCTAGGCTGGGTTTGGTTAGTTGGGCCAGATAAGGTGGGTAAGTCTATGCTGTTGCTTTCCTTTTTGTTTTCCTTTTTGTTTTCCTTTTTGTTTTCTTTTCTGTTTTTGTGTTTTGATTTGATTTCCAAATCAAATAATTTTTTAAAATTCCACAAACTTTATTGTGAGTTAGTGAGACATATATAAGTCCACTCACAAAGTTTAAGAATTATTGAAATTATATTTAAATAATTTCAATTGCAAATACATTATTTATTTAATTTCCAAGGGCATTTTGGACGTTTAGAATAATCAGAGAGCATGAAGTGGGACCCACTCCACTTGAAATGTGATCATGCCCATTTATTAGATTTTTCAAAAAGTTCAAAGCATTTTTGGAAAAATATTTTTGTCTGGCCTTTTATTAAAATTATTTTGAGGCTTTTTGCTTCCCCATTTCTTTTCTTTTTGCAAATTTTTTTTATGATGCAAAAATGCTAGCTTAGAAAAGCACAAACCTAAATTAGGGTTCTGACAACTCGCCCCCACTCAAAAGAATCTCGTCCCGAGATTCAGAAGTCGTCGGGAGGAAGGTGGGGTACTCAGCTCGTAGCCGATCCTCTCGTTCCCAGGTGGCTTCTTTCTCTGAATGATGTGACCACATCACTTTGAAGAATCTGATCTTCTGACGTATGGTGCTACGCTCGGCTTCATCAAGAATACGAACAGGGTACTCTCGATATGAAAGGTTGTCTTGGAGATCAAGCGTTTCGTGGTCTACTTCGCGGATGGGGTCCTTGAAGCAACACGTGAGTTGAGAAACGTGGAAGACATCATGAACCTAGGAGATGTGAGGGGGTAGTACCAATTGGTAGGCAACTTCTCCACGTTTAGCGAGAATGCGAAAGGGACCGATGTAACATGGGGCCAACTTTCCTTTGATACCGAAGCGATGGGTACCCTTCAGAGGAGTAACCCGAAGGTAAGCCTTCTCATCCAGATTATAGCTTTCTTCCCTATGATGACGATCATAATAGCTTTTCTGAAGAGACTGGGCTATCTTCAATTTCTCACGAACAATGCAAACCTGCTCTTCTGCATCCTGAATCAAATCCGGTCCAAAGAATTGTCTTTCACCGGTTTCTGACTAGTTTAGGGGTGTTCGACATTTCCGTCCATAGAGAAATTCAAAAGGAGCCATGCCCAAACTAGATTGGAAGCTATTATTATACGCAAATTCGGCAAAAGGAAGAGAATTCTCCCATTTCTTTACGAAAGAGATAACACAAGTTCTCAGCATGTCTTTGATAATTTGATTTTCCCTTTCTACTTGACCACTAGATTGCGGGTGATAAGCGGTGCTAAAGGAGAGGTGGGTTCCCATAGCATTCTGGAAACTTTCCCAAAATCGAGAAGTGAAAAGACTACCACGGTCTGAATTGATTTCCAAAGGAACACCGTGAAGTGAGACGATTCGGGAGACATACAAGTCCGCTAACTGACTAGCAGTTATAGACTCGCGTACTGGAAGGAAGTGAGCAACTTTGGAAAGCCTATCAAAGACAACAAAGATGGCATCGTTTCCTTTCTGGGTTTTTGGAAAGCCGGTGATGAAATCCATACTGACTTTATCCCATTTCCACTCGGGGATAGGCAAAGGTCTAAGAGTACCAGTAGGTCTTTGAAGTTCTGCCTTAACGCGACGACAAACATCACATTCAGCAATGAACTGAGCAATTTCTTTCTTCATCCTAGTCCACCAAAATCTCTGGCGTAGATCTCGGTACATTTTTGTGCTACCGGGATGAATCGAGAGGGGTGTTTCATGGGCTTCTTTGAGGATGAGTTGCCTTAGTTCCCTATTCTTAGGTACTACCAAACGATTTCCAAAGAATATCGTTCCTTTACTATCTGTGGAGAAACATTTAGCAACTCCGCTAGCAATGTTCTCCTTGATCCGGCGAACACCTCGTGCACGCCTTTGGGAAACTATGATTTGATCCTCAAGGTTTGGTTTCGCCACCAAGTTGAAAAGAGATCCACGAGGAACAACCTCAAGGTTGAGCTTTTGAAATTCCTCATGAAGAAGTGGTTGATACTGTTGTAACATGAGGTTGTTAAAATACGACTTACGACTTAGTGCATCAGCCATGACATTGGCTTTGCCTGGGGTGTAAGAAATTCCTAAGTCATAATCTTCTATCAACAAAATCCAACGTCTTTGCCTGAGATTAAGGTCTGGCTGGGTGAATATGTATTTGAGGCTTTGGTGGTCGGAATAGATCTCACAACGATTACCAAGGAGGTAATGTCGCCAAGTTGTTAGGGCATGAACTACGGCAGCGAGTTCAAGGTCATGGGTAGGATAGTTCTCTTCATGTGGTCGCAACTGGCGTGAAGCATAAGCTACCACATGTCTATCTTGCATAAGTATGCATCCTAACCCTTCCCGTGAGGCGTCACAAAAGATCTCGAAATCCTTTTTGGTGTCTGGAGGTGCAAGTACGGGTGCAGAAGTCAATCTTCTTTTTAGCTCTTGAAAGCTTTCATCGCACTTGGGAGTCCATAGGAATTTCTTATTTTTCTTGAGGAGTTCAGTTAGAGGATTTGCAACTTTAGAAAAGTTCTCGACGAAGCGGTGAAAATAGCTTGCTAAGCCAAGAAAACTCCTAACTTGCTTAACCGATTCAGGTGGAGTCCATTCAAGGACAGCCTCAACTCTCTCGGGATTGACAGCAATGCCTTTGGCAGAAATCACGTGGCCTATGTAGGTCACTTCTGGTAGCCAGAATTCACACTTTGAGAATTTGGCATATAGGCGATGCTCTCTAAGTTTCATCAATACCAGCCTAAGATGTTCTGCGTGCTCTTCTTCTTTCTTCGAGTAGATGAGAATGTCATCAAGATAAACTACAACAAATTTATCTAAATACTCCATGAAGATCGAATTCATCAAACGCGAGAATGTGTCGGGGGCATTGGTTAAACCGAAGGACATAACGGTGTACTCAGAAAGACCATAACGAGTAGTGAAAGCCGTTTTGGGAATGTCCTCGTTTCTGATTTTGATTTTATGATAGCCTAATCTCAAATCCATCTTGGAGAAGACAGAGGATCCAGCAAGTTGATCATAAAGATCATTGATCCTGGGAAGTGGGTACTTGTTCTTTATCGTCGCTAGATTTAGCGGGCGATAGTCTACGCACATCCTTTCTGTTCCATCTTTCTTCTTTACGAACAGAATGGGGCAACCCCATGGTGATGAGCTAGGGAGGATGAAGCCTTTTGCCAACGAAGCTTCAAGTTGGATTTTGAGCTCAGCTAACTCACGTGGGGCCATTCTATATGGGCGTCTGGATATTGGGGCGGTTCCTAGGATAAGATCTACCACAAACTCTACAGATCTGTCAAGTGGTATGCCTGGCAGCTCTTCTGGAAAGACATCCGGGAAGTCACGAACCACTGCAATATCTTCAAGGTCAGGAAGTGGAAGCACATTTAAACAATGCACCTGGGTTTTAGAGCTTGGTGAGGTGTACTTGATTGTCTGGCCTGATGGATGGGTTAGTTTCATTGACTTGGCTTTACAATCAAGGACAACATTCTGTCTTGATAACCAATCCATACCTAAGATCACATCAATGTCTGAAGACTTGAGGGCTATAAGTGAGGCATGGAATACTAAACCCTCAATAGCAACTTCATTTTCATGACTCACCATGGTGGTGTGCCATCTGGATCGAGGGGCTTGCACAACTAAGGGGGTGGATAACATCGAAAAATAGATGCCATGTGACAGTGCAAAATCCTGGGTTATGAATGAGTGAGATGCTCCTGGGTCAAACAGAACCGAAGCTGGGGTGGAATTGACATGAAGGGTTCCGAGTACAACATCGGTTGACTTGTGGGAATCTAGAATGGATACATGATTCACATAACTATATTCATAGGCAGGAGGCTTGACATTGGAAGTTTTGGGTGGTGGCTTACCACGACGAAAGGCTTCCTTTGGATTAGGTGTGGTGGCTACATGATTTTGAGGACACTCTCGAACATTGTGGACTGATTGTCCACATTGGAAACAAACACCACGTGGAATGAAAGGAACTTGAGCACTTGATTGTCCAACAAAATTCCAAGGAGGAAGATTAGGTTGAGGTGTACGATATATGGTGGTTGGTGGTCTAGAAGCACTTACAGCATGACTGACGTCATTGAAGGGAATCCATACACAGCGTTTCCGAGAAACGGGGCCAGAAGATTGTGCAAACTCACGATCAAGCTTGCGAGACTCTTCATACAACTCATTTCCATACTCGGCCTTGAAGGATTTGTTGACCAAGTCCTTGAAGTTGATGAACTCGTGAAGATTCAGATCATGACAAAGGATGGGGCTAAGTCCCTTGCGGAACCTTGCTTGTTTCTTGGCATCGGTGGATACTTCTTCTTGGGCAGAACTCAGTCCTATACTCATGAACATTCATCTTTCCTTGGGTCAGATTGCAAAATTCTTCTCTCTTGCGCTCCATCAGCTGATCTGGAATATGATATCCTCGGAAGTCATCACAGAACTCTTGCCAAGTCAGCACGTGACCAACTGGTTGCATTGCTACGAAGTTCTCCCACCATTGAAGAGCAGCACCTTCTAGAAAATATGCCACGAATAGCACACGATCACCTGGAGGAACATGGGCTGTCTCAAGCTTACGCTCAAGCGAACGAAGCCAATCATCGGCGTCAAGGGGCTCGGAAGAACATCGGAATACTGGCGGGTTGAGGAGAATGAAGTCCTGGACGGTAACAACACTATTACGCTGACGAGAAGTGTTCTTCTCAATATGCTCTAGAAGACGTGTCCGATCACGACGATTCTGTTTAGCCTCCATCATGATTTCTGCCGTTGAGGTTGGTGGTGGAGGTTCTTCACCGTCTATGTTACCGGGACTGGGATCAACACCTTGATTTTCACCTGACATTCTGTGTGATAAGAATCAACAATCAGAATAGGATTTAGGACACAATTCTATGCTACGATAGAAGACTATAATGCAACAACATCGAAGTCACAAACGGACAGCATAACGGCTGCACCGGGTTGGAATTTGAGACAACCTACAGGATGACGAACATCACTTCCACAGGAACACTATGGAATGATGACTCAAAAAGACCACAACACTCCTACCGCTACAAAGAAGCAAACAACGAGATGTCCTAGTAAAGACATAGATGAGCTTAGTCCTATCTTCCCGTAGAATAGGATGAGGTTGACTCAGAACTCAGATCGATGGGGTAAGGAGAAAAAAGAAGTCTTACGTTGTTCCCTTATACCCAAAGTAGCTATATAACTATAGAATGCTAGAGTCAAAATCGGCCAATGGTTTGATAATCCTACAGATAGTCTTGCTCTGATACCAAGTCTATCCGGACCCCGGGTTTGCGTATGTAATTCCCGTTACAACACAATCATATGGAGAGACGAGAACCGTACCCACTTGTCTAAGCAGACAAGGCCAAGAACAGAACACTCTCGGAAAGCATCAAACATGAGGGGCATCCCATCCAGGCCGGATGATCAACTGAGATGGTTCCTCATCGCCCGCTCACAAGTCTAAATGATTATGGTGGTGAAATCCCATACTCATAGATAAGTCGCCTCAACCATATTCTCGATTGAATTATAACACTTACATAAACAGATTCTAGCCCGATCACTTAGTCGGGGTCTCGGGAGGGCTCAATCATACAACAAAGTGTGCCACGTGACGGAGTCACGAGCAATCGCATCGCGATGCCCCAAGCTGCGCACATCTAAGGGCCACTTGGTGTATAAAAGACCGCTGGCAAGAACACAACTAAGCTATCGAACCCCACACTAAGACATGCACGTTATAAAAATACATGCAGCATACATGTCCAGTGTAAACAGCAGGTAACACAACATGAACTATACAAACTCAGTCTTTATAACTTCTGCGAAACAGAGCAGACATAGTAGTTGTATTACAAGCAGAGATCACATGGATGTGATCCAACATTACGTCAAGCATCAACGGAAGTAAATTAGGTCTTAGTAAAGACAAGTTTAACAAATGGCTTAAGAAGCCTAAAAGAAAAATACAACGACCCTCCAAAGGGCACTGGCTGTTGTCTGGAATTATATGACCTGGTCCACATCGAGCTCGAGGTAGAGGCCACCATCAGGGTCAGTTGTCTCGTCTCTAAAACATAGAATAAGAAAACGTGAGTACAAAGTCGTACTCAGCAAGACTTACTTAGGAACCATACTACTCATGCACATGTATCAAGGAAAAGGGAGGTGGGGTTTCACCTGCAGAAGTGCCAGCTTTGACTTGGCTAGTCCTGTAATACGAATACCAGAATGAGGTAAGGAGCGTACACGAGTCCAAGTATCAAGTCTCCAACCAATACACCACCATTGATACTTCCTCGACTTCCCAACGAGGAAGCACACCACAGCACTCACGCTTATCTTGGCAAGTTTTAAGAGTAACCATTGAAGTTGTCTATGATCAAGTAAAGGTCTCCAAGTAGTCCATAACCGCGGACACGACTATTCGAATAGTTCATTAACCCTGCAGGGGTGTACTTCTACACACACGCCTCATCAGTTACCGCCTGGGGATGGACCCTTCAAGTGAGTACCGGCGAGGATGCTATCACGACACTTCACTCACGACACCATATTTACTCCTAGAGAGTCGCCTATTTTAGTTGGGACCACAATCGGAATCCGACCGATTTTTCCGATGCGGACTCAAACGTTGTGTGACCGCCATCAAGCTCAACTCGATCATGATCACTTGATTCAACGTGCCCACAGCCTACGCCAACCACTTACCTTGGTTCCACCTGCTTGAGATCGTTTAAAGCTCGAACTACTTGCGACTCATGGACTTGGTCCGGGGTGAGGTACTAGGCCGAGAGGGGTCAGTGAGCCCAATGTGTGGTCGTACTCTTAGTCTTGGATAACAACACAAGAACTCGGGCTTAAGGCAGTGTTCAACGAGACAACCCACTGTGTACTCCTACACAGCCTCTCATCGGCCACCTTATTTAGGTCAAATTCACCAACACGTTACCACCATCATTCACATGATCACTACCATCCCGACTCATAACAAAGTAGCTTCATTGTAACTACTCTAAGCATGCTTTAAGCTGTAACAGTTGCAGGGGCCACAAGATAACAACCAACTCCTACATCTGCTAGGATTGTGGTTTGCTTACTACTGTGACAAAATGATAGGTCATTCAAAGGAATGGTTTCAACTAGCGGTAGAACGTATAATGGTGACACCCTAAACATGCATTTGCGAGATTGAGAGGGAACTGGTATTTTATCGACATGATCAAAGAGGGGGTGCTTGCCTTGCTGACGATCATGAGGTACTAGCCTTCTGACGTGAGGTTGAACTCGCCTCCGAGATCAAATCTACCGAGAAGAAGCAATCACCGAAGCACTGTGTCGGGACCCGGGGTTAGCGTATGTAATTCCAGTCACGATACAATCACATGGAGAGCCGAGAACCGTACCCACTTGTCTAAGCAGACAAGGCCAAGCATAGAACGTTCTCGGTAAGCATCGAACGTGAGGGGCATCCCATTCAGGCCGGATGATCAACTGAGATGGGTCCTCAACGTCCGCTCACAAGTCTAAATGCTTATGGGTGGTGAATCCCATACTCATAGACAAGTCGCCTCAACCATTTTATCGATTGGATCCTAACTCTTACATAAACTTACTCCAGCCCGATCACTTACTCGGGGTCTAGGGCGGGCTCGATCATACAACAAAGTGTGCACGTGACAGAGTCACGAACAATCGCTTCGCGATGCCCCAAGCTGCGCACATCTAAGGGCCACTTGGTGTATAAAAGACCGCCAGCCAGATCACAACTAAGGTCTCGAAAACCCATACTAAGACATGCATGTTATAAACATACACGCAGCACACATGCCTAGTATGAACAACAGGTATCATCACATAACTCTACAAAGTATTCTTTATTGATATACAACTAGAGCATACAAAGATCACATGTCTGTGATCACATTACAACATACAACGGAAGCAAATTAGGTCTGAGTACAGACAAGTTTAACAAATGGCTTAGAGAAGCCTTGTAAACAAACATGCCCTTCCACGAGGGACCACACTGCTGTCTGGGACTATGCTAACTTAGTCAACGTCGAGCTTCACGAAGGTGACTCCATCGGGGTCCGGTTTCATATCTAAAACATAGAATAAGCAAACGTGAGTACAAAGTCGTACTCAGCAAGACTTACATCAGATCTATACTACTCATGCTCAAGTACCAAGATAAAGGGAGGTGGGGTTTCAACATGCAGAAGTTCCAGCTTTGACTTGGCTATTCCAGAACTACGAATACCATACTTGAGGTAAGAAGCGTACAAGAGTCCACTACATTTCCATCCAAATACACCACTATGGTTACTTCCTCGACTTTCCCACGAGGAGCACGCTTATCTTGCGAATTTTATAAGTATCCATTCAAGTTGTCTAATAATCAGGTACAGGTTCCAAGTAGTCCTTAACTGCGGACGCGGCTATTCGAATAGTTTTGTTAACCTTGCAAGGGTGTAAGCTACACACACATGACCATCGGTTACCGCCGAGTCTCGCCACCGTTCAAGAGGTGACAGCGAGGATGTTCACCACGACACTTCGCTCACAACCGGTCTATTCCAGGAGTCGACTATCTGAGTTTGCCTCCGCTCGAGAGTCTGGACGGATCAACGAAACAGACTCAAACAATGCAGGTGACCGAGACGCCACCTCTGGCAGATGGTTTTCCTGCCTCACAGGTGCACCCACATATCTATATGATGCAACCATTTCCTTCGTTCTTTTTCTATGCATATGTCAAATGGAAAGCCCGAACTAATGTGACTCCTGGACGTCGACACGGATCAAGGTACTAGGCCGAGAGGGGTCAGTGAGCCCAATGTGTGGTTGTACTCTTTGTCTTGGATTACCATACAAGAACTCGATGCCTAAGGCAGTGTTCAACGAGACAACCCACTGTGTACTCCTACACAACCTCTCATCGTTCACCTTGTATTAGGGTGGATTCACCGACACAGTTTCACTTTCATCAAAACCATGTTCACCATCATCCCGACTCACATGAAAAGCAACCTCATGTAACACTAAGCATGCAATAAGCTGTAACAGTTGATGGGGCTTCATGATATGAAACAACTCCTACGTCAGCTAGGATTGTGGTTTTCTTACTACTCTGACAAGATGATAGGTCATGCATCGGATATTGGTTCAACTATGCGGTAGAATCGATACAAGATGATCTAATAAACATGCATAAGAGAGACTGAGAGGGAATTGGGATTTTATAGACATGATCAATGGGGTTTGCTTGCCTTGCTGACGAGGTTCGATATCGGGGTCTTCAACGAAGGGGGTGGCCTCCGGTTCCGGTTGCACGTCTATCGAGCAAACAATCAAACAAGGTATAAATTTATTTGCTATGCTCAAACACATGATCAATATTGAAATGGTGATGTTCTTGGTCACAAGGTGGGTACAATTCCATTTAAAAGAAGTCAAATGCAAAGTCATTTGCAAATGTGCTTCAAATTTGAATTTGAAATAAAGCCATATGGATGTTTTGCACTGTTCACCCAATTTTAATTGGTCAAACAAGAAAACAGAGCCCATATTCATAATCCTTGGATTTTTCTGATATTTTTAGACATATTATTTGTTATATTTGGAGTTAAAATGAACTAGTTATGAATTTCCCAAGTTTAATCAATTTTCTGTAATTTTCTGGATTAAATTAATTCCCTGGAAATTGTTTATTGCGTCAGCCTGAGGCAGTGCTGATGTCACCAGGGGGCCTGACAGGTGGGGTCGGCTGGTCAGTCATAGAGGGGTTTAAACCGGTTTAATTAACTAAACCGAGTCATTAGGGGGGGGGCTAGGGCCCACCAGTCAGTGACCTAAGGGTCAACTGACAGGGGATTAGCCCCTAAGCTAAATGGCTCGCCGGCGGTTAGCCGCCGGTGACCAAACCGCACGGCGGCGCCCGCTGCGGACGGCGTTTCCGGGCACGGCTGGGCACGCGGAAGGCACCGGAGTGATGCCCGTGCTCGTCCGCTTCGAGCTACGCCATCGGGGGCTCAAGGGGAGGCCCGTAAGCTCGTCGGCGGCGACCTCTTGCGGCGGCCGTGGACTAGACCAAGGTGAAATGCGATTCGGGCACGGATTCGAGAGGCAAAATGAGGGGAATTGAGCGCATGCTCACCCTGGTTGCAGAGACGGGATCGAGGAAGCCGGAGGAGGCGAGACGGCAGCGTATCGACGGCGGCAAACTGGCGGCTCCGGCGGCGACTCGACGAAGGGGACGGCGTGCTCAGGGCTTAAGTGTCTGATTCCTTGCGCATCGAGATGAAGACGACCACGGCGAAGACGAGGGACATGGCGGTGCAGCGTCCTGCCGTCGTTGGCCGCGTGGGAACGGCGTCGCGCTCCGCGGCAGCGCTCGGGCGTTGCAGATTTCAGGCGAGGGAGGTGTGGAGAGAGAGCCAGAGGAGGGGGGGAGGAAGCAGGGGGTGCACGGGGGCTCCACGGCGAGGGATCAAGGCGGAGGGGAGGCTGCCACGGCAAAGCAGGACGTGGCGCGGCGGCTACATGCTCTCCAGCGAGCAGCATCGGGGGAGGGGGAGGAAGAAGACAAGAAAAGGCTGCTGGGCTGGCCGGCCTCGGTGAGGTGGGCCTCGCCTGGGGCGCAAGGTAGGGTTGGTCCTTCCTTTTTATTTTTAGTTTTTCTGTTTCATTTGTTTTGCCTAGAATTAAAATAGCTAGGCATTTTTAATAAATGCCCAATTACTTTTATAAATACTAGGTGACCAGTAGCTAGTCACATAAATAATTTGGACATTTTTAAAATTCAATATATTTGAATTTCAATTCAAATAGGGGTAAACTTAAATTTCCAGAGCACTATTTGAATATTAGAAAATTCCATGGGTATGGGAAAATACCCAAACCACTTTTAAAATGATCAGCATCATTTATAGTAATTTTCCAAATGTTCAAAAGATTTTTGGAAAAAGATTTTTATCTGGCCATTTCAAAAAATTTCTCAGGGCTTTCTGCTTCCCCATTTTTGAATTTCTTTTTGAATTTTTGATGATGCAAAGGGGTCAAACAAGCCCTAGCACTTACCCTAGTTCGGGTTCTGACACACTGGAAGTAAAGCACAATCAAGATATTACAATGCACATTCAATATGCAAAACAAAGCATGGCAGTGTGCTGATGTGACCTATGTTTGAATTGCCACATCTTAATTGAAGTTGATTTGAAAAGTGAATTCAATTTCAAACTCCAAGTGTTATTCAAATTTGGTCAACTTGCATTTGCTAATGGTTTTTCATTATAAACCATGTGATCAAGTGTGTGAAAAGCTTCTGAAGTACAAGTGATCATATTAGCATTGCTTTGGTTGAAGTTGGATTAGCATTTGAATTAATTTTGAATTAAATGCAATTAAATCAAATAGCAAAATCTACTGATCCCTTTTTAAGATCAACTCCAACATAGCTGAAAGTTGGAAATTTGGATAGAGGATTTTCTCCTGATCATTTTTCATATATTACACTTTGAATTTGGAGTAATAGTTTAAAAGATATTCAATTTCAAAGTTTAGGCCATTTTCTGGATTTCTATAATAATTAAATTGAAAAAGGAATTATTGCGTCATCACTAGGTCATGCTGACGCAGGGGGGGTTGACTGGTCAACTAACCAGTGGGGCCCTCTGGTCAGTGACTGGGGGCTTAATCCCTCTGTTAAGTTAAACCGGCTGGTTTAATTAAGCATTAGGGCCCACATGTCAGCCTCGGGGGGGGGGGGGATTAGCACGCGGTTTAGTGGACTAATGGCTCGGGCGGCCGGCGGCATGACACCGGTGCCACAGCGCACGGCGGCGCCTCGCCGGAGTCGAGCTCCCGGCCACGGGAGGGGCAGAGGAGGCCACCAGGGGTGCCCCGTGCTCTGTCGCGTCTGGTGGAGCACGAGGGGGACCTCGAGGAGGCCCCTTGCCATGGCTACGACGATCCCGGCGGCGGCCGGGGCTCTGTCCACGGCGGGAAGGTGAAGGAGAGCGCGGGGAGGAGCGCTGGGAGGGGGAAAACGTGAGAAAAGCTCACCAGAACCCAACGCTGGGTGCGGCGAGGTCGAAGGAGGAGCGGGTGGAGCACAATTCGTCGCTGGAGTCTTCGGTGGCCGCGGCGGCTCGCCGAAGATGTTGTCATCTCCGTGGGCTCTTGGTCCAAATTGAATGCGCCGCTCGAAGTGGTCATCGCCGGGGAGCCTCCTAGAAAAAACGCTGCTTTAAACGGGGCACGGTGGCCGCGCTAAATCTTGTCGGCGCTTCGGCTGCGGCTCGGTTGTCGCTCGGGACGAAAGAAGACGAAGAGGGAGACGGATCCAGGGGGAAAGGATGAGGACGGCCTCAAGACGGCTCCAGGCGCAGGGATAAGCACAGGGGGGCAAGCAGGACGTGGCACAGAGACGTGCACGCCGCTGCCGCCGGTGGAGTCCTCCTGGCAGGAGGAAGAAGACGACCCTGCCCCCCTTGTGGGTTGGGCTGGGTTTGGTTAGTTGGGCCAGGTATGGTGGGTAAGTCTCTGCTGCTGCTTTCCCTTTTTCCATTTTGTTTTCTTTTCTGTTTTTGTGTTTTGATTTGATTTCCAAATCAAATCATTTTTTAAAATTCCACAAACTTTATTGTGATTTAGTGAGACATATATAAGTCCACTCACAAAGTTTAAGAATTATTGAAATTATATTTAAATAATTTCAATTGAAAATACAATATTTATTTAATTTCCAAGGGTATTTTGGACTTTTAGAATAATCAGAGAGCATGAAGTGGGACCCACTTCACTTGAAATGTGATCATGCCCATTTATTAGATTTTTCAAAAAGTTCAAAGCATTTTTGGAAAAAGATTTTTGTCTGGCCTTTTATTAAAATTATTTTGAGGCTTTTTGCATCCCCATTTCTTTTCTTTTTGCAAATTTTTTTTTATGATGCAAAAATGCTAGCTTAGAAAAGCACAAACCTAAATTAGGGTTCTGACAGAATCATAACATTTCCATCAACAGACTCCAGCCCGATCACTTAGTCGGGGACTCGGGCAAGCTCAATCATACAACAAAGTGTGCCACGTGACAGAGTCACGAGCAATCGCATCGTGATGCCCCAAGCTGCGCACATCTAAGGGCCACTTGGTGTATAAAAGACCGCCGGCAAGAACACAACTAAGCTATTAAACCCCACACTAAGACATGCATGTTATAATCATACACGCAACATACATGTCTAGTGTAAACATCAGGTACACATTGCATGAACTCTACAAAGTATATCTTTATTGACTTACACATAGAGTACACAAAGATCATATGACTATGATCCATCATTACATAAAACAATAGAAGCACATTAGGTCTGAGTACAGACAAGATTAAAAAATGGATTAGAGAAGCCTTGTTCAACATACATGCCCTTCCACGAGGGACCATACTGATGTCTTGAACTATACTATCTTAGACATTGTCGAGCTTCAGGAAGGTGACTCCATCGGGGTCTGGGTTCTCATCTAACACATAAAATAAGCAAACGTGAGTAAAAGTCATACTCAGCAAGACATACATCAGAACTATACTACTCATGCTCAAGTTTCAAGGTAAAGGGAGGTGGGGTTTCAACATGCAGAAGTGTAATCTTTGACTTGGCTAGTCTTGTACTACGAGTACTAGATTGAGGTAAGAAGCATACACGAGTCCACTACGAAGTCTCCAACCAATACACCACTATGGATACTTCCTCGATTTCCCCATGAGAAAGCACGCCATAGCACTCACACTTATCTTGGATAGTTTTAGAGTATCCGTTGAAGTTGTCTAATAATCAAGCAAAGGTCTCCAAGTAGTCCATGACCGCGGACGCGGCTATTCGAATAGTTTTGTTAACCCTGCAGGGGTGTACTTCTCCACATGCGTGTCATCACTTATCGCCTCATTCTTTTCACCCTTCAAGCGGGTGTCGAACTTGGATGAAACTAAGGCACTACCCTCACCTCGCCTTCTCTAATCCAGGAGTCGACTATCTGAGTTTGTCACCGCTCGAGAGTCCGTCCGGTTCAACGAAACGGACTCAGACAATGCAGGCGACCTAGTTGCCACCTTGACAGATGGTTTTACTGCCTCACAGGTCCACCCACATATCTATATGATGCAACCTTTCATTCATACTTTTTCTATGGAAATGCCAAATGGAAAGCCCGAAACTATTGTGAATCCTGGAATGGATCGGGTAAGTTAAGAGGCCAAACGGGGTCCCATAAACCCTACGTGTGGTAGTAATATTTGTCTTGGATCACAACACAAGAACTCGGGGCCTAGGGAAGTGTTCAACGAGATAACCGACTGTGTACTCCTACACAGCCTCTCATCGTTCACCTTGTTTAGGGTAGATTCACCAACACGTCAACACCAGCATCATCATAATCATTACCATCCCGACTCACAACAAAGTAACCTCACTGTAACACTAAGCAGCAATAAGAAGTAACAGTTGCAGGGGGCACATGCTCAACATTCAACTCCTAGGTCTGCTAGGATTATGGTTTTCTTACTACTGTGACAAAATGATAGGTCATGCATCGGAATGGGTTCAACTATGCGGTAGAACGTACCATGGTGATCTCCTAAACATGCATAAGCGAGACTGAGAGGGAAACGGGTTTTTTTAGACATGATCAATGCGGTTTGCTTGCCTTGCTGACGATACACGGTTATCGATCTTCTACTTCAGGGGGTGACCTCTGTCTCGGAAACACTGTTACCGAAGCAATCATCAACAAAGGGGGGCAACATCGAAATTAAAATGCACCAGCATATGATAAGTTGTGACATGATGTATAGGATACTGGTTTGTGGAAAATTCAATTTAATTGAAGTGTATTGCAAAAGATTTGAAAATTCAAACTTCAAATTTGAATTCAAATTATGCCATATGCACATTTGCTACTGTTGCCCCATTTTAAAATGGTCAAACATATAAAAAATTTGCATATTGATAATCCTTGCATTTTTCTGATAATTTTTCATATATTATTTTTCCAATTTGGAGTTAGCATGAATTTTCTATGATTTTCCAAAGTTTAAATAATTTTCTGCCACTTTCTGGATTTTCTTTTAATTATAAAAGGAATTATGGCGTCAGCATGACCTCATGCTGACGTGGGGGGGCCTCTAACCACTGGGACCCACTATTCAGTGGCAGTGGTGTTAATCCCCTGTTTAAATTAAACTAACAGAGGGGTTAGGGGCCCACCTGTCAGTGGGTAGTTAGGGTTAGTTTAGTGGTTGGGTTAGGGTTAACTTAACCCGCTCGCCGGTGGCGACCTCTGCAGACGGCGGAGGCACGCCGGAGTTGCCCAAATGGACACGGAAAGGCACGGGCTTTGCACTGGGATGTGCCCCGTGCTCGTCCGCATCAAGTGGAGCACGCAAGGGCCACAGGGGAGCTCTGGAGCGACGGTGGAATCGACTTGCGCGACGGCCGTGGCTCTGCTCCGGAGAGATCAGGCTAAGGGCCACGGGGAGAAGCATGTGATGGGGCAAAAGAATGAGGGGCTCACCCCGGACACGAAGGCGTCGTCGGCGAAGACGAAGGAGGCGCTGATACGTCCAAAACGTATCTATAATTTCTGCTTGCTCCATGCCTCTTTTGTGTGATATTGCTATGATATTGATGAACTACCATACACTTTTGATCATATTTGGACTAACCTATTAACTCAGTGCACCCCAGTGTCAGTTCCTGTTTTCTGCTTTTTTCTATTTCAGGTTTCCCCTTTATTAAAAGTACCAGAAAAATTCCGGGAAAAATATAGGAAAAATCAGCATAACAGAAGCTTCGCGAAGAGCCCGAGAGGGGCCAAAGGAGAGACAGGGGGCCCCAGGCGGCCAGAGGGTGCGGCCCCACCCCTGGCCGCGCCAGGGGGGCTCCTGGAGCCCCTGGCCCACCTTTGGCTGCCCCTTTCTCCTATTTATTCCCCGTGACGAGAAACCCTTGGGGACGGAACCCTTTGTCGCGATCTCTCCTCTCTTCCGCCGCCGCCGCGCTTCCAAGATCGGGAGCACCAGAAGACCTCTTCCTGGCTCCCTGCCGGAGGGAGGAATCACCTCCGGGAGCTTCTCCACCATCATGGATACTTCCCGGATGAACCGTGAGTAGTCCACCTTGGACCATGGGTCTATGATCAGTAGCTATGTGATGTTCTCCTCCCCTCTTTGTTCTTCATGGATTAGACCTCGTGAGCTTCCCTGCATGATTGAGGCACATATGTAATCTTTCTGCCGTAGCTATGCTGAGTTTGCTGGGATCCGATGGATTATGAGGTTATGTTCCGATTGTGTTTGAGTAATATATTTGATTCTCCTCTTTTATATTTATGTTCTTGAGTAATTCTTGCATGTTCTCCGTTGTTTTTTATTGCTTTGTCCAAGTAGTAGCTAGTGATTCCATGAGGGAGCGTTATGCATGATTGTGGGTTCATGCTCCCCGATGACTAGCTTGAGTGACAGAAACATGAGTCTAGGGGATGTGTTATTGCCACAAGGGGGAAAACAACGGTGCATGTACTTGCGGGTGCATGGATTTTTTTTACTTTACGCAAAGTTTTTTAATGCAGTTGTCTGTTGCTTTGAGTTTACACTTTGGGTGGGATTCGCAACTTAATACCAGCGAGATGTTCTAGATAGATATCTCAAGGTGGATGATTAGTGGGTAGATGCAGATGGATTTCGGTCTACTTGTCTTGGCGTACCGCCCGTGCTTTTGAGCCTCTTCCTTTCTTTATAGCATAATTAGCATTGGTTTGCGCACATAATCCTGTCGATTGCCCAGCTGTGATTTGTTTACCTCGCATGGCTATTTTATCGTCTTTTGGGAGAGAGCCATCACAAGTGAACATCATAGGACCCCAGTCCATATTTCCAATATTGTTTACACCTTCAATTTAATTTTAGTATTTACTTTTCTGTTGCTATCACTATCATTATTATCCCGTGCGTTTTATCCTCTGTACTCGTTGGGAAGCGAAGCTATCTGTGTGTGTGCAAGTCCAGGTGAAGTAAGCAACCTAGGGTTGTGAACAACGCCATTGTTCACTTCACCACCTACTTGTCGACGTTGGAATTCTACTGGAGACAATCTAAAACCTAGTCAAAACAACAGTGACTTTATCTGCACTCCTATTTCTACACCTGCTACTTCAGCACCTTCTTATGAGATTAAACCTGATTTGCTGAACCTTGTTATGAAAGATCAATTGTCTGGAGCTAGAGATGATGCTGCTTTGAATTTAAATAATTTTATTGAGCTTTGTGATATGCAAAAGTACAAAGAAGTAGATGGTGATATTGTTAGGCTTAAGCTTTCTCCTTTCTCCTTGAGGGATCACTAGTAGAAAACAGGGCTTTGGTTCAGGCCTCTCCAGCCCATTAGTCTCGGTTGTGCCACGAAACGACACCCATCGGGGCATACGTCCCGGTTCGTTCGCCTAGGGGGCCGCCCGGGCCTCGTGGGGCATTTGTCCCGGTTCGTCTGGGCACATATGTCCCGGTTCCAGCCAAGAACCGGGACCAATGCACCTCGCTCCTAGCCCACAAGCATTAGTCCCGGTTTGTGGCGCGACCCGGGACTAAAGGCTCGCCCACAAGCATTAGTCCATTTTAGGGTCATTTAGCTCAAAATAAATCATTAAATGCATGAAAAATACAAAATGAAGTCAGAAAGGGTTGAAATTTTAGTATGTGGCTTTGAATGCTGCATGTTGGATGCAAAAAAAGTCTTGAATTGAAATGAGTTTAGAAAAATGAAATGCCTTTGAAACACATGTGTTTTCGTCTGAAACCCTCGTACTTTGAAAGAGATGGTCCAGTTTGTACACGAAATGAATCCAGTTTTTGCCATAATCCTCTCAACTTTTGCACCCATGCTATGTGGGTCAAATGATGATACCATGCCAAGTTTCAACCTTTTCTGAGTTCAGTTGTAGTGCTTTCCAATTACAGGGTCATTTAGCTCAAAATAAATCATTAAATGCATGAAAAATAGCAAATGAAATCAGAAAGGGTTGAAATTTTAGTATGTGGCTTTGAATGCTGCATGTTAGATGCAAAAAAAGTCTTGAGTTGAAATAAGTTTATAAAAATGAAATGGCTTTGAAACACATGTATTTTCGTCTGAAACCCTCGTACTTTGAAGGAGATGGTCCAGTTTGTACACGAAGTGCATCCAGTTTTTTCCGTAATCCTCTCAACTTTTGCACCCATGCTATGTGGGTCAAATGATGATACCATGTCAAGTTTCAACCTTTTCTGAGTTCAGTTGTAGTGCTTTCCAATTACAGGGTCATTTAGCTCAAAATAAATCATTAAATGCATGAAAAATGGGAAATGAAGTCAGAAATGGTTGAAATTTTAGCATGTGGCTTTGAATGATGCATATTGAATGCACAAAAGTCTTCCACGCGCTTTTAACCGTACACGATTCTGAATCCAACCAATCAAGAAGAAGCACACAGATCACGCGTTTCTTTCAAGCGCTTGTGAGTCGTTGGATCAGGCTTCTGAGCCGTTGGATCCAAACAATCAGGAAGAAGCACACGGATTGCGTGTTTCATTCAAGCGCTTGTGAGTCATTGGATCAAGCTTGTCGTTGCCTATATACATATAGCCCACCTCTAGGACATGTTCGACACTCAGTTCATTGGGCGAATACAAACCATTCGGATTCGCCTGCATACGTTCGACTGTGCATTTGATATGCTTGCACTCATGAGCCACCGTCGGGCTGTATGCAGGCGAAATCGTATGTTTTGTTTATCTTACATATATCTAGCTAGAAATATTTCACTTTATATCGACCAAATACAAATCATTCGGATTCCCTGCATACGTCCGACGGTGCATTTGATATGCTTGCACTCATGAGCCACCGACGGACTGTACGCAGGGGAAACCTTCTGTTTTGTTTGATTGGAAAAAAAAGTATAGAAATTTTATTATAGGATGTCAACGGAAGATTACTCCACACCCTGTACACCATAAAGGACAATTTCGGTTAAGCCCCGATTGGTTGGCAAATCTAGCAATCTTCCCACCAATCAAGGTTCAACCGAAATTGCCTTTATAGTATACAGGATATAGATGAAGCACTCGTGGACAACCTTTATTAAACTTGCTATGCTACGATAAGTCCACGCAGAGCCGTGCTTATAAACAAGTGTAACTCCACTTCGGTTAGCGGGGTGGGACTAAATTGCAGACTATTAGTACCGGTTGGTGTCACCAAAAGGTACTAAAGGTCATTTTTCCTCCAAAAAGTCTTGAGTTGAAATAAGTTTAGAAAAATGAAATGCCTTTGAAACAGATGTGTTTTCGTTTGAAACCCTCGTAGTTTGAAAGAGATGGTCCAGTTTGTACACGAAGTGCATCCAGTTTTTGCCGTAATCCTCTCAACTTTTGCACACATGCTATGTGGGTCAAATGATGATACCATGCCAAGTTTCAAATTTTTCTGAGTTTAGTTGTAGTGCTTTCCAATTCCAGGGTCATTTAGCTCAAAATAAATCATTAAATGCATGAAAATAGCAAACGAAGTCAGAAAGGGTTGAAATTTTAGTATGTGGCTTTGAATGTTGCATGTTGGATGCAAAAAAATTCTTGAGTTGAAATAAGTTTAGAGAAATGAAATGCCTTTGAAACAGATGTGTTTTCGTCTGAAACCCTCGTACTTTGAAAGAGATGGTCCAGTTTGTACACAAAGTGCATCCAGTTTTTGCCGTAATCCTCTAAACTTTTGCACACATGCTATATGCGTCAAATGATGATACCGTGCCAAGTTTCAACTTATTCTGAGTTCAATTGTAGTGCTTTCCAATTACAGGGTCATTTAGCTCAAAATAAATCATTAAATGCATGAAAAATAGCAAATGAAGTCAGAAAGGGTTGAAATTTTAGTATGTGGCTTTGAATGTTGCATGTTGGATGCAAAACAAGTCTTGACTTGAAATAAGTTTAGAAAAATGAAATGGCTTTGAAACAGATGTGTTTTCGTCTGAAACCCTCGTACTTTGAAAGAGATGGTCCAGTTTTGTTGATCTTATATATATCTAGTTAGAAATCTTTCACTTCATCGAACAAATACAAATCATTCGGATTCCCTGCATACGTCCGACGGTGCATTTTTTATACTTGCACTCATGAGCCACCGTCGGGCTGTATGCAAGGGAAACCTTGTGTTTTGTTTGATTGGAAAACAAAAAACAAAAAAGTATAGCAATTTCATTATAGGACGTCAACGGAAGAATACTCCACATCCTGCACACCATCAAGGCAAATTGCAGACGGTCCCCGCGTGGTTGACAGATCCGGCAAGTCTACCGACCAGAAGGGCCACACCTCGTGGGCACATCTGGCAAATCTACCAACCAACAGAGGTCCGTCCGCATTTCGCCCTGACAGAGTATCGGATACAGATGAATTCCTCCGTGTATGGCCTTTAGTGAACTTGTTATGCTACGATAAGTCCACGCGGACCTGTGACTATAAACCACACCGGCTGTCCCTCGACTAGCGAGGTGGGACTAAACATCCCACCGCACCGCGGCAGCGCAAGTTTTGTCACGGTTGGTGGCACGAACCGGTACGAAAGGCGACCTTTGGTTCCGGTTCGTGCCACCAACCGGTACGAAATGTCTCCTTTGGTTCTGGTTCGTGCCACCAACCGGCACCAAAGGTCTTTCTTTCCCGCCAATTGGGCTGCTGAAAAAGACCTTTGGTTCCGGTTCGTGTCACTAACCGGAAGCAAAGGTTATAATTGGTACCGGTTTGTGCCACCAACCGGGACCAATGTTCCTGGTATATAATTGGAACTTAGGATTTTTCAGTTCTCATCTCGCCATTTTCCCCTGACGACGCCGAAGTTGAAACCGACGCCGTCAGGCTGCCCAACCGCCGCGCCGCACCGCCGCACCGCCCCTGACGATGTCGACGACCTCGTCGGCGCCATGCCAGCTGTGAGCGTCTCACCATCCCCCTTCTCTTCTCTTGCATTGCGCCCAAATTAACCTGACGCCGCGCCACGCCATGGCCGAGAGGGGAGCTCCTACTGTGCGCCGCCATGGCTAGGTGGGAACCGTCGGCCGCCCCTCGCCGCTCCTCGCCGCTCCGGCCGTCTGCCCCTCGCCGCCCTCGCCGCTGGCTGACGTCCATGTTCACGACCATGGCGTGCGTGCCATGGATGGTTGTAGCAGTGGGGGGGGAGGTTGAGGAGAAGAAATAAAAAAACAGGGAAAAGAAAATGGAAAATAATTTTTTTGTTCATCTTATTTTTTTCTGTTTTATAATTAGTCTTAATTTTACTAAGTTAAAATGTTCTAGTGTTGGATAAGAAAAGAAAAGAGGAAGAGAAGGAAAAAGAAAAAGAAGGATAGGGAAAAAGAAAAATATGAAGAGGAAGGAGGAGAAGAAGATGAGGAAGAAGAGAAAAATAAGAGGAGAAGAAGAAAAAATAGAATCCTCTTTTTTTGAAAATCGAGAACGAGAGGGTGTCGAGGATCGTCGTGCGCGTCGAGGATCGGGAACTATACGCGTCGGTACATAGACGGTCGATTGAGGGTCAACGAGAGAGGTCGCTATAGCTCGAGGGTCGAGGATCGAGGGTCGGGAACTATACGCGTCGGTTCGAGAACGGAGTAGTAACCGTCTTAGACTCAAGACGAAAAGAATTCAATGAGTATGCGGAGATCATTGAAATGCTCACGAAGTAAGTTCAATCGATCATATATCGGCAACTTTGTTCAATTCCTGATATCAGGTAATAATTATTTTCTTTGTATATGGCAGGGTTTGGAAACAGTTCACCCAAACAATTCCGAGAGTAGTGCTGAAGGAACTGAAAATTTCATACCCGAAAGTAAGTACTACTATAGATAGATCCGCGCATCTCCTGTTGATTCTAGCTAGTCGTTTCATCAATACCATTTATAATGCTTGATTATCAGTTTGATTAATTGAACTCTATTTCTCGTAAAGTGGATGTTGCAACCAGAATGGACTAATCTTTGTGGATACTACATTTGCGAGTACATCTACAACGAGACGTTCTCTAAGAAAGGCGGCCACTCTAAAAAAGATTTTGATGTGCGTAAGCAACATTATATTCACAATTTTAATTTGTGTTGAGTTTCATTCATATAATATGCATGTATTGAACCCCTTCTTCCAATTAGCTTTGGGAGCTTCAGGAACAACTCCTACCAGAAGATCGCATAAAAGAAATTCAAGAGGAATTGTCGGGATTCTTTCTTGAGCACGTCCTCGATAAGAAAGGACAATACTATACAGAACTTAATTTCAGTTGTGGAAATTGAGTTCATATGTTAGCTAGGGATAGATATCCGAAAACTTGTTGTTCGACAATTCTCTCGGGGAAGGAGAGGTGTCATCACTTCTCTTTGTATATATATGTTCATGACGACTATCATACTTCTGTACTTATATCAATGGTTTCTTCATTTGCTTAATAGCTAGCATGTCGAGTCCTCTCTATACATATAGTACGTAGCGTCGACCAAGCACGAATATAAGAGAGTACACACCTCTGTTTATTAGCTAGCTAAAACAATATATGAAACCCCTAAATTAACCCTACAAAACCCCTAAATTAACCTACAAAACCCCCTAAACCCCGCGCCCCCTTTCAAAAATTAATAATCCCAGCCACTGAAATGCTGCCGCGTGGATGTCCTTTGGCCCCAGTTGGTGGCACCAACCGGGACAAAAGGGCCTCCCGCCTGGGAAAGCCACAGCGGCCACGTGGAGGCCCGTCTGTCCCGGTTCGTGGGCAAACCGCGACTAAAGGTTTTGGGCATTAGTAACGACCCTTTAGTCCCGGTTCCGGAACCGGGACAAATGGGCCTCTGGAACCGGGATAAATGGGCCTTTTTCTACTAGTGTGGTGAGCCTAGTCTGAAGGTTCGAAATCTCAATGTTCAGACTCTCTAGTTGTCTACCAATGTCTTGAAAGATGGAAGTGTGCTCATCTAATTGTCTAGAGAAGGTCCTATTTTGTTCATAATGGGTGTGCATGTAGTTCTTAGTGGCCTTCTCTATTTCCAAAAGTTTCTCATAACTAGCCATGTTACTATCTCTTGGGGTAGAGTTTTTTGTGCTAGGTTAAGTGTTGTTGTTCCTATAGTTGTTGGAGGGGAACGGTCTAGGATTGCTACCAAAGTTACTCCTATAAGCATTGTTGTTGAAGTTGTTTCTAGAGATAAAGTTCACATCTACTTGATCCTGAGAAATCAAAGAATTTAAAGGAACATTTTGAGGATCAATAGGAGATTGCTTGGTAAGTAGAGACATAATCAAGTCAACTTTTTCATTTAGGGAGGAGATCTCCTCGAGAGAGTTTATCTTCCTACCTGTAGGAGCTCCTTCGGTGTGCCATTGGGAATAGTTGGTCATCATCTCATCGAGAAGTTTTGTGGCAGCACCAAGTGTAGTCGACCTAAAGGTTCCTCCCGCGGCCGAATCTAGCAAGTTCCGCAAGGTAAAGTTCAAGTCTGCATAAAATTTTTGGATAACCATCCAAGTAGTCAAACCATGCGTAGGGAAATTCTTAACAAGAGATTGCATGCGTTCCCAAGCTTGGGAAACTTGTTGATTATCCAATTGTTTAAAATTCATAATAAAGCTCCTCAACTCGATAATCTTAGCAGGGGGATAGTACTTCCCGATAAAAGCATCCTTGCACTTATCCCAAGAATCTATGCTATTCTTAGGCAAGGATTGAAACCAGATTTTAGCTTCATCCACTAGTAGAAAAAGTCCCATTTATCCCGGTTCCAGAGGCCCATTTGTCCCGGTTCCGGAACCGGGACTAAAGGGTCGTTACTAATGCCCAAAACCTTTAGTCCCGGTTTGCCCACGAACCGGGACAGACGGGCCTCCACGTGGCCGCTGTGGCTTGCCCAGGCGGGAGGCCCTTTTGTCCCGGTTGGTGCCACCAACCGGGGCCAAAGGACATCTACGCGGCAGCATTTCAGTGGCTGGGATTTTTTTTTGAAAGGGGCGGGGGGTTTAGGGGGTTTTGTAAGGTTAATTTAGGGGTTTTGTAGGGTTAATTTAGGGGTTTCTGTTGGGAATGTGTCCTAGAGGCAAATAAAATATGTTTTATCGAGCATATTCCATTAGTTCATAATACGTTTGATACTATGCTATAACTGTATTAAGCGGAAACATTAATACAGGTGTGGTATACAAACAACCAGGTCCCTAGTTAACCCTAGTATACTAGTCCATTGGGCGATTGATGATCAAGGTTTCCTGATCATGAGACAATGGCGTCTGTTGACAATGGAGTCGTAATGATAATGATCATGATCTTCTGATGGGAGATTTTACTGAGAAAGGTAGGATTCAAGAATATATATTTGCCCCTGGTGAAAAATGATATTCATGATTCACTTGTCATGTTAATGAAACAAGACATTCCTACGAACTACAAAGAAGCGATGGTGGACCTAAGTACGAGATATGACTACGAGTCATGAAATCCTATGTTGAGTTACATTTAATATTTCTTGAATCTTATCAAGTAATGAGGTTACTTGATATTCACAATAACTTCAGAGTTATGAGGAATAAATGTGAACATCAAAGGGACGTCAAGATTGGTTTTTCACAAAGATTGTTTCTGACAAATTCAATGGGTTGACTACAATGTGTAGCAATGCTTGAGTCAAAGGGATATTCACTACGATTGATCCAGGATTGTTATCAATACCGTGACTTCCTCAAATCCTGTATTTGAAGAAGTGTTGTAATTGGTACAACAAGAAGGTTTTGGAAAAACATATGGATACTAGTGTCTCGTAAACTAAATTCTCATTTTGATGGATGATCAAAGGATTTTTGGACTTAACCAAAATATCGAGGAAACATGCATTTGCATGAAACTGAGTGGGAGCTGAATAGTTTCCTGAAACTTAATATGTAGACGACATATTTTGAGTGGGAGCTATGGGAGTATTATCCTATACTTATATGTAAATGACATATTTGAGTAGGAGCCATGTGGTTAGTATCCTGAACTTAATATGTGTCTGACATATCTAAGTGGGAGCCATGTGGACGTTATCCTTGTCTTATATGTGGCCGACATATTTGAGTGGGAGCAATATGAGTGTTATCCAAAGACTTAATATGTGCATGACATATTTGAGTGGGAGCATGATAACATTCTCATATATGGATAACATATTATGAATGGTGCAGTTGGTGTTAATGATTATTTGAATCTTTCATAAATGAAGATGAATAAGTATTAAGCATTGAAGATCTATTAAGATAGATATGTGTTTAATAACATTGAGTCGTAATACTTTCCTGGATAAGATTCTGAAGGAGTTCAGAATGGGACAGGTCAAGAAGTGGTCCTTACTTGTATATCCAAGAGAAGTGTTGAGTTAATCTCAGTACAAGAACAATTGTTTATGGTTAATGAATGAAATGGATGTGTTGGATCCTCTATGCCTTTGTCATAGGTTCCTTCATATAAAACCAGAGTTATGTACTCGACGTAATGTGACCCAATTTCTTAGTAGTAAGAACATGTTATGATATGATTTATGAGTAAATCATTGAACAAAGAGTTAAGTTTATCCTTCAGTGTCTGAAGAGAACTGAGGATACATCTCAAATTTGTAAAGGATAGTGGACTTGACCATAAATGTTATGCTGGTTCAAGTTTTGACACTTAACCTAGAAAATTGAGATATCACACTAATGAATGCCTAAGTTGAAAGAAACATGGTTAGACATCAAAGTTGCATACAATGCACTAAGGATTGAATCTACATTGATGTGGCTGCTTTAGAAGTAGCAGGAGTTATATTATGGCTTAAGAAGTTCGACTTCTGATTGAGTGAGTTTCAAGTGTGCATGACTATGGGAAAGTCCGCTAAGAACTACATGCACACCCAGTATGAACAAAATAGGACCTTCTCTAGACAATTAGATGAGCACACTTCCATCTTTCAAGACATTGGTAGACAACTAGAGAGTCTGAACATTGAGATTTCTAACCTTCAGACTAGGCTCACCACACTAGTAGAAAAAGGCCCATTTATCCCGGTTCCAGAGGCCCATTTGTCCCGGTTCCGGAACCGGGACTAAAGGGTCGTTACTAATGCCCAAAACCTTTAGTCGCGGTTTGCCCACGAACCGGGACAGACGGGCCTCCACGTGGCCGCTGTGGCTTGCCCAGGCGGGAGGCCCTTTTGTCCCGGTTGGTGCCACCAACTGGGGCCAAAGGACATCCACGCGGCAGCATTTCAGTGGCTGGGATTATTAATTTTTGAAAGGGGGCGCGGGGTTTAGGGGGTTTTGTAGGTTAATTTAGGGGTTTTGTAGGGTTAATTTAGGGGTTTCATATATTGTTTTAGCTAGCTAATAAAGAGAGGTGTGTACTCTATTATCTTCGTTCTTGGTCGACGCTACGTACTATACGTATAGAGAGGACTCGACACGCTAGCTATTAAGAAAATGAAGAAACCATTAATATACGTACAGAAGATTGATAATCGTCATGAACATATATATACAGAGAAAAGTGATGACACCTCTCCTTCCCCGAGAGAATTGTTGAACAACAAGTTTTCGGATATCTATCCCTAGCTAACATCTGAACTCAATTTCCACAACTGAAATTAAGTTCTGTATAGTATTGTCCTTTCTTATCGAGGACGTGCTCAAGAAAGAATCCCGCCAATTCCTCTTGAATTTCTTTTATGCGATCTTCTGGTAGGAGTTGTTCCTGAAGCTCCCAAAGATAATTTGAAGAAGGGGGTCAATGCATGCATATTATATGAATGAAACTCAACACAAATTAAAATTGTGAATATAGTGTTGCTTAGGCACATCAAAATCTTTTTTAGAGTGGTCGCCTTTATTAGAGAACGTCTCGTTGTAGATGTACTCGCAAATGTAGTATCCACAAAGATTAGTCCCTTCTGCTTGCAACATCCATTTTACGAGAAATAGAGTTCAATTAATCAAACTGATAATCTAGCATTATAAATGGTATTGATGAAACGAGTAGCTAGAATCAACGGGAGATGCGCGGAACTATCTATAGTAGTACTTACTTTCGGGTATGAAATTTTCAGTTCCTTCGGCACTACTCTCGGAATTTTTTGGGTGAACTGTTTCCATACCCTGCCATATACAAAGAAAATAATTATTGCCTGATATCAGGAAATGAACAAAGTTGCCGATATATGAGTGATTGAACTTACTTCGTGAGCATTTTAATGATCTCCGCATACTCATTGCGTTCTTTTCGTCTTGAGTCTAAGACGGTTACTACTCCGTTCTCGAACCGACGCGTATAGTTCCTGACCCTCGATCCTCGAGCTATAGCGACCTCTCTCAAGGATTACGGAAAAAACTGGCTGCACTTTGTGTACAAACTGGACCATCTCTTTCAAAGTACGAGGGTTTCAGACGAAAACACATCTATTTCAAAGGCATTTCATTTTTCTAAACTTATTTCAACTCAAGAATTTTTTTGCATCCAACATGCAACATTCAAAGCCACATACTAAAATTTCAACCCTTTCTGACTTCATTTGCTATTTTTCATGAATTTAATGATTTATTTTGAGCTAAATGACCCTGGAATTGGAAAGCACTACAACTGAACTCAGAAAAAGTTGAAACTTGGCATGGTATCATAATTTGACCCACATAGCATGTGTGCAAAAGTTGAGAGGATTACGGCAAAAAATGGATGCACTTCGTGTACAAAATGGACCATCTCTTTCAAACTACGAGGGTTTCAGACGAAAACACATCTGTTTCAAAGGCATTTCATTTTTCTAAACTTATTTCAACTCAAGACCTTTTCGAGGAAAAATGACCTTTAGTACCGGTTGGTGACACCAACCGGTACTAATAGTCTGCAATTTAGTCCCACCCCGCTAACCGAAGTGGAGTTACACTTGTTTATAAGCACGGCTCTGCGTGGACTTATTGTAGCATAGCAAGTTTAATAAAGGTTGTCCATGAGTGATTCATCTATATCCTGTATACTATAAAGGCAATTTCGGTTGATCCTTGATTGGTGGGCAGATTGCTAGATTTGCCAACCAAACGGGACTTAACCGAAATCGTCCTTTATGGTGTACAGGGTGTGGAGTAATCTTTCGTTGACATCCTATAATAAAATTGCTATACTTTTTTTCCAATAAAAAAAAACACAAGGTTTCACCTGCATACAGTCCGTCGGTGGCTCATGAGTGCAAGCATATCAAATGCACCGTCGGACGTATGCGGGGAATCCGAATGATTTGTATTTGGTCGATATGAAGTGAAAGATTTCTAGCTAGATATATGTAAGATCAACAAAACATACGATTTCGCCTGCATACAGCCCGACGGTGGCTCATGAGTGCAAGCATATCAAATGCACCGTCGAACGTATGCAGGAAAATCCGAATGGTTTGTATTCGGCCGATGAACTGAGTATCGAACATGTCCTAGAGGTGGGCTATATGTATATAGGCAACGACAAGCTTGATCCAATGACTCACAAGCGCTTGAAAGAAACACGCGATCCGTGTGCTTCTTCTTGATTGGTTGGATTCAGAATCGTGTACGGTTAAAAGCGCGTGGAAGACTTTTGTGCATTCAATATGCATCATTCAAAGCCACAAGCTAAAATTTCAACCATTTCTGACTTCATTTGCCATTTTTCATGCATTTAATGATTTATTTTGAGCTAAATGACCCTGTAATTGGAAAGCACTACAACTGAACTCAGAAAAGGTTGAAACTTGACATGGTATCATCATTTGACCCACATAGCATGTGTGCAAAAGTTGAGAGGACTACGGCAAAAACTGGATGCTTCGTGTACAAACTGGACCATCTATTTCAAAGTACGAGGGTTTCAAACGAAAACACATGTGTTTCAAAGGCATTTCATTTTTCTAAACTTATTTCAACTCAAGACTTTTTTTGCAGCGAACATGTAGCATTCAAAGCCACATACTAAAATTTCAACCCTTTCTGACTTCATTTGCTATTTTTCATGCATTTAATGATTTATTTTGAGCTAAATGACCCTGTAATTGGAAAGCACTACAACTGAACTCAGAAAACGTTGAAACTTGGCATGGTATCATCATTTGACCCACATAGTATGGGTGCAAAAGTTGAGAGGATTATGGCAAAAACTGGATGCATTTCGTGTACAAACTGGACCATCTCTTTCAAAGTACGAGGGTTTCAGACGAAAACACATGTGTTTCAAAGGCATTTCATTTTTCTAAACTTATTTCAACTCAAGACTTTTTTTGCAGCGAACATGCAGCATTCAAAGCCACATACTAAAATTTCAACCCTTTCTGACTTCATTTGCTATTTTTCATGCATTTAATGATTTATTTTGAGCTAAATGACCCTAAAATGGACTAATGCTTGTGGGCGAGCCTTTAGTCCCGGGTCGCGCCACAAACCGGGACTAATGCTTGTGGGCCAGGAGCGAGGTCCATTGGTCCCGGTTCTTGGCTGGAACCGGGACATATGCGCCCAGATGAACTGGGACCAATGCCCCACGAGGCCCGGCCGGCCCCCTAGGCGCACGAACCGGGACGTATGCCCCGATGGGTGTCAGTTCGTCGCACAACCGGGACTAATGGGATGGAGAGGCCTGAACCAAAGCCCTGTTTTCTACTAGTACCACCACGGAAACCCAAGTTTCCAATATGTCTCACACACAAGCTACTTTGATAAATCAAATGGCAGCCAAACCAGAAGTTATCCCTAAGGAAGAAGATAGGATTAAGATCCTTCCTACACACCATACAGTTTCTACTATCCAAGTGGTTGAGGATATCCAAACTCTTAGCACACAATGCACCCCTAGTACCATAGGACCTATTAATGGTGATGCTATGACCTAAACCCTAGAATAAGAAATTCCTATAGAAGATACCAAACAACTGAGCCTAAAGGACACCACTACCACTCTACTTGATAGTAGTGACCTTGATTTTGATAATTGCACTCTTTCTGGAGTTATTCGTTTCCTTCACAAGATGTCTAGAGACCCCCACACTAGCACACTTAATCTTTCCTTCACGGAGCATATCACCAATGCTCTCACTAAAGCTAGGGAGGAGAAGCTTAGGGTAGAAGCCTCCATACCTAGAAAGCTAGAAGATGGTTGGGATCCTATTATTAAAATTAAGTTGAATAACTTTTCTTGCTATGCTTTATGTGATGTTGGAGCTAGTACCTCTGTTATGCCCAAAAAAATGTATGATATATTTGAATTGAAACCTTTTGATCCTTGTTCTTTTGGTGTTTGTCTCGTCGATTCTTCCGTAAAGAAACCTTTGGGGAAGATAGATGTGTAACAACCTAGATTTCACAAAAAATAAAAAAATTGTTTTCTAATGAAATGTTTGATTGTCTGTTTTTTTTGCGGTGTTTGCATCCACGATTTATCGATCGGCGATTATTTTCCTCCCTCTTATCTCATATCGGCCGAAGACCGACCCTTGCCACCCTGACACTAGACCTTTGCGACACTGGGTTTCACCCGATCACCTTCACGAAAACCCGCACAAGACCTGACGCAGCAAACTGAACGAAAACCCCGTTTAATAAGTAAACGAGATATTTTATAGTGCGCCGTAAAGTGTTCTCGGAATGGTTCCAGCGCGAGGTGAACGACGCCGGCTCGACGCGCTAATCGCGCAGTTCGAAGTTTTACCCGAATCGGAGGTCCTGCGGACCGCCGGCGGTCAGAAACGTAAACACCGCGCGTGCGAGATAAAAACCGGGGATGTTTTTGAAAACTGCCAGCCACCTGGGCTATATAAAGACCAGCAATCCCCCACCCCTTTCTAGGGTTTTCCCATGGAATATTTGCAGCCACACCCCTGAAAAATCCCCCAAATTTCCCCCAAATCCCTCTCACCCCGAAACCCTGGCCTCAGCCCTCGATCTAGACCGTTAGATCCAGATCGGAGGGTTTCCAGCACCCCCACGTAGCCCCAGCCAGCCTCTCCGCCGCCTCGGGCCCCGCAGGGCCCTGGAGCCGCTGCCGCGGGCCCGCGCGGCCCATCTGGCGCCGCCGCCCGTGGAGACCTCGCCGCCACGCGCCTCTCCAACTCCGGAAGCCGGCGCCTCTCCGGCGAGTCGCGTGTCGTCTCGGGTCGCCTCCTCTCCTCTCCAACGCACCCTCTTCCATCTCGCAGGTCACCGACAGCCGCCCGGAGCTGCCATCGCCGCTGTCCCGAGCTCGGACAGGAGCCGCGCTGCCTCGTACCTCGAGCTGCGCCGTCGCCCGCTGTTCTTTGGCCGCCGCACCTCCACTGCACGCCAGCCGCCACCCCTCGCGCGCCATCCCCGACTTTGCGCCCGAGCCTCCTCGCCGGAAGACACCCGGAGCCGCCGCCGCCGCTGCTGGATCAGGAGGATCCAGCGACCGCTCGCCCGCTCACACGCCTTCCGTTGTTGGCTGCCAGCTGGGCCGGTGCAGCCCAGCAACCATGGCCCAGGAGCGCCCCTCGGCCCATCTCTCCTTCAGCCCTCCTCCTCGCCTGGGCGCGTCCAGTGCTATCCGCCGCCCACGCCGCGCCATGGGCCACGGCCCAGAGGTGAGGTGCCCCGCTTTATTTTTTATTTTACTTTTATGTTGTGCTGCTGTTGGGCCGGCCCGAGGAGTAAATATCGCCGCTCTGCGCTGTTTATTTAGGCAACGCCAATGTTTCGGCCCATAATGATTTTTTTGTTTACCTGGGCTTATTTAAATTGCATATTATTGTTATATTCTGCGGTGCTCGTACCTTTCACCGGTAGCTCGGATCGCAACGCGTTAAACATGTAACTTGCTTAGTTTTTTTGTCTAGATTAATAAAATGTGCTCCTTTGCCATGTTTGACCTTGTTTACATGTTGTTTTACTGCTAATACAACCCTTGCCACTGTAAACTGTTTCTTTAATAACTTTTGAACCGCTGCTCCGATAGAAATGTTCTTTATATGTAACTTTACTACAATTGCATGTAGATTGTGCTTATGCTGCTCTTGCTTGCTAATAAAATAATAAACTATTTTTTGGGGCAAAACATTACCAAACATTTTAATTATCGTGGGGTCCGTAATAGTTTTCATGCATAGGTTTTACCCCCCACTTAAATGGACTAGATTAGATAGTTTATTTATGCTTCACCTCTTGCCATGATTGTGTGATATGCCATGCTTGAGTGAGATGACATGTTCATAACCTCTGCTCATCTTGTTTAGCTAAACAACTTGAACCCTTCTAAATGTGCGGTATCGTCGTGTGTGACGGGTACTCCAGTTAACCTATTAGTAACCGTTTTCAACAGTAGGTGCGATGTCTCGTGTTGCCTTCTTGTTGATGCTTGCTCATTTTTGGCTCGTAGTAATAGAGTGCTTGCTCGTTGATTGCTTTCCAGTGTTTACCGTCTTGTGTGCTTCCGCTGGTACCTTCGGTGATGATGCGAGCTTGCGATCAACTACACCTTCGGAACCCGACTTATCAACAGGCAAGGACTATACATTACTTATGATCCATTCTATTTCAACCAGCGGTGTGCATGTTAGTAGAGGTTAGGTTCGATGTTTGATCCTACCACATGTTTACAACCTCTCTTAAACCGATACAGCCATGTCACCTCCCAGCAAACCATGTAATGCTATGTTACTTTTTCTCGTTGCTCAGCCCTTGCTTAGTTTGCATTCTTAGGATGCTACAATGTTACCCTGTTACTCCTCGGTTTGGGCTATCACATTATTATATTATTGTTGTTGATGATATGATTATTATAATGTTGACTATATTCGACGAAGGATGGAAGGTCTAGGCTATCTCGCCCTGACGCTTTATTCCATTCGAGTCACCTAGGACCCAAGTTCCGGGTATTGTGTCTCTTGACGAGCATGCCTAACCCCGTGTGGGATGCTATGGGGTCCCCTCTTCTTACCTACCTAGCTTCAAACATTTCTAGTGGTGGCCCAAGCTGATTTACCATTTAAAACCGTGTGTGTGTCTATCGGGTCGCTCCTAGTAGATGTTCTTTAAATCAAACCGGGCCAGTGGGAACATGGTTTTCTTGTTGGTCCACCTGATCAGCTAGGACCCGGCCTCATGTGAGAATTACCGGCAATCCGACCTGCGTCATACGGTAGAGTCCGATCCGAGAGCGTGGCCGGCTTTTTTGATTGGGTGTCGACTCCCCGGGGGCCACCCGGATTTGTTCGTTGTTAGCTCGAGGGACGTGTCGTTTCAGATCTCTCGGGACTAAATCATAAAATGGTTGCCTATGATGGGTAGCAACTAAGAGAGATGGGCGTGCGTGCGGAGCCTTGTAACGGGCAGTTGGTACACCCCTGCAGGGTTAAATATTTTCGAGAAGCCGTGTCCATGGTTACGGACGACTTGAGACCTACTCGTTCATAGACAACAACAACTGAGATAATCTTAATATAACTTGATCAACATGTGTGTGCCTTGACTGCTTCTTCTTCCTCGGGATGCGAAGAGGAGGACACGGATAGGTTAGGTGTTATTCTTGCGTAAGTAGGTGGATGGCAGACTTGTTGGAGGCGATTCCTCATCGAATGCTTGGTTTCTTATCTTACTCTCTAGATCGTTAGCCACTTAATAAATGCTAGTGCGGCAGCAACCTCACCACTTACCCCTTCCTTACCGTAAACTACTAGTTGTCCTAGAAGGACGAGTGATGAAGTCCTTGCTGGGTCAGATGACCACTACTGTTGGATGCTGAGTACTTCTGTACTCATGATACTACCCCCAAACACTTTTCAGGGTTCTTGATCGACAACAGGTATGGTGATCGACGTTTCACGTGGAGACTCGACGACGACTAGTTAGGCGGATCTCGGCAGAGGGCCTGGACCTGTGTTGTTATTGGGATCGATGATTTTATCTTTGCCAGTAGGCATTTGATTGTAGTCTGTACTCAGACATGTATCTTCCGCTTATGTATTGTATTAAGGTAGTTGTATGCCGATTGTATGAGATGTTGTATCCTTGTAGCTGTAATGTTGTGATATCATGTTGGAAATCTGGGGCATATGGCATTTTCATATGTTGCGGTGGGACCGATATGTGCTTCGATCCCGGATCTGGACGGAAACATCTAGATCCGGAAAAGTACCGCATATCGGGCCTTAAAACTTGGTATCAGTGCCTTACCGACCGTCGGATCCCCTCTCTGGCCGAAGTCGAGTCTAGACAAAAACTATTTTGTAGTTACTAAGTTAGCTATCGGAGAGTAGGAATATTTTTACTCCTTACCCTTCCTCTGGTCAGGACTAGTGCCGTAAGTCTTTTATTCTGGTCTTATCCCCTTCAAACTCTAGGATCTCAAGTGTGTGGAGTATCGGAACCGTTACAATGCCTTGCTTGCAGCGTATTGTCTAGATTCCAAGCTCAGGTGGGAATTCCTGTAGTACCTTTAGCTTCTCTGGTTTCGGACATCATCTGGGTCGTCCTTTGCCCTCCATCCGTTTGCCCGGTGTTTTCACGACTTGCGTCTAAAAGCACTATCCCTTTGAGCAGGTTTTAGTATTAATTCTTCCTCTTGACACCTGATGGTTTCGATCTTCGACGTCGCCATCTCCCTGCGGAAAGTTTCTCGACGGAAGTTCGATGTCGACATGGAGCAGAGTCCCTTGTTGGTGGTGTTGAAGATTGTCGACTCTCTTTTCTTTCTCCGCTCTCCCCCGGATTGTCCTGGATCTCGGGACGAGATCCCTTGTTGGTGGTGTTGTATTGTAACAGCCCAGATTTCACAAAAATTAAAACTTTTGTTTTCTGCGTAAATTGTCTGATTTTTTTTCCGGTGTTTGCATCCCCGATTTATCGATCGGCGATTATTTTCCTCCCTCTTATCTCGTATCGGACGGAGACCGACCCTTGCCACCCTTACACTCGACCTTTGAGACACTGGGTTTCACCCGATCACCGTCGCGACAACCAGCACCACACCAGCCGGAGCCAACTGAACGAAAACCCCGTTTAATAAGTAAACGAGATATTTTATAGCGTGTCGGAAAGTGTTCTCGGAACGGTTCCAGCGCGAGGTGAACGCCGCCGGCTCCACGTGCTCATCGTGTAGTTCGAAGTTTTACCCGAATCGGAGGTCCTGCGGACCCCCGGTGGTCAGAAACGTAAACACCGCGCGCGCGAGAGAAAAACCGGGGATATTTTTGCAAACTTCCAGCCACCTGGGCTATATAAAGACCACCACTTCCCCACCCCTTTCTAGGTTTTTCCCATGGAATATTTCCAGCCACCCCCCTGAAAAGTCCACCAAATTGCCCCCAAATGCCTCTCTCCTTGAAACCTTGGCCTCAGCCCTCGATCTAGACCGTTAGATCCAGATCGGAGGGTTCTCATCACCCCCACGTAGCCCCAGTCAGCCTCTCCACCACCTCGGGCCCCGCAGGGCCCTGGAGCCGCCGCCTCCGCGGGCCCACGCGTTCCATCTGGCGCGGCCGCACGCCTCTCCAAATTCGGCAGTCGGCGCCTCTCCAACTCCGGCAGCCGGCGCCTCTTCGGCCAGCCGCGCGTCGTCTCGGGTCGCCTCCCCTGCTCTTCAGCGCCTCCTCTTTCATCTCACAGTTCACCGGGAGCCGCCCAGAGCTGCCATGGCCGCCGTCTCGAGCTCGGACATGAGCCGCGCCGCCCCGTACCTCCACTGCACGCCAGCCGCCGCCCCTCGCGCGCCATCCCTGACTTTGCGCCCGAGCCTCCTCGCCGGAAGACAGCCGGAGCCGCCGCCGCCACTGCTGGATCAGGAGGATCCAGCGACCGCTCGCACGCCTTCCGTTGTTGGCTGCCAGCTGGGCCGGTGCAGCCCAGCAACCATGGCCCAGGAGCGCCCCTCGGCCCATCTCTCCTTCAGCCCTCCTCCTCGCCTGGGCGCGTCCAGTGCTATCCGCCGCCCACGCCGCGCCATGGGCCACGGCCCAGAGGTGAGGTGCCCCGCTTTTTTTTTTTATGTTGTGCTGCTGTTGGGCCGGCCCGAAAAGTAAATATCGCCGCTCTGCGCTGTTTATTTAGGCAACGCCAATTTTTCGGCCCATAATGTTTTTTTTGTTTACCTGGGCTTATTTAAATTGCATATTATTGTTATATTCTGTGGTGCTCGTACCTTTCACCGGTAGCTCGGATCGCAACGCGTTAAACATGTAACTTGCTTAGTTTTTTTGTCTAGATTAATAAAATGTGCTCCTTTGCCATGTTTGACCTTGTTTACATGTTGTTTTACTGCTAATACAACCCTTGCCACTGTAAACTGTTTCTTTAATAACTTTTGAACCGCTGCTCCGATAGAAATGTTCTTTATATGTAACTTTACTACAATTGCATGTAGATCGTGCTTATGCTGCTCTTGCTTGCTAATAAAATAATAAAATATTTTTTGGAGCAAAACATTACCAAACATTTTAATTATCGTGGGGTCCGTAATAGTTTTCATGCATAGGTTTTACCCCCCACTTAAATTGACTAGATTAGATAGTTTATTTATGCTTCACCTCTTGCCATGATTGTGTGATATGCCATGCTTGAGTGAGATGACATGTTCATAACCTCTGCTCATCTTGTTTAGCTAAACAACTTGAACCCTTCTAAATGTGCGGTATCGTCGTGTGTGACGGGTACTCCAGTTAACCTATTAGTAACCGCTCTCAACAGTAGGTGCGATGTCTCGTGTTGCCTTCTTGTTGATGCTTGCTCGTTTTTGGCTCGTAGTAATAGAGTGCTTGCTCGTTGATTGCTTTCCAGTGTTTACCGTCTTGTGTGCTTCCGCTGGTACCTTCGGTGATGATGCGAGCTTGCGATCAACTACACCTTCGGAACCCGACTTATCAACAGGCAAGGACTATACATTACTTATGATCCATTCTATTTCAACCAGCGGTGTGCATGTTAGTATAGGTTAGGTTCGATGTTTGATCCTACCACATGTTTACAACCTCTCTTAAACCGATACAGCCATGTCCCCTCCCAGCAAACCATGTAATGCTATGTTACTTTTTCTCGTTGCTCAGCCCTTGCTTAGTTTGCATTCTTAGGATGCTACAATGTTACCCTGTTACTCCTTGGTTTGGGCTATCACATTATTATATTATTGTTGTTGATGATATGATTATTATAATGTTGACTATATTCGACGAAGGATGGAAGGTCTAGGCTATCTCGCCCTGACGCTTTATTCCATTCGAGTCACCTAGGACCCAAGTTCCGGGTATTGTGTCTCTTGACGAGCATGCCTAACCCCGTGTGGGATGCTATGGGGTCCCCTCTTCTTACCTACCTAGCTTCAAACATTTCTAGTGGTGGCCCAAGCTGATTTACCATTTAAAACCGTGTGTGTGTCTATCGGGTCGCTCCTAGCAGATGTTCTTTAAATCAAACCAGGCCAGTGGGAACATGGTTTTCCTGTTGGTCCACCTGATCAGCTAGGACCCGGCCTCATGTGAGAATTACCGGCAATCCGACCTGCGTCATACGGTCGAGTCCGATCCGAGAGCGTGGCCGGCTTTTTTGATTGGGTGTCGACTCCCCGGGGGCCACCCGGATTTGTTCGTTGTTAGCTCGAGGGACTTGTCGTTTCAGATCTCTCGGGACTAAATCATAAAATGGTTGCCTATGATGGGTAGCAACTAAGAGAGATGGGCGTGCGTGCGGAGCCTTGTAACGGGCAGTTGGTACACCCCTGCAGGGTTAAATATTTTCGAGAAGCCGTGTCCATGGTTACGGACGACTTGAGACCTACTCGTTCATAGACAACAACAACTGAGATAATCTTAATATAACTTGATCAACATGTGTGTGTCTTGACTGCTTCTTCTTCCTCGGGATGCGAAGAGGAGGACACGGATAGGTTAGGTGTTATTCTTGCGTAAGTAGGTGGATAGCAGACATGTTGGAGGCGATTCCTCATCGAATGCTTGGTTTCTTATCTTACTCTCTAGATCGTTAGCCACTTAATAAATGCTAGTGCGGCAGCAACCTCACCACTTACCCCTTCCTTACCGTAAACTACTAGTTGTCCTAGAAGGACGAGTGATGAAGTCCTTGCTGGGTCAGATGACCACTACTGTTGGATGCTGAGTACTTCTGTACTCATGATACTACCCCCAAACACTTTTCAGGGTTCTTGATCGACAACAGGTATGGTGATCGACGTTTCACGTGGAGACTCGACGACGACTAGTTAGGCGGATCTCGGCAGAGGGCCTGGATCTGTGTTCTTATTGGGATCGATGATTTTATCTTTGCCAGTAGGCATTTGATTGTAGTCTGTACTCAGACATGTATCTTCCGCTTATGTATTGTATTAAGGTAGTTGTATGCCGATTGTATGAGATGTTGTATCCTTGTAGCTGTAATGTTGTGATATCATGTTGGAAATCTGGGGCATATGGCATTGTCATATGTTGCGGTGGGACCGATATGTGCTTCGATCCCGGATCTGGACGGAAACATCTAGATCCGGAAAAGTACCGCATATCGGGCCTTAAAACTTGGTATCAGTGCCTTAACGACCGTCGGATCCCCTCTCTGGCCGAAGTCGAGTCTAGACAAAAACTATTTTGTAGTTACTAAGTTAGTTATCGGAGAGTAGGAATCTTTTTACTCCTTACCCTTCCTCTGGTCAGGACTAGTGCCGTAAGTCTTTTATTCTGGTCTTATCCCCTTCAAACTCTAGGATCTCAAGTGTGTGGAGTATCGGAACCGTTAGAATGCCTTGCTTGCAGCGTATTGTCTAGATTCCGAGCTCAGGTGGGAATTCCTGTAGTACCTTTAGCTTCTCTGGTTTCGGATATCATCTGGGTCGTCCTTTGCCCTCCATCCGTTTGCCCGGTGTTTTCACGACTTGCGTCGAAAAGCACTATCCCTTTGAGCAGGTTTTAGTAGTAATTCTTCCTCTTGACACCTGATGGTTTCGATCTTCGACGTCGCCATCTCCCTGCGGAAAGTTTCTCGACGGAAGTTCGATGTCGACATGGAGCAGAGTCCCTTGTTGGTGGTGTTGAAGATTGTCGACTCTCTTTTCTTTCTCCTCTCTCCCCCGATTGTCCTGGATCTCGGGACGAGATCCCTTGTTGGTGCTGTTGTATTGTTACAACCCAGATTTCACAAAAATTAAAACTTTTGTTTTCTGCGTAAATTGTCTGATTTTTTTTCCGGTGTTTGCATCCCCGATTTATCGATCGGCGATTATTTTCCTCCCTCTTATCTCGTATCGGACGGAGACCGACCCTTGCCACCCTTACACTCGACCTTTGAGACACTGGGTTTCACCCGATCACCGTCGTGACAACCAGCACCACACCAGCCGGAGCCAACTGAACGAAAACCCCGTTTAATAAGTAAACGAGATATTTTATAGCGTGTCGGAAAGTGTTCTCGGAACGGTTCCAGCGCGAGGTGAACGCCGCCGGCTCTACGCGCTCATCGTGTAGTTCGAAGTTTTACCCGAATCGGAGGTACTGCGGACCCCCGGCGGTCAGAAACGTAAACACCGCGCGTGCGAGAGAAAAACCGGGGATATTTTTGCAAACTTCCAGCCACCTGGGCTATATAAAGACCACCACTTCCCCACCCCTTTCTAGGTTTTTCCCATGGAATATTTCCAGCCACCCCCCTGAAAAGTCCACCAAATTGCCCCCAAATACCTCTCTCCCCGAAACCTTGGCCTCAGCCCTCGATCTGGACCGTTAGATCCAGATCGGAGGGTTCTCATCACCCCCACGTAGCCCCAGTCAGCCTCTCCACCACCTCGGGCCCCGCAGGGCCCTGGAGCCGCCGCCTCCGTGGGCCCACGCGGTCCATCTGGCGCGGCCGCACGCCTCTCCAAATTCGGCAGTCGGCGCCTCTCCAACTCCGGCAGCCGGCGCCTCTTCGGCCAGCCGCGCGTCGTCTCGGGTCGCCTCCCCTGCTGTTCAGCGCCTCCTCTTTCATCTCACAGTTCACCGGGAGCCGCCCAGAGCTGCCATGGCCGCCGTCTCGAGCTCGGACATGAGCTGCGCCGCCCCGTACCTCCACTGCACGCCAGCCGCCGCCCCTCGCGCGCCATCCCCGACTTTGCGCCCGAGCCTCCTCGCCGGAAGACAGCCGGAGCCGCCGCCGCCGCTGCTGGATCAGGAGGATCCAGCGACCTCTCGCCCGCTCGCACGCCTTCCGTTGTTGGCTGCCAGCTGGGCCGGTGCAGCCCAGCAACCATGGCCCAGGAGCGCCCCTCGGCCCATCTCTCCTTCAGCCCTCCTCCTCGCCTGGGCGCGTCCAGTGCTATCCGCCGCCCACGCCGCGCCATGGGCCACGGCCCAGAGGTGAGGTGCCCCGCTTTTTTTTATTTTTTTTTATGTTGTGCTGCTGTTGGGCCGGCCCGAGGAGTAAATATCGCCGCTCTGCGCTGTTTATTTAGGCAACGCCAATGTTTCGGCCCATAATGTTTTTTTTGTTTACCTGGGCTTATTTAAATTGCATATTATTGTTATATTCTGCGGTGCTCGTACCATTCACCGGTAGCTCGGATCGCAACGCGTTAAACATGTAACTTGCTTAGTTTTTTTGTCTAGATTAATAAAATGTGCTCCTTTGCCATGTTTGACCTTGTTTACATGTTGTTTTACTGCTAATACAACCCTTGCCACTGTAAACTGTTTCTTTAATAACTTTTGAACCGCTGCTCCGATAGAAATGTTCTTTATATGTAACTTTACTACAATTGCATGTAGATTGTGCTTATGCTGCTCTTGCTTGCTAATAAAATAATAAAATATTTTTTGGGGCAAAACATTACCAAACATTTTAATTATCGTGGGGTCCGTAATAGTTTTCATGCATAGGTTTTACCCCCCACTTAAATTGACTAGATTAGATAGTTTATTTATGCTTCACCTCTTGCCATGATTGTGTGATATGCCATGCTTGAGTGAGATGACATGTTCATAACCTCTGCTCATCTTGTTTAGCTAAACAACTTGAACCCTTCTAAATGTGCGGTATCGTCGTGTGTGACGGGTACTCCAGTTCACCTATTAGTAACCGCTCTGAACAGTAGGTGCGATGTCTCGTGTTGCCTTCTTGTTGATGCTTGCTCGTTTTTGGCTCGTAGTAATAGAGTGCTTGCTCGTTGATTGCTTTCCAGTGTTTACCGTCTTGTGTGCTTCCGCTGGTACCTTCGGTGATGATGCGAGCTTGCGATCAACTACACCTTCGGAACCCGACTTATCAACATGCAAGGACTATACATTACTTATGATCCATTCTATTTCAACCAGCGGTGTGCATGTTAGTATAGGTTAGGTTTGATGTTTGATCCTACCACATGTTTACAACCTCTCTTAAACCGATACAGCCATGTCCCCTCCCAGCAAACCATGTAATGCTATGTTACTTTTTCTCGTTGCTCAGCCCTTGCTTAGTTTGCATTCTTAGGATGCTACAATGTTACCCTGTTACTCCTTGGTTTGGGCTATCACATTATTATATTATTGTTGTTGATGATATGATTATTATAATGTTGACTATATTCGATGAAGGATGGAAGGTCTAGGCTATCTCGCCCTGACGCTTTATTCCATTCGAGTCACCTAGGACCCAAGTTCCGGGTATTGTGTCTCTTGACGAGCAGGCCTAACCCCGTGTGGGATGCTATGGGGTCCCCTCTTCTTACCTACCTAGCTTCAAACATTTCTAGTGGTGGCCCAAGCTGATTTACCATTTAAAACCGTGTGTGTGTCTATCGGGTCGCTCCTAGCAGATGTTCTTTAAATCAAACCGGGCCAGTGGGAACATGGTTTTCCTGTTGGTCCACCTGATCAGCTAGGACCCGGCCTCATGTGAGAATTACCGGCAATCCGACCTGCGTCATACGGTCGAGTCCGATCCGAGAGCGTGGCCGGCTTTTTTGATTGGGTGTCGACTCCCCGGGGGCCACCCGGATTTGTTCGTTGTTAGCTCGAGGGACCTGTCGTTTCAGATCTCTCGGGACTAAATCATAAAATGGTTGCCTATGATGGGTAGCAACTAAGAGAGATGGGCGTGCGTGCGGAGCCTTGTAACGGGCAGTTGGTACACCCCTGCAGGGTTAAATATTTTCGAGAAGCCGTGTCCATGGTTACGGACGACTTGAGACCTACTCGTTCATAGACAACAACAACTGAGATAATCTTAATATAACTTGATCAACATGTGTGTGTCTTGACTGCTTCTTCTTCCTCGGGATGCGAAGAGGAGGACACGGATAGGTTAGGTGTTATTCTTGCGTAAGTAGGTGGATAGCAGACTTGTTGGAGGCGATTCCTCATCGAATGCTTGGTTTCTTATCTTACTCTCTAGATCGTTAGCCACTTAATAAATGCTAGTGCGGCAGCAACCTCACCACTTACCCCTTCCTTACCGTAAACTACTAGTTGTCCTAGAAGGACGAGTGATGAAGTCCTTGCTGGGTCAGATGACCACTACTGTTGGATGCTGAGTACTTCTGTACTCATGATACTACCCCCAAACACTTTTCAGGGTTCTTGATCGACAACAGGTATGGTGATCGACGTTTCACGTGGAGACTCGACGACGACTAGTTAGGCGGATCTCGGCAGAGGGCCTGGATCTGTGTTCTTATTGGGATCGATGATTTTATCTTTGCCAGTAGGCATTTGATTGTAGTCTGTACTCAGACATGTATCTTCCGCTTATGTATTGTATTAAGGTAGTTGTATGCCGATTGTATGAGATGTTGTATCCTTGTAGCTGTAATGTTGTGATATCATGTTGGAAATCTGGGGCATATGGCATTGTCATATGTTGCGGTGGGACCGATATGTGCTTCGATCCCGGATCTGGACGGAAACATCTAGATCCGGAAAAGTACCGCATATCGGGCCTTAAAACTTGGTATCAGTGCCTTAACGACCGTCGGATCCCCTCTCTGGCCGAAGTCGAGTCTAGACAAAAACTATTTTGTAGTTACTAAGTTAGTTATCGGAGAGTAGGAATCTTTTTACTCCTTACCCTTCCTCTGGTCAGGACTAGTGCCGTAAGTCTTTTATTCTGGTCTTATCCCCTTCAAACTCTAGGATCTCAAGTGTGTGGAGTATCGGAACCGTTAGAATGCCTTGCTTGCAGCGTATTGTCTAGATTCCGAGCTCAGGTGGGAATTCCTGTAGTACCTTTAGCTTCTCTGGTTTCGGATATCATCTGGGTCGTCCTTTGCCCTCCATCCGTTTGCCCGGTGTTTTCACGACTTGCGTCGAAAAGCACTATCCCTTTGAGCAGGTTTTAGTAGTAATTCTTCCTCTTGACACCTGATGGTTTCGATCTTCGACGTCGCCATCTCCCTGCGGAAAGTTTCTCGACGGAAGTTCGATGTCGACATGGAGCAGAGTCCCTTGTTGGTGGTGTTGAAGATTGTCGACTCTCTTTTCTTTCTCCTCTCTCCCCCGATTGTCCTGGATCTCGGGACGAGATCCCTTGTTGGTGCTGTTGTATTGTTACAACCCAGATTTCACAAAAATTAAAACTTTTGTTTTCTGCGTAAATTGTCTGATTTTTTTTCCGGTGTTTGCATCCCCGATTTATCGATCGGCGATTATTTTCCTCCCTCTTATCTCGTATCGGACGGAGACCGACCCTTGCCACCCTTACACTCGACCTTTGAGACACTGGGTTTCACCCGATCACCGTCGTGACAACCAGCACCACACCAGCCGGAGCCAACTGAACGAAAACCCCGTTTAATAAGTAAACGAGATATTTTATAGCGTGTCGGAAAGTGTTCTCGGAACGGTTCCAGCGCGAGGTGAACGCCGCCGGCTCTACGCGCTCATCGTGTAGTTCGAAGTTTTACCCGAATCGGAGGTACTGCGGACCCCCGGCGGTCAGAAACGTAAACACCGCGCGTGCGAGAGAAAAACCGGGGATATTTTTGCAAACTTCCAGCCACCTGGGCTATATAAAGACCACCACTTCCCCACCCCTTTCTAGGTTTTTCCCATGGAATATTTCCAGCCACCCCCCTGAAAAGTCCACCAAATTGCCCCCAAATACCTCTCTCCCCGAAACCTTGGCCTCAGCCCTCGATCTGGACCGTTAGATCCAGATCGGAGGGTTCTCATCACCCCCACGTAGCCCCAGTCAGCCTCTCCACCACCTCGGGCCCCGCAGGGCCCTGGAGCCGCCGCCTCCGTGGGCCCACGCGGTCCATCTGGCGCGGCCGCACGCCTCTCCAAATTCGGCAGTCGGCGCCTCTCCAACTCCGGCAGCCGGCGCCTCTTCGGCCAGCCGCGCGTCGTCTCGGGTCGCCTCCCCTGCTGTTCAGCGCCTCCTCTTTCATCTCACAGTTCACCGGGAGCCGCCCAGAGCTGCCATGGCCGCCGTCTCGAGCTCGGACATGAGCTGCGCCGCCCCGTACCTCCACTGCACGCCAGCCGCCGCCCCTCGCGCGCCATCCCCGACTTTGCGCCCGAGCCTCCTCGCCGGAAGACAGCCGGAGCCGCCGCCGCCGCTGCTGGATCAGGAGGATCCAGCGACCTCTCGCCCGCTCGCACGCCTTCCGTTGTTGGCTGCCAGCTGGGCCGGTGCAGCCCAGCAACCATGGCCCAGGAGCGCCCCTCGGCCCATCTCTCCTTCAGCCCTCCTCCTCGCCTGGGCGCGTCCAGTGCTATCCGCCGCCCACGCCGCGCCATGGGCCACGGCCCAGAGGTGAGGTGCCCCGCTTTTTTTTATTTTTTTTTATGTTGTGCTGCTGTTGGGCCGGCCCGAGGAGTAAATATCGCCGCTCTGCGCTGTTTATTTAGGCAACGCCAATGTTTCGGCCCATAATGTTTTTTTTGTTTACCTGGGCTTATTTAAATTGCATATTATTGTTATATTCTGCGGTGCTCGTACCATTCACCGGTAGCTCGGATCGCAACGCGTTAAACATGTAACTTGCTTAGTTTTTTTGTCTAGATTAATAAAATGTGCTCCTTTGCCATGTTTGACCTTGTTTACATGTTGTTTTACTGCTAATACAACCCTTGCCACTGTAAACTGTTTCTTTAATAACTTTTGAACCGCTGCTCCGATAGAAATGTTCTTTATATGTAACTTTACTACAATTGCATGTAGATTGTGCTTATGCTGCTCTTGCTTGCTAATAAAATAATAAAATATTTTTTGGGGCAAAACATTACCAAACATTTTAATTATCGTGGGGTCCGTAATAGTTTTCATGCATAGGTTTTACCCCCCACTTAAATTGACTAGATTAGATAGTTTATTTATGCTTCACCTCTTGCCATGATTGTGTGATATGCCATGCTTGAGTGAGATGACATGTTCATAACCTCTGCTCATCTTGTTTAGCTAAACAACTTGAACCCTTCTAAATGTGCGGTATCGTCGTGTGTGACGGGTACTCCAGTTCACCTATTAGTAACCGCTCTGAACAGTAGGTGCGATGTCTCGTGTTGCCTTCTTGTTGATGCTTGCTCGTTTTTGGCTCGTAGTAATAGAGTGCTTGCTCGTTGATTGCTTTCCAGTGTTTACCGTCTTGTGTGCTTCCGCTGGTACCTTCGGTGATGATGCGAGCTTGCGATCAACTACACCTTCGGAACCCGACTTATCAACATGCAAGGACTATACATTACTTATGATCCATTCTATTTCAACCAGCGGTGTGCATGTTAGTATAGGTTAGGTTTGATGTTTGATCCTACCACATGTTTACAACCTCTCTTAAACCGATACAGCCATGTCCCCTCCCAGCAAACCATGTAATGCTATGTTACTTTTTCTCGTTGCTCAGCCCTTGCTTAGTTTGCATTCTTAGGATGCTACAATGTTACCCTGTTACTCCTTGGTTTGGGCTATCACATTATTATATTATTGTTGTTGATGATATGATTATTATAATGTTGACTATATTCGATGAAGGATGGAAGGTCTAGGCTATCTCGCCCTGACGCTTTATTCCATTCGAGTCACCTAGGACCCAAGTTCCGGGTATTGTGTCTCTTGACGAGCAGGCCTAACCCCGTGTGGGATGCTATGGGGTCCCCTCTTCTTACCTACCTAGCTTCAAACATTTCTAGTGGTGGCCCAAGCTGATTTACCATTTAAAACCGTGTGTGTGTCTATCGGGTCGCTCCTAGCAGATGTTCTTTAAATCAAACCGGGCCAGTGGGAACATGGTTTTCCTGTTGGTCCACCTGATCAGCTAGGACCCGGCCTCATGTGAGAATTACCGGCAATCCGACCTGCGTCATACGGTCGAGTCCGATCCGAGAGCGTGGCCGGCTTTTTTGATTGGGTGTCGACTCCCCGGGGGCCACCCGGATTTGTTCGTTGTTAGCTCGAGGGACCTGTCGTTTCAGATCTCTCGGGACTAAATCATAAAATGGTTGCCTATGATGGGTAGCAACTAAGAGAGATGGGCGTGCGTGCGGAGCCTTGTAACGGGCAGTTGGTACACCCCTGCAGGGTTAAATATTTTCGAGAAGCCGTGTCCATGGTTACGGACGACTTGAGACCTACTCGTTCATAGACAACAACAACTGAGATAATCTTAATATAACTTGATCAACATGTGTGTGTCTTGACTGCTTCTTCTTCCTCGGGATGCGAAGAGGAGGACACGGATAGGTTAGGTGTTATTCTTGCGTAAGTAGGTGGATAGCAGACTTGTTGGAGGCGATTCCTCATCGAATGCTTGGTTTCTTATCTTACTCTCTAGATCGTTAGCCACTTAATAAATGCTAGTGCGGCAGCAACCTCACCACTTACCCCTTCCTTACCGTAAACTACTAGTTGTCCTAGAAGGACGAGTGATGAAGTCCTTGCTGGGTCAGATGACCACTACTGTTGGATGCTGAGTACTTCTGTACTCATGATACTACCCCCAAACACTTTTCAGGGTTCTTGATCGACAACAGGTATGGTGATCGACGTTTCACGTGGAGACTCGACGACGACTAGTTAGGCGGATCTCGGCAGAGGGCCTGGACCTGTGTTGTTATTGGGATCGATGATTTTATCTTTGCCAGTAGGCATTTGATTGTTGTCTGTACTCAGACATGTATCTTCCGCTTATGTATTGTATTAAGGTAGTTGTATGCCGATTGTATGAGATGTTGTATCCTTGTAGCTGTAATGTTGTGATATCATGTTGGAAATCTGGGGCATATGGCATTGTCATATGTTGCGGTGGGACCGATATGTGCTTCGATCCCGGATCTGGACGGAAACATCTAGATCCAGAAAAGTACCGCATATCGGGCCTTAAAACTTGGTATCAGTGCCTTACCGACCGTCGGATCCCCTCTCTGGCCGAAGTCGAGTCTAGACAAAAACTATTTTGTAGTTACTAAGTTAGTTATCGGAGAGTAGGAATCTTTTTACTCCTTACCCTTCCTCTGGTCTGGACTAGTGCCGTAAGTCTTTTATTCTGGTCTTATCCCCTTCAAACTCTAGGATCTCAAGTGTGTGGAGTATCGGAACCGTTACAATGCCTTGCTTGTAGCGTATTGTCTAGATTCCGAGCTCAGGTGGGAATTCCTGTAGTACCTTTATCTTCTCTGGTTTCGGATATCATCTGGGTCGTCCTTTGCCCTCCATCCGTTTGCCCGGTGTTTTCACGACTTGCGTCGAAAAGCACTATCCCTTTGAGCAGGTTTTAGTAGTAATTCTTCCTCTTGACACCTGATGGTTTCGATCTTCGACGTCGCCATCTCCCTGCGGAAAGTTTCTCGACGGAAGTTCGATGTCGACATGGAGCAGAGTCCCTTGTTGGTGGTGTTGAAGATTGTCGACTCTCTTTTCTTTCTCCGCTCTCCCCCGGATTGTCCTGGATCTCGGGACGAGATCCCTTGTTGGTGGTGTTGTATTGTAACAGCCCAGATTTCACAAAAATTAAAACTTTTGTTTTCTGCGTAAATTGTCTGATTTTTTTTCCGGTGTTTGCATCCCCGATTTATCGATCGGCGATTATTTTCCTCCCTCTTATCTCGTATCGGACGGAGACCGACCCTTTCCACCCTTACACTCGACCTTTGAGACACTGGGTTTCACCCGATCACCGTCGCGACAACCAGCACCACACCAGCCGGAGCCAACTGAACGAAAACCCCGTTTAATAAGTAAACGAGATATTTTATAGCGTGTCGGAAAGTGTTCTCGGAACGGTTCCAGCGCGAGGTGAACGCCGCCGGCTCTACACGCTCATCGTGTAGTTCGAAGTTTTACCCGAATCGGAGGTCCTGCGGACCCCCGGCGGTCAGAAACGTAAACACCGCGCGCGCGAGAGAAAAACCGGGGATATTTTTGCAAACTTCCAGCCACCTGGGCTATATAAAGACCACCACTTCCCCACCCCTTTCTAGGTTTTTCCCATGGAATATTTCCAGCCACCCCCCTGAAAAGTCCACCAAATTGCCCCCAAATACCTCTCTCCCCGAAACCTTGGCCTTAGCCCTCGATCTGGACCGTTAGATCCAGATCGGAGGGTTCTCATCACCCCCACGTAGCCCCAGTCAGCCTCTCCACCACCTCGGGCCCCGCAGGGCCCTGGAACCGCCGCCTCCGCGGGCCCACGCGGTCCATCTGGCGCGGCCGCACGCCTCTCCAAATTCGGCAGTCGGCGCCTCTCCAACTCCGGCAGCCGGCGCCTCTTCGGCCAGCCGCGCGTCGTCTCGGGTCGCCTCCCCTCCTCTTCAGCGCCTCCTCTTTCATCTCACAGTTCACCGAGAGCCGCCCAGAGCTGCCATGGCCGCCGTCTCGAGCTCGGACATGAGCCGCGCCGCCCCGTACCTCCACTGCACGCCGGCCGCCGCCCCTTGCGCGACATCCCCGCCTGCGCGCCTGAGCCTCCTCGCCGGAAGACAGCCGGAGTCGCCGCCGCCATTGCTGGATCGGGAGGATCCAGCGACCGCTCGCCGCTCGCACGCGTCCCGTCGTTGGCTGCCAGCTGGGACGGTGCAGCCCAGCAACCGTGGCCCAGGAGCGCCCCTCGGCCCATCTCTCCCCCAGCCCTCCTCCTCGCCTGGGCGCGCCCAGTGCTATCCGCCACCCATGCCGCGCCATGGGCCACGGCCCAGAGGTGAGGTGCCTTGCCTCTTTTTTTGTTGCTGTGCTGCTGTTGGGGCGGCCCGAGGAGTAAATCTCGTCCCTCTGCGCTGTTTATTTAGGCAACGCCAATGTTTCGGCTCGTAATGTCTTTTTTTTGTTTACCTGGGCTTATTTAAATTGCAGATTATTGTTATATTTTGCGGTGCCCGTATCTTTTCACCGGTATCTCGGATCGCAACGCGTTAAACATGTAACTTTCTTAGTTTTTTGTCTAGTTTAATAAAATGTGCTCCTTTGCCATGTTTGACCTTGTTTACATGTTGTTTTACTGCTAATTACAACCCTTTTCACTGTAAACTGTTTCTTTATTAACTTTTCAACCGTTGCTCCGATAAAAATGTTCTTTATATGTAACTTTACTAGAATTGCATGTAGATTGTGTTTATGCTGCTCTTGCTTGCTAATAAAATAATAAACTACTGTTTAGGGAAAAAAATTACTAAACATTTTAATTATCGTGGGGTCCGTAATACTTGTCATGCATAGGTTTTACCTCCCACTTAAAGTGACTAGATTAGATAGTTTCTTTATGATTCACCTCTTGCCATGATTGTGTGATATGCCATGCTTGAGTGAGATGCCATGTTAATAACCTCTTCTCATCTTGTTTAGCTAAACAACTTGAACCCTTCTAAATGTGCGGTATCGTCGTGTGTGACGGGTACTCCACTTAACCTGTTAGTAACCGCTCTCAACGGTAGGTGCGATGTCTCGTGTTGCCTTCTTGTTGATGCTTGCTCGTGTTTGGCTCATAGTAATAGAGTGCTTGCTTGTTGATTGCTTTCTATTGTTTACCATCTTGTGTGCTTTCACAGGTACCTTCAGAGACGATGCGAGCTTGCGATCAACTACACCTTCGGAACCCGACTTATCAACAGGCAAGGACTATACATTACTTATGACCCATTCTATTTTAATCAGCGGTTTGCATGCTAGTATACGTTAGGTTCAATGTTTGATCCTACCACATGTTTACAGCCTCTCTTAAACCAATACAGCCATGTCCCCTCCCAGCAAACCATGTACTGCTATGTTACTTTTGCTCGTTGCTCAGCCCCTGCTTAGTATGCATACTTAGGATACTACGATGTTACCCTGTTACTCATTGGTTTGGGCTATCACATTATTGTATTATTGTTGTTGATGATATGATTATTATAATGTTGACTATATTCGACGAAGGATGGAAGGTCTAGGCTATCCCGCCCCGGCGCTTTGTTCCATTCGAGTCACCTAGGACCCGAGGTCTGGGTATTGTGTCTCTTGACGAGCGTGCCTAACCGCGTGTGGGATGCTATGGTGTCCCCTCTTCTTACCTACCTAGCTTCAAACATTTCTAGTGGTGGCCCAAGCTGATTTACCATTTGAAAACCGTGTGTGTCTGTCGGGTCGCTCCTTGCAGAAGTTCTTTAAAGCAAACCGGGTCAGTGGGAACATGGTTTTCCTGTTGGTCCACCTGATCAGCTAGGACCCGGCCTCATGTGAGAATTACCAGCAATCCGACCTGCATCATACGGTAGAGTCCGATCCGAGAGCGTGGTTGGCTTTTGGATTGGGTGTCGACTCCCCGGGGGCCACCCGGATTTGTTCTTTGTTAGCTAGAGGGACCTGTCGTTTTGGATCTCTCGGGACTAAATCATAAAATGGTTGCCTATGATGGGTATCAACTAAGAGAGACGGGCGTGCGTGCGGAGCCTTGTAATGGGCAGTTGGTACACCCCTGAAGTGTTAAATCTTTCTAAGAAGCCGTGTCCACGGTTATGGACGACTTGAGACCTACTCCTTGTTCATAGACAACAACAACTGAGATAATCTTAATATAACTTGATCAACGTGTGTGTGCCTTGACTGATTCTTCTTCGTCGGGATGCGAAGAGGAGGACAAGGATAGGATAGGTGTTATTCTTGCGTAAGTAGGTGGATAGCAGACTTGTTGGAGGCGATTCCTCATCGAATTCTTGGCTTCTTATCTTACTCTCTAGATCGTTAGCCGCTTCATAAATGCTAGTGCGGCAGCAACCTCACCACTTACCCCATCCTTACCGTAAACTCTAGTTGTCCTAGAATGACGAGTGATGAAGTCCTTGCTGGGTCAGATGACCACTACAGTTGGATGCTAGTACTTCCGTACTCATGATACTACCCCAAAAATCTTTTCAGCGTTCTTGATCGACAATAGGTACGGTGATCGACTTTTCACGTGGAGACTCGACGACGAATAGTTAGGCGGATCCCGGCGGAGGGCCTGGACCTGTGTGGTTATGGGGATCGATGATTTTCTCTTTTCCAGTAGGCATTTGATTATAGTCTGTACTCAAGCATGTATCTTCCGCTGATGTATTTTATTAAGGAAGTTGTATGCCGATTGTATGAGATGTTGTACCCTTGTAGCTGTAATGTTGTGATATCATGTTGGAAATCCTGGGCATATGGCATTGTCATATGTCGCGGTGGGACCGATATGTGCTTCGTCCCCGGATCTGGATGGAAACATCTAGATCCGGAACAGTACCGCATATCGGGCCTTACAAGATGAATTTCTTATCATTGTAAATGACAATTATGTTCCCGTTGATTTTACTATTATGGACATTGACTGTGAACTTCTTGTCCAGTTATTTTGGGACGTCCTTTTCTTCGCACTGTGGGGGCTGTTATTGATATGAAAGAAGGGATTATAAAATTCCAATTCCCTCTCAAGAAAGGGATGGAACACTTCCCTAGGAAAAAGATTAAATTGCCTTTTGAGTCCGTCACACGGGATAGTTATTTTCTTGAAAAGACTTTATCTATTTGCATTAAGCCTAGCTAATGGCTTTAAAGAAGCGCTTTTGGGAGGCAGCCCGCAACGAATTTAGGATTTCCTTTTTATTTTTCTTCTGTTTTTAGTGGTCTTGATGATTGTTACTACTGTAGCAACATCATTGTATCTTTACTTTTCAAGCTTTGTGCCTTTTATACCCTCATATGACAAGGGAAGTGAAAGTTGTGACATGCTGTCCAGAAAACAGATTCTGTCCTCGTGACTAGAAATCTCACAGAAAAATCCCAGTTCATCTTTTTGATCTGAATTTTTTACAGAGCGTGCTCTATACAATTCTGAAACTTTCGTATGTTCTGGGGTTTTTGATTTGAGTTGCAGAAGTATCCCTAAAAAATTCTTTACTACCAGCTGGTCTGTTTTTCATAGATTCTGTCCTGTTTTGCCTTTTCTTCACTTTGCAAACCTTAAGCTTGCTTTTTCGTTGAAAATAATTTTTGGAAATCTTGAGAAACAGTAGTCCTTCAAGATTATCTTTATTTCCAGTAGATAAAAAATATTTTATTATGGGTACTAACCTCGCTAATCAGATTATGATGAGTTATGTATGAAGGGAGTTTTCAAGTGTGCGAGGGAAGATGATGAAAGAAGATTAAGAAGTGTCAAGCGTTCAAGATTGGGGATGCCCCCATGCATCCCCAAGAAATATTCAAGGAGACTCAAGCGTCAAAGCTTGGGGATGCCCCCGTGCATCCCCTTCTCCATCAACAATTATTAGTTTGTCTCTCGTTTCACTATATTTTTATCACTTCATGCATTATGTGCTATTCTTGGAGCGTCTCGCTCTTAGGTATTGTTTTTAGTTTTCTTTAGCTTTGTTTGCTGTTCATAAAAAGTTAGAACCCAACTTTCTTTGTGTGGGAGAGAAACACGCTCCACTTCCAAAATTTAGAACACAACATAGGATTTCTCATGCTTATCTTTGTTGTGTGTGTTCTTTATCTTTTTCATAGCTACTGTCATGTTTTGCACTTAGCTTTCATGCTTATCTTTTAAAAGATCTTTTGTTTAGTTTGTTGCTGGAACTCTCTTGAGTTTTATTTTTTATCTTGTTTAGAGAGTTTTCCTGTTGCACTGAGTTTTGTGTCTTGACTTGAAGTAGGTAATTGAGGTTGCTATTCAGTGTAGTAGTAACTTGCAATAGTTTTGAGGTGTTGTTTTGAGTAATGTTTGGACTTTTGGTGTCAAGAGCTTCAGCCTATTAGTGATAGATTTCATATTTTGGGCAATCCGTGTTTATTTTCAAAACCTACAAAATTAGTTGAGAACTCTAGCTACTAGATGGATCACTACTCTTCTGAGGGGTCGAATATTAGAGTACACTCACGTACCATGAGTCGAGGATGCGCAAGGATAACCAAACCCCCATACACTCCTCCTCCGGGTACTTGTCTCTTTGTGAACCTCCTAATTAGATTGAGAGTTACCGATAATAAGTGCATGAGTTCTTCGGACTAATGTGAGTATTCGAAAGTTGACACTTCCACCTTCCCATATTTTTCTAACCTCTCCTGTGTCGTGCATTGCTTTTTTCTCACTCCGAGAGTTAGCTTCCACCTTCGCCGGTACATCCAAACCCTTGGCACGATACGCTCTGTCATCATGAACCTCCTTATATCCTTCCTCAAAACAGCCACCATACCTACCTATCAAGGCATTTCCATAGCCTTTCCGAGATATATTGCCATACAACTTCCATCTTCTCATGACTTGATCTTCATGTCGTACATGCTAGTTGCTTGATGGATGAGCCGCATGCTAGTTTGGCCTTTCCCTAATCATTGCTACATGACGCGCTAGTATCATTGCATATCTTGCTACCCTTGCAGAGGCATACATTTGGATACATCATGATAGTTACATTTTCTTTATGATTTGAGTACTTTGTAAAGTGTGAAAGATCTTCTATACTTTTTGTAATATATAGACTGTTGCCCCTAAAGTGAGGAAAAGATCCCAAAGAGGACAAATTAAAAGATCCCAAAGAGGAAAAATGAGAGAAATAGAAAGATCCATTGAGGCCAGAAAAAAATTACAAAAAATAGAAAAAAGAGAAAAATAAATAAAAATAGAGACGGGGGCACACTACTTTTCCTCTTGAGAGATCCACACTCGTACTCCCTCTTATATCTTGTACTCCATAGAGATTATCATTCATGCATATAGCTATGTGGGGACCTTCACACTATAGAACTTGGCTTGTATTTTCCAATGATGAGCCTCCTCAAAAGAGCTCTAGGTCTTCTTGATCAAGCAAGTTGGATGCACCCCCACTAGTTCCATTGGAGAGCTTACCTTAGCTCATATGTGCATCCATTGCATTGCAATCCCTACTCCTCACATCATATCTATCATTTGGCTTTCTCTCGCCTATGATTGTCCTCATTGATGTGAGCCTTTCGCACCTTTTTGTCTTCCTCCTCCACCATATTCTCTCTTTGCCATCCTCAGTGTCAACTTTCTTGCTTACGCTCATCCATTGCATGAGTGCTCAAAATGTCGAAAAGGAGTGGATCATTTTGACTTGTACCTGGCTAGTGGTCTGGGATGAGTCAAGATAAGATTCCAAAGAAGACCAAGTGTGAACTTTAGTATATTGAGTTCTCAACATAAAAATACCTTTTTCTCGTATATCGCTATCCCCTTTCTTGCATGCAAACACCATTTGGAGACATTCGAGTCACGGACAGTGAGAGCTCTTGCACCTTTATGTTCTTATGTTGCTTGTTTCAATACTAAATATAGACTCTTGCCTGTTATGACTTGAATTGAATTTCATACTTTGATTTCTTTACTTACAAAGTTCTTATATGGTTGTTAGCATGTCACCACAGAAATTATGCTTTTATCATGTACCTACTCGAGGACGAGCAGGAATTAAGCTTGGGGATGTTGATACGTCCAAAACGTATCAATAATTTCTGCTTGCTCCATGCCTCTTTTGTGTGATATCGCTATGATATTGATGAACTTCCATACACTTTTGATCATATTTGGACTAACCTATTAACTTAGTGCACCCTAGTGCCGGTTCCTATTTTTTGCTGTTTTTCTATTTCAGGTTTCCCCTTTATTAAAAGGATAAGAAAAAATCTGGGAAAAATATAGGACAAATCAGCATTCCAGAAGCTTCGCGAAGAGCCCGAGAGGGGCTAGAGGAGATTCAGGGAGGCCCAGGCGGCCAGAGGGCGTGGCCCCAACCCTGGTCGTGCCATGGGGGCGACTGGAGCCCCTGGCCCACCTCGGCCCCACCCCTGGAGCCCCTTTCGCCTATTTATTCCCCGTGAAAAGAAACCCTCGGGGACGGAACCCTTTTTTGCGATCTCTCCTCTGTTCCGCCGCCGCCGCGCTTCCAAGATCGGGAGCACCAGAAGACCTCTTCCCGGCTCCCTGCCGGAGGGAGGAATCACCTCCAGGAGCTTCTCCAGCACCATGGATGCTTCCCGAATGAACCGTGAGTTGTCCACCTTGGACCATGGGTCTATGATCAGTAGCTATGTGATGTTCTCCTCCCTCTTTGTTCTTCGTGGATTAGACCTCGTGAGCTGCCCTACATGATCGAGGCACATATGTAATCTTTCTACCGTTGCTATGCTGAGTTTGCTGGGATCCGATGGATTATGAAATTATGTTCAGATTGTGTTTGAGTAATATATTTGATTCTCCTCTTTTATATTTATGTTCTTAAGTAATTCTTGCATGTTCTCCGTTGTTGTTTATTGCTTTGTCCAAGTAGTAGCTAGTGATTCCATGAGGGAGCGGTATGCATGATTGTGGGTTCATGCCCCCCGATGACTAGCTTGAGTGACAGAAACATGAGTCTAGGGGATGTGTTGTTGCCACAAGGGGGAAAACAACGGTGCATGTACTTGCGGGTGCAAGGATTGTTTACTCTATGCAAAGTTCTTTAATGCAGTTGTCTGTTGCTTTGAGTTTACACTTTGGGTGGGATTCGCAACTTAATACCAGCGAGATGTTCTGGATAGATATCTCAAGGTGGATGATTAGTGGGTAGATGCAGATGGATTTCGGTCTACTTGTCTTGGCGTATCGCCCGTGATTTTGAGCCTCTTCCTTTGTTTATAGCATAATTAGCATTGGTTTGCGCACATAATCCTGTTAATTGCCCAACTATGATTTGGTTACCTCGCATGCCTATTTTATCGTCTTTTGGGAGAGAGACATCACTAGTGAACATCATAGGACCCCGGTCCATATTTCCAATATTGTTTACACCTTCAATTTACTTTCAGTATTTACTTTTCCGTTGCTATCACTATCATTATTATCCCGTGCATTTTATCCTTCGTAAACAACAAGGCCGGAGGAATTGACAACTCCTCTGTACTCATTGGGAAGCGAAGCTATCTATGTGTGTGCAGGTCCAGGTGAAGTAAGCAACCCAGGGTTGTGAACGGCGCCATTGTTCACTTCACCACCTACTTGTCGACGTTGGATTCCTACTGGAGACAATCTAAAACCTTAGCATCTTCGCTAAGGTAAATTTGCCGCTACGCTACATCTCACCTTCCACTTGGGGTAACCACCGAGGAACGAGAAGTTATCTCGTGTATCAAGCGCGTAGGCGAGGAATTTATTGCCGGGATCCGTGGTGGCCGGCGATGAAGACGACGAAGGGGGCGGCTTCTGTGGAGCTTCCCGGCTCGATTGCTCGCACGTGAAGTCGAAGGAGACGTCGGGGAGTCTTCTGGACAAGTTGCCTCGGCGAGTGGTGGCCATTGGCCACTGCTGTCACGGTAGCGCTCCGGCGATCTCTCTGTCGGCGACAAAAACGAGTGGAGGAGAGGAGGAGGGTGAAAGTGACAGGGGGCTTCTTGGCGTCTCCACGGCATGGAGACGTGGGCAGGGGAGGCCTAGTGTCGGGACCCGGGGTTAGCGTATGCAAGTCCAGTTAAGGCATAGTCATATGGAGAGCCGAGAACCGCACCCACTTGTCTAAGCAGACAAGGCCAAGCACTGAACATTCTCGGAAAGCATCGTACGTGAGGGGCATCCCATCCAGACCGGATGATCAACTGAAATGGGTCCTCATCGTCCGCACACAAGTCTAATGATATGGGTGGTGAACTCCCATATTCAAAGACAAGTCGCCTCAACCATACTATCGACTATCTCAAAACACTTACATAGACTTACTCCAGCCCGATCACTTAGTCGGGGTCTAGGGCGGGCTCGATCATACCACAAAGTGTGCACGAGACGGAGTCTCGAACAATCGCATCGCGATGCCCCAAGCTGCGCACATCTAAGGGCCACTTGGTGTATGAAAGACCGCCAGCCAGATCACAACTAAGGTTTCGAAAACCCATACAAAGACATGCATGTTATAAATATACACGCAAGACACATGCCCTGTATGAACAACAGGTATCATTGCAATTCTCTACAAAGTATACATTTTATTCATAACTCTTATAGAGTGCACACAGAGATCACAAACATGTGATCCAACATTACAACACAGGCGGAAGCAAATTATGTCTGAGTACAGAAAAGTTTAACAAATGGCTGAAGAAGCCTTATTTAAACACAAGCCCTCCACGAGGGAACCAATCTGCTGACTGGGACTAGACTAGTTTAACTTCAGTCGTCCAGCTCAATGAAGAAGCCACCTTCGGGGTCAGTGGAGTCATCTAAAACATAGATTAAGCAAACGTAAGTACAAAGGCGTACTCAGCAAGACTTACATAGGAGCTATACTACTCATGCACATGTATCAAGGTAAAGGGAGGTGGGGTTCACTTGCATAAATGCCAGCTTTGACTTGGCTAGTCCTGAACTACGAGTACCAGACTTTGAGGTAAGAAGCTTACACGAGTCTACTACTTTCACCAACCAATACACCACTATGGTGCCTTCCTCGACTTTCCCACGAGAAAGCACGCCATAGCACTCACACTTATTTTGGTGTGTTTTAGAAGTATCTGGTTCAAGTTATCTAATAGTCAAGCTAAGCTTTCCAAGCAGTCCACAACCGCGGACGCGGCTATTCGAATAGTTTTGTTAACCTTGCAAGGGTGTACCGCTACACACACATGATCATCATTTACCGCATTTGATCTCGACACCATTCAAGGGGTGCCAGCGAGGATTCTCACCACAACTGTTACCTCATAGCCTATCTAGTCCAAGAAAGCCGCCTACTTGGGTTGGTTACCACAATCGTGAACCCGGCCGGTTTACCGAAGTGGACCCAAGTGATGTGTGCGTGGTGCATAAGCCGGTCTCGGATGAGCCGTTCTCTCACTTAGCATCCAGGCCACAAGCCTACCAGAACTCCAAACTATTGCGACATCTGGACATCGAAGGGGATGAGTTAGTAAGCTGAGAGGGGTCAGTGAGCCCAATGTGTGGTTGTACTCTTCATCTTGGATCACCACACAAGAACTCGTACTAGGGCGGTGTTCAACGAGACAACCCACTGTGTACTCCTACACAGCCTCTCATCGTTCACCTTGTATTAGGTCGATTCACCAACACTTTTGTACCATCATTAACATGATCATTCCCATCCCGACTCACATCACAGTAACAACATGGTATCATACTAAGCATGCAATAAGCGATAACATTGCAGGGGCCACATGATATCAAACAACTCCTACAGTTGCTAGGATTGTGGTTTGCTTACTACGGTGACAAAATGATAGGTCATGCAAAGGAATGGTTTCATCTATGCTGTAGAAACGAAGCATGGTGATCATCCTAAACAATGCATAATCGAGACATGAGAGGGAAGTGGGATTTTATCGACATGATCAATGGGGGTTTGCTTGCCTTGCTGACGAGGTTCGGGTTCTGGATCTTCAGCGAAGGGGGTAGCCTCCTGCTCCGGTTCCACCTCTACTCGACAAACAAAGCACGAAGTAGCAATCAATATGAATGCAATGCTCAAGCACATGAATGAATGTTGAAACTTGAGTATAAGTTTTGATGTGTGAGGCAATTCCATTTAAGTGGAGTATATTGCATTTGAAATGCAAATTCAAAATCCACATTTGAATTCAACTTAGCTATGTTGTATGTGACATAGTTTGATCATTTTCAAATGTGTATGATATGCCTCTGAAGTGTGGTTGAATTGTAGTTTAATTCCAAGGTTCAAGTTGCAAGATCATTTGATTTGAATTTGAAATAAATTCAAATAAACCAAATGACATATGCTACTGGTCCCAATTTAAATTCAACTCAAACATAGTTGAAAGTTGCATATTCTGAAAGATAATTTTCTCTTGATCGTTTTTCATATATTATTTGTCCAATTTGGAGTTAATATGAATTTTCTATGAATTTCCAAAGTTTGGGGTATTTTCTGGAATTTCTGGAATTATTTAAATCATTTTTCCTTTCTGGAAATTCAATTAAATCATTTATTGCGCTAGTGCTGACGTCAGGGGGGGGGGGGCTGACATGTGGGGCCACCCTGTCAGTGGCTGGGTTAACTTAATCCGTGGATTAACTTAATCCAGTGGCTTAATTAAGCCACTGGGCCCACTGGTCAGTGACCCAGGGGTCATTAACTGGGTGCTTAACAGGGGGGGGTTAGGGCTGACACGCCGGCGGCTAAACGTCGGCGGCCTGGCCACGGCGGCACAATACGGGAACACGATTCCGGCCACGGGAGGCGAAACGGAGGGCACCGGCTTGCTCATGGAGGTCGTCCGCGTCTTCTGGAGGCAACAGGGGGTCACGGGATGCTCGGAATCGACGACGGCGACGACTCCGGCGGAAACAGAGAACCGGCGAGGTTGTAGTCGAGGCTAAGGGTCACGGATTGGGCTGATCTCGCGTGCGTTCGAACGCTGGCATGCTCAGGAGCCAAACGCACGCTCTGGCTGAGACGAAGGGGCACAGGGGCGACCTCGAGCTCATCCATGGCGGCGACATGCTTCGGCAACCATGGCGGATCCGGCTAGAGTGAGCAATCCAGGGGGGAGATAGAGGGGTTTCGCTTGCAAGCTCACCTTGAACTCAGTAGAGGTGGTGGCGAGAGGTGGGGTGGTTCAACGGCGGCGGAATCGACGAAGTCCTTCACGGCGGCCGGCGGGAACTCCAGGAAGAATCCGGCTTCTATGCGGGCTCCGGGCTCGATTCCTTCTGCAGTTCGACGAAGACGACGACGACGAAGAGCTTGGACACGTTCTTGGGGCTTCTCGGCGTCAATGGCCACGCGTGTGCTCGACGGCGCTCCGGCGTGCTCCTCGGGCGGCGACGAATCGGGCGAGAGAGGAGGGGAGGGAGCTCGCGGAGGGGGGGAAATGGACGTGGCGGCTGCGCGACGTCTCCAGGACGCGAGAAGAGGCCAAGGGGAGGGTTGGAAGCTCGACGGCGTCGAGGTGTCGTCCCCAGCGAGCTCGGTGGCATTCCACCGAGCAGCTTGGAGGCACGGGACGGGGAAGAAGACGCCCCTGCCCCTGTGGGTCGGCTGGGCTGGGTGGGCCGACTTCTCTTAGGCGAGAGGTAAGCCTTTCTGCTCCTTTTTCTGTTTAATCTTTCCTTTCTTTTCTGTAATTTTGTTTTGACTATGGTAAAAATACCAAATCATTTTCTTAAATGCTGAAAACTTTTATGTGGCCTCATAACAATATAGACTAGCCACTCATAAACTTTCAACATTTTTAAAATTCAAATGATTTGAATTTTAAATCAAATAGGGGTATTTCTTTAATTCCAAGGCACTGTTTGAATATTTGAAAAATCTATGAGCATGGGGTGGGTCCCACATCACTTGATATGTGATCACACTCATTTATAAGACTTTTCAAAACTCTAACATGAAGTTTTGGAAAATATTTTTATCTGGTCTTTTGAATTAATTCATCTGGGGGGTGTTCCTTCTCCCATTTTGATTTTGAATTTGATTTCCAAGATTTCTTTTTGAAATTTTGACATGATGCAAAGGCACTAGCTAACCCTAGCACATACCAAACAGAGGGTTCTGACACCTAGATGCTCCTCGGTGGCGTGCGCGGCGGTGAGCTCGCCACCGAGCTTCTTTCCGCCGTCGGGCAAGATGACAAGGTACTGGGACGGGCCTGGGCCGTGGGTGTTTAGTTGGGCCCGAGGCATGTATGTTTGGCCTGGGTTTCTTTTTCCTTTTTCGTTTCTTCTTTTCTCTTTCTGTAAGTTGTTTTTCTCTGGATTACGTGGGTGTTTAGCAAAGCATTTTGTAAAATCCTCAAAACTATTATGTGACCTTACATGGCATAACACTAGCCACTCACAAGTTTTGGGAATTTTTTAAATTCAAATAATTTGAACTTCAATTCAAGTAGGGTTATTATTTAATTTCCAAGCCCTTCTTGGACTTTATGAAAAATCTTAGGGCATGAGGTTGGACCCACAACATATGAAATGTGATCAAGCCCATTTATAGAGATTTTCAAAATGTTCAGAAGATTTTTGGAAAAATATTTTTCTCTAGCCATTTGAATTAAATTCTTTAGGGCTTTTCTTTTCTCCAATTCAATTTCTTTTGAAATTTTTATCATGATGCAAAGTTACAAACTAACCCTAGCCCATACCTAAGTTTGGGTTGTGACATACATCTTCTTTATGATTTGAGTACCTTGTAAAGTGTGAAAGATCTTCTATACCCTCTTGTAAATGAGAGTGTTGCCCTTAAGTGAGGAAAAGATCCCAAAGTGAAAAAAATAAAAGATCCCATAGAGGAAAAATGAGAGTTAAATAGAAAGAGCCATTGAGGCCACCAAAAAAACAAAAAAATAGAAAAAATAGAAAAAAGATAAAATGAAATAAAAAGAGCGAAAGGGGCAACACTAGTATCCTTTTGAAAGATCCACACTAGTAGTCCCTCTTATCCTTGTACTCCATAGAGATGATCATTCATGCATGTAGCTATGTGTGTACCTTCACACTATCGAACTTGGCTTGCATATTATAAGGATGAGCCTCCTCAAAAGAGCTCTAGGTCTTCATTAGCAAGCAAGTTAGATGCACCCCACTAGTTCCATTGGAGAGCTTTTCAGCTCATACGTGCATCCGTTAAATGGAAATCCCTACTCCTCACATCATATCTATCATTTGGCCTTCTCGCCTATGATTGTCCTCATTGATGTGAGCCTTTCTCAACCTTTTTGTCTTCCTCCTCCACCATATTTCTCTCTTTGCCACCCTAAGTGTCAACTCTCGTGCTTACGCTCATCCATTGCATGAGTGCTCAAAATATCGAAAAGGAGTGGATCAAATTGACTTGCACCTGGCTAGTGGTCTGGGGACGAGTCAAGATAAGATTCCAAAGATGACACCATTTGGAGACATTCGAGTCACTGACAGCGAGAGCTCTTGCACCTAATGTTCTTTTGTCACTTGTTTCAATGCTAATATAGACACTTGCATGTTATGACTTGAATTAAATCACATACCTTGATTTATTTACTTTTCAAAGTTCATATATGGTTGCTAGCATGTCACCACAGAAATAATGCTTGTTATCATTTATCTACTCGAGGACGAGCAGGAATTAAGCTTGGGATGTTGATACGTCCCAAACGTATCGATAATTTCTGCTTGCTCATGCATGTTTTGTGTGATATTGCTATGATCTAGATACACTTTCATACACTTTTGATCATATTTGGACTAACCTATTAACTCAGTGTACCCCAGTGCCAGTTTCTGTTTTTCTGCTGTTTTTTTCTTCCAGGTTTCCCCCATATTAAAAGTGCTCCAAAAATTCGGGAAAAATCAGATAAAAAATCAGCGCATCGTGTAACAGCCCGGTAATTCCACCCTAATTAAAAAATTTGCTGGTTGCATTATTTTGTTGTTTGTTACAATTGTTTGTAGTATTTGATTCGTCGATTTATTAATCGGCGAATATTCTCTCCCTCCTTCTCGTGTCGTATGCGAGACCGAACCCTTTTCCCAACGGCACACGACCTCGTTGCGGCACCGGGAAAGTCACCCGATCACCGTTGCAACTTCCTGCACAAGACCATCCATCACCATCGGTGCAAAAACCCCCATTTATATTCAAATGGGTTGTTTTATCGGGAGGTGTTCGACGTTCTCTAGGTATTTCGTCGGCTAGGTGAACGTTCAGATGTGCCAGGCATAGTAGCCGATGTAATCCGAGGGGCGTATTTACAAAATGTCACGCAGGCTATTAGCTCGACCCCAGATTCCCCTCTTATCTTCGGATTCTAGCCCACCGAAAAACCGGACCCGAAACGGGCCATTTTGTGGCCCGAAACACTCCCAAGCACCCACCTACTATATATAGTAGGCTACCCTATCCATTTAGGCAGAAAAGCTAACCCAGATTAGGGTTCCCCCTACCCAGCCGCCACCCCCACCTCAAATTCCGTGCAAGCCCAATCCCCTCTGATCTAGATCTGGAGAATCCCTCCTGACGCCTTGATCCGTCGGATCCAGATCGGAGGGCCAGCGTCGCGCCACATCACCAGTTGCCACCGGCTCCTCCCGTGGAAGCACCTCCCGCGCCCGAGCTCCTCCCGTGGAACCGCCGAGCCCTCACCACCTCGTCAACCCCGACGCGGTGCCTCCCCGCCTCCGGCCAGGTCGCCATCTCCCTCTCCTCTCATCTCCCTCCATCTTCTCACCTCGCCCTCTCTCCATAGGAACCCGAGTCCGCTGCCACGCCATGGACGGCAACAGGAGGTCGCCGCTACTCCGGGAAGCTCGCTCGCCATCCACGCGCGCCGATCCGGCGGATCCCCTTTGCTCCACCCCGTTCCGTGCCCCTGTGCCCCCATTCCCTCGCGCTGCCCCGCCTCCACCTCGTCGGAGACGGCCTAGCCCGCCGCCCAGTTCGTCAAGACGGGGACGAGGTCCCGTGCGCGCTGCCAACCGCTCGCCCACTGTGTGCCGGCCACACCTCCGCGGCCCAATAGCGCCCCAGATGCCCAGCAGTGCCTCGGCCTACTTCGCGTCTCTCACCCGGTGCGCGCCCTAGCTATCTGACGCCCACACTGCGACCTGGGCTCGACCCATGGGTGAGCCCTCCCTTCTCTTTTTTCTTTCTATTAATTCTGTTTGGCTTGGCCCTTTTGTAGATGTTGTGTGGCGCCCTGTGCGTAGGATAGATAAGAAACGCCCCTTGTTAGGCCTAGTTCGGCCCGAATAGTTATTTTTTTCCTAGGAGTTTATTAATAGTTGGCAGATTATATAGTTTTTTGGCGATGCCCGTATCTTTTTGCTCGTAGCTCGGATTGCGACGGTTCCAACGTCAAACTTGATTCGTTTTGCATGTAGATTAATAAAATGTGCCTCTTTTCCATGTTTTCACTTGTCTACATGTTGTTTACTTGCTAATTACATTGCATTCCACTATAAACGGTTTATTTAATAACTTTTTAACCGTTGCTCCGTTTAATATGTTCTTTACATGTAACTTGACTAGAATTTTGTGTAGATTGTGTTTATGCTGCTATTGTTTGCTAATAAAAATTATAAAATGTGCTTTAGTTCAAAACAGTACCAAATTCTATTTTTATCATGGGGTCCACAATAGTTTGCCATGTATAGGTTTTACCCCCCCCCACTTAAAGTGACTAGATTATATAGATTATTTATGCTTCACCTCTTGCCATGATTCTGTGATATGCCATGCTTGGGTGATATGACATGTTAACAACCTTTGCTCATGTTGTGTAGCTAAACAACTTTAACCGATGATAAATGTGCACTATCGTCGTGTGTGACAAATACTCCAATTAACCTATTAGTAACCGCTCTCGACGATAGATGTGATACCGTAGTGCGTGTCTCCTGTTGCTTTCTTGTTGATGCTTTCTCGTGATTGCTTCGTAGTAATGGATGCTTGTTCGTCGATTTCCTTTTCAAGTGTTTCCTTCTTGTTTGCTTTTGCGGGTACCTCTCGGAGACGATGCGAGCTTGCGATCGACTGCACCTTCGGTTTGGTCTTCTCATCAGGTAAGGGGGAGCATATATCATTCTCATAACTTTCAGCTCACTCGCGCCTAGGTGTAGGATAGAGCGATTGCTTGATCTTACCACTTCATATTCATGCCTCTGAAATAAACCCAAACAGCCATGTCCTCCACATCCCAGCAAACCTTGTTCGGCTATGTTACTATTGCTTGCTGCTCAGCCACTTCTTAGTATGCATGCTAGGATGCTATCAACTTTTATCCTGTTACTCCTTGGATTGGTAAATCACTTTATTATATTGGTGTGTATTATATGATTATTATAATGTTGACTATACTCGACGAAGGATTGAAGGTCTAGGCTATCCCGCCCCGACGCTTTGTTCCATTCGATTCACCTAGGTCCCGAGTTCTGGGTATTGTGTCTCTTGACGAGCGTGCCTAACCGCGTGTGGGATACTATGGGTTCCCCTATTCTTACCTACCTAGCTCCAAACATTTCTAGAGGTGGCCCAAGCTGATTTACCATTTGAAACCGTGTGCGTAACTGGTCTGCAGCCAGTGGATTTAAAACAACTCGGGCCAGCAGAGACAGAGTTCCTTTGTTGGTCCACACTGGTGAGCTAGGGAAGCCCCGGAGTTCAGGTGAGGCTAACCCTGACCTTGGCCATACGGAAGAGTACGATCCGAGAGCGTGGACGGCTTTGGGATTGGGTGTCGACTTCCGGGGGGCCACCCGGATTTGTGCGTTGTTAGTTAGAGGGACCTGTTGTTTCGGATCTCTTGGAACTAAATCATAAAATGGTTGCCTATGATGGGTAACAATTGAGAGAGATGGGCGTGCGTGCGGAGCCTTGTAATGGGCAGTTCGTACACCCCTGCAGGGTTAAATCTTTTCGAGAAGTCGTGTCCACGGTTATGGAGGACTTGAGAACTACTCCTTGTTCATAGACAACAAGAACTGAGATAATCTTAGTAACTTGTTTAATGTGTGTGCCTTGACTGCTTCTTCTTCGTCGGGATGTGAAGAGGAGGACAAGGATAGGATAGGTGTTATGCTTGCGTAAGTAGGTGGATAGCAGACTTATTGGAGGCGATTCCTCATCGAATGATTGGTTCTCAACTTACTCTAAAATAGACCGTTAGCCACTCATATATTGCTAGTGCGTCTGCAACCTCTCCACTATCCCCATCTTACCCGTGAGAAGTTAGTTACAAGACTTTTTATATAGCTCACCTCCTTCTTTTCTCTTTTACGCATGTTATGCAAACGACATTGGACTATAGTGGAGCTTGACGACCCTTCTTCTAGATGCCTTCGCGAAGACTCGACGACGACTAGTTAGGCGGATCTCGGTGGAGAGCCTAGACCCGTGTGGTTACGGCAATGGTGTGTTTTTCCTTTGCCAATAGGCATTTGATTGTAGTTTGTAGTCAGACATGTATCTTCCGCTGATGTAATGTATTAAGGCAATTGTATGCCGATTGTATGAGATGTTGTATCCATGTAGCTGTAATGTTGTGATATCATGTTGGAAATCCGTGGCATATGGCAGTGTCATATGTCGCGGTGGGACAGATATGTGCTTCGTCCCCGGATCTGCATAGAAACATCTAGATCTGGAATAGTACCGCATATCGGTCCTTACACATCGGAAGCCTCCATAACCCCGAAGGAGGGCCGGGGGGCCACCACCAGGTGCCCAGGCGACCACCTGGCGCGGCCTAGGGCTTGGCCGCGCCAGGGAGCGCCGAGACCCCTGGTGCCCCCTTCGCCTATATATTCTCCGTGACGTGAAACTTCCAAAAAGATAACCCCTTTTCGCGATCTCGCCTATGTTCCGCCGCCGCCGTGCTTCCAAGATCGGGAGCGCCAGCAGACTTCTTCCCGGCACCCTGCCGGAGGGAGGATCGAACTCCGAGAGCTTCCCCTTCACCATGGACGCTTCCCGGATGTGCCGTGAGTAGTTTCCTTTGGACCATGGGTCCGTGATCAGTAGATATGTGATGTTCTTCTCCCCTCTTTTTTCTTCATGGTTTAGACCTCCTGAGCTGCCCTACATGATCGAGGCACATATGTAATCTTTCTGTTGTTGCTATGCTGAGTTTGATGGGATCAGATGGATTATGAGATTATGTTCAGATTGTGATAGAGTAATATATTTTGTTCTTACCTTTTATATTTTTGTTCCTAAATAATTCTTGAATGTTCTCCGTTGCTGTTTATTGCTTTGGCCAAGTAGTAGGTAGTAACTCCAAGAGGGAACGTTATGCTCGGTTGTGTGTTCATGCCCTTTGATGACACGGTTGAGTGATAGAAACATGAGTTTAGGGGATGTGTTGTTGCCACAAGGGGGAAAACAACGGTGCTTGTAACCGCGGTTGCAAGGATTGTTTACATGAAGCAAAGTGCTTTTTAGTGCAATTGTCTGTTGCTTTGGGTTTACACTTTGGGTGGGGCTCGCAACTTAATACCAGCGAGATGTTGTGGACAGATATCTCAAGGTGGATGATTAGTAGTAGATGCAGTTGGATTTCGGTCTACTTATTTTGGCGTACTGCCCATGCTTTTGAGCCTCTTCTTTTCTTTTGTAGCATAGTTAGCATTGTAGTGCGTTTATAATCCTGTCAATTTCCCATCTGTAATTTGTTTACCTCGCATAGCAATTTTATCGACTTTTGGGAGAGAGACATCACTAGTGAACATCACGAACCCCGGTTCATATTCTCATCACTGTTTACACGCTTGTTTACTTTTCTGCTTTTACTTTTAGTTGCTATCATCATTATCGTTATCCCTTATGTTTTGATCCTTTGTAAACAACAAGACTGGAGAGATTGACAACCTCTCTGAACTTCATTGGAAGCAAAGTTATTTGTGTCTGTGTGCAGGTCCAGGAGAAGCATGTGATTATCTTCAAACAACGCATCACTTGCCGAACCACCTACTTATCATTGGTGGAGTCCTACGAGTGACAATCTTAAAACCTTGGTATCTTAACCAAGGGAAACTTGCTGCTACGCTGCATCTCACCTTCCACTTGGGGTAACCAACGAAGGGAGAGAAGCAATTATCCTCTCTTGCGTATCAGCATCCCATATTTTTTCTGGATGAGGCGAAGCACCAAGTCACCTTCCTGGAAAGTCCGACTTTTGATGCGACGGCTATGGTATCGTCGTAGATCTTGCTGGTAGATAGCCGATTGAGCTGCAGCTAGTTCTCGTTTTTCATCAAGAACATCTAAGGCGTCATGCCTTGCTTTCTCATTATCAGCTTCCACATAAGCTGTGACTCGTGGTGAGTCGTGACGGATGTCACTTGGGAGAACGGCTTCGGCTCCATAGACCAGGAAGAAGGGCGTGTAGCCTGTTGACCTATTAGGAGTCATCCTGATACTCCACAATACTGAGGGAAATTCTTCCTCCCAGCAACCCGGTGTCCTCTCCAAAGGAACAAAGAGTCAGGGTTTGATGCCTCGGAGCAACTCTTTGTTGGCTCTCCTGGCTTGTCCGTTGGTTTGTGGATGAGCCACTGACGCAAGGTCGAGTCGAATGTGCTCTCTTTGACAGAATCGCTGCATAACCCCTTCAGATAGGTTAGACCCATTATCAGTGATGATGCTGTGGGGGTAGCCAACTTATCTTTTTCAATAATTTTAGTGTCGTCTCTGCATCACACTTGCTAACCGTCTCTTCCTCAACCCACTTGGTGAATTGGTGAACTACCACCAGCAAATCTATATTCTTTTTGGGTGACCTTTTAAAAGGTCCCACCATATCAAGCCCCCACGCCGGAAAGGGCCAAGTTATTAGGATCATCCTGAGTTCTTGAGCCGGCACATGTTCTTCCTTTCTGTAGCGTTGGCATCCATCGCACTTCCTGGCTATATCCTCTACATCCGCATGTGTTGTGAGCCAGTAGAACCCGTGTCTATAGGCTTTAGCCACCAACGAAAGAGAGCCGGCATGATGCCCGCAGTCTCCAGAGTGTATCTCATTGAGGATTTGTCTGCCTTCTTCTGGTGACACACATCTCTGAAAGACATCTGCAAGGCTTCACCGATGTAACTCACCATTGATGAGTACAAAATATTTGCTTCTCCTGACGATTTGTCTGGCCTCTACCTCATCAGCTAGTAGGATTCCTCGTGTCTTGTAGTCCAGATATGGTACAACCCATGAGGGGGTAGCATGTATCGCAGCCACTAGAGCCGGTTCTGGGTACGACTCTGCTATGTCTTGATCTGTTGGTATTTGCGCAGATGCCTTTGTCCGGACGTCAAGGAACACATTCCGTGGAACCGGCTTTCATTGAGAGTCGAGCGGAGACAGACCTTCTACAACTTCATTTAGCTTGCGTTCCACGTAGTCCACTTGGTACCCAACAAAGAACCCGGCTTGTCTTTCCAACTGTCATCGATAAGTTGCCATGGTAGCATCCTTTGAGTTCCACATTCCTGATACTTGTTGAGAAACAAGGTCAGAATAACCATAGCATTGTATCCGGCTTATGTTCATCTCACGAGCCAACCTCAACCCATGGAGTAGGGCCTCGTATTCTGCTGCATTGTTGGTGTAAGTGAACTGTAGCCGTAAGACATAGCATAAGTTCTCTCCCTTGGGGGAAGTGAGGACCACGCCGGCTCCTGACCCTTGTAGCTGCCGACTCCCATCGAAGTGCATTGTCCAGTATTCTGTGATCGGCTTCTCTGGAGGTGCTTGGTTTTCTGTCCAATCATTGATAAAATCGACTAGTTCTTGGGACTTGATTGCCGTGCGTGGTTCATACCCCCAACTCTATAGCCCTATTTTCAATCCTTCCCGTGGCCTCACGGTTTTGTATGATATTTGCAAGCGGTGCTGAGCTGATAACAGTTATGGGATGCTCCTCGAAATAATTCTTGAGCTTCCGACTCTCCATGAACACACCAAGTACCAGCTTTTGCCAATGAGGGTAGCATTGTTTTGACGAAGTCAAGACCTCACTAACATAATATACTAGTCTCTGCAAAGGGTGCTCTTTTCCGGCTTCCATACGTTTAACCACAACCACGGCACTGACTGCTCGGTAGTTGGATGAAATATAGAGTAGCATCGGCTCTTTTGGCTTGGGACCCGCTAGGATTGGGGCCTGGGACAGTTGCTTCTTCAATGCTTCCAGGGCTTGATCGGCTTCATAATCCCAGACGAATTTTCTGACTTTCGCAAGAGTCAGTATAAGGGAATTGCTTTTTTTCCATGTCGGCTTATAAACCGGCTTATGGCCGCTACGCATCCTGTGAGTCGTTGGACTCCCTTCACGGAGGCCGGCTTCTGGAGTGCCATGATGGCACTGATCTTCTCCGGGTTTGCCTTAATGCATCTTTCTGACACTATGTACCTGAGGAGTTTTCCTACAGGAACCCCAATGTGCACTTGGCCGGGTTTAGCTTCATCTGGTACTTGCACAGATTTTTGAAGGTCTCTTGATGGTCACTGATGAGTGAGTCGGCCACCTATGACTTGATGACTATATCATCCACGTAAGCATGCACATTGCGCCCAATTTTCTCCTTGAGGAAATTCTGCACCGTTCGCTGATATGTGGCCCCTGCATTCTTCAAGCCGAAAGGCATAGAAGTGTAGCAGTATATCCCAAAGGGAGTGATGAAAGCCGTTTTCTCCTGGTCCTCGAGGGCCATCTTGATTTGGTGATAACCTGAGTAGGCATCAAGAAAACACAAGAGCTCGCATCCTGCAGTGGAGTCGATGATTTGATCAATGCGAGGTACTGCGAAGGGATCCTTTGGGCAGGCCTTGTTTATGTCTGTGTAGTCAATGCACATACGCCAGGTCCCGTTCTTTTTCAAAACGAGGACCGAGTTTGCAAGCCACTCTGGATAGAAAACTTCCATGATGAACCCGGCGGCGAGGAGCCAGGCTATCTCTTCCCCAATAGCGTTCCTCCTTTCATCATTGAAGCGGCGAAGGAATTGCTTGACCGGCTTTAGTATAGGATGAATGTTTAGGTGGTGCTCAGCGAGTTCCCTCGGGACGCCTGGCATGTCAGAAGGCTTCCACGAAAATATGTCCCGATTCTCACGGAGGAACTCGATGAGCGTGATTTCCTATTTGTCAGATAGTTCTGTCCCAATGATGAACTTCTTGGAAGCTTCACCAGGGATAAAGTCAACTTTCTTCATGTCCAGAGTCGGTTGGAACTTGGGAATGTTGTCAGGAGTCGGTTTCTTCAGGATGGTGGTGTCTGCCGGGTCTACCTTCTCCTGGAATTCTGATAGGTCCTCTTTGGCGCAGGCCGACTCAGTGAATTTGATGTGTTTCTCGTCGCACTCTGTGGCTCTGGACGGGCTCCCGTCTACCGTAATTGGGCCAAAGGGACCCTGCATTTTTAGTTTCAGGTAAACATAGCACGCCGAGCCATGAATCTCGCGTAAGCCGGTCTGCCTAGGATGGCATGGTATGGGCTCTCGAGCTTCACCACCTCATAGGGTATGATTTCGGATCGAAAGTTCTCAGGAGTTCCAAAGGTTGTCTCCAAGTAGTTCTTGCCTATCGGTCATGCTGACTTTCCTGGGACTATTCCACGGAACACGGTGTTGGAGGTTTGCAATTTTTTGTGGGTTAGTCCCATCCTACGGAAGGTCTCATTGTAAAGAATGTTGATGCTCCTTCCTCCGACCATGAGTACTTTTTCCAATGTGTAGCATCCAATTTGTGGAGAAACTACTAAGGCTAGAGAACCCGGGTTTTCTATCACGGGAGGATGATCGTCCCTTGTCCAGGTGATTGGCTGCTCACACCAGTTAAGCCACCTGGGACAAGCCGGTTCCGTGGCCACGGACATGGCGGATCTTTGCTGCAGCTTCCTGTCTCTTCGACAGCTGGTGGTGGTGAAGACATGGTAAGCTGAGTTGTCTTGGAGCTGTTTTGGGTTTGATTGGAATCCGGCACGCCCCGATTGGTTTTGATGTCCTCCTCCCTGGAATCCTTGGTACAGTGGTGCTGTGCCGGCTCCTTGCTATCCAAAGTTTGGGTTGTCATTGTTTTGACCGGCTCCACCACCTAACCCAGGGGGCCCTGACCTCTACGACGTTGGAACTCTTTCATGAAGTTGCATTGTTCCCAGGTGTGGCTGGCTGGACGACCGGGTTTGTTGTGGAATGGGCAAGGTCTTTTCATAGATTCTTCAAAGGTGACTGGGGGTTGGAAACTTCGTTCCGACTTGCAGTAGTTGTTGCCCCCCTGCTTCTGCCTTTGGGAGCTAACTTTTGTGTTGGCTACCAAGTCGGAAGTATTCTGATCGAGTCGGCGCTTGGTCTGCTGGATTTGGCTCTGGGTTCCCTTGTCCTTGTTCTTTTTGTTCTGGGAGACTTTGTCCTCTTCCGGCTCAGCGTCCTTGGTTTTGTCAGACTCGGCATACTTGATAACCATGTTCATGAGTTCTCCTATGTTGCTGACCGTCCTCTTGAGTCGGCCAAGCTTGTGTACATGAGGCTCGAACTTGCCGTTTCTTTCTAGGACGATTACTGATGTCTGTGCAGTAATAGTGTCTGAGGAATGCATTATATATGCGACTCGACGTGCCCAGCTTAGGGCCGACTCTCCATCTTTCTGGACGTGGTGCTCCAAGTTGACTATTGTCGTGGCTCGTCGGCAGGTTCCCTGGAAACTCTTGATGAACTTCTCTCTGAGATCCGTCCAAGAGGAGATGGAATTATCCGGGAGATTTTTGAACCATGTGCGAGTCGGCCCTTCTAACATCATCGTGAAGTATCGGGCGCAAACTTCTGTGCCAGCATGCAACATGTCCATGGCGATATCATAAGTTTCGATCCATGCCGTTGGATCCATGTCAAGTGTGTAATTTGGGATCTTACGCGTCCCCTTGAAGTCCGGGGGCAAACGTGTGTTCCTCAAAGCTGGTACCTGGAATCGATTACCTATTGATCTGCTGATGAACTCGGTGTTTGCTTCCTGCGGGGGAATTTTGGCCGCCGGCTCTACACGTTGATTTGCGTCAGGAGCCGGTAGGTCCATGATCCTCAGTCCTCCCTGAGGGGTTCGAGGTGCTTTGTCATGGTGTTGGCTGCCTAAGGCTGCTGCAGCCGATTACTTTGCTTGCCGGCTCATACTTTGATATGGAGTTCCATGTATGTATGGGACCCCTTGTGAGTATTTGAGGAAGTCGGCGGCCCCTCGGGCGGCACGTTCTGCTGGAGTGTCCCATAAATTGGCGCGCTGATGAGGAAAGGAGTTGCCGCCATGACGTTGTCCATGGGGTTGTTGAAGTGGTGAGGGGGTGTGTGGTAACGATCTTGGCATGGCGAGGGAGCGGGCTGTGTGGGAGGCGCAAACCCTAGGGGAGTCGACTGGTCAGGACTGTCGAACAACGTTCGTCCTTGGTAGGGAAACGACTCTTGTATCTCCGTGGGCGCGTATGAGCGAGGCTCAAACTTTGAGCGTCTATCAGATCTGACTCTCCCCGAAGGTGTGCATCTTCCTGGACAAGCCGGGCTTCTTTTGCAATCATCTGTTCTTTTCGATGTTGGCCTCCGTCCGTAAGTTTGCTATCCGATCCCTGAGCTGGTTCACCCTTGTCTTCCAGGCCTCCAGATTCTCAGGCGTCACCGTTCCAGCCAAGGCCTCATCAAGGGAGTTTAGGGCGTCTGTGAGAGCTTCGGCTCTAGTGGGAACCTGAACTGATTGGCGAGCTGCCAGGTCCCTATTTGCGCTAGGGGCCCCGACAGCTGCCGACTCTGTGCCTTGATTTTGGGTTGGTTGGCACAATATGGGGGCTCGGGGTGAGGATAATCCGGGTTATAATTTAACATGCCAGTGCCGAGTCTGTTGTTCCCCACTGATCGGATGGACCCCTCATCTGAAAAGCTTCCTTCAGTTGGATATGAGTCGGTGCCAGTTAATTCATCTGAGGCGTCGTAATTGGGGACTCGACAGAGTGCTCCGGCTCTAGAGTCTCATCAATGGACCCAACGAAAGCGTTCTTGGAGCCGTCATTTCGCCGACTCGAAGTTTTGACATGCACTTCAGGATCTGGCTCTGCCTCAGATCCATCGGTCCTGCCGATGAAGATGTGTATAGACTCGATCGGGACTCAATATCCTGATTCAACAAAATCAGCTTCAGGGCCCCAAGTAGAGTCGTCGATGCAGAGCCTCCCGCGCCAGCTTTTGGTGATCCGTCCAGCGACGAATCCCTCCATGCTTTGCAGAGCTCCCTCCAAAATCTCAATGCCTGCGAGCGCAGGCCCCACAGTGGGAGCCAAATTTCTTGGGAAAGTCACGGCAGATGTTCGATGAGTCAAACTTGACATGGGACCTTTGCTGCGAGGCGATTTCGTGGAGAGAGTCGACATGGACAAGAGACTCGGCGATTTACCCAGATTTTAGCCCCTCTTTGTCTTGAGGTAAAAGCCTACTCCTGCTTCCTCTTATTATGGGTTCCGACTCTCGAAAGTAGAGTCAGCTGATTGATTACAAGAGAGTCGACTCGTAAACTTAGTCTCGATGAGATCTAGGTTACGCCGACAACTGTCCAGTCCTATCTTAGGTTGAGATTGTTCTCTGCCCCTGTATCCCATGGACTTTGGCTTATAAGGCAGTCGGGTCCTGAGATTCCGCGAGTCCAACTCCGACACGAGGTGGAGTCCTATTCTACTTTACAAATATGCTATGTGCTATACAAGGTAAGTCGAATTCCTTCTACGGCTTTGTCGGGAACCGGGGTTAGCATATGTAATTCCAGTCACGATACAATCACATGGAGAGTCGAGAGCCGTACCCACTTGTCTAAGCAGACAAGGCCAAGCACAGAACACTCTCGGAAAGCATCGTACATGAGGGGCATCCTACCCGGGCCGGATGATCAACTGAGATGGGTCCTCAACGTCCGCTCACACGTCTAAATTCTTATGGGTGGTGAATCCCATACTCATAGACAAGTCGCCTCAACCATATTATCGATTGAATCCTAACTCTTACATAGACTTACTCCAGCCCGATCACTTAGTCGGGGTCTAGGGCGGGCTCGATCATACATCAAAGTGTGCACGTGACGGTGTCACGAACAATCGCATCGCGATGCCCCATGCTGCGCACATCTAAGGGCCACTTGGTGTATAAAATACCGCCAGCCAGATCACAACTAAGGTCTCGAAAACCCATACTAAGACATGCATGTTATAATCATACACGCAGCACACATGTCTAGTATGAACAACAGGTATCATTGCAATTCTCTACAATGTATACAACTTTATTGATAACTCTTACAGAGTGCACATAGAGATCACAAGCATGTGATCCAACATTACAACAGACAAGCGGAAGCAAAGTAGGTTTGAGTACAGACAAGTTTAACAAATGGCTTAAGAAGCCTTATTTAAACACAAGCCCTCCACGAGGGAACCAGTCGTCTGACTGGGACTACACTAGCTTGGTCTTCAATCGTCGAGCTCGATGAAGAAGCCACCTTCGGGGTCAGTGGGTTCATCTAAAACATAGAATAAGAAAACGTGAGTACAAAATCGTACTCAGCAAGACTTACGTAGGAACTATACTACTCATGCACATGTATCAAGGTAAAGGGATGTGGGGTTCAATTGCAGAAGTGACAGCTTTGACTTGGCTAGTCCTGAACTACGAGTACCAGACTTGAGGTAAGAAGCGTACATGAGTCCACTACATCTCCAACCAATACACCACTATGGTTACTTCCTTGACTTCCCCACAAGGAGCACACCATAGCACTCGCGCTTATCTTGCAAGTTTTAGAAGTATCCAGTTCAAGTTGTCTAATAATCGAGCACAGCTCTCCAAGTAGTCCCTTACCGCGGACGCGGCTAATCGAATAGTTTATTAACCCTGCAGGGGTGTACCGCTACACACACACACTCATCAGTTAGCGCCTGGGAGTGGGACCCTTCAAGCGGGTACCGGCGAGAATGTTGCCACAACACTTCGCCCACAACTCTGTTCTAGTCCAGAGAGTCGCCTATCTGAGGGGGATCCGTACGGAAGTCCGGCCGAGGTTCCAGTACAGCCTCAAATGATGTGTGCAGGGTCCCAAGCCGGTCTTGAAAAGACGTTCATCCACTTCGCAGACCGTGCCACAGCCCTACCAGAACTCCGAACTACTGCGACTTCTGGGGTTCGAACGGGGTGAGGTACTAGGTCGAGAGGTGTCAGTGAGCCCAATGTGTGGTTGTACTCTTCTTCTTCGATCACCACACAAGAACTCGGGCTTAAGGCGGTGTTCAATGAGACAACCCACTGTGTACTCCTACACAACCTCTCATCCTTCACCTTGTATTAGGGTAGATTCACCAACACATTTCCACCATCATCAAAATGATCACTACCATCCCGACTCACAAAAGAGTAACCTCATTATAACTCTAAGCATGCAATAAGCAGTTACAGTTGCAGGGGTTACATGATATCAACCATTCCTACATTGTCGAGACCCGGGGTGAGCGTATGCAAGTACAGCTAAGACATAGTCATATGGAGAGCCGAGAACCGCACCCACTTGTCTAAGCAGACAAGGCCAAGCACTGAACATTCTCGGAAAGCATCATACGTGAGGGGCATCCCATCCAGGCCGGATGGTCAACTGAAATGGGTCCTCATTGTACACACACAAGTCTAATGATATGGGTGGTGAACTCCCATATTCAAAGACAAGTCGCCTCAACAATACTATCGACTATCTCAAAACTCTTACATAGACTTACTCCAGCCCGATCACTTAGTCGGGGTCTAGGGCGGGCTCGATCGTACCACAAAGTGTGCACGAGACGGAGTCTCGAGCAATCGCATCGCGATGCCCCAAGCTGTGCACATCTAAGGGCCACTTGGTGTATGAAAGACCGCCAGCCAGAACACAACTAAGGTCTCGAAAACCCATAAAAAGACATGCATGTTATAAACATACACGCAGCACACATGCCTTGTATGAACAGCAGGTACCATTGCAATTCTCTACAAAGTGTACATTTTATTTATAACTCTTATAGAGTACACACAGAGATCACAAACATGTGATCAACAATTACAACATAAAGCGGAAGCAAATTATGTCTGAGTACAGATAAGTTTAACAAATTGGCTTAAGAAGCCTTATTCAAACACAAAGCCCTCCACGAGGGAACCAGTCTGCTGACTGGGACTAGACTAGCTTAACTTTAGTCGTCCAGCTCGATGAAGAAGCCACCTTCGGGGTCAGTGGCGTCATCTAAAACATAGATTAAGGAAACGTGAGTACAAAGGCGTACTCAGCAAGACTTACATAGGAGCTATACTACTCATGCACAGGTGTCAAGGTAAAAGGAGGTGGGGTTCACTTGCAGAAATGCCAGCTTTGACTTGGCTAATCCTGAACTACGAGTACCAGACTTGAGGTAAGAAGCGTACACGAGTCCACTACTTTCACCAACCAATACACCACTATGGTGCCTTCCTCGACTTCCCCACGAGAAAGCACGCCATAGCAGTCACACTTATCTTGGTGTATTTTAGAAGTATCCGGTTCAAGTTATCTAATAATCAAGCTAAGCTTTCCAAGCAGTCCATAACCGCGGACGCGGCTATTCAAATAGTTTTGTTAACCTTGCAAAGGTGTACCTCTACACACACATGACCATCATTTACCGCCTTTGATCTCGACACCATTCAAGGGGTGCCAGCGAGGATGCTCACCACAACTGTTACCTCATAGCCTATCTAGTCCAAGAAAGCCGCCTACTTGGGTTGGCTACCACAATCGTGAACCCGGCCGGTCTCGGTTGAGCCGTTCTCGGTTGAGCCGTTCTCTCACTTAGCATCCAGGCCACGAGCCTACCAGAACTCCGAACTACTGCGACATCTGGACATCGAAAAGGATGAGTTAATAAGTTGAGAGGGGTCAGTGAGCCCAATGTGTGGTTGTACTCTTCATCTTGGATCACCACACAAGAAATCGGACTTAGGGCGGTGTTCAACGAGACAACCCACCGTGTACTCCTACACGGCCTCTCATCGTTCACCTTGTATTAGGTCGATTCACCAACACTTTTCTACCATCATCCACATGATCACTACCTTCCCGACTCACATCACAGTAACAACATGGTATCATACTAAGCATGCAAGAAGCAGTAACATTTGCAGGGGCCACATGATATCATTCAACTCCTACAGTTACTAGGATTGTGGTGTGCTTCCTACTGTGACAAAATGATAGGTCATGAAAAGGAATGGGTTCATCTATGCGGTAGAATCGTAACATGGTGATCATCCTATACAATGCATAAGCGAGACATGAGAGGGAAGTGGGATTTTATCGACATGATCAATGGGGTTTTGCTTTCCTTGCTGACGAGGTTCGGGCTCTGGATCTTCAGCGAAGGGGGTGACCTCTTGCTCCGGTTCCACCTCTACTCGACAAACAAAGCACGAAGTAGCAATCAATATGAATGCAATGCTCAAGCACATGATTGAATGTTAAAGCTTGAAGTATAAGTTTTGATGTGTGAGGCAATTCCATTTAAGTGGAATATATTGCATTTAAAATGCAAATTCAAACTCCACATTTGAATTCAACATTAACCAAGTGATATGTGATATAGTTTCATCATTTTAAATCATCTTCAAATGTGTATGATATGCCTCTGATGTGTAAGTGAAATGTAGCATGTTGCCATGGTTCAAGTTGCAAAATTATTTGAATTGAATTTGATTTAATTCCATTTAAATCAAATAACAAATGCTACTGATCACATTTTAAATTCAACTCAAACAGAGTTGAAAGTTGCATATTTGGAAAGATAATTTTCTCCTGATCATTTTTCATATATTATTTGTCCAATTCGGAGTTAATATGAATTTTCTATGAATTTCCAAAGTTTGGGGTATTTTTTGGAATTTCTGGAATTATTTTTAATTCAAAAATCTCTGGAAATTCATTATTGCGTAGGCATGACGTCACAGTTACGTGGGGGGTGCTCTGACCAGTGGGCCAGCCTTGTCAGTGTCTCAGGGGTTAACCCCGTTTTATTTAAATTAAACCGTGTTTAATTAGAGGGATTGGGCCCACTGTCAGTGTCACCAGGGGGGTCATTAGGGTTAACTTAACCCGGCCACGTCAGAACTGCCGGCGGCTAAACGCCGGTGGCCTGGCCACGGCGGCGCTGCGCGGTTCTGCCGTTCCCGTGGTCCAAACGAAGCGCCGAGACCACGGGAGCGAAGCCCGTGCTCTCGTACGTCTCCTGGTGTACGCCAGCGTCCAAGACGACGACCCCAGCGACGGCGGTGACCTCGCCGGCGGCAACAGAAACACGGGGAGGAGGCAAACGTCGCCACGGTGCTCCAGAACCAGCAATCTTGAGCTCGTTCGACGCGTTAGACCACAAGGAAGACGTCGGACATGCGCTTGGGTACGTGTGCTTCACGGATGCTCGCCGACGACGAGCACGGCGGCTCGGTACTCCGGCGTCCATGGCAGCTCGAGCTAGAGGAGGAGAAGGAAGGCGTGGCTTGAGGGGAAACGCTCACCGAGATGCGGGGAGTACAACGGTGCAGTCGATGGAGTCGGGGAGGGCACGTAGCTGGAGTATTTGACAACGACGAGTCGCGGATCCGGCGAGGGCTCGAGGACGATTGCGATGGCTTGATTCCAAATCACGGCTCTGCCTGCTTCTGGAAGAGGAAGTCGACGGCGGCGAGTACGAGGGACACCGTAGCTTGAGCTTTAGGGCACGGTGGCCATGTCTTCCACGGCGGTGCGCTCCGGTGAGCTTCCTGTCGGCGACGAAATCAAACGAAGGGGATCGCGAGAGCGGTGGAGAAGAGGGGGAAGTGAAGCGGGCGTCCACGGGACGTCTCCTGGCGCGATAAGAACGCCTGGGAGGCCTCTAGGCAGGCAGGCTGCTGCCGCCGGCGTCGGCATGCGCTCCAGCGAGCTGCTTGCCGCGCCGGGGGAAGAAGACAAATGGGGGGCGCGGGCTGGGCTGGCTTGCTGGGCCGCGGGCGATGAGTTGGGCCGAATGGCCAGGTAAGCTCCCTTTTTCTTTTTCTCTCTGTATAATCTTTCCTTTCTTTTTCTGTAATTTGTTTTGGCTCTGATAAAAATACCAAACCATTTTATTAAATGCTGAAAACTTTTATGTGGCCTCATAATAATATAGACTAGCCACTCATAAACTTTCAACATTTTTAAAATTCAAAAGATTTGAATTTTAAATCAAAAAAGGGTATTTCTTTAATTCCAAGGTACTGTTTGAATATTTGAAAAATCTATGAGCATGGGGTGGGTCCCACATCACTTGATATGTGATCACACTCATTTATAAGACTTTTCAAAACTCTAACATGAATTTTTGGAAAATATTTTTATCTGGCCTTTTGAATTAATTCATCTGGGGGGTGTTCCTTCTCCCATTTTGATTTTGAATTTGATTTCCTTAGAAATTTTGACATGATGCAAAGGCACTAGCTAATCCTGGCACATACCTAACAGAGGGATCTGACAACTCGCCCCCACTCAAAAGAATCTCGTCCCGAGATTCAGAAGTCTGTGGGAGGAAGGAGGGGTACTCGGCAATGAGACGGTCTTCTCTTTCCCACGTGGCTTCTCTTTCAGAGTGGTGTGACCATTGCACTTTCAGAAACCTAATCTTCTGACGACCAGTGGCACGCTCTGCTGAATCAAGAATACGAACGGGGAATTCTCGATAAGAAAGGTCATCTTGGAGATCAAGCGTTTCATGGTCGACTTCGCGGATGGGGTCCTTGAAGCAACGCCTGAGTTGGGACACATGGAATACATCGTGTACTCGGGATAGGTGCGGAGGTAGTTCAAGTTGGTAGGCAACTTCTCCACGTTTAGCTAGAATGCGGAAAGGTCCGATGTAACGTGGGGCCAACTTGCCTTTGATACTGAAACGTTGGGTTCCCTTCAGAGGAGTAACCCAAAGGTAAGCCTTCTCACCCAGATTGTAGCTTTCTTGCCTATGATGACGATGATAGTAGCTTTTCTGACGAGACTGGGCTGCTTTGAATTGATCACGAACAATGCGAACTTGCTCTTCTGCTTCCTTGATCATATCCGGTCCAAAGAATTGTCTTTCACCGGTTTCAGACCAGTTTAGTGGTGTTCGACATCGTCGTCCATAAAGGAGTTCAAAAGGAGCCATGTTCAGACTAGATTGAAAACTATTGTTATAAGAAAATTCGGCATATGGAAGAGAATTCTCCCAATTCTTTCCGAATGAGATAACACAAGCTCTGAGCATGTCTTAAAGAATTTGGTTAACCCTTTCGACTTGACCGCTAGACTGAGGATGAAAAGCTGTACTAAAGGAGAGATGAGTTCCCATAGCACGTTGGAAGCTTCCCCAAAATCTAGAGGTGAAAAGGCTACCACGATCAGAATTGATTTCCAAAGGAACACCGTGAAGGGATACAATTCTGGATATGTACAAGTCTGCTAACTGGCTAGCAGTTATAGACTCGCAAACCGGAAGGAAGTGAGCAACTTTGGAAAGCCTATCTATGACAACGAAGCTAGCAGTTATAGACTCGCAAACCGTGAAGGCATTGTTTCCTTTCTGGGTTTTTGGAAAGCCGGTGATGAAGTCCATACCGACTTTGTCCCATTTCCACTCGGGAATAGACAAAGGTTGAAGTGTACCAGCAGGTCTTTGATGTTCTGCCTTAATGCGACGACAAACATCACATTCGGCAACAAATCGAGCAATGTCTCTCTTCATCCTAGTCCACCAAAATCTCTGGCGTAGATCTCGGTACATTTTTGTGCTACCGGGATGAATTGAGAGGGGTGTGTCATGGGCTTCTTTGAGGATGAGTTGCCTTAGTTACTTATTCTTAGGTACTACTAAACGATTTTCAAAGAATACCGTTCCTTTGCTATCTGTGGAGAAACATTTAGCAACTCCGCTAGCAATGTTCTCCTTGATCCGGCGAACACCTCGTGCACGCCTTTGGGCAACCATGATTTGATCCTCAAGGGTTGTTTTCGCCACCAAGTTGAAAAGAGATCCACGAGGAACAATCTCGAGATTAAGCTTTCGAAATTCCTCATGAAGAAGTGGTTGATACTGTTGTAACATGAGGTTGTTACAATACGACTTACGACTTAGTGCATCAGCCATGACATTGGCTTTGCCTGGGTTGTAAGAAATTGCTACGTCGTAATCTTTTATCAACTCAATCCAGCGTCTTTGCCTGAGATTAAGATCTGGCTCGGTGAAAATATATTTGAGGCTTTGGTGGTCGGAATAAATCTCACAACGATTACCAAGGAGGTAATGTCGCCAAGTTGTTAGGGCATGAACTACGGCAGCGAGTTCAAGGTCATGGGTAGGATAATTCTCTTCATGTGGCCGCAACTGGCGTGAAGCATAAGCTACCACATGTCGATCTTGCAGAAGTATGCATCCTAACCCTTGCCGTGATGCATCTCAATAGATTTTGAAATCCCTTTTGGTCTCTGGAGGTGCAAGCACGGGTGCAGAAGTTAATCTTCTTTTTAGCTCTTGAAAGCTTTCCTCACACTTGGGAGTCCATAAGAATTTCTTATCTTTCTTGAGGAGTTCAGTTAGAGGCTTTGCAAATTTAGAAAAGTTCTCGACGAAGCGACGGCAATAGCTGGCTAGGCCAAGAAAACTTCTAACTTGTTTAACCGATTCAGGTGGAGTCCAGTCAAGGACGGCCTGAACTCTCTCGGCATTCACAGCAATGCCTTTTGCAGAAATCACGTGGCCTAAGTAGGTCACTTCTGGTAGCCAGAATTCACACTTGGAGAATTTAGCGTACAGGCGATGCTCTCTAAGCTTCATCAATACCAGCCTTAAGTGTTCCGCATGATCTTCTTCGTTCTTCGAGTAGATGAGAATATCATCAAGATAAACCACAACAAATTTATCTAGGTACTCCATGAAGATCGAATTCATCAAGCGTGAGAATGTGGCGGGTGCATTGGTTAAACCAAAGGACATGACGGTGTACTCGTAAAGACCATAACGAGTAGTAAAAGCCGTTTTGGGAATGTCCTCGTTTCGGATTCTGATCTGATGATAACCTAATCTTAAATCCATCTTGGAGAAGACGGAGGATCCTGCAAGTTGATCATAGAGATCATTGATCCTGGGCAGGGGGTATTTGTTCTTTATCGTCGCTAAATTTAGCGGGCGATAGTCTACGCACATCCTTTCTGTTCCATCTTTCTTCTTTACGAACAGAACGGGACAACCCCATGGCGATGAGCTAGGGCGGATGAAGCCTTTTGCCAACGAAGCATCAAGTTGGGTTTTTAGCTCAGCCAACTCATGTGGGGCCATTTATATGGGCGTTTGGAAATTGGTGCGGTTCCGGGAACAAGATCCACTATAAATTCTACACATCTTTCGGGTGGCATGCCCGGCAGCTCTTCAGGAAAGACATCCGGGAAGTCACAAACCACCGGAATATCTTCAAGTTCGGGAAGGGGAAGTACATTCAAAGAATGCACTTGGGTTCTTGTTCTGGGTGAGGTATAGCTGATGGTTTTTCCCGAAGGGTGGGTGAGTTTCACGGATTTGCCTTTGCAATCCAGGTAGGCATTTTGTCTTGATAGCCAATCCATGCCAAGGATGACATCAATGTCTGAAGACTTGAGGGCTATGAGTGAAGCAAGGAATACTAAACCCTCAATTGCTATTTGATTACCATGGCTTACTCTATTAGTTTGCCATCTTGACCCTGGAGTTTGAATAACCATTGAGGTGGACAATTCAACAAAGGGTAACTCATGACGAAGTGCATAACTTTCCGACATGAATGAATGAGATGCTCCTGGGTCGAAAAGAACGGAAGTAGGAACAAAATTGACTGGTAGCGTACCAAGAATGACGTCAGTGGTGTCGTCAGTCTCTTCGGCGGCAACCTGGTTCAGACGTCCACGAGTGGCGGGAGGAGCGGGTTTGGCGGTGAAGACCTTCTGGGGTGGCTTGCCACGGCCATTGTTGTTGTTGTTGTTGCCTCCGGCACGTGGTGGAGCATTCTGGTTCTGGACCTGGTTCTGGGGGCACTCGCGAGAGTAGTGGCCTGCCTGACCACACTTGTAGCAAGCTCCGAAAACAGTGCGTGGAGCTGGGTGGTTTGGTGGAGCTGGGTGGAACTGGGTGGGTGGACGAGGCGCCAGATAGGATGGCCTCGGTGGGTTGTTCTGGCGGAACATGCTATTGGGAATCCAGATCTTGCGCTTCTGGGAGCCAGAACTGGATGAATTGTCATCTCTAGGATGTTTGCGGAAATCATTGGGGGTGTTCATGTCCTCTGCCTTGATGGCCTTGTTGACAAGGACCTGGAAGGTGGCAAAGTCATGAAGGTTGAGTTCGCGACGGAGTCCGGAGTTGAGGCCACGACGGAACCTCTCTTGTTTCTTGGAGTCGGTGGAGACTTCTTCGGTGGCATAACGAGCAAGTCGGTTGAACTCACGACTAAACTCGTCCACGGTTCTTCTGCCTTGAGTGAGGTTGAAGAATTCCTCACGCTTGCGGTCCATGAGACCCTTGGGGATGTGGCGCCCGCGGAAGGACGTACAGAATTCCTCCCAAGATGCTGGTGGTCCAACGGGACGCATATTCAGAACATTCTCCCACCAAGAGCTTGCTGCACCTTCAAGGTGATAGGTGGCGTAATTTACCTTGTCGCCATCTGCAACATGGTCGGCTTGGAGCTTCCTCTCGATGCTGCGAAGCCAGTCGTCGGCGTCAAGGGGCTCGGTGGAGTAACTGAAAACCGGGGGATGAAGCCGGATGAAGTCGTTCAGAGACACCAGCTCATTGCACTGCTGAGTGGTGTTCCGTGCGATGACTTCCAGCAGGTGGTGAGAGTCACGGCGGTTCCTCTCGACCTCCATCAGAACTTGGGCCATCGTGGGTGGGGGTGGAAGGTTGTCTTCCTCCTAGTTGTTCCCACGACCTTGGTTACGACCAACCTGGCCACGTGTTCCTTGAGACATCCTGAAGGTGAAAAACCAAAGTCAAACAGAGTTGAATTCAAGATTCTAATCAAGGTATTGAAGTACTGGAAGGATTACAGAGCAAAGGAAGTAATCATCTTGACAACATGGTGATAAAAGCATACAAGCCATATATTCACAAGCTGTCATACAAGCCATACATCGTTTTAGTACAAGCACTAAGCTAATACAAACGTGATGAAGATGATACATCCTTCAGAGGCACTCTGACTTCCTATACATTATTTATCTAAGCCTCTGGAACTTAGACACCTTGTTTACAATCTACTAGGATACTACTACATCCTCACTAAGTAAAACCACAGGCGGTCTCACTCATCTCCATCTCCATAGTAGTCCTCATAAAAGTTCCCCGCGTATCCCGGTAGCTGGAGGTGACCATCGGAAAACACAGAGGCTTGTGGACCCTGATACCCATTTGGGCAAGGATGGGGCCTAGGTCAAGTGTAGGGTGGAAGCAAAGGACCATGGGGTGGAAAAATGCCTCCAATCTCGGGCCAAGCAACTCGAGATGGCATCTGAGTCCTCACTGGATAGATCGCATCATACTCAACTGATCCCACGCTCACAAAAGGTGCCAAGAGCGTCAGTGCTCGATACAGACGAACTCGAGTGGCGTGGAGCTCGAAACGGAGAGTGCGTGCATCACGATCTCTGTCACTAGCAAACCTAGCAGTCACCTGAAGTGCTGGATCCTTTGCAGAGTGATCTGAGTAGAGTCCGGTGTAATATCCCTCTTCTCCTAGAAGTGCAGCTGGGATATAGCGGAAAGAAGTCTCTCTCAGCATGGTGTGCTCCTCTCTCAGCAGTGTAATACATGAATATGCAGCATCCTGCACAACCATGTTCTCGGTAACGCCGATGCCATGTCCAAAGTGGATAGGCTGGGTGACTCCAACGTGGTGCGGGTAGATCCGGACGATGCAGTGGAACTGCGTCTGGTTGAAGTCGTGGAACTGCTCCTCGATGGTGTACTCAGGGTACCATCGATATCCCACATAGGACATCATCTCGATCAACGTGGCGGGATGGCCACGCACACCGAGGCACCTGGTCAAACGAACAATCTGCCGAGGGGGAAGATCTGCCATCTGAAACAGAATGGAGTTTGCAAATGCATCAGATTATGAGATAAACCTGGAATGACTCGGACAGCATAACGGCTGTAATTGTAAGAAATGACAATTTCTTTCAATATGCAAACAACACTTACATGATACGATGTAAGAAATCAGCATTATAACAATGCTAGAAAAACCTGACACAACTTTCCTACGGCTATAAAGAAGCAATCAACGAGATGTGCTAAACAGACAGAGGAGAGCCTAGTCCTATCTTCCCGTAGAACAAGATGAGGGTGACTCAGAACTCAGAACGAAGGGGGTAAGGAGAAAAAAGAAGCCTTACGTTAATCCCTTGTATACCCAGAGTAACTATATAACTATACCAAGCAAGACTCAACTTCGGCCAAGGCTACTAGTCCTACAGTCAGTCCTGCTCTGATACCAAGTCTGTCGAGACCCGGGGTTAGCGTATGCAAGTACAGCTAAGACATAGTCATATGGAGAGCCGAGAACCGCACCCACTTGTCTAAGCAGACAAGGCCAAGCACTGAACATTCTCGGAAAGCATCGTACGTGAGGGGCATCCCATCCAGGCCGGATGATCAACTGAAATGGGTCCTCATCGTACGCACACAAGTCTACTGATATGGGTGGTGAACTCCCATATTCAAAGACAAGTCGCCTCAACCATACTATCGACTATCTCAAAACTCTTACATAGACTTACTCCAGCCCGATCACTTAGTCGGGGTCTAGGGCGGGCTCGATCGTACCACAAAGTGTGCACGAGACGGAGTCTCGAGCAATCGCATCGCGATGCCCCAAGCTGCGCACATCTAAGGGCCACTTGGTGTATGAAAGACCGCCAGCCAGAACACAACTAAGGTCTCGAAAACCCATACAAAGACATGCATGTTATAAACATACACGCAACACACATGCCTTGTATGAAAAGCAGGTACCATTGCAATTCTCTACAAAGTGTACATTTTATTTATAACTCTTATAGAGTACACACAGAGATCACAAACATGTGATCCAACATTACAACATAAAGCAGAAGCAAATTATGTCTGAGTACAGACAAGTTTAACAAATTGGCTTAAGAATCCTTATTCAAACACAAAGCCCTCCACGAGGGAACCAGTCTGCTGACTGGGACTAGACTAGCTTAACTTCAGTCGTCCAGCTCGATGAAGAAGCCACCTTCGGGGTCAGTGGCGTCATCTAAAACATAGATTAAGCAAACATGAGTACAAAGGCGTACTCAGCAAGACTTACATAGGAGCTATACTACTCATGCACAGGTGTCAAGGTAAAAGGAGGTGGGGTTCACTTGCAGAAATGCCAGCTTTGACTTGGCTAATCCTGAACTACGAGTACCAGACTTGAGGTAAGAAGCGTACACGAATCCACTACTTTCACCAACCAATACACCACTATGGTGCCTTCCTCGACTTCCCCACGAGAAAGCACGCCATAGCACTCACACTTATCTTGGTGTATTTTAGAAGTATCCGGTTCAAGTTATCTAATAATCAAGCTAAGCTTTCCAAGCAGTCCATAACCGCGGACGCGGCTATTCGAATAGTTTTGTTAACCTTGCAAGGGTGTACCGCTACACACACATGACCATCATTTACCGCCTTTGATCTCGACACCATTCAAGGGGTGCCAGCGAGGATGCTCACCACAACTGTTACCTCATAGCCTATCTAGTCCACGAAAGCCGCCTACTTGGTTGGCTACCACAATCGTGAACCCGGCCGGTTTACCGAAGTGGACCCAAGCGATGTGTGCGTGGTGCATAAGCCGGTCTCGGTTGAGCCGTTCTCTCACTTAGCATCCAGGCCACGAGCCTACCAGAACTCCGAACTACTGCGACATCTGGACATCGAAAAGATGAGTTAATAAGTTGAGAGGGGTCAGTGAGCCCAATGTGTGGTTGTACTCTTCATCTTGGATCACCACACAAGAACTCGGACTTAGGGCGGTGTTCAACGAGACAACCCACCGTGTACTCCTACACGGCCTCTCATCATTCACCTTGTATTAGGTCGATTCACCAACACTTTTCTACCATCATCCACATGATCACTACCATCCCGACTCACATCACAGTAACAACATGGTATCATACTAAGCATGCAAGAAGCAGTAACATTTGCAGGGGCCACATGATATCATTCAACTCCTACAGTTACTAGGATTGTGGTTTGCTTACTACTGTGACAAAATGATAGGTCATGCAAAGGAATGGGTTCATCTATGCAGTAGAATCGTAACATGGTGATCATCCTATACAATGCATAAGCGAGACATGAGAGGGAACTGGGATTTTATCGACATGATCAATGGGGTTTTGCTTGCCTTGCTGACGAGGTTCGGGCTCTGGATCTTCAGCGAAGGGGGTGACCTCTTGCTCCGGTTCCACCTCTACTCGACAAACAAAGCACGAAGTAGCAATCAATATGAATGCAATGCTCAAGCACATGATTGAATTTTAAAGCTTGAAGTATAAGTTTTGATGTGTGAGGCAATTCCATTTAAGTGGAATATATTGCATTTAAAATGCAAATTCAAACTCCACATTTGAATTCAACATTAACCAAGTGATATGTGATATAGTTTCATCATTTTAAATCATCTTCAAATGTGTATGATATTCCTCTGATGTGTAAGTGAAATGTAGCATGTTGCCATGGTTCAAGTTGCAAAATTATTTGAATTGAATTTGATTTAATTCCATTTAAATCAAATAACAAATGCTACTGATCACATTTTAAATTCAACTCAAACAGAGTTGAAAGTTGCATATTTGGAAAGATAATTTTCTCCTGATCATTTTTCATATATTATTTGTCCAATTTGGAGTTAATATGAATTTTCTATGAATTTCCAAAGTTTGGGGTATTTTCTGGAATTTCTGGAATTATTTTTAATTCAAAAATCTCTGGAAATTCATTATTGCGTAGGCATGACGTCACAGTGACGTGGGGGGTGCTCTGACCAGTGGGCCAGCCTTGTCAGTGTCTCAAGGGTTAACCCCGTTTTATTTAAATTAAACCGTGTTTAATTAGAGGGATTGGGCCCACTGTCAGTGTCACCAGGGGGGTCATTAGGGTTAACTTAACCCGGCCACGTCAGACCTGCCGGCGGCTAAACGCCGGTGGCCTGGCCACGGCGGTGCTGCGCGGTTCTGCCGTTCCCGTGGTCCAAACGAAGCGCCGAGACCACGGGAGCGAAGCCCGTGCTCTCGTACGTCTCCTGGTGTACGCCAGCGTCCAAGAAGACGACCCTAGCGACGGCGGTGACCTCGCCGGCGGCAAAAGAAACACGGGGATGAGGCAAACGTCGCCACGGTGCTCCAAAACCAGCAATCTTGAGCTCGTTCGACGCGTTAGACCACAGGGAAGACGTCGGACATGCGCTTGGGTACGTGTGCTTCACGGATGCTCGCCGACGATGAGCACGTCGGCTCGGTACTCCGGCGTCCATGGAAGCTCGAGCTAGAGGAGGAGAAGGAAGGCGTGGCTTGAGGGGAAACGCTCACCGAGATGCGGGGAGTACAACGGTGCAGTCGATGGAGTCGGGGAGGGCACGTAGCCGGAGTATTTGACAACGACGAGTCGCGGATCCGGCGAGGGCTCGAGGACGATTGCGACGGCTTGAGTCCAAATTACGGCTCTGCCTGCTTCTGGAAGAGGAAGTCGACGGCGGCGAGTACGAGGGACACCGTAGCTTGAGCTCTAGGGCACGGTGGCCACGTCTTCCACGGCGGTGCGCTCCGGTGAGCTTCCTGACGGCGACGAAATCAAACGAAGGGGATCGCGAGAGCGGTGGAGAAGAGGGGGAAGTGAAGAGGGCGTCCACGGGACGTCTCCTGGCGCGATAAGAACGCCTGGGAGGCCTCCAGGCAGGCAGGCTGCTGCCGCCGGCGTCGGCATGCGCTCCAGCGAGCTGCTTGCCGCGCCGGGGGAAGAAGACAAACGGGGGGCGCGGGCTGGGCTGGCTTGCTGGGCCGCGGGCGATGAGTTGGGCCGAATGGCCAGGTAAGCTCCCTTTTTCTTTTTCTCTCTGTTTAATCTTTCCTTTCTTTTTCTGTAATTTGTTTTGCCTCTAATAAAAATACCAAACCATTTTATTAAATGCTGAAAACTTTTATGTGGCCTCATAATAATATAGACTAGCCACTCATAAACTTTCAACATTTTTAAAATTCAAAAGATTTGAATTTTAAATCAAAAAGGGGTATTTCTTTAATTCCAAGGTACTGTTTGAATATTTGAAAAATCTATGAGCATGGGGTGGGTCCCACATCACTTGATATGTGATCACACTCATTTATAAGACTTTTCAAAACTCTAACATGAATTTTTGGAAAATATTTTTATCTGGCCTTTTGAATTAATTCATCTGGGGGGTGTTCCTTCTCCCATTTTGATTTTGAATTTGATTTCCTTAGAAATTTTGACATGATGCAAAGGCACTAGCTAATCCTAGCACATACCTAACAGAGGGATCTGACATACATCTACTAGGATTGTGGTTTTCTTACTACTGTGACAAGACGATAGGTCATGCAAAGGATATGGGTTCAACTATTCGGTAGAAACGTTATCAAGGTAATCATCCTAAAAAATGCATAAGCGATACTGGGAGGGAATTGGGATTTTATCGACATGATCAACGGGGGTTTGCTTGCCTTGCTGACAAGGTTCGGTATCGGGGTCTTACTCGGGTAATATGAACTCGGGTTCCGGCTCCACTTCTATCAGCAATATGACAATCATAGGATCAACATAATGTACAATGCACAAACACATGAATAAGATTGTAATGGTGATGATAATGGTACTGATGTGTTGAGCATTTCATTTTAAAGGAGTTGCAAATTCAAACTCCATTTGATTTATCGATGAATTTCAAATGCATTTGAATGCATGGAAGTTCATTTGAAAAGGTTGAGCATGAAGTGATGTGGTATAGTTGAGGTAAAGCTTCTGTTGTGTGGATGAATCCATCTAATAGAAGTGTGTTGCAAAATCATTTGCAAAACCACTCCAAATTTGAATTCAAATTAAAGCCATATGGATGTTTGCCACTGTTCACCCAATTTAAATTGGTCAAACATACAAACAAATTCCATATTCATAATCCTTGTATTTTTCTGATAGTTTTAGACATATTATTTGCCCAATTTGGAGTTAAAATGAATTAATTATGAATTTCTAAAGTTTAAAGTATTTTTTGTAATTTTCTGATTTCTTTTAAATTGGAAAAAGGTTTATTGCGTCAACATGAGGTCATGCTGACGTGGGGGGGGGTCTGACTGGTGGGGTCGGCCTGTCAGCCTCTGGGTTAAAATGCCTGGTTAGTTTGAACTAACCAGGGTGAAATAAGGGCCCTGGCCCACTTGTCAACGACTCTGGGGGGGGGGGGGTTAAGGCTAACCCACCGGCGGCTTGACGCCGGTGGCCTGGCCACGGCGGCGCCCTCGCCGGAATCGGCTAGGGGCCACGGGGAGGACAACGGAGAGCACAGGGGGGTTCCTCTCGCTCGCCCGCGTCCTCTGGTGCCACCTAGGCATCGAGGAGAGGCCCCAGGCCACGCCGGCATCGAGCTCGGCGGCTGGACGTGGCTCTGTTCATGGCAATCGGCGACAGAGAGAACGGGGAGAGGTGTAGAGAGAGGGAAATCGACGAGCAGCTCACGAGGGATGCAGTGGTGAGCTTGGGGAAGCCGGAGAAGGAGCGGACGGAGCTCGATTTGGCGCCATAGTCAGGGGTGGCCGCGGCAGCTCGTCGAAGTTGTCGTCATCGTAGTTTCCTCTCGCTTCAAATTGGAGCTGTGGCTCGAAGAAGTCGACCCCGGCGGATCGAATGGACAAGGTGGCGCGCTCCAGCTCGGCCGGTGGCCGCGTGCGTTCGTCTTCGGCGCTCCAAGGGTGTCTGCTAGGGTTGCGATTCGACGCGAGGAGGAAGAAGATAAGGACCAGCGGCTAGGGGGAAAAGAGGAGGGGCTTCTCCAGACGTCGTGTGGTGAGAGAGATAGTGGAGAGAGCCTCTGTGCTGGCGAGGAGGAGGAGGTGGCGGCCATGCCCAGTGCACGGCTCGGTCGTCTCTCCTTCTGGCGAGGAGGAAGAGGACAAGGGGATCTGGACCGGGCCAGAAGGGCCTTCGCCCGGGGCGACAGGTAAGTGGTTCTCTGCTCTTTTCTTTTTATTATTTCTGCAATATGTTTGACCTAGCTAATGAAATAGCTAGGCATTTTATTAAATACCAATATTTTTTATATGGCCTCATTAAATATAGAGCTAGGCACTTATAAAATTTGAGCACTTTTAAAATTCAAATAATTTGAATTTTAATTCAAATAGGGTATTTATTTAATTTCCAAGCCCTTTTTGGAATATTTGAAAAATCTTGGTGAATGCAGTGGGACCCACTTCACTTTAGATGTGATCATGCATATTTATAAGACTTTTCAAAAATACCAGAGGAATTTTTGGAAGAAATTTTTATCTGGCCTTTTTAATTAAATTCTCAGGGCTTTTCTTTTCCCCATTTTTGAATTTCTTTTGAATATTTACATGATGCAAAGGGTCAAGCAAGCCCTAACACTTACCCTAGTTGGGGTTCTGACAGGCTTCAATCTTCTTTCCTTGGGGCAGCCGGCCCGTGGCCGGGTCTTCTTTGTGCGCCATCCATAGGATAGTCGGCCCATAGATCTAATGACGGGTCATGGGCTTGCTCCATCCCCCCGAAAGATTCCTCGAAGTGCTGAGAATCCCCCGAGCGTGAAAAACATACAACCACCACGAGGGGCAAGGCGGGATATCACCCGTGCCGATACCCATCTCGATGGCACTTGCTGGGATGTGATACAAGCATGAAGAGACTTGAGAACCTGCACAGGGAAAAAAATGTTATGGACGGCATGACCGCCAGGCCCTCCTTCTAGAGCCATACGATGGGGATGCTATCAAGGCCCTCCTTCTAGCGCCACATGTTGGGGGTTGCTTCTCAGGCCCTCCATAGAGCGCCAGGTATCGGAGGCTTGGTGCTCCTCCTGGAAGGAGCGGTTTCCAGGGACCGCGCGAGACGCGAGCAAAACCCTCGGCGTCCCTCCACGCCCATCTGTTTTTCCTGATGATGGAGGTTGTTGTGGGGTCAAAATGGCACGGATGTCGTTGATAAGATGTGAGCAAACACATGTGTTTACCGAGGTTCGGGTCGTCCGGAGACTAAAAGCCCTACTCCTGCATGACTGATCTTCATTGCTCGTGGTGGAGTAGAATACAGGACAAGGTGATCTTCAGGGAGAAGATACCCTACAATACACTCCGGTATAACTCTCTCTCTCCTTCGTGGAAACTAGCTACCCTCTCAAGGGGAATCCTTGAGAGGCCTGCCGAGAAGTTATAGGGATGAACTCCTTTCCTTTATAGCTATGGATTCTTCTGGTAATGGCTTCGTCGGTGCCGTGGAAACAGGGGTCTCCAGGAACCTTTATACACGCGGTGCCAGACAGGAACCTTTCCGGAAAGATAATAGCACTTCCTTGAAGCAAGAGGTATCTCAGCACAAGTATTTCCGGAACTGTCTACAGGTTACATCCAACAGCGAATTCAAGTTAATACGCCTTCAAGATGGCCTAGAATATAAAAAAGTCCAGCATGAAATTTGTTGTAAATTTCAAGGGCTACAACTTTTATGTTGACAACTTTTTCAACCGAGGTCATTTGGGACCTCGAAAATATATCTCTACCACTGCTGTGCCAAAGTAACCAGAACATTACAAAGGCTAGCATACCGGCCAAGGAATGGCTGGCTTGAGGGCCAAGGAGCAGCTGGCTTGAAGACCTAGGAGTAGCAGGCTTGAAGACCAAGGAAGAATTGGATTAGGGGCCAAGCAGCCTAATCCTCCCCTATTATAAAAGACACATGACATCTAGAGAGTGGAGGGATTTTTACCATAGTCCTTCCCGGAGGACCAAGAGACATGTATCTACATGTGGCAGGCGCGAAGAGACACCTGGCGCGTGCCTCCTAGTGACTCAGCACCAGCCCGCAACCAATATTGTAATCATATCTCCTCAACAGTGGTGGCAACTGTGACGATCCCCTTGAGCTATAAAAGGGACACGTCGGCCACCTAATAGCCAACTTTTGGCTAATCCCCCTTCATTCTAGCTAGCCAAGGGTAGCATACAAGAGCGTAGTATAGGAAATCCTTCCCGGAGGATCACCTTGTACCTCATCTATCCACAAGAGAAGATCAGACAAGCAGGAGTAGGTCTTTTTGTCTTCGGACGGCCCGAACCTAGGTAAATTACTGCATGTTCATCGCCACTAGGCGATCCACCATTATGTTGTTCCGTGCACTACCCACGATGATCCCACATAAAAGGGAACCTCCGCGGTCCCCCCGGTGTCGCCGATATCGACAACTGGCGCTAGAAGGAGGGCTATCGCACACGTCAGCTTCATCATCTTCGCCTTAGTCGCGCAAGGACGGCGTCCAGTCGCCATCACACGTCTGCGCGGCTCCGCATTAAGACTGTGCTCAGCGCGCGGCTCTAGAGAGCGTGCGTGCAAGAGGAGGCCGCCGCGCAAGTTCAAAATCGCCCATCATCAAGCCAGCAGGGAGAAAGACTAACCATCAGCCATCTTGTTGCGTGGGTGAATCAGCGTTAGCACGAGATTTGTCGGCAAAAGTCGAGCCAAGCTCCCCGGGTTTCTACCATCGCTCCGCGATGTAGAAATAAACCCCGTCAAGAGTAGAGATATGCTCACCGGGTTTCTACCATCGCTCCGCGATGTAGAAATAAACCCCGACAAGAGTAGAGATATGCTCACCGGGTTTCTACCATCGCTCCGCGATGTAGAAACACTACTAGGAAAAGGCTAGTAGTAGCACCCCCTTTTGGTTTATCAGTAGTGCCCACGGGCGCGCTACTGATAGCACGCTACAACTAACTTGTAGCAGCAGCGCGCACGGGGAACCGCTACTGCTATGTAGGGTTAGCAGTAGCGTCTCCTGGCGGTGCCGCTACTAATAGCTTTAGCGGCAGCGCCTGCCTCTGTCAGGCGCTACTAGTAATATTTTTCATTCTTTTTCCATTTCTGCCTATTTTCTCCTATTTGTTTGTACATGTTTTATAGTATAATGCACACAATAGTATCATCAATTTATAGACATACACACCTCAATATCTCATACACAGACAATATTCTAAATCGATCATCCCATATATATTATCACATGATCATAATATCCAACGCAGAGTTTTTTCCTAGTTTAACTTCAATAACAACAAGTACGAAATCCATAGTATCCAACACAAAGGTTTTTCCTAGTGTAACTTTGATAACCTAATTGTTCCAATTCACTACTACTAAATATATATAGGACCTAATCAACACGGGAAGGTGAAAGGAAATAAAACCAAAAATAATGTCCATATTCTCCAAGTTAGAGCATAGAGAACAACTTGTCTCCAGGTTGTGGTTTCTTCTGCACCCGTATCTTCAACCATGCTTTGATTTTGACACAGCCATCTGATCCACTTTCAATGTAGTAATCATGTGTGAAAGGTTCCGTCCATGGCCGTGCACAAACAATTTGGACTTCGCCTTTCGATATCTGCATCCACCTAGGCGTACAATCTTGCGGTATCTTCTGTTGAAGAACATACATATTAGTAGCATAGTTACCAATAGAGTATACTTAATAAGAATGGCTTTTTTGACAATATAGGCTACTTGTAGAATAATAAAAATCTTAAGAAGTTATTCCATTAGAGCATATAGTCCTCCAACGTAAGGACAAATGGCATGTATGGTGCAAAAGGACGGTCAGCGTCAAAATAGTTCGCATACAAAGGTAAAAATTTGCGAACTTCGATAAATGCGTTTTGTTCATTCTTATATAGGTCGAAGCCACCATTATAGAAGGTATTATAAAAAATATTCTGTACTTATTCGGTGGCAAGAACATAAGCTAGCAATTATAAATGAGTTGTCTACATTTGGAAGCAAAGAAAATAAGTTGTAGAATTAACAAAATTGTTTTTTAACTAACTCACATGAACATGGAAGTGGAATCATGTCACCTAGTTCCATCGAAATTTCATCATCACGAAAAATATTGGAGCCTCGACGGCGATGTCCAGGATCAAATGCTATTTTCATATTATAATAAAATGCATATGTCTTGCATAATGCATCACATTTTGAACAGCCAAAGAATGTGGCATCTGGTTCATTGAAGATGTTAACCTTAAGAACGTAATGTTTCGTCTTAATGTTAACTTCTTTTTTAGTAGTTTCATCGAAATCTTGAATATTGATATTGTCACAATTGTGGCATCTTGCAAGGCAAGGGATGCACTATTTGAATTAGAAAAAAATGATATGTTAAAACATAAACTTAAGTCATGCATGCACCATAAGAAGAACATGTTGTTTAAGTTGCATACCGTACGATTTTGTAACCCAGAGCTAAGCGTGAGGACGAAGTATGTGTCTGCTTCATCCAACACAACATCGTTGCATCGACCAGATTCGTCGTGACAATACTCGCACTTGGGAGACATTCTGTGTGTACATAATGTATTTTAATCATCGACATTTTAAAAATGGCGAAATCAAATAAAAATGAAACAATAATATTTTATCATATAATATCCCTAATACATCTCGAATAATCCAGTCAATGCAATAATAATATCACTACTAGATCTCTACTCCAACATCTCGAAAATTCACTAATACATCAAACTCGACGACGACCCGGAGCCAAGCTGCGGGCGGTAAACACCAACAGATAAGGAACCGCCACAGGAACATACATCAAGTGAGAGCCGTGAAGAATATGCCAGGTATTGGCCGTGGAGAACCCGCCGTCCAACGCAACCAAGAAGCGACGGACGTGCTTTTACTCCTCCCTGACCGGGCGACGTACCGCCTCATCGGGGGCCGGCTCCCTCTGCACCAATTGTGGCCCATGTGACCACCACCAAAGAAGATCTGGGTCGACGACAGGACCCGAAATCCTCACCAAGCGGTGCGCCCCAGAAACCACATCCCAGTGCCAGCCCGTGGGAGCCCAGTCCCGGACATTACGAATCCCGTCAAGCAAGTGCTCTCCGCCGCGGCGACGGGGATGCGGGCCAGGCATCATCGCCGAGAACTTATTTAATATACAAAGTTTTATTAAAATGAACGAGTGAAAAATTTATACTAACTAACAAATTAACAAAATAAGACAAAAGTGCTTTTAAATAATGCCTCATATTTAGATTGGACACATAAGCGATTCAGGGGGAAGCGTGACAGCTACCCAAGTAGGATGCACAAGTTCCGTACTTGTACATATCACAAGGGTAGTTGCACGCTCTCCCCTGATGTCACATAATGTCACAATATATTTAAATCATTGGCATTCAAAAAAATGCAAAAGTAATTATTAAAAGTAATTTGATGCTAAAACACCGTTTAACTCCCGTTTGGACAAATCTCAAGCACTGGATATGTCCTACTTTTCTAGCACAAGTCATGCCGAAATCTATGGAAATTTTCGGCATGACATTTTCTAAAAATTTGACATATCGAGCGCCTGAAATTTGCCGGAACGGAAATGAATCGACATTTCGGAAAAACAATTTAAACTCAATATGCTAACAAAAGGACAATTTAAACTACACAAGCACCTCACACACATAGTTAAACTAGAGGAGGATCACTAATGATCTTGTGTGCTACTCAAGTTACAATATTATTTCCCTAGTAATAATATGAACCCTAACAATGCATCCATAGCAATAAAAAATTTTCATAGAAATAGCAATTTTTCAAACTCTAAAAATGCTTGAGGTAGAGGTGGATGCGGGAGTGGGGAGGAGGCGAGAGATCTCACCTGGGATGGAGGCGGCAACGGCGTCGAGTGTACGGCTGCGATGGCGTCGAGTGGACAATATCTAATAACCTAACAAAAAATATAGGACATTTTTAACATGTGCTTTACAGATTTTGTAAGTAAAAACATAAAATTCTACTTTGCAATTGTTTAACAACCTAACAATAGTCTCGGGCAAGGGGTTCATGCATTTATAACAAAAACCGTTTGCCCATGTTTCAATCTAACAAACATCCTAGATTATGTATCAATCTAACACAAATCTAACAAAAATCCATATTATGTTCCAATCTAACAAAAATCTACATTATGTTTCAATCTAACAGAAATTATACGAATTGAGAGAGGGGATTGAGCAGGAGAGACTCACTAGTGGGCGACGACGGCGTGGAGGAGCGGAGCGGTTAGGGAGGCGGGCGGCGGCACGGTCGGGGCGGACAAGAAGCGCGGCGGCGGGTCAGGGCAGCATCGCCTCCCCAAGAGAGACGGGCAGCTGGTATATGTGGGTCGTTGGATCCACCTTAGCAGCAGCGCGTGACATGTGGGGGCGCTACAGCTATGGCAATAGTAGTAGCGCGCTTTACAGGGAGGCGCTACTGCTGCATCTTGTCAGCTGGGTTTGGTGGGGACCACCTTTCGAAGTAGCAGGTCCCCGAAGGAGGCGCTACTGAAAAAGGCCTAGCACTAGCGGGCCTCCATAAAAGGCGCTCCTGCTAATTAGCAGTAGCGCCCTCAGAAGAGGGGCGCTACTGTTAAGCCTTAACATATAAGCTTTTTCCTAGTAGTGAAATAAACCCGGCAAGAGTAGAGATATGCTCACTGGGTTTCTACCATCGCTCGGCGATGTAGAAATAAACCCCGGAACGAGTAGAGATATGCTCACCGAGTTTCTACCATCGCTCCGTGATGTAGAAATAAACCCTAGCATGAGTAGAGATATTCTCCTGGGGTTTCTACCATCACTCCGCGATGTAGAAATAAACCGCGACAAGTGTCAAGACAAGCTCACCGGGTTTCTATCACCGCTCTGCGATATAGAAATAAACCCCGGCAAGATCTCCGCGATCTAGCAAAGCCACCATTCTATCCTCTTACATGGGGTGTCGAGCGCACCACGCGCTATAGATAGAGACTACACCACTATCAGTGCTTACATGTCTGTTCTCATATGCTCGTGGACTGTTATCTTGTCCTTCGCCGCAATAGTTATGGAAGGGTCTTAAACAAGTTATCACATAAAACCGGATGGTCCTTTTTGAGTAATGAAATTTTCTAATCCTGCATCCGTCCAGCTAGAGACTGGAGATGAAGTCCCCGTAAATGACTCATGAAACATCGAGTGTATGCGGAAGTATCATCTTCGTAAGTTCTACCCGTAAGCATCTTGTTGTTGCGGGATTTTGTCCTCAGCAACAGGCAAGTAAAAAGCGGCCTCCGGGTCCAAATTCATAAATAAATCTCAGCATTTTCCAGGATGTTTATTCTCGAACGGTTATCAATATTCCGGATGTTTCTTCCCGGACGGTTATCAATATCCCCAAATGTTTATTCCCAGATGTTTATTCCCGGACGATTATCAATACTAGTCATCAACCCGTCCGCCTGAACGGGCAAGTTATTTGGAAAATACTAATACAAACGCATTTTGTTTTTTTTATATGTGCATTTACAAATAGATATAGTTGTCACGGAAGAAAACATTCTCATTTCTTTGTACATGTGCCAAAATCACATGCCAAAACCAAAATGTTTCTTAGAATTTTACATGAGCCAAAGCATATGCTAAAATAAATAAATAAATCATATTTCTTAGAATTTTTCAATATGCTCCTGCATTTGTTCACTTTCCTAGTAGATATATACATTGTTGGAGCTTCCCGAGGAAGGAGAAGAAACTCACGCACACAAGAACTGGAGGTTGAAGAAGATAGAACACGCAGAGTCGTTTTGGCACACATGAACACTTGTGCCTTTTTCTCTGATTCTGCTTGAACTACCACACAATGGATTACACGGCTTAAGTAGCCAGAATTACCGGGCCAACACGCAGCCACTAACCCACTTCTCCATACCCCTAGTAGAAAAAATGGCTTTGGTTTAGGCCTCTCTAGCCCATTAGTTCCGGTTGTGCCACGAACCGGAACCCATGGGTGTCATACGTCCCGGTTCGTGCACCCAGGGGGCCGGCCGGGCCTCGTGGGGCATTGGTCCCGGTTCTTCTGGGGGCATATGTCCCGGTTCCAGACAAGAACCGGGACCAATGGGCCTCGCTCCTGGCCCACAACCATTACTCCCGGTTTGTGGCTCGACCCGGGACAAAAGGCTGGCCATTAGTATCGGTTTCATCCACAAACCGGGACTAATGATTTGGCTATATATACCCCTCACCGCCGAGCAGAGCACTCCACTGGTGCTCTGTTTTTTCGAGGAGGGCAAGGGGAGGGCTTTCTGGTGCTCTAGCTCACCTCCAATGCACATGATGTGTTCGATGAAATGCCCGAGCTACACTACTTAAAATTTCTCCTCTCCAAACTCGACCTCCAAGCTTCGTTTTCCTCAAGATTTGTCTAGGTTTAGCGATTTATCACGTCTCGTACACGTCTTCACCACCGTCGATCGCCCACGCCAATCTCATCGTCGGCACCACCGTTGTGAGCCTCTTGTTCTTATTTTCTTTCTAAAAGAAAATAATTCTTACTTTTATGATTAGATATATATACTTGTCTAATTTTCTTATTGCTTTTTATTATTTCTTTTTATTATATAGTACGATGGTTATGGTATCTGCACATGTCGTCCCTCGTCATGTCTATGATTCGGATGTGGTATATATTATCTTGTAAAAATATTTGGTTCATTTTTTATGACAATTATGCCGACCAACGTGCCATAGATTTTATTTATCTAGGAGGTAGTTGAACCGAAAATTCCTACCGACCGTATTGTCGAGAGGTTAAATTTAGTTGAAGAAGAAAACAATTACTTGAAGGAAAAAATAAAAAGAATTGAGGAGGAGAAGATGATATTGGAGTTGTATGTTGCGGATGTCATCAATGATAACAAGATTAAGATGGATGCAATGGGCTTCAAGATTAGAAAGATTAGAAAATATGCAATTGATACCCAGGCTTGGTATCATTATGCCGTTGGTTCAATTGTTACCTTCGTTGCGATTATGATCACATTTGTTGTTGCATTGAAATGTTTTACATAGTTTAAATGTATGGCTTAGTTAGATGCTCTAGAGAGCTGTATGTTGTTCAATGAGAACTATGTATGTACTTTGGTTTTACTATGATGATGAACTTCTATTAATTTGGTCACTTATCTATTCATGATGTTCTGTAATGGTTTTTGACACACTTAATTATATATAATGCACGCAGATGAACCGGCAATGGATGTACGGTGACAAACACACCTCCCAGTACCTTAAGGGCGTGCATGAGTTTCTCGAATAGGCTGAGGAAAACAAGCAGAATGGTTTTATCTGTTGTCCATGCCCTACATGTGGGAATACGAAGTCTTACTCTGACCGGCAAACCATTCACGCCCACCTGCTTTATAAGGGATTCATGCCACACTATAATGTTTGGACCAAGCACGGAGAAATAGGGGTTATGATGGAAGACGGCAAAGAAGAAGAGTACGATGAAAACTATGTGCCTCCTGAATATGGTGATGCTGCAACGGGGGAAGAGGACGATGTGACTGATGATGATCAAGAGGAACCGGACGAGGTGCCCGATGATAATCTCCATCGGGTCATTGTTGATGCAAGGAGACAGTGTGAAAGTGAAAAGGAGAAGATGAAGTTCGATCGGATGTTAGAGGATTATAAAAAAGGGTTGTACCCCTATTGCGAAGAGGGCATCCCAAAGCTCGGTACCGTACTGGAATTGCTGCAGCGGAAGGCAGACAATGACGTGTCTGACAAAGGATTTGAGAAGCTACTGAAAATACTTCAGAAAAAACTTCCAGAGGATAACGAATAGCCCGACACTACGTACGCAACAAAGAAGGTTGTGTGCCCTCTAGGATTGGAGGTGCAGAAGATACATGCATGCCCTAATGACTGCATCATCTACCGTGGTGCGTACGAGGATTTGAATGCATGTCCGTTATGCGTTGCATTGCGGTATAAGATCAGACGAGATGACCCTGGTGATGTTGACGGCAAGCCCCGCAGAAAGAGGGTTCCTACAAAGGTGATGTGGTATGCTCCTATAATACCACGGTTGAAATGTCTGTTCAGAAACAAAGAGCATGCGATGTGGTTGCGATGGCACAATGAAGACCGTAAGAAAGACGGGAATTTGAGACACCCCGCTGATGGGTCGCAATGGAGAAAGATCGAGAAAAAGTACCGGGATAAGTTTGGACATGACCCAAGAAACATATGGTTTGGTTTAAGCGCGGATGGCATTAATCCTTTCGGGGAGCAGAGAAGCAATCACAGCACCTGGCCCGTGACTCTATGTATGTTTAACCTTCCTCCTTGGATGTGCATGAAGCGGAAGTTCATTATGATGCCAATTCTCATCCAAGGCCCTAAGCAACCCAGAAACGACATTGATGTGTACCTAAGGCCATTAGTTGATGAACTTTCAGAGCTGTGCAATGGAAACGGTGTACGTGTGTGGGATGAGCACAAACAGGAGGAATTTGACCTGCATGCGTTGCTGTTTGTAACCATCAATGATTGGCCTGCTCTCAGTAACCTTTCAGGACAGACAAACAAGGGATACCATGCATGCACTCACTGTTTAGCTGACGCCGAAAGTATATACTTGGACAACTACAGGAAGAATATGTACTTGGGGCATCGTCGATTTCTTCCGACTAACCATCAATGTCGTAAGAAAGGAAAGCATTTCAAAGGCGAGGCAGATCACCGAAAGATGCCCGCCATGCGTACCGGTGATCATGTACTTGCAATAGTCAATGATTTACACGTAATATTTGGAAAGGGTCCCGGTGGACTATCTGTTCCGAATGACGACGAGGGACACGCACCCAGGTGGAAGAAGAAATCTATATTTTGGGACCTACCCTACAGGAAACACCTAGATGTCCGCTCTTCGATCAACGTGATGCATGTGACGAAGAACCTTTGTGTGAACCTGCTAGGCTTCTTGGGAGTGTATGGGAAGACAAAAGATACACCGGAGGCACGGGAGGACCTCCAACGTTTGCACGAAAAAGACGGCATGCCTCCAAAGCAGTATGAAGGTCATGCCAGCTGCGCTCTTACCAAAGAAGAGAAGGAAATTTTCTTTGAATGCTTTCTAAGTATGAAGGTCCCGTCTGGCTTCTCGTCGAATATAAAGGGAATAATAAATATGGACGAGAAGAAGTTTCAGAGCCTAAAGTCTGATGACTGCCACATGATTATGAAGCAACTCCTTCCGGTTGCATTGAGGGGGCTTCTACCGGAAAACGTTCGATTAGCCATTGTTAAGCTATGTGCATTCCTCAATGCAATCTCTCAGAAGGTGATCGATCCAGAAATCCTACCAAGGCTAAGGAGTGATGTGGCGCAATGTCTTGTCAGTTTCGAGCTGGTGTTCCCACCATCCTTCTTCAATATCATGACGCACGTCGTAGTTCATCTATTCGACGAGATTTTCATTCTGGGCCCGGTATTTCTACACAATATGTTCCCCTTTGAGAGGTTCATGGGAGTCCTAAAGAAATATGTCTGTAACCGCGCTAGGCCAGAAGGAAGCATCTCCATGGGCCATCAAACAGAGGATGTCATTGGGTTTTGTGTCGACTTCATTCCTGGCCTGAAGAAGATTGGTCTCCCCGAATCGCGGTATGAGGGGAGACTGACTGGAAAAGGCACGATTGGAAGGGACTCAATAATATGCAGGGACGGACATTCTTGCTCTCAAGCACACTACACAGTTCTACAAAACTCTATCTTAGTGGCCCCGTATGTCGATGAACACAAGAACAGTCTGCGCTCCAAACACCCGGAGGAGTGTGATGACTGGATTACACATGAACACATCAGGACTTTCGGCGATTGGTTGGAAACGCGTGTCAGAGCTGACAACACCGTTTGTGATGATTTGTTCTTGTTGTCCAGGGGACCATCTTCAACTGTATTGACTTACAAAGGATACGAGATAAATGGGAATACATTTTACACGATCGCCCAAGATCAAAAGAGCACCAACCAAAACAGCGGTGTCCGCTTTGATGCAGCAACGAGAGGGGAAAGGACACATATGATGGTTACATAGTGGACATATGGGAACTTGACTACGGACATGACTTTAAGTGCAAATGGGTCAATCTGTCAGGAGGCAGGGTACAGTTAGACCCACAGTACGGAATGACAACAGTGGATCTAAACATTCTTGGGTACACAGACGAACCATTCGTCCTAGCCAATGATGTGGCGCAGGTTTTCTATGTGAAGTACATCATACAATGAGCCAAAGCGCCGCATAGTTCTTTCGGGAAAAAGAGACATCGTGGGATTGGAGGGAAAGAGAGACAAGTCTGGAGATTATGAAAAGTTTCATGAAATTCCCCCCTTCAAAGTCAAGGCTGATCCAAGCACCCTATTAAGGGATGAAGCATATCCATGGTTGCGGCGCAATAAGCAAAGGACACAAGCCAAGAAAAAGTGAAGACTGATGAAGTCAGAAAGGGTGCATAATGAATGCAAAAAATATCTGAGTTCAAATAAGTTTAGAAAAATGAAATGCCGTTGTAACACATGAGTTTTCATCTGAAACCCTCGTACTTCGAAAGAGATGGTCCATTTTTTACACGAAGTGCATCCAGCTTTTGCCGTAACCCTCTCAACTTTTGCACACATGTTATGTGGGTCAAATGATGATACCATGCCAAGTTTTAACCTTTTTTGAATTCAGTTGTAGTGCTTTCCAATTTTAGGGTCATTTAGCCAAAAATAAATCATTAAATGCATGAAAAAGAGCAAATGAAGTCAGAAAGGGTTGAAATTTTTTAGTATGTGGCTTTGAATGATGCATATTGAATACACAAAAAGTCTTGAGTTCAAATAAGTTTAGAAAAATGAAATGCCTTTGTAACACATGAGTTTTCGTCTGAAACCCTCGTACTTCAAAAGAGATGGTCCAGTTTGTACACGAACTACATCCATCTTTTGCCGTAACCCTCTCAACTTTTGCACACAAGTTATGTGGGTCAAATGATGATACCATGCCAAGTTTCAACCTTTTCTGAATCCAACCCATTAGGAAGAAGCACACGGATCGCGTGTTTCTTTCAAGCTCTTGTGAGTCGTTGGATCAGGCTTCTGAGCCTTTGGATCCAACCAATCAGGAAGAAGCACACGGATTGCGTGTTTCTTTCAAGCGCTTGTGAGTCGTTGGATCAGGCTTGTGAGCCGTTGGATTAGGCTTGTCGTTGCCTATATATATAGCCGACCTCTAGGACATTTTCGACACTCAGTTCATCGGCCGAATACAACCCATTCAGATCCTCCTGCATACGTTCGACGGTGCATTTGATATGCTTGCACTCATGAGCCACCGTCGGGCTGTATGCATGCGAAATCGTGTGTTTTGTTTATCTTATATATATCTAGTTAGAAATCTTTCACTTCATCAACCAAATACAAATCATTTGGATTCCGTGCATACGTCCGACGGTGCATTTGATATGCTTGCACTCATGAGCCACCGTCGGGTTGTATGCAGGGGAAACCTCGTGTTTTGTTTGATTGGAAAACAAAAACAAAAAAGTATAGCAATTTCATTATAGGACGTCAACGGAAGAATACTCCACATCATGTACACCGTCAAGGCAAATTTCAGACGGTTCTCTCCTGGTTGACAGATCCGACAAAGCCTAACGACCAGGAGGGGATCGTCTATAATACCTGTACGGGATTTTCATCCCATACGGGTTTACAGATGGTCCCCGCCTCGTGGGAACATCTGGCAAATCTGCCAACCAAAGGAGGTCCGTCCGAATTTCTCCCGGACAGAGTACAGGATACATATGAATTTCTCCATGTACGTCCTTTAGTGAAAGTGTTATGCTAAGATAATTCCGCGCGGACCTGTGCTTATAAAAAGGTCTAACTCCATTTCGGCTAGCGAGGTGGTACTAATTTTAGTTGCTTACAGGGGACCTTTAGTAACGGTTCTGGGAACCAACCGGTACTAAAGGGTTAGTTAGTGGTTAATTACGGTGGGAGAGGCCTTTAGTACCGGTTGGAGGCACCAACCGGGACTAAAGGTCCTTTTTCAGAGAAAAATAATGCCACCTACTGGGCTGACACGGCCTGGATACGAGTAGAAACCCACTAATGGGCCAGGATCCAATACCGCAGCAGACCCAGAAGGCCCACAGGAAAGCAGTAACAGAGTAGGCCCGAAAGCCTGCGGTTGAGAGGAGCTCGAAGTGGTACGCGCATCAGTGCTTATAAACCACTCCGACTGTCACTCGACTAGCGAGGTGGGACTAAACATCCCACTGGACCAGCAAGTTTTTTCCCGGTTGGTAGAACCAACCGCTACGAAATGTGGCCTTTTCTTCCGGTTAGTTCCACCAACCGGAACAAAAGGTCGGCTTTGGTACCGGTTCGTCCCACCAACCGGTACCAAAGGTCTCGCTTTCCCGCCAATTCGGTTGCAGAAAAAGAACTTTGGTACCGGTTGGTGGCACGAACCGGTACCAAAGGTTTGCATTGGTACCGATTGGTGCCACAAACCGGGACCAATGCTTTTGGTATATAACTGGCACTTAGGATTTTTCAGTTCTCATCTCGCCCTTTGCCCCTGACGACTACGGAGACGAAACCGACGCCGTCAGGCTGCCCAACCGCCGCGCCGCACCGCCCCCGACGACGGCGACAACCTCGCCAGCGCCACTCCCGTTGTGAGCATCGTCCCCCCTCTCTCTTGCAATTTCCGCGCGCCTGCCGCTGCTGCGCCATGGCCGGGAGGGGGAGCTCCTCTCGTGCACCGCCATGGCCAGGAGGGGAGCGTCGGCCGCCCGTCGCCGCTCCTCTCCGCTCCAACTGTCCCTCGGTGCCCTCGTCGCCGGCCATATGGCGTCCATGGCCACGGCCATGGACACGGCCATGGCATGCGTGTGCCATGGATGCATATGGCTGTAGTGGTGGTGGGGAGAAGATTTTTTTTAATTAAAAGAAAAAAGAAAATATATTTTTTTGTTTTATCAAAAAAAATCAGTTTTATAAGTCTCAATTTTACTAAGTTAAAATGTTCTAGTGTTGGGGGGGGAAGAAGAAAAGAGGTAGAAGAAGGAAAAAGGAAAAGGAAAAAGGAAAGGGAAAAAGAAAAATAAGAAGAGGAGAAGAAGAGGGAGAGGAAGAAAAAAAATAGGAGAAGAAGAAGGAATAGAGGAGAAGAAGGGGTTGAGGGTCGTCGAGGGGTCGTCGAGGGGTCAAGGGTGGTCGAGGGGTCGAGGGTCGTCGAGGTGTCGAGGGTCGTCGATGGGTCGAGGGTCGTCGATGGGTCGAGGATCGTCGATGTGTGTCGAGGGATCGTGGATGGGTCGAGGGTCGTCGATGGGTCGAGGGTCGTTGAGGGGTCGAGGGTCGTTGAGGGGTCGCGGATCATTCAGGGGTCTAGGGTCGTCGATGGGAAGAGGGTCGTCCAGGGGTCGAGGGTCGTCGATGGGTCGAGTATCGTCGATGGGTCGTGGGTCGTCGAGGGGTCGAGGGGTCAAGGGGTTTTTCGCCTTATCCTCACGCTTTCCATCAGACATCAATTGCATGGGTGTCTGGCTCCGGGAGTCATGCCACGTTTTCCATCAGACATCAATTGCGCGGGTGTCTGGCTCCGGGCGTCATGTCATGTTTTCCATCAGACATCGGTTGCACGGGTGTCTGGCTCCGGGCGCCATCTTAATTATATAGTTTTATTTTGCAGAAACTATGGACGATCATCCAAGAAACTTAAAAGAAGAAGATTTGTTGGGGGCAACCATCCGCGAAGGACCGTTGTTAGAACCGTTGTTAGTGCGCGACGTCCTCCGGGAAGGAGGTGATGTCTTATCGTTTCTGAACGACACCGATGGTCAAGAAGAAGAGGGTGAAGCAGGCTCCGGTGATCGCATAATGGAGGTGGAAGGACCTTATGATGGCTCCGGTGAGCGAACGGAGGAAGGAGACGACGGCTCCGGTGATCGAACGGAGGAAGGATTTGTTGCAAAGTCCGGCGAGGTATATATATTAATTGATGCATTAATTTTTTTGGTATGTACACATTTAACTCTCTTCTTTCTTCTTTTCTAGCCCTCCGGATCCGGATCGAGCCAAATCTCGGTAATGAGACGAGGCCCGAAGAAAAAGTTACGCTCGGATGAAAGGTTCACGGTCACCGGCATCCGTAGAGCTGGCCAACCGATTGAACCCAGCCTGACCAAGGAAGCATTTTCTGCTCAGTGCGGGGTTCTTGTTAGGGACATGATCCCGATCACTCTGCACCAATGGAATAAGCCGAAGGGTGGAGACCCTGAAGTGTCATTTGTCATCGATAGACATAAAGATGATCTTTGGACCGCGCTAAAGGAAAAATTCACCCTACCGGAAGAGGAGCATCCGGAAAAGCCAGTTATAGAGCAAAATGTCAAGGCTCATGCTCTTAAGAAGATGGCGGATCTATTCAGGAGGTGGAAGAATGAGTTGAAAACAACGTTTGTCGACAAAGAGAAGACTCGAGAAGAGAACAGTGTCCAGCATTTGTGGCCCACAAGACATCGGAGAAGAGTAAGAAGATGTCAGCGATAAACAAGCTAAATCCTGCAAAGAAGAAGCATCACCATCACACGGGGTCAGGTGGATACCTCAATGCCCGGTCGTTGTGGGACAAGGCTGAAAAGGACCTTGTGATAAAGGGATCGTACCGGAGACATTGAACTGGTTAGAGCGTGTAAGGAATTTGTTCTTCGGGGTTGGGGGAACCTTGCACCTTGAAACAGGGAAGTGTGTTTGGACAGACGAACAACTGGACATACCGGTTGTAACAGCCCAGTTTTCACGAAAATAAAAAATTTTGTTTTCGGTGTGAATTGTTTGATTGTGTTATTTGTTTGCGGTGTTTGCATCCCCGTTTTATCGATCGGCGATTAATTTTTCCCCTCTTATCTCGTACGGGACGGAGACCGACCATTGCCACCCTGACACTCGACCTCTGCGACACCGGGTTTCACACGATCACCGTCGCAAAAACCGCCGAGACCAGCCGCAGCCGACGGAACGAAAACCCCATTTAATAAATAAATGGGTTATTTTTATAGCGCGCCGGAAAGTGTTTTCGGAACGGTTCCAGCGCGAGGTGAACGCCTCTGGCTCGACACGCTGATCGCGCAGTTCGAAGTTTTACCCGAACCGGAGGTACTGCGGACCCCCGGTGGTCAGAAACGTGAGCACCGCGCGCGCGAGAGAAAAACCAGAGATGTTTTTGCAAACTGCCAGCCACCGTGGCTATATAAAGACCCCCACACTGCCACCCATTTCTAGGGTTTCCCTAGCAAAAAATTGCAGCCACCCCCCTCACATTGCCCCAAAAATACCCCATTTTCGTGTTGTTGCTAGCCCATCAGATCTGGACCGTCAGATCGTCCGATCTGACGGCCAGGAGGCCGCCACATCACCAGATGGGCATCTCCCGTGGAGGCTCTCCTCCCTGCCCGAGCCACCATGCACGAGCCATCCCTGCGCTTTCTCCTCCCCGGCGCGCCGTCGGCAAGGCGCCTCCCCGCCTCCGGCCAGGTCACCCGCTCCCCCCCCGCGCTCCCTTTCCCTCTCTTCCTTCTTCCTCCTCTCCTCTCTAACCCATCTCTCTCCATCTGCTTTGCCATGGCCTCCATGGGTGTTCGTTCGAGCTCGGGCACGCCACCAACCACACCGCACGGCCGGATCCGAAGACCGGCGCCCTGGATCAGCCCATCCCCGGCTTGCCCGTCGCTTGCACCGCCCCCTTGCCGCCGGACTTCGCTGGAGTCGGCCGGCAACCAGCGCCGCCACGGAAAGCCCCGTGCGGGACGAGGGCAACCAGCCGCTGCTCGGCTCGGCCCGGGAGCGGCCAGCCCAGCCGCCACAGCCACGTGGGCCGAGCCCAGCCGGCCAGCCCGCAAGGCCCAGCAAGCCAGGCCGGATCCTCCCCTCTCCAGCGGCCACATGGGTCGAGCCCAATTGGGTGAGGCCCGAGCCTTTTTTTTCTGTCAAGTATTTTCCTTTTTTCCAAAATTCTGCTAAGTCTGGAAAGTATTGCTGTTGATCTGTTTTTGCGATTAGATCTGCGATTAATCCGTAGCCCGGATGAACGTGCCCCCAAAACGAAAGTTGCTCATTTTTGCGTGCTCTAGCATTCGTATGTAGAAATTTTTTGCATTTGAGCTCATCTTGATTGTGTAATTGTGTGCTGAAGTGGGCATCAGGCCGTTAAACTGCTACAAATTCCTGTTAAGTGTTGTTGTTTATATTTTGTTGCAACTTTGCATGATGATTGTGACTCATCCATGAGGCCTATTGCTTTGATTCTTTCTCCTATGTGTTAAGCATCATGTGTACTTCAATTACATGCATTAACTTGCCATATTTTGGTGCTCTAGCTATATTAAATCTTGCTGCAAAGTGGTGATCCTGATGTTAATGTGCTGCTGTTGCTGAAACTGTTATTTTGTTGCAACTTCGGTCGACGAGTGTGTCGCGACCGTTTATCGGATTTGAGTGATTCCAATTGCATATTGTTAAGCATCATGTCTAATTTCATCCCATATATTGCATTGCCATGATATGCTTTCTGGTCATATAGATTTTCTACTCCAAAGTTGCTATGCTGCAATTTTTTACAGCCACCTCTGTTTTTCATTAAGTCTGTTACTTTGTGATGCCATGTTGTTTGCTTAATATCTTTTGATCTATGATGCCTATTTGCATGATTATTTTTGCCATGCCTTCTCTGCCATGTCTACTTTAATTGCAAGTCATTTGTGAGCATGTTTGCACTGATTAACCTGTTTATGCATTGCTCTAAATTGTGCTTCGTGATGTTGGCAGTTTGTGCCCGTAACTTGTTTTGCATGTATCTTTTTAACCGTAACTCCGTTTGGAGTGTGCCTTATATGTAACTTGATTAGTTTTTCGTGTACTTTGTGTTTATGCTATTGTTTTCTGCTGTTAACCAACCTAAAATATGGTTTAGGGCAGAACAGTACCAAATGTTTTAATCATCGTGCGGCACTTAGTGTTATGCCATGTTTAGGTTGTGCCTAACTTAAATTGACTAGCATAGATAGTTTACTTTATGCTTCACCTCTTGCCATGTTTGTGTGCTATTCCATGCTTGCTTGAGTTGCCATGTTAACAACCGTTGGTTGATCACCTGTAGCTAAACAACTTGAACCATCGTAAACGTGCGGTATCGTCGTGTGTGACGAGTACTCCACTTAAATTGTTAGTAACCGCTCTCGACGGTAGGTGCGATTTCTCGTGTTGCTTCTTGTTGATGCTTGCTCGTGTTTGCCTAGTAGTAATAGATGCTTGCTCGTTGATTGCTTTCCAGTGTTTATCGTCTTGTGTGCTCCCGCGGGTACCTTCGGAGACGATGCGAGCTTGCGATCGGCTACACCTTCGGAACCCGACTTATCAACAGGCAAGGACTATACATTACTTATGATCCATTCTATTTCAGCCAGCGGTTTGCATGCTAGTCTAGGTTAGGTTCGATGTTTGATCCTACCCCATGTTTACAACCTCTTTCAAACCGATACAGCCATGTCCCTTCCCAGCAAACCTTGTACTGCTATGTTACTATTGCTCGTTGCTCAGCCCCTGCTTAGTATGCATACTTAGGATGATACGATGTTACCCTGTTACTCCTTGGTTAGGGATATCACATTATTATATTGTTATTGATGATATGATTATCATAAAGTTGACTATATTCGACGAAGGATGGAAGGTCTAGGCTATCCCGCCCCAACGCTTTGTTCCATTCAAGTCACCTAGGATCCGAGTTCCGGGTATTGGTTTTAAGACTGAGCGTGCCTAACCGCGTGTGGGATTTTACGGGGTCCCCTTTTCTTCTCTATCTATCTTCAAGCATTTCTAGTGGTGGCCCAAGCTGATTTACCATTTGAAACCGTGTGTGTGCTGGTCGTACGCCAGTAGTTTTCAAACAACCCGGGCCAGCGGAGACATGGTTTCTCTTGTTGGTCCACCCCAGGGAGCTAGGGGGTTGTCCACATCTGTTTGGGAAACTAACCCGACCTCATCCCGACGGTAGAGGCCGATTCGAGAGCGCGGCCGGCTTTTGAGTTGGGTGTCGACTCACCGAGGGCCACCCGGATTTGTTCGTTGTTAGCTAGAGGGACTTGTCATTTCGGATCTCTTTGAACTAAATCATAAAATGGTTGCCTGTGATGGGTAGCAACTGAGAGAGATGGGCGTGCGTGCGGAGCCTTGTAATGGGCAGTTGGTACACCCCTGCAGGGTTAAATCTTTTGGAGAAGCCGTGTGCACGGTTATGGACGACTTGAGACATACTCCTTGTTCATAGACAACAACAACTGAGATAATCTTAATATAACTTGATCAACGTGTGCCTTGACTGCTTCTTCTTCGTCGGGATGCGAAGAGGAGGACAAGGATAGGATAGGTGTTATGTTTGCGTAGTAGTTGATAGCAAGATTTGTTGGAGGCGATTCCTCATCGAATGCTTGGCTTCTTATCTTACTCTCTAGATCGTTAGCCACTTCATAAATGCTAGTGCGGAAGCAACCTCACCACTTACCCCTTCCTTACCGTAAACTACTAGTTGTCCTAGAATGACGAGCGATGAAGTCCTTGCTGGGTCAGATGACCACTACAGTTGGATGCTGAGTACCTCTGTACTCATGATACTACCCCCAAACTCTTTTCAGGGTTCTTGATCGACAACAGGTATGGTGATCGACATTTCACGTGGAGACTCGACGACGACTAGTTAGGCGGATCCCGGCGGAGGGCCTGGACCCGTGTGGTTATGGGATCGATGTTTTTCTCTTTGCCAGTAGGCATTTGTTTGTAGTCTGTACTCAGACATGTACCTTTCGCTGTTGTATTGTATTAAGGCAGTTGTATGCCGATTGTATGAGATGTTGTATCCTTGTATCTGTAATGTTGTGATATCATGTTGGAAATCCGGGGCATATGGCTTTTTCATATGTCGCGGGGGGACCGATATGTGCTTCGTCCCCGGATCTGGGTGGAAACACCTAGATCTGGAACAGTACCGCATATCGGGCCTTACACCGGTGAAAAAGCTTCGGGAATTATTCGCCGCATCGCGGGAAGGGACGTTCGTTCCCGACAGAGAGAACGACGAGCTCACAAAGGCCGTTGGGAATCCTAAGCACCCAGGACGAACACGAGGCACGCCAGGCTCCGTTCTGTGGAAGCATGGGTTTCCCGACGCAGGCAATTATAGAAGCAGGGAGAGGAAGAGGAAACAGGAGCTCAACGATATGCAGAAGCTGCATGCAAGAGTACAAGCACTAGAGGAGAGGCATCGAGCTGACGAAGCTACCCTAGAAGCTACCCCGCCATCTCAGCGTAGAAGCAGTGTGGCTTCCACCGAGCTCATTGTGCAGCCTGATTTGGCAGCTCCAAGGTACCCCGTGGATGAAATCATGGAGGCTCAAGTTTGCCACCTTAAGAAACCATTGCTACGCTTCAAACCCATGGTGGCTATCGGCCATGTTGCACCTCCTCGACCCAACGGAACTTTTCACTTTTGTCCGATTCCACAAGGCTATGTTGTTGTGATGGTCGATGAAATAGTGGAGGGATATGAGGAGATCGAGCTTGAGTAACCTACCGGCGAATATGGAACTCTCCTGGAGAATGCTCTGAGGACTTCATGTCTATGGCAGAAAGAATTCATCAAACTTCCGAACTGGACGGCACCTTCGCCTCCCCCTCCTCCTCCGGCGAGTAAGGGCCCACCTCCTCCTCCGCCTCGGTCGAGTAAGGGCCCGCCTCCTCCTCCGGCGAGTGACCAGGGCACGCCTCCTCCTCCGGCGAGTAAGGGCCCGCCTCCTCCTCCGGCGAGTGATCAGGGCACGCCTACTTCTCTGCGTCCTCCTTTGGCGAGTGATCAGGGCACACCTCCTTCTCCGCCTGCGTCGGCGCATCCGAGCAACCCGCCTCCTCCTTTGCCACGTCAGCAAGAGCAGAAGAGAGCCGCCGCCTCCGATCCGGTTGCTCCGGTGCCTGATCTTAAACAACAAAGGAAAAGAGTCGTCGTCGCTCCAGCGTCTAGCAGTACAACCAGTGGCGGGAAGCGATACAAATATGGTCCATCATCTGTCAAGCCTCTTGAGAAGTTACCATACGAGAAGAGCTCGGAGGAAACCGCGAAAATCGTTCAAGCCGAAGTGGATGCCTGTTTGAAAAATAAAAAACCACCTCCGCATCTGAAGATAGATGACTCAAAAGCGAAGCGCACTTTGGATGCCCTGAAGCGACCAACACCGGTTCCGCTGGATGACAACTATGTCTGCACTCTGAAAAAGAAAGCGCAACAAGCAGGCCGGCTAGGAACCACTGCAACTGACAAAAGGAGAGAAAAACAAATTGTAATAGGGAAAACAATTCCCCAGCTCGGTGAACAGGCGAACAAATCGTGCCCCCTGCTGCAGGTGTCTAGAGATATCGTCGTCGCAAATCTGCCGGCCGGGATGGTGCCCGGTACCAATCCTGATGATTACCTGGCGGCCAGGATGGTGCCCGGTACAGAACCTGGTGATTACCTGCCCGACGATACAAATTTTGATACACTGGAGGTAGTGGACGAATACAAATACCGGTACGGGTGTCCTCTCGTCACATCACCTATTGAACAACTACCAACGATGATGCGAAGATTACTTCAGTGGTACATGAACGCCTGCAAGAATTCTGAGTACGATAATTTCATGGTTATTGTTAAAGACAAGCAGGACCTCGTTGGACTTGACTTGTTGCCGGTTCCATTTGAGGAGTTATTCCAGCTTTACAATCGAAGGGTTGTCGATAAAGTAATCGTCACTTGCTACTGTCTATAAGTACTATTTCTTTAATTAAGTCTTTATATATAGCTCAGCTCTTTCATTGCATGTACATATAATTCACTATATCATGCAGATTGAAGATCGTGGAATGCAAGCAAAGATAAATCTATAATATTGGGTTCATTAACCTAAATCTCTTTAATCATTTTGAGATTGCAGCATTTCCCAAACTAGCCGTGGCCAACTTGCTACAATCTTTGCTTCAACATCAAAACAAACAAACAAAAATCTAGCCTTACAACATCAAGTGAGTGTTACTGTGCATATTCAGTTTTCGTTATTTACTCGAGGTTGTAGTAATGTAATTGATGAGTTATGCATGCGTGCGCAGCTTCCACTTTATTATCGTAGAGTTTATGCTTGAGGAGGGAGTAGTAAGCATCTTAGACTCAAGACGAAAAGATCCCGAGACGTATGAGGTCGTCACTGAAATGCTTAAGAAGTAAGTTCAATCGATCATTATCGCACCATTTTGACAACTTTGTTCATTTTCTGATATCAGGTAATAATTATTTTTTATGTCTGCCAGGGTTTGGATACAGTTCACCAAAAAAGCTTTGGGACTGCCGAAGGATCTGAAATTTTCAAACCCGAAAGTAAGTACTACTAGTTAGTTCCGCGCATCTCCCATTATATTGATTCTGTAGTTTCATCAATACCATTTATATAATGCTTGATTATCAGTTTGATTGACCACTATTTCTCGTAAAGTGGTTGTGGCAGGAAGAAGGGACTAATCTTTGTGGGTACTACATTTGCGAGTACATATACAACGCGACGATCTCTCAGAATGCCGGCTACTCTAAAGAACAATTTAAAGTGCGTAAGCAATAATATTCTTAATTTTATTTTATTACCATCATTTGTGTTGAGTTTCATTCATATATCTGTATTGACCCCCCTTCTTCGAATTAGATTTGGGAGTTGCAGCAAGAACTCCTACCACAAGATCGCATAATAGCAATTCAAGAGGAATTGGCGGGATTCTTTGTTGACCACGTCATAAAAAAAGGCAGAGTATACCATATGGAACTTAATTTCACAGCTTAATTAGGGTATTTTAAGAGAAGTTATATTGTATATATGTAGCCAGTAACGTCGGATAGATATTCGAAAACTTGTTGTTCGAACTATATCTCGGAGAAGGAGATGTCGATCACTTCTCTCTGTATATGTTCATGACGATCTTCTGTACTTAATGGTTTAATTCCTTCATTTTCTTACTAGCTAGCTAGCATGTCGACCAAGTCCTCTCTATACGTATAGTACGTAGCGTCGACCAATCACGGAGATAAGAGAGGACACCTCTCTCTATTAATTAGCTACCTAACACAAACCCCTAAATTAACCCTACAAAACACTCAATCCCCCCCCATCTTAAAAAAAAAACCCAGCCCCTGAAAAGCTGACGCGTGGAATCTTTTTGGTCCCGGTTGGTGTTACCAACCGGGAAAAAATGCCCTCCCGCCTGATCAAGCCGCAGAGGCCACGTGGAGCCTCATCTGTGCCGGTTCGTGGGAAAACCGGAACTAAAGGTTTTGGGCATTAGTTACGACCCTTTAGTCCCGGTTCCGGAGCCGGGAGAAATGGGCATCTGGAACCGGGACAAATGGGCCTCTTTCTACCAGTGTACACACACACAACCACGTACAAGCCCATTCACAACTACTTCCTATTTCTACTCAACCGACTAGCTACACTTGACCAACTACCCAATCTCAGAACGTTTGGATATACACGTACAAGACCAAGCCACAACTAATTTCTCCCGACTCTTCCTCCTCTTCGATCTGCCACATGACTCGGTTGCCACGCCTCCACAGTGTACAACTAGCTGGCTAATATATCCATGTAGATAGACTAATCGCTAATGCAACGGCACATACACACATTAGTGCCACCACATCACATGCAGGGTGCCATGCGACACACACAACTTGGCATGGCTCAACTTGCCGTGCACTCAACACTTTAGTCCAATATGCATCTATGGCTTAAAACAAACTGAAGTAAACATGATGGAACTCTAAACAAGAAGGTTAACACTAACATATATTAATTATATAAATATGTTTTCAAGAGAATGAAACACACATATATTAATGCCTCTAATAATATTTTGGGAAAAAAATAGTCCCGCCTTCACCACATATTAGGCATCAACTTCACAGACAAAATACATATTTCATTATGGTTCTGCTATTGATATTTATTCGTCCTATATACGTTACTATATTTTGCTAAATGTTGTCAGACAGAATCATCTTTGATTCAGGACAAAAAAACCTATAGAAAAACATATTGTGCGTAACTATCACTAGTAGAAAACAGGGCTTTGGTTCAGGCCTGGCCAGCCCATTAGTTCCGGTTGTGTCACGAACCGAGACCCATGGGGGCATACGTCCCGGTTCGTGCGCCCAGGTGGCCGGCCGGGCCTCGTGGGGCATTAGTCCCGGTTCGTCTGGACCCTTATGTCCCGGTTCCAGACAAGAACCGGGACCAATGGGTCTCGTGGAGCATTGGTCCCGGTTCGTGGCAGGAACCGGGACTAAAGGCCATGTGGATATATATACCCCTCCCCCGCGAGCAGAGCACTCCACTGCTCAGTTTTTTCCTGGAGTGTGAGGGGAGGGCTTTGTGGTGCTCTTGCTCACCTCCTATGCACATGAGGTGTTCGATGAAATGCTCGAGCCACACTACTTAAGCTTTCTCCTCTCCAAACTTGACCTTCAAGCTCCATTTTCCTCAAGATTTTTCTAGGTTTTGCGATCCGTCACGTCTTGTTCCCGTCTTCCTCACCGTCGATCACCCGCGCCGATCTTGTCGCAGGCACCACCGTGGTGAGCCTCTTATTCTTATCTTGTGTCAGGACCCTCTGTTAGGTAATGTGCTAGGTTTAGCCAGTACTCTTGCATCATGTCAACATTTCAAAAGAAATCTTTGAAATCAAATTCAAAATAAAAATGGGAGAAGGAACCCCCCCCCCAGATGAATTAATTCAAAAGGCCAGATAAAAATCTTCTCCAAAAATTCATGTTAGAGTTTTGAAAAGTCTTATAAATGAGTGTGATCACATATCAAGTGATGTGGGACCCACCCCATGCTCATAGATTTTTCAAATATTCAAACAGTGCCTTGGATTTAAAGAAATACCCCTATTTGATTTAAAATTCAAATTAGTTGAATTTTAAAAATGTTGAAGCTTTATAAGTGGCTAGTCTATATTATTATGAAGCCATATAAAATTTTTCAGCATTTAATAAAATTCCTAGCTATTTATTTTAGCACAGCAAAACAAATGGCAGAAAGAAAACAGAAAGAAAAGAATAGGGGGCTTACCTGCAAAGAGGCCCGACTAGTTCCCTACCGGCCCAGCCCACCTCCCCTCCCTGTCGTCTTCTCAGGCGGCAAGCAGCTCGGTGGCCGGCATGCCGCGGCCGCCACGCCACATGCTTGCCTGGCGCCCAACGAGCCCTCTAGACGCGTCCTGGAGACACCTCGCAGCCGCCCCAGTTCATTCCCCCCCCCTCCACGAGCTCCCTCCCCTCCTCTCTCGCCCGATTCGTCGTCGCCCGAGAAGAACACCGGAGCACCGTCGAGCCCCCGCGTAGCCATCGACGCCGAGGAGCCCCAGGAGCCTGTCCATCGTCTTCACCGCAGTCGTCTTCGTCTTTGAGCAAAGTAGGAGGAGCTGAAGCCCCCTGGAGCTGCTGAATCGTGTCGTCGTCTTCGTCTACGGCCGCCGCGCAACTTCGTCGATTCCGTCGCCGTTGAGCCACCCCAGCCATCGACACCACCTCTGTTGAGTTCCTGGTGAGCTCGGGATAAAAACCCCTCTCTTTACCCCCTCGATTGCTTCCTCTAGCCATGGCCGCCATGAGAGCCGAAGTTCCTCGCCGCCGGGATCCATGGCGACGTCCAACGGATACGAAATCGAGCCCGCCGTGTTGTCCATCACATTCCCCGTGCTCCACTTCTTCGAACCAGCCTAGCCCCGCCTCGATCCATGCCTTGTAACGAGATCCTGATCACGGCATAGCTCGGTCGCCGCAGAACTTGACGCCGGAGAGCGTACAGTGCACCCCAGCACTTGGGATCAGTCTCATTCGACGCGCAACAGCAAGGGCTTCGATCTGGAGGACTCGGCGCTTCAAATGATGGCCGGAATCACCGTCCCGTGCAGCGCCGCCGTGCTGGAAGGTCGCCGGCGTTTAACCGCCGGTGGGTTAGCCCCTAATCACCCCTCTAATGACCCCCAATGAGACTGCTAGTGGGACCAGTGGCTTAATTAAGCCACTGGATTAACTTAAGCCAGCGGATTAACTCACCCAGCCACTGACATGTGGGACCCCCTTGTCAGCCCCCCCCCTGACATCAGCCTGGCGCAATAAGTCATTTAAATGAATTTCCAGAAAATCAAAATGAATTAAAGAATTCCAGAAATTCCAAAAAATACCCCAAACTTTGGAAATTCATAGAAAATTCATATTAAATCACAATGGACAAATAATATATGAAAAATGATCAGGAGAAAATTATCTTTCCAAATATGAAACTTTCAACTATGTTTGAGTTGATTTTAAAATGGGACCAGTAGCATATGTCATTTGGTTTATTTGAAAATAATTCAAATTCAAATGAAATGATTTTGCAACTTGGACCATGGAATTATGCTACAATTCAACCACACTTCAGAGGCATATCATACACTTTTCCAAAAGGTTCAAAATGATCAAACAATGTCACATGCAACTTGACTAAGTTGAATTCAAATGTGGAGTTTGAATTTGCAATTCAAATTGCAATATACTCCATTTAAATGGAATTGCCTCACACATCAAAGCTTATACTTCAAGTTTCAACATTCAATCATGTGCTTGAGCATTGCATTCATATTGATTGCTACTTCGTGCTTTGTTTGTCGAGCAGAGGTGGAACCGGAGCAGGAGGCTGCCCCTTCGTTGAAGACCCAGAACCCGAACCTCGTCAGCATAGCAAGCAAACCCCCATTGATCATGTCGATAAAATCCCACTTCCCTCTCATGTCTCGCTTATGCATTGTATAGGATGATCACCATGTTACGATTCTACCGCATAGATGAACCCATTCCTTTGCATGACCTATCATTTTGTCACAATAGTAAGCAAACCACAATCCTAGAAAATGTAGGAGTTGATTGATATCATGTGACCCCTGCAAATGCTACTGCTTATTGCATGCTTAGTATGATACCATGTTGATACTGTGATGTGAGTCGGGATGGTAGTGATCATGATGATGATGGTAGAAAAGGGTTGGTGAATCGACCCTAATGCAAGGTGAACGATGAGAGGCTGTGTAGGAGTACACAGTGGGTTGTCTCGTTGAACACCGCCCTAAGTCCGAGTTCTTGTGTGGTGATCCAAGATGAAGAGTACAACCACACATTGGGCTCACTGACCCCTCTCAACTTACTAACTCATCCCTTTCGATGTCCAGATGTCGCATTAGTTCGGAGTTCTGGTAGGTCTGTGGCCTGGATGCTAAGTGAGAGAACGGCTCACCCGAGACCGGCTTATGCACCACGCACACATCGCTTGGGTCCACTTCGGTAAACCGGCCGGGTTCACGATAGTGGTAGCCAACCCAAGTAGGCGGCTTTCTCGGACTAGATCGGCTATGAGGTAACAGTTGTTGTGAGCATCCTCGCTGGCACCCCTTGAATGGTGTCGATATCAAAGGCGGTAAATGATGATCATGTGTGTGTAGCGGTACACCCCTACAGGGTTAACAAAACTATTCGAATAGCCGCGTCCGCGGTTATGGACTGCTTTGATTATTAGACAACTTGAACTGGATACTTCTAAAACATACCAACATAAGTGTGAGTGCTATGGCGTGCTTTCTCGTGGGGATGTCGAGGAAGGCACCATAGTGGTGTAATTGGTTGGAGAAAGTAGTAGACTCGTGTACGCTTCTTACCTAAATTCTGGTACTCCTAGTTCAGGACTAGCCAAGTCAAAGCTGGCATTTCTGCAAGTGAACCCCACCTCCCTTTACCTTGATACATTTGCATGAGTAGTATAGCTCCTATGTAAGTCTTGCTGAGTACGATTTTGTACTCACGTTTTCTTAATCTATGTTTTAGATGATACCACCGACCCCGAAGGTGGCTTCTTCATCGAGATGGATGACTGAAGACCAACTAGTCTAGTCCCAGTCAGACGACTGGTTCCCTCGTGGAGGGCTTGTGTTTAAATAAGGCTTCTTAAGACATTTGTTAAACTTGTCTGTACTCAGACATAATTTGCTTCCGTCTGTGTTGTAATGTTGGATCACATGTATGTGATCTCGGTGTGCACTCTATAAGAGTTATCAATAAATATGTACACTTTGTAGAGAATTGCAATGATACCTGCTGTTCATACAAGGCATGTGTGCTGCGTGTATGTTTATAACATGCATGTCTTTGTATGGGTTTTCGAGACCTTAGTTGTGATCTGGCTGGCGGTCTTTCATACACCAAGTGGCCCTTAGATGTGCGCAGCTTGGGGCATCGCGATGCGATTGTTCGAGACTCCGTCTCGTGCACACTTTGTGGTATGATCGAACCCGCCCTAGACCCCGACTAAGTGATCGGGCTGGAGTAAGTCTATGTAAGAGTTATGAGATAGTCGATAGTATGGTTGAGGCGACTTGTCTTTGAATATGGGAGTTCACCACCCATATCAGTAGACTTGTGTGCGGACGATGAGGACCCATCTAAGTTGATCATCCGGCCTGGATGGGATGCCCCTCACGTACGATTCTTTCCGAGAACGTTCTGTGCTTGGCCTTCTCTGCTTAGACAAGTGGGTACGGTTCTCGGCTCTACATATGACTATGTCGTAATGGGACTTGCATACGCTAACCCCGGGTCCCGACAGACTTGGTATCAGAGCAGGAATGACTATAGGACTAGTAGCCTTGGCCGAAGTTGAGTCTAGCTTGCTATAGTTATATAGTTACTCTGGGTATATAAGGGAACAACGTAAGGCTTCTTTTTTTTCTCCTTACCCCCTTCGTTCTGAGTTTTGAGTCACCCTCATCTTATTCTACGGGAAGATAGGACTAGGCTCTCCTCTGTCTGATTAGCACATCTCGTTGTTTGCTTCCTTATAGCCGTAGGAAAGTTGTGTCCGGTTTCCTAGCATTGTTGTAATACTGATTTCTTACATCGTATTATGTAAGTGTTGTTTTCATATTGGAAGAAATTGTCATTTCTTACAATTACATCCGTTATGCTGTCCGAGTCATTCCAGGTTTATCTCATAATCTGATACATTTGCAAAATCCTTCTTTCTGTTTCAGATGGCTGATCTTCCCCCTCGGCAGATTGTTCGTTTGACCAGGTGCCTCGGTGTGCGTGGCCATCCCGCCACGTTGATCGAGATGATGTCCTATGTGGGATATCGATGGTACCCTGAGTACACCGTCGAGGAGCAGTTCCACGACTTCAACCAGACGCAGTTCCACTGCATTGTCAGGATCTACCCGCACCACGTTGGAGTCACCCAGCCTATCCACTTTGGACATGGCATTGGCGTTACCGAGAACATGGCTGTGCAGGATGCTGCATATTCATGTATTACCCTGCTGAGAGAGGAGCACACCATGCTGAGAGAGACCTCATTCCGCTATATCCTTGCTGCACTTCCAGGAGAAGAGGGATATTACACCGGACTATACTCAGATCACTCTGCAGAGGATCCAGCACTTCAGGTGACTGCTAGGTTTGCTAGTGATAGAGATCGTGATGCACGCGCTCTCTTTTTCGAGCTCCACGCCACCCGTGTTCGTCTGTATCGAGCACTGACGCTCTTGGCACCCTTTGTGAGCGTGGGATCAGTTGAGTTTGATGCGATCTACCCAGTGAGGACGCAGATGCCTTCTCGAGTTGCTTGGCCCGAGATTGGAGGCATTTTTCCACCCCGTGGTCCTTTGCTTCCACCCTACACTGGACCTAGGCCCCATCCTTGCCCGAATGGATATCAGGGTCCACAGGCCTCCGTGTTTTCCGATGGTCACCTCCAGCTACCGGGATACGCGGGTAACTTTTATGAGGACTACTATGGAGATGGAGATGAGTGAGACCGCCTGTGGTCTTACTTAGTGAGGATGTAGTAGTATCTTAGAGTATTGTAAGCATGGTGTCTAAGTTCGAGAGGCTTAGATAAATAATGTATAGGAAGTCAGAGTGCCTCTGAAGGATGTATCATCTTCATCACGTTTGTATTAGCTTAGTGCTTGTACTAAAACGATGTATGGTTTGTATGACAGCTTGTGAATATATGGCTTGTATGCTTTTATCACCATGTTGTCAAGATGATTACTTCCTTTGCTCTGTAATCCTTCCAGTACTTCAATTCCTTGATTAGAATCTTCAAATCAACTCTGTTTGACTTTGGTTTTTCACCTTCAGGATGTCTCAAGGAACCCGTGGCCAGATTGGTCGTAACCAAGGTCGTGGAAACGACTAGGAGGAAGGCAAACTTCCACCCCCACCCACGATGGCTCAGGTTCTGATGGAAGTTGAGAGGAACCGCCGAGACTGTCACCATCTGTTTTAAGGCATTGCACGCAACACCACTCAGCAGCGCAATGAGCTGGTGTCCATGAAAGACTTCATCCGGCATCATCCCCCGGTTTTCAGTTACTCCACCGAGCCCCTTGACGCCGATGACTGGCTTCGCAGCATCGAGAGGAAGCTCCAAGCAGGCCATGTTGCAGATGGCGGCAAGGTCAGCTATGCCACCTATCACCTCGAAGGTGCTGCTAGCTCTTGGTGGGAGAACTTTCTGAATATGCGCCCCGTTGGACCGCCTACATCTTGGGATGATTTTGCACGTCCTTCCGCGAGCACCACATTCCCAAGGGTCTTATGGACCGCAAGCGTGAGGAGTTCTGCAACCTCACCCAAGGCAGAAGGACTGTTGACGAGTTCAGTCGTGAGTTCAACCGACTTGCTCGTTATGCTACCGAAGAAGTCTCCACCGACTCCAAGAAGCAAGAGAGGTTCCGTCGTGGCCTCAACTCTGGACTCCATCGTGAGCTCAACCTTCATGACTTTGCCACATTCCAGGTCCTTGTCAACAAGGCCATCAAGGCAGAGGACATGAACACCCCCAACGACTTTCGCAAACACCCTAGAGACGACAGTTCATCCTGTTCTAGCTCCCAGAAGGGAAAGATCTGGATCCCACACAGCATGTTCCGCCAGAACAACCCACCGAGGCCATCCTATGTGGCGCCTCGCCCACCAACCCAGTTCCACCCAGCTCCACCAAACAACCCAGCTCCGCGCACTGTTTTCGGAGCCTGCTACAAGTGTGTTCAGGCAGGCCACTATTCTCGCGAGTGTCCCCAGAACCAGATCCTGAACCAGAATGCTCCACCCCGTGCCGGAGGCAACAACAACAATGGTCGTGGCAAGCCACCCCAGAAGGTCTACACCGCCAAACCCGCTCCTCCCGCCACTCGTGGACGTGTGAACCAGATTGCCGCCGAAGAGACTGACGACACCACTGACGTCATTCTTGGTACGCTCCTAGTCAATTATGTTCCTACTTCCGTTCTTTTCGACCCAGGAGCATCTCATTCATTCATGTCGGAAAGTTATGCACTTCGTCATAAGTTATCTTTTGTTGAATTGTCCACCCCAATGATTATTCAAACTCCAGGGTCAAGATGGCAAACTAATAGAGTGATCCATGGTAATCAAATTGCAATTGATGGTTTAGTATTCCTTGCTTCACTCATAGCCCTCAAGTCTTCAGATATTGATGTCATCCTTGGCATGGATTGGCTATCAAGACAGAATGCCTACCTGGATTGCAAAGGCAAATCCGTGAAACTCACCCACTCTTCAAGCAAAACCGTCAACTATACCTCACCCAGAACAAGAAACCAAGTGCATTCTTTGAATGTACTTCCCCTTCCTGAACTTGAAGATATTCCGGTGGTTCGTGACTTCCCGGATGTCTTTCCTGAAGAGCTGCCGGGCATGCCACCCGACAGATGTGTAGAGTTTATAGTGGATCTTGTTCCAGGAACCGCACCAATTTCCAAACGCCCATATAAAATGGCCCGACATGAGTTAGCTGAGCTAAAAACCCAACTTGATGCTTCGTTGGCAAAAGGCTTCATCCGCCCTGGCTCATCGCCATGGGGTTGTCCCGTTCTGTTCGTGAAGAAGAAAGATGGAACAGAAAGGATGTGCGTAGACTATCGCCCGCTAAATTTAGCGACGATAAAGAACAAATACCCACTTCCCAGGATCAATGATCTTTATGATCAACTTGCAGGATCCTCTGTCTTCTCCAAGATGGATTTGAGATTAGGTTATCATCAGATCAAAATCTGAAGCGAGGACATTCCCAAAACGGCTTTTACTACTATTTATGGTCATTACGAGTACACCGTCATGTCCTTTGGTTTAACCAATGCCCCAGCCACATTCTCACGCTTGATGAATTCGATCTTCATGGAGTACCTAGATAAATTTGTTGTTGTTTATCTCGATGATATTCTCATCAACTCGAAGAACGAAGAAGATCATGCCGAACACCTAAGGCTGGTATTGATGAAACTTAGAGAGCACCGCCTGTATGCTAAATTCTCCAAGTGTGAATTCTGGCTACCAGAAGTGACCTACTTAGGCCACGTGATTTCTGCAAAAGGCATTGCTGTGAATCCCGAGGGAGTTCAGGCCTCCTTGACTGGACTCCACCTGAATCGGTTAAGAAAGTTAGGAGTTTTCTTGGCCTAGCCAGCTATTGCCGTCGCTTCGTCGAGACTTTTGTAAAGTTGCAAAGCCTCTAACTGAACTCCTCAGGAAAGATAAGAAATTCTTATGGACTTCCAAGTGCGAGGAAAGCTTTCAAGAGCTAAAAAGAAGATTGACTTCTGCACCTGTACTTGCACCTCCAGACACCAAAAAGGATTTAGAAATCTATTGTGATGCATCACGGCAAGGGTTAGGATGCATACTTCTGCAAGATCGACATGTGGTAGCTTGTGCTTCACGCCAGTTGCGGCCACATGAAGAGAACTATCCTACCCATGACCTTGAACTCGCTGCCGTAGTTCATGCCCTAACAACTTGGCGACATTACCTCCTTGGTAATCGTTGTGAGATTTATTCTGACCACCAAAGCCTCAAATATATTTTCACCCATCCAGATCTTAATCTCAGGCAAAGACGCTGGATTGAGTTGATAAAAGATTATGACGTAGGAATTTCTTACACCCTAGGCAAAGCTAATGTCATGGCTGATGCACTAAGTCGTAAGTCGTATTGTAACAACCTCATGTTACAGCAGTATCAACCACTTCTTCGTGAGGACTTTCGCAAACTCAACCTTGAGATTGTTCCTCATGGCTATCTTTCTACCTTGGTGGCGAAACCAAATCTTGAGGATCAAATTATAGTTTCCCAAAGGCGTGCACGAGGTGTTCGCCGGATCAAGGAGAACATTGCTAGCGGAGTTGCTAAATGTTTCTCCACAGATAGTAAAGGAACGGTTTTCTTTGGAAATCGTTTGGTAGTACCTAAGAATAGGGAACTAAGGCAAATCATCCTCAAGGAAGCCCATGACACACCCCTCTCGATTCATCCCGGTAGCACAAAAATGTACCGAGATCTACGCCAGAGATTTTGGTGGACTAGGATGAAGAAAGACATTGCTCAATTTGTTGCCGAATGTGATGTTTGTCGTCACATTAAGGCAGAACATCAAAGACCTGCTGGTACACTTCAACCTTTGTCTATTCCCGAGTTGAAATGGGACAAAGTCGGTATGGACTTCATCACCGGCTTTCCAAGATCCCAGAAAGGAACCAATGCCATCTTCGTTGTCATAGATAGGCTTTCCAAAGTTGCTCACTTCCTGCCGGTTCGCGAGTCTATAACTGCTAGTTAGTTAGCAGACTTGTACATCTCCAGAATTGTATCGCTTCACGGTGTTCCTTTGGAAATCAATTATGATCGTGGTAGCATTTTTACCTCTAGATTTTGGGGAAGCTTTCAGAATGCTATGGGAACTCATCTCTCCTTTAGTACGGCTTTCCATCCTCAGTCTAGCGGTCAAGTCGAAAGGGTTAACCAAATTCTTGAAGACATGCTCAGAGCTTGTGTTATCTCATTCGGAAAGAATTGGGAGAAGTCTCTTCCATTTTCCGAATTTGCTTATAACAATAGTTTTCAATCTAGTCTGAACATGGCTCCTTTTGAACTCCTATATGGACGACGATGTCGAACACCACTAAACTGGTCAGAAACCGGTGAAAGACAATTCTTTGGACCGGATATGATCAAGGAAGCAGAAGAGCAAGTTCGCATTGTTCGTGATCAATTGAAAGCAGCCCAGTCTCGTCAGAAAAGCTACTATGATCGTCATCATAGGCAAGAGAGCTATAATCTGGATGAGAAGGCTTACCTTCGGGTTACTCCTCTGAAGGGAACCCAACGTTTCGGTATCAAAGGCAAGTTGGCCCCACGTTACATCGGACCTTTCCGCATTATTGCTAAACGTGGAGAAGTGGCCTACCAACTTGAACTACCCCCGCACCTTTCCCGAGTACACGATGTATTCCATGTGTCCCAACTCAGGCGTTGCTTCAAGGACCCCATCCGCAAAGTCGACCATGAAACGCTTGATCTCCAAGATGACCTTTCTTATCGAGAATACCCCGTTCGTATTCTTGATTCCGCAGAGCGTGTCACTCGTCGTCAGAATATTAGGTTTCTGAAAGTGCAATGGTCACACCACTCTGAAAGAGAAGCTACGTGGGAAAGAGAAGACCGTCTCAGTGCCGAGTACCCCTCCTTCCTCCCGCAGACTTCTGAATCTCGGGACGAGATTCTTTTGAGTGGGGGCGAGTTGTCAGGACCCTCTGTTAGGTAATGTGTTAGGGTTAGCCAGTACTCTTGCATCATGTCAATATTTCAAAAGAAATCTTTGAAATCAAATTCAAAATCAAAATGGGAGAAGGAACCCCCCCAGATGAATTAATTCAAAAGGCCAGATAAAAATCTTCTCCAAAAATTCATGTTAGAGTTTTGAAAAGTCTTATAAATGAGTGTGATCACATATCAAGTGATGTGGGACCCACCCCATGCTCATAGATTTTTCAAATATTCAAACAGTGCCTTGGATTTACAGAAATACCCCTATTTTTATTTAAAATTGAAATTAGTTGAATTTTAAAAATGTTGAAGCTTTATAAGTGGCTAGTCTATATTATTATGAAGCATTATAAAAATTTTCAGCATTTAATAAAATGCCTAGCTATTTATTTTAGCACAGCAAAACAAATGGTAGAAAGAAAACAGAAAGAAAAGAATAGGGGGCTTACCTGCAAAGAGGCCCGACTAGTTCACCACCGGCCTAGCCGACCTCCCCTCCCTGTCGTCTTCCTCAGGCGGCAAGCAGCTCGGTGGCCGGCATGCCGCGGACGCCATGCCACCTGCTTGCCTGGCGCCCCCCGAGCCCTCTAGACGCGTCCTGGAGACACCTCGCAGCCGCCCCAGTTCATCCCCCCCTCCACGAGCTCCCTCCCCTCCTCTCTCGCCCGATTCGTCTTCGCCCGAGAAGAACGCCGGAGCACCGTCGAGCCCCCGCGTAGCCATCGACGCCGAGGAGCCCCAGGAGCCTGTCCATCGTCTTCACCACAGTCGTCTTCGTCTTTGAGCGAAGTAGGAGGAGTTGAAGCCCCCTGGAGCTGCTGAATCATGTCGTCGTCTTCGTCTACGGCCGCCGTGTAGCTTCGTCGATTCCGTCGGCGTTGAGCGACCCCAGCCATCGCCACCACCTCTGCTGAGTTCATGGTGAGCTCGGGATCAAAACCCCTCTCTTTACCCCCTCGATTGCTTCCTCTAGCCATGGCCGCCATGAGAGCCGAAGCTCCTCGCCGCCGGGATCCATGGCGACGTCCAACCGCTACGAAATCGAGCCCGCCGTGTTGTCCATCACGTTCCCCGTGCTCCACTTCTTCGAACCAGCCTAGCCCCTCCTCGATCCGTGCCTTGTAACGAGATCCCGATCATGGTCGTAGCTCGGTCGCCGCAGAACTTGACGCCGGCGAGCGTACAGTGCACCCCAGCACTTGGGATCAGTCTCATTCGACACGCAACAGCAAGGGCTTCGATCTGGAGGACTCAGCGCTTCAAATGATGGCCGGAATCACCCTCCCGTGCAGCGCCGCCGTGCTGGAAGGTCGCCGGCGTTTAACCGCCGGTGGGTTAGCCCCTAATCACCCCTCTAATGACCCCAAGTGAGACTGAGCAGTGGGCCCAGTGGCTTAATTAAGCCACTGGATTAACTTAAACCAGCGGATTAACTCACCCAGCCACTGACAGGTGGGACCCCCTTGTCAGCCCCCCCCCTGACGTCAGCCTGGCGCAATAAGTCATTTAAATGAATTTCCAGAAAATCAAAATGAATTAAAGAATTCCAGAAATTCCAAAAAATACCCCAAACTTTGGAAATTCATAGAAAATTCATATTAACTCCAAATTGGACAAATAATATATGAAAAATGATCAGGAGAAAATTATCTTTCCAAATGTGCAACTTACAACTATGTTTGAGTTGATTTTAAAATGTGACCAGTAGCATATGTCATTTGGTTTATTTGAAAATAATTCAAATTCAAATCAAATGATTTTGCAACTTGGACCATGGAATTATGCTACAATTCAACCACACTTCAGAGGCATATCATACACTTTTCCAAAAGGTTCAAAATGATCAAACAATGTCACATGCAACTTGAATAAGTTGAATTCAAATGTGGAGTTTGAATTTGCAATTCAAATTGCAATATACTCCATTTTAATGGAATTGCCTCACACATCAAAGCTTATACTTCAAGTTTAAACATTCAATCATGTTCTTGAGCATTGCATTCATATTGATTGCTACTTCGTGCTTTGTTTGTCGAGTAGAGGTGGAACCGGAGCAGGAGGCTGCCCCCTTCGTTGAAGACCCAGAACCCGAACCTCGTCAGCAAGGCAAGCAAACCCCCATTGATCATGTCGCTTATGCATTGTATAGGATGATCACCATGTTACGATTCTACCGCATAGATGAACCCATTCCTTTGCATGACCTATCATTTTGTCACAGTAGTAAGCAAACCACAATCCTAGCAAATGTAGGAGTTGATTAATATCATGTGACCCCTGCAAATGGTACTGCTTATTGCATGCTTAGTATGATACCATGTTGATACTGTGATGTGAGTCGGGATGGTAGTGATCATGATGATGATGGTAGAAAAGTGTTGGTGAATCGACCCTAATACAAGGTGAACGATGAGAGGCTGTGTAGGAGTACACAGTGGGTTGTCTCATTGAACACCGCCCTAAGTCCGAGTTCTTGTGTGATGATCCAAGATGAAGAGTACAACCACACATTGGGCTCACTGACCCATCTCAACTTACTAACTCATCCCTTTCGATGTCCAGATGTCGCATTAGTTCGGAGTTCTGGTAGGTCTGTGGCCTGGATGCTAAGTGAGAGAACGGCTCACCCGAGACCGGCTTATGCACCACACACACATCGCTTGGGTCCACTTCGGTAAACCGGCCGGGTTCACGATAGTGGTAGCCAACCCAAGTAGGCGGCTTTCTCGGACTAGATCGGCTATGAGGTAACAGTTGTGGTGAGCATCCTCGCTGGCACCCCTTGAATGGTGTCGAGATCAAAGGCGGTAAATGATGATCATGTGTGTGTAGCCGTACACCCCTGCAGGGTTAACAAAACTATTCGAATAGCCGCGTCCGCGGTTATGGACTGCTTGGAAAGATTAGCTTGATTATTAGACAACTTGAACTGGATACTTCTAAAACACACCAAGATAAGTGTGAGTGCTATGGCGTGCTTTCTCGTGGGGAAGTCGAGGAAGGCACCATAGTGGTGTAATTGGTTGGAGAAAGTAGTGGACTCGTGTACGCTTCTTACCTCAAGTCTGGTACTCGTAGTTCAGGACTAGCCAAGTCAAAGCTGGCATTTCTGCAAGTGAACCTCACCTCCCTTTACCTTGATACATGTGCATGAGTAGTATAGCTCCTATGTAAGTCTTGCTGAGTACGATTTTGTACTCACGTTTGCTTAATCTATGTTTTAGATGATACCACCGACCCCGAAGGTGGCCTCTTCATCGAGCTGGACGACTGAAGACCAACTAGTCTAGTCCCAGTCAGACGACTGGTTCCCTCGTGGAGGGCTTGTGTTTAAATAAGGCTTCTTAAGCCATTTATTAAACTTGTCTGTACTCAGACATAATTTGCTTCCGTCTGTGTTGTAATGTTGGATCACATGTATGTGATCTCTGTGTGCACTCTATAAGAGTTATCAATAAATATGTACACTTTGTAGAGAATTGCAATGATACCTGCTGTTCATACAAGGCATGTGTGCTGCGTGTATGTTTATAACATGCATGTCTTTGTATGGGTTTACGAGACCTTAGTTGTGATCTGGCTGGCGGTCTTTCATACACCAAGTGGCCCTTAGATGTGCGCAGCTTGGGGCATCGTGATGCGATTGTTCGAGACTCCGTCTCGTGCACACTTTGTGGTATGATCGAGCCCGCCCTAGACCCCGACTAAGTAATCGGGCTGGAGTAAGTCTATGTAAGAGTTATGAGATAGTCGATAGTATGGTTGAGGCGACTTGTCTTTGAATATGGGAGTTCACCACCCATATCATTAGACTTGTGTGCGGACGATGAGGACCCATCTCAATTGATCATCCGGCCTGGATGGGATGCCCCTCACGTACGATGCTTTTCGAGAACGTTATGTGCTTGGCCTTGTCTGCTTAGACAAGTGGGTATGGTTCTCGGCTCTCCATATGACTATGTCGTAATGGGACTTGCATACGGTAACCCCGGGTCCCGGCATCTTGTTTCTAAAAGAAAATAATTCTTACTTTTATTACTTGTCTAATTTTCTTATTTTTATTATTTCTTGTTATTACTTTTATGGATATGTTGTTACTATTTCTGGTTATTATATAGTGTGATGGTTATGGTATCCGCACATGTCGGCCCTCGTCCTGTCAATGATTCGGATGTGGTATATATTATCTTTTATAACTATTTGGTTCATTTATTGTTTATGAAAATTATGCCGACCAACGTGACATATAATTTATTTATCTAGGAGGTATGTGAACCAGAAATTCCAACCGACCCTATTGTCGAGAGGTTAAATTTAGTTGAAGAAGAAAACAATTACTTGAAGGAAAAAAATGGACGAGGAGAAGATGATATTAGAGTTGCATGTTCCGGATGTCGTAGATGGTCACAAGATAAAGATGGATGCAATGCGCTTGAAGATTAGAAAGATTAGAAAATATGCCATTCATAGCAAGGCTTGGTACATTATGTCGTTGGATCAATTGTTGCCTTGGTTGCGATTATGATGACATTTGTTGTTGCATTGAAATGTTTTACATAGTTTCAATATATTGTTTAATTAGATGCTCTGGAGAGCTATATGTTGTTCAATGAGAACTATGTATGTACTTTGCTTTTAATGTGATGATGAACTTCAATTAATTTGGTCACTTACCTATTCATGGTATTCTGTAATGGTTTTTGACACACTTAATTTTATATAATGCACGCAGATGAACCGGCAATGGATGTACGGTGACAAACACACCTCTGAGTACATTAAGGGCGTGCATGATTTTCTCGAAGTGGATGAGGCAAACAAGTAGAATGGATTTATGTGTTTTCCATGACCTATATGTTGGAATACGAAGTCTAACTCTAACCGGAAAACCATTCACGCCCACCTGCTTTATAAGGGATTCATGCCACTATAATGTTTGGACCAAGCACGGAGAAATGGGGTCACGATGGAAGACGGGGAAGAAGAAGAGTACGATGACAACTATGTGCCCCCTAAATACGGTGATGCTGCAGAGGGGGAAGCTGAAGATCAAGAGGAACCGGATGATGTTCCCAATGATGATCTCCGCCGGGTCATTGTTGATGCAAGGATACAGTGTGAAGTGAAAAGGAGAAGCTGAAGTTCGATCGCATGTTAGAGGATCACAAAAAAGGGTTGTACCCCAATTGCGAAGAGGGCATCACAAAGCTCGGTACCGTACTGGAATTGCTGTAGTGGAAGGCAGACAATGCTGTGCTTGACAAGGGATTTGAGAAGCTACTGAAAATATTGAAGAAGAAGCTTCTAAAGGATAACGAATTGCCCGACACTACGTACGCAGCAAGGAAGGTCATATGCCCTCTTGGATTGGAGGTGTAGAAGATACATGCATGCCCTCATAACTGCATCCTCTATCGCCGTGCGTACGAGGATTTGAACGCATGCCCGGTATGCAGTGCATTGTGGTATAAGATCAGACGAGATGACCTTGGTGATGTTGACGGCGACTCCCGCAGGAAGAGGGTTCCTGCCAAGGTGATGTGGTGTGCTCCTATAATACCACAGTTGAAACGTCTGTTCAGAAACAAAGAGCATGCCAAGTTGATGCCATGGCACAGAGAGGACCGTAAGAAATACGGGAAGTTGAGAGCACCCGCTGACGGGTCGCAGTGGAGAAAAATCAAGAGAAAGTACCGGGATGAGTTTGGACGGGACCCAAGGAACGTATGGTTTGGTTTAAGCGCGGATGGCATTAATCCTTTCGGGGAGCAGAGGAGCAATCATAGCACCTGGCCCGTGACTCTATGTATAACCTTCCTCCTTGGATGTGCATGAAGCGAAAGTTCATTATTATGCCAATTCTCATCCAAGGGCCTAAGCAATCCGGCAACGACATTACTGAACGCCATTAGTTGAAGAACTTTTACAGCTGTGGAATGGAAACGGTGTACGTGTGTGGGATGAGCACAAACAGGAGGAATTTGACCTACATGCGATGTTGTTTGTAACCATCAGTGATTGGCCTGCTCTCAGTAACCTTTCAGGACAGACAAACAAGGGATACCATGCATGCACACACTGTTTAGCTGACACCGAAAGTATATACCGGGACAACTGCAGGAAGAATGTGTACCTGGGGCATCGTCGATTTCTTGCGACCAACCATTCATGTCGTAAGAAAGGAAAGCATTTAAAAGGCGAGGCAGTTCACTGGAAGAATCCCGCCATCCGTACCGGTGATCACGTACTTGCTATGGTCAATGATTTACACGTAATATTTGGTAAGGGTCCCGGCGGACTATTTGTTCCGAATGACGCCAAGGGACGCGCACCCATGTGGAAGAAGAAATCTACATTTTGGGACCTACCCTACTGGAAAGACCTAGATGTCGGCTCTTCAATTGTTGTGATGCACGTGACGAAGAACCTTTGCGTGAACCTTCTAGGATTATTGGGCGTGTATGGGAAGACAAAAGATACACTGGAGGCACGGGAGGACCTGCAACGTTTGCGCGAAAAAGACGGCATGCCTCCAAAGCAGTATGAAGGTCCTGCCAGCTACGCTCTTACCAAAGAAGAGAAAGAAATCTTCTTTGAATGCATGCTCAGTATGAAGGTCCCGTCTGGCTTCTCGTCGAATATAAAGGAAATAATAAATATGGCCGAGAAAAGTTTCAGAACCTAAACTCTCATGGCTGCCACATGATTATGACGCAACTGCTTCCGGTTGCATTGAGGGGGCTTCTACCGGAAAACGTTCGATTAGCCATTGTTAAGCTATGTGCATTCCTCAATCAATCTCTCCGAAGGTGATCGATCCAGAAATCCTACCAAGGCTAAGGAATGATGTGGCTCAATGTCTTTTCATTTTGGAGTTGGTGTTCCCACCATCCTTCTTCAATATCATGACGCATGTCTTAGTTCATCTAGTCGACGAGATTTTCATTCTCGGCCCCGTATTTCTACACAATATGTTCCCCTTTGAGAGGTTCATGGGAGTCCTAAAGAAATATGTCCGTAACCGTGCAAGGCCAGAAGAAAGAATCTCCATGGGCCATCAAACAGAGGATGTCATTGGTTTTTATGTCGACTTCATTCCTAGCCTTAAGAAGATTGGTCTCCCTGAATCGCGGTATGAGGGGAGACTGGCTGAAAAAGGCACGATTGCAAGGGATTCAATAATATGAAGGGACGGACATTCTTGGTCTCAAGAACACTACACAACTCTACATAACTCTACCTTGGTGGCCCCGTATGTCGATGAACACAAGAACAGTCGGTGCTCCAAACACCCGGAGGAGTGTGACAACTGGATTACAAGTGAACACATCAAGACTTTCGGTGATTGGTTGGAAACACGTGTTAGAGGTGACAACACTATTTATGATGAGCAGTTCTCGTTGTCCAGGGGACCATCTTCGACTGTATTGATTTACAAATTATACGAGATAAATGGGAATACATTTTACATGATCTCCCAAGATCAAAAGAGTACCAACCAAAACAACGATGTCCGCTTTGATGCAGCAACCTAGTGGGGAAAGGACACATATTATGGTTACATAGTGGACATATGGGAGCTTGACTATGGACATGATTTTAAGGTCCCTTTGTTTAAGTTCAAATGGGTTAGTCTGTTAGGAGTAGGGGTACATGTAGACCCACAGTACGGAATGACAACAGTGGATCTGAACAATCTTGGGTACACAGACGAACCATTCGTCCTAGGCAATGATGTGGCGCAGGTTTTGTATGTGAAGGACATGTCTACCAAACCGAGAAAAAGAAAAGATATGGAAGCGAATACATCATACGATGAGCCAAAGCACCACATAGTTCTTTTAGGAAAAAGAGACATCGTGGGATTGGAGGGAAAGACAGACATGTCTGAAGATTATGAAAAGTTTCATGAATTCGTCCTTTCAAAGTCAAGGCTGATCCAGGCACCCTGTTAAGCGGTGAAGAATATCCATGGTTACGACTCAATAAGAAAAGGAAACAAGCGAAGAAAAAGTGAAGACAGATGAAGTCAGAAAGGGTTGAAAATTGATGATGTGGATTTGAAATAAGTTCAGAAAAATGAAATCCCTTTGTAACAGATGAGTTTGAAAGAGATTGTGCATTTTGTACACGAAGTGCATCCAGTTTATGACGTAACCCTCTCAACTTTTTAGCACATGCTATGTGGGTGAAATGATGATACCATGGTGCTTTTAGACAAACACACGGTTCTCCTGCATACAACCCGACTGTGGCTCGTGAGTGCCCGCATATCAAATGCACCGTTGGGTTGTATGGAGGGAATCCGAATGATTTGTCTTTGGTCGATGAACTGAAGGATTTCTAGCTATATATTATACGATCAACAAAACACACGGTTTCGCCTGGTTACAGCCCGACGGTGTGGCTCGTGAGTTCTTGTCAGAACCCTCTGTTAGGTAATGTGCTAGGGTTAGCATTTCACTTGCATCATGTTAAAATTTCAAAAGAAATCTTTGAAATCAAAATCAATAGCAAAATGGGAGAAGGAACCCCCCCCAGATGAATTAATTCAAAAGGCCACATAAAAATCTTCTCCAAAAATTCATGTTAGATTTTTGAAAAGTCTTATAAATGAGTGTGATCACATATCAAGTGATGTGGGACCCACCCCATGCTCATAGATTTTTCAAATATTCAAACAGTGCCTTGGAATTAATCAAAAAACCCTATTTGATTTAAAGTTCAAATTATTTGAATTTTAAAAATGTTCCAACTTTATAAGTGGCTAGTCTATATTATTATGAGGCCATATAAAAAGTTTCAACATTTTATAAAATGGTTTGGTATTTTTATCAGAGCCAAAAAAATTCTACAGAAAAAGAAAGGAAAGATTTAACAGAAAAGAAAAGGGAAAAAGGACTTACCTGGAAGCAGCCCAACTAGCTCCCCGCAGCCCACCTGGCCGGCCCAGCCCAGCCTCCCCGCTTGGCGTCTTCCTCCCCACGCCCCGAAGCTGCTCGGTGGAATGCATGCAACACTCTACCGACGCCGCCGACGAGCCCGGCCACGCAGCTGCTTCCCCCTCGTCCATATCGCGTTCCGTGGACGTCTGGAAGACTCCACGACCCACTCTCCCCTCCCTCAGCTCACCCCGTGCTCTCCCACTTCGAAACTCGACGACCACCGAGCACCGCCGTCGCCATGACTCCGAGCCCACGCGGCCAGTGAGCTCCTCAAGGCAAGAAAAGGTGTCCGACGTGCTCCCCGACGACAACTACCTCCTCTGGCAGAAGGAATCGAGCCTCGGAGCTCTGTAGCCGACGTCCCCTTCTTCGTCTTCGCCTCCGGCCACGGCGCGCCATTGACGAATTCGTCACAGTCAGGGCACCACCGACCTCGTCGTCGCATTCTTTGCAACCGTGGTGAGCAGGCGCATCGATCCCCTCTGTTTCCCCCTTCCAATTCATCCTCTACCCCGAGCTGCCATGAGAGCCGAAGCATGTCGCCGCCATGGTTGACGTTGAGGTCGCCCCAGTGCTCCATCGACTCAACCATTGCGCGCATCATCATCCTGGCGATCTTGTGCGCCGAACGAGCCCCCTTTTGCCTCGCCCCGTGCCTGTTTTGCGAGTTCAGCTCCAAACCGTAGCTCCGGTCGCCGCCGCGGTCGAAGCTGCCGTCGTCTGTGACCTCCCCGGCGACGTGCAGGTGGTGCTACCGACGCGGCTCATCGCAGGCTCTGGAATGGTGGTCCTGGCGCAGAGAATGGAGGCCAGGAGGAGGAGATAGCACAGCGCCGCCGCGTCTGTGACGCCGGCGTTTAGCCGCCGGCCTGTCAGGCTAAGCACCGGGACTAATCACCCCCTAATGACCCCCCCATCCTATGACATGTGGGCCCAGCCTCACTAATCCCCCCTGTTAAGTTAACTTAATTCAAATCGTTTAATTAAATAGTGAGAGGCTGACAAGTGGGTCCCAGCAGTCAGTGGCCCCCTGACGCCAGCATGAGATCATGCTGACGCAGTAATTGAGTTTCCAGAATAAATTGAATTAAATAAATTCCAGAAAATCCAAAAAATAGCCCAAACTTTGGAAATTCATAGAAAATTCATATTAACTCCAAATTGGACAAATAATATATGAAAAATGATCAGGAGAAAATAAGCTATCCAAAAATCCAAATTTCAACTATGTTTGAGTTGAATTTAAAATGGGACCAGTAGCATTTGTCATTTGATTTATTTGGAATTTATTCAAATTTAATTCAAATGCTTTTGCAACTTGGACCATGGAAACATGCTACATTCCAACCACACATCAGAGGCATATCATACACATTTAAAAATGATTCAAATTGATCAAACAATGTCACATGTAACTTGGCTAAGTTTGAATTCAAATTGGAGTTTGAATTTGCAATTCATTTTGCAATATACTCCATTCAAATGGAATTTCTTCACACATCAAAGCATATACATCAAGTTTCACCCTTCCATCATGTGATTGTGCATTGTATTTACTTTGCTACCTTGTTTGTTGTTTGTCGAGTAGAAGTGGAACCTGAGCAGAAGGCTGCCCCCTTCGTTGAAGACCCAGAACCCGAACCTCGTCAGCAAGGCAAGCAAACCCCCATTGATCATGTGATAAAATCCCACTTCCCTCTCATGTCTCTCTGATGCATTGTTTAGGATGATTACCATTCTGCGTTTCTACCGCATAGATGAACCCATTCCTTGGCATGACCTATTATTTTGTCACAGTAGTAAGCAAACCACAATCCTAGGAAATGTAGGAGTTGATTGATATCATGTGGCCCCTGCAAATGTTATCGCTTATTGCATGCTTAGAGTGATACCATGATGATACTTTTATGTGAGTCGGGATGGTAGTGATCATGTTGAAGATGGTAGAAAAGTGTTGGTGAATCGACCTTAATACAAGGTGAACGATGAGAGGCTGTGTAGGAGTACACGGTGGGTTGTCTCGTTGAACACCGCCCTAAGTCCGAGTTCTTGTGTGGTGATCCAAGATGAAGAGTACAACCACACGTTGGGCTCACTGACCCCTCTCAACCTATTAACTCATCCCTCTCGATGTCCAGATGTCGCATTAGTTCGGAGTTCTGGTAGGTCTGTGCCCTGGCTGCTAACTGAGAGAACGGCTCACCCGAGACCGGCTTATACACCACGCACACATCACTTGGGTCCACTTCGGTAAACCGACCGGGTTCACGATAGTGGTAGCCAACCCAGGTAGGCGGCTTTCTCGGACTAGACCGGCTATGAGGTAACAGTTGTGGTGAGCATCCTCGCCGACACTTCTTGAACGGTGTCGATGAACAAAGGCGGTAACCGATGATCATGTGTGTGTAGCGGTACACCCCTGTAGGGTTAACAAAACTATTCGAATAGCCACATCCGCGGTTATGGACTGCTTGGAAAGCTTAGCTTGATTACTAGATAACTTGAACTGGATACTGCTAAAACACACCAAGATAAGTGTGAGTGCTATGGCGTGCTTTCTCGTGGGTAAGTCGAGGAAGACACCATAGTGGTGTAATTGGTTGGAGAAAGTAGTGGACTCGTGTACGATTCTTACCTCAAAGTCTGGTACTCGTAGTACAGGACTAGCCAAGTCAAAGCTGGCATTTCTGCAAGTGAAACCCCACCCCCCTTTACCTTGATACATGTGCATGAGTAGTATAGCTCCTACGTAAGTCTTGCTGAGTACGACTTTGTACTCCCGAAGGTGGCTTCTTCATCGAGATGGACGATTGAAGATCAACTAGTCTAGTCCCAGTCAGACGACTGGTTCCCTCGTGGAGGGCTTGTGTTTAAATAATGCTTCTTAAGCCATTTGTTAAACTTGTCTGTACTCAGACATACTTTGCTTCCGCTTGTGTTGTAATGTTGGATCACATGTTTGTGATCTCTGTGTGCACTCTATAAGAGTTATAAAAAAATGTATACTTTGTAGAGAATTGCAATGATACCTGCTGTTCATACAAGGCATGTGTGCTGCGTGTATGTTTATAACATGCATGTCTTTGTATGGGTTTTCGAGACCTTAGTTGTGATCTGGCTGGCGGTCTTTCATACACCAAGTGTCCCTTAGATGTGCGCAGCTTGGGGCATCGCGATGCGATTGTTCTAGACTCTGTCTCGTGCACACTTTGTGGTATGATCGAGCCCGCCCTAGACCCCGACTAAGTGATCGGGCTGGATTAAGTCTATGTAAGAGTTATGATATAGTTGTTAGTATGGTTGAGGCGACTTGTCTTTGAATATGGGAGTTCACCACCCATACCATTAGACTTGTGTGCGGACGATGAGGACCCATCTCAGTTGATCATCTGGCCTGGATGGGATGCCCCTCACGTACGATGCTTTCCGAGAACGTTCTGTGCTTGGCCTTGTCTACTTAGACAAGTGGGTATGGTTCTCGGCTCTCCATATAACTATGTCTTAGCTGTACTTGCATACGCTAACCCCGGGTCCCGACAGTTCTCGCATATCAAATGCACCGTCGGACCGCAACCAGGCGAATCCGAATGATTTGTATTCGGTCGGTGAACTGAAAGATTTCTAGATACATCAACAAAACACACGGTTCTCCTACATATAGCCCGACTATGGCTCCTGAGTGCTTGCATATCAAATGCACCGTCGGGATGTATGCAGGGAATCCGAATGATTTGTGGCCGATGAACGGAAGGATTTCTAGATATATCAACAAAACACACGGTTTCGCCTGCATACAACCCCACGGTGGCTCGTGAGTCCCCGCACATCAAATGCACCGTTGGACGTATGCTGGCCAATCCTAATAATTTGAATCCGTACACACCGAGTGTCCGATTGGTGGGCTATACATAGGGGTCGTGTGCCTCTTTAGCCCCGGTGCATACAACCCAACCGGTACTAACTAGCGCGAGACCTTAACTGTGTACAGGTCGGTTCCCTGATCCAATGACTCACAAGCGCTTAAAAGAAACACGCAATCCGTGTACTTCTTCCTGATTGGTGGGATTCATACCCGCACTCTTCCCCTTTAGTCCGAACCCCTGATAATTCGAAAGAGATTGTCCATTTTGTACACGAAGTGCATCCAGTTTTTTCAATAACCCTCTCAACTTTTTAGCACATGCTATGTGGGTCAAATGATAATACCATGCCAAGTTTCAACCTTTTCCGAGTTATTTTGTATTGCTTTCCCATTTCAGGGTCATTTAGCTCAAAATAAATCATTAAATGCATGAAAAATAGCAAATAAAGTTAGAAAGGTTATAATTTTTAGTATGTGGGTTCGAATGGTTCATTTTCAATGCACAAAAAGTCTTGAGTTGAAATAAGTTTATAAAATGAAATACCTTTGTAACATATGAGTTTTCGTCCGAAACCCTGGTACTTCGAAGGTGATGGTCCAGTTTGTACACGAAGTGCATCCAGTTTTTTCCGTAACCCTCTCAACCTTTGCACACATTTTATGTTGTCCAAATGATGATACCATGCCAAGTTTCAACCTTTTCTGAGTTCATTTGTACTATTTTCCAATTTCAGGGTCATTTAGCTAAAAATAAATCATCAAATGCACGAAAAATAGTAAATAAAGTTAGGAAGGTTTTAAATTTTAATATGTGGCTTTGAATGGTGCATCTTGAATGCACAAAAATTCTTGAGTTGAAATAAGTTTAGAAAAATGAAATTCCTTTGTAATATATGAGTTTTCATCCGAAACCCTGGTACTTCGAAGGAGATGATCCAGTTTGTACATGAAGTGCATCCAGTTTTTTCCGTAACCCTCTCAACTTTTGCACACATGTTATGTTGTTCAAATGATGATACCATGCCAAGGTTCAACCTTTTCTGAGTTCATTTGTACTGCTTTCCAATTTCAGGGTCATTTAGCTAGAACATTTTATTCCGTAACCCTCTCAAATTTTAGAATATTCAACAAAAGTAACATCTCAAACCTAGAATATTTTATTTCTTCTGCTTCTACGTGGGAAACCTGGAACATATGGTGGCATGGTGGCGGTGTGAGAAACTTAAAACATTCAATAACTTAACATCTCAAACCTAGAACATTTTATAGTAAAACATAAAAAAAACTACTCCTCGTCGTCGGAGTTGATGTCATCCTCCAGCATTGTCCAGCTGGGGTCACCAACGGGCCAGTTGGCGGCGCCTCTCACTAGTTCTGCCTCCGCCATCGCCTTGGCCACAAGCCTCTCCTCCCTCCATTAATGACGCTCGAGCCTTTGCTCTGCTCTCTCGGCCGCCAGGCTCGTCCATTGTTCCGCCTCCTCTGCGGCTTCACGGGGCTGGCTCGCGTACCAATCCTGCAAGGCGCACTGGTCCTGCTTCGAGACGAGGCCGAGAAGCGCTTGTTGGCGATGGAGGCGGTGGTCCTCTTCAGTGAGGAGGTGTGGTGCATCTGACATGTCCTCCACCTCTTCCGCGTTACGTCAGTTATGAAAATTCATCTCCGCGCGCAGGCGGTTGAGCCTCCACGCCGCAGCGTCGTAAGCGTGGCCGGCTGATGATGCATGGGCGAACGTGCTGAGCCACACGCGCTCGTTGTTGGCGCAGGTGATCACCTCCGTGTATGTGCCGTCGAAGCGCCTGCAAACGCCGTGGTTGTGGGGGTGGATTCGGCGGTGGGGCGGCATGGTGTCGGTGCGGCGGAAGGAGAAAGAGTGAACGAGAAGAAAAATAGTGGCGGATGGCTTTTCACGCGTCATGCCCTTTTAACCCCACACGATTTTGAATCCAACTAATCAGGAAGAAGCACACGGATCGCGTATTTTTTTCAAGCGCTTGTGAGTCGTTGGATCACACTTGTGAGTCGTTGGATTATAGTTGTGTTTCTTTCAATCCGCTATCACGCAACCGGTACTAAAGAGGCACATGACCCTATTTCTTCGCTTGTTTACCTATAGTATTATTAAAAATAAAATTATATAAAGTTTATGCAACTAAAATTATCAAAGTATTTTCTGTTCAAAACATTAAAAGCAAAAAAGTGGAAACAAAATAAAATAAATAAAGCAAAAAAGAAAAAAATAGAAAAAAAATAAAACTAACATTATCAAAGTATTTTCTGATCAAAACATTAAAAGAAAAAAGAATTTTCATAAAATATTTTGTTCTAACTAGAAACAAAATAACATAAATAAAGCAAAACAACAAAAAAATTGTAAAAAAAGGCCACCTACTGGGCCACCACGACCTGAATACGACTAGAAACCCAACAATGGGCCAGGATTCAGGCCCGCAGTAGGCCCAATAGGCCCACAGGAAGATAGTGACATAATAGACCCGAAAGCCTGCAGTTGAGAGGAGCTCGAGACGGTACAAGCAGCAGCGCTTATAAACCGCTCCGGCGCTCCCTCGGCTAGCAAGGTGGGACTAAACATCCCACCGCACCGCGGCGCAAGGCCTTTGGTTCCGGTTCGTAGCACCAACCGGAACCAAAGAGGTGCATTGGTCTCGGTTCGTAGCACCAACTGGTACCAATGCCTCCCTTTGGTTCCGGTTCGTGCTACCAACCGGGACCAAAGTTCTCTGTTTTCCCGCCCTTTGGGCTGCTGAAAAGAGACCTTTGGTCCCGGTTGGTAGCACCAACCGGAACCAAAGGGGGGCATTGGTACCGGTTGGTGCTATGAACCGGGACCAATGCTCTGGGTATATAACTGGCACTTAGGAGTTGTCAGTTCTCATCTCGCCATGTTCCCCCGACGACGCCGGAGACGATACCGACGCCGTCAGGCTGCCCAACCATCGCACCGCACTACCTCGACGACGCCGACGAACTCGCCTCCCCAACCGGTCGTCGCCGTCACGGTGAGCTCCCGAGCCAAGTCCCTCTTTTCACCATTGTTTCGCCTCCCACACCGGCCTGCCGCCCGCTGCCGTGGCTCGATCCACACTGGCCTGCCGCCGTGCACACGCTCCGACCGCCCCTCGCCGCCAGCCACAGCCATGGTCGCGGCCATGGCATGGGTGCGTGTTGTGTTCCACGTACGGCCATCACGCCGCCGCCGCGCGCCGCTCCGTTCGCCACTCGCCGCCGCGTGCCGCTCTGGCCGCCCCTCGCCGCCGGCCATGGCCATGGACACGGCCATGGCGTGGGTGCATGCGTATTGTGCCAGGGCCAACAAAAAAAACAGAGAAAAGAAATAGAAAAGAAAACCCCCTAGACACTTACATGTGGGGCCCTATTTGCTTTATAAGAAAAAAAAATAAAAATGAAAAGAAAACAGAGAAAATAAAAAAAAAGGAAAAAAACCTCTAGTCACTTACATGTGGGACCCCTAGTCCTTTTTAATTAAACATTAGTGTTTTTGTCGGGAACTAGGGTCGAGGGTCTAGGGTCCCCTAGTCGAGGGTCTAGGGTCCCCTAGTCGAGGGTCGAGGGTCCCCTAGTCGAGGGTCGATGGTCCCCTAGTCCAGGAACTAGGGTCGAGGGTCCCTTAGTCAAGGGTCTCCTAGTCGAGGGTTGAGGGTCCCCTAGTCGAGGGTCGAGGGTCCCCTAGTCAAGGGTCGCCTAGTCGAGGAACTAGGGTCGAGGGTCCCATACTCGAGCGCCGGTCCGGACATCGGACATTCATGAGAGAGGCGGTGTGGCCCAAACCGTACCCTAGAATGGTAAATGGTCGTCGATCTCCGAGGGTCGAGAGGTTTCCTTGTGTCAAATTATTGAAGAAATCCATGGCTTCATCATTAGCCGGAAGTAACCGGGGCATGATGGTATGTACAAAGTTCTCCAAAGTTGTTCTGGAACGGAGTTCCTGATAGGATAATTCACTTTTTGGTACAAATTTCAGCAAAGGCCTTCCAAATAGCGATATTCAGCGAACGGGCATGTACCCTACTGGTTGCAACAAACCTAGTAGCACGCCAGGTGCTGGGTTCGACTCCTTGTGGGAGCGAATTTAAATAGGTCTGGAATTTCTGGAAATAAAAGACTGTGGGGTTGTTGCCTCACAGTAAACATTCAAAAAAAATAGAGATATTCAGAAGGCTCTTGCTGAACTTCGTATCAAAAAGAAAATTATCCTATCTGGGACTTCGTTCCAAAATAACTTTGGAGAGCTTCGTAGCATCATGGGTCTGTTACTTTCTCCTAATGATGAAGACACGGTTTTATTTGTTGAATCCTTTGACACTAGACAAACGTGATGTGAGGGGGTCGAGGGTCAGGAACTAGGGTGGATCGCCGATGTGTCGAGAGGTTGCCTTGTGTCAAAGTATTGAAGAAATCCATGGCTTCATCATTAGCCGGAAGTAACTGAGGCATGATGGTACGAAGTTCTCTCCAAAGTTGTTTTCGAACGAAGTCTCGGATATGATAATTCGCTTTTTGGTACGAATTTCATAAAAGGCCTTCCAAATAGCATTATCCAGAAGGCTCTTGCTGAACTTTGTATCAAAAAGAAAATTATCCTATTTGGGACTCCATTGCAAAATAAATTTAGATATCTTACCATCATGCGCCTGTTACTTTCGCCTAATGATGAAGACATGGTTTTATTTATTGAATCCTTTGACAAGACCAACGTGACATGAGGGGGTCGAGGGTAGGGAACTATAGGGTGTCGATCGCCGATGTGTCGAGTGGTTGCCTTGTGTCAAAGTATTGAAGAAATCCATGGCTGCATCATTAGCCGGAAGTAACCAGGGCATGATGGTACGTATGAAGTTCTCCAAAGTTGTTTTGGAACGGAGTTCCTGATAGGATAATTTGCTTTTTGGTGAAAATTTCAGCAAAGGCCTTCCAAATAGCGATATTCGGAAGGCTCTTGCTGAACTTTGTATCAAAAAGGAAATTATCTTATCTGGGACTCCGTTCAAAAACAAATTTGGATAGCTTCATACCATCATGCGCATGTTACTTTCTCCTAATGATGAAGACATGGTTTTTTTGTTGATCCTTTGACACTAGACAAACATGACGTGAGGGGGTCGAGGGTCGGGAACTATAGGGTGGATCGCCGGTGTGTCGAGAGGTTTCCTTTGTGTCAAAGTATTGAAGAAATCCATCTCTTCATCATTAGCCTGAAGTAACCGGGGCATGATGGTACGAAGTTCTCTTCAAAGTTGTTTTGGTACGGAGTGCCGGATATGATAATTTGCTTTTTGGTACGAATGTCAGCAAAGTCCTTCCAAATAGAGATATTCGGAAGGCTCTTGCTAAACTTTGTATCAAAAAGCAAATTATCCCTATCTGGGACTCCGTTCCAAAAGAACTTTGGAGATCTTAACATCATGTGCATGTTACTTTCGCCTAATGATGAAGACATGGTTTTATTTGTTGAATCCTTTGACACTAGACAAATGTGACGTGAGGGGTCGAGGGGTCGTCGAGGGGTCGAGGGTCATGTCACGTTTTCCATTAGACATCAATTAAACGGGTGTCTAGCTCCGGCCGTCATGTCACGTTTTCCATCAGACATCGGTTGCACGGGGGTCTGGCTCCGGGCGCCATCTTATAAAGGATTATTGTGGTGCCAAAAACTGGTGTCAACACATGCCGCCATGTTTTTTGGCAAAACTTGTATGTTTGCCACACTAATATATCCATGCTATATCATGTTTGTATATTAAGTGTCATGTTGTAATATTTTGCAGAAACTATGTACGATCGTCAAAGAAACTTAGAAGAAGAAGAGATGTTGGAGAAATCATCCGCGAAGGACCGTTGGTGGGCGACATCGTCTGAGAAGGAGGTGATGTCTTCTCGTTTCTGAACGACACCGATGGTCTGGAAGAAGAGGGTGAAGCAGGCTCCGGTGATCGGACAATGGAGGTAGAAGGACATGCTTATGATGGCTCCGGTGAGCGAATGGAGGAAAGAAACCGTGATGACGTCTCAAGTGAGCGAACGGAGGAAGGATTTGTTGCAAAGTCCGGCAAGGTAAATATAATAATTAATCCTGTGCTGAGTAGCTAATTGATGCATTAATTGTTTTGGTATGTACACATATTAACTATCTTCTTTCCTCTTTTCTAGCCCTCCGGATCCGGGTCGAGCCAAACTTCGGTAACGAGATGAGGCCCGAAGAAAAAGTTGCGCCCGAATAAAAGGTTCACGATCACCAGCATCAATAGAGATGGCCAACCGATTGAACCCAGCCGGACCAAGGAAGCATTTTCTGCTCAGTGCGGGGTTCTTTTTAGGGACATGATCCGATCACCATCCACCAATGGAATAAGCCGAAGGGCGGAGACCCTTAAGTGTCTTTTGTCACCGATAGACAGAAAGATGATCTTTGGACCGCGCTGAAGGAAAATTTCACCCTACTGGAAGAGGAGCATCCGGAAAATCCATATATAGAGCAAAAGGTCAAGGCTCATGCTCTTAAGAAGATGGCAGATCTATTCAGAAGGTGGAAGAATGAGTTGAAAACAATGTTTGTCGACAAAGAGAATAATCAATTATTCGAGGGCCGATTTGAGAAGATAAGAGAACAATGGCCCTCAATTGTGGCCCACAAGACATCAGAGAAGAGTAAGAATATGTCAGCGATAAACAAGCTAAATGCTGCAAAGAAGAAGCATCACCATCGCACGGGGTCACGTGGCTACCTCAAAGCCTGACCGTTGTGGGACAAGGATGAAACGGACCTTCTTGAGAAAGGGATCGTACCAACGACACTGAACTGGCCAGAGGGTGGAAGGAATTGGTTACTTTGGGGTTGGGGGAACCTTTGACCTTGAAACAGGGAAGTGCGTTTGGACGAACGAACGACTGACAATACCGATCACCAAGCTTCAGGAGTTAATCGCCGAAACGGAGGCAGGGACGTTCTTTCCCGACAAAGACAACGACGAGCTCACAAAGGCCCTCAGGAATCTTGAGGACCCAGGAAGAACACGAGGCACGGCGGGCTCCGTTCCGTGGAAGCATGGGTTTCCCGACGCAGGCGGTTACAAAAGCAGGGAAACGAAGAGGAAACAGGAGCTCAGTGAAATGCAGAAGCTAAATGAAAGAGTACAAGCACTAGAGGAGAGGCATCGAGCTGACGAAGCTACCCTAGAAGCTACCCCGCCATCTCAGCGGAGAAGCAGCGTGGCTACCACCAAGCTCATTGCGCAGCCTAAGTTGACGGCGCCCAGGTACCCCGTGGATGCTATCACAGAGTCTCAAGATTGCCACATTATGTTTCACCTCCTCGACCCGACGGAACTTTTCACTGCCGTGCGATTCCACAAGTCTATGTTGTCGTGATGGTTGACGAAATAATGGAGGGATTTGAGGAGCTCGAGCTTGACTAACCTACCGGCGAAGGGGAAACTCTCCTGGAGAATCCTCTGAGGACTTCATGTCTATGGCAGAAGGAATTCATCAAGCTTCCGAACTGGACGGTGCCTCCGCCTCCTCCTCCGGCGAGTAAGGGCTCGCCTTCTCCTCTGCCTCCTCCTTCGACGAGTGATCAGGGCACGCCTCCTTCTGCGCCTCCTCCTTCGCCTCCTCCTCCGCCTCCTTCTCCACCTCCTCCGGCGCGTCCGAAGGAAAATCCAAGTGTATGCCTTTTTGAAAAAGAAAAATCCACCTCCGAAGGATAAGATAGATGAGGTGAAATTGCAGCGCACTTTGGATGCCCTAAAGCGACCAGCACTGGCTCCGCTGGATGACAACCATATCCGCGCTCTTAAAAAGACAGCGCAAGAAGTGCGCCGGTCTAGAAGCACTGCAACTGACAAAAGTAGACAACAAAAAATTGCAATAGGGAAAATAATTCCCTAGCTCGGCGAACAGGCGAACCAATCGTGCCCCCCGCTTCAGGTGTCTAGAGATATCGTCGTCGCAAATCTGCCGGTCGGGATGGTGCTCGGTACCAATCCTGGTGATTACCTGCCCGACGATACACATTTTGATGCATTGGAGGTGGACGAACACAAATTCCTGCATAGGTATCCTTTCGTCGGACCTGATCGACAGCTACCAACGATGATGCAAAGATTCCATCAGTTGTACATGTACACCTGCAATAACTCTGGGTTCGATAATTTGATGATTATGGTTAAAGAGAAGCACGACCTCGTTGGAATTGACGTGTTGTGTGTTCCATTTGAGGAGGTATTCCAGCTTTATAATCAAAAGGCCATTGATAAAGTAATCGTCACTTGCTACTGTCTGTAAATACTACTTCTTTAATTAAGTCTCTATATATAGCTCAGCTCTTTCATTGCATGTACATATAATTCACTATGGCATGCAGATTGAAGATCGTCGAATGCAAGCACAGAGAAATCTATAATATTGGGTTCATTAACCTAAATCTCTTTAATGAATAGGAGGTTAAACATGATGCCAAACGAGCTGAGGCCAACTTGCTGAAATCGTTTCTTAAAAATGAAAACAAACAAAAAATAATCTTTTCTTACAACTTCGAGTGAGTGTTACTGTGCATATTCGGTTTTCCTTATTTACTCAAGGTTATAGTAATGTAATTGATGAGTTATGCATACGTGCGCATCTTCCACTTTATTCTCCTAGAAATTATGCTTGAGGAGGAACTAGTAACCGTCTTAGACTCAAGACGAAAAGATCCCAAGACGTATGCGGGCATGACTGAAATTCTTAAGAAGTAAGTTCAATCGATCATTATCGCACCATTTCGGCAACTTTGTTCATTTCCTGATATCAAGTAATAATTATTTTCTATGTCTGACAGAGTTTGGATACAGTTCACATAAAAATCTCCGGGACTGCCGAAGGAGCTGAAATTTACATGCCCGAAAGTAAGTATTACTAGCTAGTTCCGCGCATCTCCAATTATATTGATTCTAGCTAGTTTCATCAATACCATTTATATAATGCTTGATTATCAGTTTGATTGACCTCTATTTCTCGTAAAGTGGTCATGGCAGGAAGAAGGTACTAATCTTTGTGGATACTACGTTTGCGAGTACAGGTACAACGCGATGATCTCTAAGCAGGCCGGCTGCTCTAAAAAATATTTTGATGTGCGTAAGCAATAATATTCACAACTTTATTTTATTTCCATTATTTGTGTTGAGTTTCATTCATATATATGTATTGACCCCAGGATCAACTCCTACCACATGATCGCATAATAGAAAGTCAAGAGGAATTGGCGGGATTCTTTCTTGACCACGTCATCAGGAAAGACGGAGAATACCATATGGAACTTGATTTCAGATGTTAGGGTATTATAAGAGATCTTATATTGTATATATGTAGCCAGTAGCGTCGGATAGATATACGAAAACATGTTGTTCGATCAATCTCTCGGAGAAGGAGAGGTCGATTACTTCTCTCTATATATGTTCATGCCGATCTTCTGTACTTAATGGTTTAATTCCGTCATTTGCTTACTAGCTAGCGTGTTGAGTCCTCTCTATACGTATAGTACGTAGCGTTGACCAAGCACGGAGATAAGAGAGGACACCTCTCTCTATTAGCAATATATGAAACCCCTAAATTAACCCTACTAAAACCCCCATCCCCCCTCTTTAAAAAAAACAAAACCCCCGCCCCTGAACTGCTAACGCGTGGATGCCCTTTGTCCCGGTTGGTGCTACCAACCCGGAAAAAATACCCTTCTGCGTGATCAAGCCGCAGAGGCCACGTGGATCCCCATTTGTCCCGGTTCGTGGGCAAACCGGGACTAAAGGTTTTGGGCATTAGTTACGACCCTTTAGTCCCGGTTCCGGAACTGGGACAAATGGGCCTCTGGAACCAGGACAAATGGGTCTTTTTCTACTAGTGTATAATGCATGATAACATATGTAAAACGTGCCAACAAATGAATAAACGTGAGTTGCTTCCATATTCAAATGTTGCTATTGATATTATCCAAGTGGATCGATGTGCTGCGCGGTAGTACATACCAAACATCATGAACACAATGAATCACACTGAACTGGTACTTTTTTTTCTACGAAACTGAAACGGATATCAAAATGTTTAGTGCAAAATACAAACTTAGGCAATTAACTGTCCACCTCAATTATTGTTTCCTTCTTCAGCCCAGCAGCTACGTATTCCTCTGAACTTGGCCAAGGAGAAGTACTACTTATTAAACAAATTTGGAAAATATTTGCATATTTTTTCGTACTATCTTCGCTGACAAATTCGAAAAACAGATTTCTAATGGGATCATTTTACATGGTGTCATGAGATGCATAGAAAGCAAGAGAAATATAGAGTCGGCTAAGACTAATATAAGTTTGTTCTTGAAAAATTCCTGTACATGTAAGCTAAGAGCAATTTGAGATTCAAAAAACTTGGATGTATATTATTAATTATCTGAGTAGTGAAGATATATATGTTACCTCGCTTTGTAGTGTCAACCAATATTCAGTCAGAAGTAGACTTCATAAAACTTCATAAATGAGTACCAACGGAGACCTCCTCCCAAATTAAACTTACTTTAGTCATAGCTTCTATTAATTGGCTGCTATCTTCATACATCTACAAATTTATAAAACTATAGTTACATGATATGGTGAATAGAAATGGGTAGTCAGTACTAAGCATATACTAAGTGGCAAGGTATACAATATGTAAATTGGATGCAGGTGACAAACATGCATGTATAGCATGCAATGTTGGGAGGACCAAATCCTTAGTATATGAGTGCATAATTCCATAATCTAAGAAAAGTCACTCGGTCAATATATATGCTAGAATTGCGTCGGATACTATTTATTACTATCAATGAAGCTTGGCAATCCAAATCCAAACACAACAAATGTTTTAGGGACATAATAAGATAAAACAAAAAAGTTAACTAAACTATCAGCAAGCAAAGAGGAGAAACTTCACTTACAACATGCACTGGGCAGTATGGATAGACTCCTACAGGATAACACCTTGCAGATTGTTCGATACAGTGTGCATCGACCTATTGCGCATGGGAAAGAAGATCCAAACAGTGATTCCAAGAACAGAGAACTCTCTGCACCGATTTGTTGAATATCGTCAACCAATTTATTTAATACTCAGAAAAAAATTATGAGATTAGACCACTCGACCTCAGAGATGAATCGATGATGCATCGCAAAATATGCAATGGATTACTCTAAGATGTATGCATAAAGGATGGCTCATACTTCATCATACTACACGGTATATATTGCTTTTCCTCGCAAAATTTAGAGATGCATTTATTTTTCCTTTCATGAAAAAGTAGACATCAAAGATGTTTTCTCGTTCCTCACGCGGGTGTGAGATGACGACGTGGTTATGCTACTTCATCTTATGGAAAAACTTAGATCCTGGATAGAACGGACGGACAAATCTTCAAAACCTATAGAATCAACATGTAGCTTGTCCAACTAATTGGGTTAAAGTTTCACAAAACACAATGTGCACTTGTACGATATGTGAACTTATAGAAACATTAAGTATATGTATTTAAGTGATGAATGGGATTGGTACAGTCTGCATGCATATATGAATTAGGACAATCTCCCACACTGTATTGCAAGAAAATAATGCTAATTTAGCACAGTATAAAAACGTACGAAAAAAGAACAAATGATGAGGCAGAGGTAGGGCCGAAAACACCTTTTCTTGGATTATTAAGTCGACGAATAGAAGAATACCTAGCGACAACGCTTGCTGAAGTAATTTTCGAGGCATAGGGGGACGGGACCATCCCAGCAGATCAATTCCTCCTCGTAGGATACTTATGATGCGTTGATTTTGCTGCAGCGGGTTACAGATAGGCGGTGTTAATAGGGTTGTAGATTGAAAGTTTGCAAGAGGAGTAGGTTGATGAGGAGCGGCCAGTGCAGTTTGTTGATGAAAGATCGGTGCCTTCTCAGGGTATGATCGATGGAGAAAGGGCATTGCGAGAACTAAGGAAGCTATTTACATCATATCATACGTGAAAGAGTTTTTTTCTGATCGATGGAGGAAGGGGTTTGTGAGAGCTAAGGAAGTTGTTTACATCAACCATACGTGAAAGCGTTTTTTTTCTGCGTGCAGGCACTAGTGGACAGACCCCCCTTTCGTCCAGCCCAAAATAGGCATCGCTCCCGGTTCATTTTAGAACCGGGACCGATCCCGGTTCATGTGAGGCAACGGTCCCGGTTGTTGCCACAAACCAGGACCAATGCTCTGGCTACCAACATGTGGCGCACTGCGAGGCATTGGTCCCGGTTGTTGGCAAAAACCGGGACTGTTACCCTGGCTATATAAGCCCCCAACCAGCACTTTGCCATTTTGCCTCAAAAAATTTCAGGATTGTGTTGGGATGGGGTGGGTGCTAGAATTTTTTCCTTTGATTGCACACCAGGTGTTCGACGAAATTTCCGAGCCACACTTAGGTCCTCAGAACACCGTATCCTCGGCCGAGGTTAGCAACCTTATCTTCTCCATCTGTAACTGATACAAAAATACTGCACGTGTGCATATATAGTGGTATTTTCACTATTCACGAAGTTATTGTAATGGTTAATTATATGACGCAGATCGAAGCACGGATGCGATGGATGTACTGCGATCGACGCGGGTCCGAGTTTATTAAAAACCTGCATACATTTCTCAATGTAGCTAATGCAAACAAAGTGGATAATTTTATGCCTTGTCCCTGTATTGACTGTCGGAACGTGGCGGAGTACTCTTCCTCGAGAACACTTCAAGGCCACCTGCTTCGGAGAAGTTTCATTCCCGGATATTATTGTTGGTGAAAGCACGGAGAAAGAGGGGTTAGGCAGGAAGACAATGAAGAAGAGGAGGATGATGATAGCTATCCTATGTCCCCTGAAGAATTCGGTGACACTGCAATGGAAGACAATGAAGAAGATGGAGCTCCTCGAGGTGACAATGAAGAAGAACAACGGGAATCGGATGAGACCGTTGATGGTCTTGGTCGGGTCATCTCTGATGCAAAGCGAGACTGTGAAACAGGAAAAGAGAAGGAGAAGTTGGAGACCATGCTAGAGGATCACAAAAAGCCCTTGTACCCAAATTGCGAAGAGGGCAGCACAAAGCTCGGTACCACACTGGAATTGTTGAAATGGAAGGCAGATTTTGGTTGTTCTGACACCGGATTTGAGAAGTTACTGCAAATAATGAAGTCGAAGCTTCCACCGGATAACGAATTGCCCGCGACAACACACGAAGCAAACAAGGTTATCTGCCCTCTAGGATTAGATGTGCAGAAGATACATGCATGCATTAATGACTGCATCCTGTACCGCGGTGAAAAGTACGAGAGTATGGATAAATGCCCGGTATGCACTGCGAGTCGGTACAAGATCAGACAAGATGACCCTGGTGATGCTGAGGGAGATGACGAGCCCCCGAGGAAGAGGGTCCCTGTTAAGGTTATGTGGTATGCTCCTATAATACCACGGTTGAAACGTCTGTTCAGAAACAAGGAGCAACCAGGTTGCTGCGATGGCACAAAGAAGACCGTAAGAAAGACGGGAAGTTGAGACAACCCGCTGATGGGTCGCAGTGGAGAAAAATCGAGAGAGGCCACTCAGACTTTACAGATGAAGCAAGAAACTTATGGTTTGGTCTAAGTACAGATGGCATGAACCCTTTTGGAGAGCAGAGCTGCAGTTACAGCACCTGGCCTGTGACTCTATGTATCTACAACCTTCCTCCTTGGGTGTGCATGAAGCGGAAGTTCATCATGATGCCAGTGCTCATCCAAGGACCGAGGCAACCCGGCAACGACATTGATGTGTACCTAAGGCCATTAGTCGATGAACTTTTGGAGCTGTGGGCCAAACCAGGTGTACGCGTTTGGGATGAGGACAAACAGGAGGAATTTGACCTACGAGCGTTGCTTTTCATAACCATCAATGATTGGCCCGCTCTTAGTAACATTTCAGGACAGTCAAACAAGGGATACAATGCATGCACGCACTGTTTAGATAACACTAAAGGTATATATTTGGATAAATGTAAGAAGGTTGTGTACCTCGGGTGTCGTCAATTTCTGCCGCCCAATCATATCGTGAGAAAGAAAGGCAAGCATTTCAACGGTGAGGTAGATCACCGAAAAAAGCCTAAGCTCCCTAAAGGTGCTAATGTATTTGGTATGGTGAATGACCTAGAAGTAATCTTTGGAAAGGGTCCTGGCAGTCAATCTGTTCCGAAAGACGTCGTTACCGGACACGCGGCCATGTGGAAGAAGAAATCTATATTTTGGGAGCTACCCTATTGGGTAGACCTAGAGGTCCGTTCTTCAATCGACGTGATGCACGTGACGAAGAATCTTTGCGTGAACATGCTAGGGTTCCTGGGCGTGTATGGGAAGTCAAAAGATACACCAGAAGCACGGGAGGACCAGCAACGTATGAAAGACCCATACCACAGGCATACTGATAAAGGGTGTCTAAGCAGCTACGCTCTTACCAAAGCAGAGAAGGAAATCTTTTTTGAATGCCTTAGAAGTATCAAGGTCCCGGCAGGCTTCTCGTCAAATATAAAGGGAATAATAAATATGGCAGAGAAAAAATTCCAGAACCTCAAGTCTCATGATTGCCACGTGATTATGACGCAGTTGCTTCCGGTTGCATTGCGGGGCTTCTACCAGAAAATGTTCGAGTACCCATTGTGAAGCTATGTGCATTTCTCAATGCAATATCTCAGAAGGTAATCGATCATGCAAGTCTGGAAAGGCTACAGAAGGATGTGGTCCAATGTCTCGTCAGTTTTGAGTTGGTGTTCCCCCCGTCCTTCTTCAATATTATGACGCATCTGCTGGTTCACCTGGTCGACGAGATTACCATTCTAGGTCCTGTATTTCTACACAATATGTTCCCCTTCGAGAGGTTCATGGGAGTTTTAAAGAAATATGTTCGTAACCGTGCAAGGTCAGCAGGAAGCATCTCCAAGGGCTATGGAACAGAGGAGGTCATTGAGTTCTGTGTTGACTTTATTCCTGACCTTAAGCCGATTGGTGTTCCTGAATCGCGGTATGAGGGGAGACTGAGTGGAAAAGGAACGCTAGGAAAGAAAGCAAAGATATTTCAGGACGGGCATTCTTTGACTCAAGCACACTACACAGTTCTACAAAGTTCTATCTTCGTCCAACCGTATATCGAGGAACACAAGAATGTTCTATGCTCCAAGTTCTTGGGGGAGGATGACCAATGGATTCAAGGCAAACACATGGAGACTTTCAGCACTTGGTTGCAATTACGTCTCATGCATGACACCACTATTGGAAACCAACTCTACTTGCTGGCCGCGACACCGTCTGAGACTGTATTGACTTTCCAAGGGTACGAGATAAATGGGAATACATTTTACACGGTCGCCCAAGATAAGAAGAGAACCAACCAAAACAGTGGTGTCCGCTTTGATGCAACAAACGAGGATGGTACAAAGGACACATACTATGGTTACATAGATGAGATATGGGAACTTGACTATGGACCTACTTTTAAGGTCCCTTTGTTTCGGTGCAGTTGGGTCAACATGAATGTAGATGGGGTAAAGGTCGACCAGCTGTACGGAATGACAAAAGTGGATCTCAAGAATCTTGGTCACACAGATGACCCATTCGTCCTAGCCAAAGATGTGGCTTAGGTTTTCTATGTGAAGGACATGTCTTCTAGACCGAAAAAAAGGAAAAACAAGGATACGAATACATCAGACAATGAGCCCAGGCGTCACATAGTTCTTTCAGGAAAAAGAAACATCGTGGTAGTCGAGGACAAGACATACATGTCCGAAGATTACGATAAGTTTCATGAAATTCCTCCATTCACAGTGAAAACTGACCCAACTATCCCATTAATTAATGAAGATGCTCCGTGGTTACGGCCCAAGAAGCGATCATAAGCAATGTAGGAAACAAGTGATGTGTAATAATGTATTGAACCCTTGGTGATTTTTTTGTGATGTTTGCAATTAGCCAAGTTTGAACATGATGCTTTCCAATTGTAGTGCTTTCCAATTTCAAAATGCGGTCAAAACGGGGGAGGGGGGCATGGCCGGTGATAGCTAGGTGTGGAATCTTGCAAAACTCTTTGTAGATCTCTGATGAAATGAGTACTTGTGCACTTGGAAATGTTTTTTTGAAAAAATAAAGAGCAATCTATCAAGCACTGGTAGTTCAAATTTCACCCCATTCCAACTGAATTGGCGGCAATTTGTCTTTTTCAGCAGAGGTGCATAAGAAACATTTTACATAGATACTTTTGTAAATTGTTAATAAAATATGGTCTAGTATAATACAAAAATGGGTTGGTTCAAATAGACATCACATATTTGGTAGATCCTTCACAAAAAGACCCTACTTTCGGCACTCGGAAAATGAAAAATCGATTTTTCGTGCAACGGAAATGAAAATTTCCTTTGGCAAACTTGTTGGCCATTAAAATATACACACATATGCAAAATATGAGATCATTTGGGGAAACTATCATTTCAAATTAGCTATAACTTTGGCCATTTGGCTTGAAAGCCATGAACCTTCATACTCGATAGCCCATTTTGAGAAGACTTTATTAATAGTTTTGCATTATTCCAAGTTTGTTGGTTTTTATGGTTACTAAGACATAAATTAGGATGCAACACAAAGGTTTTATATTTTTTTGATTTTTTTTGAATTGTTTAAGCACCGATTTCAAATTGCGGTCAAAACGGGGGAGGGGGGCATGGCCGGTGATAGCTAGGTGTGGAATCTTGCAAAACTCTTTGTAGATCTCTGATGAAATGAGTACTTGTGCACTTGGAAATGTTTTTTTGAAAACATAAAGAGCAATCTATCAAGCACTTGTAGTTCAAATTTAACCCCGTTCCAACTGAATTGGCGGCAATTTTTCTTTTTCAGTAGAGGTGCATAAGAAACATTTTACATGTAAACTTTTGTAAATTGTTAATAAAATATGGTCTAGTATAATACAAAAATGGGTTGGTTCAAATTGACATCAAATATTTGGTAGATCCTTCACAAAAAGACACTACTTTCGGCACTCGGAAAATGAAAAATGGACTTTTCGTGCAACGAAAATGAAAACTTCCTTTGGCAAACTTGTTGGCCATTCAAATATACACACATATGCAAAATATCAGATCATTTGGGGAAACTATCAATTGAAATTAGCTATAACTTTGGCCATTTGTCTTGAAAGCCATGAACCTTCATACTCGATAGCCCATTGTGAGAAGACTTTTTTAATAGTTTTGCATTATTCCAAGTTTGTTGGTTTGTATGGTTACTAGGACATAAATTAGGATACAAAGCGAAGGTTTTATATTTTTTTGATTTTTTTTGAATTGTTTAAGCACCGATTTCAAAATGCGGTCAAAACGGGGGAGGGGGGGCATGGCCGGTGATAGCTAGGTGTGGAATCTTGCAAAACTCTTTGTAGATCTCTGATGAAATGAGTACTTGTGCACTTGGAAATGTTTTTTTGAAAAAATAAAGAGCAATCTATCAAGCACTTGTAGTTCAAATTTCACCCCGTTCTAGCTGAATTCGCGGCAATTTGTCTTTTTCAGCAGAGGTGCATAAGAAACATTTTACATAGAAACTTTCACTACTAGGGAAATAGCTATACATGGAAAGCTTATTAGTGGCGCATGTAGAAAGTGATGCGCCACCATATGTTATGGTGGCGCACTGCAAAATAATGCGCCACCCATAAGACCTTATGGGTGGCGCATTATTTCCCAGTGCGCCACCCCTAATAGTGGGCCAGCCTGGATGACCTTATACGTGGCGCATCCAGAAATATGCGCCACCCCTAAGGACCTTATAGGTGGCGCATTTACTGAATGCGCCACCCCTAAGAGCTTATGGGTCGCGCATTCTGTTAATGCGCCACCCATAAGGTCCTTAGGGGTGGCGCATTGTGCTAATGCGCCACCCATAAGAGCTTAGGGGTGGCGCATTGCTCAGATGCGCCACCACTGACTTCCTATATGCGCCACTAAATGCCTAGAGCTGCCCTTATCTACTCCACCCCACCTACACCTCTCATTCACTCCACACAATTCTCAAACTAGATCTATTCGGTTTTCTCCTCCTCCCCACCTCATTTCTTCCATTTATCCATCGATACTTGGCATTACATCTATTTTGTTTCATATTGAAGTAAGTGGACCTCCTCCCAAACTCTTTTGTTCCATTTATGACCCATATACTTGCCTTTATTAGCTTGGGGTTTGTTGTATATGTGAAGCTTGGGTTTGATGTATATGTGAAGCTTGTGGTGGTTTTATGTATGTGTGAAGCTTATGGTGGTTTGATGTATATGTGTATCTTGAGTGGCAAATGTTTTGCCGAAATGTCGATTCATTTCCGTTTCGGCAAATTTCTAGCGCACTCTCCGCATGCTCCCATGCATTATTAGGGAAGGTCATGCCGAATTTTTCCGGCGACGACGATGATGAGCCGGAGGAGGAAGAGGATACGGAAACGCAAAACTCTCGCAAACGAAAAAGGACGACCAAGAAGAAGACCGGTATTGATCACTGCCCCCGGCATGCTTCACTCTGTGCGAGGAGGAGATCAAGCGGTTTATCCAGTGCCTCATAGGAGTAAAATTTCCGAACGGCTACGCGCGGAAGATAAGCAGATACCTAGACGAGGCGAAGCAGCGTTTCAGCGGGATGAAATCTCACGACTGTTTCGTGCTGATGACGCAGATTCTCCCGGTTGCGATGCGAGGGATAATGGACGAGCACGTCCGTAAAACGTCGTTTGGCCTTTGCAACTTTTTTGACGTCATCTCCCGGAAGTCGATTTGCGCTACGCAACTCAAAAGGCTACAGGAGGAGATCTTGCTCATACTATGCGAGCTTGAGATCTATTTCCCGCCCGCGTTCTTCGACATTATGGTGCATCTGCTGATCCACGTCGTGGAGGATATCGTCCAACTTGGGCCTGCGTTTCTGCGCAGCATGATGCCGTTCGAAAGGATGAATGGGCACATAAAAAAATACGTTCATAACAGGTCCCGTCCAGATGCAAGAATAGCGAAGGGCTTTCTAACCGAAGAGTGAATCTCTTTTTGCACGAATTATCTCAACACCGAGAACCCTGTGGGTCTGGCCGTCAACAAGCACTTTGGCCGGACCGATGGGTGTGGTCACCACGAGGGAAGCCGCGCAATGCATGTCAACTTTGACGGTCGAGACATCGACTTTGAAAGAGCAAGCCTAGTCGCGCTACAACACATCCAGCTGGTCGATCCTTGGATAGTAAAGCACAAGGATTTAATCAGGAAGAAGTACAGTGACCAGGGCCTGCAGATAACGGACCGAGATCCACGGCTAATCAAAGAGCACAACTCTAGTTTCATGACTTGGTTCAGGGACGAGCTTCGTGCTAATCCCCCGCGAAGGAACGCTTCCGAGGACGAAAAGATGATATTCACCTTGTCACAGGGTGCCGCACGCAACCTGATGACCTATCAAGCGTATGATATCAACGGCTACACATTTTACACGGAGGAAAAGGACAATAACTGCGATTACCAGAACTCAGGGGTAACGGGGATATTCTACACCGATGACGTCAAGGAAAGATTCTATGGAAGGATCGAGGACATATGGGAGCTCGACTACTATGGAGAGAAGGTGCCGATGTTCCGTGTGAAATGGGCCAAGAGCGTCGTAAAAGAAGACCGGTACTTCACCACCATGGTTATACCCGAAGCCAAATCCAAGTCTACGGGCGCAAACGTCACCGCGAAAAATGAGCCATGGGTACTGGCTAGCCAAGTGGACCAATGCTTCTTCATTACCGACCCATCAAAGCCGAGCCGCGTTGCAGTGAGGAGAGGAAAAAGAAACATCATCGGAATGGATGGAGTCGCCAACGAGCAAGACTTTGACAAGTACGGCGACCCGAAGATGGAGGATGACTACGCCGCTCAGGATACATACACCACAACCCTACCGAAGAAAGGTCTCCTCCCATTCAAGAGGAAAAGTGAAGGCGTCCCGGGCCTAAATTATTCAACCACGACAAAGAAGGGCAAGAAGAAGATCGTGAGGAAACGATAGCTAAATAGCTAGCTCCAAATTTAAGAAACATATTTTGTAATTCATGATCACTTTGTGTATGCATGGATTTAATATGACTTTGCTGTTGTTTGTTGGTGTTGCTGCTTGTGCTTGCTCCCCTCTCACATTACACCTAGTATTTGGTTAAATAATTTCCTTGTTTGCATCCACTTCATGACTCCACCTACATATTATAACCATCAGGGGTCTGTGTTTTCATCATAATTGTTACGGCACTAAGTTCATTCGTAATGTGACAAGGCATGTGACAAGACATGTTTAATTAAAAAATAAACATGTCATAATGTGACAAGGAATGTGACAAGGCATGTGACAAGGCATATTATAACCACCTACATATACTCCAAAAATAAGAAATGGGAATATTCATTCATAATGTGACAAAGGCAAGTTCAATTGAAAAATAATTGAACAAAAAAAATTAAAAAATGTTTAGGGGTGGCGCATATTGCCCAAATGCGCCACTAAGTTCTCTTATGCGCGGCGCATCTAGCCGATATGCGCCACCAAAAGGTTTCTTATGCGTGGCGCATTTCGCTAAAATGCGCCACGCATAAGAAACCTTATGCGTGGCGCATTTCAGCAAAATGCGCCACGCATAAGCCTTAACCTCCATCACCGCCCTCCCCTTGCCCGTGCCCACACCCATTCCATCTCCACCGCACTCGACGCCCGTGTCCGTCGCCGCCGGAGCCCCTCGCCGCCGGAGCCACCCAAGTCGCCGCCGGAGCCCCCCTTTCCGACCACCGCCCTCGCCACCACCAGAGCCGCCACCCCGGAGCCCCCGAGACGCCACCGGAGCCGCCACCACCGGAGCCGCCACCCCGGAGCCCCCGCGAAGCCACCAGAGCCGCCACCCCAACGCCCCCGAGGTGAGCACGGCGCCAACCCCCTTCATCTCCATCCACCCCGTCGCCGACCCCCTGCTCCCCTGCCCCCATGGCTAGGGTTGCTGTTGCTGCTGCTCAATTTGTTGTGTATAAAGGTGAACTGCTTGTTGTGCTACTGCTAGGATTAAATTGCTCGGAATAATTCTCCTAGGATCAAATTGCTTGGCATAATTCTCCTAGGATCAATCTGTTTGATGACTAGTTGGTGTTTGTGGTTCATTTGGCATCATCAGGCAACTAGATAGTGAGTGGAAGGTATATGTGAGACAAGCTCAAAACTAGCTCGAGATCGACTGACGATCGGTAAAACTGAGCAAGACCCACTTTTTACAGCTTGATCTTGAGCTTTGCTCATTTTGAGCTCGCTCAAAATTTGATATAAGAGCATAGAAATTTTGATGGTGACGATTTGTTTCCGACGGTGAAGCTTGTAATATGTAAGAGCATAGAAATTTTGGGATGATTTTTTTTTGCTTCTCACATATTTCAAGCATCGATATTGGTTTATTCCCATTTAATTGAAAAATATGCTAACCATTTTGAGTACACATAAGAAAATCCTTGCCGAAATCCTTATATGTCTTCCAAGATGGTCGTATAATTTTTATTAGCACCTCTCCTCCTGCATGCCACTCCCCATATGAGAATTATGCCAAGCAATTTCATACTACTCTGAAAATGCATGCACATTCATAAGATGCACACATGATATTCGTTGCGCGTTGCATCATTTCATACTACTGTTATTATTGTGTCATCGTTGGTGTTTGTGGTTCATTTGGGATTATTTTTGTTTTGCCTCATGATGAGAATAAGCCATGTGGTTTTCTGTAGTGCCAGGGTATGAGTATGTATTTATATCTTGGCAACATGAGTATGCATTGTTCTACACTATATATGTGATGGTTGTGCCTACATGTAGGCATTTTTTATGTGCAGGGACTCTCATTATCCCCTTTCTCCCGAAATGTTGATTAACTTCCGTTTCGGTTGAGAATGGGGCACTCTCATGTTAAGAAAAAGAGCAAAGGTCATGCCGAATTTTTCCGTGAATTCGTGCATGACCTTTGCTATTTTTCTTAACATGAGAGTATTTGCATTTATTTATTGTGCTAATTAATTAAGTAGTTGCATTTTTTAATATTGTACTAGTGCAAACATGTCGACCGAAGCCGACGCCGGTCCTTCTTCTCAACCGGGTACAAAAAGGAAGCAATTTTGGGAATACTCCCAGGAGGAGGTCGAGGAGCAGAGATAAGAGGAAGTACCTCCGGGCAAGGAGGAGTATGAGGAGGAGATAGAGTCGGAGTGCGACTCATCTGATGATGACTTGGAGGAGGAGGCCGGTACGACAGACAGCGAGAGGAACATCGGCGAGGATGATGGGACCGGTGGCTCCAACACAGATGGTACCCAGTCGAAGAAGAGGAATCGGAAACCGATCAAGGTCGGCGTCATCAGGCAAGAGTTTACTGTTGTGACCGCCGTCGGGATTCATAAAGAGCCCGAACGTTTTTCGGAAGGGTACGGCCGTCAAGTCGCGGCGATCCTCCGCAACACCGTGCCGATCACCACGATTAACCTAAGGAGTCGTGAGAATATTCATTATTGTCAGCTTCTTATCAACAAGCTGCACGGACGATACAAGATTCCGGAGCCGTACGATAACACCAAACTCAGAGGGAACAAAGTAAACACATGGGCCCTCAGGAAGATGAGCAAGGCCTTGTCCAGTTGGAAAACCCGGGTGAAGAGGGCAATTTTTGAAAAGAACAAAACCTGGGAGGAGCTCAAGGAGAAAGAGCCGTTGATCGACGAAGCTACCTACAACCTTTTCAAGGCTAGGTGTGAGTCCGAGCAAGCCAAGGCCGCGAGTGCAAAGGGCAAGGCCATGCGGTCGCAGGTCATAGGTAACCATCGTCTCGGAGCCGGTGGTTACAAAAGTTCCAAGCCTAAATGGGACAAGGAGGATGCCGAGTACGCCGCTGCGTGTATACCTAACCCCTTCCAACAATACAAAGATGATCCGCAGACCGAATTCTTTGTGAGGGCCCGGAGCTATAAGGACAAAGCAACCTCGAAAATAATTATCGATCCTAAGATTCAGGAGTTTACGACTGCCGTGGTAAGTAGTTTACCACGCGACCTTGTCGATTGAATTCTCGAGTGAAGTTCACAATTTCTTAACGTTTCACATTCTTTTTGCAGCAAGCGGAAATTAAAATCGCCTCATCGCAGGAGTCGTCCGTTAGGCCGGCCGGCCCGTGGGAAAACGCCTTCAACAGGGCGTTGAACAAGGTCAAGAAGGTTGACGACGTGATGGCGAAGCCATCGTCAGCCGGCCGTGTGGTCGGCTTTGGTGCGGACCTAAATTGGTCCGAATATTATGGAAAATCGGCGGAGCAGTCCGGTTCGAGGGGGCGCAAGGTGAGAAGGACCGAAGAAGATGCCGCTTATGTTCGTGGACTGGAGGAGAAGGTGAACATGCTTCTGCAGCTTGTCCTGGACGAAGTGGCGAAGACGATGAACGCTCTCCTTCCAGATATGATGCAGTCGCTCGCGAATTGGCAAGCGCGTGGTGGACAAGGGCCCATACCAGTCCCCAGCATGGTCGGCAGCAACTCGGGCCCCGCGACGCCTGCAGTCCCGACTCCGGCCATAGTGGTGGCTCCCGCACCGACTCCCGGCGTATTGGTGACTCCGGCCGCCAACACCGCGGCGGCAACGCCGGACGTGATGGTAACTCCTCCGGCCACGATCGAGCAACCGAGGCATAACAATAATGCACCCGGCGGCAGCACAAATAGAGCGACCGACGCCACGGGAGGCAGCGCGCCCTCCGTCTCTTGCATGTCCGCCGTCATCGGCGGGGTCTATTCACTAGCCGACCTCGACGCCCTCAAGGTAACTATAAGCGTCTGCAACTCAAACGAGGACTTCATCTCCTTGCAACTCAAACGAGGACTTCACCTCGACGCCCTTTTTTAGTGGAATCTGTCTGATGCATATATATATATATATATCTTTCGCAGGAGGACACTCCATGCATTCTATTACAAGTCCTGGACGGCGAGTTGAAGGATGTTGCCAAAGGTAAAATCATTCAACCACAAAATCGAATCATGCACAATATGCCGATGGCACCGGAGATGCATAGGGTTCAAATCTCTCTCGTGATTTCGGGCTACGAGAGAGTTGAACCTCCCATTCAACCCCCCGGATACGATGAGGACGAGCCGGCAGTCCTCAGTGACTGTTTCAACCAAATATGCCTATGGCCGAAGAGCCAAATGCGTTTAATGACGGGGGAAAGGGGCACCACACCTAGGACAACACTGCTAGTCATCGTGTCGGCGCCACATGATCCCATCGGAACACAACAAGAAGACGATGATCTTGATGATGATATCAGCGCCGACCAGTTCATCAATACTTTGTATTATACTGATGACTTATTCATGCCTCCTGCTGAAGGAGCCTATCAGCATGACGAGGAAGCTCGCGGTCCAGCTGATCCTGCGGCGAAGCCTGCTTGCTCCACGCGTCTCTTCGCTGCTTCTCAGGACATGTCTCCAGCAGCTTGCGCCTTCACCGAGCCTCAAGCAGATGCCACAAGATCTATTCTCAGCCCGTCCACACTCCATAAGGCGGCCACGGAGCAGATAAAGGCCGGTGACTGCTCAAAATCAGAAAAGAAGAAGGGACGGAAAAGAAAGAAGAGCATCACTTCTAGTAGCCAACCTTCGATGCCGATCCGGGCTCAGGACGGGCCACCAAGACCCAAGGATCTCTCGTTTGAAATCCATGTGGCTGGTAGGGCGATGCTACCTAAGGACATGCTGGACCTTGCAACTTCGGATATGCAGAGTGTGCATCATAGTATTATGGCATTAGAGAAGATTCTTCTTCGAGAAGAGAATCCCTCGTACCCGGTTTTCATGGCCAATGTGCCAATCAACATGGGCTTCATCAACACTATCCCCGCGGATATGATAATCCTGCGATTTTCAGAGATCTTCAATTTGTACCATCTCAAGCGGCTGGACCATAGCCTTATCCATCTGTTCTCGCTTAGCCTTTCTATGAGTATCAGGAGAGATAAGACCCCGAGCGTCGCGATATTGGACCCCTTCTACATGCGTGAAAGCATCTTGATGGACGACGGGGACGCGGCTCTCGCGGCGGGGTACATCACAGACTTCATGCTACGGAACGCCGAAAAAGATTCATTTCTTATGACTTACTCTCCCAAGTAAGTCATTTGCTCGCCTCCGTAGCGTATATGCTTTCTTAGCTTTCCATTGTCCTCTTCCAACATTCCTTTTGGATTGTTTTAATTATGCAGTGAGGATCAAGACTGCGTGCTCATCTGCTTTTCACCGCAACAATCGCATGCCGTGTATTTAGACTCGGGGAGTGTGAAGAAGAAAGATTACAAGTATATCATGAGAGTTTTGGATGATGCTCTCGTCGGCTAGATAAAAGCCGGAGGCAAGATCGTGAAGCAGAAGTTCAGGAAAAATCAGCCTGGCGTGAACGTGTTCAACCACGTAAGGCAGTTCCCGTGCGTCAAGCAGCCGGCTGGCAGTGTAAGGGATGCGTACTACGCCCTTCATCACATGAGGGCGATTGTACAGGAACAACGCAACCTTACGCTGCCAAGTCATCTCAGAGCGTGGGCCGAAAGGAAGGCGGAAATCGCCGATGCAAATCTGAAGGAGGAGTTCTTTCACATCCAAGCGCAGATGGCGACTATCATTCGTCATGAAGTAAAAATGAAGGGGGCGATCTTCCACTCCAACATTGCACCATCCAATGGGGAGATAGAAGTCCGCCTAAAGGCCCTGCGTGACACAAGGCCTTTCATGACGAAAGAAGGATGCCGCCCATTCCCCGAGCCGAGTCAAAACAATTAATTGAATGTACTCTTTGTGTAATTTGGATGTAATTTGGATGTACTCTTTGTGTACTAGATGGTAGTGTCAAATACTCTTGGTGCTCTTTGTGTATAAAGGTCACTGCATATGCATTTTTATGCATATGTGCATGCTTTTCACCATTCATCGACTTGCTTTAAGTTGTTGATAAGAATAGATGCTAGATTGCTTTGTTCTCCTTTGGTATGATTCATATGGATGTGACCTCTAAAGCTTTGTTTTGTCCAGGTTGAAGAGCAAACAAGTAGTGATGACGAAAGTAGCTGTCGGTTTTCAATAATTGTTGGACTCATTGTAATTTTGTGATGGAATGTAATCTTGTGAATCTTGTTGGCCTCTCAACCTTTGTAATAAAAATTATATTGCAATTCTTTTGTATCAATAATTGTTGGCCTCATTGTTATATTGTATTTTGCATTTTTGTAATATAATAAAAATATCTGTAATGCTTTTATTCTTTTATGTAATTCTTTTTTTTTTGTTTTCTGTAATTATTTAGTGGCGCACTGTGAATGCGCCACCCCTAAGGCCCTTAGGCGTGGCGCATACCAGAATGCGCCACCCCTATGAGCTTAGAGGTGGCGCATTCTGAGATGCGCCACGCCTAAGGGCCTTAGGGGTGGCGCATCCAGAATGCGCCACCTCTAAGCCCTTATTAGTGGCTTGTAGTTAGTGGCGCATCCATAATGCGCCACTAAACTCAAAATCAGTGCGCCACTATAAGGCTATTCCCTAGTAGTGCTTTGTAAATTGTTAATAAAATATGGTCTAGTATAATACAAAAATGGGTTGGTTCAAATTGACATCAAATATTTGGTAGATCCTTCACAAAAAGACCCTACTTTCGGCACTCGGAAAATGAAAAATGGATTTTTCGTGCAACGGAAATGAAAACTTCCTTTGGCAAACTTGTTGGCCATTCAAATATACACACATACGCAAAATATGAGATCATTTGGGGAAACTATCATTTCAAATTAGCTATAACTTTGGCCATTTGGCTTGAAAGCCATGAACCTTCATACTCGATAGCCCATTTTGAGAAGACTTTTTTAATAGTTTTGTATTATTCCAAGTTTGTTGGTTTGTATGGTTACTAGGACATAAATTAGGATGCAACGCAAAGGTTTTATATTTTTTTGATTTATTTTGAACTGTTTAAGCACCGATTTCAAAATGCGGTCAAAAAGGGGGAGGGGGGCATGGCCGGTGATAGCTAGGTGTGGAATCTTGCAAAACTCTTTGTAGATCTCTGATGAAATGAGTACTTGTGCACTTGGAAATGTTTTTTTGAAAAAATAAAGAGCAATCTATCAAGCACTTGTAGTTCAAAAATAAAGAGAAAATATTTGAAAATGCATTTTTAATTGAAAATGGTAAAATTGTATAGTTAAAAAAATATTTTTCAAAACAAAAAATGGTTTTCGATTAGTTAATTAAATTGAAGCACTTTTGCTGTTAAAAGTTTTTTCAAATTCCAAACAAAAAATATTTTTAAATTGAAACACCTAACTAATTAAAAAAGAAAGTAAATTTGAAAATGGCGGGAAGCCGAAACATTGCATAAAAGGGCCATAGGTCCCGGTTAGTAGCACCAACCGGGACCAAAGACTCAATGGTCCCGGTTTGTGCTACTAACCGGGATCGATGTCCCTGGTGCTACGTGGCAGCCCCACGCCCCTCCCCGCCCAGGCCAACGATCCCGGTCGGTAGCACCAACCGGGACCATTGAGTCTTTGGTCCCAGTTGGTGCTACTAACCGGGACCGATGGCCGTTACTATATACACGCATGTCTTCTTCCTCCTCCACTAACTCCACCAAATCCCATCTTCGTCGACGCCGAAACAACTGCCCCGCGCGGAATTCCCTGTCGACGCCGGCAGGCTGCCCGCCGATTCGCCGCTTTCGTCTTCCCCGCGCGCGTGGCCGCTGCTCATCGTCTTCAACCTCGGGCCGCCGTGGTCGCTGGCCAAATTCACCGCCTCCACGCCTCCTCCGAGCTCGCCGTCACCGCCGTTGGACCCTTGGTGAGCTTCGACCCCCTAAGGCCCGAGCGCGTTCCCCCCCTGTTACATGCTCCGGCCGCCGCCATGGCTATGAGCTTCGCGCTCCCCGTGGCGTGGCATTTGAACCGTACGTCCGCCGCCGCCATTGATGACCTGGAGCTCGCCTCCGTCCAGCTCGGCCGCGGAAACTGCTACAATCGACGCGGGGAAGTGGCAGCTTTCCATCGAGCCCAACCGCGCTTCAAACGGCCGCCGGAACTGGCCGGAACATCGACCTCGCCGTCGTCCAATACGTCGCCGGCGTGCCCGCGAGGTTAAGCCGAGGCTAACCTCACCGACTGGTGGGCCCCGGTGCTTAATCCGGCTATTAAGCCCCAAACCCCCACTAATGGGCCACTGACAGTGGGCCAGTGCCCTGTTAAAACCTAATTAAAATGTGGCCTACTCTATGACATGTGGGCCCTGCCCAGTTAAAACCTAATTAAAATGTTTAGTTAATATATAAGTGACTTACATGTGGGTCCCCCCCACTGATTAATTAGATTTAATTAATTTGTTTATTAGCTGTGTCACTGACCAGTGGGACCCACTGGTCAGTTAATTAAAAATGATTATTAATTAATTTAATAATAAATATAAGAATTAATAAATAGAAATTGATTTAATTGATTTTAAAATGTAATAAACTTGTTTAATTAATATCTTTTAATCCGTAACCCGGATTAAAATAATTTATACTTGAAAGTTGCTCAGATAAATTCAACGAATCCAAATACGGTATTCGTATGGCTACCACACCCCCCTAACATACCGAACATTGAACCGCCCCCCTCCGGACCGCTAGTCCCATGAATTGTCCGGTACTGCTACAGTACCCGGATCAATTTATTTCGAACACGAAAGTTGTTCGGAATAGGTCAACTCACCCGGATACATAACCCACACGTGTGTCGGATGTCCACGACACCTCCGGCATCACCCCCCCTCCGGACACCCTCTCCGGTAATCACCCGGAGCCGGTAATCCATCCCCGGATGAATTTCAGCTCCGAGCTTATTGCATCGTACCACGTTAGAGTAACATTTACAATTCATCTGTCTTGTCTTGCATTGATTTCTATTGCTTGCTGTGTATTTACTGTTTCTCCCCCCTTTAATCTCCGGTAGACTCTGCGCTTTGCTAGTCATAGGTTAGCTAGCGGGCCGTGATCACTTTGGGAGTGATCGTGGAACTATATATATAAACTGTACAGGTACGTTCATTGCAGACACCGTCATCGGTCCCCCCTAACACGGATCTGCCGAGTCACCTCAAGTGTGAGATATCGAGGAGAAATCCTCGGGGCTCCACTTGATGTCGACTCCGTAGCTCCGCCTTAGGGCCCCGAGACACGGATGTCCTTACAGGTAAGAAGTCGGGTGACCCAACGGTGCCCGCGCAGAGTATCTTAGCGGAACGACGGGTCAGGTGTATTCCACCGGTGTGCGGCAGGCCTGGTACTGTTCGTGGCCCAGGAGCAGGAGTACCCCAGCGGAGCTTACTACGACGTCGAGTACCCGACTGACCAGGAGTAGTTTCGGTGGTTCCTAGGCGAGGTCGCCATTAGCGCCGAGCTTATTGCATCGTTTTACGTTAGATTACCGATTGCATTTCATTTGTCATGCCTTGTATTGTTTGCTATGATTGCCGTGTATTTACTGTTTCTCCCCCCCCCTTTAATCTCCGGTAGACTCTGCTGCTACTGTTGACTACACCGCTGCCGCCTACGATTTTCATTATAATAGCTTGCAATTCTTAATTTGCAGATACTATGGATCCAATATTTCATAGAGATGAAAATGAGGAAAACTTGCTTCACGATATGATCAACGACAATGAAGGTCAAGATGTCCCCCGCCGGTTTCTGAACGATTCCGGTGAGGGAGACGAGTCTCTCCACCGAGAAGAAGCATCGGACGGGAGACAAGTCGGCTCCGGCTCCGCCTCCGGCGGAACCTTTAATCTCGTAAACACCGGCGAGGTTGATTAAAATATTGTTAATTAAAAGGCAGTTGTATATGTACATGCATATATTAACACTCTTTCTTCTTTTAGCCCTCCGGATCCGGATCCGGCCATTCCTACGCAAGACCGAAACGAGGCCCAACCAAAAAGTTGGCTGACAATGTGAGGTATAGGATCGAAGAGGTCGGTCCAGACGGCGAACCGTTAGCTCCGGATGATGTCAAGAAAAAATTTGTGAAGGCATGCGGAACTCTTGTGAGGGACAACATCTCGATCACCATTCGAGAATGGATGCAGCTAAAGGACCCTACAATCTCGTTTGTGTGTGACACGATGAAAGACAGGCTTTGGAACATGCTCATGCATAATTTTCTCCTGCGGATGCCAGAGGTGGATAATCCAGCTCAGGAGGCGGCAGCTAGACTGGAGCTAGAGGCTAGAGTCAAGAAGTTTGCTCTCAGCAAGATGGCCGAGCAATTCAAGAATTGGAAGAAAAACTTGTACCTAAAATTTGTCAAGTTAGACAAGACTCCGGATTTCGAACACGACTATGGTAAGATAAGAGAGCAGTGGGATGATTTTGTGGCGTACAAGAAATCGGAGCACGCGCAGCAAAGGTCTGAAATAAATCCGACGAATGCCGCTAAGAAGATTTAGCACCATAAAATGGGGCCTGCTGGCTACGCCGGTTGCATGCCTAGGTGGGAGGCAATTGAGGCCAAGTATTTTGATGTCGGGATCACTCCAGAGCCTACAACATGGAACGAACGGACAAGAAACTGGTTTTACGGCCATGGGGGCACGTTGGACCAAGATGGGAAGGCAATATATAACCAGTCACACATAGATGATCCCCTGCTGCCCATCGATGATATTAGAGATGCAGTATGTGATATTGAAGAGGGACGGTTCATTCCCGATAGAGAGGACGACGAGCTCACATGCGCCCTAAAAAATAGAGAACACCCAGGACGAGCACGAGGCACGCCAGGCTCCAAGTGTTGGACACATTCCTTCCCTTCGGAAAGCAAGAAATATCCAGATAAAAGCCATCAGAGGAGGAAGGAAAGGGAGGCAGCTGAGAAAGCGGCGGCTGAGAGAGAGCAAGTGGCGAATGAGGCTGAGAAAACGGCCACCAAAGAGCGGCTGCGTAATGTAGAAGAAGGCTTAAAGCGGGCGGAGGAGCTGATCGGCAGACTTACCTCAACAGCTCTTGTTAGAAACTGGATTCGATGCTACCGGCGCCCCATCGAATCGGAAAAGCTCCCAAGCTTCCACGCAGCTGCAGCAGGATGATGATGATGCACTTACAACGGCTGCTCCTAAACCCTACCTAGTGGATTATATCACGGAGAGCACACGTTGTGAGCTTAAAGTATAAGTGATGAACTTAAAGGTGACGGTGGCGGTCGGCATGGCCCTATCAATCCCGGAGAAACCAACTTATCATTGCAACCCGACTCCAGAAGGGTACGCTGTCGTCATGGTGGATGATGTGATGGATGATTATGAGGAGCTGAAGATGGACCACCCTGCAGGTGAAGATGGGGAGCTGAAAGAACTAGGAGAAGCAAAAAAGGGGACTGTTCTATGGCGAAAGGAGCACATCGTGCTTCCAGATTATGTGCCGCCTCCACCGTTGCCTCAGGCATCTCCACCGTCGCCTCAGCCGTCTCCACCTCCTGAGCCTCAGAGCCAGAAGCGGAAGCGTACCTATACTAGTAGGGGCAGCAAGAAATCACCGAAACGTAAGCGATCACCCCTCCCAAAAGTTCCTCATCAGAATATGAAGAAGCTACCCGGAGAGATGACACCTGAGGAACTGGAAGTGTCCGTAAAAATGTCTTATGAAAAGTGGAAGATCGATGTGGCCAACAAGAAGAAGCCGATAGAGCCATTGTTCCCGCGCACCCCAAAAGATCACGCCGCGTGCGCGAAACTGAAGAAGAAGCTTCACAACCCCATACCGCTCAGACTATGAACGCTCTATTACAAAGTCGGCTGAGGCAAAAGAGAGGAGAGTCGGAAAAGAGATTGCCCAGCTCGGACTACAGAAAGAACAATCGATCGAACCGCGCAAAGTGCACACTTGGCCGCGCCCCCAGCAGCATCAGGTCGATGCGTATGATCCAAACAAAGATCCGGAGTTTATAAGATAGTACGGAGCAAAAGCCCAGGCAGTAGGATTTTCTATTACTGATTACCTGAGCCGTTTGGATGAGTTCGGGAACGACGAGGAATTCGTACCGGCATACCAATACCAATACGGTTATCCTCTCGTCAAACCCGAGTTAGTCAAGGATCTACCAACAAAGATGCGAAAATTGCATGACTGGTACATGGAAAAATCTGCTAAATCCGAAAACTGGATCTACGCTAAATTTCAAAACGAGCATTACGGGCATGGACAAGGCTTCGATCTGATTGAATTCTCAGAATTATTTCAGTTTTACAACGGAGACGCCATCGACAAATCTATCGTCAGTGCATATTGTCTGTAAGTACCATTAATTTCAGTGATCAAGCCTTTCTAGCTCAGTTCATTCGTTTCATGTACAATCTTACACTCATCACTAAACTAATTATATATGCAGAATGAAGATTCTCGAATGCAAGAAAGGACAAATCTATGACATTTGGGTTCGTTGGCTGCCAGTTCGTTCATGAAAGAACTCTCAAAGAGAAGCCCAACCAGACAGAGAACAACTTGTTGCAATCGTTGACGTATTTCGGCACAAGAAGGGAAATACTATTTCCTTACAACTTCGAGTGAGTGTTACTGTCTCGCACACATTCTATTTTGCTTGCTCGGTGTTAAGCGTATAATTGACTCTTTATGCGTGTGCAGCTTCCATTTTATTCTGTTGATCATTGTTCCGGACGAAGGAGTAGTCAAAGTCATGGACCCGGGACGCAAATCTATGAAATCATGGGAGGACATGCAAGCATGCCTCCAGAGGGTTTGGAAACGGTTCACCACCAAATCACCGGGTCTTCTGGCAAAGCTTACATTTGAATCACTGAATGTAAGTACTACTTGCTAGATCCGTGCATCTTTTTGATTCTAGTTTCAATATAATTATCATGCTGATTATAATATTCATTGATCTCCGTTCTCGTAAAGTGTTTGAGACAGGGACCCGGGAATAACTTCTGTGGATATTATGTCTGCGAGTTCATTCGCCAGACTACCAAAGAGACGGCCGCATCCCGAAACATAAGGAAAATTGAAGTACGATAAACAACATTCAATACTTTAATTGTGTTTAGTTTCATTCATATATATTGATCCCTTTCTTTTAATTAGATCGAACGAATGCGGGACAGTCTTCTACCACGAGAACGCGTGCGAGCAATTCAAGAGGAAATCGCCGGATTCTTATTAGACCATGTCATAGCTCCGACCGGAGAGTTCTTTCACCCTCATTTTTTGGAAGACAAGCGGCCAAGGACCGATGTAAATTAGATCGAACTCGTGTGAGTACCGTTTGTGTAATACATGTTCGACCAAGCACGAGGAATGAGATGGTGTATATGATATATTCATGACGATAATGTGTAATATATATTGTGGTTCCTTCATTGTTGCTTTAATATATATATATATATATGGTACCATTTAATTGAATACAAAACAGAAAATAAATAAATGAAAAAAATTCAGAAAATATGGTTACAAAGGGGGGCAGTGGAGCCTCTTCGGTCCCGGTTCGTGGGCCAACCGGGATCATCATTGGTCCCGAGTTATTGGTCCCGGGTGTGGAACCGGGACCGAAGGCCCATATGGGGGTCTGTCCAATAGTGAGGTGGAACATCGGTTGAGGACTCTTAGTTATTTCATCCGACGGTTGTAGATAGTTAATACGAATATCGGAAGGTTAATTTCGTTATTTTTTTGAGGACTAACGTGGAGGCTTCGTTGGTGTTTCCAATTAGTAGATATAAGATATAAGATTCCCGGATGTTTATTCCCGGACGGTTATCAATATTCCCGGATGTTTCTTGCTCGACGGTTATCAATATTCCTGGATGTTTCTTCCCGGACGGTTATCAATATTCCCGGATGTTTATTCCCGGAAGATAATCAGTATTTCCAGAAGACCATTTCCAGAAGCTGTCGAGCAGGAGCTGAGACCTAGCCTAGACAGTGTGGAGTTCACTCGTATGGCCTAGGCCCCGGGGCTACTGTCGGTACCGTGGAAATAGGGGTCTTCAGGAACCTTGTTACACGTGGTGCCAGACAGGAACCATGACGGAAAGATAATAGCACTTCGTAGAAGCCGGAGGCATCTCAGCACAAGCCTTTCTGGAATTGTCTACAAGTGATAGGCCGCAGCGAAATTATGTTACTACGCCTTCAAGATGGCCTCGCATCAAAAAACGTCAAACATGAAAGTTGTTGGAAATTTCGGGGGCCACAACTTTGATGTTGAAAACTTTTTCATCCGAGGTGATCTAAGACCTCGAAAATATATGTCTACCACTGTTGTGCCAAAGCAACCAGAACACGACAAAGGCTAGCTTAAGGGCTAAGGAATGGCTGGCTTGAGGGCCAAGGAGCAGCTGGCTTGAAGACCAAGGAGCAGCAGGCTTGAAGACCAAGGAAGAGTTGGATTAGGGGCCAAGCAGCCTCATCCTCCCCTAGTATAAAAGACAAAGAACAACTAGAGAGTGGAGGGGCTTTTTCCCATAGTCCTTCCCGGAGGACCAATAGATAAGTATCTACACATGGCGGGCACGAAGCGACACCTGGCAAGCGCCTCATAGCGACTCAGCGCCCATCCGCAGCCAATATTGTAATCATATCTCCTCAACAGCGGTGGCATCTGTGACGATCCCCTTGAGCTATAAAAGGGAGACGTCGGCCACCTGATAGCCAACTTATGGCTAATCCCCCGTTCATTCTAGCTAGGAAAGGGAAGAATACAAGAGAGTAGTATAGGAAATCCTTCCCGAGGGATCACCTTGTACCTCACCTATCCTCAACAGAATGTGTTAATCTCTTTGTCAGGTGATGCTTGCCTCCTGTCAGAGTGTCCGACATCTCCCTTTTATAGAGCAAGGGGCTCGCCACAAGACCACTGATAGCTACAGTAAGGATGGTTATATTATCTTTGTGGACATGAGGCTTTCTGCAGTATTCTGGGAAATTCCCGTGGCCTCGCGGGGACGGCTGGTGCATGTGCGGGTTGAGTAGGAGCGAGGGATCTCGCCAGGTGTTTCTTGCCTCCTGTTAGCGACGCATGATTTTCTTCGAGTGCACTGAATGTTCTGTGCTCTTTGTCAGGTGGTGGGAACTAGTTGGAGGGTTTCACCATTCCTGAAGTGATGCGAAGTGCTTCTTCCATGTGTCTTGTGAGATGTTCCCGGCACCTCCATGCCAGAATCCTCCTAGGTTACTCCTCGCTGGGTTCTTCCTGAATCGTCCAAGAGGCATGGTCGGGAGCTAGGGAAGCGGGGTACCCCAGTATCTGCTTACCGACAAAAGGTACCACTACGGCAAAGAGGGGCTAACACGACACCCCTTTCCCAGTCCGTTCTCCCAAACGGTTTGTGATGCTATCAACGCAAACGGTATAAATAAAAAACCGTGTGCCCGAAACTGAACCATCTGGGAAACGTACCCGAACGGCCACAATTATAAAAAGTATTGCTTGGGTGATGTAGGGCTGACGGGTCTTTGAAAATCGGTCTTCGATGTTTAGGGTGAAAATCCACGGTTGAAAATAAAGGACCACCAACATGTCTATGCAATCGTTCATAGTTACCAAAATGTTTGGAATGACTAATCTATCAGGTACGCTTCTGAAAATCCTTTCGTGTGTGAAAAAAGGGCTGACGATTCGTTCAAACAACCGTCCTCATGAGCAGCCAGAAAACCCACGGTTGGAAAGAATGAACCGCTATCCCTTCTTCACAATCATTTGTATTTACTGAAAAGTGTGGGACGTATAATCTATCAGGCACATTTCTGCAAAACTTAGTGTTGGTTATGCATGACACACAGTTCCTACAATCAAGTGTTTGTGATTGCTCCTGACAACACCTACGGTTCTGAAAAATGAATCGCTACCTGACACTACTAGGATTTTGGCCATACAAGAATGGACATTAGCAGCGCGGGACAATGTATAGGCGTTGCAGGTGTACTTTAGCAGCACGGGGCGCAGGGCTGTGCTACAGGAGATTGTGCATTGGAAGAGCAGGTCGTAGGGACCCGCGCTGCTAATATGGGTTCAGAATTTGTGTGCCCGTGGCTAACCACTTTAGTTGCGCGTATGTCAACCGCAGCACTGCAGATGTATAGAACATCTGCAGCTAGGTGTGCTAATTCTGCTCTGCTAATGTGGCTACAACGGACCAGGTTTTTTAGGCCCACATATCAACAGCGCGCCTGTCGGGGATCGACCCCGGCAAATCCCATGGTCAGGGACCCTGGGTTAGTTGGAGAAGACACAGGTTGGACGATAAGCTCGTCGGCAAACAGGAGGATAGACTTCCTGCTCGATATATTGATTGTGGAGAAGTTACAGGGGATGCCAAGGCAGATGCGCCCTAGGCCAGGGTTACAGGCGATGTATGATTCGATGATCTATGCATTGCCCCTCCTGGCCTTTATATAGTAGACCAGGTCTCGGGGAATCAATCTCCAATTACAGCTAATCTAACCCTAGCTTGTACGGCAAGTCCCTGCACCTTCCTTGTCAGTCGAGGAATCCCAATGTCGGTGCCATCTAGCGGGCCAAGGCGAGTCCGGCGGTAGCTCTGTGGGACTTCAATGACACCGGGTAGGCCTATTAGTAAGAGTCCTGGGGTCACCCCCTCGTCAGTATCCCCCGAGTGCCTGGGGGACTCGAAGAGTCGCGCAGGGACTCGAGTTCGTCTTCATGCGTCCGTGTCTTGTATGCGAGGTGCACCCGCGGTCGCTGGCAGCATGGTGGCCATGACAAAACCTGTTTCGAGGGATGCTAAGCAGAAAGGGCCCAAGGAGTCGACGGATCGAGCCTTAGTGAATTGCGCTAGTGGAAAATACCGCGATCGCCCAATCAAACCCATGTCCCTCGACATGAGCTTGGAATAATGGAGCATAGCAAAAGTCCGGCCGCTTCAGGTCTTACGGTGTTCATTTGTCGCCAGTTGGTTGCGTAGCCTAAGGCGCGTCTGCCCGGCTTTATACTTCATGCGCAGCGCATGGAAAGGTTGGGAGTGAAATCGCTCTTCGGCAAGTCCCAGCCCGGCCGGACTTCGCAGCGGGGTCTTACCTACACGCTAGTCTTGCATGGCATCTGGGCACAGTGTGTCGTGGTTCCAGGAATAGGTGTGTTTTTGAGGCGCGGAGCCTTATAGTATTTCACCCACTTGGAACAAATCATCAAGTGAGCTGTTCACTCATCTCACTCGCGGAGCTTGTTTTGAGTGCTCAGGCGAGGAATCCTTCTGCGAGTAATTACTCGAAAGCTGTTTTGAGTTTCTTTAAGAGGTGAGGGAGCACCCGAGACTCTTAAGGGTGCGAGTGGTCACTCGAGTACCTTGTGGGTTCATAGGTGAGGGAGAACCTGTAACTCTAGTGCATGCGAGTGATCACTCGAGCACCTAGTTGATCTTCAGACGAGTGAGCACCTGGGGACTCTCGAGATGGGCTCCTCCCGATGGGAGTAAGATGTTTTTTCTTTGTTGGAAAAAGATCTAATAAAATCTCTAGGCTTTCGTAGCGTACCTGATATGATTTTCCTGTGACAAGACGTTGGCGTGGTCTTCTGCTCTTTTTGACCACTGTAGGCTGCCATAGGAAACGACCTGGCGTGGTCCCGCCGAAATTTTCGCATTGTGCGACTATGGTCCTTTTTAACGCGCGTCGTGCGCGGTGTTGTTACTGTGTCGGTTGAGTTTTCCATGTAATGCGCCCCTCGTGGGATCGTGCCATGTTTACTAGGTAGCAGGGGTGGACGGCGATCCTCCGTGCTAGGCTCCGGGGTTAAATAGGTTTGCGGCTGGGTAAACTTAGGTTTTCACCCAGCCATTGCTTTCCCCGTCTTCTTCTTGCCTTCTCCAGTACTCGAGTTCTTCCTCTTCCTCTGCTTTGATTCCTCCTCGACTTCTATGACCAAACGCTCTCGTGGTGCTGCAGAACCAGTCAAGATGTCTGGATGTTGGGAACCATCGACCTTTGATGCTTCAGATCTGGCACGTCTGGTTGCCGATGGCGTAGTGGTCGAGGGTGAGGCGCGCTTGCCGGGGGATGAGCCGATCCCTGCTCCTGCGTCAGATGAGCGGGTATGCTTCCAATCTTTCTTCCCCCGTGGGTTCGCTCTTCCGCTGCATCCATTTGTGCGGGGCTTGTTGAACTCCTATCGCATCCAGTTGCACGATTTGACCCCGAACGGGGTTTTGCACATTGCCTGTTTTATCACTTTGTGTGAGGCGTTCCTGGGTATTTACCCGCATTGGGGGCTCTGGAGGCGCATTTTTAGTGTGAAGAGGACCAACTCCGAGTATGCTATGGGTCGGATGAGCATCTCGATTGGGGACAAAGAATCATATTTTGATCTGGAGAAGATCGACTCTGTTAGCGGGTGGCGGCGGGGCTGGTTTTATCTGAAAGACCGCTGCGTGGCCGGCCAGCGTTTTGGCCTTGCTTCTTTTTATCCAGACGCTCGAGTAGTGAGGCAGGCGTCTTGGTCTCATTCGCTGACTGATACGGAATCGTTTGAGCTGACTCCCTATCTAGATAGGATTTCTTTGCTGAAGGATGAGTTGTCTGGTGGGGAGCTTATCTCTGTTTTCGTGGGGAGGAGAGTTCAGCCGCTGCAACATCGTGCCTCTCCTATGTGGCAGTATCTGGGTCCTGCTGACCCGAACAGGTGCTCGCCTGAAGATTTCGAGTCTAGCGAGCTTCTCACCCGACTCCAATGGGTGACCAAGTACTCGAGTGGCTCTCAGATGCGGCTTGCGCGCCCATATTCTGCTGAAAACCCTCCTCCTCAGGTTTGTGACCGCGTCGCCTTGCCTGTGTTTGTGTCGTTGCTTATCTGCTGACTGTTGTTTTTATTGCGTGTTGTAGGGACATGACCCTGTGCTTCATAATCCTCCTCAACCGGAGGATGCTGATATCCTCGAGGAACCGAATGCCTCTGCTGCCGAAAGCGTTGCTCGGCCCGCCGGGATGGGGCCCATGATTGTTGAATCTGGGGACAGTGAGGATTCAGGCCCTTTTCGTGTGAAGCGGTCCTGCCCCGGGAGTTTTGGGGATCGTGATACTGCTGCTCCCGTGGCTCCAGCTGCTGATCCTCCTTCTGCGCCTGCGGCTCCAAAGAGAAACCGGCTGTGGCGCGCTCGCCCTGCGCAGAGTGGGTAAGTGTTTTCCTTGGTTTTGTCAACTGTTTGCTTCTTGCCTCTATATCTGATGGCTGGTTTGTAGTGTTTCGACTCCTCCGGCTGCTTCGAGTAACAGCGCGGCCACCGTGGGTCTGAAGTCGACAGACTCGGCAGCTTTTCATTGCCATGAGGTCCCTGTTACTCCTGTTGGTCGGTCTTCCCCTCTGGCGGCAGCCTCGGGGGCGGGTGTCGTGCCTGTCGCACCTTCTTCGGGTGTGCCTGTTGGTGGGGCTTCTGTCGTTGAACCTGCCGAGCTGGGTCCTCCTTTCTTTGGTCGCTTCGATCTTACAGCTGAAGATAAAATCCGTGCCTTTGACCGTTTTTCTGCTATGGTAGGCTTCTATTTTGTGTTCTTTTTCATTGGGAGCACGGCAGTGCTCCCGATGGAGTAGCCCCCGAGGCTGTGAGCAAGCGCGTGCGGTTGCTTACAGTCTCATTTTCCTTACTGCGTATTGACGCTTGTTTACAGTCTGTCTTCCAACACTGTGAGCGCCTGATCATTGATGCTGAACGGTGGAAAAGGTCTCATGATTCTGCCCAGGATGCGTTAACTACCATGGATGTTGCGTCTTCTTCTTGGGCTGTTTGGAGTGGAGCTTTTCCATGTTTTATTGCGCTCACTTTTTCCTTGTGGTTGGATGCACGTTAGGTCATTGCCGGGCGGCCGAGAAGCGGGCCGACAAGGTTTCTCGAACTGCTTCCCATTTGCAGGAAGCTTTGTCTTCAAAAGAAGTGGAGCTGCACGAGAAGCATGAGGAGCTCGTTCACCTTCCTCAAGCTGAGGGGGCATATGAGCAGATGGAGTTGGCGGAGGGGAAATTCCTTCGAGTGCTGGCGGACCGACTTACTTGTAAGTGTGGATCCTGTACTTTTCCTTCTGTTACATTTGTCTCCTTTTGTTGACGTTCCATTGCTTGTTGGCAGCTACTGCAGGTTTGAAGCCGGTCGAAGTTGCTGCCTCGGGGTCTGGCGTTCAGGGGGCTGCGGATGCTCTTGCGAGTGTTGTTGCTGCTGTCGAGGGTGTTTGTGGTCGTGCCTCTGATCTTCTTCGCCGTGTTCATGAGCACCTGATGCCGGATGCTTCGAAGGTTCCCGAGGGCCTGGATGCTCTCGTGGCTGTGTTTGGTCCGGAGGGGAAGCGCGTGGGGGAGGTAGTTGCTGACAGCTTGGTGAGTGGCTCTTCTACGGCTCTTGCTGTCCTTATGGGGCACGGGATTTTTATTGACGAATCCTTGGTTGAGACCATCCCGGACTGCTCGTCGGAGATGCTTGGGCGTGCTGATCAGCTTGCTCTTCTACAGCAAAAAGCTGTGGATGCCCAGATTAATCCTACTGTGGGCGAGGGAGGGGGGCAGTAGTATTATTGTTGAGACTTCATCTGTAACGCGCGACTCTGCTGTGACTGTTGCTTGTCGGCTGTCTTTATCTATCTTGACTTTTCTTACCTTGTCCCTTCTGGTGTTTGATGCTTGTGCTTTTGTTTGCGGTAGGCCATTCCGGGTGTTCTTCGTCCTTGGAATTCATTGAAGGATGACGCTCGCGAGGGTGCCTACGAGTCTGTTTGCTTGCGGTTGAGGAATGCCGAGCGGGAGATTGTGCAGCTGAAGACTTCTGTGGCTGTCCATCGGTCTCGGCGAGAGCGTGCCGAGGCTATGATTGACGAGCTTGCTTCGTGGGTTGCCAGTCTAGCTGATGTTCTGCGGGGTGAGTTTTGCTTTTGCTTGATTCTGCGAGTCCTCCTCGTTCTTTAGTCTTGATTGTAGTTGCTGTTTCTTTGGCGAAGTCCTGGCGGGGAGGTCCCGGGATGAAGAGGCGGCCATGCGCTCGGAGATGTCGCGCTTGGAAGATCCTGTTGTGCAAGCCAGGAACCCCTTTTGGGCGGATGGGGCCCGTGCTCGTTCTTTTGCTTTGCTGCGTCTTCGCGTCGAGCAGGTTCCGTTGGCGTTGAGGTACTACCAGCGGGTGCTGGGTGGCATCCATGCCCGTTTTATCCGTTGGCAGTTGTCCCTTCCAAGCTTGAGACGCTTTGCCGCTTCTTTACCCAACCTGCCGAGCTGCGTCGCGTGATCGACCACTTGATTCAAGAGGGAGCTCGGGTTGCTTTAGGTTTGGTCCATAGTCACTGGCCTGGTGTAGATCTCGAAGAGGTTGTACGGGGTCCTCCGGGTGGTAGGGCTCAGTCGATGGACGGTCATTATGCAGCCATTGACGGACTTGCAGGTCGTGTTATGGCCAAGCAGGAGCCATCGGATTAGTTGCCTTGTTTTTGTCTTCCTTCCTTGCTTAAATGTGCTCTGTGGGAGATTGCTTGGGGAGGGACTGTTACCTCCGAGTACTGAAGTTACTTTTTGTACCGCGATTGCGGGAGACGACTCGAGGGATGGCTGCTTCGGCGAGCCCTCGAGTGCCAGAGTTTATTTTTGTGCCGCGATTGCGGGAGACGACTCGAGGGGTGGCTGCTTTGGCGAGCCCCCGAGTGCCGAAGTTTATTTTTGTGCCGCCATTGCGGGAGACGACTCGAAGGGTGGCTGCTTCGGCGAGCCCCCGAGTGCCGGAGTTTGTTTTTGTGCCGCGATTGCGGGAGACGACTCGAAGGGTGGCTGCTTCGGTGAGCCCCCGAGTGCCGGAGTTTGTTTTTGTGCCGCGATTGCGGGAGACGACTCAAGGGGTGGCTGCTTCGGCGAGCCCCCGAGTGCCGGAGTTTATTTTTGTGCCGCGATTGCGGGAGACGACTCGAGGGGTGGCTGCTTCGGCGAGCCCCCGAGTGCCAGAGTTTATTTTTGTGCCGCGATTTGCGGGAGACGACTCGAGGGGTGGCTGCTTCGGCGAGCCCCCGAGTGCCGGAGTTTATTTTTGTGCCGCGATTGCGGGAGACGACTCGAGGGGTGGCTGCTTCGGCGAGCCCCCGAGTGCCGGAGTTTATTTTCGTGCCGCGATTTGCGGGAGACGACTCGAGGGGTGGCTGCTTCGGCGAGCCCCCGAGTGCCGGAGTTTATTTTTGTGCCGCGATTGCGGGAGACGACTCGACGGGTGGCTGCTTCGGCGAGCCCCCGAGTGTCGGAGTTTATTTTTGTGCCGCGATTGCGGGAGACGACTCGAGGGGTGGCTGCTTCGGCGAGCCCCCGAGTGCCGGAGTTTATTTTTGTGGGAGATACGTAAATCACGCTTTTCCCTATTGTCTCATACAGTAAGTCTGGAGAAAATAAAAGGAAGGAGGTTCCGTTGAAGACGGATACCTTTTATCTGCTATAAGTGGCTTTAAGGGCCGTTAGTTTTGTTGCCTGGCGCTTGTGTTCATCTGCTGGTTCATCGTCTACGGGAGGTTTTCTTCTGTGGCTCCCGTGGTGCCACCGTTTTGATTGGCTAAGAAGGCTTCTGCTAGCTTGTGGAATTCCTTGTCGCATCTGTCGGATCTGACAAAGCTTCCATTGATTGTAATGACACCATGTGGCCTGGCATTTTCAGCTTGTGGTAGGCGTAATGAGGTACAGCCATGAAGCGGGCGAAGGCTGGTCGCCCGAGGATTGCGTGGTATTGCGACTTCCAGTCGACCACCTCGAAGTCCAATGTCTCCTTGCGAAAGTTGCTTGCGCACCCGAAGACCACTTCCAGGCTTATCCTTCCCATGGGATAGACTGATTTGCCTGGTACGATCCCATGGAAAGTCGTTCCTGAGGGCTTTAGGACGGTGCTTTGGATCAACATGTCGTCGAGCGTTCGGGTGAATATGATGTTGATTCCGCTGCCGTCGTCCATGAACACGCGGGACATGTCGTAGTTCCCGATCCGCGCCTCCAGTACTAGTGCTGCGTCTCCTGGTCGGGGGACGACTGGTGGGTGGTCGTCTCAGGAAAAGGTTATCTCTGTTTTCGACCCGCGCAGGTATTCTGGGACCGTTGGGTGTGCGGATGTCGCCAAGAAGACTTGTCTGGTTACTTGCTTCTGCTGGCGATTGGAGGGCCTTCCTTCTTGTATCATATAAATTCTTCCGTGAGCTTCTGGGTACTGGTCTTCATCTGGAGTCCTTTGTCTCTCTTGAATGGAGGCCAGCTGCCTCGTCGGCAACGGAGGGGCTGGTGGCGCGTTGTGGGAGGCTGGCCCGATTGCTATGCTTGCGAGTGGTTGTCCTGCTGGGGCCGCGGGGCGGTTCTTCTCTTCTGCTAGCTCGTTGAAGCTTCTGCAGTTCCTAAGGGTGTGGGATGATCTTATTTCTCCTCGCTCGTTTCTGAATCCATGTATGGTGCATGGGCTGTCGAGCTGCTCTTTTGCCGTTCTGGGCGCTCGTGTGCCGTCCCGCGGTTGTTTTGGCCACCATTCGCGTTTCTGCGATCGAGGCTCGTCTTCCTGGTTCTCTCTGTTTGGCTGTCTGTTGTCGTCGCGTCGCCTCCCGTTTTGGTCGTTTGGGAAACCGGCAGCAACCATGTCGGGTCCTCGGTCGTCGTAGAAGTGTCTCCTTGGCCGTTTCCTCCTTCTGTCGCCTCCTCTGTCTCCGTTGTAGTCGTATTCGTGCTCTGATCGTGCTGCGAAGGTTTCTGTTTCGTTGCGGACAGAATCTTCTCCGTCTGCCCAGCTGTTGGCTAGCTCCAGTAGCTTTCCGAGTGTGCGGACTTTCATTTGCCCCAGCTGCTCCTTGAACTCGACGCGCTGTAGGCCTCTTATGAAAGCGTCGATTGCGCTCTCGTCTGATATATCTTCTGCAGAGTTTTTGAGGATCGTCCACCGCTGGATGTACGCCCTCAGGGTCTCCCTTGTTCCTTGCTTGCATGCTCGCAGCTCCTCGAGTGATGCCGGCCGTTTGTAGGTTGACTTGAAATTCTTGATGAAAGCGGCGCAGAACTGTCTCCAGGAGCTGATGGACCCGCGCCGTAGGTTTTTGAGCCAGTGCCGCGCGGAGCCCTCGAGCATCAACTGTATGTACTGCATTGTTGTGATCTTGGTTCCACGCTGGAATTTGACCGCAGTTAAGTAGTCTTCCAGCCATGCCTCTGGTTCTTCAAGTCCGTTGTACTTTAGTGTTGTCGAGTTGAGCTTGAATCCGTTTGGCATGCGTGTCTCGCATACGGTTCGGGTGAAGCATAGTGCTCCGCATTGCTCGACTTCTTCTTCGGAAGCTTCCTCGTCAGAGTATTCTTTGTGCGCTGCGCGTCGCCGCCTGCCGCGGTTGACTCTGCTCTGGGTGATATCGTCACGTGCGTCTCGCCGGGTGCTGCGGTGTGCGCGGCTGTCGTCGTCGTCGTCGCGCCTTCTACCCCTTTTTGGGTTCATGCGCCTGTCGTCGTCGTCGTCATCGTCAGGGTCACTAGGTTCCCTGTCTGGTGTCCACTCGCGGGCCTGCCGCCTGGTGCTGGGGTTTTTGGGTGCTGAGTGGTCGATGGCGTCCTTCATTATTTGTAGGACGATCGAGGTGTAGCGGTCTGATTTCCCTTTAGAGCTTGTCCGGGCACGAGATAGGTAGCCATGGGCGCTTATGAGTGCCTCCGCTGGTGTGAGGGGCTCCTCGTCGTCGTCGTCCTTTTCTAGTTTGAAGTCGTCGTCCAGTTTGCGGATCACTCTCTCCCTTTCCTATTTCCGTAGGTTGTTGATTTTTGATCTGTCGCGGGTGGGGGAGCGGCGGCTGCTTCCGGCAAGTTGCCGGCGACTGCTTTTCCCCTCGAGTTCTTCTCTTTCCTGCGCCTCCATGGCCTGGCGCCATCGTTGCGTCTGTTCTCCCGCTAATTTGGTGTACGCTCTTAGTTCGTCTCTTGTGGCGTTTCTTGGCAGCATCCTGCCGAGTTTGACTGCTTCCTGCACCATCGCTATGGTTTCCTTGGATAAGATGATTTTCTCCTTTCGTGGTGCGGCCTTCTTTGCGGCTGTGGCCCGTTGTCTGCCTTCTGGTAGCTGGGTGTTCGGGCCGTTTGGCTGCCTTGGTTGCAGGTTACTTGCTTGGTTGCCAGGTGCCTTTCCCGCTGGGACTTTCTTTGGTATGCTTCCTGGATCGCCCAGTTGCACGACCATCCGGGCTTCCTTGGCGGGTCCTGCTGCTCTGCTGGTATTCTGTATGTCCTGCGGAGCACTCGGGTTTTCGACTTGCCCGTTGATTCCTGGTGGTGGTGCGTCGACTTCTTTCCATGAACACTTGCGAGGGTGTTCCGGTCGCACCTCTGCTGGCCCGCGCGTCGGTGCTTCTCCATGCTAGGGGCCTGTCCGAGGGACGGCGAGTGCTATGATGCTCGGTGCCAAATGCTCGGCTGCTATTGGTCGGTGTGTCGGCCGTGCAGGTGACGTCCGCCTCGTCTGCTGCTGTAGGTGCTTGAACGTCGTTAGTTAGGCAGAGACTTCCCCAGTGGTTGATGTAGATCCGGTATTCTCCGAAGATCAGATCGACGCCGGATTGCAGATCCGTGAAGACTGGCTTCAGGGCCGGGAGGTGGGACGTGAACCCGAGCGACTCGAACAGATTGGATCTCGCTTGAATCTTCGAGCTGGCAAGCGTTGATGATAGTGAGACCGCCGAGATCGCGTTCCCAACCTGTGTGGTTCCCACAGACGGCGCCAATTGTCGTGGATCGGCCCCGGCAAATCCCATGGTCAGGGACCCTGGGTTAGTTGGAGAAGACACAGGTTGGACGATAAGCTCGTCGGCAAACAGGAGGATAGACTTCCTGCTCGATATATTGATTGTGGAGAAGTTACAGGGGATGCCAAGGCAGATGCGCATTAGGCTAGGGTTACAGGCGATGTATGATTCGATGATCTATGCGTTGCCCCTCCTGGCCTTTATATAGTAGAATAAGTCTCGGGGAATCAAACTCAAATTACAGGTAATCTAACCCTAGCTTGTACGGCAAGTCCCTGCACCTTCCTTGTCAGTCGAGGACTCCCAATGTCGGTGCCATCTAGCGGGCCAAGGCGAGTCCGGCGGTAGCTCCGTGGGCCTTCAATGACACCGGGTAGGCCCATTAGTAAGAGTCGTGGGGTCACCCCCTCGTCAGCGCCCCTTCGACCATGCGCTGTAAATGTCCTAGTCATCTACAGCGAAGTTCCTACTCCCCGTGCTATAGTTGGTATACCTAAAAACAGGTCGTGTTGCCCCTCACTCTCTCCTCATGCAACTTCCTCTCCTCACTCTCCCCCTCTCCGCTCGACGCCGCCGGAGCCGCCTTGCCACCGGATTCGGTCGCCGCCGCCGCCGCCCTCCACTCGACGCCATCGCCTCCGTAAACTTGACGTCGTTGCCGCCTCCGTCCCAGGTGAGATCTCTCTCCTCATCCCCACTCCCGCATCCACATCTACCTCATGCATTGTTAAGGTTTGAAAATTTTCTATTGCTATGAAAAATTGCTATTGCTATGGATGCATTGTTAGGATTCATATTATTGCTAGGGAAAAAATATTGTAACTTGAGCAGCACACAAGATCATTAGTGATCCTCCTCTAGTTTAAATATGTGTGTGGTACTTGTGTAGTTTAAATTTTCCTTTTGTTAGCATATTGAGTAATTAGGATCATTGTTTGCAGGATATGAGTGGCCTATGTTTTTCCGGAATGTCGATTCATTTCCGTTCTGGCATTCGGGCTCTCGATATGGCAAAATTTTAGCAAATGTAATGCCGAAATTTTTTGTGGATTGTGCTAGAAAAGTAGGACGTATCGAGTGCTTGAGATTTGTCGAAACAGGAATTAAACAGTGTTTCAGCATCAAATTACTTTTAATCATTACTTTTTCTATTTTTTTAGAAAAATAAATTTGTTAGTTAGTATAATTTTTTCACTAGTACATTTCAATAAATTTTTGTATATTAAATAAGTTCTCAACGATGATGTACGATCCGCATCCTCGTCACCGCCGCGGCGAGCACCTTCTTGATTAGATACTCAATGTCCGGGACTGGGCTCTCTCGGGCTAGCACTGGGAGGTGGTCTCCGGGGCGCGTCGCTTGGTGACGATTCTGAGTCCTGTCGTCGACCCGGAGCTTCTTTCGTGCAGGAGGAGCCGGCCCCCGAGGAGGTGGTACGTCGTCGGGTCAGGGAGGAGGACCAACACGTCCGTCGCTACTTGGTTGCGTTGGACGCCGAGTTCTCCACGGCCAATACCTGGCAGATTCTTCACTGCTCTCACCTGAGCTATGTTTCTGTGGCGGTTCCTTATCTTTGGGTGTTTACCACCCGCAGCTTGGCTCTGGGTTGTCGTCGAGTTTGATTTTCTGAGATGTTGTAGTGAATTTCTGAGATGTAGTAGTCGAGATGTGTTAGTGATATTATTATTGCATTGACTGGATTATTCAAGATGTATTAGTGATATTATATGATAAAATAATATTGTTGCATTTTTATTTGAGTTCACCATTTTTAATTTTTGTTTTAAATGTCGATGATTAAAACCGTTGTGACACAATGTGACACATTTGAATTATGAACACAGAAAATGATTGACGACTTTATAATCCCTCAGTGCGACTATTGTGGCGATGACTCGGGTCGGTGCGACAAGTTTCCAGAGTTGGATGGGGAGGAAGTAAGATACTTCTCCATCATGCTTAGGGAGGGCTTCGAATTTCAAACGGTATGCAAGTTCTGCGACGTCTTCTTATTTAAGCATGCTTCACTTAGTTTTTGTTTTGACGTGTAATTTTTTTGTAATCAACTAGCACATCCCTTGCTATGCAAGACCTCACGTCTGTGACTTTGTCAAAATTAATGAGTGGCGCGAGAATGCCAAAAAATATGTCAATATTAAGACGAAACATGGTATAACTGTAAAGGTCGAGGTCTTTAATGATCCAAATAGCACATATTTTGATTGTTCAAATTGGTATGCACTATGCAAGGCATATGCATTAGAGGATGATATGCAAATAACATTGGATCTTGGACTTCGTCGTCGAGATGGTCAAACATTTCGAAATAAACACATTTGGATGCTAGTGGACGACATTAAGTTGGTTCTATCTCCACGTGAGTTTGTTAAACAACTTTGACTTGTTTACTTCCTTATTTCCTTGCTTCCCAAGTTGACAACTTATTTATAATTGTTATTTTATCTCCATTCTCCAAAAGAAGTTCGGAAGATGTGTGATGATACTTTTCCTAATGGTGGCTTTGACCTGACAATTGAAGAACAAGATAATTGCATCGATGTTCTTAAAGGTGTTCCTTCGTTTGTGAACTTGAATAATGTTGGCGAACCATATACACCATATGTTCCATTTGTTCTCAAGTTGTTTCCAGGACATGTAAAAGATTATAGCATGGTAAGATTTTTTACTATTCTGTCACACTAGTCCATTTTCAGAAATCCTTTGACCTAACATTAATTATAATGTATTACTAATTATTTTACTCATATGTTTTCAACAGAGTATCCCGGAAGCATGTATGCCTAGGTGGATGCCCCCTCAAGGCGAGCTTACAGTTGTTTCTGCACAGGCATGGGATGTCCTCTTCAAGACTGACTACTCCACTGAAAGTGGAGATGATGGCTGCGAAAGAATAAGAGGATGGAAAAGTATAGTGAATCGGATGAATATAAAACATGGAGACAAGTTGTTCTCCATATTACATAATGGAATGTGGGGTGTCTTTTGCTTTTTTCATTTCACCCCATGGTTGTGATGAGTAGGTTGGTTCGTAGTTGTTGTTAAACATTATGTTTTTTTGGATATTAGCGAAGTTAAACTAGAAAAAGTTGACCTTTGTGTTGGATATTATACTTATGTGATGATATATATATATATATATATATATATATATATATATATATACAGCCTGTCCATTCTAATACCGTTGTCAGAATAATATATGTGAATAACTATTCTGACAACATTCCGAACTGCGTCGTATCGCAAAGAGAACCGCACTGCTATATTCGAAGCACTGCGGCTCGAGTAAAACAGAACCGCATGTACCATTTTCGCTTCAACTTTTTTAGTGTTCATCGGAATTGAGCGTATGATACACTGTTGGATTCGTATTGAAATGGGTCATCTTCCATATGTTGAACCCTAATTTTAATTCCTCACGGATTAAGAGCAGTTTCGAAAATGGTGCGGCAACATACTTTTGCAGCGGGCCTATTTTCGCGATTTCTCTTGAACCGTTCATCGGAATGATGCAAATGATATACCGTTGGAAAGATATCGATCAGTCGCTCCATCCATATGTAGAACACTTTGTCTAATTCCTCACGGTTTGAGAGGTATTTCAAATTGAAAAAAATGCAGCCACTCTATTTTTGGTTTTCGGATCTCGTAGAGAGTCAAACTTTTTAACCGTTTGTCGAAACGATTCGTATGAAACACCGTTGGATTCGTATGGAGTAGGAGCGTTGGTTTTAAAGTAGCGTTGGTTTTACTAAAACACAGATTCACTTTTTTCGCGGAAAAAAAAATCGGCGAGTGAACTGCATTGGTTCGCATCCGACAGTCAAGCGCACTGCATTATCGCCAAACAGAGCGCACGTGTTCTTCGCGGACCTGAAATCGACCACGTGAACTACATTCGCCGGGCAACCGCACCGCATCCGACGGGCAAGCGCACTGCATTATCGCCAAACAGAACGCACGTTTTTTTCCCGGGCCCGGACTCGACGAAGTGAACTGCATGTGATTGCATCCGACGTGCAACCGCACTGCATTTATCGGCAAACAAAAATGAACGTGTTTTTTCGCAGGCCCGGGATTTGCGACGTGAACTACATCCGACAAACGACGACATTGCAAGGTCAATCAAAAAGAACTTCACGTGTTTTTTTATTTTTTTTATCAAAATCATCGCATCTCGTTGCAGAGGAAGTAAATCACGATATATACCAAAGTGAACTTCATAAAAAAATTAAAAAAAAATTATTCAATGAAGTACCGCACTTCATCTGTATCGCATCTTCATTCTGTGAAAAACGACAGTGCTTTGAAAAGAAAAGAGAACTGCATCAGGCAAGCAAACTGCATTTTTTTTAACTTTCTCAATTGTTTTTATGAAAGTGAACCACAAAAATGGTATTGGATAAGCACGAGTTAGTGAACTGCATCTTTTCATACGCATTTTTTCAATAATTTAAAATGGAATACAAAGGTGAACCACAAGGTTCTATACAAACGAACCACATCTGAGTTTCTTGGGGTGGATGAGAGCGAGCAAAGGTGCTTACTTGGGCAGCCCGGTCGCCTTGTAGCTCTTATCCGCCCAGACATCCGGATCGACCAGCGTCCACATGACCACCCGAGGTGCTTTGCGGTGGCTCCGGGATGCGCCTGCTGGAGCCTCGTCCAAGAGCGGAGCACATCGCGCCTGGGCCAAGAGCTGTAGTCGCCGCAGGTTAGTTCCACCAGGAGGAACATGCCGGCGATGAACTCCACGCAGCGGCGCGTGCCCAGCTCTCTCCCATCGCAGTGGAGGAAAACGGGTCATAGGAGAGGATGCCCATGGAGAGGTCCACCCAGTAGAGATTCCCGGCGTTGGCGATCGCGGTGTCGGTGGTCCAGATAACACCGGGCACGGGGTAGAGCACGTCCTTCTCTTCCCACTCCCCCGTGGTGGATGAGAAGGAGAGTTGCGATGCCACGGTTCCTTGAGGGCTAGACCCATCTCGCCGGAGAGGGAGAGGACTGATGAGGGGTGACCCCACGACTCCTGCGTATGAGGCTACCCGGTGCGTATGAAGACAGAAGGCCCGCTAGGGAGCCATGACAAGCCCACGGCTGGCCCGACCAAGCACCGACGTAAGAGTCCACGAATAATATGGAAGGCACAACCTGGCATACAAGGCAAGACTAGAACTAGGAAGCTATCTTTGTAACCTAGTACGGACTCCCCGAGACCTATCCTAGTATATAAAGGCTGGGAGGGGAGACGTCCAAAGGATCCAACACACATGTACTCATCTAGCCTTGCGATAACTCGCCTTGGCCTCCACTGTAATCGCCCCCTTACGCAATAATATCGAGAAGGAAGTGCTTCTCCTGTTAGCCGACGAGTATCGTCCAACTTGTGCCTTCTCTATGACTAACCCAGGGTCCCTGATCATGGGATTTGCCGGGGTTGATCCCCGTCAATTGGCGCCGTCTATGGATTCGAATCGCGATCTCGGCGGCCTCATCACCGACATTCATCAAAACAGCGACTCCATCAGCACTCATCGACTCCACGGCCCGAGCAGATTCCGATCTATTCGGATCCCTCGGTTTCGTGGCTCACCTCCCGGCCTTTCGATCGGCCTTCGCCGACCTGCGCACCGGTATCAACATGATTTTCGGAGCATACCAAATCTACATCAACCATTGGGGAGGACTCCGTCTCACGGATCGCGCTCGAGCACTCACGACAACATATCCTACACCAGCGACCGAAGCAGCACCCGCTCGCGTGGCGACTCCGCGAGTCAGCCACGACTCCCAAACCGACTACTCGAGCGGTCCATGGAGGAAGCGCAACATGCGCGCAAGCAAGACGACAGTCAAGACACTGTCCCATGTGTTCATGGCAGACGTCCACGAGTCAACTAGAGATGACAAAAGCCAAGATGATGACCCGAGCAGTCACCGAGACACTCGCTCGAACAGCAAAAACTGTGATCCTGACAACACCGGCCAGGTCACCGTCACACTTGGAGAACCCGGAACCATACCAAAGAAAACATACATAGGAACTGAGCATAGCAATCACAGGAGCGACGATCCAGAAAGCAGCAAGCACCAGCTCCCGGGCATGGCAAAAGAGGACCATCACGTAGAAAAAATGTACCTGTCCAAGGAAGCAATCGCCAGAGTAAGGGACGCAGTCAAACGTGGCAAACTATTCCCGGAGAACGCAACACAAGACGAGCTCAGAGCATACAATAAGATGGTGCGTGACGTCACCATGAGGGAAAGGTAGCAATGCTTAGAATTAGAGAAGGCAAGGAAAAACTGCCATCGCCCCAAGGAACAACCGCAGGCCACTCCCAGAAGAAACTCCTTCGACTGCGACTCCCCCATCCGAGCCAGATCTAGATTCAGCAATCTGAAACGGACGGACAAGAAGAAGGTGGCCCGCAAGCTAGATGACGACTTCAAGCTAGAAGAAGACGACGATGAGGAAGAACAACTCACGCCAACCAAAGCCCTTTTAACTTCCCAAGAATACCTATCTTTTGCCCGGAAAGGCAAGAAAGGCAGCTTAGATCGCAACACAACGATGGCCCTCAAAATAATGAAAGACACCATCTCAGCCCCCAAGAGAGCAGGCGCAAGACGAGTCCCCCACGAGCAGTCCCCGGACAGGGACCCCAGTTCACCCGACGACGACAGCATCAACGACTGGCGCAAGCGCCCAAACAAAAACAAAAACCAAGACAGCGACGACAACAGCAACAGACGCAACAGAAATCGGTGAGACGCACGCGATGACATAACACAAAGCAAAGTTAATCGTGGAAGACGAAGGTGAGCAGCCCGCGAAGTGTAATCGGACGAGCAAGCTTCCGATGAGGACATAGAATCATGCGGAGCACTGTGCTTCACACGGTCCATACGGGAAACAAGGATGCCGAAAGGTTTCAAGCTAAACTCCACAACGCACAAGTACGACGGGCTGGAAGAGCCAGAAGCATGGCTCGACGACTACCTAATGGCCGACAAATTCCAGCGTGGAACCAATATCACAGCAATGCAGTACATACAACTCATGCTCGAGAGCTCGGCACGACACTGGCTGAAGAACCTACCACAAGGATCAATCAGCTCCTGGAAGCAGTTCCGCAGCGCCTTCATCGAGAACTTCAAGTCCACTTACAAACGACCGACATCACTCGAGAAGCTGAGAGCCTGCAAACAAGGATCAAGAGAATCCCTGCGAGCATACATCCAACGATGGACCATACTCAAATACTCAGCCGAGGACATATTTGACGAAAGAGCAATCGATGCATTCAGGAGGGGCTTGCAACGCATCGACTTCAAGGAGGAACTCGGGCAGATGAAGGTCCGAACACTCGCACGACTGCTAGAGGAAGCCAACAACTGGGCAGACGGAGAAGACCCCGTATGGAACGAATCAGAGATCCAGACAGCGCGCTTAGAACGCGACTACGACTACCACACCAGCGAAAGAGGATTCGACAGAAGAAGAAAACGCCGGAGGCGTAACTTCTACGACGACAGAGGACCCGATATGGTCGCGGCCGGCTTCCCGGATGACAAAGAGGCAGACATCGCGATGACAGGAGAATAAAGCACAGGGATAACCAAGAAGAAACATCCCAAATTCAAAAACTGGACTAGAGAACAAGGCAGCCACGAGATGACGCCCGAGCATATCGCTCGGCTAAAGAACATCTCGACGGACCGTGCACAATACACGGGTTCAGAAACGAGCGCGGAGAACTAAGATCAGGACACAACGTCAGGAACTGCAGGCGATTCATCGAGCTCTCAGAAGAAAAAAGCCGATCTACAACATCAGCAGCACAGCCTCTCGCAAGCGTAGCAGTCGGAACCATCGCCCACAATGCACCGCCAGCACCTGCAATACCAGCAAGGGAAGTAGCAGTAATTCAAGAACGGAGCACGACACCCGAGGAAGAAGAAAAATACACAGAAGCACACGGCCGGATCTACATGATACAAGAAGGAAGACCATCAAACAGGCAGCAGAAGCAGGTCACCAGACAAGTTTTCCTCGCAGTCTCCTAGCACCCTGCTGTCCCATAATACTTACGCGGGTCCGAGACTGAAATCACCTTCTCCCGAGAAGACCACCCGCCAGCCATTGTCAGAACCCCAACTTGGGTAAGTGCTAGGGTTTGAGTCCCCTTTTCATCATGTAAAAATTTGAAAAGAAATTCAAAAATGGGGAAAATAAAAGCCTTAGAGAATTTAATTTAAATGGCCAGATAAAAATCTTTTTCCAAAAATCATTTGAACATTTGGAAAATTCCTATAAATGATGTTGATCATTAGAAAAGTGGTTTGGGTTCATTCCCATGCCAATGGATTTTTATAAAAATTCAAAAGGTGCTCTGGAAATTAAAGTTGACCCGTAATAGAATTGAAATTCAAATGTTTTTAATTTAAAAAAGGGCTCAAATCCTAAAAGTGGCTTGCCACTGGCTACTTAGGATTTTATAAATACTTTGGGCATATTTATAAACTGCCTAAGTATTTAATTACTAGGGCAAAACAAAAAGACAGAAAAGAAAAGAAGAAGAAAAAGAAAAAAAACAAAGCAACCCAACCCCGCAGGCCGCAGGCCCAACTAGGTGTACCCCTGGCCCAGCCCACCAGGGGCACCTTCGTCTTCTTCTCGGCGCCAGAGCTGGTAGCTCGCCGCCGTGGCGAGCATGCCACGACTCCCAAGCCTTATAGGTCTCCTCCTTGCTTCTCTACGCGCCACGTAACACGCCAGAGACCCCCACGCCCTTTCCCTCTCTTTCTAGAACCCTTCCCCCCTAGACTCGCCGGATTTCTTGGCTACAGGGAGCCCGCCGAAGCACGCTGCAGTGGAGACTCGTGGCCACCGCGCGCCATAGCTCCCACGACCGTGTCCGTCTTCCTCAGCACCGTCGACTTCGTCATCGAGCTCCGGATCGAGAGACCCATCGAGCTGGAGCCGCCGCAATCGTCACTGCAACCTCGCCGGAACCCGCAGGCTTTCCCCGCCGATTTCGCCGCCACCACCCACCCCCAGGCCTTCCCGTTGTCTCTGTTCGCATAAGGGTGAGCTCGTGCTCCTTTCCCATCTAACTCTGACCTCTCCCGTGCACAGGAGCACTGCGCCGCCGCAAGATGAGCCACGGCCGCCGCTTTTTCTCCTCGACGACGTCCCTCCTATGCTCTCGAATGGTGCCTGAGTAGTCCCGGAGACCCGCATGTCCATGGTCTACGTTTTGGTAGCCCTGGCGCTGCTTATGGACGCCGGAATCGCCATCCCGTGCGTGCTCCGCCGTGCGGTTTGGTCGCCGCCGGCCAGACCCCGGCGAGCCCACGTGGACAGTGATTAGGGGGGCTAGCCCCTGGTCATTTGACCCATGGGTCAATGACCAGTGGGCCCTGCCCCCCTAAACTAAGTTAACTTTTAATTAAAAGGGGATTAACCCCCTGTGTCATTTAAAGGTGGGCCCCCTAGTCAGTTTGACTATAGTCCAATTAAAGATTAAATTGAATGAAGATTAAAGATTAAAGATTAAAGCTAGTAAGGCCCCCTGCTGACGCAATAATCCAATTAAAGATTAAATTTAATCTAGAAAATTATAGAAAATTGATTTAAACTTCATAAATTCATAGAATATTCATTTTACTCCAAATTAAACAAATAATATATGAAAAATTATCAGAAAAATTCAAGGATTGTGAATATGCAACTTGTTTCTATGTTTGACCATTTTAAAATGGGTGAACAGTAGAAAATATGTATATGGCATAATTTGAAATTAAGTTTGAAGTTTGAATTTGAAAATCTTTTGCAATACACTTCAGTTAAATGGAATTGTCCACACATCAGCAACATGTACATCATATTATACCACTTGATCATGTGTATGTGCATGGTACATTCTTTTGATAGCTTTTTTGCATTGTTTGCTATCGAATAGAGGTGGAGCCGGAACCCGAGATCACCCCCTGAAGCAGAAGATCGATAACCCATGTATCGTCAGCAAGGCAAACAAACTCCATTGATCATGTCTATAAAATCCCACTTCCCTCTCAGTCTCGCTTATGCATGTTTAGGAGATCACCGACATACGTTCTTTCGCATAGTTGAACCCATTCCGATGCATGACCTATCATTTTGTCACCGTATTAAGAAAACCACAATCCTAGCAGATATAGGAGTTGAATGATGAGCATGTGTGTGACACCCTGGTTTTTGGCCCCTTTTTATTTGCAACTTTAATTGCTGATTTTCTGGAGTTTGAAATATTTGCTTGGATTTTCTCAACTCAGATGGCCTTGATCACTTGGGCCTAATTGTTCCCTTGGGCCAAGTGACCTCTAAACCCCTCTCCCCTATGGCTATGATCAAGCTTTGATCAAATTAGCCCATGCCCTATTTTTATTTTTCACAAAAATACTTTGTCACCATTGGCAATTAGTCTTTTCCCTCTCCTTTTTGAAGCTAGCCTCACTTCTGCTCATCCTTTTGGCCTGAAACTTTTTGTGCTAAGCAAGGGAGACATGCCTCATGATCCCATACAAAAACATGGGCAAGCTTAGTACAAAATTACCCCTCTAGAAATTCATTTCTATTTCTGACCAGAGAGGCACTTTGTGAAGCAAGTACCCTGTAGACTTGTCAATTTGCCTTGAAATTTTTGCCACATAAGCACCTTCCTAGATAACCCAGGCACACCATGTTTCAGCCACAAAAGCTTAGCAAAACTCTCTGTAGAAATTTTCAAACTTTCAAGCAGAAACAACTTTTTGAACCTACCAAGTGTCTGAGCCCACCTGCTAGCCTCCCAACCCCTCACACCTGCTTCTGGACGTTAGATCTGTGCCAAGGACACAGTGCGCACGCCCTGGAAGCCCTCAGTGCACGTGTGCCAGGGGTGAGCAAGCGCACTTCCTGTCACAGGCGTGCTCTGGCCGTGGCCGTGAGGTCGCCATCACGGGCACGCCGAACCCCGAGCATCCGCGGCCGATTGCGAGTGTTCGTAGTCGTTGTGGCACACCCGTGCGCCATCTGGCTCACCCAAAATCCCTGCCGCCCGCCGGAGACCTCGTCGTCGCCGCCGTGTCCTGTCTGGATTCCGCGCGTAGTGGCCACAGTGGCACGCATGCCTCCGCATTGCCCGCGTTGTCTTGCCCGCATCTCCTACCCCTAGCAAGCACGCAAGGCACCTGAGCCCCCTCAAAGCCGCGCCGCCCGTCGATGCAGAGCCTCCGCCGCAGCCACGACCGAGACTTATCGTCGACCCGCTGCTGCAGAGACCCTGGGCACGCACGCACGCGTGCAACACCGTCAACAGAACCTCCCAGAGCTCACCCGATCCCCCACTGCTCACCCGCACGCGAGCACGGCGCCGTCTTCTTCTGTCCGGCGACACACATGGAGGAATCCAGAGCCCCCCTATAAATTGGCGCATCCCGTTGCTCGCAACCATCACCACACACCCCCACACCACTCCTAGAGAGCGCAAGCAAGGAGAAGACCGGCCGATGAGGCCCCTGGTCGGAGATCGTACCGGAGCGCCGCCGCCACCGTAGCTGGAGAAGAACCTAGCGAAGCCGTCAGGTCACTGTTTGAGGAGTTCCAAGTATGTAGCTGCTCGCCATGGTCCCATGCATCTCCTCCCCTAGCCCTAGTTAACCCCCGAGGCCTCCTCGCCGGCGAACCGCCGTCGCCGGAACCGCAGCTCTGTTTCCCTCTCTATTTTATTCAACCTGACGCCCTGACCCCACCCGTCAGCCAGTCCAGCCGCTCCGAACCATTTTAAGTGAAGGCGCCTGCGTAGGTTTACGCCTTCGACGTGGCCCTCCCTGGTTATTTCTCTGGAAATTGGTTAAATCTATTTAAAATGGAATTTTCACCAAACTTTGACCATGAATAACTCCTAAACCACAAGGCCAAATGGATTGATTCTTTTTGCTACATTTTTCTTTTGAGCTCCTCTTCAAGTTGGCAAAATTTGGGAACTTGATTCACTGTTTAGGTCCACTGGAAAGTGAAGGCGTGCATTGGACTTATTTGCATTTGCCACTTGTTTTATTTTTTCAGAAGGTGATCAAGTGCTTGTAGGAGACCAGGAGTTCAAGGATACTCCACATGACCAAGGCAAGCCATAACAATCTGGTCATGAGGAGCTTAAGTTGCTTTTTGATGATTTAAATGATTTACTAGGGTTATTTTAATTTCCTTCACATTGCTTGCTAATAAAAATAAATAACCATAATAAGTGATTGGTATGAACATGCCATGCTACTGATTTTATCATGTCACTCTAGTACATGTCATCACCATGTTTATGTTGTTGCCATCCCGATACCGGAATCATGCTAGTGATGATCATGGTCCTGATTATATGCCATGTTGGTTCAAGCATATTCATGATAGTAGTTTATACTCATACCATGTTGCCATATTCCTATTCACCTAATGAACAAAATTGTTGACCAAGTGCCACCGAACCGAGCTTATTCGTGCAGCCACATTTTCTTCTATGGGCGAGCCTTGACTCGGGCTATCGTAGTGCCTTCTACGGATATCACCCAGTAGGGGAGGTTATGCACGCATGCTACCCTGATCAGGTAGGTGGTGATAATCTCGACATCCATAGTTGTTTACCCGGGAGTCCCCGTTGGGACAGTTTGACACAAGGTGGCTGTGTAGTCGGGTTTCGTTGGAGATGTCCTAGTCCACTCCTGTGGTATGAGTTCCAAGGATCCTGTGGGACAAGTACCGGGGTGCTGGATGGAGGAGGAACTCCATAATGTGGGTAACGTGCACAGAGTCTGCAGAGTCACAATCTATTCGAATAGTCGCGTCCTCGGTCATGGGATACAGTTCGTACTAGGTCACACAGAGGTCAACACTAATCTGTTTAATAATATGAATGTTAATGCTAAGACTGTGGTCATGTGATTGGTTGGGTGGTAACTGAGGACACATAACCCGTTGAGCGGTCGAGCTACGACCCGTATGATGGTGGGTCAAGAGATGACCCGGTTACCGAGTCCGCACGACTCGGAGGTAAACTGGATGAATCATGTGGTGTGCATAAGACAAATGTTATTAACATTCTTGCCATGTTTGTCATGTTATTGTTGCATTCTTGCCATGCTATTGTTTCTCCTGATGACTTGGCTGTTATGAGCTTGCAAGTACATTCGATGTACTGACCTGGCGTGTCATGCCAGATGCAGGAGGTGTCGCACCTGAAGAGTTGGCTGAGCTGTACTACGCGAACTAGGCCGTGTCCCAGCAGTGTCCCCGTGAATTGGAGTCCCATCACCTCGTTGTTCCGCTGCCGTAGAGTCCTTCGTCGATCGTATCGAGGCCCCGAGATGTGAAATAAATAATGTTGATAGTGTTGCCGCACGAGATGTGCCGCCATGCCTCATAGTTGATGTAATCCCGAACCTATGTACCTGTATAATTATTATGAAGCGGTTGTATTCTGTACCAATATGTTGTGCATTGCCGGAAGACTTGATCTCTGGGCTGGCAATGTAAGGTAAACCGGTTGCTCTGAGCCGGGGTGCCACAATGTGGCCCCTGCAACTGTTACTGCTTATTGCTGCTTAATGTTACCATGAGGTTACATTGTTTGTGAGTCGGGATGGATATTCATAATGGTGCTGATGATAACATGTTGGTGAATCCACCCTAAACAAAGGTGAACGATGAGAGGTTGTGTAGGAGTACACAGTGGGTTGTCTCGTTGAACACTGCCCTAGGCCCCGAGTTCCTGTTTTGTGATCGAAGACAAAGAGTATGACCACATGTAGGGTTTATGGGAGCCCCATTTGGCCTCTTTACTTACCCGATCCAGTCCTGGAGTCACACTAGATTCGGTCTTTCCATTTGGCATGTGCATAGAAAAAGAATGAAGAAAAGGTTGCATCATATAGATATGTGGGTGGACCTGTGAGGCAGTAAAACCATCTGGCAGAGGTGGCGTCTCGGTCCCTTGCATTATCTGAGTCCGTTTCGTTGAACCGACCGGACTCTCGAGCGGTGCCAAACTCAGGTAGTCGACTCCTAGATTAGAGAAGGTGATGTGAGGGTAGTGCCTTGGTTTCATCCACGTCCGACACCCGCTTGAAGGGTGACAAGAACGAGGCGATAAGTGATGACACACGTGTGAAGATGTACACCCCTGCAGGGTTAATAAACTATTCGAATAGCCGTGTCCGCGGTTATGGACTACTTGGAGACCTCTAATTGATCATTAGACAACTTGAATGGATACTTATAAAACTCGCAAGATAAGCATCAGTGCTATGGTGGGCTTCCTCGTGGGAAAGTCGAGGAAGTAACCATAGTGGTGTATTGTTTGGAGACTTGGTAGTGGACTTGTGTACGCTTCTTACCTCAAGTCTGGTACTCGTAGTACAGGACAAGCCAAGTCAAAGCTGGCACTTCTGCCTATTGAAACCCCACCTCCCTTTACCTTGAAACTTGAGCATGAGTAGTATAGTTCTGATGCAAGTATTGCTGAGTACGACTTTGTACTCACTTTTGCTTATTCTATATTTTAGATGAGAACCCAGACCCCGATGGATTCACCTTCCTGAAGCTCGACGTTGACTAAGCTAGTATAGTTCCAAACAGCAGTCTGGTCCCTTGTGGCAGGGATGTGTATGTTTACAAGGCTTCTCTAAGCCATTTTTTAATCTTGTCTGTACTCCGACCTAATTTTCTTCCGTTGTATGATGTAATGTTGATCACAGACACGTGATCTTTGTATGCTCTATGTGTAAGTCAATAAAGAAGTACTTTTTAGATTTCATGCAATGTGTACCTGCTATTTACACTAGACATGTATGATGCGTGTATGGTTATAACATGCATGTCTTAGTGTGGGGTTCGATAGCTTAGTTGTGATCTTTCCGGCGGTCTTTTATACACCAAGTGGCCCTTAGATGTGCGAAGCTTGGGGCATCGTGATGCAATTTCTCGTGACTCTGTCACATGGCACACTTTGTTGTATGATTGAGCCCTCCTGAGACCCCGACTAACTTATCGGGCTGGAGTCTATTTATGTAAGTGTTATAATTCAATCGATAATATGGTTGAGGCAACTTGTCTATGAGTATGGGATTGCACCACTCATAATCATTTAGACTTGTGAGTGGGCGATGAGGACCCATCTCAGTTGATCATCCAGCCTGGATGGGATTCCCCTCACGTACGAAGCTTTCTGAGAGTGTTCTGTGTTTGGCCTTGTCTGCTTAGACAAGTCGGTACGAGTCTTGGCTCTCCATATGATTGAGTTGTGACTGGAATTACATATGCTAACCCCGGGTCCCGACAGCCATCCCGCGCCTAGGACACGCTACATTAGTACTAGAAGCAAGAATCAGAAACTACGATATGTCACGAGTCTTCATGGACGGCGGCAGCCGAATCAACATCATATGCACCAGAACCCTGGAAGAAATGCTCATCCAAAACTCAGCACTGAAAACTTCAGGCACAACGTTTCATGGAATGGTGCAGGGAAAGCAGTCTACCCCCTCGGAAAAATAAGCCTCGAGGTGGTTTTTGGCAGCACGAGCAACTTCCGCAAAGAGACATTGGATTTCAAAGTGGTCAACTGGAAATCACAATACCATGCCATCCTAGGACGCCCAGCCTTCGCGCGTTTAATGGCAGTGCCACACTACGCCTAACTCAAGATGAAAATGCCAGGGTCGCGAGGAGTGATCACAGTCAGCGGCAGCTTCGTCAGATCCGACTGTTGCGACAAAGAGTTCCACAAAATATCAGAAACCTTTGGAGCACACCAAGCCAGTGGAGCCACGGCATTAGAGGAAGAGGCCCTACCATAGAAGCAAAAGGGAGCTACAACAATCTACCGTCCTTACGGCTACCAAGCCATCGATCCAAATAAATGGGATGTCTTCAAGCAGCAGCCCCCTCCCTCGTGTAAGAAACAAAAGGAAAAATGTTGAAAATATTCTTCCAAAAATTCTTTTTGCACATTGGCACTCGGGGGCTCGCCGCAGCAGCCACCCCCCGAGGCGTTCTTTGCATACGCGACACTTAAAAATTGGCACTTGGGGGGCTCGCCGCAGTAGCCACCCCTCGAGGCGTTCTTCGCATACGCGACTCTTAAAAAATGGCACTCGGGGGCTGTAACAGCCCAGTTTTCACAAAAATTAAAAAAATTGTTTTCGGTGTGAATTGTTTGATTTTCAGTGTGGATTGCAGTGTTTGCTTCACCGAAATAATAATCGGTGAATATTTCTCCCCCTTATTCTCGTATCGTATGCGTGACCGACCCTTTTCCCCAATGACACACGACTCTGCGGCACCGGGATTTCACCCGAGCACCGTCGCAACCGGCACAGGACCAGCCATCGCCACCGGAACGAAAAACCCCGTTTATTTAATAAACGGATTATTTTATTGGGGCGCCGAAAAATGTTGTCAGAATGTCACCGCAGTGAGGTACGATCGACGGGCTCAACGCGCTGAGCGCGTGGTTCGAGATTTCGTCGGAATCGGATTCCGTACGGAGTCTCGGCGGTCACGAACGCGATCACCGGACACGCGAGAGGGGTACCGAGGGCGTTTGCGTCAACTGGCCAGCCAACCTACCTATATAAAGACCACCAGCCTCCCACACCCCAATTAGGGTTTCCCCCTCTGGAAATTTGCAGCCACCCCCCTCACAATATTCCAGATCAGCCCCCAAACGCCTCTCTCTCCCGAAACCCTAGATCTGGGTGCACCACAACCATCGGATCGCGAATCGGAGGGTCTAGAGGCTGCCACCTCGCCCCCGGAGGGATCCAGCCAGCCTCTCCCACGTCTGGGCCCCGCAGGGCCGAGCCTCCGCCACCGCGGGCCCGCCAAAGCCCATCTACGAGCGCCGCTGCCCGAGAGCTCCTCCACGCCTCCTCCCACCACGTCAAGCCGCCGGTCGCCGGCCATCTCCAGCCGCCGCCGCGCACGCCCCGCTCCGGTGAGCCCCTGCGCTCTCCTTCTCTTCTCCCCGTCCCTCACCTCGCCCCCTCCCCGTCTGCAGGCCGCCGTCGACCAAGGGCCGCCGCCGCGCCGCCATGGCGCCCCGCAGCAGCCATGGCCACTTCGGCCCGAGGCGCCACCGCCCATGGACACCGGCCCCGCCGCCTCAAGCCGCCACCGGCCAGATCTGGCAGCTGGGAGCCGGATCCGCCGCCCCTCGCCCGTCTTGGCTACCTCCCGCGCCACCCAGGCCCCTCGCCGTCGTCCGGTGTCGAGGTCCTCCGCCGCTCGGCTCGGGACCGGCTGGGGAGCGAGGCCACCGCCAGGTGGGCTGGCCTCACCCACCGCGGCCCACGTCCTCTCCCCGCCAGCCTGGGCCAGGCCCATGGGTGAGCGCCCCCTTTGCTTTTATTTTATTTTATTTTGGGCCCAGTAGATTTCAGCCCAACACTCTTTTTTTCTGTTTTATTAATAAAATTGGCAGATTGTGTTATATTTTTGCGGTGCTCGTACCTTTTCAACCGTAGCTCGGATCGCAACGCGTTTAATATGAAAGTTGCTTAGAATTGCATGTAGATTAATAATATGTGCTTGTTTGCCATGTTTGACTTTGTTTACATGCTGTTTGACTGTTAATTACACTGCCTGCCACTACAAATTCTTTATTTAATAACTTTTTATCCGTTGCTCGGATTAAAATGTTCTTTATATGTAACTTGACTAGAATTTCATGTAGATTGTGTTTTTGCTATTCTTTCTTGCTAATAAAAATAATAAAATTATGTTTAGGGAAAAATAGTACGAAATGCAATAAATATCGTGGGGTCCATAATAGTTGCCATGTATAGGTTTTATCCCCCACTTAAATTGACTAGCTTAGGTAGTTTATTTATGCTTCACCTCTTGTCATGCTTGTGTGAGATGCCATGTTAACAACCTTTGTTGATCACCTGTAGCTAAACAACTTGAACCACCGTAAACGTGCGGTATTCGTCGTGTGTGACCGATACCCCACTTAAATTGTTAGTAACCGCTCTCGACGGTAGGTGCGATGTCTCGTGTTGCTTCTTGTTGATGCTTGCTCGTGTTTTCTTCATAGTAATAGATGCTTGCTCGTTGATTGCTTTCCAGTGTTTATTGTCTTGTGTGCTTCCGCGGGTACCTCTAGGAGACGATGCAAGCGTGCGTTCAACTACACCTTCGGAACCCGACTTATCAACAGGCAAGGACTATGCATTACTTATGATCCATTCTATTTCAACCAGCGGTTTGCATGCTAGTCTAGGTTAGGTTCGATGTTTGATCCTACCACATGTTTATAGTCTCTTTCAAACCGATACAGCCATGTCCCTTCCCAGCAAACCTTGTACTGCTATGTTACTATTGCTCGTTGCTCAGCCCCTGCTTAGTATGCATGTTTAGGATGCTACGATGTTACCCTGTTACTCCTGGGTTTGGGATATGACATTATTATTATTATTATTGTGGATGATATGATTATTATAAATGTTGACTATATTCGACGAAGGATGGAAGGTCTAGGCTATCCCGACCCGACGCTTTGTTCCATTCGAGTCACCTAGGACCCGAGTTCCGGGTACTGGTTTTAAGACTGAGCGTGCCTAATCGCGTGTGAGATTTTATGGGGTCCCCTCTTCTTACTTACCCAGCTTCAAACATTTCTAGAGGTGGCCCAAGCTGATTTACCATTTGAAACCGTGTGCGTACTAGTCTGCAGCCAGTGGTTTTAAAACAACTCGGACCAGCGGAGACATAGTTCCTTTGTTGGTCCACACTGGTGAGCTAGGGAAGTCCCCTGTTATATAGGTGAGACTAAACCCGACCTTGGCCATACGGAAGAGTCCGATCCGAGAGCGTGGCCAGCTTTTGGATTGGGTGTCGACTCCCCGGGGGCCACCCGGATTTGTTCGTTGTTAGTTAGAGGGACCTGTCGTTTCGGATCTCTTGGAACTAAATCATAAAATGGTTTCCTATAATGGGTAGCAACTGAGAGAGATGGGCGAGCATGCGACGCCTCGTAATGGGAAGTTGGTACACCCCTGCAGGGTTAAATCTTTTCGAGAAGTCGTGTCCACGGTTATGGACGACTCGAGACCTACTCCGTGTTCATAGACAACAACAACTGAGATAATCTTAAATAATTTGATCACGTGTGTGTGTGCCTTGACTGCTTCTTCTTCGTCCGGATGCGAAGAAGAGGACAAGGATAGGATAGGTGTTATGTTTGCGTAGTAGGTGGATAGCAAGACTTGTTGGAGGCGATTCCTCATCGAATGCTTGGCTTCTTATCTTACTCTCTAGATCGTTAGACACTTCACAAATGCTAGTGCGGCAGCAACCTCACCACTTCCTTACCGTAAACTACTAGTTGTCCTAGAATGACGAGTGTTGAAGTCCTTGCTGGGTCAGATGACCACTACAGTTGGATGCTGAGTACCTCTGTACTAATGATACTACCCCCAAACTCTTTTCAGGGTTCTTGATCGACAGCAGGTATGGTGATCGACGTTTCACGTGGAGACTCGACGACGACTAGTTAGACGGATCCCGGCGGAGGGCCTGGACCCGTGTGGTTATGGGATCGATGCTTTTCTCTTTGCTAGTAGGCATTTGATTATAGTCTGTACTCAGACATGTATCTTCCGCTGTTGTATTGTATTTAAGGCAGTTGTACGCCGATTGTATGAGATGTTGTATCCTTGTATCTGTAATGTTGTGATATCATGTTGGAAATCCGGGGCATATGACTTCGTCATATGTCGCGGTTGGACCGATATGTGCTTCGTCCCCGGATCTGGATGGAAACGTCTAGATCTGGAACAGTACCGCATATCGGGCCTTACAACTTGGTATCAGAGCCTTACCGACCGTAGGATCCCATCTCTGTCCGAAGTCGAGTCTAGACAAAAACTATTTTGTAGTTACTAAGTTAGTTATCGGAGAGTAGGATTATTTTTCCTCCTTACCCTTACTCTGGTCAGGACAAGTGTCGTAAGTGTTTTACTGTCGCCTTATCCCCTTCAAACTTTAGGATCTCGAGTGTGTTGGGTTTCGGAATAGTTACAATGCCTTGCTTGCAGCATATTGTCTCGATTCCGAGCTCAGGTGGGAATTCATGTAGTACCTTTAGCTTCTCTGATTTCGGTTATCATCTGGGTCATCCATTGCCATCCATCCTTTTGCCGGTGTTTTTACGACTTCCGTCGAAAATCACTATCCCTTGATCTGGTTATCGTTGTCGTTCTTCCTCTTGTCACTGACAGTTTCTTTATTCCGACGATGTCGTCTCTCTGCGGAAAATTATCTTGACGGAAGCTCGACATCGACATGGAGCAGAGTCCCTTGTTGGTGGTGTTGAAGATCGTCGACTCTTTTTTCCCTCTCCCCTCTCTCCCGGATTGTCCTGGATCTCGGGACGAGATCCCTTGTTGGTGGTGTTGTATTGTAACAGCCCAGTTTTCACAAAAATTAAAAAAATTGTTTTCGGTGTGAATTGTTTGATTTTCAGTGTGGATTGCAGTGTTTGCTTCACCGAAATAATAATCGGTGAATATTTCTCCCCCTTATTCTCGTATCGGATGCGTGACCAACCCTTTTCCCCAACGGCACACGACTCTGCGGCACCGGGATTTCACCCAGCACCGTCGCAACCGGCACAGGACCAGCCATCGCCACCGGAACGAAAAACTCCGTTTATTTAATAAACGGATTATTTTATTGGGGCACCGAAAAATGTTGTTGGAATGTCACCGCAGTGAGGTACGATCGACGGGCTCGACGCGTTGAGCGCGTGGTTCGAGATTTTGTCGGAATCGGAGTCCGTACGGAGTCTTGGCGGTCACGAAAGCGATCACCGGACACGCGAGAGGGGTACCGAGGGCGTTTGCGTCAACTGGCCAGCCAACCTGCCTATATAAAGACCACCAGCCTCCCACACCCCAATTAGGGTTTCCCCCTCTGGAAATTTGCAGCCACCCCCCTCACAATATTCCAGATCAGCCCCCAAACCCCTCTCTCTCCCGAAACCCTAGATCTGGGTGCACCACAGCCATCGGATCGCGAATCGGAGGGTCTAGAGGTTGCCACGTCGCCCCCGGTGGGATCCAGCCAGCCTCTCCCATGTCTGGGCCCCGCAGGGCCGAGCCTCCGTCGCCGCAGGCCCGCCGAAGCTCATCTGCGAGCGCCGCAGCCCGAGAGCTCCTCCACGCCTCCTCCCACCACGTCAAGCCGCCGGTCGCCGGCCATCTCCAGCCGCCGCCGCGCACGCCCCGCTCCGGTGAGCCCCTGCGCACTCCTCCTCTTCTCCCCGTCCCTCACCTCGCCCCCTCCCCGTCTGCAGGCCGCCGTCGACCAAGGGCCGCCGCCGCGCCGCCATGGCGCCCCGCAGCAGTCATGGCCACTTCGGCCCGAGGCGCCACCGCCCATGGACAACGGCCCCGCCGCCTCAAGCCGCCACCGGCCAGATCCGGCATCTGGGAGCCGGATCCGCCGCCCCTCGCCCGTCTTGGCTACCTCCCGTGCCGCCCAGGCCCCTCGCCGTCGTCCGGTGTCGAGGTCCTCCGCCGCTCGGCTCGGGACTGGCTGGGGAGCGAGGCCACCGCCAGGTGGGCCGGCCTCACCCACCGCGGCCCACGTCCTCTCCCAGCCAGCCTGGGCCAGGCCCAGGGGTGAGCGCCCCCCTTTGATTTTTTTTTCTTTTTTTGTTGGGCCCAGTAGATTTCGGCCCAACACTCTTTTTTTCTGTTTTATTAATAAAATTGGCAGATTGTCTTATATTTTTGCGGTGCTCGTACCTTTTCAACTGTAGCTCGGATCGCAACGCGTTTAATACGAAAGTTGCTTAGAATTGCATGTAGATTAATAATATGTTCTTGTTTGCCATGTTTGACTTTGTTTACATGCTGTTTGACTGCTAATTACACTGCCTGCCACTGCAAATTGTTTATTTAATAACTTTTTATCCGTTGCTCGGATTAAAATGTTCTTTATATGTAACTTGACTAGAATTGCATGTAGATTGTGTTTTTGCTGTTCTTGCTTGCTAATAAAAATATTAAAATTATGTTTAGGGAAAAACAGAACCAAATGCAATAAATATCGTGGGGTCCATAATAGTTGTCATGTATAGGTTTTATCCCCCACTTAAATTGACTAGCTTAGGTAGTTTATTTATGCTTCACCTCTTTCCATGCTTGTGTGAGATGCCATGTTAACAACCTTTGTTGATCACCTGTAGCTAAACAACTTGAACCACCGTAAACGTGCGGTATTCGTCGTGTGTGACCGGTACCCCACTTAAATTGTTAGTAACCGCTCTCAACGGTAGGTGCGATGTCTCGTGTTGCTTCTTGTTGATGCTTGCTCGTGTTTTCTTCGTAGTAATAGATGCTTGCTCGTTGATTGATTTCCAGTGTTTATTGTCTTGTGTGCTTCCGCGGGTACCTCTCGAAGATGATGCGAGCATGCCTTCAACTACACCTTCGGAACCCGACTTATCAACTGGCAAGGACTATGCATTACTTATGATACATTCTATTTCAACCAGCGGTTTGCATGCTAGTCTAGGTTAGGTTCGATGTTTGATCCTACCACATGTTTACAGTCTCTTTCAAACCGATACAGCCATGTCCCTTCCCAGCAAACCTTGTACTGCTATGTTACTATTGCTCGTTGCTCAGCCCCTGCTTAGTATGCATGCTTAGGATGCTACGATGTTACCCTGTTACTCTTGGGTTTGGGATATCACATTATTATTATTATTATTATTGTGGATGATATGATTATTATAAATGTTGACTATATTCGACGAAGGATGGAAGGTCTAGGCTATCCCGCCCCGATGCTTTGTTCCATTCGAGTCACCTAGGACCCGAGTTCCGGGTATTGGTTTTAAGACTGAGCGTGCCTAATCGCGTGTGGGATTTTATGGGGTCCCCTCTTCTTACCTACCTAGCTTCAAACATTTCTAGAGGTGGCCCAAACTGATTTACCATTTGAAACCGTGTGCGTACTGGTCTGCAGCCAGTGGTTTTAAAATAACTCGGACCAGCGGGGACATAGTTCCTTTGTTGGTCCACACTGGTGAGCTAGGGAAGTCCCCTGTTATATAGGTGAGACTAAACCCGACCTTGGTCATACGGAAGAGTCCGATCCGAGAGCGTGGTCAGCTTTTGGATTGGGTGTCGACTCCCCGGGGGCCACCCGGATTTGTTCGTTGTTAGTTAGAGGGACCTGTCGTTTCGGATCTCTTGGAACTAAATCATAAAATGGTTGCCTATAATGGGTAGCAAATGAGAGAGATGGGCGAGCATGCGACGCCTCGTAATGGGCAGTTGGTACACCCCTGCAGGGTTAAATCTTTTCTAGAAGCCGTGTCCACGGTTATGGACGACTTGAGACCTACTCCTTGTTCATAGACAACAACAACTGAGATAATCTTAAATAATTTGATCACGTGTGTGTGTGCCTTGACTGCTTCTTATTCGTCGGGATGCGAAGAGGAGGACAAGGATAGGATAGGTGTTATTTTTGCGTAGTAGGTGGATAGCAAGACTTGTTGGAGGCGATTCCTCATCGAATGCTTGGCTTCTTATCTTACTCTCTAGATCGTTAGACACTTCATAAATGCTAGTGCGGCAGCAACCTCACCACTTACCCCTTCCTTACCGTAAACTACTAGTTGTCCTAGAATGACGAGTGATGAAGTCCTTGCTGGGTCAGATGACCACTACAGTTGGATGCTGAGTACCTCTGTACTCATGATACTACCCCCAAACTCTTTTCTGGGTTCTTGATCGACAACAGGTATGGTGATCGACGTTTCACGTGGAGACTCGACGACGACTAGTTAGACGGATCCCGGCAGAGGGCCTGGACCCGTGTGGTTAAGGGATCGATGCTTTTCTCTTTGCCAGTAGGCATTTGATTGTAGTCTGTACTCAGACATGTATCTTTCGCTGTTGTATTGTATTTAAGGCAGTTGTACGCCGATTGTATGAGATATTGTATCCTTGTATCTGTAATGTTGTGATATCATGTTGGAAATCTGGGGCATATGACTTCGTCCCCGGATCTGGATGGAAACGTCTAGATCTGGAACAGTACCGCATATCGGGCCTTAAAGGGGCTCGCCGCAGCAGCTACCCGCCGAGGCGTTCTTCGCATACGCGACTCTTAAAAATTGGCACTTGGGGGCTCGCCGCAGCAGCCACCCCCCGAGGCATTTTTCGCATCCACGCCTTTAAAAATAGGCACTCGGGGGCTCGCCGCAGAAGCCACCCCCAGAGGCATTCTTCGCATACGCGATTCTTAAAAAAATTGGCACTCGGGGGCTCTCCGCAGAAGCCACCCCCCGAGGAGTTCTTCGCATACGCGACTTTAAAAATTGGCACTCGGGGGCTCGCCGCAGCAGTAACCCCCCGAGGTGTTATTCGCTTACGCGACTCTAAAAAAATTGGCACTCGGGGGCTCGCCGCAGCCAACCCTCGAGGCAATCCCCGCCTATGCGACTCTAAAAATAGCAAGAGGGGACCCCTCGCCCAGAAACTCAGTAGACGACAAGACAAACCTATACCACACAAGATTGATTTACAATGGATGAACAGAGTAAAGCAAAAGGGAAAAGCAACAAAACATTGCTGAGCAAAGGAACCAGCGCCAAGCAAAGACTAATCCCAGGCTCTGACTTTACTTTGCACAGAGCACCCAACCGACGGTCATTATCCTCGACCACCCACTTCACAACTTCATTTGCAGGCTTATCCACCACAGTGTAATGGTCGTCCATCGGCTGAGCTCGACCACCAGGAGGACCTCGAGCTGCCAACATAATGTCCACCCCCGGCCAATGACTATGGACAAAGGCAAAAGCACAGTGAGCCCCTGCATAAATCTGGTGATTCACTACGCGCCGAAGATCCGCAGGCTGGGAGAACACCCGACAAAGCTTCTCAAGAGAAGAAGGGACAGGATCCAAAGGGTAAAACTCAGCAAAAATCCTGCCAAACACTCCGCAGCAGTACTCAAGAGCCCGCGGTACCCTCTCAATCCGTATCCGCAGAACGGCGAACACCCGAGCACGCGCCCTATCCATCCAGAAAGGATTGTTCGCTTGCACAACCGGGTCCTCCAGCTGCAGCAACTCAGACTGTACTGCCTCTTCTTCATCGCGAGAATGGACAGCAAGCACTTCACAACGAAGAACAGGGATCAGCCGTAAAGCATAAGGACAAGAACCCACGCAGTGGAGTGGTCGAAGAAAAGACAAACTCACCCTTCAGGAAATCAGACAACTTCATCATCCAAGCCGCCAAGCCATCCAAGACAGCCTCAGCACGTTCACGTTTTGAGCGATGGACCACAACATCACCTTTCAGCCGAACGATCTCACGCTCGGCCTCTTTCAGCCTCAAGAAAACAGACTTGTAAGCACCTTCTCGAGCATCCTCCTTCAGCAAAATCCAAGCCCGAGAAACGCCCGGGATGGCCTACCACAAAGAGAAACAAGTCAAAGGAAATGAGGCAACAAGCAGCACAAACAAGAAAAGAAGGTCCATGAACTAAAAAAAATCCGCCGTCCCATCGGGAGGCACATTACAGCTGAAGTTTTCAAAACAAAAACAGGTTCACCCTATTCCTCGGCTGAAGAATTGTTTGCAGCCTCCACGACCAGTTGCATCTGGCGGGCTAGACGAGTGGCTCATGCACTTTGCTCATTCGTATAAGCAGGCAAACTATGCACCATGGAATCCTCAATGGGGACACCATGGCCCAGAAGAACAACAATAGACGTGGCAAGCCCACTCACCACGTTCTCACGAACCAAGCCCTCCAGCTGATCACCATCCGGAACGAAGGCAACAACTAGAGAATCGAGACCCTCAGGACGCTTCTCCGCGTCGGGGAACATATGCTTATGGAGAAGCTTCAGGAGATTTGAAACTCGAGCACAGACATCCCCAACAGCTACGGCAGCGCCCGAGATAGCATTCACAGAACCACGGAGTACACCCGAACCCGCAGCAGCCACCTCCACCGCCCAATACTCGCAGAGCCTGGAAAAAAGAAAAAAGATCAAAAATCCAGCAGCCTCAGAGATAAAACCATCTCCAGTAAACGGATGACAGGAAGAGTCCACTTACCAGTCAAAGAGCCCGCCAAATCATGCAGGCGCTCGCACTCAGCCTTCTCGACCTGAAGAAAATGCTCCTCCACCCGCCGCAACCACTCGAGTTCGCCATGCTGTGCCTGCAGCTCCTTTTCTTTGGGCTCCAGAGCAACCTGAAGCTCAGCAAGCTCCTTCTTTGCAGCCTCCGCCCGCTTGTCAGCACCTTTCTTACAGCCTATGGAAACAAAACACCAGTCAGGAAAAATCAATCAGCAAAAGAAACAAAGACCAAGAATCAGGATCTCACGTCTCATAGCACTCAAGCTCCCCTGGACCGAGTCATGAGCTCGTCGCCAACGATCAGTTTCAGCCAACACACGTTCGCACATCCGGAATAAAGGTTGATGTAAGTCCAAGTATGTGATCAGAGGGGGAGGGGGTGAATGATCACTTCAAATTTTTGCATGAAACTATGAAGTGAAGCATAACTTAGCAGTTGAAGAACTTTCAACAGAAGGATAAACATTGCAGAAGAACTGGATTGAAGCATAACATAGCGAATCAAAAGCATCGAATCAATTGCATTGAATCAAATCACTGAAGCAATTGATAAACTGAATGTAAATGCGGAAAGTAAAACAAACTCTTGACTCGGTGATGTTTGTTCGACCAGTTCACACTCTACAAAGTGCTACGTCTGGTTGGAGGGACTTGCGATTGAACACAGGAGCTAACCTCTCTCTGTCCGTATCTCCACTGCACTAATCTCCTTGAGCTTGGTCAGTTCTTCACTCGTGGTTGATTATTGAGGGAATCACCGAAACCTTTGACGAACTGGACTTCGAGGCGACAATAGCTCTTCGCTCTCTAAAGAACAACGCTCTAACCGTCTAGGAGAATTGCAGTTCTCCAAGATAAAAAAGGCTATAAAACTTCTTCCAAAGTCATAATGAATCAACTCAGATCAATAGGACTTATGCTTTGGTGGATGGGTTTTTGGTTTGCTTCGGTGGGGTTGCTCTTTCTCTTCACTGTCAGAAAATATTCCTGGAGCAGCCACCGGCCAATGAGGGCGGGGGTGGCGTATTTATAGGTGACAATCCCTAGGTGTGAAATGTCTTAAATGACCCGATGCGACAGCTTGACATCTGTCCGCAACGATCATATGTAACGACCCGATTCACTAAGAATCCAAGTCTCTGTGCATTCGGTGCTAGTCCCTGGATCAATAGCTAGCACACACAGTACATGATGTAATACCAAGAATAAACCACATGTCATATATATTACAGCGAAGATCCAGTATTACAATATAGCATACCTGCATAGCTCAAGGCTAGTTGACAGATAGAATATAGCGGAAAAACAATAAAGAGCTTCGTGGCGTCCATCAACTCCACCGACACAGTTGAGTATAGCATCGTAACCCTACAACGTAACACTTACTCGTCGAATATAATCCTGCAACACCGAAGGTTACAGCCCGACAACGGGTCAGTACATCTGATTTGTACGGCAAGTCACACGAAAAAGGATATAAATGACCTACATCTACATGCAAGTTAAGTCAAAGGAAAGGCTTATTGTTTTATTTTGTAGAAAGCTGATTTTTCCCTCACATTCTACAACTAATCAAATTTTAATTTATATTGCTAGTCCTAATTATGGTTGAACCGGGCTACACCAATTCCAACCATCCCTTTATTAAAAGTTCCCACTCAAATTCTTATTAAGGTGAAATATCTGTCAAGACCATCCAACAACAATAATGCTCAGTTGCTCAAAGTTGTCCGTAACCGTGGACACGGCTAATCATGATAAGTTTTTACACTCTTTAGAGGTTTGTACACTTCCCCCACTAGACTCAACCCGAAGATTGAGACATAGTCTTTCAGAAGAGGTTGCCTCCATCCTTTGGTAGCCGGTACACCTATCATATCTACATCAGCTAGGTACCAGGGCCAGGTTCCCCACAACTTACTCATCTAAGCCAGAGCCCATATAGCCAGTGGTTGTACATGGAAGCTACTAGTCACACTGTCTGTCCGATCTTTTTGAGCCTGGACGGCGCCCACTGCGTTAGAGGGTACTCGCCATGACGCACCCGGTTCACCACCAAAACAACAATTCAGAAAGCATTTAGCCCTGGTCCGGCACGATCCCCAGGATGCATTCCCTGCCCGTCCAGAGGTGATTTCTATTTAAGTTTGCTAGTCAAGTCATTACTCCTCACAAAGCTCAATGATAACTCAACCAATCCCCGTCTAGAAAGCAATAGAAGTATATAACAACCACGATCCTAGGGCGACAATGAAATACAAGGTCAGAGCATATGGCTATCCTACTAGGTTTAAATCATAACTAATATATAATCCTACACATGCATAGAGTGAGAATTTTCTACATGCATAATAGAAAATACAGGTTGAGGTATGGTCAAAGTGTAACTTGCCTTTTCCATTCGGTGAAGATCTTCGCTCTCACGTTCCAGTCAACTCTACTCGTCACACTCCGAGCAAATCTATCGCAAACGAATGAACTCGAATAAGAAATCACCTCAAAAGTCATACAAAAGGTCAACAAAACAATCACAAAGGTTTTTGAAACAAACAAAAGGGCTTTGAATTGCAAAGGTGTCGATGTGCTCGAAGGTGATCGGTGGAACATGAACTCGAGAGAGAGTCAACGGATAAAGAATTGTCGATACAAGATTATGATCAAGGCATTATGAAACAAAGGTAATGATCGTAGAAATATGAATGGTGTGTGGATATTGCCGTTAGGATGTCTCATATGATCCAATATGCAAAGAGAATCACGTGACATGGAATACTACAACACAGGTCATAGCAGGTTGAAGTTTGAATTAAATTTAAATTCAAATAGAAAAAAAGTATTTGAATTTGGTGTTCAACTAATCTAGACAGAAGGTACATGGAACGAGTGATCCAACGCAAAAAGAATCACTCGATTTGGATCAACAGTTTAAAAGATACAACCACCGGAATTTGAATTTGAATTTGAAATAACTTCAAATTCAAAAGTGTGCAAAGTGTGCAAAAAGTTATACCATGCTAAAGTACAAAACAACATGAGCGCGTAGGAAAAAGTTTCACCTCGATCCGACTTACGGTGTAGAAGATATTGCGGGCGCGAGAACGGGGGGTTTTCTGTCAAAAGGACCTGTTCGCAATTAAAATTCTTCCCAAAAATGCGATCGGGTCCCTGGGACCAGATTTGACCGGAATTTGCTCCGGCGAACTCGCGAACTCTGGCGAGGGGGCGGCTTCCGGCGAGAGGAGGCGCTCTCCGGTCAGAAAAGGCGGTGGAGGCGACGTGGGGCGCGGGGAGGCCGTGGTGGCTCGCGCGGCCGGCGTCGATGGCGCGGTAGGGGCGCACGGCGCGGTGTGCCAGCAAGGTGGCGGCGTCGCGGGAGGGCGTGGCGGCGGCGCGGCGGCGCGGCGTGCTGTTGCGGCGGCGGCCGGCGCAGGAGGCGAAGTGGCCGGAGGCTGCTCCGGCGACGGGCGGGCGGCGGCGCGGCGAGGCCCGGCGGCGGCGGCGGTGGGGCCCGCGGGTCCCGGCGGCTAGGGTTTCCAAAATTCGAAAAAAAAAGAAAATCTGGAACAATTTATAAACAGAGAAGAACAGAAAAAATACGTAATGGGCTCTAGTTGTGCTCGCGAGCGGAAAAAGGTATTGTGCCGGCTCGGTACGTATTTTCTTTTTCTTTAAAAACCGAAACTTCAAACAATTTTAGAAAAATAAATACTCATTAGAAAAATATGAAATAAATTTCTAAATTCATCAAATAATACAAGGAAATTTATTTAATGAATACATTTTCCAAAAGGGAAAAGAAAAAAAAATTCTAAGTACTTTATTTAAATATAAAATACTTTTCATAAATCAGATAAAATCCAATAAATTATAAAAAAAAAAATTATTTGGTCAAAAGCATTGACAAACCATTTCTAAATAATAAAATATAAATTTTAAAATTGTCACACCAATAAATAATTTGGAATACTTTTTCAACTCTTTTGAAATATTAAATAAATCATTTTAATGAAATAAAAACTCTCTTAGCATTATAAAATACCTAAACTAATTTTAGAGTTATTTATAACACTCAAAATAAATTTTAAAAAATTTAATGTAATATTCTAAATATTTTCCAACTTTATCAAAAAGGGTATAAGTTATTTATATCCTCTCAAATGAATTTCCTTGAGTTGAAAAATGTTTTGAATATTCAGAAGAATTCCAATAATGATTTAAAACATTTTCCAAACTTTTAATATGTTGAAGGAGTCATATTACCTTCTCTCATTTATTTTTGTTGGTTTTGTTTTAAACAATAAATTCCAAAAACATCAATTATGAATATTAGGGAAAGTCCTTTTATTCCCTCTCTTTATAATATTCAATAGACTCCAAAAGTTTTAATTCCTAGAGAAAATCAAACACATCAAGCAAACAATTATTTTCTATTTAATTTTATTAACATTCCAAAATTCGGGAAATTTTGGGATGTTACACACTACCACCCTTAAAAGGAATCTCGTCCCCGAGATTCGAGAAGGCTAGAAAGAAAGGTTAGGGTTCGGGTCTTCATGACAGCCCATCGATCCTCTGATGAGCTAGGGTGCTACCACCCTTAAAAGGAGTGCGACGTGGTCTTCAAAATCTTTCTCCATCGATGACCTTCTTCAAAGAGATTCACCTCCTCCTACCAGGTCTTGAATCCTTACCAAAAGAGGAGTCTTCCGTATACAGAACCTTCATGGTTGATAGGTCAGGCGCCAATACTAAGCATCTATCGATTCCCTCATGGTGGTCATCAAGAATACTTTTACGGGATACCTGAAGGAAAAGGTCTTGGACTATACTCACCGTATAACACAAACGGTAAACTTCTACTGGGGTCACACATCATACCATTCTATGGTTTAGGCTTTGACATCATCGTCTCTCTGCTATAGGTAAGTCACTCAAGATTTACTATCCCACATAGCAAGAGCGAATAATAAGGGTAGTCGTCATGGGGGCCAATCCATTCTGCACCCATATCATTACCTTGTATATGGTTTAGTGAATCTTGCAATCTAACACTCGGTCATTCTCACAAGCATTGCAGAAGTCCTCCTTATCTGAACTGGGTCCAGATAAATCCATGGTTCTGCAAGCCAACCAAAACATCTATCGTTTCCTCACAACTCTCAGGTTTTCGCAAACTGCTATAAACGTGTACTGGTGGACTACAACTTCCTCCAGAGTTCTTCCTTCAACAAGATTGTGCTTGCTTGTTGTAAGATCCTGGCACACGGGGTTAACTTTGAACTCATCATCGGTTGCATCCATCTTCATTCCAGTCTTGACAGTTGCAGCCATTGTAGTAGCTTCTTCAGTTTAGGGATGAGGATGAGGGGGAATAGAATGTAGATAGCGAGGTAGAGATAGAGATAGGGAGAGATACCCATACAAACATCACACTAGTTTTGAAACATAAGTTTTGATGTGTAGTTGTCGGTAAAACAAGAAACGACAGCTCACAGAATTGATCTAACGGTAGAAACTTGAATCTTCCAGGTCATCAAATCTACAGGTCTTCCATGACGGTAGCTTCATTTTTGCATTGACGAAGAATCTTCGTATCGTCGAGTCACTTTCCAACTTATTCTTCTTGTTGTTGTTTCTTCTTTAGTCTTCAAGCATACTAAATAGATAAGGGGTCTAATGAAACGTAAACTTATTCTACTCACGAAAAAGAAACATAAAGGACAACACCCGACATCCCTCAAAGACATATCAGGGTCACAGGGCACAAGACAAAACTTAACAAAACAATCATGACATAACACATCCAGTTAATCCACAGCAAAACAATGCATCGATCCACATCTCCAACTAACATGAAAAGGTAACAACGTACACTTAGTGCACACCTACGAATTTCTATCCTCCAATTGCAAAACATAAGCTTCTTCAAGTCAGCATCCTTGCTTCCGCGTTCAGATCTTCTTCGTTCCCTTCAATTCTGGACACATGTTGGCGTAATGTCCCATATTCCTACATCGGAAACACTGAATTTGGCGAATGTCCTTCTTTTTCTTCTTCACGGGTGCTTCCTTCAATTCTTGGATAACTTTCTTCATTCCTTCCTTTTGATGCTGAGAAACTTGTTGTGTCATGATGAAAAATTGACACTGAGCCGGGTAATGATTATTTCTTTCACACACGAAACATGTGACTTGTGCAGTGGGGTATTCTTCACCCATGTGCATTTTCTCACAATGGGGACATGCATCCTGGTGTCCTTCGTGGGAGTGTCATATTTCCCCGCAAATTTTTCAGGCACGAGGCCTCTTACGGGTTACCGTCCTTTGCATCGGGGTGACGAGGCGAGATCCCAACAAAATCTTTGTAAATTTCTTCCAAGTAATCTTCCTTCTTGATTCGTCAATCGCTTGATGCATTCTCCACCAAGTAGCAGCCTCTTCTACCAAATACTTAACTGCATAGGGGACCATGTCCTCACTTCCAACCTTGTTTATCTTCATGTGCTCCTCCATATTATGAATCCATTGCTCCACCTTCAGTCTCGAGATCGCCCCGGAAAAGGCGAGTCCTACTTCATACTCCAGCTATTAAACCCATATCACCAGGGTTAGGGCAAAACTCTAATGCCGACAAGAAAACAAACTAAGATAACACCAAGCATATGCACTCAAACAAGAAAGCAGCAAAAACACCTACGTTCGACAGTAACACCTAACAACAAAAAATACAGTCACAAAATTCAAAACACACAAGAAACACCTAGAGTAAGGTCATATGTGCAAGACATACGATCTCATCATATTACGTGAAATTCGTTCATCTAACTTAAAAGGTGGTGGTCTGATTCTAAGCTTCATCCTTCTCAGCTAAGCTGATCTTAAAAATTCCTCTCGTAGTGTCAAAACTTATTGATCCTCATAGGATATTACTTTTGGTTCTTATGGTCATAACCTCAATTGATCCACGAGGTTGATGATGTAGTTCTCAAATGTCCTGTCTTCAGGGGTAAGTAACTCAGAGGGGTATTTATAGTAAAACAAGATGAGAAGTTTAGAAGATGAATAATAGATGAGAGATACTAGTGAGGAGAGTAAGTAATCAAAGAGTGGTAAAATAATTTTGTTCCTATGGCTTTTTCTATCCATTTTCTAGGGTCACGACCTACAGTCAACATGGGCTCTCATACCATCTGTAACGACCTGATTCACTAAGAATCCAAGTCTCTGTGCATTCGGTGCTAGTACCTGGATCAATAGCTAGCACACACAGTACATGATGTAATATCAAGAATAAACCACATGTCATATATATTACATCGAAGATCCAGTATTAAAATATAGCATACCTGCATAGCTCAAGGCTAGCTGACAAATAGAATACAGCGAAAAAACAATAAAGAGCTTCGTGGCGTCCATCAACTCCACCGACACAGTTGAGTATAGCATTGTTACCCTACAACATAACACTTACTCGTCGAATATAATCCTGCAACACCGAAGTTACAGCCCGACAATGGGTCAATACATCTGATTTGTACGGCAAGTCACACGAAAAAGGATATAACAGACCTACATCTACATGCAAGGTAAGTCAAAGGAAAGGCTTATGGTTTTATTTTGCAGAAAGCTTATTTTTCCCTCACATTCTACAACTAATCAAATTTTAATTTATATTGCTAGTCCTAAGTATGGTTGAATCGGGCTACACCAATTCCAACCATCCCTTTATTAAAAGTTCCCACTCAAATTCTTATTAAGGTGAAATATCTGTCAAGACCATCCAACAACAATAATGCCCAGTTGCTCAAAGTTGTTAGTAACCGTGGACACGGCTAATCATGATCAGTTTTTACACTCTGCAGAGGTTTGTACACTTTCCCCACTGGACTCAACCCGAAGATTGAGACATAGTCTTGTAGAAGAGGTTGCCTCCACCCTTTGCTAGCCGGTACACCTATCATATCTACATCAGGTAGCAACCAAGGCCAGGTTCCCCACAAATTACTCATCTAAGCCAGAGCCCATATAGCCAGTGGTTGTACATGGAAGCCACTAGTCACACTGTCTGTCCGATCCTTTTGAGCCTGGACGGCGCCCACTGCGTCAGAGGGTACTCACCATGACGCACCCGGTTCACCACCAAAACAACCATTCGGAAAGTATTTAGCCCTGGTCCGGCACGAGCCCCAGGATGCATTCCCTGCCCGTCCAGAGGTGATTTCAATTTAAGTTGGCTAGTCAAGTCATTACTCCTCACAAAGCTCAATGATAACTCAACCAATCCCCGTCTAGAAAGCAATAGCAGTATATAACAACCACGATCCTAGGGCGACAATGAAATACAAGGTCAGAGAATATGGCTATCCTACTAGGTTTAAATCATAACTAATATATAATCCTACACATGAATAGAGTGATAATTTTCTACATGCATAATAGAAAATATAGGTTGAGGTATGGTCAAAGTGTAACTTGCCTTTTCCATTCGGTGAAGATCTTCGCTCTCACGTTCCAGTCAACTCTACTCGTCACACTCCGAGCAAATCTATCGCAAACTAATGAACTCGAATAAGAAATCACATCACAAGTCAAACAAAAGATAACAAAATAATCACAATGGTTTTTGAAACAAACAAAAGGGCTTTGAAGTGCAAAGGTGTCGATGTTCTCGAAGGTGATCGGTGGAACGTGAACTCGAGAGAGAGTCAACGGATAAAGAATTGTCAATACAAGATTATGATCAAGGCATTATGAAACAAAGGTAAAGATCATAGCAATATGAATGGTGTGTGGATATTGACGTTAGGATGTCTCATATGATCCAATATGCAAAGAGAATCACGTGACACGGAATACTACAACACAGGTCATAGCAGGTTGAAGTTTGAAATAAATTTAAATTCAAACAGAACAAAAGAATTTTCATTTGGTGTACAACTAATCTAGACAGAAGGTACATGGAATGAGTGATTCAACGCAAAAAGAATCACTCAATTTGGATCAACGGTTTAAAGGATACAACCACCAGAATTTGAATTCGAATTTGAAATAACTTCAAATTCAAAAGTGTGCAAAGTGTGCAAATAGTTATACCATGCTAAAGTACAGAACAACATGAGCACGTAGGAAAAAGTTTCACCTCGATCCGACTTACGGTGTAGAAGATATTGCGGGCGCGAGAACGGGGGGTTTTTTGCCAAAAGGACCTGTTCGCAATTAAAATTCTTCCCAAAAACGCGATCGGGTCCCTGGGACCAGATCTGGCCAGAATTTGCTCCGGCGAACTAGCGAACTACGGCGAGGGGGTGGCTTCCGGCGAGAGGAGGCGATGGAGGCGACGTGGGGCGCGGCAGGGGCGCACGGCGCGGTGTGCCGGCGAGGTCGCAGCGGCTCCGGCGAGTTGCTCGGCCACGCGCGCGGCGGGGCAGGTGGCGGCGTGGCGAGCGCGGCGAGGTGGCGGCGTCGCGGGAGGGCGGGGCGGCGGCGCGGCGTGCTGTCGCGGCGACGGCCGGCGCAGGAAGCGCGGTGGCGGCGTCGCGAGAGGGCGGGGCCCGGCGGCGGCGACGGTGGGTCCCGCGGGTCCCGGTGGCTAGGGTTTCCAAAATTCCAAAAAAAAAGAAAATGAAAAAAGAAAATCTGGAACAATTTATAAACAGAGAAGAACAGAAAAAACCGTAATGGTCTCTAGTTGCGCTCGCGAGCGGAAAAAGCTATTGGGCCGGCTCGGTACGCATTTTCTTTTTCTTTAAAAACCGTAATTTCAAACAATTGTAGAAAAATAATTACTCATCAGAAAAATATGAAATAAATTTATAAATTCATCAAATAATACAAGGAAATTTATTTAAATGAATACATTTTCCAAAAGGGAAAATAAAAATAAACCATTTTCTAAATACTTTATTTAAATATAAAATACTTTTCATAAATCAGATAAAATCCAATAAATTATAAAAAAATATTTTTATTTCGTCAAAAGCATTGACAAACCATTTCTAAATAATAAAATATAAATATTAAAATTGTGACACCAATAAATAATTTGGTAAAATAAAGATATCCGATTGGAATACTTTTTCAACTCTTTTGAAATATTAAATAAATCATTTTAATGAAATAAAAACTCTCTTAGCATTATAAAATCCCTAAACTAATTTTAGAGTTATTTATAATACTCAAAATAAATTTTAAAAACTTTAAAGTAATATTCTAAATATTTTCCAACTTTATCAAAAAGGGGATAAGTCATTTTATATCCTCTCAAATGAATTTCCTTGAGTTGAATTTTTTTTTGAATATTCAGAAGAATTCCAATAATGATTTAAAACATTTTCCAAGCGTTTAATATGTTGAAGGAGTCATATTACCTTCTCTTATTTTGTTTTGTTGTTTTTGTTTTAAACAATAAATTCCAAAAACATCAATTATGAATATTAGGGAAAGTCCTTTTATTCCCTCTCTTTTTAATATTCAATAAACTCCAAAAGTGTTAAATCCTAGAGAAAATCAAACACATCAAGCAAACAATTATTATCTATTTAATTTTATTAACATTCCAAAATTCGGGAAATTTTGGGATGTTACAACATATTTCCAATCAAAGCACAACTTTACTTGCGGTCCAAGTTAATCTGGTATTCAACTCTGGCTTCTCACAGGTTTGGATTCGATCTGAGTCTTTTCACCAAAACCTTCGGAGTACATTTACTAAACCCCTCTTGATAGTACGGTTTTTCCTACGACTCAAAGAAGTGAAAAAGAACTATGCAAAAACTACTAAGTCTTGCGCCATCTTGGTCATCTTCTTCGATGAGACGTGCTTCAGGATTCCTTATCTTTTTGGGGGTCGAAATCCGTGATGAGCTTCACTCTAGAGGATATGCTTCAGTAAGTATGTAAATCTTCGTTGAAGCTTTATCACCAACCTATAACTTCAGGAACCTAACCATCTGTTTTACACTAGAAAACTTGTTAGTTCCTCTACTGTTTTTCCCAACAATATCCAAAAATCATAGGGGTATAACTTTGCTCTTACAATCTCCCCCTTTTTGGACTATTGTTGACAAAACAGACATCGATAAAAATATGGAATTTTGAGTTGAGTTGAGAGCAAACTCTAAGATATGAAGCTTTTGACTCCCCCTGAATGCAAGCATCGAAGGTTTATATAATCGAAGTGAATGCTTGATGAAGAATATCTTTGTTGGGAAGCCTAACACATATCTTAGTGAATCAATTGCATATAGAGAATATTGGTCTTGAGGAATATGCAATCATCCAATGACCTGTGAACTTAAAGGTAACAACCACCTGCAAGATAAAAAATACGAGAGAAACTTGCAAGCACGGGGGATTATTAACACATAACATGTAGCAGTTCAGAACCGAAGTAAAACTTAAGTTACAACCCAATCAAAGCGAATGAAAAGTTTGTTGTAACTTAACACACAAAAGATCGAATCGAATCCCTAAACCCCGCAGCGAATCTAAACTCAATCGATGCTACTTTCTCCCCCTTTATGTCAATAATTGGACAAAAGGTTGAGAGGTAGATCAAGAGTATTTACGCTTTTGCTGCATCCCGGGGACCCTTCTGATTGTCTTCGCCCGAAGAAGATGCATCTCCTGAAGTTTCTCCTTCGGTTGAAGAAGGCGACTCCAACTCGTCAATGTCCATCGGCGCTTGAAGCAAATAAAGATCACTATCGTTGAGAGGGTCATCTTCTTGATTCGATGTGTGGGAGTCTTCATCAGATAGAGTATAAGGGCGAATCTGTTCATCAGATAGAGTCTTCATCAATCTTTTCCAGCGGCGGGATCTTTGGGTTGGGGCGGTCGATTGAATCATTTCTGGAGAAGTGACGTTGAAGGTGTGGATACTCCTTGAAAATCCGTTCAGCTTCAAGCTTATTTACTGAGCTGAACTTCCTTAATCCTTTCCAAGAGTGGCGCTTGAAGACCTTCAAGTACTGGTTGTTGTTTAAAGAAATGTTGCCAAATCTATTGATCTCATCAGAAAGATGTTGCATTTGGCGTTGATTTCCTTCAATGAAATTTTAAAGCATCTGTTGGGTGCGAATGCCAACTTCAAAGTGATAAACTTCTTTCTGGAATGACTTCGACATGTTGCGTTCATTGACATGCTGTCTGACTCCGACATATGTGGCAAATGGATCATTTGGCCTTCTGAAGATATTCATTGTATCACGCACAGGAGGACAGAACAGCTTCGGGTGATGTTTCGCAATGAAGTCTTCACGACGTCCATGGTTGCAAATGGCTTGGAGCCAGGGAGCATATGGCTTCAATTGATGTACGAGTTCAGCAGCTTGGACCATATAGCGAAGAAAACAATCCTCGAAGCCAAACACATGTCTGTGAGTAAGCTTCACCAAAGCATGACGTGTATGATATTGAATGTTGGACTCATTATTTGCAGTGTTGAGAGGCATCACTGAGTTAGACAAGATGTAAAACCAAGTCTTTGATATGAATACCAGATGCTTCGGGCGAATGTTTTCTGGCATGTGGTCTCCAGTGACTTCGGGATCCAGTAGCGAAGCAAATTCAACTTAAGTAGGATCAGGCATCAAATGAACCTTTGCAAGTTCTCCAGTGTGCCTTGGGATGTTCACAATATCCATGAATTCATCAGAATGCATTCGAAAGACTTTTCCTTGAATCCTCCACTCAAATATCCAAGAACTTGTGTCATCGGCATTTCCAGAGACATAGAGAGTGGCATAGAATTGCTTCACTAGCTCGGAATTGAATGGTGTTTCCATAGCAAACATGCTGGTAAGACTTTGTGCTTCGATGGTTTCCATGATGTTCTGGAAGCATGTTGCAGAAGAAAGACTTCGCATATCCAAATATTTATGCCTGAATAGAACACCTTTCTGGCAGTATAGCTTCGTGTACAGAATCTGTTGCTCAGCTGTCCAGAAACGAAGGTCATCTGCAGTCCGGGGTGAATCATAAGGACTGGCGCCAAAGAAGCGACGCTTCTGGCGATGAACTTCGAGGTTAAACTCAGGACCATGTCTTGAAGAAGAACCATCTCCCAAGAAAATAGGAAAAGTTTCATGAGGGTAGATGGAATCCAGTTGGGTATCTTGCGCAGGAATGCAGTGCGGAGCTTGCCTTCGAGCATCTATGGCTCGCTCTTGAGGTTGTGTCATAATTGCCAATTCATTGGCTTCAGCTTCTGCATCGGCTTGAGGCTCTTCTGGAACAACTTGTTCTTTGGCTTCGCCTTCTTGTTCTTCGGACTCCTCAGCAGAAGGCTCTGGCTCAAATTTATCGTGGGCTGACGGTTGAGGAGCGGGTTGAGGAGGAGGTGGAGTTGGAGCACGGGGTGGAATGACTTTGGGAGCGGTTGGCTTTGCAGTGAGTTTGGGAAGAGTGATGATCTTGCATCGAGGGGGCGATGCTTGTCTTGGGGCCTTCTTGGCCGGATGAGAGATCACCTCATCAGCTTCGTCTGCATCTGTGATAAGACGACGCTTCCTTTGCTGCAGCTGGGGAAGGGGTGAAGCTAGTTGCTTTAGCATTGCTTCGCGCTTGTTGGAATCAAGAGCCATGACCGAAGCATTGTGCGTCTTGCAAGATTCTTCAAAGGCAGATTTGATCTTGCCTTGAAACACTTGAATATTGTTCTTTGTCTTTTAATTCACATCAGCAATTTTCTTCGAAGCAGCTTCAACTTCGTTCTTGAAGTCTTCATCTGATTCAGCATCTGCTTTCTTCTTAAACTTTAGAATTTTTGCTGATTCAGATCTGTCCCTAGCATGCAAATCCCTTAGCTGATTGTATAAAGTTTCAATCATGGCAGAAAGAGTTGGTGAAATGTAAACATTTCCAACATCCACAGCGTTGGGATCAACAACTTCAACAAGCTGGCAGAATTCCTGATTTAGGCTTAAACAGTCCCAATGTTCACCTTCTCTAGCATCTGGGAAGCTATGTTGACTCTGCTCACCTTCTTCTTGAGCTTCGGGGGCAGGGGCTGCGACAGGCTTCGGAGGGATTGGAGTCATATCAACCGCAGCTTCCTTCTGAGCGGCTCTAGCAGCTTTCTCTGCTTTCTTTGTGCGAATGATGTCAAGCTGAGCCTGATGCTTGGCTTCAGCATCACAAAGCTGTTTGGCTTCGGCAATAGCCTTAGCCTCTTGAGCTTTTTCTTCAGCGAGCTTGCGCTTCGCTTCAGCTTTCTGATTTGATTCAGCAAGATCTTTCCTTTGCTTCTCTAACTAGCAACATCTCTATCTGCCTTTTCTTTTGCTTTAGCTTCTTTATCAGCCTTAGCTTGGGCTTGTGCTTCAGCATGAAGGCGTTCAGCTTCAGCATGGTCTCGTTTGTGCAATTCTGCTTCAGAAAGCTTCTTGGTGCCGACCTGGGCATGAGAATGGCCAATCTTGGCAACAGAGGCTTTCAGCTTCGAATCTTTGGCTGGTTCAGGAGCTTTAGCTTCGGGCTTAGAAGTAGGATTTTCCTTCGGGTCATGCCTCTCCTTCGTTCTCTGTTCAGAGGGAACAAGGCGGCGAGGTGGATTTGAAGCCAAAGGAGCCTTAACCACCAAGTTTGTCATGTCAATGGTTCATTTAGGAACAGGAGGGTCAGTTGGATCTTGAATCCTAATGCCTTTTAGAGAAGGCGGTTTCTCTCCAGCCTTCTTCTTCAATGGCTTCCTAAGCTGTTGTCTCTTAGGACTAGGGGGAACAGGGGTGTGCTCAGACTCATCATCAGCATCATCTGCTTCATCTGCAGGATCTTCAGAGACTTCAGGTTGTGCGGCAGGTTCAGCTTCGTCATCAGCTTCATTGTCACTCTCCTCTCCAGAAATAGCAGGAGGCGGTGAAGCACTCAATTTTCGAAGCTTTCGCCTCATAGGCTTCGATGCACCTGCTTCAGCTTGCCCTCCAGCACCAAGTGCTTTGGCTTTCTTTTCATCTTGGATTCTCTTCTTCTCATCCAATATGGAAAGTCTCTCTTGCTCTTCTGGATAGTCATCTGGCTTCTTGAGAGTATTGGGGTGAGGAACAGCAGGAGGCTTCGGGTAGAACTTTCTTCTGTTTGCTGCATTATATTGGGCACACATGGAAGTTGTGTACCGATAAGAAGGGCTGAAAGCAAACCATATTGCTGATACGTCCAAAACGTATCTATAATTTCTGCTTGCTCAATGCATGTTTTGTGTGATATTTCTATGATCTAGATACACTTTCATACACTTTTGATCATATTTGGACTAACCTATTAACTCAGTGCACCCCAGTGCCAGTTCTTGTTTTCTGCTGTTTTTCTATTTCAGTTTTCCTCCATATAAAAAATGCCAGAAAAATTCCGGGAAAAATACAGAAAAAATCAGCGTACAGGAAGCTTCCAGAAGAGCCCGGGAGGGGCCAGAGGGGGGCGCCTAGGGCTCCTCGCCCACCTCTTGCTGCCCCCTTTCGCCTATTTATCCCCCGTCACGGGAAAACTCCAGAACGAGAACCCTATTCCGCGAACTCGCCTCTGTTCCGCCGCTGCCGCGCTTCCAAGATCGGGAGCACCATAAGACCTCTTCCCGGCACCCTGCCGGAGGGAGGATTGACCTTCGGGAGTCTCCTCTCCACCATGGATGCTCCCCGGATGTCCCGTGAGTAGTCTTTCTTGGACCATGGGTCCGTGATCAGTAGCTATGTGATGTTCTCCTCCCCTCTTTGATCTTCATTGTTTAGACCTCGTGAGCTGCCCTACATGATCGAGGCACCTTTGTAATATTTCTGCTAGTGCTATGTTGAGTTTGATCGGATCTGATGGATTATGAGATTATGTTCAGATTGTAATAGAGTAATATATTTGGTTTCTATCTTTTATATTTTTGTTCCTAAGTAATTCTTGCATGTTCTCCGTTGCTGTTTATTGCTTTGGCCAAGTAGTAGGTAGTGACTCCAAAGGGAGCGTTGTGCTAGATTGTGGGTTCATGCCTCCCCGATGACATGCTTGAGTGACAGAAACATGAGTCTAGGGGATGTGCTGTTGCCACAAGGGGGGAAACAACGGTGCTCGTAACCACGGTTACAAGGATTGTTTACTTTACGCAGAGTTCTTTTTAATGCAATTGTCTGTTGCTTTGGGTTTACACTTTGGGTGGGGCTCGCAACTTAATACCAGCGAGATGTTCTGGATAGATATCTCAAGGTGGATGATTAGTAGAAGATGTAGTTGGATTTCGGTCTACTTACTTTGGCGTACTGCCCGTGCTTTTGAACCTCTTCCTTTCTTTTGTAGCATAGTTAGCATTGCGGTGCGTTCATAATCTTGTCAGTTGCCTTTCTGTAATTTGTTTACCTCGCATAGAAATTTTATCGTCTTTTGGGAGAGAGACATCACTAGCGAACATCACGTATCCCGGTCCATATCCTTATCACTATTTCCACGCTACATTTAGTTTACCACTTTTTATTTGCTATCATTATCCCTTGCATTTTATCCTTTGTAAACAACAAGACCAGAGAGATTGACTGTTGGGGTTCGCAGCAGGAAACACAATTTTTTCTAACTAGCGTTCCCATAACCCAAGATCTAGCTAGCTGTATTAAAGGTAACGGAAAGTAGTGCGGAAATAACATACCTCGGGGTGTAGTCCGTTGCGCGGGAAACGTTCCCGCAAACGTGGTTGATGTAGTCGATCAAGTTTCACAGCCCCCTGGCTGTGTTGAGCACCCGGATGGGTGTAGTGCCACACGTGCAGCACCTCGTAGTACTCGCACACATACGAGACTCAATGACGACCTCCGTTCTCTGATCCAGCGGAGGTGGCGGAAGCAGACCTCCGGAACGGAGCTTCGGCAGCACGACGGCCTCCGATTCTAGCAAAGAAGCCTCAATTCCACTATAGACTCACACTAGGGAGTCCACCGTGAAAGATACAAGGGAGGGGAGAAGACCGGAGAAAACCGATCTCAATTCGGAGTAATATTTATTTTCTCACGAATTTCTGTGTATTAAATATGTGCACCCTGCCCATCTATATATAGGCAGAGGGGAGGGAGTCAACCCCTCTCACTTAGCAATGTGGGACTAAAGTCCCTTTGCCAAGGGGAGGTGGCCGGCCAAGGGGGGGAGGGGGCGCACCCCTGATGGGCCCTAGGGCCCATGGCGCCTCCCCCCTCTTTTTTCTTTTTCTTTTTCCCTTTTATTTCCCCTAATGGGCCTTTTTCTCCACTAAGGCCCATTGCACATATTAATTAGAAATAAAATGATTTTAATTATTAATTCAATTAATTAATAACTAAAACATAATATTCCATCTCCCGGTGCTCCGGAACACCTTCCGGTTCACTCCGAACTTCTTTCGGTTCAACACGGTACTTCTCCGATATTGTTTCCTTTATTCTCTGGTTACTCCGATGGTTCCGAAAAGGTCTCCCATTTCATCGAGCCCTTAAGTGTGTTACCCTACGGTCCGAGAACACTCCAGTCATGACCGAGAAGAGGCTACAGTCAATGATCATCAGCGGGAGCTGGATGCCCATAATAACCCCTGAGCATTCCGGATATCAAACACCGATTGGACCTTACGCCGTATAGCATTCCCTTTGTCAGCGATACTGGATTGTTCCGAGATTCGATCAATGACATCCTATGTCTGGTTCAACCTCGTTCCGAACTAATCCTCATTCACTCATTCCCGTGATATTCATCCCCGTGACCTAGTCACACGCTGCAGCTTTATTGATGGAATCTCACCGAGTGGGCCCCGAGTATCTATCCATTATATGGATTGACAAATCCCGCTCTTGTAACAATAATTCTCAACATATCTCCACGGAATACCTAAGATACAACCGTTATGACCCGCATATTTCAGTCAGGTGGTGGGATGTAAGTCAAAGCATCCGGGAAGATATTGATTATGCAGGTACTCACGGTCAAAGGAACGGTCTACCACGTTCTGTAATTACAACACTGAACCTTCATAAGATTTGATCATGCTGTAATGCTTACTTTGGGTAATGTTCATCACGTCACTTAACCAGTGAGGTGACCTCATAGTCAAGAGACTTAATTGTCCATGATCGCGAAACCACGATCATCATGTTGACCATGAACTAGTTATCGATGTAGAGGCTAACTAGGAACTCTGGGGGTTTCTATACCACAAATGCATCATTGTTTCACTGACACAGTTCTAGCACGGTATGAAACTGGTTATGAACTTGCTTAGATATATTGGAATACTCATATATTATTTGCCTCTAGAGCATATATCCAACAGTCTCCCACTTGCACTAGAGTACTAATAATCTAGCCGCATTTTTCCGATCATAATCATATTATCACATAACTGTTTCATTGATCATGCATGCTAATGGAAGAGTGTTCGTCAACGAACTGCACCAATTCAGATTCGTATGTTTCCTTTGCAACTGGTATAGGTCAAAAACTCTTTTGACATACCAGTCATTATCATATAATGGTTGGATATAAGTTTCGCGGGAGAGTGAGACTATTATTTCACAGTATCTTCTAATGATCTCTTGGTTCAATCTTTAGAAGACTCATCCTTAGTCATATATACTGGGAAATACACTCAACCAGAAGTCCAATACTTCTAATGCTAAACTTTTATCCATACGTCTACTTTCTTAAGTAGTATTATGTTTGTAGTGCCGTGAATTTTGCTCACATTTCTTTCATGTCTTTGGTGATGTCTCTAATTCCATATAGACCCATAATATGGCTTGCAATTGTAATCTCGCATTACATTCAAGTCTATTATCCTCTCTATATTTTAGAGTATAGTCCTCAGTATTCCTCATATACTGAAATCATGGACTTTATTCAGATTCTGTGTTTTACTCCTAAAGCACATCGCAATATGTTCTTCTTCCAAGAACTTTTGAGTCATTTTGTTGTTGGATTCACAGTGCATGTTATATGGTAGAATCATATGTCAAGAACATATAAGATCACATGTCCAGTACATGGTGCATCTCTATTCTTCCATCAAGACATTGCTTGTGATATTTGGATTTCATCCATTATATAATTTCTAGCCACAAGAACCTGTTTCTTGTCTTAGAAGATTATTCCAACCTTCACTTCGTTTCATTATCCGTATCTTAATCTACTCATATAGATTTCAACGTGTAATGTGTTGGTATTTCACATAAAAGAAGATTCTTGCAATCTTGTATTTTATTTTCCTTATGCTCTATATATATCATAATGCACATATGTATATAAGACGATTCTCTATATACACAATCAATGCATATCCATATATATACATATGAGATCATTCTTCACACATATCAATGCATATATGTTTGAGACAATGATCATGCTCCCACTCAAATATACCCATCATATACTCATATATTTATGGTTCAGCTTTCATCAAGTCATTTTATTGTTCACTATGTGTAACACCCCGGGTGTCACGCTACAGTAATCCTTTTGCCACAGTCAAATCATTGTTGCTAATTTCACTTTGATCACCTTTGCATTGATCCTTTCAATAATCATGTTGGGTGATATTCAAAAGCAATGTGATATTAGACCTTGTTCATAATGAATCAATAAAAAGTCCAACCCTTTTCATTTGAATTCAAATCAAATCTTGAAATGCCTTGGGTGCAATATTAAAACCTAGGTGACAATTAAAGTTTGTCCAAAAATTGCCCAACCACTTTTATAAATTCACTAATAATCTCTGGACCAGGTTGGTATAGTTGTTGTTATTTATTGTGCTATAAAGTAATGCAAACAAATAAAACAGTAGATTAAACAGTCCAAATTGAAAAATAATTATTTAAATAAAATGATGAATGATTTTATTTACAGTTCAAACTTTAAGTAGCCACTGTATATTACCCAACACTAATATTGGAGCCAGTCCTATATTTTACAAAATTATAATGGTAGCAAAAAGAATTAAATAAACTAAATAATAAATAATTAAAAAGGGAAATTAAAAGAAAATAGAACCGACCCAGGCCAACTGGGCCTAGTGCCCAGCCAGCCCAGGACGGCCTGCCAGCCCACCCCGGCCCACCTAGCCTCCCCCCTAGACCAAGCCGAGCCGGCTCCTCCCTCCTCGATCTCTCGATCTCTCCCCTCACTCCCGATCCCCTCTTCCTCCTGGACGCGGCCGCCGCCGATTCCGGCGAGACCTGGCTGCCCAGGCCGTCGTCCAGCCCCCCCTGGAGTCCCCTCGTCCGCAGGCGACCCCGGCCCCGCCCCCGAACTCCCTCCACCCCAGCGGACCGCCACGGCTCCGCGCCGCTCCTCCTCCACCGCGGCCGCAGGCCAAACCCCGCTGCCGCCGGGTTCGCGGGCCGCCGAGTCGCTCCCTGCCGCTCCACCTCGTGGTGGAGCTCCTCCACCCCACTGCCTCGCCGCTCCCCTCGACCTCGGGCGCCGCAACCAACCCTAGCCGCCATGGCTGTCGGTGCACGACGCCGCCGTGGAGGCAGCCGCGTCCCTGACCGCTTCCCCAACGCCGTTCGTGCTCGCCCCGCAAGGACACGCCACCGGCCACCTCCGCCCCAGCCGCGACGCCCCCCCTCACCGTGAGCCTCCGCAGCCCTTGTTGTTGCACGGTTTTTGGCCGCCCGCACATGCTGCTGTCGCCGTGGTCATCTTGCCGGTAGCCCGCACACCCCCACTCCCTAGCCATGTGCCCCAGGCCGCTCACGAGGACAACAATATTGCTGCTGGTGCTGCTACCTACTGAACCTGAAGAAAAACAAAATGGCTATGTATGAAAACAGCTACTGGACACCACTTTGGACAACAAAAAAATAATAATAAAAGAAGCTTGCAATTGTAGTTTAACATGGATGAGAATAATATGGGTTGTTTGTACATCTAACAACCTTCGATTTACCCCATTGGACCAACTCTATACGATGCATAGGTTAAGTGCTATAAAATTGAGAAAGGCAGATTTATGTTATCTAAACCTGGAAAATATTGAACCTAAAGAAAGCGCCTAGGTGTAAAATGCTACTGCTAAACCTCCTTTGGACAATAGCAATACATTGGGCACATATTAGACATAACCCGCTTCACTTGGTTCCATTGGAAAAATTCCAGATAATGCCTAGATTTAATTCTACGAAAATCGCAAAAGGCGGATTTCTAATAAACAGCAGGTAACGTTAACCCGATAGCCACTTTATGCTGTGGTTGAACTTGCTGCAGGTATCCGTCATGCCATCTGAGGGCAACGGCAGTTATCGGGCAAACTTTTCACTTATTAACGATCTCCGAGAATTAACGCCGGGAAGTATTTTTCCGGCGAGATTTTAATTAAGAAGACAAACTTTATCGTAGATGCCACCCGTACCGGATTCGAGATCGTGGACAGCTGATGAATGTTGGTGTAAGGCACGAACTCACCGGAGGTGTGTAACCCCAAACCGTAGGCCCCCGAAGGCGGGCGATTGATAATTCGCACCGCAAAATCCCAGACTTAGTAAAATTTCGGCGAAACCCAAACGAGTCAATGACATGTGGGACCCTACTGTCATTTAATTAATAAAATTGAATTAATAAAACTGAGAGGCTGACGTGTGGGTCCCATATGTCAGCTTTGACCAGTCAAACTGTGCTATGGATAATGTTAAATAAAGAATTAAAGAAATTCAGAAAAATGATTTAAAATGTTTAAAACTTATTAAATCAATATCATTTAATCCGTAACTCGGATCGAGAAACTTTATACATGAAAGTTGATGAGAAAAATACAACGGTTAAGAATACGCTAACCGTATACCCACCACCCCCCTCTAACGCAATGAACATTGACATCCCCCCTCCGGGCCGTCTGTCCGATAATAGCCCGATACCGTAAAACTCTCCGGATGAATTTATTCTGAACACAAAAGTTGTTCAGAATAGTTCAACTAACCCGGATATATCACCCATACGTTTGTCGGATGTCCACGACACCTCCGGCATGATCCTTCCCCCTCCGGTCACCCTGTCCGGTAATCACCCGGAGCCGGTAGTTCATCCCCGGATGAATTCCCGCTCCGAGCCTGATACCTCATACTGCGTTAGAACACCGTTAACATTGCATACGCCATGCTATTCATCTGTTTGTATATTATTGCTGTGTATTTACTGTTTCCTCCCCCCTTAATCTCCGGTAGACCCCGCTGCTACCGCCGACTACACCGCTGCCGGGTACGACTACTTCGTCGACGACCCTGCCCCTACCGTCGAGCTTCCAGGACAGCAGAGCCATTCTCTTCCCCAGATATCGCCTACCTTTTCCGTACTTTCTTGCACTAGGCATGGTTACTGCTGCTGCTACGATTACAATCCTATTCAACTGCATAGCATGTTTTTGTCACCCCTTGATGTACCTCTTTTATCCTATGCTGCCTACTATTATTATTATGCATTATTCCGTAGTGAGCCCTGCGCATTGTTAGCTAGGGTTAGATAGAGGGTCGTGATCACTCAGGGAGTGAACACGGGTACAATATATACAACTGCACAGGTACGGTACAAAGCAGACACCGCCAAAGGCCCCTATCTGGGTTATGCCTAGTCACCTCAAGTGTGAGCTATCAAGGAGTAATCCTTGTACTCCACTCGAGGCTGACTTTGTCTTGCCGCCATAGGGTCCTGAACAGCGGTTGTCCTTAAAGGTAAGAAAGTCGGGCGACCCAACGGTGCCCGCGAGAGGTATATCGTCGGGAACGACAGGGAGGGTACGACCGACGTTACTAGTGTGCTTGGCCCTTGCTCGTATCTCGCGAGAGTTACCAAACCACGAAACTCAAGCTCTACCAAGAGCACACGCGAGACAAGGTAAGGAGACGGATGACCTTGTTGGTAACCGCAGTGACTTGGTGGGACGACAGGGCCGGCACCGACGTTACTGGTGGTCCTGACTGCTGTCGTTGACCGCGGGTCGGTTAAGTCGAGGCAACGATAACGGTTGCCACGCAGGTTAATTAAAATGCTAAATGGTTCGGCGGATGACTTGAGGGGCCCGTTGGTCTGTACGCACTACCTACACGTGGGATTACGGTGTGGGCCCTCCGCGTCGTAGTTTGTCCGAAAGCTCTTCAGACGTCAGCAGTACTGCGGCCTGATCGCCGGGAAGTGGTCTTGTCTTTTGCTGCAGCAGGTTTGTTTGGATTTGTTTTTGCTTCACCGGCCAGACTGGCACCGTGCAGGAGCGTGCAAGGGTGAGGGACATAGACCCCTTGGCGCATAGGATATAGTCCGGCGGATGGCCTCTCTATTGAGCCTAGGATGGGCTGCGTCGTGTCAGATAGCCTCGGTGGGGCGTTCCCTAACAAGGTTCACGCCACCCTAGAGATCCGAGCGTGCAGGCTGAACAGTAGTGAACCCCTGCAGGGAGTTTAATCTATTCGAATAGCCGTGTCCACGGTAACAGGACGCTTTATGCTGAAGCTGGATCTTACCACTAGAAACTATTATTATTAAACTGTATGGTTCCGGGTTTTCTTCCTCGCGGGGATGTCGAGGAGGTGAACTCGGAGGCATTGTTATTATTAATCATTACAACTTATATTATACATTGTTGCAGCAACTTCTGCTTCATTGTTACTTTATTGCTTTATATAAACTGTTGGCTGATTCTTACCTCATGCTGCAAGACATCGTCGGAAGATGCTAGTCTTCGATAGGCCTAGCTTCTTACCCTTATTCTGATTTCTACCTTGCAGTCCACTACATATACAGCCTCCCCTTTCCAATGATACAATGCATAATGCTTAATAGCGGAAGTAAGACTCGCGGGTATACTAGATACTCACCTGCTTTATTTCCTTTACTGTTTTGCCTCATCGGCCGCTGCAGTCGACGTTGGAGCCCAGGAGCAGGAGTTCCCGTTGTCGACCACCACAACATGAAGAACCCTGATGCCTTCTACGACGTCGAGTTCCCCTTTGACCAGGAGTAATTTGGAGGTTCCCAGGCAGGAGGCCTCGCCTTTTCGATCGTTGTTGCTATTTGTGCTAGCCTTCTGAAGGCAACCTTGTATTCTTGTGTCTGTACTCAGATACTATTGCTTCCGCTAACTTTGTGCTCTCGAGCTGTTGTATTCGAGCCCTCGTGGCCCATGGCTTGTATTAAACAGCTTGTATTATGTTATTTGTAGAGTTGTGTTGTGATATCTCACCGTGAGTCCCTAATCTCGATCGTGTACCTTGCGTGTATGATTACTGTACACGGCTTGATTTTGGGGGCGTCACAAGTTGGTATCAGAGCCGACTGCCTGTAGGAAGCCCCTAACCACTCCTCGGTCGAAGTCGAGTCTAGTATTTGCAAAACTACTTTGCTAACTTAATGTTTGGCTTACGGGCCCACATTGTTATCACCCCGTGTGATATCTTTGGTATTAGGATCTTTTTCTTCGTACCTATGCTCTGGGACTCTGCTGTCTTATCCTTGCTGGTAAAGTTTTATTAACCCTAACTTTAGGTTCACATACCTCCTTCCTCCCGGAGAGCTCTGCATTCTCGATGATCGCCTGATCCACCTGAAGATTTCGACGATTACCCTCCGATGAATTCCCGCGAACCTACGTGTTCATCGCCTTGCAATCCCCTGCCACCGATAATTCTGTGTGGATAATTACATCCACCTCCCGATCTGGAAATCACAATTCCCTTGTTCTTAAGCCTCGAGTTATTCCGGTGCTTCTGTCACCCGATGCCTTGGCATCCTTTCCCTTTCTGGTTGAGTGCCCATACTCACATCGGATCCTTGGCGAACCATCCGACCTTTTTGTGGATTACTATCCGACTATTCTTACATGGCTTATTCCATGTGTCAATTGGATTCATCGTGTGAAATACACTCCCTGCCCCTTGATGATTTGTGTTATCGTCGACAACCTCCCTTGTCTCCTTGCCAATACAACTTGATCATATATATCGTTCTCTGCTTTCCCTTGGGAAGGTTATACACGTGATACTTGTGTATCATCACTTTTCCCGTCCATTGGTCTATTGATCAAACAATGACATTTACCTTTCCGTTGGTTTGTTTAATCAGACAACCATGTTTTACCTTCCATTGGTCTGTTTAATCTTTCTTGTGATATAAATTATCTGAGCAGCGATGATTCCCTGATTATGTAAACACCTCGGTGTACTACCTCGTCAGTAACCCTTTTTGCCATTGTTGATAACATCTCGGTAACCACCGGGACGAGAACTTTGCCCATTGGTCCGCCTCGTATTAACGAGTAGGAAATGGTTCTCTTTGTCCACTGCTCCTGGTGCCGACGTTGTTTCCAACATAGTTAACAAGCTGTTCTCTGAATAACCTTGCAACTTGATCGCATTGTTTGTCACCACCCTTCTTGCTCAGTGTGGCCCCATAACCCACAGTTCCACAGGATCGAAACCTGACTCTTGTCACCTGCTTTGTGATGTTCATTTGGTATCAGACTTAGTGCTTATGCCTGATGCTCTGGACCCCTTTTCATCATCCGTTATCGGCATCGAATGCATGCATATCCGCCTGAGACTTCTCATGCGTTCTTTTATTATCTCGATGTACTACGCATACCCTGGTAATCCGTCATGACCCTCGGATGCATCCCGTTGACCTAATGGCTCCTAACATCACCCTCGGAGTTGAAGGAGTTGGGCTCCTTGCTACCCCCACCCACATAGTCTCAAGTCGGCCACCATCAACCTTGTTTTGGTGCTGGTTTGGTTGAAAACCACATGAATGCAATCTGTTGACACACTAGAGTTGTTCAACTTTTCACCCTTCGGTGAGATGGTGAACTGTACCATGACCTCTAAAACACAGTCGAGTTCGTTAAGGTTCGGTGGTCAAATTATGTTGAGCATGAAGCCACTCCTGAACGTGAAGTTCGCCTTCGCGAAAAATACGGATTTTTTTTTCTACCACTCAAATTCTCGGGACGAGAATTCTTGTAGTGGGCGAGATTTGTAACACCCCGGGTGTCACGCTACAGTAATCCTTTTGCTACAGTCAAATCATTGTTGCTAATTTCACTTTGATCACCTTTGCATTGATCCTTTCAATAATCATGTTGGGTGATATTCAAAAGCAATGTGATATTGGACCTTGTTCATAATGAATCAATAAAAAGTCCAACCCTTTTCATTTGAATTCAAATCAAATCTTGAAATGCCTTGGGTGCAATATTAAAACCTAGGTGACAATTAAAGTTTGTCCAAAAATTGCCCAACCTCTTTTATAAATTCACTAATAATCTCTGGACCAGGTTGGTATAGTTGTTATTATTTATTGTGCTATAAAGTAATGCAAACAAATAAAACAGTAGATTAAACAGTCCAAATTGAAAAATAATTATTTAAATAAAATGATGAATGATTTTATTTACAGTTCAAACTTTAAGTAGCCACTGTATATTACCCAACACTAATATTGGAGCCAGTCCTATATTTTACAAAATTATAATGCTAGCAAAAAGAATTAAATAAACTAAATAATAAATAATTAAAAAGGGAAATTAAAAGAAAATAGAACCGACCCAGGCCAACTGGGCCTAGTGCCCAGCCAGCCCAGGCCGGCCTGCCAGCCCACCCCGGCCCACCTGGCCTCCCCCCTAGACCAAGCCGAGCCGGCTCCTCCCTCCTCGATCTCTCGATCTCTCCCCTCACTCCCGATCCCCTCTTCCTCCTGGACGCGGCCGCCGCCGATTCCGGCGAGACCTGGCTGCCCAGGCCGTCAACCAGCCCCCCCTGGAGTCCCCTCGTCCGCAGGCGACCCCGGCCCCGCCCCCGAACTCCCTCCACCCCAGCGGACCACCACGGCTCCGCGCCGCTCCTCCTCCACCGCGGCCGCAGGCCAAACCCCGCCGCCGTCGGGTTCGCGGGCCGCCGCGTCGCTCCCTGCTGCTCCACCTCGTGGTGGAGCTCCTCCACCCCACTGCCTCGCCGCTCCCCTCGACCTCGGGCGCCGCAACCAACCCTAGCCGCCATGGCTGTCGGTGCACGACGCCGCCATGGAGGCCACCGCGTCCCCGACCGCTTCCCCGACGCCGTTCGTGCTCGCCCCGCAAGGACACGCCACCGGCCACCTCCGCCCCAGCCGCGACGCCCCCCCTCACCGTGAGCCTCCGCAGCCCTCGTTGTTGCACGGTTTTTGGCCGCCCGCACATGCTGCTGTCGCCGTGGTCATCTTGCCGGTAGCCCGCACACCCCCACGCCCTAGCCATGCGCCCCAGGCCGCTCACGAGCACAACAATATTGCTGCTGGTGCTGCTACCTACTGAACCTGAAGAAAAACAAAATGGCTATGTATGAAAACAGCTACTGGACACCACTTTGGACAACAAAAAAATAATAATAAAAGAAGCTTGCAATTGTAGTTTAACATGGATGAGAATAATATGGGTTGTTTGTACATCTAACAACCTTCGATTTACCCCATTGGACCAACTCTATACGATGCATAGGTTAAGTGCTATAAAATTGAGAAAGGCAGATTTATGTTATCTAAACCTGGAAAATATTGAACCTAAAGAAAGCGCCTAGGTGTAAAATGCTACTGCTAAACCTCCTTTGGACAACAGCAATACATTGGGCACATATTAGACATAACCCGCTTCACTTGGTTCCATTGGAACAATTCCAGATAATGCCTAGATTTAATTCTACGAAAATCGCAAAAGGCGGATTTCTAATAAACAGCAGGTAACATTAACCCGATAGCCACTTTATGCTGTGGTTGAACTTGCTGCAGGTATCCGTCATGCCATCTGAGGGCAACGGCAGTTATCGGGCAAACTTTGCACTTATTAACGATCTCTGAGAATTAACGCCGGGAAGTATTTTTCCGGCGAGATTTTAATTAAGAAGACAAACTTTATCGTAGATGCCACCCGTACCGGATTCGAGATCGCGGACAGCTGATGAATGTTGGTGTAAGGCACGAACTCACCGGAGGTGTGTAACCCCAAACCGTAGGCCCCCGAAGGCGGGCGATGGATAATTCGCACCGCAAAATCCCAGACTTAGTAAAATTTCGGCGAAACCCAAACGAGTCAATGACATGTGGGACCCCACTTCCATTTAATTAATAAAATTGAATTAATAAAACTGAGAGGCTGACGTGTGGGTCCCATATGTCAGCTTTGACCAGTCAAACTGTGCTATGGATAATGTTAAATAAACAATTAAAGAAATTCAGAAAAATGATTTAAAATGTTTAAAACTTATTAAATCAATATCATTTAATCCGTAACTCGGATCGAGAAACTTTATACATGAAAGTTGATCAGAAAAATACAACGGTTAAGAATACGCTAACCGTATACCCACCACCCCCCTCTAACGCAACATACATTGACATCCCCCCCCTCCGGGCCGTCTGTCCGATAATAGCCCGATACCGTAAAACTCTCCGGATGAATTTATTCTGAACACAAAAGTTGTTTAGAATAGTTCAACTAACCCGGATACATCACCCATATGTTTGTCGGATGTCCACGACACCTCCGGCATGATCCTTCCCCCTCCGGTCACCCTGTCCGGTAATCACCCGGAGCCGGTAGTTCATCCCCGGATGAATTCCCGCTCCGAGCCTGATACCTCATACTGCGTTAGAACACCGTTAACATTGCATACGCCATGCTATTCATCTGTTTGTATATTATTGCTGTGTATTTACTGTTTCCTCCCCCCTTAATCTCCGGTAGACCCCGCTGCTACCGCCAACTACACCGCTGCCGGGTACGACTACTTCGTCGACGACCCTGCCCCTACCGTCGAGCTTCCAGGCAAGCAGAGCCATTCTCTTCCCCAGATATCGCCTACCTTTTCCGTACTTTCTTGCACTAGCCATGGTTACTGCTGCTGCTACGATTACAATCCTATTCAACTGCATAGCATGTTTTTGTCGCCCCTTGATGTACCTCTTTTATCCTATGCTGCCTATTATTATTATTATGCATTATTCAGCAGTGAGCCCTGCGCATTGTTAGCTTGGGTTAGATAGAGGGCCGTGATCACTCAGGGAGTGAACACGGGTACAATATATACAACTGCACAGGTACGGTACAAAGCAGACACCGCCAAAGGCCCCTATCTGGGTTATGCCTAGTCACCTCAAGTGTGAGCTATCAAGGAGTAATCCTTGTACTCCACTCGAGGCTGACTTTGTCTTGCCGCCATAGGGTCCTGAATAGCGGTTGTCCTTAAAGGTAAGAAAGTCGGGCGACCCAACGGTGCCCGCGAGAGGTATATCGTCGGGAACGACAGGGAGGGTACGACCGACGTTACTGGCGTGCTTGGCCCCTGCTCATATCTCGCGAGAGTTACCAAACCATGAAAGTCGAGCTCTACCAAGAGCACACGCGAGACAAGGTAAGGAGACGGTTCACCTTGTTGGTAACCGCAGTGACTTGGTGGGACGACAGGGCCGGCACCGACGTTACTGGTGGTCCTGACTGCTGTCGTTGACCGCGGGTCGGTTAAGTCGAGGCAACGATAACGGTTGCCACGCAGGTTAATTAAAATGCTAAATGGTTCGGCGGATGACTTGAGAGGCCCGTTGGTCTGTACGCACTACCTACACGTGGGATTACGGTGTGGGCCCTCCGCGTCGTAGTTTGTCCGAAAGCTCTTCAGACGTCAGCAGTACTGCGGCCTGATCGCCGGAAAGTGGTCTTGTCTTTTGCTGCAGCAGGTGTGTTTGGATTTGTTTTTGCTTCACCGGCCAGACTCGCACCGTGCAGGAGCGTGCAAGGGTGAGGGACCTAGACCCCTTGGCGCATACGATATAGTCCGGCGGATGGCCTCTCTGTTGAGCCTAGGATGGGCTGCGTCGTGTCAGATAGCCTCGGTGGGGCGTTCCCTCACAAGGTTCACGCCACCCTGGAGATCCGAGCGTGCAGGCTGAACAGTAGTGCACCCCTGCAGGGAGTTTAATCTATTCGAGTAGCCGTGTCCACGGTAACAGGACGCTTTATGCTGAAGCTGGATCTTACCACTAGAAACTATTATTATTAAACTGTATGGTTCCGGGTTTTCTTCCTCGCGGGGATGTCGAGGAGGTGAACTCGGAGGCATTGTTATTATTAATCATTACAACTTATATTATACATTGTTGCAGCAACTTCTGCTTCATTGTTACTTTATTGCTTTATATAAACTGTTGGCTGATTCTTACCTCAGGCTGCAAGACATCGTCGGAAGATACTAGTCTTCGATAGGCCTAGCTTCTTACCCTTATTCTGATTTCTACCTTGCAGTCCACTACATATACAGCCTCCCCTTTCCATTGATACAAGGCATAATGCTTAGTAGCGGACGTAAGACTCGCGGGTATACTAGATACTCACCTGCTTTATTTCCTTTACTGTTTTGCCTGATCGGCCGCTGCAGTCGACGTTGGAGCCCCAGGAGCAGTAGTTCCCGTTGTCGACCACCACAACATGAAGAACCCTGATGCCTTCTACGACGTCGAGTTCCCCGTTGACCAGGAGTAATTTGGAGGTTCCCAGGCAGGAGGCCTCGCCTTTTCGATCGTTGTTGCTATTTGTGCTAGCCTTCTGAAGGCAACCTTGTATTCTTGTGTCTGTACTCAGATACTATTTCTTCCGCTAACTTTGTGCTCTCGAGTTGTTGTACTCGAGCCCTCGTGGCCCATGGCTTGTATTAAACAGCTTGTATTATTTTATTTGTAGAGTTGTGTTGTGATATCTCACCGTGAGTCCCTAATCTCGATCGTTTACCTTGCGTGTATGATTACTGTACACGGCTTGATTTTGGGGGCGTCACACTATGTCTCACATAATGACAAAGCTTCCAAAGCTCCCACTCAGAAAATGCCCTCTGCATTCCAAGTTTCCGGGAAGTCTCCAAAGCTCCCACTCAGTTTCATGAAACTGCAGGCCCACCCAATATTTTGTTCATCACAAAATCACTTGATCAAATCAAGGTTGAGGGTTCCTGTCTTGAGGTACTATAGTCCATCCTTTTAACGAAGTAACCTTCGTCATGCCCATTGCAATTCTCTTTCAAATCCCCAATTTGACTGAGATGCAATTTCAGGCTATGGTCCATTGTAGTGTAAATGAAATATTTTATTGACTAAAGCATTCCTACGTTTTCGTAGTCAATCACCATTGAATTTTGGTCATAACCAAAATAATGCCTTATGCTCATTACATTATTCTCAATAACTCTCCAGTTTGTCGAGAATTTTAAATAACCGATTTATTTCACAGGACGTGAGCCATTTATCCTCGTGTTTCTAGGCTACCATCATTCCTTTGTGTCTTTAAGCAATGTTATTCCCTATTGTTTTATTAAGAAGACTCATGATTATTGTTCTGTACAGAATGTATTCATGACAACCTTCTAAATTCAACAACGGCTTCAACTCATATACCAAGATCAATTATCTTTGGCATATCCTTCCTTATATAGCGGCATTACAGCGGAACATGCTTCCGTTGCAATACTCTGATATTCTGAAGGCAAGGTCCAATACCCTGGTCAAAGTTTCCATTATCTCCCATTGGATTCGTGTCGAGAGACTTATTCTCACATTACCAATCAAGCAACACACATTTTTCTATTCGGGGAGAATATGTAATTTCAATTGCTTGTAGTTTTATTACAAAGAAATTATTTCTTTTAAGAAACCTTATAACACCATCAGTTATGGAGCTATCATGTCTCGTTAGATTCAGGATGGTTTCCTATTCATGAAGTGGGTGTTTTAACTTAATGAATTAAACAATCTTATTCGACAATAACTATAGTGCTAGGGGAAAGAACGTTTAGACCATACTACGGTTTAGTATGACTACGAATGGTTTAAGTAGTCTAGCACTTTCAACTTCCATCGTAGTTTGTGTACAACTTCCACAAGTCTCCCATTATGTCAATATCAATACTTATCACTTCGGATCGTAGCGTAGTGATATGTATCGTTGTATTCTCACTTCTCACTTTGATTCCTGAATCTCAGTTTTATGATCTCAATTGAATACAACTTTCAATTAATCATATGAAGTATTTAATGATAACTCACGTTCCCATTTAGTACATCATTTATGTGTAATGATTGGCACAAGTTCTACTTGCTAGAACCTTGTCATGGTTATATTTATTGCAGAGGTTCATAGATCGTGTATCTAATCCATCTCATGCAATCAAGTTATGATTTTCATTCGATAATGAACTCACAAGTTAATAGATCATACATTTAATGAATTCATCAGTTATGAAGTCACCTTATGCAATCAAATCTTTGACTTGTTATAATCAAGACAACTTTATCATTAAACATTGAATATTTCTTGACAATAATAGCAGTATTATAAATGCTTTCTATCATATCATAAATCAAGACATAATCAAAGTATAAGCACACTTTTATTCATAAAGATGGAACAACTGACTTGTCTCATTACATGAATAACTTTGTCTCGCGAGATGCGAGACACACAACTAAGTGTTCATACTATAATGATTACATAAGATTTATCTAATACTCTAAGTATCTCCTATGATAGATGTCTCGGTGGAATCCATGCTGGCCATCAACTGACTTGATATCCATCAATCCTCGAGTTCACCTCTTCCCGTCCATGCAACGGCAGGTCCTGTTTTCATAAAACAGAATAAGTATCAGATACTCATTTACTGCAAATGTTATATAAGGGAGTAAACATTTATAAAGTATATCAAGTATATACCTTCTCCATCAACGACTTCTCCTTCAATGGGTTCAACCTCCAGGTACTGAAGTCTATCCATGAAGTCATAGAACTCGAGGCTTTCACCTCTGCCGACATAGCCATGGACATGGTCTGTATAGCTCGGTGGAAGCGAGTGTAACACCGTGTATATCGCAGACTCATGTGTGGTCTCATAGTCAAAGTCATCTACGAGGCTCAGATGTATCTCATGCATCTTGGCCAAGTGTGCCTTCAGGAAAGAGCCTTCTTCCATCTTTGTAGAGAGAAACTCACTTTCTAACTCAAATCTGGCAACTCTAAACTGCTGCAAGTTTGATGACTTCAGCTCATCGATCATATCATATGTATCAAAATCAGCATACTCCTCACGAAAAGGTTGTGGAATGATGGTTTCTATGATACCCTTAGCTATGGCATATGTTCTTCGACGATACTGATAATCAATCGCCGCTTGTGCATCCATGTCGTTTGCTGGAGGGTTTCCCACATGGTTTTTAGTTAAGAATGAAAGGTTGATTCTCTTGAGCACGGCTCGAAGGCGTAAGTACCAACTAACGAAGTTTGACCCGTTTTCTCTAAGTCTTTCACCATCCATGAAGAAAGATAGTTCACGTTGCTCTAGTGCATTCATTTTCTACAAACATAATTGCAAGGAACACAACTAAGACTAGTTCACAACAATGAGTTCATATAATCATATTATAAATGAGCTCGCACTAAAACATTTCTTCCCTAGGAAGTTTTAGTGATTACATGATCCAGATTCATTGCCCGACCTCGAATATCACACGGCCGACGGGTCAGTTTCAAAGGTAGACAACAACTTGTGCGATCACATTATCTTATATGTACTGTGACTCATGCTCGATCTTTCGATCTCTAGTATTCCGAGACCATATCTGCATATGCTAGGCTCGCCAAATTAACCTCCATGTTATATGCTGCTTAGCAAGGCCATATCTGCATATGCTAGGCTTGCCGAAACCAACCTCATGCGAACTCCATTTAATATGTAGGACAACTCCGGTATGTACGGAGCATCAAGCCATATGGGAGAACCTTCCAGGCGGTGCACACTTCGGTAGAATACTTGTGTTTCGCTTTGTTAAGGGATCATCTTATCACATGCCACCGTCGTGCATCCTATACTAGCAAGTTTTAAGATGTCTGAGCTATGGCAACACTTAAGTCTTGAGTGTCTCCATTTTAGTTTGTTTTATGATGACGATTACTACTTACTAGTAACACATAGCAAAGCTATCACTACATCACAAACAAACGAACGATAGCCCCCACTTAGCAATACAAGGTTTAGACGGTCTAGTTGTATATTGGAAGTTTTACGTGGCTGCTAGGGCTTTCATAGTTAAACAGGTTTTAACCTACGAGTCAACCACAACGTCAACCATACGATTGTCTCTACTACACCCCGCACGGGGCCCACCGTTGCAAATTCCACATCTGCTAAAGTAGAGAGACAGACACCCCCCAGCCACTTTATACGGTACAAGCCGTATGTCAAGCGTGGAGCCAGTTTCGCGTAAGTGTACGCGTAAAGTCGGTCGGGGGCCGCTTCATCAAACAATGCCGCAGATGTGAACAAGTACACGTGGGAGGGTAACAATCATACAATAAACGCCCACATCCCCGATGTGTTCTATCCGTACAGTAATACTAAGCATAGACCTAGCTCTGATACCACTATTGGGGTTCGCAGCAGAAAACACAAATTTTTCTAACTAGCGTTCCCATAACCCAAGATCTAGCTAGCCATATTACCGTAACAGAAAGTAGTGCGGAAATAACATACCTCAGGGTGTAGTCCGTTGCGCGGGAAACGTTCCCGCAAACGTGGTTGATGTAGCCGATCAAGTTTCATAGCCCCCTGGCTGTGTTGAGCACCCGGATGGGTGTAGTGCCACACGGGCAGCACCTCGTAGTACTCGCACACATACGAGACTCGATGACGACCTCCGTTCTCCGATCCAGCGGAGGTGGCGGAAGCAGACCTCCGGAACGGAGCTTCGGCAGCACGACGGCCTCCGATTCTAGTAGAGAAGCCTCAATTCCACTATAGACTCACACTAGGGAGTCCACCGTGAAAGATACAAGGGAGGGGAGAAGACTGGAGAAAACCGATCACAATTCGGAGTAATATTTATTTTCTCACGAATTTCTGTGTATTAAATATGTGCACCCTGCCCATCTATATATAGGCAGAGGGGAGGGAGTCAAGCCCTCTCCCTTAGCAATGTGGGACTAAAGTCCCTGCTAAGGGGAGGTGGCCGGCCAAGGGGGGGAGGGGGCGCACCCCTCATGGGCCCTAGGGCCCATGGCGCCTCCCCCCTCTTTTTTCTTTTTATTTTTCCCTTTTATTTCTCCTAATGGGCCTTTTTCTCCACTAAGGCCCATTGCACATATTAATTAGAAATAAAATGATTTTAATTATTAATTCAATTAATTAATAACTAAAACATAATATTCCATCTCCCGGTGCTCCGGAACACCTTCCGGTTCACTCCGAACTTGTTTTGGTTCAACGCGGTACTTCTCTGATATTGTTTCCTTTATTCTCTGGTTACTCCGATGGTTCTGATAAGGTCTCCGATTTCATCGAGCCCTTAAGTGTGTTACCCTACGGTCCGAGAACACTCCAGTCATGACCGAGCAGAGGCTACAGTCAATGATCATCAGCGGGACCTGGATGCCCATAATGACCCCTGTGCATTCCGGATATCAAACACCGATTGGACCTTACGCCGTATAGTATTCCCTTTGTCAGCGAAACTGGATTGTTCCGAGATTCGATCAATGACATCCTATGTATGGTTCAACCTCGTTCCGAACTAATCCTCATATATGGATTGACAAATCCCGCTCTTGTAACAATACTCCTCAACATATCTCCACGGAATACCTAAGATACAACCGTTATGACCCGCATATTTCAGTCAGGTGGTGGGATGTAAGTCAAAGCATCCGGGAAGATAGTGATTATGCACGTACTCACGGTCAAAGGAACGGTCTACCATGTTCTGTAATTACAAAACTGAACCTTCATAAGATTTGATCATGCTGTAATGCTTACTTTGGGTAATGTTCATCACGTCACTTAACGAGTGAGGTGACCTCATAGTCAAGAGACTTAATTGTCCATGATCGCGAAACCACGATCATCATGTTGACCATGAACTAGTTATCGATGTAGAGGCTAACTAGGAACTCTGGGGGTTTCTATACCACACCTGCATCATTGTTTCACTGACACAGTTCTAGCACGGTATGAAACTGGTTATGAACTTACTTAGATATATTGGAATAATCATATATTATTTGCCTCTAGAGCATATATCCAACATTGACAACCTCTCTGAACTTCGTTGGGAACAAAGTTATCTGTGTCTATGTGCAGGTCCGCGTCAGTTGCGCCGCTGACACCTACTTATCATCTCTGGAGTCCTGCTGGAGACAAACCTTGGTATCTTCACCGAGGGAAAACTGCTGCTGCACTACATCTCAACCTTACACTTGGGGAAACCAACGAAGGGGCGAGAAGCCATCAAGCAAGTTTTCTAGCGCCGTTGCTGGGGACTCCGAGTCCTAAGATAGGGGAGTTGCACACTACCCTTTACCTTTGTTTTTTAGTCTTGTTAGTTTATCTTTTAGTTTTTATCTTTGTGTCTTTTATCAAAAACTACAAAAATACCTGCCACACTTGCTGCTACTATGGGTTCCACTGAAAACACCAAGTTGTGTGACTTCACTAGTCACAACAACCAAGACTTTATCTGCACTCCCATTGCCACACCTGCCACTTCAGCTACCTCTTATGAAATTAAACCTGCTTTGCTAAACCTTGTTATGAGAGATCAATTCTCTGGTGCTGGAGATGATGCTGCTTTACACTTGAATAATTTTGTTGAATTATGTGATATGACAAAGTATAAAGAAGTCGAAGGTGATGTTGTTAAGCTCAAGTTCTTTCCTTTCTCTTTAAGGGGAGATGCTAAAATCTGGTTTCAATCTTTGCCTAGAAATAGCATAGATTCTTGGGAAAATGCAAAGATGCTTTTATAGGGAAGTACTACCCTCCTACTAAGATTATCCAATTGAGGAGCAATATTATGAATTTTAAGCAATTGGATAATGAACACGTTGCCCAAGCTTGGGAACGAATGAAATCTCTTGTTAAGAAATTCCCTACACATGGTTTGACTACTTGGATGGTTATCCAGACTTTTTATGCAGGCTTGAACTTTACCTCGCGGAACCTGTTAGATTCGGCCGCGGGAGGAACTTTTATGTCAACTACACTTGGTGCTTCCACAAAGCTTCTCGATGAGATGATGACCAATTATTCCCAATGGCACACCGAACGCACTCCAACAGGTAGGAAGGTAAATTTTGTCGAGGAAATTATCTCCCTCAATGAAAAAGTTGACTTAATTAGGTCTCTACTTACCAAGCAACCCTCTATTGATCCTCATGATGTTCCTTTAAATTCTTTGGTTGCTCAAGAACAAGTAGATGTGAACTTTATTGATAGAAACAACTTCAACAACAATGCTTATAGGGGAAATTTTTCTAGCAATCCTAGACCGTTTCCATCCAATTATGGGAACAACAACACTTACCCTAGCAACAAGAACCCCTCTTCTGAATTAGAAAGCATGTTTAGAGACTTTATCACTACCCAAAAAGCCTTCAACAAAAATATATAGGATAAATTAGCTAAAATAGATAATCTCTCTCTGAAGGTAGAAAGCTTAGCCCTTGATATTGAGATGCTTAAAATTAGAACCTCCCCCCTTGAGGAGAATAAGACCACTCCTATTAATGCTATCCAGTTACAAATCAATGAAAACATTAAGATGATGGCTAAACTCAAAGAAAGATGGGCTAGAGAAAAAGAGGAAGAGGATAGAATTAAGAGCCTTCCTACAAACCACACAGTTGCCACTATCCAAATTGTTGAGTACACTCAAACTATAAGCACCCAATGCACTCCTAGTCTCGTTGGACCTATTAATGGTGATGCTAATACCTCAACCGTAGATAAAGAAACTCCTATGAACATAGAGGGTTTCAAACAAGTGAGCCTAGATGACACTACTACCAACTTTGATAGTAGTGATATTGATTTTGATAGTTGCACCCTCTCAGAAGTTATTAGCTTGTTACACAAAATGTCTAGAGACCCCACACTAGCACACTTAATCTTGCCTTCACGGAGCATATCACAAATGCTCTCATCAAAGCTAGGGAGGAGAAGCTTAGAGTAGAAGCCTCCATACCTAGGAAGCTAGATGATGGTTGGGACCCTATGATCAAACTTAAATTAAATAACTTCTCTTGCTATGCTTTATGTGATGTTGGAGCTAGTACCTCCGTTATGCCCAAAAGAATATTTGATATGTTTGAATTGAAACCTTTTGAGCCTTGTTCTTTTGGTGTTCGTCTTGTTGATTCTTCCATAAAGAAACCTTTGGGGAGGATCGACGATGTTCTTATCATTGTCAATGACAACTATGTTCCCGTTGATTTTATTGTTATGGATATAGAGTGTGAACCTTTATGTCCAATTATTTTGGGACGTCCTTTTCTTCGCACTGTTGGTGCGGTTATTGACATGAAAGAGGGGAATATAAAATTCCAATTCCCATTCAAAAAGGGTATGGACCACTTCCCTAGAAATAAAATCAAGTTACCTTTTGAGTCCGTTACACGGGCTAGTTATTCCCTTTCTCTTGATAAAACTTGATTCTTCTTTTTGCATCATGCCTAGCTAATGGCTTTAAAGAAGCACTTTCGGGAGGCAGCCCGCAACGAATTTAGGTGTTTATTTTTTCTTTTGTTGTGTCTTGATGATTGTTACTACTGTAGCAACATCATTGTATCTTTATTTTTCAACTTTGTGCCAAGTTATAGCCTCTTACGGCAAGGGAACTAAAAGTTGTGACATGCTGTCCAGAAAACAGATTCTGTCCTCGTGACCAGAAATATTCCAGAAAACTGCCACTTCATCCTTTTGAGCTGAATTTTTTACACAGTATGCTCTATACAATTACGAAACTTCCTCCTGTTCTGAGTTTTTTTATTTGAGTTGCAGAAGTGCCCCTAAAAAAATCTTTACTATCTGCTGTTCTGTTTTTCACAGATTCTGCCACGTTTTGTCTCTCCTAACGTTTGCAAACATTAAGCTTGCTTTTTCTTTGCAAAAACTTTTTGGCACTCTTGAGAAACAGTATCTATTCAAGAATATCTTTATATCCAGTGGAGAAAAATTATTTATTATGGGTACTAACCTCTCTAATCAGCTTATGATGAGTTATGTATGAAGGGAGTTTTCAAGTGTGCGATGGAAGATGATGAAAGAAGATCCAGGAGTGTCAAGCGCTCAAGCTTGGGGATGCCCCCATGCATCCCCAACAAATATTCAAGGAGACTCAAGTGTCTAAGCTTGGGGATGCCCCCGTGCATCCCCTTCTCCATCAACAATCATCGGTTCGTCCTTCGTCTCACTATATTTTTATCACTTCATGTGTTATGTGCTATGCTTGGAGCGTCTCGCTCTTAGGTTTTGTATCAAGTTAGATCCTTTCTTACTTTGTGTGGGAGAGAAACACTCTCCACTTTCAAAATTTAGAACACATCATAGGATTTTTCCTGCTTATCTTTTTGCTGTTGTGTGTTGTTATTGGACCATGGTTCCGTGATCAGTAGCTATGTGATGTTCGCCTCCCCTCTTTGATCTTCATTGTTTAGACCTCGCGAGCTTCCCTACATGATCGAGGCACCTTTGTAATATTTTTGCTATTGCTATGTTGAGTTTGATCGGATCTGATGGATTATCAGATTATGTTCAGATTGTGATAGAGTAATATATTTGGTTTTTATCTCTTATATTTTTGTTTCTAAGTAATTCTTGCATGTTCTCCGTTGATGTTTATTGCTTTTGCCAACTAGTAGGTAGTGACTCCAAGAGGGAACATTGTGCTCGATTGTGGGTTCATGCGCCCCGATGACACGCTTGAGTGACAGAAACATGAGTCTAGGGGATGTGCTGTTGCCACAAGGGGGAAAACAACGGTGCTTGTAACCGCGGTTACAAGGATTGTTTACTTTACGCATAGTTCTTTTTAATGCAGTTGTCTGTTTCTTTGGGTTTACACTTTGGGTGGGGCTCGGAACTTAATACCAGCGAGATGTTCTGGATAGATATCTCAAGGTGGATGATTAGTAGTAGATGCAGTTGTATTTCGGTCTACTTACTTTGGCGTACTGCCCGTGCTTTTGAACCTCTTCCTTTCTTTTGTAGCATAGTTAGCATTGCGGTGCGTTCATAATGCTATCAATTTCCTTTCTGTCATTGGTTTACCTCACATAGCAATTTTATCGTCTTTCGGGAGAGAGACATCACTAGCGAACATCACGTATCCCGGTCCATATCCTTATCACTATTTCCACGCTACATTTACTTTACCGCTTTTTATTTGCTATCATTATCCCTTGCATTTTATCCTTTGTAAACAACAAGACCGGAGAGATTGACAACCTCTCTGAACTTCGTTGGGAACAAAGTTATCTGTGTCTGTGTGCAGGTCCGCGTCAGTTGCGCCGCTAACACCTACTTATCATCTCTGGAGTCCTGCTGGAGACAAACCTTGGTATCTTCACCGAGGGAAACTGATGTTGCACTACATCTCAACCTTACACTTGGGGAAACCAACGAAGGGGCGAGAAGCCATCAATTTCCCACTTCCAGTCGGGAATGCTCTTGTACTTATACCACCTTATGGCCCAGTAGCGTCGAATATTTTGCAGTCGAATCTTTCTATCGTGGTCAGATTCTTCAGGAGGAGTGTCATAGCCCATCTTGATTCGAATGGCTTCGGGTATGCCTCAGGCATTTTTTACTTCCTTCGACTTGCCACCTTTGCCTTTCTGCTTCGGGGGCTCAGGATAGTTTTCAAGTCCTTCAACAATAGGTGACTCATTCCCCATGGCTGCCTCTTCGTCAGACATCCTATCACCAGAAGGATAGAAAAGAGGGAACACGAAAGGGAATGAATAAGCACAGGCAAAAGTTTCGACCAAAACCAAATTTTGACAAGAACCCAGAGAAAACTAAGATCAGATGCAAATCTGTCAGTGGATTTGGCTAGACCTAGTTCAAGAAAAAGACCTAACTCAGTCCAAACACAGAATAGATCGAATCTCAATACTGACATGAGTAGATGGGATCACTTTGATGCTACAAACATTTTTCCCAAGGAGCAATGATCAACACGGATCAGAACAGTCCTATAAACAGAAAAAAAACCCCTCACAAAACTTAGATCCAAGCCCTAGATGAAGAACTCGCAAAAAATATTGGATCCAAGGGAACTTGCGTACCCTAACTCGGTGACGCGAAGCGGCTACGGCGACGGAGTGCGGAGACGTGCTCTACGTCGACGGGGAACGTCCACGGAGGCGGCGGTCCGGCAATGAAGCAGCGCTATCGTCGTCGGGGAACGAGAGCTCTGCGGCGTGCTCGAGGAGGGAGATGGGGAAATCGGGAGAGAATGAACGTGGGGAACGGTTCGCTGGTGGGATTGCCTTATATAGGCCCGATCTGAACCGGTTGCCAGATCGCATCGGACGGCTTCCAGCGAGTGTCTCTTCCGATTCAACGGCTCAGATGAAATGACGGTTCGCGAGCGAATCTCAACGACCCGAGAAAGACGGGGACTCAACGGCAGAAGAATAAGTCTTGACCGAGAGCAAAAACTTCGATAAAGTTGGAAGCATTTGATTCAGAACTCAATGACGTTCGAAGCAATATGATTTCCGTTTCAATTTTTCTTAACCATTCAAGATAAAATAGATTGGGAGCGAATCAGAATGGAGGGGTAGGGTCCGAAACATATCACTTCGAAGAACAACAACAACGAAGCTAAATGTGATAAGTATAGGGGACAAAAGAAACGAACAAGTAAAATAAAGAAAAAACACAGAACTCGAAGAAAAAGGAGAGCGAAGCTAAACACAGAAATTTGGACGAAGGAAAACTCAAACGAAACTAAATAAACAAACACACGACGAAGGTGAATATATACAATGAAAAGTTTCGATCTTACTGAACATTGTGTGAGTCTAGGATGTTTAGCTCACATCTCAATGCACAACACCTTTTCTCGTCCAATGGCTTCGTGAATATATCTGCCAATTGATCTTCAGTTCTAACATGGTTGATCTCAATGTCTTCGCGCTGAACATGATTTCGAAGAAAATGGTGACGAATATCGATAAGCTTCGTTCGAGAGTGTTGCACAGGATTGTGTGCAATTTTGATAGCACTCTCATTATCACAAAGCAGAGGGATTTTCTTCACATATATACCATAATCTTTTAGCGTCTGCTTAAGCCAAAGTATTTGAGTGCAACATGAACCAGCAGCAATGTATTCAGCTTCAGTAGTAGGTATTGAGACACAGTTTTGTTTCTTTGAAGCCCAACACATAAGAGATCTACCAAGAAAATGACAAGTGCCTGAGGTAGATTTCCTGTCAACTCTATCACCAGCCCAGTCTGAATAAGAATATTCAATCAAATCAAACTGAGTTCCTTTGGGATACCAAAGTCCCAAAGGAGTATGTGCTAGATATCGAAGAATTCGCTTCACAGCAGTATGATGCGATTCCTTCGGATTGGCCTGAAAACGAGCACAAATACAAACTGATAGCATAATATCAGGTCTAGATGCACATAAGTATAAGAGTGAACCTATCATAGACCGATACTTCTTCTGATCAAAGGGTTTCCCTTTCTCATCAGCATCAAGAAAACCATTTGTAGGCATGGGAGTTCTGATGGTCTTGCATTCAGCAAGATCAAATTTCTTCAGGCAATCCTTCAAGTATTTCTCTTGTGAAATAAAGGTGCCATTCTTCTGTTGACGAATCTGAAGTCCAAGGAAAAACTTCAATTCACCCATCATGGACATCTCATATTTCTTTGACATCATCCTTGCAAATTCTTCGCTGATTTCAGAGTTAGTGCGGCCAAAAATGATATCATCTACATATATTTGACACACAAATAGATCATTGTTATATGACCGAGTGAAAAGAGTGGGGTCAGTGGTTCCAGGTTTGAAGCCTTTCTTCAAGAGGAAATCCTTCAATGTTTCATACCAAGCACGTGGTGCTTACTTCAGTCCATACAAGGCTTTGTGAAGCCTGTACACCATATCAGGATTGTTTGAGTCTTCAAAACCTGGTGGCTGCATAACATACACTTCTTCTTCTATCTCACCATTAAGAAAAGCACTTTTGACAACCATTTGATATAGCAATATATTTTTGTGGTTAGCAAAAGCAAGCATGACACGAATGGATTCGAGACGGGCTACTGGAGCATAGGTTTCACAGAAATCAATGCCTTCGATTTGGGTGTAACCTTGTGCTACCAATCTAGCCTTATTTCTTACCACAATACCATCTTCATCTTGCTTGTTGCGAAATATCCACTTTGTGCCAATTACATTGTGCTTCGTGGGATCTGGCCTGTCAACAAGTGACCAGACTTTGTTCCTTTCAAACTGATGAAGTTCTTCCATCATAGCCAATAACCAATCAGGGTCCTTCATTGCTTCATCATATTTTGAAGGCTCTAGCATGGAAACAAAAGAAAAACTTCCACAGAAGTTTGCCAAACGAGTACGAGATCGAGTAGTGGGACGACCTGGTTGATGAATATCTTCGAGGATCGAATCAACATCAACTCTTCTTCGAACTCGTGATAACGTAGTGTCATTTTCTTCAGGCTCAACTTCTGCTTCAGGATCTGCATCAGCTTCGGGATCTGCTTCACCTTCAGCTTCGGCATTTCCTTCAGGATTAGCATTTCTTTCATTCCTTTGTCCTTCTTCGTCCTTTCCACCATTAGCTTCAGGATGTTGATCTCCAGCGCCCCAGGCTATGTGTGGGAACATTGGACCATCATCATCCCTAATAGCTTGACGTGGATTGGCTTCAACAGGGCGAATCTCTCCAATAGCCATGGACCTGATCACTTCATCGAGTGGAGGTTCATCTAGATCATGAGGCAAATGCTCTTTTTGAGAGCCATTAGTTTCATAAAACCTCACATTTAAAGTTTCCATAACTTTCCCGAAGTGAGAGTTATACACTCTGTAAGTGTGAGAGTTTGAGCCATAACCTAAAAGAAAACCTTCATGTGCCTTAGGGGAAAATTTGGAGCTATGATTCATATCTCTAATAAAGCATGGAGCACCAAATACCCTAAGATATGAAACATTTGGTTTTTTACCAGTGATAAGCTCATGTGAAGTTTTCTTCAGGAATTTGTGAAGGTAAACCTTGTTGATGATGTGACATGCAGTGTTAATTGCTTCGGCACAGAACCTAACAGGAGTCTTGTATTCAGCAAGCATAGTTCTGGCAATTTCAATGAGAGTTCTATTCTTCCTTTCAGCTACACCATTCTGTTGAGATGTATAAGCAGCAGAGAACTCATGAGTAAAACCATGATCATCAAGAAAATCTTCAATATGAGTATTTTTGAATTCGGTTCCATTATCACTTTGGATATGCTTCAGAGATAGTTCATATTCAGTTTGAGCTCTCTTAGCGAATGACTTGAAGATTTCAACAACTTTTCTCTTGTCATCCAAAAAGAAAACCCAAGTATAACGAGAGAAATCATCAACAATAACAAGACCATATTTGTTTCCTCCCAGGCTTGCATAATTTTGAGGACCAAAAATATCCATATGAAGCAATTCAAGAGGACGAGTGGTAGACATGATAGTCTTTGCTGAATGATGTTTCTTCGTAATTTTACCAGGTTCACAAGCACTTCAGAGACGATCCTTATCGAATTTTACTTCGCTAAGGCCAATGACATGCTTCTTCTTCACCAGATTATGAAGATTTCTCATCCCTGCATGACCAAGTCTTCGATGCCATAACCAACCAGATGAAGCTTTTGCCATTAAGCATGTGGATACAGCAGGGCCCGAAGAAAAATCAACAATGTATAAATCTCCTTGTCGGTAACCCTCGAAGACAAACGTATAGTCATCCTGTGAAAAGACAACACAACGCGAAGCAGAAAATAGAAGCAAAACTTCGAAATAGACATAAGATTATATCCAAGTGATTGGACTAAGATAACCTTGTCAATTTGCTTATCTTTCGATATGGCAACCTTACCCAAGCCTAACACTTTACCCTTGTTGTTATCACCGAAGGTAATGTACTTCTGAGAAGATTGAGATAGTTTTTCTTTGGTGAATAACTCCTTGTCTCCGGTCATATGATTTGTACAACCACTATCCATGACCCATTCGGATCCACCGGAGACATAGCCCTGCAGAAGAATTAGTTCTTCTTAACCACCCACAAACGAGCAGGTGACTGAGAAGATGTTGAAGCACTAGTTGAAGCAATATTAAAGCGAACAGGAGTGTATTGCTTCGGTGTACCATCAAGCACACCATAAATGTAAGTCCTCTGCGAATTGTTAGCATAACAATGAGCATATGCAATCTTAGTGTGATTATTATGAGGACGATACGTATGACGACCAGTACAATAGTATTTCTTCTGCGGAACATTTGATTCGGGCACCAGTGGATCATTTCTTGTCTCAAGAGAATAGAAATGATTCGGTGGTACCGAAGGCTTTCCCTGCATAGTATGGTTAGCAAGAAGTTTTTCCACAAGTGCTTTCTGCACCCATATGTTCCTCTTATAGAAGCCATTCTTTGGTGGAGTACATACATACTCAGCTGTAACTTTTCCCTGTTCATCCTTAATGAGTTTCTAGTCTGAATCAAGTGATTCATCCACAATGGCTTTGTTCATTTTGCAGTCGAAACCTGAAAGGTTAGCAATGTCAATGGGTTTCTCCTTCGCTAGAACCCAAACATTCTTAGGATACTGCTTAGGCTCCCAATAGGTGCCATCAGGGTTTATCTTTCTCTCGAAACCAACACCCTCATTCCTGGGATTCCTGTGAAGGAGAGCCTTCCTCAGGATATCACAAAGATATTGGTGTCCTTGCACACTTTTGAACATGCCTATTTCAAATAAGTTTTTCAACCTGAGGAGTTCCTCGGTAACAGCAGGATTTTCCTCATCAGAGGCATTAGTATCATCAATAACAATAGGAGCTTTCCCTTTGGAATCAGTTTTGTTCCAAACAAGTTAAACAAGGTGATTCAGTTTTATAATTTTCTTCAGAACCTTGTTGAGCCATGAGAGAGAGATTGACATTTTCTAATTCTTCATGAGCCTCTTTCAGTTTTTCGAGAGCCATTTTCCTCTGAAGAAATTCATAGGTGAGCTTCTCATAATCAACTGAAAGAAGATCATGCCGAGAGGATAATTCTTCAAACTTCTCCTTCAGAGCAGCATGCTCATTAGTTAAAGTTTGACCTTTCTCTATCTCATCGATCAACAGAGTTTCTGATTTCTTAATGGTTTTGCTTAGAGAATCAAGTTCATCTTGTTGGATTGAAGCAATTTTAGCATAGATTATCTTCGAATCACTATCATATGAGGAACAATCAGAAGTATCATATTTTGATTTGGATGAATATACCTTTGCCTTGGCAATGAAGCAATATGCAGGAGTTTCATCTTCACTACTGTTGTTGGTGAAGAGTGAGCTCGAAGCGTTGGTTGAAGCATCTACCGAAGCGAAATCCAAACCAGCAACACCATCTAATTCAGACCCAGACCCAGACCTCGAGCCTGGTTCAGCTTCGGAGCCAGAGGCTTCGTCTTCAGAGTTCATCTCCTTTCCCAGATAGGCCTTGGCACGGTGAGAGCGGCTTCGACGAGACGAGTGAGTCTTCGATGAAGAACCCTCATGCTTATTATGATACTTCTTCCTCTTATCATCAACAGAATCTTTCTTCTTTTCTCTTCTCGAACTGGAATCATGTCTCTTCGACTCATAGCTTCTGGAGGATCTTTGGAACTTTGTTGAGGAATATCTGAGTGAATGCTTCGATTTGTTCTCAGCTTCCCACAATGGGCAATCAGCAATGTAGTGACCTGGTTTCTTGCACTTGTAGCAGTAGTTTTCTTTCGATGGAGAGATTCTTGAGGATGAACGGTGAGAAGAATGACTTGAGCTTCTTGAAGGATAACACTTCTTGGGTGAAGAAAAACCTTTTCTCTAAAAGCGATTGAAGCGTCTCATTATCAATGCTAGATCTTTTCCAATGCTTGCAGGATCATCTGATTCGACACCTGAAGCAGAACTGACTTCGGGTGAAGAATGATGCGAAGCTTTTTCTTTCAAGGCATGAGATCTTCTTCGAGAACCATTTATGTCACGTTTCTCATCTTCTTCCGTTTCAAAAGTATTGAGTCTCTCAAGAATATCAGCGGAAACAAGACGTCTGAAATCAGTCCTTTCCTTGATCATCAGCACAATGTGATCAAACGAATAATCCAATGAGCGAAGAAGAGTTCTAACAACTGAGTGAGGAGTAATGTCATCAGCACCAAGTGAAATCAACTCATTTGCAAGAGCAGTGAGTCTGATGTAAATGGAGCTGACTTTTTCACCCTCGTTTCTCTTGAATCGATAGAATTTGCTTCGAAGTGTGTCAATTCTGGCATCCTTTTGGGTAGAAACACCTTCACCAATCTTCTCAAGATAGTCCCAGACACCTTTGGCAGAAGGAATATTCTTCACTTCATGATACTTCTCTGGTGTCAGATGATTGGTGATGAAAATCCAGACTTCCGAATCAAGATCGATCAGCTTCGCTTCTTCAGGAGTGATGGCGTTCGAGTCTACAACTGTAACTCCATACAAGACAACTTGCCAGGAAGTTGAGTTGATATCCATGATATTTCTCTTCATTTTGTCCTTCCAGTATGGATAGTCCTGTCCATTGAACACGGGTATGGGTTCGCCGGAGCGAATGGCTGCGAAAGACATACTTGAAAAACACTCTAGGAGGTTAATCCAAACACAGAGTGACTAGCTCTGATACCAATTGTAAGTCCAAGTATGTGATCAGAGGGGGAGGGGGTGAATGATCACTTCAAATTTTTGCATGAAACTATGAAGTGAAGCTTAACTTAGCATCAGAAGAAATTCAACAGAAGGATAAACATTGAAGCAGAACTGGATTGAAGCATAACATAGCGAATCAAAAGCATCGAATCAATTGCATTGAATCAAATCACTGAAGAAATTGATAAACTTAATGTAAATGTGGAAAGTAAAACGAACTCTTGACTCGGCTATTGATGGCTTCTCGCCCTTCGTTGGTTACCCCAAGTGGAAGGTGGAGATGTAGGCCAGCAGCAAGTTTCCCTCGGTGAAGATACCAAGGTTTGTCTCCAGTAGGACTCCAGAGATGATAAGTAGGTGTCAGCGGCGCAACTGACGTGGACCTGCACACAGACACAGATAACTTTGTTCCCAACGAAGTTCAGAGAGTTTGTCAATCTCTCCGGTCTTGTTGTTCACAAAGGGTAAAACAAAAGGGATAACGATAGCAAGTAAAAGCAGTAAAGTAAATATAGCGTGGAAACAGTAATAAGGATATGGACCGGGATACGTGATGTTCACTAGTGATATATCTCTCCCAAAAGACGATAAAACTGCTGTGCGAGGTAAACAAATTACAGAAGGGCAATTGACAAGATTATGAACGCACCGCAATGCTAACTATGCTACAAAAGAAAGGAAGAGGTTTAAAAGCACGGGCAGTACGCCAAAATAAGTAGACCGTAATCCAACTGCATCTACTACTAATCATCCACCTTGAGATATGTATCCAGAACATCTCACTGGTATTAAGTTGCGAGCCCCACCCAAAGTGTAAACCCAAAGCAACAGACAACTGCATTAAAAAGAAATTTGCGTAAAATAAACAATCCTTGTAACCGCGGTTACAAGCACCGTTGTTTTCCCCCTTGTGGCAACAGCACATCCCCTAGACTCATGTTTCTGTCACTCAAGCGTGTCATCGGGGCGCATGAACCCACAATCGAGCACAATGTTCCCTCTTGGAGTCACTACCTACTAGTTGGCAAAAGCAATAAACATCAACGGAGAACATGCAAGAATTACTTAGAAACAAAAATATAAGAGATAAAAACCAAATATATTACTCTATCACAATCTGAACATAATCTCATAATCCATCAGATAAAACCAAAAGGCAGAAAATCAATGGAAGATTCATTTTTAAAATTATCAAAGAGTGGTATTTCTTCCAAAGTTTTCACGGTTTCAACTTCTTTGGCAATAGGTGGTTTATTTTTAGGTCGGGGAACCTTAGGGACATAATTGAACTTAGGTTCCCTTCTTGCCGAAGTCTCTACCTTTTTTGGTTTGATTGAGGAAAGAGTAGTTCCTAGAGTATTAATGATTTCCTCAATCTTATCTATCCTAGAAAGATCCGTATCACGGGATTTGATGACCTCCAAAGTTTTAATAATTTTAAGCATGGAGCTATCAAGCCTATTCAAATTCCCTTGAATCTTGCGATCCAACTCATTTATCCTAGTTATCTTGGTATTTCTAACTCTATCTTTTCAAGGTTCTTCATAATGTGAGATATAGTTATATCTTCTTGTATGCTAGCAATAGGGATATTTCCAACAAGATTTTCAATAACATTAAGAGACTCCAAAGTCGGGGCTTCTAGAAAATTCCCATTGATAGCAGTATCTAATATGAACCTATTCCAAGGAGTAATCCCGACATAAAAATTTCTAAGCAGGATAGTAGTCGATTGCTTCTTGGTGGATGTTTTTTGAGAATCAATAATTCTATACCAAGAATCTTTTAAACTTTCACCACCTTTTTGTTTAAAGGTGAGAACCTCTGTCTCAACAAAGGAAAAAGGGCCAGACATAATGACAACTAGCAAGATAAATATTTTTTTGTAAATTTTGATAAAAGACACAAAGATAGAAACTGAAATACAAACTAACAAGACTAAAAAAACAAAGGTAAAGGGTAGTGTTCAACTCCCCTATCTTATCACTCAGAGTCCCCGGCAACGGCGCCAGAAATTCGCTTGATGGCTTCTCGCCCTTCGTTGGTTACCCCAAGTGGAAGGTGGAGATGTAGCGCAACAGCAAGTTTCCCTCGGTGAAGATACAAAGGTTTGTCTCAAGTAGGACTCCAGAGATGATAAGTAGGTGTCAGCGGCGCAACTGACGTGGACCTTCACACAGACACAGATAACTTTGTTCCCAACGAAGTTCAGAGAGCTTGTCAATATCTCCGGTCTTGTTGTTCACAAAGGGTAAAACACAAGGGATAAGGATAGCAAGTAAAAGCAGTAAAGTAAATATAGCGTGGAAACAGTAATAAGGATATGGACCGGGATACGTGATGTTAACTAGTGATGTCTCTCTCGCAAAAGACGATAAAACTGCTATGCGAGGTAAACAAATTACAGAAGGGCAATTGACAGGATTATGAACGAACCGCAATGCTAACTATGCTACAAAAGAAAGGAAGAGGTTCAAAAGCACGGGCAGTAAACCAAAATAAGTAGCCCGTAATCCAACTTCATCTACTACTAATCAGCCACCTTGAGATATCTATCCAGAACATCTCGTTGGTATTAAGTTGCGAGGCCCACCCAAAGTGTAAACCCAAAGCAACAGACAACTGCATTAAAGAGAAATTTCCGTAAAATAAACAATCCTTGTAACCGCGGTTACAAGCACCATTTTTTCCCCCTTGTGGCAACAGCACATCCTCTAGACTCATGTTTCTGTCACTCAAGCGTGTCATCGGGGGGCATGAACCCACAATCGAGCACAATGTTCCCTCTTGCAGTCACTACCTACTACTTGGCAAAAGCAATAAACATCAACGGAGAACATGCAAGAATTACTTAGAAACAAAAATATAAGAGATAAAAACCAAATATATTACTCTATCACAATCTGAACATCATCTCATAATCCATCAGATCCCATTAAACTCAGCATAGCAACAGCAGAAATATTACAAAGTTGCCTCGATCATGTAGGGAAGCTCACGAGGTCTAAACAATGAAGATCAAAGAGGGGAGGAGAACATCACATAGCTACTGATCACGGACCCATGGTCCAAGAAAAACTACTCACGAGATATCCGGGGAGCATCCATGGTGGAGAGGATACTCCCGGAGGTGAATCCTCCCTTCGGCAGGGTGCTGGGAAGAAGTCTTCTGGTGCTCCCGGTCTCGGAAGCGCAGCGGCGGCGGAATAGAGGCGAGTTTGAGAAATAGGGTTCTTTTTCTGGAGTTTCCCCGTGACGGAGAATAAATAGGCGTAGGGGGCAGCCAGAGGTGGACCAGGGCCCCCAGGCGCCCTCCTGGCGCGGCCAAGGGTGGGGCCGTGCCGGGTGGCCGCCTGGGCCCCCTGGCTCCCCTTTGGCCCCTCTCAGGCTCTTCGCGAAGCTTACTTCACGGTGATTTTTTATCTGAATTTTCCCGAATTTTTCTGGCACTTTTTATATGGGGGAAAACTGAAATAGAAAAACAGCAGAAAACAGGAACTGGCACTGGGGTGCACTGAGTTAATAGGTCAGTCCAATTATGATCAAAAGTGTATGAAAGTGTATCTAGATTATAGGAATATCACACAAAAAATTCATGGAGCAAGCAGAAATTATAGATACGTTTTGGACGTATCAACATCCCCAAGCTTAATTCCTGCTCGTCCTCGAGTAGGTAAATGATAACATCATAATTCTGTGGTGACATGCTAGCAACCATAAAAGAACTTTGAAAAGTAAAGCAATCAAGGTTAGAGATTCAACTCAAGTCATAACAAGCAAGAGTCTATATTATCATTGAAACAAGTAAAAAAACAACATTAGGTGCAAGAGCTCTTGCTGTCCGTGACTCGAATGTCTCCAAATGGTGTTTGCGTGCAAGAAGCGGGATAGGGAATACGAGAAAAAAGTATTTTTGTGTTGAGTACTTAATCTACTAAAGTTTCACACTTGGTCTTCGTTGGAATCTTATCTTGACTCGTTCCCAGACCACTAGCCAGGTACAAGTCAATTTGATCCACTCCTTTTCGATATTTTGAGCACTCATGCAATGGATGAGCGTAAGCACGAGAGTTGACACTTAGGATGGAAAAGAGCAAAATAAGGTGGAGGAGAAAGACAAAAAGGATGAGAAAGGCTCACATCAATGAGGACAATCATAGGCAAGAGATGCCAAATGATAAATATGATGTGAGGAGTAGGGATTGCCATGCAACGTATGCACATACGAGCTAAGAAGCTCTCCAAACTATATGCATAATGATCATCTCTATGAAGTACAAGGATATAAATGGAGTACTAGTGTGGATCTCTCAAAAGGATAGTAGTGTTGCCCCTTTCTCTCTTTTTATTTCTTTTTCTGTTTTTTCTATTTTTTGTATTTTTTTGTGGCCTCAATGGTCATTCTATTGAACTCTCATTTGTCCTCTTTGGGATCTTTTAATCTGTCCACTTTGGGATCTTTTCCTCACTTAAGGGCAACACTCTATTTTACAAGAAGGTAAAGGAGATCTTTCACACTTTACAAGTTACTTAAAATCATAAATAAGATGTAACTAACATGATGTATGCACGGTATGTCGCTGCCAGTGTACCAGGAACATGTATGACATGAAGATCAAGTCATGAAGAGGTGGATGTTTGATGAGGACATCTCTACTAATGTTACACCCACATCTTCACCAACTACACATACTGGACCAGTTACTAGAGCACGTGCACGTCAAATAAATTATCAGGTACTTTCGTTTCTTGCGAATCCTTCTAATGTTCATGAACATATGATGCTTCCTAAATTAGATACTTTTGTTTTGCTTATGAATGAAGGACCTAGCATGGACAAGAAGGACGGGCATTGGAGCGGGATCAAGCATGGAGAAGAAGGTGCGCGCGCGGGAAAGAACAATGGAGCTTCCAGTGGGGATTTTCGCACTTTGAAGCCACCATAAGGCATGCATGAAGGCTTGGACGAAATACACGAGATGCCACTTCATTATTTTCGTCCAAGAGAAATTATAGGTGCTGCGTCACCTTAATATTGGGCTGGACCCATGTAATTTCGAAATACCACATTATAGGCTGTTTTTAGAGTCCGTCTGTGTGGGGAAACTGAGTTAGGGTTGTTTTCGGACCCCACCTCCAAGGGTTCACGAAAATCCCCTCTGTTCCCCCATATATACAACCCTTAGGGCGTCGTTTAGACTTGGGTTTTAATTAGATTTAAGTTAGCCATAGCCGCAACTTCGAGCTCTTCGTTTGTGTCATCCGACCAGGCCAAGACCTCATTGGAACCCCAACTTTCGTAATCATTCATCTTATATTCGCAATATCCAGATTGCAATTATTAGTTCTTGCTTGTTCTTCGATTGCTTGCAGGAATTAGACCTTCGTGGTCAGGTTGATCGTGCATCCGCGGGATCAATAACCTCTCGGAGTTGGTTTAGCGATCACTAAGGCGCAACGTCTTCGCACGTTCATAGTCGGATCGTGAAAGTCGTCTCCACCATAATCGATCTCCACCATCTCATCGAAACATCGGGACACCTTCGCCTCTATCAAGTGGTATCTAATTTCCAGGTTGCTCGGTGAGATTTACCAGCTTTCATAGTCTAGATTGGTTCTGTTCTTCATACCTACAGTCCAAGAAAAAGCCAACAAAAAAAATTAGGGTTAGATCATCACGTCCCAAGACAGTCCTAGCCTTTGTCCAGTTTTCTTTTCAGTACTTGCTTTGTTGAATTTACGGTTGCATCGTTGTGTCAAGTTGCTGATCTTAGCGTCTAGTTCCCTTAGAGTTTCGAGTTCTGATCACAGTTTGCCACGTCGCCGCCGCACAGTTGTCATCCTACCACGTTCCGCCAATCCGAGTCCAGATACACCAACACGTTCCGCCAAGCAGAGTCCATATACACCACCACGACCTACCGATCCGAGTTGAGTTCCGTCACCGTTCGGTTTGTAATCTTTCCGTAGCCAGAATAGTTGGGTTGATTAGGCCAAAATTTTCAGCGGTAAAAAAATTTCGTGCCCATACATTCCTTAGGTCCAGAAAATCATTTTGAGACGTTCGGCACCATAGTGATTTTTTCGCACTTTTTCAGCCACCGCAGTCCCGCATCGCAAAAAAAAAGAGCAAAAAAAAAAAGAGAGAAAAAAAAATTCAGAGTGTGCTTCTCAGTTGTTTACGTGCTGCGCCGTGCTTTCGTTGGTGTTTTAGGCTCGCGTCTCTAGTACGGTCTAGCCTAGGATCAGCACAGTATGGACGTTGAGCGTTTATTCAGCTTTGCATCTCTGTTTTGATTACTGTTGAGTTTTTCCTACCATACTTGTCAGCCTTCCTACAGCTCCACATATATTCTACTTCATGCGGTTGACACCTCCTGGCCATCGCTCTATCACATCTCTGAGAGTTTTTGACCCGTTGGTTGTACATCACCACCTGCTGCTAGGTAAGAATCGGTAAGAACGAAAGAAAAGCTTGACGGATTTGTGCTTTCCACCTCCCCACATCCCATTAGTAGAAGTAGGATCATATTCCTGTGTGTTTTCTATTTCTGCTAACCATGCCAGGATCACATGATGAAGTGGCGCGGGATGCACCCGATTGGGAGAACATGACAAACAAGGAGCTACATGATAAATTTGCACAAATGATGTCTGAACAGGTGATGGACATCGAGACCAGATTTACAGAGGCGATTGATGGCGTGGAAAAGATTATCGACACCAAGCTCGACGCCAAGTTTACTGAGTTGCTCGCACGCCTACCTACACAGCCTGCTGCCGCTCCAGCACAGCCACAGCCACCGCCACTACCACGTGCACGACGTATTCTGTTTCCGAGAGGACAAGCTGCTGGTATTGGTGCTCCTGCTGCTGCTGCAGTTGCTGCTACTGCTGCTGCTTCTGACGTCGGCCAGGACGACAACTACGAGGGTGATTACGAGGAGGAGGTGGAACAGGAAGCGGCCTATGAGCAGCCAGCTGGACGTCCACGTCCCAACATTCGCCACGGTCGACACCAACCACCCCCTCAGGTACGCGATGATGAACATGTGCCTAAACTTAAATTGAATCTTAAGCCGTTTGAGGGTAGATATATTCCTGATGCTTATCTTACTTGGGAGTTAGAAACTGAACAACGCTTTACATGTTTACAATATCCTGAGAATAGACGTGTTACTGCTGCTGTTTGTGAATTCACGGGGTTTGCATCTATTTGGTGGTCTGAACATTGTAGATTGCATGCTAATAATATTCCAACTACTTGGGCTGCTTTAAAAGATGCTATGCGTACTCGCTGGGTTCCTCCTTATTGTCAACGTGAATTGCTACAAAAATTACAGCGTTTGAGACAAGGAAAAAATTCTGTAGAGGAATATTATCAAGAATTACAAACTGGATTGATTAGATGTGGCCTAGTAGAGGATAATGAAGCTATGCTTGCACGTTTTATGGGTGGCTTAAACAGGGAGATACAAACTATTCTAGAATACAAGGACTTTCCTACTATTACTCGTTTGTTTCATCTTGCTTGTAAAGCTGAACGTGAAGTGCAGGATCGACAGGCCGCTACGAGACCTAACTTTTCTGCAGGACGAAATACATCATGGACATCGCGTGGAGCTTCTACATCCACACGTCCTGCTGCACCACCATCTACTTCAGCCGCTCATTCTTACAGGGAACCACCAAAACAGCCAGCGCCACCATTCAAGGGTGCACAGAGTGGTCCAGCGGCGAGTTCTTCTTCCTCCATGGCTTCCATAGGGCAAACACGAGATCGTGATATTAAATGTCGCAGGTGCCAAGGTGGAGGTCACTTCGCAAAAGACTGTCCCTCCAAGCGTGTGATGACTATTACGGCGGATGATGGGTATGGGTCAGCGAGTGACTATGATGAGGAGACTTTAGTTCTCATTGCTCATGTGGAACATGGTGCCCATGATGATGCTCATGATATAGAGTATATGGCTCCTGATGATGCAGATAAATATGCTAGTTTGGTTGCTGAACGTGTGTTAAGTGTGCAGGTAACGAAGGCCGAGCAAAACCAAAGGCATAATTTGTTCCACACAAAGGGAGTGGTGAAAGAACGTTCGGTTCGCATCATCATTGACGGAGGGAGTTGCAACAACTTGGCTAGCATGGAGTTGGTGGAGAAGCTATCTCTCACCACAAGACCACACCCCCATCCGTACTATATTCAGTGGTTTAACAATAGTGGTAAGATTAAGGTAACGCGTTCTGTTCGTGTGCACTTTAGCATTGCTGCATATGCTGATTATGTTGATTGTGATGTGGTACCCATGCAAGCATGCTCTCTTTTACTTGGTAGACCATGGCAATTTGATAGGAATGTTGTACACCATGGTAGGACAAATCGGTTTACTCTGGTTCATCAGGATAAAAATATTGCTTTACTTCCTATGTCTCCTGAACAAATTGTGAAAGATGATCTTGCTAGAGCTACTAAAGCTAAACAGGAGAAAAATAAGAGTGAAAATGAGTTAGCAGCTAAAGAATTTGAGCAACAACATAAGACTAATAGCAAATCTTCTTCTGCTGTTTCTAATGAAATTAAATTGACTAGTCCAACTTTGCTTGCTACTAAGGTTGATATTTCAGATTTGGATGTTAGTCAATATGTGTGCTATGATTTTGTGTGCAAAGAAGCTTTGTTTTCATTTGAGGAATTGCCTCCTTCTTTGCCTCCTGTTGTCACTGACCTTTTGCAGGAATTTATTGACGTCTTTCCACAAGACGTACCACCGGGATTACCACCTATTCGAGGGATTGAGCATCAGATTGACTTAATTCCCGGTGCTTCGCTGCCCAACCGTGCGCCATACCGTACCAATTCGGAGGAGACGAAGGAGATTCAGCGTCAAGTACAAGAGCTACTCGACAAAGGTTACATACGCGAATCCCTTAGTCCTTGTGCTGTTCCTGTTATATTAGTGTCGAAAAAGGATGGAACATGGCGTATGTGTGTTGATTATCGAGCCATTAATAATATTACTATTCGTTATCGTCATCCTATTCCTAGGTTAGATGATATGCTTGATGAATTAAGTGGCTCTACCATGTTTTCCAAAGTTGATTTGCGTAGTGGATACCATCAAATTCGCATGAAATTAGGAGATGAATGGAAAACAGCTTTTAAAACTAAGTTTGGATTATATGAGTGGTTAGTCATGCCTTTTTGGTTAACTAATGCACCTAGCACTTTCATGAGATTAATGAACGAGGTTTTACGTGCTTTCATTGGACGATTTGTGGTAGTCTATTTTGATGATATACTGATTTATAGCAAATCATTGGAGGAACATTTGGATCATTTACGTGTTGTTTTTATTGCTCTACGTAATGCACGTTTGTTTGGCAACCTTGGGAAGTGCACCTTTTGCACCGACCGAGTATCGTTTCTTGGCTATGTTGTTACTCCGCAGGGAATTGAAGTTGATAAAGCCAAGATCGAGGAGATTGAGAGTTGGCCGCAGCCCAAAACGGTCACACAAGTGAGGAGTTTTCTTGGCCTCGCTGGATTCTATAGGCGTTTTGTGAGAGATTTCAGCACCATTGCTGCACCTCTCAATGAGCTTACACGCAAGGATGTGCCTTTTACTTGGGGTACCGCATAGGAAGAAGCCTTCACGGTATTGAAAGATAAGTTAACACATGCTCCTTTGCTCCAACTTCCTGATTTTAATAAGACTTTTGAGCTTGAATGCGATGCTAGTGGTATTGGTTTGGGAGGTGTGTTATTACAACATGCTAAACCTGTTGCATACTTTTCTGAAAAATTGAGTGGGCCTAGTCTGAACTATTCTACTTATGATAAGGAATTATATGCTCTTGTTCGGACATTAGAAACTTGGCAACATTATTTATGGCCCAAAGAATTTGTTATACATTCTGATCATGAATATTTGAAACACATAAGAAGTCAAGCAAAACTTAATCGTAGACATGCTAAGTGGGTTGAATTTATTGAGACTTTACCTTATGTCATTAAACACAAGAAGGGGAAAGATAATATTATTGCTGATGCTTTGTCTCGTCGTTATACTATGCTTTCACAACTTGACTTCAAGATATTCGGTTTAGAGACAATCAAATATCAATATGTACATGATGCGGAATTTAAAGATGTATTGCAGAATTGTAGAGAGGGTAGAACATGGAACAAGTTTGTGCTTAATGATGGGTTTGTGTTCCGTTCTAACAAGCTATGCATTCCAGCTAGCTCTATTCGTCTTTTGTTGTTGCAGGAGGCGCATGGAGGAGGATTAATGGGACATTTTGGCGTGAAGAAGACGGAGGACGTACTTGCTACACATTTCTTTTGGCCAAAGATGAGACGAGATGTTGAGCGTTTTGTTGCTCGCTGCACTACATGTCAAAAAGCTAAGTCACGACTCAATCCTCATGGTTTATACATGCCTTTACCTGTACCTAGTATTCCGTGGGAGGACATATCCATGGACTTTGTTTTAGGCTTGCCTCGAACAAAGAAGGGGAGGGATAGCATATTTGTTGTCGTGGATAGATTTTCTAAGATGGCACATTTTATACCATGTCATCAAAGCGATGATGCTGCTAATGTTGCTGATTTATTCTTTCGAGAGATTATTCTCTTACATGGTGTGCCCAATACTATTGTCTCGGATCGTGATACTAAGTTTCTTAGCCATTTTTGGAGATGCTTATGGGCTAAGTTGGGGACTAAACTACTTTTTAGTACTACATGTCATCCCCAAACTGATGGACAAACTGAAGTAGTCAATAGGACTTTGTCTACTATGCTTAGGGTTGTTTTAAAGAGTAACTTAAAAATGTGGGAAGAATGTTTACCTCATATTGAATTTGCTTATAATCGTTCATTTCATTCTACCACTAAAATGTGCCCTTTTGAGATTGTTTATGGTTTTCTACCTCGTGCACCTATTGATTTGCTTCCTCTTCCATCTTCGGAGAAGGTTAATTTTGATGCTAAGCAACGTGCTGAATTGATATTAAAAATGCATGAGTTAACTAAAGAAAGCATTGAGAAAATGAATGCTAGATACAAGCTTGCTGGTGATAAGGGTAGAAAGCATGTTGTGTTTGAACCAAGAGATCTTGTTTGGTTACATCTACGTAAAGATATGTTTCCTGATTTGCGCAAGTCTAAGTTAATGCCACGAGCTGATGGTCCCTTTAAGGTTTTACAGAAAATTAATGATAATGCATATAAACTTGAGCTACCTGCATATTTTGGGGTTAGTCCCACATTTAACATTGCAGATTTGAAACCTTATTTTGGAGAAGATAATGAGCTTCCGTCGAGGACGACTTCAATTCAAGAAGGGGAGGATGATGAGGACATCTCTACTAATGTTACACCCACATCTTCACCAACTACACATACTGGACCAGTTACTAGAGCACGTGCACGTCAACTAAATTATCAGGTACTTTCGTTTCTTGCGAATCCTTCTAATGTTCATGAACATATGATGCTGCCTAAATTAGATACTTTTGTTTTGCTTATGAATGAAGGACCTAGCATTGACAAGAAGGACGGGCATTGGAGCGGGATCAAGCATGGAGAAGAAGGTGCGCGCGCGGGAAAGAACAATGGAGCTTCCCGTGGGGATTTTCGCACTTTGAAGCCACCATAAGGCATGCATGAAGGCTTGGACGAAATACACGAGATGCCACTTCATTATTTTCGTCCAAGAGCAATTATAGGTGCTGCGTCACCTTAATATTGGGCTGGGCCCATGTAATTTCGAAATACCACATTATAGGCTGATTTTAGAGTCCGTATGTGTGGGGAAACCGAGTTAGGGTTGTTTTCGGACCCCACCTCCAAGGGTTCACGAAAATCCCCTCTGTTCCCCCATATATACAGCCCTTAGGGCGTCGTTTAGACTTGGGTTTTAATTAGATTTAAGTTAGCCATAGCCGCAACTTCGAGCTCTTCGTTTGTGTCATCCGACCAGGCCAAGACCTCATTGGAACCCCAACTTTCTGAATCATTCATCTTATATTCGCAATATCCAGATTGCAATTCTTAGTTCTTGCTTGTTCTTCGATTGCTTGCAGGAATTAGAATTTCGTGGTCAGGTTGATCGTGCATCCGCGGGATCAATAACCTCTCGGAGTTTGTTTAGCGATCGCTAAGGCGCAACGTCTTCGCACGTTCGTAGTCGGATCGTGAAAGTCGTCTCCACCATAATCGATCTCCACCATCTCATCGAAACATCGGGACACCTTCGCCTCTGTCAATGTTGCATGGCAATATAACTCGGAAAGGCTATGGAAATGCCTTGATAGGTAGGTATGGTGGCTGTTTTGAGGAAAGATATAAGGAGGCTTATGATGACAGAGCGTATCATGCCAAGGGTTTGGATGTACCGGCGAAGGTGGACACCAACTCTCGGAGTGAGAAGAAGGCAATGCACGACACGGGAGAGGCTAGCAAAATATGGAAAGGTGGAAGTGTCAACTTTCAATACTTACATTAGTCCAAAGAACTCATGCACTTATTATCGGTAACTCTCAATCTAATAAGGAGGTTCACAAAGAGACAAGTACCCCGAGGATAAGTGTATGGGGGTTTGGTTATCCTTGCGCATCCTCGACTCATGGTACGTGAGTGTTCTCTGATATTCGACCCCTCAAAAGAGTAGTGATCCATCTAGTAGCTAGAGTTCTCAACTAGTTTTGTAGGTTTTGAAAATACACACGGATTGCCCAAAATACGACACCTATCACTAATCCCTAGGTGCGAAATGTCTTAAGTGACCCGATGCGACAGCTTGACATCTGTCTGCAACGGTCATATTGTAACAACCCAGTTTTCATAAAAATTTCAAATTTTGTTTTCGGTGTGAATTGTTTGATTGTCTGATTGTTTGCGGTGTTTGCATCCTCGATTTATCGATCGGCGATTATTTTTTCCCCCTCTTATCTCGTACCGGACGGAGACCGACCCTTGCCACCTCGACACACGACGTTGCGACACCGGGATTTCACCTGAGCATCGTCGCTACCGGCACAGGACCAACCATCGCCACCGGAACGAAAAACCCGTTTATTTAATAAACGGATTATTTTATTGGGGCACCGAAAAATGTTGTCGGAATGTCACCGCAGTGAGGTACGATCAATGGGCTCGACGCGCTGAGCGCGTGATTCGAGATTTCGTCGGAATCGGAGTTCGTACGGGGTCTCGGCGGTCATCGGACACGCGAGAGGGGTACCGAGGGCGTTTGTGTCAACTGGTCAGCCAACCCTGCCCTATATATAGACCACCACACTCCCCTAGGCCTTCTAGGGTTTCCCCCATGGAAAATTTGCAGCCACCCCCCTGAGTTTTGCTTCAAATTGCCCTCTAGCCCCCAAATTCCCAAAACCCTAGCCAGATTCATTTCTGGACCTTAGATCTGACCAACAGAGGGTCCAGATTGAGCCACGTGGCTCATCTCCCTCCTCCAGCCAGTCCCAGCCACCAACCGCGCCACCGGGCCCCGCAGGGCCCCGAACTGGGCCGGGGGGCCCGCGCCTCCACTGCCTCCGCCCGCAGCACACCGTCGCCGCCTCCAGGAGGACTCCGGCAGCCGCGCCGAGCGACTCCGGCCAGACCGCCGCCCGCCGCTGCTCCTCCCTCTCCCTTCCTCTTCCTCTCCCTCATCCTCTCCTTCTTCCCTCACCTCTCCCTCTCTCTCTCGCAGGAAGCTCCAGCCGCCGCCCTCCATAGCCGCCGGACACCCTGCCCTTCGCCGCGCAGCCCCGGGGGGCCTCCACCGGCCGGATCCGCGCGCCGCCGCACCCTCCTCTGCCGCCCCTCCTCGCTGCCGGTGGCCGGCGCGCCACCGTGCTACCGCCGCCGCGGCTGTCCCTGGTCGGGATCGGGACGAGCCCGAGCGCTCGCCCGGCCGCCCCCAACCGCCTCGTGGGCCCGCGGCCCACCTCGTGCCCCCACCGAGGGCCAGCCCAGGCCAGGCCGGCCTCTCCAGGTAGATGGGCCGAGCCCAGCTGGGGTGAGCCCAAACGTTTTTTTTTTCTTTTTATTTATTTTTCTGTTAAGTCTGTTTTTTTTACTAAGTCTGGAGCTAATATTTGCTGCTGATCTGTTTTTGCGCTGTAGTTTCCCGTTAAACCGTAGCCCGGATGAACGTGCCCGCAAGACGAAAGTTGCTCAGTTTTGCGTGCTCTATCATTCGTATGTAGAAAGTTTTTCCATTTGAGCTCGTCTTGATTTTGTAATTGTGTGCTGAACAGGACATCAGGCCGTTTAACTGCTAGTTTTTCCTGTTTAGTGCTGCTGTTAATATTTTGTTGCAACTTTGCATGATGATTGTAACAAATCCATGAGGCCTATTGCATTGATTCTTTTTCCATTGTGTTAAGCATCATGTGTACTTCATTTCCATGCTTTAACTTTCCATGTTTGGGTGCTCTAGCTATATTAAATCTTGCTCCAAAGTGGTGATCCTGATGTTATTGTGCTGCTGTGCTGAAAACTGTTATTTTGTTGCAACTTCGGTGGACGAGTGTGTCGCGACCGTTTATCGGAGTTGAGTGATTCCAATTGCATATTGTTAAAAATCATGTCTACTTTCATTACATGTATTGCATCTTCATGTTAGAATTCCTGGTCATATAGATTTTTAGCTCCAAAGTTGCTATGCTGCTGTTTTTGACAGCCACCTCTGTTTTTCTCTAAGTCTGTTACTTTGCGATGCCATGTTGTTTGCTTAATATCTTTTGATCTATGATGTATTTTTGCATGATTCTTTTTGCCATGCCTTCCCTGTCATGTCTACTTTAGTTGCTCTAAAGTGTGCTTCCTGATGTTGGCAGTTTGTGCCCGTAACTTGTTTTGCTTGTATCTTTTTAACCGTAACTCCGTTTGGAGTGTACCTTATATGTAACTTGTTTAGTTTTTCATGTACTTTGTGTTTATGCTATTGTTTGCTGTTGTTAACCAACCTAAAATATTGTTTAGGGCAGAACAGTACCAAATGTTTTAATCATCGTGCGGCACTTAGTGTTATGACTAGCATAGATAGTTTACTTTGTGCTTCACCTCTTGAAATGTTTGTGTGCTATGCCATGCTTGCTTGAGTTTCCATGTTAATAACCGTTGGTTGGTCACCTGTAGCTAAGAAACTTGAACTACCGTAAACATGCGGTATTCGTCGTGTGTGATCGATACCCCACTTAAACTGTTAGTAACCGTTCTCGACGATAGATCCGTATCGCGTTGTCGTGCCTTGTGTTGTCTCTTTGATCTTGTATTGCTCCGTAGTAATAGTGGTGCACCGTTGATTGCTTTCCAGTGTTTACTTCTTGTGTGCTCCCGCGGGTACCTCTCGTAGACGGTGCGAGCTTGCGATCGACTACACCTTCGGAACCCGACTTATCAACAGGCAAGGACTATACATTACTTATGATCCATTATATTTCAACAAGCGGTTTGCATGCTAGTCCAGGATAGGTTCGATGTTTGATCCTACCACATGTATACAACCTCTTTCAAACCGATACAGCCATGTCCCTTCCCAGCAAACCTTGTACTGCTATGTTACTATTGCTCGTTGCTCAGCCCCTGCTTAGTATGCATGCTTAGGATGCTACGATGTTACCCTGTTACTCCTTGGTTTGGGATATCACCTTATTATTATTGTTGTTGATGATATGATTATGATAAATGTTGACTATATTCGACGAAGGATGGAAGGTCTAGGCTATCCCGCCCTGACGCTTTGTTCCATTCGAGTCACCTAGGATCTGAGTTCCGGGTATTGGTTTTAAGACTGAGCGTTCCTAACCGCGTGTGCAATTTTATGGGGTCCCCTTTTCTTACCTATCTAGCTTCAAGCATTTCTAGTGGTGGCCCAAGCTGATTTACAATTTGAAACCGTGTGTGTGCTGGTCGTACGCCAGTAGTTTTCCAACCAACCCGGACCAGTGAGGACATAGTTCCCTTGCTGGCCCACCTTGTTCGTCTGAGGACCCGGTTTCCCATGTGTGATTAACCGGCTATCCAAACCCGACACAGACGGTAGAGACCGATTCGAGAGCGCGGCCGGCTTTTGAGTTGGATGTCGACTCACCGGGGGCCACCCGGATTTGTTCGTTGTTAGTTAGAGGGACCTGTCGTTACGGATCTCTTGGAACTAAATCATAAAATGATTGCCTGTGATGGGTAGCAACTGAGAGAGATGGGCGTGCGTGCGGAGCCTTGTAATGGGCAGTTGGTACACCCCTGCAGGGTTAAATCTTTTCGAGAAGCCGTGTCCACGGTTATGGACGACTTGAGACCTACTCCTTGTTCATAGACAACAACAACTGTGATAATCTTAATATAATTTGATCAACGTGTGTGTGCCTTGACTGCTTCTTCTTCGTCGGGATGCGAAGAGGAGGACAAGGATAGGATAGGTGTTATGTTTGCGTATGTAGGTGGATAGCAAGACTTGTTGGAGGCGATTACTCATCGAACGCTTGGCTTCTTACCTTACTCTCTAGATAGTTAGCCACTTCATACATGCTAGTGCGTCAGCAACCTCACCACTTAACCCTTCCTTACCGTAAACTACTAGTTGTTCTAGAATGACGAGTGATGAAGTCCTTGCTGGGTCAGATGACCACTACAGTTGGATGCTGAGTACCTCTGTACTCATGATACTACCCCCAAACTCTTTTCAGGGTTCTTGATCGACAACAGGTATGGCGATCGACGTTTCATGTGGAGACTCGACGACGACTACTTAGGCGGATCCCGGCGGAGGGCCTGGACCCGTGTGGTTATGGGATCGATGTTTTTCTCTTTGCCACTAAGCATTTGCTTGTAGTCTGTACTCAGACATGTATCTTCCGCTGTTGTATTATATTTTTTTTTGAAGCTTTCAAACTGAGGGGTAAGGCACCCCCAGTACTTTATTACCAGGACCACATTATATACAAGAGTACAACAACAAAAGCTTCAAAAAAACACCACTCAGGGTGGAAGGAAAGCAATCCATCTAAGTAATTGATCCTTGAGTCGAGGCTTAATTCTATAACTAAGCAAAGTTAAATCATGAACAAAGCCAACCCTCCACTTTGCAAAAGTGGGCCTGACATGTTTAAAGCATTTATCATTCCTGATCATCCATATGTTCCACCAGGCAGTAAACACCACTTCAGCAAAAAAAGGCTGATTGAAATATTTCCTGGCTCTCTTGGCAATTTGAACCATCTCAGAACCCTGACACCAATCAATTTGCAGATATGCCCAAATTCGAACACTGAAATTGCATTGGAAAAAGAGATGATCTCTAGTCTCCAGGCAGTGTACATGGCAGAGTACACACTCAGGTCCATCCTGAATGTTCCAGTGTCTTCTAGCAAGCATGTCTTTGGTATTGATGCGATCCATAATCACCAGCCAAGAAAAAACTTTTTTCTTTAAGATGCAACAATATTTCCAGATCCAATTAAGGAGAGGATTTTCTTGAATGGGCTCATGCACCAGCTTGTAAAATTTCTTAGCAGTATACTGTCCTTTTCCATTCATTCTCCAAGTCCAGCAATCCTTGACTTCATCCTCATTTATGGCTTGCAGGGTGCATTGTAGAGCCTGAAGCTCATGGAAGGCCTGAGCAGATAAAGGAAGATTGAAGAGTTCAGTGTGGTCTGCAACCTCCCTAGCCTCTTTCACTGATAAAAAAGGATCCTTGACAAAGGAGAAAAGCCTCTGGTATTTCGCAGCCAAGGTGATATTAGAATTAGGAATCCAAAAATCACTCCACAATAGCACAGAATCACCAGATCCCACCTTGATTTGGGGTACAGCCACAAAGTTATCCATGAGCCTGGCCACATCTTTCCACCAGAAAGAACCACAAAGCTCAGTGGCATGGGGAACTCTTTCATGATAGTAAGAGTTCCAAACAAGGGAAACCCAAGGCACATCCTCCTTATTGTAAAACTTGCTCAGATGCTTCATCAGCAAAGCTTGATTTTGTAGCTGCAGGTTGAGGATGCCAAGCCCACCTTTACTCTTAGGTCTGCAGACAAGATCCCAAGAGGCAAGAGACCTGCCAGAATCTTGTCCATATTTTCTCCATAGACACTGTCTCTGAATCCTCTCAAGTTGCTTGATGATACCAGCAGGAATATGCAGAGAGCATAAAAAATAAATGGGCATGGAGGAGATAACAGAGTTTAGAAGCTGCGACTTGCCCCCTTGTGTAAGGAAACAAGAGCTGGCAGTAAGCCTCCTTTCCATGCAGTCAACCAAAGGGAGCAAATCCACAATCTTGGGTCTGGTAGTGCCCACAGGCAGCCCCAGATATGTGAAAGGGAGCTTCCCAACTTGACATCCAAAAACAGTGGCCAGATCATTAGCAGAGTTTTCATCAAGATTGATAGGTATCATGGAAGATTTGTGGTAGTTGATATCCAAACCAGTTCACTGGGAGAAATCTTGAAGAGCCTCCTTGAGTCTAAAGACCTGCTGAGCCTCAGCTTGCATAATCAGGATGGTGTCATCTGCATATTGGACAATTGGAAAATCAGGGTCATGACAGGGAATGGGCAGAGAAAGATGCCCTCTCCTCAGGAGATCATTGACAGTGGATTGTAGCAGGTCAGCAGCCAGCACAAAAAGTAGAGGGGATAAGGGGTCACCCTGCCTAACCCCCCTCCTGCATTTAAACTCTCTCCCTGGGATACCATTAAGCAAAACAGAGGAAGATCTAGACTCCATCATCTGTTGCGCCCACAATCTCCACTTGTGAGGGAAACCTTTGTACTTTAAGATTTCAAGGATGGCCTCATGTTCAATAGAATCAAAAGCTTTTTCAAAATCTATCTTTAGAAGTAAAAGAGGTCTTTTGGATTGATGACATTGGTGTAGGTATTCCAAAGTCCATACAATGCAATCTTGGATAGATCTTTCCTTGATGAAGCCATATTGATTCTTATGAATGCATCTCCTAATCTGCTTCTGAAACCTGTTGGCAGCCATCTTTGTAAGGAACTTAATACCCACACTAGTAAGTGAAATGGGCCTGAAGTCATTGACTGTCTCAGGAATTTGTTTCTTGGGGATGAGGGTGATGAAGGAGCCATTTAAACCCTCTAACTCAGCCTTACCACTGTGGAACTCCTGAGCCAACCTGTAAAAATCAGAGCACATAATGGGCCAACAAGCTTTCAGAAATCTGCCATGAAAGCCATCTGGTCCAGGTGATTTATCAGGAGGCATTAACTTGATTGTCTCATCAATTTCCTTCTTCTCAAAAGGGGCAACCAAGGCATCCAAGCCATCAATAGGAACCAGCAAAGCAGACAAGTTGTAAGTCATCTCAATACCTCTGTCCACCCCCATCCTATTTTTAAAGGTTTCCCAAAAAGCATTGGCTAGAAGATCATGAGAGGAGCAGGTAGTTCCATCAGCAAGTTGGAGAGAAGCAATAGAGTTCCTTCTATGTCTCTCAGAAGCCATAGCTTGGAAAAACTTGGAGTTCTCCTCTCCCACCTTGACATATCTCTGAGTACATCGTTTTTTCCAATATATATTTTTGCCAATGTAAGATTTTTTCAAGGTGCAGCTTGAAAATTTTCCTAAAATTGGATTCAGGGAAGGTGAGCTTCCTGAGTTCTTCTAAGCAGTCCAAAAGGAAAATCACCCTGTTGCACTTGGAGATGAGCACTTTGAAATTGGAAAAATTCTTCTGCCAGTGTTTAAGAGCCCTTCTAAGCCTCTTGAATTTTTCCACAATGATAGCCACAGGGTGGAGTTTACAGGGCAGAGCTTCCCAAGAAGCTTTGACACAATCAAGAAAACCAGGCATCTCCACCCAAAAGTTTTCAAATCTGAAGATGTTAGCTTTGGGTATGGAGGTGCTGATAGTCACCACACAGGGGACATGATCAGAAGTAGTTTTTGCCAAAGGCAACACCTGGGTGGAAGGATAAGATATAATCCAATTGGTAGAGGTAAAAAACCAGTCCAGCTGTTCCAATAAAGGCTTATCCTGCATATTTGACCAAGTAAATCTTCTGCCCTTCAGAGGAAGCTCCAGCAAGCCCAGATGACCAATAATTTCATTAAAAATGAGCATGTCATTAACATCCCCACCAGGTAGATTTCTGTTGTCCAAAGACCTGATGAAATTAAAATCACCCAGAAAAAGCCAGTTGGCATCAAAAGGAATAGACAGGTGATAGAGCCAATCAACAAAAATATCTATTTGTTGTTGTTCACAAGGGCCATATACATTCACAAGTGTCCATGAGTCTGCATTATGAGAAGAGGTGAAATTAATCACCATCCCAAAAGCTCTAGTTTCCACCAGCTGCCCACTGAATATGGATGAATTCCAAATGGTCAAGATTCCACCAGAAGCTCCTCTTGAAGGAACAACAGCAAATTGATCAAACCTCCTGGGACAGAAATATCTAATGAAGTTACTATCAACACTCCCACATTTAGTTTCCTGAAGACAGATAACTGCACACTGGCTATTTTCAATTTTCTCCTTCACTGCATTCTGTCTAGCAACTGAGTTCAGGCCACGGACATTCCAACACAGCACCTTCGAATCTCTAAAAGTTGTACGATTCATATGTAAAAAGAGGATAAGGAAAGTATCATAACTATAAATATTACAATTATAACCAGTAGCAGACAAAGCATTAAGGGCCCAAAAGGAGACAGCCCAACATTAGTTCCACAACAGGCCAATTTAAAGGCTTGCCAAACCCAGAACCTAAAAAAGGAACTAATCATCCTGGCACTCATGAGATGTCATCGATGGATCCGCCATAAGCTTCTCCTTCGTCAGAAGTGCAGGGTCGATTTGCAGGTCGGCGCCAATTGTCTGGATGAGTTTGATTGGGGTTGGTGGCACCACCTGTTCCTCCTGCTGGGCTGGGCCTTGAGAATGCTCCTCCTCAGCTCCCATCATCATGGGCTTGGCCTTGGGCTTCTTGCGTTTGGGATCCAGAGGAAGTTCAGCCAAAGTTCCCGCCTTGAAGCCATCTCTCTTGAGTGTGCTCCTGGTGCAGCGCCTGACTGACGTGTCCACAATGGGCGTTGCCTTCTTCTTGCGCCTTGCAGTGGATTTCTTGGAGATGGCGGGGCTGGATAACGTCATCTCCGAGGGGATCGTCTCAGCCGGTACAGGAGGTGCAAAAGAAAGAGGCCCTGCATCATCATCATCAATGAGAGAAATAGAAAACTCCCTGGTGTCATCATCAAAAGCCATGCTCCAAGACCTCTTGGAGAAGATAATTGGGAGAGCAGGGCACACAATCAGGCTTCGAGGAACTTGAGCTGAGCAGAGCTCAGGCATGACCCTGGAGAAAGCCCTGCTCCATTGCATCTCAGGGGGAAATTCTGGGCCCTCCACAATGTTAATCATCCCCACAAACACCTGCTGCTGTAGTGGAATTGGGGGTGGGACATAAGGAACCAAGGCCAAAACCTGCTCCTCTTCCTCCTGGTGCTGCACTACAGGCACATCATCATCACGAACATTAACCACCTCCACAACAAGCTGCTCCACTGATTTAGAGAGTTCGGGATGATCCAGGACCATAGATTGCTGGTCCTGATCAGGAGCCTCTTGGTTATCATGTAGATCCTGCTGTTGTTGTTGCTGGTGAAACCTCCTCCTCCAAGACAGCATTGCCCCAACCCGGGGGGTCGTTGGGGGCCGGGAAATCGTCATGCACAGGCGCAGGGGCTTCATTCCATCCAATAGCCGGGTATTGGGGAAGCACCCAGGGAATATTGTCAGGCACGAGTTCCCCAGGGAGAGGGTGAGGGTTTCCATTGAGAGGCATGGGGTCTTCCTCCTGTGGCATCTGGTTCGCCCAATCCGCCCCAAGGATGTAGCAAGCCGCCGTCCAGTTAACCCTGCTGCCTCCCCATTCAGCGTAGTCACCGAAGACCACGTCTCTGGGGACAAGCTCCGTGGAGGGGAAAGAAGCATGCACAATCGAGCGCACCAAGTACGGGTCATCAGAATTCCAAGAGTGAAATTGCCCAAACGTGTTAATCGCTTCTGACAAGTTCTTGGTGTTGTGATAATCCAGCGGCACTCCAATCAGCATGAGCCAACCCGTACGGAAATCGTCCGCACCGCGGAAACCAGCGCCATGGTCATGGTTGTAGAAGCGCACAAATATATCGTTGCCCAGATCAAACGGGGGATGCTGCGTAAGAGTGTACCTGACCGCAGCGCCCCGGACTTCAAAAAGCCACACTCCCAGGAACCAAGGTTGCACAGAGCGCACCATTACGCCCCTAGCCTGGAGGAAGTCTGCCACATCTTCCCGGGCAGGCCCCATGGCTTCCGGCGGAGGCGGAGGCATGATCTCGGCGACCATGAAATCTTCATGGTGTCGCTCCGGTCTTGAGCCCGCGGTGAAAAAGGTGCGCGGCAGCCGGTTTTCTCCCCCATCCACAATCTGATGGCCAGCGGGAAGGTAGCGATGGGGGTCAAGCTCGTAGACTGCCATGCGTGAGGAGCTAGGGATGCAGTGTGCGCAGAGGGGAGTGGCGAGATCGGGAGGAGACGGCGAAGCACAAGCGGCAGGGGCAGGGAGGGTTTTCTCCGTGGAGACGCTTGAGCAGGGGAGGGTGGTGGCGCGAGTACCAATATCAATGGGCTGTTGCGTGTGAACCGGCCTCCAAACGCGTCCCTCGTGATGTGCAATTGCATCACAGTCCCGTCGCCGATGGCCCACACGGTTGCATGCCATGCATAGCCGCTTTGAAGGGCAGGACGATGACAGGTGGCCCTGAATTTTGCAGATAGGACAGGTCATGATCCGGGCCACCATGTCATCCACCATTGCTTCAAACGCATCAGTATATGACTCGCCCAACGTGGTAGAGGAGGAAGCCTGCACCGAATCTTTTGGTTTCTCCTGTAGGGCAACTCCAGATACGGATACACGCTGATTGCCCAGAGAAGGCGTGGCACATATGTTCAAAGACGGCAGTAGAGTCCGTTGCACCGTATCCGGAAAAGAATCCATATCACCTGCGGAAGATCCGGGATCCCCCAGGGAAATCGGAACAGTTCCAAATGAATCATCGGCGTTGCCGCCGTATGATGAACATCCAAAGTGGGCGATGGCGGGGGACATTCATCCGGGAGAAGATCATAGCCAGCTTGAATCAAATCCTTACGTGCTTCTGGGTCAACTCTCATATTATAGCTTTTGCAGGCTTCATAATCAATTATAGTACTAAAACGTAGGGTTTTGGAACTAGAAGGCCCATTCTTCATCGCCAACTTCTTTGGATTCGCACGAAGTCCATTCATCCCTGCTTGAGCACGTTTCTTGGATGGACTTACCAGTGTCCATTCCTCCTTGCATTGTTTTTGCCAAAGCTTGAATTCATAGATCCATTGAGGCCCTCCATAATTCCAAAGATAAAAGTAGCAAATAAACTTTGGAGAGACAAACTTCCTGCGCTTAGTTAGCAAAAAACCAACATGTTTGTTAGCAACCGTGAACGAGAAAACACTATCACGTATAGCAGAAACCTTGAGTGCATCACATCGGCCGCCCGTGATAGACTCAAAGAGCAACAGCCGCGGAGTCTTCATCCAACTTGAAAGATGTGCGACCAAAAGCCACCACCATGGTGAAGTGGCCCAAATGCATGGTGGGATGCACCGTAGTGAAGAAACTGCGTCGAACCTCCTCAGAGAACTCCTTTCCAGGAGCCAGATCCAAACCCATCTGGAGGGCTGCATAAACCGCCATGAGATGGCTACCAATGCAAAGAGGAGGAGACCCTGTTGTATTATATTTAAGGCAGTTGTATGCCATGTTGTATCCTTGTATCTGTAATGTTGTGATATCATGTTGGAAATCCGGGGCATATGGCTTTGTCATATGTCGTGGTGGGACCGATATGTGCTTCGTCCCCGGATCTGGATGGAAACATCTAGATCTGGAACAGTACCGCATATCGGGCCTTACAACTTGGTATCAGAGCCTTACCGACCGTAGGATCCCCTCTCTGGCCGAAGTCGAGTCTAGACAAAAACTATTTTATAGTTACTAAGTTAGTTATCGGAGAGTAAGAATCTTTTTACTCCTTACCCTTGCTCTGGTCAGGACAAGTGTCGTAAATGTTTTACTCTCGACTTATCCCCCTTCAGACTTTAGGATCTCGAGTGTGTCGAGTTTTGGAATAGATACAATACCTTGCTTGCAGCGTATTGTCTCGATTCCGAGCTCAGGTGGGAATTCCTGTAGTACCTTTAGCTTCTCCGGTTTCGGATATCATCTGGGTCTTCCTTTGCCCTCCCTCCTTTTGCCCAGTGTTTTCATGACTTGCGTCGAAATGCACTATCCTTTGATCCAGCTTTCATTGTCGTTCTTCCTCTTGACCCTGGTGGTTTCGTTTTCCGACGTTACCGTCTCTCTGCGGAAATTTATCTCGACGGAGTTCGACGTCGACATGGAGCAGAGTCCCTTGTTGGTGGTGTTGAAGATCGTCGTCTTTCTTTTCTCTCCCCCCTCTCCCCCGGATCGTCCTGGATCTCGGGACGAGATTCCTTGTTGGTGGTGTTGTATTGTAACAGCCCAATTTTCATAAAAATTTAAAATTTTGTTTTCGGTGTGAATTGTTTGATTGTCTGATTGTTTGCAGTGTTTGCATCACCGATTTATCGATCGGCGATTATTTTTCCCCCTCTTATCTCGTACCAGACAGAGACCGACCCTTGCCACCTCGACACACGACCTTGCGACACCGGGATTTCACCCGAGCACCGTCGCTACCGGCACAGGATCAACCATCGCCATCGGAACGAAAAACCCGTTTATTTAATAAACGGATTATTTTATTGGGGCACCGAAAAATGTTGTCGGAATGTCACCGCAGTGAGGTACGATCAATGGGCTCGACGCGCTGAGCACGTGGTTCGAGATTTCTTCGGAATCGGAGTCTGTACGGGGTCTCGGCGGTCACGAACGCGATCACCGGACACGCGAGAGGATTACCGAGGGCGTTTGTGTCAACTGGTCAGCCAACCCTGCCCTATATATAGACCACCACACTCCCCTAGGCCTTCTAGGGTTTCCCCCATGGAAAATTTGCAGCCACCCCCCTGATTTTTGCTTCAAATTGCCCTCTAGCCCCCAAATTCCCAAAACCCTAGCCAGATTCGTTTCTGGCCCTCAGATCTAACCAACAGAGGGTCCAGATTGAGCCACGTGGCTCATCTCCCTCCTCCAGCCAGTCCTAGCCACCAACCGAGCCACCGGGCCCCGCAGGGGCCCGATCTGGGCCGGGAGGCCCGTGCCTCCACTGCCTCCGCCCGCAGCACACCGTCGCCGCCTCTAGGAGGACTCCGGCAGCCGCGCCGAGCGCCTCCGGCCAGACCGCCGCCCGCCGCTGCTCCTCCCTCTCCCTCCCTCTTCCTCTCCCTCCCTCTCTCGTTCTTCCCTCACCTCTCCCTCTCTCTCTCTCGCAGGAAGCTCCAGCCGCCGCCCTCCATAGCCATGGCCGAGCTCGGCCAGGAGCTCGCCGCCGGACACCCTGCCCTTCGCCGCGCCGCCCCGGGGGGCCTCCACCGGCCGGATCCGCGCGCCGCCGCACCCTCCTCTGCCGTCCCTCCTCGCCGCCGGTGGCCGGCGCGCCACCGTGCTACCGCCGCCGCGGCTGTCCCTGGTCGGGATCGGGACGAGCCCGAGCGCTCGCCCGGCCGCCCCCAACCGCCTCGTGGGCCCGCGGCCAACCTCGTGCCCCCACCGAGGCCCAGCCCAGGCCAGGCCGGCCTCTCCAGCCAGATGGGCCGAGCCCAGCTGGGGTGAGCCCAAGCGTTTTTTTTATTTTTATTTATTTTTCTGTTAAGTCTTTTTTTTTACCAAGTCTGGAGCTAATATTTGCTGCTGATCTGTTTTTGCACTGTAGTTTCCCGTTAAACCGTAGCCCGGATGAACGTGCCCCCAAAATGAAAGTTGCTCAGTTTTGCGTGCTCTATCATTCGTATGTAGAAAGTTTTTCCGTTTGAGCTCGTCTTGATTTTGTAATTGTGTGCGGAACAGGGCATCAAGCCGTTAAACTGCTAGTTTTTCCTGTTTAGTGCTGCTGTTAATATTTTGTTGCAACTTTGCATGATGATTGTAACAAATCCATGAGGCCTATTGCATTGATTCGTTTTCCATTGTGTTAAGCATCATGTGTACTTCATTTCCATGCTTTAACTTGCCATGTTTGGGTGCTCTAGCTATATTAAATCTTGCTCCAAAGTGGTGATCCTGATGTTATTGTGCTGCTGTGCTGAAAACTGTTATTTTGTTGCAACTTCGGTGGACGAGTTATCGGAATTGAGTGATTCCAATTGCATATTGTTAAGAATCATGTCTACTTTCATTACATGTATTGCATCTTCATGTTAGAATTCCTGGTCATATAGATTTTTAGCTCCAAAGTAGCTATGCTGCTGTTTTTGACAGCCACCTCTGTTTTTCTCTAAATCTGTTACTTTGCGATGCCATGTTGTTTGCTTAATATCTTTTGATCTATGTTTTATTTTGCATGATTCTTTTTGCCATTCCTTCCCTGTCATGTCTACTTTAATTTCAAGTCATTTGTGAGCATGTTTGCATTGATTGTTCTGTTTATGCATTGCTCTAAAGTGTGCTTCCTGATGTTGGCAGTTTGTGCCCGTAACTTGTTTTGCTTGTATCTTTTTAACCGTAACTCCGTTTGGAGTGTGCCTTATATGTAACTTGATTAGTTTTTCATGTACTTTGTGTTTATTCTATTGTTTGCTGTTGTTAACCAACCTAAAATATTGTTTTGGGCAGAACAATACAAAATTTTTTAATCATCGTGCGGCACTTAGTGTTATGCCATGTTTAGGTTGTGCCTCACTTAAATTGACTAGCATAGATAGTTTACTTTGTGCTTCACCTCTTGAAATGTTTGTGTGCTATGCCATGCTTGCTTGATTTTCCATGTTAATAACCGTTGGTTGGTCACCTGTAGCTAAGCAACTTGAACCACCATAAACGTGCGGTATTCGTCGTGTGTGACCGATACCCCACTTAAACTGTTAGTAACCGTTCTCGACGATAGATCCGTATCGCGTTTCCGTGCCTTGTGTTATATCTTTGATCTTGTATTGCTCCGTAGTAATAGTGGTGCACCGTTGATTGCTTTCCAGTGTTTACTTCTTGTGTGCTCCCGCGGGTACCTCTCGGAGACGTTGCGAGCTTGCGATCGACTACACCTTCGGAACCCGAATTATCAACAGGCAAGGACTATACATTACTTATGATCCATTCTATTTCAACCAGCGGTTTGCATGCTAGTCCAGGATAGGTTCGATGTTTGATCCTACCACATGTTTACATCCTCTTTCAAACCGATACAGCCATGTCCCTTCCCAGAAAACCTTGTACTGCTATGTTACTATTGCTCGTTGCTCAGCCCCTGCTTAGTATGCATGCTTAGGATGCTACGATGTTACCCTGTTACTCCTTGGTTTGGGATATCACCTTATTATTATTGTTGTTGATGATATGATTATTATAAATGTTGACTATATTCGACGAAGGATGGAAGGTCTAGGCTATCCCGCCCTGACGCTTTGTTCCATTCGAGTCACCTAGGATCCGAGTTTTAAGACTGGGCGTGCCTAACCACGTGTGGGATTTTATGGGGTCCCATTTTCTTACCTATCTAGCTTCAAGCATTTCTAGTGGTGGCCCAAGCTGATTTACAATTTGAAACCGTGTGTGTGCTGGTCATACGCCAGTAGTTTTCCAACCAACCCGGACCAGTGAGGACATAGTTCCCTTGCTAGCCCACCTTGTTCGGCTGAGGACCCGGTTTCCCATGTGTGATTAACCGGCTATCCAAACCCGACACAGACGGTAGAGACCGATTCGAGAGCGCGGCCGGCTTTTGAGTTGGATGTCGACTCACCGGGGGCCACCCGGATTTGTTCGTTGTTAGTTAGAGGGACCTGTCGTTTCGGATCTCTTGGAACTAAATCATAAAATGGTTGCCTGTGATGGGTAGCAACTGAGAGAGATGGGCGTGCGTGCGGAGCCTTGTAATGAGCAGTTGGTACACCCCTGCAGTGTTAAATCTTTTCGAGAAGCCGTGTCCACGGTTATGGACGACTTGAGACCTACTCCTTGTTCATAGACAACAACAACTGAGATAATGTTAATATAATTTGATCAACGTGTGTGGGCCTTGACTACTTCTTCTTCGTAGGGATGCGAAGAGGAGGACAAGGATAGGATAGGTGTTATGTTTGCGTATGTAGGTGGATAGCAAGACTTGTTGGAGGCGATTCCTCATCGAACGCTTGGCTTCTTACCTTACTCTCTAGATCGTTAGCCACTTCATACATGCTAGTGCGGCAGCAACCTCACCACTTACCCCTTCCTTACCATAAACTACTAGTTGTCCTAGAATGACGAGTGATGAAGTCCTTGCTGGGTCAGATGACCACTACTGTTGGATGCTGAGTACCTCTGTACTCATGATACTACCCCCAAACTCTTTTCAGGGTTCCTTATCGACAACAGGTATGGTGATCGATGTTTCACGTGGAGAATCGACGACGACTAGTTAGGCGGATCCCGGCGGAGGGCCTGGACCCGTGTGGTTATAGGATCGATGTTTTTCTCTTTGCCACTAGGCATTTTCTTGTAGTCTGTACTCAAACATGTATCTTCCGCTGCTGTATTATATTTAAGTCAATTGTATGCCAATTGTATGAGATGTTGTATCCTTCTATCTGTAATGTTGTGATATCATGTTGGAAATCCGGGGCATATGGCTTTGTCATATGTCGTGGTGGGTCCGATATGTGCTTCGTCCCCGGATCTGGATGGAAACATCTAGATCTGGAACAGTACCACATATCGGGCCTTACACATATTTCCAATCAAAGCGCAACTTTACTTGCGGTCCAAGTAAAGCTGACTCACGGACTTGGTTCTGCTTCAGGATCCGAAAGAACGAAGTCTTCGCTGGTGAAGCATTACCTAGTGCACATGAGATTTCTCAACTCTGGCTTCTCACAGGTTTGGATTCGATCTGAGTCTTTACACCAAAACCTTCGGAGTACATTTACTAAACCCCTCTTGATAGTACGATTTTTCCTACGACTCAAAGAAGTGAAAAAGAACTATGCAAAAACTACTAAGTCTTGCGCCATCTTGGTCATCTCCTTCGATGAGACGTGCTTCAGGATTCCTTATCTTTTTGGGGGTCAACATCCGTGATGAGCTTCACTCCAGTGGATATGCTTCAGTAAGTATGTAAATCTTCGTTGAAGCTTTATCACCAACCTATAACTTCAGGAACCTAACCATCTGTTTTACACTAGAAAACTTGTTCGTTCCTCTATTGTTTTGCCCAACAATATCCAAAACTCATAGGGGTATAACTTTGCTCTTACAGTTGCACCCAAGCAAATACATCAAGTCAGTAGCACATCAAAGAAGAAAATCAAAGACTACAACCAATCACAAATGATTGCATGCAGCCTCGAGGGCTAATCCCATTGGGAGCACTGCCGTGCTCCCAATATGTATAAGAACGCCAAAAGCAAGACCAAAATCGTAGACTACAACCACTCACAAGTGACCGCTTGGAGCCTCGGGGGCTACTATAGCAAAGCACAGAAGGGCAAAGAAACCACATACTTGCTCCGCCATATGATCAAAGAACTTTGTTGTATCCTCGGCAGAGAGATCCCGCCCCTCCAAGAAGTGTTCCTCAGGGATCACAGGTTTAACGTCCGGAGGAAAGTCCCCTCCAGGAGCCGCAACAGCTGCAGCAGACCCCCCAGACGGACCAGTCGCAGAAGTTCCCTCCGCGCCTGCAGTCGCAGGAGTCGTCCCCGCACCCGAAGCCACATGAGTAGCAGAACCAGCCATCCATCAGACGCCGCACCAAAATCAGTCGAAGGAGCAGCGACAGCACCAGCACTCGCAGAGGAAGCAGCCGGAGGAGGAGCAGTCCTACAAACAGCTTATCTTCAGAACACTAGAAAAATCAAGGAACAAAAAGAAAGACAAAGTGGAAAGTTACACTAACCCAGCAGGCGCAGCGCCCGGACGGAGCAATATACCGAACCTGCGTCTCTTTGGGACAGCTGAGGGAGGACACGGGATAGCAGGCTGCACGAACGTCGACAATTCATCACTGCCACCCATCGCATCACGATCACTCACACTCAAAGGGCGAGTGCATTTGACACGAAGAGGACTTGAATCCCTAGAGTCATCCGCAGCGGACGGTGGGACACCCGTGGACTCGACGGCAACTACACCTGAAGCACAAAAAGCACGCCCATCACCCGCAGGCACAGGATCAGCATCAACCTCACCAGGTTCATCGAGTATATCTTCATATTCAGGCTGCGGCGGATTGTTCAACAAAGGGGTGTGACCCTACAGATAAAAACAACATCAACAATCAAGAGAAAAGAGTCAACAGTACAAGTAAATAACTCAAAGACAAGTACCTGCGGAAGAGGCAAGTCAGCAGAGTAAGGACGAACAAGACTCTCTTCCCCAATGCTCGTGCACTTTGTGACTTGCTGAATCCGGGCCAAAAGGTCGTCATCGGAAAACTCCTCGGGTGAACACCTGGTCGAGTCATCAGGCCCAGTGTATTGCCACATGGGACGGACCCGATGCTAAAGCGGCTGCACACGTCTATTGACAAACACGGAGATAAGCTGGCCGCCAGTCAATTCATCCTTCAAAGAAGTAATCTTTTGCAAAAACGGTTCCACGAGAGACACTTCGCGAGCAGACAAAGGATGTGTCCATGAAGATCGCTTAACCGCCTGCGCAGCAGGATCGAAAGGGGCCAGACCAAACCGCTCACCCTCAATGCACTGGTCCTTCAGATAAAACAAACTCCTCCGCCACGAAAAGACGGAGTCCAGCTTCTCCAGATCAAAATAGGAAGATTTCACCTTAATGGAAATACCCACGCCCCCAATGGCATACTCAGAATTTGTCCTCTTCACATTGAAGAGACGCTTCTAGAGGCCCCAATGGGGATAGATCCCCAAAAACCCCTCACAGAGCGTAATGAAACAGGCAATGTGCAGAATCCCATTGGGATTCAAATCATGCAGTTGCAATTGATAGGCGCAAAGCAATCCCCGGAGAAAAGGATGAATGGGAAGCGCAAAACCAAGGGGGAATAAAATCTGAAAGCATACCCGCTCATCTGGACGAGGAGAAGGAACCTCCTCATCCCCAAGAATCCGGGCGGCACCGATGCGCCGCCACGCCGTCGGCCACCAGCTCATCCAGATCTGCAGTTCCAAAAGCAGAGTGCTCCCATCTACCGGTCATCCTCGCCGACTCCTGTGCTGCACTGCGGGGACTCTTGGACATGGATCTTAACTAGCAAACCGCACGAAAAGACAGGCAGGAGGCAAAGAATGACGAAGGAAGAAGAAAGAGAGGCAGGAGAAGACAATGACTGGGTGAAAACCTAAAACAAACCGGTCCCCCCTGTATTTAACCAGCAGTCTGAGCAAGCAAATCGTCACCGCTCGTCTTGGAATGCAACAGACGTGGCGCGATCCCACGATAGCCGAGAAGCATGGAAAACTAAACCGGCGCACTAACCATACCGCCCACCGCGTGCAAAAAACGAGGGCCATCATCACGCAGCATGAAATTTTCGGGCAGCAGACGTCAAGTCACTTCATTTTCACATGACATGGTGACCCAACCTGTCAGACAGACAAGTAAACACCTCATCTCAGCAATACGTCTCAAACACGTACCTTCGGTCAGCATTCTGCTCCTTTACAAGATTTTTTCATACTATTCCAAAAAACTATTACTCCCATTGGGAGTACCTTTATTCGAGTTCGGGTGCTCCCTCACTCAGAAGGAAAAGATGTGCTGGAGTGATCACTCGCACCAGCAGAAATACTCTCAGAGTTCGGGTGCTCCCTCACCCCGAAAACAGTGAACCATCCGAGTGATTACTTGCAAAAAAGACTTAGCAATTCAACAACATGACTTACTCGCGCACTCGACGACATTCCGAGTGGGCGCTTTCTTATTTTCCTCGCCTGAGTTCACTACAAACTCCGCGGGTGACATCGTAAACAGCTCACTTGATTGTTTATTCAAAGTGGGTGCATCGCTAACTAGGCTCCGGGCCTCTACAAAAACAATTATGCCTGGGCTACGACACACTGTACCCAGATGCCACACAAGCTTAGCGTGTAGGTAAGACCCCGCTGCGCAGAACGGCCGGGCCGGGACTTGCCGCAGAGCGATATCACTCCCGAACTTTTCCATGCACTCGCATGATAAAAAGAGCCGAGCGGACGCGCTCAGGCTGTGTGCTTAGACTAGGAGCAATTGATCCTATAAGACCTGCAGTGGCATGACTTTGCTTCACACCGGTCGTTCCAAGTTCATGTCGAGGGACGTGAGCTTGATTGGGCTACTGCGGTATTTTCCACTAGCGCAATTCACCAAGGCTCGGACAGTCGACTCCTTCGGCCCTTTCAGCTTAGCAATCCCTCAAAACAGATATTGTCATGGCTCAAAACTGCCAGCGACCCGCAGTGATGCCGCACATATAGACAGTAAAGCGTTGATGAATATGAGTCCCCCGGGCACTCGGGGGCTACTGACGAGGGGGTGACCCCACGACTCCTGCGTATGAGTCTACCCGGTGCGTATGAAGACAGAAGGCCCGCTAGGGAGCCACGACAAGCCTACGGCTGGCCCGACCAAGCACCGACGTAGGAGTCCGCGACTAATATGGAAGGTACAACCTGGCGTACAAGGCAAGACTAGAACTATTAAGCTATCTTTGTAACCTAGTACGGACTACCCGAGACCTAGCCTAGTATATAAAGGCTCGGAGGGGAGACGTCCAAAGGATCCAACACACATCTACTCATCTAGCCTTGCGAGAACTCGCCTTGGCCTCCATTGTAATCGCCCCCTTATGCAATAATATCGAGTAGGAAGTGCTTCTCCTATTAGCCGACGATTATCGTCCAACCTGTGCCTTCTCTATGACTAACCCAGGGTCCCTGACCATGGGATTTTCCGGGGTTGATTCCTGTCAGAGAGGATGACCCCGGCCCCGGCGACCCGTCACCGATGTCGGTGGTGGTCGGATCCATCAGAAGGATCTGGGGGGAGATCTTGATGCCAACCGGCCACAGGATCCCGAGCGGTGGGCAGCGCCGATCCGATGTTGGCCGACCGCACCGGGCCGCGACTGGCCGGATCCAGCCGCCCTTGTTCTCGCGTGGCCGCCGATGACCAGATCACGAGGAGAAGGGGGTCGCCGCCGTGGGAGGCGCCAAGGGGCGGAGGTGAGGCGCCGACAAGGTGGGAGGTTGGAGGGGTGGGTGGTGGGTGGCATGGGCGCCGGCCGTGGCAAGTTGGAGGGGGTGGGGGACGCCGGCGTGGAGGTGGTGGTGTGGGGAGAGAGAGGGCATTGGGGGCGTGAGGTGGTGACGAGTCTGTTGGGATACGGGGTAGAAAACACAAATTTTTCATACCTACGGTACCCGAACCCAAGATCTATGCTATGGCGATGTAAACTAATGGAGGGAATCGGAGTTCATACCTTTGAAGACCGAAAAGAGGGAAACGTTCTTGCGAACGTGGTTGGTGTAGACTTAGAACTACGACCTCCCTGTCGTGTAGAAGACCACCGGAGATGGAGACTCCCGGTGAACCTTCGGCGATGAAGTAGCACCACAGGTGTAGTGCCTCGAGGAGATTACACACGTACACTGCAACCGATGTTCCCTCCGGGCTCCGAACCAGGCGAGCAGCGGAAAGAAGACGGATTCGGATCCCGACTCCGGCAGAGCGACGGCCTGCTTATGGTGGAGAACTCCCAACCAAGTGCAAACCCCAAACAAGGGGGGTCCGCTCGAGGTAGGAGAAAGAGAGAGAGAGAACTCAATGAGATGATGGAAAAAGGGGGGTCTACTCCTCCTTATATAGGCCAAGGGGGGTGCCACCCTCCTCCAACTTCCCATGTGGTACTAAACCAAAGGGGAGGGGAGGGGGTGCGCCATATGGAGGGTGGGCCCCTCCCTTGGCGCCATGGGCCAAGGGGGGAGGCTCCCTCCTTCCCCTAATGGGCCCTAAGGGGCCCATTTCCCTTTTTCCCATTTAATTAATTAATTTAAATATATTTTAATATTTAATTCAGATAATTAAATACTAAAACATTATTAAATATAATTAAACATTATTTTGAACCTTTCAAAATATCCGGAACAACTTCCGTTCTCTCTCGGAACTATTCCGGTGCTTTCTCCTATTTCACCGATGATCCCGAATCTGTCCTAGCATCGATTGCCCTTAAGTGTGACACCCTATGGTCCCGGAAACAGCAGACATGATCGAGACATTCTCATTGATCAATGACTAATCAATTGGACCTAGTTATAATCCTTGACAGCCCCTGCGCTTCCATCGAATGAACTTCGATCGCTTTTGGAAACCGTTAACGATACGGCGTAATCCCTTTGTGCTGCGATACTTTGTTTGTCCGAGGATTGATCGTCGATATCCTACATACCCTGTTCAAATCTCGTTCGCAACAAACAAGTTTACTCGTCCATGATCATTGCATCTCTTGTGACCTAGTCACTTGCTTGCAAGCTATGGATGCAATATCACCGAGTGGGCCCAGAGTACCTGTCCTGTCACAAGGACTAACAAATACCGCTCTGATCTATTAACATACTCATCAACCATTTATTTCGGAATACCTAAAGTGCACCGTTATAGCCAGCATATTTCAGTCAGGCGGTGGGATACAAATTAAGGTCTCCTCATAGATGGTGCTGACGTATGATCATTACGGTCTAAGGACTAAGCCATACGTTACAAAGTCATAGCAACGCTGAACTATGTGACTCGATCACATTGCAATACTTTAGGTGGGTGTACGTCCATCACATCATTCCCCTAATGATATGACCTCATTGTCAATGGACTTAAGTGTCGCCATGATCAGGAAAGCTTGATCAATCAATTGCCCAATGAGATAGTTTACCCGAGTTAAACTACGAACCATGTTTTATACTACACCTGTATTAGTATTTCCAAGTAATATAGTTATAGCACAGTATAAAACATATTATGACCAAAACGGATATGTGACAAATATCTTTATTAATTTGTCTCTAGGGAACATATCCAACAGTCTCCCAGTTGCACTAGAGTACAAATTACACTAGTTTACATCAGGTATGTATCTAACTCCAATAGTCTCTCGGTGTTCTTCAAACTTGCCCTGTGGATTAGACCTCCCCTCTTTGTTCTTCATGGATTAGACCTCGTGAGCTGCCCTACATGATCGGGGCACATATGTAATATTTCTGCTGTTGTTATGCTGAGTTTGCTGGGATCCGATGGATTATGAGATTATGTTAAAATTGTGTTTGAGTAATATATTTGATTCTCCTCTTTTATATTTATGTTCTAGAGTAATTCTTGCATGTTCTCCATTGCTGTTTATTGCTTTGGCCAAGTAGTAGGTAGTAACTCCAAGAGGGAGCGTTATGCATGATTGTGGGTTCATGCCCCCTGATGACTAGCTTGAGTGACAGAAACATGAGTCCAGGGGATGTGTTGTTGCCACAAGGGAGAAAACAATGGTGCTTGTACTTGCGGGTGCAAGGATTGTTTACTTTACGCAAAGTTCTTTAATGAAGTTGTCCGTTGCTTGGAGTTTACACTTTGGGTGGGATTCGTAACATAATACCAGCGAGATGTTCTGGATAGATATCTCAAGGTGTATGATTAGTAGGTAGATGCGGATGGATTTCGGTCTACTTTATTTGGCGTACCGCCAAAGCTTTTGAGCCTCTTCCTTTCTTTGTAGCATAGTTAGCATTGGTTTGCGCATATAATCCTGTCAATTGCCCAGCTGTAATTTGTTTACCTCGCATGGCTATTTTATCGTCTTTTGGGAGAGAGACATCACTAGTGAACATCATAGGACCCCGGTCCATATTTCCAATATTTTATACACGCGCTATCAATTTACTGCTTTATTTACTTTTCCGTTGCTATCACTATCATTATTATCCCGTGCGTTTTATCCTTTGTAAACAACAAGGCCGGAGGAATTTACAACTCCTCTGTACTCGTTGGGAAGCAAAGTTATTTGCTGTGTGTGCAGGTCCAGGTGAAGTAAGCAACCTTGAGCTGTGAACGGTGCCATTGTTCACTTCACCGCCTTCTTGTATCTGTTGGAGTCCTATTGGTTCGACATTCAACCTTAGCATCTTCGCTAAGGGAAATTTGCCGCTACGCTACATCTCACCTTCCACTTTGGGTAAACCAACGAGGGGCGAGACGTAAAATATCGTAACATCAGTAGTCTATCAGGCACGTTTCTGAAAATCCTTCCGTGGGTGGAAGCAAGGCTGACGGTCCGTCCAAACAACTGTCTACTATGAGCATTCAGAAAACATTTAAATATAGATAGTTTGAGGTACATTAATTGAAGCCGCGGTCACCAGCGCATGCAGTACACACACACACACGGACTTCATCGCTACACTTTTAACTCATTCAAACTGGAAATACGGTACAAGCATGAATGGGATCCATGCAGGTGAAGTTGGTGTTGGCTCACGGATGGGCAGATGTAGGGCGGTCGATCACCACCTTGTATTTATCGTAGGCGACGTCGTACGCCGCTTTTGCCACGACACGGCGTACGACCGCCTGATCTTCCATGGCCACGAGTGTCGCGTTGGTGATGCAGAGCTCCTGCTCGGCGTGGTAGAGCTCAGCGAGAGACGGCCCGAGCTTCTGTAGTAACCCGAGTGCGCTCGACCAAATATCAACGCTGCCTTCGCCGCGGGAGCCGCCGCCATTTCCTCCACGGCCACGTCCTCTGTGGGATCCGTCGTTTCCTCCACGACGAGGACCTTCGGCGGAGTTGGAGGAGCGAAGAGGAAGAGAAAAATTGCGGTATGTGGTGTGGCGAAGTATATGAAACCCCTATAGCGCACCCGGCCCGGTATAAGTAGTAGGCGATAGCAAACTCGAACGGTCGTCGAGTGCCCAAGCATTGAAGCCCCGCCGCCGCCTCGACGGCGCCGCATGGGAAGTAGTACCACGCGAAGTTTGACCGGCATGCCAATTGGGCCATGAGCCACTGTCCCTAATTGGACCCCTTCGATCATATGGACCAGTGTAGAAGGGGAACTGCCGTCTCGCCCTGACAAACCAAAAGTCGGCACGCCCTTCGTTCGGTTACCAACTTACCATGCATGCATAACTGCGCATGTTATGTGTGTGTCCTAGGTCAGACCTCTCGAGAAAATCATCCCGCACACACCAAAATTTTCATCGTCTTCTCAGCCCTCTCGAGCAGTTCGACATGGCTGCGCAGGACGACATAGACGGTTACCCTCCGGCGCAAAGACGCCGCCTGGAGGCGTAGGACGGCATCGACGGTTCCCCTCCGGCGCAAAGACGCCGCCTGGAGGAAATCGGCAACGATACCCTTACAACCTTGGACTCCAACAACACTAGAGCGCACATGTTGAGTGTCACAAGGTTTGCAACATGTGGCCCGGGGGTTATGCGCCTTGTCCTAGGTCAAAATGAGGAGATGAAGTCGGTTCTCGGGCTTCCCTGCGTAATGGAGCAATCGGTACAAAGATCGGAGTAGGAACAAGCGCTGTGCGATAAGTGCACCATCACCCCTCTTGTTGCAACACCTTTTCCAGGGATGATTTTTTGTCGCCCTTGTATCAAAATGGAAGAAGAGGTTGTATAGTGGACTGCAATATAGAAGTACTACGGTACGAGGGAATAGCTAAGCCTATCGAAGACTAGCATCTTCCGACGAGTCTTGCAGCATGAGGTAAGAATCGGCCAACAGTTTATATAACAGAAATGAAAGTAACAATGTAGCGGAAGTTGCTGGAGCATTGTATAATAGTAAGTTGTAACAATACTTAGTAATGCCTCCGAGTTCCCTCCCTCGACATCCCCGCGAGGAAGAAAACCTGAAACCAACAGTTTAATAGTAATAGTTTGTAGTGGTAGGATCTGGCTTTAACATAAAGCGTCCTGTTACCATGGACACGGCTATCCGAATAGGTTATCATCCCTGCAGGGGCTGCACTACTGTTACCCTACACGCTCGGATCTCCAGGGTGACGTACACCTTGTTAGGGAATTCCCCACCGAGGCTATCCAATACGCAGAAGTCCATCCTTCGAGCTCAACAGAGAGGCCATCCACCGGTCTAAATCCTAAGTACAAAGGAACTTTGGACCCCTGTCCTTTGTACTCCTGCGCGGTGCGTGGCTGGCCGGTGAAGCAGACCCACCTCCCACTACCGGAGTAGGCGGTCCAAACCCGGCGCAGGTCGCGATACTGCTGATGTCTGAAGAGCCCACGAACGAGGCTAAAACGCAGAGGGCCAACACCGTAATCCCACGTGGAGGCAGTGCGTATAGGCATATAGCCACTCAAGTCATCCGCCGAACCCATTAAGCATTTTATTAAAAAAAATTCGGAACAACCGTTATCGTCGTCCTTATTTAGGGGAGTCGTGGACAATGACAGCAGCCAGGTCCACCCCCATTACCAGAGCCAGTGGCCGCCTGCCCTGTCGTCCCACCAACTCGTGCGGTTACCGATAAGGTGAACCGTCTCCTTACCTTGTCTCGCGTTTGCTCTGGAGAGCTCGAATTTTCGTACAACAGGGTACCTTTCGGCCACGAACAAGTATCAGGCCTGCCGCACACCGGTGGAATACGCCTGACCCGTCGTTCCGCTAAGATACTCTGCGCAGGCACCGTTGGGTCACCCGACTCCTTACCTTCAAGGACACCAGTCGATTCAGATCCCTACCAACAAGTGCAACTAGGAGGAGTCACTCTCGATGGTACACTTGAGATGGTTCGACAGAGAAACCAGTGGAATGAACTGAAGAGGAATATTCTCGTATCACCTCAGTGGTGCCGAGACACCAGCGGAATGAACTAAAGAGAAACGTCCTCGTATCATCCAAGTGGAACTACGCTACCAAGCCAGAAACGAGAGTGACATACGAGCCCTTCCACTCGTAAGTCAAACTCGAAGAGACTCAGCAGAGTCTCGCCGTTGTAGGTTCCCTAGGGCGTTTGCATTGAACCGTACCTATTGCAGTTATAATATTTTGTAACCCGCGTTCACTCACCAGAGTGATCACGGCCCGGCTATCTAATCCTAGCTAACAATGCGCAGGGTTTACTGCTGTATATATATATATATATATATATATATATAAGGCAGCATAGGATAAAGGAAGGTGCATCAAAGGGCGACAATGACGGGCTATGCAATTGAATAGGACAGTAACGTAGCAGCAGCAAATTCCTAGTGCAACAGATAAATATAGACAGATAGGCAATATGTGGGAGAGGTGATGGGGCACTGCTTGCCTGGAAGCTCGACGGTACGGGGGTAAGGTCGTCGACGACGTAGTCGAACTCGGGGGCATCGGCATCGGTCTTCGGGACTACCGGACAATAAGAGAGGGGGGAGAAACAATAAATACAAAGCACGCATAACAAACAATTGTATTACACGACAATTGTAATGTAATCGGTGCTCTAACATAGTACGATGCAATATGCTCGGAGCGGGAATTCATCCGGGGATGAAATACCGGCTCCGGGTGATTACCGGCCAGGGTGTACGGAGGGGGGGGAATCATGCCGGAGGTATCGTGGACATCCAACAAACTTAGGGGTGGTGTAACCGGGTAAGTTGAACTATTCCGAACAACTTTCGTGTTCGAAATAAATTCATCCGGATACTTTAACAGTACTGGACAAATCATCGGACGGACGGTCCGGAGCGGGGGACGATTTGACGTTCGGTATGTTAGAGGGGTGGTATGGGTATCGTATTTGTATTGGGTGATCCGTTCTGAGCAACTTTCGTATACAAAGTATTTTGATCCGGGCAATTTTTATCGGTACCGGGAATTACCGACAGACAGCCCAGGAGGGGGGTTTTGATGTTCGATGCGTTAGGGGGGTGTGGTAGACATACGGATAGCGTATCGGTATGCGTTATATTTTTCTGATCAATTTTCATGTATAATTTTTTTTGATCTGAGTTACGGTTTAAAAGATATTGAATTTCAAAGTTTTAAACATTTTAAATCATTTAAAATCCTTTTTAATAATTTATTTTATTATTTTTAATAACCTTATCCAGAATAGTGCTGACATGTGGGACCCACATGCCAGCCTCTGTTTATTAATAATTCAAATAATTTAATTTAAATGTCCCTGGACCCACATGTCATACACTGACATAATCAAAAACATTTTTATTAAAAATTATGACAAGGGGGCCCAGGTGTCCTACTCAGGGAGGGGCTTATCTGCTAACAGTTTTTATTAGTTCTAATACAAAAGGCCCTTGGCCCACAGTGAGTGAGGGGGGGGGGTTATTAATGAGGGTTAATACTAAATGGGGGATTAGGGGGGGAGCTTAGCCCTCCGGTTAACTCGCACGCCCCCACGGCGGCGAAGAGCAGAAGAACGACGAGGCTCACCGGAGGCCTGCTAGTCTCTCCGGTGACCAATCGAGAAGGCGAGGGAACAGATCGGACAAGCTCCGCGCCGCACACCTACGAGGTCCCGAGATGGTTGCCGAGGTTGACCGCGACGGCAGCCACGACTAGCAGCCGCGGTGGCCGGACCACATCAACGAGGAGCAGCGGCTACAGAGCTAGAGGGTGACGGGGAGCAGTTTGCGGTGACGGTGAGGCTCACCGCGAGTGGGTAGAGGCAGGCAGCCAGCGTGGGGAGGGCACGGACTCGCCGGGATCGGAGAAGAACGCCGGCTGGCCCGAGGTGGAAGGAGAGCTCGATTCGCACGGCGTGGTGGCTTGGGGTTCGAGTTCGTCGCGCGGGAAGACGGAGACGCCCATGGCGACGCTCCTGGACAAGCCGGGTTGGACTGTCGTGGCCGTTGGCCGCGGTGATGCACGCCGGCGAACCGCAGCTCCCGGGCGGCGCCGACCTGAAGAAAACGGGGAAGGAGGGAGAGGGGGGGATCTGGGACGCTAGGGTTGCGGGGCGAGGCGTCAGGGTAGCCGGCCCGGCCTTAACCATGGCGGTCTCGGTTGCTCGACACACACATGAGGGAACAGGGGTAGGGGAAATGGCCAGGTGGGCCGGGGTGGGGGCAGTGGGGTTGGGCCGGCGCAGTGGTGGGGAGGGAGTGGCCTTGCCCCTGGCGCTAGATAGCCCCTCTTTTTTTTTGATATTTCTCTTTTCTTTATTTTAATAGTTTTAGTTACTTTAGCATTTTTATAAAATTTGAGACTAGCCCCAAAAACAGTGTGATATAAAATAGAATTATTACTACAGGTTTTAGGATCTACAAAAATCATTTGATATTAGTCTGGAATTTTTAAATGGCCAATATTGCTGTTATGGCACTGATAATATTTGTTTGGAATTTTCAGTAGCTCAATAAATACTCACAACCATACTATCATGGTCCAGTAAATATTTGGGATTTTATAAAAGTGGTTTCAAGATTTATGGAGAAAGTTTTGTTGCCACTTATTTTTTATAATTCCATGGCAATTTTAATATTTCCCAACTATTGTTTTTATTTCCTAATAATACTAAATCACTTTTATAAAATATCCATTGCTATATTAATCATGGCCTAATGATTGTTAGGCATTTTATAATTTGGTTCCATCATTTTCGTTTATCGATGATTTCATTTCCATTTTAAATTCCATGACAATTGTGATAACCCAACTCTATGGTTTTCATAATTATCATTGACCTGGGGATTAGGCTAATGGCTAAGGGTGACTTGGTTTAACCATGATCAGGTTGATTGACTGGCATCCACAATTCTTGGAGCAAAGTTTTATAATTTCCCAAATTTTGAAATTTTTATCCAGGCTGGAAATTGACAGAGCCATGATCAAAGGTGATCATGGCTTGATCATCAACAGTAATGATCACTAACAGTGGAATCACTGTAGTGATTACTGTTACTGATTCTGAGGGTGTTACAAATCTCCACAACTACAAAGAATTCTCGTCCCGAGAATTAAAAGGTAGTGTAAGGGTACAGTTTCGGTTTCGTATTCTAGCGAATCATCGGGTTCTTGTTGTCCTTCCCGAAGTAGCTGGCCCTTGATGACGTTGTCTTCATTCCTCCATATCGGCGCATCTCGACGAGTTATTATCCTTTCTTTGGGGTCTTCATCGTACTTACGATCAAGCTAGGAGGAAAATTCAAGGGGGGGGGGTCAGATGAATACCTGGTTAATCAACCGAGGTTATACATGGTTAAAGGGTACAGAGTATCTTTCGAGTTTAAGCTCAGGGAAGTACAAGAAGAGAAATTTAGGGAGGCATGTGAAGTTTAAGGCTGATAGACAACCATTCGACATCGATGGCGGATGATGAAAAGGGGGTTTTCAAAGCATCAGGCATAACCACTGAGTCTGATATCGGACAGAACATCACAAGGTAGGGGACTCGTGAAGTGCATACAAGGTTTAATCAACGGGAATAACCTCGGAACCATAAAGGTGTAGGAGAGTCAGGTTTCGGTCCTGTGGGGCTGTGGGTTATGGGCCCACATTGAATATGAAGGGTGTTGACATTCAATGCCATCAAGTTGAAAGGTAAGACGGCGAACAACTTGTCAACTATGTCGGCAACAACATCAGTGCCAAGGGCGAGGGACGAGGAGAACCATTTTCCTGCTCGTTAAGACGAGGCGGACCAATCGGCAAGGTTCTTGTCCATCGGTGGTTACCACCATTGTTGATGACAATTCGGTAACAAGGTTTTACTGACAAGTAAAGATGGGAATGGGCCGACCCGGACCTGGCCTTGGACTTGGCCCTATGGCCCCAAGGCCATTATGTGAGGCCGTGGGTCAGTCCATTTCCTTATAATCTTGTGGCCTCATTGACCCATTGGGTATTTGAAGCCGACCCAAAAATTAAGCAAAGTTGTACTATGAAATTACATATTTTTTGAAGCAGAGGTCTAGCTAGCCCTGTCAGACAAAACTTCAATTTTGTGACGTGCAAGTGCAACTGTAGTTTGATCAGTGATCACGGCAGCTAGCTAGCTAAGTTGGAAGAAGACAAATAAGCTAGCTAGTTGTATTTTGATCACAGCAGCGAACTGAAGAATCGAGAAAAACACATGAACAAATCGCAATGAATCACGTACAGATTCTTGCAAAAGTTGCCGGAAGCCGTGGACGGCAGACTCTCGCAGAAGTTGCCGGCAGCCGTGGTGGGCAGACTCTCGCAGAAGTTGCCGGCGGCCGGCGGCATCTGACTGCGAAATCGTCGGTGGTGGAGCAAGTACAGCCTACAGGCCGGCGCTCCGCGGGTGGCAGAGCAGGTATAGCCCGGCGACGAGCGCCACGACCCAGAGCGGGGTGATGTACAGCACCACGGCATCGACAAGGCAGGCATTATGCGAGGAATGACCACATCTTACCGCTGCGTCGGTGAGGAGGACGCCAGCCGGGAGTAGCCGGAGACAGCACGCCGCCGCTGTAGAGATGGACGGGGCGTCGGCGGCAACGATAGCCTTGGGTCGACCCTGCCGATCCAATGGGTCAACGAGTATCGGCTCTACTGGACCGATTCCTATACGAGGCCGACCCGACTGACCCAATGACTTTGTTTTTTTGGGTCGGGCCAATGGCCCGACGGGTTGACCCGGCCCGTTCCCATGCTGACTGACAAGGTCGTACACCGAGGTGTTTACAATAGCAGGGAATTATTGCTGCTCAGATAATTTATATCACAAGAAAGGTTAAACAGACAAATGGAGGGGAAAAGGTGATGATACACAAGTATCAGGTGTATACCTTCCCAAGGAAAAGCATATCAAGACATACATGACCAAGTTTGTATTGGCATGGAGGGAGTCAAAGAAAGTTGTCGATGATCAGACAAATCATCGAGGGGCAAGTAAGGTATTTCTCGTCATGAATTCAATATAAACTTGGAAAAAGTCCAAGGTTGATGAGGACCACGACACATTATGTCGAGAGGTTTCCGAGGATGCCATCGAATATCAACGACATCGAGAAAAGGGATGGCGAGCAAAAGGTATTCAGTGTTCTCGGTTAACGACAACCCAGAACTTGGGGATTTGCAAAATCGATGAGAAGTATCGCACCATCAAGAACTTTTAAGAGGTGGTGCAATGCCAAAATATCGTCGAGATAACAGGGGGTTAATTCTCGAAGGTGGAATTCTCGAAGACCAGTGCTCCACGTTGTTTGATAAATGGAATCAAAGGGGAATATCATGGTCAGAACCATGATCACAAGGGACCCAAACATAGTTGCACGAAGAATTTATACCTAGGAGATAATTATCGTCACAAGGAGCTTTCATGATAAGTTCTACATCATATCCATGGGCATGAACACAAAGGTTCAGGGTCGACTCCCACTTCTTCAATGTATCACCTTTCAATTTACTTCTTGGTTTCGGTGAAGTTGTCTTGTTGAATCGATATCTAGCGTAGCACCAGTAGAGTATGACCCATAGAAGTTGCGGGGTTCTGACAGATGATGCAGGTATAGATACCAACCATCAGTATAGTTAACGAACCAATACGGTAAACATCAGGAGTAAGGGGTACATCTTCGGAAGTAGAGAACCGAAGTTAAAATAGAGGATTTGACTCACCAAAGTCAATTCGTATCACTGGAAGAACTCAAGGGTTTATGAATATGCAAAATCAGTCGAATAATAATCCACCGAAGGATCCGGTGGACCGCAAGGAATCTGATATGAGTATTGGTACTCAACCAGGGGAAGAAAACATGCAAAGGCATCAAATGATAAGAGAATCTGAATAATTCGACGCTGAAGTTCAAAGGAATTCTGATTTCCAATAGGGGATATCAGAAGCAGATATTCTGACCAAGGGTATATAAGTTGAACAGACTTATTCGGAGAATCAATGAAGGTTTGATTTTCCGAGTTCTAGCTCAAGTACGGAATGACGTCTGAGACATACGGAATGACGTCTGAGCCAGAAGAATGATTACATAGGGATCAATCGATGACTGTGTGCATTCATACACATGATGATTTCCATAAGATCAGTACGACAAGAACGAGGGATGCCAATGAAGAATACTTAGACATATGGAATTAACCATAATGCAAGCAGGTAAGAAGAACCTCCCAAGAAGTAGGCTGCCGAGGATTACCAAGACACCGGAGAGTATTTCGGGGTAACTTGCAAACACAAGAGCATCGTGTAATGGAGGTACGGATAAGAATGATGTGTAGTTGTCCACGGGGATTTACCGGTGGTAGAGGATTATAAAGGAAATGGGCATATAGGATCTCGGAAATTTATCGAAGAGTAATCTTCGGCATCTTCTGGTGAAGTAAGCGATCATCGGGGTGAAGGGCTCTCCGGGATGAAGGAGGTGCGAGAACCTAGAGTTAGAGTTAGTAAAATCTTTAACCCGAAAGAGAAGAGAGATCAGAGTCCCAGAGCAAAGTTACGAAGAAAAATATGCTAATACCACCCAGTTTTTGCGACGTGGGCCGATAAGACACACGACACTGTTAGCAAAGTAGTTTTGCAAATGCTAGACTCGACTTCGACCAAGGAGTTGGAAGGGAGTGTCCTACAGGCAGTCGACTCTGATACCAACTTGTGACGCCCTCAAAATCAGACCGTGTACAATAATCATACACGCAAGGTACACGATCGAGATCAGGGACTCATAGTGAGATATCACAACACAACTCTAGAAATAAAAATAATACAAGCTGTATAATACAAGCCAGGGGCCACGAAGGCTCGAATACAACAACTCGAGAGCACAGATTTAGCGGAAGAAATAGTATCTGAGTACAGACACAAGGAAACAAGGTTGCCTTAAGAAGGATAGCACAAACTCAACAAGATCGAAAAGGCGATGCCTTCTGCCTGGGAACCTCCAAACTACTCCTTGTCGAGGGGGAACTCCACCTCGTAGTCGGCATCGGGGATCTTCATGTTGCGATGGTCGGCATCGGGGATCTTCTGCTCCTGGGCTCCAACGTCGACTGCAGCGGCCAATCATGAAAAGCGAAAAGGGAATAATAAAGGAAGGGTGAGTATCTAGCATACTCAGCGAGACATAAACCCAGGCTACTAAGCAATATGCACTTGTATCAAAATGGAAGAAGAGGCTGTATAGTGGACTGCAAGATAGAAGTACCAGGGTACGAGGGAATAGCTAAGCCTATCGAAGACTAGCATCTTCCGACGAGTCTTGCAGCATGAGGTAAGAATCAGCCAATAGTTCATATAACAGAAATGAAAGTAACAATGCAGCAGAAGTTGCTGCAGCATTGTATAATAGTAAGTTGTAACAATACTTAGTAATGCCTCCGAGTTCCCTCCCTCGACATCCCCGCGAGGAAGAAAACCTGGAACCAACAGTTTAATAGTAGTAGTTTGTAGTGGTAGGATCTGGCTTCAGCATAAAGCATCCTGTTACCGTGGACACGGCTATCCGAATAGTTTATCATCCCTGCAGGGGCTGCACTACTATTACCCTACACGCTCGGATCTCCAGGGTGACGTACACCTTGTTGGGGAAGGCCTCACCAAGGCTATCCGATACGCCGAAGTCCATCCTTCGAGCTCAACAGAGAGGCCATCCGCCGGTCTAAATCCTAAGTACAAAGGAACTTTGGACCCCTGTCCTTTGTACTCCTGCGCGGTGCGTGGCTGGCCGGTGAAGCATACCGACCTCCCACTACCGGAGTAGGCGGTCCAAACCCGGCGCAGGCCGCGATACTGCTAACGTCTGAAGAGCCCTCGAACGAGGCGACAACGTAGAGGCCCCACACCGTAATCCAACGTGGAGGCAGTGCGTATAGGCATATAGCCACTCAAGTCATCCGCCGAACCCACTAAGCATTTTATTAATTTTCTTTCGGAACAACCATTATCGTCGTCCTTATTTAGGGGATTCATGGACAACGACAGCAGCCAGGTCCACCCCCATTACCAGAGCCAGTGGCCGCCTGCCCTGTCGTCCCACCAACTCGTGCGGTTACCGACAAGATGAACCGTATCCTTACCTTATCTCGCGTATGCTCTGGAGAGCTCAACTTTTCGTACAACAGGGTACTTTTCGGGCACGAACAAGTATCAGGCCCGCCGCACACCGGTGGAATATGCCTGACCCGTCGTTCCGCTAAGATACTCTGCGCGGGTACCGTTGGGTCACCCGACTCCTTACCTTCAAGGACACCACTCGGTTCAGGTCGCTACCAACAAGTGCAACCAGGAGTAGTCACTCTCGATGGTACACTTGAGATGGTTCGACAGAGAAACCAGTGGAATGAACTGAAGAGGAATATTCTGGTATCACCCCGGGGGTGCCGAGACACCAGCGGAATGAACTAAAGAGAAAAGTCCTCGTATCATCCCAGTGGAACTACGCTACCGAGCGGGCGACGAGAGTGAAATACGAACCCTTCCACTCGTAAGTCAAACTCGAAGCGACTCAGCAGAGTCTCGCCGTTGTAGGTTCCCTAGGGCGTCTGCATTGAACCGTACCTGTTGCAGTTATAATATTTTGTAACCCGCGTTCACTCACCAGAGTGATCACGGCCTGGCTATCTAATCCTAGCTAACAATGCGCAGGGTTTACTGTTGAATGATATATATATATATACATATATATAAGGCAGCATATGATAGAGGCAGGTGCATCAAAGGGTTACAATGACGTAGCAGCAGCAAATGCCTAGTGCAACAGATAAATATAGACAGATAGGCAATATGTGGGAGAGGTGATGGGGCACTGCTTGCCTGGAAGCTCAACGTTAGGGGGGTACGGTCGTCGACGACGTAATCGAACTCAGGGGCATCGACATCGGTCGTCGGGACTACCAGACAATAAGAGAGGGGGGAGAAACAATAAATACAAATCACGCATAACAAACAATTGTATTACACGACAGATGAAATGCAATCGGTGCTCTAACGTAGTACAATGCAATATGCTCGGAGCGGGAATTCATCCGGGGAATTTTTTTGATCTGAGTTACGGTTTAAAATATATTGAATTTCAAAGTTTTAAACATTTAAAATCATTTAAAATCCTTTTTAATAATTTCTTTTATTATTTTTAATGACCTTATCCAGAATAGTGCTGACATGTGGGACCGACATGTCAGCCTCTGTTTGTTAATAATTCAAATAATTTAATTTAAATGTCCCTGGACCCACATGTCATACACTGACATAATCAAAAACATTTTTATTAAAAATTCTGACAAGGGGGCCTAGGTGTCATACTCAGGGAGGGGCTTATCTGCTAATAGTTTTAATTAGTTCTAATACAAAAGGCCTTGGGCCCACAGTCAGTGAGGGGGGGGGGGGTTATTAACGAAGGTTAATACTAAATGGGGGATTAGGAGGGGCTTAGCCCTCCAGTTAACTCGCACGCCCCCACGACGGCGATGATCAGAAGAACGGCGAGGCTCACCGGAGGCCTGCTCGTCGCTCCGGTGACCAATCGAGAAGGCGAGGGCACAGATCGGACGAGCTCCGCGCCGCACACCTACAGGGGCCCGAGATGGTTGCCGAGGTTGACCGCGACGGCAGCCACGACTAGCAACCGCGGTGGCCGGAGCACATCAACGAGGAGCAACGGCTAAAGAGCTAGAGGGCGACGGGGAGCAGTTTTCGGTGACGGTGAGGCTCACCGCGAGTGGTAGAGGCAGGCAGCCAGCGCGGGGATGGCACGGAGTCGCCGGGATCGGAGAAGAACGCCGGCCGGGCCGAGGTGGAAGGAGATATCGATTCGCACGGCGTGGTGGCTTGGGGTTCGAGTTCATCGCGCGGGAAGACGGAGACGTCCATGGCGACGCTCCTGGACAAGCCGGGTTGGACTGTCGTGGCCGTTGTCCGCGGTGATGCACGCCGGCGAACCGCAGCTCCCGGGCGGCGCCGACCTGAAGAAAACGGGGAAGCAGGGAGAGGTGGGAATCTGGGCCTCTAGGGTTGAGGGGCGAGGCGTTGGGGTAGCCGGCCTGGCCTTAACCTCGCTGGGGCAGCCGCTGGGATGCCGACACGGCAACGAGCCTAGCCATGGCGGTCTCGGATGCTCGACACGCACATGAGGGAACAGGGGTAGGGGAGATGGCCAGGTGGGCCGGGGTGGGGGCAGTGGGTTTGGGCCGACGCAGTGGTGGGGAGGGAGGGGCCTTGCCCCTGGCGCTAGATAGCCCCTCTTTATTTTTTATTTTTTTGATATTTCTCTTTTCTGTATTTTAATAGTTTTAGTTACTTTAACATTTTTATAAAATATGAGACTAGCCCCAAAAACAGTGTGATATAAAATAGAATTATTACCATAGGTTTTAGGATCTACAAAAATCATTTGATATTAGTCTGGAATTTTTAAATGGCCAATAGTGCTGTTATGACACTGATAATATTTGTTTGGAATTTTCAGTAGCTCAATAAATACTCACAACCATACTAGCATGGTCCAGTGAATATTTGGGATTTTACAAAAGTGGTTTCAAGATTTATGGATAAAGTTTTTGTTGCCACTTATTTCTTATAATTCCATGGCAATTTTAATATTTCCCAACTATTGTTTTTATTTCCTAATATTACTAAATCACTTTTAAAAAATATCCATTGCTATATTAATCATGGCCTAATGATTGTTAGGCATTTTATAATTTGATTCCATCATTTTGGTTTATCGATGATTTCGTTTCCATTTTAAATTCCATGACAATTGTGATAACCCAACTCTATGGTTTTCATAATTATCATTGACCTCGGGATTAGGCTAATGGCTAAGGGTGACTTGGTTTAACCATGATCAGGTTGATTGACTGGCATCCACAATTCTTGGAGCAAAGTTTTATAATTTACCCAATTTTGAAAATTTTATCCGGGTTGGAAATTGACAGAGCTATGATCAAAGGTGATCATGGCTTGATCATCAATAGTAATGATCACTAACAGTGGAATCACTGTAGTGATTACTGTTACTGATTCTGAGGGTGTTACATATTATGTGCTAAAACAAGATTTTTTTGAAAAAATCACCGGAATCGATGTAGATAGCGTATTGGACTTTGTTCTTCGGCCCGAGCGGTAATTTTCTTACTTTTGCGGGGATCACGGTCAATTACGCTGTAATTTTAGTGTGTTTGTAAGTTCGCGATCCTGTTTGTGTTACTCCGAAACGAATCCAGTTGCTAATTTGTTATATTTTTTTTCTTATTTTGTCGAATTTGTCTCACTACTAGGGAATAGCCTTATAGTGGCGCACTGTTTTTGAGTTTAGTGGCGCATTAGGGATGCGCCACTAACTACAAGCCACTAATAAGGCCTTATAGGTGGCGCATTTCAAATGCGCCACCCCTAAGAATCTTATGCGTGGCGCATTTCGAAATGCGCCACCTATAAGCCCAAATGCGCCACCCGTAAGAGTCGCGCCACTATTAAATTTTGAATTTTGAATCTGGATCTGGATCTGGAAAACAATTTTTTTTTCTTAATCTCAGGTTAATATGCTTAATGCCCGATCACTATGCTTAATCTCAGGTCAAACTAACCTCCGTGGTCAAACTTCCCCGAAGGTCACCCATCCTAGCACTACTCAAGCCCCAGCACGCTTAACTTCTCGGTTCTATTCAACTCTCACTCCAGCTCACCTAGCAGGCACTTGTTGATATATCTAACATATAAATCCTATTAAACCATGTTGATATCTAGGACCTTGTTAATGTTCATGGGTGTGCTAAAATTTTCAACATTTTTTTCAAACTTTCTCGATGGGACCATTAGCATATTTTGAACTTTGAAATTTTTTTTGATTTTAAAAAAAAATTAAATTTATTTTTTTTAAATTTTTTTTAATGTTACTATCTAAATTTTTTTAACTTTTTTTAACTTCCCGATTTGTCCTCTAGCCTATTTTGAATTTAAAAAAAATAAAAAAAATTCAAAAAAAAAATTAAAAAAAAAATTTGTTAGTAGTGGCGCATTTCTTAGGGGTGGCGCATTCGAAATGCGCCACTATTAAGGCCTTATTAGTGGCTTGTCGTTAGTGGCGCATTTGAAATGCGCCACTAAACGCAAAAAAAGGACGCCACTAAAAGGCTATTCCCTAGTAGTGTGGGCCCCTGGCCCCCCTCTGGCTGCCCCCTTTCGCCTATATATCCCCCGTCACGGGAAAACTCCAGAAGAAGGACCCTATTCCGCGAACTCGCCTCTGTTCCGCCGCCGCCGCGCTTCCAAGATCGGGAGCACCAGAAGACCTCTTCCCGGCACCCTGCCGGAGGGAGGATTGACCTCCGGGAGTCTCCTCTCCACCATGGATGCTCCCCGGATGTCCGTTTAGTAGTTCTTCTTGGACCATGGGTCCGTGATCAATAGCTATGTGATGTTCTCCTCCCCTCTTTGATCTTCATTGTTTAGACCTCGTGAGCTGCCCTACATGATCGAGGCACCTTTGTAATATTTCTGCAGTTGCTATGTTGAGTTTGATCGGATCTGATGGATTATGAGATGATGTTCAGATTGTGATAGAGTAATATATTTGGTCTTGATCTTTTATATTTTTGTTCCTAAGTAATTCTTGCATGTTCTCCGTTGCTGTTTATTTCCTTGGCCAAGTAGTAGGTAGTGACTCCAAGAGGGAGCGTTGTGCTAGATTGTGGGTTCATGCCTCCCTGATGACACGCTTGAGTGACAGAAACATGAGTCTAGGGGATGTGCTGTTGCCACAAGGGGGAAAACAACGGTGCTTGTGACCGCGGTCACAAGTATTGTTTACTTTATGCAAAGTTCCTTTATTGCAGTTGTCTGCTGCTTTGAGTTTACACTTTGGGTGGGGCTCGCAACTTAATACCAGCGAGATGTTCTGGATAGATATCTCAAGGTGGATGATTAGTAGAAGATGCAGATGGATTTCGGTCTACTTACCTTGGCGTACTGCCCGTGCTTTTGAACCTCTTCCTTTCTTTTGTAACATAGTTAGCATTGCGGTGCGTTCATAATCCTGTCAATTGCCTTTCTATAATTTTTTTACCTCGCATAGCAGTTTTATCGTCTTTTGGGAGAGAGACATCACTAGCGAACATCACGTATCCCGGTCCATATCCTTATTACTGTTTCCAAGTTATCTTTACTTTTCTGCATTTACTTGCTATCATTATCACTTCTGTTTTACCCTTTGTGAACAACAAGACCGGAGAGATTGACAACCTCTCTGAACTTCGTTGGGAACAAAGTTATCTATGTCGGTGTGCAGGTCCACGTCAGTCACGCCGCTGACACCTACTTATCATATCCACAGTTCTACGGGAGACAAACCTTGGTATCCTCACCAAGGGAAACTCACTGCTAAACTGCATCACGCCTTCCACTTTGGGCTCACCAACGAAGGGCGGGAAGCCGCAAAGCAAGCCCATGCTGGATACCTACATTTTCTCTGAAGGTCTGGTTCTGAATCACAGGCAGCGTCACAACGCTCTTCGTTCCCTGCTGTATTCTCCATTTATTGGATTCCGGGCTCCTTTCGTCCATCAAATTACTCACCACAATGTCAACGATTCATGGGTATGCTCTAGTACAAGTGAACTGCTTTCTCATAGATTCATTGGTATGTATTTTATTGTGTGTTAGTTAATCCTACCTGAATATTGTAGCAGTTTTTAGTTTTTGAAGAAACATTTTCACTAGTACAAGCGAACTGCTTTCACATATATTTTTATTATGAAGATTGTAGCAGCATTATCTTCCGAAGAAACATTTTTCATTTAGTACAAGTGAACTGCTTCCTTCATATATTTTTATTATGAAAGATTGTAGCAATATCAGCTTCTGATTTTTTTTCATTTAGTACAAGTGAATTTCTTTCCCATAGATCTTTTTACAATATGAAGATTGTAACAACAGCAACAGATGAAGTTTTCTTGTGTTATTCCTTATCCATATTTTGTTCTTGTTTTGCAGAAATTCCGTTCTGGTCTAGTCACGGTAACAGAAAGTTGTGTTAATTTGGTCTTGGTTAGCAAGAACGGATATCATAATGTTGATGTAATGTATTATGTTGGCTCTGATGATTGTTTGGTCCTCAAAGATGGCTGGAAGGAATTGGTGGAGGAATCTGGTCTTCAGGATGGGGATGTTATCATGGCTATGTTTTATAGGCATGCAACTTGTTTGGAAATCAAGTTAATTTTGCTTTAGATTAGTTCTGCTTGAGTAGCGGCAGGATGAAACTATTTGTTGTAATAATTCGACATCTTGTGTGGCATCTACTTTATTTTCTAGAGAAATCTGACTTGCACGGCGAACAATTTTATTGTCTTTCTTTATTACTGATGAAAATAGAGTATTTTGGGCACTCGCATGTGTGTATCTATCTTAATTTTGCAGCAGTAGCAGTTTGTGAAGAAAGCATCACTACTGAATTTAAGTGGACTGTTTTCATAAAGAGTTTTTTATGTGCATCCTAGTAGTAGAAGTAGTTGAAGGAATACACAGACCGAAAACCCCCACTGATCAATAGTGCTTAATAAAAGGGGACTGCATCAATCATTATAGTAACATCATTTTTTGTGAAGAAAACTACCTGTGAACTGCTTTTGACAAAGAGTTTTTAATGTGTATCATAGTAGCAGCAACAGTTGAAGGAATATATAGACTGGTAACACAACAATGAGAACTGCAAATTGTTCATAGATACAAACCAAGGTTCTGTGCTCATAATAAGCAAAGTACATCATCAAGCAAACTAAAGCAACATAAGCAAACATTGTTCAAAAGAAAATAACAACGAAAGAAAACTAATCGACATAAGAAGAAGGGAAACAACTTGAGCACTCGCGACAGGAACCCTTGGTCATCAGCATTTGGCCTACATCATCAGTTCCACTCGATCCAGGCGGAGGTGGAAGGTGATGCCCCCCAGATCCCCTTGCCCCAGGACGACCTCGGGCGCTTCCTGCTCTGCTCCTTTACAGTGCGGGTGTGGCCGTTCTGCACTGTGGTGATGTGGTTCCATATCTCGAACGCAGTGTAGGGGCCCTTTGCAGCATACTCAATGTGCCTCATGCTGAGAATGGAAGTCCACTCATTGTGCTCTTGGTCTTTTATCTTGCTCTTCATGTCTGCGTAGTAGTCATCGATGATGATGGCAGACACATCGGCAAGTGAGTCCAGTTTCTTCGTTGCTTCATGCACCCTCCAGCTCGCATGAATGTCGATGAAGTTCTGGATGTCGAGGTTGCTGCGCGAAAGCTTCTCCTTGTCCTGGTCTATGGAGAAACCAGCGAACTCGTACCTATGTGAACCACAAGTTATTCATGCGCGAACGGCATACGGCTGGAAAATAGAACTGCAATCGGACGAAATAGAACTGCATAACAGATGACAAGGATAGATCCATCGGCCTGCACATAGAAAGAATGGCTTACTTTGGGTTGCTGAGGAACTTGTCAAAGGCGACGCATCTCTTGCCCATTGTAGCGCAAACTTGGAAAAGCAGGACTGCGTGATCTTTGCCGACGGAGAGCAGAATCAGGGCGGCGTCCCTCCTGTCAAAGGTGTACTCGATGTCGATGCCGACGATCTTGTCGCGGCGCCCCCGAAGAACTTCCTTGTAGTCGTTGATGTACGTCGCCACGGTGTCCACGTCGTTGGTGTAGACCACCGTGAGCAGATCAGCCTCGGCAAATCCCATGGTCAGGGACCCTGGGTTGATCATACAGAAGGAACAGGTTGGACGATACTCGTCGGCTAACAGGAGAAGCACTTCCTGCTCGATATTATTGCGTGAGGGGGCGATTACAAGGGTGGCCAAGGCGAGTTCTCGCAAGACCAGGAGAGTGGATTGGATGTTGGATGTTGAGACGTCTCCCCTCCCAGCCTTTATACACTAGGCTAGGTATCGGGGAGTTTTTCCTAGATTACAGAGACTAGTCGTCAACCCGTGCATTCGCACGGACTGCTGCACGGGTTGCTCTATATAAAATTAATAATTGATAAGAAAATTGTCCTATTAATAATTGTTGTACATATTTCAATATTTTATAATAATGATTAGATATATTTGTAATATGTTATCTTACATGAGTAATGTTGTCAAATTTTCCTTAGTGGAGTTCACATGAGGTCTAATTTATTTTATCTTAGAATAGTTAAATAGTGCTTTTAAACTTATCATGCACTTGTAGGGTCATTGAAAATTTGTCCTAGTATAGTCACGCATTAATATTTAAAATTTTGTAGCAACTACATTAAAAACGTAAAAATAGCACATACTTGTTCAACATAACATCACAATATCACAAAAAAATATTAGGAACACAGTACAACTCAGACGCTCACATACAAGAGTATACAATCACCTCTATGACGCACACACGCACACGCTACCCTTATGAGCATCTTCGCAATACTGAGCCGGTATATCATCTTCGCAATACTGAGCCGGTATGTCATCACCTCGTATTCGACAGAAACGTCTCCTTCCACTGAAAGCACATCACCGGAAGCACTGGAATAAATCCAGGAAAATGCGAACACCATTATCAAATATGAGATTTGAACTTTGGTGGGCTGGGGATACAACCATTCACCTAACCAACTCAACCACAGGTTGATTCGCATATCACAAACCTTCTTTTCACAACGTACACTACCTAATCATATATCAGATCATAGTCAACTACATTTCAAATTAAGACTTGTTGATTTCCTAATCAATTTTATGGTTTCAACTTCAAACATTGTGTAGGTTGTTATTGGATGTAAATCACTAATCTATGGTTGATGTTTACACATGAAAATAACCATCGGCCGGTGGCTATTTCTTCATGGTAAATTAGAAAACTTATCCAAGTGAAATGTCTTGGTTGTTGATTATGAAAATAGTTATATAAAATTAATTTTCAAGCATACATGAAAAATGGTACTCAACTTGAATCATTTTACCATAATATTATCTACAAAAAAGGAAAATAATCTACCTATCAGTTCAAGCGCTACTATATTATCCGCAATAAGAATGTATAGAAGTATCCATTAAAAATAAATTTATACACATTAATTTTCCACATTCTTATATAGTAGTCTTGTTAGTTCATGAATTTGCCTCCATCCTTGAAATTGGCTTGGATCTATGTTTTTATTAGCATATATAAAAAATACAAATAGATAGCATGAACAGGAAGTTAACAACCATATCGATATCAAAATGTGCAGTATACAATTGATTTTCTGACAACTCATAATCTTCATGGAACAATGTGCCATATAATCTATATCAATTTCTTGAAGCTTGTCTTGCAAAACCGTCGACATTCAGAATTTGCATCAATCATTGGTGTTTTAAGACACCTAATTCGCAATAAAATATTTACAAAATTCATTGACTTGAATGTTTTTCTCTTTGATATGTGGTACAAAAGTTCTGAATACAAACACACATGATAAATGGGTTATTAACACATGAAGTGCCTTTGTCGAGTTTTACTGAAATGAAGTTTTATCTTCATGAAATCTTAGTGATCATTTACTATATATATATATAGACAAAAGTTTTCGTATGTTGTAAGTCTGCACTCACTACAATCAGGTTCGTCTATTGAGCATGGGGATCCGTTCTTGCCACTGTTTGTCTCTTTCCATCTTTATGTTATGTGATTTTTCAGCGCTGTTTCTTATTTCCTCTTTTAGCTGAACTGTCCCCACGCTAGCTGTAGTCTAGACTCAGCCTATTGCTCACAAGCCGAGTGGCACCTTTGAGATGGAAAGGTTCCATTTAAAAATGTGCAGATGTTTCCGATATGCACAGGATGTAAACAAGCTATTATGGGGTCAGAGTGGAGGCCCACCCCATCCCATCCATCTATTCGCTCCACCCCCACCCGCCCCTAATATGTCTCTCTCTAAACCTCAACAAAAATCTCTCTCTCTCGGCCCTTGCCCTGCATCACCCTCTTCCTCCCCTCCCCGTCGTCCGTCCACCATGCCCCCGATCCGGTAAGGGCATGAGGAGTTGCAATGACAGCTTGATCTCCGGCCAACATGCCTTTTGTTGCCTTGCCTTGCGCCCTTTCCTTAAGATCCAGCAAGCTCTCTTCTCGATCTGGTGGTCGACATATCCCTCCTCATCTAGTGGCTGCGACCTTCGGTCAGGGCCAGCCTCCACGGCCCGTCGTGGACGCGCCCGTGCAGAAGAGCAGCAGCTGGTATGGATTCCACGCCGCACTTGAGCGCGCCGAGGCCGCGCTCTACACGGGGGAGAACTGGAGGAGGGGCCGACGTGGATGCGACCGTGCAGAAGAGCGGTGGCTGGTTGGGTTCATCCCCGACGCCATGGAGGTTTTGCTCAAGGTAAGCGTGTAAGTTCATGGCTGGTTTGGGTTCATCTCAGACGCCATGGAGGTCGTCCTCCAGGTAAGCATGTAAGTTAATGGCTTGTTCCCGGTGAGTCTGGCCTACATTTGCGGTACGACTAAACTGAAACTTGCTAGAACATTTGGTCAGTCAGTCCAATGGTTGGTTGTTCTATTTTGGGGCTACCTGGACGACATGGAGAGATGTATCTTGTGCTGTGATACAACTTCTGCTACTCAAGAGTGTGTTTCTTAGGTATCTAGCTTTTGCTAGTGTTAGTTCCGAATTTATGATTTGTAAATATGAGATAGTGCTCGCTCAAGGTAAGCGGACATTGTATGTCTTACTTGCTTGAGTGTACTTAGTGGTGGTTAGTAGCAGAACATTGGCCAGTGTATGGCTGCTTGCTGGACTTGGTTCTTTAATTGGTATCGAAGTAGTGCAGTCTATCATGTTTAACAAGCATAGGGCCGATGCATGCATTTTCTTCAACTTCCTGGAGTTGGGCTGACAGGTTGATGGGAGAATTTGTTTCCTGCTAGTTTAATTTCTCCCTTTTTCCGTTCTTGGGTCTGGTTGCTTTGTATTTTGTCTTGCAAGTTTTGAGAACTGGAGGTGATTATTAATTAGAACCTGAGTCCACTAATGTTTGAAGCTCCTCCCTCTTTTATTTTTGGTTTATGTTGATACTCTCTCTGATGGATTTAACGAATAGACGTACTGAAATATGTAATTTAATCCGCTGCAGGCGAAAATAAAAGTTTCGCTTGATTTTTTTTGGTGACAGGATCGGAATACAAAGTAGTAAGATTACCGCGAGGTTTCAACTAATTTGCTTTTCACTTATTGGATGCACAGATTGTGGTGATAATGAACTGGACGATGTGCTTGTGGAGCTATATCGGTCGTCAGGGTTTTCATTTTTTTTCCCACAAGGTTCAGCCGATGTGCAGAAGTTGCACTATGTAATATGTTTCCTGAATGTTTTTTTATTGTTTGGCTCTAGAACATACAACTGTTCATCGAAATGGACAGGGCTATCTATGGCATCGACTCACATGAACTTGGTAGCTTTTAACTGACAAATTCAATAAAATTATTTTCCTGTAATCTCCAAACTTATCTTCATATTTCATATGAAAAACTCACTGTTTTAATTTCCAAAACGCTTCTCCATTAGAATTTTTATAGTGCCAGTCACTTCATTGTGTTTATTGTGTATAGAGCGTGAGACCTCCATCGGTTAGGATGGTCTTAACCTTGTCGTAAATTAATGAGGCAAAGAAGGGTTTGCATCGGCCTACAACCACAGTCTGTGCCGAAGCAGGTCAAAGGCTGCTAGTACTACCATAGCTACAGTGTAGCAGGATTCCTAACCCAACTAGTGCGCTCATAACCTTTGAGACCCGTATTCTTCACGGGTTGCACATTGTAAGCTGTGGCACATCTTTGCACGACACCCTCGAAGCCATTGATATGAGCAGTTTTTTTTTTGAACGTGAAGGGTTTCGAAGACCCGAATCTGCATTAATCCCACGCAGTGATACAACTTACAAACATGCCCCTTCGAGAAACAGTAATAACGAAGAGGGGCCTAAGGATTACATTGAGGACCCTAAAAACAATATTAGGAAAGCAATCGGGTCCTTGAACACTGCAATATCACCGGAGCCACCCGTCACGGCCAGCATCGTCGTCGCGGGGAATAAGCCACTTGGGACGACGACACCGAAGGATGCCATGATACGGGTGTTGAAGGGCCTCCACTTTGGATCGCAGCCTGGAGGTTTGAAAGACGCCGGCCAAAAGCTGCTTGCGCCTTGGAAGATGCCGCCTTTCGACAATAAGAGTCGACGGCAGGGCAAACGTCGCCGGAGAGATGCCGTCGAGGATTATAGCAGACGGGGAAGAGCAGCTTCGGAGTCCAGAGAGATAAATCCACCAAGATGCAGCTCTGCCCTACCTAACTGTCCATCACCAAGATCCTACGTCCAACGGTAAAACCACGACGCAAATCTGGGTTCTCTTCCACCTGCCGCTCGAGACCACCCCGGTGCACTTGCCCCATGCCGCCGTCGTCGTCAGCAGCCGGCCTGCAGGCGACTTGCATGATGCCGCCTTGCCCGCCATGGAGCCGTCGGCCATGCGCATCGCCGCCTCGCCTGCCGTGGTGCCACCAGCCATGCGCGTCGCTGCCTCGCCCGCCGTGGCGCCTTCGACCGTGCGCCTCGCCGCCTCATGTGCTCTCCCAGCTTGGCCCTCGCGCATGCTTGTACTCGCCAACCTGCCCACCCGATTGCCTGCTCACGTGTTCGTCTTGCTCGTCGCCGCACTCGCCGGGCTGTCAATGAAAAATATAAGTATCGCGAAATCAATTATTGAGTTGTCGAGCCATAAAGAGAGGGAGGAGAGGGAGAGAGAGAGGAAGAGGGAGCATGCCATGAGGTGCCACTTGAAAATAACAAAGAGCGGAGGAGAGGAGGCGCCCAGATCTGGCGCTGTCGCCACCGAAGCCGCCGCCACTCCCTCGTCCGCCTTCACTGGAGAGCTCGCCGTCCACACAGCTGAGATCAGCTGGCCCGTGTCCCGCCGCTAGTTGCCGAAGCCGGCGGCGTCAGATCTGAAGGGGCCTCCGCCCGGAGTCCCGAGGCCCCCCGCGAGCTACGCGGGGCAGCGAACGCCCCGCCGCCACCTTCCTCAGCAGCGCCTCGGGCTTGCCCGGCGGCTGCCTCAGGCGGCGGTGAGGGGAGGAAGAGGACGGGGGGAGGCTGGGGGCTAGGGTTTAGTCCCTCGAGTCGCCCGAGCGGGCGACACGCGAGGGTGGGTAACTAGTTTCTTGGGTTTCTATAGCGCAACATAGTTAAAGGCATCGGGGGAAAATGGTATAGGCACCGGCCCAACGCGATAGCTCAACATTAAAGCGAGGTATATATGCATCGACTATGTAAATGTTGTTATCATCGGGCAATGGAGGAGCGGTTCACCCCATGGAGTGCAAATGGTCAAGAGATGGATTGGTATTCCCAGGGGAAAAAACCCGTTAGATGTGTTATTTGTGTGGATGATAGTCATTATTTGTGTGTAAAGATTGAGGTCACCGGAAAATGGAGTAGCGACGCATACCTAAGAGGCAAAAGGTTAAGACATTGTTTTTTTATAAAGAGATAGAAGCGGGCATGTGGAACTTGATGCGGATGCAAGGCATAAGCACCTTTACGATTGGCGCGTGGAACCGGATATGAAAAGTAGAGGCACATTTAGACCATGTGTACGCTAGGCGTTATGTTTCGCATAAAGGGGGTGTCATCGTAGAACGAAGTAATCGTGTGCACAAAAGTTGCATAATTTTAAGAGTTTGTCTGGATTTTTTATGAAAACCTTTAGAAGTGGTACGTGGAACCGGACGGGGATAGTCGAAGGCACCGAGTGCAAATGGTATAGGCACCGGCTCAACGCGACAACGGGTGGGGAATGGTACGTAGGGAATCTATGCAGGCTCGTGGGCAGACGTTAACGTCTCCCCGCTCAAAAAATCCAACCAATAAACGAAGAATCGCTGCCGGTACAAACGAGCTTTAATGTGATTGTACAAGCGTGCATTTTGTACATGCAGCCAACCTGGTTTGTAGACATAGCTGCCTACAAAACATTCACGGATGTGGATGTGTTTTGGGAGCCGTTCCCATGATGGGGTGCATAATCCATGAGTTGCTATAAATGCATGACTGTGTTCCCATCCGACCGCGAAAACGACGTTCCTGCGAACCCTCAAACTATATAGTGCATTAAATCACCGTAAATTTTTGTCCTCGTGTCGGCTTGGTTGCGGGTGCCCATACACAACTGTATCGCTGTTGCGTATTAAACGTCAGCTACTATATGGACGTGCATGCGCTGGTGGCTAACAAATTTCTTATTTTGTAAACGAGGATCAGTTCATACGGTGCTATTATTGCATGTAGTCTAGTGTGCAAGAGGCCTACGTGCGTGGTGTTATATTGCATAGGGTTGTTTATAACTCCGGTGCAGACTGAATTTATACATGATCTAGTGCATTTATTGCGCAGTATCGGATGGGTAAGTGTGGTCATGTGATTTGGGATAGAATTTACCTGAGTCAATGCGTGGATCTCCCCCTGAGTTCCATGCATACTTACGCTATCCATTCATACAACCAATGGACCATGCACGATCATTTGTGCACCGTGGAAAGAAAATGCAGCTTCATGGCTATCGGACGGTTCGACATCGTAAAGGATGCTAACCGTACCAGGGATAAAAGTCGATCGACGAGCAGAGTGCTAAGAAACAAAATTCCGTTAGAATTGAAATGTTCTAAGAACAAGAATGATTAACCGAAATTTGTACCTCCATATCGATTGTTTTTCCCAACTACAATATCAAACACAGCCAAAAAACTTCTGCAGCGCCGGCCGCTTGCAAAATGATGCTATGACAGTTGGAAGCTTGGCACTTGCTGGTTCCTATAGCATGCATATTTATTCACGGGAGGTTACACATAGCATTTACAACAGACAAAAATCTTGCCAGTTGGTGGTTTCATTAAGTGTGCATCGATGCGAGTGATGGAAAGTTTTTATTATGACATCCGAAAGCCATCGGTTAAACCATACCGAATGGTCCTGTGAGCACAACCATGCATTTACTTGAGCGTGTACAATGCATTCCCCAAAATAGATACATTCAAAAGATGATGCAAATTCATGCCACCCTGCGCATAGCTATTTTTGTTACTCACATGGTCATGTGAGCACGCACAACTTAGCCATTTATTTATTTGAGCCTATACAAAGTTAGCTAGCTGTACATTCCCAAAATGGAGACTTCAAAAAGTGGATGCAATATCCTGCCATCCTAGGCATAGCTCGTTTAGCTAGCGGTCCACTCGGCCCTCACGGTTTTCGATAACAATAAGGGACCACTATGCAGTACAAGCACGGCCGCCGAGCTCTGACTCATCCCAAAAATAGGAGCCTGCAAAACTGAGCCGTTCAAAAGCATTGTTAAAAGCTCACCATATTTATCGTGGAACCTTTAGAAAATTTCTGTTTTAGACATAGCCTACATAGAAAGATGAACTTGCACATGCCACTTCGGGTTTAATCATCACAAAATGCACGAAAATGGAACCTCATGAATAAAGGGATACAGATCTCAAAGCAATCTAACGGTTCCGATATGGGTGACCCCAAACTTACAACATACAGAAACCATGTTCTATATATATATATATATATATATATATATATATATATATATATATATATATATATATATATTGTTATTCTTGCATCAATGGCATGAACATGATAAACTGGTATAAAATATGGTGTAATTTCAATATCTATGCCACAGTGTCATGAACTTTTTTGACGTGTAATAGTCGATGTATGGGATATATATAACTCACTAACATCTTAATTAGTATGTGTGATCGGATTGTTAATAAGTTGATGTCATCCAAAGTTCAAATGCCATTTACCTTTTGGGGTCTTTTCCGTAATTAGTTGCAATAACAATTTGGAGTGCCATTTTCATTTTTATGCATAAGGTAAAATAATTCAAGACTTCAGTAAGGAAATCAAAAAAATCAATACATGAAGGGTGCTATTTTATGTCTACTATTCAAAAAACTCCATAATCTATCTTTCTCATCTTCAAAAACTCAGGAAGCAAGAAGATGAAATTTTTGAAAGGAAATTAACATCTCTAACCTGGTGTAAGGAATTATGTTAATTTTTTGAGCACATGAAATTTTGGAAGTGATCCACAACACAGAATCTGCTCAATCTTGGATTGGCCATCATGCAGCTCCTTTCTGGCCTTTGTATCAAGCGGCATGGAGATCTAGATTGACACCATGAATATCCATTCGGGTACCTTATGAGATACCCCACAACTAATCAAATAACCACCTGCATCTAGGCGTGTTGCCTAAGAAGTGTCTCTTTTTCATCTAATTCATGGCCAAGATACGGTTAGAACAATCTTGGTAGCAAAGCAAGTATACAGGTTATAGACTATGAAGAGAAGAATGAACCTGGGAATGAAATCCTGAAAAAGGGAACAACACCACATGTAGAAAATAGAAAAGCGTCTCACCCTCGTATGAGGTGCATGTTTGGTTTATATTGACTGAACCGGGCTTATCCCGTGAGAGGCATACATCCCCACGGTTACAACAATCAAAAGGAAAATATAGGATGAGATAAGCAAAGATACCTTCCTAACTAATCCCCTAACAAACTATATCTCATGTATGCTGCACCAGGAAGCTGTGATGTGCTGTATATTCTCACAACACAAACTATTTAGGAGTAGAACATGCGAAGCAGAATTCGGATCCAAGTACAATAGGAGATAAACGAATTGATCTTGATGCTACTTGCTCTTGACCGTTCCTTCAAAATAGCCAATGTCCGAATTCCTCTAATCATTGCTTGCTCGACCATGTATTTGTTCCAATTAGAAACATTAACAGTTCTGGACGTACCAAGTAGTATCCAGAGATTCAGGCTCTCACGTGCACCAACTTTGTAGTAGAAAACATGAGAGAGATGAGGGTACCCGGCTATGAAGAAACAATGTCAAGTAGACAAATATTCCAACTTAAAAAATAGAAAAAATGTTTAATTTGTATACAACCCAACAACTACTGTTACTTAATGAACATACAAAATCTGCAAAATTCATTTGCAGCAAGTTCTGCAGGCCATGTAAGCATGTAGAAAACATATCGATCTGCACAACAGTATAATTACGGTAATTCATAGTCCTAAATTAAATTCAAGACCTTGAGCATTGATTCCAAGGATATATTATTATCTTTTATATATAATTTTATCCTTTCAACTGTGAATCACCACAATCATCTGAAAATAAATACCCATGCATAGATATTTTCTCTAAACATTACCACACTACATGTCGAGCAGGTGCAATGGGTAAACGACTATATACAGGACGGATGGTTGGAACTGGCCAAGGAAAGTTGTATGTTGCAAACATATATTGTACTCTACTGATAGGAGTAAGGCATGCAGACCGGGATGTCATTGACAGCAAAGTCAAGCTGCTGCTGCTTGCAAGGAAAGTGTGCATGGTGGGCATCTTGTTGTAGTTGCAGACCACACTGATCTTTAACTCGCAGGATAGTGCGGCACCTTCCTTGATCAACCTGTACGGAAGCTGCAATAAAACACTCATAGTTATGACATGAGATAACAGGAGAAAAATCAATCACCGGTTCAAGACTCCTAGAAGAAATTGAAGCACACCACGTAACACTTTCTTGTTTATCTACATGGTATTTACTTGGTCTTCTCTGCAGCGTGCTGAGATCTTTGACACAACACTACCTGAACTCCAGGATGCCAAATAGCGAGATTGTCGTGAAACACTGGAATCAGCGAGAGGTTGTCCGTTGTCCCCGACATGTACGTTGTCATAGCTGATGGCTCTTCCAGATTAGGCGTTGCAGAGGCACACGTTCAATAGTTTGGGGTATGGCGGGGGCGAGTAAGATCAAAAGAAATCGGTAGCAGAAAGCCAAGCGAAGAGAAAAGCTTGGGGAGAGGGCTCCAGGTTGAATCCCTACAAACCATGAAAAATATTGATTCGATCGGCAAAAAAATATCAAGAACAAATAGTGTGAGAAAACGAACCTGATCCAGATGAGCAAAATAACTTTGATTCAATGAACTCCTTGAGGACATGGGATCCATGGCCCAAGTTGATTGCTTTAGTTTGAGAGAGAGTCGATGGATTTCATGCCGGTAGATTTGCTTCAGGTTGTTACGGGGGGAGAGAGTTTTATTAGGCCACGGGGAAGGTGAAGTATATAAGAAATTAAGAATATATCATTGAGACAATCATATCTCTTTGAGCTTCGTGAGGATAAACGTTTGTCATATTAAACAAAAAAAAGATTTAGATGGTTAATCTAGACCGTAATAATTCGGTCCCACCAAATAAACGGTTCATATTGGTTCATATTTTTGTTTTTTCTGATTAACGTGGGAATTTCTAGGAAGTGCCTAATTAGTATAGGTATAGATAGTTTTCTAACTGTAGTCTTGCCTTGTGCGCCAAGTCGTGCCTTACATATCAGTCGTGAACTCCTACATCGGTGCCTTGAGTGGACCAGTCGTGGGCCTGTCGAGGCTTTCCAGCAGGCCTTCTATCTTCATATACACCAGATATCCTCACACACAGGAGTCGTGGGGTCACCCCCTCGTCAGTAGACCCCGAGTGCCTGGGGGACTCGAAGAGTCGCGCAGGGACTCGAATTCGTCGCTTGTTTTATCATCGCGGGCGCAGCATAATTGCGGGTCGCTGGCAGTTTGGAGCCATGACAATACCTGTTTTGAGGGATTGCTAAGCTAAAAGGGTCTAAGGAGTCGACTGGTCGAGCCTTGGTGAATTGCGCTAGGGGAAAATACCGCATTAGCCCAATCAAGCCCACGTCCCTCGACATGAACTTGGAACGACCGGTGTCTAGCAAAGTCATGCCGCTGCAGGTCTTATAGGATCAATTGCTGCTAGTCTAAGAAAATAGCCTGAGCAAGTCCGCTCGGCTCTTTCTATCATGCGAGCGCATGGTAAGGATCGGAAGTGAAGTCGCTCTGTGGCAAGTCTCGGCCCAGCCGTTCTGCGCAGTGGGGTCTTCCCTACACGCTAAGCTTGCGTGGCATCTAGGTATAGTGTGTCGTGGCCTAGGTATAATTTTTTTGTAGAGGCACGGAGCCTAGTTAGCGATGCACCCACTTGGAATAAACAATCAAGTGAGGTATTAGTAAGCACTCGCGGAGCTTTTGCGTGCGCAGGCGAGGGGTCATATAGGAAAGCATCCGCTCGGAATGTCGTCGAGTGCTTGGGTAGTTTAGCTTGCTGGGCTTTTGCGAGTAGTGACTCGAGCGCTTTTTGTTTTCGAGGTGAGGGAACACCCGAACTCCACAGATGTGTTGTTTCCGCAGACGCGCATAGTCTTGCGAGTGCATGTTCTCCTTTTGGGTGAGGGAGCACCCGAAACTATGTAAGTGCGAGTGGCTTACTCGAGCATATCCTCATCTTCTAGGTGAGGGAGCACCCGAACTCTCAAGCTTTTGGTCTTTTACTCTTCTTTGGATAAAGATACTCCCGATGGGAGTAAAAGATTTTGGAATCGGAATATTTTGGCACTTAGAGATAGGTGACCTTTGCCAGTCTTTTGTTTTTTCCAATTGTTTTTATCTTGATCCATCCTTCTTGTGATGCTGCATGGATAGGCTTTGTCATGCTATTTGGTGACCTATGATGATGCTTGGTCTTCGATCCGTCGCCTCTTCTAGCCATAATGATGACTTTGGACGCCGCGCTTCCTGGTGCCCGTTGGATTTCCAAGGTGTGTATGGGAAACAGGTGAGATTTTTAACGCGTCCTTTAAATATTGCTGACCGTGTGAAGGCATCTTTTCTTGGAATTCGTAATGCCCGACGTGTTTGGTCTTTGATTTAATGATGGCGCCTCCTGGGCTTCTGTATTTTTTCCTGGTTTGCCCCTGGGCTGCGCTATAAATGTCTGCTGCTTTGTTGCCTGGGTTTGTAAATCCGCTCTTCTCCCTTTCTTCTTCTTCTTCTTCCTATGGCTCCCAAGCGGGGTGGTGGATTTTCTTGCCGAAATCGTGGCCGGTGTGGTCGTGGTGGCCGTACCCCTCGCTCTTCTCGTGGTGGGCGTCGTGGAGTTGCGGCGACGCCCTCCTCGTCCTGCGCGGACGAGGGTGTTTGGCGTTATGATTTCCTTCTGCGCATTCTTAATAGCACTGCTACTCAGATCCCTCTTCCATTATCATTTTCCTCCATGATTTCTGAGCTTAATCTGAGGGGTCTGTGGCGTCGGCTTTAGGGGTGCGCTCGACCTCCTGCTTGGGTTGAGCTTTCTGTTGATGGCTCCTTCTTGGTCTTTCTTGATGCTGGCTGGCGGTCGTTTCCGCGGCAACTAAACTTGCGTGATGGGGATAGTATTTGCTGTCGTTTTGATGGTGAAGATACCCTCATTGTTCATGCCTTTGATGCCGGTGGCAGTCGTCTGACGCCATACTGGGACGAAACAAGAAGTGACAGTTCCGATGGGTCGAGTGGTGGTTCGCCTGCTTCTCCTGTGACTTCATCTTCTGCCGACTCCTCGACTGGTGGTGCTTGCTCTTCTAGTTCTAAGGATGAGCTGGACGCCAAGCCGGTCGTCAAGCGGGTGCGTTAGTAGCTGAGGCACCTTGTTGAACTGGAGGACGGCGACTTGCTTCTTCGCAGGCTCAGTTGCTACTTTGTCTGTTGTGATGCTCGTCAAGTTGTGGGACGAAAGTGCCAATTATCTCAGCCTGAGCACACATGTAGAAGTCATAATTTCCTGGGATAATTGTAACCCATCTGGTATCTGCTCGAGTCCTTTTGTAATGATAACTGTCCTTGACTCCTTTGCAATGAGAAATTGTCTTCGACTCCTTGTAGTGAGAAATTGTCTTCGACTCCTTTGTAATGGAAACTGTTTTCGACTCCTTTGACATGAGAAATTATCTTCGACTCCTTTGTAATGGAAACTGTCTTCGACTCCTTTGTAATGAGAAATTGTCGGGTGCGCGTCAGCGCTCCCGATGGGAGTAGCCCCTAAGGCTACGTTTGATTTGTAGAATCAGGCGTAGGCTGCGAGTTTTTGTGTACCTGGGCTGTCCTTTCTTGTGGCTGTTTTTATTTTATTCCAGGTTTTTGTCGGGTGTGCGTCAGCGCTCCCGATGGGAGTAGCCCCCGAGCCTCTAGGTGATCATTTGCGATCAGGTGAAGACTAAAGGACTTTGCATTTTCCGATGCGATTCTCTTGTGAAAAAAATCTTTGTGCTTCGAGGAGATCTTGTGCTCTAGTTTCCGAGTGTTTTCAGGTAAGGTCGCGTGAGCGAGGATAGCGTCTTTCGGGGGGATTTTATGCTCGAGTCCCTGAGTGCTTTTAAGTAAAGACGCGTGAGCGAGGATAGCGTCTCTCGAGGGGAGTTCATGCTCGAGCCCCCGAGTGCTTTTAAGTAAAGTTGCGTGAGTGAAGATAGCATCTCTCGGGGGGAGTTCATGCTCGAGCCCCCGAGTGCTTTTAAGTAAAGTCGCGTGAGAGAAGATAGCGTCTCTCAGGGGGAGTTCATGCTCGAGCCCCCGAGTGATTTTAAGTAAAGTCACGTGAGCGAAGATAGCGTCTCTCGGGGGGTAGTTCATGCTCGAGCCCCCGAGTGCTTTTAAGTAAAGTCGCGTGAGCGAAGATAGTGTCTCTCAGGGGGGAGTTCATGTTCGAGCCCCCGAGTGCTTTTAAGTGAAAAATTTTGGGCAACACCATTTTATTCCTTCGAGATTTACATGGGTTGCCGATCGGTACTGCTACCGATGCCGCTGAAATGCCTGGAGGACTATGGGTAGAATAGGCGTAGGTTCGCTACGTTCCATGGATTTCCCACTTCTTCATCGGTCTTCGGGTTCTTCAATCTGTATGCGCCGCCTCCTATGACTTCCGAGATTATGAATGGCCCTTCCCATTGCGGGGGGAGTTTGTGCAGTTTTTCTCGTATCAATCGCAAGACGAGGTCCCCTTTGCTGAAAGTTCTGGTCCACAGGCGACTGCTTTTATATGTGCGCAGCTTGTCCTGGTATCCTTCCGAGCTTGATAAGGCGGTGTCTCGTGCTTCGTCTGCTGTGTCCTTATCATTCTGTAGTGCTTCTTCTGCCTCTTCCTCTTCGTATCCTGAGATTCGGGGAGCTACAAATTTAGGTCGTGTGGCAGTACTGCTTCTACCCCGTATACCATGAAGAAGGGTGTGTACTGGGTTGATCTGTTTGGGGTGGTACGCAGGCTCCATAGTACCGCGGGAAGTTCTTCTACCCAGTTGCCTGCGGCTTGTTCTAGTGGTGCGAGGAGTCGTTTCTTTATTCCTCCTCATACTAGGCCATTTGCTTTCTCCACTTGGCCGTTGGATTGTGGGTGCGCGACTGATGCATAGTTGACTTTGATGCACAGCTCCTGACAAAAGTTTTGGAATTATGCTGCTGTGAAGTTGGTACCATTGTCTGTGATGATGTTGTGTGGTACACAGAATCTGAAGAGGATTGACTTGATGAAGTTAACTGCCGTGAGGGCTGTTGAGCTGGTGATTGGTACTTCTTCGATCCATTTGGTAAACTTGTCGACTGCGACTAGTAGGTGTGTTTGTCCCCCTTTTGAGGATTTCTTGAGTGGACCCACCATGTCGAGTCCCCAGGTGGTGAATGGCCAGGACAACAGTATAGTTTTGAGTTCTGATGCTGGGGCGTGTGGTCTGCTGGCGAACTTTTGGCAGGCCATGCAACGCCGCACGATATCTTCCGCATTTCTCATGGCGGTCGGCCACTAGAACCCTGCTCGAAAGGCCTTGGCCACGACTGGGCGACTGTTCGCGTGATGTCCGCAGGTGCCTTCGTGAATCTCGAGCAGTAGGGATTTGCCGTCTTCTTCATCGATACACTTTTGGAAGACCTGAGAGATGCTGCGCTTGTATAGCTGATGGCGCAAGAGTTGACGGGTGTAGTCTTCTCTCCCTTCGTTGGTGAGCCCCAAGTGGAAGGCGTGATGCAGCACAGCAGCAAATTTCCCTCAGTAAAGATACCAAGGTTTGTCTCCAGTAGGACTCCAGAGATGATAAGTAGGTGTCAGCGGCGCAACTGACGCGGACCTGCAAAGTGTAAACCCAAAGCAACAGACAACTGCATTAAAAAGCACTTTGCGTAAAGTAAACAATCCTTGCAACCGCGATTACAAGCACTGTTGTTTTCCCCCTTGTGGCAACAGGACATCCCCTAGACTCATGTTTTTGTCACTCAAGCGTGTCATCAGGGGGCATGAACCCACAATCGAGCATAACGTTCCCTCTTGGGGTTACTACCTACTACTTGGCCAAAGCAATAAACAACAACGGAGAACATGCAAGAATTAATTAGTAACAAAAATATAAGAGATAAAAACCAAATATATTATTCAATCACAATCTGAACATAATCTCATAATCCATCAGATCCCATCAAACTCAGCATAGCAATAGAAGAAAGATTACAAAAGTGCCTCGATCATGTAGGGAAGCTCACGAGGTCTAAACCATGAAGATCAAAGAGGGGAGGAGAACATCACATAGCTACTGATCACGGACCCATGGTCCAAGGAAAACTACTCACGAGACATCCGGGGAGCATCCATGGTGGAGAGGAGACTCCCGAAGGTCGGCCCTCCCTCAGGCAGGGTACCGGGAAGAGGTCTTCTGGTGCTCCCGATCTCGGAAGCGCGGCGGCGGCGGAGCATTGGAGAGATTGCGAAAAAGGGTTCTGTCTTCAGAAGTTTCCCGTGACGGAGAATATATAGGCGAAGGGGGGCAGCCAGAGGTGGACCAGAGGCCCCAGGCGCCCCCTTGGCGCGGCCTAGGGGGTGGCCGCGCTGGGTGGCCGCCTGGGCCACCCCTGGCTCCCCTTTGGCCCCACTCGGGCTCTTCCCGAAGCTTCCTGTACGCTGATTTTTCCTATATTTTTCTCGGAATTTTTCTGGCACTTTTTATATGGGGGAAAATTGAAATAGAAAAACAGGAGAAAGAAGGAACTGGCACTGGGGTGCACTAAGTTAATAGGTTAGTCCAAATATGATCAAAAGTGTATGAAAGTGTATCTAGATCATAGAAATATCACACAAAACATGCATGGAATGAGCAGAAATTATAGATACGTTTTGGACGTATCAAAATCCCCAAGCTTAATTCCAGCTCGTCCTCGAGTAGGTAAATGATAACAGCATAATTTCTATGGTGACATGCTAGCAACCATATAAGAACTTTCAAAAGTAAAGCAATCAAGGTTAGAGATTCAAGTCAAGTCATAACATGCAAGAGTCTATATTAGCATTGAAACAAGTAACAAAAGAACATTAGGTGCGAGAGCTCTCGCTGTCCGTGACTCGAATTTCTTCAAATGGTGTTTGCGTGCAAGAAGGGGGATAGGGAATACGAGAAAAAACATTTATTTGTTGAGAACTCAATCTACTAAAGTTTCACACTTGGTCTTTTTATGGAATCTTATCTTGACTCGTCCCCAGACCACTAGCCTGGTACAAGTCAATTTGATCCACTCCTTTTTCAATATTTTGAGCACTCATGCAATGGATGAGCGTAAGCACGAGAGTTGACACTTAGGATGGCAAAGAGAGAAGTACGGAGGAGGAAGACAAAAAAGGAGGAGAAAGGCTCACATCAATGAGGACAATCATAGGCAAGAGATGCCAAATGATAGATATGATGTGAGGAGCAGGGATTGCCATGCAACGGTTGCACATACGAGCTAGGAAGCTCTCCAATGGAACTAGTGGGGGTGCATCTAACTTGCTCGCTCATGAAGACCTAGAGCTCGTTTGAGGAGGCTCATCCTTGGAATATGCAAGCCAAGTTCTATAGTGTGAAGGTCCCCACATAGCTATATGCATAATGATCATCTCTATGGAGTACAAAGATATAAAGTGAGTACTAGTGTGGATCTCTCAAAAGGATAGTAGTGTTGCCCCTTTCTCTCTTTTTATTTCTTTTTCTCTTTTTTCTATTTTTTTGTATTTTTTGTGTCCTCAATGGCTCTTTCTATTTAACTCTACTTTGTCCTCTTTGGGATCTTTTATTGTGTCCACTTTGGGATCTTTTCCTCACTTAAGGGCAACATTCTAATTTACAAGAAGGTGAAGGAGACCTTTCACACTTTACAAGGTACTCAAAATCATAAAGAAGATGTAACTATTATGATGTATGCAATGTATGTCGCTGCCAGTGTAGCAGGAACATGTATGACATGAAGATCAAGTCATGAAGAGGTGGAAGTTGCATGGAAATATATGTAACACCCTCAGATGCCTGTAACAGTAATCATCATCACTGTTGACTATCACTGTTTGTTAATCCCTGTTATTCCCTGACCTTAATCAACTTTGCTTCTGCTCCATCCAAACCATGCTGGTTGGTAATCAAAACACAAAGCCCAATGCATTTTGCTCATCATGAAACCAAACCCTAGTTGAAACTACCTCAAATGGAAATTAAAACCAAAGTGCTCAAATAAAGTTGTTCCAAAAATCATGGAACTATTTTTGTAAATTGCCTAAAATCATTACAATCATGTGGGACCAACTTTGATAATTTTTGGAGTTGCAGAAAATTCCAAACAAATCAAACAGTAGGTTAAAACCCCTACTTTGAGCATTTAATATTTAAAATAAATACCTAATGAATTTATTTTGCTGCATAACTTTTTGTGGCACCTCAGAAATATATAAAGCTAATTTACGAACACCAATTATATTTTTCAAAAATGCTAGGGTTAACAAATCAATTACAGAAAAGAATTTGAATAAACAGAAAACCAGAAAATGGGAGAACGCTATAACTCGCCTGGGGCGAAGCCCACCTCAGCCCAGGCCCACTCCCCCTTGTCTTCTTCCTCCTCCAACCACCCCCACCTGCCCGTACGGCGGCCGCCGTGGCCACGTCGCCGCCAGCCCGGCCCCGCCCTCCAACTGCCCCCTGACGCCATGGACGCGATAAGAACGCAGCTTCCGACCCCCTGGACACACTCCCCCTCTCCTTCTCCTCCTCCTCCTCTCTCGCGCCTCGGGGAAAAGCAGCCGAGGGCCGCCGTCGCCATTACCGTGGCCAAGCGCGGCCAACGCGCTCCAGCCGCCTCACCGAGTTGTCCAGGAGCCGAGCCATCGTCGTCTTCGTCAAGGCCCGCAAGGAATCGAGCCCTAGTCCACCACGGCGAGCTCTACTTCGTCGTCTTCGTCTTCGGCTCCGGCGGGATCCGCGACAAATTCCGGCCACCTCGCACCTCCCTCGAGCTAGCTGCCAGCCTCGACACGTTCCTGGTGAGCTCCTCTACCACCGGCAACGCCCCCTTCCCCCTCCCGTGCCCCGTGGGTCGATCTGCCATTAGGGCAGAGGCTCCCCGCCGCCGTTTGTCGTCGTAGTCGAGCACACAGGCCTCCCCAGGCCACGCGTTTGGCACCGTTGTACTCCCAGTGCTCCGTAGGGTTAGTTCCACCCACTGGACCGCCCGTTTTCGGCTCGTGGACGCGTTCGCCATTGGAGCCCGAGACCCCCTCCGCCATTGTTGAGCCCGTGCTCGCTCCGGCCACTTCCAGCCCCCGCCACCGCAACCAAACGCCGCCCCGTCGTCTCCCCGTTCGATTGGGACTAACCACGAGACCCCCCGTGCCCTGTGGCGTCGTCGCCGTCAACCTCGTCGCCGGCGAGTCGCCGGTGCGGTTCCGGTGAGGCTGCCAGGTGGGACCCCGGTGTCAGCCAGTTGATTAGGGGTTAATCTCACCCCTAATGGGCCACTGACAGTGGACCCCCCCCGGCTAATTACCCTGTTAGGTTAACTGAGTAGTTTAACTGAATAATAAACCCCCACAGTCACAAACATGTGGGTCCCCTAGCCATTTAGTTTAATTAAACATGTTTAATCAGCTCTGGAGTCTATGACACCTGGGCCCCGCTGTCAGTTTAATTATTTAAGAGAATTATTAGAAATTCCAGTCTATGACAGGTGGGTCCAGGGGTATTTTCTAATTTAATTAAGTGTTTTATAAATAACAGAGGCTGACATGTGGGTCCCACATGTCAGCACTGTTCTGGATAATGTTGTGGATAATGTTTTGGATATTGTTTAAATAAATAATAAAAGAAAATCCTGAAAATCATTTAAAATGATTTAAAACTTTGAAATTCAATAACTTTTAAACCGTAACTCGGATTCAAAAACTTTATACATGAAAGTTGATCAGAAAAATATAACGAATACAATTACGCTATCCATAAGTCTACCACACCCCTCTAACACAACAAACATCGAACATTTCCCCTCCGGACCGTCTGTCCGATAAATTGTCCGGTACTGTTAGAGTGCCCGGATGAATTTATTCCGAACACGAAAGTTGTCCGGAATGGTTCAAATAGCACGGATACACCCCCCTTATGTTGTTCCGGTAACCACGACACCTCCGGCTTGATACTTTCCCCCTCCGGACACCCTGTCCGGTAATCACCCGGAGCCGGTAGTTCATCCCCAAATGAATTCCCGCTCCAAGCATATTGCATTGCACTACGTTAGAACCCCGTTTACATTTCATCTGTTATGTCTTGCATTTGTATTGCTATTATTGTTGTGTATTTACTGTTTCTTCCCCCCTTAATCTCCGGTAGACCCCGCTGCTGCCGTCGACTACACCGCTGCTGAGTACGACTACGTCGTCGACGACCCTACTACTACCGTCGAGCTTGCAGGCAAGCAGAGCCATTCTCTTCCCCAGATACCGCCTATCTTTCCGTACATTTCTTGCACTAGGCATTGTTACTGCTGCTGCTACGATTACAATCCTATTCAATTGCATAGCCTGATTTTTGTCGCCCCTTGCTGTACCTTCCTTTAATCCTATGCTGCCTATTATTACTTATGCATTATTCAGCAGTGTACCCTGCGCATTGTTAGCTAGGATTAGATTGAGGGCCGTGATCACTCAGGGGAGTGAACGCGGGTATTAATATTATAACTGCACAGGTACGGTACAATGCAGACACCGCCCCAGGCCCTATCTGGGTTATGCCTAGTCACCTCAAGTGTGAGCTATCGAGGAGTAATCTTCGTACTCCACTCGAGGCTGATTTTTTCTTACCGCCATAGGGTCTTGACAACGGTTGTCCTTAAAGGTAAGAAGTCGGGCGACCCAACGGTGCCCGCGAGAGGTATTGCGACGGGACGACAGGGAGGGCACGACCAGTGTACCGGTGTGTTTGGCCCCTGATCGTTGGCCGCGAAAACTACCAACCCACGAAAGTCGAGCTCCTCCAGGAGCACACGCGAGACAAGGTAAGGAGACGGTTCACCTTGTTGGTAACCGCAGTGACTTGGTGGGACGACGGGGCAAGCACCGATGTACTGGTGGTCCTGGCTGCTGTCGTTGTCCGCGGGTCGGTTAAGTCGAGGCAACGATAACGGTTGTCACGCAGGTTAATTAAAATGCTAAATGGTTCAGTGAATGTCTTGAGTTGGCTATATGCCATGTACGCACTACCTACCCGTGGGAACTACGAGTTATGGGCTCCTCCGCTTCTTAGTGTCGTCCGAGGACTCTTCAGACGTCAGCAGTACCGCGGCCTGCGCCGGGAAGTGGTGTTGTCTTATTTTCTCGCGCGGTGTGTTTTATTTGTATTTGCTTTAACTTCACCGGCCAGCCTCGCACCGTGCAGGAGTACGTCGGGGTTAGGGTCCAAAGCCCCGCGTACATAGGATATAGTCCGGCGGATGACCTCTCTGTTGAGTTTGAAAGATGGGCTATGAAGTGTCGGATAGCCTTGGTGGAGCGTTCCCTAACAAGGTTCCCGCCACCCTGGAGATCCGTGCGTGTAGCGTAACACAAGTGCACCCCTGCAGGGAAGATTGATCTATCGATAGCCGTGTCCACGGTAACAGGACGCTTTATGCTGAAGCTGGATCCTACCACTAGAAACTATTATTAAACTGTATGGTTCCGGGTTCCCTTCCTCGCGGGGATGTCGAGGAGGTGAATTCGGAGGCATTGTTAATTATTACAACTTATTATTATTCAATGTTGCAGCAACTTCTGCTTCATTGTTACTTTATGTTTTATATACACTGTGGGTTGATTCTTACCTCATGCTGTAAGACATCGTCGGAAGATGCTAGTCTTCGTTAGGCCTAGCTTCTTACCCTTGCTCTATATTTCTGTCTTCAGTCCACTATATACAGCCTCTTCATTCCGTTGATACAATGCATAATGCTTAGTAGCGGACGTAAGACTCGCGGGTATACTAGATACTCACCTGCTTTATTTCTTTTACTGTTTTTCCTGATCGGCCGCTGCAGCCGACGTTGGAGCTCAGGAGCAGGAGTACCCCGGAGGCGCCTACTACGATGTCGAGTTCCCCGTTGACCAGGAGTAGTACTGTGGATCCCAGGCAGGAGGCCTCGCCTTTTCGTTCTGTAACTCTGATGTGATTTGTGCTAGCCTTCTTAAGGCAAAACTTGACTAACTATGTCTGTACTCAGATATTATGGCTTGTATGACTTATATATTCGGGTCCGCGTGACCCCCCTCTATTGTAATATATTTGTTTATCCTTTTGTGTTTAGTGTTGTGCTGTGATATTACCACCGTGGCACCCTAATCTCAGTCGTGTACCCTGTGTGTATGATTACTGTACACGGTCGGATTTTGGGGGCGTCACAAGTAAATATATCTCGGAAAGGCTATGGAAATGCCTTGATAGGTAGGTATGGTGGCTGTTTTGAGGAAAGATATAAGGAGGTTTATGATGACAGAGCGTATCATGCCAAGGGTTTGGATGTACCGGCGAAGGTGGACACCAACTCTCGGAGTGAGAAGAAGGCAATGCACGGCAAGGGAGAGGCTAGAAAAATATGGGAAGGTGGAAGTGTCAACTTTCAATACTTACATTAGTTTGAAGAACTCATGCACTTATTATCGGTAACTCTCAATCTACTAATGGGGTTCACAAAGAGACAAGAACCCCGAGGAGGAGTGTATGTGGGTTTAGTTATCCTTGCGCATCCTCGACTCATGGTACGTGAGTGTTCTCTAATATTCGATCCCTCCAAAGATTAGTGATCCATCTAGTAGCTAGAGTTCTCAACTAGTTTTGTAGGTTTTGAAAATACACACGGATTTCACAAAATACGACACCTATCACTAATAGGCTAGAGCTCTTGACACCAAAAGTTCAAACATTACTCACAACAATACCTCAAAACTATTGCAAGTTACTACTAAAATTAAATAGCAACCTCAATTACCTACTTTCAAGACAAGACACAACTCAGTGCAACAACCAACTCTTTTTAACAAGATAAACATGAAGACTAAAAAGAGTTCCAGCAACAAACTAAAAAAAGCCAAGGCTCTTGCTAAAGACAAACTAAGACTAAAACTAAACATGGCAGCAGCTATGAAAAGATAAAGAACACACAACATCAAAAAGATAGGCAGGAAAAATTCTATGATGTGTTCTAGATTTTGAAAGTGGAGAGTGTTTCTTTCCCACACGAAGTAAGACGGGATCTAACTTGTTATGAACAGCAAGCAAAGCTAAAGAAAACTAAAATTAAAACCTAAGAGCGAGACGCTCCAAGCATAGCACATAACGCATGAAGTGATAAAAATATAGTGAGACGAAGGACGAACTGATGATTGTTGATGGAGAAGGGGATGCATGGGGGTATCCCCAAGCTTAGACGCTTGAGTCTCCTTGAATATTTATTGGGGATGCATGGGGGCATCCCCAAGCTTGAGCGCTTGACACTCCTGGATCTTCTTTCATCATCTTCCATCGCACACTTGAAAACTCCCTTCATACATAACTCATCATAAGCTGATTAGAGAGGTTAGTACCCTTAATAAAATAATTTTTCCTCACTGTAAATAAAGATATTCTTGAAGAGCTACTGTTTCTAAAGAGTGCCAAAAGGTTTTTGCAAAGAAAAAGCAAGCTTAAGGTTTGCAAAAGTAAGGAGAGACAAAACGTGGCAGAATCTGTGAAAAACAGAACAACATGTAGTAAAGAATTGTTTAGGGACACTTCTGCAACTCAAATCAAAAAACGCAGAACATATGGAAGTTTCGTAATCGTATAGATCACGCTGTGTAAAAATTTCAGCTCAAAAAGATGAAATGGGATTTTTCTGAAAATTTTCTAGTCACGAGGACAGAATCTGTTTTCTGGACAGCATGTCACAACTTTTACTTCCCTTGCCGTAAGAGGCTATAACTTGGCACAAAGCTGAAAAATAAAGATACAATGATGTCTCTACAGTAGTAACAAACATCAATACACAACAAAAGCAAAAAGAAAAACCTAAAGTCGTTGCGGGCTGCCTCCCGAAAGCGCTTTCTTTTATGCCTTTAAGCTAGGCACGATGCAAAAGAAGAATCAAGGGTCTCCAAGATCGGTATCATAAAAACCTTCAAATTGATTTTCAATAAGCTAATTCTTCTTCTTACTAGGAAAGATATACTTACCTTTCGCCATACCGCGTAAGCGTATGTGCCTATTACCAATATCAATGAAGCCTTTCATAGCACGGAGGAAGTCTCTTCCGAGCACAATGTTACTTTGGTTTGGCTCCATGATGAAGAAATCCATTGTTGCATTCCTATGAAGGAATGCAACTTGGACTTCTTTTACCTTTCCTTTAATCTCTCAAATATCTCCATTAGAATGTTCATGATAAGATGATAATTTATCCATATCTAGCTTCAAAGAATCATAAACTATTTTTGGCATAGTAGAAACTGTGGATCCAATATCACAAAGAGCAAGGAAGCCTTGGTTAGAGATGCTAATCCTAACAAAGGGCTCCCAATCATCATCTATCTCCAACATTTCTTTCTTGTTGGACTTAAGTTCCTCTACTTTCCTCAAGTCTAGAGCATCCAATCTTTTTTTCAATAGTGGCAAGTCTATCTATGACAGTATCAATACTATGATCATAAAGAAAATAACTAGATAGACTATGCAAAATATCAAGAGCTCTAACTTTATCACACTCTAGAAAATCTCCTTTAGATATAATATCAATACACCACTTAAAAAGACCATGGTAAAAAATTCTAAGCACAATTTTTATACGTATCCAAGGCATAATTCTGTTATGTGCTTCAGAGATTCTGTCCCATGCCTTCTTCATATTTTCTCCATCTCTTTGACGGAAATCGAGAACTTCCGATTCCCGCAAAGCACCTAGCCCTAACATGTTCATCTAAACAAGGAGGACTACCAACAACAAGATAAACAATTTTTTTGTGATTTTTGATATAAGACACAAAGATAAAAACTGAAAGGTAAACTAACAAGACTAAAAAACAAAGGTAAAGGGTAGTGTGCAACTCCCCTATCTTAGCACTCGGAGTCCCCGGCAACGGCGCCAGAAATTTGCTTGATGGTGCGAGAGTTGATGGGTGTAGTCCTCTCGCCCTTCGTTGGTGAGCCCCAAGTGGAAGGCGTGATGCAGCACAGCAGCAAATTTCCCTCAGTAAAGATACCAAGGTTTGTCTCGAGTAGGACTCTAGAGATGATAAGTAGGTGTCCGCGGCGCAACTGACGCGGACCTGCACACAGACACAAATAACTTTGTTCCCAACGAAGTTCAGAGAGGTTGTCAATCTCTCCGGTCTTGTTGTTCACAAAGGATCAAACACAAGGGATAATGATAGCAACTGAAAAGTAAAAGCAGAAAAGTAAATAAGCGTGGAAACAGTAATGAGGATATGGACCGATATACGTGATGTTCACTAGTGATGTCTCTCTCCCAAAAGACGATAAAACTGCTATGCGAGGTAAACAAATTACAGAAGGGCAATTGACAGGATTATGAACGCACCGCAATGCTAACTATGCTACAAAAGAAAGGAAGAGGCTCAAAAGCACGGGAAGTACGCGAAAATAAGTAGACCGAAATCCAACTGCATCTACTACTAATCATCTACCTTGAGATATCTATCCAGAACATCTCCCTGGTATTAAGTTGCGAGCCCCACCCAAAGTGTAAACCCAAAGCAACAGACAACTGCATTAAAAAGAACTTTGCGTAAAGTAAACAATCCTTGCAACCGCGGTTACAAGCACCGTTGTTTTCCCCCTTGTTGCAACAACACATCCCGTAGACTCATGTTTCTTTCACTCAAGCGTGTCATCGGGGGGCATGAACCCACAATCGAGCATAACGTTCCCTCATGGGGTTACTACCTACTAGTTGGCCAAAGCAATAAACAGCAACGGAGAACATGCAAGAATTACTTAGGAACAAAAATATAAGAGATAAAAACCAAATATATTACTCAATCACAATCTGAACATAATCTCATAATCCATCGGATCCCATCAAACTCAGCATAGCAATAGCAGGAAGATTACAAAAGTGCCTCGATCATGTAGGGCAGCTCACGAGGTCTAAACCATGATGAACAAAGAGGGGAGGAGAACATCACATAGCTACTGATCATGGACCCATGGTCCAAGGAAAACTACTCACGAGATATCCGGGGAGCATCCATAGTGGAGAGGAGACTCCCGGAGGTCGGCCCTCCCTCCGGCAGGGTACCGGGAAGAGGTCTTCTGGTGCTCCCGATCTCGGAAGCGCGGCGGCGGCGGAACAGAGGAGAGATTGCGAAAAAGGGTTCTGTCTTCGGAAGTTTCCCGTGACGAAGAATATATAGGCGAAGGGGGGCAGCCAGAGGTGGACCAGGCGCCCTAGGCGCCCCCTGGCGCAGCCCAGGGGGTGGCCGCCTGGGCCACCCCTGGCTCCCCTCTGGCCCCACTCGGGCTCTTCGCGAAGCTTCCTGTACGCTGTTTTTTCTTATATTTTTCCCGGAATTTTTCTGGCACTTTTTATATGGGGGAAAACTGAAATAGAAAAACAGCAGAAAACAGGAACTGGCACTGGGTTGCACTGAGTTAATAGGTTAGTCCAAATATGATCAAAAGTGTACGAAAGTGTATCTAGATCATAGCAATATCACACAAAACATGCATGGAACAAGCAGAAATTGTAGATACGTTTTGGACGTATCAATAGCTGTCTGTTGATTACTGTAAATGCTTTGGATCGTTGAATGATGCGTCGGGATTCTGCGACGTCTCGTGGTATAGTGCCTTCGATTAGGAATCGAAGGAACGGTTTTGCCCAGGCTGGGTCTTCGAGTGCGGCTGGCTCTGCGACTTCGGTTGCTTGGCTGCTTGTGTCGTCGGCTGTGCTCGCGGCCGCCACCTGTGCTGGTTCATTTGTGTCGTCAGCCTCTGCGACTGCCCCGGGCGCCGCTGGGTTTACTTTGATTGATCTCTGGCTGATGCTCTCGAGGAAAACGCCTGGTGGTACTGGTCCTCGGGTTAATCCGATGTTCGCGAGTTCATCAGCCTCTTTGTTATTTGCTCTAGAGTCGTAGTTGAGTTCGCAGCCGTCGAATGCTCCCTCTAGTGTGTTGTAGAGCTTCTGGTAGGCCATCATGTTGTCTGTGACTGCTTTGTAGTCCCTCATCTCCTGCTGGACGACGAGGTTGGGGTCACCGTGGATTGAGAGGCGAATGGAGCCGCAAGTTTTTGCCATGCGCATGCCATGGAGTAGTGCCTAGTATTTTGCTTCGTTGTTGGAGGCATTGCTGAAGTTGATCTGGAGGACGTATCTGAGCTTCGTTCCTTTGGTGGAGACTAGTAAGACCCATGCCCCGGCTCCTTGCTGTCTTTTGGACCCGTCGAAGAACATCGTCCATGAGTTGGACATATCTGGGGGGACGGGTGTTTGGACCTCTGTCCACTCGACCAGGAAGTCTGGGAGTACTTGGGCTTTGATTGTTGTTGGGTGCTTGAACTACAGATCTCGCGGACTGAGCTTGGTGTTCCACTCAGCAACTCGTCCGGTCGCTCCGGGGTTGTTGAGGATGTCCGCGAGTGGTGCACTGCTCACGATTGTGATGGGGTGTTCGTCAAAGTAGTGCGATACTTTTCTTGAGGTCATGATGATGGCGAGTAGGAGCTTCTGGTAGTGCGGGTACCATTGTTGGGGCTTGGTGAGGAGCATGCTTAAGTAGTAGATTGGTCTTTGTATGCTCTGGACTTTGCCTTCTTCTGCACGCTCGACGATGAGCGCCATGCTGACTATGCTACTGCGCGCTGCTATGTAGAGGTACAGTTTCTCCCGTTCTTTGGGCACCGCCAGGATTGGTGGAGTCGAGAGGTTTTTCTTTAGGTCTACGAATGCCTTGCGGGCTTCCTCGGTCCACTCGAATTTTTCTCCTTTTCTGAGCAGCTGGTAGAACGGTAGGGTCCTTTCTCCCAGCCTATTGATAAAGCGTCTCATTGCTGCGAGTCTTCCTGTGAGCTGCTGCACGCCTTTGATGTTGGTTGGCTTTTGCATCTTGGCGATTGCTTGGACCTTGTCGGGGTTTGCTTCGATTCCTCGGGCGGAAACCATGTACCCGAGTAGTTTTCCGGCTGGGACGCCGAACACGCACTTTTTTGGGTTGAGCTTGATTCTGTACTTGTTGAGGGCCGCGAATGTTTCGCGGAGGTCATCGAGTAGCGTGCTTGCGCTGTAGGTTTTGATGACAATGTCGTCTACGTAAACCTGGACGTTTCTGCCGATTTGGTCTATCAAACATGCTTGCATCATTCCTTGGTACATGGCTCCGGCATTTTTTACACCAAAGGGCATTGTTCGGTAGCAGAATACGCCGTAGGGGGTGATGAACGAGGTGTGCTCTTCATCTTCTTCCTTCATCCTGATCTGATTGTATCCTGAGTATGCATCGAGGAAGGATAGGAGGTCGCATCCTGCTGTAGAATCGATTATCTGGTCAATTCATGGCAGGGGGAAATGGTCTTTCGGGCGGTGCTTGTTGACAGGCCCGTAGTCGACGCACATCCTCAGCACTTCAGTGTCTTTTTTAGGGACCAGGACTGGGTTTGCAATCCAGGTTGCTTTCTTCATCTCCCGGATGAACTGTGCATCGAGTAGTCAGTTGATTTCTTCTCCGATTATTCTGCGTTTGGGTTCTAAGAATCGTCGCAGCGCCTGCTTTACTGGCTTAGTGTTTGGCTTGATGTGGAGCGCGTGTTCTGCAAATTCTCTCGGTATTCCAGGCATGTCGGCTGGGCACCAGGCGAAGATTTTGCACTCTTTGCGAAGGGAGGCTATGAGGGCGGCTGCTTGTTCTTCTGGGAGGTGGGCGTATACGCGGACCGTCTTCTCTTGGTCCGTTGTGTGAACTTTGTGGCTGATTGTGTCACTGTCGATGCAGAAATCGCGGCTGAATTATTTTGACTCGCTTCGGCTCGCCAGTGGAAAAATTCTTTTATCCGTCACCATCGCTATTTCTTCGAGTTGTTGTTGGCTCCGAACGTGTCGGAGACTTTGTGGAAATCTCGATCGCACTGGTCCGATTTGGTGAAGCTTCCATTGACTGTGATGACTCCTGCAGGTCCTGGCATCTTGAGTTTGAGATATGCATAGTGCGGAACCGCCATGAATTGGGAAAATGCTGGTCGCCCGAGTATGGCGTGGTACTGCGACTGCCCGTCGAGCACTTCGAACTCAAGGACTTGTCTTGCGAAGTTGCCCTTGCTACCGAAGATGACGTCGAGCTCAATTGTTTCGATGGAGGTGGCTGCTTCTCCTGGAACTACGCCATATATTGTGGTGCCTGACTTCTTCCAAACTGATCGTGGGATCAGCATCTTGTGTAGGGTGCTGGTGAAGATTATGTTTAGGCTGCTGCCTCCGACCATGAACACTCTGTCCATGTCGTAGCCTCCGATCTAGGCGTCAAGGACCAGGGGTGCATGCCCCGGCCTTCGGACTGCGGGCAGGTAGTCGCTTTGAGAGAAGGTGATGTTGGTCTCTGCGCCACACAGTTGGTAGATTTCTGCTATCTTTAAGTCCTCGGCTGCTCTGGTCTGTAGGGTGCAAGCGTCCTGCTTTTATTTTGAGGGTCTTCCTTCTTGCATCATGCATACTCGTCCGTGGGACGCGGGGTATTGTATTTCTGTACTTGGTACCGGTGATTTCGTGTTTCTTTGGGTGCGCTTGGCTTCACGCTGCTTTTCCTCCTTTAGGCGGTTAGAGAGTTCGGTGAATAAGCGACAATCTCCTAGGGTGTGGCTTGCTCTGAGGCGTCCCCAACCGTCTTCGAAACAGTGGATCGTGCAAGGCCCTTCCAGTTTCTCTCTGGCTATGAGCTTACTGGAGCCAGCGTGCCTTCTTCTCCTTGAGACTTGGAAAATCTGCGAGTGCTCTTCTGAACGGTCGTGGAATTTTGGGTCGAGCTCTATCACGTCGCTGAGCGACTTGTTCCGGATGAAGTTGGCGAATTCATCTGGCCTTCGATCTGGGTCATAGTACTCTCCGGTCTGGGTTTCCGAGTCGTTGTCTTGTCGTGCGCCGGCAGTCCGGGTGGCGGCGGTTCGTCGAGTGGCTGGCGAGTCTTCTATCACACGTTGTGACTCTTCGAGTGGGAATCCCACGTAGAGTCCCCGCGCTTGCCTTCTGGGTCATCGATTTCTTTTCCATCGACGGTGGATCTGGTAGTTGTCGAGATGTTGGGCTCGATTCAGCTGCAGACTAAGTGATCTTGATGGGACGATGGAGATGCTTGTGGTGAACTTGAACTCCTTCAGCGGGTTAGATCTGGCTCTAGCCCTTGAGTCGTGATTTGCTGACGACGGAACCGCCGAGATCATGATTCCAACCTGTGTAGTTCCCACAGACGGCGCCAATTGACAAGGATCAGCCTCGGCAAATCCCATGGTCAGAGACCCTGGGTTGATCATAGAGAAGGAACAGGTTGGACGATATTCGTCGGCTAACAGGAGAAGCACTTCCTGCTTGATATTATTGCATGAGGGGGCGATTACAAGGGAGGCCAAGGCGAGTTCTCGCAAGACCAGGAGAGTGGATTGGATGTTGGATCTTGAGACGTCTCCCCTCCCAGCCTTTATGCACTAGGATAGGTATCGGGGAGTCCGTCCTAGATTACAGCGATAGTTTCCTAACTCTAGTCTTGCTTTGTGCGCCAAGTCGTGCCTTCCATATCAGTCGTGGACTCCTATGTCGGTGCCTTGAGTGCACCAGTCGTGGGCCTATCGAGGCTTTCCAGCGGGCCTTCTATCTTCATATACGCCAGATATCCTCACACGCAGGAGTCGTGGGGTCACCCCCTCGTCAACGGTTGTCCCGTGCGCCTGGACATTGTTGTAGACCTTGGTGAACGGCATGGCTGGGAAGAGGAGGAACGGGGAGGAGGATTCGCAGTGTTTGTTTTTTGCGAATGATGAGGCGTTGGAGTGCAAAATTTAAAGGGGAGCGGGAGCAACATCTTCGCAGCGCACGATCCCCTTCTCCAACCGGCAATGGCGATCGTGATTGCGCCCGTGGGGATCGTGGCTTCGTGCGTTTTTTAACCGTCCGAATAGTGGAGTAGGGCACTTGGCGCTTCGCTTGCGTTGGGAGATCGTGGCCCCATAAATTTCGAGGGGCGGTTCTTAAACGAAGCAACTGAAGAGATCACAGGCGAACCGCACCTCTTTCGTAACCGAACTGCATTGCTTTTTTCTCGTACAGAACGAGCCGGTGTTGGTTTTTGTCTATGACTTGTGGGATGAGAAGTTTATTTTATACAATTCGTTCCGCTGACTCGTGGGCCCAATTGTTGTAGTCATTAATCTCCCCTTCCTCCTCCGTTTCTCTTCGTCCCCTCCTCATTCTCCCCCTTGCCTGCAGGAAAACCCTCCTCGCTCTCGCGGCGGACAGGGACGACGCCTGCAGCCGCTGCCGTTCGCCGCCGTTTGCTCCGTCGTCGTCGTATTCTTCTGCCTTTCATCACAGCATTCCACGGTAAGCCCCTCCCGTCTCTTGGCTCCATCGCTATTCTCTACACTCCCTCGATTTCGGCGTTTTGTTCCTAGGGTTACTTTTGTAGAGAGCAGCATCCTATCGTTTTCAGGTTTTTAGGGTTCCTAGGGTTTTAACTATCGTTTTCCAAGCTCGAATCGCAACATGTGTTTTCTTAAGAAAGGATGCGGTCTTTTGTTGCCTTGAAATCCTAGCAATGTCCACCTAGTGTTTTTTTCTCTGTACATTTTCAGGTTTGCTGTCTAGTGTTTGATTATTATCTTTTGTTGTTCGCAGATTTAGCATGTCTTCTCCTACTAGAAGATGTCCAAGGTTTGGAGGAAAATGTAAGTGAACTGCTTTCTCTTATCCATGTTCTCGTTTTTGTAATTCTGCTTCATGCTGATTCTTTTTCTTTTGCTTTTTTGGTAAATCTCCTTCAGATAATACAGCTTCTTCATCTCCCATTGATGCCTCACCAATCAGCATGTCCGCCCCATCTGGTATTTTCCAATGTCTCCTTGCCCCCTTTGCCATAATGTTGTTAGGACAATCACACCACATGTAAACTTCTTGCTCACCAGGAAGAAGGGGAAAAATCTGATAGCACTCTTTTTGTTATGGTAGAACTGCATGTATTTATTTTCTGTTTGTACACCAAAGTGATCTGCATTTTATCTTGTTTTTGTTAATTGCTCTTTTCGGAATGAAATAGTGCACTGCGTCATAGATTTACGTACTAATGTCCATGTTTAGACATGTTTTGGCAAATTGATATGAACTGCCGCTAGTTAATTGTTTTCAAATTTTCTTCTCTTGAAATGAACTGCATTAAGTTTTTTAATTGTTTTATTATCTTTAACTTGTAATAGTGCAGTGCATTTTTACATTTTTTATATGTTAATGAACTACATTAAGTTATTCTGTTTCCATAAATCTCCTATCTTTTTTTTGGTAAAGGTGCACTTCATTTTGCACATTGCTTTAGTTTTTTTTTGCCTATCCCATATATATTTGTGGCCCAATTTATATGAGGTGCATTTCGTTTAGTTTTCCCTCTTACACAGATATATTTTCTTCTACGTACAGTTTTTTGCCCTGACGGGTCTGGTGGTGGGGGTGTTAACTATTTGATTACGCGTTATTTCACAGAGATGTTGTCGGGGACGAGACATCTGGTCAGGGTAGCATGCTACCTAAAATAAGTGAAACCCAGTCGCAATCTGTTGACGGCACAAAACCAGTTACTCAGGATTGGATGGTGCCTGATCAGATTGCAGCTGACACCGAGAGGAAAAGGCAGAAAGCGATTGCGCTTGGTAATCGTTTTCGAGAAGGAGCATAAGGCCAAGTAGGATCATAATCCAAAGAGAGTAAAGTTTGATGAGGGCAAGGAGATAGGAAGGAGGATTGCATACTCAAATATGTCTGCTAAGTTTGTCCCTTCAAAGAATACTGTGAAGAGAAAACTCAACAATGTTGCAGAGGAAGGGTTAAGCTCTCCACGGCGTAATCCCCATGTTGATTACCCAAAGAGGCCCAATTACGCTGAGGTTGATTTGGATCGGGTTCAAAGAAAGCGGCCATGTGCTGACGATTACTCTGGTGTTGACTTTGATCCTCCATCCAAGCGTGCATGTGGAAAGGAAGATGCAGAAAGGCTTGACAACGAATCTGGTGTATAGGCTTCTAACGGGGAGGATATTGATGCTACGAAGGTATTTTACTGTATAAATGAAAGCCTAGTAGTTTACACTGCATTTGTATAAATGTACTATATACAAATGCATCTTTTCTATATGAGTTTTTTAAGGGAGCTCATTTTTTTTATTTTTTTGAACAAAGCGAACTGCACTCTTTTTTACTTGTTGGACATCGCATTGTACAAATGGAGTGAAATTGAATCTAACGGCATTGCCTATGTAAGCAGAAGAGAACTGCATTCTTAATACCACATTCTCATCTCATCTTGTTTATACAGAAGAGAACTGCATTTTTAACATCACATTGGCAAACTCATTTTATTCTTACAGAAGAGAACTACATTTTCAACATGACTTTCAGACGCTAATGTGAACTGCATTTTTAATTCCCTTTTTGGAGATTGGTAAGAGTACCAAAAGGAAGAAGTCCGAAGACGATGCTACGGGGGAATGGCTGTTCAACAAGACTGTTCGGATGTCTATCCCAAATGTATGTAAAGCCGTTGATAAGTTGAAGGAGCCGCACATAATTTTGGTTCGGAAAGCAGGTTTCGGTATTGTTTTCAATCTGAAAGTGAAGAAAAATGTGTCTTGTGTGCTTATGTGCAAGCTGATGGGAAAGATCAACCCGAATACGATGAAACTGGACTGTGGACCAAACAAAGTTCTGGAAATCAATCGTGAGGTTGTTCATCACATTTTCGAGTTCCCTATGGGTACTCGTACCGCTCCCAGGCCTGCCTAAAGCGGCCATGATGATTCTCTGGCTACTCTGAAGGATGAGCTTGGTTTTAACCGTTCCCTTAGCATAGACGTGAAGGACCTTCTTGTTCTACTCGGCAACCTCGTTGAGGACCCTGCGAAGGTTGATTTGTCTTTGAAAGTTTTCTTTCTCATTGTTTTTCAGAGCTTGCTTTGCCCAAGCCCTACAACTCGGTTGTCCGGGGTAGCTGCCATGGTTGAAAACCTGAACTTTGATTCCATGGCTGAGATGGACTTTTGTCAGCTAGTTGTTGATGAGCTACAGGCTGTTGTGTACAAGTGGAATTCTGAAGGGAGCAAGCAGAACTGTGCCGAGGGCAGCACTATTGTGCCCCTGTTCATGTACCTTGATTGCTTGAATCTTCGCAATGTATCTGCTATGCATAGACGCACGCCACGCACTGCAATTCTGTCCCATCAGGAGTTGAAGAAGATTTCACAACGCTCACCTTATTATAAGGGGAAAGATCGACCTGGATACTAACAAGTTTGGCAAGCTGCCGGTATGTTCACAATTCATTTTTTATGTTTGTTATTATTCCCCCTTTTTTTTCTTCGCCACGCTAAATGTGGACCTCTTATGTACTTACATGTGCACTGCTTCCTTTTTGTTATTTTTCTTAGTGGAAGGCGGTAGGGGACATTGTGTACAAGCGTCCTGCAGCTGCTGGACTGCATGTAAACTTTTGTGAGACTCTTGCTAGGGGTTCTCCTATCCGACGGGTTGATGGTGATGCTCGGGGTTCTCCACTCAAGCGGGTTCATGGTGCTGCTAGGGGTTTTTCTGGCGAGGCTCATGATGAGCGCAATATTTTCGTCCAGGTTGACGAGCTTCCTGACAGGGTAATTAATTTAACTTCTGAAATCCCAACATCTTGATCTAGGATGAGGAATATTGCTGGGCTGTTTACCCCTGGCAAAGGACCTTCTGAAGCAGAAATCGATGCCGCTCACAACTTTGATTGTGGGCAGCTTCAATTCCTTAAGATGTCAGTTACGAATGTCAGGTCTTCATTTGTTCAGTTTAAGCATTCTCAGGATGACAAGTGCGCTAGGTACGAGCAGGAAGCTGAGGCACTTGCCCGACCGTGCTGCTGTTGATGAATGTCCTTTTATCTCATATGTGAACTGTATTTTTATTGACTTTTTCTTTCTTTTTATATTTATATTATTTTTTGTGTGTGCCATTGACCATTTGTTTTTGCGCTTTTTTATTCTTGCAGTGCGGAGGAGAGTCTTCTAACGCAAACGTGCGCCGCGATAGTGACCCTCATGACCACCTTGGTTTTGATAGGCCGCAGTCCCCTATTGTTGATGCTGCCAGAGACAATCCTGTTGACGAAGGTGTCATAGACAAGGTTTGTTTTCTTTTGTACCTTTCTACTGTATTTTCATTTATTTTATGTTTCTATAGTGTCCAAAACAAAGAATCACATGCGAACTAGCAGTGGTAGTGAACTGCAGTTTATTCTTTTGTAGTTCAAAAACAAAGAATCATACATGCATCAGCAGCGCCAGTGAACTTGCTTTTTCCAGCAGTGAACTACAATGATTTTTTTTATAGAACAACATTTGTTTATAAATTTTTATTTAGGTTTTTGTTTTTTTAGGATCGCGAAGCACTTGTTAGTCCATGGGAAGGAAGCAGAGGGTGACGCTGACAAGGTTGTTGAGGCTGACGAGTCTAAAGAGAGGGAAGGAGACGCTGGTCCGATGAGAATAGAGAATTGCATTCATTTTATATTGACGCATGTTGCATTTTTGTTTTTTTGCTTTTTTCTTTTAGTGAACTGCATCACCATCATTTTGTTTAATTTGATTCTTTTTAATTCATCAGGACCGAGGTTTAAATGGTAAAATCCATTTGGAGCGCACTACGGAGGCTGACAATGTAGAAGCGAGAGAAGGATATGCTCGTGTAGGGAAGGCTGACAAGGTAGGGGCTGCCAGTGTGGAGGTCGATGAGGCAGATTGCAGACAAGGAGGCGAGGGTTCTGTCGAGCCTGAAAAGGCAGAAGAGGGAGAAGGAAGGGAGGATGTTGTTGAGGATGATAAGCCAGAAGAGACCGAAGGAAAGGAGGATTCAGTGGATGCTGATATGCCAGAAGAGAGAGAAGGAGCTAGACCCGTAGATGATGCTGCGGGCACAACTGCTGGCATTGATCCTGTTGCTGGGCCATCTATAGTGTTGTCTGGCGATGATGTGCCCGAGAATTTCTATGTTGCCCCTCGGGCCACCGAGCAACCTCAAGGCAACATGGCTGAGACTCGATGTCCCAGCTGAGACAAGCAAAGCCCAGCCGAGATAGTTTTGATCGGCTCTGAAGAGGAACAACCAAGTCTTGTGCAGGAGATGAGAAATCAAGCGTCGCTGTACGATGACATCACTGGGCTGGATCACTTGACTCTCAGCGAAGATGTATCCGTGGAGCGGCAGGATGTGGACTCTGAAACCGAAGGTAAGCGAACTGCATTATTTTGTTCAAGTCTGGCTGAACCGATTGTGTTGTTCTATCATCTGATATCGGTTTTTTTCTCTGTTGTGTAGACGAGGAATTACGTGTTGTCACTTCTTCCAGTATTGATCCATCTCTTCTGAGGAGATACAATGAGTTATTTGACGCTGTTACAAGGGCTAGGATGAATAAGAAGAAGAAGTATGTTTTTTACTTGTCTTATACCTGGTTGTTTATTTTATTTTTTATTTTTTTAGGCACATGCAGCTTATTTACTTTTTTGCTGTGTTTTTGTCTTATTTTTTTGAAGGGATTTAGTTGCATTCAAGGAAGAGTTTGGGGATATTACTATCGGTCATGTTGGTGAGTCGTTTTGGGCATACAGAACGCTAAGCACGCGCCTCGCAAATATTGGTGTCTCTATGTTAGCTGAGAGGTTCAAAGGATCTCAAACGTTCATTGTCCCGTACAATCTATGTGTAAGCATTTTCATTAATTTACCCTTCTCCCTCAACTACATTTATTGTGCTATAAGTTTTTTTTTCAGTGGTAAAATTAACTTTCTGGCTTTGTCTTTTTGGCAGAATTCCATCTGGAACGTTGGTGCGACAAATAAGGCTCTTAAAAATATGTTTTCTACAAGTGCAGAGGAACGTGTGGACAAGAAAAACTTGGTATTCCCACTTGACCATTTTTCTTCATGTTTTGAAAAAAAAATTAGTTTTTACTTTTTCTCATCTTGTATTTTGTTTTATACCTTTTTAATACATATTATGTTTGCAACGTTCGATCCTCCCCCTGCATCAATGAAGGATGTGATTGGTCACTACTGCTTGGTTACTTTGAACCTGTCAGCAAAGCGTTTTGAGTTTCTTGACTCATACAATGTGCCTGACAGTCCTGCTGCAAGTAATGTCTTTAGGAAAATGGTTAAGAATATCAAAAAAGTTTGGAAAGACGGGAGTGCAAGATGTGATGAGCCATTGAACCCTCCCACGCTCGATGACTTTGTGTTGAGTCATGTCAACGTTCCACAGCAGGAAAATGGGTCTGTACTTGTTCTCCTATCTTTTTCTTCTTCTTTTTATTTTTGTGTGTGTAGCGATCTGCATTGCTTTACTGAATCCAGAAGCATCGCCTCCTCGAGTGAACTGCATTAATAATGTGTTATTTGTTGTTCTCCCCTTTTTTGTTTCTTTTGTATAGTGAGCTGCATTGCTTTACTAAATTAGTATCACTTCCCCTTTTTGAGAGAACTGCATTACCACCAATGTGTTTTATCAGTTGCTTTCTTTTATTCCTTGGTTATTTTCATAGTGAGCCGCATTGCTTTACTAAATTATTACCACATTTTTCCCTTCGTCTAGAACTGCATTAGCACCATTGCGTTATTAGTTGTTATCAATTTTCTTGGCTTTTTGTGTAGCGAGCTGCATTGATTTACTAGCATCAGAAGCATTTTTGTTCTTGAGTGAACTGCATTTTTGTTTTTTAGTTTTTTCGCAGGCATGATTGTGGATTTTTCATGTTCCAATTCATGCAGAGCTGGGATGGTGAAGCGTTTTCCAAGTTCGGCAATGAGCATATTGGCTACATCCGGAAGGCAATGCTCTATAGTTGGCTGACATCTTTGTATTGCTGCCTGGACTTGACATCCCTTTTGATTTTTAAAGAAGGTTATTACTTTTTTTAATTCGCACTCCTTTATTTATATAAAGTGAACTTCATTAGCATAGAAAGGGGAGGTCCACTTGTTTTGTTAAGTTTTTAGTATAATAAGGATATCTAATGTACGCGCATTCTCTCAATCATTTTATATGAATTGCATGCATGCTATTTTTGTTGCGTTGTACATCAAAGTGCACTGCATTTTTATATGTACCAATTGCCTTTTTCTTTTTTATCGTTTTCATACATCTGTGTCTTTCGGCAAAATGATATTTATATGAACTGCACTTTTTTCATCTGAACTGCACTTTTGCTTGCTTGTTATGCCCAAATGATATTATATGAACTGCATTAAGTTTTGTGTTTCCTTTTCATAGGAAAAGTGCACTGCATTATACATTGCTTTTAGTACGTTGCATTATGCCCTTTTTTGTTATTGAAATTCATGATTCTTTTTCATTTTGCTTATTTATTCCCTTTATGTTCGCAGGCTTTGATGAAGACGCGCACCAAGGTGGAATTTCACTGTTTGAAACTCAGGTTCACACTCCAACCATTAAAAATTGTGTCCTTGGAGAACCCCCTATCAAGCACACAAAGGAACCTGTGTGTAAGAGGACGAGGAGTGCTGCTGAACCTTCGAAGAAAGCCCTTGAGAAACCTGTGTGTAAGAGGACGAGGAACGCCCAAATGACAGTGACGATGTTATTCTGTCCAACAAGAGGGTTGTGCAGAAGCCATTGAAGTTTACAACCCCGATACAAAAGTTGCAGCCTGCGAGATTCAGCTATCTCATGGAAGCGACGAAAATACTGGATCTTGTCACGAGCCTTGCATTTAGGAAAAACACAGCCAGTTAGTTCTCGTTTATTTAGGTTTTTACCTCTCTTATTGTTGTAGCTATTTTCGTTTATTGTCGTGTGGTTTTATTTGTGTTCCTAATCCCCTCCCCACTCGTTGTTTTTTTGTGTGCAGGTCCTCGCTGTTCATGTACAGGAATCCTGTCGAAGTCTACTCTGTGACTGTGGACTACATGTTCTTAACTTTCACCAGAGCTAGTTACATGGACTCGGAATTGATGGACCATATCATCACGCACTGGAAGATCGACGAGCGAACGAATATGGTTTACAGATCCGGCGAACGCGTTCTTCTTTCCCCTCTTTTTATGATGGTATTTCTCTTTTTCTCCTTTTTTTATTTTTTTCTGCTGTAGGGAAATGTATTGCCAGTGTATAATATAAAGATGCTGCGCTATAGGGGTGAATTGCATTACTAGTGTATAATAAAAGATAGCTTCTTCGAATCACTTATTCAAGCGCAGAGACATACTGAACTGCATACAACTTTTCGTTCTTATCGGGACACTATGAATGCAATGCTGTAAGGGGGGAAATGCATACACAACTTCCGGATAAGTGTGATCTGTTTTCACTTAGCCCCACACCGAACTGCATTAATTTTTGTTGTGTTGTTAATTTTTTTATTTTTAGCCTTTTGCGTGGTGAGCTGCATTGTTTTGCTGACATTAGAAGATCTTTCTTATTTTTTCCTAGAGCAACTGCATTGATGACTTTTTGTGAATCACACACATTTGCAGTATGTGCTTCAAATGAATGATCACGCGAAGAGAGATGATAATGGAAACGTCGTGTTGCCCTTTGTGCACACCAATTTTAATGTTGATGATGCAGCAAGGCAGTTCAAACTTTATGTCCGTGATGACGAGAACCTTCTTAATTGTAAATTAGTAAGTTTCCAGATTTCTGGTTCAGCTTGCTTTTTTATATGTTTTTGTGCCATTTTTGCAGTAATCCTTTTTCCCTACTGAAACTTAAAAACACCTTTGATGAAAACCAATTCAGATCCTGTTACCACAGATGAAAGACCAGCATTACTCCCTATAACGATGAACAGGCACCGTAAGACCCTTAATATCCATGACACTAGGAGATACACCGGACCGGTTGATCAAACGACGAGGTGGCATAAGTCTGACTACCACAGTAATCGCACTGAAATGGTAAAATGATCCCTTTCTTCATCTTCTTTTTATTTTTTTATATGTATACGAGTTGAACGATAATTTTGTGATGCGTATTTGTTGCGTGCATTGTCTTTTTGCATTCACCAGATGATCAGGATGACCGCTTTGAAGAAGAAGGTTTACGGAGAAAAGGAGTACAAGAGAAAGGAGTCGGTAGACTGGGTCCAAGTTTCAAAGAAAGCTAGCTTTTTGGGTGCCCATGTACAGGGTCCCAATGAGTGCGGCTTCTTTGTTCTCAAGATGGCTCAGTTTTATGACGGAAAAAACTCTGTTGTGAAATTCGGGAAGCATAATGTAAGTATCTTAGTTTGTTATCTAATATAATTTTTCATCTTTTCTTCTTTTTCGCAGCACTACTTGTAGATGTTATTTTTTTCTAACAAATTGTTTGTTTTGGTTTATTTTTCTTTGTTTCATAGCTGAAAGATGATGTTGAGGACTGGAAGGCTGAGTTCTTGTTCCAGATTCTGTTCCACCCTGACAACATGGTCTGTGTGAGCGAGTTCCCGGAGGACCTAAAAAAATCTGTGCATTTTTCTAGGTGTTCCTCCAGAACCGAATTCGCAGGAGAAGGCTGAGGCATAGAATGATAGCATAGCCTTATGTGTGTTGTGTGTTGAGGTGTCTGGATCTGTAAAGCTTTCCCACTAGGACGTGTTATTTTGTATATATCCGGTTTACTTAGTTTGTGTTTTGCCTTTTGTGGAAGAGATCAATAATGCCATCTTTGTACATAAACCTAATTACATTAGTGAGCAATATTCTGTCTTTTATGTACATAATGGAGCACATTGGCTGGTGTAATTACAACATGTTTTGTAGCGCACTGCAATGCTCATATGAGTTGCAGCCAAGTTCTAAAAACATATGTATCTGGACCGCATCTAAATTTAATTTGTGAAGTGCAAAGAGGAATTCAACGTGTTTTTGTCACTGATATCCATAATTTTTGATTATATTATTGGAATAGAGAACTTCACATGTGTCTTCTAAGCGAGAGCTCAATTTTATATTTTATATGCACTAAGTGCACTGCACTGCATACATCATGCGCACTGAAATGTATGATCCAAGCGCACCGCATGTATGCATGAAGCATTGTTTCATTTTCCAGTTTAGCTTCTGTATACAGAAGAGAACTGCATTTTTAACATCACTCTATCCTGTAATTTTGTTCATAGAGAGGAGAACTGCAAATTAGCACATGCCACTAACACATTATTATTATGTATCGCAACCTGACGTAATTACAACATATTTTTTAAGCACAGTGCATTTTGAGCATATGACTTGCAGCCAAGTTTTTTAAAACATTCAGATATGCACCGCTTTTTTGCACCAAGCGCACTGCATAGTGTACATGAAGTGCACTACATAGTGTACATGAAGCATTGTTCTTACTCTATGAATACGGAAGAGAACTGCATTTTTGTCATCACACTCTTATTTCATTTCCTTTCATTTAGAAGAGGACTGCATTTTCTCAAGTCTACCAGTAGTGCATTTGAACACAAAGTACATCTGTTTTTATGCTATATCAATTAAATTGGTTTTCAACATCACATCTTTGAAGTATAATTTTTATGCAGTCCGCAGAACACAAGCTATATCTACTTTTTACGCCACATAAAAAGATGAAGTTAATATATGTAGAAGGTGACAATGTATCTGTGTTTTAGCTATGACCTGTTCCTGCTGCTTCTTCTTCAAGTGTGCACTGCATTTGTTTCCACGGTTGTTGTTGCGTCCGTCTTCTTCTTTTTGTATGTGCTATTCCTCGTAGTGCGACAGTGTGTCTGCGATGCTTTCCTATGTGCTTTTTCCGCATGCCTCTCCCATTTGATGTTGATGCTGCTTCTTCGTTGTCTTCATCATCTTCTTCTGCCTCGTCATCTTACTCTTCAGGTTCATCAGCATTGTCTTCTCCATCGGAGTCTTCTTCATCAGAATCTTCTTCATTCTCTTCTTCGTCAGCATCTTCCTCATGAGCATCTTCTTCCTCATCTTCCGCTTCTTCTCTCAAGGGGAAAGTTCTTGCATTATGCTTCTCTCTCTTGTTGCAGATGCTGCACAATCTTCTCTTTGTCATATCATCTTGTTGGTTAGCTTGGTGATCTGTGTCTGCATTTTCAGCTTGGATTTTTTTTAGCCTCTCCTCACACGTTCTTGAGTTCTGTCCCGCAATCTTATTGCATGATTTTCACATCCTCACTCCCAGCGGTCTTCCTTCACTGTCCAGTTCTGGCTCAGGCTTATTCTTCTTTTCTGGACCTTTATCCCTTGCTGCAGCTTTTTTATTTGCCGACTTCCTCTCTTTCTTTCTCCCTTTTGTGTTTGAAACAGGTGGTGGTAGAATTGTTTCATCTATAGTGTGAGCTGCACTATCAGCGGCATGTTCGCGCTTCTCTCCTTGTTCTTCACTCCGTGCAGTCTTGATGTTTTCTGCTTCTTCTTCTTCTTCTTCTTCGTTTAATACGTCAACTTCCTGTATTAGTGTTCTCATCCCATCTAAAGCTTTGTAGAATCCTCTATCCGATTTCACCCCCTATTTGCTAGGTCCATGGTTGTTTCTGCAAGTAGTCTCCCACGGCATAACATCGAACTTCCATCCGGAGCAGTTTGTTCATAGTCTCTGCGGTCAAAAGTTGCATTTTGCCGCGCGTTCCGTGTATACCTCTTCAATATGTACTTTTCAGGTATCTTGTCCACCCGCAACCGATCCAACATGCAGATGATGTGCACGCAGAACAGGCCTACAACAAAGAAAATTTTGTTTGTGAACTGCATTATAAATATGTCCTGGGTTTCTATTCTAGGGAACTTCACTAAGGTTTTCTTGTTGTTCATATCTAGCTACTAGAGTTAAGTGAACTTCATTATGTTTTTTGAGTGCGCTTTATTTTTGTTTTTCTTGTCACACTAACCTATGTATGTCCAGCGCTTGCATTCGCATTCGTAGATTCCGTACGTCACATCAGCGACAATCGGGAACTCATGTCTCGCCCAGTCAAAATCATCAGACTGGTTGTAGTGGCGCACCAAATATTTCGTCGGGTTGTTAGGGGACTGCTCCGATCTGAATGCAGTGTTGTGGTAGTGGGTTTCTTGAAGTCAGCAAATACTGCCCTTGTGTAAATCTTGGACAACTGAACCTCGAAACCAAACTGAGTAGTAGTTTTTATTTCCGTCTGTGAAACAAAGAAGCCAGTCAATTAGCTATTTTTCACAGGAAAAAATGAAGATTTGGCCTACAGTAGTAGTAATATTTATTTCAGTGAAAATATATGTTATATGAGGTAGCAATATATGTCATTTATGTACATTATGGAGCATATGCCCTGTTGGGGGGGGGGTCCGCCCATATTTTTGGTTAACAAAAACATAATTTTTTGTCTATACAGAAGAGAACTGCATTTTAACACCACACTTTCATCTTTTTTTGTTCATACTGAAGATAACTGCATTTTTTAAAATAAAAGAAGAATCAACAGTGGTTCTGAATCGCTAATCGAGCTTAAAATGTTTTCTTTTTTTCACATACCTCGTTAGCCATGGTCTCTGCATGCTCGATGCCTCTCCTCGTCTGGATGCATCTGTCCAACTACGACGCAAATATGTGTAGGTCGTGTCTTTCCCTGACAAAGTTCCTCTTCAATATCCGGTTTATGCTTTCACTTCTCTGTGTTGACGTCATCCGTGCACAGAACACCTCCTTATAGTAAGCTGATATCCATTATTTCCGTTCTGTCCAGAGGGCCTTCATAATTTCATCACTCTGTAGGTGATACTTCTCCCTGCTGAGATCACGCCAAGCGCGTTCAAATTCCGATGGCATCAATGGGTGGTTGAGAACTAATGTCAGCTCATTTTTAAATGTCTCATATGCTATGTACAACAAGGACAGGTGATCCTTGTATTTTTTTAGTATATGCCAACGGCATAACTTGTGCAGTGTGTCTATCAGTGTACTCTTTATCGCTGCATCCATGGAAGGGCATTGATTTGCATGTTTTTTTGAAAACAAGCAGTCAGTTATTTTTTAGAGAACTGCATTTTTTTTGTTTTTTCGCTGTTTATTTTTTGTTTGAATGTAATAAATGGACTACAAAAACCTAGCAGTGAACTGCAGTTCTATTTAAATCTATTTTGTTTTTTAGTTTACCTGTTAGTATGCAGATTGGCCGTTTGTTGTTCATGCAACGCAAGAACGTCCGGAACACCCACTCGAAAGATGGTATCGTTTCATCTCTAACAAGAGCCACTGCAAATATTGTACTTTGCAGGGGGTGGTGTACTCCAACGACACGCCTAGAGGCATGTGAAACTTGTTGGTCTTGTACGTTGTGTCGAATGTGACACAATGTCCAAAATCTTCGTAGGAACCCCGGCAGCTCGCGTTCGCCCAGAAGATGTTTTGCACACGGTTATCAACATCTTTGTTGTAATCATAGAAGAACTCCGGGTTTATTTGCTGCATCTTCTCAAAGAAAGCTAGCAGTTCCTTTACATCGTCCTCGGTTTCCTCCTTTGCGAACTGGTACTTCCTGCAGTTCAAAAGAAGAGCATATATCAGCATTAAACAACAAACAAGAACGCATAAGAGAACTGCATCAAGTAGACGAGATATGATCTAGTTTAATGTACGTACTTGTTCACCCAGTCATGGCTAGTGCATCACATAAAGTGTAACCCTCCAGACATTCTTGACAGGGTTGACATCATTTGCGTGTGCGTCAGGTTGTCGCTCTGCATGTCCTTTACCAGTTTATCAAGCAATGGATCTTCCCTCTTATGCGACTGCATGTGCAGAAGCATAGCTGGGCTCTCAATCATCTTGTGGTTGTGATTGATCTCAACATGTGCTATCACAAACACATCCTTGATTATTTTCACTCTTATTTTCGCCTTGCAGTCAGTTCTTTTATCTCGCTTTCTGTCATAATCTGCAACAGACTCCTGGTTTTTGCCCTCCCTTGAGCAAACTAAGTAGTTGTTCGTCTTGTACGCGCCCCTTTTCCATGTGCCGAAGCCTGCATGCCTCACATATGTGTTGTAGAACTCTTGTGCCGCTGCGAAAGAGGTGAACTGCATACCTTTCACAGGCACAAGTTCTTGTAGCAAGTTCTTGTTCTGCACCACAACGTGAAAATGTTTTTCTTTTGTTAACAAAGGACGCGCAGGCTGAAAAATAATTCCCAAGTGAACTGCAGTAGCAAGGCAATGAAGCTTACATGTGTGTATTTCTTATTCTCCACTGGTGTTTGCAGCTCACCGATGTTTATTGGGCATGGAGGAGTTACAACAGACCTGTGTAATCGAGGATCTCGAGGAGGCAGAAGTGTTGAGAACTGTACTTTTCTTGTTGCTTGTGTCCTTTTCTGATCTGGGTTCTGATCCTTTTGCTGTGTGGTAGGCGTCCTTGGTGGAATCCTACTGTTTCTGTGTTGATGAACCGGTCTCTCCTGAACTTGCTCTTGTTCAACAATTTTTTGTGGGGGTGCAACATTGTTTTGTGGAGGCGCAATATCACATGTTCTTATCTGCTGACCGAATGTTTCAAAAACGTGCGTGTACCTTGGCTGCATAACTGTTATGAGTTGCTCTTCATCGTCGTTTTGCTGCGCATGCTCCCCCATGTAGACTAGCTGATCTTCCTCCTCATCTTGCTTGCTATCTTCTTTTCTGTTTTCATTTTCGTCATCTACATCTTCATCCGTTGAGTATGCAGTCTTGTTTGTTGTGTGGAAAAAACCCCTAGGTATTTCTGGTGTTATCCTTGTGGCCATCTCCCAGTCTTCTCTCCCAACACATTTGAAGGGTTGTTTGTTCTGAATCACTCGCTGCATCTTCTGTCTTCTATGCACAGCCACATCCTGCATAGGAGAATAGGCAGCGAACTGCACTTTAGTATTCTGCAAAAATAGTGAACTACATTTCCATACTATATGTCATTCTATACGCAAAACAGTAGAAACTGCACTGCACTGCATTGTTACTCTGCAGTTCAGTAATTGTGTAACTATATTATTTTTTATATGCTAACCTCCTCTTTGAGATCAGGGTTGCTTACAAACTACTACCTAATGTAGTTCCTTGCACTGTACTCCCATGTAGTTCAGTTCAAGAGACAGTGCTCCAACATAATATCAGCAATGTGCACTGCATTGTTTTTACAAACTACTACCTAATGTACCATACACATGTAAGCCATGGGGAGAGCCGCGAATGCATTTGACGCAAGAAGGCACTTCATTGCAATAAACATAGCACTACATTTTTAATTTTCCTATCAACACTAGAAGCAAACTGCACTATATTTTAAACTGGGGGTGGGGGTGTTTTTGGTAGGCGAACTGCTTACATTGTCTTGATGCGCCACCCTCCTCTTGAGTGTAGTTCTGTTGTTCTGCAGATGCAGGTCGGAATGCTGTCGCCGTGCAGCCCACCTGCGTTGCAGGAACACATGAACTTTTTCAACTTTCTCCATTGTCGCCGGCGAAGGTTGGATGGGCGATATGACCATTGCAGTTCGCTCCCACGGAGATTGCGAGTTTGCCGGAGAAGGTCTCCTTGCAGTTCACTTCCCCCTTCCATGCATCACCGCGACTGGATGCTTTGATTTTTTGAACGGCGGCGGATCTCCCAGGCCAGAAGATTGGATCTGTGGCAGGGGTAAAGGTGGAAGGAAATACATTAGGTAGTTATCATGATGTATGCAATGTATGCCGCTGCCAGTGTAGCAGGAACATGTATGACATGAAGATCAAGTCATGAAGAGGTGGAAGTTGCATGTCAATATATCTCGGAAAGGCTATGGAAATGACTTGATAGGTAGGTATGGTGGCTATTTTGAGGAAAGATATAAGGATGTTTATGATGATAGAGCGTATCATGCCAAGGGTTTGGATGTACCAGCGAAGGTGGACGCCAACTCTCAGAGTGAGAAGGAGGCAATGCACGGCACAGGAAAGGCTAGCAAATATGAGGAGGTGGAAGTGTCAGCTTTCAATACTTACATTAGTCTGAAGAAGTCATGCACTTATTATCGGTAACTCTCAATCTAATAAAAAGGTTCACCAAGAGACAAATACCCCGAGGAGGAGTGTATGAAGGTTTGGTTATCCTTGCACGCATCCTCGACTCATGGTACGTGAGTGTACTCTAATATTTGATCCCTCCAAAGATTAGCGATCCATCTAGTAGCTAGAGTTCTCAACTAGTTTTGTAGGTTTTGAAAATTAACATGAATTTCCTAAAATACGAAACTTATCACTAATAGGCTAGAGCTCTTGACACCAAAATTTCGAACATTACTCACATCAATACCTCAAAACTATTGCAAGTTACTACTAAAATTAAATAGCAACCTCAATTACCTACTCTCAAAACAAGACACAACTCAGTGCAACAACCAACTCTCTTAACAAGATAAATATGAAAACTAAAGAGAGGTCTAGCAACAAACTAAACAAAATCCAAGGCTCTTGCTAAATAAAAACTAAAACTAAAACTAAACATGGCAGTAGCGACGAAAAGATAAAGAACACATAACGACAAAAAGATAGGCATGAAGAATCCTATGATGTGTTCTAGGTTTTTAAAGTGGAGCGTGTTTCTCTCCCACACAAAGTAAGACGGGGTCGAAATTGTTATGAGCAGCAAGAAAATCTAAAGAAAACTAAAAATAAAACCTAAGAGAGAGACGCTCCAAGCATAGCACATAACGCATGAAGTGATAAAAATATAGTGAGATGAAGGACGAACTGATGATTGTTTATGGAGAAGGGGATGCACGGGGGCATCCCCAAGCTTAGACACTTGAGTCTCCTTGAATATTTGTTGGGGATGCATGGGGGCATCCCCAAGCTTGAGGGCTTGACACTCCCGAATCTTCTTTCATCATCTTCCATCGCACACTTGAAAACTCCCTTCATACATAAATCATCATAAGCTGATTTGAGAGGTTAGTACCCTTAATAAATAATTTTTCCCCACTGGATATAAAGATACTCCTTAATAGATACTGTTTCTCAAGATTTAGAAAAGTTTTTTGCAAAGAAAAAGCAAGCTTAAGGTTTGCAAAAGTTAGGAGAGAAAAAACGTGGCAGAATCTGTGAAAAAAAGAACATGAGGTAGTAAAGAATTTTCTAGGGGTACTTCTACAACTCAAATAAAAAAACTCAGAACATACGAAAGTTCCGTGATTGTATAGAGCAGGCTGTGTAAAAATTAAAAATTTCAGCTAAAAAAAATGAACTGGTGATTTGATCCGATTTGTCCCGTCACGAAGACAGAATCTGTTTTCTGGACAGCGTGCCACAACTTTCACTTCCCTTGTCATATGAGGCTATAACTTGGTAGAAAGTTTGAAAATAAAGATACAATTATGTTTCTACACTAGTAACAATCATCAAGACCACTAAAACAGAAGTAAAAACATCTTGGGTTGCCTCCCAACAATCGCTTTCTTTTACGCCTTTAAGCTAGGCATGAAGATTATAAAAGATGCTCTCACAAAGATAAGAAATTGGAAACAAAAGAGAGCATCAAGAAGAAAAAATGAAACACATTTAAGCCTAACCCAATTCCTATGCATAGGAATCTTGTAAGAAAAGAAATCAAAGAAGCACAAAGAGACATGCATAGGAAGGTGGAACAAGAACAACTTTAAAACTTTCATCATAAAGAGAGGTGTTTTTGTAACACGAGAGTTTCTACAACCAAACTTTCCTCTCTCAAAATAATTTTTAGTAGCATCATGAACAACATCAAGAATATAACTATCACATAAATCATGTTGTTCATAACCTATAGGCACACTTGTATTGTTTTCAACATGGTTTTTAGGATCATAAGATAGATGCAACCCATCACATTGAGCTTTGATAAGATCAAAATTCTTCGGAATATGAGTTGGAGATTTCAAAAGGATAATAGGACAATCAATTGTGGGTGCAATAGAAACAATTTCATGTTTAACATAAGGAAATATAGCAAGTTCATCTTCGTAAGCATCATCCATATTGGCATCATAGTCATCAGCAAAGCAAGTATCAAGATCTTTAGAAAGGGATATTTCAAGTGAGTCCTCGGAATCATGGGATTCCTCCTCAAAGAAATGATTGGCCTCTTTTTGGGCATCAAACATTTTGTTTTAAAAATCATCAATATAATCATTGCAAACATAATTCTCAAAGAATTAATCAAGAATGGCAAAGTTTTCAGACTTGTGAATAGTATCGTAATAGTTTTCAATCAAAGAAGCAATCTCATAAGCACCCTTAAAAGCAACAAACTCTTCAATCCTTTCAACATCAAAGTAATCATAAACACCTTTAGCATAAGAAGATATGATCTCATTCTCATTAAACTCACATTGGAAAGGTAGGTGTCTACGATCTATATTAGAGAAACAAGTAAAATCATAAATTTGGAATAAACACTCAGCATTGCAATAAGAAGTTTGTATTTGGTCCCATAAGTTTTTCCCTTTCTCAGATAGGCGGTGCCGCGTATAATGAGTGTCGGGACCCGGGGTTAGCGTATGCAAGTCCCGCTACGACATAGTCATATGGAGAGCCGAGAACAGTACCCACTTGTCTATACAGACAAGGCCAAGCACATAACGTTCTCGGAAAGCATCGTACGTGAGGGGCATCCCATCCAGTCCGGATGATCAACTGAGATGGGTCCTCATCGTCCGCACACAAGTCTAAATGATATGGGTGATGAACTCCCATATTCACAGACAAGTCGCCTCAACCATACTATCGACTATCTCATAACTCTTACATAGACTTACTCCAGCCCGATCACTTAGTCGTTGTCTAGGGCGGGCTCGATCATACATCAAAGTGTGCATGAGACAGAGTCTCGAGCAATCGCATCGCGATGCCCCAAGCTGCGCACATCTAAGGGACACTTGGTGTATAAAAGACCGCCAGCCAGATCACAACTAAGTTCTTGTAGCAAGTTATTGTTCTGCACCGCAACGTGAAAATGTTTTTCTTTTGTTAACAAAGGATGCGCAGGCTGAAAAATAATTCCCAAGTGAACTGCAGTAGCAAGGCAATGAAGCTTACATGTGTGTATTTCTTATTCTCCACTGGTGTTTGCAGCTCACCGATGTTTATTGGGCATGGAGGAGTTACAACAGACCTGTGTAATCAAGGATCTCGAGGAGGGAGAAGTGTTGAGAACTGTACTTTTCTTGTTGCTTATGTCCTTTTCTGATCTGGGTTCTGATACTTTTGCTGTGTGGTAGGCGGCCTTGGTGTAATCCTACTGTTTCTGTGTTGATGAACCGGTCTCTCCTGAACTTGCTCTTGTTCAACATTTTTTTGTGGGGGTGCAACATTGTTTTGTGGAGGCGCAATATCACATGTTCTTATCTGCTGACAAAATGTTTCAAAAACGTGTGTGTACCTTGGCTGCATAACTGTTATGAGTTGCTCTTCATCGTCGTTTTGCTGCGCATGCTCCCCCATGTAGACTAGCTGATCGTCCTCCTCATCTTGCTTGCTATCTTCTTTTCTGTTTTCATCTTCGTCATCTACATCTTCATCCGTTGAGTATGCAGTCTTGTTTGTTGTGTGGAAAAAACCCCTAGGTATTTCTGGTGTTATCCTTGTGGCCATCTCCCAGTCTTCTCTCTCAACGCATTTCAAGGGTTGTTTGTTTCGAATCACTCGCTGCATCTTCTGTCTTCTCTACACAGCCACATCATGCATAGGAGAATAGGCAGCGAACTGCACTTTAGTATTCTGCAAAAATAGTGAACTACATTTCCATACTATATGTCATTCTATACGCAAAACAGTAGAAACTTCACTGCACTGCATTGTTACTCTGCAGTTCAGTAATTGTGTAACTATATTATTTTTGATATGCTACCCTCCTCTTTGAGATCAGGGTTGCTTACAAACTACTACCTAATGTAGTTCCTTGCACTATACTCCCATGTAGTTCAGTTCAAGAGACAGTGCTCCAACATAATATAAGCAATGTGCACTGCATTGTTTTTACAAACTACTACCTAATGTACCATACACATGTAAGGCATGGGGAGAGACGCGAAGGCATTTGACGCAAGAAGGCACTTCATTGCAATAAACATAGCACTACATTTTGAATTTTCCTATCAACACTAGAAGCAAACTGCACTATATTTTAAACTGGGGGTGGGAGTGTTTTTGGTAGGCGAACTGCTTACATTGTCTTGATGCGCCACCCTCCTCTTGAGTGTAGTTCTGTTGTTCTGCAGATGCAGTTCGGAATGCTGTCGCCGTGCAGCCCACCTGCGCTGCAGGAACACATGAACTTTTTCAACTTTCTCCATTGTCGCCGGCGAAGGCTGGATGGGCGATATGACCATTGCAGTTCGCTCCCACGAAGATTGCGAGTTTGCCGGAGAAGGTCTCCTTGCAGTTCACTTCCCCCTTCCATGCATCACCGCGGCTGGATGCTTTGATTTTTTGAATGGCGGCGGATCTCCCAGGCCAAAAGATTGGATCTGCGGCAGGGGTAGAGGTGGAATGAACTACATTAGGTAGTTATCATGATGTATGCAATGTATGCCGCTGTCAGTGTAGCAGGAACATGTATGACATGAAGATCAAGTCATTAAGAGGTGGAAGTTTCATGGCAATATATCTCGGAAAGGCTACGGAAATGCCTTGATAGGTAGGTATGGTGGCTATTTTGAGGAAAGATATAAGGATGTTTATGATGACAGAGCGTATCATGCCAAGGGTTTGGATGTACCGGCGAAGGTGGACGCCAACTCTCAGAGTGAGAAGGAGGCAATGCACGGCACATGAAAGGCTAGCAAATATGAGGAGGTGGAAGTGTCAACTTTCAATACTTACATTAGTCTGAAGAACTCATGCACTTATTATCGGTAACTCTCAATCTAATAAGGAGGTTCACAAAGAGACAAATACCCCGAGGAGGAGTGTATGGAGGTTTGGTTATCCTTGCACGCATCTTCGACTCATGGTACGTGAGTGTACTCTAATATTTGATCCCTCCAAAGATTAGCGATCCATCTAGTAGCTAGAGTTCTCAACTAGTTTTGTAGGTTTTGAAAATTAACACAGATTGCCTAAAATACGAAACTTATCACTAATAGGCTAGAGCTCTTGACACCAAAATTTCGAACATTACTCACATCAATACCTCAAAACTATTGCAAGTTACTACTAAAATTAAATAGCAACCTCAATTACCTACTCTCAAAACAAGACACAACTCAGTGCAACAACCAACTCTCTTAACAAGATAAAGATGAAAACTAAAGATAGGTCTAGCAAAAAACTAAACAAAATCCAAGGCTCTTGATAAATAAAAACAAAAACTAAAACTAAACATGGCAGTAGCGACGAAAAGATAAAGAACACATAACAACAAAAAGATAGGCAAGAAAAATCCTATGATGTGTTCTAGATTTTGAAAGTGGAGCGTGTTTCTCTCCCACACAAAGTAAGACGGGATCTAAATTGTTATGAGCAGCAAGAAAATCTAAATAAAACTAAAAATAAAACCTAAGAGAGAGACGCTCCAAGCATAGCACATAACGCATGAAGTGATAAAAATATAGTGAGACGAAGGACGAACTGATGATTGTTTATGGATTAGGGGATGCACGGGGGCATCGCCATGCTTAGACGCCATAGTCTCCTTGAATATTTGTTGGGGATGCATGGGGGCATCCCCAAGCTTGAGGGCTTGACACTCCCGAATCTTCTTTCATCATCTTCCATCGCACACTTGAAAACTCCCTTCATACATAACTCATCATAAGCTGATTAGAGAGGTTAGTACCCTTAATAAATAATTTTTCCCCACTGGATATAAAGATATTCTTTAATAGATACTGTTTCTCAAGATTTCGAAAAGTTTTTGCAAAGAAAAAGCAAGCTTAAGGTTTGAAAAAGTTAGGAGAGAAAAAACGTGGCAGAATCTGTGGAAAACAGAACATGAGGTAGTAAAGAATTTTCTAGGGGTACTTCTGCAACTCAAATAAAAAAAATCAGAACATACGAAAGTTCCGTGATTGTATAGAGCAGGTTGTGTAAAAATTTCAGCTCAAAAAAATGAACTGGTGATTTGATCCGATTTTTCCCATCACGAAGACAGAATCTGTTTTCTGGACAGCGTGCCACAACTTTCACTTCCCTTGTCATATGAGGCTATAACTTGGTACAAAGTTTGAAAATAAAGATACAATTATGTTTCTACACTAGTAACAATCATCAAGACCAGTAAAACAGAAGTAAAAACATCTTGGGTTGCCTCCCAACAAACGCTTTCTTTTACGCCTTTAAGCTAGGCTTGAAGATTATAAAAGATGCCCTCACAAAAATAAGAAATTGGAAACAAAAGAGAGCATCAAGAAGAAAAAATGAAACACATTTAAGCCTAACCCACTTCCTATGCATAGGCATCTTGTAAGAAAATAAATCAAAAAAGCACAAAGAGACATGCATAGGAAGGTGGAACAAAAACAACTTTAAAACTTTCATCATAAAGAGAGGTGTTTTTGTAACACGAGAGTTTCTAAAACCACACTTTCATCAGGCCGTTAAACTGCTACGAATTCCTATTATTGTGCTGCTGTTATTATTTTGTTGCAACTTTGCATGATGATTGTAACAAATCCATGAGGCCTATTGCATTGATTCCTTTTGCGTTGCGTTAAGCAATGTTTCTACTTCAGTTTCATGCATTCACATGCCATATTTTCTTGCTGCATCATGTTTATATCTTGCTCCAAAGTAGCTATCCTTATGTTATTGTGTTGTTGTTGCTGAAACTGTTATTTTGTTGCAACTTCGGATGACGATTGCTTCGCAACCGTTCATCGGAATTGAGTGATTCCAATTGCATATTGTTAAGCATCATGTCTACTTTCATCCCCTGTTTATACATGTCATGTTGCTGCACTTTTGCATATAGATTTACCCCTGTTTATACAGGTTGTGCCCGTAACTTGTTTTGCTTGTATCTTTTTAACCGTAACTCCGTTTGGGGTGATCTTTATATGTAACTTGATTAGTTTTTCGTGTTCTTTGTGTTTATGCTATTTTTTGCTGTTGTTAACAAAGATAAAATATGGTTTAGGACAGAACAGTACCAAATCTTTTAATCATCGTGCGGCACTTAGTGTTATGCCATGTTAAATTGTGCCTCACTTAAATTGACTAGCATAGATAGTTTATTTTCTGCTTCACCTCTTGAATTGTTTGTGTGCTTTGCCATGCTTGCTTGAGTTTCCATGTTAATAACCGTTGTTTGATCACCTGTAGCTAAACAACTTGACCCACCGTAAATGTGCGGTATCGTCGTGTGTGACGAGTACTCCACTTAAATTGTTAGCAACCGCTCTCGACGATAGGTGCGATGTCTTGTGTTGATTCTTGTTGATGCTTGCTCGTGTTTGCCTCGTAGTAATAGATGCTTGCTCGTTGATTGATTTCCAGTGTTTACTTATTGTGTGCTTCCGCGGGTACCTCTCGGAGACGATGCGAGCTTGCGATCAACTACACCTTCGGAACCCTACTTGTCAACAGGCAAGGACTATACATTACTTATGATCCATTCTATTTCAACCAGCGGTTTGCATGCTAGTCTACGTTAGCTTCGATGTTTGATCCTACCACATGTTTACAGACTCTTTCAAACCGATACAGCCATGTCCCCTCCCAGCAAACCTTGTACTGCTATGTTACTATTGCTCGTTGCTCAGCCCCTGCTTAGTATGCATGCTTAGGATGCTACGATGTTACCCTGTTACTCTTTGGGTTGGGATATCACCTGATTATTATATTATTGTTGATGATATGATTATTATTATAAATGTTGACTATATTCGACGAAGGATGGAAGGTCTAGGCTATCCTGCCCCGACGCTTTGTTCCATTCGAGTCACCTAGGATCCGAGTTCCGGGTATTGGTTTTAAGACTGAGCGTGCCTAACCGCGTGTGGGATTTTATGGGGTCCCCTTTTCTTACCTATCTAGCTTCAAACATTTCTAGTGGTGGCCCAAGCTGATTTACCATTTGAAAACCGTGTGTGTGTCTGTCGGGTAGCTCCTGGCAGATATTATTTAAAATAAACCGGAGCAGTGAGGACATAGTTCCCTTGCTGGCCCATCATGACCGGCTGAGGACCCGGTTATCCCAATGTGTGATGAACCGGCAATCCAAACCTGGAGTCATACGGTAGAGACCAAATCGAGAGCGCGGCCGGCTCCTGAGCTGGGTGTCGTCTCACCGGGGGCCACCCGGATTTGTTCGTTGTTAGCTAGAGGGACCTGTCGTTTCGGATCACTTGGAACTAAATCATCAAATGGTTGCCTGTGATGGGTAGCAACTGAGAGTGATGGACGTGCGTGCGGAGCCTCGTAATGGGCAGTTGGTACACCCCTGCAGGGTTAAATCTTTTCGAGAAGCCGTGTCCACGGTTTTGGACGACTTGAGACCTACTCCTTGTTCATAGACAACAACAACTGAGATAATCCTAATATAACTTGATCAACGTGTGTGTGTGCCTTGACTGCTTCTTCTTCGTCGGGATGAGAAGAGGAGGACAAGGATAGGATAGGTGTTATGTTTGCGTAGTAGTTGATAGCAAGACTTGTTGGAGGCCATTCCTCATCGAATGCTTGGCTTCTTACCTTACTCTGTAGATCGTTAGCCACTTCATAAATGCTAGTGCGGCAGCAACCTCACCACTTACCCCTTCCTTACCGTAAACTACTAGTTGTCCTAGAATGACGAGTGATGAAGTCCTTGCAGGGTCAGATGACCACTACAGTTGGATGCTGAGTACCTCTGTACTCATGATACTACCCCAAACTCTTTTCAGGATTCTTGATCGACAACAGGTATGGTGATCGACGTTTCATGTGGAGACTCGACGACGACTAGTTAGGCGGGTCCCGGCGGAGGGCCTGGACCCGTGTGGTTATGGGATCGATGCTTTTCTCTTTGCCAGTAGGCTTTTGCTTGTAGTGTGTACCCAGACATGTATCTTCCGCTGCTGTATTATATTTGAGGCAGTTATATGCCGATTGTATGATATGTTGTATCCTTGTATCTGTAATGTTGTGATATCATGTTGGAAATCCGGGGCATATGGCTACGTCATATGTCGCGGTGGGACCGATATGTGCTTCGTCCCCGGATCTGGATAGAAACATCTAGATCTGGAACAGTACCGCATATCGGGCCTTACAACTTGGTATCAGAGCCTTACCGACCGTAGGATCCCCTCTCTGGCCGAAGTCGAGTCTAGGCAAAAACTATTTTGTAGTTACTAAGTTAGTTATCGGAGAGTAGGATTCTTTTTACTCCTTACCCTTGCTCTGGTCAGGACAAGTGTCGTAAGTGTTTTAAACTCTCACCTCATCCCCTTTCAAACTTTAGGATCTCGAGTGTGGGGAGCATCAGAATAGTTACAATGCCGTGCTTGCAGCGTATTGTCTCGATTCCGAGCTCAGGTGGGAATTCCTGTAGTACCTTTAGCTTCTCCGATTTCGGATATCATCTGGGTCATCCGTTGTATTCCCTCCTTTGCCCGGTGTTTCCACGACTTGCGTCGAAAATCACTATCCCTTGATCTGGTTTTCGCGATCGTTCTTCCTCTTGTCACTAACGGTTTCGTTTTTCCGACGATGTCGTCTCTCTGCGGAAAATTATCTCGACCGAAGTTCGACGTCGACATGGAGCAGAGTCCCTTGTTGGTGGTGTTGAAGATCGTCGACTCTCTTCTCTCCCCCCCTCTCCCCCGGATCTTCCTGGATCTCGGGATGAGATCCCTTGTTGGTGGTCTTGTCTGTAACAGCCCAGTTTTCACAAAAATTAAAAATTTTGTTTTCGGTGTGAATTGTTTTATTGTCTGATTTGTTTGCGGTGTTTGCATCCCCGATTTATTGATCGGCGATTATCTTCCCCCTCTTATCTCGTAACGGACGGAGACCGACCCTTGCCACCCTGACACTCGACCTTTGCGACACCGGGTTACGCCCGATCACCGTCGCGAAAACCGCACGAGACCAGCCGCAGCCAACGGAACGAAAAACCCCGTTTAATAATTAAACGGGATATTTTTATAGCGCACCAGAAAATGTTGTCGGAATGACACCGCAGTGAGGTACGATCGAAGAGCTCGACGCGCTGAGCGCGTGGTTCGATATTTCGTCGGAATCAGAGTCCGTATGCAACTTCGGCGGTCACGAACGTATTCACCGGACACGTGAGAGGGGTACCGAGGGCGTTTGTGTCAACTGGCCAGCCCACCTGCCTATATAAAGACCACCAGCCTCCCACACCCAATTAGGGTTTACCCCATGGAAAATTGCAGCCACCCCCTACTCTGCCTGAAAATTTACCCCCAAATCCCTCTCACCCTCGAAACCCTAGCCAACATCCAAATTTCAGCCATCAGATCTGAGATCTGTGGCTCAGATCACAGCCACGTGGCTCCCCAAGCCTCCCCCGCAGAACAGCCCCGCCTCGGGCCCCGCAGGGCCCGCCGCCAGCCCGCTCCGGGCCCGATCTGGGCTTGGAGGCCCTCTCCTCCCGAGCTCCACGGACGCCCGCCGCCAGCCGAGCTCCGCCACAGCCGCCGCACGCCGGCGAGCGTGCCGCTGCGTCGCGCGCACCCCGGTGAGCCGCACCGCGTGCGCCGCCCTTCCTTCTTCCTCCTTGCCTCACCTCCCCTCTCCTCCCTCTGCGCAGACCGCCGGCCGCTGCGCCATGGAGATGCCCCGAGCCGAGCTCACCTCGTCGCGCCGCCGCCTTCGTCGGATCCGGCGACCCCGCGTCGGGATCCACCGCCTGCCGCGCTCCCCTGCTCCAGCCTTCCCTCGTCCGCCCTCGCCTCGCCCCGCGGTACCTCGCCGCCTCGCAGGCAGGGTCACCGGTGGCCGCCGCCAGCCACGCCAGGTCGGGATCGGGAGGATCCCGTCCCAGGCCTCCTCTGCAGCCACCACGTGGGCCCGCGGCCAGGTCGGCCAGGACTCCAGCCCAGCAGCGGCCTCCAGCGCCAGATGGGCCGAGCCCGTTTGGGGTGAGGGCCCGAATCCTATAATTATTGCTGCTGATGTTGTTTTGTGCTGCTAATTCCCGTTAAATGGTAGCTCCGATGAACGTGCCCCCAAAACGAAAGTTGCGCAGAATTGCGTGTACTTTAATTCATCTTTTGTGAGCATTTGAATTTGAGCTCATCTTGATTGTGTAAATGTGTGCTGAACAGGGCATCAGGCCGTTAAACTGCTACAAATTCCTGTTATTGTGCTGCTGTTATTATTTTGTTGCAACTTTGCATGATGATTGTAACAAATCCATGAGGCCTATTGCATTGATTCCTTTTGCGTTGCGTTAAGAAATGTTTCTAATTCAGTTTCATGCATTCACATGCCATATTTGCTTGCTGCATCATGTTTATATCTTGCTCCAAAGTAGCTATCCTGATGTTGTTGTGCTGTTGTTGCTGAAACTGTTATTTTGTTGCAACTTCGGATGACAATTGCTTCGCAACCGTTCTTCGGAATTGAGTGATTCTAATTGCATATTGTTAAGCATAATGTCTACTTTCATCCCATGTATTGCTATGTCATGTTGCTGAACTTTTGCATATAGATTTACCCCTGTTTATACAGCTTGTGCCCGTAACTTGTTTTGCTTGTATCTTTTTAACCGTAACTCCGTTTGGGGTGATCTTTATATGTAACTTGATTAGTTTTTCGTGTTCTTTGTGTTTATGCTATTGTTTGCTGTTGTTAACCAAGATAAAATATGGTTTAGGACAGAACAGTACCAATTCTTTTAATCATCGTGCGGCACTTAGTGTTATGCCATGTTTAAGTTGTGCCTCACTTAAATTGACTAGCATAGATAGTTTATTTTGTGCTTCACCTCTTGAATTGTTTGTGTCCTTTGCCATGCTTGCTTGAGTTTCCATGTTAATAACCATTGTTTGATCACCTGTAGCTAAACAACTTGAACCACCGTAAATGTGCGGTATCGTCGTGTGTGACGAGTACTCCACTTAAATTGTTAGCAACCGCTCTCGACGATAGGTGCGATGTCTTGTGTTGATTCTTGTTGATGATTGCTCGTGTTTGCCTCGTCGTAAAAGATGCTTGCTCTTTGATTGCTTTCCAGTGTTTACTTCTTGTGTGCTTCCGCGGGTACCTCTCGGAGACGATGCGAGCTTGCGATCAACTACACCTTCGGAACCCGACTTGTCAACAGGCAAGGACTATACATTACTGATGATCCATTCTATTTCAACCAGCGGTTTGCATGCTAGTCTAGGTTAGCTTCGATGTTTGATCCTACCACATGTTTACAACCTCTTTCAAACCGATACAGCCATGTCCCCTCCCAGCAAACCTCGTACTGCTAAGTTACTATTGCTCGTTGCTCAGCCCCTGCTTAGTATGCATGCTTAGGATGCTACGATGTTACCCTGTTACTCTTTGGGTTGGGATATCACCTGATTATTATATTATTGTTGATGATATGATTATTATTATAAATGTTGACTATATTCGACGAAGGATGGAAGGTCTAGGCTATCCTGCCCTGACGCTTTGTTCCATTCGAGTCACCTAGGATCCGAGTTCCGGGTATTGGTTTTAAGACTGAGCGTGCCTAACCGCGTGTGGGATTTTATGGGGTCCCCTTTTCTTACCTATCTAGCTTCAAACATTTCTAGTGGTGGCCCAAGCTGATTTACCATTTGAAAACCGTGTGTGTGTCTGTCGGGTTGCTCCTGGCAGATATTATTTAAAATAAACCGGACCCGTGAGGACATAGTTCCCTTGCTGGCCCATCATGACCGGCTGAGGACCCGGTTATCCCAATGTGTGATGAACCGGCAATCCAAACCTGGAGTCATACGGTAGAGACCAGATCGAGAGCGCGGCCGGCTCCTGAGCTGGGTGTCGTCTCACCGGGGGCCACCCGGATTTTTTCGTTGTTAGCTAGAGGGACCTGTCGTTTCAGATCTCTTGGAACTAAATCATCAAATGGTTGCCTGTGATGGGTAGCAACTGAGAGTGATGGACGTGCGTGCGGAGCCTCGTAATGGGCAGTTGGTACACCCCTGCAGGGTTAAATCTTAATATAACTTGATCAACGTGTGTGTGTGCCTTGACTGCTTCTTCTTCGTCGGGATGCGAAGAGGAGGACAAGGATAGGATAGGTGTTATGTTTGCGTAGTAGTTGATAGAAAGACTTGTTGGAGGCGATTCCTCATCGATTGCTTGGCTTCTTACCTTACTCTCTAGATCTTTAGCCACTTCATAAATGCTAGTGCGGCAGCAACCTCACCACTTACCCCTTCCTTACCATAAACTACTAGTTGTCCTAGAATGACGAGTGATGAAGTCCTTGCTGGGTCAGATGACCACTACAGTTGGATGCTGAGTACCTCTGTACTCATGATACTACCCCCAAAATCTTTTTAGGGTTCTTGATCGACAATAGGTATGGTGATCGACGTTTCACGTGGAGACTCGACGACGACTAGTTAGGCGGATCCCGGCGGAGGGCCTGGACCCGTGTGGTTATGGGATCGATGCTTTTCTCTTTGCCAGTAGGCTTTTGCTTGTAGTCTGTACCCAGACATGTATCTTCCGCTGCTGTATTATATTTGAGGAAGTTGTATGCCGATTGTATGAGATGTTGTATCCTTGTATCTGTAATGTTGTGATATAATGTTGGAAATCCGGGGCATATGGCTACGTCATATGTCGCGGTGGGACCGATATGTGCTTCGTCCCCAGATCTGGATGGAAACATCTAGATCTGGAACAGTACTGCATATCGGGCCTTACAACAGCCAACTCAAATTCAAAGGATACGCCTATCTGGGCTGGAATCCACATCGTGAACCCGGCCGGTTTACGGAGGTGGTCCCAGAAGATGTGTGCAGGGTCCCAAGCCGGTCTGAATAGCCGTTCTTCCACTTCGCAGACCGTGCCACAGACCTACCAGAACTCCGAACTAATGCGACTCATTGAACTGAGAAGGGGTGAGTTAGTAGGTTGAGCGGGGGTCCATGTGCTCAACATGTGGTAGTACTCTTCGTCTTGGATCACCACACAAGAACTCGGGCTTAAGGCGGTGTTCAACGAGACAACCCACTGTGTACTCCTACACAGCCTCTCATCGTTCACCTTGTATTAGGGTAGATTCACCAACACAGTTTCACTTTCATCAACACCATGTTCTCTATCATCCCGACTCACATCAAAAGCAACCTCATTGTAAACTCTAAGCATGCAATAAGAAGTAACAGTTGCAGGGGCCACATGATATCAGTCAACTCCTATGTCATCTAGGATTGTGGTTTGCTTACTACTGTGACAAGGCGATAGGTCATGCATCGGATATGGGTTCAACTATGCGATAGAATCGATACAAGGTGATCTCCTAAACATGCATAAGCGAGACTGAGAGGGAATTGGGATTTTATAGATATGATCAATGGGGGTTTTCTTGCCTTGCTGACGAGGTTCAGTCACGGGGTCTGCAACGAAGGGGGTGATCTCGGGTTCCGACTCCACTTCTATCAGCAACATGACAATCATAGGATCAACATGATGTACAATGCACAATCACATGAATAAGATTGTATTGGTGATGTTCATGGTACTGATGTGTTGAGCATTTCATTTAAAAGGAGTATATTGCATTTGAAATGCAAGTTCAAACTCCATTTGATTTATCGATGAAATTAAAATGCATTTGAATGCATGAAAGTTTATTTGAAAAGCTTGATCATGAGGTGATGTTGTAAATGTGAGGTAAAGCCTCTGATGTGTGGATGAATCCATTTGAATTAATTGTGTTGCAAAGTCATTTGCAAATTCACTCCAAATTTGAATTTGAAAAGGATCCATATGCACATATGCCACTGTTCACCCGTTTTAAAATGGTCAAACATATAAACAAATTGCATATTCACAATCCTTGTATTTTTCTGATAATTTTAGACATATTATTTGTCCAATTTGGAGTTAAAATGAATTAGTTATGATTTTCTAAAGATTTGGCTATTTTCTGGATTTTCTTTAATTGATTTAATCAATTTAATCGACTTATTGCGCCAGGCTGACGTCATGCTGGCGTGTGGGGGGGGGGCTGACAACAGGGGCCCACCTGTAAGCCTCAGTGGGGGTGGGCCAGGGTTTAGTTAAGCTTGGTTTAAAGGCGCTAATGGAGGGGTTGTCTCCGGCGGCCACTATAGACGCCGAAGACTCGCCGGCTTTGCGATTCAGAGCACGGGGAGCCAAGGGGAGGGAGCCGTTGCGTAGCTTGTGCTCCCGCGCGTCCAGTAGACCCATTGGGGGGTAACTAGCGTGCTCCAGAGGTCGGAGGCGATGGCAATGGCGGCGACTGGGCTCGGCCAACGACAAAAACGCGAGGGAGAGCACTAGGGGAGCCATGAGAGGGGGCAATCGAGGCAGGAGGCTCACCCAAATGCGACGTGGGAGGCCGGCCCACCTGGGGTGGGCGGGAGGCCAGCCGGCTCGTTCCCGAGCTCGCTCCTGAGCGGGGACTCCAGCGGCGGCGGCTGTCTCCCGGTGGCGCGCTCCCACCGGCGACGAGGGCAGCGGGGCGGCTGTGGAGGCGAGGAATGGGCGCGGGATCTCGTGGATCCGGCGTGGCCGACCGGCTCCTTCAAGCGGCGGCGAGCTCCGTGCTCCATGGCGGCCGCGAGCTCGAGGCCCCTGGCCATGGCGCGGCGGCGCCTCGATCTCCGGCGGCGGACCTGCGAAGGGGGCGAGGGAGGTGGTGAGAGGAGGACAGAGGAGAGGAGAAGGGAGTGGGGAAACCTGGGGTGGCGCGGCGGCGGGGTTGCTCGCCGGCGGGAGGAGCTCTGAGGCGGCGAGGGAGATCTGCGGGAGGAGGAGCTCGGCCCAGATCGGGCCCGAGCGGGCTGGCGGCGAGATCCAGGGCTCTACGTGGCCCGGATGGCTGGAGGTGGAAGGTGGAGGGGCTGGGAGCGCGACGTGGCATGATCCGAGCCGCAGATCGGCCAGATCGACGGCTCTGGTGGCCTGGGGAGCTAGGGTTTCGGTTTGGAGGGGGGGTTTGCAGATCTGGAGGTTTGTGAGGGGGGTGGCTGCAAAAATTGCTTAGGGAAACCCTAATTTCCCAGGGGGGAGGTGAGGGGTCATTATATAGGGCAGGCTAGGTGGCAGGATGACGAAAATACCCCCGATGACCTCCGGTACCCCTCTCGCACGTCCGGCGATCGCGGTCGTGACCGCCGAAGGTGCATACGGACTCCTATTCCGACGAAACTTCGACCTACGCGCTCAGCGCGTCGAGCCCGTCGATCGCACCTCACTGCGGTGACATTCCGATAATATTTTTCGGCGCTCTATAAAAATATTCCGATTAATTATTAAACGGGGTTTTTCGTTCCGTTGGCTTCGGCTGGTCTCGTCCGGTTTTCACGACGGTGATCGGGTGAAACCCGGTGTCGCAAAGGTCGAGTGTCAGGGTGGCAAGGGTCGGTCTCCGTCCGATACGAGATAAGAGGGGGGAGAATAATCGCCGATTGATAAATCGGGGATGCAAACACCGCAAACAAATCAGACAATCAAGCAATTCCCACCGAAAACAAAATTTTTAATTTTTGCAAAAACTGGGCTGTTACAGCCGTGTCCGCGGTTATGGACGAATTGAGACCTACTCCTTGTTCATAGAATAACATCAACTATAATCATGCTATAAAACTTGACAAACCGTGTGCGTGCCTTGGTTGTGTTTCTCCGTCCAGGGGGACCGAGGGAGAAACGAGGTTGTGTTATGCTTGCGTAAGTAGGTGGATAGCCGACTTGTGACACGATGTCAACGTAACTTCTTGGATCTCATCCCTATTCTGTTAGAACTAATAGCCACCATATATGCTAGTACGGCTGCAACCTGTCCATGTCTTTACCTTTCCTATAGCGTTAGTTATTCTGTAATGACATGTTCTCACCCCCGTTTACATTTCTGTCTTTATCGCTTTGCCTGATCGGCCGCTGCAGTGGACTACTACCTCGACCCGAGCACCGGACGCTACTTCGTGGAGGTGCCCCCAGAGGATGATGACGAGTACGAGTACCTCGACCAGTAGGATCTTGTAGTTGGGTTCAGACGTTCCCGTGGGTCGATCTTTATGTGTAGCCCTCTCTAGGGCAATTTGGATCTTGACCGTACCCGGTCCCTTTTATGCTTCCGCTTGATGTATTGATGAGTTGTACTCAGATGATGTTGTATTATTAGACAGTGGCGTTGTATGCCCTGCTATATTTATCTATCTATATGTATTTCTGTCTTGTAGAGTTGTCCTTATATACCTGTTGTCGAGAATCCGGCAGCGAAACGAGTGCGAGTGTCGTGCGCCGGTGGCGTTTGATGCGCTTCTAACTCCGACCGGACGCGAGAGCGACTAGTCAGAGTTAGTACCGCATCAGGGGCCTTACAACTTGGTATCAGAGCAAGACTCACTGTAGGACCCTTTACTGGTCGAAGTTGAGTCTAGAAACTATTTTGGTAGTGATATAGGAAAAAAATTCGGAGAGTAGGACCTCTTTCTGTTTTCTCCTTATCCCACCCTCCCACCCCTTTTTAGGTAAGGTAGTGCAACGTTGTTTTTCTCTGCTACTTATCCCCTTTCAAAACAATCTAGGTTCTCGTTTACATGAGGCTCTGATTCCTCTATAATTTTTTGCTAGCGACGAGATGTGTTGGCGTCTTTGAGACCACTGAGCCGCCACTTGGGGTTGACTGCTCTACCTCGCTTACGGCTTACCCCAGGTGAAACGTCCAGACAGGATTGGCGGGCATCCTATGGTAATATGGATGTGGTGTCTTTTCCCCTATGGACGACCGTGATGGCGGGCCTCTCAGGGCAGATGTCTCATTGTTCAGGTTTCCAACCGCTCGTATATATTGTTGTGTGCTCGCTAGCAGATTATTATCTTGGTTTCGGATGATCTTGGTTTGGGGATTCCAGTAGCACCTAGCTATCGACTTTCCGGGTTAACCTTGGTGGAATTTCAGCCTTCGGCTTTCTCATACCTCGTGAGGAAGTTTTGTTGTCAATATTTCTTTATCTTCTGGTTACTTCAATGATTCGACCATGTTCTCACAAGTGTTCCTGTGTACAGGATGCCAAGAGCGAACATGCCGCCGCCAGAGAACCCTATCCTTGGGGAGGCTGTAGCCGCAGTGGCCCAGGGCACAGCTGCGATCCTACAGATGCTGCAGAACCAGAGTGCCTAGAGGAGTGATCGACCACAGTACACCACACTGCAGCAGTTCCTCGCGATCAACCCCCCCAGGTTCTCCGAGGCTCGAGACCCGCTGGAGGCGGATGACTGCATCGCAGAGATCAAGAAGCACTTCAATGCCAACACCGTCAGACCCGTCGACTACGTCACCTTCGCCTCCTTCCAGCTTCAGGGTGCCGCAGGCAGTTGGTTCTCGACGTACAAGGCCAACAAGGGTGATGCAGAGATCACTTGGGAGGACTTCGTCAGGGATTTCAGAGCTTCTCATATCCCTAGTGGACTGATCGAGAGGAAGCGCGAGGAGTTCTTAGCTCTGAGGCAGGGGGACAGGTCTGTGCAGGAGTATAACCTGGCCTTCGTCAGGCTTGCTAGGTACGCTCCAGAGGAGGTCTCGACAGAGGCCAAGCGCATTGCCAGGTTCCGTGGTGGTCTTGCCACGGACATCAAGTATGCGCTCACCTTGTCCACGCCACGCCTGTTCTCAGAGTTCGTCGACCAGGCTATCAGACAGGAGTCAGCTGAGGCAGAGCGTTTCGCAGAGAAGAGGAAGCAAAGAGAGTACAGTTCAGCAGTGATGGTCCACAAGAAGGCAAAGTCCTGGGTTGCAGAGCCTCAGCCTCAGCCGCAGCGTCAGCAGTTTCAGCCGAGGGGGGCAGTTGTCCGCAATTTTGCCCGCCCTCCCGTCCCAGTGCAGCACGGACCTCGCTCTACTCCACCCTCCGCGAGGCCGCCTGCTCCACAGGGCCAGCCCAGGCCAGAGATCACGTGCTTCAAGTGTGGCAAGCCGGGGCACAAGTCTCCGCAGTGCAGCGACCCTCGTTTTGCCCGACTGCCTCCGCCTCCACCTCGCTCTACACCGAGCAACGCGATGGTGCGGGCCCAGCCACGAGCGCTCCGGGTGAACAACGTGACCTTGGCAGAGGCCCAGTAGTCGTCTGAGATTGTGCTTGGTAGGTTGCTTGTGTGTTCAGTTCCAGCGACAATTTTGTTTGATTCCGGAGCTTCCCATTCCTTCATATCCAGCGCTTTTGCTATGTCACTTGACCTTCCAAGAGAGCAGTTTCCTAGACCACTCTCAGTTTGTTCTCCGGGCTCTAGAATGGACTCTTCCAGAGCTGTTCCAGATGTGGAGATCAGTATTCAGGGTGCTATCTTTTCGGCCTCCCTGATTGTCTTGCCCCGCTCCGACATTGATGTCATTTTGGGCATGGATTGGCTTGTCAAGTACAAGGCCAAGATCGATTGTCCGTCCAAGACCGTGTTGCTGACGCACGATTCAGACGCAGAGATTTGGTACACTTGTCGCTCGACAGTGGGATCAGCACAGTTGTACGCTCGGAACGCTGGAGTTGCTCCATTGATCGAGGAGGTCAGAGTTGTTCGAGAGTTCCCAGATGTCTTTCCAGTGGAGTTTCCAGGTATTCCACCCGTGCGTGCTATTGAGTTCGTGATCGAGCTAGAACCTGGTACACAGCCGATATCTCGGCAGCCTTACAAGATGTGTCCGGAGGAGCTGATTGAGTTCAAGGAGCAGCTTGTGAAGCTTGAAAAGGATGGGCTCATTCGTCCGAGCACTTCCCCTTGGGGTGCCCCGTGCCTTTTTGTGAAAAAGAAAGATGGTACTAGCCGTCTGGTCCAGGACTACCGTGGAATCAACAAAAAGACCATAAAAAACAAGTACCCTTTGCCCAACATCAATGACCTGTTTGAGCAGTTGCATGGAGCAAAGGTGTTTTCAAAGCTTGATTTAAAGATGGGGTACCACCAGATTCGTGTCCGTGAGGAGGACATTCCCAAAACAGCCTTCCGCAATCGTTATGGACTGTACGAGTTTACGGTCATGACGTTTGGCTTCTCAAACGCGCCTCCGACGTTCATGAGGGCCATGAACTATGTGTTCCAGGAGTGGCTCGACGTGTTCGTACTCCTCTACCTCGACGAAATCCTTGTCTTCTCCAAGTCAGAGGCTGAGCATGAGGAGTATCTCAGACTGGTGTTGCAGAAGTTGAGAGATCACCAGTTCTATGCCAAGTTCTCCAAGTGTGAGTTTTGGCTCAATAAGGTCAACTTCCTTGGCCATGTCAATTCCTCAGAGGGCATTGCCGTTGACCCAGACAGAGTCCGGGCGATTCAGGATTGGAGTCCGCCGAAGAATGTCAAGCAGCTGAGGAGTTTTCTTGTACTTGCCAGCTATTGCAGGAAGTTTGTCGAGAATTTCTCCAAGATAGCAAAGCCAATGACGGAGTTGTTGTGCAAGGGCAAGAGGTACATTTGGTCACAGGCTTGCCAGGAAGCTTTTGATGAATTGAAGCTAAGGCTGACCACAACTCCGATCCTTACACCGCCAGACGAGTCACAACCGTTTCAAGTTTTCTGTGACGCCTCGTTGAATGGCCTTGGCGGAGTGTTGATGCAGGGAAGGAGTATTGTGGCTTACACCTCGAGGCAGTTGAAGCAGGCTGAGAGGAATTATCCAACCCACGATCTGGAGCTAGCTGCAGTGATTCATGCGTTGGTTACTTGGCGACACCTACTCCTAGGGAGGAAGGTTGATGTGTTCACCGATCACAAAAGATTAAAGTACTTGTTCACGCAGCCTAACCTGAACTTGAGGCAAAGGAGATGGCTCGAGACTATTACTGAGTACTCCGTGGATATTCAGTATACGCCTGGCAAGGCGAATGTCATAGCCGATGCGTTGAGCCGCAAGGGCGATTGCAATAATATCCAGGTGCAGAAGATCCACCCTGATTTGTGTGAGTCCTTTCGAAGGCTCAATCTCGAGCTAGTTCCAGCAGGCTATCTGGCCAACCTTGTGGTAGATCCCACTATCTGTGAGAGGATTCGTGAAGCTCAGTCTGGCAGCTCAATGATTCAGAAAGTCAAGCAGGGCATTGCCGCCTCAGTTCTGAAGTACGGTTGCTTTTCAGTGCATAATGACAACACCGTGATCTTCAAAGAGCGAGTAGTTGTTCCCAAGGAAGGAGATCTCAGAGAGGTCATCTTGAAAGAAGCCCATGACTCAAAGCTGTCTATCCACCCGGGTAGCACCAAGATGTATCAGGACCTCAAGCAGAGTTTTTGGTGGACTCGTATGAAGCGGGATGTTACCCGTTTTGTCTCCCAGTGTGATGTGTGCAGGAGAGTGAAAGCACAGCACCAGAAGCCTGCAGGGCTACTTCAGCCACTTGAAATTCCGGAGTGGAAATGGGATCACATTGAGATGGATTTCATCATAGGTTTTCCTCTGTCGCAGAAGAAGAACAATGCCATCTTTGTCGTCATCGACAATCTTTCCAAAGTTGCCCATTTCTTTCCAGTGAAGGACTCCATTTCAGCAGCTCAGTTGGCGGATTTGTGTACCGCTAGAGTTGTATCTTTGCACGGCATTCCCCGGAAGATCAGTTCTGATCGAGGCAGTCTTTTCACCTCCAAGTTCTGGCAGGCCTTCCAAAAGGCGATTGGTACGACAGTTGTGTTCAGTACCGCGTATCACCCTCAGACCAGTGGGCAGGTTGAGCGTGTGAATCAAATTCTCGAGGACATGTTGAGGGCATGTGTGATCTCGTTTGGCATGAAGTGGGAAGAGTGTTTGCCGTATGCTGAGATTTCCTACAACAACAGCTATCAGGCAAGTCTGCAGGCAGCTCCCTTTGAGATCTTGTATGGCAGGAAGTGCAGGAAACCGTTGAACTGGTCCGAGACAGGCGAGAGGCAATTGTTCGGTCCAGACGTGATCTAGGAGGCAGAAGACAAGGTCAAGATCATCAGGGAGCATCTCAAGGCAGCACAGTCTAGGCAGAAGGCCTATTATGACAAGAAGCACCGTGGTGTTGACTTCATAGTTGGTGACTTCGCATACCTCAAAGTGTCTCCACTTCGGGGCACTCACCGCTTTGGGATCAAAGGCAAGTTGGCTCCCAGGTTCGTTGGTCCGTTCCGCATACTTGAGACTAGGGGACCTCTCACGTTCCGCCTTGAGCTTCCAGACAGCTTGGCTATGGTGCATGATGTGTTCCACGTGTCCCAGTTGAAGCAGTGTTTCAAGCAGCCAGAGCAGACAGTGGAATTGGGCGAGATCCAGCTCGGTGAGGATCTTTCTTACTCAGAGCGTCCAGTCCCTGTTCTTGACACGTCCGAGCGCAAGACGCGCAACAAGACCGTTAAGTTCATGAAATTTCAGTGGGCGCATCATTCCGAGAACGAAGCAACGTGGGAGCGTGAAGATCATCTCCGTTCTGAGTATCCTGAGTTGTTTCAGGCTTAGATCTCGGGACGAGATCCTGTGTTGGTGGGGGAGTGCTGTAACAGCCCATGTGCAATAAATTGAAAAAACCATGAGTTTGTACTTTGTCTGTTGACTATGTAACTTGGCATGATGCTAAACTTTATAGTTTCATGTGGTGATTTAAATTTGCATTGGGATTGGAGCCTTTTTGGGTTGTTTGCTTTTGCATCCAAAATGGTTCAAGAAGGGTGTTGAAGGATTTTTCTTTGTTGCATGCTTACTCTTCTTGACCCCAAACTTGGCCTAGCCATTTCAATTGCTATAGCAAGGGTTCTAAACTCCTCAAAGCATTTTTGCCATCATCAAAACAGGGGCTCTAATTCAAAGTGAATTTGAATTCAAAATGAGCTCACAATTTTGTTGTTGTCAAAAATACCCAAACCACTTTTGGAAATTAAGGAATAATTCAAGGTTCAAGATTATCAAGTTTATGGAATTTTTCACCTTGTGTTTTCCTCCTCAAAATTCCATATGCACCTTTTCTATTTAATTTTTAAATAGGAAATGGTATTGTTTTGCTGTGGCAATTTTTCCTTGCTTTCAAAATTGCCCAACCCATTTTTGGGTGATCAACTGTGCCTCAAGGGTTTCAAATATATTTTTTATATATTTTTCTCCCTTTTCCTTTTATCCTATTCCTATTTCTTTTCCCTGCTGTTTTTTTTTGTTTTGGAAAAAGGACTTGGCCTCCTTCCTCTTTTCTTCCAGCCAGGCCAGGCCAGGCCCATCTGGGCCACTTTTCCTCTGCCCACTGGGATGAAGGGGTAAGACCCCCTTCTTCCTCCTCCTTTCCAGCGGGGCAGCCTCCTTTTCCCCTCTCCATCTCTCTCACGGCGACTGCCACGGCGGCAGTGGAGACCCGAGGCCAGGGAGAGCCGACCCCCTGCGTATAAGAGCGTGCAGAGACCCTCGAGAACCCTAGGTTCCATTTCCCCCTCCGTTCTTCTCTCGCCGCCGCCGCCATGGTTGTCTCGCATCTCCCCTGTTCCTCAATGGCCACCGGACGTTTTCGTTGATTTTGCCGTCGTCTGTCACCGACCTCGACCGGGAGCTCGTGAAGGGATTCTTCCCAGGTGTCCTCGTCCTCCCCGACCCGTGGATTCGCCGTAGGAGCCAAGGACGACCCCCTTCTTCCTCCTCCTCTCCCACGGGCCGTCTTCGTCCCCGACGCCAAGCAGATCGACTCCTTCCTCTCCTAGGCCAGCGAGCCCGACTCCGACCTCCCCACTGTGAGACTCCTTGTCCTTCCCCGCCTCGTTTTCTCTCTCGTTTAGATGGTTAGGTTCGAGCCGTAGCAGAGACGCCGCTGCGTGCGTGTATGGCGTGCCCGCGTATGGACGTGTGTGTCCCATGCGCGTCACCGTTGAGCAGAAGCGGCATCCCGCATGCTCTGCGTGCAGTACGCGAGCGGAGCGTGACCGCAACCGTGGATTCGTGAACCATGGCGTTCGATTGCTCTCGCTGCCGTAGCTAGCCAGTGTAAACTCCATGTTTTCCGGTGAGTAGAAGTCGCCGCCGGCAAGGCAACATGGCGAGGTTAGCGAGAAAATGGATTCGCGGGAGTCACGGCTAGCGTTAGAGCTGCGTCTGCGAGTGGCTGGACTACCAAAGCTGACGCCACGGACGCCGGAGTTCGCCCCGTTGCCAGCGCTGAAGTCTGAAGAATTCAGTTTGCAGTGCAAGTCATGCACTTTTCTTCAGTTAACTCACTGGGAGGATGTTTTTCTTCTCCCAGTTTGGCTACTTGTCGTGAATCGCCTCGTAGCTCAACTGGTGGGCGCCTTCTAGCAAGACCGTGAGGTCTAGGGATCGAATCCCGGCCAGTGCGAGCAAGTCGCCCCTTTTTCCCCTTTTCTCCTTGGCGCCTCTTTTTTTTCTTTTTTCTACGCCTGAGACCATTTGGGCTCGGCCCGGTGAGCTCCGCCGGCGTGATGGTCCAGCTGCTGGCCAGATCCAACCGAGTGTGGCCCAGGAGGGTTTCCCCTCATTTTCTTTTTTTTTCTCTGTTGTAAATTCAATTTTCTGTGTTCTTTTCCCAAATCTGGAATTTGTATCATTTGAATGCTAGCTCAACTTATAACATGTTATACATGTTTCCTAGGCAGAAATGCAAGGAATATGATGGTGGTACCCATTTTTTATTTTGGGCAAATACAAAATGGAATGTGGTGCATTTTTTTCCATGTGCCACCACGTTATCTTCGTCTTCAAAATCCTTTTGCACTAGTCCCAATATAGCCATGCCATATATCTTTTTGAGGTAGAAAAATCTACGGGTCAGCATGATCACCTCTATTTTTATGTTTGAGCAACATAAAATTGTGAACAATGTGGAAGGAAGTTGCACCCACATGTGACCATGCCATGATTGACTTTTCCTCTTGTCACTCTTTGATCTTGTGGGTCCCACAAGGTGGTACACCCATGCATCTTTTCCACACCTCCTGTGACCTTCCTTGTGTCAATTTCACCAGCACTACTCCGTCTCCAGAATCGATGATTACTTTTCACGTTGTTTTAATTATGTTATGCTTTGTTGATCATACCATGATATCATGCTACTTACACCTAAATTAAGGCTTGGACCAAAGCCATTACAATGGAAATAAATGCATATGAATTTGATGACTTGTCGTCATCACCTTCATTTAAACTGGACTAGACAGGGTCATACCATTTCAATAAAACTTGCACATGCCATCCTTGTTTGAGTTTGCACCCGTTGCTTACTTGTGTGTTTTCCTTGCCGGTATCCTTACGTTAGCACCCGAGGCTGACGAGGAGACTTACGTGGAGCTGTCCGACACCGAGCCCGAGGGTACCGTGGGTGCTGCTTCGACTACCTTACCAGGCAAGGGGGAGAAACTGTGTCATTACTTTATAACTTTATGCTCATGCCTAGCTGTAGACCTAGAACATTGTTGCTTGATCCTATCCACCTTATATGCCATGTTTAAACCCATACAGCCATGATCCCCACATCCCAGCAAACCATTGTACTGCTAAGTTACCGCTGCTCAACCATTGCTTAGTATGGATAGAAAACTTGCTGCTTACCCTATATATTTATGGTTGGGATATCATGCTATAATAGAAGTTGGTTGATATTTATTATTGTTAAATGATGTTAATTTATATTCGACGAAGGGTGGAAGGCTGGACTATCCCGTCTGGTGTTTTGTTCCATTTGAGTCACCTAGGACCCGAGTTCCGGGTATTGTGTTTCCTGACGAGCGTGCCTAATCGTGTGTGGGGTTTTATGGGGCCCCCCTTGTCTTACCTACCTAGCTTCATACATTTTAGTGGTGGCCCGAGCTGATTTACTTTTGCAATGTGTGTGTGCTGGTTGGCTCCCCAGTTGTTTCCAAACCAAACCAGGGCCAGGAGGACATAGTTTCTTGGCTGGCCCACTTTGTCCGGCTGAGAACCCGGTCTCATAGGAGAACTAACCGGCTATCCAAACCTGCGACAGACGATAGAGACCGATTCGAGAGCGTGGCCAGCTTTTGAGTTGGGTGTCGACTCACCGGGGGCCACCCGGAGTGTGCGTTGTTAGTTAGAGGGACTCTGACGTTCCGGAGTTTCAGGCGCTTACCTAGCCAAGTGGAAACCGGGCGTACATGCGACGTCTATAATGGACAGTTGGTACACCCCTGCAGGGTATATCTTTTCGAAAAGCCGTGTCCGCGGTTATGGACGACTTGAGACCTACTCGTTGTTCATAGAATAACATCAACTATAATCATGCTATAAAACTTGGCAAACCGTGTGCGTGCCTTGGTTGTCTTTCTCCGTCCAGGGGGACCGAGGGAGAAACGAGGTTGTGTTATGCTTGCGTAAGTAGGTGGATAGCCGACTTGTGACACGATGTCAACGTAACTTCTTGGATCTCATCCCTATTCTGTTAGAACTAATAGCCACCATATATGCTAGTACGGCTGCAACCCGTCCATGTCTTTACCTTTCCTGTACCGTTAGTTATTCCGTAATGACATGTTCTCACCCCGTTTACATTTCTGTCTTTATCGCTTTGCCTGATCGGCCGCTGTAGTGGACTACTACCTCGACCCGAGCACCGGACGCTACTTCGTGGAGGTGCCCCCGGAGGATGACGACGAGTACGAGTACCTCGACCAGTAGGATCTTGTAGTTGGGTTCAGACGTTCCCGTGGGTGGATCTTTATGTGTAGCCCTCTCTAGGGCAATTTGGATCTTGACCGTACCCGGTCCCTTTTCTGCTTCCGCTTGATGTATTGATGAGTTGTACTCAGATGATGTTGTATTATTAGACAGTGGCGTTGTATGCCCTGCTCTATTTATCTATCTATATGTATTTCTGTCTTGTAGAGTTGTGCTTATATACCTGTTGTCGAGAATCCGGCAGCGACACGAGTGCGAGTGTCGTGCGCCGGTGGCGTTTGATGCGCTTCTAACTCCGACCGGACGCGAGAGCGACTAGTCAGAGTTAGTACCTCATCAGGGGCCTTACACTCTTTAGGAAAGACATCCGGGAAGTCACGAACCACCGGAACATCTTCAAGGTCGGGAAGGGGAAGCACATTCAAAGAAGTCACCTGGGTTCTTGTTCTTGGTGAGGAGTAAGCTATTATCTGGCCCGAAGGATGTGTAAGTCTAACTGACTTGGCTTTACACTCAAGAAAAGCATGTTGTCTTGATAACCAATCCATTCCTAGGATGACATCAATGTCTGAAGACTTGAGGGCTATAAGAGAAGCAAGGAATACTAAACCCTCAATTGCAATTTGATTACCATGGCTTACTCTATTAGTTTGCCATTTTGAACCAGGAGTTTGAATGATCATAGGGGTGAACATTTCTTCAAAGGATACATCATGCCGAAGTGCATAACTCTCCGACATGAATGAGTGAGAATCTCCTGGGTCGAAAAGAACAGAAGTGGGGACAAAATTGACTGGGAGCGTAGCAAGAATGACGTTAGAAGTACTATCAGTTTCCTCAGCTGAGATTTGGTTCACACGTCCAAGATTTGTGGAAGTGGAAGGCTTAGCGGTGGGAACCTTCGGGGGTGGTTTGGCACGAACAGTGGGATTTCCTTTGGCATGGGGCGTAGCATTTTGGTTTACGGGGCACTCACGAGAGTAGTGACCAGGCTGGCCACATCTGAAGCAGGCCCCAAAGATAGTGCGGGGAGCTAGGTTGTTTGGTGGAGCTGGTGGACGAGGCGGCACAAGGGATGGCCTCGGTGGGTTGTTTTGGTGGATCAAACTGTTAGGAATCCAGATCATGCACTTCTGAGGGCGTGAACTGGAAGAAGGGGCAAGCTCAAGAGCATGCTTCCGAGACTTCTCGAAAACTTCATTGCCATGCTCGGCTCTGAAGGATTTGTTGACTAAATCCTCAAAGGTGGCAAACTCAAGGAGGTTGAGATCATGACGAAGAATGGGGCTAAGTCCCTTGCGGAACCTTGCCTTCTTTCGGGCATCGGTGGTGATCTCATCTTGGGCATAACGAGCAAGACGGTTGAACTCCCTCATTGATTGAGATTGCAGAACTCTTTCTTCTTCCGCTCCATCAACTCATCCAAAATGTGGTACCCTCGAAAGGCAACACAGAACTCCTACCAAGTCACTATGTGACCATCTGGCTGCATAGCAACATAGTTCTCCCACCACTGAAGAGCAGCACCTTACAAGAAGTATACCGCGAAAATAACTCGGTCATCGGGAGCAACATGTGTTGTATCAAGCTTACGCTCGATGGAACGGAGCCAATCATCAGCTTCAAGGGGCTCAGAAGAACATCGGAATACCGGGGGCTTGAGAAGGATGAAATCCTGAATGCTGACCACCACATTACGATGGTGGGCGGTATTCTTCTCGATGAGCTCCAGAAGGCGTGTTTGATCATGTCTATTCCTCTCAGCTTCCATCATGATTTCCTCCGCAGAAGTCGGTGGTGGAGGTTCATCATCATTTCGATTCCGATCACGGTCTCGATTCCGAAGAACAACACTACGAGTTCCACCTGACATCCTGTGTGATAAAAATCAACAATCATAACAGGTTGTACGATGGAGGCAAGGATAAAAGGATATGATTTAAGGAGGAAAAGATAATAATGCGAAGGCAATGAATCAAAGAAACACGGAACAAATCCGGCAGCATAACGGCTACACTGGGATGGAAAATGAAACAACCTCGAAGAAATTGGACAGAACTTCTTCAAGGAACTCAAAACACGGAGACTTCGGACAACCACAACCATCCTACGGCTATAAGGAGGCAAACAACGAGATGTTCTAGTAAGACATAGATGAGCCTAGTCCTATCTTCCCGTAGAAAAGGTAAGGGTGACTCAGAACTTAGATCGATGAGGGTCAGGAGAAAAAAGAAGCCTTACGTTGTTCCCTTATATACCCAGAGTAACTATATAACTATAGAAGGCTAGACTCGACTTTAGCCAAGGCTGATAATCCTACAGTCAGTCCTGCTCTGATACCAACTCTGTCGGGACTCGGGGTTAGCGTATGCAAGTCCCGCTATGCCATAGTCATATGGAGAGCCGAGAACCGTACCCACTTGTCTATACAGAAAAGGCCAAGCACAGACCATTCTCGGAAAGCATCGTACGTGAGGGGCATTCCATCCAGGCCGGATGATCAACTAAGATGGGTCCTCATCGTCCGCACACAAGTCTAAATGATATGGGTGATGAACTCCCATATTCACAGACAAGTCGCCTCAACCATACTATTTACTATCTCATAACTCTTACATAGACTTACTCCAGCCCGATCACTTAGTCGGGGTCTAGGGCGGGCTCGATCATACATCAAAGTGTGCACGAGACAGAGTCTCGAGCAATCGCATCGCGATGCCCTAAGCTGCGCACATCTAAGGGCCACTTGGTGTATAAAAGACCGCCAGCCAGATCACAACTAAGGTCTCGAAAACCCATACTAAGACATGCATGTTATAAACATACACGCAGCACACATGCCTTGTATGAATAGCAGGTATCATTGCAATTCTCTACAATGTATACATCTTTATTGATAACTGTAAGGCCCGATATGCGGTACTGTTTCAGATTCGGACGTTTCCGCCCGAACCCGAGGACGAAGCACATATCGGACCCACCGCGACATATGACAAATCCATATGCCCCGGATTTCCAACATGATATCACAACATTACAGATACAAGGATACAACATCTCATACAATTGGCATATAACTGCCTCAAATATAATACAACAGCGGAAGATACATGTCTGAGTACAAACTACAAGCAAATTCCTACTGGCAAAGAGAAAAACAACGATCCCATAACCACACGGGTCCAGGCCGTCCGCCGGGATCCGCCTAACTAGTCGTCGTCGAATCTCCACGTGAAACGTCGATCACCATACCTGTTGTCGATCAGAACCCTGAAAAGAGTTTGGGGGTAGTATCATGAGTACAGAGGTACTCAGCATCCAACTGTATTGGTCATCTGACCCAGCAAGGACTTCATCACTCGTCATTCTAGGACAACTAGTAGTTTACGGTAAGGAAGGGGTAAGTGGTGAGGTTGCTGCCGCACTAGCATTTATGAAGTGGCTAACGATCTAGAGAGTAAGATAAGAAGCCAAGCATTCGATGAGGAATCGCCTCCAACAAGTCTTGCTATCAACTACTTACGCAAACATAACACCTATCCTATACTTGTCCTCCTGTTCGCATCCCAACGAAGAAGAAGCAGTCAAGGCACACACACGTTGATCAAGTTGTATTAAGATTATCTCAGTTGTTGTTGTCTATGAACAAGGAGTAGGTCTCAAGTCGTCTATAACCGTGGACACGGCTTCTCGAAAAGATTTAACCCTGCAGGGGTGTACCAACTGCCCATTACGAGGCTCCGCACGCACGTCCATCACTCTCAGTTGCTACCCATTATAGGCAACCATTTTATGATTTAGTTCCAAGAAATCCGAAACGACAGGTCCCTCTAACTAACAACGAACAAATCCGGGTGGCCCCCGGTGAGTCGATATCCATCTCAGGAGTCGGCCGCTCTCTCGATCTGGTCTCTACCGTCTGTCGCAGGTTTGGATACCCGATTAATCACACATTGGGAAACCGGGTCCTCAGCCGGACAAAGTGGGCCAGCAAGGGAACTATGTCCTCACTGGTCCGGTTTATTTTAAATAATATCTGCCAGGAGCGACCCAACAGACACACACACGGTTTCAAATGGTAAATCAGCTTGGGCCACCAGTAGAAATGTTTGAAGCTAGGTAGGTAAGAGAAGGGGACCCCATAAAATCCCACACGCGGTTAGGCACGCTCAGTCTTAAAACCAATACCCGGAACTCGGATCCTAGGTGACTCAAATGGAACAAAGCGTCGGGGCGGGATAGCCTAGACCTTCCATCCTTCGTCGAATATAGTCAACATTATAATAATAATCATATCATCAACAATAATAATATAATAATGTGATATCCCAACCCAAAGAGTAACAGGGTAACATCGTAGCATCCTAAGCATGCATACTAAGCAGGGGCTGAGCAACGAGCAAAAGTAACATAGCAGTATATGGTTTGCTGGGAGGGGACATGGCTGTATCGGTTTGAAAGAGGCTGTAAACATGTGGTAGGATCAAACATCGCCTAACCTATTGTAGCATGCAAACCGCTGGTTGAAATAGAATGGATCATAAGTAATGCATAGTCCTTGCCTGTTGATAAGTCGGGTTCCGAAGGTGTAGTCGATCGCACGCTCGCGTCGTCTCCGAGAGGTACCCGCGGGAGCACACAAGAAGTAAACACTGGAAAGAAATCAACGGTGCACCACTATTACTATGGAGCAAACACGAGCAAGCATCAACAAGAAGCAACGCGAGACATCGCACCTACCGTCGAGAGCGGTTACTAACAATTTAAGTGGAGTACTCGTCACACACGACGATACCGCACATTTACGGTGGTTCAAGTTGATTAGCTACAGGTGACCAGACAACGGTTATTAACATGGCAACTCAAGCAAGCATGGCATAGCACACAAACATGGCAAGAGGTGAAGCACAAAGTAAACTATCTATGCTAGACAATTTAAGTGAGGCACAACCTAAACATGGCATAGCACTAAGTGCCGCACGACGATTAAAGGATTTGGTACTGTTCTGCCCTAAACCATATTTTAGGTTGGTTAACAACAGCAAACAATAGCATAAACACAAAGAACACGAAAAACTAATCAAGTTACATATAAAGAACACCCCAAACGGAGTTACGGTTAAAAAGATACAAGCAAAACAATTTATGCACACATGCTGTATAAACAGGGGTAAATCTATATGCAAAAGTGCAGCAACATGACATAGCAACACATGGAATGAAAGTAGACATCATTCTTAAAAATATGCAACTGGAATCACTCAATTCCGATAAACGGTTGCGAAGCAATCGTCATCCGAAGTTGCAACAAAATAACAGTTTCAGCAATAGCAGCACAATAACATCATGATAGCTACTTTGGAGCAAAATATAAACATGATGCAGCAAGAAAATATGGCATGTGAATGCATGAAACTGAAGTAGAAATATTGCTTAACGCAACGCAAAAGGAATCAATGCAATAGGCCTCATGGATTGGTTACAATCATCATGCAAAGTTGCAACAAAATAACAACAGCAGCACTCTAACAGGAATTTAAAGCAATTAACGGCCTGATGCCCTGTTTGAACAGCAAAAACTATATCTAAACAACCTCAAAACAATTAACTCACAAAAGACGGATTAAAGTACACGCAATTTTAAGCAGTTTTCGTTTTGGGGGCAACGTTATCGGAGCTACGGATTAACGGGAAATTACAGCGCAAAATTGAATCAGCAGCAAAAATTACAGGACTTAGTAGATTTAGCAGCAGGGAAAAAAATAACAGAGAAAATAAAAAAAAACGGCGGCCTCACCCAAACGGGCTCGGCCCATCTGGCGCTGGAGGCCTGGCCTGGCCGTGGCTGGTCTGCTCGGGCTGGGGCGCCTGGACTTGGGCCGCAAGGAGGCAGGGAGGCCCACGGTGGCCGCTGGAGTCCTCGTCCTCGTCCCGACCTGGGCAGGACCGGCTCATGGCGCGGCGGCTGCCTCCTGGCCGGCTGGCCTCCCGGCGGCGAGGAATGCGGAGGGAGAGCGGCGCCAGGCACGGGGGCGCGCGGATCCGAGCAGGGGGGCGGCGCTGGAGGCGGGGTCGGCGCGGTGATCCTCGGCTCGAGCTTTTGCTCGCGTCCATGGCGCGGCCGCGGCGCCGGTCTTCGCTGCGGGAAGGAGGAGAAAGGGGGGTGAGCGGAGAGAGAGGAGTGGAGGGAGAAGGGCGCGGGAGAGGGAGAGGAGAGCTGGCCGCGGCGGAGGAGGCTTGCCGGCGTCGGCCGGAGGCGGCGGCCTCCATGGCTGCACGGTGGGAGGAGCTCGGGTGAGGCGGCTGCCCGGATAGGCCTGGCGGGCCCGGCGGCGGCCCTGCGGGGCCCGGGCGCCTGGGGCTGGAGGTTTGTGGAGCTGGGGGCGTGATCTGAGCCCTCAGATCTGGATCTGATGGTCCAGATCGGGGGCTGAGATTAGGGTTTCGGTGGAGGGAGTTTTGGAGCTAAAAACTGGTATTTTGAGGGGGCTGGCTGCGAAAATTGCTTAGGGAAACCCTAATTTCGAAGGGGGAAGTGAGGGGTCATTATATAGGGCAGGCTAGGTGGCAGGATGACGAAAATACCCCCGATGACCTCCAGTACCCCTCTCGCGCGTCCGGCGATCGCGGTCGTGACCGCCGGAGGTGCATACGGACTCCGATTCCGACGAAATCTCGAACCACGCGCTCAGCGCGTCGAGTTCTTCGATCGTACCTCACTGCGGTGACGTTCCGACAACATTTTTCGGCGCCCCATAAAAATATCCCGCTTAATTATTAAACGGGGTTTTTCGTTCTGTTGGCTTCGGCTGGTCTCGTGCGGTTTTCGCGACGGTGATCGGGTGAAACCCGGTGTCGCAAGGTCAAGTGTCAGGGTGGCAAGGGTCGGTCTCCGTCCGATACGAGATAAGAGGGTGAAAAATAATCGCCGATTGATAAATCGGGGATGCAAACACCGCAAACAAATCAGACAATCAAACAATTCACAACGAAAACGGAATTTTTAATTTTTGTGAAATCTGGGCTGTTACAATAACTCTTACAGAGTGCACACAGAGATCAGGAGTCTGTGATCCAACATTACATCAAGCATGCCGAAGCAAAGTAGGTCTGAGTACAGACAAGTTTAACAAATGGCTTAGAGAAGCCTTATCTAAAACAAGCCCTCCACGAGGGAACAGTCGTCTGACTGGGACTACACTAGCTTGGTCTTCGTCTGAGTATTCATTCTTCGAGCTTCAGGGAGAAGCCAACATCGGGGTTGGTGGGTCCATCTAAAACATAGAATAAGAAAACGTGAGTACAAAGTCGTACTCAGCAAGACTTACGTAGGAACTATACTACTCATGCACATGTATCAAGGTAAAGGGAGGTGGGGTTTCACTTGCAGAAGTGCCAGCTTTGACTTGGCTAGTCCTGAACTACGAGTACCAGACTTGAGGTAAGAAGCGTACACGATTCCACTACATCTCCAACCAAATACACCACTATTGTTACTTCCTCGACTTCCCCACGAGGAGCACACCATAGCACTCACTCTTATCTTGCGAGTTTTAAAGGTATCCAGTTCAAGTTGTCTAATAATCGAGCAGAGTTATCCAAGTAGTCCCTTACCGCAGACACGGCTATTCGAATAGTTTATTAACCCTGCAGGGGTGTACTGCTACACACATGAAACTATCAGTTACCGCCTTTGTACTCGACACCGTTCAAGATGTGTCGGCGCGGATAATTCCCACAACTTTTACCTCACAGCCAACTCAAATTCAAAGGAGACGCCTATTTGGGCTGGAATCGACATCGTGAACCCGGCCGGTTTACCGAGGTGGTCCTAGAAGATGTGTGCAGGGTCCCAAGCCGGTCTGAATAGACGTTCTTCCACTTCGCAGACCGTGCCATAGACCTACCAGAACTCCGAAGTAATGCGACTCATTGAACTGAGAAGGGGTGAGTTAGTAGGTTGAGCGGGGGTCCATGTTCCCAACATGTTGTCTTGGATCACCACACAAGAACTCGGGCTTAAGGCGGTGTTCAACGAGACAACCCACTGTGTACTCCTACACAGCCTCTCATCGTTCACCTTGTATTAGGGTAGATTCACCAACACAGTTTCACTTTCATCAACACCATATTCTCTATCATCCCGACTCACATCAAATGCAACCTCATTGTAAAATCTAAGCATGCAATAAGCAGTAACAGTTGGAGGGGCCACATGATATCAGTCAACTCCTATGTCAGCTAGGATTGTGGTGTGCTTACTACTTTGACAAGGTGATAGGTCATGCATCGGATATGGGTTCAACTATGCGATAGAATCAATACAAGGTGATCTCCTAAACATGCATAAGCGAGACTGAGAGGGAATTGGGATTTTGTAGATATGATCAATGTAGGTTTGCTTGCCTTGCTGACGAGGTTCAGTCACGGGGTCTTCAACGAAGGGGGTGATCTCGGGTTCCGGCTCCACTTCTATCAGCAACATGACAATCATAGGATCAACATGATGTACAATGCACAATCACATGAATAATATTGTAATGGTGATGTTCATGGTACTGATGTGTTGAGCATTTCATTTAAAAGGAGTATATTGCATTTGAAATGCAAATTCAAACTCCATTTGATTTATCGATGAAATTCAAATGCATTTGAATGCATGAAAGTTTATTTGAAAAGGTTGATCATGAGGTGATGTTGTAAATGTGAGGTAAAGCCTCTGATGTGTGGATGTATCCATTTGAATTAATTGTGTTGCAAAGTCATTTGCAAATTCACTCCAAATTTGAATTTGAAAAGGATCCATATGCACATATGCCACTGTTCACCCATTTTAAAATGGTCAAAGATATAAACAATTGCGTATTCACAATCCTTGTATTTTTCTGATAATTTTAGACATATTATTTGTCCAGTTTGGAGTTAAAATGAATTAGTTATGATTTTCTAAAGATTTGGCTATTTTCTGTATTTTCTGTAATTTATTTAATCAATTTAATTGACTTATTGCGCCAGGCTGACGTCATGCTGGCGTGTGGGGGGGGCTGACAACAGGGGCCCACCTGTAAGCCTAAGTGGGGGTGGGCCAGGGTTTAGTTAAGCTCGGTTTAAAGGCGCTAATGGAGGGGTCGTCGCCGGCGGCCACTGTAGACGTCAGAGACTCGCCGGCTTTGCGATTCAGAGCACGGGGAGCCAAGGGGAGGGAGCCGTTTTGTAGCTTGTGCTCCCGCGCGTCCAGTAGACCCATTGGGGGGTCACTGGCGTGCTCTAGATCTCGGAGGCGACGACAATGGCGGCGTCTGGGCTTGGCCAACGACGAAAACGCGAGGGAGAGCACTAGGGGAGCCATGAGAGGGGGCAATCGAGGAAGGAGACTCACCCAAACGCGACGGTGAGCTCGACGGGGTCGGGGAAGAGCTGGAGGAGGCTGAATTTTCTGCCGGAGTCGCGGCGGCCGGCGGGGAAGAAGATGAAGGGGACGTCGCTTCCACCAGCTCCCGGCTCGAATTGAGACTGCAGCTAGACGAAGGTGACCTCGATGAGCTCCATGGACATGGTGGCTTGAGCTTGCTTGGCCAGTGGCCGCGCCGGGGCACGATAGCGCTCTGCTAGGGTTTCGGTGGCGGTGCGATTTCTCGCCGGGAGGAAGAACGAAGCACAGAAAGGGGGGAAAGTGAGCAGGGCGTCTCCTAGCGTGCATGGCGTCGAGAAGGAGCAAGGGAGGGCTGCGGAGAGGCCACGGCGACAATGGCGGCATGCCGGGCACGCAGCTGTGTGCTCGTGCCCGGAGGAAGACGACAGGAAGCCCCAGGTGGGCTGGGCCGTCTGGTCCTTCGCCCCTGGGCGTGAGGTAAGCCTTCCCTTATGTTTTCTTTTTTCTTTTTATTATTTCTGTAATGCGTTGGCCCTGCTAATTTAATTAGCTAGGAATTTTTTTAAATGCCACAAATTTTTATGTGGCCTCACAATATATATGGCTAGCTACTTATAAAGTTTGGAAATTTTTAAAATTCAAATAATTTGAACTTTAAATCAAAAAGGGATTTAAATTTAAATCCATGCTCCTGTTTGAATATTTGAAAAATCTATGAGCATGGGGTGGGTCCCACATCACTTGATATGTGATCATACTCATTTATAGGACTTTTCAAAAATGCACAAGGAATTTTTGGAGAAACTTTTTATCTGGCCTTTTGAATTAATTCATCTGGGGGGTGTTCCTTCTCCCATTTCAATTTCTTCTTGAAAATTTTATCATGATGCAAAGGCCTAAGCTTACCCTAGCACATACCTAACTTGAGGTTGTGACAATGAGCATGCTCATCCAATGATTTTCCCTCTACCAAGTCGGTTGGGTTTTTAGCGCGAGCACAAATTGATCGAAGACGATCCAAGTGAAATATGTCCATCCTACCATATTCGGGTGGTTCCACACTCATGATAAAGATAGAAGAGGTAGGCAAAAAAAGACAAAGAGAAAAGGCAACTAAATTTTTTGGTTTTCCATAAAGACACAAAAGAAAAAACTGAAAGGTAAACTAACAAGACTAAAAAGTAAAGGTAAAAGGTAGTGGGAAACTCCCCTATCTTATCATTCGGATTCCCCGGCAACGGCGCCAGAAATTTTCTTGATGGCGTGGAAGTGGTAATGGCTTCTCGGCCTTCATTGGTTACCCCAAGTGGAAGGTGAGATGTAGGATAGCAGCAAATTTCCCCTATGTAGAGGATAGGGTTTGTCTCCCGTAGGACTACGACAATGATAATTAGGTGGTTTGGCAAGTGATGCACCGTCTGAAAAGAATCACTTGCTTCTCCTGGACCTGCACACGACACAATTAACTTTGCTCCCAACGAAGTTCAGAGAGGTTGTCAATCTCTCCGGTCTTGTTGTTTACAAAGGGTCAAACACACAAGGGATAATGATAATGATATCAACTGAAAGTAAATACTGAAAAGGAAATAGCTTGTAAACAATGATGAGAATATGGACCGGGGTTCCGTGATGTTCACTAGTGATGTCTCTCTCCCAAAAGACGATAAAACTGCTATGCGAGGTAAAAAATTTACAGATGGTCAATTGACAGGATTATAAACGCACCGCAATGCTAACTATGCTACAAAAGAAAGGAAGAGGCTCATAATCATGGGCAATACGCCAAAATAAGTAGACCGAAGTCCATCTTCATCTACTACTAATCATCCACCTCGAGATATCTATCCAGAACATCTCGCTGGTATTAATTTGCGAGCCCCACCCAAAGTGTAAACCCAAAGCAACAGACAACTGCATTAAAAATAACTTTGCGTAAAGTAAACAATCCTTGCAACCGCGGTTACAAGCACCGTTGTTTTCCCCCTTGTGGCCACATCACATCCCCTAGACTCATGTTTCTTTCACTCAAGCGTGTCATCAGGAGGCATGTACCCACAATCAAGCATAACGTTCCCTCTTGGAGTCACTACCTACTACTTGGCCAAAGCAATAAACATCAACGGAGAACATGCAAGAATTACTTAGGAACAAAAATATAAGAGATAAAAGCCAAAGATATTACTCTATCACGATCTGAACCTAATCTCATAATCCACTAGATCCCATCAAACTCAGCATAGCAACATCAGAAGAATTAAATATGTGCCTCGATCATGTAGGGAAGCTCACGAGGTCTAAACTATGAAGAACAAAGAGGGGAGGAGAACAACACATAGCTACTGATCACAGACCCATTGTCCAAGGTAGACTACTCACGGCACATCTGGGAAGCGTCCATGGTGGAGGAGAAGCTCCCGGAGGTCGATCCTTCCTCCGGCAGGGTGCCGGGAATGGTCCTGACGGTGCTCCTGATCTTGGAAGCGCGGCGGCGGCAGAACTGAGGCGAGATTGCGAAATAGGGTTCTGTCCTCGTAAGTTTCCCATGACGGAGAATAAATAGTCGAAGGGGGGGGGGGTAGCCAGGGGGTCCACCAGGGGTCCAGGCGCCCCTGGCGCGGCCAGGCCCATGGCCGCACCAGGTGGCCGCCTTGGTTCCTGGTGGTGGCCCCCAGGCCCTCCTTCGGGCTTCGGGAAGCTTCCGGCACACTCATTTTTTATCTGATTTTTCTCGGATTTTTGGAGCGCTCTTTATACGGGGGAAAACTGAAATAAAAAACAGCAGAAAATAGGAACTGGCACTGGGGTGCACTGAGTTAGTTGGTTAGCCCAAATATGATCAAAAGTGTATGAAAGTGTATCTAGATCATAGAAATATCACACAAAACATGCATGGAACGAGCAGAGATTATCGATACGTTTGAGACGTATCACATTCGCCGGGAAGTCGCACCGCATTTATCGACAGAGAGAACTGCACGTATCTTTTTATTTTACCAAACAAAATATTGTAGTTCTCTATGTAGAAAGTGACCGCGATATATACCGAGGTGAACTGCACGTTTTTTTATGTTATCACTGCACAACAAATGATGGGTAAACTGCATTCAATAAGCTTCATTTGACAAAAAATCGCACTGCTTCAGATTGCCAAAGCGAATCAGACAACTTTAGATAGCCGAGTGATGGTGATTTTTAGTAAATTACATCAATTTTATTTTTATTTTAGATAGCCCGGTCAGATCCTCCGCCGGTGAAGGGCGGGGACGCCAGTAAGATCCACCGGGGGGGATGGGTCGCGCCACTGGGTGGGGGGAGGGTGGGACGGGGCCGCCGGTCCGATCCACAATGGAGTGGCGCCGAAGGTCAGATGAGGGGTCGCGCTACCAGGAATGGAGGGGAGGGAGGGGACTGGATGCGCCGCCAGGGGGTGGGGGCGGGGATGCACCGCCGGTGGGTGTGGACGGGGACGCGCCACCGCGCGGGGGTGGGCGGTGCCGCGCCGCCGGGGTGTGGAGGTGGGGACGCGCCGTCGGGGTGGGGTGGGGGAGGAGGACCGGGGGGAAGATGGAGGCGTGTGAGGAGGGTGGGCTCGGGATGGTTTGGCTGGGTGGGGTGGGGTGCTTTTTTATCTTTGCGCTGCGATTTTGTTGGATTTTTTCACCTGTCAAAGTGTTAGTAGAATAAGAAATTAGTGTTAGTAGAATAAGTCTTAAGGGGTGTTAGCAGAATAGACCCACCCTATGGTGGGAACATTTTTGTTATATATGTCCTTCTTACAACAATTAAAAATGAATAAAATGTTTCACATTAATATATTGCTAAATAATCCTTTTTTGTAGTTACATCATTGCACACGGTTCTGCATACAACTTCGTCACAGATAGGTGCGTACATCACACACGTTCGATAAGAAATGAGCGTTGTGGTTTTATTTATAATTCCACACCATATTTTGTGCACAGCGGTTTGTATTGTTCAGCGTACAGCACACACAGTTTTGACGAAAAGAACGTTTGGGATTTAATTTCGAAACCACACGAGCATTTGTGCACAAACCTTTGTGTAGGTGTCATCAACATAAACATGTACTATATACAAATTGTATGGAATAGCTTTGGGTATCCCACACAGTTCCTAACACACCAGCGTTTGGGATAGTATAGCTCAACACAAACGTAGTTTCTGTATTAAACGTATGCCATAGGATAATAATCTCAGACGGACATTATGGATAAGTGTTTGCGTTAAAAAGTTCATCTCAAACGTTCGAGTTCTCTTGTGCGTCTACGTGGACTATCCATAGGAAACGATTTATGTCTATCGTGTGGAATAGGCCCCTCCTATCGCAATCGAGAGCAGGGCGACGGTTCCAATTCCCGTAGGTGATAGGGGTCAAAAACTGTTTGCATAGCTTCCGCGCGCCCTAGTGTGTCCTTTGTGAGCATGGAAATATTTATACTGACGAAGTTTACATCAGAATATTGCGGACATCGTGCGTGCATTGCAGAGCGAAGCAATGAACAAAAGATTGCATCTAAATTAATTACCCACTACATGTGAATGAAAGGATCTGAACATCTAAATCTATAACTACCTAACTAGGTAATCGCCTGATAGCCGCTAACACCAATGGTCGATGATCGATCATCAGTACTACTTGTTCTTGGAAGGGACCACGCCATCGTTGTTGCGACAGATCTTGTTGGGCAGCGGCTTGTCGTTGTCGTCGTCGTCGGCCGCGTAGGCGGCAGCATCGTCCTCCTCCTTCATCTTCTGCACCTGCTGATGCTCCTCCTTCGGCTGATGCGGCTGCGGATGCTTCTCCTCCTCCTCCTCCTCCTCCTCCTCCACCTCCTCCTCCTCCGCGTGCTGCTGATGCTCTTCCAACTCAGGCTACTCAATTTCCGAGTAGGTCATGGGCTCCGGGGACGGACCTTCCATGATCTCCAAGAATGCAGGGTCATCAGGGCCGGATGGCAGCGATGGCGGCGGCAGCGACATGTTGTCCTGACTCGTATGGCCACGACCATTGTCATCGTCGCTGCTTGAGTCGTTGGTATGACTGTGCTAGTCCTCTAGATGAGTCCAAGAACTCATGGTGGATATGGCCGCGAGGGTGAGCAAGAAAATTTCAAGATTACTGTGTTGTTCAATGAGGGGGAAACTGAAGCAGACGGGTGGAAAGATAAATGTGTTTGCGTACTTAACTATACCACATGGTTATATTTCTGAAGTGACGAGACGGCTTCTTACTGCATTTACTCGTGATTAATGTGTGGCAGCATGGCCGGAGGGGTGAACGAGAAGACAACCCACACATGCTCTATAAAGCATTGCATGTTCAATGGAGAAAATATTTGCTGACGGTTGATGGACGACGAGTCACATCACTGTAATTTTGCATGCGGGATGGAGAAACATCTGTCAATTTTGAAAGTCTTCTCAGTCTGTCAATATTAGGCAAATAGATAAATTTAATGAACTACGTGAGATAGATTTAAATTCAATTGATTGATTTGAAAAATTGTGGGTTAAAAATTTCTAAGCCCCTCTGCCAATAGGCCCCGGCATGCGGCCGCGACACACAACCCAGTACGGCCGGCGTCATTGGGACCTCGTCAAGGTTTTCGGGGAACCAGCAACTGCCTATAGAAAGTTTGTAGGACAGCCAGAGCGGCACCATAGCAGCATTATTACTAGACCCAAGCATGCCGCAGCGCATCAGCCCACATCTCGAGAAAATCCTTGTCGAAGCTGAGTCCCGACGCACCGCCGCGTCAGTTGAGACGTATCAGCCAGCAGCAATCCCTGTACATGTGATTTATTTGTAAGAACTGCAGAGGTTTGCAGTTTTCCTCGCTGGACTAAAGGTGCCAGACGCCTACTCCAACGTCAGCCCACGTCTCGAGCAAATCCTTGCCGAAGCTGAGTCCCGGGGCACCGCTGCGTCGGTTGAGCTGCATCAGCCAGCAGCGAGCCCCGTATGTGCGATGGATTTGGAAAAAATCCAGAGGTTTATAGTTTTCCTCGCCGGCCTAAAGGTGTCGGACGCATACTCCAACATCATTTTCGGCCACGTCTAGACCATGGACGCACTTATCGTACGAGACCACACGATCGTTGCTCTGATCGCGGTTGTTGTCAACCGCAACGTGGATACCACGGCCGCGGTTGTCAACCGCCCCGTCGAAGATCCTTCCGGCGATCGCAGCACCAGGAACTGACGCCGAAGTGCACCGTTGTGTTCTCATTAATGGATACAGCTTCAGTGACTCAAGTTACATGACTTTAAGGGCATCAGAGGTGGGCCCAACCGCTATTGGACCCACCTGACATGCACCCAAAGTCATGTGACTTAACTCACTAAAGCTCACTCCCTCAGTAATATGGGCCTTCCATTTCAAAAGTTGGAGTTTATAATCATACTCGTCTTATTATTTGAAGTACAAATGCATGTGTTTTATTAAGTAGGTAACTACACACTAAAATAATTTTACAACATGTCATGATCTATATTTTGTGGGTTTGTGTCACAACCCTCTTTTACGTATGTGCTAGGGTTAGCAAGTAACTTTGCATCATTAATTTTTTTTCAAAATAAATCCAATTGGGGAAGAAGATAAGCCCTAAAGAATTTAATTCAAATGGCCAGATAAAAATTTCTTCCAAAATTTTCTCTGGTATTTTTGAAAAGTCTTACAAATATGCATGATCACATATAAAGTGAGGTGGGTCCCACTGCATGCTCTAAGATTTTTCAAAAAGTCCAAAAAGGGCTTGGAAATTAAATAATACCCCTATTTGAATTGAAATTCAAATAATTTGAATTTCAAAAATCTCCAAAACTAGGGAGTGGCTAGTTATTTTTCACATAAGTCCAAATTAAAGTTTTGAGATTTTTATAAAATGTTTTGGTATTTCTTTTTCCAGAACAGAAATAAATTCAAAGAAAAGGAAAGGAATGGGACAAAGCCCACTTACCTGCAACCCAACTAAGGGAGGTAGCCTAGCCCATGGGAAGGGTCGTCTTCCTCCCAGCGCCAGGCAGGCTGGGAGCTGCCTGGCGACCATGCCGGCGTCGCCAGGCCGCCCACGACTCCCCGCCGTGCCTATCCCGCGCCAAGGAGACGCCAAGAAGCCCCCGCTTCTTTTCCCCCTCTCGCAGCTCACTTTCCATGTCTCCCCTCGCCGATTTGTTCGCCGCTAGTGAGGTCCCGAGCGCCATGGTCACCATTGCTCCATTGTCGGCGTGGCCAACGAGCTCGCCGCGCCGCGACAAGTTGTCCAGAAGAACCAACATTGCCGTCTTCGGCGAAACCCTCTGCTAATCGATCCAAGCCCGCACCGGAGACAACGCCAGCAGCATCGTTTTTCCTCCGACCACCGAGAGATTCTGGCGAGGAATCCATCACCGTCAGAGCTTCCCTGCCTTCGCCGTAGGCTCCTTTGGCATCAGGGTGAGCTCGCGCTCACGTTCCCCCTATTCCCGCTCCATTCCGTTCCCGAGATGCCAAACTCGCCGGAGCAAAGCTACAGCCGCCGCCATTGTTGAAGCCGCCGTCACTCCAGAGCACCCCGGCGCCCCCTGCATAGCGCACAAGACGCGGGAGCACGCGGGCTTCATTTTGGTAGCCACCCCGTGCCCTCCCGTGGCCATTTGGGCACTCTGGCGAGGCGCCGCCTGTGATGCCCCCGAAATCGAGCCGTTTACAGTAATCATACAGACAAGGTACACGATCGAGATCAGGGACTCACGATGAGATATCACAACACAACTCTACAAATAAAATAATACAAGCTATTTAATACAAGCCAGGGGCCACGAGGGCTCGCATACAATAGCTCGAAAGAACAAAGTTAGCGGAAGAAATAGTATCTGAATACAGACACAACGTACACATGATCTCCTTAAGAAGGCTAGCACAAAACAACAACAATCGAAAAGGCGAGGCCTCCTTCCTGGGAAGCTCCAAAATACTCCTGGTCAACGGGGAACTCGACGTCGTAGAAGGCATCGGGGATCTCCTGCTCCTGCACTCCAAGGCTCTAACGTCGACTGCAGCGGCCGATCAGGCAAAACAAAAAGGGGTAATAAAGCAAAGGTGAGTATCTAGCACACCCGCGAGTCTTACGTCCGCTACTAAGCATTTATGCATTTGTATCAAATGGAAAGGGGAGGTTGTATATAGTGGAATGCAAGGTAGAAAGTCAGAACAAGGATGAGAAGCTAGGCCTATCAAAGACTAGCATCTTTTGACGAGTCTTGCAGCATGAGAAGAGAATAGCCAACAGTTCAATAAAGCAAAAAGTAACAATGCATCAGAAGTTGCTGCAGCATTGTAAAATAATAAAGTTGTAATAATTAATAATTATCAGAGCCACCGAGAATCCCTCCTCGACTTCCATGCGAGCAAGGAAACCCCGAACCAATAGTTTAATAGTAGTAGTTTGTAGTAGTAGGATCTGGCATCAACATAAAGCGTCCTGTTACCGTGGACACGGCTATCCGAATAGATTATCATCCCTGCAGGGGCTGCACTACTGTTACCCTACACGCTCGGATCTCCAGGGAGGCGTACACCTTGTCAGGGAATGCCCCACCGAGGCTATCCGATACGCCGAAGTCCATCCTTCAAGCTCAACAGAGAGGCCATCCACCGGTCTAAATCCTATGTACAAAGGAACTTTGGACCCCTGTCCTTTGTACTCCTGCACGGTACGTGGCTGGCCGGTGAAGCAGACCCAATTTCCACTACTGGAGTAAGCGGTCCAAGCCCGGCAATCAGCCCGAGGTAAAGCTGACGTCTGAAGAGCCCTCGAACGAGGCTAAAACATAGAGGGACCACACCGTAATCCCATGTGGAGGTAGTGCGTATAGGCATATAGCCACTCAAATCATCCGCCGAACCCATTAAGCATTTTATCAATTTTCTGTTTAACCGTTATCGTTGTCCTTATTTAGGTGAGTCGCGGACAACAACAGCAGCCAGGTCCACCCCCATAACCAGAGCTAGTGGCCGCCTGCCCTGTCGTCCCACCAACTCATGCGGTTACCAACAAGGTGAACCGTCTCCTTACCTTGTCTCGCGTTTGCTCTTTGTAGAGCTCGACTTTTGCACAACAGAGTATCTCTCGGCCATCGAGCAAGTACCAGGCCCGCCGCACACCGGTGGAATACACCTGTCCTGCCGGTCCGATACGATACCCTGCGCGGGCACCGTTGGGTCACCCGACTCCTTACCTTTAAGGACACCAGTTGATTCGAGTGCCTACCATCAAGTGAAACCATAAGGAATCACCCTCGATGGTACACTTGAAGAGGTTCGACAGAGACATCAGCGGAATGAACTAAAGAGGTATACCTCGTATCATCTCGGTCATGCTACGCTATTGAGCCGACGAGAGTGAAATACGAGTCCGTCCACTCGCAAGTTAAACTGGAAGCGACTCGGCAGAGTCTCGCCGTTGTAGGTTCCCTAGGGCGTCTGCATTGATCCGTACCTGTTGCATTGATCACGGCCCGCTATTCTAAATCTAGCTAACAATGCGCAGGGTTTACTGCTGAATAATTCATAAGTAATAATAGGCAGCATAGGATTAAAGGAAGATACATCAAGGGGCTACAATGACAATCTACGCAATGAATAGGAATGTAACGTAGAAGAAGCAACAAATGCCTAGTGCAAGAAATGTACGGAAAATATAGGCGATATCTGGGGAAGGAAAATTGCTTTGCTTGCCTGGAAGCTCGGTAGTAGCGGTACGATAGTCGACAAAGTAGTCGTACTCCATGTTGTCATCGGCGGCAGCAATGGGGTCTATCGGAGAATAAAGGGGGGAAGAAACAATAAATACACAGCAATAACATCAATACAAATACAAGACATGGAAAGCGTGGTGTTGGCGGTGTTCTAACTTAGTGTTAAGTATTTTCAACGGAGCAATTATTTATTCGGGGATGACTCATCAGTATCTGTTGATTTCCAGACAGATGATCCCAAGGGGAAGGTTCCATGTCTGCATTGTTAGAGACATCTGACGGACATGTGGTTAGTGTAACCGTGCTCGTTGATCCATTCTGGACAACTTTCATATTCAGAATAATTTCATCCGGAAAGTTTTACCGGCTCCGGTCGTTTGACAAACAGATGAACCGAAGGAGAAATTTTCCATGTTCTGTAGGTTAGGGGGGTGCAGTGGGTATACGTATAGCACATTCGTATTCGTGATATTTTTCTGATCAACTTCGATATATAAAATAATTTCATCAGAGTTACGGTTTAGAAGATATTGATTTTTAAAGATTTAATTATTTTAAATCATTTACTAAATCATTTTCTATTTCTTTTATTATTTATTTAATATTATTAATAATCATTTTAATACTGACCAGTGGGTCCCACTGATCAGTGACACAGCTAATAATTAATTTAATTTAAAACTAATTAACAGTGGGGGACCCACATGTCATTCACATATTAGTTTTCTATTTTAATTAAACAATTTAACTAGCATGTGGGCCCTACGTGTCAGTCTAACAGTATTGCTCACAACTTTTAATTAGGGGCCAGGCCCCACATGTCATTTGGAGGGGGTCTATTTGCCTCTGTTAATTAGTTCTAAATAGGGGGGGGGTTATACAAATCAAGGATTAGCCCATAATCCTAATGGAGCGGTCCCACACGGCAGTGGCACACAGTCCACAACAGGTCCTTGCCGGCGACGAGGCCACGACAGAGGAGCCCGGCGAGGTGTGCTCTCTGCACAGGGGGCCAAAAGGGGCGCCGCTGTCTCGTACGCACGCGGGGGATCACTGAGGCGCACGCGTAGGTGCCATTCACGTGAGCTAGAGCGGCCCAGGGCGACGACGGCATCGAGCTGGGCGGCGTCGGTGCACTGGACGTGGCTGGGACGGCGATGCGTTGCACGATATCGAGCGGGGGAGGGGACAAATCAGTGTTGCGCTCACCGGGGAGCTCGTAGGGGTGGCAATGGGCGGGGGAGGGCTTGTCGTGGCCGAAATTCGTAGATGGGGGCGGCGGCCGTCGACGGAGGAAACAAGCTTGGGGTGTCGCGTACGGGGTGGCGGGGTTCGATTCCTCCCGGGAGGTGACGAAGTAGACGACCCAGAGGAAGCTGGGGAGGGAGGTGGCCGCGGTAATGGTGAGGCGGCGGCGACTGGGTGCTTGGGCCCGTGGCGGAAGACGGCGTGGGCGAGTGGATCCGGGGGGGGGGGAGGAACAGACGAGATCTGTGGGGGTGCGGGGTTAGGGTTACTCCACGGCGCGAGGGGGGTCTTATCTCCCACCGGCGTCGCCCGATGGCCGACAAGGCGGCGTCGGTCACGGTGGCCATGGCCGATGCGTGCCACGGGGGGGGGGGGGGGGGGCGTGAACAGGAGGTAGGGGACGGTTGGGGGGGGGGGTGGGCTTGTGTGTTGGGTTGGTGGGGTTGGCCCATTGGGGGAGAGGGGAGGTGGGTTGGGCTTGGGCCTTTTCCCAGTGCGGTAGATAGGTCCTTCTGTTTTTTTTTTCTTTTCCTCTTTTTCTTTTTCTGTAAAATTCCTTTTGTATTTTTAACTAGTTTTTCTACTTTGTAAATTATGTAGGGTGTATCTAAATTAGTAGTGCACTGGATAACAGTGCCACAAAAGTTTTGGTGATTTTATAAAATCATTTAGTATTTTATTTAATTAACAAATGATTAAAATAGACAAATTAAGCTACTGTTTTAATTGTTTGATTTATTTGGTAGTGCAATAAATTCTCCAAAAATAGGGACATGATCAAATGATTATTATAAATTTTACAAAATTGGTGTCACCATTTTTGAGCAAAGTTTAATTGTCACCTATTTTTAATATTCACCACAAGGCACTTTGAGTTTTGATTTGATTTCAATTCAAAGGGGATAGACTTGTTGTGATTCAAGACGATCAAGGCCCATGGCCATATTGCTTTCAATAACATCACAAGGGCAATTTGAATTTTTGAACTGACCTAGGTTGATCAAAGCAAAAAAATTAACAGTAATGATCAACAGTAATTGTGATTACTGTTCACTGACAGTGAGAGTGTTACAAATCTCCCCCACTACAAAGAATTCTATTCCCGAGAATTATAAGGTAGTGTAAGGGTTAAAGCTTCGGTTTCGTATTCTAATGAATCTTCTGGTTCCTGTTGTCCTTCTCGATGAATTTAATCCATCTCGTTGATGTCTTCATTTCCTTGCATCGGTGCATCTCGACGAGTTGGTTTCCTTTCTTCGGGGTCTGCATCCTACTTATGATTACGCTAGGAGGAAAATTTGGAGGGGGTCATATGGGTAGCCGGTTAATCAACCGAGGTTGTCCGAGGGAAAACGGGGTACAAAACATCTTCCGAGTATAAACTCAGGGGAATGTATCGAGAGAGACAAAAGAAGGTATGGGGAATTACAAGCGGATATACATGCATTCGATGCCGATGATGGATGATGAAAAGGGGTCCAGGGCATCAAGTATAAACAATGAGTCTGATATCAGACGGGATATCACGAGGCAGATGACAAGAGTCAAGTTTCGGTGCTGTGTAACTGTGGGTTATGGGCCCACATTTTATAAGAAGGGTGGTGACATTCCATGCGATCACGATGCAAGGTTTGTCAGAGGACAGGTCGTCAGTTATCTCTGCAACAACATCGGTAACAAGGGCAGTGGAAAAAGAGAAACACTTGGCAAAGCTCTCGTCCATCGTCGGTAACCGAAAGGTTATCCATGATAGTAACAGGTTGTACCGACAGGTTAGTACACCAAAGTGTTTATGTAAGCAGGGAATTATCACTGATCAGAAGAGTTACATCAGAAGAAAGATTAAACAGACCAATGGAAAGGAAAATGTGATCATCAGATCCAATAGACCAATGGAAGGGAAAATGTCATTATACACAAGTATTATGTGTATATCCTTCCCAAGGAAAGTAGAGCACAATATACATGACCAAGCTTGTGTTGGTAGGGAGTCGAAGGAGGTTATCGATGATAACACAAATCATCGAGGGACAAGGATGGTATTTCACGCGATGAATCCAACTGACACATGGAAGAAGCCATGAAAGATTAGTCGGATGATAATCCACCAAAGGTCGGGTGCTTCAAAAGAATCTGATGTGAGTATCGGCTCTCAACCAGAAGGAGAAAGAATGCAAAGGTATCGGATGATAGAGGCATCTAAATAATTTGATGCTTGAGTACAAGGAAATTATAATTTCCAGATCGGGAGGTGGATACAATTATCCGTACGAACCTATCGGTGGCAGGGGGTCGCAGAGGCGATGAACATGTACGTTCTCGGGAATTTATCGGAGAGTAATCTTTGGAATGTTCAGGTGAAGTAAGCGATCATGTTGGGTGAAGGGCTCCCCGGGTAGATACGACCACGAGATCCTAATGTCAGAGTTAGTAAAATTACCCTAAAGGATAAGAGAGTAGAATCCCAGAGTAAAGGTACGGAGAAAAGGATCCTAATACCACCCAATTTGCGACGTGGGCCGATAAGCTCATGACTACCTCTCCATGTGTCCTCAAGAACGCTTTAGTCTTTATAAGTTCAGTTGCCAGGCTTATCCTTTGCTCAAAAGGATTGGGCCACCTGCTACTCCTCAGCAACATTTACTTTGCTTGCTTTTGTCTTATCGTTGCTTATACCGATATATTCACAAGCTGTCATACAAACCATACATCGTTTTAGTACAAGCACCAAGCTAATACAAACGTGAAGAAGATGATACATCCTTCAGAGGCACTCTGACTTCCTATACATTATTTCTCTAAGCCTCTGGAACTTAGACACCTTGCTTACAATACACTAAGATACTACTACATCCTCACTAAGTAAGACCACAGGCGGTCTCACTCATCTCCATCTCCATAGTAGTCCTCATAGAAGTTACCCGCGTATCCCGGTAGCTGGAGGTGACCATCGGAAAACACGGAGGCTTGTGGACCCTGATATCCATTTGGGCAAGGATGGGGCCTAGGTCCAGCGTAGGGTGAAAGCAAAGGACCACGGGGTGGAAAAATTCCTCCAATCTCGGGCCAAGCAACTCGAGAAGGCATCTGGGTCCTCACTGGATAGATCGCATCATACTCCACTGATCCCACGCTCACAAAGGGTGCCAAGAGCGTCAGTGCTCGGTACAGACGAACACGAGTAGCGTGGAGCTCAAAACGGAGAGCGCGTGCATCACGATCTCTGTCACTAGCAAACCTAGCAGTCACCTGGAGTGCTGGATCCTCTGCAGAGTGATCTGAGTAGAGTCCAGTGTAATATCCCTCTTCTCCTGGAAGTGCAGCTGGGATATAGCGGAAAGAAGTCTCTCTTAGCAAAGTGTGCTCCTCTCTAAGCAGTGTGATACATGAGTTGCAGCATCCTGCACAGCCATGTTCTCGGTAACGCCGATGCCATGTCCAAAGTGGATAGGCTGGGTGACTCCAACGTGGTGTGGGTAGATCCGGACAATGCAGTGGAACTGCGTCTGGTTGAAGTCGTGGAACTGCTCCTCGATGGTGTACTCAGGGTACCATCGATATCCCACATAGGACATCATCTCGATCAACGTGGCGGGGTGGCCACGCACACCGAGGCACCTGGTCAAACGAACAATCTGCCGAGGGGGAAGATTTGCCATCTGAAACAGAAAGCAAGAGTTTGCAAATGCATCAGATTATATGATAAACCTGGAATGAATCGGACAGCATAATGGCTGTAATTGTAAGAAATGACAATTTCTTTCAATATGCAAACAGCACTTACATACGATGTAATGAAACAGGGAGCAAAACCACTCTAATAAACCGACCACAACTTTCCTACGGCTATAAGAAAGCAATCAACGAGATGTGCTAAACAGACAGAGGAGAGCCTAGTCCTATCTTCCCGTAGAACAAGATGAGGGTGACTCAGAACTCAGAACGAAGGGGGTAAGGAGAAAAATGAAGCCTTACGCTGTTCCCTTATATACCCAGAGTAACTATATAACTATAGAAAGCTAGACTCAACTTCGGCCAAGGCTACTAGTCCTACAGTCAGTCCTGCTCTGATACCAAGTCTGTCGGGACCCGGGGTTAGCGTATGCAATTACAGTTAAGACATAGTCATATGGAGAGCCGAGAACCGCACCCACTTGTCTAAGCAGACAAGGCCAAGCACTGAACATTCTCGGAGAGCATCGTACGTGAGGGGCATCCCATCCAGGCCGGATGATCAACTGTAATGGGTCCTCATCGTACGCACACAAGTCTATTGATATGGGTTGTGAACTCCCATATTCAAAGACAAGTCGCCTCAACCATACTATCGACTATCTCTAGACTCTTACATAGACTTACTCCAGCCCGATCACTTAGTCGGGGTCTAGGGCGGGCTCGATCATACCACAAAGTGTGCCCGAGACCGAGTCTCGAACAATCGCATCGCGATGCCCCAAGCTGCGCACATCTAAGGGCCACTTGGTGTATGAAAGACCGCCAGCCAGAACACAACTAAGGTCTCGAAAACCCATACAAAGACATGCATGTTATAAACATACACGCAGCACACATGCCTTGTATGAACAGCAGGTACCATTGCAATTCTCTACAAAGTGTACATTTTATTTATAACTCTTATAGAGTACACACAGAGATCACATGCATGTGATCCAACATTACAACACAGAACGGAAGCAAATTATGTCTGAGTACAGACAAGTTTAACAAATGGCTTAAGAAGCCTTATTCAAACACAAAGCCCTCCACGAGGGAACCAGTCTGCTGACTGGGACTAGGCTAGCTTAACTTCAGTCGTCCTGCTCGATGAAGAAGCCACCTTCTGGGTCAGTGGCGTCATCTAAAACATATATTAAGCAAACTTGAGTACAAAGGCGTACTCAGCAAGACTTACATAGGAGCTATACTACTCATGCACAGGTATCAAGGTAAAGGGAGGTGGGGTTCACTTGCAGAAATGCCAGCTTTGACTTAGCTAGTCCTGGACTACGAGTACCAGACTTGAGGTAAGAAGCGTACACGAGTCCACTACTTTCACCAACCAATTACACCACTATGGTGCCTTCCTTGACTTCCCCACGAGGAAGCACGCCATAGCACTCACACTTATCTTGGTGTGTTTTAGAAGTATCCGGTTCAAGTTATCTAATAATCAAGCTAAGCTTTCCAAGCAGTCCATAACCGCGGACGCGGCTATTCGAATAGTTTTGATAACCTTGCAAGGGTGTACCGCTACACACACATGCCATCAGTTACCGCCTTTTGAGTGTCACCGATCAAGAGATGACAGCGGGGATGCCACCACAACTGTTACCTCATAGCCTATCTAGTCCAAGAAAGCCGCCTACTTGGGTGGCTACCACTATCGTGAACCCGGCCGGTTTACCGAAGTGGACCCAAGCGATGTGTGCGTGGTGCATAAGCCGGTCTCGGATGAGCCGTTCTCTCACTTAGCATCCAGGCCACAAGCCTACCAGAACTCCGAACTACTGCGACATCTGGACATCGAAAGGGATGAGTTAAAAAGTCGAGAGGGGTCAGTGAGCCCAATGTGTGGTTGTACTCTTCATCTTGGATCACCACACAAGAACTCGGACTTAGGGCGGTGTTCAACGAGACAACCCACCGTGTACTCCTACACAGCCTCTCATCGTTCACCTTGTATTAGGGTCGATTCACCAACACTTTTCTACCATCAACAACATGATCACTACCATCCCGACTCACATCACAGTAACAACATGGTATCTTACTAAGCATGCAATAAGCGATAACATTTGCAGGGGCCACATGATATCATTCAACTCCTACATTTGCTAGGATTGTGGTTTGCTTACTACTGTGACAAAAGATAGGTCATGCAAAGGAATGGGTTCATCTATGCGGTAGAATCGTAACATGGTGATCATCCTATACAATGCATAAGCGAGACATGAGAGGGAAGTGGGATTTTATCGACATGATCAAAGGGGTTTTGCTTGCCTTGCTGACGAGGTTCGGGCTCTGGATCTTCAGCGAAGGGGGTGACCTCTTGCTCCGGTTCAACCTCTACTCGATAAGCAAAGTACAAAGTAGCAATCAAAATGAATGCAATGCTCAAGCACATGATAGAATGTTTAATCTTGAAGTACAGGTTTGATGTGTGAGGCAATTCCATTTAAGTGGAATATATTGCATTTTTAGAATGCAAACTCAAATTCCACATTTGAATTCAACCTTAACCAAGTTATATATAATATAGTTTGCTCAATTTGAATTAACTTCAAATGTGTATGATATGCCTCTGAAGTGTGGTTGATTTGCAACATAAATCATGGTCCAAGTGGCAAAATCATTTGGTTTGAATTTGAAATAAATTCAAATAAAGCAAATGATATATGCTACTGGTCCCATTTTAAATTCAACTCAAACAGAGTTGAAAGTTGCATATTTGGAAAGATAATTTTCTCCTGATCATTTTTCATATATTATTTGTCCAATTTGGAGTTAATATGAATTTTCTATGAATTTCCAAAGTTTGGGGTATTTTCTGGATTTTCTGGAAATCTTTTTAAAAAATTTTGATTTATTGCGTCAGCAGGGGAGTTTGACCAGTCAAACTGACAAAGGGGTCCCACCTGTCATCCACAGTGGGGATTAATCCCCTGATTAAAGTTAACCCGAAGGGTTAATTAGTGGATGGCCCCACCTGTCAGCCACTGGGTTAAGCTTAACAGGGTCATTAGGGGGGCTAATGGTGGGCTCGCCGTGCAGTCGCCGGAACCCTGCCGGAGTCTCGCCGGAGTTGGTTCTAGGGCACGGGGAGGGGCCTGGAGGGCATGGACCTGCTCCTTGAGGTCGTCCGCATCGAGTGGTGGCATCAGGGGGCCACGGGGATCACCGGAGAGTCATCGGCGACGAGCGGCGGCGGAAGTCAGGCACGGGACTCGTCGGGTTCTTCAAATTGCGCATGGATTTGGAAACCGAGAGCATGGAAATGAAGCTGGGGTGTGTGCGGAGCTAGTGGAGCCATCCAGGGGTCAAACGGGGGCTCTGGTGAATGACCTCGACGACGAGCGGCGGCGCTTGGTCTCGGACCTCGTCGGAATCACGATTCGGGCACGGATTCAAGCGACAAGATGAGGGGAAAAACGCGCCTGCTCACCCTGGTTGCAGAGACGGACTCGGGGAAGCCGGAGGAGCTGCGGCTGCGGCGGAATCGACGACGAGCTCCTGCGGGTTCAGCGGCGGCTCGGTGAAGAGGACGACGGGCTTGGGGCTCCTGGCTTCGATTGCTTGCACACGGCGATGAAGACGACGACGCCGCGCGTCCTCGACAAGGTGGCAGGGGCTTAGGAGGAAGGTGGCCACGGGTTTCCACGGCGGTGCGCTCCGGTGAGCTCTCGGACGTCGATGAACTCGCGAAGAGGAGAGGGGGAGGAGGTTTCCAGGGGGGGAAATGGAGAGGATGAGCTCGGAGGGTTCTCCACGTCGCTAGAAGGCGGCCGGGGAGGCAGGTGGAGGGCTGCGGGGCGTCGCGGTGGCGTCGGTGGCTTTCCACCAAGCACCTTGGGGGCGCGGGGAGGAAGACGACAGGGGAGGGTCCAGGTGGGCTGGGCCGGCTGGAGAGGTGGGCCTCGCCCCTGGCGGGAGGTAAGTTTTTTTTCCTTTTTCCTCTGTTTAAACTTTCCTTTCTTTTTCTGTAATTTTTTTTGGCTCTGATAAAAATACCAAACCATTTTATTAAATGCTGAAAACTTTTATGTGGCCTAATAATAATATAGACTAGCCACTCATAAACTTTCAACATTTTTAAAATTCAAATGATTTGAATTTTAAATCAAATAGGGGGATTTCTTTATTTCCAAGGTACTGTTTGAATATTTGAAAAATCTATGAGCATGGGGTGGGTCCCACATCACTTGATATGTGATCACACTCATTTATAAGACTTTTCAAAACTCTAACATGAATTTTTGGAAAATATTTTTATCTGGCCTTTTGAAAAAAAATTCATCTGGGGGGTGTTCCTTCTCCCATTTGGATTTTGAAATTGATTTTCAAGGTTTCTTTTTGAAACTTTTGCATGATGCAAAGGTACTAGCTAACCCTAGCACATACCTAACAGAGGGATCTGACAGTTGGGTTCGACACTCTTACTTATCGAAAACACTGCAAAAGATCCCGTACGGTTGTGGGTCATCAAGTACCGTTTTCTGGCGCCGTTGCCGGGGAGCATAGCGCTACTAGTAAGTGAAGCTGGTAATGAAGGTATTATATTGCTATTTTCTTATTTTGTTGTTGCTTCTCTTTGTCCATGTGGACAACCTAGCTATTGGATCTTTGCTTACGGGGAAAAGCCCCACATCTGTGGTGGTTGTTCCTCCCCCTACTGAAATTGTGACTTATAAAATACCAGCTGGTATTATCGATTGTGTTTTGGCTAATTGTTATGCAGGAGACAGACATCCTGGTGAACACTTGCTATATTTGTCACAACTATGTTCACTATTTCAGCTTGAAGTTGTATCAACGGAGTTTATCATGAGGAAATTGTTCTCCGTATCGCTTATAGATAAAGCTTCAGATTGGTATAAGCTTCTCGATAACTCTCATTTGCTTAATTGGCAGGAGCTTACGTCTCTCTTTTATACCAAGTTTTATCCTCTTCATGAAATTCATCGAGACAGAAACTACATCTATAACTTTAGCTCTCGTGACGGAGAAAGCATCGCTCAAGCTTGGGGGATATTGAAATCCCTAATGATCAAATGTCCTATTCATGTGATCCCCAAGGAAATTATACTTACAAATTTTTATGCTAGACTTTATCGTTAAGATAAGGAGATGCTGGATGCCTCCTCTAGTGGGGTATTTCAGACGAAAAGCGTTGAAGAAAGATGGGATCTCATTGAAAGGATCCAAAAGAATACCAAAGATTGGGAAATATATAAAGGTATTGAACCCACTATAAATTTTGAGCGTGATTATATAGAGAGCTATGTGAAAACTAATTACTTTAATATCTTTTGCTCTAAGATTGGTCTTGATTCCCATCTAATGATTGATTTTTGTAAGGACTTTGCCTCTCATATTGACTCTTCTAAGAAGAAGAAGGATCAGCATCATAAACCCTTCAAAGAATTACCTATTGATATTCATGTTGTTGACCCTATTTTTCCTGCAGTTACATATGAAAAACCCCCTTTTCCCGCAAGGATAAGGGAGCACTCTTTTGTGACAGGCATATTAAATAAAAGTGAGAGAAGAATTGATGAGCCTGAGGACCAGATCAAGGTCAATTCTCAAGTTGTATTGGTTAAGGATCTTGTTACTAATGATGCTTTAGATTCCAATATAAATTTTTGTGCTGTTTCCACTAACCTTGTCACCACCAAGAATAAAGGCCCAATTTAAGGTACTCCATTAGTATCTGTTAAAATAGGAGATCACAATTATTATGGGCTATGCGATTTGGGATCGAGTGCTAGTGCTATCCCGTATTCACTTTATCAAGAGATCATGGGTGAGATTTCCTCTTGTGAACTTGAAGAAGTTGATGTTACTATTCATCTTGCAAACAGAGCAACTATCTCTCCTATCGGAATTGTCAGAGACGTTGATGTCTTATGCGGAAAGGTAAAATATCCTACCGACTTTCTAGTACTTGGTTCAGTAAGGGATAATTTTTGTCCTATTATTTTCGGTAGAACTTTTCTCAGAACTTGTGGAGCCATAATAGATTGCAAGAAAGGTAAAGTCTGTTGAATTCAATGGTGAGCCATATGAATTTAATTTTTCTAAATTCTCTAAGCAGCCTCGTGGTACTAATTTTCCTAGTAACGATAAGATTATTTAAGTATTGCTTCCATTGCTATTCCTCCAAATGATCCTTTGCAGCAATATATGGAGGACCACGAGAATGATTTGCATATGCAGGAGAGAAATGAGGTGGACGAAATATTCTTAAGACAACCTGCTATACTAAAGCACAACCTTCCAGTTGAGCCTTTGGGAATTTTATCGAAACCAAAAGAAGATCCAGTGTTTGATCTTAAACCTCTTCCTGATACGCTCAAATATGCTTATTTAGATGAAAAGAAAGTATATCCTGTTATTATCAATTCTAACCTTTCAGGGTATGAAGAAGAGCGACTATTGGAAGTACTTCGCAAACATCGAGGTGCAATTGGCTATACCCTTGATGACCTTAAGGGGATTAGTCCATCTATTTGTCAACAATACCATCAACCTTGAGCCCAATGATAAACCAGTTGTGGATCATCAACGACGGTTGAATCCGAAAATGATGGATGTTTTAAGGACTGATCAAGCTACTAGCCACAGGTATTATCTACCCTATAGCTGATAGTATGTGGGTAAGCCCGGTTCATTGTGTTCCAAAGAAAGGAGGTACAATTGTGGTTCCTGATAACCCACAACTGCAGGGGATCGAGATAGTCTTCGCGGGTAAGATAACCCAATTTATAGATTTGACTCAAGGGGATCCAAAGAATACCCACAAGATTTAACAGTGGAGTTGTCAATTCCACCGCACCTGAGATACACTTACTTGCAACAAGATATTAATAGTAACTTCGATATGGAAGTGATGATAGAAACGGAAATAGTGGTGGTGAAATAGCGACAGTAAAATAGCAAAAGCAAACAACTAGTAACCAGCAGAATTAAAAACACTGTAGGCTAGGGAAATGGATGGTTGGGCGCTGCATGGATAAGACACATCATGTATTTAACTTGGGGCAAGGCACACAGAAAACCAATGACATCTAGGCATAAATCAAACATCAGGTATGTACCCCATAGGTAGTTGTATGTGCTTGCAATAAGAACTTGCACAACATCTTTTGTCCTACCGTCCCGCTACGAACGGGGCCAAAAGGAACTTATGGAGATTAAGGTGCTCGTGTCAAAGAGAACAAAGCATTAACAATCAATGGATACATGGAATCATCAAACTATAGTCCATCCCCTTTGGTGTCCCAAGATGTCACCTTTGGGATCGCTGCTACCGGATTATAACAGGTGCATACAACTCATAGATAGGATCAAGAACACAAATATATTCATGCAAACACATAGGGTTCAGATCTGAAATCATGGCACTCGGGCCCAAAGTGACAAGCATTAAGAGAAACAAGTTCAAGCAAAGATGATAAACAAAAATCTAGATGATAGGCAACATGCCCCCAACAATCTGATAAACTATTACAGGATCTAACTCATCCAATCCCTACCATCCAGTTTGCCTACAACAGGGAATTACTCACACATGGATGGAGAAGTCATGGAGGGAGGATGGAGTGGTGATGATGATGACGATGGCGATGATCTCCCCTCACCGGAGGCCAAAACAACCTCCAGATTAGCCCTCCCGGAGAAGAACAGAGGGTGGTGGCAGATCGACGACGAGAATTGGGAAAACGACTTATGTTTCGGGGTTTCTCCGTCACAGGAATAAATAGGAGCCTCGGTAGGGCACCAGAGGAGGGGTGTAAGGCCCGATATGCTGTACTATTCTAGATCTAGATGTTTCCATCCAGATCCAGGGACGCAACACATATATGTCCCACCGCGACATATGACAATGCCATATGCCCCGGATTTCCAACACGATATCACAACATTACAGCTACAAGGATACAACATCTCATACAATCGGCATACAACTTCCTTAATACAATACATCAGCGGAAAGATACATGTCTGAGTACAGACTACAATCAAATGCCTAGTGGCAAAGAGAAAAACATCGATCCCCATAACCACATGGGTCCAGGTCCTCCGCCGGGATCCGCCTAACTAGTCGTCGTCGAGTCTCCACGTGAAACGTCGATCACCATACCTGTTGTCGATCAAGAACCCTAAAAAGAGTTTGGGGTTAGTATCATGAGTACAGAAGTACTCAGCATCCAACTATAGTGGTCAACTGACCTAGCAAGGACTTCATCACTCGTCATTCTAGGACAACTAGTAGTTTACGGTAAGGATGGGGTAAGTGGTGAGGTTGCTGCCGCACTAGCATTTATGAAGTGGCTAACGATCTAGAGAGTAAGATAAGAAGCCAAGCATTCGATGAGGAATCGCCTCCAACAAGTCTTCTATCCACCTACTTACGCAAGCATAACACCTATCCTATCCTTGTCCTCCTCTTCGTATCCCGACGAAGAAGAAGCAGTCAAGGCACACACACATTGCTCAAGTTATAGTTATGATTCAGTTGATGTTATCTATGAACAAGACGTAGGTTCCAAGTCGTCCATAACCGTGGACACGACTTCTCGAAAAGATTTAACCCTGCAGGGGTGCACCAACTGACCAATACAAGGCTCCGCACGCACGCCCATATCTCTCAGCTGCTACCCATCACAGGAAACCATTTGATGATTTAGTTTCGAGAGATCCGGAACGACAGGTCCCTCTAGCTAACAACGAACAAATCCGGGTGGCTCCCGGTGAGTCGACATCCATCTCAGGAGTCGGACCCTCTCTCGATCTGGTCTCTACCGTATGAATCGGGTTTGGATAACCGGTGAATTCTCATATGAGTCCGGGTCCTCAGCCGGCCAGGTTGGACCAACAAGGAAACCATGTCCCCGCTGGTCCGGGTTGTTTTAAAGTATATCTCCAGGAGCTACCCGACAAACACACACACAGTTTTCAAATGGTAAATCGGCTTGGGCCACCACTAGAACTGTTTGAAGCTAGGTAGGTAAGAAGAGGGAACCCCATAAAATCCCACACGAGGTTAGGCAAGCCCACTCTTAAAACAAATACCCGGAACTCAGATCCTAGGTGACTCGAATGGAACAAAGCGTCGGGGCGGGATGCCTAGACCTTCCATCCTTCGTCGAATATAGTCAACATTATAATAATCATATCATCCATAAAAATATAATAATGTGATAGCCTAAACCAAAAGTAACAAGGTAACATCGTAGCAACCTAAGCATGCATACTAAGCAGGGGCTGAGCAACGAGAAATAGTAACAATGTGGGAAACTCATCCGGGCGCAAACTCATCCGGGCTACGGTTTAATCGCAATACTACTCGCAAAATTTAATCAACAACAAAAACTTCTAGACTTAGAAAAAATAAAAAGGCAAACAGAAAGAAAAAAAAGAAACGGGGCCTCACCCCTAGTGGGCCTCGAGGCCCATCTGGCCGGCGGGCGCTGGCGAGCTGTGTCTCGCCCAGGCGCGAGGAGAGGAGGTGGGTCGCCGGTTGGGAGTGGGCCGGGGCGAGGCTGCGCAGCCCATGAGGGGGGTTGGTGGCGGCCTGGATCGGATCGAGGTCCTCGATCCCGACCGTACGAAACGACGGCGCCGGCGGTGGCCTTCACGGCGGCGCGACAATGTGGGATGCCGGGACGGCGAGGTGGGGAGGACCGGAGCGCGGCGGTGCTGGGGTGGACGCCGACGAGGTTCCTCGGGTGGCGCGGCGACGAGGTGGTCTAAGCAGAGCTCGGCGGTGGATCCATGGCGGGGGTCGCCGGCCGGTGCGGCGATTCTGCAGCAAGGGGAAGAAGAGGTGAGGCCAGAGGAGGGAAGGAAGAGGAGGAGCACGAGCACTGAGGGAGAATGGAGAGGGGCGTGGGAGGAGAGGTCCGTGGCGGCGGCGCGAGCTCGCCGTGGTCGGAGGAAGCGGCGGCGGCCCGGATCGGGCCCGGCGGCGGAGGAGGGGGCCCAACGCGACCTGATTTGGTCTGGGACGGTTGGGAGGCGACGTGGACGCCTCTAGACCGTCGGATCTCAGATCCGACGGCTTTGGAGGGCCAGGGGGCTAGGGTTTCGAATTTTTTAGGGCAGACTGGACAGATATGAGGTTTTTCAGAGGGGTGGCTGCAATTTTTAGGCTAGGGAAACCCTAGAAAGGGGTGGGAGAGTGGTGGTCTTTATATAGCCCAGGTGGCTGGCAGTTTGCACAAACATCCCCGGTTTTTCTCTCGCGCGCGCGGTGTTTACGTTCCTGACTGCCGGGGGTCCGCAGGACCTCCGATTCGTGTAAAACTTCGAACTGCACGATCAACGTGTCGAGTCGACGGCATTCACCTCGCGCTGGAAACATTCTGAGAACAATTTCCGGCACGCTATAAAAATATCCCGTTTTACTTATTAAACGGGGTTTTTCGTTCCGTTGGCTACGGCTGGTCTTGTGCGGTTTTCACGACGGTGATCCGGTGGGACCTGTTGTCGCAAAGGTCGAGTGTCAGGGTGGAAAGGGTCGGTCTCCATCCGGTACGAGATAAGAGGGGGAAAAATAATCGCCGATCGATAAATCGGGGATGCAAACACCGCAAACAAATCAGACATTCAAACAATTCACACTTAAAACATTTTTTTTAACTTTTGTGAAATCTGGGCTGTTACAATACAGCACCACCAACAAGGGATCTCGTCCCGAGATCCAGGACGATCCGGGGGAGAGGAGGGAAGAGAAAAGAAAGACGATGATCTTCAACACCACCAACAAGGGATTCTGCTCCATGTCGACGTCGAACTTCTGTCGAGATAAATTTTCCGCAGAGAGGTGGCAACGTCAGAAGAACGAAACCATCAGGTTTCAAGAGGAGGAACGACAGTTGAAAGCAACGATCAAGGGAATCATTCTCACTGAAGTCATGAGGATACTTGGATAGAGGACTGAAGTCAACAGATGACCAAGATGTAAACCAGAGTCGGACAGACTAAAGGTACTATCGGATTTCCCAACCTGAGATTGGAATCGAGACAATACGCTGCAAGCAAGGCAATGTAACTATTCCAAAACTCCACTCTCGAGATCCCAGATTTTGAAGGGGATAAGAAGAGAATTAAAACACTTACGACACTTGTCCTGACCAGAGCAAGGACAAGGAGTAAACAGATTCCTACTCTCCGATAACTAACTTAGTAACTACAAAATAGTTTTCGTCTAGACTCGACTTCGGCCAGAGAAGGGATCCTACGGTCGGTAAGGCTCTGATACTAAGTTGTAAGGCCCGATATGCGGTACTGTTCTAGATTTAGATATTTCCATCCAGATCCAGGGACAAAGAACATATCGGTCCCACCGTGACATATGACAATGCCATATGCCCCGGATTTCCAACACAATATCACAACATTAAAGCTACAAGGATACAACATCTCATACAATCGGCATCCAACTTCCTTAATACAATACATCAGCGTAAATATACATGTCTGAGTACAGACTACAATCAAATGCCTAGTGGCAAAGAGAAAAACATCGATCCCCATAACCACACGGGTCCAGGCCCTCCGCCGGGATCCGCCTAACTAGTCGTCGTCGAGTCTCCACGTGAAACATCGATCACCATACCTGTTGTCGATCAAGAACCCTGAAAAGAGTTTGGGGGTAGTATCATGAGTACAGAAGTACTCAACATCCAACTGTAGTGGTCAACTGACCCAGCAAGGACTTCATCACTTGTCATTCTAGGACAACTAGTACTTTACGGTAAGGATGGGGTAAGTGGTGAGGTTGCTTCCGCACTAGCATTTATGAAGTGGCTAACGATCTAGAGAGTAAGATAAGAAGCCAAGCATTCGATGAGGAATCGCCTCCAACAAGTCTTCTATCCACCTACTTACGCAAGCATAACACCAATCCTATCCTTGTCCTCCTCTTCGCATCCCAACGAAGAAGAAGCAGTCAAGGCACACACACATTGCTCAAGTAATAGTTATGATTCAGTTGATGTTATCTATGAACAAGACGTAGGTTCCAAGTCGTCCATAACCGTGGACACGACTTCTCGAAAAGATTTAACCCTGCAGGGGTGTATCAACTGACCAATACAAGGCTCCGCACGCACACCCATCTCTCTCAGTTGCTACCCATCACAGGAAACCATTTGATGATTTAGTTCTGAGAGATCCGAAACGACAGGTCCCTCTAGCTAACAACGAACAAATCCGGGTGGCCCCCGGTGAGTTGACATCCATCTCAGGAGTCGGCCGCTCTCTCGATCTGCTCTCTACCGTATGAATCGGGTTTGGATAACCGGTGAATTCTCATATTAGTCCGGGTCCTCAGCCGGCCAGATTGGACCAACAAGGAAACCATGTCCCCGCTGGTCCGGGTTGTTTTAAAGAATATCTGCCAGGAGCTACCCGACAAACACACATACGGTTTTCAAATGGTAAATCAGCTTGGGCCACCACTAGAAATGTTTGAAGCTAGGTAGGTAAGAAGAGGGGACCTCATAAAATCCCACACGCGGTTAGGCACGCTCACTCTTAAAACCAATACCCGGAACTCGGATCCTAGGTGACTCGAATGGAACAAAGCGTCGCGGCGGGATAGCCTAGACCTTCCATCCTTCGTAGAATATAGTCAACATTATAATAATCATATCATCCATAACAATATAATAATGTGATAGCCCAAACCAAAAGTAACAAGGTAACATCGTAGCATCCTAAGCATGCATACTAAGCAGGGGCTGAGCAACGAGCAATAGTAACATAGCAGTACATGGTTTGCTGGGAGGGGACATGGTTGTATCAGTTTGAAAGAGGCTGTAAACATGTGGTAGGATCAAACATCGAACCTAACCTAGACTAGCATGAAACCGCTGGTTGAAATAGAATGGATCATAAGTAATGTGTAGTCCTTGCCTCTTGATAAGTCGGGTTCCGAAGGTGTAGTTGATCGCAAGCTCGCATCGTCTACGAAGGTACCCGCGGAAGCACACAAGACGGTAAACACTGGAAAGCAATCAACGAGCAAGAATCTATTACTATGAAGCAAACACGAGCAAGCATAAAAAAGAAGGCAACACGAGACATCACACCTACCTTCGAGAGCGGTTACTAACATGTTAAGTGGAGCATTCGTCACACACGACGATACCACACGTTTATAACGGTTCAAGTTGTTTAGCTGCACAAGATGAGCAAAGGTTGTTAACATGGCATATCACTCAGGCATGGCATAGTACACAAACACGACAAGAGGTGAAGCTCGAAGTAATCTATCTATACTAGTCAAGTTAAGTGAGGCACAATCCTAAACATGGCATATCACTAAGTACCCCACAACAATTAAAGCATTTGGTTCTGTTCTGCCCTAAACATATTTTATATTTGTTAACAGCAGCAAACAATAGCATAAACACAAAGTAAACGAAAAACTAATCAAGTTACATATAAAGAACACTCCAAACGGAGTTACGGTTAAAAAGATACAAGCAAAACAAGTTATGCACACAATCTGCCAACATCAGGTAGCACACTTTAGAGCAATGCATCAACAAACTACTGAATGAAAACATGCACCAAATGACATGGAATTGCAGCAGGCATGAAAAGTAAGGCATGGCAAAACTAATCATGGAAAAAGGCATCACGGTTCACTACTTATAAGCAACACAAAAAGCTATAAAACATTATTGGTCAAGGACTTAGTGAAAATTAGGAAAACATGGGAGAAACTGTTATTTTCATGCTGTATAAACAGGGGTAAAGCTATATGAAAAAGTGCAGAAAAATGACATAGCAATATATGGTCATGAACTACATATGATGGTGATCAGGTACAAACAAAAATCAAGGTCATAGGCATAACAGATCAAAAGATATTAAGCATGCAACATGGCATCGGAAAGTTACAGACTTTGTGAAAAACAGAGGTTGCTGTCAAAAACAGTGGCATAGCAACATTGGAGCTCAATAACTAGATGAACAACAAGCATATCATGACAATGCAATACATATAATGGAATTAAACATGATGCTTAATAGTATGCAAAAAGAATCAATGCAATAGGCCTCATGGATGTGTCACAATCATCATGCAAACTTGCAATAAAATAAAAGCAGCAGCACACTAACAGAAATTAGTACTCCCTCCGATCCATAATAAGTGTCGCTCACCTAGTACAAAGTTTATACTAACTTAGTACAAAATGTGCGACACTTATTATGGATCGGAGGGAGTAGCAATTAACAGCCTGATGCCCACTTCAACAATGATTAACAACATAAATGTGGCCTCAAATCAAAATGCTCATAAAAGATGAAGTGAAGTGCACACAATTCTAAACAATTTTCCTTTTGGGCGCAAACTCATCCGGGCTATGGTTTAATCGCAATACTACTCCCAAAATTGAAAAACAACAAAAACTTCCAGACTTTGAAAAAATAAAAAGGCAGACAGAAAGAAAAAAAAAGAAACGGGTCCTCACCCCTAGTGGGCCTCGAGGCCCATCTGGCCGATGGGCGCTGGCGAGCTGTGTCTCGCCCAGGCGCGAGGAGAGGAGGTGGGCCGCCGCTTGGGACTGGGCCGGGGCGAGGCTGCGCAACCCATGACGGGGGTTGGTGGCGGCCTGGATCGGATCGAGGTCCTCGATCCCGACTGTATGGAATGGAGACGCCGGCGGTGGCCTTCACGGTTTTTCGTTCCGTTGGCTACGGCTGGTCTTGTGCGGTTTTCGCGACGGTGATCGGGTGAAACCCGGTGTCGCAAAGGTCGAGTGTGAGGGATGCAAGGGTCGGTCTCCATCGGGTACGAGATAAGAGGGAAAAAATAATCGCCGATCAATAAATCGGGGATGCTAACAGTGCAAACAAATCAGACAATCAAACAATTCACACCGAAAACAAATTTTTTTTAATTTTTGTGAAATCTGGGCTATTACAAGGGGAGAGGCCCCTAGGCGGACAGAGGGCGCGGCCCTACCCCTGGCCGCGCCAGAGGGGCGCCTGGGGCCCCCTTGGCTGCCCTCTGGTCCCACTTCTGGCACAATGGCCCCTCGGGTGTGTGGATTTTCTGTGTTTTTTCTAGGAATTTTCGGAGGCGTCCAAAAATCCATTTTCCTGCGCACAATAAAACCATACATGCAGCTCTGCTTTAAACCGCGTTAGTCCGGGTTAGTTTCGTCCAAATCATGCAAGAATTACGGCAAAACAATAGCAAAAGTGTTTGGAAAAGTAGATACGTTTGAGACGTATCAACTCCCCCAAGCTTTGCATATTGCTTGTCCTCAAGCAATTCAGTCGAACTGAACGCGACAAAGAAACTTTGACAAACTCTTTTGCTTCAACGAATGTATATAAGCATGTACTACGAAAATAATTTAGCAAGGATCAAAACAATGCTATGAGGACAATGCACGAAGCAATCCTTCTTTCAAGTGATCAATCACAAACAACTAAAAGTAAATAATATGCTACTGAAAATCAAGACAGGATTACAATGCACAAAGCTTGAACATACTAGAGTGGTATTTCGCTAGCCTCCATGAGTGAAAAAAACATAAATGCAGAAACTCCTCCGGAGTTTTAAAGGAGACTAGAAATAATAACTTCAGGATAAGTAATACCACAATCATGCAAAAGACAATGTAGTACTTTGGGACAATGCACATTACCTTCAGAATGACAATTATGCTCTCCTAGTTGGTGCTTTGAAGAAAGAAGGTGGAGACTCTCGAACCGTGGAGTTTGATGGAAAGGTTGAAAACCCGTGGTTGGATGCAAAGACTAAACATGTACCAGAGCTCTTGGTTTTGAAAACAAAGATAAAAAGTGTTTTGGAAGGCGCATGATTCGTCAATGAATGCTAGTAGACAACTTAATCACCTCTTATGCTAGACATGTTTCGAGGAACGACTCCCAAGATGGAGACGATCACATCCCCTTAATCTCGTTTGTTTATCACTGCCAAAGTTTTCTGATTTCTCATAGACAAAGCGTGAAGGAGGGTTTTTTGGTTGTGATTATATTTTGCGAGCTGGGCGCACTCATGCCAGTCCCTCCTCGTATTAGGGGTTTGCAGATTAGACATGCAATCCCGGAATAAAACATGTCTAACATAAGACGGTCATGAATTACCTACTACTTCCTCGTGAGCTAAAACAGAGGCACAACACAGGAGTGCTTTTGAATGATTTCGATATGGTACAAGAAAGTCTTCGTTAGGATGGCCGGTAAATACCACATAGGAAGGTATGGTGGACTCATATGGAAAAACTTGTTTAGAGGATTTTGGATGCACAAGAAGAAATCCGCTTAGTGCGAGCGAAGGCTAGCAAAAGACTGGGAAGCGATCAACTAGAGAGCAATAACAGTCATAATCATGCAGAGCGACAAAGTAACATTGAATTGGGCATGAAAATTATATAACTATTCTGAAATTCACAGATCATCAAGGCATAGTAGACTTTTTAGTTATAAACATGTGTAAGCATGTGCCAAGTTTATCCAAGAATTCTCCAAAGGTAAATACCACTTCAGTATGCCAAACCATGAACAATGCAATGCATGTAATTCATTTCAACAACACATTATGTACTCTAGCTATTTGGGATTAGCCACAAAGAAACATGAACCACTGGGAAAGCATTGTAAACATAGCACTATGTCGCTACAAGCTGGTCTCTATATCAAAAGTACAAGCATGTGAATCATTTCAATAACACATTATGCACTCTAGCTATTCGAGATTAGTCACAAGGAAAACATGAACCACTGGGAAAGCATTGTAAACATAGCACTATGTCGCTACAAGCTGGTCTCTAAATCATAAGTACAAGCATATGTACAAAAGTAGAAACAAAAAGAGTTCATACCGGTTTTCCTTGTTGCATCCCTTCGTCGATCTTCGCCATTACTGCCTTGTCACTTGCACGATTGAACGTAGGAAATATATAATCAAATGCCATAATGGACTCGAGCTGAACTTTGCAACAAAGCAAACTAAAGAGAGAAAAGAAATGTTTTTGGATTTTTCAAAGGTTTACTAAAAGAAAGAGAAAAGAGAAATTCTTTTTTTTGTTTTTGCAAAATAAAAGAACAAAGAAGAACGGGAAAAAACTTCAAAAAGATCAAAGCGAATAAAATGAAAACGGATAATACAATGGAAAGGTGAGAAGGGCACGTACTCCCCCAAGCTTAGGCTTTTGGCCTAAGTTGGTAGCAGCTACTGCCCCCAGGAGCCTCCTGCTCCAGGGTGATGGTAAGTCCAGGAGTCATATGAGCCCTTTGGTGCGTACACCGAAGTCCTCGGGTCCTCCCATGAGGAAGGCCCTGCGCTCCAAGCACAAGAAGACCCCTCGCCTTGCTTGGTGAAGGTCTCTCCCGGGAAAGGTGTGAACTCACCATTTTCCTCCTCATCGGGCACAACCCCCTCCATGGGGTTATGCGGCTGGTAATGAGTCATGAACTCATCGAACTGAATCTTGTTGAAGGACCATCCGTTCCTGCGAGTGCTATCAAACAAAAGTCGTGCAGGTAGACGGATCTCACGAGTAATGGTCCTTTCAAACCTCAAAATATAATCAAGGTTACCAAACTGGGAAGTCATGGTAACAAACTTATGCCTCTTCATAGCCGCAAGATCGAGACTCGCGTATGAAAAGGGAACATCATCGGGATGCGGGGTGCGCTCAAGAGACTCAAGGATAAGTGTGGCGTAACCGCCACCATATAAATCGCCCTTGTTACTGTTCGTAACAAGGCACCGAGAAATCAAGGCAACCACATTATACTCATTCTTATCAGAGAGGGCGTTCGCATAAATAGCGAAATCTGGTATAGAGCCATTGCTCGTGTTGTCACGAGCTAACACCCCTCTACCAACAAAATACGCAAAATACCTGAGGTGTGGAAACTGAATGCTGGAAATCTTCGTACACCGAATGTCGGTCTCCTCCTGGCAGCAAAGGGAGTTGAAGAGGGTCCTCAACCCGGAAGGCTGCATGGTCATCTTCGTTGTCTGACCAATGTTCGGCACACCTATTATATCACAAAACTGTGCCAAAGACATGGTTATGAGATCATTATAAAGTTTGAACTCGACAGTTCCAGCATCATGGTTATAACAAAATCTGTTAACAAAGCAGGAGGTAAGCTTTTTGTATTGTACCACACGACATAAAGCTAGCCGTGTCAAACCTGCATTGGCACAAAGGCCATAAAATTCCTCCTTAATTCCTACAGATGTAAGAAAATCATCGCACGGATACATCATTGCGCATGCTAGACTTGTGTCTTCCAACAACTCCAGGGGCACATGATCTTCACTGTAGCTCACCCTAACTGCTGAGGGTGAAGTTGCAACTCTAGTAACTCGATCGGAGCGCTCGGACTTCTTCCTCCCAAGCCACCCTTTGCTTTTCCAAAGAAACTCTTTTCTGAATTTTTTTACAATTCACCAAAAAAAAGGATTTAAACAAAGTGAGTTGAGGCAAACTACTCTACTCACTTACCTAAGGCATAAACTTGCATCAAAACTTGGAAATTAAATTTCTACACATGCATGAAAGCTCATATGAACAGCACCAAGAGCTACTAAATACTCACAAATGAAGCCACCAATCAAAAATATAATTGGAGGGGTGAAGTAGTTACATACCAGGGAGTATTTTCTCAAAATCTCAGCTCGAATGATGGGTTGTAGATAGAGATCGAAAATCGCCTCCAAGAACAGCAAGAACGCAAGAACTGGAGCAGAACTCGTGTTTTTGGAGAGACAGGAAGGAGGGGGAAGAAGACATACCTGGAGGTGGGGCATGTGGGCCCAGGCGCCCTGTGGACGCGGCCAGGGGCCAGACCGCGCCAGCTGGCCGCCTGGGCCACTGGTGGCCCCCTTTGGTTAGCCCTAGGTGCCTCAGGGTCACTCCCGGCATGGAAATTTTTATTTTAGTTTTTCTGGAATTTTTCTGACAACTTCACTAATGAAAAAATTTTGGAGTTCAAAAACATGTGAAAATTTCTGAAAACTTGGAGCAGTGATTAGAGTTGTGAAGCTTCAAAAACATATAAACCCTGTACATCAAGGACAATAAAAGTTAAAAGAAATGCAAACATAACAAACTCTACTTTTTACTCATATAAAACTCATTTAATAGCAAGGTTGATCAAGTCCTACTACCAAACTAGCAATACATAGGGCCAAAAGTTTCGCTTACTATGAAGCATTCATGGTACCTTTATTTTAATGGATATTGTCCCCACCATAATAGTTTTGTATTTGTGGTGCACATGTAGAGGACAATCCCAATCACCAATCTTCACGGTCTCGATATTCTCTATAGAGTTGAGGCCATGCCTTTTGTAAATCTTCGTCGGAAAATACACCGTGTATTCTTTATCATTCAGATTGAAAGTAACATTTCCTTTATTGCAATCAATAATAGCACCTACGGTGTTAAGAAAAGGTCTACCAAGAATAATAGACATGCTCCCATCCTCGGGCATGTCAAGCACAACAAAATCAGTAAGGATTAAACAATTAGCAACTTCAACGGGAACATCCTCACAAATACCAATGGGAACGGCTGTTGACTTGTCAGCTCTCTGAAGAGAGATATCTGTAGGGATTAGTTTTTCGAAACAAAGCCTCTTGTAAAGAGAGAAAGGCATAACACTCACTCCTGCTCCAAGATCACATAAAGCAGTTCTGACATAATTATTCTTTATGGAGCAAGGAATGGTGGGTATACCTGGATCACCAAGTTTCTCGGGAATCTTGCCACTAAAAGAGTAGTTAGTAAGCATAGTAGATATTGCGTCATTAGGAACTTTTCTTTTATTAGTAACAATATCTTTCATATATCTCGAATAAGGAGGTACCTTAATAGCATCAGTCAAAGGAATTTGAAGAAAAATAGGTTTCATCCACTCACAACACTTATTGTAGTGCTCTTCTTCTTTAGTTTTGAGAGACTTACCTGTAAAGGGCATGGGTTTCTGTACCCATGGCTCTCTTTCCTTCCCATGTCTTCTTGCGATAAAGTCTTCTCTAGTGTATTTCTTGCGTTTATCGGGTGCTTCTTCTTCTCGAACTTCGGGTGGATCATTCTTTTCACCATCCTTTTCAGGCTCAGCACCGTCTTCAGTCTCAACATCAGAGGTAGATATACTATTTGGATCATCGGAATTGTCAGCTTCTTTGTGCTTCTTCTTCTTCTTCGGAGAACTAACAATTTCTTCTTCTTGCATTTGACAATCTTGCTCGATCCTCTTCGGATGCCCCTCTGGATAGAGAGGATCTTGAGTGCTAGTTCCTCCTGGGGTTTTAATCCCGAAGGCCTGTATATCCTATTTGGCATTATTAGCAAGCAAATATTTTTGCACATTAGAAATTTGATCAAGCTGAGTTTGAACCATATGAAAGTTCTTCACAAGACATTTAACATCATTAACTGTTCTACCTAGAACATCAAGCAAACTTTTGATACCAAGGGTATTATCATGCAACTGACTTTGTATCCTCTCATTAAAGTGATTTTGCTTCATAATAAAATTATCAAGCTCATCTAAACATTGATCAAGAGGCTTACCATGGGGAATGTCACTTGCATTGAAATCTAAAAGAGAGTGTACCTCTACCATAGGAGGGTGAGTGGTAGGCTGACACAACTTCTCGATGGGGGGTAGATTCTTTACGTCTTCTATTTTAATACCCTTCTCTTTAATATACTTCTTTGCTTCTTGCATATCTTCAGGGCTTAGGACAAGCATGCCCCTATTTCTTGGTGGTGGAGGTGGTTTAGGGACGGACTAATCTTCTTGGTTCTTGGCAATCTTGCCCATTAAATCTTCTGCATCGTCCGGTGTTCTTTTCCTGAAAACATAACCAACACAACTGTCCAAATAGGATCTAGATTCATCAGTTAGACCAGCATAAAATATATCAATTAATTCATTCTTAGGGACTCCATGTCCCGGTCTAGCCTGGATCAGACTGCAATACCTCCCCCAAGCTTTAGGGAGGTTCTCATCCTGCAACTGTCTAAAGTTATAAATTCTTCATAAAGTAGCATGCTGCATATGAGCAGGAAAGTACTTATCAACAAAAGAGTGAGCTAAGTCTTGAGGACTCCTAATGGAACCCATGGTAGTGCATCATACCACGCTTTAGCACCTTCCTTTAAAGAGAATGGAAGAAGCTTAGTAACATAGAAGTTTCATATCTTTTCATCTGTAGTAAACAAGCCACCTAACTCAGTGAGTTTGGTCCGGTGTGCAATAGCATCGTCATTTTCTCTGCCATAAAAGGGGTCAGCTTCAACCATAGATATAAGTGAAAGATCAACAGAGAAATTATAATCAGGATCATTGATGCATATAGGAGATGTAGCAAATTTAGGATCAGGAACGGTCTTGTTCTTCAGAGAGTGTATTTCGAGAAGCTTCTCAATAGCATCAGGGTCAGAGTCGACAAAATCTGTTAGGTCCCTGCATAAATCATCATCAAGTATAATATAATCATCATCAAGGAGTCTCTCCTTGAGTTTAGTCAAATCAGGATAATTGTAAGTTCCATCAAAAGGGTAGCAAGTATCGGGAATTTCAATTCCAGATTTTTTGCAGCAGCAGCGATCTGTTTCTCAAGAGCGTGACTAAGTGAACCAATATCATCAAGAGTAGTAGAAGCATCATCAAAAGTATCGGACATAGTAACACATTCAGTAGAAGCATCATGTGGTGGAGTTGAAGCAAACTTACTCATAACTGAAGGTGAATCAAGTGTAGCACTAGTGTTTAGAACAGTACCTTTTCTCGTACGGGATGGTAAGATCGGGACCTTGGGGTCTTCTTTCTTACCCATAGCGGATAAATTGCAGCAGGTAAAATAATTCAAGTAGACTTGTGAATAAAGTTATGCTCCCCGGCAACGGCGCCAGAAAACAGGCTTGATAACCCACAACTGCAGGGGATCGAGATAGTTTTCGCAGGTAAGATAACCCAATTTATGGATTCGACTCAAGGGGAGCCAAAGAATACCCACAAGCTTTAATAGTGGAGTTGTCAATTCCACCGCACCTGAGATACACTTACTTGCAACAAGATATTAATAGTAACTATGATATGGAAGTGATGATAGTGTAAGGCCCCCGATGCGGTACTAACTCTAACTAGTCGCTTTCGCGTCCGGTCGGAGTTAGAAGCGCATCAAACGCCACCGGCGCACGACACTCGCACTCGTGTCGCTGCCGGATTCTCGACAACAGGTATATAAAGCATAACTCTACAAGACAGAAATACATATAGATAGATAAATAGAGCAGGGCATACAACACCACTGTCTAATAATACAACATCATCTGAGTACAACTCATCAATACATCAAGCGGAAGCATAATAGGGACCGAGTACGGTCAAGATCCAAATTTCCCTAGAGAGGGCTACACATAAATATCCACCCACGGGAACGTCTGAACCCAACTACAAGATCCTACTGGTCGAGGTACTCGTACTCGTCGTCCTCCTCCGGGGGCACCTCCATGAAGTAACGTCTGGTGCTCGGGTCGAGGTAGTAGTCCACTGCAGCGGCCGATCAGGCAAAGAGGTAAAGACAGAAATGTAAACGGGGGTGAGAACATGTCATTACGGAATAACTAACGCTACAGGAAAGGTAAAGACATAGACAGGTTGCAGCCGTACTAGCATATATGGTGGCTACTCGTTCTATCAGAAAAGAGATGAGATCCAAGAAGTTACGTTGACAACGTGTCATAAGACGGCTATTAACCTACTTACGCAACCATAACACAACCTCGTTTCCCTCTCGGTCCCCCTGGACGAAAAAAGACAACCAAGGCACGCACACGGTTTGTCAAGTTTTATAGCATGATTATAGTTGATGTTATTCTATGAACAGGACATCGGCTCAAGATTGTCCATAACCGCGGACACGACTTTTCGAAAAGATTTACCCTGCAGGGGTGTACCAACTGTCCATTATAGACGTCGCATGTACACCCGGTTTCCACTTGGCTGGGTAAGCGCCTGAAACTCCGGAACGACAGAGTCCCTGTACTAACTACGAACAAATCCGGATGGCCCCCGGGGAGTCGACACCCAACCCTCAAGCTGGCCACGCTCTCGGATCGGACTCTTCCGTATGACGCAGGTTGGATTACCGGTTAGTTCTCTTATGAGACCAGGTCCTAGCTGATCAGGTGGACCAACAGGGAACTATACCCCACTGGCCCGGTTTTTTTTGTAAACAGCTGGGCTACCAACCAACACACACACGATGCAAATGTAAATCCGCTCGGGCCACCACTAGAATTGTACGAAGCTAGGTAGGTAAGACAAGGGGGCCCCATAAAACCCCACACACGATTAGGCACGCTCGATCAAAGAACCAATACCCCGAACTCGGGTCCTAGGTGACTCAAATGGAACAAAGCACCAGACGGGATAGTCTAGCCTTCCACCTTTCGTCGAATATAATTAACATCATTTAACAATAATAAATATCAACCAACTTCTTTTATAGCATGATATCCCAACCATAAACATATAGGGTAAGCAGCAAGTTTTCTATCCATACTAAGCAATGGCTGAGCAGCGGTATCTTAGCAGTACAATGGTTTGCTGGGATGTGGGGATATGGCTGTATGGGTTTAAGCATGGCATATAAGGTAGATAGGATCAAACAACAACGTTCTATGTCTACAGCTAGGCATGAGCAGAAAGTTATAAAGTAATGACACAGTTTCTCCCCCTTGCCTGGTAAGGTAGTAGAAGCAGCACCCACGGTACCCTCGGGCTCGGTGTCAGACAGCTCCACGTAAGTCTCCTCGTCAGTCTCGGGTGCTAACGTAGGGATACCGGCAAGGAAAACACACAAGTAAGCAACGGATGCAACTCAATCAAGGATGGCATGTTCAAGTTTTATTGACATGGTATGACCCTGTCTAGTCAAGTTTAAATGAAGGTGATGACGACAAGTCATCAACTTCATATGCATTTATTTACATTGTAATGGCTTTGGTCTATGCCTTAATTTAAGTGTAAGTAGCATGAAGCATGACATGAACAACAAAACAATAGCAAGAATTTAAACAACGTGAAAGTAAAACAACGATTCCGGAGACGGAGTAGTGTTGGTGAAATGGACACATAGAAGGTGCAACAACTGTTGGAGATCAGCCACATTACAATGACAATATGTTGAGGCTGACTTGAAGAAAGAAGATGACATGGAACAGATTTGAAAGGATCAGATGAACAACATTTTCAAATGCACTGAAGTTGAAAATGTTGTAAGCAGAAAGATCTGAATGCTCCTGGATCAGGTGACCACACCTTGACTTCATGAGTTGCACAAAACATCATGAGGACATCACTATTGAAATCCTTGCAGAAAAACACCCCAAGAGCATATATGAAAAGTCCACATTTGAATTTGCAAGGACAGTTGCAAATTCAACTGAAGTTCAGGGGGCTGAGTGCAAAATTGCACCTCATGCATTTTGAAAAAGATTCAAATGATTTCATCATCATCACCATGCAACTCCTTGTGAAAAATTACCCAAAATCCATATATGGCATGGGCAATTTAAGTTTTGAACAACTTGACAAAATTCAAGATCTCACAGGGGGTAAATTGCATAATGACTAAGCTCCAATTAATTGAGGGGCCAAATGCAAAAAGGCACCTCACTATGATGATCAGTAGCTCAAGCTACCCCAAATTCATATATGGGATGCCCCTGGTTGCAAAGATGGCCAAATTCAGATTTGAATTTGAATTCAAATTCAAATTTGAATTTAAACCAGAAAAAGAAAAAGAAAAGGCTCGGTCACTTGGGCCAGTCTCGGCCGCTCGGGCCCAACTCCTTCTCCTCAGCCCAAGCGAGCAGAGCCCACTCGACTGAAGGCAAAAATAACGAAAAAAGGAAAAAGGGCCGAGCCCAGAAGCTGGACGGCCCACTCGGCTCTACTCCTCCCCGGCCCAGCTCGCCCGTAGCCTCCCCTGTTTCTCTGAACTTCACGACATCGCGGGTTCAGATAACAGTCGCGACGACAGCAAAAAAGGGAGCTCCTTGAGCTCGATCTGGGGCTCGATCCCGCGTCTCCTGCGATGGAAATCGTACCCCGCACCACTGGGCTAGGCTAGGTTGCTTGAACCACTTCGCAGAGCGACGAATGACAACGCGGTGATCTCGCCAACCTCTGACGTGCGGTGTCATCTCTGAACTCTGAAGAACAACCGCGCGGCGGCGCACCGGCGACAAACGACGAGGCTGCGCTCGACTATGCTACTCCGGCGACCTAGCTACTACTGCGAACCCCGAGAGGGATCTACCCTGCGTCCCTTCCCGCACCAGGTCGCACTGGAGACGTGACCACGGCAACGTGCGTCTCGCCTGAACTTCACAGCGGACAAGGTCTGTTGCGGGTCTTTAGAACAGCGCAAGCAAGCAAGGCCAAGCTTCCTCTTTTGAGGTCATTGGCGGGCTCTGGACGCGGCCACGACACACCCGCATGCGCCCAGACCTTGCCAGGGACGCGGCAATTCCCGGCGGCGACTAACTCCACGGCGCGGCGGATGGCACCGAGGTGATGCGCCGCGCTCCTACTGCTACGCGTCTACAGGGAGCGAATCGGCGACAAGCTCACCCAGATTGCTCGGAGACGACCTGCAGCGCAAGACGGCGACGCAGAATTGCCGGCGACGAGGAAGAAGCGGCTGGACCCGCGGGCTCCACGGCTCCCAGCACCTTGTCTCCACAACCCTTCATGCTGCGCGTAAGAAATGGAAAGGGGACGAGGTCAGGGTCGTCGGGACGGCGCACGATCAACGAAAGCGAATACCACGGCGGCGGATGCGATGGGGAGGAAAGGGGAGCTGCTAGGGTTCCTCGCGGGGAGGCCCTGCTTATAAAGGAGGCGAGGGGAGCGGCTGGCGTGGGTGCTCCACCTCCTCGTCGTCGTCTCTGCTCAACCCGCGCTGGAGGGGAAAAAGCTGAGGACGAAGGGGGAAAGGAGAGGTTGACCGGGGGGTCCCAGCTGCCAGCGCGAGGTGAGTCCAAACGAGGGCGCGGGGGGGACCTGTCTACGCGGGCTGGCCGGTCTGTGGAGGCCCAGGTGGGCTGGAAAAGAAAGGAAGGAGGACAAGGCCTCTGTCCATTAAAAAAAATGAACAGCAGTGGAGAAAAAAAAAAAAGAAAAGGTTAATTAGAAATATACCACAATATTTTTAAAATACCCCTTAAAACAAACTTGAACACCAAAATTGGTTTGATCAATTTTGCATGCAGGGAAAAATCACCCAAAGTAAAACAGCACCAATTTCTATTTAAAATTAAATAGAAAAGACCTTTGGGGAGTTTTTGAGGAGAAAACAGAAGGTTCAAAATTTCATGAACTTGAAATTCTTAATCCTTGCATTTTTCTAGATTTAATAAAACTGGTTTGACCAATTTTGGCAACAACAAAAATGTGGCCCTTTTTAAAATTCAAATGCACTTTGAACTAGGGCCCCTGTTTTTGAATGTTGTAAAAGGATATTGAAAATTTGGCAATCATGGCCAAGACCAATGAAATGGATATGCCAAACATGAGGTGAAGAAAAGAAGTCATGTGAGCAAAACAAATCAAACAATAATTCAAAAGCACCACATGATTCACCCCTGATCACAAAGCATTTTGACTCCAATCCCAATGCAATTCAAGATCATCACATGAATTCACTACAACATCCACCATGCCAAGTCACAAGTCCAACAGAGGAAGTAAAATTACATGGTGTTTGGTAGCTTATTACATGTGGGGTGTCACAGATAGCAACGGAAATAATGGTGGTGAAATAGCGACAGTAAAATAGAAAAAGCAAACAACTAGTAACCAGCAGAATTAAAAACACAGTAGGCTAGGGAAATGGATGGTTGGGCGCTGCATGGATAAGACACATCATGTATTTAACTTGGGGCAAGGCACACAGAAAAGAAATGATCATCTAGGCATAAATCAAACATCAGGCATGTACCCCATAGGTCGTTGTACGTGCTTTCAATAAGAACTTGCACAACATCATTTGTCCTACCATCCCGCTACGAACGGGGCCAAAAGGAACTTATGGAGATTAAGGTGCTCCTGCCAAAGAGCACCGGAATAAAGCATTAACAATCAATGGATACATTGAATCCTCAAACTATAGTCCATCCCCTTTGGTGTCCCAAGCTGTCACCTTTGGGATCGCCGGTTTTGGACTATAACAGGTGCATACAACTCATAGATAGGATCAATAACACAAATATATTAATGCAAACACATAGGCTTCAGATCTGAAATCATGGCACTCGAGCCCAAAGTGACAAGCATTAAGAGCAACAAGTTGAAGCAAAGATGATAAACATCAATCTGGATGATAGGCAACATGCCCCCAACAATCTGATAAACTTTTACATGATCTAACTCGTGCAATCCCTACCATCCGCTTTTCCTACAGCAGGGAATTACTCACACATGGATGGAGAAGTCATGGAGGGAGGATGGAGTGGTGATGATGATGACGATGGCGATGATCTCCCCTCACCGGATGCCAAAACAGCCTCCAGATTAGCCCTCCCGGAGAAGAACAGAGGGTGGCGGCGGCTCCGCAATGAGAACTGGGAAAACGACTTCTGTTTCGGGGTTTCTCCGTCACGGGAATAAATAGGAGCCTTGGTAGGGAACCAGAGGAGGGGTGAGTCCCCCAGGCGGCCAGAGGGCGCGGACCCACCCATGGCTGCGCCAGGGGCCCCCTTGGCTGCCCTCTGGTCCCACTTCTGGCACAATGGCCCCTCGGGTGCATGGATTTTCTATGTTTTTTCTGGGAATTTTCTGAGATGTCCAAAAATTCATTTTCCTGCGCACAATAAAACCATACAGGCAGCTCTGCTGAAAACAACGTTAGTACGGGTTAGTTTCGTCCAAATCATGCAAGAATGAGCACAAAACAATAGCAAAAGTGTTTGGAAAAGTAGATACATTTGATGCGTATCAGTTCCTAATGATAAGAATGAACTAATACACCAGAGGATTATTATTGGATATAGAATGTGTATTGATTACAGGAAGCTGAACAAGGCAACCAAGAAGGACCACTACCCGTTGCGGTTGATCGACCAAATGCTTGAAAGGTTATCCAAAAATACTCACTTTTGTTATCCCGATGTATATTCTGGCTTCTCTCAAATTCATGTTAACACTTCTGATCAAGAGAAGACCACTTTTACTTGTCCCTATTGTACTTATGCTTACAGGCGTATTCCTTTTGGTTTATGTAATGCCCCTGCTACTTTTCAAAGGTGTATGTCTACTATCTTCATGGTTTTTGTGAAGAAATTGTGGAGGTATTCATGGACGATTTCTCCGTCTATGGAACCTCTTTTGACCATTGTCTCCACAACCTTTATAAAGTTTTGCAGAGATGTGAGGAGACAAATTTGGTGCTTAACTGGGAGAAGTGCCACTTTATGGTCAATGAGGGAATTTTTCTTGGCCACAAGATTTAAGAGAGGGGAATTGAGGTGGATAGGGCCAAGATCGAAGCAATTGAAAGGATGCCCTATCCAAGGTACATCAAAGGTATTCATAGTTTTCTTGGTTATGCTGGTTTCCATAGAAGATTTATTAAATAATTTTCTAAGACATCAAGACCCCTCACTAATCTTCTCCAGAAGGATGTTCCTTTTGTTTTTGATGAAGATTGTAAGGAAGCCTTCGAAGTTCTTAAGAAAGCTTTAATAACCGCTCCTATAGTACAACCACCTGATTGGAATTTACCTTTTGAAATTATGTGTGATGCTAGTGATTTTGTTGTTGGAGCTGTTTTATGGCAAAGGGTTGATAAGAAATTGAATGTTATATGTTATGCTACCAAAACCCTTGATAGTGCTCAAAAGAATTATGCTACTACTGAGAAGGAATTCTTAGCAGTAGTGTTTGCTTGTGATAAGTTTAGGCAGTATATTGTTGATTCTAAGATTATTATTCATACTGACCATGCTTCCATTAAGTATCTTATTGAGAAGAAGGATGCCAAACCCAGACTCATCCGATGGGTACTCCTTCATCAAGAATTTGATTTGCAGATTGTCGATAGGAAAGGAGCAGACAATTCGGTGGAGGATAATCTTTCAAGGATGGAAGATATACCGCATGATCCCATTCCAGTCAACGACAGTTTTCCAGACGAACAGCTAGCTGTTGTAAAGGTACAATCTCTCTCCGATCCTTGGTTTGCAGATTATGCTAACTTTATCATTGCAAATTTTTTGCCTCCAGGTTTCACATTTCAGCAAAGGAAGAAGTTGTTCCACGATTTGAGGCATTACTTTTGGGATGACCCACATCTTTTCAAAGAAGGTCCATATGGGATCGTGAGGAGATGCATACCGGAACATGAGCAGAAGGACATTCTCAGACAATGTCACGATAGTCCATATGGAGGACATCATGCCGGTGAGAGGACCGCACATAAGGTTCTTCAATCAGGTTTTTATTTGCCTACTCTCTTTAAGGATGCTAGAAATTATGTCTTATCCTATGATAAGTGTCAGAGAGTTGGTAATATTATTAGAAGGAATGCGATGCCTATGAATTACTCTCTAGTGATTGAGCCTTTTGATTGTTGGGGTTTTGATTTTATGGGTCCTTTTACTCCCTCGCACAAGTACACTCACATTTTAGTTGTTGTTGATTATGTAACCAAGTGGGTAGAGGCAATCCCCACTGAAAGTGCTGATCACAAGACATCTTTGAAAATTCTCAAGGATGTAATTTTTCATAGGTTTGGAGTACCCAGGTACCTCATGACTGATGGGGGTTCACACTTTACGCATGGAGCTTTTAGAAAAGCTTTAGCCAAGTATGATGTCAATCATAGAATTGCTTCACCGTACCACCCTCAAACTAGTGGGCAAGTTTAGCTCACCAATAGAGAGATCAAGTTGATCTTACAGAAGACAGTTAATAGAAATAGAAAAGATTGGTCAAAAAAGTTAGGAGATGCTTTGTGGGCGTATAGAACTGCTCACAAAAACCTCATGGGCATGTCTCCCTATAAGATGGTCTATGGCAAGGCTAACCATCTGCCATTAGAATTAGAACACAAAGCTTTCTGGGCTATTAGAGAGCTTAATGTTGACCCGAAATTAGCTGGTGAAAAGCGTCTCATGAACTTGAGTTCTCTAGATGAGTGGAGAAGTGAAGCTTACGAGAGCGCTAAAATGTTCAATGAAAAGGTAAAGAAGTGGCACGATAGGAGGATTCTGAAACGTGAATTTAATGTTGGTGATACAATTTTGTTGTTTAGATCCCGTTTCAGACTTTCTCTACGTAAACTACTTTCCAGGTGGGAAGGGCCATTTCATATTGACGAAGTCTACCGCTCGGGTGCAATCAAGATTAACAATTTTGAAGGCACCAAACCTCAAGTTGTGAATGGGAAAAGACTTAAACATTACATAGCAGGAGACCCTGTCAATGCTGATGTGGATTTGGTATACACAACAACTCATGAGGAACATGTTGCAGCCCTGTTTCAAACACCAGCAGAAGCAGAATAAGGAAAGGTATGTATTACGGGAAGGAAACATTGCGAACCTCCATAAAAATCCCATATTATGAGTTTTTGTAAAATTAGGAAAATTTGAGGCCGAAGTGGAGCCGGAGACAAGCTCTAGGGGGCCCAGGCGCCCCCTGGCGCGGCCTACCCCCTGGCCGCGCCGGGAGGCCGCCTGGGCACCCAGGAGTCCGTCTCCAATCCCTCTTTGGGTCGTTACCTTCCTTTCGGTGCAGAATTTTTTGCTATATATTTGCCCGGATTGTTCCGGCAACGTATCTCGCGATTTCGTGTGTTTTCTTTTTGATCTGTTTCTGCCAGAAAATCTTTCAGCTAGACCTAGGTGCCATGGCTTCCCCAAGTTCCTCGAAGGACAAGTTCGTCGTCAACGTCATCAACCCTTACCTCGCTGAGGTGAAGAAGAACCCCCAGATCCTTCGTGTGGAGGATGGTGACCTCCACAAGGAGGATCTGAAGGGACTAGTCAAGGAAGGGAGCACCGAGGAGCGGCTGAAGGAGATGGAACATGAGGTCTTCAAGTTCAAGAAGATGGTGGAGCGTGGTGTTGAAGCTAACTTCGACATCATGAACGAATTAGAGGCTTCCCACAAGAAGGAGATGAAGGAGATGCGGTCAAGTTTGGCCGAACTAGAACAAAAAAGTTTATGAGCTTCAAGCACAGATCTATGATTTGCAGAACCAGAACTGTGAGTATGAAATTAAGTTCTTACGCATAGGTGTGGGTGCTGAGTGCAGGATCCTGGAGACGGGAATGTCCTTCGAGACTGGAGAACCTCTGCCAAGGAGTACGTGATCAACAAGAACAAGAATGAGGAGTAAATCTCCATGGGTAATGGCATCCCCTGAGCTTGTTCTAAACTTGGGGGAGTGCCCGGTATCTTTATCTTTATCTTTGTATTTTAGAGTCAATTAGAGTCGTATCATGCCTAGGGAAGTTATCTTATAAAATAGGTGTTTGCATTGAGGTCTATTACTCCTTTTTGGAGAGTTATGTATCCGTGAGTGTGGAGTCGTCTATGATGGAATATTAATGAGAATTCTATGATTCCTTCGTTGCACTCGGTATTCTCTTCACGCAATCGACTTTATGATGATTCTTATGGGAGTATTGACCTTATATTAGGTATGGCTTTGAAAAAATTATTTAATCTTGGCAAACATACCTTTGGTCATAACAACAAGCATGATTTCCTCAAAGTAGCAACATAGCCAAAACCTTTATGTTATTATGCTTGAAGTGTTATGTTGAAAAGGAAGACAACTTCATGTGCTATGTTTATTTTAATGTTTATGCTTTATATTGCTTTCCATCCAATTCATCATCAATTGTCTGTTCTCTCAAAGCCTTTGCTAGCCAAACCTCTGTACTAAGCGGAATTCTGCTTATGCATCCATACCCTGAAACCAATATTTTCCATATGAGTCCACCATACCTTCCCATTCGTGGTATTCCACTACCACTCCTAAAGTATAGAATTTATGTGTTATCCTCAAATGTTCAAAATCTTCTATTTTGTGCCCTGTTTTAGGTCATGAGGAAGTAGTAGTTAATTCACGATCTTCTTAAGTTGGACAAGTTTTATCCCGGGATTGCATGTCTATCTGCAAACCCCTAATACGAGGAGGAATTGGCATGAGTGCGCCTAGCTCACAAAAGATAATACAACAAACAAACCCTCCTTCACGCTTTGTTCATGAGAAATCAGAAAACTTTGGCAGTGATAAACAAAGGAGATTGCGGGGATGTGATCGTCCTCGTGTGGGAACCGTTCCTCGAAACTTGTCCAATTTGAGAAATAATTGAGTTATCTATTAGCATTCGTTGACAAATCATGCACCTCTCAAAACTTATTTTCATTCTGTTTGATTTAAGGATAGCACATGAGTTTTCCCTACTTCCCTAGTGAAGGGCCTATCTTTTAGTTTTAGGTTGAGTCAGTTATTCCTACTTCTTTCTATTCTTAAAGAGAGCAGACACATGATGTGACAAGGATTCATTCATATAAAGCTGCATTAAGATCTATCATACCGCATCCTTGTTGAAATTATCATTTGATAAGTAAGTTGTTTGTTAAGCCTGGCTGAAGCTAACATCTTCCTTTGTGTTAACATTTTCACTTCATGCCTAACAGCATGTTCTTTCAAAAGCTTCAATTGATCTCATCAAAGTATAAAAAGAAAGAGCAAAAGTAAAAGCTATTAGTTTGTCTTTGACAAAAGGACATGTTTGCCATGATTTGATGAGTTTCCTTAGCCCTACTCTTGATTATAATTGTTATTACTCTTTCATAAGGTCCCCATGAGTTGAAGATTGTTGTTGAGGATGTTTGAGTTTGGTGAAGAAATCATGATGCTTCTTGTTTGTATTCTATTTATCGACACTTCACTCTCTAAACTTGTGGACAGGTTTACCGAGCTCAGTTTTCGCTTGTGGACAAGCGAGGTCTAAGCTTGGGGGAGTTGATACGTCCAAAATGCATCACTATTTTATATCATAATTCGTCCTTATTCATTGATATATTTCACATTATAAGTATGTTCTTATGTTGTTTTGGCTTGTTTTACACAGTTTGCAACTTTCCGGTGCCGAAGCAGCACACGCAAGATTCAGCGGTAAAAAGTGGACGCTTTGCTGAAGAAGAACACCTCCAAATTACCTGAAAATCTATGGGGGGTGTTTTTGGGAGGACTGACGAGGACACGCGCAAGAGGGACCAGAGGGGGGCCACAGGGTGCCCAGGAGGCCACCTGGCGCGGCCCCCAACCTGGCCTCTCCGGGAGGGCGCTTGGAGCCCTGGGACCACCCCAGGCTCCCCCCTCTGGCTTATATACACTTTGTCATCCGAAAACCCTAAAAGAGGAGTTTTTACGTAGTTCCGCCGCCGCTCCGTGGCGGAAACCTAGAGAGAAGAAAAGGGCTCTCCGGCGGGCAGATTCCGCCAAGGAGATCACCTCCCGAAAGGGGAGAACATCGCCATCGTCATCACCATCATCACGGGCATCATCAAGATCATCATCGACATCATCCCCAACATCAGAACCATCTTCAACTTCATCCAATCTCATCTCACAATTGCAACTTGCGTTGTGACTCGTACTATCTATCCTCTACTCTACCGGTGTTGATTACTACTTTCTGGTGAATGCAATTGATTTTTGTTGGAGAAATATCATTATGACCAGATTGTTTACCACCTATTTATCACCTCTGGTCATGATCTCTTTTATTTCTTGTGAGTAGTTACTTTAGTTCTTGAGGACATGGGAGAAGTCTTGTTGTTAGTAGTCATATGATGTTGAAGTAATTTGTGTTGTTTGATATTTTAGTTGTTTTGTTATTTTCCTATTGGTGTTGTGTGAGTCGAACACTCAACATTTCGCCTTATTAAGGACCTAGGGGAATACATTGTGTATAAAGAATGCATACGGTGGGTTGTCGGAGTGACAGAAACCTGAACCCCAATTTACACACTTTTGCACAAGGGAATGATGGATCCTTGATCTTATTTCTATGGTTAGGCTTTGCCTTAATTTCTATCTTGTATTTGCGGATTCTTTCAAGTTGTTTAATCATAAGAGTACACTTATCTTAGCCTAGAAGGTGTGCTAGCATAGACCCACCCACTCAACACTTATCAACACAAAACATGTTATCAATGCCTTTCCATGTGTCCTCAAGAACACTTTAGTCTTTATAAGGTCAGTCGCCAGGCTTATCCTCAGCACCATTTACTTCGCTTTCTTTTGTCTTATTGTTGCTTATACCGAAAACCCATAAAAAGTTATCTTTCAGTGCTTGCAGTTATTCCTTGTCCAAAATCACTTATCAATACCTTTCGCTCCTCGTTGGGTTCGACACTCTTACGTATCGAAAACGCTGCAATAGATCCCTTACGGTTGTGGGTCATCAAGTACTCGCGCTGTTGCCGGGGAGCATAGCGCTATTGGTAAGTGAAGCTGGTAAGGAAGTTATTATATTGTTGTTTTTTTATTTTGCTGTTGCTGCTCTTTGTCCATATGGACAACCTAGCTATTGGATCGTTGCTTACGGGGAAAAGCCCCACATCTGTGGTGTTTGTTCCTCCCCCTACTGAAATTGCGCCTTATAAAATACCAACTGGTATTATCGATTGTGTTTTGGCTATCGTTATGCAGGAGACAACAACCAAGTTTTATCCTCTTCATGAAATTCATCGAGACAGAAACTACATCTATAACTTTAGGTCTCGTGACGGAGAAAACAACGCTCAAGCTTGGGGGAGATTAAAATCCCTAATTCTCAAATTTCCTATTCATGAGCTCCCCAAGGAAATTATACTTACAAATTTGTATGCTAGACTTTCTCGTCAGGATAAGGAGATGCTGGATGCCTCCTCTAGTGGGGTATTTCAGATGAAAAGCGTTGACGAAAGATGGGATCTCATTGAAAGGATCCAGAAGAATACCGAAGATTGGGAAATAGATAAAGGTATTCAACCCACTCTTACATATCGAAAACGCTGCAATAGATCTCTTACGGTTGTGGGTCATCAGTATGCTGTGTAGATGATGTTCGAGGGAGAGGACTCCACCAACAACACAATAGAGTACGAAGGGCTGCTCGCCGGTTCGAGAGCTGTCGTGGGTCTCGGAATAAAAAGACTCATAGTCAGAGGCGACTCCCAACTGGTGGTCAGGCAAGTTAAGGACGACTACGGGTGCCCTCAGATGCAGGCGTACGTCAACGAAGCCCGCAAGCTCGAGAAGCACTTCCATGGCCTAGGGATGGAGCATATCCCAAGGTCCCAGAACAGTGTTGCAGACGAGCTGTCCCAAATCGCTGCCCGGAAGGAAAAGGTGCCTCCAGGTGTGTTCGTCGAGCGTTTACTCAAACCCTCAGTCGACCCCATGCGGCCAAAGATCAAGAAGAAGAAGATTGATACCAAGGAGCAGTTTCCTGGAGATCCTCCCTCGCTCATCCCCGTCAAGCACCAGGTTCTCGATGTCGGCCCTGCACCCCTGGGTTGGGCCGCTAACATCCTGAACTATCTGAAGAACGGAGAGCTGCCGAGTAGCCAGAAAGATGCCGAGAGGATTGATCGCCAGTCATCGATGTATCTCTTACTCAATGGAGCCCTCTACCGCAAGCGTCCCAACGGCCTGAAGCTACTGCGCATCTCATGTCTACGCAAGCTTCTATTCTTCTAGACTATGTTGGGCCTCCAAGTGCAGAGGTTTGTAGGACATCAACAGTTTCCCTCAAGTGGATGACCTAAGGTTTATCGAACTCAGGGAAGTAGAGGTTGAAGATGGTCTCTCTCAAGCCACCCTACAATTAAGATACAACAAGTCTCTTGTGTCCCCAACACACCTAATAAAACTAGGAGTTGTATAGGTGCACTAGTTCGGCGAAGAGATGGTAAAATATGGGTTATAGGTGTGGAAAACCAAAGTAATATAAATCTGGAATAAAAAGTGCAGAAAGCAAACAAGTAGTAAACGTGAGCGCAAACGGTATTGCAATGGTGGAAACAAGGCCTAGGCTTCATACTTTCACTAGTGGCAACTCCCAACAACATTAACATAGTCTAATAAAATGATATTTCCACTAAAACATGCATTGAAGACCTACTCGGAGGTCATTCCTTTGTGATCAAGAGAGGACGAGAATTATGTAGAGCTACAAAATCACACCTCAGAGTTCGTAGTTCCCATCTATGGATCTCCCAATGTCACCGCAGCCATCCAAAGAGAGCACCACATTCACCACAACATATCTCAAGGATAGTCAGAGACAAGCACCAAGAGACTCTCAATCTTCTTCACAAAAGTGGAAAACACTCATGAAAATATTCTTCTAACCCATGTCAATAGACCGCTGTCACCATGGTCTCGGGGATTATACTAGATAAGATCAAGTGAGTACATCAATCCAATACATAGAGGAAGGGGAAATATCGTGGGATCATCTTAGATTAACATAGCCTTTGATCACAACGAAGATCACATCATGGGAGAGAGAATTGACCACATAGCTAATGTAGAAACCTCAGCCCTGAGGAGGAACTAATCCCGCATCATGGAGGGAGGAAGCAACGTCGATGGAGATGAATCCGGGGGGCCTTCCCCGTCCCGGCAGGGTGCCGACACAGGAATTCTGGTCCCCGAAGCTTGTTGGCGATGGCGGCGGAGATCGGAATTGCTTCTGGAGAAAAGGGTTCTGGAATCAGGGTTTTCACGAGGGGAGAATAGATAGGAGCCAAAGGGGGGCACCGGGGTGGTCCTAGTCACCTAGGCGGCCTGTGGGCGCGGCCTCCTCCTAGGCCGCGCCGGGTGCCCGCCTGGGTGCCAGGTGGCCCCCTTTCGGCTCTCCTTCGGGCGTCTGGAAGCTTCCGGTACACTAGTTTTTTATATATTTTTCCCGGAATTTTTCTGGCACCTTAAGTAATGGGAAAAACTGAAATACAAAAACAGCAGAAAACAGAAACTGACACTGAGGTGCACTGAGTTAATAGGTTAGTCCAAATATGATCAAAAGTGTTTGAAAGTGTATCAAAATAATAGCAATATCAGACAAAACATGCATGGAGCTCTTGACACACGAACTCGTCCACGTGTACCCACAGCGCCAAGGGAGATACTCCGCAACTCACGCCGCGGGAGGCCTGCCGGAAGCGCGATACGCAAGACAGTCCGGCAGACGCTTTTGAGACCAGACGCCCCGGTTACTCGGGAGGGATCCCGTCGGAGTACCAAGCGACGATTGGCTTCTCTAAGTCGTCCTGAACACCCCTGGAGTCTTGTAGATAGTAGTACCCAAATCGGAAGAACAACAAAGAACAAGAAGCAAGGTACAAAGGAGATAGATAGATGAACACGAAAAAAGATATAGAAGTGTTTTGTGTTTGTTCGATTATGTGTTCTTTCAATCGGCCGTCACCTCATCTATATATAAGGATGCTGGACTTTCCGTACAAGAAAATGACTGCAAATCCCGTCCAAATCTCTCCAAACATAAGCGAACTCGGATTACAGGTGGTCCCAAGACAGTAGTTCGGTTTTTGGGAGCTTCGGTGCTGCAAACGACCTCGGATGAAAAAAATCAAAACAGAAAAATTGTTGCCCTTGAAATTTCCAAACTTTTTTATGTTGAACGTTTTTTGATTCGGGGCCATCTTAAGAGCCTAAAACCTCACGCTTTCCATCAGACATCAACTGTATAGGTGTCTGGCTCCGAGCATCAGTTTTTCCATCTTGACAAGTATATATTGTCATGGCTATAACTTTTGATGTAGAACTCACATTGAGATGATCAAAAAACCAAAATCAACAATTTCGAAGAGACCCAGCCAGACCATGTATAATACTTTTCCATTAGATGATGTCTTGATGGCCTAATGGACAAAATAGTACTTTGAATGTCAGGATCTTATCGCTTCCAACATAGTTTCAGCCTCCAAGATGGAATCGGATGACGATGGCTCGAACTACAAAGATGTTCATATCGACGATATCAAACTTTTTCATGTAGATCACATTTTCATTTGAGGCAATCTGGTATATGAATATTGTCGTGCCAAAAACTGGTGTCAACACATGCCCCCCTGTTTTTCAGCAAAACTTGCGTGCCGAAAAATAATTTGTACCACATTGGTTCTAAGGAATATGTCAACACTCCATCCGCCATGCATGTTCTTAGGGCGATAGTTGTATATTGGCCATGTCTTCAGACTGGTTATCTCATGAGTCAAACCTCTTCAAATGTTTGTAGTCTTGATAACACAAGTGTCTTCATGAATGCATTTCATGGTTTAACCTGCCTGATCTTCTCAACTTGGATCCTGCAACTAAGAAAGACATATTTGTTCCAGCCAGCCATCCGGATTGCACTAGATCTCTAATTAGTGGCCGAAGCAGCAAGCTTTAAGTCGGCCTCTTCCATATTGGCAAGACTAGGCATCAGTTTTTTCAAATATATGAACCATGCTACTAGCAACATGATAACCAGATGCTTGTTGCCCCAATTCATTTTCTCTCCAAATGTCAGGCCTAGATATATGATCAATGCTAAAATAACTCAAAGTAGAAATTATATCTAGGCATCTATCAAGATAAACATTAAGCGATTCGTCAAATCATATGAAATCCATAGATATTTGATGCAAAACTAATAACGAATCACCAAAAGCCTCAATATGTGTGCACCTATAGCAAGTAAAAGCTCTAAAACGAATAATACATATTCGTCTTTGATTGTTTGTGCAACAATATTCTAAGCATGATGAGGCTTCAAAACAGCACCATGAGGAGATATAAAAGAAATACTAAAACCTTGGCCGTTTGCTACAAAATAAACCACCAAAATATAATCTCCATGGAACTAATGAGACAAGGTTCATAACAATATTATGCTCAATAATAACAACAACAATGATTTGGCTTCTCATAGATTCAAACTAGCTATATCATACCTAGCCAAAGCATAATCCCACTCACCAATTCTGCAACTTATGAATTGGTCCATGCAACATATTTTTAACGAATGTACACCTTGTCTCAATCTCCAATAAAACTAAGGAAGATGTTCAGAAAACCACACCGGCCATGTTTAGATGTATTCTTAGGATGATAGAACAAACATTGGCCATTAGTATAAACGACGGGTAGAATTCATCCACCAAAGCATAAATAGCCGAAACAAGCAAATGAAATAACAAATCAAATATTTCGGCCCCTTGAATCAGCAATAAGAATGTAACTAATCAAATGCATAGTGACTTGGTAATCCCCTATCATGATATAAGAAATTGTATTGCATCCATGGATCAAAATAAGTGCATGGAGGGTAACCAATCATACCTGAGGATGAATTCCATGATAAAGGCATCAATGCCATGTTTGAAGAATATGAATGATGTGCTAATCGAAGATTCCGGTTGGATGTTGGAAACCTTCGGCTTAATATTTTATGAGATGATTTCTCCTTCTTCACTTTGGTTATATTCTCTAAACTAGAAGCTTGCACATAATTTTTGGTTTGACTGTTCTTCTTCGGAACCCATGCCATATTCTTCTTTTCAAGTTCTCGTGCACCAAGATTTTGCAATTTCTTCTTCTGCCAATACGATAAACCGAGTCGACGTCTCGATTGTGATTCTTTTTCAAGCAGTGGAAATTCCTTTTTGACCTTGTGCACTCTCAACTCCCTTTGTTCAGATTTTGCATTGGTATTTTGAAGATTCGTTTGCTTATCTTCTTTGCCTTTAGTTGCCAATGTCAACACTTTCATTAGCTCTTTATCATTTGAAATAAAATCTGAAGTGGCACACATACGACCATCCATTTTGACACGATAGACTTGCTTGACCACCTATTTTTTCTTCCTTGAGCTCCGGACCGATTCCTTTTGATTGAAACGGTCTTTTTTATGCAATTGTTCATCAAATGTGGACCTTCTTGGAGTTGTAAAATCATGATGATATGGTTCAAAATAAGATGGATAATGTTCCCTAGAATTATACCTGTCCCATGATGGATATGAATTCATATAAGCATAAGGAGGTATCCATGACATTGGTATTGGCTGCCCAGAATATGGATATGGATACGATGTATTGAAATCATCACTTTGCCAATACCGACCCTTATATTTGCGCGGAGGGGGTGATCTTGATGCTTTTGAATCACTCGGCAGATGAGCAATCTTCTCTTCACTTATCTTTTGATATTTTTCCAATAGTTGCGCGAAGGTAACTTTCGGCTTCTTACCCTTGCACTTATCTCGGCCTTTGCTCTCTTTGGTTTTCCTTGCATCGATCTTAGGATTTTCTTGCCCCCCAGTGTTTGGCATCTTCATCGGAACTTTGATAGAACTTCCGCCTTCAAGAATATTATCATTGTGCTCATGAATAACCTGTTTACTTGAAAGCTTGATCCCATCACATGGAGTTTTTACCTTTTTGTCTTCAAATGAATCGGCTTGAAGCAGCCGATGTAGAAACTTTTTGCCATCAGGACCAATAGGAATGGCATGATCATCCTTTGGTATTTTAACAAGTTTCAATCGTCCGCTATCAATGGCCGATTTAACTATTTGACGAAACATATTGCAGTCCTCAAAATTATGCTTGAACGAATCATGTAACTTACAATACATTCGTCCTCGGATTGATGGCTTAACATGGTGATGAAGAATTATAATATAATCATTCTTCAGCAACAAATCAAAGATCTGATCACACATATTTGAATTTAAGGTAATCTTTTTTGCTTTCTAGCCGATCTTGGTGCGAGAACGTCTTTGGAAGTAAGCAAATGAATGGTTCAGATTTCGCATCACCCCATTCGGCTATGCATTGTGCTTTGCACTCCATCGCCGATGACTTTGAATAAGAAATTATACTATCATCGGTTTTCTCAAAAGGTTCAAATCTGGGCTTCATTTTTCTGAAATCAAAACTGTTATGACATATATGTCTCACTTGAGACCAAATGTAAGCCATGTATGAAACTAGCAAAGCTATCCATGTTTATATATAATTTAAATGAAACAATGGGAAAATATTTTGTTGTAATAATAAGTCACTACCGGTCTCTCTAAGTGACACAATGTGTTGACCGATATGCTAACAAGTAAATTATCCTTCTTCATTGGTCTCTCAAGATTTGTTATATGAATTTTGCTAATAGTTGCATCAATAATAAAGTTATGACCAAATATGAAAATAGATAAGTTACTTGCTAAAACATACCTCCTTATTCACATTGGAAGAGCATGATGGTTGTATGAATTTTATAATAACGTGCTTCAGTTTTGGATAACTCTCCAATGCCTCGTCTTCCTTTTCTGGATCTTGTACCGAGTTACTTGGATGATGCGGCTCCTCTGAGTTGGCTGCAACTCAGCGCTTGTTTCTGAGGTGGTCATCATCCGACACATATATCTGAGCTACTTCTAACTTGGTTGTTGTCTCTGAGCAGTCTGTAACTTGGATAGTATCCTGTAACTTGGAGAGTGGTGAGAAGCTCGGTATATACTTTCGAGTTGTGTCGAGTAGTCCCGATTTAGCTGCAGCTCGCTCGTCTTGATTTTCTAGCCGAGTTAGCTGCAACTCGGCTACCATTTGTTTTGCATTGTAACTCTGATGCTCGTCATCTTTGACCCGGAACTCATAGGGTAGCTCGTCGATGAAGTTTTCCTCTGTTGGCTCGATGGACTCGGTGTGCACGCCTGACTTTCAATTGCCTGAACTGTTTGGTTCGGCTTCTGCAGAATTGATTGCGTCACCCGGGTGGTACTTTTTCTTATCTGACTCGCCACCCGTATTGCATGACTCGGCTGTAGAAGATGTAGTCACATTTGTATTGGCTTCAACTGATTCAACAGTATTAGCCGAGTCAATCTTCTCTTGTTGATTTGCTTGCAGAGTTTCCTTTTTATCTTGTCGCAACATCACAGAAGGGCAAGGATGATTACCACTCGGAGGAAAGATCTTGATATATTCTTGAAAATCCTCCTCTTCATGCTGTTTTTTGAGCCTTTCAAACTCCTCCTCACACTTCTTCTTGAGTGCTTCATAAATTTGTTGATACTCAATTGGTAATTCTTCAAGAGTCGGCGTGGTGAAATTGTCAGCACTATTCCCTGCAAGCTTTGTCTCAACCTTGTTTATACGGGCCATATATTTTCCTTTAGATTCAGCCCAACTCGGAGAGGATTGCCCCCATTACTTTTAGTCTCTTTCGGCAATAAAGTGCTACCAAAATTCTGGAATTGTGAAGGAGAAACCTCGATCTTGTGTGATAGATGCTCCTCGCTCCTTTTATTGTAATCCTCATAAGCTAGTATTGTAGCAGGATCATGTGGCCTCTCTATTAGTTCGTGATTAAGAGGAGCAAACTCGTTGAAACCTGCTAAAATATTTTCCTTGAAACTATCCAACTCATATGCGACTTTAGTACATGAAGGCACGTGAGCTCCTGTTAAATTTTCACTTATGAAAGTGCGGAGCCCAATAATGAATCTCACTAGTTGCACATGAAGATTAAATATTAGTAACATAAGAAGTAGCATATGAGGGTTGAGGACAATTGGCCAAATAACTAGTTGTAGCATGTCCAATTTCCCTATGCATCGGTGCAATCCTAGATGAATTAACATATTGCAAGTTAAGTGCCGATGAATAAAAAGGTCAAACACTTTGTTGTATATTATTTAAATTCCCTAAATGGAGTATTTCAACTTGAATAAACGAACTCAACATGTTGTTCATCGGCATACAGATTTCTTGGGTTGCCAATGCATGAGAGTTGGGATACATATGTTGCATCTTGCCAAAATTGGAACTTGACGCATACAGATTATGAACCGGATGTTGCACATAATTAGATCTACTATTGATAAAAATAGGGCTAGCCGATGCATCATGCTCATTAGGAGCTCTAGCAACAACATATGAATTATTTGCATCTACACAAGGAGATTGATGATACATGTTACCGATGTAGATTGCAGCAACTTGATGATGATTTTCCTCGTAGCATGAACATGCCAGAGACTATTCAAAGCTTTCGTCCTCAGCGAAGTCGTCAAAAAGTGTTATGACACACGACCACGTCCACGTGTACCCGCAGCGCCGGGGGAGATACTCCGCAACTCACGCAGCGGGAGGCCTGCCGGAAGCGCGATACACAAGACAGTCCGACAGGCGCTTTTGAGACCAGACACCCCGGTTACTCGGGAGGGACCCCTTCGAAGTACCCGGTGATGATTGGCTTCTCCAAGTCGTCCTGAACGCCCCTGGAGCCTTGAAGATCGTAGCACACAAATCTGAAGCACAACGAAGAACAAGAAGCAAGGTACAAAGGAGATAGATAGATGAACAAGAAAACAGATATAGAAGTGTTTTGTGTTTGTTCGATTGTGTGTTCTTTAAATCGGTCATCACCTTGTCTATATATGAGGAGGATGGATTTTCCGTACAAGAAAAGGACTCCAAATCCCGTCCAAATCTCTCCAAACATAAGCGAACTCGGATTACAGGTGGTCCAAAGACAGTAGTTCGGTTTTTGGTAGTTTTGGGGCTGCGAACGACCTCAGATGAAAATACTCAAAACATAAAAATTGTAGCCCTTGAAATTTTCAAACTTTTTCATGTTGAACGTTTTTTGATTAGGGGTCATCTTATGGGCCGAAATCCTCACGCTTTCCATCAGACATCAACTGTATAGGTGCCTGACTCCGAGCGTCAGTTTTTCCGTCTTGAGAGGTATATATTGTCATGGCTATAACTTTTGCTGTAGAACTCGGATTGAGATGATCCAAAAACCAAAATATACCGGTTCGAAGTGACCCAGCCGGACCATGTAGAACACTTTTCCATGGGATGATGTCTTGAAGGCCTAATTGGCAAAATAGTACTTTGAATGCAAGGGTCTTATCGCTTCCAACATAATTTCGGACTCCAAGATGGTATCGGATGACGATGGCACGAACTACAAAGATGTTCATATAGACGATACGAAATTTTTTCATGGAGACCACTTTTTAATTTTAGGCCATCTGGTATATGAATATTGTCGTGCGAAAAACTAGTGTCAACAGGAGCAAGTAGAAATTATAGATACGTTTGGGACGTATCAACATCCCAAGCTTAATTCATGCTCGTCCTCGAGTAGGTTAATGATAACAAGCATACTTTCTGTGGTGATATGCTACCAACCATATAAGAACTTTTAATTAAAGCAATCAAGTTATGTAATTCAATTCAAGTCATAACAGGAAAGAGTCTATATTGGCATTGAAACAAGCAACCTAAGAACATTAAGGTGTAAGAGCTCTCGCTAGCCGTGACTTGAATGTCTCCAGATGGTGTTTGCGTGCAAGAAGTTGGAGATGGGAATACGAGAAAAATATATTACATTGTTGAGAACTCAATCTACTAAAGTTTCACAGTTAATTAGTCTTTTTTGGAATCTTATCTTGACTTGTCCCTAGATCACTAGCCAGGTACAAGTCAGTTTGATCCACTCCCTTTTGATATTTTGAGCACTCATGCAATGGATGAGCGTAAGCACGTGAGTTGACACTTAGTATGTAAAAGAGAAATATGGTGGAGGAGGAAGACAAAAAGGTGTGAAAGGCTAACATCAATGAGGACAATCATAGGGGAAGAAGGCCAAATGATAGATATGATGTGAGGAGTAGGGATTGCCATGCAACGGATGCACATATGAACTAAGGTAAGCTCTCCAATGGAACTAGTGGGTGTTCATCCAACTTGCTCGCTCAAGAAGACCTAGAGCTCGTTTGAGGAGGCTAATCATTAGAATATACAAGCCAAGTTCAATAGTGTGAAGGTTCCTACATAGCTATATGCATATATGATCATCTCTATGGAGTACAAGATATAAGAGTGAGTATGAGTGTGGATCTCTCAAAAGGAATAGTAGTGTTGCCCCATTCTCTCTTTTTATTTTATTTTTCTATTTTTTTGTATTTTTTGGTGGCCTCAATGGCTCTTTCTATTGAACTCTTATTTGTCCTCTTTGAGATCTTTTAAATTTGTCCTCTTTGGTATCTTTTCCTCACTTAAGGGTAACACTCTATTTTACAAGAAGTATAGAAGATCCTTCACACTTTACAAAGTACTCAATATAAAGAAGATGTAGCTATCATGATGTATGAAAATGTACGCCTCTACCAGTGTAGACGGAACATGTATGACATGAAGATTAAGTCATGAGAAGGTGGATGTTTCATGGCAATATATCTCAGAATGGCTATGGAAATGCCTTGATAGGTAGGTATGGTGGCTATTTTGAGGAAAGATATAAGGAGGTTTATGATGACAGAGCGTATCATGCCAAGGGTTTGGATGCACCGGCGGGTAGGTGCCAACTGTCGGAGTGAAAAGAGGGCAATGCACGGTACCAAAGAGGCTAGCAAATATGAGGAGGTGGAAGTGTCAACTTTCAATACTTCCATTAGTCCGAAGAAATCATGCACTTATTATCGGTAACTCTCAATCTAATCAGGAGGTTCACAAAGAGACAAGTACCCCGAGGAGGAGTGTATGGGGGTTTGGTTATCGTTGCGCATCCTCGACTCTTGGTACGTGAGTGTACTCTAATATCCGATCCCTCCAAAGATTAGTGATCCATCTAGTAGCTAGAGTTATCAACTCGTTTTTGTAGTTTTTTGGAAATAAACACGGATTGCCAAAAATATGACACCTATTAATAATAGGATAGAGCTCTTGACACCAAAAGTTCAAACATTACTCACATAAATACCTCAAAACTATTCAAAATTACTACTACAATTGAATAGCAACCTCAATTACCTACTTAAAGTCAAGACACAACGCAGTGCAACAACCAACTCTCTTAACAAGGTAAACATGAAAACTAAAGAGAGTTCCAGCAACAAACTAAACAAAAGATCTTGAAAAAGATAAACATGAAAACTAAGAGCTAAACATGATAGCAACTACGAAAAGATAAAGAAACACACAACAAAGAGAAAGATAAGCATGAAAATCCTATGATGTGTTCTAGTTAGAAGTGGAGCGTGTTTCTCTCCCACACAAAGAAACATGGGTTCTAACTTGTTGTGAATAGTAAACAAAGCAAAGGAAAATTAAAAAGTAAACTAAAGAGCGAGACGCTCCAAGCATAGTACATAACGCATGAAGTGATAAACATATAATGAGACGAAGGACAAACTGATAATTGTTGGTGAAGAAGGGGATGCACGGGGGCATCCACAAGCTTAGACGCTTGAGTCTCCTTGGATATTTATTGGGGATGCATGGGGGCATCCCCAAGCTTGAGGGTTTGACACTCCCGGATCTTCTTTCATCATCATCCCTCGTACACTTGAAAACTACCTTCATACATAACTCATCATTGGCTGATTAGGGAGGTTAGTACCCACAATAAAACAATTTTCCTCTACTTTAAATAAAGTTTTTCTTGAAGGGCTACTGTTTCTCAATACCTCCAAAAAGTTGTTGCAAAAAAAAGGTTGGCACAAGGCTTGCAAAAGTGAGGAAAGGCAAAATGTGGCAGAATCTGTGAAAAATAGACCAGCAGGTAGTAAATAATTTTTTGGGGTACTTCTGCAACTCAAATCAAAAAACTCAGAACAGATGCCCGAAAGCTAATTGTATAGAGCATGCTGTCAAAAAAATCAGATAAAAAAGATGATCTGGTCATTTATCATGAATTTTTCTGTCCAAGGACAGAATCTATTTTCTGGACAGCATGTCACAACTTTTGATCTTTCTTGCAATCAAAGGCTAAACTTGGAACAAAGCTTGAAAATAAAGATACAATGATGTTCCTACAGTAGTAACAATCATCAAGACTACTAAAAAATGAAAGTAAAAACTCAGAGTAAAGATAACAAGGGTTTTCTCCCTAGAGCTCTTTCTTTATAGCCATAAAGATAGGCTTAAGATTTTAATGATGCTCTCATAGGAATAAGAGTTGAAGAACAAAAGAGGGCATCAAGAAGAAAATACCAAACACATTTAAGTCTAACATGCTTCCTATGCATAGGAATATTGCAATAGAATAATTCATTTAAGCACAAAGCAATAAGCATAGGAAGGCAAAACAATTGCAGCTCCAAAAGCTACAACATGATGAGAGGGAACATGATATTGTTAAAATATCTATAAGCATATGTTCCCTTCTCATAATAATTTTCAGTGGGATCATGAATAAACTCAACAATATAAGTATCATATAAAGCATTGTTACCATGATCCACATGCAAAAGGGTACTCTTACTCTCAACATAAGCATAATCTTTCTCATTGGTAATAGTGGGAGTAGGACTATCATAAACAACTTGAACACTATAGATTAATTGTTTATTAGGAAGATGGTGTTCATCAAGGGAGTAATTCCCTCCATGGTTATGACAAGTTTCATAAGGATAATTTCTCCTTATGTCATAGGTACCTTTATAATCACTATAGATAGGATTTATAACATCATCATAGTAGAGCAGAGCATTATCATTGATAGCAACTATATTTGTAAACATGTTATCTTTATTCTTACTAGCAAAAGAATTATCAATTACCACATCACTAATGCGTAAAGGACTTGCAATCCTATCATCTCCAAGCTTAGATCTTTCCATATCATCACTCTCAGAGTTGGTACCAAAAAGATTTTCAAGATCATAAGTACCATTATCAGCATTTTCCCAATCACAAAAAGTAACACGCATATCATAATCAAAATCATCTTCAATAGTGCCTAAAGACTTAACATCAGGATAATAATGAATACAGTCGAGCTCACCATCCTCCAAAAATTTATGTCCGTTAGGATAAAAATTAATGCGAGGAATATGCTCAGGCCAGGTTGATACCCATTCTTCTTCCTTCTTGCTCCTCTTCCTCCTCCTCTTCTTTTTCTTCTTCTTCTTCACCATAGGAGGGAGTGGTTGGAGATGAAGTTTCTCCACATATCCTGGTTTATCATGCCTCCCATGCCGCCTCCGCGCAGCAGGGATGAGGACTCCATCAGAAGCCCCAATCGCCGGCATTACCCGTCCGCCTCGGCTCTCCCTCCCTCGGCCTCGATGGCCGCAAACTCCTCCTCCGCGGAGGGCTCGGGGGCTGTCACCTTCTGCCTCCTTAGAAGCACGACGCTTGGGAGTCATGGCTTGCGCAAACCGCCATCGATTGGAAGAAGAAGCTGTTGTAGGGTGTCCGATTCATCCGCAGGCGGAGGGTGTTAAGTACCCGTTGCCCCCGGCGGAACGTGGTAACTGCCCTCAATTACTCCACGTCGGGCGCTGTATCATGGAGACCTTCGGCCTACACAGGTGCAATGAAGTACCTGCCCCTCCGGCTCCTTGCGTCACATGTCGGTCTCCGCTGCCAGGAGGTCCCGGAACCCCACGTATTCACACTACCAAGACTGCATCTCGGATGCTTCAGCTTCCCGGACCGTCAGACCTGGCGTGGCTCTCGTACCAAAGATCTGCGCCACACCCAGTCTCAGGGGCTACTGTCGGGGAACATGAGTTCGTTCTCCCGTCCCGAAAACCTTCAACAAATCAACAAGAAAAGTTGCCTCCTGGTGCAAGAAAAGTGTTGTCAGAAAGGAGTTCAGCACAGTAGGAAACTGGAAGAAGCAACGCCACCCTCTCCCACCACATGCGGAACATTCCAAAAGACATTCAACGTGCCTCCCTTGGTCTGGGAGACAGGGCGACAGCGGCGCCTTCGCTCCAGCTCCATTCCTCGTACGTGCCGAGGCCCCGCGCGCCCACTCAGGAGGAGTGGCGTTGCCTCGCCACGCGCCCTTCCTAGAAGTGATGTCTCGATGACATCCGTCGCCTCCAGCTCTATAAGACCAACACCGCCTGCGGGAACTTGTGGTGCCCCCTTGAACTATAAAAGGGAGGCCCTAGCTACTGAAAAAGGGGACGCAACCACGAACAACACCCCTGTATCATCGGGAGCTCATATCCATCTCGGAAGAGCTCCGCCCCTTTGTTGCATACACAATATCAATCCAGACAAGAAGGAGTAGGGCTTTTAGTCTCTGGACCGCCCGAAACTGGGTAAATCCCAGTGTGTCTGGCTACCAGTGATCCTCATTGTGTTTCGCGTGCACGTCCTAGAATTGTATCATCCCTCGGGGATTCAACCCCCGACATGATGTTTTCCACATATCTCAGTTAAGGAAGTGCATCGCACCGCCAGTCAAGACGGCATATATGAAGGAGTTAGAGCTGAAAAAATACTTGACATATGAAGAGAAACCTGTCAGAATTTTAGAGGAGATGGAAAGGAACACCCGCAACAAGGTAATACAGTTTTATAAGGTACTGTGGTAGCACCATACGGAGGAAGAAGCTACTTGGGAAAGGGAAGATTTTCTGAAATCGACATATCCGTATTTGTTCCCTGAGCAACCGAATCTCGAGGACGAGATTCATCCTAAGGGGGGTAGGTTTGTGACACCCTAATTTTTTAACACTTTTTCTTTGCAAAACCCTTTAGCTTTTTTCTGGAGTTTGCCTTTTTTCTCGATGTTTTGCAACTCATTTGGGCCTTAATGGCTTGGGCATATTTTATTTCCTTGGCCCAAGTGATCTCAAACCCATCCCTCACCTTGCTAAGATGTAGTTCTAATCTTTTCCGACCTAGCCATAATTTTCTTTCTCAAAAATACTCCTTTTCTCTCATAGGAAAAATCCCTTTTCTCCATAGGTTGTGAAGCAACCTATACTTCAGTTGCCCCAAATCTCTTGAAACTTTTTTTGTTGGACCCTCATGTTATGCCTAGTTCCTTGGTGCAAAAATCACACCAAGTATAGTACAATTTTCCCCCTCCAAAAATTCTTTTTCATTTCTGGTCAGTAGGGCAGTTTGTGAAGCAAGTACCATGTCCATTTCTCAATTTCCTCTGAAAATTATACCACTTGATCACCCTCCTAGATAAGCCCTAGGCACCAAATTTCAGCTTAACCCATCCTGCCGAACTCCCTCCATAATTCACCAAAGTTTCTGTACAGTGAGCCAAATTGATGCTGACGACTAGCTCACGCACTTTCCAGACGATAAACTTGCACATTCACTCTCATGGACACTTGGACGAGCGCCCTGACAGGTTTGGCACGCCCAGGTCGCATCCATGGCACAGGTGCACATGGTTACTGTGAGGCGTGCATGCCATCGGCATGCTCTGTGCAAGACTGACCCGTCGCCGTCTCGACCCGGCTCGCCCCGATAGCCCGCGGCTGCACCTGTGTGTTCGTAGCCACAGAGAACCTCAGGTTTCCACCTGTCCCAGGAAAATCCGCACCGCTCGCTGGAACGCTCGCTATCGCAGACCACCGCACCCGCCTAGCGGCTCCGCCTCTCCCCGAGAGCCCGCGTCCGCATCCTCATGTCCGTAGCACTAGAGACCTCCCAGTCGTCCGCCTGTCCCAGCCAAAGCCGCACCGCTCGCCGGAACGCACTTCTCCGGCTGCTTCCTCCTGGCGGCGACCTTGTCGTAATCCTCTCTCCCCCTATATAAACCCTGTCCCCCTCGCCTCCAGAGCATCGCAACACCACCCACTGCACTCTAATTGACCCCCCACACACACAAACCTGGTCGGGGAGGCCCCTGGCCACCAGAGCACCGCCGCAGACGATCAACTCCGGTTAACCACCTCTGGTTGCCCCCAGCACTCGCCAGCACCTCCATTCACCTTCCTTTCGTGCAGTGATTCTAACGGAGTTCTCAATCGGGTGATTCCGTGTAGGAATCGGCGATCCCGATGAGCACCGCTGCCGTCTATCACTGGAGAAGAAGCTCACCTTGCTGTCCGACCACCTCTCGTCGTGATGCTGGTACGTGGATGCTCCCCACCCCCCTGCGCACCCATTCCCACCCTTAGTTATAGCCACAGTGGCCTCCACGCCAGGGTACCTCTCCGGCGAGCCACCGGCCAACTCCTTTCTTCTTCCTCTACTTGAACCCAACTGATGGACCCCACCAGTCAGCCACCCTAACCCCCTTCGAACAATTTTCTAGTGGCGGCGCCTTTGTGAAATACACCATCGACGTGGCCCTCCATCATAATTCCAGATAAATTCATTTAAAATCATTTAAACTATCCTATTGACTAAACTTTGACTACTTATATATCCTAAACCATAAGGACAAATGAGTGGATTCTTTTTGCACTAGTTTTCTCTTGAGCCCCTCTTTAATCTTGCAAAGTTTCATAGCTTTCTTCTCTTTCTTAGGTGTACTGGATAGAAGGAATGCTTTGTTTGACTTATTCCTTTTTATTTTTTGCAAATATTACAAAAGGCAACGACTTGGTTGCTAAGGATCAGGAGTTCAGTGACACTCCATCTGACCAAGGCAAGCCACACCACCCATTTTCATGAAGGCATTGCAAGTGCCATGGTTTCTATGAATTTTGATCGGTTATCTCGATGATATTTTGATCTTGTTTGACATGTGATATGTCTCAAACGTATCTACTTTTCCAAACACTTTTGCTATTGTTTTGCCCTCATTCTTGCATGATTTGGACGAAACTAACCCGGACTAACGCTCTTTTTAAGCAGAGTTGTCTGTATGGTTTTATTGTGTGCGGGAAAATAGATTTTTGGACATCTCAGAAAATTCCTGTAAAAATACCAGAAAATCCACGCACCCGAAGGAGTCCGGAGCCAGAAAGGGGGTCCCAGGCGCCCTACTGGCGCATCCAGGGGTGTGGCCGCGCCCTCTCGCCGCCTGGGCGACTCCCCCCTCTTCTGGTGCCCTACCGAGACTCCTATTTATTCCCGTGACGAAGAAACCCTGAAACAGAAGTCTTTTTCCCAATTCGCGTCGCGGAGCCGCCGCCACCTAGGTTCTTCTCCGGGAGGGCTAATCTGGAGGCTGTTTTGGCCTCCAGAGAGGGGAGATCATCGCCATCGTCATCATCATCAGCACTCCATCCTCCCTCCATGAATTATCCATCCATGTGTGAGTAATTCCCTGCTGTAGGAGAAGGGGATGGTAGGGATTGGATGAGTTAGATCATGTAATAGTTTATCAGATTGTTGGGGGCATGTTGCCTATCATCTAGATTGTTGTTTATCATCTTTTCTTCAACTTGTTGCTCTCAATGCTTGTCACTTTGGGCCTGAGTATCATGATTTCAGATCTGAATCCTATGTGTTTGCATGAATATATTTGTGTTCTTGATCTTATCTATGAGTTGTATGCACCTGTTATAGTCCGGAACTGGCGATCCCAAAGGTGACAGCTTGGGACACCAAAGGGGATTGACTATAATTTGAGGATTCCATGTATCCATTGATTGTTAATGCTTTGTTCCGGTGCTCTTTGACAGGAGCACCTTAGTCTCCATAAGTTCCTTTTGGCCCCATTCATAGCGGGATGGTAGGACAAAAGATGTTGTGAAAGTTCTTATTGCAAGCACGTACAACTACCTTTGGGATACATGCCTGTTGCTTTATTTATGCCTAGATGATCATTGCTTTTCTGTGTGCCTTGCCCCAAGTTAAATACATGATGTGTCTTATCCATGCAACGCCCAACCATCCATCTCCCTATCCTACAGTGTTTTTAATCCTGCTGGTTACTAGTTGTTTACTTTTGCTGTTTTACTATTACCGTTTCACCACCACTATTACCGTTGCAATCATCACTTCCATATCGCAGTTGCTATTAATATCTTGTTGCAAGTAAGTGTATCTCAGGTGTGGTGGAATTGACAACTCCACTGTTAAAGATTGTGGATATTCTTTGGCTCCCCTTGAGTTAAATCTTTAAATTGGGTTATTCTTACCTGCGAAGACAATCTCGATCCCCTGCAGTTGTGGGTTATCAAGCCTGTTTTCTGGCGCCATTGCCGGGGAGCATAGCTTTATTTACAAGTTTACTTGATGTATTTTACCTGCTGCAATTTATCCGCTATGGGTAAGAAAGAAGACCCCAAGGTCCCGATCTTACCATCCCGTACAAGAAAAGGTATTGTTCTGAACACTAGTGCTACACTTGATTCCCCTTCAATTATGAGTAAGTTTGCTTCACCTCCACCACATGATGCCTCTACTGAATCTGTTACTATGTCCGATACTTTTGATGATGCTTCTACTACTCTTGATGATATTGGTTCACTTAGTCACGCTCTTGAGAAACAGACTGCTGCTGCAAAAAAATCTGGAATTGAATTTCCTGATACTTGCTACCCTTTTGATGGGACTTACACTTATCCCGATTTGAGTAAACTCAAGGAGAGACTCCTTGACGATGATTATATTATATTTGATGATGATTTATGAAGGGAGCTAACAGAGTTTGACGACTCTGACCCTGCTGCTATTAAGAAACTTCTCGAAAAACACTCCTGAAGAACAAGACCGTTTCGGATTTTAAATTTGCTACGTCTCCCATATGCATCAGTGATCCTGATTATAATTTCTCTGTTGATCTTTCACTTATATCTATGGTTGAATCTGACCCCTTTTATGGCAGAGAAAATGATGATGCTATTGCACACCTGACCAAACTCACTGAGTTAGGTGGCTTGTTTACTACAGATGAGAAGATACGAAACTTCTGTGTTACTAAGCTTTTTTCCTTTCTCTTTGAAGGAAGGTGCTAAAGCATGGTACGATGCACTAACATGTGGTTCTATTAGGAGTCCTCAAGACTTAGCTCACTCTTTTGTTGAAAAGTACTTTCCTGCTGATATGCAATATGCTGCTTTACGAAGAATTTATAACTTTACACAGTTGCATGATGAGAACCTCCCTAAAGCTTGGGGGAGGTATTGCAGTCTGATCTAGGCTAGACCAGGACATGGAGTCCCTAAGAATGAATTAATTGATATATTTTGTGCTGGTCTAACTGATGAATCTAGATCCTATTTGGACGGTTGTGCTGGTTGCGTTTTCAGGAAAAGAACACCGGACGATGCAGAAGAATTGATGAGAAAGATTGCCAAGAACCACGAAGATTGGTCCGTCCCCGAACCACCTCCACCACCAAAGAAAAGGTGCATGCTTGTCCTTTGTCCCGAAGACATGCAAGAAGCAAAGAAGTCTATTAAAGACAAGGGTATTAAAACTAAAGACGTGAAGAATCTACCCCCTATTGAGAAGTTCTGTGAGCCTACTACTCACCCTCCTATGGTAGAGGTGCACTCTCTTTTAGATTTCAATGCAAGTGACATTCCTCATGGTAAGCCTCCTGATCAATGTTTAGATGAGCTTGATAATTTCATTATGAAGAAAAATCATTTTAATGAGAGGATACAAAGTCAGTTGCATGATAATACCCTTGCTATCAAAAGTTTGCTTGATGTTCTAGGTAGAACAGTTAATGATGTTAAATGTCTTCTGAAGCATTTTCATATGGTTCAAACTCAGCTTGGTCTAATTTCTAATGTGCAAAAAGATTTTCTTGCTAATAATTCCAAACAGGATATACAGGCTTTCGGGATTAAAACCCGAGGGGAACTAGCACTCAAAATCCTCTCTATCCGGAGGGGCATCCTAAGAGGATCGAGCAAGATTCTCAAATACAGGAAGAAGAAATTGTAAGCTCTCCAAAGAAGAAGAAGAAGCACAAAGAAGCTGACAATTCCAATGATCCAAATAGTATATCTACTTCCGATGCTGAGACTGAAGACGGTGCTGAGCCTAAAAAGTATGGTGAAAAGAATGATCCACCCGAGGTTCGAGAAGAAGAAGCACCCGACAAACGCAAGAAATACACTAGAGAAGATTTTATCGCAAGAAGACATGGGAAGGAACGAGAACCATGGGTACAGAAACCCATGCCCTTTCCAGGTAAGTCTCTCAAAACTATTGAAGATGAGCATTACAATAAATTTTGTGAGTGGATGAAACCTCTTTTTCTTCAAATTCCTTTGACTGATGCTATTAAGTTACCTCCTTATTCGAGATATATGAAAGACATTGTTGCTAATAAAATAAAAGTTCCTAATGAAGCAATATCTACTTTGCTTGCTAGCTACTCTTTTAGTGGCAAGATTCCTGAGAAGCTTGGTGATCCAGGTATACCCACCATTCCTTGCTCCATAAAAAATAATTATGTTAAGACTGCTTTATGTGATCTTGGTGCAGGAGTGAGTGTTATGCCCTTTTCCCTTTACAAGAGACTATGTTTAGAAAAACTAATCTCTACAGATATCTCTATTCAGATGGCTGACAAGTCAACAACTATTCCTATAGGTATTTGTGAGGATGTTCCCGTTGAAGTTGCTAATTGTTTAATCCCTACTGATTTTGTTGTGCTTGACATGCCCGAGGATGGGAGCATGTCTATTATTCTTGGTAGACCTTTTCTTAACACTGCAGGTGCTATTGTTGATTGCCATAAAGGAAAGGTTACTTTCAATGTGAATGACAAGGAACACACGGTGTATTTTCCGAAGAAAATTGACAAGAGGCATGGCCTCAACTCTATAGAGAATATCGAGACCGTAAAAATTGGAGAATGGGACTGTCCTCTACATGTGCACCACAAATACAAAACCATCATGGTGGGGACAATGTTCATTAAAGTGAAGGTGCAATGATCACTTCATAAGAGGTGAGACTTTTTGCTCTATATATCGACGGTTCGTTGGTAAGACTTGATCAACCTTGCTAGTGAGCATGTTTTATATAGGTAAAAAGTGGAGCTTGTTATGTTTTCATTTACCTTAGCTTTTATTCTCTTTGTTGTACCAAGTTTATATGTTTTTAAAACTTCACAACTCTAATCACTGCTTCAAGTTTTCAGAAAGTTTCGCAGCTTTTTGAACTTCGAAAAAATTTCAACAGTGAAGTCGTCAGAAAAATTCCAGAAAAATTATAATAAAAATTACAATGCCAGGAGTGATCCAGAGGTACCTAGGGCGGACCAGGGGGGCCACCAGTGGCCCAGGCGGCCAGCTGGCGCGGCCTGGTTCCTGGCCGCGCCCACAGGACGCCTGGGGCCCACAGGGTAGCCAGCCAGGTAAGTCTTCTTCCTCCTCCTTCCTCTCTCTCAAAAAACACGAGTTCTGCACTTTGTTCTTGTGTTCTTGCTGCTCTCCGTCCAGAATTTTGATCTCTCTCTACGACCCATCATTTGAGCTGAGATTTTGGGCAAATACTCCTTGGTATGTAACTCCTTCACCCCTCCAATTAGATTTTTGATTGGTGGCTTCATTTGTGAGTATTTAGTAGCTCTTGGTGCTGTTCATATGAGCTTGCATGCTTGTGTAGAAATTTATTTTCCAAAGTTTTGATGCAAGTTTATGCCTTAGGAAAGTGAGTAGAGTAGTTTGCCTCAAATCAGTTTGTTTAAATCCTTGTTTTTGTGAATTGTCAAAAATTTCAGAAATGAGTTTCTTTGGAAAAGCAAAGGGGTCGCTTGGGAAGAAGAATCCCGAGCCCTCCGATCGAGTCACTAGAGCTGCAGCTTCACCCTCAGCAGTTAGGGTGAGATACAATGAAGATCATGTGCCCCTTGAGTTGTTGGAAGGCACAAATCCAGCATGCGCAATGATGTATCTGTGCGATGATTTTCTTACAGATGCAGGAATTAAGTATGAATTTTATGGCCTTTGTGCCAATGCAGGTTTGACACGGCTAGCTTTATGCCGTGTGGTGCAATACAAAAAGCTTACCTCCTGTTTTATTAACGGTTTTTGTTACAACCATGATGCTGGAACTGTTGAGTTCAAAATTTATAATGATCTCATAACCATGTCTTTGGCACAGTTTTGTGATATAATAGGTGTGCTGAACGTTGGTCGGACAGCTAAGATGACCATGCAGCCTTCCGGGTTGAGGACCCTGATACGTCCAAAACATATCTATAATTTGTGCTTGCTCCATGCCTCTTTTGTGTGATATTGCTATGATATTGATGAACTTCCATACACTTTTGATCGTATTTGGACTAACCTATTAAGTCAGTGCACCCCAGTGCCAGTTCCTGTTTTCTGCTATTTTTCTATTTCAGGTTTCCCCATTATTAAGAGTACCAGAAAAATTCCGGGAAAAATATAGGAAAAATCAGCGTACCGGAAGCTTCGCGAAGAGTCCATGAGGGGTCAGAGGAGAGCCAGGGGGGGCCAGGCGGCCAGAGGGCGCGGCCAGGCCCCTGGCCGCTCCAGGGGGGTGCCTGGAGCCCCTGGCCCACCTCTGGCTGCCCCCTTTCGCCAATTTATTCCCCGTGACGAGAAACCCTCGGGGACGGAACCCTTTTTCGCGATCTCTCCTCTGTTCCGCCGCGGCCGCGCTTCCAAGATCGGGAGCACCATAAGACCTCTTTCCGGCACCCTGCCGGAGGGAGGAATCACCGCCGGGAGCTTCTCCACCACCATGGATGCTTCCCGGATGAACCGTGAGTAGTACAACTTGGACCATGGGTCCATGATCAGTAGCTATGTGATGTTCTCCTCCCCTCTTTGTTCTTCATGGATTAGACCTCATGAGCTGCCCTACATGATTGAGGCATATATGTAATCTTTCTGCTGTTGCTATGCTGAGTTTGCTGGGATCCGATGGATTATGAGATTATGTTCAGATTGTGATTGAGTTATATATTTGATTCTCTTCTTTTATATTTATGTTCTTGAGTAACTCTTGCATGTTCGTCGTTGCTATTTATTGCTTTGGCCAAGTAGTAGGTAGTGACTCCAAGAGGGAGCGTTATGCATGATTGTGGGTTCATGCCCCCCGATGACTAGCTTGAGTGACAGAAACATGAGTCTAGGGGATGTGTTGTTGCCACAAGGGGGAAAACAACGGTACTTGTACTTGCGAGTGCAAGGATTGTTTACTTTACGCACAGTTCTTTAATGAAGTTGTCCGTTGCTTTGAGTTTACACTTTGGGTGGGATTCGCAACTTAATACCAGCTAGATGTTCTGGATAGATATCTCAAGGTGGATGATTAGTGGTTAGATGCAGATGGATTTCGGTCTACTTGTCTTGGCGTACCACCCGTGCTTTTGAGCCTCTTCCTTTCTGTTTTTCATAATTAGCATTGGTTTCCGCACATAATCTTGTCAATTGCCCAGCTGTGATTTGTTTACCTCGCATGGCTAATTTATCATCTTTTCGAAGAGAGACATCACTAGTGAACATCATGGGACCCCGGTCCATATTACCACCACTGTTTACACTATCAATTTACTTTCAGTATTTACTTTTCCGTTGCTATCACTATCTATCATTATTATCCCGTGCATTTTATCCTTTGTAAACAATGTTGGATATATGCTCTAGAGGCAAATAATATATGATTATTCCAATATATCTAAGCAAGTTCATAACCAGTTTCATACCGTGCTAGAACTGCGTCAGTGAAACAATGATGCAGGTGTGGTATAGAAAACCCAGAGTTCCTAGTTAGCCTCTACATCGATAACTAGTTCATGGTCAACATGATGGTCATGGTTTCGCGATCATGGACAATTAAGTCTCTTGACTATGAGGTCACCTCACGGGTTAAGTGACGTGATGAACATTACCCAAAGTAAGCATTACAGCATGATCAAATCTTATGAAGGTTTAGTGTTGTAATTACAGAACGTGGTAGACCGTTCCTTTGACCGTGAGTACGTGCATAATCACTATCTTCCCGGATGCTTTGACTTACATCCCACCACCTGACTGAAATATGCGGGTCATAACGGTTGTATCTTAGGTATTCCGTGGAGATATGTTGAGGAGTATTGTTTACAAGAGCGGGATTTGTCAATCCATGTAATGGATAGATACTCGGGGCCCACTCGGTGAGATTCCATCCATAAAGCTGCGCAGCGTGTGACTAGGTCACGGGGATGAATATCACGGGAACGAGTGAATGAGGATTAGTTCGGAACGAGGTTGAACCAGACATAGGATGTCATTGATCGAATCTCGTAACAATCCAGTATCGCTGACAAAGGGAATGCTATACGGCGTCAGGTCCAATCGGTGTTGATATCCGGAATGCACAGGGGTCATTATGGGCATCCAGGTCCCGCTGATGATCATTGACCATAGCCTCTGCGAGGTCATGACTGGAGTGTTCTCGGACCGTAGGGTAACACACTTAAGGGCTCGATGAAATCGGAGACCTTTTCGGAACTATCGGAGTTACCGGAGAATAAGAGAGAACTCCGAAATCGGTTCGGAGGGGAGACGGAAAAGTTTCGTGGTTCCGAATTGTTCGGAAAGTTATTTAGATATGTTTTATTATGTAATTAATGAATTAAATATTAAAATATAATATAAATAATTAATGGAATAATATTCTTTTTTAGTTTTTGTTTTTTCTTTGAGAAAGAAGAAAGAAAAAAAAGGAATAAAGAAAAATAAAAAAGAAAAACAAAAGGGTGGGGCGCCATGGGCTTGTGGCCCATGGGTGGCCACTTGGCCACATGGCCTTGCGCCATGGCCATGCATGGCCGGCCACCCACGGCGGCCACATGCACACCATGTGCACGGCTAGGGCTTGGTATTAGTACCACCCCGCCTAGCTAACTGCCCGCACACCCCGTTTTCCCCTATATATAGATGTGGTGGGTAGCTCTTTTTCAACACAGAAAATTCCAGAAAAATACAGATAAATTCTGTAGATCTCTCTCTCTCTCCCTATTTCTCCCTCCTATGAGCGGACTCCCCTTGTTTGGAGTCTGCACTGGGTTGGGGATGTCTCCACTATACGCACGCCGTCGTGCTGCTGAAACTCTGGTTCCGGAGGTCTGCTTCCGCCACCTCCGCTGGATCGGAGAACGGAGGTCGTCATCGAGTCTCGTATGTGTGCGAGTATTACGAGATGCTGCACGTGTGGCACTACACCCATCCGGGTGCTCAACACAGCCAGGGGGCTGTGAAACTTGATCGGCTACATCAACCACGTTTGCGGGAACGTTTCCCGCGCAACGGACTACACCCCGAGGTATGTTATTTACGCACTACTGTCCGTTACGGTAATACGGCTAGATAGATCTTGGGTTAAGGGAACGCTAGTTAGAAAAATTTGTGTTTTCTGCTGCGAATCCCAACAGTGGTATCAGAGCTAGGTCTATGCTTAGTATTACTGTACGGATAGAACACATCGGGGATGTGGGCGTTGATTGTATGATTGTTACCCTCCCACGTGTACTTGTTCATATTTGCGGCATTGTTTGATGAAGCGGCCCCCGGCCGACTTTACGCGTACTCTTACGCGAGACTGGTTCCACGCTTGACATGCGGCTTGTACCATATAAAGTGGCTAGGGGGGTGTCTGTCTCTCTACTTGAGCGGATTTGGCATTTGCAACGGAGGGCCCCGTGCGGGGTGTAATAGAGACAATCGTATGGTTGACGTTGTGGTTGACTCGTAGGTTAAAACCTGTTTAAACTATGAAAGCCCTAGCAGCCACGTAAAACTTTCAATATACAACTAGACCGTCTAAACCTTGTATTGCTAAGTGGGGGCTATAGTTTGTTTGTTTGTGATGTAGTGATAGCTTTGCTATGTGTTACTAGTAAGTAGTAATCGTCATCATAAAACAAACTAAAATGGAGACACTGTAGACTTAGTGTTGCCATAGCTCAGACATCTTAAAACTTGCTAGTATAGGATACACGACGGTAGCATGTGATAAGATGATCCCTTAACAAAGCCAAACACAAGTATTCTACCGAAGTGTGCACCGCCTGGAAGGTTCTCCCATATGGCTTGATGCTCCGTACATACCGGAGTTGTCCTACATATTAAATGGAGTTCGCATGAGGTTGGGTTCGGCAAGCCTGGCATATGCAGATATGGCCTTGCTGAGCAGCATATAACATGGAGGTTAATTTGGCGAGCCTAGCATATGCATATATGGCCTCGGAATACTAGAGATCGAAAGATCGAGCATGAGTCACAGTACATATAAGATAATGTGATCGCACAAGTTGTTGTCTACCTTTGAAACTGACCCGTCGGCCGTGTGATTTTCGAGGTCGGGCAGTGAATCTGGATCATGTAATCACTAAAACTTCTTAGGGATGAAATGTTTTAGTGCGAGCTCATATGATTATATGAACTCATTGTTGTGAACTAGTCTTAATTGTGTTCCTTGAAATTATGTTCGTAGAAAATGGATAATACCCAGTACCTTGAAATGGTTTCCTTCTTACATGGTGAAAGACTTAAAGAAAATGGGTCAAACTTCATTAGTTGGTACATACGCCTTAGAGCCGTGCTCAAGAGAATCAACCTTTCATTCTTAACTAAAAGGCACGTGGGAAGTCCTCCAGAAAACGACATGGATGCACAATCGGCAATTGATTATCAATATCGTCGAAGGACATATGCCATAGCTAAGGGTATCATAGAAACCAGCATTCCGCAACCTTTGCGTGAGGAGTATGCTGATTTGGATACATACGATATGATCGATGAGCTGAAGTCATCAAACTTGCATCAGTTTAGAGTTGCCAAATTTGAGTTGGAAAGTGAGTTTCTCTCTACAAAGATGGAAGAAGGCTCTTGCCTGAAGGCACACTTGGCCAAGATGCATGAGATACATCTGAGCCTCGTAGATGACTTTGACTATGATACCACACATGAGTCTGTGATATACACGGTGTTACACTCGCTTCCACCGAGCTATACAGACCATGTCCATGGCTATGTCGGCAGAGGTGAATGCCTCGAGTTCTCTGACTTCATGGATAGACTCCAGTACCTGGAGGTTGAACCCATTGAAGGAGAAGTTGTCGATGGAGAAGGTATATACTTGATATACTTTATAAATGTTTTACTCCCTTATACAACAGTTGCAGTAAATGAGTATCTGATACTTATTCTGTTTTATGAAAACAGGACCTGCCGTTGCATGGACGGGAAGAGGTGAAATCGAGGATTGATGGATATCAAGTCAGTTGATGGCCAGCATGGATTCCGCCGAGACATCTATCATAGGAGATACTTAGAGTATTAGATAAATCTTATGTAATCATTATAGTATGAACACTTAGTTGTGTGTCTTGCATCTCGCGAGACAAAGTTATTCATGTAATGAGACAAGTCAGTTGTTCCATCTTTATGAATAAAAGTGTGCTTATACTTTGATTACGTCTTGATTTATGATATGATAGAAAGCATTTATAATAGTACTATTATTGTCAAGAAATATTCAATGTTTAATGATAAAGTTGTCTGTATTATAACATGTCAAAGATTTGATTGCATGAGGTGACTTCATAACTGATGAATTCATTAAATGTAGGATCTATTAACTTGTGAGTTCATTATCCAATGAAAATCATAACTTGATTGCATGAGATGGATTAGGTACACGATCTATGAACCTCTGCAATAAATATAATCGTGACAAGGTTCTAGCAAGTAGAACTTGTGCCAATCATTATACATAAATGATGTACTAAATGGGTACGTGAGTTATCATTAAAGACTTCATATGATTAATTGAAAGTTGTATTCAATTGAGATCATAAAACTGAGATTCGGGAATCACAGTGAGAAGTGAGAATACAAGATTACATATCACTACGCTACGATCCGAAGTGATAAGTGTTGATATTGACATAATGGGAGACTTGTGGAAGTTGTACCACAAACTACGATGGAGGTTGAAAGTACTAGACTACTTAAACCATTCGTAGTCGTACTAAACCGTAGTATGGTCTAAACGTTCTTTCCCCTAGCACTATAGTTATTGTCGAATAAAGATCGTTTAATTCATTAAGTTAAAACACCCACTTCATGAATAGGACACCATCCTGAATCTAACGAGACATGATAGCTCCATAACTGATGGTGTTATAAGGTTTCTTAAAAGAAAGAATTTATTTGTACTAAAACTACGAGCAATTGAAATTACATATTCTTCCCGAATAGCAAAATTTGTATTGCTTAATTGGTAATACGAGAAAAGTCTCTCGACACAGATCCAATGGGAGATAATGGAAACTTTGACCGGGGTATTGGACCTTGCCTTCAGAATATCAGAGTATTGCAACGGAAGCATGTTCCGCTGTAATGACACTGCATAAGGAAGGATATGCCAAAGATGATTGATCTTGGTATATGAATTGAAGCCATTGTTGAATTTAGAAGGTTATCATGAATACGTTCTCTACAGAATAATAATCATGAGTCTTCTTAATAAAACAATAGGGAATAATATTGCTTGAAGACACAAAGGAATGATGGTAGCCTAGAATGCGAAGAGAAATGAAATAATATTGAGTTACATTAAGGATGGCTCACGTCCTGTGAAATAAATCGGTTATTTCATATTCTCGACAAACTGGAGAGTTATTGAGAATAATGTAATGGGCATACGGCATTATTTGGTTATGACCAAAGTTAAATGGTGATTGACTACGGAAACGTAGGAATGCTTTAATCAATAAAATATTTCATTTACACTAAGATGGGCCATAGCATGAAATTGCATCTCAGTCAAATTTGGGATTTGAAAGAGAACTGTGATGGGCATGACGAAGGTTACTTCGTTAAAAGGATGGACTATAGTACCTCAAGACAGGAACCCTCGACCTTGATTTGATCAAGTGATTTTGTGATGACCAAAATATTGAGTGGGCCTGCAGTTTCATGAAACTGAGTGGGAGCTTTAAAGAATTCCCGGAAACTTGGAATGCAGAGGGCATTTTCTGAGTGGGAGCTTTGGAAGCTTTTTCATTATGTGAGACATAGTGAACAATAAAATGACTTGATGAAGGCTGAAGCTGAAATATATGAGTATATGATGGATATATTTGAGTGGGAGCATGATCATTGTCTCAAACATATTTGCATTGATATGTGAGAAGAATGATCTCATATGTATATATATGGATATGCATTGATTGTGTATATAGAGAATCGTCTTATATACATATGTGCATTATGATATATATATAGAGCATAAGGCAAATAAAATACAAGATTGCAAGAATCTTCTTTTATGTGAAATACCAACACATTACACGTTGAAATCTATATGAGTAGATTAAGATACGGATAATGAAACAAAGTGAAGGTTGGAATAATCTTCTAGACAAGAAACAGGTTCTTGTGGCTAGAAATTATATAATGGATGAAATCCAAATATCATAAGCAATGTCTTGATGGAAGAATAGAGATGCACCATGTACTGGACATGTGATATTATATGTTCTTAACATATGATTCTACCATATAACATGCATTGTGAATCCAACAACAGAATGACTCAAAAGTTCTTGGAAGAAGAACAGATTTCGATGTGCTTTATGAGTAAAACACAGAATCTGAATAAAGTCCATGCATTCAGTATATGAGGAATACTGAGGACTATTCTCTAAAATATAGAAAGGATAATAGACTTGAATGTAATGCAAGATTACTATTGCAAGCCATATTATGGGTCTATATGGAATTAGAGACATCACCAAAGACATGAAATAAACGTGAGAAAAATTCACGGTACTACAAACATAATACTACTTAAGAAAGTAGACGTATGGATAAAAGTTTAGCGTTAGAAGTATTGGACTTCTGGCTGAGTGTATTTCCCAGTATATATGACTAAGGACAAGTCTTCTAAAGACTGAACCAAGAGATTATTGGAGGATACTGTGAAATAATAGTCTCACTCTCCCGCGAAACTTATATCCAACCATTATATGATAATGAGTGGTATGTCAAAAGAGCTTTTGACCTGTACCAGTTGCAAAGGAAACATACGAATCTGAATTGGTGCAGTTTGTTGACGAACACTCTTCCATGAGCATGCATGATCAATGAAACACTTATGTGATAAGATGATTATGATCGGAAAAATGCGGCTAGATTATTAGCACTCTAGTGCAAGTGGGAGACTGTTGGATATATGCTCTAGAGGCAAATAATATATGATTATTCCAATATATCTAAGCAAGTTCATAACCAGTTTCATACCCTGCTAGAACTGCGTCAGTGAAAAAATGATGCAGGTGTGGTATAGAAAACCCCAGAGTTCCTAGTTAGCATCTACATCGATAACTAGTTCATGGTCAACATGATGGTCGTGGTTTCGCGATCATGGACAATTAAGTCTCTTGACTATGAGGTCACCTCACGGGTTAAGTGACGTGATGAACATTACCCAAAGTAAGCATTACAGCATGATCAAATCTTATGAAGGTTCAGTGTTGTAATTACAGAACGTGGTAGACCGTTCCTTTGACCGTGAGTACGTGCATAATCACTATCTTCCCGGATGCTTTGACTTACATCCCACCACCTGACTGAAATATGCGGGTCATAACGGTTGTATCTTAGGTATTCCGTGGAGATATGTTGAGGAGTATTGTTTACAAGAGAGGGATTTGTCAATCCATGTAATGGATAGATACTCGGGGCCCACTCGGTGAGATTCCATCCATAAAGCTGCGCAGTGTGTGACTAGGTCACGGGGATGAATATCACGGGAATGAGTGAATGAGGATTAGTTTGGAACGAGGTTGAACCAGACGTAGGATGTCATTGATCGAATCTCGGAACAATCCAGTATCGCTGACAAAGGGAATGCTATACGGCGTAAGGTCCAATCGGTGTTGATATCCGGAATGCACAGGGGTCATTATGGGCATCCAGGTCCCGCTGATGATCATTGACCATAGCCTCTGCGAGGTCATGACTGGAGTGTTCTCGGACCGTAGGGTAACACACTTAAGGGCTCGATGAAATCGGAGACCTTTTCGGAACTATCGGAGTTACCGGAGAATAAGAGAGAACTCCGAAATCGGTTCGGAGGGGAGACGGAAAAGTTCCGTGGTTCCGAATTGTTCGGAAAGTTATTTAGATATGTTTTATTATTTAATTAATGAATTAAATATTTAAATATAATTTAAATAATTAATGGAATAATATTCTTTTTAGTTTTTGTTTTTTCTTTGAGAAACAAGAAAGAAAAAAAAGGAATAAAGAAAAAGAAAAAAAAACAAAAGGGTGGGGCGCCATGGGCTTGTGGCCCATGGGTGGCCACTTGGCCACATGGCCTTGCGCCATGGCCATGCATGGCCGGCCACCCACTGCGGCCACATGCACACCATGTGCACGGCTAGGGCTTGGTATTAGTACCACCCCGCCTAGCTAAGTGCCCGCACACCCCGTTTGCCCCTATATATAGATGGGGTGGGTAGCTCTTTTTCAACACAGAAAATTCCAGAAAAATACAGATAAATTCTGTAGATCTCTCTCTCCCTATTTCTCCCTCCTATGAGCGGACTACCCTTGTTTGGAGTCTGCACTAGGTTGGGGATGTCTCCACTATACGCACGCCGTCGTGCTGCTGAAACTCTGGTTCCGGAGGTCTGCTTCCGCCACCTCCGCTGGATCGGAGAACGGAGGTCGTCATCGAGTCTCGTATGTGTGCGAGTACTACGAGGTGCTGCACGTGTGGCACTACACCCATCCGGGTGCTCAACACAGCCAGGGGGCTGTGAAATTTGATCGGCTACATCAACCACATTTGCGGGAACGTTTCCCGCGCAACGGACTACACCCCGAGGTATTTTATTTTCGCACTACTGTCCGTTACGGTAATACGGCTAGCTAGATCTTGGGTTAAGGGAACGCTAGTTAGAAAAATTTGTGTTTTCTGCTGTGAACCCCAACAAACAACAAGGCCGGAGGGATTGACAACCTCTCTGTACTCGTTGGGAGCAAAGCTATCTGTGTGTGTGCAGGTCCAGGAGAAGCAAGCGAACGGCGCCTCATTTGCCGAACCACCTACTTGTTGACCTTGGAGTCCTACAGGAGAAAATCTTAAAACCTTGCTGTCTTCGCCGAGGGAAACTTGCTGCTACGCTACATCTCACCTTCCACTTGGGGTAACCAATGAGGGCGAGAAGTTATCTCGTGTATCATACCCTCTTCAACTCCCTTTGCTACCAGGAGGAGACCGACATTCGGCGCACGAAAATTTCCAGCATTTTGTTTTCACACCTCAGGTATTTTGCGTATTTTGTTGCTAGAGGGGTGTTATCTTGTGACAACACGAGCAATGGTTCTGCACCAGATTTCTCTTTTTATGCGAACGCCCTCTTTGGTAAGAATGAGTATAATGTGGGTGCCTTGATTGCTCGGCGCCTTGTTACGAACACTAACAAGGGCGATTTATATTGTGGCGTTTACGCCACACTTATCCTTGAGTCTCTTGAGCGCACCCCGCATCCTGATGATGTTCCCTTTTCATATGCGAGTCTCGATCTTGCGGCTATGAAGAGGCATATGTTTGTTACCATGACTTCTCAGTTTGGTAACCTTTATTATATTTTGAGGTTTGAAAGGACTATTACTCGTGAGATCCGTCTACCTGCACCACTTTTGTTTGATAACACTCGCAGGAACGGATGGTCCTTCAACGAAATTCAGTTCGATGAGGTCATGGCTAATTACCAGCCGCATAACCCCATGGAGGGGGTTGTGCCCGATGAGGAGGAGCACGGTGAGTTCCCACCTTTCCAGGGAGAGACCTTCACCGAGCATGGAGAGGGATCTTCTTCCGCTTGGAGCACATGACCTTCCTCATGGGATAATTCGAGGACTTCGGTGTACGCACCGGAGGGCTCATACGACTCCTGGACTTACCCTTACCCCGGAGCAGGAGGCTCCTGGGGGCAGTAGCTGCTACCAACTTAGGCCAAAAGCCTAAGCTTGGAGAGTATGTGTCCTTCTCACCTTTCCATTGTATTATCTGTTTTCATTTTATTTTCTCTGATCTTTTCGAAGTTTTTTCCCGTTCTTCTTTGTTCTTTTATTTTGCAAAAACAACAAAAAGAATTCTCTTTTTTTTCTTTCGTTTAACCTTTGACAAATCCAAAAATATTTTCTTTTCTCTCTTTAGTTTGCTTTGTTGCAGAGTTCAGCTCGAGTCCGTAATGGCATTTGCACTTGATTATATATTTCCTATGTTTGATCGTGCAAGTGACAAGGCAGTAATGACGAAGATTTACGAAAGGCATGCAACAAGGAAAACCGGTATGAACACTTTTTGTTTCTACTTTTGTACATATGCTTGTACTTATGATTTAGAGACCAGCTTGTAGCGACATAGTGCTATGTTTACAATGCTTTCCCAGTGTTCATGCTTTCTTCGTTGCTAATCCCAAATAGCTAGAGTACATAATGTGTTGTTGAAATGAATTACATGCATTGCATTGTTCATGGTTTGGCATACTGAAGTGCTATTTCCCTTTGGAGAATTCTTGGATTGACTTGGCACATGCTTACACATGTTTATGGTTGAAAAGTCTACTATGCCATGACGATCTATGAATTTCAGAATAGTCGTATCATTTTCATGCTCAATTCAATGTTACTTTGTTGCTTTGCATGATTATGACTGTTATTTCTCTCTAGTTGGTCGCTTCCCAGTCTTTTGCTAGCCTTCGCTCGCACTAAGCGGATTTATGCTTGTGCATCCAAAATCCTTGAAACCAGTTTTTCCATATAAGTCCACCATACTTTCCTATGTGGTATTTACCGGCCATCCTAACGAAGACTTTCTTGTACCATCTCGAAATTATTCAAAAACACTCCTGTTTTGTGCCTCTGTTTAGCTCATGAGGAAGTAGTAGGTAATTCATGACCGTCTTATGTTAGACATGTTTTATTCCGGGATTGCATGTCTAATCTGCAAACCCCTAATACGAAGAGGGACTGGCATGAGTGCGCCCAGCTCACAAAAGATAATCACAACCAACAAACCCTCCTTCAATCTTTGTCTATGAGAAATCAGAAAACTTTGGCAGTGATAAACAAAGGAGATTAAGGGGATGTGATCGTCTCCATCTTGGGAGTCGTTCCTCGAAACATGTATAGCGTAAGAGGTGATTGAGTTGTCTACTACCATTCGTTGACGAAGCATGAACCTCCCAAAACACTTTTTATCTCTGTTTTCAAAACCAAGAGCTCTGGTACATGTTTAGTCTTTGCTTCCATCCACGGGTTTTCAACCTTGCCATCCAACTCTACGGTTTGAGAGTCTCCACCTTCTTTCTTCAAAGCACCAACTAGGAGAGCATAATTGTCATTCTGAGTGTAATGTGCATTGTCCCAAATTATTACATTGTCTTTTGCATGATTGTGGTATTATTTATTCTGAAATTTATAGTTCTAGTCTCTTTTAAAACTCCGAAGGAGTTTCTGCATTTATGTTTTGCTTCACTCATGGAGGCTAGCGAAATACCACTCTAGTATACTCAAACTTTGTGCATTGTAATCATGTCTTGATTTTCAGTAGCATATTATTTGCTTTTAGTTGTTTGTGATTGATCACTTGAAAGAAGGATTGCTTCGTGCATTGTCCTCATAGAATTGTTTTGATACTTGCTAAATTATTTTCGTAGTACATGCTTATATACATTTATTGAAGCAAAAGAGTTTGTCAAAGTTTTCTTTGTCGCGTTCAGTTCGTTGTACTGAATTGCTTGAGCACAAGCAATATGCTAAGCTTGGGGGAGTTGATACATCTCAAACGTATCTACTTTTCCAAACACTTTTGCTATTGTTTTGCCGTCATTCTTGCATGATTTGGATGAAACTAACCTGGACTAACGTTGTTTTCAGCAGAGCTGTTTGTATGGTTTTATTGTGTGCAGGGAAATGGATTTTTGGACATCTCAGAAAATTCCCGGAAAAATACCAGAAAATCCACGCACCCGAAGGAGTCCGGAGCCAGAAGGGGGGCCAGAGGGCAGGTAGGGGGTCCCCAGGCGCCCTGCTGGCGCGGCCAGGGGTGGGGTCGCGCCCTCTGGCCGCCTGGACGACTCCCCCTCCTCTGGTGCCCTACCGAGACTCCTATTTATTGCCGTGACGGAGAAACCCCGAAACAGAAGTCGTTTTCCCAATTCGCGTCGCGGAGCCACCGCCACCCTCTGTTCTTCTCCGGGAGGGCTAATCTGGAGGTTGTTTTGGCCTCCGGAGAGGGGAGACCATCGCCATCGTCATCATCATCACCACTCCATCCTCCCTCCATTACTTCTCCATCTATGTGTGAGTAATTCCCTGCTGTAGGCGAAGGGGATGGTAGGTATTGGATGAGTTAGATCATGTAATACTTTATCAGATTGTTGGGGGCATGTTGCCTATCATCTAGATTGTTGTTTATCATCTTTGCTTCAACTTGTTTCTCTTAATGCTTGTCACTTTGGGCCCGAGGGCCATGATTTCAGACCTGAACCCTATGTGTATTCATGAATATATTTGTGTTCTTGATCTTATCTATGAGTTGTATGCACCTGTTATAGTCCGGAACCGGCGACCCCAAAGGTGACAGCTTGGGACACCCAAGGGGATGGACTATAATTTGAGGATTCCATGTATCCATTGATTGTTAATGCTTTGTTCCGGTGCTCTTTGACAGGAGCACCCTAATCTCCATAAGTTCCTTTTGGCCCCGTTCGTAGCGGAATGGTAGGACAAAAGATGTTGTGCAAGTTCTTATTGCAAGCACGTACAACTACCTTTAGGATACATGCCTGTTGCTTGATTTATGCCTTGATGATCATTGCTTTTCTGTGTGGCTTTCCCCAAGTTAAATACATGATGTGTCTTATCCATGCAGCGCCCAACCATCCATCTCCCTATCCTACATTGTTTTTAATCCTGCTGGTTACTAGTTTTTTACTTTTGCTGTTTTACTATTGCCGTTTCACCACCACTATTACCGTTGCTATCATCACTTCCATATCGCAGTTTCTATTAATATCTTGTTGCAAGTAAGTGTATCTCAGGTGCGGTGGAATTGAAAACTCCACTGTTAAAGCTTCTGGATATTCTTTGGCTCCCCTTGAGTCGAATCTATAAATTTGGTTATTCTTACCCGCGAAGACTATCTCGATCCCCTGCAGTTGTGGGTTATCAACATGCTCATAATATTTATACCATGCTTGCTTGATATGATATGCTAGAAGTAATCATGCCATGCTCACTAGTTATGAACATGCTCATGATATTCATATCATGTATATGCTAGCATCCCGTTCATGTTGATCGTATCCATGCGTATGTGTTGTGCCTATGGATATCCTATGCCCTTACCATGTTCATGTTATATCATGCACTTTGCTGCACATACTTGGTGGTAATAGTATTATCATGTTCATATCAATATTTCTATGATAGACTTATGTTGCTATGAGTTAGATCATGTGTTGCCAAGTTCATGATTATGAAACTTAATGAACTTGAAATAACCATTGATCAAATGCCACTGAACCGAGCTTTACTAGTGCAGCCACATTTTCCTATATCGGAATGCCTTAGCTTGGTCCAACGTTGTGCCTTTTACGGGTACCACCAGAGAGGGAAGGTTATGCGCGCGCGCTACCATAATCAGGTAGGCGGCGATAATCTTGAGGTCCAGAGTTGATATGATACCCGGGGGTCCCCGTTTGGGACAGTTTTGTTTTGCCACACTGTTGGCTGGTTCCTGGAGGACACAGGGATACCCAAGAGATGAAGGTATGTCTGTGGTACCGTAGAAAGATTACGCGGTAGACGGGTTTTGTTGGAGTAGTCCTAGTCCGTTGGACGAGGAACTCCATGGTGTGGGTAAAGTGCACAACCTCTGCAGAGTGTATGAATCTATTCGAATAACCGAGTGCACGATATTGGACACAGTTCGTACTAGGTCACACTTGGATCAACATGAATCCGGTTTGATGATCGTGCTGAGTTGGTGGTGATGCGATGACCCATACAAGTTGGTGGTGATACGATGACCCGTATAAGTTAGTGGTGATGCGATGACCTGTGTAAGTTGGTGGTGATGTGATGACCCATATAATTTGGTGGTCATGTGATGAACCGTACAAGTTGGTAGTCATGCGATGACCCGTGCAAGTTATGTGGTCACGCGATGACCTGTAACCTGGTTGTGACATAAATAGACTCCAAAGAAAGTTGCATGATCATGCGATAATCATGAGAAGAGTAAGTGGTCTATGTGACATTAAACGATGGTTGTTCTTGCACTAGTCTTAGTCTTGGTGTTATGCTCAACTCATCATGCTAGTATTGCTTGAACTGTTATTGCCATGCTATTGTTTTTCCCTAATGGCTTGGATGTTGTGAGCTTTCAAGTACATTCAATGTACTGACCTGGCATTTCATGCCAGAGGAAGGAGAAGCCGTACCTGGCAGTTCTGGTGTCCTGTACTTTGCGAACTAGGCCATGTCACAGCAGTGTCCCCGTCGAGTGGAGCTCCATCACCCTGTTATTCCGCTGCCCTAGAGTATTCTGTTGCTCGTATCGAGGCCCTGAGTTGTGACATAAATAATGTAGATATTGTTGCTGCACGAGACGCACCGCCTTGCCTCGTAGTATCGTGTACCCTGAACCTCTGTACTTGTATAGTTATCAATAAATGCTGTCATTTCTGCACCAAGATGTTGTACATTGACGGAAGGCATGATCTCTGGGATTTCAATGTAAGGTAAACCGGTTGCTCTGAGCCAGGGTGCCACAAAAGACGTGACCAAGGTGCAGCAAGTTCATTCCACTTCCACGTATGTGTGCTACACATTAACCCGAGAGCACATACATGATTTTTCAGCACACATTTGGTCAAATTTCGTTGCACATGTACTTCAAATGCAACTAAATTCATATAGAGTGCACATGAAACGGACTTAGCGCCTTATATATATAAAACGGATGATGAAAATGACAAAAAAATCATAGTTCAAATGTAAATAAACCCATAGCAACTTCCTAATGTACACTTGATGACTTAAATATGTCAAACACCTCCCATTACATGCCTAAAATTCGGTGATACGGTGAAGGACACGGTTCATGTATGACAACTGTTTTCTTAGTCTATACATTGCAAAATTTGCCCGTGCGTTTTGATTGGACAGAACGCAGCACCACGGATCGCACGCCCTGCACCGTCCAATGCGCACGGATCGAACGGTCACCAATGAACCAACATCATGTTACTGTAGTTCCGGTGGATATTGTATATAACTTTTTTATGGTTTTTCTGTGGAATAAAATGTTTAAAAATACCAAAATAACAAGGAATGTATCCAAATTTGAAGACATATCACGTATAGACGCGTGGCATCTATGGAAAAAATCCACCATAATCGACAAAGTAACGATACAATCTACTTGTAACCCGAACATTTCACGACTCGTTCCATACATATCGAAACCATGGTGCTTCATTTGAGATGCCCCAATTTGCAAGGCGATCGCGTGATAACCTTTCTCAGAATGTCTAAAAATTTTACCACATCATAGTTTTATCTTATCACGATGCCACGCAAAGTCTCATATATTTCCGAGAGATTCTCAAATTTTTTGTATTCTATGTAATTTAAACAACACTGACATCAATGTTTCCCGTTCAAAAGATGTGACCAAGGTGCAGCAAGTTCAATCCAGTTCGATGTATGTGTAATACACGTTAACCCGAGAGAACATACATGATTTTTCAGCACACATTTGGTCAAATTTCGTTGCACTTGTAGTTAAAATGCAAATAAATTCACATCGAATGCACATGAAACGAACATAGCACCTTATATATATTTATATATACAGCCGGTTTATTATGCTAATATTAGCAGAATAACTATTCTGATAACACTTCTGCACTGCATCGTATCGCTAAGGGAACCGCACTGCTGACTTACAAGCACTGCAGTTTGGGTAAAAACGATCTGCATCACAGTTTTCACTCTAACTTTTTAACCGTTGGTCGGAATTGAGCGTGTGATACAACGTTGGATTGATATGGAAATATAGCATCTTTCGTATGTTAAACACTTCCCACGATTCTTCACGGATTAATAACAGTATTCAAAACGGTGCGGCGGCCCACTTTCACAGCGGGAGTTTTTTCGCAATTTCTATTAAATCGTTCGTCGGAACGATGCGTATGATACACCGTTGGAAAGATATCGATTGGTTTCTTCGTTCATATTTAGAACACTTTCTCTAATTCTTCATTGTTTGAGAGGAATTTCGAATTGAAAAAACGCACAAACTCTGTTTTTTTACGGATCTTGTAGAGAGAAGAACTTTTTAACCACTTGTCCGATCGATCCGTATGATACACCGTTGTATTCGTATGGAGTAGGAGATTAATCCATTTGTTTAAACATTTTTCGAGATTCATCGCGGTTTTAAAGTAATTTTAAAAATGGTGCGGCTGCCCTTATGTGGACAGCGGAGAGTTTTTGCATAAAAACTTTTGATTCGTTTGTCCGATCGATATAATTGATACACCATTGGATAGTTATCGTCGAGGCGCTCCATATATATATAACACATCCTCTAATTCCTTACGGTTTAAAAGTTACAATGATTTTACTAAAAACGCGGAACTCTGTTTTTCGCGACACGGAATTTACGAAGCGAACTGCATGTGATAGCATCCGACGTGCAACCGCACTGCATTATCGGTAAATAGAAATGAACGTATTTTTCATGGATCCGAACTTGACGAAGCAAACTGCATCCCTCGAGTGACTGCAATGCAATGTCGAGCAGAAATAATTGCATGCGTTTTTTTGATTATTTATCAAAACATTGAAATTTTCTTCGAGAGAAAGTGAACGCAACACACACCAAAGTGAACTGCACAACTTTTTTATGTATGAATATATAACGAACCGCAAAACGAACCACAATGAATGCACTTCATTCGACAGACTACCGCACCGCCTTAAACAAAAAAAAACGCTCCATCAGACGAGCAAGCGAACTGCATGATTTCTTTTATTATTATTTTTCAACTTTTTCATGAACGATAGTAAACCTCATAGACGAGGAGAACCACAACACCCACGCACCCGAACAAGAATGAACTTTTTTTATGAACAAGAATGAATTGCCGAATCGAGGGAAAATGAACTACAAATATTATTAAAATTGAACAGACCCACAAGCAATATATGCATATTTTTATACAGAAATAACGTACAATCCGCACTGCACCCGAACACCCACGCACCCACACACACGAACAAAATCACACCGAGCACTCAACTGCACTGCATGTCAATGGAACTAAGCTCGTAGCCTCTTCTCCTTCATCCCGCCGACGTGCGACGGCTACCGTCACACCGAGCACACTTTGAAGCCTCTGCATTTTGTGGCATGTATCTGTGCAATAGTGTGTATGAGGCGCATGTATGCAAAGATTTGATAGTAAATTCATTTTGGTTTTGAGGTGTATAGTTTGTAAATTCATGCACTGCAGTTTTTTGTTCTGCGATTCACTTTGAAAAAAGAAGACAAGAACTACTTGTAGTTCACTGTATACATATGTTTAAAAAACACAAAAGAAAGTTGTGCAGTTCGCTTCCATGTCTGATGCGTGCACTTCCCCCAAGCAAAGTGTCACGGTATGATAAATTTATCAAAAAAACGCATGCAGTGCTGTGTGTAGACAAATGCGGTGCAGTTGCCCGTTCCGATGCAGTTCATTTGGCCGATTACGGGTCCGCTAAAAACATGTGCATTCTGTTTGACGATAATGCAGTGCGCTTGCCCGTCGGATGCGGTGCGGTCCCCCGACAGATGCAGTTCACTCCGTCAATTCCGGGTTACGCTAAGAACGGAGTTTCACGATTTACTAAAATCGACACAACTTTTAAAAGTAAGGAATTAGAGGATGTGTTTTACATACAAATGGAGCGCCTCGACAATATCTATCCAATGGTGTATCAATTGCATCAATCGGATGAACGAATCAAACGAATTTACGCAAAAACTCCCGCTGTCCAAAAGAGGGCAGCAACACCGTTTTTCAAATTACTTAAAAATCGTGGGGAATCTGGAAAAGTGTTCAACATATGGATTAATCTCCTACTCCATCAGAATCCGACGGTTTATCATACGTATCAATAGGACAAGCGGTTAAAAAGTTCTACTCTCTACAAGATCCGCCGGCAAAAAACAGAGTGTGCGCGTTTTTTTTCGGCTAGATTTCTCTCAAATCCGTAGCGAATTAGAAAAAGTGTTCTACATATGGATGGAGCGCCTGATCGATATCTTTCCAACGGTATATCATTTTCATTATTCCGATGAACGGTTTAAGATAAATCGCGAAAAAAGTGCTGCTATGAAAGTGGGTCGCGGCACCATTTTTGAAACTTCTCTTAATCCGTGAAGAATCGGAGGAAGTGTTCAACATACTGAAGATGCTCCTTTTCCATACAAATCCAACTCTGTATCATACTCTTAATTCCGACCAACGGTTAAAAAGTTATAGCGAAAATACTGGATGCGGTTCGATTTTACCCGAGATGCAGTGCTCGTAAGTTAGCAAAGCGGTTCCCTTAGCGATACGATGCAGTGAGGAAGTGTTAGAAGATTAGTTATTATATATATATATATATATATAGATCAAACAGAATTTGTAAACGAGAAAAAAAATGATAGTTCAAATGTAAACAAATGATAATGGCTTCTCACCCTTCGTTGATTACCCCAAGTGGAAGGTGAGATGCAGCGTAGCGGAATATTTCCCTCGGTAAAGATACCGAGGTTGAGATCGACTAGTAGGACTCCGGCAATGATAAGTAGGTGGTGAAGTGAATAATGGCGCCGTTCACAACCTCAAGGTTGCATACTTCAGATGGACCTGCACACGATACATTTAAATTTACTCCGAACGAAGTTCAGAGAGGTTGTCAATTTCTCCGGTCTTGTTGTTTACAAAGGGTCAAACATGCAAGGGATAATGATAATGATAATGGTAGCAACTGAAAGTAAATACTGGAAAGGAAATAGGCTTGTAAATAGTGATGAGGATATGGACCTGGGTCCCGTGATGTTCAATAGTGATATCTCTCTCCCAAAAGACGATAAAACTGCTATGCGAGGTAAACAAATTACAGATGGGCAATTGACAGGAGTATAAACGCACCGCAATGCTAACTATGTTACAAAAGAAAGGAAGAGGCTCATAAGCATGGGCAGTACGCCAAAATAAGTAGACCGAAATCCATCTACATCGACTACTAATCATCCACCTTGAGATATGTATCCAGAACATCTCGCTGGTATTTAGTTGCAAGTCCCACACAAAGTGTAAACCCAAAGCAACAGACAACTGCATTAAAAGAACTTTGCGTAAAGTAAACAATCTTTGCTACCGCTGTTGCAATCACCGTTGTTTTCCCCCTTGTGGCCACAACACATCCCCTAGACTCATGTTTTTGTCACTCAATCGTGTCATGAGGGGGCATGTACCCACAATCGAGCATAATGTTCCCTCTTGGAGTTACTATCCACTACTTGGCCGAAGCAATAAACATCAAAGGAGAACATGGAAGAATTACTTAGGAATAAAAATATAAGAGATCAAAACCAAATATATTAATCTATCATGATCTGGACATAATCTCATAATCCATCGGATCCCATCAAACTTAACATGGAAACAGCAGAAGAATTACATATGTGCCTCGATCATGTAGGGAAGCTCACGAGGTCTAAACCATGGAGAACAAAGAGGGGAGGAAAACATCACATAGCTCCCGGAGGAGAAGCGTCCATGGTGGAGGAGAAGCTCCCGGATGTCGATCCTCCCTCCGGCAGGGTGCCGGGAAGGGTCATGACGGTGCTCCCGATCTTGGAAGCGCGGCAGCGACGAAACATAGGCGAGATTGTGAATTAGGGTTCTGACTTCAGAGTTTCCCCGTCACGAGAAATAAATAGGCGAAGCGGGGCAGCCAGGGGGGCACCAGGGGTCCAGGCGCCCCCCTGGCGCGGCTAGGCCCCTGGCCGCGCTAGGTGGCCGCCTGGGCCCCTGTTGGTGGCCCTCTAGGCCCACTTGGGTGCTTATGGAAGACTCCGTTACGCCGATTTTTTATTCGATTTTTCCCGAATTTTTGGAGCATTTTTTATATGGGGGAAACCAGGAATAGAAAAACAGCAGAAAATAGGAACTGGCATTGGGGTGCACTGAGTTAGTAGGTTAGTACAAATATGATCAAAAGTATATGAAAGTGTATCTAGATCATAGCAATATCACACAAAATATGCATGGAACGAGCAGAAATTATCGATACGTTTGAGACGTATCAAGATCCCCAAGCTTAATTCTTGCTCGTCCTCGAGTAGGTAAATGATAACAAGCATAATTTCAGTGGTGAAATTCTAGCAACCATATAAGAACTTTGAAAACTAAAGCAATTAAGATATCTAATTCAATTCAAGTCATAACATGCAAGAGTCCATATTAGCATTGAAGCAAGCAACGAAAGAACATTAGGTGCAAGAGCTCTCGCTGTCCGTGACTCGAATGTCTCCAGATGGTGTTTGCGTGCAAGAAGGGGGATAGGGAGTACGGGAAGAAAGTAGTTTTGTGTTGAGAACTCAATCTACTAAAGTTTCACACTTGGTCTTCTTTGGAATCTTATCTTGACTCGTCCCCAGACCACTAGCCAGGTACAAGTCAATTTGATCCAGTCCGTTTTGATATTTTGAGCACTCATGAGATGGATGAGCGTAAGCACGAGAGTTGACACTTAGGATGGCAAAGAGAGAATATGGTGGAGGAGGAAGACAAAAAGGATGACAAAGGCTCACATCAATGAGGACAATCATAGGCGAGAAGGCCAAATGATAAATATGATGTGAGGAGTAGGGATTGCCATGCAACGGATGCACATATGAGCTGAAAAGCTCTCCAATGGAACTAGTGGGGGTGCATCTAACTTTCTCGCTCATGAAGACCTAAAGCTCTTTTGAGGAGGCTCATCCTTGGAATATGTCAGCCAAATTGTATAGTGTGAAGGTCCCCACATAGTTATATGCATGATCATCTCTATGGAGTACAAGGATAAGAGGGAGTACTAGTGTGGATCTTTCAAAAGGATAATAGTGTTCCCCCTTTCTCTCTTTTTATTTTTTTTCTCTTTTTTCTATTTTTTTATGTTTTGGTGGCCTCAATGGCTCTTTCTATTTAACTCTCATTTGTCCGCTTTGGGATCTTTTATTTTGCCCACTTTGGGATCTTTTCCTCACTTAAGGGAAACACTCTAATTTACAAGAGGGTATAGAAGATCTTTCACACTTTACAAGGTACTCAAATCATAAAGAAGATGTAGCTATCATGATGTATGAAATGTATACCGCTGCCAGTGTAGCAGGAACATGTATGACATGAAGATCAAGTCATGAAGAGGTGGAAGTTGCATGGAAATATATCTCGGAAAGGCTATGGAAATGCCTTGATAGGTAAGTGTGGTGGCTGTTTTGAGGAAAGATATAAGGAGGTTTATGATGACAGAGCGTATCATGCCCAGGGTTTGGATGTACCGGCGAAGGTGGACGCCAACTCTCGGAGTGAGAAGGAGGCAATGCACGGCACAGGAGAGGCTAGCAAATATGAGGAGGTGGAAGTGTCAACTTTCAATACTCACATTAGTCCGAAGAACTCATGCACTTATTATCGGTAAATCTCAATCTAATAAGGAGGTTCACAAAGAGAAAAGTACCCCGAGGAGGAGTATATGGGGGTCTGGTTATCCTTGCGCATCCTCGAGTCATGGTACGTGAGTGTACTCTAATATTCGACCCCTCAGAAGAGTAGTGATCCATCTAGTAGCTATAGTTCTCAACTAGTTTTGTAGGTTTTTGAAAATAACACACGGATTGCCCAAAATACGAAACCTATCACTAATATGCTAGAGCTCTTGACACCAAAAGTTCAAACGTTACTCACATCAATACCTCAAAACTATTGCAAGTTACTACTGAAATTAAATAGCAACCTCAATTACCTACTTCTCAAAAACAAGACATAACTCTGTGCAACAACCAAATCTCTTAACAAGATAAACATGAAAACTAAAGAGAGTTCCAGCGACAAACTAAACAAAATCCAAGGCTCTTGCTAACGACAAACTAAAAACTAAAACTAAACAGGGCAGTAGCTACGAAAAGATAAAGAACACACAACTTCAAAGAGCTAGGCATGAAGAATCCTAAGATGTGTTCTAGATTTTGAAAGTGGAGCGTGTTTATCTCCCACACAAAGTAAGACGGGATCTAACTTGTTATGAAAGCAAAGCTAAAGAAAACTAAAAATAAAACCTAAGAGCGAGACGCTCCACACATAGCACATAACGCATGAAGTGATAAAATATAGTGAGACAAAGGACGAACTAATGATTGTTGATGGAGAAGGGGATGCATGAGGGTATCCCAAGCTTAGATGCTTGAGTCGCCTTGAATATTTTTTGGGGATGCATGGGGGCATCCCCAAGCTTGATCGCTTGACACTCCCGAATCTTCTTTCATCATCTTCCATCGCACACTTGAAAACTCCCTTCATACACAACTCATCATAAGCTGATTAGAGAGGTTAGTACCCTTAATAAATAATTTTCCTCACTGGATATAAAGATATTCTTGAAGATATACTGTTTATCAACATTTCCAAAAGGTTTTTGCAAAGAAAAAGCAAGCTTAAGGTTTGCAAAAGTTAGGAGAGACAAAACGTGGCAGAATCTGTGAAAAACAGAACAGCAGGTAGTAATGAATTTTTTAAGGGTACTTCTGCAACTCTAATCAAAAAACTCAGAACATAAGAAAGTTACGTGATTGTATAGAGCACGCTATGTAAAAAATTCAGCTCAAAAAGATGAACTGGTGATTTATTCTGATTTTCCCGTCACGAGGACAGAATCTGTTTTCTGGACAGGATGTTACAACTTTCACTTCCCTTGTCATATGAGGCTATACTTGGCAAAAAACTTGAAAAATAAAGATACAATGATGTTGCTACAGTATTAACAATCATCAAGAGCACTGAAAACAGAAGTAAAAACATGTTGGGTTGTCTCCCAACAAGCACTTTATTTTACGCCTTTAAGCTAGGCATAAGGCAAAAGATCAAGTTGTATCAATCGAACCATCCTCAAGATCATCAAAAAGCTCTTCAATTGTAGAACTAGTATTAAGAGGTCTTTCAAATAAAGGCCTAATGAATATGCTTCTAGGGATAAAACCAAAAGGAGGAAAATCAATGGAAGATTCATTTATAAATTTATCAAAGAGAGGTATTTCTTCCAGAGTTTTCACAGTTTCAACTTCCTTGTCCATAGGTGGATTATTCTTGGATAGGAGAACCTTAGGGACATAATTGAACTTAGGTTCCTTTCTAGCCTGAGTTGCTACCCATTTTGGTTTAATTGAGGAGAAGGTAGTTCCTAGAGTATTAATGATTTCCTCAATCTTATCAATCGTAGAAGGATCCATATCATGGAATTTGATGATCTCCAAAGTTTTAATAATTTTATGCATGGAGCTATCAAGCCTATTCAAATTCCCTTGGATCTTGCGATCCAACTCATTTATTCTAGTTATAATTGGTAGTTCTAATTCTATCTTTTCAAGTTTTTTCATAATGTGAGATAGAGTTATATCTTCTTGTATGCTAGCAACGGGGAGGTTTCGAACAAGATTTTCGATAATATTAAGAGACTCCCAAATTGGGGCTTCTAGGAAATTCCCACTAACAGCAGTATCTAATATGAACCTATTCCAAGGAGTAATCCCATCATAAAAATTTCTAAGGATAGTAGTGGGTTGCTTCTTGGTGACTCTTTTTTGAGAATCATTAATTCTATAGCAAGCATATTTTAAACTTTCACCACCTTTTTGTTTGAAGGTGAGAACCTCTGTCTCAACAAAGGAAAAATGACTAGACATAATGACAACTACTAGCAAGATAAATAATTTTTTTGTGATTTTTGATATAGGACACAAAGAAAACAATAGAAAGGTAAACAAACAAGACTAAAAAGTAAAGGTAAAGGATAGTGGGAAACTCCCCTACCTTATCACTCGGAGTCCCCGGCAACGGCGCCAGAAATTTTCTTGATAGCGTAGAAGTGATAATGGCTTCTTGCCCTTCGTTGGTTACCCCAAGTGGAAGGTGAGATGCGGCGTAGTGGAAAATTTCCCTCGGTGAAGATAGCGAGGTTGAGATCGACCAGTAGGACTCCGGCAATGATATGTAGGTGGTGAAGTGAACAATGGCGCCGTTCACAACCTCAGGGTTGCTTACTTCACCTGGACCTGCACACGATACAATTAACTTTGCTCCCAACGAAATTCAGAGAGGTTTTCAATCTCTCCGGTCTTGTTGTTTACAAAGGGTCAAACACACAAGGGATAATGATAATGATAATGGTAGCAACTGAAAGTAAATACCGGAAAGGAAATAGGCTTGTAAACATTGATGAGGATATGGACCGGGGTCCCGTGATGTTCACTAGTGATGTCTCTCTCCCAAAAGAAGATAAAACTTCTATGCAAGGTAAAAAAATTACAGATGGGCAATTGACATGATTATAAACGAACCACAATGCTAACTATGTTACGAACGAAAGGAAGAGGCTCATAAGCATGGGTAGTACGCCAAAATAAGTAGACCGAAATCCATCTACATCTACTACTAATCCTCCACCTTGTGATATCTATCCAGAACATCTCGCTAGTATTAAGTTGCGAGTCCCACCCAAAGTGTAAACCCAAAGCAACAGACAACTGCATTAAAAGAACTTTGCGTAAAGTAAACAATCCTTGCAACCACGGTTGCAAGCATCGTTTTTTTACCCTTGTGTCCACAGAACATCCCCTAGACTCATGTTTCTATCACTCAAGCATGTCATCAGGGGGCATGTACCAACAATCGAGTATAATGTTCCCTCTTGGAGTTACTATCCACTACTTGTCCAAAGCGATACAACAACGGAGAACATGCAAGAATTACTTAGGAACAAAAATATAAGTGATCAAAACCAAAAATATTACTCTATCATGATCTGAACATAATCTCACAATCCATCAGATCCCATCAAACTCAACATAGCAACAGCAGAAGAATTACATATGTTCCTCGATCATGTAGGGCAGCTCACAAGGTCTAATCCTTGAAGAACAAAGAAGGGAGGAGAACATCACATAGCTACTGATCACGGACCCATGGTCCAAGGTAGACTACTCACGGCACATCCGGGAAGCGTCCAAGGTGGAGGAGAAGCTCCCCCAGGACAATCCTCCCTCCGACAGGGTGTCGGGAAGGGTCCTGGCGGTGCTCCCGATCTTGGAAGCGCGGCGGCGTCGGAACAAAGGCGAGATTGTGAATTAGGGTTCTGTCGAGACCCGGGGTTAACGTATGTAATTCCGGTCAAAATGCAATCACATGGAGAGCCGAGAGCCATACCCACTTGTCTAAGCAGACAAGGCCAAGCACAGATCACTCTCGGTAAGCATCGAACGTGAGGGGCATCCCATCCAGGCCGGATGATCAACTGAGATGGGTCCTCATCGTCCGCTCACAAGTCTAAATACTTATGGGTGGTGAATCCCATACTCATAGACAAGTCGCCTCAACCATGTTATCGACTGAATCATAACCCTTACATAGACTTACTCCAGCCCGGTCACTTAGTCGGGGTCTAGGGCGGGCTCGATCATACAACAAAGTGTGCACGTGACAGAGTCACGAGCAATCGCATCGCGATGCCCCAAGCTGCGCACATCTAAGGGCCACTTGGTGTATAAAAGACCGCCAGCCAGATCACAACTAAGGTCACGGAAACCCATACTAAGACATGCATGTTATAATCATACACGCAGCACACATGTCTAGTATAAACAGATGGTAATCACAACATGAACTCTAAAAACTCAGTCTTTATAACTTCTGCTAAACAGAGCAGACATACTAATTGTATTACAAGAAGAGATCACATGTTTGTCATCCAACATTACATCAAACATCAACGGAAGCAAATTATGTCTTAGTAAAGACAAGTTTAACAAATGGCTTAAGAAGCCTGAAAGAAAAGTACAACGACCCTCCAAAGGGCACAGGCTGCTGACTAGAACTATACGACTTGGTCCACGTCGAGCTCGAGGTAGAGGCCACCATCAGGGTCAGTGGTCTCGTCTCTAAAACATAGAATAAGCAAACGTGAGTACAAAGTCGTACTCAGCAAGACTTACATAGGAACTAAACTACTCATGCACATGTAGCAAGGCAAAGGGAGGTGAGGTTTCACTTGCAGAAGTGCCAGCTTTGACTTGGCTAGTCCTGATCTATGAATACCAGAATGAGGTAAGGAGCATACACGAGTCCAAGTAACCAGTGTCCAACCAATACTCCACTATGGTGCCTTCCTCGACTTTCCCCATGAGGAAGAATGTCATAGCACTCACACTTATCTTGGTGTGTTTTAGAAGTATCCAGTTCAAGTTATCTATGATCAAGTAAAGGTCTCCAAGTAGTCCATAACCGCGGACACGGCTAGTCGAATAGTTCATTAACCCTGCAGGGGTGTACTGCTACACACACGCCTAATCATTTACCGTCTGGGGATGGACCCTTCAAGTGAGTACCGGCGAGGATGCTGCCACGACACTTCACTCACGGCACCATCTCTAGTCCTAGGGAGTCGCCTATTTGAGTTGGGACCACAATCGGAATCCGGCCGATTTTTCCAATGCGGACTCAAACGTTGTGTGACCGCCATCAAGCTCAACTCGATCATGATCACTTGATTCAACGTGCCCACAACCTACGACAACCACTTACCTTGGTTCCACCTGCTTGAGATTGTTAAAGGGCGAACTACTTGCGACTCCTGGACTGGTCCGGGGTGAGGTACTAGGCCAAGAGGTGTCAGTGATCCCAATGTGTGGTCGTACTCTTACTCTTGGATAACAACACAAGAACTCGGGTTTAAGGCAGTGTTCAGCGAGACAACCCACTGTGTACTCCTACACAGCCTCTCATCGTTCACCTTTGTTTAGGGTAGATTCACCAACACGTTACCACCATCATTCACATGATCACTACCATCCCGACTCACATCACAATAGCCTCAGGTAACAACTCTAAGCATGAAATAAGCTATAACAGTTGCAGGGGCCACATGATATCAACCAACTTCTACATCTGCTAGGATTGTGGTTTGCTTACTACTGTGACAAAATGATAGGTCATGCAAAGGAATGGGTTCAACTAGCGGTAGAACGTATCATGGTGACATCCTAAACATGCAATTGCGAGTATGAGAGGGAACTGGGATTTTATCGACATGATCAAAGAGGGGGTGCTTGCCTTGCAGACGATCACGATGTAACACTCTTCTGATGTGAGGTTGAACTCGTCTCCGAGATCAACTCTACCGAGAAGAAGCAATCACCGAAGCACTGGAAGTAAAGAACAATCAAGATAATACAATGCACATTCAATATGCAAAACATAGCATGTAAATGTGATGATGTGACCTATGTTTGAATTTCCACATGTTAATTGAAGTTGATTTGAAAAGTAAATTCAAATTCAAACTCCAAGTGTTATTCAAATTTGGTCAACTTGCATTTGCTAAAGTTTGTACATTTTAAACCATGTGATCAAGTGTGTGAAAAGCTTCTGAAGTGTAAGTGATCACCTTTGCATTTTAATGTTTGAAGTTGGAATAGCAATTGAATTCATTTTGAATTAAATCCAATTAAATCAAACAGCAAAAGCTACTGATCCATTTTTAAGATCAACTCCAACATAGCTGAAAGTTCAAAATTTGGATAGATGATTTTCTCCTGATCATTTTTCATATATTACACTTTGAATTTGGAGTTATAGTTTAAGAGATATTCAATTTCAAAGTTTAGGGTATTTTCTGGAATTTACTGAATTTCTTTAATTCTTTTAAAAGTTTTTTATGTTTATTGTGTCATTAAGACGTCAGCATGACGTCAGGGGTTTGACTGGTCAAAACTGTCAAAAGGGGCCCACCAGTCAGTGTCAGTGGGTTCAGGCAGGGGTTATTTAACTTAACCAAAGTTAGTTAGAGGCTTGGACCCACATGTCACTAGGCGTGGGGGGGGGGGATTAGCCCGTGGGTTAGGGAGTAACCAACCGGCGGCTAGACACCGGTGGCTTGGGCCACGGCGGCTCTCGCCGGAGTGGCGAATCTGGCCACGGGGAAGAGAGATGGAGGCACGGGCACGTGCCCCGTACTCGTGTGCTTCTCCTGGAGCACGCCGGGGACCTCGAGGAGGCTTCTGGCCATGGCTACAACGAGGGGAGCGGCGGCCGGAGCCCCTGGTTATGGAGGAAAGTGGAAGGGGGCACGGGAAGAAGCACGGATGGGGGGAAAATGGAGCTGGGAGCTCACCAGAGACGATGGAGGGGACGTAGGAGGCGGGGGAAGTAGTACGGCGGCGAATTCGACTTGGAGATCGTCGGCGGCCGACGGCAAATGGACGACACGAGCGACGCTTGGGGAGCTCCTCGGGTTCGATTCGTCTTGCAGCTCGAAGGAGTCGAGGGCGCTGGACCTTCTGGACAAGGTGGCGGGGAAGGGGAAGGCCGGTGGCCACGTCGGAGCCCGGCGGCCGCTCCGGCTAGGTCTCGGGCGGGCGCAAGAAACAGCGGCAGGGCGAGGAGAGTGAGCCAGAGTGAGAGAGGAAGAAGGAGGACGACTCCCAGGCGTGCGTTGGCGAAGAGATAGAGCAGGGGAGGCAGGCTGCTGGCCACGACGATGCCGGCATGCTCGCCACGCCGCGAGCTGCCTGCCTGGCTCGGGGAGGAAGACGACCCTGCCCCTGGGCTGGGCCACCTCCCTGAGTTGGACCCAGGTAAGGTGGGCTTTGCCCCTTTTCTTTTGTTTTTATTTTATTTCTTTCTGTTATTTATTTTGCCCATTTAAAAATAATAGCTAGGGCTTTTTATAAAATCCCCAATTATTTTTATAAAACCTAGGTGACTTATTATTAGTCAACCCCAAGTTTTGGGAATTTTTGAAATTCAAATTATTTGAATCTCAATTCAAATAGGCATTTGATTTAATTTCCAAGCCACTATTTGGATTTTTGAAAAATCTATGAGCATGGGATTAATCCCAAATCACTTTTAAAATGATCACACTCATTTTTATGATTTTTCAACACATCCAAAAGAAAATTGGAAAAAGATTTATTTCTGGCCTTTTTATTTAATTCATTTAGGGCTTTTCTTTTCCCCAATTCTTTTTCTTTTGCAATTTTTTTCAAGATGCAAAAATGCAAGTTTAGAAAAGCACAAACCTAAATTAGGGTTATGACAACTCGCCCCCACTCAAAAGAATCTCGTCCCGAGATTCAGAAGTGGTCGGGAAGAAGGTGGGGTACTCAGCTCACAGACGATCCTCTCGTTCCCAGGTAGCTTCTTTCTCTGAATGATGCGACCACTTCACTTTGAAGATTCTGATCTTCTGACGTCTGGTGCTACGCTCGGCTTCATCAAGAATACGAACAGGGTACTCTCGATATGAAAGGTTATATTGGAGATCAAGCGTTTCGTGGTCTACTTCGCGGATGGGGTCCTTGGAGCAACGCCTGAGTTGAGAGACGTGGAAGACATCATGAACCTGGGAGAGGTGAGGGGGTAGTTCCAATTGGTAGGCAACTTCTCCACATTTAGCGAGAATGCAAAAAGGACCGATATAACATGGGGCCAACTTGCCTTTGATACCGAAGCGATGGGTACCCTTCAGAGGAGTAACCCGAAGGTAAGCCTTCTCATCCAGATTATAGCTTTCTTCCCTATGATGACGATCATAATAGCTCTTCTGACGAGACTGGGCTGTTTTCAATTTCTCACGAACAATGCGAACCTTCTCTTCTGCATCCTGAATCAAATCCGGTCCAAAGAATTGTCTTTCACCGGTTTCTGACCAGTTTAGGGGTGTTCGACATTTCCGTCCATAGAGAAATTCAAAAGGAGCCATGCCCAAACTAGATTGGAAGCTATTGTTATACGCAAATTCGGAAAAAGGAAGAGAATTCTCCCATTTGTTTCCAAAAGAGATAAAACAAGCTCTGAGCATGTCTTCGAGAATTTGATTGACCCTTTCTACTTGACCACTGGACTGCGGGTGATAAGCGGTGCTAAAGGAGAGGTGGGTTCCCATAGCATTCTGGAAACTTTCCCAAAATCTAGAAGTGAAAAGACTACCACGGTCTGAATTGATTTCCAAAGGAACACCGTGAAGGGACACGATTCGGGAGACATACAAGTCTGCGAACTGGCTAGCAGTTATAGAATCTCGAACTGGAAGGAAGTGAGCAACTTTTGAAAGTCAATCAATGACAACGAAGATGGCATCGTTTCCTTTCTGGGTTTTCGGAAAGCCAGTGATGAAGTCCATACTGACTTTATCCCATTTCCACTCGGGGATAGGCAAAGGTCTAAGAGTACCAGCAGGTCTTTGATGCTCTGCCTTAACGCGACGACAAACATCACATTCTGCAATGAGCTGAGCAATTTCTCTCTTCATCCTAGTCCACCAAAATCTCGGGCGTAGATCTCGGTACATTTTTGTGCTACCGGGATGAATGGAGAGGGTGTATCATGGGCTTCTTTGAGGATGAGTTTCCTTAGTTCCCTATTCTTAGGTACTACCAAACGCTATTCAAAGAATACCGTCCCCTTACTATCTGTGGAGAAACATTTAGCAACTCCGCTAGCAATGTTCTCCTTGATCCGGCGAACACCTCGTGCACGCCTTTGGGAAACTATGATTTTATCCTCAAGGGTTGGTTTCGCCACCAAGGTGAAAAGAGATCCACGAGGAACAATCTCGAGGTTGAGCTTTCGAAATTCCTCATGAAGAAGTGGTTGATACTGTTGTAACATGAGGTTGTTACAATACGACTTACGACTTAGTGCATCAGCCATGACATTGGCGTTGCCTTGGCTGTAAGAAATTCCTAAGTCATAATCTTTTATCAACTCAATCCAGCATCTTTTCTTGAGATTAAGATCTGGCTGGGTGAATATATAGTTGAGGCTTTGGTGGTCGGAATAGATCTCACAACGATTACCAAGGAGGTAACGTCGCCAAGTTGTTAAGGAATGAACTACGGCAGCGAGTTCAAGATCATGGGTAGGACAGTTCTCTTCATGTGGCCGCAACTGGCGTGAAGCATAAGCTACTACATGTCGATCTTGCAGAAGTATGCATCCTAACCCTTGCCGTGAAGCATCACAATAGATCTCGAAATCCTTTTTGGTGTCTGGAGGCGCAAGTACGGGTGCAGAAGTCAATATTCTTTTTAGCTCTTGAAAGCTTTCCTCGCACTTGGGAGTCCATTCGAATTTCTTCTCTTTCTTGAGGAGTTCAGTTAGAGGCTTTGCAAATTTATAAAAGTTCTCGACGAAGCGGCAGCAATAGCTTGCTAAGCCAAGAAAACTCCTAACTTGCTTAACCGATTCAGGTGGAGTCCAGTCTAGGATGGCCTGAACTCTCTCGGGATTGACAGCAATGCCTTTTGCAGAAATCACGTGGCCTATGTAGGTCCCTTCTGGTAGCCAAAATTCACAATTGAAGAATTTAGCATAAAGGCGATGCTCTCTAAGTTTCATCAATACCAACCTAAGATGTTCTGCGTGCTCTTCTTTGTTCTTCGAGTAGATGAGAATGTCATCAAGATAAACTACAACAAATTTATCTATTTACTCCATGAAGATCGAATTCATCAAGCACGAGAATGTGGCGGGGGCATTGGTTAAACCGAAGGACATAACGGTGTACTCATAAAGACCATAACGAGTAGTAAAAGCCGTTTTGGGAATGTCTCGTTTCTGATTTTGATTTGATGATAGCCTAATCTCAAATCCATCTTGGAGAAGACAGAGGATCCAGAAAGTTGATCATAAAGATCATTGATCCTGGGCAGTGGGTACTTGTTCTTTATCGTCGCTAGATTTAGCGGGCGATAGTCTACACACATCCTTTCTGTTCGATCTTTCTTCGTTACAAACAGAATGGGGCAACCCCATGGCGATGAGCTAGGGAGGATGAAGCCTTTTGTCAACGAAGCTTCAAGTTGGATTTTGAGCTCAGCTAACTCACGTGGGGCCATTCTATATGGGCGTCTGGATATTGGGGCGGTTCCTGGGATAAGATCTACCAAAAACTCTACAGATCTGTGAGGTGGTATTCCTGGCAGCTCTTCTGGAAAGACATCCGGGAAGACGTGAAGCACCGGAATATCTTCAAGGTCAGGAAGTGGAAGCACATTTAAAGAATGCACCTGGGTTTTGGAGCTTGGTGAGGTGTACTTGATTGACTGGCCTGATGGATGGGTTAGTTTCACTGACTTGGCTTTACAATCAAGGACAGTATTCTGTCTTGATAACCAATCCATACCTAAGATCACATCAATGTCTGAAGACTTGAGGGCTATAAGTGAGGCAAGGAATACTAAACCCTCAATAGCAACTTCATTTTCATGACTCACCATGGTGGTGTGCCATCTGGATCCATGGGCTTGCACAACTAAGGAGGTGGATAACAATGAAAAGGAGATGTCATGTCACAGTGCAAAATCCTGAGATATGAATGAGTGAGAGGCTCCTGGGTCAAACAGAACCGAAGCTGGGGTGGAATTGACAGGAAGGGTTCCGAGTACAACATCGGTAGACTTGTGGGAATCTAGAATCAATACATGATTCACATAACCATATTCATAGGCAGGAGGCTTGACCTTGGAAGTCTTTGGTGGTGGCTTACAACGACGAAAGGCTTGCTTTGGATTAGGTGTGGTGGCTACATGATTTTGGGGACACTCTCGAACATTGTGACCTCATTGTCCACATTGGAAACAAACACCACGTGGAATGAAAGGAACTTGAGCACTTGATTGTCCAACAAAATTCCAAGGAGGAAGATTGGGTTGAGGTGGACAATATATGGTGGTTGGTGGTCTAGAAGCACTTACAGCATGACTGACGTCATTGAAGGGAATCCATACACATCGTCTTCGAGAACCTGAGCTAGAAGATTGTGCAAACTCACGATCACGCTTACGAGACTCTTCATACAACTCATTTCCATACTCGTCCTTGAAGGATTTGTCGACCAAGTCCCTGAAGTTGACGAACTTGTGAAGGTTCACGTCATGACGAAGAACGGGGCTAAGTCCCTTCCGGAACCTTGATTGTTTCTTGGCATCGGTGGATACTTCTTATTGGTCATAACATGCTAGACGAGTGAACTCAGTCCTATACTAATGAACAGTCATCTTTCCTTGGGTCAGATTGCGAAATTCTTCTCTCTTGCGCTCCATTAGCTGATCCGGAATATGATATCCTCGGAAGTCATCATAGAACTCTCGCCAAGTCACCATGTGACCAATTGGTTGCATTGCTACAAAATTCTCCCACAACTGAAGAGAAGCACCTTCCAGAAAGTATGTCGTGAATAGCACACGATCACCTGGAGCAACATGGGTTGTCTAAAGCTTAAGCTCGAGGGAACGAAGCCAATCGTCGGCATCAAGGGGCTCGGAAGAACATCGGAATACTGGTGTCACAACCCCAAGTTAGGTATGTGCTAGGAGTAGCAAGTCTTTTTGCATCATGTTAAAATTTTCAAAAGAAATCAAAATGGGAGAGAGAACACCCCCAGATGAATTTAATTCAAATGACCAGAAATAAAGTTGCTCCAAAAATTCCTTTTGCATTTTTCAAAAGTCTTATAAATGAGTGGGATCACATATAAAATGATGTGGTAGCAATCCCATGCTCATGGATTTTTCAAGTATTCAAACAGGAGCATGGATTTAAATTTAAACCCCTATTTAAAATAAAGTTCAAATGTTTTGAATTTTAAAAAGTGCCAAACTTTATAAGTGGCTACTCTATTATAATATGAGGCCATATAAAAAGTTTCAGCATTTTTAAAAATGCCTAGCTATTTATTTTAGCATCGCCAATATATTACAGAAAAGAAAACAGAAAAGAAAAGAACAACAAACTTACCTGGCACCTAGGCGAGGCCCATCTCTTCTGGCCCAGTCCAGGCCACCTGGACACCTCCCTTGTCTTCTACCTCCCCGCGCCTCCAAGCTGCTCGGTGGAATGCCACCGAGCCAGCCGAGCACGCCTTGCTCTCCCCAGCCTCCACCTGACCTCCCGAAGCTCCTAGATGCGCCACGCCGCTTCTGGACGAGCCACACGTCCTTTCCCACTCCTCCCAACCCCTCTGTGTCTCTCCCTAGCTCGCCCGCTAAGACCCCCGAGAGCATCCCCGGCCATGGCCATGGCAACTCGTAGCCTGAGCTCGAGATAGCCGCCAAGAACGTGTCCATCGTCTTCGCCGTCGTCGTCTACGCCAAGAAGCAGAAGGAATCGAACAGGGACACTCTAGGATCGCCGCCCCCTTCTTCGTCTTCACCTCCGGCCGCCGCCTGTCGCCGTTCAATTTCGGCCGCCGTGAAGCATCCCCGACTGCTGTTATAAGCAAATTCGGCAAATCTTGGAAGACATGCTCAGAGCTTGTGTTATCTCGTTCAGAAAGAATTGGGATAAGTCTCTTCCATATGACTATGTCGTAGCGGGACTTGCATACTTAGCCCCATCCTTCGTCATGATCTCAACCTCCTTGAGTTTGCCACCTTCGAGGATTTAGTCAAAAGATCCTTCAGAGCTGAGCATGGCAATGAAGTTTTCGAGAAGTCTCGCAAGCATGCTCTTGAGCATGCCCCTTCTTCCAGTTCACGCCCTCAGAAGCGCATGATCTGGATTCCTAACAGTTTGACCCACCAAAATAACCCTCCGAGGCCATCTCTTGTGCCGCCTCGTCCACCAGCTCCACCAAACAACCCAGCTCCCCGCACTATCTTTGGAGCCTGCTTCAGATGTTGCCATCCTTGTCACTATTCTCGTGAGTGCCCCGTCAATCAAAATGATCCACCCCATGCCAAAGGAAACCCCACTGTTCGTGCCAAACCACCCCCGAAGGTTTCCACCGCCAAGCCTTTCACTTCCACAAATTTTGGACGTGTGAACCAAATCTCAGCTGAGGAAACTGATGGTACTTCTGACGTCATTCTTGGTACGCTCCCAGTCAATTTTGTTCCCACTTCTGTTCTTTTCGACCCAGGAGCATCTCACTCATTCATGTCGGAGAGTTATGCACTTCGACATGAGATATCCTTTGATGAAATGTTCACCCCAATGATCATTCAAACTCCTGGTTCCAAGTGGCAAACTAATAGAGTAAGCCATGGTAATCAAATTGCAATTGAGGGTTTAGTATTCCTTGCTTCATTCATAGCCCTCAAGTCTTCAGACATTGATGTCATCCTTGGTATGGATTGGTTATCAAGACAACATGCTTTTCTTGATTGTAAATCCAAGTCAATTAAACTTACACATCCTTCAGGCCAGACAATAGCTTACTCCTCACCAAGAACAAGAACCTAGGTGCATTCTTTGAATGTGCTTCCCCTTCCCGACCTTGAAGATGTTCCGGTGGTTCGTGACTTCCCGGATGTCTTTCCTGAAGAGCTGCCGGGAATGCCACCCGACAGATGTGTAGAATTCATAGTAGATCTTATGCCAGGAACTGCACCAATTTCTAGACGCCCATACAAAATGGCCCCACGTGAGTTAGCTGAGCTTAAAACCCAACTGGAAGCTTTGTTGGAAAAAGGCTTCATCCGCCCTAGCTCATCGCCATGGGGTTGCCCCGTTCTGTTCGTAACGAAGAAAGATGGAACAGAAAGGATGTGCGTGGACTATCGCCCGCTAAATTTAGCGACGATAAAGAACAAGTACCCACTTCCCAGGATCAATGATCTTTATGATCAACTTGCTGTATACTCTGTCTTCTCCAAGATGGATTTGAGATTAGGTTATCATCAAATCAAGATCCGAAACGAGGACATTCCCAAAACATCTTTTACTACTCGTTATGGTCTTTACGAGTACACCGTCATGTCCTTTGGTTTAACCAATGCCCCCGCCACTTTCTCACGCATGATGAATTCGATCTGCATGGAGTACCTAGATAAATTTGTTGTAGTTTATCTTGATGAAATTCTCATCTACTCGAAGAACGAAGAAGAACATGCCAAACACCTAAGGCTGGTATTGATGAAACTTAGAGAGCATCGCCTGTATGCTAAATTCTCCAAGTGTGAATTTTGGCTACCATAAGTGACCTACTTAGGCCACGTGATTTCTGCAAAAGGCATTGCTATGAATCCCGAGAGAGTTCAGGACGTCCTTGACTGGACTCCACCTGAATCGGTTAAGAAAGTTAGGAGTTTTCTTGGCCTAGCCAGCTATTGCCGCCGCTTCGTCGAGAACTTTTCTAAAGTTGCAAAGCCTCTAACTGATCTCCTCAAGAAAGATAAGAAATTCCTATGGACTCCCAAGTGCGAGGAAAGCTTTCAAGAGCTAAAAAGAAGATTGACTTCTGCACCCGTACTTGCACCTCCAGACACCAAAAAGGATTTCGAGATCTTTTGTGACGCCTCACGGCAAGGGTTAGGATGCATACTTATGCAAGATAGACATGTGGTAGCCTATGCTTCACGCCAGTTGCGGCCACATGAAGAGAACTATCCTACCCATGACCTTGAACTCGCTGCCGTAGTTCATGCCCTGACAACTTGGCGACATTACCTCCTTGGTAATCGTTGTGAGATCTATTCCGACCACCAAAGCCTCAAATACATTTTCACCCAGCCAGATCTTAACCTCAGGCAAAGACGTTGGATTGAGTTGATAAAAGATTACGACTTAGGAATTTCTTACACCCCAGGCAAAGCCAATGTCATGGCTGATGCACTAAGTCGTAAGTCGTATTGTAACAACCTCATGGTACAACAGTATCAACCATTTCTTCATGAGGAATTTCGAAAGCTCAACCTCGAGATTGTTCTTCGTGGATCTCTTTTCAACTTGGTGGCGAAACCAACCCTTGAGGATCAAATCATAGTTGCCCAAAGGCGTGCACGAGGTGTTCGCCGGATCAAGGAGAACATTGCTAGCGGAGTTGCTAAATGTTTTTCCACAGATAACAAGGAAACGGTATCTTTGGAAATCGTTTGGTAGTACCTAAGAGTAGGGAACTAAGGCAACTCATCCTCAAAGAAGCCCATGACACACCCCTCTCGATTCATCCCGGTAGCACAAAAATGTACCGAGATCTACGCCAGAGATTTTGGTGGACTAGGATGAAGAGAGACATTGCTCGATTTGTTGCCGAATGTGATGTTTGTCATCGCATTAAGGCGGAACATCAAAGACCTGCTCGCACACTTCAACCTTTGCCTATTCCAGAGTGGAAATGGGACAAAGTCGGTATGGACTTCATCACCGGCTTTCCAAAAACCCAGAAAGGAAATGATGCCATCTTCGTTGTCATAGATAGGCTTTCCAAAGTTGCACACTTCCTTCCAGTTCGCGAGTTTATAACTGCTAGCCAGTTGGCAGACTTGTATGTCTCTAGAATTGTGTCTTCTCATGGTGTTCCTTTGGAAATCAATTCTGATCGTGGTAGCCTTTTCACCTCTAGATTTTGGGGAAGCTTCCAACATGCTATGGGAACTCATCTCTCCTTTAGTAAAGCTTCTCATCCTCAGTCTAGCGGTCAAGTTGAAAGGGTTAATCAAATCTTGGAAGACATGCTCAGAGCTTGTGTTATCTCGTTCAGAAAGAATTGGGAGAAGTCTCTTCCATTTGCCGAATTTGCTTATAACAACAGTTCTCTTTCAATTGTGTTATCTAGTTTGAACATGGCTCCTTTTGAACTCCTCTATGGACGACGATGTCGAACACCCCTTAACTGGTCAGAAACCGGTGAAAGACAATTCTTTGGACCGGACATGATCAAGGAAGCAGAAGAGCAAGTTCGCATTGTTCGTGATCAATTGAAAGCAGCCTAGTCTCGTCAGAAAAGCTACTATGATCGTCATCATAGGCAAGAGAGCTACAATCTGGACGAGAAGGCTTACCTTCGGGTTACTCCTCTGAAGGGTACCCAAAGATTCGGTTTCAAAGGCAAGTTGGCCCCACGTTACATCGGACCTTTCCGCATTCTTGCTAAACGTGGAGAAGTTTCCTACCAACTTGAACTACCCACGCACCTTTCCCGAGTACATGATGTATTCCATTTGTCACAACTCAGGCGTTGCTTCAAGGACCCCATCCGGAATATGATATCCTCGGAATTCATCACAGAACTCTGGCCAAGTCACCATGTGACCAATTGGTTGCATTGCTACAAAATTCTCCCACCATTGAAGAGAAGCACCTTCTAGAAAGTATGCCGCGAATAGCACACGATCACCTGGAGCAACATGGGCTGTCTCAAGCTTACGCTCGAGGGAACGAAGCCAATCATCGGCATCAAGGGGCTCGGAAGAACATCGGAATACTGGTGTCACAACCCCATGTTAGGTATGTGCTAGGAGTAGCAAGTCTTTTTGCATCATGTTAAAATTTTCAAAAGAAATCAAATTGGGAGAGAGAACACCCCCGAGATGAATTTAATTCAAATGGCCAGAAATAAAGTTGCTCCATAAATTCCTTTTGAATTTTTGAGAAGTCTTATAAATGAGTGGGATCACATATAAAATGATGTGGTAGCAATCCCATGCTCATGGATTTTTCAAATATTCAAACAGGCGCATGGATTTAAATTTAAACCCCTATTTGAATTAAAGTTCAAATGTTTTGAATTTTAAAAAGTGCCAAACTTTATAAGTGGCTACTCTATTATAATATGAGGCCATATAAAAAGTTTCAGCATTTTTAAAAATGCCTAGCTATTTATTTTATCATGGCCAACATATTACAGAAAAGAAAACAGAAAAGAAAAGAACAGCAAACTTACCTGGCGCCTAGGCGAGGCCCACCTCTTCTGGCCCAGTCCATCCCACCTGGACTCCTCCCTTGTCTTCTACCTCCCCGCGCCTCCAAGATGCTCGGTGGAATGCCACCGAGCCAGCCGATCATGCCTTGCTCTCCCCAGCCTCCACCTGCCCTCCCGAAGCTCCTAGATGCGCCACGCCGCTGCTGGATGAGCCACACGTCCTTTCCCACTCCTCCCAACCCCTCTGTGTCTCTCCCTAGCTCGCCCGCGAAGACCCCCGAGAGCATCGCCAACCATGGCCATGGCAACTCGTAGCCAGAGCTCGAGATAGCCGCCAAGAACGTGTCCATCGTCTTCGTCGTCGTCTACGCCAAGAAGCAGAAGGAATCGAACAGGGACACTCTAGGATCGCCGCCCCCTTCTTCGTCTTCACCTCCGGCCGCCGCCTGTCGCCGTTCAATTCCGGCCTCCGTGAAGCATCCCTGACCGCTCTGACGCCTCCGTTGCATTCGTGGTGAGCTTCTGCTTCACCCTAGCTATTCCATGGCCACCCCTCGCTCTCTGTCGCAGTTCGCCATGAAAGCCAAGGAGCACCGCCGCCATGGTCGACGCAGCACAAGCTCTGGTGCCCCTGGCGTTGCCCCAGTGCGCGCATTTGGACCCTGGCTTCGTCAGCTTTCGAACGCGCCACTAGTTGGCCCAAGCCATGCACCACAACCCCGCGCCCGAGCTCGCCGTGGTTCTGTCGCCGCCAAGCTCATCGCCGTCGTCGCTCCAGACCCTCCCCCGAGCCCCTGATGCCACCACTCGACGCGGACGACCTCTAGGAGCACGCCCGTGTCCTCCGAGTCCTTCCCCGTGCCCTTTTTCACTACTCCGGCGAGAGCTCCGGCGTCTGCAGTGTCGCCGGAGACAACCACCATTAGAGCCCCTAAACCAGAGCACTAATCCCCCCTCCTCTCTATGACAGTGGGCACAGTCCCTCTAATTAAACGCGGTTTAAAATAAATAAAACGGGGTTAACCCCTGAGCCACTGACAAGGCTGGCCCACTAGTCAGAGCCCCCCCCACGTCAGCATGACCTCATGCTGACGAAATAAGTCTTTTTCCATTTTAAAATAAGTCAGAAAATTCCAGAAAATGCATCAAACTTTAGAAATTCATAATTAATTCATCCTAACTCCAAATATAGCAAATAAGATGTCTAAAAAATTATCAGAAAAATACAAGGATTATGAATATGCAACTTGTTTTTATGTTTTACCATTTTAAAATGGGTGAACAGTAGCAAACATGCATATGGATCCTTTTCAAATTCAAATTTGCAGTGAATTTGCAAATGACTTTGCAACACACTTCTTTTGAATGAATTCATCCACACATCAGAAACTTTACCTCACCTTTACAACATCACATCATGATCAACCTTTTCAAATGAACTTTCATGCATTCAAATGCATTTGAAATTCATCGATAAATCAAATGGAGTTTGAATTTTCATTTCAAATGCAATATACTCCTTTTAAATTGGATGCTCAACACATCAGTACCATGAATATCACCATTACAATCTTATTCATGTGATTGTGCATTGTACATTATGTTGATCCTATGATTGTCATGTTGCTGAAAGAAGTGGAGCCGGAACCCGAGATCACCCCCTTCGTTGAAGACCCCGTGACTGAACCTCGTCAACAAGGCAAGCAAACCCCCATTGATCATGTCGATAAAATCCCACTTCCCTCTCATGTCTCGCTTATGCATTGTTTAGGATGATTACCATGATGCGTTTCTACCGCATAGATGAACCCATTCCTTTGCATGACCTATCATTTTTTCACAGTAGTAAGCAAACCAGAATCCTAGCAAATGTAGGAGTTGATTGATATCATGTGGCCCCTGCAATTGTTACTGCTTATTGCATGCTTAGAGTGATACCTTGATGATACTGTTATGTGAGTCGGGATGGTAGTGATCATGATGATGATGGTAGAAAGGTGTTGGTGAATCTACCCTAATACAAGGTGAGCGATGAGAGGCTGTGTAGGAGTACACGGTGGGTTGTCTCGTTGAACACCGCCCTAAGTCCGAGTTCTTGTGTGGTGATCCAAGATGAAGAGTACAACCACACATTGGGCTCACTGACCCCTCTCAACCTATTAACTCATCCCTTTCGATGTCCAGATGTCCCAGTAGTTCGGAGTTCTAGTAGGTTTGTGGCCTGGCTGCTAAGTGAGAGAACGGCTCAGCCGAGACCAGCTTATGCACCACGCACAGATCATCTGGGTCCACTTCGGTAAACCGGCCGGGTTCACGATTGTGGTAGCCCACCCAGGTAGGCGGCTTTCTTGGACTAGATCGGCTATGAGGTAACAGTTGTGGTGGCATCCTCGCTTTCATCTCTTGAACGGTGACACGCAAAAGGCGGTAACTGATGACACGTGTGTGTTGCGGTACACCCCTGCAGGGTTAACAAAACTATTCGAATAGCCGCGTTCGCGGTTAAGGACTGCTGGGAAAGCTTAGCTTGATTATTAGACAACTTGAACTCGATACTTCTAAAACACACCAAGATAAGTGTGAGTGCTATGGCGTGCTTTCTCGTGGGGAAGTCGAGGAAGGCACCATAGTGGTGTATTTTGTTGAAGAGATGTAGTGGACACGTGTATGCTCCTTACCTCATTCTGGTATTCATAGATCAGGACTAGCCAAGTCAAAGCTGGCACTTCTGCAAGTGAAACCTCACCTCCCTTTGCCTTGCTACATGTGCATGAGTAGTTTAGTTCCTATGTAAGTCTTGCTGAGTACGACTTTGTACTCACATTTGCTTATTCTATGTTTTAGATGAACCCACCGACCCCGATGGTGGCTTCTACCTGAAGTTCGAAGAATGCAGACTCAGACCAAGACCAAGCTAGTGTAGTCCCAGTCAGACGACTGGTTCCCTCGTGGAGGGCTTTTTTTAGATAAGGCTTCTCTAAGCCATTTGTTAAACTTGTCTATACTCACACCTACTTTGCTTCCGCATGTTTGATGTAATGTTGGATCACAGACTTGTGATCTCTGTGTGCACTCTTTACGAGTTATCAATAAAGATGTATACTTTGTAGAGAATTGCAATGGTACCTGCTGTTCATACAAGGCATGCGTGCTGTGTGTATGTTTATAACATGCATGTCTTTTTATGGGTTTTCGAGACCTTAGTTGTGATCTGGCTGGCGGTCTTTTATACACCAAGTGGCCCTTAGATGTGCGCATCTTGGGGCATCGCGATGCGATTGTTTGAGACTCTTTCTCGTGGACACTTTGATGTATGATCGAGCCCACCCTAGACCCCGACTAAGTGATCGGGCTGGAGTAAGTCTATGTAAGAGTTATGGGATAGTCGATAGTATGGCTGAGGCGACTTGTCTTTGAATATGGGAGTTCATCACCCATATCATTAGACTTGTGTGCGGACGATGAGGACCCGTCTCAGTTGACCATCCGGCCTGGATGGGATACCCCTCACGTACGATGCTTTCCGAGGACGTTCTGTGCTTGGCCTTGTCTGCTTAGACAAGTGGGTACGGTTCTCGGCTCTCCATATGACTATGTCGTAGTGGTACTTGCATACGCTAACCCCGGGTCCCGACAACTGGCGGGTTGAGGAGAATGAAGTTCTGGATGGTAACAACACTATGATTCTGACGAGAAGTGTTCTGCTCAATACGCTCGAGAAGACGTGTCTGATCACGACGATTCTGTTCAGCCTCCGTCATGATTTCTTCCGTTGAGGTTGGTGCTGGAGGTTCTTCACCGTCTATGTTACCGGAACTGGGATCAACACCTTGATTTGCACCTGACATTCTGTGTGATAAGAATCAACAATCAGAATAGGCTTTAGGACACAAATCTATGCTAAGATATAAGACTATAATGCAATAGCATCAAAGCCACAAACGGACGGCATAACGGCTGCACCGGGATGGAAATTGAGACAACCTATAGGATAAAGGACACCACTTCCACAGAAACACTATGGAATGATGGCTCAGAAAGACCACAACACTCCTACAGCTACAAAGAAGCAATCGACGAGATGTCCTAGTAAAGACATAGATGAGCCTAGTCCTATTTTCCCGTAGAACAAGATGAGGGTGACTCAGAACTCAGATCGATGAGGATAAGGAGAAAAAAGAAGTCTTACGTTGTTCCCTTATACCCAAAGTAACTATATAACTATAGAATGATAGAATCGACATCGGCCAATGGTTTGATAATCCTACAGGCAGTCCTGCTCGGATACCAAGTCTGTCGTGACCCGGGGTTAGCGTATGTAATTCCGGTCAAAATGCAATCACATGGAGAGTCGAGAGCCGTACCCACTTGTCTAAGCAGACAAGGCCAAGCACAGAACACTCTCGGTAAGCATCGAACGTGAGGGGCATCCCATCCAGGCCGGATGATCAACTGAGATGGGTCCTCATCGTCCGCTCACAAGTCTAAATGATTATGGGTGGTGAATCCCATACTCATAGACAAGTCTCCTCAACCATGTTATCGATTGAATCATAACCCTTACATAGACTTACTCCAGCCCGATCACTTAGTCGGGGTCTAGGGCGGGCTCGATCATACAACAAAGTGTGCACGTGACAGAGTCACGAGCAATCGCATCGCGATGCCCCAAGCTGCGCACATCTAAGGGCCACTTGGTGTATAAAAGACCGCCAGCCAGATGACAACTATGGTCACGAAAACCCATACTAAGACATGCATGTTATAATCATACACGGAACACACATGTATAGTATAAACAGATGGTAATCACAACCTGAACACTACAAACTCAGTCTTTATAACTTCTGCTAAACAGAGCAGACATAGTAGTTGTATTACAAGCAGAGATCACATGTTTGTGATCCAACTTTACATCAAACATCAACGGAAGCAAATTATGTCTTAGTAAAGACAAGTTTAACAAATGGCTTAAGAATCCTGGAAGAAAAGTACAACGACCCTCCAGAGGGCACAGGCTGCTGCCTGGAACTATACGACTTGGTCCACGTCGAGCTCGAGGTAGAGCCCACCATCAGGGTCAGTGGTCTCGTCTCTAAAACATAGAATAAGCAAACGTGAGTACAAAGTCGTACTCAGCAAGACTTACATAGGAACTAAACTACTCATGCACATGTAGCAAGGCAAAGGGAGGTGAGGTTTCACTTGCAGAAGTGCCAGCTTTGACTTGGCTAGTCCTGATCTACGAATACCAGAATGAGGTAAGGAGCATACACGAGTCCAAGTAACCAGTCTCCAACCAATACTCCACTATGGTGCCTTCCTCGACTTTCCCCACGAGGAAGAACGCCATAGCACTCACACTTATCTTGGTGTGTTTTAGAAGTATCCAGTTCAAGTTATCTATGATCAAGTAAAGGTCTCCAAGTAGTCCATAACCGCGGACACGGCTATTCGAATAGTTCATTAACCCTGCAGGGGTGTACTGCTACACACACGCCTCATCATTTACCGCCTGGGGATGGACCCTTCAAGTGAGTACCGGCGAGGATGCTGCCACGACACTTCACTCACGGCACCATCTCTAGTCCTAGGGAGTCGCCTATTTGAGTTGGGACCACAATCGGAATCCGGCCGATTTTTCCGATGCGGACTCAAATGTTGTGTGACCGCCATCAAGCTCAACTCAATCATGAACACTTGATTCAAGGTGCCCACAACCTACGCCAACCACTTACCTTGGTTCCACCTGCTTGAGATCGTTAAAGGGCAAACTACTTGCGACTCATGGACTGGTCCGGGTGAGGTACTAGGCCGAGAGGGGCAGTGAGCCCAATGTGTGGTCGTACTCTTAGTCTTGGATAACAACACATGTTAATTGAAGTTGATTTGAAAAGTAAATTCAAATTCAAACTCCAAGTGTTATTCAAATTTGGTCAACTTGCATTTGCTAAAGTTTGTTCATCTTAAACCATGTGATCAAGTGTGTGGAAAGCTTCTGAAGTGTAAGTGATCACCTTTGCATTTTAATGTTTGAAGTTGGAATAGCAATTGAATTCATTTTGAATTAAATCCAATTAAATCAAATAGCAAAAGCTACTGATCCCTTTTTAAGATCAACTCCAACATAGCTGAAAGTCGGAAATTTGGATAGATGATTTTCTCCTGATCATTTTTCATATATTAAACTTTGAATTTGGAGTTATAGTTTAAAAGATATTAAATTTCATAGTTTAGGGTATTTTCTAGAATTTACTGAATTTCTTTAATTCTTTTAAAAGGTTTTTATGTTTATTGCGTCATTAAGACGTCAGCATGACGTCAGGGGTTTGACTGGTCAAAACTGTCAAAAGGGGCCCACCAGTCAGTGTGAGTGGGTTATGCCAGGGGTTATTTAACTTATCCTAAGTTAGTTAGAGGCTTGGCCCCACATGTCACTGGGAGTGGGGGGGGGATTAGCCCGTGGGTTAGGGACTAACTGACCGGCGGCTAGACGCCGGTGGCTTGGGCCACGGCGGCGCTCGCCGGAGTGGCGAATCTGGCCACGGGGAAGAGAGCTGGAGGCACGGGCGGGTGCCCCGTACTCGTGTGATTCTCCTGGAGCACGCCGGGGACCTTGAGGAGGCCTCTGGCCATGGCTACGACGAGGGGAGCAGCGGCCGGAGCCCCTGGTCATGGCGGAAAGCGGCAGGGGGCACGTGAAGAAGCACAGATGGGGGGGAATGGAGCTGGGAGCTCACCAGAGACGATGTAGGGGACGTAGGGGGCAGGGGAAGTAGTACGGCGGCGAATTCGACTTGGAGGTCGTCGGCGGCCGGCGGCAAATCGAAGACACGGGCAACGCCTGGGGAGCTCCTCGGGTTGGATTCGTCTTGCAGCTCGAAGGAGACGAGGGCGCTAGACCTTCTGGACAAGGTGGCGGGGAAGGGGAAGGCCGGTGGCCATGTCCGAGCACGGCGGCCGCTCCGGCTAGGTCTCGGGCGGGCGCAAGAAACAGCGGCAGGGCGAGGAGAGTGAGCCAGAGAGAGAGGAAGAAGGAGGACGACTCCAGGCGTGCGTTGGCGAAGAGATAGAGCAGGGGAGGAAGGCTGCTGGCCACGACGACGTCGTCATGCTCGCCACGCCGCGAGCTGCGTGCCTGGCTCGGGGAGGAAGATGACCCTGCCCCTGGGCTGGGCCACCTCCCTGAGTTGGGCCCAGGTAAGGTGGGCTTTGCCCCTTTTCTTTTGTTTTTCTTTTATTTCTTTCTGTTATTTGTTTTGCCCATTTAAAAATAATAGCTAGGACATTTTATAAAATCCCCAATTATTTTTATAAAACCTAGGTGACTTAGTATTAGTCAACCCCAAGTTTTGGGAATTTTTGAAATTCAAATTATTTGAATCTCAATTCAAATAGGAATTTGATTTAATTTCCAAGCCACTATTTGGATTTTTGAAAAATCTTTGAGCATGGGATTAATCCCAAATCACTTTTAAAATGATCACACTCATTTTTAGGATTTTTCAACACATCCAAAAGAATTTTGGAAAAAGATTTATTTCTTGCCTTTTTATTTAATTCATTTAGGGCTTTTCTTTTCCCCAATTCTTTTTCTTTTGCAATTTTTTTCAAGATGCAAAAATGCAAGTTTAGAAAAGCACAAACCTAAATTAGGGTTCTGACAGGTTCTATCTTCGTAGTTTCCCCGTCATGAGAAATAAATAGGCGAAGGGGGGCAGCCAGGGGGCCACCAAGGGTCCAGGCGCCCCCCTGGGCCCCTGAGGGTGGCCCTCTGGCCCCACATGGGTGCTTCTAGAAGACTCCGTTACGCATTTCTAGGGATGAAAATCATAAACATATCTCTTTGCACCAATACCATTTTAAGTTCTATATTTAGGTATCAACTAGTGTGTCATGTTCCTTCTGTTGGTTTGATGATGTAATGAATGATGTCTACACACGCTTCTATTCTTGTAGAATATGTTGGGCCTCCAAGCGCAGAGGTTTGTAGGACAACAGCAATTTCCCTCAAGTGGATAACCTAAGGTTTATCGAACTCAGGGAAGTAGAGGTTGAAGATGGTCTCTCTCAAGCAACCCTCCAATTAAGATACAAGAAGTCTCTTGTGTCCCCAACACACCTAATACAACTAGGAGTTTTATAAGTGCATTAGTTCGGCGAAGAGATGGTAAAATATGGGTGATACGTGTGGCAAAGCAAGGTAATATAAATCTGTAATAAAAAGTGCAGCAAGCACACATGTGACAAAAGTGAGCACAAACGGTGTAAAAATGGTGGAAACAAGGCCTAGGCTTCGTACTTTCACTAGTGGAAACTCCCAACAACATTAACATAGTCTAATCACATGATATTTCCCATAAAACATGCAATGGAGACGTACTCGGAGGTCATTCCTTTGTGGTCAAGAGAGGACGAGAATTGTGTAGGGCTGCAAAAGCACACCTCAGAGTTCGTAGTTCCCATCTATGGATTCCCAAATGTCACCGCGGCCATCCAAAGAGAGTACCACAATCACTACAACACATCTAAAGGATAGTCAAAGAGAAGCACCAAGAGACTCTCAATCTTCAATCCACACACAAAAGAGGAAATCACTCATGAAAATATTCTTATAACCCATGTCCAATAGACCACTGTCACCATGGTCTCGGGGATTATACTAGATAAGATCAAGTGAGTACATCAAATCCAATAAATAGAAGAAGGGGAAACATCATGGGAGCACCCTAGATTAACATAGCCAATGATCAGAACAAATATCACATCATGGGAGAGAGAGAGAAACCACATAGATCAAGGTACAAGGCTTAGCCCCGAGGGGGCACTACTCACACATGTAAATGTCGAGAGGGAGAGTTGTTCATGGATAGGTGCTGCCCGGAGGAGATGAAGGAGACGGCGGCGGCGGCGCCAACGACGACGCCCACGGCCACGATGGTGGCCACGGCCCTTGCGGGCAGCGGCCCTTGGCCCCTTCTTCTTCCTTGGAGATAGTGTAGATGTGGAGATTGATCTCCCCCTCAAGACGGCTGCCAAGGGGGAGGAAATTTGGTGGTGCCCTTTGACCTAGGTTTCCTCTCTTTATATAGACTCTCGGATTCCCGTCATTCAGATTACGTCCTCGGTATTTCGGGTCTCCAGAGAGTATCTGAACTCAGATTGGGCCGAATTTTCAGTCTAGATCCACCGGAACAAAATTCCCTACAACTTTGTAGTTTTACGTTTTCCGTTTGAGGACGTCTTCTAGCGTTTCCGAGGCGATCTTTAAGACATGTCTGGTGTGGACAGATTTCGGGGAAGTTAGAGTCCAACTCTTACAAGGCCTATTTTGTGATCTTTCCTTTATCCAAATAATTCTTACACATAAAGTAGAAAAACAAGAACTTGTGCACTCTTGCAACCATTAATAGGTTAGTTCCAAAATAATATATAAAAAGATATGAAAGTGTATCAAAAGCATAGCAATATCACACAAAACATGCATGGAGCAAGCAGAAATTATAGATATGTTTGGGACGTATCAACATCCTCAAGCTTAATTCCTGCTTGTCCTCGAGTAGGTAAATGATAACAAGCATAAATTTTGTAGTGACATGCTAGGAACCATATAAGACCTTTGAAAGTAAAGGAATCAAAACATGCAATTCAATTCAAGTCTTAACAAGCAAGAGTCTATACTAACATTGGCAAAAGCAACAAAAGAACAAAGCGTGCAAGAGCTCTTGTTGTCCGTGACTCGAATGTCTCCGTTGCATTGGAATCTTATCTTGACTCGTCCCAGACCACTAGCCAGGTACAAGTCAATTTGATTTACTCCTTTTGGATATTTTAAGCACTCATGCAATGGATGAGCGTAAATACAAAAATTGACACTTAGGATGGCAAAGAGAGAAATATGGTGGAGGAGCAAGACAAGAAGCATGAGAAAGGCTCACATCACTGAGGACAATCATAGGCGAGAGAGCCAAATGATAGATATGATGTGAGGAGTAGGGATGTCCATGCAACAGATGCACATGTGAGCTAAAAGCTCTCCAAGAGAACTAGTGGGGGTGCATCCAACTTGCTTGCTCAAGAATACCTAGAGCTCGTTTGAGGAGGCTCATCATTGGAATATACAAGCCAAGTTCTATAGTGTGAAGGGTCCCACGTATCTATATGCATGTATGATGATCTCTATGGAGTACTAGTGTGGATCTCTCAAAATGAATAGTAGTGTGCCCCCTTATATCTTTTTATTTCTTTTTTTCTCTTTTTGCTATTTTTTTTGTGGTGGACTCTATGGCTCTTTCTATTTCTCTCATTTGTCCACTTTGTGATCTTTTGCTCACTTTAGGGGCAACACTCTATATATTACAACAAGTATAGAAGATCTTTCACACTTTACAAAAGTACCCAACATCAAGAAAGTGAAACTATCATGAAGTATGCAAATGTATGCCTCTGCCAGTGTAGCAGGATATGCAATGATACTAGCGTGTCATGTAGCAATGATTAGGGAAAGGCCCAACTAGCATGCGGCTCATCGATCAAACAAAAGCATGTATGACATGAAGATCAAGTCATGAGAAGGTGGATGTTGCATGGCAATGTATCTCGGAAAGGCTATGGAAATTCCTTGATAGGTAGGTATGGTGTCTGTTTTGAGGAAGGATATATAATGAGGCTTATGATGACAGAGCGTATCGTGCCAATGATTTGGATGCACCGGCGAAGTATGTGCCAACTCTCGAGGCGAGAAAGGGAAATGCACGGTACCGAAGAGGCTAGAAAAATATGGCTGGGTGGAAGTGTCAACTTTCGAATACTCACATTAGTCCGAAGAACTCATGCACTTATTATCGGTAACTCTCAATATAATAAGGAGGTTCACAAAGAGACAAGTACCCCGAGGAGGAGTGTATGGGGGTTTGGTTATCCTTGCGCATCCTCGACTCATGGTACGTGAGTGTACTCTAATATCCGACCCCTCAGCAGATTAGTGATCAATCTAGTAGCTACAGTTCTCAACTAGTTTTTTAGGTTTTGAAAATAAACACGGATTTCCCAAAATACGAACCCTATAAATAATAGGCTAGAGCTCTTGACACCAACAGTTCAAACATTACTAACATCAATACCTCAAAACTATTGCAAGTTACAACTAAAATTAAATAGCAACCTCAATTACCTACTCTCAAGACAAGACGCAACTCAGTGCAACAACCAACTCTCTTAACAAGATAAACATGAAAACTCAAGAGAGTTCCAGCAACAAACTAAACAAAAGCCAAGGCTCTTGCTAAAGACAAAATAAGACTAAAACTAGACATGGCAGTAGCTACGAAAAGATAAAGAACACACAACAACAAAAAGATAGGCATGACGAATCCTATGATGTGTTCTAGATTTTGAAAGTGGAGCATGTTTCTCTCCCACACAAAGTAAGACGGGTTCTAACTTGTTATGAACAGCAATCAAAGCTAAAGAAAACTAAAAATAAAACCTAAGAGCGAGACGCTCCAAGCATAGCACATAACGCATGAAGTGATAAAAATATAGTGAGACGAAGGACGAACTGATGATTGTTGATGGAGAAGGGGATGTATGGGGGAATCCCCAAGCTTAGATGCTTGAGTCTTCTTGAATATTTCTTGGGGGTGCACGGGGGCATCCCCAAGCTTGAGCGTTTGACCCTCCTGAATCTTCTTTTATCATCTCCCCTCGCACACTTGAAAACTCCCTTCATACATAACTCATCATAATCTGATTAGCGAGGTTAGTACCCACAATAAAATAATTATTCTCTACTGGAAATAAGGATATTCTTGAAGAGCTACTGTTTCTCAAGATCGCCAAAACGTTTTTGCAAAGAAAAAGCAAGTTTAAGGTTTGCAAAACGAAGAAAAGGAAAAACAGGACAGAATCTGTGAAAAACAGACCAGCAGCGGATTAGTAGGTTTTCTTACTTGATCTGCAGATTGTTCTGTTTCGCCCTCCTCTGCAGGAATCCCATTTTGTATAATCCTCCGTGGCCTCTTCCATTCCTGTGACCAGATTAGAAACCGGAGAATAGTTAATCACAACAGATTTCTCAGAACCCAGTTATTCTTGAAGAATTGCACGAAATAAAGATTGAAAATGAACACTATGTTACAGCTCTGACATGACATCACATTGCTCGTGTAAGTGTTATTGAAGAGCATAGTACATAGTGGCATTACAATGCAAAGGGAAACCGAATATAATGAAATAATCTTAAGCTTGCTAGTTGAACATAGGCATTAGGTAAGCTGAAACGAGCTACTTCTCGTCGTCATCTGAGATGATGATGGTCTCTTTCCCCTTGGAAAAGGGCGAGATCTGCACATCGTGGGTGCCCTGCTGGTGGTCGGTGTGGTTCACCAACCTGCTGGATCTAGAGTTCATGTAAGCACGAGCACGCTGAGAAAACATAACGTAGGGTTCGTCGTAGGCATCGACGGATCCCGCGAAAAACACCAAGAGCTTCTACGCAAAGCTGAAAACCTTGAGGCAGCGTCGATGCGCGACGCGTTGAAGGTGGCCACGACGGCCATGTGCTACTCGAGGATCTTAGGGTCCGCGCGCATAGACGCCACCCTAGCCTCATCAGCGAGTGTGGCTGCGATTTTCCTCTCCATGGCGAAGTGCTCCTTGAGCTCCAGGCTATGGCGGTTGGACGACGGCGAACGACGGGACCTGCGGCTTGTGGGAAGTGGTGGTGGTGATTTGGATGGGATGTGGCGGGCCGGCGGTCGTGGCATGGGTGTGGATGAAGAGGGTTGTGTTGGATCTTGGGGTGAGAATAGGGTAGGGGCGTCGTGGTCGAGGAGTCTGGGGAAATGTGAACGGGGTGGGGGTGTTTAAACAAGGAAGGGGGAATGTGTGCTGAAGAGAGAGGCAGAAGATGGTGTGAGGCTCTATATTTGCGCGGCTGGCGAATTTTTTTGCTAATTGCGCGGGTAAAGTGCCGCCAAACAAAATCATCGCAAGCGCTTCTCTCTTAATAGTTGATTATGATCATCGCATATCCCAAAATCATCACAAACGCTTCTATCTTTAATAATTTATTAGGATCATCGCATATCCCAAAATCATCTCAAAAAATGGAGGAAACTAGCCAATGCATGAAAGACTTTAGTTGATAAACGATTAAATGATGCAACCTTAGCAACAACAAACTAAGCACCAATGCATTTTTAAGTATAGTTGCTTAACTCATTTAATAGTTAATACACTTAACACCTCACTTAACACCTTTGCATTGGAAGCAAACTGAAAAGGAGCTAGGATTAACATTAACAATATAGAGGGGCTTTACTACTATCAGTGATTAAACAAAGACCACGGCTGGAGGCCCAAGGATCTGGAGGAACTAAGCATCGTCGGAGGAGGAGAAATTGACAATTACTGAGGACGGCATCTCGGTGTCATCGGCGTCGGCAACGCCCTCCGACGCCGATGGTGGGATGCTGAGGTCGTCGTAGCCATCGTGTTCGACCAGTTCGCAGTAATGCTCGCAGTAGTGGACGCGCCAAAGATACTTTTGGTGCGCCGTTGTCGATTCTTCCATGACCCATATGAGGTCTTCCTCCTTCTCCTTCTCATGCTCGTACTCGCGCTCAGCGATTTCATAGGGAAGGGGAACCATGGCTTCCGTAGACGCGTCGTCGGAGAGCATCTTGGCCGTTCCTCCGACCAAATCTTCGGACGTGGGGTGCTAACTGGAGTCCGTGGAGACCGTCCCGATCTCTATGCCAATGGGCTCAATCTGGGAAAGGGCGGCCGCCACTGTGTCGGCGGCTGCTCTAGCAGTTACGTCACGTGCATACGCCGTCTCGGATGCTGCCGCGGCGGTTTGTAATGCTGCCGCCGCCCTCTCCTCAGCCGCCACCGCCCTGCTGGTAGCCCCCGACGCACTCTCGGTGGCTGCTCGAGAACGAGCGGTAGCTGCAACCGCCGTCTCAGCTGCTGCTGTGGAGGTCTGTAAAGCTTCCGCTGCCCCATGGTCCGCCGCCACCGCACTCTCGGTGGCTGCGGCCGCCCTCTCGGTGGCGGTGATGGCACTAGCAACTGAGGCGGTCACATCATCCTTCTTGGCGAAGCTACTAGGTGGGGACATGGTCGATGTGATTGGGGATGAGGCGTTTGCGTTGGGGTTTAGTGGGGGTAGAAATCAATCTTCCCTCGGACGGCATAGCTATGCGCGAGACCGTCTTGGATATTTTCTACAACCCAAATGATCGCTTCATATAAACTGTGGGCATATGGATGGTTTATATTGATTGTGTTAAAAATAGCTCGCCTGGGATGGTTTTGGTCTATATCGCCGCTTAGATCTTTGAAATTCCTTCCCATTCGCTGCATAACAATTAGCAATGCACTGAGGAACCAAATGTTGATTTTTCAAACCATTTTTGTGCACTATTTTAGTCGTTTGCAATGCTAATCTGAATTTTAATCCATTTAATACCTAGGAATGCACGTAATGCGTTAAAAATAAAAAATTGTACAGCAAAAAATTCATATGGTAGCACGTGAGATGGATGGGTCTATGGTCACTGTAGAAAAAAGTCAAGGTCAAAAGATGAAGCAAATGAGAACATACATTCGAATATGATTCATTGCATCCTTGAAACCACGACTCTTCTTCGGGGATAGTTCAGTTTCTAAAAGGTGTACATAATACAAGTTGTATAATTGTAACATATTTTTCCCCGGACATACTAAAGTGATTTGATGACAACCTGTCGAGTTTCAAAATTTTCAAACCTAAAAAAAAATTCTGGAATTTTTAAACGAATGAATGTCGCGTTCATGGTTGGATATCGCCACTTAGATCTTTGAAATGTCGTCTCATTCGCTGAAAAACACTTAGCAATACATTGAGGAACCACATGTTGATTTTATAAACCATTTTCGTTCACTGTTTTAGTCGTTTGCAATGCTAATCTGAATTTTACTCCATTTAATGCCTAGAAATGGACGTAATGCGTTAAAAATAGCAAACTATCCAGCAAAAAATTCATATTGTAGCACGTGAGATGGATGGGTCTATGGTCACTGTAGAGAAAAACTCAAGGTCAAAAGATGAAGCAAATGAGAACATACATTCGAATATGATTCATTCCATCCTTAAAACCACGACTCTTCTTCGGGGATAGTTCGTTTCTAAAGGGTGTACATCATACAATTTGTACAATCGTAACATATTTTTCCCTGGCATAATGAAGTGATTTGATGATACCCTGCCAAGTTTCAAATTTTTCAGACCTAATAAAAAATTCTGGAATTTTTAAACAAATGAATGTCGTGTTCATGGTTGGATATCGCCGCTTAGATCTTTGAAATTCCATCCCATTCGGTGCAAAACACTTACAATGCACTGAGGAACCACATGTTGATATTTCGAACCATTTTCGTGCACTGTTTTAGTCGTTCACAATGCTAATCTGAATTTTAATCTATTTGATGCTTAGAAATGCACGTAATGCGTTAAAAATAGCAAACTATCCAGAAAAAAATTCATATTGTAGCACGTGAGATGGATGGGTCTATGGTCACTATAGGAAAAAACTCAAGGTCAAAAGATGAAGCAAATGAGAACATACATTCGAATATGATTCACTCCATCCTTGAAACCATGACTCTTCTTCGACGATAGTTCAGTTTCTATAGGGTGTACATCATACAAGTTGTACAATCGTATAATCTTTTTCCCCGCACATACTAAAGTGATTTGATGAAACCCTGCCAAGTTTCAAATTTTTCAGACCTAATAAATTTTTTATAGAATTTTTAAACGAATGAATGTCGCGTTCACGGTTAGATATCGCCGCTTAGATCTTTGAAATGCCATCCCATTTGCTGCAAAAAACTTAGCAATGCACTGAAGCACCAAATGTTGATTTTTCAAACCATTTTCATGCACTGTTTTAGTCGTTCGCAATGCTAATCTGAATTTTAATACATTCAATGCCTAAAAATGCATGTAATGCGTTAAAAATAACAAACTATCCAGAAAAATAATTCATATTGTAGCACGTGAGATGGATGGGTCTATGGTCACTATAGAAAAAAACTCAAGGTCAAAAGATGAAGCAAATGAGAACATACATTCGAATATGATTCATTCCATCCTTGAAACGACGACTCTTCTTCGGGGATAGTTCGGTTTCTAAAGGGTGTACATCATACAAGTTGTACAATCGTAACATATTTTTTTCCCTGGCATACTGAAGTGATTTGATGACACCCTGCCAAGTTTCAAAATTTCAAACCTAATAAAAAATTTCTGGAATTTTTAACCGAATGAATACCGCGTTCACGGTTGGATATCGCCGCTTAGATGTTTGAAATGCCATCACATTCTTTGCAAAACACTTACCAATGCACCGACGAACCACATGTTGATTTCTTAAAACATTTTTGTGCACTATTTTAGTCATTCGCAATGCTAATCTGAATTTTAATCCATTTAATGCCTAGGAAATGCACATAATGTTTTGCATGGATTACTCTATTCATTGTATTGCCAACCGCCTATATATACTTCGCCAGGAGCGTTATATCGAAATCTTCGTTTTATTTTCTCCATCTCCTGCGGCCTATTTCAATGGCAAGTGGTGCGGGCAATATTGGGAGCCCTTGACAAAACGGGGTCATCTGCGGAGGCCCGGTCGATGTTCAGGCAGGTAGTTCCACCAGGTCGCTATTCATCCCCATTGGCGGCGGCGGTGACGGTAGCGACTGTGGGGACTCCTCATGGCTGGTCTTCCTCTAACTGAGCGACCACGTTGTGCCTGCCGCCTCCAAGCTTTGTGCCGCCGATACGGCTCTCCAAGCCTCCAACGCAGCGGTAGAAGGCACCGAAGAGGGAGGAGGCCTTCTCTACACCGAGGCCAAGGTGGCGTACGACCTCGCGTACGACGAGTACAAGGCGGCGTCCGAACAGTTCATCCCCAAGCCATGAGAAGCCTCTGCAGATGCCCGCCGCATATCGGCCTATGTATTTTGATGCTAGTTGGTGGAAAAAAAATGTAGTGGAATTGGATGATGTAATCCGATGAACTCCGATGGATGTGATGTATCTTGTAGTCTGGAACCATATTTAATTTTTATTTTCGAATCTATTCGTCGTCTCAGATATTTTGCGCGGAACGAATAATGCATGTTATCAATGCGGATTTGAGTAGATTGAGCCCCAAATTCCCGCTAGCCACCTATAAGTACTGCACCTGCCATTTCGAAAATGCTTCATTACATCCCCACCCCCACCTCCTCACCGCGCGCACACGCTCCAACCTGCAAGAATGGCGCCATCGATCAGCCTACGTTCAGTCGTGCCTCCCGTCGCCGCTCCCCCAACCATGGAGGAGTTGTGGGCAAAGTACGACCGACGCCTAGAAGAGATGGTGCCGTCGGAGGTAAAAGCCAAGCAGCTGGCCGACAAGGAGGAAGCAGAGGCGAATGAAGCCGAGCGCCAGGACAGAGTGGCGCGCTGGGAGGAAGTGCAGTGGCGGAAGGCCGTCGAGCGTTCCGTTCGGTGGATGAGGAGGCCGTGTTTCTCTACAAGTAGGCCAAAGGCGCCACACGCATCGCCGCCGCATGGAGGTACCAAGCAAAGGTGTACATTGCCACGGAGAGTGAGATCTTGTGCGCTCCAACCAAATATGATAATCTTGTGGCCGAGGAGCGCCGGCGCATTGTTGATTCACATGTCAAGGATGCCGAGGCAGTGGAGGAGGCCCTCGCCCAGAGTGTTGGAAGGCCGCCGCGAAGAAAAGAGGAGTGGATTAAGAAGAGGCAACCTAGGAGGATGATATTTTAATTGGTACTAGTGCTAGTAGTAGTAGTAGTAGTAGTTAAATAAATTATTTTATGTTGCATTTTTGTTTCTTTTCCAGGGCTGTAGTAGTTTGTAATATTTTAAGGGCATGAACAATGGTTCTATCTTAGTCTTATCATGCTGATGTATATCACCACAAATGGCATTATCCCACAGTAGCTTTTTAGCCGCTCTCATCTCATGGAGTACCCGGGTGGCCAGCCGAACTGGCCGGTGACGACGTGTCGTAATCACTGTCGACCATTGCGAGGAGTAGGCGACGAGGAGAGGGAAGGAGAAGCAGGATTTGGGTGCGCAAGAGCGACGAGACTCGCCTGCACTACTGCACCTGACTTTGGGTGACTGACATGTGGGCCGGTGAGCAAACTGGCCCACATGTCAGTGACCCCAAAGTCAGGTGCAGTAAGTCAGAGGATTCGGTTCCGCGCGAGAGAGGTATACGTATGTATAGGGAAAGAAGCTGGCAATGAAACGGGATACTCAATTATTTCTAGGGCTGATCAAAGCAAACGGGCAGTCATGATGTTGTGTGTGCTAGCTGGTGGAGTATGGTAGTAGCAGAAGCAGCTAGTAATATATTTTTAGAAGCTAGCTAGGACTAGACCTCTCGCAGTGACCAGTGAGGCACTGATGAGAAGATGCCATCCCACACACAATATTGTGACGCTGTAATGCGTCCATCAGTATAAATTAATGTTTTTTCTACGAAATTGCTATGCAGACGACACTGCACACACGACATACAACCAACACCCAGATCCAACGATCGATGAACCAGGTGCTAGTGACGTGACGCCACCTGCCTTTGGGTGTATGACATGTGGGCCGGCCACCTGTTGGACCCACATGACATGCACCCAAAGTCACCTGACCTCTAGTCCCGCATTGTATTCATGGCTCAACACATATCCGGCGTCGTCCACCCCACCCAAATCGTGTGTGTGTGGCGTCGTGTGTACATCAGGATTGTTCTATACTTCTTGACTATACACTGGTGTGACAAATCCATTAGTGAATAACTTCTCCACCCGACACGTAATGCTTTACAAAGAGGGCGTGGGTTGGCTTTTCGTTCACCGCGACGGTCAGGCCTCCGGACGTTCAAGAGCATGCTTTGCTTCAATGCTACGGTGGGAAGCCGTCCCGTCGGCCTGCCACCCCGTTGAATTTCTCGCCACTTCGCTTCCACATTTTCTTTCCATTCCAATTTACCACGCTTTCCATAACTTCTACCCGTGGGGAAGGGATGAGACACCGACTTGGGTGGCTGCCTTGTGGGTCTGGAAGCAACATGGCCCACACGTCAGTGATCTCTATTCAGTGGGCTGGTTCTGGGGTATAGAGGAATGAGAGCCAGCGCAGTTCAATCTTTTCATCTGACCCCTACCCCCTCCCTCCCTAGCTAGCTCCCCCTCCCCTTCCTCCCATGGATCCCCTCCCTAGCTCCCAAAGTACCAAGATGAATCCTGTTGGCCCACTTGTGGCTCACTCCTCCTCCATGACGGGAAACACCGACGCTGCGCCGGTCTGCGCGCCTTCTCCGACCTCTATCGCACCTCCGGGGACGACTCCTGATGTTGCGCCAGTTGTTATACCCACTCCTACTTCCATCGGCTGCGAGCAAGTGGAGGAGATGCTGGCCGCCATCCACTCAGACATCCTTGCTGAGATAGACGCAATGTACGATGTTGCCTCCATCGACGACTTCAGACACAACGAATGGGAGGCCGTCGTGTTCGCCGAGGAGGTCAGCGACAAGGACCCTGAGGTATATCTGGATTGTACATGCTTACTAGATGACCCGTTGCGCCAAATGGCGCAGAGTCCCAGCTGAAACCATGTAATCGTAGAAACAACTTGAATTTTTAGAACCTAATCATTTTTGTAGTTATACCCATTCAAATGTGGAATTGTCAGCCAAACCAACAAATGATCAAGCTAAATCATGAACTGCAAGTGGAAATGTAGTGTAGCAATTCCTAGTGCTATATTGCCGAGCATTCATACAATACCATTCTTTTTCACAGCCAAATTATAGTTAGAACCTTGAAAGATATCAATAATATTCACGTGCTAACTACAACATTCCCTATAGCTAGAAAGCACATCACTATAGCAAAGGTAGATATCCATGTTTGCAGGATTCTTAGCCCATAGGTCTATGCCGTAAGTATCTTTATTTCAGCACTAGTACATTTCCCACGAACCCCTTTGTAGTTTACTTGTATGCCATCGTGTGTTTTGGACTCTTTGTAGTTGACTCGTATGCCGTCATGTTTCTTGGACTATATGAGTTCTTTATAGTGTTCCTGGAAAGCAAAAAACATAGTTATGTTGTGGAATGCAAACAACAAACCATCACAATATCAAACCTGCATGCATTAATTTGGACTCAGCGAGTGGGGATGCAACTTTAGAGTGAAAGAATGAAGTAAAAATGGCAACTTCTGAAAGACTTGACCCATTAGCAATCTTTCAGCATTCAAAAAGACTGAAATCAAAAAATAATGAAAATATGATAATGATAGCAAGTTCCTATCATAATAACATATTTGGTTTACTTATAAATTCAAGCAAAAAAATAAAAAAAGGTCTTCGGTTAGTTTTATTAACTATGTCCAGGCATAGAAATTCAAATCACAAGGTCCAGCTAGCCGCTCCAATGAAAAATGAATAGCATAATATGCACTTTGTGGTGGATCATGTGGTATAAAAAACAAAATCTTTTTGTCAGTTCACAAGAGTATCATCCATTGTACAACTATAGACCCATAAACATAATGTGTATCATCATCATATAGACTTTATTGTACAACTATCATGCTGATTATAGTTATGTAAACTCTGCAAGACTTACTGGTGAAGGGAATATGCCCGAGAGGCAATAATAAAGTGGTTATTATCTTATTCCATGTTTATGATAAATGTTTATTTTCATGCTATAATTGTGTTAACCGGAAACGTTAATACATGTGTGTTTAATAAACAGAGAAAATGTTCCTAGTAATGCCTCTCTTTATACTAGCTTGTTGATTAACGGATGATCAAGGTTTCCTGATCATGAACATTGGATGTTGTTAATAACAAGGTCATGTCATTGGAGAATGATGTGATGAACATACACCCACAGTAGTTATAGCAATACGATCATGTCATCAAGTTTCTATTGCTGTATCAAACTCTCACGAAGTAACTCTAATCCTTAGACCATGAGATCACGTCAATCACTGACACCGGAAGAGTACTTTGATTCCATCAAACGTCACACCGTAACAGGGTGATTATAAAGGTGTCGTTGGGTACTTGGAAAGTGTTAGTTGAGGCTCGTGGATCAAGAGTGGGATTTGTCCATCCAGATGACGGAGAGATATACTCTGGGCCCTCTCGGTGTTATCACATTGACATCGCTTGCAAGCACGTGACTGGCTCACGAGGATGTTATATCACGGAACGAGTAAAGAGTACTTGTCGGTAACGAGATCGAACTAGGTATGGATGATACCAAATGATCGGATCTCGGACAAGTAAAATATCGCGAGACAAAAGGAATTGGTTATGGAGTAATGGTTCACACGATCACTTGTTCATCGTTGAATAAGTGGGAGTCATTATGGATCTCCAGATCCCGCTGATGATTATTGATCAGAGAAGTGTCTCGGTCATGTCCACTTTGTTCACGAACCGTAGGGTGACACACTTAAGGTTTGTCGACGTGTTTTAAGTGGATACGAAACGCAGGAGAAAATACTGGACAGCACAGGACAGCACAGGGACTGTTTCGATAAAACTGCCGGAATAGTTTCGGAATATCGAAATAGTGCAAGGGGATAATTGTTAATGTGTTCATTAAGTGAATTGCTCATAAATGAAGTACTAATTTAATGAAGTGTTCATTAAGTTGAGTGTCATTAAACCAAGTGTATTAAAAGTGTTTTAATGCAAAGTCTCTTGGAATTTTGAGTGGAGATTGAAGGGCATAATAGTGGCTTTTGGTTTTTGTGAGTGGAGACTCCATTACCATCAATAGGGAAGAGGTGGGGGCACCCTTGGGGCGTGCTCAACCCCTTGGGCTGGCTGCCCCCCCTCTCCTATAAAAGGAGGAGGTGGAGACCCCCTCTACTCACTCATTTCCTCTATCTCTCATATGCCCTTTGGTTGGCATCTTCCTCCCCTTGCTAGCTGATCCAGTTTCACGAGTACGGTGCTTAGGCGAAGCCCTACTCAAGATCTTCTCTACCACCACCACCACTATATTGTAGTGCTGCTGGAGTTCTCGAGGATCCACTACTTCCGCTGCCCAACTGGAGCAAGGGGCGGAGGTCGTCGCTGATCTGTACGTGTGACCGATTACGGAGGTGCTGCCCGTTTGTGGCGCCCATCTTCATCACGACCTTGAGGTCGGCAAGTGATCAACTACATCACCCACGAGAATCGTTCTCGTTAAAGCTTTTTGGTCTTCGAGGGTGAGTCCTTCTCAAACCGTTACAAGTTATCTCCTAGATGTGATCTTGACAGTTGCAATCGTAGGAAAATTTTTGTTTTCTATGCAACGAACCCTTCAGTGGTATCAGAGCCACGTCTATGCGTAGATGCTTTGTACGGTTAGAACACATAGAGATGTGGGCGTTGATCCTCTAGTTGTTACCCTCTTTTGTGCACTTGTTCATATTGCGGCAATGTTGGATTGAAGCGGCCCTAAGCGCAGATTGCGTGTCACGCTTGACATACGGCTTGTACCGTATAAAGTGGCTTTGGGGGTGTCAGTTTCTCTAACATTAGTGATATGGCATTTGCAACGGAGGGCCCTGGAAAGGGATGAAAAGAAACAACTAGCGAATCAACGTTGTGGTTCTTGTCCGTAGGTAAGATCGGTTCTTTCCTAGGAAGCCCAAAACCACGTAAAATTTGCAAAGATAATTTAGAAGCGTCTAACTTGTTTTTGCAGGGCATGTGATGTGATATGGTCATTGTTACAAAATTGTTGTATGAAATGAGATTTATTGTAAACAACCGGCAGGAGCCATATGGTTGTGTTTTTCCTTTTTAAGGCCTGCGTGCTGTAGATATATCCGTGAGATATATTGTAATGGAGAAGGACGACCATGGTGGTGGCGCCATGGACCTTGGTGCCGCGCCGGTGGCATGATGGAGATCATCCAAGACGCACAAGATGGAGATCTAATGCGAGAAGGACCATATCATATCACATTATCCATGCATGTGATGTTTATCCTTTTATGCATCTTATTTTGCTTAGTTACGATCATGATCGCTTCGGTAGCATTATAAGATGATCCCTCTCACTTAATATCAAGATAATTATATGTTCTTCCTTAGTATGCACCGTTAAGAAAGTTCGTCGTTTCGAGACACCACGTGATGATCGGGTGTGATAGACTCTACGTTCGCATACAACGGGTGTTTTCAAGCCTAGCATGTACAGACATGGCCTTGAAACACATGCAAATACTAAGGTTCTACTTGGCGAGCCTAGCATGTACAGACATGGCCTCGGAACATGGACCGAAAGGTTAAGCACGAGTCATATGGATGATATGATGAACCATATTGAGATGCTCGCCATTGCAGCTACACTGCCTCACGTGATGATCGGTCGTGGTGTAGTGAATTTGGTTCGTGTAATCACCAAAGACGACTCGAGGGATGTTGTTTTTGAGTGGGAGTTAGATGAACTCATTTTATCATGAACTAAATCAAAGTGAATTTGCATAGTTCATTGTAGTCATTGGCATTTGTTTACTACCTTTGCGCTTAGCTATAATTGAGATAATAGAACTATAGAATTCTGGATATTTAACTTTACGGACTGGTACCGTATTGTTTGAGTGTCAATCTAAAGTTTAAAGTCTTATTGCAAACTTTAGCAAACCTTGCTTGCTCCATGAAGTTTAATAATGTGTATTAAATCGAGAGTAACAATTCCAGTGTTAGTGTCTAAGTATCACACTTGCCTCCATGATCCTTGATATTCAAATGTTGTTTGTTATTATCAAGGTTATCTAGGAGCTGAAATGATTGTTTCAGAAACTATCATGTGTGGAAGATATAGCGATATCTGAAACAATGTTTAGTTGCAATGTGATAGAGTAAAATTTAGTGAGAAACATGTTCTCATATTGTATGAGAATTTGTGAAGGTTGGAGACACTATGTGTCCTAATCTCCCAAAAAAGGTTTTGGGAACTAATATTGTACTCACAGTTTGTCCCTATGAGCTATGGTAGTTTTGTCATGAAAGTTGTCATGATAGGATGAATGGAAGATGTAGGTAAAATGTTTACTACACTATAATATTACTAAAGAATGGAATTTGGAAGAACACCAAACATTTGATGACGGTGATCTACATCAAAGTGAGAATCAAAGGGTGTTAGTATTTGACTAACACACTTTGGATTATGTGTCATATGAATGGTGCCACAAGTGATGTTGATAAATTCTTCTAAAAAGGAAAGGAATTGCTGAAAGAGGATCTGAAAAATATTTTGGCGAAAAGAAAAAGGAAAAGACTGGAAATGTCCAGCTCGGGTATATAGATGATATACATGTTATGGGTATATTCATTGCTTGTTAAACAGTGTGATTCTTGAGTATTGGATACTGATTGGTTGGTATGAAGTGTCATACAGAACAACGCAATACAAGAGTTGCAATGGCCTGAGTAACTAGCAAATGAATATGGGATGATTCTCATCAAGAACAAAATAAAGTGTTATTGTGTTTATCGTTGGAATTAAACCTAGCCTTCAAGATTTATTTGAATAATTGTTATTCTGTTCTGGTGTTATACGAGCAATAGTTGTTCAAATTATCACCATATTCATAGAAGATGGATGAACTCTATAAATCTTGTTGGAGAAATCACATCCATAATAACTGATGCTAAACATGTCGCAAGACAAATGATTATAAGATCACTTATGAGTGACACCACCGTTTGAATCATATTGGAAAGAAACACATGAAGAAACTCCATGGTGATGGAATTTTGGAGTCTTTTGATTTTGAATCAATTGACGGTTGTGAGAAATTTCTAGAGATGATTGAAACACCGTTTAAATCATATTGGAAAGATAACATGAAGAAACTCCATGTTGGTGGAATTTTGGAGTCTTTTGATTTTGAATCAATTGACGCTTGTAAGAATTTCCTAGAAATGATTGAAACTCCGTTCATAGGCAAATAAGAACGGACGACTAACTTATTGGACATTATACATGTTGATGTGTATAGTTCATTATGTGTAGCCATGTGTGGTGGGTCTTATAACTTCATATACTTTAACCAAGGATTTGAGTGGATATATGTGTATATTTACTTGATAAGGAAGAAGTATGAAATGTTTGAAAAATGTTCAAATAAATTTCAAGATGAAGTGAAAATCATTGTAACGAGAAAATAAGAGTTTATGATTGGATCATAAAAGAAGATTTTTGAGTTAAAAGTTTAGCAAATGCCTGAGAGTTTAGGAATCGTTCCAAAACTTGCATTTCCCGAAACACCATAGGAGTATGGAGTGTTCGAGAGATGTAATCAAACCTTGTTTGACATGGTAAGGATCAAAGGTGTTATTTATAAAATTGCCATTATATTTTAAGGATTAAGCTTTAGAGACTACCGCTTTTCATTGAAAAGAGCACCATCGAGATCCGTTGAAATGACACCATATGAGTTGTGGAATGGGATAAAACCCAATTTGTCTTTTCTTAAATTTTGGTATGCAAAGCATATGTAAAATGTTTACAACCAAAGTCGGATAAAGTACGTCTTTGTAGGTTATCCCAATGTAACCGTTGGGTATTCCTCCATAAAGACAAAAGTGTTTTGTGGCTAAGTGCATCAAATTTCTTGAGAAGGAATTTTTTGCGAACAGTTAAGTGGGAGGACAGTAGAACTTCGATTAGGTTGTTGAACCTAAGCTTTATGTGCTAAGTGGCGCAGCGCCGGAAAGTGTCCCGGAAGCGGCCGCAATGCTCTTGGCTCCCGTGTCCCAAAGGTTGTGGTCACGGAGATCTAAGTTCCTATTGAACTGCGTAGTTCGGATAATCGATCAAATAGTAAGATTTGAGATTGAATCATTGTTATTTGATAATAATGGACCGACTACATGCAAAGAAGCGATGATGGGCCCTGACTCCGTCAAAATGGCTAGAAGCTATAAAATCCGTGATAGTTCCATACACGAGAAACCAAGTTTCTGAACTTGGAAGACCCTCTAGATACCGTGTTTGGATCTATAAAGAAACAGACGTGGATGTTCTCACATCTATGAAATATTCGACATATCGTTAAAATGGTTTACGATTATGTTCAAAGAGTTGGCTATGACAAGATTTGATCTTTCATAACGATATTTAGTCTGGACGGATTATTGTAGCAACCACTACATATGCTAGTTTTTGTATATGGTAGTTGAACAAACGGAACAACATTCTTCTAATAGAATGGTTACCTAGGACGTGTACAGGACACGGTCCAAAGGGTTCTGTTAATTCAAAGGATGCTAAAATAGCATGCAAATTTCAATGGTTGAAATAAGCATTCGCGGAGTTGGAATCTTCATCATGATGAAATTGTTAAAACGTTTAGTTTCATCAGAGACGGTGAAGATGCTTGCTTTTGCAAGAAATTAAGTGGGAGCGCTGAGACATATTTCTAATACATTATGTAGAAGACATATTGTTGATTGGAAATGATGTATCTTTTATTGACACGGGTGAAGTTTCATTGAAAATTTGATTTTAATGGAAGATTTGGGCAAAAGCAGTATATTGGGCTAATATGGTCTATATAGATAGATTGAGGTGCTAATATGGTTGGGCCGAAGTACATATATGAAATATTGAATAAGTTCAATATGGAAACGACGAGAAAAGTTCTTGCCGCATGGAAAAGGTCGAAGCGAGATTCAAGTGTTTTGACACTTGATGAGTAAAATCACATGAATGATTTGATCAATCATGTACACCATGATATGTACAATTCCAAGAATGTCCTATGCTCTAAATGTTATGAGCATATACCAGAATGATTCATAAGATGATCATTGGACAATAGTAAAGATATCCTTACGTGCTTTGGAAGGACTAAGAATATATATTATGTATGTTGGACAATAGTTCATTGTAAAGTGTTACATTGATACTAGTTTTGTCGCAAGATACAATCTAAATTTATCTCAATTTTGGCGGTATGTTAAGGTGGCAAAATGTAATGGAAGAAAGTTCCATGATAGATTTGGAATAGTTCCAAATGGATTTGGATGAGTTCCAAAGTTAAGACATTATAACGAATACTACAACGAAAGGCTAAGTATATGACTGCTCTAGCAGCAGCAAAGGAGGGAATTTGTGTCAAGAAGTTTGTTTGACAAACTAGGTGTAGTTCCAAGCGAGCTAATACTATGAAGATCTATTGTACGACAATAGATTCAACATGTTTTGAGCTCAAGGGACTAAGGTCTCACCGGAGGACCAAATTTATGCAATGCCATCTCATTAGTGAATGAGTGATGCGTAGAGACGCAAAGAAATGCAAATACACACGGACCTGAAGTGTCAGATCTGGAGATTAGGTTTACCACTAGCAATGCGTATGGATAACACCTGAATGCCATAGGTGTTGGATGCGCAAGTACCAAACTAGATTATTGACTCTAGTGCAAGTGGGAGACTGAAGGGAATATGCCCGAGAGGCAATAATAAAGTGGTTATTATCTTATTCCATGTTTATGATAAATGTTTATTTTCATGCTATAATTGTGTTAACCGGAAACGTTAATACATGTGTGTTTAATAAACAGAGAAAATGTTCCTAGTAATGCCTCTCTTTATACTAGCTTGTTGATTAACGGATGATCAAGGTTTCCTGATCATGAACATTGGATGTTGTTAATAACAAGGTCATGTCATTGGAGAATGATGTGATGAACATACACCCACAGTAGTTATAGCAATACGATCATGTCATCAAGTTTCTATTGCTGTATCAAACACTCATGAAGTAACTCTAATCCTTAGACCATGAGATCACGTCAATCACTGACACCGGAAGAGTACTTTGATTCCATCAAACGTCACACCGTAACAGGGTGATTATAAAGGTGTCGTTGGGTACTTGGAAAGTGTTAGTTGAGGCTCGTGGATCAAGAGTGGGATTTGTCCATCCAGATGACGGAGAGATATACTCTGGGCCCTCTCGGTGTTATCACATTGACATCGCTTGCAAGCACGTGACTGGCTCACGAGGATGTTATATCACGGAACGAGTAAAGAGTACTTGTCGGTAACGAGATCGAACTAGGTATGGATGATACCAAATGATCGGATCTCGGACAAGTAAAATATCGCGAGACAAAAGGAATTGGTTATGGAGTAATGGTTCACACAATCACTTGTTCATCGTTGAATAAGTGGGAGTCATTATGGATCTCCAGATCCCGCTGATGATTATTGATCAGAGAAGTGTCTCGGTCATGTCCACTTTGTTCACGAACCGTAGGGTGACACACTTAAGGTTTGTCGACGTGTTTTAAGTGGATACGAAACGCAGGAGAAAATACTGGACAGCACAGGACAGCACAGGGACTGTTTCGATAAAACTGCCGGAATAGTTTCGGAATATCGAAATAGTGCAAGGGGATAATTGTTAATGTGTTCATTAAGTGAATTGTTCATAAATGAAGTACTAATTTAATGAAGTGTTCATTAAGTTGAGTGGCATTAAACCAAGTGTATTAAAAGTGTTTTAATGCAAAGTCTCTTGGAATTTTGAGTGGAGATTGAAGGGCATAATAGTGGCTTTTGGTTTTTGTGAGTGGAGACTCCATTACCATCAATAGGGAAGAGGTGGGGGCACCCTTGGGGCGTGCTCAACCCCTTGGGCTGGCTGCCCCCCCTCTCCTATAAAAGGAGGAGGTGGAGACCCCCTCTACTCACTCATTTCCTCTATCTCTCATATGCCCTTTGGTTGGCATCTTCCTCCCCTTGCTAGCTGATCCAGTTTCACGAGTACGGTGCTTAGGCGAAGCCCTACTCAAGATCTTCTCTACCACCACCACCACTATATTGTAGTGCTGCTGGAGTTCTCGAGGATCCACTACTTCCGATGCCCAACTGGAGCAAGGGGCGGAGGTCGTCGCTGATCTGTACGTGTGACCGATTACGGAGGTGCTGCCCGTTTGTGGCGCCCATCTTCATCACGACCTTGAGGTCGGCAAGTGATCGACTACATCACCCACGAGAATCGTTCTCGTTAAAGCTTTTTGGTCTTCGAGGGTGAGTCCTTCTCAAACCGTTACAAGTTATCTCCTAGATGTGATCTTGACAGTTGCAATCGTAGGAAAAAATTTGTTTTCTATGCAACGAACCCTTCAGTGGTATCAGAGCCACGTCTATGCGTAGATGCTTTGTACGGTTAGAACACATAGAGATGTGGGCGTTGATCCTCTAGTTGTTACCCTCTTTTGTGCACTTGTTCATATTGCGGCAATGTTGGATTGAAGCGGCCCTAAGCGCAGATTGCGTGTCATGCTTGACATACGGCTTGTACCGTATAAAGTGGCTTTGGGGGTGTCAGTTTCTCTAACATTAGTGATATGGCATTTGCAACGGAGGGCCCTGGAAAGGGATGAAAAGAAACAACTAGCGAATCAACATTGTGGTTCTTGTCCGTAGGTAAGATCGGTTCTTTCCTAGGAAGCCCAAAACCACGTAAAATTTGCAAAGATAATTTAGAAGCGTCTAACTTGTTTTTGCAGGGCATGTGATGTGATATGGTCATTGTTACAAAATTGTTGTATGAAATGAGATTTATTGTAAACAACCGGCAGGAGCCATATGGTTGTGTTTTTCCTTTTTAAGGCCTGCGTGCTGTAGATATATCCATGAGATATATTGTAATGGAGAAGGACGACCATGGTGGTGGCGCCATGGACCTTGGTGCCGCGCCGGTGGCATGATGGAGATCATACCAAGACGCACAAGATGGAGATCTAATGCGAGAAGGACCATATCATATCACATTATCCATGCATGTGATGTTTATCCTTTTATGCATCTTATTTTGCTTAGTTACGATCATGATCGCTTCGGTAGCATTATAAGATGATCCCTCTCACTTAATATCAAGATAATTATATGTTCTTCCTTAGTATGCACCGTTAAGAAAGTTCGTCGTTTCGAGACACCACGTGATGATCGGGTGTGATAGACTCTACGTTCGCATACAACGGGTGTTTTCAAGCCTAGCATGTACAGACATGGCCTTGAAACACATGCAAATACTAAGGTTCTACTTGGCGAGCCTAGCATGTACAGACATGGCCTCGGAACAAGGACCGAAAGGTTAAGCACGAGTCATATGGATGATATGATGAACCATATTGAGATGCTCGCCATTGCAGCTACACTGCCTCACGTGATGATCGGTCGTGGTGTAGTGAATTTGGTTCGTGTAATCACCAAAGACGACTCGAGGGATGTTGTTTTTGAGTGGGAGTTAGATGAACTCATTTTATCATGAACTAAATCAAAGTGAATTTGCATAGTTCATTGTAGTCATTGGCATTTGTTTACTACCTTTGCGCTTAGCTATAATTGAGATAATAGAACTATAGAATTCTGGATATTTAACTTTACGGACTGGTACCGTATTGTTTGAGTGTCAATCTAAAGTTTAAAGTCTTATTGCAAACTTTAGCAAACCTTGCTTGCTCCATGAAGTTTAATAATGTGTATTAAATCGAGAGTAACAATTCCAGTGTTAGTGTCTAAGTATCACACTTGCCTCCATGATCCTTGATATTCAAATGTTGTTTGTTATTATCAAGGTTATCTAGGAGCTGAAATGATTGTTTCAGAAACTATCATGTGTGGAAGATATAGCGATATCTGAAACAATGTTTAGTTGCAATGTGATAGAGTAAAATTTAGTGAGAAACATGTTCTCATATTGTATGAGAATTTGTGAAGGTTGGAGACACTATGTGTCCTAATCTCCCAAAAAAGGTTTTGGGAACTAATATTGTACTCACAGTTTGTCCCTATGAGCTATGGTAGTTTTGTCATGAAAGTTGTCATGATAGGATGAATGGAAGATGTAGGTAAAATGTTTACTACACTATAATATTACTAAAGAATGGAATTTGGAAGAACACCAAACATTTGATGACGGTGATCTACATCAAAGTGAGAATCAAAGGGTGTTAGTATTTGACTAACACACTTTGGATTATGTGTCATATGAATGGTGCCACAAGTGATGTTGATAAATTCTTCTAAAAAGGAAAGGAATTGCTGAAAGAGGATCTGAAAAATATTTTGGCGAAAAGAAAAAGGAAAAGACTGGAAATGTCCAGCTCGGGTATATAGATGATATACATGTTATGGGTATATTCATTGCTTGTTAAACAGTGTGATTCTTGAGTATTGGATACTGACTGGTTGGTATGAAGTGTCATACAGAACAACGCAATACAAGAGTTGCAATGGCCTGAGTAACTAGCAAATGAATATGGGATGATTCTCATCAAGAACAAAATAAAGTGTTATTGTGTTTATCATTGGAATTAAACCTAGCCTTCAAGATTTATTTGAATAATTGTTATTCTGTTCTGGTGTTATACGAGCAATAGTTGTTCAAATTATCACCATATTCATAGAAGATGGATGAACTCTATAAATCTTGTTGGAGAAATCACATCCATAATAACTGATGCTAAACATGTCGCAAGACAAATGATTATAAGATCACTTATGAGTGACACCACCGTTTGAATCATATTGGAAAGAAACACATGAAGAAACTCCATGGTGATGGAATTTTGGAGTCTTTTGATTTTGAATCAATTGACGGTTGTGAGAAATTTCTAGAGATGATTGAAACACCGTTTAAATCATATTGGAAAGATAACATGAAGAAACTCCATGTTGGTGGAATTTTGGAGTCTTTTGATTTTGAATCAATTGACGCTTGTAAGAATTTCCTAGAAATGATTGAAACTCCGTTCATAGGCAAAGAAGAACGGACGACTAACTTATTGGACATTATACATGTTGATGTGTATAGTTCATTATGTGTAGCCATGTGTGGTGGGTCTTATAACTTCATATACTTTAACCAAGGATTTGAGTGGATATATGTGTATATTTACTTGATAAGGAAGAAGTATGAAATGTTTGAAAAATGTTCAAATAAATTTCAAGATGAAGTGAAAATCATTGTAACGAGAAAATAAGAGTTTATGATTGGATCATAAAAGAAGATTTTTGAGTTAAAAGTTTAGCAAATGCCTGAGAGTTTAGGAATCGTTCCAAAACTTGCTTTTCCCGAAACACCATAGGAGTATGGAGTGTTCGAGAGATGTAATCAAACCTTGTTTGACATGGTAAGGATCAAAGGTGTTATTTATAAAATTGCCATTATATTTTAAGGATTAAGCTTTAGAGACTACCGCTTTTCACTAAAAAGAGCGCCATCGAGATCCGTTGAAATGACACCATATGAGTTGTGGAATGGGATAAAACCCAATTTGTCTTTTCTTAAATTTTGGTATGCAAAGCATATGTAAAATGTTTACAACCAAAGTCGGATAAAGTACGTCTTTGTAGGTTATCCCAATGTAACCGTTGGGTATTCCTCCATAAAGACAAAAGTGTTTTGTGGCTAAGTGCATCAAGTTTCTTGAGAAGGAATTTTTTGCGAAAAGTTAAGTGGGAGGACAGTAGAACTTCGATTAGGTTGTTGAACCTAAGCTTTATGTGCTAAGTGGCGCAGCGCCGGAAAGTGTCCCGGAAGCGGCCGCAATGCTCTTGGCTCCCGTGTCCCAAAGGTTGTGGTCACGGAGATCTAAGTTCCTATTGAACTGCGTAGTTTGGATAATCGATCAAATAGTAAGATTTGAGATTGAATCATTGTTATTTGATAATAATGGACCGACTACATGCAAAGAAGCGATGATGGGCCCTGACTCCGTCAAAATGGCTAGAAGCTATAAAATCCGTGATAGTTCCATACACGAGAAACCAAGTTTCTGAACTTGGAAGACCCTCTAGATACCGTGTTTGGATCTATAAAGAAACAGACGTGGATGTTCTCACATCTATGAAATATTCGACATATCGTTAAAATGGTTTACGATTATGTTCAAAGAGTTGGCTATGACAAGATTTGATCTTTCATAACGATATTTAGTCTGGACGGATTATTGTAGCAACCACTACATATGCTAGTTTTTGTATATGGTAGTTGAACAAACGGAACAACATTCTTCTAATAGAATGGTTACCTAGGACGTGTACAGGACACGGTCCAAAGGGTTCTGTTAATTCAAAGGATGCTAAAATAGCATGCAAATTTCAATGGTTGAAATAAGCATTCGCGGAGTTGGAATCTTCATCATGATGAAATTGTTAAAACGTTTAGTTTCATCAGAGACGGTGAAGATGCTTGCTTTTGCAAGAAATTAAGTGGGAGCGCTGAGACATATTTCTAATACATTATGTAGAAGACATATTGTTGATTGGAAATGATGTATCTTTTATTGACACGGGTGAAGTTTCATTGAAAATTTGATTTTAATGGAAGATTTGGGCAAAAGCAGTATATTGGGCTAATATGGTCTATATAGATAGATTGAGGTGCTAATATGGTTGGGCCGAAGTACATATATGAAATATTGAATAAGTTCAATATGGAAACGACGAGAAAAGTTCTTGCCGCATGGAAAAGGTCGAAGCGAGATTCAAGTGTTTTGACACTTGATGAGTAAAATCACATGAATGATTTGATCAATCATGTACACCATGATATGTACAATTCCAAGAATGTCCTATGCTCTAAATGTTATGAGCATATACCAGAATGATTCATAAGATGATCATTGGACAATAGTAAAGATATCCTTACGTGCTTTGGAAGGACTAAGAATATATATTATGTATGTTGGACAATAGTTCATTGTAAAGTGTTACATTGATACTAGTTTTGTCGCAAGATACAATCTAAATTTATCTCAATTTTGGCGGTATGTTAAGGTGGCAAAATGTAATGGAAGAAAGTTCCATGATAGATTTGGAATAGTTCCAAATGGATTTGGATGAGTTCCAAAGTTAAGACATTATAACGAATACTACAACGAAAGGCTAAGTATATGACTGCTCTAGCAGCAGCAAAGGAGGGAATTTGTGTCAAGAAGTTTGTTTGACAAACTAGGTGTAGTTCCAAGCGAGCTAATACTATGAAGATCTATTGTACGACAATAGATTCAACATGTTTTGAGCTCAAGGGACTAAGGTCTCACCGGAGGACCAAATTTATGCAATGCCATCTCATTAGTGAATGAGTGATGCGTAGAGACGCAAAGAAATGCAAATACACACGGACCTGAAGTGTCAGATCTGGAGATTAGGTTTACCACTAGCAATGCGTATGGATAACACCTGAATGCCATAGGTGTTGGATGCGCAAGTACCAAACTAGATTATTGACTCTAGTGCAAGTGGGAGACTGAAGGGAATATGCCCGAGAGGCAATAATAAAGTGGTTATTATCTTATTCCATGTTTATGATAAATGTTTATTTTCATGCTATAATTGTGTTAACCGGAAACGTTAATACATGTGTGTTTAATAAACAGAGAAAATGTTCCTAGTAATGCCTCTCTTTATACTAGCTTGTTGATTAACGGATGATCAAGGTTTCCTGATCATGAACATTGGATGTTGTTAATAACAAGGTCATGTCATTGGAGAATGATGTGATGAACATACACCCACAGTAGTTATAGCAATACGATCATGTCATCAAGTTTCTATTGCTGTATCAAACTCTCACGAAGTAACTCTAATCCTTAGACCATGAGATCACGTCAATCACTGACACCGGAAGAGTACTTTGATTCCATCAAACGTCACACCGTAACAGGGTGATTATAAAGGTGTCGTTGGGTACTTGGAAAGTGTTAGTTGAGGCTCGTGGATCAAGAGTGGGATTTGTCCATCCAGATGACGGAGAGATATACTCTGGGCCCTCTCGGTGATATCACATTGACATCGCTTGCAAGCACGTGACTGGCTCACGAGGATGTTATATCACGGAACGAGTAAAGAGTACTTGTCGGTAACGAGATCGAACTAGGTATGGATGATACCAAATGATCGGATCTCGGACAAGTAAAATATCGCGAGACAAAAGGAATTGGTTATGGAGTAATGGTTCACACGATCACTTGTTCATCGTTGAATAAGTGGGAGTCATTATGGATCTCCAGATCCCGCTGATGATTATTGATCAGAGAAGTGTCTCGGTCATGTCCACTTTGTTCACGAACCGTAGGGTGACACACTTAAGGTTTGTCGACGTGTTTTAAGTGGATACGAAACGCAGGAGAAAATACTGGACAGCACAGGACAGCACAGGGACTGTTTCGATAAAACTGCCGGAATAGTTTCGGAATATCGAAATAGTGCAAGGGGATAATTGTTAATGTGTTCATTAAGTGAATTGTTCATAAATGAAGTACTAATTTAATGAAGTGTTCATTAAGTTGAGTGGCATTAAACCAAGTGTATTAAAAGTGGTTTAATGCAAAGTCTCTTGGAATTTTGAGTGGAGATTGAAGGGCATAATAGTGGCTTTTGGTTTTTGTGAGTGGAGACTCCATTACCATCAATAGGGAAGAGGTGGGGGCACCCTTGGGGCGTGCTCAACCCCTTGGGCTGGCTGCCCCCCCTCTCCTATAAAAGGAGGAGGTGGAGACCCCCTCTACTCACTCATTTCCTCTATCTCTCATATGCCCTTTGGTTGGCATCTTCCTCCCCTTGCTAGCTGATCCAGTTTCACGAGTACGGTGCTTAGGCGAAGCCCTACTCAAGATCTTCTCTACCACCACCACCACTATATTGTAGTGCTGCTGGAGTTCTCGAGGATCCACTACTTCCGATGCCCAACTGGAGCAAGGGGCGGAGGTCGTCGCTGATCTGTACGTGTGACCGATTACGGAGGTGCTGCCCGTTTGTGGCGCCCATCTTCATCACGACCTTGAGGTCGGCAAGTGATCGACTACATCACCCACGAGAATCGTTCTCGTTAAAGCTTTTTGGTCTTCGAGGGTGAGTCCTTCTCAAACCGTTACAAGTTATCTCCTAGATGTGATCTTGACAGTTGCAATCGTAGGAAAAAATTTGTTTTCTATGCAACGAACCCTTCAGTGGTATCAGAGCCACGTCTATGCGTAGATGCTTTGTACGGTTAGAACACATAGAGATGTGGGCGTTGATCCTCTAGTTGTTACCCTCTTTTGTGCACTTGTTCATATTGCGGCAATGTTGGATTGAAGCGGCCCTAAGCGCAGATTGCGTGTCATGCTTGACATACGGCTTGTACCGTATAAAGTGGCTTTGGGGGTGTCAGTTTCTCTAACATTAGTGATATGGCATTTGCAACGGAGGGCCCTGGAAAGGGATGAAAAGAAACAACTAGCGAATCAACATTGTGGTTCTTGTCCGTAGGTAAGATCGGTTCTTTCCTAGGAAGCCCAAAACCACGTAAAATTTGCAAAGATAATTTAGAAGCGTCTAACTTGTTTTTGCAGGGCATGTGATGTGATATGGTCATTGTTACAAAATTGTTGTATGAAATGAGATTTATTGTAAACAACCGGCAGGAGCCATATGGTTGTGTTTTTCCTTTTTAAGGCCTGCGTGCTGTAGATATATCCATGAGATATATTGTAATGGAGAAGGACGACCATGGTGGTGGCGCCATGGACCTTGGTGCCGCGCCGGTGGCATGATGGAGATCATACCAAGACGCACAAGATGGAGATCTAATGCGAGAAGGACCATATCATATCACATTATCCATGCATGTGATGTTTATCCTTTTATGCATCTTATTTTGCTTAGTTACGATCATGATCGCTTCGGTAGCATTATAAGATGATCCCTCTCACTTAATATCAAGATAATTATATGTTCTTCCTTAGTATGCACCGTTAAGAAAGTTCGTCGTTTCGAGACACCACGTGATGATCGGGTGTGATAGACTCTACGTTCGCATACAACGGGTGTTTTCAAGCCTAGCATGTACAGACATGGCCTTGAAACACATGCAAATACTAAGGTTCTACTTGGCGAGCCTAGCATGTACAGACATGGCCTCGGAACAAGGACCGAAAGGTTAAGCACGAGTCATATGGATGATATGATGAACCATATTGAGATGCTCGCCATTGCAGCTACACTGCCTCACGTGATGATCGGTCGTGGTGTAGTGAATTTGGTTCGTGTAATCACCAAAGACGACTCGAGGGATGTTGTTTTTGAGTGGGAGTTAGATGAACTCATTTTATCATGAACTAAATCAAAGTGAATTTGCATAGTTCATTGTAGTCATTGGCATTTGTTTACTACCTTTGCGCTTAGCTATAATTGAGATAATAGAACTATAGAATTCTGGATATTTAACTTTACGGACTGGTACCGTATTGTTTGAGTGTCAATCTAAAGTTTAAAGTCTTATTGCAAACTTTAGCAAACCTTGCTTGCTCCATGAAGTTTAATAATGTGTATTAAATCGAGAGTAACAATTCCAGTGTTAGTGTCTAAGTATCACACTTGCCTCCATGATCCTTGATATTCAAATGTTGTTTGTTATTATCAAGGTTATCTAGGAGCTGAAATGATTGTTTCAGAAACTATCATGTGTGGAAGATATAGCGATATCTGAAACAATGTTTAGTTGCAATGTGATAGAGTAAAATTTAGTGAGAAACATGTTCTCATATTGTATGAGAATTTGTGAAGGTTGGAGACACTATGTGTCCTAATCTCCCAAAAAAGGTTTTGGGAACTAATATTGTACTCACAGTTTGTCCCTATGAGCTATGGTAGTTTTGTCATGAAAGTTGTCATGATAGGATGAATGGAAGATGTAGGTAAAATGTTTACTACACTATAATATTACTAAAGAATGGAATTTGGAAGAACACCAAACATTTGATGACGGTGATCTACATCAAAGTGAGAATCAAAGGGTGTTAGTATTTGACTAACACACTTTGGATTATGTGTCATATGAATGGTGCCACAAGTGATGTTGATAAATTCTTCTAAAAAGGAAAGGAATTGCTGAAAGAGGATCTGAAAAATATTTTGGCGAAAAGAAAAAGGAAAAGACTGGAAATGTCCAGCTCGGGTATATAGATGATATACATGTTATGGGTATATTCATTGCTTGTTAGACAGTGTGATTCTTGAGTATTGGATACTGACTGGTTGGTATGAAGTGTCATACAGAACAACGCAATACAAGAGTTGCAATGGCCTGAGTAACTAGCAAATGAATATGGGATGATTCTCATCAAGAACAAAATAAAGTGTTATTGTGTTTATCATTGGAATTAAACCTAGCCTTCAAGATTTATTTGAATAATTGTTATTCTGTTCTGGTGTTATACGAGCAATAGTTGTTCAAATTATCACCATATTCATAGAAGATGGATGAACTCTATAAATCTTGTTGGAGAAATCACATCCATAATAACTGATGCTAAACATGTCGCAAGACAAATGATTATAAGATCACCTATGAGTGACACCACCGTTTGAATCATATTGGAAAGAAACACATGAAGAAACTCCATGGTGATGGAATTTTGGAGTCTTTTGATTTTGAATCAATTGACGGTTGTGAGAAATTTCTAGAGATGATTGAAACACCGTTTAAATCATATTGGAAAGATAACATGAAGAAACTCCATGTTGGTGGAATTTTGGAGTCTTTTGATTTTGAATCAATTGACGCTTGTAAGAATTTCCTAGAAATGATTGAAACTCCGTTCATAGGCAAAGAAGAACGGACGACTAACTTATTGGACATTATACATGTTGATGTGTATAGTTCATTATGTGTAGCCATGTGTGGTGGGTCTTATAACTTCATATACTTTAACCAAGGATTTGAGTGGATATATGTGTATATTTACTTGATAAGGAAGAAGTATGAAATGTTTGAAAAATGTTCAAATAAATTTCAAGATGAAGTGAAAATCATTGTAACGAGAAAATAAGAGTTTATGATTGGATCATAAAAGAAGATTTTTGAGTTAAAAGTTTAGCAAATGCCTGAGAGTTTAGGAATCGTTCCAAAACTTGCTTTTCCCGAAACACCATAGGAGTATGGAGTGTTCGAGAGATGTAATCAAACCTTGTTTGACATGGTAAGGATCAAAGGTGTTATTTATAAAATTGCCATTATATTTTAAGGATTAAGCTTTAGAGACTACCGCTTTTCACTAAAAAGAGCGCCATCGAGATCCGTTGAAATGACACCATATGAGTTGTGGAATGGGATAAAACCCAATTTGTCTTTTCTTAAATTTTGGTATGCAAAGCATATGTAAAATGTTTACAACCAAAGTCGGATAAAGTACGTCTTTGTAGGTTATCCCAATGTAACCGTTGGGTATTCCTCCATAAAGACAAAAGTGTTTTGTGGCTAAGTGCATCAAGTTTCTTGAGAAGGAATTTTTTGCGAAAAGTTAAGTGGGAGGACAGTAGAACTTCGATTAGGTTGTTGAACCTAAGCTTTATGTGCTAAGTGGCGCAGCGCCGGAAAGTGTCCCGGAAGCGGCCGCAATGCTCTTGGCTCCCGTGTCCCAAAGGTTGTGGTCACGGAGATCTAAGTTCCTATTGAACTGCGTAGTTCGGATAATCGATCAAATAGTAAGATTTGAGATTGAATCATTGTTATTTGATAATAATGGACCGACTACATGCAAAGAAGCGATGATGGGCCCTGACTCCGTCAAAATGGCTAGAAGCTATAAAATCCGTGATAGTTCCATACACGAGAAACCAAGTTTCTGAACTTGGAAGACCCTCTAGATACCGTGTTTGGATCTATAAAGAAACAGACGTGGATGTTCTCACATCTATGAAATATTCGACATATCGTTAAAATGGTTTACGATTATGTTCAAAGAGTTGGCTATGACAAGATTTGATCTTTCATAACGATATTTAGTCTGGACGGATTATTGTAGCAACCACTACATATGCTAGTTTTTGTATATGGTAGTTGAACAAACGGAACAACATTCTTCTAATAGAATGGTTACCTAGGACGTGTACAGGACACGGTCCAAAGGGTTCTGTTAATTCAAAGGATGCTAAAATAGCATGCAAATTTCAATGGTTGAAATAAGCATTCGCGGAGTTGGAATCTTCATCATGATGAAATTGTTAAAACGTTTAGTTTCATCAGAGACGGTGAAGATGCTTGCTTTTGCAAGAAATTAAGTGGGAGCGCTGAGACATATTTCTAATACATTATGTAGAAGACATATTGTTGATTGGAAATGATGTATCTTTTATTGACACGGGTGAAGTTTCATTGAAAATTTGATTTTAATGGAAGATTTGGGCAAAAGCAGTATATTGGGCTAATATGGTCTATATAGATAGATTGAGGTGCTAATATGGTTGGGCCGAAGTACATATATGAAATATTGAATAAGTTCAATATGGAAACGACGAGAAAAGTTCTTGCCGCATGGAAAAGGTCGAAGCGAGATTCAAGTGTTTTGACACTTGATGAGTAAAATCACATGAATGATTTGATCAATCATGTACACCATGATATGTACAATTCCAAGAATGTCCTATGCTCTAAATGTTATGAGCATATACCAGAATGATTCATAAGATGATCATTGGACAATAGTAAAGATATCCTTACGTGCTTTGGAAGGACTAAGAATATATATTATGTATGTTGGACAATAGTTCATTGTAAAGTGTTACATTGATACTAGTTTTGTCGCAAGATACAATCTAAATTTATCTCAATTTTGGCGGTATGTTAAGGTGGCAAAATGTAATGGAAGAAAGTTCCATGATAGATTTGGAATAGTTCCAAATGGATTTGGATGAGTTCCAAAGTTAAGACATTATAACGAATACTACAACGAAAGGCTAAGTATATGACTGCTCTAGCAGCAGCAAAGGAGGGCATTTGTGTCAAGAAGTTTGTTTGACAAACTAGGTGTAGTTCCAAGCGAGCTAATACTATGAAGATCTATTGTACGACAATAGATTCAACATGTTTTGAGCTCAAGGGACTAAGGTCTCACCGGAGGACCAAATTTATGCAATGCCATCTCATTAGTGAATGAGTGATGCGTAGAGACGCAAAGAAATGCAAATACACACGGACCTGAAGTGTCAGATCTGGAGATTAGGTTTACCACTAGCAATGCGTATGGATAACACCTGAATGCCATAGGTGTTGGATGCGCAAGTACCAAACTAGATTATTGACTCTAGTGCAAGTGGGAGCCTGAAGGGAATATGCCCGAGAGGCAATAATAAAGTGGTTATTATCTTATTCCATGTTTATGATAAATGTTTATTTTCATGCTATAATTCTGTTAACCGGAAACGTTAATACATGTGTGTTTAATAAACAGAGAAAATGTTCCTAGTAATGCCTCTCTTTATACTAGCTTGTTGATTAACGGATGATCAAGGTTTCCTGATCATGAACATTGGATGTTGTTAATAACAAGGTCATGTCATTGGAGAATGATGTGATGAACATACACCCACAGTAGTTATAGCAATACGATCATGTCATCAAGTTTCTATTGCTGTATCAAACTCTCACGAAGTAACTCTAATCCTTAGCCCATGAGATCACGTCAATCACTGACACCGGAAGAGTACTTTGATTCCATCAAACGTCACACCGTAACAGGGTGATTATAAAGGTGTCGTTGGGTACTTGGAAAGTGTTAGTTGAGGCTCGTGGATCAAGAGTGGGATTTGTCCATCCAGATGACGGAGAGATATACTCTGGGCCCTCTCGGTGATATCACATTGACATCGCTTGCAAGCACGTGACTGGCTCACGAGGATGTTATATCACGGAACGAGTAAAGAGTACTTGTCGGTAACGAGATCGAACTAGGTATGGATGATACCAAATGATCGGATCTCGGACAAGTAAAATATCGCGAGACAAAAGGAATTGGTTATGGAGTAATGGTTCACACGATCACTTGTTCATCGTTGAATAAGTGGGAGTCATTATGGATCTCCAGATCCCGCTGATGATTATTGATCAGAGAAGTGTCTCGGTCATGTCCACTTTGTTCACGAACCGTAGGGTGACACACTTAAGGTTTGTCGACGTGTTTTAAGTGGATACGAAACGCAGGAGAAAATACTGGACAGCACATGACAGCACAGGGACTGTTTCGATAAAACTGCCGGAATAGTTTCGGAATATCGAAATAGTGCAAGGGGATAATTGTTAATGTGTTCATTAAGTGAATTGTTCATAAATGAAGTACTAATTTAATGAAGTGTTCATTAAGTTGAGTGGCATTAAACCAAGTGTATTAAAAGTGTTTTAATGCAAAGTCTCTTGGAATTTTGAGTGGAGATTGAAGGGCATAATAGTGGCTTTTGGTTTTTGTGAGTGGAGACTCCATTACCATCAATAGGGAAGAGGTGGGGGCACCCTTGGGGCGTGCTCAACCCCTTGGGCTGGCTGCCCCCCCTCTCCTATAAAAGGAGGAGGTGGAGACCCCCTCTACTCACTCATTTCCTCTATCTCTCATATGCCCTTTGGTTGGCATCTTCCTCCCCTTGCTAGCTGATCCAGTTTCACGAGTACGGTGCTTAGGCGAAGCCCTACTCAAGATCTTCTCTACCACCACCACCACTATATTGTAGTGCTGCTGGAGTTCTCGAGGATCCACTACTTCCGCTGCCCAACTGGAGCAAGGGGCGGAGGTCGTCGCTGATCTGTACGTGTGACCGATTACGGAGGTGCTGCCCGTTTGTGGCGCCCATATTCATCACGACCTTGAGGTCGGCAAGTGATCGACTACATCACCCACGAGAATCGTTCTCGTTAAAGATTTTTGGTCTTCGAGGGTGAGTCCTTCTCAAACCGTTACAAGTTATCTCCTAGATGTGATCTTGACAGTTGCAATCGTAGGAAAAATTTTGTTTTCTATGCAACGAACCCTTCAACTGGTGCAAGAGCCAAAAATGTATGTACAATATCAGGCATCGCTTAAAAATTCAGTATCGCATCAAGGTATAAAACATGTACAGAAAGTAACTAAATAAATGACTACTGAATCGTTCCTTCTTTCTGCTAAATGTCTATGTGTGCAATGAATAAGTTCTTTTTTAAATTGCCAATGATATGTTCTCCCTCCGTCCCAAAAGGAATATCGCCGGCACAGTATAGTGTCAATTATGAAAAAACACCCTTTTACTTTTAAATTTCTGAGATAAAGGTCCATGTAACCTTTCCCGTATCCCAGTCAGCTGTTGCCCGCACATCTACCGTCGGCCGCGCGTCCATCTGTCATCCGTCGTCGACCGCACACCCCCTGTAATCCGCCATCGACCGCGCGCACCCCTGTCGGCTGCAGTCGACTGCGCGCACCCCTGTCATCCGCCGGGAGGGAGCGCGTGTCTCTGCAGCATAAACTCCTCCTCATTGGCGCCTTTGGTGCTGCTGGGCAACGGCGGCGTCTGTGGTTCATCCGAGGGGAAGCCAGGAGAAGGGCCACCGTCGTCCGGGGTGGGAGAGACGCACGCGCGTCTTCACGGCGCTTGAGCAGGTAGTCCCTCTTGCCGACCTTGAGCGGCCGAGCTGCAAGGCATGTCACCACCGGCACATGTTAGCACACAAACATGGGGAAAAACGCAACACAAGCAAATCATTCCAATGCAAGGAACTTAAGAGTTTCAAACCTGGAGTACCAAGGATTAATTTCAAACCAAAATTAAACTGTACTAATTTCAATCTGAACTTAGAGACCAGAAATGGTGCAGAATTTGTATCAAGTGTCATTCGTATTCGTATCAGAAATGGTGCAGAATTTGTATCGAGTGTCATTCGTATTCGTATCAGTGTTTGTTGTGGATATGGTGCAGTGGAAGACAATGGAGAAACTGATCTTACCTTTGATATCCCCATGCCTCTGTCAGAATTTGAACCTGCCAAACCTGTGAAAACCTGTGAAACAGAACATAAATGTTCAGTATATAAATGTTAACTCTAATTATAAATGTTCAGTATATAAACTGCATCAAGTTGATGTTAACTCTAATTGTAATTTTGTGTCAAGAGGGGATAAACAGGTTCTTATGACTAGACTGAATATGCAAACACTGAATGTCAGAACCCCAACTAGGGTAAGTGCTAGGGTGTGAGTGCCCCTTTTGCATCATGTGAAAATTTCAAAAGAAATTCAAAAATGGGGAAAATAAAACCCCTAAAGAATTTAATTCAAATGGCCAGACAAAAATTTCTTCCAAAAATTCCTCTGGTATTTTTGAAAAGTCTTATAAATATGCATGATCACATATAAAGTGAAGTGGGTCCCACTGCATGCACCAAGATTTGCCAAAAATTCCAAATAGGGCTTGGAAATTAAATTTGACCCCTATTTGACTTGAAATTCAAATGTATTGAATTTCAAAAAATGCCCAAATCCTAAAAGTGACTAGCTACTGGTCACCTAGTATTTATAAAATTAGTTGGGCATTTTTATAAAATGCTTTGGTATTTTTCCCAAAGCAAAACAAAAGAAGAAAAAGAAAACAAAAAAGAAATAACAAAAGAAAAGGGAAAAGAAAACCCCCAGCCCACCCCACAGGCCACATGCCCAACTAGCCAAATCCCAGCCCAAGCCCACCTGGGGCTTGTCTTCTTCCTCCCCTCGCTTCCAAGCTGCTCGGTGGCGAGCCGTGGGCGCGCCGACGCCACCGAGGCCTCTCTGGAGCCCCCTCTTCTCTCCCAAGGCGCCACGGAGACGCCCAGACCCTCCTCTCACCTTCCCCTCCACTCGCGGTCCCTCCCCACGCCACTGCATTGTCTCTCCCGCGTGCGCCCAAGAGCACCCCGGAGCACGCCGACGAGCCCACGCGGCCAACGGCGACTAGGAGCCGCACCGACCTGTCCAGTGAGTTCGCCCCCGTCTACTTTGTCACCCCGAAGATCACGAGCCGAAACGCCCACAAGACGTTGAATTCGACGACGAGACGCCGCCGGCCGCATTGGAGCCCGTCGACGATTGCGCCGTCGTACTGCTTCCCCCGACTTCGCCGTCCTCACCATTCGATCCAGGGTGAGCCGCCGCCTCGAACCCCTCTTTCCGCGCCTCCTCCCGTGCCCCTAATCACCGAGCCCTCCTGTGCCGTGCTCCGGCCGCCGCCGAGAAGCTCTCCGTCGTCACGTTGGGCCTCCCCGTGGTCGCCCGACCACTCCTGTAGCTGCACGCGGGCACAGGCTACACGCTCGTGGTCTCAGCGGGGAAAACGGTGCCCGGAAACCCCTAAACCGTGCGGCTCCGCTGTGCCCAGTGGCACCGGCGGCTAGCTGCCGGCCACTTAGGCCTAATCCCCCCTTAACCACCCCCTAAACTAACCCCCACCCCACTGACAGGTGGGGCCCTGCCCCTAATATACCCGGTTTTTTTAAAACAGAGGGGATTAACCCCCTAGTCACTGACTGGTGGGCCCCTGATGTCAGCCCCCCCTGATGCCAGCATGATGTCATGCTGATGCATTAAATGAATTTAAAAGAATTTCCAGAAATAAAACAATTCCAGAGAAATTACAGAAATTGTAGAAAATCATATAAACTTTGGAAATTCATAATTGATTAACCATAACTCCAAATGAGGCATAGAATATGTCTAAAATTATCAGAAAAATGCAAGGATTATGAATATGAAATTTGTTTTCATGTTTGACCATTTTAAAATGGGTGAACAGTATAAAACATGCATATGGCATAATTTGAAATTGAATTTGGAGTTTGAATTTGCAACTCCTTTGCAATACACTTCAATTAAATTGAATTGTTAACAAACCAGTACCATATACATCATGGACAACCTTATCATGTGCTTGTGCATTTACTTCCGAAGTTCCCCCCTTTGTTGATGATTGTTTCCGGTACCAGCTTTTCCGAGATGGTGATCACCCCCGAAGAAGAAGACCACCGTTAAGACCCGTGTATCGTCAGCAAGGCAAGCAAACCCCATTGATCATGTCTATAAAATCCCAATTCCCTCTCAGTCTCGCTTATGCATGTTTACGAGATCACCTTGTATCGATTCTACCGCATAGTTGAACCCATATCCGATGCATGACCTATCATCTTGTCAAAGTAGTAAGCAAACCACAATCCTAGCCGACATAGGAGTTGATTGATATCATGTGGCCCCTGCAACTGTTACTGCTTATTGCATGCTGAGTGGTACAATGAGGTTGCTTTTGATGTGAGTCGGGATGATGGTGAACATGGTGTTGATGAAAGTGAAACTGTGTTGGTGAATCCACCCTAATACAAGATGAAAGATGAGAGGCTGTGCAGGAGTACACAGCGGGTTGTCTCGTTGAACACCGCCTTAAGCCCGAGTTCTTGTATGGTAATCCGAGACAAAGAGTACAACCACACATTGGGGTCACTGACCCCTCTCGACCTAGTAACTCACCCCGATCCAAGCCCAGGAGTCACAACTAGTTCGGGATTTCCATTCGGCATATGCATAGAAAGATAAAGGAAATGAAATGTGGCATTCATGGTAGGGCTTATAGAACATGGTTTGCCAAGCGGAGAACCATCCGTCGAGGTGGGCTTGTAAGTTGTGCCTACATGGTTTGAGTCCTGGCTGGAAGCTCGGCCGGAACTCCAGTTGGGTTTGGAACTCAGACAGTTGACTCCTTGGACTAGAACGGAGCTGTGGGCGAAGTGTTGTGGTGAACATCCTCGCTGTCACCTCTTGAACGGTGGCGAGACTTGGCGGTAACCGATGGTCATGTGTGTGTAGTGGTACACCCCTGCAGGGTTAACAAAACTATTCGAATAGCCACGTCCGCGGTCATGGACTACTTGGAAAGTTGTGCTTGATTATTAGACAACTTGAATGGATACTTCTAAAACTCGCAAGATAAGCGTGAGTGCTATGGTGTGCTTCCTCGTGGGGAAGTCGAGGAAGTAACCATAGTGGTTTATTGGTTGGAGACTTGGTAGTGGACTCGTGTACGCTTATTACCTCAAGTCTGGTACTCGTATTACAGGACTAGCCAAGTCAAAGTTGGCACTTCTGCATGTTGAACCCCACCTCCTTTACCTTGATACTTGAGCATAAGTAGTGTAGTTCTGATGTAAGTCTTGCTGAGTACGACTTTGTACTCACGTTTTCTTATTCTATGTTTTAGATGAGAATCCGGACCCCGATGGAGTCACCTTCGTGAAGCTCGACGTTGACTAAGTTAGCATAGTCCCAGACAGCAGTCTGGTCCCTCGTGGAAGGGCTTGTATGTTTACAAGGCTTCTCTAAGCCATTTGTTAAACTTGTCTGTACTCAGACCTAATTTTCTTCCGTTGTATGATGTAATGTTGATCACATACATGTGATCTTTGTATGCTCTATGTGTAAGTCAATAAAGAGTACTTTGTAGAGTTATGTGATGATACCTGTTGTTCATACTAGACATGTGTGCTGCGTGTATGATTATAGCATGCATGTCTTAGTATGGGTTTTCGAGACCTTAGTTGTGATCTGGCTGGCGGTCTTTTATACACCAAGTGGCCCTTAGATGTGCGCAGCTTGGGGCATCGCGATGCGATTGCTCGTGACTCTGTCACGTGCACACTTTGTTGTATGATCGAGCCCGCCCTAGACCCCGACTAAGTGATCGGGCTGGAGTAAGTCTATGTAAGAGTTAGGATTCAAACGATAACATGGTTGAGGCGACTTGTCTATGAGTATGGGATTCACCACCCATAAGCATTTAGACTTGTGAGCGGACGTTGAGGACTCATCTCAGTTGATCATCCGGCCTGGATGGGATGCCCCTCACGTACGATGCTTTCCGAGAGTGTTCTGTGCTTGGCCTTTTCTGCTTAGACAAGTGGGTACGGCTCTCGGCTCTCTATGTGATTGTATCATGACTGGAATTACATACGCTAACCCCGGGTCCCGACACTGAATTTTGTAATCTGTTGTTTCAGAGTATCATACATTGGCCATATATAGACCATATATTGGTCATACTCGAACAGATCCTCTACAGCAGCCACTGCAGATCACACTTGCAAGCAAAATTCATCATCCATCTGCAGATCCATGCAGATAACAAAGGTTGGTTTTAAAACAAATCTCACAAAATTTGGAGGAAAACATAAACATGAGAAACATGAGAGTAATGACTGAAACATGAGAAACGGCGGTGTGTGACAATTGTACAAAACCAGTGATTTTGCAAATTAAATTCATTTATACAGATATTGACGTTGCTCCTCTCTGCTACTGCTGGGTATAGGACTCGGTTATACAGACATTTATAAAGCATATGTACTCCAAACTTCAGTTAGCCTGACAAATTCAGTTAGCCTGTCACCTACAAACTTCAGTTAGCTATCCAAATTTCAGCTACCACTGGACCATGGCAAGCCATGGAGAAAAATTAGGATCCTAGCATCTCACCTGAACGGCCTCTCTGATCATGGCGATGAAAATTTATCCGGTAGAAGAGAGCTCCAAGGAGGCTCCAGCCGGTGGCGACACGAGGCGAAGGCAAGGGAGCGGAGGCCATGGCGAGCCCTGTACTGGTTCCAAGGTGGGGCCTTTAGCTTGCTGTAGTTGAATTAGTATTTGGATTAGCGGATGTCAATGGCGCCGTTCCTTCAGTTGTGGTCTTTGGCCTAGAGTCGAGCCTCTGAAATGCTGCAGTAAAACATTCATCAACACAAAAGCAGAACATGCTGATATGTACTGGACTAACATGATGATAGCAGTGTCTTAAATTAGATAAAATCTCTCTTACATCCTATATCTAAGTCATCAAAACAGTTTCTTTTAATCTAGCGAGTACACTAATGCTCTAGTTACCAATGTATAGCAAGCTAACACTTGTCTGTTGTTGAGAACGTGAGAAGAACTTTTCAAAGTGAAATTAAGAAAATGGTTGTTCAATAATAAATAAGCAAAAGAATTTATACGTGTAAATGCAATACATGTTGCAAAACGGTCACGATCGTGTGAAAAAATAGGTATCTTACCCTGCTTCTTGTACTCCTCGACGACCTGGTCCTTCTCCTTGTCAGGTGACAAACCAAGATAAGTATAATAAGATTAAGAGTAATCCTTTCAGTATGTATGGCTTCTAAATCGAAAGCATGCGTTCTCTAGGTTGCGACATCTTCTGATAACATGAATAAGTAGATCATAAAGAGGATTATTAAATTCGAATTAGAAGAGGAAGAGGAGAAAATTAATTATTCCTCTCTATTTGTATGCATCCACACACACTCATCAGGAAACAGAGAAAACTAATTATTACTTAACTTCTGTAGGGCATAAAAAACAACAGCTAAAAATTGATCCAGTGGAACCGAACATCCGATCCTATTATATAAAAAAATAGCAAAAGAAAGAAAATGTAAATCTACCAATGATCCAGCACTGGTATATCAATGATCCTAGGACATATATTTACCAACTAAATTTTGTTCAAATTTCTGTGAATATTAATCATAAATATGAAGAATGCATGAAACAAGGATTAAAACATCTACCATAGGACACCGGAAAAGATATCCTTTGAAACTATTTTCTCCACAAATTTGGGAACCAAAATAACCATGACATGCTGGTATACACAAGAATACTTTCACTAAGGTGGAGAAAAGTGACTGACTAACATCACATAAAGGATTAAATGGAGCTAAGGTGCAGAAAGCAGACTGACTAACATCACTAAAAGAAAGCTGCTCCAAGAAAATAAAAGCCTTCATTTTCATCTTGATGTTGTAGGGGTAGAAGAGACTCCATAAAATGAACACAATGAAGCAAAGCAAAGAGAAGCAAAATGGTTGCATAGGATTAGGGTCAATCCTTAGAAACTGAAAAACTAAATTTAGCTCAAAAGCCATTTCATCAATTGCCAGTTCGATTAACAGCAAAGAACCCAGGGCCGAAGATTAGGATCTATCTTTAGAAACTGAAAAACAAAATTGAGCTCAAAAGCTTATCTGAGGCTCAGGCTAACTGCATAACGAAATATTCATACACACATAGAAAAGAAAAGGAACCCCTACAGAGGCACTAAAAGAGGAAGGCTACCAAATTTGTAGAAAGGATTTTAAACAGATAGAAGCGAGCATAGTTTCTAAAAGGAAAGCTCACATACGTGCTTCAACATGTGGAGAGACCTGACTTTTGAGAAATTCTTAATACATGCAGTTTTGTATCTTTTAGCGTCGCAACAATCCATGATTCCAGCTTCTGCCGTATGTTTGGGTATAGAAACATAAGAACTTCAGTATATCACTAACCAAGACAATCTAAATAATCTATGAACATTATTTCTAACAGGCATAAAAAACCAGACCATGCATGTAGCAAAAGCAAGTAACGAACAGAAAACACATGAATCCACCGTTTTAGTGTTAATTTAGAAATACCTACAAAACATAAATATGTGCCTTACAGAAAATACATTATATCGGCAAATTAGAATTTCCCAATGTCATCATGTTGGAAACTGCACGCTTCAGACCTGCATACCAGTAGAGAGTTTGTTAAGCAAATAGATACATAATGCGATTTCCTAGCCTAATAAATCAAATCTTTAGAATTTCCGATATCATTTTCCATGTGCTTAGCATTCTCTCATAATTCAAAACATAGATGATAGATCAATGATCGAAATTAAAAATTACAAAACACAAAAGCCACTGAAAAATCAGTGGTAAGAAACATCAAACTGAAAATTCCAGTGTCATGCTTGAGAGGTGGAGGTGGAAAAGAATGACTTGGTACTGGTGAAAAATTCCTGAGCTTTTTAAATGCAAGGCCATTGCAATTAGGTTACCGTTCATTAACTGGTCAGCTCGATTGAGGAGGACACAAAAGATTGTACCGTGGTAGCAGATTCAAAAAATATCAACAATCCTATTGATATATGCTTGCAAGCATTTAGTGGATATAGATCAAATCCTATTGATACGTACTTGCATGTTTTAAGCAGCACGTAACCACATTAACAGAAAATAGATAGTACTTCTGTAAATCAAAGCAGCTAATGATCCTGTATAGTCTGGTTGCGCCATTGTGAAGAGTAAAATCCAACAAACTTGAATAAAGAGGAGAAGACAATTTAACAAATATTTATATCCTTCCTTTTTCCTACTTCTGTATTTTGACTACACAAAAAAGATAGCTGCAAGAGATGGAAAAAACAAATTGAAAAATATGAAGTAGTACTCTGCAAGATACTCCTTAATGATCTACCTTTTCAGAAACAATAGCCAGTGCCTCTCCTTTTTCCCCAACCCAAGAACGCAACATTACAGCACAAGGAGCAAATGAGCTATAATTATGCGAGTTATTCATTCATAAAAATCACATGTAGGTTGATTATAAGGGTAATGAATTTAAACATCGCTATAATAATAAAACTTGTACAAGCTATAACACACATATACCAATAGACCATTCTTTTCTACAACTTCTTAAAGGTAAATATAAAGGGGACAATGAGCTACGCCAAATATGCTCAAAATATGAACTCAACCTGCATCTTTGAGCAAAATAATCAACGGCCATCTTTATGAAATTGAGAGGTCAATTTTTCTACAGCAGGTTCCTAAAGCTCTGGTGCAAGATTTAGCAAGCAACTATGATGCAAAGGACAAAGATATGTAAATATCAAATCAGTCATCAAGCAATCATCAAGTGATAACCTAATAGTCCAGATCTATATTAACAACAAGCAATATATGTATGTAAACAATCAAGTCCCATCTTCAATTGTTCAAAGAAAGAAGCAATATTCAGTACACCACATTCAACAGACGATATATTCACATACTAAACTTGTTCATGTACCATTCATACACTTGTCCTCTTCATGAATCAATAAAAAATATGCAATTCCATAAATCAAAATTAAATGACAGCAAGAAGTGGAGGGAGATGATGGTTCACCTTGCAGGCGAGATGGTGGAGCCAGTGGTGGATGGAGGGAAATGCTCGATGCGGGCCTCATCCTGCTCGCCGGATCCGCCGGGATCCAGGCGCAACGGGTGCGGATTCGGGTTCAGCGGGGGTCACATCTCGGGACGTGTGTGTCATGGCAGACTCCTAGCGGCGGGGTTCTCATGCGGGGCAGAGAGATAGGTGAGGGAGAACGGGAGGAGAGGAGAGAGTGCGGTCGAGCGGGGGCTCACCGGGGCGGAGGTTGATGGAGGGCGGCCGGTGCGGCTGGGGGAGGAGGCAGGGCTGCGGCGGCTGGGGACGACGCGGGAGGAGCTTGGGCCGCTCTCCGCTTCTTCCTTCTCTCTATCGCCGGTGCCGGCTCCGCCTCCTTATCCTCGGGAGAGCGGCGAACGCACGGGAGGGGAGATGGCGGGGTGCAGCGGCTGTGGTGGCTAGGAGGCAATGAGGGAGGGGGTGGAGGATATGGGCGGCTAGGGTTTTGTTACATGACTTTTTTTCAACATCATCCAATGGCTGACAACAATCAAGGAGCAGATCGGACGGCTAGCGTAAGGAGCAGATCGGAATATTTCACAGGTAGGTTCCGACTATGTCGATTCTGACAAGGAAAGCAGAGACAACAAGAGCTGTCACATCCTCCACAACAGCTACCGCGTTGACGGGTCGTATGGGATCATCCGAGGCCCATTCTGTCATGGGAGGAAGGTTGCGAGAGACTTTGACAGCCTGATCATGCATTCCAAGAGCGCTGCCAAATCCCAGCGGAACCGGCAAAGAAGGCACGTCATGCAGCCTTCGGCGTCTTCCTCGAGAACTACGTGAGGGGCCATGTTCCTTTCTTCATCCAGCGGCCTGCTCCTCTTCCTTAAGACGTCAAAGAAGTACCTACCGGGATGATATCTACTTGGCTGCACCTGCGCGCTGCCTCTGCCTCCCCCGGCTATATATACGTTATGTCTTTTGGTTGTTGTTGGTGATGATGACTGATGCCCCATATATGTATTAAAACTTATTCGCTGCGATCGTTACCCTGATACGCTACGATTGTTAATCTATCGTTATCATCAAGTAGTTGCTATATAGATATATATATATTTTTGATATATCTATTCAATCTTTTCAGTGATCATGCATATGTTGATCACTGATCAGGATATATGATAATACTGAAATTAATGTTCCAACAATGGAAATCTCCATCAAAGCTGGTGATTCGCACTTTTGGAGAAGTTTGTTGGCTGTTGAAAACCTCTTATATGAAAACTATAGGAAACATGTAGGAGATGGCTGCAATACCCCATGTTTTGAGAGGGCCTGTGGCGTGATAATAAACCTCTTATAGTTGCCTACCCTAGATTATTTGATCTTTATTCAACAAAAACATGTCTATTGCTAAGGCATTCAACTTGAGCCTGAGTAACATCTCCTTTAGAAGAACCATCTATAAGGATTCTCGAAGTTTGCGATTGATCTTTCTCATCAATAAGAAGGAATCTAAAAAGTGAAATAATACACAGACAAAACATGACTGGAATTAATCATTAGTGGGCTAGACATCGACCAGAGAAGTTCATAGTTAAGAGCAACATAAGAAGAAACACACGTCCTGATCTGCATAAACATAGTCTTTTCTTTGGATAACTAAAACAGACACAAAGTTATTCCATGGCTCCTTTTGCCTTGGCCCTCTAGATGATCCTCTGCATCTCTGCATTCTTCTCCGTTAGGGCTTCCGCGCGAAGGACCAATGTTTCCCTACGCTCTCGGTTGAGCTCTAACTCCAGGCTCTCATTTTTAGCGCAAGGTCGATGTTGAAGTCCACCGTCTTCTTCAAATCCACATGCAAGGTCCGAAGAGTTGCAAGCAAATCATCCGCTTGCTTCAACAGTTGCTCCCTGGCGGCAATGGCGTCATCCATGTTCTCTTCAGCCACCTTGATGGCAACCGTGACATTCACTGTACTCCTACCCAATGCTTGGCATAACTCATGGATGATGTCAAGGTGATATTCTGGGCAATCAGATCCACCGGACTTGTATGTCAATGTGAATAAAAAAACGATATGCAAAGAAAGATTAGAGCAGAAAAGATAAATATTTCCCCAAAAAAAGAGATAGAGTAATGGAATAGAAAGGATATAGAAACCACTATACCTAACACGCTTAGCGGGGGCGTTGATGAAGCCATGGCCTTGGGGTGACGAACTGTGGATCGAGGTCTGGATGGCCGGGATGCACACACACAGAGTGTGTGTGTGTGTGTGTGTGAGAGAGAGAGAGAGAGATGGAGTAGTGGAAGTGGAATGGGCATCTTGTGTAGAAGAGAGGAAGAACTTCTCAATAAATCACGGTTACCGGCCAACTGCACGCGTACTGTGTAGTAGGAGTAGGAGTAGCAATGCGCGGCTCGCATAGAATATAAGGGAGTTGACCACGAAAATGAATGCAAGACCAGGCGACTATTATATCCACAGTTTATTGTATGAACTGTGTGTCGTGCTTCACAACCCATTAGATTTTCTGAAACGTTTCTGATATATTTTACTTCTCACACCATGTTTTAATTCAGAACGTTTGCTTTACTAAGGTAGCGATTCATTTTTTAGAACAGTTGGTGTTCTAAGGAGAAATCTGAAACACTTGATTTTAGAAACTATGTGCCGTGCATAACCAACGCTAAGATTTACAGAAACGTGCCTGATAGATTACATATCCCACATGTTTCAGTAAATACAAATGATTGTGAAGATGGGGCAAGCGGTTCATTCTTTGCAACCGTGGGTGTTCTGGCTGGTCATGTGGACGGTTGTTTGAACGAATTTTCAGCTCTTGTTTCACACACGAAAGGATTTTGAAAAGCGTGCCTGATAGATTAGGCATTCCAAACATTTCAAATACTATGAATGATTGCGTAGACAGGATGGCGGTCCTTTATATGCAACCGTGGGTTTTCATGCTAAACATCCCGGACCGATTTTCAAAGACTCGTCAGCCCTACATCACCTACGCAATAATTTTTAGAATTGTGGCCTTTCAGGTATGTTTCCCAGACGGCTCAGTTTCGACCAGACGGTTTTTTATTTATACCGTTTGCGTTGATAGCATCGCAAACAGTTTTGTACAAGGGACCGGGAAAGGAGTATCGTGTTAGCCCCTCTTCGCAGTAGTGAATACTCCCATAAGAATCCACAAATGTAACAGCCCAGTTTTTGCAAAAATTAAAAATTTTGTTTTCGGTGTGAATTGTTTGATTGCCTGAATTTTTTGCGGTGTTTGCATCCCCGATTTATTGATCGGCGATTATTTTAACCCCTCTTATCTCGTATCGGACGGAGACTGACCCTTGCCACCCTGACACTCGACCTTGCGACACCGGGTTTCGCCCGATCACCGTCGTGAAAACCGCACGAGACCAGCCGCAGCCAACGGAACAAAAAAACCCCGTTTAATAATTAAACGGGATATTTTTATAGTGCGCCGGAAAGTGTTTTCGGAATGGTTCCAGCGTGAGGTGAACGCCTCCGGCTCGACGCACTGATCGCGCAGTTCGAAGTTTTACCCGAATCGGAGGTACTGCGGACCCCCGGCGGTCAGAAACGTGAGCACCGGACGCCCGAGAGAAAAACCGATGATGTTTTTGCAAACTGCCAGCCACCGGGGCTATATAAAGACCACCACACTCCCACCCATTTTTAGGGTTTCCCTAGCCACATTTTGCAGTCACCCCCTCAGATCTGCCCCAATTTTCGCAGCATTTCCCCCGAAATCCGAAACCCTAGCCCTGGACGCTCCCGGAGCCGTCGGATCGCAGATCGGAGTGCTCCCGGTGGCGCCACGTCGTCACCCTCAAGCTCCCATCTATCCTCTCTCCTCGTGCCCATGGAGCTCCATGCCCGCAGCGGCACCTCCATGGAGTCGCCGCCGGCGAGGCAGCCGGCGCCCCTGCTCCCCTGTAAGGCCCCTGATGCGGTACTAACTCTAACTAGTCGCTTTCGCGTCCGGTCGGAGTTAGAAGCGCATCAAACACCACCGGCGCACGACACTCGCACTCGTGTCGCTGCCGGATTCTCGACAACAGGTATATAAGCATAATTCTAAGAAAGGGAAATACATATAGAATATGAATAGAGCAGGGCATACAACGCCACTGTCTAGATTACATCATCATCAGTACAACTCATCAATACATCAAGCGGAAGCAAAATGTGGACCGGGTACGGTCAAGGTCCAAATTGCCCTAGAGAGGGCTACACATAAATCCACCCATGGAACGTCTGGGCCCAACTAAAGGATCCTACTGGTCGAGGTACTCGTACTCGTCGTCATCCTCTGGGGGCACCTCCACGAAGTATCGTCCAGTGCTGGGATCGAGGTAGTAGTCCACTGCAGCGGCCGATCAGGCAAAGCGGTAAAGGCGGAAAAGTAAACGGGGGTGAGAACATATCATTACGGAATAACTAACGCTACAGGTAAGGTAAAGATATAGACAGTTTGCAGCCGTACTAGCATATATGGTGGCTACTCGTTCTATCAGAATAAAGATAAGATCCAAGAGTTTACGTTGACAACGTGTCATAGGTCGACTATCCACCTACTTACGCAAACATAACACAACCTCGTTTCTCTCTCGGTCCCCCTGGACGAAGAAAGACAACCAAGGCACGCACACGGTTGGCCCAGTTTTAAAGCATGATTATCATTGATGTTATTCTATGAACAAGGAGTAGGTCTCAAGTAGTCCATAACCGCGGACACGGCTTTTCGAAAAGATTTACCCTGCAGGGGTGTACCAACTGTCCATTATAGACGTCGCATGTACGCCCGGTTTCCACTTGGCTAGGTGAGCGCCTGAAACTCCGGAACGTCAGAGTCCCTCTAAATAACAAGACACAACTCCGGGTGGCCCCCGGTGAGTCGACACCCAACTCAAAAGCTGGCCACGCTCTCGAATCGGTCTCTACCGTCAGGCTAAGGTCGGTAAGTCACACCTGAATATTCAGGGGACCCCTAGCTCGCCAAGTGTGGACCAACGAGAGAAACCATGTCTCCGCTGGCCCGGGTTGTTTCGAAAACAGCTGGGGTACCTACCAACACACACGCAGTTGCAAATGTAAAACAGCTCGGGCCACCACTAGAGTTGTATGAAGCTAGGCAGGTAAGACAAGGGGGGCCCATAAAACCCCACACACGATTAGGCACGCTCGTCAAGAAACACAATACCCGGAACTCGGGTCCTAGGTGAATCAAATGGAACAAAGCACTAGACGGGAATAGTCCAGCCTTCCACCTTTCGTCGAATATAAATTAACATCATTTAATAATAATAAATATCAACCAACTTCTTTTATAGCATGATATCCCAACCATAAATATATAGGGTAAGCAGCAAGTTTTTCTATCCATACTAAGCAATGGCTGAGCAGCGGTAACTTAGCAGTACAATGGTTTGCTGGGATGTGGGGATCATGGCTGTATGGGTTTAAACATGGCATATAAGGTAGATAGGATCAAGCAACAACGTTCTAGATCTACAGCTAGGCATGAACAGAAAGTTATAAAGTAATGACACATATCTCCCCCTTGCCTGGTAAGGTAGTCGAAGCAGCACCCACAGTACCCTCGGGCTCGGTGTCGAACAGCTCCACGTAAGTCTCCTCGGCGGTCTCAGGTGCTAACGTAAGTTACCGGCAGGAAAAGGCACACAAGTAAGGAACTGATGCAACTCAAACAAGGATGGCATGCTTAAGTTTTATTTACATAGTATGACCCTGTCTAGTCAAGTTTAAATGAAGGTGATGACGACAAGTCATCACTTTCATATGCATTTTATTTACATTGTAATGGCTTTGGTCTGAGCCTTAACTTAGGTGTGAATAGCATGACATGAACAACAAGCATTACAAGAATTTAAATAACATGAAAGTAAAACAATGATTCCGGAGACGGAGTAGTGTCGGTGAAATTGACACACAGGAAGGAGCAACAAAGGTTTGAGGCCAGCCACTGGGCATATGACAATATGCTAGGGGCTGACTTGAAGAAAGAAGATGACTTGGAACAGACTTGAAAAGATCAGATGAACAACATTTCAGATGCACTGAAGTTGAAATGTTGCAGGCAGACAGATCAGAAAACTTCTGAACCAGGTGATCACACCCTGTCTCAAAAGTTGCACAACACATCATGATAACATCACTGCTGAAATCCTTGCAGAAAAGCACCCCAAAAACATATATGATATGTCTCCATTTGGATTTGCAAAGGCAGTTGCAAATTCAACTGAAGTTCAGGGGGCTGAGTGCAAAATTGCACCACATGAATTTTGAAAAAGGTTTAGATGATGAAAACATCATCACCATGCAACTCTTTGTGCAAAACTACCCAAAAATCATATATGACATGGGCAATTTAAAACTTGAACCCATTTACAAAAACAAAGAAAAAGGCAAGAGGGGTTTATTTGCAAAATGACCATACTTCAATTTTCCGAAGGGGTCAGATGTCAAAATGAATATCACCACTGTGTTCAGTAGCTCAAAGTACCCCAAAAACATATAAGGCATGCCCCTATTTGAAACCTTGGACAAATTCAGATTTGAATTTGAAATTCAAATTCAAACTGAATTTAAATCAGAAAACAAAACAAAAAAAAAGAAAAAGAAAAAAAAAGGAGAGGACTTGGCGCATGGGCCAGCCTCGGGTGCTCGGGGCCCAACCTCCCCCTCCACGGCCCGGCTGAACCGTGGCCACTCCACTGGCCCACTGGGCTCGCCTGCTGGCCACAGCAGCCCACTCACTGACGTGAGGGCCCCGGGTGTCAGCCTCGGAGTAAAATCAAAAAATGGGGGGGGCAACTGGGATTCGAACCCTCGACGCACTGCTCGCTCCACTGCTCGCGACCACTGCACTGCGAATCGTTTTCTGAACACATACGCTGCGCAGGCTAGGTAAGGTTCAGTAGCGCACTTCTGAACTTCGAACACCTGTCGTTTCTGAACCCCGACGGCGACGCTCATTTGCGGCGAACCTCGCGTCGCGTACAGGCCAGCTCCGGCCACCCCGCCATGGAACGAAACCGAGAGGCCAGCTAGCCCTACGCGACGACGTGCGCCACGGTTCCTATCTCCAGCCCTACTGCTCGCTAGCCTCACCGGAGCAGCACTGCTGCGGCGTCTCTGAACTTCGTCTTCAGGCATCCCGCGCCTCCAACATCCGGCGAACCGTGCGACGAGCACACGACGCCTCCGGCCACGGGCTTGCTTGCAATCGCGAGAGGGGAGTGCCACGGTCACGTGGCTGCCCTGGCCCCGACCTGAAACTCACCGGAGCGGATGCCCTGCTCGCCTGAACTTCATGGCGGTTCTGACCGCAGCAACTTGCAGAATTCAGACGCGGCGCAACCCAGAGCAAAACAACATGAAAAAGGGCTCCTTTGGCACCAAAGATGTGCACTGGACGCTCGCGGATCACGCGTGAGGTCCTCCGAGACGCACCACGGCACGGTGACCACGAATCCCTCGCCGGCGACGAGCTACGCGGCAGACGGCCTACTGCTATCGTGGATGAACCGCTACGCTAGGCTACGGGTGCAGGCGGGGGTGCTCGCTCACCTTGTGGGTCGCATCGTGCGTCCCGGCCCAGCCGTAGAGGAGGGAGAGGTCACCGGACGTCGCCGGGGACGAAGGGGGTCCGCGGCGGTTTGCTACTGCTGCGGAGGCGCCTCGCTGTTCCCTGCTTCGACCTGGCCACGGAAAAGAAGCAAGTCATGCTCGAGGACGACGCAGACGAGCGCTAGCCCAAGAATTGATGCAGCACAGCGAAGAATTGAGCTCGGCTCCGGCGGAACAGGGGAGGTCTTGGAGACGAACCCGATGGCGGCGGCGGAAAAATTGGAGGTGGGAACGAGACCTAGGGTTCGCGAGGGGGCTCCTGGTGCTCTCCTTATAAGGGGGGAGGCTCCCTGGCCACGTCGACGGGCGTCGACGTCGATGCCGGCGTCGTCTGTGAGAGAGAGAGGGAGGGGACCGTGGACACGCTGGAAAGACGACGACCACGGTCCGCCCGATCTGGATCCAACGGCCAGGACAGATCCCGCGTACCGCTTCGCTGGAAAGGTCTCCAGCTGGGCTGCGGGCTGAGGGAAGATGGGCTGGGACTCCAGCACGACCTGGGGCAGTGGAGAGAAAATGGTTGCTGGACTTTTCCATTTTATCAAAAACAGAAAAGGTAAGGGATTAATTCTGGATTAAATACAAGTGCAAAATTCACATAAAAATATGTGGAATTATCCTTGCATTATTCCTGAATTTCTAAAAATGGTTTGGGCATTTTTGGCCACCACAAACATGTGATCTCATTTGAATTTCAAAAACCCTTTGAACTAGAGCTTCTGTTTGTGATGAAGTCAAAAATGCTTTGAGGCTTCCAAAACCCTTGCAAAGGCAAAGGAAAAGGCTTGGCCAAGATTGGAATCAAGGGGAGTGAGCAAGTGGCAAGGAAAAATCCAACAATACCCTTCTTGAGCCACTTTGGATGCAAAAGAAAACTATCCAACATGACTCCAATCTCAATGCCAATTTAAATCACCACATGAAATGACATAAACCTCCACCATGCCAAGTTACAAGTCCAACAGAGGAAAAAATAAATTACATGGTGTTTGCAACTTATTACATGTGGGCTGTTACATCCCCTCTCCTCCTTTCCTCCTCCCCTTCCTCCCTCTCCTCCTCCTCTAGCTCTCACCCCCGTTCCTTCCTCTGTCCCCGCAGGCCACCGGAGCACCGTCAGGAGCTGGCCGCGCTGCACGAAGCCATGGCCGAGCTCCGAGCTCCAGCCGCCACGCCCTGCGCCCAAGGTCGCCGCCTCTGCCGCGGTGCCCCTCGTCCTCCGCCGTGCTCCCCTGCCCTCCTGCGCCTCCGGCCGCCGACGGGAGGCGCCGCCGCCTGCTGCCCCGGTCGGGACCGAGCAGCCGCTCGGGAGGAGCCGCACGCTCCAGCTGGGCCGGCCAGCCATGTGGCCCAGCACCAGCGCAAGGCCGAGCCAGCCAGCCCCTCCAGTGGGCCACGGCCCAAGTGAGCTGCCCCTTTTTCTTTTTTTGTTATTTCTTTTTTTTAGTTAGTTGGGCCCAGTAGCTTTTGGCCCGTTTAGGTTTTTTTCTGTCTCTGCTAGTTTTTATTTATTTAATTAGGCAGTTGTATTAGGATTTTTGCAGTGCCCGTAGCTTTTTAACCGTAGCTCCGATTGCGACGCGTAAAATATGAAACTTTCTTAGAATTGTGTCTAGTTTAATAATTTGTGCTTTGTTGCCATGTTTGACTTTGTTTATCTGCTGTTTGACTGCTAATTACACTGCCTGCCACTGTAAACTGTAACTGCAATAACTTTTTATCTGTTGCTCTGTTTAAAATGTTCTTTATATGTAACTTGACTAGAATTGCATGTAGGTTGTGTTTTTGCTGTTCTTGCTTGCTAATAAAAATAATAAAATATTGTTTAGGGCAACACAGTACCAAATTCCATTTTTATCGTGGGGTCCGTAATAGTTTGCATGTCTAGGATTTCACCCCACTTAAATTGACTAGATTAGATAGTTTATTTTTTCTACACCTCTTGCCATGCTTGCTTGAGTTGCCATGTTAATAACCGTTGTTTGGTCACCTGTATCTAAACAACTTGAACCACCGTAAATGTGCGGTATCGTCGTGTGTGACGAGTACTCCACTTAAATTGTTAGCAACCGCTCTCGACGGTAGGTGCGATGTCTCGTGTTACTTCTTGTTGATGCTTGCTCTTGTATTGCTCCGTAGTAATAGTGGTCCACCGTTGATTTCTTTCAAGTGTTTACTTCTTGTGTGCTCCCGCGGGTACCTCTCGGAGACGATGCGAGCTTGCGATCGACTACACCTTCGGAACCCGACTTATCAACAGGCAAGGACTTGCATTAATTTTCATCCATTCTATTTCAACCAGCGGTTTGCATGCTAGTATAGGTTAGGTTCGATGTTTGATCCTACCACATGTTTACAGCCTCTTTTAAACCGATACAGCCATGTCCCTTCCCAGCAAACCTTGTACTGCTATGTTACTGTTGCTCGTTGCTCAGCCCCTGCTTAGTATGCATGCTTAGGATGCTACGATGTTACCCTGTTACTCTTTGGGTTGGGCTATCACCTGATTATTATATTATTGTTGATGATATGATTATTATTAATGTTGACTATATTCGACGAAGGATGGAAGGTCTACGCTATCCCGCCCCGACGCTTTGTTCCATTCGAATCACCTAGGATCCGAGTTCCGGGTATTGGTTTTAAGACTGAGCGTGCCTAACCGCGTGTGGGATTTTATGTGGTCCCCTTTTCTTACCTATCTAGCTTCAAACATTTCTAGTGGTGGCCCAAGCTGATTTACCATTTGAAAACATGCATATATATCTTGTCGGGTCTCTCCTAGCAGATATCTTTTAAAACAACTTGGGCCAGCGGAGACATGGTTTCTTTGTTGGTCCGCCTTTGGCCGGCGAGGGCCCGGTCTCATAAGAGAACTAACCGGTAACCCAAACCCGGTTGCGACGGAAGAGTCTGATCCGAGAGCGTGGCCAGCTTTTGGATTGGGTGTCGACTCCTCGGGGCACCCGGATTTGTTCGTTGTTAGCTAGAGGGACTTGTCGTTTCGGATCTCTTGGAACTAAATCATAAAATGGTTGCCTATAATGGGGAGCAACTGAGAGTGATGGACGTGCGTGCGGAGCCTCGTAATGGGCAGTTGGTACACCCCTGCAGGGTTAAATCTTTTCGAGAAGCCGTGTCCACGGTTATGGACGACTTGAGACCTACGTCCTGTTCATAGACAACAACAACTGAGATATCTTAATATAACTTGATCAACGTGTGCATGTGCCTTGACTGCTTCTTCTGCGTCGGGATGCGAAGAGGAGGACAAGGATAGGATAGATGTTATGTTTGCGTAAGTAGTTGATAGCAAGACTTGTTGGAGGCGAGTCCTCATCGAATGCTTGGCTTCTTACCTTACTCTCTAGATCGTTAGCCACTTCATAAATGCTAGTGCGGCAGCAACCTCACCACTTACCCCTTCCTTACCGTAAACTACTAGTTGTCCTAGAATGACGAGTGATGAAGTCCTTGCTGGGTCAGATGACCACTACAGTTGGATGTTGAGTACCTCTGTACTCATGATACTACCCCCAAACTCTTTTCAGGGTTCTGATCGACAACAGGTATGGTGATCGACGTTTCACGTGGAGACTCGACGATGACTAGTTAGGCGGTTCCCGGCGGAGGGCCTGGACCCATGTGGTTATGGGATCGATGTTTTTCTCTTTGCCAGTAGGCATTTGCTTGTAGTCTGTACTCAGACATGTATCTTCCGCTGTTGTATTATATTTGAGGCAATTGTATGCCGATTGTATGAGATGTTGTATCCTTGTATCTGTAATGTTGTGATATCATGTTGGAAATCCGGGGCATATGGCTTTGTCATATGTCGCGGTGGGACCGATATGTGCTTCGTCCTCGGGTTCGGGTTGAAACGTCCGAATCTGAAACAGTACCGCATATCGGGCCTTACAACTTGGTATTAGAGCCTTACCGACCGTAGGATCCCCTGTCTGGCCGAAGTCGAGTCTAGACAAAAAAAAACTATTTTGTAGTTACTAAGTTAGTTATCGGAGAGTAGGAATATTTTTACTCCTTACCCTTGCTCTGGTCAGGACAAGTGTCTTAAGTGTTTTAACTCTGATCTTATCCCCTTCAAATCTTTAGGATCTCGAGTGTGTCGAGTTTCGGAACCATTACAATGCCTTGCTTGCAGCGTATTGTCTCGATTCCGAGCTCAGGTGGGAATTCCGGTAGTACCTTTAGCTTCTTCGATTTCGGTTATCATCTGGGTCATCCATTGCCATCCATCCTTTTCCCCGGTGTTTTTACGACTTGCGTCGAAAAACACTATCCCTTGATCTGGTTTTCGCGATCGTTCTCCCTCTTGACACCGATGGTTTCGTTTTCCGACGTTACCGTCTCTCTGCGGAAATTTATCTCGACAGAAGTTCGACATCGACATGGAGCAGAGTCCCTTGTTGGTGGTGTTGAAGATCGTCGACTCTCCTTTCTCCCCCCCCCTCTCCCCGGATCGTCCTGGATCTCGGGACGAGATCCCTTGTTGGTGGTGTTGCCTGTAACAGCCCAGTTTTTGCAAAAATTAAAAAATTTGTTTTCGGTGTGAATTGTTTGATTGCCTGAATTGTTTGCGGTGTTTGTATCCCCGATTTATTGATCGGCGATTATTTTAACCCCTCTTATCTCGTATTGGACGAAGACTGACCCTTGCCACCCTGACACTCGACCTTGCGACACCGGGTTTCGCCCGATCACCGTCGCGAAAACCGCACGAGACCAGCCGCAGCCAACGGAACAAAAAACCCCGTTTAATAATTAAACGGGATATTTTTATAGCGCGCCGGAAAGTGTTTTCGGAACGGTTCCAGCGCGAGGTGAACGCCTCCGTCTCGACGCACTGATCGCAGAGTTCGAAGTTTTACCCGAATCGGAGGTACTACGGACCCCCGGCGGTCAGAAACGTGAGCACCGGACGCCCGAGAGAAAAACCGATGATGTTTTTGCAAACTGCCAGCCACCGGGGCTATATAAAGACCACCACACTTCCACCCATTTTTAGGGTTTCCCTAGCCACATTTTGCAGTCACCCCCCTCAGATCTGCCCCAATTTTCGCAGCATTTCCCCCCAAATCCGAAACCCTAGCCCTGGACGCTCCCGGAGCCGTCGGATCGCAGATCGGAGGGCTCCCGGTGGCGCCACGTCGTCACCCTCAAGCTCCCATCTCTCCTCTCTCCTCGTGCCCATGGAGCTCCATGCCCGCAGCCGCACCTCCATGGAGCCGCTGCCGGCGAGGCAGCCGACGCCCCTGCTCCCCTCTCCTCCTTTCCTCCTCCCCTTCCTCCCTCTCCTCCTCCTCTAGCTCTCACCCCCGTTCCTTCCTCTGTCCCCGCAGGCCACCGAAGCACCGCCAGGAGCTGGCCGCGCCGCCCGAAGCCATGGCCGAGCTCCGAGCTCCAGCCGCCACGCCCTGCGCCCAAGGTCGCCGCCTCTGCCGCGGTGCCCCTCGTCCTCCGCCGCGCTCCCCTGCCCTCCTGCGCCGCCGGCCGCCGACGGGAGGCGCCGCCGCCTGCTGCCCCGGTCGGGACCGAGCAGCCGCTCGGGAGGAGCCGCCCGCTCCAGCTGGGCCGGCCAGCCATGTGGCCCAGCACCAGCGCAAGGCCGAGCCAGCCAGCCCCTCCAGTGGGCCACGACCCAAGTGAGCTGCCCCTTTTTCTTTTTTTGTTATTTCTTTTTTTTAGTTAGTTGGGCCCAGTAGCTTTTGGCCCGTTTAGGTTTTTTTCTGTCTCTGCTAGTTTTTTTTATTTAATTAGGCAGTTGTATTAGGATTTTTGCAGTGCCCGTAGCTTTTTAACCGTAGCTCCGATTGCGACGCGTAAAATATGAAACCTTCTTAGAATTGTGTCTAGTTTAATAATTTGTGCTTTGTTGCCATGTTTGACTTTGTTTATCTGCTGTTTGACTGCTAATTACACTGCCTGCCACTGTAAACTGTAACTGCAATAACTTTTTATCTGTTGCTCTGTTTAAAATGTTCTTTATATGTAACTTGACTAGAATTGCATGTAGGTTGTGTTTTTGCTGTTCTTGCTTGCTAATAAAAATAATAAAATATTTTTTAGGGAAACACGGTACCAAATTCCATTTTTATCGTGGGGTCCGTAATAGTTTGCATGTCTAGGATTTCACCCCACTTAAATTGACTAGATTAGATAGTTTATTTTTTCTACACCTCTTGCCATGCTTGCTTGAGTTGCCATGTTAATAACCGTTGTTTGGTCACCTGTAGCAAAACAACTTGAACCACCGTAAATGTGCGGTATCGTCGTGTGTGACGAGTACTCCACTTAAATTGTTAGCAACCGCTCTCGACGGTAGGCGCGATATCTCGTTTTACTTCTTGTTGATGCTTGCTCTTGTATTGCTTCGTAGTAATAGTGGTGCACCGTTGATTGCTTTCCAGTGTTTACTTCTTGTGTGCTCCCGCGGGTACCTCTCGAAGACGATGCGAGCTTGCGATCGACTACACCTTCGGAACCCGACTTATCAACAGGCAAGGACTTGCATTACTTATGATCCATTCTATTTAAACCAGCGGTTTGCATGCTAGTATAGGTTAGGTTCGATGTTTGATCCTACCACATGTTTACAGCCTCTTTTAAACCGATACAGCCATGTCCCTTCCCAGCAAACCTTGTACTGCTATGTTACTGTTGCTCGTTTCTCAGCCGCTGCTTAGTATGCATGCTTAGGATGCTACGATGTTACCCTGTTACTCTTTGGGTTGGGCTATCACCTGATTATTATATTATTGTTGATGATATGATTATTATTAATGTTGACTATATTCGACGAAGGATGGAAGGTCTAGGCTATCCCGCCCCAACGCTTTGTTCCATTCGAGTCACCTAGGATCCGAGTTCCGGGTATTGGTTTTAAGACTGAGCGTGCCTAACCGCGTGTGGGATTTTATGGGGTCCCCTTTTCTTACCTATCTAGCTTCCAACATTTCTAGTGGTGGCCCAAGCTGATTTACCATTTGAAAACATGCATATATATCTTGTCGGGTCGCTCCTAGCAGATATCTTTTAAAACAACTTGGGCCAGCGGAGACATGGTTTCTTTGTTGGTCCGCCTTTGGCCGGCGAGGGACCGGTCTCATAAGAGAACTAACCGGTAACCCAAACCCGGTTGCGACGGAAGAGTCCGATCCGAGAGCGTGGCTAGCTTTTGGATTGGGTGTCGACTACCCGGGGCCACCCGGATTTGTTCGTTGTTAGCTAGAGGGACTTGTCGTTTCGGATCTCTTGGAACTAAATCATAAAATGGTTGCCTATAATGGGTAGCAACTGAGAGTGATGGACGTGCGTGCGGAGCCTCGTAATGGGCAGTTGGTACACCCCTGCAGGGTTAAATCTTTTCGAGAAGACGTGTCCACGGTTATGGACGACTTGAGACCTACGTCCTGTTCATAGACAACAACAACTGAGATATCTTAATATAACTTGATCAACGTGTGCGTGTGCCTTGACTGCTTCTTCTTCGTCGGGATGCGAAGAGGAGGACAAGGATAGGATAGGTGTTATGTTTGCGTAAGTAGTTGATAGCAAGACTTGTTGGAGGCGATTCCTCATCGAATGCTTGGCTTCTTATCTTACTCTCTAGATCGTTAGCCACTTCATAAATGCTAGTGCGGCAGCAACCTCACCACTTACCCCTTCCTTACCGTAAACTACTAGTTGTCCTAGAATGACGAGTGATGAAGTCCTTGCTGGGTCAGATGACCACTACAGTTGGATGCTGAGTACCTCTGTACTCATGATACTACCCCCAAACTCTTTTCAGGGTTCTGATCGACAACAGGTATGGTGATCGACGTTTCACGTGGAGACTCGACGACGACTAGTTAGGCGGTTCCCGACGGAGGGCCTGGACCCGTGTGGTTATGGGATCGATGTTTTTCTCTTTGCCAGTAGGCATTTGCTTGTAGTATGTACTGAGACATGTATCTTCCGCTGTTGTATTATATTTAAGGCAATTGTATGCCGATTGTATGAGATGTTGTATCCTTGTATCTGTAATGTTGTGATATCATGTTGGAAATCCGGGGCATATGGCTTTGTCATATGTCGCGGTGGGACCGATATGTGCTTCGTCCTCGGGTTCGGGCGGAAACGTCCGAATCTGAAACAGTACCGCATATCGGGCCTTACAACATATAAGGTCGATTGCATGAAGAGAATACCGAGTGCAGCCAAGAAACCAATAGACTTCTCATTAATATTCCATCATAGATAACAGCACACTCACGGATACAAGACTCTCCACAAAGGAGTGATAGACCTCAATGAAAACACCTATTTCATAGGATAACTTACCTAAACATGATATGACACTAAACTTGACCAAAAAAGACAAAGGTAAAGATAAACATACCGGGAACTCCACCAAGATTGGAACAAGCTAAGGGGATGCCATTACCCATGAAGATTTCACTCTTCATCCTTTTTCTTGTTCCTCAGGTTATCCTTAGCAAAAAGCTTCCATGGCAAAGGGCTTCCCTCCACTCCGGATTCCTCATTCTCTAGGATCCAGCTTTCGGCAGATAAGCCCATGCGCAAGAACTTTAGTTCATACTCACGGTTATGGTTTTGGAGGTCATAGATGTGTCCTTGAAGCTTGAACACTTTGGTCTTCAGTGAAGATATGCTTGACCACACTTCCTTCATCTGATCCTCATGTTGTTTCTTCAACTCCGTGATGATGTCGATGTTAGCTGATACGTCCCAAATTTATCTATAATTTCTGCTTGCTCCATGCATGTTTTGTGTGATTTGCTATGATCTAGATAAACCTTCGCTACACCGAGGCCAAGACGGAGTATGACCTCGTGTACGACGAGTACAAGGCTGCGTCCGAACAGTTCACCCCCAAGCCGTGAGAAGTCGCCGCAAACGCCCGCTGCATATCGGTCTATGTTGTTTGATGCTAGTTGGTGGAAAAAATAAAAATGTAGTGGAAGTGGATGATGTAATCCGATGAACTCCAATGGATGTGCCGTATCTTGTAGTCTGGAACCATCTTTAATTTTTATTTTCGAATCTATTCGCCGTCTCAGATCTTTTGCGCGGAACGAATAATGCATGTTATCAATGCGGAGTTGAGTAGATTGGACCCCTAATTCCCGCTAGCCGCCTATAAGTACTGCACCTGCCATTGCAAAAATGCTTCATTACATCCCCACGCCCACCCTCTCACCGCGTGCACACACTCCAACCTGCAAGAATGGCGCCGCCGATCAGCCTATGTTCAGTTGTGCCTCCCGTAGCCGAGCCCCCAACCATGTAGGAGCTGTGGGCAGAGTACGATCGACGGCTAGAAGAGATGGTGCCGCCGGAGGTTAAAGCCAAGCAGCTGGCCGAGAAGGAGGAGGCGGAGGCGAATGAAGCCGAGCGCCAGGCCAGAGTGGCGCGCTAGGAGGAAGTGCAGTGGCCGAAGGTCGTCGAGCGTTCCGTCCGGGTGGAGGAGGAGTCCGTGTTTCTCTACAAGTAGGACAAAGGCGCCAGATGCATCGCTGCCTCATGGAGGTACCAAGCAAAGGTGTACATTGCCACGAAGAGTGAGATCTTGTACGTTCCAACAAAATACGATAATCGTGTGGCTGAGGAGCGCCGGTGCGTTGTTTATTCACATGTCAAGGATGTCGAGGCGGCGGAGGAGGCCGTCGCCCAGAGCGTTGGAAGGCCGTCGTGAAGCAAAGAGGAGTGGATTAAGAAGAGGAAGCATAGGAGGATGATATTTTAATTAGTAGTAGTAGTAGTAGTAGTAGTAGTAGTAGTAGTAGTAGAAGAAGAAGTAGTAGTAGTAGTAGTTAAATAAATTATTTTATGTTGCATTTGTGTTTCTTTTTCTGGGTTGTAGTAGTTTGTAAGATTTTAAGGGCATGTACAATGGTTCTATCTTAGTCTTACCATGATGATGTGTATCACAACAAATGGCATCATCCCACACTAGCTTTTTAGCCGCTCTCATCTCATGGAGTACCCGGGTGGCCAGCCGAACTGGCCAGTGACGACGAGTCAGAATCACTGTCGACCATTGCGAGGAGGAGGCGGCAAGGAGAGGGAAGGAGAAGCAGGATTTGTGTTCGCGAGAGAGACGAGGCTTGCCTGCAGTACTGCACCAGACTTTGGGTAAGTGACATGTGGGCCGGTGAGCAAACTGGCCCACATGTCAGTGACCCCAAAGTCAGGAGTAGTAAGTCAAAGGATTCGGTTCCGCGCGAGAGAGGTATACGTATGTATAGGCAAAGAGGCTGGCAATGAAACGGGGTACTCAATTATTTCTAGGGATGATCAAAGCAAATGGGTAGTCATGATGTTGTGTGTGCTAGCTGGTGGAGTATAGTTGTAGCAGAAGGAGCTAGTAATACATTTTTACAAGCTAGCTAGGACTAGACCTCTCGCAGTGACCAGTGAGGCAGTGATGAGAAGATTCCATCCCACCCGCAATACTGTGACGCTGTAACGCGTCCATCAGTATAAATTAATGTTTTTTCTATGAAATTGCTATGAAGACGACACTGCACACATGACATGCAGCCAACACCCATATCCAACGATCGATGAACCAGGTGCTAGTGACGTGACGCCACCTGCCTTTGGGTGTATGACATGTAGGCCGGCCACCTGTTGGACCCACATGACATGCACCCAAAGTCACCTGACCTCCAGTCCCGCATTGTAAGCATGGCTCATACACATCTCCGGCGTCGTCCAACCCACCCAAATCGTGTGTATGTGACGTCGTGTGTACATCAGGGTTGTTCTATACTTCTTGACTATACACTGGTGTGACAACTCGATCAGTGAATAACTTCTCCACCCGACACGTAATGCTTTACAAAGAGGGCGTGGGTTGGCTTTTCGTTCACCGCGACGATCAGGCATCCAGACGGTCAAGAGCACGCTTTGCTTCAACGCTGCGGTGGGAAGCCGTCCCGTCGGCCTGCCACCCTGTTGAATTTCTCGCCACTTCTCTTCCACATTTTCATTCCATTCCAATTTACCACGCTTCCATAACTTCTACCCGTGGGGCAGGGATGAGACTCTGACTTGGGTGGCTTCCTTGTGGGTCTGGAAGCAAACACTAGTGCAGAACAAGCCTTTAGCACCGGTTCGTGAGGGGCTTTAGTACCGGTTCTGTGAACCGGTACTAAAGAATCGGTACTAAAGGTCAAGACCTTTAGTACCGATTGGCCTAGAACCGGTGCTAAAGTGTCTGCCTGTCTGCCACGTGGTGGCGAGTGCTGGGGGGGTCTTTAGTACCGGTTTGTGATACAAACCGGTACTAAAATTTTAGTGGTTTAAGGGTTTATTTATTATTTTCTTTTGAAGTTTAATGGTTTATTGATTAATTTGGTTTAGGATTTACTATTTGGTTTTACGCTATTACATATTATACAATGCATATACATAGTAGAATTTCTCGTACCACCAGCATATATATATAGCATGCATACAGTACACATGTGTATACAATTTGGTATATTACACAGTTTCACCTATACAATTGCATATCTTATTCTACCGGCGGCCTATCGGATGTACGGGAATTCTCCATTGGTAGATATGACTTGCTGAAGAAGAAATCCCGCTAATTCCTCTTGAAGTGCTTGAATTTTTTCCTCTATTTGCAGTTGATCCCGCTTCTCCCTTGTCTTATTTAAAGAAGAAGATCAATATATTAGTGAATGTTAATTCTAAATAGTGCATCATGGTAAGAACAAAGTCTAAATAGTATTTACGTACCATCAATGATTTGCTAGTAAGACTTTCGGTCATAAATCAAATGTTCTGCATCACTATGTAAGCACATGGTTCAACCCCCTCTTTCTGTCTCATACACTTCAGAAGAATAGAATTCAATCAGATAAATAACCAAGCACATGATAATGGTATATTTAAACTAGAATTAAAGAGAATGTTTTCGCACAAAATTATCGTAGTGCCACGTCAGCTTCTCCTTCCATAAACCGGGCTTGTCTTTTTTGAACTTTTCCCAAACTCTGTCGTCAAAGAAAATGAATAAAGGAATTATTAACTACTTGATATATAATAGGAAGTGAACACTAAAAAATCCTACATGGTGTGATAATGATTACAATTACCTGTCGAACATATCCTTCACCGATTTGTACTCGCTAATATCTTTACGTAGTGAGTCCATTACTATAACTTTTCCTTCCTCAACTTGAATATTTATCAGGATGAAGTAATATCTGCGAACACATGCACGTATGTAAAAGCGTGTATGCAACTCATCACTTATAACAATGCAACATCGAGTAAGCAAAACTATAATTTATACTACAAAATAATGACACTCACTTCAAGTTGTAAGGAAGTAGTATATGTGCGTTGGTATGGAGTTCCTTCAAATAATTTAGCACGATCATGTCCGTGTCTTTTTGGTTCCATTTTATTGTCACTTCATGTACGGTATTTGGGTCAATGAACCGAATGCCATAGTATCCATCTCTTTTCATTTCGAAAATCTTCATTTTGCGTTACCACACGAAATAATATTAGTGAGGATAATTAATTACAGTCAGTGACGAACGACCTGAGCTAGAGACTTAAAATACAGAGAAATAAATCACTTACAGACAATAGCAACTTACGAGGGATTTGTCGACTGCTTTTTGATTGAATAACTGAAATAATTATTCATTTGCAATCCACATTTCAATTCCATGGTGGAAATATTCTTTCTTGACTCGGAACATGATGCCCTCTAGCTCGAACGAGGTAATTTCGCTCTTGTACCACTGATGCAAATTGCACATTTGCATTTGTCGAAGCTTCTCCTCTTCTTTATTGACCAGAGGCTCCCCTCTTACATATATCCTTGGTTCTATATCTGGCACAGTGGACAACACCGGCGCATCGCCTGTCTGAATGGCTAGATATTGTTCAACACTGATACCCGCCGCTCTAGCGGCCTCTTTTTGTTGTTCGGCGGTTGGTATCATCTCCTGCTGCTCGGTACTCACCTTGAGCGGGGCTATCGATTGCACTGTCTGTTCACCGAGCTCTGGAACAGTTTTCCCGGTTTTTCTTTTGCTTGAGGAGCTTGACGACCCCTTTTTAAATGAGATTCAAATAGAGCGTTTGTATTCCGTTAGCGGGGTCTTCTTAGGGGGTGGTTCAAACTACTTCAAAAAGTGTTCTACTATTAACTCAGGTATTTTCTCCTTCGGTGCCGGTGGAGGTTTCGGTGCGAAGTGGTGCTGCACTTCTCTATCTGATATGCCCTGGTTTTCGGCGTCACTCCTATCCCAGGGTAACGTCGGCGGAATCTTCATGGGTTTATCTTTCTTTGCTTTCTTCTTCGGTGGACTCTGCTGACGGGACGTAGGTCGACTTGATCGTCGTGTTTGCCTTTGGGGTGGTTGTGTCTTCGGAGGCTCCGTCACTGGGGGAGCTGGTGGCGGACTCGGCTGACGCGGCGGAGTCACGCTATGCTCCATCTCGGGGAGGGGTTGTTCTGGACTCGGCTGATGCGGCGGAGTCGCGTTGTGCTCCATCTCGTGGAGGGGTTGTGGTGGACACGGCTGAGTCGCGCTGCGCTCCATCTTCGGGGGGGAGGGGGGGTTGGTGGTGAACTCGACGTCGCACGCGTTGGACTTGACACCTTTTCTGGAAATATGATGCCTTGTTTTCTCCATAGATAGACACCACTTTGTTTGGCTTCTCTGAGGGTCTGATGCCCTTCACCTCCATGAATATCAAGGAATAGTTCTTGATATGCTGACACAACTTCAACCACCCCGACACAAGCATAGCAAGTTGGAATCGGATTGCCGTGGTAGGTTGCTTCAGGTGGATTCGGTAAAGCATAGCCGTCCGCCACCTTAATGGATATATTGTTCATTTTGAAGACTAGCTCGCAAAGTTTCATCTCTTTGATATCATCCACAGGGTAGTGACCATTATCGACCCCCGTGGAGCCCACGCTTCTTTTCTGCATAGATGGGACGGTACAATCCAATGCTGGATCTATTGGTGGATCTTGAGTGGACGTCCTTAGCTGCAGTTGCTTGCTAAGTGACTCGCACTTCTCCTGCGTCTGCTTGATAGCTTGTTCCAGCAAAGCAAAACGGTCTGTTACCTGTGCCTTCTTTATTGAACGGCTTCCATAACTCTCATTAAACTCTGCAAACCCCTCATACCACGCGTTCGGCCCGGGTGTTCAGGATTCTGGATGGTGCGTGTAAGCTCGTCGTTCTCTCTGTCGGCTTGAAAATCCCCTTTCTAGCATCAGCAACTGCATCCAGTAGCTCCTTATCGGCTCCTTTAAGACTTGCCTTTACAATTACCTTCTCTGTCTTTGGGTACAACTTTCCACCATGCCCATAAAACCAAGTCCTGCACCTCGATGGAAAATACATTGGTTCTGGAATGACCCCTGCATCTGTTGGATATGTGCCCTAGAGAAAAATTAATAAAGATATTTGTCACATATCCGTTTTGTTCATAATACGTTTTATACTATGCTATAACTGTATTACTTGGAAATACTAATATAGGTGTAGTATAAAACATGGTCCGTAGTTTAACTCGGGTAAACTATCTCATTGGGAAATTGATTGATCAAGCTTTCCTGATCATGGTGACACTTAAGTCCATTGACAATGAGGTCATATCATTAAGGGGAATGATGTGATGGACGTACAACCACCTAAAGTATTGCAATGTGATCGAGTCACATAGTTCAGCGTTGCTATGACTTTGTAACGTATGGCTTAGTCCTTAGACCGTAATGATCATACGTAATCACGATCTATGAGGAGACTTTGATATGTATCCCACCGCCTGACTGAAATATGCTGGCTATAACGGAGCACTTTGGGTATTGCGAAATAGATGGTTGATGAGTATGTTAATAGATCAAAGCGCGATTTGTCAGTCCTTGTGACAGGACAGGTACTCTGGGCCCACTCGATGATATTGCATCAACACCTTGCAAGGACGTGACTAGGTCACAAGAGATGCAATGATCATGGACGAGAGAAGTTGTTTGTTGTGAACGAGATGTGAACACGGTATGTGGGATACCGACGATCAAACCTCGGACAAACAAAGTACCGCAGCACAAAGGGATTACGTCGTATCGTTAACGGTTTCCAAAAGCGATCGAAGTTCATTCGATGGAAGCGCAGGGGCTGTCAAGGATTGTAACCAGGTCCAACTGACTAGTCATTGGTCAATGAGAAGAGTCTCGACCATGTCTTCTGTTTCCCGGACCGTTAGGGTGTTACACTTAAGGGCAATCGATGCATAGGACAGTTACGGGTCAATCGGTGAAATAGGAGAAATCACTGGAATAGTTCCGGAGGAGGACGGAATGGTTTCCCGACATTTTTAATAATGGTTTTTATTATTTAATTATCTGAATTAAATATTTAAAACATATTAAATAAATTAAAAATGGGAAAAAGGCTATATGGGCGCATGGGGCCCATTAGGGGAGGAGGGGGTTCCCCCCCTTGGGCTTGGCGCCAAGGGTGGGGCCCATCCCCCCCCTTGGCCGGCGCACCTCCCCCCCTTGGGGGTTTAGTCCCACATGGGGGAGGGGAGGAGGATCACACCCCCCCCCTTGGACTATATAAGGAGGGGTAGACCCCCCTTTTCCCAACACACCAAAATCTCCTTCTTTCTCCTTCTCCTTCCCGGAAGTAGACTCCCCTTGTTTGGAGTCTGCACCAGGATTGGAGTTCTCCACCATAAGGCAGGCCGTCGCTCTGCCGGAGTCGGGATCCGTAGCCATCTTTCTTCCGCTGCTCGCCTGGTTCGGGGCCCGGGAGGAACATCGATTGTACCGTACGTGTATAATCTCTTCGAGGAACTACACCTGTGGTGCTACTTCGTCGCTGGAGGTTTACCGGGAGTCATCCTCGCCGGTGGTGGTCTTCAACACGACAGGGAGGTCGTAGTTCTGAGTCTACGCCAAGCACGTTCGCAAGAACGTTTCCCTCTTTCGGTCTTCAAAGGTATGAACATCGATTCCCTCCGTTACTTTACATCGCCATAGCATAGATCTTGGGTTCGGGTACCGTAGGTGTGGAAAAATTTGTGTTTTCTGCCCCGTATCCCAACAGTGGTATCATGAGCTAGCTATGCGTAGATGTATTGTACGGATAGAACACATCTAGGATGTGGGCATCGAATCTTCATTCGTTACCCTCCCACGTGTACTCATTTAGCGTTGCGGCAATGTTTGATGAAGCGGCCCCCGACCGACCTTACGCGTTTACGCGAGACTGGTTCCACGCTTGACATATTGCTTGTACCATATAAAGTGGCTGGGGGGTGTCTGTCTCTCTGCATTAGCGATGCGAAGATGTTTGCAATGGAGGGCCCCGACAGGGGTGTAATAGAGACGGATGGGAGACGGTGTTGTGGCATGTTTTTCGCAGGATAGAAACGGTTCTCTCTCTCGAAACCCCTAGCATCCACGTAAAACTTGCACAAGCTAAAGTAGAAAGGCGTTTAACTTTGCTTTGCATGAAGGGGGATCATAGGTTGTATGATTTACAGTTTTACTTCCTGTTTTATGCTAGTATGCTAGATATATCGACGGTAGCACGAAACAGGACCATCTCTCACAATACCAACATTGTGTTCTCCCTTGGTGGGCACCGCCTGGAAGGTTCTCCCATATGGCTTGATGCTCTGTACATACCAGAGTTGTCCTACATATTAAACGGAGTTCGCATGAGGTTGGGTTCGGCAAGCCTAGCATATGCAGATATGGCCTTGCTGAACAGCTAACATCAAGGTTCGATTGGCAGGCTTGACGTATGTAGATGCGGGCCTGGAACACAGAAGACCGAAAGGTCGAGCACGAGTCACATGCCTGATGTGATTGGGTTAGAGGCCTACCTGGTTCGCATACTTATGGCCGTGACGATCGGGGGAGGTATGGGGGCTGGGATTGTGTAATCACTTAGTTAAATTGAGAGGTGTTTATCTAAGTGGGAGCTTTCTAGAATTTTGAGATTAAATTGAAACTCCACATTATGAAAAAAAGTCTAAGTATGTATCCTTGTGAATCAACCTTGTAGATGGCAGCACCTCGCCCCTCGTTCAACTTAGGATCATTCCTAGAGAAAGATAAGCTAAAAATAGATGGGACAAACTTCACCAACTGGTTCCGCACCCTAAGGATTCTCCTCGTTCCCCTCAAAATGGCATACGTACTAGAGGACGCGTTAGGTGACGCACCAGCAGATGATGCCAGTCAAGACGAGAAGAATGTCTATCTCTCCAGGACTGATGATTACAACCTTGTCCAGAGTGGCATGCTGTACTCCATGTAGGCTGAGCTGTAGAAACGCTTTGAGAGGATGGGTGCATATGAGATTATCACCGACCTCAAGGCGGTCTTCGCACCTCAAGCCAGGGCTGAACGGTACGAGGCTTCTGAAGCCTTCTTCTCAGCAAAGATGGACGAGCACGGCAGCGTGAGTGAGCACGTAGTCAAAATGTCTGGCTACGTTCAGCGCTTGAATGCGCTGGAATGCCAGATTCTAGATGAACTTGCTGTTAATAGGGTGTTGCATTCGCTTCCCCCTAGCTACAAAGGCTTTGTGCTGAACTACAACATCAGGGGATGACCAAAACCCCTTGTGAGTTGTTCGCCATGTTGAAGAGCGCCGAGGTTGAGATCAAGAAGGAGCACGCCGTCTTCATGGTCAACAAGACCACTGAATTCAAGAAGTCAAGCAGACGGGAGAAGGCCAAGAGAGGTGGCCCTAAGAGGGATGGAAAGTCAGTTGCCGCTCCTCCCAAGGCACCCAAGCCTAAACTCGGAGTGGAGTGCTTCTACTGCAAGGGTGAAGGTCACTGGAAACGCAACTGTCCCAAGTACCTAAAGGACAAGAAGGCTGGCAAGGTCGCCAAGAGAGAAGAAGGTATATTTGATATACATATTGTTGATCTTCTCTTGACAAGCGCCGGGAACACATCCTGGATATTTGATACAGGATCTGTCGCTCATATTTCTTATTCCATTCAGGGACTAAGGAATAGGAGACGCTTGCTCAAAGATGAAGTGACGATGCGCGTGGGGAATGGCTGCCGGATTGAGGTCTTGGCGGTCGGCAAGAAGCATCTTAGTCTCCCTTCGGGATTGGTTTTAGTTCTGAATAATTGCTACTATGTACCCGCGTTGAGTGTGAACATCGTTAGTGGCTCTTGCTTGACGCGAGACCACTATTCTTTTAAGTCTGATACAAATGGTTGTTCGATTTATAAGGATGAAATGTTTTATGTTCACGCACCAGAGTTTCATGGTTTATTCGTACTTAATCTCGATGGTGACGTGTGTCACATTAAAAATATTGAGGCCAAAAGATTGAAGAATGATGAAGATCACATGATGATGTGGCATTGCCGACTTGGTCATATTGGTATAAAACGCATGGAGAAGCTCCATAAGGATGGACTTCTTGAGTCATTGGATTTTGGATCCCTTGATACATGTGAACAATGCCTCATGGGCAAAATGACAAGGACTCCATTCAATGGCGTAATGGAACGTGAGGATGTCTTATTGGGGATCATACACTCGGATGTATGTGGACCCATGAACGTCCCCACTCGCAATGGTCTTCGTTACTTCATGACCTTTACTGATGACTTGAGTAGATATGGGTATATTTACTTGATGAAGCACAAGTCTGAAACCTTTGAAAAGTTCAAGGAATTTCAGAATGTGGTCGAAAATCAACTCGGAAGAAAAATCAAGCACCTTCGATCGGATCGAGGTGGCGAGTATTTGAGTCACGAGTTTGGCAATCATCTGAAGTCTTGTGGCACAGTACCACAGCTTACGCCGGCAGGCACACCTCAGAGAAACGGTGTGGCTGAGCGACGTAATCGAACCCTATTGGATAGTGTACGATCGATGATGTCTCATACTGATTTGCCTGTGTCATTCCGGGGGTATGCATTAGAAACTGCCGTTCATATTCTTAATAGGGCACCATCCAAATCCGTAAAGACAACACCATTTGAAGAATGGCATGGCACAAAACCTGAGTTCTCTCACCTAAAGATTTCGGGTTGTGAGGCTTATGTTAGGAAACTACAGCCTGACAAACTTGAATCCAAGGCGGATAAGTGCATCTTTGTGGGCAATCCCAAGGAAACTTGTGGATACACCTTCTCCAACAAGTCTGGCAGCAAAACGTTTGTTGCCAAGATGGGACACTTTCTTGAGAAGGAGTTTCTCACGAAAGAGTTGAGTGGGAGGAAAATAGACCTCGATGAAGTGACTGACCAATCACTCCAATTGGAAGAAACGGCTACGGAAATTGTTCTGGAACCATCTTCCACAGTGGGAGCTGAAGAGAATGGCCAGAACGACATTCATAACAATCATGACATTAATGATGATCATGATGAGAATGAAGAGGAACCTTTTATGCCCCGTAGGTCATCAAGAGTCCGTCAACCTACTGAGTTTTACGGACATCTTGTGAATGCAATCTCGGCTGATGAGTTGGATGAACCTACAAGTTACAAAGAAGCAATGGAGGGACCCGAGTCCGAGAAATGGCTTGAAGCCATGAAATCCGAAATAGACTCCATGTGCACCAACAAAGTATGGACTTTGGTGGATATTCTCGAGGACCGCAAGGCCGTCGAGAATAAATGGATTTTCAAGAAAAAGACTGACGCAGACGGAAACGTATCTGTCTACAAAGCTCGACTTGTCACGAAGGGTTTCCGACAAATTCAAGGAGTTGACTACGAGGAGACTTTCTCTCCTGTAGCGATGATAAAGTCTATTCGGATCCTACTAGCAATAGCTGCATATCATGATTACGAGATATGGCAGATGGATGTGAAAACTGCATTCCTAAATGGCAACATTGAGGAAGAGTTGTATATGATGCAACCAGAGGGGTTTGTCGATCCAAGGAACGCTAGTAAGGTTTGCAAGCTTCAACGGTCCATCTATGGGTTGAAGCAAGCATCTCGGAGCTGGAATCCTCAATTTGACGAGGTCATTAAAGCTTTTGGATTTGTCCAAAACGTCGAAGAGTTCTGCGTCTATAAGAAACTGAGTGGGAGCTCTGTAGCATTCCTTGTGTTATATGTAGATGACATATTACTAATAGGGAACGATAATAAATTCTTAGAGGAAGTGAAGGAATATCTGAATGGGCAATTTTCCATGAAGGACCTAGGTGAAGCTGCGTACATATTGGGGATTAAGATCTATAGAGATAGACCTAATCGACGGTTGGCCTTGAGTCAGAACACTTATATTGACAAGATTTTGAAAAGGTTCAAAATGGATGACTCCAAGAGAGGTCTCTTGCCAGTTATAAAAGGTGTCAAATTAAGCGTGACCCAATGCCCAACCACAGCAAAAGAGAAAGAGGAGATGTCCTCAAAGCCCTATGCCTCAGCCATAGGTTCTCTCATGTATGCTATGTTATGTACCAGACCGGATTTAGCGCTGGCCATTAGTATGACTAATCGCTACCAGAGTAACCCGGGAATGGCTCACTAGACAGCAGTAAAGAATATCCTTAAGTACTTAAGAAGAACCAAGGATCTCTTTCTCGTTTATGGAGGAGTTGATGAGGAGCTCACCGTAAAAGGTTACGTTGACGCAAGCCTCGGCTCATACCTAGATGACTCGAAATCCCAGACAGTATATGTTTTCATGTCGAACGGTGGCGAGATTAGCTGGAGGAGCGGCAAACAGTCAGTCGTCGCTCAATCTTCAATGGTGTCGGAGTATATTGCCGCTTGCGAAGCATCAAACGAGGCGTTGTGGCTGAAGAAGTTCGTGATCGAGCTTGGCGTCTTTCCCAGTTGCACTAACCCCGTGGGGATCTTCTGCGACAACACGGGTGCCATTGCTAACGCGAAGGAGCCAAGAACTCACTCTACAGCCAAGCACATCCTCCGAAAGTTCCATGTGACGCGAGACTACGTCAGGGATGGACACACTAGGATTCACAAGATACATACGGATCTGAACGCAGCAGACCCGATGACTAAACCTCTTCCACAGGGCAAGTTTGAAGAACACCGAGAGACCATTGGTGTTAGATACATACCTGATGTAGACTAGTGTAATTTGTACTCTAGTGCAAGTGGGAGACTGTTGGATATGTGCCCTAGAGACAAATTAATAAAGATATTTGTCACATATCCGTTTTGTTCATAATACGTTTTATACTGTGCTATAACTGAATTACTTGGAAATACTAATACAGGTGTAGTATAAAACATGGTCCGTAGTTTAACTCGGGTAAACTATCTCATTGGGCAATTGATTGATCAAGCTTTCCTGATCATGGTGACACTTAAGTCCATTGACAATGAGGTCATATCATTAAGGGGAATGATGTGATGGACGTACACCCACCTAAAGTATTGCAATGTGATCGAGTCACATAGTTCAGCGTTGCTATGACTTTGTAACGTATGGCTTAGTCCTTAGACCGTAATGATCATACGTAATCACGATCTATGAGGAGACTTTGATTTGTATCCCACCGCCTGACTGAAATATGCTGGCTATAACGGAGCACTTTGGGTATTCCGAAATAGATGGTTGATGAGTATGTTAATAGATCAAAGCGGGATTTGTCATTCCTTGTGACAGGACAGGTAGTCTGGGCCCACTCGGTGATATTGCCTCAACACCTTGCAAGGACGTGACTAGGTCACAAGGGATGCAATGATCATGGACGAGAGAAGTTGTTTCTTGTGAACGAGATGTGAATACGGTATGTGGGATCCCGACGATCAAACCTCGGACAAACAAACTACCGCAGCACAAAGGGATTACGTCGTATCGTTAACGATTTCCACAAGCGATCGAAGTTCATTCGATGGAAGCGCAGGGGCTGTCAAGGATTGTAACCAGGTCCAACTGACTAGTCATTGGTCAATGAGAAGAGTCTCGACCATGTCTGCTGTTTCCCGGACCGTTAGGGTGTTACAGTTAAGGGCAATCGATGCATAAGACAGTTACGGGATCAATCGGTGAAATAGGAGAAATCACCGGAATAGTTCCGGAGGAGGACGGAATGGTTTCCGGACATTTTGAATATTCAAAATAAAGTTTAATTGTTTTAATAATGTTTTATTATTATTTAATTATCTGAATTAAATATTTAAAACATATTAAATAAATTAAAAATGGGAAAAGGCTATATGGGCCCATGGGGCCCATTACGGGAGGAGGGGGTTCCCCCCCTTGGGCTTGGCGCCAAGGGTGGGGCCCATCCCCCCCCCCCCTTGGCCGGTGCACCTCCCCCACCCCTTGGGGGTTTAGTCCCACATGGGGGAGGGGAGGAGGATCACACCCCCCCTTGGCCTATATAAGGAGGGGTAGACCCCCCTTTTTCCATACAACAATTGATCTCCTTCTTCTTCCTTCTCCATTTCCGGAAGTGGACTCCCCTTGTTTGGAGTCTGCACCAGGATTGGAGTTCTCCACCATAAGGCAGGCCGTCGCTCTGCCGGAGTCGAGATCCGTAGCCATCTTTCTTCCGCTGCTCGCCTGGTTCGGGGCCCGGGAGGAACATCGATTGTACCGTACGTGTATAATCTCTTCGAGGCACTACACCTATGGTGCTACTTCGTCGTTGGAGGTTTACCGGGAGTCATCCTCGCCAGTGGTGGTCTTCTACACGCCAGGGAGGTCGTAGTTCTGAGTCTACGCCAACCACGTTCGCAAGAACGTTTCCCTCTTTCGGTCTTCAAAGGTATGAACACCGATTCCCTCCGTTACTTTACATCGCCATAGCATAGATCTTGGGTTCGGGTACCGTAGGTGTTAAAAAATTTGTGTTTTCTGCCCCGTATCCCAACAGCATCAAGCAGCCTCTTCTCAAATGCATCCCTCTTAGGCGCCACGGACTTTTAGCCACCTGTCCCCATGGTATGGAAAATCTTTTTTTTCTCAGCATTCTTCTTGTTTACTTCCGACTGATTCCTTGTACTCCACAAATTTGTCCCAGTGAGCTTCTAACTTCGCTGGTGCTCCAGTGAAAATTGGAGTCTTCTTATCATTAGCGACGTATTTCTCCCATGTCTTTATCTTCCAACTTTGGAATTGCGTGGCCATCTTCCTAAGAGCAGCATGCTTGACTTTGTCCACAACTTCTGGTTTCAAATCATCTGGTAGGGTGAAATATGATATGACCTTATCCCAAAGCTTGTCTTTTGCTCTATCGCTGACAAAAGTCTTGTCACCTTCATTTGGCTGATGCCATTCTTGAATGCTGATCGGGATTTGGTCTCTAACAACTACGCCGCATATAGATGTCCATTTCTTCACGTGAGCTAGAGGAGCAGTCGGCTCTCCACTCTTACTGACCTCATCGATGTTGTAATTTACACCATCCCGCGGCAATTTGGCTGGGCCACGTTTTGCTTTGCTTGAAGAAGATTTGCTCGATCCGGATTGCTAAAAGAAGATAGATTTGTTAATTGATTGGTGAAAAATCCATTATTAGTATATTTAATGATCACCAGATGCCTTATATAGTTATATATATACCTCGGCGGACTTTGTTGTTAATTGAAGATCATTTTCTTCGTCTCTAATTTCCTTGAAAATTCCCTCATCGGAATCGTTCAGATATTGTGAGCCGTCATCATGAGCATCGGCGTCGGCGGTCATTTCGTACATATTGTCTTCCTGCTCTCTTCCGCTATTGAACATCGCCCATAGCTTAACTAATATCAACGAGATGCAGAAAAAGATAAAACAATAATACTAGAATACTAATCCAGTTCAACATCTCGAATAAACAAGATATGTATATAGAAAGTACATCTCAACTAGTCAAGTTCACATGCAACAATAATATTAGAATAATAATCCAGTTTACATCTCGAATAATCCAGTTCACATAGGCAACAATAATATATCGATCACTACTACTACATATATTGAATAGAGTAAATGACGTCGGCCCCGGCTGGCGGTGGACACCCAAAGAGAAGGAACCATCACCCACTCGTAGCTAGGGTGAGATCCCTGATGAACCTGCCACAAACTGGAGTACCCGGCGTCCAACGCCACCATGTAGCGACGGACGTGCTCGTCCTCCTCCCTGAAATGCTGACGTACAACCTCCCCGGAGGCCGCCTCCTTCCGCACTGACTGTGGCCCACGCGACCGCCACCAGAGAAGATCCGGGTCGACGACAAGACCAGAATTCCTCACTAAGCGCCGCACCCCGGAAACCACCTCCAAGTGCCAGCCCGGCGGAGCCCAGTCCCGGACATTTCGCATCCCGTCAAGAAGCCCGGCGGCGCGACGGTAACGAGGGTGCGGGCCCGGCATCGTCACCGAAAACGTATTAATGAAACTAGAAAAAATGCACAACATTATATAAACAATATGTACTAACAATACTCACAATATTACAATACATAAGTTTTTTTTAAATACATTTTTGGCGCCTAGCATATATATACTTCACTACAAGGCTTACAACAAAAAAATTTATCTAGGAAAAATGTTGATCTAGCAAAATGTTGATCTAGCAAAAATGTTCATATAGCAAAATTCTCATCTAGCAAAATGTTCATCTAGCAACATGTTCATCTAGCAAAAATGTCCATCTAGCAAAAGGATCATCTAGCAAAAATGTTCATCTAGCAAAAATGTTCATCTAGCAAAATGGTCATCTAGCAAAATGTTCATCTAGCAAAATGCTCATCTAGCAAAATCTTCGTCTAGAAAAAATGTTCATGTAGCAAAATGTTCATCTAGCAAAAAAGTTCATCTAGCAAAAATGTTCATCTAGCAAAAATGTTCATCTAGCAAAATGCTCATCTAGCAAAATGTTTGTCTAGAAAAAATGTTTATGTAGCAAAATAGTTCGATCTAGCAAAAATGTTGATCTAGCAAAAATGTTGATCTAGCAAAAATATTGATCTAGCAAAAAATTACATGGTTGATTATTTGTTTTTAGATTTGGTCTAGCTTTATAATAGTTCTAGCAAAGTGGAGACCTTTAACACCGGTTGGTATAACAAACCGGTACTAAAGCTATATATTTTATATTAGTTGATTATTTGTTTTTAGATTTGGTCTAGCTATTATAATAGTTCGATTTTTTTAATGAATCCTTTTTCTTTAGATTAAAATATAATTATAAACATTGTGTTAGTGGCAGTGGTTTTCAAATTTAAATAGTTTCAAGTTGAATTTTTTACAAATACTAGTTTGTGAAATACTTTGTTAAATAGTCAAAATAAATCATTAAATGCATAAAAAATAGAAAATAAATTTAGAAAGATTTGAAATTTTAGTATGTGGCTTTGAATGGTTCATAATGAATGCACAGAAAGTCTTGAGTTGAAATAAGTTAGAAAAATGAAATGCCTTTGTAACAGATGAGTTTTTGTCTGAAACCCTCGTACTTCGAAAGAGATGGTCCAGCTTGTACATGAAGTGCATCCAGTTTTTGCCGTCACCCTCTCAACTTTTGCACACATGTTATGTGGGTCAAATGATGATACCATGCCAATTTTCAGCCTTTTATGAGTTCATTTGTAGTGCTTTCCAATTTCAGGGTCATTTAGCTCAAAATAAATCATTAAATGCATGAATAATAGGAAATGAATTTAGAAAGGTTTGAAATTGCAGTATGTGGCTTTGAATGGTGCATATTGAATGCACAAAAAGTCTTGAGCTGAAATAAGTTAAAAAAATGAAATGACGTTGTAACAGATAAGTTTTCGTCTGAAACCCTCCTACTTCGAAAGAGATGGTCCAATTTGTACACGAAGTGCATCCAGTTTTTTTCGTAACCCTCTCAACTTTTTCACACATGTTATGTGGGTGAAATGATGATACCATGCCAAGTTTCAACCTTTTCTGAGTTCATTTGTAGTGCTTTCCAATTTCAGGGTCAGTTAGCTCAAAATAAATCATTAAATGCATGAAAAATAGCAAATGAATTTAGCAAGGTTTGAAATTTTAGTATGTGGCTTTGAATGGTGCATATTGAATGCACAAAAAGTATTGAGTTGAAATAAGTTAAAAAATGAAATGCCTTTGTAACAGATGAGTTTTTGTTTGAAACCCTCGTACTTCGAAAGAGATGGTCCATTTTGTACACGAAGTGGATCCATCTTTTGCCGTAACCCTCTCAAATTTTGCACACATGTTATGTGGGTCAAATGATGATACCATGCCAAGTTTCAACCTTTTCTGAGTTCATTTGTAGTGCTTTCCAATTTCAGGGTCATTTAGCTCAAAATAAATCATTAAATGCATGAAAAATAGCAAATGAATTTAGAAAGGTTTCAAAATTTAGTATGTGGCTTTGAATGGTGCATATTGAATGCACAAAAAGTTTTGAGTTGAAATAAGTTAAAAAATGAAATTCCTTTGTAACAGATGAGTTTTCGTCTGAAACCCTCATACTTCAAAAGAGATGGTCCAGTTTGTACACGAAGTGCATCCAGTTTTCTCGGTAACCTCTCAACTTTTGCACACATGTTATGTGGGTCAAATGATGATACAATGCCAAGTTTCAACCTTCGCGTGCGGGCGGCCGAGCCTCCACGCCGCAACGTCGTACGCGCGTGCGGCTGAAGATGCATGGTAGAACGTGTCGAGCCACACGCGCTCGTTGTTGGTGCAGGTGATCACCGCCGTTTATGTGCCGTCAAGGCGCCCGCGAACACCGTGGTAGCGGGGGTGGATTCGGCAGAGGGGCGGCATGGTGGCGATGGCGCGGAAGGGGAAAGAATACGTGCACGAGAAGAGAACTAGTGGCAACTGGCCTTGCGTGGAGTCCTCTTCCACGCGCTTTTAACTATACAAGATTCTGAATCGAACCAATTGTGACACCCTGGTTTTTGGCCCTCTTTCTTTGCAATTTCTTTTGCTGGTTTTCTAGATTTGGGTTTTATTTGCCTGAGTTTGTCAGCTCCTTTGGCCTTGATCACTTGGTCCTAATTTTTCTTCCTAGTCCAAGTGACCTCCAAACCTCTCTACCTCATGGCTATGATCAGGCTTTGATCATCCATGCCCTTGCCACATTTTTATTTCTCAAGAAATTCCTTTTTCATTGATGGAATTAGCTCTTTTCCCCCTCTTTATTGAAGCTAGCCTCACCTTTGCTATTCCTTTTGCCTTGAAACTTTTTGTGCTGGACAATGGGATCATGCCTCATGATTCTATGCAAAAACATAAGAAAGTTCAGCACAAAATTATCCCTGTAGAAATTCATTTCCAATTCTGGTCAAGAGGGCACTTTTTTGAAGGAAGTACCTGGAAACTTGGTCAATTGGCTCTGGACTTTTTACCACTTATACTCCTTCCTAAACATAGCTGGCACACCAAAAATCAGCCCCAATCTCCCAGCCATTTGACCTGCAGAATGCTTCAAAGTTTCCTGCAGAATCTTGATTTTGAAGCTAGCATCCACAGCAGACCTCCCCTTGACCATCCAATACCACACATAAGCTACTGGACGCCTAATACACGCCACAGACACCCTTGGCGAGCAGTGGCTGCCCCCAGTGCACGCGTGCACAGGGTGAGCGCGTGCACTGCCTACCATAGGCGTGCTCTGGCCGTGGCCGAGCTGTCGCCGTCGAGGGCATGCCTCGCCCAGCGAGCCTGCGGCCACGCCCTCGTGTCCGTAGCGCCCAGTGGTCCTCCGCATGCCACCTAGATCCACCCAAAGTTACGCCGCCCACCGGAGACCTCTTCATCGCCGCCCCAGTTCGACAGAGGTGCACGCGGGATGGTCACTGTGGCACGCATGCCTCCGCGAGGCCCGCGTCGTCTCCTGCGCGTCCCGAGCCTCACCGCAAGCACGCGCAACGCCTGACCCGGGCAAAGCTGCGCCGCCTGCCGCCTAGCTCCTCGATGCAAGGCCGCCGCAGCGGCCATGGATGACACGACCCGTCGCACCGCCGATGCAGAACCTCGGGGTCCGCCCGCACGCGTGTAGACCGTCTCCAGAACCTCCTGAACATGCCGGAGTCTCCCAAGCTTATCCACGCGCACATAGTGCTCCAATTCATCTCTGTCCGGCGGCATCCGCGATTGAATCTTGACATAGCCTATAAAACTCGAGCCCCTCGTTGCTTCTGGCCATCCTATCCACCCCCACCTCCCTCTAATCGAGCACAACGCCAAGCAGCGCCCTTCGGGGAGGCCCCTGGCAGTGGATCTCACCGGAGCCCTGCCGTGAGGACTCCATCGTTGCCAGCCGCCTCCGGTACTCCCCTAGACCCTCCCTTGCCTCCCATAGACTCTCCTCCCGCTGGTGGTTCTAACCAGACACTCGCCGTGGCAACCGTGCAGGTTCACCCAACCCTGACGAGGCCCCTCCGTCGCCAGAATCTTGAGAAGAGCCCCACGGCTTCGCCTAGACGCCGTTCGCCACGATTCGGGTACGACCATGCTCGCCGTGACCTCCTCCATCGACTGGTGTAGGCTAGCACCACCAGCAGGGCCTCACCGCCGTTGAAATCCATCGCCGGAGCCGTCGGGCCCTGCCTCCCCATCTTTCTCTGTTGAACTGACTGGCAGGCCGCACCTTCCAGTGACCCAGCCCTCGCCCAAACCCTTTTTCAAGTGGAGGCTCCCCGCAGAAGTACGCCTTCGACGTGGCCCTCTAGAGAAATTCCTGGAAAATTCATTTAAAATCATTTAAAATGAAATTTTGACCAAACTTTGACTACTAATATCTCCTCAACTACAAGGCCAATTGAGTTGATTCTTTTTTCTAAATTTTTGTCTTGAGCTCCTCTTCAAGTTGGCAAAGTTTGGGGGCTTGATTCTCTGTCTAGGTCCACTGGACAGAAAGTTTATGCACTTGACTTATTTTTCTTTGCCAATTGTTTTTATTTTCAGAAGGTGACCAAGAGCTTGTAGGAGACCAGGATTTCAAGGACACTCCATTTGACCAAGGCAAGCCACAACATTCTGATCTTGAGGAGCTTGAGATGCCATTTGATGATTTGGTTCATTTAATTTGAATTTTTGCCTTTAGTTTAATTGCTAATTAAATTAACCAAGCTATGCTAAGTTGAATTGTTATGAACATGCCATGTCCACTGATCATTTCCATACCACCCAAGTGCATATTATCACCTTGCTAATTTTGTCATGCTTATGCCGGTAATTGTTCATGTCTTGATCATGTTCATACTTGAATGCCCATGTTCATTTAGTTCATACCATGCCATGTTAGTTGTTGCACTTGCTTGATGGTAGAATTATGTTCATCCCATGTTACTATGTACCTTTCTTTTTGCAAGAACAAATTGTTGGAATCTGATGAACATAATATAACCGTTGACCAAGTGCCATCGAACTGGGCTTTATTCGTGCAGCCACATTTGTCTGTATGGGCAGGCCTTAGCTTGGGCTATCGTTGTGCCTTCTACGAGTATCACCAAAGAGGGGAGGTTATGCACGCACGCTACCCTGATCAGGTGGGTGGTGATAATCTCGACATCCAGAGTTATTTACCAGGGGGTCCCTACGGGGGGGGACAAAGTTTATGGACCATGCGATGGTTAGGTCCATGTAATGGCCAGTGTCGGAAGGACACAAGGATACCCAAGACAGTATGTCGGTGATACCGTAGGGAGCTTACGCGGTAGGAAAGTTTCGTTGGAGAAGTCCTAGCTCACTCTTGCGGGACGAGTTCCAAGGATCCTGTGGGACAAGTTCCGGGTTGCTGGGCGGAAGAAGAACTCAATGATGTGGGTAACGTGCAAAAACTCTGCAGAGTCACAAATCTATTCGAATAGCCGAGTCCTCGGTCATGGGACACAGTTCGTACTAGGTCACACGATGGTCAACACAAACTGGTATAATAATAATCATTATGCTGAAAGGTTGGACCGGTTGGGTAGCCATGCGATGACTCCTAATCGGTGAGTGGTCATGCGACGACCCGTATAATGTTGGGTCATGAGATGACCCCGATGCCGAGTCGGGATGACTCGGAGGTAAGCTGCACGATCACGCGATGATCGTGAGTTATGATTAATATTGCCCTAAGACTTAACTTGATATGTATCCATGCTCACCATGTTTACATTCTTGCCATGCTATTGTTTGTCCTGATGACTTGAATGTTGTGAGCTTGCAAGTACATTCAATGTACTGACCTGGCGTGTCATGCCAGATGCAGGAGAAGCCATACTTGAAGAGTTTGCTGTGTCGTACTTCGCGAACTAGGCTGTGTCCTAGCAGTGTCCCTGTGGAGTGGAGCTCCATCACCCCGTTATTCCACTGCCGTAGAGTTCTTCGTCAATCGTATCGAGGCCCCGAGTTGTGACATAAATAATGTTGATAGCATTGCCACAAGAGATGTTCCGCCATGCCTCATAGTAGTTTGTATCCCCCGAACCTTTGTACCTGTATAATTATTAATGAAGCGGTTGTTTCTGTATCAATATGTTGTGTATTGCCAGAAGACTTGATCTCTGGGCTGGCAATGGAAGGTAAACTGGTTGCTCTGAGCAGGGGTGCCACAAGATTGCTATCAGATCCACGCTGACTGTAGGACACGCTAGTTAGGCCGTGCGCTAGAGTAACGTTAGTCTAGGGTCTTGCTTGATCTGTGCACCTTGATTGATGCATTGGTTGATGCATGGCATGTAGATGCATTGGTTTTATTACTAATGGCTAACCCTGTGAGTTTAGATGGCACCCGTTCCATACCCCTTTGAGGACGATCCATCACCGACAGGCTTCCCGTCACTGCTCCGTCGAGTTTGGCTACGACTGTATCCACAGGGAGAAGACCCGGTGTTCCAGGTGTACCGTGAGAAGCTCGCTGATTTCGTGCACGAGTACCGCGCTGAGGTGTTCCTTTTCACGAGCTCAGCGATCGGTAGCCTTTCGCGTTCCGCGAAGGGAGGACCCGCTTCCACCCCAGAGCAGGCTATCCTCTATGCTTCACTTGATGCTCTCATCGACTTGCGTCAGCAAGAAGTCGGGATGCATGCTCACCCAGGTCTTTCTCACTACCCCACCCTGGCCCCCTCAGGGCAGGTTCTTTTTCCACTAGACTCGGAGTGGGACCGTACTGCCGTCCACCTCTCTCGCTATATGGTCGCTCAGTACAAGTTGATCATTAGTCTTGCAGAGGAGTTGGCTTGTTCCCGGGAGGCACTCGCCTCTATCAGTATTTCTCAGTCACCACCTCCCCCGCCTTCCACCTTTCTACCGGTGTCAGCTCCGCGCACTTCACCTTAACTCACACCGCAGACTCCAGCTGTTCTTGTAGTCGCTCGGTGCGAGACCCCAGAGGAGTGGGCCGCATGACTGCTACCCCTGCTACTCCTATGCTTAGACAACGTAGTCCTCCCCCTGATGGAGATTCTTGACGCCCCCACCCGCAGTACGATCCAGATCCCTAGTTCTGACTCTGAGGATAGCTCCGATGATTCCGCTGACTGCCAGTGCCCGCTTCACCACCACGACTAGAGTGAGGTCGAGTAGCAGTATGATCGCTTCTATCGTTATGCCATGCATGTTGTCAACTGTCGTGTGAGCAGTACTCGTTATGCTATACTCTACTAGTGTTATGTATGCTATGTAATGCTATTTATAATTATGAGGTTGCTTCGCCTTTCGTTCGGATTTCTGTTGATGTTGTTTCTGTATTTTCGTTTTGGTGTAGGTGACTCGGACGGACCCTTGCTCCCTTTTCTCGATAAATGGCACGACGCCTAGTTCTGTGCTGATTCCTGGTCGGCCGTCCGGGGTGGATGCCTCCTTCACATTTTCTCTGTCAACAACCGGCCCGTGTTCTGAGATGCTTCCCGGTTGTCTCGGACAGTTGTTGAGTTTATTTTCGCAGTGGAGACCCTATGTTCTGTGCTGTTTTCTCGGCCGTCTTAGGGGACCTCTGCTTTCTTTTTATCGCACTTGCTCCAAGTTCTGAGATGTGTTATGGCCGTCTTGAGAAAGAGGTTGAGTTATCCTAGTAATGTCCCAGATCTGTGTTGTCAAGACCGTTCTGGTGGCCGCTGGTTTATTCCCCAATCTTTACAAGGGTTCAGATAGTCACCGACCACCTCCTCTTGGTGTTTCGAGTTCTTTTCGCCTTGCCGTCACTTTGCTTATTTCCCCTTTTGTGGTTTCTCATGATATTGGTGCTCTATATTGGGAACGGATATAGGATGAGGCGAGGTGAAGGCAGCCACTCTGGTGACGACTACACCCCTCGTCGTCGATCCGCCAGGCAAGGTGGACTGTCACGCGAGCATCCACTACCTCATCCACCGCAGGCACCGACCCCACATCAAATAATGAGGATGTTTGAAGAAAGGAGGAATCAAGATCTCATGGAACTACTGAGAGGTATGCAGAACATTGTGGGGCAGAATCAGAATCAAGGGTCACGCTCCAAGCTATCCGACATTCAGCGCACCCGACCGCCGAACTTTGACCAAGCAACAGATCCCATTGAAGCTGATGACTGGTTGAGGAGCATGGAAAAGAAGCTAGAAATTGCTCGCTGTGATGAAGAGGACAGGGTTCCATTTGCCACCCATTACCTTGAGGGTCTGCCGCAGTTTGGCGGGACAATACCAGGGAGGTATGGCCTGGAGGAGAAGATATCACTTGGGAAAAGTTCAAGGAGAAATTCCGCACTTACCATATTCCCACTGGGGTGCTGAAGACCAAGCAAAGGGAATTTCTCGCCCTTGTTCAAGGCAGCATGATCATGACTGAATAGTTGAACAAGTTCAACCATCTGGCAAGATACTCTGTCCACGATGTGGCCACTGAAATAAAGGTGGACCGCTTCCTTGGTGGGCTCATCCCCACTCTTCGTTGTCAGCTCAGCATGCTGGACTTCCCAGACTTCCAGACTCTTTTCAACAAGGCACTCATAGCAGAACGTGAGTACAAGTCTGTCATCAAGCTCAAGGGTGCGTATGAAGACCGCAAGCCCAAATATGAATCTAAGAAGGCCCCTTATGAGCCATATGCCCAGAAACCACGTATGGTGCAGCCTGATCCCCAGCCCTCTCAAGCCAACTTCAAGCCCTCCTGGAACAATGGAACACCGCAACCAACAAGTCGGCAACCCAGGGAAAGCCTTACATCAGCAACCAAGTGAAGGAAGACTGCCTTCGCAATGACACCTGCTTTAATTGCGGAAAGCCAGGGCACTTTGCCAGACAATGCACAAACAAGATGGGAAAACCAGCACCACAAGTCAACAACATCGGGGGGCAGAACAACTATCGTCAGGCTCGAGTCAACCACGTCTCGGCCGAAGAAGCCCGCGAGTCCCCCGGCGTGTTCATCGGTATGTTCCCTATTAATAACATACCCGCAACTATATTATTTGATTCTGGGGCAACCGACTTGTTTATGTCGCGAAGTTTTGCCACCCAAAACAATTTTCTCATCTACCTTTTGGACAAAATCATGGTGGTCAAAACCCCTGGAGTTGTGCTCAAAGCAGACAGCATATGCAAGGGCCTGATAATGGAGATATATGGAGTGAAGTTCCCAACCTCTCTCATGCTGTTGGAATCCAAGTGGCTAGATGCAATCCTTGGAGTTGATTGGCTCACCGCACATGATGTTCGCCTCACCTTCAAGACCCGGATAGTGGAACTGGTCGATCCAGACGGGAAGTCAACCCGATTCACTGTTGTTGGAATGCCACACAAGAAGGAGATAGCAGTATGCCAGATCACCACCACAGAAATGGGCAAGATTCCAGTGGTTAGAGAATTCCCAGATGTGTTCCCAGAAGAATTACCGGGTATGCCGCCAGACAGGGAGCTAGAGTTTTCCATCGAGGTTGTCCCCAGGATATCCCCAATATACAGAAAGTATTAACGAATGTCGTCGACCGAACTGGTAGAGCTGAAGAAACAGCTGGATGAATTATTGCAGAAAGGGTACATTCTCCCCAACACCTCACCTTGGGGGGTCACCGGTATTGTTTGTCAAGAAGAAAGATGGCACCTTGCGGATGTGCGTGGACTACCGTCCCCTGAATGAATTCACCATCAAAAACAAATACCCGCTGCCCCGCATTGACGATCTATCCGATCAGCTGAATGGTGCCCGGGTATTTTCCAAGATAGATCTTCGTACCGGCTATTACCAGCTGAAGATCAGAAAGGAATACATTCCCAAGACGGCATTCACCACTAGATATTTCCTATATGAATGCACGGTCATGTCATTTGGCTTAACGAATACTCCAGCTTATTTCATGGGCATGATGAACAAGGTCTTCATGGACTTTCTGGAAAAATTTGTGGTGGTATTTATTGATGACATACTCATATACTCCAGAAGTGAAGAAGAACATAAGCAACATCTCCGTACAGTATTGGAATGACTGTGAGCTCACCGTCTTTACGCCAAGTTCAGCAAGTGCGAGTTTTGGCTAAAAGAGGTCGGATTTTTGGGGCACATCCTGACAGCTCGAGGAGTGGCCATGGATCCCAGCAAGGTGACTGATGTATTAAACTGGAAGCCACCAACCACAATGACTAAAGTTCGGAGTTTCTTGGGATTGGCGGGTTATTATCGCCGATTCATTGAAGGCTTCTCCAATATAGCCAAGCCCTTGACCGAGCTATTGAAGAAGAATCATAAATTGGTCTGGACCAAGGAATGTGATGACAGTTTCAAGAAGCTGAAGACGAAGTTAACCTCATCCCCCGTCTTGACCTTGCCAGACATCCACAAGGGATTCGACATATATTGCGATGCCTCCAAACGCGACCTTGGTTGTGTCCTGATGCAAGAGGTAAAGGTGGTAGCATATGCCTCCCGACGGCTACGCTAACATGAAGTCAATTACCCCACACATGACCTGGAACTAGCTGTTGTGGTACACGCATTGAAGATATGGAGGCATTATCTCATCGGCCAATGGTGTGAAGTATATACAGATCATAAGAGCCACAAATATATCTTCACGCAACCAGACCTCAACCTCAGGCAAAGAAGATGGCTTGAGCTGGTCAAGGACTATGATCTCGGGATTAATTATCACCCCGGGAAGGCTAACGTGGTCGCCAATGCCCTTAGCCGGAAACCCAGCTCGATGAACGCACTCTGGGAAAGGCTCCACCCAGGCTTGCGACAGAAGTCACCCACCTCAACCTGGTGTTATGTGACTCGATGGCCACGAATGTAAGGCCCGATATGCGGTACTTTTCTAGATCTAGATGTTTCCATCCAGATCCGGGGACGAAGCACATATCGGTCCCACCGCGACATATGACAATGTCACATGCCCCGGATTTCCAACATGATATCACAACATTACAACTACAAGGATACAACATCTCATACAATCGGCATACAACTTCCTTAATATAATACAACAGCGGAAGATACATGTCTGAGTACAGACTACAATCAAATGCCTAGTGGCAAAGAGAAATCATCGATCCCATAACCACACGGGTCCAAGCCCTCCGCCGGGATCCGCCGAACTAGTCGTCGTCGAGTATCCACGTGAAACGTCGATCACCATACCTGTTGTCGATCAAGAACCCTGAAAAGAGTATGGGGGTAGTATCATGAGTACAGAAGTACTCAACATCCAACTGTAGTGGTCAACTGACCCAGCAAGGACTTCATCACTCGTCATTCTAGGACAACTAGTAGTTTACGGTAAGGATGGGGTAAGTTGTGAGGTTGCTGCCACACTAGCATTTATGAAGTGGCTAACGATCTAGAGAGTAAGATAAGAAGCCAAGCATTCGATGAGGAATCGCCTCCAACAAGTCTGCTATCATCTACTTACGCAAGCATAACACCTATCCTATCCTTGTCCTCCTCTTCACATCCTGACGAAGAAGAATCAGTCAAGGCACACACATGTTGATCAATTTATATTAAGATTATCTCAGTTGTTGTTGTCTATGAACAAGGAGTAGGTCTCAAGTCGTCCATAACCGTGGACACGGCTTCTTGAAAAGATTTAACCATGCAGGGGTGTACCAACTGCCCATTACAAGGCTCCGCACGCACGCCCATCTCTCTCAGTTGCTACCCATCATAGGCAACCATTTTATGATTTAGTTCCAAGATATCTGAAACGACAGGTCCCTCTAACTAACAACGAAAAAATCCGGGAGGCCCCCGGGGAGTCGACACCCAATCCAAAAGCTGGCCACGCTCTTAGATCAGACTCTTCCATATGACGCATGTCGGATTGCCGGTAATTCTCACATGAGGCCGGGTCCTAGCTGATCAGGTGGACCAACAGAGAAACCATGTCTCTACTGGCCCAAGTCGGTTTAAAAGATACTCCCTCCGTTCCTTTATATAAGGTGTATTTGTTTTTGTGAAAGTCAAACGAGTACATGTTTGACCAAGTTTTTAGATAAATATATCAATATCCACAAAACCAAAATTTATGTCATTTAATTCATCATGATAAGTAGTTTCATATTTTATCTACTAGGTATTACATATATTAATATTTTATTTTATAATCTTGGTCAAACATTCAAATGGTTGACTTGCGCGGAAAACAATACACCTTATATTCTGGAATGGAGGGAGTATCTGCTAGGAGCGACCGAACAGATATATATGCATGGTTTGCAAATGGTAAATCAGCTTGGGCCACCTCTGGAAATGTTTAAAGCTATGTAGGTAAGAAAAGGGGACCCCATAAAATCCCACACGCGGTTAGGCACGCTCAGTCTTAGAACCAATACCCGGAACTCGGATCCTAGGTGACTCAAATGGAACAAAGCGTCGGGGCGGGATAGCCTAGACCTTCCATCCTTCGTTGAATATAGTCAACATTATAATAATCATATCATCAACAACAATATAATAATGTGACAGCCCAAACCAAGGAGTAACAGGGTAACATCGTAGCATCCTAAGCATGCATAATAAGCAGGGGCTGAGCAACGAGCAATAGTAACATAGCAGTACATGGTTTGCTGGGGAGGGACATGGCTGTATCGGTTTGAAAGAGGCTGTAAACATGTGGTAGGATCAAACATCGAACCTAACCTAGACTAGCATGAAAACCGCTTATTAAAATAGAATGGATCATAAGTAATGTAAAGTCCTTGCCTGTAGTTGATCGCAAGCTCGCATCGTCTCCGAAAGGTACCCGTGGAAGCACAAAAGACGGTAAACACCGGAAAGCAATCAACAAGCAAGCATCTATTACTACGAAGAAAACACAAGAAAGCATCAACAAGAAGTCAACATGAGACATCGCACCTACCGTCGAGAGCGGTTACTAACAGGTTAAGTGGACTATTCATCACACACGACGATACCGCACGTTTTCAAGGGTTCAAGTTGTTTAGCTACACAAGATGAGCAAAGGTTGTTAACATGGAATCTCACTCAAGCATGGCATAGCCCACAAACATGTTAAGAGGTGAAGCATAAGGTAAACTATCTATGCTAGTCAATTTAAGTGAGGCACAAACTAAACATGGCATACCACTAAGTGTCGCACGACAATTTAAGTAATTGGTACTGTTCTGTCCTAAACCATATTTTATGTTGGTTAACAATAGAAAATAATACTATAAACACAAATTACACGAAAAACTAATCAAGTTACATGTAAAGAACACCCCAAACGGAGTTACGGTTAAAAAGATACAAGCAAAACAAGTTTGGAACACAATCTGCCAACATCAGGAAGCACACTTTAAAGCAATGCATAAAAAGGATAATGAATGCAAACATGCTCACAAATTACATGCAACTAAAGTAGACATGGCAGGGAAGTCATGGCAAAAGGACTCATGCAAAAAGGCATCATGAACAACTAGTTATAGCCCATGCAAAATGCAATAAAACATTAATGGTCTAGGACTTAGTGAAGATCAGGAAAACATGACAGAACCTGTTATTTTCATGCTGTATAAACAGGGTAACTATATGAAAATGTATAGCAATATGACATAGCAATATATGAGCATGAATTAGACATGATGATGATCAGGTACAAACAAGAATCATGGTCATAGGCATAACAGATCAAAAGATATTAAGCATGCAACATGGCATCGGAAAGTTAATACAATAACTATGACCAGAAATGCTAACATTAGGATAGCAACTTTGGATCTCAACATAACTATGACCAGAAATGCTAACATTACAATGCAATACATATAATGAAAGTACACATGATGCTTAACAATATGCAAAAAGAATTAATACAATAGGCCTCATGGATGTGTCACAATCATCATGCAAACTTGCAATAAAATAACAACAGCAGCACATAACAGAAAATAATAGCAGTTAACAGCCTGATGCCCACTTCAACAGTGATTAACAACATCAAGATGGCCTCAAATAAAAATTCTTACAAAAGATGAACTGAAGTACACATAAAAATTAACAATTTTCCTTTTGGGCGCAACACGATCCGAGCTACGGTTTGGTCGCAAATCTATTCGCAAAATTGAATCAGCAGCAATAATAAATGACTTGGCAGAAATTGAGGTACTGGAAAAAATAAAAAACATAAAAGAAGCAGAAAAAATAAGAAACGGGCCTCACCCATATGGGCTCGGCCCAACAGCGGCTGGGTGGCGGCCTGGGCTGCTCGGGTCAGGTGGGCTGCTGGTGGGCCGCCCTGGGCAGGCCGGCCCAGGCAGTGGTTGGGGTGGCTGGTGCCCGATCCTATCGGGATCGGTCGACGGGAACGCCGGCGACGTGCGCGCGACGGCTCTCCGGACAGCACGCGTCGGCGCGGAGTGCAGGCCGACCGGAGGAGGCGAGGGGGCGGCGAGCAGGGGCGTGGAGGTGGTCGGTTCCAGCGGTGGCGGCTCGGGGTCGCGGCGAGGTCCTCCCTGCGCCATGGCGCGGGGGCTCCCTTGCGGCCTGCATGGAGGAGAAGAAAAACGGGGTGAGGAGGGAATGGAGGAGAGGAGAGGTGCGACGCGGTGAGGAGAGGTGGCCGGCCGGGGCAGCTCAGGTGGCCGGGGAATCGGCGGCGACGTCTCGGCTTGCTCCATGGGGGTTGAGGAGAGAGATGGAGGAAGGGGTGACGTGGCGGCCTCTGGGCCGTCGGATTGCCAGATCTGATAGTCCAGAGCGCCTGGGGCTGAGATTTCAGATCTGGCTAGGGTTTGGTGCGAAAATAGGGGTATTTTTGAGGCAAATGTGAGGAGGTGGCTGCAGTTTTTGGTCTAGGGAAACCTAGAAGGGCTGGGGGAGTGGTGGTCTTTATATAGCTCAGGTGGCTGGCAGTTTATAAAAAAATCCCCGGTTTTTCTCTCTCGCGCGTGGTGTTTATGTTTCTGACCGTAGGGGTCCGCAGGACCTCCGATTCGGGTAAAACTTCAAAATGCGCGATCAGCGCGTCAAGCCGGCGGCATTCACCTCGCGCTGGAACCGTTCTGAGAACACTTTCCGGCGCGCTATAAAAATAACTCATTTACTTATTAAACGGGGTTTTTGGTTCCGTTGGCTGCGGCTGGTCTCGTGCGGTTTTCGCGACGATGATCAGGTGAAACCCGGTGTCGCAAAGGTCGAGTGTCAGGGTGGCAAGGGTCGGTCTCCGTCCGGTACGAGATAAGAGGGGGAAAATAATCGCCGATCGATAAATCGGCGATGCAAATAGCACAAACAAATCAGGAAATCAAACAATTCGCATCGAAAACAAAATTTTTAATTTTTTTGAAATCTGGGCTGTTACTTCGAAGACCCTGGAGATCACTCCAACTCTGGTGGAAGAAGTTAAGGAAGCACAAGGTCAAGATTCAGAGATCAAAGATATCAAGGAACAGATCTAGCGTGACAAGGCCGAATCCTTTCACCTGGACACTCAAGGAGTGCTATGGTTCAAAAACCGAATATGCGGACCGAATCAGAACAACCTGAGGCAGCAGATCCTGCTAGAAACACATGAGTCGGCATATTCTATCCACCTCGGAGGTACCAAGATGTACCAGGATTTGAGGTTCACGTTTTGGTGGTCTGGAATGCGAAAGGATATTGCGTACTATGTTGCATGCTGCGACATATGCAACAGATTCAAAGCGGAGCATCAGAAGCCAGCGGCATTACAGCAACCCCTGCAAGTTCCACAATGGAAATGGGAAGAAATATGTATGGACTTTGTTGTGGGACTCCCAAAATCCGCCCGGGGTCACGAGTCCATTTGGGTGATTGTGGATATGCTTACCAAAGTGGCTCACTTCATTCCGGTCAGGACAACTTACCGAGCTGATCAACTAGCAGAGCTATACATGTCCCGGATTGTCAGCCTCCATGGGATACCAAAGACAATCACCTCAGACAGAGGATCAGTGTTCACGTCTGCGTTCTGTCTACGCCTTCACCAAACCATGGGGACTGTACTAAAGCATAGCACTGCCTACCATCCGCAGACCGATGGACAAATGGAACGAGTAAACCAGATTCTTGAAGATATGCTCAGAGCATGTGTGCTAGCTTACGACACCAAGTGGGAGGACTGTTTGCCATATGCAAAATTCTCATATAATAACAGCTATCAGACCAGTCTCAAGATGTCACCTTTTGAAGCATTATATGGGCGGAAATGTTGTACCCCCTTGAACTGGTCAAAGACAGGCGACAGTCGTCTCTTTGGCACCGACTTAATGCTTGAAGCAGAAAAGCAAGTCCAAGAAATTCAGGACCGCCTGAGAGCAGCCAAGTCTCGACAGAAGAGTTACTATGACCCGAAGCATCGGGAGGTGAACTTTGAGCCTGGAGAATATGCTTATCTCCGAGTGACACCAATGAAAAGGGTGAGGAGATTCCATACCCGAGGGAATCTTGACCCAAGGTACATCTGGCAATTCCCAATAATGGCTAGAAGGGGAAGAGTAGCTTACCAACTGGAACTACCCTCAGAACTGTCCGATGTCCATAATGTGTTCCACATCTCACAGCTACACAAATGCATTTCAACACCAGTCAAGCGAGTGGATATGAAAGATTTAGAGTTGACACAGGACTTGACCTATGAAGAGAAACCAATCATAATTTTGGAAGAAATGGAAAGGACCACCCGCAGTAAACTGATACGGTTTTACAAGGTACTGTGGGAACACCATACCGATGAAGAGGCTACCTAGGAAAGGGAAGAATATCTGAGATCCACATATCCGTATTTGTTCCCTAAGCAACCAAATCTCTTGGACGAGATTTACCCTAAGGGGGTAGGTTTGGGACACCCTGGTTTTTGGCCCTCTTTGTTTGCAATTTCTTTTGCTGGTTTTCTGGATTTGGATTTTATTTGCCTGAGTTTGTCAGCTCCTTTGGCCTTGATCACTTGGGCCTAAATTTTCTTCCTAGGCTAAGTGACCTCCAAACCTCTCTCCCTCATGGCTATGATCAAGCTTTGATCATCCATGCCCTTTCCACATTTTATTCAAGAAATTCCTTTTTCATTGAAGGAATTAGCTCTTTTCCCCCTCTTTATTGAAGCTAGCCTCACCTCTGCTATTACTTTTGCCTTGAAAATTTTTGTGCTGGACAATGGGATCAGGCCTCATGACTCTATGCAAAAACATAAGCAAGTTCAGTACAAAATTATCCCTGTAGAAATTCATTTCCAATTCTGGTCAGGAGGGTACTTTGTGAAGGAAGTACCTGGAAACTTGGTCAATTGGCACTGGACTTTTTACCACTTATACTCCTTCCTAAAACTATCTGGCACACCAAAAATCATCCCCAATATCCCAGCCATTTGACCTGCCAAATGCTTCAAAGTTTGCTTCATGATCTTGATTTTGAAGCTAGCATCCACAACAGACCTCCCCTTGACCATCCAATACCACACCTAAGATACTAGATGCCTACTACACGCCACATACACCCTTGGCGAGCAGTGGCTGCCCCCTGTGCACGCGTGCAAAGGGTGATCACGTGCACTGCCTGCCATAGGCATGCTCTGGCCGTGGCCGAGCTGTCGCCGTCGAGGGCATGCCTCGCCCAGCGAGCCCACGGTCGCGCCCTCGTGTCCGTAGCGCCCAGTGCTCCTCCGCACGCCACCTAGCTCCACCCAAAGCCGCGCCGCCCGCCGGAGACCTCATCATCGCCGCCCCTGTTCGACAGAGGTGCACACGGGATGGTCACTGTGGCGCGCACGCCTCCGCGACGCCCGAGTCGTCTTTTGCGGGTCCCTAGCCTCACCGCACGCACGCGCAATGCCTGACCCGGGCAAAGCCGCGCTGCGCGCCACCTAGCTCCTCGATGCAGAGTCGCCGCAACGTCCATTGACGACACGACTCGTCGCTCCGCCGATGCAGAACCTCGGGGGCCGCCCGCACGCGTGCACACCCGTCTCTAGAACCTCCTGAACGCGCCGGAGATGCCCAAGCTTATCCACGCACACGCACTGCTCCAATTCATCTCTGCCTAGCGGCATCGGCGATGAAATATAGACCTAGCCTATAAAACCCGAGCCCCCCGTTGCTTCTGGCCATCCCATCACCCCCAGCTCCCTTGAATCGAGCACAACGCCAAGCAGCACCCGCCGTTGAGGCCCCTGGCAGTGGATCTCACCAGAGCCCCGCCGTGAGGACTCCACTGTTGCCAGCAGCCTCCGGTGCTCCCCTAGACCCTCCCTTGCCTCCCCTAGACTCTCCTCCCTCTGGTGGTTCTAACCAGACACTCGCCGTGGGAAACCGTGCAGGTTCACCCAACTCCGACGAGCCCCCTCCGCCGCCAGAAGCATGAGAAGAGCCCCACCTCGTCGTCCAGACGCCATTCGCCATGATTCGGGTACGACCATGCTCGCTGTAACCTCCTCCGTCGACTGGTGTAGGCTAGCACCACCAGCCGGGCCTCACCGCCGGTGATATCCATCGCCGGAGCCGTCGGGCCCTGCCTCCCCGTCTTTCTCTGTTGAACTGAATGGAAGGCCCCACCTGCCAGTGACCCAGCCCTCGCCCGAACCGTTTTTCAAGTGGAGGCGCCCTGCAAAAGTACGCCTTCGACGTGGCCCTCCAGAGAAATTCCTGGAAAATTCAATTAAAATCATTTAAAATGAAATTTTGACCAAACTTTGACCACTAATATCTCCTAAACTACAAGGCCAATTGAGTTAATTATTTTTGCTAAAAAAATTCTTGAGCTCCTCTTCAAGTTGGCAATGTTTGGGGGCTTGACTCTGTGTCTAGGTCCACTGGACAGAAAGTTTATGCACTTGACTTATTTTTCTTTTACAATGGTTTTTATTTTCAGAAGGTGACCAAGAGCTTGCAGGATACCTGGAGTTCAAGGACACTCCATTTGACCAAGGGAAGCCACAACATTCTGGTCATGAGGAGCTTGAGTTGCCATTTGATGATTTGGTTCATTTAATTTGAATTTTTGCCTTTAGTTTAATTGCTAATTAAATTAACCAAGCTATGTTAAGTTGAATTGTTATGAACATGCCATGTCCACTGATCATTTCCATACCACCCAAGTGCATATTATCACCATGCTAATTTTGTCATGCTTATGCCGATAATTGTTCATGTGTTGATCATGTTCATACTTGAATGCCCATGTTCATTTTGGCATGCCATGTTAGTTGTTTCACTTGCTTGATGGTAGAATTATGTTCATGCCATGTTACTATGTACCTTTCTTGTTGCAAGAACAAATTGTTGGATTATGATGAACATAATATAACCGTTGACCAAGTGCCACCGAACCGGGCTTTATTCGTGCAGCCACATTTGTCTGTATGGGCAGGCCTTAGCTTGGGCTATCGTTGTGCCTTCTATGAGTATCACCAAAGAGGGGAGGTTATGCACGCACGCTAACCTGATCAGGTCGTTGCTGATAATCTCGACATCCATAGTTATTTACCCGAGGGTCCATGATGGGGGGGATAAAGTTTATGGACCATGCGATGGTCAGGGCCATGCGATGTCCAGTGTCGAAAGGACACAGGGATACCCAAGACAGTACGTCGGTGATACCGTAGGGAGGTTACGCGGTAGGCATGTTTCGTTGGAGAAGTCCTAGCTCACTCTTGCGGGACGAGTTCCAAGGATCCTGTGTCACAAGTTTTGGGATGCTGGGAAGAGGAAGAACTCCATGATGTGGGTAACGTGCACAAACTCTGCAGAGTCACAAATCTATTCGAATAGTCGAGTCCTTGGTCATGGGACACAGTTCGTACTAGGTCACACGATGGTCAACAGAAACTGGTATAATAATAATCATGATTCTGAAAGGTTGGACCAGTTGGGTAGCCATGCGATGACTCCTAATCGGTGTGTGGTCGTGCGACGACCCGTATAATGTTGGGTCATGAGATGACCCAGATGCCGAGTCGGGATGACTCGGAGGTAAGCTGCACGGTCACGCGATGATCGTGAGTTATGATTAATATTTCCCTAAGACTTAACTTGATATGTATCCATGCTCACCATGTTTACATTCTTGCCATGCTATTATTTCTCCTGATGACTTGACTTTTGTGAGATTGCAAGTACATTCAATGTACTGACCTGGCGTGTCATGCCAGATGCAGGAGAAGCCATACCTGAAGAGTTGGTTGTGCCGTACTTCGCGAACTAGGCCGTGTCCCAGCAGTGTCCCTATGGAGTGGAGCTCCATCACCCCGTTAATCCGCTGCCGTAGAGTTCTTTGTCAATCGTATCGACGCCCCGAGTTGTGACATAAATAATGTTGATAGCGTTGCCGCACGAGATGTTCCGCCATGCCTCGTAGCAGTTTGTATCCCCCGAACCTTTGTACCTGTATAATAATTAATGAAGCGGTTGTTTTTGTACCAATATGTTGTGCATTTCCAGAAGACTAGATCTCTGGGCTAGCAATGTAAGTTAAACTGGTTGCTCTGAGCCGGGGTGCCACACCAATCAGGAAGAAGCACACGGATCGTGTGTTTCTTTCAAGCGATTGTGAGTCGTTGGATCAGGCTTGTGGGACGTTGGATCAAGCTTATCGTTACCTATTAAAATAAATCATTAAATGCATGGAAAATAGCACATGATTTTAGAAAGCTTTGAAATTTTAGTATGTGGCTTTGAACGGTGCATGAATGAAAAATAAAAACAAAAAAGTATAGCAATTTCATTATAGGACGTCAACGGAAGAATACTCTATATCCTATACACAGTCAAGGAAAATTTCAGACGGACCACACTTGGTTGGCAGATCTGGCAAGTCTACCGACTAGGCGGGGATTGTGTGTAATACCCGTACGGGATTTTCGTCCCATATGGGTTTACAGACGGTCCCCTCCTCGTGGGCAGATTTTTAAAATCTGCCGACCAAACGAGCTCCATTCGAATTTTTTCCGGACAGAGTACAGGATACAGATGAATTTCTCCATTTACGTCCTTTAGTGAATTTGTTATGCTACGATAAGTCCATGCAGACTTGTGCTTATAAATAGGTCTAAATCCACTTCGGCTAGCGAGGTGGTACCAATTTTAGTGGTGGAACCGTGGTTACAGAGACCTTTAGTACCGGTTCTAGGTACCAACCGGTACTAAAGGGTCACAAAACTTAGTTAGTGGTTAATTACGGAAGGGAGAGGTCATTAGTACCGGTTGGAGTCACAAACCGGTACTAAAGGAGCCTACAATTAGTCCCACCTCGCTAGCCGAAGTGGAGTTAGACCTGTTTATAAGCGGCGGCAGACGTGCAATTACTGTAGCATAGCAAACTTAGTAAAGAGCGTAGACGGTGGAATTACTCTTTAGGCGGATATTTAGCATTGTTTATTCGGGACGTAGACCTTTCGTTGTTAAGGACATCAACTCTGTTTAACAGACAAAGGTCCAGCTCCCGAATGCACAAGACTGTATAGAGGCCAGCGGAGAATTCTTCCGTTGACGGTCTATAATGAATTTGCTATTCTTTTTGTTTTTATATATTTTTTGCATATCTTTATAATATTTGGCAGTGAAGGTCTCGTGACCAATCAGGAAGAAGCACACGGCTCGTGTGTTTCTTTCAAGCGCTTGTGAGTTGTTGGATCAGTTGGATCAGCACTATAGCGATGTACTAGTACCGGTTCGTGCTAGCAACCGGGGCTAAATAGGCACACGACCCCTATATATAGCCCACTTCTCGGACATGTTCGACACTCGGTGTGTACGGACTCAAATCATTCGGATACCCTACATACATCCCGATGGTGCATTTGATATGCGGGCACTTGATACGTCCAAAATGCATCACTATTTTATATCGTAATTCATCCTTATTCATTGATATATTTCACATTATGATGATGTTCTTATGTTGTTTTGGCTTATTTTACACATCTTGCAACTCTCCGGTGCCGAAACAGCAGACGCAGGATTCAGCGGTAAAAAGTGGACGCTGAGTTGCTGAAGAAGAATACCTCCAAATTACCTGGAAATCGACGGAGGGTATTTTCCAGAAGATTAACGAAGACACGCCGAAGAGGAGCCCGAGGGGGGCCATAGGAGCCCGAGGCGGCCACCTGGCACGGCCCCACCCTGGCCGTGCTGGGAGGGCGCCTGGAACCCTAGGGCAACTCCCGGCTCCCCCCTCTGACCTATATACTCCTAGTTATGCGAAAACCTAAAAAAGAGAAGCTTTTACGGAGTTCCGCCGCTGCTCCGTGGCGGAAACCTACAGAGAAGAAAAGGGCTCTCCGGCGGGCAGATTCCGCCGAGGAGATCACCTCTCGGAAGGGGAGATCATCACCATCGTCACAGGCATCATCGAGATCATCATCAACATCATCCCCAACATCAGCACCATCTCCACCAACATCCAATCTCACCTCACAAGTTTATCTTGTGTTGTAATCCGTACTATCTATCCTCTCTACTCTATCGGTGTTGATTACTACTTGGTGGTGAATGCTATTGAGTTTTGTTGGAGAAATATCATTATGTCCAGATTGTTTATCATATATTTATCACCTCTGATCATGATCTCTTTTATGTCTTGTGAGTAGTTACTTTAGTTCTTGAGGACATGGGAGAAGTCTAGTTGTTAGTAGTCATATGATGTTGAAGTAATTTGTGTTGTTTGATATTTAAGTTGTGTTGTTATTTTCCTAGTGTTGTTGTGTGAGTCGAACACTCGACACTTCGCCTTATTAAGGACCTAGGGGGATACATTGTTTATAAAGAATGCTTATGGCGGGTTGCCAGAGTGACAGAAACCTGAACCCCAGTTTGCACACTTTTGCACAAGGGACTAATGGATCCTTGATCTTATTGCTGTGGTTATGCTTTGCCTTAATTTATATCTTGTATTTGCGGATGCTTGCAAGATGTTTAATCATAAGAGTGCATTTATCTTAGTCTAGAAGGTGTGCTAATATAGATCCACCCACTCAACACTTATCAGCACAACAATTGTTATCGATACGGAGTATGGCGAAAGCACGTGACTACCTCTCCATGTGTCCTCAATAATGCTTTAGTCTTTATAAGTTCAGTTGCCAGGATTATCCTTTGCTCAAAAGGATTGGGCCACTTGCTGCTCTCCAGTGCTATTTACTTTGCTTGCTTTTATCGAAAACCCCTAAAAAGTTATCTTTCAGTGCTTGCAGTTATTCCTTGTCCAAAATCACCTATCAATACCTTTCGCTCCTCATTGGGTTCGACACTCTTACTTATCAAAAACGCTGCAACAGATCCCTTACATTGTGGGTCATCAGCACTCAGGAGCCACAGTCGGGTTATATGCAGGAGAACCGTGTGTTTTGTTGATGTGTATCTAGAAATCTTTCAGTTCATCGACCGAATACAAATCAGTCGGATTCACCTGGTTGCGGCCCGACGGTGCATTTGATATGCGGGCACTCACGAGCCACACCGTCGGGCTGTAAGCTGGCGAAACCGTGTGTTTTGTTGATCTTATAATATATATAGCTAGAAATATTTAAGTTCATCGACCAAATAAAAATCATGTTGGCGTTGAAACCGGTCACATCCTAGAGAGTGGTATATATATAAAACTCTTTCTTCGCGTGATTCCCTCTCTTTTTGCTTGGGTCAGTCTTCACTTTGAAGGAAGGAATTTCATGAAACTTTTCAAAATCATCTGACATGTCTGTCTTGTCCTCCACTCCCATGATGTTTCTTTTCCCTGAAAGAACGATGTGGCGTTTTGGCTCACCGTATGATGTATTCGCTTCCTTATCTTTCCTTTTTCTTGTTTTGCTAGACATGTCCTTCACATAGAAAATCTGAGCCACATCATTGGCTAGGACGAATGGTTCATCTCTGTACCCAAGATTGTTGAGATCCACTGTTGTCATTCCGTACTGCGGGTCTACCTTTACCCCTGTCATACCATTTGCACCGAAACAAAGGGACCTTAAAATCAGGTCCATAGTCAAGTTCCCATATCTCCTCTATGTAACCATAATATGTGACCTTTTGAGTATTGTTGATTGCATCATCAAAGCGGACACCACTATTTTGGTTGGTGCTATTTTCATCTTGGGAGATCGTTTAAAATGTATTCCCATTTATCTCGTACCCTTTGAAAGTCATTACAATCAAAGATGGTGTGCTGGACAAGTACAACTCCTCTTCAACAGTCTTGTTATCCATGAGATGATTTGCAACCAACTGCTGAAAGTCCTCATGTGTTCCTTCTTAATCCAGGCTTCGGAATTCTCCGGGTGTTGGAAGCGTAGAATATTCTCATGTTGAATGATATACGAGGCCACCAAGGAAGAATTATGTAGAACAGTATTGTGTGCTTTGTTCCGAGAGTCTGCGTCCCTACATATTATTGGGTTCAGTCCTAGCGTGCCTTTTCCCCCCCATTCTCCCCTCATGCCACGATTCAGGAACCCCAATCGGCTTAAGGTCTGGAATAAATTCAACACAAAACTCAATGACCTCCTCTGTCTGATGACCCATGGAGATGCTTCCTTCTGTCTTAGCACGGTTACGAACATATTTCTTTAAGACTCCCATGAACCTCTCAAAGGGGAACATATTGTGTAGAAATATAGGACCCAGAATTGCAATCTCGTCGACTAGGTGAACCAGGACATGCGTCATAATATTGAAGAAGGATGGTGGGAACACCAACTCAAAACTGACAAGACATTGGACCAAATCATTATGTAACCTTAGTAGGCTTTCTAGATCGATTACCTCCTAAGAAATTGCATTGAGGAACGCGCATAGCTTCACAATCGCTAATCGAACATTTTCTGGTAGAAGCCCCCTCAATGCAATCGGGAGCAGTTGCGTCATAATCACGTGGCAGTCATGACACTTTAGGTTCTGAAACTTTTTCTCTGACATATTTATTATTCCCTTTATATTCGACGAGAAGCCAGACGGGACCTTGATACTGAGCAGGCATTCAAAAAAGATTACCTTCTCTGCTTTGGTAAGAGCATAGCTGGCTTCACCCTCGTACTGCTTTGGATGCATGCCTTCTTTTTCTTTCATATGTTTCTTGTCCTCCCGTGCCTCAAGTGTATCTTTTTTCTTCCCATACACGCCCAAGAAGCCTAGTAGGTTCACGCAAAGATTCTTCGTCACGTGCATCACGTCGCTTGCAGATCGGACCTCTAGGTCTTTCCAATAGGGTAGGTCCCAAAATATAGATTTCTTCTTCCACATGGGTGCGTGTGCGTCAGCGTCATTCGGAACAGATTTTCCGCCAGAACCCTTTCCAAAGATTACTTGTTCTGGTAAATCCTTGACCATATCAAGTATATCATCACCTTTGAAATGATTTCCTTTCTTTCTTAAGGGATGATTGGTCGGAAGAAATCGACGATGTCCCAAGTACACATTCTTATTGCAGTTGGGAAAATATATACTTTCAGTGTCATCTAAACAGTGTGTGCATGCCTTGTATCCCTTGTTTGTCTTCCCTGAAAGGTTACTAAGAGCAGGCCAATCATTGATGGTTACAAACAGCAACGCTCGTAGGTAAAATTCCTCCTGTTTATGCTCATCCCACACACGTACACCTGGTTTAGCCCACAACATTAAAAGTTCTTCAACTAATGGCCTTAGGTACACATCAATGTCGTTGCCGGGTTGCTTAGGGCCTTGGATGAGCAATGGCATCATAATGAACTTCCGCTTCATGCATATCTAAGGAGGAAGGTTGTAGATACATAGAGTCACGGGCCATGTGCTATGATTGCTGCTCTTCTCCCCAAAAGGATTAATTCCATCTGCACTTAAACCAAACCATATGATCCTGGGATCCTTTGCAAACTTGTCATTTTCCTTTTCCATTCTCTCAATTTTTCTCCATTGTGACCCATCAGCGGGTTGTCTCAAATTCCCATCTTTCTTACAGTCTTCATTGTGGCATCACAACAACCTGACATGGTCTTTGTTTCTGAACAGACGTTTCAGACGTGGTATTATAGGAGCATAGAACATCACCTTGGCAGCAACCCTCTTCCTGGGGCGCTCGCCCTCAACATCACCAGTGTCATCTCGTCTGATCTTATAGCGTAATGCACCAAATACCGTTCATTCATTCAAATTCTCGTACTCACCACGGTAGAGGATGCAGTCATTAGGACATGCATGTATCTTCTGCACCTCTAGTCCTAGAGGGCAGACAAGCTTCTTTTCTTTGTAATAACCGTTAGGCAATTCGTTATCCTTTGGAAGCCTCTTCTTAAATATTTTCAGTAGCTTCCCAAATCCCTTGTCAGGTATACCATACTCTTCCTTCCATTGCAACAATTCCAGTGCGGCACTGAGCTTTGTGTTTCCCTCTTTGCAATCTGGGTACAATCGTTTTATGTGATCCTCTAACATGCGATTGAACTTCAACTTCTCCCTTTCACTTTCGCATCCTCTCTGTGGATCAACAATGACACGGAGAATCTCATCATAGGGCTCATGTGATGCCTTTTCTTCAGCTTCTTGTTCTTCATTCACTTGTTCTTCGTTCTCTTGTTCTTCATTCTCTTGTTCTTCATTCTCTTCCCCCATTGTACCACCGTATTCAAGGAACCCAGGATACATGTCATCATCCTCATCTTCTTCATTCTCTTCCATCAGAACCCCTCTTTCTCCGTGCTTGGTCCAACAGTTATAGCCGGACATGAAACCATGCTGAAACAGATGGAGGTGAATATCTTTTGAGTCAGAGTAGGTCTTATTATTCTTGCAGAAACGACATGTACAAGACATAAAACAATCCCGCTTGTTAGCCTGAGCCACTTTCAGAAAACTACGCAAGCCATTAATGAACTCGCCAGAGCGTCGGTCTTCATACATCCATTGCCGACTCATCTTCATAATGACACAACACCAAAAAGACAAAATTAATACAAGTTCATATACATAAACTTGATCATACATAAAGTTTGTTCATACATAAAGTTGATCATAAATAAAGTTCATATACAATTATTGTCATAAAAACTATCTATCTAAAGCATTTAAATGCAACAATAAATGCGATCAAAATCGCAAGAAAAGTAATAATTGCTCCAACAGCATAATGATACCAAGCCTCTTTACTAACGGCATATTTTCCAATTTTTCTAATCTTCATGCGCATTGCATCCATCTTGTTCTTGTGATCATCGACGACATCAGCAACATACAACTCCAATCTCAGATTTTGTTCTTCAGCTTTTTTCAATTTTTCTTTCAAATACTCGTTTTCTTTTTCAACTAAATTTAACTTCTCAACAAGAGGGTCTTTCAATCTCATCTTCTCACAGTCACTACAAATATGCATACTAACAAATTAACTTGAGGTCAAAGTGCATATAAATCAAATAAACTCCACATATATATCACACTATATATAGCTCTAGAATATATCCCAAACTAAAATCCAAAAATCACTATAAACATATATATATAGAGCATTACACAAAGCTAATCTAGCAATGAAAGATGAGAGAACAAAGTTGCTAACTTTATGAACACTTGTATGTAGGGAGCTTCAAATCTTGTGAAAAATGGAGGATGAACTCGAGAAAAAGAGAGAGGGGAGCTTCAAATGTTGAGAAAAAATAGAGAATGAGCTTGGCCGGCTCGTGTTGGGGAAGAAGGAGTATATATAGTAGTATCTTTAGTACCGGTTTGTAATACCAACCGGTACAAAAGGTGAGATACTAGAACTGGTTTGTATCACAAACCGGTACTAAAGGTTGTAGCGGGCCCCCAAGCCCAACGGCAACCTGCCACCACACCTGTAGAACCGGTTTAGGACACAAACCTGTACTAAAGGTGTGGTGTCAGGTTGCCGTTGGGCTAGGGGCCCACCACACGAACCGGTACTAAAGCCTGGCCTCACGAACTGGTGCTATTGGCCCAGTAGAACCGGTTTGTGTTTGGACGGTGGAATTTGCTCATATCCAAAGGCATGTTTTGTACTAGTTAACATGGCCAACACGTCAGTGATCTCTATTCAGTGGGCTGGTTCTGGGGTATAGAGGAATGGGAGCCAGCGCAGTTCAATCTTTTCATCCGACCCCTGCCCCCCTTCCTCCCTAGCTAGTTCCCCCTCCCCTTCCTCCCACGGATCCCCTCCCTAGCTCCCAAAGTCCCAAGATGAATCCTGACGGTCCACTTGTGGCTCACTCCTCCTCCATGATGGGAACCACCGACGATGCGCCGGTCTTCGCGCCTTCTCCGACCGCCATCGCACTTCCGGGGACGACTCCTGACACTGCACCAGTTTTTATAACCACTCCTCCTGCCATCGGCTGCGAGCAAGTGGAGGAGAAGGTGGCCGACATCCACTCAGACATCCTCGCCGAGATAGACGCAATGTACGATGATGCCTTGATGGCGTAGAAGTGATAATGGCTTCTCACCCTTCGTTGGTTACCCCAAGTCGAAGTTGAGATGCAGCGTAGTGGAAAATTTCCCTCGGTGAAGATACTGAGCTTGAGATCGACCAGTAGGACTCCGGCAATGATAAGTAGGTGGTCAAGTGAACAATGGAGCCGTTCAGAACCTCAGGGTTGCTTAGTTCACCTGGACCTGCACACAATACAACTAACTTTGCTCCCATTAAATGTGTCTGTGGAGGATTCTGCTAGCCTGGCTACTATTTTGGGTTGTAGTATTGGACAAATACCTTTTACCTATTTGGGCTTGCCTTTGGACACCACTAAACCCACAATTCAGGATCTGATGCCACTGGTGGACAGGATAGAGAGAAGATTATCTTCTAGCTCTGCAATGCTTAATCAAGGTGCAAGACTACAGCTTCTGAACTCTGTCATATCTTCCATGCCCATTTATTTTCTTGGCAGTCTAGCTATCCCCCAGGGTATCTTCAAACAGATTGAGCGCATACAGAGGCAGTGCATGTGGAGGGGTAACTCTGAAACACCTAGACAATCTCTTTCTTCTTGGGACTTGGTCTGTAGACAAAAGAACAAAGGAGGGATGGGAATCATCAATCTTCAGTTGCAAAACAAAGCTCTCCTTTTAAAGCACCTTCATAAGTTTTACAATAAACAGGATATCCTCTGGGTTTCTCTCATATGGAACTCATACTATGAAAGAAATGTGCCCCATGCCACTATTCTTTGTGGCTCATTTTGGTGGAGGGATATCATGCGTCTCTCTGATCTATATAGGATTGTAGCATCAGTCAGGGTGAGCTCTGGAGATTCATTGATTTTTTGGTCTGATGGTTGGATCATTAACAATTCATATAGACCCGAGACAGACTTCCATACCTTTTATCCTTTGTCCTAGATGACAAGATCTCTGTGCATGATTTTCTCACCACTGAGGGTGAACAGCATCTCTTTCACTTACCACTTTCCCAACAGGCCGCAACTGAATACTTTGCTCTCAGAGATTGGCTAAGTGTGATGCAAAGACCTACCCATCCCCATGACTCTTGGGTTTGTCCTGGAAAACATGGTTACACTACAAAAGGTTTCTATACACTCATGCACTCCAACATCTAGAATGACAATTCTTGCACCAAGTTATGGAAAAGTAAATGTACAATGAAGACCAAGGTCTTTGGTTGGTTGTTACTTTTTGATAGACTGAACACTAAAGATCTCTTGGTGAGAAGACACATGAGACCTGCTGCAGAAGACAACTGTTGTGTGCTATGCCCTGCTCAGGTTTATGAGGACAGATTGCATATGTTCTTTACTTGTAACTTTAGCACCAGAGTGTGGAACTATCTGCAGATTGAATGGTATGCTGCTGGGCATGTCCATGATTGTCTCCAGCATGCCAGCCTTTCCTTTGGTCACCCATTCTTCATGGAAGTCATGCTCACTGCTGCTTGGGGTATTTGGCTAGTCAGGAATGGAAATACCTTCAGGAATGAAAGAGTTGCTTTTCATACCTGGAGAAGGCACTTTGTGCATGACATCACCCTGCTTTCACATAGATTTCAGGGAGATACTAGATCTCAGTTGCTAGATTGGATCAATAGCATGCTCTAGGTAGACTAGGTAAGTATCCCCCCTGTAATTATCCATGTTTTATTTTGAGAACTGAGGTTCTCTCTTTGTATTGTTTTACTATTCAATAAAATACTGTGGAGCTCATGCTTCACAGTATTTAAATTCAAAAAAGAAACTTTCCTCCCAACGAAGTTTAGAGAGGATGTCAATCTCTCCAGTATTGTTGTTTACAAAGGGTCAAACACACAAGGGATAATGATAATGGTAACAACTGAAAGTAAATAGTGAAAAGGAAATAGTCTTGTAAACAGTGATGAGGATATGGACCGGGGTCCCGTGATGTTCACTAGTGATGTCTCTCTCCCAAAAGACGATAAAACTGCTATGCGAGGTAAACAAATTACAAAAGGGCAAATGACAGGTTTATAAACGCACCACAATGCTAACTATGTTACAAAAGAAAGGAAGAGGCTCATAAGCATGGGCAGTAAGCCAAAATAAGTAGACCGAAATCCATCTACATCTACTACTAATCATCCACCTTGAGATATCTATCAAGAACATCTCGCTGGTATTAAGTTGCGAGTCCCACACAAAGTGTAAACCCAAAGCAAAAGACAACTGCATTAAAAGAACTTTGCGTAAAGTAAAAAATCCTTGCGACCGTGGTTACAAGCACCGTTGTTTTCCCCCTTGTGTCCATAGCACATCCCCTAGACTCATGTTTCTGTCACTCAACCGTGTCATCAGGGGGCATGTACCCACAATCGAGTATAACATTCCCTCTTGGAGTTACTATGCACCACTTGGCCAAAGCAATAAACAGCAACGGAGAACATGCAAGAATTACTTAGGAACAAAAATATAGGAGATCAAAAACAAATATATTAATCTATCACGATATGAACATAATCTCATAATCCATCGGATCTCATCAAACTCAACATAGCAACAGCAGAAGATTACATATGTGCCTCGATCATGTAGGGCAGCTCACGAGGTCTAAACCATGAAGAATAAAGAGGGGAGGAGAACATCACATAGCTACTGATCACGGACCCATGGTCCAAGGTAGACTACTCACGGCACATCCAGGAAGCATCCATGGTGGAGGAGAAGATCCCGGAGGTCGATCCTCCCTCCGACAGGGTGCCGGGAAGGGTCCTGACGGTGCTCCCGATCTTGGAAGCGCGGAAGATTACGAAATAGGGTTTCTGTCCTCAGAGTTTTCCCTTCACGAGGAATAAATAGGCGAAGGGGGGAAGCCAAGGGGGCCACTAGGGGTCCAGGCTCCCCCCTGGCGCGGCCAGGGTGGCCTCCTGGGCCCCTGGTGGTGGCCCTCTGGCCACAGTTGGGTGCTTCTGGAAGACTCCGTTACGCTGATATTTTTATCCGATTTTTACCGCATTTTTGGAGCATTTTTTATATGGGGGAAACCTGGAATAGAAAAACAGCAGAAAACAAGAACTGGCACTGGGGTGCACTGTGTTAGTAGGTTAGTCCAAATATGATCAAAAGTATATGAAAGTTTATATAGATCATAGCAATATCACACAAAATATCCATGGAGCGAGAAGAAATTATCGATACGTTTGAGACGTATCAACATCGCCAAGCTTAATTCCTGCTCGTCCTCGAGTAGGTAAATGATAACATGCATAATTTCTGTGGTGACATGCTAGAAACTATATAAGAACTTTGAAAAGTAAAGAAATTAAGGTATGTAATCCAATTCAAGTCATAACATGCAAGTGTCTATATAAACATTGAAACAAGCAACGAAAGAACATTAGGTGCAAGAGCTCTCGATGTCCGTGACTCGAATGTCTTCAAATGGTGTTTGTGTGCAAGAAGGGGGATAGGGAATACGACAAAGAAAAGTATTTTTGTGTTGAGAACTCGATCTACTAAAGTTTCATACTTGGTCTTCTTTGGAATCTTATCTTGACTCGTCCCCAGACCACTAGCCAGGTACAAGTCAATTTGATCCGCTCCTTTTCGATATTTTGAGCACTCGTGCAATGGATGAGCATAAGCACGAGAATTGACACTTAGGATGGCAAAGAGAGAATGTGGTGGAGGAGGAAGACAAAAAGGATGAGAAAGGCTCACGTCAATGAGGACAATCATAGGCGAGAAGGCCAAATGATAGATATGATTACAGGAGTAGGGATTTCCATGCAACGGATGCACATATGAGCTGAAAACCTCTCCAATGGAACTAGTGGGGGTGCATCTAACTTGATTACTCATGAAGACCTAGAGCTCTTTTGAGGAGGCTCATCCTTGGAATATGCAAGCCAAGTTCTATAGTGTGAAGGTCCCCACATAGCTATATGCATCATCATCTCTATGGAGTACAAGGATAAGAGGGAGTACTAGTGTGGATCTTTCAAAAGGATAGTAGTGTTTCCCCTTTCTCCCTTTTTATTTTCTTTTTCTCTTTTTTCTATTTTTTTGTATTTTTTGGTGGCCTCAATGGCTCTTTCTACTTAACTCTCATTTGTCCTCTTTGGGATCTTTATTTTGTCCACTTTGGGATATTTTCCTCACTTAAGGGAAACACTCTAATTTACAAGAGGGTATAGGAGATCTTTCACACTTTACAAGGTACTTAAATCATAAAGAAGATGTAGCTATGATGATGTATGCAATGTATGCCACTGCCTGTGTAGCAGGAACATGTATGACATGAAGATCAAGTCATGAAGAGGTAGAAGTTGCATGGCAATATATCTCGGAAAGGCTATGGAAATGCCTTGATAGGTAGGTATGGTGGCTGTTTTGAGGAAAGATATAAGGAGGTTTATGATGACAGAGCGTATCATGCCATCGGTTTGGATGTACTGGCGAAGGTGGACTCCAACTCTCGGAGTGAGAAGAAGGCAATGCACAACACATGAGAGGCTAGAAAATATGAGGAGATGGAAGTGTCAACTTTCAATACTCACATTAGTCCAAAGAACTCATGCACTTATTATCGGTAACTCTCAATATAATAAGGAGGTTCACAAAGAGACAAGTACCCCGAGGAGGAGTGTACGGGGGTTTGGTTATCCTTGCGCATCCTCGACTCATGGTACGTGAGTGTACTCTAATATTCGACCCCTCAGAAGAGTAGTGATCCATCTAGTAGCTAGTGTTCTCAACTAGTTTTGTAGGTTTTTGAAAATAACAAACGGATTGCCCAAAATACGACACCTATCACTAATAGGCTAGATCTCTTGACACCAAAAGTTCAAACATTACTCACATCAATACCTCAAAACTATTGCTAGTTACTACTGAAATTAAATAACAACCTTTATTACCTACTTCTCAAAAACAAGACATAGCTCAGTGCAATAACCAAATCTCTTAACAAGATAAACATGAAAACTAAAGAGAGTTCCAGCGAAAAACTAAAGAAAATCCAAGGCTCTTGCTAAGACAAACTAAGACTAAAACTAGACAGGGCAGTAGCTATGAAAAGATATAGAACACACAACAACAAAAAGATAGGCATGAAGAATCCTATGATGTGTTCTAGATTTTGAAAGTGGAGTGTGTATCTCTCCCACACAAAGTAATACGGGATCTAACTTGTTATGAACAGCAAGAAAAGCTAAATAAAACTAAAAATAAAACCTAGGAGCGAGACGCTCCAAACATAGCACATAACGCATGAAGTGATAAAAATATAAAGAGACGAAGGACGAACTGATGATTGTTGATGGAGAAGGGGATGCTCATGGGGCATCCCCAAGCTTAGACGCTTGAGTCTTCTTCAATATTTATTGGGGATGCATGGGGGCATCCCCAAGCTTGAGCGCTTGACACTCGCGAATCTTCTTTCATCATCTTCCATCGCACATTTGAAAACTCCCTTCATACACAACTCATCATAAGCTGATTAGAGAGGTTAGTACCCTTAATAAATAATTTTTTTCCCACTGGATATAAAGATATTCTTGAAGAGCTACTATTTCTCAAGATTGAAAAAAGGTTTTTGCAAAGAAAAAGCAAGCTTAAGGTTTGCAAAAGTTAGAGTGACAAAACATGACAGAATCTGTGAAAAACAGAACAGCGGGTAGTAAAGAATTTTTTATGGGTACTTCTTCAAGTCGAATCAAAAAACTCAGAACATACGAAAGTTCCGTGATTGTATAGAGCACGCTGTGTAAAAAATTCAGCTCAAAAAGATGAACTGGTGATTTATTCTGATGTTTTCCATCACGAGGACAGAATCTATTTTCTGGACAGCATGTCACAACTTTCACTTCCCATGTCATATGAGGCTATACTTGGCACAAATATTGAAAAATAAAGATATAATTTTTATTCTACAGTAGTAACAATCATCAAGACCACTAAATACAGAAGTAAAAACATCTTGGGTTGCCTCCCAACAAGCGCTTTCTTTTACGCCTTTAAGCTAGGCATAAGGTAAAAGAGAATCAAGTTTTATCAAGAGAAAGAGAATAGCTAGCCCGTGTAACGGACTCAAAAGGTAACTTGACTTTCTTTCTAGGGAAGTGTTCCATCACCTTTTTGAGAGGTAATTGGAATTTAATATTCCCCTCTTTCATGTCAATGATTGCACCAACAGTGTGAAGAAAAGGGCGTCCCAAAATAATTGGACATAAAGGTTCACACTCTATATCCATAATGATAAAATCAACGGGAACACAGTTGTCATTGACAATGATAAGAACATCGTCGATCTTCCACAAAGGTTTATTTACAGAAGAGTCGACAAGGCGAACACCAAAAGAACATGAATGAAAAGGTTTCAATTCAAACATATCATACATTCTTTTGGGCATGACGGAGGTACTAACTCCAACGTCACATAAAGCATGGAAAGAGAAGTTATTTAATTTGATCTTTATCATAGGGTCCCAACCATCATCTAGCTTCCTATGTATGGAGGCTTGTATCCTAAGCTTCTCCTACCTAGCTTTGATAAGAGAATTTGTGATATGCTCCGTGAAAGGAAGATTAAGTGTGCTAGTGTGGGGGTCTCTAGACATTTTGCGTAATAAGCTGATAACTTCTGAGAGGGTGCAACTATCAAAATCAATATCACTACTATCAAAGGTGGTAGTAGTGTCATCTAGGCTCACTTGCTTGAAACCCTCTATGTTCATAGGAGTCTCTTCTTCTACGGTTGAGGTATTAGCATCACCATTAATAGGTCCAATGGGACCAGGAGTGCATTGGGTGCTAATAGTTTCAGTGTCCTCAAAAATTTGGATAGTGGCAACTGTGTGGTGTGTAGGAAGGCTCTTAATTCTATCCTCTTCCTCTTTTTCTCTAGCCCATCTTTCTTTAAGTTTAGCCATCATCCTAATATTTTCATTGATTTGTAACTAAATAGCATTAATAGGAGTGGCCTTGCTCTCCTCAAGGGGAGAGTTTCTAATTTTTAACATCTCAACATCAAGGGCTAAGCTATCTACCTTCAAACAAAGATTATCTAATTTAGCTAGTTTTTCTTCCTCATTCTTTTTGAAGGATTTTTGGGTAGTGATGAAGTCTCTAAGCATAGTCTCTAGTTCAGAGGTGGGGTTCTTGTTGCTAGGGTAAGTGTTGTTGTTCCCATAAGTGGATGGGAACGGTCTAGGATTACTAGCAAAGTTGCCCCTATAAGCATTATTATTAAAGTTGTTTCTAGCAATGAAATTCACATCTACTTGCTCCTGAGCAACCAAAGAATTTAAAGGAACATCATGAGGATCAATAGAGGGTTGCTTGGTAAGTAGAGACATAATTAAATCAACTTTATCATTTAGGGAGGTAATTTCCTCGACATAATTTACCTTCCTACCTGTTAGAGCGCGTTCGGTGTGCCATTGGGAATAGTTGGTCATCATCTCATCGAGAAGTTTTGTGGAAGCACCAAGTGTAGTTGACATAAAGGTTCCTCCCACGGCCGAATCTAACAGGTTCCGCGAGGTAAAGTTCAATCCTGCATAAAAAGTCTGGATAACCATCCAGGTAGTCAAACCATGTGTAGGGCATTTTTTAACAAGAGATTTCATAGGTTCGCAAGCTTGGGCAACGTGTTCATTATCCAATTGCCTAAAATTCATAATGTTACTCCTCAATTGGATAATTTTAGCAGGTGGGTAATACTTCCCAATAAAAGCAACTTTGCACTTATCCCAAGAATCTATGCTATTCCTAGGCAAAGATTGAAACCAGATTTTAGCTCCGTCCCTCAAAGAGAAAGGAAAAAGCTTGAGCTTAACAACATCACCTTCTACTTCTTTATACTTTTGCATATCACATAATTCAACAAAATTATTCAACTGTAAAGCCGCATCATCTCGAGCTCCAGAGAATTGATCTCTCATAACAAGATTCAGTAAAGCAGGTTTAATTTCATAAGAGGTTACTGAAGTGGCAGGTGTGGCAATAGGAGTGCAGATCAAGTCTTTGTTGTTGTGACTGGTGAAGTCACACAACTTGGTGTTTTCAGTGGAACCCATAGTAGCAGCAAGTGTGGCAGATTTTTTGTAGTTTTTGATATAGGACACAAAGATAAAAACTGAATGGTAAACAAACAAGACTAAAAAGTAAGGGTAAAAGATAGTGGGCAACTCCCCAATCTTATCACTCGGAGTCCCCGGCGTCCCGTGATGAGGATATGGACCGGGGTCCCGTGATGTTCACTAGTGATGTATCTCTCCCAAACGACGATAAAACTGCTATGCGAGGTAAAAAAATTACAGAAGGGCAATTGACAGGATTATAAACGCACCGCAATTCTAACTATGTTACAAAACAAAGGAATAGGCTCATAAGCATGGGCAGTACGCCAAAATAAGTAGACCGAAATCCATCTACATCTACTACTAAGCATCCACCTTGAGATATCTATCCAAAACATCTCGTTGGTATTAAGTTGCGAGTCCCACCCAAAGTGTAAACCTAAAGAAACAGACAACTGCATTAAAAGAACTTTGCGTAAAGTAAACAATCCTTGCAACCGCGGTTACCAGCACCGTTGATTTCTCCCTTGTGGCCACAGCACATCCCCTAGACTCATGTTTCTGTCACTCAAGCGTGTCATCAGGGGGCATGTACCCACAATCGAGCATAACGTTCCCTCTTAGATTTACTATCCACCACTTGGCCAAAGCAATAAACAACAACGGAGAACATGCAAGAATTACTTAGGAACAAAAATATAAGAGATCAAAACCAAATATATTACTCTCTCAAAATCTGAACATAATCTCATAATCCATCGGATCCCATCAAACTCAACATAGAAACATCAGAAGAATTACATATGTGCCTCGATCATGTAGGGAAGCTCACGTGGTCTAAAGTATGAAGAACAAAGAGGGGAGGAGAACATCACATAGCTACTGATCACGGACCAATGGTCCAAGGTAGACTACTCACGACATATCCAGGAAGCGTCCATGGTGGAGGAGAAGCTCCCGGAGGTGTATCCTCCCTTCGGCAGAGTGCTGGGAAGGGTCCTGACGGTGCTCCCGATCTTGGAAGTGCGGCGGCGGTGTAACAGAGGCGAGATTGTGAAATAGGGTTCTGTCCTCAGAGTTTTCCCGTCATGATGAATAAATAGGCGAAGTGGGGAAGCCAGGGGGGCACCAGGGGTCCAGGCGCCCCCTGGCGTGGCCAGGCCCCTGGCCGCGCCAGGTGGCCGCCTAGGCCCCTGGTGGTGGCCCTCTGGCCCAACTTGGGTGCTTCTGGAAGACTCCGTTACGCTGATTTTTATCCGATTTTTCCCGAATTTTTGGAGAATTTTTTATATGGGGGAAACCTGGAATAGAAAAACAGCAGAAAACAGGAACTGACACTGGGGTGCACTGTGTTAGTAGGTTATTCCAAATATGATCAAAAGTATATGAAAGTTTATCTAGATCATAGCAATATCACAAAAAATATCCATGGAGCGAGCAGAAATTATCGATACGTTTGAGACGTATCATGCCTCCATCGACGACTTCAGAGACAACGAACGGGAGGTCGTCGTGTTCGCCGAGGAGGTCAGCGACAAGGACCCTGACGTATATCTCGATTGTACGTGCTTATTTCTTTACGTTGGGATTTTCTGTCTATACCATATTGACAGTTGGTTCAAAAATCAAAGTTATTTTCCATGCATTTCATTTGATTGGTCTTGTAATCTCATGCTACCAAGGTGTAGGGTTTAGTTTCGGATAGTTCTTGTTTTAATGGGCATAGGGTATGGTTTAATCTGTCTCTGGATTCATACTCTCATTACGATCAGTGGCGGATCCAGGATTTCATTTCATTTTTTTGGCATTGCAACATCTAAATTGTTCATGTAGATGATACCCTAGCCCCCCCTTCATTAGAGCACCCACAGTGATATGTTTTGCTGCCTCAAACCCTAGTCAAAGCCTCAACATGTCATAGCCATGTGTCCATGAGTATACACAGTACTGCCTTCGAAGATAACGTGCAAGCAGAATGCTAATTATGTGGTGCCAATGAGATGTGTGTAAGGTGCAGACAGTTGTGTAACTCATGCTGCAATATATAGATGGAAAAAATTTATGTACTGAAAATTTGGGTGTCTTTGAATATATGTACTCCATCCGCCATGACTAACTGTCGATCCGCCATTAATTATGATATCTATCATGGTTTCTTCCCGTCCCTTTATTTTGTAGGTTGTTGATAGTTATCTTCTAAACATGATTGTTCTTATCTATTTAATATTTCACAGGTAGGTTCCGACTATGTCGATTCTGACAAGGAAAGCTGCTGAATGGGGAGATCAGCTACCGCGATGACGGGCCATATGGGATCATCCGATGCCCATTCTGTCATGGGAGGAAGGTTGCGAGAGACTTTGACAGCCAGATCATGCATTCCAAGAGCGCTGCCAAATCCCAGCGGAAAGGAGCGAACCCGGCAAAGAAGGCATGTCATGCAACCTCCAGCGTCTTCCTCGAGAACTACGTGAGGGGCCATGTTCCCTTCTTCATCCAGCGGCCTTCTCCTCTTCCTTAAGACGTCGAAGAAGTACTGACCGGGAGGCGCTCTACTTGGCTGCACCTATGCGCTGCCTATGCCTCCCCCGGCTATATATACGTTATGTCTTTTCGTTGTTGTTGGTGATGAAGACTGATGCCCCATATATGTATTAAAACTTATTCGATGCGATCGTTACCTTGATACGCTACGATCGTTAATCTATCGTTATCATCAAGTAGTTGTCAGAATAACTATTCTGACAACATTTTGAACTGCATTGTATCGCAAAGAGAACCGCACTGCTGTATTCGAAGCACTGCAGCTCGGGTAAAACAGAACCGCATGTACCATTTTCGCTTCAACTTTTTAACCGTTTGTCAGAATTGAGCATATGATACACCGTTGGATTCATATTGATATGTGCATCTTCCGTATGTTGACACTTCTTCTAATTCCTCACGGATTAAGAGCAGTTTCGAAAACGGTGTAGAAACATACTTTTGCAGCGGGCGTATTTTCGCGATTCCTCTTAAACCGTTCGTCGGAATGATGCAAATGATATACCGTCGGAAAATATCGATCAGGCGCTCCATCCATATGTAGAACACTTTGTCTAATTCTTCACGTTTTGAGTGGTATTTCAAATTGAAAAAAACACAGCCACTCTGTTTTTGGTTTTCGGGTCTCGTAGAGAGTAAAACTTTTTAACCGTTTGTCGAAACGGTGCGTATGATACACCGTTGGATTCGTATGGAGTAGGAGCATCTTCGAAATGTTGAACACTTTTTGATATTCTGCATGGTTTTGAAGGAATTTAGAAAATGGTGGCGCTGCCCTCTTGTGGACAGTGGGCGTTTTTGCGTACGTTTTTTCGATTCGTTCGACCGATCGATGCGATTGATACACGGTTGGATAACTCTCGTCGAGGAGCTCCATTTTCATGTATAACTTTCTCTCTAACTCCTTACGGTTTAAAACTAGCGTCGATTTTACTAAAATGCGGACTCACTTTTTTCGCGGAACAAATAGTCGGGGAGTGAACTGCATTGGTTTGCATCCGACAGTCAAGCGCACTGTATTATCGCCAAACAGAGCGCACGACCCGGAATCAGGCAAGTGAACAGCATTACTTTTTCTTTTCTTTTAAAACATAATGAACATGCACATAAGTGAACTGCATAATTATTTGTTATTGAAAAGAGCACTGCATCAGTAACACTAACGAATACCTCTAAAAGAAGTGAACCTTTTATAGATTTTTTTGTTCACTATGAACTAGAGTTGACCGTAGAGACCAAAGGTAGTGAACTACAATATTGCAGAAAAGTGAATTGCATTGCTTTTTTGTTGTCGTTTTCCCAACTTTTTTCATACTTCACACTTTAGGCACAAGTGAACAACATTATTCACGAATCTGCATTACACAAACTTCAACAGAACAGCATAATTACACATGCTACACTTCATTAAAAAAACAAAAAATTCCCCACATGGGAGACTGGCATGGGTATTCCATCTAGCCACCGATTTGCAGGCACCACGAAATGCACACATGCACGGAGTGTACTACATGGACACGGCTACAGACTTCAACCGATCTACATCAATTTTTTTCCTTCAAGAACTGCAGACGTGTGCTGCAAAATCACCATCGTTACTGCGTGTCAGGACCAACCGTCGACGTAGAGCTTCCGGTTGGAAGTTGTTGGCCACGCCTCGCGTAGGAGGCCACCGGCTTCAATGTCCCGACGGTGTTCAATGCCACTGTAGTCGGCCCAACCCACCGGGGAACGCTGTTGCGCACACGCTTGAAGAAGCCGGATGGTCTTGGCACAGGAGGGCGCACAAGGAAAACAAGGTGAACCCCATGCGTCTCGCCGGATCCAAGGGCTGGTGGGGCCATGGGTCGGGGTGGGGAGGCGCTCGGCCATCAAATGCCAATCCAGCGAGCCGTGAATTCCAGCCCCGCACCGGAAACTGCCGGCGATGAATGATGAGTGCCTCCAGGAGGGAGGAGGAGCGGGAGGGTAGCAAAGCCCCTGGCCGGCGTCGGGGAAGAAAGTGAGGGAGGGGCGGGATGGTCACCGGCCGCATCGTTCTAGAGTTCAGAAGTGGATCGGCGGCGGCAAGGAGCAGGGTGGCAGTGGTCGGCAGGCCAGGGGCGGCGTTTGACGCCGGGTGGGGTGGGGGTCGGTGGTGGGGGTGGGCTTGGTAGGGAGGCGGACGGTGGCGGGGGCACGCTGGATGGGGCCGGCCGACGGCGAGGACGAGTTCGGTTGGGGGCGCCTACGGGGAAGGGGATGTGGAGGTGAGCCACCGGGGCGGGTGGCAGGGGGTAGGAGCGCCGCCGGGGCAGGTGGAGGAGAGCTGTGCCGCCGGGGGATTTAGAGGTGTGCGTGGGTGGGGGTGGGGAGAGGATAAGGTAAGGGTGGGTTTTTTTTTCTTTTGAGGGGCTGTTAGGGCCTGTTTGGGACTACTCCGCTTCACTAAAGTTAGCTTCACTTTGCTAAAATCACTTTGGAGCAGCTTTATATAGAAGTTGTAGTTTTATCAAAGAATTTTATTATTATGTTTGGCTTCCATTTAGCTCCAGCTTCAAGAATAAAAATTTTGGTGGAATAGCTCTATTTGATTGGATGATGAAGGGGTATCCACTTACTGGTGGCAGTGGTGGGTAATTTCCTTCAACTCCAACTTCCAGATTTTATCTGGAGCACCCTCTGAGGAGCTTCACAAAAAACTGGAAGTTGTACCCCAGATTCTAGTTTTTTTGCGGAGCAGCATGTCGTGGAGTTACCCTGTTTGGATTACGTTTCTTGGAGCAGAGCTAGATTTTAAGGAGCGGAGCGGTCCCAAACAGGCCCTAAGTATGTAGCTGCGAGGGCGCTCCGCGCTACAAGGTTTGTTAGGAGAGGGTGTTGGCAAAATAAGGGGTGTTGTTAGAATAAGAGTCTTAAGGGGTGTTGTTAGAATAGACCCACCATATATATATATATATTTGTTTTTGAAATATCTATTCAATCTTTTCAGTGATCATGCATATGTTGATCACTGATCAGGGTATATGATCAATACTAAAACTAATGTTCCAACAATGGAAATCTGCATCAAAGCTGGTGATTCGCACTTTTGGAGAAGTTTTTTGGCTGTTGAAAACCTCTTATATGACAACTGTAGGAAACATGTAGGAGAAGGCTTCAATACCACATGTTTTAAGAGGGCATGTGGCGTGATAATAAACCTATTATAGTTGCCTACCCTGGATTATTTGATCTATGATTCAACAAAAAACATGTCTGTTGCTAAGGCATTCATCTTGAGCCTGAGTAACATCTCCTTTAGAAGAACCCTCTATAAGGATTCTCTAAGTTTGCGGGTGAGCAACAAAGACAAGGGTGATGAGATTCATCTTTCTGATCAATAGGAAGGAATCTAAAAATTGCAGTAATACACAGACACAACATGACTGGAATTAATCATTAGTGGGCTAGACATCGACCAGAGAAGTTCTTAGTTAAGAACAACATAAGAAGAAACACACGTCCTGATCTACATAAACATAGTCTTTTCTGTGGATAACTAAAACAGACACAATGTTATTCAATGGCTCCTTTTTCCTTGGCCCTCTAGATGATCCTCTGCATCTCTGCATTCTTCTCCATCAGAGCATCCGCGCGAAGGACCAATGTTTCCCTACGCTCTCGGTTGTGCTCTAGCTCCAGGCTCGCATTTTTAGCGCAAGGTCGATGTTGACGTCCATCGTCTTCTTCAAATCCTCATGCAAGGTCCGAAGAGTTGCAAGCGAATCATTCGCTTGCTTCAACAGCTGCTCCCTAGTGGCAATGGCGTCATTCATGTTCTCTTCAGCCACCTTGATGGCAACCGTGACATTCACTGTACTCCTGTCCAACGCTTGGCATAACTCATGGATGATGTCGAGGTGATATTCTGGGCAATCAGATCCACCGGACCTGTATGTTGATGTGAATAAAAAAACGATGTGCAAAGAAAGATTAGAGAAGAAAAGAGAGAGATTTCCTCACAAAAAAAGAGATAGAGTAATGGAATAGAAAGGAGATGGAAACCACTATACCTAACACGCTTAGCGGGGGGCGTTGAAGAAGCCATGGCATTGGGGTGACGAACTGTGGGCCGAGGTCTGGATGGCCGGGATGCACACACACACATAGAGAGACTGTGAGAGCTGGAGTAGTGGAACTGGAATGGGCAGCTTGTGTAGAAGAGAGGAGGAACTGCTCAATAAATCACAGTCTCCGACCAACTGCACGCAAACTGTGTACTAGGAGTAGGAGTAGCAATGCGCGGCTCGCATAGAATATAAGGGAGTTGACCACGAAAATGAATGCATGACCAGGCGACTATTATATCCACAGTTTATTGTACGAACTGTGTGCCGTGCGTCACCAACCCTTAGATTTTCCAAAACGTTTCTGATATATTTTACTTCTCACACCATGTTTTACTTCAGAATGTTTGCTTTACTAAGGTAGCGATTCATTTTTTAGAACCGTTGGTGTTCTAAGGAGCAATCCCAAACACTTGATTTTAGAAAATGTGTGTCGTGCATAACCAATGCTAAGATTTACAGAAACGTGCCTGATAGATTACATATCCCACACGTTTCAGTAAATACAAATGATTTTGAAGATGGGGCAAGCGGTTCATTCTTTGCAACCATGGGTGTTCTGGCTGGTCATGCGGACGGTTGTTTGAACGAATCGTCAGTTCTTGTTTCACACACGAAATGATTTTCAGAAGCGTTCCTGATAGATTAGGCATTCCAAACATTTCTAATACTATGAACGATTGCGTAGACAGGCTGGCGGTCCATTATATGCAACTGTGGGTTTTCACGCTAAACATCCCGGGCCAATTTTCAAAGACCCGTCAGCCCTACATCACCCACGCAATAATTTTGAGAATTGTGGCCTTTCGGGTATGTTTTCCTAACGGTTTAGTTTCGCCCAAACGGTCTTTTATTTATACAGTTTGCGTTGATAGCATCGCAAACAGTTTCGTACAAGGGAATACTCCCATAAGAATCAACATATAAGGTCGATTGTGTGAAGAGAATACCGAGTGCAGCCAAGAAACCAATAAACTTCTCATTAATATTCCATCATAGATAACTGCACACTCATGGATACAAGAATCTCCACAAAGGAGTGATAGACCTCAATGCAAACACCTATTTCATAAGATAACTTCCCTATACATGATACGACACTAAACTTGACCAAAAAGACAAAGGTAAAGATAAACATACAGGGCACTCCACCAAAATTGGAAGAAGCTAAGGGGATGCCATTACCCATGAAGATTTCACTCTTCGTCCTTGCTCTTGTTCGTCAGGTAATCCTTAGCAAAAATCTTCCATGGAAAAGGGCTTCCCTCCACACTGGATTCTTCATTCTCTAGGATCCTGCTTTCGACAGATAATCCCATGCGCAAGAACTTTAGTTCATACTCACGGTTCTGGTTTTGGAGGTCATAGATGTGTCCTTGAAGCTTGAACACTTTGGTCTCCAGTGAAGATATGCTTGACCGCACTTCCTTCATCTCCTCCTAATGTTGTTTCTTCAACTCGGTGATGATGTCGATTTGGCTGATACGTCCCAAATCTATATATAATTTATTCATGCTCCATGCATGTTTTGTGTGATATTGCTATGATCTAGATACACTTTCATACACTTTTGATCATATTTGGACTAACCTATTAACTCAGTGCACCCCAGTGTCAGTTATTGTTTTCTGATCTTTTTCTATTTCAGGTTTCCCCCATATTAAAAGTGCTCCAAAAATTCGGTAAAAGTCCAAAAAAAATCAGCATAACGGAAGCTTCTGGAAGACCCAAATTGGGGCCAAAGGGCCACCACCAGGCGCCCAGGCGCCCTCCCGGCGCGCCCTAGCGTGGGGCCGCGCCAGGTGGACGCATTGACCCCTGCTAGCCCCCCTGGCTGCCCCCCTTCACCTATTTATTCTCCGTGACAAGAAACTTCCGAGGACATAAACCTTTTTTGCGACCTCGCCTCTGTTCCGCCGCCGCCGCGCTTCCAAGATCGGGAGCGCCAGCAGACCTCCTCCCGGCACCCTGCCGAAGGGAGGATTGACCTCCGGGAGCTTCTCCTCCACCATGGACGCTTCCCGGATGATCCGTGAGTAGTCTACCTTGGACCATGGGTCCATGATCATTAACTATGTGATGTTCTCCTCCCCTCTTTGTTCTTCATGGATTAGACCTTGTGAGCTTACCTACATGATAAAGGAACATATGTTATATTTTCTGTTGTTGCTATGCTGAGTTTGCTGGGATCTGATAGATTATGAGACTATGTTTAGTTTGTGAAAGAGTAATATATTTGGTTCTTATCTTTTATATTTTTGTTCTTGAGTAATTCTTGCATGTTCTCCGTTGCTGTTTATTTCTTTGGCCAAGTAGTAGGTAGTTACTCCAAGAGGAAGAGTTATGCTCGATTGTGGTTTCATGCCCCCTAATGACTAGCTTCAGTGACAGAAACATTAGTCTAGGGGATATGTTGTTGCCACAAGGGGGAAAACAACGATGCTTGTAACCCCGGTCGCAAGGATTGTTTACTTTATGCAAAGTTTTTTTAATGCAGTTGTCTGTTGCTTTGGGTTTACACTTTGGTTGGGGCTGGCAACTTAATACCAGTGAGATGTTCTCGATAGATATCTCCAGGTGGATGATTAGTAGTAGATGGATTTGGATTTCGGTCTACTTATTTTGGCGTACCACCCATGCTTTTGAGCCTCTTCCTTTCTTTGTAGCATAGTTAGCATTGCAGTGCATTTTTGATCATGTAAATTGACTAGCTGTGATTTGTTTACGTCGCATAGCAGTTTTATCGCCTTTTGGGAGAGAGACATCACTAGTGAACATCATGGGACCCCGGTCCATATCCACATCACTGTTTCCATGCTCAATTTATTTCCTGCTTTTACTTTCGAGTAGCTATCACTATTATCCTTTATCCCTTGCATTTGATCCTTTGTAAAAAAACAAGGCCGGAGAGATTTAAAAACTCTCTGAACTTCGTTGGGAGCAAAGTTATTTGTTGTGTGTGCAGGTCCACGTCAACCGCCTAATTTCTAGCGCCATTGTCACCTACTTGCCCCTTTCAGAGTCCTATGGGAGACAAACCCTATCCTCTGAGTTTGGGGAAATTTGCTGCTATCCTACATCTCACCTTCCACTTGGGGTGAGCTACGAAGGGCGATAAGCCATTATCATCTCTCGCACATCAAGCTAATTTCTGGCGTTGTTGCCGGGGACTCCGATAGTCAAGATAGGGGAGTTGCACACTATCTTTTACCTTTGCTTTTCAGTCTTGTTAGTTTATCTTTCAGTTTTTATCTTAGTGTCCTTTATCAAAAACCACAAAAAAATTATTTACCTTGCTTTCAGTAGTCCTTCTTGTTTAGTTAAGCATGTTAGGACTTGGTGCTTTGAGGGAATCGGAAGTTCTAGATTTCCATCAAAGGGATGGAGAGAATATGAAGAAGGCATGGGACAGAATTTCTAAAGCACATAAAATAATTATGCCTTGGATACCTATAAAAATTGTGCTTAGAAATTTTTACCATGGTCTTTTTAAGTGGTGTAAACACTCTCTTGATATTATGGCTGAAGGAGACTTTTTAGAGTGTGATGAAGCTAGAGCTCTTGATATTTTGCGTGGTCTATCTAGTTATTTTGTTTATGATCGTAGTTTTGATACTGTTATAGATAGACTTCCCACTATTGAAAAGAGGATGGATGCTCTGGACTTGAGAAAAGTAGAGGAACTCAAGTCCAACAAGAAAGAAATGTTGGAGACAGATGATGATTGGGAGCCTTTTGTTAGGATTAGCATTTCTAACCAAGACTTCCTTGCTTTTTGTGATATTGGATCCATGGTTTCTACAATTCCAAAAATAATTTATGATTACTTGAAACTAGACATGGATAATTTGTCATCTTATCACGAACATGCTAATGGAGATATTTCAGATATTAAGGTAAAATTGAAAGAAGTCCAAGTTACATTCCATAAAAGGGTTGCAACGATGGATTTCTTCATCATGGAGCCAAACCAAAGTAACATCGTGCTTCGAAGGGACTTCCTCCGAGCTATGAAAGGCTTCATCGATATTGGTAAGGGGCACATACGCTTACGTGGTAAGGCGAAAGGTAAGTACCTCTTCCCTAGGAAAAAGAAGGATGAACTTGTTGAAAATCAATTCGAAGGTTTTTATGACTCCGATGATCTCGGGGACCTTTGATTCTTCTTTTTGCTTTATGCCTAGCTTAAAGGAGTAAAAGAAAGTGCTTGTTGGGAGGCAACCCAAGATGGTTTTACTTCTGGCTTTAGTGGTCTTGATGATTGTTACTACTATAGCAACATCATTGTATCTTTATTTTCAAGCTTTGTACCAAGTTTAGCCTCCGATTGCAAGAAAGTTCAAAAGTTGTGACATGTTGTCTTAGACGGAAAAATTAGCGTAAAATCACCAAATCAACTTTTCGATCTGAATTTTTTTGACAACGTGCACGATACAATTGTCTTTAGAGCGTTTGTTCTGAGTTTTTTTAGTTGAGTTGCAGAAGTACCCCGAAAAAATTATTTACTACCCGATGTTCTGTTTTTCACAGATTCTTCCACGTTTTGCCTTTCCTTACTTTTCCAAACCTTAAGTTTTCTTTTTCTTTGCAAAACTTTTTGGAAATCTTGAGAAACAGTAGCTCTTCAAGAATATCTATATTTCCAATGGAGAAAAATTATTTTATTAATGGTACTAACCTCTCTAATCAGCTTATGATGAGTTATTTATGAATGGAGTTTTCGAGTGTGCGAGGGAAGATGATTAATGAAGATCTGGGAGTGTCAAACACCCAAGATTGGGGATGCCCCCATGTATCACCAATAAATATTCAAGGAGACTCAAGTGTCTAAGCTCGGGGATGCCCCCGTGCATCCCCTTCTCCATCAACAATCATCAGTTCGTCCACCGTCTCACTATATTTTTATCACTTCATGTGTTATGTGCTATGCTTGGAGCATCTCACTCTTAGGTTTACTTTTTAGTTTTCTTTAGCTTTTCTTGGTGTTCATAACAAGTTAGAACCCAGCTTTCTTTGTGTGGGAGAGAAACACGCTCCACTTCAAACTAGAACACATCATAGGATTTCATGCTTATCTTTCTTTTGTTGTGTGTTCTTTATCTTTTGGTAGCTGCTGCCATGTTTAGCTCTTATTTTTTATGTTTATCTTTTTCAAGAGCTTTAGCTTTTTTTTTAGTTTGTTGCTGGAACTCTCTTTAGTTTTCGTGTTTATCTTGTTAAGAGAGTTGGTTGTTGCACTGAGTTGTGTCTTGTCTTGAAGTAGGTAATTGAGGTTTCTATTCAATTGTAGTAGTAACTTGCAATAGTTTGAGGTATTCTTGTGAGTAATGTTTGAACTTTTGGTGTCAAGATCTCTAGCCTATTAGTGATAGGTGTCATGTTTTGGGAAATCCGTTCTTATTATCGAAACCTATAAAAACTAGTTGAGAACTCTAGCTACTAGATGGATCACTAATCTTTGGAGGGATCGGATATTTGAGTACACTCACGTACCATGAGTCGAGGATGCGCAAGGATAACCAAACCCCCATACACTCCTCCTCGGGGTACTTGTCTCTTTGTGAACCTCCTTATTAAATTGAGAGTTACCTATAATAAGTGCATGAGTTCTTCGGACTAATGTAAGTATTGAAAGTTGACACTTCCACCTCCTCATATTTGCTAGCCTCTTCGGTACCATGCATTGCCCTCTTCTCACTCCGAGAGTTGGCATCCACCTCGCCGGTGCATCCAAACCCTTGGCATGATATGCTCTTTCATCATAAACCTCCTTATATCTTTCCTCAAAACATCAACCATACCTACATACAACATCCACCTTCTCATGACTTGATCTTCATGTCATACATGTTCGTGCTACACTGGCAGAGGCATAAATTTGCATACATCATGATAGCTACATCTTCTTTATGTTGAGTACCTTGTAAAGTGTGAAGATCTTGTATACCTTCTTGTAAAATAGAGTGTTGCCCTTAAGTGAGGAAAAGATCCCAAAGAGGACAATTTAAAAGATCCCAAAGAGGACAAATGAGAGTTAAATAGAAAGAGTCATTGAGGCCACCAAAAATTACAAAAAAATACAAAATAAAAAAAGAAATAAAAAGAGAGAAGGGGGCAACACTACTATTCCTTTTGAAAGATCCACACTCGTACACCCTCTGATACCTTGTACTCCATAGAGATGATCATATATGCATATAGATATGTGGGGACCTTCACACTATAGAACTTGGCTTGTATATTCCAATGATGAGCCTCCTCAAACGAGCTCTAGGTATTCTTGAGCGAACAAGTTGGATGCACCCCCACTAGTTCCATTATAGAGATTTTCTTATCTCATATGTGCATCTATTGCATGGCAATCCCTACTCCTCACCTCATATCTATCATATGGCCTTCTCTCTCCTATGATTTTCCTCATTGATGTGAGCCTTTCACACCTTTTTGTCTTCCTCCTCCACCATATTTCTCTCTTTTCCATCCTAAGTGTCAACTCTGATGCTTACGCTCATCCATTGCATGAGTGCTCAAAATATCGAAAAGGAGTGGATCACATTGACTTGTACCTGGCTAGTGGTCTGGGGATGAGTGAAGATAAGATTCCAAAGAAGACTAAGTGTGAAACTTTAGTAGATTGAGTTCTCAACAAATATATTTTCTCGCTCGTAGTCAAGATAAGAGCTCTTGCAACTTTATGTTCTTATGTTGCTTGTTTCAATGCTAATATAGACTCTTGCTTATTATGACTTGAATTGAATTACCTACCTTGATTGCTTTACTTTCAAAGTTCTTATATAGTTGTTAGCATGTCACCACAGAAATTATGCATGTTATCATTTACCTACTCGAGGACGAGCAGGAATTAGGCTTGGGGATGTTGATACGTCCCAAACGTATCTATAATTTCTGCTTGCTCCATGCATGTTTTTGTGATATTGCTATGATCTAGATACACTTTCATACACTTTTGATCATATTTGGACTAACCTATTAAATCAGTGCACCCCAGTGCTAGTTCCTGTTTTCTGTTGTTTTTCTATTTCAAGTTTCCCCCATATTAAAAGTGCTCCAAAAATTCGGGAAAATCCAATAAAAATCAGCGTACCGGAAGCTTTCGGAAGAGCCAAAGTGGGGCTAGAGGGCCACCACTATGTGCCCTCCCGGCGCGCCCTAGGGTGGTGGCACGCCAGGGGGCTGCCTGGACCCCTGGTGGCCCCCTGGCTGCCCCTCTTTGCCTATTTATTGTCCGTCCTCCGAAACCCTCAAGGACAGAACCCCTTCTCGCGATCTCGCCTCATTTCTGCCGCCGCCGCCGTGCTTCCAAGATCGGGAGCGCCGGCAGACCTTTTCCCGGCACCCTGCCGGAGGGAGGATTGACCTCCGGGAGCTTCTCCTCCACCATGGACGCTTCCCGGATGATCCGTGAGTAGTCTACCTTGGACCATGGGTCCATGATCAGTAGCTATGTGATGTTCTCCTCCCTTCTTTGTTCTTCATGGATTAGACCTTGTGAGCTGCTGATACGTCCAAAATGCATCACTATTTTATATCGTAATTCAACCTTATTCATTGATATATTTCACATTACGATGATGTTCTTATGTTGTTTTGGCTTATTTTACACAGTTTGCAACTTTCCGGTGCCGATGCAGCAGACGCATGATTTAGCTGTAAAAAGTGGATGCTGAGTTGGTGAAGAAGAATACCTCAAAATTACCTGAAAATCGACGGAGGGTATTTTCCAGAAGATTAACGAAGACACGCCGAAGAGGAGCCAGAGGGGGGCCACAGGGGCCCCAGGCGGCCACTTGGCGCGGCCCCACCCCTGGCCTCGCCGGGAGGGCGCCTGGAGCCCTGGGGCCACTCCCGGCTCCCCCCTCTGGCCTATATACTCCTCGTTACGCGAAAACCCTAAAAAGAGAAGCTTTTACGGAGTTCCGCTGCCGCTCCGTGGTGGAAACCTATAGAGAAGAAAAGGTCTCTCCGGCGGGAAGATTCCTCCGAGGAGATCACCTCCCGGAAGGGTAGATCATCGCCATCGCCATCACCATTGTCACGGGCATCATCGAGATCATCATCAACATCATCACCAACATCAGGACCTTCTCCACCACCATCCAATCACACCTCACAAGTTTATCTTGTGTTGTAATCCGTACTATCTATCCTCTCTACTCTATCGATGTTGATTACTACTTTGTGGTGAATGCTATTGAGTTTTGTTGCAGAAATATCAATATTTCCAGATTGTTCGTCATATATTTATCACCTCTGATCATGATCTCTTTTATGTCTTGTGAGTAGTTACTTTAGTTCTTAAGGAAATGGGAGAAGTCTAGGTCTAAGTAGTCATATGATGTTGAAGTAATTTGTGTTGTTTGATATTTAAGTTGTGTTGTTATTTTCCTAGTAGTGTTGTGTGAGTCGAACACTCAACACTTCGCCTTATGAAGGACCTAGGGGGATACATTGTGTATCAAGAATGCTTATGGTGGGATGCCGGAGTGACAGAAACCTGAACCCCAGTTTGCACACTTTTGCACAAGGGAATAATGGATCCTTGATCTTATTGTTGTTTTTAGGCTTTGCCTTAATTTCTATCTTGTATTTGTGGATGCTTGCAAGATGTTTAATCATAAGAGTGCACTTATCTTAGTCTAGAAGGTGTGCTAGCATAGATCCACCCACTCAACACTTATCAGCACAACACTTGTTATCGGTACGGAGTATGGCGAAAACACGTGACTACCTCTCCATGTGTCCTCAAGAATGCTTTAGTCTTTATAAGTTCAGTTTCCAGGCTTATCCTTTGCTCAAAAGGATTGGGCCACTTGATGCTCCTCAGCACTATTTACTTTTCTTGCTTTTACTTTATTGTTGCTTATATCGAAAACCCCTAAAAAGTTATCTTTCAGTGCTTGCAGTTATTCCTTGTCCAAAATCACCTATCAATACCTTTAGCTCCTCGTTGGGTTTGACACTCTTACTTATCGAAAACGCTGCAATAGATCCCTTACGTTGTGGGTCATCAAGTAACGTTTTCTGGCGCCGTTGTCAGGGAGCATAGCTCTATTGGTAAGTGAAGCTGGTAAGGAAATTTTTATATTGTTGTTTTTATTTTGCTGTTGCTGCTCTTTGTCCGTATGGACAACCTCGATATTGGATCGTTGCTTATGGGGACACACCCCATATCTATGGTGGTTGTTCCTCCCCCTACTGAAATAGTGCCTTATAAAATACCATCCGGTATTATCGATTGTGTTTTGGCTAATCGTTATGCAGGAGACAGACATCCTAGTGAACACTTGCTATATTTATCACAACTATGTTCACTATTTAAGCTTGCAGGTGTATCAATGGAGTTTGTCATGAAGAAATTGTTCTCCTTATCTCTTGTAGATAAAGCTTCATATTGGTATAAGCTTCTTGATAACTCTCATTTGCTTGATTGGCAAGAGCTTATGTCTCTTTTTTATACCAAGTTTTATCCTCTTCATGAAATTCATCGAGACAGAAATTATATCTTTAACGTTAGGGCTCGCGACGGATAAAGCATTGCTCAAGATTGGGGGAGATTGAAATGTCTAATGCTCAAATGTCCTATTCATGAGCTCCCCAAGAAAACTGTACTTACAAACTTTTATGCTAGACTTTCTCGTCAGGATAAGGAGATGTTGGATGCCTCCTCTAGTGGGGTATTTCAGACGAAAAGCGTTGAAGAAAGATGGGATCTCCTTGAAAGGATCCAGAAGAATACCGAAGATTGGGAAATAGATAAAGGTATTGAACCCACTATAAATTATGACCATGATTATATAGAGAGCTAAGTGAAAACTGATTACTTTAATACCTTTTTCTCTAAGATTGGTCTTGATTCCCATCTGATGATTGATTTTTGTAAGGACTTTGCCTCTCATATTGACACTTCTAAGAAGAAGAAGGGTCAGCATCATAAACCCTTCAAAGAATCACCTATTGATATTCATGTTGCTGACCCTATTTTGCCTGCAGTTATATATGAAAAGCCCCCTTTTCCCGTAAGAATAAGGGAGAACTCTTTTGTGACAGGCATAATGAATAAGAGTGAGAGAAGAATTGATGAGCCTGAGGACCAGATCAAGGTCGATCCTCGAGTTGCATTGGTTAAGGATCTTATAACTAATGATGCTTTAGATTCCAATATAAATTTTTGTGCTGTTTCCACTAACCTTGTCACAGCCAAGTATAAAGGCCCAATTTCAGGTACTCCAGTACTATCTGTTAAAATAGGAGATCACAATTATTATGGGCTATGTGATTTGGGATCGAGTGCTAGTGTTATCACGTATTCACTTTATCAAGAGATCATGGGTGAAATTTCACCTTGTGAACTTGAAGAAGTTGATGTTACTATTCATCTTGCAAACAGAGCAACTATCTCTCCTATCGGAATTGTGAGAGACGTTGAAGTCTTATGCGGAAAGGTTGTCGGGACCCAGGGTTAGTGTATGTAATTCCAGTCACGATACAATCACATGGAGAGAAGAGAGCCGTACCCACTTGTCTAAGCAGACAAGGCCAAGCACAGAACACTCTCAGAAAGCATCGTACGTGAGGGGCATCCCATCCAGGCCGGATGATCAACTGAGATGGGTCCTCAACGTCCGCTCACCAGTCTAAATGCTTATGGGTGGTGAATCCCATACGCATAGACAAGTCGCCTCAACCATGTTATCGATTGAATCATAACCCTTACATAAACAGACTCCAGCCTGATCACTTAGTCGAGGTCTAGGGCGGGCTCGATCATACAACAAAGTGCGCACGTGATAGAGTCACGAGAAATCGCATCACGATGCCCCAAGCTGCGCACATCTAAGGGCCACTTGGTGTATAAAAGACCGCCAACCAGATCACAACTAAGGTCTCGAAAACCCATACTAAGACATGCATGTTATAAACATACACACAGCACACATGCCTAGTATGAACAGCAGGTATCATCACAAAACTCTACAAAGTACTTCTTTATTGACTTACATATAGAGCATACAAAGATCAAATGTCTATGATCAACATTACATCATACAACGGAAGCAAATTAGGTCTGAGTACAGACAAGTTTAACAAATGGCTTAGAGAAGCCTTGTAAACATACACGCCCTTCCACGAGGGACCAGACTGCTGTCTAGGACTATGCTAACTTAGTCAACGTCGAGCTTCAGGTCGGTGACTCCATCGGGGTCTGGGTTTCCATCTAAAACATAGAATAAGAAAACGTGAGTACAAAAGTCGTACTCAGCAAGACTTACATCAGAACTATACTACTCATGCTCAAGTATCAAGGTAAAGGAGGTGGGGTTTCACATGGAGAAGTGCCAGCTTTGACTTGGCTAGTCCTGAACTACGAGTACCAGACTTGAGGTAAGAAGCGTACACGAGTCCACTACCAAGTCTCCAACCAATACACCACTATGGTTACTTCCTCGACTTACCCACGAGGAAGAACACCATAGCACTCACGCTTATCTTGCGAGTTTTATAAGTATCCATTCAAGTTGTCTAATAATCAAGCACAACTTTCCAAGTAGTCCATGACCGCGGACGCGGCTATTCGAAGAGTTTTGTTAACCTTGCAAGGGTGTAAACTACACACACATGACCATCGGTTACCGCCAAGTCTCGCCACCGTTCAAGAGGTGACATCGAGGATGTTCACCACAACACTTCGCCCACAGCTCCATTCTAGTCCAAGGAGTCAACTGTCTGAGTTCCAAACCTAACTGAAATTCCGGCCGAGCTTCTAGCCAAGACTCAAACCATGTAGGCACAACTGAGAAGCCCACCTCGACGGATGGTTCTCCGCTTGACAAGCCATGTTCTACAAGCCCTACAATGAATGCCACATTTCATTTCCTTTATCTTTCTATGCATATGCCGAATGGAAATCCCGAACTAGGTGTGACTCCTGGACTTGGATCGGGGTGAGTTACTAGGTCGAGAGGGGTCAGTGAGCCCAATGTGTGGTTGTACTCTTTATCTCGGATTACCATACGAGAACTCGGGCTTAAGGCGGTGTTCAACGAGACAACCCACTATGTACTCCTACACAGCCTCTCATCGTTCACCTTGTATTAGGGTGGATTCACCAACACAGTTTCACTTTCATCAACACCATGTTCACCATCATCCCGACTCACATCAAAAGCAACCTCATTGTACCACTAAGCATGCAATAAGAAGTAACAGTTGCAGGGGCCACATGATATCAAACAACTCCTATGTCATCTAGGATTGTGGTTTGCTTACTACTGTGACAAGATGATAGGTCATGCATCGGATATGTGTTCAACTATGCGGTAGAATCGATACAAGGTGATCTCCTAAACATGCATAAGAGAGACTGAGAGGGAAGTGGGATTTTATAGAAATGATCAATGGGGTTTGCTTGCCTTGCTGACGATACACGGGTCTTAACGGTGGTCTTCTTCTTCGGGGGGTGATCACCGTCTCGGCAAAGCTGTTACCGGCACAATCATCAACAAAGGGGGACACAAATAATGTACAATGCTCAAGCACATGTTAATGTTGTGACATGAGGTATAGGGTACTGGTTTGTGGCACATTCCATTTAATTGAAGTGTATTGCAAAGAATTTTCAAATTCAAACTTCAAATTCAAATTCAAATTATGCCATATACATGTTTGCTACTGTTCATCAATTTTAAAATGGTCAAACATGAAAACAAATTGCATATTCATAATCCTTGCATTTTTCTAATAATTTTTCATATATTATTTGTCCAATTTGGAGTTCATATGAATTTTCTATGATTTATTGAAGTTTTAAACAATTTCTGGATTTTTCTGGAATTGTTTTAATTCAGAAAAAAGATTTACTGCGTCATGCTGACATCAGCATGACGTGGGGGGGTCTGACTGGTGGGTCCAGGGTGTCAGCCTCAGTGGGTTAATTCCCTGTTAGCTTAACTAACAGAGGGGTTTAGGGGGGGGTCTAGGGACCACTTGTCATGGGCTCGGGGGGGGGGGGGGGGGGTTAAGTTTGGGATTAGGCTAATCGGCCGGCGGCTAACTGCCGGTGACCACGGGTCACGGCGGCGCCTCGCCGGACTTGGGTTTCCAGCCACGGGAGAGAAGGGGGAGAGCACCAGGGGGTGCGTCTCGCTCTTCCGCGTGCAGTGGTGCTAACCGGGGGTCTCCAGGGGGCACTTGGCGTCGTCGGCGACATCTTGCGCGGCGGCTGGCCACAGGCCTCGACGGGGCGGCGACTCAGGGCGCGGGGAGAGGAAAGGAGAGGTGGGGAATGAGCGTGAGCTCACCGGGAGGACGATGAGGGGCACGGCGAGGCTGGGGAGGTCCTGGCGGCGGAGTAATTGCTCGTCGAAGCTTGCGGTGGCCGGCGGCGAAAAGTTGAAGCAGGCGTCGTCGTCGGGCGTCCTTGGCCTCAATTGGATCTGCAGCTCGATGGAGTCGATGGCGGCGAGGAGGAAGGACACGAAGGCGCGGCGTAGGATGCACGGTGGCCACGGAGGCGCACGGCCATGCTCCGGCTAGGGTTACGGGTCCGCTCGGTTTCTCGCCGGGGAGGAAGAAGGAAGGCCAGGGAGAAGGGGGGAATGAGGAGAGGAGACTTGGGGGTTCTCCTCGACGCCTAGAAGACGACGTGGAGGCCCTAGCGCAAGCAAGAGGTGGCAGCCTCAGCCGGCATGCCCGCCACGCCTCTGCCAGAAGGCAGAGGTTGAAGACAACCCTGCCCCTGGCGGGCTGGGCTGCATTCTGAGGCATATGGGCCAGGTGGGCCGAGAGGTAAGGGAGGTAGGTCTCTTTTCTTATTCTAATTTTCTTTCTGTTTGTTTTTCTTTCATTTGTTTGCTCTGATAAATAAATACCAAAACATTTTATAAAAATGCCCAACTAATTTTATAAATACTAGGTGACCAGTAGCTAGTCACTTTTAGGATTTTGGCATTTTTGAAATTCAAAACATTTGAATTTCAAGTAAAATAGGGGTCAAATTTAATTTCCAAGCCCTATTTGGAATTTTTGGCAAATCTTGGTGCATGTAGTGGGACCCACTTCACTTTATATGTGATCATGCACATTTATAAGACTTTTCAAAAATACCAGAGGAATTTTTGGAAGAAATTTTTGTCTGGCCATTTATTTAAATTCTTTAGGGTTTTTATTTTCCCCAATTTTGAATTTCTTTTGAAAATTTTGGATGATGCAAAGGACACAAGCACTTACCCAAGTTGGGGCTCTGACAACTCGCCCCCACTCAAAAGAATCTCGTCCCGAGATTCAGAAGTCGTCGGGAGGAAGGTGGGGTACTCGGCACGGAGGCGGTCTTCTCTTTCCCATGTTGCTTCTTTCTCGGAGTGATGTGACCATTGCACTTTCAGAAACCTGATCTGCTGACGACAAGTGACACGCTCTGCGGAATCAAGAATACGAACAGGGTACTCTCGATAAGTAAGGTCATCTTGGAGATCAAGCGTTTGATGGTCGACTTCGCGGATGGGGTCCTTGAAGCAACGCCTGAGTTGTGACACATGGAATAAATCATGTACTCGGGAAAGCTGCGGGGGTAGTTCAAGTTGGTAGGAAACTTCTCCACGTTTAGCGAGAATATGGAAAGGTCTGATGTAACGTGGGGCCAACTTGCCTTTGATACCGAATCGTTGGGTTCCCTTCAGAGGAGTAACCCGGAGGTAAGCCTTCTCATCCAGATTGTAGCTTTCTTGCCTATGATGGTGATCATAGTAGCTCTTCTGACGAGACTGTGCGGCTTTCAAACAATCACGAACAATGCGAACTTGCTCTTCTGCTTCCTTGATCATATCCGGTCCAAAGAACTGTCTTTCACCGGTTTCTGACCAGTTAAGGGGTGTTCGACATCGTCGTCCATATAGGAGTTCAAAAGGAGCCATGTTCAGACTAGATTGGAAACTATTGTTATAAGAAAATTCAGAAAATGGAAGAGACTTCTCCCAATTCTTTCCGAAAGATATAACACAAGCTCTGAGCATGTCTTCCAAGATTTGATTAACCCTTTTAACTTGACCGCTAGACTGAGGATGGAAAGCTGTACTAAAGGAGAGATGAGTTCCCATAGCATTCTGAAAGATTCCCCAGAATCTAGAGGTGAAAAGGCTACCACGATCAGAATTGATCACCAAAGGAACACCATGAAGAGACACAATCCTAGAGACATACAAGTCCGCCAACTGACAAGCAGTTATAAACTCGCGAACAGGAAGGAAGTGAGCAACTTTGGAAAGCCTATCTATGACAACGAAGATGGCATCGTTTCCTTTCTGGGTTTTTGGAAAGCCGGTGATGAAGTCCATACCGACTTTGTCCCATTTACACTCGGGAATAGGCAAAGGTTGAAGTCTACCAGCAGGCCTTTGGTGTTCTGCCTTAATGCGACGACAAACATCACATTCGGCAACAAATCGAGCAATGTCTCTCTTCATCCTAGTCCACCAAAATCTCTGGCGTAGATCTCGGTACATTTTTGTGCTACCGGGATGGATTGAGAGGGGTGTGTCATGGGCTTCTTTGAGGATGAGTTGCCTTAGATCCCTATTCTTAGGAACTACCAAACGATTTTCAAAGAATACCGTTCCTTTGCTATCTGTGGAGAAACATTTAGCAAATCCGCTAGCAATGTTCTCCTTGATCCGGCGAACACCTTGTGCACGCCTTTGGGAAACTATAATTTGATCCTCAAGGTTTGGTTTCGCCACCAAGTTGAAAAGAGATCCACGAGGAACAATCTCGAGGTTGAGCTTTCGAAATTCCTCATGAAGAAGTGGTTGATACTGTTGTAACATGAGGTTGTTACAATACGAATTACGACTTAGTGCATCAGCCATGACATTGGCTTTGCCTGGGGTGTAAGAAATTCCTACGTCGTAATCTTTTATCAACTCTATGTAGCGTCTTTGCCTGAGATTAAGATCTGGTTGGGTGAATATGTATTTGAGGCTTTGGTGGTCGGAATAGATCTCACAACGATTACCAAGGAGGTAATGTCGCCAAGTTGTCAGGGCATGAACTACGGCAGCGAGTTCAAGGTCATGGGTAGGATAGTTCTCTTCATGTGGCCACAACTGGCGTGAAGCATAAGCTACCACATGTCTGTCTTGCATAAGTATGCATCCTAACCCTTGCCGTGAAGCATCACAAAAGATCTCGAAATCCTTTTTGGTGTCTGGAGGTGCAAGTACGGGTGCAGAAGTCAATCTTCTTTTTAGCTCTTGAAAGCTTTCCTCGCACTTGGGAGTCCATTCGAATTTCTTGTCTTTCTTGAGGAGTTCAGTCAGGGGCTTTGCAACTTTGGAAAAGTTCTCGACGAAGCGGCGGCAATAGCTTGCTAAGCCAAGAAAACTCCTAACTTGCTTAACCGATTCAGGTGGAGTCCAGTGAAGGACGGCCTGAACTCTCTCGGGATTGACAGCAATGCCTTTTGCAGAAATCACGTGGCCTAAGTAGGTCACTTCTGGTAGCCAGAATTCACACTTGGAGAATTTAGCATACATGCGGTGCTCTCTAAGTTTCATCAATACCAGCCTTAGATCCTCGGCATGTTCTTCTTCATTCTTCGAGTATATAAGGATGTCATCGAGGTAAACCACGATGAACTTGTCCAAATACTCCATGAAGATCGAGTTCATCATGCGTGAAAAAGTGGCGGGGGCATTGGTTAGACCGAAGGACATGACGGTGAACTCGTAAAGACCATAACGAGTAGTGAAAGCCGTCTTGAGAATGTCCTCGTTTCGGATCTTGATTTGATGATAGCCTAATCTCAAATCCATCTTGGAGAAGACAGAGGATCCAGCAAGTTGATCATAAAGATCATTGATCCTAGGCAGTGGGTACTTGTTCTTTATCGTCGCTAGATTCAGCGGGCGATAGTCTACGCACATCCTTTCTGTTCCATCTTTCTTTGTTACGAACAGAACGGGGAAACCCCATGGCGATGAGCTAGGGCGGATGAAGCCTTTTGCCAACAAAGTTTCAAGTTGGATTTTTAGCTCAGCTAACTCACGTGGGGCCATTTTGTATGGGCGTCTGGAATTTGGGGCGGTTCCTGGGGAAAGATCTACAATGAATTCTACACATCTGTCAGGAGGCATTCCTGGCAGTTCTTTAGGAAAGACATCCGGGAAGTCACGAACCACCGGAATATCTTCAAGGTCGGGAGGGGAAGCACATTCAAAGTATGCATCTGGATTCTAGAGCTGGGTGATGTGTAGTCAATGGTCTGGCCTGAAGGATGGGTAAGTTTAACTGACTTGGCTTTACAATCAAGGAAAGCATTCTGCCTTGATAACCAATCCATTCCTAGGATGACATCAATGTCTGAAGACTTGAGGGCTATAAGAGAAGCAAGGAATACTAAACCCTCAATTGCAATTTGATTACCATGGCTTACTCTATTAGTTTGCCACTTTGAACCAGGAGTTTGAATGATCATTGGGGAAAACATTTCTTAAAAGGCGAACTCATGATGAAGTGCATAACTCTCCGACATGAATGAATGAGAAGCTCCTGGATCGAAAAGAACAGAGGCGGGAACATGATTGACTGGGAGTGTACCAAGGATGACGTCAGACGTATCAATAGCTTCCTCAACTGTGATTTGGTTCACACAACCACCAACAGTGGCTAAGGACTTTGCTTGCAAGGAGTTGGAGGTGGATTTCTGTGAAGACTTAGATTTGGAAGGCTTGGGTGGGGTGGCATCATGTCTTGGACGAGGATCAACTTGCACCGACAATGGTCATTTCCGTGCGATGTGGCCAGGATGACCACATTTGTAGCAAACACTGGTGTCAGGGGGTGGAGCAAGGATGGCAGGTTCACTACCATAGCTGTTGGGATTCGTGTTTGGTGGAGGAGGTTGAGGCACCATGCAGGATGGCCTTGGAAAAAGGTGTGAAGGAATGGCACTAGTTGGAATCCAAATCCGGCGTTTCTGAGGGGCCGAACTAGAAGATGAAGCAAACTCTCGAGCATGCTTGCGAGACTCTTCGAACACCTCATTTCCATACTCAGCTCTGAAGGATCTATTGAGTAAATCCTCAAAGTTGACAAACTCATGAAGATTGAGATCATGACGAATAATAGGGCTAAGTCCCTTGCCGAACCTTGCTTGCTTCCTGGCATCAGTGGATATATCCTCTTGGGCATAACGAGCAAGATGGTTGAACTCAATCATATACTCATGGATGGACCTATCTACCTGAGTAAGATTCCAAAACTCTTCCTTCTTTCTTTCCATCATCTCATCCAGAATGTGATACCCTCGGAAGGCATCACGAAATTGCTGCCAAGTCACTACGTGACCTTCCGGTTGCATTGCAACATAGTTCTCCCACCATTCACCAGTAGCACCTTCCAAGAAGTAAACCGCAAACATCACACGATCATTGGGAGCATGCGCCGTCTCAAGCTTACGCTCGATGGAACGGAGCCAATCATCAGCTTCAAGGGGCTCAGAAGAACATCGGAATACCGGTGGCTTGAGGAGGATGAAGTCCTGGATGCTGACAACCACATTGCGCTGACGAGCGGTATTCTGCTCGATGAGCTCCAAAAGGCGTGTTTGATCACATCGATTCCGTTCAGCTTCCATCATGATTTCCTCCGCAGAAGGCAGTGGTGGAGGTTCATCATTATTTCGATTCTGATCACAGTCTCAATTCCGAAGAATAGCACTACGAGTTCCACCTGACATCCTGTGTGATAAAGATCATCAATCAGAACAGGTTTTACGATGGAAACAAAGATAAGAGGACATGACTAGGAGGAAAAGATTTTAATGCAAAGGCAAAGATTCCAAGAAACACGGAATAAATCGGGCAGCATAACGGCTACACCGGAATGGAAAATGAAACAACCTTGAGGAGATTGGACAAAACTTCCCCAAGGAACTCAACAACACGAAGACTCTGGACGACCACAACAATCCTACGGCTACAAGGAAGCACTCAACGAGATGTTCTAGTAAGACATAGATGATCCTAGTCCTATCATCCCGTAGAAAAGATAAGGGTGACTCAGAACTCAGATCGATGAGGGTAAGGAGAAAAAGAAGCCTTACGTTGTTTCCTTTATACCCAAGTAACTATATAACTATAGAATGCTAGACTCGACTTCGACCAAGGGTTTGATAAGCCTACAGACAGTCCTGCTCTTATACCAAGTCTGTCGGGACCCGGGGTTAGTGTATGTAATTCCAGTCATGATACAATCACATGGAGAGCCGAGAGCCGTACCCACTTGTCTAAGCAGACAAGGCCAATAACAAAACACTCTCGGAAAGCATCGTACGTGAGGGGCATCCCATCCAGGCCGGAAGATCAACTGAGATGGGTCCTCAACGTCCGCTCACAAGTCTAAATGCTTATGGGTGGTGAATCCCATACGCATAGACAAGTCGCCTCAACCATGTTATCGATTGAATCATAACCCTTACATAAACAGACTCCAGCTCGATCACTTAGTCGAGGTCTAGGGCGGGCTCGATCATACAACAAAGTGTGCACGTGATAGAGTCACGAGCAATCGCATCGCGATGCCCCAAGATGCGCACATCTATGGGCCACTTGGTGTATAAAATGTTGGGATACGGGGCAGAAAACACAAAATTTTCATACCTACAGTACCCGAACCCAAGATCTATGCTATGGCGATGTAAAGTAACGGAGGGAATCGGTGTTCATACCTTTGAAGACCGAAAGAGGGAAACGTTCTTGCGAACGTGGTTGGCGTAGACTCAGAACTACGACCTCCCTGTCTTGTAGAAGACCACCACCGGCGAGGATGACTCCCGGTAAACCTCCAGCAACGAAGTAGCACCACAGGTGTAGTGCCTCGAAGAGATTATACACGTACGGTACAATCGATGTTCCTCCCGGGCCCCGAACCAGGCGAGCAACGGAAGAAAGAAGGATACGGATCCCGACTCCGGCAGAGCGACGGCCTGCCTTATGGTGGAGAACTCTAATCCTGGTGCAGACTCCAAACAAGGGGAGTCCACTTCCGGGAAGGAGAAGGAGGAAGAAGGAGATATTGGTGTGTTGGAAAAAGGGGGGACTACCCCTCCTTATATAGGCCAAGGGGGGGTGTGATCCTCCTCCCCTCCCCCATGTGGGACTAAACTCCCAAGGGGGGGGGGGTGCGCCGGCCATAGGGGGGTTGGGCCCCACCCTTGGCGCCAAGCCCAAGGGGAGAAACCCCCTCCTCCCCTAATGGGCCCCATGGGCCCATATAGCCTTTTTCCCATTTTTTTAATTTATTTAATATGTTTTAAATATTTAATTCAGATAATTAAATAATAAAACATTATTAAAACAATTAAACTTTATTTTGAACTATTCAAAATGTCCGGAAACCATTCCGTCCTCCTCCGGAACTATTCTGGTGATTTCTCCTATTTCACCGATTGATCCCGTAACTGTCCTATGCATCGATTGCCCTTAAGTGTAACACCCTAACGGTCCGGGAAACAGCAGACATGGTCGAGACTCTTCTCATTGACCAATGACTAGTCAGTTGGACCTGGTTACAATCCTTGACAACCCCTGCGCTTCCATCGAATGAACTTCGATCGCTTTTTGAAACCGTTAACGATACGACGTAATCCCTTTGTGCTGCGTTACTTTGTTTGTCCGAGGTTTGATCGTAGGTATCCTACATACCGTGTTCACATCTCGTTCACAACAAACAACTTCTCTCGTCCATGATCATTGCATCTCTTGTGACCTAGTCACGTCCTTGCAAGGTGTTGATGCAATATCACCGAGTGGGCCCAGAGTACATGTCCTGTCACAAGGACTGACAAATCCCGCTCTGATCTATTAACATACTCATCAACCATCTATTTCGGAATACCCAAAGTGCACCGTTATAGCCAACATATTTCAGTCAGGCGGTGGTAATTACGTATGATCATTACGGTCTAAGGACTAAGCCATACGTTACAAAGTCATAGCAACGCTGAACTATGTGACTCGATCACATTGCAATACTTTAGGTGGGTGTACGTCCATCACATCATTCCCCTTAATGATATGACCTCATTGTCAATGGACTTAAGTGTCGCCATGATCAGGAAAGCTTGACCAATCAATTGCCCAATGAGATAGTTTACCCGAGTTAAACTACGGACCATGTTTTATACTACACCTGTATTAGTATTTCCAAGTAATACAGTTATAGCACAGTATAAAACGTATTATGAACAAAACGGATATGTGACAAATATCTTTATTAATTTGTCTCTAGGGCACATATCCAACAGTCTCCCACTTGCACTAGAGTACAAATTACACTAGTTTACATCAGGTATGTATCTAACACCAATGGTCTCTCGGTGTTCTTCAAACTTGCCCTCTGGAAGAGGTTTAGTCATCGGGTCTGCTGCGTTCAGATCCGTATGTATCTTATGAATCCTAGTGTGTCCATCCCTGACGTAGTCTCGCGTCACATGGAACTTTCGGAGGACGTGCTTGGTTGTAGAGTGAGTTCTTGGCTCCTTCGCGTTAGCAATGGCACCCGTGTTGTCGCAGAAGATTCCCACGGGGTCAGTGCAACTGGGAAAGACGCCAAGCTCGATCACGAATTTCTTCAGCCACAGCGCCTCGTTTGACGCTTCGCAAGCGGCAGTATACTCTGACTTCATTGTAGATTGAGCGACGACTGACTGTTTGCCGCTCCTCCAGCTAATTGCGCCACCGTTCAACATGAAAACATATCCCGTCTGGGATTTCGAGTTATCTAGATCTGAGCCGAGGCTTGCGTCAACGTAACCCTTTACGGTGAGCTCCTCATCAACTCCTCCATAAACGAGAAAGAGATCCTTGGTTCTTCTTGAGTACTTAAGGATGTACTTTACTGCTGTCCAGTGAGCCATTCCCGGGTTACTTTGGTAGCGATTAGTCATACTAATGGCCAGCGCTAAAGCCGGTCTGGTACATAACATAGCATAGATGAGAGAACCTATGGCTGAGGCATAGGGCTTTGAGGACATCTCCTCCTTCTCTTTTGCGGTGGTTGGGCATTGAGTCACGCTTAATTTGACACCTTTTATAACTGGCAAGAGACCTCTCTTGGAGTCATCCATTTTGAACCTTTTCAATATCTTGTCAATATAAGTGTTCTGACTCAAGGCCAACCGTCGATTAGGTCTATATCTATAGATCTTAATCCCCAATATGTACGCAACTTCACCTAGGTCCTTCATGGAAAATTGTCCATTCAGATATTCCTTCACTTCCTCTAAGAATTTCTTATCGTTCCCTTTTAGTAATATGTCATCTACATATAACACAAGGAATGCTACAGAGCTCCCACTCAGTTTCTTATAGACGCAGAACTCTTCGACGTTTTGGACAAATCCAAAATCTTTAATGACCTCATCAAATCGAAGATTCCAGCTCCGAGATGCTTGCTTCAACCCATAGATGGACCGTTGAAGCTTGCAAACCGTACCAGCGTTCCTTGGATCGACAAACCCCTCTGGTTGCATCATATACAACTCTTCCTCAATGTTGCCATTTAGGAATGCAGTTTTCACATCCATCTGCCATATCTCGTAATCATGATATGCAGCTATTGCTAGTAGGATCCGAATAGACTTTATCATCGCTACAGGAGAGAACGTCTCCTCGTAGTCAACTCCTTGAATTTGTCGGAAACCCTTCGCGACAAGTCGAGCTTTGTAGACAGATACGTTTCCGTCTGCGTCAGTCTTTTTCTTGAAAATCCATTTATTCTCGACGGCCTTGCGGTCCTCGGGAATATCCAGCAAAGTCCATACTTTGTTGGTGTACATGGAGTCTATTTCGGATTTCATGGCTTCAAGCCATTTCTCGGACTCGGGCCCCTCCATTACTTCTTTGTAACTTGTAGGTTCATCCGACTCATCAGCCGAGATTGCATTCACAAGCTGTCCATAAAACTCAGTAGGTTGACGGACTCTTGATGACCTACAGGGCATAAAAGGTTCCTCTTCATTCTCATCATGATCATCATTAATTTCATGATCGTTATGAATGTCGTTCTGGCCATTCTCTTCAGCTCCCACTGTGGAAGATGGTTCCAGAACAATTTCTGTAGCTGTTTCTTCCAATTGGAGTGATTGGTCTGTCACTTCATCGAGGTCTATTTTCCTCCCACTCAACTCTTTCGCGAGAAACTCCTTATCAAGAAAGTGTCCCGTCTTGGCAACAAACGTTTTGCTGTCAGACTTGTTGTAGAAGGTGTATCCACAAGTTTCCTTGGGATAGCCCACAAAGATGCACTTATCCGCCTTGGATTCAAGTTTGTCAGGCTGTAGTTTCCTTACATAAGCCTCAAAACCCCAAATCTTCAGGTGAGACAACTTAGGTTTTGTGCCATGCCATTCTTCAAATGGTGTTGTCTTTACGGATTTGGATGGTGCCCTATTAAGAATATGAACGGCAGTTTCTAATGCATACCCCCAGAATGACACAGGAAAATCAGTATGAGACATCATCGATCGTACACTATCCAATAGAGTTTGATTACGTCGCTCAGCCACACCGTTTCTCTGAGGTGTGCCTGCCGGTGTAAGCTGTGGTACTATGCCACAAGACTTCAGATGATTGCCAAACTCGTGAATCAAATACTCGCCACCTCGATCCGATCGAAGGTGCTTGATTTTTCTTCCGAGTTTATTTTCGACCTTATTCTGAAATTCCTTGAACTTTTCAAAGGTTTCAGACTTGTGCTTCATCAAGTAAAAATACCCATATCTACTCAAGTCATCAGTAAAGGTCACGAAGTAATGAAGACCATTGCGAGTGGGGACGTTTGGGTCCACATACATCCGAGTGTATGATCACCAATAAGACATCCACACGCTCCATTACGCCATTGAATGGAGTCCTTGTCATTTTACCCATAAGGCATTGTTCACATGTATCAAGGGATCCAAAATCCAATGACTCAAGAAGTCCATCCTTATGGAGCTTCTCCATGCATTTTATACCAATATGACCTAGTCGGCAATGCCACATCATCATGTGATCTTCATCATTCTTCAATCTTTTGGCCTCAATATTGTTAATGTGACACACGTCACCATCGAGATCAAGTACGAATAAACCATGCAACTCCGGTGCGTGAACATAAAACATTTCATCCTTATAAATCGAACAACCAATTGTATCAGACTTAAAAGAATAGTGGTCTCGCTTCAAGCAAGAGCCACTAACGATGTTCACACTCAACGCGGGTACATAGTAGCAATTATTCAGAACTAAAACCAATCCCGAAGGTAGACTAAGATGCTTCGTGCCGACCGCCAAGACCTCAATCTGACAGCCATTCCCCACGCGCATCGTCACTTCATCTTTGAGCAAGCGTCTCCTATTCTTTAGTCCCTGAATGGAATTAGAAATATGAGCGACAGATCCTGTATCAAATATCCAGGATGTGTTCCCGGCGCTTGTCAAGAGAAGATCAACAATATGTATATCAAATATACCTTCTTCTCTCTTGGCGACCTTGCCAGCCTTCTTGTCCTTTAGGTACTTGGGACAGTTGCGTTTCTAGTGACCTTCACCCTTGCAGTAGAAGCACTCCACTCCGGGTTTAGGCTTGGGTGGCTTGGGAGGAGCGGCAACTGACTTGCCATCCCTCTTGGGGCCACCTCTCTTGGCCTTCTCCCGCCTGCTTGACTTCTTGAAGTCCGTGGTCTTGTTGACCATGAAGACGGCGTGCTCCTTCTTGATCTCAACCTCGGCGCTTTTCAGCATGGCGAACAACTCAGAAGGGGTTTTGGTCATCCCCTGCATGTTGTAGTTCAGCACAAAACCTTTGTAGCTAGGGGGAAGCGACTGCAACACCCTATCAACAGCAAGTTCATCTGGAATCTGGCATTCCAGAGCATTCAAGCGCTGAACGTAGCCAGACATTTTGACTACGTGCTCACTCACGCTGCCGTGCTCGTCCATCTTTGCTGAGAAGAAGGGTTCAGAAGCCTCGTACCGTTCAACCCTGGCTTGAGGTGCGAAGAGGTCGGTGAGAATCTCATATGCACCCATCCTCTCAAAGCGTTTCTGCAGCTCAACCTCCATGGAGTAGAGCATGCCACTCTGGACAAGGTTGTAATCATCAGTCCTGGAGAGATAGACATTCTTCTTGTCTTGACTGCAATCATCTGCTGGTGCGTCACCTAACACGTCCTCTAGTACGTATGCCATTTTGAGGGGAACGAGGAGAATCCTCAGGGTGCGGAACCAGTTGGTGAAGTTTGTCCCATCTGTTTTTAGCTTATCTTTCTCTAGGAATGATCCTAAGTTGAACGAGGGGCGAGGTGCTGCCATCTACAAGGTTGATTCACAAGGATACATATTTAGACTTTTGTTCATAATGTGGAGTTTCAATTTAATTTCAAAATTCTAGAAAGCTCCCACTTAGATAAACACCTCTCAATTTAACTAAGTGATTACACAATCCCAGCCCCCATACCTCCCCCGATCGTCACGGCCATCAGTATGCGAACCAGGTAGGCCTCTAAGACAATCACATCAGGCATGTGACTCGTGCTCGACCTTTCGGTCTCCTGTGTTCCAGGCCCGCATCTACATACGTCAAGCCTGCCAATCGAACCTTGATGTTAGCTGTTCAGCAAGGCCATATCTGCATATGCCAGGCTTGCCGAACCCAACCTCATGCGAACTGCGTTTAATATGTAGGACAACTCCGGTATGTACGGAGCATCAAGCCATATGGGAGAACCTTCCAGGCGGTGCCCACCAAGGGAGAACACAATGTTGGTATTGTGAGAGATGATCCTGTTTCATGCTACCGTCGATATATCTAGCATACAAGCATAAAAATGGAAGTAAAACTGTAAATCATACAACCTATGATCCCCCTTCATGCAAAGCAAAGTTAAACGCCTTTCTACTTTAGCTTGTGCAAGTTTTACGTGGATGCTAGGGGTTTCGAGAGAGAGAACCGTTTCTATCCTGCAAAAAACATGCCACAACACCGTCTCCCATCCGTCTCTATTACACCCCTATCGGGGCCCTCCGTTGCAAACATCTTCGCATCGCTAATGCAGAGAGACAGACACACCCCCAGCCACTTTATATGGTACAAGCCATATGTCAAGCGTGGAACCAGTCTCGCGTAAACGCGTAAGGTCGGTCGGGGGCCGCTTCATCAAACAATGCCGCAACGCTAAATGAGTACACGTGGGAGGGTAACGAATGAAGATTCGATGCCCACATCCTAGATGCGTTCTACCCGTACAATACATCTACGCATAGCTAGCTCATGATACCATGTAACATCCCAAAATTCTCCGAATTTTGGAATGTTAATAAATTAAATAGATAATGATTGTCTGATTGATGTGTTTGATTTTTCTCTGGGATTTAAAACTTTTGCGGTTTATTGAATATTAAAATGAGAGGGAATAAAATGACTTTCCCTAATATTCACCGTTGGTGTTTTGGAATTTATTATTTAAAAACAAAACCAACAAAACAAAATGAGAGAAGGTAATATGACTCCTTCAACATTTTAAAAGTTTGGAAAATGTTTTAAATTTTTATTGGAATTCTTTTAAAATATTTTTAAACATTTTTCCACACATGGCAGTTCGCTGGAGAGGATATAAAAGGACTTATCCCCATTTTTAATTGGTTGGAAAATAGTTTAAAATATTTATGTGAGACTTTTTGATTTTACTTTGGAGTTATAAATATTTTCTAAAATTATTTTTGGAATTTATTTATGCTCTGGAAAAGTTTTTAAATCAATTTTCGGAGTTTTCGGTATTTTTAAAATGCCAGAAAAGTATTTAAAAATATTTAAAAATAAGTTGAAAAGTTTTTATTTTATTTTATTATTTTGGTCAAGCCAAAAATTCAATTTTATTATTTTAAAAATATTGGCGAAGACGGAATTTTAAAATAAATTTCCGTGATTTTTCTAAAATTGTTTTGGGCCTAATGGGCCTGGTCTGTTTTTTTTTCCAGGAGACCGAATTTGTTTTTATTTCGGATTTACAAAAAAAATATAGAGGATTAGGGCTGGCTATAAATAGCCCCGATTAGGGCAAAGTTTATTTTCGTTGGCGTTTTAGGGTTAGTTCTAAGCAAATCCGCGGACCCGCCGCCGCCGACGTCATCGCCGGAACTTTGCCGGAAAGTTCGCCGGAGCCACGTTTTTGCGTTTTCGAGGTAAATTTTGTTTTCGCGAAGCAACCGCCGTCCCCGTGCCTCGCCGGAGCCACCCCGCCGCCTGCTCGCCGCCGCCGCTCTGCCGCCGCACCACTGGCCCGCCCCGCCGCCTCGCCGGCCGGCCGGAGCCGCCGCCGCCGAGCCAGCCGCAGCCGGCCCTGGCCGCTGCCCCGCGCGCCCCTGTGCGCTCCGCGCCCACGCGCCACGGCCCGCGCCTGGCCGCCTGGCGCCGCGCCGCGCCCGTCCTCGCCCGCCGGCCTTGGCCACCGCCGCCGGCCGCCCATGGCTGCTGTGGCCGGAGCCGAGCTCCCAGCCGGGCCATGGCTGCCCCGCGTCCAGCCCTTGGTCGTGGGAGAAAGAAGCCTACAAAAAAAAAACGATTAGAAAACGTTTCGGTAAAAAAAAAAAAAATCTCAGATCTGGATCCAAACTGACCAGGGACCCGATCGCGTTTTTTGCAAAATTTTTATTTATGTATCGGTCCTTTTTACAGTAGAACCCCCGGTACCCCCGTTTTTCACCCGAAACCGTTTTTGCGATTACTTTTTAACCGTAACTCGGAATTGGGCGATTCCAGTTGCGTTGCGACCGTGTAGAAATTCTCTAGCCAGTAGACCTAGTGTTACAGAAGTTTGAAGTATTTAAATTTGGATCCCAAGCAGATCCAAATTTGGACTTCCGGCAGCCACAACTTTCTACCGGTGCACCCGTTTGCGCCGTTTCTTTTTGCGTTAGATCACTCGTGTCTTGTACCTTCTGTTTGTATCATGTGTGCACAAAATTTCACAAGTTTATTGATCTGTTTTAATTCAAATTCAATTCTATGTTGCAACTGCTATGACCTGCGTTGTAGCGTTCCGTTTCACGTGATTCTTTTTGCATATTGGATCATATGAGACATCTTATCGGCAATATCGACATACCATACATATTGCTATGATCTTTACCTTGATTTCATAATGCCTTGATCATACTCTTGTATCGACAATTCCTTAACCGTTGACTCTCTCGAGTTTACGTTCCACCGATCACTTTCGGGCACATCCACACCTTTGCACTTCAAAACCTTTTTTGTTTTGTTGCTAAAAATTTAGTGATTGTTTTGTTGATGTCATGTTTTGTCATTGTGGTGTGATTGCTTATTTGAGTTCTTTCGTTGACGATAGATTGCTCGGAGTGTGACGAGTAGAGTTGACTGGAACGTGAGAGCGAAGATCTTCATCGAATGTATAAGGCAAGTGATACTTTGACCATACTAATACCTATATTTTCTATATGCATTATGTTAGGAAATATCACTCTATTGCATTGATAGGTAGTTTACTTTACTGTTGCTGCAAACCAGTTAGGATAGCCATATGTTTTGACTTGTCTACTGTAGATCAACCTAGTCGTGTTGTTACTTTATTGCTATGCTTTGTAGACGTGGTTTGGGTTGTGAGAATTCATGGAGTGCATGTGAGCTATTTAATAAACTGTGTAGCAACTTTATAATAAATAGAAATCACTTCTGGACGGGCGGGTGGCATCCTGGTAGTTGTGGCTCGGTTGAGGACAATGCCGGGGTTAAATGCACCCAATGGTTTGTTTTGGTGGTGAACCGGGTGCGTCATGGCGAGTACCCTCTCACGCAGTGGGCGTCGTCCAGGCTCAAAAAGATCAGACATGCAATATTACTAGTAGCTTCCGTGTATAGCCACTGGCTATATGGGCTCTGGCTTAGATGAGTAAGTTGTGGGGAACCTGGCCCTGGTAGCTAGCAGATGTAGAATTGTGTTAGGTGTACCGGCTACCAAAGGGTGGAGGCAACCTCTTCGGAAAGTCTTTGTCTCAATCTTCGGGTTGAGTCCAGTGGGGAACGTGTACAAACCTCTGCAGAGCGTACAAACTGATCATGATTAGCCGTGTCCACGGTTACGGACGAACTTTGAGCAACTAGTCAGTACTGTTGATGAATGATCTTGACAGATGAACACTTAATAATAATTTGGTTGGGACAAGAGTAGCATGGGTTGCTGTGTGTTTCAGGTAGAACTCAACTTAAAATTTTGACTAGTTTAGTTCAGGAGAAAATTGGCTTTCTGCAAAACTAAACCATAAGCCTTTCCTTTGACTTACCTTGCATGTAGATGTAGGTCCTTTATATAAACTTTTTCGTGTCACTTGCCGTACAAATCAGATGTACTGACCCGTTGTCGGGCTGTAACCTTCGGTGTTGCAGGTTTTTCAGACGATCAGTAAGGTGCGTTTAGGGGTTGCGAGTCTACACTCAGCATGTTCGCATGTGGCTGTTGATGGGACTCCACGTTATTTGTTTTTGCTTCCGCTATATTTATATTGTTTAAGCTAGCCTTGAGCTATGCAACTTGTTATTTATTTACTCTGGATCATACGTTGTATTAATGATGCACTTGTACTTTGATATACATCTATTATACTGTGTGTGCCAGCGAGTTCGATCCAGGGACTGGCACTTGAGCACAGAGACTTCAATTCGGTGTGAATTGGGTCGTTACAGATGGTATCCGAGCAGTGTGTTGACTGTAGGTTCGTGACCCTAGAAAATGGATAGAAAAGCCATAGAACAAAAATATTTTATCACTCTTGATCACTTACTCTCTTGACTAGTATTTCTCATCTATTATTCATCTTCTAAAACTTCTCATCTTGTTTTACTATGAATACCCTTGAGTTGTTTATACCCCTAAAGACAAGACATTTGAGAAGAACATCATCACCCTCGGGGATCAATTGGAGTTATGATTATCGGAACTAGAAGGAATAACCTACGGTGATCAATAAGTTTGACACTGTGAGAGGAACCTCTAAGATCAGCTTAGCTGAGAAGGATGAAGCTTAAAATCAGACCACCACCTTTTAGGTGAAGTTAGATGAACGATTTTCGCGTAGTATGACGAGATCATATGTCTGGCACATATGACCTTACTCTAGGTGTTGTTTGGGTGTTTTGACTGTTGTGACTGTATTGTTTGTTGTTATGTGTTACGGACGAACGTAGAAGTTTTTGCCGCTTTCTTGTTTGAGTGCATATGTTTGGTGCTATCTCTAGTTGTTGTCTTTTCGGTGTTGTAGTTTTGCCCTAACCCCTGTCGTATGGGCTTAATAGATGGAGTATGAAGTACGACTCGCCTTTTCTGGGGCGATGTCGAGACTGAAGGTGGAGCAATGGATTCGTAATATGGAGGAGCTTTTGGAGCGTAACAAGGTTGGAAGTGAGGACATGGTCCCCTATGCTGTTAAGTACTTTGTAGAAGAGGCTGCTACTTGGTGGAGAATGCACCAAGCAATTGACGAATCACGAAGGAAAATTACTTGGAGGGAGTTCACTAAGATTTTGTCGGGATCCCGCCTCGTCACCCCGATGCAAAGGACGGTAAACCTTAAGAGGCACCATGCCTGTACAATTTGCGGAGAAACAGGGCACTCCTATGAAGGACACCAAGATGGATGTCCCCATTGTGAGGAAATTCATTCGGGTGAAGAATGCCCCACTGCACAAATCACATGTTTTACGTGTGAAGGAACATATCATTACCCCACTCAGTGTCAATTTTTCATCGTGACACAACAAGTGGTTCAACATCAAAAAGAAGGAATGAAGAAAGCTATCCAAGAATTGAAGGAAGCACCCGTGAAAAAGAAAAAGAAGGACATTAGCCACGTTCAGTGTTTTCGGTGCAGGAACTGGGGACACTACCGCGCTATGTGTCCCGAATTGGAGGGGAAGGAGAAGTTGTGAACGTGGAAGCAAGGATGCTGACTCGAAGAAGCTTATGTTTTGCAACAGGAGAATAGGATTTTCGTGGCGTGCACTAAGTGCACGATGCTACCCTTTTATGTTAGTTGGGATGTGTATCGATGCATGTTGCTATGGATTGACTAGATGTTTTATGTCTGATTGTTTTGTTAAGTGTTGTCTTGTACCCTGTGACCCTGTTATGTCTTGTATTGATTGATGTGAGGTGTTGTGCTTTGTGGTTTTTCTTTGCGAATAGAATAAGTTTACGTTTCATTAGACCCTCATCTATTTAGTATGCTTCAAGACTAAAGAAGACACAACAACAAGAAGAATAACTTGACGAATGACTCAATGATATGAAGATTGTTTCAACATTTCAAACTGAAGCTACCAGCACTGAAGACTTGAAGACCTGAAGACTTGAAGACCTGGAAGATTCAAGTTTCTACCGTTAGATCGTTTCTGTGAGCTGTCATTTCTTCTTTTACCGACAGCTACACACCAAAACTTATATTTCAAAACTAGTGTGATGTTTGTATGTGTATCTCTCCCTATCTCTCTCTGCCTCGCTATCTACATTCTGTTCCCTCTCACCTCAAACCTTACACTGAAGAAGCTACTACAATGGCGGCAAAAGTCAAGACTGGAATGAAGATGAATGCAACCGATGTTGAGATCAAGGATAAACCAGAGGTCCCAGGATCTTACGACAAGAGAGCACAATCTTGCTGAAGGGAGAACTCTGGAGGAAGTGGTAGTCCACCAGTGCACGTTTTATAGCAGGCTACGTAAACCTGAGAGTTGTGAGGAAACGATAGATGTTTGTTTGGCTTGCAGAACTATGGATTTATCTGGACCCAGTTCAAGATAAGGAGGACTTCTGCAATGCTGGTGAGGATGACCGAGTGTTAGATTGCGAGATTCACTAAACCATATACAAGGTAATGATTTGGGTGCGGAATGGATTGGCCCCCATGACGACTACTCTTATTATTTGCTCTTGCTATGCGGGATAGTAAATCTTGAGTGACTTACCTATAGCAGAGAGACGACGATGTTAAGCCTGAACCATAGAATGGTACGGTGTGTGACCCCTGTAGGAGATTTCCGTTTGTGTTATACGGTGAGTATAGGCCAAGACCATTTGCTGCAGGTATCCCGCAATAATATTCGTGATGATCACCAAGAGAGAAATCGATAGTTGCTTAGTAGTGGCGGTTGAGTTGTTAGCCATGAAGTCTCAGTACTTGGAAGACCACTCTCTTGCAAAGGAACGGAAACCTCAAAGGAGGAATTCGTGAAACCTCAAGGACCGCAGGTGAAACCTGTACGAGGAATGTCATCGACGAATTAAGATACTGGAAGCCCACACTTGTGATGAAGAATTCAATGCCCCAACGGAGTATGAAGATTATGTGTGAGGAGCTCGCTTAGGGAGCAAGCTTTGAGGGTAGCTTTTGAAGACCAAGTCGCATTCCTTTTAAGGGTGGTAGCACCCTGGACCATCAGTGGATCGATTGACTGTCATGAAGACCCGAACCCTAACCTTTCTCTTTCTAGCCTTCTCGAATCTCGAGGACGAGATTCCTTTTAAGGGTGGTAGTGTGTAACATCCCAAAATTCTCCGAATTTTGGAATGTTAATAAATTAAATAGATAATGATTGTCTGATTGATGTGTTTGATTTTTCTCTGGGATTTAAAACTTTTGCGGTTTATTGAATATTAAAATGAGAGGGAATAAAATGACTTTCCCTAATATTCACCGTTGGTGTTTTGGAATTTATTATTTAAAAACAAAACCAACAAAACAAAATGAGAGAAGGTAATATGACTCCTTCAACATTTTAAAAGTTTGGAAAATGTTTTAAATTTTTATTGGAATTCTTTTAAAATATTTTTAAACATTTTTCCACACATGGCAGTTCGCTGGAGAGGATATAAAAGGACTTATCCCCATTTTTAATTGGTTGGAAAATAGTTTAAAATATTTATGTGAGACTTTTTGATTTTACTTTGGAGTTATAAATATTTTCTAAAATTATTTTTGGAATTTATTTATGCTCTGGAAAAGTTTTTAAATCAATTTTCGGAGTTTTCGGTATTTTTAAAATGCCAGAAAAGTATTTAAAAAATATTTAAAAATAAGTTGAAAAGTTTTTATTTTATTTTATTATTTTGGTCAAGCCAAAAATTCAATTTTATTATTTTAAAAATATTGGCGAAGACGGAATTTTAAAATAAATTTCCGTGATTTTTCTAAAATTGTTTTGGGCCTAATGGGCCTGGTCTGTTTTTTTTTCCAGGAGACCGAATTTGTTTTTATTTCGGATTTACAAAAAAAATATAGAGGATTAGGGCTGGCTATAAATAGCCCCGATTAGGGCAAAGTTTATTTTCGTTGGCGTTTTAGGGTTAGTTCTAAGCAAATCCGCGGACCCGCCGCCGCCGACGTCATCGCCGGAACTTTGCCGGAAAGTTCGCCGGAGCCACGTTTTTGCGTTTTCGAGGTAAATTTTGTTTTCGCGAAGCAACCGCCGTCCCCGTGCCTCGCCGGAGCCACCCCGCCGCCTGCTCGCCGCCGCCGCTCTGCCGCCGCACCACTGGCCCGCCCCGCCGCCTCGCCGGCCGGCCGGAGCCGCCGCCGCCGAGCCAGCCGCAGCCGGCCCTGGCCGCTGCCCCGCGCGCCCCTGTTCGCTCCGCGCCCACGCGCCACGGCCCGCGCCTGGCCGCCTGGCGCCGCGCCGCGCCCGTCCTCGCCCGCCGGCCTTGGCCACCGCCGCCGGCCGCCCATGGCTGCTGTGGCCGGAGCCGAGCTCCCAGCCGGGCCATGGCTGCCCCGCGTCCAGCCCTTGGTCGTGGGAGAAAGAAGCCTACAAAAAAAAAACGATTAGAAAACGTTTCGGTAAAAAAAAAAAAATCTCAGATCTGGATCCAAACCGACCAGGGACCCGATCGCGTTTTTTGCAAAATTTTTATTTATGTATCGGTCCTTTTTACAGTAGAACCCCCGGTACCCCCGTTTTTCACCCGAAACCGTTTTTGCGATTACTTTTTAACCGTAACTCGGAATTGGGCGATTCCAGTTGCGTTGCGACCGTGTAGAAATTCTCTAGCCAGTAGACCTAGTGTTACAGAAGTTTGAAGTATTTAAATTTGGATCCCAAGCAGATCCAAATTTGGACTTCCGGCAGCCACAACTTTCTACCGGTGCACCCGTTTGCGCCGTTTCTTTTTGCGTTAGATCACTCGTGTCTTGTACCTTCTGTTTGTATCATGTGTGCACAAAATTTCACAAGTTTATTGATCTGTTTTAATTCAAATTCAATTCTATGTTGCAACTGCTATGACCTGCGTTGTAGCGTTCCGTTTCACGTGATTCTTTTTGCATATTGGATCATATGAGACATCTTATCGGCAATATCGACATACCATACATATTGCTATGATCTTTACCTTGATTTCATAATGCCTTGATCATACTCTTGTATCGACAATTCCTTAACCGTTGACTCTCTCGAGTTTACGTTCCACCGATCACTTTCGGGCACATCCACACCTTTGCACTTCAAAACCTTTTTTGTTTTGTTGCTAAAAATTTAGTGATTGTTTTGTTGATGTCATGTTTTGTCATTGTGGTGTGATTGCTTATTTGAGTTCTTTCGTTGACGATAGATTGCTCGGAGTGTGACGAGTAGAGTTGACTGGAACGTGAGAGCGAAGATCTTCATCGAATGTATAAGGCAAGTGATACTTTGACCATACTAATACCTATATTTTCTATATGCATTATGTTAGGAAATATCACTCTATTGCATTGATAGGTAGTTTACTTTACTGTTGCTGCAAACCAGTTAGGATAGCCATATGTTTTGACTTGTCTACTGTAGATCAACCTAGTCGTGTTGTTACTTTATTGCTATGCTTTGTAGACGTGGTTTGGGTTGTGAGAATTCATGGAGTGCATGTGAGCTATTTAATAAACTGTGTAGCAACTTTATAATAAATAGAAATCACTTCTGGACGGGCGGGTGGCATCCTGGTAGTTGTGGCTCGGTTGAGGACAATGCCGGGGTTAAATGCACCCAATGGTTTGTTTTGGTGGTGAACCGGGTGCGTCATGGCGAGTACCCTCTCACGCAGTGGGCGTCGTCCAGGCTCAAAAAGATCAGACATGCAATATTACTAGTAGCTTCCGTGTACAGCCACTGGCTATATGGGCTCTGGCTTAGATGAGTAAGTTGTGGGGAACCTGGCCCTGGTAGCTAGCAGATGTAGAATTGTGTTAGGTGTACCGGCTACCAAAGGGTGGAGGCAACCTCTTCGGAAAGTCTTTGTCTCAATCTTCGGGTTGAGTCCAGTGGGGAACGTGTACAAACCTCTGCAGAGCGTACAAACTGATCATGATTAGCCGTGTCCACGGTTACGGACGAACTTTGAGCAACTAGTCAGTACTGTTGATGAATGATCTTGACAGATGAACACTTAATAATAATTTGGTTGGGACAAGAGTAGCATGGGTTGCTGTGTGTTTCAGGTAGAACTCAACTTAAAATTTTGACTAGTTTAGTTTAGGAGAAAATTGGCTTTCTGCAAAACTAAACCATAAGCCTTTCCTTTGACTTACCTTGCATGTAGATGTAGGTCCTTTATATAAACTTTTTTGTGTCACTTGCCGTACAAATCAGATGTACTGACCCGTTGTCGGGCTGTAACCTTCGGTGTTGCAGGTTTTTCAGACGATCAGTAAGGTGCGTTTAGGGGTTGCGAGTCTACACTCAGCATGTTCGCATGTGGCTGTTGATGGGACTCCACGTTATTTGTTTTTGCTTCCGCTATATTTATATTGTTTAAGCTAGCCTTGAGCTATGCAACTTGTTATTTATTTACTCTGGATCATACGTTGTATTAATGATGCACTTGTACTTTGATATACATCTATTATACTGTGTGTGCCAGCGAGTTCGATCCAGGGACTGGCACTTGAGCACAGAGACTTCAATTCGGTGTGAATTGGGTCGTTACATACCACTATTGGGATACGGGGCAGAAAACACAAATTTTTCATACCTACAGTACCCGAACCCAAGATCTATGCTATGGCAATGTAAAGTAACGGAGGGAATCAGTGTTCATACCTTTGAAGAACGAAAGAGGGAAACATTCTTGCGAACGTGGTTGGCGTAGAATCAGAACTACGACCTCCCTGTCGTGTAGAAGACCACCACTGGCGAGGATGACTCCCGGTAAACCTCCAGCAACGAAGTAGAACCACAGGTGTAGTGCCTCGAAGAGATTATACACGTACGGTACAATCGATGTTCCTCCCGGGCCCCGAACCAGGCGAGCAGCGGAAGAAAGACGACTACGGATCCCGACTCCGGCAGAGCGATCGCCTGCCTTATGGTGGAGAACTCCAATCCTGGTGCAGACTCCAAACAAGGGGAGTCCACTTCCGGTAAGGAGAAGGAGGAAGAAGGAGATATTGGTGTGTTGGAAAAAGGGGGGACTACCCCTCCTTATATAGGCCAAGGGGGGGGGGTGTGATCGTCTTCCCCTCCCCCATATGGGACTAAACTCCCAAGGGGGGGGGTGCGCCGGCCATTGGGGGGTTGGGCCCCACCATTGGCGCCAAGCCCAAGGGGGGAAACCCCCTCCTCCCCTAATGAGCCCCATGGGCCCATATAGCCTTTTTCCCATTTTTTTAATTTATTTAATATGTTTTAAATATTTAATTCAGATAATTAAATAATAAAACATTACTAAAACAATTAAACTTTATTTTGAACTATTCAAAATGTCCGGAAACCATTCCGTCCTCCTCCAGAACTATTTTGGTGATTTCTCCTATTTCACTGATTGATCCCGTAACTGTCGTATGCATCGATTGCCCTTAAGTGTAACACCCTAACGGTCCGGGAAATAACAGACATGGTCGAGACTCTTCTCATTGACCAATGACTAGTCAGTTGGACCTGGTTACAATCCTTGACAGCCCCTGCGCTTCCATCGAATGAACTTTAATCGCTTTTGGAAACCGTTAACGATACGACGTAATCCCTTTGTGCTGTGGTACTTTGTTTGTTCGAGGTTTGATCGTCGGTATCCTACATACCGTGTTCACATCTCGTTCACAACAAACAACTTCTCTCGTCCATGAACATTGCATCTCTTGTGTCCTAGTCACGTCCTTGCAAGGTGTTGATGCAATATCACCGAGTGGGCCCAGAGTACCTGTCCTGTCACAAGGACTGACAAATCCCGCTCTGATCTATTAACATACTCATCAACCATCTATTTCGGAATACCCAAAGTGCACCGTTATAGCCAACATATTTCAGTCAGGCGGTGGGATACAAATCAAAGTCTCCTCATAGATGGTAATTACGTATGATCATTACGGTCTAAGGACTAAGCCATACGTTACAAAGTCATAGCAACGCTGAACTATGTGACTCGATCTTATTGCAATACTTTAAGTGGGTGTACGTCCATCACATCATTCCCCTTAATGATATGACCTCATTGTCAATGGACTTAAGTGTCGCCATGATCAGGAAAGCTTGATCAATCAATTGCCCAATGAGATAGTTTACCCGAGTTAAACTACGGACCATGTTTTATACTACACCTTTATTAGTATTTCCAAGTAATACAGTTATAGCACAATATAAAACGTATTATGAACAAAACGGATATGTGACAAATATCTTTATTAATTTGTCTCTAGGGCACATATCCAACATAAAAGACCGCCAGCCAGATCACAACTAAGGTCTCGAAAACCCATACTAAGACATGCATGTTATAAACATACACGCAGCACACATGCCTAGTATGAACAGCAGGTATCATCACAAAACTCTACAAAGTACTTCTTTATTGACTTACATATAGAGCATACAAAGATCACATGTCTGTGATCAACATTACATCATACAACGGAAGCAAATTAGGTCTGAGTACAGACAAGTTTAACAAATGGCTTAGAGAATCCTTGTAAACATACACGCCCTTCCACAAGGGACCAGACTGCTGTCTGGGACTATGCTAACTTAGTCAACATCGAGCTTCAGGTCGGTGACTCCATCGGGGTCTGGGTTTCCATCTAAAACATTGAATAAGCAAACGTGAGTAAAAAGTCGTACTCAACAAGACTTACATTAGAACTATACTACTCATGCTCAAGTATCAAGGTAAAGGAGGTGGGGTTTCACATGCAGAAGTGCCAGCTTTGACTTGCTAGTCCTGAACTACGAGTACTAGACTTGAGGTAAGAAGCGTACACGAGTCCACTACCAAGTCTCCAACCAATACACCACTATGGTTACTTCCTCGACTTCCCCACGAGGAAGCACACCATAGCACTGACGCTTATCTTGCGAGTTTTATAAGTATCCATTCAAGTTGTCTAATAATCAAGCACAACTTTCCAAGTAGTCCATGACCGCGGACGCGGCTATTCGGATATTTTTGTTAACCTTGCAAGGGTGTAAACTACACACACATGACCATCGGTTACCGCCAAGTCTCGCCACCGTTCAAGAGGTGACAGCGAGGATGTTCACCACAACACTTCGCCCATAGCTCCGTTCTAGTCCAAGGAGTCAACTGTCTGAGTTCCAAACCTAACTGAAGTTCCGTCCGAGCTTCCAGCCAGGACACAAACCATGTAGGCACAACTGACAAGCCCACCTCGACGGATGGTTCTCCGCTTGACAAGCCATGTTCTACAAGCCCTACCATGAATGCCACATTTCATTTCCTTTATCTTTCTATGCATATGCCGAATGGAAATCCCGAACTAGGTGTGCCTCCTGGACTTGGATCGGGGTGAGTTACTAGGTCGAGAGGGGTCAGTGAGCCCAATGTGTGGTTGTACTCTTTATCTCGGATTACCATACAAGAACTCGGGCTTAAGGTGGTGTTCAACGAGACAACCCACTGTGTACTCCTACACAGCCTCTCATCGTTCACCTTGTATTAGGGTGTATTCACCAACACGGTTTCACTTTCATCAACACCATGTTCACCATCATCCCGACTCACATCAAAAGCAACCTCATTGTACCACTAAGCATGCAATAAGCAGTAACAGTTGCAAGGGCCACATGATATCAAACAACTCCTATGTCAGCTAGGATTGTGGTTTGCTTACTACTGTGACAAGATGATAGGTCATGCATCGGATATGGGTTCAACTATGCGGTAGAATCGATACAAGGTGATCTCCTAAACATGCATAAGCGAGAGTGAGAGGGAAGTGGGATTTTATAGACATGATCAATGGGGTTTGCTTGCCTTGCTGACGATACACGGGTCTTAACGGTGGTCTTCTTCTTCCGGGGTGATCACCGTCTCGGCAAAGCTGTTACCGGCACAATCATCAACAAAGGGGGACACAAATAATGTACAATGCTCAAGAACATGTTAATGTTGTGACATGAGGTATAGGGTACTGGTTTGTGGCACATTCCATTTAATTGAAGTGTATTGTAAAGAATATACAAATTCAAACTTCAAATTCAAATTCAAATTGTTCCATATGCATGTTTTCTACTTTTCATCCATTTTAAAATGGTCAAACATGAAAAAAAATTGCATATTCATAATCCTTGCATTTTTCTGATAAATTTTCATATATTATTTGTCCAATTTGGAGTTCATATGAATTTTCTATGATTTATTGAAGTTTTAAACAATTTCTGGATTTTTCTGGAATTGTTTTAATTCAGAAAAAGATTTACTGCGTCATGCTGACATCAGCATGACGTGGGGGGGGGGTCTGACTGGTGGGTCCAGGGTGTCAGCCTCAGTTGGTTAATTCCATGTTAGCTTAACTAACAGAGGGGTTTAGGGGGGTCTAGGGCCCACTTGTCATGGATTCGGGGGGGGGGGGGGGTTAAGTTTGGGATTAGGCTAATCGGCCGGCGGCTAACCGCCGATGACCATGGGTCACGGCGGCGCCTCGCCGGACTTGGGTTTCCGGCCACGGGAGAGAAGGGGGAGAGCACCAGGGGGTGCCTCTCGCTCTTCCGCGTGCAGCGGTGCTAACCGATGGTCTCCAGGGGGCACTGGGGCGTCGTCGGCGACGACTTGCGCGGCGGCTGGCCACTGGCCTCGACGGTGCGGCGACTCAGGGCGCGGGGAGAGGAAAGGAGAGGTGGGGAATGAGCGTGAGCTCACCGGGAGGACGATGAGGGGCACGGCGGGGCTGGGGAGGTCCTGGCGGCGAAGTAATTGCTCGTCGAAGCATGCGGTGGCCGGCGGCGAAAAGTTGAAGCAGGCGTCGTCGTCGGGCGTCCTTGGCCTCAATTGGAGCGGCAGCTCGACGGAGTCGATGGCGGCGAGGAGGAAGGACACAAAGGCGCGGCGTGGGATGCACGGTGGCCACGGAGGCGCACGGCCGTGATCCGGCTAGGGCTACAGGTCCGCTCGGTTTCTCGCCTGGGAGGAAGAAGGAAGGCCAGGGAGAAGGGGGGAATGAGGAGAGGAGACTTGGGGGTTCTCCTCGACGCCTAGAAGACGATGTGGAGGCCCTAGCACAAGCAGGAGGTGGCAGCCTCGGCCGGCATGCCCGCCACGCCTCTTCCAGAAGGCAGAGGTTGAAGATAACCCTGCCCCTGGCGGGCTGGGCTGCCTTCTGAGGCATATGGGCCAGGTGGGCCGAGAGGTAAGGGAGGTAGGTCTCTTTTCTTATTCTAATTTTCTTCTGTTTTGTTTTTCTTTCATTTGTTTGCTCTGATAAATAAATCCCAAAACATTTTATAAAAATTCCCAACTAATTTATAAATACTAGGTGACCAGTAGCTAGTCACTTTTAGGATTTGGGCATTTTTGAAATTCAAAACATTTGAATTTCAAGTAAAATAGGGGTCAAATTTAATTTCCAAGCCCTATTTGGAATTTTTGGCAAATCTTGGTGCATGAAGTGGGACCCACTTCACTTTATATGTGATCATGCATATTTATAAGACTTTTCAAAAATACCAGAGGAATTTTTGGAAGAAATTTTTGTCTGGCCATTTATTTAAATTCTCTAGGGCTTTTCTTTTCCCCAATTTTGAATTTCTTTTGAAAATTTTGGATGATGCAAAGGACACAAGCAACCCTAGCACTTACCCAAGTTGGGGTTCTGACAATGGTAAAATATCCTACCGAGTTTTTAGTACTTGGTTCAGTAAGGGATAATTTTTTTCCTATTATTTTCGGTAGACCTTTTCTCAGAACTTGTCGAGCTATAATAGATTGCAAGAAAGGTAAAGTTTCTGTTGAATTCAATGGTGAGACATATGAATTTAACTTTTCTAAGTTCTCTAAGCAGCCTTGTGGTAATTATTTTCCTAGTAATGATAAGATTATTGAAGATATTGCTTCCATTGCTATTCCTCCTAATGATCCTTTGCAGCAATATATGGAGGACCACGAGAATGATTAGCATATGTAGGAGAGAAATGAGCTGGACGACATATTCTTGAGACAACCTACTATCCTAAAGCACAACCTTCCAGTTGAGCCTCTGGGAATTTTATCGAAACCAAAAGAAGATCCAGTGTTTGATCTTAAACCTCTTCCTGATACGTTCAAATATGCTTACTTAGATGAAAAGAAAGTATATCCTGTTATTATCAATTCTAACCTTTCAGGGTATGAAGAAGAGCGACTATTGGAAGTACTTCGCAAACATCGAGGTGCAATTGGCTATACCCTTGATGACCTTAAGGGGATTAGTCCATCTATTTGACAACATACCATCAACCTTGAGCCTGATGCTAAACCAGTTGTTGATCAGCAACAAAGGTTGAATCCGAAAATGATGGATGTTGTAAGGACTGAGATTCTCAAGCTTCTAGCCGCAGGTATTATCTACCCTATAGCTGATAGTAAGTGGGTAAGCCCGGTTCATTGTGTTCCAAAGAAAGGAGGAATAACTGTGGTTCCTAATGATAAGAATGAACTAATACCTCAGTGAATTATTATTGGATATATAATGTGTATTGATTATAGGAAGCTGAACAAGGAAACCAGGAAGGACCATTACCCGTTGCCGTTCATCGACCAAATGCTTGAAAGGTTATCCGAAAATACTCACTTTTGTTATCTTGATGGTTATTCTGGCTTCTCTCAAATTCATGTTAACATTGCTGATCAAGAGAAGACCACTTTTACTTGTCCCTATGGTACTTATGCTTACATACGTATGCCTATTGGTTTATGTAATGCCCCTGCTACTTTTCGAAGGTGTATGTCTGCTATCTTTCATGGTTTTTGTGAGGAAATTGTGGAGGTATTCATGGACGATTTCTCCGTCTATGGAACCTCTTTTGACCATTGTCTCCACAACCTTAATAAGGTTTTGCATAGATGTGAGGAGAAAAATCTGGTGCTTAACTGGGAGAAGTGCCACTTTAAGGTCAACGAGGGAATTGTTCTTGGCCACAAGATTTCCGAGAGGGGAATTGAGGTGGACAGGGCCAAGATCGAAGCAATTGAAAGGATGCCCTACCCAAGGGACATCAAAGGTATTCGTAGTTTTCTCGGTCATGCGGGTTTCTATAGAAGATTTATTAAAGACTTTTCTAAGACTTCAAGACCCCTCACTAATCTTCTCCAGAAGGATGTTCGTTTTGTTTTTGATGAATATTGTAAGGAAGCCTTTGAAGTTCTTAAGAAAGCTTTAATAACCGCTCCTATAGTACAACCACCTGATTGGATTTTACCTTTTGAAATTCTGTGTGATGCTAGTGATTTTGCTGTTGGAGCTGTTTTAGGGCTGAGGGTTGATAAGAAGTTGAATGTTATATATTATGCTAGCAAAAGCCTGGACAGTGCTCAAAATAATTATGCTACTACTGAGAAGGAATTCTTAGAAGTAGTGTTTGCTTGTGATAAGTTTAGGAAGTATATTGTTGATTCTAAGATTATTGTTCATACTGACCATGATGCCATTAAGTATCTTATGGAGAAGAAGGATGCCAAACCAAGGCTCATCCGATGGTTACTCCTTTTTCAAGAATTTGATTTGCAGATTGTCAATTGGAAAGGAGCAGACAATCCGGTGGCGGATAATCTTTCAAGGATGGAAGATATACCGCATGATCCCATTCCAGTCAATGACAGTTTTCCAGACGAACAGCTAGCTGTTGTAAAAGTAAAATCTCTCACCGATCCTTGGTCTGCAGATTATGCTAACTTTATCGTTGCAAATTTTTTGCCTCCAGGTTTAATATTTCAGCAAAGGAAGAAGTTCTTCCATGATTTGATGCATTACTTTTGGGATGACCCACATCTTTTCAAAGAAGGTCCAGATGGGATCGTGAGAAGATGCATACTAGAACACGAGCAGAAGGACATTCTTAAACAATGTCATGATAGTCCATATGGAGGACATCATGCCGGTGAGAGAACCGCGCATAAGGTTCTTCAATCAGGTTTTTATTGGCCTACTCTCTTTAAGGATACTAGAAATTATGTTTTATCTTGTGATAAGTGTCAGAGAATTGGTAATATTAGTAGAAGGAATGAGATGCCTATGAATTACTCTTTAGTGATTGAGCCTTTTGATTGCTGGGGTTTTGATTTTATGGGTCCTTTTCCTTCCTCGCACAAGTACACTCACATTTTAGTTGTTGTTGATTCTGTAACCAAGTGGGTAGAGGCAATCCCCACTGAAAGTGCTGACAACAAGACATCTTTGAAAATGCTCAAGGATGTAATTTTTCCTAGGTTTGGAGTACCCAGGTATCTCATGACTGATGGGGGTTCGCACTTTACACATGGAGCTTTTAGAAAATCTTTAGCCAAGTACGATGTCAATCATATAATTGCTTCACCGTACCATCCTCAAACTAGTGGGCAAGTTGAGCTCACCAATAGAGAGATCAAGTTGATCCTACAGAAGACAGTCAATAGAAATAAAAAAGATTGGTCAAATAATTTAGGAGATGCTTTGTGGGCGTATAGAACTGCTTACAAAAACCCCACGGGCATGTCTCCCTATAAGATGGTCTATGGCAAGGCTTGCCATCTGCCATTAGAATTAGAACACAAAGCTTTCTGGGCTATTAGAGAGCTTAACGCTGACCCGAAATTATCTGGTGAAAAGTGTCTCATGACCTTGACTTCTCTAGATGAGTGGAGAAGTGAAGCTTACGAGAGCGCTAAAATGTTCAAGGAAAAGGTAAAGAAGTGGCACGGGAGGAGGATTCTGAAACGTGAATTTAATGTTGGTGATAAAGTTTTGTTGTTTAGATCCCGCTTCAGGTTTTCTCCAGTTAAACTACTTTCTAGGTGGGAAGGGCCATTTCATATTGAAGAGGTGTACCGCTCGGGTGCGATCAAGATTAACAATTTCGAAGGCACCAAACCTCAAGTGGTGAATGGGCAAAGACTTAAGCTTTACATAGCAGGAGATCCTGTCAATGCTGATGTGGTTTGGTATACACAACAACTCATGAAGAACATGTTGCAGCCCTGTTTCAGACACCAGCAGAAGCAGAATAAGGAAGTGTATGTATTACGGTAAGGAAACATCGCGAAACCGCCATAATAGTTCCAGATTACGAGTTTTTGCAAAATATAGAAAATTTGAGGCCGAAGTGGAGCCGGACACCAGCTCCAGGGGGCCCAGGCACCCAGGAGTCCGTCTCCGACCCCCATTTGGCTCGTTACCTTCCTTTCTGTGCTGAAATTTTTGCTATATATTTTCCCGGACTGTTCCGACAGCGTATCTCGCGATTTCGTTTGTTTTCTTTTCGATCTGTTTCTGCCAAAAAATCTTTCAGCTAGACCTAGGTGCCATGGCTTCCCCAAGTTCCCCCAAGGACAAGTTTGTCGTCAACGTCATCAACCCTTACCTCGCTGAGGTGAAGAAGAACCCCCAGATCCTTCGTGTGGAGGATGGTGACCTCCACAAGGAGGATCTGAAGGGACCAGTCAAGGAGGGAAGCACTGAGGAGCGGCTGAAGGAGATGGAACATGAAGTATTCAAGTTCAAGAAGATGGTGGAGCGTGGTGTTGAAGCTAACTTCGACATCATGAACGAGATAGAGGCTTCCCACAAGAAGATGAAGGAGATGTGGTCAAGTTTGGCCGCACTAGAAGAAAAAGTTTATGAACTTCAGGCACAGATCCATGATCTACAGAACCAGAACTGTGAGTATGAACTAAAGTTTCTGCGCATGGGTTTGGGTGCTGAGTGCAGGATCCTGGAGACGGGAATGTCCTTTGAGACTGGAGAACAGCTGCCATGGAAGCGCTTCGCCAAGGAGTACGTGACCAACAAGAAGAAGAATGAGGAGTAAATCTCCTTGGGTAATGGCATCCCCTTAGCTTGTTCCAAGCTTGGGGGAGTGTCCGGTATCTTTATCTTTATCTTTATCTTTTAGAGTCAAGTAGAGTCGTATCATGTCTAGGGAAGTTATCTTATAAAATAGGTGTTTGCATTGAGGTCTATCACTCCTTTTTGGGAGAGTTATGTATCTGTGAGTGTGGATTCGTCTATGAAGGAATATTAATGAGAAGTCTATTGATCCCTTTGCTGCACTCGGTATTCTCTTCACGCAATCGACCTTATGATGAATCTTATGGGGAGTATTGACCTTATAACAGGTATGGCTCTGAAAACATTATTTAATCTTGGCAAACATAGCATTGGTCATAACAACAAGCATGTTATTTTTCTCAAAGTAGCGACATAGCCAAAACCCTCTTTGTTATTATGCTTGTAGTGTTATGTTGACAAGGAAGGCAACTTGATGTGCTATGCTTACTTTAATGTTTATGCTTTATATTGCTTTGCATCCAAGTCATCATCAATTGTCTGTTCTCTCAAATCCTTTGCTAGCCAAACCTCTGTACTAAGCGGAATTCTGCTTGTGCATCCATACCCTGAAACCAGTATCTCCCATATGAGTCCACCATACCTTCCTATTCGTGGTATTCCACTACCACTCTTAAAGTATAGAATTTTTGTGTTATCCTTAAATTTTCAAAATCTCCTATTTTGTGCCCCTGTTTTAGCTCATGAGGAAGTAGTAGTTCATTCATGATCTTCTTAAGTTGGATAAGTTTTACCCCGGGATTGCATGTCTAATATGCAAACCCCTAATAAGAGGAGGAGCTGGCATGAGTGCGCCCAGCTCAGAAAAGATAATACAACAAACAAACTGTAAGGCCCGATATGCGGTACTGTTCCAGATTTAGGTGTTCCCACCCAGATCCGGGGACGAAGCACATATCGGTCCCACCGCGACATATGACAAAGCCATATGCCCCGGATTTCCAACATGATATCACAACATTACAAATACAAGGATACTACATCTCATACAATCGGCATACAACTGCCTCAAATACAATGCAACAGCGGAAGATACATGTCTGGGTACAGACTACAAGCAAATGCCTAGTGGCAAAGATAAAAACATTGATCCCATAACCACACGGGTCCAGGCCCTCCGCCGGGATCCGCCTAACTAGTCGTCGTCGAGTGGCCACGTGAAACGTCGATCACCGTACCTGTTGTCGATCAAGAACCCTGAAAAGAGTTTGGGGGTAGTATCATGAGTAAAGAGGTACTCAGCATCCAACTGTAGTGGTCATCTGACCCAGTCAGGACTTCATCACTCGTCATTCTAGGACAACTAGTAGTTTACGGTAAGGAAGGGGTAAGTGGTGAGGTTGCTGCCACACTAGCATTTATGAAGTGTCTAACGATCTAGAGAGTAAGATAAGAAGCCAAGCATTCGATGAGGAATCGCCTCCAATAAGTCTTGCTATCAACTACTTACGCAAGCATAACACCTATCCTATCCTTGTCCTCCTCTTTGCATCCCGACGAATAAGAAGTAGTCAAGGCACACACACACGTTGATCAAGTTATATTAAGATTATCTCAGTTGTTGTTGTCTATGAACAAGGAGTAGGTCTCAAGTCGTCCATAACCGTGGACACGGCTTCTCGAAAAGACTTAACCCTGCAGGGGTGTACCAACTTCCCATTACAAGGCTCCGCACGCACGCCCATCTCTCTCAGTTGCTACCCATCACAGGCAATCATTTTATGTTTTAGTTCCAAGAGATCTGAAACGACAAGTCCCTCTAACTAACAAAGAACAAATCCGGGTGGCCCCCGGTGGGACGACATCCAGCTCAGGAGCCGACCGCGCTCTCGATCTGGTCTCTACCGTATGACTCCAGGTTTGGATTGCCGGTTAATCACACATAGGACACCGGGTCCTCAGCCGGTCATGATTGGCCAGCAAGGGAACTATGTCCTCACTGGTCCGGGTTGGTTTAAAAACTACTGGCGTACGACTAGCACACACATGGTTTCAAATGATAAAATCAGCTTGGGCCACCACTAGAAATGCTTGAAGCTAGGTAGGTAAGAAAAGGGGACCCCATAAAATCCCGCACGCGGTTAGGCACGCTCAGTCTTAAAACCAATATCCGGAACTCGGATCCTAGGTAACTCGAATGGAACAAAGCGTCGGGGCGGGATAGCCTAGACCTTCCATCCTTCGTCGAATATAGTCAACATTATAACAATCATATCATCAACAACAATAATAATAATGTGATATCCCAAACCCAGGAGTAACAGGGGGTAACATCGTAGCATTCTAAGCATGCATACTAAGCAGGGGCTGAGCAACGAGCAATAGTAACATAGCAATACAAGGTTTGCTGGGAGGGGACATGGCTGTATCGGTTTGAAAGAGGCTGTAAACATGTGGTAGGATCAAACATCGAAGCTAACCTAGACTAGCATTCAAACCGCTGGTTGAAATAGAATGGATCATAAGTAATGTATAGTCCTTGCATGTTGATAAGTCGGGTTCCGAAGGTGTAGTTGAACGCAAGCTCGCATCGTCTTCGAGAGGTACCCGCGGGAGCACACAAGAAGGTAAACACTGGAAAGAAATCAACGGTGCACCACTATTACTACGGAGCAATACAAGATCAAAGAGACAACACAAGGCACGACAACGCGATACGGATCTATCATCGGGAACGGTTACTAACAGTTTAAGTGGGGTATCGGTCACACACGACGAATACCACACGTTTACGGTGATTTAAGTTGCTTTGCTACAGGTGATCAACCAACGGTTATTAACATGGCAACTCAAGAAAGCATGGCATAGCACACAAACATGTAAAGAGGTGAAGCTCAAAGTAAACTATCTATGCTAGTCAATTTAAGTGAGGCACAACCTAAACATGGCATATCACTAAGTGCCGCACGATGATTAAAGGATTTGGTACTGTTCTGCCCTAAACCATATTTTAGGTTGGTTAACAGAAGCAAACAATAGCATAAACATAAAGTACACGAAAAACTAATCAATTTACATATAAGGCACACTACAAACGGAGTTACGGTTAATAAGATATAAGCAAACAAGTTACGGGCACAAACTTCCAACATCACGAAGCACATTTTAGAGCAATGCATAAATAGGTTAATCAATGGTAACATGCTCACAAATGACTTAGAATTGATGAAGATATGACATGAAAAGCATGGAAAAAAGAATCATGCAAAAAGACATCACAGATCAAAAGATATTAAGCAAACAACATGGCATCGCAAAGTAACAGACTTGGAGAAAAACAGAGGTGGCTGTCAAAAACAGCAGCATAGCAACTTTGGAGCTCAATAACTATATGACCAGCAAGCATATCATGGCGATGCAATACATGGGATGAAAGTAGACATGATGCTTAACAATATGCAATTGGAATCAATCAATTCCGATAAACGGTCGCGACACACTCTTCGACCGAAGTTGCAACAAAATAACAGTTTTCAGCACAGCAGCACACTAACATCTGGATCACCACTTTGGAGCAAGATTTAATATAGCTAGAGCACCCAAACATGACAAGTTAAAGCATGGAATTGAGGTACACATGATGCTTAACACATAGGAGAAAGAATCAATGCAATAGGCCTCATGGATGAGTCACAATCATCATGCAAAGTTGCAATAAAATAATAACAGCAGCACTTAACAACAGTTAGTAGCAGTTTAACGGCCTGATGCCCACTTTAGCACACAATTATAGAAACAAGGTGACCTCAAATGCAAAAACTTTCTACATACGAACGCTAGAGCACGCAAAACTGAGCAACTTTCGTTTTGGGGGCACGTTCATCGGAGCTACGGTTCAACGGGAAATTACGTTGCAAAACGGATCACAGCAGCAGTAATCTCAGCACTTAGAAAAATTTACAGAGCTAAAAGAAAAAAACAGACGGGATAAAAATAAAAAAAAGTGCTGGGCTGGCTCACCCCACTAGGCTCGGCCCAAGTGGCATGGCTGGCTCGGGCTGAGGTGGAGGAGGCCAGGTGGGCCACTGGGGTGCGCCTGGCCCAGCAGCAGGAGGCGGGCTCGCTGGCCTGGGGCGCCATGGGCCAGCCCACAGCGGCAGCTGGCCTGGCCTGGCCACAGCGGCGGTTGCCAGCCGGCCGGTCCCCAGCAGGACGTTGACGGCGGCGGCGGCCGTCTCGTCGCCAGCGGGCGCGAGGCGTGTAGGGGGCGCGGCGAGGACGGCGGGAACGGACGCGGCGGCGGCCTGGCATCCAGATCCGGCCGCGGGAGCTCGCTGGCGGCAGGCGAAGGAGGGGCCGGCGGCTGGTCTCCTCATCGGCCCGGATGGGCTCCTCCCATGGCGTCCGGCTCGATCTGCAGGGGAGCGAGAGAAGACGGTGAGGGAGGTGAGAGATGAGAGAGGAGGAGGAAGAAGGTAAGAGAGGAGATGGAGGAGAGGTGCGGCGGCCGGGCTGGCTGCCAGAGTGCGGCCGGCGGCGGCGGCTTCTCGGGTTGGCGGCGGCGGGCGTGCACGGGAGGAGAGAGAGAGAGGAGAGGTTGGAGGCTAGGGGCAACGTGGCGCAATCCTGACCACCCGATCGCGCGATCCGACGGTCCAAAAAAAATCTCAGACCTAGGGTTGTGAGAAAATTAGGGAAAAATTGGGCAGATCTGGGGCTGCAGGTGCTTAAGGAAAACCCTAAGTGGTGGGGTGGTCTATTTATAGCCCGGGTGGCTGGCAGTTTGCAAAAACATCTCCGGTTTCTCTCTCTCGCGCGCGGTGCTCACGTTTCTGACCGCCAGGGTCCGCAGTACCTCCGATTCGGGTAAAACTTTGAATTGCGCGATCAGCGCGTCGAGCCGGAGGCGTTCACCTCGCCCTGGAACCGTTCCGAGAACACTTTCCGGCGCGCTATAAAAATAACCCGTTTAATTATTAAACGGTGTTTTTCGTTCCGCTGGCTGCGGCTGGTCTCGTGCGGTTTTCGCGACGGTGATCGGGTGAAACCCGGTGTCGCAAGGTCGAGTGTCAGGGTGCCAAGGGTCGGTCTTCGTCCGGTACGAGATAAGAGGGATGCAAATACCGAAAAAAAATCAAACAATCAAACAATTCACACCGAAAACAAATTTTTTAATTTTTCTGAAAACTGGGCTGTTACAATACAACACCACCAACAAGGGATCTCTTCCCGAGATCCAGGACGATCCAGGGGAGAGAAAAGAGTCGACGACCTTCAACACCACCAACAAGGGACTCTGCTCCATGTCGACGTCGAACTTCTGTCGAGATAAATTTCCGTAGAGAGACGACATCGTCGAAAATACGAAACCGTCAGTGTCAAGAGGAGGAACGACAACGAAAACCGGATCAAAGGATAGTGTTTTCGGTGCAAGTCGTGAAAACACCGGCAAAAGGAGGGATGGCAATAGATGACCCAGATGATAACCGAAATCGGAGATGCTAAAGGTACTACAGGAATTCCCACCTGAGCTCGGAATCGAGACAATACGCTGCAAAAAAGGCATTGTAACGGTTCCGATACTCTATTCACTCGAGATCCTAGAGTTTGAAAGGGGATAAGTCGAGAGTAAAACACTTACGACACTTGTCCTGACCAGAGCAAAGGTAAGGAGTAAAAAGAATCCTAGTCTCCGATAACTAACTTAATAATTACAAAATAGTTTTTGTCTAGACTCAACTTAGGCCAGAGAAGGGATCCTACGGTCGGTAAGGCTCTGATACCAAGTTGTAAGGCCCGATATGCGGTACTTTTCCAGATCTAGGTGTTCCCACCCAGATCCGGGGACGAAGCACATATCGGTCCCACCGCGACATATGACAAAGCCATATGCCCCAGATTTCAACATGATATCACAACATTACAGATACAAGGATACAAAATCTCATACAATCGGCATACAACTGCCTCAAATAAAATACAACAGCGGAAGATACATGTCTGGGTACAGACTACAAGCAAATGCCTAGTGGCAAAGATAAAAACATCGATCCCATAACCACACGGGTCCAGGCCCTCCACCGGGATCCGCCTAACTAGTCGTCGTCGAGTCTCCACGTGAAACGTCGATCACCGTACCTGTTGTCGATCAAGAACCCTGAAAAGAGTTTGGGGGTAGTATCATGAGTACAGAGGTACTCAGCATCCAACTGTAGTGGTCATCTGACCCAGCAAGGACTTCATCACTCGTTATTCTAGGACAACTAGTAGTTTACGGTAAGGAAGGGGTAAGTGGTGAGGTTGCTACCGCAATAGCATTTATGAAGTGTGTAACGATCTAGAGAGTAAGATAAGAAGCCAAGCATTCGATGAGGAATCGCCTCCAACAAGTCTTGCTATCAACTACTCACGCAAGCATAACACCTATCCTATCCTTGTCCTCCTCTTCGCATCCCGACGAAGAAGAAGCAGTCAAGGCACACACACACGTTGATCAAGTTATATTAAGATTATCTCAGTTGTTGTTGTCTATGAACAAGGAGTAGGTCTCAAGTCATCCATAACCGTGGACACGGCTTCTCGAAAAGATTTAACCCTGCTGGGGTGTACCAACTGCCCATTACAAGGCTCCGCACGCACGCCCATCTCTCTCAGTTGCTACACATCACAGGTAATCATTTTATGATTTAGTTCCAAGAGATCTGAAACGACAAGTCCCTCTAACTAACAACGAACAAATCCGGGTGGCCCCCGGTGAGACGACATCCAGCTCAGGAGCCAGCCGCGCTCTCGGTCTGGTCTTTGCCGTATGACTCCAGGTTTTTATTGCCGGTTAATCACACATGGGATACCAGGTGCTCAGCCGGTCATGATGGGCCAGCAAGGGAACTATGTCCTCACTGGTCCGGGTTGGTTGATAAACTACTGGCGTACGACCAGCACACACACGATTTGAAATGATAAAATCAGCTTGGGACACCACTAGAAATGCTTGAAGCTAGGTAGGTAAGAAAAGGGGACCCCATAAAATCCCGCACGCGGTTAGGCACGCTCAGTCTTAAAACCAATACCCGAAACTCGGATCTTAGGTGTCTCGAATGGAACAAAGCGTCGGGGCGGGATAGCCTAGACCTTCCATGCTTCGTCGAATATAGTGAACATTATAACAATCATATCATCAACAACAATAATAATAATGTGATATCCCAAACCCAGGAGTAACAGGGGGTAACATCGTAGCATTCTAAGCATGCATACTAAGCAGGGGCTAAGCAACGAGCAATAGTAACATAGCAGTACAAGGTTTGCTGGGAGGGGACATGGCTGTATCGGTTTGAAAGAGGCTGTAAACATGTGGTAGGATCAAACATCGAAGCTAACCTAGACTAGCATTCAAACCGCTGGTTGAAATAGAATGGATCATAAGTAATGTATAGTCCTTGCATGTTGATAAGTTGGGTTCCGAAGGTGAAGTTGAACGCAAGCTCGCATCGTCTTCGAGAGGTACCCGCGGGAGCACACAAGAAGGTAAACACTGGAAAGCAATCAACGGTGCACCACTATTACTACGGAGCAATACAAGATCAAAGAGACAACACAAGGCACGACAACGCGATACGGATCTATCATCGGGAACGGTTACTAACAGTTTAAGTGGGGTATCGGTCACACACGACGAATACCGCACGTTTACGGTGGTTCAAGTTGCTTAGCTACAGGTGATCAACCAACGGTTATTAACATGGAAACTCAAGCAAGCATGGCATAGCACACAAACATGTCAAGAGGTGAAGCTCAAAGTAAACTATCTATGCTAGTCAATTTAAGTGAGGCACAACCTAAACATGGCATATCACTAAGTGCCGCACGATGATTAAAGGATTTGGTACTGTTCTGCCCTAAACCATATTTTAGGTTGGTTAACAGCAGAAAACAATAGCATAAATACAAAGGACACGAAAAACTAATCAAGTTACATATAAGGCACACTCCAAACGGAGTTACGGTTAAAAAGATATAAGCAACCAAGTTACGGGCACAAACTGCCAACATCATGAAGCACACTTTAGAGCAATGCATAAACAGGATAATCAATGCTAACATGCTCACAAATGACTTTCAATTAAATTAGACATGACATGGAAGGCATGGAAAAAAGAATCATGCAAAAAGACATCACAGATCAAAAGATATTACGCAAACAACATGGCATCGCAAAGTAACAGACTTAGAGAAAAACAGAGGTGGCTGTCAAAAACAGCAGCATAGCAACTTTGGAGCTCAATAACTATATGACCAGCAAGCATATCATGGCGATGCAATACATGGGATGAAAGTAGACATGATGCTTAACAATATGCAATTGGAATCAATCAATTCCGATAAACGGTCGCGACACACTCTTCGACCGAAGTTGCAACAAAATAACAGTTTTCAGCACAGCAACACACTAACATCAGGATCACCACTTTGGAGAAAAATTTAATATAGCTAGAACACCCAAACATGCCAAGTTCAAGCATGGAATTGAAGTACACATGATGCTTAACACATAGGAGAAAGAATCAATGCAATAGGCCTCATGGATGAGTCACAATCATCATGCAAAGTTGCAATAAAATAATAACAGCAGCACTTAACAGCAATTAGTAGCAGTTTAACGGCCTGATCCCACTTTAGCACACAATTACACAATCAAGGTGACCTCAAATGCAAAAACTTTCTACATACGAACGCTAGAGCACGCAAAACTAAGCAACTTTCGTTTTGGGGGCACGTTCATCAGAGCTACGGTTCAACGGGAAATTACGTTGAAAAACGGATCACAGCAGCAGTAATCTCAGCACTGAGAAAAATTTACAGAGCTAAAAGAAAAAAAACAGACGGGATAAAAATAAAAAAAAGTGTTGGGCTGGCTCACCCCACTAGGCTCGGCCCAAGTGGCCTGGCTGGCTCGGGCTGAGGTGGAGGAGGCCAGGTGGGCCACTGGGCTGCGCCTAGCCCAGCAGCAGGAGGCGGGCTCGCTGGCCTGGGGCGCCATGGGCCGGCCAACAGCGGCGGCTGGCCTGGCCTGGCCACAGCGGCGGTTGCCAGCCGGCCGGTCCCCAGCGGGATGTTGACGGCGGCGGCGGCTGTCTCGTCGCCGGCGGGGCGCGAGGCGTGCAGGGAGCGCGGCGAGGACGGCAGGAACGGGCGCGGCGGCGGCCTGGCGTCCAGATCCGGCCGTGGGAGTTCGCTGGCGGCGGGCGAAGGAGGGGCCGGCGGCTGGTCTCCTCATCGGCCCGGCTGGGCTCCTCCCATGGCGTCCGGCTCGATCTGCAGGGGAGGGAGAGAAGACGGTGAGGGAGGTGAGAGATGAGAGAGGAGGAGGAAGAAGGGAAGAGAGGAGATGGAGGAGAGGTGCGGCGGCCGGGCTGGTAGCCGGAGTGCGGCCAGCGGCGGCGGGTGTCCACGGGAGGAGAGAGAGAGAGAGGAGAGGTTGGAGGCTAGGGGCAACGTGGCGCAATCCTGGCCACCCGATCGCGCGATCCGACGGTCGAAAAAAAATCTCAGACCTAGGGTTGTTCGAAAATTGGGGAAAAATTGGGCAGATCTGGGGCTGCAGGTGCTTAGGGAAAACCCTAAGTTGTGGGGTGGTCTATTTATAGCCCGGGTGGCTGGCCGTTTGCAAAAACATCTCCGGTTTCTCTCTCGCGCGCGCGGTGCTCACGTTTCTTACCGCCGGGGTCCGCAGTACCTCCGATTCGGGTAAAACTTCGAATTGTGCGATCAGCGCATCGAGCCGGAGGCGTTCACCTCACCCTGGAACCGTTCCGAGAACACTTTCCGGCGTGCTATAAAAATAACCCGTTTAATAATTAAACGGTGTTTTTCGTTCCGTTGGCTGCGACTGGTCTCGTGCGGTGATCGGATGAAACCCGGTGTCGCAAGGTCGAGTGTCAGGGTGGCAAGGGTCGGTCTTCGTCCGGTACTAGATAAGAGGGGGAAAAATAATCGCCGATCGATAAATCGGGGATGCAAACACCGCAAAGAAATGAGACAATCAAACAATTCACACCGAAAACAAATTTTTTAATTTTTCTGAAAACTGGGCTGTTACAATACAACACCACCAACAAGGGATCTCGCCCGAGATCCAGGACGATCCGGGGGAGAGAAAAGAGTCGACGACCTTCAACACCACCAACAAGGGACTCTGCTCCATGTCGACGTTGAACTTCTGTCGAGATAAATTTCCGCAGAGAGACGACATTGTCGAAAATACGAAACTGTCGGTGTCAAGAGGAGGAACGACAACGAAAACCGGATCAAAGGATAGTGTTTTCGGTGCAAGTCGTGAAAACACCGGCAAAAGGAGGGATGGCAATAGATGAACCAGATGATAACCGAAATCGGAGATGCTAAAGGTACTACAGGAATTCCCACCTGAGCTCGGAATCGAGACAATACGCTGCAAGCAATGCATTGTAACGGTTCTGATACTCCATTCACTCGACATCCCAGAGTTTGAAAGGGGATAAGTCGAGAGTAAAACACTTACGACACTTGTCCTGACCAGAGCAAAGGTAAGGAGTAAAAAGAATCCTACTCTCCGATAACTAACTTAATAACTACAAAATAGTTTTTGTCTAGACTCGACTTCGGCCAGAGAAGGGATCCTACGGTCGGTAAGGCTCTGATACCAAGCTGTAAGGCCCGATATGCGGTACTGTTCCAGATCTAGGTGTTCCCACCCAGATCCGGGGACAAAGCACATATCGGTCCCACCGCGACATATGACAAAGCCATATGCCCCGGATTTCGAACATGATATCACAACATTACAGATACAAGGATACAACATCTCATACAATCGGCATACAACTGCCTCAAATATAATACAACAGCGGAAGATACATGTCTGGGTACAGACTACAAGCAAATTCCTAGTGGCAAAGATAAAAACATCGATCCCATAACCACACGGGTCCAGGCCCTCCGCCGGGATCCGCCTAACTAGTCGTCGTCGAGTCTCCACATGAAACGTCGATCACCGTACCTGTTGTCGATCAAGAACCCTGAAAAGATTTTGGGGGTAGTGTCATGAGTACAGAGGTACTCAGCATCCAACCGTAGTGGTCATCTGACCCAGCAAGGACTTCATCACTCGTCATTCTAGGACAACTAGTAGTTTACGGTAAGGAAGGGGTAAGTGGTGAGGTTGCTGCCGCAATAGCATTTATGAAGTGTCTAACGATCTAGAGAGTAAGATAAGAAGCCAAGCATTCGATGAGGAATCACCTCCAACAAGTCTTGCTATCAACTACTCACGCAAGCATAACACCTATCATATCCTTGTCCTCCTCTTCGCATCCCGACGAAGAAGAAGCAGTCAAGGTACACACACACGTTGATCAAGTTATATTAAGATTATCTCAGTTGTTGTTGTCTATGAACAAGGAGTAGGTCACAAGTCGTCCATAACCGTGGACACGGCTTCTCGAAAAGATTTAACCCTGCAGGGGTGTACCACCTGCCCATTACAAGGCTCCGCACGCACGCCCATCTCTCTCAGTTTCTACCCATCACAGGTAATCATTTGATGATTTATTTCCAAGAGATCTGAAACGACAAGTCCCTCTAACTAACAACGAAAAAATCCGGGTGGCCCCCGGTGAGACGACATCCAGCTGAGGAGCCGGCCGCGCTGTCGATCTGGTCTCTGCCGTATGACTCTGTAATGACCCAATTCACACATAATTGAAGTCTCTGTGCTCAAGTGCCAGTCCCTGGATCGAACTCGCTGGCACACACAGTATTATAGATGTATATCAAAGTACAAGTGCATCATCATTACAACGTATGATCCAGAGTAAATAAATAACAAGTTGCATAGCTCAAGGCTAGCTTATTCAATATAAATATAGCGGAAGCAAAAGAAAATAACGTGGAGTCCATCAACAGGCACATGCGAACATGCTGAGTGTAGAATCGCAACCCCTAAACGCACCTTACTGATCGTCTGAAAAACCTGCAACACCGAAGGTTACAGCCCGACAACGGGTCAGTACATCTGATTTGTACGGCAAGTGACACGAAAAAGTTTATATAAAGGACCTACAACTACATGCAAGGTAAGTCAAAGGAAAGGCTTATGGTTTAGTTTTGCAGAACTAAACTAGTCAAAATTTTAAGTTGAGTTCTACCTGAAACACACAGCAACCCATGCTACTCTTGTCCCAACCAATTATTATTAAGTGTTCATCTGTCAAGATCATTCATCAACAGTACTGACTAGTTGCTCAAAGTTCGTCCGTAACTGTGGACACGGCTAATCATGATCAGTTTATATGCTCTGCAGAGGTTGTACACGTTCCCCACTGGACTCAACCCGAAGATTGAGACAAAGACTTTCTGAAGAGGTTGCCTCCACCCTTTGGTAGCCGGTACACCTAACACACATCTACATCAGCTAGCTACCAGGGCCAGGTTCCCCACAACTTACTCATCTAAGCCAGAGCCCATATAGCCAGTGGCTGTACACGGAAGCTACTAGTAATATTGCCTGTCTGATCTTTTTGAGCCTGGACGGCGCCCACTGCGTGAGAGGGTACTCGCCATGACGCACCCGGTTCACCACCAAACAACCATTGGGTGCATTTAACCCCGGCACTGTCCTTATACAAGGTACAACTACCGGGATGCAACCCGCCCGTCCAGAAGTGATTTCTATTTATTATAAAGTTGCTACATGGTTTATTGAATAGCTCACATGCACTCCATGAATTCTCACAACCCAACCTCGTCTACAAAGCATAGCAATAAAGTAACAACACGGCTAGGTTGATCTACGGTAGACAGGTCAAAACATGTGGCTATCCTAACTGGTTTTGCAGCAACAGTAAAGTAAACTACCTATCATGCAATAGAGTGGTATTTCCTAACATAATGCATATAGAAAATATAGGTATGAGTATGGTCAAAGTATCACTTGCCTTATACATTCGATGAAGTTCTTCGCTCTCACGTTTGAGTCAACTCTACTCGTCACACTCCGAGCAATCTATCGTCAACGAAAGAACTCAATAAGCAATCACACCACAAGGACAAAACATAAGATCAACAGAACAATCACTAAAGTTTTAACAACAAAACAAAATGTTTTGAAGTGCAAAGGTGTGGATGTGCTCGAAGGTGATCGGTGGAACGTGAACTCGAGAGAGTCAACGGATAAAGAGTTGTCGATACAAAAGTATGATGAAGGCATTATGAAATCAAGGTAAAGATCATAGCAATATGAATGGTATGTGTATATTGCCGATAAGAGGTCTCATATGATCCAATATGCAAAAAGAATCACGTGAAACGGAATACTACAACACAGGTCATAGCAATTGCAACATGGAATTGAATTTGAGTTTAAACAGATCAATAAACTTGTGAATTTTGGTGCACACATGGTATAAACAGAAGGTACATGGAGCGAGTGATCCAACGCAAAAAGAATCACTCGATTTGGATCAACGGTTTAAAAGATACGACCACCGGAATTTGAATTTGAATTTGAAATAAACTCAAATTCAAAAGTGTGCAAAGTGTGCAAAACTCTATACCATGAAAAAGTACAGAACAATACTAGCGCGTAGCAAAAAGATTCTCCGCGATCCGACTTAAGGTGTAGAAGATATCGCCGGTGCGAGAACGGGGGGTTTTCTACAGACAAGGACCCAACCGTAAATAAAATTCTTCCAAAAACGCGATCGGGTCCCTGGATCTGGATCTGGCGGGAGTTGACTCCGGTGAGGTTGCTCCGGCGAGCTCCGCTCAGATCCGGCGAGAGGATGCAGGGGGGCGGCGTGGGGCGCGGCACGGCATGGCCCGGCGGCGGCCGAGGCGTCGGCGTCTCGGCCCGGCCGTGGTGTGCAGCGGCGGGGTCCGGCTGGCCATGGGGGGCGGCGCGGCTCGGCTGGCTGCGACTTCCGGCGAGCCCGCGCTGCGGCGCAGAAGGGCGAGGCGGCGGCGTTCCCGCTCGGTGGCGGGGAGGTGCCTGAGCGGGGAAGGGGACGCGGCGGCGCTGGAGGGGAGGCGGCGCGGCGGCGCGCTCCGGCGGGAAGGCGGCGGCAGCGGCAGACGAGGGCGGCGGCGGCCCGCGGGTCCCGCCGGCTAGGGTTTCGGTTTTTTTGTTTTTTTTTTAAAAGAAAAAAAAACCTGGAAATTGATATATATAAAAACAGAGAAAGGAAAAAAAAACAATCCGAAACGGGCTCAAACTCACTAGTGGGCAGAAAATAACCAATGGGCCGGACTGCGGATTTTTCCTTTTTCGTTACAAACCAAACTTCAAACAATAAAATAAAAATAACCGTAACTCGGAAAAATATGAAATAAAATTCTAAATTCATCAAATAATATAAATAAAATTATGCAATGAAAATATTTTCCAAAATGTAAAATAAAAATAAAAACATTTTCTAAATACTTTATTTAAATATAAAATACTTTTCATAAATCAAATAAAATCCAATAAATTATTTAAATATTTTTATTTGGTCAAAAACATTAACGAACCATTTCTAAATAATAAAATATAAGTTTTAAAAATTGTTTCATCAATAAATAATTTTGGTAAAATAAAAATATCCCATTGAAATACTTTTTCAACACTTTTAAAATATTTAATAAATCATTTTAATGAAATAAAAACTCTTTTGGCATTATAAATCTCTAAAATAATTTTAGAGTTATTTATAATATTAAAAATAAATTTTAAAACTTTAAAATAGTATTCTAAATATTTCCAACTTCATTTAAAAAGGGGATAAGTCATTTTATATCCTCTCAAATGAATTTTCCTTTAGTTGTAAAATATTTTGAATAATCAAAAGAATTCCAAAAAAGATTGAAAACCTTTTCCAAACTTTTAAAATGTTGAAGGAGTCATTTTACCTTCTCTCATTTTATTTTGTTGATTTTGATTTTAAATAATAAATACCAAAACACCAACGGTGAATATTAGGGAAAGTCATTTTATTCCCTCTCTTTTTAATATTCAGTAAACTCCAAAAGTTTTAAATCCCAGAGAAAATCAAACACATCAAGAAAACAATCATTATCTATTTAATTTATTAACATTCCAAAATTCGGAAAATTTTGGGATGTTACAGACTCCAGGTTTGGATTGCCGGTTAATCACACATGGGACACCGGGTCCTCAGCCGGTCATGATGGTCTAGCAAGGGAACTATGTCCTCACTGGTCCGGGTTGGTTTAAAAACTACTGGCGTACGACCAGCACACACACGGTTTCAAATGATAAAATCAGCTTGGGCCACCACTAGAAATGCTTGAAGCTAGGTAGGTAAGAAAAGGGGACCCCATAAAATCCCGCACGCGGTTAGGCACGCTCAGTCTTAAAACCAATACCCGGAACTCGGATCCTAGGTGACTCGAATGGAACAAAGCGTCGGGGCAGGATAGCCTAGACCTTCCATCCTTCGTCGAATATAGTGAACATTATAACAATCATATCATCAACAACAATAATAATAATGTGATATCCCAAACCCAGGAGTAACAGGGGGTAACATCTTAGCATTCTAAGCATGTATACTAAGCAGGGGCTGAGCAACGAGAAATAGTAACATAGCAGTACAAGGTTTGCTGGGAGGGGACATGGCTGTATCGGTTTGAAAGAGGCTGTAAACATGTGGTAGGATCAATCATCGAAGCTAACCTAGACTGGCATGCAAACCGCTGGTTGAAATAGAATGGATCATAAGTAATGTATAGTCCTTGCATGTTGATAAGTCGGGTTCCAAAGGGGTAGTTGAACGCAAGCTTGTATCGTCTTTGAGAGGTACCCGCGGGAGCACACAAGAAGGTAAACACTGGAAAGCAATCAACGGTGCACCACTATTACTACCGAGCAATACAAGATCAAAGAGACAACACAAGGCACGACAACGCGATACGGATCTATCGTCGGGAACGGTTACTAACAGTTTAAGTGGGGTATCGGTCACACACGACGAATACCGGACGTTTACGGTGGTTCAAGTTGCTTAGCTACAGGTGATCAACCAACGGTTATTAACATGGCAACTCAAGCAAGCATGGCATAGCACACAAACATGTCAAGAGGTGAAGCTCAAAGTAAACTATCTATGCTAGTCAATTTAAGTGAGGCACAACCTAAACATGGCATATCACTAAGTGCCGCAAGATGATTAAAGGTTGGTTAACAGCAGCAAACAATAGGATAAACATAAAGTACACGAAAAACTAATCAAGTTACATATAAGGCACACTCCAAACGGAGTTACGGTTAAAAAGATATAAGCAACCAAGTTACGGGCACAAACTGCCAACATCACGAAGCACACTTTAGAGCAATGCATAAACAAGATAATCAATGCTAACATGCTCACAAATGACTTGCAATTAAATTAGACATGACATGGAAGGCATGGCAAAAAGAATCATGCAAAAATACATCACATATCAAAAGATATTAAGCAAACAACATGGCATCACAAAGTAACAGACTTAGAGAAAAACTGAGGTGGCTGTCAAAAACAGCAGCATAGCAACTTTGGAGCTCAATAACTATATGACCAGCAAGCATATCATGGGAATGCAATACATGGGATGAAATTAGACATGATGCTTAACAATATGAAATTGGAATCAATCAATTCCGATAAACGGTCGCGACACACTCGTCGACCGAAGTTGCAAGAAAATAACAGTTTTCAGCACAGCAGCACACTAACATCATGATCACCACATTGGAGCAAGATTTAATATAGCTAGAGCACCCAAACATGACAAGTTAAAGCATGTTATTGAAGTACACATGATGGTTAACACATAGGAGAAAGAATCAATGCAATAGGCCTCATGGATGAGTCACAATCATCATGCAAAGTTGCAATAAAATAATAACAGCAGCACTTAACAGCAATTAGTAGCAGTTTAACGGCCTGATGCCCACTTTAGCACACAATTACACAATTTCTACATACGAACGCTAGAGCACGCAAAATTGAGCAACTTTCGTTTTGGGGGCACGTTCATCGAAGCTACGGTTCAACGGGAAATTACGTTGCAAAACGGATCACAACAGCAGTAATCTCAGCACTTAGAAAAATTTACAGAGCTAAAAGAAAAAAAACAGACGGGATAAAAATAAAAATAAAGTGCTGGGCTGGCTCACCCCACTGCACTCGGCCCAAGTGGCCTGGCTGGCTCGGGCTGAGGTGGAGGAGGCCAGGTGGGCCACTGGTCTACGCCTGGCCCAGCAGCAGGAGGCGGGCTCGCTGGCCTGGGGCGCCATGGGCCGGCCCACAGCGGCGGCTGGCTTGGCCTCGCCACAGCGACGGTTGCCAGCCGGCCGGTCCCGAGCGGGACGTTGATGGCGACGGCGGCCGTCTCGTCGCCGGTGGGCGCGAGGCGTGCAGGGGGGCGCGGTGAGGACGGCGGCAACGGGCACGTCGGCGGCCTGGCGTCCAAATCTGGCCGCGGGAGCTCGCTGGCGGCGGGCAAAGGAGGGGCCGGCGGTTGGTCTCCTCATCGGCCCGGCTAGGCTCCTCCCATGGCGTCCGGCTCGATCTGCAGGGGATGGAGAGAAGACGGTGAGGGAGGTGAGAGATGAGAGAGGAGGAGGAAGAAGGGAAGAGAGGAGGTGGAGGAGAGGCGCGATGGCCGGGCTGGCTGCCGGAGCGCGGCCGGCGGCGGCGGCTTCTCGGGCTGGCGGCGGCGGACGTCCACTTGAGGAGAGAGAGAGTAGAGGTTGGAGGCTAGGTGCAACGTGTCGCAATCCTGGCCACCCGATCGCGCGATCCGACGGTCCAAAAAAATATGAGACCTAGGGTTGTGCGAAAATTGGGGCAAAATTGGGCAGATCTGGGGCTGCAGGTGCTTAGGCAAAACCCTAAGTGGTGGGATGGTCTATTTATAGCCCGGGTGGCTGGCAGTTTGCAAAAACATCTTCGGTTTCTCTCTCGCGCGCGCGGTGCTCGCGTTTCTGACCGCCAGGGTCCGTAGTACCTCCGATTCGGGTAAAACTTCGAACTGCGCGATCAGCGCGTCGAGCCGGAGGCGTTCACCTCGCGTTATAACTGTTCCAAGAACACTTTCCGGCGCGCTATAAAAATAACCCGTTTAATTATTAAACGGTGTTTTTCGTTCCGTTGGCTGCGGCGTGTCTTCGTACGGTACGAGATAAGAGGGGGAAAAATAATCGTCGATCGATAAATCAGGGATGCAAACACCACAAACAAATCAGACAATCAAACAATTCACACCGAAAACAAAAATTTTAATTTTTCTGAAAACTGGGTTGTTACACAAACCCTCCTTCACGCTTTGTTCATGAGAAATCAGAAAACTTTGGCGGTGATAAACAAAGGAGATTGCGGGGATGTGATCGTCCCCGTGTGGGAGCCGTTCCTCGAAACTTGTCCAATGTGAGAAGTAATTGAGTTTTCTATTAGCATTCGTTGACAAATCATGCACCTCTCAAAACTTGTTTTCATGCTGTTTGATTTAAGGATAGCACTTGAGTTTTCCCTGCTTGCCTTTAACAAGGCTCTTTCCTTTACTTTTATGTTGAGTCAGTTTTCCCTACTTCCTCCTTTCCCAAAGAGAACAGACACTTGATGCTGATGAAGATTCATCAATATAATGATGCCTTAAGTTTTTCCATGCCATATCATTGTTGACATTATCTTTTGATAAGTAAGATGTTTGCAAAAGCATTTGCCAAGCAAACATCTTCCTTTGTGTTAGCATTTTCACTTCATGACTAATAGCTTGTTCTTTCAAAAGTTCTAAATTGTCTCATCAAAATATAAAAAGAAAGAGCAAAAGTAAAAGCTATTAGTTATTCTTGACCAAAGGACATGTTTGTTATGATTTGATGAGTTTCCTTAGCCCTACTTTTGTTTATAATTGTTATTACTCTTTCATAAGGGCTTTATGAGTTGAAGATTGCTATTGAGGGTGTTTGAGTTTGGTGAGGAAATCATGATGCTTCTTGTCCGTATTTTATTTATTGACACTTCACTCTCTAAACTTGTGGACAGGTTTACCGAGCTCAGTTTTCACTTGGGGACAAGCGAGGTCTAAGCTTGGGGGAATTGATACGTCCAAAATGCATCACTATTTTATATTGTAATTCATCCTTATTCATTGATATATTTCACATTACGATTTTGTTCATATGTTGTTTTGGCTTATATTACATAGTTTGGAACTTTCCGGTGCCGAAGCAGCAGACGCAGGATTTTGCGGTAAAAAGTGGACGCTGAGTTTCTTAAGAAGAATACCTCAAAATTACCTAAAAAACGATGGAGGGTATTTTCTAGAAGATTAACGAAGACACGCCGAAGAGGATCCAGAGGGGGGCCACGGGGGCCCTAGGCGGCCACCTGGCGCGGCCCCACCCCTGGCCGCGCCAGGAGGGCGCCTGGAGCCCTGGGGCCACTCCCGGCTCCCCCCTCTGGCCTATATACTCCTCGTTACGCAAAAACCCTAAAAAGAGAAGCTTTTATGGATTTCCTCCGCCGCTCCATGGCGGAAACCTACAGAGAAGAAAAGGGCTCTCCGGCTGGCAGATTCCGCCGAGGAGATCACCTCTCGGAAGGGGAGATCATCGCCATCGTCATCACCATCGTCACGGGCATCATCGAGATCATCATCAACATCATCCCCAACATCAACACCATCTCCACCACCATCCAATCTCACCTCACAAGTTTATCTTGTGTTGTAATCCGTACTATCATCCTCTCTACTCTATCGGTGTTGATTACTACTTTGTGGTGAATGCTATTGAGTTTTGTTGGAGAAATATCATTATGTCCAGATTGTTCATCATATATTTATCAGCTCTAATCATGATCTCTTTTATGTCATGTGAGTAGTTACAATAGTTCTTAGTAGTCATATGATGTTGAAGTAATTTGTGTTGTTTGATATTTAAGTTGTGTTGTTATTTTCCTAGTGGTGTTGTGTGAGTCGAACACTCAACACTTCTCCTTATTAAGGACCTAGGGGGATACATTGTGTATCAAGAATGCTTATGGTGGGTTGCCGGAGTGATAGAAACCTGAACCCCAGTTTGCACACTTTTGCACAAGGGAATAATGGATCCTTGATCTTATTGCTATGGTTTGGCTTTGCCTTAAGTTCTATCTTGTATTTGCGGATGCTTGCAAGATTTTTAATCATAAGAGTGCACTTATCTTAGTCTAGAAGGTGTGCTAGCATAGATCCACCCACTCAACACTTATCAGCACAACACTTTTTATCGATACGGAGTATGGCGAAAACATGTGACTACCTCTCCATGTGTCCTCAAGAACGCTTTAGTCTTTATAAGTTCAGTTGTCAGGCTTATCCTTTTCTCAAAAGGATTGAGCCACTTGCTGCTCCTCAACACTATTTACTTTGCTTGCTTTTACTTTATTTTTTCTTAGATCGAAAACCCCTAAAAAGTTATCTTTCAGTGCTTGCACTTATTCCTCGTCCAAAATCACCTATCAATACCTTTAGCTCCTTGTTGGGTTCGACACTCTTACTTATCGAAAATGCTGCAACATATCCTTACATTGTGGGTCATCATCTTCCCTACATGATCAAGGCACATATGTAATTCTTTCTGCTGTTGCTATGTTGAGTTTGTTGGGATGTGATGGATTATGAGACGATGTTCAGTTTGTGATAGAGTAATATATTTGGTTCTTATCTTTTATATTTTTGTTCTTGAGTAATTCTTGCATGTTCTTCGTTGTTGTTTATTTCTTTGGCCAAGTAGTAGGTAGTGACTACAAGAGGGAACGTTATGCTCGATTGTGGGTTCATGCCCCCTGATGACTAGCTTGAATGACAGAAACATGAGTCTAGGGGATGTGATGTTGCCACAAGGGGGAAAACAACGGTGCTTGTAACCGCGGTTCCAAGGATTTTTTTACTTTACGCAAAGTTCTTTTAATGCAGTTGTATGTTGCTTTGGGTTTACACTTTTGGTGGGGCTCGCAACTTTAGACCAGCGAGATGTTCTGGATAGATATCTCAAGGTGGATGATTAGTAGTAGATGCAGTTGGATTTTGGTCCACTTATTTTGGCGTACCGCCCATGCTTTTGAGCCTCTTCCTTTCTTTGTAGCATAGTTAGCATTGTGGTGCATTTTTAATCCTGTCAATTGCCCAGCTGTGATTTGTTTACCTCACATAGCAGTTTTATCGTCTTTTGGGAGAGAGACATCACTAGTGAACATCATGGGACCCCGGTCCATATCCTCAACACTATTTCCACGCTCAATTTATTTCCTGCTTTTACTTATAGTAGCTATCACTATTATCCTTTATCCCTTTTCTTTGATCCTTTGTAAAAAAACAAGGCTGGACAGATTCACAACCTCTCTGAACTTCATTGGGAGCAAAGTTATTTGTTGTGTGTGCAGCTCCACGTCAACCGCCTAATTTCTAGTGCCATTGTGCCCTACTTGCCGCTTTCGGAGTCCTACGGGAGACAAACCCTATCCTCTGAGTTAGGGGAAATTTTCTGCTATCCTACATCTCACCTTCCACTTGGGGTAACCAACGAAGGGAGAGAAGCCATTATCATCTCTCGCAAATCATTGTCCTCGACACCATGCTCGATCGTCAACTTGTACTAGAAGACTTCTTGCTCCACTTCTTCCATCTTGGCCTTGGTGCTCCCCTTCTTGACCGATCCCTTCAGATCTTCTTTGTGGAGGACACCATCCTCCTGTTGGATATATGCTCTAGAGGCAAATATTATATGATTATTGCAATATATCTAAACAAGTTCATAACCAGTTCCATACCGTGCTAGAACTGTGTCAGTGAAACAATGATGCAGGTGTGGTATAGAAACCCCCAGAGTTCCTAGTTAGCCTCTACATCGATAACTAGTTCATGGACAAAATGATAATCGTGGTTTCGCGATCATGGACAATTAAGTCTCTTGACTATGAGATCACCTGACTGGTTAAGTGACGTGATGAACATTACCAAAAGTAAGCATTACAACATGATCAAATCTTATGAAGGTTCAGTGTTGTAGTTACAGAACGTGGTAGACCGTTCCTTTGACCGTGAGTACGTGCATAATCACTATCTTCCCGGATGCTTTGACTTACATCCCACCACCTGACTGAAATATGCGGGTCATAACGGTTGTATCTTAGGTATTCCGTGGAGATATGTTGAGGAGTACTGTTACAAGAGCGGGATTTGTGAATCCATATAATGGATAGATACTCAGGGGCCCACTCGGTGAGATTCCATCCATAAAGCTGCAGCGTGTGACTAGGTCACGGGGATGAATATCACGGGAATGAGTGAATGAGGATTAGTTCGGAACGAGGTTGAACCAGACATAGGATGTCATTGATCGAATCTCGGAACAATCCAGTATCGCTGAGAAAGGGAATGCTATACGGCGTAAGGTCCAATCGGTGTTTGATATCCGGAATGCACAGGGGTCATTATGGGCATCCAGGTCCCGCTGATGATCATTGACTGTAGCCTCTGCTCGGTCATGACTGGAGTGTTCTCGGACCGCAGGGTAACACACTTAAGGGCTCGATGAAATCGGAGACCTTTTCGGAACTATCGTAGTTACCGGAGAATAAGAGAGAACTCCGAAATCGGTTCGGAGGGGAGACGGAAAAGTTCCGTGGTTCCGAATTTTTCGGAAAGTTTTTTAGATATGTTTTACTATTTAATTAAAGAATTAAATATTAAAATATAATTTAAATAATTAATGGAATAACATTCTTTTGAGTTTTGTTTTTTCTTTGACAAAGAAGAAAGAAAAAAAAGAATAAAGAAAAAGAAAAAAATGCTAGGGCGCCATGGGCCAAGTGGCCCACTAGCCACCACGCCTAGGCCTAGTGGCCGGCGGCCACATGCACATGCATGTGTGCATGCCACGGCCGATAGTACCACATTGCTAGTTGGCAGGCTTTCACGCCCGGTTTTCCCCTATATATAGATGTGGTGGGTAGCTCTTTTTCAACACAGAAAATTCCAGAAAAATACAGATAAATTCTGCAGATCTCTCTCTCCCTATTTCTCCCTCCTATGAGCGGACTCCCCTTGTTTGGAGTCTGCACAGGGTTGGGGATGTCTCCACTATACGCACGCCGTCGTGCTGCTGAAACTCAGGTTCCGGAGGTCTGCTTCCGCCACCTCCGGTGGATCCGAGAACGGAGGTCGTCATCGAGTCTCGTATGTGTGCGAGTACTACGAGGTGCTACACGTGTGGCACTACACCCATCCGGGTGCTCAATACAGCCAGGGGGCTGTGAAACTTGATCGGCTACATCAACCACGTTTGCGGGAACGTTTCCCGCGCAACGGACTACACCCCGAGGTATGTTATTTCCGCAATCCTTTCCGTTACGGTAATACGGCTAGCTAGATCTTGGGTTATGGGAACACTAGTTAGAAAAATTTGTGTTTTCTGCTGCGAACCCCAACAGTGGTATCATGAGCTAGGTCTATGCTTAGTATTACTGTACGGATAGAACACATCGGGTATGTGGGCGTTGATTGTATGATTGTTACCCTCCCACGTGTACTTGTTCACATCTGCGGCATTGTTTGATGAAGCGGCCCCCGACCGACTTTACGCGTACACTTACGCGAGACTGGTTCCACGCTTGACATACGGCTTGTACCGTATAAAGTGGCTGGGGGGTGTCTGTCTCTCTACTTTAGCGGATGTGGCATTTGCAACGGAGGGCCCCGTGCGGGGTGTAATAGAGACAATCGTATGGTTGACGTTGTGGTTGACTCGTAGGTTAAAACCTGTTTAACTATGAAAGCCCTAGCAGCCACGTAAAACTTGAAATATACAACTAGACCGTCTAAACCTTGTATTGCTAAGTGGGGGCTATCGTTTGTTTGTTTGTGATGTAGTGATAGCTTTGCTATGTGTTACTAGTAAGTAGTAATCGTCATCATAAAACAAACTAAAATGGAGACACTGTAGACTTAGTGTTGCCATAGCTCAGACATCTTAAAACTTGCTAGTATAGGATACACGACGGTAGCATGTGATAAGATGATCCCATAACAAAGCCAAACACAAGTATTCTACCGAAGTGTGCACCGCCTGGAAGGTTCTCCCATATGGCTTGATGCTCTGTACATACCGGAGTTGTCCTACATATTAAATGGAGTTCGCATGAGGTTGGGTTCGGCAAGCCTGGCATATGCAGATATGGCCTTGCTGAGCAGCATATAACATGGAGGGTAATTTGGCGAGCCTAGCATATGCAGATATGGCCTCGGAATACTAGAGATCGAAAGATCGAGCATGAGTCACAGTACATATAAGATAATATGATCGCACAAGTTGTTGTCTACCTTTGAAACTGACCCGTCGGCCGTGTGATATTCGAGGTTGGGCAGTGAATCTGGATCATGTAATCACTAAAAATTCCTAGGGTTGAAATGTTTTAGTGCGAGCTCATTTATAATATGATTATATGAACTCATTGTTGTGAACTAGTCTTAATTTTGTTCCTTGCAATTATGTTTGTAGAAAATGGATAATACCCAGTACCTCTAAATGGTTTCCTTCTTACATGGTGAAAGACTTAAAGAAAATGGGTCAAACTTTGTTAGTTGGTACTTACGCCTTAGAGCCGTGCTAAAGAGAATCAACCTTTCATTCTTAACTAAAAAGCATGTGGGAAACACTCTAGCAAACGACATGGATGCACAAGCGGCGATTGAGTATCAATATCGTCGAAGGACATATGCCATAGCTAAGGGTATCATAGAAACCAGCATTCCGCAACCTTTGCGTGAGGAGTATGCTGATTTGGATACATATGATATGACCGATGAGCTGAAGTCATCAAACTTGCATCAGTTTAGAGTTGCCAGATTTGAGTTAGAAAGTGAGTTTCTCTCTACAAAGATGGAAGAAGGCTCTTGCCTGAAGGCACACTTGGCCAAGATGCATGAGATACATCTGAGCCTCGTAGATGACTTTGACTATGAGACCACACATGAGTCTGCGATATACACGGTGTTACACTCGCTTCCACCGAGCTATACAGACCATGTCCATGTCTATGTCGGCAGAGGTGAAAGCCTCGAGTTCTCTGACTTCATGGATATACTTCTGTACCTGGAGGTTGAACCAATTGAAGGAGAAGTCGTTGATGGAGAAGGTATATACTTGATATACTTTATAAATGTTTACTCCCTTATACAACATTTGCAGTAAATGAGTATCTGATACTTATTCTATTTTATGAAAACAGGACCTGCCGTTGCATGGACGAGAAGAGGTGAAATCGAGGATTGATGGATATCAAGTCAGTTGATGGCCAGCATGGACTCCGCCGAGACATCTATCATAGGAGATACTTAGAGTATTAGATAAATCTTATGTAATCATCATAGTATGAACAATTAGTTCTGTGTCTTGCATCTCGCGAGACAAAGTTATTCATGTAATGAGACAAGTCAGTTGTTCCATCTTTATGAATAAAAGAGTGATTATACTTTGATTACGTCTTGATTTATGATATGATAGAAAGCATTTATAATACTACTATTATTGTCAAGAAATATTCAATGTTTAATGATAAAGTTGTCTTGATTATAACAAGTCAAAGATTTGATTGCATGAGGTGACTTCATAACTGATGAATTCATTAAATGTCTGATCTATTAACTTGTGAGTTCATTATCGAATGAAAATCATAACTTGATTGCATGAGATGGATTAGATACACGATCTATGAACCTCTACAATAAATATAACCATGACAAGGTTCTAGCAAGTAGAACTTGTGCCAATCATTATACATAAATGATGTAGAATGGGCATGTGAGTTATCATTAAAAACTTCATATGATTAATAGAAAGTTGTATTCAATTGAGATCATAAAACTAAGATTAAGGAATCACAGTGAGAAGTGAGAATACAAGGATACATATCACTACGCTACGATCCGGAGTGATAAGTATTGATATTGACATAATGGGAGACTTGTGGAAGCTGTACCAAAAACTACGATGGAAGTTGAAAGTACTAGACTACTTAAATCATTCGTAGTCATACTAAACCATAGTATGGTCTAAACGTTCTTTCCCCTAGCACTATAGTTATTGTCGAATAAGATTGTTTAATTCATTAAGTTAAAACACCCACTTCATGAATAGGAAACCATCCTGAATCTAACGAGACATGATAGCTCCATAACTGATGGTGTTATAAGGTTTCTTAAAAGAAAGAATTTCTTTGTAATAAAACTACGAGCAATTGAAATTACATATTCTCCCTGAATAGCAAAATTTGTGTTGCTTAATTGGTAATACGAGAAAAGTCTCTCGACACGGATCCAATGGGAGATAATGGAAACTTTCACCGGGGTATTGGACCTTGCCTTCAGAATATCAAAGTATTGCAACGGAAGCATGTTCCGCTGTAACGACGCTATATAAGGAAGGATATGCCAAAGATGATTGATCTTGGTATATGAGTTGAAGCCATTGTTGAATTTAGAAGGTTATCATGAATACGTTCTGTACAGAACAATAATCATGAGTCTTCTTAATAAAACAATAAAGAATAACATTGCTTGAAGACACAAAGGAATGATGGTAGCCTAGAACACGAGGAGAAATGAAATAATATTGAGTTACATATAGGATGGCTCACGTCCCGTGAAATAAATCGGTTATTTCATATTCTCGACAAACTGGAGAGTTATTGAGAATAATGTAATGGGCATAAGGCATTATTTGGTTATGACCAAAGTTCAATGGTGATTCACTACGGAAACGTAGGAATGCTTTAATCAATAAAAATATTTCATTTACACTACGATGGGCCATAGCCTGAAATTGCATCTCAGTAAAATTTGGGATTTGAAAGAGAATTGCAATAGGCATGACGAAGGTTACTTCGTTAAAAGGATGGACTATAGTACCTCAAGACAGGAACCCTCAACCTTGATTTGATCAAATGATTTTGTGATGAACAAAATATTGAGTGGGCCTGCAGTTTCATGAAACTGAGTGGGAGCTCTGAAGACTTCCCGGAAACTTGGAATGCAGAGGGCATTTTCTGAGTGGGAGCTTTGGAAGCTTTGTCATTATGTGAGACATAGTAAACAATAAAATGACTTGAAGAAAGCTGAAATATATGAGTATATGATGGATATATTTGAGTGGGAGCATGATCATTGTCTCAAACATATATGCATTGATATGTGTGAAGAATGATCTCATATGTATATATATGGATATGCATTGATTGTGTATATAGAGAATCGTCTTATATACATATGTGCATTATGATATATATATAGAGCATAAGGCAAATAAAATACAAGATTGCAAGAATCTTCTTTTATGAAATACCAACACATTACACGTTGAAATCTATATGAGTAGATTAAGATACGGATAATGAAACGAAGTGAAGGTTGGAATAATCTTCTAGACAAGAAAAAGGTTCTTGTGGCTAGAAATTATATAATGGACGAAATCCAAATATCACAAGCAATGTCTTGATGGAAGAATAGAGATGCACCATGTACTGGACATGTGATCTTATATGTTCTTGACATATGATTCTACCATATAACATGCATTGTGAATCCAACAACAAAATGACTCAAAAGTTCTTGGAAGAAGAACAGATTCCGATGTGCTTTAGGAGTAAAACACAGAATCTGAATAAAGTCCATGATTTCAGTATATGAGGAATACTGAGGACTGTACTCTAAAATATAGAGAGGATAATAGACTTGAATGTAATGCAAGATTACAATTGCAAGCCATATTATGGGTCTATATGGAATTAGAGACATCACCAAAGACATGAAAGAAATGTGAGAAAAATTCACGACACTACAAACATAATACTACTTAAGAAAGTAGACGTATGGATAAAAGTTTAGCGTTAGAAGTATTGGACTTCTGGCTGAGTGTATTTCCCAGTATATATGACTAAGGATGAGTCTTCTAAAGACTGAACCAAGAGATCATTGGAGGATACTGTGAAATAATAGTCTCACTCCCCCGCGAAACTTATATCCAACCATTATATGATAATGAGTGGTATGTCAAAAGAGCTTTTGACCTGTACCAGTTGCAAAGGAAACAAACGAATCTGAATTGGTGCAGTTCATTGACGAAACCTCTTCCATGAGCATGCATGATCAATGAAACACTTATGTGATAAGATGATTATGATCGGAAAAAATGCGGCTAGATTATTAGCACTCTAGTGCAAGTGGGAGACTGTTGGATATATGCTCTAGAGGCAAATAATATATGATTATTCCAATATATCTAAGCAAGTTCATAACCAGTTTCATACCGTGCTAGAACTGTGTCAGTGAAACAATGATGCAGGTGTGGTATAGAAACCCCCAGAGTTCCTAGTTAGCCTCTACATCGATAACTAGTTCATGGTCAACATGATGATCGTGGTTTCGCGATCATGGACAATTAAGTCTCTTGACTATGAGGTCACCTCACTGGTTAAGTGACGTGATGAACATTACCCAAAGTAAGCATTACAACATGATCAAATCTTATGAAGGTTCAGTGTTGTAATTACAGAACGTGGTAGACCGTTACTTTGACCGTGAGTACGTGCATAATCACTATCTTCCCGGATGCTTTGACTTACATCCCACCACCTGACTGAAATATGTGGGTCATAACGGTTGTATCTTAGGTATTCCGCGGAGATATGTTGAGGAGTATTGTTACAAGAGCGGGATTTGTCAATCCATATAATGGATAGATACTCGGGAGCCCACTCGGTGAGATTCCATCCATAAAGCTGCATCGTGTGACTAGGTCACGGGGATGAATATCACGGGAACAAGTGAATGAGGATTAGTTCGGAACGAGGTTGAACCAGACATAGGATGTCATTGATCGAATCTCGGAACAATCCAGTATCACTGACAAAGGGAATGCTATAGGGCGTAAGGTCCAATCGGTGTTTGATATCCGGAATGCACAGGGGTCATTATGGGCATCCAGGTCCCGCTGATGATCATTGACTGTAGCCTCTGCTCGGTCATGACTGGAGTGTTCTCGGACCGTAGGGTAACACACTTAAGGGCTCGATGAAATCGGAGACCTTTTCGGAATTATCAGAGTTACCGGAGAATAAGAGAGAACTCCGAAATCGGTTCGGAGGGGAGACGGAAAAGTTCCGTGGTTCCGAATTGTTCGGAAAGTTATTTAGATATGTTTTATTATTTAATTAAAGAATTAAATATTAAAATTAATTTAAATAATTAATGGAATAATATTCTGTTGAGTTTTATTTTTTCTTTGAGAAAGAAGAAAGAAAAAAAAGAATAAATAAAAAAAAATGCTAGGGCGCCATGGGCCAAGTGGCCCACTAGCCACCACGCCTAGGCCTAGTGGCCGGCGGCCACATGCGCATGCATGTGTGCATGCCACGGACGAACTAGCAATGTGGTACTAGTTTAGTACCACATTGCTAGTTGGCAGGCATTCGCGCCCGGTTTTCCCCTATATATAGATGTGGTGGGTAGCTCTTTTTCAACACAGAAAATTCCAGAAAAATACAGATAAATTCTGTAGATCTCTCTCTCCCTATTTCTCCCTCCTATGAGCGGACTCTCCTTGTTTGGAGTCTGCACTGGGTTGGGGATGTCTCCACTATACGCACGCCGTCGTGCTGCTGAAACTCTGGTTCCGGAGGTCTGATTCCGCCACTTCCGCTGGATCAGAGAACGGAGGTCGTCATCGAGTCTCGTATGTGTGCGAGTACTACGAGGTGCTACACGTGTGGCACTACACTCATCCGGGTGCTCAACACAGCCATGGGGCTGTGAAACTTGATCGGCTACATCAACCACGTTTGCGGGAACGTTTCCCGCGCAACGGACTACACCCCGAGGTATGTTATTTCCGCAATCCTTTCCGTTACGGTAATACGGCTAGCTAGATCTTGGGTTATGGGAACGCTAGTTAGAAAATTTTGTGTTTTCTGCTGCGAACCCCAACACCTCCACCCAAAGAGATTGGGTGTGCCTCTTCACCTCTGCGAGGTAAGGGTTGATGACGTTGACGAGAAACTTGTCCTTGGGGAACCTTGGGAAGCCATGGCACCTAGGTTTTGTTGAAAGTTTTCCTAGCAACAATAGATCGAAAAGAAAACGCACAGAATTGCAAGATACAGAGCCGGATGATCCGGGCAAATATATAGCAAAAATTTCTGCACCAAAAGGAAGGTAACAAGCCAATGTGATGTCGGAGACGAGTTCCTGGTGGGCCAGGCGGCCACCTGGCGCGTCTAGGAGGCAGGCCGCACCACCAGGGCGCCTGGAGCCCCGGGAGCTCCTCTTCGGTTCCACTTCGGCTCAGAATTTTCCTGATTTTTCAAAAACACATAATACATAACTTTTATGGGTGTTCGCGAAGTTTCCTTACTGTATTACATACCTATTCTTATTCTGCTTCTGCTGGTGTCTGAGCCAGTGCTGCAACATGTTCTTCGTAAGTGGTTGTTCGTATCATATCCGCATCAACACTGATAGGGTCTCCCGCCATGTAATTCTTGAGTCTTTTCCCATTCACGACTTGAGGTTTAGTGCTTTAGAAAATGTTAATCTTGATTGCACCGGAGCGGTAGACTTCTTCAATGTGGGATAGTCCTTCACATCTGGAAACTAATTTACCTTGAGAAAACCTGAAACAAGATCTAAACAACAAAACTTTATCACCAACATTAAATTCATGTTTCAAAATTCTCCTGTCATGCCACTTCTTCATCTTGTCCTTAAACATTCTTGCGCTCTCGTAAGCTTCACTTATCCACTCATCTAGAGAAGTCAAGTTCATGAGACACTTTTCACCAACAAGTTTAGGGTCAGCATTAAGCTCTCTAACAACCCAGAAAGCTTTGTTCTCTAACTCTAAAGGTAAATGGCGAGCCTTGCCATAAACCATCTTATAGGGAGGCATGCCCATGGGGTTTTTGTAAGAAGTTTTATACGCCCACAAGGAATCTCCTAGCTTTTTGGACCAGTCCTTCCTAGAACTGTTCACCGTCTTTTGTAAGATCAACTTGATCTCCGTATTTGTGACCTCAACTTGCCTACTCGTTTGAGGGTGGTAAGGTGAAGAAATCCTATGATTGACATCATACTTTGCTAAAGCTTTTATAAAAGCACCATGTGTAAAATGTGATACTCCGTCGGTCATGAGGTACCTTGGTACACCATACCTAGGAAAGGTTACATCTTTTAGCATCTTTAAAGATGTCTTGTGATCAGCACTCTTAGTGGGGATTGCCTCAACCCACTTGGTTACATAACCAACAACTACTAAATTGTGAGTGTACTTGTCTGAAGGAGGAAAAGGACCCATAAAATCAAAACCCAGCAATCAAAAGGCTCAATAACTAGAGAGTAATTCATAGGCATCTCATTTCTCATACTAATGTTACCAACTCTCTGACACTTACACGAGATGTCCTCAATCGCGACTATCATGACATTGTTTCCAGATATCGTTCTTCTCATGCTCTGGTATGCATCTGCTCACGATTCCATCCAAACATTCTCCAAAAATATGCGGGTCATCCCAAAACTAATACCTCAAGTCGTGGAATAACTTCTTCCTTCGCTGAAATACTAAGCCTGGAGGTAAAAACTTGATAACAATAAAGTTACCATAATCTTCAAGCCAAGAATCAGAAATAGATTGTATCATTAAAACACCTAATTTTTCATCAGGAAAGCTATCATTAATCGGAATAGGATCATGTGGTATGTTCTCTATCCTATAGAGGTTGTCTCCTACAGGATTGTCCGCTCCTTTTCTATCAACAATCTACAAATCAAACTCTTGAAGAAGAAGAACTCATCTGTTAAGCCTTGTTTTGACATCCTTCTTTTCCTTAAGATACTTAATAGCAGCATGGTCAGTACGAATAATGACTTTGGAATCACAATATAAGGTCTAAGCTTGTTACAAGCAAACACAACTGCTAAAAATTCTTTTTCAGTAGTAGCATAATTCTTTTGAGAACTATCAAGGGTTTTGCTAGCATAATGTATAACATTAAATTTCTCATCAACCCTTTGTCCTAGAACAGGTCCAACAGCAAAGTCACTAGCATCACACATGATCTCAAAAACTAAATTCCAATCAGGTGGTTGGACAATAGGAGAGGTTATCAAAGCTTTCTTAAGAACTTCGAAGGCTTCCTTATAATCTTCATCGAACACAAAATGAATATCCTTCTGGAGAATATTAGTGAGGGGTCTCTAAGTTTGAGAAAGTCTTTAATAAATCTTCTATAGAAACCAGCATGATCGAGGAAACTAAGCATACCTTTGATGTCCCTTGGATAGGGCATCCTCTCGATTGCTTCGATATTCACCCTGTCCACCTCAATTCACCTTTCAGAAATCTAGTGGCCAAGAACAATTCCATCGTTGACCATGAAGTGGCACTTCTCCTAGTTGAGTACCAAGTTTGTCTCCTCGAATCTCTGCAAAACTTTATTAAGGTTGTGGAGACAATGGTCAAAAGAGGTTCCATAGACGAAGAAATCGTCCATGAATACCTAAACAATTTCCTCACAAAAACCATGAAAGATAGTAGACATACACCTTTGAAAAGTAGCAGGGGCCTTGCATAAACCGAAAGGCATACATCTATAAGCATAAGTACCAAAATGTGGCACCCCGGCTCAGAGGACCGGAACGCCCCGTGCACCAGCCCAGAGATCAAGTCTTCTGGAGCACGGCACTGATATATATAGAACTGAACATCTTTCTATTACCACATATAGGGGTACACAAGGTCTATTACAACGCTAGCGGAGACACAGCTTGCTCCTCCGGCTAGCCTCATCTCTACACCAAGCAGCATCATAACTCTAACAGCGGAATAACGACGGGAACGGAACAATAACGGCGATGATGAACTCCAATCCACAGGGACACTATGTAACAGCCCAGATTTTTCAAAAGTTAAAATTTTGTTTTCGGTGTGAATTGTTTGATTGCCTGATTGTTTGCGGTGTTTGCATCCCCGATTTATCGATAGGCGATTATTTTTTCCCCTCTTATCTCGTACCGGACGGAGACCGACCCCTTCCCACCACGGCACACGACCTTGCGACGCCGGGATTTCACCCGAGCACCGTCGCCACCGGCACGAGACCAGCCACCGCCACCGGAACGAAAACTCCGTTTATTTAATAAATGAATTATTTCATTGGGGCACCGAAAAATGTTCTCGGAATGTCACCGCAGTGAGGTACGATCGACGGGCTCGACGCGCTGAGCGCGCGGTTCGAGATTTCGTCGGAATCGGAGTCCGTACGGAGTCTCGGCGGTCACGAACGCGATCACCGGACACGCGAGAGGGGTACCGAGGGCGTTTGCGTCATCTGGCCAGCCAACCAGCCCTATATAAAGACCACCAGCCTCCCACCACCCAATTAGGGTTTACCCTAATGGAAAATTCGTAGCCACCCCCCTGAAAAATATCCAGATCAGCCCCCTAGCCCCTCTCTATGCCGAAACCCTAGATCTGGGTGCACCACAGCCATCGGATCGCAGATCGGAGGGCCGGGAGGCTGCCACGTTGCCTCCACCTTCTCCCACCTCCAACCAGCCCCGAACCGGGCCCCGCAGGGCCCTGGATCTCACCGCCAGCCCGCTCGGGCCCGATCTGGGCCGAGCTCCTCCTCCCGCGCTCCCGTGAACGCAGACGCCGACCGAGCCATGGAGCTCCGGCCGCCGCCGCCGGTCAACAGCAGCAGCCAGCCGGAGCAGCAGGCCGCCGGCTCCTCCTCTCCTCCCTCTCCCTGCGCCCCCTTCCCTCCTTCTCCTCTTCTCACCCCGCCTCCTTCTTCCTTGAAGCCTGCACCATGGAGCCGCACCTGCCATGGGAGCTCGGTCCAAGGTCGGCGCCGCCTCGGACCGCTCCCCCTCGCCGCCCCATGGACTCGCCGGCGACCGGATCCGGCGGGATCCAGCGCCCTCGACCTCCCCGTCCAGCCTGCTGCGCCCCAAGCCGCCGGAACGCCTCCCTCACCTACGGGACGTCGCCGCTCTCCCTGCTCGGGATCGAGCCGGACGGGACGACCGGCTGGCCTCCCCAGCGCCACATGGGCCAGGCGCGGCCCACGGCCCAGCTCTCCCACAGCCAGGCCGGCCTGCCCTAGCCGAGCCAAGCCCAGCCAGTTGGTCCGCGGCCCGTGGGGTGAGCGCCCCAGTTCTTTTTTATTTATTTTTTTTGCTGCTGCTGCACTGTTGGGCCAATATTCTATTTTCGTCCCATTTAGTCTTTTTTCTGCTAGGGTTTTATTTATTTAGGCAGATTGTATTGTTTTATTGTGTTGCTTATAACTTTTCACCGATAGCTCCGATGGAGACGCTTTCTACATGAAAGTTGCTCCGTTTTGCGCGTAGATTAATAAAATGTTGTTTGTTGCCATGTTTGACTTTGTTTACTTGTTGCTTATCTGCTAATTACACTGTCTACCACTGTAACCTGTAATTGCAATAACTTTTTAACCATTGCTCTGTTTAAAATGTTTCTTATATGTAACTTGACTAGAATTGCATGTAGATTGTGTTTTTGCTGCTATTGCATGCTAATAAAAATAATAAAATATTGTTTAGGGAAAAACAGTATCAAATGCATTTTTTATCGTGGGGTCCGCAATAGTTTGCCATGTATAGGTTTTACCCCCCCCCCCCCACTTAAATTGACTAGATCAGATAGTTTATTTTTGCTACACCTTTTGCCATGTTTGTGTGCTATGCCATGCTTGCTTGAGTTGCCATGTTAATAACCGTTGTTTGGTCACCTGTAGCTAAGCAACTTGAACCACCGTAAACGTGCGGTATTCGTCGTGTGTGACCGATACCCCACTTAAACTGTTAGTAACCGTTCTCGACGATAGATCTGTATCGCGTTACCGTGCCTTGTGTTGCCTCTTTGATCTTGTATTGCTCCGTAGTAATAGTGGTGCACCGTTGATTGCTTTCCAGTGTTTCCTTCTTGTGTGCTTCCGCGGGTACCTTCGGAGACGATGCGAGCTCGCGATCGACTACACCTTCGGAACCCGACTTATCAACAGGCAAGGACTATACATTACTTATGATCCATTCTATTTCAACCAGCGGTTTTCATGCTAGTATAGGTTAGGTTCGATGTTTGATCCTACCACATGTTTACAGCCTCTTTCAAACCGATACAGCCAGGTCCCCTCCCAGCAAACCTTGTACTGCTATGTTACTATTGCTCGTTGCTCAGCCCCTGCTTAGTATGCATGCTTAGGATGCTACGATGTTACCCTGTTACTCTTTGGGTTGGGATATCACATTATTATATTGTTTTTGAGGATATGATTATTATAAATGTTGACTATATTCGACGAAGGATGGAAGGTCTAGGCTATCCTGCCCCGACGCTTTGTTCCATTCGAGACACCTAGGATCCGAGTTCCGGGTATTGGTTTTAAGACTGAGCGTGCCTAACCGCGTGTGGGATTTTATGGGGTCCCCTTTTCTTACCTACCTAGCTTCAAACATTTCTAGAGGTGGCCCAAGCTGGTTTTACCATTTGAAAACTGTGTGTGTGACTGGTGAGCTCCCAGCAGATTTTCAAACAACTCGGGCCAGCGGGGACAGAGTTCCTTTGTTGGTCCAAACCTGGAAGCTCGAGGGCTATCCACAGTGTTTGTTTAGTTACCCCGACCTCGTCCAGACGGTAGAGGCCGACTCGATAGCGCGGCCGGCTTTTGAGTTGGATGTCGACTCACCGGGGGCCACCCGGATTTGTGCGTTGTTAGTTAGAGGGACTTGTCATTCCGGATCTCTTGGGACTAAATCATAAAATGGTTGCCTATCATGGGTAGCAACTGAGAGAGATGGGCGTGCGTGCAGAGCCTTGTAATGGGAAGTTGGTACACCCCTGCAGGGTTAAATCTTTTCGAGGAGCCGTGTCCACGGTTATGGATGACTTGAGACGTACTCCTTGTTCATAGACAACAACTGAGATAATCTTAATACAACTTGATCAACGTGTGTGTGTGCCTTGACTGCTTCTTCTTCGTCGGGATGCGAAGAGGAGGACAAGGATAGGATAGGTGTTATGTTTCGTAGTAGTTGATAGCAAGACTTATTGGAGGCGAGGCCTCATCGAATGCTTGGTTTCTTACCTTAATCTCTAGATCGTAGGCCACTTCATAAATTCTACTGTGGCATCAACCTCACCACTTACCCCTTCCTTACCGTAAACTACTAGTTGTCCTAGAATGACGAGTGATGAAGTCCTTGCTGGGTCAGATGACCACTACAGTTGGATGCTGAGTACCTCTGTACTCATGATACTACCCCCAAACTCTTTTCAGGGTTCTTGATCGACAACAGGTATGGTGATCGACGTTTCACGTGGAGACTCGACGACGACTAGTTAGGCGGATCTCGGCGGAGGGCCTGGACCCATGTGGTTATGGAACCGATGTTTTTCTCTTTGCCACTAGGCATTTGATTGTCGTCTGTACTCAGACATGTATCTTCCATTGTTGTATTGTATTTGAGGCAGTTGTATGTCGATTGTATGAGATGTTGTATCCTGTATCTGTAATGTTGTGATATGATGTTGGAAATCCGGGGCATATGGCTTTGTCATATGTCGCGGTGGGACCGATATGTGCTTCGTCCTCGGATCTGGGTGGAAACACCTAGATCTGGAACAGTACCGCATATCGGGCCTTACACACTGGCTGGGACACCTCCTAGCTCGCAAACACCGGGAACGTCGTCCTACGCATCCAAAGCACGGACTGAAAATCTGGCATAACACGCCAGGTCAGTACATTGAATGTACTTGCAAGCTCACAACAACCATGCAACAAGGCAAAAAAATAACATGGCAACAGGTTAAAGTATATTAGTGAATTAAACAGGTGAGCAACTGTAACAGCCCAGTTTTTGCAAAAATTAAAAATTTTGTTTTCGGCGTGAATTGTCTTATTGCCTGATTTGGTTGCGGTGTTTGCATCCCCGATTTATCGATCGGCGATATTTCCGCCCCTCTTATCTCGTATCGGACGGAGACCGACCCTTGCCACCCTGACACTCGACCTTTGCGACACCGGGTTTCACCCGATCACCGTCGCGAAAACCGCAAAAGACCAGCCGCAGCCAACGGAACGAAAAACCCCGTTTAATAATTAAACGGGATATTTTTATAGCGCGCCGGAAAGTGTTTTCGAAACGGTTCCAGCGCGAGGTGAAAGCCTCCGGCTCGACGCACTGATCGCGCAGTTCGAAGTTTTACCCGAATCGGAGGTACTGCGGACCCCCGGCGGTCAGAAACGTGAACACCGGACGCCCGAGAGAAAAACAGATGATGTTTTTGCAAACTGCCAGCCACCCATGCTATATAAAGACCACCACCCCACTTAGGGTTTCCCTAAGCCACTAGCTCCCAGATCTGGAAAAATACCCCAATTTTCGTCCAAACCCTAAATTTCAGATCTGGATCCAGCTCCCTGCGATCTGGACCGTCGGATCGGCCGATCCAACGGCCCAGATGCGCCCTAGCCCTCCACCTACCTCTCTCTCTCTCTCCTAGCCTCCTGCCCGTGGAGACCCTGGCCATGGAGCCGCAGCCGCCTCCGGCCACCGGCCGCCGCCGGAGCAGCCACGGCCAGCCGGCCACCTCTTCTCCTCGCGCTCCCCCTTCTCTTCCTTCCCTCCCCTGACCTCCTCTGCCTCTCTCCCGCAGGAAGCCGCAACAGCCGCCATGGATGGCCGGTGAGCCGAGGTCCCTGCCCGCGCCGCCTTCCGCCCGAAGCCGTGCCGGCGCCGCTCCCTCCGGCGACCCGCGCCGCCTGCCTCCCTCGCCCCTCGTCGGTCCTCCGCCCCTGCGCCGCGCTCCCCTGCCCTCCTACGCCGCCGGCCGCCGACGGGAGGCGCCACTGCCGCAGCTCCCGCTCGGGAGGAGACCCAAGCGCTCCTGCGCGTGGACGAGCCGCCGCTCCAGGCCGCTCGATCCGGCCACGTGTGCCACGGCCCAAGCCAGGCGCGCCCCCCAGGCGGCCCAGCTCGCCCACTGCAGCCAGGCCACTTTGGGCCAAATTCGGCCCATGGGTGAGGCTGCCCCTTTTCTTTTTTTTTATTTTAATTAGATCTGTTTTTTTTGTTGGGTCCAAATAGGACTAGTTTCGGCCCAGTAGTGTTTTTTTTGTCTCTGCTAGTTTTATTTATTTAATTTAGGCAGATTAGTTGTTTATTTTTGCAGTGCCCGTATCTTTTTGCTCGTAGCTCGGATCGCGACGCGTAAAATATGAAACTTGCTTAGAATTGTGTCTAGTTTAATAATTTGCGCTTGTTTGCCATGTTTGACTTTGTTTACCTGCTGTTTGACTGCTAATTACACTGCCTGCCACTGTAAACTGTAACTGCTATAACTTTTTATCTGTTGCTCTGTTTAAAATGTTCTTTATATGTAACTTGATTAGAATTGCATGTAGATTGTGTTTTTGCTGCTCTTGCTTGCTAATAAAAATAATAAAATATTGTTTAGGGCAAAACAGTACCAAATGCAATATTTATCGTGGGGTCCGCAATAGTTTGCATGTCTAGGATTTCACCTCACTTAAATTGACTAGATCAGATAGTTTATTCTTGCTACACCTCTTGCCATGTTTGTGTGCTATGCCATGCTTGAGTGAGATGCCATGTTAACAACCTTTGTTGCTCACCTGTAGCTAAACAACTTGAACCACCGTAAACGTGCGGTATCGTCGTGTGTGACCGATACCCCACTTAAATTGTTAGCAACCGCTCTCGACGGTAGGTGCGATGTCTCGTGTTGCTTCTTGTTGATGCTTGCTCGTGTTTGCTCCGTAGTAATAGTGGTGCACCGTTGATTGCTTTCCAGTGTTTACTTCTTGTGTGCTCCCGCGGGTACCTCTCAGAGACGATGCGAGCTTGCGATCGACTACACCTTCGGAACCCGACTTAACAACAGGCAAGGACTTGCATTACTTATGATCCATTCTATTTCAACCAGCGGTTTGCATGCTAGTATAGGTTAGGTTCGATGTTTGATCCTACCAGATGTTTACAGCCTTTTTCAAACCGATACAGCCATGTCCCCTCCCAGCAAACCTTGTACTGCTATGTTACTTTTGCTCGTTGCTCAGCCCCTGCTAGTATGCATGCTTAGGATGCTACGATGTTACCCTGTTACTCTTTGGGTTGGGATATCACCTGATTATTATATTGTTGTTGATGATATGATTATTATTATAATGTTGACTATATTCGACGAAGGATGGAAGGTCTAGGCTATCCCGCCCCGACGCTTTGTTCCATTCGAGTCACCTAGGATCCGAGTTCCGGGTATTGGTTTTAAGACTGAGCGTGCCTAACCGCGTGTGGGATTTTATGGGGTCCCCTTCTCTTATCTATCTAGCTTCAAACAGTTCTAGTGGTGGCCCAAGCTGATTTACCACTTGAAACTCATGCATATACGTCTGTCGGGTAGCTCCTTGCAGATGTCTTTTCAAAACAACTGGGGCCAGCGGAGACATAGTTTCTTTGATTGGTCCACCTTTGGCCGGCGAGGGCCCGGTCTCATAAGAGAACTAACCGGTAACCCAAACCCTGTTGCGACGGAAGAGTCCGATCCGAGAGCGTGGCCAGCTTTTGGATTGGGTGTCGACTCCCCGGGGGCCACCCGGATTTGTTCGTTGTTAACTAGAGGGACTTGTCGTTTCGGATCTCTTGGAACTAAATCATAAAATGGTTGCCTATGATGGGTAGCAACTGAGAGTGATGGACGTGCGTGCGGAGCCTCGTAATGGGCAGTTGGTACACCCCTGCAGGGTTAAATCTTTTCGAAAAGCCGTGTCCACGGTTATGGACGACTTGAGACCTACTCCTTGTTCATAGACAACAACAACTGAGATAATCTTAATATAACTTGATCAACGTGTGTGTGCCTTGACTGCTTCTTCTTCGTCGGGATGCAAAGAGGAGGACAAGGATAGGATAGGTGTTATGCTTGCGTAAGTAGTTGATAGCAAGACTTGTTGGAGGCGATTCCTCATCGAATGCTTGGTTTCTTATCTTACTCTCTAGATCGTTAGCCACTTTATAAATGCTAGTGCGGCAGCAACCTCACCACTTACCCCTTCCTTACCGTAAACTACTAGTTGTCCTAGAATGACGAGTGATTAAGTCCTTGCTGGGTCAGATGACCACTACAGTTGGATGCTGAGTACCTCTGTACTCATGATACTACCCCCAAAACTCTTTTCAGGGTTCTGATCGACAACAGGTATGGTGATCGACGTTTCACGTGGAGACTCGATGACGACTAGTTAGGCGGATCCCGGCGGACGGCCTGGACCCGTGTGGTTATGGGATCGTTGCTTTTCTCTTTGCCAGTAGGCATTTGCTTGTAGTCTGTACGCAGACATGTATCTTCCGCTGTTGTATTATATTTGAGGCAGTTGTATGCCAATTGTATGAGATGTTGTATCCTTGTATCTGTAATGTTGTGATATCATGTTGGAAATCCGGGGCATATGGCTTTGTCATATGTCGCGGTGGGTCCGATATGTGCTTCGTCCTCGGGTTCGGGCAGAAACGTCCGAATCTGAAACAGTACCGCATATCGGGCCTTACAGCAACAATATCATGCAAGCATATAATCATCAAGCATATTAACAGCATTAAGTCTAATGCACACACAATGTACCCCACATGATCGTCGCACGATCACGTGGCTTACCTCGGAGTCCTTATAGACTCAAGCACTGGGTCACCTCGTGACCATTCACTTCCACGGGTCGTCGCATGACCGAATGGTTCATTGCACGACCATCCAACGGGTTAGGTGTCCTTCTATACCACCCAACCAAGCCACTTATCGTACAACCATCCACTTACCACAAACTTGCCACCATACTCAAGTTGATCGTATGGTGTGACCTAGTACAAACTGTGTCCCATGACCGAGGACGCGGCTATTCGAATAGATTTTGACTCTGCAGAGTTTGTGCACGTTACCCACATTATGGAGTTCCTCCTCCATCCAGCACCTCGGTACTTGTCCCACAGGATCCTTGGAACTCGCACCGCAGGAGTGGACTAGGACATCTCCAACGAAAACCGACTACCGCGTTACCTTCCTACGGACTCACCGACACACGGTCTTGGGTATCCCTGTGGTTAGGTGTCCACGTTACCACCTTAACCACCAAGCAACCTTGTGGCAAACTGTCCCACCAGGGACTAAGCTCATAACAACTATGGATGTGGAGATTATCACCACCTACCTGATTAGGGTAGCGTGCGTGCATAACCTCCCCTACTGGGTAATATCCGTAGAAGGCACTACGATAGCCCAAGTCAAGGCCCGCCCATACAAGCAAATGTGGCTGCACGGATAAGTCTGGTTCGGTGGCACCTGATCAACTTGTCACGAAGCATATCTCCAACAACGAACACAAGTATCAGGTGCAACATGAGTATCAAATCATAACAATGCATATATTAACATGATAGTTTCAGATATGATCAAGCACATTTTAGTTGGTGAACTTATCCGTGTTATAAAGATTAAGTTATTTAACATGGCAACATTACGAATGCAGTTAAGCATGACTCAGGCATAGCATGAACTAGCATAGAGATAACATGATCAACTTAGCATGGTGTTGTTGTGGTTAGATGGTGCATATCATAACATGGCAAAGACATAATTGAAGCATGGCATGGATGTAACAAGGCAAAGCATGGCATAACAGGAGCATAATCAAGGAGAGCACGGTAATGATAACATCAACCATAGCATGGCAACATGATCACGGTCATTGATATAGCGTATCATCGAAAATCAATTTTTAATTCACGTCAAAGCTTTGCAAAGGTGAAAAGGGTATTGTGCCTTGCCTTTCACCAGAGGAGTGGGAAACTTTCCCGGATCTTCGACACAAGAAAAACCTTGCAAAACATTTTATAAAAAGCAACGGGCAAAAGGTCAAATTCCATCTTTTGTTTGACCAACAAATAAGATCACAAAAACATGGCATGAAACCTATGCCAAACTGAAGAGGGGCTCGATACGAAAACAACGCAAAAAGAATCACCGTGTTTGGACTTACGGTTGCGGAGATATCGACAAAACGGTATCGGGGGGCTAGTTTTGGGGTGGAATACGCTTTCTGCTTAGTGAAAGCGCACTTCTGGCCGCCGAAGGGAAAAAATACGCCTTCTATGACTGATAGCGTAATACGGCGTGAAGAAGGAGGGTTATAATTTTTCCTTAACGGAAAACATATTTTCGAAATACGTGTCCAACAAGGGTAGACGGGCGCAGGGCTCGTGTGACCGACTGGTGGGGCTCCCGCGTCAGTTTCTCTCTCTCCTCCCCTGCTTCGTTTCCATCAGGCCGGGCAGAAGCAGGTCGCGGCAGGAGAAACAGGGCACAGCCGGGCCGGCTCGCAGCCGTGGATGGAGACGGGGGAGCCCGCGGGTGGGGGGTTGGGCGCGGCTCGCCGGATGGGGCTGCCTGCGGCATCTGGGCCCCGCGGAACAGCTCGCGGCGCCTTGCCCACACGGCCAGGCGGGACGGCCACGGGGTTGGGCGGCTACGGGGAAAGGCCCTGGCGAGGCGGGAGAAGGGGTGGCGAGGGGAGGTTCTAGAGGTGAGGGGGGGGGGCTCTTGTGGTGGCTAGAGTGAGATGAGGAGCCCGGGCTGCTCATATCCGAGCCTAGGCGGGCGGAGGCCACGACGGCCGTGGCGGCCAATGCGGCTCCGGCGACCAAACTAGAGAAGGGAAAATGGCTGGAAGGAGTTGGGGAAGGTGCTGGGTGCTCTGGAGGGTCGGGAGCAGGCACCATTTATAGGAGGAGGCCGATGCCGTGGTCGGAACACGACGTGCGGACGCGTCCATGGCGGGGCGGCTAGCTGGCGGCCACGATAGCTACGGGACGGCGGTGGATCTGGGCACGCGCACTGATAAAAGCCGTGCGACGCAGGTGGACAACAAGAAGAGGACGCGCACGCACTGCAGCTGGATGGAGACGGCTCGGGCACGCTCAGTGCGTGGCCAGAGCATGCCTGAAGCTGCCAAGGGCGTGGCCACAAAAGGGAATCTGCGCACAGGGGGGTTTCCTTCGTGACCAAGGATGTCTATCATGAGTCTTTCGAGTGATCACATGGGTGTGCTTGGCTAGCCAAATGGATGGATGTGGTGAGCTCTATCTCAGGGATAAGATTGATGCAGCAAACTTGGGCAAGAAGCAGAGATCACATGCTGGGGTTTTGGGTGGGACCAAGCTGTCTTTTGGCTTTAGGGTACAAAGGACTAGATATCTGGAAAGTTTGGGCTCAAGCAAAGCAATGTAAATGGTACTTGCTTTGTAAATGGCACAATGCTGCAAAAGGTGCTTGTGCTGGGTTGTGGCTTGTACATAGCTCTCCTAAGCATGATATTTTACAGAGCTCAATCATACATTAGGATGAGTATGTATGGAAAGTTTCACATCATTTAGAGCAATATTTTTGGTACTTCCTTTGTAAAGCACCAAATGGGTCAGAATGCATTAGTGAGGCTAGCATCTCACTGGATGGTTTGATTTGGCTGAAAATTAGTGTATCTTGGTTATTTGGCATGGTTCCCATGTGTGTAAAATTTCATAGCCATTGGACACACATAGCTAGCACTTGCTTCACAATGTGGCCCACTGACCAGAAATTAAACATGATGGTGCACACACATGGATGATTGGATTTGGCTCAAATCTGGTTTGGTGGAGTTATTTGGTGGTAGGATCATGCTCAAAAAGTTTCAAGGAAAATGGGATCCCCTAGCATGCACTTGCTTCACAATGCCCCTTTGCTGCACCCAAACTTTGGGAATTTATTGTGGGAGTTTGGCTAGTCAAATGGTGGTGGAATTTGGTGGGGATCCATGATATGATAATATGAGATTGCACAAAAAGTTTCACCAGCAATGGATCAAGTAAAATGGCACTCCCTTCACAAAGCTCCAATCTGCCCCCACAGACAAATGAATTTTTCTAGAGGAAAAATCCACTTGGGATATGAAATTTTTCAGGAGAATTTGGCAAGATATGATGTCAATGACATGTGGGAATTATTTGGTGACTTATGGAGCAATATAAATAGGGGTTGCTTCACAAACCTCAAATAATAGGAGTGTCCCTTTTATTGAAAAAAGGAATATATGGTTTGAATAAAATGGTGGCTTGGATGACGTGGGTCCATGGAATGGCAATGGAAAGGCTTGGAACCAAGGGTCACTTGAGCATGGAAAGGAAATATGCTCAAGTTTCAAGTCCAACGAGGTGATCAAAATCAAATCCAATCGCAAATCCAGAATTAAATCCGAAAAGTTTTCGAAAAAAGAAATTCCAAAATCCAGGGTGTCACAAACCTACCCCCCTTAGAAAAATCTCGTCCTCAAGATTTGGTTGCTCAGGGAACCATTGCAAACTTACCGTCCTTAGGAAACTTGCTGCTTCTCGGATTTCCTTTTTACCGCATACTGTTCCCATGGTAGCATCCAATATATCTGCTGAGGGGGTTTACTTCACCCGGTCTGTAGCTCTGACAGAAATTTCTTCCTTGATTCATCACAACATTCCTGCTGATTCCAATCCTCATATCTTCTGACTTCTATGATAACGAAAAGTCTTGTCATAGGCTGAATGCTGACGATACCAATATTGTGTCTAGGGTACCTCAGGCGTTATTCGTGGTATGGTCTTGAATCCCTTGCATTGGCCTCTTCGAAGAGCTTGGCCTTCATCGATAGTCGTTATCTCAGACTGTTTACTATCATGACCTTGACTGACCGCACGTGGGATTTCCTCGCATTTCTTTTGGCATGTCCACCAAGCTCAAGGATTCGGAGCGGGGCACAATTCTGGACATTCTCTCATGCTGAGATCTACCTGACTGACTGCTCATTCCGGGTGGCGATCGGTCCTGATATGCTCCAATCCGGTTCTTGTAGTTAAAATGCCGAGTTGAGCGGGTGACCTTTAATGAAGCAGACTGTGGTATCTTTGCAAGACGGACGATGCTGAACTTGAGGAATTGCTCGGGCTGGTGGGCTGGGTACACGGTACTTGGCCCACAGTGAATGAGCTTTCTTTGTGGTAGACAACAACGGTGGTCCATACGACTTCAATTGCTCGCAGCAAATTTGACTTGAGGCCCATGCGATTCATTCTACCTAACCCATCGGGCTTGAGAGTTTCATACCTCTGACAACTTGCGAGGTGTAATGCTTGCTCAGATTGCAACAAGGTTTGACATCTGCCATGTGTGTCTGCCCAGGGTCTTGCTCCAGTGGCAATCACCTTTCTTGTACTGGATTTTCTTTGGTTAGGGTTCTTTCCTTGTTGCATAACTTCATATTGTTCTACAGCAATCTTTGAGATAGACAGGTTACCATCACCTTTTGTTTCTTGTTTCATTCTGATAACCTTGGTTGCAACGAACGAGGTCTCCAGATTATGCTGCTCCGGAGCCTTGTAGGTCGCGAGGAGCTGACCTTCATGACGGGGGCAGGATTCGATGCCCCTTGCGTTCTTTCTTCAGGGTGACTTTGTCAGTCTTCCTTCCAGGCTAGGATGTGCATCCGCCTCTTATGCTGACTTGTCTTCTGAGAGTTGCGGTTCTTCACCATCGTTCATATGCATGATTCTTCCTTGATTGCGAGAATGGTGGTATCCACACCGGGGTAGCTTTCATACTTAATAAGAATACCCATCACCATATGCGGGTCCTGACGATGCTGAAGTCTTAACTGTACTGCCTGGCTGGATTTCTGGCAATCCTGTTGCAGGTATGATGATGCGTCGAGGAAGACTGGTATCTTGTCCGCGAAGCTTGGGGTAGCTTGCGGGGGAAGGTTGGGTACCGTACCCCGGAAGCTTGCTCCGGTGGCGTATCGAGGAATGCAGGGTGTCGTACAGGGGAAGCTGCCTCGATAGCTTGCTGAAGAAGACTAGGTTTCTTGCCCTGCAAGCTTCCGTCGGTGGCTTGTGGAGGAAGTCTGACTGTCTTGGCTGAGAAGATATCCCGGTAGCGTATTGAGGAAGGCTGATACACTGTACAAGTCGGCTGTACCGGGTACCCTGTCAAGGAAGGCTGAGGTTCCTTCTGTCCGAAGATTTCCCTCAATGACGTGGAGACAGATCTGACCACGGTGTCTGACAGGCTTCTGACTGCCGGCTGGTGAGGGGAAAACATCCTTCCGGTCAACTGGCTTCATGATATGTCTTGGCCACCTTCCGGAATATACCGAAATAATTTGTATTGCCTGGGACTGTAGCTGGTGTCTATCCTGGCTTGGGTGCATATGCTCGTGGGTCACAGTCTTTGCTTACCTTTGCATGAATCTCCGCAGCTGTCGTAGTCGATATAGATGGGACTCAATGGATAGCTTGGGGTAGCATCCATTCGTGAGCCACTTTCTTCCAACGCAATTGGGTAAAAGTCCTGTTTAACTTGCTGGTTTCCTGCATCATTGCGGCCTTTAACTATCTGAGTCTTTAGGCTGTTCTGGTTGAAGGCCTGATGGTTTCCATATGCTTCATACTTGAGCAACATGGGTGAGATGCGACCGGGTATGCGTCATTCCTGTCTGGTTGATTTCCTTACTTCTTGGCGGTCTTCCACTGATAGACTCTTCATGACTGTAACATCCACCGGAAAAATGCTGACTTGGTTCATTCAGGGGAACTCATATGGGGTTGAATACTTCTGCTGCAAGCTGGTGTGGGTCCTTGACTTGGTGTCTTCATGCTGCTCTGCAGTATTGCACTGGTCCTTCGAGGTATGCGGGGTTATGAGAAACTTTTCATTGGGGTGGAGCAAGTGACACCGAAGAACCAAAAGAAGAACCAACAAGGAAAAACCACGGGGCAAAATAAAACGAGAAGCGGCTTGATACTTCATCAGCTTTAGCGGTGGTCGATGATTATCCGGACTCCTTGCAAAGAAAACAGCGAATAACCCAGTAGCCACCAGAACGGTCTTTACAACTCAGATCTGGGACTTGTACTGGAATAGCTCAAGCATTGCTCACGACGGCCGACCGAAATCAGCTCAGAGCATGAGGCAATGTTGATAAAAAGAATGCAGAGGTCCCCTAAGACGGCCGAGAAAACGGATCAGAACATAGGGTCTCCACTGCAAAAGAAACTCAACAACTACCCGAGAAGGCCGAAAAGCAGCTCAGAACACGGGTCGGTTGTTGAAAAGAGAAATGTAAAACAGGCATCCACTCCGGACGGCCGACGATGCATCAGCTCAGAACCAGACGTGGTGCCAATATCGAAGAACAATAAGCAAGGGTCCGTCCAAGTCATCCAACACCTTCCAAAACATAGTTAGTAACTGCCGAGGAACAATGAACAAACAACGAAAATTAAGCAAGAACAACAACACTGAACAAGCACTGAGATCACACGCAAGATCTTAGCTTATTGCTACACACATCAATATGCGACAGGAAACATGCAATACAACTACTCATGCATCACGAACTACGTGAAGCCTAGGCGTTCTGGTCTGACGGCAGGTTGCCGGGGGTGGTAGGAGTGGGCGAAGAAGTCGACAACGATAAGGCTGCGGCAAGAGCTCTCCTTGCATCCCTTGCATCACGAACTAGCTCGACGATGATGGTGTACTGGGAGATCATGTAGCGGGACATGGTGATCACCGCTGCATCGGCTTCCACCAAAGGGCGAGGAAACCTTACTTGCTGCGGAGTCGCTCCCAAGGTGGGGTAGAAATGGAAGGCGCGATTCTGATGCATCGCACTCTCCTGGTGGCGTAGGCATAAGAGGCCCGCCATCGCGTCAAGCTGAATGGCACGAACCGGGGTAGAAGCGGGTCCACCCTGGAAGTTGTAGGAGCGCACGCCAATGGGGATGGTGGCTGACATGTAGACATTGGCACGTTACTCAAGCAGTTTCCCTCTGATCGACGTCTTGGAAATTCGGTACCTTGGAAGCTCTCCACTGGGGTAGAGAGTCCACCAAACATCTGCAAGGAGATAGTCAAAGTTGGTCGCGGACGAGGATCCTGTGTATCCCACCGGGTATTCCTCCATCTACACTCGTCAGATCAGAACGTCAGCGAAAACATAGCGTCTATTGTTGGGATACGGGGCAGAAAACACAAATTTTTCATACCTACGGTACCCGAACCCATGATCTATGCTATGGCGATGTAAAGTAACAGAGGGAATCGGTGTTCATACCTTTGAAGACCGAAAGAGGGAAACGTTCTTGCGAACGTGGGTGGCGTAGACTCTGATCTACGACCTCCCTGTCGTGTAGAAGACCACCACCGGCGAGGATGACTCCCAGTAAACCTCTAGCGACGAAGTAGCACCACAGGTGTAGTGCCTCGAAGAGATTATACACGTATGGTACAATCGATGTTCCTCCCGGGCCCCGAACCAGGCTAGCAGCGGAAGAAAGATGGCTACGGATCCCGACTCCAGCAGAACGACGGCCTGCCTTATGGTGGAGAACTCCAATCCTGGTGCAGACTCCAAACAAGGGGAGTCCACTTCCGGGAAGGAGAAGGAGCAAGAAGGAGATATTGAAGTGTTGGAAAAAGGGGGGGCTACCCCTCCTAATATAGGACAAGGGGGGGGTGCTATCCTCCTCCCCTCCCCCATGTGGGAGTAAACTCCCAAGGGGGGGGGGGGGTGCGCCGGCCAAGGGGGGAGGTGGTCCCCACCCTTGGCGCCAAGCCCAAGGTGGGAAACCCCCTCCTCCCCTAATGGGCCCCATGGGCCCATATAGCCTTTTTCCCAATTTTTAATTTATTTAATATGTTTTAAATATTTAATTCAGATAATTAAATAATAAAACATTATTAAAACAATTAAACTTTATTTTGAACTATTCAAAATGTCCGGAAACCATTCCGTCCTCCTCCGGAACTATTCCAGTGATTTCTCCTATTTCACTGATTGATCCCGTAACTGTCCTATGCATCGATTGCCCTTAAGTGTAACACCCTAATGGTCCGGGAAACAGCAGACATGATCGAGACTCTTCTCATTGACCAATGACTAGTCAGTTGCACCTGGTTACAATCCTTGACAGCCCCTGCGCTTCCATCGAATGAACTTCGATCGCTTTTGGAAACCGTTAACGATACGACGTAATCCCTTTGCGCTGTGGTACTTTGTTTGTCCGAGGTTTGATCGTCGGTATCCTACATACCGTGTTCACATCTCATTCACAACAAACAAGTTTACTTGTCCATGATCATTGCATCTCTTGTGACCTAGTCACTTGCTTGCAAGCTATTGATGCAATATCACCGAGTGGGCCCAGAGTACCTGTCCTATCACAAGGACTGACAAATCCCGCTCTGATCATACTCATCAACATCTATTTCTGAATACCCAAAGTGCACCGTTATAGCCAGCATATTTCAGTCAGGCGGTGGGATACAAATCAAAATCTCCTCATAGATGATAATTACGTATGATCATTACGGTCTAAGGACTAAGCCATATGTTACAAAGTCATAGCAACGCTGAACTATGTGACTCGATCACATTGCAATACTTTAGGTGGGTGTATGTCCATCACATCATTCCCCTTAACGATACGACCTCATTGTCAATGGACTTAAGTGTCGCCATCATCAGGAAAGCTTGATCAATCAATTGCCCAATGAGATAGTTTACCCGAGTTAAACTACGGACCATGTTTTATACTACACCTATATTAGTATTTCTAAGTAATACAGTTATAGCATAGTATAAAACGTATTATGAACAAAACGGATATGTGACAAATATCTTTATTAATTTGTCTCTAGGGCACATATCCAATAGTCTCCCACTAGCACTAGAGTAAAAATTACACTAGTTTACATCAGGTATGTATCTAACACCAATGGTCTCTCGGTGTTCTTCAAACTTGCCCTGTGGAAGAGGTTTAGTCATCGGGTCTGCTGCGTTTAGATCCGTATGTATCTTGTGAATCCTAGTGTGTCCGTCCCTGACGTAGTCTCGCGTCACATGGAACTTTCGGAGGATGTGCTTGGCTGTAGAGTGAGTTCTTGGCTCCTTCGCGTTTAGCAATGGCACCCGTGTTGTTGCAGAAGATTCCCACGGGGTCAGTGCACCTGGGAAAGACGCCAAGCTCGATCACGAACTTCTTCAGCCTCAACCCCTCGTTTGACGCTTCGCAAGCGGCAATATACTCCGACTCCATTGTAGATTGGGCGACGACTGACTATTTGCCGCTCCTCCAGCTAATTGCGCCACCGTTCAACATGAAAACATATCCCGTCTAGGATTTCGAGTCATCTAGATCTGAGCCGAGGCTTGCGTCAACGTAACCCTTTAGGGTGAGCTCCTCATCAACTCCTCCATATACGAGATAGAGATCCTTGGTTCTTCTTAAGTACTTAAGGATGTTCTTTACTGCTGTCCAGTGAGCCATTCCCGGGTTACTCTGGTAGCGATTAGTCATACTAATGGCCAACGCTAAATCCGGTCTGGTACATAACATAGCATACATGAGAGAACCTATGGCTGAGGCATAGGGCTTTGAGGACATTTCCTCCTTCTCTTTTGCTGTGGTTGGGCATTGAGTCATGTTTAATTTGACACCTTTTATAACTGGCAAGAGGCCATACTGAACCTTTTCAATATCTTGTCAATATAAGTGTTCTGACTCAAGGCCAACCGTCGATTAGGTCTATCTCTATAGATCTTAATCCCCAATATGTACGCAGCTTCACGTAGGTCCTTCATGGAAAATTGTCCATTCAGATATTCCTTTACTTCTTCTAAGAATTTCTTATCGTTCCCTATCAGTAATATGTCATCTACATATAACACAAGGAATGCTACAGAGCTCCCACTCAGTTTCTTATAGACGCATAACTCTTCGACGTTTTGGACAAATCCAAAAGCTTTAATGACCTCATCAAATCGAAGATTCCAGCTCCGAGATGCTTGCTCAACCCATAGATGGACCGTTGAAGCTTGCACACCTTACCAGCATTCCTTGGATCGATAAACCCCTCTGGTTGCATCATATACAACTCTTCCTCAATGTTGCCATTAAGGAACGCAGTTTTCACATCCATCTGCCATATCTCGTAATCATGATAGGCAGCTATTGCTAGTAGGATCCGAATAGACTTGATCATCGCTGCAGGAGAGAATGTCTCCTCGTAGTCAACTCCTTGAATTTTTCGGAACCCCATCGCGACAAGTCGAGCTTTGTAGACAGATACGTTTCCGTCTGCGTCAGTCTTTTTCTTGAAAATCCATTTATTCTCGACGGCCTTGCGGTCCTCGGGAATATCCACCAAAGTCCAAACTTTGTTGATGTACATGGAGTCTATTTCGGATTTCATGGCTTCTAGCCATTTCTCGGACTCGGGTCCCTCCATTGCTTCTTTGTAACTCGTAGGTTCATCTGACTCATCAGCCGAGATTGCATTCACAAGCTGTCCGTAAAACTCAGTAGGTTGACGGACTCTTGATGACCTACGGGGAAAAATAGGTTCCTCTTCATTATCATCATGATCATCATGTATGTCATGATCGTTATGAATGTCTTCCTGGCCATTCTCTTCAGCTCCCACTGTGGAAGAAGGTTCCAGAACAATTTCTAATGCCGGTTCTTCCATTTGGAGTGATTGGTCAGTCACTTCATCGAGGTCTTTTTTCCTCCCACTCATTTCTTTCGAGAGAAACTCCTTCTCAAGAAAGTGTCCAGTCTTAGCGACAAACGTTTTGCCCTCAGATTGGTTGTAGAAGGTGTATCCAACAGTTTCCTTTGGATATCCTACAAAGATGCATTTCTCCGCCTTAGATTCGAGTTTGTCAGGCTGAAGTTTCCTAACATAAGCCTCACAACCCCAAATCTTCAGGTGAGACAACTTTGGCTTCTTGCCACACCATTTCTCAATTGGCGTTGTCTCTACGGATTTGGATGGTACCCTATTAAGTACGTAAGCGGCAGTTTCTAATGCATACCCCCAGAATGATGTAGGTAAGTCGGTATGAGACATCATTGACTGTACACTATCCAATAGTGTTCGATTACGTCGCTCGGACACACCGTTTCGCTAAGGTGTTCCAGCTGGCGTAAGTTGTGGTACAATACCACAAGTCTTTAGATGAGTGCTAAACTCGTGACTTAAATACTCACCTCCTCGATTAGATCGAAGGTGCTTGATTTTCTTCCCGAGTTGATTCTCGACCTCACTCTGAATTTCCTTGAACTTTTCAAAGGTTTCATACTTGTGTTTCATTAAATAGATATACCCGTATCTACTTAAGTCATCCGTGAAGGTCACGAAGTAACGAAAACCATAGCATGCGGTAACATTCATTGGTCCGCATACATCAGTATGTATGATCCCTAATAAGTCCACCGCACGCTCCATTGTTCCATTGAATGGACTCCTTGTCATTTTTCCCATTAGGCATGGTTCACATGTGTCAAGGGATCCAAAATCCAATGACTCCAGAAGTCCATCTTTATGGAGTTCCTCCATGCGCTTTACACCAATATGACCAAGTCGACAATGCCACATCGTCATGTGTTCTTCGTTACTAGGCTTTAATCTTTTGGACTCTACATTATTGATGTGGGAGTCATGATATTCGAGATCCATTAAGAATAAACCATTACGCACCGGTGCATGAACATAGAAGACATTATTCTTATAAATCGAACAACCAGTTGTTTCGGATTTAAAAGAATATTGGTCTTGCATCAAGCAAGAGCCACTCACAATGTTCATACTCAACGCGGGTACATAATAGCAATTATTCAAGACAAGAATCAATCCCGAAGGGAGACTAAGATGAAGCGTGCCAATTGACATTACTTCAACCTTGGCACCGTTCCCAACGCGCATCGTCACTTCATCCTTCCGCAAGAGTCGTTTATTCTGCATCCCCTCCTGGGAGTTACAGATGTGAGCAACTGATCCGGTATCAAATATCTAGACGTTGCTCCGAGAACTTGTCAGGAAAACAACAATAACATGTAGATCACATATATCCATGTCTCTTCCGGCAACCTTGCCGGCCTTCTTATCTTCTAGGTACTTGGTGCAGCTGTGCTCCTTCTTGATTTCCATCTCAGCAATTTTGAGTATTGTGAACAATTCAGAAAGGGTCTGAACCATTCCTTGCATGTTGTACTTCAACACAAAACTCTCATAGCTAGGGGGTAGCGACCGCAACACCCTATCAATCGCCACTTCATCTGGAATCTTAAATTCTAGATCATTTAGGCGTTGAACGTAGTCAGACATTTTGACTACATGCTCAGTCATGCTGGTGTGCTCTTCCATCTTTGCAGAGAAGAAAGCTTCACAAACTTCGTTTCTCTCAACCTTGGCTTGAGGTGCAAAGACGGCCTTGAGGTTAGTGATTATCTCATAAGCACTGAAGCTCTCGAACCGTTTCTGCAGTTCAGCCTCCATGGCATGGAGCATACCCTTCTTGACAAGGGAGGAATCATCCGACTTAATGAGATAGACTTTCTTCTCAGCCGGAGTAGCGGTAGTTGCTGGTGCATCTCCTAATGCAGTCTCAATTACATAGGACATTTTGAGGGGAACGAGGAGAATCCTCAGGGTGCACCAGGAGGTGAAGTTTGACCCATTAGTTTTCAGTTTATCTTTCTCTAGGAATGATCCTAAGTTGAACGAGGGGCGTGGTGCTGTCATCTACAAGGTTGATTCACAAAGATACATATTTAGACTTTTGTTCATAATGTGGAGTTCAATTACAATTAAATCTAAAACTCCCACTTAGGAAAACATCTCTCAATTTTGCTAAGTGATTACACGATCCTAGAACACCATACCTCCCCCGATCGTCACGGCCATCAGTATGTGTTCAAGGTAGGCCATCATGCCAATCACATCATCTATGTGACTCATGCTCGACCTTTCGGTCTCTTGTGTCCCGAGGCCATATCACATACATATGCCAGGCTCGCCATCACACCCTATGTGATTTGTTGCCGTGTCATGCAAGGCCATATCATATACATATGCCAGGCTTGCTACACCCACCTCCTGTGAACGAAAAAATGTTTGACACCCGTGTGACACGTGATGCCTCCATAATGTAGAACTTTCCAGGTGGTGCTCACTAGGGTAAGGACACTGTGTTGGTTTTAGTGAGAGATCATCCTATAATGCTACCGTCGTTATATCAAGCATATTAGCAAAACAGGATGTAAAACTTTAAATCATACAAGCTATGATCCCCCTTCATGCAAAGCAAAGTTAAAACGCCTTTCTACTTTAGCTTGTGCAAGTTTTACGTGGATGCTAGGGGTTTCGAGAGAGAGAACTGATTTCTATCCTGCGAAAAACATGCCACAACACCGATCCCCAATCGTCTCTATTACACCCCTGTCGGGGCCCTCCGTTGCAAACATCTTCGCATCGCTAATGCAGAGAGACAGACACCCCCCCAGCCACTTTATATGGTACAAGCCATATGTCAAGCATGGAACCAGTCTCGCGTAAACGCGTAAGGTCGGTCGGGGGCCGCTTCTTCAAACATTGCCGCAATGCTTAATGAGTACACGTGGGAGGGTAACGAATGATGATTCGATGCCCACATCCTAGATGTGTTCTACCCGTACAATACATCTACGCATAGCTAGCTCATGATACCACTGTTGGGATACGGGGCAGAAAACAAAAAAATTTCATACCTACGGTACCCGAACCCAAGATCTATGCTATGGCGATGTAAAGTAACGGAGGGAATCGGTGTTCATACCTTTGAAGACCGAAAGAGGGAAACGTTCTTGCAAATGTGGCTGGCGTAGACTTTGATCTTCGACCTCCCTGTCGTGTAGAAGACCACCACCGGCGAGGATGACTCCCGGTAAACCTCCAGCGACGAAGTAGCACCACAAGTGTAGTGCCTCGAAGAGATTATACACGTACGGTACAATCGATGTTCCTCCCGGGCCCCGAACCAGGCGAGCAGCCGAAGAAAGACGGCTACGGATCCCGACTCCAGCAGAACGACGGCCTGCCTTATGGTGGAGAACTCCAATCCTGGTGCAGACTCCAAACAAGGGGAGTCCACTTCCGGGAAGGAGAAGGAGGAAGAAGGAGATATTAATGTGTTGGAAAAAGGGGGGGCTACCCCTCCTTATATAGGCCAAGGGGGGTGCTATCCTCCTCCCCTCCCTCATGTGGGACTAAACTCCCAAGGGGGGGAGTGCGCCGGCCAAGGGGGGAGGTGGGCCCCACCCTTGGCGCCAAGCCCAAGGGGGGAAACCCCCTCCTCCCCTAATGGGCCCCATGGGCCCATATAGCCTTTTTCCCAATTTTTAATTTATTTAATATGTTTTAAATATTTAATTCAGATAATTAAATAATAAAACATTATTAAAATAATTAAACTTTATTTTGAACTATTCAAAATGTCCGGAAACCATTCCGTCCTCCTCCGGAACTATTCCGGTGATTTCTCCTATTTCACCGATTGATCCCGTAACTGTCCTATGCATCGATTGCTCTTAAGTGTAACACCCTAATGGTCCGGGAAACAGCAGACATGATCGAGACTCTTCTCATTGACCAATGACTAGTCAGTTGGACCTGGTTACAATCCTTGACAGCCCCTGCGCTTCCATCGAATGAACTTCGATCGCTTTTGGAAACCGTTAACGATACGACGTAATCCCTTTGTGCTGCGGTACTTTGTTTGTCCGAGGTTTGATCGTCGGTATCCTACATACCGTGTTCACATCTCGTTCACAACAAACAAGTTTACTCGTCCATGATCATTGCATCTCTTGTGACCTAGTCACTGGCTTACAAGCTATTGATGCAATATCACCGAGTGGGCCCAGAGTACCTGTCCTGTCACAAGGACTGACAAATCCCGCTCTGATCATACTCATCAACCATCTATTTCGGAATACCCAAAGTGCACCGTTATAGCCAGCATATTTCTGTCAGGCGGTGGGATACAAATAAAACTCTCCTCATCGATGACAATTACGTATGATCATTACGGTCTAAGGACTAAGCCATATGTTACAAAGTCATAGCAACGCTGAACTCTGTGACTCGATCACACTGCAATACTTTAGGTGGGTGTACGTTCATCACATCATTCCCCTTAACGATATGACCTCATTGTCAATGGACTTAAGTGTCGCCATGATCAGGAAAGCTTGATCAATCAATTGCCCAATGAGATAGTTTACCCGAGTTAAACTACGGACCATGTTTTGTACTACACCTGTATTAGTATTTCCAAGTAATACAGTTATAGCACAGTATAAAATGTATTATGAACAAAACGGATATGTGACAAATATCTTTATTAATTTGTCTTTAGGGCACATATCCAACATCTATATGCAGCAAACAAATGCAGCAGGCAATAGGATCACACAAGCAAGCTATACTCTAGCTCTAACGTCAATCTCCCGTCCTTCTAACATTCGCGCGGGCTAGCGGGTCCTACAGCCAGTCGTGCTCTGATACCAACCGTTGTGGCACCCCGGCTCAGAGGACCGGAATGCCCCGTGCACCAGCCCAGAGATCATGTCTTCTGGAGACGACACTGATTGATATAGAACTGAACAGCTTTCTATTACCACATATAGGGGTACACGAGGTCTATTACAATGCTAGCGGAGACACAGCTTGCTCCTCCAGCTAGCCTCAACTCTACACCAAGCAGCAGCATAACTCTAATAGCGCAATAACGATGGCAGCGGAACAATAACGACGATGATGAACTCCAATCCACAAGGACACTGGCTGGGACACCTCCTAGCTCGCAAACACCGGGAACGTCGTCCTACGCATCCAAAGCACAGCCTGCAAATCTGGCATAACATGCCAGGTCAGTACATTGAATGTACTTGCAAGCTCACAACAACCATGCAACAAGGCAAAACAATAACATGGCAACAGGTTAAAGTATATTAGTGAATTAAACAGGTGAGCAACAATATCATGGAAGCATATAATTATCAAGCATATTAACAGCATTAAGTCTAATGCACACACAATGTACCCCACATGATCGTCACACGATCAGGTGGCTTACCTCGGAGTCCTTATAGACTCAAGCACCAGGTCACCTCGTGACCATTCACTTCCACGGGTCGTCGCATGACCGAACGGGTCATCGCACGACCATCCAACGGGTTAGGTGTCCTTCGTTACCACCCAACCAAGCCACTTATCGTACAACCATCCACTTACCACAAACTTGCCACCGTACTTAAGTTAATCGTATGGTGTGACCTAGTACGACCTGTGTCCCATGACCGAGGACGCGGCTATTCGAATAGATTTTGACTCTGCAGAGTTTGTGCACGTTACCCACATTATGGAGTTCCTCCTCCATCCAGCACCTCGGTACTTGTCCCACAGGATCCTTGGAACTCGCACTGCAGGAGTGGACTAGGACATCTCCAACGAAACCCGACTACCGCGTTACCTTCCTACGGACTCACCGACACACAGTCTTGGGTATCCCTGTGGTTTGGTGTCCACGTTACCACCTTAACCACCCAGCCACCTTGTGGAAAACTGTCCCACCAGGGATTGAGCTCATAACAACTATGGATGTGGAGATTATCACCACCTACCTGATAAGGGTAGCGTGCGTGCATAACCTCCCCTACTGGGTGATATCCGTAGAAGGCACTACGATAGCCCGAGTCAAGGCCCGCCCATACAAGCAAATGTGGATGCACGGATAAGTCCGGTTTGGTGGCACCTGATCAACTTTTCACGAAGCATATCTCCAACAGCGAACACAATTATCAGGTGCAACATGAGTATCAGATCATAACAATGCATATATTAACATGATAGTTTCAGATATGATCAAGCACATTTTAGTTGGTGAACTTATCTGTGTTATAAAGATTAAGTTATTTAACATGGCAACATTACGAATGCAGTTAAGCATGACTCAGGCATAGCATGAACTAGCATAGAGATAACATGATCAACTTAGCATGGTGTTGTTGTGGTTAGATGGTGCATATCATAACATGGCAAAGACATAATCGAAGCATGGCATGGATGTAACATGGCAAAGCATGGCATAACAGAAGCATAATCAAGGAGAGCACGGTAATGATAACATCAACCATAGCATGGCAACATGATCAGGGTCATTGATACAGCATATCATCGAAAAGAAATTTTTAATGCACGTCAAAGCTTTGCAAAGGTGAAAAGGGTATTGTGCCTTGCCTTTCACCAGAGGAGTGGGAAACACTCCCGGATCTTCGACACAAGCAAAACCCTGCAAAACATTTTATAAAAAGCAACGGGAAAAAGGTCAAATGCCATGTTTTGTTTTACTAGAAAATAACATCACAAAAACATGGCATGAAACGTATGCCAAACTGAAGAGGGGCTCGATACGAAAACAACGGAAAAATAATCACCGTGTTTGGACTTACGGTTGCTTAGATATCGAGGAAACGGTATCGGGGGGCTAGTTTTGGGGTGGAAAACGCTTTCTGCTTAGTGAAAGCGCACTTCTGGCCGCCGAAGGGAAACAATACGCCTTCTGTGATTGAAAGCGTAATCCAGCGTGAAGAAGGAGGGGAATACACTTTCCTTAACGGAAAATTTATTTTCTGAAATACGTGTCCAACAAGGGGAGACGGGCGCAGGGCTCGTGTGACCGACTGGTGGGGCCCCCGCGTCAGTTTCTCTCTCTCCTCCCCTGCTTTGTTTCCATCAGGCCGGGCAGAAGCAGGACGCGGCAGGGGAAACAGGGCACAACCGGGCCGGCTCTCCGCCGTGGATGGAAACGGGGGAGCCCGCGGGTGGGGGGGTTGGGCGCGGCTTGCCGGACGGGGTTTCCTGTGGCAGCTGGGCTTCGCGGAACAGCTTGCGGCGCCTTGCCCACACGGCCAGGCGGGACGGCCACGGGGTTGGGCGGCTGCGGGGAAAGGCCCCGGCGAGGCGGGAGAAGGGGTGGCGAGGGGAGGTTCTGGAGGTGAGCGGGGGCTCCTGTGGTGGCTAGAGTGAGAGGAGGAGCCTGGGCTGCTCAAATCCGAGCCGAGGCGGGCGGCGTCCACGTCGGCCGTGGCGGCCAATGCGGCTCCAGCGACCAAACTAGAGAAGTGAAATGGCTGGAAGGAGTGGGGGAAGGTGCTGGGTGCTCTGGAGGGTCGGGAGCAGGCACCATTTATAGGAGGAGGCCGATGTCGTGGCCGGAACACGACGCGCGGACGCGGCCATGGCGGGGCGGCTAGCTGGAGGCCACGATGGCGACGGGACGGCGGTGGAGCTGGGCACGCGCACTGATAAAAGCCGTGTGGCGCGGGTGGACAACAAGAAGAGGACGCGCACGCACTGCAGCTGGATGGAGACGGCTCGGGCACGCTCAGTGCTAGGCCAGAGCACACCTGAAGCTTCCAAGGGCGTGGCCCCAAAAGGGAATATGCGCACAGGGGGGTTTCCTTCGTGACCAAGGATGTCTATCATGGAGTCCTTCGAGTGATCACATGGGTGGGCTTGGCTGGCCAAATGGATGGATGTGGTGAGCTCTATCTCAGGGATAAGATTGATGCAGCAAACTTGGGCAAGAAGCAGAGATCACATGCTGGGGTTTTGGATGGGACCAAGCTGTCATTTGGCTTTAGGGTACAAAGGACTAGATATCAGGAAAGTTTGGGCTCAAGCAAAGCAATGTAAAAGGTACTTGCTTTGTAAATGGCACAATGCTGCAGAAGGTGCTTGTGCTGGGTTGTGTCTTGTACATAGCTCCCCTAAGCATGATATTTTGCAGAGCTCAATCATACATTAGGATGGTTTGATTTGGCTGAAAGTTGGTGTAGCTTGGTTATTTGGCATGGTTCCCATGTGTGTAAAATTTCATAGCCATTGGACACACATAGCTAGCACTTGCTTCACAATGTGGCCCACTGACAAGAAACTTAAACATGATGGTGCACACACATGGATGATTGGATTTGTCTCAAATCTTGTTTGGTGGAGTTATTTGGTGGTAGGATCATGCTCAAAAAGTTTCAAGGCAAATGGGATCCCCTATCATGCACTTGCTTCACAATGCCCTTTGCTGCACCCAAACTTTGGGAATTTATTGTGGGAGTTTGGCTAGTCAAATGGTGGTGGAATTTGGTGGAGATCAATGATATGATCACATGAGATTGAAAAAAAGTTTCACCAGCAATGGATTAAGGAAAATGGCACTCCCTTCACAAAGCTCCAATCTGCCCCCACAGACAAATGAATTTTTCTAGAGGAAAAATCCACTTGGGCTATGAAATGTTTCAGGAGAATTTGGCAAGATATGATGTCAATGACATGTGGGAATTATTTGGGGATTTAAGGAGCAATATAAATATGGGTTGCTTCACAAACCTCAAATAATAGGAATATCCTTTTTATTGAAAAAAGGAATATATGGTTTGAATAAAATGGTGGCTATGATGAGGTGGGTCCATGGAATGGCAATGGAAAGGCTTGGAACCAAGGGTCACTTGAGCATGGAAAGGAAATATGCTCAAGTTTCAAGTCCAACGAGGTGATCAAAATCAAATCCAATCGCAAATCCAGAATTAAATCCGAAAAGTTTTCGAAAAAAGAAAGTTCCAAAATCCAGGGTGTCACACAAAAAGTCCAAGTAAAAGTGGTCTTCTCTTGATCAACAGTGTTAACATGAATTTGAGAGAAGCCAGAATATCCATCAAGATAGGAAAAGTGGGTGTTTTTGGATAACCTTTCATGCATTTGGTCGATGAAAGGCGACGGGTAGTGATCCTTCTTATTCGCCTTGTTCAACTTCCTATAATGAATACACATTCTATATCCAATAATAATTCTTTGAGGGGTTAGTCCATTCTTATCATTAGGAACAACAGTCGTACCTCCTTTCTTAGGAACACAATGTACTGGGCTTACCCACTTACTATTAGCTATAGGGTAGATAATACATGTGGCTAGAAGCTTGACGATATCGGTCCGCAACACATCCTTCATCTTCGGGTTCAACCGTCCTTGATGATCAACAACTGGTTTAGCATCAGGCTCAAGGATGATGGTATGTTGACAAATAGATGGACTAGTCCCCTTGAGATCATCAAGGGTATATCCAATCGCTAGTGCCTCGGTGTTTACGAAGTGTTTCCAATAATCGCTCTTCTTCATATCTTGAAAGGTTAACATTGATAATAACATGATATACTTTCTTTTCATCTAAATAAGCATACTTGAGCGTATCGGGAAGAGGTTTTAGATCGAACACCGGGTCTTCTTTTGGTTGTGATAGAATTCCTAAAGTTTCAATCGGAAGGTTGTGCTTCAGGATAGCTGGTTGTCTCAAGAAGATATCGACTAGTTCGTTTCTTTCCTGCATTTGACTGTCATTCTTGTGGTCCTCCATGTACTGCTGCAAAGGATCGTTAGGAGGAATAACAATAGAGGCAATTTTTTCAATAATCTTATCATTACTAGGCAAATCAGTTCCATGAGTTTGCTTGGATAATTTAGAAAAGTTAAATTCATATGGCTCACCATTGAATTCAACAGATACTTTTCCTTTCCTGCAATCTATAATAGCTCCACAATTCTTGAGAAAAGGTCTACCAAATACAATAGGACAAAAACTATCTTGCACTGAACCAGAAAGTCGGTAGTATATTTTACCTTTCCACACAAGACTTCAACATCTCTCACAATTCCAATAGGATAGATAGTTTCTCTGTATGGAAGATTGATAGTAACATCAATTTCTTCAAGTTCACGAGGTAAAATTTCACTCATGATCTCTTGATAGAGTGAATAAGGAATAACACTAGCACTGGATCCCAAATCACATAGCCCATAATAATTGTGATCTCCTATTTTAACAGATACCACTGGATTACCTGAAATTGGGCCTTTATTCTTGGTTTTGACAAGGTTAGTAGAAACAGCAAAAAAATATATAATGGAATCTCCAATATCAGTAGTAACAAGATCTTTAACCAATGCAAGTTGAGCATAGACCTTATTCAGGTCGTCGTGCTCATCAGTCTTTGTCTCACTTTTGTTCAATTTACCTGTAACAAACGAATGCTCCCTCATCCTTGCGGGAAAATGGGGATTTTCATATATAACTGCAGGTAAGAGGGTCAGCAACATGAATATCAACAAGTAATTCCTCAAAGGGATTATGATGTTGATCCTCCTTCTTTTTAGAAGAATCAATATGAGAGGCAAAATCTTTGAAAAAATCAATTAAAAGCTGGGAATCAAGACCAATCTTAGTACAAAAGGTATTGAAGTAATCAATTTTCACATAACTCTCAATGTAGTCATGCTCATAATTTATAACCGATTCAATACCTTTATCAATCTCCCAATCTTCAGTGTTCTTCTGAATCATTTCAATAAGGTCCCACCTTTCCTCAACGCTTTTGGTGGGGAATACCCCACTAGAGGAGGCGTCGAGCATCTCTCTATCCTGACGAGAAAGTCTTGCATAAAAGTTTGTAAGAATAATTTCCTTAGGGAGCTCATGATTGGGTCATTTGAGCATTAGGGACTTCAATCGCCCCCAAGCTTGGGCGATGCTTTCTCCGTCACGAGAACAAAATTTATAAATATAGTTCCTGTATCGTTGTATTTCATGAAGAGGGTAAAACTTTGCATAAAAGAGAGGCATAAGTTCTTGCCAATTTAGTAAATGAGAGTTATCAAGAAGCCTATACCAATCCAAAGCCTTATCTTTTAATAATAGAGTGAATACCTTTCTCATAACAAAATCCATCAATATAACTGCAAGCTTAAATAAGGAGCATAGTTGTGAAAGATATAGCAAGTGTTCGCCTGGATGTCTATCTCCTACATATCGATTAGCCAAGACATAATCAACAATACTAGTTGGTATTTTGAAAGTCACAATTTCAGTAGGTGGGGGAGCCTTCTCCACCACAGTATCGGTGGTGCCGTGCCCCACAAGCACAGATCCAAGAGCAGAGTTGTCTATATGGAAAAAAAGTAGCAACAACAAAATAAAAACAACACGTATAGTATAAAGGTTTCCTTACCAATTTCACTTCCCAATAGCGCTACACTCCCCAGCAACGACGCCATAAAATGGTCTTGATGACCCACAAGTATAGGGGATCTATCGTAGCCTTTTCGATAAGTAAGAGTGTCGAACCCAACAAGGAGCATAAGGTAGTGAGAAGTGATCTTGTGAAAGGAATAACTGCAAGCACTGAAAGGTAACTTTTTATGGGTTTTCTGTTATAAGCAACAAGGAAATAAAAAAAGTAAAGTAAATGGTGTTGAGGTGCAGCAAGTGTCCCAATCCTTTTGTACAAAGGATAAGTCAAAAGACTAAACTTATAAAGAGCTAAAACGTTCCTGAGGATAAAGTTTTGTTGTTTAGATCTCGTTACAGGTTTTCTCCAGGTAAATTACTTTCTAGATGGGAAGGACCATTTCATATCGAAGAAGTTTACCGGTCAGGTGCAGTCAATATTAAAATTTTTGATGGCACCAAACATAAAGTTGTGATTGGCAAAGACTCAAGCATTACATGGCGGGAGATCCCGTCAACGTTGATGTAAATATAATACACACAACCACTCATAAGGAATATATTGCAGCCCGTTTCAGACTCCAGCAGAAGCAGAATAAGAAAAGGTATGTATTACGGGAAGGAAACATTGCGAAACCGCTGTAAAAGTTCTAGATTACGAGTATTTGCAATATATAGAAAATTCAGAACCTAATTGGAGCAGGAGAGGAGCTCCAGGGGGCACAGACACCCCCTCTGGCACGGCCTACCTCCTGGCCTCACCGAGTGGCCGCCTAGGCACCCTGGAGCCCGTCTCCGACTCCACTTTGGCTCATTACCTTCCTATTGTTGCAGAAATGTTTTCTATATATTTTCCAGGATACTCCCGGCACCGTATCTCGTGATTTTGTGTGTTTTCTTCTCGATTTGTTTCTGCCAGGAAATCTTTTAGCTAGACCTACGTGCCATGGCTTCCCCAAGTTCCCCCAAGGACAAGTTCGTCATTAACGTCATCATGGCAAGAGCTTAGGTGAAGAACCATCCTCGCTCAGGTGAAGAACCATCCTCGAACCATCCAGTTGGAGGATGGTATCCTTCACCAAGAAGATCTAAAGGAGCCTGCCAAGGAGGGGAGCATCGAGGCCAGGCTAGAAAATATGGAGCAAGAAGTCTTCAAGTACAAGAAGATGGTTGAGCGGGGTGTTGAAGCCAATTTCGACCTCATCATCGAGCTGAAGACGTTCTACAAGAAGGACATGAGGGGGATATGGTCAAGCATCACCGCGGAGGAAGAAAGAATTGATGATCTCCAAGGGCAGATCTATGTTCTGCACAACCAGAACTGTGAGTATGAACTAATTAAAGTTTATGCACATGGGTTTAGGTGCTGGAAGCAGGATCTTGTAGACTGAAGCCTCTCATGGGACCGGGGAACCTCTACCATGGAAGCGCTTCGTCCACGACTACATCAACAACAACAATAACAACAAGAATGAGGAGTAAATCTCCTTGGGTAATGGCATCCCCTCAGCTTGTTCCAAGCTTGGGGGAGTGCCTGATATCTTTATCTTTATTTTAGTCTTTTAGAGTCAAGTAGAGTCATATCATGTCTAGGGAAGTTATTATATGAAATAGATGTTTGCATTAAGTTCTATCACTCCTTCTATGGAGAGTTTGTATCCGTGAGTGTGGAGTCGTCTATGATGGAATATTAATGATAAGTCTATTGGTTTCTTCGCTGTACTCGGTATTCTCTTCATGCAATCAACCTTATATGATGATTCTTATGGGGAGTATAGACCTTATATCAGGTATGGCTTTGAAAACTTTATTTAATTTGGGCAAACATAGCTTTGTTCTTGACAACATGCATGTTTTTCCAAGTAGCGACATAGCCAAAACCTTTATGTTATTATGCCTGAAGTGTTATGTTGACAAGGAAGACAACTTGATGTTTTATGATTACATTCATGTTTATGCTTTATATGTTTTGCATCTAAGTTAGCCTCAATGGTATGTTCTCTCGAAGCCTTTGCTAGCCAAACTCTTTGCCAACTCGATTTCTGCTTGTGCATCCATACCCTGAAACCAATAGCTTCCATATGAGTCCACCATACCTTCCTATTCGTGTTATTCTAATACCACTCCTATAAGTATATAATTTATGTGTTATCCTTAAATGTTCAAAATCTTCTCTTTTGTGCCTCTTGTTTAGCTCTTGAGGAAGTAGTAGGTAATTCATGACCTTCTTAAGTTGGACAAGTTTTACCCCGGGATTGCATGTCTAAACTGCAAACCCATAATACGAGGAGGAAATGGCATGAGTGCGCCAAGCTCGAAAGATAATATAACAAACAAACCCCCCTTCACGCTTGGTCTATGAGAAATCAGAGTCATTGGAAGTGATAAACAAAGGAGATTAAGGGGATGTGATTGTCCCCACTTGTAAGCCGTTCCTCGAAACTTGACCATCTTGAGAAGTAATTGAGCTTCGTTGACAAACTATGCACCCCCCAAAATTTATTTTCATTCTGTTTGGTTTAAGGATAGCACATGAGTTTTCCCTGCTAGTCTTTAACAAGGCCTTTCTTTTACTTTTGTGTTGAGTCAGTTTTCCTACTTCCTTCTTTTGCCAAAGAGAATAGACACTTGATGTTGATGAGGATTCATCCATATAATGTTGCATTAAGTTTAGCCATGCCACATCATCGTTGACATTATCTTTTCGATAAGTAAGTTGTTTGCGAAAGATTTTTCCAAGCAAACATCTTCCTTTGTGTTAGCATTTGCACTTCATGACTAATAACATGTTCTTTCAAATCTTCAATTTGTTTCATTATAATTAGAAAGAGCAAAAGTAAAAGTTATTAGTTGTCCTTTGACCAAGGATATTTTTTCCAAAATTCGATGAGTTCTCTCAGCCATACTTTTGATTATAATTGTTATTACTTTCTCATAAGGACCTTATGAGTTGAGGTTGTTGTTGAGGATGCTTGAGTTTGATGAAGAAACCTTGATGCTTCTTTTCCGTATTCTATTTATCGACACTTCACTCTCTAAACTTGTGGACAGGTTTACCGAGCTCAGTATTCGCTTGGGCACAAGCGAGGTCTAAGCTTGGGGGATGTAAGGCCCGATATGCGGTACTGTTCCAGATCTAGATGTTTCCATCCAGATCCGGGGACGAAGCACATATCGGTCCCACCGCGATATATGACACTGCCATATGCCCCGAATTTCCAACATGATATCACAACATTACAGATAAAAGGATACAACATCTCATACAATCGGCATACAACTTCCTTAAATACATTACATCAGTAGAAGATACATCTCTGAGTATAGACTACGATCAAATGCCTACTGGTAAAAGGTAAAACACACCATTCTCGTAACCACACGGGTCTAGACTCTCCGCCGGGATCCACCTAACTAGTCGTCGTCGAGTCTTCGCGAAGGCGTCCAGAAGAAGGGTCGTCGAGCTCCTCTGAAGTCCAGTATCGTTGCATAACATGTGGAAAAGAGAAAAGAAAGAGGTGAGCTATATTAAAAGTCTTGTAAATAAGTTCTCACGGGTAAGATGGGGGTAGTGGTGAGGTTGCAGTCGCACTAGCAATATATGAGTGGCTAACGGTCTATTTTAGAGTAAGATGAGAACCAAGCATTCGATGAGGAATCGCCTCCAACAAGTCTTACTATTATCTACCTACGCAAACATAACACCTATCCTATCCTTGTCCTCCCCTTCATCACCCGATGAAGAAGAAGAAGTCAAGGCACACACACGTTGAATAAAATTATTAGAATTATCTCAGTTGTTGTTGTCTATGAACAAGGAGTAGGTCTCAAGTCGTCCATAACCGTGGACACGGCTTCTCAAAAAGATTTAACCCTGCAGGAGTGTACCAACTGCCCATTAGAAGGCTCCGCACGCACGCCCATCTCTCTTAGTTTCTACCCATCGCAGGCTGCCATTTTATGATTTAGTCCCGAGAGATCCGAAATGACAGGTCCCTCTAGCTAACAACGAACAAATCCGGGTGACCCCCGGGGAGTCGACACCCAATCCAAAAGTCGTCCACTCTCTCGGATCGGCCTCTTCCTTCTCAACAGGGTTTGGGTAACCGGGACACCTCATGTAAGGTCTCGGGCCCTCGCGGTCAAAGGTGGACCAACAGGGAAACCACCCCTAAGACTTGACCTAACCACCTACCCCCTCCCCTGCTTTCACAGCAACCATTCCCCCCCCCCTATACGTCGACTCACCAGAGCCCTCGCCCCTTCTCGACACCACCAGAGCCCTAGCCGTTGCACCGGAGCCGCCCTGCGCCACCAGAGCCGCCCCACGCCACTGGAGAAGACCCGCGCCACTGGAGCCGCCCCGCGCCACCGCCACCGCCGTTCGATCCATTGCCTCCGTCCAGCCAGGTACTCCCCCTCCCCTCCCCTGCTCCCGCAACACTCAGTTCATCCCCCCTCCTCTGTTCTACATCAACCCCTGCAAACCCTAGAGAACAGAGGGGAATTTGTAGTACTAGCTAGAGTAGTAGGCATACAATGTTTGCTAGGAATTTTTGTTTGTGTTTTTTCTCCACTCTGTTTCCATGTGCCTGCTGATACATCCCAAACGTATCTATAATTTCTGCTTGCTCTATGCATGTTTTGTGTGATATTGCTATGCTTTTGATACACTTTCATATCTTTTTATAACATATTTTGGAACTAAGTTATTAATGGTTGCAAGAGTGCACAAGTTCTTGTTTTTCTACTTTATGTGTAGGAATTACTTGGATAAAGGAAAAATCACAAAAAGGAGCCTTCTAGGAGTTGGATTCTAACTCTCCCGAAATCTGTGCCCACCAGACAGGTTTTAAAGATCGCCTCGGAAACGCTAGAAGACGGCCTCAAAAGGAAAAACTTAAAACTACAAAGTTGTAGGGAATGTTTTTCCGGTAGATTTATACTTAAATTTCGGCCCAATCGGAGTTCGGATGCTTCCAGAAACTCCGAAATACAGAAGACGTAATCTGGATGACGGGAATCCGAGAGTCTATATAAAGAGAGGAAACCAAGGTAAAAGGGCACCACGAAATTTCCTCCCCCTTGGCAGCCTTCTTGAGGGGGAGATCAATCTCCACAGCAGCACCATCTCCAAAGAAGAAGAAGGGGCCAAGGGTCGTGGGCGCCGCCGCCGCCGTGGCCGCCGCCATCGTCGTCTCCTTCATCTCCTCCGGGCTGCACCTCTCCATCAACTACTATCCCTCTCACCATGTCCATGTGTGAGTAGTTCCCCTCGGGGCTAAGGCTTATATCTTGATCTATGTGGTTTGTCTCTCTCCCATGATGTGATCTTTGCTGTGATCATCGGCTATGTTAATCTAGGGTGATCCCATGATATTTTCTCTTCCTCTATGTATTGGATTGATGTACTCAATTGATCTTATCTAGTATAATCTCCGATACCAAGGTGACAGCGGTCTATTGGACATGGGTTAGAAGAATATTATCATGAGTGATTTCCCCTTTTGTGTGTGGATTGAAGATTGAGAGTCTCTTGGTGCTTGTCTTTGACTACCATTGAGATATGTTGTGGTGATTGTGGTACTCTCTTTGGATGGCCGCGGTGACATTGGTAAATCCATAGATTGAGAACTACGAACTTTGAGGTGTGCTTTTGTAGCCCTACATAATTCTCATACTCTCTTGACCACAAAGGATTGACCTCCGAGTGTGTCTCCATTGCATGTTTTATGGGAAATATCATGTGATTAGACTATGTTAATGTTGTTGAGAGTTGCCACTAGTAAAAGTATGAAGGCTAGGCCTTGTTTCCATCATTTTTACACCATTTGCACTCACTTTTGTTACTTGTTTCTTTGCTTAACCTTTTATTACAGATTTATATTACTTCGTTTTATCACACCTATCACCCATATTTTACCATCTCTTCGCCGAACTAGTGCACCTATACAACTCCTAGTTGTATTAGGTGTGTTGGGGACATAAGAGACTTCTTGTATCTTAATTGCAGGGTTGCTTGAGAGAGACCATCTTCAACCTCTACTTCCCTGAGTTCGATAAACCTTAGGTCATCCACTTGAGGGAAATTGCTGATGTCCTACAAACCTCTGCGCTTGGAGGCCCAACATAGTCTACAAGAATAGAAGCGTGCGTAGACATCGAGCTATTTCTGGCACCGTTGCCGGGGAGGTGAGTGCTTGAAGGTATATCTTTAGATCTTTCAATTCAATATTTTCGTTTCTTGTTTTTTTACTTTTCACTAGTTAGGCTTTATGGAAAACAACAACAAAATTATGAGAGAGCTTTATGAGCTCTACCTTGAGTTGGGACATGAAGTGTTTGAAGAGAAAATCAAAAAGCCTATGGAGCTTTATTATTTGCACAACACTCATGATAGTAGCAATGTTATTAGTATGTCTTCTTTGAATAATTTTGATACTAATGATATGCAAAGCCATAAGCTTGGGGATGCTACGTTTTATGAAGATGATCTTTTTAGCCCCCCAAGTTTTGATGAGGAAATTTATTTTGATGATACTTTGCCTCCCATCTATGATGATTATTGTGATGACACTTATGCTATAAAGAATAAATTTTTACAAGTGCATCATGATAAGAATGATTCATGTGATAGCTATTTTGTTGAGTTTGCTCCCACTATTACTAATGAGAAGGATTTTTCTTATGTGTGGAGTAACAAATTTTCTATGCTTGTGGATCATGATAATAATTTTTTATGTGATACTTATATTGTTGAGTTTATTCATGATCCCACTGAAAAATATTATGAGAAGGGAACACATTCTTATAGATATTTCAATAATGTCAAATTCCCTCTCTTTATGTTAAAGGTTTTGAAGTTGCACTTATTTTGCCTTCCTATGCTAATATCTTTATGCTTCAATGAGTTATTTCTCTACAAGATTCCTTTTCATAGGAAGCATGTTAGACTTAAATGTGTTTGGTATTTGCTTCTTGATGCTCTCTTTTGTTCTTCAACTCTTATTCCTTATTCCTATGAGAGCATCATTAAAAATCTTAAGCCTATCTTTATGGCTATAAAGAAAGAACTCTAGGGAGACAACCCTTTTTATCTTTAGTTTGAGTTTTTACTTTCAGTTTTTAGTGGTCTTGATGATTGTTACTACTGTAACAACATCATTGTATCTTTATTTTCAATCTTTGTGCCAAGTCTAGCTCCGATTGCATGAACGTTCAAAAGTTGTGAAATGTTGTCCAGAAAACAGATTCTGTCCTTGGACGGAAAAATTAGCCTAAAATCACCAGATCATCTTTTCGGTCTGATTTATTTTGACAGCATGCTCCATACAATTGACTTTCGAGCGTCTGTTCTGAGTTTTTTGATTCGAGTTGCAGAAGTACCCCTAAAAAATTCTTTACTACCTGCTGTTCTATTTTTCACAGATTCTGCCACGTTTTGTCTCTCCTAACTTTTGCAAACCTTAAGCTTGCTTTTTCTTTGCACTCTTGAGAAACAGTAGCTCTTCAAGAATATCTTTATATCCAGTGGGGAAAATTATTTTATTAAGGGTACTAACCTCTCTAATCAGTTTATGATGAGTTATGTATGAAGGGAGTTTTCAAGTGTGCGATGGAAGATGATGAAAGAAGATCCAGGAGTGTCAAGCGCTCATGCTTGGGGATGCCCCCATGTATCCCCAATAAATATTCGAGGAGACTCAAGCGTCTAAGCTTGGGGATGCCCCCGTGCATCCCCTTCTCCATCAATAATAATCAGTTCGTCCTTCGTCTCACTATATTTTTATCACTTCATGCGTTATGTGCTATGCTTGGAGCATCTCACTCTTAGGTTTTATTTTTAGTTTTCTTTAGTTTTTCTTGATGGTCATAACAATTTAGACCCCATCTTGCTTTGTGTGGGAGAGAAACACGCTCCACTCTAATCTAGAACACATCATAGGATTTTTCCTTCTTATCTTTTTGCTGTTGTGTGTTCTTTATCTTTTCGTAGCTGCTGCCATGTTTAGTTTTAGTCTTAGTTTGTCTTTAGCAAGAGCCTTGTCTTTTGTTTAGTTTGTTGCTGGAACTCTCTTTAGTTTTCATGTTTATCTTGTTAAGAGAGTTGGTTGTTGCACTGAGTTGTGTCTTGTCTTGAAAGTAGGTAATTGAGGTTTCTATTTAATTCTAGTAGTAACTTGCAATAGTTTTGAGGTATTGATGTGAGTAATGTTTGAACTTTTGGTGTCAAGAGCTCTAGCCTATTAGTGATAGGTGTCGTATTTTGGGCAATCCGTGTCTATTTTAAAAACCTACAAATTAGTTGAGAACTCTAGCTGCTAGATGGATCACTACTCTTCTGAGGGGTCGAATATTAGAGTACACTCACGTACCATGAGTCGAGGATGCGCAAGGATAACCAAACCCCCATACACTCCTCCTCGGGGTACTTGTCTCTTTGTGAACCTCCTTATTAGATTGAGAGTTACTGATAATAAGTGCATGAGTTCTTCGGACTAATGTGAGTATTCGAAAGTTGACACTTCCACCTTTCCATATTTTTCTAGCCTCTCCTGTGCCGTGCATTGGTTTGTTCTCACTCCGAGAGTTGGCGTCCACCTTCGCCGGTACATCCAAACCCTTGGCATGATACGCTTTGTCATCATAAACATCCTTATATCTTTCCTCAAAACAGCCACCATACCTACCTATCAAGGCATTTCCATATCCTTTCCGAGATATATTGCCATGCAACATCCACCTCTTCATGACTTGATCTTCATGTCATACATGTTCCTGCTACACTGGCAGAGGCATAAATTTGCATACTTCATGATAGTTACATTTTCTTTATGATTTGATTAATTTCTAAAGTGTGAAAGATCATCTATACTTTTTGTAATATATAGAGTGTTGCCCCTAAAGTGAGGAAAGGATCCCAAAGTGGACAAAATCAAAAGATCCCAAAGAGGACAAATGAGAGTTAAATAGAAAGAGCCATTGAGGCCACAAAAAAAATAAAAAAAATAGAAAAAAGAGAAAAATAAAAATAAAAATAGAGAAGGGGGCACACTACTATTCCCTTTGAGAGATCCACACTCGTACTCCATCTTATACCTTGTACTCCATAGAGAGTATCATTAATGCATATAGCTATGTGGGGACCTTCACACTATAGAACTTGGCTTGTATATTCCAATGATGAGCCTCCTCAAATGAGGTCTAGGTCTTCTTGAGCAAGCAAGTTGGATGCACCCCCACTAGTTCCATTGGAGAGCTTACCTTATCTCACATGTGCATCCGTTGCATGGCAATCCCTACTCCTCACATCATATCTATCATTTGGCTTTCTCTCGCCTATGATTGTCCTCATTGATGTGAGCCTTTCACACCATTTTTGTCTTCCTCCTCCACCTATTCTCTCTTTTCCATCCTAAGTGCCAACTCTCGTGCTTATGCTTATCCATTGCATGAGTGCTCAAAATATCGAAAAGGAGTGGATCAAATTGACTTGTACCTGGCTAGTGGTCTGGGGACGAGTCAAGATAAGATTCCAAAGAAGACCAAGTGTGAAACTTTAGTAGATTGAGTACTCAACAAAAATACTTTTTCATCTCGTATTCCCTATCCCCTTTCTTGCACGCAAACACCATTTGGAGACATTCGAGTCATGGACAGCGAGAGATCTTGCTCCTTTATGTTCTTATGTTGCTTGTTTCAATGCTAATACAGACTCTTGCTTGTTAAGACTTGAATGGAATTGCATGCTTTGATTGATTTACTTTCAAAGTTCTTATATGGTTCCTAGCATGTCACCACAGAAATTATGCTTGTTATCATTTATCTACTCGAGGACGAGCAGGTATTAAGCTTGGGGATTGTGATACGTCCCAAACGTATCTATAATTTCTGCTTGCTCCATGCATGTTTTGTGTGATATTGCTATGCTTTTGATACACTTTCATATCTTTTTATAACATATTTTGGAACTAACCTATTAGTGGTTGCAAGAGTGCAAAAGTTCTTGTTTTTCTACTTTATGTGTAGTAATTACTTGGATAAATAAAAATCACAAAAATGAGCCTTCTAGGAGTTGGATTTTAACTCTCCCGAAATCTGTCCCCACCAGACAGGGTTTAAAGATCTCCTCGGAAACGCTATAAGACGGCCTCAAACGGAAAAACTTAAAACTACAAAGTTGTAGGGAATTTTTTTCCGGTGTATTTAGATTTAAAATTCGACCCAATCAGAGTTCGGATGCTTCCAGAAACTCCGAAATACAGAAGACGTAATCTGGATGACGGGAATCCGAGAGTCTATATAAAGAGAGGAAACCTAGGTCAAAGGGCACCACGAAATTTCCTCCCCCTTGGAAGCCGTCTTAAGGGGGAGATAAATCTCTACAGCAGCACCATATCCAAGGAATAAGATGGGGCCAAGGGCCGCTGCCCCCAAGGGCCGTGGGCGCCGCCGCCGTCGTCTCCTTCATCTCCTCCGGAATGCACCTCTCCATCAACAACTCTCCCTCTCACCATGTCCATGTGTGAGTAATTCCCCTCGGGGCTAAGACTTATATCTTGATCTATGTGTTTTCTCTCTCTTCCATGATGTGATCTTTGTTGTGATCATAGGCTATGTTAATCTAGGGTGATCCCATGATATTTCCCCTTCCTCTATGTATTGGATTGATGTACTCAATTGATCTTATCTAGTATAATCTCCGAGACCAAGGTGACAGCGGTCTATTGGACAAGGGTTAGAAGAATAATATCATGAGTGATTTCCTCTTTTGTGTGTGGATTGAAGATTGAGAGTCTCTTGGTGCTTGTCTTTGACTATCTTTGAGATATGTTGTGGTGATTGTGGTACTCTCTTTGGATGGCCGCGGTGACATTGAGAAATACATAGATTGAGAACTACGAACTTTGAGGTGTGATTTTGTAGCCCTACATAATTCTCATACTCTCTTGACCACAAAGGATTGACTTCCGAGTGCGTCTCCATTGCATGTTTTATGGGAAATATCATGTGATTAGACTATGTTAATGTTGTTGAGAGTTGCCACTAGTAAAAGTATGAAGGCTAGGCCTTGTTTCCATTATTGTTACACCGTTTGCACTCACTTTTGTTACTTGTTTCTTTGCTGCACTTTTTATTACAGATTTATATTATTTCGTTTTATCACACCTATCACCCATATTTTACCATCTCTTGGCCGAACTAGTGCACCTATACAACTCCTAGTTGTATTAGGTGTGTTGGGGACACAAGAGACTTCTTGTATCTTAATTCTAGGGTTCCTTGAGAGATACCATCTTCAACCTCTACTTCCCTGAGTTCGATAAACCTTAGGTCATCCACTTGAGGGAAATTGCTGCTGTCCTACAAACCTCTGCGCTTGGAGGCCCAACATAGTATACAAGAATAGAAGCGTGCGTAGACATCAGCTGCAAGCTTTAAATCAATGTCACTGGGAATTCTTGCTTATGGTATTGTTTGATATTTAAGTTGTGTTGTTATTTTCCTAGTGGTGTTGTGTGAGTCGAACACTCAACACTTCGCCTTATTGAGGACCTAGGGGAATGCATTGTGTATAAAGAATTATTACGGTGGGTTGTCGGAGTGACAGAAACATGAACCCCAGTTCACACGCTTTTGCACAAGGGAACTTTGGATCTTCGATCGTATTGGTACGGTTAGGATTTTGCCTCAATTACTATATTGTATTTGCCTATGGTTGCAAGATGTTTAATCATAAGAGTGCACTTATATTAGTCTAGAGGTGTACTAGCATAGATCCACCCACTCAACACTTATGAACACAACACATAGTACTGATACGGAATATGGCGAAAGCACGTGACTATTTCTCCCGTGTGTCCTCAAGAACGTTTTAGCCTTTATAAGTTCAGTTGCTAGGCCTATCCTTTGCTCAAAAGGATCGGGCCACTTGTTTCTCTTAAGCTCCTTTCACTTTGCTCGCTTTTACCTTTTTGTTGCTTATATCGATAACCCCTAAAAAGTTATCTTTCAGTTGTTGCAGCTATTTCTTTACCAAATTCACTTACCAATACCTTCTGCTCCTCATTGGGTTCGACACTGTTATTTATCGAAAACGCTACAAACGATTCCCTACAGTTGAGGGTCATAACGTGCTGGTGATGGGGATGACGGTGATGATGATTTCGATGATGACCGTGACGATGGTGATGATGAAGATCTCCCCCTCCGGGGGGAGTTCTCCTCGGCGGAATCTACCCGCCGGAAAGGACTTTTCTTCTCTTTAGGTTTCTGCCAGGGAGCGGCGGCAGAAATTCAGAAACTCTTATTCTTCCGAAAGTGTTAGGTCACGAAGATGATATAGGCCAAAGGGGGCCACCGAAGGTGGGGCCCACCCCCCATTCGGCCACCTAGCGCAGCCTAAGGGGGGGCGCCACCAGGGTGCCTGGAGCCCTGGTGGCCCTGTCGTGGGAAACTCACGACAGACGTCCGTAGAGTCGGACTTATCATGGGTCCTATGTTGCGACGCGAGTCCAAGGAGAGAGTCGACATAGGCACAAGACTCGACGAGTTACCCAGGTTCGGCCTCGGCGGTGAGGTAAAGACCTACTCCTGCTTTTTGACTATAGGGGGATCGAATCCTCAATAGGAAGAGTCGATTGTATCGATTACAGTGATGATGTTTCGCCGGCTTAGTCTCGTAGAGATCTAGGCTCTGGAGCGAGTTGTATAATCTTGGCTTCGTGTAAGTTCTGGCTTTGGCTCTCGTGGACCTTGACTTATAAAGGCGCCGGGTGCCGGGATCCCTAGAGTCCGACTCCTATATGATGTGGAGTTCTATTCTACTCGAATTCCTTCTAGGGCTTCAATCTTCACGCTTGGCACGTCAGACTCCTGGTCGGGTCTTCTTTGTGGGCCTTCATATGTAAGTCGGCCCGGAGGTTTCTAATGCCGGGTCTATGAGCCTGATCCATCCCCTCGACATTAGCCCCCAAGATTGTTGTGGCGCTTCAGTATTCACAACAATCTTCTTTATTTTCTTCATGGCCACCGGATCTTCATGGATCAGGGGCCGATTTTATGCTTGCCGTTGATTGGGAGTCGGAGTCGTCTCTCTACAATCTTGCTTCAATTCCTTTATTTCCATGAAGTCGGCTCTTCTGGTTGAGTCAGCTATCATCTGATGCTTTACTAGAAGTCGACACCTTACTCTTTTTAGCTTCTTGCTTCGTTTCACTTGAAGATATTTTCTTTGACCTCTGGTCAAAGATCCGGTTTAGTTTCTTATGATCACACTGCCCGAAACGCCGGTTTAGAGGCATTGCTGTTTGTAGTGGGAATCGAGGAGTCTTTCCATAAATGCTATCTACCATGGGTAGTTATCCCGTATTATTTATGGCATTAATGGATCCTCCCCATGAATTTACTATAAATATCCCTTGGATAGCTTGATCTTTCAAGCGCATCCATCTTCTTCCTCCTGTTCCTGCTTTTATCCATGGCGCCTAAGATAGAGGCCTCTTATCCCTTGGCATCCAACGAGCCCGATCCTCGTGCACGTACTCGAGGTCGCGGCCGTGGTTGTGGTCGTGGCCATGGTAGAGGTCGTGGTGGTGGTCGTGGCAGAGGTAGAGGAATAATTACTCGTTCTACCTCTCCTTCTGAATCTCCCCCTTCTTCTCCCGAGAGGAGTGAGTTTTTGGTTCATATCCGGACGATTCGACGCTGGATCAAACTTCCCGAATCTTTTTCTCAACTTGTGGTTGACTCGACACCTTCGGGCCTTTGGCTCCGATCTGATGGATGTCCTCATGGACCTGTCTGGGTGACAGTTAGTTTTTCTAACCATGGCACCTTGTTTTTTGAGAAAGGTTGGAAAACTTTTCTTCTCTCCAGGAATATTTCTCGAGGAGACACCATTGTCTTCAAATTTGATGGTGAAGACACCTTTTCAGCTAGGTCTTTGACTCGGATGGAGACCGAGCCTGCTGTTGTGTGGAGAGCTCCAGCGATGAAGCACTCCTTACTGGAGAAGAGGCTTCAACAGAGGATGAAGCCGACTCTGAAGAAGATGTCTGAAGCTGTGGTTACTCTTCTTTTTAGTAGTAGTTTGCCGAGTTTGGCTTTTGCTTGTAAGGTTGTGACGAGGGAGTGACCCCACGACTCCTGCATGTAAGGCTACCTGGTGCGTATGAAGACAGAAGGCCCGCTGGGAAGCTACGACAAGCCCACGATTGGCCCAACCAGGCACCGACGTAGGAGTCCGCGACTAACATGGAAGGTGCAACTTGGCGTACAAGGAAAGACTAGAACTAGGAAACTAACTATGTAACCTAGCACGGACTCCCCGAGACCTAGCCTAGTATATAAAGGCTAGGAGGGGAGATGTCCAAATCAACTCAATACGCATACACTCATCCTAGCCTTGCGAGAACTCGCCTTGGCCTCCACTGTAATCGCCCCCTCACGTGATAATATCGAGCAGGAAGTGCTTCTCCTGTTAGCCGACGAGTATCGTCCAACCTGTGCCTATCTCTATGACTAACCCAGGGTCCCTGACCATGGGATTTTCCGAGGTTGATCCCCGTCAATTGGCGCTGTCTGTGGGAAATACGCAGGTTGGAATCATGATCTCGGCGGTCCCGCCCACAGAAGATCAAGACTCGAGGACTAGAACCAGATCTATCTCGCTCAAAGAATTCAAGATCACCACAAGCATCTCCATCATCTCGTCAAGACCGTCTAGCCTGCAGCCAAGCCAAGTCCAGCACCTCGACGACTGTCAGATCCATCGCCGACGGAAAAGAACTCGACGATCCAGAAGACAAGCACGAGGACTCTACTCAAGAACCCTACTCGACGAGTTGCGGTGAGTGGCCGAAGACTCGCTCACCAATCGATGACCCGCCGCGGCCCGGACTCCAACCACACGCCAAGACAGCGACTCTGAAACCTAGTCCGGAGAGTACTACGATCCAAATCGAAGGCCTGACGAATTCGCCAACTTCATTCGAAGCCAATCAGTCAGCGACGGGATAGAACTTGACCCAAGACTCCATAGCCGAGCGGAAGACCACTCGCCAATCTTCCAATCTCGAGGAGAAGAAGGCACGCCGGTTCCAGCAAACTCACAGCCAAAGAGCAACTGGAAGGATCTTGCGCGATCCACTGTTTCGAAGACAGTCGAGGATATCTCAGAACAAGCCACACACTAGGAGATTTCCGCCTATTTGCCGAACTCTCCAACAGCCTCAAGGAGTAGCGCGAAGCCAAACGCACTCGAAGAAGTGCGCAGTCGCCCGCACCAACTATAGAAGAGCAATACCTCGCATCCCAGGGATGGGTCTGCATGATCCAAGAAGGAAGACCTCCGAAAGGAAAGCAAGATGCCTATACCCTACAAGCCGAAGCAGCCAAGAACCTAAAGATAACTGAAACCTACCAACTTAGCAGCGCCGAAACCAGCATCACTTTCTCACAGAGCGACCACCCGCCTGCAGTCCCAAGGCCTGGGCACGCACCCTTGGTCCTCGAAGCCCAGATCGGAGGATACGACATGGACAGAATCTTCATGGATGGAGGCAGCAGTCTAAACATAATATGCGCCAGCACCCTACGCAAGATGCTCATCCCACGATCAGTCTAGAAGCAGTCAGGAACCACAATACACGGCGTAGTCCCGGGCGAAGCAACCACCTCCATCGGAAAAATACAGCTTGACGTAATCTTCGGCAGGAAACGCAACTTCGCAAAGCAAGAATTTGAGTTCGAAGTGCTCGACTGGCAGTCGCAGTATCACGCCATACTCGGGCGACCAGCGTTCGCACAATTCATGGCGGTTCCGCACTACGCATACCTCAAGCTCAAGATGCTAGGGCCTGCAGGAATCATCACAGTCAAGGGAAGCTTCACCAAATCGGACCAGTGCGACCGCGACTTCCACAAAGTCTCCGACACATTTGGAGCCCAGCAACAGCTCAAAGAAATAGCCATGGTGACGGACAAAAACATATTCCCACTGGCAAACAGAAGCGAGACAAAATAATTTGGCTGCGGCTTCAGGTTGACAGCGACACGATCACACACCAAGTAGACCCAACAGACCCAGAGAAGACAGTCCGCGTATATGCCCACTTCCCAGAAGAGCATGCAACCGCCCTCATAACCTTCCTTCATGACGAGTGGGAAATTTTTGCCTGGTGCCAAGCCGACATGCCCGGGATACCACGATAATTGGCGGAACACGCGCTCCACATCAAGCCAAACACGAAGCCAGTAAAGAAGGCGCTGCAACGGTTTTCAGAGCCCAAACGAAGAGGAATCAGAGAAGAAGTCAATCGACTACTCGACGCGCAGTTCAACCGAGAGACAAAGAAAGCAACATGGATAGCAAACCCAGTCCTAGTCCGAAAAAAGGACACCGAGGTACTGAGGATGTGCGTCGACTATGGGCCTATCAACAAGCACTTCCCAAAAGACCACTTCCCCCTGCCAAGAATCGATCAAATAATCGACTCCACAGCAGGATGCGACCTCCTATCTTTCCTCGATGCATACTCAGGATACAATCAGATCAGTATGAAGGAAGAAGACGAAGATCACACCTCGTTCATCACCCCCTATGGAGTATTCTGTTACCAAACAATGCCTTTTGGACTAAAGAATGCCGGAGCCACATACCAGCGGATGATGCAAGCCTGTCTGAGAGACCAGATCGGCAGGAACGTCCAGGTCTACGTAGATGACATTGTCATCAAAACCTACAGCGCAAGCAGGCTACTTGACGACCTCCGCGAGACATTCGCGGCCCTCAACAAGTATAGGATCAAGCTAAACCCCAAAAAATGTGTGTTCGGCGTCCCAGCCGAAAAATTACTCGGGTACATGGTCTCTGCCCGAGGAATTGAAGCAAACCCTGAAAAGGTTCAAGCAATCGCCAAGATGAAAAGGCCAACCGACATCAGAGGAATACAACAGCTCACAGGAAAGCTCACAGCACTGAGCCGCTTCATGAGAAGGTTAGGTGAAAGGACCTTACCGTTCTATAAACTACTGATAAAAGGAGAAAAAATCGAGTGGACCGAGGAAGCCAGCAATGCATTCGCATAATTGAAGAAGACCCTCTCGACCCCACCAATCTTGGCGGTGCCAAAATAAAGGGAAAAGCTATATCTCTACATAGCAGCACGCAACAGCGTCGTGAGCACAGTGCTCGTGGTCGAGCGTGCAGAAGAAGACAAAATCCAGAGCATCCAAATACCAATTTACTACCTCAGCACGCTACTCAAGAAGCCACAGCAGCGGTACCCACACTACCAGAAGCTCCTGCTCGCCATCATCATGACCTCCAGGAAAGTATCGCACTACTTCGACGAACACCCATCACAATCGCGAGAAGCGCACCACTCGCGGACATCCTCAACAATCCCGGAGCGACTGGTCGGGTCGCCGAGTGGAACATGGAGCTCAGCTGTAAGGCCCGATATGCGGTACTGTTTCAGATCCGGAAGTTCCGCCCGAACCCGAGGACAAAGCACATATCGGTCCCACCGCGACATATGACGAAGTCATATATCTCGGATTTCAACATGATATCACAGCATTACAGATTCAAGGATACAACATCTCATACAATCGACATACAGCTGCCTGAATACAATACATCAGCGGAAGGTACATGTGTGAGTACAGACTACAATCAATGCCTATTGGCAAAAGTAAAGCACACCATTCCCACGTACTCACGGGTCCAGGCTCTCCGCCGGGGACCCCTAGCTAGTCGTCGTCGAGCCTTCGCGAAGGTATCCAGAAGAAGGATCGTCGAGCTCCACTGAAGTCCATCATCATTCGCATAATGTGCGTAGAAGAGAAAAGAAGGGGTGAGCTATATCAACAAGTCATGTAACTAACTTCTCACGGTAAGATGGGGGGTAGTGGTTGAGGTTGCAGCGGCGCTAGCAATATATAAGTGGCTAACGATCTATTTTAGAGGAAGATGAGAACCAAGCATTCGATGAGGAATCGCCTCCAATAAGTCTTACTATCAGCTACTTACGCAAACATAACACCGATCCTATCCTTGTCCTCCTCTTCGCATCCCGACGAAGAAGAAGCAGTGTAGGCACACACACGTTGATCAAGTTATTAATTATGATAATCTCAGTAGTAGTTGTCTATGAACAAGGAGTAGGTCTCAAGTCGTCCATAACCGCGGACACGGCTTCTCGAGAAGACTTAACCCTGCAGGGGTGTACCAACCGCCCATTACAAGGCGTCGCATGCTCTCCCATCTCTCTCAGTCGCTACCCGTTAGAGGCAACCATTTTATGATTTAGTTCCGAGAGATCCGAAACGACAGGTCCCTCTATCTAACAACGCACAGATCCGGGTGGCCCCTGGGGAGTCGACACCCAATCCAAAAAGCCGGCCACGCTCTCGGATCGGACTCTTCCGTATGGCTAAGGTCGGGAAATCACACCTGACATCAGAGGACCCTTAGCTCACCAAGTGTGGACCAACAGAGGAACTCTGTCTCCGCTGGCCCGAGTTGTTTTAAAACCATCTGGCTGCAGACCAGAGACACACACGGTTCAAATGGTAAATCAGCTTGGGCCACCTCTAGAAATGTTTGAAGCTAGGTAGGTAAGAAAAGGGGACCCCATAGCATCCCGCACACGATTAGGCACGCTCAGTCTTGGAACCAATACCCGGAACTCGAATCCTAGGTGACTCGAATGGAACAAAGCGTCGGGGCGGGATAGCCTAGACCTTCCATACTTCGTCGAGTATAGTCAACATTATAATAATCATTTCATCCACAACAATATAATAAAATGGTATCCCATACCAAGGAGGTAACAGTTGAACAGCTGAAGCATCCTAGCATGCATACTAAGCAGTGGTCGAGAAAGCAAGGTACAGGGCCAAACAATGGTTTGCTAGGATGTGGGGGACATGGCTGTTTGGGTTGTTTGAGAGGCATATATATGAAGTGGTAGGATCAAGCAATCGTTCTATCCTAAACCTAGGCAGGCATGTGAGCTGAAAGTTATAAGCATGATATATGCTCCCCCTTACCTGATAAGAAGATCGATGCCGAAGGTGAAGTCGATCGCACGCTTGCATCATCTCCGACGGTAACCCCGAAAGCACACAAGGCGGTAAACACTGGAAAGCAATCAACGAGCCAGCACTCTATTACTACGAAGCATCACACTATCAAGAAGGCAACACATAGCATGACAACGTGGTACAGATCTATCATCGAGAACGGTTACTAACAGTTTAAGTGGGGTCTCGGTCACACACGACGAATACCGCATGTTTACGGTGGTTCAAGTTGTTTAGCACAGGTGATCAATCAACGGTTATTATTATGGCAAGGCACACACAAGCATGGCAAAAGGTTAAGCACAAAGTAAACTACCTATGCTAGTCATTTAAAGTGGGGCAACACCCTAACCATGCATAACACTAAGTGCCCCACAACGATTAAAATATTTGGTACTGATCTGTCCTGAACCATATTTTAGGTTGGTTAACAAAAGCAACCAATCACACAAGCACAAACTACACGAAAAACTAATCAAGTTACATATAAAGAACATTTTAAACAGAGCAACGGTTAAAAAGTTATTGCAGAAACAGTTTACGGTGGCAAGGGTTGTAATTAGAACTCAAACAGCATGTAAACAAAGTTAAACATAACAAAGAAGCACATTTTATAAAACTACACGAAGAACTAAGCAAGTTTCATGTTTAACGCGTCGCGATCCGAGCTGCGGGTTAAAAGATACGGGCCTCGGAAAATAATAACACAATCTGCGAAAATTAATAAACTTCTAGGAAAAAAAAAGCTATTCGGGCCGAACTAGACAGGCACTGCTTAACTAAACAGCGCATCGGGCGTCAAACAGTACCTGCGGTAATGGACCAAGCCCATCTGCGCACTGGAGAAAAAAGGAGACAGGGGGTCCTCACCTTGTGGGCCTTGGCCCAGGAGACGCTTGGGGAGACGGGCCGCGCGGGGGTTGGGCTGGGACGCGCCGGACAGGTGGGTCGCGTGGGCGCACCTGCCCACACGAGCGACTGGGACAAGCGGGCACGTGACGGGTGTCCTCGTCCAGGTTAGGTTCTCTCGTTCGGGACCTAGCAGGCGGCGCCGACTGGTGCAACTCCGGTGAGGTCCGGCGGCAAGGGGGAGGTGCAGGCAACTGGGATGGGCGGATCCGGGGCGCCGGTCTTCGGATCTGGCCGTCCGGTGCGGTTGGTGGAGTCCCTGAGCTCGGACGGACACCCATGCAGGCCATGGCAAAGCAGATGGAGAGAGATGGGTTAGAGAGCAGAGGAGGAAGAAGGAAGAGAGGGAAAGGGAGCGTGGGTGACCGGGTGACCTGGCCGGAGGCGGGGAGGCGCCTCGCCGGCGGCGCTCCGAGGAGGAGCAAGAGCGGCGACGGGCTCGGGACGGCTCGGGCATGGTGGCTCGGGCTGCGAGGAGAGCCTCCACGGGAGATCCCCAACTGGTGACGTGGCAGCGTTTGGGTTGACCGATCCAGATCGGACGGATCAGATCGAGGAGGCTGGATCTGGGAGGGGGAAGCTGGTGGAGGCAAGTGGCGGCGGTTGGTTGGGGGGGACGGAAAGAGAGGAGCTAGGCTAGGGTTTTTCCAGATTGGGAAGGGGTAGCACTGCTATATATAGCAAGTGGTTGTTTGGAAGGGATTCGGGCCACAAAATGGCCCGGTTCCGGTCCGGTATTCGGGTGGCCTAGAATCCGAAGATAAGTGGGGAATCCGGGGGTCCAGCTAATAGCACGCGCGGCATTTTATAAATACACCCCTCGGATTACATCGGTTACTATGCCTGGCACATCCGAACGTTCCCCTACCTAACGAAGTCGGAATCACGCGAAATTTGAAACACAACATTGCCACACTGGACTGACGTAGTTTACATCGTTTAACACCAAAAGAGAACGTCGAGCACCCCCGATAAAATAACCCATTTAAATATAAATGGGGGTTTCTGCACCGATGGTTACGGCTGGTCCTGTGCAAGAGGTCGCTACGGTGATCGGGTGAAACCCGGTGTCGCAAAGGTCATGTGCCGTGGTGGAAAGGGGTCGGTCACGGATCCGATACGAGAAGAAGGGGGAGAAATATTCACCGATTATTAATTCGGTGAAGCAAACACTACAAACCACACAGACAATCATCAGCGCAACACAACAAACAAATTTTTTAATTGGGGTGGAATTTCGGGCTGTTACAATACAACACCACCAACTGAGGATCTCGTCTCGAGATCCAGGACGATCCGGGGGAGAGGGGGGAGAGAAGCGAGAGGCGACGAACTCAATACCACCAACAAGGGACTCGGCTCCATGTCGACAACGAACTCCAACGTGAAAACTTTCCGTGGAGAGACGAAATCGTCGAAGAATGAAGCCATCAGGGTTCAAGCGGAGGAACGATGAGTTCAAGGCGACGGTCAATGGAAGCATTCTCACTCAAAGCGTGAGGATACGATGCAAGAGGACTGAAGTCAATCGGATGACCAAGATGTAAACCAGAGTCAGATAGACTAAAGGTACTACAGGATTTCCCAACCTGAGATCGGAATCAAGACAATACGCTGCAAGCAAGGCATTGTAACGGTTCTGAAACTCGACACTCTCGAGATACTAAAGTTTGAAGGGGATGAGAGGAGAGTTAAAGAACCTACGGAACTTGTCCTGACCAGAGCAAGGGTAAGGAGTAAAAAGATTCCTACTCTCTGATAACTAACTTATTAACTACAAAATGGTTTTTTTCTAGACTCGACTTCGACCAAAGAAAGTCCGCTACGGTCGGTAAGTCTCTGATACCAAGTTGTAAGGCCCGATATGCGGTACTGTTTCAGATCCGGACGTTCCGCCCGAACCCGTGGAAGAAGCACATATCGGTCCCACCGCGACATATGACGAAGTCATATATCCCGGATTTCAACATGATATCACAACTTTACAGATACAAGGATACAACATCTCATACAATCGGCATACAACTGCCTGAATACAATACATCAACGGAAGGTACATGTCTGAGTACAGACTACAATCAATGCCTATTGGCAAAAGTAAAGCACACCATCCCCACGTACTCACAGGTCCAGGCTCTCCGCCGGGGACCCCTAGATAGTCGTCGTCGAGTCTTCGCGAAGGTATCCAGAAGAAGGATCGTCGATCTCCACTGAAGTCCATCATCGTTCACATAACATGCGTAGAAGAGAAAAGAAGGGGTGAGCTATATCAACAAGTCATGTAACTAACTTCTCACGGTAAGATGGGGGGTAGTGGTTGAGGTTGCAGCCGCTCTAGCAATATATAAGTGGCTAACGATCTATTTTAGAGGAAGATGATAACCAAGCATTCGATGAGGAATCGCCTCCAATAAGTCTTGCTATCAGCTACTTACGCAAACATAACACCCATCCTATCCTTGTCCTCCTCTTTGCATCCCGACGAAGAAGAAGCAGTCAAGGCACACACACGTTGATCAAGTTATTAATTCTGATTATCTCAGTAGTAGTTGTCTATGAACAAGGAGTAGGTCTCAAGTCGTCCATAACCGCGAACACGGCTTCTCGAAAGTATTTAACCCTGCAGGGGTGTACCAACTACCCATTACAAGGCGTCGCATGCTCGCCCATCTCTCTCAGTTGCTACCCGTTAGAGGCAACCATTTTATGATTTAGTTCCGAGAGATCCGAAACGACAGGTCCCTCTATCTAACAACGCACAGATCCGGGTGGCCCCCGGGGAGTCAACACCCAATCCAAAAAGCCGGCCACGCTCTCGGATCGGACTCTTCCGTATGGCTAAGGTCGGGAAATCACACCTGACATCAGGGGAACCCTAGCTCACCAAGTGTGGACCAACAGAGGAACTATGTCTCCGCTGGCCCGAGTTGTTTTAGAACAACCTGGCTGCAGACAAGAGACACACACGGTTCAAATGGTAAATCAGCTTGGTCCACCTCTAGGAATTTTTGAAGCTAGGTAGGTAAGAAAAGGGGACCCCATAGCATCCCGCACACGATTAGGCACGCTCAGTCTTGGAACCAATACCCGAAACTCGGATCCTAGGTGACTGGAATGGAACAAAGCGTCGAGGCGGGATAGCCTAGACCTTCCATCCTTCGTCGAGTATAGTCAACATTATAATAATCATATCATCCACAACAATATAATAAAATGATATCCCATACCAAGGAGGTAACAGTTGAACAGCTAAAGCATCCTAGCATGCATACTAAGCAGTGGTCGAGCAAGCAAGGTACATGGCCAAACAATGGTTTGCTAGGATGTGGGGGACATGGCTGTTTGGGTTTGTTTGAGAGGCATAAATATGAAGTGGTACGATCAAGCAATCGTTCTATCCTAAACCTAGGCAGGCAATTGAGCTGAAAGTTATAAGCATGATATATGCTCCCCCTTACGTGATAAGAAGATCGATGCCGAAGGTGAAGTCGATCGCACGCTCGCGTCATCTCCGACGGTAACCCCGAAAGCACACAAGGCGGTAAACACTTGAAAGCAAGTAACGAGCAAGCACTCTATTACTACGAAGCATCACACTATCAAGAAGGCAACACATAGCACGACAACGTGGTACAGATCTATCGTCGAGAACGGTTACTAACAGTTTAAGTGGGGTATCGGTCACACACGACGAATACCGCACATTTACGGTGGTTCAAGTTGTTTAGCTAAAGGTGATCAATCAACGGTTATTAACATGGCAACGAACACACAAGCATGGCAAAAGGTTAAGCACAAAGTAAAGTACCTATGCTAGTCATTTTAAGTGGGGCAACACCCTAACCATGCATAACTCTAAGTGCCCCACAACGATTAAAATATTTTGTACTGATCTGTCCTAAACCATATTTTAGGTTGGTTAACAACAGCAACCAATCACACAAACACAAAGTACACGAAAAACTAATCAAGTTACATATAAAGAACATTTTAAACAGAGCAATGGTTAAAAAGTTATTGCAGAAACAATTTACGGTGGCAAGGGTTGTAATTTGCAGTCAAACATCATGTAAACAAAGTTAAACATAACAAAGAAGCACATTTTATGAAACTACACGAAAAACTAAGCAAGTTTGATGTTTAACGCATCGCGATCCGAGCTACGGGTTAAAAGATACGGGCCTCGGAAAATAATAACACAATCTGCGAAAATTAATAAACTTCTAGGAAAAAAACTATTCGGGCCGAACTAGACGGGCGCTGCTTAACTAAACAGCGCACCGAGCGTCAAAAAATACCAGCGGTAATGGGCCAAGCCCATCTGCGCACTGGAAAAAAAGTAGACAGGGGGGGTCCTCACCTTGTGGGCCTTGGCCTAGGAGGCGCTTGGGGAGACGGGCCGCGCGGGGGTTGGGCTGGGGCGCGCCGGACAGGTGGGCCGCGTGGGCACGCCGGCCCACACGAGCGACGGGGACGAGCGGGCACGGGACGGGTGTCCTCGTCCAGGTCAGGTCCTCCCGTTCGGGACCTAGCAGGCGGCGCCGACTGGTGCAACTCTGGTGAGGTCGGCGGCAAGGGGGCGGTGCAGGCGACAGGGAAGCCGGGGATGGCGGATCCAGGGCGCCGGTCTTCGGATCTGGCCGTGCGGTGCGGTTGGTGGAGTCCCCGAGCTCGGACGGACACCCATGGAGGCCATGGCAAAGCAGAGGGAGAGAGATGGGTTACAGAGGAGAGGAGGAAGAAGGAAGATAGGGAAAGGGAGCGCGGGGAAGCGGGTGACCTGGCCGGAGGCGGGGAGGCGCCTCGCCGGCGGCGCGCCGGCGAGGAGCAAGCGCGGCGACGGGCTCGGGACGGCTCGGGCATGGTGGCTCGGGCAGGGAGGAGAGCCTCCACGGGAGATGCCCAACTGGTGATGTGGCAGCGTCTGGGTTGTCTGATCCAGATCGGACGGATCAGATCGAGGAGGCTAGATCTGGGAGGGGGAAGCTGGTGGAGGCAAGTGGCGGCGGTGGGTTGGGTTGCACGGAAAGAGAGGAGCTAGGCTAGGGTTTGTCCAGATTGGGAAGGGGTAGCACTGCTATATACAGCAAGTGGTTGTTTGGAAGGGATTCGGGCCACAAAATGGCCCGGTTCGGGTCCGATTTTCGGGTGGCCTAAAATCCGAAGATAAGCGGGGAATCCGGGGATCCAGCTAATAGCACACGCGGCATTTTAGAAATTTGCCCGTCGGATTATATCGGCTACTATGCCTAGCACATCCGAACGTTCCACTACCCGACGAAGTCGGAATCACACGAAATTCGAAACACTGCATCGCCAGACTGGACTGACGTCGTTTACATCGTTTAACACCAAAAGAGAATGTCGAGAACCCCCGATAAAATAATCCATTTAAATATAAATGGGGGTTTCCGCACCGATGGTTATGGCTGGTCCTGTGCAAGAGGTTGCGACGGTGATCGAGTGAAACCCGGTGTCGCAAAGGTCGTGTGCCGAGGTGGAAAGGGGTCGGTCACGCATCCGATACGAGAATAAGGGGGATAAATATTCACCGATTATTAATTCGGCGAAGAAAACACTACAAACCACACAGACAATCATCAGCGCAACACAACAAACAAATTTATTAATTGGGGTGGAATTTCGGGTTGTTACATCAGCCCGCGAGACCGGCAGTTCAATCACCCGACAACAATCAAACCCCAAGTACTCCCAGACTTCCTGGTCGAGTGGGCAGAAGTCCAAACAACTGGTCCCCCAGACCTATCCAACTCATGGACGATGTACTTCGATGGATCCGAAAGACAACAAGGAGCTGGAGTAGGCGTCGTCCTGGTCCCCCAGACCTATCCAACAAGGAACGAAGCTCAAATACATCCTCCAGATCAACTTCAGCAACGCCTCCAACAATGATGCAGAATACGAGGCACTAATTCACGGCATGTGCATGGCAAAAACTTGTGGCGCCACTCGCCTATCGATCTATGGAGACTCCAACCTCGTCGTCCAGCAGGTGATGAGAGACTGTAACGCAGTCACAGACAACATGGCAGCCTACCGGAAGCTCTACAACGCGCTAGAAGGAGGATTCGACGGCTGTGAACTCAACTACATCCCCAGAGCAAATAATACAGAAGCCGGCGAACTCGCGAACATCGGATCGACACGAGGACCAATACCACCAGGCGTTTTCCTCGAGAGCATCAACTAGAGATCAATCAAAGAAAAAACAGCAGAGACCAAAGAAGTCGCAGAAGAAGACGACACAAATGAGCCAGCACAGGTGGCAGCAACGAGCGTAGCTGACGCTAAAAACAGCTAAGCAATCGAAGTTGAAGCACCAGCAGCACTCGAAGACCCGGCCTAGGAAAGACCTTTTCTTCGATTCCTAATAGAAGGCACCCTACCACAAGACGTTGCAGAAGCCCGAGGCATCAGTCGACGATCCAAAGCATTCACAGTCATCAACAGAAAACTTTACAAGCGCAACATTTCCCAGGTTCTACAAAAGTGCATAGACGAGGAAGATGGCAAAGCCGTACTACTAGAAATTCACGAAGGCACCTGCGGGCATCATGCTAGCAGTCGAGCGCTCGTGGCAAAAGCCTTTCGGGCAGGATTCTACTGGCCGACCGCCATGAAAAATGCGGAGGATATCGTAAGGCGTTGCATTGCCTGCCAAAAATTCGCCAGCAGGCCACATGCCCCAGCATCAGAACTGAAAACCATACCATTATCATGGCCATTTGCCACATGGGGACTCGACATGGTAGGCCCACTCAAGAAATCATCCAAAGGAGGACGAACACACCTACTAGTCGCAGTAGACAAGTTAACGAAATGGATCGAAGCAGTACCAATCACCAGTTCAACAACCCTCACGGCAGTCAACTTCATCAAATCAATCATCTTCAGATTCGGAGTACCACACAACATCATCACAGAAAATGGCACAAACTTCACAGCAGCAGAGTTCCAAAACTTCTGTCAAGAGTTGGGCATCAAAATCAACTACGCATCAGTCGCACACCCGCAGTCCAACGGCCAAGTGGAAAAAGCAAATGGCCTAGTATGCGGAGGAATAAAGAAGCGACTCCTAGCACCACTAGAACAAGCCGCAGGCAACTGGATAGAGGAGCTCCCCGCAGTTCTATGGAGCCTACGAACTACCCCAAACAGCTCAACCCATGTAAATTTCGGAGACATCGGCAGCAGCATCGATCGACAACCCATGTAAATTTCGGAGAATAAAACAATGTGCCCAAAGTATCTTACTCAAAAGCACTCGGGGGCTCGAGCCTAGAACACCCCCCGAGAGACGCTATTTTCGCAAATGCGACCTTTATCTATAAGCACTCGGGGGCTCGAGCCTAGAACACCCCCCGAGAGACGCTTTTTTCGCAAACACGACCTTTATCTACAAGCACTCGGGGGCTCGAGCCTAGAACTCCCCCCGAGAGACGCTATTTTCGCAAACTCGACCTTTATCTACAATCACTCGGGGGCTCGAGCCTAGAACTCTCCCCAAGAGAAGCTATTTTCGCAAACGCGACCTTTATCTACAAGCACTCGGGGGCTCGAGCCTAGAACTCCCCAGAGAGACGCTATGTTCGCAAACCCGACTTTTAATCAAAAAAGACTCGGGGACTCGAGCGTGAAACTTCCCCCAAAAGACGTTATCTTCGCTAAATACGCGAGACCCTCATGAGCAACAAAGCTAAGGCAAAAGAAAGTCGCATCAAAAAGCGCACAATTCTTTAGTCTTCACCCGATCGCAAGCGATCGCCTAAAGACTCAGGGGCTACTCCCATCAGGAGCACTGACACGCACCCAATATAAATTCGGAAAAATTCAAAGACAAGCTACAAACTAATGAAATAAAAAATTCACAAAGCCCACGCTTGATTCTACGAATCAAACATAGCCTCGGGGGCTATTCCCATCGGGAGCGCTGGCGTGCACCCGAGAAGACATTCTCATTACAAAGGAGTCGAAGACATTCTCATTACAAAGGAGTCGTAGACATTCTCATTACAAAGGAGTCGAAGGCATTATCATTACAAAGGAGTCGAAGACATTCTCATTACAAAGGAGTCAAAGATGTTCCCATTACAAAGAAGTCGAAATGACAATTTGTCATTACAAAAGGACATGCGGAACTACAAGCCGGGCTACATTTCAACTTCTACATCTGTGCTCATGCTGAGATAATTGGCACTTTCGTTCCACAACCAGGCAGGCATCATCACAGACAAATTCGCGTCCTAGCCGGCGAGGGAGAAGCTCGTCGTCCTCCGGTTCTACAAGGTGCCTCGCTTACTTCCGCTGCTGCTTGACAACTATCTTGACGTCCAGTTCTTCCTTAGAACTAGAAGAGAAAACACCATCGCCCGAGGGATAATCTGAAGATAAAGACATGGGAGAAGCAGGCGAACCACCACTCGAGCCATCAAAATCACTGCTGCTCTTCTCCTCACAATATGGATCCAGATGGTTGCCACCAGCATCAAACGCACGGATAATAATAGTATCTTCGTCGTCAAAACGACAGAAAAGACTGTCCCCGCCGCGCAAATTCAACTGACGAGAAAACATCCTCCAGCCAGACCCAAGGAAGATCAAAGACGAACTATCAAATTCCAGCTCCACCCAAGAAGAAGAACATGAGCATCCATGAAGACGGAGCCAGAAGACCTTTAAGTCACGCTCAGAAGCAATGGAGGCAAACGAGGCAGGAAGAGGAATCCAGGCAGCACTCCGCCCAAGAACGTGCAAAATAAAATCATGGCGCCAAAATCCGTCTTCCACGGAGGAAGAAGAAGAAAGCGCCAATGCAGTACCATGACGCCCACCACGTGAGGAGCGAGGGGTGCGGCCACCATGACCACGGCGGCCACGGCCTCGCCCAGCTACACCGCTACCACGCTTGGGCGCCATCTGAAGAAGAAGAAGAAGAAGAAGGGAAAGATGTGAAGAATGGATGCCAAGGACGGGCAACCACAGGAAGTATTTATAGCACAATCCAAGGGAAAATCAGGAAAATCACGCGGAAGCTCAGGCGGCGTCATCATTGCATCAAAGACTGCTGGGCCAGGCGTTACGAATTCCAAGGCACAGATGCCTTCACACGGTCATCACTATTTATTGGACGCGTCAAATCCTGCCGGTTTCCCATACGTAGCCTTGGAAACCCAACGAGCAACAGGCAGCACGACGTCCAAATCATCATTATGACGGTCCGGAAGACGCGACGTATCAAAAATCAAGCATCATCACAGGTCATCAAGCAGCATAGCAATGCATATCAGCACGACATCTCAAAGAGGGACGGATCAAGATAAAAGCAGTTGGACAAAAACCAAAAGATTACAAGAGCCAGCCCTACGGCCAAAATTTCATGACTCTAAAAAATTCTTTATTCGAGTTCGGGTGCTCCCTCACCCAGAAGGCAAAGATGTGCTCGAGTGATCACTCGCACCAGCAGAAAACATACTCTCAGAGTTCGGGTGCTCCCTCACCCCAAAAGAAGAAAAACATTCGAGTCACTACTCGCAAAAAGACTTAGTAATCCAAACAAGCATGACTTACTCGCGCACTCGACGACATTCCGAGTGGGTGCTTTCTTATTTTCCTTGCCTGAGTTCATTACTCCGCGAGCGACTACTAAAACAGCTCACTTGATTGTTTATTCCAAGTGGTTGCATCGCTAACCAGGCTCCGCGCCTCTAAAAAACCAATTATGCCTGGGCTACGACACACTGTACCAAGATGCCACGCAAGCTTAGCGTGTAGGTAAGATCCCGCTGCGCAGAACGGCCGGGCCGGGACTTGCCGCAGAGCGATTTCACTCCCGACCTTTTCCATGCGCTTGAATGATAGAAAGAGCCGAGCGGACGCGCTCATGCTATGTGCTTATACTGGCGGCAATTGATCCTATGAGACCTGCAGCGGCATGACTTTGCTTGACACCAGTGTTCCAAGTTCATTTCGAGGGACATGAGCTTGATTGGGCGACTGTGGTATTTGTCACTAGCACAATTCACCAAGGCTCGACCAGTCGACTCCTTGGGCCCTTTCTGCTTAGCAATCCCTTGAACAGATATTGTCATGGCTCAAAACTGCCAGCGACCCGTGGCGATGCCACATACAAATAATAAAAGCGCAAATGAATTCAAGTCCTTGCGCGACTCTTCGAGTCCCCCAGGCACTCAGTGGCTACTGACGAGGGGGTGACCCCACGACTCCTGCATGTAAGGCTACCTGGTGCGTATGAAGACAGAAGGCCCGCTGGGAAGCTAAGACAAGCCCACGATTGGCCCAACCAGGCACCGACGTATGAGTGGGCGACTAACATGGAAGGTGCAACTAGGCGTACAAGGCAAGACAAGAACTATGAAATTACCTCTGTAACCTAGCACGGACTCCTCGAGACCTAGCCTAGTATATAAAGGCTAGGAGGGGAGACGTCCAGATCAACTCAATACGCATCCACTCATCCTAGCCTTGCGAGAACTCTCCTTGGCCTTCACAGTAATCGCCCCCTCACGTGATAATATCGAGCAGGAAGTGCTTCTCCTGTTAGCCGATGAGTATCGTCCAACCTGTGCCTATCTCTATGACTAACCCAGGATCCCTGACCATCGGATTTGCCGTGGTTGATCCCCGTCAGGTTGCCTCCTTTGATGTAAGACTCAGTTGGTTTTAATGAAATCTATGAACTTTTGTTAAGTCCATGAGTTTATGAGTCGGTTTTATTCTTGACTTGGAGGTTTTCTCAGAGTGTATGAGAGCCGACCACGTATGATAATGTATGTATATGTAGCCCCCTGAGTCAATTCAGAATAGTTTAGTATCTGGTTAGTCGACTCATAGGACAGATCGACTTGTAGCCCCCATGAGGTGGTATGGTCATGTTTACATGCCGTACCGGGTCATCAAAGAAGAATTTGTGTTTATGATACTTGCTTCGAAGTAGTGTAGCCCCCAAGTGTCGGGTTGTCTTGCCTGCACCGACCTGGGACTTTACAATTTCTTGCATATTTTCTAAAGAATATGTTGAAGTGTTACTCCCCAAGAGTTGGTATACTTCAACTAGGTGATGTACCGAGTCTTCTTTTGGGAAGAAACTATTGAAATGTAGTCCCCATGAGTTGGTGCGTGCACCTGTGTGCAGTGCCGAGTCACATAGGTCTATCTTTGAATCTGTCAAGTCATATAGATATGACACGATGGGTTTTATTCCAAGTTTCCAAATATGTCGGCGAGGGCCGTGTCGACGAATGTCGATATATGTATGGCAAGAGCCGTCGCGACCGAAGTCGATTTTATGTGTATGGCGAGAGCCGTCGCGACCGAAGCCGACTTTATGTATGTACAGGATGCAATAAAAAAGGTGTATTCCTCAAGAGTTGGTATGAGCATCTTTTGTGCTATATCGAGTCATAGAGAATTCTTTGAGCTATAGTCCCCAGTATGAGCATCTTTTGTGTCATATCGAGTCATACGGGTTAATGCTCAAGATATATTTTTTAGATAAAAAATAAAAAGAATATGTAATGATGCTAATGTATGCAGAATGAAAATATAAAGGCTCATATAGAAGTCGACTATGGATTCATCTTTTCGTCATCTTCTCTTTGTTCAGAAGAATTTTGGGTTATCAATGAATCGGAACTCCTTTTTATGTCGTCTCACATTGATTAGCGTTTCTCCGTTTGCATTATAACTTCTTTTTGAGAGTTTTTAGCCAGGTTTCGCGTATTTAGATCGTATGAGCATAAGCTATACAGGCCAATGCGTGTTTTGCCATTTCATGTATATGCCGGGATATCTTCGGATAAGAGTCGATGAGTGACATCGAGCCCCCCTACTGCCCCTGAATAAGCTTAGACTGTCGGGACCCGGGGTTAGCGTATGCAAGTACAGTTAAGACATAGTCATATGGAGAGCCGAGAACCGCACCCACTTGTCTAAGCAGACAAGGCCAAGCACTGAACATGCTCGGAAAGCATCGTACGTGAGGGGCATCCCATCCAGGCCGGATGATCAACTGTGATGGGTCCTCATCGTCCGCACACAAGTCTAATGATATGGGTGGTGAACTCCCATATTCAAAGACAAGTCGCCTCAACCATACTATCGACTATCTCAAAACTCTTACATAGACTTAATCCAGCCGATCACTTAGTCGGGGTCTAGGGCGGGCTCGATCATACCACAAAGTGTGCACGAGACGGAGTCTCGGACAATCGCATCGCGATGCCCCAAGCTGCGCACATCTAAGGGCCACTTGGTGTACGAAAGACCGCCAGCCAAAACACAACTAAGGTCTCGAAAACCCATACAAAGACATGCATGTTATAAACATACACGCAGCACACATGCCTTGTATGAACAGCAGGTACCATTGCAATTCTCTACAAAGTGTACATTTTATTTATAACTCTTATAGAGTACACACAGAGATCGCATACATGTGATCCAACATTACAACATAAAGCGGAAGAAAATTATGTCTGAGTACAGACAAGTTTAACAAATTGGCTTAAGAAGCCTTATTCAACATAAAGCCCTCCACGAGGGAACCAGTCTGCTGACTGGGACTAGACTAGCTTAACTTCAGTCGTCCAGCTCGATGAAGAAGCCACCTTCAGGGTGAGTGGCATCATCTAAAACATAGATTAAGCAAACGTGAGTACAAAGGCGTACTCAGCAAGACTTACATAGGAGCTATACTACTCATGCACAGGTGTCAAGGTAAAGGAGGTGGGGTTCACTTGCAGAAAATGCCAGCTTTGACTTGGCTAATCCTGAACTACGAGTACCAGACTTGAGGTAAGAAGCATACATGAGTCCACTACTTTCTCCAACCAATACACCACTATGGTGCCTTCCTCGACTTCCCCACGAGAAAGCACGCCATAGCACTCACACTTATCTTGGTGTATTTTAGAAGTATCCGGTTCAAGTTATCTAATAATCAGGCTAAGCTTTCCAAGTAGTCCATAACCGAGGACGCGGCTATTCGAATAGTTTTGTTAACCTTGCAAGGGTGTACCGCTACACACACATGATCATCATTTACCGCCTTTGATCTCGACACCATTTAAGGGGTGCCAGCGAGGATGCTCACCACAACTGTTACCTCATAGCCTATCTAGTCCAAGAAAGCCGCCTACTTGGGTTGGCTACCACTATCGTGAACCCGGCCGGTTTACCGAAGTGGACCCAAGCGATGTGTGCGTGGTGCATAAGCCGGTCTCGGGTGAGCCGTTCTCTCACTTAGCATCCAGGCCACAAGCCTACCAGAACTCCGAACTACTGCGACATCTGGACATCGAAAGGGATGAGTTAATAGGTTGAGAGGGGTCAGTGAGCCCAATGTGTGGTTGTACTCGTCATCTTGGATCACCACGCAAGAACTCGGACTTAGGGCGGTGTTCAACGAGACAACCCACCGTGTACTCCTACACAGCCTCTCATCGTTCACCCTGTATTAGGGTCGATTCACCAACACTTTTCTACCATCATCAACATGATCACTACCATCCCGACTCACATAACAGTAACAACATGGTATCATACTAAGCATGCAATAAGCGATAACAATTGCAGGGGCCACATGATATCATTCAACTCCTACAGTTGCTAGGATTGTGGTTTGTCTACTACTGTGACAAAATGATAGGTCATGCAAAGGAATGGGTTCATCTATGCGGTAGAATAGTAACATGGTGATCATCCTATACAATGCATAAGCGAGACATGAGAGGGAAGTGGGATTTTATCGACATGATCAATGGGGTTTTGCTTGCCTTGCTGACGAGGTTCGGGTTCTGGATCTTCAGCGAAGGGGGTGACCTCTTGCTCCGGTTCCACCTCTACTCGACAAACAAAGCACGAAGTAGCAATCAAATGAATGCAATGCTCAAGCACATGAATGAATGTTAAAGCTTGAAGTACAAGTTTTGATGTGTGAGGCAATTCCATTTAAGTGGAATATATTGCATTTAAAATGCAAATTCAAACTCCACATTTGAATTCAACATTATTTGGAAAGCTATTGATCACATTTTAAATTCAACTCAAACAGAGTTGAAAGTTGCATATTTGGAAAGATAATTTTCTCCTGATCATTTTTCATATATTATTTGTCAAATTTGGAGTTAATATGAATTTTCTATGAATTTCCAAAGTTTGGGGTATTTTCTGGATTTTCTGGAATTATTTAAACCATTTTGCTTTTCTGGAAATTCAATTAAATGATTTACTACGTCAGGCTGACGTCAGGCTGGCGTCAGGGGGGGGGGGGCTGACATGTGGGGCCACCCTATCAGTGGCTGGGTTAACTTAACCCATGGGTTAAATTAATCCAGTGGCTTAATTAAGCCACTGGGCCCACTGGTCAGTGACCCAGGGGTCACTAACTGGGTGATTAGTGGCTAACCCACCGGCGGCTTGACGCCGGCGACTGGAGCCACGGCGGCGACTCGCCGGAATGAGCTAGGGGCCACGGGAAGCCACGGGGAGGACACCATCTTGCTCCTGGAGGTCTCCCGCGTCTTCTGGAGGCAACAGGGGTTCGCGGGGTGCTCGGAATCGACGACGGCGACGACTCCGGCGGAAGCAGAACCACGGCGAGGTCGTAGACGACGCTACCGTGCACGGTTCGGGCTGAAGTCACTCGCGTTCGAAAGCTACCATGCTCAGGAGCCAAACGCACGCGCTGGCTGAGTCGAAGGGGGACAGGGGCGACCTCGAGCTCATCCATGGCGGCGAAGTGCCTCGGCATCCATGGCGGATCCGGCTAGAGCGAGTAAAGGAGGGGGAAAGGTGAGGGTTTTCGTTCGCAAGCTCACCCTGAAACTGTCTGGAGTGGTGGCTTGCTCGGGGAGGCGCTGGAGTTGCCGGAATTCTAACTCGATCCACGGCGGCCGGCGATGAAGACGATGAAGTTCTCGAGCTTGGGGAGGCGTCCGGCTCCGATTCCTTCTGCAGTACGATGAAGACAACGACGGCGAAGCGATTGGACACCTTGGCTTGACTCCTTGACGTCGATGGCCACGAGTTCTTGCGACGGCGAGCGGCGGCGCTCTCGGGTGGAGGAAGAAATCGGCGAAGGAGGAGGAAGGAGTCGCGCTGGAGGGGAGGAATGGATCAGGACGGGAGAGAGGCGTCTCCAGGCGTGAGAAGGGGCCACGGGGAGGCCTGGAAGCTCTCGGCGGCGACGTGGCGTCCACGGCTGGCTCGGTGGCATTCCACCGAGCAGCTTGGAGGCGCGGGGTGGGGAAGAAGACTCCCCTTCCCCTGGTGGGCCGGCTGGGCTGGGTGGGCCGTCTTCGCCTAGGCGCCAGGTAAGTCTTTTTCCTATTCTGTTTAATCTTTCCTTTCTGTTTTTCTGTAATTTGTTCTGTTTAGCTAAAATAAATAGCTAAACATTTTATTAAATGCTGAAAACTTTTATGTGGCCTCATAAAAATATCAACTAGCCACTCATAAACTTTCAACATTTTTAAAATTCAAATGATTTGAATTTTAAATCAAAAAGGGGTATTTCATTAATTCCAAGGTACTGTTTGAATATTTGAAAAATCTATGAGCATGGGATGGGTCCCACATCACTTGATATGTGATCACACTCATTTATAAGACTTTTCAAAACTCTAACATGAATTTTTGGAAAATATTTTTATCTGGCCTTTTGAATTAATTCATCTGGGGGGTGTTCCTTCTCCCATTTGGATTTTGAATTTGATTTCCAAGATTTCTTTTGAAATTTTGACATGATGCAAAGGCACTAGCTAACCCTAGCACATACCTAACAGAGGGTTCTGACAACTAGCCCTCACTCAAAAGAATCTCGTCCCGAGATTCAGAAGTCTGCGGGAGGAAGGAGGGGTACTCGGTACTGAGACGGTCTTCTCTTTCCCATGTAGCTTCTCTTTCAGAGTGGTGTGACCATTGCACTTTCAGAAACCTAATCTTCTGACGACGAGTGACACGCTCTGCAGAATCAAGAATACGAACGGGGTATTCTCGATAAGAAAGGTCATCTTGGAGATCAAGCGTTTCATGGTCGACTTCGCGGATGGGTCCTTGAAGCAACGCCTGAGTTGGGACACATGGAATACATCATGTACTCGGGAGAGGTGCGGAGGTAGTTCAAGTTGGTAGGCAACTTCTCCACGTTTAGCAATAATGCGGAAAGGTCCGATGTAACGTGGGGCCAACTTGCCTTTGATACCGAAACGTTGGGTTCCCTTCAGAGGAGTAACCCGGAGGTAAGCCTTCTCATCCAGATTGTAGCTTTCTTGCCTATGATGACGATCATAGTAGCTTTTTTGACGAGACTGGGCTGCTTTCAATTGATCACGAACAATGCGAACTTGCTCTTCTGCTTCCTTGATCATGTCCGGTCCAAAGAATTGTCTTTCACCGGTTTCAGACCAGTTTAGTGGTGTTCGACATCGTCGTCCATATAGGAGTTCAAAAGGAGCCATGTTCAGACTAGATTGAAAACTATTGTTATAAGCCAATTCGGCAAATGGAAGAGAATTCTCCCAATTCTTTCCGAATGAGATAACGCAAGCTCTGAGCATGTCTTCAAGAATTTGGTTAACCCTTTCGACTTGACCGCTAGACTGAGGATGGAAAGCCGTACTAAAGGAGAGATGAGTTCCCATAGCACGTTGGAAACTTCCCCAAAATCTAGAGGTGAAAAGGCTACCGCGATCAGAATTGATTTCCAAAGGAACACCATGAAGGGATACAATTCTAGAGATGTACAAGTCTGCTAACTGGCTAGCAGTTATAGACTCGCGAACCGGAAGGAAGTGAGCAACTTTGGAAAGCCTATCTATGACAACGAAGATGGCATTGTTTGCTTTCTGGGTTCTTGGAAAGCCGGTGATGAAGTCCATACCGACTTTGTCCCATTTCCACTCAGGAATGGACAAAGGTTGAAGTATACCAGCAGGTCTTTGATGTTCTGCCTTAATGCGACGACAAACATCACATTCGGCGACAAATTGAGCAATGTCTCTCTTCATCCTAGTCCACCAAAATCTCTGGCGTAGATCTCGGTACATTTTTGTGCTACCGGGATGAATTGAGAGGGGTGTGTCATGGGCTTCTTTGAGGATGAGTAGCCTTAGTTCCCTATTCTTAGGTACTACTAAACGATTTTCAAAGAATACCGTTCCTTTGCTATCTGTGGAGAAACATTAAGCAACTCCGCTAGCAATGTTCTCCTTGATCCGGCGAACACCTCGTGCACGCCTTTGGGCAACTATAATTTGATCCTCAAGAGTTGGTTTCGCCACCAAGGTAGAAAGATAGCCATGGGGAACAATCTCAAGATTGAGTTTGCGAAAGTCCTCATGAAGAAGTGGTTGATACTGTTGTAACATGAGGTTGATACAGTACGACTTACGACTTAGTGCATCAGCCATGACATCGGCCTTGCCTGGGGTGTAAGAAATTTCTACGTCGTAATCTTTTATCAACTCAATCCAGCGTCTTTGCCTGAGATTAAGATCTGGCTGGGTGAAAATATACTTGAGGCTTTGGTGGTCGGAATAAATCTCACAACGATTACCAAGGAGGTAATGTCGCCAAGTTGTTAGAGCATGAACTACGGCAGCGAGTTCAAGGTCATGGGTAGGATAATTCTCTTCATGTGGCCGCAACTGGCGTGAAGCATAAGCTACCACATGTCGATCTTGCAGAAGTATGCATCCTAACCCTTGCCGTGATGCATCACAATAGATCTCGAAATCCCTTTTGGTGTCTGGAGGTGCAAGTACGGGTGCAGAAGTCAATCTCCTTTTTAGCTCTTGAAAGCTTTCCTCGCACTTGGGAGTCCATTGGAATTTCTTATCTTTCTTGAGGAGTTCAGTTAGAGGCTTTGCAACTTTAGAAAAGTTCTCGACGAAGCGACGACAATAGCTGGCTAGGCCAAGAAAACTCCTAACTTGCTTAACCGATTCAGGTGGAGTCCAGTCAAGGACGGCCTGAACTCTCTCGGGATTCACAGCAATGCCTTTTGCAGAAATTACGTGGCCTAAGTAGGTCACTTCTGGTAGCCAGAATTCACACTTGGAGAATTTAGCGTACAGGCGATGCTCTCTAAGTTTCATCAATACCAGCCTTAAGTGTTTGGCATGATCTTCTTCGTTCTTCGAGTAGATGAGAATATCATCGAGATAAACCACAACAAATTTATCTAGGTACTCCATGAAGATCGAATTCATCAAGCGTGAGAATGTGGCGGGGGCATTGGTTAAACCAAAGGACATGACGGTATACTCGTAAAGACCATAACGAGTAGTAAAAGCCGTTTTGGGAATGTCCTCGTTTCGGATTCTGATCTGATGATAACCTAATCTCAAATCCATCTTGGAAAAGACAGCGGATCCTGCAAGTTGATCATAAAGATCATTGATCCTGGGCAGTGGGTATTTGTTCTTTATCGTCGCTAAATTTAGCGGGCGATAATCTACGCACATCCTTTCTGTTCCATCTTTCTTCTTTACGAACAGAACGGGGCAACCCCATGGCGATGAGCTAGGGCGGATGAAGCCTTTTGCCAACGAAGCATCAAGTTGGGTTTTTAGCTCAGCTAACTCATGTGGGGCCATTTTATATGGGCGTTTGGAAATTGGTGCGGTTCCTGGAACAAGATCCACTATAAATTCTACACACCTGTCGGGTGGCATGCCCGGCAGTTCTTCAGGAAAGACATCCGGGAAGTCACGAACCACCGGAATATCTTCAAGTTCGGGAAGGGGAAGTACATTCAAGGAATGCACTTGGGTTCTTGTTCTGGGTGAGGTATAGTTGATGGTTTGGCCTGAAGGGTGGGTGAGTTTCACGGATTTGCCTTTGCAATCCAGATAGGCATTTTGTCTTGATAGCCAATCCATGCCAAGGATGACATCAATGTCTAAAGACTTGAGGGCTATGAGTGAAGCAAGGAATACTAAACCCTCAATTGCTATTTTATTACCATGGCTCACTCTATTAGTTTGCCATCTTGACCCTGGAGTTTGAATAACCATCGGGGTGGACAATTCAACAAAGGGTAACTCATGACGAAGTGCATAACTTTCCGACATGAATGAATGAGATGCTCCTGGGTCGAAAAGAACGGAAGTAGGAACAAAATTGACTGGGAGCGTACCAAGAATGACGTTAGTGGTGTCGTCAGTCTCTTCAGCGGCAACCTGGTTCAGACGTCCACGAGTGGCGGGAGGAGCGGGTTTGGCGGTGAAGACCTTCTGGGGTGGATTGCCATGACCATTGTTGTTGTTGTTGCTGCCTCCGGCACGTGGTGGAGCATTTTGGTTTTGGACCTGGTTCTGGGGGCACTCGCGAGAGTAGTGGCCTGCTTGACCACACTTGTAGCAAGCTCCGAAAACAGTGCGTGGAGCTGGATAGTTTGGTGGAGTTGGGTGGAATTGGGTGGTTGGACGAGGCGCCACATAGGATGGCCTCGGAGGGTTGTTCTGGCGGAACATGCTATTGGGGATCCAGATCTTGCGCTTCTAGGAGCTAGAACTGGATGATCCGTCATCTCTAGGATGTTTGCGAAAATCATTGGGGGTGTTCATGTCCTCTGCCTTGATGGCCTTGTTGACAAGGACCTGGAAGGTGGCAAAGTCATGAAGGTTGAGCTCACGACGGAGTCCACTGTTGAGGCCACGACGGAACCTCTCTTGTTTCTTGGAGTCGGTGGAAACTTCTTCAGTGGCATAACGAGTAAGTCGGTTGAACTCACGACTAAACTCGTCCACGGTTCTTCTGCCTTGAGTGAGGTTGCAGAATTCCTGACATTTGCGGTCCATGAGACCCTTGGGGATGTGGTGCTCGCGGAAGGACGTGCAGAACTCCTCCCAAGATGCAGGTGGTCCAACGGGGCGCATATTCAGAAAATTCTCCCACCAAGAGCTTGCTGCACCTTCAAGGTGATAGGTGGCATAATTGACCTTGTCGCCATCTGCAACATGGCCTGCTTGGAGCTTCCTCTCGATGCTGCGGAGCCAGTCATCGGCGTCAAGGGGCTCGGTGGAGTAACTGAAAACCGGGGGATGAAGCCGGATGAAGTCGTTCAGAGACACCAGCTCATTGCGCTGCTGAGTGGTGTTGCGTACGATGACTTCCAGCAGGTGATGAGAGTCACGGCGGTTCCTCTCGACATCCATCAGAACTTGGGCCATCGTGGGTGGGGGTGGAAGGTTGTCTTCCTCCTGGTTGTTCCCACGACCTTGGTTACGACCAGTCTGGCCACGTGTACCTTGAGACATCCTGAAGGTGAAAAAAACCACAGTCAAACAGAGTTGATTTCAAGAGTCTAATCAAGGTATTGAAGTACTGGAAGGATTACAGAGCAAAGGAAGTAATCATCTTGACAACATGGTGATAAAGCATACAAGCCATATATTCACAAGCTGTCATACAAACCATACATCGTTTTAGTACAAGCACTAAGCTAATACAAACGTGATGAAGATGATACATCCTTCAGAGGCACTCTGACTTCCTATACATTATTTATCTAAGCCTCTGGAACTTAGACACCTTGCTTACAATATACTAGGATACTACTACATCCTCACTAAGTAAGACCACAGGCGGTCTCACTCATCTCCATCTCCATAGTAATCCTCGTAAGAGTTACCCGCATATCCCGGTAGCTGGAGGTGACCATCGGAAAACACGGAGGCTTGTGGACCCTGATATCCATTTGGGCAAGGATGGGGCCTAGGTCCAGTGTAGGGTGGAAGCAAAGGACCACGGGGTGGAAAAATTCCTCCAATCTCGGGCCAAGCAACTCGAGAAGGCATCTGGGTCCTTACTGGATAGATCGCATTGTACTCCAGTGATCCCACGCTCACAAAGGGTGCCAAGAGCGTCAGTCCTCGGTACAGACGAACACGAGTAGCGTGGAGCTCAAAACGGAGAGCACGTGCATCATGATCTCTGTCACTAGCAAACCTAGAAGTCACCTGAAGTGCTGGATCCTCCGCAGAGTGATCTGAGTAGAGTCCGGTGTAATATCCCTCTTCTCCTGGAAGTGAAGCAGGGATATAGCGGAATGAAGTCTCTCTCAGCATGGTGGGCTCCTCTCTCAGCAGTGTAATACACGAATATGCAGCATCCTGCACAGCCATGTTATCGGTAACGCTGATGCCATGTCCAAAGTGGATAGGCAGGGTGACTCCAACGTGGTGCGGGTAGATCCGGACAATGCAGTGGAACTGCGTCTGGTTGAAGTCGTGGAACTGCTCCTCGATGGTGTACTCAGGGTACCATCGATATCCCACATAGGACATCATCTCGATCAACGTGGCGGGATGGCCACGCACACCGAGGCACCTGGTCAAACGAACAATCTGCCGAGGGGGAAGATCTGCCATCTGAAACAGAAAGGAGTTTTTAAATGCATCAGATTATGAGATAAACCTGGAATGACTCGGTCATCATAACGGCTGTAATTGTAAGAAATGACCATTTCATTCAATATGCAAACAGCACTTACATAATACGATGTAAGAAATCAGCATTATAACAATGCTAGGAAAACCTGACACAACTTTCCTACGGCTATAATGAAGCAATCAACGAGATGTGCTAAACAGACAGAGAAGAGCCTAGTCCTATCTTCCTGTAGAACAAGATGAGGGCGACTCAGAACTCTGAACGAAGGGGTAAGGAGAAAAATGAAGCCTTACGTTGTTCCCTTATATACCCAGAGTAACTATATAACTATAGCAAGCTAGACTCAACTTCGGCCAAGGCTACTAGTCCTACAGTCAGTCCTGCTCTGATACAAAGTCTGTCGGGACCCGGGGTTAGACTATGCAAGTACAGTTAAGTCATAGTCATATGGAGAGCCGAGAACCGCACCCACTTGTCTAAGCAGACAAGGCCAAGCACTGAACATTCTTGGAAAGCATCGTACGTGAGGGGCATCCCATCCAGGCCGGATGATCAACTGTGATGGGTCCTCATCGTCCGCACACAAGTCTAATGATATGGGTGGTGAACTCCCATATTCAAAGACAAGTCGCCTCAACCATACTATCGACTATCTCAAAACTCTTACATAGACTTACACCAGCCCGATCACTTAGTCGGGGTCTAGGGCGGGCTCGATCATACCACAAAGTGTGCACGAGACGGAGTCTCGGACAATCGCATCGCGATGCCACAAGCTGCGCACATCTAAGGGCCACTTGGTGTATGAAAGACCGCCAGCCAGAACACAACTAAGGTCTCGAAAACCCATACAAAGACATGCATGTTATAAACATACACGCAGCACACATGCCTTGTATGAACAGCAGGTACCATTGCAATTCTCTACAAAGTGTACATTTTATTTATAACTCTTATATAGTACACACAGAGATCGCATACATGTGATCCAACATTACAACATAAAGCGGAAGCAAATTATGTCTGAGTACAAACAAGTTTAACAAATTGGCTTAAGAAGCCTTATTCAACATAAAGCCCTCCATGAGGGAACCAGTCTGCTGACTGGGACTAGACTAGCTTAACTTCAGTCGTCCAGCTCGATGAAGAAGCCACCTTCGGGGTCAGTGGCATCATCTAAAACATAGATTAAGCAAACGTGAGTACAAAGGCGTACTCAGCAAGACTTACATAGGAGCTATACTACTCATGCACAGGTGTCAAGGTAAAGGAGGTGGGGTTCACTTGCAGAAAATGCCAGCTTTGACTTGGCTAATCCTGAACTACGAGTACCAGACTTGAGGTAAGAAGCGTACACGAGTCCACTACTTTCTCCAACCAATACACCACTATGGTGCCTTCCTCGACTTCCCCACGAGGAAGCACACCATAGCACTCACACTTATCTTGGTGTATTTTAGAAGTATCCGGTTCAAGTTATCTAATAATCAGGCTAAGCTTTCCAAGTAGTCCATAACCGAGGACGCGGCTATTCGAATAGTTTTGTTAACCTTGCAAGGGTGTACCGCTACACACACATGATCATCATTTACCGCCTTTGATCTCGACACCATTCAAGGGGTGCCAGCGAGGATGCTCACCACAACTGTTACCTCATAGCCTATCTAGTCCAAGAAAGCCGCCTACTTGGGTTGGCTACCACTATCGTGAACCCGGCCGGTTTACCGAAGTGGACCCAAGCGATGTGTGCGTGGTGCATAAGCCGGTGTCGGGTGAGCCGTTCTCTCACTTAGCATCCAGGCCACAAGCCTACCAGAACTCCGAACTACTGTGACATCTGGACATCGAAAGGGATGAGTTAATAGGTTGAGAGGGGTCAGTGAGCCCAATGTGTGGTTGTACTCTTCATCTTGGATCACCACGCAAGAACTCGGACTTAGGGCGGTGTTCAACGAGACAACCCACCGTGTACTCCTACACAGCCTCTCATCGTTCACCTTGTATTAGGGTCGATTCACCAACACTTTTCTACTCATCAACATGATCACTACCATCCCGACTCACATAACAGTAACAACATGGTATCATACTAAGCATGCAATAAGCGATAACAATTGCAGGGGCCATATGATATCATTCAACTCCTACAGTTGCTAGGATTGTGGTTTGTCTACTACTGTGACAAAATGATAGGCCATGCAAAGGAATGGGTTCATCTATGTGGTAGAATCGTAACATGGTGATCATCCTATAAAATTCATAAGCGAGGCATGAGAGGGAAGTGGGATTTTATCGACATGATCAATGGGGTTTTGCTTGCCTTGCTGACGAGGTTCGGGTTCTGGATCTTCAGCGAAGGGGGTGACCTCTTGCTCCGGTTCCACCTCTACTCGACAAACAAAGCACGAAGTAGCAATCAAATGAATGCAATGCTCAAGCACATGAATGAATGTTAAAGCTTGAAGTACAAGTTTTGATGTGTGAGGCAATTCCATTTAAGTGGAATATATTGCATTTAAAATGCAAATTCAAACTCCACATTTGAATTCAACATTATCCAAGTAATATATGATATGGTTTGATCATTTTGAATTATCTTCAAATGTGTATGATATGCCTCTGAGGTGTAAGTGAAATGTAGCATGTTGCCATGGTTCAAGTTGCCAAAATATTTGAATTAAATTTGATTTAATTCCATTTAAATCAAATAGCAAAAGCTACTGATCACATTTTAAATTCAACTCAAACAGAGTTGAAAGTTGCATATTTGGAAAGATAATTTTCTCCTGATCATTTTTCATATATTATTTGTCCAATTTGGAGTTAATATGAATTTTCTATGAATTTCCAAAGTTTGGGGTATTTTCTGGATTTTCTGGAATTATTTAAACCATTTTGATTTTCTGGAAATTCAATTAAATGATTTACTGCATCAGGCTGGCGTCAGGGGGGGGGGCTGACATGTGGGGCCACCCTGTCAGTGGCTGGGTTAACTTAACCCGTGGGTTAAATTAATCCAGTGGCTTAATTAAGCCACTGGGCCCACTGGTCAGTGACCCAGGGGTCACTAACTGGGTGATTAGTGGCTAACCCACCGGCGGCTTGACGCCGGCGACTGGAGCCACGGCGGCGACTCGCCGGAATGAGCTAGGGGCCACGGGAAGCCACGGGGAGGACACCATCTTGCTCCTGGAGGTCTCCCGCGTCTTCTGGAGGCAACAGGGGTTCGCGGGGTGCTCGGAATCGACGACGGCGACGACTCCGGCGGAAGCAGAACCACGGCGAGGTCGTAGACGACGCTACCGTGCACGGTTCGGGCTGAAATCACTCGCGTTCGAAAGCTACCATGCTCAGGAGCCAAACGCACGCGCTGGCTGAGTCGAAGGGGCACAGGGGCGACCTCGAGCTCATCCATGGCGGCGAAGTGCCTCGGCATCCATGGCGGATCCGGCTAGAGCGAGTAAAGGAGGGGGAAAGGTGAGGGTTTTCGTTCGCAAGCTCACCCTGAAACTGTCTGGAGTGGTGGCTTGCTCGGGGAGGCGCTGGAGTTGCCGGAATTCGAACTCGATCCACGGCGGCCGGCGATGAAGACGATGAAGTTCTCGAGCTTGGGGAGGCGTCCGGCTCCGATTCCTTCTGCAGTACGATGAAGACGACGACGGCGGAGCGATTGGACACCTTGGCTTGACTCCTTGACGTCGATGGCCACGAGTTCTTGCGACGGCGAGCGGCGGCGCTCTCGGGTGGAGGAAGAAATCGGCGAAGGAGGAGGAAGGAGTCGCGCTGGAGGGGAGGAATGGATCAGGACGGGAGAGAGGCGTCTCCAGGCGCGAGAAGGGGCCACGGGGAGGCTTGGAAGCTCTCGGCGGCGACGTGGCGTCCACGGCTGGCTCGGTGGCATTCCACCGAGCAGCTTGGAGGCGCGGGGTGGGGAAGAAGACTCCCCTGCCCCTGGTGGGCCGGCTGGGCTGGGTGGGTCGTCTTCGCCTAGGCGCCAGGTAAGTCTTTTTCCTATTCTGTTTAATCTTTCCTTTCTGTTTTTCTGTAATTTGTTCTGTTTAGCTAAAATAAATAGCTAAACATTTTATTAAATGCTGAAAACTTTTATGTGGCCTCATAAAAATATCAACTAGCCACTCATAAACTTTCAACATTTTTAAAATTCAAATGATTTGAATTTTAAATCAAAAGGCGGTATTTCATTAATTCCAAGGTACTGTTTGAATATTTGAAAAATCTATGAGCATGGGATGTGTCCCACATCACTTGATATGTGATCACACTCATTTATAAGACTTTTCAAAACTCTAACATGAATTTTTGGAAAATATTTTTATCTGGCCTTTTGAATTAATTCATCTGGGGGGTGTTCCTTCTCCCATTTGGATTTTGAATTTGATTTCCAAGATTTCTTTTGAAATTTTGACAGGATGCAAAGGCACTAGCTAACCCTAGCACATACCTAACAGAGGGTTCTGACATAGACACTATGATTTTTAGATATATATGCCGAGTTTTCGGATAAAGAGTCGATGATTGTCATCAAACTCCCCGATTCCCTTGAATAAGCAATATACATGCTCAGTACCAATAGAGGGGTAGATCTAGCCCCCAGGTCTCTGAGATACAATAATGCAAATGTATGCAAAATGTATGGTGCAAAAAATAAATGCCATGAAAAGTAAAGTGGAGTTTTATATGGCAGTAGCCGTTGCGACGGAAGTCGACTTAGTTGTATGTGGCGAGAGCCAGTGCGACAGAAGTCGACTTATGTATATTTTGATGGCGAAAGCCGGCTCGGCCAATGTTGGCTTATATATATATTGTGGCGAAAGCCAGTGCGACATATGTTGACTTAGTGAAGCGTACAGTAATGTTCAAGTGTAATATGGATGGAGTTGTGCGATGTTCCACAGCCTGGGAGTCTCCTCCATGCTTGTGCGCGTGTCCGCTTTCTCGCGTATATCCACTAGGTATTAGGATCCGTTTTACAGGTTCTTGCTGACCACAAACGTTCCTTCCCAAGGAGAGGATAACTTGTGCATTCCATCTCTCTTCTGTATGAGTCGAAGCACCAAATCACCTTCCTAGAAAGTCCGACTTTTGATGCAACGGCTATGGTAGCGTCGTAGCTCTTGTTGGTAGATAGCCGACTGAGCTGCAGCCAAATCTCGGTTTACATCGAGAATATCCAAGGCATCTTTTCTTGCTTTCTCATTTTCGGCTTCTATATAAGCAGTGACTCGAGGTGAGTCGTGACGTATGTCACTTGGGAGGACAACTTCCGCTCCATAGACTAGGAAGAAGGGCGTATAGCCTGTCGAACTATTGGGAGTCGTCCGGATGCTCCATAATACCGAGTTTAACTCCTCCTCCCAGCAACCCGACGTCCTTTTCAAAGGGACAACGAGTCGGGGTTTGATGCCTCGGAGCAACTCTTGGTTGCCTCTCTCGGCTTGTCCGTTGGACTGTGGGTGTGCCATTGATGCAAGGTCGAGTCGGATGTGCTTGTTCTGGCAGAATCGCTGCATAACCCCTTCTGATAGGTTAGAACCATTATCAGTGATGATGCTGTGGGGGTAGCCGAATCTGTATATGATTTTTTTCAATAATTTCAGTGTTGTCGCAGCATCACATTTTCTGACCGGCTCTGCTTCGACCCATTTGTTGAATTTATCAACTGCCACTAATATGTGGGTATTCTTGTTGGCCGAACGTTTGAAAGGTCCCACCATCTCAAGTCCCCATACTGCAAAGGGGCAGGTAATAGGTATCATCCTGAGTTCTTGAGCCGGCACGTGAGCTTGTTTTGCATAGCGCTGACATCCATCACATTTTTAAACTATGTCCTCTGCATCCGCATGAGCTGTGAGCTAGTAGAAGTCGTGTCGAAAGGTTTTAGCTATAAGCGAACGAGAGCCGGCGTGGTGTCCGCAATCACCAGAGTGTATTTCATTGAGTATGGCTCTACTCTACCTTCTTCTGGTGAGACACATCTCTGAAAACATCTGCGGCACTTCGCCGATGTAACTCACCGTTGATGAGTACAAAGGATTGGTTTCTCCTGACGATTTGTCTGGCGAACATCTCATCTTGAGGAAGGATTCGTCGAGTCTTGTAATCCAAGTAGGGTACGACCCATGAGGGTGTATCATGAATTTCACTAACCAAAGCCGGCTCTGGGTCCGGCTCTGCTATGTCTTGCTCTCTTGGTGGTTGTACAGACGGATTTGTTAGGACATCTAGGAATATGTTTGGAGGGACCGGCTTTCGCTGAGAGCCGAGTCAGGAGAGGGCATTTGCTGCTTCGTTTTCCCTGCGATCCACGTGATCCACCTGGTATCCAACAAAAAATCCGGCTTGTCTTTGCACTTCTCGTCTATAAGCTGCCATTATGGGATTTTTGGAATCCCATTTTCCTGACACTTGTTGAGAAATGAGATCAGAGTCGCCATAGCATTGGATCCAACTTATGTTCATCTCACGAGCTAGCCATAGTACATGAAGCAAGGCTTCATATTCTGCTACATTGTTGGTACAGGTGAACTGCAACTATAGAACATAGCAGAATTTCTCCCCTTTAGGTGAGGTAAGAACTACGCCGACTCCTGACCCTTGGAGCTGCCGACCTCCATCGAAGTGCATCGTCCAATATTTGGTGACTGATTTATCTGGAGATGTTTGGATTTCTGTCCAGTCATTGATGAAGTCGGCTAACGCCTGGGACTTGATGGCCGTTTGCGGCTTGTATTTGATGTGATAAGACCCCAACTCTATGGCCCATTTTGCAATCCTTCCTGTTGCTTCTCGGTTTTGGATGATATCTGCAAGTGGTGCTGAGCTGGACACAGTTACGGAGTGCTCCTGAAAGTAGTGCTTGAGTTTCCTACTCGCCATGAAGACACCAAGAACCAATTTCTGCCAGTGAGGGTAACATTGTTTTGATAAGGTCAAAACCTCACTAACGTAATAAACTGGCCTTTGTACAGGGTGTTCCTTGCCGGCTTCCATACGCTCAACAACAACCACAGCGTTGACCGCTCGATTATTGGCTGCGATGTAAAGTAACATAGGTTCTTTAGGCTTGGGAGCCGCCAAGATTGGAGCCTGGGATAGTTGCTTCTTCAATGACTCTAGGGCCCGATCGGCTTCGTCATCCCAGACAAATGTTTCTAATTTCCTCAGAAGTCGATATAAGGGGATTGCCTTTTCACCAATTCGGCTTATGAACCGGCTCAGAGCGGCTACGCATCCTGTGAGTCGTTGGACTCCCTTTACTGAGGCCGGCTTCTAAAGAGTCATGACAGCGTTTATTTTCTCTGGGTTTGCCTCGATACCTCTCTCTGATACTATGTATCCAAGGAGTTTACCTGTAGGTACCCCAAAGGTGCACTTGGCTGGGTTTAGCTTCATCTGGTACTTGTGCAGATTTTTGAAGGTTTCCATCAAGTCGCTGATGAGTGAGTCGGCCAATTGGGACTTGATCACTATATCATCCACATAAACATGCACGTTGCTCCCGATCTGCTCTTTTAGGAAGCTCTGCACCGTTCACTGATATGTGGCTCCTGCATTCTTAAGTCCAAAGGGCATAGAAGTGTAACAGTAGATCCCGAAGGGGTTGATGAAAGCCGTTTTCTCTTGATCTTCAAGGGCCATCCTGATCTGGTGATAACCAGAGTAGGTGTCAAGGAAACAGAGGAGCTCACATCCCGCAATCGAGTCTATGATTTGGTCAATACGAGGCAGCGGGAAGGGATCCTTCGGGCAGGCTTTATTTAAGTCTGTGTAGTCAATGCACATGCGCCAGGTCCCGTTCTTTTTCAAAATGATGACCGGGTTTGTGAGCCATTCTGGATAGAAGACTTCCATGATGAACCCGGCGGCAAGGAGCCGGGCTATCTCTTCCCCAATAGCGTTTCTCCTCTCGTCATTGAAACGACGGAGGAATTGCTTGACCAGCTTCAGCTTTGGATCTATATTTAGGTGGTGCTTAGCGATTTCCCTCGGGACTCCTGGCATATCAGATGGTTTCCAGGCGAACATGTCCCGATTCTCATGGAGGAACTCGATGAGCGTGCTTTCCTATTTGTCAGATAGATCCGTCCTGATGATGAACTGCTCCGAAGAGTCGCCAGGGACAAAGTGGACTTTTTTGTATCCTGAGCCGGTTGGGACTTGGGGTTGTTGTCTGGAGTTGGTTTCTTCAGGATTGTGGGATCTGCCGGGTCTACCTTTTCTTTGTATACTGATAAGTGCTCTTTGGCACGTGTCGACTCGGCAAATTTGACGTGTTGTTCGTCACATTCCACTGCCCTGGACTGACTTCCATCGACGGTGATTGGGCCATTAGGACCTGGCATCTTTAGTTTTAGGTAGACATAACATGGCCGAGCCATAAATTTGGCGTAAGCCGGTCTGCCCAAAATGGCGTGATATGGGCTCTCGAGTTTTACCACTTCAAAGGGGATGAGCTCGGAGCAGAAATTCTCAGTGTTTCCAAAAGCCGTCTCTAGGTGAATTTTGCCTATCAGACGCGCCGACTTTCCTGGGACTATTCCATGGAAAACGGTGTTAGAGGGTTGCAGCTGTTTTTGGGTTAGCCTCGTCCTGCGGAAGCTATCGTAGTGGAGGATGTTGATGCTGCTTCCTCCGTCCATGAGTACTTTGTCAAGTGTATATCGTCCAATTTGTGTAGAGACTACTATATCCAGGGCCCCTGGGTTCTCTACCACCGGGGGGTGGTCATCTCTTGTCCAAGTGATTGGCTGTTCTGACCAATTGAGCCATCTAGGCCAAGCCGGCTCTATAGTCACAGCCATAGCGGCTCTCCGTTGCAGCTTTCTATCCCTTCTGCAACTGCTGGTGGTGAAAACGTGATATGATGCACGGTCATGAAGTTGTTTCGGGTTTGCTTGGAATCCAGCAATCCCGGACTGATTTTGCTGGGTTCCTCCTCCGGGTCCTTGGTGTTGAGGCATTGTGCCGGCTCCTTGGAAGCCAGGATTCTGGTTGTTGCTGTTCTGGACGGCTCCTCCACCTGCCCCGGGAGGTCCCTGGTTCCCACGTCGTGCAAACTCTTTCATGAAATAGAAATCTTCCCAGGTGTGATTGGCTGGGAGACCAGGTTTACTATGTGTAACAGCCCACATATAATGCCCATATGATACACCATGTTTTGTACCTTGTCTGTTCAACTTGTAACTCCTCATGGTGGATGTTCATGACTTTGCATGTGATGATTTTGAATTACATTGGGATTGGAGTTCTTTTGCTTTGTGATCAAAGGTGATCAATGTAGTTCAAGTGACATGATCTTGAAATTGTTCTGATTGCATGTCACCTCCCCTCAACCTCATCTTTGGCCTAGCCAATTCTTTGCCTTGCCAAGGGTTCTTGCCTTTTCAAATCTGTTTTTTTACAACATTCAAAACAGTGACCCCTAGTTCAAATGATTTTGAATTCTTAAAGGAGCCACATTTTTGTTGTTGCCAAAAGTTGGTCAAACCAATTTTGAAAACTCCAGAATAATGCAAGGGTTAAGATTTGGAGCTCATGGATTTTTTTTCTCCTTGTGTTTTCTTCTCTAGAATTCCCAATGCACCTTTTCTATTTATATTTAAATAGAAAATGGTACTGTTTGCCTTAGTGGAATTTTTCCTTGCATCCAAAAGTTGCCCAGCCATTTTTGGATGATCAATCATGTGGTAAGGGGTATGTAAAAATGCTGTGATATATTTTTATGTTTCTCCTTACCTTTTCTTTTCTTTTTTTGCTTGCTGTTCTTTTTTTATTAATGAACAGAAGGGCTTGCCCTTTTCCTTCTACCCCTTTCGGCATAGCCCACCTGGGCCTGGCCGTTTCGGCCCAGCAAGAGGAGCCAAGCGTCCTTCTTTTTTTCCTTCTTCCTGACCACCGGGCCCTCTTGCCAGCGTCTTCTTCCCCACCTTTTTCCCCCTCCTTTTCCCGTCGTCAGAGCAGGACGGAGAGGAGCTCGGCGTGGAGCCCCTCCGCAGCCTCCCCTCCTCGCCCCTTTATAAGCAGCGCTCCCCCTCGGGAACCCTAGCCACTTCCCCCTCCTCTTCTCCTCCTCCGCCGCCGCCATGGGAGGAATTGGAGCCCCCTGTTCCGCCGGTATGGACTCAAATCGGCCTTCGCTCCGTCACGACCTTGGCCATGCGATCGCCTGCACGCTCTAGTGACCCTCCTCGTTTCGTTTTCCTCCGCGCAGGTCAGTGTTAGGCGTCGCGCAGCGCTCGAGCCGTCTTCCTCCCCGTCGAGACGTCGTCTTCCTCGTCGACGACTACGGCAGCTCCGTCCGCCTCGTCGTGTCCGAGCTCGTCCCCGTCCTCCCCTTGGTGATCAACCGTACCCACTTTTCTAAGCAGACAAGGCATAGCACAGAACGTTCTCGGTAAGCATCGAACGTGAGGGGCATCCCATCCAGGCCGGATGATCATCTGAGATGGGTCCTCATCGTCCGCTCACAAGTCTAGATGCTTATGGGTGGTGAATCCCATACTCATAAACAAGTCGCCTCAACCATGTTATCGATTGAATCCTAACTCTTACATAGACTTACTCCAGCCCGATCACTTAGTCGGGGTCTAGGGCGGGATCGATCATACAACAAAGTGTGCACGTGACAGAGTCACGAGCAATCGCATCGCGATGCCCCAAGCTGCGCACATCTAAGGGCCACTTGGTGTATAAAAGACCGCCAGCCAGATCACAACTAAGGTCTCGAAAACGCATACTAAGCCATGCATGTTATAATCATACACGCAGCACACATGCCTAGTATGAACAGCAGGTATCATCACATAACTCTACAAAGTATATCTGTATTGACTTATACATAGAGCATACAAAGATCACATGTCTGTGATCAACATTATATCATACAACGGAAGCAAATTAGGTCTGAGTACAGGCAATATTAACAAATGGCTTAGAGAAGCCTTGTACAACAAACATGCCCTTCCACGAGGGACCAGACTGCTGTCTGGGACTATGCTAACTTAGTCAAAGTCGAGCTTCAAGAAGGTGACTCCATCGGGGTCCGGGTTCTCATCTAAAACATATAATAAGCAAACGTGAGTACAAAGTCGTACTCCGCAAGACTTACATCAGAACTACACTACTCATGCTCAAGTATCAAGGTAAAGGAGGTGGGGTTCAACATGCAGAAGTGCCAGCTTTAACTTGACTAGTCCTGAACTACGAGTACCAGACTTGAGGTAAGAAGCGTACACGAGTCCACTACAAAGTCTCCAACCAATACACCACTATGGATACTTGCTCGACTTCCCCACGAGAAAGCACGCCATAGCACTCACGCTTATCTTGCGAGTTTTATAAGTATCCATTCAAGTTGTCTATTATCAAGTAACGGTTTCCAAGTAGTCCATAACCGCAGACACGACTATTCGAATAGTTCATTAACCCTGCAGGGGTGTACATCTTCACACGCGTGTCATGACTTATCTCCTCGTTCTTGTCACCCTTCAAGCGGGTGTCGGACGTGGATGAAACCAAGGCACTACCCTCACATCACCTCCTATAATCCAGGAGTCGACTACCTGAGTTTGTCACCGCTCGAGAGTTCGGCCGGTTCCACGAAATGGACTCAGATAATGCAAGGGACCGAGACGCCACCCTTGATAGATGGTTTCACTGCCTCACAGGTCCACCCACATATCTATAGTTAGGTCAAATGGAAAGCCCGAATCTAGTGTGACTCCTGGACCGGATCGGGTACGTAAAGAGGCCAAACGGGGCTCCCATAAACCCTACATGTGGTCATACTCTTTGTCTTGGATCAAAAAACAGGAACTTGGGGCCTAGGGTAGTGTTCAACGAGACAACCCACTGTGTACTCCTACATAGCCTCTCATCGTTCACCTTTGTTTAGGGTGGATTCACCAACACGTTATCATCAGCATCACTGTGTTCATTCCATCCCGACTCACAATCATAACATCCTCATTGTATCACTAAGCAACAATAAGCAGTAACAGTTGCAGGGGCCACATGCTCATCATTCAACTCCTAAATCTGCTAGGATTGTGGTTTGCTTAATACGGTGACAAAATGATAGGTCATGCATCGGAATGGGTTCAACTATGCGAAAGAACGTGTCTCGGTGATCTCCTAAACATGCATAAGCGAGACTGAGAGGGAATTGGGATTTCATAGACATGATCAATGGGGTTTGCTTGCCTTGCTGACGAGGTTCAGTATCGGGTTCTTCAACGAAGGGGGTGGCCTCCGGTTCCGGTTCCACTTCTATTAGCAACATGACAATCATAGGATCAAAATAAATTACAATGCACAATCACATGAATAAGATTGCAATGGTGATGTTCATGGTTGAAATGTGGGTAAAATTCCATTTAAAAGAAGTGGAATGCAAAATCATTTGCAAATTCACTCCAAATTTGAATTCAAAATGACTCCATATGCATGTTTGCTACTGTTCACCCATTTTAAAATGGTCAAACATAGAAACAAAGTGCATATTCTTAATCCTTGCATTTTTATGATAATGTTTCATATATTATTTATTAAATTTGGAGTTAATATGAATTTTCTATGATTTTTGGAAGTTTATACTATTTTCTGGAATTTCTGAAATCTTTTAATTCATAAATGATTTATTGCGTCACTGTGACGCAGGGATGACGTCAGGGGGGGCTGACCTGTGGGCTCCACTGTCAGTGTCACAGGGGGTTAACCCCTCTCTGTTTAATTAAATTTTTGATTAATTAGAGGGGGCTGGCCCCACCTGTCAGTGGCCTAAGGCCAACTAATCAGTGGGTTAGCGCCCCTAATTACAGGCCACGCCGGAGAGGAGGCCGCCGGTGACCTCAAACCACGGCGGAGCCCACTGGAGAGGGGCTCACCGGGCACTGGAGGCCACGGGAGGGGCACCGAAACGTGCCCCGTGCACGTGCGCGTCTCGGGGTGTACTGGGGCAGCCAAGGGAGGGCCGGGAGCTTGCCGTGGAGCAACGAGCGCGGCGGCCAGAGCTCGGCTCCAAGGGGGAATCGGCTACGGGGAGTGGGACGAGGCGTGGATAGGAGAAAACTGCGCGCGAGCTCACCAGAAAAACGTTGGTGGAGGCGCCGGAGTCGAAGGAGTTTCATTGGGGACGAATTCGCCGGAGAGATGCCTCGGCGGCCGGCGGCAAATCGGCGACGCGTGCGTCGTCTACTAGGCTCCCGCGCTCGGGATCTTCATCAAGGCGGTGCTTCTCATCATCGCACACCTTCCAGACATGGCGGCTAGGGCAGAGGAGCATGGTGGCCACGTCTTCTCGCAGGGGTGGCCGGCGGTGAGCTGCGGGTCGCGCGGGGAACGACGGGATTCAGAGGGGAATGGCCTGGGAGAGAGAGGGAAATGGGAGAGGGCGCCCAGAGGCTTCTTGTGGCGACGTGTTGAGGCCAGGGGAGGCCCGTGGCAAGCAGGAGGTGGCCGCCATCAGGCGTCGACGGCGGCCTCGGTGCCTTCCTTCTGGCACGGGGAGGAGGACGACCATGCCCTCCTAGTGGGCTGGGCTGGCTGGTTCAGCAAGTTGGGCCAGATGGCCAGGGGTCCCCTTTTCTATTTCTTTGTTCTTTTCTTTTTCTGTTATTCTGTTGTGCCTAGAAATAAATAGTTAGGCAATTTTGTAAAATGCCCAAACATTTTTATAAACCGTAGGTGACCAGTAGCTAGTCACATTTAGGATTTGGGAATTTTTGAAATTCAATTATTTGAATTTCAAATCAAATAGGGGTTCTTTTAATTTTCCAAGGAACTATTTCAAAATTAGAAAATTCCATGAGAATGGGATTGATCCCAAACCATTATTAAAATGATCAGCATCATTTATAAGAATTTTCCAAATATTCAAATGATTTTTGGAAAAAGATTTTTATCTGGCCATTTGAATTAATTTCTCAGGGCTTTCTGCTTCCCCATTTTTGAATTTCATTTGAATTTTTGCATGATGCAAAGGGCACAAACAAACCCTAGCACTTACCCTAGTTGGGGTTCTGACAACTCGCCCCCACTCAAAAGAATCTCCTCCCGAGATTCAGAAGTCGTCGGGAGGAAGGTGGGGTACTCGGCACGGAGGCGGTCTTCTCTTTCCCACGTTGCTTCTTTCTCGGAGTGATGTGACCATTGCACTTTGAGGAACTTGATCTTCTGACGACGAGTGACACGTTCTGCTGAATCAAGAATACGAACAGGGTACTCTCGATAAGAAAGTTCATCTTGGAGATCAAGCGTTTCATGTTCGACTTCGCAGATGGGGTCCTTGAAGCAACGCCCGAGTTGTGACACATGGAATACATTATGTACTCGGGAAAGGTGCGGAGGTAGTTCAAGTTGGTAGGAAACTTCTCCACGTTTAGAGAGAATGCGGATATGTCCGATGTAACGTGGGGCCAACTTGCCTTTGATACCGAATCTTTGGGTTCCCTTCAAAGGAGTAACCCGAAGGTAAGCCTTTTCATCAAGATTGTAGCTCTCTTCCCTATGATGACGATCATAGTAGTTTTTCTGACGAGATTGAGCGGCTTTCAATCGATCACGAACAATGCGAACTTGCTCTTCTGCTTCCTTGATCATATCCGGTCCAAAGAGTTGTCTTTCACCGGTTTCTGACCAGTTTAGGGGTGTTCGACATCGTCGGCCATAGAGGAATTCAAAGGGAGCCATGTTCAGACTAGATTGATAGCTATTGTTATAAGCAAATTCGGCGAATGGAAGAGATTTCTCCCAATTCTTTCTGAAAGAAATAACACAAGCTCTGAGCATGTCTTCCAAGATTTGATTAACCCTTTCAACTTGACCGCTAGATTGAGGGTGGAAAGTTGTACTAAAGGAGAGATGAGTTCCCATAGCATTTTGAAAACTTTCCCAAAATCTAGAGGTGAAAAGGCTACCACGATCAAGATTGATTACCAAAGGAACACCGTGAACAGACACAATTCTAGAGACATACAAGTCCGCTAACAGGCTAGCAGTTATAGACTCGCGAACAGGAAGAAAGTGAGAAATTTTGGAAAGTCGGTCAATGACCACGAAGATGGCATCATTTCCTTTCTGGGTTTTTGGAAAGCCGGTGATGAAGTACATACCGACCTTGTCCCATTTCCACTCGGGAATAGACAATGGTTGAAGAGTGCCAGCAGGTCTTTGGTGTTCTGCCTTAATGCGACGACAAACATCACATTCGGCAACAAATTGTGCAATGTCTCTCTTCATTTGGGTCCAACAAAATCTCTGGCGTAGATCTCGGTACATTTTCGTGCTACCGGGATGAATGGAGAGGGGAGTGTCATGAGCTTCCTTAAGGATCAGTTGGTTTAGGTCTTCATTTTCAGGAACTACTAAACGATTTTCAAAGAATATCGTTCCTTGATCATTTGCAGAGAAACATTTAGCAACTCCGCTAACAATGTTCTGCTTGATCTCTTGAATACCACTATCTTGTTTCTTGGCGGCTATGATTTGATCCTCAAGGGTTGGTTTCACCACCAAGTTGAAAAGAGACCCACGAGGAATTATCTCAAGATTGAGCTTGCAAAATTCCTCATGAAGAAGTGGTTGATACTGTTGTAGCATGAGGTTGTTACAATACGACTTACGACTTAGTGCATCAGCCATGACATTGGCTTTGCCTGGAGTGTAAGAAATTCCTAAGTCATAATCTTTTATCAACTCTATCCAGCGTCTTTGCCTGAGATTAAGATCTGGCTGGGTGAATATGTATTTAAGGCTTTGGTGATCAGAATAGATCTCACAACGATTATCAAGGAGGTAATGTCGCCAAGTCTTCAGGGCATGAACTACGGCAGCGAGTTCAAGATCATGGGTTGGATAGTTCTCTTCATGTGGCCGCAACTGGCGTGAAGCATAAGCTACCACATGTCTATCTTGCATAAGTATGCATCCTAACCCTTGCCCTGAAGCATCACAATAGATCTCGAAATCCCTTTTGGTGTCTGGAGGCACAAGTACGGGTGCAGAAGTCAATCTTCTTTTTAGCTCTTGAAAGCTTTCCTCGCACTTGGGGGTCCATTGGAATTTCTTATCTTTCTTGAGGAGTTCAGTAAGAGGCTTTCCAACTTTAGAAAAGTTCTCGACGAAGCGGCGGCAATAGCTTGCTAGGCCGAGAAAACTCCTAACTTGCTTAACCGATTCAGGTGGAGTCCAGTCAAGGACGGTCTGAACTATCTCGAGATTGACTGCAACACCTTTCGCAGAAATCACGTGGCCTAAGTAGGTCACTTCTGGTAGCCAAAATTCACACTTGGAGAACTTGCCATAAAGGCGGTGCTCTCTAAGTTTCATCAATACCAACCTAAGATGTTCTGCGTGCTCTTCTTCGTTCTTCGAGTAGATGAGAATGTCATCAAGATAAACCACAACAAATTTGTCTAGGTACTCCATGAAGATCGAATTCATTAAGCGCGAGAATGTGGCGGGGGCATTGGTTAAACCGAAGGACATGACTGTAAGGCCCGATATGCGGTACTGTTCCAGATCTAGGTGTTTCCACCCAGATCCAGGGACGAAGCACATATCGGTCCCACCGCGACATATGACATAGCCATATGCCCCGGATTTCCAACATGATATCACAACATTACAGATACAAGGATACATCATCTCATACAATCGGCATACAACTGCCTCAAATATAATACAACAGCGGAAGATACATGTCTGAGTACAGACTACAAGCAAATGCCTACTGGCAAAGAGAAAAGCATCGATCCCATAACCACACGGGTCCAAGCCCTCCGCCGGGATCCGCCTACCTAGTCGTCGTCGAGTCTCCTCGTGAAACGTCGATCACCATACCTGTTGTCGAGCAAGAACCCTGAAAAGAGTTTGGGGGTATTATCATGAGTACAGAGGTACTCAGCATCCAACTGTAGTGTTCATCTGACCCAGCAAGGACTTCATCACTCGTCATTCTAGGAAAACTAGTAGTTTACGGTAAGGAAGGGGTAAGTGGTGAGGTTGCTGCCGCACTAGCATTTATGAAGTGGCTAACGATCTAGAGAGTAAGATAAGAAGCCAAGAATTCGATAAGGAATCGCCTCCAACAAGTCTTGCTATCCACCTACTACGCAAACATAACACCTATCCTATCCTTGTCCTCCTCTTCGCATCCCGACGAAGAAGAAGAAGTCAAGGCACACACACGTTGATCAAGTTGTATTAAGATTATCTCAGTTGTTGTTGTCTATGAACAAGGAGTAGGTCTCAAGTCGTCCATAACCGTGGACACGGCTTCTCGAAAAGATTTAACCCTGCAGGGGTGTACCAACTGCCCATTACGAGGCTCCGCACGCACGTCCATCACTCTCCGTTTCTACCCATCATAGGAAACCATTTTATGATTTAGTTCCAAGAGATCCGAAACGACAATTCCCTCTAGCTAACAACGAACAAATCCGGGTGGCCCCCGGGGAGTCGACACCCAATCCAAAAGCTGGCCACGCTCTCGGATCGGACTCTTCCGTCTGGCCAAGATCGAGGTAACTGATCCCCTCACATGTGGGCAGGCCTCTAGCTCACCAGGTGTGGACCTGCAGAGGAACTATGTCTCCCCTGGCCCGGGTTGTTTTAAAGAATATCTGCTAGGAGCGACCCGACAAGATATATATGCATGTTTTCAAATGGTAAATCAGCTTGGGCCACCACTAGAAATGTTTGAAGCTAGATAGGTAAGAAAAGGGGACCCCATAAAATCCCACACGCGGTTAGGCACGCTCAGTCTTAAAACCAATACCCGGAACTCGGATCCTAGGTGACTCGAATGGAACAAAGCGTCGGGGCGGGATAGCCTAGACCTTCCATCCTTCGTCGAATATAGTCAACATTATAATAATCATATCATCAACAAATATATAATAATCAGGTGATATCCCAACCCAAAGAGTAACACGGTAACATCGTAGCATCCTAAGCATGCATACTAAGCAGGGGATGAGCAACGAGCAATAGTAACATAGCAGTACATGGTTTGCTGGGAAGGGACATGGCTTTATCAGTTTAAAAGAGGCTGTAAACATGTGGTAGGATCAAACAGCGAAGCTAACCTAGACTAGCATGCAAACCGCTGGTTGAAATAGAATGGATCATAAGTAATGCATAGTCCTTTCCTGTTGATAAGTCGGGTTCTGAAGGTGTAGTCGATCACACGCTCGCATTGTCTCCGAGAGGTACCCGCGGAAGCACACAAGACGGTAAACACTGGAAAGAAATCAACGGTGCACCACTATTACTACGGAGAAAACACGAGAAAGCATCAACAAGAAGCAACACGAGACATCGCACCTACCGTCGAGAGCGGTTACTAACGATTTAAGTGGAGTACTCATCACACACGACGATACCGCACATTTACGGTGGTTCAAGTTGTTTAGCTACAGGTGATCAAACAACGGTTATTAACATGGCAAAGCACAGAAGCATGGCAAGAGGTGAAGCATAAATAAACTACCTAAGCTAGTCAATTTAAGTGGGGTGAAATCCTAGACATGCAAACTATTGCGGACCCCACGATATTTATTGCATTTGGTACTGATTTTCCCCTAAACATATTTTATTATTTTTATTAGCAAGCAAGAACAGCAAAAACACAACCTACATGCAATTCTAATCAAGTTACATATAAAGAACATTTTAATCCGAGCAACAGATGAAAAGTTACAGCAGTTACAGTTATAGTGGCAAGAAGTGTAATTAGCAGTCAAACAGCATGTAAACAAGGTCAAACATGGCAAACAAGCACAAATTATTAATCTACACGCAAAACGGAGCAACTTTCATATTTTACGCGTCGCAATCGGAGCTACGGTTAAAAAGTTACGGCACTGCAAAAATTACAACTAAAACTGCCTACATAAATAAAAACAACTAGCAGAAACAAAAAACTAACTGGGCCAAAATCTACTCCTATTGGGCCCAACAGAGAAAAAAAAACAAAACTAACTAAAAAAAGAAAAAAAGGGGGGGGGCAGCCTCACTGTTGGGCTCGGCCCATCTGGCCTGGGAGGCCTGGCGGCTGGACTGGGCCTTGGGCTGCTTGCAGGCTAGCGCGGCCCACCTGGCGGCTGGCTGCCCGATCACGAGCTCACTCCCGAGCGGGACGCGGTGGCTGCTGCGGCGGCCTGCGACGTGGTGTGGTGGCCGGCCGGCGGCGCTCCGACCAGCACTTGGAGGCGCGGAGGGGAGGCCGGCGTGGCCGTGCGAGTCCGGCGGAGGGCGGCGCGGTTCGAGGGGCCAGGCGGCGCGAGGTCCTTCACACCGGCGTCCATGGCATCCCAGGAAAGCTTCGGCTCGGCCTTGGCATGGTGCGGCGGCCGCCTGCAGGTCCTGCGAGGAGGAGATGGGGAAAGGGTGAGGCGGAGGAGAACCGAGAGGAGGAACGGGGGAAGCAGGCGAACGGGTGCGGCGGCGCGACCTCCGGCGACCGGAGTGGAGGCGGCGGCTCCACGGGAGGAGGAGTGGGAGGCGGCTCCCAGATGGGCTCGGGCGGGCCTGGCGGCGGCGGTTGCGGGCCCGCACGGCCCGGGGCGCGGTTGGTGGCTGCTGTGGGGATCTGGGGGTGACGTGGCTAAGATCTGAGCCGTTGTATCTCAGATCTGACGGCTCAGATCAGAGGAAGGCTAGGGTTTCGGGGATCTGGAGGATTTGGAGGCAAATTTGGGGCAAAGCGGAGGGGGGTGGCTGCAAATTTCACATAGGGAAACCCTAATTGGGTGTGGGAGGCTGGTGGTCTTTATATAGGGCTGGTTGGCTGGCCAGATGACGCAAACGGCCTCGGTACCCCTCTCGCGTGTCCAGTGACCGCGTTCGTGACCGCCGAGACTCCGTACGGACTCCGATTCCGACGAAATCTCGAACCACGCGCTCAGCGCGTCGAGCCTGAGGCGTTCACCTCGCGCTGGAACCGTTCCGAAAACACTTTCCGGGGCGCTATAAAAATATCCCGTCTAATTATTAAACGGGGTTTTTCTTTCCGTTGGCTGCGGCTGGTCTCGTGCGGTTTTCGCGACGGTGATCGGGTGAAACCCGGTGTCGCAAGGTCGAGTGTCAGGGTGGCACGGGTCGGTCTCCGTCCGATACGAGATAAGAGAGGGAAAATAATCGCCGATCAATAAATCGGGGATGCAAACACCGCAAACAAATCAGGCAATCAATCAATTCACACAAAAAACAAAATTTTTAATTTTTGTGAAAACTGGGCTGTTACAATGACGGTATACTCGTAATGACCATATCGAGTAGTGAAAGCCGTCTTGGGAATGTCCTCATTTCGGATTTTGATTTGATGATAGCCTAATCTCAAATCCATCTTGGAGAAGTCAGAGGATCCTGCAAGTTGATCATAAAGATCATTGATCCTGGGCAGTGGGTACTTGTTCTTTATCGTCGCTAGATTTAGCGGGCGATAGTCTACGCACATCCTTTTTGTTCCATCTTTCTTCGTTACGAAGAGAACGGGGCAACCCCATGGCGATGAGCAAGGGTGGATGAAGCCTTTTGCCAACGAAGCATCAAGTTGGGTTTTTAGCTCAGCTAACTCATGTGGGGCCATTCTATATGGGCGTCTGGAAATTGGGGTTGTGCCTGGTATAAGATCCACTATGAATTCTACACATCTGTCGGGTGGCATTCCCGGCAGTTCTTCAGGAAAGACATCCGGGAAGTCACGAACCACCGGAATATCTTCAAGATTAGGAAGTGGAAGCACATTCAAAGTATGCATCTGGATTCTAGAGCTGGGTGATGTGTAGTCAATGATCTGGCCTGAAGGATGGGTGAGTTTAACTGATTTGGCTTTACAATCAAGGAAAGCATTCTTCCTTGATAACCAATCCATTCCTAGGATGACATCAATGTCTGAAGACTTGAGGGCAATAAGAGAGGCAAGGAATACTAAACCCTCAATTGCAATTTGATTACCATGGCTTACTCTATTAGTTTGCCATTTGGAACCAGGAGTTTGAATGATCATTGGAGAAAACATTTCTTCAAAAGAAAATCCATGCCGAAGTGCATAACTCTCCGACATGAATGAATGAGAAGCTACTGGATCGAAAAGAACGGAGGCGGGAACATGATTGACTGGGAGTGTACCAAGAATGACGTCAGAAGCATCAGTGGCTTCCTCAACGGAGATTTGGTTCACACAACCACTACTAGTGGATGAAGGCTTTTTTAGAAAGGCTTTGGTAGTTGATTTCTTTGGAGGCTTGGGTCGACCATGACGTGGTGCCATCAAGACCTGAGGGCATTGACGATAGTAATGGCCTGGAAGACCACACTTAAAGCATACCCTGTCTGAATTGTTGGGAGTGGGATTACTTGATTGCACACTATCATTACTGGGAGGAACAATGTGTTGAGGTGGATGGCATATATTGGATGGTGGTCTCTGAAGAAATTTTTGAGGTATGGCTCTAGTTGGAATCCAAATTCTGCGTTTCTGAGGGGATGAACTAGAAGAAGGAGCAAGCTCAAGAGCATGCTTGCGAGACTCTTCAAACACTTTATTGCCATGCTCAGCTCTGAAGGATCTGTTGACGAAATCCTCAAAGGTGGAAAATTCAAGGAGGTTGAGATCATGGCGAAGGATAGGGCTAAGTCCCTTACGGAACCTTGCCTGATTTCTGGCATCGGTGGTGATCTCATCTTGGGCATATCGAGCAAGACGGTTGAACTCTCTCACATACTCATGAATGGACATCTCTCCTTGAGTCAGATTGCAGAACTCTTCCTTCTTGCGCTCCATCAACTCATCCAGAATGTGGTACCCTCGAAAGGCAACACAGAACTCCTGCCAAGTCACTAGGTGACCATCTGGCTGCATAGCAACATAGTTCTCCCACCATTGAAGAGCAGCACCTTCCAGAAAGTATGCCGCGAATATAACTCGATCATCGGGAGCAACATGTGCAGTACCAAGCTTACGCTCGATGGAACGGAGCCAATCATCAGCTTCAAGGGGCTCAGAAGAACATCGGAATACCGGTGGCTTGAGGAGGATGAAGTCTTGAATGCTCACAACCACATTGCAATGACGCGAGGTATTCTGCTTGATGAGCTCCAGAAGGCGTTTTTGGTCACGTTGATTCTTCTCAGCTTCCATCATGATTTCCGCCGCAGAAGGCGGTGGTAGAGGTTCATCATCATTTCGATTCCGAACACGGTCTCGATTCCGACGAAAAGCACTACGAGTTCCACCTGACATCCTGTGTGATAAAAATCAACAATCAGAACAGGTTGAAAGATGGATTCAAGGATAACAAGACATGATGAAGGCGGAAAAGATTATAATGCGAAGTCAATGATTCATAGAAACACGGGATAAATCCGGCAGCATAACGGCTACACCGGGATGGAAAACAAGACAACCTCGAGTAGATTGGACAGAACTTCCTCAAGGAACTCAAAACACGGAGACTCTGGACGACCACAACAATCCTACGGCTACAAGGAAGCACTCAACGAGATGTTCTAGTCAGACATAGATGATCCTAGTCCTATCATCCCGTAGAAAAGATAAGGGTGACCCAGAACTCAGATCGATGAGGGTAAGGAGAAAAATAAGCCTTACGTTGTTCCCTTATACCTAGAGTAACTATATAACTATAGAATGCTAGACTCGACTTCGACCAAGTCTGTCGGGACCTGGGGTTAGCGTATGTAATTCCTGTCACGATACAATCATATGGAGAGCCGAGAACCGTACCCACTTGTCTAAGCAGACAAGGCCAAGCACAGAACGTTCTCGGTAAGCATCGAACGTGAGGAGCATCCCATCCAGGCCGGATGATCATCTGAGATGGGTCCTCATCGTCCTCTCACAAGTCTAGATGCTTATGGGTGGTGAATCCCATACTCATAGACAAGTCGCCTCAACCATGTTATCGATTGAATCCTACTCTTATATAGACTTACTCCAGCCCGATCACTTAGTCGGGGTCTAGGGCAGGCTCGATCATACAACAAAGTGTGCACGTGACAGAGTCACGAGCAATCGCATCGCGATGCCCCAAGCTGCGCACATCTAAGGGAACTTGGTGTATAAAAGACCGCCAGCCAGATCACAACTAAGGTCTCGAAAACCCATACTAAGACATGCATGTTATAATCATACACGCAACACACATCCCTAGTATGAACAGCAGGTATCATCACATAACTCTACAAAGTATATCTGTATTGACTTATACATAGAGCATACAAAGATCACATGTCTGTGATCAACATTATATCATACAACGAAGCAAATTAGGTATGAGTACAGACAAGATTAACAAATGGCTTAGAGAAGCCTTGTACAACAAACATGCCCTTCCACGAGGGACCAGACTGCTGTCTGGGACTATGCTAACTTAGTCAACGTCGAGCTTCATGAAGGTGACTCCATCGGGGTCCGGGTTCTCATCTAAAACATAGAATAAGCAAACGTGAGTACAAAGTCGTACTCAGCAAGACTTACATCAGAACTACACTACTCATGCTCAAGTATCAAGGTAAAGGAGGTGGGGTTCAACATGCAGAAGTGCCAGCTTTGACTTGGCTAGTCCTGAACTACGAGTTCCAGACTTGAGGTAAGAAGCGTACACGAGTCCACTACCAAGTCTCCAACCAATACACCACTATGGATACTTCCTCGACTTCCCCACGAGAAAGCACGCCATAGCACTCACGCTTATCTTGCGAGTTTTATAAGTATCCATTCAAGTTGTCTATGATCAAGTAAAGGTTTCCAAGTAGTCTATAACCGCGGACACGGCTATTCGAATAGTTCATTAACCCTGCAGGGGTGTACATCTTCACACGCGTGTCATCACTTATCGCCTCGTTCTTGTCACCCTTCAAGAGGGTGTCGGACGTGGATGAAACCAAGGCACTACCCTAACATCACCTCCTCTAATCCAGGAGTCGACTACCTGAGTTTTTCACCGCTCGAGAGTCCGGCCGGTTCCACGAAAATGGACTCAGATAATGCAAGGGACCGAGACGCCACCCTTGACAGATGGATTCACTGCCTCACAGGTCCACCCACATATCTATAGTTAGGTCAAATGGAAAGCCCGTATCTAGTGTGACTCCTGGACCAGATCGGGTACGTAAAGAGGCCAAAGGGGCTCCCATAAACCCTACATGTGGTCATACTCTTTGTCTTGGATCACAAACAGGAACTCGGGGCCTAGGGCAGTGTTCAACGAGACAACCCACTGTGTACTCCTACACAGCCTCTCATCGTTCACCTTTGTTTAGGGTGGATTCACCAACACGTTATCATCAGCATCAATGTGTTCATTCCATCCCGACTCACAATCATAACATCCTCATTGTATCACTAAGCAACAATAAGCAGTAAAAGTTGCAGGGGCCACATACTCATCATTCAACTCCTAAATCTGCTAGGATTGTGGTTTGCTTAATACGGTGGCAAAATGATAGGTCATGCATCGGAATGGGTTCAACTATGCGAAAGAACGTGTCTCTGTGATCTCCTAAACATGCATAAGCAAGACTGAGAGGGAATTGGGATTTTATAGACATGATCAATGGGGTTTTCTTGCCTTGCTGACGAGGTTCAGTATCGGGTTCTTCAACGAAGGGGGTGGCCTCCGGTTCCGGTTGCACTTCTATTAGCAACATGACAATCATAGGATCAAAATAAATTACAATGCACAATCACATGAATAAGATTGCAATGGTGATGTTCATGGTTGATTTGTGGGTACAATTCCATTTAAAAGAAGTGGAATGCAAAATCATTTGCAAATTCACTCCAAATTTGAATTCAAAAGGACTCCATATGCATTTTTTCTACTGTTCACCCATTTTAAAATGGTCAAACATAGAAACAAAGTGCATATTCTTAATCCTTGCATTTTTCTGATAATTTTTCATATATTATTTATTAAATTTGGAGTTAATATGAATTTTCTATGATTTTTGGAAATTTATACTGTTTTCTGCAATTTCTAAAATCTTTTAATTCATAAATGATTTACTGCGTCGGCGGCGCCCACTGGAGAGGGGCTCATCGGGCACTGGAGGCCACGGGAGGGGCACCGAAACGTGCCCCGTGCACGTGCGCATCTCGGGGTGTACTGGGGCAGCCAAGGGAGGGCTGGGAGCTCGCCGTGGAGCAACGAGCGCGGCGGCCGGAGCTCGGCTCCAAGGGGGAATCGGCTACGGGGAGCGGGACGAGGCGTGGATAGGAGAAAACTACGCGCGAGCTCACCAGAAAAACGTTGGTGGAGGCGCCGGAGTCGAAGGAGCTTCGTTGGGGACGAATTCGCCGGAGAGATGCCTCGGCGGCCGGCGGCAAATCGGCGACGCGTGCGTCGTCTACTAGGCTCCCGCGCTCGGGATCTTCATCAAGGCCCGCGCTCGGGTTGGCTGGTTCAGCAAGTTGGGCCAGATGGCCAGGGGTCCCCTTTTCTATTTCTTTGTTCTTTTCTTTTTCTGTTATTCTGTTGTGCCTAGAAATAAATAGTTAGGAAATTTTGTAAAATGCCCAAACATTTTTATAAACCCTAGGTGACCAGTAGCTAGTCACATTTAGGATTTGGGAATTTTTGAAATTCAACTTATTTGAATTTCAAATCAAATAGGGGTTCTTTTAATTTTCCAAGGCACTATTTGAAAATTAGAAAATTCCGTGAGCATGGGATTGATCCCAAACCATTTTTAAAATGATCAGCATCATTTATAGGAATTTTCCAAATATTCAAATGATTTTTGGAAAAAGATTTTTATCTGGCCATTTGAATTAATTTCTCAGGGCTTTCTGCTTCCCCATTTTTGAATTTCATTTGAATTTTTGCATGATGCAAAGGGCACAAACAAACCCTAGCACTTACCCTAGTTGGGGTTCTGACAGCGCAGCACACCTCCATTGAGTCGTTGGAGCAGCGCATACGACGCAATCGTCGCCGGCGTTTGCCCGGCCGCCGCCCGTTCAGTTTCAGTCTCCGTCAGTGCGGTTTCGCTTTATTTCTTCAGTTATCCCGATTGGTACATGTTTGGTTCCATACGTTTGGGATCCTATCGTCCCCCTCTCTCGTAGCTCAACTGGTGGGCACCCTGCATCGAGACCGAGAGGTCCTGGGCTCGATCCCCGGCCGGCGCAAGGAGTTCTTTTTGTTTTGCTTTTTTTTTCGAGTGCAGCACGAGTTTTGGGCCCAGCCCAGACAGCTTTCGCCTCTGGGCGCCACTTAAATGGCAGCCCCGCGAGGACTTGGGCCGGTTGGGCGAATCCAGCTCAGTGTTGATCCCCTTTTGTTTATTTATTTATTTTATCTTTCCTTTTGCTTTTCTGTTTTGCTTTTTCTCAAATTGATTTGAATTCAAATTTAAATCTGGTTTGGGCTGTTGATCTTTTCTGCCTCAAACATATCATGCCATATATGTTTTTGGGGTAGAATTTCCCACTGGTCACAGTAGTGATGCTCATTTTGTGGTTTGCTCCCTCTAAATTTTTGGAGTGTGGTAATTTTGCAAATAGCCCCCTCAAATTTTTGTTTTTGTCAAGTGCTGCCCAAATCTAAATATGGCCATGTCATATATGTTTTTGGGGTAGTTTCTCCCAAGGATTTGCATGGTGATAGTGGTTTATCAATTTGAGCCTCTTTCAAATGCATCTAGTGCAACTTTGCACTCAGGTCCCAGGTTCCTGTCCATGTCTTCTTCAATCTTTGCATCTTTGAAAACCAGCCCCTATACATATTGTCATATGCAATGTGGCTGGGTTCCTTTCTTTTCTTGCACCTTTCCGATGTCCAATTCATCGACATCTCTCCGTCTCCGGAATCGATGTTTTATTTTCACGTTGTCATTTTTTTTTTGTTATTGCATTGTTGATCTTGTCATGTTGCCATGTTACTTAGACCTAAACAAGGCTAAGACCAAAGCCGATTTACGTAAATAAATTGCATATGAAGTTGTTGACGTGTCGTCACCACCTTCATTTAAATTGCCTAGATAGGGTCACATCATGCCTATTAAAATTGATCATACCATCTTTTCCTGCGCTTTGTACCCATTGCTTACTTGTGTGCCTTTTCCTTGCCGGTAATTTACGTTAGCACCTGAGACCGCCAAGGAGATTTACGTGGAGATTTCTGACACCGAGCCCGAGGACCCTGCTGCGTCTGCTTCGATGACCGATTACCCAGGCAAGGGGAAGATTTATACCATTACTTGATACCTTTCTTCCTACCTGCCTAGCTATAGTCTAGAATGTTGGTTTGATCCTATCCACCTTGCTTATGCCACATTCAAAAAAACCAAACAACCATGATCCCCACATCCCAGCAATACGTTGTATTGCTAAGTTACCGATGCTCATCCATTGCTTAGTATGAGTAGGAAAACTTGTTGCATACCCTATGCTATGGTTTGGGATATCATATTATCTAAAGAAGTTGGTTGATATTTATTATTATTATGATGTTAATTATATACTTGACGAATGATGGGAGACCAGGCTGTTCCCGCCAGGTGTTTTGTTCCATTTGAGTCACCTAGGTCCCGAGTTCTGGGTATTGTGTTTCTTGACGAGCGTTCCTAATCGTGTGTGGGATTCTATGGGGTCCCCTTGTCTTACCTACCTAGCTTCATATAGTTCTAGTGGTGGCTCGAGCTGATTAACTATTTGCAAACGTGTGTGTGCTTGGTTAGTACCCCAGCAGTTTTCGAAACAACCCAGACCAATGGAGACATAGTTCCTCTGGTTGGTCCACACTGGTGAGCTAGGGAAGTCTCCTGATTTATAGGTGAGACTAAACCCGACCTTAGCCATACGGAAGAGGCCGATCCGAGAGCGCGGCTGGATTTTGTATTGGATGTCGACTCCCCGGGGGCCACCCGGAATTGTGTGTTGTTAGTTAGAGGGACTCTGACGTTCCGGAGTTTCAGGCGTTTACTTAGCCAAGTGGAAACCGGGCGTACATGCGAAGCCTATGATGGGCAGTTGGTACACCCCTGCAGGGTTAAATCTTTTCGAAAAGCCATGTCCGCGGTTATGGACGACTTGAGTGTTATGTTTGACGTAAGTAGGTGGATAGCGGACTTATGACACGAGGTCACGTATATTCTTGGATCTTACCTCTACTCTAATAGAACGATAGCCACCATATATGCTAGTACGGCTACAACTTTTACCTTTACCTTGTCTTACCATAGGAAGTTAGTTATCCTGTAATGATATAATCTCACCCCTTTTTTCCTTTTGTGATTTTACTGTTTTTCCTGATCGGGAGCTGCAGTGGATTACTGTGGGCACCCCGTACTATATGTCCGAAGCGACCAGTTGTGTATACGTTCATGCTCCCATGATCAGTTCGCATGACACACAACTCGACATGGATATCATAGTCTCAATGTTCATACAATACCGAATACAAGTCATACATCAATAGAGTCTTACATGGCCTCATCGGGCTCAAATAGCAGCGGAAAAGCAAAAGCATCAAGGGTAGGGATGACACAATCCACAGGGTAGATCAGAGCATAACACGTCCTAGTAGTCGCCGGTAGCATCATCGTCATATACCTGCTCCTCCAAGCCTGGCCAATGGAATAACCAGGGACAAAGCCGTGAGTACATACAAATTACTCGCAAACCACATAAAGAAAGAAACAAGGTTTTTATACAAAAAATAATAGGATGGCTATATGGTGGAGTTTTTCATAGGGATTTCCTATCTACTCAATATTATTATTAAGTTGGCAAAGTTTTAAACTTGGAAAGTTTTATTTCCCACATTGCATTTGGATAAGTCAAGTCACCCCCCTTTTTCAACTATAACAACACCATCATCGCGAACCATAAACTCGGTACCGGCTTTCTCATCTATTCCCCACAAAGTGTGGCCTCACTAGCTGTCCATGACCGTGGACTCCGGCTACTCAAATAGATTTACACTCTGCAGAGGTTGTACACTTTACCCACCACATTCGATAGATCTGCCGTGTGTCCCCACGGGTCGTCATACTTCAGTATGCGGGTCTCGGATAATCGACCTTAGTTTTCCCCTTGTCTTCCCTAGTACAGGTGAATCCACCCCTTGCGTACTGCATGGACTTTCCGTGTGACAGGTCATGCTCCTCTTGGACCCAAGCCTGCACCGTAGTCGAAGGGCACCAAGGTTCCTTCCGACAATAAGCCTAGCGAATTTCACCCATCGACATCGAGGGCTATCAGATTCGTGGCATCACGCATCCATGTGTAGTTATAGGACCCCCGTACTAAGAGAAACAAGCTTCCAACTAGCCCTGTCCCATACCAGAGTATAGTGGTTGTACTGTAATGCTAGATTTTGGCGGCACATATAGAGAGTCCCTCCAGACTTTGTCCATGTACGACGATGTTCCACAATCCCGGCTATACCACCTTCTTAGCTGTATGCCGTACCAAGTAGGATGAAGTATGACTTTCCAAGTTGTTATGTAATGCTAAATACTAGAGCTGAGTGATGGTCTCGACAGAATGTCGGGATCATCGGGGTTCTACTTAGTTTTTCCCAAATAGGTAGGCTATGGGGTGGTGTGGAGTTTCTCTAATATAACTAATACAATGCCAAACCATATGAATATAATACTAGCATGATACAATACAAATGATACAAAGAAAGTAAAAAAATGGGTAAAGCGGAGTTTGAGTGTTGACGGTGGCTTGCCTTCCTCGACGATGTACCCTGGATCGGCTTCTTCGGTGGCAAGGGAGGAGTCTTCACCTCCAACGTACGGCGTATCGTCTACACGTTGCGGAAGAAACAAATTCACCAATACAATCGGGCAAAACAAACAAGGCACACAACACTCATCCCCACTATCAAACAACAAGTAAATAAAAGAACCATTTGTACTAGTATTCAAATACTAAACCAACACTTCAAGTCGAATACGACAACAAGGCATTGGAATTAAATTTAATAGGATTACCACAACAAGAGTATATTAAGCAATTCTTAACTTGAGTTATGTTAAGTTATTCACTAACAACTTATTAACTTGTTTTATTTCCATAACCAAGTTCATAGCAATAACATACTGACCATATGCTAGTTTAATAATAAACTAACAACAAAATAGTACTAACATAAGTTACAAAGGAAATAATTAGCAATACTAGTAATAATAATAATAATAAAAAGGGTCACAAATTTATTTAAGCCAAATCATATTCTACACATACAGAAAAATCAAGAATATTCATACAAGTATATACAAATCAACATTACATTTTTAGGGTTTACAGGGAATAGATTAAAACTATTATTAGCTGCTAAAAAGCACAATTAACTAGTTTAAACTAAAGCAATTAATTTGGTACTGCATAAAAATTATTCTAAGCATACAGAAAAATAAAACACAATTTTCTAAGCCACACAAAATTTATTTCATAATTTTCTGAGCTACGGTTATTTGTTTAGAATTATTTAAGTGCTGCAGTTTAAGAAAAAGGAAAGAAAATATTGACAGCCGGCCCATGGCTACTTGGCGCACCCGGGCACTGTTTCTATATATATATTTTTTAAACGGGCCGAGCCCAGCGCAACAGTAAGTTTTTTTTAAACGAAGGGGTATGGGGCTGTCGGGACCCGGGGTTAGCGTATGTAATTTCAGTCACGATACAATCATATGGAGAGCCGAGAACCGTACCCACTTGTCTAAGCAGAAAAGGCCAAGCACAGAATGTTCTCGGTAAGCATCGAACGTGAGGGGCATCCCATTCAGGCCGGATGATCAACTGAGATGGGTCCTCAACGTCCGCTCACAAATCTAAATGCTTATGGGTGGTGAATCCCATACTCATACACAAGTCGCCTCAACCATGTTATCGATTGGATCCTAACTCTTACATTCACTTACTCCAGCCCGATCACTTAGTCGGGGTCTAGGGCGGGCTCGATCATACAACAAAGTGTGCACGTGACAGAGTCACGAACAATCGCATCGCGATGCCCCAAGATGCGCACATCTAAGGGCCACTTGGTGTATGAAAGACCGCCAGCCAGATCACAACTAAGGTCTCGAAAACCCATACTAAGACATGCATGTTATAAACATACACGCAGCACACATGCCTAGTATGAACAGCAGGTATCATCACATAACTCTACAAAGTACTCTTTATTGACTTATACATAGAGCATACAAAGATCACATTTCTATGATCAACATTACATCATACAACGGAAGCAAATTAGGTCTCAGTACAGACAAGATTAACAAATGGCTTAGAGAAGCCTTGTACAACAAACCTGCCCTTCCACAAGGGACCGGACTGCTGTCTGGGACTATGCTAACTTAGTCAAAGTCGAGCTTCAAGAAGGTGACTCCATCGGGGTCCGGTTCTCATCTAAAACATAGAATAAGCAAACGTGAGTACAAAGTCGTACTCATGCAAGACTTACATCAGAACTAAACTACTCATGCTCAAGTATCAAGGTAAAGGAGGTGGGGTTCAACATGCAGAAGTGCCAGCTTTGACTTGGCTAATCCTGAACTACGAGTACCAGAATTGACGTAAGAAGCGTACACGAGTCCACTACATCTTCAACCAATACACCACTATGGTTACTTCCTCGACTTCCCCACGAAGAAGCACACCATAGCACTCACGCTTATCTTGCGAGTTTTATAAGTATTCATTCAAGTTGTCTATGATCAAGTAGAGGTTTCCAAGTAGTCCATAACCGCGGACACGGCTATTCGAATAGTTCATTAACCCTGCAGGGGTGTACATCTTCACACGCGTGTCATCACTTATCGCCTCGTTCTTGTCATCCTTCAAGGGGATGTCGGACGTGGATGAAACCAAGGCACTACCCTCACATCACCTTTTCTAATCCAGGAGTCGACTACCTGAGTTTTTCATCGCTCGAGAGTCCGGACGGTTCCACGAAACGGACTCAGATAATGTAAGGGACCTAGACGCCACCTTTGACAGATGGTTTCACTGCCTCACAGGTCCACCCACATATCTATGCATAAATCGAATGGAAAGCTCGAAACTAGTGTGACTCCTGGACCGGATCGGGTACGTAAAGAGGCCAAACGGGGCTCCCATAAACCCTACATGTGGTCATACTCTTTGTCTTGGATCACAAAACAGGAACTCGGGGCCTAGGGAAGTTATCAACGAGACAACCCACTGTGTACTCCTACACAGCCTCTCATCGTTCACTTTTGTTTAGGTTGGATTCACCAACACGCTTATCATCAGTATCACTGTGTTCATTCCATCCGGACTCACAAACAAAACATCCTCATTGTACCACTAAGCAGCAAAAGAAGTAACAGTTGTAGGGGCCACATGCTCATCAACCAACTCCTAAATCTGCAAGGATTGTGGTTTGCTTAATACGGTGGCAAAATGATAGGTCATGCATTGTAATGGGTTCAACTATGCGAAAGAACGTGTCTCGGTGATCTCCTAAACACGCATAAGCGAGACTGAGAGGGAAGTAGGATTTTATAGACATGATCAATGGGGTTTGCTTGCCTTGCTGACGAGGTTCGATAACGGTGTCTTCAACGAAGGGGGTGGCCTCCGGTTCCGGTTGCACGTCTATCGAGCAAACAATCAAACAAGGTATAAATTTATTTGCAATGCTCAAACACATGATCAATATTGAAATGGTGATGTTCTTGATTACAATGTGGGTACAATTCCATTTAAAAGAAGTCAAATGCAAAGTCATTTGCAAATGTGCTTCAAATTTGAATTTGAAATAAAGCCATAAGGATGTTTTGCACTGTTCACCCAATTTTAATTGGTCAAACATGAAAACAGAGCCCATATTCATAATCCTTGGATTTTTCTGATATTTTTAGACATATTATTTGTTATATTTGGAGTTAATATGAATTAGTTATGATTTTCCAAAGTTTAAACAATTTTCTGGAATTTTCTCTGTTTTATTTAATTCTTTTAAAAATCTGGAAAATGGTTAATGCATCATGCTGATGCAAGCATGACGTCAGGGGGGACCTGACCTGTGGGTCCAGGGTGTCAGTGACACTGGGGTTAACCCCTCTGTTGATTAAGCTTAAACTTGAATTAGGGGGGGCTGACCCCAAATGTCATTGACCCATGGGGTCAATTAGGAGGGGGATTAGCCCCCTGGTTAGTGCGGCCACGTGGGCCTGACGGAGTTGGCCGACGGCGACCAAACTCCACGGCGGCGCCCGCTGGTCAGGGCCTCTTCGGCCACAGGAGGCGGCGGGAGTACCACCAAAAGGCTCCCCGCACACGCGCGCTTCGAGGGAAGCACACGCGCTTGCCGGAGGAGGCCGGAGGCCACGGCGGGGAGGAACTCCCGCGGCGGCCGGAGCACGGTCTCCGTTGAACTGGCGCCTGGGGCCTCGAGGGAAAGTACTGGAGGGCAAGGGCGAATGGGCAGCTCACCCTGGTGACGCCGGGCGCGCCGGGGAGGTTGGAGAGGCGGCGAGGCCGCGGAAATTGCTCGGCGGAGCTCGAAGTTGCCGGCGGTGAAATATTGAGACGGACGTCGTCCTTGGAGGATCTCGGCGCGACCTGATGAGGGGAATTGACGAGGACGTCGTCCTCGGTTCTTCTTGGCACGATGGAGCAGCGGGGGATCGCCGGTGGCCGCGCTGGAGCCCGCCTGTTGCTCCGGCTTGCGCTCGGTGTGGCTTGGGGACAGAGGAAGGAGAAGAAGGAGGGGCCAAGGATAGGAGGGAATCGCTCGGGGGGGCTTCCAGGCGCAAGATAACGTCGAGGGGAGGCCTCCACGGCGAAGCAGGAGGTGGCACGACGGCGTGCACGCGCGCTGCGCCGGTGGGATCCTCCTGGCAGGAGGAAGAAGACGACCCTGCCCCCCCTGTGGGCTGGGCTGGTCTTCAGGTGCAGATGGGCCAGGTGGGCCAGAAGGTAAGTGGTAGTTTTCTTTCTCTTTTCCTTTTATTTCTGTTATTTGATTTGCTCTGGTAAAATAAATACCATAGCATTTTATAAAAATGCCCAAATATTTTTAAAAACCCTAGGTGGCCAGTAGCAAGCCACTTGTATAATTTGAGCATTTTTGAAATTCAATACATTTGAATTTCAATTCAAATAGGGGTCAAATTTAATTTCCAGGGCACTATTTGAATATTAGAAAATTCCATGAGTATGGGAAAATACCCAAACCACTTTTAAAATGATCAGCATCATTTATAGGAATTTTCCAAACATTCAAATGATTTTTGGAAAAAGATTTTTATCTCGCCATTCAAATAATTTCTCAGGGCTTTCTGCTTCCCCATTTTTGAATTTCTTTTTTGAATTTTTCATGATGCAAAGTGCACAAACAAACCCTAGCACTTACCTTAGTTGGGGTTCTGACAGGGGCTCCCTGGGCCGTTAGATCTGGGAAGATCAGACGGCCCGGGGCCCTTTTTCCAGCTCGGGCAGGCTGGAGCTCGGGAGGGGCTCGCATGGCGTCCAGGGGGGCGGCCTGGCCTCGGCGGCGGCCCTCCGGTGGCCGGCGGCCGGCGGCATGGGGCGCCGGAGGTTGGGGACCCCTGGGGGGTTACATTTTTGCCCAAAAACGGGGCATGCAATGCGGAAGATGGCGGCGCTCGTGGCGGACAGTAGGGGCTCGAGGCGCTCACCGGAGGTGGTTCCGGCGACGGCGGGCGGCATGGAGGGGCGGCGGGCGTAGAGGACGGCGAGGCGGCTCCGTTTTTGACGAAGACGGCGGCCGGGGGTGACGGGGTTGACCACGGGTCGGGGTAGACGGCGGGGTGCACGGGCTTCTCCGGCTCGGGGTCGTCGGCTCCTCCAGGCGGCGGCTCCTCGCCGGTGCAGCTCCGGCGTGGGGCGGAGGTGGAGAGGCTCGCCGGCCTCTCCCTCCTCTCCTTCTTCTTCTCCCTCCTCCTCCTTCCTTCTTTCTTCCTTCTCCCGCTTCCTCTTCTGCTTCTTTTCTTTCTTCTGCTCGGGACGGTGTGGCTCGTGTGGGGTGGTGCTGGTGAGTGGAGTGAGGTGAGGAGGGGCGCTGGGTGTGGGGTTTTATAGCGAGGAGGGGAGGGGTGCGGGAGCGGGAGAGGCGAGCGGAGAGAGCGGCCTTCTCGTCTACTGTCCAGTCCAAGAGGTGCGAGGGCTTGCGTCACCGGGGAAGCCTGGGGTTGACGTCAGAGGAGGGAGGGTGCCATGTAGGCTGGGGGAGAGAGGGAGATGGGATGCGACCCAAGTAGTGTAGGTTTCCCCTCTTTTTTTTGTACTGTTAGTAATTATGTTGCACAATTCTACTTTTGTTTTTATTTAAGTTTAAAAAAAAATTCAAATCCAAAACTTCTAAATACGTTTAAAACTTACAGAATTATTATTATAATTGTTTTTGGAAATTATAGAATATTTAATGAGGTTAATAATATTATCACTATTATATTAATAGCAAATAATCATTTAGCACAAATTAAATATCTGTTGCTATAGAGATATTTTTAATTATTTAAATAGTGAATTTTCATAAGGACAAGCATTTATTTGGGAGTCATTTTATTGCCTTTAATTATTTATGGGTCACTAAATGTGGTTGTTTGAGGTTTGGTGCTGTGAGATTGTACCACTATTTAGGTTGATTCTTTAGTCATGGAAAGGCACATCATAAGGAAAAGCAAAATTAAGCATGGCAAGACAGGGCATAGCAATCAAGGAAAAGCATAGCCAAACAAAACAAGTAACAAGCAGGTATGATATGTCACTTTTACTATTATCACATCTCAACCAAGCAAAGTTTTTGTTACCCCTAATTTTTGGCTACTCTAATAACAGGGTAATAAAAGTCGGGATGTGACAGACGTTCCCCCCTTAAAAGAATCTCGCCCCGAGATTCACAAGATAGTGAAGAGATGCGGGAACTCGCGCTTGAGGTAGTCCTCCCGTTCCCAGGTGGCTTCCTCCTCTGTGTGGTTTGTCCACTGGACCTTGTGGAACTTGATCGCGCGCTTTCGGGTGACTCGGGTGGCTTCTTCCAGGATACGAAGGGGTGTCTCGCGGTACGTGAGATCCTGGTTGATGTCCACCGTGTGATGATCGATGTTTTTGAAAACATCGGGCTTGTCCGGCACCTCCAGACACTTCCGGAGCTGCGATACGTGGAAGGCGCCGTGCACATCGGACAACTCTGCTGGCAGACTCAACTGATAGGCAACTTGGCCTCGTCTGGCAATCACCTCAAACGGTCCGATGTATCGGGGTGATAGCTTTCCCTTCACATGGAATCGCTGCATTCCCTTCAATGGGGTGACTCGGAGATACACAAAATCTCCAACTGCGAAAGTCACCTCTCGACGCTTGGGTTCGGCATAACTCTTCTGACGAGACTGAGCGGTCTTGAGATGCTCACGAATCAACTGGACCTGCTCTTCGGCCTCCTTCAGAATATCGGGTCCGAAAATCTTCCCTTCTCCGGTCTGAGACCAGTTCAGGGGCGTGCGACACTTCCTTCCATACAGAGCTTCAAATTGTTCCATCTGCAAACTCGACTGGTAGTTGTTGTTGTAGGAGAATTCTGCATAGGGTAAGTAGTCCTCCCACTTGGAACCGTAGGCTAGAGCACATGCGCGGAGCATATCCTCTAGTATCTGGTTCACTCGCTCAGTCTGGCCTCCAGTCTGCGGGTGATAGGCTATGCTGAATGTAAGCTTCGTGCCTAGTGCCTCCTGAACTTGCTTCCAGAACCTCGAGGTAAACTGGGTACCTCGGTCTGACACAATCTCCTTCGGAACTCCGTGCAGGCATATGATCCTCGACATGTACAATTCTGCCAGCTGGTCTCCTCGATAGGTGGTTTGCGCTGGGATGAAGTGAGCTACCTTGGTGACTCGATCGACGATAACCCAGATAGACTCATGTCCTTTTCTCGACCTCGGTAGACCTGTGATGAAGTCCATGCCTATTTGTTCCCACTTCCATTCAGGAACTCGGAGGGGTTGCAGCAATCCTGCAGGTCGTTGGTGCTCTGCTTTCACTCTCTGGCAGATGTCACACTTGGCGACATACAAGGCAATTTCACGCTTCATACCGTGCCACCAGAACAAGTCCTTCAGGTCTTGATACATTTTTGTCCCTCCAGGGTGGATGGAGTAAGGTGTATCGTGAGCTTCCTTCAGGATAGTGAGCTTCAACTCGTTCACATTGGGCACACACAATCTACCATCGAACCAAAAAAATCCTTCATCATCTATCGTGAACTTCGGGGCCTTGCCGAGGGGCATCTTCTTCTTGATTCCCTCGATACTATCGTGTCCCTTCTGTGCCTCCTTGATCTGATCAAATAGAGTCGGAGTCAGCTTGAGGTGAGCCAGAAAACCGGGTGTAACAAGTTCCAAACCCAGCTTCTCGAACTCCCCGTGCAGAGCTGGTTGCGTCTCTCTGATCATCGCATTAAGTGTGCAAGGCTTGTGGCTGAGGGCATCTGCTACCACATTAGCCTTGCCAGGATGGTAGTGAATCTCGAGATCGTAGTCTTTGATCAACTCGATCCATCTCCTCTGCCTCATGTTCAACTCCTTCTGCGAGAAAATGTACTTCAGGCTCTTATGGTCTGTGTATATGTCGCAATGGTGACCCATCAGGTAATGTCTCCATCTCTTGAGAGCAAGCACAACAGCGGCTAGCTCCAAGTCATGTGTGGGGTAGTTCAACTCGTGCGGCTTCAACTGTCGTGACAGGTACTCAATCACCTTGCCCACTTGCATAAGAACGCAACCCAAACCAATCTTCGATGCATCGCAGTACACATCAAAACTCTTGGTCAGGTCAGGCATCGTCAACACTGGGGCGGATACCAATCTCCTCTTCAACTCCCGGAAACTGGCTTCACACTTTTCCGTCCACACAAACTTCTGGTCCTTCTTTAGCAGCTGGGTCATGGGTCGGGCGATGCTGGAGAAGCCTTCCACGAACTTGCGGTAGTATCCCGCGATTCCGAGGAATCATCTAACTTCAGTCTGAGTGGTCGGAGCTGTCCAGTCTATGACGGACTGAATCTTGGCGGGGTCGACGGATATGCCTCCTTCTGACAATACATGTCCCAAAAATCCGACATCCTTGAGCCAGAACTCGCACTTGCTGAACTTGGCGTACAATTGGTGCTCACACAAATTCTCAAGGACTAAACTCAAATGATCGACATGCTCTCCTTCGGTCTTGGAGTATATCAGGATGTCGTCAATGAACACCACCACAAACTTGTCGAGATACTTCATGAATATCTTGTTCATGAGATTCATGAAATAGGCCGGGGCATTGGTAAGTCCGAAAGACATGACAGTGTACTCGAACAAACCATAGCGGGTCGTGAAAGCTGTCTTGGGGATGTCCGACTCGCGGACCTTCAACTGGTGATATCCGGTCCTTAGATCAATCTTGGAGAAGACTCGGGCTCCATTCAACTGGTCGAACAGATCCTCGATCTTGGGGAGCGGATACTTGTTCTTGATGGTCAGTTCGTTCAGCTTACGGTAGTCCACACACATGCGTATGGTGCCGTCTCTCTTGTCCACAAAGAGAACTGGCGAACCCCAGGGTGAAGCACTGGGTCGAATCAGTCCCTTCTGGAGCATGTCATTCAGTTGTTTCTTCAGCTCAACCAGTTCTTCAGCATTCATCCAGTAGGGTCTCTGTGCAATAGGGGTTGTGCCAGGCACTAACTCGATGATAAACTCGATATCCCGATCTGGCGGTATACCGGGTAGCTCCTCCGGAAAGACGTCCGGGAATTCACACACAACCTTCACCTCCTCATGTGGTGGCACCGAGACACTCTGATGACAGAAGGCTCGGGCAGTCTCTTCCTTATCGGTGTACTCTATCTGAACTCCATCGACACTTGTGAGGTTGATTGTCCTCTCAGTGCAATCTATTCGGCCTCGATATCGGGACAACCAATTCATGCCAAGTACCACATCTATGCCTTCTGTCCCTAACACGATCAGGTCAGCTGGGAAGTCGACTCCATGAATTGCTATGGGAACTCCGGAACAAGCTAAACTGGCTCGGGTATTGGATCCGGGTATTTGGAATATCATGGGCCTCCTCATTTCACTAGGTGACAACTTACTTCTATCCACAAATGTCTTCATAACAAATGAGTGTGATGCACCAGAATCAAACAATACTTGAGCAGGTACTGAATTAACTGGAAACGTACCCAAGATAACGTCTGCTGCCTCCAGGGCTTCCTCGGCTTGCACATGGTTCAGACGTCCCTTGGCGACGTTGGGCGCACCGCGCTGGGCATTGTTGCGGCCAGGGTTCCCTCTGGCTGGTGCTGGAGCATTGGGGCGTGGGGCAGCATTCGCCTTATTGGTGCAGGTAATGGCATAGTGACCCTTCTGGCCACACTTGAAGCATATCACTTCTGATGTAGGGTCGCGGGGAACTCCGCCTGCTGGGTGCGGAACTCCACCAGGGCGAGCAGGAGCATTGGGGCGTGGCGCTGGGTAAGGGCTCCTCTGAGGCTGGGGTGCTGGCCTTGGTGGCTGTGTTGGACGCAGTCGGGGGTTGCTGGATCCACCCTACTGCATCATGCGGCGCTTGCGTTTCCCAGAGGCCGTCTTGAGCTTGCCCTCCATCATGATAGCAGCATCGGCAAGAGACTCAAGATCGGGGAAGTGCATAGCCACCAGGACAACCTGCAGCTCATCGTGCAATCCATCCAGGAAACGGTCCTTTCGCTTCTCCTCGGTGTCCACCTCCTCCGGGGCATACCTCGACAGCTGAGTGAAGCGGTCAAGATATCCAACCACAGTCATGCCCCCTTGCTTGAGGTGGCGGAACTCGTCCTTCATTCTCCTGATCAGTGCAGTCGGGATGTGCGCCTTCTTGAACTTATCGGAGAACTCCGCCCAGGTGAGTACCTGCCCCTCAGGAAGACGGGCACGCACTCCTTCCCACCAGCTCCTTGCGGTGCCGGTGAGGTAGTGGGTGGCATACAGGACCTTCTCGTTGTTGCCAACAGCGGCGACAGCGAGATTGTTCTCCATGGTGCGGAGCCAATCCTCAACATCCAAAGGCTCCTTCGTCTGCGAGAACATGGGCGGGTTGGTGTTCTGGAAATCTCGGAGCCGAGACCTGGGCTCCTCATTCGCACCAGCTCCTCCGCCTCCTTGGTTGGCATTGGTGGCGGCCTGGACTAGCTGCTGAAGTGCAGCCATGTTCGCCTGGCGCTCGTCACTAGCGGCCTGGCGCTCCTCCATCAGCAGTCGCAGAAGCTGCGCCATGTTCGGGTCGGGTGGTGGCGGTGGCGCGTCACCGGATCCACTTGGGTTGGCGCGGGAGCTTCTCGGCATCCTGAGGTTGGTGCGCAAGATAAGAGGGAATTTAGTCTACAAGGGAGTAAGTTCCTAACAATCTATTTATCACACACAAACAAGACTTATAACATAGATAATAATCATGCAACTAGCAATCACCACATGGTAGCATAACGATAGCATAAGTCTCATACATAATCAAGTCTTACAGGTAACCAACCACACATGCAACGTCTAACGCAAATCTCCAAAAGGGCATCCAACAACTAGCGACGCCTAGAGCTCATCCTCCTCGCGATCATCGATGAAGTCCTCATCATCAGTGTCCGGAGCCTCCTCGTACTCCTCATCCATCCAGTCCTCATCATCACTGATATGAGCGTTCTCACCCTTCTGGATGTCCTCGCCATCATCCAGAGCATCAATCTCATCCTCCAAATCGTCCCACTTACACTTCAGGTTCCTGGTCTTCTTCTTCAGCATCTTTTTACTCTCCTCCAGACTGGCGACCTTGTCCTGCAGCTCCTTGATAATCTTGTCCCGAGTCTCCAGCTCGATGGGGGCGGCGGGAGCGGGACCCTCGGTCTGGAGGTTGTAGTCATGCTTGCCCGCACCTCATCCAGCTGAGCCTGAGTCAGAGCCAGGTGTCTCTCTAGAGCGAACACCAGGAGTGGGATCTCCCTCACCATCGCGCATCCCGTAGTGACGGAACCGCGTGGTACCCAGCTCGTACTGGTGAAACCTCACAAGGCGAGCAATCGCCTCCTGGCAAGCTCGACCCAGACCCTCCTCCCAGGTACGAGCATACACCGTGAAGCTGATAGGATCCGACCGTGGGGTCACCTCTGAACCTCGGAGCTCACACCGCACAATCAGGCGGAGCTCGGTGTCCTCCCCACTGGTGATCTGGAAATCCCTGAACTCCGCAGCTGGGCGGTGAACGAGCGCAAGTAGATCCATCAGATCCTGAGCAAAGGGCGTCTTCCCAACCTGAGTCAGCTGGAGGTGGTGCACAGGAACTCCAGCCATCTACAAGTTTTAAGAGTTTAAGTTAGATGACAAGTGTGCAAAATTTTAACGTAGTAAAACATTTAATAGTTTACTATAGAGGGGATAAGAGAGGTAAGCATTCTATAGTATGCATTTGACCATCTCTTTAGTTTAGAAAATAGTTTTTGATTTCCCCCCATCCTATCTACCGACCAACCTATCTAGGCTGCTATGGTCTGAACAGAGGCTCTGGTACCAAGCCTGTGGGCACCCCGGACTATATGTTCGAAGCGACCAGTTGTGCATACGGTCATGCTCCCATGATCAGTTCGCATGACACATAACTCGACATGGATATCATAGTCTCAATGTTCATACAATACCGAATACTAGTCATACATCAATAGAGTCTTACATGGCCTCATCGGGCTCAAATAGCAGCGGAAAAGCAAAAGCATCAAGGGTAGGGACGACACAATCCACAGGGTAGATCAGAGCATAACACGTCCTAGTAGTCGTCGGTAGCATCGTCGTCATATACCTGCTCCTCCAAGCCTGGCCGATGGAATAACCAGGGACAAAGCCGTGAGTACATACAAAGTACTCGGAAACCACCTAAAGAAAGAAACAAGGTTTTGTATACAAAAAATAATAGGATGGCTATATGGTGGAGTTTTTCATAGGGATTTCCTATCTACTCAATATTATTATTAAGTTGGCAAAGTTTTAAACTTGGAAAGTTTTATTTCCCACATTGCATTTGGATAAGTCAAGTCCAACCCTTTTTCAACTATAACAACTCCATCATCGCGAACCATAAACTCGGTACCGGCTTTCTCATCTATTCCCCACAAAGTGTGGCCTCACTAGCTGTCCATGACCGTGGACTCCGGCTACTCGAATAGATTTACGCTCTGCAGAGGTTGTACACTTTACCCACCACATTCGCTACATCCGCCGTGTGTCCCCACGGATCGTCATACTTCAGTATGCGGGTCTCAGATAACCGACCTTAGTTTTCCCCTTGTCTGCCCTAGTACAGGTGAATCCACCCCTTGCGTACTGCATGGACTTTTCGTGTGACAGGTCATGCTCCTCTTGGACCCAAGCCTGCACCGTAGTCGAAGAGCACCAAGGTTCCTTCCGACACTAAGCCTAGCGAATTTCACCCATCGACTTCGAGGGCTATCGGATTCGTGGAATCACGCATCCATGTGTAGTTATAGGACCCTTGTACTAAGACAAACAAGCTTCCAACTAGCCCTGTCCTATACCAGAGTATAGTGGTTGTACTGTAATGCTAGATTTTGGCGGCACATATAGAGAGTCCTCCAAGACTTTGTCCATGTCCGACGATGTTCCACAATCCTGGCTATACCACCTTCTTAGGTGTATGCCGTACCAAGTAGGATGAAGTATGACTTTCCTAGTTGTTATGTAATGCTAAATACTAGAGCTGAGTGATGGTCTCGACAGAATGCCGGGATCATCGGGGTTCTACTTAGTTTTTCCCAAATAGGTAGGCTATGGGGTGGTGTGGAGTTTCTCTAATATAACTAATACAATCCCAAACCATATGAATATAATACTAGCATGATACAATACAAATGATACAAAGAAAGTAAAAAAAATGGGTAAAGCGGAGTTTGAGTTTTGACGGTGGCTTGCCTTCCTCGACGATGTACCCTAGATCGGCTTCTTCGGTGGCAAGGGAGGAGTCTTCACCTGCAACGTACGACGTATCGTCTACACGTTGCGGAAAAAACAAATTCACCAATACAATCGGGCAAAACAAACAAGGCACACAACACTCATCCCCACTATCAAACAACAAGTAAATAAAAGAACCATTTGTACTAGTATTGAAATACTAAACCAACACTTCAAGTCGAATACCACAACAAGGCATTGGAATTAAATTTAATAGGATTACCACAACAAGAGTATATTAAGCAATTCTTAACTTGAGTTATGTTAAGTTATTCACTAACAACTTATTAACTTGTTTTATTTCCATAACCAAGTTCATAGAAATAACATACTGACCATATGCTAGTTTAATAATAAACTAACAACAAAATAGTACTAACATAAGTTACAAAGGAAATAATGAGCAATACTAGTAATAATAATAATAATAAAAAGGGTCACAAATTTATTTAAGCCAAATAATATTCTACACATACAAAAAAATCAAGAATATTCATACAAGTATATACAAATCAACATTTCATTTTTAGGGTTTACATGGAATTGATTAAAACTATTCTTAGCTGCTAAAAAGCACAATTAACTAGTTTAAACTAAAGCAATTAATTTGGTACTGCATAAAAATTATTCTAAGCATACAGAAAAATAAAACACAATTTTCTAAGCCACACAAAATTTATTTCATAATTTTCCGAGCTACCGTTATTTGTTTAGAATTATTTAAGTGCTGTAGTTTAAGAAAAAGGAAAAAAAATTGACAGCCGGCCCATGGCTACTTGGCGCACCTGGGCACTATTTCTATATTTTTTTTAAACGGGCCGAGCCCAGCGCAGCAGTAAGTTTTTTTTAAAAAAAAAAACGAAGGGGTATGGGGCTCCCTGGGACGTTAGATCTGGGAAGATCGGACGGCTAGGGGCCCTTCTTCCAGCTCGGGCGTGCTGGAGCTCGGGAGGGGCTTCCAAGGCGTCCAGGGGGGGGGGGGGGCTGGCCTCGCCGGCGGCCCTCCGGTGGCCGGCGGCCGGCGGCATGGGGCAGCCGAGGTTGGGGACCCCTGGGGGGTTCAATTTTTTCCCAAAAACGGGGCATGCAACGCGGAAGATGGCGGCGCTCGTGGTGGATAGTAGGTGCTCGAGGCGCTCACCGGAGGTGGTTCCGGCGACGGCGGGCGGCTTTGAGGGGCAGCGGACGTAGAGGACGGAGAGGCGGCTCCGTTTTTGATGAAGACGGCGGCCGGGGGCGACGGGGTTGACCACGGGTCGGGGTAGACGGCGGCGTGCAGGGGCTTCTCCGGCTCGGGGTCGTCGGCTCCTCCAGGCGGCGGCTCCTCGCCGGTGCAGATCCGGCGTGGGGCGGAGGTGGAGAGGCTCGCCGACCTCTCCCTCCTCTCCTTCTTCTTCTCCCTCCTCCTCCTTCCTTCTTTCTTCCTTCTCCCGCTTCCTCTTCTGCTTCTTTTCTTTCTTCTGCTCGGGACGGTGTGGCTCGTGTGGGGTGGTGCTGGTGAGTGGAGTGAGGTGAGGAGGGGCGCTGGGGGTGGGGTTTTATAGCGAGGAGAGGAGGGGTGCGGGAGCGGGAGAGGCGAGCGGAGAGAGCGGCCTTCTTGTCTACTGGCCAGTCCAAGCGGTGCGAGGGTTTGCGTCACCGGGGAAGCCTGGGGGTGACGTCAGAGGAGGGAGGGTGCCATGCGGGCTGGGGGAGAGAGGGAGATGGGCTGCGGCCCAAGTAGTGTAGGTTTCCCCTCTCTTTTTTGTACTGTTAGTAATTATATTGCAAAATTCTACTTTTGTTTTTATTTAAGTTTGAAAAAAGTTTCAAATCCAAAATTTCTAAATACGTTTAAAACTTACAGAATTATTATTATAATTGTTTTTGGAAATTATAGATTATTGAATGAGGTTAATAATATTATCACTATTATATTAATAGCAAATAATCATTTAGCACAAATTAAATATTTTAATTAAATATCTTTTGCTATAGAGATATTTTTAATTATTTAAATAGTGAATTTTCATAAGAACAACCATTTATTTGGGAGTCATTTTATTGCCTTTAATTATTTATGAGTCACTAAATGTGGTTGTTTGAGGTTTGGTGCTGTGAGTTTGTACCACTATTTAGGTTAATTCTTTAGTCATGGAAAGGCACATCATACGGAAAAGAAAAATTAAGCATGGCAAGACAGGGCATAGAAATCAAGCCAAAGCATAGCCAAACAAAACAAGTCACAAGAAGTTATGATATGTCACTTTTACTATTATCACATCTCAACCAAGAAAAGTTTTTGTTACCCCTAATTTTTGGCTACTCTAATAACAGGGTAATAAAAGTCGGGATGTGACAATTACTACCTTGACCCGAGCACTGGACGATACTTCGTGGAGGTGCCCCCGGTGGTTGACGATGAGGTCGACCTCGTTCAGTAGATCCTACAGTTGGGCTTCGACGATCTGTGGGTGGACTCTTTATGTGCAGCCCTCTCTAGGGCAATTTGTATTTTGACCGTACTCGGTCGTGTTTGTCTTCCGCTTGTCGCATGATGTACTGATGGGTCCATGGACCTCTAAGATGTTGTAATAAATTCCAGTGGCGATGTATGCCCTGGACTCTATATATTTATGTCTTAGTTTTAAGTTCATTGTTCATATACCTGTTGTCGAGAATCCGGCAGCGACACGAGTGCGAGTGTCGTGAGTCGTTGGCTCTTTATGCGCTACTAACTTGAGCGGACGGGAAAGCGACTAACTCGACTTAGCACCGCATCGGGGGCCTTACAACTTGGTATCAGAGCAGGACTGACTATAGGACCCCTTACTGGCCGACGTTGAGTATAGAAACTATTTTATAGTTACTAAGGAAAAATCGGAGAGTAGGAACTCTTTCTTTTTCTTCTTACCCCACCCTCCCACCCCTTTTCCGTGAGGAAGTGAAATGTTGTTTTCTCTCTGCAACTTATCCCCTTTCAAACAAATCTAGGTTCTCGTTTACATGAGGCTCCGATTCCTCTATAATTTTTTGCTAGCGACGAGAAGGGTTGGCGTACGTTGAGAACACTGAGCCGCCACTTGGGGTTGACTGCTCCACCTCTCTTATGGCGTACCTCATGTGAAACTCCTATACAGGGATGGTTGGCATCCTTCGGATGTGGTTCCTCCCCCTATAGGAGACCACTTCGGCGGGCCGCTCAGGGCAGATGTCTCAATGTTCAAGTCTTCAACCACTCGTATATATTGTTGTGTGCTCGCTAGCAGATTATTATCTTGGATTCGGATGATCTCGGTTTGGGGATTCCAGTAGCACCTAGCTTTCGACTTTCCGGGTTAACCTTGGTGGAACTTCAGCCTTCGGCTTTCTCATACCTCGTGAGGAAGTTTTGTTGTCAATATTGCTTTATCTTCTAGTTTTGTCAATGTTTCAATCATGTTCTCATAAGTGTTCCTGTATACAGGATGCCAAGAGCGAACATGCCGCCGCCAGAGAACCTATCCTTGGGGAGGCTGTGGCCGCAGTGGCTCAGGGCACAACTGCGATCTTACAGATGCTGCAGAACCAGACTTCCCAGAGGAATGATCGACCATAGTACACCACACTGCAGCAGTTCCTCACGATCAACCCCCCCAGGTTCTCCGAGGCACGAGACCCGCTTGAGGCGGATGACTGGATCGCAGAGATCAAGAAGCACTTCAATGCAAACTCCGTCAGACCAGTCGAATACTACACCTTCGCCTCTTTCCAGCTTCAGGGTGCAGCAGCAAGCTGGTACGATAACTACAAGGCCAATAAGGGCGATGCTATCATCACGTGGGCAGATTTCGTCGCAGACTTCAGAGTAGCACATATTCCGAGTGGCCTGATGGACAGGAAGCGTGAGGAGTTCTTGGCTCTGAGACAGGGTGACAGGTCATTTCAGGAGTACAACCTGACCTTCATCAGGCTCGCTAGGTACGCTCCAGAGGAGGTCAGCACAGAGGCTAAGAAGATAGCCAGGTTCCATGGAGGTCTCAGCACAGAGATCAAGTATGCGCTCACTCAGTGCAGCCCCACGCTGTTCTCACAGTTCGTGGATCAGGATATCCGCCAGGAGTCAGCCAGAGCAGAGTGGGATGCAGACAGGAAGCGCCAGAGAGAGCACAGTTCCGCAGTGATGGTCCACAAGAAGGAAAAGACGTGGGTCACAGAGACACCACCGCAGAGACAGCAGTTCCAGCAGAGGGGGGAAGTTTTCCGCACTTTTGCCCGCCCCTCCCGTCCTAGTTCAGCAGGGACCTCCCTCTACACCACCACACGCGAGGCCACCCAGGCCGCAGCAGCAGCCCAGGCCGGGCGTGATCTGCTACAAGTGCAGAGAGCCGGGGCACATGTCTCCCAACTGCACCGATCTGCGCTTTGCTCGGCTCCCACCGCTTCCACCTCGCTCTACTCCGAGCACCGCGATGGTGAAGGAACAACCACGTGCACTTCGGGTGAACAACGTGATGCTCTCAGATGCTCAGCACTCTTCAGAGATCGTTCTTGGTAGGTTGCTTGTGTGTTCAGTTCCCGCGACAGTTTTGTTCGATTCCGGAGCGTCTCATTCCTTCATTTCCAAGTCTTTTTGCTCAGCAGTTTGATTTCCAAGAAGAGGTGTTGCCTTCTCCTTTGGCCATCTCTGCCCCGAGCTCTAAGTTCAGTTCAGCTGTCAGAGTTCTTGATGTGCAGATCCAGATTCAGGGTCTCCTTTTCTCCGCTTCCTTGATTTTGCTTCCGCGTTCCGACATTGATGTCATTTTGGGCATGGATTGGCTTGTGCAGCACAAGGCCAATATTGATTTTCCGACCAGGTCTGTCAAGTTGACACATGATTCAGGTGCAGAAGTCTTGTACACTTGTGGCTCTATGACAGGACCAGCACAGTTGTACGCTTTGAACGCAGGAGTTGCGCCTTTGCTCGAAGAGGTCAGAGTTGTTTGTGAGTTCCCAGACGTCTTTCTGGAGGAGTTTCCAGGAATTCCCCCAGTTCGAGCTATTGAGTTCGTTATTGAGCTAGAGCCTGGTACCCAGCCGATTTCTCGTCATCCGTACAAGATTTGTTCGAAGGAGTTGATTGAGCTCAAGAAGCAGTTGACAGAGTTGGAGGCAGGCGGTTTTATCCGCGCGAGCACTTCCCCTTGGGGTGCACCAGCTTTGTTTATCCAGAAGAAGGATGGGACTAGCCGCTTGGTCCAGGACTATCGCGGTATCAACAAGAAGACCATCAAGAACAAGTACCCTTTACCCCGCATCAATGATCTGTTCGAACAGTTGAATGGGGCTAAGGTGTTTTCCAAGCTTGACTTGAGGATGGGGTTATCATCAAATCCGTGTTCGTGAAGAGGATATTCCAAAGACCGCATTCAGCACACGTTATGGGCTGTATGAGTTCACAGTCATGACTTTTGGGTTCTCAAATGCCCCTCCTACATTCATGAGAGCTATGAACTATTTGTTCCAAGAATGGCTTGATGTGTTTGTGATCCTCTACCTCGACGACATTCTTGTCTATTCCAAGTTAGAGTCTGATCATGAGGAACATTTGCGCTTGGTGCTGCAGAAGTTAAGAGAGCACCGGTATTACGCCAAGTTCTCCAAGTGTGAGTTTTGGCTGGACAAGGTCAATTTTCTGGGCCATGTCATCTCCGCTGAGGGAATTGCGGTTGATCCAGAGTGAGTCCGCACTATTCAAGAGTGGGCTCCGCCGATGAATGCGAAGCAGCTAAGGACTTTTCTCGGCCTCGCCAGTTATTGCAGGAGGTTTGTGCAGAATTTCTCCAAAATAGCGAAGCCAATGACTGAATTGTTGTGCAAGGACAAGCGGTACACTTGGTCGCCAGCTTGCCAGTCACCATTCGAGGAGTTGAAAGAGAAGTTGACCACAGCTCCAATTCTTACGCCACCAGATGAGTCACAGCCTTTTCAGGTGTTTTGTGATGCCTCTTTGCAAGGTCTAGGCGGAGTTTTGATGCAAGGCAGGAATATTGTGGCTTATACCTCACGGCAGTTTAAGACGAGTGAGAGGAATTATCCCACGCACATTGGAGCTTGAAGCAGTTGTGCACGGTTTGGTCACTTGGCGATACCTCCTCTTAGGGAGGAAGGTGGATGTGTTCACGGACCACAAGAGTCTGAAGTTCTTGTTCACTTAGCTAAATCTGAACTTGAGGCAAAGAAGATGGCTTGAGACCATTACTGATTACACAGTTGATATTCAGTACACGCCTGGGAAGGCGAATGTCATAGCTGATGCGCTGAGCCGCAAGGGCGATTGCAATAATATCCGGGTGCAGAAGATCCACCCTGATTTGTGTGAGTCCTTTCGAAGGCTCAATCTCGAGCTAGTTCCAGCAGGCTACCTTGCCTAGCTTGTGGTAGAGCCCACAATCCATGAGAAGATTCGTGAAGCTCAATCTGGCAGCTCAATGATACAAAAGATCAAGCAGGGTATTACCGCCTCAGTTCCAAGTACGGTTTCTTTTCAGTGCATAATGACGGCACCGTGTTGTTCAAAGAGCGAGTTGTTGTTCCTAAGGAGGGAGATCTCAGAGAGGTCATCGTGAAGGAAGCCCATGATTCCAAGCTGTCAATTCACCCTGGCAGTACATAGATGTATCAAGATCTCAAGCAAAGCTTTTGGTGGACTCGTATGAAGCGGGATGTTGCCCGTTACGTGTCTCAGTGTGATGTGTGCAGGAGAGTGAAGGCACAACACCACAAGCCTGCAGGGTTGCTTCAGCCACTTGAGATTCCGGAGTGGAAATGGGATCACATAGAGATGGATTTCATCATAGGCTTCCCCTTGTCGCAGAAGAAGAACAATGCCATCTTTGTTGTCATTGACAATCTTTCCAAAGTTGCCCACTTCTTTCCAGTGAAGGACTCCATTTCAGCAGCTCAGTTGGAGGATTTGTACACTGCAAGAGTTGTATCTTTGCATGGCATTCCCAAGAAGATCAGTTCTGATAGAGGCGGCCTTTTCACCACTATGTTCTGGCAGGCCTTTCAAAAGGCAATTGGTACGACAGTGTTGTTCAGTACCGCTTATCACCCTCAGACAAGTGGGAAAGTCTAGCATGTGAACCAAATCCTCGAGGACATGCTTCGGGCATGTGTCATCTCATTTGGCATGAAGTGGGAAGAGTGTTTGCCGTATGCTGAGTTCTCTTACAACAACAGCTATCAGGAAAGTCTGCAAGAAGCGCCGTTTAAAGTCTTGTATGGCCGCAAGTGCAGGACACCTTTGAACTGGTCCGAGACAGGTGAGAGGCAGCTGTTCGGTCCAGATGTGATCCACGAGGTAGAGGACAGAGTGAAGATTGTCCGAGAGCACCTAAAGGCAGCACAGTCTAGGCAGAAAGCCTATTATGACAAAAGGCACCATGGTGTAGCGTTTCAGGTTGGTGATTGGGCGTACCTGAGAATGTCTCCATTGAGGGGAACTCACCACTTTGGCATCAAGGGAAAGCTCGCTCCAAGATTTGTCGGACGTTTCCGCATCCTTGAGACTAGGGGACCTCTTGCCTTTCGGCTCGAGCTTCCAAAGAGTCTGTCCATGGTGCATGACGTGTTCCATCTGTCCCAGCTAAAGCAGTGCTTCAAACAGCCAGAGCAGGATGTTGACTTGGGCGAGATACACTTGAGTGCGGACCTTTCCTACTCAGAGCGTCCAGTCCATGTTCTTGAGACGTCCGAGCACAAGACTCGCAACAAGACCGTCAAGTTCATGAAAGTTTAGTGGGCACATCTTTCGGAGAAGGAAGCAACGTGGGAGCGTGAAGATCATCTCTGTTCTGAGTATCCTCAGTTGTTTCAGGCTTAGATCTCGGGACGAGATCATGTGTTGGTGGGGGAGTGTTGTAACAGCCCATATGTAATGCCCATATGATACACCATGTTTTGTACCTTGTCTGTTCAACTTGTAACTCCTCATGGTGGATGTTCATTACTTTGCATGTGATGATTTTGAATTACATTGGGATTGGAGTTCTTTTGCTTTGTGATCAAAGGTAATCAATGTAGTTCAAGTGACATGATCTTGAAATTGTTCTGATTGCATGTCACCTCCCCTCAACCTCATCTTTGGCCTAGCCAATTCTTTGTATTGCCAAGGTTCCTTGCCTTTTCAAATCTGTTTTTTTACAACATTCAAAACAGTGACCCCTAGTTCAAATGGTTTTGAATTCTTCAAGGAGCCACATTTTTGTTGTTGCCAAAAATTGGTCAAACCAATTTTGAAAAATCCAGAATAATGCAAGGGTTAAGATTTGGAGCTCATGGATTTTTTTTCTCCTTGTGTTTTCTTCTCAAGAATTCCCAATGCACCTTTTCTATTTATTTTTAAATAGAAAATGGTATTGTTTGCCTTAGTGGAATTTTTCCTTGCATCCAAAAGTTGCCCAGCCATTTTTGGATGATCAATCATGTGGTAAGGGGTATGTAAAAATGTTGTGATATATTTTTATGTTTCTCCTTACCTTTTCTTTTATTTATTTTTGCCTGCTGTTTATTTTTTTAAATGAACAGAAGGGCTTGGCCTTTTCCTTCTACCCCTTTCGGCCTAGCCCACCTGGGCCTGGAAGTTTCGACCCAGCAAGAGGAGCCCCGCGCCCTTCTTTTTTTTTCCTTCTTCCTAACTGCCCGGGCCCGCTTGCCAGCGTCTTCTTCCCCAACTTTTCCCCCCTACTTTTCCCGTCGTCAGAGCAGGACGGAGATGAGCTCGGCGTGGAGCCCCTTTGCAGCCTCCCCTCCTCGCCCCTTTATAGGCAGCGCTCCCCCTCGGGAACCCTAGCCACTTCCCCCTCCTCTTATCCTCCGCTGCTGCCGCCATGGGAGGAATTGGAGCCCCCTGTTCCGCCGGTAAGGACTCAAATCGGCCGTCGCTCCGTCACGACCTTGGCCATGCGATCGCTTGCACGCTCCAGTGACCCTCCTCGTTCCGTTTTCCCCCGCGCAGGTCGGTGTTAGGCGTCGCGCAGCGCTCGAGCCATCTTCCTCCCCGTCGGGACGTCGTCTTCCCCGTCGACGACTACGGCAACTCCGTCCGCCTCGTCGTGTCCGAGCTCGTCCCTGTCCTCCCCTTGGTGAGCATCTGCGTCCCGTCTCCTTTCCGTCTCGCGTAGCAGGTGTAGATGGTTCCCGCACCGTTCGTGTCCGCCTGTGCCCACGGAGCGTGCCCGCGCGTGTCTCGTACGCATTGCGGGTGATAGGTTCATGCACTGCGCGTGCGCTCCTTAGTCGTATGCGAGCGGAGCACGTCCAGCATCGTGGAGGCCGAGCCTTGGCCTGCATCTCTTTTTTTCGTTGCAAGAAGTGGTCGCCGCCGTGATTTTCCGGCAGGATAGTGTGCTCGTTCCTGCACGTCCAGGGGAGATCGATGCAGCCGCGCCCGGATTGAAGTCCCACCTAGTGCCCGCGCGTTTCCGTTGAGTCGTCGGCGTGTTGTCAGCGAGGCCAGCGTCGCTGGAAGCTAGATCCGCGCCGCCCTGCACTCTGTCAGGTGTCGCTTGCCCTGTGCGCCGCCGTGAGCTTCCCGCAGTCGAAGGCGTTGACTTTTACAGCGATAGTGCGTGATCTTGGCAAAAATGGGTTCTTGGTTGTCCCATGTACGCGCAGCACACCTCCGTTGATTCGTTGGAGCAGCGCATACGACGCAATCGTCGCCGGCGTTTGCCCGGCCGCCGCCCGTTCAGTTTCAGTGTCCGTCAGTGCGGTTTCGCTTTATTTCTTAAGTTATCCCGAGTGGTACATTTTTGGTTCCATACGTTTGGGATCCTATCATCTCCCCTCTCGTAACTCAACTGGTGAGCACCTTGCGTCGAGACCGAGAGGACCTGGGTTCGATCCCCGGCCGGCGCAAGGAGTTCTTTTTGTTTTGCTTTTTTTTTCCAGTGCAGCACGAGTTTTGGGCCCAGCCCAGACATCTTTCGCCCCTGGGCGCCACTTAGACGGCAGCCCCGCGAGGACTTAGGCCGGTTGGGCGAATCCAGCCCAGTGCTGATCCCCTTTTGTTTTTTTATTTATTTTATCTTTCCTTATTCTTTTTCTGTTTTGCTTTTTCTCAAATTTAATTGAATTCAAATTCAAATCTGGTTTGGGGTTGTTGATCTTTTCTGCCTCAAACATATCATGCCATATATGTTTTTGGGGTAGAATTGCCCACTGGTCACAGTAGTGATGCTCATTTTGTGTTTTGCCCCCTCTACATTTTTGGAGTGTGGTAATTTTGCAAATAGCCCCCTCAAATCTTTGTTTTTGTCAAGTGCTGCCCAAATCTAAATATGGCCATGCCATATATGTTTTTGGGGTAGTTTTTTTTGAAGCTTTCAAACTGAAGGGTAAAGCAACCCTCAGCATTTTATTACCAGGAACACATTATTTACAAATGTACAACAAAAGCTTCAAAAAAACACCTCTCAAGGTGGGAGAAAGTCAATCCATCTAAGCAAAAGATCCTTAAATCTCGGCTTAATTCTATAGCTAAGAAAGGTTAAATCATGAATGAAACCAACCCTCCACTTAGCAAAAGAGGGCCTGACATGCTTGAAACATTTGGCATTCCTGATCAACCAGATGTTCCACCAGGCAGTAAACACCGCTTCAGCGAAGAAGGGTTTATTGAAAGACTCCTTGGCTCCCTTGGCAATCCGAGTCATGTCAGAACCATGGTTCCAGTCAATTTGTAGGTATGCCCATACTCTAGCACTGAAATTGCACTGGAAAAAGAGGTGATCTCTGGTCTCCAGATGTTGGGTATGGCAAAGCACACACTCCGGACCATTCTGGATGTTCCAATGTCGTCTGATAAGCATATCCTTTGTATTGAGACGATCCATGATCACCAGCCAAGCAAAAACTTTGGTCTTTAGGATGCAACAGGATTTCCAAATCCAATTTAAAACAGGATTTGCCTGTATAGGATCATGCACCAACCTGTAGAATTTCTTGGCAGAGTATTGCCCTTTGCCATTCAACCTCCATGTCCAGCAGTCTTTTGCATCACCACTTGGACTTGGAAAGATTAGCTGCATCTCAGAGAGCTCCTGGAAGGCCTGTGCAGATAGGGGCAGATTGAAAAGCTCTGTGAGATCAGTCATCTCCATGGCCTCTTTTACAGATATAAAAGGATCCTTAGCAAATGAGAAAAATCTTTGGAACTTCTGAGCTAAAGTTTCATTAGTGCTGGAGACCCAAAAATCATTCCACAGCAACACAGAGTCACCACTACCAACTTTAACCTGAGACACAGCCATAAAAGTATCCATCAATTTGGCCCCATCTTTCCACCAGAAGGAGCCACAGAGCTCAGTAGCATGAGGCACTCTTTCATGGTAATAAGAATCCCATACAAGAAAGACCCAAGGCACATCCTCTTTGTTGTAAAATTTATGCAGGTGTTTCATCAAAAGGGCTTGATTTTGCAGCTGTAAATTGAGGATGCCCAGACCACCCTTATTCTTTGGACTGCAGACTAGGTCCCTAGAAGCAAGTGACTTACCAGATTCATGTCCATACTTTCTCCAAAGACATTTTCTCTGGATCCTCTCCAATTTTTTGATGATCCCAGCAGGAATGTGTAAAGAGAAAAGGAAGTAGATGGGCATGGAAGATATCACAGAGTTGAGAAGCTTCAGTTTGCCCCCTTGAGTTAAAAAACAAGAACTGGCAGTAAGTCTCCTCTCCATGCAGTCCACTAAAGGAAGAAGATTCACAATTTTAGGCGTGGTAGTGCCCACAGGCAGCCCAAAATAAGTGGAAGGAAGTTTCCCAACTTGACAACCAAAAACACTGGCCAACTCATTAATAGTGACCTCATCAATGTTGATGGGAATCATGGATGATTTGTTGTACTTGATATCATGACCAGTGGATTGGGTGAAATGATGGAGGGCTTCCTTGAGTCTGAGAACTTGTGATCGCTCTGCTGGCATGGTGATAGTGGTTTATCCATTTGAGCCTCTTTCAAATGCATCTAGTGCAACTTTGCACTCAGGTCCCAGGTTCCTGTCCATGTCTTCTTCAATCTTTGCATCTTTGAAAACCAGCCCCTATACATATTGTCATATGCAATGTGGCTGGGTTCCTTTCTTTTCTTGCACCTTTCCGATGTCCTGTTCATCGACATCTCTCCGTCTCCGGAATCGATGTTTTATTTTCACGTTGTAATTATTTTTCTGTTAAGTGCATTGTTGATCTTGTCATGTTGCCATGTTATTTGCACCTAAACAAGGCTAAGACCAAAGCCGTTTTACGTAAATAAATTGCTTATGAAGTTGTTGACGTGTCGCCACCACCTTCATTTAAATTGCCTAGATAGGGTCACATCATGCCTATTAAACTTGATCATACCATCTTTTCCTGTGCTTTGTACCCATTCCTTACTTGTGTGCCTTTTGCTTGCCGGTACTTTACGTTAGCACCTGAGACCGCCGAGGAGACTTACATGGAGATTTCCGACACCGAGCCCGAGGACCCTGCTGCGTCTGCTTCGACGACCAATTACCCAGGCAAGGGGAAGATTTATACCATTACTTGATACCTTTCTGCCTACCTGCCTAGCTATAGTCTAGAACGTTTGTTTGATCCTATCCACCTTGCTTATGCCACATTCAAAAAAAGCAAACAGCCATGATCCCCACATCCCAGCAAAACGTTGTATTGCTAAGTTACCGTTGCTCAGCCATTGCTTAGTATGAGTAGGAAAACTTCCTGCATATCCTATGCTATGGTTTGGGATATCATATTATCTACAGAAGTTGGTTGATATTTATTATTATTATGATGTTAATTATATACTTGACGAATGATGGGAGACCAGGCTGTTCCCGCCAGGTGTTTTGTCCCATTTGATTCACCTAGGTCCCGAGTTCCGGGTATTGTGTTTCTTGACGAGCGTGCCTAATCATGTGTGGGATTCTATGGGGTCCCCTTGTCTTACTGTCGGGACCCGGGGTTAGCGTATGCAAGTACAGTTAAGACATAGTCTTATGGAGAGCCGAGAACCGCACCCACTTGTCTAAGCAGACAAGGCCAAGCACTGAACATTCTCGGAAAGCATCGTACGTGAGGGGCATCCCATCCAGGCCGGATGATCAACTGTGATGGGTCCTCATCGTCCGCACACAAGTCTAATGATATGGGTGGTGAACTCCCATATTCAAAGACAAGTCGCCTCAACCATACTATCGACTATCTCAAAACTCTTACATAGACTTACTCCAGCCCGATCACTTAGTCGGGGTCTAGGGCGGGCTCGATCATACCACAAAGTGTGCACGAGACGGAGTCTCGGACAATCGCATCGCGATGCCCCAAGCTGCGCACATCTAAGGGCCACTTGGTGTATGAAAGACCGCCAGCCAGAACACAACTAAGGTCTCGAAAACCCATACAAAGACATGCATGTTATAAACATACACGCAGCACACATGCCTTGTATGAACAGCAGGTACCATTGCAATTCTCTACAAAGTGTACATTTTATTTATAACTCTTATAGAGTACACACAGAGATCGCATACATGTGATCCAACATTACAACATAAAGCGGAAGCAAATTATGTCTGAGTACAGACAAGTTTAACAAATTGGCTTAAGAAGCCTTATTCAACATAAAGCCCTCCACGAGGGAACCAGTATGCTGACTGGGACTAGACTAGCTTAACTTCAGTCGTCCAGCTCGATGAAGAAGCCACCTTCGGGGTCAGTGGCATCTTCTAAAACATAGATTAAGCAAACGTGAGTACAAAGGCGTACTCAGCAAGACTTACATAGGAGCTATACTACTCATGCACAGGTGTCAAGGTAAAGGAGGTGGGGTTCACTTGCAAAAAATGCCAGCTTTGACTTGGCTAATCCTGAACTACGAGTACCAGACTGGAGGTAAGAAGCGTACACGAGTCGACTACTTTCTCCAACAAATACACCACTATGGTGCCTTCCTCGACTTCCCCACGAGGAAGCACGCCATAGCACTCACACTTATCTTGGTGTATTTTAGAAGTATCCGGTTCAAGTTATCTAATAATCAGGCTAAGCTTTCCAAGTAGTCCATAACCGAGGACGCGGCTATTCGAATAGTTTTGTTAACCTTGCAAGGGTGTACCGCTACACACACATGATCATCATTTACCGCCTTTGATCTCGACACCATTCAAGGGGTGCCATCGAGGATGCTTACCACAACTGTTACCTCATAGCCTATCTAGTCCAAGAAAGCCGCCTACTTGGGTTGGCTACCACTCTCGTGAACCCGGCCGGTTTACCGAAGTGGACCCAAGCGATGTGTGCGTGGTGCATAAGCCGGTCTCGGGTGAGCCGTTCTCTCACTTAGCATCCAGGCCACAAGCCTACCAGAACTCCGAACTACTGCGACATCTGGACATCGAAAGGGATGAGTTAATAGGTTGAGAGGGGTCAGTGAGCCCAATGTGTGGTTGTACTCTTCATCTTGGATCACCACGCAAGAACTCGGACTTAGGGCGGTGTTCAACGAGACAACCCACCGTGTACTCCTACACAGCCTCTCATCGTTCACCTTGTATTAGGGTCGATTCACCAACACTTTTCTACCATCATCAACATGATCACTACCATCCCGACTCACATCACAGTAACAACATGGTATCATACTAAGCATGCAATAAGCGATAACAATTGCAGGGGCCACATGATATCATTCAACTCCTACAGTTGCTAGGATTGTGGTTTGTCTACTACTGTGACAAAATGATAGGTCATGCAAAGGAATGGGTTCATCTATGCGGTAGAATCGTAACATCGTGATCATCCTATACAATGCATAAGCGAGGCATGAGAGGGAAGTGGGATTTTATCGACATGATCAATGGGGTTTTGCTTGCCTTGCTGACGAGGTTCGGGTTCTGGAACTTCAGCGAAGGGGGTGACCTCTTGCTCCAGTTCCACCTCTACTCGACAAACAAAGCACGAAGTAGCAATCAAATGAATGCAATGCTCAAGCACATGAATGAATGTTAAAGCTTGAAGTACAAGTTTTGATGTGTGAGGCAATTCCATTTAAGTGGAATATATTGCATTTAAAATGCAAATTCAAACTCCACATTTGAATTCAACATTATCCAAGTAATATATGATATGGTTTGATCATTTTGAATTATCTTCAAATGTGTATGATATGCCTCTGAGGTGTAAGTGAAATGTAGCATGTTGCCATGGTTCAAGTTGCCAAAATATTTAAATTAAAGTTGATTTAATTCCATTTAAATCAAATAGCAAAAGCTACTGATCACATTTTAAATTCAACTCAAACAGAGTTGAAAGTTGCATATTTGGAAAGATAATTTTCTCCTGATCATTTTTCATATATTATTTGTCCAATTTGGAGTTAATATGAATTTTCTATGAATTTCCAAAGTTTGGGGTATTTTCTGGATTTTCTGGAATTATTTAAACCATTTTACTTTTCTGGAAATTCAATTAAATGATTTACTGCGTCAGGCTGACGTCAGGCTGGCGTCAGGGGGGGGCTGACATGTGGGGCCACCCTGTCAGTGGCTGGGTTAACTTAACCCGTGGGTTAAATTAATCCAGTGGCTTAATTAAGCCACTGGGCCCACTGGTCAGTGACCCAGGGGTCACTCACTGGGTGATTAGTGGCTAACCCACCGGCGGCTTGACGCCGGCGACTGGAGCCACGGCGGCGACTCGCCGGAATGAGCTAGGGGCCACGGGAAGCCACGGGGAGGACACCATCTTGCTCCTGGAGGTCTCCCGCGTCTTCTGGAGGCAACAGGGGTTCGCGGGGTGCTCGGAATCGACGACGGCGACGACTCCGGCGGAAGCAGAACCACGGCGAGGTCCTAGACGACGCTACCGTGCACGGTTCGGGCTGAAATCACTCGCGTTCGAAAGCTACCATGCTCAGGAGCCAAACGCACGCGCTGGCTGAGTCGAAGGGGCACAGGGGCGACCTCGAGCTCATCCATGGCGGCGAAGTGCCTCGGCATCCATGGCGGATCCGGCTAGAGCGAGTAAAGGAGGGGGAAAGGTGAGGGTTTTCGTTCGCAAGCTCACCCTGAAACTGTCTGTAGTGGTGGCTTGCTCGGGGAGGCGCTGGAGTTGCCGGAATTCAAACTCGATCCACGGCAGCCGGCGATGAAGACGATGAAGTTCTCGAGCTTGGGGAGGCGTCCGGCTCCGATTCCTTCCGCAGTACGATGAAGACGACGACGGCGAAGCGATTGGACACCTTGGCTTGACTCCTTGACGTCGATGGCCACGAGTTCTTCCGACGGCGAGCGGCGGCGCTCTCGGGTGGAGGAAGAAATCGGCGAAGGAGGAGGAAGGAGTCGCGCTGGAGGGGAGGAATGGATCAGGACGGGAGAGAAGCGTCTCCAGGCGCGAGAAGGGGCCACGGGGAGGCCTGGAAGCTCTCGGCGGCGACGTGGCGTCCACGGCTGGCTCGGTGGCATTCCACCGAGCAGCTTGGAGGCGCGGGGTGGGGAAGAAGACTCCCCTGCCCCTGGTGGGCCGGCTGGGCTGGGTGGGCCGTCTTCGCCTAGGCGCCAGGTAAGTCTTTTTCCTATTCTGTTTAATCTTTCCTTTCTGTTTTTCTGTAATTTGTTCTGTTTAGCTAAAATAAATAGCTAAACATTTTATTAAATGCTGAAAACTTTTATGTGGCCTCATAAAAATATCAACTAGCCACTCATAAACTTTCAACATTTCTAAAATTCAAATGATTTGAATTTTAAATCAAAAAGGGGTATTTCATTAATTCCAAGGTACTGTTTGAATATTTGAAAAATATATGAGCATGGGATGGGTCCCACATCACTTGATATGTGATCACACTCATTTATAAGACTTTTCAAAAGTCTAACATGAAGTTTTGGAAAATATTTTTATCTGGCCTTTTGAATTAATTCATCTGGGGGGTGTTCCTTCTCCCATTTGGATTTTGAATTTGATTTCCAAGATTTCTTTTGAAATTTTGACATGATGCAAAGGCACTAGCTAACCCTAGCACATACCTAACAGAGGGTTCTGACACTTACCTACCTAGCTTCATACAGTTCTAGTGGTGGACCGAGCTGATTTATTATTTGCAAACGTGTGTGTGCCTGGTTGGTACCCCATCAGTTTTCGAAACAACCCGGACCAACGGAGACATAGTTCCTCTGGTTGGTCCACACTGGTGAGGAAGTCCCCTGATTTATAAGTGAGACTAAACCCGACTTTAGCCATACGGAAGAGGCCGATCCGAGAGCGTGGCCGGCTTTTGGATTGGATGTCGACTCCCCGGGGGCCACCCGGAATTGTGTGTTGTTAGTTAGAGGGACTCTGACGTTCCGGAGTTTCAGGCGTTTACTTAGCCAAGTGGAAACCGGGCATACATGCGAGCCTATGATGGGCAGTTTGTACACCCCTGCAGGGTTAAATCTTTTCGAAAAGCCGTGTCAGCGGTTATGGACGACTTGAGACCTACTACTTGTTCATAGAATAACATCAATTTGAATCATAATTAAAACTTGCCTACCGTGTGAGTGCCTCGGTTTCTTTTCTTCGTCCAGGGGGACCGAGAGAAGATCCAGGTTGTGTTATGTTTGACGTAAGTAGGTGGATAGCGGACTTATGACACGAGGTCACGTATATTCTTGGATCTTACCTCTACTCTAATAGAACGATAGCCACCATATATGCTAGTGCGGCTGCAACTTTTACCTTTACCTTGTCTTACCATAGGAAGTTAGTTATCCTGTAATGATATAATCTCACCCCTGTTTTCCTTTTGTGCTTTTACTGTTTTGCCTGATCGCCCGCTGCAGTGGATTACTGTAGGAGATATGCCCTAGAGGCAATAATAAATGTTATTATTATCTCCATGTTTGTAATTATGTTTATATTCCATGCTATAACTGCAATGGTTCTCGAGTCTGCAATAACCACGAGGCTCAGAGGAAGACTCATATGCACGTGTGGAATAATAAACGGATAAAATATATATTCCTAGTCTCGCCTCTAAGACTAGCTCAAGTGTTGCATGATGGTTCTGTTTTCCTAATCATGGGCATGACTATGCCGGCAACTTTGAGGGCACAATGTTAGAAGAACATTTGTGTTGAATCGACCTAGATTGATGTTATGCTATGAGATACTTTCGTCACCAGTTAATGGATTATAACACAGAGAAAGTTGAGCGTTTGCATAATTCCTTAGACCATGAGAGTATCGAGTTCCTTCGTACTTGCTTCGTGAACTTTGGGGTTTGTTAAACGTCATCTGTAAAAGGGTGGCTATTACGGCGGCTTACGGGTTCACGGAAAAGTATGACAAGGAACTAGGTAGCTCAAGATTGGGATTTGCTCCTCCGTCGATGGAGAGATATTCTTCGGGCCCTCTCGGTGTTACGGTATCCACCATCGTCTGGCCAGACACAGTGTGATTTGATCACAGGGATGCCGGAACGCGGGAACGAGAAAAGAGAACAATACCGGAAACGAGGTAACTGGCATAGTGGACAAGTTGTTGATTCACGGGGATGCCAATAAGTCTCACCTCGGGTATTTGTAACATATCGCGAAGCAACAGGAATAGCACACGGCAACTAAAGGTTCACTCGAATATTCATTCGTATGGGTATAGGGATCAATATGGATGTCCTCGGTTCCGCTATTGATCATTGATCGGAAAGTGTTCCGGTCATGTCTATACTTCATCGAACCTACAGGGTCACACGCTTAAGGGTCATCTATCTGCTGAATTCTAGACAGGGAGTCTGAGAGAAAGTCACCGGAAAGGTTTCGGAGAAAACGGAAAAGTTCCGGAGAGAGAACACCGGAATAGTTTCGGTAAAACCGAAAAGTTGTTTCGGAGTGAACCACTAAACCGAAAAGGTTTCTGTAAGCACCTGGTACTTCTGGAGGGTGCCAGAATTGTTCTGGTAACTTCTGGAATTTTTCCGGAGAAAAAAATAAAATATTTTTTTCGGAAATGTTCGGAGCTGCCGGAAATGTTTCGGAGCTGCCGGAAATGCTTAGGTTACTTTTCGCAGATGAAAATCATTGATCCGTAAATTTTTCGGAACGCATCCGAAATTGTTTTAGGGGGTGCTGGAAATGTTCTGGGCCTACAGAAATTTTTTCGGGATTTTCGGACGCGAAAATTTGGTCTCATGAATAGTGGAACACTATTGGGAGAAAATATCTCATGAATAGTGGAAACACTATTGGGAGAAAATATCTCATGAATAGTGTGAAAATATCTGAGGGCATTTTGGTATTTTGCCATCTCTTCTCACTCTATAAATAGAGGTGGAGAGGTGCTCTCCACACACACACTAAAGTCTCTCATACAAGTGCCATGCAATTATCTGGCTTCTTCTCTCCCTCCCACGAAATAGTTTCGTAGAGCCGAAAGGCTGTCTGGGTTCCGGCAGGAACTAGTTCTGGACGGCGAAGCCCTGCCGGATAGCTGACACCGTATGTGTGCAACCGCGTAGAGAGGTCGTAGTTTCGATCTTTTGCCCGAGGGGCTGTTCGAGGGTCCTCCCGAAGGGCTGTCCGAGTTACCGTTCGAGTTTCGAGGGGCCTCCCGAAGGGCTGTCCGAGTGACCGTCCGAGGTTCGGGTGCGCCTCTCGAAGGGTTGTCCGTGACACCGTCCGAGGGACTGTCCGACCGCCTCCCGGAGCGCTGTCCGAGGAGCAGACGAGGGACAACATCCTCGCGGTTGGGAGGTTGTAAATCCTAGCTGCGGGGATCTGCACCACCGATCTTCATCGACTCTACTTCCGCTGCGCTACGAGTCGGTAATGATAAGATCAAAACCTTGTATGCATCTCCATAGTGGTCCTGGGCGTGTTCGTAGTGCGGAAATTTTTGTTTTCTGCTGCGTTCCCCAACAGTGGCATCAAGAGCCAGGCTATGCGTAGATGCAGGTCACGATCTAGAATACATAGAGATGTATGGGTATTGCATTATATAATTTTGTAGTAGATGGGATCTATTGCTGAAAATTATTTATGCGGGTACCAGATGAAATCTGTTACCCGATGTTCTTGTTGCTTCCCTGGAATTTGCGTATTTCTAATCTCGATAACTGCATGGTGCAATTTCAAAGTTCTGGCAATCCGCGATCCTGATTGATCAACGAAGTGCTAACAGTTCATTGAATTCCACCATAGTTAAAGAAAGATGGAATTTCGCAGACTAAAGGGCAATGCAGATATGATATGCATGGGGGTCACGCGTATGACGAAGTTCAGTATGGGGTTCGAGATTTTATTATCCCGTGCTTCATACACCCCGCAGAGTTAATCTAGCGACTTGAATAATCATACTTGATGATAAACGTTGGTAGCTACGGTTTTTAGACAAAACCTTAGAAGCCACGTAAATGAAAATCTTGCATAAACCGATTAGAGACGTCTAACTTGGTTTTGCAGAAAGGCATGTGATGTGGTATAGCAATTCTCATGGTTAATTTGATTATGTATGAGATGACTATATAATGTAAATTCATTAACATGACCTGCGAGTCATGATTCGGCATGATGGCTGGAGCCATATGATTGTCACTTTAATGACCTGTGAGTCAACCTTATGTAATGCACTTGTTTTATTAGCTATAGAGATAGCAATATTATCTGGTGCATCGACAAGGTGGTGGAAATTTTTGCGAAGGTGAACACCGACGCGAATGCCGAAGACGAAGAAATACTAGACTTCTCCGTCAGAAAGGGCTATACCATATCATGCTATTATGAATTGCCTGAGATGTTTATCCCTTATGCTGCACCCTTTTGATTGCGCGGTAGTCGCTTTTTATTAGGGTGATCTCTCACTTAAAATATCAAAGTAGTTAGTGTTCACCCAAGTGTAGCACCGTCTGAAATTCGTATCTTTTCGGGGTGCGCCATGTACACATGAGCACGAACGAATCGAGAGGAATGAGGCGGGTGAGGTCAGACCTCGCAGCAAGATCACTTGGTTGTCTTTGACGTTCAGGCAGGAGAGTCCTGAGCTCGGAACACGCCCATCGAAAGATGAACAAGAATCACATAGAGATGTGATCGGCAAGTTGGCCTACCGATTGAAAATCACGTCATCAGTGATGAACCCGTCAATGACGTCGAATTGAAATACGGATCTTGAATCACTCACAATCAATTATGAGAGATATTGATTTGAGTGGGAGCGCACCTTAGAATAAAATTGTTTATTCTCTAGTGCAAATTAATTATGAACATTGTCTAAGTGAAATTTGCATAATAGTTGTAGAATATTGGCTCGCGTTTCCACCTTCCCTATTAAAATTGAATAACTGTTATTTATCTGGTTAAAACTTTACGATTGGTAACGTAATTTGTAGGATTGTCCTCAAGAGTGTCGAGAAGGACTTTGTCCTATTGCATGCTTTTAGTATTCTCCCGCTGATGCTATGGATGATAAGACTCGCGTCCTTCGATCCAAAAGCAAGAATTCCATCAGGGTCAAATGCAATATGCTTGCTTCCATGAAACCCGAGCTTCAAAAGTTTGGGATAGCTATGACACATTCATGGAACTGAAAATTAGTTTCAGATACAAACAAAGGCTAGAAGATATGAGATATCCAAAGCAATGTTCTGTTTGCAAATGTTAGTAAAGTGTTTACTATGCATTAGACTGAAGTAATGAAGGGATCCAGATGAACGCCAGTCATATGATGATGGTGAATAAAACAAACAACTTAAAGATAAAGGACAAGTCAGAAGGGTGTTAGTGAGACTTACACGCCTAGGAAGTCCGGGGCTTACGCCACTCTTAAAGTTGGGTGCTTCATCTGAGAGTAGGAGAAATATTTGAAGTAAAACTGTTGGAAGGATAAAGGCAAAAAGAAAGAAGACTGGAATGTCCAGCTCATGTATGAAAGTCATACAAGTTATTGATGTTTGGAAGACTGGTCAAAAAAAAATAGTTCTTGGAAATTATGATTAAACATGTTAATCACTAATTCTTGGGTATTGTGAGTTGACCACAAAGATACCCGCTAGATTGCATTCTGTTGCGACTCGATGCAAGAACTACTACGGCCTACATGACTTACCAGAGTGAGGTTTAGATACGCGCTGGGAACATAGTAAATGTTACTATACCTTCCATCGGTGTATTACCTCTGCATTTATTTTCATAATTCATTTTAGAGTTTTATACACTCTAGCCCATTGCATAAAGTTTGTTGCAAGAAGGTTGTTCATAAGAGAACAATTGTTGTTCGGTGTTATGAATAACATAAGGGCCATGCATCCATCATGGATGGGATGTATGTTATGAATATTGATGGTAATATGATACATCCCTAACAATGACGCTAAATGTCGAAAGACTAAAAGAGTACCACATATGTGTGCCACTGCATTTGGTCACATTGGAGAAACCCGCATGGAGAAATTCCATAATGATGGATTTTGAAGTCATTTGATTATGAATCATCTGACACTTGCAACTTTCGTCCAAAAAGTGAAGTGACTGAAATACCGTTCACACGCCATAAGGAACGAGCAACAAACTTATTCGTGATCATACATTTTGATGTGTGTAGTCCGATAAATGTTGTTACTAGTAGTGGATTTATCTATCTTCAGAAATGACTCAAGTAGATATATGGATATTTACTTGATGAGACGTAAGTCTGGATCTTTTGAAATCATTCAAAAGGTTTTCAGAATGAAGTAGAAATTATTGTGGCAAGAAAATTATGTTTCTGCAATTAGATTGTGGAAAGGAAAATTTGAGTTACAAGTTTAGTGAATGTCTGATGAGTTGTGAAAAACAGTTTCATAACTTGCACCTCCCGGAACACCACTGAGAGTGGAAAGTCCGAGAAGATGTAATCAAACCATATATGACATGGTAAGATCAAAGATGACATAAATCAATTTGCCATTATCCCTTTTAAAAGTGATGCTTTAGAGACTGCGGCTTTTAACACTGAAAAGAGCGCCATCAGATCTGTTGAAATGATGTCATGGTATGGTACGCCCAACCATGTTATGTCTTTTCTTAACATTTGGAATATGGGGCTTGTGTAAAGTTTTTACAAACCTATTCCAAATTAGACAAGAACTACTTTGTAGGTTATCCCAAATTATTGGGTATTCCTCCACACTATGCCGAGGCAAAACGTTTGCCACATAAATCGGTATGATTTTTTGAAGAAAATGTTTCTTGCAAAAGGTGAGTGGGAGAACAGTGCAACTCGACGAGATAACAGTATCTTCGTTATCAGGTCAAAGGAAAGAAACCTTGGAAGTAATTCCAGAGTCTCCTACTGTGACTGATACGGAAGCCTCTACATGAGATTTATGGACTTCGGTCGAACTTGCAGCTGAACCACGTAGGCAAAACTCGTGCAAACCTCTCAGGTGCGCAAACGAGATATTGTTGTTAAACAACAGTATACCTACGATAATCAAGGAAGCGATGATGGGCCCTGACTCCGGAATTGGCTAGATGCCAACACAATCCGAGATAGTTTCCCTATACATAATTCAAGATTATATCTTGATGGACCATTCAGAAGACTTAGAGTCTAGCGAATATTAATGGAACTATAAACTGATACGGATAAAAATGTTTTATTCAAAAAGCTCGACTTGTTTCTATAACAAATTCAAGGAGTTGACTACCGTGAGATTGTCTCACTGTAGCGATGCTTAAAGTCGGTTCGGGTTATACTAGCAATTAATACATATTTCAATTATGAGATATCATAAATGGATACCAAAAAGGATTTCCACGAGTTGGAAATACAACCTAGGACTTGTATGTGATACAGTTCAAAGTATTTTGACAATCCAAGAGGATGCTAGGGGTTGTGCAAACTTCAGAGTTCCAGCAATGGACAAAGGAGAGCATAATGGAGTTGGAATCTTTGTTCTGATGAAATAGTTAAAAAGTTTGATTTCATCAGGGATAGCAAAGATGCTTGTGTTTACAAGAAAGTAAGTGGGAGCATGATAATATTTCTAAAACCTTGTGTTCTTGACACATTAGAAATAATATAAATTTCTTGACGCGAATTAAGACTTCATTGAAAATAGTTTTTCGATGAAGTGCTTGGGCTAAGTAGCCTTGATATTAGGCATAATTATCTGCGAGATAGATTTGCCTAATAGGGCTAAGCCAAAATACATATTGACAAGATGCTAAAACAGTTTAGCTTTAAAAACGCCAAGGAGTGATTCTTGCCGAAGTCACATGGAAAGAGTTTTTGCAAGACTCGGTGTCCTAAAACACTGATGAGCAAAATACATGATGGAGATTCCACACACTTTTGTGTTTGGATTAAGCATGTATTCCATGGTATGTAAAACAACCAGATATGTCCAGTACTCCAAATTAGTTGCGAGTAATTTACCAAAGTGATCAAGGTATTGATCATAGGACAACAGTGAAAAATGTCATTAATTACTAAAGTGGCGTTGATGACATGTTTTCTCGTGAGCGGAGATTATGAAGAGTTCGTTGTAAACAGTTACATCGATACAGGCTCGCTGTAAGTAATTACATCGATGCAGTCTTCATCAGTACTCCAAGCGATTTTCAAATTAAATTAAGGGTTTTGTATAACAAATATGGTGGCACAGTAAGTTGGAATTGTTCCAAACAGGTTACTGTGGCGAAATTCTATAACAAATGGCTATGTATGTTGCTGCTTAAGAAGCAACAAAGAAGATGTTGAATCATATAGTTCATTCATGAACTTAGTATGGTTCCAAGATGGCTTTGGTCAATGGAACACTATTGAAGATAGTTGCTCCATAGCTCAGTCTGAGGAATCAAGGTTCGACCAGTGATTCACATATATACAAAGCCGAGTCCACACAAAACATGAATTTTGTGAAAGCGTGAAAACGCGAGGATACGCAAAGATACACACGGGCCAGAAGTTGTCAGATCCGTTGGCAAAGACTGTACCACAAGCGAAGCATAATTTTACACCGGTATGCCATAGGTGTAAAGTATGTGAGCATTGACTCGATTATTGACTCTAGTGCAAGTGGGAGTCTGTAGGAGATATGCCCTAGAGGCAATAATAAATGTTATTATTATCTCCATGTTTGTAATTATGTTTATATTCCATGCTATAACTGCAATGGTTCTCGAGTCTGCAATAACCACGAGGCTCAGAGGAAGACTCATATGCACGTGTGGAATAATAAACGGATAAAATATATATTCCTAGTCTCGCCTCTAAGACTAGCTCAAGTGTTGCATGATGGTTCTGTTTTCCTAATCATGGGCATGACTATGCCGGCAACTTTGAGGGCACAATGTTAGAAGAACATTTGTGTTGAATCGACCTAGATTGATGTTATGCTATGAGATACTTTCGTCACCAGTTAATGGATTATAACACAGAGAAAGTTGAGCGTTTGCATAATTCCTTAGACCATGAGAGTATCGAGTTCCTTCGTACTTGCTTCGTGAACTTTGGGGTTTGTTAAACGTCATCTGTAAAAGGGTGGCTATTACGGCGGCTTACGGGTTCACGGAAAAGTATGACAAGGAACTAGGTAGCTCAAGATTGGGATTTGCTCCTCCGTCGATGGAGAGATATTCTTCGGGCCCTCTCGGTGTTACGGTATCCACCATCGTCTGGCCAGACACAGTGTGATTTGATCACAGGGATGCCGGAACGCGGGAACGAGAAAAGAGAACAATACCGGAAACGAGGTAACTGGCATAGTGGACAAGTTGTTGATTCACGGGGATGCCAATAAGTCTCACCTCGGGTATTTGTAACATATCGCGAAGCAACAGGAATAGCACACGGCAACTAAAGGTTCACTCGAATATTCATTCGTATGGGTATAGGGATCAATATGGATGTCCTCGGTTCCGCTATTGATCATTGATCGGAAAGTGTTCCGGTCATGTCTATACTTCATCGAACCTACAGGGTCACACGCTTAAGGGTCATCTATCTGCTGAATTCTAGACAGGGAGTCTGAGAGAAAGTCACCGGAAAGGTTTCGGAGAAAACGGAAAAGTTCCGGAGAGAGAACACCGGAATAGTTTCGGTAAAACCGAAAAGTTGTTTCGGAGTGAACCACTAAACCGAAAAGGTTTCTGTAAGCACCTGGTACTTCTGGAGGGTGCCAGAATTGTTCTGGTAACTTCTGGAATTTTTCCGGAGAAAAAAATAAAATATTTTTTTCGGAAATGTTCGGAGCTGCCGGAAATGTTTCGGAGCTGCCGGAAATGCTTAGGTTACTTTTCGCAGATGAAAATCATTGATCCGTAAATTTTTCGGAACGCATCCGAAATTGTTTTAGGGGGTGCTGGAAATGTTCTGGGCCTACAGAAATTTTTTCGGGATTTTCGGACGCGAAAATTTGGTCTCATGAATAGTGGAACACTATTGGGAGAAAATATCTCATGAATAGTGGAAACACTATTGGGAGAAAATATCTCATGAATAGTGTGAAAATATCTGAGGGCATTTTGGTATTTTGCCATCTCTTCTCACTCTATAAATAGAGGTGGAGAGGTGCTCTCCACACACACACTAAAGTCTCTCATACAAGTGCCATGCAATTATCTGGCTTCTTCTCTCCCTCCCACGAAATAGTTTCGTAGAGCCGAAAGGCTGTCTGGGTTCCGGCAGGAACTAGTTCTGGACGGCGAAGCCCTGCCGGATAGCTGACACCGTATGTGTGCAACCGCGTAGAGAGGTCGTAGTTTCGATCTTTTGCCCGAGGGGCTGTTCGAGGGTCCTCCCGAAGGGCTGTCCGAGTTACCGTTCGAGTTTCGAGGGGCCTCCCGAAGGGCTGTCCGAGTGACCGTCCGAGGTTCGGGTGCGCCTCTCGAAGGGTTGTCCGTGACACCGTCCGAGGGACTGTCCGACCGCCTCCCGGAGCGCTGTCCGAGGAGCAGACGAGGGACAACATCCTCGCGGTTGGGAGGTTGTAAATCCTAGCTGCGGGGATCTGCACCACCGATCTTCATCGACTCTACTTCCGCTGCGCTACGAGTCGGTAATGATAAGATCAAAACCTTGTATGCATCTCCATAGTGGTCCTGGGCGTGTTCGTAGTGCGGAAATTTTTGTTTTCTGCTGCGTTCCCCAACAATTACTACCTTGACCCGAGCACTGGACGATACTTCGTGGAGGTGCCCCCGGAGGATGACGATGAGGTCGACCTCGTTCAGTAGATCATACAGTTGGGCTTCAACGTTCCGTGGGTGGACTCTTTATGTGCATCCCTCTCTAGGGAAATTTGGATTTTGAAAGTACTCGGTCGTGTTTGTCTTCCGCTTGTCGCATAATGTATTGATGGGTCCATGGACCTCTGAGATGTTGTAATAAATTCCAGTGGCCCTGGACTCTATATATTTATGTCTTAGTTTTAAGTTCATTGTTCATATACCTGTTGTCGAGAATCCGGCAGCGACACGAGTGCGAGTGTCGTGAGTCGGTGGCTCTTTATGCGCTACTAACTTGAGCGGACGCGAAAGCGACTAACTCGAGTTAGCACCGCATCGGGGGCCTTACAATACGGGTCGGGAAAGGACTCTTCATAGCTACTTCAAAATTGTTCGAGCGGAAATTTCCTTCCGGCTTGCGGTAGTTGTTGCCCCCCTTCTTCTGTCTTTGGGAGCCGACATTTATGTTGGCTGCCAAGTCAGACGTAGTATGATCAAGCCGCCCCTTGGTTTGCTGACTCTGGTTCTGGGATGTTTTGCCACCATATTTGTTCTGGCCGGCTTTATCCTGCTGAGGTTCGGTATCCTTTGTTTTGTCAGAATCGGCGTATTTGATAACTGCGTTCATGAGTTCTCCAATATCCTTGACCGTCCTCTTGAGTCGACCAAGTTTGTGGACTAGAGGTTCGAACTTGCAGTTCATTTCCAAGACGATGACGGTTGTTTGGGCTGTGATAGTGTCTGAAGATTGGATTATTTCTGCAACCCATCGCGCCCAGCTCAGGGTCGACTCTCCTTGTTTCTGGACACAATGCTCCATGTCGACGATTGTAGTAGCTCGCCGGCATGTGCCTTGGAAGTTCTGGATGAATTTTTCCTTGAGATCCGTCCAGGAGGTGACGGAATTCTCTGGGAGATTTTTAAACCATGTGCGAGCCGGCCCTTCCAATATCATTGTGAGGTAACGGGCACAAACTCCTTCGGTGGCTTGTAGCATGTCCATGGCTAGGTCATAACTTTCGATCCAAGCTGTCGGGTCCATGTCAGCTGTATAGTTCGCGAGGGCCGGCACCAGGCATCGATTGCCCACGGATCTGCTGATGAACTCGGCGTCTTGATCTTGGGGTGGAAGTTGGACCATCTGCTCTACTCGGCGTTCAGGGTAGAAGCTAGATGGTATGTCTTGGATCCTTATCGCCCTCGGCGGGTCTGGTCGCGGAGCGCGGCACTGGCGATGAATGCTCGAGACGTCCGGAGCTGGTGACTCCGCTTGCCGGCTCATACTACGGTATGGGGTCTCGTGTAGGTACTGGAATCCCTGTGAGTACTGGGCTTGCTGTGTGATTGTGGTCTTGAGCAGATCAATCGCCCCTCGAGTGGCCTGATCCACCGGAGTGTCTCCGTGTACAGGCACGCTGGCGAGGTACCGTGTTGCTGCCACCACATTAGCCATGGGGTTGTTGAAGTGATCCGGGGGCGTATGGAACCATTCCTGCCGCGGCGAGGGGACATGTTGTCTTGGTGGCGTGTACCCTAGGGGACTCGACTGATTCATGTCCTGGAATGGCCTCCTGGCCGGGAGGTCAGCAGGGATCCGGCTCGTGAGTCCTGTGGGTCGTGCGTTGGCGAGACTCAGTCTCTGCGCTTCTACCAATTCTAACTCGTGTCGCAAGAGCCTAGATTCTTGGGCGAGTTGCGTTTCTCTTTCCACCATCTGGGCATTCTGGGAGTTGATTTCCCTTCGTATGGTCATCACCTGGGCCTTGAGTCCATTGACCCTGGTTCTCCAAGCTTGCTGGTTTTCAGCTGTCATCGGCGCAGCTAAGGCTTCATCCAAGGCATTTAGGGCATCTGAGAGGACTTCTGCTCCTGTAAGAACTTCTGGATGTTCCCTATCTGGGTTAGGGGCCGTGTTGTGATTCGTCTCCAAATTCCGGTTCTGCGCTGCACCTTGAGCCGGTTGGATTTCCTACTCTTCGGCGCCTTCCATGAACACTGTCACGCAATATGGAGGCTCATACTGCGGAAAGTCGGGGTTGTATTCAGCTGTCCTCGCGCCGAGTCTGTTGCTCCCCGCGGATCGAATGGAGCCAGTATCTGAGAGGCTTGTTTCACTGGTGTGTGAGTCAGCGTCAGATGTTTCTTCCGTGGTGTCGAGCGTCAGAGACTCCACGGAGTGTGCTGACTCCGGTGACCCAGCGATGAATCCGACGAAGGTATTCCTTGAGCAAGCATGTCGCCGACTCGAGGTTTCCAGGGGGACTTCAGGATCCGGCTCTGGCACAGATCCGTCTGTTTTCCCAATGAAGACGTGAATAGATCCGATCGGGACCCAATAAACAGATTCGACGGAATCGGCTTTAGGGCCCCAAGTTGAATCATCGATGCAGAGCTTTCCGCGCCGGCTCTTGGTGATTCGTTCTGTCACAAATCCTTCCAAACCTTGCAGAGCTTCCATTAGAATCTTAACACCTGCGAGCGCAGGCCCCACGGTGGGCGCCAACTGTCGTGGGAAAGTCACGGCAGACGTCCGTAGAGTCGGACTTATCATGGGACCTTTGCTGCAAGGCGAATCCGAGGAGAGAGTCGACATAGGCACAAGACTCGGCGAGTTACCCAGGTTCGGCCCCGGCGGTGCGGTAAAGACCTACTCCTTCTTTTTGACTACAGGGGGATCGACTCCTCAATAGGAAGAGTCGATCGTATCGATTACAGTGATGATGTTTCGCCGGCTTAGTCTCGTGGAGATCTAGGCTCTAGAGCGAGTTGTCCAATCCTGGCTTGGTGTGAGTTCTGGCTTTGGCTCCCGTGGACCTCGACTTATAAAGGCGCCGGGTCCCGTGATCCCTAGAATCCGACTCCTATACGATGTGGAGTTCTATTCTACTTTTACAAGTTTTCTACGTGCTATACAAGGTAAGTCGAATTCCTTCAAGGGATTCAATCTTCACGCTTGGCACGTCAGACTCCTGGTCGGGTCTTCTTTGTGGGCCTTCATATGTAAGTTGGCCCGGAGGTTTCTAATGCTGGGTCTATGAGCCTGATCCATCCCCCCGACAGGCCCCCTGCGGGTGCCCTTTGGCCAGTCTTCGTTATATCTTCAAAAAGTTCCTCCCTGTGAATTTTAGGTCATTTGGAGATGTGGTGATATGGCCACTCTCCATGCACTTTTCCCCGCTGATTCCTGTGTCTACTGCTTTGGCACCGGAAAGTTTTAAACTATGTAAAACAAGCCTAAACACTATAAGAACATCATCATAATATGAAATATATCAATGAATAGAGGTAAATTATGATGTAAAATAGTGATGCATTTTTGACATATCAGCGGGCGGTGATACGTGACAGAGGATTGCTTCTCACCCTTCATTGGTTACCCCAAGTGGAAGGTAAGATGTAGCGTAGCAGCAAGTTCCCTCGGTGAAGATACCGAGGTTGAGTATCGACCAGTAGGACTCCAGCGATGGTAAGTAGGTGTCAGCGGCGCACCTGACGCGGACCTTCACACAACACAATTAACTTTGCTCCCAACGAAGTTCAGAGAGGTTGTCAATCTCTCCGGTATTGTTGTTTACAAAGGATCAAAAACACATGATAATGATAATGATAGCAACTGAAAGTAAAAAGCAAGAAACTAAATGAGCGTGTAAACAGTGATGAGGATATGGACCGGGGTCCCGTCTTGTTCACTAGTGATGTCTCTCTCCCAAAAGACGATAAGACTGCTATGCGAGGTAAACAAATTACAGAAGGGCAATTGACATGATTATAAACGCACCGCAATGCTAACTATGCTACAAAATAAAGGAAGAGGCTCAAAAGCATGGGCAGTGCGCCAAAATAAGTAGACCAAAATCCATCTGCATCTACTCCTAATTAATCATCCACCTTGAGATAACTATCCAGAACATCTCGCAGGTATTAAGTTGCGAGCCCCACCCAAAGTGTAAAACCAAAGCAATAGAGAACTGCATTAAAAAGAACTTTGTGCAAAGTAAACATCCTTAAAACCGTGGTTACAAGCACCGTTGTTTTCCCCCTTTTGGCCATAGCACATCCCCTAGACTCATGTTTCTGTCACTCAAGCGTGTCATCAGGGGGCATGTACCCACAATCGAGCATAATGTTCCCTCTTGGAGTCACTACCTACCACTTGGCCAAAGCAATAAATAGCAACGGAGAACATGCAAGAATTACTTTGGAACAAAAATACAAAAGATAAGAACCAATTATATTACTCTATCACAATTTGAACATAATCTCATAAGCCATCAGATCCCATCAAACTCACCATAGAAAAAGCAGAAAGAATTACATATGTGCCTCGATCATGTAGGGCAGCTCACGAGGTCAAATCCATGAAGAACAAAGAGGGGAGGAGAACATCACATAGCTACTAATCCCGGACCCATGGTCCAAGGTAGACTACTCACGACACATCCGGGAAGCATCCATGGTGGAGGAGAAGCTCCCGGAGTTCGATCCTCCCTCCGGCAGGGTGCCGGGAAGGGTCCTGACGATGCTCCCGATCTTGGAAACGCGGCGGCGGCGGAACAGAGGAGAATTTGCGAAATAGGGTTCTGTCTTCGGAGTTTCCCCGTGACGGAGAATAAATAGGCGAAAGGGGCAGCCAGGGGGGCCACCAGGGGCCCAGGCGCCCCCCTGGCGCGGCCCAGCCCCTGGCCGCGCTAGGTGGCCGCCTGGGTGCCTGGTGGTGGCCCCCTGGCCCTCTTTCGGGCTTCTGGAGTCCTCCGACATGCTGATTTTTTATCCAATTTTTCCCGGATTTTTCGAGCATTTTTTATATGGGGAAACTAAAATAGAAAACAGGAACTGGCACTGGGTTGCACTGAGTTAGTAGGTTAGTCCAAATATGATCATAAGTGTATGATAGTGTATCTAGATCATAGCAATATCACACAAAACATGCATGGAGCGAGCAGAAATTATCGATACGTTTTAGACGTATCAACATTCCCAAGCTTAATTCCTGCTCGTCCTCAAGTAGGTAAATGATAATAGGCATAATTTCTGTGGTGACATGCTAGCAACCATATAAGGACTTTGTGTGGCACCCCGTCTCAGAGCAACCGGTCTACCTTACATTGCCAGCCCAGAGATCAAGTCTTCTGGCAATGTACAACATATTGGTACAGATACAACCGCTTCATTAATAATTATACAGGTACAAAGGTTCGGGGATAGAACTGCTACGAGGCATGGCGGCACATCTCGTGCGGCAGCGCTATCAACATTATTTATGCACATCTCGGGGCCTCAATACGATCGACGAAGAACTCTACGGCAGCGGAATAACAGGTTGATGGAGCTCCACTCAAGAAGGACACTGCTGGGACACGACCTAGTTCGCAAAGTACGTCTCAGCCAACTCTTCAGGTACGACTCCTCCTGCATCTGGCATGACACGCCAGGTCAGTACATTGAATGTACTTGCAAGCTCATAACAGCCAAGTCATCAGGAAAACAATAGCAAGGCAAGAACGCAAACAATAACATGGCAAGTATGGCAAGTTAATATTAGAGCAATGGTAAATCATAACTCACGATCACCATATGACCATGCCGCTTACCTCCGAGTCATCCCGACTCGGTATCCGGGTCACCTTATGACCAATCATCATACGGTTGACCACTTAACGGGTTAGGTGTCCTCTGTTACCTCCCAACTTATCTGGTCATCACATGACCAGCAACTCAGCATCATTATTATTATTAAACAGGTTGGAGTTGACCATCGTGTGACCTAGTATGAACTGTGTCCCATGACCGAGGACTCGGTTATTCGAATAGATTGTGACTCTGCAGAGTTTGTGCACGTTACCCACACTATGGAGTTCTTCCTCCACCCAGCTCTCCGGAACTTGTCCCGAAAGATCCTTGGAACTCGTTCCGCAAGAGTGAGCTAGGACTTCTCCAACGAAACTCGACTACCGCGTAATGTAACATCCCGATGCTCGGAATGTTTAAGAAAAATATTTTCAAAAAGTAGGGCCAGAAAATTTCATTTATTTTATTCGGTCAATAAAAGCTTAAATTAATTTTTATAATTCAAAGGATTTAATTTGAACTAATGCCAACTTTAATTAAATTTTAAGTTTTATTGTTCTCTTTTCCCCGATTTTTTTTGTGTTTGGCATATTAAAATATGCGCTTTTGAATTTTGAAACTTCATTTGATTTTTGTTTGGTCTTCTATTCTTATTTTAGATTTATTTTTCTTTCAGGAAAAATCTAATTTATTTCTCTCTCAAATTTTAGCCAAGATTCCCTAGCACTGTATCTTATATTTTTCCTTTCATATATGAAGCCGACCTCTCTTCTATTTATTTTTATTTTCCTTTGGGCTATGTTTTCTCATTAAGGCCCATTCTCTTTTCCTTACCGAGCCCACAAACGTACCTTTCTTCTTCCTCCTCGTGCACGACACGAACAGGAACAGAAGAGACACAACGTGAAGCCATGGTTGCTTCCATCTCTTCCTCTCCTTCTAGTGGATATTATGGCCATCATTTCAAGTTGCCACCAACACAAAACATGATTAGAATTCCATGGAGAACTCATTCAGGAAATTAAACTTCCACTTTCTTGTCTTAATCAACCCAGCCAACGTGATGCACCGAATTCCATAAGTTGGCATTGAACTCTTGATCTCCCTCCACGGCCTATAAAAACATGAACCGGGGTAAGCCTCACGCGTCCCTTTCTTCCCTCCACCATTTTCATTTTTACACTTTCTCAAGAGGAGCTCTGTGCTGCTCGTACTCTTGCGTGAAAGCTATACGTACAATTTTCTTGTTCGTCGAGTTTATCGTTTAGACTCTTCAAACTTGGTGAGCCTATGTCCAATTCCTTTTGCAAACCTTCTCAACATCAATCATGCTATCTCCTAGAAATCATGTTTTTGCCTATCTTCGTAGTTGATCACGAGTATGCATCATCACATGAACCGGATGTTTTTCAATGGCATAATCTTGTTTCCGTAGTTTCTGTTCATGCTCCTCGGATAATTTCGGTGCGATATATATCAAATTCTTTCTATGACCATAGAATCCTATTGTGGAATTAGTTTTAAGATAGGTAAATCATTTGTTTAGAATATATTTCATTTAGTCGTTCGTGTTAATTTGAATGTTTTATTTTAATATATCTTTATACGATTTCGTGTGATAATTTCTTGATTATGTTGTAGTGTGATATGTCTTTGTATTAGTTTTTGTGAATTAGTATCTTATGTAGTAGTTCATCGGTGAAGTTTGTGTTAATATGTTATTTTGCCACATGTCTGTGATATGCGTAGGAGTCGCTCCTAATTGTTTTATAATCCTAGAAGTGACATATAATTTATTTGATTTATTTTACTTTTGTTTAAATTATTATAATATTTGTATGTGTTATATCGTCTTGATAATTTTGTTATCGCATATAGTTCTTATTATGCATGTGCACTAATTTTATGATTGATTTCCATGTTTAGTGTTTCATATATTTAATCTTGCTAAATATAGTTCATGTGATGTATCATGTTGATAGTGTTAGATACATCTTGTAGTCCTTGCTTGCGCGTGTATAAAATTTAGTATATGTTTATCATGCTTATAATTTAATAGAATTACTATGAACGGTTGTTTGATTTATTTGAATATGATTTACATATTCATATCTGTATATGTCGCATATTTATATTATTGTTTTGAAGTCATGCCATGTCTATGTAGAGTTTTATATATTTTTGTGTATGTGTTGTTGCATAGTTTCTTTATCATAGAAGTAATGAAATGGTTTATTGTTTGAGAACAAAACCATTGTGGTTCTTTGTCACATGGCATATTATTGCTTAGTATATTCTTTATTTTGTAGATAACTGTTATGCAAGATTTCATAGTTGATTTCTTTGTGCCATCCTTATATTATTATTGCAGCATATATTTTATGCTTGCAGCACACTGCTTGTTGTAATCCTATTAATAGCATTTATATTATTTGTCGCACCATGATTCAAAATTTCTTTTCTTAGTTCTCTAAGGTGTGTGACATGAGTTGCTAATCCTATTTTGTAGTTGATTGCTATGCAAGATTACATGGTTGCTTTCTTTATGTTATGTCTATAATTGTTTTGCTACATATAATTTATGCTTGTAGCATAGAACTTAGATAGTACATCTTGATGTTTATCATGGACATTTATTTTAGTTTATTTCCATATCATGTTAGCATTTCTCAAAGTCAAATTAATGTTTTGATTGTATCTTGTTTTGTGTTTAAAATTGCTAGTTACTATTATAAGTACTTGGTTATGGTTAGCCTTTGCATGGTAGAGATGCATGTTACTAGTTTATTGATTTCATATTCATATAAGTAAGATTTCTTTTGCTAGATTATACCATGATGTTGTGTGAATGTCAAAGTAAAATACATAGTGTGGGTGTATAAATTTGTATCGTGTAGATGCCTAGTTGTGTATCTTATGTCTTTGCATGTGTAGGATGTATCGGATAGCAATGCATGCCATCTTCTTATTCATTCTTGTATATGTTGATTTTCTTGATGTCATGATCTAGTTGTTTACTTTTCCATATGCTTAGTATGCTACATTCACATGATTATTTTTCATAAGTAGCAAAGTAGCAATGCTAGTGTTGTGTGATAATGCTATGCTTCCATGTTCTTACATGTCATAACTATTTATTAGAGTTGTGTGATATTACTATGCTTGATGTACAGTTGTTACAAACTAAATTATGTTGCACTCATGAGTTGTACGTATTGTATTGGTACCATAGCATCTTGATTGTGTGATGATCATATTTATGCTTATCATTATATCTTGTTTATCTTATATTTCTTTGTGGTATAACTAAGACTAGACATTATGTCATGATTGTAACCTTTCATGTCTTGTCATGTTTCATGTGTTGTACTAGAGTACTTAGTTTCTTGTTCTTTTTGTAGATTTTTGTCTATGTCTCATGCTAGTATTATGAGTGTGTTGTTTGCGTTGCAATAGATCATCACATACTTAGAGTAGTTGAACTTTAATGGTGGTTTGTTTATACTTTTCTCGTATGCTTAGTGTGCATATCATGGTATATTATTTCAAGTACGTGGATGTAATTCTATAGCTAGTCGTTATTGAATATTTATTGTTTCTTACTATTAGAAGCATGTCCTAGTTTAGTATCTTCTCATGATAAATTGTATGTTTGATGCTTGAACTATTAGTTAAGACATCTTCATGATTCTTTATTGACATGCCTTGTATGATACCATTCTTAGTATTTAGTTGTTTAATTACTTTTCACCATGTAGTGTTTGTTTGATCTTGTAATAGAAATGTTGCTAATAGCTGTTATGGTTTCTGTTTGATATTCATTGTTGCTAACCATTATAAATATTTAGAACTATCTAAATATTTATTTGTAGTTAATTGTTATGCTTGAACATATATTTTCTTCTTGTAGGACAATCTTACATTAGCATGTATTACCATGTTATTAATAGGGCAATTGTTATTTATTCGATGTGATGTTTAACTTGTTTATACTAGTTGACATATAATTTAGTTTGTGATATTGGATCGATATTGTTTAGTATTTCTTTAGCACCCAACCTAGACCCAACTCGGTACATGTTGTTGCATGTTGTTTCCTTGTTTAATTAGTATGATTTTTAATATTAATTTTCTTGTCTTTTAAAGCAATTGCTTTGGAATTATTACAGTTGATGTATATGCTTGGCTGCTTTGACATATTTATATGGTTAAATTTTACCTTCTTCATGCCATGTTGTGATTGTGTAGTTAAAATGCATAGGATGGTGTCATTCCATATGTGTTGGTGTCATTGTGTTTGTCTTATGGTGGTTTCTGACATAGTTAGTCGAGATGTGTAGATAGTTGCTAGTATCATAGTTCCTATTAGAACGCTATTCTTGATTGCCGAGCCTTTCTTAGCCATATCAATCTAAACCATGTCACTCGTTGAATCATCTCTCTCACCTTGTTTTATAAAATTGCATTGTATTTTATAAGCACTATTGCATGCTATTTTATCTCGTAGCTAGCATGTCGATTGACACATTACCCTGATCCGCTTGTCGCCTATTTACCTGACACCTGAGTAGAAATGCTTAGCCATGGTAATTATTCTATAGGTGCTTATCTGAATGATCTTCGGATCATTAACACTTGAAACTTGTTACTGAGCTTGCTAAGCTAGGCCGGTTGGCCATTTTGACTTCCTCTACTCTCTTCTACTTTGGGTGAAACTTACCATCTAAATACTGGCGCGGGCGACAGCTGGATCAAGGATTGAAGGAGCGATTGGCTGCCCTTCACGAGGTGAAGAGGGCAATCCGTCGTCCGTGCCGCATGAGGCCCAATAAGTCTTGGATTTGAAGATTGTGACAACCGTACAACCACATGCTATATGGGCACTGGCTTGGTTAATTAGTTAGTTCATCCTTATTATGGTCATCGTCGTACCGCAGATGGGATTGCTGCCTTGCGAGGAGAACCTCGGCACAAAAGGGGGCAAGGACTGTGAACTGAGGTTACTATCTTGTGAAACCTAGTGGGCATGTCATAGTAAGGGTGGGTCTAATGAAATACCTCGTCGCAATCTCCCTGCCGGTATACAAAGTAGTGTACTACGCCAGCGACGGTTGGTGGCAACAAGACGAGATTGTGTCGTGTGGGTAAAGGGTACAACCTCTGCAGAGTGTAAAACTATTCGAATAGCCGTGTCCACGGTCATGGACGGCACATGAATCTTTCTTGACATACGGGAACCTGTCTTGCTTATTCCATCTTTCCCCTATTCTTGGAACCTATGAAGGATGTGAGTGGATCGAGGATCCTCACGTGGTGAAAGTTATGATGGAAAATTCTTTTTTTCATCTAAAACCGCTTATCAAATTATTATGCTTTTTGAAACAAAATTATCTTTGATGCAAAAGAACCATACAACCTTCCTTTGAAGCCTCATGTAGTTATTAGGGCCTTTCCCGGGAGGCATGTTGAGTACGAAATGTACTCATGGCAATAATTTTGTTGAACAGACTTCCATGAAGACGAAGGTGATGGTTACGACTACTATGGCGATTTGTAGAAGTGAGGTCATGTGGACTACATCGACTGCCTGTGGCTGAGATGGAGTCGCTACGCATTTTACTTTCCGTTGTTTCCTGATTGTAACAAATGTCATGAGACATTTTATATGTATGCCTTATGGCAGATTATGGTACTTGTAAAATCTTTATGTATTCTGCAATGATACCATTTGGCTGTGTTGTCAACAATGATCCTGGGATTGACAATTAAACACAGGAGGGTCTGGAAATTATTTCTGGGTTATCACACGTAACCTCCCTACGGTATCACCGACACACTGTCTTGGGTATCCCTGTGTCCTCCAGACACCGGCCAACCTATTGGCAAACACCCCACGTGGAAAATACTGTCCTGAACTGGGACTCCCAGGTAAATAACTCTGGATTTTGAGATTATCACCACCTACCTGATCAGGGTAGAGTGCGTGCATAACCCCCCCCTCTTTGATGATACCCGTAAAAGGCACAACGATAGCCCAAGTTAAGGCCCGCCCATACAGACAAATGTGGCTGCACGGATAAAGCTCGGTTCGGTGGCACTTGGTCAACGATTATTATGTTCATTAGATTCCAGTGATTAGTTCTACGACAAGGAAGATACATAGCAGCATGGCATGAACATGGTACTACCATCAAGCATATGCAACAACTAGCATGGGATGCTATGAACTAAATAAACATGGTATCCATGTGTGAACATGATCATCTCATGAATAATCCCGACATAAGCATGACAAAATGAGCATGGAGATGATATGTACTAGGATGGCATGATAATTATCAGTGGGCATGGCTTGATTATAACATTTCACTTAGCATACTTGGGTTAACTTTATTAGCAAGAAAATTAAAGGAAAGAAAAATCCAAGTTTAATGATCCAAATTATCAAATGGCAACTCAAGCTCCTCATGACCAGATTGTTATGGCTTGCCTTGGTCAAATGGAGTTTCCTTGAACTCCTGGTCTCCTGCAAGCACTTGGTCACCTTTTGAAAAAAAACAAGTGGCAAAGCAATATAAGTCCAAAGCGCTTTCCTTCTATCCAGTGGACCCAAACAGAGAGTCAAGCTCCAAAACTTTGCCAACTTGAAGAGGAGCTCAAGATAAAAATTTAGCAAAAAGAATCAACTCTTTTGGCCTTGTGGTTTAAAAGATATTAATGGTCAAAGTTTGGTCAAAATTCCAATTTAAAAAGGTTTAAATCAATTTTCTGGAAAAACTATGGATGAGCCACGTCGAAGGCGTAAACCTACGCGGGTGTCTCCACTTATACCGGTTCGGGTTGTCCTGGGTGGCTGACTGGTGTGGCCCGGGCGTCAGGTTGAAATAACAAGAGAGAGAGAGAGACAAAGGCCGCGGCTCCAGCGACGGTGGTTCACCGGCAAGGAGCCTCTGAGGTGGCCTAGGGCTAGCGGAAGAGGCGCAGGAGGCCATGGCAAGAAGCCACGTACCCGGAACTCTGCGAATGGTGGTCGGACGGCTTCTCTAGCTTCTTCTCCAGCTATGGTGGCGGCGGTGCTCCGGTGCGATCTCCGACCAGGGGCCTCCCCGGACAGTCTCCTCTGCGTTTGAGCTCTCTAGGAGTGGTGTGGGGGGTGGGCTGTGGTGCTTGGAAGCGGTGGCGAGGGACAATTTATAGGGGGGCTCTGGATTCTGTCGCGGTCGCCGATGAGTGGGAGATTGCTGGAGCAGTGCTCGTGTGGATGAGCTCGGGCTGTTCCCAGTGGCTCTGGGAGCTTCTAGTGGAGGTGCAGGGCGCGTGCGTGCGTTCCCCAATGGCCTGCATCGACGGGAAGCACATGGCGGAAGCAGCCATGGCACTGCGGCGGCCTGAGTCGACGAAAGGGGTGGCGGTCGGCGCGGCTTTGAGGGGCAGGTGGCGCACTGGGAGTGCGGCGACGCTACGGATGCGCGGATGCAGCCACGGGTCCAACGGAGGCGTGCTGGCCACAGTGGGCATCCCGCGTGCCTCCTGAAGCAATCATGGCGACGACGGCGGGGTCTCCAGCGGGCGGCGGGGCTTTGCGGCGAGCCAGTTGGAGCACGGGTGTGCCACGGGGGCTACGGACACGAGCAAACGGCCGCGGGTGCTCAGGGTGCGGCGTGCCCGTGATGGCGACTACACGGCCACGGCCAGAGCACGCCTGTAGCCGGCAGTGTGTGTGCTCACCCCTGGCACGCGTGCACTGAGGGCATCCCGGGCGTGCACACTGTGTCCTTGGCGTGTATACATCGCCCAGTAGCGTGGGTGAGGGGTTGGGAGGCTTGCAGGTGGACTCAATCACTTGCCAGCTTCAAAAATAGTTTTCTGCAGGAAATTTTGAGATTTTCTCCAGGGAGTTTGGCTAGGCTTTTGGGGATGAAATTTGGTGTGCCTAGGTTATCTAGGATGTTGCATAAGTGGTAAAAATTTCAAGGCAAATGGACAAGTCTACAGGGTACTTGCTTCACAAAGTGCCTCTCTGGACAGAAATGGAAATGAATTTCTACAGGATTATTTTTGTACTAAAATTGCTCATGTTCTTTCATGGCATCATGAGGCAGGACCCCATTGTTCAGAACAAAAAGTTTCAGGGCAATAAGAGGAGCAGAGGTGAGTCTAGCTTCAAAAAGGAGGGGAAAAAGAGCTAATTCCCTTAATGAAAAAGGAATTTCTTGAGAAATAAAAATATGGCAAGGGTTTGGATGATCAAAGCTTGACCATAGCCATGAGGGGGAAGGGTTTCAGAGGTCACTTGGCCTAGGAAAAATTTAGGCCCAAGTGATCAAGACCAACAGAGCTGAGAAATCTAGGCAATTAAATTCCAAATCGAGAAAATCAGCAAATAAAATTTGCAAATAAAAGAGGGACAAAAACCAGGGTGTCACAAACCTACCCCCCTTAGGTTAAATCTCGTCCTCGAGATTTGGTTGCTCAGGGAACAGATATGGATATGCGGATCTCATAAATTCTTCTCTTTCCCAGGTAGCCTCTTCCTCGGTATGGTGTTCCCACAGTACCTTGTAAAACCGTATCACCTTATTGCAGGTGGCCCTTTCCATTTCATCCAGAATCCTGACTGGTTTCTCTTCATATGTCAAATCCTGGGTCAACTCTAACTCCTTCATGTCCACTCTCTTGACTGGTGGTGCAATGCACTTGCGTAGTTGCGATACGTGGAATACGTCATGGACATCGGATAGCTCTGGGGGGTAGTTCCAGTTGGTACGCTACTCTTCCCTGCTTAGCCATTATTGGGAATGGCCCGACGTACCTTGGGGCAAGCTTCCCTCGGGTATGGAATCTCCTTACCCCTTTCATTGGTGTCACTTGGAGATAGACATATTCTCCAGGCTCAAAGTTTACTTCCCGATGCTTTGGGTCATAGTAACTCTTCTGTCGAGACTTGGCGGCCCTCAACTGGTCTTGAATTTCCTGTACTTGCTTTTCCGCTTCGAGCATTAAGTCGGTGCCAAACAGAACGACTGTCCCATGTCTGTGACAAGTTCAAGGGGGTACGGCATTTCCTCCCATATGGTGCTTCAAACGGCAACATCCTGAGACTGGCCTGATAGCTGTTATTATATGAAAATTCTGCATCTGGCAAACAGTCTTCCCACTTGGAGCCATAATCCAGCACACATGCCCTGAGCATATCTTCCAGTATCTGGTTCACCTATTCTATTTGTCCATCGGTCTGAGGATGATAGGCAGTGCTATGCTTTAGTGCGGTCCCCAGGGCTTGGTGAAGACGTAGCCAAAATGCGGACGTGAATACTGATCCTCTATCTGAGGTAATTTTCCTTGGTATCCCATGAAGACTGACAATCCGGGACATGTATAATTCCGCTAGTTGATCAGCTTGGTAAGTGGTCCTGACTGGAATAAAGTGAGCCACTTTGGTGAGCATGTCCACGATTACCCAGATTGCGTCGTGGCCTCGGGAGGTCTTTGGGAGTCCCACAATAAAATCCATACATGTGTCATCCCACTTCCATTGCGGAACTTGTGGGGGTTGTAGTAATCCGGCTGGCTTTTGATGTTCTGCCTTGACTCTGTTGCATATGTCATAGCATGCCACATAATACGCAATCTCCTTGCGCATTCCGGCCCACCAGAACGTGGCCTTCAAATCCCGGTACATCTTGGTGCTTCCGGAGTGGATAGAATATGCTGACTCATGTGCTTCTCGCAGTATCTGTTGCCTCAAATTATCCTGGTTCGGTACGCATACTCGGTTCTCGAACCATAGCAGTCCTTCGGTATACAAGGGAAAGGATTCGGCCTTGCCACGCGGAATCCGTTCCTTGATTTCTCGGATTTCTGAATCTTGAGCTTGTGCTTCCTTAATTTCCTCTACCAGGGTTGGAGTGATCTCCAGAGTCTTCCTGGTCATTGAGTCACACAACACCAGGTTGAGTTGAGTGACTTCCTCCCGTAACTGTGGGTGGAGCCTTTCCCAGAGTGCATTCACTGAGCTTGGCTTCCAGCTAAGGGCATCGGCGACCACATTAGCCTTCCCGGGGTGATAATTTATCCCGAGATCATAATCCTTGACCAACTCGAGCCACCTTCTCTACCTGAGGTTGAGGTCTAGCTGCGTGAAGATGTACTTGAGGCTCTTATGATCGGTATATACTTCACACCGTTGTCCGACGAGATATTGCCTCCATAACTTCAATGCGTGTACCACAGCGGCTAGCTCCTGGTCATGTGTGGGGTAGTTGACTTCATGTTGCCGTAGTTTCCTAGAGGCATATGCTACAACCTTCCCTTCTTGCATTAGCACACAGCCGAGGCCGCGTTTGGAGGCATGGCAATATATATGAAATCCCTTGTGGATGTCTGGCAATGTTAGAATGGGGGCTGAGGTCAGCCTTGCCTTTAGCTGCTCGAAACTGTCATCACATTCCTTGGTCCAGACAAATTTCTGGTTCTTCTTCAACAACTCGGTCAAAGGCTTGGATATCTTGGAGAATCCTTCAATTAATCGGCGATAATAACCCGCCAATCCCTAGAAACTCCGGACTTCCGTCACCGTAGTTGGTGGCATCCAATTCAACACATCAGCCACCTTGCTGGGGTCTACGGCCACTCCTTGAGCTGTCAGGATATGTCCCAAAAATCCCACCTCCTTTAACCAAAACTCGCATTTGCTGAACTTGGCATACAGGCGGTGAGCTCGCAGTCATTCCAACACTGTGCGGAGGTGCTGCTTATGCTCTTCTTCACTTCTGGAGTATATGAGTATGTCATCAATGAATACCACCACGAATTTGTCCAGAAATTCCATGAAGACCTTGTTCATCATGCCCATGAAATATGCTGGGGCATTTGTCAAGCCGAATGACATGACCGTGAATTCATATAGGCCATATCTGGTGGTGACGGCCGTCTTGGGAATGTCTTCCTTCCTGATCTTCAGTTGGTAATAGTCCGTACGAAGATCTATCTTGGAGAATACCCGGGTACCCTTCGGTTGGTCGAAAAGGTCACCAATGCGGGGTAGTGGGTACTTATTCTTGATGGTGACTTCATTCAGGGGGCGGTAGTCCGCACACATCCGCAAGGTGCCATCTTTCTTCTTGAAAAACAATACTGGTGATCCCCAGGGTGAGGTGCTGGGACGAATGTACCCTTTCTACAATAATTCATCCAGCTGCTTTTTTAGCTCCACCAGTTTGGTGGACGACATTCGGTAATACTTCTTGTATATTGGGGAGGTCCCGGGAACAATCTCGATGGCGAACTCTAGCTCCCTGTCTGGCGGCATACCCGACAATTATTCTGGGAACACATCTGGGAATTCTCTGACCACTGGAATCTTGTCCACTTGTGTGGTGGTGATCTGGCATACTGCTATCTCCTTCTTGCTCGGCATTCCAACAGCCGTGAATTGGGTTGCCTTCCCGTCTGGGTTAACTAGTTCCACTATTTGGCTCTTGAAGGCGAGGCGAACATCATGTGTGTTGAGCCAATCAACTCCAAGGATTGCATCTTGCCCTTTGGATTCCAACACCATGAGAGAGGTCGGGAACTTCACTCCATATATCTCAATGGTCAGGTCCTTGCATATGCCGTCTGCTTTAAGCACACCTCCGGGGGTTACCACCACGATTTTGTCCAAAAGAGAGATGGAAAATTGTTTTGGGTGGAAAAACTTCGCGATATAAACGAATCGGTTGCCCCAGAGTCAAATAATATAGCTGTGGGTATGTTATTAATAGGAAACATACCGATAAACACGTCGGGGGACTCGCGGGCTTCTTCGGCCGAGACGTGGTTGACTCGAGCCTGGCGGTAGTTGTTCCACCCCCTGATGTTGTTGACTTGAGGCGCTGGTTTTCCCATCTTTTTCGGGCATTGTCTGACAAAGTGCCCTTGTTTCCCGCAATTAAAACAGGTGCCGTTGCGGAGGCAGTCCGCCCTCACTTGTGGGGCGACATAAGGCTTCTCCTGGGCTTCCGCTTGTTGGTTGCAGTGTTGCCGTTGTTCCAGGAGGGCTTGAAGTTTGCCTGAGCCGGCTGGGGAGCGGGCTGCACCATACGTGGCTTCTGGGCATATGGCTCATAAGGGACCTTCTTGGCTTCATGCTTGCGCTTGCGGTCTTCATACACAACCTTGAGTTCGGCAACAGACTTGTATTCACGTTCTTCTATGAGTGCCTTGTTGACAAGCGTCTGAAAGTCTGGGAAGTCCAGCATGCTGAGCTGACAATGGAGAGTGGGGCTAAGCCCACCAAGGAAGCGGTCTACCTTTCTTTCTTCAGTGGCCACATCGTGAACAGAGTATCTTGCCACATGGTTGAACTTGTTCAGATATTCGGTCACAGTCATGCTGCCTTGGACAAGAGCGAGAAATTCTCTTTGTTAGGACTTCAGCACCCCGGTGGGAATATGGTAGGTGCGGAACTTTTCCTTGAACTTCTCCCATGTAATGTCTTCTCCTGCAGGCCATACTGCCTTGGTATTGTCCCACCAGATTGCGGCGTAGCCCTCAAGGTAATGGGTAGCGAATGGGACCTTGTCTACCTCGTCACAGTGAGCGATCTCCAGTTTCTTTTCCATGGTCCTCAGCCAGTCATCAGCCTGAATGGGATCTTTTGCTTGGTCAAAGCTTGGAGGTCGGGTGCGCTGAAAGTCAGATAGCTTGGAGCGTGATACCTGGTTCTGATTTTGTCCCACAATGTTCTGCATACCTCTCAGTAATTCCATGAGTTCCTGGTTCCTTCTTTCCTCAAACATCCTTATGATCTGATCTGGGGTCGGTGCCTGTGGTGGAAGAGGTGGTGGACGCTCGGGTGATAGTCCAGCTTGCCTGGCAGATCGACGACGAGGGGTGTCGTCATCACCAGAGTGGCTGCCTTCACCTCGCCTCATCCTATATCCGTTCCCAATATAGTGCACCAATATCATGAGAAACCACAAAAGGGGAAATATGCAAAGTGACGGCAAAGCGGAAGGAACTCGAAACTCCAAGAGTTGGTGGTTGGTGACTATCCGAATCCCTTGTCAAAATGGCAAATAAACCAGCGGCCACTAGGACGGTCTTGACAACACAGATCTGGGGCATTGCTGGGGTAGCTCACCTCTTTCTCAAGATGGCTCTAAAGAAGCTCAGAACTTGGAGCAGGGTGATTAAGAAGAAAGCAGAGGTCCCCTAAGACGGCCGAGAAAACAGCTCAGAACATAGGGTCTCCACTGCGAAAAGAAACTCAATGACTGCCTGAGACGGCCGGGAAGCAGCTCAGAACACAAGCCAGTCGTTGAAAAAGAAAGAAAGCAAGGAGGCATCCACCCCAGACGGCCGACCATGAATCAGCACAGAACCAGGCGTGGTGCCATTTACCGAGAAAAGCGAGCAAGGGTCCGTTTGAGTCACCTACACCAAGACGGGAAACATGAAAATATCGTCCACGGAAATCCGAACAAAAAGTGAAGAAACCTCATAATTATACATAGCATCATGACAGCATACATAACAACTAGCATGGATAGCATAATGAGTACTGCTCATACGGCAGTTGACAACCTGCATGGCACAACGGTAGAAGCGATCCTATTTCTACTCGACCTCGCTCTAGTCATGGGGAAGCGGGCACTGGCAGTCAGCGGAACCGTCGGAACTGTCCTCAGAATCAGAACTAGTGATATGGATCGTGCTGCGGGTGGGGACGTCAAGACGGAGACGCTGACGAGAGGACTCTCCCTCAGGAGGAGGAGGAGGAGTATGTTGTCTAAGCATAGGAGTAGCAGGGGTAGAAGTCAACGCGGCCCACTCCTCTGGGGTCTCGCGCCGAACGACTATCGGAACAGCTGGAGTCTGTGGTGTGGGTGAAGGTGGAATAGGTGAAGCTGGCACCGGGGTAAAGGTATGAGGCGGTGGAGGAGGTGACTGAATGCTGCTGATAGAAGCGAGTGCCTCCTGGGAACGAGCCAACTCCTCTGCAAGACAAATGATCAACTCGTGTTGAGCGACCATATAGCGAGAGAGATGGACGGCAGTCCGGTCGCACTCCGAGTCTGGTGGAAAAAGAATCTTCCTGGAAGGGGCCAAAGTGGGGTAGTGAGAAAGACCTAGGTGAACCTGCATCCTGACTTCCTGATGACGCAGGTCGACGAGAGCCTCAAGTGAAGCATAGAGGATAGCCTTCTCTAGGGTGGAAGCGGGTCCTCCCTTCGCGGAACGCGAACGGCTGCCGACCGCGGAGCTCGTGAAAAGGAACACCTCAGCGCGGTACTCGTGCACGAAGTCAGCCAACTTCTCACAGTACACCTGGAATACCGGGTCTTCTCCCTGTGGATACAGTCGGAGCCAAACTCGACGGAGCAGCGACGGAAAGCCTGTCGGGGACGACTCGTACTCACAAGGGTATGGAACGGGTGCCATCTACACTCACAGGGTTAGCCATTAGTAATGAAATCAATGCATCTACATGCCATGCATCAACCAATGCATCAATCAAGGTGCATAGATCCGTAAAGACTCTAGACTAATGTTACTCTAGCACACGGCCTAACTAGCGTGTCCTACAGTCAGCGTGGCTCTGATACGAATCGTTGTGGCACCCCGGCTCAGAGAAACCGGTTTACCTTACATTGGCAGCCCAGAGATCAAGTCTTCTGGCAATGTACAACATATTGGTACGGATACAACCGCTTCATTAATAATTATATAGGTACAATGGTTCGGGGATACAACTGCTACGAGCCATGGCGGCACATCTCGTGCGGCAATGCTATCAACATTATTTATTTCACATCTCGGGGCCTCAATACGATCAACGAAGAACTCTACGGCAGCGGAATAACGGGGTGATGGAGCTCCACTCCACAAGGACACTGCTGGGACACGGCCTAGTTCGCAAAGTACGTCTCAGCCAACTCTTCAGGTACGACTCCTCCTGCATCTGGCATTACACGCCAGGTCAGTACATTGAATGTACTTGCAAGCTCATAACAGCCAAGTCATCAGGAAAACAATAGCAAGGCAAGAACGCAAACAATAACATGGCAAGTATGGCAAGTTAATATTAGAGCAATGGTAAATCATAACTCACGATCACCACATGACCGTGCCGCTTACCTCCGAGTCATCCCGACTCGGTATCCGGGTCATCTTATGACCAATCATCATACGGTTGACCACTTAACGGGTTAGGTGTCCTCTGTTACCACCCAACCGATCCGGTCATCACATGACCAGCAACTCAGCATCATTATTATTATTAAACAGGTTGGTGTTGACCATCGTGTGACCTAGTACGAACTGTGTCCCATCACCGAGGACTCGGCTATTTGAATAGATTGTGACTCTGCAGAGTTTGTGCACGTTACCCACACTATGGAGTTCTTCCTCCACTCAGCACTCCGGAACTTGTCCCACAGGATCCTTGGAACTCGTTCCGCAAGAGTGAGCTAGGACTTCTCCAACAAAACTCGACTACCGCGTAACCTCCCTACGGTATCACCAACACACTGTCTTGGGTATCCCTGTGTCCTCCGGACACCGGCCAACCTATTGGCAAACGGCCACCATGTGGCAAATACTGTCCCGAACGGGGACTCCTGGGTAAATAACTCTGGATTTCGAGATTATCACCACCTACCTGATCAGGGTAGCATGCGTGCATAACCCCCCCCCTATTTGGTGATACCCGTAGAAGGCACAACGATTGCTCAAGTTAAGGCCCGCCCATACAGACAAATGTGGCTGCACGGATAAAGCTCGGTTCGGTCGCACTTGGTCAACGATTATTATGTGCATTAGATTCCAGTTATTAGTTCTACGACAAGGAAGATACATAGAAGCATGGCATGAACATGGTACTACCATCAAGCATATGCAAAAACTAGCATGGCATGCTATGAACTAAATAAACATGGTATCCAGGTATGAACATGATCATCGCATGAATAATCCTGACATAAGCATGACAAAATGAGCATGGAGATGATATGTACTAAGATGGCATGATAATTATCAGTGGGCATGGCATGATTATAACATTTCACTTAGCATAGTTGCGTTAACTTTATTAGATAGAAAATTAAAGGCAAGAAAAATCCAAGTTTAATGATCCAAATTATCTAATGGCAACTCAAGCTCCTCATGACCAGATTGTTATGGCTTGCCTTGGTCAAATGGAGTGTCCTTGAACTCCTGGTCTCCTGCAAGCACTTGGTCACCTTCTAAAAAATAAAACCAAGTGGCAAAGCAATATAAGTCCAAAGCGCTTTCCTTCTGTCCATTGGACCTAAACAGAGAGTCAAGCTCCCAAACTTTGCCAACCTGAAGAGGAGATCAAGACAAAAATTTAGCAAAAAGAATCAACTCTTTTGGCCTTGTGGTTTAAAAGATATTAATGGTAAAAGTTTGGTCAAAATTCCAATTTAAAAAGGTTTAAATCAATTTTCTGGAAAAACTCTGGATGAGCCACGTCGAAGGCGTAAACCTACGCGGGCGTCTCCACTTATATCGGTTCGGGTTGGCCTGGGTGGCTGACAGGTGGGGCCAGGGCGTCAGGTTGAAATAACAAGAGAGAGAGACAAAGGTCGCGGCTCCCGCGACGGTGGTTCACCGGCGAGGAGGCCTCAGAGGTGGTCTAGGGCTAGGGGAAGAGGCGCACGAGACCATGGCAAGCAGCCATGTACCCGGAACTCTGCGAATGGTGGTCGGACGTCTTCTCTAGCTTCTTCTCCATCTACGGTGGCGGTGGTGCTCCGGTGCGATCTCCGACCAGGGGCTTCCCCGGCCGGTCTCCTCTGCGTTTGAGCTCTCTAAGAGTGGTGTAGGGGTGGGATGTGGTGCTTGGAAGCGGAGGAGAGGGAAAATTTATAGGGGGGCTCTAGATTCTTTCGCGGTCGCCGATGAGCGGGAGATTGCTGGAGCATTGCTCGTGTGGATGAGCTCGGGCTGTTCCCGGTGGCTCTGGGAGCTTCTAGTGGAGGTGCAGGGTGCGTGCGTGCGTTCCCCAATGGCCTGCATCGACGGGAAGCACGGGGCGGCAGGATCCATGGCACTGCAGCGGCATGAGTCGATGAAAGGGGTGGCGGGCGGTGCGGCTTTGAGGGGCAGGTGACGCACTGGAAGTGCGGCGACGCTATGGACGCGCGGATGCTGCCATGGGTCAAACGGAGGCGTGCTGGACACAGTGGACATCCCGCGTGCCTCCTGAAGCAATCATGGCGACGACGGCGGGCTCTCCGGCGGGCGGAGGGGCTTTGGGGCGAGCCAGGTGGAGAATGGGTGTGCCACGGGGGCTACGGACACGAGAAAACGGTCGCGGGTGCTCGGGGTGCGGCGTGCCCATGATGGAGACTACACGGCCACGGCCAGAGCACGCCTGTGGCCGGCAGTGTGCGTGCTCACCCCTGGCATGCGTGCACTGAGGCCGTCCCGGGCGTGCACACTGTGTCCTTGGCGTCTATACATCGTCCAGTAGCGTGGGTGAGGGGTTGGGAGGCTTGCAGGTGGGCTCAATCACTTGCCAGCTTCAAAAATAGTTTTCTGCAGGAAACTTTGAGATTTTCTTCAGGGAGTTTGACTAGGCTTTTGGGGCGGAAATTTTGTGTGCTTGGGTATCTATGAGGGTGCATAAGTGGTAAAAATTTCAAGGCAAATGGACAAGTCTACAGGGTACTTGCTTCACAAAGTGCCTCTCTGGAGAAATGGAAATGAATTTCTACAGGAATATTTTTTTACTAAACTTGTTCATGTCTTGCATGGCATCATGACGCAGGCCCCCATTGTTCAGCACAAAAAGTTTCAGGGCAATAGGAGGAGCAGAGGTGAGGCTAGCTTCAAAAAGGAGGGGAAAAGAGCTAATTCCATTAATGAAAAAGGAATTTCTTGAGAAATAAAAATATGGCAAGGGTTTGGACGATCAAAGCTTGACCATAGCCATGAGGGGGAAGGGTTTCAGAGTTCACTTGGCCTAGGAAAAATTTAGGCCCAAGTGATCAAGGCCAACAGAGCTGAGAAATCCAGGCAATTAAATTCCAAATCTAGAAAATCAGCAAATAAAATTTGCAAATAAAAGAGGGCCAAAAACCAGGGTGTCACACTTTGAAAAGTAAAGCAATCAAGGTATGTAATTCAATTAAAGTCATAACATGCGAGAGTCTATATTAGCATTGAAAAAAGCAACGAAAGAACAATAGGTGCAAGAGCTCTCGCTGTCCGTGACTCGAATGTCTCCAAATGGTGTTTGCGTGCAAGAAGGGGGATAGGGAATACAAGAAAAAAGTATTTTTAATTGAGAACTTAATCTACTAAAGTTTCACACTTGGTCTTCTTTGGAATCTTATCTTGAGTTGTCCCCAGACCACTAGCCAGGTACAAGTCAATTTGATCCACTCATTTTCGATATTTTGAGCACTCATGCAATGGATGAGTGTAAGCACGAGAATTGACACTTAGGATGGCAAAGAGAGAAATATGGTGGAGGAGGAAGACAAAAAGGATGAGAAGGGCTCACATCAATGAGGACAATCATAGGCGAGAAGGCAAAATGATAGATATGATGTGAGGAGTAGGGATTGCCATGCAATGGATGCACATATGAGCTGAAATGCTCTCCAATGGAACTAGTGGGGTGCATCTAACTTGCTCTCTCATGAAGACCTAGACCTCTTTTGTGGAGGCTCATCCTTGGAATATGCAAGCCAAGTTCTATAGTGTGAAGGTCCCCACATAGCTATATGCATGATCATCTCTATGGAGTACAAGGATAAGAGGGAGTACTAGTGTGGATCTTTCAAAACGATAGTAGTGTTGCCCCTTTCTCTCTTTTTATTTTTCTTTTTCTCATTTATTCTATTTTTTTATTTTTTGGTGGCCTCAATGGCTCTTTCTATTTAACTCTCATTTGTCCTCTTTGGGATCTTTTGTTTTGTCCACTTTGGGATCTTTTCCTCACTTAAGGGCAACACTCTTATTTACAAGAGGGTATAGAAGATGTTTCACACTTTACAAGGTACTCAAATCATAAAGAAGATGTAGCTATCATGATGTATGCAATGTATGCCGCTGCCAGTGTAGCAGGAACATGTATGACATGAAGATCAAGTCATGAAGAGGTGGAAGTAGCATGGCAATATATCTCAGAATGGAAATGCCTTGATAGGTAGGTATGGTGGATGTTTCGAGGAAGGATATAAGGAGGTTTATGATGAAAGAGCGTATCATGCCAAGGGTTTGTATGTACCGGCGAAGGTGGACGCCAACTGTCGGAGTGAGAAGGAGCCAATGCACGGCACAGGAGAGGCTAGCAAATATGAGGAGGTGGAAGTGTCAACTTTCAATACTTACATTAGTCTGAAGAACTCGTGCACTTATTATCGTTAACCCTCAATCTAATGAGGAGGTTCACAAAGAGACAGGTAGCCCGAGGAGGAGTGTATGGGGGTTTGGTTATCCTTGCGCATCCTCGACTCATGGTACGTGAGTGTACTCTAATATCTGACCCCTCAGAAGAGTAGTGATCCATCTAGTAGCTAGAGTCCTCAACTAGTTTTGTAGGTTTTTGAAAATAAACATGGATTGCCCAAAATATGACACCTATCACTAATAGGCTAGAGCTCTTGACACCAAAAGTTAAAACATTACTCACATCAATACCTCAAAACTATTGCAAGTTACTACTAAAATTAAATAGCAACCTCAATTACCTACTTTCAAGACAAGACACGACTCAGTGCAACAACCAACTCTCTTAAAAAGATAAACATGAAAACTAAAGAGAGTTCCAGCAAAAAACTAAAAAAAATCCAAGGCTCTTGCTAAAGACAAACTAAAACTAAAACTAAACATGGCAGTAGCTACGAAAAGGTCAAGAACACACAACAGCAAAAAGATAGGCATGAAGAATCCTACGATGTGTTCTAGATTTTGAAAGCGGAGCGTGTTTCTCTCCCACATAAAGTAAGACGGGATCTAACTTGTTATGAACAGCAAGCAAAGCTAAAGAAAACTAAAAACAAAACCTAAGAGCGAGACGCTCCAAGCATAGCACATAAAGCATGAAGTGATGGAGAAGGGGATGCTCAGGGTCATCCCCAAGCTTATACACTTGAGTCTCCTTGAATATTTATTGGGGATGCATGGGGGTATCCCCAAGCTTGAGCGCTTAACACTCCCGAATCTTCTTTCATCATCTTCCATCGCACACTTGAAAACTCCCTTCATACACAACTCATCATAAGCTGATTAGAGAGGTTAGTACCCTTAATAAATAAATTTTTCCCACTGGATATAAATATATTCTTGAAGATCTACTGTTTCTCTAGATTGCCAAAAGATTTTTGCAAAGAAAAAGCAAGCTTAAGGTTTGCAAAAGTTAGGAGAGACAAAACATGGCAGAATCTATGAAAAACAGAATAGCAGGTAGTAAAGAATTTTTTAGGGGCACTTCTGCAACTCAAATAAAAAAAACTCCAAACATACGAAAGTTCCGTGATTGTATGGAGCAAGCTGTGTAAATAATTCAGCTCCAAAAGATGAACTGGTGATTTATTCTGATTTTTCCCGTCATGAGGACAGAATCTGTTTTCTGGACAGCATGTCACAACTTTCACTTCCCTTGTCATAAGAGGCTATAACTTGGCACAAAGCTTGAAAATAAAGATACAATGATGTTGCTACAGTAGTAACAATCATCAATACCACTAAAAACATAAGTAAAAACATCTTGTGTTGCCTCCCAACAAGCGCTTTCTTTGACGCCTTTAAGCTAGGCATAAAGATTATAGAAGATGCTCACATAAAAATAAGAATTTGGAGCAAAAGAGAGCATCAAGAAACAAATATGAAACACATTTAAGCCTAACCCACTTCCTATGCATAGGCATCTTGTAAGGAAATAAATCAAAGAAGCACAAAGTGACATTCATAGGAAGGTGGAACAAGAACAACTTCAAAAAATTCATCATAAAGGGAGGTGTTTTTGTAATATAAAAGTTTCTAGAACCAAGCTTTCCTCTCTCAAAGTAATTTTTAGTAGCATCATGAACAAGCTCAAGAATATAACTATCACATAAATCATGTTGTTCATGACCTAAAAGCACACGTGTATAGTTTTCAACATGGTCTTTAGGATTATAAGATAAATGCAACCCATCACATTGAGCCTTCATAAGAGCACAATTCTCCGGAATATGAGTTGGAGATTTCAAAAGGATAATAGGACAATCAAGTGTGGGAGCAATAGCAAAAATTTCATGCTTAACATGAGGAACTATAGCAAGTTCATCTCCATAAGCATCATCCATAGTGGCATCACGCCCATAAGCATAGAAGGCATCAACTTCATCAAAAAGGGATATTTCAAAAGAATCCATGGGATCATAACACTCATATAAGGTAAGAGTCAAAGAGTTACTCTCATTAGAAGGTAGACGTGTATGGCTCCATTCTTCCTACTTTTTTTCGTCACTCTCCTCCTCTTTTTCATCGAAGGAGCTTTCAGGTTCAGCAATTTCTTCTTCCATAGAGTCATGCAAATCATTAGTCTCTGCCTTTGGGGGAGAGATTCTCTCAAGATGATCAGTAATATAATAATTTGCATCGTAATTTTCCAAACAATAGTTAAGTATATCAAGACACTCAGATTTGTAAGGGGCGTCATCAATATTTTTAAGAAGAGAAGTAATTTCATAGGCACCCTTATAAGAAACAAATTCTTCTATTTCCTCTGCATCATAAAAATCATAGTGTCTCTTAGCATAAGAAGCTAAGGTTTCATCATCATTGTACTCACATTGGAAAGCAATGTGTTTGTGCCTCATAAAGCAACAAGATTCATCCCTGCAGAAAGATATATTATATATTGAGCACAAGTTTCTAGCATAGTCATATAACTGGTGTATTTGTTTCCATATGTGTATCCCCTTTTGAGACAAGCGGTGTTCCGTGTACCACTTTTGTTGATCCTCGGTGAATCCTCCATGCCAATAAGATCCGGTTTCAAAGAATTCAGACATTGATTGAAGTAGAAATACTATTTTTTATGGATTTTTGATAAAGGACACGAAGATAAAGACAGAAAGTTAAACTAACAAGACTTAAAAGTAAAGGTAAAAGGTAGTGGGAAACTCCCCTATCTTATCACTCGGAGTCCCCGGCAACGGCGCCAGAAATTCGCTTGATACGCGAGAGAGGATTGCTTCTCACCCTTCGTTTGTTACCCCAAGTGCAAGGTAAGATGCAGCGTAGCAGCAAGTTTCCCTCGGTGAAGATACCGAGGTTGAGTATCGACCAGTAGGACTCCGGCGATGATAAGTAGGTGTCAGCAGCGCACCTGATGCGGACATGCACACAACACAATTAACTTTGCTCCCAACGAAGTTCAGAGAGGTTGTCAATCTCTCCGGTCTTGTTGTTTACAAAGGATAAAAAACAAAGGATAATGATAATAATAGCAACTGAAAGTAAAAAATAAAGAAAGTAAATGAGCGTGTAAACAGTGATTAGGATATGGACCAAGCTCCCGTGATGTTCACTAGTGATGTCTCTCTCCCAAAAGACGATAAGACTGCTATGCGAGGTAAACAAATTACAGAAGGGCAATTGATAGGATTATAAACGCACCGCAATGCTAACTATGCTACAAAAGAAAGGAAGAGGCTCAAAAGCATGGGTAGTACGCCAAAATAAGTATACCGAAATCCATCTGCATCTACTACTAATCATCCACCTTGAGATATTTATCCAGAACATCTCGCTGGTATTAAGTTGTGAGCCCCACCCAAAGTGTAAACCCAAAGCAACAGACAATTGCATTAAAAAGAACTGTGTAAAGTAAACAATCCTTGTAACCGCGGTTACAAGAACCGTTGTTTTCCCCCCTTGTGGCCACAGCACATCCCCTAGACTCATGTTTCTGTCACTCAAGAGTTTCATCAGGGGGCATGTACCCACAATCGAGCATAACGTTCCCTCTTGGAGTCACTAGCTACCACTTGTACAAAGCAATAAATAGCAACGGAGAATATGCAGGAATTACTTCGTAACAAAAATAAAAAAGATAAGAACCAAATATATTACTCTATCACAATCTGAACATAATGTCATAATCCGTCAGATCCCATCAAATTCAGCATAGCAAAAGAAAAAAGAATTACATATGTGCCTCGATCATGTAGGGCAGCTCACGAGGTCTAAACCATGAAGAACAAAGAGGGGAGGAGAACATCACATAGCTACTGATCACGGACCCATGGTCCAAGATAGACTACTCACGGCACATCCGGGAACGTCCATGGTGGAGGAGAAGCTCCTGGAGGTCGATCCTCCCTTCGGCAGGGTGGCGGGAAGGGTCGTGACGGTGCTCCCGGTCTTGGAAGCGCGGCGGTGATACGGTGAGGAAGATAGTTCTCTGACTTCTGGTTGGTTACCCCAAGTGGAAGTTGAGATGTAGCGTAGCAGAAAATTTCGCTTAGCGAAGATGCTAAGGTTTAGTTTTTCTCCAGTAGGACTCCAAGAGATACAAGAAGGTGGTAAAGTGTACAATGGCGTCGTTCACAATCTAAAGATTGCTTACTTCACCTGGACCTGCACACACAGCAAATAACTTTTCTCCCAACGAGTTCAGAGGAGTTGTCAATTCCTCTGGCCTTGCTTTTTACAAAGGATCAACGCAAGAGATAAAAGTGCAACTGAAATTAAGAACTGAAAGTAAATTGAGGGTGTAAACAATGGTGGAAATATGGACCGGGGTCCCATGACGTTCACTAGTGATGTCTCTCTCCAAAAAGACGAGAAAAGTTCTAGCGAGGTAAAAAAATCACAGCTGGGCAATTGACAAGATTATAAACGCACCGCAATGCTAACTATGCTACAAAAGAAAGGAAGCGGCTCAAAAGCAATGGGCAGTACGCCAAGGTAAGTAGACCGAAATCCATCTGCATCTACTACGAATCATCCAACTTGAGATATCTATCCAGAACATGTTGCTGGTATTAAGTTGTGAATCCCACCCAAAGTGTAAACTCAAAGCAATAGACAACTGCATTAAAAGAACTTTGCGTAAAGTAAACAATACTTGCACCCGCAGGTACAAGCACGGTTGTTTTATTCCTGGTGGCAAGAGAACATCCCCTAGTCTCATGTTTGTGTCACTCAAGCTAGACATGAGGGGGCTGAACCCACAATCACGCATAACGCTCCCTCTTGGAGTTGCAACAAATCACTTGGCCAAAGTAAAATACGGCAACGGAGAACATGCAAGAATTAATTGAAGAACACAAATATAAAAGAGAACCAAATATATTACTCATCACAATCTGAACATAGTCTCATAATCCATCAGATCCCAGCAAACTCAGCATAGCAACACAGAAAATTACAAAGGTGCCTCGATCATGTGAGGCAGCTCACGAGGTCTCGAAAGTGGAAGCACAAAGAGGGGAGGAGAACGTCACATAACTACTGGTCATGGACCCATGGTCCAAGGGGGACTACTCACAACACATCCGGGAGGCGTCCATGGCGATGGATGGTCTCCCGGAGGGGGTTCCTCCTTCCGGCAGGGTACCGGGGCAGCTTCTCCCTGCAGCCCCGATCTTGAAACGGAAGCGGCGGCGGTACAAATAGGAGAACGGGAATAGCAGATCGATCTTAGGGGTTTCCTCCGCATGCACTAAATATAAGCCAAGGGGGTCACCGAGGGGGGCACAGGGCGGCCAGGAGGGTGCCCGGCGCGCCCTAGGGGGGGCCGCGCCAGGGACCCTCCTGGGGCCTTGGTGGGTCCACTCCCTTCCATCCTTGGTTCTCCGGGAAGCTTTCGGGACGCTGATTTTTTATATAATTTTTCTAGAATTTATTTGGCCCTTTTAGTGGCCGGAAAACCTGAAATATAAAACAGCAGAAAACAGGAACTTGCAACTGGGTGCACTGAGTGAATAGGTTAGTCCAAATATGATCAAGTGTATGAAAGTTCAAGCAAAACATGGCAAAGTCACATAAATCATGCATGGAGCAAGCAGAAATTATAGATATGTTTGGGACACATCAGGTGCCGCCGGAACAGAGGAGAATTCGCGAACTAGGGTTCTGTCTTCGGAGTTTCCCCATGACGAAGAATAAATAGGCGAAGGGGGGCAGCCAGGGGGGCCACCAAGGGCCCCCTTGGCGCGACCAAGCCCCTGGCCGCGCCAGGTGGTCGCCTGGGTGCCTGGTGGTGGCCCCCTGGCCCTCCTTCGGGCTTCTGGAGTCTTCCGACACGCTGATTTTTTATCTGATTTTTCCTGGATTTTTGAAGCATTTTTCATATGGGGAAAACTGAAATAGAAAAACAACAGAAAACAGGAACTGGCACTGGGGTGCACTGAGTTAGTAGGTTAGTCCAAATATGATCAAAAGTGTATGAAAGTGTATCTAGATCATAGCAATATCACACAAAACATGCATGGAGCGAGCAAAAATTATCGATACATTTTAGACGTATCAGGCGGTCATCACTAGAGGTTGGACTAAAGTTGTTCGTGGCTTCGTCATGAAGGAGGTCACAATATGGACATTCCGCTTCTACAACTGCTCTGACAACGAAAATGACTTTCGGCTCCCTCTATACCGCCTTTAATACTCATCTGGTTCATTGTTGTGATTACGTTGTATCTGTAATTCTGCAACATTAGTTTTTTTAGGGTAGACCATTAGTTATTGTGATTTGAAATATTCTTTGTTTGTTGATCCTTTGTAAATTGGATGGATATAATTATGAGATTCACCTATTATTTAGTTCAATTTATATTTTCAAATACAGGATAATTGTCGGGACCCGGGGTTAGCTTATGCAAGTACAGCTAAGACATAGTCATATGGAGAGCCGAGAACCGTACCCACTTGTCTAAGCAGACAAGGCCAAGCACAGAACGTTCTCGGAAAGCGTCGTACGTGAGGGGCATCCCATCCAGGCCGGATGATCAACTGAGATGGGTCCTCATCGTCCGCACACAAGTCTAATGATATGGGTGGTGAACTCCCATATTCAAAGACAAGTCGCCTCAACCATACTATCGACTATCTCATAACTCTTACATAGACTTACTCCAGCCCGATCACTTAGTCGGGGTCTAGGGCGGGCTCGATCATACCACAAAGTGTGCACGAGACAGAGTCTCGAAAAATCGCATCGCGATGCCCCAAGTTGCGCACATCTAAGGGCCACTTGGTGTATGAAAGACCGCCAGCCAGATCACAACTAAGGTCTCGAAAACCCATACGAAGACATGCATGTTATAAACATACACGCAGCACACATGCCTTGTATGAACAGCAGGTATCATTGCAATTCTCTACAAAGTATACATTTTATTGATAACTCTTATAGAGTGCACACAGAGATCACAAACATGTGATCCAACATTACAACACAATCGGAAGCAAAGTATGTCTGAGTACAGACAAGTTTAACAAATGGCTTAAGAAGCCTTATTTAAACACATGCCCTCCACGAGGGAACCAGTCGTCTGACTGGGACTAGACTAGCTTGATCTTCAGTCGTCCAGCTCGATGAAGAAGCCACCTTCGGGGTCAGTGGTTTCATCTAAAACATAGATTAAGAAAACTTGAGTACAAAGTCGTACTCAGCAAGACTTACATAGGAGCTATTCTACTCATGCACATGTATCAAGGTAAAGGGAGGTGGGGTTTCACTTGCAGAAATGCCAGCTTTGACTTGGCTAGTCCTGAACTACGAGTACCAGACTTGAGGTAAGAAGCGTACACGAGTCCACTACTTTCTCCAATCAATTACACCACTATGGTGCCTTCCTTGACTTCCCCACGAGAAAGCATGCCATAGCACTCACACTTATCTTGGTGTGTTTTAGAAGTATCCGGTTCAAGTTGTCTAATAATCAAGCTAAGCTTTCCAAGCAGTCCATAACCGCGGATGCGGCTATTCGAATAGTTTTGTTAACCCTGCAGGGGTGTACCGCTACACACACATGATCATCATTTACCGCCTTTGATCTCGACACCATTCAAGGGGTGCCAGCAAGGATGCTCACCACAACTGTTACCTCATAGCCGATCTAGTCCGAGAAAGCCGCCTACTTGGGTTGGCTACCACTATCGTGAACCCGGCCGGTTTACCGAAGTGGACCCAAGTGATGTGTGCGTGGTGCATAAGCCGGTCTCGGGTGAGCCGTTCTCTCACTTAGCATCCAGGCCACAGACCTACCAAAACTCCGAACTATTGCGACATCTGGACATCGAAAGGGATGAGTTAATAGGTTGAGAGGGGTCAGTGAGCCCAATGTGTGGTTGTACTCTTCATCTTGCATCACCACACAAGAACTCGGACTTAGGGCGGTGTTCAACGAGACAACCCACCATGTACTCCTACACAGCCTCTCATCGTTCACCTTGTATTAGGGTCGATTCACCAACACTTTTCTACCATCAACAACATGATCACTACCATCCCGACTCACATAACAGTAACATTATGGTATCACTCTAAGCATGCAATAAGCGATAACATTTGCAGGGGCCACATGATATCAGACAACTCCTACATTTGCTAGAATTGTGGTTTGCCTACTACTGTGACAAAATGATAGGTCATGCAAAGGAATGGGTTCATCTATGCGGTAGAAACGCATCATGGTAATCATCCTATACAATGCATAAGCGAGACATGAGAGGGAAGTGGGATTTTATCGACATGATCAATGGGGGTTTGCTTGCCTTGCTGACGAGGTTCGGGTTCTGGGTCTTCAACGAAGGGGGCAGCCTCCAGCTCCAGTTCCACCTCTACTCGACAAACAACAAACAAGGTAGCAAAGTAAATACAATGCACAATCACATGATGGAAGGTTGAAACTTGATGTATATGCTTTGATGTGTGAAGCAATACCATTTAAATGGAGTATATTGCAAATTGAATTGCAAATTCAAACTCCAATTTGAATTCAAACATAGCCAAGTTACATGTGACATTGTTTGATCATCTTGAACCTTTTGGAAATGTGTATGATATGCCTCTGATGTATGGTTAAAATGTAGTAAGTTTCCATGGTCCAAGTTGCAAAATCAATTGAATTGAATTTGATTTAATTCCAAATAAATCAAATGACATATGCTAGTGGTCCCATTTTAAAATCAACCCAAACATATTTTAAAGTTGGATTTTTGGATAGCTTATTTTCTCCTGATCATTTTTCATATATTATTTGTCCAATTTGGAGTTAATATGAATTTTCTATGAATTTCCAAAGTTTGGGCTATTTTCTGGATTTTCTGTAATTTCTTTAATTCATTTCAATTTCTGGAATTGATTTACTGCGTCATGCTGATGCAAGCATGACATCAGCAGGGGTCTGACTGGTGGGGTCCAGTGGTCAGTGACACAGAGCTTAATCCCTCTGTTTAAAAATAAACAGAGGGGGTTTAGGGCCTGGGGGCCCCACCTGTCATTGACCTGGGGTCAACTGACAGGGGGGGTTAGCCCCTAATTAAGTGGACACGTCGGCGGGCCTGCCGGTGGCTAAACGCCGGTGGCCACCAGTGCGGCGGCGCTGCACGGGGAGGGTGCTCCCGGTCACCAGAACGCTCGCTGAGACCACCAGAGGGTAGCCCTCGAACTCGCGCTCCACCTAGGCGAGTCGGGAGACCACGGGGAGGCTTGACGCGACGACGGCGACTTGAACGGCGGTGGTCCGAGGCACGGCTTGGAACGGGATCGAGCTAGGGGGCTCATCAAGGCGCTGGGCTGGTCGGGATCGAACCAGAAGAACTCGGCGAAGACGATAGACAGGTTCTCAAACTCGATTGCTTCACGGGTGCTCGCTGGTGAGCACACCGGCGACGAGGAGCCACGGCTCTCATGGCGGAATGAGCTAGAGCAGACGAGCGGGGTCGTGGCTTGAGGGGAAATGCTCACCGGGATGCGGGGAGTGCAATGGTGCAGTCGATGGAGGCTGCAAGGGCGCGACGACGACGAATCGACGGTGGTGAGTTTGTGGTTCCGGCGAGGTCGCGATGGCGATTCCGGCGTCTACGCGGGCTCCGAGCTCGATTCCTTTGGCCTGATGACGAAGACGAAGACGGCAAGGATCTTGGACAAGGTTGCAAGGGTCGAGGGGCTCGATGGCCGCGTGGAATCACGGTGGTGCTCTGCGGGGTTCTTCGGGCGTCGACGAACTCTCGCGGGGAGGACGAACCAGAGGGCGAGGAGGGGGAAGTGAGACGTGGGGCGTCTCCTGGCGTGCGTGGCGTCGAGAAGGAGGCAGGGGCGCGGCTGGGAGGCTGCCACCGCGACGGCTGCGGCATGTCGGGCACGCAGCTGTCTCGTGCCCGGGGAAGACAACAGGGGCGCTCCAGGTGGGCTGGGCCGGCCAGGTGGGCTGCGGGGGAGCTAGTCGGGCTTCTTTGCCCAGGCAAGCCTCTGGTTTTATTTTATAAATTTCTTTTCTGTAATTTGTTTTGTCTTAGCTAAATAAATAGCTAGGCATTTTATTAAATTCTGAAATTTTTTATATGGCCTCATAATAATATAGACTAGCCACTTATAAAGTTTCAACATTTTTAAAATTCAAATAATTTGAATCTTAACTCAAATAGGGGTTTTTAATTAATTCCAAGGCACTGTTTGAATATTTGAAAAATCTATGAGCATGGGGTGGGTCCCACATCACTTGATATGTGATCACACTCATTTATAAGACTTTTCAAAAATCTAACATGAATTTTTGGAGAAGATTTTTATCTGGCCTTTTGAATTAATTCATCTGGGGGGTTCCTTCTCCCATTTTGCTTTTGATTTTGATTTCAAAGATTTCTTTTGAAATTTTTATCATGATGCAAGAGACTTGCTAACCCTAGCACATTACCTAACAGAGGGTTCTGACAATAATTGTACTTGCTGGGAATAAATTAAGCTAAAATAATTATTGTTCTATAGATTAAGGTGCACACGGTTTCTTTGGACAAATCGTTTGCGATAGAGCTCAACAACACAAATGTGGACCCTCCGGAAACTTTGTCGATTAGATCATGCATCATACACGTTCTGCATATAAAAATCGTCAGCCAGTATCCACAACAGACCACATGTTTTGATTACAAAAGCTGTCTGCGATTATGAATATTGTCCCACATAATATGGAAACATTAAATGTGTGTGATCTATCCTAATAGCACACACACGTTGCGAAATACAAACGTTTGTAATCTCTCTAAATTGGCACAGTACTGAAATAAAACCATTTGGAACATATAGACCGTGTACGCATTTAAATTTTAGAAACCGTGGCTGATAATAGTATTATCCCACACAAATAGTTGCAGCAAATCGTCAATGATTGATAATGGTTCACAACCCTAAACCCAAAACCCAATAGTGTAAACCCAAACCTGGTACCGTAAAGCAACTTTTTGGGATCTATGTAATGTCACAGACGGTTCTGACCTATTGCTTGTTTTTGTTCCTGGTTGCATAGCAAAAGATCGTGTCGAGTAAACTGCATGTGATACATATGTTACGTCCACACGGTCATTCTGCCAATGGCCATGTGGGATATCGTTGTACATCAAACACGATTGTTTACACGGAAGCGTCTGCTTGACATCGCCACATGGCAAACAATTTTTTCATATCGTGTGGAAAAGGCCCCCCGTATCGCTATCGAAGGCAAAACGACAGTTCCAATTCCCGTAGGCGATAGGGGTCAAAAACCGTTCGGATAGTCCCTAACAGCACTACTGTAGAAGATGGCCAGTGAAGTTAAGAGGCACTCAGTATTTGTATTGGCCACATAGGTACGCACGCTTGTGATGGCCATTAAAAAACATGTTGCTCTCTCTCTCTCCATCTCATTCTCCTAGCCACAGCCATGGCAAAAGCTAACTCTTACGGCTACAACCACTTCTAACGCATAGGCACAACAAGTGTGTTGAAAATGTTGTGGGAGTAGTTGGAGCCATGTTGTGGCTGTATCTCTTGCTTTTCATGTGGCTGTATCTATGTGCAGGTGTGGCTGTGTTGATACAGGTAAGACCCACAGCCAAAACAACTTACACTGTCAACGCACAACATAGAAAGTTTTGGCCGAAACAGATTCGGCCATAGCTCAGCGTTGATTACGCGAGAGAGTATCTTCTTCTCACCCCTCGTTGGTTGGTTACCCCAAGTGGAAGGCGAGATGTAGCATATCAGAAAATTTCCCTCAGTGAAGATACCAAGGTTTAATCGACCAGTAGGACTCCAAAGACTGCAAGAAGGTGGTCAAATGAGCAAGGCGCCGTTTGACCTGGACCTGCACACAGAAACAAATAACTTTGCTCCCAACGAGTACAGATAGGTTGTCAATCTCTCTGGCCTTGTCGTTTACATATGATCAAAACAAAAGGGGAATATTAATTGTGGTGATTGCAACTGAAAGGAAATAAAGCAGTAAAGAGTTGAGTAAGGTAAACAATACTTGCAACCGCGGCTACAAGCACCATTGTTTTCTCCCTGGTGGAAATAGCACATCCCCTAGTCTCATGTTTCTATCACTCAAGCTAGACATCGGGGCGCATGAACCCACAGTCAAGCATAAACGCTCCCTCTTGGAGTTACTATCTACTACTTGGCCAAAGCAATAAAAAGCAACGGAGAACATGCAAGAATTACTCAAGAACAAAATATAAAAGGAGAACTAAAAATATAACTCATCACAATCTGAACATAATCTCATAATCCATCGGATCCCAGAAAACATAGCATAGCAACAGCAGGAAAATTACATAGATGCCTTGATCATGTAGGGCAGCTCACAACGGCTAAGAATTGAAGCACAAGATAAGAGAAAAGACATCACATAGCTACTGGTCATGGACCCATGGTCCAAGGGGGACTACTCACGGCACATTTGAGAAGCGCTCATGGTGGTGGAGAAGCTCCCGGAGGTCAATCCTCCCTTCGGAAGGGTGCCGGGAAGAGGTCTTCTGGTTCTCCTGATCTTGGAAACGAGGTGGCGGCGAACAGAGGTGAAAATCGCGATGTGGGGCTCTTCCCGAGGGTTTTTGGAGCGAGGGGTAAATATAGGCTAAACGAGGCACCAGGGGGTGGACCCTCCCCCAAGGCGCCCTCGTGGCGTGGCCCAGGGTGGGGCCGCGCCCCCTGGCTGCCTGGAAGGGGGTGGCCCCTCTCTGGCCCTCTTTCGGTGATTCCCGAAGCTTCCGTCCAGCTGATTTTTTACATGACTTTTTTGGAATTTTTGGAGCTTTGTAAATATGGGTAAAAAACTGTAACTTACAGATATCAGCAGACAGAAACTGGCACTGGGTGCACTGAGTTAGTAGGTGAGTCCAAATATGTGTAAAAAGATATGAAAGTGTAGCAACACACATAGCAATGTCACCTAAAAGAGCATGGAACAAGCATAAATTATCGATACGTTTGGGACGTATCAAGCGTCTCAGCCACAACCACTTCCAACGCATAGCCACAGGATGTGTGCCGAAAAGGATTCGGCCACAACTCAGCCATAGTAAAAAAAATTGAAATGATGACCGATGTGATTCATGCTTTCTGGTAGAGAGTGTCAGTGAGTATACTGATTGAGCCAGTGAGTAGAACGCAGTTCAAGTAGATACCTATATGAATCTTCAAGATATTTTTTGAGTGTGGTAGTGGGCATAATTTCAACAGACACTGTTTGCCTAACTCACTGGACGGTGCAAAGCCTGCTATTATGTGACCGATGTGATGGCCATTAAAAAATACACTGCTCTCTCTCTCCTTTTCTCTCTCACACACACACTCTCTCTCTCTCTCTGTCCATCTCTTTCTCCCAGCCACAGCCATGGCAAAATCTAAATCTTACAGCCACAGTCACTACTAACGCACATGCACAACAAGTGTGTTGAAAATGTTGTGACTGTCGTTGGAGCCATGTTGTGGTTGTATCTGTTGCTTTTCATGTGGATCTATCTCTGTGCGGGTGTGGCTGTGTTGAAAGAGGTAAGACCCACAGCCACAACCACAACCACAGCCAACGCACAGGCACGGGAGGTGTGTCGAATAAGATTCGGCCACAGGTCAGCGTCTCAGCCATATCCTCTTCCAATGCACAACCACAGGAAGTGTGTCGAATCAGATTCGGCCACTGCTCAATCCCGCAGCCAAAGCTAACCCCCACAGCCACGTCCACTGCCAACATACAGGCACAGGAAACTATTGCTGAATCAGCCACTGCTACCACCACAACCACTTCCTCAGTATTAGATAGATTAAAAGCCACAGCGATTCACTCTGGGACAGCATAAGAATATTGTCCACACAGTATCAAAAATGTTGTGGCTGTCCTGGGACCACGTGTCACTAGAACTGTAGCTTCTTTTGCGATTCCTTATATTTTATTCCCCACCACATCTAATTCACTCACTTCCCCTCTCTCTCACTCTGTTCAATCCTCTGTCTCAGTCCGCTCGTCTGTCTAGGGTTCGTCTTCTTGACGCTCAGTCCGCTCTTTGTTGGGAATGTGCCCTAGAGGCAAATAAAATATGTTTGTTAGCATATTCCATTAGTTCATAATACGTTTTATACTGTGTTATAACTGTATTAAGCAGAAATCTTAATACACGTGTGGTATACAAACCACCAAGTCCCTAGTTAACTCTATTATACTAGCTCATTGGGTAATCGATGATCAAGATTTCCTGATCATGAGGTACGAACCGCCTATTGACAATGAGGTCGTATCATTGGGATAAGGATATGATGGACACACACCCACTAGAAGTGTTGCAATGTGATCGAGTCACATAGTTCAACTTTGCAATAACTATAATGTAGTGACCTGATCCTTAGACCGTAATGATCATACGTAATTACTATATATTAGGATGCTTTAATTTACATCCAACGCCTCACTGAAATATGGTGGCCATAACTTTGTATTTTAGGTATTCCGAAGTAGATATGTTAATGAGTATGCAAATAGATCAAAGCGGGATTAGTCGATCCGAGTGACGGACACTACTAGGAAAAAGCTCATAGGTAGAGGTGTAATAGTCGCGCCCCCAAAAAAGGGGGGCTACTGCTAATTATCAGTAGCGCCACTTCTGGATGCCCACTACTGATAGACCTTTAGCAGTAGCGCCCCCCTCTGTGACCAATACCTGTATAGGAGCTCCCCACCAAACCCAGCTGACAAGTTTTAGTAGTAGCGCCTCCCTGGAATGCCTGCTACTACTATCACCATAGCAGTATTGCCTTTACACTTCGCACGCTGTTGCTAGAGTGGATCGAACGGTCTGCACATACCAGCAGCACGTCTCTCGGGGGGCGCTACTGTTATGGGCTCTTAACCGCACGGCCGGGCCGGTCTAACCCTCGCCCTATCTCACAATTCCATCTCTCTCAGTCTCCTTCCCCCGCGCCACTCCTGCCACCTCCTTGACTCGCCGCCGCCCCGCTCCTCCACGACGCCGGCCGCTCCGCTCCACCTCATCGCCGCCCCCTCTCGGATCAGGCCGTCGCCGCCCACTGTGAGCCTCCATCTCAATCCCCTCTCTCGATTCGTATAGTTTTTGTTAAATGATTTAGTAAGATTTTTGTTGGATTGAAACATAATGTAGGATTTTTCTTAGATTAAAACATTGTAAAACGAGCTAGAGCAAACTAGTATTTTTGTTAAACATGGCATGAACCCCTCGCTAGAAACCATTGTTAGGTTGATAAACAATTACAAAGTATGATGTTCTGTTTTGCCTTACAAAACCCCTAAAGCACATGTTAAATTTTCTGTTTTGAGCTACTCGATATGTCCAATTTTTAGCAAATGTCATGCAGAAAAATTTTGTGGATTTCGGCATGACTTGTGCTAGAAAAGTAGGACATATCAAGTGCGTGAGATTTGTCGAAACAGGACTTAAATGGTGTTCCGGCATCAAATTACTTTTAATTATTACTTTTGCTATTTTTTTAGAATGTCGATGAGTAAAATATATTGTGACACTATGTGACATCGGGGAGAGTGTGAAGCAAACTCTTGTGATATGTACAAGTATGGAACTTGTGCATCCTACTTGGGTTAGCCGTCACACTCTCGCTGGAATCGCTTATGTATCCAATCTAAGTATGAGGCACTAGTTGGGATTGTATCATTACTTTTTCTCCTTTTTTAGAATGCCGATTATTCCAATATATTGTGACACTACATGACATCGGGGGAGTGTGAAACAAACCCTTGTGATATGTACAAGTACGGAACTTGTGCATCCTTCTTGGGTTTGCCGTCACACTTTCCCTGGAATCGCTTATGTGTCCAATCTAAGTATGAGGCACTAATTGGGATTGTATCATTTATTTTCTCCTTTTTAGAATGCAGACGATTAAAATATATTGTGACAATATGTGACATCGGGGGAGAGCGTGCAGCTACCCTTGTGATATGTACAAGTACGGAACTTGTGCATCCTACTTGGGTAGCCTCCACGCTCCCCCTTGATTCGCTTATGTTTCCAATCTAAGTATGAGCCATTATTTACAAGTACTTTCATCTTAAATTGTTAATTTGTTATTTAGTATAAATTTCTCACTCGTACATTTTAATAAAACTTTGTATATTAAATATGTTCTCGGCGATGATGCTTAGCCCACATCCCATTCGCCGTAGCGGAGAGCATCTGCTTGATGGGATGCGCAATGTCCGGGACTGGGCTCCCTCGGTCTGGCACTGGGAGGTGGTCTCCGGGGCGCGCTGATGTCTACGCACGCTTCTATTATTTTAGACTATGTTGGGCCTCCAAGCGCAGAGGTTTGTAGGACAGCAGAAATTTCCCTCAAGTGGATGACCTAAGGTATATCGAACTCACGGAAGTAGAGGTTGAAGATGGTCTCTCTCAAGCAACCCTGAAATTAAGATACAAGAAGTCTCTTGTGTCCTCAACACACCTAATACAATGGCAAATTGTATAGGTGCACTAGTTCGGCGAAGAGATGGTAAAATATGGGTGATATGTGTGGAAAAACAAAGTAATATATATCTGTAATAATAATTACAGCAAGGTAGCAAGTAGTTAACGTGAGCACAAATGGTATTGCAATGGTGAAAACAAAGCCTAGGCTTCATACTTTCACTAGTGGCAACTCCCAACAACATTAACATAGTCTAATCACATGATATTTCCACTTAAACATGAATTGGAGACGTACTCGGAGGTCATTCCTTTGTGGTCAAGAGAGGACGAGAATTGAGTAGGGCTACAAAAGCACACCTTAGAGTTCATAGTTATCATCTACAAATTTCCCAATGACACCGCGGACATCCAAAGAGAGTACCACAATCACCACAACATATCTCAAGGATAGTCAAAGACAAGCACCAAGAGACTCTCAATCTTCAATACACACACAAAAGAGGAAATCACTCATGAAAATATAATTCTAACCCATGTCCAATAGACCGTTGTCACCATGGTCTCGAGGATAATACTAGATCAAGTCAGTACATCAATCCAATACATAGAAGAAAGGGAAACATCATGGGATCACCCTAGATTAAAATAGCCTATGATCACAATGAAGATCACATCAAGGGAGAGAGAATTAACCACATAGCTACTGTAGAAGGCCTCATCCACGAGGAGGAACTACTCCCGCATCATGGGGAGAGGAAGCAACGTCGATGGAAATGAATCCGGGAGCACTTCCCCGTCCCGGTATGGTGCCGATACAGGAATTATGGTCCCCGAAACTTTTGGCGATGGCGGCGGAGATCGGAAATTCTTCTGGAGAAAATGGTTCTGGAATCAGGGTTTCCTCCGCGGGGGTAAAAATAGGGCCAAAGGGGGGCACCAGGGTGGTCCCAGTCTCCCAGCCGGCCTCGTGGAACGGCCTCCCCGTAGGCCCCACGGGCAGGCCGTCTGGGAGGCCCGGGGCCCCCCTCCGACTCTCCATCGGACGTCTCGAAGCTTCCGTCTCGCTGATTTTTTATTTGATTTTTCTAGAATTTTTGGAGCACTTTAAATTGGGGGGAAAATCACTACAACTAAAAGACATCAGCAGACAGAAACTAGCACTGGCTGCACTGAGTTAGTAGGTTAGTCCAAATATGTGTAAAATGATATAAAAGTGTAGCAAAACATGTAGAAATGTCACGTAAAAGGACATGGAACAAGCAGAAATTATAGATACGTTTGGGACGTATCAACATCCCCAAGCTTAATTCCTACTCGTCCTCGAGTAGGTAAATGATAACACAGATAATTTATGTGGTGACATGCTAACACACATATAAGAACTTCAAAGTAAAGCAAGTAATATGTGCAATTCAAGTCAAGATAATAACAAGCAAGAGTCTTAATATTGATTTTAGCAAAGCATGAACATAAAGGTGTAAGAGCTCTCGCTGTCCGTGACTCGAATGTCTCCAAATGGTGTTTCGGCAAGCAATGGGAGATGGGATTAGAGAATAAAAATGTATATAGTTTAATTAAGAAATCCATCTACTAAAGTTTCACACTTGGTCTCCTTCGGGATCTTATTTTGACTCATCCCTAGACCACTATTCAATTACAAGTCAAACTGATCCTCTCCCTTTCGACTTTGAGCACTCATGCAATGGATGAGTGCGAGCAAGATACATTGACACTTAAGATGGCAAAGAGAGAAATGATGGGGAAGGAAGACAAAAAGGTGTGAAAGGATCACATCAATGAGGACAATCATAGGCGAGAGAAAGCCAACTGATAGATATGATGTCAGGAGTAGGGATTGCCATGCAACGGATGCACATATGAACTAAGATAAGCTCTCCAATGGAACTAGTGGGGGTGCATCCAACTTACTTGCTCATGAAGACCTAGAGCTAATTTGAGGAGGCTCATCCTTGGAATATGCAAGCCAAGTTCTATAGTAAAAGGGTCCCCACATAGTTATGCATGAATGATAATCTCTATGGAGTACAAATATAGCAATGGAGTACGATTGTGGATTTTTCAAAAGGAATAGTAGTGTTGCCCCTTTCTCTCTCTTTTTTCTTTTTTTTCTTTTTTTGTATTTTTGTGGCCTCTTTGGCTCTTTCTATTTATCTCTCATTTGTCCTCTTTGGCATCTTTAAAATTGTCCTCTTTGGGATATTTCCCTAACATAAGGGCAACACTCTATATTTTAGAGGAATATAGAAGTTCTTCACACTTTACAATAAGTACTCAACATAAAGACGAACTAGCAGGGTGACCCGCGCATTTGCGCGGCTAGACGTTCTATTTTATTTGGGTGGTTTGACTACACATCTTCGTTAACTTGATTATTTGCTATAAAAATATTTACATACAACTATTAAGGTTCTTTAAATATATTTTCTTAATTTTAGACAATTGTTGTGTGACAACAGAAGATCAAAACATACCTTGCTCTGGAAGAGATAAATATATTTCAGTCATGAAAAAATGCATCTTTCCCATTCATTAATAGTGCGAGTCAAATGATTTCTTAAATAATATTTATACAAACTGAAAGTTGGTAGTTTATGGAGATTTATATTGTTATTTCTGTTCTCCTCCTATCTTGTCCATTGGAAGATAGCATGCACAATTATCATCTGTATATATATGGGTAGCAAGTGGCCAGAGCTTAGAACGCAAGACATGTTCTACTTCTAATCAATTTATGCATGTAAATCCTTTATTGAGGAATTGAACTAATATATAGAAGGATCATATGGATAATGTAATCTTCATAGAATAGTAGTCCAACATAGAATTTGTAGAGAGAAACTATACATAACTATGAGGCATGCTTTTAATACGTAATGCCCTGTTTTCATTCGTGGAGAAAACTATACATTCAGTGAGAGAATGAGAGAGTACGTTCTGTAAGTATCGACACCATAAACAAACATGGATCAAAGATGTGCATATAAGAAATTTTCAGAGAATGAATATTTGTAAAGCATCTTATAGAGAATAATCCACAGGAAACACAACAGCACAATTGTTGCTTTATATGTATAAAATAATCCTATGGATTCATCTTGCAGCCATAAGAATTAATTGCATATAGCTTGTTATTTCAATTTGAAAAAATGCACAAAATAGTAGCTACTATTACTTAATAAGTATGGAATAATCTATAGAATCTTTTGCACCGATAAGAATTATTTGCATGTAGCATCTTATTTCAATAGGAAACTGCGCAAAATAGTAGCTACTGTTATGAGAGTGCATTAATGTATTGCTTCCTAAATTTACAACCTTTAGCATTGCTCTGAGCATTGAATAGAAAGGACTTGCATCCGCTCCATGCTTGATTGCACCATATGAATTGATCTTATCCTAAATCATAAAGTGAAAAAAAATTGATTCGCGCTGCCTATGCTTTGGTCGAACCGTACCTGGATTCATCAATTATGTGATCATGCAAGTATAGCCACTTCTCTCTTGCTCCCACCCGAGTAATAGAAGTTGATGGATTTGCTGCTAGTACTGAGACATACATGTGCAAAAAACATGTGGGTTGGATGATGAGATAGATCGATGAGAACCTGCGTACATGAGAGATATACCAGGGCTTCTTCCTTTCGTCCTACCACGCATGGCCGCTGGATTCCCCTCACAGCATAGTCATATGCCATAATGAACCTGTATTACAAATCTCCTAGACAGGACCCTTCCTCTTCCTCGCGTCCTGCTTTGTGACCCGATCCAAAGTGTTTGTCTGTGGAGAGTAGTTGGATGAGGCCAGGTGACTGTTGACTGCTGCTTCCTTGTAACTCCCAGAGGATTAAGCAACGCCGAGCCGACCAAGAATAAGAACATGAAAAGAGACAGACGCTTTCTTGAAGAACACGGAAGGATATATGATGGCTGTTACGGTGGCGTTTGAGGCTGCCGCGCCAGAGGAATAGCACGGTCTAGGGCTATACATCGAAAACCCTAGGTTGTTCCGGTTTTTTTTAGTTAATATCACTAGCAGTACATGAACTTGCATCAAATTAACAGATTCATACATAAACTTGAAAAAAACTGATAAATGGTCACTTAACTCCTGGTGCCTTAACAGTTTAGTACAAAACGCTATAAATTGTCTACGTGGTACGCCAGATTGGATGCCATGTCATCAAAGTCAGGCGGCCTATGTTTTCTTTTATTTTCATAAAACCCTCTGGCGTTATTAGTAAAATGCATTAGAAGGTTCTTTCCCCATTCCCCAATCATCCACCCTGTGTCTAAATTCGCAGTCCCAACGCCGCGGGCTTCCGGCGGTTCGGAACGTCGACGTCGCGCGGCTCCAGGTTCGCGAAGGAGGGCAGTGGCCGGGCCATTTGGATATCGCCCGCGCGACGCGGAGGCGGTCTCGCTGACTGCCGCGAAGGAGGTTGTGGCCTTTGCGCCTCACGCGGCACAGGCGTTCTCACTAGCGGCGGTCACATGGGCGCTGGCCGTCATTGTCCGCGCGAGAGAAAGGCGTTCTAGCTGGCGGAGGCGACCTGGGCGGAGGACGTGGCGTTGGTACATCATCCGTGAGGCAGAGGCGGTCTTGCTGGTGATGGCGACATGGACGGTTATCTGTTTGGTTTGAGGGTTTGGCCCGCATCGAGTTGTTTGATTGGGCGGGCGAGCGGACGGAACAACGCGGGCTGAGCCAATTTTCTCGTGTGAACACTGGCCGAGCCACGCGTCTGAATCTATCGAGCTGTGCGGCCGCGCGCGATGCGTAGCGAGTCGGCGAACCAAACACACCCTAAATGGTTGATTGAAAATTGGATCAAAAGAGGATATAAGAGGCAGGTGTGCGGCTGGAGCTAGCCTCTTTGTCGTGCACTGCTGCCTGAACCTCGGCGCACATACAGCTTCATGCCAATAAGACTAGTATTTGGGGTGCTCTTGTGCTGAAAACTAGATGTTTGGCTGGGGATGAATCAATTTTAGTTTCAGATTTGTGACCTATTCCTATGCATATACTTTCAGTTTTGTTTAGTTCTGAACCTTTTTGCAACTAATGTTCAGTCCTGCAGCCTGGGCTAAACTGTACAGATCAAGTAGTACAGGTTGGGAAAATGCAAATCAGAACAAAACAAAAAGTCACTACAGGTACATATTGGCGAACATATCTTAAGTTCACTAAACAATTAATTAAAAATCTCAGATTTCAGTACCTAACGAACGCGCCGAACATGTTTTCAATAGAAATTTGAACTCAACTTAAAGTAAATTCATCCATTTCAGTAAAGTAACCGGCAATCCATAAATTATAAGCTCCATCAAAATATAAAATTCATTTATTTCAGTACCTAACAGGCAATGCATCTATTCGGTTCAGTACAAAAATTTAGATAGTTCATATATGAAATCCAACAAAATAGCCAGTTCATAACTCAAATATGACAGCAACTGTAAGGCCCGATATGTGGTACTGTTCCAGATCTAGATGTTTCCATCCAGATCCGAGGACGAAGCACATATCGGTCCCACGGCGACATATGACATAGCCATATGCCCCGGATTTCCAACATGATATCACAACATTACAGATATAAGGATACAACATCTCATACAATCGGCATACAACTGCCTTAAATACAATACATCAGCGGAAGGTATATGTCTGAGTACAGACTACAAGCAAATGCCTACTGGCAAAGAGAAAAAACATCGATCCCCATAACCACACGGGTCCAGGCCCTCCGCCGGGATCCGCCTAACTAGTCATCGTCGAGTCTCCACATGAAACGTCGATCACCATACCTGTTGTCGATCAAGAACCCTGAAAAGAGTTTGGGGGCAGTATCATGAGTACATAAGTACTCAACATCCAACTGTAGTGGTCGACTGACCCAGCAAGGACTTCATCACTTGTCATTCTACGACAACTAGTAGTTTACGGTAAGGATGGGGTAAGTGGTGAGGTTGCCGTCGCACTAGCATTCATGAAGTGCTAACGATCTAGAGAGTAAGATAAGAAGTCAAGCATTCGATGAGGAATCGCCTCCAACAAGTCTGCTATCCACCTACTTACGCAAGCATAACACCTATCCTATCCTTGTCCTTCTCTTCGCATCCCGGCGAAGAAGCAGTCAAGGCACACACGCGTTGATCAAGTTATATTAAGATTAACTCAGTTGTTGTTGTCTATGAACAAGGAGTAGGTCTCAAGTCGTCCATAACCGTGGACACGGTTTCTCGAAAAGACTTAACCCTGCAGGGGTGTACCAACTGCCCATTAAAAGGCTCCGCACGCACGCCCATCTCTCTCAGTTGCTACCCATCATAGGCAACCATTTTATGATTTAGTCCCGAGAGATCCGAAACGACAGGTCCCTCTAGCTAACAACGAACAAATCCGTGTGGCCCCCGGGGAGTCGACACCCAATCCAAAAGCCGGCCACGCTCTCGGATCGGACTCTACCGTATGACGCAGGTCGGATTGCCGGTAATTCTCACATGAGGCCGGGTCCTAGCTGATCAGGTGGACCAATAGAGAAACCATGTCTCCATTGGCCCAAGTTGTTTTGAAAGATATCTGCTAGGAGCGACCAGACAGACACACACACGGTTTTTAAATGGTAAATCATCTTGGGCGACCACTAGAAATTTTTGAATCTAGGTAGGTAAGAAGAGGGGACGCCATGAAATCCCACACGCGGTTAGGCACGCTCGTCAAGAGACACAATACCCGGAACTCGGGTCCTAGGTGACTAGAATGGAACAAAACGTCGGGGCGGGATAGCCCAGACCTTCCATCCTTCGTCGAATATAGTCAACATTATAATAATCATATCATCAACAACAATATAATAATGTGATAGCCCAAACCAAGGAGTAACAGGGTAACATCGTAGCATCCTAAGCATGCACACTAAGTAGGGGCTGAGCAACGAGCAATGGTAACATAGCAGTACATGGTTTGCTGGGAGGGGACATGGCTGTATCGGTTTGAAAGAGGCTGTAAACATGTGGTAGGATCAAACATCGAAATTATCCTAGACTAGCATGCATACCGCTGGTTGAAATAGAATGGATCATAATTAATGTATAGTCCTTGCCTGTTATAAGTCGGGTTCCGAAGGTGTAGTTGATCGCAAGCTCGCATCGTCTCCGAGAGGTACCCGCGGAAGCACACAAGAGGGTAAACACTGGAAACAATCAACGAGCAAGCATCTATTACTACAAAGCAATCACGAGCAAGCAATAACAGTAAGGCAACACGAGACATCGCACCTACCGTCGAGAGCGGTTACTAACATGTTAAGTGGAGTACTCGTCACACACGACGATACCGCACGTTTACAAGGGTTCAAGTTGTTTAGCTACACAAGATGAGCAAAGGTTGTTAACATGGCATCTCACTCAACCATGGCAGGTCACACAAACATGGAAAAAGGTGAAGCATAAATAAACTATCTAATCTAGGTCACTTTAAGTGGGGGGTAAAACCTATACATGGCAGCTATTACGGACCCCACAATAATTATTGCATTTGGTACTGTTTTACCTCTAGACATATTTTATTATTTTTATTAGCAACCAAGAACAGCATAAACACAATCTATATGCAATTATAGTCAAGTTTCAGATAAAGAACATTTTATTTGGAGCAACGGTTAAAATGTTATTAAATAAATAGTTTACGGTGGCAAGCAGTGTAAATAATAGGTAAACAGCATGTAAACAAGGTCAAACATGGCAAAGGACCACATTTTATTAATCTACACAAAAAACTAAGCAAGTTTCATATTTAAAGCGTCGCGACCGAGCTACCGTTAAAAAGATATAGCACTCGCAAAAATTAAAACACAATCTGCCAAAATAATAACCTAGAAAAAGGAAAAATCTAACGGCCGAAATCTGCTGGTACTGGGCTGAACAGGGGTGAGCGCAATATAGCTAAATCTCGCTCGGGCGTCTCATAGCAGCAAAAAAAAATACTGGGCCGGCCCAACTCGCAGTGCAGCACTAATAAAAAAATCACCAACGGGCCAAGCCCATGACGCGGGGTGGGCGCTGGAGAGGCCGTTGCGCGACTCGCCGTGGGGCGCGTTGGGCTGCGCCGGCCCACGGGGGCGCTGGCTGGTAACTCGACCGGATAGTGTCGATCCCGACCGCGGCGGCGGCCGTTGACCTCGCCGTCGGCGAGGCGGCTCGCGGCGGGGCCGGGCGGAGGTGGAGTTGGCCTAGGGCGGTGCAGCAACGCCGGATCCGGACGCGGCAGGCACTACAGGAAACAGGAGTTTTGCCGTCAGCCAAAGCTGACGGCAAACTTATGAAAAGCTGACGGCAAAGGCTTTGTCGTCAGCTCCACAACGGCAAACCTGTTGTCAGCTCATCAGTCGGCAGTGAGCTGCTTTGCCGTCAGCTCAAGATCGACCGACGGCAAAGCCTTTGCCGTCAACCGTTTTGTACTGGCTGACGGCAAAGCCGCTCGTACGGCCATCTCTGACGTAACCCCCGTGGGCTGAGTTAACGGCGTGCATTGCCGTCAGCTAGCCCTGTGGCGGACGGCAAAGCCCTTGCCTGGGCCCACATGTCAGCATTTGGCCGTCAGTCGGTTGAAGGCCGACGGCAAAGCCATGACCAAATGGTCACTGCCACAGTCCAGATTGCACAGGCTGCTGCCACGTGTCCTCTTTGCCGTCAGCTTGCTAACGGCGACACCTTTGCATTTTTTATTTGTTTTTCTTTAATTCCCTGCATATAAACAATAATATATATATATATGTGTACAGAATGCCATATATACAATCATAATGCTATCCAGAAGTCATATATACAATCATAATGCTATCCACAAGTCACGTATACAAAAGAAGCCATCCACAAGTCATATATACAAATAGAAGCCATCCACAAGTCATATAAACAAAAATAAGCCATCTCCATGTTTAAAAAAGCAAGTCATCTCCATGTTTAAAACAGCAAGCCATCTCCAAGTTTAAAACAACAAGTCATCATATATACAAAAGGAAAGTGCCCAACATGATATACATCTACAAGTCATCTCCATCCTAACATACTATAACTACACCAAAGAAGCATCCATCCATGCATAAAGGCAAATCTGCAAAATAAAAACATAATCATATGTTACATACGGAAAAGAAGAAATCCAAAATGATGAAAAGATGAAAATAAAAATGAAAAAGAAGAACAAGGAGAAGAAAAGTAAGGAGAAGAAGAGGAAGAATAAGAATAAGATGAAAGGAAGAAGAGAAGATGGAGAAAAAGAAAGAAGAGAAAAAGTAAGAATAAGAAGAACTTTTCTTCTTTTACTTTCTTTTTCACCTCTTTCTTCTTCACTTCTTTCTTTTCCTCCTATCCTTCTTCTTATTCTACAATACTTGTTCTTCTTAGACCTCAAGAGCTAAATATATCTCATTTTAGATCTAACTAAGTCATTAATTCATTTTTGAGCTTTATGTGCGAAGTATAAGTCATTTTTAGGTTTATAAGCCACTTAAGCTAGTAAATTCATTATTGAGTTTTTATAAGACAAGTATAAGTCATTGTTGAACTTAATAAGCTTATAAAATCTAATTTGAGCTTTAAAAGCTTATAAATCCAAGTTTGAGCTTTATAAGCTTATAAATTCACTATTGAGCTTTTAGAAGCCAAGTATAACTCAATTTTCATCGAACTACGCTATTAACATCATTTTTCAGCTTTATGAGCTTATGAAGTCATTAAGGAGGTATTATAAGCCAAGTATAATTCATTTTTTAGGTTTACAAGCTTATAAAGCCAAGTATAAGTTTTATAAGCTTATATAGTCATTTTTTAGCTTTTATAAGCCAAGTATAATTCATTTTTTAGGTTTACAAGCTTATAAAGCCAAGTATAAGTTTTATAAGCTTATATAGTCATTTTTTAGCTTTTATAAGCCAAGTATAATTCATTTTTTAGGTTTACAAGCTTATAAAGCCAAGTATAAGTTTTATAAGATTATATAGTCATTTTTTAGCTTTTATAAGCCAAGAATAAGTAAATATTTATGTAACTAAGCTATTACTACCATTATTGAGCTTTATGAGCATATAAAGTCATTGATGAGCTTTATGTAACTTACCGGAGGCCACCTCAAGGCTGAGAAGCGCCGCCACGTGGGTTGCTCGGGGATTCACTAGGAGATTCTTGTGGGTTGTGAGATGCAGCTCCGGAATTATGCTGCAACAAAGGATGAGTTGCAATGTGGTAAGCATGATGACACTTGATGGTATAAGACCGGGATATATTGATCATCGAAAGAAACTTACCGTTCCGGGAGGAGAAACGATAGGCGTCGGCATCGGTGGAGGGGTAAGACCTTGCTTCTCCCACATACTCTGCGAGTTAGGTTTTGAGGACTCGAGCATATTAGCAAGTGAACCAAACATATGCATATGCATTCTTGGCGGATATATGCAAAAGTAGTAACTTACCGAGAAGAGGTCGTAGATGGCCTTCGTCTGGGCATTATTGCGTGCCCTCTCCTCCTCGAGTATCCTCTGGGTCCTCTCCTCCGCCAGCCGGTCCCTCTCCGCAAGCTGCTCCGACAAAATCTCTTGTGTCGCCTGTCTCTCCCTCTGAATGGCGTCCTGAGAACACTCAACAATATAGCAATTATTGTCATCATCGCTACGTAGTCTAAAGAACGGAAAGAAAAATGGAGACAAAGTTATACCTGGATAGCAATGTCCACTGGCCGCGGGCGAGGTCGTACAGCAGGAGCGGAGCTCGTTTGCCTCGCCTTGATCTGAGGTAGAGTCTCCGGGCAATGTACGAAGCCATTGCACATGGAGGTGCTGCCATGATGCTTACCGCCACGAGAAATCAATCTCCTCCTCGCTCGGGTCAAACTGAGGACCGCGTAGCTCTTTTGCCACCTCAGAATAGGCCATCATCTTGTGGTAGGCTGCAGCGCTGGTGTACGCCTCAACACCGTCGCCCTCGGAATATGCCGTCACCGTTTTGTACTTTCCCTTATGGGCCATGGCAAATGAGCGAAATCCCTTAGGCACAGGCTGATTATGGTGCTTCGCCTACAATGAAAAGCAAAGAAAAGGCATGAAACAAATAAATTGATTAATGATGAAAGGACATGAAACTTAAAAAAAAAGGCACATACCCATTTTTTTGCGTACTCGTTGACGTTGAGATTGCCTTGGTGGTGTGCCACACCTACCATTTGTGCACGCCTAGCCTTGGCGCTTTTGTGGGTGGACAGCCAGGCATCACTGAGCCATTTGTCCACTATCGCCTCAAAGCAATCCATCTTATTTGCACACCATCTCGGGGGCGCCTATGAATTAATAATCTTATAAAGTCATTGAATATCTTTTTTAAGCCAAGTACAAGTCAAGTTTTGTTAACTAAGCTATTATTATCATTTTTTAGTTTTACAAGCTTATAGAGCCAAGTTTGACCTTTATAAACTTATAAAGCCAAGTTTGACACTTATAAGCTTATAAAGCGAAGTTTGAGCTTCATAAGCTTATAAAGAAACGTTTGACACTTATAAGCTTATAAAGCCAAGTTTGAGCTTCATAAGCTTATAAAGAAAAGTTGGAGCTAACTAGGCCTTACTTATAAGTGTAGGAATTTACCTCCAAGTATTCATCCTTCTTAAGGAAAACTTTTCTACACTTCTTCTTGGCCTTCTTCACGCCCTTCTTGGCGTACCAATCTCGAACACACTGAACACGCATCTCGTGCCTAGTGTTCGTGAGTAGCCTCACTATCTCCTTCTCAAAATTCTTCTGGGCCGCCGGCTCCATCCCCTCCTCAACCCTATAGTAGCACTGAAAAATGCATCGAACATATGAAAAGATGAGTGAAATGATTCCAACACTAATAAATGATTGCAATGCTTAGAATACTTACCCAAAAAGTAGCCACCACCATGTCGGCTTTGGTACGGCATTCAACGTTGTTGATGCGTTCATCTGGCGGGGCCGGGGCGGCTTTGTAGTGTGGCCAAGTGAGGCCGGGCTCAGGAACCCTACCCTCAATAGGCAACTGGACTAGCCCGGGGAACTGCTCGTTAAGCACGGCACCAAGGAGGCAGTTCGGATTCCGAGCACCTTCCGGGTAAGTCCACGCCCTGCAAAATAAGAACACAAAGACATTAGTTCTTGTTGGACCATATGTACATGTATGATATATATATACAAGGAACACAAAAAATTCATCAACTTACTTCTCCCCATCTGGCGCAATCAATACCCTCTGCGCAGGGTCCGGACGTGGTGGGAGCCGGGTCATACCACACTGGTACACCGGCTTCTTGGAAGAGGAGCTCCCCTCACCCCCATCATCCCCCTCACCCCCCTCAGCCCCGTCGTCATCGGTATCATCATCCTCATCAGCATCATCATCATCCGTGCGAGCACGCTCCTCCCAAGGATCATCCCAACGAGGCTCCGTCGACTGCCTCGGTGCCTCCGGTGTCTCTGACTGCCTCGGAGTAAAGATGAATTAGTAAAGTAAGGAAATAAATAATACAAATTCATATATACAAAAAACAAACATATGCATATAAAGATGAATTAGTACATTAAGGAAATAAATAATACAAATTCATATATACAACAAACAAAAGAAAGTTGGGATGCATACAACTAATAGTCGGGATCATCTGTATCTTCTCCAGGATCAATAAAAACATCATCGTCACTATCACGCGTGTCGTCATGAATGATCTCTTCTCCGGGATCGGGTTCAGCGTCAAGCACATTACGGAAGCCTTTTTGTAACCGGTCAAGCAATGATAGGTCATCCGCATCGGTAACCTCTTCGTGTTCCACTTCTTCATCTTCCTCCTCATCATCATCGGTAACCTCTTCGTGTTCCACTTCTTCCTCTTCCTCCGCATTTTCATTCTCTACTTCAATGTTTTGACCAAACGTAGAGGTTTTTCCGAAATGTTTTTTGGCCACACGTGTTTCTTGGAAGAATTCTCCGTCATATGTGTCTGGGTCTATGTGAGGTTGATAATCCTCTTCTTCATTGGGGGCAGGTAGTTTACCATTTGGCGGCACGTCATAGACGACATACCAATCTTCGATATTCTTTACACTTTGGCAGGCCCATGGAAGATAGAAAACCTGTGTGGCCTGTTGAGCCACAATATAAACTTCGGCAACATTTAAACGGTTCTTTTGTTTAATTTCAACTAGCCCAACATGCTCATGAGTTCGTCTAGTGTCCTTCGGATCGAACCAATGACATTTGAAGACAACGGCATTCGGAGGATTTTCACCATAATATAGCAGTTCGTATATTTCTTCAACTATTCCATAATACTCGACTCCTCCATCTATAGCGGACACACCGGAATTCGTTGTTTTCCGATCGGGCATAGTTTGCTCTTTCATACCAGTACGAAAGCGATACCCATTGATGTCGTATTTTTCATATGTATGGATCTTAAAGTCAAAACCATTTGCGATTTGTCTCAATTCAGCGTCCATCGACTCTGAATTAGCCTACAAGTTGAAACGGAAAGGCTTGTTGTATTAGTCGGTACTGAGACGACGAAGAAATAACAATGGCCTGTATATCATATAAGAAGTACTGTTTGTGTAAACCAAGAGATGAAACCGGGATTGCCGCCTCCCCGCTTCTCAAGAAGATTAATCTCTTCGATGGAGTCTTTTTCGATCGCCACTCCATTCGAGAATTGCGCGACGAATCGACTGTATCAAATAATTAAGAGAAGTTAGACACACAACTCGTCAAGAAGTTGCAGAACAATTAATATGTACCGCGCACTTACTCGATGTATGGCCGCACTTCTGTCATGTTGGTCAAGATATACAATGTAATGATGCTCCATTCCTCGAAGGTCAACGTCTTTGTCTTCATAACCCCACAAGGTGCGAGGCTCCCTTTAAAGAGTTTGAACTTGGATTCATGTCGCTCGGGGTCGCCAGTATTGTACCGAGGCTTTGGATTATGCAAACTGTAATTAGTGGCAGCATAGTGCGCTGTCACGAAGTTTGCCGCTTCCTCGACAACGAATGCCTCAGCCATTGATGCTTCAATTCTCCGTTTATTTTTACATTTTGCTCGAAGCATCTTCTGCATTCTCTCGGTTGCATAGCACCAACGGTTTTGAACAGGGCCACCCAATCTTGCCTCCATCGGTAGATGCAAAATCATATGCTGCATCGGATTAAAGAAACCCGGTGGAAAGATCTTCTCTAACTTGCATATCAACTCCGGCGCCAGTTTTTCCATCTCTTCTATTACAATAGGCGATAATTCTTTAGCAAAAAGAACACGGAAGAAATAGCTTAGCTCTACCATTACTAGCCATTCATCCTCAGGGATGTAGCCGCGCAACATCACCGGCATTATCCTCTCAAGCCATATGTGCCAATCGTGACTCTTCAGCCCAAAGATTTTCAACTTTTCAAGACTTGCTCCCCTTGCTAGATTCGCTGCATACCCATCGGGGAACATCAACTTTTTTTTCACCCAGATGAGGATTTCCCTCATGTGTTCCCTTTTAAGATTGAACCATGCCTTTGGCTTCTCCCAATTATTCTTCCCTTTCGGTTGTCGCATGTTCAGTGACTTCCTATTACACAGACTCTCCTGATCGACTCTAGCCTTAACATTATCTTTCCCCTTATCAGTGCCGAACAATGTACCAAAAAGGGCCTCACCCATATTTTTTTCAGTGTGCATCATGTCAATGTTGTGTGGAAGAGCAAGGTCTAGTGAGTTCCCAAGAAATACCCAAAAGCATGGGCCTCACCCATATTTTTGTCACCCAAAAGCATGGCTTCTGGGTCCAGGCGTGTTCCGTATTATATCCCAAGAAATACCCTGGCCGGTTCGGATCAGGCTCTAGTGAGTTCAACTGATCAAAAATTTGTGCGCCCGTCATCATAGGTGGTGCCTCGTGCTCGACAACTTTACCTTTGGTGAAATTCTTCTTGTCTTTTCTGAATCCATGGTCCAGAGGCAGGAATTGTCTATGCAAGTCGAAGCAAGAATACTTGCGACCCTCCGGCAGCCAATGAAACTTAAGAGCAGACTTGCACTGCGGGCATGGGAACCTTCCGTGCACGCACCATGCAACAAAAAGTGCAAACGTCGGCAGGTCATGCATGGAGTACATCAACCAAGCATGCAGTTGGAAGTTTGTTTTGCTAGCTGCGTCATATGTCCGGATCCCATTATCCCAAGCTTCTTTCAACTCATCCATCAGTGGTTGCAAGTACACATTCATATTTTTTCCGGGATAGTTGGGCCCCGGAACTATCAACGTCAAGAAGATGTGCTTTCTTTGCATAAGTACTCCAGGGGGCAGATTGAGGGGCATGATGAATACGGGCCAACAACTATACTGGGTTGCCGTCATACCGAAAGGATTGAACCCATCGAGGCTAATGGCGAGTGCCACGTTTCTTGGGTCTTTGGATTTACCTTCTTTATGTATTTCATTGAACATCTTCCACGCTTCACCATCAGAGGGGTGGGTCAACATCAAATTCCCGTATTCATTTGTAGCACGTCTAATTCCATCTGTGTGCCATGTCATTTGTTTTGCTGTTTCGTCAAGCATGTAAAGCCGTTGAAGTCTTGGTAAGATCGGTAGGTACCGAAGAATGTTTACGGGTATTTTGCTCTGCGTCTTCTCACCAAGACCGTTGTCTACGACAATATACCTGGAGGACTTGCAGCGTGGACAATAATTATCATCCGCATACTCATGCCTAAATAAGACGCATCCTTTCTCACAAGCATGTATCCGCTCGATGGGCATCTTTAGTGCACCGAGTATTTTGTCTGAGTGGTATAGGTTTGCAGGCATAATATGACCGTCCGGTAGAAAGCGCCCGAATAAGGTCATCATCGCATCATAGCACTCTCTGGACAAGTTGAATTGTGCCTTAAGAGCCATTGTTTGTGCGATGGCATCTAGTTGACAAAGCTTGGTGTGCGCATGCAGTGGGAGTTTTGAAGACTCTAGCATGGCATAAAAGGCCTTGGCAGTTTCCTCCGGTTCTTCGTCCTCAAGCCGAGCATCGTTGTAGTCATTGACCATGTCTTCGATCCCTGTACCACAATCCTCAATGCGCTGACGCACTACCTCATGTCTGTCACAATGGGTCGACTCGCCATGAAATGACCACAACGTATAATCATGCATGAAACCACGTATTTGCAGGTGTTTACCCATTACATCCTTTGTCTGTTGTGAATAGTTCTTACATCTAGTGCAGGGGCACCATGTTCTTGGTTGGCCAGCACTAAATGCAACCTCTAGGAACTCCTCGGTCTTGGCCAACCATTCCTCAGTCATATTTTTTTGACTAGGGTGACCGGTGTACATCCACGCACGATCATTCATTCTGGCTAGCTAGCTAGTACAAATTAACACCAGAAGGCATATAATTAATTACGATGATACGGCATATGCACACTAGCTAATAGGTAAAGATAGGTCCTAATCCCACCCGAGTATGTGCAGATTGGATTCATTTCCCCATGCTCTCCTCCCGATCCGACGCAAAATTTCGACAGCACCTCCCCGCTGTTCTCCTGATACACGTCTCAGCATAAACCGAGAGGATGTGTACCCGGAGAACAACAAGGTGGCGCTGAAGAAATCCTGCGTCCGATCAGGAGGAGAGCATATATGGGGAAATGAATCCAATCTACACATACTCGAGCTGTCCATGGATAACGTTGGACAATTCGAAAGAATCCAATTATAAATATGCAAATGAATGCATATTTATAAATGGAATCTTTCGAACGGGAGACGCATATGGGTTGCGCAACGACAATTCCTGGCTCGAGGTGGGCGACTCTAAAGCATTAACTTGGCAAGTCATGCAAGGGATGGAAGGAAATAAGCGTGGGTTGCTCTATCTTGAGGACAAGATCACCTAATTGATTAAACCTTCTAAAATTAGTAGGAAGGGTAATTTTGTCCATCCATCCTCTAATCTTATAGTGCCTTGGTCATTGAGCTAGAAATAATACACCTTACAAAACGGAACGGAGGGAGTAGTTCTTAGGACTTTTGTTCTATAGGACATTTTTTTACTATATATTTTTCCCAATATTCACCCAATAAAATCCCTCTTAATGGCACACAATAAATCCCCCTATTTAAATCTTCTTCCATGAGATGTTTTTATGAAAAAATGTTGTAAAGCCTAGGATAATTGCATTTAATAGGATTGTCTCCAATTCATAAATTTGACGATCTATGTTTTGAATGGCAACTATAAGGTGAGTAGATTTGATATACCTAATGTTTTTGTAATTTGGCAACTCATAAATATACCTAAATAGGAAAAAACACCTAACATTGTTGATCTATAAAATAATTAAATAAATTTATAATTTTCATTAATCATGAATCTCATAAATCTACCTAATCATTTTCAGTAATCATGGTACCATGCATAGGATTTTCTTATATTGTTGAACTATAAAAGATTGCATCACAGAAAATTGCTCACCTGGAGGGGGGCGGTTAGGAGGTGGTGGAAGGCGCCGGCAGGGGAGCCACCGGGGCCGAGGAGGAGGGGGTGGCGGTGGCGCAGCTCACCGGTGGCGTGGTCGACGGGGAGCAGGGGGTGGCAGTGGCGCAGCTCACCGGTGGCGTGGTCGACGGGGAGCAGGGAGCAGCGCGGCGGCCACTCACCAGCGGACAGGGAGCAGGGAGCAGGGAAGAGATGAGGGGGCGGCCACTCACCGGCGACGGCGACGGCGGCGGTGCAGGCGACAGGAGGAGGGCCGGGCCGGGGTGGTGGTGGTGGCGGCGGCGTACTGGGTCAGGGGAGAGAGGTGGGTGAGAGAGACTCAGAGAGGATAGGGTTAGGGCTAGCCGCGGGCGTGGGTTAAGTCCTCGCTATGCCGTCAGCCGGCTGACGGCTAAGCCTGCCGTTAAGCTAAGCCGTCTGCCAGCTGACGGCAAAGCTTGGGCGCCGTTAGCTCTCGGTTGGAAGGGACACGTGGCCTGGGGGGTGTCGTCCGCCCTCCTTTGCCGTCAGCTATTGCGTTGTTTGTCGTCAGCCAGCTGATGGCTTAGGGACGACTGACGGAAGATAAGCCCTTCGCCGTCAGCCAATGCTTTGCCGTCAGCTTTGTCCACGGCTGATGGCATAGGTTCCTATGCCATCAGCCCCGATAGAAAGCTGACGGCAAAGTCCTAAGATGACGGCAAAACTTCTTTTTCCTGTAGTGAGGGGCGGAGACGCGACGGCGGCTTCGTCTTTGGGTGGCGCAGCTCAGCCGTCCATGGCGTCACGACGACTCCGGCGGTGGCGACCTGCTGCAGGGGAGAAGGCAGGGCGGCGGTGAGGCTAGAGGAGGGAAGGAGGAGCGTGAGGAGAGGGAGGGAAGGAGGCGCAGCACACCGGGGTGCGGGCTGCGGCGGGAGCTCGCCGGAGATCGGGCGGCGCGACCACAGGTGTCTCGGACGTGGAGGCCGCCTCGGGCTGGTGCGGGCTGGCTGGGGGTGGAGAGGGTGACGTGGCGCGCCCGTAGCCCTTCGATCGCCCGATCGGACGGCCGGGAGGAGCTGGGGCTAGAGTTGGACGAAACTGGGGCAAAATGCGGAAATTGGGGCTATTGTGAGGGGGGTGGCTGCAATTTTGGACTAGGGAAACCCTAGAAAGGAGTGGGGGAGTGGTGGTCTTTATATAGCCCAGGTGGCTGGCAGTTTGCAAAAACATCCTCGGTTTTTCTCTCGCGCGCGCGGTGTTTACGTTTCTCACCGCCGGGGTCCGCAGGATCTTCGATTCGGGTAAAAATTCGAACTGCGCGATCAGTGCGTCGAGCCGGGGGCGTTCACCTCGCGCTAGAACCGTTCCGAGAACACTTTCCGACGCGCTATAAAAATATCCCGTTTAATTATTAAACAAGGTTTTTCGTTTCATTGGCTGCGGCTGGTCTCGCGCGGTTTTTGCGACGATGATCGGGTGAAACTCGGTGTCGCAAAGGTCGAGTGTCAGGGTGGCAAGGGTCGGTCTCCGTCCGGTACGAGATAAGAGGGGGGGAATAATTGCCGGTCGATAAATCGGGGATGCAAACACCGCGAACAAATCAGATAATCAGACAATTCACAGCAAAACAAAAATTTTGATTTTTGTGAAATTTGGGCTGTTACAGCAACCTATCTAAGATATTATCATGAGGTGCATTTCCAGACAGTGGAATATCTTCAGCGGTCAATAGCTCTTTTAAGTTACGAATTTTCTGATCGTCCCCACAAAGGAGGTTGTAAAATCCTCCTGCAGGCCCTGTATAAGCACCTACTCCTACTGTCGCAGCAGCACTCGCGCCTCCTCTTGCACCGCCTTTCCCACCTCCTCGTGCACCACCTCTCCCACCTCCTCTCGCACCCCTGTTTTGTGTTCTGTTTCTCTTGTTCCCTTTATCTTCAGGTGGATGCATTGTCTTTCTAACCTTGCTCCTTCCCATGTTTGTTGCTGCAGTTTGTTCTCTTCTTTCAAGAATTGAATACCTAGCATCAACCACAAAATGTGATTGCTCTGGTAAAGGGCCAGGATGTCTCACATTGCTAACATAAGCTCTTTCCTACATAATTTAGTGTGAGCTAATTATCAATAGAGTTATGAACAAATTATTCTAAGAATGCAAAATATAAATTAAGAGAAATATATGTAAGGAATTGAAACCTCTTGGCCCATCATGTACACCATGCTGCCAACATCATTTGTTGGATCCATCCTATAGTCCCATGTGTGTGGCATGATGTCCTACAAGGTTGTGCTTGTCGTTAGCATAGAAACTACAAAATACAGTTAGCATAGAAATATATGTAAGGAATTGAAACCTCGAGTACAATTTGATCTTCTATTTCTTCTTCTTCTTCTTCATGATGTGCTTGCTGCTGTCTTAGCATGTAATTAGCATGCCCTTTCCTGTTGTGGTCAGGCTTCCCACAAATGGAACAATGCATACATACTCCTTTCTTGTTGAGTGAAACTGTACCATCCTTGACTTTCTTCTCTTCAGGTGTTTTCCTTCTGTTCTTAGGTGGCCTTTCCATAGTTTTTTTTGAAGACAGGAGGGTGAATATAAATGCCATCCATTTTCTCCCAGTGAACCTTGTCTCTCATGGGCATTATGTTATAACCATACACTTGTAGATAGGTTTCTATGGTGCAACATTTGTGAACTAGTTCTTCGGGATCAACCCTTTCTTCTTTGCAGCAAGAAACAACATGACTACAAGATATGCCACTTAGTTACCAGCGTTTGCAATCACAAACCCTAGCTACAATGTCACATATATAAGTGTTCTTTCCAGATACTACTGAAAATACTCCAAGACCAGCATTGGTAGGGAAACAATTAGCGGATAATTCGATGTTCTTCTCTAGTTTGGGGGCTTAGCTTCAAGCCAATTGTAAGCAGCAGGGCAGTCCTTTTTTAGCTTTTCTATGTTTTCATTCCACTTGTCAACAGTGGTGGATCTTGCAATGGCCTAGAGATGATTTTTCAGTGTCTCTCCTTTAAACATTTTGTGAAAATTCTGATAAAGATGTCTGACACAAAATCTATGTTCAGCATTTGGGAACACTTTTTGAACTGCATTTATCAGTCCCTTCTGCTTGTCACTCATGATAGTATAGGGGGAAGTGTTGGCAATGTTCAGGTCATTTCTTAATGTTTTAAGAAACCACTCCCAAGTATAGGTTGATTCCACCTCCACCATACCCATTGCTATGGGGTAGATACAATCATTTGGGTCTATGCCCATCGAAAAAAGCAACTGACCTTTGTACCTACTTTTCAAGTGACAACCATCCACAAATATAATTGGTCTGCAACCCTTTAAGAACCATCTCTTGCAGGCATCATAAGACCAATACAATGAAGACAAATGGTCCTTCGGATGTGGGTCATCCTTCTCCTTAACCGGAGTAGTGCAAACAATGAATTTGCTACCAGGGTTACTTCTTCTGAGTTCTTGACCATAGTCCGACAAAAGATTGTATTGAGATGCTTCATTCCCATCAATTATATCAAGTGTTGCTTTCCTAGCCCTGCTCAACTTCATTTTATTTGGGAGTAACTTATACTCTCTTTGAACTTTCTTCCCAAAAGTGTTCAAGTCCATTTTTTATCATCTCTGAATTGCTCAATGAACTTCTCGGAAAGAAGTTTAACAGTCAAGCACTTAGAATCCCAACTCTTCGTACATGTGTGATTGCCATTGTACTTCTTAATGACAATGCTTCCTGTCCTGTTGTCTTTAGCTGCTTTAAGCATCCAAGAACAACCTTGTGAACAAAATGCATTCATCCTATCTGCCTTATTTCTAGGTCTCCTGATCTTAACTCTCTCCTTGACAAAATATGCATCCAATGCCCTTCTCACCTCTATCATATCATTAAAAATTAATCCAACTCTAAAGACTGGATTGTCCATGTCAATCTCCGCATTGAAAGTCCTGAAAGTGTACTTTAGCTTCTCTAGCTCTTCTTTTGAAAGATTTAAATCGTCCTCATCTAGTGGATACTCCTCTTCCACTTACTCATTCTGCACATTGTTATCCTCCACATTTTTGTATACATTTTTATCAAAGAGATCATCATCTCCATCTGCCACATCATAATCACTTTCGTAAAATTTCGAGTCGGTCTCTTCATCTTCTTGCCCCTCTGCTTGACTATCTTCCCCCTCTTTTTCATGTGCTTGCACTCCTTCCTCTTGATCTTCTTGATATGCTTGTTGTTCACTATCTGCAAAAGATGGAAATTCATATTAAATATATACACTAAAATCCGTATCAAGCATAGAAATAAACACTAAAATCCATTGTAAATATGTTTGTTGCGTTACAAAATAATTTCATACATCACGCAGAACATGGAAGTACTTCTTTTCAACATCATGATCTCAACTATTTCTGAACATATTTTTGCCTTGGTCTGTTCATTACTGCAATCAGCCTATTTATCATACGCAAGTTTGTTCCCTTGAATCATATCACATCTGAACCACAAAATCAGTTTTAGTAATTTCCCAGAATCACTTATCTAAGCTGATTTCCTATAACTCAGTTCTCTGGACTAATTTATCCTAAATCCAACACCTTTCATCTAACCAACCTAGCCAAAATCATCATAAAGAAGATGTACTGTGGGTATGGGTGAACTGATCTTTGCATATGAATCATTGAACGCATGAAGAACATGAACGTGTGCGAGTAAGGAACCTAATGGAAACAAGGCGCTACGCTCTGGAGGGAAGCCGCCAGGAATACACATACCATACATCAATCGATGCAGAGGATGGGGCTTTTCCCCTTTTCGGAAAAATAAAAAAATACGCATACCATACTCCGGAGGATAGGCGCCGGGCTCCCGGAGGATTGGCTCCATGCCGCTGCGATCGCCGCCGGCGAAGTCCAACGCGCCGTCTCCCTCCCTGTGTCGCTGGATATGGGTTTTGGAAAGGGTTATCATACGTGTACGTGCTAGTTCCTGATAACATGGGATCGTTAGAAGATTTGCGTTTGCTTTGTACATGAGGACTTTCTGGAGATATATTCGGTTCATTTCGGTGGAATTCTGCAAAACCTTCATGCGGGCCACGTGCAGTTTGATGACGTGGTGTACCACGTAGACAGTTTATACCGTTTTGTACTAAAATGTTAAGGCATCAGGAGTTAAGTGACCATTTATCTGTTTATTTCAAGTTTATGTATGAATCTGTTAATTTCATGCAAGTTCATGTACTGTTAGTGACATTAACTCTTTTTTTGTTCAATTAGGATTTTAACCGGAAGCCACTACTATTCTTTATGGATCTGATTAAGCTTATGAGTGTTTTTCCCATCAACCTGACCGTGATTGAGCTATTCCATCGTAGCCTCGTGGGTGTACGTATGTACGTGATGGATTTCACATGTGCAAAACAATATAGGACGCAGCTAGCGGGCGCTCACGCGCCCAGTAGTGTAGCCGAGCGGCCCTTCCTAATATGGAAGGGACTACAACGCATGTTGTCGGTTTTTTTTTTAAGAAAGATTTTGTCCCCCATCGTGGTCATGCACGAGCTAACTGCGTCCTTTCTAATCCAATGAGTCTGCTTAATTAGAAAAGTCTTGCACGAGGTAACCCATAACCTTTTAAAAATGGAAAGATTCTCCGTGAACGTGATTTATTTAGGTTTTGTTTAATTTTGGAAAGTCATAACTTTTAATTGGTTTATCAGAATTCAGATCCGTTTTCACTTTTGGGTTTCTCACGATGAATTCTTCAAAACTAGATCTCATATGGATATGTTTCGATAAACTTAGCAAAACTAAGAAACTGTCCTATAAAAGTCAAGCAACTCTCCTAAGAAATTCAAACAACTGATTAATAAAAAATATAATACAAATTTTCATAGTAAAACCAATCAGCTATCCTGACCAAACCAAGCAATTGTCCTAACAAAAGCCAAAAATTTCATTATGACACGATGTGCCTCATCCAAGCTCCATAACCACCATACATGCACGAATCATGAGGATACCATGACGCTATTGCGGCTCAAGGGGTTGCTGGTCACCCGTAGCGGCGTTGTGGCGTCCGACTCTCCTAACAAACCAAGCAACTCTCCTAACAGACCAAGCAACTGCACTATCGCATGATGCAACTAGGGCTAATGCGTGCCTCGTCTATGCTGTACACCCCTTGGTCGGGTAGCCGCGTCGAGCAGATCAATGAACGAGAGAAAGGAGGAGGCCAGACGTCCTAACACCAAATTTGACCCCGCAAATGTCTCCGGACGAGCGCAGTTAGACCTTAAATTTTTCGTTTTCACAACCGGGTACCCTAAATCCATAAAATTACATGCAACATACAATATAATCAAAATCTTCAGCGACGCCCATCCGACTCCACCACCTTGTCCATGTCCGGCATCCTTCAAAGCCTCTCCAAGAGTGAAGGTCTGATCCTTGGTGAGGTTGAGTAAGACATGGGACACGCACCGGCTCATGGGGCTTGAGGCGCCATCATCGCCCATGCCTTATCCGAACAAACAACAATTTTGGATGTAATTGCGTTCGTGCATTTTTATCAACTCTTTTGTGACATTTATGCAACTCCCTATGGAAAGAAAAACTTTATGAGAACAAATAACAACTATGAATAGAGTTTTGAACGACTTTCTATCGAACGAAAAACTCATATCCGAACAAAGAGAAATTGTAGGCGTGCGTTTTGAGAAACTCCTAGCTGATATTTATGCAACTCCTTATCGAACGAAAAGCTCATATGCGAATAAATATCAATTGCAAACGATAGTTTTGAGCAACTTCCCCATCAAACGAAAAATTCATATTCGAACAAATAGCAATTGTGTACATGGATTTTGAGCAACTCTTATGTGGCATTTATGCAACTCTCCATCGAACAAAAACATCTATTTGGATAAATATCAACTTCAAATGTGCATTTGAGCAACTTTCTATTGAACGAAACACTCATATCCAAATGAGAGCAATTGGAAGAGTGTGTTTTGAGAAACTCCTAAATGAAATTTATGCAACTTCCCGTCAAACGAAAAACTCATATCCGAATAAAGAACATCTTCGAACATGTGTTTTGAGCAACTCCTAGTCGGCAGCTATGCAACTATCCATCGAATGTGTGTTTTGAGCAACTCCTAGTCGGTAGCTATGCAACTGCGCAAGGTTTTTGGTCAAAGCATCTACGTATTAGTTTGAATGAGGGATGTCGATGAACGCGTCCGGCTCCTCTTTACATGTATCTACCAACGTGAAGCAACACCATGTATCTACTACCAAGCCGATATCCTTCCCACCTTGTTCGTTTTCTTTATCTGTAAAGGTGGGCGAAAGCCTATTTTCTGATCTCCCCACCAACTACCTTTGATTAAGCCACCACCACCCAGCTCCGGCCTTGCCTTGCCAACTTTTGATGCATGGGCAACTGCGACCACCCGCGCTCTCCGCCTCACATGACGAGCACATCACATCATCACCTCCTAACAAAAAAAGAAATTATATTAGTAAATTCAACAAATTGTTTTACCAAAAAACACAATGCAAATAGTCCTTGCAAACTAAGCAACGATCCTAATAAAATCAAGCAACTATCCTAAACAACTAAGCAACTATCTTAGAAAACCAAGCAACTGTCATAGCGAACCAAGCAATTGTCCTAACAAAAACCAATTGATGGCTTCTTGCCCCTCGTTGGTTACCCCAAGTGGAAGGTTTGAGATGCAGTGCAGCAACAAGTTTCCCTCGGTGAAGATACCAAGGTTTGTCTCCAGTAGGACTCCAGAGATGATAAGTAGGTGTCAGCGGCGCAACTGACGCGGACCTGCACACAGACACAAATAACTTTGTTCCCAACGAAGTTCAGAGAGGTTGTCAATCTCTCCGGTCTTGTTGTTCACAAAGGATCAAACACAAGGGATAATGATAGCAACTGAAAGTAAAAGCAGAAAAGTAAATGAGCGTGGAAACAGTAATGATGATATGGACCGGGATACGTGATGTTCACTAGTGATGTCTCTCTCCCAAAAGACGAAAAAACTGATATGCGAGGTAAACAAATTACAGAAGGGCAATTGACAGGATTATGAACGCACCGCAATGCTAACTATGCTACAAAAGAAAGGAAGAGGCTCAAAATCACGGACAGTACGCCAAAATAAGTAGACCGAAATCCAACTGCATCTACTACTAATCATCCACCTTGAGATATCTATCCAGAACATCTCTCTGGTATTAAGTTACGAGCCCCACCCAAAGTGTAAACCCAAAGCAACAGACAACTGCATTAAAAAGCACTTTCCGTAAAGTAAACAATCCTTGCAACCGCTGTTACAAGCACCGTTGTTTTCCCCCTTGTGGCAACAGCACATCCCCTAGACTCATGTTTCTGTCACTCAAGCGTGTCATCGGGGGGCATGAACCCACAATCGAGCATAACGTTCCCTCTTGGGGTTACTATCTACCACTTGGCCAAAGCAATAAACAGCAACGGAGAACATGCAAGAATTACTTAGGAACAAAAATATAAGAGATAAAAACCAAATATATTACTCAATCACAATCCGAACATAATCTCATAATCCATTAGATCCCATCAAACTCAGCATAGCAACAGCAAAAAGATTACAAAAGTGCCTCGATCATGTAGGGCAGCTCACGAGGTCTAACCCATGAAGAACAATGAGGGGACGAGAACATCACATAGCTACTGATCACGGACCCATGGTCCAAGGAATACTACTCACGAGACATCCGAGGAGCATCCATGGTGGAGAGGAGACTCCAGGAGGTCGGCCCTCCCTCCGGCAGGGTGCCGGAAGGAGGTCTTCTGGTGCTCCCGATCTCGGAAGCGCGGTGGCGGCGGAACAGAGGAGAGATCGCGGAAAAGGGTTCTGTTCCCGAGGGATTCCCGTGACAGAGAATATATAGGCGAAGGGGGGCAGCCAGAGGTGGACCATGGGCCCCAGGCGCCCCCCTGGCACGGCTAGGGGTGGGGCCACACCGGGTGGCCGCCTGGGCCACCCCAGGCTCCCCTCTGGCCCCACTCGGGCTCTTCACGAAGCTTCCTGTACGCTAATTTTTTATCTGATTTTCCCGAATTTTTCTGACACTTTTTATATGGGGGAAAACTGAAATAGAAAAACAGCAGAAAACAGGAACTGGCACTGTGGTGCACTAAGTTAATAGGTTAGTCCAAATATTATCAAAAGTGTATGAAAGTGTATCTAGATCATAGCAATATCACACAAAACATGCATGGAGCAAGCAGAAATTATAGATACGTTTTGGACGTATCAACATCCCCAAGCATAATTCCTGCTCGTCCTCGAGTAGGTAAATGATAACGGCATAATTTCTGTGGTGACATGCTAGCAACCATATAAGAACTTTGAAAAGTAAAGCAATCAGGGTTAGAAATTCAATTCAAGTCATAACATGCAAGAGTCTATATTAGCATTAAAACAAGTAACAAAAGAACATTTGGTGCAAGAGCTCTCGCTGTCCGTGACTCGAATGACTCCAAATGGTGTTTGCGTGCAAGAAGGGGGATAGGGAATACGAGAAAAAGTATTTTTGTGTTGAGAACTCAATCTACTAAAATTTCACACTTGGTCTTCTTTGGAATCTTATCTTGACTCGTCCTAAGACCACTAGCCAGGTTCAAGTCAATTTGATCCACTCCTTTTTCAATATTTTGAGCACTCATGCAATGGATGAGCATAAGCACGAGAGTTGACACTTAGGATGGCAAAGAGAGGAGTATGGTGGAGGCGGAAGACAAAAAGGATGAGAAAGGCTCACATTAATGAGGACAATCATAGGCAAGAGATGCCCAATGATAGATATGATGTGAGGAGTAGGGATTGCCATGCAACGGATGCACATACGAGCTAAGAAGCTCTCCAATGGAACTAGTGGGGGTGCATCTAACTTGCTCGCTCATGAAGACCTAGAGCTCGTTTGAGGAGGCTCATCCTTGGAATATGCAAGCCAAGTTCTATAGTGTGAAGGTCCCCACATAGCTATATGCAAAATGATCATCTCTATGGAGTACAAGGATATAAAGGGAATACTAGTGTGGATCTCTCAAAAGGATAGTAGTGTTGCCCCTTTCTCTCTTTTTATTTCTTTTTCTCTTTTTTCTATTTTTTTGTATTTTTTTGTGGCCTCAATGGCTCTTTCTATTTAACTCTCATTTGTCCTCTTTGGGATCTTTTATTGTGTCCACTTTGGGATCTTTTCCTCACTTAAGGGCAACACTCTATTTTACAAGAAGGTAAAGGAGATCTTTCACACTTTTCAAGGTACTCAAAATCATAAAGAAGATGTAACTATCATGATGTATGCAATGTATGCGTCTGCCAATGTAGCAGGAACATGTATGACATGAAGATCAAGTCATGAAGAGGTGGATGTTGCATGGCAATATATCTCAGAAAGGCTATGGAAATGCCTTGATAGGTAGGTATGGTGGCTGTTTTGAGGAAAGATATAAGGAGGTTTATGATGACAGAGCGTATCATGCCAAGGGTTTGGATGTACCGGCGAAGGTGGAAACCAACTCTCGGAGTGAGAAGAAGGCAATGCACGGCACGGGAGAGGCTAGGAAAATATGGGAAGGTGGAAGTGTCAACTTTCAATACTTACATTAGTCCGAAGAACTCATGCACTTATTATCGATAACTCTCAATCTAATAAGGAGGTTCACAAAGAGACAAGTACCCCGAGGAGGAGTGTATGGGGGTTTGGTTATCCTTGCGCATCCTCGACTCATGGTAAGTGAGTGTACTCTAATATCCGATCCCTCCAAAGAGTAGTGATCCATCTAGTAGCTAGAGTTCTCAACTAGTTTTGTAGGTTTTGAAAATACACACGGATTGCCCAAAATACGACACCTATCACTAATAGGCTAGAGCTCTTGTCACCAATGGTTCAAACATTACTCACATCAATACCTCAAAACCATTGCAAGTTACTACTGAAATTAAATAGCAACCTCAATCACCTACTTCTCAAAACAAGACATAACTCAGTGCAACAACCAACTCTCTTAACAAGATAAACATCAAAACTAAAAATAGTTGCAGCAACAAACTAAACAAAAGCCAAGGCTCTTGCTAAAGACAAACTAAAGCTAAAACTAAACATGGAAGTAGCTATGAAAAGATAAAGAACACACAACAGCTAAAAGATAAGCAGGAAAAATCCTATGATGTGTTCTACATTTTGAAAGTGGAGCGTGTTTCTCTCCCACACAAAGTAAGATGGGATCTAACTTGTTATGAACAGAAAGCTAATCTAAAGAAAACTAAAAATAAAACCTAAGAGGGAGACGCTCCAAGCATAGCACATAACGCATGAAGTGATAAAAATATAGTGAGACGAAGGACGAACTGATGATTGTTGATGGAGAAGGGGATGCACGGGGGCATCCCCAATCTTAGACACTTGAGTCTCCTTGAATATTTATTGGGGATGCATGGGGGCATCCCCAAGCTTGAGCGCTTGACACTCCTGGATCTTCTTTCATCATCTTCCATCGCACACTTGAAAACTCCCTTCATACATAACTCATCATAAGCTGATTAGAGAGGCCAGTACCCTTAATAAAATAATATTTTCCCCACTGGATATAAAGATATTCGTGAAGAGCTACTGTTTCTCAAGAGTTCCAAAAAGTTTTTGCAAAGAAAAAGCAAGCTTAAGGTTTGCAAAAGTTAGGAGAGATAAAACGTGGCAGAATATGTGAAAAACAGATCAGCAGGTAGTAAACAATTTTTTAGGGACACTTCTGCAACTCAAATAAAAAAACTCAGAACGTAGGAAGTTTCGTAATTGTATAGAGCATGCTCTGTAAAAATTTCAGATCAAAAAGATGAACTGAGATTTTTCAAGATTTTTTCTAGTCACGAGGACAGAATCTGTTTTCTGGACAGCATGTCACAACTTTTACTTCCCTTGCCGTATGAGGCTATAACTTGGCACAAAGATGAAAAATAAAGATACAATGATGTTGCTACAGTAGTAACAAACATCAAGACACAACAAAAAGAAAAAATAAAAACCTAAATTCGTTGCTGACTGCCTCCCGAAAGCGCTTTCTTTTATGTCTTTAAGCTAGGCATGATGCAAAAGAAGAATCAAGGGTCTCCAAGATCAGAATCATAAAAACCTTCAAATTGATTTTCAATAAGCTCATTCTTCTTCTTCCTAGGAAAGAGGTACTTAGCTTTCGCCATACCGCGTAAGCGTATGTGCCCGTTACCAATATCAATGAAGCCTTTCATGGCACGGAGGAAGTCTCTTCCGAGCACAATGTTACTTTGGTTTGGCTCCATGATGAAGAAATCCATTGGTGCAGTCCTATGAAGGAATGCAACTTGGACTTCTTTTACCTTTCCTTTAATCTCTGAAATATCTCCATTAGAATGTTCATGATAAGATGATAAATTATTCATATCTAGCTTCAAAGAATCATAAACTATTTTTGGCACAAAGAGCAAGGAAGCCTTGGTTAGAGATGCTAATCCTAACAAAGGGCTCCCAATAATCATCTATCTCCAACATTTATTTCTTGTTGGACTTAAGTTCCTCTACTTTCCTCAAGTCTAGAGCATCCAATCTTTTTTCAATAGTGGCAAGTCTATCTACGACAATATCAATACTACGATCATAAACAAAATAACTAGATAGACTATGCAAAATATCAAGAGCCCTAACTTCATCACACTCTAGGAAATCTCCTTCAGCTATAATGTCAAGAGAGTGTTTACACCACTTAAAAAGACCATGGTAAAAATTTCTAAGCACAATTTTTATAGGTATCCAAGGCATAATTCTTTTATGTTCCTCAGAGATTCTGTCCCATGCCTTCTTCATATTTTCTCCATCTCTTTGACGAAAATCGAGAACTTCCGATTCCCGCAAAGCTCCTAGCCCTAACATGTTCATCTAAATAAGGAGGACTACTAACAGCAAGATAAATAGTTTTTTTGTGATTTTTGATATAAGACACAAGGATAAAAACTGAAAGGTAAACTAACAAGACTAAAAAACAAAGGTAAAGGGAAGTGTGCAACTCCTCTATCTTAGCACTCGGAGTCCCCGGCAACGGCGCCAGAAATTTGCTTGATGGCTTCTCGCCCCTCATTGGTTACCCCAAGTGGAAGGTTTGAGATGCAGTGCAGTAGCAAGTTTCCCTCGGTGAAGATACCAAGGTTTGTCTCCAGTAGGACTCCAGAGATGATAAGTAGGTGTCAGCGGCGCAACTGACGCGGACCTGCACACAGACACAAATACCTTTGTTCCCAACGAAGTTCAGAGAGGTTGTCAATCTCTCCGGTCTTGGTGTTCACAAAGGATCAAACACAAGGGATAATGATAGCAACTGAAAGTAAAAGCAGAAAAGTAAATGAGCGTGGAAACAGTAATGAGGATATGAACCAGGATACGTGATGTTCACTAGTGATGTCTCTCTCCCAAAAGACGATAAAACTGCTATGCGAGGTAAACAAATTACAGAAGGGCAATTGACAGGATTATGAACGCACCACAATGCTAACTATGCTACAAAAGAAAGGAAGAGGCTCAAAAGCACGGACAGTACGCCAAAATAAGTAGACCGAAATCCAACTGCATCTACTACTAATCATCCACCTTGAGATATCTATCCAGAACATCTCTCTGGTATTAAGTTGCGAGCAGGACCGGTCCTGAGTTTTCGGGGGCCCGGGGCGAAACTATAATATTGGGCCTTAAATTTTCAATATGTCTAGATACAATTCAGTAATATTGGTGTCGACAATGACCATAAAATATATAACTTTTTAGAATAATGTTGTTGTGGTGTGACATGGGGGGGAGGGGTGATAGTGCATTTGGAATAAGAAGGATTGATTTTTTTTCGTAGGCCAAACCGATAGCATGAAGAGAGTGATATCACAAAAAAATAATGATTATCTTACATGATCACATTAAGATTAAAGCAAGACCTACCCCCAAATAAATTTGGTAGGGCACTACCGATCTATAACAAGGAATCAACCTTTAAAAAAAATGAATTGGTTCAGATAGGATTTCTACTACGCCTAGTTGCTAGGGTTTTTCCCTAGTTTCTTTAGGTATTGTATTAGTTTGCTAGAACTATGATGCACTGCTACCCTAAAAAATGATTATATTGCAGGGATGCAAGCCAGGTGCACACAATATTGCTCACTTGATCGCAACACTATATTTGAAAAAGAAAATCAATCGTTAGAGCTAAACCGATGCCCTCACTTCCATAACCTGTTGTGGCCCAACCACTATCTATTTTTTTTCTAGAGAGAACGCCATACTAGTGCAAAGGCCCAAGCCCAGTTCGCTACAGAATCGAACACTTCGATCTCTTCTTCCTCGCGGAAACGCAGAACAGCTTCAGGAGTACTCTAATGGCGCCTTCGTTCAGAGTAGAAGAATACCTTACGCATATTTAGGATGGCGCCCCCTTGGATCTGGGGGCCCGGGGCGGCCGCCCCTCTCGCCCCCCCTCAGGGCCGGGCCTGGTTGCGAGCCCCACCCAAAGTGTAAACCCAAAGCAACAGACAACTGCATTAAAAAGCACTTTGCGTAAAGTAAATAATCCTTGCAACCGCGGTTACAAGCACCGTTATTTTCCCCCTTGTGGCAACAGCACATCCCCTAGACTCATGTTTCTGTCACTCAAGCGTGTCATCGGGGGGCATGAACCCACAATCGAGCATAACGTTCCCTCTTGGGGTTACTATCTACCACTTGGCCAAAGCAATAAATAACAACGGAGAACATGCAAGAATTACTTAGGAACAAAAATATAAGAGATAAAAACCAAATATATTACTCAATCACAATCCGAACATAATCTCATAATCCATCAGATCCCATCAAACTCAGCATAGCAACAGCAGAAAGATTACAAAAGTGCCTCGATCATGTAGGGCGGCTCACGAGGTCTAAACCATGAAGAACAAAGAGGGGAGGAGAACATCACATAGCTATTGATCACGGACCCATGGTCCAAGGAAAACTACTCACGAGACATCCGGGGAGCATCCATGGTGGAGAGGAGACTCCCGGAGATCGGCCCTCCCTCCGGCAGTGTGCCGGGAGGAGGTCTCCTGGTGCTCCCGATCTCGGAAGCGCGGAGGCGGCGGAACAGAGGAGAGATCGCGAAAAAGGGTTCTGTTCCCGAGGGTTTCCCGTGACGGAGAAAATATAGGCGAAGGGGGGCAGCCAGAGGTGGACCAGGGGCCCCAGGCCCCCCCTGGCGCGGCCAGGGGTGGGGCCGCGCCGGGTGGCTGCCTGGGCCACCCCAGGCTCCCCTCTGGCCCCACTCGGGCTCTTCGCGAAGCTTCCTGTACGCTGATTTTTTATCTGATTTTTCCAGAATTTTTCTTCCACTTTTTATATGGGGGAAAACTGAAATAGAAAAACAACAGAAAACAGGAACTGGCATTGTGGTGCACTGAGTTAATAGGTTAGTCCAAATATGATCAAAAGTGTATGAAAGTGTATCTAGATCATAGCAATATCACACAAAACATGCATGGAGCAAGCAGAAATTATAGATACGTTTTGGACGTATCACCAATCAAATGTGCTAACAAAACTAAGCAATTTTCCTAACAAAACCAAACAATTGTCCTAGCAAATTCAAGCACCCACATTGCCCAAAAAAACACAAGGCAAAATGTGTGCCATCAAATACAAGTTGCCTACTGATGATGCTTAGTTACCTATATATGTTAAAAAATTGTTTGCTATGATTTTTAAGTGGTCCAAGACATATTTTATTGATAAATTCATTAGTACATGTGATGTACGAAAGTTGCTTCTATTTAACACTAAAGTTGCTTCGTTTAGCATCATAGTTGCTTGTTTTTGAAAGATCGTCGAAATATGTTCATATGGGATCTTGTTTTGAAGATCTCGTCGCGAGAAACCTAACGGTGAAAACGGATCTTCGTTTTGAAACTTGGTTCAAAAGTTATAGCTCTTTTTGTAAAATGAATTGGAATAAATTAGTTGCGTCAGCATATGCATGGGCGTATGTGCTTCTCATGCGCATGCGTGGAAGCGTGGTCCCCATCACTGTCGTAGCGTGCTGTGAACAATGGTTTTTTTGTCGGATAACGGGTGTGTTTAATTAGTACAGCAGCTTCCTCATCGTAGATATATGGATCAGACTGCTATGAACTGGGTGCGCCCGATACTACTACGGAGCGCAGCTGCGCTTTTAAGCCAACAGGAACAATATATGCATACATAGAATTTGTATGTAATCGTAATAAGTTAACTCAGTAGTTTATCCCAACACATTAATGACCTGAATGATGCATTCCTTTGCACGTGCAAGTTTGCCAGTTTTTTTCTTTCCAAATAAAAACGCTACCAGCTTTTACCATGTATACCTTTTGGCAATCTGAGTCGTTCGCAGATTACTACTCTATACTAAATCTGAAGCTCTTTCTACATGGTAAGGACTCTTGCTTTTCTGGTCGGACAAGACCTACGCAGACACATTGTTCTGTTTTGTATCGATCCCTCCTATTCACGTTAGTACTACTCAAAAAAACAAAAAAAGGCAGGACTCATTAGGGAGAAAAGCGCATGAGTCCTGACCATGTTGAGAAAGGCAAGAGTGACAACATAAAAGGAACCGAATAAGAAGTGTTTATAATGGTAAATCCTTGCTTCTCGTTTTCTATCGTTTTAAGTATATAATAGATGAAAATTATCATGATGTATGCAAATGTATGTCTCTATGAGTATAGCAAGATATACAATGATACTAGCGCGTCATGTAGCAATAATAAGGGCAAAGGCCAACTAGCATGCGCCTCCTCGATCAAGCAAAAGCATGTATGACATGAAGATCAAGTCATGAGATGGTTGATGTTATATGGAAATGTATCTCGGAAATGCTATGGAAATGGCTTGATAGGTAGGTATAAGGAGCTTTATGATGATAGAGCGTATCGTGCCAAGGGTTTGGATACACCGGCGAAATATGCACCAACTCTCAAGGTGAGAAAGGGCAATGCACGGTACCAAAGAGGCTAGCAAAATATGGAAGGTGGAAGTGCCAACAATCGAATACTAGCATTAGTTCAAAGAACTCATGCACTTATATAGGTAACTCTCTATCTAACTGGGAGGTTCAAAAAGAGACGAGTACCCCGAGGAGGAGTGTATGGGGGTTTGGTTATTCTTGCGCAACCTCGACCCATGGTACATGAGGATACTCTATATATTCCAACCCCTCCTGAGATAAGCGATCCATCTAGTAGCTAGAGTTCTCAACTAATTTGTTGTAGTTTTCAAAAATAAGCACGGATTGCCAAAAATACGACATCTATCACTAATAGGCTCAAGCTCTTGGCACCCTAATGTCCAAACATTACTCAAATCAATACCTCAAAACTATTGCATGTTACTACTACACTTGTAATAGCAACCTTAATTACCTACTCATGCAAGACAGACAAATCAGTGCAACAAGCCAACTCTCTAAACAATATAAGCATGAAAACTCAAGAGAGTTCCTAAATCAACCTAAACAAAAGCTCCTAATTAAAATAAGCATGAAAACTAAGAGCTAAGCATGACAGCAGCTATGAAAAGATATAGAACACGCAAAAAAGAAAGATAAGCATGCAAGCCTATGTTGTGTTCTAAGGTGAAGTGGAGCGTGTTTCTATCCCAAACAATGAAGTCTAGGATCCAACTTGTTATGAACAGCAAGCAAAACTTAAAAAAACTAAAAATCAAAGAGCGAGATGCTCCAAGTTTAGCACATAACATATGAAGTGATAAAAATATAGCATGGAGAAGGACGAACTGATGATTGTTGATGGAGAAGGGGATGCACGGGGGCATCCCCAAGCTTGAGCGCTTGACACTCCTGAATTGTAACACCCCAAAAATCTGGTTATCAATTTTTGTGTTGTTATTCCTTCCTAAGCTTTCCTTCCTGGATTTTTCGTCTGGAGTCTGGTTGATAAGCAGAATAATCCAGGGAATCCTTGACCTTGCAACTCATTCCTCTGCCCCTTTGCAAGGCAAGATCCCTTTCCTAGACAATTTTCCTAGATATGCAAGAATATTGCCAAGTCATGTGCAATGTTCTTCATTTAGGCGTAATTCCATTTGTAGCCAGTTAACGGAATTAAATCCAAGAAAACACTTAGACATCTCTAAAGGTTATGAAAACTTGTGGAGATGATCTCTGTGATCCCATTGACCTTTCCCAAAGATATTGGCTATAAATAAATAAAGGAAATTGTAGTTTCCTTTATAAAGCCAATAATCCCATTTTAGCCCATTTCTAAAGGAGCTACTATTATGATTGCTCCATTAGTGCTCAAATGAATTGTGGGGCTCCTCCGATCCAACCCTGATAGAGGCGAAGGTGTCCCGATGTTTCGATGAGATGATGGAGATCGATTATGGTGGAGACAACTTTCACGACCCGACTACGAACGTGCGAAGACGTTGCGCCTTAGCGATCGCTAAACCAACTCCGAGAGGTTATTGATCCCGCGGATGCACGATCAACCTGACCACGAAGGTCTAATTCCTGCAAGCAATCGAAAGAACAAGCAAGAACGAAGAATTGCAATCTGGATATTGCGAATATAAGATGAAAGATTAACAGAAGTTGGGGTTCCAATGCGGTCTTGGCCTGGTCGGATGACACAAACGAAGAGCTCGAAGTTGCGGCTATGGCTAACTTAAATCTAATTAAAACCCAAGTCTAAACGACGCCCTAAGGGCTGTATGTATGGGGGAACAGAGGGGAATTTCGTGGCCCCTTGGAGGAGGGGTCCGAAAACAAACCTAACTCGGTTTCCCCACACATACGGACTCTAAAAAATAGCCTATTAAGTGTATTTCGAAATTACATGGGCCTGGCCCAATAATAAGGTGACGCAGCACCTATAATAACCCTTGGACGAAAATATTAATGTGGCATCTTGTGTCTCTCGTCCAAGTCTTCATGCACGCCTTATGGTGGCCTCAAAGTGCGAAAATCACCACTGGAAGCTCCATTGTCCTTTCCCGCGCGCGCACCTCCTTCTCCATGCTTAATCCTGCTCCAATGACCTTCCTTCTTATCCATGCTAGGTCCTTCATTCATAAGACAAACAAAAGTATCTAATTTAGGCAACATCATATGTTCCTGAACATTAGAAGGATTCGCAAGAAACGAAAGTACCTGATAATTTAGTTGACGTGCGCGTGCTCTAGTAACTGGTCCAGTATGTGTAGTGGGTGAAGATGTGGGTGTAACATTAGTAGAGATGTCCTCATCATCCTCCCCTTCTTGAATTGAAGTCTTCCTCGACGGAAGCTCATCATCTTCTCCCAAGTAAGGTTTCAAATCTGCAATGTTAAATGTGGGACTAACCCCAAAATCTGCAGGTAGCTCAAGTTTATATGCATTATCAGTAATTTTCTGTAAAACCTTAAAGGGACCATCAGCTCATGACATTAACTTAGACTTGCGCAAATCAGGAAACCTATCTTTACGTAGATGTAACCAAACAAGATCTCATGGTTCAAACACAACATGCTTTCTACCCTTATCACCAGCAAGCTTGTATCTAGCATTCATTTTCTCAATGTTTTCTTTAGTTAACTCATGCATTTTTAATATCAATTCAGCATGTTGCTTAGCATCAAAATTAACCTTGTCCGAAGATGGAAGAGGAAGCAAATCAATAGGTGCACGAGGTAGAAAACCATAAACAATCTCAAAAGGGCACATTTTAGTGGTAGAATGAAATGAACGATTATAAGCAAATTCAATATGAGGTAAACATTATTCCTACATTTTCAAGTTACTCTTTAAAACAACCCTAAGCATAGTAGACAAAGTCCTATTGACTACTTCAGTTTGTCCATCAGTTTGGGGATGACATGTAGTACTAAAAAGTAGTTTAGTCCCCAACTTAGCCCATAAGCATCTCCAAAAATGGCTAAGAAACTTAGTATCACGATCCGAGACAATAGTATTGGGCACACCATGTAAGCGAATAATCTCACGAAAGAATAAATCAGCAACATTAGCAGCATCATCGCTTTTATGACATGGTATAAAATGTGTCATCTTAGAAAATCTATCCACGACAACAAATATGCTATCCCTCCCCTTCTTTGCTCGAGGCAAGCCTAAAACAAAGTCCATGGATATGTCCTCCCACGGAACACTAGGTACAGGTAAAGGCATGTATAAACCATGAGCATTGAGTCGTGACTTAGCTTTTTGACATGTAGTGCAGCGAGCAACAAAACGCTCAACATCCCGTCTCATCTTTGGCCAAAAGAAATGTGTAGCAAGTACGTCCTCCGTCTTCTTCACGCCAAAGTGTCCCATTAATCCTCCTCCATGTGCCTCCTGCAACAACAAAAGACGAATAGAGCTAGCTGGAATGCATAGCTTGTTAGAACGGAACACAAATCCATCATTAAGCACAAACTTGTTCCATGTTCTACCCTCTCTAGAATTCTGCAATACATCATTAAATTCCGCATCATTTACATATTGATCTTTGATTGTCTCTAAACCGAATATCTTGAAGTCAAGTTGTGAAAGCATAGTATAACGACGAGACAAAGCATCAACAATAATATTATCTTTCCCCTTCTTGTGTTTAATGACATAAGGGAAAGTCTCAATAAATTCAACCCACTTAGCATGTCTATGATTAAGTTTTTCTTGACTTCTTATGTGTTTCAAAGATTCATGATCAGAATGTATAACAAATTCTTTGGGCAATAAATAATGTTGCCAAGTTTCTACTGTCCGAACAAGAGCATATAATTCCTTATCATAAGTAGAATAGTTCAGACTAGGCCCACTCAATTTTTCAGAAAAGTATGCAACAGGATTAGCATCTTGTAATAACACACCTCCCAACCCAATCCCACTAGGGTCGTATTCAAGGTCAAAAGTCTTATTAAAATCAGGAAGTTGGAGCAAAGGAGCATGTGTTAACTTATCTTTCAATACCGTGAAGGCTTCTTCTTGTGCGGTACCCCAAGTAAAAGGCACATCCTTGCGTGTAAGCTCATTGAGAGGTGCAGCAATGGTGCTGAAATCTCTCACAAAACGCCTATAGAATCCAGCGAGGCCAAGAAAACTCCTCACTTGTGTGACCGTTTTGGGCTGCGGCCAACTCTCAATCGCCTCGATCTTGGCTTTATCAACTTCAATTCCCTGCGGAGTAACAACATAGCCAAGAAACGATACTCGGTCGATGCAAAAGGTGCACTTCCCAAGGTTACCAAACAAACGTGCATTACGTAGAGCAATAAAAACAGCACGTAAATGATCCAAATGTTCCTCCAAAGATTTGCTATAAATCAGTATATCATCAAAATAGACTACCACAAATCGTCCAATGAAAGCACGTAAAACCTCGTTCATTAATCTCATGAAAGTGCTAGGTGCATTCGTTAACCCAAAAGGCATGACTAACCACTCATATAATCCAAACTTAGTTTTAAATGTCGTTTTCCATTCATCTCCTAATTTCATGCGAATTTGATGGTATCCACTATGCAAATCAACTTTGGAAAACATGGTAGAGCCACTTAATTCATCAAGCATATCATCTAACCTAGGAATAGGATGACGATAACGAATAGTAATATTATTAATGGCTCGACAATCAACACACATACGCCATGTTCCATCCTTTTTAGGCACTAATATAACAGGAACAGCACAAGGACTAAGGGATTCACGTATGTAACCTTTGTCGAGTAGCTCTTGTACTTGACGCTGAATCTCCTTCGTCTCCTCCGGATTGGTACGGTATGGCGCACGGTTGGGCAGCGAAGCACCGGGAATTAAGTCAATCTGATGCTCAATCCCTCGAATAGGTGGTAATCCCGGTGGTACGTCTTGAGGAAAGACGTCAATAAACTCCTGCAAAAGGTCAGTGACAACAGGAGGCAAAGAAGGAGGCAATTCCTCAAATGAAAACAAAGCTTCTTTGCACACAAAAGCATAGCACACATATTGACTAACATCCAAATCCGAAATATCAACCTTAGTAGCAAGCAAAGTTGGACTAGTCAATTTAATTTCATTAGAAACAGCAGAAGAAGATTTGCTATTAGTCTTATGTTGTTGCTCAAATTCTTTAGCTGCTATCTCATTTTCACTCTTATTTTTCTCTTGTTTAGCTTTACTAGCTCTAGCAAGATCATCTTTCACAATTTGTTTAGGAGACATAGGAAGTAAAGCAATATTTTTATCCTGATGAACCAGAGTAAACTGATTTGTCCTACCATGGTGTACAACATGTCTATCAAATTGCCATGGTCTACCAAGTAAAAGAGAGCATGCTTGCATGGGTACCACATCACAATCAACATAATCAGCATATGCAGCAATGCTAAAGTGCACACGAACAGAACGCGTTACCTTAATCTTACCACTATTGTTAAACCACTGAATATAGTACGGATGGGGGTGTGGTCTTGTGGTGAGAGATAGCTTCTCCACCAACTCCATGCTAGCCAAGTTGTTGCAACTCCCTCCGTCAATGATGATGCGAACCGAACGTTCTTTCACCACTCCCTTTGTGTGGAACAAATTATGCCTCTAGTTTTGCTCGGCCTTCGTTACCTGCACACTTAACACACGTTGAGAAACCAAACTAGCATATTTATCTGCATCATCAGGAGCTATATACTCTATATCATGAGCATCATCATGGGCACCCTGTTCCTCATGAGCAATGAGAACTAAAGTCTCCTCATCATAGTCACTCGCTGACTCATGCCCACCATCCGCCGTAATAATCATCACACGCTTGGAGGGACAGTCTTTTGCGAAGTAACCTCCACCTTGGCACCTGCGACATTTAATATCACAATCTCGTGTTTGCCCTGTGGAAGCCATGGATGAAGAAGAACTCGCCGCTGGACCACTCTGTGCACCCTTGAATGGTGGCGCTGGCTGTTTTGGTGGCTCCCTGTAAGAATGAGCGGCTAAAGTAGATGGTGGTGCAGCAGGACGTGTGAATGTAGAAGCTGCACGCGATGTCCATGATGTATTTCGTCCTGCAGAAAAGTTAGGTCTCGTAGCGGCCTGTCTATCCTGCACTTCACGTTCAGATTTACAAGCAAGATGAAACAAACGAGTGATAGTAGCATAGTCTTTGTATTCTAGAATAGTTTGTGTCTCCCTGTTTAAGCCACCCATAAAACGTGCAAGCATAGCTTCATTATCCTCTACTAGGCCACATCTAATCAATCCAGTTTGTAATTCTTGATAATATTCCTCTACAGAATTTTTTCCTTGTCTCAAACGCTGTAATTTTTGTAGCAATTCTCGTTGATAATAAGGAGGAACCCAGCGAGTACGCATAGCATCTTTTAAAGCAGCCCAAGTAGTTGGAATATTATTAGCATGCAATCTACAATGTTCAGACCACCAAATAGATGCAAATCCCGTGAATTCACAAACAGCAGCAGTAACACGTCTATTCTCAGGATATTGTAAACATGTAAAGCGTTGTTCAGTTTCTAACTCCCAAGTAAGATAAGCATCAGGAATATATCTACCCTCAAACGGCTTAAGATTCAATTTAAGTTTAGGCACATGTTCATCATCACGTACCTGAGGGGGTGGTTGGTGTCGACCGTGGCCAATGTTGGGACGTGGACGTCCAGCTGGCTGCTCATAGGCCGCTTCCTGTTCCACCTCCTCCTCGTAATCACCCTTGTAGTTGTCGTCCTGGCCGACGTCAGAAGCAGCAGCAGTAGCAGCTACTGCAGCAGCAGGAGGAGCACCAATACCAGCAGCTTGTCCTCTCGGAAACAGAATACGTCGTGCACGTGGTAGTGGCGGTGGCTGTGGCTGTGCTGGAGCGGCAGCAGGCTGTGTAGGTAGGCGTGCGATCAACTCAGTAAACTTGGCATCGAGCTTGGTGTCGATCATCTTTTCCACGCCATCAATCGCCTCTGTAAATCTGTTCTCGATGTCATTCACCTGTTCAGACATCATTTGTGCAAATTTATCATGTAGCTCCTTGTTTGTCATGTTCTCCCAATCGGGTGCATCCCGCGCCACTTCATCATGTGATCCTGGCATGGTTAGCAGAAATAGAAAACACACAGGAATATGATCCTACTTCTACTAATGGGATGTGGGGTGGTGGAAAGCACAAATCCGTCAAGCTTTTCTTTCGTTCTTACCGATTCTTACCTAGCAGCAGGTGGTGATGTACAACCAGCGGGTCAAAACTCTTAGAGATATGGTAGAGCGATGGCCAGGAGGTGTCAAAACGCACGATGTAGAATATATGTGGAGCTGTAGGAAGGCTGACAAGTATAGTAGCAAAAGCTCAACAGTAATCAAACAGAGATGCAAAGCTAAATAAACACTCAACGTCGGTACTGTGTTGATCCTAGGCTAGACCGTACTAGAGACGCGAGCCTAAAACACCAATGAAAGCACGGCGCGGCATGTAAACAACTGAGAAGCACACTCTGAAAAAAATTCTCTTTTTTTTTGCTTTTGTTTTTGCGATGCGGGACTGCGGTGGCTGAAAAAGTGCGAAAAAAACACTATGGTGGCGAACGTTTCAAAATGAGTTTCTGGACCTAAGGAACGTATGGGCACGAAATTTTTCACCCCTGAAATTTTTGGCCTAAAAACTGCTCTGAAAAGCGTGCTAGACACTTTTTTTTTGGAAATCACCCCCCTTCTCTGACGGAAAAAAGTTTGGTGAAATCCGACTCTAACAACTCAAAACGAATCTGGCTACAGAGAGATCACGAACCGTACTGATGGTGGAACTCAACTCGGACTGGTGGGACGTGGTGGTGTATGTGGACTCGTACTGGCGGAACGTGGTGGTGTATCTAGAATCGGGTTGGCGGAACGTGGTGGTGTACTACTGTGCGGCGGCGGCGTGACAAACTGTGATCAGAACTCGAAACTCTAAGGGAACTAGACGCTAAAATCAGCAACTCGACACAACGATGCAACCGCAAATTCAACAAAGAAAACTACTGTAATGAAAACTGGACAAAGGCTCGGACTGTTTAGGGACGTGATGATCTAACCCTAAATTTTTTTTGGCTTTTTCGTGGACTGTAGGTATGAAGAACAGAAGTAATCTAGAGTATGAAAAACTGGTAAATCTCACCGATCAACCTGGAAATCTGATACCACCTGATAGAGGTGAAGGTGTCCCGATGTTTCGATGAGATGATGGAGATCGATTATGGTGGAGACGACTTTCACGACCCGACTACGAACGTGCGAAGACGTTGCGCCTTAGCAATCGCTAAACCAACTCCGAGAGGTTATTGATCCCGCGGATGCACGATCAACCTGACCACGAAGGTCTAATTCCTGCAAGCAATCGAAAGAACAAGCAAGAACTAAGAATTGCAATCTGGATATTGCGAATATAAGATGAAAGATTAACAGAAGTTGGGGTTCCAATGCGGTCTTGGCCTGGTCGGATGACACAAACGAAGAGCTCGAAGTTGCGGCTATGGCTAACTTAAATCTAATTAAAACCCAAGTCTAAACGACGCCCGAAGGGCTGTATATATGGGGGAACAGAGGGGAATTTCGTGGCCCCTTGGAAGAGGGGTCCGAAAACAACTCTAACTCGGTTTCCCCACACATACGAACTCTAAAAAATAGCCTATTAAGTGTATTTCGAAATTACATGGGCCTGGCCCAATAATAAGGTGACGCAGCACCTATAATAACCCTTGGACGAAAATATTAATGTGGCATCTTGTGTCTCTCGTCCAAGTCTTCATGCACGCCTTATGGTGGCCTCAAAGTGCGAAAATCACCACTGGAAGCTCCATTGTCCTTTCCCGCGCGCGCACCTCCTTCTCCATGCTTAATCCCGCTCCAATGACCTTCCTTCTTATCCATGCTAGGTCCTTCATTCATAAGACAAACAAAAGTATCTAATTTAGGCAGCATCATATGTTCCTGAACATTAGAAGGATTCGCAAGAAACGAAAGTACCTAATAATTTAGTTGACGTGCGCGTGCTCTAGTAACTGGTCCAGTATGTGTAGTGGGTGAAGATGTGGGTGTAACATTAGTAGAGATGTCCTCATCAAACCCTTGGAAATTTCCATCACAACATGGGGTTCCATAGTTCAAAGTTTGAGCATAGGTTCCATTTGCAAATTTAGGGCAGACTAGCACTTTGTGAAGGAAGTGTTATTTATATCTGCACATTGCTTCCCAAACTTTTTGTGAAATCTCCCCTAGACAGATATTGGTGTTGTGCCAAGTTTCAGCCACAATGGCCAAGCCAATATTCCTCACAAAATCCACAAAGTTTCTGTCCAGTAGACAACTTTGTGAAGGAAGTGCAAGCTAGCCTTCCACATTTGTGCTGAAACTTTGTACACTGGCTCACCATAGTGAACGATCAGCCTCAGCCAAAAATCATGCCAAGGGGAGCAGTGTGCTAGCCACACCACACCACAAACACCTTCTGCCTAGATATCAGATTTGCAAAATAAGTGCCCTTTTCATTGGTCCATTTGATCCCAAACCTTGCAGAGGTAGTCATCTTGGTGTATTATTGTTGTGACCCAAGTTTCAGCATGTTTCACCAAGTGAACCTCCCCCAGACCAGCACAAAAACCTGCTGCATGGAACTAGGTCATGTCACTTTCAGCCACTCCAAGCCATGTAGGTCAGCCCACCTAGGTTCTATAACCTCCTGATGCATCACACCACACAAAAGACATGGTCTCTGGTAAAACATTGCGTGGCACACGAGGTGGCCACGATGACCGCGCGGATGGCGTGTACCTGCAGTGCTCTGCAACTGTTTGTGTTGTTGGCTCGTTCCCCCTGTCATCGTTAGCTCGTCCGGGCATGTCTGTCATGATCCCCACTCCAAGCCTTCTCGTCTAGACTCCTCCACCCTCATCCCCTATCCCCTGTCCTCCCGTGCCGACATGAGGTTCGCCACGGGCTGGCCGCCACATCGCCATGGCTCTGGAGCCTTCGAGCTCCATCGTCAGTTCCCTCCCCGTGGCTATTTAAGGAGCAGCCGAGCTCCTCGCCAACCCCAGCACCACCCCATACCCTCTCCTTCACCCAGTCCACGGCCACGCCCTGACATTTCCGAAGCCCTACGCCTCCGCGCCCCACCTATTCGGCCCGTCGCCATCGGCCGCCCCTGATCCCAGCCCACTGCCCCGGCCACCCCAACTGGTTGCGCTTGATGGCTTCTCGCCCCTCGTTGGTTACCCAAAGTGGAAGGTTGAGATGTAGACAGCAGAAAATTTCCCTCGGTGAAGATACCAAGGTTTGTCTCTAGTAGGACTCCGACAACGACGGGAAGGTGACAACGGCGCCAGCAATTAGGCGGTTTGCGTGGACCTGCACACACAACAGATAACTTTGCTCCCAACGAGTTCAAAGAGGTTGTCAATCCCTCCGGCCTTGTTGTTTACAAAGGATCAAACGCACGGGATAATAATGATTGTGATAGTAACAGAAAAGGAAATTAAGCAAAAAATAAATAGTGGGTGTAAAAAGTGTTGGAAATATGGACCGGGGTCCCAAGATTTTCACTAGTGATGTCTCTCTCCAAAAAGACGATAAAATATACATGTGAGGTAAACAAATTACAGTTGGGCAATTGACAGGATTATGTGCGCAAACCAATGCTAACTATGCTATAAAGAAAGGAAGAGGCTCAAAAGCATGGGCGGTACGCCAAGACAAGTAGACCAAAATCCATCTGCATCTACCTACTAATCATCCACCTTGAGATATCTATCCAGAACATCTCGCTGGTATTAAGTTGCAAATCCCACCCAAAGTGTAAAATCAAAGCAACAGACAAGTGCATTAAAGAACTTTGCATAAAGTAAACAATCCTTCCACCCGCAAGTACAAGCACCGTTGTTTTCTCCCTTGTGGCAACAGCACATCCCCTAGACTCATGTTTATGTCACTCAAGCTAGTCATCAGGGGGCATGAACCCACAATCATGCATAACGCTCCCTCTTGGAGCCACTTCCTACTACTTGGCCAAAGCAATAAACAGCAATGGATAACATGCAAGAATTACTCAAGAACATAAATAGAAAAGAGGAGAATCAAATATATTACTCAAACACAATCTGAACATAGTCTCATAATCCATCAGATCCCAGCAAACTCAGCATAGCAACAGCAGAAAGATTACATATGTGCCTCGATCATGTAGGGCAGCTCACGAGGTCTAAACCATGAAGAACAAAGAGGGGAGGATAACATCCACATAGATACTGATCATGGACCCATGGTCCAAGGTGGAATACTCACGATTCATCCGGGAAGCATCCATGGTGGTGGAGAAGCTCCCGGAGGTGGTTCCTCCCTTCGGCAGGGTGCCGGGAAGAGGGCTCCTGGTGCTCCCGATCTTGGAAGCGCGGCGGCGGCGGAACAGAGGAGAGATCATGAAAAAGGGTTCTGTCCTCAAGGGTTTCGGGACGAGAGGGATATATAGGCGAAGGGGGGCAGGCAGAGGTGGACCAGGGGCCCCAGGAGCCCATCTGGCGCCGCCTAGGGGGTGGCCGCGCCAGGTGGCCGCCTGGGCCACCCTTGGCTCCCCTCTGGCCCCACTTCGGCTCTTCCCGAAGCTTCCTGTACGCTGATTTTTCCTATATTTTTCCCGGAATTTTTCTAGCACCTTAAGTAATGGGAAAACCTGAAATACAAAAATAGCAGAAAACAAGAACTGGCACTGGGGTGCACTGAGTTAATAGGTTAGTCCAAATATGATCAAAAGTGTATGGAAGTGCATCAATATCATAGCAATATCACAAAAAAAGATGCATGGAGCAAGAAGAAATTATAGATACGTTTTGGACGTATCAACATCCCCAAGCTTAATTCCTGCTTGTCCTCGAGTAGGTAAATGATAGCAAGCATAGTTTATGTGGTGGCATACTACCAACCATATAAGAACTTTTAAGTAAAGCAATGAAGGCATGTAATTTGATTCAAGTCATAACAGGAAAGATTCTATATTAGCATTGAAACAAGCAACATAAGAACATAAAGGTGCAAGAGCTCTCGCTGTTTGTGACTCGAATGTCTCCAAATGGTGTTTGTGTGCAAGAAAGGGGATAGGGATATATGAGAGAATAAAACATAGTTTTTTTATTGTTGAGAACTTAATCTACTAAATTTTCACACTTGGTCTTCTTTGGAATCTTATCTTGACTCATCCCCAGACCACTAGCCAGGTACAAGTCAAAATGATCTACTCCCTTTCGATATTTTGAGCACTCATGCAATGGATGAGCGTAAGCAAGAAAGTTGACACTTAGGATGGCAAAGAGAGAAAAATGTTGGGGGAGGAAGACAAAAAAGGTGTGAAAGGCTCACATCAAGGAGGACAATCATAGGATAGAGAAAGCCAAATGATATATATGATGTGAGTAGTAGGGATTGCCATGCAACGGATGCACATATGAGCTAAGGTAAGCTCTCCAATGGAACTAGTGGGGGTGCATCCAACTTGATTGCTCAAGAAGACCTAGAGCTCATTTGAGGAGGATCATCATTGGAATATACAAGCCAAGTTCTATAGTGTGAAGGTCCCCACATAGCTATATGCATGAATGATAATCTCTATGGAGTACAAGATATAAGGAGTATGAGTGTGGATCTCTCAAAAGGAATAGTAGTGTGCCCCCTTCTTTCTTTTTATTTCTTTTTCTCTTTTTTTGGTGGCCTCAATGGCTCTTTATATTTAACTCTCACTTTTCCTCTTTGGGATCTTTTGATTTTGTCCTCTTTGGGATCTTTTCCTCACTTTAGAGGCAACACTCTATATATTACAAGAAGTATAGAAGATCTTTCACACTTTACAAAAGTACTCAACATAAAGAAAATGAAACTATCATGAAGTATGCAAATGTATGCCTCTGCCAGTGTAGCCGGATATGCAATGATACTAGCGCGTCATGTAGCAATGATTAGGGCAAATCCCAACTAGGATGCGGCTCATCGATCAAGCAAAAGCATGTATGACATGAAGATCAAGTCATGAGAAGGTGGATGTTGCATGGCAATGTATCTCGGAAAGGCTATGGAAATGCCTTGATAGGTAGGTATGGTGGCTGTTTTGAGGAAGGATATAATGAGGCTTATGATGACAGAGCGTATCGTGCCAAGGATTTGGATGCACCGGCGAAGTATGCGCCAACTCTTGAGGTAAGAAAGGGCAATGACGGTACCGAACAGGCTAGAAAAATATGGCTGGGTGGAAGTGTCAACTTTCGAATACTCACATTAGTCCGAAGAACTCATGCACTTATTATCGGTAACTCTCAATCTAATTAGGAGGTTCACAAAGAGACAAGTACCCCGAGGAGGAGTGTATGGGGGTTTGGTTATCCTTGCGCATCCTCGACTCATGGTACGTGTGTGTACTCTAATATTCGAACCCTCCAAAGATTAGTGATCCATCTAGTAGCTAAAGTTCTCAAGTAATTTTGTAGGTTTTTCGAAAATAAACACGGATTGCCCAAAATACGACATCTATCACTAATAGTCTAAAGCTCTTGATACCAAAAGTTCAAACATTACTCATGGCAATACCTCAAAACTATTGCAAGTTACTACTACAATTGAATAGCAACCTCAATTACGTACTTCAAGTCAAGACACAAAACTCAGTGCAAAAGGCAAACTCTCTAAACAAGATAAACATCAAAACTCAAGAGAGTTCCAGCAACAAACTAAACAAAAGATATTTAAAATATAAGCATGAAAACTAAGAGCTAAACATGACAGCAGCTACGAAAAAGATAAAGAACACACACAACAAAGATAAGCAAGAAAATCATATGTTGTGTTCTAGGGTGAAGTGGACTGTGTTTCTCTCCCACACAAAGAAAGCTGGGTAATAACTTGTTATGAACAGCAAGCAAAGATAAAGAAAACTAAAAATGAAATAAAGAGCAAGACGCTCCAAGCATAGCACATAACGCATGAAGTGATAAAAATATAGTGGAACGAAAGACGAACTGATAATTGTTGATGGAGAAGGGGATGCATGGGGGCATCCCCAAGCTTAGACGCTTGAGTCCCCTTGAATATTTATTGGGGATGCATGGGGGCATCCCCAAGCTTGAGCGTTTGACCCTCTTGAATCTTCTTTTATCATCTTCCCTCGCACACTTGAAAACTCCCTTCATAAATAACTCATCATAATCTGATTAGTGAGGTTAGTACCCATAATAAAATAATTTTTCTCTACTGGAAATAAGGATATTCTTGAAGAGCTACTGTTTCTCAAGATCTCCAAAAAGTTTTTGCAAATAAAAAGCAAGCTTAAGGTTTGCAAAAGTTAGGAGAGACAAAACGTGGCAGAATCTGTGAAAAACAGACCAGCAGATAGTAAAGAATTGTTTAGGCATACTTCTGCCACTCAAATCAAAAAACTCAGAACATACGAAAGTTCCGTGATTGTATAGAGAACGTTGTGTAAAATATTCAGATCAAAAATATGAACTGGTATTTTTCTATGATTTTTCCCGTCACGAGGACAGAATCTGTTTTCTTGACAGCATGTCACAACTTTCACTTCCCTTGTCATATGAGGCTATAAATGGCACAAACTTTGAAAAGTAAAGATACAATGATGTTGCTATAGTAGTAAAAATCATCAAGACCACTAAAAACAGAACAAAAAAAAGGAAAACCTAAATTCGTTGCGGGCTGCCTCCCGAAAGTGCTTCTTTAAAGCCATTAGCTAGGCTTAAAGCAAAAGATCAAGTCTTATCAAGAAAATCACTAGCCCGTGTAACGGACTCAAAAGGTAACTTAATATTATTTCTAGGGAAGTGTTCCATCCCTTTATTGAGAGGGAATTGGAATTTTATAATCCCTTCTTTCATATCAATGACAGCACCCACGGTGCGAAGAAAAGGACGTCCCAAAATAATTGGACAAGAAGGTTCACATTCGATGTCCATAATAGTAAAATCAACGGGAACATAATTGTCATTGACAATGATAAGAACAGCATCGATCTTACCCAAAGGTTTCTTTATGGAAGAATTGACAAGACGAACACCAAAAGAACAAGGATCAAAAGGTTTCAATTCAAATATATCATACATTCTTTTGGGCATAATGGAGGTACTAGCTCCAACATCACATAAAGCATAGCAAGAGAAGTTATTCAACTTAATTTTAATCATAGGATCCCAACCATCTTCTAGCTTTCTAGGTATGGAGGCTTCTACCCTAAGCTTCTCCTCCCTAGTTTTAATGAGAGCATTAATGATATGCTCCGTGAAGGCAAGATTAAGTGTGCTAGTGTGGGGATCTCTAGACATCTTGTGAAGGAAACTAATAAGTTCAGGAAGGGTGCAATTATCAAAATCAAGGTCACTACTATCAAGTAAAGTGGTAGTGGTGTTCTTTAGGCTCACTTGTTTGGTAGCTTCTATAGTCATAGGAGTTTCTTCTTCTACGGTTGAGGTCATAGCCTCACCATTAATAGGTCTTATGGGACTAGGGGTGCATTGGGTGCTAAGAGCTTGGATATCCTCAACAACTTGGATAGTAGCAACGGTATGGTGTGTAGGAAGGCTCTTTATTCTATCTTCTTCCTCCTTTTCTCTAGCCCATCTCTCTTTAATTTTAGCCATCATCCTAATGTTTTCATTAATTTGCACTTGAATAGCGTTCATAGGAGTGACCTTCCTCTCCTCAAGAGGAGAAGTACTAATTTTAAGAAATTCTACTTCATGGGCTAAATTGTCTACCTTCGGCGAGAGATTATCTAATTTGTCTAGTTTTTCCTCTACACTTTTGTTGAAGGATTTTTGGGTAGTGATGAAGTCTTTAAGCATACTCTCTAGTTCAGAAGTGGAGTTCTTGGTGCTAGTATAAATGTTGTTGTTCCCATAGTTTTTGGAGGGGAACGGTCTAGGATTGCTACCAAAATTACTCGTATAATCATTGTTGTTGATGTTGTTTCTAGAAATAAAGTTCACATCTACTTGATCTTGAGCAATCAAAGAATTTAAAGGAACATTATGAGGATCAATAGGAGATTGCTTGGTCAGTAGATACATAATAAAGTCAACTTTTTCATTTAGGGAGGAGATCTCCTCGACAGAGTTTACCTTCCTACCTCACTACTGGAATTCACCAGTTTTCCATGGGCGAGAGGCTTTGCCGTCTGTATTTCGTCGGGGCGGAAAACAAAGCAGTGGTATGCCGTCTGCTTCCCTAAGTACAGACGGTAACACGTAGACATACGGAAAACCACATATTTTCCGTCTGCGTGGTCGCAGGAAGACGGCAACAGCACCTATGCCGTCCAGGTGGGGCCCACCCAAGCGAGGCACGCGGCCTGGCTAACGGCCCACCGCTTTGCCGTCTGTCGACGGACGGCATAGGTTCTGTTGCCGTCTGTCGGCAGACAGCAAAGCGGTGGGCCGTTAACCCCCGCACGGGCCCTCTCTCTCTCTCCACTCTCTCTCTCCCAAACCCCTCTCTCTCCCGACCCGCCGCCGCCGCCCTGCCCCGCAACCCTGCCCCGTCCCGCGCGCCGCCGCCTTCACCGCCGGTGAGGCCCTCCTCCTCTCCTCCTCTCCTCCCCTCTCCTCCCCTCTCCTCCTCTCTTCTCCTCTCCTCTGACCAGCGCCGCTGCAGGTCTCGCCACCGACGGCCCTCCTCGCCGGCGCCACACTCCTCACCGGCTCCACCTCCCGCCACCTCCCCCCACCCCTGGTAACCCTCCTCCCCTGTTTTTTTCTTCTTTTTTCTGTTAATTAGAGTTGTTAGTTTAGGTTTAGGTTAGTCTAGGTTTATTAGTGTAGTTAGTTTAGGTTTATTAATGTAGTTAGTTTAGGTTTTATTAGTTCTAGTTAGTTTAGGTTTTATTAGTTCTAGTTTAATTAGTTTTAGTTAGCAATTAGTAAGAAAGAAATGAAAAGGACAGAGAAAGAAAGTTAAATAAAGAAAGAAAACAAAACAAAGAAAGAAAAGGACAAAGAAAAAAGATTACATAAACAAAGAAAAGAAAGGAAAAAAGAAAAGAAAGAAAAGAAAAAGACAGAGAAAGAAAGTAAAGAAAAAAAAAGAAAAAGAATAAGATAAAGAATAGGAGGAAGAAGGAGAAGGAGAAGAAAAGAAAAAGAATAAGATAAAGAATACGAGGAAGAAGGAGAAGGAGAAGAAAAGAAAAAGAATAAGATAAAGAATACGAGGAAGAAGGAGAAGAAGGAGGGGAAGGAAAAGAAGGAGAAGAAGAAGAAAGGAGAAGAAGAAGAAGAATAAGAATAAGAAAAGAAGAAGAAGAAGAAGAAGAAGAAGAAGAGGAAGAAAGGAAAAAAGAAAGATAAAAGAAGGAGAGTGAGTGTAATGAGTTGATTGCGTGTAATTAATGTGTTAGATGTAATTGCCGGGACTGAGTGTCTGGGTTAATCGGTTGCTTATTCATGTGCAGAACTTTCCCGTGCGAAGGTCTGGTGTTCGACGACCTCCCCCAGAGTTCGACGATCTCCCCCGACGTTCGAGGGTGAGCACAAATGTCATATCCTCCTCCTCCCCTCCTTTGTTGTGTTCCGGCCGTCGTGACGATGACACTAGCTAAGTAGGTATATTTAATATATTCATATGTAAAGTCGCGTAACCAGTATGTGTCTCCCGTTCGAAAGGGTTATAGTTATAAATATGCATGAGACAATGGCGTCTGTTGACAATGGAGTCGTATCATTGGATAATGATATGATGGACATACACCCACCAGAAGTGTTGCAATGTGATCAAGTCACATAGTTCGACATTGCGATAACTATAACGTAGTGACCAAATCCTTTGACCGTAATGATCATACGTAATTGTCATCTACGAGGAGACTTTGATTTGTATCCCACCGCCTGACTGAAATATGCTGGCTATAACGGTGCACTTTGGGTATTCCGAAATAGATGGTTGATGAGTATGCAAATAGATCAAAGCGGGATTTGTCCATCCGTGTGACGGATAGGTACTCTGGGCCCACTCGATGATGTTACATCATAAAGTTTGCAAACGTGTGACTAGGTCACGGAGTTGTAATATCATGGGAAACGAGTAAACTTTTTTGTTGAGAACGAGGACGAACTAGGTATAGTGGATACCGATGATCAAACCTCGGACAAGCAAAGTACCACAGGACAAAGGGAACAGGCACACGGTTAACGGATCCAACAGCGATTGAAGTTCATTCGATGGAAGCGCAGGGGCTATCAAGGATTGTAACCAGGTCCAATTGATTAGTCATTGATCAATGAGAATTGTCTCGATCATGTCTGCTGTTTCCCGGACCGTAGGGTGTTACACTTAAGGGTACTCGACGCAGTAAGGATTGATTCGGGATCACCGGAGAAATTGGAGAGAACACCGGATTTGTTCCGGTGATGGCCGGAATTGTTCCGATGAATGCCGGAAGTTGTTCTGGGTATTTTGAAAGGTTCAAAATATATTTAATAATGTTTAATATATGTTTTATTATTTAATTATCTGAATTAAATATTAAAATTTATTTAAATATAAATAAAAATGGAAGAAAAGGCACATGGGCCTCATAGGGCCCATTAGGGGGAGAGGGAGTCCTCCCCCATGGGCCATGGCGCCATGGAAGGGGGACCACCCCCCTAGGCTGCGCCAAAACCCCCCTTTTTGGATTAGTCCCACCCCGGAAGTGGAGGGGGGGTGGCACCCCTCCTTGGCCTATATAAGGAGGGGTAGGGTGCCCTTTTTTCTTCATAAAAATTTGATTTGAGACAAGTTTCTCTCATCTCTCTCTCCCTCCTTTCTCCTTCCTCGAGTGGACTCCCCTTGTTTGGAGTCTATACTTGGTTGGGGATTTCTCCACTATACGCACGCCGTCAAGCTGCTGGAATCGGGATCCGAATCCATCTTCTTTCCGCTGCCCTACTGGTTCGGAGCACGGAGGGACGTCAGGTATACTGTATGTGTATAATCCCGCGAGGCATTACACTTGTGGTGCTACTTCATCGTCATGGTCGTATCGCGAGGTCTTCATCAGCAACGTTCCGACGGGGACGTAATCCCGTCAACGGTCTGCAAGGATCGGGTGGCTACAGGAGTCATCGTGGATCTGCGCGGCATCGGGGATTGCCGGTACGACTACACCAACCACGTTCATGCGGGAACGTTTCCCGCTTAACGGACTACATACTGGTATGTGATTTATTTCTGTCTGTTACTTGCATCAGCATAGCATAGGTCTTGGGATTGGTTATCGTAGGTCAAGGAAAAATTTGTGTTTTCTGCCCCGAACCCCAACAGGGAGCGAGTCCTGAAAAACATAAAATATTTGGGCTGAAGAGTCATGATTGGCACATATGGCTTGAGCGGGTAATGGCGGTGATGTTGCGCGGCTATATCCCCGAGGAAGAGTGTATGTACTGGAATAACTGAGCTATTTCTTTCGAAGTCTTTGTGCTAAAGAACTATTCGATGGCGTGCTTGAAGACATGGAAAATATGGCGCCGGAATTGCTCTGCAAGTTAGAGAAGATCTTTCCACCGGGTTTTTTTAATCCGATGCAGCATTTGATATTGCATCTCCCGACCGAGGCAAGATTAGGGGGCCCTGTGCAAAATCGTTGGTGCTATTCAACGGAGAGAATGCAGAAGACGCTCCGAGCAAAATGTAAAAATAAACGTAGAATTGAAGCATCGATGGCCGAGGCTTTCATTACCGTGGAGGCGGCAAACTTCATGACAGCACATTATGAAGCCAAAAATCACCATTTGCACAATCCAAAGCCTCGGTACAATACTGGCGACGCCCAACGGCGTCAATCCAACCTCAGCCTATTCAAAGGGAAGCTCGGACCTGTTGGTGCTTCGAGAAATAAGATTTTGGATATCGAAGAATGGCGGACTCTTACACTGTATATCTTCACCAACCTAATAGAAGTGCGACCGTACATCGAGTAAGTGCTCGGTACGTACATTGTTTCGCAACTTCTAATAATTCTTGTTTCTTATTAATTCCCATGAATTCATACAGTGGATACGTCGCCAAATTCTCGAATGGAGTGGTTATTGAAAGTGATTCCATTGCAGAGTATGAGCTTCTTGCCAATCAAGGAGACGGCAATCCTGGTTTCATCTCTTGGTTGAAACGAACTGTAACTATCTTTCATATATAGGGTTTCATTTGTTGGTTCGGCCTATTTTTCACTAATATACCAATCCTTTCCTATTAAACTTATAGGCAAATGAGGAGCCTATGGATGCTGAATTGAGACAAGTCGCTAATGGTTTTGACAACAAGGTCCGTGTATTTGAGAAATACGACATCAACGGGTATCGCTTTCGTACCGTTGATAAAAGAGCGAAAAATGGCCGATCGAAAAAGTACAAATTCGGGTGTCTCTGCTGTCGGCGAAGGAGGTATTGAGTATTATGGAAGAGTTGAAGCAATATACGAACTTCTATTCTATGGTGAAAATCCTCCCAACGTCGTTGTCTTCAAATGTCATTGGTTTCTCTCGTCGAGGACTAGACGGACTCATGAACATGTAGGTCTAGTCGAAATTCGACAAGACACCCATTTAAATGTCCCCGATGTCTATATTACGGCTCAACAGGCCACCCAGGTTTTCTATCTATCCTACCCCTGCCAAACGGTTGAAAACCTGAAAGGTTGGGATGTCGTTTGTGATGTGCCACCACATATTATACCACCTCCCCCCAATGAAGAGGATTATGTACCCCACATTGACCCAGAGACATATGAAGGAGAATTCTTCCAAGAAATACGCGTGATAAAAAAAAACGTTTCCGAAACCGCTCTACGCAACCCCAGAACATGGAAGAAGACAATGAGAGTGAACCCGGTAACGATGATGAGAGTGTACCCGCTAACGACGATGCTGAAGAGCCTGAAGAAGAAGAGGTTACTGCTCCAGATGATCTGTCAATGCTTGACCGTTTACATAAAGATCTTCCAAATGTTGGTGTTGTTGAACCTGATGAGGCCGTCATTATCGACGACACCCGTGATAGTGATGACGATCCTTCAATTGATCGCGGAGAAGATACCGATGATCCCGACTATTGTTAGTTGTATATATATATTCTCATTATTGCAGTAATTACTTTTGTATTATTAGTTCTTTTTCTCATTGTACTAATTATTTTATTTTAATTCTTGGCAGGTTCGTGACAGATATGGAGGGCAAGACCTCAGGCTCGCGAGGGAGGGGTCGGGGTCATGCGCTCCCACCTCTGGCTCTACGGAGGTCTTTGCTCAAGAGTATTTCCTCGCCTCCTCCTTGTACTGATGAGGTGCCCAGGGGGAGAGGAGGTCGGAAAGAAGACCGGGAGAGGCAAAGCAGATGGTGGTCGCGGCAAAGGGAGACGGACACCTGCTGTTGCTTCCTCGCCGCCACCTCCGGCTGATTCACCAGAGCACTGCAGGGTGGATCCCTCCTCGGACACTCCGGTCCACCAGCCTGAGGTGGAGGAGGAGGCTACGTCCACCCGCACAACCTGGAGTCCCTGGCCGGACTAGCCGGAGCAGCACACGGCTGAGGGGGAGGCTGGTGCCGAGCTGCACACTACGGATGAGGAGGAGGTGGCTGAGGGTACCACCGTGTACCAGCGTGGGGGTACACGGCTCCCGTCCGTGCCGGTGACTCCCGCCCATAAGTCGTTGATTATGCCTGATGGAGAGACGTAAGTGCACTTATACTCTCTTCTGGTGCCTTATATACTTATGTCTATCTGATGGCTTTCTCTTTTTATACTGCAGGGGTTGGACATACGGCAATGGTGTCTGCAATCCCAACTCCATCCTTGGTGTGCTTGTCAGAGAGAACTTCCCGGGGCTGGTTCAATTGCCCGGACCGGATGAGGTTCCGCAGCCTGGACTCTTTTGGGAGCACTATTGTGTTGCCCCGGCCCCGCCAGAGACGACCATCAATGGGGTCGAATGCCACACCAGAGCCGACATGTTGATCAACGGCTTTTGGGTAATTTCTATTTCATACAATAAAATCTTGATAATAGCTAGTTGGTGCACTCATCAGTGTTGTCTCGTGCTATTGCAGGTCTACTACAAGGTCGATGAGTCCAAGGAGCAGGAGGCGGTGGACGTGATAGTTGCAGAGGCCACGCGCCTCTTGCAGAACACAAGGCACGAGATGCGAGTGCAGGCGATCCGTGACTACTACGCCAAGCAAGGGCGCTAGTGTAGCAAGAAGGACTGCCGCAAGAAGTTTCTGACCAGGGCCCAGTACATGACGGTAACCCTTCTTAAGTCTTCTATAGTTTGCTTGATTTGATTTCTAGCTAGGCCACTTAGTTTTTTTGTTTACTAACTTAGGCGCTACCGAGATGGTGTGCGAACAAGATGGATTGTTGGGAGGACATTGTGGACCACTGGTGCTCAGATGCCTGGTTGGCCGTCCACAACAATGGCAAGGAGCGGCGTGCCCAAATGGTTGGTGTGCCACACCATCAAGGCAGCCACAACTTAGCTGGTTACGGGAATAAATGGGTATGTGCTTTGCTTCAATTTTCATGCAAATTCTACTTTTCTTTGTCTTTTTGGCACCCACAACTTCCTAATATCGTGCTTTGCTTTGTCTTCTAGGCGGAGCATCATAAAACGGAGGTGCCTCAGTTGTTCGACATGTATGGCATGGCCATATAGCATCGTACAAGAAGGCAAAGGCGTTCTCAGAGTCGGATCTCGCCACTCCTTCGACTTTCACCAACATTGTCGCCTACAGTAAGCTCAAGGCTTATACTGAGGTGGCGAAGGAGAAGCACGGGGAGGCTTATAACCCGCTTGGGAAGCTTATTGACCCGGAGCTGGTGATGATCTCTGGTGGCGGAAGGCGCCATGGCGCCATGGACATTGGAGATAAGTTGATTATGTGTGATAAGACTCTTCCTGAGATCAAGGCGCCCCAAACGATCTCTTCTCCTGCTATAAGGCCTCGTCCGCGGCCAGTCGATCTCACTATCGAGGTTAGCCATAAGGACTCTTCCATTCTTTTGTTCTCTCATCGACTATTACAGTGCTAACTACAGTAGTGGGGTTGCAGGAAGCTCTTGAGAGAGAGCGACAAAATACCCAGCGGCTACTCGAGGAGAAGGAGCGGTTGGAGGAGGAGAAGGCAACGGAGAGAGAGCGGCTGGCCGAGGAGAGGACGGCGAAGGCTATTGAGGAGGCCGAGGCACACCACGCTGCGTCGAACAGGGCCTTGTATGAGCTCTTTGTGGTAAGTCACTTGTTCATTTTTACCCAAAAAATGCATGTAAGAATGTTTGTTTATATTAGTAACTTATATGATTGACTCGTGGAAAATAAATGTGTAGAGTATGTGCGAGAAGACTGGTCAACCCGCTCCACCGATGCCGATCGTTTCTCCTGTGGGGACGGTGAGTTTCCTTTCAATGATCATCAATACCATTACATGTCGTCGTGCTAACAACCATCATTGCAATTGATCTTTTCGTGTAGCATAACTCTCGTGCTGCTTCCCACGAACTTTCTCCCATGTCAACCTCGGCCAACCCGTCCAGTGCTTCTCAGCCACCTAAGCCTCGAGGTCTCCACTCTGGTAAGTTGTCTTCTATTTTGCTTTATTAATGCTTAGTTAGCTTGATTTGCTCACAAAATGGTAAAGTTAGTTCGATTCCCTAAAAATGCTAAGTTAGCTTAATTGGCTCAAAAAATGGTAAAGTTAGCTTAATTACCTCAAAAAATTCTAAAGTGAGCTTAATTTACTGAAAATATGAAAAAGTTGGCTTCATTTGATCAAAATTGCTAAAGTTAGCTTAAATTGCTCAAAAATGGTAAAGTTAGCTTAATTACCTCAAAAAATGCTAAAGTGAGCTTAATTTACTGAAAATATTATAAAGTTGGCTTCATTTGATCAAAATTGCTAAAGTTAGCTTAAATTGCTCACTAAATGCTAAAGTTAGCTTAATTGGCTCAAAAAATGCTAAGTTAGCTTAATTTCCTCAAAATATGCTAAAGTTATCTCAATTTGATTACAATTGCTTATGCTTCTTTATTTCCTCAATAAGAAGAAGAAGAAGAAGAAGAAAGAGAAAAAGAAGAAGAAGAGAAGAAGAAGAGAAGAAGAATAAGAGAAGAACTCTTCTCTTATTCTTCTCTTCTTCTTTCTCTCCTTCTTTCTTCTCTTATTTTTTCTTCTTCTTCCTCTCCTTCTTCTCTTCTTCTTCTTCTTCTTCTTCTTCTTCTTTTTCTTCTAACTTTCTTTTCTTTCATTTTGCAGATTTGCTTCATGGGAGTCATGCATTCATGGAGTGTTGCTTCTTCACTTTTAGTATAGTTGTTTGTTTTGAGACTTGTACTATTTATGTGTTTGAGACTTGTGATGTATGTGTTTGACACTTGTGTGCACTATTTTTATAGATCACTTGGTCTTCATTATGTGTTTGGAGACTATATATAGATCACTTGATGTTAATTATCGTTTGGATCACTTGATGATATGTAATATGTGCTTCTGGTACTGCTAGTACATATGTATATATATCGTATTTTGTCAAATGCAGGGAATTAGAAGAAAACAAACAAAACAGTGGGTTTGTAGCCTCTTTGCCGTCTGCAAGCTGTCCGCAAAGGGCTTTGCCGTCCGCTTGCAGTTGGCAAAGGGTACACGTGGCACCCAGCTGTGCAATCTGGCAACAGCTGGGTGACCATTTGGTCATTATGCCGTCTGCCTTCGGCAAAGGAGAGGACGATGACGTCTGCTGCTGGACGGCAAACATAGGCTAAGAGGGGGAGGGGGAGGGGGAGTGACGTCGTGAACTTGTCGGATGACGTCATCCTGGTTTGCCGTCTGTCAGTAGACGGCAAACCTCGCCGTTAACGGCCTGACGGAGCCGGCTGGCAAAGGTTCGCCGTCACGCCCGCTCTGCCGTATGCTTCGGCAAACGCGCACGGCAAAGTTGTTTGTCGTTCGTCGATTTCCTGCAGAGGGAAAAGCACCTCTTTGCCGAATAAATGGCTGACGGGTGCTTTGCCGTGCGGGGGCAGACGGCGAAGGACTTTGCGGTCCGCCATACAGTGGTTTTCCGTCCGCTAAGGCAGACAGCAAATTGGTGAATTCCAGTAGTGCCTGTTGGAGCTCTTTCGGTGTGCCATTGGGAATAGTTGGTGATGGCTTCTCGCCCCTTGTTGGTTACCCCAAGTGGAAGGTTGAAGATGTAGTGCAACAGCAGTTTTCCCTCGGTGAAGATACCAAGGTTTGTCTCCAGTAGGACTCCAGAGATGATAAGTAGGTGTCAGCGGCGCAACTGACGCGGACCTGCACACAGACACAGATAACTTTGTTCCCAACGAAGTTCAGAGAGGTTGTCAATCTCTCCGGTCTTGTTGTTCACAAAGGATAAAACGCAAGGGATAATGATAGCAATTAAAAGCATTAAAGTAAATATAGCATGGAAAAAGTAATGAGGATATGGACCGGGATACGTGATGTTCACTAGTGATGTCTCTCTCCCAAAAGACGATAAAACTGCTATGCGAGGTAAACAAATTACAGAAGGGCAATTGACAGGATTATGAACGCATCGCAATGCTAACTATGCTACAAAAGAAAGGAAGAGGCTCAAAAGCACGGGCAGTACGCCAAAATAAGTAGACCGAAATCCATCTGCATGTACTACTAATCATCCACCTTGAGATATCTATCCAGAACATCTCGCTGGTATTAAGTTGCGAGCCCCACCCAAATTGTAAACCCAAAGCAACAGACAACTGCATTAAAAAGAACTTTGCGTAAAGTAAACAATCCTTGTAACCGCGGTCACAAGCACCGTTGTTTTCCCCCTTGTGGCAACAGCACATCCCCTAGACTCATGTTTCTGTCACTCAAGCGTGTCATCGGGGGGCATGAACCCACAATCTAGCACAACGTTCCCTCTTGGAGTCACTACCTACTACTTGGCCAAAGCAATAAACAGCAACGGAGAACATGCAAGAATTACTTAGGAACAAAAATATAAGAGACAAAAACCAAATATATTACTCTATCACAATCTGAACATAATCTCATAATCCATCAGATCAAATCAAACTCAACATAGCAACAGCAGAAATATTACAAAGGTGCCTCGATCATGTAGGGCAGCTCACGAGGTCTAAACAATGAAGATCAAAGAGGGGAGGAGAACATCACATAGCTACTGATCACGGACCCGTGGTCCAAGGAAAACTACTCACGAGACATCCGGGGAGCATCCATGGTGGAGAGGAGACTCCCGGAGGTCAATCGTCCCTCCGGCAGGGTGCCGGGAAGAGGTCTTCTGGTGCTCCCTGTAAGGCCCGATATGCGGTACTTTTCCAGATCTAGATGTCTCCATCCAGATCCGGGGACGAAGCACATATCGGTCCCACCGCGACATATGACATAGCCATATGCCCCGGATTTCCAACATGATATCACAACATTACAGATACAAGGATACAACATCTCATACAATCGGCATACAACTGCCTTAAATACAATACAACAGCGGAAGATACATGCCTGAGTACAGACTACAAGCAAATGCCTAATGGCAAAGAGAAAAACTTCGATCCCATAACCACACGGGTCCAGGCCCTCCGCCGGGATCCGCCTAACTAGTCGTCGTCGAGTCTCCACGTGAAACATCGATCACCATACCTGTTGTCGATCAAAACCCTGAAAAGAGTTTGGGGGTAGTATCATGAGTACAGAGGTACTCAGCATGCAACTGTAGTGGTCATCTGACCCAGCAAGGACTTCATCACTCGTCATTCTAGGACAACTAGTAGTTTACGGTAAGGAAGGGGTAAGTGGTGAGGTTGCTGCCGCACTAGCATTTATGAAGTGGCTAACGATCTAGAGAGTAAGGTAAGAAGCCAAGCATTCGAGGAGGAATCGCCTCCAACAAGTCTAGCTATCAACTACTTACGCAAACATAACACCTATCCTATCCTTGTCCTCCTCTTCGCATCCCGACGAAGAAGAAGCAGTCAAGGCACACACACGTTGATCAAGTTATATTAAAATTATCTCAGCTGTTGTTGTCTATGAACAAGGAGTAGGTCTCAAGTCGTCCATAACCGTGGACACGGCTTCTCGAAAAGATTTAACCCTGCAGGGGTGTACCAACTGCCCATTACAAGGCTCCGCAGGCACGCCCATCTCTCTCAGTTGCTACCCAACACAGGCAACCATTTTATGATTTAGTTCCAAGAGATCTGGAACGACAGGTCCCTCTAACTAACAACGCACAAATCCGGGTGCCCCCGGTGAGTCGACACCCAACTCAAAAGCCGGTCGCGCTCTCGAATCGGCCTCTACCATCTGGATGAGGTCGGGTTAGTTGCCCAAACAGATGTGGACAACCCCCTAGCTCCCTGGGGTGGACCAACTAGAGAAACCATGTCTCCGCTGGCCCGGGTTGTTTGAAAACTACTGGCGTACGACCAGCACACACACGTTTCAAAAGGTAAAATCAGCTTGGGCCACCACTAGAAATGCTTGAAGCTAGATAGGTAAGAAAAGGGGACCCCATAAAATCCCACACGCGGTTAGGCACGTTCAGTCTTAAAACCAATACCCGGAACTCGGATCCTAGGTGACTCGAATGGAACAAAGCGTCGGGGCGGGATAGCCTAGACCTTCCATCCTTCGTCGAATATAGTCAACATTAATAATAATCATATCATCAACAACAATATAATAAGGTGATATCCCAAACCAAGGAGTAACAGGGTAACATCGTAACATCCTAAGCATGCATACTAAGCAGGGGCTGAGCAACGAGCAATAGTAACATAGCAGTACAAGGTTTGCTGGGAAGGGACATCGCTGTATCGTCCTGAAAGAGGCTGTAAACATGTGGTAGGATCAAACATCGAACGTAACCTAGACTAGCATGCAAACCGCTGGTTGAAATAGAATGGATCATAAGTAACGTATATTCATTTCCTGCTGATAAGTCGGGTTCCGAAGGTGCAGTTGATCGCAAGCTCGCATCGTCTCCGAGAGGTACCCGTGGAAGCACACAAGAGGGTAAACACTGGAAAGCAATCAACGAGCAACCATCTATTACTACGAGGCAAACACGAGCAAGCATCAACAAGAAGCAACACGAGACATCGCACCTACCGTCGAGAGCGGTTACTAACCATTTAAGTGGAGTACTCGTCACACACGACGATACCGCACGTTTACGGTGGTTCAAGTTTCTTAGCTACAGGTGATCAACCAACGGTTGTTAACATGGCAACTCAAGCAAGCATGGCATAGCACACAAACATGGCAAAGGATAATTATAAGATAAACTATCTATGCTAGTCAATTTAAGTGGGGCACAACCTAAACATGGCATAACACTAAGTGTCGCACGACAATTAAAGTATTTGGTACTGTTCTGTCCTAAACCATATTTTAGATTGGTTAACAACAGCAAACAATAGCATAAACACAAAGTACACGAAAAACTAATCAAGTTACATATAAGGCACACTCCAAATGGAGTTACGGTTAAAAAGATATAAGCAAAACAAGTTACGGGCACAAACTGCCAACATCACGAAGCACACTTTAGAGCAATGCATAAACAGGATGATCAATGCAAACATGCTCACAAAAGATGAATTAAAGTACACGCAATTCTAAGCAACTTTCATTTTGGGGGCACGTTCATCGGAGCTACGGATCAACGGGAAAAAGCAGTACAAAACGGGATCAGCAGCAATAATTTTCCAGACTTAGTGAAATTTTGACATCTACGCAAAAATAAAAATAAACGGAGGGGGGGCCTTGGGCTGCTTCTCACCCAAAAAGGGCCTCGGCCCAGCAGAGGAGGGGGGTGGCCGGCTGGGCTTGGCATGGCCTTCGGCCTGGCTGCCGAGGTGGGCAAGGCTGGGCCGGCCGGCCTGCCACGGCGGCGTCCACGCGGCGAGGCCGAGCGGGCGGCTCCCGTGGCCGACCTCAGGCAGGCACCGGCGGCGGCGCCTGCTAACGCCGGCCAGCAGCCCGATGACAGAGGGGCGGCCTGGCGTCGGCGCTGGACTCCAGGGGGCGGCGGAGGCTGGCGCAGGAGGAGGTCGGGGGTGCGAGGACCTCCAGTGGCCGGCGGCGAGCTCGGGGTTTGCCTCCCATGGCGCCCGGGTCCTATTGAGAGAGAGAGGAGAGGAGAGATGAGATTGGGAGGAGGGAAGGACGAGGAAGAGAGAGAGGGGAAGGAGAGGAGGGTGGCCGGCGGCCAGCTGGCTGCTCGCCGGAAGCGGGCGGCGCGGCGGCCTCGGATGGGGCGCGAAGGTGAGCCCACGGGCACGGTTGCGGGTGAGGAGAGAGGAAGACGCAGGGGCTGACGTGGCACTCATCTGGGCCATCAGATCTCAGATCTGATGGTCCAGATTTGAGGTAGGGCTAGGGTTTCGAAAACTGGGGTGCTATTGGGCAGATCTAGAGCAAAAACAGGGGGGTGGCTGCAAATTGTGGCTAGGGAAACCCTAGAAATGGGGTTGGAGTGTGGTGGTCTTTATATAGCCCCGGTGGCTGGCAGTTTGCAAAAACATCCTCAGTTTTTCTCTCGCGCGCGCGGTGCTCACGTTTCTGACCGCCGGGGGTTCACAGTACCTCCGATTCAGGTAAAACTTCGAACTGCGCGATCAGCGCGTCGAGCCGGAGGCGTTGACCTCGCGCTGGAACCGTTCCGAAAACACTTTCCGGCGCGCTATAAAAATAACCCGTTTAATTATTAAACGGGGTTTTCGTTCCGTTGGTTGCGGCTGGTCTCGTTTAGTTTTCCCGACGGTGATCGGGCGAAACCCGGTGTCGCAAAGGTTGAGTGTCAGGGTGGCAAGGGTCGGTCTCCGTCGGGTACGAGATACGAGGGGGGAAAATAATCGCCGATCGATAAATCGGGGATGCAAACACCGCAAATAAATCAGACAATCAAACAATTCACACCGAAAACAAAAAATTTAATTTTTTCTGAAAACTGGGCTATTACAATACAACACCACCAACAAGGGATCTCGTCCTGAGATCCAGGACGATCCAGGGGAGAGGGGGGAGAGAAATGAGAGACGAGGATCTTCAACACCACCAACAAGGGACTCTGCTCCATGTCGACGTCGAACTTCTGTCGAGATTATTTTCCACAGAGAGACGAAATTGTTGGAATAACGAAAACGTCAGTGACAAGAGGAAGAACGATCGCGAAAACCAGATCAAGGGATAGTGATTTTCGACGCAAGTCGTAAAAACACCGGGCAAAAGGAGGGAGGGCAGAGGACGACTCAGATGATATCCGAAATCGGAGAAGCTAAAGGTACTACAGGAATTCCCAAACCTGAGATCAGAATCGAGACAATATGCTGCAAGCAAGGCATTGTAACGATTCCAAAAATCCACACTCAGCGAGATCCTAAGTTTGAAGGGGATAAGATAAGAATTAAAACACTTACGACACTTGTCCTGACCAGAGCAAGGGTAAGGAGTAAAAAGATTCCTACTCTCCGATAACTAACTTAGTAACTGCAAAATAGTTTTGTCTAGACTCGACTTCGGCCAGAGAGGGGATCCTACGGTCGGTAAGGCTCTGATACCAAGTTGTAAGGCCCGATATGCGGTACTGTTCCAGATCTAGATGTCTCCATCCAGATCCGGGGACGAAGCACATATCGGTCCCACCGCGACATATGACATAGCCATATGCCCCGGATTTCCAACATGATATCACAACATTACAGATATAAGGATAAAACATCTCATACAATCGGCATACAACTGCCTTAAATACAATACAATAGCGGAAGATACATCCTGAGTACAGACTACAAGCAAATGCCTAATGGAAAAGAGAAAACTTCGATCCCATAACCAGACGGGTCCAGGCCCTCCGTCGGGATCCGCCTAACTAGTCGTCGTCGAGTGTCCACGTGAAACGTCGATCACCATACCTGTTGTCGATCAAAACCCTGAAAAGAGTTTGGGGGTAGTATCATGAGTACAGAGGTACTCAGCATCCAACTGTAGTGGTCATCTGACCCAGCAAGGACATCATCACTCGTCATTCTAGGACAACTAGTAGTTTACGGTAAGGAAGGGGTAAGTGGTGAGGTTGCTGCCGCACTAGCATTTATGAAGTGGCTAACGATCTAGAGAGTAAGGTAAGAAGCCAAGCATTCGATGAGGAATCGCCTCCAACAAGTCTTGCTATCAACTACTTACGCAAACATAACACCTATCCTATCCTTGTCCTCCTCTTCGCATCCCGACGAAGAAGAAGCAGTCAAGGCACACACACGTTGATCAAGTTATATTAAAATTATCTCAGCTGTTGTTGTCTATGAACAAGGAGTAGGTCTCAAGTCGTCCATAACGGTGGACACGGCTTATCGAAAAGATTTAACCCTGCAGGGGTGTACCAACTGCCCATTACAAGGCTCCGCACGCACGCCCATCTCTCTCAGTTGCTACCCAACACAGGCAACCATTTTATGATTTAGTTCCAAGAGATCCGGAATGACAGGTCCCTCTAACTAACAACACACAAATCCAGGTGGCCCCTGGTGAGTCGACACCCAACTCAAAAGCCGGCCGCGGTCTCGAATCGGCCTCTACCATCTGGATGAGGTCAGGTTAGTTGCCCAAACAATTGTGGACAACCCCCTAGCTCCCTGGGGTGGACCAACTAGAGAAACCATGTCTCCGCTGGCCCGGGTTGTTTGAAAACTACTGTCGTACGACCAGCACACACACGTTTCAAAAGGTAAAATCAGCTTGGGCCACCACTAGAAATGCTTGAAGCTAGATAGGTAAGAAAAGGGGACCCCATAAAATCCCACACGCGGTTAGGCACGCTCAATCTTAAAACCAATACCCGGAACTCGGATCCTAGGTGACTCGAATGGAACAAAGCGTCGGAGCGGGATAGCCTAGACCTTCCATCCTTCGTCAAATATAGTCAACATTAATAATAATCATATCATCAACAACAATATAATAAGGTGATATCCCAAACCAAGGAGTAACAGGGTAACATCGTAGATCCTAAGCATGCATACTAAGCAAGGGCTGAGCAATGAGCAATAGTAACATAGAAGTACAAGGTTTGCTGGGAAGGGACATGGCTGTATCGGTTTGAAAGAGGTTGTAAACATGTGGTAGGATCAAACATCGAACCTAACCTAGACTAGCATGCAAACCGCTTGTTGAAATAGAATGGATCATAAGTAATGTATAGTCCTTGCGCGCTGATAAGTCGGGTTCCTAAGGTGTAGTTGATCGCAAGCTCGCATCGTCTCCGAGAGGTACCCGCGGAAGCACACAAGAGGGTAAACACTAGAAAGCAATCAACGAGCAACCATCTATTACTACGAGGCAAACACGAGCAAGCATCAACAAGAAGCAACACAAGACATCGCCCCTACCGTCGAGAGAGGTTACTAACCATTTAAGTGGAGTACTCGTCACACACGACGATACCGCACTTTTAAGGTTGTTCAAGTTGCTTAGCTACAGGTGATCAACCAACGGTTGTTAACATGGCAACTCAAGCAAGCATGGCATAGCACAGAAACATGGCAAAGGCGAATTATAAGATAAACTATCTATGCTAGTCACATTTAAGTGCGGCACAACCTAAACATGGCATAACACTAAGTGCCGCATGACAATTAAAGGATTTGGTACTGTTCTGTCCTAAACCATATTTTAGATTGGTTAACAACAGAAAACAATAGCATAAACACAAAGTACACGAAAAACTAATCAAGTTACACATAAGGCACACTCCAAACGGAGTTACGGTTAAAAACATATAAGCAAAACAAGTTACGGGCACAAACTGCCAACATCACGAAGCACACTTTAGAGCAATGCATAAACAGGATGATCAATGCAAACATGCTCACAAAAGACGAAATAAAGTACACGCAATTCTAAGCAACTTTCATTTTGGGGGCACGTTCATCGGAGCTCCAGATCAACGGGAAAAAGCAGTACAAAACGGGATCAGCAGCAATAATTTTCCAGACTTTGTGAAATTTTGACGTCCGCGCAAAAATAAAATAAAAACAGAGGGGGGGGCCTTGGGCTGCTTCTCACCCAAAAAGGGCCTCGGCCCAGCACACGAGGGGGGTGGACGGCTGGGCTTGGCATGGCCTTGGGCCTGGCTGCCGAGGTGGGCCTGGCTGGGCCGGCCGGCCTGCCACGGCGGCGTCCACGCCGGGAGGCCGAGCGGGCGGCTCCCGTGGCCGACCTCAGGCAGGCACCGGCGGCGGCGGCTGCCAACGCCAGCCAGCAGCCCGACGACGGAGGGGCGGCCTGGCGTCGGCGCTGCACTTCAGGGGACGGCGGAGACTGGCGCAGGAGGAGGCCGGGGGCGCGAGGACCTCCAGTGGCCGGCGGCGAGCTTGGGGTTGGCCTCCCATGGCGCCCGGGTCCTGTTGAGAGAGTGAGGAGAGGAGAGATGAGATGCGGAGGAGGGAAGGAGGAGGAAGAGAGAGAGGGGAAGGAGAGGAGGGTGGTCGGCGGCCTGCTGGCTGCTCGCCGGAAGCGGGCGGCGCGGCGGCCTCGGCTGGAGCACGGAGGTGAGCCCACGGTCACGGTTGCGGGTGAGGAGAGAGGAAGACGCAGGGGCTTATGTGGCACTCATCTGGGCCATCAGATCTCAGATCTGATGTTTCAGATTTGAGGTAGGGCTAGGCTTTAGAAAACTTGGGTGCTATTGGGCAGATCTGGAGCAAAAACAGGGGGTGGCTGCAAATTGTGGCTAGGGAAACCCTAGAAATGGGGTGGAAGTGTGGTGGTCTTTATATAGCCCCGGTGGCTGGCAGTTTGCAAAAGCATCCCCGGTTTTTCTCTCGCGCGCGCGATGCTCAAGTTTCTGACCGCCGGGGGTCCGCAGTACCTCCAATTCGGGTAAAACTTCGAACTGCGCGATCAGCACGTCGAGCCGGAGGCGTTGACCTCGCGCTGGAACCGTTCCGAAAACACTTTCCGGCGCGCTATAAAAATAACGTGTTTAATTATTAAAGGGGGTTTTCGTTCCGTTGGCTGCGGCTGGTCTTGTGCGGTTTTCCCGACGGTTATCGGGTGAAACCCGGTGTCGCAAAGGTCGAGTGTCAGGGTGGCAAGGGTCGGTCTCCGTCGGGTACGAGATACGAGGGGGAAAAATAATCGCCGCTCGATAAATCAGACAATCAAACAATTCACACCGAAAAAAAAATTAATTTTTTCTGAAAACTAGACTGTTACACTCCCGATCTCGGAAGCGTGGAGGCGGCGGAAAAGAGGCGAGTTTGCGGAATAGGGTTCTTCTTTGGAGTTTTCCCGTGACGGGGGTTAAATAGGCGAAGGGGGCAGCCAGAGGTGGACTAAGGGCCCCAGGCGCCCCCCTGGCTTGGCCAGGGTTGGGGCCGCGCCGGGTGGCCGCCTGGGCCCCCTGGCTCCACTCTGGCCCCTCCTGGGCTCTTCTCGAAGCTTCCTTTACGCTGATTTTTCCTGTATTTTTCCCGGAATTGTTCTGGCACTTTTTATATGGTGGAAAACTGTAATAGAAAAACAGCAGAAACAAGAACTGGCACTGGGGTGCACTGAGTTAATAGGTTAGTCCAAATATGATCAAAAGTGTATGAAAGTGTATCTAGATCATAGCAATATCACACAAAACATGGATGGAGCAAGCAGAATATATAGATACGTTTTGGACGTATCAACATCCCCAAGCTTAATTCCTGCTCATCCTCGAGTAGGTAAATGATAACAGCATAATTTCTGTGGTGACATCCTAGCAACCATAAAAGAACTTTGAAAAGTAAAGCAATCAAGGTTAGAGATTCAATTCAAGTCATAACATGCAAGAGTCTATATTAGCATTGAAGCAAGTAACAAAAGAACATTAGGTGCAAGAGCTCTCGCTGTCCGTGACTCGAATGTCTCCAAATGGTGTTTGCGTGCAAGAAGGGGGATAGGGAATACGAGAAAAAAGTATTTTTGTGTTGATAACTCAATCTACTAAAGTTTCACACTTGGTCTTCTTTGAAATCTTATCTTGACTCGTCCCCAGACCACTAGCCAGGTACAAGTCAATTTGATCCACTCATGCAATGGATGAGCGTAAGCACGAGAGTTGACACTTAGGGTGGCAAAGAGAGAATATGGTGGAGGAGGAAGACAAAAAGGATGAGAAAGGCTCACATCAATAAGGACAATCATAGGCAAGAGATGCCAAATGATAGATATGATGTGAGGAGTAGGGATTGCCATGCAACGGATGCACATACGAGCTAAGAAGCTCTCCAATGGAACTAGTGGGGGTGCATCTAACTTGGTCGCTCATGAAGACCTAGAGCTCGTTTGAGGAGGCTCATCCTTGGAATATGCAAGCCAAGTTCTATAGTGTGAAGGTCCCCACATAGCTATATGCAAAAAGTGTTGGGATACGAGGCAGAAAACACAAATTTTTCACACCTACGGTACCCGAACCCAAGATCTATGCTATGGCGATGTAAAGTAACGGAGGGAATCGGTGTTCATACCTTTGAAGACCGAAAGAGGGAAACGTTCTAGCGAACGTGGTTGGCGTAGACTCTGATCTACGACCTCCCTGTCGTGTAGAAGACCACCACCGGCGAGGATGACTCCCGGTAAACCTCCAGCGACGAAGTAGCACCACAGGTGTAGTGCCTCGAAGAGATTATACACGTATGGTACAATCGATGTTCCTCCCGGGCCCCGAACCAGGCGAGCAGCGGAAGAAAGACGGCTATGGATCCCAACTCCAGCAGAGCGACGGCCTGCCTTATGGTGGAGAACTCCAATCCTGGTGCAGACTCCTAACAAGGGGAGTCCACTTCCAGAAAGGAGAAGGAGAAAGAAGGAGATTTGGTGTGTTGGAAAAAGGAGGGGTCTACCCCTCCTTATAAAGGCCAAGGGGGGGTGTGATCCTCCTCCCCACCCCCATGTGGGACTAAACCCCCAAGGGGGGGAGTGCGCCGGCCAAGAAGGGGGGATGGGCCCCACCTTTGGTGCCAAGCCCAAGGGGGGGAACCCCCTCCTCCCCTAATGGGCCCCATGGGCCCATATAGCCTTTTCCCATTTTTTAATTTATTTAATATGTTTTAAATATTTAATTCAGATAATTAAATAATAAAAAACATTATTAAAACAATTAAACTTTATTTTGAACTATTCAAAATGTTCGGAAACCATTCCGTCCTCCTCCGGAACTATTCCGGTGATTTCTCCTATTTCACCGATTGATCCCGTAACTGTCCTATGCATCGATTGCCCTTAAGTGTAACACCCTAACGGTCCGGGAAATAGCAGACATGGTGGAGACTCTTCTCGACCAACGACTAGTTAGTTGGACCTGGTTACAATCCTTGACAGCCCCTGCGCTTCCATCGAATGAACTTCGATAGCTTTTGGAAACCGTTAACGATACGACGTAATCCCTTTGTGCTGCGGTACTTTGTTTGTCCGAGATTTGATCGTCGGTATCCTACATACCGTGTTCACATCTCGTTCACAACAAACAAGTTTATTCGTCCATGATCATTGCATCTCTTGTGACCTAGTCACTTGCTTGCAAGCTGTTGATGCAATATCACCGAGTGGGCCCAGAGTACCTGTCCTGTCACAAGGACTGACAAATCCCGCTCTGATCTATTAACATACTCATCAACCATCTATTTCGGAATACCCAAAGTGCACCGTTATAGCCAGCATATTTCAGTCAGGCGGTGGGATACAAATCAAAGTCTCCTCATAGATGACAATTACGTATGATCATTACGGTCTAAGGACTAAGCCATATGTTACAAAGTCATAGCAACGCTGAACTATGTGACTCGATCACATTGCAATACTTTAGGTGGGTGTACGTCCATCACATCATTCCCCTAATGATATGACCTCATTGTCAATGGACTTAAGTGTCGCCATGATCAGGAAAGCTTGATCAATGAATTGCCAAATGAGATAGTTTACCCGAGTTAAACTACGGGCCATGTTTTATACTACACCTGTATTAGTATTTCCAAGTAATACAGTTATGGCACAATATAAAACGTATTATGAACAAAACGGATATGTGACAAATATCTTTATTAATTTGTCTCTAGGGCACATATCCAACAGTCTCCCACTTGCACTAGAGTACAAATTACACTACTTTACATCACGTATGTATCTAACACCAATGCTCTCTCGGTGTTCTTCAAACTTGCCCTGTGGAAGAGGTTTAGTCATCAGGTCTGCTGCGTTCAGATCCATATGTATCTTGTGAATCCTAGTGTGTCCATCCCTGACGTAGTCTCGCGTCACATGGAACTTTCGGAGGATGTGCTTGGCCGTAGAGTGAGTTCTTGGCTCCTTCGCGTTAGCAATGGCACCCGTGTTGTCGCAGCAGATCCCCACGGGGTCAGTGCAACTGGGAAAGACGCCAAGCTCGATCACGAACTTCTTCAGCCACAGCGCCTCGTTTGACGCTTCGCAAGCGGCAATATACTCCGACTCCATTATAGATTGGGCGATGACTGACTGTTTGCCGCTCCTCCAGCTAATAGCGCCACCGTTCAACATGAAAACATATCCCGTCTGAGATTTCGAGTCATCTAGATCTGAGCCGAGGCTTGCGTCAACGTAACCCTTTACGGTGAGCTCCTCATCAACTCCTCCATAAACGAGAAAGAGATCCTTGGTTCTTCTTAAGTACTTAAGGATGTTCTTTACTGATGTCCAGTGAGCCATTCCCGGGTTACTCTGGTAGCGATTAGTCATACTAATGGCCAGCGCTAAATCCGGTCTGGTACATAACATAGCATACATGAGAGAACCTATGGCTGAGGCATAGGGCTTGGAGGACATTTCCTCCTTCTCTTTTGTTGTGGTTGGGCATTGAGTCACGCTTAATTTGACACCTTTTATAACTGGCAAGAGGCCTCTCTTGGAGTTATCCATACTGAACCTTTTCAATATCTTGTCAATATAAGTGTTCTGACTCAAGGCCAACCGTCGATTAGGTCTATCTATATAGATCTTAATCCCCAATATGTACGCAGCTTCACCTAGGTCTTTCATGGAAAATTGTCCATTCAGATATTCCTTTACTTCTTCTAAGAATTTCTTATCGTTCCCTATCAGTAATATGTCATCTACGTATAACACAAGAGCTCCCACTCAGTTTCTTATAGACGCAGAACTCTTCGACGTTTTGGACAAATCCAAAAGCTTTAATGACCTCATCAAATCGAAGATTCCAGCTCCGAGATGCTTGCTTCAACCCATAGATGGACCGTTGAAGCTTGCACACCTTAACAGCATTCCTTGGATCGATAAACCCCTCTGGTTGCATCATATACAACTCTTCCTCAATGTTGCCATTAAGGAACGCAGTTTTCACATCCATCTGCCATATCTCGTAATCATGATAGGTAGCTATTGCTAGTAGGATCCGAATAGACTTGATCATCGCTACAGGAGAGAATGTCTCCTCGTAGTCAACTCCTTGAATTTGTCGGAACCCCTTCGCGACAAGTCGAGCTTTGTAGACAGATACGTTTCCGTCTGCGTCAGTCTTTTTCTTGAAAATCCATTTATTCTCGACGGCCTTGCGGTCCTCGGGAATATCCACCAAAGTCCAAATTTTGTTGGTGTACATGGAGTCTATTTCGGATTTCATGGCTTCTAGCCATTTCTCGGAGTCGGGTCCCTCCATTGCTTCTTTGTAACTCGTAGGTTCATCCGACTCATCAGCCGAGATTGCATTCACAAGCTGTCCGTAAAACTCGTTAGGTTGACGGACTCTTGATGACCTACGGGGCAAAATAGGTTACTCTTCATTCTCATCATGATCATCATGTATGTCATGATCGTTATGAATGTCTTCCTGGCCATTCTCTTCATCTCCCACTGTGTAAGAAGGTTCCAGAACAATTTCTGTTGCCGGTTCTTCCATTTGGAGTGATTGGTAAGTCACTTCATCGAGGTCTATTTTCCTCCCACTCAATTCTTTCGAGAGAAACTCTTTCTCAAGAAAAAGTGTCCAGTCTTAGTGACAAACGTCTTGCCCTCAGATTGGTTGTAGAAGGTGTATCCAACAGTTTCCTTTGGATATCCTACAAAGATGCATTTCTCCGCCTTAGATTCGAGTTTGTCAGGCTGAAGTTTCCTAACATAAGCCTCACAACCCCAAATCTTCAGGTGAGTCAACTTTGGTTTCTTGCCACACCATTTCTCAATTGGCGTTGTCTCTACGGATTTGGATGGTACCCTATTAAGAACGTAAGCGGCAGTTTCTAATGCATACCCCCAAAATGATGTAGGTATGTCGGTATGAGACATCATTGACCGTACACTATACAATAGTGTTTGATTACGTCGCTCAGACACACCGTTTCGCTGAGGTGTTCCAGCTGGCGTAAGTTGTGGTACAATACCACAAGTCTTAAGATGAGTGCAAAACTCGTGACTTAAATACTCGCCTCCTCGATCAGATCGAAGGTGCTTGATTTTCTTCCCGAGTTGATTCTCGACCTCACTCTGAAATTCTTTGAACTTTTCAAAGGTTTCAGACTTGTGTTTCATTAAATAGATATACCCGTATCTACTGAAGTCATCCGTGATGGTCACGAAGTAACGAAAACCATTGCGTGCGGTGACATTCATTGGTCCGCATACATCAGTATGTATGATCCCTAATAAGTCCTCCGCACGCTCCATTGTTCCATTGAATGGAGTCCTTGTCATTTTGCCCATTAGGCATGGTTCACATGTGTCAAGGGATCCAAAATCCAATGACTCCAGAAGTCCATCTTTATGGAGTTCCTCCATGCGCTTTATACCAATATGACCAAGTCGACAATGCCACATCATCATGTGTTCTTCGTTACTAGGCTTTAATCTTTTGGCCTCTATGTTATTGATGTGGGAGTCATGATATTCGAGATCCATTAAGAGTAAACCATTACACACCGGTGCATGAACATAGAATACATTATTCTTATAAATCGAACAACCAGTTGTTTCGGATTTAAAAGAATACTGGTCTCGCATCAAGCAAGAGACACTCACAATGTTCATACTCAATGCGGGTACATAATAGCAATTATTCAAGACAAGAATCAATCCCGAAGGGAGACTAAGACGAAGCGTGCCAATTGACATTAGTTCAACCTTGGCACCGTTCCCAACGCGCATCGTCACTTCATCCTTCCGCAAGAGTCGTTTATTCTACATCCCCTCCTGGGAGTTATAGATGTGAGCAACTGATCCGGTATCAAATATCCAGACGTTGCTCCGAGCACTTGTCAGGAAAACATCAATAACATGTATATCACATATATCCATGTCTCTTCTGGCAACCTTGCCGGCCTTCTTATCTTCTAGGTACTTGGTGCAGCTGTGCTCCTTCTTGATTTCCATCTCAGCAATTTTGAGTATTGTGAACAATTCAGACAGGGTCTCAACTATTCTTTGCATGTTGTACTTCAACACAAAACTCTCATAGCTAGGGGGTAGCGACCGCAACACCCTATCAATCGCCACTTCATCTGGAATCTTAAATTCTAGATCATTTAGGCGTTGAACATAGTCAGACATTTTGACTACATGCTCAGTCATGCTGGTGTGCTCTTCCATCTTTGCAGAGAAGAAAGCTTCACAAACTTCATTTCTCTCAACCTTGGCTTGAGGTGCAAAGACGGTCTTGAGGTCAGTGATTATCTCATAAGCACTGAAGCTCTCGAACCGTTTCTGCAGTTCAGCCTCCATGGCATGGAGCATACCCTTCTTGACAAGGGAGGAATCATCTGACTTAATGAGACAGACTTTCTTCTCAGCCGGAGCAGCGGTAGTTGATGGTGCATCTCCTAATGCGGTCTCAAGTACATAGGACATTTTGAGGGGAACGAGGAGAATCCTCAGGGTGCGGAACCAGGAGGTGAAGTTTGACCCATTAGTTTTCAGTTTATCTTTCTCTAGGAATGATCCTAAGTTGAACGAGGGGTGTGGTGCTGTCATCTACAAGGTTGATTCACAAAGATACATATTTAGACTTTTGTTCATAATGTGGAGTTCAATTACAATTAATTCTAAAACTCCCACTTAGGAAAACATCACTCAATTTTGCTAAGTGATTACACGATCCTAGAACACCATACCTCCCCCGATCGTCATGGCCATCAGTATGTGTTCAAGGTAGGCCATCATGCCAATCACATCATCTATGTGACTCATGCTCGACCTTTCGGTCTCTTGTGTCCCGAGGCCATATCATATACATATGCTAGGCTCGCCATCACACCCTATGTGATTTGTTGTTGTGTCATGCAAGGCCATATCATATACATATGCCAGGCTTGCTACACCCACCTCTTGTGAACGAAAAAATGTTTGACACCCGTGTGACACGTGATGCCTCCATAATGTAGAACTTTCCAGGTGGTGCTCACTAGGGTAAGGACACTATGTTGGTTTTAGTGAGAGATCATCCTATAATGCTACCGTCGTTATATCAAGTATATTAGCAAAACAGGTTGTAAAACTTTAAATCATACAAGCTATGATCCCCCTTCATGCAAAGCAAAGTTAAAACGCCTTTCTACTTTAGCTTGTGCAAGTTTTACGTGGCTGCTAGGGGTTTCGAGAGAGAGAACCGATTTCTATCCTGCGAAAACATTCCACAACACCGTCTCCCATCCGTCTCTATTACACCCCTGTCGGGGCCCTCCGTTGCAAACATATTCGCATCGCTAATGCAGAGAGACAGACACCCCCCCAGCCACTTTATATGGTACAAGCCATATATCAAGCGTGGGACCAGTCTCGCGTAAACGCGTAAGGTCGGTCGGGGGCCGCTTCATCAAACATTGCCGCAATGCTAAATGAGTACACGTGGGAGGGTAACGAATGAAGATTCGATGCCCACATCCTAGATGTGTTCTATCCGTACAATACATCTACGCATAGCCAGCTCATGATACCACTGTTGGGATACGGGGCAGAAAACACAAATTTTTCACACCTACGGTACCCGAACCCAAGATCTATGCTATGGCAATGTAAAGTAACAGAGGGAATCGGTGTTCATACCTTTGAAGACCGAAAGAGGGAAACGTTCTTGCGAACGTGGTTGGCGTAGACTCTGATGTACAACCTCCCTGTCATGTAGAAGACCACCACCGGCGAGGATGACTCCCGGTAAACCTCCAGCGACGAAGTAGCACCACAGGTGTAGTGCCTCGAAGAGATTATACACGTACGGTACAATCGATGTTCCTCCCGGGCCCTGAACCAGGCGAGCAGCGGAAGAAAGACGGCTACGGATCCCAACTCCAGCAGAGCGACGGCCTGCCTTATGGTGGAGAACTCCAATCCTGGTGCAGACTCCTAACAAGGGGAGTCCACTTCCGGAAAGGAGAAGGAGAAAGAAGGAGATTTGGTGTGTTGGAAAAAGGGGGGGTCTACCCCTCCTTATATAGGCCAAGAGGGGGTGTGATCCTCCTCCCCTCCCCCATGTGGGACTAAACCCCCAAGGGGGGGTAGTGCGCCGGCCAAGAGGGGGGATGGGCCCCACCCTTGGCGCCAAGCCCAAGGGGGGGAACACCCTCCTCCCCTAATGGGCCCAATGGGCTCATATAACCTTTTTCCCATTTTTTTAATTTATTTAATATGTTTTAAATATTTAATTCAGATAATTAAATAATAAAAAACATTCTTAAAATAATTAAACTTTATTTTGAACTATTCAAAATGTCCGGAAACCATTCCGTCCTCCTCCGGAACTATTCCGGTGATTTCTCCTATTTCATCGATTGATCCCGTAACTGTCCTATGCATCGATTGCCCTTAAGTGTAACACCCTAACGGTCCGGGAAACAGCAGACATGGTCGATACTCTTCTCATTGACCAATGACTAGTCAGTTGGACCTGGTTACAATCCTTGACAGCCCCTGCGCTTCCATCGAATGAACTTCGATCGCTTTTGGAAACCGTTAACGATACGACGTAATCCCTTTGTGCTGCGGTACTTTGTTTGTCCGAGATTTGATCGTCGGTATCCTACATACCGTGTTCACATCTCGTTCACAACAAACAAGTTTACTCGTCCATGATCATTGCATCTCTTGTGACCTAGTCACTTGCTTGCAAGCTGTTGATGCAATATCACCGAGTGGGCCCAGAGTACCTGTCCTGTCACAAGGACTGACAAATCCCGCTCTGATCTATTAACATACTCATCAACCATCTATTTCGGAATACCCAAAGTGCACCGTTATAGCCAGCATATTTCAGTCAGGCGGTGGGATACAAATCAAAGTCTCCTCATAGATGACAATTACGTATGATCATTACGGTCTAAGGACTAAGCCATATGTTACAAAGTCATAGCAATGCTGAACTATGTGACTCGATCACATTGCAATACTTTAGGTGGGTGTACGTCCATCACATCATTCCCCTAAATATATGACCTCATTGTCAATGGACTTAAGTGTCGCCATGATCAGGAAAGCTTGATCAATCAATTGCCCAATGAGATAGTTTACCCGAGTTAAACTACGGACCATGTTTTATACTACACCTGTATTAGTATTTCCAAGTAATACAGTTATAGCACAGTATAAAACGTATTATGAACAAAACGGATATGTGACAAATATCTTTATTAATTTGTCTCTAGGGCACATATCCAACAAAAAGATCATCTCTATGGAGTACAAGGATATAAAGGGATTACTAGTGTGGATCTCTCAAAAGGATAGTAGTGTTGCCCCTTTCTCTCTTTTTATTTATTTTTCTCTTTTTTCTATGTTTTTGTTTTTTTTGTGGCCTCAATGGATCTTTCTATTTAACTCTCATTTGTCCTCTTTGGTATCTTTTATTGTGTCCACTTTGGGATCTTTTCCTCACTTAAGGGCAATACTCTATTTTACAAGAAGGTAAAGGAGATCTTTCACACTTTACAAGGTACTCAAAATCATAAAGAAGATGTAACTACATGTTGTATGCAATGTATGTCGCTACCAGTGTAGCGGGAACATGTATGACATGAAGATCAAGTCATGAAGAGGTGGAAGTTGCATGGCAATATAACTCGGAAAGGCTATGGAAATGCCTTGATAGGTAGGTATGGTGGCTGTTTTGAGGAAAGATATAAGGAGGCTTATGATGGCAGAGCGTATCATGCCAAGGGTTTGGATGTACCGGCGAAGGTGGACGCCAACTCTCGAAGTGAGAAGAAGGCAATGCACGGCACGGGAGAGGCTAGCAAAATCTGGGAAGGTGGAAGTGTCAACTTTCAATACTTACATTAGTCCGAAGAACTCATGCACTTATTATTGGTAACTCTCAATCTAATAAGGAGGTTCACAAAGAGACAAGTACCCTGAGGAGGAGTGTATGGGGGTTTGGTTATCCTTGCGCATCCTAGACTCATGGTACGTGACTGTTCTCTGATATTCAATCCCTCCAAAGATTAGTGATCCATCTAGTAGCTAGAGTTCTCAACTAGTTTTGTAGGTTTTGAAAATAAACACAGATTTCCAAAAATACGACACCTATCACTAATAGGCTAGAGCTCTTGACACCAAAAGTTCAAATTACTCACAACAATACCTCAAAACTATTGCAAGCTACTACTAGAATTAAATAGGAACTTCAATTACCTACTTCTCAAAACAAGACACAACTCAGTGCAACAACCAACTCTCTTTAACAAGATAAACACGAAAACTAAAAAGAGTTCTAGCAACAAACTAAGCAAAATCCAAGGCTCTTGCTAAAGACAAACTAAGACTAAAACTAAACAAGGCAGTAGCAATGAAAAGATAAAGAACACACAACAGCAAAAAGAGAAGCAGGAAAAATCCTATGATGTGTTCTAAATTTTGAAAGTGGAGCGTGTTTTGTCTCCCACACAAAGTAAGAAGGGATCTAACTTGTTATGAATAGAAAGCAAAGCTAAAGAAAACTAAAAACAAAACCTAAGAGCGAGACGCTCCAAGCATAGCACATAACGCATGAAGTGATAAAAATATAGTGAGACGAAGGACGAACTGATGATTGTTGATGGAGAAGGGGATGCACGGAGGAATCTCCAAGCTTAGACGCTTGAGTCTCCTTGAATATTTATTGGGGATGCGTGGGGGCATCCCCAAGCTTGAGCGCTTGACACTCCTGGATCTTCTTTCATCATCTTCCATCGCACACTTGAAAACTCCCTTCATACATAACTCATCATAAGCTGATTAGAGAGGTTAGTACCCTTAATAAAATAATTTTTCCCCATTGGATATAAAGATATTCTTGAAGATCTACTGTTTATCAAGAGTGCCAAAAAGTTTTTTCAAAGAAAAAGCAAGATTAAGGTTTGCAAAAGTAAGGAGAGACAAAACGTGGCAGAATCTGTGAAAAACAGAACATCAGGTAGTAAATAATTTTTTAGGGGCACTTCTGCAACTCAAATCAAAAAACTCAGAACATATGGAAGTTTCGTAATTGTATAGAGCATACTTTGTAAACATTTCAGCTCAAAAAGATGAACTGGGATTTTTCTGGAATTTTTCTGGTCACGAGGACAGAATCTGTTTTCTGGACAGCATGTCACAACTTTTACTTCCCTTGCCGTAAGAGGCTATAACTTGGCACAAAGCTGAAAAATAAAGATACAATGATGTTGCTACAGTAGTAACAATCATCAAGACACAACAAAAGCAAAAAGAAACACCTAAATTCGTTGCAGGCTGCCTCCCGAAAGCGCTTGTTTAAAGCCATTAGCTAGGCATAATGCAAATGAAGAATCAAGTTTTATCAAGAGAAAGAGAATAACTAGCCCGTGTGACGGACTCAAAAGGTAACTTGATTTTATTTCTAGGGAAGTGTTCCATCCCCTTTTTGAATGGGAATTGGAATTTTATATTCCCCTCTTTCATGTCAATAACCGCACCAACGGTGCGAAGAAAAGGACGTCCCAAAATAATTGGACACAAAGGTTCACACTCTATATCCATAACAATAAATTCAACGGGAACATAGTTGTCATTGACAATGATAAGAACATCGTCGATCTTCCCCAAAGGTTTATTTACGGAAGAATCAACAAGACGAACACCAAAAGAACAAGGCTCAAAAGGCTTCAATTCAAACATATAAAATATTCTTTTGGGCATAACGGAGGTACTAGCTCCAACATCACATAAAGCATAGCAAGAGAAGTTACTTAATTTAATTTTGATGATAGGGTCCCAACCATCATCTAGCTTCCTAGGTATGGAGGCTTCTACTCTAAGATTCTCCTCCCTAGATTTGATGAGAGCATTTGTGATATGCTCCGTGAAGGCAAGATTAAGTGTGCTAGTGTGGGGGTCTCTAGACATTTTGTGTAGCAAGCTAATAACTTCTGAGAGGGTGCAACTATAAAAATCAATATCAATACTATCAAAGGTGGTAGTAGTGTCATCTAGGCTCACTTGTTTGAAACCCTCTATGTTCATAGGAGTTTCTTTTTGTACGGTTGAGGTATTAGCATCACCATTAATAGGTCCAACGGGACTAGGAGTGCATTGGGTGCTAATAGTTTGGGTGTCCTCAACAATTTGGATAGTGGCAACTGCGTGGTGTGTAGGAAGGCTCTTAATTCTATCCTCTTCCTCTTTTTTTCTAGCCCATCTTTCTTTAAGTTTAGCCATCATCCTAATATTTTCATTGATTTGTAACTGGATAGCATTAATAGGAGTGGCCTTATTCTCCTCAAGGGGAGAGGTTCTAATTTTAAGCATCTCAATATCAAGGGCTAAGCTTTCTATCTTCAAAGAGAGATTATCTATTTTAGCTAATTTATCCTCTAATTCATGCTTTCTAATTCAGAAGAGGGGTTCTTGTTGCTAGGGTAGGTGTTGTTGTTCCCATAGTTGGATGGAAACGGTATGGGATTACTAGCAAAATTTCCCCTATAAGCATTGTTGTTGAAGTTGTTTCTAGCAATAAAGTTCACATCTACTTGTTCTTGAGCAACCAAAGAATTTAAAGGGACATCATGAGGATCAATAGACGGTTGCTTCGTAAATAGAGACATAATTAAGTCAACTTTTTCATTGAGGGAGGTAATTTCCTCGACAGAATTTACCTTCCTACCTCTTGGAGCGCGTTCGGTGTGCCATTGGGAATAATTGGTCATCATCTCATCGAGAAGCTTCGTGGCTGCACCAAGTGTATTTGACATAAAGGTTCCTCCCGCGGCCGAATCTAACAGGTTCCGCGAGGTAAAGTTCAAGCCTGCATAAAAAGTCTGGATAACCATCCAGGTAGTCAAACCATGTGTAGGGCATTTCTTAACAAGAGATTTCATTCGTTCCCAAGCTTGGGCAACGTGTTCATTATCCAATTGCTTAAAATTCATAATGTTACTCCTCAAATGGATAATTTTAGCACGAGGGTAGTACTTCCCTATAAAAGCATCTTTGCACTTATCCCAAGAATCTATGCTATTTCTAGGCAAAGATTGAAACCAGATTTTAGCATCTCCCCTTAAAGAGAAAGGAAAGAGCTTGAGCTTAAAAACATCACCTTCTACTTCTTTATACTTTTTCATATCACATAATTCAAAAAAATTATTCAAGTGTAAAGCAGCATCATCTCCAGCACCAGAGAATTGATCTCTCATAACAAGGTTTAACAAAGCAGGTTTAATTTCATAAGAGGTAGTTGAAGTGGCAGGTGTGGCAATGGGAGTGCAGATAAAGTCTTGGTTGTTGTGACTAGTGAAGTCACACAACTTGGTGTTTTCAGTGGAACCCATAGTAGCAGAAAGTGTGGCAGATTTTTTTGTAATTTTTGATAAAAGACACAGATAAAAACTGAAAGATAAACTAACAAGACTAAAAAACAAAGGTAAAGGGTAGTGTGCAACTCCCCTATCTTAGCACTCGGAGTCCCCGGCAACGGCGCCAGAAAACTTGCTTGATGGCTTCTCGCCCTTCGTTGGTTACCCCAAGTGGAAGGTTTTAGATGTAGTGCAGCAGCAGTTTTCCCTCGGTGAAGATACCAAGGTTTGTCTCCAGTAGGACTCCAGAGATGATAAGTAGGTGTCAGCGGCGCAACTGACGCGGACCTTCACACAGACACAGATAACTTTGTTCCCAACGAAGTTCAGAGAGGTTGTCAATCTCTCCAGTCTTGTTGTTCACAAAGGATAAAACGCAAGGGATAATGTGTTGGGAAATGCAGTAGAAAAGAAAAAAATTGGTGCCTACGAATCAAGAACCCAAGATCATCCAAGAAGATTGCATACACGGTTTTAGGTCATGGCTCACCAAACGATGTAGCGGAAGTAGAGTTGGTGTAGCTCGTTGAAGTAGACATTGCGATCGTCCCACAAACAATCCCTCGATCAAGATCACCGAGGAAGAAGAAGCACCTCGATCCGTCCCACGCACAAGTCCCTCGATCAAGTCCCTCGAACAAGATCTCCGAGGAAGAAGAAGCTCCTCGGAGAAGGACCAAAGATATGATCCCTCTATTAGTATCCACACGTTCCGTAGCAGCAATCCAGCAGCGCTCCACCATCCAGAGAAGAACGCCACCGAGAAAACTAGAGGGAGAAAACCCTAACGGATTCCGATCTAGAACAGCGTCTAAACCGGGGTCTAAAAGTGGAGCAACGGGGTTTAGAGGAGGGAGGGTGGCGCATAGGCCTTGGGGACAAGTTGTATTGTGCCCCCCACCCCTCCCCCACATTATATAGGTGGCCAAGAGGCCCCTTGGCCGGCCAAGGGAGGAGTGGAGTCCCTATGGGACTCCTACTCCCAAAGGGAGTCCTTCCCATCGGGGAATCCTACTCCAAAGTGGATTGCAATCCTACTTGGAGTAGGATTTCTCCCTTATGGCGCCCCCACCCCATGGCCTACTTGGGAAGCCTAGGTGGCTTGCCCTCCAAGGCTAGGGGCGTGGGGTAGTGAGTGGTACTGCCCGGAAACTTCCGGAACCTTCCAGAAGCTTCCAGGACCTTCCAGGACCTTCCGGGATCGTTTCGGGATATTCCAGAACCTTCTGGAGCACTTCCAGGACCTTGCGGGACCGTTCTTGGACGTTCCGGAACCATCTAGATAGTTTCCAAGACCATCCGAGTTACAGTTTAAGCTACCCGACGACCGCGAAGGTTGTCGGGACGCCCAGCGATTATCCGGAAACTATTCCGGTTGATCTAGGACTTCCCCGGTACCATTCTCATATGTTCCGGAACCATCTGAGACTACTCCAGAGTGATCCGGACATATCCTTAAATACCCAGAACTACTTCTGGTGTCCTTATGAACTATTCCATAAATCCCCGGAACTACTTCCGGTACCCGTATGAACTATTCTGCTTTGCTTCCACTAAACCTTCTACCATTCCAGCATTCTAGTAGACTACTGCTCGTTAAGTGTGTGACCCAATAGGTTCGGTATAAAGCGGACATGACTCAGAACATCTTCCGGACATAGGTCAACAGCCTTTTGTCAATAGCCAATAATCAACAGCGGAGCCATGGACACCCATGTTGACTCCCACACATACACGAAGAAACTTCGAGTGAACCATTATGTTTATTCATGTACCATTCCCTTTGCTTCGTGATATATGACAAAGTTAGAGGAGAGAAGTTTGGCACCCATGTGTAACAACTTCTTGAACACAAGCCACTCGTTATCCTCTTTGCTCGTTTATCCATTTTTTCGTTATCGTATTCCGGTATCCCCGTGACTGAATCACAATGCGTCTGGCCAGACTATAATGGATACCGTCATACCGAGTGGGCCCAAAGTCAATATCTCTTCATCGTGAAGGAGAAAATCCCATTCTTGAACTATCACAGTCACTAGCCACACCATCTGACATACCCAGAACTTATTTTACTACTTCCCATTTACGGGAGGATTCATCTAAGAACCAAAGCATGTCTTCCTGTGTGAAGTAACTCGATACTCTCATGGTCTTAGGAATTACGTATATGATAACATTTTATGATATGACTTATAACGTTGTTACGATGTGATCTCTAAGTATATCATTCAATAATGGGGTTGGTTCAACATCATTGTTCTGCTAACAATATGTTCCCAGTGCTACTCACATCCTTGTTACAAGAACAATGTCCATGATTAAGAAAACGTAATCATCAGTTAGCACATGAGCTGGTCTTAGAGGCTAAACCAGGAACTCTTGGTGTTTACATTTCCACACATGCAAGTGAGTTTTCTTCTGAATCTCATAGTCAGGGTCATTGCAATTATAGCACAAAAATATAAACATTAATTACGAACGTGGAAATATATATAATAACATTTTATTATTGCCTCTAGGGCATATTTCCAATAGTCTCCCACTTGCACTAGAGTCAATAATATTATCTGTGCTTGAGCATTTTACACCTATGGCATACCGGTGTAATACATGCTTCCTTTGTGGTATAGACTTCATCATCGGATCTGATGTTTCAGGCCCGTTTGTATCTTGCATATCTTCGCGTTTTCACGCTATCATAAAATTCACTAATTTTATTAGTTTAGCTTTGTATATGTTGGAATCATTTGAAAGGACCTTGGTTCCTTTAGAATAAGTCATGAAATCATTCGTCAATGTTCCATGAGCTTCAAGCATCTAGGAAACCATACCATGTTCATAAATGAATTTATGATTCAAAATACCCTCCTTGTTACTTCTTTAAGCAACAATATACTTAGCCTCTGTTATAGAATTCGCCACAGTATCGAACTTGACATAGTTCCTCCATACTGTGCCACCCTTACGTGTGAAACACATAATCCCAATTAAAATCGAAAATCGATCGGAGTAAGTATGAAGACTGAATTGGTGTAACTGTTTACATCAAAATTCAGCTGGTGTAACTTGTTACAACGAGCTCTTCATTATCTCCATTTTCCGAGAAACATATCTTATCTATCATAAGTTTAACTTTTCACTGTTTGTCCAATGATCAACATATTGATAACTTTGGTATCTTGCTCACAACCTTTTGGAGCGTTGGACATATCTGGTCGTTTTACATATTATGGTGTACATGATTAATCCAAACACACAGGTGAGTGGAATTCAATTCACGTGTTTTTGCTTACTTGTGTTCATCAACACTGATTTCTACAAACAACTTTTCATCAAAACTTCGGCAAGAACATTTTTCTTGGCATTTCATACTAAACTACTTTAGTATCATGTCAATATGTAATGTTGACTTTAGCATGATCAGGCACTTACTATCTTCATAGATCACTGTGCTCAATACTAATGCTATATCAGCCCAAGTTCTTCAACTGAAAACTATTTCCAACGAAGTCCTTAATCGTGTCAAGAAATTTACATCATTTCTAATCAACAATATGTCATCTACATAAGGTTTTAGAAATATCATTCAGCTCCCACTTACTTTCTTGAATATTCAAGCATCTTCGTTATTCCTGATGACAACAAACTCTTTTGGCAATTTCATCATAACAAAAATTCCAACTCCATTGTGCTAGCTTCAGTCCATCACTAGACATCCAAGGCTTGCATCTATTTTAGCATCCTTTGAATCGACAAAACATTCCGGTCGTATCACATATACGTCCTTTGTTATTTTTCCGTGTAGGAACGTTGTTTTGACGTTCATTCTACCATATCCTATAAATGAGATATGTAGTAATTGCTAATATAACCCGAACTGACTAAAGCATCTCTACGGTCGAAACTATTTCGCCGTAGTCAACCTTTGAACTTGCTAGAAAACAATTTTCCAACGAGTTGAGCTTGATGGATAAAACAATTTCATCCGAATCAATTATAGATCCATATATATATATATTCTTCAGAATTTTAGTCTTTCGGAGGGTCTACCAAGTTCAAAACTTGACTTACTTCCATGGATACTATCTCGGATTATTTGGCATTTAGCCAAATCCCGGAGTCAGGGCCCATCAACGCTTCTTTGTATATCACAGGTTTATCATTGTCGAACAACAATATCTCGTTTTACATATCATGAATGTTTGTACGAGTTTTATCTAACCTGTGTGGTTCAGGTGCGCACTTATTTGAAGATTCAACAATCTTTAACAAGTTGCACTGTCCTCCCATTCACTATTTTGCAAGAAACCATTTTCTTCAAAACACATTGTTCTTAACAACAAACAGTTTTTCTTTTGTGTAGTGATAGAGGAATACCAAACCTTTTGGAATAACCTTCACAAAGTAGCACTTATCTGATTTGGTGTTTTGAGTATGTCAAACATATGTCTCATACACCCAAATTTTAAGAAAAGACAATATGGTTTTATCATTTCCATATCATATCTAATATGGTGTCATTTCAACAGATTTGATGGTGCTCTTTTCAGTGTAAAAGCTGTAGTCTCTAACGCATAACTTTAATAAGTATAATGGCAAATTGATAAACGTCATATTTGATCTTACCGTGTCATACATGGCTTGATTACATCTCTTGAACATTTTACTCATAGTGATGTTCCAGGAGACGCAAGTTATGACACTTCTTCACAACTCATCAGATGTTCGCTAAACTTCTAACTCAAATATTACTTTCTACAATCTAATTTGCAGAAGTTTTATTTTCTTGTTACAATGAATTTCTATTTCACTCTAAAATTCCTTGAACATTTCAAAGATTTCAGACGTATGTCTCTATTGAACAGATATCCACATATCTACTTCAACTCATGAGTGAAGATAGGGAATCCACTGCACACAACTACATTTATTTGACTACACACATCATCATGTATGATTACCAATGGTTTAGTTGCCCGTTCATGTATGGCCTATCAACAGTGTTTTAGTCACATTACTTCGAGACAAAGATCGCAAGCGTCAAGTGATTCCTAATCATATGACTCGAAAGTCCATCACTTATGGAAATTCTTCATGCATGTTATGTCACTTGTGATAAACGGCAGTGCCACATCTATGTGGTATTTCTCTCAGTCTTGCGACGTTTAGCGTCAGTGTTATGGATGTTTAGTATTATTATCAAGATTCATAACATACAACCTATTCATAATGGAAGTATGGCCTTTACGTTATTCATAGCTTTGAACAACTCTCTTGCAACAAACATGATTCAAAATGATGTTTTGCAACAAGGCTAAAGTGTAGTAACAATTTACTCAACTCTAAAATGAATTATGGAGATAATCATAGAGTCAACACAAGGTATAGTAAACCTTTTACCCTGTTCCCGAGCGTGTCAAAGACTCATCATTAGCTAGTCATAAAGGCCATAGTATTTCTTTCATCGAGTTGCAACAATATGCAATCGATGTGATATTCCGGTGATCAACAGTTTAATCACAACATACAGAATCAACAATTAACTGCTTAATCATGATTCCCAAGAATTACATCTCTTGACCAGCAATGAATTCATCTATAACTTCGTATGACTTTCATTTCTGAGCTGGATATTCCAGTCTTCTTTCGTTTTGCCTTTATACGTATCATAGTTCTATTTCCAATGTCACTCCTACTCACAGAAGATCACACATGATCAAGGGTGGCGCATGCCATGGACTTTCCGGCGTGTAAGTCTTACTAACACCCTATGGAACTTCCTTTCCCTTAATCCTCATCATCATATGATCAGTGTTCTTCTGGATCCCACACTTATCAGTTTCGTTAAGAGCACAGTGAATATTTTCACTAATGCTTACAATCATACATTGTACTAGATATCTTATATCCAACATTAATTGTCTTACCACTGAAAACAATTTTTCAGTTCCATGAATATAACATAACTATCCCAAACTTTTCGAAGTTCGGGTTTCATGGTGGTGAAGACAATGCACTTAGCTGTGGTGGAATTCTAGCATTTTGGATTATGGACGTAAGTCACATCATCCATAGCATCAGCGGGAGAGCATCAAAAATTTGCGATAGGACATGGTCCTTCTCGGCACTATTGAGGATAGTCCTCACAATACGGTACCAATCGTAAAGTTTTTACCAGATAATACAGTTAATCAAAATCAATTGGGAAGGTGGTAACGCGAGTCATTATTCTACAACGATAATGCAAATACTAAGACTTTGTTCATAATTAAGTTGCACTTGTGATTAATCAATTTAATTACTAAGTTCGCTCCCACTCATATCAATATCTCTCATAATTGATGCTGGAGTGATTCAAGATCCAACCCAATCGTCCGCCATTGATGTGACATCACTGATGACTTAGACTGGACCGGTAGGCCAACTTGCCAATCACGCCAAAGGTGATTCTTGTTCATGTTTCGATGGGCGTGTTCCAGTAGCAAACTTTTATCCAAACCGTCAAGACAACCAAGTGTAATTGCAGTGTGTTCTTAACACACCTTCCTTTTATGCGTCACACCGTGTGCACCCATGTGACATGACCTGCTCCGGTGTGAAACATAGTATAGACGGTGCTAGAGTTGGAAGAACACTATCAACTTGATATTGTTTTGCGAGAGATCACCCTAATAAAATACGACTACCGCACATCAAACAAGGGTGCATCAAAGGGATAAACATCACAGGCAGTTCATAAAATTATGTGATATAGTATAGCCCTTTGCTTCGTGAAGTCTTCATTGTCTTCACGTCGTCGTGGTTGAAGTCACCGTGTCCACCAACTGTGTCCTTGGCACCGGGAACATCCCCACGGCTTCCGGCATGTGCATCGGGGTCCACCTCCGCATCGTAGATCATCACCTTACATCTATCTATTTCTTTGCCTCGAGCTAATAAACAGTTCTGGCACGCAGGCCATAATTAAGTGACAATCATATGACTCCGGTCATCATGCCGTACCACAAGCCAAACTTCGTTCAACGCGTGACCCCCGTGTGGATTTGAGTTCATAAAATCCACAAGCCCCTCCATGTTAAATCTTTTATTGCGAGATTAAGATGAGATCCAAGGAGTTTGATGTAGAACATGATCAAGGCAACCAGCATACTGAAAGCAGCATAGAGGGATCGATGGAAAACTCAATCCTTGTAGCAAAACCTCAACTTGCCATCAAGCATAGAAAAAAATCACATGACAGGGAAGCAACAAGAAAATCAATGCCTCATATCACACATATGATCTAGACCTAAACATGAATCTAATCAAGGATTGATCATGATACCACTGTTGGGAAACGCAGTAGAAAACAAAAAATTTCGTGCCTACGAATCAAGAACCCAAGATCATCCAAGAAGATTGCATACAAGGTTTTAGGTCATGGCTCACCAACCGATGTAGCGGAAGTAGAGTTGGTGTAGCTCGTTGAAGTAGATATTGCGGATCGTCCCACAAATAGTCCCTCGATCAAGATCACCGAGGAAGAAGAAGCACCTCGATCCGTCCCACGCACAAGTCCCTCGATCAAGTCCCTCGAACAAGATCTCCGAGGAAGAAGAAGCTCCTCGGAGAAGGACCAATGATATGATCCCTCTATTAGTATCCACACGTTCCGTAGCAGCAATCCAGCAGCGCTCCGCCGTCCAGAGAAGAATGCCACCGAGAAAACTAGAGGGAGAAAACCCTAACGGATTCCGATCTAGAACAGCGTCTAAACCGGGGTCTAAAAGTGGAGCAACGGGGTTTAGAGGAGGGAGGGTGGCGCATAGGCCTTGGGGACAAGTTGTATTGTGCCCCCCACCCCTCCACCACATTATATAGGTGGCCAAGAGGCCCCTTGGCCGGCCACGGGAGGTGTAGAGTCCCTATGGGACTCCTACTCCCAAAGGGAGTCCTTCCCATCGGGGAATCCTACTCCAAAGTGGATTGCAATCCTACTTGGAGTAGGATTGCTCCCTTATGGCGCATCCCACCCCAAGGCTGATTTGGGAAGCCTAGGTGGCTTGCCCCCCAAGGATAGGGGCGTGGGTTAGTGAGTGGTACTGCCCTGAAACTTCCGGAACCTTCCAGAAGCTTCCAGGACCTTCCGGGATCGTTTCGGGACATTCCGGAACCTTCTGGAGCACTTCCAGGACCTTGCGGGACCGTTCTCGGACGTTCCGGAACCATCTAGATAGTTTCCAAGACCATCCGAGTTACAGTTTAAGCTACCCGATGACCGCGAAGGTTGTCGGGACGCCCAGCGATTATCCGAAAACTATTCCGGTTGATCCAGGACTTCCCCGGTACCATTCTCATATGTTCCGGAACCACCTGAGACTACTCCAGAGTGATCCGGACATATCATTAAATACCCAGAACTACTTCTGGTGTCCTTATGAACTATTCAATAAATCCCCGGAACTACTTCCGGTACTCGTATGAACTATTCTGCTTTGCTTTCACTAGACTTTCTACCATTCCAGCATTCTAACAGACTACTGCTCGTTAAGCGTGTGACCCAATAGGTTCGGTATAAAGCGGACATGACTCAGAACATCTTCCGGACATAGGTCAACAGCCTTTTGTCAATAGCCAATAATCAACAGCGGAGCCATGGACACCCATGTTGACTCCCACACAAACACGAAGAAACTTCGAGTGAACCATTATGTTTATTCATGTACCATTCCCTTTGCTTCGTGATATATGACAAAGTTAGAGGAGAGATGTTTGGCACCCATGTGTAACAACTTCTTGAACACAAGCCACTCGTTATCCTCTTTGCTCGTTTGTCCATTTTTTCGTTATCGTATTCCGGTATCCCCGTGACTGAATCACAATGCGTCTGGCCAGACTATAATGGATACCGTCATACCGAGTGGGCCCAAAGTCAATATCTCTTCATCGTGAAGGAGAAAATCCCATTCTTGAACTATCACAGTCACTAGCCACACCATCTGACATACCCAGAACTTATTTTACTACTTTCCATTTACGGGAGGATTCATCTAAGAACCAAAGCATGTCTTCCTGTCTGAAGTAACTCGATACTCTCATGGTCTAAGGAATTACGTATATGATAACATTTTATGATATGACTTATAACATTGTTACGATGTGATCTCTAAGTATATCATTCAATACTGGGGTCGGTTCAACATCATTGTTCTGCTAACAATATGTTCCCATTGCTACTCACATCCTTGTTACAAGAACAATGTCCATGATTAAGAAAACGTAATCATCAGTTAGCACATGAGCTGGTCTTAGAGGCTAAAGCAGGAACTCTTGGTGTTTACATTTCCACACATGCAAGTGAGTTTTCTTCTGAATCTCATAGTCAGGGTCATTGCAATTATAGCACAGAAATATAAACATTAATTACGAACGTGGAAATATATATAATAACATTTTATTATTGCCTCTAGGGCATATTTCCAACATAATGATAGCAAGTAAAAGCAGTAAAGTAAATATAGCGTTGAAAAAATAATGAGGATATGGACCGGGATACGTGATGTTCACTAGTGATGTCTCTCTCCCAAAAGACGATAAAACTTCTATGCGAGGTAAACAAATTACAGAAGGGCAATTGACAGGATTATGAACGCACCGCAATGCTAACTATGCTACAAAAGAAAGGAAGAGGCTCAAAAGCACGGGCAGTACGCCAAAATAAGTAGAACGAAATCCATCTACATCTACTACTAATCATCCACCTTGAGATATCTATCCAGAACATCTCGCTGGTATTAAGTTGCGAGCCCCACCCAAAGTGTAAACCCAAAGCAACAGACAACTGCATTAAAAAGAACTTTGCGTAAAGTAAACAATCCTTGTAACCGCGGTCACAAGCACCGTTGTTTTCCCCCTTGTGGCAACAGCACATCCCCTAGACTCATGTTTCTGTCACTCAAGCGTGTCATCGGGGGGCATGAACCCACAATCTAGCACAACGTTTCCTCTCGGAGTCACTACCTACTACTCGGCCAAAGCAATAAACAGCAACAGAGAACATGCAAGAATTACTTAGGAAAAAAAATATAAGAGATAAAAACCAAATATATTACTCTATCACAATCTGAACATAATCTCATAATCCATCAGGTCCCATCAAACTCAACATAGCAACAGCAGAAATATTACAAAGGTGCCTCGATCATGTAGGGCAGCTCACGAGGTCTAAACAATGAAGATCAAAGAGGGGAGGAGAACATCACATAGCTACTTATCACGGACCCATGGTCCAAGGAAAACTACTCACGAGACATCCGGGGAGCATCCATGGTGGAGAGGAGACTCCCGGAGGTCAATCCTCCCTCAGGCAGGGTCCCGGGAAGAGGTCTCCTGGTGCTCCCGATCTCGGAAGCGCGGCGGCGGCAGAACAGAGGTGAGTTTGCGGAATAGGGTTCTTCTTTGGACTTTTCCCATGACGGGGGATAAACAGGCGAAGGGGGGCAGCCAGAGGTGGACCAGGGGCCCCAGGCGCCCCCCTGGCGCGGCCAGGGGTGGGGCCGCCTGGGCCCCCTGCTCCCCTCTGGCCCCTCCCGGGCTCTTCTCGAAGCTTCCTGTATGCTGATTTTTCCTGTATTTTTCCTGGAATTTTTCTGGCACTTTTTATATGGGGGAAACTGAAATAAAAAAACAGCAGAAAACAAGAACTGCACTGGGGTGCACTGAGTTAATAGGTTAGTCCAAATATGATCAAAAGTGTATGAAAGTGTATCTAGATCATAGCAATATCACACAAAACATGCATGGAGCAAGCAGAAATTATAGATACATTTTGGACGTATTAGGTTGTTGTCATCTCATCGAGTAGTTTAGTGGCAGCACCAAGCATTGTTGACATAAAGGTTCCTCCCGCGGCCGAGTCTAGCAAGTTCCGCGAGGTAAAGTTCAAGCCTGCATAAAAAGTTTGGATAACCATCCAAGTAGTCAAACCATGCGTAGAACAATTCTTAACAAGAGATTTCATGTGATCCCAAGCTTGGGCAACGTGCTCATTATCCAATTGCTTAAAATTCAGAATATTACTCCTGAATTGGATAATCTTAGCTGGGGGGTAGTACTTCCCAATAAAAGCATCCTTGTAGTTATCCCAAGAATATATGCTATTCCTAGGCAAGGATTGAAACCAGATTTTAGCTCCTCCTCTCAAGGAGAAAGGAAAAAGCTTAAGCTTAACGATATCACCATCTACTTCTTTGTACTTTTGCATATCACATAGCTCAAAAAAATTATTTAAGTGCAAAGCAGCATCATCTCCGGCACCGGAGAATTGATCTTTCATAACAAGGTTCATCAAAGTAGGTTTAATCTCATAAGAAGGTGCTGAAGTGGCAGGTGGAGCAATAGGAGTGCAGATAAAGTCATTCTTGTTATGACTAGTGAAGTCGCACAACTTGGTGTTCTCGGAGGAACCCATAACAGCAGCAAGCAAGGTAACTATTTTTTTGATTTTTGGTAAAGGAAACTAAAGCAAAAACTGAAAGGTAAACTAACAAGACTAAAAAGCAAAGATAAAAGATAGTGTGCAACTCCTCTATCTTGAAGAGTGGAGTCCCCGGCAACGGCACCAGAAATTAGCTTTCATGGCTTCTCGCCCCTCGTTGGTTACCCAAAGTGGAAGGTTTAGATGTAGACAACAGCAAATTTCCCTCGGTGAAGATACCAAGGTTTGTCTCCAATAGGACTCCGACAACGACAGGAAGGTGACAACGGCGCCAGCAATTAGGCGGTCCGCATGGACCTGCACACACAACAGATAACTTTGCTCCCAACGAGTTCAGAGAGGTTGTCAATCCCTCCGGCCTTGTTGTTTACAAAGGATCAAACGCACAGGATAATAATGATACCGATAGTAACAGAAAAGGAAATTAAGCACAAAATAAATAGTGGGTGTAAACAGTGTTGGAAATATGGACCGGGGTCCCATGATGTTCACTAGTGATGTCTCTCTCCCAAAAGACGATAAAATAGCCATGCGAGGTAAAAAAATTACAGCTTGGAAATTGACATGATTATGTGCGCAAACCAATGCTAACTATGCTATAAAGAAAGGAAGAGGCTCAAAAGCATGGGCGGTACGCCAAGAAGAGTAGACCGAAATCCATCTGCATCTACCTACTAATCATCCACCTTGAGATATCTATCCATAACATCTCGCTGGTATTAAGTTGTGAATCCCACCCAAAGTGTAAACTCAAAGCAACAGACAACTGCATTAAAGAACTTTGCGTAAAGTAAGCAATCCTTGCACCCGCAAGTACACGCACCGTTGTTTTCTCCCTTGTGGCAACAGCACATCCCCTAGACTCATGTTTCTGTCACTCAAGCTAGTCATCAGGGGGCATCAACCCACAATCATGCATAACGCTCCCTCTTGGAGTCACTACCTACTACTTGGCCAAAGCAATAAACAGCAATAGAGAACATGCAAGAATTACTCAAGAGGAGAATCAAATATATTACTCAAACAAAATCTGAACATAGTCTCATAATCCATCAGATCCCAGCAAACTCAGCATAGCAAAAGCAGAAAGATTACATATGTGCCTCGATCATGTAGGGCAGCTCACGAGGTCTAAACCATGAAGAACAAAGAGGGGAGGAGAACATCACATGGCTACTGATCATGGACCCATGGTCCAAGGTGGACTACTCACGGTTCATCCGGGAAGCATCCATGGTGGTGGAGAAGCTCCCGGAGGTGGTTCCTCCCTCCGGCAAGGTGCCAGGAAGAGGGCTCCTGGTGCTCCCGATATTGGAAGCGCGGCAGCGGCAGAACAGAGGAGAGACCGCGAAAAAGGGTTCTGTCTTTGAGGGTTTCGGGACGAGAGGGATATATAGGCGAAGGGGGGCAGACAGAGGTGGACTAGGGGCCCCAGGCGCCCCCTGGCGCGGCCTAGGGGGTGGCCGCGCCCGGTGGCTGCATGGGCCACCCCTGGCTCCCCTCTGGCCCCACTTGGGCTCTTCCCGAAGCTTCCTGTATGCTGATTTTTCCTATATTTTTCCTGGAATTTTTCTGGCACTTTAAGTAACGAGAAAACCTGAAATACAAAAACAGCAGAAAACAGGAACTGGCACTGGGGTGCACTGAATTAATAGGTTAGTCCAAATATGATCAAAAGTGTATGGAAGTGCATCAATATCATAGCAATATCACACAAAAGATGCATGGAGCAAGCAGAAATTATAGATACGTTTTGGACGTATCAGCGCCCCACCGTCGCGCTCTTCGTTCACCAAGGACCCGCCGCCGTGTAACATCCCGAGATCTTAACATTGTCATTAAGATAATTGATTTCCTAGTCAACATAATCATCCTCCTTAAAAATTTGCATTAGGGGAGAATTCAACTCCAACTAAAATTTGCAAATGCTAGTAAAGATAAAACTTTTATATGATGATTAAACAGAAGTGTCCATAACCTTGCACATAACCCATAGGCAATTATAGAATTTAAATCAATATTTAGGAGTTATTAAATTTCCCTCGATTTTTATTAAACAAGTGGAAATTATAATTGAACTAAAAATTGTGCAATCATTTTGTTAAATGTATAATAATCAGTAGGTCATAATAAAATAAAAATGGGTATTTAATATAATATTTAGATATTATAGACAATTCAAAAAGTATCTAAAACTGTCCAAAATAATCATTTGTTGTTTATATAAAATTCAAAATAATTTGTATAAGTCTCAAACTTTTTGTAGCAGGATATTATGGTGTAATAGGAATATTCGGACATGTGGCACATTTTACCAAATTGATTTGCTAGCCAGTTGAAGTTAAAACTATGGTGAGGGCACAACAGAAATCAGAAAAATGAAAAGGGGTTATCCATCGCCTAGGACCATCCCTCAACCGGCCCAACCCCTTTTCCCTTTGTCTTCTTCCTCCCCTCTCTTGTTCATCACGTGCATCTGTGTCGACACGAACGCAGCACGCCGATCCCCCCTCCATGTCTCCTCTCGCTGCACGACAACGAGGCAACGAGGAGGATAAGAACACCCAGCCCCCCTTTTCTCCCTCGCTGGAACCCTAACCCCCCATTTTTTTCTCTATTCCCTTCCCCACACCCCGTTGTTGTTCCTCGCACCTTGGTTTTCGCCTACATTGCCATGGCTAGTCGGGGCTAAGGCCAAGGACCTCGCCACGCCTCTTCCTCGAGCCAGAAAAATCCACCGCCGACCTCTACTACCAATGCACCGGCGAACGCGAGCAGGGAGGCCACCGCATGCCGCCCATGAGCTGCCACTGCATCCGGCAATGTCACGCCCGATTCGCCGCTGATACTTCCCAAACGTATTTGCTCCATGCATATTTTGTGTCATATTCCTATGATCTAGATACACTTTCATACACTTTTGATCATATTTGGACTAACTTATTAACTCAGTGCACCACAGTGCCAGTGCCAGTTCATGTTTTCTGCTGTTTTTTTATTCCAGGTTCCCCCATATTAAAAGTGCTCCAAAAATTCGGGAAAAATCGGATAAAAAATCAGCACAACGGAAGCTTCCAGAACCCCAAAGGAGGGCCGGGGGACCACCACCAGGGACCCAAGAGGCCACCTGGCGCGGCCTAGGGTCTGGCCGCGCCAGGGGGCGCCTGGACTCCTGGTGCCCCCCAGGCTGCCCCCCTTCTCCTATTTATTCCCCGTGACGCGAAACCCACAAAGACAGAACCCTTTTTCACGATCTCACCTCTGTTCCGCCGCCGCCGCGCTTCCAAGATTGGGAGCGCCAGCAGACTTCTTCCCGGCATCCTGCCGAAGGGAGGATCAACCTCCGAGAGCTTCCCCTTCACCATGGACGCTTCTCAGATATGCCGTCAGTAGTTTTATTTGGACCATGGATCCGTGATCAGTAGCTATGTGATGTTCTCCTCCCGTATTTGTTCTTCTTGGTTTAGACATCGTAAGGTGCCCTACATAATCGAGGCACATATGTAATCTTTCTGCTGAGTTTGATGGGATCTGATGGATTATGAGATTATGTTCAGATTGTGATGGAGTAATATATTTGGTTCTTATCTTTTATATTTTTGTTCCTAAGTAATTTTTGCATGTTCTCCGTTGTTGTTTATTGCTTTGGCCAAGTAGTAGGTAGTAATTCCAAGAGGGAACGTTATGCTCGATTGTGGGTTCATGCCCCCTGATGACACGCTTGAGTGATAGAAACATGAGTCTAGGGGATGTGCTATTGCCACAAGGGGGAAAACAACGGTGCTTGTAACCGCGGTTGCAAAGGTTTTTTACTTTACGCAAAGTGATTTTTAATGCAGTTGTCTGTTGCTTTGGATTTACACTTTGCGTGGGGCTCGCAACTTAATACCAGCGAGATGTTCTGGATAGATATCTCAAGGTGGATGATTAGTAGTAGATGCAGTTGGATTTCGGTCTACTTATTTCGGCGTACTGCCCATGCTTTTGAGGCTCTTCCTTTCTTTGTAGCATAGTTAGCATTGCGGTGCGTTTATAATCCTGTCAATTGCCCATCTGTAATTTGTTCACCTCGCATAACAGTTTTATCGTCTTTTGGGAGAGAGACATCACTAGTGAACATCACGGGACCCCGGTCCATATTCTCATCACTGTTTACACGCTTATTTACTTTTCTGCTTTTACTTTCAGTTGCTATCATTATCATTATCCCTTGTGTTTTGATCCTTTGTAAACAACAAGACCGGAGAGATTGACAACCTCTCTGAACTTCGTTGGGAGCAAAGTTATTTGTGTTTGTGTGTAGGTCCACGTCAGTTGTGCCGTTGACACCTACTTATCATTGCCGGAGTCCTACGGGAGACAAACCATATCCTCTACATAGCGGAAATATGCTGCTATCCTACATCTCACCTTCCACTTGGGGTAACCAACGAAGGGCGAGAAACCATTATCATCATCTCGCACATCAAGAAAATTTCTGGGGCCATTGTCGGGGACTCCGAGTGCTAAGATAGGGGAGTTGCCCACTACCTTTTACCTTTACTTTTTAGTCTTGTTAGTTTACCTTTCAGTTTTTATATTTGTGTCTTATATCAAAAATTACAAAAAAATCTGCCACAGTTTCTGCTACTATGGGTTCCACTGAAAACACCAAGTTGTGTGACTTCACTAGTCACAACAACAAAGACTTTATCTGCACTCCTATTGCCACACCTGCCACTTCAGCTATCTCTTATAAAATTAAACCTGCTTTGCTAAACCATGTTATGAGAGATCAATTCTCTGGTGCTGGAGATGATGCTGCTTTACACTTAAATAATTTTGTTGAGTTATGTGATATGCAAAAGTATAAAGAAGTATAACGTGATGTTGTTAAGCTCAAGCTTTTTCCTTTCCCTTTGAGGGAAGGAGCTAAAATCTGGTTTCAATCATTGCCTAGGAATAGAATAGATTCTTGGGATAAGTGCAAAGATGCTTTCATTGGTAAGTATTACCCACCTGCTAAAACTATCCAATTGAGGAGCAACATTATGAATTTTAAGCAATTCGATAATGAACACGTTGCCCAAGCTTGGGAACGTATGAAATCTCTTGTTAAGAAATGCCCTACACATGGTTTGACTACCTGGATGGTTATCCAGACTTTTTATGCAGGCTTGAACTTTACCTCGCGGAACCTTTTAGATTCGGCCGCGGGAAGAACCTTTATATCAACTACACTTGGTTCTTCCACAAAGCTTCTCGCTGAGATGATGGCCAACTATTCCCAATGTCACACCGAACGTGATCCAACAGGTAGGAAGGTAAACTCTGTCGAGGAGATTACCTCCCTAAATGAAAAAATTTGACTTAATTATGTCTCTACTTACCAAGCAACCCTCTATTGATCCTCATGATGTTCCTTTAAATTCTTTGGTTTCTCAGGAACAAGTAGATGTGAACTTTATTGCTAGAAACAACTTTAACAACAATGCTTATAGGGGCAATTTTGCTAGTAATCCTTGACCTTTTCCATCCAACTATGGGAACAACAACACCTACCCTAGCAAAAAGAACCCCACTTCTGAACTAGAAAACATGCTTAGAGACTTTATCACTACCCAAAAAGCCTTCAACAAGAATGTAGAAGAGAAATTAGATAAGTTAGATAATCTCTCTTTGAAGGTAGATAGCCTAGCCCTTGATGTTGAGATGCTAAAAATTAAAACCTCTCCCCTTGAGGATAGGATGGCCACTCCTATTACTGCTATCCAATTACAAATTAATGAAAATATTAGGATGATGGATAAACTTAAAGAAAGATGCGCTAGAGAAAAAGAGGAAGAGGATAGAATTAAGAGCCTTCCTACACACCACACATTTGCCACTATCCAAATTGTTGAGGATACTGAAACTATTAGCACCCAATGCACTCCTGGTCCCATTGGACCTATTAATGGTGATGCTAATACCTCAACCGTAGAAGAAGAAACTCCTATGAACATAGAGGGTTTCAAACAAGTGAGCCTAGATGACACTACTACCACCTTTGATAGTAGTGATATTGATTTTGATAGTTGCACCCTCTCAGAAGTTATTAGCTTGCTACACAAAATTTCTAGAGACCCCCACACTAGCACACTCAATCTTGCCTTCACGGAGGATATCACAAATGCTCTCATCAAAGCTAGGGAGGAGAATCTTAGAATAGAAGCCTCCATACCTAGGAAGCTAGATGATGGTTGGGACCCTATGATAAAAATTAAATTAAATAACTTCTCTTGCTATGCTTTATGCGACGTTGGAGCTAGTACCTCCGTCATGCCCAAAAGAATGTATGATATGTTTGAATTGAAACCTTTTGATTCTTGTTCTTTTGGTGTTCGTCTTGTTGATTCTTCTGTAAAGAAATCTTTGGGGAAGATCGACGATGTTCTTATCATTGTCAATGACAACTATGTTCCCGTTGATTTTATTATTATGGATATAGAGTGTGAACCTTTATGTCCAATTATTTTGGGACGTCCTTTTCTTCGCACCGTTGCTGCCGTTATTGACATGAAAGAGGAGAATATAAAATTTCAATGTCCTCTCAAAAAGGTGATTGAACACTTCCCTAGGAAGAAGATTAAGTTAGCTTTTGAGTCAGTTACACGGGCTAGCTATTCTCTTTCTCTTGATAAAACTTGATTCTTCTTTTGCCTTATGCCTAGCTTAAAGGCGTAAAAGAAAGCGCTTGTTGGGAGGCAACCCAAGATGTTTTTACTTATGTTTTTAGTGGTCTTAATGATTTTTACTACTTTAGAAACATCATTGTATCTTTATTTTCAAGCTTTGTGCCAAGTTATAGCCTCTTATGATAAGGGAAGCAAAAGTTGTGACATGCTGTCCAGAAAACAGATTCTGTCTTCTCGACGGAAAAAATCGGAACAAATCACCGGTTCATCTTTTTGAGCTGAATTTTTTACACAGCATGCTCTATACAATTTTGAAACTTTCGTATGTTCTGAGTTTTTTTATTTAAGTTGCATAAGTGCGCTGAAAAAATTCTCTACTACCTGCTGTTCTGTTTTTCACAGATTCTGCCACGTTTTTCCTCTCCTTACTTTTGCAAATCTTAAGCTTGATTTTTCTTTGGAAAAACCTTTTGGAAATATTTAGAAACATTAGATATTCAAGAATATCTTTATATCCAGTGGGGAAAATTATTTTATTAAGGGTACTAACCTCTCTAATCAGCTTATGATGAGTTATGTATGAATGGAGTTTTCAAGTGTGCGATGGAAGATGATGAAAGAAGATCCGGGAGTGTCAAGCGCTCAAGCTTGGGGATTCGCCCATGCATCCGCAATAAATATTCATTGAGACTCAAGCGTCTAAGCTTGGGGATGCCCCCGTGCATCCCCTTCTCCATCAACAATCATCAGTTTGTCCTTCGTCTCACTATATTTTTATCACTTCATGCGTTATGTGCTATGCTTGGAGCGTCTCGCTCTTAGGTTTTATTTTTAGTTTTATTTAGATTTGCTTTCTGTTCATAACAAGTTAGATTTCAGCTTACTTTGTGTGTGAGAGAAACACACTCCACTCCAATCTAGAACACATCATAGGATTTTTTTCATGCTTATCTTTTTGCTGTTGTGTGTTCTTTATCTTTTCATAGCTACTGCCATGTTTAGTTTTAGTTTGTCTTTAGCAAGAGCCTTGGATTTTGTTTAGTTTTTTGCTGGAACTCTCTTTAGTTTTCATCATTATCTTGTTCAGAGAGTTGGTTGTTGCACTGAGTTGTGTCTTGTCTTGAAAGTAGGTAATTGAGTTTGCTATTTAATTTTAGTAGTAACTTGCAATAGTTTTGAGGTATTGACGTGAGTAATGTTTGAACTTTTGGTGTCAAGAGATCTAGACTATTAGTGATAGGTGTCGTATTTTTGGCAATCCGTTTGTATTTTCAAAACCTACAAAACTAGTTGAGAACTCTAGCTACTACATGGATCACTAATCTTTGGAGGGATCGGATATTAGAGTACACTCACGTACCATGAGTCGAGGATGCGCAAGGATAACCAAACCCCCATACACTCCTCCTCAGGGTACTTTTCTCTTTGTGAACCTCCTTATTAGATTGAGAGTTACCGATAATAAGTGCATGATTTCTTCGGACTAATGTAAGTATTGAAAGTTGACACTTCCACCTCCTCATATTTTCTAGCCTCTCCCGTGCAGTGCATTACTTTCTTCTCACTCCGAGAGTTGGTGGCCACCTTCGTCGGTACTTCCAAACCCTTGGCATGATACGCTCTGTCATCATAAACCTCCTTATATTTTTCCTCAAAACATCCACCATACCTACCTATCAAGGCATTTCCATAGCCTTTCCGAGATATATTGCCATGCAACATCCACCTCTTCATGACTTGATCTTCATGTCATACATGTTCCTGCAACACTGGCAGCGGCATACAGTGCATACATCATGATAGCTACATCTTCTTTATGTTTGAGTACCTTGTAAAGTGTGAAAGATCTTCTATACCCTCTTGTAAATTAGAGTGTTGCCCTTAAGTGAGGAAAAGATCCCAAAGTGGACAAAATAAAAGATCCCAAAGAGGACAAATGAGAGTTAAATAGAAAGAGCCATTGAGGCCACCAAAAAAATACAGAAAAAAGAAAAAAGAGAAAAAGAAATAAAAAGAGAGAAAGGGGCAACGCTATTATCCTTTTGAAAGATCCACACTAGTACTCCCTCTTATCCTTGTACTCCATAGAGATGATTATTCATGCATATAGCTATGTGGGGACCTTCACACTATAGAACTTGGCTTGCATATTCCAAGGATGAGCCTCCACAAAATAGCTCTAGGTCTTCATGAGCGAGCAAGTTGGATTCACCTCCACTAGTTCCATTGGAGAGATTTTTATCTCATATGTGCATCCGTTGAATGGCAATCCCTACTCCTCACATCATATCCATCATTTGGCCTTCTCGCATATGATTGTCCTCATTGACGTGAGCCTTTCTCACATTTTTGTCTTCCTCCTCCACCATATTTCTCTCTTTTCCATCCTAAGTGTCAAATCTCGTGCTTACGCTCATCCATTGCATGAGTGCTCAAAATATCGAAAAGGAGTGGATCAAATTGACTTGTAACTGGCTAGTGGTCTGGGGATGAATCAAGATAAGATTCCAAAGAAGACCAAGTGTGAAACTTTAGTAGATTGAGTTCTCAACAAAAATACTTTTTCTCGTATTCCCTATCCCCCCTTCTTGCACGCGAACACCATTTGGAGACATTCGAGTCACGGACAGCGAGAGATCTTGCACCTAATTTTTTTTTGTTACTTGTTTCAATGCTAATATAGACTCTTGCATGTTATGACTTGATTTGAATCACATACCTTGATTGATTTACTTTTCAAAGTTCTTATATGGTTGCTAGCATGTCACCACAGAAATTATACTTGTTATCATTTACCTACTCGAGGACGAGCAGGAATTAAGCTCGGGGATGTTGATACGTCCCAAACGTATCTATAATTTTTGCTTGCTCCATGCATGTTTTGTGTGATATTGCTATGATCTAGATACACTTTCATACACTTTTGATCATATTTGGACTAACTTATTAACTCAGTGCACCACAGTGCCAGTTCCTGTTTTCTGCTGTTTTTTATTCCAGGTTTCCCTCATATTAAAAGTGCTCCAAAAATTCGGGAAAATCGGATTAAAAAATCAGCGCAATGGAAGCTTCCGGAACCCCGAAGGAGGGCCGGGGGGCCACCACCAGGGACCCAGGCGGACACCTGGCGCGGCCTAGGGTCTGACCGCGCCAGGGGGGAGCCTGGACTTCTGGTGCCCCCTGGCTTCCCCCCTTCGCCTATTTATTCCCCGTGACGCGAAACCCAAGAAGACAGAACCATTTTTCACGATCTCGCCTCTGTTCCGCCGTCGCCGTGCTTCCAAGATCGGGAGCGCCAGCATACTTCTTCCCGGCATCCTACCCCGGCATCCTACCGGAGGGAGGATCGACCTCCGGGAGCTTCCCCTTCACCATGGACGCTTTCCGGATGTGCCGTGAGTAGTTTCCTTTGGACCATGGGTCTGTGATCAGTAGCTATGTGATGTTCGTATCTCCTCTTTGTTCTTCATGGTTTAGACCTCGTGAGCTGCCCTACATGATAGAGGCACATATCTAATCTTTCTGTTGTTGCTATGCTGAGTTTGATGGGATCTGATGGATTATGAGATTATGTTCAGATTGTGATAGAGTAATATATTTGGTTCTTATCTTTTATATTTTTGTTCCTAAGTAATTCTTGCATGTTCTCCGTTGCTGTTACAAGATCCTCAATGCAGATGATGTTGTGCTTCCCCAAGCCCCTTGGGTTTTGGTAAGCACTTAAATTTGGTTTTCTAAGTTCTCGTACGAGCTGCACACAGCTCGGATGAAGAACCTGATGGTGAGTTCTCGTCCGAGCTGGGCGCAGCTCGGAGGAAAACCTTGTTTTGTAACTTTAAGCAACCCCCAGGTCTCCTGAGGCTTGGAGAGTACTTAGAAAATTTTCTATTGATGATCTTGTGGACAAGATCCTCAATGCAGATGATGTTGTGCTTCCCCAAGCCCCTTGGGTTTTGGTAAGCACTTAGATTTGGTTTTTTACGTTCTCGTCCGAGCTGCGCACAGCTCGGATGAAAACCTGATTGTGAGTTCTCGTCCGAGCTGGGCACAGCTCGGAAGAAAACCTTGTTTTGTAACTTTAAGCAGCCCCGAAGTCTCCTGAGGCTTGGAGAGTACTTGGAAAATTTTCTATTGATAATCTTGTGGACGAGATCCTCAATGCGGATGATGTGGTGCTTCCCCAAGCCCCTTGGGTTTTGGTAAGCATTTAAATTTGGTTTTCTAAGTTCTTGTCTGAGCTTCGCATAGCTCGGATGAAAACCTCATTGTGAGTTCTCGTCCGAGCTTGGCACAACTCGGAAGAAAACCTTGTTTTGTAACTTTAAGCAGCCCCCAAGTCTCGTGAGGCTTGGAGAGTACTTAGAAAATTTTCTATTGATAATCTTGTGGACAAGATCCTCAATGCAGATGATGTTGTGCTTCCCCAAGCCCCTTGGGTTTTGGTAAGCACATAAATTTGGTTTTCTATGTTCTTGTCCGAGCTGCACACAGCTCGGATCAAAACCTGATTGTGAGTTCTCGTCCGAGCTGGGCACAGCTCGGAAGAAAACCTTGTTTTTTAACTTTAAGCATCCCCCAAGTCTCCTGAGGCTTGGAGAGTACTTAGAAAATTTTCTATTGATAATCTTGTGGACAAGATCCACAATGCAGATGATGTTGTGCTTCCCCATGCCCCTTGGGTTTTGGTAAGCACATACATTTGGTTTTCTAAGTTCTCGTCCGAGCTGCGCACAGCTCGGATGAAAACCTGATTGTGAGTTCTCGTCGGAGCTGGGCACAGCTCAGAAGAAAACCTTGCTTTGTAACTTTAAGCAGCCCCCAAGTCTCCCGAGGCTTGGAGAGTACTTAGAAAATTTTCTATTGATAATCTTGTGGACAAGATCCTCAATGCAGATGATGTTGTGCTTCCCCAAGCCCCTTGGGTTTTGGTAAGCACTTAAATTTGGTTTTCTAAGTTCTCGTCCAAGATGCGCACAACTCGGATGAAAACCTGATTGTGAGTTCTCGTCTGAGCTGGGCACAGCTCGGCAGAAAACCTTGTTTTGTAACTTTAAGCAGCGACCAAGTCTCCTGATGCTTGGAGAGTACTTAGAAAATTTTCTATTGATAATCTTGTGGACAAGATCCTCAATGCAGATGATGTTGTGGTTCCCCAAGCCCCTTGGGTTTTGGTAAGCACTTAAATTTGGTTTTCTAAGTTCTCGTCCGAGCTGCGCACAACTCGGATGAAAACCTGATGTGTAAGACGAATGTAATGGAATACAGATTGAGCGAGGCACACTGTATGTGCTAAATAATATTTTATTCGGGTCTTACAAACATGCTCATGCATAGAAACGTCGCAATAACTGGGCGTTCCATGCATGCGGATCTTCTATATTATTAGTTACATCGTACACGCAATAGGCCCCGTTGTGCAGTACTCTGGAGATGACATATGGACCTTCCCATGGGGGATCTAGTTTGTGGTCTGAAGTCTGCTTGATGCGAAGTACCATATCACCCTCTTGAAATGAGCGAGCTCGGACATGTCGGTCGTGATATCGGCGAAGATCTTGCTGATAGAACGCCGAGCGGATGAGAGCTAGGTTCCGCTCTTCTTCCAAGAGATCAACACCATCTTGTCGTGCTATTTCGGCTTCAGCTTCTGTGTACTAGAATTTCTTATCTTTCTTGAGGAGTTCAGTTAGAGGCTTTGCAACTTTAGAAAAGTTCTCGACGAAGCGGCGGCAATAGCTTGCTAGGCCGAGAAAACTCCTAACTTGCGTAACCGATTCAGGTGGAGTCCAGTCAAGGACGGCCTGAACTCTTTCGGGATTGACTGCAACACCTTTCGCAGAAATCAAGTGGCCTAAGTAGGTCACTTCTGGTAGCCAAAATTCACACTTGGAGAACTTGGCATAAAGGCGGTGCTCTCTAAGTTTCATCAATACCAACCTAAGGTGTTCTGCGTGCTCTTCTTCATTCTTTGAGTAGATGAGAATGTCATAAAGATAAACCACAACAAATTTGTCTAGGTACTCCATGAAGATCGAATTCATCAAGCGCGAGAATGTGGCGGGGGCATTGGTTAAACCAAAGGACATGACGGTGTACTCGTAAAAACCATATCGAGTAGTGAAAGCCGTCTTGGGAATGTCCTCGTTTCGGATTTTGATTTGATGATAGCCTAATCTCAAATCCATCTTGGAGAAGACAAAGGATCCAGCAAGTTGATCATAAAGATCATTGATCCTGGGCAGTGGGTACTTGTTCTTTATCGTCGCTAGATTTAGCGGGCGATAGTCTACGCACATCCTTTCTGTTCCATCTTTCTTCGTTACGAACAGAACGGGGCAACCCCATGGCGATGAGCTAGGGCGGATGAAGCCTTTTGCCAACGAAGCATCAAGTTGGGTTTTTAGCTCAGCTAACTCATGTGGGGCCATTCTATATGGGCATCTGGAAGTTGGGGCTGTGCCTGGTATAAGATCCACTATGAATTCTACACACCTGTCGGGTGGCATTCCTGACAGCTCTTCAGGAAAGACATCCGGGAATTCTCGAACCACCGGAACATCTTCAAGGTCTGGAAGGGGAAGCACATTCAAAGTATGCATCTGGATTCTAGAGCTGGGTGATGTGTAGTCAATGATCTGGCCTGAAGGATGGGTGAGTTTGATTGATTTGTCTTTACAATCAAGGAAAGCATTTTGCCTTCATAACCAATCCATTCCTAGGATGACATCAATGTCCGAAGATTTGAGGGCTATAAGAGAAGCAAGGAATACTAAAACCTCAATTGCAATTTGATTGCCATGGCTTACTCTATTAGTTTGCCACTTTGAACCAGGAGTTTGAATGATCATTGGAGAAAACATTTCTTCAAAAGGAAATCCATGCCGAAGTACATAACTCTCCGACATGAATGAATGAGAAGCTCCTGGATCGAAAAGAACGGAGGCGGGAACATGATTGACTAGGAGTGTACCAAGAATGACGTCAGAAGCAGCAGTGGTTTCCTCAACTGAGATTTGGTTCACACGACCACTACTTGTGGCTGAAGGCTTTGCTGGGATGGTTTTGGTGGTTGATTTCTTTGGAGGCTTGGGTCAAGAATGACGTGGTGCCATCAAGACCTGAGGGCATTGACGATAGTAATGGTCTGGAAGACCACACTTAAAGCATACCCTGTCTGAAATGTTGGGAGTGGGATTGCTTGGCTGCACACCATCATTCCGGGGTGGAATAATGTGTTGGGGTGGATGGAATATATTGGATGGTGGTCTCTGAAGAAAGTTTTGAGGTATGGCTCTGGTTGGAATCCAAATTCTGCGTTTCTGAGGGGCTAAACTTGAAGAAGGGGCATGCTCAAGAGCATGCTTGCGGGACTCTTCGAACACTTCATTGCCATGCTCAGCTCTAAAGGATCTGTTGACTAAATCCTCAAAGGTGGAAAAGTCAAGGAGGTTGAGATCATGGCGAAGGATAGGGCTAAGTCCCTTACGGAACCTTGCCTGCTTTCTGGCATCGGTGGTGATCTCATCTTGGGCATACCGAGCAAGATGGTTGAAGTCTCTCACATACTCATGCATGCACATCTCTCCTTGAGTCAGGCTGCAGAACTCTTCTTTCTTGCGCTCCATCAGTTCATCCAGAATGTGGTACCCTCGAAAGGCAACACAGAACTCCTGCCAAGTCACTACGTGACTATCTGGCTGCATAGCAACATAGTTCTCCCACCATTGAAGAGCAGCACCTTCTAGGAAGTATACCGCAAAAATAACTCGGTCATCGGGAGCAACATGTGCAGTATCAAGCTTACGCTCGATGGAACGGAGCCAATCATCAGCTTCAAGGGGCTCAGAAGAACATCGGAATACCGGTGGCTTGAGGAGGATGAAGTCCTGAATGCTCACAACCACATTGCAATGACGTGAGGTATTCTGCTCGATGAGCTCCAGAAGGCGTGTTTCGTCACGTTGATTCTTCTCAGCTTCCATCATGACTTCCGCCGCAGAAGGCGGTGGTAGAGGTTCATCATCATTTAGATTCCGAACACGGTCTCGATTCCGACGAACATCACTAGAAGTTCCACCTGACATCCTGTGTGATAAAAAATCAACAATCAGAACAGGTTGAATGATGGATTCAAGGATAACAAGACATGATGAAGGCGGAAAAGATTGTAATGCGAAGGCAAAGATTCATAGAAACACGGGATAATTCTGGCAGCATAACGGCTACACCGGGATGGAAAACAAGACAACCTCGAGGAGATTGGACAGAACTTCCAAAAGGAACTCCAAACACGGAGACTCTGGACGACCACAACAATCCTATGGCTACAAGGAAGCACTCAACGAGATGTTCTAGTAAGACATAGATGAGCCTAGTCCTATCATCCCGTAGAAAAGATAAGGGTGACTCAGAACTCAGATCGATGAGGATAAGGAGAAAAAGAAGCCTTACATTATTCCCTTATACCCAGAGTAACTATATAACTATAGAATGCTAGACTCGACTTCGACCAAGGGTTTGATAAGCCTACAGACAGTCCTGCTCTGATACCAAGTCTGTCGGGACCCGGGGTTAGCGTATGTAATTCCAGTCACGATGCAATCACATGGAGAGCCGAGAGCCATACCCACTTGTCTAAGCAGACAAGGCCAAGCACAAAACACTCTCGGAAAGCATCGAACGTGAGGGGCATCCCATCCAGGCCGGATGATCAACTGAAATGGGTCCTCATCGTCCGCTCACAAGTCTAAATGCTTATGGGTGGTGAATCCCATACTCATAGAAAAGTCTCCTCAACCATGTTATCGATTGAATCCTAACTCTTACATAGACTTACTCCAGCCCGATCACTTAGTTGGGGTCTAGGGCGGGCTCGATCATACAACAAAGTGTGCACGTGACAGAGTCACGAGCAATCGCATCGCGATGCCCCAAGCTGCGCACATCTAAGGGCCACTTGGTGTATAAAAGACCGCCAGCCAGATCACAACTAAGGTCTCGAAAACCCATACTAAGACATGCATGATATAAACATACACGCAGCACACATGCCTAGTATGAACAACAGGTATCATCACATAACTCTACAAAGTACTTCTTTATTGACTTACACAAGAATATACAAAGATCACATGTTTGTGATCAACATTACATCATACAACGGAAGCAAATTAGGTCTGAGTACAGACAAGTTTAACAAATGGCTTAGAGAAGCCTTGTAAACATACATGCCCTTCCACGAGGGACCAGACTGCTATCTGGAACTATACTACTAAGGTCAACGTTGAGCTTCACGAAGGTGACTCCATCGGGGTCCGGTTCTCATCTAAAACATAGAATAAGCAAACGTGAGTACAAAGTCGTACTCAGCAAGACTTACATCAGAACTATACTACTCATGCTCAAGTATCAAGGTAAAGGAGGTGGGGTTCAACATGCAGAAGTGCCAGCTTTGACTTGGCTAGTCCTGTGCTACGAGTACCAGACTTGAGGTAAGAAGCGTACACGAGTCCACTACCAAGTCTCCAACCAATACACCACTATGGTTACTTCCTCGACTTCCCCACGAGGAAGCATGCCATAGCACTCACGCTTATCTTGCGAGTTTTATAAGTATCTATTCAAGTTGTCTATGATCAAGTAAAGGTCTCCAAGTAGTCCATAACCGCGGACACGGCTATTCGAATAGTTCATTAACCCTAGGATGTCGCACGTGTCATCACTTATTGCCTCGTTCTTGTCACCCTTCAAGCGGGTGTCGCACGTGGATGAAACCAAGGAACTACCCTCACATCACCTTCTCTAATCCAGGAGTCGACTACCTGAGTTTGTCCCCGCTCGAGAGTCCGGCCGGTTCGGCGAAACGGACTCAGATAATGCAAGGGACCGAGACGCCATCTTTGACAGGTGGTTTCACTGCCTCACAGGTCCACCCACATATCTATGCATAAGTCAAATGGAAAGACCGAATCTAGTGTGACTCCTGGACCGGATCGGATACGTAAAGAGGCCAAACGGGGCTCCCATAAACCCTACATGTGGTCATACTCTATGTCTTGGATCACAAAACAGGAACTCGGGGCCTAGGGCAGTGTTCAATGAGACAACCCACTCCGTACTCCTACACAGCCTCTCATCGTTCACCTTTGTTTAGGGTGGAGTCACCAACACGATAACATCAGCATCACTGTGTTCATTCCATCCCGACTCACAATCATAACATCCTCATTGTATCACTAAGCAGCAATAAGAAGTAACAGTTGCAGGGGCCACATGTGTTGGGAATGTGCCCTAGAGGCAAATAAAATATGTTTTATCGAGCATATTCCATTAGTTCATAATACGTTTGATACTATGCTAGAACTGTATTAAGCGGAAACATTAATACAGGTGTGGTATACAAACAACCAGGTCCCTAGTTAACCCTAGTATACTAGTCCATTGGGCGATTGATGATCAAAGGTTTCCTGATCATGAGACAATGGCGTCTGTTGAAAATGGAGTCGTATCATTGGATAATGATATGATGGACATACACCCATCAGAAGTGTTGCAATGTGATCAAGTCACATAGTTCGACATTGCGATAACTATAACGTAGTGACCCGATCCTTTGACCGTAATGATCATACGTAATTGTCATCTACGAGGAGACTTTGATTTGTATCCCACCGCCTGACTGAAATATGCTGGCTATAACGGTGCACTTTGGGTATTCCGAAATAGATGGTTGATGAGTATGCAAATAGATCAAAGCGGGATTTTTCCATCCGTGTGACGGATAGGTACTCTGGGCACACTCGGTGATGTTACATCATAAAGTTTGCAAACGTGTGACTAGGTCACGGAGTTGTAATATCACAGGAAACGAGTAAACTTGTTTGTTGAGAACGAGGACGAACTAGGTATAGTGGATACCGATGATCAAACCTCGGACAAGCAAAGTACCACAGGACAAAGGGAACAGGCACACGGTTAACGGATCCAACAGCGATTGAAGTTCATTCGATGGAAGCGCAGGGGCTATCAAGGATTGTAACCAGGTCCAATTGATTAGTCATTGATCAATGAGAAGTTTCTCTGATCTCTCTCTCCCTCCTTTCTCTTCCTCGAGTGGACTCCCCTTGTTTGGAGTCTATACTTGGTTCGGGATTTCTCCACTATACGCACGCCGTCGTGCTGCTGGAATCGGGATCCGAATCCATCTTCTTTCCGCTGCTCTACTAGTTCGGAGCCCGGAGGGACGTCGGGTATACTGTATGTGTATAATCCCGCGAGGCACTACACTTGTGGTGCTAATTCATCGTCGTGGTCGTATCGAGAGGTCTTCATCAGCAACGTTCCGACGGGGACGTAATCCCGTCAACGGTCTGCAAGGATCGGGTGGCTACAGGAGTCATCGTGGATCTGCGCGGCATCGGGGATTGCCGGTACGACTACACCAACCACGTTCATGCGGGAATGTTTCCCGCTTAACGGACTACATACTGGTATGTGATCTATTTATGCCCGTTACTTGCATCAGCATAGCATAGGTCTTGGGATTGGGTATCGTAGGTCAAGGAAAAATTTGTGTTTTCTGCCCCGAACCCCAACAGTGGTATCATGAGCAAGGCTATGCGTAGATGTGTTGTACGATAGAACACATCTAGTATGTGGGCATCAATTCTCCAATTGTTACCCTCTCACGTGTACTCATTTAGCGTTGCGGCAATGTTTGATGAAGCGGCCCCCGACCGACCTTACGCGTTTACGCGAGACTGGTTCCACGCTTGACATATGGCTTGTACCATATAAAGTGGCTGGGGGGTGTCTGTCTCTCTGCATTAGCGATGCGAAGATGTTTGCAACGGAGGGCCCCGACAGGGGTGTAATAGAGACAATTGTGGATTGGTGTTGTGGCTTGTTTTCGCAGGATAGAAAGCGGTTCTTTTCTCGAAACCCCTAGCAGCCACGTAAAACTTGCAAAAGATAAAGTAGAAAGGCGTTTTCAACTTTAATTTGCATGTCGGGGGGAATCATAGCATGTATGATTTATGTTGCATCCTGTTTTGCTAATATGTTAAATATACGACGGTAGCATAATAGGATGATCCCTCACTAAAACCAACATAGTGTCCTTACCCTAGTGAGCACCACCTGGAAAGTTCTACATTATGGAGGCACCACGTGTTACACGTGTGTCAAACATTTTTTCGTTCACATGAGGTGGGTGTAGCAAGCCTGGCATATGTATATGATATGGCCTTGCATGACACAGCAACAAATCACATAGGGTGTGGTGACGAGCCTGGCATATGTATATGATATGGCCTCGGGACACAAGAGACCGAAAGGTCGAGCATGATTCACATAGATGATGTGATTGGCATGATGGCCTACCTTGAACAACATACTGATGGCCGTGACGATCGGGGGAGGTATGGTGTTCAAGGATCGTGTAATCACTTAGAATAAACTATGAGGGATGTTTGTCTGAGTGGGAGTTCCAGAATTTTTTTTGAAACATGAACTCCATATTATGAACTTAATCTTCATGTCTTAGCAAATATCATTGTAGATAACGTTATACCAATGTTTAGAATATGGCTCTTTTAGTATGATAGAACTTAAGGTAAATGGGTCTTACTTCATTGATGTGTACCAACACCATTAGAGACATACTCATTAGTGATGACTTGCTAAACATAATACGAAGAACTGCTAGGAGATACACCTGTTAACTCCGTATTCAAGGAAGATGATGATGAGTATCGTACTCACCGTCACTTATGAATGACTGTCCAATACACCATAATTCATTCTATGGAATCTGAATTGTGAATGCATGTTAACCAACACGTATGACGTGCTAGATGAACTTGAAAGCACTTGGTCACAAATCAGAGTAATGGAATATGAGTATATGGACGGGGTTTCTTTCAACTATGGTGGAAGGAACAACCTGCTGAGAAAGTCACTTGGAAAATGTATAAGATACATGGAACACCTTGTGTATAACTTGGACTACTGAATGACTGGTTACTTTGCGATAACTGGGCAGTTGCATCCGCTTCCTTCCAGTTACAAAGACCATGTCTGGACTATGTCATGAAGGAGAATCGTTCACCTGTCATGAGGTCATGGTTAAAGTTAAGAACTTTAAGAGTAGAACCAATGCAGGAATGGTCATTGACGGAGAAGGTATATTTGATATACGAGTTATAAATTTCTTTCCCACGAAACACTAATTGCGGTTGATTAAGTATTCGTTGCTTGAACTTATTGCTTGAGAGTGGCTTGGAAGGGATGAGGTGACAATGTGTGCTGGCGGTAATCAAGATAGTTGATGGTCGACAACACTCTCCCTCTACATCTATCAATTGATTAATATATGAATAAATTTTATGATCGTTTGAATGAGGACTTTATTAGTGTGTCTTGCATCTCACGAAGACAATTATTCATATTCGTGAGAAACAAGTCAGTTGTTCTCCTTTTATGAATGATATCTCTTATGGTCACATTACGATTATGAATGAGTTATTCTTATATTGATGATAGTTGTTTGATCATTTATAAGAAATATTGTAATGCCAAGAAATATCCAGGCTTAATAATGACACTACAGTTTAAGTCATGAATGGTATGATGATGTCTTAAGATACTTGATCTCTTGACATATACAAACCATGCCTTTGAGGTGAGATGACTAAAACCTCGCATTCTGGTAAAACGGAATGTGTACTGATTGTTGAGTATCATACATTGTGATGTATCGTATGTCAGCATGTGGTGAATTTCATTATTTCGTGATTCGTATGTGGACTTAGATGAATATTTGTATTCACTAATGAAACATGAGTCTGAAATAATTTGATATGATCAAAATGGATTTCAGAGTAAAGATGGATATTAAATTAACAAGAAAGACAAGTCTCTACGATTTGATCAAAGTGACAAATGTTTTGAGTTAGTCTTGGACATAAAGACTTGTGTGAAAGTTGTTCCACAAATTGCAATGTCTTGAGACACTTCAATATGATTGACGTGCCTGAACATTGTGATCCTATTCTATGAAAAAGTGTATGGTCTAAGTTATCTCTTACCAAGTTACGTTATTATTGTTTAGAGTTATTAATTTAATATGCAAACACTCACTTCAGCATAGGGAACCATCTGAGTTCGTGGAAACCAACACTATATATGTCATGGTGTGTTGTGGTTTCTAGGAAGCTTGATTTATGTAAGATAAATTATCTTTGTAGTGTATCCTTAGACAACTATGGATGCATCTTCCACAACTAGAACCAAAAGGAGCAAAACTTGTATTGCTATGTTTGGTGTTTCTCAAGAATTGTTCTTGATAAATGTGGTAATGGAAGAAAAGTGAAAGTTCAACCAAGGTAATTGACCTTGCCTCCAAATGTCAGAGTAGTGCAACGGAATATGTTCTGGAAGCAAAGCTCTACAATAAGAGGAGAAACTAATGATAATGATCATGATCTTCTGATGGGAGCTTTTTACTGAGAAAGGTAGGATTCAGGAATATATATTTGCCCCTGGTGCAAAATGATATTCATGATTCACTTGTCATGTTAATGGAACAAGACATTCCTACGAACTAAAAAGAAGCGATGGTGGACCTAAGTACGAGATATGACCATGAGTCATGAAATCCTATGTTGAGTTACATTTAAGATTGCTTGAATCTTATCAAGTAAGGAGGTTACTTGATATTCACAATAACTTCAGAGTTATGAGGAATAAATGTGAACATCAAAGGGACGTCAAGATTGGTTTGTCACAAAGATTGTTTCTGACAAATTCAATGGGTTGACTACAATGTGTAGCAATGCTTGAGTCAAAGGGATATTCACTACGATTGATCCAGGATTGTTATCAATACCGTGACTTCCTCAAATCCTGTCTTGGAAGAAGTGTTGTAATTGGTACAACAAGAAGGTTTTGGAAAAACATATGGATACTAGTGTCTCGTAAACTGAATTCTCATTTTGATGGATGATCAATGGATTTTGGACTTAACCAAAATATCGAGGAAACATGCATTTGCATGAAACTGAGTGGGAGCTGAATAGTTTCCTGAAACTTGATATATGTAGACGACATATTTTGAGTGGGAGCTATGGGAGTATTATCCTAGCCTTATATGTAAATGACATATTTGAATAGGAGCCATGTGGTTAGTATCCTGAACTTAATATGTGTCTGACATATCTAAGTGGGAGCCATGTGGATGTTATCCTTGTCTTATATGTGGCCGACATATTTGAGTGGGAGCAATATGAGTGTTATCTAAAGACTTAATATGTGCATGACATATTTGAGTGGGAGCATGATAACATTCTCATATATGGATAACATGTTATGAATGGTGCAGTTGGTGTTAATGATTATTTGAATATTTCATAAATGAAGATGAATAAGTATTAAGCATTGAAGATCTATTAAGATAGATATGTGTTTAATAACATTGAGTCGTAATACTTTCCTGGATAAGATTCTGAAGGAGTTCAGAATGGGACAAGTCAAGAAGTGGTCCTTACTTGTATATCCAAGAGAAGTGTTGAGTTAATCTCAGTACAAGAACAATGGTTAATGGTTAATGAAAGAAATGGATGTGCTGGATCCTCTATGCCTTTGTCATAGGTTCTTTCATATAAAACCAGAGTTATGTACTCGACGTAATGTGACCCAAGTTCTTAGTAGTAAGAACATGCTGTGATATGATTTATGAGTAAATCATTGAACAAAGAGTTAAGTTTATCCTTCAGTGTCTGAAGAGAACTGAGGATACATCTCAAATTTGTAAAGGATAGTGGACTTGACCATAAAAGTTATGCTGGTTCAAGTTCTGACACTAACCTAGAAAATTGAGATATCATACTAATGAATGTCTAAGTTGAAAGAAACATGGTTAGACATCAAAGTTGCATACAATGCACTAAGGATTGAATCTACATTGATGTGGCTGCTTTAGAAGTAGCAGGAGTTATATTATGGCTTAAGAAGTTCGACTTCTGGTTGAGTTTCAAGTATGCATGACTATGGGAAAGTCCTCTGACCCACCATATGTCATTGCTATGACACAGCAAACGAAGTCTCACTTCACCGCCAAATATATATACCTCATCATTATAGTGGATAATGAAGGAATGTCAAATTAGGTGACATTATGATTTGCAAAAGGACATACGGTTCAGAATGGTACCCAGACCATTGATACAACCTCTTCCACGGGCAAGCATGATCGATAAGGAGTTATGATCCAGAGAAAATGCAACTAGATTATTTGTACTCTAGTGCAAGTGGGAGACTGTTGGGAATGTGCCCTAGAGGCAAATAAAATATGTTTTATCGAGCATATTCCATTAGTTCATAATACATTTGATACTATGCTAGAACTGTATTAAGCGGAAACATTAATACATGTGTGGTATACAAACAACCAGGTCCCTAGTTAACCCTAGTATACTAGTCCATTGGGCGATTGATGATCAAGGTTTCCTGTCATGAGACAATGGCGTCTGTTGACAATGGAGTCGTATCATTGGATAATGATATGATGGACATACACCCACCAGAAGTGTTGCAATGTGATCAAGTCACACAGTTCGACATTGCGATAACTATAACGTAGTGACCAGATCCTTTGACCGTAATGATCATACGTAATTGTCATCTACGAGGAGACTTTGATTTGTATCCCACCGCCTGACTGAAATATGCTGGCTATAACGGTGCACTTTGGGTATTCCGAAATAGATGGTTGATGAGTATGCAAATAGATCAAAGCGGGATTTGTCCATCCGTGTGACGGATAGGTACTCTGGGCCCACTCGGTGATGTTACATCATAAAGTTTGCAAACGTGTGACTAGGTCACGGAGTTGTAATATCACGGGAAACGAGTAAACTTGTTTGTTGAGAACGAGGACGAACTAGGTATAGTGGATACCGATGATCAAACCTCGGACAAGCAAAGTACCACAGGACAAAGGGAACAGGCACACGGTTAACGGATCCAACAGCGATTGAAGTTCATTCGATGGAAGCGCAAGGGCTATCAAGGATTGTAACCAGGTCCAATTGATTAGTCATTGATCAATGAGAATTGTCTCGATCATGTCTGCTGTTTCCCGGACCGTAGGGTGTTACACTTAAGGGTACTCGACGCAGTAAGGATTGATTCGGGATCACCGAAGAAATTGGAGAGAACACCGGAATTGTTCCGGTGATGGCCGGAATTGTTCCGATGAAGGCCGGAAGTTGTTCTGGGTATTTTGAAAGGTTCAAAATATATTTAATAATGTTTAATATATGTTTTATTATTTAATTATCTGAATTAAATATTAAAATGTGTTTAAATATAATTAAAAATGGAAGAAAAGGCACATGGGCCTCATAGGGCCCATTAGGGGGAGAGGGAGTCCTCCCCCATGGGCCATGGCGCCATGGAAGGGGGCCCACCCCCCTAGGCTGCGCCAAAACCCCCCCTTTTGGGATTAGTCCCACCCCAGAAGTGGAGGGGGGGGGTGGCACCCCTCCTTGGCCTATATAAGGAGGGGTAGGGTGCCCTTTTTTCTTCAGAAAAATTGATTTGAGACAAGTTTCTCTCATCTCTCTCTCCCTCCTTTCTCCTTCCTCGAGTGGACTCCCCTTGTTTGGAGTCTATACTTGGTTGGGGATTTCTCCACTATACGCACGCCGTCGTGCTGCTGGAATCGGAATCCGAATCCATCTTCTTTCCGCTGCTCTACTGGTTCGGAGCCCGGAGGGACGTCTGGTATACTGTATGTGTATAATCCCGCGAGGCACTACACTTGTGGTGCTACTTCATCGTCTTGGTCGTATCGCGAGGTCTTCATCAGCAACGTTTCGACGGGGACGTAATCCCGTCAACGGTCTGCAAGGATCGGGTGGCTACAGGAGTCATCGTGGATCTGCGCGGCATCGGGGATTGCCGGTACGACTACACCAACCACGTTCATGCGGGAACGTTTCCCGCTTAACGTACTACATACTGGTATGTGATCTATTTCTGTCCGTTACTTGCATCAGCATAACATAGGTCTTGGGATTGGGTATCGTAGGTCAAGGAAAAATTTGTGTTTTCTGCCCCGAACCCCAACAACATGCTCATCATTCAACTCCTAAATCTGCTAGGATTGTGGTTTGCTTAATACGGTGACAAAATGATAGGTCATGCATCGGAATGGGTTCAACTATGCGAAAGAACGTGTCTCGGTGATCTCCTAAACATGCATAAGCGAGACTAAGAGGGAAGTAGGATTTTATAGACATGATCAATGGGGTTTGCTTGCCTTGCTGACGAGGTTCAGTATCGGGGTCTTCAACGAAGGGGGTGGCCTCCGGTTCCAGTTGCACTTCTATTAGCAACATGAAAATCATAGGATCAAAATAAATTACAATGCACAAGCACATGAATAAGATTGCAATGGTGATGTTCATGGTTGCAATGTGGGTACAATTCATTTAAAATAAGTGGAATGCAAACTCATTTGCAAATTCACTCCAAATTTGAATTCAAAAGAACTCCATATGCATGTTTTCTACTGTTCACCCATTTTAGAATGGTCAAACATAGAAACAAAGTGCATATTATTAATACTTGCATTTTTCTGATAATTTTTCATATATTATATGTTTAATTTGGAGTTAATATGAATTAGTTATGAATTTCCAAAGTTTAACTGATTTTCTGGATTTTTCTCTGTTTTCTTTAATTATTTTAATTTCTGGAAACTGTTTATTGCATCAGCACGACACAATGCTGATGTCAAAGGGGCTCTGTCCAGGGGGACCCACTGGTCAGTGTCAGTGAGGTTAATCCCTGTTAATTAAAACTAACAGGGGGTTAGTTAGGGGCTAGGGCCCACCTGTCTGTGGCTGTGAGGGGGTTTAGTTGGGTAGCTTAGGGCTAATTAAGCTGGGCCCGCCGGGATGTCGCCGCCGGCGACCTCTGGCACGGCGGAGTGGTCGCCGGAATGACCAAACGGCCACGGGAGGACACGGGAGGACTAGGAAAACGAAGCCCGCGTGCTCCCGCATACAATGAAGCCATCAGGGGGTCTCCAGGGGCACGGGGGCGACGCCGGCGTCGAAAAGTGCGGCGACCGGAGCCACTAGACAGAGGAGCGGCGGCTACGGGGCGCAAAATTGAGCGCGGGTTGGGGGGAATTAACCGGGGCCTCACCGTGAAGACGATGGAGAGGTCGGTGGAGGCAGAGAAGCAACGACGGCGAAGCAATCCCAGAAATGGCGCACGGCCGTCGTGGGGAGGAACTCGACGCGGGCGGCGTCTCCAGAGGCTCCGGGCTCGATTAGTTGCTCTTGAAGACGAGGCCGACTGCGTAGAACCTCCTGGACACGTCTGCTGGACGGCTGGTCGTCGATGGCCACGGTGGTGCGCAGCGGCGTGCTCCGGCTGGCTTCAGGGCGGCGCTGGATTCATGAGGAGGAAGAGGGGAGGCGAGCCGTGGATGAGAGGATGAGCTCGGGGGGGCGTCTGGTGCTGCGTGGCGAGAGGAGAAGGCTCGGGGTAGTCTAGGCGAGCCTCGGTGGCGTCCACGGTGCTCGGCTCGCCACCGAGCTGCTTGGAGGCGAGGGGAAGAAGAACACAAACGCTGGGGGTGGGCTGGGCCGTGCTGGGCCTTCGCCCTGGGCGACAGGTAGGTCTTCTCTCTTTCTGCTTTTGTTTTTCTTTTCTGTAATTGATTGACCTAGCTAAATAAAATAGCTAGGTATTTTAGTAAAATGCCCAATATATTTTTAAAAACCCAAGTGACCAGTAGAAAGCCACTTTTAAGGTTTGGGCAATTTTGAAATTCAAAACATTTGAATTCCAATTCAAATAGGGGTCAAATTTAATTTCCAGGGCACCTTTTGAATTTTTGAATATTCCATGGGCATGGGAAAATACCCAAACCACTTTTAAAATGATCAGCATCAATTATAGGAATTTTCCAAATATTCAAATGATTTTTGGAAAAAGATTTTTATCTGGCCATTTGAATTAATTTCTCAGGGCTTTCTTCTTCCCCATTTTTGAATTTCATTTGATTTTTTGCATGATGCAAAGGGCACAAACAAACCCTAGCACTTACCCTAGTTGGGGTTCTGACAATAATGTGCAAGCTTCTGTGATGCCAAGTAAATTCCCATTGCCAACTTCTGATAGGGGGGATATCTCTGCTGGGATGGTGTGAGGACTTCGGAGATGAAGTACACCTGTCTTTGTACCTTTTGTGACTTTCCTTCTTCTTCTCTTTCCACTACTATGGCCACGCTGACAATTCGGCTTGTGGCTGCAATATATAATAAGAGCGGTTCTTTTTCTTGAGGTGTTGCCAGGACTGGCCGAGTTGACAGTTGCTTTTTTAGCTCTTCAAACGCCATTTGAGCTACTTCTGTCCAAACGAAATTTGGCGATTTTTTCATCAGCTGGTAGAGAGGTAGGGCTTTCTCTCCCAGTCTGGAGATGAACCGACTGAGTGCTGCGAGACAGCCTGTCAACTTTTGGGCGTCTCGGAGCGGCTTGGGTGGCTTCATGTTTTGGATTGCAGCAATTTTTTCCGGGTTGGCTTCTGTCCCACACTCGGAGACCAAGAATCCGAGTAGCTTCCCCGCTGGCACGCCAAAATACATTTTACAGGATTAAGCTTGATGTTGTAAGCTCGGAGTCTCTGAAAGGTTTCGGCTAAGTCGGCTAGCAAACTACTTCCTTTAACCGACTTGATCACAATGTCGTCCACGTAGACCTCCACATTTCTACCGATTTTCCAGATCAGGCAATTCTGCATCATGCGTTGGTACGTAGCACCTGCATTTCTGAGTCCGAATGGCATCGTAATATAGCAAAAACATCTGAATGGGGTTATGGATGCTGTTTTAAGCTCATCTCGTTCATATAGTCGGATTTGATGATAACCCAAGTAGGCATCGAGGAAACATAATCTCTCGCAACCCGATGTGGAATCCACAATCTGGTCAATGCGAGGAAGAGGGAAATGATCTTTTGGACAAACTTTATTGATATGAAGGAAATCAACACAAGTTCTCCAAGATTTATGTTTCTTCGGAACCATTACAGGATTTGCTAACCACTCGGAGTGGAAGATTTCCCTAATGAATCCGGCTGCTAGCAATCTAGCTATTTCTTGTCCGATGGCCTTCCTCTTCTCGGAGGAAAAACGCCGAAGGGACTCCTTCACCGGTCTTGCTTTTGGATCGACGTGTAATTTGTGCTTGGCCAAGTCCCTTGGGACTCCAGGCATATCAGCGGGCTTCCATGCGAAGATATCCCAATTCTCAAAGTGGAAGTTGACGAGATCGAGTTCCTATTGGGGATCCAAGTCGGTTGCGATGTTGGTGTATTTGTCTTTATCCGTGGGATGTATCTGTACCCTCTTGGTCTCTCCAGCTGACTCAAAGGAGGATGTCTTCTTTGGTTGCAGCAACTCGGATGAGTCGGCGACTTTCTTGTACTCGGCCAGCTCAACCTCTGCCATTTGCTGATCAGCTATAAGAGATCCCTTATGTAATAGTTCTTCAGCTTGTTTGTAATCTCTCGAGACGGTAATCACGCCATGCGGGCCAGGCATCTTCAGTTTCAGATAGACGTAACACGGGATGGCCATGAATTTTGCGTAAGCTGGTCTTCCGAGTAGAGCATGATATGCACTCGGAAAATCCACTACTTCAAAGGTGATCTTTTATTTCCGGAAGTTACTCGGAGTACCAAAGACCACATTGAGGGAGATCATTCCGAGTGAGTATGCCTTTTTCCCCGGGATTATCCCATGAAATTCCAGATAGCTTTTGCGGAGCTTGGACATTGGAATGTTCATGCTCTTCAGAGTATTTTCATATAGGATATTAATCCCACTGCCACCGTCCATCAAGACATTTCTGATCCTGAAGTTTCCATTCCCTGTTTATACCAAGGGATCAACAATCAGAGAATGCCATCCTGGGTGAGGGATGTGAGGAGGGTGATTTGACTGATCGAAAGTGATTGGGGTGTCGGCCCACTTCATGTAACTTGGAACTGTCGGAGCTGCCGAATTGACTTCTCTGAACCGTAGTCTTTCTACCCTCTTTGACTCCCGTCCTGCAAAGATGACTAGCACTCCGTCTTCTCTTGGGAAACCTTCGCTGTCCGGATCTGGGCTTGGCGCTTTCCTTTTTCTGGTATCTTTATCTTGCTGGGGACCTGTTCTTGCATTTTGAGCTGCTCTTTTGATCAGGCGACATTGGCGAGCTGTGTGCTTTGTAATAACTAACTTTCCCTCAGCGTCTCAGTTAGTGTGAAGAGGACAGGGTTGATCCAGGACTGCATCGTCATTCGACGGTTTTTTCTGCCGCGGCTGCCACTCTTTTCGAGCCTAACCCTTGCCACGGATTCCTGAGGCATTTGCTGCTGCAACTAACTCTGCGTCTGTTGGGGCATCTTCCACTTTCTGCTTGTTGTTGCCTCCGGTCTTCTGTTTTGGGTTAGGCGCCGAGTTACTGCCTCCTCTGTGCTGCTGGTTCTTCTCCCGAATCTCCTCTTCCCGTTGGCGTACTTATTCGCTATCTCCATAAGTCTTCCGAGTGAGGTGACATGAGGTGATCTTGCCAACTTGAGTCTCATCTCTCTGTACTTGACCCCTTGCTTAAAGGCATGAATGGCCTAGAACTCGGAGACTCCTTCAACCGAGTTATGAAGTGTGATCCATCTCTGGATATAATCCCGAGTAGATTCGGTGTTGCTCTGGACACATAACTGTAGCTCGGTTAGCCCCCCGGGCCTCTTGTAGGACCCTTCAAAATTATTGATGAAAACTTTTTCAAGGTCCTCCCAAACCCAGATGCTAATAGGGGGGCGCTGATTCAACCATGCCCGAGCGGAGCCTTCTAGCATCAGTGGCAAGTGCATCATAACTATCTCGTCCCCTCCTCCTCCGATTTGAACGGCTATTCTGTAATCATTTAACCATGTTTGAGGTTTGGCATCACCTCGGTATTTATCCACCCCTTGAGCTATCCTGAAGTGAGGCGGAATAGGGGTAGACCGAATCCTTTCACTGAAGCAGACTGGCCATGTAGCCATTGAGGGACGAGCCTGGTCCTGACGATGAGATCTGGCACGGTCGACTCGGCTCTGTACCAAATGGCTTCAGGCATCGTCTTCAACATCAAAATGACGGTCGTCCCGATGCCGAGGAAACTCCTCTCTCCGCGGTGCGGCCTGACCTGTCCCGCGAGCTTCTTCCCTCCTGTGGTCTTCATGCCGATGCTGGTCTTGGTGATGATCTCCTCGGGGTTCATTTCTGTGCCGAGGGGAATTGTTCCTGTTTCTCCGCGCCTTTCCATAAGGCGTATGTACCGACTATGACGTTCTTGCAAGGGGAACTTGAGAGTGAATTCTCTGCTGTGATTGAATGACAGCAGCGTTTTGATCCACTGCGGTTTGCAATAAAAATGCCAGGTGCTGAATTCCTTCTACTGCCGATCGTCTAGGCTGCAGAGAATTTGCAATCCGAGTTGCCGCTATGAGATTTTCTACTGGGGTATCCATAGCTCAGAAAGGTTCCCGGCCTGGGCCCCGCAGTTGCTGACTTGTTCTGCTTTGCCTAAGCCTAGCTACCTCCCGGGCTTGACGCTCCAAGGTGTTTTCTAGCTCGGCCAGGCGCTCTCGCTCAGCCAAGTTAGTTAATCTGGCCGCCGCCAGGCCTCGTTCTTCTGGAGTGGTTGTGTCAATGGGGGTGTTTAGCAGCCGATCGGCCGCTTCTGCTTCTTCCCGCTCCTCCTGAGTAAGGGGCGGGGCTGCCGACTTGCTTCTCCGAGCTCTAACCTTCGGAAAGCGGATATACGCCGGGATGGCTCCCGAACATCGGCCCTGGATGGACAGCTAACCTCATCTCGGGCGTGAGCATCCCGAGCTGACGATGCCTGGGAGGGTGGGGTTTCCGCCATGCACACTTCTGCAAATGCGACTGGAGCACCGCTGCTGCCCTCCTGCTCGGCGCCTGACTCAGGGTCAGATGCCACCAGGCCTTCTTCTTGGACCAAATCAAACAGAGGCAAAAGATATGCCGTAGAGCCTTATCTTGCAATCAGTTCATCAAAGGCCTTCTGGGCTGACCCCACCAAGTCAATGACTGCCATGATAATGAACACGCGGGCGGCCCGAGCGCTTCTTCTTGTGGCGGACAGATAACGACGTAGGTGATTCACGATGGGCCGACAGTTGGAGGCGTAGAGCCCCCGACTCGTCAACTCGGAAATGGACGCTGCCTCTCGAAGGCAATAGTTGTGCCTGGAGTGGAGAATCCGCCAACCAGGAGGAATCATCAGCGACGAACGCCAATGACCCGAAACGGAAAACCTCTCCAACGATGAGCTCGGGCCGTGAACCGGCAAAGAGGATGAAGAAAGTGTCATCTCTACGATTGCTGATCAACTCAGCCCCACGGTGGGCGCCAACTGTCGGGGATAGAATCCTGACAATAGAGAGGGGGGGTATGAAAGGAGCTAACTGAATCTTTACGTAGAGTGGTTGACCCGGAGAGATTATACAGGTTAGGCCTCTCCGTAGAGATAAAAACCTTAGTCCTGTCCCAGGCTTACTGGGGTGTTCTTTGCTCAATGGCTGATAAGAAAGTGTTGCGCGTGCCCAAACTGGAGGAGGGGGGAGGCTTATATAGAGTGTGCCTCTGCCCCCTTAATGCCTCAGCTTAAATGGGTATTAATTACAGGATTAAATGCGTACTAAATACAAGAAACGGTCTGCCCATTACTACTAATAAAGGAGGAGAAATGCCCGCGGCCTTGAATACTTCCGTCCGTTGCGTTCCCATCTTCCGAGTAAAGAATGGCTCGCCGATCTTTTCCGAGTACTGATCTATTCGGATCTTGCTGGTCCTCCGAGTGACTACGTACTCGGAAGTGGTTTCTGCTTTGCGAGTAACCTGTTACTCGGAGAGGCACCGGGAATTGCGCCTCTAGGATTGTTAAGGCTCCATGTTTTTTACTGATCTTATTTTGTTGAGTGTGTTGGAGAACCAAGGGCTTGAGGGTACCCCTTGGTTTCCCTTGTCTAGGGGTATACCTTTAGTATGACCACGACACCGTGCGTTTGATCCTTTGTAAACAACAAGGCCAGAGGGATTGACAACCTCTCTGAACTCGTTGGGAGCAAAGTTATCTGTTGTGTGTGCAGGTCCACGGCAATCGCCTATATGCTGGCGCCGTTGTCACCTTCCTGTCGTTGTCGGAGTCCTACTAGAGACAAACCTTGGTATCTTCACCGAGGGAAATTTGCTGTTGTCTATATCTCAACCTTCCACTTTGGGTAACCAACGAGGGGTGAGAAGCCATCAAAGCTAATTTATGGCGCCGTTGCCGGGGACTCCACTCTTCAAGATAGGGGAGTTGCACACTATCTTTTATATTTGCTTTTTAGTCTTTCTAGTTTACCTTTCAGTTTTTTCTTTAGTGTCCTTTACCAAAAATCAAAAAAATAGTTACCTAGCTTGCTGCTGTTATGGGTTCCTCCGAGAACACCAAGTTGTGTGACTTCACTAGTCATAACAACAGTAACTTTATCTACACTCCTATTGCTCCACCTGCCACTTCAGCACCTTCTTATGAGATTAAACCTGCTTTGATGAACCTTTATATGAAAGATCAATTCTCTGGTGCTGGAGATGATGCTGCTTTGCACTTAAATAATTTTGTTGAGCTCTGTGATATGCAAAAGTACAAAGAAGTAGATGGTGATATCGGTAAGCTTAAGCTTTTTCCTTTCTCCATGAGAGGAGTGCGTGGATGCCGGTGTGATCTGCAAACTGATCGTTGGGTCGAGTGATAAACTGCAATACTTCCCTTAGAGGTGGAGTAAAAACCTTGGGGTAAATTCATACGGGGAATGGCACGCCCCGAGAGAAATTGCAGATCGGCATCAGCCAGGGTGCATATGGCTTGTGAGAATTGTGATCATCAGTACAAGAAACCATCGTGCGAACGAAGTAGTCTTCAAAATCGAAAGGATGACCATGGACTAACTTCAACAGAGCAAGTTGCACATCATGGGGAATTGGAAAATCATCATGCACATCGAACATTGGCATTAGAGTCTTCAAGAGAATATAAAACCATGACTTGGCTTCAAATACTAGGTGCCTTGGCTTCGGCTCATCTGGGTAGCGATCTCCTATGGCATCTGGATTCATCAGCGTAGAAAATTCAGCTGGAGTTTGGGCAGGCATATCATGAATCTTGTGTGGTAATCCTTCGAAGTGAGGCAAATTGATGATGGCCAGAAATTGATCGACGGTCATGTGGAACACTTGGCCTTGAATCATATAGTCAAATTTCCAAGTCTTCGAATTCTCAGGATCACCAGTGAGATATAATGTGGCATAAAATTGTTTGATGAGTTCTGGATTATAGCCATAGTCGAGAGCAAACATCTTATGAGCATGTAGACCGTCAATTGTTTCGGCAACATTCTCGCAACAGTAAGTGGCGTACACCGAAGCCATATCAAGATAATGATGTTGGAAAATTCTAGCCTTGTTGTACAACACTCGAGTATAATAGATAGCTTGCTTCTAGGTCCAAAACCGAAGAGAATATGCATTCCTTGGCTTCTCGTAGGGATTAGTCTCGAGGAAAAATGGCTTGTGTTCCCGCCGCTTGAATATAGGGCCTCCTCGAGGAACATCAGGGCAGAACAAAGGCAGCATTTCTCTCGGATGAGCAGAGTGCAGCAACTCATCGACCGAAAAAACTTCAGCAACATTATCTGGCATTTTTAAGAATGTCTTAGGAGGGCAAGGAAATGAAGATGGAACATTTACGATGTCCTGAGCTTGAATGGCTGCAGGAGCATTTTCCTCGGCCTGTGCTTCGACGACATCTCCTTCGTCGGCATTAGCATGTTTCTCGGCCTCAGCAGTCTCCATAGCCTCAAGATCTTCATTCAGTTGAGAAAAAAGCATCAATCATCTCTTCGTTCGAAGAGTTTGAAGAGGAGGAGGAACTATCACTCGAACTGGCATCTCCAGAACTTTCTCCTTCGGCACCATCTTGACGAGAAGAAACAGTTGTTATATCGACTTCGGCGTCTTGTCCTTCATTCAGAGTCTGGGCAGAGGAATAATCCTTCTGCGTGGATGGAATTGGGGCATGTTGTTCTTGCTCGATCTGAGCAGGTTGCTCGGTCAAAATTGGAGCCTGAGGCTCGATGACTGGGGTGGACGATGGAATAACTTGTCGTGGTGATGGTGGGTTGGGAGATGGCGACGACGCTTTTGGTGGTGAAGGTTGTCGTGGAGGTGGAGTTTGTTGGCGAGGTGGAGGGGTGGCTTGGCGAGGTGGTGGAGTGATTCGGCGAGGTGGAGGAGTTTTTGTACGGGGTGGAGTAGGTTGTTTGCTGGGGATTGGTGCAGTTTCTTGTCGTGATGTTGCAGCAACGACCTCGGTAGACTTCTGCCTCTTGGAAATTTTCTCGATCTCTGGCGTCCCACGCGCAGAGGATGGGGCAGTAGACTTTCTCTTTCGAGATTTTCTCTCGGTGAGGGCTTCATTGTGCTCCTTGCACATATCGCTCACTATCTGTCGAACTTTTTCATTGACAGAAGTGATGTTTTCTTTCTGTGCCCTTCTGGAATCAACAAGTGTAGCAAGTTTGGTCTTGAAAAATATCGAGACACAAGGTCCTCAGTTTCTTCTCGAAGCTGCTTGGAATAAAAAATTTCGTGCTCTTTGTCCTTGCGATCCTGGGTGAGATATCCATCCCATCGAATCATGTAGCGAGCTACTCGTTCTTGGATCTCAGGAGGAACATAATGCTCGGCAGTCACTTTGCTTGGTGTGGTGGCCATACGCTAATGAACGTTGGAAATCTGCACTGCATCCCATGCAGCATTGTAGCAAAATCTCCTTCGTTGGAGCTTTCCCCATCGGCACGAGGGCCGGAAACAACTGGTGCAGCAGGGGTAGGAGCAGGGCAGCTCGAGGGACTGGAGCATCCTGAGCCTTCTGCCTAGCCTCTTTGGCTTTCCTTTCGTCCTCCTTGGTGGCCTTGGCAGCAGCAATCGGTTTTGTTACGGCACTGGGGGCTGCAGCTTTATCCTTCGAGGCACTAGTGGCCTCATCATTTTTCTTCGCAGCACTAGTGGCTGCATCCTTTTCCTTCGTGACTGTGGGAGTCACAACTTTCTCGGTGGCACTTGGGGCCACAACCTTTTCCTTCGGAGCACTGGGGATAGTACCTCTGGCGTCTGTATCTCTCGTTTACCAGATGCAGGATGCCCAATTGTTGAGCAACCTGGGCCTTCTTATGCTCGGGTTGACCGTGAAAGTTGAGAACTTTGGACTTTTCCAAGTCATGTGCTTCAAGTTCTTGTTGCTTGGCTAGCCTTTCCTTTCGCTGGATCAGAGTTTCATCATCTTCAGCCACTTGGGCTTTCTTTCCCTTCGTCCTGACCAAAGGTTTTTGCCTGCGAGTTTGCACGGGGGGGGGAGAGGAAATTGGTGGACCAGTGACCAAATTGGTCATGTCAATAGTTGCTCGAGGAGCCTTAGCAGCTGGCTCCCTGATCCTGATGCCTCTATTGCTCGGTTTCTTCTTTAGAGCAATGTCCTCGACATCTACCTCTGTGCCAGGGTCTTGACCATCGGAATGGGCTTCTTCTTCGTCAGAAGTTGCCTTCGGTGGAGAAACAATAACTTCCTTTTTCTTTCTCTTGGCAGATTTCTTGCCAGCCTTCGATTTGGTGCTAGGACCAACATCCTCGGTGCCAGCAACAACCTCCTTCCTGGCTTTAGCTTCCTTTCGCTTTTTCTCTCATTCAGCTCGAGCAGCAACCAACTCTTTGAAATCATCAGGTGTTTTTAGAGAGGATGGGTGAGCATTGGCTGAAGAAAGTGGTCTATTTGCCTTTGTCCATTCGGGCCTTAATGACTTGACATCAGACCAGGGATTCTTCAGTGCAAACAGAGTCTCCCAGCAAGGAATTAGTGACTTGTATTCATACCATCGAATCGCTTGAAGCCTTCGTATCTCTTGCAGTCTGTTTTCTCTCGTACGATGATCTTCTGAGCCTTCTGGAGTTCTCAAGTTCTTCTCAATGATCAGATCCTCAAATAGACCTTCAGAATTGTTTGTGATTCTTGTACGACCTCCAACACGCTTGGTCTCTCTGAAATTTCCTTGGATCTCAGACATTTTCCTGCGAAATAGATAGGTACGAGGGAAAAATAGGAAAGTTGTGAACATGTACCAACCATTTTCGAGGAAAAACTTTTTGAACGCAGTAAACACATCGAGAAATTTGTCTTGAAGCAAGTTTTTCATGGAAGTGCTAGGCTAGATTTTCATTGGGTGCAAATCTAACGAAGGACTTGTATGACAGAATTGCACAAGCCTGAATCGATCGATATGCATCTGTGGGATTTGCCTAAGTGAGAAAATCCGAGGGATTTCTTACCTAGATCAGATGGGAAATCGACAGAGAACTCAAGAAACAGATTTCCCAAAGTTCAACGATCCAAACGGATCAAACAGACCTAATAAAATTAAAAGAAAATCAAGAACAAATCTGGACAACGAAGAACAGATCAAAGGGAAATCGTGTCCAGAGCCTCACATACCCTAACTTGGTGATGTGCGGCGGCTACGGCGGCACGGATGAAGATCCTCGTCGACGATAAGGTCTCCGGCAACTTCCTTCCGGCAACAAATCGGCGAGGGAATCAACGGCGACGAATAGCATGGCGGCGCGCGAGAGCTCGGGAGAAGAGAGATGAAGTAGAGGGAATTTCGTGGTCTATGCCAGTGGGGTGGATCGGTATTTATAGAGGTGGGGTCTGACGTAACCGTAAAATCCGATCCAACGGCGCAGATTTCGCGTCTCTCCAAATTCAACGGGCGGATTTTGTGGCGGTAACCGCGGGAAAATCCCAACGAACCGAAATAAAGTTGCTCCACGTCCGATACCAAACTCATCGAACATCGAGTATAAAAGTAGATAAAAGTTCGATAGAAATGCCTTCGGAATCAATGACATTCGAAGGGAATCTTAATCGAGTACAAATATACATGTTCACGAGAGAAAAGCAGAGATGGGGTAGGGATAGAATAGAGGGAAAACAGGGTCCGATACTTAAACAATCCGAGAGAAAAACCACGATAAGAAACCTCAGAGTGATAAGTGTATAGGACAACACAAATCGAACAAAAACAAAAAGAATGAAAAAGAAACACAGCTGAAAAACCAATGAAAGTAAAGCTACTTCTAGAAGGTAAACATATAATACAAAGTACCGATAGTTATGATGTTACTGCACGTTGCGTGAGTCCAGTATGTTCAACTCACACCTTAGTGCAAAGAACCTTTTCTCATCCAGGGTCTTCGTAAATATATCAGCCAATTGATCTTCAATGCGAACATGGCTGATAACAATATCTTCTCACTGAACGTAATCTCAAAGAAAATGATGACAAATATCAATATGCTTCGTTCAAGAGTGTTGCACTGGATTATGGGAAATTTTAATAGCACTCTCGTTATCACAGAGCAATGGAATTTTCTTCACAAGAATACCATGATCTTTCAGCGTTTGCTTGAGCCACAGAATTTGAGTACAACATGAACCGGCAGTAATATACTCGGCTTCTGCCGTAGAAATAGATACACAATTCTGTTTCTTTGAAGCCCAATAGGCAAGAGATCTACCGAGAAAATGGCATGTGCCGGAGGTAGATTTCCTGTCGACTCGATCACCAGCCCAGTCAGAATCAGAATATCCAAAGTGGGTGTATGAGCCAAATATCAAAGAATTCCCTTGACAGCAATATGATGTGATTCTTTCGGGTATGCCTGAAAATGAGCACACATACAAACTGATAGCATAATGTCAGGCCTAGATGCATAAAGGTAAAGAAGTGAACCGATCATCGAGCGATATTTCTTCTGATCGAAAGGTTTGCCCTTCTCATCTTCATCTAGATGAACATTCGTAGGCATTGGAGTCTTGATAGTTTTGCAATTGAAAAGATCAAACTTATTCAGACAATCTCTGAGATACTTCTCTTGAGAGATAAATGTCCCATTCTTATTTGACGGATTTGAAGCCCGAGAAAGAACTTCAATTCACCCATCATAGACATTCCATATTTCTTCGACATCATACGAGCAAATTCTTCGCTGATATCAGGGTTAGTACAGCCAAATATAATATCATCGACATAAATTTGGCACACAAAAAGATCATTTTTGTATGAACGAGTAAAAAGAGTCGGGTCAGTTGTTCCTGGTTTGAAGCCCTTCTTCAGAAGGAAATCCTTCAGCGTTTCATACCAAGCACGAGGTGCTTGCTTTAACCCATAGAGGGCCTTGTGCAACCTGTACACCTTATCAGGATTCTTTGGGTCTTCAAAACCTGGTGGCTGCATAACATATACTTCTTCTTCGATTTCACCGTAAAGAAATGCACTTTTGACATCCATTTGATATAGCAATATACCATTGTAATTGGCAAAAGCAAGCATGACACGAATGGATTCAAGCCGAGCAACTGGAGCATAGGTCTCACCAAAATCAATAACTTCGATTTGGGTGTAACGTTGTGCAACTAGTCGAGCTTTATTCCTTATAAAAATACCATCTTCATCTTGCTTGTTGCGAAAAATCCACTTCGTACCAATGATATTATGCTTCTTGGGATCAGGTCTATCGACAAGGGACCAAACTTTATTTCTCTTGAATTGGTTAAGTTCTTCGAGCATTGTTGTCATCCATTCTGAGTCCTTCATGGCTTCATCGAATTTCGACGGTTCTAGCATGGATACACACGAGAAATTTCCACAGAAGTTAGCTAAACGAGTGCGAGAGCGAGTGGAAGGACGACCTGGTAGACGAATCCTTCGAGTATTGAGTCGACGTCCACTCTCCTTCGAACACGAGATAAAGCTCCTTCAACATCTTGAGGATCCGGTTGTTCTTCCGGATCAGCATGGCCTTCAGGATCATCTTGTCCTTCGGGATCATTTCCTTTGGGTTCAACTTGTCCTTCGGGTTGAGCATTTTCTTCATTTATGCGATCTCCTTCGACCTTTACATCATCGACTTAAGGATGTTGATCTCCAGGGCCCCGGGCTATGTGTGGGAACATTGGACCATCATCAGCCTTGTTGGCTTGATGTGCATTTCCTTTGACAGGTCGTATATCTCAAATGGCCATGTACCTAATAACTTCATCCAAAGGTGGTTCATCTAGGTTAAGAGGTAATTGCTCCTTTTGAGAGCCCTTAGTTTCATCAAATCGAACATTTATAGTTTCTACAACTTTACCAAGATGAGAGTTGTAAACTTTGTAAGTGTGAGAATTCGAACCATAACGAAGGAGAAAACCTTCGTGTGCCTTTGGGGAAAACTTGGAGCTGTGATTCATATCTCTGATATAACATGGAGCACCAAAAACCCTGAGATATGAAATTTTTTGGCTTTTTACCCGTGATAAGCTCATGTGAAGTTTTCTTCAGAAATTTGTGCAGATAAACCTTGTTGATGATATGACATGCAGTGTTAATTGCTTCGACCCAGAACCTAATAGGAGTCTTGTATTCAGCAAGCATTGTTCTGGCCATTTCAATAAGAGTTTGATTCTTTCTCTCGACCACACCATTTTGTTGCGGTGTATAAGCAGCCGAGAATTCATGAGTAAAACCATTTTCATCAGAAAAATTGCTCGGTATGAGTGTTTCTGAATTCCGTACCATTATCACTTCTGATATGCTTGAGAGATAATTCATATTCAATCTGTACTCTCTTGGCGAAAGTTTTGAAAATTTCAATAACCTTGCTCTTGTCATCTAGAAAGAAAACCCAAGTATATTGTAAGGCCCGATATGCGGTACTGTTCCAGATCTACATGTTTCCATCCAGATCCGGGGACGAAACACATATCGGTCCCACCGCGAGATATGACAAAGCCATATGCCCCGGATTTCCAACATGATATCACAACATTACAGCTACAATGATACAATATCTCATACAATCGGCATACAATTTCCTTAATACAATATAACAACGGAAGATATATGTCTGAGTATAGACTACAATCAAATGCCTACTGGCAAAGAGAAAATCATCAATCCCCATAACCACACGGGTCCAGGCCCTCCGCCGGGATCCGCCTAACTAGTCGTCATCGAGTCTCCGCGTGAAATGTCGATCACCATACCTGTTGTCGATCAAGAACCCTGAAAAGAGTTTGGGGGTAGTATCATGAGTACAGAGGTACTCAGCATCCAACTGTAGTGGTCAACTGACCCAGCAAGGACTTCATCACTCGTCCTTCTAGGACAACTAGTAGTTTACGGTAAGGATGGGGTAAGTGGTGAGGTTGCTATCGCACTAGCATTTATGAAGTGGCTAACAATATAAGGAGTAAGATAAGAAGCCAAACATTCGATGAGAAATCGCCTCCAACAACTCTGCTATACACCTACTTACGCAAGCATAACACCTATCGTATCCTTGTCCTCCTCTTCGCATCCCGACGAAGAAGAAGCAGTCAAGGCACACACACGTTGATAAGGTTATATTAAGATTATCTCAGTTGTTGTTGTCTATGAATAAAGAGTAGGTCTCAAGTCGTCCATAACCGTGGACACGGCTTCTCGAAAAGATTTAACCCTGCAGGGGTGTACCAACTTCCCATTTCAAGGCTCCGCACGCACGCCCATCTCTCTCAGTTGCTACCCATCATAGGCAACCATTTTATGATTTAGTTCCAAAAGATCCGAAATGACAGACCCCTCTAGCTAACAACGAACAAATCCGGGTGGCCCCCGGGGAGTCGACACCCAATCCAAAAGCTGGCCACACTCTCGGATCGGACTCTTCCGTCTGGCCAAGGTCGAGGTACCTGATCCCCTCACATGTGGGCAGGCCTCTAGCTCACCAGGTGTGGACCAACAAAGGAACTCTTTCTCCGCTGGCCCGAGTTATTTTAAAGGATATCTGCTAGGAGCGACCCGACAGACATATATGCATGGTTTCAAATGGTAAATCAGCTTGGGCCACATCTAGAAATGTTTGAAGCTAGATAGGTATAAGAAGGCGACCCCATAGTATCCCACACGCGGTTAGGCACGCCCAGTCTTAAAACCAATACCCGGAACTCGGATCCTAGGTGACTCGAATGGAACAAAGCGTCGGGGCGGGATAGCCTAGACCTTCCATCCTTCGTCGAGTATAGTCAACATTATAATAATCATATCATCCACAATAAATATAATAATTTGATAGCCCAAACCAAGGAGTAACAGGGTAACAACGTAGCAACGTAAGCATGCATACTAGGCAGGGGATGAGCAACGAGCAATAGTAACATAGCAGTACAAGGTTTGCTGGGAGGGGACATGGCTGTATCGGTTTAAAAGAGGTTGTAAACATGTGGTAGGATCAAACATCGAACCTAACCTAGACTAGCATGCAAACCGCTGGTTGAAATAGAATGTATCATAAGTAATGTATAGTTCTTGCCTGTTGATAAGTCGGGTTCCGAAGGTGTAGTTTATCGCAAGCTTGCATCGTCTCCGAGAGGTACCCGCGGAAGCACACAAGACGGTAAACACTGGAAATCAATCAACGAGAAAGAATCTATTACTACGAAGCAAACACGAGCAAGAATCAACAAGTAGGCAACACGAGACATCGCACCTACCGTCGAGAGCGGTTACTAACAGGTTAAGTGGAGTACTCGGCACACACGACGATACCGCACATTTACAACGGTTCAACTTGTTTAGCTACTCAAGGTGAGCAAGGTTGTTAACATGGCATCTCACTCAAGCATGGCATAGCACACAAACATGACAAGAGGTGAAGCATAAAGGAAACTATATATGCTAGTCAATTTAAGTGAGGCACAACCTAAACATGGCATAACACTAAGTGCTCCACGATAATTTAAGTGTTTGGTACTGTTCTGCCCTAAACCATATTTTAGGTTGATTTACAACAACAAACAATATCATAAACATAAATTACACGAAAAACTAATCAAGTTACATATAAAGAACACTCCAAACGGAGTTACGGTTAAAAAGATACAAGCAAAACAAGTTACGGGTGCAATCTGCCAACATCAGGAAGCACACTTTAGAGCAATGCATAAACAGGATAATGAATGCAAACATGCTCACAAATGATATTCAACTAAATTAGACATGGCAGGGATGGCATGGCAAAAGGAATCATGCAAATATGCATCATGGTTCACTAGTTATAAGCAACACAAAAATCTATAAAACATTACTGGTCAAGGACTTAGTGAAAATCAGGAAAACATGGCAGGAACTGTTATTTTCATGCTGTATAAACAGGGCAATTCTATATGAAAATGTGCAGCAACATGAGGGGCTCGTCCCACTCGGCTTCCCGATGGCGGACGGTTCCAGCGAGGAGGGGCGTGAGCGGTGCAAGGGGGGCGAGGCGGGAGGTCTCCGACGAGGCTTGGAGCCGGGAGGCCGCGGCGGCGGCGGATCCAATGGAGAGGGCAACGGATCCGGTCGGGGCTGGAGGCGTCGAGGCTTGTGGACGGGCTTGGGAGGCTTGTGGACGGTCGGGGCGGGCGGTGCAAGGATTCCTTGCGGGAGAGAAGGAGGTAAGGAGGGGAACCAAAGGAGAGGAGGAGGACGGCGCGAGGACCTGCGGGGGCGGCGGCTGCTTGCCGGCTCTGGCTCCGACGAGCAGGCGAGGCGGCGGCGGTGAGGCACTCGGGAGGAGAGAGAGGAGAGAGAGGAGGTGGAGAGGTGGGTGGATCTGGGCCGTTGGATCGGCCGATCCAACGGTCCAGATCGCAGGGAGGATAGGGTTTGCTAGAAAATTGGGAAAATTGCGAAATTTGGGGCTATTGTGAGGGGGGTGCTGCAATTTAGGCTTAGGGAAACCCTAGAAAGGGGTGGAAGTTTGGTGGTCTTTATATAGCCCAGGTGGCTAGCAGTTTGCAAAAACATCCCTGGTTTTTCTCTCGCGCGCGCGGTGCTTACATTTCTGACCGCCGGGGCTCCGCAGGACCTCTGATTCGGGTAAAACTTCGAATTGCTCCATCAGCGCGTCGAGCCGGCGGCGTTCACCTCACGCTGGAACCATTCCGAGAAAATTTTCCGGTGTGCTATTAAAATAATCCGTTTAATTATTAAACTGGATTTTCGTTCCGTTGGCTATGGCTGGTCTTGTCCGGTTTTCGCGACGGTGATCGGGTGAAACCCGGTCGCAAAGGTCGAGTGTCAGGGTGGCAAGGCTTGGTCTACGTTCGGTACGATATAAGAGGGGGGAAATAATCGCCGATCGATAAATCGGGGATGCAAACACCGCAAACAAATCAAACAATCAAACAGTTCACACCGAAAACAAAAATTTTAATTTTTGTGAAATCTGGGTTGTTACATATATCGAGAGAAATTATCAAAAATAATCAGACCATACTTGTTACCTCCAAGACTGGCATAATTTTGAGGACCGAATAGATCCATATGAAGTAATTCAAGAGGACGAGTAGTAGTCATAATAGTTTTTGCTGTGTGATGTTTCTTGGCAATCTTTCCTGCTTCACAGGCACTACATAGACGATCTTTATCGAATTTCACATTATCAATTCCGACGATATTCTTCTTTGAGATGAGAGTTTGAAGATTTTTCATCCCTGCATGACCAAGTATTTGATGCCATAACCAACCAGATGTGGCTTTGTCCATTAAGCATGTGGATACAGCAGGTCCTGAAGAGAAATCGACAATATAAAGATCACCTTTGCGATATCCTTCGAACACGAAGGAATAATCATCCTTTGCAAAGACAACACAACGACAAGCAGAGAACAAAACAAGCATACCCATATCACAAAGTTTTGAGATAGACACGAGATTATATCCTAGAGATTGAACAAGCATAACCTTGTCAATATGCTTATCCTTTGATATAGCAACCTTACCCAGACCAAGTACTTTTCCTTTGTTGTTTTCATCGAAGGTAATATATCTTTGAGAGGATTCAGTAAGTTTGTCTTCGGTGAACAAATCTTTGTCTCCGGTCATATGATTTCTTCAACCACTATCCATGACCCATTCGGATCCACCGGAGACATAGCCCTGCAGAAGAATTAGTTCTTCTTAACCACCCACAAACGAGCAGGTGACTGAGAAGGCATGGAAGTGCTAGATGAAGCAGCGGTATTATAGCGAACAAGATCATATTGGCTAGGGGGACCATCAAGCACACCATAACAATAATTCCTCGATGAGGGGTTAGAGTACTGGTAGGTAAAAGCAACTTTATCGTTATTGTCACGATGACGATAAAAATTTATATCCACTCGATAGTATTCCTTATGGGAAAATTTGAAGTAGGCACCAAGGGTTCATTTCTATCCTCGAAAGAATAGTAGTGTTTCAATGGTACCGACGATTTTCCCTGCATAGAATGGTTAGGGGACAGTTTTTCTACGAGAGATTTGCGAACCGAATTCTGTCGTTTATAGAAACCATTCTTCAGAGGAGTACCAACGAATTCCGCGGACACCTTTCCTTCCTGATCTTTGACAAGATTGTAGTCAGAATCAAGTGATTCATCAACAATAGCCTTATCAATTTTGCAGTTGAATCCTGAAAGGTTAGCAATATCAACGGGCTTTTCTTTCACCAGAACCCAGACAATTTTAGGATGCTGCTCGGGCTCCCAGTAGGTGCCGTCAGGGTTGAGTTTCCTTTCGAAACCAAGTCCTTCCTTTCGAGGATTACTATGAAGAAGTGCCTTCTTTAGGATATCACATAGGTAGTGGTGTCCTTGAACACTTTTGAACATGCCAGTTTCAAATAAATCTTTCAACCTGAGGAGTTCCTCAGTAATAGTTTCCTCGTTCGAGGGGTTAGCATCATCAATGACAATGGGTTGCTTTCCTTTCGATTTCTCAGAAATAAATTCACTTTTACTTTGTTCCAAACATTTCAAGCAAGGTGAAGTAGATTCAATTTTAGCTTATGAGCCCTGTTGAGCCATGAGCGTGAGATTGACATTTTCCAACTCTTCATGATCCTCTCTCAGTTTCTCGAGAGCCATTTTCCTTTGAAGGAATTCATAGGTTAGCTTCTCGTAGTCCACTGAGAGAAGATCATGCCGAGAGTAAATTTCATCATACTTTTCTTTCAGAGCAACATGTTCATTCGTCAAAGTTTGACCTGTCTCAATCTCATCGATCAACAAGGTCTCAGATTTTTGAATAGTTTCACTTAGTGAATCTAGTTCATCTTTTTGGATAGAAGAAATTTTCGCAAGTTTGGCATAGCTTATCCTAGAGTGACTTTCATAAGCAGATCCATCAGAAGTATCGTAGGAATTCATACAAGAGGATACCTTAGCCTTGGCCATGAAGCAGTAAGCTGGAGATTCATCTTCACTGCTTTGGTTGGTGAAGAATGTACTTGAATTCTTGTTCGAAGCAACACCATCAGATTCAGAACCAGAACCAGAACCAGTTCTTGAGTTGGATTCAGCCTCGGAACAAGAGGCTTCGTCTTCAGAGTTCATCTCTTTACCCAGATAGGCCTTGGCACGGTGATAATTCTTTTGTCGAGAGGAATGTGATTTCGAGGAGGAAATCTCTAGATGCTTGTGATACTTCTTCTTCTTGGCATCATCAAAACCATCTTTCTTGTCTTTTCTGGACATTGAATCATATCTCTTCAACTCATAGTTTTTGCTCGATCTGTGTGACTTGCTCGAAGATTTGCTTTGAGAAAGCTTTGATACATGTTCAATTTCCCAGAGAGGACAATCAGCAATGAAGTGACCTGGATTCTTTCACTTGTAGTAGTAGTTATCTTTCGCTGATGAGTTTCTGGATGATGATCGATGCTGAGATGAATTGCTCGAATGTCTGGAGGAGTAGTTTTTCTTCGGTGAAGAGGAATTCCTTCTCTGGAAGCGGTTGAATCTTTTCATTATCAGTGCCAGATCTTTTCCAATATTCTCGGGGTCATCAGTGGCACCTCCAGATTAAGAACTAGCTTCAAGAGAGGAATGGTGTGAAGCTTTGGCCTTGAGTGCATGAGATTTTCTTTGAGTTCCGTTGACATCTCGTTTTTCTTCTTCTTCCATTTCGAAAGTGTTGAGTGTCGGGACCCGGGCTTAGCGAATGTAATTCCAGTCACGATACAATCACATGGAGAGCCGAGAACCATACCCACTTGTCTAAGCAGACAAGGCCAAGCACAGAACGTTCTCGGTAAGCATCGAACGTGAGGGGCATCCCATTCAGGCCGGATGATCAACTGAGATGGGTCCTCAACGTCCGCTCACAAGTCTAAATGCTTATGGGTGGTGAATCCCATACTCATAGACAAGTCGCCTCAACCATGTTATCGATTGGATCCTAACTCTTACATAGACTTACTCTAGCCCGATCACTTAGTCGGGGTCTAGGGCGGGCTCGATCATACAACAAAGTGTGCACGTCAAAAAGTCACGAGCAATCGCATCGCGATGCCCCAAGCTGCGCACATCTAAGGGCCACTTGGTGTATAAAAGACCGCCAGCCAGATCACAACTAAGGTCTCAATAACCCATACTAAGACATGCATGTTATAAGCATACACGCATAACACATGCCTAGTATGAACAGCAGGTATCATCACATAACTCTACGAAGTATTCTTTATTGATATACACATAGAGCATACAAAGATCACATGTCTGTGATCACATTACATCATACAACGGAAGAAAATTAGGTCTGAGTACAGACAAGTTTAGCAAATGGCTTAGAGAAGCCTTGTACAACAAACATGCCCTTCCACCAGGGACCAGACTGATGTCTGGGACTATGCTAACTTAGTCAACGTCGAGCTTCACGAAGGTGACTCCATCGGGGGTCCCGTTTCTTATCTAAAACATAGAATAAGAAAACGTGAGTACAAAGTCGTACTCAGCAAGACTTACATCAGATCTAAACTACTCATGCTCAAGTATCAAGGTAAAGGGAGGTGGGGTTTAACATGCAGAAGTGCCAGCTTTGACTTGGCTTATCCTGAACTACGAATACCAGACTTGAGATAAGAAGCGTACACGAGTCCACTATCGAAGTCTCCAACCAATACACCACTATGGTTACTTCCTCGACTTCCCCACGAGGAGGCACACCATGGCACTCACGCTTATCTTGCATGTTTTATAAGTATCCATTCGAGTTGTCTAATAATCAGGTACAGGTTCCAAGTAGTCCTTAACCGCGGACGCGGCTATTTGAATAGTTTTGTTAACCTGGCAAGGGTGTAAACTACACACACATGACCATCGGTTACCGCCATGTCTCGCCACCGTTCAAGAGGTGATAGCGAGGATGTTCACCACGACACTTCGCTCACAACCGGTCTATTCCAGGAGTCGACTATCTGAGTTTGCCTCCGCTTGAGAGCCCGGCCGGATCAACGAAACGGACTCAAACAATGTAGGTGACCGAGACGCCACCTCTGGCAGATGGTTTTCCTGCCTCATAGGTGCACCCACATATCTATATGATGCAACCATTTCCTTCGTTCTTTTTCTATGCACATGTCAAATGGAAAGCCCGAACTAATGTGACTCCTGGACGTCGACACGGATCAAGGTACTAGGCCGAGAGGGGTCAGTGAGCCCAATGTGTGGTTGTACTCTTTGTCTTGGATTACCATACAAGAACTCGATGCTTAAGGCGGTGTTCAACGAGACAACCCACTGTGTACTCCTACCCAGCCTCTCATCGTTCACCTTGTATTAGGGTGGATTCACCGACACCGTTTCACTTTCATCAACACCATATTCACCATCATCCCGACTCACATCAAAAGCAACCTCATGTAACACTAAGCATGCAATAAGCTATAACAGTTGCAGGGGCTTCATGATATCAATCAACTCCTATGTCAGCTAGGATTGTGGTTTGCTTACTACTGTGACAAGATGATAGGTCATGCATCGGATATGAGTTCAACTATGCGGTAGAATCGATACAAGATGATCTCCTAAACATGAATAAGCGAGACTGAGAGGGAATTGGGATTTTATAGACATGATCAATGGGGTTTGCTTGCCTTGCTGACGAGGTTCGATATTGGGGTCTTCAACGAAGATGGTGGCCTCCGGTTCCGGTTGCACGTCTATCGAGCAAACAATCAAACAAGGTATAAATTTATTTGCAATGCTCAAACACATGATCAATATTGAAATGGTGATGTTCTTGGTCACAATGTGGGTACAATTCCATTTAAAAGAAGTCAAATGCAAAGTCATTTGCAAATGTGCTTCAAATTTGAATTTCAAATAAAGCCATATGGATGTTTTGCACTGTTCACCCATTTTAAAATGGTCAAACATGAAAACAGATCCCATATTCATAATCCTTGGATTTTTCTGATATTTTTAGACATATTATTTATTAAATTTGGAGTTAATATGAATTAGTTATGAATTTCCAAAATTTAAATGATTTTCTGGAATTTTCTGGATTATTTTAAATCTCTGGAAAATTGTTTTATTGCATCAGTATGATGCAATGCTGATGTCACCAGGGGGCCTGACAGGTGGGTCGGCTGGTCAGTGACATAGGGGGTTAAACCCGGTTTAGTTAGCTTAACAGAGTGGTTAAGGGGGGGGGGGGCTGGCCCACTTGGCAGTCACTGTGGGGGGTGATTAAGAGTTGATTAACGCTAATTAAACCGGGCCCGCTGGCGGTTAGCCGCCGGTGACCACGGGAGGCGGCGGCGCCTCGCCGGAGAGGGGATTTGGCCATGGAAGAAGGAGGGGAGGGCACTCAGAGGAAGCCCTCTCTCTTCCGCGGCGCGTGGTGCCAACTGGGGCTCACGGGGAGGTTGGTAGCCACGGCTACGACGACGGAGGCGGCTGCCGGAGCTCTGACTTCGACCGCAAGGCGAAACCAGGCACGGGGAGAGCTACAGCTAGGGGGAAATGAGGCGCGGTGCTCACCCAGACGCGATGGAGAAGACGGAAGGGCTCGTGGTAACTCGACGGCGGCGCAATCGACAAGTTGCTTCCACGGCGGCCGGCGGCGATCCGTTGAGGCTGTCGTCGATTCCGGGGCCCTTGAGCTCAAATTGCTTGGCGGGAACGAAGAATACGACGTTGGCGGTTGCAGTGGACAACCTGGAGAGGCGTGGGGTGGCCACTGGCCGCGTCGGTGCGAGGCGGCGCTCCGTCGTGGTCTCGGCTACTCGCGGAATCTGGCGAGAGAGGGAAGGAGATGAGCTAGGGAGAGAGGGGAAGGTGCGGGCGGCTTCTGGGCGACTGCGTGGCATCCTCGGGGAGAAGAGGAGCCTCCTGAGGGCCTCGGTGGCGTCGGCGCGCCCACGGCTCGCCACCGAGCTGCTTGCCCGTCGGTGAGGAAGACGACAAGCGGGTGCTGCGGGCTGGGCCGAGGCTGAGGCAAGGTGGGCCTTGCCTGTGGGCGTTAGGTAAGGTCTCTGCTTTCTTTTACTTTTTATATTTTCTGTAAATAGATTGACCTAGCTATTTAAAATGGCTAGGCATTTTATTAAATGCGAATATTTTTTATATGGCCTCATTAAATATAGAGCTAGCCACTTATAAAATTTGGACATTATTAAAATTCAAAACATTTGAATTTTAAATCAAATAGAGGTTTATTTAATTTTCCAAGGCACTGTTTGAAAATTAGAAAATTCCATGAGCATGGGATTGATCCAAACCAATTTTAAAATGATCAGCATCATTTATAGGAATTTTCCAAATGTTCAAAAGATTTTTGGAAAAAGATTTTTATCTGGCCATTTCAAATAATTTCTCAGGGCTTTCTGCTTCCCCATTTTTGAATTTATTTTGAATTTTTGCATGATGCAAAGGGCACAACAAACCCTAGCACTTACCCTAGTTGGGGTTCTGACATTGAGTCTCTCGAGAATATCGGCGACAACAAGATCCTTGAAATCAGTCCTTTCCTTGATCATCAGCACAATGTGATCGAAGGAATCATCAAGGGAACGAAGCAATGTTATGACAACAATCCGATTGGTAATGTCTTCGGCACCGAGGGAAATCAATTCATTTGACAGAGCAGTGAGTCTGTTGTATATGGAGTTAACTTTCTCTCCCTCGTGCCTCTTGAATCGATAGAATTTGCTTCGAAGGGTGTCAATATGAACATCTTTCTGGGTAGAGACACCTTCACCAATCTTCTCGAGATAGTCCCAAACACCTTTGGCCATAGGAATATTCTTGACTTCATGATATTTTTCTGGAATCATATGGTTTTTGATAAACACCCAGACTTCAGAATCGAGGTCCATCTTCTTTGCCTCTTCAGGAGTGATGGCACTTTTGTCTTTGACATTTACACCATTCTTGACCACTTCCCAAGCGGCAGAGTTGATGGCCATGATGTTCCTCTTCATTTTGTCCTTCCAATAAGGATAGTCCTTCCCATTGTAAATAGGAATCGGTTCCCCTGAGCGAACAGCTGCAAACGACATTCTTGACAACACTCCAGGTGGTTAGACCAAAATACGCAGAGCGTAGCGAGTGCCTAGCTCTAATACCAATTGAAAGCTCAAGAATGATCAGAGGGGGAGGGGGTGAATGATCACTTCTAAAAATTCTAAGGAACTTTGAAGGAATTCATGTAAACTACGAAGGACTACATGCATCTCGAAGGAAATACAGTATCGAAAGACATGCATGGGTCGAAAGGATTTGGAGCGAAGGGAAACATTGAAGGAAAACAGGCAACGAGTAAATAATTAATGTAAGTGCGAGAAAGAAAACGAGCCTGACACGATGATGTGTCGTAAACCAGTTCACAGTCTGCAAAGTGCTATGTCTGGTTGGAGGGACTGGTGATTGAACACCTGGAGAAAAACTCTCTCTGTCCTATTCTCCACTGCGACAAACTCCTCGAGCTTGTCCAGTTTTCACTCGAGGTAGATGATTCATGACATCTCCGAGACCTTTACAAACTTCCTTCAGTAGCGACAATTTCTCTTCGACTGCTTGATTGGCGACGCCTAACAGTCTAGGAGACTTGCGGTTCTCTAAGATAAAAAGATCGGCTAATCTCGACCTAATTCTTTCTGAATTGCTCAACTCAGTTCACACTTGGGTTTTGGTTTTCTCTCGATGAATCTCTCTTGGGATGCGCAAAGTACTTCTGTCTTAGAATCTTCAGTGCAGAAGCCGACCTGAAATGGCGGGTAGGTGCGGGGTATTTATAGGTGGCGATCCCGATGAGTGAAATGACTGAAGTGACCCGATGCAACCGCTTGACGCGTGTCCACAACGGTCGGATTTCAATCACTTTACTTGAGGAACAAGTAAGCTGACTTACCGAATGAGTTCTCTCTCGAAGGCACGAAGTGCGATGACTTTGCCGTCGAGCTATTCACTCGACTCAGTAAGATTTCTCTCGGTAGGCTTTTGTGGGTTTAGGTTGAGAAGAGAAAATTCACATCGACAAAGATCTCAACTAGCAAACCCCTCTTGATAGTACGGTTTTTCCTATGACTCAAGAAAATAAAAAGAAACTAGTAAAAAGACTAAGTCTTCGACCAGCTTCAGCTTTGTCCTCATTGCGGTTTTACTCGAGGGCATCTTCTTTCTCGACGACATTTTTAGGGGTCGTCTTCCTTCAAAGGTTTTGGTAGATGACTGTAGCTTCGCTGCAGTGAGTTATCCTTCGACCTTCTACTTTCCAACTCCATTCTTTCGGAACCTATGTATCTGTTTATACTCGAAAACAATATTAGTTCCACTACTGCTTTGTCCAACAATGACCAAAACCTTCGGGGGCAAAACTTGCTCTTACAAAAGCGTAAAGGGGAAAATGCGCTTTCAGAACCAGCCGGCGCCGAAACCTTTATATTGCGGATGTTCGCCCGTTAACAGCAGAAATGGACAGTTTGGTTTGTTTTTTTGCTTAACGAATGAACGCCCGTAACTTCGCTACTGTGACTCTGATCAAGGTGATTCAAAAGCCCACGTTCCTATTTTTCCGAGCCCGTTCCTTTGGGATCACTTTCATGATGTGTTGACATTGTGAAAATGACCCTTTTTCCCTTTTGCTATTCTAGCCCTTTCCAGCGAGGTGCTATTTCGGTGAATCGTTCCTCGAGACCGTCGCACGTTTCACCGACGCATTCGCCGACCACCCCAGGAAAGCAAGCCATCTGATATATGCTCTAAAGAATTTCTCCGTGTTGTTCTTGTGTGTCTTTAATTATGATCATGTAATGTTGCATTAGTGATTGATTGAACCCTGATATGTTGATTTGATTTGACATGCTTATACCATACTTGCTTGATGTGATATGCTTATAGTGATCATGCCATTATCATTGGTTATGATCATGCCCATGATGTTCATGTCATGGTCATGCTAGTATTCCGTTCATGTTGATCTATCCATGCTTACGTGTTGAGCCTATGCATAGTTTATGCCTTTATCATGTTCAAGTGATATCATGATAGTTGGTGCACATGCTTGGTGGTGGTGCTAGTATCATGTTCATATGGCTATGGTAGATTCATGTTGCTATGACTTAGATCGTGTTTTCTAAGTTAATAATGAACATGAGTTAACCGTTGATCAAGTGCCACGGAACCGAGCTTTACTAGTGCAGCCACACTCGCCTGTATGGGAAGGCCTTGGCTCGGTCTATCCGTGCGCTTGATACGTCCAAAACGTATCTATAATTTCTGCTTGCTCCATGCTTCTTTCATGTGATATTGCTATGTTATTGATGAACTTTCATACACTTTTGATCATATTTGGACTAACTTATTAACTCAGTGCACCCTAGTGCCAGTTCCTGTTTTCTGTTATTTTTCTATTTCAAGTTTCCCCCATATTAAAAGTGATCCAAAAATTCGGGTAAAATCCAATAAAAATCAGCGCTGCAGAAGCTTAGGGAATCACTAAGGGGGGGCAGAGGGGACCCACCAAGGCCCCAGGCGCCCTCCCGGTGCGCCCTAGGGTGGGGCCGCACCAGGGGGCCGCCTGGACCCCTGGTGGCCCCCCTGGCTGCCCCCTTCGCCCATATATTCTCCGTGAAGTGAAACCCCCGTGACAGGAAACCTTTTTCGCGATATCTCCTCTGTTCCGCCGCCGCCGCACTTCCAAGATCGAGAGCACCAGGAGACCTCTTCCCGGCACCCTGCGGAGGTAGGAACCACCTCCGGAAGCTTCTCCACCACCATGGATTCTTCCCGGATGAACCGTGAGTAGTCCACCTTGGACCATGGGTCTATGATCAGTATCTATGTGATGTTCTCCTCCCCTCTTTGTTCTTCATGGATTATACCTCGTGAGCTGCCCTATATGATCGAGGCACATATGTAATTTTTCTGCTGTTGCTATGCTGAGTTTTCTGGGATCCGATGGATTATGAGATTATGTTCAGATTGTGTTTGAGTAATATATTTGATTCTCCTCTTTTATATTTATGTTCTAGAGTAATTCTTGCATGTTCTCCGTTGCTATTTATTGCTTTGGCCAAGTAGTAGGTAGTGACCCCAACAGGGAGCGTTATGCATGATTGTGGGTTCATGCCCCCTGATGACACGCTTGAGTGACAGAAACATGAGTCTAGGGGATGTGCTGTTGCCACAAGGGGGAAAACAATGGTGCTTGTACTTGCGGGTGTAATGATTTTTTACTTTACACAAAGTTCTTTAATGCAGTTGTCTGTTGCTTTGAGTTTACACTTTGTGTGGGATTCGAAACTTAATACCAACGAGATGTTCTGGATAGATATCTCAAGGTGGATGATTAGTAGGTAGATGCAGATGGATTTCGGTCTACTTGTGTTGGCGTACCGCCCATGCTTTTGAGCCTCTTCCTTTCTTTATAGCATAGTTAGCATTGGTTTGCGCACAAAATTCTGTCAATTTCCTAGTTGTAATTTGTTTACCTCGTATGTCTATTTTATCGTCTTTTGGGAGAGACATCACTAGTGAACATCATGGGACCCCAGTCCATATTTCCAATACTGTTTACACCCACTAGGAATTTAATGCTTTATTTACTTTTCCCTTGCTATCACTATCATTATTATCCCGTGTGTTTATCCTTTGTCAACAACAAGGCCGGAGGAATTGACAACTCCTCTGTACTCGTTGGGAAGCAAAGTTATTTGCTGTGTGTGCAGGTCCAGGTGAAGTTAGCAACCTCGGTTGTGAACGACGCCATTGTTCACTTCACCACCTTGTTGTATCTGTTGGAGTCCTATTAGTTCGACACTCAACCTGAGCATCTTCGCTAAGGGAAATTGCCGCTACGCTACATCTCACCTTCCAATTTGGGTAACCAACGAGGGGGTGAGAAGTAAACTCTCGTGACATCAGCGCTCTTATTCGTATCACCAACGAGGGAAGGTTATGCGCGTGTGCTACCCTGATCAGCTAGGCGGCGATAAACTCAAAAGCCAGTTTGGTTATGTTGAGCTCAGTCCCCATTTGGCACAGTTGTACCCCGTTTGTGACAACGTTGTTTGCCACGACGGTGGTCGGTGTCTAGAGGACACATGGCTACCCAAGACGGGATGTCGGTGATACGGTAAGGGAGGCATGCGGTAGAAAGTCTCGTTGGACAAGTCCTAGTCCACTCCAATGGTACGAGTTCTGAGGTTCCTGTGGGACAAGTTCCAAGGTAATGGATGGAGGAAGAACTCCATAGCGTTGTTAAAGTGCACAACTTTTGCAGAGTGTTACAAATCTATTCGAATAGACGATTCCACGGTATTGTTCATAGTTCGTACTAGGTCACACTTGGGATCAATATGAACTTGGTTTGGTGATCATGTCGAGTATGTGGTCATGCGATGACCCGGATAAGTTGATGGTCATGCGACGACCCATAAAGTTATTGGTTCTGCGATGACCCGTTTGGTCATATGATAACCCGTGAATGTTACTTGTCACGTGATGACCCGTTTGGTTGTGAGAGGACCGGATTGGTTGGGTTGCAACGTGATCACACCTAACCCATTGAATTGTCATGCGACGAGCCATATAAGTTGTTGGTCATGTGATGACCTGTAACCCGATTGTTGAGTCTATAAGGACTCCGAGGTAAGTTGCATGATCATGCGATGATCATGAGTAGCCAATGTGTTGATTGATATCGCACTAGTCTTACTCACGGTAGTATGATCAATTCATCATGTTAACATAGCTTGAAGTGTTATGCCATGATAACTAAAATTGCTCTAATAACTAAAGCATGCTTGGATGCCATGGATTGCTTTGCTTGGTGTATATGTTACTTGCTTTGCTGGTTTGTGAGAATATTCAAACGTACTCACCAGGCTTTGTCCCTGGCTATTCATGTAGCCAGATCTACAGGTTTACCTAAGGATCCTTCTTCCCCTAGAAGAAGTCGGAGCATTCGCGAACTAGAAGAGTAACCCAGTCAGATCCTGTTGATTAGAGCTGCTCCAAGTCCATGCTGCCTTAGATAGTGTATATTTCGGTGCCCCCATCTCTGTAAGGAACCATTTATGGTTGTATTATATCGATTCAAGCCAGTTTGGCTAATGAATCCTCTTATAGTCGTGTCTATGTTCTTGATACATGTTGTAAGCGCGCACACCAGAGTGATTCCTGGGTTGGTGTGTGGGCGATGTTGGTCTGTGTACAGTGGTACTCAGGCGGAGCATCAGAAGACATGGTATCAGAGCATCCAGGCGTGTTGTAGGTTACCCATAGCTGGATATATTGTCTCTTGCTCAGTAGAAAGCCGAGATGGATTTCAGCCATCTTTGCCAAATCGGCACGGCTACTGTTGATAAAAGACAATATTATAGGATTTCCCTCGCATCTATACCCCGAATCTCATGGCTTTTGTCTTTGGTGAGAAATTCCCTCACTAGGCAATGACCCGTGAGCCTTTAAACCCCCTAGGTAAACCAATATCCTTACCCTGCTTGCAAACCGTGGCATATATCTCCTCATATCCAGTTTTCCTTGGGAAACGTCAGTTCTATCTTTCCCCCAAACAACACTAGACTAGTTGACTAAGCCATCTTGGCTATGGTCATGCATCAAGTTTGATGTTCTCCCCGAGGAAGTAGTAGAAGCTAGACGCCAATTGCTACCAGGAGAATTGCGTTATTTTGCTGTTAAATCCTTAGAGAGGCATTGAGTGCGCTAAGTTAGTGTTACTAGGGGATCTGCATCCACGTGTTGATACGCCATAGGATTCGAGCTTTGTTTGCTTATTGGTGTCTTTTGTGTGATGTTCGTTCTATTTTGTCGGTTTCATTACTTTTGCTCCGACCCTGTCCATCTGCAGGAAGACCAATACTAAGCCAAATAGTGTTAGCCCTTACTGAGGCACCCGACATGACCGTTGCATAGTGACAATTGACATAGTCGGATTTAACGCATCCCTAACCAGTGGACCGACCACCTAGTTACCCCTGGATTAGCCCCCAACCCAACCTAGTGGCTGCCATTGCCAAGCGTATCCTTTTCTCTATAGGAGAAGAATCTCCTCCATGCATGTGTGCCCTAGCATTGCTTCCTATAAAACCCCTCCCTCCTCCCTACTGCAGCATTCCCCGCTCAGTAAGCCAGACCACCATAGAACCCCAGCTAGTTTTCCCTAGAAGCCATGTCCGGATTTTTCAAAGCCCCCAACTTTCATAGCAAGACCTCGGTGGTCAACCATGGTGGCTTCCCACTTCTCCTTTCGGATATGCTTTCCCAAGCCCTTGGCTGTGTCGTTGACCCCGATTACCGGGTGTTCCAATCCGAGCATGTCCCTCACATTTTCCGATATTGGGCAAAGGTGCTCATCCACCTTGGTTCGGAGAAGGTACTTCCCGAATGCGTCAAGGTTTGGCTGCGAGTTCGCCGACACCACCGAGGAAGCTGACCCGACAATAGCTCGCCTGGTTTAGTTCGTCACCGCCCAGGGAATAATCCTCGGCGGCATTCTTGGGGAGTTCAAAGCCATGGATAGTGACACAACGTGAGCTGTTGCGGCCGCATACCGTGTAGGACGCCAAGACCACGGAGGTTAGTTTGACCAGAGATTAAGCATAGTGATCGGGCATTAAGCATACTAACATGAGATTAAGAAAAAATAAAAAATAAAAAAATAAAAAAAATAAAAAAATTGTTTTCCAGATCCAGATTCAAAATTCAAAATTTAATAGTGGCGCATTCTCAGAATGCGCCACCCCTAAGACTCTTATGGGTGGCGCATTTGGGCTTATAGGTGGCGCATTTCGAAATGCGCCACGCATAAGATTCTTAGGGGTGGCGCATTTGAAATGCGCCACTATTAAGGCCTTATTAGTGGCTTGTCGTTAGTGGCGCATTTGAAATGCGCCACTAAACGCAAAAAAAGGATGCCACTAAAAGGCTATTCCCTAGTAGTGCCCATTTCTATAGGAGCTACTATTATGGTTGCTCCATTAGTGCTCAAATGAATTGTGGGGCACCTCCTATCCAGCTCCTGGCCATTTCCATCAAAACATGGGGTTCCATAGTTCAAAGTTTGAGCAGAGCTTCCATTTGCAAATTTAGGGCGGACTAGCACTTTGTGAAGGAAGTGCTATTTATATCTTCCCATTTCTTCCCAAACTTTTTGTGCCATCTTCCCTAAACAGATATTAGTGTTGTGCCAAGTTTCAACCACAATGGCCAAGCCAATATTCCTCACAAAATCCACAAAATTTCTGTCCAGCAGACAACTTTGTGAAGGAAGTGCAAGATAGCCTTGCCCATTTGTGGTGAAACTTTGTACACTGGCTCACCATAGTGTATGATTAGCCTCAGCCAAAAATCATGCCAAGGGGACCAGTGTGCTAGCCACACCACAACACAAACACCTTCTGCCTAGATGGAACATTTGCAAAGCAGGTGCCCTTTTCATTGGTCCATTTGAGCCCAAACCTTGTAGAGGTAATCATCTTGGTGTATTATTGATGTGACCCAAGTTTCAACATCTTTCACCAAGCGAGGCTCCCCCAGACTAGCACAAACACCTGCTGCATGGAACTAGGTCATCTCTGTTTCATCCACTCCAGGCCATGCAGGTCAACCCACTTAGGTTATATCACCTCTTGATGCATCACACCACACAACAGACATGGTCTCTAGTAAAACATTTCGTGGGACACGAGGTGGCCACGGTGTCCACGCGGATGGTGTGCACCTATAGTGCTCTGCAACTGTTTGTGTTGTTGGCTCGTTCCCCCTGTCATTGTTAGATCATCCAGGCATGTCTGCCGTGATACCCACTCCAAGCTTGCTCGTCTAGACTCCTCCACTCTCGTATCCTAGCCCCTGTCCTCCCGTGCCGACATGAGGTTCGCCACAGGCTGGCCGCCACGTCGCCATGGCTCTGGAGCCTTCGAGCTCCATCGCCAATTCCCTCCCCGTGGCTATTTAAGGAATAACCGAGCTCCTCGCCAACCCCAGCACCACTCCCATACCCTCTCCTTCACCCAGGTTACAGCCACGCCCCACCATGGCCGAAGCCCTCCGCTGTCGCGCCCCGTTGCCACCGGCTGCCCCGATCCCAGCCCACTGCCCCGGCCACCCCCAGCTGGCTACGCCCCACCACCACGCTCTCCGTTCACCAAGGACCTGCCGCCGGCCCGGCTCAGCCGACGCCGCCCACGGCCGTCGTGCCTTGCCTTGGTGGCCGACGCCATCGGCTGACCCGCGTGGCCCCACGGCCATCGGCATGTGCGGCTCGGTGCGCCGCTCCTAGCAGGCCAAGACGGCGAGCCCTCCAACGGCGGCCCTCGATGACAATGGAGTTGGCCGGCCTTCCCCTGTTCTAGTGTGGATGGAAGAGAAAGAGAGAAGAGAGAAACTTGGGAGGAGAGAGAGGAGATAAGGCGGGCCCCACGTGTCAGCGAGCAAGCCCCCGGCCTGCACGTCATAAGTGGAAGCGTATTTTATTAAATACAATTTCCATTTGGTGAAAGCGCCTTCCGGGCAACCTCAGGATGGAATACGCTTTCCTGTGGGGAAAGCGTAAAGGGGAAAATGCGCTTTCAGAACCAGCCGGCACCGAAACCTTTATATTGCGAACGTTCGCCCGTTAACAGCAGAAATGGACAGTTTGGTTTATTTATCTTCTTAACAAACGAACGCCCGTAACTTCGCGACCGTGCTTCGATCGAGGTGATTCAAAAGCCCACGTTCCTATTTTTCCGAGCCCTTTTCGTTTGCATCACTTTCATGATGTGTTGACATTGTGAAAATGACTCTTTTGCCCTTTCGCTATTCTATCCCTTTCCAGCGAGGTGCTATTCCGGCGAATCATTCCTTGAGACCATCACACGTTTGACCGACGCATTCACCAATCCCCCCCAGGCAAGCAACCTATCTGATATATGCTCTAAAGCGTTGCTCCGTGTTGTTCTTGTGTTTTTTTAATTATGATCATGTCATGTTGCATTAGTGATTGATTGAACCCTGATATGTTGATTTCGTTTGACATGCTTATACCATGCTTGCTTGATGTGATATGCTTATAGTGATCATGCCATTCTCATTGGTTATGATCATGCCCATGATGTTCATGTCATGGTCATGCTAGTATTTCGTTCACGTTGATTTATCCATGCTTATGTGTTGAGAGTATGCATAGTTTATGCCTTTATCATGTTCAGGTGATATCATGATAGTTCGTGCAAATGCTTTGTGGTAGTGGTAGTATCATGTTCATATGGCTATGATAGATTCATGTTGCTATGACTTAGATCCTGTATGCTAAGTTAATAATGAACATGAGTTAACCGTTGATCAAGTGCCACCGAACCGAGCTTTACTAGTGCAGCCACACTCGCCTGCATGGGAAGGTCTTGGTTCGTTCTATCGATGCGCTCTCTTATTCGTATCACCTACGAAGGAGGTTAAGCGCGCGCGCTACCCTGATCAGGTAGGTGGCGATAACCTTGAAAAACGGTTTGGTTATGTTGACCTCAGTCCCCATTTGGGACAGTTGTACCTTGTTTGGAACAACGTTAAGGGAGGACACAGGGATACCCAAGACGGGATGTCGGTGATACGGTAAGGGAGGCATGTGGTAGAACGGTCTCGTTGGAGAAGTCCTAGTCCACTCCTATGGTACGAGTTCCGAGGTTCTTGTGGGACAAGTTCCAAGGTACTGGATGGAGTAAGAACTCCATAGCGTGGGTAAACTGCACAACCTCTGCAGAGTGTTACAAGTCTATTCGAATAACCGAGTCCACGGTATTGGAAACAGTTCGTACTAGGTCACACTTGGGATCAACGTGAACTTGGTTTGGTGATCATGTCGAGTATGTGGTCATGCAATGAGCCGGATAAGTTGATGGTCGTGCGACGGCCATAAAGTTATTGGTTCTGCGATGACCCGTTTGGTCATACGATAACCCGTGAATGTTATTGGTCACGCGATGACCCGTTTGGTCGTGCGAGGACCGGATTGGTTGGGTTACAACGCGATCACACCTAACCCGTTGAATGTTCATGCGACGACCCTTATAAGTTGTTGGTCATGTGATGACCCATAACCCGATTGTTGAGTTCGTAAGGACTCCGAGGTTAGCTTCATGATCATGCGATGATCGTGAGTATCCCATGTGTTGATTGATATTGCACTAGTCTTACTCACGGTAGTATGCACAATTCATCTTGTTAGTATCGCTTGAACTGTTTTGCCATGATAACTAAAATTGCTCTAATAACTAAGGCATGCTTGGATGCCATGGATTGCTTTGCTTGGTGTATATGTTACTTGGTTTTCTTGTTTGCGAGTGAATTCAAACTTACTCCCCTGGATTTGTCCCTTGGTATTCACGTAGCCAGATCTACAGGTTTACCTAAGGATCCGTCTTCCCCTAGAAGAAGTCGGAGCGTTTGCGAGCTAGAAGAGTAACCCAGTCCGATCCCAGTGGATTGGAGCCACTCCAAGTCTGTGCTTCCTTAGATAGTGTATATTCTGCTGCCCCCATCTCTGTAAGGAACCATTTATGGTTGTACTATATCGATTCCAGTCACTTTGGCTAATGAATCTTCTTATAGTCGTGCCTATGTTGTTGATACATGTTGTAAGCGCGCACACCAGAGTGATTCCTGGGCTGGTGTGTGGGCGAAGATCATCTGTGTACAATGGTATTTGTCGGGGGGGATGGACCAAGCCCATCACCCGGAATTAGGATCTATGGGCCGACTAACCTAAGGAAGGCCCACAGAAGAAGACCCGGCAACGAGACTGTTGCACCAAGCGAGAAGATCAAAGCCATAGAGGAATTCAACTTACTTTGTATATCCCATAGCATATTTGTAAAGTAGAATAGGACTCCACCTCGTGTCAGAGTCGGACTCGCGGAACCCCGGGACCCGACGCCTTTATAAGTCGAGGTCCACGGGATCCAGGTAAGAATAATCTCAATGCAAGATAGGACTAGACACATTTGAGGTAACCTAGATCTCTTCGAGAACTAAGGTTGCGATCCGGCTCACTTGTAATTGATCCACCGACTATTCTAATTGGAGAGTCGGAACCCATAATAATAATAAGCAGGAGTATCCTTTTACCTCGAGACAAAGAGGGGCTGAAACCTGGGTAAATCGCCGAGTCTCTTGTCCATGTCGACTCTCTCCTCGTATACACCTCGCAGCAAAGGTCCCATGTTAAGTTCGACTCTTCGGACATCTTCCGTGACTTTCCCATGACAGTTGGCACCCACCGTGGGGCCTGCGCTTGCAGGTGTTGAGATTCTGGAGGGAGCTCTGCAAGGCATGGAGGGATACACACTGGACGGATCACCAAAAGCCGGCTCGGGAAGCTCTGCATCGACGACTCAACTTGGGGCCCTGAAGCCGATTCTGTCGAATCAGGATATTGGGTCCCAATCGGGTCTATCCACATCTTCATCGGCAGGACGGACGGATTTGAGACGGAGCCAACTCCTGAATGTTGGATATGTGCCCTAGAGACAAATTAATAAAGATATTTGTCACATATCCGTTTTGTTCATAATACGTTTTATACTGTGCTATAACTGTATTACTTGGAAATACTAATACAGGTGTAGTATAAAACATGGTCCGTAGTTTAACTCGGGTAAACTATCTCATTGGGCAATTGATTGATCAAGCTTTCCTGATCATGGCGACACTTAAGTCCATTGACAATGAGGTCATATCATTAAGGGGAACGATGTGATGGACAGACACCCACCTAAAGTATTGCAATGTGATCGAGTCACATAGTTCAGCGTTGCTATGACTTTGTAACGTATGGCTTAGTCCTTAGACCGTAATGATCATACGTAATCACGATCTATGAGGAGACTTTGATTTGTATCCCACCGCCTGACTGAAACATTCTGGCTATAACGGAGCACTTTGGGTATTCCGAAATAGATGGTTGATGAGTATGTTAATAGATGAAAGAGGGATTTGTCAGTCCTTGTGACAGGACAGGTACTCTGGGCCCACTCGGTGATATTGCATCAACACCTTGCAAGGACGTGACTAGGTCACAAGAGATGCAATGATCATGGACGAGAGAAGTTGTTTGTTGTGAACGAGATGTGAACACGGTATGTGGGATACCGACGATCAAACCTCGGACAAACAAAGTACCGCAGCACAAAGGGATTACGTCGTATCGTTAACGGTTTCCAAAAGCGATCGAAGCTCATTCGATGGAAGCGCAGGGGCTGTCAAGGATTGTAACCAGGTCCAACTGACTAGTCATTGGTCAATGAGAAGAGTCTCGACCATGTCTGCTGTTTCCCGGACCGTTAGGGTGTTACACTTAAGGGCAATCGATGCATAGGACAGTTACGGGATCAATCGGTGAAATAGGAGAAATCACCGGAATAGTTCCGGAGGAGGACGGAATAGTTTCCGGACATTTTGAATAGTTCAAAATAAAGTTTAATTGTTTTAATAATGTTTTTATTATTTAATTATCTGAATTAAATATTTAAATCTAATTAAATAATTAAAAATAATGGAAAAAGGCTATATGGGCCCTTGGGGCCCATTAGGGGAGGAGGGGGTTCCCCCCCTTGGGCTTGGCGCCAAGGGTGGGGCCCATCCCCCCCTTGGCCGGCGCCCTTCCCCCCTTTGGGGGTTTAGTCCCACATGGGGGAGGGAAGAGGGATCACACCCTACTTGGCCTTTATATAGAGGGGTAGACCCCCCTTTTTCCATACACAATTAATCTCCTTCTTCTTCCTTCTCCATTTCCGGAAGTGGACTCCCCTTGTTAGGAGTCTGCACCAGGATTGGAGTTCTCCACCATAAGGCAGGCCGTCGCTCTGCCGGAGTCGGGATCCATAGCCGTCTTTCTTTCGCTGCTCGCCTGGTTCGGAGCCCGGGAGGAACATCGATTGTACCGTACGTGTATAATCTCTTCGAGGCACTACACCTATGGTGTTGCTTCGTCGCTGGAGGTTTACCGGGAGTCATCCTCGCCGGTGGTGGTCTTCTACACGATAGGGAGGTCGTAGTTATGAGTCTACCCCAACCACGTTCGTAAGAACGTTTCCCTCTTTCGGTCTTCAAAGGTATGAACACCGATTCCCTCCGTTACTTTACATCGCCATAGCATAGATCTTGGGTTCGGGTACCGTAGGTGTGAAAAATTTGTGTTTTCTGCGCCGTATCCCAACAGTGGTATCATGAGCTTGCTATGCGTAGATGTATTGTACGGATAGAACACATCTAGGATGTGGGCATCGAATCTTCATTCGTTACCCTCCCACGTGTACTCATTCAGCATTGCGGCAATGTTTGATGAAGCGGCCCCCGACCGACCTTACGCGTTTACGCGAGACTGGTTCCACGCTTGACATATGGCTTGTACCATATAAAGTGGCTGGGGGGGTGTCTGTCTCTCTGCATTAGCGATGCGAAGATGTTTGCAACGGAGGGCCCCGACAGGGGTGTAATAGAGACGGATGAGAGACGGTGTTGTGGCATGTTTTTCGCAGGATAGAAATCGGTTCTCTCTCTCGAAACCCCTAGCAGCCACGTAAAACTTGCACAAGCGAAAGTAGAAAGACGTTTTAACTTTGCTTTGCATGAAGGGGGATCATAGGTTGTATGATTTAAAGTTTTACTTCCTGTTTTATGCTAGTATGCTAGATATATCGACGGTAGCACGAAACAGGACCATCTCTCAAAATACCAACATTGTGTTCTCCCTTTTGATGGGCACCACCTGGAAGGTTCTCCCATATGGCTTGATGCTCCGTACATACCGGAGTTGTCCTACATATTCAACGGAGTTCGCATGAGGTTGGGTTCGGCAAGCCTGGCATATGCAGATATGGCCTTGCCTGAACAGCTAACATCAAGGTTCGATTGGCAGGCTTGACGTATGTAGATGCGGGCCTGGAACACAGAAGACCGAAAGGTCGATCACGAGTCACATGCCTTATGTGATTGTCTTAGAGGCCTACCTGGTTCGCATACTGGGCCGTACATATCGGGGGAGGTATGGGGGCTGGGATTGTGTGATCGCTTAGTTAAATTGAGAGGTGTTTATCTAAGTGGGAGCTTTCTAGAATTTTGAGATTAAATTGAAAACTCCACATTATGAACAAAAGTCTAAATATGTATCATTGTGAATCCAACCTTGTAGATGGCAGCACCACGCCCCTCGTTCAACTTAGGATCATTCCTAGAGAAAGATAAGCTAAAAACAGATGGGACAAACTTCACCAACTGGTTCCGCACCCTGAGGATTCTCCTTGTTCCCCTCAAAATGGCATACGTACTAGAGGACGCGCTAGGTGACGCACCAGCAGATGATGCCAGTCAGGACGAGAAGAATGTCTATCTCTCCAGGACTGATGATTACAACCTTGTCCAGAGTGGCATGCTCTACTCCATGGAGGCTGAGCTGCAGAAACGCTTTGAGAGGATGGGTGCATATGAGATTATCACCGACCTCAAGGCGGTCTTCGCACCTCAAGCCAGGGCTGAACGGTACGAGGCTTCTGAAGCCTTCTTCTCAGCAAAGATGGACGAGCACGGCAGCGTGAGTGAGCACGTAGTCAAAATGTCTGGCTACGTTCAGCGCTTGAATGCTCTGGAATGCCAGATTCCAGATGAACTTGCTGTTGATAGGGTGTTGCAGTCGCTTCCCCCTAGCTACAAAGGCTTTGTGCTGAACTACAACATGCAGGGGATGAATAAAACCCCTTCTGAGTTGTTCGCCATGCTAAAGAGCGCTGAGGTTGAGATCAAGAAGGAGAACGCTTTCTTCATGGTCAACAAGACCGTTGACTTCAAGAAGTCAAGCAGGCGGGAGAAGGCCAAGAGAGGTGGCCCTAGGAGGGATGGCAAGTCAGTTGCCTCTCCTCCCAAGGCACCCAAGCCTAAACTCGGAGTGGAGTGCTTCTACTGCAAGGGTGAAGGTCACTGGAAAAGCAACTGTCCCAAGTACCTAAAGGACAAGAAGGCTGGCAAGGTCGCCAAGAGAGACGAAGGTATATTTGATATACATATTGTTGATCTTCTCTTGACAAGCGCCGGGAACACATCCTGGATATTTGATACAGGGTCTGTCGCTCATATTTCTAATTCCATTCAGGGACTAAGGAATAGGAGACGCTTGGTCAAAGATGAAGTGACGATGCGCGTGGGGAATGGCTGCCAGATTGAAGTCTTGGCGGTCGGCACGATGCATCTTAGTCTCCCTTCGGGATTGGTTTTAGTTCTGAATAAATGCTACTATGTACCCGCGTTGAGTGTGAACATCGTGAGTGGCTCTTGCTTAAGGCGAGACCACTATTCTTTTAAGTCTGATACAATTGGTTGTTCGATTTATAAGGATGATATGTTTTATGTTCACGCACCGGAGTTGCATGGTTTATTCGTACTTAATCTCGATGGTGACGTGTGTCACATTAACAATATTGAGGCCAAAAGATTGAAGAATAATGAAGATCACATGATGATGTGGCATTGCCGACTTGGTCATATTGGTATAAAACGCATGGAGAAGCTCCATAAGGATGGACTTCTTGAGTCATTGGATTTTGGATCCCTTGATACATGTGAACAATGCCTCATGGGCAAAATGACAAGGACTCCATTCAATGGTGTGATGGAGCGTGGGGATGTCTTATTGGGGATCATACACACGGATGTATGTGGACCCATGAACGTCCCCACTCGCAATGGTCTTCGTTACTTCGTGACCTTTACTGATGACTTGAGTAGATATGGGTATATTTACTTCATGAAACACAAGTCTGAAACCTTTGAAAAGTTCAAGGAATTTCAGAATGAGGTCGAAAATCAACTCAGAAGAAAAATCAAGCACCTTCGATCGGATCGAGGTGGCGAGTATTTGAGTCACGAGTTTGGCAATCATCTGAAGTCTTGTGGCATAGTACCACAGCTTACGCCGGCAGGCACGCCTCAGAGAAACGGTGTGGCTGAGCGACGTAATCGAACCCTATTGGATAGTGTACGATCGATGATGTCTCATACTGATTTTCCTGTGTCATTCTGGGGGTATGCATTAGAAACTGCCATTCATATTCTTAATAGGGCACCATCCAAATCCGTAAAGAGAACACCATTTGAAGAATGGCATGGCACAAAACCTGAGTTGTCTCACCTGAAGATTTGGGGTTGTGAGGCTTATGTTAGGAAACTACAGCCTGACAAACTTGAATCCAAGGCGGATAAGTGCATCTTTGTGGGCTATCCCAAGGAAACTTGTGGGTACACCTTCTACAACAAGTCTGACAGCAAAACGTTTGTTGCCAAGACGGGACACTTTCTTGAGAAGGAGTTTCTCGCGAAAGAGTTGAGTGGGAGGAAAATAGACCTCGATGAAGTGACTGACCAATCACTCCAATTGGAAGAAATGGCTACGGAATTTGTTCTAGAACCATCTTCCACAGTGGGAGTTGAAGAGAATGGCCAGAACGACATTCATAACGATCATGACATTAATGATAATCATGATGAGAATGAAGAGGAACCTTTTATGCCCCGTAGGTCATCAAGAGTCCGTCAACCTACTGAGTTTTACGGACAGCTTGTGAATGCAATATCGGCTAATGAGTCGGATGAACCTACGAGTTACAAAGAAGCAATGGAGGGACCCGAGTCCAAGAAATGGCTTGAAGCCATGAAATCCGAAATAGACTCCATGTACACCAACAAAGTATGGACTTTGGTGGATATTCCCGAGGACCGCAAGGCCGTCGAGAATAAATGGATTTTCAAGAAAAAGACTGACACAGACGGAAACGTATCTGTCTACAAAGCTCGACTTGTCGCGAAGGGTTTCCGACAAATTCAAGGAGTTGACTACGAGGAGACGTTCTCTCCTGTAGCGATGATAAATTCTATTCGGATCCTACTACCAATAGCTGCATATCATGATTACGAGATATGACAGATGGATGTGAAAACTGCATTCCTAAATGGCAACATTGAGGAAGAGTTGTATATGATGCAACCAGAGGGGTTTGTCGATCCAAGGAACGCTGGTAAGGTTTGCAAGCTTCAACGGTCCATCTATGGGTTGAAGCAAGCATCTCGGAGCTGGAATCTTCTATTTGATGAGGTCATTAAAGCTTTTGGATTTGTCCAAAACGTCGAAGAATTCTGTGTCTATAAGAAACTGAGTGGGAGCTCTGTAGCATTCCCTGTGTTATATGTAGATGACATATTACTAATAGGGAAAGATAAGAAATTCTTAGAGGAAGTGAAGGAATATCTGAATGGACAGTTTTGCATGAAGGACCTAGGTGAAGCTGCGTACATAATGGGGATTAAGATCTATAGAGATAGACCTAATCGACGGTTGGCCTTTAGTCAGAATACTTATATTGACAAGATTTTGAAAAGGTTCAAAATGGATGACTCCAAGAGAGGTCTCTTGCCAGTTATAAAAGGTGTCAAATTAAGCGTGACTCAATGCCCGACCATAGCTAAAGAGAAAGAGGAGATGTCCTCAAAGTCCTATGCCTCAGCCATAGGTTCTCTCATGTATGCTATGTTATGTACCAGACCGGATTTAGCATTGGCCATTAGTATGACTAATCGCTACCAGAGTAACCCGGGAATGGCTCACTGGACAGCAGTAAAGAACATCCTTAAGTACTTCAGAAGAACCAAGGATCTCTTTCTCGTTTATGGAGGAGTTGATGAGGAGCTCACCGTAAAGGGTTACATTGACGCAAGCCTCGGCTCAGATCTAGATGACTCGAAATCCCAGACGGGATATGTTTTCATGTTGAACGGTGGCGCGATTAGCTGGAGGAGCGGAAAACAGTCAGTCGTCGCTCAATCTTCAATGGAGTCGGAGTATATTGCCGCTTGCGAAGCGTCAAACGAGGCGATGTGGCTGAAGAAGTTCGTGATCGAGCTTGGCGTCTTTCCCAGTTGCACTGACCCCGTGGGAATCTTCTGCGACAACACGGGTGGCATTGCTAACGCGAAGGAGCCAAGAACTCACTCTACAGCCAAGCACATCCTCCGAAAGTTCCATGTGACGCGAGACTACGTCAGGGATGGACACACTAGGATTCACAAGATACATACGGATCTGAACGCAGCAGACCCGATGACTAAACCTCTTCCACAGGGCAAGTTTGAAGAACACCGAGAGACCATTGGTGTTAGATACATACCTGATGTATACTAGTGTAATTTGTACTCTAGTGCAAGTGGGAGACTGTTGGATATGTGCCCTAGAGACAAATTAATAAAGATATTTGTCGCATATCCGTTTTGTTCATAATACGTTTTATACTGTGCTATAACTGTATTACTTGGAAATACTAATACAGGTGTAGTATAAAACATGGTCCGTAGTTTAACTCGGGTAAACTATCTCATTGGGAAATTGATTGATCAAGCTTTCCTGATCATGGCGACACTTAAATCCATTGACAATGAGGTCATATCATTAAGGGGAATGATGTGATGGACAGACACCCACCTAAAGTATTGCAATGTGATCGAGTCACATAGTTCAGCGTTGCTATGACTTTGTAACGTATGGCTTAGTCCTTAGACCGTAATGATCATACGTAATCACGATATATGAGGAGACTTTGATTTGTATCCCACCGCCTGACTGAAATATGTTGGCTATAACGGAGCACTTTGGGTATTCCGAAATAGATGGTTGATGAGTATGTTAATAGATCAAAGCGGGATTTGTCAGTCCTTGTGACAGGACAGGTACTCTGGGCCCACTCGGTGATATTGCATCAACACCTTGCAAGGACGTGACTAGGTCACAAGAGATGCAATGATCATGGACGAGAGAAGTTGTTTGTTGTGAACGAGATGTGAACACGGTATGTGGGATATCGACGATCAAACCTCGGACAAACAAAGTACCGCATCACAAAGGGATTACGTCGTATCGTTAACGGTTTCCAAAAGCGATCGAAGCTCATTCGATGGAAGCGCAGGGGCTGTCAAGGATTGTAACCAGGTCCAACTGACTAGTCATTGGTCAATGAGAAGAGTCTCGACCATGTCTGCTGTTTCCCGGACCGTTAGGGTGTTACACTTAAGGGCAATCGATGCATAGGACAGTTACGGGATCAATCGGTGAAATAGGAGAAATCACCAGAATAGTTCCGGAGGAGGACGGAATAGTTTTCGGACATTTTGAATTGTTAAAAATAAAGTTTAATTGTTTTAATAATGTTTTTATTATTTAATTATCTGAATTAAATATTTAAAACTTATTAAATAATTAAAAATAATGGAAAAAGGCTATATGGGCCCTTGGGGCCCATTAGGGGAGGAGGGGGTTCCCCCCCTTGGGCTTGGCGCCAAGGGTGGGGCCCATCCCCCCCTTGGCCGGCGCCCTTCCCCCCTTTGGGGGTTTAGTCCCACATGGGGGAGGGAAGAGGGATCAATCCCCACTTGGCCTTTATATAGAGGGGTAGACCCCCCTTTTTCCATACACAATTAATCTCCTTCTTCTTCCTTCTCCATTTCCGGAAGTGGACTCCCCTTGTTAGGAGTCTGCACCAGGATTGGAATTCTCCACCATAAGGCAGGCCGTCGCTCTGCTGGAGTCGGGATCCGTAGCCGTCTTTATTCCGCTGCTCGCCTGGTTCGGAGCCCGGGAGGAACATCGATTGTACCGTACGTGTATAATCTCTTCGAGGCACTACACCTGTGGTGCTGCTTCGTTGCTGGAGGTTTACCGGGGGTCATCCTCGCCGGTGGTGGTCTTCTACACGACAGGGAGGTCGTAGTTCTGATTCTATGCCAACCACGTTCGTAAGAACGTTTCCCTCTTTCGGTCTTCAAAGGTATGAACACCGATTCCCTCCGTTACTTTACATCGCCATAGCATAGATCTTGTGTTCGGGTACCGTAGGTGTGAAAAATTTGTGTTTTCTGCCCCGTATCCCAACACTGAAGTCCCAATCGAAACCTCGAGTCGGTGACATGCCGGCTCCAAACAAGCTTTCAATGGATTCATTGATGAGTCTTCAGAGCCAGAGCGCTCTGTCGAGTCCCCAATGCACGACGCCTCAGAAGAACTAACTGACGCCGAGTCATACCCTAGTGATGGGAGCTTCTCAGATGAGGGATCCATCCAATCTGTGGGGACCAATAACTACCGCAAGCCGGAAGGAGGCTTCCGACCCCCAACCAGTTTTGAAGAAGCTATGAAAAGGGACTGACTGACTCATAGTAAACTCGCTCGTCCAGCCAATCACACCTGGGAGGATTGCAACTTCATGAAATAGTTCGCACGGCGTGGAGTCCAGGGACCCCTCGGTTTGGGTGGAGTAGCCGGCCAGAACAACTATAACCAAGATTTTTGGCATCAGGGAGCCGACACAGCACCTCACCACCAAGAATCCAGGGGAGGAGGGCAGAAAAACCAGTCAGGGCTTTCTGGATTCCAAGCAAACCCAAAACAGCTCCAAGACCACTCAACCTACCATTTCTTTACCACTCCCAGCTGTCGGAGAGACAGGAAGCTGCAGAAGAGAGCTGCCATGGACATGGTCACAGAGCCGGATTGTCCCAGGTGGCTTAATTGGTTTGTACAGCCGATCTCCTAGACAAGGGATGACCACCCACCAGTGGTAGAAAACCCGGGGACTCATGCCCTGGTAGTTTCTCCACAAATTGGGTGTTACATACCTGATAAAGTACTCATGGACGAAGGAAGCAGTATCAACATCCTTTACTATGAGACTTTCCATAGAGTGGGACTGAATCATAAACAACTGCAATCCTCCAACACTGTTTTCGATGGAATAGTCCCAGGAAAAATCTACCTGGAGACAGTCTTTGGAAAAACTGAAAATTTTCGCTCTGAGATCATACCTTATGAGGTGGTAAAGCTCGAGAGCTCATATCACGCCATCCTGGGCAGACCGTCTTATGCCAGGTTCATGGCTCGGCCATGTAATGTCTATCTAAAGCTAAAAATGTCGGGTCCTAACAGACCAATCACGGTAGATGGGAGTTGCACCAGGGCCACGGAGTGCAATGAACAACACATCAAGTTTGTTGACTCAGCATGCGCCAAGGAGTACTTGACAGCATACGAGGAGAAGGTACACCCGACAGACTCCACCATCCTGAAGAAACCGACTCTCGACAACAACCCCAAGTTCCAACCGGCTCAGGACACTAAGAAAGTCGAATTTGTCCCTGGTGACGCTTCCCAACAGTTCATCATTGGGACATGGTTATTTGATAAATAGGAAAGCGCGCTCATCGAGTTCCTCTGTGAGAATCGGGACATTTTCGCATGGAAACCTTCTGACATGCCAGGTGTCCCGACGGAACTCGCTGAGCACCACCTAAATATCAACCCAAAACTAAAGCCGGTCAAGCAGTTCCTTCGTCGTTTCAATGACGAAAGGAGGAACGCCATTGGGGAAGAGATAGCCTGGCTCCTTGCCGCCAGGTTCATTATGGAAGTTTACTATCCGGAGTGGCTCGCAAATCCTGTCATTGTTTTGAAAAAGAACGAGACTTGGCGTATGTGCATCGACTACACCGAGTTAAACAAGGCTTGCCCAAAGGATCCCTTCGCACTACCTCGCATTGACCAGATCATAGATTCTACTGCGGGATGTGAGCTCCTGTGTTTTCTTGACGCCTACTCTGGCTATCACCAAATCAAGATGGCCCTTGAAGACTAGGATAAAACTGCTTTCATCACTCCTTTTGAGATATACTGCTACACTTCTTTGCCTTTCGGCTTGAAGAATGCAGGAGCCACATATCAGCGAACAGTGCAGAATTGCCTCATGGAGCAAATTGGGCGCAATGTGCACGCTTACGTGGACGACATAGTTATCAAGTCCCAGCAAGCCGACTCACTCATCAGTCACCTCCAGGAAACCTTCAAGAATCTACGCAAGTAGCAGATGAAGCAAAATCCGGCCAAGTGGACCTTTGGGGTCCCTGCAAAAAAGCTCCTCGGATACATAGAATCTAAGAGAGGTATTGAGGCGAATCCAGAGAATATCAATGCCATCATGGCCTTTCAAAAGCTGGCATCAATAAGAGGAGTCCAATGACTCACAGGGTGTGTAGCTTCCCTGAGTCGGTTTATAAGCCGACTTGGAGAAAAAGCAATCCCCCTGTACCGGCTCTTACGCAAGTCAGAAAAATTCGTCTAGGATGACGAGGCTGATCAAGCGCTAGAGTCGCTGAATAAATAGTTATCCCAGGCTCCAATCCTGGCGGCTCCTAAGCCAAAGGAGCCGATGCTACTCTATATTTCATCCAACAATCGGGCAGTCAGTGCTGTGGTTGTGGTTGAACGTATCGAAATATATAAAGAGCACCCCTTGGAAAGGCCAGTCTATTATGTTAGTGAGGTCTTGACTTCTTCGAAGCAACGTTACCCTCACTGGCAAAAATTGGTCCTTGGTGTATTCATGGCGAGTCAGAGACTCAAGCACTATTTCCAGGAGCACCCCATAACTGTAGTCAGCTCGACACCCCTTGCGGACATCATCCAGAACAGGGAAGCCACGGGACGGATTGCAAAGTGGGCTATAGAATTGGGGGCTTATCACATCAAGTATGAACCACGCACGGCCATCAAGTCCCAAGCATTGGTCGACTTCATCAATGACTGGACAAAAATCCAAGCACCTCCAGAGAAGCCAATTACCAAATACTGGACAATGCACTTTGATGGGAGTCGGCAGCTCCAAGGATCAGGAGCCGGTGTGGTCCTTACCACACCTAAAGGAGAAAAATTCTTCTATGTCTTTCAACTACAGTTCACTTGCACCAACAACGCGATAGAATATGAGGCCCTACTCCATGGGCTGCGGTTGGATCGTGAGATGAACATAAGCCGGATACAATGCTACGGCGATTCTGACCTTGTTTCTCAACAAGTGTCAGGAAAGTGGAATTCCAAAGATGCCACCATGGCAGCTTATCAACGAGAAGTTGAAAGGCAAGCTGGTTTCTTTGTTGGATACCAAATGAATAATGTGGAGCGCAAGCTAAACGAAGCCGCAGACGCTTTGTCTCGGCTCGCTCTCACGAAAGCCGGTCCCACCAAATGTGTTCCTGGACGTCCTATCAAAGCCGTCTGTGCAAATACAAACAAAACAAGACATAGCACAACCGGATCCAGAACCGGATTTGGTGTCCGCAGTACACGCCACCCCCTCATGGGTTGTGCCCTATTTGCATTACAAGACTAGGGGAATCCTACCTACACATGGGGTACTGGCCAGACAGATTGTCACGAGGAGAAAATCTTTTGTACTCATCAATGGTGAGTTACACCGGCGAAGCCCCGCAAATGTTTTCCAGAGATGTGTGTCACCAGAAGAAGCAGAGAGATCCTCAACGAGATACACTTTGGAGATTGTGGGCATCACGCAATTTTGCGACGTGTGCTGATAAGCCACACGACACTGTTAGTAATCTAGTTTTGTAAAGAGTAGACTCGACTTCGACAATGGAGTTGGAAGGGGGTGTCCCTACATGCAGTCAGCTCTGATACCAACTTGTGACGCCCCCAAAATCAGGCCGTGTACAGTAATCATACACGCAAGGTACACGATCGAGATCAGGGACTCACAGTGAGATATCACAACGAAACTCTACAAATAAAATAATACAAGTTGTTTAATACAAGCCAGGGGCCACGAGGGATCCAATACAACAGCTCGAGAGCACAAAGTTAGCGAAAGGAATAGTATCTGAGTATATACACAAGGTACACATGATCTGCCTCAAGAAGGCTAGCATAAAAACAACAACGATCGAAAAGGCGAGGCCTCCTGCCTGGGAACCTCCAAACTAATCCTGGTCGATGGGGAACTCGATGTCGTAGAAGGCATCGGGGATCTCCTGCTCCTGGACTCCAAGGCTCCAACGCCGACTACAGCGGCCAATCAGGAAAAACAAAAAGGGGGAAATAAAGCAAAGGTGAGTATCTATCATACCCGCGAGTCTTACGTCCGCTACTAAGCATTTATGCATTTGTATCAAATGGGAAGGGGAGGCTGTATATAGTGTACTGCAAGGTAGAAATAAGAATAAGGATAAGAAGCTAGGCCTATCAAAGACTAGCATCTTCCGACGGTTCTTGCAGCATGAGAAGAGAATATCCAACAGTTTATATAAAGCATAAAGTAACAATGCAACATAAGTTGCTGCAGCTTTGTATAATACTAAGTTGTAATAATTATCAAAGCCTCCGAGATCCCCTCCTCGACTCCCAACAAGGAAGAGAAACTGGAACCAACAGTTTAATAGTAATAGTTTTTAGTAGTAGGCTCTGGCTTCAGCATAAAGCGTCCTGTTATCGTGGACACGGCTATTCGAATAGATCAAACTCCCTGCAGGGGTGCACTACTGTTCAGCCTGCATGCTCAGATCTCCAGGGTGGCGTACACCTTGTTAGGGAATGCCCCACCGAGGCTATCCGACACGCCGAGGCGCATCCTACGACTCATCAGAGAGGTCCCAGCCGGTCTAAATCCTAAGCGCAAGGGGGTCTTGGACCGTCTCCCCTCGCCCTCCGGGTCGTTGTGTGCCAGGGATTCCACGCAACTCTTCGAAGATGCGGATCGACCCAACCACAATGCTAAACTGGACACCTTTTAGAGATTTCGAACGAGACCACAACACAGAGGGCCCACACCGTAATCCCACGTGAAGGTAGTGCGTACAGGCCTTTGCGACCTCTCAAGTCATCCACCTGAACCATTCATTTTATTATTATATGTCGGGACAACCGTTATCGTTGCCCCTTTCTGGGTGAGTCGCGGACAACGACAGCATCCATGACCACCAGTACATCGGTGCTTGCCCTGTCGTCCCACCAACTCTTGCGGTTACCAACAAGGTGAACCGTCTCCTTACCTTATCTCGCATGTGCTCTTGGGAGAACTCGACTTTCGTACTACAGGGTATCTCACGGCCAACGAGCAAGGACCAGCCCACGATGGTATCCGCCTGTCCTGCCGTCCCGATACAATCCCTTCGCAGGCACCGTTGGGTCACCGACTCCTTACCTTTAAGGACACCAGTTGATTCGAGTGCCTACCATCAAGTGAAACCAGGAGGAATCACCCTCAATGGTACACTTGAAGAGGTTCGACCGAGACATCAGCGGAATGAACTAAAGAGGAGTATCCTCGTATCATCCCAGTGATGCTACGTTACTGAGCCGACGAGAGTGAAATACGAGTCCATCCACTCGTAAGTCAAACTCGAAGCGACTCGGCAGAGTCTCGCCGTTGCAGGTTCCCTAGGGCGTCTGCATTGATCCGTACCTGTTGCAATTATAATACTTTGTAATACGCATTCACTCACCAGAGTGATCACGGCCCGCTATTCCAAACCTAGCTAACAATGCGCAGGGTTTACTGCTGAATATTATATATATATTGATAAGTAAGCATAGGACATGGAAAGGTAAATCAAGGGGCGACAATGACATGCTATGCAATGAACATGATTGCAACGTAGCAGCAATAGCAAATGCCTAGTGCAAGAAATATATGGAAAAGATAGGCGATATCCGGGGAAGGAAATGACCCTGCTTGCTTGGAAGCTCGACAGTAGGGGTACGGTCGTCGACAAAGTAGTCGTAGTAGGAAATGGTGTCATCGGCGGCAGCGTCGAGGTCTATCAAAGAATAAGGTGGGAGAAACAATAAATGCACAACAATAATAGCAATACAAATTGAAGACATGGCAAATGCATTGTTGGCGGTGTTCTAACGTAGTGTTAAGTATTTTAGGAGGAGCATGAAGTTATCCGGGGATGAATCATCAGTATCGGTTGATTACCGGATAGATGATCCGGAGGGGGAAGGTTCCATGTCTGCAGTGTTAGAGACATCTGACAAACATGTGGATAGTGTATCCGTGCTCGTTGATCCATTCTGATCATCTTTCATGTTCGGAACATTTTCATCCGGAATGTTTTATCGGCTCCAGGCGATTACCGGACAGTGCAACTGGAGGGGGGTATGTCTCGTGTGCGGTATGTTAGAGGGATGTGGTGGAGGTAATCGCAGTTATTGTCCTTTTCCTCCGTGTAGAATGTGTAGTCGTTGATATCATACGCTTGATAGGTCATCAGGTTGCATGCGGCACCCTGTGACAAGGTGAATATCATATTTTCATCCTCGAAAGCGTTCCTTCGCGGGGGATTAGCATGAAGCTCGTCCCTGAACCAAGTCATGAAATCGGAGTTGTGCTCTTTGAGAAGCCGTGGATCTCGGTCCATTATCTGCAGGCCCTGGTCACTGTACTTCTTCCTAATTACATCCTTGTGCTTTATTATCCAAGGATCGAAAAGCTGGATGTGTTGTAGAGCGTCTAGGCTTGACCTTTCAAAGTCGATGTCTCACCCTCGAAGTTGACATGCATTGCGCGGCTTCCCTCCTGGTGACCACACCCATCAATCCTGCCAAAGTGCTTGTTGACGGGCAGACCAACAGGGTTCTCGTTGTGGAGATAATTCGTGCAAAAAGAGATGCACTCTTCGGTTAGAAAGCCCTTCACTATGCTTGCATCTGGACGGGACCTTTTACGAACGTATTTTTTGATGTGTCCATTCAACCTTTCGAATGGCATCATGCTGCGCAGAAACGCAGGCCCGAGTTGGACGACATCCTCCACAACATGGATCAGCAGATGCACCATAATGTCGAAGAACGCGGGCGGGAAATAGATCTCAAGCTCGCATAGTATTAGAACGATCTCCTCCTGTAGCCTTTTGAGTTGCGTAGCGCAAATCGACTTTCGAGAGATGACATCAAAAAAGTTGCAAAGGCCAAACAACGTTTTGTGAACGTGCTCGTCCATTATCCCTCGGATCGCAACCGGGAGAATCTGCGTCATCACCACGGCACAGTCGTGAGATTTCATCCAGCTGAAATGCTGCTTCGCCTCGTCTAGGTATCTGCTTATCTTCCCCGCATAGCCGTTCAAAATTTTTACTCCTATGAGGCAGTGGATAAACCGCTTGATCTCCTCCTCGCACAGAGTGAAGCATGCCGGTGGGCAGTGATCAATACCGGTCTTCTTTTTGGTCGCCCTTTTTCTTTTGTGAGAGTTTTGTGTTTCCATATCCTCCTCCTCCTCTGGCTCATCATCGTCTTCACTAGGGGGGTGAAGTTCCGTCCTGATCCCCATAAATTTACAGTCATTCCTTCCTTTTGGCACGTCCTTGGTCTTCTCCGGCATGTTGAGCAGCGTGCCAAACAAGCTCTCGCACACGTTCTTTGTGATATGCATGAGATCAAGGCTATGAGGACTGCGGAGGAGACTCCAGTATTCCAAATCCCAGAAAACGGACCTCGCTTTCCATAACCTCATCAACGGCTGAGTCTTCTATTTTTTCTTTCCCAGCGCGGGGCACTCTTTCCAAGTTTTCAGCAAGTTGTCGATTTGTTTGCCGCTCCTTCGAGCTGGGGTGCTCGGAGCTCCTCGCTTCCATTGAATAGATGTCCTTGTTTTCTCCACGTGTGTTTCTTGGGAAGCCACCTTCGAGACCCCTGGAACACGGTTTTTGAAGATCCGAGATCTTTTGGTAGCTGGCGGTACGTTGTATTGTCCATGCACCTAACGCATGCATAGAATCCTTGGACCTCCTGCCCTGAGAAATATCCGTATCCGAGATAGTCGTGCACCGTCGTGATCACCGTTGCTTTCATTGGGAAATATTCTTTTGCAGCGGTGTCCCACGTATTGACTCCGTCTTTCCATAACATTTCTAGCTCCTCTTTCAACAGCTGCAGATATAGATTGAGGTCCATACCTGGTTGTTTCGTCCCTTGAACTAGCATACACATTGTTATGTACTTTTTCTTCATGCACTTCCAGGGGGAAGGTTGTATATGTATAAAAACACGGGCCAGGTACTGTGTGTGCTGCTCTGGCCGCCAAATGGATTGACTCCATTGGCGCTCACACCAATCCTGAGGTTCCTTGGTTCTTTCCCAAAATCTGGGTATTCGAGGTCCAACACAGTCCATTGGCTACCATCTGAAGGGTGCCTCAGCATGTCCTCCTTTTCCGGATCCGAGTTCGGGTCATCCTCTTTTAGCTTCTTTCTATCTGCGTGCCAGGTCATGAGCTTTGCTTCCTCGGGATCTACGAAATACCTCTGCAGATGAGGAGTGATCGGAAAGTACCATACCACTTTTCTAGGAACTTTCTTTCCTCTCTTGTATCGACTAACACCACACACCGAACATGTGGTTTTATCTTCTTCCTCACCCTGATAGATCATGCAATCATTTATGCAGATGTGGTATTTAACGTGCGGAAGATCGAGAGGGCAAATGACTATCTTGGCCTCAGCGATACAAGTTGGCCACGTGTTGCCCTTCGGAAGACGATCGTGCCAGAATGCCATGTTATCATTGAAGCTTTCGTCGGTCCATTTGTGTTTTGCCTTCATCTCCATAGCCCCAATTGTTACATTCAAGCGGGTATCCCCGTCGTTGCATCCTTCATACAACTTCGTAACCGCGTCTTTGTCGAGGTGCGCCATCTTGGCCTTCTCTCTAGCCGCACCTCTTGCATTCACCGCCTCTTTGACAAGCAGCTCTTGAACATGAGGGTACCGCACCCAGCTTGAATCCTCATGTCTGGCATCTTGATCTTCATGATCTGCTTCGGCATTTTCTTCATGATCATGTACGGGATGCTCTTCGTCTTCTCGCCCGCCGTTGTTGTCTGGTTGCCCTTCCTCATTTACTGGCGCCCCACCATTAACGTCCTCCTCCTCACCATCTTCATCACTTATCCATCGTGTGTAGCCATCCATCAAACCATTACGCTTCAGGTGTCTTTCCAATATTCCGGAATCAGGCTCTGTCACGCACTACAGTTTGCATCTCCGACACAGACATCTTATATCCGTCCTATTATTCCGTAGCATGTCGTTTGTCGCACATTGCATCCACCTAGTCATGGTGATATCGCTCAGCATCTCGCGGACCATGATTGCCTGCATGCACCGAGAGAGCAACGTAATTATATATTACGGTCGTTGCCGGAAAAATTTGGCATGACCTTCCCTAATAATGCATGGGAGCATGCGGAGAGTGCGCCAGAAATTTGCCGAAACGGAAATAAATCAACATTTCTGCAAAACATTGGTAACTCAAGATTCACATATATATCAAACTACCATAAGCTTCACATATACACTTCATATATACATCAAACCACCATAAGCTTCACATATACATCAAACCACCTCAAGATTTCACATATAAATCAAACCACCTCAAGCTTTCACATATACCTCAAACCACCACAAGCTTCACATATATACTTCACATATACATCAAACCCAAGCTTCACATATACATCAAACCCCAAGCTAATTAAGGCAATTATGGGTGATAAATGGAAGAAAAGAATTGGGAAGGAGGTCCACTTACTTTAATATTAAACAAAGTAGATTTTAAGCCAAGTATGGTTGGTTAAATGGAAGAAATGAGGTGGGGAGAAGGACAAAACCGAATAGATCTAGGTGAGAAGAGTAGATCTAGTTTGAGAAGTGTGTGAAGTGAATGAGAGGTGGTAGGTGGGGTGGAGTAGATGAGGGTAGCTCCATACTTAGGGGTGGCGCATATTGCATGTCAGTGGTGGTGCATACCACAATGCGCCACCCCTACGATCCTTATAGGTGGCGCATTCCCAACATGCGCCACCCATAAGCTCTTAGGGGTGGCACATTTCTAATATGCGCCACCCATAAGCTCTTAGGGGTGGCGCATTAGCAAAATGCGCCACCTATAAGGATCTTAGGGGTGGCGCATTCTGCCAAATGCGCCACATATAAGAGGATCCAAGGCTGGCCCACACTTATGGGTGGCGCATTTTGAAATATGCGCCACCTCTAAGATCTTAGAGGTGGCGCATTTTTAGCCAGTGCGCCACCACTTATAGCATAGTGGCGCATTACATAAAAATGCGCCACTAATAAGATTTCCATGTATAGGTTTTTCTCTAGTAGCAAGGGGGCGTGGGGGAGAAAATGGAACGGCTAGGGTTTCAATGGGAGGGGGTCGGGGGCTTATCTCCTCGCCGGCGACCGTGGATGGCCGCCACGGCGTCGGCCGATGCCGTGGCCGGCGTGGATGGCGTCCACGGCGCCTCGGTGTACAGGGGAAGGGGATGGGGAGAGGTGGGAGTGGGTTGGGCCTGGCCCAGTGGGAGGGGAGGGGGGCTGCGCCCTGGGCGTTAGTTAGGGTTTTTATTTTTGTTATTTCTTTTTTTTCTCTACTGTTTTATTTGTTGTTGCTACTTTACTATTTTTTTAAAACTTGTAACTTTCACCATAATTAACATTGCACTATACCAGAGAGCCACAAAAAGTTTGGGCATTTTTATAGATCATTTAGTATTTGTTTTAATTATGTCATTGACAAAAGTGGACTTTAGGCTACTGTTTTTATTTATTGGGTTTAGTTTATAGCTCAACAAATTCCCGTATCCATATGGACATGATCCACTGAATATTGGGCAATTTATAAAAGTGACTGCAAAGTTTTTGGTTGAACTTTTATTGGCCACATTGTTTTTAATTTCAAACCCAGGGAAATTTGAATTTTATTTGATTCATGATGATCAAGGGATACTTAGCAACAGTAGTCATAATTAGCAACATTGATTACTGTTCCATGACAGTGAGGGTGTTACAGCATAAAATCCCGACTTTTCGTCCCTTTGGAAAGGAAGCCGAGTTGCTGGGAGGAAGAATTACCCTCAGTGTTATGAAGAATCAGGACGACTCCTAACAGGTCGAAAGGCTACTGTAAGGCCCAATATGCGGTACTATTCTAGATCTAGATGTTTCCATCCAGATCCGGGGACGAAGCACATATCGGTCCCACCGCGACATATGACAATGCCATATGCCCTGGATTTCCAACATGATATCACAACATTACAGCTACAAGGATACAACATCTCATACTATCGGCATACAACTGCCTGAATGAAATACAATACATCAGCGGAAGATACATGTCTGAGTACAGACTACAATCAAAGGCCTAGTGGCAAAGGTAAAATACACCATTCCCACGTCCAGACGGGTCTAGGCTCTCCGCCGGGATCCACCTAACTAGTCGTCGTCGAGTCTCCATGAAGGCGTCCAGAAGAAGGGTCGTCGAGCTCCTCTGAAGTCCAAGATCGTTTGCATAACGTGCGTAAAAGAGAAAAGAAGGGGTGAGCTATATCAACAAGTCTTCTAAATAACTTCTCACGGTAAGATGGGGGTAGTGGTGAGGTTGCAGTCGCACTAGAAATATATGAGTGGCTAACGATCTATTTTAGAGTAAGATGAGAAGCCAAGCATTCGATGATGAATCGCCTCCAACAAGTCTTGATATCGTCTACTTACGCAAACATAACACCTATCATATCCTTGTCCTCCCCTTCGCATCCCGACGAAGAAGAAGCAGTCAAGGAACACACACGTTGATCAAGTTATTAAGATTATCTCAGTTGTTGTTGTCTATGAACAAGGAGTAGGTCTCAAGTCGTCCATAACCGTGGACACGACTTCTCGAAAAGATTTAACCCTGCAGGGGTGTACCAACTGCCCATTACAAGGCTCCGCACGTACGCCAAGCTCTCTTAGTCGGGCTCGTTAAAGACACTCATTGAAGAGTTGTTCCGAGAGAACCAGACGTCATAATCCCTCTAACTAACAACGAACAAATCCGGGTGGCCCCCGGGGAGTCGACACCCAATACAAAAGCCAGCCATGGTCTCGGATTGGCCTCTTTCGTCTCAACATGGTTTGGGTTACCGGGACACCTCACGTGATGTCCCGGGCCCTCGCCGGCCTGAGGTGGACCAATAGGGAAACCATGTCCCCACTGGTCCAGGTTGGTGTAAAGAAAGTCTGCTAGGAGCGACCCGACAGACACACACACGGTTTTCAAATGGTAAATCAGCTTGGGCCACCACTAGAAATATTTGAAGCTCGTTAGGTAAGAAAAGGGGACCCCATAAAATCCCACACGCGGTTAGGCACACTCGTCAAGACACACAATACCCGGAACTCGGGTCCTAGGTGATTCGAATGGAACAAAGCGTCGGTGCGGGATAGCCTAGACCTTCCATCCTTCGTCGAATATAGTCAACATTATAATAATCATATCATCCAGAACAATATAATAATGTGATAGCCCAATCCAAGGAATAACAGGGGAATAGTTGATAGCATCCTAAGCAAGAATACTAAGCAGTGGTTAAGCAAGAAAAGTACATGGCCAAACAATGGTTTGCTAGCATGTGGGGGACATGGTTGTTTGGGTTTATTTGAGAGGCATGAATATGAAGTGGTAGGATCAAGCAATCTTTATATCCTACACCTAGACGCGAGTGAGCTGAAAGTTATAAGCATGATATATGCTCCCCCTTACCTGATGAGAAGAGGAAGCCGAAGGTGTAGTCGATCGCAAACTCGCAACGTCTCCGACAATACACGCGGGAGCACACAAGAAGGAAACACTAGTGGGATTCGGCCCATGCTGCAATGGGCGGATGTTAGTTGTGGCGTGACCATGGGCAAGAGGATTGCGCAGGCTGGGGCGGTGAAGTCGGGACGTGGGGCGCAGTTGCGGGAGAAGGGCCGTAGGAGGACGAGGTCGGCCCAGCTGGGAGCACCGAGCGGGACACTCGTCCACCTCCTCGTCCCGATCCGATCGAGGAGGCCGGCGACAGTCTTCCCGGCGCGGCGGCGGGACGCGGAGCAGGTCCGGCGAGCGGCGCAAGATGGTGAGGTTGCCGGGAACGGCACGGGGATGGAGGATCCGGTCCGGTGGCGGCGCTGGGTCGATTCCGGTGGCGAAGCGCGGGCTCGGGCGCTCGGCAACGAGATTCGGCAAGCCGGCCATGGTGCGCGGCGGTGCGTCTGCCGGCGGTGGCCTCCGGCGAGCGCATCGGGGTGGCCGGGCGGCTCTCCATGGGCGGCAAGGCCCGGATCCAGCCCGGGGCGGGCCCGCCTGTGGGGCCCAGATCTGGCTGGAGGCGGTTGTGCTGCCTTAGAGCCGAAGTGGCGGCTCCTGGCGCGTCCGATTGGCAGATCCGACGGCTAGAAGTGGATCTGGATAGGGTTTCGGGGGAGAATGACTTAGGGGAATAATTGTGGATTATTGTGAGGGGTGGCTGCAAATTTGTGTTAGGGAAACCCTAGAAATGGTAGTGGAGGTGGTGGTCTATTTATATCCTGGCCTGGATGGCAAGTTTATGGAAATGCCTTCGGGTTTTCTCTCTCGCGTCCGATACTCCACGTTTCTGACCGTCGGGAGTCCATATGACCTCCGATTTAGACGAAATCTCAAACCACGGACTCAACCGGCGAGCCCATCAGTCCTATCTCACTTCGGTAATGTTTCAAGGACATTTTTCCGGCTCCCAATAAAATAATCCATTTAATTATTAAATGGGGTTTTTCGTTCCGATGGCGATGGCTGGTCTTGTGCCAGAAGTTGCGACGGCGATCGGGTGAACCCGGTGTCGAAAGGTCGTTTGTCGTTTGGAAAAAGGTTTGTCACGCATGCCGGTACGAGAAAGACAGGGGAGAATATTCACCGATTAATAATTCGGCGAAGCAAATACTGCAAAAAATTCTAGCAATCAACAAAAATAAAGCAACAAACAAATTTTTTAATTTGGGTGAAAATCCCGGGCTGTTACAGTTACACACCCTTCTTCCTGGTCTATGGAGCAGAAGCCGTTCTCCTTAGTGACATCCGTCATGACTCACCAAGGGTCACAGCTTATGTGGAAGCCGACAATGAGAAAGAGCGGCAAGACGCCCTGGACGTTCTCGATGAAAAACGAGAACTAGTAGCAGCTCAGTAGGCTATCTTCCAACAAGATCTACAACGATATCACAGAAGTAGTATCAGAAGTCGGACTTTCCAGGAAGGTAACTTAGTGCTCCACCACATACAGAAAAAAGATGGAATGCACAAGTTATCCTCTCCATGGGAAGAACCGTTTGTGGTCAGCAAGAACCTGTACAATGGATCCTACTACCTGGTTGATATACGTGAGAAGGCAAAGTTACGCACATCCATGTAGGAGACTCCCAGGCCGTGGACATCGCACAACTCTGTCCATATTATACTTGAGTAGAGCAGGAACACTATTGTACATCTACATAAGTCTACACTCGTCGCACCGGCTTTCTCCACATAATAAATAAATATAAGTCGATTTTCATCGCATTAGCCTATCGCCATATCTAACATAAAGTCGATTTTCATCGCATTAGGCTATCGCCATATCTAATATATAAGTCGATTTTCATCGCATTAGGCTATCGCCATACATAATATGTAAAGCCGGCTTACGTTGCAAATAGGCTATCGCCATGTCTAACACAATGTCGATTTTCATCGCACCACGCTCTCGCCATATTTAATATAAGAAGTCGATTTTCATCGCACTAGGCTCTTGCCATAAATCCATAAAGTCGATCTTCATCGCACTAGGCCTTCGCCACATCTAAAGCAATGTAAAAAATAGCGTGCTATGACAAAATAATGTGACCCTAAAAATATGCTATTAGCGTGCTATTTCGCGCTATAGCGTGCTATTATCGAGACATTGTACACAAATTCATTTAGCGAGGCATTGTCCAAAACGCTATAGCGTGCTATTCGCGACGCTATAGCGCGCTATTTTTTTCATTGATCTAAAGTCGACTCTCGTCGCACCGGCTCTCGCCACCCTTATGCATAAAATCGACATTCATCATGATTGAATTTTTCTTTACTTTGATATTTCATATCTTTTCATATTGCATCATACATTGCATATTTTTACACCTTTCTCAGAGACCTGGGGGCTTGATCAACCCTCTACCGGCTCTGAGCATGTATATTGCTTAGTCAGGAGAATCGGGGAGTTCAATGATACTCATCGACTCTTATCTGAGAAGTCGGCATATATATGTAAAACTCCACATGTGTATGACTTATCCAGGGGGAGTAGGAGAGTTCCATTTGGCCTGTACAGCACAAGCTCATATGACTAACGCGATCCCGGTCGACCTAAACTTTGGGGGCTTACATAAAACGCCTAACAAGTTTAGTCCCAAAAGCCGGGCACACTAGTCATATGTGCCGGCTTATAGAGAAGTTTCGACTCATGAACCAATAATCTCTCTCAACGCAAGAAGATGAGGTCTGAGTCCGCTTCTATTATTCTCTGCATTTCCCTTTTTGCATTCAAACATCATCCTGCATTTTCAGTTATTCATAGCATTTTTTTTACAAGTTAGACCTATGTGACTCGGCACAGCACCCAGATGCATATACCGACTCATGAGGACTACACTTCAAAGTTTTTCTCAAAAAAGACTAGGTATGGCACCTAGATGCATACACCGATTCTTGGGGAGTATCACTTCAAAATTTATTTATATGACCTGGTTCGGCACACAAGGTGACCACACCAACTCATGGGGGCTACAAGTCGATCTATCCTATGAGTCGATCAATGACACAAGTCTATTCTGAATCGACTCAGGGGGCTACAGATACATATACTATAAAAAATATCGGCTCTCATGCATTTTGCAAAGCATTTAAAGACAAGAATAAAACCCACTTACAAATCTGATCGGAAATTAAAATTTGCATTCATCAGTGGATGAGTCTTACATCAAAAGGAAAGCCTTACATAAAAAAGAACGCAAGACCAAAGTCGACAAAAACTACTAAGATAGAAACTACTGCTTCAGTGGTCCTCCTTAGAGTCAGCCTCATCATCAGATGCGGAGACTTGGACCTCCTCTTCATTGTTGTAGAATTCCTCATCACTACTGCTGGAACTATCCATACATCAGCCGTCTCGATCACCATCCGAGTCGAAGATCCTGGCCCATAGGGTGTCACCACCATCATATCTAAAGACAATGGTATCTCCCCTTGAGATGTTCCTGTAACGAAGAAAAGTTTTCCAACCTTTCTCCAGCAACATGGAGTCCTAACCAGAAAAGCTAGTGGCTACCCAGATGGGTCCATGAGGACACCCCTCAGAGCGAAGCCAAAGACACGGAGGCTTGGAATCCATCACGAGCTTGGAAGAAGATTCAGGAAGTTTGACCCAACGACGGATCGTCTGATCCTTTACAAAGAACTCACTCCTCTTGGGAGAAGAAGGAGGACATTCGGGATCTATGGAAACAGAAGCAGCGCGCGCACCCCTTCCTCTGCCCCTTCTGCGGCCTCTTTCACGGCCACGGCCACGACCTTGACCACCGCTTGAACCAACACTGGATCCAGGGTAGCCGGCGATGGTAGGAGCTCGGGTGCTGCGCTTGGGAGCCATGGAGAAAATTGCAGGTGGAAGAGGAGGAAGAAGAAGATGCGCACGACCTAAGAGATTGAGTTACTGGATGGCTGTTTATATAGCCACAAAGAGATGATCAATCAATGCCAGAAAGGCGCAGATAAACTAACCATGGTAGGCGACATTTATGGAAAGACTCCTCGGTTCTCACCATGATATCAATACCTTCAACAGTGGCGCCTCGGGCAGTAAAATCATAAATGCAATAACGAAACTTTGACTAAGGAAGTCAAAATAAATTTTCTAGTTGGAAGGCGAAATGAAAAGACCAAGAGAATTGGTACCGACTCCTTATAAACCTTGAAGGTGCGAAAGTTGGTCTGACTGATTGTAGATTCGGTGAACACAATGGAATCAAGAAGATTACTATGAAGACTGAAGCATCACACCTATCTTGGGGTCTAATGTCGGGGGGATGGACCAAGCCCATAACCTGGCATTAGGATCTATGGGCCGAATCACCTAAGGAAGGCCCACAGAAGAAGACCCGGCGACGAGACGGTTGCTCCAAGCGAGAAGATCAAAGCCATAGAAGGAATTCGACTTACTCTGTATAGCCCGTAGCATATTTGTAAAGTACAATAGGACCCCACCTCGTGTCGGAGTCGGACTCGCGGAACCCTGGGGACCCGGCGCCTTTATAAGTCGAGGTCCACGGGATCCAGGGTCAGAATATTCTCAATCCAAGATAGGACTAGACACCTTCGAGGTAACCTAGATCTCTTCGATAACTAAAGTTGCGATCCGGCTCACTTGTAATCGATGCACTGACTCTTCTAATTGGAGAGTCTGAACCCATAATAATAAGAAGGAGTAGGCTTTTACCTCGAGACAAAGAGGGGCGGAAACCTGGGTAAATCGCCTAGTATCTTGTCCATGTCGACTCTCTCCTCGTATCCAACTTGCAACAAAGGTCCCATGTTAAGTTCGACTCTTCGGACATCTGCCGTGACTTGCCCACGACAGTATTCAGGCGGAGCGTCACATGAATCTTCTTTCATCATCTTCCTTTGCATACTTGAAAACTCCCTTCATACAAAACTCATCATAAGCTGATTAGAGTGGTTAGTACCCATAATAAAATAAATTTTCTCTACTGGAAATAAAGATTTTCACGAAGAGATACAGTTTCTCAAAATTTCCAAAAATATTTGCGAAGAAAAAGCAAGCTCAAGATTTGAAAAACGATGAAGACGCAAAACGTGGCAGAATTTGTGAAAAACAGACCAATAGGTAGTAGATAACTTTTTCAGGGTACTTCTGCAATGCAACTCAAAAAACTCAGAACATACGCATGAAAGCTAATTGTATAGATCATACTGTCAAAACAATTCAGATCAAAAAGATGATCGGGTGATTTTTGGCTAATTTTTCGGTCAAGGCGACAAAATTTGTTTCTGGATAGCATGTCACAACTTTTGAACTTTCTTTGCAATCGGAGGCTAAAACTTGGCACAAAGATTGAAAATAAAGATAAAATGATGTTGCTACAGTAGTAACAAACATCAAGACCACTAAAAACTTCAAATAATAACTCAAAGTAAAGATAACAAGGGTTGTCTCCCTAGAGCTCTTTATTTATAGTCATTAAGATAGGCTTAAGATTTTCATGATGCTCTCGTAGAAATAAGAGTTGAGGAACAAAAGAGAGCATCAAGAAGAAAATACCAAACACATTTAAGTCTAACATGCTTCCTATGCATAGGAATATTGCAATATAATAATTCATTGAATCACAAAGCAATAAGCATAGGAAGGCAAAACATGTGCAACTTCAAAACCTTCAACATAAGGAGAGGGAACTTGATATTATTGAAATATCTATAAGCATATGTTCCCCTCTCATAATAATTTCAGTGGGATCATGAATAAACTCAACAATATAAGTATCATATAAAAATTTTTTATCATGATCCATAAGCATAGAAAATGTATTACTCCCCACATAAGCAAAATCCTTCTCATTAGTAATAGTGGGAGCAAACTCAAAAAAGTAGCTATCACATGAATCATTCTTATCATGATCCACTTGCAAAATTTTAATCTTTATAGCATAAGTGTCACCACAATAATCATCATAAATAGGAGGAAAAGTATCATCAAAATAAATTTACTCAGCAAAACTTGGGGGGCTAAAAAGATCATCTTCATCAAACGTAGCATCCCCAAGCTTATAACTTTCCATATCATTAGCATCAAAGGTATTCAAAGAAGACATACTAGTAACATTGCAATCATGATTAGTATGCAAATAAAATTACATTGGTTTTTTATCTTTTCTTTTCAGACACTTCATGTCCCAATTCAAGGTAGAGCTCATAAAGCTCTCTCAAATTTTTTTTCATAAACCTAACTAGTGAAAATAAAAACAAGAAATAAAAAGATTTAATTACAAGATCTAAAGATATATCTTCAAGCACTCACTCTCCATAAGAAATAGCTTTCTTGCGGGTGTGTGTTTGTGCATCTTACCTTACTTCCCCGGCAACGGCGCCAGAAATAGCTTGATGTCTACGCACACTTCTATTCTTGTAGACTATGTTGGGCCTCCAAGCGCAGAGATTTGTAAGACAGCAGCAATTTCCCTCAAGTGGATGACCTAAGGTTTATCAAACTCAGGGAAGTAGAGGTTGAAGATGGTCTCACTCAATCAACCCTGCAATTAAGATACAAGAAGTCTCTTATGTCCCCAACACACCTAATACAATGACAAATTGTATAGGTGCACTAATTCGGGGAAGATATGGTAAAATATGGGTGATAGGTGTGGCAAAACGAGGTAATATAAATCTTTATTGCAATGGTAGCAAGTAGTAAACGTGAGCACAAACGGTATTGCAATGGTGAAAACAAGGTATATTGATTGTGAGACCGATTTTCATCGATAAATTGTGGGGTCTGTCTGTGAAATCGTAAAAAATCTCCAATTTCACCTCTTGAGAGTCGAGCCACACAAAACGGCATGGGACAAATCCCTCGCGGTAGCGATAGGGTTTGGGCGCCTCAGCAATTGCTGGAGCGGCACACCTTGTATCCAGTAGAGGTAGCGATAGGTTTTGGACCCCGCCGCCGCCACCATGGTCTCCATCGGTGGCCGAAGCTAGCTCGCCCGACTTTGTCTAGCACCATTGGGCGGCGCCGCGTGCTCATCTCCAGCGGAGTTCGGTAGCGCACCTTCGTGGTCTCCAGCATCATTCAGTAGCGCCGCACCTTGTATCCAGTATTGCTCGGCGGCACCCCGTCCTCGTCTCCATCATCGTTCAGTGGCGCCGCGTCCTCGTCTCCGGCCGCGCTCGATGGCACCGCGTCCTCGTCTTCAGCCGCACTCGGTGGCGCCCCATCCTCATCTCTAGCAGCACTCGGCGGCGCCCCGTCCTCGCGTTCAGCAGCCCCATCCTTGTTTTTCCTTTAGGCTACCACACGGTGGCGCCGGGAAGCAGGACGACCGGAGCAACTCCCTCACGTTTCCCCTCCTCAGGATCGAGCACAAGTACAACACATAGAAGCTCCACCCGCCACCCCTTCATGCACAGTTGATTCCTCTTGTCACTCTCCCGATTCCATTCCCTGTCAGCAGATTTTTGGACATGATAGGAATATTAAGTGCAGAAGATTGTATTAACAATTTAGCATATTAGGCATCATTTATTTTGATTTTGGTCGAGTTTTGCAGATGTATGATTGTATATTGAGTAGATGGCTAATCTTAAAGCACTTGTTTGTCATGTGTGTGTAATATTTATGTAGCGTATTTTAAATTGTTTCTCATAAGAAAATCTGAGTTTTAAGAAAAACCTTGCCGATAAATGGTCGACCGATATAACCGATAAATCGGCCGATAAGCCGATATATCTCTTTTCTTGGGTCGACCGATATGTTAACAAGAAGCGATATCTTGAACATTAGTTTTTTACATTTACCCTTTGGAGGTCGAGGAATAGGTTGTTTCGTACTTATTGTTAAATATTATCTTGTTGGAGTAGTCGTACTTGTGTTGGATATTAGCGAAGTTAAACTAACAAAAGAACTTTGTGTTGAATATTATGATCATGATGATATATATGAGATGATCAATTCAGACTCTTGTCTGTGTATGAGATGTTGAGGTGTGTATGTCTATAAATTGATGAAATTATTGTGTGCATGAGATTATACAAACAAAAAGGAGAATATAAGCAGAAATGAAACAAAAAAATGAAAAATTGTACCAGTAGCGCCTGGGAGAGGAAGGCGCTGCCGCTAGTAGTATTAGTAGTAGTAGCGGCTCTCGCGGGAGGTGCTACTACTGACGTTCTGTATCAGTAGCGGGTGCTTATGCACGCTGCTGCTAAAATTTAGCTATAGCGTTCTATCAGTAGTGGTCCGGGGGCAATACTGATGAGCCAAAAAGGGGCGCTGCTACTAGCCTTTCTCCTAGTAGTGGGATAGGTACTCTGAACCCACTCGGTGATATTACATCATAAAGATTGCGCAATCATGCGACTAGGTCACGAGGTTGTAATATCACAGACGGGTAAACATGTTTGTCGATAACGAGGATGAACTAGGTATATTGGATACCGACGGTCAAACCTTGGATAAACAAAGTACCGTAGGACAAAGGGAACATGACTGAACGTTAACGGTTCAACGATGAAGTTAATTCGATGGAAGCGTAGGGGCACATCAAGGATTGTATCCAGGTCCCAAATGATGGTCATTGGTCAGAGAGTGTCTGATCGTGTCTGCTGTTTCCCGGACCGTAGGGTGTCACACTTAAGGTTATTCGACACAATAATGATAGATTCGAGATCTTCCCTGAAATAGGAGAAAACACCGGAATTGTTCCGGGAAGTGCCCGAAGAAGTTCTGGATATTTTGAAAGGTTCAAAATATTATTTAGTAATTTTTAAATATGTTTTATTATTTAATTAACAGAATTAAATATTAAAATATAATTAAATATAATTAAAAATTGAAGAAAAGGCATATGGGCCTAAAGAGGCCCATTAGGGGAGGATGGAGCCTCCCACCCTGGCCCATGGCGCCAAGGGTGGGCCCCACCCCCCTTATGGCGCACTCTCCCCCCTTCCCTTTGGTTTAGCACCAGATGGGAAGTTGAGGGAGGTGTGCACCCCTCCTTGGCCTATATAAGGAGGGGTAGGGGTGCCCTTTTCATCACAACATTAATCTCTCTCTTTCTCCTTTCTCCTTCCTTGAGCGGACTCCCCTTGTTTGAAGGCCGCACTGCGTTGGGGGTTTCTCCAGCATACGCACGCCATCGTGCTCCTGGAATCTGGATTCGAATCCATCTTCTTTCTGTTGCTCGCCTGGTTCGGAGCCCGGAGGGATGTCGGGTACATCGTATGTTTGTAATCCCGCGAGGCGCTACACTCTCCTTCATCGTCGGGGCCATATCGCGACGTGTTCACCGACAATGTTCCGACGTGGGCGTAATCCTGTCATCGGTATACAAGGACCGGGTGCCTTCAGGAGTCGTCGAGGATCTCCACTGCATCGAGGATCGGCCGGTACGACTACGTCAACCACGTTCATGCGGGAACATTTCCCTCTTAACGGACTACATACTGGTATGTGACCTATTTCCATCTGCTACTTGCATCGCCATAGCATAGGTCTTGGGTTTGGCACTCGTAGGTAGGAAAAATTTATTGTTTTCTTCCATGTTCTCCAACAGTGGTATCATGAGCAAGGCTATGCATAGATGTATTCACTACTGCAAAGAGGGGCTAGCACGATACTCCTTTCTCAGCCCTTTGTACGAAACTGTTTGCGATGCTATCAACGCAAACGGTATAAATAAAAAACTGTGTGCCCGAAACTGAACCGTCTGGGAAACGTTGGCCATCCGCCACCATTACAAAAATTATTTCGTGGGCGATATAGGGCTGACGGTTCCGATAAACAATCGTCTGTGATATTGAGGGTGAAAACCCACAGTTGCTAACAATGGACCGCTAGCCCTTCTTCCCGATCATTCATTATTACTGAAATGTGTGGTATGTAAACTTTCATGCACGATTCTGAAAATCCTTCCGTTGGTAATGATTTTGAAAACCAATGGTTGCAAACAATGGACCGCTAGCCCTTCTTCGCAATCGTTCATTGTTACTGAAATGTGTGGGATGCAAACTTTCAGGCACGATTATGAAAATCCTTCCGTTGGTACTAGCTAACTCGAACGGACGGGTGACAAAGCTTTAATTAGCCCCGCCGCCCACTCGTCCAGTCCCCCACCCCCCTCTAGCGCCGCTTCTGAAGTGTCACGCATAAAACTTGATGCGCCGCCACTGAATGGTACCATCGGATGGATGATGGACGGCCTCAGATTCGTCTGCCTCCTCGCATCCTTATTCAATTACCCTCGGCTGGGGCGGCAGCCCAATCCGTTCATGTGCACACCATTCCACACTAGGCAACTGCACAATATAAGGATCAGTTCCTCGCAATTTTCCAGCGAACCCCAAAAATCTAACGATCCCACTAGCATCGACGATGGTGCGCACTCCCTCATGCCCCCCGTTCATCTCCACCACCGGCGCCGAGGGCAGGTCGCCGTTTCCACCACATCCAGCCCTGTCGAATGGCGTATTCGACCAAGCCCCCCACAATCCCCAATCTGATGACCAGCCTCCAGCCACTGATGAGCCAACTCCGTCCTCTTCGTCCACGACGCCAGGTCAGCCGCTCGGCTCGAAGCGAAAGCCCGTGACGGACATCAACGGTTCCCCTCCGGCGCAAAGACATCGCCTGGAAGAAATCGACGATGATACTCTTACAACCTTGGTCTCCAACAACACTAGAGCAGACATGTTGAGCGTCACAAGGTTTGCATCATGTGGCCCGGGGGTTATATACCTCGTCCTAGGTCGAATTAAGGAGATGAAGTCCGTGCTCAGGCTTCCCTGCGTGATAGAGCAAGCTGCAGAACATGATCTGTATAGGGCATCGGAGCAGGAACTGTCGCAAAGCGACAAGTGCACCATCACCCCTCTTGATAACACTCCTTTTCAAAAGACGATTATCTCCCGCCCTCAGGTAGGTGATCTCACGTACGTCGTCTTTCTTTACAAAAAATCATTTCTCTCAGCTTGTCAAGTTTTTTGACGATCCAATTGCATGACAGGCTTGGGTTGGTGCGAATGGCGACTAGCTGTCCTTGCTTCTAGGTAATGGACGCATCCAGTTGCACAATGTGTACACTGGGATGACAGTTGATATGCCTCCATTCACATCTCTTGGTGTTCATCACGCTGGGGGTAGTGGATTCAGGCGGTGTTTCATCTATGATCTCATACAACTTTTGTTGCAGAAGGTAGCCATTGTACATCCACCATTCCATCGTGGCCGCACAGAAGACGACTATTACCTCATCGCCATCTTCGACAAAAGGATTCTCATCACCGGCAGAGGCATGGGTGACGATAGGAAATTAAGATGGTACATGCTGGACACACCCCATCTCAGTCCTTGGGAGTTTGAAGATGTCGTTTTTTCGGGTCGGTACTACACCGTGACGAACCGTGGTACTTGTTACATGTGGGATCCATATGATGGAGGTAACAAGGGTCTTATATATATATATTTGCTTCATTGTTGGTTCATACTTTAGTCAAATGTTGCATCGTTTGAATTGAAGGTTCGATGCAGCCCCCACTTTTAATTCGAGGGACGCATCAATTTGAGGACTCTGACAGCCAGGTGGACGATTGGGACGATGAATGGGGTGTGGAATGGTAAATCGTTCCTGCTAATGGCGAATTTTCCATATACAAGTTGCTACTTGTGCGTGTTGCTGTAGAAAAGGAAGCCTCTTGGAACGTATCTGAAATTCGACTGAACTAAAGATTTCGATATTTCGAAAACGCAGTCTGCGATGTCTACGGGGTTGATGTATTGTGACCCCAAGGGGACCTCGAAGTACAATTTCAGAAGATCAGCGGCTTAGGAGATCACTCCATATTTTTAGGCCATAGTATTTATCCTCGGCTACTGAAAATATCACCGGAGCACACTGGCCATGACAGAGAGATGTTCATTAAGCCTGGTTGTGTTTTCCTTACTAGTTCTCGCGACTCCATCTTTGAGAACATACCTGATGTTGGGAGACGGGGCGGAAAACACAAAATTTTCACACCTATGGTACCCGAACCCAAGATCTATGCTATGGCGATGTAAAGAAACGGAGGGAATCGGTGTTCATACCTTTGAAGACCGGAAGAGGGAAACGTTCTTGCGAACGTGGTTGGCGTAGACTCAGAACTACGACCTCCCTGTCGTGTAGAAGACCACCACAGGCGAGGATGACTCCCGGTAAACCTCCAACAATGAAGTAGCACCACAGGTGTAGTGCCTCAAAGAGATTATACACGTACGGTACAATCGATGTTCCTCCCGGGCTCCAAACCAGGCGAGCAGCAGAAGAAAGACGGCTACGGATCCCGACTCCAGCAGAACGACGGCCTGCATTATGGTGGAGAACTCCAATCCTGGTGCAGACTCCATACAAGGGGAGTCCACTTCCGGGAGGGAGAAGGAGGAAGAAGGATATATTGGTGTGTTGGAAAAAAGGGGGGACTACCCCTCCTTATATAGGCCAAGGGGGGGTGTGATCCTCCTCCCCTCCCCCATGTGGGACTAAACTCCCAAGGGGGGGGGTGCGCCGGCCATAGGGGGGTTGGGCCCCACCCTTGGCGCCAAGCCCAAGGGGGGAAACCCCCTCCACCCCTAATGGGCCCCATGGGCCAATATAGCGTTTTTCCCATTTTTTAATTTATTTAATATGTTTTAAATATTTAATTCAGATAATTAAATAATAAAACATTATTAAAACAATTAAACTTTATTTTGAACTATTCAAAATGTCCGGAAACCATTTCGTCCTCGCCCGGAACGATTCCGGTGATTTCTCCTATTTCACCGATTGATCCCGTAACTGTCCTATGCATCGATTGCCCTTAAGTGTAACACCTTAACGGTCCGGGAAACAGCAGACATGGTCGAGACTCTTATCATTGACCAATGACTAGTCAGTTGGACCTGGTTACAATCCTTGACAGCCCCTGCGCTTCCATCGAATGAACTTCGATCGCTTTTGGAAACCGTTAACGATACGACGTAATCCCTTTGTGCTGCGGTACTTTGTTTGTCGGAGGTTTGATCGTCGGTATCCTACATACCGTGTTCACATCTCGTTCACAAAAAACAACTTCTCTCGTCCATGATCATTGCATCTCTTGTGACGTAGTCACGTCCTTGCAAGGTGTTGATGCAATATCACCGAGTGGGCACAGAGTACCTGTCCTGTCACAAGGACTGACAAATCCCGCTCTGATCTATTAACATACTCATCAACCATCTATTTCGAAATACCCAAAGTGCACCATTATAGCCAGCATATTTCAGTCAGGCGGTGGGATACAAATCAAAGTCTCCTCATAGATGGTAATTACGTATGATCATTACGGTCTAAGGACTAAGCCATACGTTACAAAGTCATAGCAACGCTGAACTATGTGACTCAATCACATTGCAATACTTTAGGTGGGTGTACGTCCATCACATCCTTCCCCTTAACGATATGACATCATTGTCAATGGACTTAAGTGTCGCCATGATCAGGAAAGCTTGATCAATCAATTGCCCAATGAGATAGTTTACCCGAGTTAAACTACGGACCATGTTTTATACTACACCTGTATTAGTATTTCCAAGTAATACAGTTATAGCACAGTATAAAACGTATTATGAACAAAACGGATATGTGACAAATATCTTTATAAATTTGTCTCTAGGGCACATATCCAACAGTCTCCCACTTGCACTAGAGTACAAATTACACTAGTTTACATCAGGTATGTATCTAACACCAATGGTCTCTCGATGTTTTTCAAACTTGCCCTGTGGAAGAGGTTTCGTCATCGGGTCTGCTGCGTTCAGATCCGTATGTATCTTGTGAATCCTAGTGTGTCCATCCCTGACGTAGTCTCGCGTCACATGGAACTTTCGGAGGATGTGCTTGGCTGTAGAGTGAGTTCTTAGCTCCTTCGCGTTAGCAATGGCACCCGTGTTGTCGCAGAAGATTCCCACGGGGTCAATGCAACTGGGAAAGACGCCAAGCTCGATCATGAACTTCTTCAGCCACAGCGCCTCGTTTGACGCTTCGCAAGCGGCAATATACTCCGACTCCATTGTAGATTGGGCGACGACTGACTGTTTGCCGCTCCTCAAGCTAATTGCGCCACCATTCAACATGAAAACATATCCCGTCTGGGATTTCGAGTCATCTAGATCTGAGCCGAGGCTTGTGTCAACGTAACCCTTTACGGTGAGCTCCTCATCAACTCCTCCATAAACGAGAAAGAGATCCTTGGTTCTTCTTAAGTACTTAAGGATGTTCTTTACTGCTGTCCAGTGAGCCATTCCCGGGTTACTCTGGTAGCGATTAGTCATACTAATGGCAGCTCTAAATCCGGTCTGGTACATAACATAGCATACATGAGAGAACCTATGGCTGAGGCATAGAGCTTTGAGGACATCTCCTCCTTCTCTTTTGCTGTGGTTGGGCATTGAGTCACGCTTAATTTGACACCTTTTATAACTGGCAAGAGACCTCTCTTGGAGTCATCCATTTTGAACCTTTTGAATATCTTGTCAATATAAGTGTTCTGACTCAAGGCCAACCGTCGATTAGGTCTATCTCTATAGATCTAAATCCCCAATATGTACGCAGCTTCACCTAGGTCCTTCATGGAAAATTGTCCATTCAGATATTCCTTCACTTCCTCTAAGAATTTCTTATCGTTCCCTATTATTAATATGTAATCTACATATAACACAAGGAATGCTACAGAGCTCCCACTCAGTTTCTTATAGACGCAGAACACTTCGACGTTTTGGACAAATCCAAAAGCTTTAATGACCTCATCAAATCGAAGATTCCAGCTCCGAGATGCTTGCTTCAGCCCATAGATGGACCGTTGAAGCTTGCAAAGCTTACCAGCGTTCCTTGGATCGACAAACCCCTCTGGTTGCATCATATACAACTCTTCCTCAATGTTGCCATTTAGGAATGTAGTTTTCACATCCATCTGCCATATCTCGTTATCATGATATGCAGCTATTGCTAGTAGGATCCGAATAGACTTTATCATCGCTACAGAAGAGAACGTCTCCTCGTAGTGAACTCCTTGAATTTGTCGGAAACCCTTCGCGAGAAATCGAGCTTTGTAGACAGATACGTTTTCGTCTGCTTCAGTCTTTTTCTTGAAAATCCATTTATTCTTGACGGCCTTGCGGTCCTCGGGAATATCCACCAAAGTCCATACTTTGTTGGTGTACATGGAGTCTATTTCGGATTTCATGGCTTCAAGCCATTTCTCGGACTCGGGTCCCTCCATTGCTTCTTTGTAACTTGTAGGTTCATCCGACTCATCAGCCGAGATTGCATTCACAAGTTGTCCATAAAACTCAGTAGGTTGACGGACTCTTGATGACCTACGGGGCATAAAAGGTTCCTCTTCATTCTCATCATGATCATCATTAATGTCATGATCGTTATGAATGTCGTTCTGGCCATTCTCTTCAGCTCCCACTGTGGAAGATGGTTCCAGAACAATTTCCGTAGCCGTTTCTTCCAATTGGAGTGATTGGTCAGTCACTTCATCGAGGTCTATTTCCCTCCCACTCAACTCTTTCGCGAGAAACTCCTTCTCAAGAAAGTGTCCCGTCTTGGCAACAAACGTTTTGCTGTCAGACTTGTTGTAGAAGGTGTATCCACAAGTTTCCTTGGGACAGCCCACAAAGATGCACTTATCCGCCTTCGATTCAAGTTTGTCAGGTTGTAGTTTCCTTACATAAGCCTCACAACCCCAAATCTTCAGGTGAGACAACTTAGGTTTTGTGCCATGCCATTCTTCAAATGGTGTTGTCTTTACGGATTTGGATGGTGCCCTATTAAGAATATGAACGGCAGTTTCTAATGCATACCCCCAGAATGACACGGGAAAATCAGTATGAGACATCATCGATCGTACACTATCCAATAGGGTTCGATTACGTCGCTCAGCCACACTGTTTCTTTGAGGTGTGCCTGCCGGCGTAAGCTGTGGTACTATGCCACAAGACTTCAGATGATTGCCAAACTCGTGACTCAAATACTCGCCACCTCGATCCGATCGAAGGTGCTTGATTTTTCTTCCGAGTTGATTTTCGACCTCATTCTGAAATTCCTTGAACTTTTCAAAGGTTTCAGACTTGTGCTTCATCAAGTAAATATACTCATATCTACTCAAGTCAGCAGTAAAGGTCACGAAGTAACGAAGACCATTGCGAGTGGGGACGTTCATGGGTCCACATACATCTGAGTGTATGATCCCCAATAAGACATCCGCACGCTCCATTACGCCATTGAATGGAGTCCTTGTATTTTTGCCCATGAGGCATTGTTCACATGTATCAAGGGATCCAAAATCCAATGACTCAAGAAGTCCATCCTTATGGAGCTTCTCCATGCGTTTTATACCAATATGACCAAGTCGGCAATGCCACATCATCATGTGATCTTCATCATTCTTCAATCTTTTGGCCTCAATATTGTTAATGTGACACATGTCACCATCGAGATCAAGTACGAATAAACCATGCAACTTCAGTGCGTAAACATAAAACATTTCATCCTTATAAATTGAACAACCAATTGTATCAGACTTAAAAGAATAGTGGTCTCGCTTCAAGCAAGAGCCACTAACGATGTTCACACTCAACGCGGCGGGTACATAGTAGCAATTATTCAGAACTAAAACAAATCCCGAAGGGAGACTAAGATGCTTTGTGCCGACCGCCAAGACCTCAATCTGACAGACATTCCCCACGCGCATCTTCACTTCATCTTTGAGCAAGCGTCTCCTATTCCTTAGTCCCTAAATGGAATTAGAAATATGAGCGACAGATCCTGTATCAAATATCCAGGATGTGTTCCCGGCGCTTGTCAAGAGAAGATCAACAATATGTATATCAAATATACCTTCGTCTCTCTTGGCGACCTTGCCAGCCTTCTTGTCCTTTAGGTACTTGGGACAGTTGCGTTTCCAGTGTCCTTCACCCTTGCAGTAGAAGCACTCCACTCCGGGTTTAGGCTTGGGTTCCTTGGGAGGAGCGGCAACTGACTTGCCATCCCTCTTGGGGCCACCTCTCTTGGCCTTCTCCCGCCTGCTTGACTTCTTGAAGTCAGTGGTCTTGTTGACCATGAAGACGGCGTGCTCCTTCTTGATCTCAACCTCGGTGCTCTTCAGCATGGAGAACAACTCAGAAGGGGTTTTGGTCATCCCCTACATGTTGTAGTTCAGCACAAAACCTTTGTAGCTAGGGGGAAGCGACTGCATCACCCTATCAACAACAAGTTCATCTGGAATCTGGCATTCCAGAGCATTCAAGTGCTGAACGTAGCCAGAAATTTTGACTACGTGCTCACTCACACTGCCGTGCTCTTCCATCTTTGCTGAGAAGAAGGCTTCAGAAGCCTCGTACCGTTCAGCCCTGGCTTGAGGTGCGAAGACCGCCTTGAGGTCGGTGATAATCTCATATGCACCCATCCTCTCAAAGCGTTTCTGCAGCTCAGCCTCCATGGAGTAGAGCATGCCACTCTGGACAAGGTTGTAATCATCAGTACTGGAGAGATAGACATTCTTACGTATGCCATCTTGAGGGGAACGAGGAGAATCCTTAGGGTGCGGAACCAGTTGGTGAAGTTTGTCGCATCTGTTTTTAGCTTATCTTTCATGGGTCCACATACATCCCTGTGTATGATCCCCAATAAGACATCCGCACGCTCCATTACGCCATTGAATGGAGTCCTTGTCATTTTGCCCATGAGGCATTATTCACATGTATCAAGGGATCCAAAATCCAATGACTCAAGAAGTCCATCCTTATGGAGCTTCTCCATGCGTTTTATACCAATATGACCAAGTCGGCAATGCCACATCATCATGTGATCTTCATTATTCTTCAATCTTTTGGCCTCAATATTGTTAATGTGACACACGTCACCATCGAGATTAAGTACGAATAAACCATGCAACTCCGGTGCGTGAACATAAAACATATCATCCTTATAAATCGAACAACCAATTGTATCAGACTTAAAAGAATAGTGGTCTCGCCTTAAGCAAGAGCCACTCACGATGTTCACACTCAACGCGGGTACATAGTAGCATTTATTCATAACTAAAACCAATCCCGAAGGGAGACTAAGATGCATCGTGCCGACCGCCAAGACTTCAATCTGGCAGCCATTCCCCACGCGCATCGTCACTTCATCTTTGACCAAGCGTCTCCTATTCCTTAGTCCCTGAATGGAATTAGAAATATGAGCGACATACCCTGTATCAAATATCCAGGATGTGTTCCCGGCGCTTGTCAAGAGAAGATCAACAATATGTATATCAAATATACCTTCGTCTCTCTTGGCGACCTTGCCAGCCTTCTTGTCCTTTAGGTACTTGGGACAGTTGCGTTTCCAGTGACCTTCACCCTTGCAGTAGAAGCACTCCACTCCGAGTTTAGGCTTGGGTGCCTTGGGAGGAGAGGAAACTGACTTGCCATCCCTCCTAGGGCCACCTCTCTTGGCCTTCTCCCGCCTGCTTGACTTCTTGAAGTCAACGGTCTTGTTGACCATGAAGAAAGCGTTCTCCTTCTTGATCTCAACCTCAGCGCTCTTTAGCATGGCGAACAACTCAGAAGGGGTTTTATTCATCCCCTGCATGTTGTAGTTCAACACAAAGCCTTTGTAGCTAGGGGGAAGCGACTGCAACACCCTATCAACAGCAAGTTCATCTGGAATCTGGCATTCCAGAGCATTCAAGCGCTGAACGTAGCCAGACATTTTGACTACGTGCTCACTCACGCTGCCGTGCTCGTCCATCTTTGCTGAGAAGAAGGCTTCAGAAGCCTCGTACCGTTCAGCCCTGGCTTGAGGTGCGAAGACCGCCTTGAGGTCGGTGATAATCTCATATGCACCCATCCTCTCAAAGCGTTTCTGCAGCTCAGCCTCCATGGAGTAGAGCATGCCACTCTGGACAAGGTTGTAATCATCAGTCCTGGAGAGATAGACATTCTTACGTATGCCATCTTGAGGGGAACGAGGAGAATCCTTAGGGTGTGGAACCAGTTGGTGAAGTTTGTCCCATCTGTTTTTAGCTTATCTTTCTCTAGGAATGATCCTAAGTTGAACGAGGGGCGAGGTGCTGCCATCTACAAGGTTGATTCACAAGGATACATATTTAGACTTTTTGTTCATAATGTGGAGTTTCAATTTAATCTCAAAAATTCTAGAAAGCTCCCACTTAGATAAACACCTCTCAATTTAATTAAGTGATTACACAATCCCAGCCCCCATACCTCCCCCTATCGTCACGGCCATCAGTATGCGAACAAGGTAGGCCTCTAAGCCAATCACATCAGGCATGTGACTCGTGCTCAACCTTTCGGTCTCCTGTGTTCCAGGCCCGCATCTACATACGTCAAGCCTGTCAATCGAACCTTGATGTTAGCTGTTCAGCAAGGCCATATCTGCATATGCCAGGCTTGCCGAACCCAACCTAATGCGAACTCCGTTTAATATGTAGGAAAACTCCGGTATGTACGGAGCATCAAGCCATATGGGAGAACCTTCCAGGCGGTGCCCACCAAGGGAGAACACAATGTTGGTATTGTGAGAGATGGTCCTGTTTCGTGCTACCGTCGATATATCTAGCATACTAGCATAAAACAGGAAGTAAAACTGTAAATCATACAACCTATGATCCCCCTTCATGCAAAGCAAAGTTAAACGCCTTTCTACTTTAGCTTGTGCAAGTTTTACGTGGCTGCTAGGGGTTTCGAGAGAGAGAACCGTTTCTATCCAGCGAAAAACATGCCACAACACCGTCTCCCATCCGTCTCTATTACACCCCTGTCGGGGCCCTCCGTTGCAAACATCTTCGCATCGCTAATACAGAGAGACAGACACCCCCAACCACTTTATATGGTACAAGCCATATGTCAAGCGTGGAACCAGTCTCGCGTAAACGCGTAAGGTCGGTCGGGGGCCGCTTCATCAAACATTGTCGCAACGCTAAATGAGTACACATGGGAGGGTAACGAATGAAGATTCGATGCCCACATCCTAGATGTGTTCTACCCGTACAATACATCTACGCATAGCTAGCTCATGATACCACTGTTGGGATACGGGGCAGAAAACACAATTTTTTCACACCTATGGTACCCGAACCCAAGATCTATGCTATGGCGATGTAAAGTAACGGAGGGAATCGGTGTTCATACCTTTGAAGACCGAAAGAGGGAAACGTTCTTGCGAACGTGGTTGGCGTAGACTCAGAACTACGACCTCCCTATCGTGTAGAAGACCACCACCGGCGAGGATGACTCCCGGTAAACCTCCAGCAATGAAGTAGCACCACAGGTGTAGTGCCTCGAAGAGATTATACACGTACGGTACAATCGATGTTCCTCCCGGGCCCCGAACCAGGCGAGCAGCGGAAGAAAGACGGCTACGGATCCCGACTCCAGCAGAACGACGGCCTGCCTTATGCTGGAGAACTCCAATCCTGGTGCAGACTCCAAACAAAGGGAGTCCACTTCCGGGAAGGAGAAGGAGGAAGAAGGAGATATTGGTGTGCTGGAAAAAAGGGGGGACTACCCCTCCTTATATAGGCCAAGGGGGGGTGTGATCCTCCTCCCCTCCCTCATGTGGGACTAAACTCCTAGGGGGGGGGGTGCGCCGGCCATAGGGGTGGTTGGGCCCCACCCTTGGCGCCAAGCCCAAGGGGGGAAACCCCCTCCTCCCCTAATGGGCCCCATGGGCCCATATAGCCTTTTTCCCATTTTTTAATTTATTTAATATGTTTTAGATATATTTAATTCAGATAATTAAATAATAAAACATTATTAAAACAATTAAACTTTATTTTGAACTATTCAAAATGTCCGGAAACCATTCCGTCCTCCTCCGGAACTATTCTGGTGATTTCTCCTATTTCACCGATTGATCCCGTAACTGTCCTATGCATCGATTGCCCTTAAGTGTAACACCCTAACGGTCCGTGAAACAGCAGACATGGTCGAGACTCTTCTCATTGACCAATGACTAGTCAGTTGGACCTGGTTACAATCCTTGACAGCCCCTGCGCTTCCATCGAATGAACTTCGATCGCTTTTGGAAACCGTTAACGATATGACGCAATCCCTTTGTGCTGCGGTACTTTGTTTGTCCGAGGTTTGATCGTCGGTATCCTACATACTGTGTTCACATCTCGTTCACAACAAACAACTTCTCTCGTCCATGATCATTGCATCTCTTGTGACCTAGTCGCGTCCTTGCAAGGTGTTGATGCAATATCACCGAGTGGGCCCAGAGTACCTGTCCTGTCACAAGGACTGACAAATCCCGCTCTGATCTATTAACATACTCATCAACCATCTATTTCGGAATACCCAAAGTGCACCGTTATAGCCAGCATATTTCAGTCAGGCGGTGGGATACAAATCAAAGTCTCCTCATAGATGGTAATTACGTATGATCATTACGGTCTAAGGACTAAGCCATACGTTACAAAGTCATAGCAACGCTGAACTATGTGACTCGATCACATTGCAATATTTTAGGTGGGTGTACGTCCATCACATCATTCCCCTTAATGATATGACCTCATTGTCAATGGACTTAAGTGTCGCCATGATCAGGAAAGCTTGATCAATCAATTGCCCAATGAGATAGTTTACCCGAGTTAAACTACTGACCATGTTTTATACTACACCTGTATTAGTATTTCCAAGTAATACAGTTATAGCACAGTATAAAACGTATTATGAACAAAACGGATATGTGACAAATATCTTTATAAATTTGTCTCTAGGGCACATATCCAACACCTGATATATGTCGTTTTCAATTGGACGACTCTCCTATGCTGGGTTGTGATTTGAACCCAAATCACAAGGCCAACTGCAATAATGATCACTGAGAACATATGTGGATAGTGCCGTCGCTGAAAAACTCAAGGGTTGGACCAACCGGGATCAGAACGTATGAAAGTGTAGTAGTTCCATCATTAGTATATGTAAGGGATGCATATATGTAACTGAAGCACATATGTGTTGTGTAAATTAAAATTAGTGCATGCTTTTATTGCAGACAGTTCATCATATGTGATTGTTTGGACCGTCTCATAAACATGGAGGATATCTCGTAACACTAGCGCACAATTATAGCCGTTGGATGTAACCGTAGCACCGAATGATAGTCGTTGGATCCTACCTCGATCTGCAAGAAGCGGGTTATGCGATGTGATTGGGACGTGTAAAAGACCATGGAGGATAATTCGTAACCCTAGTGCACAACTATAGCCGTTGGATGCAACAGTAGAGCCGAACGGTACTCGTTGGATCTTACCGCGATCCGCGATAAGCTGGTTATGCGACCTGATGTCAGAACCCTCTGTTAGGTAATGTGCTAGGATCAAGTAACCTTGCATCATGTCAAAATTTCAAAGTAAATCAAATTCAAAATCAAAATGGGAGAAGGAACAACCCCCAGATGAATTAATTCAAAAGGCCAGATAAAAATCTTTTCCAAAAATTCATGTTAAAGTTTTGAAAAGTCTTATAAATGAGTGTGATCACATATCAAGTGATGTGGGACCCACCCCATGCTCATAGAATATTCAAATATTCAAACAGTACCTTGGAATTAAAGAAATACCCCTATTTGATTTAAAATTCAAATCATTTGAATTTTAAAAATGTTGAATGTTTATAAGTGGCTAGTCTATATTATTATGAAGCCATGTAAAAGTTTTCAGCATTTAATAAAATGATTTGGTATTTTTACCAAAGTCAAAACAAAATTACAGAAAAGAAAGGAAAGATTAAACAGAAAAGGAGCAGCAAACTTACCTGGCGCCTAGGCGAAGTCGGCCCACCCAGCCCAGCCGGCCCACAGGGGCAGGGGCGTCTTCTTCCCCGTCCCGCGCCTCCAAGCTGCTCGGTGGAATGCCACCGAGCTAGCTGGGGACGACACGTCGTCGTCGACGAGCTTCCAGGCCGCCCCGTGCACTCTTCTCGCACCTGGACACGTCCTGAGCCGCCCTAGTTCAGTTTCCCCCCTCCACGAGCTCCCTCCTCTCCTCTCTCGCCCGTTTCATCGCCGCCTGAGGAGCACGCCGGAGCGCCGTCGAGCACACGCGTGGCCATTGACGCCGAGAAGCCCCAAGAATGTGTCCAAGCTCTTCGTCGTCATCGTCTTCGTCGAACTGCAGAAGGAATCGAACCCGGAGCCCGCGTAGAAGCCGGATTCTTCCTTGAGTTCCCGCCGGCCGCCGTGAAGGACTTCGTCGATTCCGCCGCCGTTGAGCCACCCCAGCCCTCGCCACCACCTCTACTGAGTTCAGGGTGAGCTTGCAAGAGAAACCCCTCTGTCTCCCCCCTGGATTTCTCACTCTAGCCGGATCCGCCATGGTTGCCGAAGCATATCGCCGCCATGGATGAGCTCGAGGTCGCCCCTGTGCCCCTTCGTCTCAGCCAGAGCTTGCGTTTGGCTCCTGAGCATGCCAGCGTTCGAACGCACGCGAGATCAGCCCGAACTGTGCGCTACAACATCGACTACGACCTCGCCGTGGTTCTGCTTCCGCCGGAGTCGTCGCCGTCGTCGCTCCCGACCTCCCCGTGAACCCCCGATGCCTCCAGAAAACGCGGACGAGGCTGCTGCATCCATTGGTGCCCTCCGTTTCCCCTCCCGTGGCCGGAATCGTGCTCCGGTGCAGCGCCGCCGCGACTCCAGTCGCCGGTGTTTAGCCGCCGGCGTGTTAGCCAACCCCCCTGTTAATCACCCGATTAGTGACCCCCTGGGTCACTGACCAGTGGGGCCAGTGGCTTAATTAAGCCACTGGATTAAGTTAATCCACGGGTTAATTAACCCCAGCCACTGACAGGGTGGCCCCACTTGTCAGCCCCCCCTGACGTCAGCAATTGCGCAATAATTCAGTTAAATGAATTTCCAGAAAAGAAAAATGATTTAAATAATTCCAGAAATTCCAAAAAATACCCCAAACTTTGGAAATTCATAGAAAATTCATATTAACTCCAAATTGGGCAAATAATATGCAACTTTCAACTATGTTTGAGTGGATTTTAAAATGGGACCAGTAGCTTATGTCATTTGGTTTATTTGAATTTAATTCAAATTCAAATCAAATGATCTTGCAACTTGGACCATGGAATTAAACTACAATTCAACCACACTTCAGAGGCATATCATACACATTTGAAAATAATTCAAAATGATCAATCAATGTCACATACAACTTGGATAAGTTGAATTCAAATGTGGATTTTGAATTTGCATTTCAAATGAAATATATTCCACTTAAATGGAATTGCCTCACACATCAAAACTTATACTTCAAGTTTCAACATTCATTCATGTGATTGTGCATTGTACTTTATGTTGATCCTATGATTGTCATGTTGCTGATAGACGCGGAGCCGGAGCCCGAGGTCACCCCCTTCGTTGAAGACACCGAAACCGAACCTCGTCAGCAAGGCAAGCAAACCCCCATTGATCATGTCGATAAAATCCCACTTCTCTCTCATCTCTCGCTTATGAATTGTTTAGGATGATCACCATGCTTCGTTTCTACCGCATAGATGAACCCATTCCTTTGCATGACCTATCATTTTGTCACAGTAGTAAGCAAACCACAATCCTAGCAACTGTAGGAGTTGTTTGATATCATGTGGCCCCTGCAATGTTACTGCTTATTGCATGCTTAGTATGATACCATGTTGTTACTGTGATGTGAGTCGGGATGGAAATGATCATGTTGATGATGGTAGAAAAGTGTTGGTGAATCGACCTAATACAAGGTGAACGATGAGAGGCTGTGTAGGAGTACACAGTGGGTTGTCTCGTTGAACACCGCCCTAGTACGAGTTCTTGTATGGTGATCCAAGATGAAGAGTACAACCACACATTGGGCTCATTGACCCCTCTCAGCTTACTAACTCATCCCCTTTGATGTCCAGATGACGCAATAGTTCGGAGTTCTGGTAGGCTTGTGGCCTGGATGCTAAGTGAGAGAACGGCTCATCCGAGACCAGCTTATGCACCACGCACACATCACTTGGGTCCACTTCGGTAAACCGGCCGGGTTAGCGATTGTGGTAACCAACCCAAGTAGGCGGCTTTCTCGGACTAGATCGGCTATGAGATAACAGTTGTGGTGAGCATCCTCGCTGACACCCCTTGAATGGTGTCGAGATCAAAGGCGGTAAATGATGATCATGTGTGTGTAGCGGTACACCCTTGCAAGGTTAACAATACTATTCGAATAGCCGCGTCCGCGGTTATGGACTGCTTGGAAAGCTTAGCTTGATTATTAGATAACTTGAACCGGATACTTCTAAAACACACCAAGATAAGTGTGAGTGCTATGGCGTGCTTTCTCGTGGGAAGTCGAGGAAGGCACCATAGTGGTGTATTGGTTGGAGAAAGTAGTGGACTCGTGTATGCTTCTTACCTCAACATCTGGTACTCGTAGTTCAGTATTAGCCAAGTCAAAGCTAGCACTTCTGCAAGTGAACCCCACCTCCCTTTACCTTGATACATGTGCATGAGTAGTATAGCTCCTATGTAAGTCTTGCTGAGTACGACTTTGTACTCACGTTTGCTTAATCTATGTTTTAGATGATGCCACTGACTCTGAAGGTGGCTTCTTCATCGAGCTGGACGACTGAAGACCAACTAGTCTAGTCCCAGTCAGACGACTGGTTCCCTCGTGGAGGGCTTGTGTTTAAATAAGGCTTCTTAAGCCATTTGTTAAACTTGTCTGTACTCAGACATAATTTGCTTCCGTTTGTGTTGTAATGTTGGATCACAAGTTTGTGATCTCTGTTTGCACTCTATAAGAGTTATCAATAAAATTGTACACTTTGTAGAGAATTGCAATGGTACCTGCTGTTCATACAAGGCATGTGTGCTGCGTGTATGTTTATAACATGCATGTCTTTGTATGGGTTTTCGAGACCTTAGTTGTGTTTTGGCTGGCGGTCTTTCATACACCAAGTGGCCCTTAGATGTGCGCAGCTTGGGGCATCGCGATGCGATTGTTCCAGACTCCGTCTCGTGCACATTTTGTGGTATGATCGAGCCCGCCCTAGACCACGACTAAGTGATCGGGCTGGAGTAAGTCTATGTAAGAGTTTTGAGATAGTCGATAGTATGGTTGAGGCAACTTGTCTTTGAATATGGGAGTTCACCACCCATATCATTTGACTTGTGTGTGGACGATGAGGACCCATCTCAGTTGATCATCCGGCCTGGATGGGATGCCCCTCACGTACGATGCTTTCCGAGAACGTTCTGTGCTTGGCCTTGTCTGCTTAGACAAGTGGGTACGGTTCTCGGCTCTCCATATGACTATGCCTTAACTAGACTTGCATACGCTAACCCCGGGTCCCGACAGACTTGGTATCAGAGAAGGACTGACTGTAGGACTAGTAGCCTTGGCCGAAGTTGAGTCTAGCTTGCTATAGTTATATAGTTACTATGGGTATATAAGGGAACAACGTAAGGCTTCTTTTTTCTCCTTACCCCCTTCGTTCTGAGTTCTGAGTCACCCTCATCTTATTCTACGGGAAGATAGGACTAGGCTCTCCTCTGTCTGATTAGAACATCTCGTTGTTTGCTTCCTCATAGCCGTAGGAAAGTTGTGATCGGTTTGTTAGAGTGGTTATGCTTCCTGATTTACTACATCGTATGTAAGTGTTGTTTCCATGTTGGAAGAAATTGTCATTTCTTACAATTACAGCCGTTATGCTGTCCGAGTCATTGCAGGTTTATCTCATTATCTGATGCACTTGCAAACTCCTTTCTGTTTCAGATGGCAGATCTTCCCCCTCGGCAGATTGTTCGTTTGACCAGGTGCCTCGGTGTGCGTGGCCATCCCGCCACGTTGATCGAGATGATGTCCTATGTGGGATATCGATGGTACCCTGAGTACACCGTCGAGGAGCAGTTCCACGACTTCAACCAGACGCAGTTCCACTGCATTGTTCGGATCTACCCGCACCACGTTGGAGTCACCCAGCCTATCCACTTTGGACATGGCATTGGCGTTACCGAGAACATGGCTGTGCAGGATGCTGCATATTCATGTATTACACTGCTGAGAGAGGAGCACACCATGCTGAGAGAGACTTCTTTCCGCTATATCCCTGCTGCACTTCCAGGAGAAGAGGGATATTACACCGGACTCTACTCAGATCACTCTGCAGAGGATCCAACACTTCAGGTGACTGCTAGGTTTGCTAGTGATAGAGATCGTGATGCACGCGCTCTCCGCTTCGAGCTCCACGCCACTCGTGTTCGTCTGTATCGAGCACTGACCCTTTTGGCTCCCTTTGTGAGCGTTGGATCAGTGGAGCATGATGCAATCTACCCAGTGAGAACGCAGATGCCTTCTCGAGTTGCTTGGCCCGAGATTGGAGGCATTTTTCCACCCCGTGGTCCTTTGCTTCCACCCTACACTGGACCTAGGCCCCATCCTTGCCCAAATGGATATCAGGGTCCACAAGCCTCCGTGTTTTCCGATGGTCACCTCCAGCTACCGGGATACGCGGGTAACTTTTATGAGGACTACTATGGAGATGGAGATGAGTGAGACCTCCTGTGATCTTACTTAGTGATGATGTAGTAGTATCTTAGTGTATTGTATGCAAGGTGTCTAAGTTCCAGAGGCTTAGATAAATAATGTATAGGAAGTCAGAGTGCCTCTGAAGGATGTATCATCTTCATCACGTTTGTATTAGCTTGGTGCTTGTACTAAAACGATGTATGGTTTGTATGACAGCTCGTGAATACATGGCTTCTATGCTTTATCACCATGTTGTCAAGATGATTACTTCCTTTGCTCTGTAATCCTTCTAGTACTTCAATACCTTGAATAGACTCTTCAAATCAACTCTGTTTGACTTTGTTTTTTCACCTTCAGGATGTCTCAAGGAACCCGTGGCCAGGTTGGTCGTAACCAAGGTCGTGGGAACGACCAGGAGGAAGACAACCTTCCACCCCCACCCACGATGGCACAAGTTCTGATGGAGGTTGAGAGGAACCGCCGTGACTCTCACCACCTGGTTGAAGTCATTGCTCGCAACACCACTCAGCAGCGCAATGAGTTGGTGTCCCTGAACGACTTCATCCGACTTCATCCCCCGGTTTTTAGTTACTCCACCGAGCCCCTTGACGCCGATGACTGGCTTCGCAGCATCGAGAGGAAGCTCCAAGCAGGCCGTGTTGCAACTGGTGACAAGGTCAGCTATGCCACTTATCACCTCGAAGGTGCAGCTAGTTCTTGGTGGGAGAACTTTCTGAATATACGTCCCGATGGACCACCTGCATCTTGGGAGGAATTCTACACGTCCTTCCGTGAGCACCACATCCCCAAGGGTCTTATGGACCGCAAGCGTGAGGAGTTCTGTAACCTCACTCAAGGTAGAAGGACCGTGGACGAGTTTAGTCGTGAGTTCAACCGACTTGCTCGTTATGCAACTGAAGAAGTCTCCACCGACTCCAAGAAACAAGAGAGGTTCCGTCGTGGCCTCAACACCGGACTCCGTCGTGAGCTCAACCTTCATGACTTTGCCACATTCCAGGTCCTTGTCAACAAGGCCATCAAGGCAGAGGACATGAACACTCCCAACGATTTCCGCAAACACCCTAGAGATGACGGTTCAGCCAGTTCTGGTTCCCAGAAGCGCAAGATCTGGATCCCCAATAGCATGTTCCGCCAGAACAACCCACCGAGGCCATCCTATGTGGCGCCTCGTCCACCAACCCAGTTCCACCCAGCTCCACCAAACAACCCAGCTCCACGAACTGTTTTCGGAGCCTGTTACAAGTGTGGTCAGGCAGGCCACTACTCTCGTGAGTGTCCCCAAAACCAGATCCAGCACCAGAATGCTCCACCCCGTGCCGGAGGCAACAACAACAATGGTCGTGGCAAGCCACCCCAGAAGGTCTACACCGCCAAACCCGCTCCTCCCGCCACTCGTGGACGTGTGAACCAGATCGCCGCCGAAGAGACTGACGACACCACTGACGTCATTCTTGGTACGCTCCCAGTCAATTTTGTTCCTACTTCCGTTCTTTTCGACCCAGGAGCATCTCATTCATTCATGTCGGAAAGTTATGCACTTCGTAATGAGTTACCCTTTGTTGAATTGTCCACCCCGATGGTTATTCAAACTCCAGGGTCAAGATGGCAAACTAATAGAGTAAGCCATGGTAATCAAATTGCAATTGAGGGTTTAGTATTCCTTGCTTCACTCATAGCCCTCAAGTCTTCAGATATTGATGTCATCCTTGGCATGGATTGGGTATCAAAACAGAATGCCTACCTGGATTGCAAAGGCAAATCCATGGAACTCACCCACCCTTCAGGCAAGACAGTCAACTATACCTCACCCAGAACAAGAACCCAAGTGCATTCCTTGAATGTACTTCCCCTTCCCGAACTTCAAGATATTCCGGTGGTTCGTGACTTCCCGGATATCTTTCCTGAAGAGCTGCCGGGCATGCCACCCGACAGATGTGTAGAGTTCATAGTGGATCTTGCCCCAGGAACCGCACCAATTTCTAGACGCCCATACAAAATGGCCCCACGTGAGTTAGCTGAGCTTAAAACCCAACTGGAAGCTTTGTTGGAGAAAGGCTTCATCCGCCCTAGCTCATCGCCATGGGGTTGCCCCGTTCTGTTCGTAACGAAGAAAGATGGAACATAAAGGATGTGCGTAGACTATCGCCCGTTAAATTTAGCGACGATCAAGAACAAGTACCCACTGCCCAGGATCAATGATCTTTATGATCAACTTGCAGGATCCTCTGTCTTTTCCAAGATGGATTTGAGATTAGGTTATCATCAAATCAAAATCCGAAACGAGGACATTCCCAAAACGGCTTTTACTACTCGTTATGGTCTTTACGAGTACACCGTCATGTCCTTTGGTTTAACCAATGCCCCCGCCACTTTCTCACGCATGATGAACTCGATCTTCATGGAGTATTTGGACCAGTTCGTCGTGGTTTACCTCGATGACATCCTTATATACTCGAAGAATGAAGAAGAACATGCCGAACACCTAAGGTTGGTATTGATGAAACTTAGAGAGCATCGCCTGTATGCTAAATTCTCCAAGTGTGAATTTTGGCTACCAGAAGTGACCTACTTAGGCCACGTGATTTCTGCAAAAGGCATTGCTATGAATCCCGAGAGAGTTCAGGCCGTCTTTGACTGGACTCCACCTGAATCGGTTAAGCAAGTTAGGAGTTTTCTTGGCCTAGCCAGCTATTGCCATCGCTTCGTCGAGAACTTTTCTAAAGTTGCAAAGCCTCTAACTGAACTCCTCAAGAAAGATAAGAAATTCCTATGGACTCCCAAGTGCGAGGAAAGCTTTCAAGAGCTAAAAAGAAGATTAACTTCTGCACCTGTACTTGCACCTCCAGACACCAAAAAGGATTTCGAGATTATTGTGATGCATCACGGCAAGGGTTAGGATGCATACTTCTGCAAGATCAACATGTGGTAGCTTATGCTTCACGCCAGTTGCGGCCACATGAAGAGAACTATCCTACCCATGACCTTGAACTCGCTGCCGTAGTTCATGCCCTAACAACTTGGCGACATTACCTCCTTGGTAACCGTTGCGAGATTTATTCCGACCACCAAAGCCTCAAATATATTTTCACCCAGCCAGATCTTAATCTCAGGCAAAGACGCTGGATTGAGTTGATAAAAGATTACGACGTAGTAATTTCTTACACCCCAGGCAAAGCCAATGTCATGGCTGATGCACTAAGTCGTAAGTCGTATTGTCACAACCTCATGTTACAACAGTATCAACCACTTCTTCGTGAGGACTTTCGCAAGCTCAACCTTGAAATTGTTCCTCATGGCTATCTTTCTACCTTGGTGGCGAAACCAACTCTTGAGGATCAAATTATGGTTGCCCAAAGGCGTGCACGAGGTGTTCGCCGGATCAAGGAGAACATTGCTAGCGGAGTTGCTAAATGTTTCTCCACAGATAGCAAAGGAACGGTATTCTTTGAAAATCGTTTGGTAGTACCTAAGAATAAGGAACTAAGGCAACTCATCCTCAAGGAAGCCCATGACACACCCCTCTCGATTCATCCCGGTAGCACAAAAATGTACCGAGATCTACGCCAGAGATTTTGGTGGACTAGGATGAAGAGAGACATTGCTCAATTTGTTGCCGAATGTGATGTTTGTCGTCGCATTAAGGCAGAACATCAAAGACCTGCTGGTACACTTCAACCTTTGTCTATTCCCGAGTGGAAATGGGACAAAGTCGGTATGGACTTCATCACCGGCTTTCCAAAAACCCAGAAAGGAAACAATGCCATCTTCGTTGTCATAGATAGGCTTTCCAAAGTTGCTCACTTTCTTCCGGTTCGCGAGTCTAGAACTGCTAGCCAGTTAGCGGACTTGTACATCTCTAGAATTGTATCCCTTGATGGTGTTCCTTTGGAAATCAATTCTGATCGCGGTAGCCTTTTCACCTCTAGATTTTGGGGAAGCTTTCAGAATGCTATGGGAACTCATCTCTCCTTTAGTACAGCTTTCCATCCTCAGTCTAGCGGTCAAGTCGAAAGGGTTAACCAAATTCTTGAAGACATGCACAGAGCTTGTGTTATCTCATTCGGAAAGAATTGGGAGAAGTCTCTTCCATTCGCCGAATTTGCTTATAACAATAGCTTTCAATCTAGTCTGAACATGGCTCCTTTTGAATTCCTTTATGGACGACGATGTCGAACACCACTAAACTGGTCAGAAACCGGTGAAAGACAATTCTTTGGACCGGATATGATCAAGGAAGCAGAAGAGCAAGTTCGCATTGTTCGTGATCAATTGAAAGCAGCCCAGTCTCGTCAAAAAAGCTACTATGATCGTCATCATAGGCAAGAGAGCTACAATCTGGATGAGAAGGCTTACCTTCGGGTTACTCCTCTTAAGGGAACCCAGCGTTTCGGTATCAAAGGCAAGTTGGCCCCACGTTACATCGGACCTTTCCGCATTATTGCTAAACATGGAGAAGTTGCCTACCAACTTGAACTACCTCCGCACCTCTCCCGAGTACATGATGTATTCCATGTGTCCCAACTCAGGCGTTGCTTCAAGGACCCCATCCGCGAAGTCGACCATGAAACGCTTGTTCTCCAAGATGACCTTTCTTATCGAGAATACCCCGTTCATATTCTTGATTCCGCAGAGCGTGTCACTCGTCGTCAGAAGATTAGATTTCTGAAAGTGCAATGGTCACACCACTCCGAAAGAGAAGCTACGTGGGAAAGAGAAGACCGTCTCAGTGCCGAGTACCCCTCCTTCCTCCCACAGACTTCTGAATCTCGGGACGAGATTCTGTTGAGTGGGGGCGAGTTGTCAGAACCCTCTGTTAGGTAATGTGCTAGGATCAAGTAACCTTGCATCATGTCAAAATTTCAAAGGAAATCAAATTCAAAATCAAAATGGGAGAAGGAACACCCCCCAGATGAATTAATTCAAAAGGCCAGATAAAAATCTTTTCCAAAAATTCATGTTAGAGTTTTGAAAAGTCTTAGAAATGAGTGTGATCACATATCAAGTGATGTGGGACCCACCCCATGCTCATAGAATTTTCAAATATTCAAACAGTACCTTGGAATTAAAGAAATACCCCTATTTGATTTAAAATTCAAATCATTTGAATTTTAAAAATGTTGAAAGTTTATAAGTGGCTAGTCTATATTATTATGAAGCCATGTAAAAGTTTTCAGCATTTAATAAAATGATTTGGTATTTTTACCAAAGTCAAAACAAAATTACAGAAAAGAAAGGAAAGATTAAACATAAAAGGAGCAGGAAACTTACCTGGCGCCTAGGCGAAGTCGGCCCACCCAGCCCAGCCGGCCCACAGGGGCAGGGGCGTCTTCTTCCCCGTCCCACACCTCCAAGCTGCTCGGTGGAATGCCACCGAGCTAGCTGGGGACGACACGTCGTCGTCGACGAGCTTCCAGGCCGCCCCGTGCCCTCTTCTCGCACCTGGACACGTCCTGAGCCGCCCCAGTTCAGTTCCCCCCCTCCACGAGCTCCCTCCTCTCCTCTCTCGCCCGTTTCATCGCCGCCCGAGGAGCACGCCGGAGCGCCGTCGAGCACACGCGTGGCCATTGACGCCGAGAAGCCCCAAGAACGTGTCCAAGCTCTTCGTCGTCGTCGTCTTCGTCGAACTGCAGAAGGAATCGAGCCCGGAGCCCGCGTAGAAGCCGGATTCTTCCTTGAGTTCCCGCCGGCCGCCGTGAAGGACTTCGTCGATTCCGCCGCCGTTGAGCCACCCCAGCCCTCGCCACCACCTCTACTGAGTTTAGGGTGAGCTTGCAAGCAAAACCCCTCTGTCTCCCCCCTGGATTGCTCACTCTAGCCGGATCCGCCATGGTTGCCGAAGCATATCGCCGCCATGGATGAGCTCGAGGTCGCCCCTGTGCCCCTTCGTCTCAGCCAGAGCTTGCGTTTGGCTCCTGAGCATGCCAGCGTTCGAACGCACGCGAGATCAGCCTGAACCGTGCGCTACAACGTCGACTACGACCTCGCCGTGGTTCTGCTTCCGCCGGAGTCGTCGCCGTCGTCGCTCCCGACCTCCCCGTGAACCCCCGATGCCTCCAGAAGACGCGAACGAGGCTGCTGCATCCATTGGTGCCCTCCGTTTCCCCTCCCGTGGCCGGAATCGTGCTCCCGTGCAGCGTCGCCGCGACTCCATTCGCCGGCGTTTAGCCGCCGGCGTGTTAGCCAACCCCCCCCCCCCCCTTGTTAATCACCCGATTAGTGACCCCCTGGGTCACTGACCAGTGGGGCCAGTGGCTTAATTAAGCCACTGGATTAAGTTAATCCACGGGTTAATTAACCCCAGCCACTGACAGGGTGGCCCCACTTGTCAGCCCCCCCTGACGTCAGCAATTGCGCAATAATTCAGTTAAATGAATTTCCAGGAAAGAAAAATGATTTAAATAATTCCAGAAATTCCAGAAAATACCCAAACTTTGGAAATTCATAGAAAATTCATATTAACTCCAAATTGGGCAAATAATATATGAAAAATGATCAGGAGAAATTTATGTTTCCAAATATGCAACTTTAAACTATGTTTGAGTTGATTTTAAAATGGGACCAGTAGCATATGTCATTTGGTTTATTTGAATTTAATTCAAATTCAAATCAAATGATCTTGCAACTTGGACCATGGAATTAAACTACAATTCAACCACACTTCAGAGGCATATCATACACATTTGAAAATAATTCAAAATGATCAATCAATGTCACATACAACTTGGCTAAGTTGAATTCAAATGTGGATTTTGAATTTGCATTTCAAATGCAATATACTCCACTTAAATGGAATTGCCTCACACATCAAAACTTATACTTCAAGTTTCAACATTCATTCATGTGATTGTGCGTTGTACTTTATGTTGATCCTATGATTGTCATGTTGCTGATAGACGCGGAGCCGGAGCCCGAGGTCACCCCCTTCGTTGAAGACCCCGAAACCGAACCTCGTTAGCAAGGCAAGCAAACCCCCATTGATCATGTCGATAAAATCCCACTTCCCTCTCATGTCTCGCTTATGCATTGTTTAGGATGATCACCATGCTTCGTTTCTACCGCATAGATGAACCCATTCCTTTGCATGACCTATCATTTTGTCACAGTAGTAAGCAAACCACAATCCTAGCAACTCTAGGAGTTGTTTGATATCATGTGGCCCCTGCAATGTTACTGCTTATTGCATGCTTAGTATGATACCATGTTGTTACTGTGATGTGAGTCGGGATGGAAATGATCATGTTGATGATGGTAGAAAAGTGTTGGTGAATCGACCTAATACAAGGTGAACGATGAGAGGCTGTGTAGGAGTACACAGTGGGTTGTCTCGTTGAACACCGCCCTAGTACGAGTTCTTGTGTGGTGATCCAAGATGAAGAGTACAACCACACATTGGGCTCACTGACCCCTCTTAGCTTACTAACTCATCCCCTTCGATGTCCAGATGTCGCAATAGTTCGGAGTTCTGGTAGGCTTGTGGCCTGGATGCTAAGTGAGAGAACGGCTCATCCGAGACCGGCTTATGCACCACGCACACATCACTTGGGTCCACTTCGGTAAACCGGCCGGGTTCACGATTGTGGTAACCAACCCAAGTAAGCGGCTTTCTCAGACTAGATCGGCTATGAGGTAACAGTTGTGGTGAGCATCCTCGCTGGCACCCCTTGAATGGTGTCAAGATCAAAGGCGGTAAATGATGATCATGTGTGTGTAGCGGTACACCCTTGCAAGGTTAACAAAACTATTCGAATAGCCGCGTCCGCGGTTATGGACTGCTTGGAAAGCTTAGCTTGATTATTAGATAACTTGAACCGGATACTTCTAAAACACACCAAGATAAGTGTGAATGCTATGGCGTGCTTTCTCGTGGGAAGTCGAGGAAGGCCCATAGTGGTGTATTGGTTGGAGAAAGTAGTGGACTCGTGTACGCTTCTTACTTCAACATCTGGTACTCGTAGTTCAGGATTAGCCAAGTCAAAGCTGGCACTTCTTCAAGTGAACCCCACCTCCCTTTACCTTGATACATGTGCATGAGTAGTATAGCTCCTATGTAAGTCTTGCTGAGTATGACTTTGTACTCACGTTTGCTTAATCTATGTTTTAGATGATGCCACTGACTCCGAAGGTGGCTTCTTCATCGAGCTGGACGACTGAAGACCAACTAGTCTAGTCCCAGTCAGACGACTGGTTCCCTCGTGGAGGGCTTGTGTTTATATAAGGCTTCTTAAGCCATTTTTTAAACTTGTCTGTACTCAGACATAATTTGCTTCCGTTTGTGTTGTAATGTTGGATCACATGTTTGTGATCTCTGTTTGCACTCTATAAGAGTTATAAATAAAATTGTACACTTTGTAGAGAATTGCAATGGTACCTGCTGTTCATACAAGGCATGTGTGCTGCGTGTATGTTTATAACATGCATGTCTTTGTATGGGTTTTCGAGACCTTAGTTGTGTTCTGGCTGACGGTCTTTCATACACCAAGTGGCCCTTAGATGTTCGCAGCTTGGGGCATCGCGATGCGATTGTTCGAGACTCTGTCTCGTGCACACTTTGTGGTATGATCGAGCCCGCCCTAGACCACGACTAAGTGATCGGGCTGGAGTAAGTCTATGTAAGAGTTTTGAGATAGTCGATAGTATGGTTGAGGCAACTTGACTTTGAATATGGGAGTTCACCACCCATATCATTTGACTTGTGTGCGGACGATGAGGACCCATCTCAGTTGATCATCCGGCCTGGATGGGATGCCCCTCACGTACGATGCTTTCCGAGAACGTTCTGTGCTTGGCCTTGTCTGCTTAGACAAGTGGGTACGGTTCTCGGCTCTCCATATGACTATGCCTTAACTGGACTTGCATACGCTAACCCCGGGTCCCGACACCTGATTGGTTGGATATTAATTCAAGTATATTACAAGGTTATATTGCATAAACGTTTGTGATTATCTGACAGGTACTGGCGATCCCCCACCTAAATTTTCTCATATCATCTCATTTGGGTAGACAATAATGCCCGTTTGGGATAATCCTATACTTTTCCCATCCACCCCTACCTCACGAATGAAGACACCATCTTATTTCTAAATCCTTGAAACCCCAAACAATTTACGTGTACAACACTAATCATTAACACTTAGATCATGAAATTTCAAACGTTTCTGACTTCATTTGGCAATTTAAACGCATTAAATGATTATTTTTTGATCAAAATAGCACTACATTGAAAATCAATTCAAACCGCCTCTAAAAAGGATGAGAATTGGCATGGTGTCGTTATATTACATACATGGTAGCTGGTAAAAATTTGAGAGGATTATCATCAAAATTAGTTACGCTTCGTGTACAAACTAGACCATTCATTTCCAAGTACCGAGGATTCAATCGGAATCAACCAAATTACAAGGACATCGGATTATTTCTAAATCATTTCAACCCCAAACTTTTTATGTGTTAAACAGTAATCATACACACTAAGATCCTAAAATTTCGAACGTTTCTGACTTCATTTGGCAATTTAAACGCATTAAATGATTATTTTTTGATCAAAATGGTCCTACATTGAAAATCAATTCAAACGCACTCTAAAAAGGATGAGACTTGGCATGGTGTAGTTATTTTACATACATGGTAGCTGGAAAAAAATTGAGAGGATTATCATCAAAATTAGATACGCTTTGTGTACAAACTAGACCATTCCTTTCCATGTACCGGGGATTCAATCAGAATCAACCAAATTACAAAGACATCGCATTATTTCTAAATCATTGAAACCCCAAACTTTTTAAGTGTACAACACTAATCATTCACACTAAGATCCTGAAATTTCAAACGTTTCTGACTTCATTTGGAAATTTAAACGCATTAAATGATTTTTTTTGATCAAAATGGCCCTACATTGAAAATCAATTCAAACGACCTCTAAAATGGATGAGACTTGGCATGGTGTCATTATTTTACATACATGGTAGCTGGTAAAAATTTGAGAGGATTATAATCAAAATTAGACACGCCTCGTGTACAAACTAGACCATTCCTTTCCAAGTACCGAGATTCAATCGGAATCAACCAAATTACAAAGGCATCGAATTATTTCTAAATCATTTAAACCCCAATCTTTTTAAGTGTTCAACACTAATCATTCAGAATAAGATCCTGAAATTTCAAACGTTTCTGACTTCATTTGGCAAATTAAACGCATTAAATGGTTAGTTTTTCATCAAAATGGTCCTACATTGAAAATTCAATCGGCCTCTAAAAAGGATGAGACTTGGCATGGTGTAGTTATTTTACATACATGATAGCTGGTCAAAATCGGAGAGGATTATCATCAAAATTAGATATGCTTCGTGTACAAACTATACCATTCCTTTCCAAGTACCGGGGGTTCAATCGGAATCAACCAAATTACAAAGACATCGCATTATTTCTAAATCATTTGAACCCCAAACTTTTTAAGTGTACAGCACTAATCATTCACAATAAAATCCTGAAATTTCAAACGTTTCTGACTTCATTTGGCAATTTAAACGCATTAAATTATAAATTTTTGATCGAAATGGCCCTACATTGAAAATCACTTCAAACGGCTTCTAAAAAGGATGAGACTTGGCATGGTCTTGTTATTTTACATACATGGTAGCTGGTAAAAATTTGAGAGCATCATCATCAAAATAGATATGCTTCGTCTACAAAATGCATTAGTTGAATGGTGGTCAAACAATGAAAAAACTCCGTTGACCGTCTCAAAAACCTGGAGGTTATCTCGTAACTCTAGCGCACAAATATGGCCGTTGGATGTAGATGTAGTGCCGAACGATAGTCGTTGGATCTTATCGTGATCCGCGAGAAGCTGGTTATGTGACCTAATTGGACCATCTTAAGACCCTAGAGGATATCTCGTAACCCTAGGGCACAACTATGGCTGTTGGATGTAACCGTAGAGCCGAACGATAGTCGTTGGATCTTACCACGATCCGCGAGAAGCTGGGTATGCAACATGATTGGTTGGATATTTATTCTAGTATATTACAAACAGTTTATATTTCATCAACATTTGTGATCATCTGGCATGTACTGGTGGAAACCCACCGACCGAATGTTTCTCGTATCATCTCATTCGGGTAAACAATAATGTTTGTTTGCGATAAGCATATCCTGCCAGTGCTCTCCCCTCCCCCCCCCCCACAAGCAAAATTTTTCGCCAAAAATAGTCAAATATCTAACCATCCCCTCCGCCCACCACCAAATGGTGCCGCGCATCCCCCATTTGTTGTTCAAACCCCCACTTTCTCCTCCTAGCGCTGTGGCCTAGACGACGCCGGCAACTACCACGGCGGCCAACACGATGCAACCCCGCCGCCCCAGCCGTATACCCCGTGCGGCGGCCAGCACAGCGCAACCCCGCCGCCCCAGCCGTATATCGCACGCGGCGGCCTACATGGAGCAACCATCTTACGTATACCGCGTGTGGTAGTCTAGACTGTCTAGGACGGCCGCCCCCTCTTTGCTCATTGCACCTCTTCGGTTCACCGCTCAGCTTGTTCCGGTAACATCCCGACCGTCATCCTCATGCTCATGCTCTTACTCCTCCATCGATCATATATGGCCCGACCACCAGACCATGTTTAGTTAGATTGGATTGCATCTATAATTTCAAGTAACTGAACTCATACACTCTAAAATGTTAGCATGCACTTCGATGCTCATGATTTAGTTACTTACATGTACTGTCGATGTCGTGAATGTGTTCGATCGTATGTTTTTATGGTCAAGTTCTATTGCAAATTTCAGTGTCATATTATTCATTCTTAGCTATTTCTGATCTTTTCACGAGTCCACATGATCGATTTGTACATTATCCTTGTAGGCTTGTAGCATTGTTCTAATGCCTGATCCCATTATATACTCTATGCAATTGCAGGGTAGCAATGTACGACTCTAAGATTTACAACCGAGGTATGCACTTGGTCTGAATAGCTTATACCCCCTTACTATACAAGTGAAGGAAACTGAGTGTTTGGGTTCTAATATTTAAATCTTACTTGTAGCTCATCTTGCGAGAGGTTTAGATCCACTCTTCGACCCATTTTGCATTTGGGGAAATGAGGGGACCATGACCATGAACCAAGTCAAGAAACTTAGAAAGATTGTTAGGATAAAGAAACTGGCCACAAAATACACCAAACTCTTTGTCTGCACAATGAAGAAGACTTCAATCATCTATAGGATGGTACTGATTTACCTCCCTACCATATTACCTTACACAATTTGAATGCTGAGAAATGATATTTATGCCTATCTTTGTATTCCGATTTTTTTTGACTTTATGTATTCAGATTTTTCCTAAGCAGTTCACCGATGATTACCTCTCAACCCACCTGTGTGGTCAAGAGGCAAGAAAGATATTTGTACAAAAACCACGCTATAATATTGAAGTCTTCCTGAACATGTCGAAGGATGGACGGGCAATCATGAACAGGCGCTGGGCTAAAGTTGCACAAGCATTCAATTTTCTCGAAGGGTCAATTTTTGCATTCCGCTTCGACAACTTCCCAGATGTGATTCATCTGTCTATCTACCGAGTATGATGCTGTACTTTGCAAAGGTTGTCATATGATGGACTTGGTATTTTTGTATTAAGGCATGGTGTACTATCTGCCGGTTGTGACCATAGAATTCGTGTTTCGGTATTGCAGCATCTTTACTAGCTGCTGGTTGTACTTTGATTTCAGTAATTATGAAAATCCTGATGACCATTATAAGCATATGAAAGATATTGGGTTATATATATATGAATGTGATTATATCCGCAATTAAAAAATATCCTAAAATATTTCAGATAGATACAATGCTAATTAAACTGCGAGTGATTAGCTTCTGGCACACGGTTGTGCATATAATTTTGTCACCATAGCTATGCATATCACACATGTTCAATAAGAAATAAGCGTTGGGGATTTATGTCTAATTCCACACCATATTTGTGCACAATTGTTTGTAATGTTCAGCGTACATCACACAAAGGTCGACCGAAAACTTCGTTTGGGATTTTATTCTTAAACCACATGAACATTCATGCACAAACGTTTGTTTAGGTGTGAACAACACAAATGGGTGCTATATGTAAAGTGTTTGGGATAGTATACGGAACACAAATGTTCGATTTATCATGTGCGTCTGCGCGGACTAGTCCATAGGCAACGATTTCTGGCTATTGTCTGGAATAGGCCCCCCTATCGCAATCGAGAGCAAGGCGACGGTTCCGATTCCCGTAGGCGATGCGAAGATGTTTGCAACAAAGGGCCCCGACAGGGGTGTAATAGAGAAAATTGTGGGTTTGGTGTTGTGGCTTGTTTTCGTAGGATAGAAAACGGTTCTTGTCTTGAAACCCCTAGCAGCCACGTAAAACTTGCAAATTATAAAGTAGAAGTCATTTTAACTTTAATTTGCTTGTCGGGGGGAATCATAACACGTATGATTTACTGTTTTACTTCCTATTTTGCTAATATGTTAGATATAACGACGGTAGCATAATAGGACAATCTCTCACAATACCAAAATTGTGTTCTCCCTTAATGGGCACCGCGTGGAAGGATCTCTCTTATGGCCGACATACCATACATCAGGTGTCTCACATAATAAACAATGTTCACATGAGGTTAGGTTTGGCAAGCCTGGCATATGCAGATATGGCCTTTCTAAGCGGCTAACATTAAGTTCAGATTGGCATGCTTGACGTATGTAGATACGAGCTTGGAACACAGAAGATTGAAAGATCGAGCATGAGTCACATAATGGATGTGATTGGCATGATGGGCTACCTTAAACACATACTTATGGCCGTGATGATCGGGGGAGGTATGGTGTTCTAGAATTGTGTAATCACTTAGTAAATTTGAGAGATGTTTTACTAAGTGAGATTTTTAGAATTAATGAAAATTTAACTCCACATATTATGAACTTAATCTTCATGTCTTAGCAAATATCATTGTAGAAAATGTCATAACCAAATGTTTATAACTATGGATCTCTTAGTGTAATGAAGAACTTAATGTAGATGGGTCTTACTTCATTGATTGTTACCAACACCGTTAGAGACATACTCATTAGTAATGATTTTCTACACATAATACGAGAACTGCTAGCAGATACACCTGATAACTCTGTAATTAAGGAAGATGATGATGAGTATCGTAATAACCGTCAGTTATGAATGACTGTCCAATACACCACACTTCATTGTATGAAATCTGAATTTCAAGTGCGTGCTAAACGACATCAACACGTATGACCATGTATATGAACTTGACATATTTTATCGCAAATTAGAATAATGGAATATGAGTATATGGACGGGGTTTCTTTCAAACATGGTGGAAGGAACAACCTGCTGAGAAAGGGACTTGGAAAATGTATAAGATACATGAACACCTTGTGTACAACTTGGACTACTGAATGACTGTTTACTTTGCGATAACTAGGAAGCGGCATCCTCTTCCTCCCAGCTACAAAGATCGTGTCTAGACCATGTCATGAAGCAGAATTGTTCACCTGTCATGAGGTCATGGTTAAAGTTGAGAACTTTAAATGTAGAACCAATGTAGGAATATTCATTAACGGAGAAAATATATTTGATATACGAGTTATAAATGTCTTTCCCCTCAAAACACTAATTGCGGTTTATTAAGTATTTGATGCTTGAACTTACTACTTATAGAGTGTCTTGGAAGGGATGAGGTGACAATGTGTGCTGACGATAATCAAGATAGTTCATGGTCGACAACACTCTCCATATACATCTATCATTTGATTAATATATGAATAAATTTATGATTGTTTGAATGTGAACTTTTTTAGTGTGTCTTGCATCCCGCGAAGAAAATTATTCATATTAGTGAGAAACAAATCAGTTGTTCTCCTTTTATAAATGATATCTTTTATGGTCACATTACGATTATGAATGAGTTATTCTTATATTGATGATAGTAGTTTGATCATTTATAAGAAATATTGTAATGCCAAGAATTATCCAAACTTAATAATAACACTACTGTTTTAAGTCATGAATGGTATGATGGAGTCTCGAGATACTTGATCTCTTGATACATGCAAACCATGCCTCTTTAGGTGAGATCACTAAAACCTCGCATTATGGTAAAACAGAGTTTGCAATGATTGTTGTATATCATACATTGTGATGTATCATTTTTCAGCATGTAGTGAATTTCATTATATTGTGAATTTCATGTGTGGACTTAGATGAATATGTGGATTCACTAATGAAACATAAGTCTAAAATAGTTCCATGTGATCAAAGGAATTTCAGTATTAAGACTGATATTAAATAAACAAGAAAGACAAGTCTCTATGATCTAATCAAAGTGACAAAAGTTTCGAGTTAGTCCTGGGCATAAAGATGTGTGAAAGTTGTTCCACAAATTACGTTTTTGAGATACTTCAATATTGTTGATGTTCCTAAACATTGTAATCATACTCTATTTAATAGTGTATGGTCTAAGCTATCTCTTATTGAGTTCCTTTATTATAGTTTAGAATTATTAGTTTAATATGCAAACACTCATTTCAGTATAGGGAACCATCTGAGTTTGTGGAAACCAACACTATATAAGTTATGGTGTGTTGTGGTTTCTTGGAAGCCTGATTTATATGATAAATTATCTTTGTAGTGTATCCTTAGACAACTATGGATGAATTTTCCACAACTAGATCCAAAGGAGCAAAACTTGTGTTGCTAAGTCTTTTTGTATTTGTCAAGAAATGTTCTTGATGAATGTGTTAATGGAAGAAAAGTGAAAGTTCAACCAAGGTAATTGTAACAGCCCAGTTTTTGCAAAAAATTAAAAATTTTGTTTTCGGTGTGAATTGTTTGATTGTCTGATATGTTTGCGGTGTTTTCATCCCCGATTTATCGATCGTCGATTATTTCCCCCCTCTTATCTCGTACCGGACGGAGACCGACCCTTTCCACCCTGACACTCGACCTTTGCGACACCGGTTTTCACCCGATCACCGTCGCGAAAATCGCACGAGACCAGCCGCAGCCAACGGAACGAAAAACCCCATTTAATAATTAAACGGGATATTTTTATAGCGCGCCGGAAAGAGTTCTCGGAACGGTTCCAACGCGAGGTGAACGCCTCCGGCTCGACGCGCTAATCGCGCAGTTCGAAGTTTTACCCGAATCGGAGGTCCTGCGGACCCCCGGCGGTCAGAAACGTGAGCACCGCGCGCGCGAGAGAAAAACCGGTGATTTTTTTTGCAAACTGCCAGCCACCGGGGCTGTATAAAGACCACCACACTCCCACCCATTTTTAGGGTTTCCCTAGCACAAAATTTGCAGCCACACCCCTGTTTTTGCCCCAAAATTGCCCCCAAATACCCCAGTTTTCGAAACCCTAGCCCTACCTCGAATCTGGACCATCAGATATGTGCTCTGATGGCCCAGATGAGTGCCACGTCACCTCCCAGCCCCTCCACCTCTTTCTCTCTCCTCTCCCAGCCGCCTCGGACCCGACACCGCCGCCGGCGGCTCTCCACTTCTCCGGCCAGCCGGCGAGCCGCCGCCGGCCTCCCTCTCCTCCGCGCCCCTCCCTCTCCTCTCCTCCTCCCTGCCTAACCTCCTCGCCTCCCCTTCCCGCAGGGCCGCTGCCACCTCGCGCCATGATCGGCTGAGCCGAGCTCGGGTCGAGCTCGCCGCCGCGCCGCCCAGGACCCAGCCGTAGACGCCCTTGCACACCGGCGGCCGGATCCGCGCCCTCTGCAGCCACCTTGCCCACCACCACGCCGCCCAGGACCCAGCCGTGGACGCCCCTGCACACCGGCGCCGCCTGCCGCTCCCGCTCGGGATCCCAAGCTCGCCCTCGTCCCCAACCGCCTGGACGGCCAGGTGGGCCAAGTCCAGCGGCCCAGCGCAGCCCGAGCCGGCCAGCCCAGGCCTCTCCAGCCAGCCAGGCCAGATGGGCCGTGGCCCATGGTAACGCCCTCCGTTTTTTTTATTTTTCTTGTTTTTTTTCTGTAACCTGTTGGGCCTGATTGCCTTCGGCCCGTTTAGCTTTTTTTTCTGTTCTGCTAGTTTTTTTTATTAAAATTGGCAGATTGTATTGTTTTTATTGAGGTGCCCGTATCTTTTTGCTCGTAGCTCGGATCGCGATGCGTAAAATACGAAACTTGCTTAGTTTTGTGTGTAGTTTAATAAAATGTGTTTTGTTGCCATGTTTGACTTTGTTTACATGATGTTTGACTGCTAATTACAACTCCTTGCCACTGTAAACTATTATTGCAATATCTTTTTAACCGTTGCTCTGTTTAAAATGTTTCTTATATGTAACTTGACTAGAATTGCATGTAGATTGTGTTTATGCTGCTTTTGATTGCTAATAAAAATAATAAAATATTGTTTAGGGAAAAATAGTACCAAATTCCATTTTATCGTGGGGTCCGCAATAGTTTGGCATGTATAGGTTTTACCCCCACTTAAATTGACTAGCTTAGGTAGTTTATTTTGTGCTTCACCTCTTACCATGCTTGCTTGAGTTGCCATGTTAACAACCTTTTGCTCACCTGTAGCTAAGCAACTTGAAGCACCGTAAACGTGCGGTATTCGTCGTGTGTGACGAGTACTCCACTTAAATTGTTAGTAACCGCTCTCGACGGTAGGTGCGATGTCTCGTGTTGCTTCTTGTTGATGCTTGCTCGTGTTTGCTCCGTAGTAATAGATGCTTTCTCGTTGATTGCTTTCCAGTGTTTACCGTCTTGTGTGCTTCGCGGGTACCTCTCGGAGACGACGCGAGTTTGTGATCAACTACACCTTCGGGACCCGACTTATCAACAGGCAAGGACTATACATTACTTATGATCCATTCTATTTCAACCAGCGGTTCTCATTCTAGTCTAGGTTAGCTTCGATGTTTGATCCTACCACATGTTTACAGCCTCTTTTAAACCGATACGGCCATGTCCCCTCCCAGCAAACCATGTACTGCTATGTTACTATTGCTCGTTGCTCAGCCCTTGCTTAGTATGCATGCTTAGGATGCTACGATGTTACCCTGTTACTCCTTTGTTTGGGATATCACATTATTATATTGTTGTTGATGATATGATTATTATGATGTTGACTATATTCGACGAAGGATGGAAGGTCTAGGCTATCCCGCCCCGACGCTTTGTTCCATTCGAGTCACCTAGGATCCGAGTTCCGGGTATTGGTTTTAAGACTGAGCATGCCTAACCGCGTGTGGGATTTTATGGGGTTCCCTTTTCTTACCTACCTAGCTTCAAGCATTTCTAGTGGTGGCCCGAGCTGATTTACCATTTGAAACCCCGTGTGTGTGCTTGGTGGATCCCCTCGCAATTTTTAAACAACCCGGACCAGCGGAGACATGGTTTCCCTGTTGGTCCACCTTTGACCGGCGAGGGCCCGAGGCCTCACGTGAGGCGTCTCGGTAACCCAAACCCTGTTGAGACGGAAGACTCCAATCCGAGAGCGTGGCCAGCTTTTGGATTGGGTGTCGACTCCCCGGGGGCCACCCGGATTTGTTCGTTGTTAGTTAGAGGGACCTGTCGTTTCGGATCTCTTGGAACTAAATTATAAAATGGTTGCCTATGATGGGTAGCAACTGAGAGAGATGGGAGAGCGTGCGGAGCCTTGTAATGGGCAGTTGGTACACCCCTGCAGGTTTAAATCTTTTCGAGAAGCCGTGTCCACGGTTATGGACGACTTGAGACCTACTCCTTGTTCATAGACAACAACAACTGAGATAATTTTAATATAACTTGATCAACGTGTGTGTGCCTTGATTGCTTCTTCTTCGTCGGGATGCGAAGAGGAGGACAAGGATAGGATAGGTGATATGTTTGCGTATGTAGGTGGATAGCAGACTTGTTGGAGGCGATTCCTCATCGAATGCTTGGCTTCTTATCTTAATCTTTAGATCGTTAGCCACTTCATAAATGCTAGTGCGGCAGCAACCTCACCACTTACCCCTTTCTTACCGTAAACTACTAGTTGTCCTAGAATGACGAGTGATGAAGTCCTTGCTGGGTCAGATGACCACTACAGTTGGATGCTGATTACCTCTGTACTCATGATACTACCCACAAACTCTTTTCAGGGTTCTTGATCGACAACAGGTATGGTGATCGACGTTTCACGTGGAGACTCGACGACGACTAGTTAGGCGGATCTCGGCGGAGGGCCTGGACCCGTGTGGTTATGGGGTCGATGTTTTTCTCTTTGCTAGTAGGCATTTGATTGTAGTCTGTACTCAGACATGTATCTTCCGCTGTTGTATTGTATTTGAGGCAGTTGTATGCCGATTGTATGAGATGTTGTATCCTTGTATCTGTAATGTTGTGATATCATGTTGGAAATCCGGGGCATATGGCTTTGTCATATGTCGCGGTGGGACCGATAGGTGCTTCGTCCCCGGATCTGGGTGGAAACACCTAGATCTGGAACAGTACCACATATCGGGCCTTACAACTTGGTATCAGAGCCTTACCAACCGTAGGATCCCTTCTCTGGCCGAAGTCGAGTCTAGACAAAAACTATTTTGTAGTTATTAAGTTAGTTATCGGAGAGTAGGATCATTTTACTCCTTACCCTTGTTCTGGTCAGGACAAGTGTCGTAAGTGTTTTATTCTCGCCTTATCCCCTTTCAAACTCTAGGATCTCGAGTGTGTGGAGTTTCGGAACCATTACAATGCCTTGCTTGCAGCATATTGTCTTGATTCCGATCTCAGGCTTGGGAAATCCTGTAGTACCTTTAGTTCCTCCGACTCTGGTTTACCTCTTGGTCCTCCGATCGACTTCAGTCCTCTTGCATGGTATCCTCGCTCTTCGAGTGAGAATGCTTCCGTTGACCGTCGCTTTGAATTCATCGTTCCTCCTCTTGACACCGACGACTTCGTATTTTCGACGATGTCGTATCCCTGCGGAAAATTATCTCGACAGAAGTTCGACGTCGACATGGAGCAGAGTCCCTTGTTAGTGGTCTTGAAGATCGTCGTCTCTTTTCTCTCCCCCTCTCCCCCGGATCTGGGTGGAAACACCTAGATCTGGAATAGTACCGCATATCGGGCCTTACAACTTGGTGTCAGATGTCATAGTAGCACAACGAAATATGTTCCGGAAGGAAAACTGTACAGTTAGAGGAGAAATTGATGATAATTCTCATGATGTTTCGGTGGTGCAAAATAATATTCCTGATTCACTTGTCAAGTTAATGGAACAAGACATACCTACAAACTACAAAGAAGCTTTGGTGGACCTAAGTACGAGATATGACTATGAGTCATGAAATCCTATATTGAGTTACTTTTAAGATTAATTGAATATTATCGAGTAAATAGGTTACTTGATATCCTCAATAACTTCAAAGTTATAAGGAAAAAATGTGAGCATAAAAGAAGACATCAAGATCGATTCGTCACAAAAAAATGTTTCTGAAAAATTCAAAAGGGTGACTACAATATGTAGCGATGCTTGAGTCAATGGGATATTCACTATGATTGATCCAAATTGTTATCAATACCATAACTTCCTCAAATCCTGCATTTTAAGAAGTGTTGTAATTGGTATAATAAGAAGGTTTTGGAAAACGTATGGATACTAGTGTCTCGTAACCTGAATTCTCGTTTTGATGGATGATCAAAGGATTTTGGACTTGGCCAGAATATCGAGGAAACATGCATTCGCATTAAACTGAGTGGGAGCTGAATAGTTTCCTAAACTTGATATATGGTTGACATATTTTGAATGGGAGATATGGGAGTATTATCCTAGTCCTATATGTAACTGACATATTTGAGTAGGAGCCATGTGCATATTATCCTGAACTTAATATGAGTCTGACTTATCTGAGTGGGAGATATGTGGATGTTATCCTAGTCTTATATCTAACTGACATATTTGAGTTGGAGCTGTGTGAGTGTTATCCTGAACTTAAATGTGCATTACATATTTTGAGTGGGAGCATGAAAACATTCTCATATATGGATAACATATTGTGAATGGTGTAGTTGGTATTAATGATTATTTGAATTTTTCGTAAATGTAGATGAATAAGTATTAAGCATTAAAATCTATCAAGATAAATGTGTTTAATAACATTGAGTCGGAATACTTTCCTAGATAAGATTCTAAAGAACTTCAGAATAAGAAAAGTCAAGAAGGTAGTTCTTACTTGTGTATCCAAGAGAACTATCGAGTTAATCTTAGTACAATAACAATGGTTAAATGAAAGAAATGGATGTGCTACATCTTCTATCCTTTGTCATAGGTTCTTGCATATAAAACCAGAGTTATGTACTCGACGTAATGTGACCCAAGTTCTTAGAAATAAGAACATGTTATGATATGATTTATGAGTAAATCATTGAACAAAGAGTTAAGTTTATCCTTTAGTATCTGGAGAGAAGTTAGGATACATCTCTAATTTGTAAAGGATAGTTAACTTGACCATAAATGTTATGCTGGTTCAAGTTGTAACACTAAACTAGAAAATTGAGATATCATACTAATAAATGCCTAAGTTGAAAGAAACATGGTTAGACATCAAAGTTGCATACAATGCACTAAGATTAAATCTACATTGACAATACTGCTGTGGAAGAAGCAAAGTATTAGAGTTTGGCTGAGAAAGTTCGACTTCTGACTAAGTGAGTTTTCAGTGTGATGACTAAGTGAAAGTCCCCGTGACCCAACGAACGTCATTGCTTAATCACAACGAACGCAGTTTCACTCTACCACCAAATGTATATACCTCATCATTATAATGGATAATGAAGTAATGTCAAACTAGGTGACATTAACGATTTTCAAAAGACATACAGATCTGAATAGTATAGACCATTCATAGAACCTTTTCCAAAAGCAAGCATGATCAACAACCATATGTATGATACGGAGTTATGATCCACACAAAAATGCAACTAGATTATTTGTACTCTAGTGCAAGTGGGAGACTGTTGGGAATGTGCCCTAGAGGCAAATAAAATATGTTTGTTAGCATATTCCATTAGATCATAATATGTTTTATACTTTGCTATAACTGTATTAAGAGGAAACCTTAATACACGTGTGGTATACAAACAACCAAGTCCCTAGTTATACTACTGGAAAAATGGTCATTAGTGGCGTACCACTTTTGGGCATTAATGGCGCACATAGGGTGCGCCATTACTACCACGCCACTAGTAAATCATACTAATGGCGCACATTTGGTGCGCCATTACTATCCTGGCTACTAATGGTGCACCAGGAGTGCGCCATTACTGAGGCCAGAAGTGCGCTAGTGCTATCCAGGGGAGCAGTGGCGCACCTTAAAGTGCGCCATTGCTATCCAGGAGAGTAGTGTCGTTCCATGCAGTGCGCCATTACACTACCTAGTAGCGCTCCACTGTTGTTTCTTCAGGTAACTTGTGCCACTGGGTTACTAATGGCGCACCTTCTGGTAATGCACCATTACTATGGTTTTCATGATATTTTTTTTCATTTTAATGCCTGTGTTTGCAAAGTTTACAAAACACATTACAACACAGATATAAACAACCCAACATATAAATACCAGATTTATCGAACACAACAAAAGATTAGTCTCTTAGTACAATGCATCATATAGTCTCCGAATTCCAAATACCGAACAAATTAGTTAGAACATTAATCACAAGTCTCCAGTAGCGACTACGTTTTGTCTTCACGTTACAAGTGGATATCTATACTACCATGATATAGAAGAAGAGGGTTGTGGTCATGATGAGCATCATCATGACGAAATTAATCTTAATCCAGTTCCTCCTCCGCTCCCTCATCTCCCCCGCTAGATAGCGCGCGTATCTAGCTGCTGCCTCCGCCCTTGTGGGGTACCTTTGTAACTGTTGCCGCAAAAACGGTGAACATATCTCCGACACTCCTCCCAGTCCTCGTAGACTCCGGGAACCCTACCAACGTATACGTCATACGACGGCATCTGCTCTATGCACTAGACAAACAAAACATTAGGAGCAACTCATAGATAATATATAAAAAATACATACGTATACAAAAAAATTAGGGACCGAAGGAAGAGAAAAGTAACAAACATTAATAGCACACGATTCATGGTCCTAGTAATAAATAGCATCGACTACATATAAGTTGAATGACGACTGTTTAAACTAAGGAGACATACGTACATACAAGTTCATAAAATTTTATACATCACACGAGCTCTCGTCGATAGTCCAGAAGTACATAGCTAGGCGCACGGGAATCAAGACTTTTGGCTCCGCTCACGGGATGGAGCGTGGATGGAGCCACCGTCTTTCGTGATGGTCATGAATGTGCGATTACCGTCGCCTTGCAAGCATTGTATCTATTTCACTATTGGACAGTTGGTTGTTGAGGTAGAACTCCCTCGTGTTACGAAGGACATCTTGAGAGATGATTCCTTCCAAGTCCGACTGGATGCGAAAGAATTCGTTCTGAGGTCGGCGTCTTGGATTTCCGACAAGCGTGCGGCCCAGTCTTTGAGATGATTTGGTAGCGTAAGCTGCTGCTGGTCCCGTACGAACGCCCGCATGTGATGGAGGGCGTAGTAGGCATCCTTCTGACCGCCAGGCCGCTGCTTGACGCAGGCGAACTTTGTTAAGTGAGTGAACACATGCACGACATACCTAACAACTTCCTTCCTGAAGGTGCCTCCAGATTTGAAGTAGCTCGAGAGAACCTCATCGAGAAAATTCTTGATATGTGTGTAGTCTTTGTTCGACTCACGGTCCGGGTCAAAATACGTGGTCGTGGAAAATTTCAGGCTTAGAGCGATTGGTATGCACTTTGTTTCATCACTGCACACAAAACAGATGTTAGGAGGAAAAGCACGACCGAAATCTAAGAAAACTAATGTACGTTATGGGGACGAGAGGGGATGACTTACTTGGGAAAGTAAGGCACGAGGAAGTTTGTTCTTATCCTTGTTCGCCAGAATGACGCCTTGGAGGTAATCACTAGCGATTTGCCGGTCCCCGGGGCTACACAAGAGCTTGGCACGCATGTAGAAGGGGTCTACTATAACAATGTCTGGGGTCTTGTCTCTAATGATCCGCATCTCCATAGTGAGCGCAAATAGCCGAATGAATGTGTAGTGCAGCGAAAACAGGTGAAACATAGCGAAGATGTCATCAAACCATAGGAAGAGCACACGTCCGATGTCGCAAGAAACAAAGCCCTTTCCCTATGGTACCTTGGCCGTGAAAACCAGGTATGACACATCATTCTCTATGAGAGGCTGCGTTTCTATATTCAGAACAATGTCATGCAAAATCTTCATAGCACCGGTTGCAGCATCGAGCATTGTAGCAGATGGAATCGGCTTAACCGCCACATGCACCCTCGACATGATTGCGTCGGATCTTGGTGGACCGTCTTGAGCACGGATCGTTGGTGCCGGCTGGCTGGCAGTAGTGGGACCTTCTCCCTTCTTGTCTATCCCTTCTTCTTCGGCTTCTCATGTGTGTTGGGGCTGATAATATTTCGCGCCTCGGCCATCTCAGCCTCGGTGAAGGCGGCAGCTGGAGGCATCTCCTGAGAACTAAACAGTCGACGCTTATTGTTGAATTCATCTCCGTGCTACGATATGGGTGGTGAGAGTCTTTTGCACCAAGGTTGGGTTCTTGAGAAGAAGGCGGGAAAAGGTCGTCCATGTTGCACCCACCATGTTCGTCGAAGAACTCATCGACACGTGCAAATAGTGTGTTGGTGTTGGTGTTGGTCTGATCTTGTGCCACATCCATGTCCTTGGTGTGGTGGCCCGGATCAGCAGACATCGTTGCAGCGGTCTTGTCATGGCTTGGCCCCGGCACGACTGGCGGTGGGGTGGATTAGTCCCCCACCCCCAAACGAATCTAGCACTTCGGCCAAAGTATGCTCCAGTTCAAGCAGCCATGGAGGTCCATCATATCGTCGTCCTCGGATCTAGGGGGTTGATAGGGAGGTAACAGTTCGTCGTAGCCATCCAGCACCCGAAATAGTTGAATCCTATACATGTTGGTTGGCATCGAATTACCATGGAACACACGTTGCCCGGTTTAACGATTCTTCCCACGGCAACATCGACCAACTCCTCGTCCACGAAGTGCAGGAGAGTGCATGGGACGTTGGCGGAGCCCTGCGAAAACATGTAGGGCATCAAGGATGCCCAGTGAAAGGAAAAAGGAGATGAAGTCATCGGTCGAGGCTTAGTTACCATGATGGCGTCGAGCTCGGCTAATGTCGATGGACCGCCAACGGCGGGCGGGCATGTGATGGAGGGGGCGCTTGCTCCTGAGGTGCCGGAAGTTGGTGTGTTACGCTCCAATAGTTGCGCCGCCGCCAGGGTCACAAACGCATCTGCCGCCGGGGACACCAACGCAGCCGCAGCTGGGGACACCAACGCAGCTGTAGCCAGGGACACCGTCGTGGCTACCGCCGGGGTAACAAATGCATCCGCCGCCGGGGACACCAACGCGACCGCCGCCGGGGACACCGTTGCGGCCGCTGCCGTCGCGTCCTCTTTGTCCCATTTCGGTTCCGCCACTCTGTAACCGCCGGGACCGAGTCTGTGGACTCCTAAGTTCAACTCCCGTATATCTTTCCCCCACTGACTCGATTCACTGGTTGTGGTGTCCTCGCACTTGAGTTTGAACTCCTGGTAGTCAGTTTCGCTGATCGTAGGATTTGTCTCGTTGATCTTCTTGTAACTAACACCCTTACTAATCATTTTCTTCACCTTTGTTCGCCAAGTAGCCAGGGTTGTGCTCATCTTCGTGAGGGCGGCACTGTTCACTCTATTCCCAAAGAGTTGTGTGTTTGCGAATTGAGCTGTGAACTTGTATCGGTTGTGCAGCTTCGTGAAGAGGAGGTTGCGCAAATTCGCTCGGTCAGGATGCCTTAGGTTCTTGGTGTTGATCGAGACGGTGCCCCGGAGAATGCACCTGAGTTGTCCGGCGTCCCCACGAACTAAATGTTCGGGCGCCATTGGAAGCCCTTTTTTAGCCACTTCGGTAAATTCCTCCTTGATGGTGCCGAGCTTGCTTGGGCACCTGTCCTTTTTTTGCCTCTTCGGTTGGCTGCCATCTGTGGGTTGGCCATCTGTGGGTTGGCTTCCATCATCAGTGGCGGGATCGGCCTCGACGGCAGCACAATCATCCCCGCTAGCAGTTGTCTACTCGGGATCGGTAGAGTCATCCCCGATGCCCTCGTAGCGGGTTTGAGGTTGTTCATCATCCATGCTTATCTCCCAATATTTCTTCTAGTGCGAACTCGAGGCCTCATCATTGTCGGCCATCAACACCCACTAAATACGATAAGAAAAGGTAAAATAAACAAGGAAAAAGTGCATGCAAAGCACCTTCTAGATCAAGAAAATTAACAAAGGTCATACACGAATTCACAGAAATCTTCGGCATGACTTTTGTTAAATTTCTTGAACTAGGGCCCCATTCTGAACCAAAACAGAAATTAATCAACATTTCAGGAGAACGGGGTCATTATTTGTACCTGCACAAAAAGGGCCTACATGTAGGCACAACAAGCATATATATAGTGCCCATAACAATAAGAAGAACTTAGCAAGAAGCCAACAACAGCAACATAATGCAAAAATAGTAGTCAGTTCAAGGAAAATGATCACATAACAGTAGCTACTGGCCCCTTGAGCAAATATGGGCAAGTGCATGTTTGCTAGCTAATAGAGGGATGCACGCATCAATTTGAATCCATCCACAATCTACTATTAGAAAAGGCTAAAGAGGAATTAGGAAAGCAAGAGCAAACCTCTTTCTTCTTGCACTTGCTCTTGTCCTGATTGGTCTCCAGACCTGGAGAGTGGAGATACAAAACATCGTCAAAGATTTCACCGCACAAGAAAGAAACTTTTCAGATGGCCAATGTCCAGCATGGCTAAAATTAGTGATGTCCAGCAGAAAATGTTCAGCAGCCTATGTCCAACAGCAAATGTTCGATAGCTGATGTGCGAGAGGTAATAATGGCTCAAAAGCCTGGGCGGTACGCCAAAATAAGTAGACCGAAATCGAACTGCATCTACTACTAATCATCCACCTTGAGATATCTATCCAGAACATCTCGCTGGTATTAAGTTGCGAGCCCCACCCAAAGTGTAAACCCAAAGCAACAGACAACTGCATTAAAAGCACTTTGCGTAAAGTAAACAATCCTTGCAACCACGGTTACAAGCACCATTGTTTTCCCCCTTGTGTCAACAGCACATCCCCTAGACTCATGTTTTTTTCACTCAAGCGTTTCATCGGGGGGCATGAACCGACAATCGAGCATAACGATCCCTCTTGGAGTCACTACCTACTACTTGGCCAAAGCAATAAACAGCAACAGAGAACATGCAAGAATTACTTAAGAACAACAATATGAAAGATAAGAACCAAATATATTACTCAATCACAATCGGAACAAAATCACATAATCCATCAGATCCCGGCAAACTCAGCATAGCAACAGCAGAAAGATTACATATGTGCCTCGATCATGTAGGGCAGCTCACGAGAACTAAACCATGAAGAACAAATAGGGGAGGAGAACATCACATAGCTACTGATCACGGACCCATGGTCCAAAGAAAACTACTCACGGCACATCCGGGAAGCGTCCATGGTGAAGGGGAAGCTCCCGGAGGTCACTCCTCCCTCCGGCAGGGTGCCGGGAAGAAATCTGTTGGCGCTCCCAATCTTGGAAGCGAGGCGGCGGAGGAATAGAGGCGAGATCTCGAAAAAGGGTTCTCTCTTCGGGGGTTTCGCGTCACGGAGATTAAATAGGAGAAGGGGGGCACCAGGTGTCCAGGCGGCCATCCGGCGCGGCCCCACCCTAGGCCGCGCCACCTGGCCGCCTGGGCACCAGGTGGGGCCCCTCTGGCCCTCCTTCGGGGCTCTAGAAGGTTCCGTTGCGCTGATTTTTTATCCGTTTTTCCCGAATTTTAGGAGCACTTTTAATATGGGGGAATCCTGGAATAGAAAATAGTACAAAACAGGAACTGACACTGTGGTGCACTGAGTTAATAAGTTAGTCCAAATATGATCAAAAGTGTATGAAAGTGCATCTAGATCATAGCAATATCACACAAAACATGCATGGAGCAAGCAGAAATTATCGATATGTTTGGGACGTATCAGGTAGCATGTATTGCAGCCACCAGAGCCGGTTCTGGATCCGGCTCAGCTATATCTTCCTCTGTTGGTATTTGCACAGACGGCTTTCTCAGGACGTCAAGGAACACGTTTGGTGGAACTGGCTTTAATTGAGAGCCGAGCCGAGACAGAGCGTGTGCAGCTTCGTTTAGCTTGTGTTCCACGTACTCCACTTAGTACCCAACAAAGAAACTGGCTTGTCTTTCCACCTCTCGCCGATAAGCTTCCCCTGTGGCGTCCTTCGAGATCCACTTTCTTGATTCTTGTTGAGAAACATGCAGAATCACCATAGCATTGTATCCGGCTTATGTTCATCTCACGAGCCAGCCACAACCCATGGAGTAGGGCCTCATATTCTGCTGTCTTTTTGGTGAAAGTGAACTATAGCTGCAAGACATAGAAGAATTTCTCTCCCTTGGGAGAAGTGAGGAACACACCGGCTCCTGAACCTTGGAGTTGCCGACTCCCATCGAAGTGCATCGTCCAGTATTTGGTGATCGGCTTCTCTGGAGGTTCTTGGATTTCCGTCCAATCATTGATGAAGTCGACTAGTGTTTGGGACTTGATGGCCGTGCGTGGTTCATACTTGATGTGATAAGCCCCCAACTTTATAGCCCACTTTGCAATTCTTCCCGTGGCCTCACGGTTTTGGATGATATATGCAAGCGGTGCTGAGTTGACTACAGTTATGGGGTGCTCCTGGAAGTAATGCTTGAGCATCTGACTAACCATGAACACACCAAGGACCAGCTTCTGCCAATGAGGTTAGTGTTGCTTTGATGAAGTCAAGACATCACTAACATAATAGACTGGCCTCTACAAAGGGTGTTCTTTGCCGGCTTCATACGTTCAACCACAACCACGGCACTGACAGCTCGATTGTTGGATGAAATATAGAGTAGCATCGGCTCTTTTGGCTTGGGAGACGCCAGGATCGGGGCCTGGGATAGTTGTTTCTTCAATTCTTCCATGGCTTGATCAGCTTCATCATCCCACATGAATTTCTCCGACTTTCGTAAGAGTCGGTATAATGGGATCGCTTTTTCTCCAAGTCGGCTTATGAACCGGCTTAGAGCAGCTACGCACCCAGTGAGCCGTTGGAATCCTTTCACCGAGGCCGGCTTCTGGAGAGACATAATAGCGTTGATTTTCTCTGGGTTTTCCTCAATTCCTTTCTCTGATACTATATATCCGAGGAGTTTTCCTGCAGGGACCCCAAAGGTGAACTTGGTTGGGTTTAGTTTCATCTGGTACTTGCACAGATTCTTGAAGGTTTCCTGGAGGTCACTGATGAGTGAGTCGGAAACCTGAGATTTGATGACCATGTCATCCACGTAAGCGTGCACATTGCGCCCAATTTGCTCCTTGAGGCAGTTCTGTACCGTTCGCTGATATGTGGCCCCTGCATTCTTCAAGACGAAAGGCATAGAAGTGTAGCAGTATATCTCAAAGGGAGTGATGAAAGTCGTTTTCTCCTGGTCCTTGAGGGCCATCTTGATTTGGTGATAACCTGACTAGGCATCGAGAAAACACAGGAGCTCGCATCCTGCCGTAGAGTCGATGATTTGATCGGCGTGAGGTAGTGCAAAGGGATCCTTTTGGCAGGCCTTGTTTAAGTCGGTGTAGTCAATGCACATACGCCAAGTCCCGTTCTTTTTCAGAACGAGGACCGGGTTTGCAAGCCACTCCGGATAGAAAACTTCCATGATGAACCCAGCGGCAAGGAGCCGGGCTATCTCTTCCCCAATGGCGTTCCTCCTTTCATCATTGAAGCGACGAAGGAATTGTTTGACCGGCTTCAATTTAGGATCGATATTTAGGTGGTGCTTAGCGAATTCCCTCGGTACACCTGGCATGTCAGAAGGTTTCCATGCGAAAATGTCCCGATTCTCACGGAGGAACTCGATGAGCGCGCTTTCCTATTTATCAGATAGGTCTGTCCCAATGATGAACTACTTGGAAGCGTCACCAGGGACAAAGTCGACTTTCTTCGTGTCCTGAGCCGGTTTGAACTTGGGGTTGTTGTCAGGAGTCGGTTTCTTCAGGATGGTGGTGTCTGCCGGATCTACCTTCTCCTGGAATTCTGACAGGTCCTCTTTGGCGCAGGCCGACTCAGCAAACTTGACTTGTTGCTCGTCGCACTCCGTAGCTCTGGACCGACTCCCGTCTACCGTGATTGGGCCGAAGGGACCCAACATTTTCAGTTTTAGTTGAACATAACATGGTCGAGCCATGAACCTGGTGTAATCCGGTCTGCCTAAGATGGCGTGATATGGGCTCTCGAGTTTCACCACCTCATAGGGTATGATTTCGGATCGAAAATTTCAGGAGTTCCAATGGCTATTCCAGGTAGATCTTGCCTATCGGTCGTGCCGACTTTCCTGGGACTATTCCATGGAACACGGTGTTGGAGGTTTGCAGCTGTTTGTGGGTCAATCCCATCATACGTAAGGTCTCGTAGTAAAGTATGTTGATGTTGCTTCCTTCGTCCATGAGGACTTTGTCCACTGTGTAGCATCCAATTTGTGGAGAAACTACCAGGGCTAGAGAACCCGGGTTTTCTACCACAGGGGCATGATTGTCCCTTGTCCAGGTTATTGGCTACTCAAACCAGTTAAGCCACATGGGACAAGCCGGTTCCGTGGCTACAGACATGGCGGCTCTCTGCTGCAACTTCCTGTCCCTCCGGCAGCTGGTGGTGGTAAAGACATGGTAAGTTCAGTTGTCTTGGAGCTGCTTTGGGTTTGATTGGAATCCGGCACGCCCTGATTGGTTTTGTTGTCCTCCTCCTGGGGATCCATGATACTGTGGTGCCGCGTCGGCTCCCTGCTGGCCAATTTTTTGGTTGTTATTGTTTTGACCGGCTCCATCACCTGACCTAGTGGGGCTCTGACCTCCACGACGTGCAAACTCTTTCATGAAGTTGCAGTCTTCCCAAGTGTGGCTGGCTGGACGGCCGGGTTTGTTGTGCATTGGGAAAGGTCTTTTCACGGCTTCTTCAAATGTTACTAGGGGTTGGAAACTTTGTTCCGGCTTGCGGTAGTTATTTCCCCCTGCTTCTGACTTTGGGAGCTGACATTTGTGTTGGCTACAAAGTCGGAAGCATACTGATCGAGTCGGCGCTTGGTCTGTTGGATCTGGCTCTGAGACCCCTTTTTGTTGCTCTTTTTGTTCTGGGCGACTTTTTCTTCTTCCGGATCGGCATCCTTGGTTTTGTCAGACTCGGCATACTTGATGACCTCGTTCATGAGCTCTCCTATGTTGCCGACCGTCCTCTTGAGTCAGCCAAGCTTGTGTACTAGAGGCTCGAATTTGTAGTTTCTTTCCAGGAAAATATAATGATGTCTGTGCAGTAATAGTGTCCGAGGAATGAATTATATCTGTGACTCATCGTGCCCAGCCTAGGGCCGACTCTCCTTCTTTCTGGACGCAGTGCTCCAAGTCGACTGTTGTTGTGGCTCGTCGGCAGGTGCCCTGGAAATTGTTGACGAACTTCTCTCTGAGATTCGTCCAAGAGGTGACGGAATTCTCTGGGAGATTTTTGAACCATGTGCGACCCGGCCCTTCCAACATCATTGTGAAGTATCGGGCGCAGACATCTTCGCTAGCATGCGGCATATCCATGGGGAGATCGTAGCTTTTGATCCAAGCCGCCGGGTCCATGTCAGCCGTGTAGTTTGGGATCTTACGCGGTCCTTTGAAATCTTGGGGTAGGCATGTGTTCCTTAAAGCCGACACTAGACATCGCTTACCCACGGATCGGCTGACGAACTTGGTGTTTGGTTCCTGTGAGAGAAGTTGGGCCGCCAGCTCTACACGTTGGTTGGCGTCGGGAGCCGGTAGGTCCTTGATCCTTAGTCAACCCGGAGGGTCAGACGTACTCTATGGTGGCGCTGGCTTCCTGAGGCTACTGGAGCCGGCGACTCTGCTTGCCGTATCACACTTCGGTATGGGGTTCCATGTATGTATGGGACCCTTGTGAGTATTGTCCCTGTTGTGTGATCACCATCTTGAGGAAGTCGGCAGCCTCTCGGGCGGCACGATCTGCTGGAGTGTCTCCATGAATTGGCACGTTGATGAGAAAACGAGTTGCGCCATGACGTTAGCCATGGGGTTGTTGAAGTGGTGAGGAGGTGTGTGGTAACGATCTTGGCGTGACGACGGAGCCGGCTGTCTGGGAGGCGTGAATCCTTGGGGAGTCGACTGGTTAGGGCTGTTAAACATCGTTCGTCCTTGGTAATCAAGGGAGAACTGACTCGTGTATCTCTGTGGGCACGTATGAGCAAGGCTCAATCGTTGAGCATCTATCAAATTCGACTCTACCCGGAGACATGCGGCTTCCTGGACAAGTCGTGCTTCTTTTTCAATCATCTGTTCTTTTTCGATGTTGACCTTCGTCCGTAGGTTCACTATCCGATCCTTGAGCTCGTTGACCCTCGTCTTCCAAGCCTCCTGATTCTCATGCGTCACCGTTGCGTCCATGGCCTCATCAAGGGAGTTTAGGGCATCTATGAGAGCTTCGGCTCTAGTGGGGACTTGAACTGACGGGTGGGATGCTGGGTCCCTATTTGCACTAGGGGCCCCGAAGGCTGCCGACTCTGTGCCTTGATTCTGGGTTGCCTGATTCTCCAGTCCTCCAATGTAGGCCATGAATACCGTGGCACAATATGGAGGCTCAAAGTGAGGATAATCCGGGTAATATTCTAGCATGCCAGTGCTGAGTCTGTTGTTCCGACGGATCGGATGGACCCTCATCTGAGAAGCTTCCTTCACTTGGATATGGGTCGGCATCCGTCAGTTCTTTCGAGGCGTCGTACATTGGGGACTCGACAGAGCTCTCTGGCTCTGGAGACTCATCAATGAATCCGATGAAAGCGTGTTTCGAGCCAACGTATCGCCGACTCAAAGTTTCGACGGACACTTCAGGATCCGGCTCTGGCTCAGATCCATCCGTTCTGCCGATGAAGATGTGCATAGACCCGATCGGGACCCAATATCCTGATTCGACAGAATCGGCTTCAGAGCCCCAGGTAGACCACGGTGGGCGCCAAATGTCATGGGAAAGTCACGGCAGATGTCCAAAGAGTCAAACTTAACATGGGTTTCAGCCCCTCTTTGTCTCGAGGTAAAAGTCTACTCCTGCTTCTTATTATTATGGGTTCCGACTCTCGAAAGAAGAGTCGGTTGATTGACTACAAGAGAGTCGGCTCGTAAACTTAGTCTCGATGACATCTAGGTTACGCCGACAAGTGTATAGTATTATCTTAGGTTGAGGTTGTTCTCTGGCCTTGGATCCCACGGACCTCGGCTTATAAAGGTACCAGGTCCCGGGATTCTGCGAGTCCGACTCCAACACGAGGTGGAGTCCTATTCTACTTTTACAAATATGTTATGTGCTATACAAGGTAAGTGAATTCCTTCTATGGCTTCGATCTTCTTTCCTTGGCGCAGCCGGCCCGTGGCCGGGTCTTCTCTTGTGGGCCTTCCGTAGGTGAGTCGGCCCAGAGATCTAATGCCGGGTTATGGGCTTGGTCCATCCCCTCGACAGTACCCGCATTGTACATAATGCCCTGCTGCTAACTTCCATCTACGGCGCAGGGCACCAGTGCTATAGCTAACTTTACAGTTAGCAGCGCGGTTCAAGCACGCAGCGCTGCAGAACTGCACTTCCACTAGAAGCGCCTCTAGCCCGCTCGCGCTGCAGGTACATGTTTTTCGGCAAAACTTGCGTGCCGAAAAATAATTTGTACCACATAGGGTCTAAGGACGATGTCAACACTCCATCGGCCATGCATACTCTTAGAGCGACAAACCTATATCAGCCATGTTTCGTTCTTAGGGCGATAATCACAGATCGGCCATTTTCCTTGCTTAAGATGATAAGTACATATCCTGAATCCGATTGCCACCAATCGGTTTTAAAGAGATGGGTACAAACCCGTTCCTTGAAGCTCTAATGAAATCAAACTCCGAGAGATCACGTCCAGTTAAGCAAGTAACCTCGGGATGATTCCAATCCACCGATGCATCGGCCAAAGCAACACAAGACAAATTATCCGCATGAATAACTTCCACTTCATCATCGACCCATTGTATTAATAATTGATGCATGGTAGATGGCACACATTTATTAGCATGAACCCAATCACGGCCCAATATAACATTGTAATTACCTTGCACCTCAGCGATGAAGAACGTGGTGGCCAAAGTTTTGTTTCCCACAGTGAGATCCATGCACATCACACCTTTCTCCTCTGTCCTTTCTTTCCCATCAAATCCGTTAAGCACCATATTGGTCTTCATCAATGCATCATCATATAATCCCAATTTCTTGAAGACCGAATAGGGCATAAGATTTACTACAGCACCACCATCAACTAGCATCTTTGCAACCGGTGATCCATTAATATGACCTTTAATGTACAATGGCTTCAAGTTCTTCATCCGAGCTGCATGCAGCTCCGACGAGAGCTTAAGCTAATTTTTCAACTAGGTGATCCACCAAGTTTCCTCGAAACTTGGGGGCTACTTAACGTTGTTATAAAATAAAGTTCTTCATCCGAGTTGCACGCAGCTCGGACGAGAGCTTAAGCTAATTTTTCAACTAGGTGATCCACCAAGTTTCCTCGAAACTTGGGGGCTGCTTAACGTTGTTATAAAATCAAGTTCTTCATCCGATCTGCACCCAGCTCGAACGAGAGCTTAAGCTAATTTTTGAACTAAGTGATCCACCAAGTTTCCTCGAAACTTGGGGGCTACTTAACGTTGTTATAAAATCAAGTTCTTCATCCGAGCTGCATGCAGCTCGGATGAGAGCTTAAGCTAATTTTTCAACTAAGTGATCCACCAAGTTTCCTCGAAACTTGGGGGCTACTTAACGTTGTTATAAAATCAAGTTATTCATCCGAGCTGCACGCAGCTCGGACGAGAGCTTAAGCTAATTTTTCAACTAAGTGATCCACCAAGTTTCCTCGAAACTTGGGGGCTGCTTAACGTTGTTATAAAATCAAGTTCTTCATCCGAAAGCTAAATTTTCAACTAAGTGATCCACCAAGTTTCCTCGAAACTTGGGGGCTACTTAACGTTGTGATAAATCAAGTTTTCCATCCGAGCTGTACGCAGCTCGGACGAGAACTTAAGTTAATTTTTTCACCAAGTGACCCGCCAAACTCTTTAGCAGCATGAGGGCTATTTAAGGTTACGAAAAATTCAAGTCTTTTCTCAAGCTGCACGAAAGTCTAAATGGTTCACCAAGACGACAAACGATGATGACAGAAACATAGGTCTATACCCTTGCAGATAACTAGCTGAAGCAAAACAAATTCACGCATATGAGTCAGGCATCTTTAATAAAAGGCAGCAGTTTTGGGACAGACTGTGCACCCAAGACACAGCAGCAACACAAACTGTTTATTACAGAATCACTCGGCATCCCGAGGCAAATTTAAATGTTTCGCCCTTAACTAGATCAGGCATCACTCGCCTCATCAGACTCACTGGTAACTCCAGCAGATTCCACAAAGAAATCAAGATCTGGGATCTTTGCAATCCGACTTGCAGTCTCAGCATACCGGGATAACAAAGTTGTACAGCTCGGACCATGCTCAGGATCTCCTTCTCCGACTCGTTCCAGATTATGAACCTTTTCTGAAAAATGAGCCTTAGTTAGAGCCAGAGCGTAATTTGCACCACTCCGTGCTGAAGACCTCTTCCAACGAGCAATTTGTTGCGGAGCACCCTGAAGCACGGGAACAACTGTATCCAGATGCATTCAACTTTCTTCAGCAGGCGAGATGTAATTCTTCAATCCTAAGGCAGCACCCATGGTCTCTTCAGCATATTTCTTTGCTTTGGCGCACCTCATGGTCAGCAGACCTCTGGATAAGGCAAATTCCGTCGTCTTGGGCGTATAATTATCCTTCTGCATCAACTCGGCAAACTGGTCCATACACGTCTTTTCCGCTTCAGGATCGGTAGAATAAACTGCAAACACAACAACGGTGCACAGATTAAATTAAACTCACAAGGCAGAAACAAGTCGGATTCATAGAAAAGAGCAGCGTCTTACTGGACAGCATCTCGCTAAACACAGCAAACCTCCCAGTACAATATTCCTCAGTACTTCTTACGGCCTCCCGAGCTGCAGCCAGCGCAGCTTCATGTTCCTCCTTATCCTTGGCACGCAGCTCGGAGAGTTTCTGCAGATCGGACTGAAGCTTGGAGATAGCACTCTTCTTTTCCTCAAGAGCCTTCTTGTGGCTAGCCATTTGCTTTGCACGCTTCTCGGCTTGTTCAATCTCCTTCTTCATCTTGTTCACAAATTCCTCATTTTCTTTTACCTTCGCATCAAACGCTTTCTTTGCAGCTTCTGTAAATTCAACAATCAGAAGTACTCATATGATGTAGAATCTCGATTTTCTTCTCAAAATCCAAGAAGCGGAGCCTTACCATTATCCTCAACATGTTTCTTCTTCAATGCTTCATGTTCTCCCTGTAGTTTCACATACGCAGCGCCTAGCTCGCAAGCCTCCTGACACAAGCAAAGTTATTTAAGACCAAGTCCTTACAGCATAAGACTCCGAGTAACCCCAAGAAGTTACTCGGAGCCTTGGGGGCTACACCCAATGGGTGCACTAAGAAGTGCCCCCACTGGAAGATTCCCAAATTCATAGACCCTACAGCATAAGACTCCGAGTAACTCCAAGAAGTTACTCGGAGCCTTGGGGGCTACACCCAATAGGTGCACTAAGAAGTGCACCCACTGGAAGATTTCCAAATTCATAGTCCTTACAGCATAAGACTCCGAGTAACTCCAAGAAGTTACTCGGAGCCTTGGGGGCTACACCCAGTGGGTGCACTAAGAAGTGCACCCACTGGAAGATTTCCAAATTCATAGTCCTTACAGCATAAGACTCCGAGTGACTCCAAGAAGTTACTCGGAGCCTTGGGGGCTACACCCAGTAGGTGCACTAAGAAGTGCACCCACTGGAAGATTTCCAAATTCATAGTCCTTACAGCATAAGACTCCGAGTAACTCCAAGAAGTTACTCGGAGCCTTGGGGGCTACACCCAGTGGGTGCACTAAGAAGTGCACCTAGTGGAAGATTTCCAAATTCATAGTCCTTACAGCATAAGACTCCGAGTAACTCCAAGAAGTTACTCGGAGCCTTGGGGGCTACACCCAGTGGGTGCACTAAGAAGTGCCCCCACTGGAAGATTCCCAAATTCATAGTCCCTACAGCATAAGACTCCGAGTAACTCGGAGCCTTGGGGGCTACACCCAGTGGGTGCACTAAGAAGTGCACCCACTGGAAGATTTCCAAATCCATAATGCCTATAGCACAAGACTCCGAGTAACTCCAAGAAGTTACTCGGAGCCTTTGGGGGCTACAACTCGGAAACTCACCCACCCAGTGGGTGGAAAACTTGTGCATTTGCTTACATGCATTTTTGCCTTTATCATGGCAGCATCAGAAGTCATCTCACGTAACCGCAGCTCGATTTCTGAAGCTTTCACCAAGGACCCCTTCAATCTATCCAGAACGGTATCCTCAAGCAAGGTATTAACCGTGATTGAAGGAGGAGGGGGCCGAGCTGCACCGGGGTCAGCAACAGAGACGGTGGAACTCTTCTCATCTTGCTTCGCTCCCGAGGCAGCAGGAGGAATCGTCGCTGCAGGAATAGTAACCTCCGGATCGGTCAAGCCTTCCGGAGCAGTCTGCGTGCCCGGAGCAGTCTGAGTGTCGGGAGCAGAAAGAACCGTCTCATTCACAGCTGGACTCGGATCCGCGCCACGATCAACGTCCATATCTAACAAAGGAAAATCTGTAAGAAAAGCCTCGAGCAAAAATGAAAGTTAAAACCAAGAAGACATATACTCACCATCGATTGGGGTTTGCTCAGGAATAGAATCCAACACCTGAAAATCAGTTACAACACAGTTGCTGAAATCGTCATAGGCCGCAGCATCAGGAACCTCAGCACCAGGAAGTGACTCGGAACCACTCGGACGGACGCTGTAACATAAAGGATATTAAATCAGCATAAATTACTAAGGAATAGAGAAAACTTGTCGGATCTCACTTCCGAGCCATCTTAAGAGTTCGTCTTGGGGGAGCAACAGCAGGGGCAGCCTGAGAGGATCCTGACTCGGAAGCCTTCTTGGGGGTTTTGGCAGCATCTGTTGAAGTACTAACTTTCCTCCCGCCAAGAGTCGAAAGCATCTTCCGCTGCTTCATGGGAGCTACCCTCCCCTGGCATGGGCTAAGTGTGGCAGCCTTGCTGCTATTCTCCCCTTTACTCGGAGCCACGGGACGCTTCGTCCCCCGCACGGACCCCTCCAAAGCTGCCTCACGATCCTGATTGTTCTTGGAGCGCTGCTCGACAGTAGTACGGGGCAGCACCACGTCAGATTCAGTCTCTTCGTCATCTTCGATCCCAACTCCTGCGTCATTGTTGCTGTCCTCGTCCTCGTCTTCAGGATTTCGCGGCGCCAAAGGAATCGGGGATGGAGCGACGTTTGTCTGAAGAATAGACAACAGAATAACCAAGTTAAAATTCAGGACCTAGTGCAGCATGCAATAGACTGGCCAAATAAAAGCAAATCACCAGAGTTGGAGGACGATTAATATCAAGGGGTCTGACTCGGCCAGCCATCTGCGCGCCATGAGTCACGCTAGTAATAGTCTTCATGAGTTGCTCAAATTCCTTCTGGCACATCCCGAGTTGTTATAGCGGGTCCTATCATCAACTCCCGTGTACTCCCACATCCTCCTAGCTCGGGCTTGCAGGGGCTGAATTCTCCGAGTGACAAAAAGAGCAATAAGATCCATGGCGTCCAATCCCGCCTTCTTCATCCTCACTACTTCCGTCATCAGTGGAAGAACCCGCTGTTTCTCGGAAGAAAGCAAACGGGGATTCCAACCCCGGGAGTCGGACAACCGGACATCCGAGTAAGGGGGTAATGTCCGAGTACCAGGAGCAGTCTCTACCTTACAGTAAAACCAACTATTTTTCCAATTCTTCACAGAATCCGGCAAGCTAGAAGCAAAATACTGAATACCCTACCTTTTGGCCAAAAACAACCCCCCGCAAAGATGATTTATTTCTGCCTCCCCAGAATTCTTTATTTTCTGGGGCTTTATGGTGTAAATGGTGCGGAAAAGATTCAATGAGGATCAATACCAAGGAAACCCTCACACAAAGAAAAAAAGCTAGACAGAAGCGTGATGGAATTGGGAACGATGTGATGCAATTGAGATCCCGTGAAGGCAAGAAAATCAAGCAAGAAAGGATGAGGAGGAAGAGAAAACCCCCTATCCACATGGGAAAGGAGTAGAACCCGCTCGTCATCCCTAGGGTGAGGTTCGACCTCACCTGGGCCTGGAAGACGACAGCCATGGCGAGGAAGTAACCCCTCGTCTTGGTAGCGCCGGAGGTTCTCCGCCGTGACGACAGAGGGTAACCATTCCCCTGCAGACATGAGGCCTAGAGGATGAATGGAGAGGAAGCACGAAGAACACCCCGAAGATCACTAATGGGAGAAGGGATCCGCAATCTAGAGAGACGCCGGCGGAGAAGAGGAAGGAGCGAACACTGTGCTTAAAGGAAGAAGAAGAAGGGGAAGATATACTTATAGGTACAGGGGGGCGGGTCACGCGGATACCGAGGCAATTAATGAGGGCGTCCGTTACGGTCCCCCAAATCTAGCCTCCTTAAAAGGCGCGCAGTTAATGATAAAGTAACTGACTGTCGCGGGAATCGAGGGGCCGCTCTGACAGAAAAGATCCCCTGACAGGAAAATATTTGCTCCCTTAGAAGAGCACGCAAAAATTTCCCAAGTTAGTACAACTCGGAAGTAAAAATGCCTTCGACAGTTTTCTCCGAGTAAGACCCTAACTCGGAAGACAATTCAAACAAACAATTCCTCCGAGTAAGCCCTAACTCGGACAAGATCATCGTGTTTTCTGATTCGTTCGGCAAGCACTATGGAGAAAGTTCCTAATAACTGATACGCTGATAATCCGTCTCTGACGAAGATTGCCAGGTTATCCGCACGATCTAGTGTGAGGGGTAAAGAATTGATATCCTATGGGACACGGTTTAAAGCTCGCCAGAATAATGCTTTAAATATCAGACTTTACGGGTTCGGTTACATATGGGGTTTAAGGCCTTTTACCCCAAGACACGCCTTCCGAGGCCTCGGTCCACCTCTTCCGAGAGACGCTTGAGTGTCGCCGAATCCTTCCAAAAAACAACTCACCCTACATATAGTCGAGGGGATAGTGCAAACATCGATAAAGTCCTTCCGGGCCTCTCATCGAATTTGATCTCCGCATACCTCATGAATTCACACGAGCACCCAGAAGCACTTGGGGGCGACTTTCGTGGTAATACCTAAGGTATACCCTCATGCACTCTATATCAAGGGGTATCCTTAGGTTTACCATCCCTGAGAAAACACTCATAAAACAAAAAACACGAAACTCCTTTCCCTCTTCTACTTCCGAGTAAGGAACTGCTCGGATGTACTCAAGCCCTTCCGAGTGGTTAGCTTACTCGGAAGACATCACCACTACGGAAGAAACCTTACTCGGACAAGGTTACTCCCGAGTAGGACATCACTTGGAGCAAGGTGTTACTATCCGAGTAAGGGCGCTACTCGGAAGCGAAAAAGGCCGAGCTGCATGGTATTTGGACGGGAAGAAGAGAAGCTGGAGTTACAAGACATTAAACCCACAGGCGTTACCCCTACTTGAATGACAATAATGGGGAGACGTTTCTCGTTGTAATAATAGCTACCATTAACCCTGTAATCAAAACCCACTACTGGACAGTGAAGGGACGGGGCTCACTCTATATAAGCCCATCCCTTCACCCCAGGAAGAGGGATCTTAAGTGAGAACATATACAAGAAAACTACCCCAAGACGCTTGGGACAGGAGTAAGGTTGTTATCTCTGAGGAGAGGCCTAACCTGTATAATCTCTCCCGGTGTCACCATCTTTGTGTACAGATCCTCATAGCTCCGTTACTACCCCTATATCTATTGTTGAGTATATCACCACAACATAAGTAATACACCATATTAATATCCATACCTTCCCGAGCCGGTGCAGATTCATAATCCTCCATATCATCTTCATCTCCTAAGGTGTATACTGGACTTAAAGTCTCTTCGGTTGAAGAAGACGTAACAAGTGGCATGGACGATGTAATAGGGACAACATCATCCTTATTTCGTGGTGTAGGTGTTGTTGCAGTTAACGTAGAAGCACTTGTGTTTTCCTTTTGTTTAGGCCTCCATATTTGTTTTGGAGGTACCATGGGCCGAATTCCATTAATTAATTCGTCCTTTTCTTCTCCTTTTCGTTCTCTAGCTTCTCATGGTTCCTCATATGTTGCAATCTCCTCTTCATGGTCTTAGTTAAACCGGGAGGACACCACTTAGGTTGAGCATATTTGGGATCCCTGTACTTGGTCGTGCTTGTGCTAGACTCATGATCATTAGCCATGGAATCCTGCTGAGCAACAACAATGCCATCATTAGAATTAGCCAGCTTATCAACAATCGGCCCTTGGATCTCCTTCCGCTTGTCAGATTCTGAAATTCCCACACCATGTGACTTAGCACGCCACACTTTTTTATTGACTTTTCTCGGAAAACCTTGCGATGGCCGACTATCACCTTGATTAAAACGGCCTTTTGAAGAATAAGAAAACCTCCCACGAGTGAGCCTATTAGGTGCTGCCCACCCCATATAAAAAGCATAAGGTCCCATTGGCGGCTGCCCCCAACCACCGTTGAAGCCTCCCATGTAATATGGCGCATAGAGGGGTGGTGATGACCCATATGGCCCTGCATAGCGTCCACTTTGTTGCGGCGGTGATCTTTAACGCTTTGAAGTTGATGGCCGATTAGAGCTAGAACCGGCCACTTCATTGGCATACTTGGATAGCAACATATCAAAAGTTGGCTTGATACGCTTGCGCCTAGCTTCATTCCTTTTCCCCTTGCCAACTTCTGAATTCTTGGGTTTGACAAATTTATCATGAGCATCCTCTTGCACTTGTGATTGCCCCCTGAGCGTATGATTTTTTATGGTGATCTTTATTACTTCCTTGCCATCGGGTTGCTTGTCAAGCACAACCTGTCTTCCCGAGTTCCTGTTGCCCTCCTTTTCCTTTCTGGACTCACCAATGACCACATTATTCTTGTTAGCTAAGTCGGCTATATCAGGCCGAATCAATACCCTTTTTCCTTGCAAGTCAATAGTGTTCATCGGGAAGGGTCGCTTGTCAACCTGCATCTCAGAAAAGCTCAATCTTCCTTCATTAATGGTCGATTGTATATGCCTCCGGAAAATATTGCAATCATTAGTAGCATGTGAAAAAGAATTGTGAAATTTGCAATATGCACGCCGTTTTAGCTCTTCAAACGGCGGTAACGTGTGAGATATTCTAATCATCTTATCTTGCAACAGAGCATCAAATATCCTATCACACTTGGCTATTTTAAAGGTAAACTTCATCTCCTCATCACGATTCTTACGAATCGTCTTAAGAGCATTGCACGAGTAAGGTTTGGTCTTTGAGGAACAAACAAACTCAGTGGTATATACATCAACCTCATCGTCCGAGTCATCATCATTGTAGTCAACCATATGCATTCTAGGACAATCGGTTGTTGATTTATGCACCTCTTTAACTCGGCTCTCTTGGGCCAAAGCTTTCTGCAAAACTTGGTTAATTTTTAAGAACTCATAACTTTCTAGCCTCTCTTTGATGTGGGCTTTCAAACCATTAAGAACCAAGTCTGCTAAATCTCTTTCAGTTATCACCAAGTTATAGCATCGGTTTTTTACATCTCTAAATCTTTTGACATAATCGGTGACTGATTCATCATGCTTTTGCCTAACCGATGTAAGATGTGATAATTCAAGCTCATTGACACCACTATAAAAATGATCATGATTTTTTTTCTAACTGTGACCACAAAGAAATAGAGCCATGTGGCAAAGCAGCAAACCTTGAAAAGGCGGTGCTGGTTAAAGATAGGGGAAATAGAAGCACTTTCAATTCTTCTATGGAACCGGCTTCACCCAACTGTGCTAAGTACTGACTAAAATGCTACCTAGTAGTTTTTGTGCTCTCTCCACTAAATTTAAAAAAAACAGGAACCTTTTAACCTTGAGGGTACAAAACGGCATCGAAGTGTGCAGGATAATGCTTTTGATATACACTACTCTTTACTTTCATCTCGCTTCCAAAAGTATCCTGAAACATCTTATGAAAATCCTCTCTTAACTTGGCTAAAATAGGATCTATGGTAGGTGTTGATGCTTGTGGTATAGGAGCAACTTGGGTACTATTTATTGGTGCAACTTGTGATACGGGCGCCGAACCATAGTTCGGTGGAAGATAAAAAGCTCCTGCCCCTATAGGTGATGAGGCAAAGTAATTCGGCGTTGGCAACGAATTGGATGCACTCGGAATAGGGTTAGGGTAAATAGGCGCAGCCACAAGTTGATTAGTTTGGCTTGGATAAGAATTCATCGGCATAGCATAATTTTGTTGGAAAGGAGGTGCCGATGAAATAGGCAAGGTTGAATTAATTTTTCCGGGGCTAAACACAGTACCCCTAGATGATGGAGGCATATTATTTTGCGCACTGTGATATGCTAAGAACGCATTATACATCATATCATTGTCCTTGCTAACCAAACTTTCAATCACAACAAGTTGATCTTTAGAGAAAACTTTACTCACAGTGATTTCATCTATGTTTCCATCAAGGGGAGGAAGCTTGATTTCTCCAACCGGAGTGATGTTGCCTTGACGAGCCTTGTCGAAATTCGCAAGTAAGCCTTGCAAATCCTCCTCCTCGCGCTGCTTCATGAGCGCTTCATACGCCTCTTTGCGCTGCTCTTGGGGTTGCTTCTTGATGGCTTCATATGCTTGACGATGCTCCTCCGACAATTCATCAAGACTAGGCCTAATGATGTTATCGACGTTGATCTCTGCTGTCTTAGACATGGTTGATGATGATTTCTTGAAATTTGTCCCCAGCGGAGTCGCCAAAAAGTGTGTTGACGCTGAATTGCGCCCTACACGAACACGTCACGTGTACCCACGGCGCCAAGGGAGATACTCCGCAGCTCGCATCGTGGGAGGCCAACCGGAAGCGCGATACGCAAGACAATCCGGTTAGCTCTTTTTGAACAAGATGCCCAAGCCCTCAGGAGGGACCCCGTCAGAGAACTCGGCGACGATTGGCTGCCCTAGGTCGTCCTGGACGCCCCTGGAGCTTCGCGATTCATCTTCCTGCAAAAACAAGAATAGACGAAGAACGAGAAGAAATAACATGGTAGATTAGATGTAAAGGTAGGGTTTGTTGTGTTTTGTGATTGTGTGTTGTCTCAATCGGCCGTCACCTCATCTATATATGAGGAGGCTGGACTTTCCGTATAAGAAAAGGACTCCAAATCCCATCCAAATATTTTCATACAGAACCGAACTCGGATTACAGGTGGGCCCGGGACAACAGTTTGGTTTTGGGGTGTTTCGGGGCTGAAAACGACCTCGGATGAAAAAAAGTCAAAAGATCAAAATTGTAGCCCTCGAAATTTCCAAAGATTTTCATGTTGAACGTTTTTTGATTCGGCGCCATCTTGAGGGACAAAATCCTCACGCTTTCCATCAGATATCAATTGTATAGGTGTCTGGCTCCGGGCGTCACGTCACGTTTTCCATCAGATATCGGTTGCACGGGTGTCTGGCTCCGAGCGTCAGTTTTTGCTCTTTGACAGGGCTGTACTCCGAGGGCTGTAACTTTTGCATACGAACTCGGATAGAGATGATTCATAAACAAAAATCGACCAGTTCGACGAGACCAAGACGCACCATGTAGAATATTTTTCCATTTGATGATGTCTTGAAGGCCTAATTGGCAGAATAGTACTTCGAATGCCAGTATCTTATCGCTTCCAACATAGTTTCGGCCCCCAAGATGGAATCGGATGACGATGGCTCGAAATACTAATATGTTCAAATCGACGATACCAAACTTATTCATGTAGACCACTTTTTCATTTGAGGTCATCTTGTATATGAATATTGTCGTGCCAAAAACTGGTGTCAACAGTACATTTTTAGCATTTTGTTTATTCTGCAATATTATTTGTTTATACAGTTTTTTATAAATTTCCAGCATACACACATAACATTTATATACAAAGTAGAATCACACACATATAAACCACATCATATCATATACATGCAATAATCTCATCGATCATAGGATGGATCTGTTGTAACAACACCATTTAAGACTCTTATTCTAACAACACCCCTTATTGTGCTAACACCCCTCCTAATTAACTTTCTAGCGCGGAGCGCCCCGTGGACAGCCGCCTCCGGACCCGCCTCGAAAATAAAAAAACACAACCCACGGAAAAAAATCCTATGAGACCTGGTCTCATAGGCGATTATGTGAGACCCTATTAGATAAATGACACGTGGCCGCTATCAGTTTTCCATCCCATCTAGCAATTCCCGGTTACAATACCAAACTAGTTTTGAACAAGTACGTAATTTGATTTTTTTTCTCCATCATGTTCATGTATGTCCATCCATGGCGGCTACGTCCAACAACGACGTCGACGGCCGCGGCCATACCGGCGCCCGTAAACTCCATCATTGATGTTAGTTGAATCGTATACTCAGACGATGGCCTGTCGAACTGCTCGTCGACGCTGATCCTACGTTTGTTAGCTGAACGGGCTGCATGTTCATGGCGGCCACGTAAAAGCAAGACGAAGTGCCACACTAGCCTACTAACATGCAATTTGAAACGAAGTTTCATACACATACAATTGACAAGACATACGTATAAGAGCATCTCCAGCCCTTCGCTCCCCAAGGCGATTTTCGGCGCTATTTTAGCGCCGTTTGGGGGCGCTTGAGCGGCGAAAACGGCTTGGGGCGCCCGGCTACCCAGCCGCGGCCCCAAGCTACCCCCTAAGTTCGGCCAAATTTTATCAAATATAGTCGAACTCCAGCGAAATTTATAAATATTCAGTCTAAATTTATTACATAAGTAGGAAATAAAAAAGCTGCTAGGTCGCCGCCTCCTGCGGCACCGTCGGCGCCGCTCGCCGCCGCCGAAGACGCTCGCTGCCCTCCCTTCACGGGTACTCGAGGCGCGGCTCGTTGCCGTCCTGGATGTGGTAGAGGACACTGAGGAGCGTGCGCTCCTGGGGACTCCACCACAGCATCCGACCGAGGCGGTTCATCGGGCCCGACACCGGTTCCAGCCCTTCGGTGGAAGCGAGCGCCTGGTTGCGGCGCTCCTCGAAGTGCGCCATCCAGCGGACGAAGTTGCCCGCCGCGTTCGCTGGGTCAACGAGCTCGGCCTCCGTCATTGTAGCGCGGATGGCGAGGACTTCCCGGTCGAACTGAGCGCCTTGAGGCAGCGGCGCCACCGGCACGCTGACGGCACTGAGTACCCAGCCGCGCGGTATCCTCATGTTCGGCGGGCAGGGATAGTTCCCCTGGGACAGGAGGATCGCCTCAGCGCGGGTGAGTGAGCAGCGGATGCCGTTCATGTTGCGGTGATCGTGGTCCATTGCGAGCGGATTGCGGAGAGAGGAAGACGAGACAGGCGGCGGCGAGAGGAAGACGAGAGGGGAGGAAAGGAGGAGTAGAGTGCGCAGTGTCCTTCTACGGCGAGCCCGCTTCATATAGCAACGGGAGCGCATGCGGCAGGGGACACGCGGCGGACGCGCGTCGCCGATTGGACTACTCCACGGCGTTTGATTCCCACTGCAGCGGCGATTGGACTAGACTCCGACGCCGCATTGATTCCCCTGCGGCGGCGTCAGGAGCGAGGAAGAAGAGACAGGCACAGGCGACGGCGCGGTCGACGGACCGTTGGGTATCTCGACACGCCGCATTGATGCTCTCTGCGACGATTGGACTCGTCACCGGCGCCACATTGATTCTCTGCGGCGGCGGCAGGTGCGGGGAAGCCGAGGCGAGAGGATGACGACGACGCGTGTTCACACGCCGACAGGTGGGGCGTGGCGCGAGGCGCGCGCGACCGCGCGCGCTTTCCTTCGATTCGCGCGCTTTCCTTTCATCCGGCGACCCAAAGCGACCCCAGCGCGCTGGATTCGGGTTGGGTTCGTCGGACTCAAAATCGACCAAATTCGACGCTATTTGGGCTCTTGGAGGCGCGGCTGGGCAATTTTCCTCCACCCGGCGCTATTTTCGCCGTCTTGGAGGCCTCTTGGGGCGCGGCTGAAGATGCTCTAAAGCAGTTTTCCTTGCCAGCGATGCCGGCGACCAGTACACTCGTTGAAGCTAAGTGGATGCTTAATCACGGTCAGATCAACAAACCGTCAGACGAGCTGCCGGCGACGAGCTCCTTCGGCGAGGCCATGTCCTAGAAATCATTGCTGCGTCTTACTGTTTGACTGCCGCTGTTGAGATCCTTTTTGGCCGCTATACACGTGAAGAAAAGAAAAACTAATCTCACGTTCCTGTACGGAAAAGGGTGTTTTGAGGTTGTAAAAGCCACGTGTTATTCATCCAATGAGGTCTCAGGTCTCATAGGATTTTTTTCCCCCGACCCACCCACCCCACCATGCACGCACACACCTTCCTCTCCACCACGCACGCACCCACCTCCCCAATCCCCAGGCTGCCTCGGTCACCACCACAGCTTCGGCAGCCCCCTCCGCACCAGGCCACCGCGCCGGAAGCCCTCACCGCCTGATCCCCACAGCGCTCCCCACACACCTCTCGTGCAGGTCATACGGCGGATCCATGCCCGACAGCGCTGTCCCCCCAGCAATGCCTCCCCTCACATCGTTGTTGGCCCCTTTCCAGCACAAATATGCGGCGAGCCCCAATCTCAGTGCCCTGGTCTGCACTCGTCATGGCGCAGTGTTTTTGTGCAGTGCATAGTCGCTGAAAATGCAGCCCCCGACGGCTTTCAGTTCATTTCGTGTAATATGTTTGCAAAGGAATGCGGTTCACTTTTTGAAAGTATTGTGGTTCGCTTGCCCCTGTATTGGTTTTGCGGTTTAATTTTCATGAAGTGAACGGAAATATTTTTATAAATGTATCAAAAAAACGCATGCAGTTCTCTATGATCGACGTTGCAATGTGGTTCACTTTTTTATATTGTTGTAGTTCACTTGCTCCCATCCCTACAGTTCGCTCTCATGTATAAAAAGGTTGGAAAAAAGACAAAAAAATTGTGCAATTCGCTTCCCCTTGATGCAGTGCAATTTTCAGTCTGAAGTAGTGCGAACGCCCGTCTAATAAAGTTTCCGAGATGCCAAATTCTGATTTAAGAATCGAAAGATGTGTGCAGTGCTCTATGTCACAAATGCGGTGCGGTTGCCGGACCGATGCAGTTCAGTTGGTCGAATTCGGATCCGAGAAAAAACACGTGCATTTCTGTTTACCGATAATGCAGTGTGCTTCCTTGTTGGATGCGGTGCAGCCGCCCGTCTGATGCAGGTCACTTGGCCGATTTCAGATCCGCAAAAACACGTGTGTTCTGTTTGGCGATAATGCAGTGCGCTTGCCCGTTGAATGCAAAAAAATGCAGTTCACTCGCCGATTTTTTGTTCCGTGAAAAAAGTGAGTCTATGTTTTAGTAAAATCGATGCTACTTTTAAACCGTAAGGAGTTAGAGAAAGTTATACATGAAAATCGAGCGCCTCGACGATACCTCTCCAATGGTGTAACAATTGAATCGATCGGACAAGCCAATCAGAATTGTTTTACGTCAAAACATCCGCTGCCCAAACGAGGGCAGCACACCATTATCAAAATTCTTTCAAAAGCGTGAAGAATCTCAAAAAATGTTCAACATATGGATTGTTCTCCTACTCCATACTAATCTAACGGTGTATCATACGCATCATTCCGACAAACGGTTAAAAAGTTTGACTCTCTACAAGATCCTAAAAAAACAGTGGTTGCATTTTTTAAAATTGAAATTCCTCTCAAAGTGTTATGCATATGGATGGAGCGCCCGATCGATATGTTTCCAACGGTGTATCATTTGCATCATTCTGATGAACGGTTTAAGAGAAATCGCGAAAAAACGCCCGCTCTAAAAGTGTGTCTCCGTACCGTTTTCGAAACTGCTCTTAATCCGTGCGGAATCTGGACAAGTGTTCAACATACGGAAGATGCTCCTTTTCCATAAGAATCCAACGGTGTATCATACACTTAATTCCAATGAACGGTTATAAGGTTAAGGCAAAAACGGTGCTTGCGGTTCGTTTTTACCCGAGCTGCAGTGCTCCTGGGTCAGCAATGCGGCTCCCTTTTTGATACGATGCAGTTCTGAAGTGTTACTAGAATAGTTATTCTGCTAATATTAGTAGAATAGACCAGCTGTATATATATATATCCAACACAAAGGAACTTTTTCTAGTTTAACTTCGATAGTATCCAACAATATAATGTTTAACAACAACTACGAACCAACCTACTCATCACCACCACAAGGTGAAATGAAAAAAAACCAAAACACACCCCACATTCCATTATGTAATATGGAGAACAACTTGTCTCCATGTTTTATATTCATCCGATTCACTATCCTTTTCCATCCTCTTATTCTTACGCATTCATCATCTCCACTTTCAGTGGAGTAGTCAGTGTTTAAGAGGACATCCCATGCCCATGAAGAAACAACTATAAGCTCGCCTTGAGGAGGCAACCACTTAGGCATACATGCTGCCGGGATCCTCTGTTGAAAACATATGAGTAAAATACTTAGTAATACATTAGACTCAATGTTAGGTCAAAGGATTTCTGAAAATGGACTAGTGTGACATAATAGTAAAAAATCATACCATGCTATAATCTTTTACATGTCCTGTAAACAACTTGAGAACCAATGGAACATATGGTGTATAAGGTTTGCCAACATTATTCAAGTTCACAAACGAAGTAACACCTTTAAGAACATCGATGAAATCATCTTGTTCGTCAATTGTCAGGTCAAAGCCACCATGATGAAAAGTATCATCAAACATCTTCCGAACTTCTTTTGGAGCATGGAGATAAACTATCAATTATAAATAATTTGTCAACATGGGAAGCAAGGAAATAAGGAAGTAAACAAGTAAAAGTTGTTTAAGAAACTCACATGGAGATAGAACCAGCTTAATCTCGTCCAGTAGCATCCAAATGTCCTTATTTTGAAATGTTTGTCCATCTCGACGACGAACTCCAAGATCAAATGTTAGTTGCATATCATCCTCTAAGTAAAAACAAAAACTAAGTGAAGCATGCTTAAAACAAAAACTAAGTGAAGCATGCTTAAATAAGAACGTGTCGCAGAAGTTGCATACCATTTGAAATTCAAAGCCCTCCCTAAGCGTGATGGAGAAGTATCTTTCTTCCTCCACATCCAACTCTGGAAACTTGTCGCACCGACCCGAGTCATTGCCACAATAGTCGCACTCGGGGCTTCTATCGTCGTCAGCCATTTTCTATGTTCATAATTCAAATGTGTCACATTGTGTCACAACGGTTTCAATCATCGGTATTTAAAACAAAAGGAAAAAATGGTGAACTCAAATAAAAATGCAACAATAATATTTTATCATATAATATCACTAATACATCTCGAATAATCCAGTCAATGCAATAATAATATCACTAATACATCTCGACTACTACATCTCGGAAATTCACCAATACATCTTGGAAAATCAAACTCGACGACGACCCGGAGCCAAGCCGCGGGTGGTAAACGCCCAAAGATAAGGAACCGCCACAGGAACATAGCTCGGGTGAGAGCCGTGAAGAATCTGCCAAGTATTGGTCGTGGAGAACCCGGCGTCCAACGCAATCAAGTAGCGACGAACGTGCTGGACCTCCTCCCTGACCCGACGACGTACCACCTCCTCGGGGGCCGGCTCCCTCTGCACCCTTTGTGGCCCATGCGACCGCCACCAAAGAAGCTCCGGGTCGACGACAGGACCCGGAATCCTCACCAAGCAGCGCGCCCCGGAGACCACCTCCTAGTGCCAGCCCGGGGGAGGTCAGTCCCGGACATTGCGCATCTGATCAAGAAGGTGCTCGCCGCGGCGGTGACGAGGATGCTGACTGGGCATCGTCGTTGAGAACTTATTTAATATACAAAAAATTATTAAAATGTACGAGTGAAAAAATTATACTAACTAAAAAAAATAACAATATAAGACGAAAGTATTTTTAAATTCCTCATACTTAGATTGGACACATAAGCGATTCCAGGGAGAGTGTGGCAACGAACCCAAATAGGATGCACAAGTTCCGTATTTGTACATATCACAAGGGTTCGCTTCACACTCTCCCCGATGTCACATAGTGTTACAATATATTTAAATCATCGACATTCTAAAAAATAGCAAAAGTAATGATTAAACGTAATTTGATCCCGAAACACCGTTTAATTCCAGTTTTGAAAAATCTCGGGAACTTGATTGTGACACCCTGGATTTTGGAAATTTCTTTTTCCAAAAACTTTTCTGAGTTATTTATGGATTTGCCATTTGGTTTGGATTTTGAGCAACCTTTTGGACTTAAACTTGAGCATATTTGCTTTCCATGCTCAAGTGACCCTTGATCCCAAACCTTTTTCCATGCCACCCCATTGACCAACCTCATTCAAACCACAATTTTATTCAAGCCATGTATTTCTTTTCCAATAAAAGGAATATTCCAATTATTTGAGGTTTGTGAAGCAAACCCTATTTATATTGCTCCATAAAATACCCAAATAATTCCCACCTATCTTTGATGTCATATCTTGCCAAATTATCCAAAAAAATTGCATGGCCCAAGTGGATTTTTCCTCTAGAAAAAAATCATTTGTCTGTGGGGGCAGATTGGAGCTTTGTGAAGGGAGTGCCACTTCTCTTGATCCATTGCTGGTGAAACTTTTTGTGCAATCTCATGTGATAATATAATGAGCCTACAAAAAATTCCACCACCAATTGCATAGCCAAACTCCCAAAATAAATTCCCAAATTTTGGTGCAGAAAGGGGCATTGTGAAGAAAGTGCCAGCTAGGGAATCCATTTGCATTGAAACTTTGTGAGCATGATCCTACCACCAAATGACTCCACCAAGCAAGATTTGAGCCAAATCCCATCCACCATTTTAGTGCATCATCAATGTCAAGTTTCTTATCAGTGAGGTACTTTGTGAAGCAAGTTCTATCTAGGCAACTCCATTGACCATGAAATTTTACACACATGTGAAACATGCCAAATAAACCTGGTACACCAAAATTTAGCCCAATCCACCAAGCCAAAGTGAGGCTAGCTTCATCAAGGAACTTCTAGTCCGATTGGCCGTTCAAAAAGGAAGTACATTTTTCTTTGGGACAATTGGGCTGAAACTCTCCAGACAGCTAGTCCTTCCAACCACAAACACCAGAGACAACCTGGCTCTAACCCAAGCATCACCATGTGATCACAATTTGAGCTCCAAGTTTGCAACAGTGACCTTGCCAGTGAAACTGTGATCACCCCAGTGCTCCTCTTGACACCACCATTGCTCCACATAACTCAACACTAGAAGAACCCCACCCTAGACAACTTTGGCCACGAAGGAACCTCCCTTGGATGCCCAGCACCGAGTGGCCACGCGCTCTGGCATGTTGATACGGTGAGGAAGATAGTTCTCTAACTTCTCGTTGGTTACCCCAAGTGGAAGGTGAGATGTAGCGTAGAAGCAAACTTCCCTTAGCGAAGATGCTAAGGTTGAGTATCGAACCATTAGGACTCGCAGAAATACAAGAAGGTGGTAAAGTGAACAATGGCGCCGTTCACAATCGAGGGTTGCTAACTTCACCTGGACCTGCACGCACAACAAGTAACTTTGCTCCCAACGATTACAGAGGAGTTGTCAATTCCTCCGGCCTTGCTGTTTACAAAGGATTAACGCAAGAGATAATAATAATGGCAATGGAAAGTAAGAACTGAATATCCCTTGTATCCATGCTACAGAGAGAGTTGAAGACGGTTCTCAGCTCGAAAGGCTGAGAGCTCATCTTCGCCGTCAGTCCCACGTTCGGCACACCTATTATTTCACAAAACTTTTCCAAAGGCATGGTCAAAATATCATTGTAAATTTTAAACTCAACAGAACCAGCATCAAGGTTATATCTAAAACTGTTAATGAAACAGGAGGTGAGTTTTTGATACTGAGCAACACGGCACGTTGCGAGCCGCGTCAGACCTGCATTAGCACAAAGATTATAGAACTCCTCCTTAATTCCTGCAGCTTCAAGGAATTCATTGCACGGGAAAGTCATTGCACGTGCTGGATTTGTTTCCTCAAACAACTCTAAGGGCACATGATCTTCGTTGTAGCTCACCCTAGCAGTCGAGGGTGAAGCTGCAGCTCTTGTAACTCGATCGGAGCGCTCGGGCCTTTTCCTCCCAAGCCACCCTTTGCTCTTCCGAGCAAACTAATTTCTGAAATTTTTGACAAATTACAAAAACAAGGATTTAAACAAAGTGAGTTAAGGCAAACTACTCAACTCACTTACCTAAGGCATAAACTTGCATCAAAACTTGGAAAATAAAATTCTACACATGCATGCAAGCTCATATAAACAGCACCAAGAGCTACTAAATACTCACAAATGAAGCCACGAACCAAAAATCTAATTGGAGGGGTGAAGGAGTTACATACCAGGGAGTATTTGCTCAAAATTTCAGCTCGAATGGTGGGCTGTAGAGAGAGATCGAAAATCGCCTCTAAGGACAGCAAGAACGCAAGAACTGGAGCAGAACTCGTGTTTTTGGAGAGAGAGAAAGGAGGAGGAAGAAGACATACCTGGAAGTGGGGCCTGTGGGCCCCAGGCGCCCTGTGGGCGCGGCCAGGGGGCAGACCGCGCCAGCTGGCTGCCTGGTCCACTGGTGGCCCCCCTGGTCAGCCCCAGGTGCCTCTGGGTCACTCCCGGCATGGAAATTTTTATTTTTATTTTTATGGAATTTTTCTGAAAACTTCATTGTTGAAAATTTCTCGGAGTTCAAAAAGCTGCAAAACTTTCTGAAAACTTAAAGCGGTGATCAGTATTGAGAAGCTTCAAAAACATAAAAACCTGGTACAACAGAGAGAATGAAAGCTAAAGCCAATGAAAACATAACAAGCTTAACTTTTTACCTATATAAAACAAGCTCACTAGTAAGGTTGATCAAGTCTTACCAACAAACCGGCGATATATAGAACAAGAAGTCTCCCCTCTTACGAAGTGATCATTGCACCTTTACAATAATGGACATTGTCCCCCACATAATTGTTTTGTATTTGTGGTGCACATGTAGTGGACAGTCCCATTCTCCAATCTTCACGGTCTCAACATTCTCTATAGAGTTAAGGCCATGCCTCTTGTCGATCTTCTTTGGAAAATACACCGTGTGTTCTTTATCATCAACGTTGAAAGTGACCTTTCCTTTATTGCAATCAATGATAGCACCTGCGGTGTTAAGAAAAGGTCTACCAAGAATAATAGACATGCTCCCATTGGGACAGCTGTTGATCAAATAGCACCTGCGGTGTCAAGCACAACAAAATCTGTAAGGATCAAACAGTTAGCAACTTCAACGGGTACATCCTCACAAATACTTATTGGGACAGCTGTTGATTTGTAAGCCATCGGAAGGGAGATATCTGTAGGGATCAGTTTCTCTAAACAAAGCCTCTTGTAAGGAGAGAAAGGCATAACACTCGCTCCTGCGCCAAGATCACATAAAGCAGTTCTGACGTAATTATTCTTTATGGAGCAAGGAATGGTGGGTATACCTGGATCACCGAGCTTTTTAGGAATCTTGCCAGTGAAAGAGTAGTTAGCAAGCATAGTAGATAGTGCCTCATTAGGAACTTTTCTTTTATTTGTGACAATACCTTTCATATATTTCGAATAGGGAGGTAACTTAATAGCATCAGTCAAAGGGATTTGAAGAAAAAGAGGTTTCATCCATTCACAAAATTTATTATAATGCTCTTCTTCTTTAGATTTGAGGGACTTACCTGGAAAGGGCATGGGTTTCTGTATCCATGGTTCTCTTTCCTTCCAATGTCTACTTGCGATGAAGTCTTCTCTAGAATACCTCTTGCGTTTATCGGGTGTTTCTTCTTCTCTTACTTCAGGTGGATCATCCTTCTCCGTGCCCTTTTCTTAAGGTTCGGCATCGTCGTCTGTTTCAGCATCGGAGGTAGATATGCTGTTAGGATCAACAACTGGCTTTTCACTTGTGATAGGATCATCGGGATTGTCAACCTCCTTATGTTTCTTCTTCTTCTTTTTATTTTTCGGAGAGATAACAATCTCGTCTTCTTCTTGTACTTGAGAATCTTGCTTGATCCTCTTTGGATGCCCCTCAGGATAGAGTGGGTCCTGGGTGTGTGTTCCTCTAGTTTTGATGCCATAAGCTTGTATGTCCTGTTTGGCATTATTAGAAAGAAAATCTTTTTGCACATTAGAAATTTGTTCAAGCTGAGTTTGAACCATATGAAAATGCTTAACAAGACATTTAACATCATTAACTGTTCTTTCTAGAACATCACACAAACTTTTGATAGCAAGAGAATTATCATGCAATTGACTTTGTAATCTCCTATTAAAATGTTCTTGCTTAATAATAAAATTATCAAGCTCATCTAAGCATTGGTCGGGAGGCTTACCTTTAGGGATGTCACTTTCAGTAAAGTCCAATAGAGAGTGTACCTCTACCAAGGGAGGGTGAGTAGTAGGCTCACACAACTTCTCAATAGGCGGTAAATTCTTCACGTCTTCGGCTTTAATACATTTCTCCTTTATAGACTTCTTTGCTTCTTGCATTTCTTCGGGGTTCAGAACAAGCATGCCCCTCTTTTTCGGTGGTAGAAGTGGTTCAGGAACGGACCAATCTTCATAGTTCTTGGAAATTTTGCACATTAATTCTTCTGCATCGTCCGGTGTTCTTTCCCTGAAAACACAACTAGCACAACTATCCAGGTAGGATCTGGATTCATCGGTTAAACCAGCGTAAAATATATCAAGCAGTTCATTCTTGGGGACTCCATGTCCTGGCATATCCTTAAGTAAATCACAAAACCTCCCCCAAGCTTTAGGGAGGTGCTCATCCTGCAATTGTTTAAAGTTATAGATTCTTTGCAAAGCAGCATGTTGCAGATGAGCTAGGAAATATTTATCAACAAAGAATTGGACTAAGTCTTGAGGACTCTTAATGGAACCATAGGGTAGTGCATCATACCATGATTTAGCGTCTTCCTTCAAAGAAAAAGGAAAAAGCTTGGACACATAGAAGTTTCGTATCTTCTCATCAGTAGTGAATAGGTTACCTAGCTCAGCGAGTTTGGTTAAGTGTGCTATAGCATCATCATTTTCTCTGCCATAAAAGGGGTTAGCCTCGACAGTAGATATAAGTGAAAGATCAACAGAGAAACCATAATCAGGATCAGTGATGCATATAGGAGATGTGGCAAATTTAGGATCAGGAATAACTTTGTTCTTCATGGAGTGCTTTTTGAGAAACTCCTTAACAGCACCAGGGTCAGAGTCGACACACTCTCTGAGTTCCCTGCAAAAATCATCATCAAGAGTAACATAATCATCATCAAGGATTCTCTCCTTGAGTTCATCTAAGCACGGATAACCAAAGGTTTTGCAGGTAGGAATATAGGTAGCAGGGGTCTCGGTCTTTGATTTTGCTGCAGCCTTAGCAGTCTGAGTTTCAATATAGTGACCAAGAAAAGTAGCATCATCAAGAGTAGTGGAAGCATCATCAAAAGTATCGGACATAGTGACAGACTCAATAGAAGCATCATGTAGTGGTGGTGAAGTAAACTTACTCATAACAGAAGGTGAATCAAGTGTAGCACTAGTGTTCAGAACAGTACCTTTTCTTGTACGGGATGGTAAGATCGGAACCTTGGGGTCTCCTTTCTTACCCATAGAGGATGATGTGCAGCAGGCAAGATACTTCAAGTAGACTTGTAAATATTGCTATGCTCCACGGCAATGGCTCCAGAAAACGCTGCTTGATGCCCCATAGGCATAAGGGATCGAGATAGTCTTCGCGGGTAAGTTAACCCAATTTATTGATTCGACACACGGGGAGCCAAAGAGTATTTATAAGATTTGACAGTTGAGTTGTCAATTCAACCGCACCTGAAATATACTTGCTTGCAACAATAGATAAGTGGTAACGGTAATATGATAGTGATAGTGGAACATCAAAAGTAACAACAAAAGCAACAACTAATGACCAGCAGGATTGAAAACACTGTAGGCTAGGGAGATGGATGGTTGGGCGCTGCATGGATGAGAGTGAACATATAATAAATTCCAACACGGGGCAAGGCACATAGAAAAGCAATGATCATCTAGGCATATATCAAACAACAGGCATGTATCACGTAGGTAGTAGTGCGTGCTTGCAATAAGAACTTGCACAATATCTTTTGTCCTACCATCCCGCTACGAACGGGGCCAAAGGGAACTTATGGAGATTAAGGTGCTCCTGTCAAAGAACACCGGAACAAAGCAATAAACTCAATGGATACATGGAATCCTCAAATAATGGACCATCCCCTTTGGTGTCCCAAGATGTCACCTTTGGGATCGCCGGTTCCGGACCATAATAGGTGCATACAACTCATAGATAGGATCTAGAACACAAATATATTCATGAAAACACATAGGGTTAAGATCTGAAAACATGGCACTCGGGCCCAAAGTGACAAGCATTAAGAGCAACAAGTTGAAGCAAAGAAGATAAACACCAATCTAGATGATAGGCAACATGCCCCCAACAATGTGACGAACTATTACATGATCAAGCTCATCCAATCCCTGCCATCCCCTTTTCCTACAACAGGGAATTACTCACACATGTGAAGAGAAGTCATGGAGGATGGATGGATTGGTGATGGCGATGGCGATGGCGACGATCTCCCCTCTCCGGAGGCCAAATCAGCCTCCAGAATAGCCCTCCCGAAGAAGAACAGAGGGTGGCGGCGGCTCCGCGACGGAAACTGGGAAAACGACTTCTGTTCAGGGCTTTTCTCGTCACGGGGATAAATAGGAGTCTCGGTAGGGCAGCAGAGGAGGGGGGAGGCCCTCAGGCGGCCAGAGGGCGCGGCCCCACCCCTGGCCGCGCCAGGGGGGCGCCTGGGCCCCCCAGGGCTCCCCTCTGGTCCCACTTCTGGCTTCTGGCTCCTTCGGGTGCGTGGATTTTCTGGTAATTTTCTGGGAATTTCCTGGAACGTCTAAAAATCCATTTTCCTGCACACAATAAAACCATACAGGCAGCTCTGCTGAAAACAACGTTAGTCCGGGTTAGTTTCGTCCAAATCATGCAAGAATGAGGGAAAAACAAATAGCAAAAGTGTTTGGAAAAGTAGATACGTTTGAGACGTATCACTCGCTAGCCTCCATGAGTGAAGCAAAACATAAATGTAGAAACTCCTCCAGAGTCTTAAAGGAGATTAGAACTAAGAACTCAAAGTAAGAAATGTCACAATCATGCAGAAGACAATGTGGTACTTTGGGACAATGCATGTTACACTAAGAATGACAATTATGCTCTCATAGTTGGTGCTTTGGAGAAAGGAAGGTGGAGGCTCTCGAACCGTGGATTTTGAAGGCAAGGTTGAAAACCCGTGAAAGGAAGCAAAGACTAAACATGTGCCAGAGCTCTTGGTTTTCAAAACAGGGATAAAACTCTTTTGAGAAGTGAAACTTTCCAGTCAACGGTGAACGATAAAGGTCTCTCAATATCTCCCATGCCAACCATGTTAATGACTTTTGCTTACACATGTTCCCTTATCCATAAATCCTTTGATGGTCTACGGAACCTTTTATTTTTCCTCAAGTTTGGAAGGAGGGTATCGTTCCATCTATCATAAGCAGCATTTGGTCCATTTCATTCCATCATCAAGTATGGGGGAGGTGTAACTCTTATTTTTTTATATTTTTGAAGCTTTAAAACTGAAGGGTATAACACCCCCCAGTATTTTAGTAAAGGCCCACAATATTTACAGAATTTACAACAAAGCTTCAAAAAAATATACCCTCAAGGGGGCAAAAAGTCGATCCATCTAAGGAGCTCCTCTTTAAACCTAGGTTTAATTCTGTAACTAAGCAAGGTGAGATCATGGGTGAAGCCCATTTTCCACTTTGCAAAGGATGGCCTCTCATGTTTGAAGCATTTGGCATTCCTGACCATCCAAATATTCCACCAGGCAGTGAACACAACCTCAGCAAAGAAAGGTTTCTGAAATTCCTTTCTAGCTTGTGTTGCTACCTGCACTATATCAGTCCCCAAAGACCAATCAATTTGAAGATATGTCCATATCCTAGCACTGAAGTTACAATGGATGAACATGTGATCTCGAGTCTCCAGATGTTGAGTGGGGCATAACACACATTCTGGCCCAATCCTCAATATGCCAGTGTCTTCTAATGATCATGTCCTTGGTGTTCAGACGATCCATAATCACTAGCCATGCAAAGACCTTAGTTTTGAGGATGCAACAAGATTTCCAGATCCAATTTAGAAAAGGTTTGGATTGTATGGGAGCATGAACCATGGTATAGAATTTCTTTGCAGTGCAAGTCTCGTTAGAACTATGCCTCCAGGTCCAGCAATCTGTAGCCAACTGTGAAGTGTGATTCTGAAGTATCAAGGTAAGTTCCATGAGCTCCTCATATGCTTGAGCAGAGAGTGGGAGATTGAACACTGCAGTGAGCTCAGTAGTACCCAAAGCCTCCTGGACAGAGATCAAAGGATCTTTAGCATATGAAAACAATCTAGCAAATTTATTCGCTAGAGGTCTATTCATCTGTTGAATCCATTGATCCTGCCATAATAGAACAGAATCTTGGAGACCACCACAAAACTATCCATGTATTTGGCTACATCCCTCCACCAGAAAGAACCACAGAGCTCAGTTTCATGGGGTACTCTTTGATGGTAATATGAGTTCCAGATAAGAGTCACCCAGGGCACCTCCTCTTTGTTATAGAATTTCTTTAGGTGCTTCATAAGAAGGGCCTGATTCTGCAACTGCAAATTTAAAATTCCCAGTCCCCCTTTGTTTTTGGGTCTGCAAACCAGATCCCAAGAAGCCAGGGATTTACCAGAGTCCTGACCATATTTCCTCCACAGGAACTGCCTCTGTATCCTTTCAAGTTGCTTAATTATACCAATGGGTAAATGCAGAGAGCAAAGGAAATAGATGGGCAGAGAGGAGATAACTGAGTTTAATAACTGTAACTTTCCTCCCTGAGAGAAAAATCAAGAACTAGCAGTAAGCCTTCTCTCCATGCAGTCGACCAGAGGCATAAGATCCACCATTTTAGGTCTTGTGGTTCCAACTGGTAGCCCCAGACAGGTGAAGGGAAATTTCCCCACTTGACACCCAAAAGCAGCAGCCAATTGGGAGAGAGTAACCTCATCAATGTTAATGGGGATCATTGATGATTTATTGTAGTTTATCTCCAGTCCAGTGGTCTCAGAAAAGTTCTGAAGAGCCTCCTTCAACACCATAACTTGTTGGACATCAGCAGGCAGCACCAGGATGGTATCATCAACATACTGCACAACAGGAAAATCAGTATCATGGCATGGAATGGGTAGGCTGAGGAGGCCCTTTTGGAGAAGGTCATTGATCACTAATTGCAGCAAGTCAGCAGCAAGGACAAAAATAAGTGGTGACAGAGAATCACCCTGCCTAACTCCCCTTCTGCATTTAAACTGTCTCCCTGGAATTCCATTCAGCAGGACAGATGAAGACCCACTCTCCAAAAGCTACTGCACCCAAATCCTCCACTTTTGAGGAAACCCTTTATATTTGAGAATCTCAAGGATAGCAGAGTGCTCAATGGAATCAAAAGCCTTCTCAAAATCAAATTTATGCAGTAACAGTGGTCTCTTAGATTGACGGCACTGATGTAGATACTCTAGAGTCCAGGCAATGCAGTCCTGAATAGACCTGTCCTTGATAAAGCCATATTGGTTTTTGTGAATGCACCTTCTAATATCCCTTTGCAATCTATTTGCAGCCATCTTAGTGATGAACTTGATACCAACACTAGTGAGGGAAATAGGTCTGAAATCATTCACCGTTTCAGGACTAGCTTTCTTTGGGATTAGGATGATGTAAGAACCATTGAGACCCTCCAGATGAGCCGTGCCAGTATGGAACTCAGCAGCCAAGTTATAGAAATCATTGCAGATGATAGGACAACAGGTTTTAAGGAATTTACCATTGAAGCCATCAGGTCCAGGTGATTTATTAGTAGGCATGGAATGCACAGTGTCATCGATCTCCTTTTTACCAAAAGGATCGACAAGGGAATCCAAATCCTCCACCTGATGCGATAGGGCTGGCAGATCACAACTCATGATAATGCCTTTGGCCACCCCCATCCTGTTCTTGAAAGCAGACCAAAAAGTTGCATAAATTGCATCATGTTGATCACAAACAGTTCCATCAAACAAGTTCAGGGATGCAATGGAATTCCTCCTGTGCCTTTCTGAAGACATTGCTTGGAAGAATTTGGAGTTTTCCTCCCCCACTTTCACATATCTCTGAGTACATATTTTTTTCCAGTACAGGTGTTGCCAGAACAAAATTTTCTCTAGATGCACTTTCACAATCTTCCTGAAGTTGGCTTCATGAACATATAAAGGTCTAATGTCCTCCAAACAATCCAATATGAATATCACTCTATTGCATTTGGAAATCAACATTTTAAGGGAGGAGAGTCCCCTTTGCCAGGACTTCAAAGCCTTCCTTAGCCTTTTGAACTTGTCCACAATTATGGCCACAGCATGGCATTTATCAGAAGGAATCTCCCATGAGTTTTTCACACAGTCCATAAAACCAGTCATCTCCACCCAGTAATTCTCAAATCTGAAAATATTGGCCTTAGGAATGGAAGTATTGATGACAGCCAAACAGGGCACATGATCCGATGCGGTTTTAGCCAAAGGGAGCAGTTGAGATGAAGGATAACATGTAATCCAATTGGAGGAAGTGAAAAACCAATCAAGCTGCTCCAAGAGAGGGTTATCCTGCATATTAGACCAAGTGAACCTTCTACCCTTTAAAGGAAGCTCAAGAAGGCCAAGATGACCAATTATTTCATTAAAGATGAACATGTCATTCATGTCCCCTCCAGGCAGATTCTTGTTCTCCATTGATCTGATGAAGTTGAAATCCGCAAGTATCATCCAGTTAGCATCAAAAGGAATAGATAGATGATAAAGCCAGTTCACAAAATTATCCCTGCTATGTTGCTCACAAGGACCATAAACATTGACCAAAGTCCATCTCTCTGCATTATGTTTGGAAGTGAAATTAATCACCAGTCCAAAGTCCTGCGAATCCACAAGTAGCCCCTCAAACATGCTGGAGTTCCAAATTGTAAGAATACCCCTAGAAGCTCCCCTAGAGGAACAAAAGAAAATTGATCGAACCGGCGAGGACAAAGCGCCTGAATAAGCTTTCTATCAATAGAGGGACATTTAGTTTCCTGCAAGCAGATAATGGGACACTGACTTTCCTCAACTTTCGCTCTAACTGCTCTTTGTCGCGCATCAAAGTTGAGACCTCGAACATTCCAACAAAGAACATTCCAATTGCGAGTTGATGTACTATCCATAGGAAACCCAGCAGCAGTAAATAAAATTAACTGTAAACATTACAGCTAACCGCCCACAAAAACAGGGGCTACTCCCAGAAAAGTATTTCCCCAAGGTTTCATAACAACTAGCCAATTTAGGGGCTTGCCAAACCCAAATATAGAAAGATGCATTAAACATTTGCATCATTGCTGGAGGTAGCATCCGCAGAAGAGGTCGCCATAAGCTTCTCTTTAGAAAGCAGGGATGGATCAATTTGAAGTACAGCCCCAATGGCCTGGATGACCCTGACAGGCGTAGGTGGCACAGATGGCATCTCCTCTTGTGCTGGGCCTTGGGCTGGTTCATCCATAGGCTCTTCAATCACTAGTTGAATGGGCTTGGTCTTGGGCTTTTTCTTTTTAGGGGTCATTGGAAGTTCAGCAAAGCTTCCCGCCTTGAACCCATCCCTCTTGATAGTGCTTCTGGTGCAACGTCGAACAGAGGTCTCTACCACCGGAGTTCTCTTCTTCTTGTGTCGAGTTGTTGCAGGCTTTTGCAGAGGAGGGCTGGCAAAACATGTGACTTGCGGCACATCCTCAAGAGGTAGAGCAGGAGCAAAAGCAGGCGCCACCAGGTTAGTATCCTCCTCAATATATGAAATGGAAAGCTCCATGTTTTCCTCATCAAAAGCCATCGCCCAAGTACGCTTAGAGAAAATCAGAGGCCATACAGGAGAGAAAGAAAGTGGCTGATGGATATGCATGACACTTATCTCAGGGAGCAACCTGGAGAAAGCTCTTCTCCAGATCATCTCAGGTGGAAGAGGAGGGCCCGCCACAACATTGATCATTCCAACAAAAATCTGCTGCTGTGGAATTGGTGGTGGCTGATAGACCACAAGAGCCAGATTGGGCTCCTCCTGAGCAGGGGCATGAGCCTGTTCCACATCATCAGGAATATGAATCACTTCTAGCACGGGTTGCTCCACTGAATCAGACAATTCAGGATGATCCAGCATCAAAGACTGCTGGTCTTATTCTGGTACACCTTGTTGCTCCTGCTGAACCTCAACATTTGGGGCATCGTCCCCCCCATACAGCCTGTCCCCAGCCAGGCGCCTCATTGTGGTCGTTATTGTGATTCACAGGAGGAGGAGCAGGCACATCGTTCCAACCAATCTCAGGAAACATAGGCAGCACCCATGGGAGATTGTCCGGCTGAAACTGCCCCGGAAGGGGATGAGGATTGCCATTGAGGGGCATCTGATCCTCATCTTGCGGCATTTGGTTTGCCCAATCTTCTCCCAGTACGTAGCATGTCGCAGTCCAGTTCACTCTATGCCACCCCATTCCGCATAATCTCCAAATACAATGTCCCGTGGAACAAGTGCAGTAGAGGGGAAAGATGCATGAATCACCGAACTCACCAGATATGGATCCTCAGAGTTCCAAGAATGGAACTTACCAAATGTGTTAATGGCTTCAGTCAAGTTTTGGGTGTTGCGGTAGTCCAGCGGCACCCCTATGAGCATAATCCATCCAGTGCGGAAATCGTCCGCGCCGCGGAATCCCTCGCCCTGGTCATGATTGAAGAAATGGACGAATCTGTCGTCCCCAAGCTCGAAAGGAGCATGCTGAGTAAGCGTGTATCTTACCGCAGCATCTCTCCACTGGAACAGACCCACCCCAAGGAACCATGGATGAACTGAGCGTACCATGACTCCTCGGGCTTGAAGGAAATCCGCCACCTCCTTGCGAACTTGACCCATCTGTTCAGGCAGAGGCGGCGGCATTACCTCCGCGATGACATATTCTTCATGGCGCCTCTCTGGTCTTCTTCCCGCCGTGACGAAAGTGCGAGGGAGACGAGATGGTCCGCCGTCAACGATGACATGACCGGCCGGAAGGAAGCGGTGGGGGTCGACCTCATAGACAGCCATTGGCGAGCTCTTCGATCTAGGCAGCGGCGATTCGAAGCTGGGCGGCGGAGCGCAAGAGGCGACTGGGGTTTTCTCGTTGGAGGTGTGTGAATCGACAAGGCAAGGAGAAGGGGCACAGGTCCCAATATGAACCGGTGTGGACTCAATGTGAAGCTGCGTGGAAACAGGTCTCCAGACGCGACCCTCCTGACGTGCAATCAAATCGCACTCCCTTCGGTGGTGGCCCACACGGTTGCATGCCATGCACACCCTATTAGTTGGGCACGCTGATGAAAGGTGGCCCTGCACTTCTCAGATGGAACATGTCATGATTCGGGACACCATGTCATCCACCATGGCTTCAAATGCATCCGGTGGTTGCATTGAAGAGGCATCCCTCGTGACCGAATCTTGACGCTGCTCCTGTTGAGATTTTGCCAGATTTTTTACGGTTTGGTCCTCCAAAACCGGTGCAGCACAACGCTCCAAGGAAGGCAACAAATTTCGTTGCATATTATCTGATCCTGAAGATTCGGGATTCCTCCCCATGGAAAGCGGAACTGTCCAAAATTGGATGATCGGCTCCGCCGTCATCCAATGCTTCGCTGGCGGTGGCGAGGGAGGTGGACACTCATCAGGAACCAACTCATAACCCGCGTGAATGATCTCTTTACGTACCTCAGGTTGCACACAAAAATTGTAGCTCTTGCAGGCGTCATAATCAATGATAGTTGCAAAACATAGAGATTTACCCTTAGGAGGCCCAGCCTTCATAGCGGATTTCTTAGGGAATGAACGTAGAGCATTCAAACCCGCTTGAACCCGTTTCTTAGTCGGACTAACAAGAGTCCATTCTTCATTGCATTGTTTCTGCCATCGCTTGAACTCATATTGCCATTGAGGTCCGCCGTAGTTCCAAAGGTAGAAGTAGCAAATGAATTGACGAGAAACAAATTTACGGCGACCAGTGAGAAAGAATCCAACCTTTTTATTCGCCACCGTGAATCTAAACACCCGATCACGTAAGATACACACTTTAAGTGCATCACATCGGCCGCCAGTGATAGACTCAAGTGCTTCCGCCGCCGAGTCCTCCGTCAACTTGAAGGAGGTACGTCCAAAATCCACCACCATTGTGAAGTGGCCAAAGTGCTGATTCGGATGAACCGAAGAGAAACAGGTGCGTCGAACCTCCTCAGCGAACTCCACGCCGGGAGCCAGATCCAAACCCATCTGGAGGGCTGCATAACTGCCATGAAATGGCTATGTATGCAAAGAGAAGGAGACGCCGGAGACAATGATCGGAGCCAAATGTTGATGAAGAGGCTCAATCACCGAGGATCTTGGATGGAATGGCTACGGTTTAGGGGCGGCGACGTGGGGGTGGGAGCGCCATTGAAGATTTTCCCCCTTGTGTAAGTAGTAGGATCCTTATTTTATATTGACTAGTTAAAACTTCCGTCAAAATATTTTTGGCATGACAGATACTGATTTTCCCTCACCGCACCATGAGCTTGTACGGTTACAAAAGGGAAGCTTTTGAATAAATTTTGAGATGGCACAAGAAAGTCTAAGTTAGGAGTGGCCGGTAAATACCACATATAGGTAGATATGGCGGACTCAAGTGTAATAACTGGTTTGAAAAGGAGTTTGGCTGCACAATCAGAATTCCGCTTAGTGCGAGCGAAGGCTAGCAAAAGTTTGGGAAGCGACCAACTAGAGAGCAATAATTGTCAAAATCATGCAGAGCGACAAAGCAACATTGAATCGGGCATGAAAGTGATATTACCCACTCCGAAGTAAAATGATCATCAACGCAGAACAGACTTTTTAGTCTTAACATGCCTGAACATGTGCCAAGTCCATCCAAGAATTATCCGAAGGGAAATACCACTTCAATATGCCAAATCACGAACAATGCAATGCATGTCAATCATTTCAAGCAACACATTATGAACTCTAGCTATTTGAGACTAACCACAAAGAAAGCATGAACCACTGGGAAAACATTGTAAACATAGCACTATGTTGCTACAAGCTGGTCTCTAATCATAAGTACATTCATATGTACAAAAGTAGAAACAAAAAGAGTTCATACCGGCTTTCCTTGTTGCATCCCTTCCGTCGATCTTCGTCATTACTGCCTTGTCACTTGCACAATCGAACGTAGGAAAATATAATCATCACAAACTCGAGCTGAACTCTAAAACAAAGCAAACTAAAGAGCAAAGGAAACATTTTTTTAGGTTTTTCAAGGCTTAACAAAAAAAAAGAAAGGAGAAATCTTTTTGGGTTTTTGCAAACTAAAAGAACAAAGAAGAATAGGCAAAGACTTCAAAAAGATCAAAGCGAACAAAACTCCCCCAAGCTTAGGCTTTTGGCCTAAGTTGGTACTAGCTACTGCCCCTAGGAGCCTCCTTCTCCGGGGTAATGGTAAGCCCAAGGGTCGTATGAGCCCTCCGGCGCGTACACAAAAGTCCTCGGGTCCTCCCATGAGGAAGGTCCATCGTCCCAACCAGAGGAAGACCCTCCGTCCCATGGGGCGACGGTCTCCTCCTGGACGGGTTGATACACCACCCACTCCTCCTCTTCTGGTGCAACCCCCTCCGTGGGGTCGTGAAATTGGTATCTCCCCATGATCTCGTCAAACTGGGTATCTGAAAAGCGGTATCCGTTCCTGCGAGAAAAATCAAACACAAGTGGTGGGGAGAAAGAGAGAGAGAGTGGAAAAAGAGATGCCAGCAGGGGGTGCCTGTGGGCCCCAGGAGGGTGTGTGGCGCGGCCAGGGGCTGGGCCGCGCCACCTGGCCAACTAGGCCAGAGGTGGACCCCCTGGTCACCCTCAGGTGCCCCCCAATGGATTTTTACCTGGAAATTTTTATTTTGAATTTTCTGGAATTTTCTGAACAACTTCACTGTGGAGAATTTTTCAAAGTTCAAAAAGCTACAAAAACTTTCGTGAACTTGGGGCAAAAGTTAGAACAAGTGAAGCGTTAAACACAAAAACTTGGTTTAGCAAGGAGAATAAAAGCTAAAGGAAATGAAAACATAACAAGCCCAGCTTTTTACCTATATAATACATGCTATTTAGCAAGGTTGATCAAGTCTTACCAACAAACCGGTGATATATAGAGAAGAAAGTCTCGCCACTTATGAAGTGATCATTGCATTCTCACTTTGATGGACATTGTCCCCACCATAATTGTTTTGTATTTTTGGTATACATGTAGTGGAAAATCCCATTCTCCAATCTTCACGGTCTCGATATTCTCAATGGAGTTAAGGCCATGCCTTTTGTAGATCTTCTTTGGAAAATACACCGTGTGTTCTTTGTCATTCACGTTGAAGGTAACCTTCCCTTTATTGCAATCAATAATTGCTCCTGCGGTGTTGAGAAAAGGTCTACCAAGAATAATGGACATGCTCCCATCCTCGGGCATGTCAAGTACAACAAAATCAGTAAGTATTAATCAATTGGAAACTTCAACAGGAACATCCTCACAAATACCGATCGGGACGGCCTTTGACTTGTCAGCCATCTGAAGGGAGATATCTGTAGGAATTAGTTTCTCTAAAAAAATCCTTTTGTAGAGAGAAAAAGGAATAACACTCACTCCTGCACCAAGATCACATAAAGCAGTTCTAACATAATTATTCTTTATTGAGCAAGGAATGGTGGGTATACCTGGATCACCGAGCTTCTCAGGAATCTTGCCACTGAAAGAGTAGTTAGCAAGCATCGTAGATATTGCCATATTAGGAATCTTTTATGACTAACAATATCTTTCATATATTTGGAGTAAGGAGGTAACTTAATAGCATCAGTCAAAGGAATCTGAAGAAAAAGAGGTTTCATCCACTCACAAAACTTGTTGTAGTGCTCTTCTTCTTTGGTTTTGATAGACTTACTTGGAAAGGGCATGGATTTCTGTACCCATGGTTCTCGTTCCTTCCCATGTCTTCTTGCGATGAAGTCTTCTCTAGTGTACTTCTTGCGCTTATCAGGCGCTTCTTCTCCTCGAACCTCACGTGGATCGTTCTTTTCAGTATCTTTTTCAGGTTCAGCACCGTCTTCAGTCTCAGCATCGGAGGTAGATATGCTGTTTGGATCAACATCATGTTCTTCTTCTTCTATAGGATCATTGGCATTGTCAGCTTCCTAGTGTTTATTTTTCTTCTTATTCTTTGGAGAGCTAACAATCTCTTCTTCCTGCACTTGAGAATCTTGCTCGATCCTCTTCGGATGCGCCTCTAGATAGAGAGGGTCCTGGGTGTGTGTTCCACCCCGGGTCTTTATACCATAGTCCTGTAAATTGTCTTGTTTGGCATTGTTAGCAAGAAAATCTTTTTGCACATTAGAAATTTGTTCAAGCTGAGTTTGAACCATATGAAAATGTTTCACAAGACATTTAACATCATTATATGTTCTTCATAAAACATCAATCAAACTTTTGATAGAAAGAGTATTATCATGCAACCGACCTTGTATCTTCTCATTGAAGTGACTTTGCTTCATAATAAAATTATCAAGATCATCTAAACATTGGTCAGGAGGCTTACCTTTAGGGATGTCACTTGCGTTGAAATCTAAAAGAAAGTGTACCTCTACCATAGGTGGGTGAGTGGTAGGCTCACACAACTTTTCAATTGGAGGTAGATTCTTCACGTCTTTAGCTTTAATGCCTTTCTCTTTTATAGACTTCTTTTCTTCTTGCATATCCTCGGGGCTTAGGATAAGCATGCCCCTTTTCTCTAGTGGTGGAGGTGGTTCAGGGACGGACCAATCTTCGTGGTTCTTGGAAATCTTGCCCATCAATTCTTCCGCATCGTCCGGTGTTCTTTCCCTGAAAACACAACCAGCACAACTATCCAGATAGGATCTAGATTCATCGGTTAGATCAGCATAAAATATATCAAGTAATTCATTCTTAGGGATCTCATGTTCCGGTCTAGCCTTGAGAAAACTGCAAAATCTCCCCCAAGCTTTAGGGAGATGCTCATCCTGCAACTGTTTAAAGTTAAAAATTCTTTGTAAAGCAGCATGTTGCATATGAGCAGGAAAATACTTTTCAACGAAAGATATGGCCATATCTTGACGACTTTGAATGGAACCACATGGTAGTGCATCGTACGATGCTCTAGCATCTCATTTTAAAGAAAAAGGAAGGAGCTTGGTCACATAAAAGTTTCGGATCCTTTCATTAGGGGTAAACAAGCTACCCAACTCAATGAGTTTGGTCAGGTGCTCGATAGCATCATCATTTTCTCTGCCATAAAAGTGATCAGCTTCAACTGTGGATATAAGTGAAAGGTCAACAGAGAAATCATAATCAGGATCTGTGATGCATATAAGAGACGTAGAAAAAGTAGGATCAGGAGTAAACTTGTTCTTCAAGAGTGCTTTGCGAGCAATTTCTTTATAGCGGCAGGGTCGGAATCAACACATTCATTAAGCTCCCTGCATAAATCATCAGCAAGTATAATATAATCGTCCTCAAGGAGTTTCTCCTTAAGGCCATTAAGATCATGAGTTTTTCCAATAGTTGTTTTGGTAACAGGAATTTCAACTCCCGAGAATCGGGCAGCAGCATCAACCTGTTCTTCAATAAAAGAACAAAGTGAACCAGTAGTCTCAAAGGTAGTAGAAGCATCATCAAAAGTGTCTGACATATTGCCAGACTCAGCAGAAGTAGCATGTAGCTGAGGTGAATCAAACTTACTCATAACTGAAGGTGAATCAAGTTTAGCACTAGTGCTAAGAGTGGTACCTCGTCTTGTACGGGATGGTAAGATCGGAACCTTGGGGTCTGCTTTCTTACCCATAGTGGATAACGTGCAGCAGGTAGGATACTTCAAGTAGATCTGTAAATAAAGCTATGCTCCCCAGCAACGGCGCTAGAAAACAATACTTGATAACCCTCAACTGTAGGGGATCGATATAGTCTTCGCGGGCAAGATAACCCAATTTATTGATTCGACACTTGGGGAGCCAAAGAATACGTACAGGCTTTGACAATTGAGTTGTCAATTCAACCGCACCTGAAATAAACACTTGCTTGCACAAAGGTATTAGTAGCAACGGTAGTATGGAAGTGGTAGTGGTGGTGATAATAGTGGTGATGAAACAACAAAAGTAAAACAGAAAAAGTAATCAACTAGTAACCAACAGGATTGAAACACTGTAGGCTAGGGAGATGGATGGTTGGGCGCTGCTTGGATGAGATCGAACATGTAATAGATTTTAAACCAGGCAAGGCTCACAGAAAAGAAAGGATCATCTAGGCAAATATCAAACATCAGGCATGTATCCCAAGGTAGTTGCACGTGCTTGCAATAAGAACTTTGCACAACATCTTTTGTCCTACCCTCCCGCTACGAATGGGGCCAAAAGGAAATTAGGGAGATTAGGGTACTCCTGTCAAAGAGCACCGAAACAAAGCATTAACACTTCATGGATACACGGAATCCTCAAATTATAGTCCATCCCCTTTGGTGTCCCAAGCTGTCACCATTGGGATCGCCGGTTCCGGACTATAATAGGTGCATACAACTCATAGATAGGATCAACAACACCAACAAACTCAAGAAAAAAAGGGTGTTCAGATCTGAAATCATGGCACTCGGGACCAAAGTGACAAGTATTAAGAGCAACAAGTTGTAACAGATATGATAAACACCAAGTAGATGATAGGCAACATGCCCCCAACAATCTGATAAACTATTCCATGATCTAACTCATCCAATCCCTACAATCCCCTTTGCCTACAATATGGAATTACTCACACATGAGAGGAGAAGTCATGGAGGGGTGATGGAGAGGCGATGATGATGACGATGGCGATGATTTCCCCTCATCGGAGGTCAAAGCAGCCTCCAGAGTAGCTCTCCCGGAGAAGAACAGAGGGTGGCGCCGGCTCCGCGACGTAGATCGGAAAACAACTTCTTTTCTGGAGTTTCCTCGCCAAGGGAATAAATAGGGCCAAGGTAGGGCACCAGGGGGTGTGGGATCCACCCAGGAGTGCAGGTGGCGCGGCCAGGGGCTGGGACGCGCCACACACCCTTTTGGGTGCCCCCGGCTGCCCTGTGGCCCCCCTTTGGCATCGCCGAAGCTTCGTGAACACTGATTTTTTATTTGATTTTTGTGGATTTTTCCAGCGTACCTAAATATCCAGAAACCTGCACAATATAAAATAGCACTGGCAGCTCTGCTAAAAACAGCATCAGTCCGGGTTAGTATCGTTCAAATCATGCAAGAATGAAGCCAAAACAATAGAAAAAGTGTTTGGAAAAGGTGATACGTTCGAGACGTATCAACTCGCCCAAGCTTAGCAATTGCTTGTCCTCAAGCAATTTAGTTCAACGGACTTAACGCGACAAAGAAAACTTTGACAAACTCTTTTGCTTCATTAGATGTATATAAGAATGTACTACGTAAGAGTTTAGCAAGTTTTGACACCGTGCTACAAAGACAATGCACGAAGAAATCTTTCTTTCATGTGATCAGTCACAAACAAACAAAAGTAAATAATATGCTGCTGAAAATCAATACAAGATCACAATGCACATAGCATGAACATACTAGAGTGGTATCTCGCTAGCCTCCATGAGTGAAGCAAAACATAAATGCAGAAACTCCTCCGGAGTCTTAAAGGAGACTAGAACTAAGAACTCAAAGTAAGAAACATCACAATCATGCAGAAGAAAATGTGGTACTTTGGGACAATGCATGTTACACTAAGAATGACAATTATGCTCTCATAGTTGGTGCTTTGGAGAAAGGAAGGTGGAGACTCTCGAAACGTGGCTTTTGAAGGCAAGGTTGAAAACCCGTTAAAGGATGCAAAGACTAAACATGTGCCAGAGCTCTTGGTTTTGAAAACATGGATAAATCTCTTTTGAGAAGTGCAACTTTCCAGTCAACGGTGAACGGTAAAGCTCTCTCAATATCTCCCATGCCAACCATATTAATGCCTTTTGCTTACACATGTTCCCTTATCCATAAATCCTTTGATGGTCTACATAACCTTTTATTTTGCCTGAAGTATGGAAGGACAGTATTGTTCCATCTATCATAAGCAGCATTTGGTCCATTTCATTCCATCCTCAAGTATGGGGGAGGTGTAACTCTTATTTTTTTTATTGACTAGTTAAAACTTCCGTCAAAATATTTTTGGCATGACAGATACTGATTTTCCCGCACCGCACCATGAGCTTGTACGGTTATAAAAGGGAAGATTTTGAATAAATTTCGACATGGCACAAGAGAGTCTAAGTTAGGAGTGGCCGGTAAATACCACATATAGGTAGATATGGTGGACTCAAGTGGAATAACTGGTTTGAAAAGGAGTTTGGATGCACAAGCAGAATTCCGCTTAGTGCGAGCGAAGGCTAGCAAAAGATTGGGAAGCGACTAACTAGAGAGCAATAATTGTCATAATCATGCAGAGCGACAAAGCAACATTGAATCGGGCAAGAAAGTGATATTACCCACTCCGAAGTAAAATGATCATCAACGCAGAACAGACTTTTTAGTCTTAACATGCATGAACATGTGCCAAGTCGATCCAAGAATTCTCCGAAGGGAAATAACACTTCAATATGCCAAACCATGAACAATGCAATGCATGTCAATCATTTCAAGCAACAAATTATGAACTCTAGCTATTTGAGACTAACCACAAAGAAAGCATGAACCACTGGTAAATCATTGTAAACATAGCACTATGTCGCTACAAGCTAGTCTCTAATCATAAGTTCATACCGGCTTTCCTTGTTGCATCCCTTCCGTCGATCTTCGTCATTACTGCCTTGTCACTTGCACAATCGAACGTAGGAAAATATAACCATCACAGACTCAATTTGAACTCTGAATCAAAGCAAACTAAAGAGCAAAGGAATCTTTTTTTTGGGTTTTTCAAGGCTTAACGAAAACAAAAGAAAGAAGAAATCTTTTTGGGTTTTTGCAAACTAAAAGAACAAAGAACAGGCAAAGACTTCAAAAAGATCAAAGCGAACAAAACGGAAGATACAATGGAAGGGGAGGAGAGTACGTACTCCCCCAAGCTTAGGCTTTTGACCTAAGTTGGTAGCAGCTACTGCCCCTAGGAACCTCCTGCTCCGGGGTAATTGTAAGTCCCGATATGCGGTACTGTTCTAGATCTAGACGTTTCCATCCAGTTCTGGGGACAAAGCACATATCGGTCCCACCGCGACATATGACACTACCATGTGCCCCGGATTTCCAACATGATATCACAACATTACAGCTACATGGATACAATATCTCATACAGTCGGCATACAACTGCCTTAATACATTACATCAGCGGAAGATACATGCCTGAGTATAGAGTACAATCAAATGCCTAGTGGCAAAGAGAAATCAAAGATCCCCATACACACACGGGTCCAGGCCCTCTGCCGGGATCCGCCTAACTAGTCGTCGTCGAGTCTCCACGTGAAACAGCGATCACCATACCTGTTATCGATCAAGAACCCTGAAAAGAGTTTGGGTGTAGTATCATGAGAACAGAAGTACTCAGCATCCAACTGTAGTGGTCAACTGACCCAGCAAGGACTTCACCACTCGTCATTCTAGGACAACTAGTAGTTTACGGTAAGGATGGGGTAAGTGGTGAGGTTGCTTCCACACTAGCATTTATGAAGTGGCTAATAATCTAGAGAGTAAGATAAAAAGCCAAGCATTCGATGAGGAATCACCTCCAACCAGTCTTGCTATCAGCTACTTACGCAAACATAACACCTATCCTATCCTTGTCCTCCTCTTCGCATCCCGACGAAGAAGAAGCAGTCAAGGCACACACACGTTGATCAAGTTATTCAAGATTATCTTAATTGTTGTTGTCTATGAACAAGGAGTAGGGCTCAAGTCTTCCATGGACACGGCTTCTCGAAAAGATTTAACCCTACAGGGGTGTTCCAACTGCCCATTACAAGGCTCCGCACGCACGCTCATCTCTCTCAGTTGCTACCCATCACAGGAAACCATTTTATGATTTAGTTCCAAGAGATCCGAAACGACTGGTCCCTGTAGCTAACAACGAACAAATCCGGGTGGCCCCGGTGAGTCGACATCCAACTCAGGAGCCGGCCGCTCTCTCGATTTGGTCTCTACCGTCTGTCGCAGGTTTGGATTTCCGGTAATTCTCACATGAGGCCGGGTTCTCAGCTGAACAGGTTGGACCAACAAGGAAACAAAGTCCCTGCTGGCCCTGGTTGGTTTAAAGGATGTCTGCTGGGAGTGACCCGACAGACATATATGCATGGTTTGCAAATGGTAAATCAGCTTGGGCCACCACTAGAAATGTTTGAAGCTAGGTAGGTAAAAAAAGGGGACCCCATAAAATCCCACACGCGGGCACGCTCAGTCTTAAAACCAATACCCGGAACTCGGGTCCTAGGTGACTCGAATGGAACAAAGCGTCGGGGCGGGATACTCCATCCTTCATCGAATATAGTCAACATTATAATAATAATAATAATATAATCAACAACAATATAATAATGTGATAGCCCAAACCAAGGAGTAACAGGAGGTAACATCGTAGCATCCTAAGCATGCATACTAAGAGGTTTGAAAGAGGCTATAAACATGTGGTAGGATCAAACATCGAACCTCAGCTAGACTAGCATGCAAACCGCTTGTTGAAATAGAATAGATCATAAGTAATGTATAGTCCTTGCCTGTTGATAAGTCGGGTTCCGAAGGTGTAGTTGATCGCAAGCTCGCATCGTCTCCGAAAGGTACCCGCGGAAGCACACAAGACGGTAAACACTGAAAAGAAATCAACGAGCAAGCATCTATTACTACGAAGCAAACACGAGCAAGCATCAACAAGAAGGCAACACAAGACATCGCACCTACCGTCAAGAGCGGTTACTAACAGGTTAAGTGGAGTACTCGTCGCACACGACGATACCGCACATTTACAAGGGTTCAAGTTGTTTAGCGACACAAGATGAGCAAAGGTTGTTAACATGGCATCTCACTCAAGCATGGCATAGCACCCAGACATGACAAGAGGTGAAGCACAAGGTAAACTATCTATGCTAGTCAATTTAAGTGAGTCACAGCCTAAACATGGCATTCCACTAAGTACCCCATGACAATTAAAGATTTGGTACTGTTCTGCCCTAAACCATATTTTCGATTGGTTAACAACAACAAACAATAGCATAAACAAAAAGTACACGAAAAACTAATGAAGTTAAATGTAAAGAACACCCCAAACGGAGTTACGATTAAAAAGATACAAGCAAAACACGTTTGGAACACAATCTGCCAACATCAGGAAGCACACTTTAGAGCAATGCATGAACATGATATGAATGCAAACATGCTCAAAAATGATATGAAACTAAATTATACATGGTAGGGAAGGCATGGAAAAATGAATCATGCAAATAGGCATCATGAAAAATTATTTATAGCCCAAGAAAATGCAATAAAACATTACTGGTCTAGGACTTTGTGAAAATCAAGAAAACAGGGCATAAACTATTATTATCATGCTATATAAACAGGGGTAAAGCTATATTCAAAAGTGCAGAAACATGACATAGCAATATATGGGCATGAACTAGACATGATGGTGACCAGGTACAAACAAGAATCAAGTTCATAGGCATAACAGATCAAAAGATATGAAGCATGCAACATGGCATCGGAAAGTTACAGACTTAGAGAAAAACAGAGGTGGCTGTCAAAAATAGTGGCATAGCAACTTTGGAGCTAAACATAACTATGACCAGAAAGTTAAACATGACAATGCAATACATATAACTAAAGTAGAAATGATGCTTAACATTATGCAACAAGAATCAACGCAATAGGCCTCATGAATGTGTCACAATCATCAATCAAACTTGCAATAAAATAATAGCAGCAACACTTGACAGAAATTAGCAGCAGTTAACAGCCTGATGCCCACTTCGACAGTGATTAAAAACATCAAGATGGCCTAAAATCAAAATGCTCACAAAAGATTAATTGAAGTACACACAATTCTAAACAATTTCCTTTTTGGGCGCAACGTGATCCGGGCTACGGTTTACTCGATATTAACATTGTAGAACATAATCAACAATACAATATCTGCAGACTTAGAATAAAAGCCACTGAGGAAAAAAAACAGATAATTAAATAGAAAAAAGAAAAAAAGGGAGAGGCTGGACCTCATGGGCTAAGGCCCAGCTTGGCTGGAGAGGCCAAGGAGGTCGGCCCGGGTTGGTGGCGTGGATGGGCCGCGGCTGGGGCGCTGGGCCGCCTGGGGCGCATCCAGCCCAGCAGGTGGATCGAGCGGGCGGCTCAGGGCTTCGTCCCGCACGAGCGTGCGTTCCAGGGGCCGGCAGCGGCGGTTGCTGCTCCTCCGGCGAGGGTGCAGGCGAGGCGGAGGGACGCCATGGGGGACTGGAACGGGGCCGGGCGAAGGAGATCCACCGGATCCCGAGTGGTTCTGGCCGGCGGCGCAACGTGGAAGGCCGACGGGGTGGGAGGTCCATGGTGACTCCCATGGCGGCTCGGTCTCCTGGCGAACACATAGGGAGAGAGATGAGAGAAGGAGGAGGGAGAGAAAGGGAGGAGAGGGGAGAGAGGAGAGGGGGTGCCGGTGAGGAGAGGTAGACGGGCGCGGCTGCTGGTCGCCGGCGGGTGGCCGGAGAGGAGAGGTAGGTGGGAGGTGAGCAGCGATCTGGGCCATTGGATCGACCAATCCGATGGTCCAGATCGCAGGTAGGCTAGGTTTTGGGAAAAAATGAACTAAACTGCGAAAATTGGGATATTGTGAGGGGGTGGCTGCAATTTTGGCTTAGGGAAACCCTAGAAAGGGGTGGGAGAGTGGTGGTCTTTATATAGCCCAGGTAGCTGGCAGTTTGCAAAAACATCCCCGGTTTTTCTCTCACGCGCGCGGTGTTTACGTTTCTGACCGACGGGGGTCCGCAGGACCTCCGATTCGGGTAAAAGTTTGAACTGCGCGATCAGTGCGTCGAGCCGGCGGTGTTCACCTCGCACTTGAACCGTTTAGAGAACACTTTCTGGCGCGCTATAAAAATAACCCGTTTAATTATTAAACGGGGTTTTCGTTCCATTGGCTTCGGCTGGTCTCGTGCGGTTTTCGCGACGGTGATCAGGTGAAACCCGGTGTCGCAAAGTCGAGTGTCAGGGTGGCAAGGATCGGTCTCCGTCCGATACGAGATAAGAGGGGGGCGGGAAATAATCGCCGATTGATAAATCGGGGATGCAAACACCACAAACAAATCAGACAATCAAACAATTCACACCGAAAACAAAATTTTTAATTTTTCAAAAACTTGGCTGTTACACTATCCTGCTGTTTTTGACAGCCACCTCTGTTTTTCACTAAGTCTGTTATTTTCCGATGCCATGTTGCTTGCTTAATATCTTTTGATTTGTGATGCCTATGACCTTGATTCTTGTTTGTACCTGAGCATCATCATGTCTACTTCATGCCCATATATTGCTATGTCATAAGGTGTAGTCGATCGATCGCAAACTCGCACGTCTCCGAACGTTCCCGTGGGAGCACCCAAGAAGAAAACACTGGAAAGCAATCAGTGGTGCACCACTATTACTACGGAGCAACACGAGATCAAAGGGACAACACAAGGCACGAAAACGCGATATGGATCTATTGTCGAGAGCGATTACTAACGGGTTAAGTGGAGTACTCGTCACACACGATGATACCGCCCGTTTAAAGTGGTTCAAGTTGTTTAGCTACTGGTGATCAACAAAGGTTGTTAACAACAACAAACTACATCACAAACACAAAGTACACGGAAAACTAATCAAGTTACACATAAAGAACACTCCAAACGGAGTTACAGTTAAAAAGATATAAGCAAAATAAGTTTTGAACACAACCTGCCAACATTTGGAAGCAAAATTGAGAGAAATAAATAAACAGGATAAGCAGTGCAAACATGCTCCAAATTGATATGCAACTAAAGTAGACATGGTAGGGAAGGCATGGCAAAAGGAATCATGCGTATAGGCATCATGAACAACTAATTATAGCCCAAGAAAAATGCAACAAAACATTACAGGTCTAGGACTTAGTGAAAATCAGGAAAATAGGGCAGAAACTGTTAACAACATGCTGTATAAACAGGGGTAAAACTATATGCAAAAGTACAGCAACATGACATAGAAATATATGGGCATGAAGTAGACATGATGATGCTCAGGTACAAACAAGAATCAAGGTCATAGGCATCACAGATCAAAAGATATTAAGCAAGCAACATGGCATCGGAAAATAACAGACTTAGTGAAAAACAGAGGTAACTGTCAAAAACAATAGGATAGTAATTTTGGAGCTAAATATATCTATGCCCAGAAAAATAAACATGATAATGCAATACATATAATGAAAGTAGACATGGCATAGATCAAAATGACATATTGCAATGCTCAATAGGATGCACGGTTAAAAAGATATAGGACAGGAAAGTATGCTCCTGAACCGAGCGGCGGCGGCGGCGGCTTGGCTCCGGCGAGCAGCGAGGTGGTGCTAGGAGGGCGCGGCGGCGCGACTCCGGCCGGATCCGGGCGCGGTGAGGCCGGTGGGCGAGGTGGGCGGCCGGATCTGGCCGTCCTAGGGTGGCGCGACGAGCCCTCGAGCTCGGGAGGCCTCTAATGGAGGGCGGCGGCGAGCTCCTGATCTGGCGACGACCTGCAGGGAGTAGAGTGGTTAGGGGAGAGAACAGAGGGAAGAGAAAGGAGGGAGGAAAGAAGAGGGCGCGCGGCCCGGCTTGCCGGCGTGCTGGCCGGAGGCGAGGCGGCGGCGGTGGCATGTCCACGGGAGGCAGGGTGGAGAGGAGAGAGAAATCTAGAGGCTGGGCGCGATCTGGGCCGTCGGATCGCGAGATCTGACGGTCCAGATCTGAGAGGGCTAGGGTTGCTGCGAAAATGGGGGGGGGGATTTTCCAGATCTAAGCGTCCTAAGCATGCATACTAGCAGTGGTTAAGCAAGCAAGGTACATGGCCAAATAACGGTTTGCTAGGATGTGGGGAACATGGTTGTTTGGGTTTCTTTGAGAGGCATAAATATGAAGTGGTAGGATCAAGCAATCGATCTATCCTATAACTAGGCAAGGAGAGCTAAAAGTTATAAGCATGATATATGCTCCCCCTTACCTAATGAGAAGACGATGCCGAAGGTGTAGTCGATCGATCGCAAACTCACACGTCGCCGAACGTTCCCACGGGAGCACCCAAGAAGAAAACACTGGAAAGCAATCAATGATGCACCAGTGTTACTACGGAGCAACACGAGATCAAAGGGACAACACAAGGCACGACAACGCGATATGGATCTATCGTCGAGAGCGATTACTAACGGGTTAAGTGGAGTACTCGTCACACACGATGATACCACACGTTTAAAGTGGTTCAAGTTGTTTAGCTACTGGTGATCAACAAAGTTTTTTAACAACAACAAACAACATCACAAACACAAAGTACACGAAAAACTAATCAAGTTACACATAAAGAACACTCCAAACGGAGTTTCGGTTAAAAAGATATAAGCAAAACAAGTTTTGAACACAACCTGCCAACATTTGGAAGCAAACTTGAGAGCAATAAATAAACAGGATAAGCAATGAAAACATGCTCCAAATTGATATGCAACTAAAGTAGACATGGTAGGGAAGGCATGGCAAAAGGAATCATGCGAAGAGGCATCATGAACAACTAATTATAGCCCAAGCAAAATGCAACAAAACATTACAAGTCTAGGACTTAGTGAAAATCAGGAAAACAGGGCAGAAACTGTTAACAACATGCTGTATAAACAGGGGTAAAACTATATGCAAAATTACAACAACATGACATAGCAATATATGGGCATGAAGTAGACATGATGATGCTCAGGTACAATCAAGAATCAAGGTCATAGGCATCACAGATCAAAAGATATTAAGCAAGCAACATGGCATCGGAAAATAACAGACTTAGTGAAAAACAGAGGTGGCTGTCAAAAACAGCAGGATAGTGTAACAGCCCAGTTTTTGCAAAAATTAAAAAATTTGTTTTCGGTGTGAATTGTTTGATTGTCTGATTTGTTTGAGGTGTTTGCATCCCCGATCTATCGATCGACGATTATTTTTCCCCCTTGCCACCCTGACACTTGACCTTTGCGAGACCGGGTTTCACCCGATCACCGTCGCGAAAACCGCACGAGACCAGCAGCAGCCAACGGAACGAAAACCCCGTTTAATAATTAAACGGGTTACTTTTATGGCGCGTCGGAAAGTGTTTTTGGAACGGTTCCAGCGTGAGGTGAACGCCTCCGGCTCGACGCGCTGATCGCGCAGTTCGAAGTTTTACCCGAATCGGAGGTACTGCAGACCCCGTTGGTCAGAAACGTGACCACCGTGCGCGCGAGCTAAAAACCGGGGATGTATTTGCAAACTGCCAGCCACCGGGGCTATATAAAGACCACCACACTCCCACCCATTTCTAGGGTTTCCCTAGCAAAATTTTGCAGCCACCCCCCTCACAATAGCCCCAGATCTGAAAATTGCACCCCAAGCGCTCTGGACCGTCAGATCGGGCGATCCGACGGTCCAGGAGCCGCCACGTCAACTCTCAGCCTCCAGCCCTCTCTCTCCTCTCTCTCTCCACCCGTGGGCGCCGCCGCCAGCCCGAGGGGCCTCCACGCCGCGCGCCTCCAACTCCGGCCGCCGCCGGCGAGCAGGCGCCGCCCAGGTCCTCTCCTCCCCCGTGCTCCTCTCCCTTTCCTCTGCTCACCGCCTCCCCTCTCCCCCCTGTACAGGACGCCGCCGGCCACCGCGGTGACATTGCACGAGCTCGCCGGCCTCGCGAGATCCGGCCGCAGTCGCCCCGACGCCTCCTCCACGCGGCCGCCCTGCACCCCACCGGCGACCCCCCGCCCGGATCCGCGTCCCCGTCCGCCCTAGCGCCCCCTCCCAGCGTCCCTCGTCGTCCTCTTGCCGGCGTGTGCCAGGCCGCCGCCGTGGCGGATGGTGGCCGCCGCCTCGCTCGTCCGGGTCGAGGATGCAGCCGAGCCACTCGCTCGCGTGGCCTCCCGCCAGGTGGGCCGGCCCAGTACCACCACCCCCTTGGCCCAACCGCACCGAGCCCAGCTGGCCTCTCCAGCCAGCCACAGCCGGCCTGGGCCAGGCCCAAAGGTGAGTTTGATTACCAAGGCTTACTAAACCCTCAATTGCAATTTGATTACCATGGCTTACTCTATTAGTTTTCCATCTTGACCCTGGAGTTTGAATAACCATCGGGGTGGACAATTCAACAAAGGGTAACTCATGACGAAGTGCATAACTTTCCGACATGAATGAATGAGATGCTCCTGGGTCGAAAAGAACGGAAGTAGGAACAAAATTGACTGGGAGCGTACCAAGAATGACGTCAGTGGTGTCGTCAGTCTCTTCGGCGGCAATCTGGTTCACACGTCCACGAGTGGCGGGAGGAGCGGGTTTGGCGGTGTTGACCTTCTGGGGTGGCTTGCCACGACCATTGTTGTTGTTGTTGCCTCCGGCACGTGGTGGAGCATTCTGATGCTGGATCTGGTTCTGGGGACACTCACGAGAGTAGTGGCCTGCCTGACCACACTTGTAACAGGCTCCGAAAACAGTGCGTGGAGCTGGGTTGTTTGGTGGAGCTGGGTGGAACTGGGTTGGTGGACGAGGCGCCACATAGGATGGCCTCGGTGGGTTGTTCTGGCGGAACATGCTATTGGGGATCCAGATCTTGCGCTTCTGGGAACCAGAACTGGATGAACCGTCATCTCTAGGGTGTTTGCGGAAATCACTGGGGGTGTTCATGTCCTCTGCCTTGATGGCCTTGTTGACAAGGACCTGGAAGGTGGCAAAGTCATGAAGGTTGAGCTCACGACGGAGTCCACTGTTGAGGCCACGACGGAACCTCTCTTGTTTCTTGGAGTCGGTGGAGATTTCTTCAGTTGCATAACGAGCAAGTCGGTTGAACTCACGACTAAACTCGTCCACGGTCCTTCTGCCTTGAGTGAGGTTACAGAACTCCTCACGCTTGCGGTCCATAAGACCCTTGGGGATGTGGTGCTCGCGGAAAGACGTGCAGAATTCCTCCCAAGATGCAGGTGGTTCATCGGGACGCATATTCAGAAAGTTCTCCCACCTAGAACTAGCTGCACCTTCGAGGTGATAGGTGGCATAGCTGACATTGTCGCCATCTGCAACACGGCCTGCTTGGAGCTTCCTCTCGATGCTGCGAAGCCAGTCATCGGCGTCAAGGGGCTCGGTGGAGTAACTAAAAACCGGGGGATGAAGTCGGATGAAGTCGTTCAGGGACACCAACTCATTGCGCTGCTGAGTGGTGTTGCGAGCAATGACTTCCAATAGGTGGTGAGAGTCTCGGCGGTTCCTCTCGACCTCCATCAAAACCTGAGCCATCGTGGGTGGGGGTGGAAGGTTGCCTTCCTCCTGGTCATTCCCACGATCTTGGTTACGACCAACCTGGCCACGGGTTCCTTGAGACATCCTGAAGGTGAAAATCCAATGTCAAACAGAGTTGATTTCAAGAGTCTAATCAAGGTATTGAAGTACTGGAAGGATTACAGAGCATAGGAAGTAATCATCTTGACAACATGGTGATAAAGCATACAAGCCATATATTCACAAGCTGTCATACAAACCATACATCGTTTTAGTACAAGCACCAAGCTAATACAAACGTGATGAAGATGATACATCCTTCAGAGGCACTCTGACTTCCTATACATTATTTATCTAAGCCTCTGGAACTTACACACCTTGCTTACAATATACTAAGGTACTACTACATCATCACTAAGTGAGACCAAAGGCGGTCTCACTCATCTCCATCTCCATAGTAGTCCTCATAAAAGTTACCCGCGTATCCCAGTAGCTGGAGGTGACCATCGGAAAACACGGAGGCTTGTGGACCCTGATATCCATTTGGGCATGGATGGGGCCTAGGTCCAGTGTAGGGTGGAAGCAAAGGACCACGGGGTGGAAAAATGCCTCCAATCTCGGGCCAAGCAACTCGAGAAGGCATCTGAGTCCTCACTGGGTAGATTGCATCAAGCTCAACTGATCCCACGCTCACAAAGGGTGCCAAGAGCGTCAGTGCTCGATACAGACGAACACGAGTGGCGTGGAGTTCGAAGCGGAGAGCGCGTGCATCACGATCTCTGTCACTAGCAAACCTAGCAGTCATCTGAAGTGCAGGATCCTCTGCAGGGTGATCTGAGTAGAGTCCGGTGTAATATCCCTCTTCTCCTGGAAGTGCAGCAGGGATATAGCGGAAAGAAGTCTCTCTCAGCAAAGTGTGCTCCTCTTTCAGCAGTGTCATACATGAGTATGCATCATCCTGCACAGCCATGTTCTCGGTAACGCCAATTCCATGTCCAAAGTGGATAGGCTGGGTGACTCCAACGTGGTGCGGATAGATCCGGACAATGCAGTGGAACTGGGTCTGGTTGAAGTCATAAAACTGCTCCTCGATGGTGTACTCAGGGTACCATCGATATCCCACATAGGACATCATCTCGATCAACGTGGCGGGATGGCCACGCACACCGAGGCACCTGGTCAAACGAACAATCTGCCGAGGGGGAAGATCTGCCATCTGAAACAGAAAGGAGTTTGCAAATGCATCAGATTATGAGATAAACCTGGAATGACTCGGACAACATAACGGCTGTAATTGTAAGAAATTAAAATTTCTTCCAACATGGAAACAACACTTACATACGATGTAATGAAACAGGGAGCAAAACCACTCTAACCAACCGATCACAACTTTCCTTCGGCTATAAGGAAGCAAACAACGAGATGTTCTAATCAGACAGAGGAGAGCCTAGTCCTATCTTCCCGTAGAATAAGATGAGGGTGACTCAGAACTCAGATCGAAGGGGGTAAGGAGAAAAAAGAAGCCTTACGTTGTTCCCTTATATACCCATAGTAACTCTATAACTATAGCAAGCTAGACTCAACTTCGGCCAAGGCTACTAGTCCTACAGTCATTCATTCTCTGATAACAAGTCTGTCGGGACCCGGGGTTAGCGTATGCAAGTCCAGTTAAGGCATAGTCATATGGAGAGCCGAGAACCGTACCCACTTGTCTAAGCAAACAAGGCCAAGCACAGAACGTTCTCGGAAAGCATCGTACGTCAGGGGCATCCCATCCAGGCCGGATGATTAACTGAGATGGGTCCTAATCGTCCGCACACAAGTCTAATGATATGGGTGGTGAACTCCCATATTCAAAGACAAGTCGCCTCAACCATACTATCGACTATCTCAAAACTCTTACATAGACTTACTCCAGCCCGATCACTTAGTCGTGGTCTAGGGCGGGCTCGATCATACCACAAAGTGTGCACGAGACGGAGTCTCGAACAATCGCATCGCGATGCCCCAAGCTGCGCACATCTAAGGGCCAATTGGTGTATGAAAGACCGCCAGCCAGAACACAACTAAGGTCTCGAAAACCCATACAAAGACATGCATGTTATAAACATACACGCAGCACACATGCCTTGTATGAACAGCAGGTACCATTGCAATTCTCTACAAAGTGTACAATTTTATTGATAACTCTTATAGAGTGCAAACAGAGATCACAAACATGTGATCCAACATTACAACACGAACGGAAGAAAATTATGTCTGAGTACAGACAAGTTTAACAAATGGCTTAAGAAGCCTTATTTAAACACAAGCCCTCCACGAGGGGAACCAGTCGTCTGACTGGGACTAGACTAGTTGGTCTTCAGTCGTCCAGCTCGATGAAGAAGCCACCTTCGGGGTCAGTGGCATCATCTAAAACATAGATTAAGCAAACGTGAGTACAAAGTCGTACTCAGCAAGACTTTCATAGGAGCTATACTACTCATGCACATGTATCAAGGTAAAGGGAGGTGGGGTTCACTTGCAGAAGTGCCATCTTTGACTTGGCTAATCCTGAACTATGAGTACCAGACTTTGAGGTAAGAAGCATACACGAGTCCACTACTTTCTCCAACCAATACACCACTATGGTGCCTTCCTCGACTTCCCCACGAGGAAGCACGCCATAGCACTCACACTTATCTTGGTGTGTTTTAGAAGTATCCGGTTCAAGTTGTCTAATAATCAAGCTAAGCTTTCCAAGCAGTCCATAACCGCGGACGTGGCTATTCGAATAGTTTTTTTAACCTTGCAAGGGTGTACCGCTACACACACATGACCATCATTTACCGCCTTTGATCTCGACACCCTTCAAGGGGTGCCAGCGAGGATGCTCACCACAACTGTTACCTCATAGCCGATCTAGTCTGAGAAAGCCGCCTACTTGGGTTGGTTACCACAATCGTGAACCCGGCCGGTTTACCGAAGTGGACCCAAGTGATGTGTGCGTGGTGCATAAGCCGGGCTCGGATGAGCCGTTCTCTCACTTAGCATCCAGGCCACAAGCCTACCAGAACTCCGAACTATTGCGACATCTGGACATCGAAGGGGATGAGTTAGTAAGCTGAGAGGGGTCAGTGAGCCCAATGTGTGGTTGTACTCTTCATCTTGGATCACCACACAAGAACTCGTACTAGGGCGGTGTTCAACGAGACAACCCACTGTGTACTCCTACACAGCCTCTCATCGTTCACCTTGTATTAGGTCGATTCACCAACACTTTTCTACCATCATCAACATGATCATTCCCATCCCGACTCACATCACAGTAACAACATGGTATCATACTAAGCATGCAATAAGCAGTAACATTGCAGGGGCCACATGATATCAAACAACTACTACAGTTGCTAGGATTGTGGTTTGCTTACTACTGTGACAAAATGATAGGTCATGCAAAGGAATGGGTTCATCTATGCGGTAGAAACGAAGCATGGTGATCATCCTAAACAATGCATAAGCGAGACATGAGAGGGAAGTGGGATTTTATCGACATGATCAATGGGGGTTTGCTTGCCTTGCTGACGAGGTTCGGTTTTGGGGTCTTCAACGAATGGAGTGACCTCGGGCTCCGGCTCCACGTCTATCAACAACATGACAATCATAGGATCAACATAATGTACAATGCACAAACACATGATGGAAGTTTGAATCTTGATGTACATGCTTTGATGTGTGAATCAATTCCATTTAAATGGAGTATATTGCAAATTGAATTGCAAATTCAAACTCCACATTTGAATTCAAATTGACCAAGTTGTATGTGACATTGATTGATCATTTTGAATTATTTTCAAATGTGTATGATATGCCTCTGAAGTGTGGTTGAATTTTAGTTTAATTCCATGGTCCAAGTTGCAAGATCATTTGATTTGAATTTGAATTAAATTCAAATAAACCAAATGACATATGCTACTGGTCCCATTTTAAAATCAACTCAAACATAGTTGAAAGTTGCATATTTGGAAAGATAATTTTCTCCTGATCATTTTCATATATTATTTGTCCAATTTGGAGTTAATATGAATTTTCTATGAATTTCCAAAGTTTGGGGTATTTTCTGGATTTTCTTGAATTCTTTTAATTCAAATAATCTCTGGAAATTCATTTAACTGATTTATTGCGCAAGTGCTGATGTCAGGGGGGCTGACATGTGGGGCCACCCTATCAGTTATTGTGTTAATTAACCCGTGGGTTAAATAAATCCAGTGGCTTAATTAAGCCACTGGGCCCACTAGTCAGTGACCCAGGGGGTCATTAGCCGAGTGATTAGTGGCTAACCCACCGGCGGCTTGACGCCGGCGACTCGCCGGAATGGCCTAGGGGTCACGGGAGGCCACGGGGAGGGCACCAATGGACGCAGCAGACTCGTCCGCGTCTTCTGGAGGCATCGAGGGTTCACGGGGTGGTCGGGAGCGACGATGGCGACGACTCCGGCGGCGACAGAAACACGGCGAGGTTGCAGATGTGGCTGTAGTGCATGGTTTGAGCTGTCCTTGCGTGCGTTTGAAAGCTGGCATGCTCAGGAGCTAAACGCACGCACTGGGGGTTCACGACGAGCACTGGAGTGAGCGCATGGTCAACCGCGGCGGCAACCGTGCTCGGTTTCCATGGCGGATCCGGCTAGAGGAGGCAAACGAGGGGGGAAGTGAGGGTTTTCGCTTGCGAGCTCACCGTGAACTCAGTAGAGGTGGTGGCGAGGGCTGGGGTGGCTCAACGGCGGCGGAATCGACGAAGTCCTTCACGGCGGCTGGCGGGAACTCGAGGAAGAAATCGGCGTCTACGCGGGCTCCGGGCTCGATTCCTTTTGCAAGTCGGTGAAGGCGACGACGACGAAGAGCTTGGACACAGTCCTGGGGCTTCTAGGCTTCAATGGCCACGCGTGTGCTCGACGGCGCTCCGGCGTGCTCCTCGGGCGGCGACGAATCGGGCGAGAGAGGAGAGGAGGGAGCTCGTGGAGGGGGGGAATGAACTAGGGCGGCTCCAGGGCGTCTCCAGGTGCGAGAAGAGGCCACGGGGAGGCCTGGAAGCTCGACGGCGTCGAGGTGTCGTCCCCAGCTAGCTTGGTGGCATTCCACCGAGCAGCTTGGAGGCGCGGGACGGGGAAGAAGACCCCCGTGCCCTTTTGGGCCGGCTGGGCTGGGTGGGCCGGCTCCGCCTAGGCGCCAGGTAAGTGTTTCTGCTCCTTTTTCTGTTTAATCTTTCCTTTCTTTTCTGTAATTTTGTTTTGACTATGGTAAAAATACCAAATCATTTTATTAAATGCTGAAAACTTTTATGTGGCCTCATAATAATATAGACTAGCCACTCATAAACTTTCAACATTTTTAAAATTCAAATGATTTGAATTTTAATCAAATAGGGGTATTTCTTTAATTCCAAGGCACTGTTTGAATATTTGAAAAATCTATGAGCATGGGATGGGTCCCACATCACTTGATATGTGATCACACTCATTTATAAGACTTTTCAAAAATCTAACATGAATTTTTGGAGAAGATTTTTATCTGGCCTTTTGAATTAATTCATCTAGGGGGTGTTCCTTCTCCCATTTGGATTTTGAAGTTGAATTTCCTTTGAAATTTTGACATGATGCAAGGTTACTTGATCCTAGCACATTACCTAACAGAGGGTTCTGACACATCCTAAGCATGCATAGTAAGCAGGGGCTGAGCAACGAGCAATAGTAACATAGCAGTACAAGGTTTGCTGGGAGGGGACATGCCTGTATCGGTTTGAAAGAGGCTGTAAAAATGTGGTAGGATCAAACATCGAATGTCACCTAGACTAGCATGAAAACCGCTGGTTGAAATAGAATGGATCATAAGAATTGTATAGTCCTTGCCTGTTGGTAAGTCGGGTTCCGAAGGTGTAGTTGATCGCAAGCTCGCATCCTCGCCGAAAGGCACCTGCGGAAGCACACAAGACGGTGAACACTGGAAAGCAATCAACAAGCAAGCATCTATTACTACGAAGCAAACACGAGCAAGCATCAACAAGAAGGCAACAGGAGACATCACACCTACCGTCGAGAACGGTTACTAACAGGTTAAGTGGAGTACTCGTCGCACACGACAATACCGCACATTTACAAGGGTTCAAGTTGTTTAGCTACACAAGCTAAGCAAAGGTTGTTAACATGGCATCTCACTCAAGCATGGCATATCACCCAAACATGACAAGAGGTGAAGCACAAGGTAAACTATCTATGCTAGTCAATTTAAGTGAGGCACAACGTAAACATGGCATTCCACTAAGTACCCCATGAAAATTAAAGGATGTGGTACTGTTCTGCCCTAAACCATATTTTATGTTGGTTAACAACAACAAAAAATAGCAGAAACACAAAGTACACCAAAAACTAATCAAGTTACATGTAAAGAACACCCCAAACGGAGTTACGATTAAAAAGATACAAGCAAAACAAGTTTGGAACACAATCTTCCAACATCAGGAAGCACACTTTAGAGCAATGCATAAACAGGATAATGAATGCAAACATGCTCACAAATGATATGCAACTAAATTAGACATGGCAGGGAAGGCATAGAAAAAGGAATCATGCAAATAGGCATCATGAACAATTATTTATAGCCCAAGAAAAATGCAATAAAACATTACTGGTCTAGGACTTAGTGAAAATCAAGAAAACAGGGCATAAACTGTTATTATCATGCTGTATAAACAGGGGTAAAGCTATATGAAAAATTGCAGAAACATGACATAGCAATATATGGGCATGAACTAGACATGATGGTGACCAGGTACAAACAAAAATCAAGGTCATAGGCATAACAGATCAAAAGATATTAAGCATGCAACATGGCATCAGAAAGTTACAGACTTAGAGAAAAACAGAGGTGGTTGTCAAAAACAGTGGCATAACAACTTTGGAGCTAAACATAACTTTGACCAGAAAGATAAACATGACAATGCAATACATATACTGAAATTAGACATGATGCTTAACAGTATGCAAGAAGAATCAATGCAATAGGCCTCATGAATGTGTCACAATCATCAATAAAACATGCAATAAAAAAACAGCAGGAACTCTTGGCAGAAATTAGCAGCAGTTAACAGCCTGATGCACACTTCGATAGTGATTAACAACATCAAGATGGCCTCAATTCAAAATTCTCACAAAAGATGAATTGAAGTACACAAAATTCTAAACAATTTCCTTTTTGGGCGCAACGTGATCCGGGCTACGGTTTACTCGTTATTAACGTTGCAGAACAACATCAGTAATACAATACCTCCAGACTTAGAACAAAAAGCCACTGAGGAAAACAAAACAGATAATTAAATAAATAAATAAAATATAAAAGGGAGAGGCTAGACCTCAGGGGCCGAGGCCCAGCTTGGCTGGAGAGGCCAAGGAGGCCGGCTCGGGCTGGCGGCGTGGATGGGCCGCGGCTGGGGCGCTGGGCCGCCTGGGGCGCAGCCAACCCAGCAGGCGGATCGAGCGGGCGGCTCGGGGCTTCGTCCCGCACGAGCGGGCGTTCCAGGGGCCGCCGACGGCGGCGGTTGCTGCTCCTCCGGCGAGGGTGCTGGCGAGGCGGAGGGACGCCATGGAGGGATGGAACGGAGCCGGGCGAAGGGGATCCGCAGGATCCCGAGCGTATCTGGCCAGCGGCGCAACGTGGAAGGCCGACGCGGCGGGGAAGTCCATGGCGACTCCCATGGTGGCTCGGTCTCCTGGCGAACACATAGGGAGAGAGATGATAGAAGGAGGAGGGAGATAAAGGAAGGCGAGGAAAGAGAGGAGAGGGGGTGCCAGCGGGGAGAGGTAGCCGGGCGCGACTGTTTGTCGCCGGCGGGCGGCCGGAGTTGGCCTTGGCTTGCTCCATGTGGGCAGCGTCTGGCTGAGGAGAGAGAGGAGAGGTATATGGGAGGTGAGCAGCGATCTGGGCCGTTGGATCGGCCGCTCCGACGGTCCAGATCGCAGGTAGGCTAGGTTTTGGGCAAAAATGAAGTAAACTGCGAAAATTGGGCTATTGTGAGGGGGGTGGTCGCAATTGTGGCTTGGGAAACTCTAGAAAGGGGTGGGAGAGTGGTGGTCTTTATATAGCCCAGGTGGCTGGCAGTTTGCAAAAACATCCCCAGTTTTTCTCTCGCGCGCGCGGTGTTTACGTTTCTGACTGCCGGGGGTCCGCAGGACCTCCGATTCGGGTAAAACTTTGAACTGTGCGATCAGCGCGTCGAGCCGGCGGCGTTCACCTCGCGCTGGAACCGTTTCGAGAACACTTTCCGGTGCGCTATAAAAATAACCCGTTTAATTATTAAACGGGGTTTTTCGTTCCGTTGGCTATGACTGGTCTTGCTGGTTTTTACGATGTTGATCGGGTGAAACCCGGTGTCGCAATGGTCGAGTGTCAGGGTGGCAAGGGTCAGTCTCCTTCCGGTACGAGATAAGAGGGGGAAATGTCGGGACCCGGGGTTAGCTTATGCAAGACTCACTACAACACAATCATATGGAGAGCCAAGAACCGTACCCACTTGTCTAAGCAGACATGGCCAGGCACGGAAACGTTCTCAGAAAGCATCGAACGTGAGGGGCATCCCACCAGGCCGGATGATCATCTGAAATGGGTCCTCATCGTCGGCACACAAGTCTAAATGATATGGGTAGTGAACTCCCATACACATAGCCAAGTCGCCTCAACCATACTATCGATTGTATTATAACCCTTACATAGACTTACTCCAGCCCGATCACTTAGTCGGGGTCTAGGGCGGGCTCGATCAAACATCAAAGTGTGCACGAGACAGAGTCTCGAGCAATCGCATCGCGATGCCCCAAGCTGTGCACATCTAAGGGCCACTTGGTGTATAAAAGACCGCCAGCCAGATCACAACTAACGTCTCAAAAACCCATACAAAGACATGCAAGTTATAATCATACACGCAGAACACATGCCTTGTATGAACAGCAGGTATCATTGCAATTCTCTACAAAGTATACATCTTTATTGATAACTCTTACAGAGTGCACACAGAGATCACAAGTTTGTGATCCAACATTACATGAAGCATGCGGAAGCAAAGTAGGTCTGAGTACAGACAAGTTTAACAAATGGCTTAGAGAAGCCTTATCTATAAACAAGCCCTCCACGAGGGAACCAGTCGTCTGACTGGGACTACACTAGCTTGGTCTTGGTCTGAGTCTTCATTCTTCGAGCTTCAGATAGAAGCCACCATCGGGGGTCGGTGGGTTCATCTAAAACATAAAATAAGCAAACGTGAGTACAAAGTCGTACTCAGCAAGACTTACGTAGGAACTATACTACTCATGCACATGTATCAAGGTAAAGGGAGGTGGGGTTTCACTTGCAGAAGTGCCAGCTTTGACTTGGCTAGTCCTGAACTACGAGTACCAGACTTGAGGTAAGAAGCGTACACGAGTCCACTACATCTCTTCAACGAATTACAGCACTATGGTGCCTTCCTCGACTTCCCCACGAGAAAGCACGCCATAGCACTCACACTTATCTTGGTGTGTTTTAGAAGTATCTAGTTCAAGTTGTCTAATAATCAAGCTAAGCTTTCCAAGCAGTCCATAACCGCGGATGCAGGGGTGTACCGCTACACACACGTGTCATCAGTTACCGCCTTTTGCGTGTCACCGTTCAAGAGGTGATAGCGAGGATGCCACCACAACTGTTACCTCATAGCCGATCTAGTCCAAGAAAGCCGCCTACCTGGGTGGGCTACCACTATCGTGAACCCGTCCGGTTTACCGAAGTGGACCCAGATGATGTGTGCGTGGTGCATAAGCCGGTTTCGGGTGAGCCGTTCTCTCACTTAGCAGCCAGGCCACAAACCTACCAGAACTCCGAACTATTGCGACATCTGGACATTGAAAGGGATGAGCTAATAGGTTGAGAGGGGTCAGTGAGCCCAATGTGTGGTTGTACTCTTCATCTTGGATCACCACACAAGAACTCGGACTTAGGGCGGTGTTCAACGAAACAACCCACTGTGTACTCCTACACAGCCTCTCATCGTTCACCTTGTATTAGGGTAGATTCACCAACACCTTTCCACCAACATCAATATGATCACTACCATCCCGACTCACATAACAGTAACATCATTGTATCACTCTAAGCATGCAATAAGGAGTGACATTTGCAGGGGCCACATGATATCAACCAACTCCTACATCTGCTATGATTGTGGTTTCCTTACTACTGTGACAAGATGATAGGTCATGCAAAGGATATGGGTTCAACTATGCGGTAGAAACGTTATCATGATGATCATCCTAAACAATGCATAAGTGAGACATGAGAGGGAAGTGGGATTTTATCGACATGATCAAAGGGGTTTGCTTGCCTTGCTGACGAGGTTTCGATAACGGTGCCTTCAACGAAGGGGTGGCCTCCGATTCCGGTTGCACGTCTATCAGCAACATGACAATCATAGCATCAACATAATGTACAATGCACAATCACACGAATAAGATTGTAATGGTGATGTTAAAGGTACTGATGTGTTGAGCATTCCATTTAAAAGGAGTATATTGCAATGGAATTGCAAATTCAAACTCCATTTGATTTATCGATGAATTGCCAATGCATTTGAATGCATGAATGTTCATTTGAAAAGGTTGATCATGAAGTGATGTTGTATAGTTTAGATAATGTTTCTGGTGTGTGGAAGAATCCAGCTAAATTAAATGTGTTGCAAAGTCATTTGCAAATTCACACCAAATTTGAATTTGAAAAGGATCCATATGCATGTTTGCTACTGTTCACCCATTTTAAAATGGTCAAACATAGAAACAAGTTGCATATTCATAATCCTTGTATTTTTCTGATAATTTTAGACATATTATTTGTCCAAATTGGAGTTAATATGAATTTTCTCTGATTTATTGAAGTTTGGCTATTTTTCTGGAATTTTCTGGATTTTATGTAATTGATTTAATCAATTTAATCGACTTATTGCGCCAGGCTGATGTCACGGTGACGTGGGGGGGGGCTGACAGGTGGGGCCTCTCTGTCAGTGTCTCTATTCATTAAACCGTTTTGAATTTAATTAAACAGAGATTAACAGGGCAGGGGGCCCACTGGTCAGTGGCTTTGGGGTGGATTAGCTCGAGGTTAGGGGGTTCTAATGGCGCCGGCTTGACGCCGGTAGCTCTGCCACGGCGGCGCCCTCGCCGGAACCACGTTCCCGGGCACCATTCACGGCGCCAAGGGTACCAGTAGCTAGCCCGTGATGAGCCGCGTCGAAGGGGCTACTCGTGCGTCGTCGGGGAGGTTGCAGATGACGACAGCTTCGACCTTGGTGGCGACCGGAGCTATGGCTTGGAGTTGCGCTTGCAAAACGGCCACGGGACGAGGCATACGTGTGTGCGTTGGGTTTCTGGGGGCTCCAGGAGCGTCATGGACATGCTAGGGGAGACGGAGGCGCACGGGAGCACGCGTTTGGACACCTACGGCGGCGACAGAGCTTTGCTCCCATGGCGAGGTGCAAACGAGGGCGAAGGAGGAGCCATGGATGGGTGGGGAAGAACAAGTGACTCACCCTGAACACGTCGGTGAAGTAGGTTGGGCCGGGGAAAGAACGACGGCGGCGCAATTGCTCGTGGATCTTCTCGGCGGCTGGAGCAAGTCGATGACGATGGCGTCGGCTTCAGAGGCTCTCGAGCTCAATTGAATAGTGGAAACGACGGAGGAGGGTGCGGCGCATCTCCTGGACAGGATGGTGCAGCTCTAGCTGGCCGATGGCCACGGCTGCGTGCATCGGCGCTCTCCGGCGATCTTCTGTCGTCGAGAAATCCGGCGAGAGCAGGCGAGGAGGTGAGCCGTGATGAAGGGGAAAGGCGCGGAGGCTTCTGGGCGCTAACGTGGCGAGAGGTCAGGGCTTGGGGTGGCCTAGACGCCTCTCCACGTCGAGGTGGCCGTCGGCGTGCCCCCAGCCCTCCACCGAGCTGCTTCGGGGGGAGGGGAGGAAGACGACAGGAGGAGGCCGGGCTGGGCCTGGCTAGGTGGGCTGCGGCGGGGTAAGTTGGGTTTCTTCGTAGATAAGCCTCTTTTCTTATTTCTTTTCTATTTTCTTTTCTAACTTTTGTTTTGTCTTGCAAAAAAATTAGCTAGACATTTTCTAAAATGCTGCAAATTTTTATGTGGCCTCACAATATATTAGGTTAGCCACTTATAAATTTTGAACACTTTTAAAATTCAAATAATTTGAATTTTAAATCAAATAAGGGTTTAAATTTAAATCCATGCTCCGGTTTGAATATTTGAAAAATCCATGAGCATGGGATTGCTACCACATCATTTTATATGTGATCCCACTCATTTATGGGAATTTTCAAAAATACAAAAGGAATTTTTGGAGAAGATTTATTTCTGGCCTTTTGCATTAATTCATCTAGGGGGGGGTTCCTTCTCCCATTTCAATTTCTTTTTAACATTTTATCATGATGCAAAGTTACTTGCTAACCCTAGCACATGCCTAACTTGGGGCTGTGACAACTCGGCCCCACTCAACAGAATCTCGTCCCGAGATTCAGAAGTCTGCGGGAGGAAGGTGGGGTACTCGGTACGGAGACGGTCTTCTCTTTCCCACATAGCTTATCTCTCAGAGTTGTGTGACCACTGAACTTTCAGAAACTTGATCTTCTGACGACGAGTGACATGCTCTGTGGAATCAAGAATACGCACAAGGTACTCTCGATAAGAAAGGTCATCTTAGAGATCAAGCATTTCATGGTCGACTTCGCGGATGGGGTCCTTGAAGCAACGCCTGAGTTGTGACACATGGAATACATCATGTACTCGGGAAATGTGCGGGGGTAGTTCAAGTTGGTAGGCAACTTCTCCACGTTTAGCAAAAATGCGGAAAGGTCCGATGTAACGTGGGGCCAACTTGCCTTTGATACCAAATCGTTGGGTTCCCTTCAGAGGAGTAACCCGAAGGTAAGCCTTCTCATCTAGATTGTAGCTCTCTTGCCTTTGATGACGACCATAGTAGATTTTTTGACGAGACTGGGCTGCTTTCAATTGATCACGAACAATGCGAACTTGCTTTTCTGCTTCCTTGATCATATCCGGTCCAAAGAATTGTCTTTCACCGGTTTCTGACCAGTTTAAAGGTGTTCGACATCGTCATCCATATAGGAGTTCAAAAGGAGCCATGTTCAGACTAGATTGAAAACTATTGTTATAAGCAAATTCGGCGAATGGCAGAGACTTCTCCCAATTATTTCCGAATGAAATAACAAAAGCTCTGAGCAAGTCTTCAAGAATTTGGTTAACCCTTTCGACTTGACCGCTAGACTGAGGATGGAAAGCTGTACTAAAGGAGAGATGAGTTCCCATAGCATTTTGAAATCTTCCCCAAAATCTAGTGGTGAAAAGGCTACCACGATCAGAATTGATTTCCAAAGGAACACCGTGAAGGGATACAATTCTAGAGACGTACAAGTCTGCTAACTGGCTAGCAGTTATAGAATCGCGAACTGGAAGGAAGTGAGCAACTTTGGAAAGCCTATCTATGACAACGAAGATGGCATTGTTTCCTTTCTGGGTTTTCGGAAAGCCGGTGATGAAGTCCATACCGACTTTGTCCCATTTCCACTCGGGAATAGACAAAGGTTGAAGTGTACCAGCAGGTCTTTGGTGTTCTTCCTTAATGCGACGACAAATATCACATTCGGCAACAAATCGAGGAATGTCTCTCTTCATCCTAGTCCACCAAAATCTCTGGCGTAGATCTCGGTACATTTTTGTGCTACCGGGATGAATCGAGAGGGGTGTGTCATGGGCTTCCTTGAGGATGAGTTGCCTTAATTCCCTATAATTAGGTTCTACCAAACGATTTCCACAGAATACCGTTTCCTTGCTATCTGTGGAGAAACATTTAGCAACTCCGCTAGCAATGTTCTCCTTGATCCGGTGAACACCTCGTGCACGCCTTTGGGGCAACTATGATTTGATCCTCAAGAGTTGGTTTCGCCACCAAGGTAGAAAGATAGGCATGAGGAACAATCTCAAGATTAAGCTTGCGAAATTCCTCATGAAGAAGTGGCTGATAATGTTGTAACATGAGGTTGTTAAAATACGACTTACGACTTAGTGCATCAGCCATGACATTGGCTTTGCCTGGGGTGTAAGAAATTCCTACGTCGTAATATTTTATCAACTCAATCCAGCGTCTTTGCCTGAGATTAAGATCTGGCTGGTTGAAAAAGTATTTGAGGCTTTGGTGATCGGAATAGATGTCACAACGATTACCCAGGAGGTAATGTCAGCAAGTTGTTAGGGCATGAACTACGGTAGCGAGTTCAAGGTTATGGGTAGGATAATTCTCTTCATGTGGCTGCAACTGGCGTAAAGCATAAGCTACCACATGTCTATCTTGCAAAAGTATGCATCCTAACCCTTGCCGTGATGCGTCACAATAGATCTCGAAATCCTTTTTGGTGTCTGGAGGTGCAAGTACGGGTGCAGAAGTCAATCTTCTTTTCAGCTCTTGAAAGCTTTCCTCGCACTTGGGAGTCCATAGGAATTTCTTATCTTTCTTGAGGAGTTCAGTTAGAGGCTTTGCAAATTTGGAGAAGTTCTCAACGAAGCGACGTGAATAGCTGGCTAGGCAGAGAAAACTCCTAACTTGCTTAACCGATTCAGGTGGAGTCCAGTCAAGGACGGCTTGAACTCTCTCGGGATTCACAGCAATGCCTTTTGCAGAAATCACGTGGCCTAAGTAGGTCACTTCTGGTAGCCAAAATTCACACTTGGATAATTTAGCATACAGGCGATGCTCTCTAAGTTTCATCAATACCAGCCTTAGATGTTCGGCATGTTCTTCTTCGTTCTTCGAGTAGATGAGAATTTCATCAAGATAAATTACAACAAATTTATCTAGGTACTCCATGAAGATCGAATTCATCATGCGTGAGAAAGTGGCGGGGGCATTGGTTAAACCAAAGGACATGACGGTGTACTCGTAAAGACCATAACGAGTAGTAAAAGCCGTTTTGGGAATGTCCTCATTTCGGATTTTGATTTGATGATAACCAATCTCAAATCCATCTTGGAGAAGACAGAGGATCCTGCAAGTTGATCATAAAGATCATTGATCCTGGGAAGTGGGTACTTGTTCTTTATCGTCGCTAGATTTAGCGGGCGATAGTCTACGCACATCCTTTCTGTTCCATCTTTCTTCGTTACGAACAGAACGGGGCAACCCCATGGCGATGAGCTAGGGCGGATGAGGCCTTTTTACAACAAAGCTTCCAGTTGGGTTTTAAGCTCAGCTAACTCACGTGGGGCCATTTTGTATGGGCGTCTAGAAATTGGTGCGGTTCCTGGCATAAGATCCACTATGAACTCTACACATCTGTCGGGTGGCTAGGTTTAAGGAGTTTGGTTACTGTATGGTTTTCCTGAGGATGACCATGGCTTACTAGGGGCTACAACAGATATGTCAGAGTAACAAAGTACCCCAACACGATAGTTAGTGTGATTCTTCTGGCTAGAAGACATCTAAAGTGGGAGGAAGAACTGCAAATGAACCACTATAGGTTTCTAGAAGAAAACCTACATCAAACACTATTGAACTGTCGGGCATGCCACCTAGAAGTCCTTCAAAATGGACAACCGAAAAGGAGGGAAGGATTTTGCAAAAGCATCAGATTATGAAGAAACCTGGAATGACTCAGACAACATAACGGCTGTAATTGCAAGAAAACAATTTTCTTTCAATGTAGATACAACACTTACATAATACGATGTAAGAAATCAGCATTACAACAATGCTAGGAAACCGGACACAACTTTCCTACGGCTACAAGGAAGCAAACAAAGAGATATTCTAATCAGACAGAGGAGAGCCTAGTCCTATCTTCCCGTAGAATAAGATGAGGGTGACTCAGAACTCAGAACGATGAGGGTAAGGAGAAAAAAGAAGCCTTACGTTGTTCCCTTATATACCTAGAGTAACTATATAACTATAGCAAGCTAGACTCGACTTTGGCCAAGGCTGATAATCCTACAGTCAGTCCTGCTCTGATACCAAGTCTGTCAGGACCCGGGGTTAGCGTACGCAAGACTCGCTACAATACAATCATATGGAGAGTCGAGAACCGTACCCACTTGTCTAAGCAGACAAGGCCAAGCACATAACGTTCTCGGAAAGCATCGTACGCGAGGGGCATCCCATCTAGGCTGGATGATCATCTGAAATGGGTCCTCATCGTCCAGACACAAGTCTAAATGATATGGGTAGTGAACTCCCATACTCATAGACAAGTCACCTCAACCATACTATCGATTGTATTATAACCCTTACATAGACTTACTCCAGCCCGATCACTTAGTCGGGGTCTAGGGCGGGCTCGATCATACATCAAAGTGTGCACGAGACAGAGTCTTGAGCAATCGCATCGCGATGCCCCAAGCTGCGCACATCTAAGGGCCACTTGGTGTATAAAAGACCGCCAGCCAGATCACAACTAAGGTCTCGAAAACACATACAAAGACATGCATGCTATAATCATACACGCAGCACACATGCCTTGTATGAACAACAGGTATCATTGTAATTCTCTACAAAGTATACATCTGTCGGGACCCGGGGTTAGCGTATGTAATTCCGATGACAATGCAATCACATGGAGAGCCGAGAGCCGTACCCACTTGTCTAAGCAGACAAGGCCAAGCACAGATCACTCTCGGTAAGCATCGAACGTGAGGGGCATCCCATCCAGGCCGGATGATCAACTGAGATGGGTCCTCAACGTTCGCTCACAAGTCTAATGCTTATGGGTGGTGAATCCCATACTCATAGACAAGTCGCCTCAACCATGTTATCGATTGAATCATAACCCTTACATAGACTTACTCCAGCCCGATCACTTAGTCGGGATCTCGGGCGGGCTCAATCATACAACAAGGTGTGCCACGTGACAGAGTCACGAGCAATCACATCGCGATGCCCCAAGCTGCGCACATCTAAGGGCCACTTGGTGTATAAAAGACCGCCGGCAAGAACACAACTAAGCTATCGAACCCCACACTAAGACATGCATGTTATAATCATACACGCAGCATACATGTCCAGTGTAAACAGGAGGTAATCACAACATGAACTCTACAAACTCATAGTCTTTATAACTTCTTTCTAAACTGAGCAGACATAGTAGTTGTATTACAAGCAGAGATCACATGTCTGTGATCCAACATTACATGAAACATCAACGGAAGCAAATTATGTCTTAGTAAAGACAAGTTTAACAAATGGCTTAAGAAGCCTGAAAGAAAAGTACAACGACCCTCCAGAGGGCACAGACTGCTGCCTGGGAATATACGACATTGGTCCACGTCGAGCTCGAGGTAGAGGCCACCATTAGGGTCAGTGGTCTCGTCTCTAAAACATAGAATAAGCAAACGTGAGTACAAAGTCGTACTCAGCAAGACTTACATAGGAACTACACTACATATGCACATGTATCAAGGCAAAGGGGGGTGGGGTTTCACTTGCAGAAGTGCCAGCTTTGACTTGGCTAGTCCTGAACTACGAGTACCAGAGAGAGGTAAGAACGTACACGAGTCCAAGTAACAGTCTCCAACCAATACTCCACTATGGTTCCTTCCTCGACTTCCCCACGAGGAAGCACGCCATAGCACTTACACTTATCTTGGTGTGTTTTAGAAGTATCCAGTTCAAGTTATCTATGATCAAGTAAAGCTCTCCAAGTAGTCCATAACCGCGGACACGGCTATTCGAATAGTTCATTAACCCTGCAGGGGTGTACTGCTACACACACGCCTCATCAGTTACCGCCTGGGGATGGACCCTTCAAGTGAGTACTGGCGAGGATGCTGCCACGACACTTCCCTCACGGCACCATCTCTAGTCCTAGGGAGTCGCCTATTTGAGTTGGGACCACAATCGGAATCCGGCCGATTGTTCCGATGCGGACTCAAACGTTGTGTGACCGCCATCAAGCTCAACTCGATCATGATCACTTGATTCAACGTGCCCACAACCTACGCCAACCACTTACCTTGGTTCCACCTGCTTGAGATCGTTAAAGGGCGAACTACTTGCGACTCCTGGACTGGTCCGGGGTGAGGTACTAGGCCGAGAGGGGTCAGTGAGCCCAATGTGTGGTCGTACTCTTTGTCTTGGATAACAACACAAGAACTCGGGCTTAAGGAAGTGCTCAACGAGACAACCCACTGTGTACTCCTACACAGCCTCTCATCGTTCACCTTTGTTTAGTGTAGATTCACCAACACGTTACCACCATCATTCACATGATCACTACCATCCCGACTCACATCAAAGTAGCCTCAGGTAACAACTCTAAGCATGCAATAAGCTGTAACAGTTGCAGGGGCCACATGATATCAACCAACTCCTACATCTGCTAGGATTGTGGTTTGCTTACTACTGTGACAAAATGATAGGTCATGCTAAGGAATGGGTTCAACTAGCGGTAGAACGTATCATGGTGACATCCTAAACATGCATTTGCGAGAATGAGAGGGAACTGGGATTTTATCGACATGATCAAAGAGAGGGTGCTTGCCTTGCTGACGATCACGAGGTATCACTCTTCTGACGTGAGGTTGAACTCGTCTCCGAGATCAACTCTACCGAGAAGATGCAATCACCGAAGCCTGGAAGTAAAGCACAATCAAGATAATACAATGCACATTCAATATGCAAAACATAGCATGGTAGTGTGCTGGTGTGACCTATGTTTGAATTGCCACATTTTAATTGAAGTTGATTTGAAAAGGAAATTCAAATTCAAACTCCAAATGTATTCAAATTTGGTCAACTTGCATTTGCTAAAGTTTGTTCATTTTAAACCAAAAGATCATATGTGTGAAATGCTTCTGAAGTACAAGTGATGTGTGGTGCATTTCAATGGTTGAAGTTGGAATAGGTTTTGAATTGAATTTCAAATAATTCCAATTAAATCAAATAGCAAAAGCTACTGATCCCTTTTTAAGATCGACTCCAACATAGCTGAAAGTTTGAAATTTGGATAGAGGATTTTCTCCTGATCATTTTTCATATATTATATGTTAAATTTGGAGTTAAAATGAATTTTCTATGATTTTTCAAAGTTTCAGCCAATTTATGGAATTTACTGAATTAAACAATTTGATTTAATCTTTACTGCGTCATCACTAGGTCATGCTGACGCCAGGTTTGACCAGTCAACTGACAGGGCGGCCCCACCTGTCAGCCTCACTGGGGTTAACTAAAACTGTGTAATTTTAACCCGGATTAGTTAAGGGGCTGGGCCCACTGTCAGCGAGAGAGAGAGAGAGATTAGGGGGGGCTTAAGGCCTAATGGCCGGGGTGGGATTTCGGCCACGGGGAAGGGGGCTGGGGGCACGGGCAGGCTGCTCGCGATGCTGCACGTCGTCTGGACTAGGAGGGGTTCGAGGGGGAGGCTCCAGGCCATGGCTACGTTGACGGGGGTCGGCGGCTACCCACTGTCTCGACGGAGACGGCGAAGCACGGCTCGAGAAGAAGAACGGGGAGGGGGGGTTCGCTCCAGCAGCTCACCGGGAGCACGATGAAGGGGGACGGCGAGCTGGGGAGGTCCTGGAGGCGGAGGAATTCCTCGTCGGAGCTCGTGGTTGCCGGCGGCTACTCGATGAAGGGGACGTCGCCTCCGCTGGTGCTGAGCTCGAATCGATGGCGCGGCTCGATCTTGTGATCACCAGGGAACCTCGTAGACAGGTTGGCTCGCCGGGAGGAGCTCGGTGGCCACGCGCAGGCACGGCGGCGCTCCGGCTGGGGCTCGGTTCGCGCGAGATTCGCCGATGGAGAGAGAGAAGAAGGCCAGCGTGAGGGGGGGAAAGGAACTGGGAGCTTCCCAGGCGTCTCTAGCGCGAAGGATAGAGGGGGGGAGGAGCAGGAGGTGGCGAGGCGGCCGGTGCATGCTCGCCACCGAGCAGCATCGGGGCCAGGGGAGGAAGGCGACAGGGGAGGTCCCCCTGGTGGGCTGGGCCGGCTAGGCTGGAAGGCCAGGTGGGCTTCGCCCGTGGGCGGGGGGAAAGTCTTCTCTGTGTTTTCTTATTTTTCTTTTCTGTTATTTGTTTTGCCCATTTAAAAAATAGCTAGGGCATTTATAAAAATCCCCAAACATTTTTATAAAACCTAGGTGACTATATAGAAGCAACCCCAAGTTTTGGGAATTTTTGAAATTCAAACTATTTGAATTTCAATTCAAATAGGCAATTGATTTAATTTCCAAGCCACTATTTGGATTATTGAAAAATCTATGAGCATGGGATTAATCCCAAATCATTTTTAAAATGATCACACTCATTTTTGGGATTTTTCAATATATCCAAAAGAATTTTGGAAAAAGATTTATTTCTGGCCTTTTTATTTAATTCATTTAGGGCTTTTCTTTTCCCCAATTCCTTTTCTTTTGCAATTTTTTTCAAGATGCTAAAATGCAAGCTAGGTTAAACACAAACCTACTTTGGGGTTCTGACAACTGGCCCCCACTCAAAAGAATCTCGTCCCGAGATTCAGAAGTTGTCGGGAGGAAGGTGGGGTGCTCAGCTCGTAGACGATCCTCTCGTTCCCAGGTGGCTTCTTTCTCTGAATGATGTGACCACTGTACTTTGAGGAACCTGATCTTCCGACGTCTGGTGCTACGCTCGGCTTCATCAAGAATACGAACCGGGTACTCTCGATATGAAAGGTTATCTTGGAGATCAAGCGTTTCGTGGTCTACTTCGCGGATGGGGTCCTTGAAGCAACGCCTGAGTTGAGAGACGTGGAAGACATCATAAACCTGGGAGAGGTGAGGGGGTAGTTCCAATTGGTAGGCAACTTCTCCACGTTTAGCGAGAATGCGAAAGGGACCGATATAACGTGGGGCCAACTTGCCTTTGATACCGAAGCGATGGGTACCCTTCAGAGGAGTAACCCGAAGGTAAGCCTTCTCATCCAGATTATAGCTTTCTTCCCTATGATGACGATCATAATAGCTTTTCTGACGAGACTGGGCTGCTTTCAATTTCTCACGAACAATGCGAACCTGCTCTTCTGCATCCTGAATCAAATCCGGTCCAAAGTATTGTCTTTCACCGGTTTCTGACCAGTTTAGGGGTGTTTGACATTTCCGTCCATAGAGAAATTCAAAAGGAGCCATGCCCAAACTAGATTGGAAACTATTGTTATACGCAAATTCGGCAAAAGGAAGAGAATTCTCCCATTTCTTTCCAAAAGAGATAACACAAGCTCTGAGCATGTCTTCGAGAATTTGATTGACCCTTTCTACTTGACCACTGGACTGCGGGTGATAAGCGGTGCTAAAGGAGAGGTGGGTTCCCATAGCATTCTGGAAACTTTCCCAAAATCGAGAAGTGAAAAGACTACCATGGTCTGAATTGATTTCCAAAGGAACGCCGTGAAGTGACACGATTCGGGAGACATACAAGTCTGCTAACTGGCTAGCAGTTATAGACTCTCGAACTGAAAGGAAGTGAGCAACTTTTGAAAGTCGATCAATGACAACGAAGATGGCATCATTTCCTTTCTGGGTTTTTCGAAAGCCAGTGATGATGTCTTGTAACGCCCTCAGATCTTGTAACAGTAATCACTGTTGGTGAAACAGTAATCACCTTGTTTTAATTAGATTACTATGTTTGAACATCGCCTTGATCATCTTTGAATTCCTAAGTCAGTTTCAAATGCTCCTTTGATTGAAATTAAAACCAATGTGCCATCTATACCTTGATCATCATGGTTCGGATGAAAATCCAGAATTCCTTTTTCTTAATATTAAATACAATGGGCAAAATAAACCTTGTCCAAAAATCTCGCAACCACTTTTATAAATTGGATAATAATTTGTAGTTCATGGGATTATGTGCTTGGAAAATTATTGGACCCCCAAAATAATTCAAACAATAAAAACCAAAGCCTAGATGGTCCAATTTGGTAGTTTAATATTTAAATAAAATACTAAATGAGTTTATTATAACCCAAAACATTTTGTGGCTCTAATACCAAGTGTAGCACTAATATATAAAACATTAGTACATTTTATAACAAGGTTTAAGCAATTAAAATAAATCCAAAAGATAAAATACAGAAAAACAAAAGGGAAAAATAAAAACAAAAACGACCTAGCTAAACCTAACCCGTGGGCGAAGCCCACCCTTCCCCCCTGGGCCGGCCCCAGCCAGCCCACCCCTACGCTAGAAGGTGGCCGAACCCCCCACGGGGTCAACTCCCCTCGTCTCCTTCCTCTCTCCCCGACAGAATCCCCCACCCCCCCTCGATCCGATCTGGGCGCCCCTCCCCTCCAAGTCCCCTCCCCCCCACGCCGCCAGCCCGGCGACCTCCGGCGTCCCGGCCCCCTTCACGACCCGCCCCTCCGCCCCGGCCTCCTCCGTTCCTCCCCAGCAGCAGAACCGTCCGCGACGAACCCCTCCATCCTCTGTGAGCTTCAGGCCATGGCCATGGCCATGCGCCCCCTCCCCTCTTCCCCCCATTCTTCCCCGGCCACACCCCCCCGCTGCTGTTGGCCGCGAGCCACAGCCCCACCGTGGCCTTGTTTCCCCGCCCAAGCCGCCATGGACGGGAGCTCATCCTCCCGTTCCACCGCTCACCGCGGCCCGCTGTTGCTCTGTTGAGCGCGCCGCCGGGGGAGCCTGCTGTTGCAGCTGCACGTGCGCCCGCCTGGCCTCCCCCTGCGCCCAGGCCTCCCCCACCTCCCTCGCCGGCACGGCCTAGCGCTGCCGTGCCTCGGCTCGTCGCCGTCGGGCAGGCGTGCGGTTTAGCCATGGGCTAATTCCCCCCCCCTCACACTGACAAAGGGCCCCACCCCCTAATGATCCCTCTTGTTTAATTATCTAGTGGAAATATTAGTGTGCCTATGACATGTGGGTCCAACCACTTAAATAACCCTTTAATATAGTTAACAGTAAAGTTTAACTCTGTCTCACTGAATACTGGGTCCCACTAGCTTAATTAAATTATAAATGAAATAGAAATTGTAATAGTCAATGACATGTGGGCCCAGTAGATATTTCAAATAATAAAATGATTATTTCTAATTGTCTCACTCACATGAGGGACCCCATGTAAGTTTGACCAGTCAACCCTGTTATGGATAATGTTCTGTTTAATAAATAAAAGAAATGCAAAAATGATTATAAATTGATTTAAAAGTGATTTAAACTTTGAAAATTCGTATAAAATAATCCGTATATCGGATCGAAAAACTTTATACATCAAAATTGATCAGAAAAATATAACGAGTACGAATACGCTATCCGTATGTCTATTACACCCCCATAACACAACGAACATCGAACCGTCCCCCTCCGGACCGTTTGTCCGATAAATTGTCCGGTACTGTTAAAGTACCCGGATGAATTTACTCCGAACACGAAAGTTGTCCGGAATGGTTCAACTAACACGGATACACCCCCTTCTGTTTGTGGATGTCCCCGACACCTCCGGCTTGATCCTTCCCCCTCCGGACACCCTGTCCGGTAATCACCCGAAGCCGGTAGTTCATCCCCGGATGAATTCCCGCTCCGAGAAACGTGCATTGCACTGCGTTAGAACCCCGTAAACATTTCGTATGTCATGTCATGCATATGTTTGTATATTATTGCTGTGTATTTACTGTTTCCTCCCCCCTTAATCTCCGGTAGACCCTGCTGCTACCGCCGACTACACTGCTGCCGGGTACGACTACTTCGTCGACGACCCTACCCCGACCGTCGAGCTTCCAGGAAAGAAGAGCCATTCTCTTCCCCAGATATCTCCTATCTTTCCGTACTTTTCTTGCACTAGGCATTGTTACTGCTGCTGCTACGTTGCTTACCTATTCAATTGCATAACCTGTCATTGTCGCCCCTTGATGTGCCTTCCTTTATCCTATGCTGCCTATTATTATTATTATGCATTATTCAGAAGTGAGCCCTGCGCATTGTTAGTTAGGATTAGATAGAGGGCCCCGATCACTCAGGGGAGTGAACGCGGATACGATAATTATAAACTTCAAAGGTACGGTACATGCAGACACCGTCTAAGGCCCCTATCTGGGTTATGCCTAGTCACCTCAAGTGTGAGCTGTCAAGGAGTAATCCTTGTACTCCACTCGAGGCTGACTTTGTCTTACCGCCATAGGGTCTTGAAAACGGTTGTCCTTCAGGTAAGAAGTCAGGCGACCCAACGGTACCCGCGAGAGGTATTGCGACGGGACGACAGGGAGGGTACGACCAGTGTACCGGTGTGCTTGGCCCCTGATCGTTGGCCGCGAGAGTTACCAAACCACGGAAGTCGAGCTCCTCCAGGGGCACACGGGAGAAAAGGTAAGGAGAAGGTTCACCTTGTTGGTAACCGCAGAGACTTGGTGGGACGACAGGGTAGGCATCGATGTACGGGTGGTCCTGACTGCTGTCGTTGTCTGCGGGTCAGTTAAGTCGAGGCAACGATCACGGTTGTCCCGCAAATTAATAAAATACTAAATGGTTCGGCGGATGACTTGAGTAGCCTTTTGGCTTGTACGCGCTGCCTACACGTGGGATAATGAGTGTGGGCTCCTCTGCTTCATGGTGTCGTCCGAGGACTCTTCAGACGTCAGCAGTACCGCGGGCTGATTGCCGGGAAGTGCGCTGTCTTCTTTGCTCGAGCTGTGTTGTTTTTGTTACGGCTTCCCAGCCACCCACGCACCGTGGAGGAGTACGTCAGGGTTGGGGTCCAAGGCCCTGAGTACTTAGGATTTAGACCGGCGGATGGCCTCTCTGTTGAGTTTGAAAGATGGGCTGTGGAGTGTCGGATTGCCTCGGTGGAGCGTTCCCTAACAAGGTGCCCGCCACCCAGGAGATCCGTGCGTTGTAGTGTAACACAAGTGCACCCCTGCAGGGAAGATTAATCTATTCGAATAGCCGTGTCCACGGTAACAGGACGCTTTATGCTGAAGCTGGATCTTACCACTACCAACTATTATTATTAAACTGTATGGTTCCGGGTTTTCTTCCTCGCGGGGATGTCGAGGAGGTGAACTCGGAGGCATTGTTAATTATTACAACTTATTATTATACAATGCTGCAGCAACTTCTGCTGCATTGTTACTTTATGCTTTATATAAACTGTTGGCTGATTCTTACCTCATGCTGCAAGACATCGTCGGAAGTTGCTAGTCTTCATTAGGCCTAGCTTCTTACCCTTATTCTGATTTCTATCTTGCAGTCCACTATATATACATCCTCCCCTTTCCATTGATACAATGCATAATGCTTAGTAGCGGACGTAAGACTCGCGGGTATGCTAGATACTCACCTTTGCTTTATTTCCCCTTTTCCTCTTTGCCTGATCGGCCGCTGCAGCCGACGTTGGAGCCCAGGAGCAGGAGAACCCCGGAGGCGACTACTACGACGTCGACTTCCCCGTTGACCAGGAGTAGTTCGGTGGATCCCAGGCAGGAGGCCTCGCCTTTTCGATCTGTATCTCTGTTGTGATTTGTGCTAGCCTTCTTAAGGCAAAACTTGACTAACTATGTCTGTACTCAGATATTATGGTTTGTATAACTTATGTATTCGGATCCTCGTGATCCCTGGTATTGTAACATATTGGTTTATCCTTTTGAGTTTAGTGTTGTGTTGTGATATTCTCACCGTGGCACCCTAATCTCAGCCGTGTACTCTGCGTGTATGATTACTGTACACGGATTGATTTTAGGGGCGTCACAAGTCCATACTGACTTTATCCCACTTCCACTCGGGGATAGGCAAAGGTCTAAGAGTACCAGCAGGTCTTTGATGTTCTGCCTTAACGCGACGACAAACATCACATTCAGCAATGAACTGAGCAATTTCTCTCTTCATCCTAGTCCACCAAAATCTCTAGCGTAGATCTCGGTACATTTTTGTGCTACCAGGATGAATGGAGAGGGGTGTGTCATGGGCTTCTTTGAGGATGAGTTGCCTTAGTTCCCTATTCTTAGGTACTACCAAACGATTTTCAAAGAATACCGTTCCTTTACTATCTGTGGAGAAACATTTAGCAACTCCGCTAGCAATGTTCTCCTTGATCCGGCGTACACCTCGTGCACGCCTTTGGGCAACTATGATTTTATCCTCAAGGGTTGGTTTCGCCACCAAGTTGAATAGAGATCCACGAGGAACAATCTCGAGGTTGAGCTTTCGAAATTCCTCATGAAGAAGTGGTTGATACTGTTGTAACATGAGGTTGTTACAATACGACTTACGACTTAGTGCATCAGCCATGACATTGGCTTTGCCTGGGGTGTAAGAAATTCCTAAGTCATAATCTTTTATCAACTCAATCCAGCGTCTTTGCCTGAGATTAAGATCTGGCTGGGTGAATATGTATTTGAGGCTTTTGTGGTCGGAATAGATCTCGCAACGATTACCAAGGAGGTAATGTCGCCAAGTTGTTAGGGCATGAACTACGGCAGCGAGTTCAAGATCATGGGTAGGATAATTCTCTTCATGTGGCCGCAATTGGCGTGAAGCATAAGCTACCACATGCCGATCTTGCAGAAGTATGCATCCTAACCCTTGCTGTGAGGCATCACAATAGATCTCGAAATCCTTTTTGGTGTCAGGAGGCGCAAGTACGGGTGCAGAAGTCAATCTTCTTTTTAGCTCTTGAAAGCTTTCCTCGCACTGTGGAGTCCATTCGAATTTCTTCTCTTTCTTGAGGAGTTCAGTTAGAGGCTTTGCAACTTTAGAAAAGTTCTCGACGAAGCGACGACAATAGCTGGCTAGGCCAAGAAAACTCCTAACTTGCTTAACCGATTCAGGTGGAGTCCAGTCAAGGACGGCCTGAACTCTCTCGAGATTGACAGCAATGCCTTTTGCAGAAATCACGTGGCCTAAGTAGGTCACTTCTGGTAGCCAAAATTCACACTTGGAGAATTTAGCATACAGGCGATGCTCTCTAAGTTTCATCAATACCAACCTGAGATGTTCTGCGTGATCTTCTTCGTTCTTCGAGTAGATGAGAATGTCATCAAGATAAACTACAACAAATTTATCTAGGTACTCCATGAAGATCGAATTCATCAAGCGCGAGAACGTGGCGGGGGCATTGGTTAAACCGAAGGACATAACGGTGTACTCGTAAAGACCATAACGAGTAGTAAAAGCCGTTTTGGGAATGTCCTCGTTTCTGATTTTGATTTGATGATAGCCTAATCTCAAATCCATCTTGGAGAAGACAGAGGATCCTGCAAGTTGATCATAAAGATCATTGATCCTGGGCAGTGGGTACTTGTTCTTTATCGTCGCTAGATTTAGTGGGCGATAGTCTACGCACATCCTTTCTGTTCCATCTTTCTTCGTTACGAACAGAACGGGGCAACCCCATGGCGATGAGCTAGGGCGGATGAAACCTTTTGCCAACGAAGCTTCAAGTTGGATTTTGAGCTCAGCTAACTCACGTGGGGCCATTCTATATGGGCGTCTGGATATTGGGGCGGTTCCTGGGATAAGATCTACCACAAACTCTACAGATCTGTCAGGTGGTATCCCTGGCAGCTCTTCTGGAAAGACATCCGGGAAGTCACGAACCACCGGAATATCTTCAAGGTCTGGAAGAGGAAGCACATTCAAAGAATGCAGCTGGGTTTTAGAGCTTGGTGTGGTGTACTTGATTGTCTGGCCTGATGGATGGGTTAGTTTCACTGACTTGGCTTTACAATCAAGGACAACACTCTGTCTTGATAACCAATCCATTCCTAGGATGACATCAATGTCTGAAGATTTGAGGGCTATAAGTGAGGCAAGGAATACTAAACCCTCAATTGCAATTTCATTCTCATGACTCACCATGCTGGTGTGCCATCTGGATCCAGGGGCTTGCACAACTAAGGGTGTGGATAACATCGAAAAAGAGATATCATGTGACAGTGCAAAGTCTTGGGATATGAATGACTGAGATGCTCCTGGGTCAAACAGAACCGAAGCTGGGGTGGAATTGATAGGAAGGGTTCCGAGTACAACATCGGTTGACTTGTGGGAATCTAGAATGGATACATGATTCACGTAACCATATTCATAGGCAGGAGGCTTGACCTTGGAAGTCTTGGGTGGTGGCTTACCACGACGAAAGGCTTGCTTTGGTTTAGGTGTGGTGGCTACATGATTTTGAGGACACTCTCGAACATTGTGGCCTGATTGTCCACACTGGAAACAAACACCACGTGGAATGAAAGGAATTTGAGCACTTGATTGTCCAACAAAATTCCAAGGAGGAAGATTGGGTTGAGGTGGACGACATATGGTGATTGGGGGTCTAGAAGCACTTACAGCATGACTGACGTCACTGAAGGGAATCCATACACATCGTTTTCGAGAAACTGGGCCAGAAGATTGGGCAAACTCACGATCACGCTTGCGAGACTCTTCATACAACTCATTTCCATACTCGGCCTTGAAGGATTTGTCGACCAAGTCCCTGAAGTTGACGAACTCGTGAAGGTTCAGGGCATGACGAAGAACGGGGCTAAGTCCCTTGCGGAACCTTGCTTGTTTCTTGGCATCGGTGGATACTTCTTCTTGTGCATAACGTGCTAGACGAGTGAACTCAGTCCGATACTCATGAACAGTCATCTTTCCTTGGGTCAGATTGCAAAATTCTTCTCTCTTGCGCTCTATCAGCTGAGCTGGAATGTGATATCCACAGAAGTCATCACAGAACTCTTGCCAAGTCACCATGTGACCAACTGGTTGCATTACCATGAAGTTTTCCCACCATTGAAGAGCAGCACCTTCCAGAAAGTATGCCGCGAATAGCACACGATCACTTGGAGCAACATGGGCTGTCTCAAGCTTACGCTCGAGGGAACGAAGCCAATCATCGGCATCAAGGGGCTCGGAAGGACATCGGAAAACTGGCGGGTTGAGGAGAATGAAGTCCTGGATGGTAACAACACTATGATGCTGACGAGAAGTGTTTTTCTCAATACGCTCGAGAAGACGTGTCTGATCACGACGATTCTGCTCAGCCTCCAACATGATTTCTTCCGTTGAGGTTGGTGGTGGAGGTTCTTCATCGTCCACGTAACTAGAACTGGGATCAACACGTTGATTTGCACCTGACATTCTGTGTGATAAGAATCAACAATCAGAATAGGATTTAGGACACAATTCTATGCTAAGATAGAAGACTATAATGCAATAGCATCAAAGCCACAAACGGACAGCATAACGGCTGCACCGGGATGGAAATTGAGACAACCTACAGGATAACGGACATCACTTCCACAGAAACACTATGGAATGATGGCTCGGAAAGACCACAACACTCCTACATCTACAAAGAAGCAATCAACGAGATGTCCTAGTAAAGACATAGATGAGCCTAGTCCTATCTTCCCGTAGAATAAGATGAGGTTGACTCGGAACTCAGATCGATGAGGGTAAGGAGAAAAAAGAAGTCTTACGTTGTTCCCTTATACCCAAAGTAACTATATAACTATAGAATGCTAGACTCGACATCGGCCAATGGGTTGATAATCCTACAGGCAGTCCTGCTCTGATACCATGTCTATCGGGACTCGGGGTTAGCGTATGTAATTCCGGTCACAATGCAATCACATGGAGAGCCGAGAGCCATACCCACTTGTCTAAGCAGACAAGGCCAAGCACAGATCACTCTCGGTAAGCATCGAACGTGAGGGGCATCCCATCCAGGCCGGATGATCAACTGAGATGGGTCCTCAACGTCCGCTCACAAGTCTAATGCTTATGGGTGGTGAATCCCATACTCATAGACAAGTCGCCTCAACCATGTTATCGATTGAATCATAACCCTTACATAGACTTACTCCAGCCCGATCACTTAGTCGGGATCTCGGGCGGGCTCAATCATACAACAAAGTGTGCCACGTGACAGAGTCACGAGCAATCGCATCGCGATGCCCCAAGATGCGCACATCTAAGGGCTACTTGGTGTATAAAAGACCGCCGGCAAGAACACAACTAAGCTATCGAACCCCACACTAAGACATGCATGTTATAATCATACACGCAGCATACATGTCCAGTGTAAACAGCAGGTAATCACAACATGAACTCTACAAACTCATAGTCTTTATAACTTCTGCTAAACAGAGCAGACATAGTAGTTGTATTAGAAGCAGAGATCACATGTCTGTGATCCAACATTACATCAAACATCAACGGAAGCAAATTATGTCTTAGTAAAGACAAGTTTAACAAATGGCTTAAGAAGCCTGAAAGAAAAGTACAACAACCCTCCAGAGGGCAGAGGCTGCTGCCTGGAACTATACGACATTGGTCCACGTCGAGCTCGAGGTAGAGGCCACCATCAGGGTCAGTGGTCTCGTCTCTAAAACATAGAATAAGAAAACGTGAGTACAAAGTCGTACTCAGCAAGACTTACATAGGAACTATACTACATATGCACATGTATAGGGGCAAAGGGAGGTGGGGTTTCACTTGCAGAAGTGCCAGCTTTGACTTGGCTAGTCCTGAACTACGAGTACCAGAGAGAGGTAAGAACGTACACGAGTCCAAGTAACAATCTCCAACCAATACTCCACTATGGTGCCTTCCTCGACTTCCCCACGAGGAAGCACGCCATAGCACTCACACTTATCTTGGTGTGTTTTAGAAGTATCCAGTTCAAGTTATCTATGATCAAGTAAAGGTCTCCAAGTAGTCCATAACCGCGGACACGGCTATTCGAATAGTTCATTAACCCTGCAGGGGTGTACTGATACACACACGCCTCATCATTTACCGCCTGGGATGGACCCTTCAAGTGAGTACCGGCGAGGATGCTGCCACGACACTTCACTCACGGCACCATCTCTAGTCCTAGGGAGTCGCCTATTTGAGTTGGGACCACAATCGGAATCCGGCCGATTGTTCCGATGCGGACTCAAACGTTGTGTGACCGCCATCAAGCTCAACTCGATCATGATCACTTGATTCAACGTGCCCACAACCTACGCCAACCACTTACCTTGGTTCCACCTGCTTGAGATCGTTAAAGGGCGAACTACTTGCGACTCCTGGACTGGTCCGGGGTGAGGTACTAGGCCGAGAGGGGTCAGTGAGCCCAATGTGTGGTCGTACTCTTTGTCTTGGATAACAACACAAGAACTCGGGCTTAAGGAAGTGCTCAACGAGACAACCCACTGTGTACTCCTACACAGCCTCTCATCGTTCACCTTTGTTTAGGGTAGATTCACCAACACGTTACCACCATCATTCACATGATCACTACCATCCCGACTCACATCAAAGTAGCCTCAGGTAACAACTCTAAGCATGCAATAAGCTGTAACAGTTGCAGGGGCCACATGATATCAACCAACTCCTACATCTGCTAGGATTGTGGTTTGCTTACTACTGTGACAAAATGATAGGTCATGCAAAGGAATGGGTTCAACTAACGGTAGAACGTATCATGGTGACATCCTAAACATGCATTTGCGAGAATGAGAGGGAACTGGGATTTTATCGACATGATCAAAGAGAGGGTGCTTGCCTTGCTGACGATCACGAGGTATCACTCTTCTGACGTGAGGTTGAACTCGTCTCCGAGATCAACTCTACCGAGAAGATGCAATCACCGAAGCCTGGAAGTAAAGCACAATCAAGATAATACAATGCACATTCAATATGCAAAACATAGCATGGTAGTGTGCTGATGTGACCTATGTTTGAATTGCCACATTTTAATTGAAGTTGATTTGAAAAGGAAATTCAAATTCAGACTCCAAATGTATTCAAATTTGGTCAACTTGCATTTGCTAAAGTTTGTTCATTTTAAACCAAAAGATCATATGTGTGAAATGCTTCTGAAGTACAAGTGATGTGTGGTGCATTTCAATGGTTGAAGTTGGAATAGTTTTTGAATTGAATTTAAAATAATTCCAATTAAATCAAATAGCAAAAGCTACTGATCCCTTTTTAAGATCAACTCCAACATAGCTGAAAGTTGGAAATTTGGATAGAGGATTTTCTCCTGATCATTTTTCAAAGTTTCAGCCAATTTCTGGAATTTACTGAATTAAAAAATTTGATTTAATCTTTACTGCGTCATCACTAGGTCATGCTGACGCCAGGTTTGACCAGTCAACTTACAGGGCGGCCCCACCTGTCAGCCTCACTGGGGTTAACTAAAACTGTTTAATTTTAACCCGGATTAGTTAAGGGGCTGGGCCCACTGTCAGCGAGAGAGAGAGAGATTAGGGGGGCTTAAGGCCTAATGGCCGGCGGTTAGACGCCGGTGGTCCTGCCACGGCAGCGCTCTCGCCGGGGTGGGATTTCGGCCACGGGGAAGGGGGCTGGGGGCACGGGCAGGCTGCTCGCGACGCTGCGCGTCGTCTGGACTAGGAGGGGTTCGAGGGTTGAGGCTCCAGGCCATGGGTACGTCGACGGGGGGCGGCGGCTGCCCATTGTCTCGACGGAGACGGCGAAGCACGGCTCGAGAAGAAGAACGGGGAGGGGGGGGGGTTCGCTCCAGCAGCTCACCTGGAGCACGATGAAGGGGGACGGCGGGCTGGGGAGTTCCTGGAGGCGGAGGAATTACTCGTCGGAGCTCGCGGTTTCCGGCGGCTACTCGATGAAGGGGACGTCGCCACCGTTGGTGCTGAGCTCGAATCGATGGCGCGGCTCGATCTTGTGATCACCAGGGAACCTCGTAGACAGGTTGGCTCACCGGGAGGAGCTCGGTGGCCACGCGGGGGCACGGCGGCGCTCCGGCTGGGGCTCGGTTCGCGCGAGATTCGCCGAGGGAGAGAGAAGAAGGCCAGCGCGAGGGGGGGGGAAAGGAACTGGGAGCTTCCCAGGCGTCTCCAGCGCGAAGGAGAGAAGGGGGAGGAGCAGGAGGTGGCGAGGCGGCGGGTGCATGCTCGCCACCGAGCAGCATCGGGGCCAGGGGAGGAAGACGACAGGGGAGGTCCCCCTGGTGGGCTGGGCCGGCTAGGATGGAAGGCCAGGTGGGCTTCGCCCGTGGGCGAGGGGTAAGTCTTCTCTGTGTTTTCTTATTTTTCTTTTCTGTTATTGGTTTTGCCCATTTAAAAAAATAGCTAGGGCATTCATAAAAATCCCCAAACATTTTTATAAAACCTAGGTGACTATATAGAAGTCAACCCCAAGTTTTGGGAATTTTTGAAATTCAAACTATTTGAATTTCAATTCAAATAGGCAATTGATTTAATTTCCAAGCCACTATTTGGATTATTGAAAAATCTATGAGCATGGGATTAATCCCAAATCATTTTTAAAATGATCACACTCATTTTTGGGATTTTTCAATATATCCAAAAGAATTTTGGAAAAAGATTTATTTCTGGCCTTTTTATTTAATTCATTTCAGGATTTTATTTTCCCCAATTCCTTTTCTTTTGCAATTTTTTTCAAGATGCTAAAATGCAAGCTAGGTTAAACACAAACCTACTTTGGGGTTCTGACAACATCTTTATTGATAACTCTTACAGAGTGCACACAGAGATCACAAGTTTGTGATCCAACATTACATCAAGCATGCGGAAGCAAAGTAGGTCTGAGTACAGACAAGTTTTACAAATGGCTTATCTATAAACAAGCCCTCCACGAGGGAACCAGTCGTCTGACTGGGACTACACTAGCTTGGTCTTGGTCTGAGTCTTCATTCTTCGAGCTTCAGGTAGAAGCCACCATCGGGGGTCGGTGGGTTCATCTAAAACATAAAATAAGCAAACGTGAGTACAAAGTCGTACTCAGCAAGACTTACGTAGGAACTATACTACTCATGCACATGTATCAAGGTAAAGGGAGGTGGGGTTTCACTTGCAGAAGTTCCAGCTTTGACTTGGCTTGTCCTGAACTACGAGTACCATGCTTGAGGTAAGAAGCGTACACGAGTCCACTACATCACTTCAACCAATTACACCACTATGGTGCCTTCCTCGACTTCCCCACGAGAAAGCACGCCATAGCACTCACACTTATCTTGGTGTGTTTTAGAAGTATCCAGTTCAAGTTGTCTAATAATCAAGCTAAGCTTTCCAAGCAGTCCATAACCGCGGACGCGGCTATTCGAATAATTTTGTTAACCCTGCAGGGGTGTACAGCTACACACACGTGTCATCAGTTACCGCCTTTTGCGTGTCACCGTTCAAGAGGTGAGAGCGAGGATGCCACCACAATTGTTACCTCATAGACGATCTAGTCCTAGAAAGCCGCCTACCTGGGTGGGCTACCACTATCGTGAACCCGACCGGTTTACCAAAGTGGACCCAGATGATGTGTGCGTGGTGCATAAGCCGGTCTCGGGTGAGCCGTTCTCTCACTTAGCAGCCAGGCCAAAAACCTACCAGAACTCCGAACTATTGCGACATCTGGACATCGAAAGGGATGAGTTAATAGGTTGAGAGGGGAGAGTGAGCCCAATGTGTGGTTGTACTCTTCATCTTGGATCAAAACACAAGAACTCGGACTTAGGGCGGTGTTCAACGAGACAACCCACCGTGTACTCCTACACAGCCTCTCATCTTTCACCTTGTATTAGGGTAGATTCACCAACACCTTTCCACCAACATCAACATGATCACTACCATCCCGACTCACATAACAGTAACATCATTGTATCACTCTAAGCATGCAATAAGCAGTGACATTTGCAGGGGCCACATGATATCAACCAACTCCTACATCTGCTAGGATTGTGGTTTTCTTACTACTGTGACAAGATGATAGGTCATGCAAAGGATATGGGTTCAACTATGCGGTAGAAACGTTATCATGATGATCATCCTAAATAATGCATAAGCGAGACATGAGTGGGAAGTGGGATTTTATCGACATGATCAAAGGGGGTTTGCTTGCCTTGCTGACGAGGTTTCGATAACGGTGCCTTCAACGAAGGGGGTGGCCTCCGATTCCGGTTGCACGTCTATCAGCAACATGACAATCATAGGATCAACATAATGTACAATGCACAATCACATGAGTAAGATTTTAATGTTGATGTTCAAGGTACTGATGTGTTGAGCATTCCATTTAAAAGTAGTATATTGCAATGGAATTGCAAATTCAAACTCCATTTGATTTATCGATGAATTTCCAAGGCATTTGAATGCATGAATGTCCATTTGAAAAGGTTGATCATGAAGTGATGTTGTATAGTTGAGATAATGTGTCTGATGTGTGGAAGAATCCATCTAAATTAAATGTGTTGCAAAGTCATTTGCAAATTCACTCCAAATTTGAATTTGAAAAGCATCCATATGCATGTTTGCTACCGTTCACCCATTTTAAAATGGTCAAACATAGAAACAAGTTGCATATTCATAGTCCTTGTATTTTTCTGATAATTTTAGACATATTATTTGTCCAAATTGGAGTTAATATGAATTTTCTATGATTTATTGAAGTTTGGCTATTTTTCTGGAATTTTCTGGATTTTCTGTAATTGATTTAATCAATTTAATCGACTTATTGCGCCAGGCTGACGTCACAGTGACGTGGGGGGGGGGGCTGACAGGTGGGGCCTCTCTGTCAGTGTCTCTGTTAATTAAACCATTTTGAATTTAATTAAACAGAGATTAACAGGGCAGGGGGCCCACTGGTTAGTGGCTTTGGGGTGGATTAGCTCGGGGTTAGGGGGTTCTAATGGCGCCGGCTTGACGCCGGTGGCTATGCCACGGCGGCGCCCTCGCCGGAACCATGTTCCCAGGCTCCATTCATGGCGCCAAGGATACCAGCAGCTAGCCCGTGATGAGCCGCGTCGAAGGGGCTACTCGTGCGTCGTCGGGGAGGTTGCAGACGACGACAACTTCGACCTTGGCGGCGACCGGAGCTACGTCTTGGAGCTGTGCTTGCAAAACGGCCACGGGACGAGGCATACGTGTGTGCTTTGGGTTTCTGGGGGCTCCAGGAGCGTCATGGACATGCTGGGGGAGACGGAGGCGCACGGGAGCACTCGTTTGGACACCTACGGCGGCGATAGAGCTCTCCTCCCATGGCGAGGTGCAAAAGAGGGCGAAGGAGGAGCCATGGATGGGAGGGGAAGAACAAGTGACTCACCCTGAACACGTCGGTGAAGACGGTTGGGCCGGGGAAAGAACGACGACGGCGCAATTTCTCGTGGATCTTCTCGGCGGCCGGAGCAAGTCGATGACGATGGAGTCGGCTTCAGAGGCTCTCGAGCTCAATTGAATGGGGGAAACGGCGGAGGAGGGTGCGGCGCATCTCCTGGACAGGATGGTGCAGCTCTAGCTGGCCGATTGCCACGGCTGCGCGCATCGGCGCTCTCCGGCGATCTTCTGTCGTCGAGAAATCCGGCGAGAGCAGGCGAGGAGGTGGGCCGTGAGGAAGGGGAAAGGCGCGGAGGCTTCTGGGCGCTAACGTGGCGAGAGGTCAGGGCTTGGGATGGCCTAGACACCTCTCCACGTCGAGGTGGCCGTCGGCGTGCCCCCAGCCCTCCACCGAGCTGCTTCGGAGGGAGGGGAGGAAGACGACAGGAGGAGGCCGGGCTGGGCCTGGCTAGGTGGGCTGCGGGGGGGGGGGGGGGGTAAGTTGGGCTTCTTCGTAGGTAAGCCTCTGTTCTTATTTCTTTTCTAACTTTTGTTTTGTCTTGCAAAAAAATTAGCTAGAAATTTTCTAAAATGCTGCAAATTTTTATGTGGCCTCATAATATATTAGGTTAGCCACTTATAAAATTTGAACACTTTTAAAATTCAAATAATTTGAACTTTAAATCAAATAGGGGTTTAAATTTAAATCCATGCTCCTGTTTGAATATTTGAAAAATCCATGAGCATGGAATTGCTACCACATCATTTTATATGTGATCCCACTCATTTATGGGAATTTTCAAAAATACAAAAGGAATTTTTGGAGAAGATTTATTTCTGGCCTTTTTCATTAATTCATCTGGGGGGGGTTCCTTCTCCCATTTCAATTTCTTTTGAAATTTTTATCATGATGCAAAGTTACTTGCTAACCCTAGCACATGCCTAACTTGGGGTTGTGACAGGAAAATAATCGCCGATGGATAAATCGGGGATGCAAACACCGGAAACAAATAAGACAATCAAACAATTCACACCGAAAACAAAAAAAATTAATCTGGGCTGTTACAGTAATGGTAAGCCCAAGGGTCGTGTGAGCCCTCCGGTGCGTACACCAAAGTCCTCGGGTCCTCCCATGAGGAAGGTCCCTCGTCCCAACCAGAGGAAGACCCTCCGTCCCATGGGGCGACAGTCTCCTCCTGGACGGCTGGATACACCACGCCCTCCTCCTCATCTGGCGCAACCCCCTCCGTGGGGTTGTGAAACTGGTATCTCCCCATGATGTCGTCTAACTGGGTATCTGAAAAGCGGTATCCGTTCCTGCGAGAAAAATCAAACACAAGTGGGGCAGGTACACGGATGATGCGTTCCACATCGCCCTCAAACCGCAAAATATAATCAAGTGCATATCGGTCTGATGCCCTGGTAACAAAGAAGTGCCTCTTCATGGCAACAAAATGAAGACTAACAAAAGCAAAAACTGTATCATCTGGGCGCGGTTCTCCTTGGAGAAACTGCAAAAGAAGTGTGGCATAGACACCACCAAAAAGACCCCCCTTGTTGCTATTAGTATCAAGGCGTCTAGAAATCAGCGTGCCCACATGATACTCGTTATTCCCTGTGAGGGCGTTCGCCATGATAGCAGTATCAGGCGAAGAAGTGCTGCTCGTGTTGTCTCGAGCCAAAACCCCTCTAGCAATATAATACGTGAAATACCTGAGATGAAGGAACAAAATATTGGAGATCTTCTGACGGTTAGTGTCCCTCACTACAGTGTTGCAAAACGAGTCGAGAAGGATCTTGAGTGCAGTAGTTTGAGAATTTTTCCTCCTCTCACTACTGGAATCTGCTGGTTTGCCGTCAGCCATAGCTGACGGCAAAGGCCACTTTAACCGACGGCAAAGGCTTTGCCGAGACTGGCCACGATTTTATCGGCAAACAGGTTCTTTGCCGTCAGCTGGAAATCGACCGACGGCAAAGCCTGTGCCGTCAGCTAGGGAGCCGAGGCTGACGGCATAGACCGTTGACGGCAACGACTTAAGCCCAGCCCCGTTAGGGGGTTAACGGCAGGCTTTGCCGTCAGCTGGAGTCCAGCTGACGGCAAAACTGCTGCTTATGGGCCATGCTTGCCAGGGGAGCTGCGATCAGTGCCACGTGGGGTCCTTCCCTTTGCCGTCAGCCGCTGTCCAGCTGACGGCAAAGCTGACAACCTGGGACATTTGGTCGTCCCAGAGTTGCCAGATTTATCAGTTTGCTGCCACGTGTCCTTCTTTGCCGTCAGCCCACTGACGGCAAAGGCTTTGCCGTCAGCCCACCGACGGCAAAGGCTTTGCCGTCAGTAAGCTGACGACAAAGACTCTCTCTCTCTTTTTTTAATTTAATTTCTGTTAATTCCCTGCATTTTCAAACAACAATATAGATAACACAATTAATATTCTGCCAGGCCCTAAACAGCACCACAAGTGCATCGCAAAGCATCAAACAACATCACAAAGCATCACAATATAAATAACATAAAGTGCAAACAACAAAGATGGCATCACAAAGCATCGCAAAGAATCCCAAGTGCATCCGCAAGTACAAGTGCATTACAAAGTGCATTACAAAGCATCTAAGACTACAACTAGCTAGAGTCCCTGGAGCATCCATCCATGTGCCATGCTGCTTTATCAAAATCTGCATAATGAGAAGAAGAAAGAATTTAGCGCTAAGTAATTAGAAGAAGAAGAAGAACAACAACAACAAGAAGAAGAAGAAGAAGAAGACAAGAACAAGAAGAAGAAGAAGAAGAAGAAGGACACAAGAACAAGAACAAGAAGAAGAAGAAGAAGAAGAAGAAGAAGAAGAAAAAGATGGAGAAAAGAAAGAAGAGAAAAAGGAAGAATAAGAAGATTTGTTTCTTCTTAATCTATCTTTTTCTCCTCTTTCTTCTTCTCTTATTTCTTCATCTCTTCTTTGTTCTTCTCTTCTGTTTTGTTCTTCTCTTATGGTTTCTTTTGAAAATTTCTAAAGTAATTATGTCATTTTTGAGCTCTAATATCAACTAATTATGCTATTTTTGCCTAACTAGAATTTACTAAGCTAACTACAGCATGGCATAGTCTAAGTTGAGCTAAGCATGTCATTTTTGAGCTCTAATATCAACTAATTATGCTATTTTTGGTGTTATCAAGTAATTATGTCATGTTTTTACAAAATAAGCAAAGTCTATGTCATTTTGTAGGTAAGTAAGCTAATTATGTAATTTTTTTATGTAATTAAGCTAATTATGCAATTTTTTGCCTAACTAGAATTTACTAAGCTAACTAAAGCATGGCATAGTCTAAGTTGAGCTAAGCAATAAGAATAAGAAGGAGAGGAATAACTTACCAAATGCCAAGTCACGGAGGAGAAGCACCATCTCGGTTGGTCGCCGTGTTGGTAGGGCTCTGACCGGGAGAGGGATTGTGGGATGCGACTCTGGAATGATGCCGCAACAAGGCAAGAGTTGAAATATGTGGTTAGCATGGCAACATACAACGATATAACTCCGTGCAAGGTTGGTCATTGAAAGGGAACTCACCGTTCCCACCGGAGAAGGCATCGGCGGAGGGGGGGCAAACCTTGCTTCTCACACATAGCCTGCAAATTAGTTTTTGAGAAGTCAAAGAAATAGTCTTGTTGCTTCTCACACATAGCCATGCTTCTCACACAACTGACTTACCGAAACGAAGTCGTGCATAGCCTTCGCATGGGCATTATTGCGTGCCCTCTCCTCCTCCAGCAGCCTCTGGGTATTCCGGTCCCTCTCCTCCAACAAGAGTCTGGTGGCCTCCCTCTCCTTCTCAATTGCGGCCTGCAACCACTTCTCATCATCATCCATCCAGGGTCAAATGGACTAAAGAAATAATGAAGGAAAACTAACCTCGATGGCAAGATCAACTGGCCTCGCGCGCTGCCGTATTACAGGAGCCGAGCTAGTTTGCCTCGCCTTGATCTGAGATAGAGACTCAGTGATAGGGACGAAGCCATCACACATGGCCACCATGCCATGACTCTTACCGCCACCAGAGATCATCAACGCCGCCGCATCCATAGGATTCAGGGTCGGGTCGAAGTCAGGGCCGCGCAGTTGTTTGAAAACCAGAGAATAAGACGTCATCTTGTTGTAGGCGGACAGGCTTGTGTATGCCGATGGCCCGTCCCCCTCAGAATATGGTGTCGCCATCTTGTACGAGCCCTTATGGGCCATGCCAAACGCGGCGTATCCCTGAGTCTCAGGCTGGTTATGGTGTTTGGCCTACAAGAAAAGGCAAAGAGTTAGTACAACAGAAATCATGCACAAATGAATTAATGATGAAAGAAAACAAGGCACACATACCCATTTTTTGGCGTATTGCTTGATGTTGGCATTTCCTTGGTGGTGTGCCACACCAACCAATTGGGCACGACGCTCCTTGGCCACATTGTGGGTGGTCAACCAAGCCTCTGTGCACCACTTGTCCACTATCATCTCCCAACAATCCATCTTATCGTCCAACCATCTCGGGGGCACCTATGAATGAAACTAAGTATTGTACCTAGCGCTAACAAAACTAATAAAGAATGTAACTAAGGAATCTACGTACCTCCATGTACTCGGTCTTATCAGGGAAAAGCTTTCGACATTCAGCCTTCGTCTTTGGCTCGTTTTGCTTGGCGTACCAATCTCGAACGGCCTGAACACGCATCTCATGCCTCGTGTTATTCAATAATCTCTTGCACTCTTTCTCGAGATTCTTCTTGGCCGCCTCCTCCGTCCCCTCCTCGACCCTATGGTAACTCTGCAATTATGCCATGTATATGCACAGATGAATAGGAAATAACAAGATATAACATTGGATATTGTATACTTATTATTGGGTAAAATAATAGTTACCCAAAAATCAGCCAACACCTTGTCGGCCACGCTCGCGCAAAGAACACTGTTCACGTGAGTGTTTTCCGGGAGCAGCGCGGCTTGGTAGTGCTCCCACTTGAGTCCTGGCTCGGGAACCATACCCTCCCCGGGCAACTGCACTAGCCCGGGAAAGTGCTCCCTAAGCAAATCACCAAGGAGGCAGTTTGGATTCCGGGTATTCTCCGGGTAATTCCACCCCCTGCATAATGAGAAGGCAAAGACATTAGCTACTTGGTGGAAAATAATGATATAAGGTACACAATAGACATCAACTTACTTCTCGCCATCTGACGAAATCAGCGCCCTGTGCTGCAACTCTAATCGGTCTGGAACTCGTGTCATACCACATTGGTAGACCGACTTGCTGGCAGACGGGCCCTCATCCTCCGCCTCAGCCCTCTCATCCTCCGCCTCAACCTCAGCCTCGGAATCCGCCCCAGCCCCCTCACCGTCCCGCCCCCAACTCCCCCACTCCTCGTGTGAGGGTGTCGGCTCCTGGACAGGAGGATCCTTCATCGGTGTCCGCTCCTGGACGGGAGGATCCCGCACCGGTGACACCCTTGTCTGCAGGGGTGAAGTGGCTGAGACTGAAGTAGCTGAGGGTGGTGGCGACTGGGTCCTATTAGGCATCCTCCCTTTCCCGCGACCACGTCCTCTGCCTCTCTTCTTTCCTCCGCCTCTCCCACGGGGCTCCTCGGCAAAGCTCAGCAACAACTGTCTCCGTAGCTGGCCAGGTGCTATCCTCAACTTATCCCCGCCTGCCATGTCTCACCACCTGCAACAATACATAGTTAAATACTTAGTACAAATTCAAAGACAATAATTAAATGAACAATAATAAATACATGAATAATTAAACAATTAATTAAATAATTAAACAACAATGTTTGGATGCATAAAAAGTACTAATAGTCGGGATCATCTGTCTCTTCTCCAAGCTCAACTGAAGCATAATCATCATCAGTATCATACGTGTCGTCATGAATGACATCGTCATCGGGTTCAGGGACATCATGTGGAAGGCCTTTTTGTAACCGATCAAGCATTGTTAGCTCATCCGGATTGGTAACCTCTTCTACTTCCACTTCTTCCTCATCATCACGTGATTCTTGTTCCTCCGTGTTCAGGGTGGACGTAGAGCAGTTCCGGATACGATGTCTCACACCACGTGATTCTTGGAAGAATTCTCCATCATATGTTATTGGGTCAATTTGAGGTTCATAATCCTCTTCGTTTGGTGGAGGTGGTCTAAGATGGGGCGGCACATCGTACACGACATACCAACCTTCCAGGTTCTTAACACTTTGACGACTGTATGGCAGATAGAAAACTTGGTTGGCTTGTTGAGCCACAATAAAGACATCATCACCGCTTAACTTCCTGTCTTGTCGGATTTCGACTAGCCCAACATGTTCATGAGCCCGTCTTGTCTTAGTAGGATCAAACCAATGACATTTGAACACAACAACATTTGGAGGATTTTCACCATAATAATGAAGTTTGTAAACTTCTTCAAGTCTTCCATAATACTCGACACCTCCCCCGCCTATAGCAGAGACACCGGAATTGGTTGTTTTTCGACCGGGCATTGAAAGCTCTTTGCTAGCAGTACGAAAGCGATACCCGTTGATGTCGTACTTCTGAAATGTCCGGACCTTAAAGTCAAAACCATTTTCTATTTGTCTCACTTCATCGTCGACTTGATCATCTGAATTAGCTATTTTTTTGAACCAAGAGATGAAACCGGGATAGCCGCCTCCTGTCTTTTCAAGAAGTTCATACTCGAGAATGGATTCTTTTTCGATTGCAACACCATTCGAGAACTGTTCGACGTATCGACTGTATCAATTAATAACAGTTGTTAGACACAAAACTTGTTAAAAAGTTGCAAAACAATGTATCGAGGACTTACTCGATGTACGGCCGAACTTCTGTTAAGTTGTTCAATATATACATCGTTAGTGTGCGCCACTCCTCGACGCCCAGCAACTTTGATTTTCCCACACCAGAAGGAGCGAGCTTCCCTTTGAAGAGGCTGAGTTTGGATTCACGTCGTTTGGGGTCGCCCACATTGTACCGAGGCTTTGGATTATGCAAGCTGTGCAAAGTTTGCATCATAGTGTGCTGTTACGAAGTTTGCCGCCTCCTCGGTAATGAACGCCTCGGCCATCGATGCTTCAATTCTACGTTTATTTTTACATTTTGCTCTAAGTGTCTTCTGCATTCTTTCAGTTGCATAGCACAAATGATTTTGCACAGGGCCACCCAATCTTGCCTCGGTCGGGAGATGCAAAATCATGTGTTGCATCGGATTAAAGAAGCCCGGTGGAAAAATCTTCTCTACCTTGTAGAGCAACTCAGGCGCCAACTCTTCCATGTCATCTATCACGGCACGCCACAACTCTTTAGCACAAAGAACACGGAAGAAATAACTTAACTCTGCCAATACTAGCCATTCAGACTCTGGGATATAGCCGCGCAACATCACTGGCATTATCCGCTCAAGCCATATGTGCCAATCATGACTCTTGAGCCCAAAAATTTTCATTTTTTCAATGCTCGCTCCCCTCGCTAGATTCGCAGCATACCCATCAGGGAACAACAACTTTTGTTGCACCCACAAGAGGATTTCCCTTATTGCTCCCTTCTCGAGATTGTACCAGGAAGGTGGCTTGGAACAATTTTTTCTTCCTTTAGGTTGTCGCATGTTTAGTGATGGCCTATCACAAAGAGTCTCCTGGTCAACTCTAGCCTTTGTATTATCTTTTCCCTTATCAGTGCCGAAAAATGTGCCAAGAAGGGCCTCGGCGATATTCTTTTCAGTGTGCATCATGTCAATGTTGTGTGGTAGTAAGAGGTCTTCGAAGTAGGGGAGATCCCAGATGCATGGCTTGTGGGTCCAAGCGTGTTCCTCATTATAACCCAAGAAATACCCTGGACGGTTTGGATCAGGCTCCATAGATTTTAACTGTTCATGAATTTGTGTGCCCGTCAACACAGGTGTTGCCGAGTGTTTGACAACTTTACCTTTCATGAAATTCTTCTTGTCTTTTCTGAATGGATGGTCCATAGGCAAGAACTTTCTATGCAAGTCAAAGGAGGAATACTTTCCACCCGCCGGGAACCAATGAAACTTAAGAGCTGCTTTGCATTGTGGGCATGGGAACCTTCCATCCACACACCAGGCAACGAAAAGCGCAAATGTCGGCAGATCATGCAACGAGTATTGGTACCAAACATACATTTGAAAGTTCTCTTTCTTAGCTGCGTCGTATGTGTTGACCCCATTCACCCAAGCTTCTTTCAAGTCATCCATCAGCGGTTGCATGTACACACTCATATTCTTCCCCGGATAGTTTGGCCCTGGAACTATCAACGTCAGAAATATGTTCTTTCTTTGCATAATGGATGATGGTGGAAGATTGAGAGGAATAACAAACACAGGCCAGCAACTATATTGGGTAGCCGTCATACCAAAAGGATTGAACCCATCGAGACCGATGGCGACTCGGCAATTCCTTGGCTCTTTAGCTTTTTCCTTATGTTTAGCATCAAATGCTTTCCATGCGTCACCATCCGAAGGGTGTACCAACATCGGATCTCCGTTTTCATCTAATTCTTTCCTAATTCCATGTTGGTGCCATGTCATCTGTTTTGCTGTTTCTTCGAGCATGTAAAGTCGTTGAAGTCTTGGTAGGATCGGCAGATACCGTAGAACACTCACAGGGATTTTGCTCTGCTTCTTCTCACCTTCACCATTTTCTACCTCAACATATCTGGAGGACTTGCAAATGGACAATATGTTTCGTCCGCATACTCTTTCCTAAATAAGGCACATCCTTTCTCGCAAGCATGTATCTGCTCATACGGCATCTTGAGTGCACTAAGGATTTTGTCTGACTCATATAGGTTTGAAGGCATAATATGACCTTCGGGTAGAAACCGCCCAAATAGGGTCATCATTGAGTCAAACAGGTCTCTTCCAATGTTGAATTGGGCTTTCAGAGCCATTACTCGTGCGATGGCATCTAGCTGAGAAATCTTAGTGTGCTCGTGAAGAGGACGTTTTGAAGACTCCAACATGGCATAGAAGGCCTTTGCGGATTCCTCCATCTCTTCGTCCTTGTTCCGAGCATCATCAAAATCATTGACCATGTCTTCAATCCCTGTACCATAATCGTCGGTGCGTCGACGCAAAACTTCGTCTCTATTACGTTGGGCCGACTCACCATGAAATGTTCACAAGGTATAGCTGGGAGTAAAACCACGCATCTGCAGGTGTTTACCCATTACATCCTTTGTCTGTCGCGAATAATTCTTGCACTTAGTGCAGGGGCACCATGTTTTTGGATGGCCTTTAGAAAATGCCGTTTGCAGGAATTCATAGGTTTTTCTCAACCATTCATCGGTCATGTCTTTCTGACTAGGGTGACCGGAGTACATCCATTCACGATCAGTCATTCTGTCAAGCTAGCTATATAGTATCCACATATGAAGAATATAAATTATCAGTTCATCAAGTATGTCAAATTAATTATGGTCATTTTTTAATCATGGTTAAAACATTGGGATGCACGGCATGCACACCTACCAGCTACTAGGTAAAGATGGGTCCTAATCCCACCCGAGTATGTGTAGATTGGGTCATTTTCCCATGCTCTGCTCCCGATCCAACGCAAAATTTCGGCAGCACCTCCCCGCTGTTCTCCTAATACACGTCTCGGAAACTAACCGAGAGGATGTGTACTTGGAGAACAACAAGGAGGCGCTGTCGAAACTCTGCATCGGATCCGGAACAAAGCATGGGAAAATGACCCAATCTACACATACCCGGGCTGTCCATGGATAACGTTGGACAATTCGAAAGAACCACCGTTATAAATATGCAAATGCATGCATAGTTATAACCGTAACCCTTTCGAACGGGAGACGCATATTGGTTACGCAACTTTACTTAGCTAGTATCATCGGCACGAAGGCCGGAAATAAACAACCTAATACTAACAATAAACATGTAGGGAAAAGCCTAGCTACCTGGTGCCGATGATGAGAGAGTGAAGGAGAGGCCGGGTAGCCGATGAAAGCACCAAAGGGGACCGGCGAGGACCTACGGGAAGGAGGGGGAACCACAAAGGTATAGGTTAGTTGCCGGTGAAGAGGGAGGCCGGGGGATATCAAACGACTAACGATATAAAAAAAATTGTAACTACATGTTCTAATGAACTCTTTCAAAAACTAATTATTTTGTTTCCTTTTTTTATTTTCATTATATCCTTTCTTTTATTTCCTTTATTTTATTCCTTTATTACCTTTCTTTCCTTTCCTTTCTTTCATTTCATTTCCTTTCCTTTCTATTATTTCCTTTTCTTTCAATTCCTTTATTATAACTACATCAAATTAAATATAACTACATCTAACTAACTATATAAAACTAACTAACAACAAAACCCTACCTAGCACCTAAAACTATATAAACCTAACTAAACAGATCCTATAACTTAGAACTAACTATAACAAATAATTTCCTAACTAAACTTTTCTAGTAACTAGAAATAAACCTATATAACTAACTATATAAACCTAAACAGATCCTATAACTAACAAACTAACTATAACTAACTAACTAACTAGGAAATTTCCTACTAAATACAAATTGTTCTAACAAAAGATGCAACGGGAATGGGGGGAGGAGCTCACCTAGGAGCGGGCCGAGGTGGTGGCGGCGTCGGGAGACCCAGGTGGCGGCGTCGGCAGCGTCAGCGGTGCACCTGCAGGAGAGGGGAGGAGAAGTCAGAGGGGAGGAGGAGGTGGGAAGAGGAGGAGGTGGGAGGAGGAGTAGCAGCTGCGTCTCACCAGCGTGGAGACGGCGACCCTGGCGGCGGCGGACACGGTCACCGGTCGGGGGCGAGCGGGCGGTGGCGGAGACGGCGAGCGGGCGGGGGTGGGCCGGACGGAGAGCGGGGTAGGATGGCGGAGGCGGCGGCGTCTCGGGGCGGGGATGGAGAGCGTGGCGGCGGTGGGGCAACGACGGCGGCACGGGATCCAGATGTGTTGGAGTGCGCGGTGTAGGGGAAACAGAGGAGTGGACACACGGGGATAAGTTAACCCCCGGCTAGCTGACGGCAAAGACAACCGTTAGTCTTTGCCGTCAGTCCACTGACGGCAGAGCTGGCTCCCGTCAGGCGGGGCTCGAACGTGGGCCACGAATCCACTCTACGCCGTCGTGCCGTCTTTGCCGTCAGCTTCGGCGACCTATGCCGTCAGCCAGCTGACGGCTTACCAGGAGCTAACGGCAAAATATCTCTATGCCGTCAGCCATACCTACACCGTCAGTGTTTTTTCTGGCTGAGGGCAAAGTCCCTTTGCCGTCAGCCCCGTGAACTTGCTGACGGAAACGCCAAAAGCTGACGGCAAATTAGGTTTTTCCAGTAGTGTCTTCTCTCCTCTATCGGGCAAACCTAAAGCTTCACAAAAGATACTCATAGGCATGGTTAGTAACCTTTCATAAATCTGAAATATAACAACATCACTTTCAGGATAGAATCTAAAACTGTTAATAAAGATAGCAGTGAGCGTCTCATACTGTGGCACATGGCTCGTCACAAGCCGTGTCAAACCTGCTCTGGCACACAGGGCGTCGAACTCCTCCTGTATGCTAGCACCCGCCATGAAATCTCTGCATGGAAATGCCATGGCCTTTGCGGGTGATGCGTCCAATAGCTCCAAGGGTACAATTTCTTCATTGTAGCTCACCCTCGTAGCCGATGGTGAACCTGTGGACCGCGTAACACGGCTAGAGCGCTCATGTTTCCTCTTCCAAGCCATCTTCCTAGCCTATCCATTTATGAAATCTTTGACAAATGGCAAAAACGGAGGTTTAAGCAAAACTAGTTTGAGCAAAACATTCTACTTACTTTACCAAGGCTCAAACTAGCAACAAAACTTGGAAAATAAATTTCTACACATACATTTAACCTCAAGTAAACAACAGTAAGAACTACTATATACTCACTAATGAAGCCACCAACAAGAAAACCAATTGGAGGGGTAAGGGAGTCATATATCCAAGGAGTAATTGTTCCAAATTTCAGCTCAAACGAGTGGCTGTAGAGGGAGATTGAAGTTCCGTGCTCAAGAACAACAAGAACACGAAACCAGAGCAAGAACACGAGTTTTTGGGGAAAAAGAGAGAGAGAGTGGAAAAAGAGATGCCAGCAGGGGTGCCTGTGGGCCCTAGGAGGGTGTGTGTTGCGGCCAGGGGCTGGGCCGCGCCACCTGGCCTCCTGGGCCAAGGGTGGACCCCCTGGTCAGCCTCAGGTGCCCCCCGATGGCATTTTACCTGGAAATTTTTATTTTGAATTTTCTGGAATTTTCCGAACAACTTCACTTTGGAGAATTTTTCAAAGTTCAAAAAGCTACAAAAACTTTCGTGAACTTGGGGAAAAAGTTAGAACAAGTGAAGATTTAAACACAAAAACTTAGGTATAGCAAAGAGAATAAAAGCTAAAGGAAATGAAAACATAACAAGCTCAGCTTTTTACCTATATAAAACATGCTATTTAGCAAGGTTGATCATGTCTTACCAACAAACCGGTGATATATACAGCAGAAAGTCTCGCCTCTTATGAAGTGATCATTGCATTCTCACTTTGATGGACATTGTCCCCACCATAATTGTTTTGTATTTGTGGTATAGATGTAGTGGACAATCCCATTCTCGTCCCCAAGCTTAATTCCTTCTCGTCCTCGAGTAGGTAAATGATAACAAGCATAATTTCCGTGGTGACATGCTAGCAACCATATAAGAACTTTGAAAAATAAAGCAATCAAGGTATGTGATTCAATTCAAGTCATAACATGCAAGATTCTATATTAGCATTGAAACAAGTAACGAAAGAATATTAGGTGCAAGAGCTCTCGCTGTCCGTGACTCGAATGTCTCCAAATGGTGTTTGCGTGCAAGAAGGGGGATATGGGAATACGAGAGAAAAAAAAATATTTTTTGAGAACTCAATGTACTAAAGTTTCACACTTGGTCTTCTTTGGAATCTTATCTTGACTCGTCCCCAGACCACTAGCCAGGTACAAGTCAATTTGATCCACTCCTTTTCGATATTTTGAGCACTCATGCAATGGATGAGCGTAAGCACGAGAGTTGACACTTAGGATGGCAAATAGAGAAATATGGTGGAGGAGGAAGACAAAAAGGATGAGAAAGGCTCACATCAATGAGGACAATCATAGGCGAGAAGGCCAAATGATAGATATGATGTGAGGAGTAGGGATTTCCATGCAACGGATGCACATATGAGCTAAAAATCTCTCCAATGGAACTAGTGGGGGTGCATCTAACTTTCTCGCTCATGAAGACCTAGAGCTCTTTTGAGGAGGCTCATCCTTGGAATATGCAAGCCAAGTTCTATAGTGTGAAGGTCCCCACATAGCTATCTGCATGAATGATCATCTCTATGGAGTACAAGGATAAGAGGGAGTACTAGTGTGGATCTTTCAAAAGGATAGTAGTGTTTCCCCTTTCTCTCTTTTTATTTCCTTTTTCTCCTTTTTCTTTCTTTGTATTTTAATGGTGGCCTCAATGGATCTTTCTATTTAACTCTCATTTGTCCTCTTTGGGATCTTTTATTTTATCCACTTTGGGATCTTTTCCTCACTTCAGGGCAACACTCTAATTTACAAGAGGGTATAGAAGATCTTTCACACTTTACAACGTACTCAAATCATAAAGAAGATATAGCTATCATGATGTATGCAATGTATGCCGCTGCCAGTGTAGCAGGAACATGTATGACATGAAGATCAAGTCATGAAGAGGTGGATCTTGCATGGCAATATATCTCGGAAAGGCTATGGAGATGCCTTGGTAGGTAGGTTTGGTGGCTGTTTTGAGGAAGGATATAAGGAGGTTTATGATGATAGAGCGTATCATGCCAAGGGTTTGGATGTACCGGGGAAGGTGGACGCCAACTCTCGGAGTGAGAAGGAGGCAATGCACGACACACAAAATGCTAGAAAATATGAGGAGGTGGAAGTATCAACTTTCAATACATACATTAGTCTGAAGAACTCATGCACTTATTATTGGTAAATCTCAATCTAATAAGGACGTTCACAAAGAGACAAGTACCCCAAGGAGGAGTGTATGGGGGTTTGGTGATCCTTGCGCATCCTCGACTCATGGTACGTGAGTGTACTCTAATATTCGATCCCTCTAAAGATTAGCGATCCATCTAGTAGCTAGAGTTCTCAACTAGTATAGTAGGTTTTGAAAATAACAATGGTTGCCCAAAATACGACACCTATCACTAATAGGCTAGAGCTCTTGACACCAAAAGTTCAAACATTACTCACATCAATACCTCAAAACTATTGCAAGTTACTACTAAAATTAAATAGCAACCTCAATTACGTACTTTGAAGACAAGACACAACTCAGTGCAACAACCAACTCTCTTAAAAAGATAAAAATTAAAACTAAAGAGAGTTCCAGCAACAAACTAAAAAAAAGACAAGGCTCTTGCTAATGACAAACTAAAACTAAAACTAAACATGGCTGTAGCTACGAAAAGATAAAGAACACACAACAACAAAAAGATAGGCATGAAGAATCCTATGATGTGTTCTAGATTTTGAAAGTGGAGCGTGTTTCTCTCCCACACGAAGTTAGACGGGATCTAACTTGTTATGAACAGCAAGAAAAGCTAAAGAAAACTAAAAATAAAACCTAAGAGCGAGACGCTCCAAGCATAGTACATAACGCATGAAGTGATAAAAATATAGTGAGACGAAGGACGAACAGATGATTGTTGATGGAGAAGGGGATGCACGGGGGCATCCCCAAGCTGAGATGCTTGAGTCTCCTTGAATATTTATTGGGGATGCATGGGGGCATCCCCAAGCTTGAGCGCTTGACACTCCCGAATCTTATTCCATAATCTTCCATCGCACACTTGAAAATTCCCTTCATACATAACTCATCATAAGCTGATTAGAGAGGTTAGTACCCTTAATAAATAATTTTTCCCCACTGGATATAAAGATATTCTTGAATAGCTACTGTTTATCAAGATTTCCAACAGGTTTTTGCCAAAAAAAAGCAAGTTTAAGGTTTGCAAAAGTTAGGAGAGACAAAACGTGGAAGATTCTGTGAAAAAACAGAACAGCAGGTAGTACAGAATTTTTTATGAGTACTTATGCAACTCAAATAAAAAACTCAGAACATATGAAAGTTCCGTGATTGTATAGGGCACGATGTGTAGAAAATTCAGCTCAAAAAGATGAACTGGTGATTTGATCTGATTTTTCCCGTCACGAGGACAAAATCTGTTTTCTGGACAGCATGTCACAACTTTCACTTCCCTTGTCATATGAGGCTATAACTTGGCACAAAGCTTGAAATATAAAGATAGAATGATGTTGCTACAGTAGTAACAATCATCAAGACCACTAAAAACATAAGTAAAATCTCAAAGTAAAGATAACAAGGGTTGTCTCCCTAGAGCTCTTTCTTTATAGCCATAAAGATAGGCTTAAGATTTTAATGATGCTCTCGTAGGAATAAGAGTTGAAGAACAAAAGACAGCATGAAGAAGCAAATAATAAACACCTTTAAGTCTAACATGCTTCCTATGGAAAGGAATCTTGTAGAGAAATAACTCATTGAAGCATAAAGATATTAGCATAGGAAAGCAAAACAAGTGCAACTTCAAAACCTTCAACATGAAGAGAGGGAACTTGATATTATTGAAATATCTATGAGCATATGTTCCCCTCTCATGATAATTTTCAGTGGGATCATGAATAAACTCTACAATATAAGTATCACATAAAAATTTCTTATCATGATCCACAAGCATAGAAAATTTATTACTCTCCACATAAGCAAAATCCTTCTCATTAGTAATAGTGGGAGCAAACTCAAGAAAATAGCTATCACATGAATCATTCTTACCATGATACACTTGCAAACATTTATTATTTATAGCATAAGTGTCATCACAATAATCATAATAGATAGGAGGCAAAGTATCATCAAAATAAATTTTCTCATCAAAACTTGGGGGGCTAAAAAGATCATCTTCATAAAACGTAGCATCCCCAAGCTTATAGCTTTGCATATCATTAGGATCAAATGTATTCAAAGAAGACATACTAATAACATTGCTACTATCATGAGTGTTGTGCAAATAGTAAAGCTCCATAGGCTTTTTGATTTTCTCTTAAAACACTTCATGTCCCAACTCAAGGTAGAGCACATAAAGCTCTCTCATAATTATTTTTTGTTTTCCATAAGCCTAGCTAGTGAAAATAAAAACAAGAAACGAAAATGTTCTCTCTCAAGCAATCCTGACAATATGATATAAGAAGTCTCTTGTGTCCCCAACACACCTAATACAAATAGGAGTTGTATAGGTGCTCTAGCTCAGCGAAGAGATGGTAAAATATGGGTGATAGGTGCGGCAAAACAAAGTAATATAAATCTGTAATACAAAGTACAGAAAGCAAACATGTGACAAAAGTGAGCAAAAACGGTGTAACAATGGTGGAAACAAGGCCAGGGCTTCATACTTTCACTAGTGGAAATTCCCAACAACATTAACATAGTATAATCACATGATATTTCCCATAAAACATGCAATGGAGACGTACTCGGAGGTCATTACTTTGTGGTCAAGAGAGGACGAGAATTATGCAGGGCTACAAAAGCACACCTCAGAGATCGTAGTTCTTAATATAAGGAATTCCCAATGTCACCGCGGCCATCCAAAGAGAGTACCACAATCACCACAACATATCTCAAGGATAGTCAAAGACAAGCACCAAGAGACTCTCAATCTTCAATCAACACACAAAAGAGGAAATCACTCATGAAAATATTCTTCTAACCCATGTCAAATAGACTGCTGTCACCAAGGTCTCGGGGATTATATTAGATAAGATCAAGTGAGTACATCAATCCAATACATAGTGGAAGGGGAAATATCATGGGATCACCCTAGATTAACATAGCCTATGATCACAACGAAGATCACATCATGGGAGAGAGAATTGACCACATAGCTACTGGCAGAAACCTCAGCCCCGAGAAGGGATTACTCCCGCATCATGGAGGGAGGAAGAAACATCCATGGAGATGAATCCGAGGGAACTTCCCCATCCCGTCAGGGTGCCGACACAGGAATTCTGGTCCCCCGAAGCTTGTCGGCGATGGCGGCGGAGATCGGAATTGCTTCTAGAGAAAAGGGGTCTGGAATCAGGGTTTTTGCGACGTGAGGACAAATAGGAGCCAAAGGGGGGCACTGGGGGCCCACCAGTCGCCCACGAGGCCACCCGGCGCGACCAAGCCCTAGGCGGCGCGAGGTGGCCGCCTGGGCACCAGGTGGGGCCCCTATAGACCTTCTTCGGTGAATCCGGAAGCTTCCGGAATGCTGAATTTTTATCTGTTTTTTCCTGAATTTTTGGAGCACTTTTAATTTTGGGGAAACCCGAAATAGAAAAACAGCAGAAAACAGGAACTGGCACTGGGATGCACTGATTTAATAAGTTAGTCAAAATATGATCAAAAGTGTATGAAAGTGTATCTAGATCCTAGCAATATCACAGACACATGCATGGAGCAATCAGAAATTATAGATATGTTTGGGACGTATCAGATTCCCCCGTGCATCCCCTTCTCCATCAACAATCATTAGTTCTTCCTTCGTCTCACTATATTTTTATCACTTCATGTGTTATGTGCTATTCTTGGAGCGTCCCGCTCTTAGGTTTTATTTTTAGTTTTCTTTAGCTTTGCTTGCTGTTCATAACAAGTTAGACCCCGTCTTACTTTGTGTGGGAGAGAAACACGCTCCACTTTCAAAATCTAGAACACATCGAAGGATTTTTCATGCCTATATTTTTGCTGTTGTGTGTTCTTTATCTTTTCGTAGCTATTTCCATGTTTAGTTTTAGTTTTAGTCTATCCTAAGAAAGAGCCTTGGCTTTTTTTAGTTTGTTGATGGAACTCTCTTTAGTTTTCATGTTTATCTTGTTAAGAGAGTTGGTTGTTGCACTGAGTTTTTTCTTGTCTTGAGAGTAGGTAATTGAGGTTGCTATTTAATTTTAGTAGTAACTTGCAATAGTTTTGAGGTATTGATGTGAGTAATGTTTGAACTTTTGGTGTCAAGAGCTCTAGCCTATTAGTGATAGGTGCCGAATTTTGGGCAATCCATGTTTATTTTCAAAACCTACAAAACTAGTTGAGAACTCCAGCTACTAGATGGATCACCAATCTTTGGAGGGATCAAATATTAGAGTACACTCACGTACCATGAGTCGAGGATGCGCAATGATAACCAAACCCCCATACACTCCTCCTCGGGGTACTTGTCTCTTTGTGAACCTCCTTATTAGATTGAGAGGTACCGATAATAAGTGCATGAGTTCTTCGGACTAATGTAAGTATTGAAAGTTGACACTTCCACCTCCTCATATTTGCTAGCCTCTCCCGTGCCGTGCATTGCATTATTCTCACTCCAAGAGTTGGCGTCCACCTTCGCCGGTACATCCAAACCCTTGTCATGATATGCTCTGTCATCATAAACCTCCTTATATCCTTCCTCAAAATAGCCACCATACCTACCTATCAAGAAATTTCTATAGCCTTTTCGAGATATATTGCCATGCAACATCCACCTCTTCATGACTTGATCTTCATGTCAAACATGTTCCTGCTACACTCGCAGCGGCATACATTGCATACATCATGATAGCTACATCTTCTTTATGATTTGAGTACCTTGTAAAGTGTGAAAGATCTTCGATACCCTCTTGTAAATTAGAGTGTTGCCCTTAAGTGAGGAAAAGATCCCAAAGTGGACAAAATAAAAGATCCCAAAGAGGACAAATGAGAGGTAAATATAAAGAGCCATTGAGGCCACCAAAAAAATACAAAAAAATAGAAAAAAGAGAAAATAAAATAAAAATAGAGAAAGGGGCAACACTACTATCCTTTTGAAAGATCCACACTAGTACTCCTTATTATCCTTGTACTCCATAGAGACGATCATACATGCATATAGCTATGTCGGGACCTTCACACTATAGAACTTGGCTTGCATATTCCAAGGATGAGACTCCTCAAAAGAGCTACAGGTCTTCATGAGAGAGCAAGTTAGATGCACCCCCACTAGTTCCATTGGAGATTTTTTCAGCTCATATGTGCATCCGTTGCATGGCAATCCCTAGTCCTCACATCATATCTATCATTTGGCCTTCTCGCCTATGATTGTCCTCATTGATGTGAGCTTTTCTCACCCTTTTTGTCTTCCTCCTCCGCCATATTTCTCTCTTTGCCATCCTAAGTGTCAACTCTCGTGCTTACGCTCATCCATTGCACGAGTGCTCAAAATATCGAAAAGAAGTGGATCAAATTGACTTGTACCTGGCTAGTGGTTTGGGGACGAGTCAAGATAAGATTCCAAAGAAGACCAAGTGTGAAACTTTAGTAGATTGATTTCTCAACAAAAATACTTTTTTCTCGTATTCCCTATCCCCCTTCTTGCACGCAAACACCTGATACGTCCAAAACGTATCTATAATTTCTGCTTGCTCCATGCCTCTTTTGTGTGATATTGCTATGATATTGATGAACTTCCATTCACATTTGATCATATTTGGATTAACCTATTAACTCAGTGCACCCCAGTGCCAGTTCCTGTTTTCTGCTGTTTTTCTATTTCAGGTTTCCCCCATATTAAAAGTGCTCCAAAAATTTGGGAAAAATCCAATAAAAAATTAGCAATACGGAAGCTTCGAGAATCACCTAGGGGGGCCAGAGGGGACCCAGCAGGGCCCCAGGCGCCCTCCCGGCGCGTCCTAGGGTGTGGTCGCGCCAGGGGGCCGCCTGGACCCCTGGTGGCCCCCCTGGCTGCCCCCTTCGCCCATATATTCCTCGTGACGTGAAACCCCCGTGACGGGAACCCTTTTTCGCGATCTCTCCTCTGTTCCGCCGTCGCCGCGCTTCCAAGATCGGGAGCACCAGAAGACCTCTTCCCGGCACCCTGCCGGAGGGAGGAACCACCTCCGGGAGCCTCTCCACCACCATGGATGCTTCCCGGATAAACCGTGAGTAGTCCACCTTAGACCATGGGTCTAGATCAGTAGCTATGTGATGTTCTCCTCCCCTCTTTGTTCTTCATGGATTAGACCTCGTGAGCTTCCCTACATGATCGAGGCACATATGTAATATTTCTGCTGTTGCTATGCCGAGTTTGCCGGGATCCGATGGATTATGAGATTATGTTCATATTGTGTTTGAGTAATATATTTGATTCTCCTCTTTTATATTTATGTTCTAGAGTAATTCTTGCATGTTCTCCGTTGCCGTTTATTGCTTTGGCCAAGTAGTAGGTAGTGATTCCAAGAGGGAGCGTTATGCATGATTGTGGGTTCATGCCCCCCGATGACTAGCTTGAGTGACAGAAACATGAGTCTAGGGGATGTGATATTGACACAAGGGAGAAAACAACGGTGCTTGTACTTGCAGTTGCAAGGATTGTTTACTTTACGCAAAGTTCTTTAATGCAGTTGTCCGTTGCTTTGAGTTTACACTTTGGGTGTGATTCGCAACTTAATACCATCAAGATGTTCTGGATAGAAATCTCAAGCTGGATGATTAGTAGGTAGATGCAAATGGATTTCGGTCTACTTGATTTTGTGGACCGCCCAAGCTTTTGAGTCTCTACTTTTCTTTGTAGCATAGTTAGCATTGGTTTGCGCACATAATCCTGTCAATTGCCCAGCTTTAATTTGTTTGCCTCGCATGCCTATTTTATCGTCTTTTGGGAGAGAGACATCACTAGTGAACATCATAGGACCCTGGTCCATATTTCCAATACTGTTTACACCCGCTATCAATTTACTGCTTTATTTACTTTTCCGTTGCTATCACTATCATTATTATCTCGTGCGTTTTATCCTATATAAAAAACAAGGCCGGAGGAATTGACAACTCCTCTGTACTCGTTGGGAAGCAAAGTTATTTGCTGTGTGTGCAGGTCCAGGTGAAGTAAGCAACCTCGGTTGTGAACGGCGCCATTGTTCACTTCACCACCTTCTTGTATCTGTTGGAGTCCTATTGGTTCGACATTCAACCTTAGCATCTTCTCTAAGGGAAATTTGCCGCTACTCTACATCTCACCTTCCACTTTGGGTGAACCAACAAGGGGCAAGACGTAAACTCTCGTAACATCAAAGCAATTTCTGGCACCGTTGCTGTGGACTCCACTCTTCAACATAGGGGAGTTGCACACTATATTTTACCTTTGCTTTTTAGTCTTGTTAGTTTACCTTTCAATTTTTTCTTTAGTGTCCTTTATCAAAAATAAAAAAATAGCTATCTTGCTTGCTGCTACTATGGGTTCCTCCGAGAACACCAAGTTGTGTGACTTCACTAGTCACAACAACAGTGACTTTATCTGCACTCATATTGCTACACCTGCTACTTCAGCACCTTCTTATGAGATTAAACTTTCTTTGCTGAACCTTTTTATGAATGATCAATTCTCCGGTGCTGGAGATGATGCTTCTTTGCACTTAAGTAATTTTATTGAGCTCTGTGATATGCAAAAGTACAAAGAAGTAGATGGTGATATTGTTAAGCTTAAGCTTTTTTCCTTTCTCCTTGAGAGGAGGAGCTAAAATATGGTTTCAATCCTTGCCAAGGAATAACATAGATTCTTGGGATAAGTGCAAGGATGCTTTTATTAGGAAGTACTACCCCCCTGCTAAGATTATCCAATTGAGGAGTTATATTATGAATTTTAAGAAATTGGATAATGAACACGTTGCCCAAGCTTGGGAACGCATGAAATCTCTTGTTAAGAATTTCCCTACGCATTGTTTGACTACTTGGATGGTTATCCAAACTTTTTATGCAGGTTTGAACTTTACCTCGCGGAACTTGTTAGATTCGGACGCGGGAGGAACCTTTATGTCAACTACACTTGGTGCTGCCACAAAACATCTCGATGAGATGATGACTAACTATTCCCAATGGCACACCAAAAGAGCTCCAACAGGTAGGAAGGTAAACTCTGTCGAGGAGATCTCCACCCTAAATGAAAAAGTTGACTTGATTATGTCTCTACTTGCCAAGCAATCTCCTATTGATCCTCATGATGTTCCTTTAAGTTCTTTGATTGCTCAAGATCAAGTAGATGTGAAGGTAACTCTAGAAACAACTTCAATAAAAATGCTTATGGAGTAATTTTGGTAGCAATCCTAGACCGTTCCTCTCCAACTATGGGAACAACAACACTTATCCTAGCACCAATAACTCCACTTCTGAATTAGAGAGTATGCTTAAAGACTTTATCACTAACCAAAAAGCCTTCAACAAGAGTGTAGAGAAAAAACTAGACAAATTAGATAATCTCTCGTCGAAGGTAGACAATTTAGCCCATGAAGTATAATTGCTAAAAATTAGAACTTCTCCTCTTGAGGACAGGAAGGTCACTGCTATGAATGCTGTCCAAGTACAAATTAATGAAAACATTAGGATGATGGCTAAACTCAAAGAGAGATGGGCTATATTAAAGGAGGAAGAAGATAGAATTAAGAGCCTTCCTACACACCATACCATTGCTACTATCCAAGTGGTTGAGGATATCCAAACTCTTTGCACCCAATGCACCCCTAGTCCCATAGGACCTTTAATGGTGATGCTATGACCTCAACCGTAGAAGAAGAAATTCCTATGACTATAGAAGCTACCAAACAAGTGAGACTAAAGGACACCACTACCATTTTACTTGATAGTAGTGACCTTGATTTTGATAATTGAACCCTTTCTGAAGTTATTCATTTCCTTCACAAGATGTCTAGAGACCCCCACACTAGCACACTTAATCTTGCCTTCACGGAGCATATCACTAATGCTCTCATTAAAGCTAGGGAGGAGAAGCTTAGGGTAGAGGCCTCCATACCTAGAAAGCTAGAAGATGGTTGGGATCCTACGATTAAAATTAAGTTGAATAACTTTTCTTGCTATGCTTTATGTGATGTTGGAGCTATTACCTCCGTTATGCCCAAATTAATGTATGATATATTTGAATTGAAAACTTTTGATCCTTGTTCTTTTTGTGTTCGTCTTGTCGAGTCTTCCGTAAAGAAACCTTTGGGGAAGATCTATGATGTTCTTATCATTGTCAATGACAATTATGTTCCCATTGATTTTACTATTATGGACATTGAATGTGAACCTTCTTGTCCAATTATTTTGGGACGTCCTTTTCTTCGCACCGTGGGTGCTATTATTGATATGAAAGAAGGGATTATAAAATTCCAATTCCCTCTCAAGAAAAGGATGGAACACTTCCCTAGGAAAAAGATTAAGTTGCCTTTTGAGTCCGTCACACGGGCTAGTTATTTTCTTGAAAAGACATGATCTATTTGCATTAAGCCTAGCTAATGGCTTTAAAGAAGCGCTTTCGGGAGGCAGCCCGCAACGAATTTAGGATTTCCTTTTTGTTTTTATTCTTTTTTTAGTGGTCTTGATGATTGTTACTACTGTAGCAACATCATTGTATCTTTACTTTTAAAGCTTTGTGCCATTTATAGCCTCGTATGACAAGGGAAGTGAAAGTTGTGACATGCTGTCGAGAAAACAGATTCTGTCTTCGTGACTAGAAAAATCACAGAAAAATCCCAGTTCATCTTTTTGAGCTGAAATTTGTACACAGCGTGCTCTATACAATTACGGAAATTTTATATGTTCTGAGTCTTTTGATTTGAGTGGCAGAAGTACCCCTAAAAAATTCTTTACTACCTGCTGGTCTGTTTTTCACAGATTCTGTCCTGTGTTGCCTCTTCTTCGTTTTGCAAACCTTAAGCTTGCTTTTTCTTTCCAATTCTTTTTGGAAATCTTGAGAAACAGTAGCTCTTCAAGAATATCTTTATTTACAGTAGAGGAAAAATTATTTTATTATGGGTACTAACCACGCTAATCCGATTATGATGAGTTATGTATGAAGGGAGTTTTCAAGTGTGCGAGGGAAGATGATGAAAGAAGATTCAGGACTGTCAAGCGCTCAAGCTTGGGGAAGCCCCCGTGCATCCCCTTCTCCATCAACAATTATCAGTTCGTCTCTCGTTTCACTATATTTTTATCACTTCATGCGTTATGTGCTATGCTTGGAGCGTCTCGCTCTTAGGTTATATTTTTAGTTTTCTTTAGCTTTGCTTGCTGTTCATAACAAGTTAAAACCCAGCTTTGTTTGTGTGGGAGAGAAACACGGTCCACTTTCAAAAATCTAGAACACAACATAGGATTTTTCATGCTTATCTTTGCTGTGTGTGTTCTTTATCTTTTTCATAGCTACTGTCATGTTTAGCTCTTAGTTTTCATGCTTATCTTTTTAAGAGATTTTTTTTAGTTTGTTGCTGGAACTGTCTTGAGATTTCATATTTATCTTGTTTAGAGAGTTTGCCTGTTGCACTGAGTTTTGTGTCTTGACTTGAAGTAGGTAATTGAGGTTGCTATTCTTTTGTAGTAGAAACTTAAATAGTTTTGAGGTATTGTTTTGAGTAATGTTTGGACTTTTGGTGTCAACAGCTTTAGCCTATTAGTGATATATGTCGTATTTTGGGAAATCCGTGTTTATTTTTAAAACTTACAAAATTAGTTGAGAACTTTAGCTACTAGATGGATCACTACTCTTCTGAGGGGTCGAATATTAGAGTACACTCACGTACCATGAGTCGAGGATGCGCAAGGATAACCAAACCCCCATACACTCCTCCTCGGGGTACTTGTCTCTTTGTGAAACCTCCTTATGAGATTGAGAGTTACCGATAATAAGTGCATGAGTTCTTCGGACTAATGTGAGTATTCAAAAGTTGACACTTCCACCTTCCCATATTTTTCTAGCCTCTCATGTGTCGTGCATTGCTTTCTTCTCACTTCGAGAGTTGGCGTCCACCTTCGCCGGTACATCCAAACCCTTGGCACGATACGCTCTGTCATCATAAACCTCCTTATATCCTTCCTCAAAACAGCCACCATACCTACCTACCAAGGAATTTCCATAGCCTTTCCGAGATATATTGCCATGCAACATCCATCTTCTCATGACTTGATCTTCATGTCATACATGCTACTTGCTTGATCGATGAGCCTCATGCTAGTTGGGCATTGCCCTAATCGTTTCTACATGACGCGCTAGTATCATTGCATATCCTGCTACACTAGCAGAGGCATACATTTGCATACATCATGATAGTTACATCTTCTTTACGATTTGAGTACTTTTGTAAAGTGTGAAAGATCTTCTATACTTTTTGTAATATATAGAGTGTTGCCCCTAATATGAGGAAAAGATCCCAAAGTGGACAAATGAGAGTAATAGAAAGAGCCATTGAGGCCACCAAAAAATACAAAAAACGAGAAAAAAGAGAAAAAGAAATAAAAATAGAGAAGGGGGCACACTAATATTCCTTTTGAGAGATCCACACTCGTACTCCCTCCCATATCTTGTACTCCATAGAGATTATCATTTATGCATATAGCTATGTGGGGACCTTCACACTATAGAACTTGGCTTGTATATTTCAATGATGAGCCTCCTCAAATGAGCTCTAGGTCTTCTTGAGCAAGCAAGTTGGATGCACCCCCACTAGTTCCATTGGAGAGCTTACCTTAGCTCATATGTGCATCCGTTGCATGGCAGTTCCTACTCCTCACATCATATCTATCATTTGGCTTTCTCTCGCCTATGATTGTCCTCATTGATGTGAGCCTTTCACACCTTTTTGTCTTCCTCTTCCACCATATTCTCTCTTTGCCATCCTAAGTGTCAACTTTGTTGCTTACGCTCATCCATTGCATGAGTGCTCAAAATGTCGAAAAGGAGTGGATCATTTTGACTGGTACCTGGCTAGTGGTCTGAGGATGAGTCAAGATAAGATTCCAAAGAAGACCAAGTGTGAAGCTTTAGTAGATTGAGTTCTCAACACAAAAATACTTTTTTCTCGTATATCCATATCCCCTTTCTTGCTCGCAAACACCATTTGGAGACATTCGAGTCACGGACAGCGAGAGATCTTGCACATTTATGTTCTTATGTTGCTTGTTTCAATGCTAAATATAGACTCTTGCCTATTATGACTTGAATTGAATTACATGCCTTGATTGCTTTACTTAAAAGTTCTTATATTGTTGTTAGCATGTCACCAAAAAAAGTATGCTTTTATCATTTACCTACTCGAGGACGAGCAGGAATTAAGCTTGGGGATGTTGATACGTCCAAAACGTATCTATAATTTCTGCTTGCTCCATGCCTATTTTGTGTGATATTTCTATGATATTGATGAACTTCCATACACTTTTGATCATATTTGGACTAACCTATTAACTCAGTGCACCCCAGTGCTAGTTCCTGTGTTCTGCTGTTTTTTTATTTCAGGTTTCCCCCATATTAAAAGTGCTCTAAAAATTCGGGAAAAATCCAATAAAAAATCAGCGATACGGAAGCTTCGAGAATCACCGAGGGGGGGGGGGGGCAGAGGGGACCCACCAGGGCCCCAGGCGCCCTCCTAGCGCACACTAGGGTGGGGCCGCGCCAGGGGGCCACCTGGACCCCTGGTGGCCCCCCTGGCTGCCCCCCTTCGCCCATATATTCCTCGTGACGTGAAAACCCCATGACGGGAACCCTTTTTTCGCGATCTCTCCTCTGTTCCGCCGCCGCCGCTCTCATAAGATCGGGAGGACCAGAAGACCTCTTCCCGGCACCCTGCCGGAGGGAGGAACCACCTCCGGGAGCTTCTCCACCACCACGGATGCTTCCGGGATGAACCGTGAGTAGTCCACCTTGGACTATGGGTCTATGATCAGTAGCTATGTCATGTTCTCCTCCCCTCTTTGTTCTTCATGGATTAGACCTCGTGAGCTGCCCTACATGATCGAGGCACATATGTAATATTTCTGCTGTTGCTATGCTGAGTTTGCTGGGATCCAGATTTTATTTGAGGAATATATTTGATTCTCCTCTTTTATATTTATGTTCTAGAGTAATTCTTTCATGTTCTCTGTTGTTTATTGCTTTGGCCAAATAGTAGGTAGTTACTCCAAGAGGGAGCGTTATGCATGATTGTGGGTTCATGCCCCCCGATGATTAGCTTGAGTGACAGAAACATGAGTCTAGGGGATGTGCTGTTTCCACAAGGGAGAAAACAACGGTGCTTGTACTTGCCGGTGCAAGGATTGTTTACTTTACGCAAAGTTCTTTAATCCAGTTGTCCGTTTCTTTGAGTTTACACTTTGGGTGGGATTCACAAATTAATACCAGCGAGATGTTATGGATAGATATCTCAAGGTGGATGATTAGTAGGTAGATGCAGATGGATTTTGGTCTACTTGATTTGGCATACCGCCCAAGCTTTTGAGCCTCATCCTTTCTTTGTAGCATAGTTAGCATTGGTTTGCGCACGTAATCCTGTCAATTGCCCAGCTGTAATTTGTTTACCTCGCATGGCTATTTCATCGTCTTTTGGGAGAGAGACATCACTAGTGAACATCATAGGACCCCGGTCCATATTTCCAATATTGTTTACACCCGCTATCAATTTACTGCTTTATTTACTTTTCCGTTGCTATCACTATCATTATTATCTCGTGCATTTTATCCTTTGTAAACAACAAGGCCAGAGGAATTGACAACTCCTCTGTACTCGTTGGGCAGAAAAGTTATTTGATGTGTGTGCAGGTCCAGGTGAAGTAAGCAACCTCGGTTGTGAACGGCGCCATTGTTCACTTCACTCCTTCTTGTATCTGTTGGAGTCCTATTGGTTCGACATTCAACCTTAACATCTTCGCTAAGGGAAATTTGCTGCTACGCTACATCTCACCTTCCGCTTTGGGTAAACCAACGAGGGGCGAGACGTAAACTCTCATAACATCAACACCATCTCGAGACATTCGAGTCACGGACAACAAGATCTTTTGCACCTAATGTTCTTTCGTTGCTTGTTTCAATTCTAATATAGACTCTTGCATTTTATGACTTGAATTGAATCACATACCTTGATTGCATTACTTTTCAAAGTCCTTATATGGTTGTTAGCATGTCACCACAGAAATTATTCTTGTTATCTTTTACCTACTCGAGGATGAGCAGGAATTAAGCTTGGAGATGTTGATACGTCTCAAACGTATCGATAATTTCTGCTCGCTCAATGCATGTTTTGTGTGATATTGCTATGATCTAGATACACTTTCATACACTTTTGATCATATTTGGACTAACCTATTAACTCATTGCACCCCAGTGCCAGTTTCTGTTTTCTGCTATTTTTACTATTTCAGTTTTCCCCCATATAAAAAGTGCTCCAAAAATCTGGGAAATATTAGATAAAAAATCGGCGTACCGGAAGCTTCCAGAGCCCCGAAGGAGGGCCTAGGGGCCACCACCAGGTGCCCAGGCAGCCACCTGGCGCGGCCAGAGGCCTGGCCGCGCCAGGGGGGCGCCTGGACTCCTGGTGGCCCCCCTAGCTGCCCCCTTCGCCTATTTAATATCCGTCACGGGAAACCTCTGAAGGAAGAACCCTATTTCGCAAACTCGCCTCTGTTCCGCCATCGCCACCCTTCCATGACCAGGTGCACCGTGAGGACCCTTCCCGGCAACCTGCCGGAGGCAGGATCGACCTCCTGGAGCTTCTCCTCCACCGTGGACGCTTCCCGGATGTGCCGTGAGTAGTTTCCTTTGGACCATGGGTCCGTAATCAGTAGCTATGTGATGTTCTCCTCCCCTCTTTGTTCTTCATGGTTTAGACCTCGTGAGCTGCCCTACATGATCGAGGAATATATGTAATCTTTCTGATTTTGCTATGCTGAGTTTGATGGGATCTGATGGATTATGAGATTATGTTTAGATTATGATAGAGTAATATAGTTGGTTCTTATCTTTTGTATATTTTTTTCCGAAGTAATTCTTGCATGTTCTCCGTTGCTTTTTATTGCTTTGGCCAAGTGGTAGGTAGTAACTCCAAGAGGGAACGTTATGCTCGATTGTGGGTACATGCCCCCTGATGACACGCTTGAGTGACAGAAACATGAGTCTAGCGGATGTGCTGTGGCCACAAGGGGGAAACAACGGTGCTTGTAACCGCGGTTGTAAGGATTGTTTACTTTACGGAAAGTTCTTTTTAATGCAGTTGTCTGTTGCTTTGGGTTTATAATTTGGGTGGGGCTCGCAACTTAATACCAACGAGATGTTCTGGATAGATATATCAAGGTTGATGATTAGTAGTAGATGCAGATGGATTTCGGTCTACTTATTTTGGCGTACTGCCCATGCTTTTGAGCCTCTTCCTTTCTTTTGTAGCATAGTTAGCGCGGTGCATTTATAATCCTATCAATCGCCCATTTGTAATTTGTTTACCTCGCATAGCAGTTTTATCGTCTTTTGGGAGAGAGACATCACTAGTGAACATCACGGGACCCTGGTCCATATTCTCATCCTTGTTTACACACTCATTTACTTTTCCGCTTTTACTTTCAGTTGCTATCATTATCATTATCCCTTGTTTTTGATCCTTTGTAAACAACAAGACCGGAGAGATTGACAACCTCTCTGAACTTCGTTGGGAGCAAAGTTAATTGTGTCGTGTGCAGGTCCAGGAGAAGCAAGTGATTCTTTTCATACGACACATCACTGCTGAACCACCTACTTATCATTGCCGGAGTCCTACGGGAGACAAAACCTATCCTCTACATAGGGGAAATTTACTGCTATCCAACTTCTCACCTTCCACTTGGTGTAACCAACGAAGGGCGAGAAACCATTATCACTTCCACGCCACAAATGCCAAATGATAGATATGATGTGAGGAGTAAGGATTGCCATGCAACGGATGCACATGTCAGGTAAGGTAAGCTCTCTAATGGAACTAGTGGGGGTGCATCCTACTTGCTTGCTCATGAAGACCTAGAGCTCATTTCAGGAGCCTCATCCTTGGAATATGCATGCCAAGTTCTATAGTGAAAAGGGTCCCCACATAGTTATGCATGAATGATAATCTCTATGTAGTACAAGTATAGCAATGGATTAGGAGTGTGGACTTTTCAAAAAGGAATAGTAGTGTTGCCCCCTTCTCTCTTTTTATTTCTTTTTTTTCTCTTTTTTCTATTTTTGTATTTTTGTGGCCTCTTTGGCTCTTTCTATTTATCTCGTTTTTGTCCTCTTTGGGATCTTTTAAATTATCCTCTTTGGGATCTTTTCCTCACTTAAGGGCAACACTCTATATTTTACAAGAGTATAGAAGATCTTCACACTTTAAGAGAATTACTCAAACATAAAGAGTAATGAAAACTATCACGATGTATGCAAATGTATGCCTCTGCCAGTGTAGCAGGAAATGGAATGATACTAGTGCATCATGTAGCAATAATAAGGGAAAAGCCCAACAATCATGCGGCTCCTCGGTCAAGCAAAAGCATGTATGACATGAAGATCAAATCATGAGATGGTGGATATTGCATGGCAATGTATCTCGGAAAGGCTATGAAAATTCCTTGATAGGTAGGTATGGTGGCTATTTTGAGGAAGATATAAGGAGATTTATGATGACAGAGCGTATCGTGCCAAGGTTTTGGAAGCACCGACGATGTATGCGCCAACTCTCAAGGTGAGAAAGGGCAATGCACGGTACCGAATAGGCTAGCAAAATATGAGGAGGTAGAAGTTCCAACAATCGAATACTCCCATTAGTCCGAAGAACTCATGAACTTATTATTGGTAACTCTCTATCTAATTGGGAGGTTCAAAAAGAGATGAGTACCCCGAGGAGGAGTGTATGGGGATTGGTTATTCTTGCACATCGTCGACTCATGGTACGTGAGGGTACTCTATATATTCCAACCCTTCCAGATATTAGCGATCCATCTAGTAGCTAGAGTTCTCAACTAATTTTTGTAGTTTTTGAATATAAGCACGGATTTCCCAAAATACGACGCCTATCACTAATAGACTCAAGCTCTTGGCACCTTGATGTCCAAACATTACTCTAATCAATACCTCAAAACTATTGAATGTTACTACTACACTTGTAATATCAACCTCAATTACCTACTCATGCAAGACACACAAATCAGTGCAACAAGACAACTCTCTGAACAAGACAAACATGAAGACTAAGAGAGTTCCTAGAACATCCTAAACAAAAGCTCTTAAAAAAATAAGCATGAAAACTAGGAGCTCAACATGGCAGTAGCTATGATAAGATAAAGAACACACACAAAAAGAAAGATAAGCATGCAAGCCTATGTTGTGTTCTACGGTGGAGTGGAGAGTGTTTATCTCCCAAAAATGAAGGCTAGGATCCAACTTTTTATGAACAGAAAAAAAAATAAAACAAACTAAAAATAAAAGAGCGAGACGCTCCAAGTCTAGCACATAACATATGAAGCAATAAAAATATAGCATGGAGAAGGATGAACTGATTATTGTTGATGGAGAAGGGGATGAACGAGGGCATCCCCAAGATTATACGCTTGAGTCTCCTTGGAATTTCTTGGGGATACATGGGGGAATCCCCAAGCTTGAGCTCTTGACACTCCCGAATCTTCTTTCATCATCTTCATTCGCATACTTGAAAACTTCCTTCATACGAAATTCATCATAAGCTCATTAGAGTGGTTAGTATCCATGATAAAATAATTTTTATCTACTAGAAATAAAGATATTCTTGAAGACTATTTCTCAAGATTTCCAAAAAAAATTGCAAAGAAAAAGCAAGCTTAAGGTTTGAAAAACGAAGAAAATGAAAAATGTAGCAGAATCTGTGAAAAACAGACCAGCAAGTAGTAGATAATTTTTTCGGGGTACTTCTGCAACTCAAATCAAAAAACTCAGAACAGAGGCACGAAAGCTAATTGTATAGAGAATGTTGTCAAAAAAATTCAGATAAAAAATATGATCTCGTGATTTATGGCTAATTTTTCCGTCAAGGGGACAAAATCTTTTTTGTCACAACTTTTGAATTATCTTGCAATCGGAGGCTAAAACTTGGCACAAAGCTTAAAAATAAAGATACAATGATGTTGCTATAGTAGTAAAAATCATCAAGGCCACTAAAACTGAAAGTAAAAACATCTTGGGTTGCCTCCCAACAAGCACTTTCTTTTATGCCTTTTAGCTAGGCATGACACAAGAAAATAAAGTTTTATCAATATCAAGAGAATAGCTTGCCCGTGTAACGGACTCATAAGTAACTTGATTTTCTTTCGAGGAAAGTGTTCCATTCCATTTTTGAGGGGGAACTGAAAACTAATTGTACCCTCTTTCATGTCAATGATAGCACCAACGGTGTGAAGAAAAGGTTGTCCCAAAATGATTGGACATGAAGGATCACATTCAGTGTCCAAGACAAGAAAATCAACGGGAACATAGTTATCATTGACAATAATAAGCACATCATCAATCCTTCCTAAAGGTTTATATACGGAAGAATCAACAAGTCGAACACCAAAACAACAAGTATCAAAAGGTTTCAAATTAAGCATATCATACATTCTTTTGGGCATAACGGAGGCACTAGCTCCAACATCACATAAAGCATAGCAAGACAAGTTATTTAATTTAGATTTGACTATGGGATCCCAACCATCTTCTAGATTCCTAGGAATGGAATTCTCAAGCTTGAGATTCTCCTCCCTAGCTTTGATGAGCGCATTGGTAATATACTCAGTGAAGGCAATATTCAGTGTGCTAGTGTGGGGGTCTTTAGCCATCCTTTGTAAAAAGGTGATAACTTCTGAGAGACTAAAATTATCAAAATCCAAATTACTAAAGAAAAACTCTATCAAAAAGGAATTTTTGAAATTACTCCAAGTGTATTTCTTACACGAAGGTAGGGAATGGAACCACTTATTTGGTTTTCCTCGAAGAGAAAAATCAAAGAATTCTAATTTAAATTGATCACCATCCATCCCAGGAGATTTTTGTTCATCACACACCCTTTCATAATTTTGTAAGTGATAGATAGCATCCTCTCCTTTCTCAGAAAATTGGTTTTTTAAATCATAATTGAGGAAAGGCCTACTAATGGGTCAGAAAAAATAGTAACTTTCGTAACAAACATAATTGGACAATTTGAAAGTATCAAAGTAATCCCCAGTAGGGGTTCTGTGCCTGGGGCAAAATTCAATACTAGTGGAACCCATAATAGTAGCAGCAAGCAGGAACAAGACAAGCAATTTTTTGTGGATTTTGGTAAAGGACACTAAAAGAAAAATGATAAAGTAAACTAACAAGACTAAAAAGCAAAGGTAAAAGATAGTGTGCAACTCCCCTATCTTGAAGAGTGGAGTCCCCGGCAACGGCGCCAGAAATTATGCTGGATGGCACTGAAGTAGTGCTCCTCGTTGGCTACCCCAAGTGGAAGGTTGAGATGTAGCTAGAAGTAATTTCCCTTGGCAAAGATACCAAGGTTTAGTTCGACCAGTAGGACTCCAACAACGACAAGTAGGTGGAAAAGTGAACAATGGCACCATTCACAACCGAGGTTGCTTACTTTACCTTGACCTGCACACACAATAGATAGCTTTGATCCCAACGAGTACATAGAGGTTGTCAATCTCTCCGGCCTTGTTTTTTACAAAGGATTAAACGAAAGGGGATAATGATAGTGATAATTGCAACAGAAAGTAAAAACAGTAAAGTAAAGTGAAGGTGTAAACAGTGGTGGAAATATGGACCGTGTTCCCGTGATGTTCACTAGTGTTGTCTGATTGGTGGATATATCTCCCCCTCGTTGGTTACCCCAAGTAGAAGGTGAGATGTAGGATAGCGGCAAATTTCCCTCGGTGAAGATACCAAGGTTGGTCTGCAGTAGGACTACGGAGATGATAAGTAGGTGTCAACGGCGCAACTGACGTGGACCTACACACAACACAAATAACTTTGCTCCCAACGAGTACAAAGAGGTTGTCAATCTCTTCGGCCTTGCTGTTTACAAAGGATCAACGCAACAGATAATAGTGATAAAAGTAGCATCTATAAAGTAAAGAAGGAAAGTAAATAAGTGTGTAAACAATAATGAGAATATGGACCGGGGTCCCGTGATGTTCACTAGTGATGTCTCTCTCCCAAAAGACGATAAAACTGCTATGCGAGGTAAAAAATTGCAGCTAGGCGATTGACAGGATTATAAACACACCACAATGCTAACTATGATACAAAGAAAGGACAAGGCTCAAAAGCATGGGCAGTACGCCAAAATAAGTAGACCGAAATCCAACTGCATCTACTACTAATCATCCAGCTTGAGATATCTATCCAGAACATCTCACTGTTATTAAGTTGCGAGCCCCACCCAAAGTGTAAACCCAAAGCAACAGACAACTTCATTAAAAGCACTTTGCGTAAAGTAAACAATCCTTGCAACCGCGGTTACAAGCACCGTTGTTTTCCCCCTTGTGGAAACAACACATCCCCTAGACTCATGTTTCTGTCACTCAAGCCTATCATCGGGGGGCATGAACCCACAATCGAGCATAACGTTCCCTCTTGGAGTCACTACCTACTACTTGGACAAAGCAATAAACAACAACGGAGAACATGCAAGAATTACTTAAGAACAACAATATAAAAGATAAGAACCAAATATATTACTCAATCAAAATCTGAACTTAATCTAATAATCCATCAGATCCCAGCAAACTCAACATAGCAAAAATAGAAAGATTACATATGTGCCTCGATCATGTAGGGCAGCTCACAGGACTAAACCATGAAGAACAAAGATGGGAGGAGAACATCACATAGCTACTGATCACGGACCCATGGTCCAAAGAAAACTACTCACGGCACATCCGGGAAGCGTCCATGGTCAAGGGGAAGCTCCCAGAGGTCAATCCTCCCTCCGGCAGGGTGCCGGGAAGAAGTCTGTTGGAGCTCCCGATCTTGGAAGCGCGCCGGTGGTGGAACAGAGGATAGATCGCGGAAAAGGGTTCTGTCTTTGGGGGTTTTGCGTCACGGAGATTAAATAGGCAAAGGGGGGCAGCCAGGGGGCCACCAGGTGTCCAGGAGGCCACCCGGAGCGGCCCCACCCTAGGTCGCGCCACCTGGACACCTGGGCACCAGGTGGAGGCCCTCTGGCCCTCCTTCGGGGCTCTGGAAGGTTCCGTTGCGCTGATTCTTATCCGATTTTCCCGAATTTTTGGAGCACTTTTAATATGGGGGAAACGTGGCATAGAAAAACAACAGAAAACAGGAACTGGCACTGCGGTGCAAAGAGTTAATAAGTTAGTCCAAATATGATTAAAACTGTATGAAAGTGTATCTAGATCATAGCAATATCACACAAAACATGCATGGATCAAGTGATGTTACGAGAGTTTATTCTCTCCGCACGTTGGTTTACCCAAAGTGGAAGGTGAGATGTAGCACAGCGGAAAATTTCCCTTAGCGAAGATGCTAAGGTTGAGTGTCGAACCAAGAGAACTCCAACAACGATAAGTAGGTGGTTCGGCAAGTGATGCGCCGTTTGAAGCTAATCACTCGCTTCTCCTAGATCTGCACACACAACAGATCGCTTTTCTCCCAACGAGTACAGAGGAGTTGTCAATTCCTCCGGCCTTGTTGTTTACAAAGGATAAAAACACACGGGATAATAATGATAGTGATAGTAAAGGAAAATTAAATAAAGCAGTAAATTGATAGCGGGTGTAAACAGTATTGGAAATATGGACCGGGGTCCTATGATGTTCACTAGTGATGTCTCTCTCCCACAAGACGATAAAATAGACATGCGAGGTAAACAAATTACAGCTGGGCAAGTGACAGGATTATGTGCGCAAACCAATGCTAACTATGCTACAAAGAAAGGAAGAGGTTCAAAAGTTTGGGCGGTACGCCAAATCAAGTAAACCGCAATCCATCTGCATCTACCTACTAATCATCCACCTTGAGATATCTATCCAAAACATCTCGCTGGTATTAAGTTGCGAATCCCACCCAAAGTGTAAACTCAAAGCAACGGACAACTGCATTAAAGAACTTTGCGTAAAGTAAACAATCCTTGCACCCACAAGTACAAGCACTGTTGTTTTCTCCCTTGTGGCAACAGCACATCCCCTAGAATCATGTTTCTGTCACTCAAGCTAGTCATCGGGGGGCATAAACCCACAATCATGCATAACGCTCCCTCTTGGAGTCACTACCTACTACTTGGCCAAAGCAATAAACAACAATGGAGAACATGCAAGAATTACTCTAGAACATAAATATAAAAGAGGAGAATAAAATATATTCCTCAAACACAATCTGAACATAATCTCATAATCCATCGGATCCCAGCAAACTCAGCATAGCACACTTCAGAAAGATTACATATGTGCCTCGATCATGTAGGGCAGCTCACGAGGTCTAATCCATGAAAAACAAAAAGGGGAGGAGAACATCACATAGCTACTGATCATAGAACCATGGTCCAAGGTGGACTACTCACGGTTCATCCGGGAAGCATCCATGGTGGTGGAGAAGCTCCTGGAGGTGGTTCTCCCCCCGACAGGGTGACGGGAAGAGGTCTTCTGGTGCTCCCGATCTTGGAACCGCGGCGGCGGAACGGAACAAAGGGTTCCCATCACAGAGGTTTCACGTCACGAGGAATATATAGGCGAAGGGGGGCAGCCAGGGGGGCCACCAGGGGTCCAGGCGGCCCCCTGGCGCGGCCCCACCCTAGGGTGCACCGGGAGGGCGCCTGGGGCCCTGGGGGGGTCCCCTATGCCCCCCCTCGGTGATTCTCGAAGCTTCCGTATCGCTGATTTTTTATTGGATTTTTACCGAATTTTTGGAGCACTTTTAATATGGGGGAAACCTGAAATAGAAAAATAGGAGAAAACAGGAACTGGCACTGGGGTGCACTGATTTAATAGGTTAGTCGAAATATGATCAAAAGTGTATGGAAGTTCATCAATATCATAGCAATATCACACAAAAGAGGCATGGAACAAGCAGAAATTATAGATACGTTTTGGACGTATCAACATCCCCAAGCTTAATTCTTGCTCGTCCTCGAGTAGGTGAATGATAAAATCATAATTTCTGTGGTGACATGCTAACAGCCATATAAGAACTTTTAAGTAAAGCAATCAAGGCATGTAATTCAATTCAAGTCATAACAGGCAAGACTCTATATTTAGCATTGAAACAAGCAACATAAGAACATAAAGGTGCAAGATCTCTCGCTGTCCGTGACTCGAATGTCTCCAAATGGTGTTTCCGTGCAAGAAATGGGATAGGGATATACGAGAAAAAGTATTTTTGTGTTGAGAACTCAATCTACAAAAGTTTCGCACTTGGTCTTCTTTGGAATCTTATCTTGACTCATCCATAGACCAGTAGCCAAGTACGAGTCAAAATGATCCACTCGTTTTCGACATTTTGAGCACTCATGCAATGGATGAGCGTAAGCAAGAAAGTTGACACTTAGGATGGCAAAGAGAGAATATGGTGGAGGAGGAAGACAAAAAGGGTGTGAAAGGCTCACATCAATGAGGACAATCATAGGCGAGAGAAAGCCAAATGATAGATATGATGTGAGGAGTAGGGATTTCCATGCAACGGATGCACATATGAGCTAAGGTAAGCTCTCCAGTGGAACTAGTGGGGGTGCATCCAACTTGCTTACTCAAGAAGACCTAGAGCTCATTTGAGGAGGCTCATCATTAGAATATACAAGCCAAGTTCTATAGTGTGAAGGTCCCCACATAGCTATATGAATAAATGATAATCTCTATGGAGTACAAGATATAAGAGGGAGTACGAGTGTGGATCTCTCAAAAGGAAGAGTAGTGTGCGCCCTTTCTTTTTATTTATTTTTCTCTTTTTTCTATTTTTTTGTATTTCTTGGTGGCCTCAATGGCTCTTTTTAGTTCTCTCATTTGTCCTCTTTGTGATATTTTGACTTGTCCTCTTTGGGATCTTCTAATTTGTCCTCTTTGGGATATTTTCCTCACTTTAGGGGCAACACTCTATATATTACAAGTATAGAAGATCTTTCACACTTTACAAGGTACTCAAATCATAAAGAAGATGTAACTATCATGATGTATGCAGATGTATGCCACTGCCAGTGTAGCAGGATATGCAATGATACTAGCGCGTCATGTATAAATGATTAGGGAAAGGCCCAACTAGCATGCGGCTCATCGATCAAGCAAGTAGCATATATGACATGAAGATCAAGTCATGAGAAGATGGATGTTGCATGGAAATATATCTGGGAAAGGCTATGGAAATTCCTTGGTAGGTAGGTATGGTGGCTGTTTTGAGGAAGGATATAAGGAGGTTTATGATGACAGAGCGTATCGTGCCAAGGTTTTGGAAGCACCGACGAAGTATGCGCCAACTCTCAAGGTGAGAAAGGGCAATGCACGGTACCGAATAGGCTAGCAAAATATGAGGAGGTAGAAGTTCCAACAATCGAATACTCCCATTAGTCCGAAGAACTCATGAACTTATTATTGGTAACTCTCTATCTAATTGGGAGGTTCACAAAGAGATGAGTACCCCGAGGAGGAGTGTATGGGGATTGGTTATTCTTGCACATCGTCGACTCATGGTACGTGAGGGTACTCTATATATTCCAACCCTTCCAGATATTAGCGATCCATCTAGTAGCTAGAGTTCTCAACTAATTTTTGTAGTTTTTGAATATAAGCACGGATTTCCCAAAATACGACGCCTATCACTAATAGACTCAAGCTCTTGGCACCTTGATGTCCAAACATTACTCTAATCAATACCTCAAAACTATTGAATGTTACTACTACAAAAGAATAGCAACCTCAATTACCTACTTCAAGTCAAGACACACAACTCAGTGCAACAGGCAAACTCTCTAAACAAGATGAACATGAAAACTCAGGAGAGTTCCAGCAGCAAACTAAACAAAAGCTCTTAAAAAGATAAGCATGAAAACTAAGAGCTAAACATGACAGTAGCTATGAAAAAGATAAAAAACACACACAACAAAGATAAGCATGAAAAATCCTATGTTGTGTTCTAGATTTTGAAAGTGGAGCGTGTTTCTCTCCCACACAAAGAAATCTGGATTCTAACTTGTTATGAACAGCAAGCAAAGCTAAAGAAAACTAAAAATAAAACCGAAGAGCAAGACGCTCCAAGCATAGCACATAACGCATGAAGTGATAAAAATATATTTAAACGAAAGACAAACTGATATTTTTTGATGGAGAAGGGGATGCACGGGGGCATCCCCAAGCTTAGACTCTTGAGTCTCCTTGAATATTTCTTGGGGATGCATGGGGGCATCCCCAAGCTTGAGCGCTTGACACTCCTGAATCATCTTTCATCATCTTCCCTCGCACACTTGAAAACTCCCTTCATATATAACTCATCATAATCTGATTAGCGAGGTTAGTACCCATAATAAAATATATTTTTCTCTACTTGAAATAAAGATATTCTTTAAGAGATACTGTATCTCAAGATTTCTAAAAAGTTTTTGCAAAGAAAAAGCAAGCTTAAAGTTCGCAAAATGAAGAAAAGGCAAAACATGACAAAATCTGTGAAAAACAGACCAACAGGTAGTAAATAATCTTTTAGGGATACTTCTGCAAGTCAAATCAAAAAACTCAGAACATAAAAAAGTTCCGTAATTGTATATAGCATGGTGTTTAAAAATTTCAGCTCAAAAAGATGAACTCGGATTTTTCTGTGATTTTTCCTGTCACGAGGACAGAATCTGTTTTCTGGACAGCATGTCACAACTTTCACTTCCCTTGACATATGAGGCTATAATTGGCACAAAGCTTGAAAAGTAAAGATACAATAATGTTGCTACAGTAGTAACAATCATAAATACCACTAAAAACAGAAAAAAAGGAAAACCTAAATTCATTGCAGGCTGCCTCCCGAAAGCGCTTCTTTAAAGCCATTAGCTAGGCTTAAAGATTATAGAAGATGTTCTCACAAGAATAAGAATTTTGAAGCAAAAGAGAGCATCAAGAAGAAAATATGAAACACATTTAAGCCTAACCCAATTCCTATGCATAGGCATCTCATAAGAAAATAAATCAAAGAAGCACAAAGTGACATGCATAGGAATGTCGAACAAGAACAACTTCAAAATTTTCAGTTTAGAGAGAGGTGTTTTTGTCACATGGAAGTTTCTATAACCAAACTTTCCTCTCTCAAAGTAATTTTTAGTAGTATCATGAAAAACATCAAGAATATAACTATCATACAAATCATATTGTTCATGACCTACAACACGCATGTATTGTTTTCAACACTGTTTTTAGGATCATAAGATAAATGCAACCCATCACATTGAGCTTTGATAAGAGGAAAATTCTCCGGAGTTGGAGATTTTAAAAGGATAATAGGACCCTCAAGTGTGGGTGCGATAGCAAAAATTTCATGCTTAACATGAGGAACTATAGATTGTTCATCTCCGTAAGCATCATCCATAGTGGCATCACGATCGTAAGCATAAAAGGCATCAACTTCATCAAAAAGGGACATTTCAAAAGAATCCATAGGATCATAATACTCATATAAGGTAAGATTCAAAGACTTACTCTCATTAGAAGGTAGACATGGATGGATCCATTCTTCCTCCTTTTCTTCTTTACTCTCCTCCTCTTTTTCATCCAAGGAGCTTTCAGGTACATAAATTTCTTCTTCCGTAGAGTCCTACAAATCATTAGTCTCTTCCTTTGGGGGAGATATTCTCTCAAGATGATCAGTAATGTAATAATTTTCATCCTAATTTTCCAAACAATAGTTAAGTATAGCAAGACTCTCAGGTTTGTAAGGGGCATCATCAATATTTTTAAGAAGAGAAGTAATTTCATAGGCACCCTTATAAGCAACAAATTCTTCTATTTCCTCTGCATCATAAAAATCATAGTTTCTCTTAGCATAAGAAGCTAAGGTTTCATCATCATTGTACTCACATTGGAGAGAAAGGTGTTTGTGCCTCATAAAGCAACAAGATTCATCCCTGCAGAAAGATATATTATATATTGAGCACATGTTTCTAGCATAATCATACAACTAATGTATTTGTTTCCATAAGTGTATCCCCTTTTGAGACAAGCGGTGTTCCTTGTACCACTTTTGTTGATCCTCGGTGAATCCTCCATGCCAATAAGATCTAGTTTCAAAGAAGTCAGACATTGATTGGAAAGTAAGGAACTAGCCATACTATATTTTTGGGTTTTTTCATAAAGGACACTAAAGCAAAAAACTGAAAGGTAAACTAACAAGACTAAAAAGCAAAGGTAAAAGATAGTGTGCTACTCCCCTATATTGAAGAGTGCAGTCCCCGGCAACGGCGCCAGAAATTTCTTTGATATTATGAGAGTTTACTTCTCGCCCCTCGTTGGTTTACCCAAAGTGAAAGGTGAGATGTAGCGTAGCGGCAAATTTCCCTTAGCGAAGATACTAAGGTTGAGTGTCGAACCAATAGGACTCCAACAACGATAACTAGGTGGTTCGGCAAGTGATGCGCCGTTTGAAGATAATCACTTGCTTTTCCTGGACCTGCACCCACAACAGATAGCTTTGCTCCCAACGAGTACAGAGGAGTTGTCAATTCCTCCGGCCTTGTTGTTTACAAAGGATAAAAATGCACGGGATAATAATGATAGTGATAGCAATGGAAAAGTAAATAAATCAATAAATTGATAGCGGGTGAAAACAGTATTGGAAATATGGACCGGGGTCCTATGATGTTCACTAGTGATGTCTCTCTCCCAAAAGACGATAAAATAGCCATGCGAGGTAAACAAATTACAGCTGGGCAATTGACAGGATTATGTGCGCAAACCAATGCTAACTATGCTACAAAGAAAGGAAGAGGGTCAAAAGCTTGGGCGGTACATAATATCAAGTAGAACGAAATCCATCTGCATCTACCTACTAATCATCCACCTTGAGATATCTGTCCAAAACATCTCGCTGGTATTAAGATGCGAATCCAAACCAAAGTGTAAACTCAAAGCAACGGACAACTGCATTAAAGAACTTTGCGTAAAGTAAACAATCCTTGCACCCGCAAGTACAAGCACCGTTGTTTTCTCCCTTGTGACAATAGCACATCCCCTAGACTCATGTTTCTGTCACTAAAGCTAGTCATCGGGGGGCATGAACCCACAATCATGCATAACGCTCTGTCTTGGAGTCACTACCTACTACTTGGACAAAGCAATAAACAGCAACGAAGAACATGCAAGAATTACTCTAGAACATAAATATAAAAGAGGAGAATCAAATATATTGCTCAAACAGAATCTCACCATAATCTCATAATCCGTCGGATCCCAGCAAACTCAGCATAGCAACAACAGAAAGATTACATATGTGCCTCGATCATGTAGGGCAGCTCACGAGGTCTAATCCATGAAGAACAAAAAGGGGAGGAGAACATCACATAGCTACTGATCATAGACCCATGGTACATGGTGGACTACTCACGGTTCATCCGGGAAGCATCCATGGTGGTGGAGAAGCTCCCGGAGGTGGTTCCTCCCCCCGGGCAGGGTGCCGGGAAGAGGTCTTCTGGTGCTCCCGTTCTTGGAAGCGCGGCGGCGGCGGAACAGAGGAGAGATCGCGAAAAAGGGTTCCCGTCATGGAGGTTTCACGTCACGAGGAATATATAGGCGAAGGGGGGCAGCCAGTGGGGCCACCAGGGGTCCAGGCGGCCCCCTGGCGCGGCCCCAACCTAGGGCGCGTCGGGAGGGCGCCTGGGGCCCTGGTGGGTCCCCTCTGCCCCCCCCCCCCTCGGTGATTCTCGAAGCTTCCGTATCGCTGATTTTTATTGGATTTTTCCCGAATTTTTTGAGCACTTTTAATATGGGGTAAACCTGAAATAGAAAAACAGCAGAAAACAAGAACTGGCACTGGGGTGCACCGAGTTAATAGGTTAGTCCAAATATGATCAAAAGTGTATGGAACTTCATCAATATCATAGCAATATCACACAAAAGAGGCATGGAGCAAGCAGTAATTATAGATACGTTTTGGACGTATCAACAAGCAGGAATTATCGATACGTTTGGGACGTAGCACTATCTCTCTCCCAAAATACGATAAAATAGCTATGCTGGATGAACAAATTAAAACTGGGCAATTGATAGAATTATAAACGCACCGCAATGCTAATTATGCTACCTGAAAGTGAGACTGCTCAATTGTATGGGAAGTACGCCAAGACAAGTAAACCAAAATCCATCTGCATCTACTACTAATCATCCACCTTGAGATATCTATCAAGAACATCTCGCTGGTATTAAGTTGCGGGCCCCACACAAAGTGTAAACTCAAAGCAACAGACAATTGCATTAACAATCTATGCGTAAGGCAAACAATCCTTGCAACTACGGTTACAAGAACCATTGTTTTCTCCCTGGTGGCAACAACACATCCCCTAGTCTCATGTTTCTGTCACTCATGCTAGACATCGGGGGCAATGAACCCACAATCATGCATAACACTCCCTCTTGGAGTCACTATCTACTACTTGGCCAAAGCAACAAACAGCAACGGAGAACATGCAAGAATTACTAAGAACAAAATATGAAAGGGGAAACCAAATATATAACTCATTACGACCTGAACATAATCTCATAATCCATCGAATCCCAGCAAACTCAGCATATAAACAACACGAAAATTACATAGGTGCCTTGATCATGTAGGGAAGCTCACAAGGTCTAAAACATTGAAGAATAAGGGTAGAGAGAAAACATCACATAGCTACTGATCACGGACCCATGGTCCAAGGGGGACTACTCACGACACATCCGGGAGGCGTCCATGGTGGTGGAGAGGCTCCCGAAGTTCAATCCTCCCTCTGGCAGGGTTCCGGGAAGGGGTCTTCTGGTGCTCCCGATCTTCGGGGCGCGACGGCGGCATAACAGAGAGGTAATTCACGATGCGGGGCTCCTCCCGAGGGTTTTCGGAGCGAGGGGTAAAAATAGGCCGAAGGGGGGCACCAGGAGTGGGCCCCACCTCCCAGACGCCCTGGTGTAGCGGCCAGGGGTGGGGCCACGCCACCTGGCCGCCTTGGAGGGGGGTGGCCCCCCTCCGGCTCTCCTTCGGTGGTTCCGGAAGCTTCCTCCATGCTGATTTTTATTCTGATTTTCACGAATTTTTCTGGCATTTTGCCTCTCTGTTAGCAGACAGGAACTGACACTGCGTGCACTGAGTTAGTAGGTTAGTCCAAATATGTGTAAAATGATATAAAAGTGTAGCAAAAAATGTAGCAATGTCACATAAGAGTGCATGGAACAAGCATAAATTATAGATACGTTTGGGACGTATCAGCCGTGAGTATTCCTCCTTGGACCATGGGTCCATGACCAGTAGCTATGTGATGTCTTCTCCCCAATCTTGTGCTTCAATTCTTAGCCCTTGTGAGCTGCCCTACATGATCAATGCATCTATGTAATTTTCCTGCTGTTGTTATGTTGTGTTTGCTGGGATCCGATGGATTATGAGATTATGTTTAGATTGTGATGAGTTATATAGTTGGTTCTCCTTTTATATTTTGTTCTTGAGTAATTCTTGCATGCTCTTTGTTGCTTTTTATTGCTTTGGCCAAGTAGTAGATAGTAACACTAAGAGGGAGCGTTTATGCTTGATTGTGGGTTCACGCCCCCAGACGTCTAGCTTGAGTGACAGAAACATGAGACTAGGGGATGTGTTGTTGTCACCTGGGAGAAAACAATGGTGCTTGTAACCGCGGTTGCAAGTATTGTTTACTAGTTGTATGTTGCTTTGAGTTTACACTTTGGGTGGGGATTGCAACTTAATACCAGCGAGATGTTCTGGATAGATATCTCATGGTGGATGATTAGTGAGTAGATGTAGATGGATTTCTGTCTACTTGTCTTGGCGTACTGCCCATGCTTTTGAGCCTCTAACTTTCCAGTAGGATAATTAGCATTGCGGTGCGTTTATAATTATGTCAATTGGCCAGCTGTAATTTTTTACCCATATTAGTTATTTTATCCTCTTTTGGGAGAGAGACATCACTGATGCTAACTCCTCGTTGGATACCCCAAGTGGAAGGTTTGATGTAGTGTAGCAGAAAGATTTTCCTTTGCAAAGATGCCAAGGTTGAGTATCGACGTGTAGTACTCCAAGGTCGACAAGTAGGTGCTGAAGCGAGCAACGCGCCGTTTGAGAAATATTGCTCCCTTAACAAACCTTTGCTCCCAACGAGTACTGAGAGGTTGTCAATCTCTCCGGTCTTGCTGTTTACAGAGGATCAACACAACAGATAATAGATAGTGATAGCTACTGAAAAGTAAAAGCAGGAAATAAATTGAGTGTGTAATAGTGGTGAAAATATGGACCGGGGTCCCATAATGTTCACTAGTGATGTCTCTCTCCCAAAAAACGATAAAAATGTTATGCGAGGTAAACAAATCACAGCTGGGAAATTGACAGGATTACGGGCGCAAACCAATGCTAACTATGCTGCAAAGAAAAGAAGAGGCTCAAAAGCATGGGCTATACGCAAAAATAAGTAGACAGAAATCCATCTACATCTACTACTAATCATCCACCTTGAGATATCTATCCAGAACATCTCACTGTTATTAAGTTGCGAGCCCCACCCAAAGTGTAAACCCAAAGCAACAGACAACTTCATTAAAAGCACTTTGCGTAAAGTAAACAATCCTTGCAACCGCGGTTACAAGCACCGTTATTTTCCCCCTTGTGGAAACAACACATCCACAAGAGTCATGTTTCTATCACTCAAGCTAGTCATCAGGGGGCATGAACCCACAATCAAGCATAAGGCTCTTTCTTGGATTCACTACCTACTACTTGGCCAAAGCAATATACAGCAACGGAGAACACGAAATAATTACTCAAGAACAAAAATATAAAAGATAAGAACCAAATATATTACTCAATCACTTTCTGAACATAGTCTCATAATCCATCAGATCCCAGCAAACTCAGCATAGCAACAGCAGAAAGAATTACATATGTGCCTTGTTCTTTCTGTTGTTGCTATGCAGAGTATGCTGGGCTTTGATGGATTATGAGACCATTTTCGGATTGTGATTGAGTAATATATTTTTTTCTTATCTTTTATATTTTTGTTCTTGAGTAATTCTTGCATGTTCTCCGTTGTTGTTTATTGCTTTTTCCAACTAGTAGGTACTGACTCCAAGAGGGAGCAATATGCTTGATTGTGGGTTCATGCCCCTTGATGACTAGCTTGAGTGACCGAAACATGAGTCTAGGGGATATGCTTTTTCCACAAAGGGGAAAACAACGGTGCTTGTAACCGCAGTTGCAAGGATTGTTTACTTTTAAAAAAGTTCTTTTAATGCAGTTGTCTACTGCTTTGGGTTTACACTTTGGGTGGGGCTCGCAACTTAATACCAGCGAGATGTTCTCGATAGATATCTCAAGGTGCATGATTAGTAGATGCAGTTGGATTTCGGTCTACTTATTTTGGCGTATCGCCCATGCTTTTGAGCCTCTTCCTTTATTTGTAGCATAGTTAGCATTGCGGTGCGTTTTTAATCCTGTGTCACAACCCCAAGTTAGGTATGTGCTAGGAATAGCAAGTCCCTTTGCATCATGATAAAAATTTCAAAAGAAATTGAAATGGGATAGAAAAACCCCCCAGATGAATTAATTCAAATGGCCAGATAAAAAGTTGCTCCAAAAATTCCTTTTGCATTTTTGAAAAGTCTTATAAATGAGTGGGATCACATATAAAGTGATGTGGGACCAAACCCATGCTCATGGATTTTTCAAATATTCAAACAGGACAATGGATTTAAATTTAACACCCTATTTGAACTAAAGTTCAAATAATTTGAATTTTAAAAAGTGCCAAACTTTATAAGTGGCTAGTCTATTATAATATGAGGCCATATAAAAAGTTTCAGCATTTTTAAAAATGCCTAACTATTTTTTTAGCAAGGCACAACAAATAGCAGAAATTAAAACAGAAAGAAAAGAGAAGTGGGCTTACCTGGCATTCGGCCCAACTCATCCCCCCAGCCAGCGCAGCCCGCCAGCTCGCTCTGTCGTCTTCCTCAAGCAGCTCCGTAGCGAGCCAGGGCGCGCCGTGGATGCCACCTCGACACCGAGGGACTTCCAGGCGAGCCCGAAGCCTATCCTCCCGCCGTGGAGACCGCCTGGACGTCGTGCTTCCTTTCCCTCTCCTCGCAGCCACTTTCCCTATTCGCACCGCTCGAATTTGCCGTCGACGGAGAGATCACCGGAGCGCCCCGCCATGGCAGGCGCGGCCACCGTGACCTAGAGCTACATCAAAGGTGTCCCTCGAGCTCGTCATCATCGACTACGTCCGTCTGCAGAAGATGGAGCCCTAATTCCTCCCTGAGCCGACGCCATCGTCTCAAACATCTCGCCGGATCCGCGACTCGTCGTCGTCGATTTCTCCGGCCACGCTTCATCCTCGCCTCCACCGTCTGCACCGTCGAGTTCCTTGCAACGCGGTGACAAATTCCCCTCAAGCCTTGGCACCCATCCCTGCCTTGTCGGAGAACAGAGGCGCCGTGAACCTTGTCGGCAAGCCCCCGCTACGCAAACGTCCTTGCAACCTTGTCTATCTCATGCGCCGTGCTCTTCTGCTCCAAACCAACCTAGCCCCGCTCCAAGTAGTGCCTTGTAGCGATTTCCACCCCGCGGCCGTGGCTTTGTCGCCGCAAAGCTTGACGCCGGCGAGCGTACAGAGCTCCCCAGCCCTCCCCGTGGGCACGAGGTGATGCGGACGTGCACGAGGAGCACTCCAGTGCATTCCCCGTGCCAAGCCGTGGCCAAAATGGCACTCCAGCGAGGCGCGGCCGTCCTCTGGGTCGCCGTCGTCATGTCTCCGGCGGGACTGTGTTGATTAGCACTAACGCCCCTGCACTAATCCCCCCCAGTGTCATTGGCCAGTGGGCCCAGAGCCCCCTAATCCCCTGGTTAGTTTAAAACTAACCGGGTTATTTAACCCAGTGAGGCTGACCAGTGGGACCCCCGTGTCAGGCCAGCCTCTGACGTCAGCCTGGTGTCACACTGACGCAGTAAAGCAATTAAATCATTTTATTTAATTTCAGTAATTCCAGAAAATTCCAGAAAATAGCTTAAACTTCAATAAATCATAACTAATTCATTTTAACTCCAAATTGGACAAATAATATGTCTAAAATTATCAGAAAAATACAAGGATTATGAATATGCAACTTGTTTCTATGTTTGACCATTTTAAAATGGGTGAACAGTAGCAAACATGCATATGGATCTTTTTCAAATTCAAATTTGGAGTGATTTTGCAAATGAATTTGCATCACCCTTCTTTTAAATGGAATCATCCACACATCAGAGGCTTTACCTCACCTTTACAACATCACTTCATGCTCAACCTTTTCAAATGAACTTTCATGCATTCAAGTGCATTTGAAATTCATCAATAAATCAAATGGAGTTTGAATTTGCAATTCAATTGCAATATACTCCTTTTAAATAGAATTGTCCACACAATGCAACCATAAACATCACCATTATAATCTTATTCATGTGATTGTGCATTGTACATTATGTTGATCCTATGATTGTCATGTTGCTGATAGATGTGCAACCGGAATCGGAGGCCACCCCCTTCGTTGAAGACACCGTTATCGAAACCTCGTCGGCAAGGCAAGCAAACCCCCATTGATCATGTCGATAAAATCCCAATTCCCTCTCATGTCTCGCTTATGCATTGTATAGGATGATTACCATGCTACGTTTCTACCGCATAGATGAACCCATTCCTTTGCATGACCTATCATTTTGTCACAGTAGTAAGCAAACGACAATCCTAGCAAATGTAGGAGTTGATTGATATCATGTGGCCCCTGCAATTGTTACTACTTATTGCATGCTTAGAGTGATACAATGATGTTATTGTTATTTGAGTCGGGATGGTAGTGATCATGTTGATGATGGTGGAAATGTGTTGGTGCATCTACCCTAATACAAGGTGAATGATGAGAGGCTGTGTAGGTGTACACGGTGGGTTGTCTCGTTGAACACCGCCTTAAGTCCGAGTTCTTGTGTGGTGATCCAAGAAGAAGAGTACAACCACACATTAGGCTCACTGACCCCTCTCGACCTAGTACCTCACCCCGTTCGAACCCCAGAAGTCGCAGTAGTTCGGAGTTCTGGTAGGGCTATGGCACGGTCTGCGATGTGGATGAACGGATTTTCAAGACCGGCTTGGGACCCTGCACACATCATTTGAGGGTGTACTGGAACCTCGGCCGGACTTCCATATGGATCCCCCTCAGATAGGCGACTCTCTGGACTAGAACGAAGCTGTGGTTGAATTGTTGTGGTGGCATCCTCCCTGTCACCTCTTGAACGGTGACACGCAAAAGGCGGTAACTGATGACACGTGTGTGTAGCGGTACACCCCTCCAGGGTTAACAAAACTATTCGAATAGCCGCGTTCGCGGTTATGAACTGCTTGGAAAGCATAGCTTGATTATTAGACAACTTGAACTGGATACTTCTAAAACACACCAAGATAAGTGTGAGTTCTATGGCGTGCTTTCTCGTGGGGAAGTCGAGGAAGGCACCATAGTGGTGTAATTGGTTGGAGAAAGTAGTGGACTCGTGTACGCTTCTTACCTCAAGTCTGGTACTCGTAGTTCAGGACTAGCCAAGTCAAAGCTGGCACTTCTGCATTTGAACCCCACCCCCTTTTACCTTGATACATGTGCATGAGTAGTATAGTTCCTATGTAAGTCTTGCTGAGAACGACTTTGTACTCATGTTTGCTTATTCTATGTTTTAGATGAACCCACTGACCCCGAAGGTGGCTTCTTCATTGAGCTCGACGACTGAAGACCAAGCTAGTGTAGTCCCAGTCAGACGACTGGTTCCCTCGTGGAGGGCTTGTGTTTAAATAAGGTTTCTTAAGTCATTTGTTAAACTTGTCTTTACTCAGACCTACTTTGCTTCCGCTTGTCTGTTGTAATGCTGGATCACATGCTTGTGATCTCTGTGTGCACTCTGTGAGAGTTATCAATAAAATGTATACTTTGTAGAGAATTGCAATGATACCTGCTGTTCATACAAGGCATGTGTGCTGCGTGTATTTTTATAACATGCATGTCTTTGTATGGGTTTTCGAGTCCTTAGTTGTGATCTTGCTGGCGGTCTTTTATACACCAAGTGGCCCTTAGATGTGCGCAGCTCGGGGCATCGCGATGCGATTGTTCGAGACTCTGTCTCGTGCACACTTTGATGAATGATCGAGCCCGCCCTAGACCCCGACTAAGTGATCGGCCTGGAGTAAGTCTATGTAAGAGTTATGAGATAGTCGATAGTATGGTTGAGGCGACTTGTCTGTGAATATGGGAGTACATCACCCATATCATTTAGACTAGTGTGCGGACGATGAGGACCCATCTCAGTTGATCATCCGGCCTGGATGGGATGCCCCTCACGTAGGATGCTTTCCGAGAACGTTCTGTGCTTGGCCTTGTCTGCTTAGACAAGTGGGTACGGTTCTCGGCTCTCCATATGACTATGTCGTAGCGGGACTTGCATACGCTAACCCCGGGTACCGACAAACTTGGTATCAGAGAAGGACTGACTGTAGGATTATCAGCCTTGGCCGAAGTCGAGTCTAGCTTGCTATAGTTATATAGTTACTCTGGGTATATAAGGGAACAACGTAAGTCTTCTTTTTCTCCTTACCCTCATCGATCTGAGTTCTGAGTCACCCTTACCTTTTCTACGGGAAGATAGGACTAGGCTCACCTCTGTCTGATTAGAACATCTCGTTGTTTGCTTCCTTGTAGCCGTAGGAAAGTTGTGTCCGGTTTCCTAGCATTGTTGTAATACTGATTTCTTACATCGTATGTAAGTGATGTTTCCATGTTGTAAGAAATTTTCTTTTCTTACAATTACAGCCATTATGCTGTCCGAGTCATTGCAGATTTCTTCATAATCTGACGCATTTGCAAAATCTTTTCCTCTATTTCGGATGTCCTTCCAGAAGTTTTTCTAGGTGGCATGCCCGACAGTTCCATAGTGTTTGATGTAGGTTTTCTTCTAGAAACCTATAGTGATTCATTTGCAGTTCTTCCTCCCACTTTAGATGTCTTCTAGCCAGAAGAACCACACTAACCATCGTGTTGGGGTACTTTGTTACTCTTACATATCTGTTGTAGCCCCTAGTAAGCCATGGTAATCCTCAGGAAAACCATCCAGTAACCAAACTCCTTAAACCTAGCCACCCGACAGATGTGTAGAGTTCATAGTGGATCTTATGCCACGAACCGCACCAGTTTCTAGACGTCCATAAAAAATGGCCCCACGTGAGTTAGCTGAGCTTAAAACCCAACTTGAAGCTTTGTTGGAAAAAGGCTTCATCCACCCTAGCTCATCGCCATGGCGTTGCCCCGTTCTGTTCGTAACGAAGAAAGATGGAACAGAAAGGATGTGCGTAGACTATCGCTCGCTAAATCTAGCGACGATAAAGAACAAGTACCCACTTCCCAGGATCAATGATCTTTATGATCAACTTGCTGGATCCTCTATCTTCTCCAAGATGGATTTGAGATTAGGTTATCATCAAATCAAAATCCAAAACAAGGACATCCCAAAAACGGCTTTTACTACTCGTTATGGTCTTTACGAGTACACCGTCATGTCCTTTGGTTTAACCAATGCCCCCGCCACTTTCTCACGCATGATGAATTCGATCTTCATGCAGTACTTGGATAAATTCGTTGTAGTTTATCTCGATGACATTCTCATCTACTCGAAGAACGAAGAAGAACATGCCGAACACCTAAGGCTGGTATTGATGAAACTTAGAGAGCACCGCCTGTATGCTAAATTCTCCAAGTGTGAATTTTGGCTACCAGAAGTGACCTACTTAGGCCACGTGATTTCTGCAAAAGGCATTTGTGTGAATCCCGAGAGAGTTCAGGCCGTCCTTGAATGGACTCCACCTGAATCGGTTAAGCAAGTTAGGAGTTTTCTTGGCCTTGCCAGCTATTGCCGTCGCTTCGTCGAGACCTTTTCTAAAGTTGCAAAGCCTCTTAATGAACTCCTCAAGAAAGATAAGAAATTCCAATGGACTCCCAAGTGCGAGGAAAGCTTTCAAGAGCTAAAAAGAAGATTGACTTCTGCACCCGTACTTGCGCCTCCAGACACAAAAAAGGATTTCGAGATCTTTTGTGACGCCTCACAGCAAGGGTTAGGATGCATACTTATGCAAGATAGACATGTGGTAGCTTATGCTTCACGCCAGTTGCGTCCACATGAAGAGAACTATCCTACCCATGACCTTGAACTCGCTGCCGTAGTTCATGCCCTAACAACTTGGCGACATTACCTCCTTGGTAATCGTTGCGAGATCTATTTCGACCACGAAAGCCTCAAATACATTTTCACCCAGCCAGATCTTAATCTCAGGCAAAGACGCTGGATTGAGTTGATAAAAGATTATGACTTAGGAATTTCTTACACCCCAGGCAAAGCCAATGTCATGGCTGATGCACTAAGTCGTAAGTCGTATTGTAACAACCTTATGTTACAACAGTATCAACCACTTCTTCATGAGGAATTTAGAAGGCTCAATCTCGAGATTGTTCCTCATGGATATCTTTCTACCTTGGTGGCGAAACAAACCCTTGAGGATCAAATCATATTTGCCCAAAGGCGTGCACGAGGTGTTCGCCGGATCAAGGAGAACATTGCTAGCGGAGTTGCTAAATGTTTCTCCACAGATAGCAAAGGAACGATATTCTTTGGAAATCGTTTGGTAGTACCTAAGAATAGGGAACTAAGGCAACTCATCATCAAGGAAGCCCATGACACACCCCTCTCGATTCATCCCGGTAGCACAAAATTGTACCGAGATCTTCGCCAGAGATTTTGGTGGACTAGGATGAAGAGAGACATTGCTCGATTTGTTGCCGAATGTGATGTTTGTCGTCGCATTAAGGCAGAACACCAAAGACCTGCTGGTACACTTCAACCTTTGCCTATTCCAGAGTGGAAATGGGGTAAAGTCGGTATGGATTTCATCACCGGCTTTCCAAAAACCCAGAAAAAAAATGATGCCATCTTCGTGGTCATTGACCGCCTTTCCAAAGTTGCTCACTTCCTGCCCGTTCGCGAGTCTATAACTGCTAGCCAGTTAGCGGACTTGTACGTCTCTAGAATTGTGTCTCTTCACGGTGTTCCTTTGGAAATCAATTCTGATCGTGGTAGCCTTTTCACCTCTAGATTTTGGGGAAGCTTTCAGAATGCTATGGGAAATCATCTCTCCTTTAGTACAGCTTTCCATCCTCAGTCTAGTGGTCAAGTCGAAAGGGTTAACCAAATTCTTGAAGACATGCTCAGAGCTTGTGTTATCTCATTCGAAAAGAATTGGGAGAAGTCTCTTCCATTCGCCGAATTTGCTTATAACAATAGTTTCCAATCTAGTCTGAACATGGCTCCTTTTGAACTCCTTTATGGACGACGACGTCGAACACCCCTAAACTGGTCAGTAACCGGTGAAAGACAATTCTTTGGACCGAATATTATCATTGTAACACCCTCAATTGCTTGTAACAGTAACCATCATCACTGTTAACCATCACTGTTTGTTAATCACTGTTATCCCCTGTCCTTAATCAAACTTTGCTTCTGCTCTTTTCAAACCATGCTGGTTGGTAATCAAAACCCAAATCCCAATGCATCTTGCTCATCAAGAAACCAAACCCTAGTGAAACTTCTTGGTATGAAAATTAAAACAAAAGTGTTCAAATAAAGTTGTTCCTTAAAACCTGAAACCATTTTTGTAAATTGCCTAAAATCATTACAATCATGTTGGACCAACTTTGGTAATTTTTGGAGATATGAAAAATCTCAAACAATTATAACAATAGCTTATAAGGTCCTTTTTAATCGTAAAATATTTAAAAGAAATATCCACTGGGTTTTAAAATGTACCAAACTTTTTGTGTCACCTACATGTGACATACACCTATTTTACAAACCACCAACACATTTAAATAAATGCAGAAGCATTTATTTTAACTGCAATAGTAAACAAAATAAAATTACAGATAAAGGATAAATAAGTAAAATGGAAGAACTACGTAAAGCTCGCCTGGAGCAACGGCCCACCGCAGCCCAGCCCACCCCACACCTTGTCTTCTTCCCCAACCACCCCCCCACCTGCTCCCGTACGGCCGAGCTCGCCGACGACGCTGGCGAGCTGGTCCTGCCTCCACCTGCTCCCTCCCGACACCGACGGGATAAGGACACCCCGGTCGACCCCCTGGACAACCCCGCATCCCCATTCCCCTCCTCCTCGCCTCGCACGCCTCGGGGAAAATCCTCCCGAGCCGCCGCCGTTCACTGTCGTGGCCAACCGCGGCCAATCGACGATCTAGCCCAAGCCACCGTGTCCAGCGAGCTCGTCGTCGTCGACTTCGTCTTACCCGTGGAGGAATCGAACCCGGAGGAACCGCAGCTCGTGAATTCTCCTTCGTCTGCCGTGGTTCGCGAATTCGCCAACCGCCCTTTGAAGCCCGTAGGGTCCCAACGCGAAAGCCCCCTTTTGCTTGCTCCGGCCGCCGTGGTTCGTCGTCGTAGCCGTGGTCGTCCGCGTTTGGTACCAGCCGCGCCTCCTCCCGTGCACCACAGCGAGGGAAGCATCAACCTCGCCGGCGTTCTGCCGCCGGCTAACCTCCGGTGAGGCTGCCCCTTGGGCCCCGCCTGTCGGGTTCTCTGTTTGAGGCTAATGAGTCACTGACAACCGGGCCCCAACTCCTGCTAATTATCTCTGTTGGGACTAACAGAAAAATAACCATTTGGTTAATATGTCTCACTGACAGTGGGCCCTGGCCATTTAACTTAATTAAACCAGTTTAATTAGCACTGGAGTCAATGACACCTGGGCCCCCTTTGTCAGTTTGATTTTAAGAATTTAAAAGAAATTCCAGTGGCTAACATGTGGGTCCAGAGGCTATTTCTGATTTAATAAAATGTTTTATAAATAAACAGAGGCTGACATGTGGGTCCCACATGTCAAACACTTTTTTGGATAATGTTCTGCATAATGTTGGATAAATAATAAAAGAAATTCAGAAAATCATTTAAATTGATTTAAACTTTGAAATTCAATATCTTTTAAACCGTAACTCGTATTCAAAAACTTTATACATGAAAATTGATCAGAAAAATATAACGAATACGAATACATTACCCATATGCCTATCACACCCCTCTAACACAACGAACACCGAACCGTCCCCCTCCGGACCGACTGACCGATAAATTGTTTCGTACTGTTAGAGTGCCCGGATGAATTTATTCCGAACACGAATGTTTCTCGGAATAGATCAACTAGCACGGATACACCACCCATACGTTTGTCGGATGTCCAAGACACCTCCGGCATGATATCTCCCCCTCCGGAAACCCTGTCCGGTAATCACCCGGAGCCGGTAGTTCATCCTGAGATGAATTTCCGTTCCGAACAACGTGCATTGCACTGCGTTAGAACACCGTTAACATTTCATCTGTCATGTCATGTATCTGTTTGTATATGCTTGCTGTGTATTTACTATTTTCTTCCCCCCCCCTTTATCTCTGGTAGACCCCACTGCTGCCGTCGACTACACCGCTGCTGAGTACGACTACTTCGTCGACGCCCCTACTACTACCGTCGAGCTTGCAGGCAAGCAGAGCCATTCTCTTCCCCAGATATCGCCTATCTTTCCGTACTTTCTTGCACTAGGCATTGTTACTGCTGCTGCTACGTTGCGTACCTATTCAATTGCATAACCTGTCATTGTCGCCCCTTGATGTGCCTTCCTTTATCCTATGCTGCCTATTATTATTATTATGCATTATTCAGCAGTGAGCCCTGCGCATTGTTAGCTAGGATTAGATAGAGGGCCCTGATCACTCAGGGGAGTTAACGCGGATACAATTATTATAACTGCACAGGTACGGTAAATTGCAGACACCGCCTCAAGCCCCTATCTGGGTTATGCCTAGTCACCTCAAGTGTGAGCTATCAAGGAGTAATCCTTGAACTCCACTCAAGGCTGACTTTGTCTTACCGCAATAGGGTCTTGAAAATGGTTGTCCTTCAGGTAAGAAGTCGGGCGACCCAACGGTGCCCGCGAGAGGTATTGCGACGGGACGACAGGGAGGGTACGACCAGTGTACCGGTGTGGTTGGCCCCTGGTCGTTGGCCGCGAGAGTTACCAAACTACGAAAGTCGAGCTCCTCCAGGAGCACACGCGAGACAAGGTAAGGAGACGGTTCACCTTGTTGGTAACCGCAGTGACTTGGTGGGACGACGGGGCAGGCACCGATGTACTGGTGGTCCTGGCTGCTGTCGTTGACCGCGGGTCAGTTAAGTCGAGGCAACGATAATGGTTGTCACGCAGGTTAATTAAAATGCTAAATGGTTCAGTGAATGTCTTGAGTTGGCTATATGCCATGTACGCACTACCTACCCGTGGGAATTACGAGTTATGGGCTCCTCTGCTTCGTAGTGTCGTCCGAGGACTCTTCAGACGTCAGCAGTACCGCGGCCTGCACCGGGAAGTGGTGTTGTCTTATTTGCTCGCGCGGTGGTGTCTTATTTGGATTTCCTTTGACTTCACCGGCCAGCCACACACCATGCAGGAGTACGTTCGGGTTGGGTCCAAGGCCCAGCGTACTTAGGATTTAGACCGGCGGATGACCTCTCTGTTGAGTTCGAAAGATGGGCTATGAAGTGTCGGATAGCCTCGGTGGAGCATTCCCTAACAAGGTTCACGCCACCCTGGAGATCCGTGTGTGTAGCGTAACACAAGTGCACCCCTGCAGAGAAGATTAATCTATTCGAATAGCCGTGTCCACGGTAACAGGACGCTTTATGCTGAAGCTGGATCTTACCACTAGAAACTATTATTATTAAACTGTATGGTTCCGGGTTTTCTTCCTCGCGGGGATGTCGAGGAGGTGAACTCGGAGGCATTGTTAATTATTACAACTTATTATTATACAATGATGCAGCAACTTCTGCTGCATTGTTACTTTATGCTTTATATAAACTGTTGGTTGATTCTTACCTCATGCTGCAAGACAACGTCGGAAGATGCTAGTCTTCGTTAGGCCTAGCTTCTTACCCTTACTCTGGATTTCTGTCTTTCAGCCCACTATATACAGCCTCTTATTTCCGTTGATACAATGCATAATGCTTAGTAGCGGACGTAAGACTCGCGGGTATGCTAGATACTCACCTTTGCTTTATTTCCCCCTTTTCGCTTTGCCTGATCGGCCGCTGCAGCCGACGTTGGAGCCCAGGAGCAGGAGTACCCCGGAGGCGCCTACTACGACGTCGAGTTCCCCGTTGACCAGGAGTAGTTCGGTGGATCCCAGGCAGAAGGCCTCGCCTTTTCGATCTGTATCTCTGATGTGATTTGTGCTAGCCTTCTTAAGGCAAAACTTGACTAACTATGTCTGTACTCAGATATTATGGCTTGTATGACTTATGTATTCGGGTCCGCGTGACCCCCTCTATTGTAACATATTTGTTTATCCTTTTGTGTTTAGTGTTGTGCTGTGATATTATCACCGTGGCACCCTAATCTCAGTCGTGTACCCTGTGTGTATGAGTACTGTACATGGTCTGATTTTGGGGGCGTCACACGTTTGTATCAGAGCCGACTGCCTGTAGGAAGCCACCCCACCACTACCTGGTCGAAGTTGAGTCTAGACTTTGAAAACTATTTTACTAACTTAATATTTGGCTTACGGGCCCACATCGATGTCACTACGTGTGATATCTATGGTATTAGGATCCTTTTTTCCTTACCTATGCTCTGGGAATCTGCTCTCTTATCCTTGCTGGTATGTTTTACAAAATCTGACATTAGGATCACGTTCTCTTGATTCCACCCGGCATTTTTTTGGGTGCTTCCCCCGTCGATTGAGTCGTGTCGCAGGAATCGTACCCCAGGTCCTGGACCGCGGATCCCATTCTCATTCTGGGCAGGCCGCGCGTCCTCTGGCATCAACTCCTGTGGCCAACAGTTTTCTTGCGGCGTGATTAACATAGTGGAATCTATGTCGCGTCGTGTAATCCTAACCGCGGTCTGCGCGCCGCCTAGTGAGTCCTTTTTTCCTTAATTTCTACGACGTTACGCTACCCGATTTTCGATTGACTCTGTGTGTGAATGTGTATGTCTTATATGACTACTCCTATATATATGCGCCTCCTTTTCGTTGTCGTTTTACTTCAGGCTTGATTCCGGTATCTCGTTAAATTTTCATCGCTGAAATACCCCTGTTAAATTCTAGCAGGATGGCTGGTCGTGGTGCTCGTGGTCGTGGTCGTGGTGCCAACGACCCACCTCCGCCGCCGGATTATATGGCCGCGATGATGCAGCAGTTCGAGATGAACCGTCAGTTCATGCAGAATATCATGGCTCAGTTCCCCCAGCCGAATCAGAATGGGCACCACCATCAACATGCCACCGTGACTCTGCACGACTTCACCCGCCTCAACCCCACTATGTTCCGCAACACTGTTCAACCGTTGGATGCTCATGACTGGCTTCGCAACATCACTCACGAGCTGGAGTCTGCTAAGGTCGATCCAGCCGACTATGTGAAATTTGCGTCTTATCATCTGAAAGGCGCCGCTGCTCAGTGTTGGAGCACCCACAAGCGTTCACTGCCAGTCGGAGAAGTCATCGCTTGGGATGAATTTCAGTCTGCCTACCGCGCCCGCTACATTCCTCAGGGGATCATGTTTCGTAAGGCGGAAGAATTCCGCAACTTCACTCAGGGCGACATGACTGTTGAAGCCTATCAGCGCGAGTTCCTCAACCTCTCTCGCTATGCGGAAGAGGAGATCACCACTGATGCTCACAGGCAGCAGAAGTTCTGTCGTGGCCTCAACCCCGACCTCAGGCTCGCTCTTGCCGTTCATGATTTCGCCAACTTCGCCACCATGGTGAACAAGGCTATCACCGTCGAGACTGCCCAGATGGAGCACAAGAACTCTCTGAAGCGTTATCGTGACGTTGGCTCATCTTCGGGCGCAACGCAGAAGCGTCGTATCTGGCTCCCTACCAGTGTGACCCATTCAGCTGTCCCTGCTCCAAGGCCGTCTGATGCTGCACCCGTCTGCCTCCGCCACCGCAGATGCCAAGATATCTGCCTGCACCACCCAATGCTACACCCCTCCGTCCTCGGGATGGATTATGCTTCACGTGCCGCCAACCTGGGCATTTTTCCAGAGAGTGCCCCCAGAAACAGAAGCAACTGGTAGTTCACCCCGCTAGCCGTGGAAATGGTCGTGGCAACAACAGGACCCCAAACTATCATACTGGGTCTGCTGCTTATGCTCGTGGACATGCTAACAACATCAATGTTGAAGAAGCTCAGCAACAACCCGCTACCGTGATAGGTACCCTTCTCGTTAATTCCGTACCTGCTACTGTTTTATTTGATAAAGGAGCATCGCATTCATTCATGTCGGAAGCATTTGCATTGTCGCATAACTTCGCATTGGAAAAGATGAACCCACCGATGGTTGTTCGCACCCCGATAGGCCAATGCCGAACCACCAAGATAGTGCCCAGAACCATCGTTGAAATTGAAGGAATTGAATTCCTTGCTTCCCCCATCATCCTGACGTCTTCCATCATAGACCTCATTCTGGGAATGGATTGGTTGAAATTTCATGATGCCGCACTTTATTGTGGCACCAAGTCTGTCCAACTTTTTCACCCCTCTGGCAAGATTGTTAACCACACCACCCGAGTTACCCGTAATTCTGAAACACAGATATTTATGATGAATGCTTTGAATGCCGCCCCCCTCGAAGGCATCAAGAACGTTCCGGTCGTTCGCGATTTTCCCGACGTCTTCCCAGAAGAACTGCCGGGAATAACCCCGATCAGAGAAGTCGAATTTGTCATCGACTTGAAGCCCGGCAGCACCCCTATTGCCAAGCGTCCTTACAAGATGCTGCCACATGAACTCCTTGAACTTAAGGAGGAAATCGACAAGGCACTTCAGAAAGGATTCATTCGCCCCAGTTCCTCAGCTTGGGGAGCACCTTCGCTCTTTGTCAAGAAGAGCGATGGGACAAACCGATTGGTCCAAGATTATCGGCCCATTAACCAAGCCACCATCCAGAACAAATACCCACTTCCCCGTATCAACGATCTGTATGATCAACTTGCCGGATCCAAGGTGTTTTCAAAACTCGACTTGAGGTTGTGTTATCACCAAATCCGAGTCCGTGATGAGGACATTCCGAAGACTGCCTTCATTACTCGCTATGTTTCATACGAGTACACTGTCATGTCCTTTGGCTTAACCAATGCTCTAGCCACCTTCTCCAGATTGATGAATTATATTTTCATGGAGTACCTCGACCAGTTCGTCGTGGTTTATCTGGATGATATATTGGTATATTCCAAGAATGAAGAAGAACATGCTGAACATCTTCGTCTTATACTGGAGAAGCTTCGAGAACACAAACTCTACGCTAAGTATTCTAAGTGTGAGTTCTGGTTTCCCGAAGTAACCTACCTTGGACATGTGATTTCCAAGGATGGCATTCCCGTCACCCCAGAACGTATCCAGGCTATTCTTGACTGGACTCCTCCCAAGGCCGTCAAGCAAGTCCGCAGTTTCCTCGGGATCGCTAGCTATTGCCACCGTTTCGTCGAGAATTTCTCCAAGATTGCCAGACCTCTGACTAATCTGCTTCACAAAGGCGTCAAGTTTGAGTGGACAGATAAATGTCAAGAAAGTTTCCAAGCGCTCAAGGACAAGCTAACTTCTCCCCCGTTGCTCGCTCCCCCTGATACTCAGAAGGACTTCGTGATATATTGCGACGCGTCTCGTCAAGGATTAGGCTGGGTCCTAATGCAAGAGCGCAAAGTAATTTCTTATGGCTCTCCTTAGTTGCGTGCTCACGAAGACAAATATCCAACACATGATCTCGAATTGGCAGCAGTAATCTATGCATTGAAGCTGTGGCGACATTACCTCATCGGTAATCGTTGCGAGGTCTACACCGATCACCAAAGTCTGAAGTACCTTTTTACTCAGCCAGACCTGAATCTTCGTCAACAACGATGGCTCGAGACAATAGCCGACTTCAACATGGATATTTCGTATACCCCGGGAAAGGCTAATGTGATGGCCGATGCCTTGAGCCGCAAAGTTTACTGTTCTGAACTTGAGGTTCAGGTGCAGCAACCACTCCTGTATGAAGAGTTTCGCAAGTTGAACCTCGAGATTGTTCCTCAAGGTTACGTCAATAACCTGGTTCTCGAGTCAAAACTCGACGCCCTCATCAAGAGTAGACAATATCTGGCCCCTGACATTGAGAAACTCTTTTACCATTGATACTAATGATGGTGATACTGTGTACTTCAAGGGCCGCTTAGTAGTTCCTGTGAGCCCGGCCATCATTAACTGTGGTCCGGATATCATGGAAGAAGCCCATGATTCTCCCTTGTCAATCCACCCTGGCAGTACCAAGATGTATAAAGACCTTCGTCAGCGGTACTGGTGGCCTTACATGAAGCAAGAAATCGCCCGCTATGTTTCTCACTGTGACGTTTGCTGTCGCGTCAAAGCCGGACATCAGAAACCTGCTGGTTGGTTGCAACCACTCCCTCCTCCTGATTGGAAGTGGGACAAAGTCGAAATGGACTTCGTCACCGGTTTTCCTACGTCACAGAAAGGTAACGATGCCATCTTTGTCGTCATCGACCGATTCTCCAAGATTGCTCACTTCCTGGCGGTCAAGGAGACGATCACTGCTAGTCAGTTAGCACACTTGTATATCTCCCGAATTGTGTCACTCCACGATATTCCGATGGAGATCAGTTCAGACCGTGGCAGCATTTCCACCTCACGATACTGGACGAGTTTCATGGAAGCCTTCGGGACTCGTCTGAATCTCAGCTCCGCTTATCACCCCCAGTCTCAAGGCCAAGTTGAACGAGTTAATCAAGTGCTGGAAGACATGCTTCGCGCTTGTGTCCTTTCTTTCGGCATGAAATGGGAGGATGCCCTCCCGTACGCGGAATTCTGGTACAACAATAGCTATCAAGCTAGCTTGAAGATGGCCCCCTTCGAAGTTCTATACGGGCGTAAATGTCGAACCCCCCTGAACTGGTCAGGAACTGGGGAACGATCCTACTTCGGACCGGATCTTGTCCAACAAGCTGAAGATCAGGTTCGCATTGTGCAAGAAAATCTCAAGGCCGCCCAGTCTCGTCAGAAGAGCAACTATGAACGCAAACACCGGGAAATGGAGTATCAACCTGGTGAATACGCTTACCTCCGTGTCACTCCCATGAGGGGCACTCATCGCTTCGGTATCAAGGGCAAGTTGGCTCCTCGCTACATTGGCCCGTTCCATATCCTTTCCAGGAGTGGACCCGTGGCATACCGTTTGGAATTGCCGCCGAACCTCTCCCAAGTCCACGATGTCTTCCACGTGTCGCAACTCCGTCCCTGCTTCAAGGATCCTATCCGCGAAGTGGAACATGATATGATTGAGCTGCAGCAAGACTTGACTTATCGAGAACATCCGAGCCGCATTCTCGATCAGTCTGAGCATCAAACCCGCAACAAGACCGTCAAGTTCCTCAAGGTTCAGTGGTCGAATCATTCTGAAGATGAAGCCACTTGGGAACGCGAAGATCGCCTTCGCGATGAATACCCCGATCTTTTCCTCGCTATCACTTAAATTCTCGGGACAAGAATTCTTGTAGTGGGGGAGATTTGTAACACCCTCAGTTGCTTGTAACAGTAACCATCATCACTGTTAACCATCACTGTTTGTTAATCACTGTTATCCCCTGTCCTTAATCAAACTTTGCTTCTACTCTTTTCAAACCATGCTGGTTGGTAATCAAAACCCAAATCCCAATGCATCTTGCTCATCAAGAAACCAAACCCTAGTGAAACTGCTTGGTATAAAAATTAAAACAAAAGTGTTCAAATAAAGTTGTTCCATAAAACCTGAAACCTTTTTTGTAAATTGCCTAAAATCATTACAATCATGTTGGACCAACTTTGGTAATTTTTGGAGTTATGAAAAATCTCAAACAATTATAACAGTAGCTTATAAGGTCCTTTTTAATCGTAAAATATTTAAAAGAAATATCCACTGAGTTTTAAAATGTACCAAACTTTTTTGTGTCACCTACTTGTGACATACACCTATTTTACAAACCACCAACACATTTAAATAAATGCAGAAGCATTTATTTTAACTGCAACAGTAAACAAAATAAAATTACAGATAAAGGATAAAAAAATAAAATGGTAGAACTACCTAAAGCTCGCCAGGAGCAACGGCCCACCGCAGCCCAGCCCACCCCACACCTTGTCTTCTTCCCCAACCACCCCCCCACCTGCTCCCGTACGGCCGAGCTCGCCGACGACGCTGGCGAGCTAGTCCCGACTCCACCTGCTCCCTCCCGACACCGACGGGATAAGGCCACCCCGGTCGACCCCCTGGACAACCCCGCATCCCCATTCCCCTCCTCCTCGCCTCGCACGCCTCGGGGAAAATCCTCCCGAGCCGCCGCCGTTCACTGTCGTGGCCAACCACGGCCAATCAACGATCTAGCCCAAGCCACCGTGTCCAGCGAGCTCGTCGTCGTCGACTTCGCCTTCCCCGTGGAGGAATCGAACCCGGAGGCACCGCAGCTCGTGAATTCTCCTTCGTCGTCTACCTCCAGCCGCCGGATCGCTGCCGAGTTCCTCCCGCACCGAGCCGTCCCCGAGCCCGCTGCCTCCCTCAACACGTCCCCGGTGAGCTTCTCAACCGTCGACAACCGCCCTTTGAAGCCCGTAGGGTCCCAACGCGAAAGCCCCCTTTTGCTTGCTCCGGCCGCCGTGGTTCGTCGTCGTAGCCGTCGGCCTGGTCCGTCCCAGCTCACGCCAATGACACCCGCGTGCTTCCCATGGACCATAGGGTCGATCCCACCCCGTAGAGCGTTCGATTTCTTCGCCTGTACCAAAGTTCCATTGGAGCCCGAGAACCCCCTCCGCCATTCTTGAGCTCGAGCTCGTACCTGTCCACCCCAAGCCACCGCACCGCCACCAAACTCCTCCCCGTGGTCGTCCGCGTCGATTGGTACCAGTCGCGCCTCCTCCCATGCACCACAGCGAGGGCAGCATCAACCTCGCGGGCGTTCTGCCGCCGGCTAACCTCCGGTGAGGCTGCCCCTTGGGCCCCGCCTGTCGGGTTCTCTGTTTGAGGCTAATGAGTCACTGACAACCGGGCCCCACCTCCTGCTAATTATCTCTGTTGGGACTAACAGAAAAATAACCATTTGGTTAATATGTCTCACTGACAGTGGGCCCTGGCCATTTAACTTAATTAAACCAGTTTAATTAGCACTAGAGTCAATGCCACCTGGGCCCCCTTTGTCAGTTTGATTTTTAAAAATTTAAAAGAAATTCCAGTGGCTGACATGTGGGTCTAGAGGCTATTTCTGATTTAATAAAATGTTTTATAAATAAAAAGAGGCTGGCATGTGGGTCCCACATGTCAGGCACTGTTTTGGATAATGTTCTGGATAATGTTGGATAAATAATAAAAGAAATTCAGAAAATCATTTAAATTGATTTAAACTTTGAAATTCAATATCTTTTAAACCATAAGTCGTATTCAAAAACTTTATACATGAAAATTGATCAGAAAAATATAACGAATACGAATACACTATCCGTATGCCTATCACACCCCTCTAACACAACGAACACCAAACCGTCCTCCTCCGGACCGACTGACCGATAAATTTTTCGGTACTGTTAGAGTGCCCGGAAGAATTTATTTCGAACACGAATGTTTCTCGGAATAGATGAACTAGCATGGATACACCACCCATATGTTTGTCGGATGTCCACGACACCTCCGGCATGATATCTCCCCCCTCCGGACACCCTGTCCGGTAATCACCCGGAGCCGGTAGTTCATCCTCAGATGAATTTCCGTTCCGAGCAACGTGCATTGCACTGCGTTAGAACACCGTTAACATTTCATCTGTCATGTCATGCATCTGTTTGTATATGCTGGCTGTGTATTTACTGTTTTCTTCCCCCCCCCCTTTATCTCCGGTAGACCCCGCTGCTGCCGTCGACTACACCGCTGCTGAGTACGACTACTTCGTCGACGCCCCTACTACTACCGTTGTTGGCCCCTGGTCGTTGGCCGCGAGAGTTACCAAACTACGAAAGTCGAGCTCCTCCAGGAGCACACGCGAGACAAGGTAAGGAGACGGTTCACCTTGTTGGTAACCGCAGTGACTTGGTGGGACGACGGGGCAGGCACCGATGTACTGGTGGTCCTGGCTGCTGTCGTTGACCGCGGGTCAGTTAAGTCGAGGCAACGATAACGGTTGTCACGCAGGTTAATTAAAATGCTAAATGGTTCAGTGAATGTCTTGAGTTGGCTATATGCCATGTACGCACTACCTACCCGTGGGAATTACGAGTTATGGGCTCTTCTGCTTCGTAGTGTCGTTCGAGGACTCTTCAGACGTCAGCAGTACCGCGGCCTGCGCCGGGAAGTGGTGTTGTCTTATTTGCTCGCGCGGTGGTGTCTTATTTGGATTTGCTTTAACTTCACCGACCAGCCACGCACCGTGCAGGAGTACGTTCGGGTTGGGGTCCAAGGCCCGGCGTACTTAGGATTTAGACCGGCGGATGACCTCTCTGTTGAGTTCGAAAGATGGGCTATGAAGTGTCGGATAGCCTCAGTGGAGCGTTCCCTAACAAGGTTCCCGCCACCGTGGAGCTCCGTGCGTGTAGCGTAACACAAGTGCACCCCTGCAGGGAAGATTATTCTATTCGAATAGTCGTGTCCACGGTAACAGGACGCTTTATGCTGAAGCTGGATCTTACTACTAGAAACTATTATTATTAAACTGTATGGTTCTGGGTTTTCTTCCTCGCGGGGATGTCGAGGAGGTGAACTCGGAGGCATTATTAATTATTAAAAGTTATTATTATACAATGTTGCAGCAACTTCTGCTGCATTGTTACTTTATGCTTTATATAAACTGCTGGCTGATTCTTACCTCATGCTGCAAGACAACGTCGGAAGATGCTAGTCTTCGTTAGGCCTAGCTTCTTACCCTTGCTCTGGATTTCTGTCTTTCAGCCCACTATATACAGCCTCTTATTTCCGTTGATACAAATGCATAATGCTTAGTAGCGGTAGTAAGACTCGCGGGTATGCTAGATACTCACCTTTGCCTTATTTCCCCCTTTACGCTTTGCCTGATCGGCCGCTGCAGCCGACGTTGGAGCCCAGGAGCAGGAGTACCCCGGAGGCGCCTACTACGACGTCGATTTCCCCGTTGACCAGGAGTAGTTCGGTGGATCCCAGGCAGGAGCCCTCGCCTTTTCGATCTGTATCTCTGATGTGATTTGTGCTAGCCTTCTTAAGGCAAAACTTGACTAACTATGTCTGTACTCAGATATTATGGCTTGTATGACTTATGTATTCGGGTCCGCGTGACCCCCTCTATTGTAACATATTTGTTAATCCTTTTGTGTTAAGTGTTGTGCTGTGATATTATCACCGTGGCACCCTAATCTCAGTCGTGTACCCTGTGTGTATGAGTACTGTACACGGTCTGATTTTGGGGGCGTCACAATCATGGAAGCAGAAGAGCAAGTTCGCATTGTTCGTGATCAATTGAAAGCAGCCCAGTCTCGTCAGAAAAGCTACTATGATCGTCATCATAGGCAAGAGAGCTACAATCTGGATGAGAAGGCTTACCTTCGGGTTACTCCTCTGAAGGGGACCCAACGATTCGGTATCAAGGGCAAGTTGGCCCCACGTTACATTGGACCTTTTCGCATTCTTGCTAGACATGGAGAAGTTGCCTACCAACTTGAACTACCCCCGCACCTTTCCCGAGTACATGATGTATTCCATGTGTCACAACTCAGGCGTTGCTTCAAGGACCCCATCCGCGAAGTCGACCATGAAACGCTTGATCTCCAAGATGAACTTTCTTATCGAGAATACCCTGTTCGTATTCTTGATTCAGCAGAGCGTGTCACTCACCGAAAGAAGATCAAGTTTCTGAAAGTTCAATGGTCACACCACTCCGAGAAAGAAGCCACGTGGGAAAGAGAAGACCGTCTCAGTGCCGAGTACCCCTCCATCCTCCCGCAGACTTATGAATCTCGGGACGAGATTCTTTTGACTGGGGGTAAGTTGTCACAACCCCAAGTTAGGTATGTGCTAGGAATAGAAAGTCCCTTTGCATCATGATAAAAATTTCAAAAGAAATTGAAATGGGAGAGAAAAACCCCCCAGATGAATTAATTCAAATGGCCAGATAAAAAGTTGCTCCAAAAATTCTTTTTGCATTTTTGAAAAGTCTTATAAATGAGTGGGATCACATATAAAGTGATGTGGGACCAAACCCATGCTCATGGATTTTTCAAATATTCAAACAGGAGCATGGATTTAAATTTAAAACCCTATTTGAATTAATGTTCAAATAATTTGAATTTTAAAAAGTGCCAAACTTTATAAGTGGCTAGTCTATTATAATATGAGGCCATATAAAAAGTTTCAGCATTTTTAAAAATGCCTAACTATTTTTTTAGCAAGGCACAACAAATAGCAGAAATTAAAACAGAAAGAAAAGAGAAGTGGGCTTACCTGGCATTCGGCCCAACTCATGCCCCCAGCCAGCCTAGCCCGCCAGCTCGCTCTGTCGTCTTCCTCAAGAAGCTCCGTGGCGAGCCAAAGCGCGCCATGGACGCCACCTCGACGCCAAGGGCCTTCCAGGCGAGCCCGAGGCTTATCCTCCCGCCGTGGAGACCGCCTGGGCGTCGTGCTTCCTTTCCCTCTCCTCGCAGCCACTTTCCCTCTTCGCACCGCTTGAATTTGCCGTCGACAGAGAGATCACCGGAGCGCCCCGCCATGGCAGGCGCGGTCACCGTGACCTAGAGCTCCATCAAAGGTGTCCCTCGAGCTCGTCATCGTCGACTACGTCCGTCAGCAGAATATGGAGCCCTAATTCCTCCCCGAGCCGACGCCATCTTCTCCAACATCTCGCCGGATCCGCGGCTCGTCATCATCGATTTCTCCGGCCACGCTTCATCCTCGCCTCCACCGTCTGCACCGTCGAGTTCCTTGAAGCGCGGTGAGCATTTTCTCTCCAGCCTTGGCACCCATCCCTTCCTCTAGCTAGAGATGCCATGATCACCGGAGAACAGAGCCGCCGTGAACCTTGTCTGCGAGCCCCCGCTACGCAAACGTCCTTGCAACCTTGGCTATCGCATGCGCCATGCTCTTCTGCTCCGAACCAACCTAGCCCCGCTCCAAGTAGTGCCTTGTAGCGATTTCCACCCCGCGGCCGTGGCTTCGTCGCCGCAAAGCTTGACGCCGGCGAGCGTACAGAGCTCCCCAGCCCTCCCCGAGGGCACGAGGTGATGCGGACGTGCACGAGGAGCACTCCAGTGCATTCCCTGTGCCAAGACGTGGCCAAAATGGCACTCCGGCGAGGCGCCGCCGTCCTCTGGGTCGCCGTCGTCATGTCGCCGGCGGGACTGTGTTGATTAGCACTAACCCCCCTGCACTAATCCCCCCCAGTGTCACTGGCCAGTGGGCCCAAAGCCCCCTAATCCCCTGGTTAGTTTAAAACTAACCGGGTTATTTAACCCAGTGAGGCTGACCAGTGGGACCCCCCTGTCAGGCCAGCCCCTGACGTCATCCTGGTGTCACACTGACGCAGTAAAGCAATTAAATCATTTTATTTAATTTCAGTAATTCCAGAAAATTCCAGAAAATAGCTTAAACTTCAATAAATAAAAACTAATTCATTTTAGCTCCAAATTGGACAAATAATATGTCTAAAATTATCAGAAAAATACAAGGATTATGAATATACAACTTGTTTTTATGTTTGACCATTTTAAAATGGGTGAACAGTAGAAAACATGCATATGGATCCTTTTCAAATTCAAATTTGGAGTGATTTTGCAAATGACTTTGCATCACCCTTCTTTTAAATGGAATCATCCACACATTAGAGGCTTTACCTCACCTTTACAACATCACTTCATGCTCAACCTTTTCAAATGAACTTTCATGCATTCAAATGCATTTGAAATTCATCGATAAATCAAATGGAGTTTGAATTTGCAATTCAATTGCGATATACTCCTTTTAAATAGAATTGTCCACACAATGCAACCATAAACATCACCATTACAATCTTATTCATGTGATTGTGCATTGTACATTATGTTGATCCTACGATTTTCATGTTGCTGATAGACGTGCAACCGCAATCGGAGGCCACCCCCTTCGTTGAAGACACCGTTATCGAAACCTCGTCGGCAAGGCAAGCAAACCCCCATTGATCATGTCGATAAAATCCCAATTCCCTCTCATGTGTCGCTTATGCATTGTATAGGATGATTACCATGCTACATTCTATCGCATAGATGAATCCATTCATTTGCATGACCTATCATTTTCTCACAGTAGTAAGCAAACCACAATCCTAGCAAATGTAGGAGTTGATTGATATCATGTGGCCCCTGCAATTGTTACTTCTTATTGCATGCTTAGAGTGATACAATGATGTTATTGTTATGTGAATCGGGATGGTAGTGATCATGTTGATGATGGTGGAAATGTGTTGGTGAATCTACCCTAATACAAGGTGAACGATGAGAGGCTGTGTAGGAGTACACGGTGGGTTGTCTCGTTGAACACCGCCTTAAGTCCGAGTTCTTGCGTGGTGATCCAAGAAGAAGAGTACAACCACACATTGGGCTCACTGACCCCTCTCGACCTAGTACCTCACCCCGTTCGAACCCCAGAAGTCGCAGTAGTTTGGAGTTCTGGTAGGGCTGTGGCACGGTCTGCGAAGTGGATGAACGGCTTTTCAAGATCGGCTTGGGACCATGCACACATCGTTTGAGGCTGTACTGGAACCTCGGCCGGACTTCCATACGGATCCCCCTCAGATAGGCGACTCTCTGGACTAGAACGGAGCTGTGGGCGAAGTGTTGTGGTGGCATCCTCGCTGTCACCTCTTGAACGGTGACACGCAAAAGGCGATAACTGATGACACGTGTGTGTAGAGGTACACCCCTCCAGGGTTAACAAAACTATTCGAATAGCCGCGTTCGCGGTTATGAACTGCTTGGAAAGCATAGCTTGATTATTAGACAACTTGAACTGGATACTTCTAAAACACACCAAGATAAGTGTGAGTGCTATGGCGTGCTTTCTCGTGGGGAAGTCGAGGAAGGCACCATAGTGGTGTAATTGGTTGGAGAAAGTAGTGGACTCGTGTACGCTTCTTACCTCAAGTCTGGTACTCGTAGTTCAGGACTAGCCAAGTCAAAGCTGGCACTTCTGCATTTGAACCCCACCCCCTTTTACCTTGATACATGTGCATGAGTAGTATAGTTCCTATGTAAGTCTTGCTGAGTACGACTTTGTACTCACGTTTTCTTATTCTATGTTTTAGATGAACCCACTGACCCCGAAGGTAACTTCTTCATCGAGCTCGACGACTAAAGACCAAGCTAGTGTAGTCCAAGTCAGACGACTGGTTCCCTCGTGGAGGCCTTGTATTTAAATAAGGCTTCTTAAGTCATTTGTTAAACTTGTCTGTACTCAGACCTACTTTTCTTCCGCTTGTCGGTTGTAATGTTGGATCACATGCTTGTGATCTCTGTGTGCACTCTGTGAGAGTTATCAATAAAATGTATACTTTGTAGAGAATTGCAATGATACCTGATGTTCATACAAGGCATGTGTGCTGCGTGTATGTTTATAACATGCATGTCTTTGTATGGGTTTTCGAGACCTTAGTTGTGATCTGGCTAGCGGTCTTTTATACACCAAGTGGCCCTTAGATGTGTGCGGCTTGGGGCATCGCGATGCGATTGTTCGAGACTCTATCTCGTGCACACTTTGATGTATGATCGAGCCCGCCCTAGACCCCGACTAAGTGATCGGGCTGGAGTAAGTCTATGTAAGAGTTATGAGATAGTCGATAGTATGCTTGAGGCGACTTGTCTGTGAATTTGGGAGTTCATCACCCATATCATTTAGACTTGTGTGCGGACGATGAGGACCCATCTCAGTTGATCATCCGGCCTGGATGGGATGCCCCTCACGTACGATGCTTTCCGAGAACGTTCTGTGCTTGGCCTTGTCTGCTTAGACAAGTGGGTACGGTTCTCGGCTCTCCATATGACTATGTCGTAGCGGGACTTGCATACGCTAACCCCGGGTCCCGACATCCTGTCAATTTCCCAGCTGTGATTTGTTTACCTCGCATAGCAGTTTTATCGTCTTTTAGGAGAGAGATATCACTTGTGAACATCATGGGACCCCGGTCCATATTCTCATCACTGTTTACACGCTCAATTTATTTCCTGCTTTTACTTTCCAGTTGCAATTATCACTATCTATTATCTGTTGCGTCTGACACTTTGTAAACAACAAGACCGGAGAGATTGACAACCTCTCTGAACTTCGTTGGGAGCAAAGTTATTTGTGTTGTGTGCAGGTCCAGGTTAAGAAAGCAACTTTTGTCTAAAATGGTGCCATTGTTTCCTTGCCACCTACTTGTCGACCTTGGAGTCCTACTGGTTCGATCTCAACCTTGGTATATTTTCCAAGGGAAATTTGCTGCTATCCTACATCTCACCTTCCACTTGGGGTAACCAACGAAGGACGAGAAACCATTATCATCTCTCGCGCATCAAGCAAATTTCTGGAAACATTGCCGGGGACTCCAATCTTCAAGATAGGGGAGTTGCACACTATCTTTCACCTTTGCTTTTTAGTCTTGTTAGTTTACATTTCAGTTTTTATCTTAGTGTCCCTTATCGAAAATTACAAAAAAATTGTCTGTCACACCTGCTGCTACTATAGGTTCCACTGAAAACACCAAATTGTGTGACTTCACTAGTCACAACGACAATGATTTTATCTGCACTCCTATTGCTACACCTGCCACTTTAGCTACCTCTTATGAAATTAAACCTGCTTTGTTAAACCTTGTTATGAGAGATCAATTCTCTGGTGCTGGAGATGATGCTGCTTTACACTTAAATAATTTTGTTGAGCTATGTGATATGCAAAAGTATAAATAAGTATAAGGTGATGTTGTTAAGCTTAAGCTTTTTCCTTTCTCTTTGAGGGAAGGCGCTAAAATCTGGTTTCAATTCTTCCCTAGGAATAGCATATATTCGTGGGATAAGTGCAAGGATGCTTTTATTGGGAAGTACTAACCACCTCCTAAAATGATCCAATTGAGGAGTAATATTATGAATTTTAAGCAATTGGATAATGAACACGTTGCCCAAGCTTGGGAACGAATGAAATCTCTTGTTAAGAAATGTCCTACACATGCTTTGACTACTTGGATGGTTATCCAGACCTTTTATGCAGGCTTCAACTTTAACTCGCGGAACCTGTTAGATTCGGCCGCGGGAGGAACCTTTATGTCAACAACACTTTGTGCTGCCACCAAACTTCTAGATGAGATGATGACCAATTAATACCAATGGCACAACGAACGAGCTCCAACATGTAGGAAGGTAAACTCTGTCGAGGATATTTCATCCCTAAATGAAGACGTTGACTTGATCATATCTCTACTTACCAAGCAATCTCCTATTGATCCTCATGATGTCCCTTCAAATTCTTTGGTTGCTCATGAACAAGTAGATGTGAACTTTATCTCTAGAAACAACTTCAATAATAATGCTTATAGGGGTAATTTTGCTAGCAATCCTAGACCGTTTCAATCCAACTATGGGAACAACAACACTTATCCTAGCAACAAAAACTCCTATGGTCAAACTTATAAGGAAAGAGATTTACCTAGCTATGAGAAACTGGTAGAGACAGAGAAGGCTACTAAGAATTATATGCACGCACAGTTTGAACAAAACAAAGCCTTCTCCATACAATTAGGTGAGGACACTTCCATTTCGCAAAACATTAGTAAGCAACTCGAGAGACTTAACAGTGAGATATCTATTCTCCAAACTAGACTTACCGCCACTGAAACCTATGTTTCAAACATGTCTCACACCCAATCTACTTTGATAAATCAGATGGAAGCCAAACAAGAAGTTATCCCCATGGAGTAAGATAGAATTAAGAGCTTTCCTACACACCACACTGTTGCTACTATCCAAGTTGTTGAGGATACCCAAACTTTTAGCACCCAACACACTCCTAGTCCCATTAGACCTATTAATGGTGATGCTACTACCTCAACCATAGAAGAAGAAACTCCTATGAACATAGAGGCTTTCAAAAAAGTGAACCTATATGACGCCACTACCACCTTTGATAGTAGTGACATTAATTTTGATAGTTGCACCCTCTCAAAAGTTATTATCTTACTACACAAAATGTCTAGAGACCCCCACACTAGCACACTAAATCTTTCCTTCACAGAGCATATCACTAATGCTCTCATTAAAGCTAGGGAGAAGAAGCTTAGAACAGAAGCCTCCATACCTAAGAAGCTAGAAGATAGTTGGGATCCTATGATCACAATTAAATTGAATAACTTCTCTTGCTATGCTTTATGTGATGTTGGAGCTAGTACCTCCGTTATGCCCAAAAGAATGTATGATATGTTTGAAATAAAACCTTTTGATCCTTGTTCTTTTGGTGTTCGTCTCGTTGATTCTTCTGTAAAGAAACCTTTGGGGAAGATTGAAGATGTTCTTATCATTGTCAATGAAAATTATGTTCCCGTTGATTTTACTATTATTGACATAGAGTGTGAACCTTTATGTCCAATTATTTTGGGACGTCCTTTTCTTCGCACCGTTGGTGCTGTTATTGGCATGAAATAGGGAAATATAAAATTTCAATTCCCTCTTAAAAAGGTGATGGAACACTTCCCTAGGAAGAAGATTAAGTTACCTTTTGAGTCCGTTACTGTTGGGATACGGGGCAGAAAACACAAATTTTTCACACCTACGGTACCCGAACCCAAGATCTATGCTATGGCGATGTAATGTAACGGAGGGAATCGGTGTTCATACCTTTGAAGATAGAAAGCGGGAAACGTTCTTACGAACGTGGTTGGCGTAGACTCAGAACTACGACCTCCCTGTCATGTAGAATACCACCACCGGCGAGGATGACTCCCGGTAGACCTCCAGCGATGAAGCAGCACCACAGGTGTAGTGCCTCGAAGAGATTATACACGTACGACACAATCGATGTTCCTCCCGGGCTCCGAACCAGACGAGCAGCGGAAAGAAGACGGCTATGGATCCCGACTCCGGCAGAGCGACGGCCTGACTTATGGTGGAGAACTCCAATCCTGGTGCAGACTCCAAACAATGGGAGTCCACTTCCAGAAATGGAGAAGGAAGAAGAAGGAGATCAATTGTTGTATGGAAAAAGGGGGGTCTACCCCTCTATATAAAGGCCAAGGGGGGGTGTGATCCCTCTTCCCTCCCCCATGTGGGACTAAACCCCCAAGGGGGGAGGGGTGCGCCGGCCAAGGGGGGGTTGGGCCCCACCCCTTGGCGCCAAGCCCAAGGGGGGGGGAACCCCCTCCTCCCCTAATGGGCCTCTAAGGCCCATATAGCCTTTTTTCCATTATTTTAATTATTTAATAAGTTTTAAATATTTAATTCAGATAATTAAATAATAAAAACATTATTAAAACAATTAAACTTTATTTTGAACTATTCAAAATGTCCGGAAACCATTCCGTTCTCCTCCGGAACTATTCCAGTGATTTCTCCTATTTCACCGATTGATCCCGTAACTGTCCTATGCATCGATTGCCCTTAAGTGTAACACCCTAACGGTCCGGGAAACAGCAGACATGGTCGAGACTCTTCTCATGGACCAATGACTAGTCAGTTGGACCTGGTTACAATCCTTGACAGCCCCTGCGCTTCCATCGAATGAGCTTCGATCGCTTTTGGAAACCGTTAACGATACGACGTAATCCCTTTGTTCTGCGGTACCTTGTTTGTTCGAGGTTTGATCGTCGGTATCCCACATACCGTGTTCACATCTCGTTCATGACAAACAACTTCTCTCGTCCATGATCATTGCATCTCTTGTGACCTAGTCACGTCCTTGCAAGGGTTGATGCAATATCACCGAGTGGGCCCAGAGTACCTGTCCTGTCATCAGGACTGACAAATCCCGCTTTGATCTATTAACATACTCATCAACCATCTATTTCGGAATACCCAAAGTGCACCGTTATAGCCAGCATATTTCAGTCAGGCGGTGGGATACAAATCAAAGTCTCCTCATAGATCGTGATTACGTATGATCATTACGTTCTAAGGACTAAGGCATACGTTTACAAAGTCATAGCAACGCTGAACTATGTGACTCGATCACATTGCATTACTTTAGTTGGGTGTCTGCCCATCACATCATTCCCCTAATGATATGACCTCATTGTCAATGGACTTAAGTGTCGCCATGATCAGGAAAGCTTGATCAATCAATTGCCCAATGAGATAGTTTACCCGAGTTAAACTACGGACCATGTTTTTATACTACACCTGTATTAGTATTTCCAAGTAATACAGTTATAGCACAGTATAAAACGTATTATGAACAAAACGGATATGTGACAAGTATCTTTATTAATTTGTCTCTAGGGCACATATCCAACAGTCTCCCACTTGCACTAGAGTACAAATTACACTAGTTTACATCAGGTATGTATCTAACACCAATGGTCTCTCGGTGTTCTTCAAACTTGCCCTGTGGAAGAGGTTTAGTCATCGGGTCTGCTGCGTTCAGATCCGTATGTATCTTGTGAATCCTAGTGTGTCCATCCCTGACGTAGTCTCGCGTCACATGGAACTTTCGGAGGATGTGCTTGGCTGTAGAGTGAGTTCTTGGCTCCTTCGCGTTAGCAATGGCACCCGTGTTGTCGCATAAGATTCCCACGGGGTCAGTGCAACTGGGAAAGACGCCAAGCTCGATCATGAACTTCTTCAGCCACAGCGCCTCGTTTGACGCTTCGCAAGCGGCAATATACTCCGACTCCATTGAAGATTGAGCGACGACTGACTGTTTGCCGCTCCTCCAGCTAATCGCGCCACCGTTCAACATAAAGACATATCCCGTCTGGGATTTCGAGTCATCTAGGTCTGAGCCGAGGCTTGCGTCAACGTAACCCTTTACGGTGAGCTCCTCATCAACTCCTCCATAAACGAGAAAGAGATCCTTGGTTCTTCTCAAGTACTTAAGGATGTTCTTTACTGCTGTCCAATGGGCCATTCCCGGATTACTCTGGTAGCGATTAGTCATACTAATGGCCAGCGCTAAATCCGGTCTGGTACATAACATAGCATACATGAGAGAACCTATGGCTGAGGCATAGGGCTTTGAGGACATCTCCTCTTTCTCTTGTGTTGTGGTTGGGCATTGAGTCATGCTTAGTTTGACACCTTTTATGACTGGCAAGAGACCTCTCTTGGAGTCATCCATTTTGAACCTTTTCAAAATTTTGTCAATATAAGTATTCTGGCTCAGGGCCAACCTCCGATTGGGTCTATTTCTATAGATCTTAATCCCCAGTATGTACGCAGCTTCACCTAGGTCCTTCATGGAAAATTGTCCATTCAGATATTCCTTCACTTCCTCTAAGAATTTCTTATCATTCCCTATCAGTAATATGTCATCTACATATAACACAAGGAAAGCTACAGAGCTCCCACTCAGTTTCTTATAGACGCAGAACTCTTCGACGTTTTGGACAAATCCAAAAGCTTTAATGACCTCATCAAATCGAAGATTCCAGCTCCGAGATGCTTGCTTCAACCCATAGATGGACCGTTGAAGCTTGCAAACCTTACCAGCATTCCTTGGATCAACAAACCCCTCGGGTTGCATCATATACAACTCTTCCTCAATGTTGCCATTTAGGAATGCAGTTTTCACATCCATCTGCCATATCTCGTAATCATGATATGCAGCTATTGCTAGTAGGATCCGAATAGACTTTATCATCGCTACAGGAGAGAACGTCTCCTCGTAGTCAACTCCTTGAATTTGTCGGAAACCTTTCGCGACAAGTCGAGCTTTGTAGACAGATACGTTTCCGTCTGCGTCAGTCTTTTTCTTGAAAATCCATTTATTCTCGACGGCCTTGCGGTCCTCGGGAATATCCACCAAAGTCCATACTTTGTTGGTGTACATGGAGTCTATTTCGGATTTCATGGCTTCAAGCCATTTCTCGGACTCGGGTCCCTCCATTGCTTCTTTGTAACTCGTTGGTTCATCCGACTCAACAGCCGAGATTGCATTCACAAGCTGTCCGTAAAACTCAGTAGGTTGACGGACTCTTGATGACCTACGGGGCATAAAAGGTTCCTCTTCATTCTCATCATGATCATCATGAATGTCATGATCGTTATGAATGTCGTTCTGGCCATTATCTTCAACTCCCACTGTGGAAGATGGTTCCAGAACAAATTCCGTAGCCATTTCATCCAATTGGAGTGATTGGTCAGTTACTTCATCGAGGTCTATTTTCCTCCCACTCAACTCTTTCGCGAGAAACTCCTTCTCAAGAAAGTGTCCCGTCTTGGCAACAAACGTTTTGTTGTCAGACTTGTTGTAGAAGGTGTACCCACAAGTTTCCTTGGGATAGCCCACAAAGATGCACTTATCCGCCTTGGATTCAAGTTTGTCAGGCTGTAGTTTCCTAACATAAGCCTCACAACCCCAAATCTTCAGGTGAGACAACTCAGGTTTAGTGCCATGTCATTCTTCAAATGGTGTTGTCTTTACGGATTTGGATGGTGCCCTATTAAGAATATGAATGGCGGTTTCTAATGCATACCCCCAGAATGACACAGGCAAATCAGTATGAGACATCATCGATCGCACGCTATCCAATAGGGTTCAATTACGTCGCTCAGCCACACCGTTTCTCTGAGGTGTACCTGCCGGCATAAGCTGTGGTATTATGCCACAAGACTTCAGATGATTGCCAAACTCGTGACTCAAATACTCGCCACCTCGATCCGATCGGAGGTGCTTGATTTTCTTTCCGAGTTGATTTTCGACCTCACTCTGAAATTCCTTGAACTTTTCAAAGGTTTCAGACTTGTGCTTCATCAAGTAAATACATCCATATCTACTCAAGTCATCAGTAAAGGTCACGAAGTAACGAAGATCATTGCGAGTGGGGACGTTCATGGGTCCACATACATCTGTATGTATGATCCCCAATAAGACATCCGCACGCTCCATCACACCATTGAATGGAGTCCTTGTCATTTTGCCCATGAGGCATTGTTCACATGTATCAAGGGATCCAAAATCCAATGACTTCAGAAGTCCATCCTTATGGAGCTTCTCCATGCGTTTTACACCAATATGACCAAGTCTGCAATGCCACATCATCATGTGATCTTCATTATTCTTCAATCTTTTGGCCTCAATATTGTTAACGTGACATACGTCACCATCGAGATTAAGTACGAATAAACCATGCGACTCCTGTGCGTGAACATAAAACATATCATCCTTATAAATCGAACAACCATTTGTATCAGACTTAAAAGAATAGTGGTCTCTCTTCAAGCAAGAGCCACACACGATGTTCACACTCAACGCGGGTACATAGTAACATTTATTCAGAACTAAAACCAATCCCGAAGGGAGACTAAGATGCTTCGTGCCGACCGCCAAGACATCAATCCGGCAGCCATTCCCCACGCGCATCGTCACTTCTTCCTTAACCAAGCGTCTCCTATTCCTTAGTCCCTGAATGGAATTAGAAATATGAGCGACAGACCCTGTATCAAATATCCAGGATGTGTTCCGGCGCTTGTCAAGAGAAGATCAACAATATGTATATCAAATATACCTTCGTCTCTCTTGGCGACCTTGCCAGCCTTCTTGTCCTTTAGGTACTTGGGACAGTTGCGCTTCCAGTGACCTTCACCCTTGCAGTAGAAGCACTCTACTCCGAGTTTAGGCTTCGGTGCCTTGTGAGGAGTGGCAACTGACTTGCCATCCCTCTTAGGGCCACCTCTCTTCGCCTTCTCCCGTCTGCCTGACTTCTTGAAGTCAGTGGTCTTGTTGACCATGAAGACGGCGTGCTCCTTCTTCATCTCAACCTCAGCGCTCTTTAGCATGGCGAACAACTCAGAAGGGGTTTTGGTCATCCCCTGCATGTTGTGGTTCAGCACAAAGCCTTTGTAGCTAGGAGGAAGCGACTGCAACACCCTATCAACAGCGAGTTCATCTGGAATCTGACATTCCAGAGCATTCAAGCGCTGAACGTAGCCAGACATTTTGACCACGTGCTCACTCACGCTGCCGTGCTCATCCATCTTTGCTGAGAAGAAGGCTTCAGAAGCCTCGTACCGTTCAGCCTTGGCTTGAGGTGCGAAGACCGCCTTGAGTTCGGTGATAATCTCATATGCACCCATCCTCTCAAAGCGTTTCTGCAGCTCAGCCTCCATGGAGTAGAGCATGCCACTCTGGACAAGGTTGTAATCATCAGTCCTGGAGAGATAGACATTCTTCTCGTCCTGACTGGCATCATCTGCTGGTGCGTCACCTAGTGCGTCCTCTAGTACGTATGCCATTTCGAGGGGAACGAGGAGAATCCTCAGGGTGCGGAACCAGTTGGTGAAGTTTGTCCCATCTGTTTTTAGCTTATCTTTCTCTAGGAATGATCCTAAGTTGAACGAGGGGCGAGGTGCTGCCATCTACAATGTTGGATTCACAACGATACAATTTAGACTTTTGTTCATAATGTGGAGTTTCAATTTAATCTTAAAATTCTAGAAAGCTCCCACTTAGATAAACACCTCTCAATTTAGCTAAGTGATTACACAATCCCAGCCCCCATACCTCCCCCGATATGTACGTCCCAGTATGCGACCCAGGTAGGCCTCTAAGCCAATCACATCAGGCATGTGACTCGTGCTCGACCTTTCGGTCTTCTGTGTTCGAGGCCCGCATCTACATACGTCAAGCCTGCCAATCGAACCTTGATGTTAGCTGTTCAGGCAAGGCCATATTTACATATGCCAGGCTCGCCGATCCCAACCTCATGCGAGCTCCGTTGAATATGTAGGACAACTCCAGTATGTACGGAGCGTCAGGCCATATGGGAGAACCTTCCAGGTGGTGCCCATCAAAAGGGAGAACACAATTTTGGTATTGTGAGAGATGGTCCTGTTTCGTGCTACCGTCGATATATCTAGCATACTAGCATAAAACAGGAAGTAAAACTTTAAATCATACTACCTATGATCCCCCTTCATGCAAAGCAAAGTTAAAACGTCTTTCTACTTTAGCTTATGCAAGTTTTACGTGGCTGCGAGGGGTTTCGAGAGAGAGAACCGATTTCTATCCTGCGAAAAACATGCCACAACACCGTCTCTTATCCGTCTCTATTACACCCCTGTCGGGGCCCTCCGTTGCAAACATCTTTGCATCGCTAATGCAGAGAGACAGACACCCCCCCAGCCACTTTATATGGTACAAGCCATATGTCAAGCGTGGAACCAGTCTCGCGTAAACGCGTAAGGTCGGTCGGGGGCCGCTTCATCAAACATTGCCACAATGCTGAATGAGTACACGTGGGAGGGTAACGAATGAAGATTCGATGCCCACATCCTAGATGTGTTCTATCCGTACAATACATCTACGCATAGCTAGCTCATGATACCACTATTGGGATACGGGGCAGAAAACACAAATTTTTCACACCTACGGTACCCGAACCCAAGATCTATGCTATGGCGATGTAATGTAACGGAGGGAATCGGTGTTCATACCTTTGAAGACCGAAAGCGGGAAACGTTCTTACGAACGTGGTTGGCGTAGACTCAGAACTACGACCTCCCTGTCGTGTAGAAGACCACCACCGGCGAGGATGACTCCCGGTAGACCTCCAGCGATGAAGCAGCACCACAGGTGTAGTGCCTCGAAGAGATTATACACGTACGGCACAATCGATGTTCCTCCCGGGCTCCGAACCAGACGAGCAGCGGAAAGAAGACGGCTACGGATCCCGACTCCGGCAGAGCGACGGCCTGCCTTATGGTGGAGAACTCCAATCCTGGTGCAGACTCCAAACAATGGGAGTCCACTTCCGAAGATGGAGAAGGAAGAAGAAGGAGATCAATTGTTGTATGGAAAAAGGGGGGGTCTACCCCTCTATATAAAGGCCAAGGGGGGGTGTGATCCCTCTTCCCTCCCCCATGTGGGACTAAACCCCCAAGGGGGGAGGGGTGCGCCGGCCAAGGGGTGGTTGGGCCCCACCCCTTGGCGCCAAGCCCAAGGGGGGGAACCCCCTCCTCCCCTAATGGGCCTCTAAGGCCCATATAGCCTTTTTTCCATTATTTTAATTATTTAATAAGTTTTAAATATTTAATTCAGATAATTAAATAATAAAAACATTATTAAAACAATTAAACTTTATTTTGAACTATTCAAAATGTCCGGAAACCATTCCGTTCTCCTCCGGAACTATTCCGGTGATTTCTCCTATTTCACCGATTGATCCCGTAACTGTCCTATGCATCGATTGCCCTTAAGTGTAACACCCTAACGGTCCGGGAAACAGCAGACATGGTCGAGACTCTTCTCATGGACCAATGACTAGTCAGTTGGACCTGGTTACAATCTTTGACAGCCCCTGCGCTTCCATCGAATGAGCTTCGATCGCTTTTGGAAACCGTTAACGATACGACGTAATCCCTTTGTTCTGCGGTACCTTGTTTGTTCGAGGTTTGATCGTCGGTATCCCACATACCGTGTTCACATCTCGTTCATGACAAAAAACTTCTCTCGTCCATGATCATTGCATCTCTTGTGACCTAGTCACGTCCTTGCAAGGGTTGATGCAATATCACCGAGTGGACCCAGAGTACCTGTCCTGTCATAAGGACTGACAAATCCCTCTTTGATCTATTAACATACTCATCAACCATCTATTTCGGAATACCCAAAGTGCACCGTTATAGCTAGCATATTTCAGTCAGGCGGTGGGATACAAATCAAAGTCTCCTCATAGATCGTGATTACGTATGATCATTACGGTCTAAGGACTAAGTTTACAAAGTCATAGCAACGCTGAACTATGTGACTCGATCACATTGCATTACTTTAGGTGGGTGTCTGCCCATCACATCATTCCCCTAATGATATGACCTCATTGTCAATGGACTTAAGTGTTGCCATGATCAGGAAAGCTTGATCAATCAATTGCCCAATGAGATAGTTTACCCGAGTTAAACTACGGACCATGTTTTTATACTACACCTGTATTAGTATTTCCAAGTAATACAGTTATAGCACAGTATAAAACGTATTATGAACAAAATGGATATGTGACCAATATCTTTATTAATTTGTCTCTAGGGCACATATCCAACAGTTACATGGGCTAGCTATTCTCTCTCGTTTGATAAAACTTGATCTTTTTTACTTTATGCCTAGCTTAAAGGCCTAAAAGAAAGCGCTTGTTGGGAGGCAACCCAAGATGTTTTTACTTCTTTTTTTAGTGGTCCTGATGATTGCTACTACTGTAGCAACAACATTGTATCTTTATTTTCAAGCTTTGTGCCAAGTTTAGCCTCCGATTGCAAGAAAGTTCAAAAGTTGTCACATGTTGTCCAGAAAACGGATTCTGAATTGTTTATCTTTTTTATCTGAATTGTTTTGACAGCGTGCTCCATACAATTTACTTTAAGCGTCTGTTCTGAGTTGCAGAAGTACCCCGAAATAATTATTTACTACCTTCTGTGCTGTTTATCACAGATTCCACCATGTTTTGCCTTTCCTTACTTTTGCAAGTCTTGCGCTAGCTTTTTCTTTGCAAAAACTTTTTGGCAATCTTGAGAAAAAGTAGCCCTTCAAGAAATCTTTATTTCCATTAGAGGCAAATTATTTTATTAAGGGTACTAACCTCTCTAATCAGCTTATGATGAGTTATTGTGAAGGGAGTTTTCAAGTGTGCGAGGGAAGATGATGAAAGAAGATCCGAGAGTGTCAAATGCTCAAGCTTGGGGATGCCCCCATGAATCCCCAATAACTATTCAAGGAGACTCAAGCGTCTAAGCTTGGGGATGCCCCCGTGCATTCCCTTCTCCATCAACAATCATCAGTTCGTCCTCCGTCTCATTATATTTTTATCACTTCATGTGTTATGTGCTATGCTTGGAGAGTCTCGCTCTTAGGTTTTCTTTTTAGTTTTCTTTAGCTTTGTTTTATGTTCATAACAAGTTAGAACCCAGCTTACTTTGTGTGGGAGAGAAACACGCTCCACTTCAAACGAGAACACATCATAGGATTTCATGCTTATCTTTCTTTTGTTGTGTGTTCTTTATCTTTTCGTAGCTGTTGCCTTGTTTAGCTCTTAGTTTCATGTTTATATTCTTCAAGATCTTTAGTTTTAATTTAGTTTGTTGATGGAACTCTCTTTATTTTTCATGTTTATCTTGTTAAGAGAGTTGGTTGTTGCCCTGAGTTGTGTCTTTTCCTTCATTAGGTAATTGACGTTGCTATTTAATTGTAGTAGTAACATGCAATAGTTTTGAGGTATTGTTGTGACTAATGTTTGAAATTTTGGTCTCAAGAGCTCTAGCCTATTAGTTATAGATGTCGTATTTTGGGCCATCCGTGTTTATTTAAAAAAAACTACAAAAACTGGTTGAGAACTCTAGCTACTAGATGGATCACTAATCTTTGGAGGGATTGAATATGAGAGTACACTCACGTACCAGGAGTGGAGGATGCGCAAGGATAACCAAACCCCCATACACTCCTCCTCGGGGTACTTGTCTCTTTGTGAACCTCCTTATTAGACTGAGAGTTACCAATAATAAGTTCATGAGTTCTTTGGACTAATGTATGTATTGAAAGTTGACACATCCACCTCCTCATATATGCTAGCCTCTTCGGTACCGAGCATTGCCCTCTTCTCACTCCGAAGTTGGCGTCCACCTCGCCGGTGCATCCAAACCCTTGGCATGATACGCTCTGTCATCATAAACCTCCTTATATGTTTCCTCAAAACAGCCACCATACCTACCTATCAAGGCATTTCCATAGCCTTTATGAGATATATTGCCAAGTGCTACGTCCCAAACATATGTATAATTTCTGCTTGCTCCATGCTTGTTTTGTGTGATATTGATATGCTTTTGATACACTTTCATATACTTTTGATCATTTTTGGACTAACCTATTAACTCAGTGCACCCCAGTGCCAGTTTCTGTGTCCTGTTGTTTTTGTATTTCAGGTTTCCCATTATTAAAAGTTCTCAGAAAATTCCGGGAAAAATATATATAAATCAGTGTTCTAGATGAGTCCTCCAGCCGGAGAACGGGGCCCTGGGGTGGCCCACAGCCCCCAGGTGCCCTCCTGGCGCGGCAAGGGGTCCACCTATGCCGGGTGGCCGCCTGGGCGACTGGGACCTCCCCCGGTGCCCCCCTTTGGCCCTTATTTATACTCGAGTCGCGAAAACTCTGATTCTAGACCCCCTTTCTCCATAAGTGATTTCGATCTCTTCCACCATCGCCAACAAGCTTTGGGGACCAGAATTCATGTGCCCGCACCCTGCCGGGACGGGGAAGTGCCCCCGGATTCATCTCCAACGACGTTGTTTCCTCCCTCCGTGATGCGGGAGTAGTTCCTCCTCGGGGCTAAGGTTTCTACCAGTAGCTATGTGGTCAATTTTCTCTCCCATGATGTGATCTTCGTTGTGATCATAGGCTATGTTAATCTAGGGTGATCCCATGATATTTCCCCTTCCTCTTTGTACTGGACTGATGTACTCACTTAATCTTATCTAGTATAATCCCTGAGACCATGGTGACAGTGGTCTATTGGACATGGGTTAGAAGAATATTTTCATGAGTGATTTCATATTTTGTGTGTTGATTGAAGATTGATAGTCTCTTGGTGCTTGTCTTCGACTATCCTTGAGTCTCCCTACACAATTCTCGTTCTTTCTTGACCGCAAAGGAATGACCTCCGAGTACGTCTCCATTGCATGTTTTATGGGAAATATCATGTGATTAGACTATGTTAATGTTGTTGGGAGTTGCCACTAGTGAAAGTATAAAGCCTAGGCCTTGTTTCTCACCATTGTTACACCGTTTTGTGCTCACTTTTGTCACATGTTTGCTTGCTGCACTTTTTATTAAAGATTTATATTACTTTGTTTTGCCACACCTATCACCATATTTTATATCTTCGCCGAACTAGTGCACCTATACAACTCCTAGTTGTATTAGGTGTGTTGGGGACACAAGAGACTTTCTATATCTTAATTGCAGGGTTGCTTGAGAGAGACCATCTTCAACCTCTACTTCCCTGAGTTCGATAAACCTTAGGTCATCCACTTAAGGGAAATTGGTGATGTCCTACAAACCTCTGCGCTTGGAGGCCCAACATAGTCTACAAGAATAGAAGTGTGCGTCGACATCAAGCTATTTCTGGCGCCATTGCCGGGGACGTAAGCGTTTGAAGGTATATCTTTAGATCTTGCAATTAAATCTTTTCCTTTCTTGTTTTTATTTTCACTAGTTAGGCTTATGGAAAAGAACAAAAAAATTATGAGAGAGCTTTATGAGCTCTATCTTGAGTTGGGACATGAAGTGTTTGAAGAGAAAATCAAAAAGCTTATGGAGCTTTATTATTTGCACAACACTCATGATAGTAGCAATGTTATTAGTATGTATTCTTTGAATACCTTTGATCCTAATGATATTCAAAGCTATAAGCTTGGGGATGCTACGTTTTATGAAGATGATCTTTTTATCCCCCCATGTTTTGATGAGGAAATTTATTTTGATGATACTTTACCTCCTATCTACGATGATTAATGTGATGACACTTATGCTATAAAGAATAAATTTTTCCAAGTGGATCATGATAAGAATGATTCATGTGATAGCTATTTTGTTGAGTTTGCTCCCACCACTATTGATGATTTTTCTTATGAAGGGAGTAATAAATTTTCTATGCTTGTGGATCATGACAATAATTTTTTATGTGATACTTATATTGTTGAGTTTATCCCTGATCAAATTGAAAATTATTATGAGAGGGGAACATATGCTCATAGATATTTCAATAATATCAAGTTCCCTCTCTTTATGTTGAAGGTTTTGAAGTTGCACTTGTTTTGCCTTCCTATGCTAATATCTTTATGCTTCAATGAGTTATTTCTCTACAAGATCCCTTTGCATAGGAAGCATATTAGACTTAAATTTGTTTGTTATTTGCTTCTTGATGCTCTTTTTTGTTCTTCAACTCTTATTCCTACGAGAGCATCATTAAAATCTAAAGCCTATCTTTATGGCTATAAAGAAAGAGCTCTAGGGAGACAACCCTTGTTATCTTTATTTCGAATTTTTACTTTCAGTTTTTAGTGGTCTTGATGATTGTTACTACTGTAGCAACATCATTGTATCTTTATTTTCAAGATTTGTGCCAAGTTTAGCCTCTTATTATAAGGGAAGCAAAAGTTGTGACATGCTGTCCAGAAAACAGATTCTGTCTGCTTGACGGAAAAAATCAAAACAAATCACCAGTTCATCTTTTTGAGCTGAATATTTTACACAGCATGCTCTATACAATTTTGAAACTTTTCATATGTTCTGAGTTTTTTGATTTGAGTTGCAGAAGTACCCCGAAAAATTTATTTACTACCTGCTGTTCTGTTTTTCACAGATTCTGCCACGTTTTGCCTTTCTTCACTTTTGCAAACCTTAAGCTTTCTTTTTCTTTGCAAAAACTTATTGGAAATCTTGAGAAACAATATCTCTTCAAGAATCTTTATTTACAGTGCAGAAAAATTATTTTTAAAGGTACTAACCTCTCTAATCAGCTTATGATGAGTTATGTATAAAGGGACGTTTCAATTGTGCGAGGGAAGATGATGAAAGAAGATCCGGGAGTGTCAAACGCTCAAGCTTGGGGATGCCCCCATGCATCCCCAATAAATAGTAAAGGGTACTCAAGCATCAAAGGTTGGGGATGCCCCTGTGCATCCCCTTCTCCATCAACAATCATCAGTTCGTCCTTCGTCTTACTATATTTTTATCACTTCATGCGTTACGTGCTATGCTTGGAGCGTCTCGCTCTTAGGTTTACTTTTTAGTTTTCTTTAGCTTTTCTTGCTGTTAATAACAAGTTAGACCCCAGCTTACTTTGTGTGGGAGAGAAACACACTCCACTTCAAACTAGAACACATCATATGATTTTTCATGCTTATCTTTCTCTGTTGTGAGTTCTTTATTTTTTCGTAGCTACTACCATGTTTAGTTTTTTTTATTTTTTATTTTGCAAGAGCTTTATCTTTTTTTGGTTTTTTGCTGGATCTCTATTTAGTCTTCATGTTTATCTTTTTAAGATAGTAGGTTGTTGCACTAAGTTGTGTCTTGTCTTGAAGTAGGTAATTGAGGTTGCTATTCAATTGTAGTAGTAACTTGCAATAGTTTTGAGGTATTGTTTTGAGTAATGTTTGAACTTTTGGTGTCAAGAGCTCTATCCTATTAGTGATAGGTGTCGTATTTTTGGAAATCCGTGTTTATTTTCGAAAACTAGTTGAGAACTCTAGCTACTAGATGGATCACTAATATTTGGAGGGATCGAATATTAGAGTACACTCGCGTACCATGAGTCGAGAATGCGCAAGGATAACCAAACCCCCATACACTCCTCCTCGGGGTACTTGTCTCTTTGTGAACCTCCTCATTAGATTGAGAGTTACCGATAATAAGTGCAAGATTTCTTCGGACTAATGTAAGTATTGAAAGTTGACACTTCCACCTCCTCATATTTGCTAGCCTCTTCGGTACCTTGCATTGCACTCTTCTCACTCTGAGAGTTTGTGTCCACCTTCGCCGGTGCATCCAAACCCTTGGCATGATACGCTCTCTCATCATAAACCTCCTTACATATTTCCTCAAAACAGCCACCATACCTACCTATCAAGGCATTTCCATAGCCTTTCTGAGATATATTGCCTTGCAACATCCACCTTCTCATGACTTGATCTTCGTGTCATACATGTTCCTGCTACACTGACAAAGGCATACATTTGCATACATCATGATAGCTACATCTTCTTTATGTTGAGTAACTTGTAAAGTGTGAAAGATCCTCTTTACCTTCTTGTAAAATAGAGTGTTGCCCTTAAGTGAGGAAAAGATCCCAAAGTGGACAAATCAAAAGATCCTAAAGAGGACAAATGAGAGTTAAATAGAAAGAGCCATTGAGGCCACCAAAAAACACAAAAAAAGAGAAAAAAGAGAAAAAATAAATAAATAGAGAGAAAGGGGCAACACTACTATTGCTTTTGAAAGATCTACACTCGTACTCCCTCTTATCTTTGTACTCCATAGAGATGATCATTTATGCATATATCTATGTGGGGACCTTCACACTATAAAACTTGGCTTGCATATTCCAAGGATGAGCCTCCTCAAACAAGCTATATGTCTTCATGAGCGAGTGATGGCATGGAAGTGATAATGGCTTCTCGCCATTTGTTGGTTACCCCAAGTGGAAGGTGAGATGTAGGATAGCAGCAAATTTCCCCTATGTAGAGGATAGGGTTTGTCTCCCGTAGGACTCCGACAGATGATAAGTAGGTGGGTCATCAAGTGATGTGCCCTCTAAAAAGAATCACTTGCTTCTCCTAGACCTGCACACGACACAATTAACTTTTCTCCCAACGAAGTTTAGAGAGGTTTTAAATCTCTCCGGTCTTGTTGTTTACAAAGGATCAAACACAAGGGATAATGATAATGATAGCAACTGAAAGTAAAAGCGGAAAAGTAAATGAGTGCGTAAACAGTGATGAGAATATGGACCAGGGTCCCATGATGTTCACTAGTGATGTCTCTCTCCCAAAAGACGATAAAACTGCTATGCGAGGTAAAATTTTTTACAAATGGGCAATTAACATGATTATAAACGCACCGCAATGCTAACTATGCTACAAAAGAAAGGAAGAGGCTCAAAAGCATGGGAAGTACGCAAAATAAGTAGACCGAAATCCATCTGCATCTACTACTAATCATCCACCTTGAGATATCTATCCAGAACATCTCGCTAATATTAAGTTGCAAGCCCCACCCAAAGTGTAAACCCAAAGCAACAAACAACTGCATTAAAGTAAACAATCCTTGCACCCGCGGTTACATGCACCGTTGTTTTCCCCCTTGTGTCCACATCACATCCCCTAGACTGATGTTTCTGTCACTCAAGTGTGTCATCAGGGGGCATGTACCCACAATCGAGCATAACGTTCCCTCTTGGAGTTGCTACCTACCATTTGGCCAAAGCAATAAAGAACAACGGAGAACATGCAAGAATTACTTCGGAACAAAAATACAAAAGATAAGAACCAATTATATTACTCTATCACAATCTGCACATAATCTCATCATCCATCAGACCCCATCAAACTCAGCTTAGCAAAAGCAGGAAGATTACATATGTACCTCGATCATGTAGGGCAGCTCACGAGGTCTAAACCATGAAGAACAAAGAGGGGAGGAGAACATCACATAGCTACTGATCACGGACCCATGGTCCAAAGGAAACTACTCACGACACATCCAGGAAGCGTCCATGGTGGAGGAGAAGCTCCCGGAGGTCGATCCTCCCTCCGGCAGGGTGCCGGGAAGGCTCCTGACGGTGCTCCCGATCTTGGAAGTGCGGCGGCGGCGGAACAGAGGCGAGTTTGTGAAATAGGGTTCTGTCCTCGGAGGTTTCTCGTGACGGAGATTAAATAGGCGAAGGGGGGCAGCCAGGGGGGCCACCGGTAGTCCAGGCGCCCCCTAGCGCGGCCAGGCCACTGACTGCGCCAGGTGGCCGCCTGGGCACCAGGTGTTGCCCCCCCCCGACCCTCCTTCTGGGTTCTGGAAGCTTCCGGTATGCTGATTTTTTATCTGATTTTTCCAGGATTTTTGGAGCACTTTTTATATGGGGGAAAACTGAAATAGAAAAACAGCAGAAAAAAGAAACTGGCACTGGGGTGCATTGAGTTAATAGGTTAGTCCAAATATGATCAAAATTGTATGAAAGTGTATCTATATCATAGCAATATCACACAAAACATGCATGGAGCGAGCAGAAATTATCGATATGTTTGAGACGTATCAACATCCCCAAGCTTAATTCCTGCTCATCCTCGAGTAGGTAAATGATAACAAGCATAATTTCTGTGGTGACATCCTAGCAGCCATATAATGACTTTGAAAATTAAAGGAATCAAGGTATGTGATTCTATTCAAGTCATAACATGCAAGAGTCTATATTAGCATGAAACAAGTAACAAAAGAACATTAGGTGCAAGAGCTCTTGCTGTCCGTGACTTGAATGTCTCCGGATGGTGTTTGCGTGCATGAAGGGGGATAGGGAATACGAGAAAAAAGTATTTTTGTTGAGAACTCAATCTACTAAAGTTTCACACTTGGTCTTCTTTGAAATCTTATCTTGACTCGTCCCCAGACCACTAGCTAGGTACAAGTCAATTTGATCCACTCATTTTCGATATTTTGAACACTCATGCAATGGATGAGCGTAAGCACGAGAGTTGACACTTATGATGGCAAAGAGAGAAATTTGGTGGCGGAGGAAGACAAAAAGGGTGAGAAAGGCTCACATCAATGAGGACAATCATACGCGAGAAGGCCAAATGATAGATATGATGTGAGGGGTAGGGATTGCCATGCAACGGATGCACATATGTGCTGAAAAGCTCTCCATTGGAAATAGTGGGGGTGCATCTTACTTCCTCGCTCATGAAGACCTAGAGCTCGTTTGAGGAGGCTCATCCTTGGAATATGCAAGCCAAGTTCTATAGTGTGAAGGTCCCCACATAGCTATATGCATGAATAATAATCTCTATGGAGTACAAGGATAAGAGGGAGTACTGGTGTGGATCTTTCAAAAGGATAGTAGTTTTGCCCTTTCTCTCTTTTTATATTATTTCTCTTTTTTCTATTTTTTGTATTTTTTTGGTGGCCTCAATGGCTCTTTCTTTTTAACTCTCATATGTCCTCTTTGGGATCTTTTATTTTTTCCACTTTGGGATCTTTTTCTCACTTAAGGGCAACACTCTAATTTAGAAGAAGCTATAGAAGATCTTTCACACCTTACAAGGTATTCTCACTTAAGGGCAACACTCTAATTTAGAAGAAGCTATAGAAGATCTTTCACACCTTACAAGGTATTCAAATCATAAAGAAGATGTAGCTATCATGAAGTATGCAATGCGAGTGTAGCAGGAACATGTATGACATGAAGATCAAGTCATGAAGAGGTGGATGTTGCATGGCAATATATCTCGGAAAGGCTATGGAAATGCCTTGATAGGTAGGTATGGTGGCTGTTTTGAGGAAGGATATAAGGAGGTTTATGATGACAGAGCATATCATGCCAAGGGTTTGGATGTACCGGCGAAGGTGGACGCCAACTCTCGGAGTGAGAAGAAGGCAATGCACGACACAGGAGGGTCTAGCAAATATGAGGAGGAGGAAGTGTCAACTTTCAATAGTTACATTAGTCCGAAGAACTCATGCACTTATTAACGGTAACTCTCAATCTAATAAGGAGGTTCACAAAGAGACAAATACTCCGAGGAGGAGTGTATGGGGGTTTGGTTATCCTTGCGCATCCTCGACTCCTGGTACGTGAGTGTACTCTCATATTCAATCCCTCCAAAGATTAGTGATCCATCTAGTAGCTAGAGTTCTCAACTAGTTTTTTCAGTTTTTGAAAATAAACACGGATTGCCCAAAATACAAGACCTATCACTAATAGGCTAGAGCTCTTGACACCAAAATTTCAAACATTACTCACATCAATACCTCAAAACTATTGCAAGTTACTACTAAAATTAAATAGTAACCTCAATTACCTACTCTCAAGACAAGACACAACTCAGTGCAACAACCAACTCTCTTAACAAGATAAACATGAAAACTAAAGAGAGTTCCAGCAACAATGTAAACAAAAGCCAAGGATCTTGCTAAATACAAACTAAGACTAAAACTAAAAATGGAAGTAGCTACGAAAAGATAAAGAACAAACAAAAGCAAAAATATAGGCATGAAAAATCCCATGATGTGTTCTAGATTTTGAAAGTGGAGCGTGTTTCTCTCCCATAGAAAGTAAGACGGGGTCTAACTTGTTATGAACAGAAAGAAAAGCTAAAGAAAACTAAAAATAAAACATAAGAGCGAGACGCCCCAAGCATAGCACATAACGCATGAAGTGATAAAAATATAGTGAGAAGAAGGACAAACTAATGATTGTTGATGGAGAAGGGGATGCACGAGGGCATCCTCAAGCTAAGACGCTTGAGTCTCCTTGAATATTTATTGGGGATGCATGGGGGAATCCCCAAGCTTGAGCGCTTGACACTCCTGGATCTTCTTTTATCATCTTCCATCGCACACTTGAAAACTCCCTTCATACATAACTCATCATAAGCTGATTAGAGAGGTTAGTACCCTTAATAAAATAATTTTTCCCCACTGGATATAAAGATATTCTTTAAGAGCTACTGTTTCTAAAGATTTCCAACAGGTTTTTTCAAAGAAAAAGCAAGCTTAAGGTTTGCAAAAGTTAGGAGAGACAAAACGTGGCAGAATCTATGAAAAGCAGAACAGAAGGTAGTAGATAATTTTTTCGTGGCACTTCTGCAACTCAAATCAAAAAACTCAGAACATAAGAAAGTTTCAAGATTTTATAGAGCACGCTGTGTAAAAAAATCAGCTCAAAAGGATGAACTTGTGATTTGATCCGATTTTTCCCGTCACGAAGACAGAATCTGTTTTCTGGACAGCATGTCACAACTTTCGCTTCCCTTGTCATCTGATGCTATAACTTGTCACAAAGTTTGAAAATAAAGATACAATGATGTTGCTACAGTAGTAACAATCATCAAGACCACTAAAAACAGAAGTAAAAACATCTTGGGTTGCCTCCAAACAAGCGCTTTCTTCTACGCTTTAAGGTAGGCATAATGCAAAAGATCAAGTTGTATCAATCGAACCATCATCAAGATCATCAAAAAGCTCTTCAATTGTACAACTAGCCTTAAGAGGTCTTTCAAATAAAGGCCTAATGAAGATACTTCTAGGAAGAAAACCAAAAGGCGGAAAATCAAAGGAAGTTTCATTTATAAATTTATCAAATAGAGGTATTTCTTCCAAAGTTTTCACGGTTTCAACTTCCTTGGCAATGGGTGGATTATTTTTAGGTCGGGGAACCATAGGGACATATTTAACATAGTTTCCTTTCTTGCCGAAGTAGCTACCTTTTTTGGTTTGATTGAGGAGAAAGTAGTTCCTAGAGTATTAATGATTTCCTCAATCTTATCAATCCTAGAAGGATCCATATCATGGAATTTGATGATCTCCAGAGTTTTAATAATTTTATGCATCGAGTCTATTCAAATTCCCTTGAATATTGTGATCCAAGTCATTTATCCTAGTTATACTTGGTATTTCTAACTCTATCTTTTCATGTTTCTTCATAATGTGAGCTAGAGTTATCTTCTTGTATGCTAGCAATAGGTAGATTTCCAACAAGATTTTCAATAACATTAAGAGACTCCCAAATTGGGGCTTCTAGGAAATTCCCATTGATAGCAGTATCTAATATGAACCAATTCCAAGGAGTAATACCAACATAAAAATTTCTAAGCAGGATAGTAGTGGATTGCTTCTTGGTGGCTCTTTTTTGAGAATCATTAATTCTATACCAAACATCTTTTAAACTTTCACCACCTCTTTGTTTAAAGGTGAGAACCTCTGTCTCAACAAAGGCAAAAGGACCAGACATAATGACAGCTACTATCAAGATAAATAATATTTTCGTGATTTTTGATATAACACACAAAGACAAAAACAGAAAAGTAAACTAACAAGACTAAAAAGTAAAGGTAAAAGATAGTGGGAAACTCCCCTATCTTATCACTCAGAGTCCCCGGCAACGGCGCCAGAAATTTACTTGATTGGATGGAAGTGATAATGGCTTCTCTCCCTTCGTTGGTTACCCCGAGTGGAAGGTGAGATGTAGGATAGCAGAAAATTTCCCCTAGGTAGAGGAAGGGTTTGTCTCCCATAGGACTCTGACAGATCATAACTAGGTGGGTTAGCAAGTGATGCGCCGTCTGAAAATAATCACTTGCTTCTACTAGACCTGCACACGACACAATTAACTTTTCTCCCAACGAAGTTCAGAGAGGTTGTCAATCTCTCCGGTCTTGTTGTTTACAAAGGATCAAACACAAGGGATAATGATAATGATAGCAACTGAAAATAAAAGCGGAAAAGTAAATGAGTGAGTAAACAGTGATGAGAATATAGACCGGGGTCCCGTGATGTCTCTCTCCCAAAATACGATAAAACTGCTATGCGAGGTAAACAAATTACAGATGGGCAATTGCCAGGATTATAAACGCACCGCAATGCTAACTATGCTACAAAAGAAAGGAAGACGCTCAAAAGCATGGGCAGTACGCCAAAATATGTAGACCGAAATCCATCTGCATCTACTACTAATCATCCACCTGGAGATATCTATCCAGAACATCTCGCTGGTATTAAGTTGGGAGCCCCACCCAAAGTGTAAACCCAAAACAACAGACAACTGCATTTAATAGAAGTTTGCGTAAAGTAAACAATCCTTGCAACCGCGGTTACAAGCACCGTTCTCTTCCCCCTTGTGGCCACAGCACATCCCCTGGACTCATGTTTCTGTCACTCAAGCGTGTCATCAGGGGGCATGTACCCACAATCAAGCATAACGTTCCCTCTTGGAGTTGCTACCTACCACTTGGCCAAAGCAATAAACAGCAACAGAGAACATGCAAGAATTACTTCAGAACAAAAATACAAAAGATAAGAACCAATTATATTACTCCTATCACAATCTGAACATAATCTCATAATCCAACAGATCCCATCAAACTCAGCATAGCAAAAGAAGAAAGATTACATATGTGTCTCGATCATGTAGGGAAGCTCACGAGTTCTAAACCATTAAGAACAAAGAGGGGAGGACAACATCACATAGATACTGCTCATGAACCCAAGGTCCAAAGGAAACTACTCACGGCACATCCGGGAAGCGTCCATGGTGGAGGAGAACCTCCCGGAGGTCGATCCTCCCTCTCGCAGGGTGCCGGGAAGGGTCCTGATGGTGCTCCCGATCTTGGAAGCATGGCGGCGGCGGAACAGAGGCGAGTTTGCGAAATAGGGTTCTGTCCTCAGAGGTTTCCCGTGACGGAGATTAAATAGGCGAAGGGGGCAGCCAGGGGGGCCACCAGCAGTCCAGGCGCCCCCTGGCGCGGCCAAGCCCCTGGCCGCGCCAGGTGGCCTCCTGGGTACCTGGTGGTGGCCCCTCGGCCCTCCTTCGGGGCTCTGGAAGCTTCTGGTATGCTGATTTTTTATCTGTTTTTCCCGGATTTTTGGAGAAATTTTTATATGGGAGAAAACTGAAATAGAAAAACAGCAGAAAACTGAAACTGGCACTGGGGTGCACTGAGTTAATAGGTTAGTCCAAATATGATCAAAAGTGTATGAAAGTGTATCTAGATCATAGCAATATCACAAAAAACATGCATGGATCGAGCAGAAATGATCGATACGTTTGAGACGTATCAGCGAGAAAGTTGAATGCACCCCACTAGTTCCATTGGAGAGCTTTTCTTAGCTCATATGTGCATCCGTTGCATGGTAATACCTACACCTCACATCATATCTATCATTTGGCCTTCTCTCGCCTATGGTTTTCCTCATTGATGTGAGCCTTTCTCACCCTTTTTGACTTCCCACCATATTTCTCTCTTTGCCATCCTAAGTGTCAACTCTCGTGCTTACGCTCATCCATTGCATGAGTGCTCAAAATATAAAAATGGATTGGATCAAATTGATTTTTACCTGTCTAGTGGTCTGGGGACGAGTCAAGATAAGCTTCCAAAGAAGACCAAGTGTGAAACTTTAGTAGATTGAGTTCTCATCAAAAATGTTTTTATCTCGTATTCCTATATCCCCCTTCTTGCACGCAAACACCATTTGGAGACATACGAGTCACGGACAGCGAGAGCTCTTGCACCTAATGTTCTTTCGTTGCTTGTTTCAATGTTAATATAGACTCTTTTATGTAATGACTTGAATTGAATCACATGCCTTGATTTCTTTACTTTCAAAGTTCTTATATGGTTGCTAGAATGTCACCACATAAATTATGCTTTTTATCATTTACCTACTCGAGGACGAGTAGGAATTTAGCTTGGGGATGTTGATGCGTCCCAAATGTATCTATAATTTATGCTTGCTCCATGCATGTTTTGTGTGATATTGCCTAACTAGTGCACCTATACAACTCCTAGTTGTATTAGGTGTTTTGGGGATACAAGAGCTTTCTGTATCTTAATTGCAGGGTTGCTTGAGAGAGACCATCTTCAACCTCTACTTCCCTGAGTTCGATAAACCTTAGGTCATTCACGTGAGGGATATTACTGTTATCCTACAAACCTCTGCGCTTGTTGGCCCAACATAGTCTAAAAGAATATAAGCGTGTGTAGACATCACCTTGGAATTTCCACCTTCTCATGACTTGATCTTCATGTCATACATGTTCCTGCTACACTGGCAGAGGCATACATTTGCATACATCATGATAGCTAGATCTTCTTTATGATGTGTACCTTGTAAAGTGTGAAGATCTTGTATACTTCTTGTAAAATAGAGTGTTGCCTTTAAGTGAGGAAAAGATCCCAAAGAGGACAAATTTAAAAGTTCCCAAAGAGGACAAATTATAGTTAAATAGAAAGAGACATGGAGGCCACCAAAAAAATAGAAAAAATAGAAAAAGGAGAAAAATAAAATAAAAAGAGAGAAGGGGCAACACTACGATTCCTTTTGAAAGATCCATATTCATACTCCCTCTATATCTTGTACTCCATAGAGATGATCATATATGCATATAGCTATGTGGGGACCTTCACACTATAGAACTTGGCTTGTGTATTCCAATGACGAGCCTCCTCGAACGAGCTCTAGGTCTTCTTGAGCGAGCAAGTCGGATGCACCCCCACTAGTTCCATTGGAGAGCTTTTCTTAGCTCGCATGGCAATCCCTACTACTCACATCATATCTATCATTTGGCCTTCTCGCCTATGATTGTCCTCATTGATGTGAGCCTTTCAAACCCTTTTTGTCTTCCTCCTCCATCATATCTCTCTCTTTGCCATCTGAAGTGTCAACTCTCGTGCTTACGCTCATCCATTGCATGAGTTCTCGAAATATCGAAAGGGAGTGGATCAAATTGACTTGTACCTGGCTAGTGGTCTAGGGATGAGTCAAGATAAGATTCCAAGGAAGACTAAGTGTGAAACTTTAGTAGATTGATTTCTCAAAAAATATATATTTCTCTCGTATTCCCATCACCCACTTCTTGCAAGCAAACACCATCTAGAGAAATTCGAGTCACGGACAGCGAGAGCTCTTGCACGTTTATGTTCTTATGTTGCTTGTTTTAATGCTAATATGGACTCTTTCTTGTTATGACTTGAATTGAATTACATACCTTGATTGCTTTACTTTCAAAGTTCTTATATGATTGTTAGCATGTCACCATAAAAATTATGCTTGTTATCATTTATCTACTCGAGGATGCGCAGGAATTAAGCTTGGGGATGTTGATACGTCCCAAACGTATCGATAATTTCTGCTTCCTCCACGCATGTTTTGTGTGATATTTCTATGTTTTATGTACACTTTCATACACTTTTGATCATATTTGGACTAACCTATTAACTCAATGCACACAGTGCCAGTTCCTATTTTCTGTTGTTTTTCTATTTCAGGTTTCCCCCGTTACTAAGGAGGGGCCAAAGGGGACCCACCAGGGCCCCAGGCGCCCTCCCGACGCTCAAGTGTGGTGCCGCGCCAGGGGGTCGCATGGACCCCTGGTGCCCCCCCTGGCTTCCCCCCTTCGCCTATTTATTCTCCGTCACGGGAGACCTCCGAAAGAAGAACCCTTTTTGGCGATCTCTCCTCTGTTCCACCGCCGCCTCGCTTCCAAGATCGTGAGCGCCAGGAGATCTCTTTCCCGCACCCTGCCGGAGGGAGGATTGACCTCCGAGAGCTTTTCCTCCACCATGGACGTTTCCTGCATGATCCGTGAGTATTCTACCTTGGACCATGGGTCCATGATGTGCGAGATGATGATAATGGTTTCTCGCCCTTCGTTGGTTACCACAAGTGGAAGGTGAGATGTAGGATAGCAGCAAATTTCCCCTATGTAGAGGCTAGGGTTTTTCTTCTGTAGGACTCCGACAGATGATAAGTAGGTGGGTCAGCAAGTGATGCGCCGTCTGAAAAGAATCACTTGCTTCTCCTGGACCTGCACACGACAAAAATAACTTTGCTCCCAATGAAGTTCAGAGAGGTTGTCAATCTCTCCGGTCTTGTTGTGTACAAAGGATCAAAACACAAGGGATAATGATAATGATAATAGCAGCTGAAAGTAAATACTGAAAAGTAAGTAAGCATGTAAACAATGATGAGAATATGGACCGGGGTCCCGTGATGTTCACTAGTGATGTCTCTCTCCCAAAAGACGATAAAACTGCTAGGCGAGGTAAACAAATTACAAAAGGGCAATTGACAGGATTATAAACACACCGCAATGCTAACTATGCTACAAAGAAAGAAAGAGGCTCATAAGCATGGGCAGTATGCCAAAATAAGGAGACCGAAATCCATCTGCATCTACTACTAATCATCCACCTTGAGATATCTATCCAGAACATCTCGCTAGTATTAAGTTGCGAGGCCCAGCCAAATTGTAAACCCAAAGCAATAAACAACTTCATTAAAAAGAACTTTGCGTAAAGTAAACAATCCTTGCAATCGCGGTTACAAGCACCGTTGTTTCCCCCTTGTGGCCACAACACATCCCCTAGACTCATGTTTCTCTCACTCAAGTGTGTCATCAGGGCCATGTACCCACAATCGAGCATAACGTTCTCTCTTGGAGTCACTACCTACTACTTGGCCAAAGCAATAAACAGCAACGGAGAACATGCAAAAATTACTTAGGAAAAAAATATAAGAGATAAAAACCAAATATATTACTCTATCACAATCTGAACAAAATCTCATAATCCTTTAGATCCCATCAAACTCAGCATAGCAACAGCAAAAAGATTACATTTGTTCCTCGATCATGTAGGGCAGCTCACGAGTTCTAAACCATGAAGAACAAAGAGGGAGGAGAACATCACATAGCTACTGATCACGGACCCATGGTCCAAGGAAAACTACCCACGGCACATCCGGGAAGCGTCCATGGTGGACGGGAAGCTCCCGGAGGTCGATCCTCCCTCCGGCAGGGATCCGGGAAGGATCCTGATGGTGCTCCCGATCTTGGAAGCGCGGCGGCGGCGGAACAGAGGCGAGATCGCGAAAAAGGGTTCTGGCTTCAGAAGTTTCACGTAACGGGAGATATATAGGCAAAGGGAGGCAGCCAGGGGGGCCACCAGGGGCCAAGGTGCCCCCCTGGCACGGCCAGACCCTAGGCCCCGCCAGCTAGGCGCCTGGGGCCCTGGTGGGTCCCACCTGGTCCCCCTTCGGGACTCCGGAAGGTTCTTTCACGCTAATTTTTTATGTGATTTTTCCCGAATTTTTGGACTACTTTTAATATGGGGGAAAACTGAAATAGAAAAACAGCAGAAAACTGAAACTGGCACTAGGGTGCACTGAGTTAATAGGTTTGTCCAAATATGATCAAAAGTGTATGAAAGTGTATCTAGATCATAGCAATATCACACAAAGCATGCATGGAGCAAGCAGAATACATCGATACGTTTCGGACGTATCAGTCCATGATCAGTAGCTATGTGATGTTCTCCTCCCCTCTTTGTTCTTCATGGATTGGACCTTGTGAGCTTCCCTACATGATCAAGGCACATATGTAATTATTTCTGCTGTTACTATGCTGAGTTTATTGAGATCTGATGGATTATGAGACTATGTTCAGATTTTGATTAAGTAATATATTTGGTTCTTATCTTTTATATTTTTGTTCTTGAGTAATTCTTGCATGTTCTCCATTGTTGTTTATTGCTTTGGCCAAGTAGTATGTAGTGACTTCAAGAGGGATCGTTATGCTCTATTGTGGGTTCATGCCCCCTGATGACTAGCTTGATTGACATAAACATGAGTCTAGGGGATGTGTGGTTGCCACAAGGGGGAAAACAACGGTGCTTGTAACCGCGGTTGCGAGGATTGTTTACTTTACGCAAAGTTATTTTAATGCAGTTGTTTGTTGCTTTGGGTTTACACTTTGGGTGGGGCTCACAACTTAATACCAGCGAGATGTTCTGGATAGATATCTCAAGGTGGATTATTAGTAGTAGATGCAGTGTGATTTGGCTCTACTTATTTTGGCGTACCGCCCATGCTTTTGTAGCATAGTTAGCATTGCGTTGCGTTTTTAATCCTGTCAATTGCCTAGCTGTGATTTGTTTACCTTGCATAGCAGTTTTATCGTATTTTGGGAGAGAGACATCACTAGTGAACATCATGGGACCCCGGTCCATATTCTCATCGTTGTTTACACGCTCAATTTATTTCTTGCTTTTACTTTCTAGTCGCAATTAACACTATCTATTATATGTTGCCTTTGACCCTTTGTAAACAACAAGACAGGAGAGGTTGACAACATCTCTGAACTTTGTTGGGTGCAAAGTTATTTGTGTCGTGTGCAGGTCCAGGTTAAGGAAGCAAGTTTTGTCTAAAACGGTGCCATTGTTTCCTTGCCACCTACTTGTCGACCTTGGAGTCCTAATGTTTCGATCTCAACCTTGGTATCTTTGCCAAGGGAAAAAATTTGCTATCCTACATCTCACCTTCCACTTGGGGTAACCAACGAAGGGCGAGAAGCCATTATCATCTCTCGCGCATTAGTAAGCACGAGAGTTGATACTTAGGATGGCGAAGAGAGATAAGGTGGAGGAGGAAGGAAAAAAAGGGTGTGAAAGGCTCACATCAATGAGGACAATCATAGGCGAGAGAAGTCCAAATGATAGATATGATGTGAGGAGTAGGGATTGCCATGCAACGGATGCACATATGAGCTAAGAAAAGCTCTTCAATGGAACTAGTGGGGGTGCATCCAACTTGCTCGCTCAAGAAGACCTAGAGCTCATTTGAGGAGGCTCATCATTGGAATATAGAAGCCAAGTTCTATAGTGTGAAGGTCCCCACATAGCTATATGTATCTATGATCATCTCTATGGAGTACAAGATATAGGAAGGAGTACGAGTGTGGATCTTTCCAAAGGAATGGTAGTGTTGCCCCCTTCTCTCTTTTTATTTCTTTTTCTCTTTTTTTATATATTTTTGTATTTTTTGGTGGCCTCAATGGCTCTTTCTATTTAACTCTTATTTGTCCTCTTTGGGATCTTTTAATTTGTCCTCTTTGGGAACTTTTCCTCACTTAAGGGCAACACTCTATTTTACAAGTATAGAAGATCTTCACACTTTACAAGGTACTCAACATAAAGAAGATGTAGCCATCATGATGTATGTAAATGTATGCCTCTGCCAGTGTAGCAGGAGCATGTATGACATGAAGATAATGTCAGGAGAAGGTGGAATTTGCATGGCAATATATCTCTGAAAGGCTATGGAAATGCCTTGATAGGTAGGTATGGTAGCTGTTTTGAGAAAAGATATAATGAGGTTTATGATGACAGAGCATATCATGCCAAGGGTTTGGATGCACCAGCGAGGTAGACGCCAACTCTTGGAGTGAGAAGAGGGCAATGCGCAGTACTAAATATGAGGAGTTGGAAGTGTCAACTTTCAATACTTACATTAGTCCGAAGAACTCATGCACTTAGTATCGATAACTCTCAATCTAATAAGGAGGTTCACAAAGAGAGAAGTACCCCGAGGAGGAGTTTATGGGGGTTTGGTTATTCTTGCGCATCCTCTACTCATGGTACGCGAGTGTACTCTAATATCCGATCCCTCAAAAGATTAGTGATCCATCTAGTAGCTAGTGTTCTCAACTAGTTTTTGTAGTTTTTGAAAATAAACACGGATCGCCCAAAATACGACACCTATCACTAATAGGCTAGATCTCTTCACACCAAAAGTTCAAAAATTACTCAAAACAATACCTAAAAACTATTGCAAGTTACTACTACAATTAAATAGCAACCTCAATTACCTATTTAATGTCAAGACACAACTCAGTGCAACAACCAACTCTCTTAACAAGGTAAACATGAAAACTAAAGAAAGTTCGAGAAACAAACTAAACTAAAGCTCTTGAAAAAGAGAAACATGAAACCTAAGAGCTAAACATGACAGTAGCTACGAAAAAATAAAGAACACACAACAAAAGAAAGATAAGCCTGAAAATCCTATGATGTGTTCTAGTTTGAAGTGGAGCGTGTTTCTCTCCCACAAAAAGTAAGCTGGGTTCTAACTTGTTATGAACAAAAAACAAAGCTAAAGAAAACTAAATAGAAAACTAAAGAGCGAGACGCTCCAAGGATAGCACATAACGCATGAAGTGATAAAAATATAGTGAGACGGAGGACGAACTAATGATTGTTGATGGAGAAGGGGATGCACGGGGGCATCCCCAAGCTTAGACACTTGAGTCTCCTTGAATATTTATTGGGGATGCATGGGGGGCATCCCCAAGCTTGAGCGTTTGACACTCACGGATCTTCTTTCATCATCTTCCCTCGCACACTTTAAAACTCCCTTCACACATATCTCATCATAAGCTGCTTAGAGAGGTTAGTAACCTTAATAAAATAATTTGCCTCTACTGGAAATAAAGATTTTCCTGAAGGGCTACTGTTTCCCAAGATTGCCAAAAAAAATTTGCAAAGAAAAAGCTAGCTCAAGACTTGCAAAAGTGAGGAAAGGCAAAACGTGGCAGAATCTGTGAAAAATTGACCAGCAGGTAGTAAATAATTTTTTCGGGGTACTTGTGCAACTTGAATCAAAAAACTCAGAATAGATGCTCGAAAGCCAATTGTATGGAGCACGCTGTCAACGAAATTCAGATAAAAAAGATGATTTGGTGATTTTAGGTGAAGTTTTGTAACGCTCCCCCTGAATACCACTGTACACAGGCGAACGTCGCCCACACACCAGCCCAGGAATCACTCTGGTGTGCGCGCTCACAACATGTATCAAGAACATAGGCACAACATAAGACAAAGTGGCTTGAATCAATATATTACAATCATAGCTGGTTCCTTACAGAGATGGGGGCAGCGGAATATAAATTGTCTACGACAACACGAATTTGGAGCGGATCCAATCCACAAGGATCTAACTGGGTTACTCTCCTAGCTCGCGAACACCTCGACTCCTCCTAGGGAAAACGGATCCTTAGGTAAACCTAAAAAACTGTCTACACGAATAGCCAGGGTCAAATCCATGTGAGTACGTTTGAATGTACTTGCCAACAAGAAAACCAAGTAACATATACACCAAGCAAAGCAATCCATGGTATTCAAGCATGCATAAGTTATTAGTGCAATAACAATCAACACATGGGGCACTCATGATCATCGCATGATCATGCATCTTACCTCGGAGCCCTAACCCACTCAAACATCGGGCCATCTCATGACCAATCGGGTCATCACATGACCAACACATATACGGGTCGTCGCACAACCATCCAACGGGTTAGGTGTGATCGCGTTGCCAACCAACCAATCCGATCATCGCATGACCAAAAGGGCCATCCCGTGACCAACAACTCATCACCATCACCAAACTAAGTTCATGTTGAACCCAAGTGTGACCTAGTACGAACTGTGTCCAATACCGTGGGACTCGGCTATTCGAATAGATTTTTGATACTCTGCAAAGTTTGTGCACTTTACCCACACTATGGAGTTCTTCCTCCGTCCAGTACCTTAGAACTTGCCCCACAGGAACCTCGGAACTCGTACTGTATGAGTGGACTAGGACTTCTCCAACGAGACCGTTCTACTGCATGCCTCCCTTACCATACCACTGACATCCCGTCGTGGGTAGCCCCGTGTCATCCTGACACACCTGCGATCACATGGAAAATGGCCACCTCGTGGAAAAAAGGCCACCGTCGTGGCAAAATGGTCCCAAACGGCGACTGCGCGCAATAACCAAACTGGCTCTCGAGACTGTCGCTGCTTACCTGATCAGCGTAGCCGCGCGCGCATAGCCTCCCCTCGGTGGTGATATGAATAAGAGAGCACACTGATAGACCAAGCCAAGGCCTTCCCATACAGGCGAGTGTGGTTGCACTAGTAAAGCTCGGTTCGGTGGCACTTGATCAACGGTTACTCCAGTCCAATCCGATCAACAATATCAACTGAGAAACATATGATCAAGCATAGCAACAAAATATACCATAGCAATACTAGTACAACATGATATCACACAGACATGGTGAAGGAATATGATCTAATCATAAGTACAACAAATAAACATGGATACGATCAACATGAACGGAGTATTAGCATGGACATTACATGAACACATGGGCATGATAATGGCCAGTAAGCATGGCATGATCATTTTTAAATTACCATATCAAGTGGGCATGTTATGAACAACACAAGCATGCTACTTACGAGTGAACATAACATGATTACTATAAGCATATCACATCAAGCAAGCATGGTATAAGCATGTCAAGTCAAGTTAACAGATCAGGGTTCAATTCATCGTTAAAGCAACATGACATAATCACATTTTAAAGCCAACACGAACACACGGCAAGATGCTTTAGAGCATACATCAGATGGCTTGCTTGCCTGGAAGGTCGAAGAATGCACCAGGCGGACGTGCAATCGCCTTCCGAAAAGATCCGACGGGATCGACGATTCTCCGGCGAGGCCTAACAAAAATCGGGGGCAAAAGGGTTAATTTCACAATGTCAAAACATCATGAAAGATGCAACAACGGAACGGGCTCAGAAAATGGTGAACCTTGGCTTTTCAATCACCTCAATTAGAGTTACGGTCGCGAAGTTTCGAGGGAGAAGGAACCAGGGGCTAATCTGTAAAAAACATAATTATTTCTAGGTCCCTAGGGCTGACACTGAAGGCGTATTCCGGGAAATATGCTTTCAATCGGTGAAACGTATTCTCGCCCGAAGAAGAGAAAAATACCCTTTATCAAAGGGAAAGCGCACTTCGCCCGCAACTAGCAGCAGAGAACGCTTTCAAGAAGCGAAAGCGTATTTTTGCAAATACGCGTTCACTGATGGGCCCGAGGCTAGCCACTTGACGCGCGGAGCCCACAGGTCAGGTCCTCTGTTCTTATCCTCCATCTCTCTTCTCTGTTCTCCCGGGGTGGGACAGAGCACGCCGAGGCGGCTCGTCATGGCCAGCGCCGGCGGCCCCCGGCCTTGTTGGCTGCAAGGGGTGCCCGGACATGCGCTACAGGGGCGGCGCACCCACTAAGGTGCCGCACAAACGCCGAGGCGGGTGGTGGCGTCGGCCTATACATGCGCGGCGAGGCGTCCATGGACTCTCGGCCATGCCGGGGCGGCGGCGATGGCGGCTCTCAGCCGAAAGGCGAGCGAGGCGGCAGGGCTCTACGCCGAGAGGAGTCTGGGCTGCGGCTGGGAGCGGGTGGAGGGGGCGCGAAGCCGAGGCCGAGTGGAGGCAGGCAGCAAGGCCGCGGCCATGGCGCGACTTCGTCCATGGGCGAGGCGAGGGCCGAGGGGCTCGAGGGGGAGAGAGCTGGGGCGAGCATGCACTTAGAGGGAATCACACCAGACATGATCAAACACGTGGAAGAGGACATGGGAAAGCAGGGCACAACGCAAACACTTTGTAGAGCACACCACATGTGCGGTCACCACGGCCACCACGTGTCCAGCGCGTGCTTTTGGCCTAGGACCATGTCCACTGTGCTATCTGACTTATCAGGAGGCAACAACACCTTAGTTGTCTGACCTGGGTGGTATGGTTGAAATTTGGCACGACACCATGACATGGGAAGGGGAGATGGCACAAAAAATTTGGGAGGCAATGGTCAAACATAAATAACACTTCCTTCACAAAGTGTTATTCTGCCGCGAATCTGGAAATGGAAGTTGTACTCAAACATTGAACTAAGGAACCCCATGTTTTGATATAAATGGCCATGGGTTCGATACTAGGAGCTGCACAATTCATTTCAGCACCAATGGGGCAACCAAAATAGTAGCTCCTTTGAAAATGGCTAAAATGGGATTATTGGCTTTATAAAGGAAATGGCAATTTCCTTTATTCAACTATAGCCAATATCTTTGGGAGAGGTCAAGAGGATAACCAAGATCATCTCCACAAGTTTCTATAACCTTCAGAGATGTCTAGGTATCTTCCAGGATTTAATTCCATCGATTGGAAAAAATGGAATTAAGCTGATATGAAGAACATTGCACCTGACTTGGCAATATCCTTGCATATCTAGGGCTCGAAGGTCTGGGGAGGGATCTTGACTCGCAAAAGGGCAGGGGAAAGGTTTGCGAGGTCAAGGATTGTTTGGATTCTTTTGGTCATAAACCAAACTCCAGGGGAGAAAGATCGGGAGAAAAAGCTAGGAAGGAATAACAACACAAAAATCGATAACCCGATTTTTTGGGTGTTACAATTTTTCCGTCCAAGGACATAATCTGTTTTTTGGACAGCATGTCACAAATTTTGAACTTTCTTGCAATCGGAGGCTAAACTTGGCACAAAGCTTGAAAATAAAGATACAATGATTACAGTAGTAACAATCATCAAGATCACTAAAAACAGAATTAAAAACATCTTGGGTAGCCTCCCAACAAGCGCTTTCTTTTACGCCTTTAAGCTAGGCAAGAAGCAAAAAGAAGAATCAAAGGTCCCCGAGATCATCGGAGTCATAAAAACCTTCGAATTGATTTTCAACAAGTTCATTCTTCTTTTTCCTATGGAAGAGGTACTTACCTTTCGCCTCACCACATAAGCGTATTTGCCCCTTACCAATTGTAACACTCTCACTGTCATGAACAGTAATCACTATGCTAATGACATTACTGTTTCTAAATCTTGCTCTCTTCTTCTTTAAATCTAATAAAAATTAAAAACACCTTTGAATTATAATAAAAACAAAGTGCAAAATAAAGTTAAGCCAAAAATTGAGCAATCAATTTTTCAAAATACCTAAAAGTCAGTAGATCACTATACCATGTTAAGAATGATTATTACTGCATCCAAATATTTTACGCAATTCATAACAGTAGAAAAACAGTGGCATTTAATACCTTTTTAGATAAAACAAAATACAAGTGAATTTATAAATGCCCCAAACATTTTGTAGCACTGATATGGAGTATAACATTTATTATGGAACATATTACACAATTTACAAAAATGTAAAAGCTAATAAAATAATTACAACAGAAAGGAAAAAAAAGAGAAAACAAAAACAAAAAGAATATAGAAAAAGGCATATGCCTCGCCCAGGGCGAGGCCCACCCCAGCCCACCTCCCTCCCTTCTTCCCCCGCACTGTTACCCCTCGGTCGCCATGGCCGAGCTGGTTAGGCCGCGCCCGCTCGCTCCTCCTCCTCTCCTGCGTCGACAACGCGATGATACAGTCGCCATGGGCGACTACTAGAGCCCCGGTGCCCACTGGAACCATAGATCCACCCCACTTTTCCTTTTCCCCCTCCTCCCAGTTCAGCGCGCCCGAAATCCGCCGTTGCCGTTGTCGCGAATGCACACGGCCACAGTGCTCCCCGGAGCGCGCCATCGGTTCCACGGCCTTCGCCGTCGACTACCTCCTCGGGCCGCCCCATGCTGAGCAAACTCCGTCCGCTACAGACCCTCCCCCGAGCCCGCCTCCTCCCTCTACACCTGTCGGGTGAGCTGGGCTGCCACCGCCAACCCCCCCCTGTGCCTCCCCTTCGATGTGGTCGTCGCCGCCATTGATGGCGTGACCTCACCGTTGCGGGTGAGTTCATCGTCGTAGCGCGGAGCATGCATATGGCACACTTAGCGCGCCGTTGTACTCGCAATGCTCCCAGTTGACGAACCCGGCATCGCACGTTCGAGATAACCCACCGGAGCGCCGTCATCGTCGTCATCCATGCACTGACCGTCGCCCAACTCGTCGTCGTAACCACTCCAGCGAGCTTCCGGTGAGGCCACCGTCCCAAACGTATCGATAATTTCTGCTTCCTCCACGCATGTTTTGTGTGATATTTCTATGTTTTATGTACACTTTCATACACTTTTGATCATATTTGGACTAACCTATTAACTCAGTGCACCCCAGTGCCAGTTCCTATTTTCTGCTGTTTTTCTATTTCAGGTTTCCCCATATAAAAAGTGCTCCAAAAAATTCGAGAAAAATCCAATAAAAAATAAGTGATCAGGGTGGCTCCAGGGCCCAAGTGCCCCACCAGGGCCCAGGGCGCCCTATCGGCGCGCCCCAGGGTGGGGCCGCGTCAGGGAGCTTCCTGGGCCCCCGACTGCCCCCCTTCGCCTATTTATTCCCCGTGACGGGAACCCTATTTCATGATCTCTCCTCTGTTCCGCCGCCGCCGCGCTTCCAAGATCGGGAGCACCAGAAGACCTCTTCCCGGCACCCTGCCGGAGGGAAGAATCACCTCCGAGAGCTTCTCCACCACCATGGATGCTTCCCGGATGAACCGTGAGTAGTCCACCTTGGACCATGGGTCTATGATGAGTAGCTATGTGATGTTCTCCTCCCCTCTTTGTTCTTCATGGATTAGACCTCGTGAGCTGCCCTACATGATCGAGGCACTTATGTAATATTTCTGTTGTTGCTATGCTGAGTTTGCTGGGATCTGATGGATTATGAGATTATGTTTAGATTGTGTTTGAGTTATATATTTGATACTCTTGTTTTATATTTATGTTCTTGAGTAATTCTTGCATGTTCTCCGTTGTTGTTTATTGCTTTGGCCAAGTAGTAGGTAGTGACTCCAAGAGGGAGCGTTATGCATGATTGTGGGTTCATGCCCCCTGATGACTAGCTTGAGTGACAGAAACATGAGTCTAGGGGATGTGTTGTTGCCACAAGGGGTAAAACAATGGTGCTTGTACTTGCGGGTGCAAGGATTGTTTACTTTACGCAGAGTTCTTTAATGCAGTTGTCTGTTGCTTTGAGTGTACATTTTGGGTGGGATTCGCAACTTAATACCAGCGAGATGTTCTGGATAGATATCTCAAGGTGGATGATTTGTAGGTAGATGCAGATGGATTTCGGTCTACTTGTCTTGGCGTACCGTCCATGCTTTTGAGCCTCTTCCTTTCTTTATAGCATAATTAGCATTGGTTTGCGCACATAATCCTATCAATTGCCTAGCTGAAATTTGTTTACCTCGCATGGCTATTTTATCGTCTTTTGGGCGAGAGACATCACTAGTGAACGTCATAGGACCCCGATCCATATTTCCATTATTTTTTACAACTTCAATTTACTTTAAGTATTAACTTTTCAGTTGCTATCACTATCATTATTATCCCGTGTGTTTTATCCTTTGTAAACAACAAGGCCGGAGAGATTGACCTCCCCTTTGTACTCGTTGGGAGCAAAGCTATATGTTGTGTGTGTGCAGGTCCACGACAACCGCTAATCTGGCGCCGTTGTCACCTTCTTGTCATTATCGGAGTCCTACTGGAGACAAGCCTTGGTATCTTCACCAAGGGAAATTGCCGCTACTTTGCATCTCAACTTTCCACTTTGGGTAAACCAACGAGGGGCAAGAAGAATAGTCTCGTGACATCACCTACCTTGGTCACGTGATTTCCGAGGACGGCATTGTCGTCAAACCAGAACATATTTAGGCTATCCTGGATTGGACTCCCCCCAAGACTGTCAAGCAAGTCAGAAGTTTCCTTGGAATCGCCATCTATTGTCGCCGTTTCGTTGAGAACTTCTCCAAGATTGCCAAGCCTCTGACTAATCTGCTTCACAATGGTGTCAAGTTTGAGTGGACAGACAAATGTCAGGAAAGTTTTCAAGCTCTCAAGGACAAGCTCACTTCTCCCTCGGTGCTTGCTCCCCCTGATACCCGGAAGGACTTCGTGATATATTGGACGCGTCTCGTCAAGGATTAGGCTGTGTCCTAATGCAAGAGCGCAAAGTGATTGCTTATGGCTCTCGTCAGTTGCATTCTCATGAAGATAACTATCCAACACATGATCTCAAATTAGTAATTTATGCATTGAAGTTGTGGTGACATTACCTCATCGATAATCGTTGCGAGATCTACACCGACCACCAAAGCCTGAAGTACCTGTTTACTCAGCCAGATCTGAATCTCCGCCAACAAATATGGCTTGAGACAATAGCTGATTTCAACATGGATATTCATTACACCCTTGGCAAAGCTAATGTGATGGCCGGTGCCTTGAGCCGCAAAGCCTACTATAGTGAACTTGAAGTTCAAGTACATCAGCCACTTCTGTATGAAGAGCTACGCAAGCTGAACCTCGAGATTGTTCCTCAGGGATATGTGAATAACCTGGTTGTTGAACCGGACCTTGACGGCACCATCAAGTGGATACAAACATGTGACTCTGACGTCGAGAAGACTAAGAGGTATATCGCTAGAGGAAAGCCCTCATTCTTCACTGTTGCTGATGATGGTGCGTTGTACTTCAAGAATCGTTTAGTGGTCCCTAGGAGAAAGCAAAATCTAAACTTGACCCCGCGCATCATGAAAGAAGCTCACGATACCCCTCTATTGATTCACCCTGGTAGTACCAAGATGTACCAAGACCTTCGTCAGCAGTACTGGTGGTCTAACATGAAGCAAGACATCGCTCGATATGTTGACGAGTGTGACGTTTGCCGTCGCGTCAAAGCAGAACATCAAAGACCTGTTGGAACTTTGCAACCACTTTCCATTCCTGAATGGAAGTGGGACAAGATCGAAATGGACTTCGTCACTGGTTTTCCTAGAAAGCAGAAAGGCCACGATGCTATCTTTGTCGTCATTGACCGATTCTCCAAGGTTGGCCACTTTCTGCCAGTCAAAGAGACGATCTCTGCTAGTCAGTTAGCAGACTTGTATGTTTCAAGAATTGTGTCCCTCCACGGTATTCCGTTGGAGATCAGTTCAGAGCGTGGCAACATTTTCACCTCCAGATTTTGGGATAGTTTCCAAGAAGCTATGGGCACTCATCTAAACTTCAGCACCGCTTATCACCCCTAGTCGCAAGTCCAAGTTGAACGAGTCAATCAAATGCTTGAAAACATGCTTCGAGCTTGTGTCATTTCATTCGGTAAGAAGTGGGAGCAATTTCTTCCATTTGCTGAATTCTCGTACAAAAACAGCTATCAAGCGAGTCTGTAGATGTCTCCCTTTGAAGTTCTTTATGGACGTAAGTTGCAAACCCCTCTGAATTGGTCAGAAACTGGGGAACGAACCCTCATTGGTCTGGACATTATACAACATGCTGAATTTCAGGTTCGCGTTATCCGTGAACACTTGAAGGCTGCTCAGTCCCGACAGAAGAGCAACTATGACCACAAGCACAAGGAAATGGTCTATCAACCCTACGAACAAGCTTACCTTCGTGTCACTCCCATGACAGGCACTCATCGTTTCGGGATCAAAGTCAAGTTAGCTCCTCACTACATTGACCCATTCTGTATCCTATCTAGAAGTGGACTGGTGGCATACCGATTGGAATTGCCGTCAAACCTCTCCCAAGTCCATGATGTCTTTCATGTGTCGCAACTCCGTCGCTTCTTCAAGGATCCTATCCGAGCAGTGGATCATGAAATGCTGGAACTGCAACAGGACTTGTCTTATCGAGAACATCCGAGCCGCATGCTTGATCATTCTGAACGTCGAACCCGCAACAAGGCAATCAAGTTCCTCAAAGTTCAGTAGTCGAATCATTATGAAGATGAAGCCACTTGGGAACACGAAGATCGTCTTCGTGATGAATACCCCGATCTTTTCCTCGCTACCACTTAAATTCTCGGGACGAGAATTCTTGTGGTGAGGGAGATTTGTAACACCCTCCCTGTCATTAACAATAATCACTATGATAATGGCAATTACTATTCCTAAATCTTGCTCTGTTCTTCTTTGAATCAAATCAAAATTCAAAACACCTTTGAATTGATAATAAAAACAAAGTGCAAAATAAAGTTAAACCAAAAATTGGGCAATCAATTTTTCAAAATGCCTAAAAGTCAGTAGATCACTATACCATGTTAAGAATGATTATTACTACATCCAAATATTTTAAACAATTCATAAAAGTAGCAAAACAGTGGCATTTAGTACCTTTTTAGATAAAACAAAATACAAATGAAATTATAAATGCCCGAAACATTTTGTAGCACTGATATGGAGTATAACATTAATTATGGAACATATTACACAGTTTAAAAAATGTAAAAGCCAATAAAACAGTTAGAACAGAAAGGAAAACAGAAGAGAAAACAAAAACAAAAAGAAAATAGAAAAGGGCCTATGCCTCGCCCAGGGCGAGGCCCACCCCGGCCCATCTCCCTCTCTTTTTCCCCCGCACTGTTCCACCTCGGTCGCCATGGCCGAGCTAGTTAGGCCGCGCCCGCTCGCTCCTCCTCCCCTCTTGCATCGACAACGCGATGCTGCAGTCGGCATGGGCGATTACTAGAGCCCCGGCGCCCACTGGAACCCTATATCCACACCCACTTTTCCTTTTCCCCGCCTCCTAGTTCAACATGCCCGAAATCCGCCAAATCCGACGTCGTGAACGCACACGGACACAGTGCTCCCCGGAGCGCGTCGCCATGTCGACGACCTTCGTCGTCGAGTACCTAGTATACACGCGCCAGGAGCCAAGCCGGGATGCCTCACATGCACTGACGAGGGGGTGACCCCACGACTCCTGCACGTAGAGCTATCTGGTGCGTATGAAGATAGAAGGCCTGCTGGGAAGTTACGAAAAGCCCACGATTGGCCCAACCAGGCACCGACGTAGGAGTCCGCGACTAGCATGGAAGGTACAACTTGGCGTACAAGGCAAGACTACAACTAGGAAATTATCCTTGTAACCTAGTACGGACTCCCTAAGACCTAGCCTGGTATATAAAGGCTGGGAGGGGAGACGTCCAGATCAACTCAATACGCATCTATTCATCCTAGCCTTGCGAGAACTCTCCTTGGCTTCCACTGTAATCGCCTCCTCACACAATAATATCGAGCAGGAAGTGCTTCTCCTGTTAGCCGACGAGTATCGTCTAACCTGTGCCATCTCTATGACTAACCCAGGGTCCCTGACCATGGGATTTTCCGGGGTTGATTCCCTTCAATTGGCGCCGTCTGTGGGAACTACACAGGTTGGAATCACGATATCAACGGTCCCGCCCCCAGCAGATCAAGACACGAGGACTAGAACCAGATCTAGCCCGCTCGAGGAACTCAAGATCACCACAAGCATCTCCATCATCTCATCAAGATCATCTAGCTTACAGCCGAGCCAAGTCCAGCACCTCGATGACTGTCAGATCCATCGCCGACGGAAAAGAACTCGACGACCCAGAAGCCAAGCACGAGGACTCTACTCGAGAACCCCACTCGAAGAGTCGCGACGCGCGGCAGAAGACTCGCCCACCAGTCGACGAATCGCCGCCGGCCGGACTCCCACCACACGCCAAGACAGCGACTCTGAAACCTAGGTCGGAGAGTACTATGACCAGGACCGAAGGCTAGATGAATTCGCCAACTTCATCCGGAACCAATCACTCAACGGCGGGATAGAACTTGACCCAAGACTCCACAGTCGAGCAGAAGACCCCTCGCAGAGCTTCCAAATCTCAAGACGAAGAAGGCACGCCGGATCCAGCAAACTCTCCAATAGCCTCAAGGAGGAGAAGCAGCGTGAAGCCAAACGCACTCGGAGAAGCGCGCAATCACCCGCACCAAGCACAGAGGAACAATACCCCACGTCCCATGGACGAATATGCATGATCCAAGAAGGAAGACCCTCGAACGCAAAGCAAGACGCCTACACCCTGCAAGCCGAAGCAGCCGAAGGCCCAAAGATAACTGAAACCTACCAACTGAGCGGCGCCGAGACCAGCATCACTTTCTCGCAAAGCGACCATCCGCCTGTAGTCCCGATGCCTAGGCATGCACCCCTGGTCCTCGAAGCTCAGATCGAAGCATACGACATGGACAGAGTCTTCATGGATGGAGGCAGCAGCCTAAACATAATCTTCGCCAGCACTCTACGCCAGATGTTAATCCCGCGATCAGTTTGGAAGAAGTCAGGCACCAAAATTTACGGCATTGTTCCGAGCGAAGCAGTCACTTCTATCGGAACAATACAGCTTGACGTGATCTTCGGCAGCAAGCGCAACTTCGCAAGGCAAGAACTCGAGTTCGAAGTGCTCGACTGGCAGTTACAGTATCACGCCATACTCGGACGACCAGCGTTCGCACAGTTCATGGCGGTTCCACACTACGGATACCTCAAGCTCAAGATGCCAGGACCCGCAGGAATCATCAAAGTCAAGGGAAGCTTCACCAAATCATACCAGTGCGACCGCGACTTCCACAAAGTCTTCAACACGTTCGGAGCCCAACAACAGCTGAAAGAAATCACCATGGTGACGGACAAAAGCATATTTCCGCTGGTAAACCACAGTGAGACAAAAGAATTTGGCCGCGACTTCAACATCGACAGCGACACAATCACACACCAAGTCCACCCGACAGACCCAGAGAAGACAGTTCGCGTATATGCTCACCTTCCAGAAGAACAGGCAACCGCCCTCATAGCCTTCCTTCGTGAAGAGTGGAAAATTTTCGCCTGTTGCCCAGCCGACATGCCCGGAGTACCATGAGAATTCACAGAACACGCGCTTCACATCAAGCCAAACACCAAACAAGTAAAGCAGGCACTGCGACGATTCTCAGAACCCAAGCGTAGAGAAATCGGAGAAGAAGTGAACCGACTACTCAACGCACAGTTCATCCGAGAGACGAAGAAAGCAACATGGATAGCAAACCTAGTCCTAGTCCCTAAAAAGGACACCGAGGTACTGAGGATGTGCGTCGACTACGGGCCTATCAACAAGCACTGCCCAAAATACCACTTTCCCCGGCCAAGAATCGATCAAATAATCGACTCCACAGCAGGATGCGATCTCCTCTCCTTCCTCGACGCATACTCAGGGTTCAGTCAGATCAGGATGAGGTAAGAAGACGAAAATCATACCTCGTTCATCACCCCCTACGGAGTATTCTGCTACCAAACAATGCCTTTCAGACTAAAAAATGCCGGAGCCACGTACTACCGGATGATGCAAGCATGTTTGAGAGACCAGATCGGCAGGAACGTCCAGGTCTATGTAGACGACATAGTCATCAAAATCTACAGCGCAAACACACTACTCGACGACCTCCGCGAGACATTTGCGGCCCTCAACAAGTACAGGATCAAGCTCAACCCCAAAAAATGCGTGTTCGGCGTCCCAGCCAGAAAATTACTCGGGTACATGGTCTCCACCCGAGTAATCGAAGCAAACCCCGAAAATGTTCAAGCAATCGCCAAGATGCAAAGGCCAACTAACATCAGAGGAGTACAACATCTCACAGGAAAGCTCGCAGCATTGAGCCGCTTCATCAGCAGGTTAGGCGAAAGGACCTTACCGTTCTACAAACTGCTGAGAAAAGGAGATCAAATTGAGTGGACCGATGAAGCCAGCAACGCATTCGCAGACTTAAAGAAGACCCTTTCAACCCCACCAATCTTGGCGGTGACTAAAGAGAAGGAAAAGTTGTATCTTTACATAGTAGCACACAACAGTGTCGTGAGCACAGTGCTCGTCGTCGAGCGTGCAGAAGAAGGAAAAATCCAGAACATCCAAAGACCAATCTACTACCTCAGCACGCTACTCATGAAGCCACAGCAGTGGTACCCACACTACCAGAAGCTCCTGCTCGCCATTATCATGACCTCCAAGAAAGTATCGCACTACTTCGACAAACACTCCATCACAATCGTGAGTAGTGCACCACTCGCGGACATCCTCAACAACCCCGGAGCGACCGGTCGAGTCGCCGAGTGGAACATGGAGCTCTGCCCGTGAGACCTGCAGTTCAAACACCCGATAGAAATCAATGCCCAAGTACTCCCAGATTTTCTGGTCGAGTGGGCAGAAGTCCAAACACCCGGTCCCCCAGACCTATCCAACTCATAGACGATGTACTTCGACAGATCTAAAAGACAGCAAGGAGCCGGATCAGGCGTCGTCCTAGTCTCCCTCATAGGAAAGAAGCTCAAATACATCCTCCAGATCAACTTCAGCAATGCCTCCAACAACGAAGCAGAATACGAGGCACTAATTCACGGCATGCGCATGGAAAAAACTTGCGGTGCCACTCGCCTATCGATCTACGGCGACTCCAACCTCGTCTTCCAGCAGGCGATGAGAGACTGTAACGCAATCGCAGAAAACATGGAAGCCTACCAGAAGCTCTATAACGCGCTAGAGGGAGGATTCAACGGCTGCGAACTCAACTACATCCCCAGCGAAAATAATACAGAAGCTGACGAACTCGCGAACATCGGATCGACTCGAGGACCAATACCACCAGACGTTTTCCTCGAGAGCATCAACTAGAGATCAATAAAAGCAAAGCCAGCAGAGCCCAAAGTAGTTGCAGAAGAAGACGACACAAACGAGCCAACACAGGTGGCAGCAACAAGCGCAGCCGACGATGCAAACAGTCAAGCAATCGAAGTCGAAGTACCAGGAGCACCCGAAGACCCGTCTTGGGCAAGACCTTTCCTTCGATTCCTAGTCGAAGGCACTCTACCACAAGACGTCGCAGAAGCCCGACGCATCATTCGACGATCTAAAGAATTCACGGTAATCAACAGGAAGCTCTACAAGCGCATCATCTCCCAGGTCCTCCAAAAGTGTATAAACGAAGAAGAAGGCAAAGCCCTACTACTCGAGATCCACGAAGGCACCTGCGGGCATCATGCCAGCAGTCGAGCAATCGTGGCAAAAGCCTTTCGGGCAGGATTATACTAGCCGACCGCCATGAGAAACGCAGAGGACATCGTACGACGTTGCATCGCCTGCCAAAAATTCGCCAGCAGGCCACACGCCCCAGCATCGGAACTCAAAACCATACCGTTGTCGTGGCCTTTTGCCACATGGGGACTCGACATGGTGGGCCCGCTCAAGAAATCCTCAAAAGGAGGAAGAACACACCTACTGGTCGCAGTCGACAAGTTCACCAAATGGATCGAGGCAGTACCAATCACCAGCTCAACAGCCCTCACGGCAGTCAACTTCATCAAATAAATCATCTTCAGATTCGGAGTACCACAAAACATCATCACAGACACTGGCACAAACTTCACAGCAGCAGAATTCCAAAACTTATGTCAAGAGCTGGGCATCAAAATCAACTACACATCAGTCGCTCACCCGCAGTCCAACGGCCAAGTGGAGAAAGCAAACGGCCTAGTCTGCGGAGGAATAAAGAAGCGACTCCTAGCACCACTAGAACAACCGCAGGCAACTGGGTAGAGGAACTCCCCGCTGTCCTATGGAGCCTACGCACCACCCCAAACAGCTCGACCCAGTATACATCTTTCTTCTTGGTATACGGGGCAGAAGCAGTGCTGCCACACGACTTAAAATTCGGAGCACCCAGAATCTCAGGGTACGAAGAGGAAGAGGCAGAAGAAGCATTGCAGAACGACAAAGACGTAGCAGACGAAGCACGAGACACAACCATCACAAGATCTAAAGGATACCAGGAGAAGCTGCGCACATATCAATGCAGTCGCCTGCGGACCAGATCGTTCAACAAAGGAGACCTTGTGCTACGGCTAATACAGGAAAAAGTGCACAAACTTTCCCCACAATGGGAAGGGTTGTTAATCATCTCGTAAGTCATAGGAGGAGGAGCATACAGATTGGCGAATCCGAAGACCAATGAGGACGTGGGAAATCCATGGAACGTAGCGAACCTACGCCTATTCAACCCATAGTCCCCTAGACATTATCAAGACATCGACAGCAGCACCGATCGGCAACTCATGTAAAAATTCGAAGGAATAAAACAATGTTGCCCAAAACACCTTACAAGCACTCGGGGGCTCGAGCCTAGAACTCCCCCCGAGAGACGCTATCTTGGCAAACGTGACTTTTACTTACAAGCACTCGGGGGCTCGAGCCTAGAACTTCCCCCGAGAGACGCTATCTGCGCAAGCGCGACTTTGACTTACAAGCACTCGGTGGATCGAGCCTAGAACTCCCCCCGAGAGACGCTATCTTCGCAAACGCGACTTTTACTTATCAGCACTCGGGGGCTCGAGCCTACAACTCCCCCCGAGAGACGCTATCTTCGCAAACGCGACCTTTTACTTAAAAAGCACTCGGGGGCTCGAGCCTAGAACTCCCCCCGAAAGAGGCTATCTTCTCTCACGCGACTTTTACTAAAAAGACTCGGGGGCTCGAGCATAAACTTCCCCTGAAAGACGTTATCCTCGCTAAAAACGCGACTATCTACAACCATCGGGAGGCCAAAACGCATGACTCTCGCCAACAACAAAGCTCAGGCAAAAGAAAGTTGCATCAAAAGCGCACAATTCTTTAGTCTTCACCCGATCGCAAGCGATCGCCTAAAGACTGGGGGCTACTTCAATCGGGAGCGCTGACGCGCACCCGACCCAAACTTGGAAAAAATCAAAGACAACTACAAACCAGTGAGACAAAAATTCTGCAAATCAAACGCGGCCTCGGGGGCTACTCCCATCGGGAGCGCTGGCGCGCACCCGAGAAGACATTCCCATTACAAAGGATTCTAATACATTCTCATTACAAAGGAGTCGAAGACATTCTCATTACAAAGGAGTCTAGATATTCTCATTACAATGGAGTCGAAGACATTCCCATTACAAACGAGTCGAAGACATTCTCATTACAAAGGAGTCGAAGACATTCTCATTACAAAGGAGTGGAAGACATTCTCGTAACAAAGGAGTCGAAGACATTTCATTACAAAGAAGTCGAAACGACAGTTTGCCGTTACGGAAGGACCTGTGGAACTACAAGCTGGGCTACATTCAACTTCTACATATGTGCTCATGCTGGGATAATTGGCACTTTCGTGCCACAACCCGACGGGCATCATCACAGACAAAGTAGCAGCTGAGCCTGTGAAGAAGAAGCCCGCTGTCCTCCAGTTTTATAAGGTGCCTCGCCTACTGCCGTTGCCGCTTGACGACTGGCTTGACGTCCAGTTCATCTTTAGAACTAGAAGAGCAAACACCATCACCCGAGGGATCAGCCGAAGACGAAGACATGGGAGAAGCAGGCGAACCACCACTCGAGCCATCGGAATCGCTGCTGCTTGTTTCTTCACAGTATCGATCCAGACGGTTGCCACCAGTATCAAATGCACGGATAATAACAGTATCTTCACCGTCGAAACGACAGCAAAGGCTATCTCTGCCACGCAGATTCAACTGACGAGAAAACGCCCTCCAGCCAGATCCAAGGAAAAGAAAGGATGAACAATCAGTCTCCAGCTCCACCCAAGAAGAAGAATGAGCGCTTCCATGAAGACGGAGCCAGAAGCCCCTCAAGTTACGCTCAGAAGCAACGGAAGCAAATGAGAATGGAAGAGGAATCCGGGCAGCATTCCGGCCAAGAACATGCAAAAGAAAGTCATAGCGCCAAAAACCCTCTTCCAAGGAAGAAGAAGAAGACGGCGCCGACGTGGTACCATGGCGTCCACCTCGTGAAGAACAAGGTGTGCGACCACGGCGGCCACGGCCTCGCCCAGCCACACCACTACCATGTTTGGGCGCCATATTAAGAAGAAGAAGAAGAAGAAGAAGAAAGAGACAGATGCGATGAATGGATGTCAAGAACGGGCAACCACAAGAAGTATTTATAGCACAATCCAAGGGCAATCCAGGAAAAACATGCAGAAGCTCAGGCGGCGACATCATTGCATCAAAGACCGCTGGGCCGGGCGTTACGAATTCCAAGACAAAGATTCCTTCACACGGTCAGCATTATTTACAAAGACGCGTAAAATCTCGTCGGTTTCCCATACAAGCCTCGGAAACCCAACGGGAAACAGGCAGCACGACGTCCAAACCATCATTATGACGGCCCAGAAGAAGCCACGGATCAAGAAATCAAGCATCATCATAGGTCATCAAAAAGCATGACAATGCATATTAGCACGACATCTCAAAAGGAACGGATCAAGGTAAAAGCAGTTGGAAAAAACAAACGATTCCAAAAGCCAGCTATATGTCCAAATTTTCTGACTCTACAAAATTCTTACTCCCATCGGGAGTACCTTTATCTGAGTTCGGGTGCTCCCTCACCTAGAAGGCAAAAATGTGCTCGAGTGATCACTCGCACCAGCAGAAACAACATACTCTCAGAGATCGGGTGCTCCCTCACCGCGAAAGAAGATAAGAATTCGAGTGACCACTCGCAAAAAAGACTTAGCACTTAAGCAAAGCATGACTTACTCGCGCACTCGACGACATTCCGAGTGGGTGTTATCTTATTTTCCTCGTCTGAGTCCACTATAAACACCGCATGTGACGACTAAACAACTCACTTGATTGTTTGTTCCAAGTGGGTGCATCGCTAAATCAGGCTCCGTGCCTCTACAAAAACAATTATTCCTGGGCTACGACACACTGTACCCAGATGCCACGCAAGCTTAGCGTGTAGGTAAGACCACGCTGCACAGAACGGCGGGTCCGGGACTTGCCGCAGAGCGATTTCACTCTTGACCTTTTCCATGCGCTCGCATGATAGAATGAGCCGAGCGGACGCGCTCAGGCTATGTGCTTAGACTGGCACCAATTGATCCTATAAGACCTGTAGCGGCATGACTTTGCTTGACACCAGTGTTCCAAGTTCATGTCGAGGGACGTGGACTTGATTGGGCTACTGTGGTATTTGTCACTAGAACAATTCACCAAGGCTCGATCAGTCGACTCCTTGGGCCCTTTCAGCTTAGTAATCCCTGGAAACAGATATTGTCATGGCTAAAAACTGCCAACGACCCATGGCGATCCCGCGCTTACAAACGATAAAGCATGGATGAATTTGAGTCCCTGCGCGACTCTTCCAGTCCCCCAGGCACCCGGGGGCTATTGAAGAGGGGGTGACCCCACGAGTCCTGCACGTAGAGCTACCTGGTGCGTATGAAGATAGAAGGCCCGCTGGGAAGCTACGACAAGCCCACGATTGGCCCAACCAGGCGTACAAGGCAAGACTAGAACTAGGAAATTATCCTTGTAACCTAGTACGGACTCCCGGAGACCTAGCCTGGTATATAAAGGCTGGGAGGGGAGACGTCCAGATGAACTCAATACGCATCTATTCATCCAATCCTTGCGAGAACTCGCCTTGGCTTCCATTGTAATCGCCTCCTCACACAATAATATCGAGCAGGAAGTGCTTCTCCTATTAGCCGACGAGTATCGTCCAACCTGTGCCATCTCTTTGACTAACCCAGGGTCCCTGACCATGGGATTTTCCGGGGTTGATCCCCGTCATGCACCGAATCGACATTGTCTTACTCCTCGGGCCGTCGTCGCGCCGAGCAAACTCTGGCCACTACAGACCCTTCCCCGAGCCTGTTGCCCCCTCTACACCTGTCTGGTGAGCTAGGCAGCCACCACCAACCCCCCCCCCCCCGTGCCTCCCCTTCGTTGTGGCATGGAGCACGCATATGGCACACTTAGCGCGCCGTTGCACTCGTAATGCTCCTAGTTGACGAACCCCGTAGCGCACATTCGAGATAACCCACCGGAGCACCATCATCGTCGTCGTCTGTGCACTGATCGCCGCCCAAATCGTTGTCGTAGCCGTTCCGGCGAGCTTCTGGCGAGGCCACCACTACCCATCGACGTGCGCGGCTCTGCCCGTTTGAACGAGACCACCCACGCCCCCTCCCGTGACCTGTGTTGATCGCTCGGTCGAGCTCGCCGTCGGTCGTCGTCGCCGGCGAGCCCCTGTTCCACTGACCGGTGGGTCCCGGCGGTCATAATCGTAATTAGTGCTAATTACTTAGCACTAATAGTCACTGGCCGGTGGGCCCTAACCCCTGTTAAATTATCTCTGTTTAAAAATAATTGGAATAACACAGTGTGTCCATGACATGTGGGCCCTAGCACTTAAGATAATCACTGGATTAATTAAGTAGATTAATTAGAGGTCTCACTAACATGTGGGACCCCACTATCAATTAGTTAAATTAAATAGATTTATTAGCTGTGTGTATGACATGTAGGTCCTACGTGTCAAACACTTTTCTGGATAAGGTTTTGGATAAGGTTGCTAATTAAATAATAAAAGAAATTCAAAAATTCATTTAAAATGATTTAAACTTTAGAAATTAATAACTTTTAATCCGTAGCTCAGATGAAAATAATTTATATACCAAAATTGATCAGAAAAATACAAAGAATATGAATACGCTATCTGTATATCCACCGCCCCTCTAACACAACGAAAATGAGACCTTCCCCCTTCGGGCCATTTGTCAATAATCACCGGGAGCCGGTATTTCATCTCCGGATGGATTCCTGCTCCGAGCATAACACATTGTACTGCGTTAGAGCACCGTTAACGTTTCATCTGTCATGTCATGCATTTGTTTGTATATGCTTGCTTTGTATTTACTGTCCCCCCCTCTTTTTTCTCCGGTAGACCCCGCTGCTGTCGCTGACTACACCGCTGCTAAGTACGACTACTTCGTCGACGACCGTACCCCTACCGTTGAGCTTCCAGGCAAGCAGAGCCATTTTCCTTCCCCAGATATCACCTGTCTTTCCGTACCTTTCTTGCACTAGGTATTGTTACTGATGCTGCTACGTTACAATTCTATTCAATTGCATAACCTGTCTTTGTCGCCCCTTGATGTACCTTCATTTATCATATGTTGCCTATAAATATATATATATATATATATATATATCTTACTCAGAAGTGAGCCCTGCGCATTGTTAGTTAACGAGGATTAGATAGCGGGCCGTGATCACTCCGGAGAGTGAACGCGGATACAATAATTATAAATGCACAGGTATGGTACATTGCAGACACCGCCTCAGGCCCCTACCTCGGCTCTGCCGAGCCACATCAAGTGTGAGCTATCGAGGATTAATCCTCGTACTCCACTCATTTTTGACTCTGTATAGCCGCCCTAGGGTCCTGAACAATGGTTGTCCTTAAAGGTAAGAAGTCAGGTGACTCAACGGTGCCCGCGAGTGGTATTGCGATGGGACGATAGGAAGGGTACGACCGGTGTACAGGTGTGCTTGGACCCTGATCGTTGGTCGCGAGAGTTGCCAAACCACGAAAGTCGACCTCCTCCAGGAGCACACGCGAGACAAGGTAAGGAGACGGTTCACCTTGTTGGTAACCGCGTGCTCTGACGGGACGACAAGGCAGGCACCGATGTACTGGTGGTTCTGGCTGCTGTTCGTTGTCCGTTGTCTTAATTAGTCGGGCAATGACAATGGTTTTCCGTGAGATAATAAAATTACTAAGGGTTCAACGGATGAATTGAGTAGCCTTTTGTCTTATACGCGCTGCCTACACATGGGATAATGAGTTATGGGCTCCTCTGCTTCATAGTCTTGTTCGAAGACTCTTCAGACATCAGCAGTACCGCGGCCTGCGCCGGGAAGTGGTGTTGTCTTATTTGCTCAAGTAGTGTGATTTTTATTTTCTTTTTCTTCACCGGCCAGCCTCGCACCGTGAAGGAGTACGTCAGGGTTAGGGTCCAAAGCCCTGCATACATAGGATTTAGTCCGGCGGATGACCTCTCTGTTGAGTTTGAAAGATGGGCTATGGAGTGTCGGATAGCCTCGGTGGGGCATTACCTAACAAGGTGTATGCCACCCTGGAGATCCATGCATTGTAGTGTAACAGAAGTGCACCCCTGCAGGGAAGATTAATCTATTTGAATAGACGTGTCCACGGTAACAGGACGCTTTATGCTGAAGCTATATCCTACTACTACAAACTACTACTACTAAACTGATTGGTTCCGGGTTTGCTTCCTCGCAGGGAAGTCGAGGAAGTGATCTCGGAGGCATTGCTAATTATTACAACTTACTATTATACAATCCTGCAGCAACTTCTGATGCATTGTTACTTTATACTTTATATAAACTGTTGGCTATTCTCTCCTCATGCTGCAAGACTCGTCGGAAGATGCTAGTCTTCGATAGGCCTAGGTTCTCTTCCTTATTCTAGATTTCTGACTTTTAGTCCACTATATACAGCCTCCCCTTTCCATTTGATACAAATGCATAAATGCTTAGTAGTGGACGTAAGATTCGCGGGTATGCTAGATACTCACCTTTGCTTTATTTCTCCCCTTTGTTTTATATACCCGACCGGTTGCTGCCATCAGACGACGGAGCCCAGGAGCATGAGTACCTCGGAGGTGCCTAGTAAGACGTTGACTTCCCCGTCGACCAGGAGTAGTTCGGTGGATCCCAGGCAGGAGGCCTTGCCTTTTCGATCTGTATCTCTGATGTTATTTATGCTAGCCTTCTTAAGGCAAAACTTGAATAACTATGTATGTACTCAGATATTATGATTGTATGACTTATGTATTCGGATCCTCATGATCCATGGTTTGTAACTTAAAGATTTATCTTATTTGTGTCTAGTGTTGTGTTGTGATATTCTCACCGTGGCACCCTGATTTTGGTCGTGTACCGTGTGTGTATGATTACTGTACACGGCTTTATTTTGGGGGTGTCACACCAATATCGATGAAGCCTTTCATACCTCGGAGGAAGTCCCTTCCAAGCAAGATGTTACTTTGGTTTGGCTCCATGATGAAGAAATCCATCGTTGCAGTCCTTTTAAGGAATGTAACTTGGACTTCTCTTACTTTTTCCTGGATCTCAGAAATATCTCCATTAGCATGTTCATGATACGATGACAAATTATCCATGTTTAGTTTCAAAGAATCATAAACTATTTTTGGCATTGTAGGAACCTTGGATCCAATATCACAAGAAGCAAGGAAGTCTTGGTTAGAGATGCTAGTCCTTACAAAAGGCTCCCAATCGTCATCTATCTCCAACATTTCTTTCTTGTTAGGCTTAAGTTCCTCTACCTTCCTCAAGTCTATAGCATCCATCCTCCTTTCAATAGTAGCAAGTTGTAAGGCCCGATATGTGGTACTGTTCCAGATCTCGATGTTTCCATCCAGATCCGGGGACGAAGCACATATCGGTCCCACGGCGACATATGACGAAGTCATATACCCCGGATTTCCAACATGATATCACAACATTACAGATACAAGGATACAACATCTCATACAATCGGCATACAACTGCCTCAAATACAATACAACAGCGGAAGATACATGTCTGAGTACATACTACAATCAAATGCCTAGTGGCGAAGAGAAAAACATCGATCCCCATAAACACACGGGTCCAGGCCCTCCGCCGGGATCCGCCTAACTAGTCGTCGTCGAGTCTCCACGTGAAACGTCGATCACCATACCTATTGCCGATCAAGAACCCTGAAAAGAGTTTGGGGTAGTATCATGAGTACAGAGGTACTCAGCATCCAACTGTAGTGGTCGTCTGACCCAGCAAGGACTTCATCACTCGTCATTCTAGGACAACTAGTAGTTTACGGTAAGGAAGGGGTAAGTGGTGAGGTTGCTTCCGCACTAGAATTTATGAAGTGGCTAACGATCTAGAGAGTAAGGTAAGAAGCCAAGCATTCGGTGAGGAATCGCCTCCAACAAGTCTTGCTATCAACTACTTACGCAAACATAACACCTATCCTATCCTTGTCCTCCTCTTCGCATCCCAACGAAGAAGAAGCAATCAAGGCACACACACGTTGATCAAGTTGTATTAAGATTAACTCAGTTGTTGTTGTCTATGAACAAGGAGTAGGTCTCAAGTCGTCCATAACCGTGGACACGGCTTCTCGAAAAGATTTAACCCTGCAGGGGTGTACCAAGTGCCCATTACAAGGCTCCGCACGCACGTCCATCTCTCTCAGTTGCTACCCATCACAGGAAACCATTTTATGATTTAGTTCCAAGAGATCCGAAATGACAGGTCCCTCTAGCTAACAACGAACACATCCGGGTGGCCCCCGATGAGTCGACACCCAACTCAAAAGCCGGCCGCGCTCTCGAATCGGCCTCTACCGTCTGGATGAGGTCGGGTTAGTTGCCCAAACAGATGTGGACAACCCCCTAGCTCCCTGGGGTGGACCAACAAGAGAAACCATGTCTCCGCTGGCCCGGGTTGTTTGAAAGCTACTGGCGTACGACCAGCACACACATGGTTTCAAAAGGTAAAATCAGCTTGGGCCACCACTAGAAATGCTTGAAGCTAGATAGGTAAGAAAAGGGGACCCCATAAAATCCCACACGCGGTTAGGCACGCTCAGTCTTAAAACCAATACCCGGAACTCGGATCCTAGGTGACTCGAATGGAAGAAAGCATCGGGGCGGGATAGCCTAGACCTTCCATCCTTCGTCGAGTATAGTCAACATTATAATAATCATATCATCAACAACAATATAATAATGTGATATCCCAAACCAAGGAGTAACAGGGTAACATCGTAGCATCCTAAGCATGCATACTAAGCAGGGGCTGAGCAACGAGCAATAGTAACATAGCAGTACATGGTTTGCTGGGAGGGGACATGGCCGTATTGGTTTAAAAGAGGTTGTAAACATGTGGTAGGATCAAACATCGAAGCTAACCTAGACTAGCATGAGAACCGCTGGTTGAAATAGAATGGATCATAAGTAATGTATATTCCTTGCCTGTTGATAAGTCAGGTTCCGAAGGTGTAGTTGATCGCAAGCTCGCATCGTCTCCGAGAGGTACCCGCGGAAGCACACAAGACGATAAACACTGGAAAGAAATCAAAGAGCAAGCATCTATTACTACGAGGCAAACACGAGCAGGCATCAACAATAAGGTAACACGAGAAATCGCACCTACCGTCGAGAGTGGTTACTAACAGGTTAAGTGGAGTACTCGTCACACACGACGATACCGCACATTTACGGAGGTTCAAGTTGCTTAGCTACAGGTGATCAAAAAAGGTTGTTAACATGGCAACTCAAGCAAACATGGCATAGCACACAAACATGGAAAGATGTGAGGCACAAAGTAAACTATCTATGCTAGTCAATTTAAGTGAGGCACAACCTTATCATGGCATAACACTTAGTGCCGCACGATGATTAAAACATTTGGTACTGTTCTGTCCTAAACCATATTTTAGATTGGTTAACAACATCAAACAATAGCATAAACACAAAGTACACGAAAAAATAATCAAGTTACATATAAAGAACACCCCAAACGGAGTTACTGTTAAAAAGATATAAGCAAAACAAGTTAAAGGCACAAACTGCCAACATCATGAAGCACACTTTAGAGCAATGCATAAACAGGTTAATCAATGCAAACATGCTCACAAATGATATTTAACTAAAGTAGACATGACAAATAAGGCATGGAAAAAAGAATCATGCAAATAGGCATCATAGATCAAAAGATATTAAGCATGCAACATGGCATCGGAACGTTACAGACTTAGAGAAAAACAGAGGTGGCTGTCAAAAACAGCAGCATAGCAACTTTGCAGCTCAATAACTATATGACCAACAAGCATATCATGACAATGCAATAAATATAATGGAATTAGACATGATGCTTAACAATATGCAATTGTAATCACTCAATTCCGATAAACGGTCGCGACACACTCGTCGACCGAAGTAGCAACAAAATATAAACAGCTGCACACTAACAGCAGGGTAGCTACTTTGGAGCAAGAAACAATCATGATGCAACAAGAAATTATGGCATGTGAATGCATGAAACTAAAGTAGAAACAATGCTTGATAGGATGAAAAAGGAATCAATCAATTCCGATGAACGGTTGCGAAGCAATCGTCACCCGAAGTTGCAATTAAATAACAGTTACAGCAACTTAGCAGCAGTTAACGACAGGTAGCCCTGTTTAGCACACAATTACACAATCAAGATGACCTCAAATGCAAATGCTCACAAAATATGAATTAAAGTACACGCAATTCTGAGCAACTTTCATTTTGGGGGCATGTTCATCGGAGCTACGGATCAACGGGAAATAACGTTGCAAAAACGTAACAGCAGCAATATATCTCAGACTTAGAAAATTTTCAGCAGGGTCTAGAAAAAAAAGTCAACCTCATGGGCTGCGGCCCAACAGGCCGAGGTGGGCGTTGGGGTGACAGCCGGCCTGCTAGCGCCTGGCTGGGCCACGAGTGCTCGATGCTGGGCCGGCCCATGGTGGCTGCTGGCCTCTGCCCCATCCCGATCCAGATCGGGACCGGACGGGGGCTCGCTGCAGCGGCCGACGGCGCTCCGGTGGCCACGCTCGCCGGCGAGGGAGGCCATGGCATGGCGGGGAGGACAGGAGGTGGGAGCGGCGCGGGGTCAGAGGATCCAGAGGTGGGGACGACGGCCGGGCGTCCATGGCGAGCAGATCGAGCGCGATGTCGGCTCCTGAAGCTCGGGACGTCCACGACGGTGCCATGGCGGTCGGTGGCGAGGACCCCATGGCGGCGACCTGTGGGAGGAGAGGAAGAATGGGTGAGGGGGAGAAGGCAGGAGGGAAGGAGGCGCGCGAGGGGCTCACCGGAAGGGTGGCCGCGGCGGTGCGACAGCCGGGGGCGCCACGGAGGAGCTCGGGCGGCGGCGCGGGCTTCCCGGCCCGGTTCGGCCCACGGCGGCGGAGGGGAGGGCCCTGCGAGGCCTGGTTGCTGGGAGCTGCGGTTGGGGAAGGCTGAGGGGCATTGGGAGCCCTCCGATCTGGATCTAACGGTCCAGATCGAGGGTTTGGGCTAGGGTTTCGGCTAGTGGAGGGATTTTTGGGCAGGTCTGAGATAAATGAGGGGTGTGGCTGCAAATTTCACTTAGGGAAACCCTAATTGGGTGTGGGAGGCTGGTGGTCTTTATATAGGGTTGGTTGGCTGGCCAGTTGACACAAACGCCCTCGGTACACCTCTCGTGTGTCCGGTGATCGCGTTCCTGACCGCCGAGACTCCGTACGGACTCCGATTCGGACGAAACTTTGACCTACGCGCTCAGCGCGTCGAGCCTGTCGATCGTACCTCATTGCGGTGACATTCCGATAACATTTTTCGGCGCCCCAATAAAATAACCCCGTTTATTAAATAAACGGGGTTTTCGTTCCGTTGGCTGCAGCTGGTCTGGTGTGGTTTTTGCGACGGTGATCGGGCGAAACCCGGTGTCGCAAAGGTCTAGTGTCAGGGTGGTAAGGGTCGGTCTCCGTCCGATACGAGATAAGAGGGGGAAAAATAATCGCCAATCGATAAATCGGGGATGCAAACACCGCAACCAAATCAGACAATCAAACAATTCACACCGAAAACAAATTTTTTAATTTTTCTGAAAACTGGGCTGTTACACAAGTCTATCTATAAAGGTATCAAAACTACGATCATAAACAAAATAAGATATATCATGCAAAATATCAAGAGCTCTAGCTTCATCACACTCTAAGAAATCTCCTTCAGCTATAATATCAAGAGAGTGTTTACACCACTTAAAAAGACCATGTTAGAAATTTCTAAGCATAATTTTTATAGGTATCCAAGGCATAATTCTTCTATGTGCTTCAGAAATTCTGTCTCATGCCTTCTTCATATTCTCTCCATCCCTTTGATGGAAATCTAGAACTTCTGAATCCCTCAAAGCACCAAGTCCTAACATGCTTAACTAAACAAGAAGGATTCCTAAAAGCAAGGTAATTTTTTTTGTGGTTTTTGATAAAAGACACGAAGATAAAAACTGAAAGCTAAAATAACAAGACTAGAAAGAAAAGGTAAAAGATAGCGTGCAACTCCCTATCTTGAAGATTGGAGTCCCCGGCAACGGCGCAGAAATTTCTTGATGCTAACTCCTCGTTGGTTACCCGAAGTGGAAGGTTTGATGTAGTGTAGCAGCAAGTTTCCCTTGGCGAAGATGCCAAGGTTGAGTACCGACAAGTAGGACTCCAAGGTCGACAAGTAGGTGGTGAAGCGAGCAACACGCCGTTTGAGAAATATTGCTCCCTTAACCTGGACCTGCACACAAATACAAATAACTTTGCTCCCAACAAGTATAGAGAGGTTGTCAATCTCTCCGGCCTTGCCGTTTACAAAGGATCAACGCAACAGATAATAGATAGTGATAACTACTGAAAAGTAAAAGCAGGAAATAAATTTAGTGTCTAATAGTGGTGAAAACATGGACCAGGGTCCCATGATGTTCACTAGTGATGTCTCTCTCCCAAAAGACGATAAAACTGCTATGCGAGGTAAACAAATCACAGCTGGGAAATTGACAGCATTACGGGCGCAAACCAATGCTAACTATGCTGCAAAGAAAGGAAGAGGCTCAAAAGCATGCGCGGTACGCCAAAATAAGTAGACCAAAATTCATCTGCATCTACTACTAATCATCCACCTTGAGATATCTGTCCAGAACATCTCGCTGGTATTAAGTTGCGAGCCCCACCCAAAGTCTAAACCCAAAGCAACAAACAACTACATTAAAATAACTTTGCGTAAAGTAAACAATCCTTGCAACCATAGTTACAAGCACCATTGTTTTCCCCCTTGTGGCGACATCACATCCCCTAGACTCATGTTTCTTTCACTCAAGCTAGTCATCAGGGGGCATGAACCCACAATAAAGTATAACGCTCCCTCTTGGAGTCACTACCTCCTACTTGGCCAAAGCAATAAACAGCAACGGAGAACATGCAAGAATTACTCAAGAACAAAAAAAATAAAAGATAAGAACCAAATATATTACTCAATCACAATCTGAACATAGTCTCATAATCCATCAGATCCCAGCAAACTCAGCATAGCAACAGCAGAAAGAATTACATATGTGCCTTGATCATGTAGGGCAGATCACAACGTCTAATCCATGAAGAACAAAGAGGGGAGCAGAACATCACATAGCTACTGATCATGGCCCATGGTCCAAGGTGGACTACTCACGGATCATCCGGGAGGCGTCCATGGTGGTGGAGAAGCTCCCTGAGGTCAATCCTCCCTCCGGCAGGGTGCCGGGAAGAGGTTTGCTGGCGCTCCCAATCTTGGAAGCACGACGACGGCGGAACAGAGGCGAGATCGCGAAAAGGGACTCTGTATTTAGGGTTTCCGCGACGGGAGATAAATATAGGCGATGGGGGGAGCCAGGGGGCCACCAGGGGTTCAGGAGGCCCCCTGGCACGGACCCACTCTTGGCCGCGACGGGAGGGCGCCTGGGGCCCTGGTGGTGTCCCTCTGGACCCACTTTGGCTCTTCCGCAAGCTTCTGGTATGCTGATTTTTTATTGTATTTTTTCGGAATTTTTGGAGCACTTTTAATACAGGGGAAACCTGAATTAGAAAAAAAGTGGAAAAGAGGAACTGACACTAGGGTGCACTGAGTTAATAGGTTTGTCCAAATATGATCAAAAGTGTTTGAAAGTGTATCAAAAACATAGAAATATCACACAAAACATGCATGGAGCAAGCAGAAATTATAGATACGTTTGGGACGTATCATTCACTAGTGAACATCATGGGAACCCGGTCCATATTTCCTCAACTGTTTACACCTCGACTTTATTTCCTGCTTTTACTTTCAGTTTCTATCACCATTACTATCATTAGCCCCCTTGTGTTTTGATCCTTTGTAAACAACAAGGCCAGATAGATTGACAACCTCTCTGAACTCGTTGGGAGCAAAGTTACTTGTTGTGTGTGCAGGTCCAGGTCAAGGAAGCAAATTTAGTCTTAAAAACGCTGCCATTGTTTCCTTACCCACCTACTTGTCGATCCTTGAAGTCCTCGTGGATTCGATAAACCTTACAGACACCGCGTAAGGGAAATTTGTTGCTTCTACATCTCAACCTTCCACTTGGGGTAACTAAAGAAGGACGAGAAGCCATTATTATATCTCGTACCATCAACTCACTTATGCGAACATACTCATTTAGAAGATCATCAGAAATTTCGTATGCAAGCATCCGGATAGTAGCAGTGCACTTCTGATAAGAAGAAAATCCAACCTTGCCAAGAGCATCTTGTTTGCATCTAAAGTAATCAACATACGCCAGCACTTCCTCTCGAATGTGGTTGTACACATGCCTAGCCATCCGAAACCGATGGAGAAAATGCTTGGCATTGAACAATGGGGATGTGCACTGAAAATAATCATCATAGAGAAGGAGGTGGCCAGTCTCTCGGTTGCGATTCAACTCCGGTGCATGGCTTGGGATCGACCGCCCAAACCTAGGTTGTTGCTTAGTAATGTGTTTGTTGACGACCAAAGTAGCCACTCAAAATCTTCATCGTCCGATGAATCACGCGATGAACATAAAAAATTCTTGAAAAAGAACTCATCTCCACAATCCATGGTACCTTATGGGGAAAGTGTCGAACACCTTGCGGGAGTATTGTAGCAGTTGCCAGTGAAAGACTAACGGGGCGCGTAGAAACGTAGGTGCAACACTACGGCCACGAAGCAAGGCGGTGGCACCACGTCTAGGGCCGCTCGAGGTTGAAGGTGAAGAGGTAGATCGGCGCAGGGGGTGGAGGCCATCGTAGGTGCGCAGGAAACTGGCGGAGATGAGAGAAAATATGCGTCTCCGGAGCCACAAACGGCCCGCAGTAGGGTAGCCTAGGAATCATCCAGGCAGTCAGCGGGAAACGGCGTTGGCACCTGCGGCGACGCTGGATAGGCTTCCCGCGCCTAGCAGAGAGTGGGAAGGAAGTGGTTGTTTGCGTATGATGGGCGGGCCAGGGGAGGAGAAAAGGACGCGCTACTGACGCCCACCACGTGATCGCACCAATGGAATCCCAACCAAAATTTGGTCTGGAAATTGATCGATATGGACACTAAAATGAACACGCGTCCATTTACGTCAGCGCATTGCGCTGGGATTTCAGTTCGCGTGTCCGCAAACGGACAAAATTGGGCGCAAACATACCAAGAGTTGCCCTCAAAGTAGAAGCATCTATAACTGAACACCTCAAATTCATCTTAAAAGTTTGAGCAGATGCTTAGATAAGTTTTGTGCTGGTGAAACAATATTGCAATAATTAATTATTACACTCTTTTTTCTATAACTCAACATGTCCTCCATTCCACTTAACCTTAAACTTCCTTTCGGCAATTTCAGACTTCTTCATCATGGTAGGCAAAGAACCAACTTAGTGCTTTCCCGATCCATGGATTGGGACCTCGTTGCATGTAGGGACGAGGAGGAGATGGTCGTTCACCTCACTCTTCAACGGTCCCGGGTGGAGAATGCCCATCAGTGGACCGACGCCCTTCGTCGTTAGTTCATTGCATCGGGCAGCACTGGTGGCTCGAGGCGGGTGATCGTTGCCTCTCCGGAGTGGCGACTCATCCCCGCCACGTCGAGCTTCGAGTCGGTGGTATACACTGGTATGAATGAGCATCGTTGATACGTCCCAAACGTATCTATAATTTCTACTTGCTCCATGCATCTTTTGTGTGATATTGATATGTTTAATATACACTTTCATACACTTTTGCTCATATTTGGACTAACCTATTAACTCAGTGCGCCCTAGTGTCAGTTCCTTTTTTCTGCTGTTTTTCTATTTCAGGTTTCCCCCGTATTAAAAGTGCTCCAAAAATTCCGGAAAAATACAATAAAAAATCAGTGTACCGGAAGATTCCGGAAGAGCCAAAGTGGGGCCAGAGGTCCACCACAAGGGCCCCAGAGGCCCTCCCGGTGCGGCGTAGGGTGGGGTCGCGCCAGGGGGCACCTGGACCCCTGGTGGCCCCCCTGGGTGCCCCTCTTTGCCTATATATTCTCCGTGATGGGAAACCTCGGAGGACAGAACCCTTTTTTTTGTGATCTCGCCTCTGTTCCGCTGCCGCCGCACATACAAGATTGGGAGCGCCGGCAGACCTCTTCCCGGCACCCTGCCGGAGGGAGGATTGACCTCTAGGAGCTTCTCCGGTTGATCCGTGAGTAGTCTACCTTGTAAAATAGGTCCATGATCAGTAGCTATGTGATGTTCTTCTCCCCTCTTTGTTCTTCATGGATTAGACCTTGTGAGCTGCCATACATGATCAAGGCACATATGTAATTCTTTCTGCTGTTGCTATGCTGAGTTTGTTGGGATTGATGGATTATGAGACTATGTTCATTTTGTGATAGAGTAATATATTTGGTTCTTATCTTTTATATTTTTGTTCTTGAGTAATTCTTTCATGTTCTCCATTGTTGTTTATTGCTGTGGCCAAGTAGTAGGTAGTGACTCCAAGAGGGAACGTTATGCTCGATTGTGGGTTCATGCCCCCTGATGACTAGCTTGAGTGACAGAAACATGAGTCTAGGGGATGTGCTGTTGCCACAAGGGGGAAAACAACGGTTCTTGTAACCGCGGTTGCAAGGATTGTTTACCTTACGCAAAGTTCTTTTAATGCAGTTGTCTGTTGCTTTGGGTTTATACTTTGGGTGGGGCTCGCAACTTAATACTAGCGAGATGTTCTGGATAGATATCTCAAGGAGGATGATTAGTAGTAGATGCAGTTGCATTTCTGTCTACTTATTTTGGTGTACTTCCCAAGTTTTGAGCCTCTTACTTTCTTTGTAGCATAGTTAGCATTGCGGTGCGTTTTTAATCCTGACAATTGTCCAACTATGATTTGTTTACCTCGCATAGATTTTATCGTCTTTTGGGAGAGAGACATCACTAGTGAACATCATGGGACCCCGGTCCATGTTCTCAACACTGTTTACACGCTCAATTTATTTTTTCTTTTACTTTCTAGTTGCAATCACTATTATCCTTTGTCCCCTGCGTTTGATCCTTTGTAAACAACAAGGACGGAGAGAGTGACAACCTCTCTGAACTTCGTTGGGAGCAAAGTTATTTGTATCTGTGTGCAGGTCCACGTCAACCGCCTAATTTCTAGCGCCGTTGCCACCTACTTGTCGACCTTGGAGTCCTACTGGTTCGATAACCATGGTATCTGCACCGAGGGAAATTTCTTCTATCCTATATCTCACCTTCCACTTGGGGTAACCAACAAAGGGCGAGAAGCCATTATCATCTTTCGCGCATCAATCGTACACATCATCCTTGGATGTGGGCGCGAAAAGTAGGGGGACAACACTCGAGGAGGGCTCGGTGATGGAGGTAGAGTTGCGTGCCGCCTTGGATCTAAGTGAGGAAGTTCTCCACGCTTGGATCTTAAAGAAACGTAAAAGGCGAACAACTCGTGCCCTTGCAAAGGAGAAAAATTAGATCTTCCGCGCCATGACGACACTGCCTTCCCATGAGGAGGAGGGCGGGTGTGATTGCTTACTGAACTCTAACAATGAACAAATCAAACTCTATCTGTTTTACGTCTTCGATCACTACATCCACGAAGACGAAGACATTAGTGACGACAAGGGCAAAGGAAAATGCAATGGTGGACGTGGAACATCTGCAATGATTTATAGTAATATACTGTGGTAAGTTTAGTAATCTGATGACATATAGTACATGTACGTTTACATTGCATGAATATTATGGAATTGAGAATTTCATTTGAGATACATTATTGTAGGACATCGAAATTAGATGTGAGATTGGGCTTGAATTAGTTCGGTTTGATTGTAGTTGCTAACATATGTAGTAACGGGCGTGGCTAAGGCTTCCTCCAATGCAAAGGTGCTACAGAGTAAGTGAGATGCTAGAAGCATTAAATACGCTAAGCAATTATAGTCTTCAATGCATTGGTTCTTAATTTGTTCTTGCTAAGGTTGCCTCATTTAATGGTTTAGCACCTAAAGTCTTACATGCATAGGCTAGTTTCCTTTATTTTTAATGTTTTGCATAGATTTCCATGACTAGCACCGTTTTCTTCTTGGATCATCAAACTCCTCTCTCTCCTTTTAATTAAGGTGCCACATAGATTTTTTTGCCTTATTAGCACGCTTAACACCCATTCAAGATGGAACATTGGAAGCAGTCTAATGCGCGCCCGGCTGCGCATCCCATCTGGAGCGCTCGATTTCCGACACGTAACAACTAACAAGACAAACCACACACCAGTCTATTCCCTTTACACGAGCTGAATTCTGGACCAGCATGGCAAAAAACGGCAACTGGACATTCGCTGTTCCCTTTCCACATTATGGTCAGCCCGCAAAGCATGCCCGACACCTATTCCCTTTCAATTCTCTATTGGGCTATGATGGCTTTTATTTTTTATTTAAGCCTATTTTATTTTATGTGTCAGTGGTTTTTCATGGATAATTATGGATGGAAAAAAACACTTTCAACTAAAATAAACAAGGGCTTTCAACTAAAATTCATCCAATTTTTTGTTGGGAATGTGCCCTAGAGGCAAATAAAATATGTTTATTGGCATATTCCATTAGTTTATAATAAGTTTTATACTATGGTATAACTGTATTAAGCAGAAACATTAATACACGTGTAGTATAAAACAACCAGGTCCCTAGTTACTCTAGTATACTAGTCCATTTGAAAATCGGATGATCAAGGTTTCCTGATCATGAGGTACGAACCGCCTATTGACAATGAGGTCGTATCATTGGGAGAGTGATATGATGGACACGCACCCACCAGAAGTGTTGCAATGTGATCGAGTCACATAAGTTCAACATTGCGATAACTATAGCGTAGTGACCAGATCCTTTGACCGTAATGATCATACGTAATTATCATCTATTAGGATGCTTTGATTTGCATCCACTGCCTGACTGAAATATGCTGGCCATAAAGATGTACTTTGGGTATTCTGAAATAGATATGTTAATGAGTATGCAAATAGATCAAAGCGAGGTTTTTCCATCCGAGTGATGGATAGTTACTTTGGGCCCACTCGGTGATATTACATCATAAATATTGCGCAATAATGTGACTAGGTCACGGGGTTGTAATATCACGGGAACATGTTTGTCGGTACCGAGTATGAACTAGGTATATTGCATACCGACGATCAAACCTTGGACAAACAAAGTACCGTAGGACAAAGGGAACATGACTCAACATTAACGGATCCAACAGTGATGAAGTTCATTCGATGGAAGCGTAGGGACCATCCAGGATTGTCACCAGGTCCGACCGATGGTCATTGATCAAGAGAGTGTCTTGATCGTCTGCTGTTTCCCGGACCGTAGGGTGTCATACTTAAGGGTATACGACACATTAAGGACAGATTCGGGATCGCCGGAGAAATAAGAGAGAACTGCGAAATCGTTTTGGAGGGGACACTACTAGGGAAATAGCTATACGTGGAAAGCTTATTAGTGCCGCATATAGAAAGCCATGCGCCACCATCTGTTATGGGTGGCGCACTGGAAAATAATACGCCACCCATAAGACCTTATGGGTGGCGCATTTTTTTCCAGTGCGCCACCCCTAAGAGTGGGCCAGCCTGGATGACCTTATACGTGGCGCATCTAGTAATATGCGCCACCCCTAAGAACCTTATGGGTGGCGCATTTACAGAATGTGCCACCCTGTCAGAACCCCAACTAGGGTAAGTGCTAGGGCTTGTTTGACCCTTTTGCATCATGAAAATTCAAAAAGAAAATCAAAAATGGGGAAAAGAAAAGCCCTGAGAATTTAAATCAAATGGCCAGATAAAAATCTTTTTCCAAAAATCTTTTGAATGTTTGGAAAATTCCTATAAATGATGCTGATCATTTTAAAAGTGGTTTGGGTATTTTCCCATACTCATGGAATTTTCTAATATTCAAATAGTGCTCTGGAAATTAAAGTTTACCCCTATTTGAATTGGAATTCAAATTTATTGAATTTCAAAAATTTCCAAATTATTTATGTGACTAGCTACTGGTCACCTAGGATTTATAAAAGTATTTGGACATTTATTAAAAATGCCTAGCTATTTTAAATCTAGGCAAAACAAATGAAACAGAAAAATAAAAAGAACAGAAAAGAACAAAAGCTTACCTTTCGCCCAAGGCAACGGCCCACCTCCTCTGGCCGGCCCAGCCCAACCGGCCACCTTGTCTTCTTCCTCCCCTCACTCCCAAGCTGCTCGTTGGCGAGCCGTGGGGGCGCCGACGCCACCGAGGCCTCTCCGGAGCCCCCTCTTCTCTCCCAAGACGCCACGCAGCTCGCCCAGAACCCCCTCTTCCTTTCCCCTCTACTCGTGGTCCCTCGCCGCGCCTCTGCGTCGTCTTCCCCGCACACACCCGTGGGCACACCGGAGCGCCGCCGCTGCGTGCCTGTGGCTAACGGCGACGAGGAGCCGCCCTGGCTTGTCCAGAAGCACCAGCATCGCCGACTTCGTCTTCCCGCGGAGCCAATCGAGCCGAGGAGCTCCGTACTCGTCGCCATCTTCACCGTCAAGTCGCCGGCCGCCGAGCTCGTCTCCACGAATTCCGCCGCCGTCTCGCCTCCTCCGTCCTCCCCGTCCTCTCCAACGTCACCGGGGTAAGCTCCTCGTTGAATTGTACCATCGCACGCTCCTCCCCGTCCTCTGTAGCCCCGTTTCACCCAACCCGAGCCACGGCCGCCGCGCCCTTTTGTCCTAGTCGTCGCCCTGGAGCTGGAGCTCAATCCCCTGCTACTCGGTCGTCTTCGGAAGCCCGCGAGGAGCACGCCCATACCACCCAAACCCCACCCCGTGCCATTCTGGCAACTCCGGCGAACCTCCGCCGTGTTCTGTGGTTGCCGCCGGCTAGCCGCCGGCCGGTTAAGCCTAATCCCATGCCTAACCCCCTCCAGTGTCACTGACTGGTGGGCCAGCCCCCCCCCCTTAACCCCTCGATTAAGTTAATTAAACCGGGTTTAACCCCTCTGTGACTGACCAGCCGACCCCACCTGTCAGGCCCCCTGGTGACATCAGCACTGCGTCAGGCTGACGCAATAAACATTTTCCAGGGAATTAATATAATCCAGAAAATTCCAGAAAAATGTTTAAACTTGGAAAATTCATAACTAATTCATATTAACTCCAAATATAGGAAATAATATGTCTAAAAATATCAGAAAAATCCAATGATTATGAATTTGGGCTCTGTTTTCATGTTTGACCAATTAAAATTGGGTGAACAGTGCAAAACATCCATATGGCTTTAATTCAAATTCAAATTTGAAGCACATTTGCAAATGACTTTGCATTTGACTTCTTTTAAATGGAATTGTAACCACATTGTGACCAAGAACATCACCATTACAATATTGATCATGTGTTTGATGCATTGCAAATAAATTTATACCTTATTTGATTGTTTGCTCGATAGACGTGCAACTGGAACCGGAGGCCACCCCCTTCGTTGAAGACCCCGATATCGAACCTCGTCAGCAAGGCAAGCAAACCCCATTGATCATGTCTATAAAATCCTATTTCCCTCTCAGTCTCGCTTATGCATGTTTAGGAGATCACCGAGACACGTTCTTTCGCATAGTTGAACCCATTCCGATGCATGACCTATCATTCTGTCACCGTATTAAGCAAACCACAATCCTAGCAGATATAGGAGTTGAATGATGAGCATGTGGCCCCTGCAACTGTTACTGCTTTTGCTGCTTAGTGATACAATGAGGATGTTTTGATTGTGAGTCGGGATGGACTGAACACAGTGGTGTTGATGAAAGTGAAACGTGTTGGTGAATCCACCCTAAGCAAAGGTGAACGATGAGAGGCTGTGTAGGAGTACACAGTGGGTTGTCTCGTTGAACACTACCCTAGGCCCCGAGTTCCTGTTTTGTGATCCAAGACAAAGAGTATGACCACATGTAGGGTTTTATGGGAGCCCCGTTTGGCCTCTTTACATACCCGATCCGATCCAGGAGTCACAATAGATTCGTGCTTTCCATTCGGCATGTGCATAGAAAAAGTATGAAGAAAAGGTTGCATCATATAGATATGTCGGTGGACTTGTGAGGCAGTAAAACCATCTGGCAGAGGTGGCGTCTCGGTCCCTTACATTATATGAGTCTGTTTCGTGGAACCGGCCGGACTCTCGAGCGGTGCCAAAATCAGGTAGTCGACTCCTGGATTAGCGAAGGTGATGTGAGGTTAGTGCCTTGGTTTCATCCACGTCCGACATCCGCTTGAAGGATGCCAAGAACGAGGCGATAAGTGATGACACGCGTGTGAAGATGTACACCCCTGCAGGGTTAATGAACTATTCGAATAGCCGTGTCCACGGTTATGGACTACTTGGAAACCTCTACTTGATCATAGACAACTTGAATGGATACTTATAAAATCCGCAAGATAAGCGTGAGTGTTATGGTGTGCTTCCTCGTGGGGAAGTCGAGGAAGTAACCATAGTGGTGTATTTTTTGGAGATGTAGTGGACTCGTGTACGCTTCTTACCTCAAGTCTGGTACTCGTAGTTCAGGACTAGCCAAGTCAAAGCTGGCACTTCTGCATGTTGAACCCCACCTCCCCTTTACCTTGATACTTGAGCATGAGTAGTTTAGATCTGATGTAAGTCTTGCTGAGTACGACTTTGTACTCACGTTTGCTTATTCTATGTTTTAGCTGAGAACCCGGACCCGATGGAGTCACCTTCGTGAAGCTCGATGTTGACCTTGGTAGTATAGTCCCAGACAGCAGTCTGGTCCCTCGTGGAAGGGCATGTTTGTTTACAAGGCTTCTCTAAGCCATTTGTTAAACTTGTCTGTACTCAGACAAAATTTGCTTCCGTTGTATGATGTAATGTGATCACAGACATGTGATCTTTGTATGCTATATGTATAAGTCAATAAAGAGTACTTTGTAGAGTTATGTGATGATACCTGCTGTTCATACTAGGCATGCGTGATGCGTGTATGTTTATAACATGCATGTCTTAGTATGGGTTTTCGAGACCTTAGTTGTGATCTGGCTGGCGGTATTTTATACACCAAGTGGCCCTTAGATGTGCGTAGCTTGGGGCATCGCGATGCGATTGCTCGTGACTCTGTCACTTGCACACTTTGTTGTATGATCGAGCACGCCCTAAACTCCGAATAAGTGATCGGGCTGGAGTAAGTTTATGTAAGGGTTAGGATCCAATCGATAACATGGTTGAGGCGAATTGTCTATGATTATAGGATTCACCACCCATAAGAATTTAGACTTGTGAGCGGACGTTGAGGACCCATCTCAGTTGATCATCCGGCCTGAATGGGATGCCCCTCACGTTCGATGCTTACCGAGAACGTTCTGTGCTTGGCCTTGTCTGCTTAGACAAGTGGGTACGGTTCTCGGCTCTCCATGTGATTGTATCGTGACTGGAATTACATACGCTAACCCCGGGTCGCGAAAGACTTGGTATCAGAGCAGGACTGTCTGTAGGCTTATCAAACCCTTGGTCGAAGTCGAGTCTAGCATTCTATAGTTATATAGTTACTTGGGTATATAAGGGAACAACGTAAGGCTTCTTTTTCTCCTTACCCTTATCGATCTGAGTTCTGGGTCACCCTTATCTTTTCTACGGGATGATAGGACTAGGCTCATCTATGTCTGACTAGAACATCTCGTTGAGTGCTTCCTTGTAGCCGTAGGACAGTTGTGGTCGTCCAGACTCATCGTTCTGTTGAGTTTCTTGAAGAAGTTTTGTCCAATCTCCTCAAGGTTGTTTCATTTTCCATCCCGGTGTAGCCGTTATGCTGCCGGATTTATTCCAAGTTTCTGTGGATCTTTGCCTTCGCATTATAATCTTTTCCACCTTCATCATGTCTTGTTATCTTTGAATCCATCATTCAACCTGTTCTGATTGTTGATTTTTTTATCACACAGGATGTCAGGTGGGACTCGTAGTGCTGTTCGTCGGAATCGAGACCGTGTTCGGAATCAAAATGATGATGAACCTCTACCACCGCCTTCTGCGGCGGAAATCATGATGGAAGCTGAGAAGAATCTACGTGATCAAACACGCCTTCTGGAGCTCATCGAGAAGAATACCTCACGTCATTGCAATGTGGTTGTGAGCATTCAGGACTTCATCCTCCTCAAGCCACCGGTATTCCGATGTTCTTCTGAGCCCCTTGAAGCTGATGATTGGCTCCGTTCTATCGAGCGTAAGCTTGATACTGCACATGTTACTCCCGATGATCGATTTATATTCGCGGCATACTTTCTGGAAGGTGCTGCTGCTGAATGGTGGGAGAACTATGTTGCTATGCAGCCTGATGGTCACCTAGTGACTTGGCAGGAGTTCTGTGTTGCCTTTCGAGGGTACCACATTCTGGATGAGTTGATGGAGCGCAAGAAGGAAGAGTTCTGCAATCTGACTCAAGGAGAGATGTCCATTCATGAGTATGTGAGAGAGTTCAACCGTCTTGACCGGTATGCCCAAGATGAGATCACCACCGATGCCAGAAAGCAGGCAAGGTTCCGCAAGGGACTTAGCCCCATCCTTCGTCATGATCTCAACCTCATCGAATTTGCCACCTTTGAGGATTTAGTTAACAGATCCTTCAGAGCTGAGCATGGCAATGAAGTGTTCGAAGAGTCCCGCAAGCATGCTCTTGAGCTTGCTTCTTCTTCCAATTCAGCCCCTCAGAAACGCCGAATTTGGATTCCAACCAGAGCCATACCTCAAAACTTTCTTCAGAGGCCACCATCCAATATATGCCATCCACCCCAACACATTATTCCACCCCGGAATGATGGTGTGCAGCCAAGTAATCCTGCTCCCAGCAATTCAGGCAGGGTATGCTTTAAGTGTGGTCTTCCAGGCCATTACTATCGTCAATGCCCTCAGGTCTTGATGACACCACGTCATTCTCGACCTAAGCCTCCAAAGAAATCAACCACCAAAGCCTTTCCAGCAAAGCCTTCATCCACTAGTAGTGGTTGTGTGAACCAAATCTCAGTTGAGGAAACCACTGCTGCTTCTGACGTCATTCTTGGCACACTCCCAGTCAATCATGTCCCCGCCTCCGTTCTTTTCGATCCAGGAGCTTCTCATTCATTCATGTCGGAGAGTTATGCACCTCGTCATGAGTTTCCTTTTGAAGAAATGTTTTCTCCAATGATCATTCAAACTCCTGGTTCAAAGTGGAAAACTAATAGAGTAAGCCATGGTAATCAAATTGCAATTGAGGGTTTAGTATTCCTTGCTTCACTTATAGCCCTCAAGTCTTCGGACATTGATGTCATCCTAGGAATGGATTGGTTATCAAGGCAAAATGCTTTCCTTGATTGTAAAGCCAAATCAGTCAAACTCACCCATCCTTCAGGCCAGACCATTGACTACACATCACCCAGCTCTAAAATCCAGATGCATACTTTGAATGTGCTTCCACTTCCAGACCTTGAAGATGTTCCGGTGGTTCGTGACTTCCCGGATGTCTTTCCTGAAGAGCTGCCGGGAATGCCACCCGACAGGTGTGTAGAATTCATAGTGGATCTTATACCAGGCACAGCCCCAATTTCCATACGCCCATATAGAATGGCCCCACATGAGTTAGCTAAGCTAAAAACCCAACTTGATGCTTCGTTGGCAAAAGGCTTCATCCGCCCTAGCTCATCGCCATGGGGTTGCCCCGTTCTATTCGTAACGAAGAAAGATGGAATAGAAAGGATGTGCGTAGACTATCGCCCGCTAAATCTAGCGACGATAAAGAACAAGTACCCACTGCCCAGGATCAATGATCTTTATGATCAACTTGCAGGATCCTCTGTCTTCTCCAAGATGGATTTGAGATTAGGCTATCATCAAATCAAAATCCGAAACGAGGACATACTCAAAACGGCTTTCACTACTCGTTATGGTCTTTACGAGTATACTGTCATGTCCTTTGGTTTAACCAATGCCCCCGCCACATTCTCACGCTTGATGAATTCGATCTTCACGGAGTACTTAGATAAATTTGTTGTGGTTTATCTCGATGATATTCTCATCTACTCGAAGAACGAAGAAGATCATGCCCAATACCTAAGGCTGGTATTGATGAAACTTAGAGAGCACCGCCTTTATGCTAAATTCTCCAAGTGTGAATTTTGGCTACCAGAAGTGACCTACTTAGGCCACGTGATTTCTGCGAAAGGTGTTGCAGTCAATCCCGAGAGAGTTCAGGCCGTCCTTGACTGGACTCCACCTGAATCGGTTAAGCAAGTTAGGAGTTTTCTTGGCTTAGCAAGCTATTGCCGCCGCTTCGTCGAGAACTTCTCTAAAGTTGCAAAGCCTCTTACTGAACTCCTCAAGAAAGATAAGAAATTCCAATGGACTCCCAAGTGCGAGGAAAGCTTTCAAGAGCTAAAAAGAAGATTGACTTCTGCACCCGTACTTGCACCTCCAGACACCAAAAGGGATTTCGAGATCTATTGTGATGCTTCACGGCAAGGGTTAGGATGCATACTTATGCAAGATCGTCATGTGGTAGCTTATGCTTCACGCCAGTTGCGGCCACATGAAGAGAACTATCCTACCCATGATCTTGAACTCGCTGCCGTAGTTCATGCCCTGAAGACTTGGCGACATTACCTCCTTGGTAATCGTTGTGAAATATATTCTGATCACCAAAGCCTCAAATACATTTTCACCCAGCCAGATCATAATCTCAGGCAAAGACGCTGGATTGAGTTGATAAAATATTATGACTTAGGAATTTCTTACACCCCAGGCAAGGCCAATGTCATGGCTGATGCACTAAGTCGTAAGTCGTATTGTAACAACCTCATGTTACAACCGTATCAACCACTTCTTCATGAGGAATTTCGAAAGCTCAATCTCGAGATTGTTCCTCGTGGATCTCTTTTCAACTTGGTGGCGAAACCAACCCTTGAGGACCAAATCATAGCCGCCCAGAAACAAGATAGTAGTATTCAAGAGATCAAGCAGAACATTGTTAGCGGAGTTTCTAAATGTTTCTCTGCAAATGATCAAGGAACGATATTCTTTGAAAATCGTTTGGTAGTCCCTGAGAATGAAGACCTAAAGCAGTTGATCCTTAAGGAAGCTCATGACACTCCCCTCTCAATTCATCCCGGTAGCACAAAAATGTACCGAGATCTACGCCAGAGATTTTGGTGGACCCGGATGAAGAGACACATTGCTCGATTTGTTGCCGAATGTGATGTTTGTCGTCGCATTAAGGCAGAACACCAAAGACCTGCTGGTACTCTTCAACCATTGTCTATTCCCGAGTGGAAATGGGACAAGGTCGGTATGGACTTCATCACCGGCTTTCCAAAAACCCAGAAAGGAAATGATGCCATCTTCGTTGTCATTGACCGACTTTCCAAAGTTGCTCACTTCCTTCCAGTTCGCGAGTCTATAACTGCTAGTCAGTTGGCGGACTTGTACGTCTCTAGAATCATGTCTCTTCACGGTGTTCCGTTGGTGATCAATTCTGATTGTGGTAGCCTTTTCACCTCTAGATTTTGGGAAAGTTTTCAAAATGCTATGGGAACTCATCTATCCTTTATTACAGCTTTTCATCCTCAGTCTAGCGGTCAAGTTGAAAGGGTTAATCAAATCTTGGAAGACATGCTCAGAGCTTGTGTTATCTCATTCGGAAAGAATTGGGAGAAATCTCTTCCTTTCGCCGAATTTTCTTATAACAATAGCTATCAATCTAGTCTGAACATGGCTCCCTTTGAATTCCTCTATGGCCGACGATGTCGAACACCCCTTAACTGGTCAGAAACCGGTGAAAGACAACTCTTTGGACCGGATATGATCAAGGAAGCAGAAGAGCAAGTTCACATTGTTCTTGATCGATTGAAGGCCACTCAGTCTCGTCAAAAGAGCTACTATGATCGTCATCATAGAGAGGAGAGCTACAATATTGATGAGAAGGCTTACCTTCGGGTTACTCCTCTGAAGGGAACCCAATGATTCGGTATCAAAGGCAAGTTGGCCCCACGTTACATCGGACCTTTCCGCATTCTTGCTAAACGTGGAGAAGTTCCCTACCAACTTGAACTACCTCCGCACCTTTCCCGAGTACATGATGTATTCCATGTGTCACAACTCACGCGTTGCTTCAAGGACCCCATCCGCGAAGTCGACCATGAAACGCTTGATCTCCAAGATGACCTTTCTTATCGAGAGTACCCTGTTCGTATTCTTGATTCAGCAGAGCGTGTCACTCGTCGTCAGAAGATCAAGTTCCTCAAAGTTCAATGGTCACATCACTCCGAGAAAGAAGCAACCTAGGAAAGAGAAGACCGCCTCCGTGCCGAGTACCCCACCTTCCTCCCGCAGACTTTTGAATCTCGGGACGAGATTCTTTTGAGCGGGGGCGAGTTGTCAGAACCCCAACTAGGGTAAGTGCTAGGGCTTGTTTGACCCTTTTGCATCATGAAAAATTCAAAAAGAAAATAAAAAATGGGGAAAAGAAAAGCCCTGAGAATTTAAATCAAATTGCCAGATAAAAATCTTTTTCCAAAAAACTTTTGAATGTTTGGAAAATTCCTATAAATGATGCTGATCATTTTAAAAGTGGTTTGGGTATTTTCCCATACTCATGGAATTTTCTAATATTCAAATAGTGCTCTAGAAATTAAAGTTTACCCCTATTTGAATTGGAATTCAAATTTATTGAATTTCAAAAATGTCCAAATTATTTATGTGACTAGCTACTGGTCACCTAGGATTTATAAAAGTATTTGGACATTTATTAAAAATGCCTAGCTATTTTAAATCTAGGCAAAACAAATGAAACAGAAAAATAAAAAGAACAGAAAAGAACAAAAGCTTACCTTTCGCCCAGGGCAACGGCCCACCTCCTCTGGCCGGCCCAGCCCAACGGCCACCTTGTCTTCTTCCTCCCCTCACTCCCAAGCTGCTCGGTGGCGAGCCGTGGGGGCGCCGACGCCACCGAGGCCTCTCCGGAGCCCCCTCTTCTCTCCCAAGACGCCACGCAGCTCGCCCAGAACCCCCTCTTCCTTTCCCCTCTACTCGCGGTCCCTCCCCGCGCCTCTGCGTCGTCTTCCCCGCACACACCCGTGGGCACACCGGAGCGCCGCCGCTGCGTGCCCGTGCCCAACGGCGACGAGGAGCCGCCCTGGCTTGTCCAGAAGCACCGGCATCGCCGACTTCGTCTTCCCGCGGAGCCAATCGAGCCAAGGAGCTCCGTACTCGTCGCCATCTTCACCGTCAAGTCGCCGGCCGCCGAGCTCGTCTCCACGAATTCCGCCGCCGTCTCGCCTCCTCCGTCCTCCCCGTCCTCTCCAACGTCACCGGGGTAAGCTCCTCGTTGAATTGCGCCATCGCACGCTCCTCCCCATCCTCTGTAGCCCCGTTTCACCCAACCCGAGCCACGGCCGCCGCGCCCTTTTGTCCTAGCCGTCGCCCTGGAGCTCGAGCTCAATCCCCTGCTACTCGGTCGTCTTCGGAAGCCCGCGAGGAGCACGCCCATACCACCCAAACCCCACCCCGTGCCATTCTGGCAACTCCGGAGAACCTCCGCCGTGTTCTGTGGCTGCCGCCGGCTAGCCGCCGGCCGGTTAAGCCTAATCCCATGCCTAACCCCCTCCAGTGTCACTGACTGGTGGGCCAGCCCCCCCCCCTTAACCCCTCGGTTAAGTTAATTAAGCCGGGTTTAACCCCTCTGTGACTGACCAGCCAACCCCACCTGTCAGGCCCCCTGGTGACATCAGCACTGCGTCAGGCTGACGCAATAAACATTTTCCAGGAATTAATATAATCCAGAAAATTCCAGAAAATTGTTTAAACTTGGAAAATTCATAACTAATTCATATTAACTCCAAATATAGCAAATAATATGTCTAAAAATATCAGAAAAATCCAAGGATTATGAATATGGGCTCTGTTTTCATGTTTGACCAATTAAAATTGGGTGAACAGTGCAAAACATCCATATGGCTTTAATTCAAATTCAAATTTGAAGCACATTTGCAAATGACTTTGCATTTGACTTCTTTTAAATGGAATTGTAACCACATTGTGACCAAGAACATCACCATTACAATATTGATCATGTGTTTGATGCATTGCAAATAAATTTATACCTTATTTGATTGTTTGCTCGATAGACGTGCAGCTGGAACCGGAGGCCACCCCCTTCGTTGAAGACCCCGATATCGAACCTCGTCAGCAAGGCAAGCAAACCCCATTGATCATGTCTAAAAAATCCTATTTCCCTCTCAGTCTCGCTTATGCATGTTTAGGAGATCACCGAGACACGTTCTTTCGCATAGTTGAACCCATTCCGATGCATGACCTATCATTCTGTCACCGTATTAAGCAAACCACAATCCTAGCAGATATAGGAGTTGAATGATGAGCATGTGACCCCTACAACTGTTACTGCTTTTGCTTCTTAGTGATACAATGAGGATGTTTTGATTGTGAGTCGGGATGGACTGAACACAGTGGTGTTGATGAAAGTGAAACGTGTTGGTGAATCCACCCTAAGCAAAGGTGAACGATGAGAGGCTGTGTAGGAGTACACAGTGGGTTGTCTCATTGAACACTACCCTAGGCCCCGAGTTCCTGTTTTGTGATCCAAGACAAAGAGTATGACCACATGTAGGGTTTTATGGGAGCCCCGTTTGGCCTCTTTACATACCCGATCCGATCCAGGAGTCACAATAGATTCGGGCTTTCCATTCGGCATGTGCATAGAAAAAGTATGAAGAAAAGGTTGCATCATATAGATATGTGGGTGGACTTGTGAGGCAGTAAAACCATCTGGCAGAGGTGGCGTCTCGGTCCCTTACATTATCTGAGTCCGTTTCGTGGAACCGGCCGGACTCTCGAGCGGTGCCAAAATCAGGTAGTCGACTCCTGGATTAGCGAAGGTGATGTGAGGTTAGTGCCTTGGTTTCATCCACGTCCGACATCCGCTTGAAGGATGCCAAGAACAAGGCGATAAGTGATGACACGCGTGTGAAGATGTACACCCCTGCAGGGTTAATGAACTATTCGAATAGCCGTGTCCGCGGTTATGGACTACTTAGAAACCTCTACTTGATCATAGACAACTTGAATGGATACTTATAAAATCCGCAAGATAAGCGTGAGTGCTATGGTGTGCTTCCTCGTGGGGAAGTCGAGGAAGTAACCATAGTGGTGTATTGTTTGGAGATGTAGTGGACTCGTGTACGCTTCTTACCTCAAGTCTGGTACTCGTAGTTCAGGACTAGCCAAGTCAAAGCTGGCACTTCTGCATGTTGAACCCCACCTCCCCTTTACCTTGATACTTGAGCATGAGTAGTTTAGATCTGATGTAAGTCTTGCTGAGTACGACTTTGTACTCACGTTTTCTTATTCTATGTTTTAGCTGAGAACCCGGACCCGATGGAGTCACCTTCGTGAAGCTCGATGTTGACCTTGGTAGTATAGTCCCAGACAGCAGTCTGGTCCCTCGTGGAAGGGCATGTTTGTTTACAAGGCTTCTCTAAGCCATTTGTTAAACTTGTCTGTACTCAGACCTAATTTTCTTCCGTTGTATGATGTAATGTGATCACAGACATGTGATCTTTTTATGCTATATGTATAAGTCAATAAAGAGTACTTTGTAGAGTTATGTGATGATACCTGCTGTTCATACTAGGCATGCGTGTTGCGTGTATGTTTATAACATGCATGTCTTAGTATGGGTTTTCGAGACCTTAGTTGTGATCTGGCTGGCGGTCTTTTATACACCAAGTGGCCCTTAGATGTGCGCAGCTTGGGGCATCGCGATGCGATTGCTCGTGACTTTGTCACTTGCACACTTTGTTGTATGATCGAGCCCGCCCTAGACCCCGACTAAGTGATCGGGCTGGAGTAAGTTTATGTAAGGGTTAGGATCCAATCGATAACATGATTGAGGCGACTTGTCTATGAGTATGGGATTCACCACCCATAAGCATTTAGACTTGTGAGCGGACATTGAGGACCCATCTCAGTTGATCATCCGGCCTGAATGGGATGCCCCTCACGTTCGATGCTTACCGAGAACGTTCTGTGCTTGGCCTTGTCTGCTTAGACAAGTGGGTACGGTTCTCGGCTCTCCATGTGCTTGTATCGTGACTGGAATTACATACGCTAACCCCGGGTCCCAACACACCCCTAAGAGCAGGGGTGGCGCATTCTGTAAATGCGCCACCCATAAGGTCCTTAGGGGTGGCGCATTGCTCTAATGCGCCACCCATAAGAGCTTAGGGGTGGCGCATTGCACAGATGCGCCACCACTGACTTCTTATATGCGCCACTAAATGCCTAGAGCCTCCCTTATCTACTCCACCCCACCTACCACCTCTCATTCACTCCACACAATTCTCAAACTAGATCCACTCTTCTCACCCTAGATCTATTCGGTTTTCTCCTCCTCCCCACCTCATTTCTTCCATTTATCCATCGATACTTGGCATTACATCTATTTTGTTTCATATTGAAGTAAGTGGACCTCCACCCAAACTCTTTTGTTCCATTTATGACCCATATACTTGCCTTTATTAGCTTGGGGTTTGTTGTATATGTGAAGCTTGGGTTTGATGTATATGTGAAGCTTGTGGTGGTTTGATGTATATGTGAAGCTTATGGTGGTTTGATGTATATGTGCATCTTGAGTGGAAAATGTTTTGCCGAAATGTCGATTCATTTCCGTTTCGGCAAATTTCTAGCGCACTCTCCGCATGCTCCCATGCATTATTAGGGAAGGTCATGCCGAATTTTTCCGGCGACGACTGTGATATATAATTGTGTTGCTCTCTCCGTGCACGCAGGTGATCGACCATGGTCCGCGAGATGCTGAGAGATATCACCGTGGCTAGGTGGATGCAATGTGCGACAAACGACATGCTAAGGAATAATAGGTCGGATATAAGATGTCCGTGTCGGAGATGAAAACTGCAGTGCGTGACCGAGCCTGATTCCGGAATATTGCAAAGACACCTGAAGCGTAATGGTTTGATGGATGGCTACACACGATGGATAAGTGATGAAGCTGGTGAGGAGGAGGACGTCAATGGTGGGGCGCCAGAAAATGAGGAAGGCTAACCAGAAAACAGCGGCGGGCGAGATGACGAAAAGCATCCCGTACATGATCATGAAGAAGATGCCGAAGCGGATCATGTAGATCAAGATGCCGGACATGAAGATCAAGATGTCGGACATGATGATTCAAGCTGGGTGCGGGACCCTCATGTTCAAGAGCTGCTTGTCAAAGAGGCGTTGAACGCAAGAGGTGCAGCTAGAGAGAAAGCCAAGATGGTGCAACTCGAGAAAGACACGATTACGAAGTTGTACGAAGGATGCAACGACGAGGATACCCGCTTGAATGTAACACTTGGGGCTATGGAGATGAAGGCAAAACACAAATGGACCGACGAAAGCTTCGATGATAACATGGCATTCTGGCACGATCGTCTTCCGAAGGGCAACACGTGCCCAACTAGTATCGCTGAGGCCAAGAAAGTCCTTTGCCCTCTCGATCTTCCGCACGTTAAATACCACGTCTGCATAAATGATTGCATGATCTATCAGGGTGAGGACGAAGATAAAACCACATGTTCGGTGTGCGGTGTTAGTCGATACAAGAGAGGGAAGAAAGTTCCTAGAAAAGTGGTATGGTACTTTCCGATCACTCCTCGTCTGCAGAGGTATTTCGTAGATCCCGAGGAAGCAAAGCTCATGACCTGGCACGCGGATAGAAAGAAGCTAAAAGAGGATGACCCAAACCCGGATCCGGAAAAGGAGGACATGCTGAGGCACCCTTCAGATGGTAGCCAATGGACTGCGTTGGACCTCGAATACCCAAATTTTGGGAAAGAACCAAGGAACCTCAGGATTGGTGTGAGCGCCGATGGAGTCATTACGTTTGGAGGCCAGACCAGCAAACACAGTACCTGGCCCGTGTTTGTATGCATATACAACCTTCCCCCCTGGAAGTGCATGAAGAAAAAGTACATAACAATGTGTATGCTAGTTCAAGGGCCGAAACAACCAGGTACGGACCTCAATCTATATCTGCAGCTGTTGAAAGAGGAGCTAGAAACATTATGGAAAGACAGAGTCAATACGTGGGACGCCGCGGCAAAAGAATATTTCCCAATGAAAGCCGCGGTGATCACGACGGTGCACGACTATCTCGGATACGGATATTTCTCAGGGCAGGTGGTCCAAGGATTTTGTGCATGCGTTATGTGCATGGATAATACAACGTACCGCCAGCTACCAAAAGATCCCGGATCTTCAAAAACCGTGTTCCAGGGGTCTCGGAGGTGGCTTCCCAAGAAACACGCGTGGAGAAAACAGGGACATCTGTTCGATGGAAGCGAGGAGCTCCGAGCACCCCCAGCTCGAAGGAGCGGCAAAGAAATCGACAACTTGCTGAAAACTTGGAAAGAGTGCCCCGCGCCGGGAAGGAAAAAAAAGAAGACTCAGCCGTTGATGAGGGTATGGAAAGCGAGGTCTGTTTTCTGGGATTTGCAATACTGGAGTCTACTCCGCAGTCCTCATAGCCTTGATCTAATGCATATCACGAAGAACGTGTGCGAGAGCTTGTTTGGCACGCTGCTCAACATGCCGGAGAAGACCAAGGACGGGCCAAAAGCAAGGAATGACTTGAAATTTATGGGCATCAGGAGGGAACTTCACCCCCCTAGTGACGAAGATGATGAGCCGGAGGAGGAAGAGGATACGGCAACGCAAAACTCTCGCAAACGAAAAAGGACGACCAAGAAGAAGACCGGTATTGATCACTGCCCCCCGGCATGCTTCACTCTGTGCGAGGAGGAGATCAAGCGGTTTATCCACTTCCTCATAGGAGTAAAATTCCCGAACGGCTACGCGGGGAAGATAAGCAGATACCTAGACGAGGCGAAGCAGCGTTTCAGCGGGATGAAATCTCACGACTGTTTCGTGCTGATGACGCAGATTCTCCCGGTTGCGATGCGAGGGATAATGGACGAGCACGTCCGTAAAACGTTGTTTGGCCTTTGCAACTTTTTTGACGTCATCTCCCGGAAGTCGATTTGCGCTACGCAACTCAAAAGGCTACAGGAGGAGATCGTGCTCATACTATGCGAGCTTGAGATCTATTTCCCGCCCGTGTTCTTCGACATTATGATGCATCTGCTGATCCATGTCGTGGAGGATATCGTCCAACTCGGGCCTGCGTTTCTGCGCAGCATGATGCCGTTTGAAAGGATGAATGGGCACATCAAAAAATACGTTCGTAACAGGTCCCGTCCAGATGAAAGCATAGCGAAGGGCTTTCTAACCGAAGAGTGCATCTCTTTTTGCACGAATTATCTCAACACCGAGAACCCTGTTGGTCTGGCCGTCAACAAGCACTTTGGCAGGACCGATGGGTGTGGTCATCACGAGGGAAGTCGCACAATGCATGTCAACTTTGACGGTCGAGACATCGACTTTGAAAGAGCAAGCCTAGTCGCGCTACAACACATCCAGCTGGTCGATCCTTGGATAGTAAAGCACAAGGATTTAATCAGGAAGAAGTACAGTGCCCAGGGCCTGCAGATAACAGACCGAGATCCACGGCTAATCAAAGAGCACAACTCCGGTTTCATGACTTGGTTCAGGGACGAGCTTCGTGCTAATCCCCCGCGAAGGAACGCTGCCGAGGATGAAAAGATGATATTCACCTTGTCACAGGGTGCCGCACGCAACCTGATGACCTATCAAGCGTATGATATCAACGGCTACACATTTTACACGGAGGAAAAGGACAATAACTGCGATTACCAGAACTCAGGGGTAACAGGGATATTCTACACCGATGACGTCAAGGAAAGATTCTATGGAAGGATCGAGGACATATGGGAGCTCGACTACTGTGGAGAGAAGGTGCCGATGTTCCGTGTGAGATGGGCCAAGAGCGTCGTAAAAGAAGACCGGTACTTCACCACCATGGTTATACCCGAAGCCAAATCCAAGTCTGCGGGCGCAAACGTCACCGCGAAAAATGAGCCATGGGTACTGGCTAGCCAAGTGGACCAATGCTTCTTCATTACCGACCCATCAAAGCCGAGCCGCGTTGTAGTGAGGAGAGGCCAAAGAAACATCATCGGAATGGATGGAGTCGCCAACGAGCAAGACTTTGACAAGTACGGCGACCCGAAGATGGAGGATGACTACGCCGCTCAGGATACATACACCACAACCCTACCGAAGAAAGGTCTCCTCCCGTTCAAGAGGAAAAGTGAAGGCGTCCCTGGCCTAAATTATTCAACCACGAAAAATAAGGGCAAGAAGAAGATCATGAGGAAACGATAGCTAGATAGCTAGCTCCAAATTTAAGAAAAATATTTTGTAATTCATGATCACTTTGTGTATGCATGGATTTAATATGCACTTTGTAATTGATGATCACATTCTTATGTTTCCAAATGCCGCTACACCTTGTGTTTGTGGAATTGGTTCGGCGACGACACGGTTAAGGCATGGTACGTGGATCGATATGATCACAATCGAAGTACTCCCTCCGTTTCTTTTTACTCCGCATATAAGATTTTGTCAAAGTCAATCTTAATAAAGTTTGACCACTTTTATACACAATTGAAGCATCATGCCTAACTCCTTAAAAATATTTAGTAGCGATAAAAAAACTAGCAGCGATAAAAACCCAGATAGATAGCTATTCCAATTAATAAAAAAAATTAAAAAACTCTTATGGGTGGCGCATCTTTCATAAATGCGCCACTAAATGTGCTTAGGGGTGGCGCATTTTGCCAGAATGCGCCACCAAGAGGTTCCTTATGCGTGGCGCATTTCGGCGGAATGCGCCACGCATAAGGAACCTCCTGGTGGCGCATTCTGGCAAAATGCGCCACCCCTAAGCCTTAACCTCCACGGCCCCCTCCCCCTTGCTGGTCACAGCACCCATTCGTCCTCACCGCCGACGCCGAGCCCTAGCCACCACCGTCCTCGCCGCCGACGCCGGAGCCGCCCCTCGACGCCACCAGAGGGGCCCAGTACGTACCCAGATCCAGGCCGCTCCGTCGCCGCCCGCGCCCTCAACATCAATCTCCGCCGCCGCTTCTTCCCGAGCCCGCATTCGCCGTCGTGCCTCTGCCTCGCCTCCGGCCGCCGCCTCCTTCCCTCCCCGCCGTCCTGCAACTGCACGGCCAGGTACTCCCCCTCCCTCTCCCCTGCTCCCCGTCCCTCTCCACTGCTCCTGCAACTGCACGACCAACCGTAGAACAAGCCATTTTTTTCATGCTTCATGATGCTAGGATTATTTCATGCTTGATTGTGGTTTACTCCATGGGGAGGCATGTAGAACAAGCCATTTTTTATGCTAGGATTATTTGATGCATATAGAACAAGCCATTTTTTTGCTAGGTCCAAATTTTCTGTTTTTTAGGTGTTGCAAAGTAGAACTTGCAAGTATAGATAAATTCAGACAAATGAAGTTTCTGGTTTGACTCTTATATGCATTAGAATTTTCTAGTTTGACTCTTTTATGCTTTAAATTAAATTCTAAAGTTACTTCCATCTAATGAAGTTTATAGCTTAATGAAAACTTTTCTAGATAAATGGATGTATATGAAATTTTGGAAAGATCTACTGAACTTTTTTACCATATGAAAAAAGCCAAGCAAGTGTTGAATTTGTTGTTAACAGAATTAAAAGAGAGAGGAGAATTTGTTCTACGATAGTTTTATATTTTGATGTGCCATTGTTACATGATCGCATCATGTTTGTCCACTGTTTTGGTCAAGCTCATTTTTTATCCATTGTTACATATATTTTTATGCTTTTCTTATCAATATTTTTATGCACTGTTTAGTGCATTGCTAGAATATGTATTGTTCTACAATATATATATATATATATATGTTGCTTGTGTCTACATGTAGGCATTTTTCTAGTGCAGGTACAAATCATTATCCCCTTTCTCCCGAAATGTTGATTAACTTCCGTTTCGGTTGAGAAAGGGGCACTCTCATGTTAAGAAAAAGAGCAAAGGTCATGCCGAATTTTTCCGTGAATTCGTGCATGACCTTTGCTATTTTTCTTAACATGAGATTATTTGCATTTATTTATTGTGCTAATTAATTAAGTAGTTGCATTTCTTAATATTGTACTAGTGCAAACATGTCGACCGGAGCCGACGCCGGTCCTTCTTCTCAGCCGGGAGAAAAAAGAAAGCAATTTTGGGAATACTCCCAGGAGGAGGTCGAGGAGCAGAGAGAAGAGGAAGTACCTCCGGGTGAGGAGGAGTATGAGGAGGAGATAGAGTCGTAGTCCGACTCATCGGATGATGACTTGGAGGATGAGGCCGGTACGACGGACGGCGAGAGGAACATCGGCCAGGATAATGGGACCGGTGGCTCCAACACAGATGGTACCCAGTCGAAGAAGAGGAATCGAAAACCGACCAAGGTCGGCGTAATCAGGCAAGAGTTTACTGTTGTGACCGCCGTCGGGATTCCTAAAGAGCCCAAACGTTTTTCGGAAGGGTACGGCCGTCAAGTCGCAGCGATCCTCCGCGACACCGTGCCGATCACAACGATTAACCTCTGGAGTCGTGAGAATATTCATTATTGTCAGCTTCTTATCAACAAGCTGCACGGACGATACAAGTTTCCGGAGCCGGACGATAACACCAAACTCAGAGGGAACAAAGTAAACACATGGGCCCTCTGGAAGATGAGCAAGGCCTTGTCCAGTTGGAAAACCCGGGTGAAGAGGGCAATTTTTTAAAAGAACAAAACCTGGGAGGAGCTCAAGGAGAAAGAGCCGTTGATCGACGAAGCTACCTACAACCTTTTCAAGGCTAGGTGTGAGTCCGAGCAAGCCATGCGGTCGCAGGTCATAGGTAACCATCGTCTCGGAGCCGGTGGTTACAAAAGTTCCAAGCCTAAATGGGACAAGGAGGATGCCGAGTACGCCGCTGCGGGCATACCTAACCCCTTCCAGCAATACAAAGATGATCTGCAGACCGAATTCTTTGTGAGGGCCCGGAGCTATAAGGACAAAGCAACCTTGAAAATAATTATCGATCCTAAGATTCAGGAGTTTACGACTGCCGTGGTAAGTAGTTTACCACGCGACCTTGTCGATTGAATTCTCGAGTGAAGTTCACAATTTCTTAACGTTTCACATTCTTTTTGCAGCAAGCGGAAATGAAAATCGCCTCATCGCAGGAGTCGTCGGTTAAGCCGGCCGGCCCGTGGGACAATGCCTTCAACAGGGCATTGAACAAGGTCAAGAAGGTTGACGACGTGACGGCGAAGCCATCGTCAGCCGGCCGTGTGGTCGGCTTTGGTGCGGACCTAAATTGGTCCGAATATTATGGAAAATCGGCGGAGCAGTCCGGTTCGAGGGGGCGCAAGGCGAGAAGGACCGAAGAAGATGCCGCTTATGTTCGTGGACTGGAGGAGAAAGTGAACATGCTTCCGCAGCTTGTCAAGGACGAAGTGGCGAAGACGATGAACGCTCTCCTTCCAGATATGATGTAGTCGCTCGCGAATTGGCAAGCGCGTGGTGGACAAGGGTCCATACCAGTCCCCAGCATGGTCGGCAGCAACTCGGGCCCCGCGGCGCCTGCAATCCCGACTCCGGCCGTAGTGGTGGCTCGCGCACCGACTCCCGGCGTATTGGTGACTCCGGCCGCCAACACCGCGGCGGCGACGCCGGACGTGATGGTAACTCCTCCGGCCACGATCGAGCAACCGGGGCATAACAATAATGCACCCGGCGGCAGCACAAATAGGGCGACCGACGCCACGGGAGGCAGCGCGCCCTCCGTCTCTTGCATGCCCGCCGTCATCGGCGGGGTCTCTTCACTAGCCGACCTCGACGCCCTCAAGGTAACTATAAGCGTCTGCAACTCAAACGAGGACTTCATCTCCTTGCTTCAAACACAATTTCTCAGTAAAAATGGACTACTAATTAGGCCGGTGATAGGCAACCCGACAATGAGACAAAGCTGCAACGCAGTATCAACGTCCTGTCAGTGCGTTGCCTGCCCGAACCTCCAAGGAAGCACCAATACACCCGACCAACGAGGTGCACGATCGCCCCCCCCCCCCCCCTCGGCATCGCACGATCGCGTCATAGACTAGCGCTACAACGTAAAATATTATAATTATTTTTAAATAACCATGTAATTAAAATGGTTTGGTTCTTATTCTAGGTTTTGTTGGAATGAACTTTTCTTTAGTTTTGTTTAGGTATGTACAAAAACCAATTTGGGTACAGTTGTTATGGGTTTGGCGCCCCCGGCGGAACACCTCGGCGACATAGCTGCCACCGTGCGCTCACAAGTTTCTTCTCTGTGCGAGTCCACTTATCTTCCTGACAAATCAACACCAACTTGGTCACCACCAAACCTATTTATCTCTCATTGCAACGCACGGGCATATTTGCTAGTCGATGGTTAAAGTCAGATGTTCGAAACCACACGTACCTTATATTTGTTGACGGAGGGAGTATTTTGTTACGAAAGATTAATTTAAATATGAAGATAGAGATATGGTTTTGTAGGAAAGCGCTGATTCTGTTTTTGGTGTTCAAATCGATTCTTCCATATAAAAGGGATACCATGTAGGCTTCATCGGTTAAGCAATGAGAAGGATTTTTTCTATAAAGGGCGCTTTATTACTGAATAATCAAGTATTACACCCGGCCTCTGCATAACTAGGATGCATACAGCCACCCAAATCCAAACACAAGAGAAAAATTAAAAAAACAGCGAAAACAAATACTACGTAGAGTTGTTGATCGCGGCAGATGGAGGAGGGCCAATCCGCAGGTTATGCTGCCACCCACGTTGGGAAAAAAATATCGCTCGTCGTATCCTCCAATCGTGTACATGCCTCCATAAACAGGTCGCGATACTCCACACGTTGTAGAGAGGACCATAAACGGAGCATACTGGTACTCCGATAAATAACTTGAAAAAAGAATTTATCTTAGCGTTAAAAATAATATCATTTCTACATAGCCAAAGCGATCAAATAACGGAAAGCGCTCCCACCCTAAGAAGATTCCTAAACCTGTGTTCGATTCCATGTAGCCAGTTGCCGAATATATTAGCAACACTACCTGGGGGATACAGGCCAGAAACTACTTGGATGACCGACCATATAGAACGAGCAAATTTACATTGGAAGAACAAATGCTTAATAGTCTCGTCATCGTGACAGAAGACGCATTGTGAACTACCATGCCAAATCCTCTTGATGAGATTATCTTTAGTAAGAATCACTCCCTTTCGAAGATACCACGCAAAAATCTTTGTTTTAGTGCTATCTTCAAACGCCAAATCATCTTATTATTGTCAACTGGCACGTACGGTTGGAGCAAGGCTCTATACATAGAGTCTACTGTGAATTTTCCATTCTTTTGTAGACTCCAACGAAATATATCGGGCCCAGGCGATAAATGAATTGTGGATAAGCGTTGTACCAACGAATTCCACGCTTCAAGTCGAGGGCCGATTAAATCTCTTCTGAATGTCATATCGGGTGGGAAGGTTTCCATGACTATCGCAATGGTCTGACCCTTATGACGGACAATATTGTATAAAGCAGGATATTGTTCTCGGAGAGTGGTGTTACCTAACCACTTATCCTCCGAGAACCTAATCTCCGAACCATCCTTGATAGAGAAGGAGCCAAACGGAAGAAATGTTTTTTTGTGGCCATCAAACCGGCCCAAAAATGTGAGTCTCCAGGCTTCCACAATGTTTGGGATACTGCCTTTGATCCCACATATTTCCTCCTCAGGAGGGTTTGCCATACACCTTCCTCAGACATTAGCCTAAACAACCATTTTCCTAAGAGAGCTGCATTTTTAACCTCAAGGTCATGGATTCCTAAACCTCCTTGATCCTTGGGTCTGCACACCACACTCCATTTTTCCTGTCTATATTTATTTTTCTTGTTATCCCCTTGCCAAAAGAATCTAGATCGGAGGTAGTCCAATCTATGTAAGACTCCTTTTGGAAGTTGGAAGAATGAAATTATTTGTAGTACCATATTACTGAGTACCGAGTTTATGAGGACCAATCTTCCACCAAGGGATAGGAGTTTTCCTTTCCAGCTACTAAGCCTCTTTTGTAGTTTCTCCTTGACATGTTTCAATTCAGCATTTGTGATTCTCCGATAATGAATCGGTATACCCAAATAGCTAACAGGAAATTATCCTTGTCCACAACCAAAAAGTTATGCATACAAGTGTGCGTCGAGTTCGGCCTCCCCAAAACAATACAATTCACTTTTATGGAAATTTATTTTGAGACCCGAAAGTTGCTCGAAAGCTGATAGTATGTGTTTCAGATTTCTAGCTTTTACTAGGTCGTGTTCCATAAAAAGAATCGTATCATCAACGTATTGAAGGATAGATAGTCCACCATCTACTAGGTGGTTCACTACTCCCTCAATTTGACCGTCAGCCTTAGCGCGCTCGATCATGATAGCCAACATATCCGCCACTATATTAAATAGCATGGGCGATAGAGGGTCACCTTGTCGCAATCCTTTCTTCGTTGGGAAGTAGTTGCCTATGGCATCATTGACTTTAATGGCCACACTTCCTCCCGACACGAAATTATGGATCATAGCCCGCCACTCTGCAGAAAATCCTTTCATTCTGAGAGTTTGCTGGAGAAAATACCACTTGACTTTGTCATAGGCTTTTTCAAAATCAATCTTAAGGATAACCCCATTCTGCACCGTTTCATGCAGGATGACAACACCATCAAGGATGTTTCTCCCTTGCATGAAAGCTGTCTGCGTTGGACGAACTACATGGTCGGCCACGGAGTTCAAGCGAATCGTTGCCACCTTGGTGAAAATTTTAAAGCTAACATTAAGTAGGCAGATAGGTCTATATTGTTGAATCCTTTCAGCCTCATTAATTTTAGGCAGTAAGATAATTTCGCCAAATTTTAAACGAAAAAATTCTAGTTGTCCAGCATGAAGATAGCCGAACAAGTCTAGAAGATCCACTTTGATTACCTCCCAGAAGCTCTGATAGAACTCTGGGAAGCCATCCGGCTCCGATGCCTTGTTATGTTCCATTTGGAAAACCGCCTTCTTTACTTCCTCCTTGGTATATGGGGCAGTAAGATGGTTATTTTCCTCATCGGTAACCTGGGGAATATCCTCTGTTCGGGACTCATCCATCGAGAAGTTTCCTTCTTCTGGAGCCCCAAACAGAGTTTTATAGTAATTGGTAATATAGGATTTAAGTTGTTCGTGGCCCTCAATCATACCTTCATCCTGAAACAGAGAATGAATAACTTTCTTCCGGTGTCTGCCATTGGCGATACCCTGGAAGTAACTCGTGTTCGAATCCCCCTTCAACAGGAAAGTAGATTTGGAGTGTTGATACCATTTTATTTCCTCCTCTCTAAGAATCCTCGCCAATTGCGCATTCGCGTGACTTTTTGTCTCAATCTCTTGCGCCGTTAGCGGTCGATTCTCAGTGAAAGCTTCAAGCTCATCAATGATAGACGATAATCGAAGTTTTTCTTTTTTGAGGAGTCCAACGGTATGTTTAGCCCAACCCCCTAGGAATTTACGTGTGGCACGTATCTTGTTATTCCATCTATGGATCGGGGAGCTCCAGGCCACAGGCTGCTCCCATACCTCCTTCACCATGTCATGGAAGCCATCACGATGCAACCATCCTAGTTCAAATTTGAACTTGCGTTTGCATTGTGGTCTTGGCATACCGGTGGTGAGAAGAATGGGTGCATGGTCTGGAAGAGCCTCTATACGTGCAAGCGCTCTATAGGTCACCATTGGGAATTTGGTTTCCCATTCAGTATCCATTAGTACACGATCTAGCTTTTCGTATGTCGGTTTCGGGAGACTATTCGCTCATGTGAATTGTCTTCCGGTCATGGATACCTCTCGCAAATCAAGGTTATCAATTACAACATTGAAGGGGAAAGGCCAATGATTATCAAACCTGCCCGACTCTTTTCATGTTGGTATCTTAGTAGATTAAGATCCCCACCTATTAAAATAGGGTGTGGGTTACCTTTAGCTAGATTCACCAACTCCCGAAGAAAGTCAGATTTAAATTCATCCTGGGCAGCTCCATACATGGCGACGAGAGTCCATGTGAAGTTATCGGCCTTGTTACGGATGTGGAGTTTTATATGGTACTCTCCGTCTTCACTGGACAACACATCCATAGTGTCTGCTCTCACACCGAGTAGAATACCCCCAGAACGGCCTCTAGGGGGCCGAGAAATCCAATTGAAGTATATCCCGACAGATATGCGGTCAAGCAGACTTGTCGAGAAATCTCGTTTCCCCATTTCAGAAATTGCCAAAAAATCTAATATGTGGTCCCTGATAAACTATTAAATATCTAATCCAAGTATCTGCCTTCATCCCTCTCATCTCTAGCACCATGGCTGGCCTGCCCTTGCTCTTGAGAGCCATACCCCCAACCTTGTCTTGTTCACTGGTGTTACAACAAGTACCAAGTTTAGCCCATGAGAAGGAAACCTGTTCCCTTTGTTTAGATTCATTTGCCCTACCCTTCCTTTAATTTACTAGTCTAGGTGGATCTATTGTAGGAGTAAAATACGGTTTAGTCTCCATATGCATGTATTGATCCGATTTGGACTTGTACGGGCAAACCGAGTAGGCTTAGGTTTCTTAGCCGGTTCGGTCTGGTAGTAGCTAGTCTAGTATATATACATGTACCCCCAGCACTTGTAAACACACCTGGGTAATCTGATCTAGTGCTTAAAAGCCAACAATTGGTATCTAGAGCTTCGACGATCTAAGATGAGCGATACGAAGTCTATCAACTCTGGGTCCGACAACAACGGTTCCCAAACGAGCAAGGCCGGCAAAGATGGTTCCAAGAGGATCAAGTCCGGCAACGATAGCTCAAAGAGGGACAAGTCCGGCAACGACGGCTTCAAAGCGAACAAGACTGGCGGAAACGTGAAGAAGGGCGAAAAGTCAACGACAAGCGGTGGAGGAACGGGCGGCGCCAACGTAACGGCGCATCGCAATATCCCCATCCAGTACCCAATGCTGATCGACACCAACTACGGTGTGTGGGCCGTAAAGATGAAGATTATTCTCCGAACCCTCCGAGTGTGGCAGGCAGTCACCGACGACGACGTCGACGATGAGTGCGACGAAGGTGTCATGGCCGCCATAGCCCAGTCTGTATCACTGTAGAAGGTGGGCAGGATCTGGAGGAAGTAGGAGCAGGCTATTTCAGCGATCTGATAAACAGAAGTTTAATTGAACCAGTTGAAATCCAGTATGATGGTCGAACTGATGCTTGTCGTGTCCATGATATGATTCTTGAGCTAATTATATCCAAGTCAATTGAAGAAAATTTTGTAACCTTATCTGGTGACAAAAAACTCAACTCACTTCCATATGATAAGGTTCGTCGACTATCCCTGAACTATCATGCTCAAGAACATACTATGGTATCATCGAGCTGCTAATCCAACAATCGCTCTTCGACCACAGTTTTATGATTTCTCATGAACAAAGCGTGAAGGAGGTTTTGTTTGTTGCTATTATCTTTTGTGAGCTAGGCGCACTCATGCCAGTCCCAGCTCCTCGTATTAGGGGTTTGCAGATTAGACATGCAAATCCAAGATAAAGCTTGTACAATATGAGAAGATCATGAATTATCTACTATTTCCTCACGAGCTAAAGTAGAGGCACAAAACAAGGAGTAATACTATTCTGAATGTTTAAAGATAGAACATGAATAATATAGTTTAGGAATGGCGGTGAAATACCACAAATAGGAAAGGTATGGTGGACTCTTTGGAAGGTTGAAGTGTCAAGGTATGGGTGCACAAGCAGTATTCCTGCTTAGTACAATGTTTGGCTAGAAAAGGCTTTGAAAGTAGACAAATGATGTTGAATTGGATGCAAAATAATATAAAGTCTACATTAATAATTGACATGGAACGTCAAGTTGTCTTCCTTGTTAGCATAACACTTCAAGCATAAGAACATAAAGTTTTTGGCTATGTCGCTACTAGAAAAACTCATGCTTGTTGTTATGACCAATGCAATGTTTGCCAAGATTAAATAAAGTTTTTAAAGCCATACCTGATATATAAGATCAATACTCCCATAAGAATCATGATATAAGGTCGATTGCGTGAAGAGAATACCAAGTGCAGCGAAGAAACCAATAGACTTCTCATTAATATTTTGTGACGCCCCCAAAATCAATCCATGTACAGTAATCATACACGCAGGGTACACGGCTGAGATTAGGGTGCCACGGTGAGAATATCACAGCACAACACTAAACACAAAAGGATAAACCAATATGTTACAATAAAGGGGGTCACGCGGACCCGAATACATAAGTTATACAAGCCATAATATCTGAGTACAGACATAGTTAGTCAAGTTTTGCCTTAAGAAGGCTAGCACAAATAACATCAGAGATACAGATCGAAAAGGCAAGGCCTCCTGCCTGGGAGCCTCCGAAACTACTCCTGGACCTGGTCAGCGGGGGTCTCAACGTAGTAGTATCCTCCTCCGGGGTACTCCTGCTCCTGGGCTCCAACGTCGACTGCAGCGGACGATCAGGCAAAACAGTAAAGGAAATAAAGCAGGTGAGTATCTAGTATACCCGCGAGTCTTACGTCCGCTACTAAGCATTATGCATTGTATCAACGGAAAGAAGAGGTTGTATATAGTGGACTGCAAGATAGAAATCAGAATAAGGGTAAGAAGCTAGGCCTATCGAAGACTAGCATCTTCCGACGATGTCTTGCAGCATGAGGAGAGAATCAGCCAATAGTTTATATAAAGCAATAAAGTAACAATGAAGCAGAAGTTGCTGCAACAATGTATAATATAAGTTGTAATGATTAATAATAACAATGCCTCCGAGTTCACCTCCTCGACATCCCTGCGAGGAAGAAAACGCGAAACCATACAGTTTAATAATAATAGTTTCTAGTGGTAAGATCCAGCTTCAGCATAAAGCGTCCTGTTACCGTGGACACGGCTATTCGAATAGATTAAACTCCCTGCAGGGGTGCACTACTGTTCAGCCTGCACGCTCGGATCTCCAGGGTGGCGTGAACCTTGTTAGGGAACGCCCCACCGAGGCTATCCGACACGACGCAGCCCATCCTAGGCTCAACAGAGAGGCCATCCGCCGGACTATATCCTATGCGCCAAGGGGTCTAGGTCCCTCACCCTTGCACGCTCCTGCACGGTGCGAGTCTGGCCGGTGAAGCAAAAACAAATCCAAACACACCTGCTGCAGCAAAAGACAAGACCACTTCCCGGCGATCAGGCCGCAGTACTGCTGACGTCTGAAGAGCTTTCGGACAAACTACGACGCGGAGGGCCCACACCGTAATCCCACGTGTAGGTAGTGCGTACAGACCAACGGGCCTCTCAAGTCATCCGCCGAACCATTTAGCATTTTAATTAACCTGCGTGACAACCGTTATCGTTGCCTCGACTTAACCGACCCGCGGTCAACGACAGCAGTCAGGACCACCAGTACATCGGTGCCTGCCCTGTCGTCCCACCAAGTCACTGCGGTTACCAACAAGGTGAACCGTCTCCTTACCTTGTCTCGCGTGTGCTCTTGGTAGAGCTCGACTTTCGTGGTTTGGTAACTCTCGCGAGATACGAGCAGGGGCCAAGCACGCCGGTAATGTCGGTCGTACCCTCCCTGTCGTTCCCGACGATATATCTCTCGCGGGCACCGTTGGGTCGCCCGACTTTCTTACCTTTAAGGACAACCGTTGTTCAGGAACCTATGGCGGCAAGACAAAGTCAGCCTCGAGTGGAGTACAAGGATTACTCCTTGATAGCTCACACCTGAGGTTGACTAGGCATAACCCAGATAGGGGCCTTTGGCGGTGTCTGCTTTGTACCGTACCTGTGCAGTTGTATATATGGTATCCGTGTTCACTCCCCTGAGTGATCACGGCCCGCTATCTAATCCTAGCTAACAAAGCACAGGGCTCACTGCTGAATAATGCGTAAGTAATAATAGGCAGCATAGGATAAAGGAAAGGTACAACAAGGGGCGACAAAATCAGGCTATGCAATTGAATAGGAGTATAACGTAGCAGCAGCAGTAACAATGCCTAGTGCAAGAAATGTACGGAAAGGTAGGCGATATCTGGGGAAGAGAATGGCTCTGCTTGCCTGCAAGCTCGACGGTAGTAGCAGGGTCGTCGACGAAGTAGTCGTACCCGGCAGCGGTGTAGTCGGCGGTAGCAGCGGGGTCTACCGGAGATTAAGGGGGGGAGGAAAACAGTAAATACACAGCAATGATATAAAAACATATGCATGACATGACAGATGAAAAGTTAACGGTGTTCTAACGCAGTGCAATGCACGTTGCGCGGAGCGGGAATTCATCCGGGGATGAAATACCGGCTCCGGGTGATTACCGGACAGGGGTCCGGAGGGGGAAGGATCAAGCCGGAGGTGTCGTGGGTACCGTACAAACATAAGGGGGGTGTATACGTGTTAGTTGAACCATTCCGGACAACTTTCGTGTTCGGAATAAATTCATCCGGGTACTTTTTATCGGTACCGGAAATTATCGACAAACAGCCTGGAGGGGGGGAATGTCGATGATCGGTGTGTTAGGGGGGTGTGGCAGACATACGGATAGCGTATCCGTACTCGTTATATTTTTCTGATCAACTTTCATGTATAAAGTTTTTCGATCCGAGTTACGGATTATTAGATATTGAATTTATAAGTTTAAATCAATTTTAAAACATTAAAAATCCTTTTCTATTTAATAATTCTTTTATTAATTATTTAATCAATTAATAATTCATTTTAATTAACTGACCAGTGGGTCCCACTGGTCAGTGACACAGTTAATAAATAAATTAGTTAAATCTAATTATTCAGTGGGGGACCCACATGTCATACTCTAATAATAAATCAAATTCATTTTAATTATAAAACTCTGACAAGGGGGGCCCAGGTGTCATACTCAGGGGGGGTTATTTCTAACTAACAGGTAATTAGGGGCTTAATCCGGGGGTGGGGGCCACTGGTCAGTGGGTCATTAACGCTAATGACACCACTGACAGGCGGGACCCGCAGATCAGCCTCACGGGGTGCTTAGGTCGACGCCGGCGAGGTCAAACTCCGGCGAGGTCGTCGACGCGAGCGCTACAGGGGACGGTTGGAGGGGCGGGGCGGTGCGTTCGAACCAGTGAAGTGTCGCGGTTCGGCTGGTGGTGGCGGACTGGCCGGAAGATGGCCGGAGGGACGTCGGCGACGAGCTCTGGCGGCGGTTGGCGTACGGACCCGACGTCGATGGCGAATCCAACCCCGATTGGAAGCGTGCGTGCGTGCGTTTGGTCACGGGGAACGTGTTGAGCGCGTCTACGCGCTCGGACGCGAGCTTCGGTGGTGGTGGCCGCGGCGGCGAGCTAACCAGCCGCGACCGGAGTACGAGCTAGGAGGGGATGGTGCTCTGGGTCACGATTCGCGCCGCAGAGAGGGGCAAAACGGCCGCGTGCTCACCGTGGACGAAGGGGAGGGGTCTCGGGGTCGGAGAGGAGCGTGTGGCGGCGGAATTCGTCGGAGCTTGCCGGCTGCCGTGGCCGAAGACGATGTAGTCGACGTCGTCCTGAGGGCGCCCGGGGTCGATTCCTTCTGCTTGAAGAGGAAGCCGACGGCGGCGAGGTCACTGGACACAGAGGGGAGGGCTGGTGTGGCCGGCGGGCTCGTGCGTTCACGGAGCCGCAACCATGGCGGGCTCGGCCTGAGGTGGAAGATGACGAGGGAGGCGGCGCGGGGGGAAAAGAGGGGGGTGCTAGGGTCTCCAGGGCTTGGCGCCGCGGTGCCCTAGGTTGTAGGCGCCGGAGGAGTGCCCGATGGCCTCCACGGAGGGAGGTCGTCGCCGTGGCCTCGGCCGATGGGCGCCACGCCCGGCTTCTCCCCTGTAGCGAGGAAGATGACCGGGGGGGTGGGCCATTCGGGCCGGATTCGGTGGGTTAAGGAGGGGGTGGCCTGGTGGGCTTCGCCCCCAGGCGTAGGTTTAGGGTTTTTTCCATTTTTCCGTTTTTGTTTTTATTCCTTTCTGTTTATTTCTTTTTGTAATAATTTTATTCATCTAGGCAATTTTGTAAAATATGGGATGTATCCCACATTTATTGTCACACTATATATTACTGCCACAAAAAGATTGGGCAATAATAAAAGTCATTTAATATTTGATTTAAATATTAAATGATTTAAATAGGGATTTTGGCCACTGTTTTGAATTGTTAAGAATTTTCCATAGCACTATAAATACCCAAACCCATATGGTTTTGGTCCAGTGATTATTTGAGAATTTATAAAAGTGGTTCCAAGATTTTTGGGAAAAGGTTTATTGTCACCATAATTTTTAATATTCATAAAAAGGCATTTTAGGGTTTGTTGGAGTTTCAACTCAAATGGCTTGGACTTTGTTTTCATCCATGATGATCAAGGTCCATGGTTCACTTTGCTTGCCACCATATCAAAGGGGAATTTGAATTTGAACTGAACCATTTGATCAAACAAAAGTTTTGAACAGTAGAGATGAACAGTAACAGTGATTACTGTTCACTGACAGTGAGGGTGTTACAAATCTCCCCCACTACAAGAATTCTCGTCCCGAGAATCTAAGCGGTAGAGGGGAAAAGATCGGGGTATTCCTTACGAAGGCGATCTTCGCGTTCCCAAGTGGCTTCATCTTCAGAATGATTCGACCACTGAACTTTGAGGAACTTGGTTGTCTTGTTGCGGGTCTTGCGTTCAGACTGATCGAGAATGCGGCTTGGATGTTCTTTATAAGTCAAGTCCTGTTGCAATTCAATCATATCATGTTCCACTTCACGAATAGGGTCTTTGAAGCAACGTCGGAGTTGCGACACGTGGAATACATCGTGGACTTGAGAGAGGTTCGGCGGCAATTCCAATCGGTATGCCACTGGTCCACTTCTGGATAGGATACGGAACGGGCCAATGTAGCGAGGAGCTAACTTGCCTTTGATCCCGAAGCGGTGAGTGCCTCGCATCGGGGTGACACGGAGGTACGCGTATTCGCCAGGTTGATAGACCATTTCCTTGTGCTTGCGATCATAGTTGCTCTTCTGACGAGACTGAGCAGCTTTCAAGTGTTCACGGATAACGCGAACCTGATCTTCGGCATGCTGTATGATGTCCGGACCAATGAGAGTTCGTTCTCCAGTTTCGGACCAATTCAGAGGGGTTCGACACTTACGTCCATAGAGAACTTCAAAGGGTGCCATCTTCAGACTAGCTTGATAGCTATTGTTGTACGAGAATTCGGCAAATGGAAGAGATTCCTCCCACTTCTTACCGAAAGAAATGACACACGCTCGAAGCATATCTTCAAGTACTTGGTTGACTCGTTCGACTTGGCCTTGCGACTGGGGGTGGTAAGCGGTGCTGAAATTTAGGTGAGTGCCCATAGCTTCTTGGAAACTATCCCAGAACTTCGAGGTGAAAATGCTGCCACGGTCTGAACTGATCTCCAACGGAATACCGTGGAGGGAAACAATTCTGGAAACATACAAGTCTGCCAACTGACTAGCAGAGATCGTCTCCTTGACAGGCAGAAAGTGGGCAACCTTGGAGAATCGGTCGATGACGACAAAGATGGCATCATGACCTTTCTGTGATCGGGGAAATCCGGTGACGAAGTCCATTTCAATCTTGTCCCATTTCCATTCAGGAATAGAGAGTGGTTGCAGAGTACCAGCAGGTCTTTGATGTTCGGCTTTCACGCGACGACAAACGTCACACTCATCAACATAACGAGCAATGTCTTGTTTCATGTTGGACCACCAGTACCGCTGACGAATGTCTTGGTACATCTTGGTACTACCAGGGTGAATCGACAAAGGTGTATCATGAGCTTCTTTCATGACATCAGAGGCGTAATTCAGGTTGGCCTTGGCTACCGGAACCACTAAATGACCCTTGAAGTACACCGCATTATCATCATTTGCATCAATAGTGAAGAATGAGGGCTCTCCGCTGGCGACACGACGCTTAATCTTCCAAATGTCAGAGTCATAATGTTGTACCGTCTTGATGCGGGTGTCGAGGTCTGGTTGGACCACCAGGGAGTTCACATATCCCTGCGGAACAATTTCGATGTTCAGCTTGCGGAGTTCTGCATACAGACGTGGCTGTTGCACCTGAACTTCAAGTTCACTACAATAGGCTTTGCGGCTTAAGGCATCGGCCACCACATTAGCTTTGCCGGGGGTGTAAGAAATTCCCATGTCGTAGTCGGCTATTGTCTCGAGCCATCTCTGTTGGCGGAGATTCAGGTCTGGTTGCGTAAACAGGTACTTCAGGCTTTGGTGATCGGTGAAGATCTCGCAACGATTACCGACGAGGTAATGTCGCCACAGCTTCAATGCATAAATTACTGCTGCCAATTCGAGATCATGTGTTGGATAGTTTTCTTCGTGAGCACGCAACTGACGAGAGCCATAAGCAATCACTTTGCGCTCTTGCATTAGGACACAGCCTAAGCCTTGACGAGACGCGTCGCAATATATCACGAAGTCCTTCTGAGTATCAGGCGGAGCAAGCACTGGGGGTGAAGTGAGCTTGTCCTTGAGAGCTTGAAAACTTTCTTGACATTTATCAGTCCACTCAAACTTGACGCCTTTGTGAAGCAGATTATTCAGAGGCTTGGCAATCTTGGAGAAGTTCTCGACGAAACGGCGGCAATAGCTGGCGAGGCCGAGGAAACTGCGGACCTGCTTGACAGTCCTGGGCGGAGTCCAGTCAAGAATAGCCTGGATACGTTCGGGGTTGACGGCAACGCCATCCTTGGAAATCACATGACCAAGGTAGGTTACTTCGGGAAGCCAGAACTCACACTTAGAATACTTAGCATAGAGTTTGTGTTCTCGAAGCTTTTCCAGTATAAGGCGAAGATGTTCAGCATGTTCTGCATCGGTCTTGGAGTAAATCAATATATCATCCAGATAAACCACGACAAACTTGTCGAGGTATTCCATGAATATAAAGTTCATCAATCTGGAGAAGGTGGCTGGTGCATTTGTCAATCCAAAGGACATGACAGTGTACTCGTATGACCCATAGCGAGTAATGAATGCAGTCTTCGGGATGTCCTCATCACGGACCCGGATCTGATGGTAACCCAACCTTAAGTCGAGTTTTGAAAACACCGTGGATCCAGCAAGTTGATCATAAAGATCATTGATCCGAGGGAGGGGGTACTTGTTCTGTACCGTGGCTTGGTTGATAGGTCGGTAATCTTGGACCAAACGGTTCGTGCCATCACTCTTCTTGACAAAGAGCGAAGGTGCTCCCCAAGCAGAGGAACTAGGACGGATGAAGCCTTTCTCGAGGGCCGTGTCGATCTCCTTCTTCAATTCAAGGAGGTGGTGAGGTGGCATCTTATACGGGCGCTTGGCAATAGGGACGGTGCCAGGCTTCAAGTCGATGACGAATTCAACTTCTCTAATCGGGGGTATCCCCGGCAGTTCTTCTGGGAATACGTCGGTAAAATCACAAACGATTGGGACTTTCTCAATCCCTTCGAGAGGTGCGACATTCAAGGCATTCAGAGCATATATACGAGCTTCGGCATTCATCGACACAATGGCAGTGTGACTCAAAATCGCGCCAGAAGGATGAAAAAGTTGGATGACCTTGGTGCCACAATAAGCATTCATAGCATATATACGAGCCACAATAAGCATTCATCGACGCAATGCGACATTCAAGGCATTCAGAGCATATATACGAGCTTCGGCATTCATCGACACAATGGCAGTGTGACTCAAAATCGCGCCAGAAGGATGAAAAAGTTGGATGACCTTGGTGCCACAATAAAGTGCGGCATTGTGGGTTTTCAGCCAATCCATGCCAAGGATAAGGTCGATGGTGGAGGTTTTCAGAATGTGCGGAGAAACCATGAACTCTAATCTCTCGATCTCAACAGTGAGGTTGGGTGCAACCATGTCGACACGACACTGGGTACCGGGAGTCCGGACTATTAAGGGGGTATGCATCTTTTCGTGGTAAATGCCATGCTTAGAAGCAAACGCTCCAGACATAAATGAATGCGATGCTCCTGTATCAAATAAAACAGTAGCAGGTAATGAGTTAACGAGGAGTGTACCCATCACAGTAGCGGGCTGTTCCTGAGCTGCTTCAACATCAATGTTGTAAGCATGATCACGAGCATGAGGATTTGACCCAGTACTATAGTTGAGGGTCCCATTGTTGCCCCGGCCATTTCCGCGGCCAGCAGGGTGAACTACCAGCTGATTCTGTCGCTGAGGGCAGTCTCTGGAAATATGGCCTGGCTGACGACACTTGAAACACAGGCCATCTTGCGGACGGAGAGGTGCAGTCTCAGTCTTCGGCTGTCTCGGCGGGGGCGGAGGCAGACGGGGTGCAACATACGACGGCCTTGCTGCCGGGGCAGTTGGACGAAACACACTGTGTGGAAGCCAAACGCGCTGCTTCTTGCTGTGCCCGAAGATGAGCCAGCATCACGGGGGCGCTTGGGAAAACCACCGAACTTAAGCTGAGCGGTCTCCAGAGTGATAGTCTGATTCACCATGGTGGCGAAGTCGGGGAAGACGTGCAAAGCCAGTGCAAGCTGGAGATCTGGGTTGAGTCCATCACGGAACTTCTCTTGCCTACTTGCATCATTGGGTAGGTCACTTGCAGCATAGCGGGAGAGGCGGAGGAATTCCCTCTGGTAAGCCTCGACAGTTTTGTTGCCCTGAACGAGGTTGCGGAACTCGGCCTTCATACGGTTCATAATCGCCTGGGGGACATAACGAGCACGGAAGGCAGTCTTGAAGTCGTTCCAGGTGACGACAGTCCCTTCAGCTAGCGAGCCCTTGTAAGTGTCCCACCACTGAGCAGCGGGACCACGCAGGAAATAGGACGCGAAGGTGACATAATCAGCAACGCTCACATTAGCGAACTCCAGCTGACGAGTGATGTCACGAAGCCAATCATCGGCATCCAGCGGCTGCTCCGGCTGGTGGAAGAGAGGGGGATTGAGACGCATGAAATCCCGCAGAGTAACCACAGGCGGTTGGTTCTGGTGCTGGTTCTGGTTCTGATTCTGGAGCTGATCTATGACTCCTTGCATGAACACCTGGTTCATCTGAAACTGCTGCATCATCGCGGCCATGTAGTCCGGTGGCGGAGGTGGATCGTTGGCACCACGACCACGACCACGACCACCACGACCAGCCATCCTGCTAGAATTTAACAGGGGTATTTCAGCGATGAACAACTTAACGAAATACCGGAAACGAGTAAGAGGCAAAGCGACAACAAAGAGGAGGCGCGGATATATAGGGATAGTCATATAAGACATACACATCCACACATAGAATTAATCAAAATTCGGGCAGCGTAACGTCGTAGAAATTAAGGAAAAAGGACACACTAGGCGGCGCGCAGACCGCGGTAAGGATTACACGACGCGACATAGATTCCACTATGTCAATCACGCCGCAAGAAAACTGTTGGCCACAGGAGTTGATGCCAGAGAATGCGCGGCCTGCCCAGAATGAGAATGGGATCCGCGGTCTGGGATCTGGCGTACGACGCCTGCGACACGACTCAATCAATGGGGGAAGCACCAAAACGCCGGGTGGAATCAAGAGAACGTGATCCTAATGTCAGCTTTTGTAAAACTTACCAGCAAGGATAAGAGAGCAGAATCCCAGAGCATAGGTAAGGAGAAAAGGATCCTAATACCATAGATATCACACATAGTGACATCGATGTGGGCCCGCAAGCCAAACAATAAGTTAGACAAATAGTTTTTCAAAGTCTAGACTCAACTTCGACCAGGTAGTGGTGGGGTGGCTTCCTACAGGCAGTCGGCTCTGATACCAACTTGTGGCGCCCCCAAAATCAATCCATGTACAGTAATCATACACGCAGGGTACACGGCTGAGATTAGGGTGCCACGGTGAGAATATCACAGCACAACACTAAACACAAAAGGATAAACCAATATGTTACAATAAAGGGGGTCACGCGGACCCGAATACATAAGTTATACAAGCCATAATATCTGAGTACAGACATAGTTAGTCAAGTTTTGCCTTAAGAAGGCTAGCACAAATAACATCAGAGATACAGATCGAAAAGGCAAGGCCTCCTGCCTGGGAGCCTCCGAAACTACTCCTGGACCTGGTCAGCGGGGGTCTCAACGTAGTAGTATCCTCCTCCGGGGTACTCCTGCTCCTGGGCTCCAACGTCGACTGCAGCGGCCGATCAGGCAAAACAGTAAAGGAAATAAAGCAGGTGAGTATCTAGTATACCCGCGAGTGTTACGTCCGCTACTAAGCATTATGCATTGTATCAACGGAAAGAAGAGGCTGTATATAGTGGACTGCAAGATAGAAATCAGAATAAGGGTAAGAAGCTAGGCCTATCGAAGACTAGCATCTTCCGACGATGTCTTGCAGCATGAGGAGAGAATCAGCCAACAGTTTATATAAAGCAATAAAGTAACAATGAAGCAGAAGTTGCTGCAACAATGTATAATATAAGTTGTAATGATTAATAATAACAATGCCTCCGAGTTCACCTCCTCGACATCCCTGCGAGGAAGAAAACGCGAAACCATACAGTTTAATAATAATAGTTTCTAGTGGTAAGATCCAGCTTCAGCATAAAGCGTCCTGTTACCGTGGACACGGCTATTCGAATAGATTAAACTCCCTGCAGGGGTGCACTACTGTTCAGCCTGCACGCTCGGATCTCCAGGGTGGCGTGAACCTTGTTAGGGAACGCCCCACCGAGGCTATCCGACACGACGCAGCCCATCCTAGGCTCAACAGAGAGGCCATCCGCCGGACTATATCCTATGCGCCAAGGGGTCTAGGTCCCTCACCCTTGCACGCTCCTGCACGGTGCGAGTCTGGCCGGTGAAGCAAAAACAAATCCAAGCACACCTGCTGCAGCAAAAGACAAGACCACTTCCCGGCGATCAGGCCGCAGTACTGCTGACGTCTGAAGAGCTTTCGGACAAACTACGACGCGGAGGGCCCACACCGTAATCCCACGTGTAGGTAGTGCCTACAGACCAACGGGCCTCTCAAGTCATCCGCCGAACCATTTAGCATTTTAATTAACCTGCGTGACAACCGTTATCGTTGCCTCGACTTAACCGACCCGCGGTCAACGACAGCAGTCAGGACCACCAGTACATCGGTGCCTGCCCTGTCGTCCCACCAAGTCACTGCGGTTACCAACAAGGTGAACCGTCTCCTTACCTTGTCTCGCGTGTGCTCTTGGTAGAGCTCGACTTTCGTGGTTTGGTAACTCTCGCGAGATACGATCAGGGGCCAAGCACGCCGGTAATGTCGGTCGTACCCTCCCTGTCGTTCCCGACGATATACCTCTCGCGGGCACCGTTGGGTCGCCCGACTTTCTTACCTTTAAGGACAACCGTTGTTCAGGAACCTATGGCGGCAAGACAAAGTCAGCCTCGAGTGGAGTACAAGGATTACTCCTTGATAGCTCACACCTGAGGTTGACTAGGCATAACCCAGATAGGGGCCTTTGGCGGTGTCTGCTTTGTACCGTACCTGTGCAGTTGTATATATGGTATCCGTGTTCACTCCCCTGAGTGATCACGGCCCGCTATCTAATCCTAGCTAACAAAGCACAGGGCTCACTGCTGAATAATGCGTAAGTAATAATAGGCAGCATAGGATAAAGGAAAGGTACAACAAGGGGCGACAAAATCAGGCTATGCAATTGAATAGGAGTATAATGTAGCAGCAGCAGTAACAATGCCTAGTGCAAGAAATGTACGGAAAGGTAGGCGATATCTGGGGAAGAGAATGGCTCTGCTTGCCTGCAAGCTCGACGGTAGTAGCAGGGTCGTCGACGAAGTAGTCGTACCCGGCAGCGGTGTAGTCGGCGGTAGCAGCGGGGTCTACCGGAGATTAAGGGGGGGAGGAAAACAGTAAATACACAGCAATGATATACAAACATATGCATGACATGACAGATGAAAAGTTAACGGTGTTCTAACGCAGTGCAATGCACGTTGCGCGGAGCGGGAATTCATCCGGGGATGAAATACCGGCTCCGGGTGATTACCGGACAGGGGTCCGGAGGGGGAAGGATCAAGCCGGAGGTGTCGTGGGTACCGTACAAACATAAGGGGGGTGTATCCGTGTTAGTTGAACCATTCCGGACAACTTTCGTGTTCGGAATAAATTCATCCGGGTACTTTTTATCGGTACCGGAAATTATCGACAAACAGCCTGGAGGGGGGGAATGTCGATGATCGGTGTGTTAGGGGGGTGTGGCAGACATACGGATAGCGTATCCGTACTCGTTATATTTTTCTGATCAACTTTCATGTATAAAGTTTTTCGATCCCAGTTACGGATTATTAGATATTGAATTTATAAGTTTAAATCAATTTTAAAACATTAAAAATCCTTTTCTATTTAATAATTCTTTTATTAATTATTTAATAAATTAATAATTCATTTTAATTAACTGACCAGTGGGTCCCACTGGTCAGTGACACAGTTAATAAATAAATTAGTTAAATCTAATTATTTAGTGGGGGACCCACATGTCATACTCTAATAATAAATCAAATTCATTTTAATTATAAAACTCTGACAAGGGGGGCCCAGGTGTCATACTCAGGGGGGGTTATTTCTAACTAACAGGTAATTAGGGGCTTAATCCGGGGGTGGGGGCCACTGGTCAGTGGGTCATTAACGCTAATGACACCACTGACAGGCGGGACCCGCAGATCAGCCTCACGGGGTGCTTAGGTCGACGCCGGCGAGGTCAAACTCCGGAGAGGTCGTCGACGCGAGCGCTACAGGGGACGGTTGGAGGGTCGGGGCGGTGCGTTCGAACCAGTGAAGTGTCGCGGTTCGGCTGGTGGTGGCGGACTGGCCGGAAGATGGCCGGAGGGACGTCGGCGACGAGCTCTGGCGGCGGTTGGCGTACGGACCCGACGTCGATGGCGAATCCAACCCCGATTGGAAGCGTGCGTGCGTGCGTTTGGTCACGGGGAACGTGTTGAGCGCGTCTACGCGCTCGGACGCGAGCTTCGGTGGTGGTGGCCGCGGCGGCGAGCTAACCAGCGGCGACCGGAGTACGAGCTAGGAGGGGATGGTGCTCTGGGTCACGATTCGCGCCGCAGAGAGGGGCAAAACGGCCGCGTGCTCACCGTGGACGAAGGGGAGGGGTCTCGGGGTCGGAGAGGAGCGTGTGGCGGCGGAATTCGTCGGAGCTTGCCGGCTGCCGTGGCCGAAGACGATGTAGTCGACGTCGTCCTGAGGGCGCCCGGGGTCGATTCCTTCTGCTTGAAGAGGAAGCCGACGGCGGCGAGGTCACTGGACACGGAGGGGAGGGCTGGTGTGGCCGGCGGGCTCGTGCGTTCACGGAGCCGCAACCATGGCGGGCTCGGCCTGAGGTGGAAGATGACGAGGGAGGCGGCGCGGGGGGAAAAGAGGGGGGTGCTAGGGTCTCCAGGGCTTGGCGCCGCGGTGCCCTAGGTTGTAGGCGCCGGAGGAGTGCCTGATGGCCTCCACGGAGGGAGGTCGTCGCCGTGGCCTCGGCCGATGGGCGCCACGCCCGGCTTCTCCCCTGTAGCGAGGAAGATGACCGGGGGGGTGGGCCATTCGGGCCGGATTCGGTGGGTTAAGGAGGGGGTGACCTGGTGGGCTTCGCCCCCAGGCGTAGGTTTAGGGTTTTTTCCATTTTTCCGTTTTTGTTTTTATTCCTTTCTGTTTATTTCTTTTTGTAATAATTTTATTCATCTAGGCAATTTTGTAAAATATGGGATGTATCCCACATTTATTGTCACACTATATATTACTGCCACAAAAAGATTGGGCAATAATAAAAGTCATTTAATATTTGATTTAAATATTAAATGATTTAAATAGGGATTTTGGCCACTGTTTTGAATTGTTAAGAATTTTCCATAGCACTATAAATACCCAAACCCATATGGTTTTGGTCCAGTGATTATTTGAGAATTTATAAAAGTGGTTCCAAGATTTTTGGGAAAAGGTTTATTGTCACCATAATTTTTAATATTCATAAAAAGGCATTTTAGGGTTTGTTTGAGTTTCAACTCAAATGGCTTGGACTTTGTTTTCATCCATGATGATCAAGGTCCATGGTTCACTTTGCTTGCCACCATATCAAAGGGGAATTTGAATTTGAACTGAACCATTTGATCAAACAAAAGTTTTGAACAGTAGAGATGAACAGTAACAGTGATTACTGTTCACTGACAGTGAGGGTGTTACATATTTCATCATAGACAACTGCACACTCACTGACGAGGGGGTGACCCCACGACTCCTGCGTATGAGGCTACCCGGTGCGCATGAAGACATAAGGCCTGCTAGGGAGCCACGACAAAGCCCACGGCTGGCCCGACCAAGCACCGACGTAGGAGTTCGCGACTAATATGGAAGGCACAACCTGGCGTACAAGGCAAGACTAGAACTAGGAAACTATCTTTGTAACCTAGTATGGAGTCCCCGAGACCTAGCCTAGTATATAAAGGCTGGGAGGGGAGACGTCCAAAGGAATCCAACACACATCTACTCATCTAGCCTTGAGAGAACTCGCCTTGGCCTCCATGTAATCGCCCCCTTACGCAATAATATCAAGCAGGAAGTGCTTCTCCTGTTAGCCGACGAGTATCGTCCAACCTGTGCCTTCTCTATGACTAACCGAGGGTCCCTGACCATGGGATTTGCCGGGGTTGATCCCCGTCAATTGGCGCCCTCTGTGGGAACTACACAAGTTGGAATCACGATCTCGGCGGTCCCGGCCTCAGCAGATCAAGACTCAAGAACTAGAACCAGATCTAGCCCGCTCGAGGAATTCAAGTTCACCACAAGCATCTCCATCGTCTCGTCAAGATCATCTAGCCTGAAGCCGAATCAAACCCGGCACCCCGACGACTATCAGATGCATCGCCGATGGAAAAGAAATCGATGACTTAGAAGGCAAATGTGAGGACTCTACTCGGGGATACCACTCGAAGAGTCGCGGCACGTAACAGAAGGCTCGCCCACCCGTCGATGACCCGCCGCCGCCCGGACTCCCACCACACGCCAAGACAGCGACTCCGAAACCCAGACCGGAGAGTACTAAGACCCCGATCGAAGGCCAGATGAGTTCGCCAACTTCATCCGGAGCTAGTCACTCAATGACGGGATAGAACTTGACCCAAGATTCCACAGCCGAGCAGAAGACCCCTCGCAGATCTTCCAAATCTCAAGTAGAAGAAGGCACGCCGGCTCCAGCAAGCTCACAGCTAAAGAGCAACTGGAAGGACCCTGCGCGATCCACTGTTTTGAAGACAGTCGGGGACATCTCAGAGCAAGCTACACCCTAGGAGATTGCCGCCTATTCACCGAACTCTCCAAAAGCCTCAAGGAGGAGAAGCAGCGTGAAGCCAAACGCACTCGAAGAAGCACACAGTCGCCCGCACCAAGTACAGAGAGGCATTACCCCACGTCCCATGGACGAATCTGCATGATCCAAGAAGGAAGATCCTCGAAAGCAAAGAAAGATGCCTACACCTTGCAGGCCGAAGCAGCCGAAGGCCTAAAGATAACTGAAACCTACCAACTGAGCGGCGCTGAGACCAGCATCACCCTCTCACAGAGCGACCATCCGCCCGTAGTCCCAAGGCCTGGACATGCACCCCTGGTCCTCGAAGACCAGATCGGAGGATACGACATGGATAGAGTCTTCATGGACGGAGGCAATAGTCTAAACATAATCTTCGCCAGCACCCTACGCAAGATGTTAAACCCACGATCAGTTTGGAAAAATTCAGGAACCACAATATACAGCGTAGTTCCAAGCGAAGCAGCCACCTCCATTGGAACAATACAGCTTGATGTGATCTTCGGCAGCAAGCGCAACTTCGCAAAGAAAGCGCTCGAGTTCGAAGTGCTCGAGTGGTAGTCGCAGTATCACGCCATACTCGGGCGACCAAAGTTCGCACAGTTCATGGCGGTTCCACACTACGCGTATCTCAAGCTCAAGATGCCAGGACCCGCAGGAATCATCACAATCAAGGGAAGCTTCACCAAATCGGAGCAGTGCGACCGCGACTTCCACAAAGTCTCCAATACATTTGGAGCCCAACAACAACTCAAAGAAATAGCAATGGTGACGAACAAAAGCATATTTCCGCTGGCAAGCCGAAGCGAGACAAAAGAATTTGGCCGCGATTTCAGCATCGACAGCGACACAATCACACACCAAGTCCACCCAACAGACCCAGAGAAGACAGTTCGCTTATATGCCCACCTTCCAGAAGAGCAAGCAACCGCCCTCATAACCTTCCTTCGCGAAGAGTGGAAAATTTTCGCCTGGTGCCCAGCCGACATGCCCGGGATACCACGAGAATTCGCTGAACAGGCGCTCCACATCAAGCCAAACACCAAACCAGTAAAGCAGACACTGCGACGATTCTTAGAACCCAAGCGCAGAGCAATCGGAGAAGAAGTCAACCGACTACTCGACGCACAGTTCATCCGAGAGACGAAGAAAACAGCATGGATAGCAAACCCAGTCCTAGTCCTTAAAAAGGACACCGAGGTACTGAGGATGTGCGTCGACTATGGGCCTATCAACAAGCACTGCCCAAAAGACCACTTCTCCCTGCCAAGAATCGATCAAATAATCGACTCCACAGCAGGATGCAACCCCCTCTCCTTCCTTGACGCATACTCAGGGTACAATCAGATTAGTATGAAAGAAGAAGACGAAGAGCACACCTCGTTCATCACCCCCTACGGAGTATTCGCCTACCAAACAATGCCCTTTGGCCTAAAAACTGCGGGAGCCACATACCAGCGGATGATGCAAGCATGTTTGAGGGACCAGATTGGCAGGAACGTCCAGGTCTATGTAGAAGACATTGTCATCAAAACCTACAGCGCAAACACACTACTCGACGACCTCCGCGAGACATTCGCGGCCCTCAACAAGTACATGATCAAGCTCAACCCCAAAAAATGCGTGTTCAGCGTCCCAGCCGGAAAATTGCTCGGATACATGGACTCTGCCCAAGGAATCGAAGCAAACCCCGAAAAGGTTCAAGAAATCGCCAAGATGCAAAGGCCAACCAACATCAAAGGAGTACAATAGCTCACAGGAAAACTCACAGCATTGAGCCGCTTCATCAGCAGGCTAGGCGAAAGGACCTTACCGTTCTACAAACTGCTGAGAAAAGGAGAAAAATTCGAGTGGACCGAGGAAGCCAGCAATGCATTCGCAGACTTAAAGAAGACCCTCTCGACCCCACCAATCTTGGCGGTGCCTAAAGAAAGGGAAAAGTTCTATCTCTACATAGCAGCACACAGTAGTGTCGTGAGCACAGTGCTTGTCGTCGAGCGCGCAGAAGAAGGAAAAATCTAGAGCACCCAAAGACCAATTTACTACCTCCGCACGCTACTCACGAAGCCACAGCAGCGGTACCCACACTACCAGAAGCTCCTGCTCGCCATCATCATGAACTCCAGGAAAGTATCGCACTACTTCGACGAACACTCCATCACAATTGTGAGCAGTGCACCACTCGCGGACATTCTCAACAATCCCGGAGCGACCGGTCGAGTCGCCGAGTGGAACATGGAGCTCAGCCCGTAGGACCTACAGTTCAAACACCCGACATCAATCAAAGCCCAAGTACTCCCAGACTTCCTGGTCGAGTGGGAAGAAGGCCAAACACCAGGTCCCCTTGACCTATCCAACTCATGGACGATGTATTTCGATGGATCTAAAAGACAAAAAGGAGCCGGAGCAGGCGTCGTCCTAGTCTCCCCCAAAGGAACAAAGCTCAAATACATCATCCAGATCAACTTCAGCGACGCCTCCAACAACGAAGAAGAATACGAGGCACTAATTCATGGCATGCGCATGGCAAAAACTTGCGGTGCCACTCGCCTTTCGATCTATGGCGACTCCAACCTCGTCGTCCAGCAGACGATGAGAGACTGTAACGCAGTCGCAGACAACATGGCAGCTTACCAGAAGCTCTATAACACACTAGAGGGAGGATTCGACGGCTATGAACTCAATTACATCCCCAGAGAAAATAATACAGAAGCCGACGAACTCGCGAACATCGGATCGACTCGAGGACCAATACCACCAGGAGTTTTCCTCGAGAGCATCAACCAGAGATCAATAAAAGGAAAGCCAGCGAAACCCAAGATAGTCACAGAGGAAGACGACACAAATGAGCCAGCACAGGTGGCAGCAATGAACGCAGCTGACGGCACAAACAACCAAGCAATCGAAGTCGAAGAGCCAGCAGCACTCGAAGACCAAGCCTGGGAAAGACCCTTCCTTCGATTCCTAGTCGAAGGCACCCTACCACAAGACGTCGCAAAAGCCCGATGCATCAGTCGAAGATCTAAAGCATTCACAGTAATCAACAGAAAGCTCTACAAGCGCAGCATTTCTCAGGTTCTCCAAAAGTGTATAGACGAAGAAGACGGCAAAGCCCTATTGCTCGAGATTCACGAAGGCACCTATGGACATCACACAAGCAGTCGCGCACTCGTGGCCAAGGCCTTTCGAGCAGGTTTCTAATTGCAGACCGCTATGAGAAATGCATCGTCTGCCAAAACTTCGCCTGCAGGCCGCACGCCCCAGCATCAGAACTCAAAACCATACCGTTATCATGGCCATTTTCCACATGGGGACTAGACATGGTGGGCCCACTCAGGAAATCATCAAAAGGAGGACGAACACACCTACTAGTCGCAGTGGACAAGTTCACCAAATGGATCGAAGCAGTAACAATCACCAGCTCAACAGCCCTCACGACAGTCAACTTCATCAAATCAATCATCTTCAGATTCGGGGTACTACACAACATCATCACAGACAATGGTACAAACTTCACAGCAGTAGATTTCCAAAACTTCTGTCAAGGGCTGGGCATCAAAATCAACTACGCATCAGTCGCACACCCACAGTCCAACGGCCAAGTGGAGAAAGCAAATGGCCTAGCATGCGGGGGAATAAAGAAGCGATTCCTAGAACCACTAGAACAAGCCGTAGGCAACTGGGTAGAAGAGCTCCCTGCAGTACTATGGAGCCTGCGCACCACCCCAAACAGCTCGACCCAACATAGACCTTTCTTCTTGGTATACGGGGCAGAAGCAGTGATGTCGAACGACTTAAAATTCGGAGCCCCCAGAATCTCAGGGTATGAAGAGGAAGAGGCAGAAGAAGCGCTGAAGAACGACAAAGACACAACAGATGAAGCTCGGGACACAGCTATCACAAGATCTAAAGGATACCAGGACAAATTACGCACATATCAAAGCAGTCTCCTGTGGACCAGAACGTTCAGCAAAGGAGACCTTGTGCTATGGCTAATACAGGAAAAAGTGCACAAACTTGCCCCACAATGGAAAGGGCCATTCATCATCTCGGAAGTCATAGGAGGAGGAGCATACAAATTGAAGAATCCGAAGACCAATGAGGACGTGGGAAATCCATGGAACGTAGCGAACCTACGCCTGTTCTACCCATAGTCCTCTAGGCATTATCAAAGACATCGGCAGCAGCACCGATCGTCAACACATGTAAAACTCGAAGGAATAAAATAATGTTGCCAAAAGCATCTTACTCAAAAGCACTCGGGGGCTCGAGCATAAGACTCCCCCCGAGAGACGCTATCTTCGCTCACGCGACCTGTACTCAAAAGCACTCGGGGGCTCGAGCATAAAACTCCCCCCGAGAGACGCTATCTTCGCTCATGCGAACTGTACTTAAAAGAACTCGGGGGCTCGTGCATAAAACTCCCCCCGAGAGACGCTATCTTCTCTCAGGCGACTTTTACTTAAAAGCACTCGGGGGCTCGAGCATAAAACTCCCCCCGAGAGACGCTATCTTCGCTCACGCCACCTTTACTTAAAAAGCACTCGGGGGCTCGAGCATAAAACTCCCCCCGAGAGACGTTATCCTCGCTAAAAAATGCGACCTTATCTACAACTATCGGGAGGCCAGAACGCAAGACTCTCGCCAAAAAAACAACAGCTCCTGCAAAGAATGTCGCATCGAAAAGTGCACGATTCTTTAGTCTTCACCAGATCGCAAGCGATCACCTAAAGACTCGGGGGCTACTCCCATCGAGAGCGCTGGCGTGCACCCGATCCAAACTTGGAAATATTAAAAAACAGCTACAAACCAGTGAGACAAAAATTCATAAAGCCTACGCTTGATTCTGCAAATCAAACGCAGCCTCGGGTGCTACTCCCATCGGGAGCGCTGGAGGGCACCCGAGAAGACAATTTCATTACAAAGGAGTCGAAGACAGTCTCATTACGAAGGAGTAGAAGACAGTTTTATTACAAAGGAGTCAAAGATAGTTTCATTACAAACGATTCGAAGACAATTTCATTACAAAGGAGTCGAAGACAATTTCATTACAAAGGAGTCGAAGACAAGTCATTTCATTAAAAAGAAGTCGAAACGACAGTTTCCTCTACAGAAGGACTCGTGGAACTACAAGATGAGATACATTCAACTTCTACATGTGTGCTCATGCTGAGATAATTGGCACTTTCGTGCCACAACCTGACGGGCATCATCACAAACAAAGTAGCAACCCATCCCGTGAAGAAGAAGGTCGCCATCCTCCAGTTCTACAAGGTGTCTCACCTACTGACGCAGCCGCTTGACGATTGGCTTGACGTCCAGTTCATCCTTAGAACTAGAAGAGAAAACACCATCGGCCGAGGAATCAGCCGAAGAGGAAGACACGGGAGAAGCGGGCGAACCACCACTCGAGCCATCGGAATCGCCGATGCTTCTTTCTTCCCAGTATGTATCCAGACGGTTTCCACCATCATCAAATGCACGGATAATAACAGTATCTTCGCCGTCAAAACAACAACAAAGCCTAAAGAAAATGCCCTCCAGCCAGACCGAAGGAAAAGCAAGGATGAATTATCAACTTCCAGCTCCACCCAAGAAGAAGAACGAGCGCATCCGTGAAGACGCAGCCAAAAGTCCCTCAAGTTACGCTCAGAAGCAATGGAGGCAAATGAGAATAGAAGAGGAATCCGGCAGCATTCCGGCTAAGAACACGCAAAAGAAAATCATAGCACCAAAAACCCTCTTCCGTGGAGGAAGAAGAAGAAGGCATCGACATGGTACTATGGCGTCCACCGCGTGAAGAACGAGGTGTGCGGCCACCACGACCAAGGCGGCCACGACCTCGCCCAGCCACACCATCACCACGCTTGGGCGCCATATGAGGAAGAAGTAGAAGAAAAGATGCGAAGAGTGAATGCCCAGAACAGGCAAACCAAAGGGGGTATTTATAATACAACCCAAGGGCAATCCAGGAAAAAACAAAGAAGCCCAGGCGGCACCATCATTAAATCAAAGACCAAGCGCGCCGAGCGTTACGATTTCCAAAACAAGATGCTTTCACACAGTCAGCATTATTAAAAGAGGCGTCAAATCTCACCCGTTTCCCATACAAGCCTTGGATATCCAACAGGCACCAGGCAGCACGACGCCCAAGTCATCATCGTGACTGGCCAGAAGACGAGACGGTTCGAAGGCTAAAACGTCATCTTCGGTCATCAAAAGTCAGTCCAATGCTTATCAAAGCATCATATCAAGAAAGGAAGGATCAGGATACAAGGGAAAGGAAAACGACAACGAAAGCTACTTATCTCTTGTGGCAAATTTTCTGGTTCCAAAAAAATATTACTCCCATCGGGAGTACCTTTATTCGAGTTCGGGTGCTCCCTCACCCCGAAAACAGTAAAGCATTCGAGTGATTACTCGCAAAAAGGACTTAGCAATTCAACAACATGACTTACTCGCGCACTCGACGACTTTCTGAGTGGGTGCTTTCTTATTTTTCCTCGCCTGAGTTCACTACAAATTCCACGGGTGAAGGCTAAAACAACTCACTTGATTGTTTATTCCAAGTGGGTGCATCGCTAACCAGGCTCCATGCCTCTACAAAAGCAATTATGCCTGGGCTACGACACACTTTACCCAGATGCCACGCAAGCTTAGCGTGTAGGTAAGACCCAGCTGCGCAGAACGGCTGGGCCGGGACTTGCCGCAGAGTGATTTCACTCCCGACCTTTTCCATGTGCTCGCATGATAGAAAGAGCCGAGCGGAGCGATCAGGCTATGTGCTTAGAATGGCAGCAATTGATCCTATAAGACCTGCATCGGCATGACTTTGCTTGACACCGGTCGTTCCAAGTTCATGTCGAGGGACGTGAGCTTGATTGGGCTACTGCGGTATTTGCCACTAGCGCAATTCACCAAGGCTCGACCAGTCGACTCATTGGGCCCTTTCAGCTTAGCAAGCCCTTGTCGGGACACGGGGTTAGCGTATGTAATTCCAGTCACGATACAATCACATGGAAAGCCGAGAGCCGTACCCACTTATCTAAGCAGACAAGGCCAAGCACAGAACACTCTCGGTAAGCATCAAACGTGAGGGGCATCCCATTCAGGCCGGATGATCAACTTAGAGGGGTCCTCAACGTCCGCTCACAAGTCTAAATTCTTATGGGTGGTGAATCCCATATTCATAGACAAGTCGCCTCAACCATGTTGTCTATTGGATCCTAACTCTTACATAGACTTACTCCAGCCCGATCACTTAGTCGGGGTCTAGGGCGGGCTCGATCATACAACAAATTGTGCACGTGACAGAGTCACGAGCAATCGCATCGCGATGCCCCAAGCTGCACACATCTAAGGGCCACTTGGTGTATAAAAGACCGCCAGCCAGATCACAACTAAAGTCTCGAAAACCCATACTAAGACATGCATGTTATAAACATACACGCAGCACACATGCCTAGTATGAACAGCAGGTATCATCACATAACTCTACAAAGTATATCTTTATTGACTTATACATAGATCATACAAAGATCACATGTCTGTGATCAACATTACATCATACAACGGAAGAAAATTAGGTCTGAGTACAGACAAGTTTAACAAATGGCTTAGAGAAGCCTTGTAAACATACATGCCCTTCCACGAGGGACCAGACTGCTGTCTGGGACTATGCTAACTTAGTCAACGTCGAGCTTCACGAAGGTGACTCCATCGGGGTCCGGGTTCTCATCTAAAACATAGAATAAGCAAACGTGAGAACAAAGTTGTACTCAGCAAGACTTACATCAGATCTATACTACTCATGCTCAAGTATCAAGGTAAAGGAGGTGGGGTTTCATCATGCAGAAGTGTCAGCTTTGATTTGGCTAGTCCTGAACTACGAATACTAGACTTGAGGTAAGAAGCGTATACGAGTCCACTATCCAAGTCTCCAACCAATACACCACTATGGTTACTTCCTCAACTTCCCCACGAGGAACACACCATAGCACTCACGCTTATCTTGCGAATTTGAGAAGTATCCATTCAAGTTGTCTAATAATCAGGTACAGGTTCCAAGTAGTCCTTAACCGCGCACGCGGCTATTCGAATAGTTTTGTTAACCTTGCAAGGGTGTAAGCTACACACACATGACCATCGGTTACCGCCAGGTCTCGCCACCGTTCAAGAGGTGACAGCGAGGATGTTCACCACGACACTTCGCTCACAACCGATCTATTCGAGGAGTCGACTATCTGAGTTTGCCTCCGCTCGAGAGCCCGGCCGGATCAACGAAATGGACTCAAACAATGTAAGTGACCGAGACGCCACCTCTGGCAGATGGTTTTCCTGCCTCACAGGTGCACCCACATATCTATATGATGCAACCATTTCCTTTGTTCTTTTTCTATGCACGTGTCTAATGGAAAGCCCGAACTAATGTGACTCCTGGACGTCGACACGGATCAAGGTACTAGGCCGAGAGGGGTTAGTGAGCCCAATGTGTGGTTGTACTCTTTGTCTTGGATTACCATACAAGAACTCGGTGCTTAAGGCGGTGTTCAACGAGACAACCCACTGTGTACTCCTGCACAACCTCTCATCGATCACCTTGTATTAGGGTGGATTCACCGACACAGTTTCACTTTCATCAACACCATGTTCACCATCATCCCGACTCACATCAAAAGCAACCTCATTGTACCACTAAGCATGCAATAAGCTGTAACAGTTGCAGGGGCCTCATGATATCAATCAACTCCTATGTTAGCTAGGATTGTGGTTTGCTTACTACTGTGACAAGATGATAGGTCATGCATCGGATATGGGTTCAACTATGCGGTAGAATCGATACAAAGTGATCTCCTAAACATGCATAAGCGAGACTGAGAGGGAATTGGGATTTTATAGACATGATCAAGGGGGTTTGCTTGCCTTGCTAACGATACACGGGTCTTAACGGTGGTCTTCTCCTTCGGGGGTGATCACCGTCTCGGAAAAGCTGGTACCGGAAACAATCATCAACAAGGGGGGACAACTTCGTAAGTAAAATGCACAAGCACATGATATTGTTGTGACATGATGTATAGGGTACTGATTTGTGGCAAATTCAATTTCATTGAAGTATATTGCATTTGGAATGCAAATTCAAACTCCAAATTCAAATTCAAATTAAGCCATATGCACATTTGCTACTGTTTCCCCATTTTAAAATGGTCAAACATAAAAACAAATTGCACATTCTTAATCCTTGTATTTTTCTGATAAGTTTTCATATATTATTTGTCCAATTTGGAGTTAATATGAATTTTCTATGAATTTTTGAAGTTTAAATGAATTTCTGGATTTTCTGTAATTCTTTAATTCATTTCTAATTTTCTGGAATTTGATTTATTGCATCACTGTGACGCAGGGGTGACGTCAGGGGGGGGGCTGACCTGTGGGCCACCACTGTAAGGGTCACAGGGGGTTAACCCCTGTTAGTTTAATTAACAGAGGGGGTTAGTTAGCAGCTAGGGCCCACTGGTCAGTGGGTGTAGGGTTAGCTTAGGGGGTGATTAAGTTAGCTCTAATGGCTGGCTCGCCGGAAGCCACCGGAACCACACCGGAGTTGGGGTTTTGTGCACGGGGTGGGGTTTGGAGGGGATGGGCGCGTAGCCCGTAGGCTTGCGCATCCAACGGTGCCATTGGGGGGTCTTGGGGAAGCTCCGGAGCTCGGCTTGGTCAAAGGGCGCGGCGGCCAGAGCAACAGAAGGCGGCGATGGCAGCAGAAGGCACGGGGAGGAGCAGGGAGTAGGGAAAAACGCAGCGTGGCTCACCCTGAGGACGTTGGAGGAGTCTCATAGGAATCTCATTTCTCCTACTAATGTTACCAACTCTCTAACACTTATCATAAGATAAAACATAATTTCTGACATCTTTAAAGAGAGTTGGCCAATAAAAACCTGATTGGAGAACCTTGTGTGTGGTCCTCTCACCGGCATGATGTCCTCAATAAGGACTATCATGGCATTCACTCAAGATATCCTTCTTCTCATGCTCTGGTCTGTATCTTCTCATGATTCCATCCACACATTCTCTAAAAAGATGTGGGTCATCCCAAAAGTAATACCTCAAGTTGTGGAAGAATTTCCTCCTTTGCTGAAATTTTAAACCTGGAGGGAAAAACTTGGCAACAATAAAGTTAGCATAATCTACAAACCATGGATCAGAAGTGGATTGTATCCTCAAAATAACTAATTGTTCATCAGGAAAGCTATAACTGTCTGGAGTATGATCATGTGGTATGTTCTCCATCTGGAGAGGTTGTCTGTTACAGGATTGTCTGCTCCTTGATACTAGAAAGGTAGTGCTTGATGCCCCACAGGCGTAAGGGATCGAGATAGTCTTCGCGGGTAAGTTAACCCAATTTATTGATTTGACACACGGGGAGCCAAAGAGTATTTATAAGCTTTGATGGTTGAGTTGTCAATTCAACCGCACCTGAAATATACTTGCTTGCAACGATAGATAAGTAGTAACGGTAATATGATAGTGATGGTAGCAACAACAAAAGTAACAACAAAAGTAACAACAAAAGTAACAACAAAAGTAATAACTAATGACCAGCAGGATTGAAAACACTGTAGGCTAGGGAGATGGATGGTCAGGCGCTGCATGGATGAGAGTGAACATATAATAGATTCTAGCACGGGGCAAGGCACACAGAAAAGCAATGATCATCTAGGCAAATATCAAACATTAGGCATGTATCCCATAGGTAGTTGTGCGTGCTTGCAATAAGAACTTGCACAACATCTTTTGTCCTACCATCCCGCTACGAACGGGGCCAAAAGAAACTTATGGAGATTAAGGTGCTCCTGTCAAAGAGCACCAGAACAAAGCAATAAACTCAATGGATACATGGAATCCTCAAATTATGGACCATCCCCTTTGGTGTCTCAAGCTGTCACCTTTGGGATCGCCGGTTCTGGACCATAATAGGTGCATACAACTCATAGATAGGATCTAGAACACAAATATATTCATGAAAACACATAGGGTTCAGATATGAAAACATGGCACTCGGGCCCAAAGTGACAAGCATTAAGAACAACAAGTTGTAGCAAAGAAGATAAACACCAATCTAGATGATATGCAACATGCCCCCAAAAATCTGACGAACTATTACATGATCAAACTCATCCAATCCCTACCATCCCCTTTGCCTACAGCAGGGAATTACTCACACATGTGAAGAGAAGTCATGGAGGATGGATGGAGTGGCGATGGTGATGACGATGTCGACGATCTCCCCTCTCCGGAGGCCAAATCAGCCTCCAGATTAGCCCTCCCAAAGAAGAACATAGGGTGGCGGCAGCTCCGCGACGAAAACTGGGAAACCGACTTATGTCCTGAGGTTTTCTCGTCACGGGGATAAATAGGAGCATCGGTAGGGTACCAGAGGAGGGGGGAGTAGCCCAGGCGGCCTGAGGGCGCGGCCCCACCCTTGGCCGCGCCAGGGGGGCGCCTGGGGCCCCCAGGGCTCCCCTCTGGTCCCACTTCTGGCTCCTGGCTCCTTCGGGTGCGTGGATTTTCTGGTATTTTTCTGGGAATTTTCTGGGACATCTAAAAATCCATTTTCCTGCGCACAAATAAACCATACAGGAAGCTCTGCTGAAAACAGCGTTAGTTTGGGTTAGTTTCGTCCAAATCATGCAAGAATGAGGGCAAAACAATAGCAAAAGTGTTTTAAAAAGTAGATACGTTTGAGACGTATCAACTCCCCCAAGCTTAGCATATTGCTTGTCCTCAAGCAATTCAGTTCAACGAACTGGACGCGGCAAAGAAAACTTTGACAAACTCTTTTGCTTCATTAGATGTATATAAGCATGTACTACGAAAAGAGTTTAGCAAGTATTGAAACAATGCTACAAGCACAATGCACGAAGCAATTCTTCTTTCATGTGATCGTTCACAAACAACTAAAAGTAAATAATAAGCTACTGAAAATCAAGACAGGATCACAATGCACATAGCTTGAACATACTTGAGTGGCATTTCGCTAGCCTCCATGAGTGAAGCAAAACATAAATGCAGAAACTCCTCCGGAGTTTTAAAGGTGACTAGAACTCAGTATTTCAGACTAGAAATAACACAAGCATGTAGAAGACAATGTAATACTTTGGGACAATGCATGTTACACTAAGAATGAAAATTATGCTCTCATAGTTGGTGCTTTGAAGAAAGAAGGGGAGACTCTCGAACCGTGGCTTTTGATGGCAAGGTTGAAAACCCATGAAAGGAAGCAAAGACTAAACAAGTGCCAGAGCTCTTGGTTTTGAAAACAGAGATAAAACATTTTTGACAAGTGTAACCTTCCAGTCAACGGTGGACGGTAAAGGTCTCTCAATATCTCCCATGCCAACCATATATAATGCCTTTTGCTTACACATAATCCCTTATGCATAAATCTTCGATGGTGTACGGAACCTTTTTATTTTGCCTCAAGGATGGAAGGAGGGTATCGTTCCACCTATCATAAGCAGAATTTGGTCCAGCTCGCTCCATCATCAAGTATGGGGGAGGTGTAACTCTCATATATTTTTTCTTTTTCTGCTTTGACTAGTTAAAACTTCCGTCAAAATATTTTTGGCATGAAAGATGCTGATTTCCCCTCACCGCACCATGAGCTTGTACGGTTACAAAAGGGAAACTTTTGAATAAATTTCGAGATGGCACAAGAAAGTCTAAGTTAGGAGTGGCCGGTAAATACCACATATAGGTAGGTATGGTGGACTCAAATGGAACAACTGGGTTTGAAAAGGAGTTTGGAAGCACAAGCAGAATTCCGCTTAGTGCGAGCGAAGGCTAGCAAAAGACTGGGAAGCGACCAACTAGAGAGCAATAACTGTCATAATCATGCAGAGCGACAAAGCAACATTCAATCGGGCATGAAAGTGATATAACTATTCTGAAACAAAAAGATCATCAAGGCAAAATAGACTTTTTAGTCGTAAGCATGTGTGTGTGCCAAGTCAATCCAAAAATTCTCCGAAGGGAAATACCACTCCAGTATGCCAAACCATGAACAATGCAATGCATGTAAATCATTTCAACAACACATTATGCACTCTAGCTATTTGAGACTAGCCACAAGGAAAGCATGAACACTGGGAAAGCATTGTAAACATCGCACTCTGTCGCTACAAGCTGGTCTCTAGATCATAAGTACAGGCATATGTACAAAAGTAGAAACAAGAAGAGTTCATACCGGTTTTCCTTGTTGCTTCCCTTTCGTCGATCTTCGTCATTACTGCCTGGTCACTTGCACGATCGAACGTAGGGAATATAATCGAATGGCATCACGGACTCGAGCTGATCTCTGAAAACAAAGCAAACTAAAGAGAGAAAGGAAATCTTTTTGGGTTTTTCAAAGGTTTAAAAGAAAACAAAAGAAAAGAGGAAATCTTTTTGTTGTTTTTGCAAAGTAAGAAAGAAAGAAAAAGGGGCAAAAGCTTCAAAAAGATCAACGCGAATAAAATGGATAATACAATGGAAAAGTGATAAGGGCACGTACTCCCCCAAGCTTAGGCTTTTGGCCTAAGTTGGTAGCAGCTAATGTTCCCAGGAGCCTCCTGCTCCAGGGTAGTACGGGTGAGTCCAAGGATCGTATGAGGCTTCCGGTGCGTACACCGAAGTCCTCGGGTCCTCCCACGAAGAAGGATCCGCGCTCCAAGCAGAGGAAGACCCTTCACCAAACTGGGTGACGGTCTCTCCCTGGGAAGGTGGGAACTCACCATGCTCCTCCTCGTCGGGCACAACCCCCTCCATGGGGTTATGAAACTGATGCTGGACCACGAACTCATAGAACTGGATAACATCAAAGGACCATCCGTTTCTGCGAGAAAAATCAAACAAAAGAGGTGCAGGTAGACGGATCTTGCGTTCCGTGGTGGCTCCGAAACGCAAGATATAATCAAGGTTACCAAACTCGGAAGTCATGGTAACAAACTTATGTCTTTTCATAGCAGCAAGATCAAAACTTAAATAAGTGAAAGGCTTATCATCGGGGTGTGGGGTGCCGTTAAGAGACTCTAGGATAAGTGTAGCGTAAACGCCACCAAATAAATCTCCTTTGTTACCGTTCATAGCAAGGCGTCGAGAAATTAAGGCACCCACATTATAATCAAACCTCCCTGAAAGGGCGGTTGCCAGGATAGCAATATCTGGTGCAGATATGTTGCTCGTGTTGTCACGAGCTAACACCCCTCTAGCAATATAATACGCAAAATACCTGAGGTGTGGAAATAAGATGCTGGAGATCTTTGACCGATGAATATCCCTCGTATCCATGCTACAGAGCGAGTTGAAGATGTTTCTCAGCTCGGAGGGCTGAGAGCTCATTTCGCTGTTTGTCCTACATTCAGCACACCTATTATTTCACAAAACCTTTCCAAAGGCATGGTCAAAAGATCAGTATACATTTTAAACTCAACAGAACCAGCATCAAGGTTATATCTAAAACTATTGATAAAATAGGAGGTGAGTTTTTTATACTGGGCAACACGGCACATAGCGAGCCGCGTCAGACCTGCATTAGCACAAAGATTATAAAACTCCTCCCTAATTCCTGCAGCTTCAAGGAATGCATCACACGGGAAAGTCATTACACGTGCTTGATTTGTGTCCTCCAACAACTCCAAGGGCACATGATCTTCGTTGTAGCTCACCCTAGCAGTCGAGGGTGAAGCTGCAGCTCTTGTAACTCGATCGGAGCGCTCGGGCCTTTTCTTCCCAAGCCACCCCTTTGCTCTTCCTAGCAAACTCATTTCTGAAATTTTTGACAAATTACAAAAACAAGGATTTAAACAAAGTGAGTTAAGGCAAACTACTCAACTCACTTACCTAAGGCATAAACTTGCATCAAAACTTGGAAAATAAAATTGTACACATGCATGCAAGCTCACAAAAAACAGCACCAAGAGCTACTAAATACTCACGAATGAAGCCACCAATCAAAAATCTAATTGAAGGGGTGAGGGAGTTACATACCAGGGAGTATTTTCTCAAAATTTCAGCTTGAAAGGTGGGCTATAGAGAGAGATCGAAAATTGCCTCCAAGAACAGCAAGAACGCAAGAACTGGAGAAGAACTCGTTTTTTTGGAGAGAGAGGAAGGAGGAGGTAGAAGACATACCTGGCTGGCTGCCCTGTGGGCCCCAGGCGCCCTGTGGGCGCGGCCAGGGGGCAGGTCGCGCCAGCTGGCCGCCTGGGCCACTGGTGGCCCCCCCTGGTCAGCCCTAGGTGCCTCTGGGTCACACCTGACATGGAAATTTTTATTAAATTTTTTCTGGAATTTTTCTGAAAATTTCACAGTTGAAAATTTCTCGGAGTTCAAAAAGCTGCAAAACTTTCTGAAAACTTAAAGCGGTGATTAGTATTGTGAAGCTTCAAAAATATAAAAACTTGGTACAACAAAGAGAATGAAAGCTAAAGCAAATGAAAACATAACAAGCTTAACTTTTTACCTATATAAAACAAGCTCACTAGCAAGGTTGATCAAGTCTTACCAACAAACCGGCGATATATAGAACAAAAAGTCTCCCCTCTTATGAAGTGATCATTGCACCCTTACTTTAATGGACATTGTCCATACCATAATGCTTTTGTATTTGTGGTGCACATGTAGTGTATAGTCCCATTCTCCAATCTTCACGGTCTCGATATTCTCTATAGAGTTAAGGCCATGCCTTTTATCGATCTTCTTTGGAAAATACACCGTGTGTTCTTTATCATCAACGTTGAAAGTGACCTTTCCTTTATTTCAATCAATGGTAGCACCTACGGTGTTAAGAAAAGGTCTACCAAGAATAATGGACATGCTCCCATCCTCGGGCATGTCAAGCACAACAAAATCTGTAAGGATCAAACAATTAGCAACTTCAACAGGTACATCCTCACAAATACCTATTGGGACAACTGTTGAGTTGTCAGCCATCTGAAGGGAGATATCTGTAGGGATTAGTTTCTCTAAACAAAGCCTTTTGTAAAGAGAGAAAGGCATAACACTCACTCCTGCACCAAGATCACATAAAGCAGTTCTGACATAATTATTCTTTATGGAGCAAGGAATGGTGGGTATACCTGGATCACCGAGCTTCTTGAGAATCTTGCCACTGAAAGAGTAGTTAGCAAGCATAGTAGATATTGCCTCATTAGGAACTTTTCTTTTATTAGTAACAATATCTTTCATATGTTTCGAATAAGGAGGTAACTTAATAGCATCAGTCAAAGGAATTTGAAGAAAAAGAGGTTTCATCCATTCACAAAATTTATTATAATGCTCTTCTTCTTTGGATTTGAGGGACTTACCTGGAAAGGGCATAGGTTTCTGTATCCATGGTTCTCTTTACTTCCCATGTCTCCTTGCGATGAAGTCTTCTTTAGAGTACCTCTTGCGTTTATCGGGTGCTTCTTCTTCTCTTCCCTTGGCTGGATCATCCTTCTCGGCGTCTTTTTCTTCAGGCTCGGCATCGTCTTCGGTTTCAGCATCGGAAGTAGATATGCTGTTAGGATCAGCAGCTAGCTTTTCACTTGTAATTGGTTCATCAGGATTGTCAGCCTCCTTGTGTTTCTTCTTCTTCTTTTTCTTATTTGGAGAGCTAATAACCTCGTCTTCTTCTTGCACTTGAGAATCTTGCTCGATCCTCTTCGGGTGCCATTCAGGATAGAGCGGGTCCCGGGTGTCATCACAATCTGAACATAATATCATAATCTATCAGATCCTAGAAAACAAAGCATAGGAATAGCAGGAAAATTACATAGATTCCTTGATCATGTAAGGCAGCTCACAAGGGCTAAGAATTGAATCACAAGATTGGAGAGAAGACATCACATAGCTACTGTTCATGGACCCATGGTCCAAGGAGGACTACTCAAGGCACATCCGGGAAGCGTCCATGGTGGTGGAGAAGCTCCCGGAGGTCAACCCCCCTCCGGCAGGGTGCCGGGAAGAGGTCTTCCGGTGCTCCCGATCTTGGAAGCGCGGCGGCAGCGGAACAAAGAGGAAATTCGTGATGCGGGGGTCTCTGCGAGGGTTTTTGGAGCGAGGGGTAAAAATAGGCCGAAGGGGGAGACCAGGGGGTGGCCCCACCTCCTAGACGCCCTCGTGGCACGTCCTGGGAGGGCCCCGCACCACCTGGCCGCCTGAGAGGGGGGTGGACCCCCTCCGGCTCTTCTTCGGTGATTCTGGAAGCTTCCTGTGCGCTGATTTTTTATCTAATTTTTCTAGAATTTTTGGAGCTCTGTAAATATGGGTAAAAACCTGCAACTTACACACATCAGCAGACAGAAACTGGCACTGGGTGCACTGAGTTAGTAGATTAGTCCAAATTTGTGTCAAAAGATATAAAAGTGTAGCAAAACACATAGAAATGTCACCTAAAAGACCATGGAACAAACATAAATTATAGATACGTTTGGGACGTATCAACATCCCCAAGCTTAATTCCTGCTCGTCCTCGAGTAGGTAAATGATAACACAGATAATTTTTGTGGTGACATGCTAACACACATATAAGAACTTCAAACTAAATCAAGTAAGATGTGCAATTCAAGTCAAGACAATGAAAAGCAAGAGTATTAACATAAAGGTGCAAGAGCTATCACTGTCCGAGACTCGAATGTCTCCAAATATTGTTTGCGTGCAAGAAGTGGGAGATGGGTTTAGAGCATAAAACACTCTATAGTTTAATTGAGAACTCCATCTACTAAAGTTTCACACTTGGTCTCCTTCGGAATCTTATTTTGACTTGTTCCCAGACCACTAGTCAGGAACAAGTCAAACTGATCCGCTCCCTTTCGACTTTGAGCACTCATGCAATGGATGAGCGCGAGAAAGATATGTTGGCACTTAGGATGGAAAAGGGAAAAATGATGGGGAAGGAAGAAAAAATGGTGTGAAAGGCTCACATCAATGAGGAAAATCATAGGCGAGAGAAAGCGAAATGATAGATATGATGTGAGGAGTAGGGATTGCCATGTAACAAACGCACATATGAGGTAAGGTAAGCTCTCCAACGGAAATAGTGGGGGTGCATCCAACTTGCTTCCTCAGGAATACCTAGGGCTGATTTGAGGAGGCTCATCCTTGGAATATACAAGCCAAGTTCTATAGTGTAAGGGTCCCCACATAGTTATGCATGAATGATAATCTCTATTGAGTACAAATATGACAATGGAGTACGAGTGTGGATCTTTCAAAAGGAATAGTAGTGTTGCCCATTTCTCTCTTTTATTTCTTTTTCTTTTTTCTATTTTTTGTATTTTTGTGGCCTCATTGGCTCTTTCTATTTATCTCTCATTTGTCCTCTTTGGGATATTTTAATTTGTCCTCTTTGGGATCTTTTCCTCACTTAAGGGAAACACTCTATATTTTACAAGAATATAAAGAAGATATTCACACTTTACAAGAAGTACTCAACATAAAGAAAGATGAAAACTATCATGATGAATGCAAATGTATGACTCTGTCAGTGTGGCATGATATGCAATGATACTAGCGCATCATGTGGCAATAATAAGGGCAAAGACCAACTAGCATGCGGCTCCTCGATCAAGCAAAAGCATGTATGCCATGAAGATCAAGTCATGAGATGGTGGATGTTGCATGGCAATGTATCTCAGAAAGGCTATGGAAATGCTGTTATAGGTAGGTATGGTGGCTGTTTTGAGGAAGATATAAGGAGGTTTATTATGATAGAGCGTATCGTGCCAGGGGTTTGGACGCACCGGCGTAGTATGCACCAACTCTCAAGATCAGAAAGGGCAATGAATGGTACGGAAGAGGCTAGAAAAATATGGAAGGTGGAAGTGCCAACAGTCGAATACTCGCATTAGTCCGAACAACTCATGCACTTATTATCGGTAACTCTCTATCTAATCAGGAGGTTCAAAAAGAGACAAGTACACCGAGGAGGAGTGTATGGGGGTTTGGTTATCCTTGCACATCCTCGACCCATGGTACGTTGATGGAACATTGTTGGCTACCCCAAGTGGAAGGTTCAGATGTATCTAGCAATAAATTTCCCTCGATGAAGATACCCAGGTTATCGAACCAGTAGGACTCCAAATGCTGCAAGTAGGTGTCAATGGCGCCAGAAATTAAGTTGATATGGACCTTCACACTCAACAGATTACTTTGGATCCCCTTTGGCCTATATTACATCTTCGTCTAGGAAACCCTCGGGGAGAACCCCACATCGCAAATTACATCTCTGTTCAACCGCCGACGCGCTTCCAAGATAGGGAGAACCAGAAGACCTCTTCCCGGCACCCAGCAAGAGGGAGGATTGATCTCCGGGAGCTTATCCACCACCATTGGCGCTTCCAAGATGTTCCATGAGTAGCCCCCCCTTGGACCATGGGTCCACGACCAGTAGCTATGTGATGTCTTCTCTCCAATCTTGTTCTGCAATGTTTAGTCCTTGTGAGCTGCCTTACATGATCAAGGCACCTATGTCATTTTCCTGATGTTGCCATGCTGTGTTCGCTGGGATCCGATGGATTATGAGATTATGTTCAGATCGTGATGAGTTATATATTTGCTTTACCTTTTATATTTTGTTTTTGAGTAATTCTTGCATGTTCTTCGTTTCTTTTTATTTCTTTGGCAAAGTAGTAGATAGTAACTCCAAGAGGGAGTGTTATGCATGATTGTGGGTTCATGCTGATGTCTAGCTTGAGTGACAGAAACATGAGACTAGGGGATGTGATGTTGCCACCAGGGAGAAAATGCTTTCTTTTGAGAAAGGGAGGCCATGCTCGTATCTATGCTTTTCATCGTTGGTATGGTCTACTCGTACCCCACCCCACAAGGTACATCTTCAAAGTGGCGAATGGGTGCATAACGCGTGGGAATCTGCTGAACCGTTCGGGCCAAATCCTGAAGAAAGCTCAAAAGCGTTGTTTGATGAGCCTGCGTAGTATTAGGTAGTCACGGTTCTTGTAACCGCGGTTGCAAGGAACGTTTACCTTAGCATAGATTATTAATTCAATTTTCTATTGCTATGAGTTTACACTTTGGGTGAGGCTCGCAACTTAATACCATCGAGATGTTTTAGATAGATATCTCAAGGTGGATGATTAGTGAGTAGATGCTGATGGATTTCGGTCTACTTGTACTGACCATACTTTTGAGCCTCTTACTTTCAAGTAGCATAATTAGCGGTGCGTTTATAATTATGTCAATTGCCCAGCTGTAATTTGTTCACCCATCTGAGCTGTTTATCGTCTTTTGGGAGAAAGACATCACTAGTGAACATCATGGGACCCCGGTCCATATTTCCACCACTGTTACACTTGCACTTTATTTAATGCTTTTTACTTTCCATTGCAATTATCGCTTTCACTATCCTCTTGTGTTTGATCCTTTGTAAACAACAAGGCCGGAGAGATTCACAACCTCTCTGTATTTGTTGGGAGCAAAGTTATTTGATTTAGTGTGCAGGTCTAGGTTAAGAAAGTGATATCGAGTAAACGACGCGTCACTTAATTCACCACCTACTTGTTGATCCTTGGAGTCCTCCTGGATTCTGTAAACCTTACAGTCCTCGTGTAAGGGAAATTAGCTGCTATCTACATCTCTAACTTCCACTTGGGGTAACCAATGAGGAGCACTACTTCAGTGCCATCAAGCTAATTTCTGGCGCCGTTGCCGGGGACTCCACTCTTCAAGATAGGGGATTTTCACGCTATATTGTATCTTTGCTTTTTAGTCTTTCTAGATTACCTTATCGTTTTTATCTTAGTGTCCTTTATAAAAAATCACAAAAAAATTGTTTACCTTCTTCTTGCTTGCTGCTACCATTATGGGTTCCAGTAGTATTGAATTTTGCCCTAGGCATGGAACCCCTAGTGGGGACTACTTTGATCCTTTCGAATTGTGCAATTATGTTTGTCATGACAGTTACTATGTTTGCAGACCCATTAGTAGTCCTTTCCTCAATTATGATTTGAGAAACCAATTTTCTGAGAAAGGACAGGATGCTATTTATCACCTAGAAAATTATGAAAGGGTGTGTGGTGAACAAAAACCTTTTGGGATGGATAGTGACCAATTTAATTTAGAATTCTTTGTTTTTTCCCTTCGGGGAAAACCAAAGAAGTGGTTCCACTCCCTACCTTCTTGTAAGGACACTTGGGACAATTGCAAAAAATCCTTCTTGGTAGAGTTTTTCTTTAATAATCTTGATTTTGATAATTGTAGTCTCTCAGAAGTTATCACCTTTTTTCAAAGAATGGATAAATACCCCCACACTAACACACTTACCATTGCCTTTACCGAGCATATTACCAATGCTCTTATCACCTTTTTTCAAAGAATGGATAAATACCCCCACACTAACACACTTACCATTGCCTTTACCGAGCATATTACCAATGCTCTTATCAAAGATAGGGAGGAGAAGCTCAAGCTTGAGACTTCCATCCCTAGGAAGCTAGAAGATGGTTGGGATCCCATAGTCAAAATTAAATTGAATAACTTCTCTTGCTATGCTTTATGTGATGTTGGAGCTAGTGCCTCCGTTATGCCCAAAAGAATGTATGATATGCTTAATTTCAAACCTTTTGACACATATTCTTTTGGTGTTCGTCTTGTTGATTCTTCCGTAATGAAACCTTTAGGAAGGATTGATGATGTTCTTATTATTGTCAATGATAATTATGTTCCCGTTGATTTTTTTTCTTGGACATTGAGTGTGATCCCTCATGTCCAATTATTTTGGGATGTCCTTTTCGTTGCACCATTGGTGCTATCATTGACATGAAAGAGGGGAAAATTAGATTTAGTTCCCACTCAAAAAGGGAATGGAACACTTCCCTCGAATGAATATCAAGTTACCTTATGAGTCCATTACACGGGCAAGCTATTCTTTTGATATTGATAAAACTTGATTTTCTTGTATCATGCCTAGATAAAAGGCATAAAAGAAAGCGCTTGTTGGGAGGCAAACCAAGATGTTTTTACTTTCAGTTTTAGTGGTCTTCATGTTTGTTACTACTGTAGCAATATCATTGTATCTTTTTTTCAAGCTTAGTGTCAAGTTTTTGCCTCCAATTGCAATAAAGTTCAAAAGTTGTGACATGCTGTCTAGAAACAGATTCTGTCCCTTGACGGAAAAATTGGCTATAAATCACCAGATCATCTTTTTGATCTAGATTTTTTTGACAGTATGCTCCATACAATTGGATTTCATGCATCTGTACTGAGTTTTTTGAGTTGAGTTGCAGAAGTACCCCGCAAAATTATTTACTACCTGCTGGTCTATTTTTGACAGATTCTGCCACGTTCTGCGTTTTCTTCGTTTTGCAAATCTTAAGCTTGCTTTTTCTTTTCAAAAACTTTTTGGCAATCTTGAGAAACAGTAACTATTCAAGAATATTTTTATTTTCAATAGAGAAAAATTATTTTATAATGGGTACTAACCACTTTAATCATATTATGATGAGTTTCGTATGAAGGGAGTTTTCAAGTATGCGAAGGAATATGATGAAAGAAGATTCAGGAGTGTCAAGCGCTCAAGCTTGGGGATGCCCCCATGCACCCCAAGAAATATCCAAGGAGACTCAGGCATCTAAGCTTGGGGGTGCCCCCGTGTATCCCATTCTCCATCTACAATCATCAGTTCGTCCTTCTCCATCACTACTGGAATTCAGCAGTTTGCCGTCTGCCGTGGCTGTCGGCAAACATATGAAAAACGGACGGCAAAAACCTTTGCCGTCCGCCGACAGACGGCAATGCATTTGGCAACCATTTATCCGGCAAATAGGCTCTTTGCCATCTGCTTATAATCCACGGACGGCAAAGACTTTGCCGTCAGGGTTTTTACTCAGGCAGACGGCAAAGTACAATTTACACACATTTGTTTGTAGGTGGGCCCTGTGAACTTTAAACATACGACAAAGGATATTTTTAATTATAAAAAAAGTCAAACGTTCCCGTCCTGGTTCTAGTTCTTCCACGGTCGCCCGTTCTGTTTCTGTTCTACTCCCAGCCATACGTTCATGTTTCCGCGACCGACAGCGGCAACAACCCACACGATGGGCAGCACATCTGCGTTCAAAGGTGAGAAGAAAGCCACGAGCAGATCGGGCGGTGCGCCACCAGAGACGAAGCCGGAGCCGGCGCAAGGCAGGTCAGGCGGTGCGCGGCTGGCGCGCAGGCGCAGCAGTGTGCGCTTGGCGAGGCGCCGCCTATGTGAGGCGGGGCGTGCCTGGAGAGGCGCCGCCGGCGAGAGGCCCGGCCAGCGGGAGGCAGGGCAGGCGGGGCGCAACTGGTCGGGGCGTGGCCGTCGGGACGCGTCCTGTGAGGCGGAGGGAGGAAGGGCCGGCAGGGCGACTGGTGCGAGGAGGGGCCGACGGAGCGCGACTGGTGGGAGGTGGAGCCAGCATGGCAACACCGTCGAGAGGCCGAGCCGGCGGGAGGATGGCGAGGCGGCCGTCGATGTGAGTAGCGGCGTGACCAGGAGAGAGGACGCGTGCAAGGGAAGAGATAAGGTAGAGAGATTAGTATACGTGGGTAGGATGGGTAGGTGGGAACGGTGGAAAGAGAGGATAAGGAAAGAGAGGGTGGGGTGCGGTGCGGTGCGTGGTGGGGGGTGGTTGCCTGCCACGTCACTGATCCATGAGAAGGAGGCTAGACCAATAGAAAAAGCAGATTTTTTTGTATTTTTTACTCTATTGATTTGAATAAAATGAATATGTTAAAGTGTAGTAAAATTTATTAAAAAACCACATTTTTTAGGAATCATAAGTCAATATCATGTCAAATTTTGCATTGTTTATACTTTGTTTTTATGTTTCAAAATTAAATAACGGATAAACTCAGTTTTCTTTCAATATTTGGAAACATACTTTGACATGAGGCAAAAATAATAACAGACGGCAAAGCTTGCCTTTCCCATGAGTAAAAAAAATAGACGGCAAAGCCAGTCTTTCCCATGAGTCAAAGAAAAACAGACGGCAAAGCCAGTCTTTGCCATGAGTCACGTAAAAAACAGATGGCAAAGCCAGTCTTTGCCATGAGTCAAGTAAAAGCAGACGGCAAAGTATTCATTGCCGTCAACAATTCTTTGCCGTCTGCAGCTGATGGCAAATCACCTCTTTACCGTCTGCCCCGACGAAATACAGACGGCAAAGAGGTTGACGCATGGCAAACTGATGAATTCCAGTAATGCATGCTATATTTTTATCACTTCATATGTTATGTGCTAGAGTTGGAGCGTCTTGCTCCTTAAGTTTTAGTTTTTTTTAGTTTTGCTTGCCGTTCATAACAAGTTGGATCCTAGCCTTCATTGATTGGGAGAGAAACACGCTCCACTCCACCGTAGAACACAACATAGGCTTGCATGATTATCTTTGTGTGTTTGTTCTTTATCTTTTTCATAGCTGCTGTCATGCTTAGCTCTTAGCTTTCATGCTTATATTTTTAAGAGGTTTTGTTTAGGTTGTTCTAGGAACTCTCTTGAGTCTTCATGTTCTTGTTTTAGAGAGTTGGCTTGTTGCACTGAGTCGTGTGTCTTGCATGAGTAGGAAATTAAGGTTGCTATTACAAGTGTAGTAGTAACATGCAATAGTTTTGAGGTATTGATTAGAGTAATGTTTGGACATCAAGGTGCCAAGAGTTGAGATTATTAGTGATAGGTGTCGTATTTTGGGAAATCCATGCTTATTTTCAAAAAAAAACTACGAAAAATTAGTTGAGAACTCTAGCCACTAGATGGATCGCTAACCTCTGGAAGGGTTGGAATATATAGAGTACCCTCAGGTATCATGGGTCGAGGATGCGCAAGGATAACCAAACCTCCATACACTCCTCCTCGGGGTACTCATCTCTTTGTGAACCTCCCGATTAGATAGAGAGTTACCTATAATAAGCGCATGAGTTCTTCGTACTAATGCGAGTATTCGACTGTTAGCACTTCCACCTTCCCATATTTTGCTACCCTCTTCGGTACCGTGCATTGCCCTTTATCACCATGAGAGTTAGTGAATACTTCGCTGGTGCATCCAAATCCTTTGCCAGATATGCTCTGTCATCATAAAACTCCTTATATCTTCCTCAGAACAAACACCATACCTACGTATCAAGGCATTTCCCTAGCCTTTCCGAGATACATTGCCATGCAACATCCACCATCTCATGACTTGACCTTCATGTCATACATGCTTTTGCTTGATCGAGGATCCGCATGGTAGTTGGGCCTTTCCCTTATTGCTGCTACATGATGCGCTAGTATCATTGCATATCCTGCTACACTTTAGAGCCGTACATTTACTTACATCATGATAGTTTTCATTCTTTCTTTATGTTTGAGTACTTCTTATAAAGTGTGAAGATCTTCTATATTCTTGTAAAATATAGAGTGTTGCCCTTTAGTGAGGAAAAGATCCCAAAGAGGTCAAATTAAAAGATCCCAAAGAGGACAAATGAGAGATAAATAGAAAGAGCCAAAGAGGCCACAAAAATACAAAAAAGAGAAAAAAGAAAAAAAAAGAAAAAAAAGAGAGAGAAAGGGGCAACACTACTATTCCTTTTGAAAGATTCACACTCATACTCCATTGCTATAATTGTACTGTATAGAAATTATCATTCATGCATAACTATGTGGGGACCCTTACACTATAGAACTTGGTTTGCAAATTCCAAGGACGAGCCTCCTCAAAAGAGCTCTAGGTCTTCGTGAGCAAGCAAGTTGGATGCACCCCACTAGTTGCATTGGAGAGCTTACCTTAGCTCATATGTGCATCCGTTGCATGGCAATCCCTGCTCCTCACATCATATCTATCATTTCGCTTTCTCTCGCCTATGATTGTCCTCATTGATGTGAGGCCTTCACACCTTTTTGTCTTCCTTCCCCATCATTTCTCCCTTTTCCATCCTTAGTGCTAACGTATGTTGCTCGCGCTCATCCATTGCATGAGTGCTCAAAGTCGAAAGGGGTATGATCAGTTTGACTTGTACCTGACTAGTGGTCTGGGGATGAGTAGAAATAAGATCCCGAAAGAGACCAAGTGTGAAACTTTAGTAGACTGTGTTCTCAATTAAACTATATATATTTATTTATTTATTTATTCTCTAATCCCATCTCCCATTTCTTGCACGCAAACACCATTTGGAGACATTCGAGTCGCGGACAGCGAGAGCTCTTGCACCTTTATGTTTATGCTTTGCTAGAATTAATACCAAGACTCTTGTTTGTTATTATCTTGACTTGAATTGCACATCTTACCTTCTTTAATTTGATGTGCTTATATGTGTGTTGTAACACCCATTGTTTCTGTAACCGTAATCACTCTCACTATTGACTATCACTGCTGCTAACCACTGTTGCTCATCATACCTTGATCGAACTTTGCATTTTATCATATCCACAACCATGGTGGCTGGTATTAAAAACAATGTGCCATCTAGGCCTTGATCATCATGAATCAAACCAACGTCCAAAACCCTTTTGGATTGATAATAAAAATTAAGTGCAAAAGAAAACTTTGTCCAAAAACTTTGCAACCACTTTTGTTAAATCCCTAACAATCAGTGGATCATGCCTAGGTGGTCATGGGATTTTATTAAGTTATAAAATAATTAAAACAAAGATAAACATCAGCAACACAGCACCAATTGCAAATTGCATATTCTATAGTATTATAAATTAAGTTTATAAAAACCCCAAACTTTTTGTAGCACTCTAGTAATATACAATACTCCCTCCGTTCCTTGATATAAGGTGCCTAAGCTTTTTACATGGATATTAACGCGTTTGTATAATGCTAAAATTAAACTGATCTTTCCCTATAAATTTTTGGGAGAAAACAATTTGAATCAACCAATAATAGGAAAGAGACCCTCCGTTCTATCTCTTTCCATAGGTATATTTGCCTAGACGGGTGGTATAATACTAATATGACATGTATTTTGGAAAAAAATTAAAACCTTAAGCACCTTATATCAAGGAATAGAGGGAGTACTAATATTGGAATAGGCTGCACATTTTTCAAAAGTGCTAAAGCTAGCAAAATATTGTCAAACAGAAAAGTAGAAGAGAAAAGAAAACAGAAAAAAGAACCTATCCTACGCCCTGGGAGAAGCCCACCTAACTGGGCCAAGCCCACCTCCTTTCCTAGCCCAACCCCTCCCCCTGTCTCCTTCCCTGTCCACAGGGCGCCGTGGACGCCATCCATTCCAGCCACGGCAGCGGCCGTCGCCGTGGCGGCCATCCACGGTCGCCGGCGAACATAAAGGACCCCGAGCCCTGCACCCCCCTCCCATGAAACCCTAACCCGCCCCGCGTCCTCCCTCGCGCTGCCTTGCTACGGGCCAAGCTCACCGCGGGCGCAACGTCACCGCGCCACCGGGCTCGCCGCGGCCAACGACGACGGCAGGCCACACATCCTTGTCTGGCCGCGTACCCAGCCTCTCCCTCGACTCCCCGACCACTCTCCCGTCCCCGGCGTCCAACACACGCAACGAATCGGGCCGCGCGCCTTTGCCACTGTCGCCGGTGGCCTCGCCAGAATTCGTCGTCCTCATCGCGCCTTGGCCTCACCATACACGCTCCCGAGCTCGCTGTGAGCATTGCGCATCTCCCCATCCTCGGTTTTCTCGTCGTAGCGCTTCGTAGCCGCCGCTTGATACGTCCAAAACGTATCTATAATTTCTGCTTGCTCCATGCTTGTTTTGTGTGATATTGCTATGATCTAGATACACTTTCATACACTTTTGATCATATTTGGACTAACCTATTAACTCAGTGCACCCCAGTGCCAGTTCCTTTTTTCTGCTGTTTTTCTATTTCAGTTTTCCCCCATATAAAAAGTGCCAAAAAAATTCGGGAAAATTCAGATAAAAAATCAGCGTGAAGGAAGCTTCGCGAAGAGCCTGAGTGGGGCCAGAGGGGAGCCAGGGGTGGCCCAGGCGGCCACCCGGCGCGGCCCCACCCTTGGCCGCGCCAGGGGGGCGCCTGGGGCCCCTGGTCCACCTCTGGCTGCCCCCCTTCGCCTATTTATTTTCTGTCACGGGGAAACTACGAAGACAGAACCCTATTTTGCAATCTCCCATCTGTTCCGCCGCCGCCGCGCTTCCGAGATCGGGAGCACCAGAAGACCTCTTCCCGGCACCTTGCGGGAGGGAGGATTGACCTCCGGGAGTCTCCTCTCCACCATGGATGCTCCCCGGATGTCTCGTGAGTAGTTTTACTTGGACCATGGGTCCGTGATCAGTAGCTATGTGATGTTCTCCTCCCCTCTTTGTTCTTCATGGTATAGACCTCGTGAGCTGCCCTACATGATCGAGGCACTTTTGTAATCTTTCTACTGTTGCTATGCTGAGTTTGATGGGATCTGATGGATTATGAGATTATGTTCAGATTGTGATTAAGTAATATATTTGATTCTTATCTCTTATATTTTTGTTCCTAAGTAATTCTTGCATGTTCTACGTTGCTGTTTATTTCTTTGGCCAAGTAGTAGGTAGTAACTCCAAGAGGGAACGTTATGCTCGATTGTGGGTTCATGCCCCCCCGATGACACGCTTGAGTGACAGAAACATGAGTCTAGGGGATGTGCTGTTGCCACAAGGGGGAAAACAATAGTGCTTGTAACCGCCGTTGCAAGGATTGTTTACTTTACGCAAAGTGATGTTTAATGCAGTTGTCTGTTGCTTTGGGTTTACACTTTCGGTGGGGCTCACAACTTAATACCAGCGAGATTTTCTGGATAGATATCTCAAGGTGGATGATTAGTAGTAGATGCAGTTGGATTTCGGTCTATTTATTTTGGCGTACTGCCGTGCTTTTTAGCCTCTTCCTTTCTTTTGTAGCATAGTTAGCATTGCGGTGCGTTCATAATCCTGTCAATTGCCCTTCTGTAATTTGTTTACCTCGCATAGCAGTTTTATCGTCTTTTGGGAGAGAGACATCACTAGTGAACATCACGTATCCCGGTCCATATCCTCATTACTGTTTCCATGCTTATTTACTTTTCTGCTTTTACTTTCAGTTGCTATCATTATCCCTTGTGTTTTACCCTTTGTGAACAACAAGACCGGAGAGATTGACAACCTCTCTGAGCTTCGTTGGGAACAAAGTTATCTGTGTCTGTGTGCAGGTCCGCGTCAGTTGCGCCGCTGACACCTACTTATCATCTCTGGAGTCCTACTGGAGACAAACCTTGGTATCTTCACCGAGGGAAGCTTGCTGCTGCACTACATCTCAAACCTTCCACTTGGGGTAACCAACGAGGGGCGAGAAGCCATCACCGCCCCGCTAAGCTCAACTCCGGCCGCCGCCATGGCCGCGTGCTCACGCTCGCCATGCCCTGGCCTCGCACTGGCTGCGCCCTGGCTCCTCCATGAGCGTGCACGTGCACGCCCGGCACGCCCTGAATGCAACCTGGTCGCGCCATCACCGCAAGACATCGCCCACATGCATATGCCGCCGTGCTCGGCTCCCGGCCACAACCGTGGCTGTGCGCCCTCCATGGCAGCGCTGCCCCCTCTCGGGCCCGTTGTTGCTGCGGCGGCTCGACGTGCGCCCGCACACAGCTGCGCTCCGCCTCTCCCAGCCCCCCTGCCTCTCGCTGCCGTGGCCTCATCGCTGGCGTGCCCCGGGCAGCTCGGGCATGTGGCTTGCGCCACTGTCATTGGCCAACCCCTTGTATAAAAAAAGAAGAAAAAGAAAAGAGATGAAAAGAAAAAGAAAGAAAGAAAATAACCCCCTAAGTCACTTACCAGTGGGCCCAAGGCCATTTGATTTAAATTAAATTGATTAAATTACCTAGTGTGTATGACATGTGGGCCCTCTGCCCTGTTTGATTAAATTAGATTTAATTAAATAGAAACTCCCTATGACATGTGGGCCCACTGGCCTTTTAAATAAATAAAACGATTTATTACTGCTGCTGTGTATGACATGTAGGCCCCACCTGTCAGTTGACTAGTCAAACACTATTGTGGATAATGTTTCTATTTTATTAATAAAAGAATATCAGAATTTCTGTTAAATTGATTTAAAATTAGAAAATTAATATCTTTTAAACCGTAAGTCGGATTAAAAAACTTTATACATGAAACTTGCTCAGAAAAATACGAAGATCACGAATATAAAACCCGTATACCCACCCCCCTCTAGCATACCGAACTCGAGACTTTCCCCCTCTGGATCGTCTGTCCGGTAATTACCCAGAGCAGGTAAAATTGCCGGTTAAATTCCCGTTTCGTCTACAACGTGTAGCACCGCGTTAGTTCACCTCTAGCTTAACGTTTGCCATGTCTTGTATTTGTATTGCTATTATTGCTGTGTATTTATTGTTTCTTCCCCCTCTCTTATTGTCCGATAATTTCGACGTCCGCTGCCAATGCCCCTATGATCGACTACTTCGTCGACGACCGTACCCCTACCGTCGAGATTCCAGGCAAGCAGAGCCATTTTCTTCCCCAGATATCGCCTATCTTTCTGTACATTTCTTGCACTAGGAATTTCTGCTGCTACGTTACATTCCTATTCTGTTGCATAGCCTCTTTTTGTCGCCCCTTGATTTACATTCCTAATCTTGTGCTGCCTATTAAATATATATTATATTCAATAGTGAACCCTGCGCTTTGCTAGTCAACTAGGATTAGATAGCAGGCCGTGATCACTCTGGGAGTGAACGCGGATACGATAATTATAAATGCACAGGTACGGTACAATGCAGACACCGCCAAAGGCCCCTACCTCGGCTCTGCCGAGCCACCATCAAGTGTGAGACATCGAGGAGTGATCCTCGTACTCCACTCATTTCTGACTTTGTATAGCCGCCCTAGGGTCCTGAACAACGGTTGTCCTTAAAGGTAAGGAGTCGGGTGACCCAACGGTGCCCGCGAGAGGTATTGTATCAGGACGGTAGGACTGGCGGATATCATCATGGGTCTGGTCCTTGCTGGTTGGCCGTTGATACGTCTCAAACCTATCGATAATTTCTACTCGCTCCATGCATATTTTGTGTGATATTTCTATTATCTAGATACACTTTCATATAATTTTTTATCATATTTGGACTAACCTACTAACTCAGTGCACCCTAGTGGCAGTTCTTGTTTTCTGCTGTTTTTCCATTCCAGGTTTCCCCCATATAAAAAATTGCTCCAAACATTCGGTAAAAATCGGATAAAAAATCAGCGTAATGCAGTCTTCGAGAAGCACGCAAGTGGGGCCAGAGGGCCACCACCAGGGGCCCAGGAGGCCACCTGGCGCGGCCAGGGGCCTAGCCGCCCTAGGGGGGCGCCTGGACCCCTGGTGGCCCCCCTGGCTGCTCCCCTTCGCCTATTTATTTCTCGTGACGGGGAAACTTCGAGGAGAGAACCCTATTTTCCAATCTCGCCTCTGTTCCTTCGCCGCCGTGCTTCCAAGATCGGGAGAACTGTCAGGATCCTTCCCGGCACCCTGCCGGAGGGAGGATCGCCCTCCGGGATCTTCTCCTCAACCATGGACGCTTCCCAGATGTGCCGTGAGTAGCCTACCTTGTACCATGGGTCCCTGATTAGTAGCTATGTGATGTTCTCCTCCCCTCTTTGTTCTTTATGGCTTAGACCTCGTGAGATGCCCTACATGATTGAGGCACACAGGTAATTCTTCTGCTGTTGCTATGTTGAGTTTGATGGGATTATATGGATTATGAGATTATGTTCATATCGTGATAGAGTAATATATTTGGTTTTGATCTCTTATATTTTTGTTCCTAAGTAATTCTTGCATGTTCTCCATTGCTGTTTATTGCTTTGGCCAAGTAGTGGATAGTAACTCCAAGAGGGAACGTTATGCTCGATTGTGGGTACATGCCCCCCGATGACACGCTTGAGTGACAGAAACATGAGTCTAGGGGATGTGCTGTGGCAACCAGGGGGAAAACAACGGTGCTTGCAACCGCGGTTGCAAGGTTTTTTTTACTTTACGCAAAGTTCTTTTAATGCAGTTGTCTGTTGCTTTGGGTTTACACTTCGGGTGGGACTCGAAACTTAATACCAGCAAGATGTTCTGGATATATATCTCAAGGTGGATGATTAGTAGTAGATGTAGATGGATTTCGGTCTACTTATTTTGGCTTACTGCTCATGCTTTTGAGCCTCTTCATTTATTTTGTAGCATAGTTAGAATTGCGGTGCGTTTATAATCCTATCAATTGCCCATCTGTAATTTGTTTACCTCGCATAACAGTTTTATCGCCTTTTGGGAGAGAGACATCACTAGTGAACATCACGGGACCCCGATCCATATCCTCATCACTGTTTACAAGGCTATTTCCTTTCCAGTATTTACTTCGAGTTGCTACTATTATCATTATCACTATCCCTTGTGTGTTGACCTTTTGTAAACAACAAGACCAGAGCAAAGTTAATTGTATCGTGTAAAGGTCTAGGTGAAGTAAGCAGCCTGAGGTTGTGAACGGCGCCATTGTTCACATCACCACCTACTTATCATTGCCGGAGTCCTACTGGTCGATCTCAACCTCGGTATCTTCACCGAGGGAAATTTGCCGCTACGCTGCATCTCACATTCCACTTGGGGTAACCAACGAAGGGCGAGAAGCCATTATCACTTCTAGGCCATCAGCCGTGAGATACCAAACCACGAAAGTCGAGCTCTTCAAGGAGCACACGTGAGAAAAGGTAAGGAGACGGTTCACCTTGTCGGTAACCGCAGAGCTTTGACGGGACGACAGGGCAGGCACCGATGTACTGGTGGTCCTGGCTGATGTTCGTTGTCAGTTGTGTGGACTAGTCGGGCAACGATAACGGTTGTCCATGAGAAAATAATAAAATGACTAACAGTTCAAGTGGATGACTTGAGAGGCCGCAAAGGACTGTACGCACTACCTTCACCTGGGATAACGATATGGGCCCTCTGCGTTGTGGACTTGTTCAAAAGCTCTAAAAGACGTCCAGTTCATCATTGTGGTTGGGTCGATCCGCATCCTGGAAGAGTTGCGTGGAATCACCTGGCGCACAATGACCCGGAGGGAGAGGGGCGACGGTCCAAGACCCCCTTGCGCTTAGGACTTTAGACTGGCGGGGAACTCTCTGATGAGCTGTAGGATGGGCCACGACATGTCGGATAGTCTCGGTGGGGAATTCCCTAACAAGTTGTATGCCACCCTGGAGATTCGAGCATACATGCTAGACAGTAGTGCACCTCTGCAGGGAGTCCGATCTATTCGAATAGCTGTGTCCACGGTAACATGACGCTTTATGCTGAAGCCAGAGCCTACTACTACAAACTACTACTATCAAACTGTTGGTTCCGGTTTCTCTTCCTCGCAGGGAATTCGAGGAGGGGATCTCGGAGGCATTGATAATTATTAGTAATTACAACTTACTATTATACAATGCTGCAACAACTTCTACTGCATTGTTACATTATACTTTATATTGAATTGTTGGCTATTCTCTCCTCATGCTGCAAGACTCGTCGGAAGATGCTAGTCTTCGATAAGCCTAGCTTCTCTTCCTTATTATAACTTTCTATCTTTCAGTCCACTATATACAACCTCCCCTTTTCATTTGATACAAATGCAAAAATGATTAGTAGCGGACGTAAGACTCGCGGGTATTCTAGATACTCACCCTTTCTTTATTTCCCCCTTTTGTTTTTCCTGATCGGCCGCTGCAGTCGACGTTGGAGTCTAGGAGCGGGAGGCCTCGCCTTTTCGATCTGTATCTCTGATGTTATTTGTGCTAGCCTTCTTAAGGCAAAACATGACTAACTATGTCTGTACTCAGATATTATGATTGTTTAACTTATGTATTCAGATCCTCATGATCCCTGGTTTGTAATATTAGATTTATCTTATTTGATTCTAGTGTTCTGCTGAGATATTATCATCGTGGCACCCTGATTTCGGTCGTGTATCCTGCGTGTATGATTACTGTACACGGCTTGATTTTGGGGGCGTCACATGTGTTAGCATGTCACCACAGAAATTATCTGTGTGATCATTTTCCTACTTCAGGACAATCAGGAATTCAGCTTGGGGATGTTGATACGTCCCAAACATATCTATAATTTCTTCTTGTTCCATGCACAAGTTGGTATCAGAGCCGACTGCCTGTAGGAAGCCACCCACCCATTCCTTGGTCAAAGTTGAGTGTAGCCTTTGAAAACTATTTTGCTAACTTAATGTTTGGCTTACGGGCCCACATCGATATCACCCCGTCGTTATATCTATGGTATTAGGATCCTTTTCTCCGAACCTATGCTCTAGGACTCTGCTCTCTTATCTTTGCCAATAAGGTTTACTAACTCTGACATTAGGATCACGTTCTCTTGATTCCACTCGGTGTTCTGGTGCTTACCCCTCTATTGAGTCGTGTCGCAGGAGTTCTGACCCAGGTTCCGGACCGCGGATTCCCTCTCTCACTCGGGGTAGGCCGCGCGTTCTCTGGCACAAACACCTGTGGCCAACAGTTTTCTTGCGGCGTGATTGACTTAGCGGAAGCTATGTCGCGTCATGTATTCCTTACCGCGGTCTGCGCGCCACCTAGTGTGTCCTTTTTCCTTACTTTCTACGACGTTAGGCTGCCTGATTTTTTATTGACTCTGTGTGTGGATGTGTATCTCTTATATGAATACTCCTATATATCTGCGCCTCCTCTTCATTGTCGCATTACCCCATGCTTGCTTTTGGTATCTCCCTAAATTTTCATCGCTGAAATACCCCTGTTAAAATTTAAGCAGGATGGCTGATGATCCCCCACCTCCACCTTATATGGCTGCAATACTGCAGCAGTTTGATCTGAACCGTCCGTTTATGGCCGGATTAATTGCCCAGCTTTCTACTCCGAATTCCCCAATAACGCTGCCAGAATTTGTGCGACTCAACCCGTCTGTTTTCCACAACTCCACCAATCCCATGGATGCTGATGATTGGCTCCGTGACATCTTGTTTGAGATGGAGTCAGCTAATGTTGCCCCGACAAGTTATATTACGTTTGCGGCATTTCATCTGAAGGGTTCAGCCGCTCAATGGTGGGATAGTCACAGGCGTGTGCTGCCTGCTGGGACTGTGATCACTTGGCAAGAATTCCAGTTAGCTTTCCTTGCATGGCACATTCCTCGAGGTCTGGTGGACCAAAAGAAGGAGGAGTTCCTCAGACTTAAACAAGGCACGACAACTGTTGTTGAATATCATAGTAAATTCCTTGAACTTTCTCGCTATGCTGAGGATTACGTGGACACCAACGCTCGCAAGAAGGAGAAATCCCGTGAAGGATTGCATACCGATGTGAAGCTCGCACTGGCTGTTAATGATTTCGCAGACTTTGCGACGCTCGTCAGCAAGGCATTCCAAGTTGAAAATGCTTTGGCTGACCACCAAGAATCCCTCAAGCATACTCGAGATGTTGGCCCATCCTTGGGTCGGCCTTCTCAGAAACTTCGAGTCTATATCCCGCACAATGTCCACCACCGACCTGCTTCAACGCCAAGGCGATCTTATTTTGCACCTCGTTTGCCTCCTCTGCCAAGACAGCTAACAAGCCATGCTAGACGACCCAATACTATGTCTCCTTCCCATGTTGATGGGTTATGCCACAAGTGTGGGCAACCAGATCACCGTTCTGTCAACTATTGCGCGGTTCAGTCTCAGGATGCGCCACATCCCCCTGTTGGTCGTACGAAGAGTTGTCGAATCCGTCGTTTCAAAAACCCCCATACCAAGCCGTCTGTTGTTGTACTGGGCCATGCCAATCATGTTGATGATGAGAAGGCTAAGAGGGATCCGACTATCATGATGGGAACCCTCCTTGTTAATTCAGTACCAGCTTCTGTTCTGTTTGATTCAGGAGCATCACATTCTTTCATATCTAAGGCGTTTGCACGTAAGCAAGACTTGCGATTCGAAAACATATACCCGCCGTTGGTGGTTAATTCTCCAGGATCCAGTTGGGATACCTCGATGATAGCTGATACGCGAGAGATGATAATTGCTTCTCGCCCTTCGTTGGTTACCCCAAGTGGAAGGTGAGATGCAGCGTAGCGGCAAGTTTCCCTTGGTGAAGATACCAAGGTTGAGATCGACCAGTAGGACTCCAGAGATGATAAGTAGGTATCAGCGGCGCAAGTGACGTGGACCTGCACACAGACACAAATAACTTTGCTCCCAACGAATTTTAGAGAGGTTGTCAATCTCTCCGGCCTTGTTTTTTACAAAGGATCAAAACACAAGGGATAATGATAATGATAGCAACTGAAAGTAAAAGCATAAAAGTAAATAAGCGTGTAAACAATAACTAGAATATGGACCGGGGTCCCGTGATGTTCACTAGTAATGTCTCTCTCCCAAAAGACGATAAAACAGCTATGCGAGGTTAACAAATTACAGATGGGCAATTGACAGGATTATAAATGCACCGCAATGCTAACTATGCTACAAAGAAAGGAAGAGGCTCAAAAGCATGGGCAGTACGCCAAAATAAGTAGACCGAAATCGAACTGCATCTACTACTAATCATCCACCTTGAGATATCTTTCCAGAACATCTCGCGGGTATTAAGTTGAGAGCCCCACCCAAAGTGTAATCCCAAAGCAACAGACAACTGCATTAAAAAGCACTTTGCGTAAAGTAAAGAATCTTTGCAACTGCGGTTACAAGCACAACGTTGTTTTCCCCCTTGTGGCAACATCGCATCCCCTAGAATCATGTTTCTGTCACTCAAGCTTGTCATCAGGGGACATGAACCCAGAATCAAGCATAAGGTTCCCTCTTGGATTTACTACCTACTACTTGGCCAAAGCAATAGACAGCAACGGAGAACATGCAAGAATTAGTTAGGAACAAAAATATAAAAGATAAGAACCAAATATATTACTCTATCACAACCTGAACATAATCTCATAATCCATCAGATCCCAACAAAATCAGCATAGCAACACCAGAAAGATTACATATGTGCGTCGATCATGTAGGGAAGCTCACGAGGTCTAAACCATGAAGAACAAAGAGGGGAGGTGAACATCACATATCTACTGATCACGGACCCCTGGTCCAAAGAAAACTACTCACGACACATCTGGGAAGCGTCCATGGTGAAGGGGAAGCTCCCGGAGGTCGATCCTCCCTCCGGTAGGGTGCCGGGAAGAAGTATTCTGGCACTCTAGATCATGGAAGTGCGACAGCGGCGGAACAAAGGCGAGATCGCGAAAAAGGGTTCTGTCTTTGGGGGTTTCGCGTCACGGGGAATAAATAGGCTAAGGGGGCCAGCCAGGGGGGCCACCGGGAGTCCAGGCGCCCCCCTGGCGCGGCCAGACCCTACGCCACGCCAGGTGGCCTCCTAGGTCCCTAGTGGTGCCCCCCCCGGCCCTCCTTCGGGGTGCCGGAAGCTTCCGTTGCGCTGGTTTTTTATCTGATTTTCCCCGAATTTTTGGAGCACTTTTAATATGGGGGAAGCCTAGAATAAAAAACAGCAGAAAACAGGAATTGGCACTGTGGTGCACTGAGTTAATAAGTTAGTCCAAATATGATCGAAAGTTTATGAAAGTGTATCTAGATCATAGCAAAATCACACAAAACATGCTTGGAGTAAGCAGAAATTATAGATACGTTTGGGACGTATCAATAGCCCACAATAACCATATCGAAATTGGAGGATTAGTGTTCCCTGCGTCGCTCAGTGTCCTCAAGGTAACTACCATAGACGTCATTCTCTGTATGGATTGGCTGAGAGCACATAAGGCTCGCATCGATTGCGACGTTAAGGAAGTCCGGCTCACGCACCCCTCTGGCCAGATAGTGTACTATTCAGCCCAGATGATTCAGCATGACGAGAAACAGATATATGCTCTGAATGATCTGAACGCTTCACCTCTCAAAGAGATCGAAAACATTTCAGTCATTTGCGATTTTCCAGACGTCCTTCCAGAAGAACTGCCGAGAATACCCCCGATCAGAAATGTCGAATTCATCATCGACTTGAAGCCAGGCACTATTCCTATTGCTAAGCGTCCTTACAAGATGCCACCACATGAACTCCTTGAACTTAAGTAAGAAATCGACACGGCACTTCAGAAAGGATTCATTCGCCTCAGTTCCTCTGCTTCGGGAGCACCTTCACTCTTTGTCAAGAAAAGCGATGGCACGAACCGTTTGCTCCAAGATTACTGGCCTATCAACCAAGCAACAATACATAACAAGTATCCGCTCCCTCAGATCAACGATCTATATGATCAACTTGCTAGATCTACAGTGTTCTCGAAACTCGACTTGAGGTTGGGTTACCATTAGATCCGGGTTCGTAAAGAGGACATTTCGAAGACCGCTTTCATTACTCGCTATGGCTCATACGAGTACACCGTCATGTCCTTTGGCCTGACCAATGCCCCGGCCACCTTTTCCTGATTGATGAACTATATATTCATGGAATACCTCGACAAGTTCATCGTGGTTTATCTGGATGATATCTTGGTATACTCCAAGAATGAAGAAGAACATGCTGAACACCTTCGTCTTATACTGGAAAAGCTTTGAGAACACAAACTATATGCTAAGTATTCTAAGTGTGAGTTCTGGCTCCCTGAAGTAACCTACCTTGGTCATGCGATTTCCAAGGATGACATTGCCGTCAACCCAGAATGTATTCAGGATATTATTGATTGGACTCCCCCACGACTGTCAAGAAAGTCAGAAGTTTCCTCGGACTCGCCAGCTTTTGCCGCCGTTTCATCGAGAAGTTCTCCAAGATTGCCAAGCCTCTGACTATTCTGCTTCACAAAGGCGTTAAGTTCGAGTGGACAGACAAATGCCAGGAAAGTTTTCAAGCTCTAAAGGACAAGAACACTTCTCCCCCAGTGCTTGCTCCCCCTAATACTCGAAAGGACTTCGTGATATACTGCAATGCGTCTCGTCAAGGAATAGGCTATGTCCTAATGCAAGAGTGCCGCGTGATTTCTTATGGCTCTCGTCAGTTGCGTTCTCATGAAGATAAGTATCCAACGCATGATCTCGAATTGGCAATAGTAATTTATGCATTGAAGCTGTGGAGACATTACCTCGTTGGTAATCGTTGCGAAATCTAAACCGACCAACAAAGCCTGAAGTACTTGTTTACTCAGCCAGACTTGAATCTTCGCCAACAAAGATGGCTCGAGACAATAGCCGATTTCAACATGGATATTCATTACACCTCTGGCAAACCTAATGTGATGGCTGATGCCCTGAGCCGCAAAGCCTACTGTAGTGAACTTGAAGTTCAAATACAACAGCCGCCTCTGTATGAAGAGCTCCGCAAGCTGAACATCGAAATTGTTCCGCAGGGATATGTGAATTCCCTGGTTGTCGAACCAGACTTATACAACCGCATGAAGTTTTCACATAAATGTGACTCTGACATTCTGAATATTAAGCGGTATGTCGCAAGTGGGAAGCCCTCGTCCTTCACTATTGTCGATAATGGTACATTGTACTTCAAGGGTCGGCTAGTTGTCCCCATAAACAGGCCCAACCTGAACTACGCCCCGCATGTCATGAAAGAAGCTCACGATACCCTTTTGTCGATTCACCCTGGTAGTACCAACATGTACCAAGACATTCGTCAGCGGTATTGGTGGTCTAACATGAAACAAGACATTGCTCATTATGTTGATGAATGTGATGTTTGCAGTCGCGTCAAAGCCGAACATCAAAGACCTACAAGAACTCTGCAACCACTCTCTATTCCTGAATGGAAAGGGGACAAGATTGAAATGGACTTCGTCACTGGTTTTCCCCGATCACAGAAGGGTCATGATGCTATATTTGTCGTCATCGACCGGTTCTCCAAGGTTGCTCACTTTCTGCCAGTCAAGGAGACTATCTCTGCTAGTCAGTTAGCAGACTTGTATGTTTCCAGAATTGTGTCGCTCCACGGTATTCCGTTGGAGATCAGTTCAGATCGTGGCAGCATTTTCACCTCAAGATTTTAGGATAGTTTCCAAGAAGCTATGGGAACTCACCTAAACTTCAGCACTGCTTATCAGCCCAGTCGCAAGGACAAGTCGAACGAGTCAATCAAGTATTTGAAGACATGCTTAGAGCTTGTGTCATCTCATTTGTTAAGAAATGGGAGGAATCTCTTCCGTTTGCTGAATTCTCGTACAACAATAGCTATCAAGCTAGTCTGAAGATGGCACCCTTTGAAGTTCTTTATGTACGTAAGTGTCGAACCCCTCTGAACTGGTCAGAAACTGGGGAACAAGCACTCATTGGTCTGGACATTATCCAGCATACTGAAGATCAGGTTCACGTTATCCGTGAACATTTGAAGGCCGCTCAGTCCCGTCAGAAGAGCAATTATGACCGCAAGCACAAGGAAATGGTCTATCAACCCGGCAAACAAGCTTACCTTCGTGTCACTCCGATGAGGGGCACTCATCATTTCAGGATCAAAGACAAGTTAGCTCCTCGCTACATTGGCCCGTTCCGCATCCTTTCCAGAAGTGGACCGGTGGCATACCGACTGGAATTTCCACGGAACCTCTCCCAAGTCCACGATGTCTTCGACGTATCGCAACTCCATCGCTGCTTCAAGGATCCTATCCGAGCAGTGGATCATGAAATGTTGGAATTTCAGCAGGACTTGTCTTATCAAGAACATCCGAGCCACATTATTGATCAGTCTGAACGTCGACCCCGTAACAAGACGGTCAAGTTCCTCAAGGTTCAGTGGTAAAATCATTCTGAAGATGAAGCCACCTGGGAACGCGAAGATCGTCTGCACGATGAATACCCCAATCTTTTCCTCGCGGCCACTTAAATTCTCGGGACGAGAATTCTTGTAGTGGGGGAGATTTGTACCACCCTTTGTGTCTGTAACCGTAATCACTCTCACTGTTGACTATCACTGTTGCTAACCACTGTTGCTCATCATACCTTGATCAAACTTTGCATTTTATCGTATCCAAAACCATGTTGGTTGGTATTAAAAACAATGTGCCATCTAGGCCTTGATCATCATGAATCAAACCAAAGTCCAAAACCCTTTTGGATTGATAATAAAAATTAAGTGCAAAATAAAACTTTGTCCAAAAACTTTGCAAGCACTTTAGTTAAATCCCTAATAATCAGTGGATCATGTCTAGGTGGTCATGGGATTTTATTAAGATGTAAAATAATTAAAAAAAGATAAACAGCAGCAACAAAACACCAATTGCAAATTTCAAATTCTAAAGTATTATAAATTATGTTTATCAAAACCCCAAACTGTTTGTAGCACTCTAGTAATATAAGGTGCCTAAGATTTTTGCACGGATATTAACACGTATGTATAATGCTACAATTAAACTGATCTTTCTCTAGAAATTTTTGGGAGAAAACAGTTTGAATCAACCAATAATAGGAAAAGACCCTCCGTTCTATCTCTTTCCATAGGTATACTTGCCTAGACGGGTGGTATAATACTAATATGCCATGTATTTTGGAAAAAAATTAAAACCTTAAGCACCTTATATCAAGAAACGGAGGGAGTACTAATATTGGAGCAGGCTGCACATTTATCAAAAGTGCTAAAGCTAACTAAATAATTGCAAACAGAAAAGCAGAAGAGAAAAGAAAACAGAAAAATAAAAAGAACCTATCCTACGCCTTGGGAGAAGCCCACCTAACTGGGCCAAGCCCACCTCCTTTCCCAGCCCAGCCCCTCCCTCCAGCTCCTTCCCTGTACACAGGGCGTCGTGAAGGCCATCTACGCCGGCCACGGCAGCGGCCGTCGCCGTGGCGGCCATGCACGATTACCCGCGAGCATAAAGGACCCCAAGCCCTTCCCCCCTCCCAGGAAACCCTAACCCGCCCCGCATCCTCCTTGGCGCCGCCTTGCTTCGGGCCGAGCTCACCGCGGGCGCAGCGTCGCCGCGCCGCCGGGCACGCCGCGGCCAATGACGACGGAAGGCGACACAGCCTTGTCCGGCCGCCTACCCATCCTCTCCGTCGACTCCCTGGCCACTCCTCCATCCCCGGGGTGCACTACACGCCACGAATTGGGCCGCGCGCCTTCGCCACTGCCGCCAGTGGCCTCGCCGAAATTCATCGTCCTCACTGCGCATTGGCCTCCCTGTGCACGCTCCCGAGCTCGCTGTGAGCATTGCGCTTCTCCCCATCCTCTATTTTCTCGTCCTAGAGCTCCGTAGTCGCCGTCCCGCTAAGCTCAACTCCAGCTGCCGCCATGGCCGCGCGCGCGCGCGCTCGCCACGCCCTGGCCTCGCACTGGCCGCGCCCTGGCTTCTCCATGCGCGTGCCCGTTCACGCCCTGCATGCCCTGAACGCGACATGGTTGCGCCATCATGCATACGCCGCCGTGCTCGGCTCACGGCCACAGCCGTGGCTGTGCGCCCTCAATGGCAGCGCTGCGCCCTCTCGGGCCCGCTGTTGCTGCGACGGCTCGACGTGCGCCCGCACACAGCTGCGCCCCGCCGCGCCCCGACCCCCCTGCCGCTCGCCGTCGTGGTCTCGTCGCCGGTGTGCCCTGGGCGGCTGTGCCGTGTGGCTTGTGCCACTTTCATTGGCCAACCCCTAAGTCACTTTCTAGTGGGCCCAAGGCCATTTGATTTAAATTAATTTGATTAAATTACCTAGTGTGTATGACTTGTGGGCCCTCTGCCCTGTTTGATTATATTAGATTAAATTAAATAGCAACTCCCTATGACATGTGGGCCCACTAGCCTTTTAAATAAATAAAAAGATTTATTTCTGCTGCTGTGTATGACATGTAGGCCCCACCTGTCAGTTGACTAGTCAAACACTATTGTGGATAATGTTTCTATTTAATTAATTAAATAATTTTAGAATTTCTATTAAATTGATTTAAAATTAGAAAATTAATATCTTTTAAACTGTAAGTCGGATTAAAAAACTCTATACATGAAACATGCTCAGAAAAATACGACGATCACGAATACGCTACCCGTATAACCACCACCCCCTCTAGCATACCGAACCCGAGAATTTCCCCTTCCGGATCGTCTGTCCGGTAATTACCCGGAGCCGGTAAAAGTGCCGGTTAAATTACCGTTTCGTCTGCAAAGTGTAGGACCACGTTAGTTCTCCTCTAGCTTAACGTTTGCTGTGTCTTGTATTTGTATTGCTATTATTGCCGTGTATTTATTGCTTCCAGGCAAGACGAGCCATTTTCTTCCCCAGATATCGCCTATCTTTCCGTATATTTCTTGCACTAGGCATTGCTACTCCTACGTTACATTCCTATTCTGGTGCATAGCCAGTTTTTCACGCCCCTTGATGTACCTTCCTAATCCTATGCTGCCTATTAAATATATATTATATTCAGCAGTGAACCCTTCTCTTTGCTAGTCAACTAGGATTAGATAGCGGGCCATGATCACTCTGGGAGTGAACGCGGATACAATAATTATAACTACATAGGTATGGTACAATGCAGACACCGCCAAAGGCCCCTACCTCGGCTCTGCCGAGCCACCATCAAGTCTGAGACATCGAGGAGTGATCCTCTTACTCTACTCGTTGCTGACTCTGTATAGCTGCCCTAGGCTCCTGAACAACGGTTGGACTTAAAGGTAAGGAGTTAGGTGACCCAACGGTGCCCGTGAGAGCTATTGTATCGGGACGGCAGGACAGGCGGATAACATCGTGGGCCTGGTCCTTGCTCGTTGGCCGTGAGATACCAAAGAACGAAAGTCGAGCTCCTCAAGGAGCACACGCGAGACAAGGTAAGGAGATGGTTCACCTTGTCAGTAACCGCAGAGCTTTGACGGGACGACAGGGCAGGCACCGATGTACTAGTGGTCCTGGCTTATGTTCGTTGTCCGTTGTGTGGACTAGTCGGGCAACGATAACGGTTGTCCGTGAGATAATAATAAAATGACTAACGGTTCAGGTGGATGACTTGAGAGGCCGCAAAGGGCTATACGCACTACCTTCACGTGGGATTACAGTGTGGGTCCTTCGCGTTGTGCTCTCGTTTGAAAGCTCTGAAAGCGTCCAGTTCAGCATTGTGGTTGGGTCGATCCGCATCCTGGAGGAGTTGAGTGGAATCACCTGGCGCACAAGGACCCGGAGGGAGAGGGGCGACGGTCCAAGACCCCCTTGCTCTTAGGGCTTTAGACCGGCGGGGACCTCTCTGATGAGCCGTAGGACGGACCACGACGTATCGGATAGCCTCGGTGGGACATTCCCTAACAAGGTGTACGCCACCCTGGAGATCCGAGCGTGCAGGATGTACAGTAGTGCACCCCTGCAGGGAGTTTGATCTATTCGAATAGCCGTGTCCACGGTAACATGACACTTTATGCTGAAGCCAGAGCCTACTACCACAAACTACTACTATTAAACTGTTGGTTCCGGTTTCTCTTCCTTGCAGAGAAGTCGAGGAGGGGATCTCGGAGGCATTGATAATTATTAATAATTACAACTTATTATTATACAATGTTGCGGAAACTTCTGCTGCATTGTTACTTTATACTTTATATTGAACTGTTGGCTATTCTCTCCTCATGAAGAAAGACTCGACGAAAGATGCTAGTCTTCGATAGGCCTATCTTCTCTTCCTTATTCTGACTTTCTACCTTTCAGTCCACTATATACAGCCTCCCCTTTCCATTTGATACAAATGCATAAATGCTTAGTAGCGGACGTAAGACTCGCGGGTATGCTAGATACTCACCCTTGCTTTATTTCCCCCTTTTGTTTTCCTGATCGGCCGCTGCAGTCGACGTTGGAGTCCAGGAGCAGGAGTACCCCGAAGGCGACTACTACGACATCGAGTTCCCCATTGACCAGGAGTAGTTCGGTGGATCCCAGGAAGGAGGCCTCACCTTTTCGATCTGTATCTCTGATGTTATTTGTGCTAGCCTTCTTAACGAAAAAACTTGACTAACTATGTCTGTACTTAGATATTATGATTGTTTAACTTATGTATTCAGATCCTCGTTATCCCTAGTTTGTAATATCAGATTTATCTTATTTGAGTCTAGTGTTCTGCTGTGATATTATCATCGTGGCACCCTGATTTCGGTCGTGTACCCTACGTGTATGATTACTGTACACGGCTTGATTTTGGGGGCGTCACATGTGTTAGTATGTCACCACAGAAATTATCTGTGTTATCATTTACCTACTCAAGGACGATCAAGAATTAAGCTTCTTATTCCATGCACTTTTATGTGACATTGCTACATGTTTTGCTACACTTTTATATCATTTTACACATATTTGGACTAACCTACTAACTCAGTGCACCCAGTGCCAGTTTCTGTCTGTTGTTGTCCTTACTTGTAGTGATTTTTCCCCAATTTAAAATGATCCAAAAATTCCGAAAAAATCAGAATATAAATCAGTACGACGGAAGCTTCCGGAACCCCGAAGGAGGGCCAGGGGACCCACCTTGCGCCCAGGCGGCCAGGTGGCATGGCCCCACCCCTGGCCGCACCACTAGGGCGCCTGGTATCCCCAGATGGCCCCTGGCTCCCCCTTTGGCCTATAGTACCTCTTCATCCAGGAAACCCTCGGGGAGAACCCCACATCGCGAATTACCTCTTTGTTTCGCCGCCACCCTGCTTCCAAGATCAGGAGCACTAGAAGACCTCTTCCCGACGCCCTGCCGGAGGGAGGATTGACCTTCGAGAGCTTCTCCACCACCATGGACGCTTCCCGATGTACTGTGAGTAGTCCCCCTTGGACAATGGGTCCATGACCAGTAGCTATGTGATGTCTTCTCTCCAATCTTGTTCTTCAATGTTTAGTCCTTGTGAGCTGCACTGCATGATCAAGGCACCTATGTAATTTTCCGGCTGTTGTGATGCTGTGTTTGCTGGGATCCGATGTATTATGAGATTATGTTCAGATCGTGACAAGTTATATATTTGGTTTACCTTTTATATTTTGTTTTTGAGTAATTCCTGCATGTTCTTCGTTGCTTTTTATTTCTTTGGACAAGTAGTAGATAGTAACTCCAAGAGGGAGCGTTATGGATGATTGTGGGTTCATGACCCCCGATGTATATATTGAGTGACAGAAACATGAGAATAGGGGATGTGATATTGCCACCAGGGAGAAAACAACGGTGCTTGTAACCGAGGTTGAAAGGAATGTTTACCTTACGCATAGATTGTTAACGAAATTGTCTGTTGCGTTGAGTTTACACTTTGGTTGGGGCTCGCAACTTAATACCTGCAAGATGTTCTGGATAGATATCTCAAGGTAGATTATTAGTGAGTAGATGCAGATGGATTTCGGTCTACTTGTCTTGGCGTACTGCCCGTACTTTTGAGCCTCTTACTTTCAAGTAGCATAATTAGCATTGCGGTGCGTATATATTTCTGTCAATTGTCCAGTTGTAATTTGTTCACCCAGCTTAGATGTTTATCTTCTTTTGGGAGAGAGACATCACTAGTGAACATCCACTACTGGAAACAGGAGTTTTGCCGTTAGCATTGTGCTTTGCCGTCAGCTTTCCATCGGGGCTGACGGCAAACCATGGTTTGCCGTCAGCTAGTAGAAATGCTGACGGCAAAGAAACAACTGTAGGCAAAAGAAACTTTAGCCGTCAGCCCATGCAATGCCATCAGTTAGCTGACGGTAACGCGCAGAACAGCTGACGGCAAAGCCCCACTGACGGCAACGTTTGCCCAGACCCCACCACGCGGCTGTGGGATAACGGACCGCAGCGTTGCCGTCAGCTTGCTGACGGCCAAGCGGCAGGCTGTTCTCTCGGCCCGGGCAGACCTAGCCGCCACTTCTCTCTCTCACCCCGCTCGAGCCCGCTCTCAACCCCTCCCCTCCAAGCCGGCGCCGCCATCAGAGCCGCCGCCACCCCGACCGCCCCTTCCCCCGCTCCCCATTCTCTCTCTCTCTCTCCCGCTCATCCTCTCCTCCTCTGCAGGTCCAGCCCGCCGCCGCCGCCTCGTCCGGGTCGTGGCCGCCACTGCCAGCGGAGAGGCTGCACCCCTTGCGCCGCACTACGTCAAGGCCGCCACCGCCGAACTTCGTCCGGGCCGCTGCCGCCGCTGCTCTCCGGTGAGCCCACGGCCACCCACGGTTGCCCATTTTTTTATTTGTTTAATTAGATTTTAGTTAGCTTAGTGTAGATCTCTTAGTGGCATGGAATTTTAGTTAGCTTAGTGTAGATCTACATCTGTTAGTGTAGATTTCTGTTCATTGTTTGTTCTTGTAAGAAATTAGTTGTTAGTAATTTTAGTTGTTAGGTTAGTTAAGGTTAGATATATATATATATATTCTGTTTTTGTTATTGTTAGTTGTTATAGCTAGGGTTGTTACTACTAGTTTGGCAGAATCTTTTAGTTAGTTTTGTTCTATTATTATTTAGTTAGTTAGTAAGTTTAATTATGTTAGAATCAAAGTAAAGGGAAAGAAAGAAATAATTTATTAGTAAGTAAAACAGTTTGTTAGTAAAGTGAAATTAATGAAAAGAAAAGTAGGACAGATGATATTACAAAATGTAAACCTGTAAATAACAATTGATTAAATTATTTCAAACTTTCCCTTTTTCTTTTGAAAATATTACAACATGTATCTTGCCTTCAACCTTCCCCCAAACCAATAAGATTATAGTATGGATATTGGACTAGCATATAATTCTATACATAGATATCATTAGCAACAACCACCTTGACAAACCCCCTTTCCCTTCCTATTGTCTCCAAATACAATGCTCGATGTATCAAGTCCTTTTTTTTAAATTGAGAAAGCATATCCTAATCTCAAGAACCCAAGTTGTTCTAAGCTAGGTGGCATTTGTGTGGTTTATTGCCACACTTGTATTTTATCACATTTGTGTGCCTTTCCCTCCTCTAGTTTCACCCTACCTAGAAGATAGGCGTAGCTAGTTCTTTCCTTCTCAACTCATGCAAGTCACGTAACCCATATGCGTCTCCCGTTCGAAATATTCCATTTATAAATATGCATTCATTTGCATATTTATAATTGGATTCTTTCGAATTGTCCAACGTTATCCATGGACAGCCCGAGTATGTGTAGATTGGGTTCATTTCCCCAGATATGCTCTCCTCTGGATCGGACGCAGGATTTCGTCAGCGCCACCTTGTTGTTCTCCGGGTACACATCCTCTTGGTTTTTGCCGAGACGTGTATCAAGAGAACAGCGGGGAGGTGCTGTCGAAATTTTGCGTCGGATCGGGAGGAGAGCATGGGGAAATGTATCCAATCTGCACATACTCGGGTGGGATTAGGACCTATCTTTACCTATTAGCTAGTAGGTGCATATGCCGGATCACCGTAATTAATATGCCTTCTTGTGTTAATTTGTACTAGCTAGCCAGAATGAATGATCGTGCATGGATGTACACCGGTCATCCTAGTCAGAAAAATATGACTGAGGAATGGTTGACCAAGACCGAGGAGTTCCTAGAGGTTGCATTTAGTGCTGGCCAACCAAGAACATGGTGCCCCTGCACTAGATGTAAGAAATATTCACAACAGACAAAGGATGTAATCGGTAAACACCTGCAAATGCGTGGTTTCATTCCTGATTATACGTTGTGGTCATTTCATGGTGAGTCGGCCCAACGTGACAGACATGAGGTAGTGCGTCAGCGCATTGAGGATTGTGGTACAGGGATCGAAGACATGGTCAATGACTACAACAATGCTCGTCATGAGGACGAAGAACCGGAGGAAACTGCCAAGGCCTTTTATGCCATGCTAGAGTCTTCAAAACTCCCATTGCATGCGCACACCAAGCTTTGTCAACTAGATTCCATCGCACAAACAATGGCTCTTAAGTCACAATTCAACTTTCCCAGAGAGTGCTATGATGCAATGATGACCTTATTCGGGCGCTTTCTATCGGACGGTCATATTATGCCTGCAAACCTATACCACTCAGACAAAATACTCGGTGCACTGAAGATGCCCATAGAGCGGATACATGCTTGTGAGAAAGGATGCGTCTTATTTAGGCATGAGTATGCGGATGATAATTATTGTCCACGCTGCAAGTCCTCCAGGTATATTCTCGTAGACAACGGTCTTGGTGAGAAGACGCCGAGCAAAATACCCGTGAACATTCTTCGGTACCTACCGATCTTACCAAGACTTCAACGACTTTACATGCTTGAAGAAACATCAAAACAAATGACATGGCACAGAGATGGAATTAGACGTGCTACAGATGAATACGGGAATTTGATGTTGATCCATCCCTCTGATGGTGAAGCGTGGAAGATGTTCAATGTAATACATAAAGAAGGTAAAGCCAAAGACCCAAGAAACGTGGCACTCGCCATTAGCCTCGATGGGTTCAAGCCTTTCGGTATGACGACAACCCAGTATAGTTGTTGGACCGTATTCATCATGCCCCTCAATCTGCCCCCTGGAGTACTTATGCAAAGAAAGCACATCTTCTTGACGTTGATAGTTCCGGGGCCCAACTATCCAGGAAAAAAATATGAATGTGTACTTGCAACCACTGATGGATGAGTTGTACGAAGCTTGGGATAATGGGATCTGGACATATGATGCAGCTAGCAAAACAAAATTCCAAATGCATGCTTGGTTGATTTGCGTGCACGGAAGGTTCCCATGCCCGCAATGCAAGTCTGCTCTTAAGTTTCATTGGCTGCCGGAGGGTCGCAAGTATTCTTGCTTCGACTTGCATAGACAATTCCTGCCTCTGGACCATGGATTCAGAAAAGACAAGAAGAATTTCACCAAAGGTAAAGTTGTCGAGCACGAGGCACCACCTATGATGACGGACGCACAAATTCTTGATCAGTTGAACTCACTAGAGCCTGATCCGAACCGGCCAGGGTATTTCTTGGGATATAATACGGAACACGCCTGGACCCACAAGCCATGCTTTTGGGATCTCCCCTTTTTCAAAGACCTTGCTCTTCCACACAACATTGACATGATGCACACTGGAAAAAATATGGGTGAGGCCCTTTTTAAGACATTGTTCGGCACTGATAAGCGGAAAGATAATGTTAAGGATAGAGTCGATCAGGAGAGTCTGTGTAATAGGAAGTCAGTGAACATGGGACAACCGAAAGGGAAGAAGAATTGGGAGAAGCCAAAGGCATGGTTCAATCTTAAAAGGGAACACATGAGGGAAATCCTCATCTGGTGAAAAAAAAGTTGATGTTTCCCGATGGGTATGCAGCGAATCTAGCAAGGGGAGCAAGTCTTGAAAAGTTGAAAATCTTTGGGCTGAAGAGTCAAGATTTGAAAATATGGCTTGAGCATATAATGCCGGTGATGTTGCGCGGCTACATCCCCGAGGATGAGTGGCTAGTAATGGCAGAGCTAAGCTATTTCTTCCATGTTCTTTGTGCTAAAGAATTATCGCCTATTGTGATAGAAGAGATGGAAAAACTGGCGCCGGAGTTGATATGCAAGTTAGAGAAGATCTTTCCACCGGGTTTCTTTAATCCGATGCAGCATATGATTTTGCATCTACCGATGGAGGCAAGATTGGGTGGCCCTGTGCAAAACCGTTGGTGCTATGAAACCGAGAGAATGCAGAAGACGCTTCGAGCAAAATGTAAAAATAAACGGAGAATTGAAGCATCAATGGCTGAGGCATTCGTTGTCAAGGAAGCGGCAAACTTGGCGGCAAACCACTAATTACAGTTTGCATAATCCAAAGCCTCGGTACAATACTGGCGACCCCGAGCGACATGAATCCAAGTTAAAACTCTTTAAAGGGAGCCTCGCACCTTGTGGCATTATGAAGAAAAAGACGTTGACCTTCGAGGAATGGGGCATTATTACATTGTATATCTTGACCAACATGAAAAAAGTGCGACCATACATCGAGTAAGTGCGCGGTACATATTAATTGTTCTGCAACTTCTTGACGAGTTGTGTGTCTAACTTCTCTTAATTATTTGATACAGTCGATTCGTCGCGCAATTCTCGAATGGAGTGGCGATCGAAAAAGACTCCATCAAAGAGATTAATCTTCTTGAGAAGCGGGGAGGCGGCAATCCCGGTTTCATCTCTTGGTTTACACAAACGGTACTTCTTATATGATATACATGCCATTTTTATTTCTTCATCGTCTCAGTACCGACTAATACAACAAGCCTTTCCGTTTCAACTTGTAGGCTAATTCAGAGTCGATGGACGCTGAATTGAGACAATTCACAAATGGTTTTGACTTTAAGGTCCATACATATGAAAAATACGACATCAATGGATATCGCTTTCGTATTGGTATGAAAGAGCAAACTATGCCTGATCAGAAAACAACGAATTCCGGTGTGTCCGCTATAGATGGAGGAGTCGAGTATTATGGAATTGTTGAACAAATATATGAACTGCTATATTACGGTGAAAATCCTCCGAACGCCGTTGTCTTCAAATGTCATTGGTTCGATCCGAACGACACTAGACGAACTCATGAGCATGTTGGGCTAGTTGAAATTAAACAGAAGAACCGTTTAAATGTTGCCGAAGTTTATATTGTGGCTCAACAGGCCACACAAGTTTTCTATATTCCATGGGCCTGCCAAAGTGTAAAGAATCTCGAAGATTGGTATGTCGTCTATGACGTGCCGCCACATGGTAAGCTACCTTCCCCCAATGAAGAAGAGGATTATCAACCTCACATAGACCCAGACACAAATGACAGATAATTCTTCCACGAAACACGTGTGGCCAAAAAACATTTCGGAAAAACTTCTACGTTTGGTCAAAACATGGAAGTAGAGAATGACAATGCGGAGGAAGAGGAAGAAGTGGAACACGAAGAGGTTACCGATGATGATGAGGAGGAAGATGAAGAAGTGGAACACGAAGAGGTTACCGATGTGGATGACCTATCATTGCTTGACCGGTTACAAAAAGGCTTTCGAAATGTGGTTGACACTGAACCCGATCCCGAAGAAGAGATCATTCATGACGACACGCTTGATAGTGATGATGATATTTTTATTGATCCTGGAGAAGATACAGATGATCCCGACTATTAGTTGTATGCATCCCAACTTTCTTTTGTTTTTTGTATATATGAATTTGTATTATTTATTTCCTTAATGTACTAATTCATCTTTATATGCATATGTTTGTTTTTTGTATATATGAATTTTTATTATTTATTTCCTTACTTTACTAATTCATCTTTACTCCGTAACAGGTGTTGACACATGGCGAGCCGTAGGGACCCACCGGTGGAGTCTCACCCACCTCTACCTCTACGGAGAGAGTTGTTGGCGGATATTTTCGCAGCCAGCTCGCCGCCGGTGCGTGCTGAGAAGCCTCATGGGAGAGGTCGAGGAAAAGGACAAAAGAGAGGTAAACCCGATGGTCGAGGAGGTGGTCGAGCAGGTGGAGCCCTAGACGATTCACCCACTCAAAGGACAGTCTCACCGGTGCAGGAGCCACCGGTGCAATCGGCGGCACCGGAGGCACCGAGGCAGTCGACGGCGCTGGTGCAGTCGGAGACACCGGAGCAGCGGCCACCGCCGGTACAGTCAGAGGCACCGAAGCAGCGGACACCGCCGGTGCAGTCGGAGACACTGGAGGCACCGAGGCAGTCGACGGAGGCTCGTTGGGATGATCCTTGGGAGGAGCGTGCTCTCACGGATGATGTAGCGATGACGACGGGGCTGAGGGGGTGAGGAGGATGATGGGGGTGAGGGGAGCTCCTCTTCCAAGAAGCCGGTGTACCAGCGTGGTATGACACGGCTCCCACCACGTCCGGACCCTGCGCAGAGGACATTGATTGCGCCAGATGGGGAGAAGTAAGTTGATGAATTTTTTGTGTTCCTTGTATATATATATATATATCATACATGTACATATGGTCCAACAAGAACTAATGTCTTTGTGTTCTTATTTTGCAGGGCGTGGACTTACCCGGAAGGTGCTCGGAATCCGAACTGCCTCCTTGGTGCCCTTCTTAAGGAGCAGTTCCCCGGGCTAGTGCCTACGGGATTTCAACGTCAATGAGTACGCAAAAAAATGGGTATGTGCCTTTTTGTTTTCAGTTTCATGTCCTTTCATCATTAATCAATTGATTTGTTTCATGCCTTTTCTTTGCTTTTCATTGTAGGCGAAACACCATAATCAGCATGTGCCTAAGGGAGTTCGCTCATTTGCCATGGCCCATAAGGGAAAGTACAAAACGGTGAACGCATTTTTCGAGGGCGACAGTGTTGAGGCGTACACCAGCGCTGCAGCCTACCACAAGATGATGGCCTATTCTGAGGTGGAGAAAGAGCTATGCGGTCCTCAGTTTGACCCGAGCGAGGAGGAGGCCTTAATGATTGCTGGTGGCGGTAAGTATAATGGAAGCACCTCCATGTGCAATGGCTTGGTACCTTGCCCAGAGACTCTACCTCAGATCGAGGCGAGGCAAACGAGCTCCGCTCCTGTTGTACGATCTCGCCCGCGGCCAGTGGACTTTTCTATCCAGGTATAACTTTGTCTCAATTTTTCTTTCCGTTCTTTAGACTACGTAGCGATGATGACAATAATTGCTATATTGTTGAGTGTTCGCAGGACGCCATTCAACCTCAGAGAGATAGGCGACACAAGATATGTTGTCGGACCAGCTTGCGGAGAGGGACCGGCTGGCGGAGGAGAGGACCCAGAGGATACTCGAGGAGGAGAGGGCACGCAATAATGCCCAGACGAAGGCCATCAACGACCTCTTCTCGGTAAGTTACTACTTTGGCATATATCCGCCAAGAATGCATATGCATATGTTTGGTTCACTTGCTAATATGTTCGAGTCCTCAAAAACTAACTCGCAGAGTATGTGGGAGAAGCAAGGTCTTACCCCTCCACCGATGCCGACGCCTATCGTTTCTCCTCCCGGAACGGTAAGTTTCTTTTAATGATCAATATAGCCCGGTCTTATACCATCAAGTGTCATCATGCTTACCACATTTCAACTCATCCTTTGTTGCAGCATAATTCCGGAGCTGCATCTCACAACCCACAAGAATCTCCTAGTGAATCCCCGAGCAACCCACGTGGCGGCGCTTCTCAGCCTTGAGGTGGCCTCCGGTAAGTTACATAAAGCTCATAAATGACTTTATATGCTCATAAAGATCAATAATGGTATTAATAGCTTAGTTACATAAATATTTACTTATTCTTGGCTTATAAAAGCTAAAAAATGACTATATAAGCTTATGAAGCATATACTTGCCTTTATAAGCTTGTAAATATCAAAAAATGACTTATACTTGGCTTATAATAGCTCCTCAATGACTTCATAAGCTCATAAAGCTGAAAAATGATGTTAATAGCTTAGTTCGATGAAAATTGAGTTATACTTGGCTTCTAAAAGATCAATAGTGACTTTATAAGCTTATAAAGCTCAAACTTGGCTTTATAAGCTTTAAAGCTCAAATTAGATTTTATAAGCTTATTAAGTTCAACAATGACTTATACTTGTCTTATAAAAGCTCAATAATGAATTTACTAGCTTAAGTGGCTTATAAACCTAAAAATGACTTATACTTCGCATATAAAGCTAAAAAATGAATTAATGACTTAGTTAGATCTAAAATGAGATATATTTAGCTCTTGAGGTCTAAGAAGAACAAGTATTGTAGAATAAGAAGAAGGAGAGGAGGAAAAGAAAGAAGTGAAGAAGAAAGAGGTGAAAAAGAAAGTAAAAGAGGAAAAGTTCTTCTTATTCTTACTTTTTCTCTTCTTTCTTTTTCTCCATCTTCTCTTCTCCCTTTCATCTTATTCTTATTCTTCCTCTTCTCTTCTTCTTCTCCTTACTCTTCTTCTCCTTGTTCTTCTTTTTCCTTTTTATTTTCATCTTTTCATCATTTTGGATTTCTTCTTTTCCATAGCTAACATATGATTATGTTTTCATTTTGCAGATTTGCCTTTATGCATGGATGGATGCTTCTTGTTGTACATATAGGATGTTAGGATGGATGCACTCTTTGCATAGTGCTGGCCTTTGTAGACGCGTGTGATTATGTAGTCGACTTGTTGCTATTTTAAACTATATGTATGCACTAGCTAGTGGACGTGTACATTTGTGGGATGGAGATGACTTGTGCATTTATATCATGTTGGCACTTTTTGTATGACTTGTACATTTATATCATGTTGGCACTTTTTGTATTACTTGTGGGATGGAGATGACTATAATATATCATGTTGGCTACAATATATCTGTATATATATATATGTTATTGTTTAAATGCAGGGAATTAAAGAAAACAAATTAGAAAGATAGATACAGAGAGCTTTGCCGTCAGCTTGCTGACGGCAAAGGCGTTGCCGTCAACAAGCTGACGGCAAAGAGGACACGTGGAGGCAGCCTGTGCAATCTGGGCTGTGACAGTGACCATTTGGTCAATGCTTTGTCGTCAGCCTGAAGGCAAGCTGACGGCAAAGCTTTGCCGTCAGCCTATGCACAACCCCTGGCAAACTGGTGCCATGTGGGCCCAGGCAAGTGCTTTGTCGTCAGCCGGTGTAAGTCAGAGGTTAAGTCAGCCCACCGAGTTAAGTCAGAGGTTGGTCGTACGAGAGGCTTTGTCGTCAGCCGGTGTAAAATGACTGAAGGCACAGTCTTTGCTGTCGGTCGATTTTAAGCTGACGGAAAAGCAGCTCACTGCCGACTGATGAGCTTACAACAGGTTTGCCGTCGTGGAGCTGACGGCAAAGCCTTTTCCGTCAGCTTTTCATATGTTTGCCGTCAGCTTTGGCTGATGGCAAAACTCCTGTTTCCTATAGTGATCATGGGACCCCAACCATATTTCCACAACTGTTACACTTCCACTTTATTTACTGCTTTTTTACTTTCCCTTTCTATTATCACTATCACTATCACTATCCTCTTGCGTTTGATCCTTTGTAAACAACAAGGCCGAAGAGATTGACAGCCTGTCTATACTTGTTGTAAGAAAAGTTATTTGCTTTTGTGTGCAGGTCCAGGTTAATCAAGTGATATCGAGTAAACGACGCGTCACTGACTTCACCACCTACTTGTCGATCCTTGGAGTCCTCCTGGATTCGATAAACCTTATAGTCCTCGTGTAAGGGAAATTAGCCGCTATCTACATCTCTACCTTGCACTTGGGGTAACCAATGAGGAGCACTACCTCAGTGCCATCGGCTGGGTGAAAAAATTATAGCTGGGCAATTGACAAAGTTATAAACGCACCACAATGCTAATCATGCTACTTGGAAGTAAGAGGCTCAAAAGTATGGGCAGTACGCCAAGACAAGTAGACCAAAATCCATCTACATCTACTCACTAATCATCCACCTTGATATATCTTTCCAGAACATCTCGTTGGTATTATGTTGCGAGCCCCACCCAAAGTGTAAGCTCAAAGCAACAGACAATTGCATTAAAAATCTATGCGTAAGGTAAACAATCCTTGCAACCACGGTAACAAGCACTGTTGTTTTCTCCCTGGTGGCAACAACACATTCCATAGTCTCATGTTTCTGTCACTCAAGATAGACATCGGGTTGCATGAACCCAGAGTCGTGCATAACGCTCCCTCTTGGAGTTACTATCTACTACTTGGCCAAAGCAATAAAAAGCAACGGAGAACATGCAAGAATTACTCAAGAACAAAATATTAAAGGTAAACCAAATATATAACTCATCACGCTCTGAACATAATCTCATAATGCATCGGATCCCAGCAAACACAACATAGCAATAGTAGCAAAATTACATAGGTGCCTTGATCATGTAGGGAAACTCACAAGGACCAAACATTGAAGAACAATATTGTAGAGAAGACATCACATAGCTACTGGTCATGGACCCATGGTCTAAGGGGGACTACTCACGGCGCATTTGGGATGCGTCCATGCTCCCGGAGGTTAATCCTCCCTCCGGAAGGGTGTCGGGAAGAGGTCTTCTGGTGCTCCCGATCTTGGAAGCGCGGCGACGGAGGAACAGAGAGGTATTTCACGATGCGAGGTTCTTCTCGAGGGTTTCCTAGACGAAGAGGTAATATAAGCACAAGGGGGCAGCCAGGAGTGGGCCAGGGCTCCCAGGCGCCCTGGTGGCGCGGCCAGGGGGGTGTCCGCGCCACCTGGCCGCCTGGGTGCCAGGTGGGGGCCCCTTGGCCCTCCTTTGGGGTTCCGGAACCTTCCGTTCTGCTGATTTTTATTCTGATTTTTTCTAGAATTTTTGGGGCTCTGAAAATTTGGGTAAAATACCTGCAATTTAAAGACATCAGCAGACAGAAACTGGCACTGGGTGCACTAAGTTAGTAGGTTAGTCCAAATATGTGTATAATGATATGAAAGTGTAGCAAAACTGTTAGCAATAATCTTTTCTAGCAAATAGGTTTAAGCTAATTATGATTAGAGTGGCCGGTGATTAGGCTACCCGGGTGTACTAGTCGTACATGGCTTGCATGCCAATACGTGAGTATGTTGCATGTGTCCGAGTAGAGGTCATGTTCTAGTTTTGCCTTACTAGTTTAGGAAAGTTTTGAGTCTAGTACGAGTCCAGGGCAGAGTATGTTTAGGTGCTGAGTCGGTTTGGTCTAGCTTAGCCAGACGTGTATATATACACGTGCAAGCTTTAGTTGTAACACCGCAGAGAGAAAATAAATAATAAATAAAAAGGAAAAGGCACGACACGTGCCTTTGGCTATAAATTTGTGTTTGCGTGTTCGTCGTATTTTATGTGAGCGATCCTGGAAGGTTAAATTCCAACAAAAATATGTAGCAAATTCACATAAAAGTGCATCGAACAAGAAGAAATTATTGATACGTTTGGGACGTATCAACATCCCCAAGCTTAATTCCTGCTTGTCCTCCAGTAGGTAAATGATAACACATATAATTTATGTGGTGACACGCTAACACACATGTAGGAATTTCAAAGGAAAGCAAGTAAGATGTGCAATTCTAGTCAAGATAATAACAAGCAAGAGTCTTAGTATTGATACTAGCAAAGCATGAGCATAAAGGTGGAAGAGCTCTCGTTGTCCGTGACTCGAATGTCTCCAAATGATGTTTGCGTGCAAGGAATGGGAGATGGGATTAGAGAATAAAAAATATATAGTTTTAATTGAGAACTTAATCGAATAAAGTTTCTCACTTAGTCTCCTTCAGAATCTTATTTTGACTCATCCCCATACCACTAGTCCGGTACAAGTGAAACTGATCCTCTCCCTTTCGACGTTGAGCACTCATGCAATGGTTGAGCGCAAGCAAGATACGTTGGCACTTAGGATGGCAAAGAGAGAAATGATGGGGAAGGAATAAAAAAAGGTGTGAAAGGATCACATCAGTGAGGAAAATCATAGGCGAGAGAAAGCCAAATGATAGATATGATTTGAGGAGTTGGGATTGCCATGCAACGGATGCACATATAGGCTAAGCTAAGCTCTCCAATGGAACTAGTGGGGGTGCATCCAACTTACTTGCTCATGAAGACCTAGAGCTCATTTGAGGAGGCTCATCCTTGGAATATGCAAGCCAAGTTCTATAGTGTAAGGGATACCCACATAGTTATGCATGAATGATGATCTCTATGGAGTACATATATGAAAATGGAGTACGAGTGTGGATCTTTCAAAAGGAATAGTTATGTTGCCCCCTTCTCTCTTTTTTTCTTTTTTTTTCTGTATTTTTGTATTTTTGTGGCCTCTTTGGCTCTTTTATCTCTCATTTGTCCTCTTTGGATCTTTCTAATTTGTGCTCTTTGGGATCTTTTCCTTACTTAAGGTCAACACTCTATATTTTACAAGAATATAGAAGATCTTCGCACTTTATACGAATTACTCAACATAAAGAAAGATGAAAACTATCATGATGTATGAAAATGTATGCCTCTGCCAGTGTAGCACGATATACAATGATACTAGCGCGTCATGTAGCAATAATGAGGGCAAAGCCCAATTAGCATGCGGCTCCTCGATCAAGCAAAAGAATGTATGACATGAAGATCAAGTCATGAGATGGTGGATGTATCTCGGAAAGGATATGGAAATGCCTTGATAGGTAGGTATGGTGGCTGTTTTGAGGAAGATATAAGGAGGTTTATGATGACAGAGTGTATCGTGCCAAGGGTTTGTGTGCACGGGCGAAGTATGCACCAACTCTCAAGATGAGAAAGGGCAATGCACGGTACCAAAGAAGCTAGCAAAATATGGGAAGGTGGGAGTGCCAACAATGGAATACTCACATTAGTCCGAAAAACTCATGCACTTATTATCGGTAACTCTCTATCTAATCGCGAGGTTCACAAAGATATGATTACCCCGAGGTGGAGTGTATGGGGGTTTGGTTATCCTTGCGCATCCTAGACCCATGGTACGTGAGGGTACTCTATATATTCCAACCCCTCTAGAGGTTAGCGACCCATCTTGTAGCTAGAGTTCTCAACTAATTTTTGTAGTTTTTGAAAATAAGCACGGATTGCCCAAAATACGACACCTATCACTAATAGGTTCAAGCTCTTGGCACCCTAATGTCCAAACATTACTCAAATGAATAGCTCAAAACTATTGCATGTTACTACTACACTTGTAATAGCAACCTTAATTACCTACTCATGCAAGACACACCACTCAGTGCAACAAGGAAACTCTCAAAACAATATAAGCATGAAAACTCAATAGAGTTCTTAGAACAACCTAAACAAAAATCTCTCAAAAATATAAGCATGAAAACTAAGAGCTACTCATGACAACAGCTATGAAAAGATAAATAACACAAAAAAAGATAAGCATGAAAACCTATGTTGTGTTCTAGGGTGGAGTGGAGCGCGTTTCTCTCCCACACAATGAAGGCTAGGATCCAACTTGTTATGAACATTAAGCAATACTAAAACAAACTAAAAACTAAAGGGAAAGACAGTCCAAGTATAGCACATAACATATGAAGCGATAAAGATATAGTATGGAGAAGGACAAAGTGATGATTGTTGATGGAGAAGGGGATGCACGGGGGCATCCCCAAGCTTAGACGCTTGTGTCTCCTTGGATATTTCTTGGGGATGCATGGGGACATCCCCAAGCTTGAGCGCTTGACAGCCCCGAATCTTCTTTCATCATCTTCCTTCGCATACTTCAAAACTCCCTTCATACGAAACTCATCATAAACTGATTAGAGTGGTTAGTACCCATGATAAAATATTTTTTCTGCACTGGAAATAAAGATATTCTTGAATATCTATTGTTCCTCATGATTGCCAAAAACGATGAAAATGCAAAACATGTAAGAATCTGTGAAAAACAGACCAGCAGGTAGTAAATAATTTTTTCGGGGTACTTCTGCAACTCAAATAGAAAAACTCAGAACAGACGCACGAAAGATAATTGTATAAAGCATGCTGTAAAAAAAATTCATATCAAACACATGATCTGGTTATTTATGGCTAATTTTTCGGTCAAGGGGACAAAATCTGTTTCTGAACAGCATGTCACAACTTTTGAACTTTCTTGCAATCGGAGGCTAAAACTTGGCACAAAGCTTGAAAATAAAGATACAATGATGTTGATTCAGTAGTAACAAGCATCAAGGCCACTAAAACTGAAAGTAAAAACATCTTGGGTTTCCTCCCAGCAAGCGCTTTCTTTTATGCCTTTTAGCTAGGCATGATACAAAAAAGAGGAATCAAAAGTCAATATAGTTATCGGAGTTATAAAGGCCTTCAAATGGTTCCTCAACAAGTTCGTCCTTATTTCTTTTAATAAAGTGATACGTACCTTGCACATTTCCATGTAAGCATATGTGTCCCTTATCTATATCAATGAAACCTTTTACGGCTCGGAGGAAGTCCCTTCCAAGCACTATGTTTCCTTGGTTTGGCTCCATGATGAAGAAATCAACCGTTGCACTCCTATTAAAGAATTTAACTTGGACATCTTTTACCTTTCCGTGGATATTAGAAATATCTCCATTAGCATGTTCATGGTAAGATGACAAATTGTCCTTTTTTAATAGTTTTAAAGAATCATAAACTACTTTTGGCATTGTAGAAACCATGGATCCAATATCACGATAAGCAAGGAAGTCTTGGTTAAAGATACTAATCTTAATAAAAGGCTCCCAATCATTATCTATCTCCAAAATATCTTTCTTATTGGGCTTGGGTTTCTCTATTTTTCTCAAGTCTAGAGCATCCAATCTCTTTTCAATAGTAGCAAGTCTATCTATAACAGTATCAAAACTACGATCATAAAAAAATAACTAGATAGACCATGTATAATATCAAGAACTCTAGCTTCATCACACTCCAAGAAATCTCCTTCAACTCTAATATCAAGAGAGTGTTTACACCATCTAAACAGACCATGGTAAAAAATTCTAAGCACAATTTTTATAGATATCCAAGGCATAATTCTCCTATGTGCATTAGAAATTCTGTCTCATGCCTTCTTCATATTTTCTCCATCCCTTCGATGGAAATCTAGAACTTCCGATTCCCTCAAAGCACCAAGTCCTAACATGCTTGAAAAAACAGAAAGGACTGCTAAAAGCAAGGTACCTATTTTTTTGTGATTTTTGATAAAGGACACTAAGATAAAAACTAAAATGTAAACTAACAATACTAAAAAGCAAAGATAAAAGATAGTGTGAAACTCCCCTATCTTGAAGATTAGAGTCCCCGGCAACGGCGCAAGAAATTTAGCTTGATGGCACTGAAGTAGTGCTCCTTGTTTTCTACCCCAAGTGGAAGGTCAATATGTAGCTAGAAGTAAATTTCTCTCGGTGAAGATACCAAGGTTATCGAACCAGTAGGACTCCGAATGCTGCAAGTATGTGTCAATGGCGCCAGAAACTAAGTTGACGTGGACCTGCACACACAACAGATAACTTTACTCCAAACGAGTTTAGAGAGGATGTTAGCTCTCCGGCCATGTTGTTTACTAAGGATTAAACGCAAGGGTAGATAGTAGTGATAATTGCAACAGAAAGTAAAAGAGATAAATAAAGTGGAGGTGTAAATAGTGGTGGAAATATGGACCGGGGTCCCATGATGTTCACTAGTGATGTCTCTCTCCCAAAAGACGATAAAACAGCAAAGCTGGGTGAACAAATTACAGATGGACAATTGACAGAATTATAAACGCCCACAATGCTAATTATGTGTGACGCCCCCAAAATCAAGCCGTGTACAGTAATTATCCACGCAGGGTACACGACCGACATCAGGGTGGCACGATGATAATACCACAACACAACACTAAACACAAAAGGATAAACCAATATATTACAAGATAACGGGGTCGCTCGGACCCGAATACATAAGTCATAGAAACCATAATATCTGAGAATAGACATAGTTAGTCAAGTTTTGCCTTAAGAAGGCTAGCACAAATATCTTCAGAGACACATATTGAAAAGCCGAGACCTCCTTCCTGGGATCCACCGATCTACTCCTGGTCAACGGGGAACTCGGCGTCGTAGTAGTCGCCTCTAGGGTACTCCTACTCCTGGGCTCCAACGTCGGCTGCAGCGGCCGAACAGGCAAAACAAAGAGAGGAGAATAAAGCAAGGGTGAGTATCTAGCATACCAGCGAGTCTTACGCCCGCTACTAAGCATTATGCATTGTATCAACGGAAAGAAGAGGTTGTATATAGTGGACTTAAAGACAGAAATCCAGAGCAAAGGTAAAAAGCTAGGCCTAACGAAGTCTAGCATCTTCCGACGAGTCTTGAAGCACAAGAAGAGAACAACCGACAGATTATATAATGCATAAAGTAATAATGCAGTAGAAGTTTCTGCAGCATTGTATAATAATAAGTTTTAATGATTAACAATGCCTCCGAGATCACCTCCTCGATTCCCTTGCGAGGAAGCAAGCCCGGAAACAACAGTTCAATAGTATTAGTTTGTAGTAGTAAGATCGGGATTTAGAATAAAGCGTCCTGTTACCGTGGACACGGCTATTCGAATAGATTGATCTTCCCTGCAGGGGTGCACTTATGTTACACTACAACGCACGGATATCCAGGGTGGCGTACACCTTGTTAGGGAATGCCCCACCGAGGCTATCCGACACAACGTAGTCCATCCTTCGAGCTCAGCAGAGAGGCCATCCGCCGGTCTAAATCCTAAGTACACGAGGATTTGGACCCCAACCCCGACGTACTCCTGCACGGTACGTGGTTGGCCGGTGAAGCCCAAGCAAATCCAAATAAGACAACACTGCGCAAGCAAATAAGACACACCACTTCCCGGCAATCAGCCCGCGGTACTGCCGACGTCTGAAGGCTCTCGAATGAGGCTACGTTGCAGAGGCGCCCATAGGCGTTATTCCCACATGTAGGTAGTGCGTATAAGCCCGAAGGCTACTCAAGTCATCTGCCGAACTATTTAGTATTTTATTATTTTCTCGCAGCCAACCGTTATCGCTGTCTGACTAACAACACAACGGACAACGAACAGCGGCCAGGACCACCAGTACATCGGTGCCTGCCCTGTCGTCCCGTCAAAGCGCGCGGTTACCAACAAGGTGAAACGTCTCCTTACCTTGTCTCGTGTGTGCTCTTGGTAGAGCTCGACTTTTCGCGATTTGGTAACTCTCGCGGCCAACGATCAGGGGCCAAGCACACCGGTACACTGGTCGTACCCTCCCTGTCGTCCTGTCGCAATACCACTCGCGGGCACCGTTGGGTCGCCCAACTTCTTACCTGAAGGAAAACCGTTGCTCAGGTACCTAGAGCGGCTATACAGAGTCAGCAACGAGTGGAGTACAAGGATCACTCCTCGATAGCTCCCACTTGATGCTGGCTCGGCAGAGCCGAGCTAGGGGCCTTAGGCGGTGTCTGCAATGTACCTTACTTATGAGAGCTATATAAAATATATCCTCGACACTCCCCAGAGAGATCACGGCCCGCTATTCTAAACCTAACTAACAATGCGCAGGGTTTACTGCTGAACAATATATATATATAACATGCTGCGTAGGATAACGTAAAGTACATCAAGGAGCGACAAAAATAGGCTATGCAATTGAATGGGTAAGCATCGTAGCAGCATCAGTTATGTCTAGTGCAAGAAAAGTACGGAAAGATAGGCGATATCTGGGGAAGAGAATGGCTCTGCTTTCCTGGAAGCTCGACGGTAGGGGTACGGTCGTCGACGACGTAGTCGTACCTAGCAGCGGTGTAGTCGACGGCAGCCTCGGGGTCTATCGAAAAATAAAGAGGGAACGAACACAGTAAATACAAACAATCATATCAGACAGATGCATGGCAAGAGGTATGCAAGATTAACGGTGGTCTAACGCAGTACAATGCATGTTGCTCGGAGCGGGAATTCATCCGGGGATGGACTACCGCCTCCGGGTGATTACCGGACAGATGATCCGGAGGGAAAGGTTCCTTGTCTCCAGTGTTAGAGACATCTAAAATACATGTGGATATTTTATCCGTGATCGTTGATTCATTCTGAGCAACTTTCATGTTAAGCACAAAATCATCCTCCAGATTTTTATCGGCACCGGGGAAATATCAACAAACGGCCCGAAGGGGGGAATGTCGATGCTCGGTAAGCTGGAGGGGGGTGGTAGACATATGGATAGTGTATCCGTATTCATTGTATTTTTCTAATCAATTTTCATGTATAAAGTTTTTAAATCTGTGTTACGGTTTAAAAGTTATTGAATTTCAAAGTTTTAAATCATTTAAATGATTTTTTGAATTTCTTTTTATTATTATATCAACATTATCCAAAACATTATCCACAACAGTGCCTGACATGTGGGACCCACATGTCAGCCTCTGTTTATTTATAAAACATTTTTATAAATCAGAAAAGCCACTGGGCCCACATGTCAGTGACTTGTTTTAATAAAAACAAAACATTAAGTTAATTAACAGTGGGGGTCCCACATGTCATTCTAACCATTTTAATAAAACATTTTCTTATTAAATAAAATGCCCAAGGAGCCCATTGTCATACTAACTAGTATATATAAACTAACAGTTAATTTATCTCTAATCCACTGGCCTTGGGCCCACACGTCAGTGACAGGGGGTTGACCATTAGCGTTAATTAAATTGTCTGCCAAGGGGGGCCCGCCTGGCAGCCACACATGGACTCGCCGGCGGCGATGACCGGCGGCGAGGTTGAGCCGGTGCTGAACACAGGCCACGAGAGGGTGTGTGGCTAGGCCCATTCGAACGGGGAGGCGACGGGGAGGCGTCTGGTAGCGGTGGCGTGGACGGGGAGTTTCCTGAGTGACGCCGGTGACGAGGAAGACGGCCGCCTGCGCTCGAGCGTCGTCGGAACGCGTCTACGGAGGGGGCTTTCGAGCGTGCGCTACGGGGTGGTGTTCCTGGGAACAAGGCGAACACGAGGACGTGAACGACACGCCAAACGCGTGCGCCAGGCCATGGGGGTGCGTTCATCAGCGGCGAGGACCTACGGCTCCAATGGCGCGGGAGGCTACGGAGAACTGGAGGCCACGGGAAGACCAGGAGGGGGTAGAGTAGCTCACGGTGGAGGCGTAGGTGCGGGCAGCAAGCTTGGGGGAGGCGCGACGAGGCCGGAATCGACAACGAGATCGCGGCGGACGGAGCGGGGAACGAAGACGAGGGCGAGGCGAGGGAGGGCTCCCGGCTCGATTCCTTCCACGGGATGGGGAAGACGAGACCAGCGCAGGTCCCGGACGCGATGGCGTGGGCTCCGGTTGGGGTTGGCCACGCAAGGGCGCGACGACGGCGATGGCTGCTCGGGCGGAACTTGCTCGGGCGAGAGAGAGAGGAGAGGGGGAGGGGAAAATGGATGCGGCCGCGTCTACGGGGTAGGGGGGTTCTCTTATCCACTACGCGCACACCGGGGAGGAGCAGGTGAGGGGGAGGGGCCGGCATGGCCCTGGCCATCGGCGTGTCCACGCCGGGTACAGGAGCAGGTGGGGGGGGGGGGGTAGTTGGAGAAAGAAGACAAGCCGGGGTGGGCTTGGGCTAGGTGGGCTTCGGCCAGGGGCGATATTTAGGCTGTTTTCTTTTATTTGCCTTTTCTTTTTACTGTTACTTCTATATGCCATTAATTTAAATGCCCTGCATTTTTGTAAAATGTTACAGGCACTTGTATAATAGTGTTACACCCCACCTCAGTGTTATAAAAGGTGTGGGCACAAAACAAAATCATTTGATATTTTATATTATTAAAAATGGATCAAATGCCACTGTTTTTGCTATTGTTTGATTTGTTTGGATTATTCAGTGGCTTAATAAAAACCCATAACTATATAGACATGGCCCACTGAATTTTTGACATTTTACAAAAATGGTTTCATAAATTTTTGCCAAGGTTTAAATTCCACCAAGTTTTCCATTTTCAATTCAAAGGGTTTTAGGGTTTGACTTTGGGGTTTTGATCACCGCGCGCGCGAGAGAAAAACCGGAGATGTTTTTGCAAACTGCCAGCCACCTGGGCTACAAATAGACCACCCCACCACTTAGGGTTTTCCCTAAGCACCTAGGCAGCCACCAGCCCCAGATCTGGCACAAAATACCCCATTTTTCGTCCAATTTTCTGCCCAATGAGTTCTGGACCGTCAGATCGTTAGATCCGACAGCCCCGGATGGTGCCACGTCGCCCCACGGAGCTCCTCTCTCCTCACCTCGCAGCCAACCCGTGGGCTCCCGCGCCGCCCGTCGCTTCCACAGCCGCCACACCCGAGCCCTCCGGCCGCCGCGCTCCGGTGAGGTTGCTGTCTCTCCCGCGCCTCTCCTCCCTTCCCCTTCCCTCATCTCTCCCTTTTCTCGCAGACCAGCCGCCATGGAGGTCCAAGCCGCGCCGCTGCACGGCATGGGATTCGTCCCCGAGCTCGCGCCGCCGCCCAGCTCTGCCCGTGGGACCTCACCGCCGGAGCCTCCCAACAGCGCCGCCTGGACCCCGCCTGTCGCGCGCCCCCGGATCCCGCCTCCCTCCGGCCGCCTCGCCGGCGTAGGGCCGCCGCGCCGCCGCCTCCTGTCGTCGGGACGAGGACGAGCTGCCTGTCCGATCCAGCCGCCCGTGGTGGGCCGGCGCGCCCACTGCGGCCCACGGCCCCCAGCTCGCCCAGCAGCCCAAGCCGGCTGCCTCCTCTAGGGCCAGCAAGCCGCCAGGCCTCACCAGGCCACTTGGGCCGAGGCCCACTGGTGAGTCGCCTAGCCTTTTTTTTTTTTTTGTTTTTTTATTACTTTCTGTGCTAGTTGGGCCGCCCCAGTAGATTCCGGCCCATTTAGTTTTTTTTGCTGCTAGTTTTTTTTATTATTTAGGCAGATTGTATGAGCTTCTTGCGTTGTGCGTAACTTTTCACCGGTAGCTCCGATGGAGATGATTTCTACATGAAAGTTGCTCCGTTTTGCGCGTAGATTAATAAAATGTTGTTTGTTGCCATGTTTGAGCTTTTTTACTTGTTGTTTACTTGCTAATTACAACTGCTTACCATTGTAAACTGTAATTGCAATAACTTTTTAACCGTTGCTTTGTTTAAAATGTTTCTTATATGTAACTTGACTAGAATTGCATGTAGATTGTGTTTTTTCTGCTCTTGCTTGCTAATAAAAATAATAAAATATTGTTTAGGGCAAAACAGTACCAAATGCAATAAATATCGTGGGGTCCGCAATAGTTTGCCATGTCTAGGATTTCACCCCACTTAAATTGACTAGCTTAGGTAGTTTATTTATGCTTCATCTTGTGCTATGCTTTTGTGACATGTCATGCTTGAGTGATATGCCATGATAACAACCTTTGTTGATCACCTGTAGCTAAACAACTTGAACCACCGTAAACATGCGGTATCGTCGTGAGTGACGAGTACTCCACTTAACCTGTTAGTAACCGTTCTCGACGGTAGGTGCGATGTCTCGTGTTGCCTTCTTGTTGATGCTTTCTCGTGTTTGCCTCGTAGTAATAGAGTGCTTGCTCGTTGATTGCTTTCCAGTGTTTATCGTCTTGTGTGCTTCGCGGGTACCTCTCGGAGAAGATGCGAGCGTGCGATCGACTACACCTTCGGAACCCGACTTATCAACAGGCAAGGACTAGGCATTACTTATGATCCATTCTATTTCAACCAGCGGTTTGCATGCTAGTCTAGGTTAGGCTCGATGTTTGATCCTACCACATGTTTACAGCCTCTTTCAAACCGATACAGCCATGTCCCCTCCCAGCAAACCTTGTACTGCTATGTTACTATTGCTCGTTGGTCAGGCCCTGCTTAGTATGCATGCTTAGGATGCTACGATGTTACCCTGTTACTCCTTGGTTTGGGAAATCACATTATTATTATTATTGTTGTTGATGATGTTGATTATTATAATGTTGACTATATTCGACGAAGGATGGAAGGTCTAGGCTATCCCGCCCCGACGCTTTGTTCCATTCGAGTCACCTAGGATCCGAGTTCTGGGTATTGGTTTTAAGACTAAACGTGCCTAACCGCGTGTGGGATTTTATGGGGTCCCCTTTTCTTACCTACCTAGCTTCAAACATTTCTAGTGGTGGCCCAAGCTGATTTACCATTTGAAACCGTGTCTGTGCTGGTCGGCCGCCAGTTGTTTACAAACCAACCTCGTGGCGGCCTGGGCTGGATCTGGCGGCTGGATTGGGCCTCCTGGGGCGCTGTGGGCGGCGCTGGCTGGCTGGGAAGGCCGGCCCACCTGGGCGTCCAGCCACTGGATCGGCACCGGGATCCCACACGGACGCGACAGCTCCGGCCGGCTCGTCGTGGCGGCGCGGAGGCGCCGGCCACCGGAGCTAGGCCGGGTCGAGGAGGTGCAGGGGCCCTCGGGTGGCGGCCTTCGGCGGCTAGAGGCGCCGGAGTGAGAAGCGGCTCGGCCCGAGCTCCTCTCGGGTCCGGTCATGGCACGAGCAGGCAGGGGTCCTCCTGGCGGCCTGCAGCAGAGAGAGAAGAGAGGGAGAGGTGTGGTCAGGGAAGAAGAGAGAGGGAGGAGGGAGAGAGGAAGAGAGGGAAGGAGGGCTCGCCCCGGCGGCTTGTCGGCCGGCGTCCTGGCTGCCCGGCGGCTTCCCATGGGCAGGGTGGAGGCGACGGCTGGAGGTAGGTGGAGAGGAGGTGTGCAGTTGGGGGCGACGTGGCGTGATCCGGAGCGTCCATCTCCGGATCGGACGGCTGATTTGGGGGGGGGGGTAAGCTGTAAAATAATAGGGGCAGATCTAAGGGGGGTGGCTGCAAATAATGTAAGGAGGAACCCTAATTGTGTAAGGGACACATCCCCGGTTTTTCTCTCGCGCGCGTGGTGCTCACGTTTCTGACCGCCGGGGATCCGCAGTACCTCCGATTCGGGTAAAACTTTGAACTGCGCAATCAGCTTGTCGAGCCAACAGCGTTCACCTCGCGTTGGAACCGTTCCGAGAACACTTTCCGGCGCGCTATAAAAATATCCCGTTTAATTACTAAACGGGGTTTTCGTTCCGTTGGCTGCGGTTGGTCTCGTGCGATTTTCGCGACGGTGATCGGGTGAAACCCGGTGTCGCAAGGTCGAGTTTCAGGGTGGCAAGGGCCGGTCTCCGTCCGATACGAGATAAGAGGGGGAAAAATAATCGCTGATCGATAAATCGGGGATGCAAACACCGCAAACAAATCAGACAATCAAACAATTCACACCGAAAACAATTTTTTAATTTTTGTGAAAACTGGGCTGTTACAAGATTGTCCTGCCATTAAAAGTGCTCCAAAAATTCTGGAAAAATTATATAAAAAATCAGCGTCCTGGAAGCCTCCGGAATCACATGGGAAGGAAGGGAGGGCCACCACAGGACTCCAAAAGGGTCCCTGGCGCGGCCCCACCCTAGGCCACGCCGGACACCCTCCTGGCTGCCCTGTGGCCCCCCTCGGTGCCCCCTTTGGCCTATATTTACCCCCCGTGACGGAAACCCCTAAGATAGATCTGCTATTCCCTTTCTCCTCTTTGTACCGCCGCCGCCGCCGTTTCAAGACCGGGGTTGCCAGGAGAAGCTGCCCCGGCACCCCGCCGGAAGGAGGAATCCCCTCCGGGAGACCATCCATCGCCATGGACGCCTCCAGGATGTGCCGCGAGTAGTCCCCCTTTGACCATGGGTCCGTGACTTGTAGCTATGCGATGTACTCCTCCCCTCTTTGTGCTTTCACTTTGGAGACCTCGTGAGCTGCCTCACATGATCGAGGCACTTTTGTAATTTTCTGTGTTGCTATGCTGAGTTTGCTGGGATCTCATGGATTATGAGATTGTGTTCAGATTGTGATGAGTAACATATTTGGTTCTTTTTTATATTTGTGTTCGCTAGTAAATTCTTGCATGTTCTCCGCTGCCGTATTTTACTTTGGCCAAGTGATTTGTTGCAACTCCAAGAGGGAGCGTTATGCTTGATTGTGGGTTCAACCCCTTGATGTCTAGCTTGAGTGATAGAAACATGAGACTAGGGGATGTGCTGTTGCCACCAGGGATAAAACAACGATGATTGTACCTGCGGGTGCAAGGATGGTTTACTTTACGCAAAGTTCTTTTAATGCAGTTGTATGTTGCTTTGAGTTTACACTTTGGGTTGGATTCACAACTTAATACCCGCGAGATGTTCTGGATAGATATCTCAAGGTGGATGATTCGTAGTAGATGCAGATGTATTTCTGTCTACTTACCTTGGCGTACTTCCCATTTCTTTTGAGCCTCTTCCTTTCTTTTGTAGCATAGTTAGCATTGCGGTGCGTTTATAATCCTGTCAATTGCCTAGCTGTGATTTGTTTACCTCACTAGCACTTTTATCTTCTTTTGGGAGAGAGATATCACTAGTGAACATCACGGGACCCGGTCCGTATTCACACCATTTTTTACACCCTCAATTTATTTTCAGTTCTTACTTTCAATTGCACTGTTATCTCTTGTGTTGATCCTTTGTAAACAGAAAGGCCGGAGGAATTGACAACTCCTCTGTACTCGTTGGGAGCAAAGTTATTTGTTTCTGTGTGCAGGTCACGACAACCGCCCAATTTCTGGCGCCGTTGTCACCTTATTGTATTTCTGCGAGTCCTACTGGAGACAAACCTTGGTATGTTCACCGAGGGAAATTTGCTGCTACGCTACATCTCATCTTCCACTTGGGGTAACCAACGAGAAGTGAGAGAACTATCCTCACCGTATCAAGCCAATTTCTGGCGCCGTTGCCGGGGACTCCGGTCTACAAGATAGGGGAGTTGCACACTATCTTTTATCTTTGCTTTTCAGTCTTGTTAGTTTACCTTTCAGTGTTTACTTTTGTGTCCTTTATCAAAAATATCAAAAATACCCGTTACCTTGTTAGTAGTTACCACTATGGGTGGTCTTTTTGCCTTTGGTGAGGCAGAAGTACTTACCTTTACTCAGAGAGGTGGTGAAAGTATGAAATATGCTTGGTATAGAATTAATGATTCTCAAAAAAGGGCCACCAAGAAGCAATCCACTACTATCTTTCTTATAAAATTTTATGTTGGGATTACTTCTTGGAATAGGTTTGTCTTAGACACTTTTATCAATGGGAACTTTATAGAGGCTCCAGTTTCGGAAGCCCTTAATATTATTGAAAATCTTGTTGGAAGTCTCTCCCCGTTGCTAGCATTAAGGAGGACATTACTCTATCTCACATTATGAGAAAAATTGAAAAAATAGAGTTAGAGATGCCAAGTATCGATAAAGTAAATGATTTGGATCGTAAGATTCAAGGGAATTTGAATAGGCTAAATAGCTCCATGCCCTTGACGAGAAGTCTTCTAGGATAGAGAAGGTTGAGGAAGTTAGTGGAACTCTAGGAACTACCTTTTCCTCAATCAAAACCAAAAAGGATGAAACTCCAGCAAGAAAGGAACCCAAGTTTGTTTACGTCCCTAAGGTTCCTCGAGCTAAAGCTGACACACCTATGGCCAATAGAGTTGAAACAGTGAAGACTTTGGAGGAGATACCTACCTTTAATTTTGAAACTCCAATTGATTTTCCTCCTTTTGATTTTATCCCTAGAAGCATTTTTATTCGACCTTTATTTGAAAAACCTCTTAAGACTAGTTGTACTATTTAATAGTTTTTTGATGATCTTGATGATGGATCAATTGATACAACTTGATATTTTGCTTTAAGCCTAGCTAATGGCTTTAAAGAAGCGCTTTCGGGAGGCAGCCCGCAACGAATTTAGGTTTTCCTATTTGTTTTTCTTCTGTTCTTGGTGGTCTTGATGATTGTTAAGACTGTAGCAACATCATTGTATCTTACTTTTCAAGCTTTGTGCCAATTATAGCCTTATATAACAAGGGAAGTGAAAGTTGTGACATGCTGTCCAGAAAACAGATTCTGTCCTCGTGACGGAAAAAATCGTAGAAAATTACCAGATAATCTTTTTGAGCTGAATCTTTTACACAGCGTGACCTATACAATCACGGAACTTTCGTATGTTCTGAGTTTTTTGATTTGAGTTGCAGAAGTACCCCTAAAAATTCTTTACTACCTCCTGTTCTGTTTTTCACATATTCTGCCACGTTTTGTCTCTCCGAATTTTTGCAAACCTTAAGCTTGATTTTCTTTGCAAAAACTTTTTGGAAATCTTGATAAACAGTAGCTCTTCAAGAATATCTTTATTTGCAGTAGAGGAAAATTACTTTAATAGGGTACTAACCACTCTAATCAGTTTACAATGAGTTATGTATGAAGGGAGTTTTCAAGTGTGCGATGGAAGATGATGAAAGAAGATCCTGGAGTGTCAAACGATCAAGCTTGGGGATGCCCATGTGCACCCCCAATAAATATTCAAGGAGACTCAAGCGTCTAAGCTTGGGGATGCCCCCGTGCATCCCCTTCTTCATCAACAATTATAAGTTCGTCCCTCGTTGCACTATATTTTTATCACTTCATGCGTTATGTGCTATGCTTGGAGCGTCTCGCTCTTTACTTTTCTTAGGTTTGTTTTTTCTTTGTTTGCTGTTATAACAAGTTATACCCCATCTTTATTTTGTGTGGGATAGAAACACACTCCGCTTGAACTAGAACTCCTCATAGGATTTGCATGCTTATTTCCTTAGCTGTGAGTTGTTGTTTTTCTTTTCTTAGCTCCTGCCTTGTTTAGTTGTTGTGCTTTAGTTTTCTTCTAGAGCTTTTGTTTTGTCTTAGGTTGAACTTTATATAGGTTGCATGTTTTATCTTGTTAGAGATTTTGCCTGTTGCACTGAGTTTTTCTCTTGACTAGAAAGTAGGTAGTTGAAGTTGCTATTCTCTTTGTAGTAGTAACTTGCAATAGTTTTGAGGTATTGACTAGAGTAATGTTTGAACTTTTGGTGTCAAGAGCTCGAGCCTATTAGTGATAGATGTCATATTTTGGGAAATCTGAGTGATTTTCGAAAACAAAAAAAACCCTGTTGAGAACTCTAGCTAGCAGATGGATCACTAAGCTCTGGAGGGTTCGAATATTAGAGTACACTCACGTACAATGAGTCGAGGATGCGCAAGGATAACCAAAACCCCATACACTCCTCCTCGGGGTACTTGTCTCTTTGTGAACCTCCTGGTTAGATTGAGAGTTACCGATAATAAGTGCATGAGTTCTTCAGACTAATGTGAGTATTCGAGAGTTGACACTTCCACCCACCTATACTTTTTCTAGCCTGTTCAGTACCGTGTGTAACACCCTCAGTTCCTGTAACAGTAATCCTCATCACTGTTGATCATTACTGTTGGATTATCACTGTTTGATCCCCCCTTGTACCTGATAAAACTTTGTGATGCTCATGATCAGACCTTGCTGTGGTTGATCAACACCCCATGCACCATGTACTTGAGCCCTTGGAATCAAATCCCAAAGCCAAATGCACCTTGCTCATCTAACAAACCAAACCCTAGTTGAAACTACTTTAAATGGAAAATAAAACAAAAGTGCTCAAATAAAGTTGTTCCAAAAATCATGGACCTATTTTTGTAAATTGCCTAAAATCATTACAATGAGGTTGGACCACCTTTGGTAATTTTTGGAGTTGCAGCAAATTGTAAACAATTCAAATAGTGGGTTAAAACCCCTACTTTGGACATTTAATATTTAAAAGGAATACCTAATGAATTTATTTTGCTGCACAACTTTTTGTGGCACCTCAGTAATATATAAAACTAATTTACAAACACCAATTATATTTTTCAAAAATGCTAGGGTTAATAAATCAATTACAGAAAAGAATTTGAATAAACAGAAAACAAAACAAATGGGAAACGCTATAACTCGCCTGGGGCGAAGCCCACCTCAGCCCAGGCCCACTCCCCCTTGTCTTCTTCCTCCTCCAACCACCCCCACCTGCCCGTACGGCGGCCGCCGTGGCCACGTCGCCGCCAGCCCGGCCCCGCCCTCCAACTGCCCCCTGACGCCATGGACGCGATAAGAACGCAACTTCCGACCCCCTGGACACACTCCCCCTCTCCTTCCCCTCCTCCTCCTCTCTCGCGCCTCGGGGAAAAGCAGCCGAGGGCCGCCGTCGCCATTACCGTGGCCAAGCGCGGCCAACGCGCTCCAGCCGCCTCACCGAGTTGTCCAGGAGCCGCGCCATAGTCGTCTTCGTCAAGGCCCGCAAGGAATCGAGCTCTAGTCCACCACGGCGAGCTCTGCTTCGTCGTCTTCGTCTTCGGCTCCGGCGGGATCCGCGACCAATTCCGGCCACCACAAGCCCGCGACGAGCCCGCTGCCAGCCTCAACCCACTCCTGGTGAGCACCTCTACCACCGGAAACGCCCCGTTCCCTCTCCCGTACCCCATGTGCCGATCCGCCATTAGGGCAGAAGCGCCCAGCCGCCGACGAGCTCGCCGCCCTGGCCTAGCTCTCCCATTTGACACTCCACGCGCGTCGTCTTACTCCCCGGAACCTCAGGAACTGATCCCCGTAGGGCACGCTCATAAAAAGCCCCTAGAACGTCGCCGTTGTCAAACCCGTGCTCCGGCCGCCGCCTGACCTTGTCGCCGTCGTCGCTCCGGTGAACCCCGGCGACGCCATCACCCCCAATCGACGCGCCCCGCTCCTCTGGTTCGTTTGCGACCAACCGCGTCCCAAATGGAGCCCCCTAGCCGAATCCCGACGCCCTCCCGTGGCCTCCGCCGTGTTGGGCTCGCCGGCGACTAGCCGCCGGCGCCCCCTGACGTGGCACCCCTGGGGCAACCCCCCTGGGTCACTGCCAGTGGGTCCCCGTGGACCAGTTGACTGGGTTGACCAGTCAACTGTGCTGACTGGGCAACCCCAGTCACTGACATGTGGGTCCCCCTGGATTAATAAAATTTAATGATTTGGATTAATCAAATAATAAAAATTGAGTCACTGACATGTGGGTCCAGGGGTATTTTCTAATTTAATTAAGTGTTTTATAAATAACAGAGGCTGACATGTGGGTCCCACATGACAGCACTGTTCTGGATAATGTTGTGGATAATGTTTTGGATAATGTTTAAATAAATAATAAAAGAAATCTAGAAAATCAGTTAAAATGATTTAAAACTTTGAAATTCAATAACTTTTAAACCGTAACTCGGATTCAAAAACTTTATACATGAAAGTTGATCAGAAAAATACAACGAATACGAATACGCTATCCGTATGTCTACCACACCCCTCTAACACTACGAACATCGAACATTCCCCCTCCGGACCGACTGTCCGATAATTTGTCCGGTACTGTTAGAGTGCCCGGATGAATTTATTCCGAACACGAGAGTTGTCCGGAATGGTTCAAATAGCACGGATACACCCCCCTTAAGTTGTTACGGTAACCACTACACCTCTGGCTTGATCCTTTCCCCCTCCGGACACCCTGCCCGGTAATCACTCGGAGCCGGCAGTTCATCCTTAGATGAATTTCCGTTCTGAGCAACGTGCATTGCACTGCGTTAGAACACCGTTAACATTTCATCTATCATGTCATGCATTTGTATTGCTATTATTGTTGTGTATTTATTGTTTCTCCCCCCTTTAATCTTCGGTAGACCCCGCTGCTGCTGTCGACTACACCGCTGCTGAGTACGACTACGTCGTCGACGACCCTACTACTACCGTCGAGCTTGCAGGCAAGCAGAGCCATTCTCTTCCCCAGATATCGCCTATCTTTCCGTAATAATTCTTGCACTAGGCATTGTTACTTCTGCTGCTACGATTACAATCCTATTCAACTGCATAGCCTGATTTTTGTCGCCCCTTGATGTGCCTTCCTTTATCCTATGCTGCCTATTATTATTATTATGCATTATTCAGCAGTGGACCCTGCGCATTGTTAGCTAGGATTAGATAGAGGGCCGTGATCACTCAGGGAAGTGAACGCGGATATAAATATTATAACTGCACAGGTACGGTACAATGCAGACTCCGTCTAAGGCCCCTACCTGGGTTATGCCTAGTCACCTCAAGTGTGAGCTATCAAGGAGTAATCCTTGTACTCCACTCGAGGCTGACCTTGTCTTCCTGCCATAGGGTCCTGGAAACGGTTGTCCTTCAGGTAAGAAGTCAGGCGACCCAACGGTGCCTGCGAGAGGTATTGCGACGGGACGACAGGGAGGGCACGACCAGTGTACCGGTGTGCTTGGCCCCTGATCGTTGGCCGCGAGAGTTACCAACCCACGAAAGTCGAGCTCCTCCTGGAGCACCCGCGAGACAAGGTAAGGAGATGGTTCACCTTGTCGGTAACCGCAGTGACTTGGTGGGACGACAGGGCAGGCACCGATGTACTGGTGGTCCTGGCTGCTGTCGTTGTACGCGGGTCGGTTAAGTCGACGCAACGATAACGGTTGTCACGCAGGTTAATTAAAATGCTAAATGGTTCAGTGAATGTCTTGAGTTGGCTATATGCCATGTACGCACTACCTACCCGTGGGAACTACGAGTTATGGGCTCCTCCGCTTCTTAGTGTCGTCCGAGGACTCTTCAGAAGTCAGCAGTACCGCGGCCTGCGCCGGGAAGTGGTGTTGTCTTATTTGCTCGAGCGGTGTGTTTTATTTGGATTTGCTTCAACTTCACCGGCCAGCCTCGCACCGTGCAGGAGTACGTCGGGGTTAGGGTCCAAAGCCCCGCGTACATAGGATATAGTCCGGCGGATGACCTCTCTGTTGAGTTTGAAAGATGGGCTATGAAGTGTCAGATAGCCTCGGTGGAGCGTTCCCTAACAAGGTTCCCGCCACCCTGGAGATCCGTGCGTGTAGCGTAACACAAGTGCACCCCTGCAGGGAAGATTAATCTATTCGAATAGCCGTGTCCACGGTAACAGGACGCTTTATGCTAAAGCTGGATCTTACCACTAGAAACTAATATTAAACTGTATGGTTCCGGGTTCTTTTCCTCGCGGGGAGGTCGAGGAGGTGAACTCGGAGGCATTGTTATTTATTACAACTTATTATTATTCAATGTTGCAGCAACTTCTGCTTCATTGTTACTTTATTGCTTTATATAAACTGTTGGCTGATTCTTACCTCCTGCTGCAAGACCTCGTCGGAAGATGCTAGTCTTCGTTAGGCCTAGCTTCTTACCCTTGCTCTGGATTTCTGTCTTTCAGTCCACTATATACAGCCTCTTCTTTCCGTTGATACAATGCATAATGCTTAGTAGCGGACGTAAGACTCGCGGGTATACTAGATACTCACCTGCTTTATTTCCTTTACTGTTTTGCCTGATCGGCCGCTGCAGCCGACGTTGGAGCCCAGGAGCAGGAGTACCCCGGAGGCGGCTACTACGACGTCGAGTTCCCCGTTGACCAGGAGTAGTACTGTGGATCCCAGGCTGAAGGCCTCGCCTTTTCGTTCTGTATCTCTGATGTGATTTGTGCTAGCCTTCTTAAGGCGAAACTTGACTAACTATGTCTGTACTCAGATATTATGGCTTGTATAACTTATATATTCGGGTCCGCGTGACCCCCCTCTATTGTAATATATTTGTTTATCCTTTTGTGTTTAGTGTTGTGCTGTGATATTATCACCGTGGCACCCTAATCTCAGTCGTGTACCCTGTGTGTATGATTACTGTACACGGTCGGATTTTGGGGGCGTCACAAGTTGGTATCAGAGCCGACTGCCTGTAGGAAGCCACCCCACCACTACCTGGTCGAAGTTGAGTCTAGACTTTGAAAAACTATTTTGCTAACTTAATATTTGGCTTACGGGCCCACATCGATGTCACTACGTGTGATATCTATGGTATTAGGATCCTTTTCTCCTTACCTATGCTCTGGGAATCTGCTCTCTTATCCTTGCTAGTAAGTTTTACAAAAGCTGACATTAGGATCACGTTCTCTTGATTCCACCCGGCGTTTTCTGGTGCATCCCCCATTGATTGAGTCGTGTTGCAGGCGTCGTACGCCAGATCCCAGACCGCGGATCCCATTCTCATTCTGGGCAGGCCGCGCGTTCTCTGGCATCAACTCGTGTGACCAAAAGTTTTCTTGCGGCGTGATTGACATAGTGGAATCTATGTCGCGTCGTGTAATCCTTACCGCGGTCTGCGCGCCGCCTAGAGAGTCCTTTTTCCTTAATTTCTACGACGTTACGCTACCCGATTTTCGATTGATTCGGTGCGCGCATGTATATGTCTTATATGACTACTCCGTTATATATCTGCGCCTCCTTTACGTTGTCGTTTTACTTCAGGCTTAATTCCGGTATCTCGTTAAATTTTCATCGCTGAAATACCCCTGTTAAATTCTAGCAGGATGGCTGGTCGTGGTCGTGGTCATGCTGCCAACGACCCACCTCCGCCGCCGGATTACATGGCCGCGATGATGCAGCAGTTCGAGATGAACCGTCAGTTCATGCAGAATATCATGGCTCAGTTCCCCCAGCCGAATCAGAATGGGCACCATCAGCATGCCACCGTGACTCTGCACGACTTCACCCGCCTCAACCCCACCATGTTCCGCAACACTGTTCAGCCGCTGGATGCTGATGACTGGCTGCGCGACATCACTCACGAGCTGGAGTCTGCTAATGTCGATCCAGCCGACTATGTGAACTTTGCGTCTTATCATCTGAAAGGCGCCGCTGCTCAGTGGTGGAGCACCCACAAGCGTTCCCTGCCAGTCGAAGAAGTCATCACCTGGGATGAATTTCAGTCTGCTTTCCGCGCCCGCTACATTCCTCAGGGGATCATGGATCGCAAGGCGGAAGAATTCCGTAACCTCACTCAGGGCGACATGACTGTTGAAGCCTATCAACGCGAGTTCCTCAACCTCTCTCGCTATGCGGAGGGAGAGATCACCACTGATGCTCGTAGGCAGCAGAAGTTCCGTCGTGGCCTCAACCCAGAACTCAGGCTCGCTCTTGCCGTTCATGATTTCGCCAACTTCGCCACCATGGTGAACAAGGCTATCACCGTCGAGACTGCCCAGATGGAACACAAGAACTCTCTGAAGCGCTACCGTGACGTTGGCTCATCTTCGGGCGCAACGCAGAAGCGTCGCATCTGGCTCCCTACCAGTGTGACTCATTCAGCTGTCCCTGCTCCAAGGCCGTCTTATGCAGCACCCCGTCTGCCTCCGCCACCGCAGATGCCAAGAGCTCTGCCTGCACCACCTAATGCTACACCCCTTCGTCCTCAGGGTGGATTATGCTTCACGTGTCGTCAACCTGGGCATTTTTCCAGAGAGTGCCCCCAGAAACAGAAGCAACTGGTAGTTCACCCCTCTAGCCGTGGAAATGGTCGTGGCAACAACCGGACCCCCAACTATAATACTGGGTCTGCTGCTCATGCTCGTGGTCACGCGAACAACATCAGTGTTGATGAAGCTCAGCAACAACCCGCTACCGTGATGGGTACCCTTCTCGTTAATTTCGTACCTGCTGCTGTTTTATTTGATACAGGAGCATCGCATTCATTCATGTCGGAAGCATTTGCATTTTCGCATAACTTCAAGTACGAAACGATGAAACCACCGATGGTTGTTCGCACCCCGATTGGCCAATGCCGAACCACCATGATTGTGCCAAACACCACCATTGAAATCGAAGGAGTTGAATTCTTTGCGTCGCCCATCCTCCTGAAGTCTTCCACCATAGACCTAATTCTGGGAATGGATTGGTTGAAATTTCACGATGCCGCACTGTATTGTGGCACCAAGTCTGTCCAGCTTTTTCACCCCTCCGGTGGGATTGTTAACCACACCGCCCGAGTTACCCGTAATGCTGAAACACAGATCTTTATGATGAATGCTTTGAATGTCGCCCCCCTCGAAGGCATCGAGAACATTCCGGTCGTTCGCGACTTTCCCGACGTCTTCCCAGAAGAACTTCTGGGAATACCCCCGATCCGAGAAGTTGAATTCGTCATCGACTTGAAGCCAGGCACTGTTCCTATTGCCAAGCGTCCTTACAAGATGCCGCCACATGAACTCCTTGAACTTAAGGAGGAAATCGACAAGGCACTTCTGAAAGGATTCATTCGCCCCAGTTCCTCAGCTTGGGGAGCACCTTCGCTCTTTGTCAAGAAGAGCGATGGGACAAACCGATTGGTCCAAGATTATCGGCCCATTAACCAAGCCACCATCCAGAACAAATACCCACTTCCCCGGATCAATGATCTGTATGATCAACTTGCCGGATCCAAGGTGTTTTCTAAACTTGACTTGAGGTTGGGTTATCACCAAATCCGGGTCCGTGATGAGGACATTCCGAAGACTGCCTTCATTACTCGCTATGGTTCGTACGAGTACACCGTCATGTCCTTTGGCTTAACCAATGCTCCAGCCACCTTCTCCAGATTGATGAATTATATTTTCATGGAGTACCTCGACCAGTTCGTCGTGGTTTATCTGGATGATATCTTGATATATTCCAAGAATGAAGAAGAACATGCTGAACATCTTCGTCTTATACTGGAGAAGCTTAGAGAACACAAACTCTACGCTAAGTTTTCTAAGTGTGAGTTCTGGCTTCCCGAAGTAACCTACCTTGGACATGTGATTTCCAAGGATGGCATTGCCGTCACCCCAGAACGTATCCAGGCTATTCTTGATTGGACTCCTCCCAAGACCGTCAAGCAAGTCCGCAGTTTTCTCGGAATCGCTAGCTATTGCCGCCGTTTCGTCGAGAATTTCTCCAAGATTGCCAGGCCTCTGACTAATCTGCTTCACAAAGGCGTCAAGTTTGAGTGGACAGATAAATGTCAGGAAAGTTTTCAAGCACTCAAGGACAAGCTAACTTCTCCCCCGGTGCTCGCTCCCCCTGATACTCAGAAAGACTTCGTGATATATTGCGACGCGTCACGTCAAGGATTAGGCTGTGTCCTATTGCAACAGCGCAAGGTGATTGCTTATGGCTCTCGTCAGTTGCGTGCTCACGAAGACAAATACCCAACACATGATCTCGAATTGGCAGCAGTAATATATGCATTGAAACTGTGGCGACATTACCTCGTCGGTAATCGTTGCGAGGTCTACACCGACCACCAAAGTCTGAAGTACCTGTTTACTCAGCCAGACCTGAATCTTCGTCAACAACGATGGCTCGAGACAATAGCCGACTTCAACATGGATATTTCGTATACCCCGGGCAAGGCTAATGTGATGGCCGATGCCTTGAGCCGCAAAGCTTACTGTTCTGAACTTGAGGTTCAGGTGCAGCAACCACTCCTGTATGAAGAGTTTCGCAAGTTGAATCTCAAGATTGTTCCTCAAGGTTACGTCAATAACCTGGTTCTCGAGTCAAAGCTCGACGCCCTCATCAAGAGTAGACAATCTCTGGCCCCTGACATTATGAAGATTAAGCAGGACATCACCGAAGGAAAGCCCTCCTCTTTTACCATTGATCCTAATGATGGTGATACTGTGTACTTCAAGGGCCGCTTAGTAGTTCCTGTGAGCCCGCCCCACATTAACTGTGTTCCGGATATCATGGAAGAAGCCCATAACTCTACCTTGTCAATCCACCCTGGCAGTACCAAGATGTATAAAGACCTTCGTCAACGGTACTGGTGGCCTTACATGAAACAAGACATCGCCCGCTATGTTTCTCAATGTGACGGTTGCAGTCGCGTGAAAGCCGGACATCAGAAACCCGCTGGTTGGTTGCGACCACTCCCTCCTCCTGATTGGAAGTGGGACAAAGTCGAATTGGACTTCGTCACCGGTTTTCCTAAGTCACAGAAAGGTAACGATGCCATCTTTGTCGTCATCGACCGATTCTCCAAGATCGCACACTTCCTGCCGGTCAAGGAAACGATCACTGCTAGTCAGTTGGCACACTTGTATATCTGCCGAATTGTGTCACTCCACGGTATTCCGTTGGAGATCAGTTCAGATCGTGGCAGCATTTTCACCTCACGATACTGGAATAGTTTCATGGAAGCTTTCGGGACTCGTCTGAATCTCAGCACCGCTTATCACCCCTAGTCGCAAGGCCAAGTTGAACGAGTTAATCAAGTGCTGGAAGACATGCTTCGCGCTTGTGTCCTTTCTTTCGGCATGAAATGGGAGGATGCCCTCCCGTACGCGGAATTCTCGTACAACAATAGCTATCAGGCTAGCTTGAAGATGGCCCCCTTCGAAGTTCTATACGGACGTAAATGTCGAACCCCCCTGAATTGGTCAGGAACTGGGGAACGACCCTACTTCGGACCGGATCTTGTCCAAGAAGCTGAAGAACAAGTTCGCATTGTGCAAGAAAATCTCAAGGCCGCCCAGTCTCGTCAGAAGAGCAACTATGACCGCAAACACCGTGAAATGGAGTATCAACCTGGTGAATACGCATACCTCCGTGTCACTCCCATGAGGGGCACTCATCGCTTCGGTATCAAGGGCAAGTTGGCTCCTCGCTACATTGGCCCGTTCCGTATCCTTTCCAGGAGTGGACCCGTGGCATACCGGTTGGAATTGCCGCCGAACCTCTCCCAAGTCCACGATGTCTTCCATGTGTCGCAACTCCGTCGCTGCTTCAAGGATCCTATCCGCGAAGTGGAGCATGATATGATCGAGCTGCAACAAGACTTGACTTATCGAGAACATCCGAGCCGCATTCTCGATCAGTCTGAACGCCGAACCCGCAACAAGACCGTCAAGTTCCTCAAGGTTCAGTGGTCGAATCATTCTGAAGATGAGGCCACTTGGGAACGCGAAGATCGCCTTCGCGATGAATACCCCGATCTTTTCCTCGCTACCACTTAAATTCTCGGGACGAGAATTCTTCTAGTGGGGGAGATTTGTAACACCCTCAGTTCCTGTAACAGTAATCCTCATCACTGTTGATCATTACTGTTGGATTATCACTGTTTGATCCCCCCTTGTACCTGATAAAACTTTGTGATGCTCATGATCAGACCTTGCTGTGGTTGATCAACACCCCATGCACCATGTACTTGAGCCCTTGGAATCAAATCCCAAAGCCAAATGCACCTTGCTCATCTAACAAACCAAACCCTAGTTGAAACTACTTTAAATGGAAAATAAAACAAAAGTGCTCAAATAAAGTTGTTCCAAAAATCATGGACCTATTTTTGTAAATTGCCTAAAATCATTACAATGAGGTTGGACCAGCTTTGGTAATTTTTGGAGTTGCAGAAAATTGTAAACAATTCAAACAGTGGGTTAAAACCCCTACTTTGGAAATTTAATATTTAAAAGGAATACCTAATGAATTTATTTTGCTGCACAACTTTTTGTGGCACCTCAGTAATATATAAAACTAATTTACAAACACCAATTATATTTTTCAAAAATGCTAGGGTTAATAAATCAATTACAGAAAAGAATTTGAATAAACAGAAAACAAAACAAATGGGAAACGCTATAACTCGCCTGGGGCGAAGCCCACCTCAGCCCAGGCCCACTCCCCCTTGTCTTCTTCCTCCTCCAACCACCCCCACCTGCCCGTACGGCGGCCGCCGTGGCCACGTCGCCGCCAGCCCGGCCCCGCCCTCCAACTGCCCCCTGACGCCATGGACGCGATAAGAACGCAGCTTCCGACCCCCTGGACACACTCCCCCTCTCCTTCCCCTCCTCCTCCTCTCTCGCGCCTCGGGGAAAAGCAGCCGAGGGCCGCCGTCGCCATTACCGTGGCCAAGCGCGGCCAACGCGCTCCAGCCGCCTCACCGAGTTGTCCAGGAGCCGCGCCATAGTCGTCTTCGTCAAGGCCCGCAAGGAATCGAGCTCTAGTCCACCACGGCGAGCTCTGCTTCGTCGTCTTCGTCTTCGGCTCCGGCGGGATCCGCGACCAATTCCGGCCACCACAAGCCCGCGACGAGCCCGCTGCCAGCCTCAACCCACTCCTGGTGAGCACCTCTACCACCGGCAACGCCCCGTTCCCTCTCCCGTACCCCATGTGCCGATCCGCCATTAGGGCAGAAGCGCCCAGCCGCCGACGAGCTCGCCGCCGTGGCCTAGCTCTCCCATTTGACACTCCACGCGCGTCGTCTTACTCCCCGGAACCTCAGGAACTGATCCCCGTAGGGCACGCTCACTAATAGCCCCTAGAACGTCGCCGTTGTCAAACCCGTGCTCCGGCCGCCGCCTGACCTTGTCGCCGTCGTCGCTCCGGTGAACTCCCGGCGACGCCATCACCCCCAATCGACGCGCCCCGCTCCTCTGGTTCGTTTGCGACCAACCGCGTCCCAAATGGAGCCCCCTAGCCGAATCCCGACGCCCTCCCGTGGCCTCCGCCGTGTTGGGCTCGCCGGCGACTAGCCGCCGGCGCCCCCTGACGTGGCACCCCTGGGGCAACCCCCCTGGGTCACTGCCAGTGGGTCCCCGTGGACCAGTTGACTGGGTTGACCAGTCAACTGTGCTGACTGGGCAACCCCAGTCACTGACATGTGGGTCCCCCTGGATTAATAAAACTTAATGATTTGGATTAATCAAATAATAAAAATTGAGTCACTGACATGTGGGTCCAGGGGTATTTTCTAATTTAATTAAGTGTTTTATAAATAACAGAGGCTGACATGTGGGTCCCACATGACAGCACTGTTCTGGATAATGTTGTGGATAATGTTTTGGATAATGTTTAAATAAATAATAAAAGAAATCCAGAAAATCAGTTAAAATGATTTAAAACTTTGAAATTCAATAACTTTTAAACCGTAACTCGGATTCAAAAACTTTATACATGAAAGTTGATCAGAAAAATACAACGAATACGAATACGCTATCCGTATGTCTACCACACCCCTCTAACACTACGAACATCGAACATTCCCCCTCCGGACCGACTGTCCGATAAATTGTCCGGTACTGTTAGAGTGCCCGGATGAATTTATTCCGAACACGAGAGTTGTCCGGAATGGTTCAAATAGCACGGATACACCCCCCTTAAGTTGTTCCGGTAACCACTACACCTCTGGCTTGATCCTTTCCCCCTCCGGACACCCTGCCCGGTAATCACTCGGAGCCGGCAGTTCATCCTCAGATGAATTTCCGTTCTGAGCAACGTGCATTGCACTGCGTTAGAACACCGTTAACATTTCATCTATCATGTCATGCATTTGTATTGCTATTATTGTTGTGTATTTATTTTTTCTCCCCCCTTTAATCTTCGGTAGACCCCGCTGCTGCTGTCGACTACACCGCTGCTGAGTACGACTACGTCGTCGACGACCCTACTACTACCGTCGAGCTTGCAGGCAAGCAGAGCCATTCTCTTCCCCAGATATCGCCTATCTTTCCGTACTAATTCTTGCACTAGGCATTGTTACTGCTGCTGCTACGATTACAATCCTATTCAACTGCATAGCCTGATTTTTGTCGCCCCTTGATGTGCCTTCCTTTATCCTATGCTGCCTATTATTATTATTATGCATTATTCAGCAGTGGACCCTGCGCATTGTTAGCTAGGATTAGATAGAGGGCCGTGATCACTCAGGGAAGTGAACGCGGATATAAATATTATAACTGCACAGGTACGGTACAATGCAGACTCCGTCTAAGGCCCCTACCTGGGTTATGCCTAGTCACCTCAAGTGTGAGCTATCAAGGAGTAATCCTTGTACTCCACTCGAGGCTGACCTTGTCTTCCTACCATAGGGTCCTGGAAACGGTTGTCCTTCAGGTAAGAAGTCGGGCGACCCAACGGTGCCTGCGAGAGGTATTGCGACGGGACGACAGGGAGGGCACGACCAGTGTACCGGTGTGCTTGGCCCCTGATCGTTGGCCACCCGCGAGACAAGGTAAGGAGACGGTTCACCTTGTCGGTAACCGCAGTGACTTGGTGGGACGACAGGGCAGGCACCGATGTACTGGTGGTCCTGGCTGCTGTCGTTGTCCGCGGGTTGGTTAAGTCGAGGCAACGATAACGGTTGTCACGCAGGTTAATTAAAATGCTAAATGGTTCAGTGAATGTCTTGAGTTGGCTATATGCCATGTACGCACTACCTACCCGTGGGAACTAAGAGTTATGGGCTCCTCCGCTTCTTAGTGTCGTCCGAGGACTCTTCAGACGTCAGCAGTACCGCGGCCTGCGCCGGGAAGTGGTGTTGTCTTATTTGATCGAGCGGTGTGTTTTATTTGGATTTGCTTCAACTTCACCGGCCAGCCTCGCACCGTGCAGGAGTACGTCGGGGTTAGGGTCCAAAGCCCCGCGTACATAGGATATAGTCCGGCGGATGACCTCTCTGTTGAGTTTGAAAGATGGGCTATGAAGTGTCAGATAGCCTCGGTGGAGCGTTCCCTAACAAGGTTCCCGCCACCCTGGAGATCCGTGCGTGTAGCGTAACACAAGTGCACCCCTGCAGGGAAGATTAATCTATTCGAATAGCCGTGTCCACGGTAACAGGACGCTTTATGCTAAAGCTGGATCTTACCACTAGAAACTAATATTAAACTGTATGGTTCCGGGTTCTTTTCCTCGCGGGGACGTCGAGGAGGTGAACTCGGAGGCATTGTTATTTATTACAACTTATTATTATTCAATGTTGCAGCAACTTCTGCTTCATTGTTACTTTATTGCTTTATATAAACTGTTGGCTGATTCTTACCTCCTGCTGCAAGACCTCGTCGGAAGATGCTAGTCTTCGTTAGGCCTAGCTTCTTACCCTTGCTCTGGATTTCTGTCTTTCAGTCCACTATATACAGCCTCTTCTTTCCGTTGATACAATGCATAATGCTTAGTAGCGGACGTAAGACTCGCGGGTATACTAGATACTCACCTCTTTATTTCCTTTACTGTTTTGCCTGATCGGCCGCTGCAGCCGACCTTGGAGCCCAGGAGCAGGAGTACCCCGGAGGCGCCTACTACGACGTCGAGTTCCCCGTTGACCAGGAGTAGTACTGTGGATCCCAGGCAGAAGGCCTCGCCTTTTCGTTCTGTATCTCTGATGTGATTTGTGCTAGCCTTCTTAAGGCGAAACTTGACTAACTATGTCTGTACTCAGATATTATGGCTTGTATAACTTATATATTCGGGTCTGCGTGACCCCCCTCTATTGTAATATATTTGTTTATCCTTTTGTGTTTAGTGTTGTGCTGTGATATTATCACCGTGGCACCCTAATCTCAGTCGTGTACCCTGTGTGTATGATTACTGTACACGGTCGGATTTTGGGGGCGTCACACCGTGCATTGCCCTTTCTCATATCGAGAGTTGGCACATACTTCGCCGGTGCATCCAAACCCTTGGCACGATACGCTCTGGCATCATAAGCCTCCTTTTATCTTTCCTCAAAACAGCCACCATACCTACCTACAAGGCATTTCCATAGCCTTTCCGAGATACATTGCCATGCAACAGCCACGTTCTCATGACTTGATCGTCATGTCATACATGCTACTTTCTTGATCGATGAGCCGCATGCTAGTTGGGCCTTGCCATAATCATTGCTACATGACGCGCTAGTATTGCTGCATATCCTTCTTCCCCTATCCCTTGTACTCCATAGAGATCATCATACATGCATATAGCTATCTGGGACCCTTCACACTATAGAACTTGGCTTGTATATTCCAATGACGAGCCTCCTCAAACGAGTTTAGGTCTTCTTGAGCAAGCAAGTTAGATGCACCCCCACTAGTTCCCTTGGAGAGCTTTTAGCTCACATGTGCATCAGTTGCATGGCAATCCCTACTCCTCACATCATATCTATCATATGGCCTTCTCTCGCCTATGATTGTCCTCCTTGATGTGAGCCTTTCAAACCTTTTTGTCTTCCTCCTCCACCTTCTTTCTGTTTCGCCTTTTAGGTGTCAACTTTCTTGCTCACGCTCATCCATTACATGAGTGCTGAAAATATCGAAAGGGAGTGGATCAGTTTGACTTGTACCGGGCTAGTGGTCTGGGGACGAGTCCAGATAACAATCCAAAGGAGACCAAGTGTGAAACTTTAGTAGATAGTAGTTCTCAACAATATATTTTTTATCTTGTATTCCCATATCCCGCTTCTTGCACGCAAACACCATCTGGAACATTCGAGTCACGCACAGCGAGAGCTCTTGCACCTTTTGTTCTTTTGTTGCTTGTGTCAATACTAATATAGACTCTTCCTTGTTAAGACTTGAATTAAATTGCATGCATTGATTGGTTTACTTAAAAGTCCTTATATGGTTGTGTGGCATGTCGCCACAGAAATTATGCTTGTTATCATTTCCCTACTCGAGGACGACCAGGAATTAAGCTTTGGGATGTTTATACGTCCCAAACGTATCTATAATTTTTGCTTGCTCCATGCATGTTTTGTGTGAGTTTGCCATGTTTTGCTTGAACTTTCATACAATTTTGAGCATATTTGGACTAACCTATTAACTCAGTGCACCTAGTTGCCAGTTCCTGTTTTCTGCTGTTTTTGTATTTCAAGTTTTCCGGCCATTAAAAGTGCTCCAAAAATTCTGGAAATATTATATAAAAAATCAGCGTCCCGGAAGGGTCACCACATGGACTCCAGAAGGGTCCCTGCCGCGGCCCCACCCTAGGGCGCGCCGGGCACCCTCCTGGCTACCCTGTGGCCCCTCTCGGTGTCCCCTTTGGCCTATATTTACCCCCCGTGATGGAAACCCCTAAGATAGATCTGCTATTCCCGTTCTCCTCTCTGTACCGCCGCCACCGCCGTTTCAAGATCGGGGCTGCCAGGAAAAGCTGCCCCGGCACCCTGCCGGAAGGAGGAATCCCCTCCGGGAGACCATCCATCGCCATGGATGCCTCCCAGATGTGTCGTGAGTAGTCCCCCTTGGACCATGGGTCCGTGACTAGTAGCTATGTGATGTAGTCCTCCACTCTTTGTGCTTTCACTTTCGAGACCTCATGAGCTCCCTCACATGATCGAGGCACTTTTATAATTTTTTGTGTTGCTATGCTGAGTTTGCTGGGATCTGATGGGTTATGAGATTATGTTCAGATTGTGATGAGTAATGTATTTGGTTCCCTTTTATATTCGTGTTCTTTATTAAATTCTTGCATGTTCTCTGTTGCTGTATTTTACTTTGGCCAAGTGATTTGTTGCAACTCCAAGAGGAAGCGTTATGCTTGATTGTGGGTTCAGCCCCTTGATGTCTAGCTTGAGTGAAAGAAACATGAGATTAGGGGATGTGTTGTTGCCACCAGGGATAAAACAACGGTGCTTGTACCTGCGGGTGCAAGGATTGTTTACTTTACGCAAAGTTCTTTTAATGCAGTTGTCTGTTGCTTTGAGTTTACACTTTGGGTGGGATTCACAACTTAATACCAGCGAGATGTTCTGGATAGATATCTCAAGGTGGATGATTCATAGTAGATGCAGATGGATTTCGGTCTACTTACCTTTGCGTACTGCCCATTGCTTTTGAGCCTCTTCCTTTCTTTTGTAGCATAGTTAGCATTGTGGTGCCTTTATAATCCTGTCAATTGACCGGCTGTGATTTGCTTACCTCACTAGCACTTTTATCGTCTTTTGGGAGAGAGACATCACTAGTGAACATCACGGGACCCCGGTCCATATTGACACCATTGTTTACACCCTCAATTTATTTTAAGTTCTTACTTTCAGTTGCACTATTATCTCTTGTGTTGATCCTTTTTAAAAAGAAAGGCCGGAGGAATTGACAACTCCTCTGTACTCGTTGGGAGCAAAGTTATTTGTTTCTGTGTGCAGGTCACGACAATAGCCCAATTTCTGGCGCCGTTAGCCCAAAGTAATTTCTGGCGCCGTTGTCACCTTCTTGTATTTCTGCGAGTTCTACTAGAGAAAAACCTTGGTATATTCATCGAGGGAAATTTTCTGCTATGCTACATCTCACCTTCCACTTGTGGTAACCAACGAGAAGTGAGAGAACTATCCTCACAGTATCAATACCGGGTACCCTTTCATGCATTGCGCATGGATAAAATCGGGAGTCAAGTCGCGCTGTGCCAAGTCCCGACCCGGCCGACTGCGCAGCGGGGTCTTACCTACGCGCGAGCTTGCGCGACAACTGGGGGGAAGTGTGTCGCAGCCCAGACATTTTTTTATAGAGGCGCGGAGCCTAATTAGAAATGCACCCACTTGGATAAAAAAATCAAGTGGACTAATAGTAGTCACTCGTGGAGCTTTTGCGAGCTCAGGCGAGGAGTTGATAAGGGATGCACCCACTCGGGTAGTCATCGAGTGAGCTAGTCGTGCATGCACCCGTGGTGCACTCAAATGCCTGGGCGGATTGTCCTCCTGTATACTGATTGGATCTTGTTGGTTGGTGCGAGTATCCACTCGAGCACCTCGTCATCTTCTTGGTGAGGGACCACCCGAACTCTGTAGATGCATTTGTTCTTGTCGGAGGGGAGTAACCACTCGCGTCATTGAGGTTTGGTCTGTGCTCTGTTTTTAGCAAAGACAGCGTGATCCCGATCGGAGTAAATTTTTGGTTAAAAATTTGAAATAAAGAACCGTAAAAGCAGAGAAACTTTCCAGTGTTTGGCTTTGGCAGTGACTTGTCTTGAATCAATCTTCCAGGGTTTCATGGTAGCAGGGATCGTAATGATCCTCTTGGTGACGTGCGTGATGACGGTAGCTGGTTTATGAACCGTCACGTCTTCTATTCGGTCATAATGGCGTCTTGGATATTGCGTTGCAATCCTGCGCTGCGGCTGCCTGTTGGATTTCTGAGGCGTGTATGGGAAATACGCGAGATTTGACGTCTCCTTTATTGGGTATTGTTTGATGCAAAGAGGCATCTTGTCTTGGACACCGTATCGCCACGCGCATTGGTCTTGATTTAATGGTGGCACCGGTTAGATTTCTTGACGTTTTCCTTGCTTGCCCCTGGCCTGGGCTATAAATACCCACTACTGCTCTCTTGTGTTCGACATCTTCTCTTCTAGCTTCTTCTCCTTGCTCAGGTCAACTATGGAGGGAGGCGACGCTGGCCTGCAGGGAGAGGGAGGAGGTGAGGCGGGGAGAGGAGAGGCACGGGGAAGTGCGGGCTCACTGGGGCGACGACGCTGGTCATCGATGACGCGGTGGCGAGGCTGGCACAACACGCACGGGCCAACAGCGGTGGTACGGGCCCTGCGGGGCCCGGTTTTGGCTTAAGGGGCGGTTGGGGCTACGTGGATGTGCTGGGAGCCCTAGATCTCGCAGATCAACGGCTGAGGTTGCTTGGGATCTAGGGTTTCAGAAATCTGGAGGGGAGTTGGGAAGATCTGGACAATTTTGGAGGGGGTGGCTACAAAATGGACTAGGGGAACCCTAAAATGGGTGGCAGAGATTGGTGGTATATTTATAGGCTGGTTGGCTGGCAAGTTTACAAAAACGCCCCTGGTTTCTCTCTCGCACGTCCAATTTTTACATTTCTGACCGCCGGGAGTCCATACAACCTCCGATTCGGGCGAAAGCTCGAACCACGCACTTAGCACGATGATAACCCACAACTGCAAGGGATCGAGATAGTCTTCGCAGGTAAGATAACCCAATTTATAGATTCGACTCAAGGGGAGCCAAAGAATATCCACAAGCTTTGACAGTGGAGTTGTCAATTCCACCGCACCAGAGATACACTTACTTGCAACAAGATATTAGTAGTAATTGCGATACGGAAGTGATGATAGCAACGGTAATAGTGGTGGTGAAATAGCGACAGAAAAACAACAAAAGCAAACAACTAGTAACCAACAGAATTAAAACACTGTAGGCTAGGGAGATGGATGGTTGGGCGTTTCATGGATCAGACACATCATGTATTTAACTTGGGGAAAGGCACACAGAAAAGCAATGATCATCTAGGCATAAATCAAACATCCGGCATGTACCCCATAGGTAGTTGTACGTGCTTGCAATAAGAACTTGCGCAACATCTTTTGTCCTACCGTCCCGCTACAAACGGGGCCAAAAGGAACTTATGGAGATTAAGGTGCTCCTGTCAAAGAGCACCGGAACAAAGCATTAACAATCAATGGATACATGGAATCCTCAAACTATAGTCCATCCCCTTTGGTGTCCCAAGCTGTCACCTTTGGGATCGCCGGTTCCGGACTATAACAGGTGCATACAACTCATAGATAGGATCAAGAACACAAATATATTCATCCAAACACATAGGGTTAAGATCTGAAATCATGGCACTCGGGCCCAAAGTGACAAGCATTAAGAGCAACAAGTTGTAGCAAACATGATAAACAACAATCTAGATGATAGGCAACATGCCCCCAACAATCTGATAAACTATTACATGATCTAGCTCATCCAATCCCTACTATCCCCTTTGCCTACAGCAGGGAATTACTCACACATGGATGGAGAAGTCATGGAGGGAGGATGGAGTGGTGATGATGATGACGATGGCGATGATATCCCCTCACCGAAGGCCAAAACAGCCTCTAGATTAGCCCTCCCGGAGAAGAACAGAGGGTGGCGGCGGCTCCGCGACGAGAATTGGGAAAACGACATCTGTTTCGGGATTTCTCCGTCACAGGAATAAATAGGGGCTTTGGTAGGGAACCAGAGGAGGGGGGAGTCCCCCAGGCGGCCAAAGGGCGCGACCCCACCCCTGGCCGCGCCAGCAGGGCGCCTGGGGCCCCCCTGGCTTCCCTCTGCCCCCCTTCTGGCTCCGGGCTCCTTCGGGTGCATGGATTTTCTTTTATTTTTCTGGGATTTTTCTGAGACGTCAAAAAATCCATTTTCCCGCGCACAATAAAACCATACAGACAACTCTGCTGAAAACATCGTTAGTTCGGGTTAGTTTCGTCCAAATCATGCAAGAATGAGGGCAAAACAATAGCAAAAGTGTTTGGAAAAGTAGATACATTTGAGAAAAGCTATTTGAGATTAGCCACAAGGAAAGCATGAACACTGGGAAAGCATTGTAAACATAGCACTATGTCGCTACAAGATGGTCTCTAAATCATAAGTACAAGCATATGTACAAAAGTAGAAACAAAAAGAGTTCATACCAGTTTTCCTTGTTCCATCCCCTTCGTCGATCTTCGTCATCACTGCCTTGTCACTTGCACAATTGAACGTAGGAAATATATAATCAAGTGCAAATGCCATCACCGACTCGAGCTGAACTCTGCAACAAAGCAAACTAAAGAGAGAAAAAGAAATCTTTTTAGATTTTTCAAAGGTTAAACGAAAGAAAAAGAAAAGATAATTCTTTTTGTTGTTTTTGCAAAATAAAAGAACAAATAAGAATGGGAAAAAACTTCAAAAATATCAAAGCAAACAAAATAAAAATGGATAATACAATGGAAAGGTGAGAAGGGAATGTACTTCCCAAAGCTTAGTCTTTTGGCCTAAGTTGGTAGCAGCTACTGCCCCTAGGAGCCTCCTGCTACGGAGTAATGGCAAGTCCAGGAGTCGTATGAGCCCTCCGGTGCGTACAACAAAGTCCTCGGGTCCTCCCATGAGGAAAGCCATGCGCTCCAAGCGGAAGAAGACCCCTCGCAATGCTCGGTGAAGGTCTCTCCCTGGAAAGGTGGGAACTCACCATGCTCATCCTCATCGGGCACAACCCCCTCCATGGGGTTATGCGGCTGGTAGTGAGCCTGGAAAAGTGGTCTAGGTAGACGGATCTCACGAGTAATGGTCCTTTCAAACCTCAAAATATAATCAAGATCACCAAACTGGGAAGTCATGGTAACGAACTTATGCATCTTCGTAGACGCAAGATCGAGACTTGTGTATGAAAAGGGAACATCATCCGGATGCTGGGTGCGCTCAAGAGACTCAAGGATAAGTGTGGCATAAACGCCACCATATAAATCGCCTTTATTACTGTTTGTAACAAGGCGCCGAGCAATTAAGGCACCCACATTATAATCATTCTTATCAGAGAGGGCGTTCGCATAGATAGCGAAATCGGGTGCAGAACCATTTCTCGTGTTGTCACGACCTAACACCGCTCTAGCAACAAAATACGCAAAATACCTGAGGTGTGGAAACAAAATGCTGGAAATCTTCGTACGCGGAATGTCGGTCTCCTCCTGGAAACAAAGGGAGTTGAAGAGGATCATCAAGCCGGAAAGCTGTAGGCTCATCTTCGTTGTCTGACCAACGTTCGGCACACCTATTATATCACAAAACTCTGCCAAAGACATGGTTATGAGATAATTATAAAGTTTGAACTCGACGGTTCCATCATCACGGTTATAACAAAAACTGTTAACAAAGCAGGAGGTGAGCTTCTTGTATTGTACCACACGGCATAAAGCTAGCCGTGTGAAACCTGCATTGGCACAAAGGCCATAAAATTCCTCCTGAATTCCTGCAGCTGTATGAAAATCATCGCACGGATACATCATTGCAAATGCTGGACTTGTGTCTTCCAACAGCTCCAAAGGCACATGATCTTCATTGTAGCTCACCCTAACTGCTGACGGTAGCTGCAGCTCTAGTAACTCGATCGGAGCGCTCAGGCTTCTTCTTCCCAAGCCACCCCTTTGCTTTTCCAAAGAAACTCATTTCTGAAATTTTTGACAATTCACAAAAACAAGGATTTAAATAAAGTGAGTTGAGGCAAACTACTATACTCACTTACCTAAGGAAGAAACTTGCATCAAAACTTGGAAAATAAATTTCTACACATGCTTACAAGGTCATAGGAACAACACCAAGAGCTACTAAATACTCACTAATGAAGCCACCAATCAAAAATCTAATTGTAGGGGTGAAGGAGTTAGATACCAGGGAGTATTTTCCCAAAAGTTCATCTCAAATGTTGGGTCGTAGAGAGAGATCGAAATTCTGGATGGAGAGCAGCAAGAACGCAAGTTCCAGGTGCAGAACTCGTGTTTTTGGAGAGAGAGAAGGGAGGAGGAAGAAGACTTACCTGGACATGGGACCTGTGGGCCCCAGGCGCCTTGTGGGCGCGGCCAGGGGGCAGGCTGCACCAGCTGGCCGCCTGGGCCACTGATGGCCCCCCTTGTCAGCCCCAGGTGCCTCTGGGTCACTCCCGGCATGGAAATTTTTATTTTCAATTTTCTGGAATTTTTCTGACAACTTCACTTTTGAAAAATTTCAGAGTTCAAAAAGCTCCGAAACTTTCGGAAAACTTGTAGCAGTGATTAGAATCGTGAAGTTTCAAAAACATAAAAACTTGGAACAGCAAGAAAGATAAAGCTAAAAGAAATGCAAACATAACAACCTCTACTTTTTACTTATATAAAACTCATCTAATAGCAAGGTTGATCAAGTCCTACTACCAAATTAGCAATACATAGAGCAAAGAGTTTCACTTACTATGGAGCATTCAGGGTACCTTTACTTTAATGGATATTTTCCCCACCATAAAGGTTTTGTATTTGTGGTGCACATGTAGAGGACAATCCCAATCACGAATCTTCACGGTCTCGATATTCTCTATAGAGTTGAGGCCATGACTTTTGTCAATCTTCTTCGGAAAATACATTGTGTGTTATGTATCATCTAAATTAAAAGTAACCTTTCCTTTATTGCAATCAATAATAGCACCTGCGGTGTTAATAAAAGGCCTACCAAGAATAATAGACATGCTCCCATCCTCGGGCATGTCAAGCACAACAAAATCAGTAAGGATTAAACAATTAGAAACTTCAACGGGAACATCCTCACAAATACCAATGGGAACGACTGTTGACTTGTCAGCCATCTGAAGAGAGATATCTGTAGGGATTAGTTTTTCAAAAAAGGCCTCTTGTAAAGAGAGAAAGGCATAACACTCACTCCTGCTCCAAGGTCACATAAAGAAGTCTTGACATAATTATTCTTTATGGAGCAAGGAATGGTGGGTATACCTGGATCACCAAGCTTCTTAGGAATCTTTCCACTGAAAGATTAGTTAGCAAGCATAGTAGATATTGCTTCATTAGGAACTTTTTTTTATTAGTAACAATATCTTTCATATATCTCGAATAGGGAGGTAACTTAATAGCATCAGCCAAAGGAATTTGAAGAAAAAGAGGTTTCATCCACTCAAAAAACATATTGTAATGATCTTCTTCTTTAGTTTTGAGAGATTTACCTGGAAAGGGCATGGGTTTCTGTACCCATGGTTCTCTTTCCTTCCCATGTCTTCTTGCGATGAAGTCCTCTCTAGTGTATTTCTTGTGTTTGTCGAGTGCTTCTTCTTCTCGAACTTTGGGTGGATCATTCTTTTCACCGTTTGACGGGGATCAACCCGGCAATTCCCATGGTCAGGGACCCTGGGTTAGTCATGAGAGGCACAGGTTGGACAATAGCTCGTCGGCAAACAAGGAGGCATGTTCCTGCTCGATATTATTGATTGGGGATATGCGATTACAGTGGAGGCCAAGGCTGGAGTTCTCAATGCTAGGGTTACAAGTAAGATTCGATGTCTCAGGCGTCACCCCTCCTAGCCCTTATATACCGGGCTAGGTCTCAGGGATTACCTCTACGTGTACAAGTATGCTTTCCTAACCCTTATATACCGGGCTAGGACGCGTTGGGGGGGGGGGGGTGGCTGCTTCGGCGAGCCCCTGAGTGCCAAGTTCGTTTGCCGCGATTGCGGAGGACGTGTCGGGGGGTGGCTGCGTTGGCGAGCCCCCGAGTGTCGAGTTAGTTTTCGGCGATTGCGGAGGACGCGTCGGGGGGTGGCTGCTTTGGCGAGCCCCCGAGTGCCAAGTTAGTTTACCGCGATTGTGGAGTACGCGTCGGGGGGTGGCTGAGTTGGCGAGCCCCCGAGTGTCGAGTTAGTTTTCGGCGATTGCGGAGGACGCGTCGGGGGGTGGCTGCTTTGGCGAGCCCCCGAGTGCCAAGTTAGTTTACCGCGATTGTGGAGTACCCTTCGGGGGGTGGCTGCATTGGCGAGCCCCCGAGTGTCGAGTTAGTTTGCCGCGATTGCGGAGGACGCATCGGGGGGTGGCTGCTTTGGCAAGCCCCCGAGTGCCGAGTAATTTTGTGGAAAAATATTTATGAAATATCTTTCCTGCTGTTCCTTTACAAATATGAAGAGGGTAGGTTCCTTTTAGAGCGATGATGTAGTGGCTCTAAGGGCCCTGTAGCTTTGTCTCCCAGTTCTAGGTTTCTTCGGGCGGTGTTCCTTTCCTTCTACGGGAGCGCTTCTTCCGCGAGTCCCGCGGTTCTGCTGTCTTGGTGGGTTACGAATTCTTCTGCTATCTTGTGGAATTCTTTGTCGCAGCGGTCGGATCTGACGAAAATGCCGCTGATTGTGATGACCCCATTTGGGCCTGGCATCTTTAGCTTGAGGTAGGCATAGTGGGGTACGGCCATGAAGCGAGCGAAAGCTGGCCGTCCGAGGATTGCGTGGTATTGCGACTTCCAATCGACCACTTCAAAGTCAATTGTTTCCTTGCGGAAGTTTGTCGCGTTCCCGAAAACTACCTCCAGGCTTATCCTCCCGATGGGGTAGACTGCTTTTCCTGGTACGATCCCGTGGAAGGTTGTGCCCGAGGATTTGAGTGCGTTGTTTTGGATGAGCATGTCGTCGAGTGTTCGGGTGAAGATGATGTTGATCCTGCTGCCGCCATCCATGAATACTCGCGACATGTCGTAATTTCCAATTCTGGCCTCGAGTACCAGCGCGGCGTGCCCTGGTTGGGGGACGACTGGTGGGTGGTCATCCCGGGAGAAGGAGATTTCTGTCTCCGTGTCAGAACCCTCTGTTAGGTATTTGCTAGGGTTAGCTAGTTCCTTTGCATCATGTCAAAATTTCAAAAAGAAATCTTGGAAATCAAATTCAAAATCAAAATGGGAGAAGGAACACCCCCTAGATGAATTAATTCAAAAGGCCAGATAAAAATCTTTTCCAAAAATTCATGTTAGAGTTTTGAAAAGTCTTATAAATGAGTGTGATCACATATCAAGTGATGTGGGACCCACCCCATGCTCCTAGATTTTTAAAATATTCAAACAGTACCTTGGAATTAAAGAAATACCCCTTTTTGATTTAAAATTCAAATCATTTGAATTTTAAAAATGTTGAAAGTTTATGAGTGGCTAGTTTATATTATTATGAGGCCACATAAAAGTTTTCAGCATTTAAAAAAAATGATTTGGTATTTTTACCAAAGTCCAAACAAATATACAGAAAAACAGAAAGGAAAGATTAAATAGAAAAGGGAGAAAACCTAACCTGGCGCCCAGGCGAAACAGGCCCACCCAGCCCAGCCGGCCCATAGGGGCAGGGGAGTCTTCTTCCCCACCCCGCGCCTCCAAGCTGCTCGGTGGAATGCCACCGAGCTAGCTGGTGACGCCACGTCGTCGCCGAGGAGCTTCCAGCCCTCCCCGTGGCCCTTCTCGCACCTGGATGCGCCCTGGAGAACGACGCATCCATTCCCCCCCTCCAGAACTTCCTCCTCCTCCTCCCGTGCTCGTTTCCGTCGCCAACCGAGAGCGCCGCCGCTTGCCGTCTCAAGAACTCGTGGCCACTGACGTCGAGGAGCCGAACCAAGGTGTCCAAGCGCTTCGCCGTCGTCGTCTTTATCGACCTGCGAAAGGAATCGAAGCCGAGTGCCTCCACGAGCTCGCTAGCATCATCGTCTTCATCGCCGGCCGCCGCGGATCGACTTCGAAGTCCGGCCAGCTCCGAGCTTCCCCGAGCCCACTAGCCATCCCGTCACGTTCGTGGTGAGCTTCTCACCGTTTTCCCTAACCTAGCACCCTCCCTCTCGTTCTCTATCCGGATCCGCCATGGATGCTGAAGCACGTCGCCGCCATGGATGAGCTCGAGGTTGCCCCTGTGCCCCTTCGACTCAGCCAGCGCGCGCGTTTAGCTCCTGGTCATGCTAGCTTTCGAACGCGAGCGAGATCAGCCCGAACCGTGCACGGTAACGTCGACTACGACCTCGCCGCCGTTCTGTTGCCGCCGGAGTCGTCGCCGTCGTCGCTCCCGACCTCCCCGTGGACCCCCGATGCCTCCAGAAGACGCGGGAGACCTCCAGGAGTAAGTTGGTGCCCTCCGTTTCCCCTCCCGTGGCCGGAATCAACCTCCCCGTGCAGCGCCGCCGTGGTCCAGTCGCCGGCGTCAAGTCGCCGGCGAGTCAGCTCTAAAACCCCGGTTAATCACCTAATTAGTGACCCTAGGTCACTGACCAGTGGGCCCAGTGGCTTAATTAAGCCCCTGGATTATTTTAACCCACGGGTTAGTTAACCCAGTCACTGACAAGGTGACCCCACATGTCAGCCCCCCTCCCTGACGTCAGCACTTGCGCAATAAATCATTTTATGAATTTGCAGAAAATCAAATGAATTAAAAGAATTCCTGAAATTCCAGAAAATACCCCAAACTTTGGAAATTCATAGAAAATTCATATTAACTCCAAATTGGACAAATAATATATGAAAAATGATCAGGAGAAAATTATCTTTCCAAATATGCAACTTTCAACTCCGTTTGAGTTGAATTTAAAATGTGATCAGTAGCATTTGCTATTTGATTTAAATGGAATTAAATCAAATTCAAATCAAATATTTTTGCAACTTGAACCATGGCAACATGCTACATTTCAATCACACATCAGAGGCATATCATACACATTTGAAGATAATTCAAAATGATCAAACTATATCACATATAACTTGGTTAATGTTGAATTCAAATGTGGAGTTTGAATTTGCATTTTAAATGCAATATATTCCACTTAAATGGAATTGCCTCACACATCAAAACTTATACTTCAAGCTTTAACATTCAATCATGTGCTTGAGCATTGCATTCATATTGATTGCTACTTCGTGCTTTGTTTGTCGAGTAGAGGTGGAACCGGAGCAAGAGGTCACCCCCTTCGCTGAAGATCCAGAGCCCGAACCTCGTCAGCAAGGCAAGAAAACCCCCATTGATCATGTCGATAAAATCCCACTTCCCTCTCATGTCTCTCTTATGCATTGTTTAGGATGATCACCATGCTTCGTTTCTACCGCATAGATGAACCCATTCCTTTGCATGGCCTATCCTCTTGTCACAGTAGTAAGCAAACCACAATCCTAGCAAATGTAGGAGTTGTTTGATATCATGTGGCCCCTGCAATGTTACTGCTTATTGCATGCTTAGTATGATACCATGTTGTTACTGTGATGTGAGTCGGGATGGGAATGATCATGTTGATGATGGTAGAAAAGTGTTGATGAATCGACCCTAATACAAGGTGAACGATGAGAGGCTGTGTAGGAGTACACGGTGGGTTGTCTCGTTGAACACCGCCCTAGTACGAGTTCTTGTGTGGTGATCCAAGATGAAGAGTACAACCCCACATTGGGCTCACTGACCCCTCTCAACCTATTAACTCATCCCTTTCGATGTCCAGATGTCGCAGTAGTTCGAAGTTCTGGTAGGCTTGTGGCCTGGATGCTAAGTGAGAGAACGGCTCACCCGAGACCGTCTTATGCACCACGCACACATCGCTTGGGTCCACTTCGGTAAACCGGCCGGGTTCACGATTGTGGTAACCAACCCAACTAGGCGGCTTTCTCGGACTAGATCGGCTATGAGGTAACAGTTGTGGTGAGCATCCTCGCTGGCACCCCTTGAATGGTGTCGAGATCAAAGGCGGTACATGATGATCATGTGTGTGTAGCGGTACACCCTTGCAAGGTTAATAAAACTATTCGAATAGCCGCGTCCGCGGTTATGGACTACTTGGAAAGCTTAGCTTGATTATTAGATAACTTGAACCGGATACTTCTAAAACACACCAAGATAAGTGTGAGTGCTATGGAGTGCTTCCTCGTGGGGAAGTCGAGGAAGGCACCATAGTGGTGTATTGGTTGGTGAAAGTAGTGGACTCGTGTACGCTTCTTACCTCAAAGTCTGGTACTCGTAGTTCAGGATTAGCCAAGTCAAAGCTGGCATTTCTGCAAGTGAACCCACCTCCCTTTACCTTGATACATGTGCATGAGTAGCATAGCTCCTATGTAAGTCTTGCTGAGTACGACTTTGTACTCACGTTTGCTTAATCTATGTTTTAGATGACGCCACTGACCCTGATGGTGGCTTCTTCATCGAGCTGGACGACTGAAGTTAAACTAGTCTAGTCCCAGTCAGCAGACTGGTTCCCTCGTGGAGGGCTTTGTGTTTAAATAAGGCTTCTTAAGCCATTTGTTAAACTTGTCTGTACTCAAACATAATTTGCTTCCGCTCTGTGTTGTAATGTTGGATCACATGTATGTGATCTCTGTGTGTACTCTATAAGAGTTATAAATAAAATGTACACTTTGTAGAGAATTGCAATGGTACCTGCTGTTCATACGAGGCATGTGTGCTGCGTGTATGTTTATAACATGCATGTCTTTGTATGGGTTTTCGAGACCTTAGTTGTATTCTGGCTGGCGGTCTTTCATACACCAAGTGGCCCTTAGATGTGCGCAGCTTGGGGCATCACGATGCGATTGTTCGAGACTCCGTCTCGTGTACACTTTGTGGTATGATCGAGCCCGCCCTAGACCCCGACTAAGTGATCGGGCTGGAGTAAGTCTATGTAAGAGTTATGAGATAGTCGATAGTATGGTTGAGGCGACTTGTCTGTGAATATGGGAGTTCACCACCCATATCATTAGACTTGTGTGCGGACGATGAGGACCCATCTCAGTTGATCATTCGGCTTGGATGGGATGCCCCTCACGTACGATGCTTTCCGAGAACGTTCTGTGCTTGGCCTTGTCTGCTTAGACAAGTGGGTACGGTTCTCGGCTCTCCATATGACTATGCCTTAACTGGACTTGCATATGCTAACCCCGGGTCCCGACAGACTTGGTATCAGAGCAGGACTGACTGTAGGACTAGTAGCCTTGGCCAAAGTTGAGTCTAGCTTGCTATAGTTATATAGTTACTCTGGGTATATAAGGGAATAACGTAAGGCTTCTTTTTTCTCCTTACCCCCTTCGTTCTGAGTTCTGAGTCACCCTCATCTTATTCTACGGGAAGATAGGACTAGGCTCTCCTCTGTCTGATTAGCACATCTCGTTGTTTGCTTCCTTATAGCCGTAGGAAAGTTGTGATCGGTTTGTTAGATTGGTTATGCTCCCTGTTTTACTACATCGTATGTAAGTGATGTTTCCATGTTGTAAGAAATTGTCTTTTTCTTGCAATTACAGCCGTTATGCATTTGCAAACTCCTTTCTGTTTCAGATGGCAGATCTTCCCCCTCGGCAGATTGTTCGTTTGACCAGGTGCCTCGGCGTGCGTGGCCATCCCGCCACGTTGATCGAGATGATGTCCTATGTGGGATATCGATGGTACCCTGAGTACACCATCGAGGAGCAGTTCCACGAATTCAACTAGACGCAGTTCCACTGCATTGTCCGGATATATCCGCACCACGTTGGAGTCACCCAGCCTATCCACTTTGGACATGGCATTGGCGTTACCGAGAACATGGCTGTGCAGGATGCTGCATATTCATGTATTACACTGCTGAGAGAGGAGCACACTTTGCTGAGAGAGACTTCTTTCCGCTATATCCCTGCTGCACTTCCAGGAGAAAAAGGATATTACACCGGACTCTACTCAGATCACTCTGCAGAGGATCCAGCACTCCAGGTGACTGCTAGGTTTGCTAGTGACAGAGATCGTGATGCACGCGCTCTCCGTTTTGAGCTCCACGCCACCCGAGTTCGTCTGTACCGAGCACTGACGCTCTTGGCACCCTTTGTGAGCGTGGGATCAGTTGAGTTTGATGCGATCTATCCAGTGAGGACTCATATGCCTTCTCGAGTTGCTTGGCCCGAGATTGGAGGCATTTTTCCACCCCGTGGTCCTTTGCTTCCACCCTACACTGGACCTAGGCCCCATCCTTGCCCAAATGGATATCAGGGTCCACAAGCCTCCGTGTTTTCCGATGGTCACCTCCAGCTACCGGGATACGCGGGTAACTTTTACGAGGACTACTATGGAGATGGAGATGAGTGAGACCGCCTGTGGTCTTACTTAGTGAGGATGTAGTAGTATCTTAGTATGTTGTAAGCAAGGTGTCTAAGTTCCAGAGGCTTAGATAAATAATGTATAGAAAGTCAGAGTGCCTCTGAAGGATGTATCATCTTCATCACGTTTGTATTAGCTTGGTGCTTGTACTAAAATGATGTATGGTTTGTATGACAGCTTGTGAATATATGGCTTGTATGATTTTGTCACCATGTTGTCAAGATGATTACTTCCTTTGCTCTGTAATACTTCCAGTACTTCAATACCTTGTTTAGACTCTTCAAATCAACTCTGTTTGACTTTGGTTTTCACCTTCAGGATGTCTCAAGGAACCCGTGGCCAGATTGCTCGTAACCAAGGTCGTGGGAACGACCAGGAGGAAGGCAACCTTCCACCCCCACCCACGATGGCCCAAGTTCTGATGGAGGTCGAGAGGAACCGCCGTGACTCTCACCGCCTGCTGGAAGTCATCGCACGCAACACCACTCAGCAGCGCAATGAGCTGGTGTCTCTGAACGACTTCATTCGGCTTCATCCCCCAGTTTTTAGTTACTCCACTAAGCCCCTTGACGCCGATGACTGGCTCCGCAGCATCGAGAGGAAGCTCCAAGCCGGTCATGTTGCAACTGGTGACAAGGTCAGCTACGCCACCTATCACCTCGAAGGTGTAGCAAGCTCTTGGTGGGAGAACTTTCTGAATATGCGACCCGTTGGACCGCCTACATCTTGGGAGGAATTCTGCACGTCCTTCCGTGAGCACCACATTCCCAAGGGTCTCATGGACCGCAAGCGTGAGGAGTTCTGCAACCTCACTCAAGGCAGAAGGACCGTTGATGAGTTTAGTCGTGAGTTCAACCGACTGGCTCGTTACGCTACCGAAGAAGTTTCCACCGACTCCAAGAAACAAGAGAGGTTCCGTCGTGGCCTCAACACTGGACTTCGTCGCGAGCTCAACCTTCATGACTGTGCCACCTTCCAGGTCCTTGTCAACAAGGCCATCAAGGCAGAGGACATGAACACTCCCAACGACTTTCGCAAACATCCTAGAGATGACAGTTCATCCAGTTCTGGCTCTCAGAAGCGCAAGATCTGGATCCCAAACAGCATGTTCCGCCAGAACAACCCACCGAGGCCATCCTATGTGGCGCCTCGTCCAACCACCCAGTTCCACCCAACTCCACCAAACAACCCAGCTCCACGAACTGTTTTCGGAGCTTGCTACAAGTGTGGTCAGGCAGGCCACTATTCTCGTGAGTGTCCCCAGAACCAGCTCCAACACCAGAATTCTCCACCACGTGCCGGAGGCAACAACAACAACAAAAATGGCCGTGGCAAGCCATCCCAGAAGGTCTTCACCGCCAAACCCGCTCCTCCCGCCACTCGTGGACGTGTGAACCAGATCGCCGCCGAAGAGACTGACGACACCACTGACGTCATTCTTGGTATGCTCCCAGTCAATTTTGTTCCTACTCCCGTTCTTTTCGACCCAGGGGCATCTCATTCATTCATGTCGGAAAGTTATGCACTTCGTCATGAGGTACCTTTTGTTGAATTGTCCATCCCAATGATTATTCAAACTCCAGGGTCAAGAGGGCAAACTAATAGAGTAAGCCATGGTAATCAGATTGCAATTGAGGGTTAAGTATTCCTTGCTTCACTCATAGCCCTCAAGTCTTCAGATATTGATGTCATCCTTGGCATGGATTGGCTATCAAGACAGAATGCCTACCTGGATTGCAGAAGCAAATCCGTGAAACTCACCCACCCTTCAGGCCAAACCGTCAGCTATACCTCACCCAGAACAAGAACCCAAGTGCATTCCTTGAATGTACTCCCCCTTCCCGAACTTGAAGATATTCCGGTGGTTCGTGACTTCCCGGATGTCTTTCCTGAAGAGCTGCCGGGCATGCCACCCGACAGATGTGTAGAATTTATAGTGGATCTTGTTCCAGGAACCGCACCAATTTCCAAACGCCCATATAAAATGGCCCCACATGAGTTAGCTGAGCTAAAAACCCAACTTGATGCTTCGTTGGCAAAAGGCTTCATCCGCCCTAGCTCATCGCCATGGGGTTGCCCCGTTCTGTTCGTAAAGAAGAAAGATGGAACAGAAAGGATGTGCGTAGACTATCGCCCGCTAAATTTAGCGACGATAAAGAACAAGTACCCACTGCCCAGGATCAATGATCTTTATGATCAACTTGCAGGATCCTCCGTCTTCTCCAAGATGGATTTGAGATTAGGTTATCATCAGATCAGAATCCGAAATGAGGACATTCCCAAAACGGCTTTTACTACTCGTTATGGTCTTTACGAGTACACCGTCATGTCCTTTGGTTTAACCAATGCCCCCGCCACATTCTCACGCTTGATGAATTCGATCTTCATGGAGTACCTAGATAAATTTGTTGTGGTTTATCTTGATGATATTCTCATCTACTCGAAGAACAAAGAAGATCATGCCGAACACTTAAGGCTGGTATTGATGAAGCTTAGAGAGCATCGCCTGTACGCTAAATTCTCCAAGTGTGAATTTTGGCTACCAGAAGTGACCTACTTAGGCCACGTGATTTCTGCAAAAGGCATTGCTGTGAATCCCGAGAGAGTTCAGGCCGTCCTTGACTGGACTCCACCTGAATCAGTTAAGCAAGTTAGAAGTTTTCTTGGCCTAGCCAGCTATTGCCGTCGCTTCGTTGAGAACTTTTCTAAAGTTGCAAAGCCTCTAACTGAACTCCTCAAGAAAGATAAGAAATTCTTATGGACTTCCAAGTGCGAGGAAAGCTTTCAAGAGCTAAAAAGAAGATTGACTTCTGCACCCGTACTTGCACCTCCAGACACCAAAAAGGATTTCGAGATCTATTGTGATGCATCACGGCAAGGGTTAGGATGCATACTTCTGCAAGATCGACATGTGGTAGCTTATGCTTCACGCCAGTTGCGGCCACATGAAGAGAACTATCCTACCCATGACCTTGAACTCGCTGCCGTAGTTCATGCCCTAACAACTTGGCGACATTACCTCCTTGGTAACCGTTGCGAGATTTATTCCGACCACCAAAGCCTCAAATATATTTTCACCCAGCCAGATCTTAATCTCAGGCAAAGACGCTGGATTGAGTTGATAAAAGATTACGACGTAGGAATTTCTTACACCCCAGGCAAAGCCAATGTCATGGCTGATGCACTAAGTCGTAAGTCGTACTGTAACAACCTCATGTTACAGCAGTATCAACCACTTCTTCATGAGGACTTTCGCAAGCTCAATCTTGAGATTGTTCCTCATGGCTATCTTTCTACCTTGGTGGCGAAACCAACTCTTGAGGATCAAATCATAGTTGCCCAAAGGCGTGCACGAGGTGTTCGCCGGATCAAGGAGAACATTGCTAGCGGAGTTGCTAAATGTTTCTCCACAGATAGCAAAGGAACGGTATTCTTTGAAAATCGTTTGGTAGTACCTAAGAATAAGGAACTAAGGCAACTCATCCTCAAAGAAGCCCATGACACACCCCTCTCAATTCATCCCGGTAGCACAAAAATGTACCGAGATCTACGCCAGAGATTTTGGTGGACTAGGATGAAGAGAGACATTGCTCAATTTGTTGCCGAATGTGATATTTGTCGTCGCATTAAGGCAGAACATCAAAGACCTGCTGGTACACTTCAACCTTTGTCTATTCCCGAGTGGAAATGGGACAAAGTCGGTATGGACTTCATCACCGGATTTCCATGAACCTAGAAAGGAAACAATGCCATCTTCGTTGTCATAGATAGGCTTTCCAAAGTTGCTCACTTCCTTCCGGTTCGCGAGTCTATAACTGCTAGCCAGTTAGCGGACTTGTACATCTCTAGAATTGTATCCCTTCATGGTGTTCCTTTGGAAATCAATTCTGATCGCGGTAGCCTTTTTACCTCTAGATTTTGGGGAAGCTTTCAGAATGCTATGGGAACTCATCTCTCCTTTAGTACAGCTTTCCATCCTCAGTCTAGCGGTCAAGTCGAAAGGGTTAACCAAATTCTTGAAGACATGCTCAGAGCTTGTGTTATCTCATTCAGAAAGAATTGGGAGAATTCTCTTCCATTCGCCGAATTTGCTTATAACAATAGTTTTCAATCTAGTCTGAACATGGCTCCTTTTGAACTCCTTTATGGACGACGATGTCGAACACCACTAAACTGGTCTGAAACCGGTGAAAGACAATTCTTTGGACCGGACATGATCAAGGAAGTAGAAGAGCAAGTTCGCATTGTTCGTGATCAATTGAAAGCAGCCCAGTCTTGTCAGAAAAGCTACTATGATCGTCATCATAGGCAAGAGAGCTACAATCTGGATGAGAAGGCTTACCTCCGGGTTACTCCTCTGAAGGGAACCCAACGTTTCGGTATCAAAGGCAAGTTGGCCCCACGTTACATCGGACCTTTCCGCATTATTGCTAAACGTGGAGAAGTTGCCTACCAACTTGAACTACCTCTGCACCTCTCCCGAGTACATGATGTATTCCATGTGTCCCAACACAGGCGTTGCTTCAAGGACCCCATCCGCGAAGTCGACCATGAAACGCTTGATCTCCAAGATGACCTTTCTTATCGAGAATACCCCGTTCGTATTCTTGATTCAGCAGAGCGTGTGACTCGTCGTCAGAAGATTAGGTTTCTGAAAGTGCAATGGTCACACCACTCTGAAAGAGAAGCTACATGGGAAAGAGAAGACCGTCTCCCTACCGAGTACCCCACCTTCCTCCCGCAGACTTCTGAATCTCGGGACGAGATTCTTTTGAGTGGGGGCGAGTTGTCAGAACCCTCTGTTAGGTATTTTCTAGGGTTAGCTAGTGCCTTTGCATCATGTCAAAATTTCAAAAAGAAATCTTGGAAATCAAATTCAAAATCAAAATGGGAGAAGGAACACCCCCCAGATGAATTAATTCCAAAGGCCAGATAAAAATCTTTTCCAAAAATTCATGTTAGAGTTTTGAAAAGTCTTATAAATGAGTGTGATCACATATCAAGTGATGTGGGACCCACCCCATGCTCCTAGATTTTTCAAATATTCAAACAGTACCTTGGAATTAAAGAAATACCCCTTTTGATTTAAAATTCAAATCATTTGAATTTTAAAAATGTTGAAAGTTTATGAGTGGCTAGTTTATATTATTATGAGGCCACATAAAAGTTTTCAGCATTTAAAAAAAATGATTTGGTATTTTTACCAAAGTCAAAACAAATATACAGAAAAACAGAAAGGAAAGATTAAACAGAAAAGGGAGAAAACCTTACCTGGCGCCCAGGCGAAACAGGCCCACCCAGCCCAGCCGGCCCATAGGGGCAGGGGAGTCTTCTTCCCCACCCCGCGCCTCCAAGCTGCTCGGTGGAATGCCACCGAGCTAGCTGGTGACGCCACGTCGTCGCCGAGGAGCTTCCAGCCCTCCCTGTGGCCCTTCTCGCACCTGGACGCGCCCTTGAGAACGATACATCCATTCCCCCCCTCCAGAACTTCCTCCTCCTCCTCCCGTGCTCGTTTCAGTCGCCAACCGAGAGCGCCGCCGCTCGCCGTCTCAAGAACTCGTGGCCACTGACGTCGACGAGCCGAACCAAGGTGTCCAAGCGCTTCGCCGTCGTCGTCTTCATCGACCTGCAAAAGGAATCGAAGCCGAGTGCCTCCATGAGCTCGCTAGCATCATCGTCTTCATCGCCGGCCGCCGCGGATCGACTTCGAATTCCGGCCAGCTCCGAGCTTCCCCGAGCCCACTAGCCATCCCGTCGCGTTCGTGGTGAGCTTCTCTCCGTTTTCCCTAACCTAGCACCCTCCCTCTCGTTCTCTATCCGGATCCGCCATGGATGCCGAAGCACGTCGCCGCCATGGATGAGCTCGAGGTTGCCCCTGTGCCCCTTCGACTCAGCCAGCGCGCGCGTTTAGCTCCTGGTCATGCTAGCTTTTGAACGCGAGCGAGATCAGCCCAAACCGTGCACGTTAACGTCGACTACGACCTCGCCGCCGTTCTGTTGCCGCCGGAGTCTTCGCCGTCGTCGCTCCCGACCTCCCCGTGAACCCCCGATGCCTCCAGAAGACGCGGGAGACCTCCAGGAGCAAGTTGGTGCCCTCCGTTTCCCCTCCCGTGGCCGGAATCGTCCTCCCCGTGCAGCGCCGCCGTGGTCCAGTCGCCGGCGTCAAGCCGCCGGCGAGTCAGCTCTAAACCCCCCGGTTAATCACCTAATTAGTGACCCTAGGTCACTGACCAGTGGGCCCAGTGGCTTAATTAAGCCACTGGATTATTTTAACCCACGGGTTAGTTAACCCAGTCACTGACAAGGTGACCCCACATGTCAGCCCCCCTCCCTGACGTCAGCACTTGCGCAATAAATCATTTTATGAATTTCCAGAAAATCAAATGAATTTAAAGAATTCCTGAAATTCCAGAAAATACCCCAAACTTTGGAAATTCATAGAAAATTCATATTAACTCCAAATTGGACAAATAATATATGAAAAATGATCAGGAGAAAATTATCTTTCCAAATATGCAACTTTCAACTCTGTTTGAGTTGAATTTAAAATGTGATCAGTAGCATTTGCTATTTGATTTAAATGGAATTAAATCAAATTCAAATCAAATATTTTTGCAACTTGAACCATGGCAACATGCTACATTTCAATCACACATCAGAGGCATATCATACACATTTGAAGATAATTCAAAATGATCAAACTATATCACATATAACTTGGTTAATGTTGAATTCAAATGTGGAGTTTTAATTTGCATTTTAAATGCAATATATTCCACTTAAATGGAATTGCCTCACACATCAAAACTTATACTTCAAGCTTTAACATTCAATCATGTGCTTGAGCATTGCATTCATATTGATTGCTACTTCGTGCTTTGTTTGTCGAGTAGAGGTGGAACCGGAGCAAGAGGTCACCCCCTTCGCTGAAGATCCAGAGCCCGAACCTCGTCAGCAAGGCAAGAAAACCCCCATTGATCATGTCGATAAAATCCCACTTCCCTCTCATGTCTCTCTTATGCATTGTTTAGGATGATCACCATGCTTCGTTTCTACCGCATAGATGAACCCATTCCTTTGCATGACCTATCCTCTTGTCACAGTAGTAAGCAAACCACAATCCTAGCAAATGTAGGAGTTGTTTGATATCATGTGGCCCCTGCAATGTTACTGCTTATTGCACGCTTAGTATGATACCATGTTGTTACTGTGATGTGAGTCGGGATGGGAATGATCATGTTGATGATGGTAGAAAAGTGTTGATGAATCGACCCTAATACAAGGTGAACGATGAGAGGCTGTGTAGGAGTACACGGTGGGTTGGCTCGTTGAAGACCGCCCTAGTACGAGTTCTTGTGTGGTGATCCAAGATGAAGAGTACAACCACACATTGGGCTCACTGACCCCTCTCAACCTATTAACTCATCCCTTTCGATGTCCAGATGTCGCAGTAGTTTGGACTTCTGGTAGGCTTGTGGCCTGGATGCTAAGTGAGAGAACGGCTCACCCGAGACCGGCTTATGCACCACGCACACATCGCTTGGGTCCACTTCGGTAAACCAGCCGGGTTCACGATTGTGGTAACCAACCCAAGTAGGCGGCTTTCTCGGACTTGATCGACTATGAGGTAACAGGTTTGGTGAGCATCCTCGCTGGCACCCCTTAAATGGTGTCGAGATCAACGGCGGTAAATGATGATCATGTGTGTGTAGCGGTACACCCTTGCAAGGTTAATAAAACTATTCGAATAGCCGCGTCCGCGGTTATGGACTACTTGGAAAGCTTAGCTTGATTATTAGATAACTTGAACCGGATACTTCTAAAACACACCAAGATAAGTGTGAGTGCTATGGAGTGCTTCCTCGTGGGGAAGTCGAGGAAGGCACCATAGTGGTGTATTGGTTGGTGAAAGTAGTGGACTCGTGTACGCTTCTTACCTCAAAGTCTGGTACTCGTAGTTCAGGATTAGCCAAGTCAAAGCTGGCATTTCTGCAAGTGAACCCCAACTCCCTTTACCTTGATACATGTGCATGAGTAGCATAGCTCCTATGTAAGTATTGCTGAGTACGACTTTGTACTCACGTTTTCTTAATCTATGTTTTAGATGACGCCACTGACCCTGATGGTGGCTTCTTCCTCGAGCTGGACGACTGAAGTTAAACTAGTCTAGTCCCAGTCAGCAGACTGGTTCCCTCGTGGAGGGCTTTGTGTTTAAATAAGGCTTCTTAAGCCATTTGTTAAACTTGTCTGTACTCAGACATAATTTGCTTCCGCTCTGTGTTGTAATGTTGGATCACATGTATGTGATATCTGTGTGTACTCTATAAGAGTTATAAATAAAATGTACACTTTGTAGAGAATTGCAATGGTACCTGCTGTTCATACGAGGCATGTGTGCTGCGTGTATGTTTATAACATGCATGTCTTTGTATGGGTTTTCGAGACCTTAGTTGTGTTCTGGCTGGCGGTCTTTCATACACCAAGTGGCCCTTAGATGTGCGCAGCTTGGGGCATCGCGATGCGATTGCTCGAGACTCCATCTCGTGCACACTTTGTGGTATGATCGAGCCCGCCCTAGACCCCGACTAAGTGTTCGGGCTGGAGTAAGTCTATGTAAGAGTTTTGAGATAGTCGATAGTATGGTTGAGGCGACTTGTCTGTGAATATGGGAGTTCACCACCCATATCATTAGACTTGTGTGCGGACGATGAGGACCCATCTCAGTTGATCATCCGGCCTGGATGGGATGCCCCTCACGTACGATGCTTTCCGAGAACGTTCTGTGCTTGGCCTTGTCTGCTTAGACAAGTGGGTACGGTTCTCGGCTCTCCATATGACTATGCCTTAACTGGACTTGCATATGCTAACCCCGGGTCCCGACACTCCGACCCGCGTAGGTACTCTGGGACGGCCGGGTGTGCGGAGGTTGCCAGGAAAACTTGTCTGGTGACTTGTTTCTACTGCCTGTTGGAGGTTCTGCTTTCTTATATCATGTAGATCCTCCCGTGGGCTTCTGGGTATTGGTTTTCTTCTTCTGGCCTCCTTTGTCGTTCCTGGATGGCGGCCACCTGTCTTGTTGGCAGGGGGGCTGGTGGCGCACCATGGGCAACTGGCCCAACTGCTACGCTTGCGAGTGGTCGTGCTGCTGCGACCGAGGAGCGGCTTTTCTCTTCGGCCAACTCGTTGAAGTTTCGACAGCTCCTGAGGGTGTGGGATGATTTGACCTCTCCTCGCTCGTTTCTAAATCCGTGTAGAGAGCACGGTCCATCGAGTTGTTCTTTGGCGGAGCGGAATGTGCGGGTGTCGTCGCGTGGCCGTCTTGTCCTCCATTCTTGTCTTTGAGCCTAGGGCTCGTCTTCTAGGTTGTCTTGGCGCTGTGGTCTGTTGTCATCACGGTGCCTGCCGTTCCGGTCGTCCAAGAAACCAGCGGCGACCATGTCAGGGCCTCTGTCGTTGTAGAAGTTCTGTCTGGGTAGCTTCCTTCTTCTGTCGTCTCCTCTATCTCCGTTGTAGTCGTAGTCGTATTCTGATCGTGCATCGTGGGTTTCTGTTTCGTTACGAACGGAGTCTTCTCCGCCTGCCCAGATGTTGGCTAGTTCTAGTAGCCGTGAGAGTGTTCGGACTTTCATCTGTCCGAGCTGCTCTTTAAATTCAACGCGCTCAAGACTCCGCCTGAATGCGTCGATCGCACTTTCGTCCGAGATGTCTTCCGCTGAATTCTTGAGTATCGTCCATCGCTGGATGTATGCTCGCAGGGCCTCCCTTGTTCCTTGTTGACATGCCCGCGGCTCCTTGAGTGAGGCTAGTCGCTTGTATGTTGATTTGAAGTTTTCTATGAAGGCTCCTCGGAACTGGCTCCAGGAGCTGATGCTCTCGTGCATGAGCTGTACGTACTGCATCGCCGTGACATTGGTCCCTCTTTGAAACTCGTCTGCTGTTAGGTAGTCCTCGAGCCAAGCCTCCGGCTCCTCGAGTCCGTTGTACTTTGGAGTTGTTGAGTTCAGTTTGAACCCGTTTGGCATGCGCGTCTCACGTATGGCACGTGTGAAGCAGAGTGCTCCACATGGCTCGATTTCCACGTCGGAAGTCTCTTCCTCTGAGTACTCCTCGTGTGCTACGTGTCTTCGCCTGCTGCGATTGACTTTGTTCTGCGTGATGTCGTCCCGCGAGTCTCGTCAAGTGCTACGGCGTCTTCCGTTATCGTTGCTGTCGCGTTTCTTGTGCTTGTCGGAGCGCCTGCGTCTGTCGTCGTTACTGTCGTTGTCGTCGTCGTCGTCTGGCGAACTGGGGTCCCTGTCCGGTGTCCGCTCGCGAGTCTACCGTTTTGTGCTGGATTTTTAGGTACCGAGGCGTCGATAGCGTCCTTCATTATCTGCAGAGCTATGGAAGTGTAGTGATCCATTTTTCCCTTTATGCTTTTCTGGGCACGGGACAGGTAGTCTTGGGCGCTTATGAGCGCTTCCGCCGGAGTGAGAGGCTCCTCCTCGTCGTCATCTTCCTCTGACTTGAAGTCGTCTTCCAGTTTCCGCACAACTCTCGCCCTTTTTGTCTTCCGCAGGTTGTTGAGTTTCGACCTATTGCAAAAGGGGGATTCGTGACCTGTTGAGTCGTTTCTGGGAGATTGTCTCCGGCTGCTTTTCCTTTCGGGTTCCGCTATGACTTGTTTCTCCATGGCTAGGCGCCACTGTCTCGTCTGCTTTGTTAGCTCTCCCGCTAGTTTGTTGTATGCCCTTACCTCATCTCTTGTGGCGTCTGATGGTAGTATCCCGCCATGGGCGACTGCTTCTTTTACCATTGCCATCGATTCCTTGGACAAGTATATTTTTTCTTTGGGTGGTTCGCCCGCCGCTGCAACCGGGGTTTGCTGCCTGCTGCATGATGGCTGGCTGCCCTGGCCAGGTGCTTGCTCTTTGTTGATTGGCATCTGGCTGCTTTTTTGATTGATTGGTCCTTGCTCCACCGGGACTTTCTTTGGTATGGTCCCCAGTTCTCCTAGCTGTACGACCATCTGACTGGTGTTGCCAGGGCCAGCCGCCCTGTTGGTGGTTGGGGTGTCTTGTCGAGTGCCCGTGTCGTCGGCTCGCCCGTTGTTACCTGACGTTGGTGTGCCGATTTTTGCCATGAACACCTGCGATGGTGCCCTTGCCGTTTCCTGGCCGATGCGTGCAATGGCGCTTCTCCATGCTGGGGCTTTGCTCGAGTGGTCGTGAGTAGCGTGTAGCGGTGAGTTGGGTGCGTAGCTACAACCACTAGATAGATCGTCCGTGCGGGCGGCGTCTGCAATGGTGGTTTCTGTCGATGTTGCCGTGGGCGCACGGGTGTCGTCGATGAGGTGGAGGGTGCCCCAGTGGTTGATGTAGATCTGGTACTCTCTGAAGATCAGATTGATGCCGGAGCGTAGGTCGGTGAAGACTGGTTTGAGGGCTGGGAGGTGGGCCGTGAATCCGAGGGACTCAAACAGGTTGGATCTTGCCAGAGCCGCCGAGTCGATGAATGCTGGTGATGATGAGGCCGCCGATATCGCGTTCCCAACCAGCGCGGTTCCCACAGACGGCGCCAATTGACGGGGATCAACCCCGGCAATTCCCATGGTCAGGGACCCTGGGTTAGTCATGAGAGGCACAGGTTGGACGACAGCTCGTCGGCAATCAAGGAGGCTCACTCCTGCTCGATATTATTGATTGGGGAGATGCAATTACAGTGGAGGCCAAGGCCGGAGCGCTCAAGGCTAGGGTTACAAGTAAGATTCGATGTCTCAGGCGTCACCCCTCCTAGCCCTTATATACCGGGCTAGGTCTCGGGGAGTCCCTCTACGTGTACAAGTATGCTTTCCTAACCCTAGCTTGCTCCGTACGTCAGGTCTTCGCACCTTCCTTGCGAGTTGCAGACTCCTACGTCGGTACCAACTAGCGGGCTGAGGCCGTGTCTTCATGGGACTTCTACCTTCATGAACACCAGGTAGGCTCATCCGTAGGAGTCGTGGGGTCACCCCCTCGTCACTGTCCTTTTCAGGCTCAGCACCGTCTTCAGTCTCAGCATCAGAGGTAGATATACTATTTGGATCATTGGAATTGTCAGCTTCTTTGTGCTTTTTCTTCTTCTTCAGAGAACTAAAAATTTCTTCTTCCTGCATTTGAGAATCTTGCTCGATCCTCTTCGGATGCCCCTCTGGATAGAGAGTATCTTGAGTGCTAGTTCCTCCTCGGGTTTTAATCCCGAAGGCCTGTATATCCTGTTTGGCATTGTTAGCAAGCAAATCTTTTTGCACATTAGAAATTTGTTCAAGATGAGTTTGAACCATATGAAAATGCTTCACAAGACATTTAACATCATTAACTGTTCTACCTAGAACATCAAGCAAGATTTTGATAGCAAGGGAATTATCATGCAACTGACTTTGTATCCTCTCATTAAAGTGATTTTGCTTCATAATAAAATTATCAAGCTCATCTAAACATTGATCAGGAGGCTTACCATGAGAGATGTCACTTGTATTGAAATCTAAAAGAGAGTGTACCTCTAGCATAGGAGGGTGAGTGGTAGGCTCACAGAGCTTCTCAATAGGGGGTAGATTCTTCACGTCTTCAGTTTTAATAAACTTATTTGCTTCTTTCATATCTTTGGGGCTTAGGACATGCATGCCCCTCTTTTTTGGTGGTGGAGGTGGTTCAGGGACGGACCAATCTTCGTGGTTCTTGGCGATCTTGCCCATTAATTCTTCTGCATCGTCCGGTGTTCTTTTCCTGAAAACACAACCAGCACAACTGTCCAAATAGGATCTGAATTCATCAGTTAGAACAACGTAGAATATATCAATTAATTCATTCTTAGGGACTCCATGTCCCGGTCTAGCCGGGATCAGACTGGAATACCTCCACCAAGCTTTAGGGATGTTCTCATCCTGCAACTGTTTAAAGTTATAAATTCTTTGTAAAGCATCATGTTGCATATGAGCAAGAAAGTACTTATCAACAAAAGAGTGAGCTAAGTCTAGAGGACTCCTGATGGAACCACATGGTAGTGCATCATACCATGCTTTAGCACCTTCCTTCAAAGAGAAAGGAAGAAGTTTAGTAACATAGAAGTGTCGTATCTTTTCATCCGTAGTAAACAGGCCACCCAACTCAGTGAGTTTGGTAAAGTGTGCAATAGCATCATCATTTGCTCTGCCATAAAAGGGGTCAGCTTAAGCCATAGATATAAGTGAAAGATCAATAGAGAAATTATAATCAGGATCATTGATGCATATAGGAGACGTAGCAAAAGTAGGATCAGGAATAAATTTGTTCTTCAAGGAGTGCTTTGCTAGCAGCTTCTTTATAGTAGCAAGGTCGGAATTAGCACATTCATTAAGATCCCTGCATAAATCATCATCAAGTATAACATAATCATCATCAAGGAGTCTCTCCTTGAGTTTACTCAAATCAGGATAATCTTAAGTTCCATCAAAAGGGTAGCAAGTATCAGGAATTTCAATTCTAGATATTTTTTTGCAGCAGCGATCTGTTTCTCAAGAGCGTGACCAAGTGAACCAATATCATCAAGAGTAGTAGAAGCATCATCAAAAGTATCGGACATAGTAACAGATTCAGTAGAAGCATCATGTGGTGGAGGTGAAGCAAACATACTCATAACTGAAGGTGAATCAAGTGTAGCACTAGTGTTCAGAATAGTACCTTTTCTTGTACGGGATGGTCAGATCGGGACCTTGGGGTCTTCTTTCTTACCCATAGCGGATAAATTGCAGCAGGTAAAATACTTCCGGTAGACTTGTGAATAAAGCTCTGCTCCCCGGCAACGGCGCCAGAAAACAGGCTTGATAACCCACAACTGCAGGGGATCGAGATAGTCTTCGCGGGTAAGATAACCCAATTTATAGATTCGACTCAAGGGGAGCCAAATAATATCCACAAGCTTTGACAGTGGAGTTTTCAATTCCACCACACCTGAGATACACTTACTTGCAACAAGATATTAGTAGTAACCGAGATATGGAATTGATGATAGCAACGCTGATAGTGGTGGTGAAATAGCAACAAAAAAACAGCAAAAGCAAACAACTAGTAACCAGCAGAATTAAAATACTGTAGGCTAGGGAGATGGATGGTTGGGCGCTGTATGGATAAGACACATCATGTATTTAACTTGGGGAAAGGCACACAGAAAAGCAATGATCATCTAGGCATAAATCAAACATCAGGCATGTACCCCATAGGTAGTTGTACGTGCTTGCAATAAGAACTTGCACAACATCTTTTGTCCTACCATCCCGCTACAAACGCGGCCAACAGGAACTTATGGAGATTAAGGTGCTCCTGTCAAAGAGCACTGGAACAAAGCATTACCAATCAATGGATACATGGAATCCTCAAACTATAGTCCATCCCCTTTGGTGTCCCAAGCTGTCACCTTTGGGATCGCCGGTTCCGGACTATAACAGGTGCATACAATCATAGATAGGATCAAGAGCACAAATATATTAATGCAAACACATAGGGTTCAGATCTGAAATCGTGGCACTCAGGCCCAAAGTGACAAGCATTAAGAGCAACAAGCTGAAGCAAACATGATAAACAACAATCTAGATGATAGGAAACATGCCCCCAACAATCTGATAAACTATTACATGATCTAGCTCATCCAATCCCTACCATGCCCTTTGCCTAAATGCATTTTTGTTATGTAGATTTTAACCTTTATGTTGGGTTACTTCTTAGAACATGGGACAATGATGAAAATTTCTTATTAGAAATTGATTTTAACATGAGGATTTATGTTCTAATTATTTGGCTGTTGAATTAGTGAAAATGGATTAAGATTTGTTTCTGTTTAATTAACATGGATTTATATAGCATGGTTGTTCACCGATTATTTGTCAACTGAAATGATGCCGCCTTGTTCAAGTAAGATGGAGGAGTACATGCTGTAATACCATATGATATTGACATAGAATTACTCCTAAAGCATTTTCGGATAATTTAGTTTAGACATGTAGTTCATCACTGCAATGCCCGCTAGAATTGAGAATGTTATTGTTTTAAACTATAAATAATAATTTCCAAGTGATGAAAGTAACTATGGAATTAATAAACATATAACCACTTAGTGATCGTGAAAATTTAAAGCTGTGCATAGAGAAATTTCATCTGGAAAAGCCAGAAGGTTCTGTTGGTTCATATCCATGGTTATTTACCTTTTTTGTGTAACTTTAAGCCTGGTAAGCATGTACACAATTTTAGTACTCCCTCCGTATCAAATTATAAGACATTTTTAGCTTGCTAAAACGTCATATAATATGGTACAGAGGGAGTATTTATTAGTTCCATATCTCTACAAAATATTCACCTAAGTAAGCATACGATTACGTACTGCTGAAACTACTTATGTTTTCTTCCAATCTTTCCTTCTTCTGTTTACATTGCTTCCCCAATATATAAAACCCCGATGATGAAGAGCTGCCAATTAAAATCTGCTTAGTGCACATGTTTCGCATTTATGTTGGTTTAAATTGCTTCACTAATACAACTCCTATGATTGTCAGTACTTCTGGATTAGGTTGTAGAGCTGCAAAGTGAGTCCCCTAAATGACATTGCATGTATTGTTTTATCACAAACAACTTATCATTCCATATCATACTAATTCTACTGCCATGTGCCTTCACTGTGTGTCGAAAACACTACAGTAGATTCCCTACAGTTGAGGGTCATCAAGAAAAATAAGCTCAAGGCCAACGATCCTTGCTAATATCACATGTATATCTTCCAGTCTGTTTGTGGACATGGAACAAAAAATCATGTGTATGCTCACCTGAATCCCATGTGCCGGACGTTCTTGTGTCGGCACGGGTGAGCAGCTCGACGTCCAGAGCCAGCAGCTCCGTGTATGTCACCCGTGTGTGCCCAGACGAACACGTTCGTTGCTATCTGCGCTATGGCCAGAACCTGAAGCTCTGCGCGATTGTATCATCTTGGCTAGTGTCATGCGCTGGCCGGTGGTGCGAGAAGCTTATGTCAAGCTTACACGGTCACGTTCTTGCAAATTAAATCCTGAAGCATTTGATTAATGCATAAACATCTGGAACTGTTTACATACCAGTATTTACACTGTAAGCACTCATGACATGCACTTATTTACCTGAAGTAAATTGGTGCATGATCTAAATATATAGGAAATGTCGGGAATCAACTCCAAGGAATTTGCCGAGCTCGCCCTGGATGGCAGCAACTACCTCACGTGGGCTATGGATGCTAAGTTAAGCCTCACATCCATGTCTCTCAGTCAAACCATTAACCAGCCGGTAGCTGGCACAAATGGTCCTTCTGCCGCTGAAAAGGCCAAATCATTGATCTTTCTGAGGCATCACCTCAATTCAGCGCTGAAGCTTGAATATATGACTGAAGAGGATCTACTCACTCTTTGGAAATCCCTGAAGGATCGCTATGACCAGCAAAGGTCAGTGGTACTTCAAGTCTGTGACATCGTATAACTCTGCCTTGCACCGCATTGTTTCCCTACTTAGAATATGTGGCTAGAAAGTCACGGATGCTGAGATAATTGAAAAAACTTTGTCAACATTCCATCCCACCAACATGGTATTGCAAGAGCAATATAGGCATGCTAAATATGCCAAGTAATCTGAGTTGATCTCTGTAACAGCCCAGTTTTTGCGAAAATTAAAATTTTTTGTTTTCGGTGTGAATTGTTTAATTGTCTGATTGTTTGCGGTGTTTGCATCCCCGATTTATCGATCAGGGATTTTTCCCCACCTCTTATCTCGTATCGGACAAAGACCGACCCTTGCCACCCTGACACTCGACGTTTGCGACACCGGGTTTCGCCCGATCACCGTCGCGAAAACCACACGAGACCAGCCGCAGCCAACGGAACGAAAAACCCCATTTAATAATTAAACGGGATATTTTTATAGCGTGCCGGAAAGTGTTTTCGTAATGGTTCCAGCGCGAGGTGAACGCCGCCGGCTCGACGCACTGATCGCGCAGTTCGAAGTTTTACCCGAATCGGAGGTACTGCGGACCCCCGACGGTCAGAAACGTGAGCACCGCGCGCGCGAGAGAGAAACCGAGGGCGTTTGCGTAACCAGGCCAGCCAACCTGCCTATATAATGACCCCCACCTCCCAATCCAGCCAATTAGGGTTTCCCTAGGACTTTTTTCAGCCACCCCCTCCACTGCGTCGCTTGCCGCCGGTGGCCGGCGCCGCCGCTGCCCGATTCGGTCGGGGCAGCCGGCCTGCCAACCGTCACCAACCGAACGGCCCGAGCGCGCCCCCTCGGCCCGAGCCAGGCCGCCTCATGGGCCAAGGCCCTGGGTGAGGCCAAGTCCCGGAAAAACTGCTGCTGATTCGATTCCGCGTTGACGATAGCAAGCAAACCGTAACTCCGATGAACGTGCCCCCAAAAAGAAAGTTGCTCAGTTTTGCGTGCTCTAGCATTCGTATGTAGAAAGTTTTTGCATTTGAGCTCATCTTGTTTGTGTAATTGTGTGCTAAAGTGGGCATCAGGCCGTTAAACTGCTACTTTTTCCTGATAAGTGATGCTGTTATTATTTTATTGCAACTTGGCATGATGATTGTAACAAATCCATGAGGCCTTTTGCATTGATTCTTTTTCCATTGTGTTAAGCATCATGGGTAATTCATTTCCATGCTTGTACTTGCCATGTTTGGGTGTTGTAGCTATATTAAATCTTGCTCCAAAGTAGCTATCCTGATGTTAATGTGCTGCTATTTGCTGAAACTGTTATTTTGTTGCAACTTCGGTCGACGAGTGTGTCGCGACCGTTTATCGGAATTGAATGATTCCAATTGCATATTGTTAAGCATCATGTCTACTTTCATTACATGTATTGCATTGTCATGATATGCTTGCTGGTCATATATTTATTGAGCTCCAAAGTTGCTATGCTGCTGTTTTTGACAGCCACCTCTGTTTTTCTCTAAGGTTGTTACTTTGCGATGCCATGTTGTCGGCTTAATATCTTTTGATCTATGATGCCTATTTGCATGATTATTTTTGACATGCCTTCCTTTTCATGTCTAGCTTAATTTCATATCATTTGTGAGCATGTTTGCATTCATTATCCTGTTTATGCAATGCTCTAAAGTGTGCTTCGTGATGTTGGCAGTTTGTGCCCGTAACTTGTCTTGCTTATATCTTTTTCACCCTAACTCCGTTTGGAGTGTGCTTTATATGTAACTTGATTAGTTTTTCGTGTACTTTGTGTTTATGATATTGTTTGCTGTTGTTAACCAACCTAAAATATGGTTTAGGACAGAAGAGTACCAAATGTTTTAATCATTGTGCGGCACTTAGTGTTATGCCATGTTTAGGTAGTGCCTCGCTTAAATTGACTAGCATAGATAGTTTACTTTGTGCTTCACCTCTTGACCTGTTTGTGTGCTATGCCATGCTTGCTTGAGTTGCCATGTTAGTAACTGTTGGTTGATCACCTTTAGCTAAGAAACTTGAACCACCGTAAACGTGCGGTATTCGTCGTGTGTGACCGATACCCCACATAAACTGTTAGTAACCGTTCTCGACGATGGATCCGTATCGCGTTGCGGTGTCGTGTGATGTCTTCTTGATCTTGTGTTGCCCCGTAATAATAGAGTGCTTGCTCGTTGATTGCTTTCCAGTGTTTATCGTCTTGTGTGCTTCCGCGGGTACCTCGTGGAGACGATGTGAGCTTGCGATCAACTACACCTTCGGAACCCGACTTATCAACAGGCTAGGACTATACATTACTTATGATCCATTCTATTTCAACCAGCGGTTTGCATGCTAGTCTAGGTTAGGTTCGATGTTTGATCCTACCACATGTTTACCGCCTCTTTCAAACCGATACAACCATGTCCCTTCCCAGCAAACCTTGTACTTCTATGTTACTATTGCTCGTTGCTCAGCCCCTGCTTAGTATGCATGCTTAGGATGCTACGATGTTACCCTGTTACTCCTAGGTTTGGGATATCACCTTATTATTATTGTTGTTGATGATATGATTATTATTAATGTTGATTATATTCGACGAAGGATGGAAGGTCTAGGCTATCCCGCCCCGACGCTTTGTTCCATTCGAGTCACCTAGGATCCGAGTTCCGGGTATTGGTTTTAAGACTGAGCGTGCCTAACCGTGTGTGGGATTTTATGGGGTCCCCTTTTCTTACCTATCTAGCTTCAAACATTTATAGTGGTGGCCCAAGCTGATTTACCATTTGAAAACCGTGTGTGTGTCTGTCGGGTAGCTCCTGGCAGATATTATTTAAAACAACTTGGGACAGCGGAGACATGGTTTCTTTGTTGGTCCACCCCAGGGAGCTAGGGGGCTGTCCACATCTGTTTGGACAACCTATCCGACCTCATCCATACGGTAGAGGCCAATTCGAGAGCACGGCCGGCTTTTGAGTTGGATGTCGACTCACCGGGGGCCACCCGAATTTGTTCGTTGTTAGCTAGAGGGACTTGTCGGTTCGGATCTCTTGGAACTAAATCATAAAATGGTTGCCTGTGATGGGTAGAAACTGAGAGAGATGGGCGTGCGTGTGGAGCCTTGTAATGGGCAGTTGGTACACCCCTGCAGGGTTAAATCTTTTCGAGAAGCCGTGTCCACGGTTATGGACATCTTGAGACCTACTCCTTGTTCATTGACAACAACAACTGAGATAATCTTAATATAACTTGATCAACGTGTGTATGCCTTGACTACTTCTTCTTCGTCGGGATGCGAAGAGGAGGAAAAGGATAGGATAGGTGTTTTGTTTGCGTAAGTAGTTAATATAAAGACTTGTTGGAGGCGATTCCTCATCGAATGCTTGGATTCTTACCTTACCTCTCTAGATCGTTAGCCACTTAATAAATGCTAGTGCGGCAGCAACCTCACCACTTACCCCTTCCTTACCGTAAACTACTAGTTGTCCTTGAATGACGAGTGATGAAGTCCTTGCTGGGTGAGATGACCACTACAGTTGGATGCTGAGTACCTCTGTACTCATGATACTACCCCCACTCTTTTCAGGGTTCTTGATCGACAACAGGTACGGTGATCGATGTTTCACGTGTAGACTCGACGATGACTAGTTAGGCGGATCCCGGCGGAGGGCCTGGACCCGTGTGGTTATGGGATCGTTGTTTTTCTCTTTGCCAGTAGGCTTTGCTTGGAGTCTGTAATCAGACATGTATCTTCCGCTGTTGTATTGTATTAAGGCAGTTGTATGCCGATTGTATGAGATGTTGTATCCTTGTATCTGTAATGTTGTGATATCATGTTGGAAATCCGGGGCATATGGCTTTGTCATATGTCGCGGTGGGGCCGATATGTGCTTCGTCCCCGGATCTGGGTGGAAACACCTAGATCTGGAATAGTACCGCATATCGGGCCTTACAATCTCTGTCTTGTAAGTGGGAGAAAAACAAAATGAACTTCTTATGAAGAATCATAGCGCCCGCTCAACTGGGACTATGGCTGTGCCTGAAGCACATGCGATCACTCAAGGTGTTGGGAGTTCCTATGGCCGCAGAAAGGACAAAGGGAACCAAGGATGGAAGGGGAAGAAGAGCAATGCATTCAAGGGCAAGGGTAGAGGAAGAGGGAGAGGCAAAGAAAATTCAGAACTGATCCAGATGCTCAGACTAGGGGAAAGCAAGGAAAATGCTTTAGATGTGGATGCGAGGATCATTGGTCTCGCAACTGCCGCACCCCCAAGCACCTGGTTGAGTTATATCACCAATCCATCAATGGTAGAAACAAGAAGGATAATCACGAGTCCCATTTTGTAGAGCCTGCTGCTCTGCCGGACTCTAAGAATCTTGAAAACCTTCTTCTTGAGGAAAATCCTGGTAGTGGTGAATTCAACCTGGATGGTATCGATCTTTCTGATGAATATATGAATGTTGATGTACATGGAGACATGGTGTAATCTCCTAGACTAATATATATTTCCATCATGAGTCGTCATTCCAGTGTTATATAGTTCCTTCTGAACTTGATCATGTAATAAGCTCCTGAAGAGCATAGTATTGTATTTTGCATTAGTGTAATTCTTGCTCAATATAATTTCTAGTATGTTATATGTTTATGCTCTTTCCAGTGGAGACGTAAATATGTCATTTTACACTGTAAGGTGTGTTGATCCAATGGAGGAAGAGGAGATATGTCTTATAGACAGTGCCACCACAAATACAGTTCTTTGGGAGACTAAATATTTCCAAACTCTAACTAAGAAACCTGGAAATATTATGACCATTGCCGGAAGCAATACTCATATTGTCGGTACCGGAAGTGCCACAATATTTCTCCCCATGGGACCCAACTTGTAATCAAGGATGCCTTGTTGTATCCTGAATCAAAATGGACCCTACTAAGCTTTAAAGCTATCCGTGCAAATGGTTTCCATGTGGAAACTAAAGTCGAGAATGGTACTGAATACCTGATCATGACTAAATTTGACGGACCCAAGAAGAAAGTGGTTTAGAAACTCCCCTCCTTAGCATCAGGATTGTACTACACATACATAAATCCCATAAAGGAATTTGTTGCGCTGAAAACAATTTTCAGGAACCCAGAGTCATACAGGGTATGGCATGATAGACTGGGTCATCCTGGGTTGGGCATGATGAGGAGAATCATCAAAGGCTCTGTTGGCCATAACATAGCAACAAAAGACTTCCCAAATCCTGAAGATTTTATGTGCACTGCATGTGCCATAGGGAAGTTAATCCTTAGACCCTCCACCTGGAAGGTGAAGGATGAATCGCCAATTTTCCTGCAGAGAATTCAAGGCGATATTTGTGGACCAATACAACCCTTGTCGGGCCCTTTCAAATATTTTATGGTCCTGATTGATGCCTCCACTAGGTGGAGTCACGTATGCCTATTATCTACAAGGAACCATGCCTTTGCAAAGCTGGTTGCCCAGATAATAAAACTAAGAGCAAATTTTCCGGATAGCTGGATCAAATCCATAAGAATGGATAATGCTGGAGAATTTACCTCCAAATCATTTGATAACTATTGTCTAGCTCTAGGCATACAATTGGAACATTCAGTCCCACATGTACACACTCAGAATGGCCTTGCTGAGTCATTGATCAAAAGGATTAAGTTGATTGCTAGGCCACTTTTGCAGAACTGCAAGCTCCCAACAACCTGTTGGGGACATGCTTTTATGCATGCGGCAGCATTAATCCCACTCAGGCCAACTTCATATCACTCTGCATTCCCCTTACAACTAGTGCGTGGGAAAGAACCAAGTATTTCCCATCTGCGAAGATTCGGCTGCGCTGTGTACGTGCCGATGTCACCACCTCAGCGTACCACCATGGGTCCTCACCGGAAGTTGGGTTTCTATGTGGGGTATGAGTCTCCGTCTATAATCAAATACCTTGATCCTATGACTGGGGATCTGTTCACGGCTCGGTACGCTGACAGTATTTTTATTGAGGACCATTTCCCAGCGTTAGGGGGATAAATGTACCAAAAGGAATGCCGAGAAATTTCATGGAGTGCCGAAGGCCTCCAGTCTCTAGATCCACGCACTAGCGAGGCTGAACTTGAAGTTCAGAGGATTTTAAACCTCCAAAGGCTAGCAAATAATTTGCCAGATGCCTTCACTGATAATAGTGGGGTGAAAAAATCACATATACCTGCTGTAAATGTGCCAGAGAGAGTAGAAATAGCTCCGAAGGATATTGACTCAAATTTGGGCCCAACCCCTAGGAAAAGGGGGAGACCTCTGGGTGCACGGGATAAACTTCCGCGGAGACGTCCGCAGAAAAAAAATTCTGTGCCAGATATGTCACACCTTAAGTCAGTTGAAGAAGCTCGACCTGAATTTGAGAAGCTCCCTGAAGTGAGCCATCCTGAAGATGGAATGCCCAGTACAGAATCACGCGTGCAAATTGATTTTGGCACAAGGACATCGGAACACCCAAACTCGGTCGTTTTGGGAAATCATGACGAGCTGGTGGAAATGAATGATGAAATCAGCATCAATTATATTGATTCTGGAAGGTTATATAACATAAAGACTACTATTGTCGACATATATTTTGCCTCAAAGATTGCTTCCATTGAACTGGATCCAGAACCTAAGTCCATCGCAGAGTGCCAGAAGCACTCAGAATGGGTTAAATGGAAAGAAGCAATTGAGGCTGAATTGCGCTCGCTTTATCGGAGGAATGTGTTCGGCCCTGTAGTGCGAACTCCTCCAGGTGTTACCCCTGTTGGGCACAAATGGGTTTTCTTTCGAAAGAGGAATGAAAATAACCAGGTGGTGAGATATAAAGCGAGGCTGGTAGCACAAGGTTTCTCGCAAAGACCAGGCATCGATTACGATGAAACATACTCTCGTGTGATGAGTGGCAACACGTTCCGATATTTGATAACTATGGCAGCTAGCCTGAACATGCAAATGCAGTTGACGGATGTGGTGACCGCATATTTATATGGGTCACTTGACTCAGAGATCTATATGAAAGTCCCTGAAGAATTAAAGATCCCACATCCAAATGAAAATCGCAACATGTATAGCATCAAATTGCAGAGGTCGCTATATGGGTTAAAACAGTCCGGTAGAATGTGGTACAACCGGCTGAGTGACTTTCTCCTGAAGAAAGGTTACAAAAATCATGATGATTGTCCCTGTGTATTCATCAAGAAATCCCAGAATGGATTCTGTATCATCTTAGTCTATGTCGATGATCTCAATATCATTGGAAATGCAGAGGACATAAAGGACGCTATGTCTTACCTTAAGACGGAGTTTGAGATGAAAGATTTTGGTAAAACCAAACTTTGCTTAGGCCTGCTGTTTGAGCACCTCCCTGAAGGAGTCTTTATCCACCAGTCCACCTATACAAAGAGGGTCCTGGAAATTTTTTACATGGATAAATCTCACCCTCTAAGAACCCCCATGGTCGTAAGATCCCTTGAAGCGGATAAAGACCCATTCAGACCTTGTGAAGAAAATGATGAAGTTTTGGGACCTGAAGTTCCCTACTTGAGCGCCATTGGAGCACTGATGTACCTTGCGAATTGCACCACGCCTGATATTGCATTCGCACTAAACCTCCTAGCGAGGTATAGTGCTGCCCCAACCAGAAGGCATTGGGTTGGCATCAAAACTATCATTAGATATCTTCAAGGTACCCAAGATCTTGGATTATTCTATAAAAGAAACCAAGACTTGTCCATGGTGGGATATACAGATGTTGGCTATATGTCCGATCCCCATAATGCCAGATCACAGACTGGATTCGTATTTCTCTGTGGCGGTACAGCTATTTCTTGGCGGTCTTTCAAACATACCCTGGTAGCCACGTCTACAAACCACTCAGAGATAATTGCGATGTATGAGGCCGCACGAGAATGTGTTTGGCTCAGACGAATGATAGGTCACATCCTGAAGTCATGTGGACTAAATTTCATCAGTACCCCAACCATTATCTATGAAGATAATGCTGCTTGTGTTGCACAAATGCAGATGGGCTATGTTAAGACCAATCTCACTAAGAATATTGCTCCTAAATTCTTCTACCCTCATGAGCTCCAGAAGAGCGGGGAAGTAAAGATCTTGCATACTAAGTCATGTGAAAATCTTGCTGATTTATTCACAAAGTCTTTACCTCCACCTAGTTTTCTCTGATGTGTTCACCACATTGGAATGAGGCGACTTAGAGAGATGCAAGGTTTAGGGGGCGCCCTGAACCATAGCCATAATATGAGATCTCAAAACTCATATTGATCCCGAAGATCAAAACTAATCCTGAAGATAAGTTGTTGTACTCTTTTTTCCTTGGTGGCTTTTTCCCACTGGGTTTTGTCACGCAAGGTTTTTTCCCACTGGGTTTTTGGGAGGAGTTTTAACGAGGCATGTGCATTCCGTGGTATAAGCCCAAGGGGGAGTGTTACGAAATATCTGATCATTATCTTTGGAGGCCAAAGATTAAGCTTGCTAGCTTCCTTCCATGGGAAGGAACCATGCTCCTTGCTAGGCAAGCCAAACTAGTTCCTTCCATGGCAATCTTTCTTCCATGACAAGCCAAACTAGTTCCTTCCATGGCAAGCTTCCTTCCATGGCAAGCCAAACTAGTTCCTTCCATGGCAAGCTTCCTTCCATGGCAAGCCAAAGTGATCAGATTTTTGTGGGCTATATACCTAAAATGCCCTCCCTAGTGAGGCTATAAATAGAAGGCATGAGAGAAGAGCTAGACACACATGACATGATCAGATTTGTACTACAAGATACGATAATAAAGAGCTGTCAACTTTCTCTCTATATCTGGTGTCTCTCTTGTGTTCTTGTGATTGTGCCCTTGTGTATGTGGTGATTGAAAGCAAGTGTTGAACTATGTAGTTTCACAACAAGTTTATCTTTTTGAGCTGAAATTTTTACACAGCATGCTCTATGCAATTACGAAACTTCCGTATGTTCTGAGTTTTTGATTCGACTTGCAGAAGTGCCACTAAAAAATTCTTTACTACCTGTTGTTCTGTTTTTCAAAGATTCTGCCACGTTTTGTCTCTCCTAACTTTTGCAAACCTTAAGCTCTATTTTTCTTTGCAAAAACTTTTTGGCACTCTTGAGAAACAGTAGCTCTTCAAGAATATCTTTATATCTAGTGGGGAAAAATTATTTATTAAGGGTACTAACCTCTCTAATCAGCTTATGATGAGTTATGTATGAAGGGAGTTTTCAAGTGTGCGATGGAAGATGATGAAATAAGATCCAGGAGTGTCAAGCGCTAAAGCTTGGGGATGCCCCCATGCATCCCCAATAAATATTTAAGGAGACTCAAGCGTCTAAGCTTGGGGATGCCCCCGTGCATCCTCTTCTCCATCAACAATTATCAGTTGGTCCTTCGTCTCACTATATTTTTATCACTTCATGCGTTATGTGCTATGCTTGGAGCGTCTCGCTCTTATGTTTTGTTTCTAGTTTTGTTTAGCTTTGCTTTCTGTTCATAACAAGTTAGATCCCGTCTTACTTTGTGTGGGAGAGAAACACGCTCCACTTTCAAAATCTAGAACACATCATAGGATTTTTCCTGCCTATCTTTTTGCTGTTGTGTGTTCTTTATCTTTTCATAGCTATTTTCATGTTTAGTTTTAGTCTTAGTTTGTCTTTAGCAATAGCCTTCACTTTTGTTTAGTTTGTTGCTGCAACTCTTTTTAGTTTTCATGTTTATCTTGTTAAAGAGAGTTGGTTGTTGCACTGAGTTGTGTCTTGTTTTGAGAGTAGGTAATTGAGGTTGCTTTTTAATTTTAGTAGTAACTTGCAATGGTTTTGAGGTATTGATGTGAGTAATGTTTGAACTTTTGGTGTCAAGAGCTCTAGCCTATTAGTGATAGGTGTCGTATTTTGGGCAATCCGTGTGTATTTTCAAAACCTACAAAACTAGTTGAGAACTCTAGCTACAAGATGGATCACTAATCTTTGGAGGGATCGAATATCAGAGAACACTCCGTACCATGAGTCGAGGATGCGCAAGGATAACCAAACCCCCATACACTCCTCCTCGGGGTACTTGTCTCTTTGTGAACCTCCTTATTAGATTGAGAGTTACCGATAATAAGTGCATGAGTTCTTTGGACTAATGTAAGTATTGAAAGTTGACACTTCCACCTTCCCATATTTTTCTAGCCTCTCCTGTGTCGTGCATTGCCTTCTTCTCACTCCGAGAGTTGGTGTCCACCTTCGCCGGTACATCCAAACCCTTGGCATGATACGCTCTGTCATCATAAGCCTCCTTATATCTTTCCTCAAAACAGCCACCATACCTACCTATCAAGGCATTTCCATAGCCTTTCCGAGTTATATTGACATGCAACTTCCACCTCTGTCTTACATGTTCTTGCTACACTGGCAGCGACATACATTGCATACATCATGATAGTTACATCTTCTTTATGTTTTGAGTACCTTGTAAAGTGTGAAAGATCTTCTTTACCTTCTTGTAAAAAAGAGTGTTGCCCTTAAGTGAAGAAAAGATCCCAAAGTGGACACAATAAAAGATCCCAAAGAGGACAAGTGAGAGTTAAATAGAAAGAGCCATTGAGGCCACAAAAAATAAAAAAAATAAAAAAAATAGAAAAAGAAATAAAAAGAGAGAAAGGGGAAACACTACTATCCTTTTGAGAGATCCACACTAGTACTCCCTTTGTATCTTTGTACTCCATAGAGATGATCATTACGCATATAGCTATGTGGGGACCTTCACACTATAGAACTTGGCTTGCATATTCCAAGGATGGTCCTCCTCAAACGAGCTCTAGGTCTTCATGAGCGAGCAAGTTAGATGCACCCCCACTAGTTCCATTGGAGAGCTTCCTAGCTCGCATGTGCATCCGTTGCATGGCAATCCCTACTCCTCACATTATATCTATCATGTGGCATCTCTTGCCTATGATTGTCCTCATTGATGTGAGCCTTTCTCATCCTTTTTGTCTTCCTCCTCCGTACTTCTCTCTTTGACATCCTAAGTGTCAACTCTCGTGCTTACACTCATCCATTGCATGAGTGCTCAAAATATCGAAAAAGAGTGGATCAAATTGACTTGTACCTGGCTAGTGGTCTGGGGACGAGTCAAGATAAGATTCCAAAGAAGACCAAGTGTGAAACATTAGTAGATTGAGTTCTCAACACAAAAACACTTTTTTCTCGTATTCCCTATCCCCTTCTTGCACGCAAACACCATTTGGAGACATTTGAGTCACGGAACACGAGAGCTCTTGCACCTATTGTTCTTTTGTTACTTGTTTCAATGCTAATATAGACTCTTGCCTGTTATGACTTGAATTGAATCGCTAACCTTGATTGCTTTACTTTTCAAAGTTCTTTTATGGTTGCTAGCATGTCACCACAGACATTATGTTGTTTTCATTTACCTACTCGAGGACGAGCAGGAATTAAGCTTGGGGATGTTGATACGTCCAAAACGTATCTATAATTTCTGCTTGCCCCATGCATGTTTTGTGTGATATTGCTATAATCTAGATATACTTTCATACACTTTTGATCATATTTGGACTAACCTATTAACACAGTTCACCCCAGTGCCAGTTCCTGTTTTCTGATGTTTTTCTATTTCAGTTTTCCCCCATACAAGAAGCTTCGCGAAGAGCCCGAGAGGGGCCAGAGGGGAGCCAGGGGTGCCCAGGTGGCCACCCGGCGCGGCCCCACCCCTGGCCGCGCCAGGGGGGGCGCCTGGGGCCCCTGGTCCACCTCTGGCTGCCCCCCTTTGTCAATTTATTCTCCTTCACGGGGAAACACCGAAGACAGAACCCTATTTCGCAAACTCGCCTCTGTTCCACCGCCGCCGCGCTTTCGAGATCGGGAGCACCAGAAGACCTCTTCCCGCCACCCTGTCGGAGGGAGGATTGACCTCCGAGAGTCTCCTCTCCACCATGGATGCTCCCCGGATGTCTCGTGAGTAGTTTTCCTTGGACCATGGGTCCGTAATCAGTAGCTATGTGATGTTCTCCTCCCCTCTTTGATCTTCATTGTTTAGACCTCGTGAGTTGCCCTACATGATCGAGGCACTTTTGTAATATTTATGCTATTGCTATGTTGAGTTTGATAGGATCTGATGGATTATGAGATTATGTTCAGATTGTGATTGAGTAATATATTTGGTTCTTATCTCTTATATTTTTGTTCCTAAGTAATTCTTGCATGTTCTCCATTGCTGTTTATTGCTTTGGCCAAGTAGTAGGTAGTGACTCCAAGAGGGAACGTTTTGCTCGATTGTTGGTTCATGCCCCCCGATGACACGCTTGAGTGACAGAAACATGAGTCTAGGGGATGTGATGTTTCCACAAGGGGGAAAACAACGGTGCTTGTAACCGCGGTTACAAGGATTGTTTACTTTACGCAAAGTTCTTTTTAATGCAGTTGTCTGTTGCTTTGGGTTTACACTTTGGGTGGGGCTCGCAACTTAATACCAGCGAGATGTTCTGGATAGATATCTCAAGGTGGATGATTAGTAGTAGATGCAGTTGGATTTCGGTCTACTTATTTTGGCGTACTGCCCATGCTTTTGAGCCTCGTCCTTTCTTTTGTAGCATAGTTAGCATTGTGGTGCGTTCATAATCCTGTCAATTGCCTTTCTGTAATTTGTTTACCTCGCATAGAAATTTTATCATCTTTTTGGAGAGAGACATCACTAGTGAACATCACGTATCCTGGTCCATATCCTCATCACTGTTTAACTTTTCTGCTTTACATTCAATTGCTATCATTATCCCTTGTGTTTGATCCTTTGTGAACAACAAGACTGGAGAGATTGACAACCTCTCTGAACTTCGTTGGGAACAAAGTTATCGTGTCTGTGTGCAGGTCCGCGTTAGTTGCGCCGCTGACACCTACTTATCATCTCCGGAGTCCTACTGGAGACAAACCTTGGTATCTTCACCGAGGGAAATTTGCTGTTGTGGTACATCACGCCTTCCACTTGGGGTGTACCAACGAAGGGCGAGAAATCACTATCATCATCTCGCACATCAGTCATCCACTAGAGGGAAATTGCTGCTTTCCTACAAACCTCTGCGCTTGGAGTCCCAACATAGTGTATAAGAATAGAAGCGTGCATAGACATCATCACACGACCTTTGCGACTCCGGGGTTTCACCCGATCATTGTCGCAACCGGCACAGGACCAACCATTGCCATCGGAACGAAAATCCCAATTTAATAATTAAATAGGTTATTTTATTGGGCGCCGAAAAATAGTCTCGGAACGGTATCGAAATGAGGTATGATTGACAGGCTTGCCGCGCTGAGCGCGTGGTTCGAGATTTTCTCTGAATAGGAGGTCGTATGCGCTCCCTGCGGTCAGAAACTTGGAGTATCGGGCGAGAGGGAGAAAACCCGAGGGTGTATGCGTAAACCTCCCTTGCATGCCAGCCTATATAAAGACCACCTCTCTCCCCTAGCCTTTCTAGGGTTTCCCTAACACAAAAATTGCAGCCACCCCCTCAGATCTGCCACAAATTCTGCCCACAACCCCCTCCACCACAAAAACCCTAGATCTGGGAGACCCAGGGCCATCAGATCTAGACCTGACGGCTCCCAGGCCGCCACATGTCCCTCCAGCCCCTCCGAGCCGAACCGGGCCGCGCCGGGCCCGCCTCTCCGCCCGGGCCCGAGTCATGCCGGATCCTCCGCCTCCCTCGCCCCTTGGAGGAGCCGCCACTCGCCGTCCGGAAGCGCTCCGGCAAGGCCATGGCCGCCGCCCCGGTGAGGCGCCTCCCGCCGCCTCCTCGCCTCCCCTGTCCTCTCAACCTCCTCCCTTCTCCTCCCCTGTAGGTCCCCTCACGGCAGCCGGCCGCTGGAGCCACCGCCATCGCCATGGCCGATCGGCTAGGAGCTCGGCCGCGATGCCCCGCGCGCCCCCAAGACTCCGCCGGCGAGATCCAGCGCCCCGCGCCTCCGATCTACCGCCTACGCCCCCTCCAGGCCTCCTCCGCCACGCCCCGGCTTGCCGGAGGCTGAAGCTCCGACGATGGCGCCGCCAACAGCCGTCCAACCTCCTCCAGCCGCCGCTTTGCTCGGCCTGCCCGCGGCCCAGCCTGGGCGCCTCGGCCTGATGCTTAGCCGGCAGCCCGAGCGCCCCCAGCCACCTCTGGTTTTCACTAAGTCTGTAACTTTCCGAAGCCATGTTGCACGCTTAATATCTTTTGATCCGTGATGCCTATGACCTTGATTCTTGTTTGTACCTGATCACCATCATGTCTACTTCATGCCCACTTATTGCTATGTCATGTTGCTTCAACTTTGCATATAGTTTTTCTCCTGTTTATACTACATAAAAATAACAGTTTCTGCCCTATTTTCCTGTTTTTCACTAAGTCCTTGACCAGTAATGTTTTATAGCTTCTTGTGTTGCTTATAACTAGTGAACCATGATGCCTATTTGCATGATTGTTTTTGCCATGCCTTTCCTGCCATGTATACTACATTGCATATCAATTTGGAGCATGTTTTTATTCCTTATAATGTTTGTCTATTGCTCTAAAGTGTGCTTCCGGATGTTAACAATATGTGTGCATAACTTGTTTTGCTTGTATCTTTTTATACGTAACTCCGATCAGGGTGATCTTTATATGTAACTTGATTAGTTTTTCATGTACTTTGTGTTTATGCTATTGTTTGCTGTTGTTAACCAACGTAAAATATGGTTTAGGGAATAACAGTACCAAATGCTTTAATTGTCGTGGGGCCCATAGTGTTATGCCATGTTTAGGTTGTGCCTCACTTAAATTGACTAGCATAGATAGTTTATCTTATGCTTCACCTCTTGTCATGTTTGTGTGCTATGCCATGCTTGAGTGAGATGCCATGTTAACAACCTTTGCTCATGTTGTGTAGCTAAATAACTTCAACCATCGTAAATGTGCGGTATCGTGGTGTGTGGCGTGTACCTCACTTAACCTATTAGTAACCGCACTCGAAAGTAGATCCGTATCGTATCGCGTTGTCTCGTGTTTCCTTATTGTTGATGCTTGCTCGTCATTGCTACGTAGTAATAGATGCTTGCTCGTCGATTGCCTTTTCCAGTGTTTCCTTCTTGTGTGCTTCCGCGGGTACCTCTCGGAGACGATGCGAGCTTGCGATCGACTATTCGGTTTCGTCTTCTCATCAGGTAGAGGGGAGCATATATTCAACCTATAACTTTCATCTCACTCGCGCCTAAGTTTAGGATAGAACGATTTATTTATCCTACCACTTCATGCTCATGCCTCTAAAATAAACCCAAACAGCCATGTCCTCCACATCCCAGCAAACCTTGTTCGGCTATGTACTATTACTCGTTGCTCAGCCACTGCTTAGTATGCATGCTAGGATGTTATCAACTGTTACCTCCTGTTACTCCTTGGATTGGCTATCACCCTATTATATTTATTGTGGATGATGTGATTATTATAATGTTGACTATATTCGACGAAGGATGGAAGGTCTAGGCTATCCCGCCCCGACGCTTTGTTCCATTCGAGTCACCTAGATCCTGATTTCCGGGTATTGTGTCTCTTGACAAGCGTTCCTCACCGCGTGTGCGATTTTATGGGGTCTCCTTTTCTTACCTACCTAGATTCAAACATTTCTAGTGGTGGCCCAAGCTGATTTACCATTTGACACCCGTGTGTGTGTCTGTCGGGTCGCTCCTAGCAGATATTCTTTAAACAAACCGGGCCAGTGGGGACATGGTTTCCCTATTGGTCCACCATGGATGACTGAGGACCAGGACTCATGTGAGAATTCACCAGTTATCCAAACCCGAGTCATACGGTAGAGGCCGATTCGAGAGCGCGGCCGACTTTTGAGTTGGATGTCGACTCACCGGGGGCCACCCGGATCTGTGCGTTGTTAGTAAGTGGGACCCGTCATTTCAGATCTCTCGGGACTAAATCATAAAATGGCTTCCTGTGATGGGTAGAAACTGAGAGAGATGGGCGTGCGTGCGGATCCTTGTAATGGGAAGTTGGTACACCCCTGCATGGTTAAATATTTTTGAGAAGCCGTGTCCACGGTTATGGACGACTTGAGACCTACTCCTTGTTCATAGACAACAACAACTGAGATAATCTTAATAATTTGATCAATGTGTGTGTGCCTTGACTGCTTCTTCTTCGTCGGGATGCGAAGAGGAGGAAAAGGATAGGATAGGTGTTATGCTTGCGTAAGTAGTAGATAGCAAGACTTGTTGGAGGTGATTCCTCATCGAATGCTTGGTTCTCATCTTACTCTAAAATAGACCGTTTGCCAGTCATATATTGCTAGTGCGTCTGCAATCTCACCACTACCCCCATCTTACCTGTGAGAAGTTAGTTACAAGACTTTTGATATAGCTAACCTCTTTCTTTTCTATTTTATGCACGTTATGCAACGATCTTGGACTTCAGAGGAGCTCGACGACCCTTCCTTTGGACGCCTTCACAAGGACTCGACGACGACTAATTAGGTGGATCCCGGCGGAGAGCCTGGACCCGTGTGGTTACGGGAATGGTGTGTTTTAACTATTCCACTAGGCATTTGAATGTAGTCTGTACTCAGACATGTATCTTCCGCTGATGTAATGTATTTAAGGCAGTTGTATGCCGATTGTATGAGATGTTTTATCCATGTAGCTGTAATGTTGTGATATCACGTTGGAAATCCGGGGCATATGGCATTCTCATATGTCGCGGTGGGACCGATATGTGCTTCTTCCCTGGATCTGGATGGAAATATCTAGATCTGGAATACTACCGCATATCGGGCCTTAAAACTTGATCAGTAATGTTTTATAGCTTCTTGTGTTGTTTCTAACTAGTGAACCATGATGCCTATTTGCATTATTATTTTTTACCATGCATTTCCTGCCATGTCTACTACATTACATATCAATTTGGAGCATGTTTTCATTCCTTATCATGTTTGTTTATTTCTCTAATGTGCGCTTCCCGATGTTAACAACATGTGTGCATAACTTGTTTTGCTTGTATCTTTTTAACCGTAACTCCGATCGGGGTGATCTTTATATGTAACGTGATTAGTTTTTCGTGTACTTTGTGTTTATGCTATTGTTTTCTGTTGTTAACCAACCTGAAATATGGTTTAGTGCAGAAAAGTACCAAATGCTTTAATCGTCATGGGGCCCATAGTGTTATGCCATGTATAGGTTGTGCCTCACTTAAATTGACTAGCATAGATAGTTTATATTATGCTTCACCTCTTGCCATGTTTGTGTGCTATGCCTTGCTTGAGTGAGATGCCATGTTAGAAACCTTTGCTCATGTTGTGTAGTTAAACAACTTGAACCATCGTAAATGTGCGGTATCGTCGTGTCTGGCGTGTACCTCACTTAACCTGTTAGTAACCGCTTGACGGAGATCAACCCCGGAAAATCCCATGGCCAGGGACCCTGGGTTAGTCATGAGAGGCACAGGTTGGACGATAGTTCGTCGGCAAACAGGAAGGCTCGCTCCTGCTCGATATTATTGATTGGGGATATGCGATTACAGTGGAGGCCAAGGCTAGAGCGCTCAAGGCTAGGGTTATAGGTGAGATTGGATGTCTTTGGTGTCGCCCCTGCAGCCCTTATATACCGGGCTAGGTCTCGGGGAGTTCTTCTACGTGTACAGGTAAACTTTCCTAACCCTAGCTTGCTCCGTACGGCAGGTCTTCGCACCTTCCTTGTGAGTCGAGGACTCCTACGTCGGAGCCATCTAGTGGGTAGAGGCCGTATCTTCATGGGCCTTCTTCCTTCATGGACACCAGGTAGGCTCATCCGTAGGAGTCATGGGGTCACCCCCTCGTCAGTAGCCCCCGAGTGCCTAGGGGACTCGAAGAGTCGCGCAGGGACTCGAGTACATTCATTTGTCGTTTATTGCTATGCACGGTTCATCCGTGGGTCGCTGGCAGTCTGGTGGCCATGACAAAACCTGTTTCGAGGGATGCTAAGCTGAAAGGGCCCAAGGAGTCGATGTGTCGAGCCTTGGTGAATTTCACTAGGGAAAATACCACAGTAGCCCAATCAAACCCACGTCCCTCGACGTGAGCTTGGAACACTGGTGTCGAGCAAAAGTCCAGCCGCTTCAGGTCTTACGGTGTTCATTTTCCGCCAGTAATGTGTGTAGCCTAAGGCGCGTCCGCCCGGATTTTCTATCATGCTTTGCACATGGGAAAGGTTGGGAGTGAAATCGCTCTTCGGCAAGTCCCAGCCCGGCCGTGCTTCGCAGCGGGGTCTTACCTACACGCTAATCTTGCGTGGCATCTGGGCACAGTGTATCCTGTTCCAGGAAAGTGTGTTTTTGAGGCGCGGAGCCTTATAGCATTGCACCCGCTTGGAACAAAACATCAAGCGAGCTATTCACTCATTCACCCGAGGAGCTTAATTTCGAGTGCTCAGTCGGGGGGTTTTTTGCGAGTAATCACTCGAATGTCGTTTTCGGCTCTTGAGGTGAGGGAGCACCTGAGACTCTTAGCACCGTATGGTCCTGGCGAGTGCTTGTTTGTCTTACGTCGGGTTGAGGGAGAACCCGAGACTCTCATTGGTGCGAGTGTTCACTCGAGCATGTGGTTGGCCTTTAGGTGAGGGAGCACCCGGGACTCTTATGATGTACGCTCCCGATAGGAGTAAGATGTTTTTCTTCCTTGGGGAAAAGATCTGAAGGATGGAATCTCTGGGCCTTGATGGCGTACTAAGTACGCCTTGCTGTGATATGACGTTGGTGTGGTCTTCTGTAATTTGTTGACCGCTGCGGTCTATCGTGTGAAGTTACTTGGCGCTGTCCCGCCGAAATTTTCGCGTCGCGCGATCATGGTCCACTTTTTGCGTGCGTAGTGGGCGGTGTTGTTACTGCGCCGGTTGGATTTTCCATGCTTTTGTCCTCTGTAGGGGATCATGGCACGTTTTACTGGGCGAAAAGGATGGTCGGTGGCCCTTCTTGCCAGGCTCTTGAGTTAAATACCATGCGGCCGGGTGAATTGTAGGTTTCACCCAGCCATTGCCTTCCTCCACCTTCTCTGTTTTCCTTCGTGTTCCTGCGCCTTCATCTTTTCTCCTCTACGTGCTGCTGTGAGATCTATGTCCAAGCGCTCTCGTGCTGCTATCGAGTCGGCCAAGATGTCCGGCAACTGGGAGCGGTCCACATTCGGGGCTGAAGATCTGGATGCGCTGGTTGCTGATGACATGGTGGTGGCGGGCGATGCCCGTCTTCCTAGCGATGAGTCGATTCCAGCTCCGGCGGTGGACGAGCGGGTATGATTCCAGGCTTTCTTCCACCATGGTTTTGCTCTTCCGCTGCATCCTTTCGTTCGGGGCTTGCTGTATTCCTATCGGCTCCAGTTGCATGACCTTAATCCCAATGGGATTTTGCACATTGCGTGTTTCATCACTCTTTGTGAGGGCTTCCTGGGGATTTATCCCCATTGGGGACTTTGGAGACGTCTTTTTAATGTAAAAAGGACGAACTTTGAGTACGCCGTGGGTCGAGTGGGTATCTCCATTGGGGATAAACACTCATACTTTGACTTGGAGAAGATCGATTCCGTTAGTGGCTGGCGGAGAGGCTGATTTTATCTAAAGGATCGCTTTATTGTTGGTCAGCAATTTGGTCTTGCTTCTTTCAATCCGGGCACATGAGTGGTCAGACGGCCTTCGTGGTCTCATTCTTTGACCGAGGTGGAGTTGTCTGAACTGATTCCATTTTTGGAGAGGATTTCTGTCCTGAAGGATAACTTGACTGGTGGTCAACTTATCTCTGTTTTTGTGGGGAGGCGAGTTCAACCGTTGCAGCATCGAGATCGCCCTATGTGGCAGTACGAGGGACTCGATGACTCAACGAGATGCTCGCCTGAAGAACTAGAACCTGATGCCTTGCTGGCTCGTATCCAACATGTGACCAAGTGCTCTAGTATTTCCGAGATGCGCCTTGTCCTTCCATATGCTTCTGATCATCTTCCGCCACCGGTTGGTGCCCATGTTCCTTCATTTGTTTGGACGAGTACCTAGTATTGTTTTGTTGTTTACATTTCTTGTCTTGCAGGGCCATGCTCCAGTTCCGTGTAATCCTCCGCAGCCGAAAGACGCCGATATTCGTGAAGAGCCTGAAGCTTCCACTGCTGAGAATGCTGCGCCGGCTACTAATGCTGAGATTGTGCTGGTGGAGACCGGAGATAGTGAGGATTCGAGTCCCTTCCGTGTGAAGCGGTAACGCCCCTTGGATGCTGAAGATCATGCCGCATTAGGTGATGTTGTCCCTTCTTCTGCTCCTTCTGCTGGGCCTTCCCCTTCGGCTATCGCTCCGTCCCCTCCTCCCAAGAGGGCCAGGGTTGGGAGGTTGGGGCATCCTCGTGGTGCGCGTGTCGGGTAAGATTCCGCTGAATTAGTTCCCGTTTCTTTTCCCTTGTTTTTGCGACTGATAATGCTTTATTTGGTAGTATTGCGCCTGCTCCGGCTTCTTCGTGCACCAGCGTAGCTGCTACTGATCTGAAATCGATGAGCTCTGGGGCGGCGGCTAGGCGTCTTGAGGACCACTCGGCTGCCGCTGGTCAATCTGGCCCGGTGGCGACTCCTGCCATTTCGACTGCGGGTGTCGTTACCGGGGCGTCTCCTTCTGGAGTGCTTGGTGCTACTGCTCCTGAGCCTAGGCCGACTGGGCTTTTTCCTCCGTACTTTGGCCGTGTTGATCTGGCGATTGAAGACAAGGCCCGTGCTTTCGATCATGTCTCCAAGCTGGTAAGATGATTCTTGTCTGTGTTGCTTTTTCATCGGGTGCACGGCAGTGCTCCCGATGGGAGTAGCCCCCGAGGCTAGAAGTAACTATTTGCAGTTGCTTGTAGTCTTGTCTTTAATTAACACCTGATTGCGTGGTTCTTGCATCCTGTTTTCCAGCACTGTGAGCGTTTGGTTCTTGATGCTGAGCGTTGGCAATGGGCCCATGAGTCTACCCAAGACGCCTTATCTTCTATGGATGGTAAGTTTTATTCTTGTGCTGCTGAGCTTTTGGGTGCTTCGTCTTTTGTTCTGAGTACTGTCTTTGCCTCGCAGGTCGTCGCCAGGCTGCTGAGAAACAAGCCGAAAAGGCGGAAAGGAGTGTTTCCGTTCTCGAGGCTGCCTTAGCTTCCAAGGAGGCGGAGCTGCATGGTCAACATGAGGAGCTGGTTCGCCTTCGCTAGGCTGAGGACGCGCGTGCGCAGGTGGAGGCACTCGAGGGCAAACGTCTTCGCGCCTTGGCGGGCTCGCTTGTGTGTAAGTTCGGTGTTTGACTATTGCTGTTCCCACTGTTTGCCCTTGGTGAAGTTTCTTTGTTTGGTGCAGCTGCTGTAGGTGCGAAACCGATGGAAGCAGCTGCGTCGGGGTATGGGATTCTCCAAGGTGCTGTTGATGATGTTGCGGATGTTGTTGCAGTGGTCGAGGACGTTTGAGCCCGGGCTTCCAATGTTGTGGGACTTGCGTACGAGCACCTTATGCCGGAGGGTACGAAGGTGCCTGATGGCCTGGGTGCTCGGGTTGCTGCGTTCGGCCCTGATGGCAAAGAAATGGTGGAACTAGTGGCGGAGAGCGTGGTGAGTGGTTCTTCCACGGCCCTGTCGTCCTTATAGGGCATGGGGTTTCCTTTGATGATTCCTTGGTTGAGACCATCCCGCGATATTCTGGTGAGCAGGACGACTGAGATGATAGGCTGGCTCGTCGCTTGCAACAGGTTGTAGATGCTCAGGGTCCTCCTGCCGTAGGTGAAGGGGAGGCGCAGTAGTGTTGGGCCATTTTTGGAAACTTTTGTCTGTAATTCGTGACTCTGTTGGGACGATTGATCTTTTGCAACTTCTATCTGAATGTCTGCTTGGTTGTTCTTCTTGTTTGTTTTTTATTTGTTTTTGTTCATCCTGCGATAGGCCGCTCCGGGCTTTTTTCGTCCGTGGACGCTGAGCGGGATGTTGTCCGACTGAAGGGTTCCATGGCCGTTCATCGTACTCGGCGTGAGCGTGCCGAGTCCGTGGTTGAGGGCCTTGCTTCATGGGTGGTGAAGTTGTCTGACCTCTTGTGGGGTGAGTCTTGCCTCTGCTTGTTTACTTAGTTCCGTTTGGTGGGTTTTGGCCGTCTCTGTCTTGATCGTAGTTCTTGACTTTCGAAGTGCTGGCAGGGCGAACTCGGGATGAAGAGAGGGCCATTCAGTCGGAGATGTCGCGGCTTGATGATCCTAGTGTGCAGGCGAGCAATCCCTTTTGGGCAGATGGGGCTCGTGCTCGGGCATTTGCGTTGCTTCGTCGCCGAGTTGAGCGAGTTCCTGAAGCTCTCAGCTACTGCCAGCGGGTATTGGGTGGTATCCATGCTGAGTTGTATCCGTTGGAGGTAGTTCCTTCGTCCCTTGAGAGGCTTTGTCGCATATTTTCTCAGCCTGCCGAGTGGCGTCGAGTGATGGATCACCAGATTCGTGCTGGAGCTCGAGCTGCTTTGGGCTTGGTCCATAGTCATTGGCCAGGGGTGGATTTTTGTCAGGTGGTGGCGGGTCCTCCAGGTGGTAGGGATCACCCGATGAATGAGCACTACGTGGCTGTAGATAGGCATGCGCTCCAAGTTGTGAGGCGAGTTTGCGAACAGAACGACCGCCATCTGGGTGCACTTATTAAGGCAAAGTTGGAGCCTAAAGATTAGGTGCTTCCCTTTGTTGTATATGCTTCTTCTTGATTGTATATATCATATGCATTTGTAGTTGCGTGTGGCGCCTCGGGGGGTGGCTGCTTCGGCGAGCCCCCGAGTGCTGAGTTAATTTGCCGCGATTGCGGAGGACGCCTCCTGGGGTGGCTGCTTTGGCGAGCCCCCGAGTGCTAGGTTAATTTGCCGCGATTGCGGAGGACGCCTCGGGGGGTGGCTTCTTTGGCGATCCCCCGAGTGCTAGGTTAATTTGCGGCGATTGTGGACGACGCCTCGGGGGGTGGCTGCTTTGGCGAGCCCCCGAGTGCCAGGTTAGTTTGCCTTGATTGCGGAGGACGCCTCGGGGGGTGGCTGCTTTGGCGAGCCCCCGAGTGCCAGGTTAGTTTGCCGCGATTGCGGAGGACGCCTTGGGGGGTGGCTGCTTTGGCGAGACCCCGAGTGCCAGGTTAGTTTGCCACGATTGCGGAGGACGCCTCGGGGGGTGGCTGCTTTGGCGAGCCCCCGAGTGCCAGGTTAATTTGCCGCGGTTGCGGAGGACGCCTCGGGGGGTGGCTGCTTTGGCGAGCCCCCGAGTGCTAAGTAATTTTGTGGAAAAACATTTATGTAATATCTTTCCTGCTGTTCCTTACAAAGAGTGGGCGGGCTCTGTTGAGCGGTGATGTAGTGGTTTTAAGGGCCTGGTAGCTTTGTCTCCCAGTGCTGGGTTTCTTCGGGCGATTTTCCTTCCCTTCTACGGGAGCGCTTCTTCTGCGAGTCCCGTGGTCCTGCTGTCTTGGTGGGCTACGAATGCTTCTGCTATCTTGTGGAATTCTTTGTCGCAGCGGTCGGATCTGATGAAAATGCCGCTGATTGTGATGACCCCGTTTGGGCCTGTCATCTTCAGCTTGAGGTAGGCGTAGTGGGGTACGACCATGAAGCGAGCGAAAGCTGGCCGCCCGAGAATTGCGTGGTATTGCGACTTCCAATCGACCACTTCAAAGTCAAGTGTTTCCTTGCGGAAGTTCGTCGCGTCCCCGAAGACTACCTCCAGGCTTATCCTTCCGAGGGGATAGACTGCTTTTCCTGGTACGATCCCGTGGAAGGTTGTGCCTGAGGATTTGAGTGCGTTGTTTTGGATGAGCATGTCGTCGAGTGTTCGGGTGAAGATGATGTTGATCTCGTTGCCGCAATCCATGAATACTCGCGACATGTCGTAATTTCCTATTTTGGCCTCGAGTACCAGCGCGGCGTGCCCTGTTTGTGGGACGACTGATGGGTGGTCGTCCCGGGAGAAGGAGATTTCTGTCTCCGACCCGCGCAGGTACTTTGGGACGGCCGGGTGTGCGGAGGTTGCCAGGAAGACTTGTCTGCTGACTTGTTTCTGCTGCCTGTTGGAAGTTCTGCCTTCTTGTATCATGTAGATCCTCCCGTAGGATTCTAGGTATTGGTTTTCTTCTTCCGGAGTCCTTTGCCATTCCTAGATGGCGGCCACCTGTCTTGTAGGCAGAGGGGGGGCTGGTGGTGCGCCGTGGGCGACTGGCCCAACTGCTATGCTTGTGAGTGGTCGTGCTACTGCGACCGAGGAGCGGCTTTTCTCTTCGGCCAACTCGTTGAATCTTCGACAGTTCGTGAGGGTGTGGCATGATTTGAGCTCTCCTCGCTCGTTTCTGAATCCGTGTAAAGAGCACGGTCCATCAAGTTGTTCTTTGGCGGAGAGGAATGCGCTAGTGTCGTCGCGTGGCTGTCTTGTCCTCCATTCTCGTCTTTGAGCCTCGGGCTTGTCTTCTGGGTTGTCTCGGCGCTGTGGTCTGTTGTCATCACGGTGCCTGCCGTTCCGGTCGTCTGAGAAACCGGCGGCGACCATGTCAGGTCCTCTGTCGTTGTAGAAGTTCCGTCTGGGTCGCTTCCTTCTTCTGTCGTCTGCTCTATCTACGTTGTAGTCGTAGTCGTACTCTGATCGTGCAATATGGGTTTCTGTTTCATTACAAACGGAGTCTTCTCCGTCCGACCAGCTGTTGGCTAGTTCTAGCAGCCGTGCGAGTGTTCGGACTTTCATCCATCCGAGCTGCTCTTTGAACTCAACGCGCTGAAGACCTCGCCTAAATGCGTCGATCGCACTCTCGTCCGAGATATCTTCCGCTGAATTCTTGAGTATCGTCCATCTCTGGATGTATGCTCGCAGGGCCTCCCTCGTTCCTTGTTTGCATGCCCGCAGCTCCTCGAGTGAGGCTGGTCGCTTGTATGTCGATTTGAAGTTTTCTATGAAGGCTCCTCGGAACTGTCTCCAGGAGCTGATGGATCCGCGCCGAAGATTTTTCAGCCAATGTCGAGCGGAGCTCTCGAGCATGAGCTGTACGTACTGCATCGCCGTGACATTGGTCCCTCTTTGAAACTTGACTGCTGTTAGCTATTCATCGAGCCATGCCTCCGGCTCCTCGAGTCCGTTGTACTTTAGAGTCGTGGAGTTCAGTTTGAACCCTTTGGGCATGCGCATCTCACGTATGGCACGTGTGAATCAGAGTGCTCCACATGGCTCGATTTCCTCGTCTGAAGTCTCTTCCTCCGAGTATTCCTCGCGTGCTCCGCGTCTTCGCCTGCTGCAGTTGACTCTGTTCTGCGTGATGTCGTCTCGCGCGTCTCGCCGAGTGCTGCGGCGTCTGCTGTTGTCATCGCTGTCGCGTTTCTTGTGCTTGTCGGAGCGCCTGCGTCTGTCGTCGTTACTGTCGTTGTCGTCGTCATCGTCTTGTGAACTGGGGTCCCTGTCTGGTGTCCGCTCGCGAGTCTGCCACTTTGCGCAGGATTTTTTAGGTACCGAGGCGTCGATAGCGTCCTTCATTATATGCAGAGCTATGGAAGTGTAGCGATCCGTTTTGCCCTTTCTGCTTTTCTGGGCACAGGACAGGTAGTCTTGGGCGCTAATGAGTGCTTCCGCCGGAGTGATAGGATCCTCTTCGTCGGCTTCTTCCTGTGACCTAAAGTCGTCTTCCAGTTTCCGCACTACTCTCACCCTTTCTGTCTTCCGCAGGTTGTTGAGTTTCGATCTATTGCGGATGGAGGAGTCGTGACCTGGCGAGTCACTTCTAGAATATTGTCTCCGGCTGCTTTTCCTTTCGGGTTCCTCTTTGGCCTGCTTCTCCATGGCTAGGCGCCACTGTCTCGTCTGCTTTGTGAGCTCTCCCGCTAGCTTGTTGTATGCCCTTAGCTCGTCTCTTGAGGCGTCTGATGGTAGTAACCCGCCGCGTGCGACTGCTTCTTTTACCATTGCCATCGATTCCTTGGACAAGTATATTTTTTCTTTGGGTGGTTCACCCGCCGCTTCAACCGGGGTTTGCTGCCTGCTGCGCGATGGCTGGCTGCCTTGGCCAGGTGCTTGCTGTTTGTTGCTTGGCGGCTGGCTGCTTTTTTGATTGCTTGGTCCTTGCTCCCCCAGGACTTTCTTTGGTATGGTCCCCGGTTCTCCTAGCTGTACGGCCATCTGACTGGTGTTGCCAGGGCCAGCCACCCTGTTGGTGGTTGGGGTGTCTTGTCGAGTGCCCGGGTCGTCGGCTCGCCCGTTGTTACCTGACGTTGATGTGCCGACTTCTACCATGAACACCTGTGATGGTGCCCTTGTCGTTTCCTTGCTGATGCGTGCGATCGTGCTTCTCCATGCTGGGGCTTCACTCGAGCTGTCGTGAGTAGCGTGGAGCCGTGAGTTGGGTGCGTAACTACAATCGCCATATACATCGTCCGTGCGGGCGGCGTCTGCTATGGTCGTTGCTGCAGATGTTGCCGTGGGTGCACGGGTGCTGTCGATGAGGCGAAGGGTACCCCAATGGTTGATTGTCGGGACCCGGGGTTAGCGTATGCAAGTACAGTTAAGACATAGTCATATGGAGAGCCGAGAACCGCACCCACTTGTCTAAGCAGACAAGGCCAAGCACTAAACATTCTCGGAAAGCATCGTACGTGAGGGGCATCCCATCCAGGCCGGATGATCAACTGTGATGGGTCCTCATCGTCCGCACACAAGTCTAATGATATGGGTGGTGAACTCCCATATTCAAAGACAAGTCGCCTCAACCATACTATCGACTATCTCAAAACTCTTACATAGACTTACTCCAGCCCGATCACTTAGTCGGGGTCTAGGGCGGGCTCGATCATACCACAAAATGTGCACGAGACGGAGTCTCGGACAATCGCATCGCGATGCCCCAAGCTGCGCACATCTAAGGACCACTTGGTGTATGAAAGACAGCCAGCCAGAACACCACTAAGGTCTCGAAAACCCATACAAAGACATGCATGTTATAAACATACACGCAGCACACATGCCTTGTATGAACAGCAGGTACCATTGCAATTCTCTACAAAGTGTACATTTTATTTATAACTCTTATAGAGTACACACAGAGATCGCATACATGTGATCCAACATTACAACATAAAGCGGAAGCAAATTATGTCTGAGTACAGACAAGTTTAACAAATTGGCTTAAGAAGCCTTATTCAACATAAAGCCTTCCACGAGGGAACCAGTCTGCTGACTGGGACTAGACTAGCTTAACTTCAGTCGTCCAGCTCGATGAAGAAGCCACCTTCGGGGTCAGTGGCATCATCTAAAACATAGATTAAGCAAACGTGAGTACAAAGGCGTACTCAGCAAGACTTACATAGGAGCTATACTACTCATGCACAGGTGTCAAGGTAAAGGAGGTGGGGTTCACTTGCAGAAAATGCCAGCTTTGACTTGGCTAATCCTGAACTACGAGTACCAGACTTGAGGTAAGAAGCGTACACGAGTCCACTACTTTCTCCAACCAATACACCACTATGGTGCCTTCCTCGACTTCCCCACGAGGAAGCACGCCATAGCACTCACACTTATCTTGGTGTATTTTAGAAGTATCCGGTTCAAGTTATCTAATAATCAGGCTAAGCTTTCCAAGTAGTCCATAACCGAGGACGCGGCTATTCGAATAGTTTTGTTAACCTTGCAAGGGTGTACCGCTACACACACATGATCACCATTTACCACCTTTGATCTCGACACCATTCAAGGGGTGCCAGCGAGGATGCTCACCACAACTGTTACCTCATAGCCTATCTAATCCAAGAAAGCCGCCTACTTGGGTTGGCTACCACCATCGTGAACCCGGCCGGTTTACCGAAGTGGACCCAAGCGATGTGTGCGTGGTGCATAAGCCGGTCTCGGGTGAGCCGTTCTCTCACTTAGCATCCAGGCCACAAGCCTACCAGAACTCCGAACTACTGCGACATCTGGACATCGAAAGGGATGAGTTAATAGGTCGAGAGGGGTCAGTGAGCCCAATGTGTGGTTGTACTCTTCATCTTGGATCACCACGCAAGAACTCGGACTTAGGGCGGTGTTCAACGAGACAACCCACCGTGTACTCCTACACAGCCTCTCATCGTTCACCTTGTATTAGGGTCGATTCACCAACACTTTTCTACCATCATCAACATGATCACTACCATCCCGACTCACATCACAGTAACAACATGGTATCATACTAAGCATGCAATAAGCGATAACAATTGCAGGGGCCACATGATATCATTCAACTCCTACAGTTGCTAGGATTGTGGTTTGTCTACTACTGTGACAAAATGATAGGTCATGCAAAGGAATGGGTTCATCTATGTGGTAGAATCGTAACTTGGTGATCATCCTATACAATGCATAAGCGAGACGTGAGAGGGAAGTGGGATTTTATCGACATGATCAATGGGGTTTTGCTTGCCTTGCTGACGAGGTTCGGGTTCTGGATCTTCAGCGAAGGGGGTGACCTCTTGCTCCGGTTCCACCTCTACTCGACAAACAAAGCACGAAGTAGCAATCAAATGAATGCAATGCTCAAGCACATGAATGAATGTTAAAGCTTGAAGTACAAGTTTTGATGTGTGAGGCAATTCCATTGAAGTGGAATATATTGCATTTAAAATGCAAATTCAAACTCCACATTTGAATTCAACATTATCCAAGTAATATATGATATGGTTTGATCATTTTGAATTATCTTCAAATGTGTATGATATGCCTCTGAGGTGTAAGTGAAATGTAGCATGTTGCCATGGTTCAAGTTGCCAAATTATTTGAATTAAATTTGATTTAATTCCATTTAAATCAAATAGCAAATGCTACTGATCACATTTTAAATTCAACTCAAACAGAGTTGAAAGTTGCATATTTGGAAAGATAATTTTCTCCTGATCATTTTTCATATATTATTTGTCCAATTTGGAGTTAATATGAATTTTCTATGAATTTCCAAAGTTTGGGGTATTTTCTGGATTTTCTGGAATTATTTAAACCATTTTGCTTTTCTGGAAATTCAATTAAATGATTTACTGCGTCAGGCTGACGTCAGGCTGGCGTCAGGGGGGGGCTGACATGTGGGGCCACCCGGTCAGTGGCTGGGTTAACTTAACCCGTGGGTTAAATTAATCCAGTGGCTTAATTAAGCCACTGGGCCCACTGGTCAGTGACCCAGGGGTCACTAACTGGGTGATTAGTGGCTAACCCACCGGCGGCTTGACGCCGGCGACTGGAGCCACGGTGGCGACTCACCGGAATGAGCTAGGGGCCACGGGAAGCCACGGGGAGGACACCATCTTGCTCCTGGAGGTCTCCCGCGTCTTCTGGAGGCAACAGGGGTTCGCGGGGTGCTCGGAATCGACGACGGCGACGACTCCGGCGGAAGCAGAACCACGGCGAGGTCGTAGACGACGCTACCGTGCACGGTTCGGGCTGAAATCACTCGCGTTCGAAAGCTACCATGCTCAGGAGCCAAACGCACGCGCTGGCTGAGTCGAAGGGGCACAGGGGCGACCTCGAGCTCATCCATGGCGGCGAAGTGCCTCGGCATCCATGGCGGATCCGGCTAGAGCGAGTAAAGGAGGGGGAAAGGTGAGGGTTTTCGTTCGCAAGCTCACCCTGAAACTGTCTGGAGTGGTGGCTTGCTCGTGGAGGCGCTGGAGTTGCCGGAATTCGAACTCGATCCACGGCGGCCGGCGATGAAGACGATGAAGTTCTCGAGCTTGGGGAGGCGTCCAGCTCCGATTCCTTCTGCAGTACGATGAAGACGACGACGGTGAAGCGATTGGACACCTTGGCTTGACTCCTTGACGTCGATGGCCACGAGTTCTTGCGACGGCGAGCGGCGGCGCTCTCGGGTGGAGGAAGAAATCGGCGAAGGAGGAGGAAGGAGTCGCGCTGGAGGGGAGGAATGGATCAGGACGGGAGAGAGGCGTCTCCAGGCGCGAGAAGGGGCCACGGGGAGGCCTGGAAGCTCTCGGCGGCGACGTGGCGTCCACGGCTGGCTCGGTGGCATTCCACCGAGCAGCTTGGAGGCGCGGGGTGGGGAAGAAGACTCCCCTGCCCCTGGTGGGCCGGCTGGGCTGGGTGGGCCGTCTTCGCCTAGGCGCCAGGTAAGTCTTTTTCCTATTCTGTTTAATCTTTCCTTTCTGTTTTTCTGTAATTTGTTCTGTTTAGCTAAAATAAATAGCTAAAATTTTTATTAAATGCTGAAAACTTTTATGTGGCCTCATAAAAATATCAACTAGCCAGTCATAAACTTTCAACATTTTTAAAATTCAAATGATTTGAATTTTAAATCAAAAAGGGGTATTTCATTAATTCCAAGGTACTGTTTGAATATTTGAAAAATCTATGAGCATGGGATGGGTCCCACATCACTTGATATGTGATCACACTCATTTATAAGACTTTTCAAAACTCTAACATGAATTTTTGGAAAATATTTTTATCTGGCCTTTTGAATTAATTCATCTGGGGGGTGTTCCTTCTCCCATTTGAATTTTGAATTTGATTTCCAAGATTTCTTTTGAAATTTTGACATGATGCAAAGGCACTAGCTAACCCTAGCACATACCTAACAGAGGGTTCTGACATTGATGTAGATCCGGTACTCTCCGAAGATCATATTGACGCTGGAGTGTAGGTCGGTGAAGACTGGTTTGAGGGCCGGGAGGTGGGCCGTGAATCCGAGGGACTCGAACAGGTTGGATCTTGTCGGAGCCGCCGAGTCAATGAGTGCTGGTGATGATGAGGCCGCCGAGATCGCCTTCCCAACCTGCGCAGTTCCCACAGACGGCACCAATTGACGGGGATCAACCCCTGCAAATCCCATGGTCAGGGACCCTGGGTTAGTCCTGAGAGGCGCAGGTTGGACGATAGCTCGTCGGCAAACAGGAAGGCTCGCTCCTGCTCGATATTATTGATTGGGGAGATGCGATTACAGTGGAGGCCAAGGCTGGAGCGCTCAAGGCTAGGGTTACAGGTCAGACTGGATGTCTTTGGTGTCGCCCCTCCTAGCCCTTATGTACCGATCTAGGTCTCGGGGAGTTCATCTACGTGTACAGGTAAACTTTCCTAACCCTATCTTGCTCTGTATGGAAGGTCTTCGCACCTTCCTTGTGAGTCGAGGACTCCTACGTCGGAGCCATCTAGTGGGACGAGGCCGTATCTTCATGGGCCTTCTGCCTTCATGGACACTAGGTAGGCTCATCCGTAGGAGTCGTGGGGTCACCCCCTCGTCACCGCTCTCGACGGTAGATCCGTATCATATCGCGTTGTCTCATGTTGCCTTATTGCTGATGCTTGCTCGTGATTGCTTCGTAGTAATAGATGCTATCTCGGCGATTGCCTTTTCTAGTGTTTCCTTCTTGTGTGCTTCCGCGGGTACCTCTCGAAGACGATGCAATCTTGCGATCGACTACACCTTTGGTTTCGTTTTCTCATCAGGTAAGGGGGAGCATATATCATGCTTATAACTTTCATCTCACTTGCGCCTAGGTGTAGGATAGAATGATTGCTTGATCCTACCAGTTCATACTCATGCCTCTCAAATAAACCGAAACAACCATGTCGTCCACATCCCAGCAAACCTTGTTCGGCTATGTTACTATTGCTCGCTGCTCAACCACTGCTTAGTATGCTTGATAGGATGTTATCAACTGTTACCTGATACGTCCAAAACGTATCTATAATTTCTGCTTGCTCCATGTTTCTTTTGTGTGATATTACTATGATATTGATGAACTTACATACACTTGTGATGATATTGGGACTAACCTATTAACTCAGTGCACCCTAGTGCCAGTTCCTGTTTTCTGCTATTTTTCTATTTCAAGTTTCCCCCATATTAAAAGTGCTCCAAAAATTCAGGAAAAATCCAATAAATAATCAGCGCAGAAGAAGCTTCGGGTATCACCGAGGGGGGCCAGAGAGGACCCACCAGGGCCCCAGGCGCCCTCCCGACGCGCCCTAGGGTGGGGCCGCGCCAGGGGACCGCCTGGACCCCTGGTGCCCCCTGGCTTCCCCCCTTCACCTATTTATTCCTCGTGACGTGAAACCCCGTGACGGGAACCCTTTTTCGTGATCTCTCCTCTGTTCCGCCGCCGCCGCGCTTCCAAGATCGGGAGCACCAGAAGACTCTTCCCGGCACCCTGCCGGAGTGAGGAACCACCTCCGGGAGCTTCTCCACCACCATGGATGCTTCCCGGATGAACCGTGAGTAGTCCACCTTGGACCATGGGTCTATGATCAATAGCTATGTGATGTTCTCCTCCCCTCTTTGTTCTTCATGGATTAGACCTCGTGAGCTGCCCTACATGATCGAGGCACATATGTAATATTTCTGCTGTTGCTATCCTGAATTTGCTGGGATCCGATGGATTATGAGATTATGTTCAGATTGTGTTTGAGTAATATATTTGATTCTCCTCTTTTATATTTATGTTCTAGAGTAATTCTTGCATGTTCTCTGTTGTTGTTTATTGCTTTTGCCAAGTAGTAGGTAGTGAGTCCAAGAGGGAGCGTTATGCATGATTGTGGGTTCATGCCCCCAGATGACTAGCTTGAGTGACAGAAACATGAGTCTAGGGGATGTATTGTTGCCACAAGGGGGAAAACAACAGTGCTTGTACTTGCGGGTGCAAGGATTGTTTACTTTACGCAAAGTTCTTTAATGCAGTTGTCCGTTGCTTTGAGTTTACACTTTGGGTGGGATTCACAACTTAATACTAGCGAGATGTTCTGGATAGATATCTCAAGGTGGATGATTAGTAGGTAGATGCAGATGGATTTCGGTCTACTTGTCTTGGCGTACCACCCATGCTTTTGAGCCTCTTCCTTTCTTTATAGCATAATTAGCATTGGTTTGCGCACATAATCCTGTCAATTGCCCAGCTGTAATTTGTTTACCTCGCATGGCTATTTTATCATCTTTTGGGAGAGAGAAATCACTAGTGAACATCATAGGACCCCGGTCCATATTTCCAATACTGTTTACACCCACTATCAATTTACTGCTTTATTTACTTTTCAGTTGCTATCATTATAATTATTATCATGTGCGTTTTATCCTTTGTAAACAACAAGGCCGGAGGGATTGAAAACCTCTCTGTACTCGTTGGGAAGCAAAGTTATTTGTTGTGTGTGCAGGTCCGGGAGAAGAAAGTGATTATCTTCAAACGACGCATCACTTGCCGAACCACCTACTTATAGTTGTTGGAGTCCTATTGGTTCGACACTCAACCTTAGCATCTTCGCTAAGGGAAATTTCCGCTGTCTACATCTCAACCTTCCACTTTGGGTAACAAACAAGGGGGCGTTAAATCGTACCATCAAAAGCAATTTCTGGCTCCGTTCCCGGGGACTCCACTCTTCAAGATAGGGGAGTTTCACACTATCTTTTATCTTTTCTTTTAAGTCTTGTTAGTTTACCTTTCAGTTTTTTCTTTAGTGTCATTTATCAAAAAAAATAGTTATCTTGCTTTTAGTTATCCTTTCTGTTTAGTCAAGCATGTGAGGATTTAGTGCCTTGAGGGAATCAGAGGTCCTATATTTCCATCAAAGGGATGGAGAGAATATGAAGAAAGCTTGGGACATAATTTCTGATGCACATAGGAGAATTATGCCTTTGATACCTATAAAAATTGTGCTTAGAAATTTTTACCATGATCTTTTTAGATGGTGCAAACACTCTTTTGATATTACAGCCGAAGGGGATTTCTTAGCTTGTGATGAAGCTAGAGCTCTTGAAATTATACATGGTCTCTCTGGTTACGTTGTTTATGATCATAGTTTTGATACTGTTATAGATTGACTTGCTACTATTGAAAAGAGATTTGATGCTCTAGACTTGAGAAAAGTAAAGAAACTCCAGCAAAATAAGAAAGATGTTAATGAGATAGATGGTGACTGGGAACCCTTTGTTAGAATTAGCATCTCTAACCAAGACTTCCTTGCCTTCTGTGACATTGGATCCATGGTTTCTACTATGCCAAAAGTTGTTTATGATTCTTTAAAATTTAACATGGACAAATTGTCATCCTATCATGAAGATGCTAATGCATATATTTCTGAGATCCAGGGAAGGATAAAAGATGTACCAGTGACATCCCTTAAAGGGATTGCAATGGTTGATTTCTTCGTCATGAAGCCAAACCAAGGAAATATAGTGCTTGGGAGGGATTTCCTCCGGGCCGTAAAAGGCATCATTGATATAGGTAAGGGACAAATACGCCAACGCGGGAAGGAAAAAGGTATTTACCCCTTTCCAAAAAGAAACAAGGAACTTTCGTATGTTCTGAGTTTTTTGATTTGAGTTGCAGAAGTATCCCTAAGAAATTATTTACTACCTGCTGGTTTGTTTTTCACAGATTCTTTCTTGTTTTGCCTTTTCTTCGTTTTGCAAACCTTAAGCTTACTTTTTCTTTGGAAAAACTTTTTGGCAATCTTGATAAACAGTAGCTATTCAATAATATATTTATTTCAAGTAGAGAAAATATTATTTTATTATGGGTACTAACCTCGCTAATCAGATTATTTCAAGTATGAAGGGAGTTTTCAAGTGTGCGAGGGAACATGATGAAAGAAGATTCAGGAGTGTCAAGCGCTCAATCTTTGGGATGACACATGCATCCCCAATAAATATTCAAGGAGACTCAAGCATCAAAGCTTGGGGATGTCCCCGTGCATCCCCTTCTTCATCAACAATTATTAGTTCGTCTCTCGTTTCACAATATTTTTATCACTTCATGCTTTTTGTGCTATGCTTGGAGCGTCTCGCTCTTAGGTTTTATTTTTAGTTTTCTTTAGCTTTGCTTGTTGTTCATAACAAGTTAGAACCCAGCGCTCCACTTCCAAAATCTAGAACACAACATAATATTTTTCATGCTTATCTTTGCTGTGTTTGTTCTTTATCTTTTTCATAGCTAGTGCCATGTTTAGCTCTTAGTTTTCATGCTTATCTTTTCAAAGAGCTTTTGTTTTTGTTGGAACTCTCTTGAGTTTTCATGTTTATCTTGTTTAGAGAGTTTGCCTGTTGCACTGAGTTTTGTGTCTTGACTTGAAGTAGGTAATTGAGGTTGCTATTCAGTTGTAGTAGTAACTTGCAATAGTTTTGAGGTATTGTTTTGAGTAATGTTTGGACTTTTGGTGTCAAGAGATTTAGCCTATTAGTGATAGATGTCATATTTTTGGAAATCCTTGTTTATTTTCAAAACTTACAAAATTAGTTGAGAACTTTAGCTACTAGATGGATCACTACTCTTCTGAGGGGTTGAATATTAGAGTACACTCACGTACCATGAGTCGAGGATGCGCAAGGATAACCAAACCCCCATACACTCCTCATCGGGGTACGTGTCTCTTTGCGAACCTCCTTATTAGATTGAGAGTTGCCGATAATAAGCGCATGAGTTCTTCGAACTAATGTGAGTATTCGAAAGTTGACACTTCCACCTTCCCATATTTTTCTAGCCTTTCTTGTGCCGTGCATTGCTTTCTTCTCACTCCGAGAGTTGGCATCCACCTTCGTCGGTACATCCAAACCCTTGGCATGATACGCTCTGTCATCATAAACCTGTGATGCCCCAAAAATCAAGTCGTGTACAGTAATCATACACACAAGGTACACGATCGAGATTAGGTACTCACGGTGAGATATCACAAAACAACTCTACAAATAAAATAATACAAGCTGTTTAATACAAGCCAGGGAACACGGGGGCTTGAATACAACATCTCGAAAACACAAAGTTAGAGGAAGCAATAGTATCTGAGTACAGACACAAGGGATACAAAGATGCCTTAAGAAGTCTAGCACAAACACAACACGATCAAAAAGGCGAGGCCTCCTGCCTGGGAACCTCCAAACTACTCCTGGTCAACGGGGATCTCGACGTCATAGAAGGCATCGGGGAACTTCGCGTTGCGGTAGTCGACATCGGGGATCTTCTGCTCCTGGGATCCAACGTCGACTGCATCGGCCGATAAGGCAAAGCAATGAACGAAATAAAACAAGCGTGAGTATCTAGCATACTCAGCAAGACATAAACCAGGCTACTAAGAAGTATGCAAATGTATCAAATGAAAGGGGAGGCGGTATAGTGGACTTGAAGATAGTAGTACCAGGGTAAGAGGGAATAACATAAGTCTATCGAAGATTAGCATCTTCCGACGAGTCTTGCAGCATGGGGGAAGAATCAGCCAACAGTTCAATATAAAGCAGTAAAGATAACAATGCAGCAGAAGTTGCTGCAACAATGTATAATAGTAAGTTGTATACATATTAATAAGGCCTCCAAGTTCCCTCCCTCGACATCCCCGCGAGGAAGCAAAACTCGGAACCAACAAGTATAAGATATAGTTTGTAGTGGTAGGATCTGGCTTCAGCATAAAGCGTCATGTTACCGTGGACACGGCTATCCGAATAGATTATCATCCCTTCAGGGGCTGCACTACTGTTACCCTACATGCTCGGATCTCCAGGGTGGCGTACACATTGTTAGGGAATGCCCCACTGAGACTATCCGATACGCTGAAGTCCATCCTTCGAGCTCAACAGAGAGGCCATCTGCCGGTCTACTCCTAAGTACAAAGGAAGTTTGGACCCCTGTCCTTTTAACTCCTGCACGGTGCGTGGCTGGCCGGTGAAGCAGACCCACCTCCCACTACCGGAGTAGGAGGTCCAAACCCGGCGCAGGCCACGGTACTGCTGACGTCTGAAGAGCCCTCGAACAAGGCTACAACGCAGAGGGCACACACCATAATCCCACGTGGAGGTAGTGCGTACAAGCCAATGGCTACTCAAGTCATCCACCGAAACCATTAAGCATTTTACTAGTTTTCTATTGGAACAACCGTGATCGTTGTCCTTATTTAAGTGAGTCGCGGACAACGACAGCAGTGAGGTCCACCCCCATTACCAGAGCCAGTGGCCGCCTGCCCTGTCGTCCCACCAACTCGTGCGGTTACCGACAAGGTGAACCGTCTCCTTACCTTGTCTCGCGTTTGCTCCGGAGAGCTCGAATTTCGTACAACAGGGTATCTTTCGGAAACAAACGGTACCAGGCCCGCCGCACACTGGTGGAATACACCTAACCCATCGTTCCGCTAAAATACTCTGCACGGGCACCGTTGGGTCACCCGACTCCTTAACTTCAAGGACACCAGTCGGTTCAGGTTCCTACCAACAAGTGCAACGAGGTGGAGTCACTCTCGATGGTACACTTGAGATGGTTCGACAGAGAAACCAGTGGAATGAACTGAAGAGGAATATTCTCGTATCACCCCGGTGGTGCCGAGACACCAGCGGAATGAACTAAAGAGAAACGTCCTCGTATCACCCCAGTGGAACTACGCTACCGAGGCCTCGACGAGAGTGAAATACGAGCCCTTCCAGTCGTAAGTCAAACTCGAAGTGACTCAGCAGAGTCTCGCCGTTGTAGGTTCCCTAGGGCGTCTACATTGAACCGTACCTATTGCAGTTATAATATTTTGTAACCCGCGTTCACTCACCAGAGTGATCACGGCCCGACTATCTAATCATTGCTAACAAAGCGCGGGGTTTACTGCTGAATATAATATAATAAAAGGCAGCATAGGATAAAGGTAGGTGCATCAAAGGGCGACAATGACAGGCTATGCATTTGAATAGGACAGTAAAGTAGCAGCAGCAATGCCTAGTGCAACAGATATATATAGACAGATAGGAGATATGTGGGAGAGGTGATGGGGCACTGCTTGCCTGGTAGCTCGACGGTAGGGGTACACGGTCGTCGACGATGTACTCAATCAAAGGGGGAAGCATCGGCAGCGGTCGCAACATATATCGGAAGAAAGAGGGCGGAAGGAACAATAAATACACAATAATAGTAGCAACACAAAGGTGTGACATAGAAGATACAAAACAACGAGGCTCTAACGCAGTGGTACATGATTTGCTTGGAGCAGGAATTTATCCGATGATGACTCATCAGTACAGGCGGATTACCGGACAGATGATCCGGAGGGGAAGGTTCCATGTCTACAGTGTTAGAGACAACTAACAGACATGTGGATATTGTATCCGTGCTAGTTGATCCATTCTAAACAACTCTCATGTTCAGAACAAAATCATCCGGAAAGTTTTACCGGCTCCGGGTGATTATCGGACAAACGACCCGGTGAGGGGGGGGGAAAGCTCGTGTGCAGTATGTTAGAGGGGTGAGGTGGGGGTATGGGTATCGTATCCATAATCATTGATCCTTTCTGATCAACTTTCGTATAGAAAAGTTATTCATCCGGACAACTTTTATCGGTACCGGGAATTATCGGCAAACGGCCCGTGAGGGGGGTGTCGATGTTCGTTAAGTTAGAGGGGGGTGGTTGGTATATGGATGGTGTATTCGTATTCGTTATATTTTTCTGATAAATTTTGATATATAAAATTTTTTCATCTGAGTTACGGTTTAAAAGATATTGAATTTCAAATTTTAAATGATTTTTAAACAATTTCTAGATTTTCTTTTATTGTTAAATAGCATAATTATCCACAAGGTTTGACCAGTCAACACTGAAATGTGGGACCCCACTGTCAGTGACTGGGATATCACAAAAGTATTTATTTAATTAAACAGTGAAAGGGGTCCACATGTCATTGGCTCATGCTAATAATTACATTAAAATAAACTAATTAATCAGGTGGGTCTGAGGTGTCATACTCATAGAGCTAATATTAACAGTTTAATTAATTTTAAAAGGCCTTGGGCCCTTTGTCATTGATTCACTGCTTTTATCATTCTAATTAAACTCAATTAGAGGTGAGGGCGGGGCACAGGTCATATGTACAGAGGGGGGGGTAACTACTTAGTTTTATTTAAACATTTTTATTAGGGGGGTTAGGGGGGATTAGTGGCTTAGTTAAGCCACGGGGGGCCACCAGCCAGTGGGATTAGAGGGGTGGGGAGGTTAGGCCACTGCCGCCAGGAGGCCACGCCGGCGATAGGGGCTTGGGGTGAGCTGTTCCAGCGAGGAGAGGGGAAGCCACGGTGGGTGGGGGTGCGGGCTGCAGGGGCGGAGGCCGACGCAGCGAGCTCGTGCGCGAGGAGGGGGCGTGGACGCGCTGCTCTCGGACATGGCGAGCACGGACATGGCCGGAGCAGGGGGAATCGGCGGCCACAGGCCAGAGTAGAGCCAAAGGGAGTGCGCGAGCGGGCACGTGTGGGGGGAGGCCGCCGGAGCACGTGGCCGGGGCGCGACCAACACAGGGGATGCGGCTGGTGTGCAGCAAGGCGTGGCCAGCCATGGTGGCCACGGCGGTGGCCTGAACGTGACAGGGGGAGGGGCTACCACGGGGGAATAGAGTGGAGGGGAGAGGGGCACGGGAGCGGGACCTCACAGTGGAGCACGCGGTGGCCGGAGGGGGCTCGAAGGGGCGCCGCCGGAGACAAATTTTTCGGAGGTCGTCGGTGACCGAAGGGGAAGGAGATGGCGCCGATTTGCGGCGTGCCATGCGTCTCGGTTGTGGCTTCTTCCGTGGGACGAAGAAGCAGACGATGACGAACTTGGAGGATAGCTCGGGAAAGCGGGAGGGGCTCGGTGGCCGCGCAAGCTCGTGAGGGGCCGCCCATGCCGGCCCGGGCTGAGCGGCGGTAGAGGGAGAGGGGCGCTGGGAGGGATGCGTGTAACAGTCCAGATTTCACAAAAATAAAAAATTTTGTTTTCTGCGTGAATTGGTTGATTGTCTGATTTGTTTGCGGTGTTTGCATCCCCGATTTATTGATCAGCGATTATTTCCCCCCTCTTATCTCGTACCGGACGGAGACTGACCCTTGCCATCCGGACACTCGACCTTTGCGACACCGGGTTTCACCCGATCATCGCCCCGAAAACCGCACGAGACCAACTGCAGCCAACGGAACTAAAAAACCCTGTTTAATAATTAAACGGGTTATTTTTATAGCGCGCCAGAAAGTATTCTCGGAACTGTTCCCGCGCGAGGTGAACGCCGCCGGCTCTACGCGCCAATCGCGCAGTTCGAAGTTTTACCCGAATCGGAGGTCCTGCGGACCCTCGGCGGTCAGAAAGGTAAACACTGCGCGTGCGAGAGAAAAACCGGGGATGTTTTGAAAACTGCCATCCACCTGGGCTATATAAAGACCACCACTCTCCCACCCCTTTCTAGGTTTTCCCTAGCCATAATTTGCAGGCAACCCACTCCAGAAACTCAGATCAGCCCAATACACCCTCCAAAAATCGAAACCCTAGCTCCTGGCTGCTCCTAGCCGTTCGATTTGGAGATGGACGCTCCAAAGAAGGCCACCTCGCCCCCACCACAGCACAGCCGCACACGGGCCCGCCTCCGCCGCCGTCGGTCCTGATCTGGGCTCGGGAAACCGCCGCCGCCCCTGGAGCTCTCCAACCGAGTCGGCCATCCCCGCCTCCGGCCGCCGCGCACGCCGCTCCGGTGAGCTCCACCTTCGTGCCGTGCCTCCCTTTTCTCCTCCTCGCACTCTACTCTCTTCCCCGCAGGCCGCTACACCACGGAACCGCGCTGCCATGTGCCATGGAAGGAGCCGCCGAGCTCAACCCGGACGCCCTGATCTCCTCGTCGCACCGCCCGGCCGCCGTATGGTCGCCACCCCTGCTGGATCCGGCCGCCCCCCGGCCTCCTCTGCCACCACACGGCCACCCGACCCCTCATCCGTGCCACCGCATGCTGGCCGAAGCAGCTGCCGGCGAGCGCCACCTCCAGTTCCCGCTCGGGAACGAGCCGACCCCAAACGACGCGACCATGTGGGCCCGAGCGCCCCAGAGGCCCACCTGCCTCGCAACTCACGGCGCGCCCCCGGCCAGCCCAGCCTATTCCAGGCGGCCCAGACCAGCTGCGGCCTCAGCCGCACTAACCCTCGCCGTGGGCGAGCGGAAACTATCTCACGCCCACGTCGTCCTGGGCTCGGCGCAGTAAGGTAGCGGCCTTTTTTTCTTTTTTTTTCTTTTCTTTTTTCTTTATTATTTTTCTGTTGAGAGATGGGCTCGGCCTAGTGCTATTTTCTCGCCCGTTCGCTTTTTAGTTAAATAGCGCTCGCCCCTGTTTAGCCGAGTACCACTAGCTTTTGGCCCAGCAGTCTTTTTTTCTGGTTTAATTAAAAATGGCAGATTGTATTATTATTTTGCGATGGCGATAAATTTCCAACGGTAGCTCGATGCGCAACGCGTAAAACATTAAAGTTTCTCTGTTTTGCGCATAGATTAATAAAATGTGCTTCTTTGCCATGTATGGCTTCATTTACATGGTGTTTGACTATTGTTTACACTGCTTGCCACCGTAATGCAATAGGCCGTAACTTTTTAACCGTTACTCCGTTTAAAATGTTTCTTATATGTAACTTCACTAGAATTGCGTGTAGATTGTGTTTATGCTTCTCTTGTTTGCTAATATAAATAATAAAATATTGTTTTGGGAAAAACAGTACCAAATGCAATAATTATCGTGGGGTCTGTAATAGATGCCATGTTTAGGATTTTACCCCACTTAACTTGACTAGTATAGGGTAGTTTACTTTATGCTACATCTCTTGACATGCTTGTGTGATATGCCATGCTTGCTTGAGTTGCCATGTTAATAACCTTCGTTGATCACCTATAGCTAAACAACTTGAACCACTTTAAACGTGCGGCATCGTCGTGTGTGACCGATACCCCACTTCACTTGCTAGTAACCGCTCTCGACGGTAGATCTGTATCGCGCAGCAGTGCCCCGTGTTGCTTTCATGAATCTCGTGTTGCTCCGTAGTAATAGATGCTTGCTCGCTGATTGCTTTCCAGCGGTTGTCGTCTTGTGTGCTCTCGGGGTTACCGTCGGAGACGTTGCGAGCATGCAATCGACTACACCTTCGGTTTCGCCTTGTCATCAGGTAAGGGGGAGCATATATCGTGCTTAAAACTTTCAGCACACTTGCCAGCCTAGTTTTAGGATAGAACAATTGCTTGATCCTATCACCTCATATTTATGCCTCCATGATGAAACCCAGACAGTCGTGTCCTCCACATCCCAGCAAACCTTGTTCGGCTATGTTACTATTGCTCGCTGCTCAGCCCCTACTTAGTATGCATGCTAGGACTCTATCAAATGTTCCTCCTGTTACTCCTTGGTTTGGGCCATCACATTATTATATCTGTTGTGGATGATATGATTATTATAATGTTGAGTATATTCGATGAAGGATGGAAGGTCTAGTCTATTCCGCCCCGACGCTTTGTTCCATTCGAGTCACCTAGGATCCGAGTTCCGGGTATTTGTTCCAAGAATGAGTGTTCCTAATCGTGTGCGGGATGCTATGGGGTCCCCTTTTCGTACCTACCTAGCTTCAAGAATTTCTAGTGGTGGCCCAAGCTGGTTTTACCATTTGAACCGTGTGTGTATCTGGTCTGCAGCCAGTTGGATTTAAAACTACTCAGGCCAGCGGAGCCTTGGTTGCTCTTGTTGGTCCATACCTGGAAGCTAGGGGGCTGCCCACATGGTTTGGGTAGCTAACCATACCTCGTCCAGACGGTAGAGGCCGACTCGAGAGCGCGGTCGGTTTTTGGAATGGATGTCGACTCACCGAGGGCCACCCGGATTTGTTCGTTGTTAGATAGAGGTACTATGTCGTTTCAGATCTCTCGGTAAAAAATCATAAAATGGTTGCCTCTAACGGGTAGCAACTGAGAGAGATGGGCGAGCATGCGACGCCTTGTAATGGGCAGTTGGTACACCCCTGCAGGGTTAAATCTTTTCGAAAAGCCGTGTCCGCGGTTATGGACGATTTGAGACCTACTCCTTGTCCATAGACAACTACTACTGAGATAACCATAATTAATAACTTGATCAACGCGTGTGTGCCTTGACTGCTTCTTCTTCGTCGGGATGCAAAGAGGAGAACAAGGATAGGATAGGTGTTATGTTTGCGTAAGTACCTGATAGCAAGACTTGTTGGAGGCGATTCCTCATCGAATGATTGGTTCTCATCTTACTCTAAATAGATCGTTAGCCACTTATATAATTATAGTGCGGCTGCAACCTCACCACTACCCCTTCTTACCGTGAGAAGTTAGTTACATGACTTGTTGATATAGGTCACCCCTTTATTCTCTCTTCTCGCACGTTATGCGACGATTTTGGACTTCAGTGGAACTCGACGACCCTACTTCTGGACGCCTTCGCGGTGACTCGACGACGACTAGTTAGGTGGATCCGGGCGGAGAGCCTGGATTCGTGTGGACGTGGGCTTGGTGTGTGTTACTTTTTCCACTAGGCATCTGTCTGTAGCCTGTACTCAGGCGTATACCTTCGGCTGTTGTAATGTATTCAGGCAGTTGTATGCCGATTGTATGAGATGTGGTATCCATGTATCTGTAGTGCTGTGATGTCATGTTGAAATCCGGGAAATAGGACTTCGTCATATGTCGCGGTGGGACCGATATGTGCTTCGTCCTCGGGTCTAGATGGAAACATCTAGATCTGAAACAGTACCGCATACCGGGCCTTACAACTTGGTATCAGAGCTTTACCGACCGTAGGATCCCTTTTCTGGCCGAAGTCGAGTCTAGACAAAAACTATTTTGTAGTTACTAAGTTAGTTAGCGAAGAGTAGGATCCTTTTTCATCCTTACCCATGCTCTGGACAGGACAAGTGTCGTAAGTTTTTTATTCTCGTCTTATCCCCTTCAAACTCTAGGATCTCAAGTGTGTGGAGTATCAGAACGGTTACAATGCATTGTCTCGATTCCGACCTCAGCTTGGGAATTCCTGTAGTACCTTTAACTTCTCCGGTTTCGGATATCAACTGGGTCATCCTTTTCCCTCCCTCCTTTTGCCCGGTGTTTTCACGACTTGCGTCGAAAAGAACTATCCTTTGACTGGTTTTTAGTTGTCGTTGTTCCTCTTGACACTCACGGTTTAGTTTTTCCGACGATGCCGTCTCTCTGCGGAAATTTACCTCGACGGAAGCTGGACGTCGACATGGAGCAGAGTCCCTTATTGGTGGTGTTGAGGATCGTCGACTCTCTTTTCTCTCCCCCCTCTCCCCCGGATCGTCCTGGATCTCGGGACGAGATCCCTTGTTGGTGGTGTTGTATTGTAACATCCCAGATTTCACAAAAATTAAAATTTTTATTTTCTCCGTGAATTGGTTGATTGTCTGATTTGTTTGCGGTGTTTGCATCTCCGATTTCTCGATCGGCGATTATTTCCCCTCTCTTATCTCGTACCGGACGCAGACTGACCCTTCCCACCCGGACACTCGACCTTTGCGACACCGGGTTTCACCCGATCACCGTCACAAAAACCGCACGAGACCAACCGCAGCCAACGCAATGAAAAAACCCCGTTTAATAATTAAACGGGTTATTTTTATAGCGCGCCGGAAAGTGTTCTCAGAACTGTTCCCCGGTGAGGTGGACGCCGCCGGATCGACGCGCCGATCGCGCAGTTCAAAGTTTTACCCGAATCGGAGGTCCTGCAGACCCTCGGCGGTCAGAAACGTAAACACCGCGCGCGCGAGAGTAAAACCGGGGATGTTTTTTCAAACTGGCAGCCACCTAGGCTATATAAAGACCACCACTGTCCCACCCCTTTCTAGGGTTTCTCTAGCCAAAATTTGCAGCCACTCCCCTCCACAAACTCAGATCAGCCAAATACCCCCTCCAAAATTCGAAACCCTAGCTCCTGGCTGCTCCCAGCCGTTCGAATTGGAGAGGGCCGCTCCAAAGAAGGCCACGTTGCCCCCACCGCAGCACAGCCGCACCCGGGCCGCCCGGGCCCGCCTCCACCATAGCCGGGCCCGATCTGGGCTCGGGAAACCGTTGCCGCCCGTGGAGCTCTCCACCCGAGTCGGCCATCGCGCACGCCGCTCCGGTGAACTCCACTGTCGTGCCGCGCCTCCCTTTTCTCCTTCTCACCCTCTCCTCTCTTCCCCGCTCGGCCGCCGTATGGTCGTCGCCCCTGCTGGATCCGGCCGCCCCCCGGCCTCCTCTGCCACCGCACGGCCACCCCGACCCCTCCTCCGTGCCGCCGCATGCTGGACGGAGCAGCTACCGGCGAGCGCCACCTCCATTTCCTGCTCGGGTACGAGCCGACCCCAAACGACGCGACCAGGTGGGCCAGAGCGCCCCAGCGGCCCACCTGCGTCGCAAGGCCCAGCGCGGCCCCGGCCAGCCCAGCCTATTCCAGGCGGCCCAGTCCAGCTGTGGCCTCAGCCGCACTAACCCTCGCCGTGGGCGAGCGGCAACTATCTCGCGCCCACGTCGTCCTGGGCTCGGCCCAGTAAAGTAGCGGCCTTTTTTTCTTTTTTTTTCTTTTTTCTTTCCTTTTTTTCTGCTGAGAGATGGGCTCGGCCTAGTGCTATTTTCTCGCCCGTGCGCTTTTTAGTTAAATAGCGCTCGCCCCTGTTTAGCCCAATACCACTAGCTTTCGGCCCAGCAGTCTTTTTTTCTGGTTTAATTAAAAATGGCAGATTGTATTATTATTTTGCGATGGCGATATCTTTTCAATGGTACCTCGGATCGCAACGCGTAAAACATGAAAGTTGCTCTGTTTTGCGCGTAGGTTAATAAAATGTGCTTCTTTGCCATGTATGGCTTGGTTTACATGTTGTTTGACTTTTATTTACACTGCTTGCCACTGTAATGTAATAGGCCGTAACTTTTTAACCGTTGCTCCATTCAAAATGATTCTTATATGTAACTTGACTAGAATTGCGTGTAGATTGTGTTTATGCTGCTCTTGCTTGCTAATAAAAATAATAAAATGAAATATTATCGTGGGGTCTGTAATAGAATCCATGTTTAGGAGTTTATCCCACTTACCTTGACTAGTATAGGGTAGTTTACTTTATGCTACACCTCTTGTCATGCTTGTGTGATATGCCATTCTTGCTTGAGTTACCATGTTAATAACCTTTTTTGATCACCTATAGCGAAACAACTTGAACCACTTTAAACGTGCGGCATCGTCGTGTGTGACCGATACCCCACTTAACTTGCTAGTAACCACTCTCGATGGTAGATCTGTATCGCGCTGCCGTGCCCCGTGTTGCTTTCTTTAATCTCGTGTTGCTCCGTAGTAATGGATGCTTGCTCGTTGATTGCTTTCCAGCGGTTGTCGTCTTGTGTGCTCTCGGGGTTACCGTCGGAGACGTTGCGAGCGTGCGATCGACTACACCTTCGGTTTCGACTTCTCATCAGGTAAGGGGGAGCATATATCATGCTTATAACTTTCAGCTCACTTGCCTGCCTAGGTTTAGGATAGAACGATTGCTTGATCCTACCACCTCATATTTCTGCCTCCTTGATGAAACCCAGACAGTCGTGTCCTCCGCATCCCAGCAAACCTTGTTACTATTGCTCGCTGCTCAGCCCCTATTTAGTATGCATGCTAGGATTCTATCAACTGTTCCTCCTGTTACTCCTTGGTTTGGCTATCACATTATTATATCTGTTGTGGATGATATGATTATTATAATTTTGACTATATTCGATGAAGAATGGAAGGTCTAGGCTATTCCGCCCCGACGCTTTGTTCCATTCGAGTCACCTAGGATCCGACTTCCGGGTATTGGTTCCAAGACTGAGCATGCCTAATCGTGTGCGGGATGCTATGGGGTCCCCTTTTCTTACCTACCTATCTTCAAACATTTCTAGTGGTGGCCCAAGCTGGTTTTACCATTTGAACCGTGTGTGTATCTGGTCTGCAGCCAGGTGGATTTAAAACTACTAGGGCCAGCGGAGACTTTGTTTCTCTTGTTGGTCCACACCTGGAAGCTTGGGGGCTGCTAACATGGTTTGGGTAGCTAACTCGACCTCGTCCAGACGGTAGAGGGCGACTCGAGAGCGCGGTCGGCCTTTGGGTTGGATGTCGACTCACCGGGGGCCACCCGGATTTGTTCGTTGTTAGATAGACGGACTATGTCGTTTCGGATCTCTCGGAACTAAATCATAAAATGGTTGCCTCTAACGGGTAGCAACTAAGATAGATGGGCGAGCATGCGACGCCTTGTAATGGGCAGTTGGTACACCCCTGCAGGGTTAAATCTTTTTGAGAAGCCGTGTCCGCGGTTAGAGGAATGTGATTTCGAGGAAAATCTTTTTGAGTTGCCAGGTCACTTCATTGTTGATTGTCCTCTCTGGTAAATCGAACATAGATCCAAGCACTCACACGGCAACTCTTCGAGCAAGTCACACAGATCGAGAAAAAACTATGAGTCGAAGAGATATGATTCAAAGTCCAGAAAAGACAAGAAAGATGGTACTAATGATGACAAGAAGAAGTATGACAAACATCGAGAGAGTTCTTCCTCGAAATCAAATTCCTCTCGACGCAAGAATTCTCACCGTGCCAAGGCCTATCTGGGTAAAGAGATGAACTCTGAAGATGAATCCTCTAGTTCCGAAGCTGAATCAAACTCAAGATCTGGTTCTGGTTCTGAATCTGGTGGTGTTGTTGGTCTAGCATTTGCTTCGAAAAAAATATAAAATTTATTCTTCACCAACCAAAGCAGTGAAGATGAATCTCCAGCTTACTGCTTCATGGAGAAGGCTAAGGTATCCTCTTCTAAGAATTCCTACGATACTTCTAATGGATCTTCTAATGAAATTCACTCTAGGATAAGCTATGCCAAACTTGCTAAGATTGCTTCTATCCAACAAGATGAACTAGATTCTATGAGTGAAACTATTAAAAAATCTGAGACTTTGTTGATCGATGAGATTGAGAAAGGTCAAACTTTGACGAATGAGCATGCTGCTCTGAAGGAAAAGTATGATGAACTTTCCTCTCGGCATGATCTTCTCTCAGTGGAAAATAGCTCTCGAGAAACTGAGATAGGCTCATGAAGAGTTGGAGAATGTCAATCTCACGCTCATTGCTCAACATGGCTCAGAAACTAAAAATGAATCTACTTCACCTTGCTTAACTTGTTTGGAACGAAGTAAAACTGAGTCTATCACTAAGCAATCGAAAGGAAAAGAACCTATTGTCATTGATGATGCTAACCCCTCGAATGAGGAAACTGTTACCGAGGAACTCCTCAGGTTGAAAGATTTATTTGATATAGGCTTGTTCAAAAGTGTTCAGGGACACAAGTACCTATGTGATATCCTAAAGAAGGCTCTTCTTCATAGTAACCCTCGAAAGGAAGGTGTTGGTTTCGAAAGGAAACTCAACCCTGATGGCACCTACTGGGAGCCCGAACTGTATCCTAAAACTGTCTGGGTTCTAGCGAAAGAAAAGCCCATTGATATTGCTAACCTTTCAGGTTTCAACTGCAAAATTGATAAGGCTATTGTTGACGAAACACTTGATTCTGACTACAAGCTTATCAAAGATCAGGAAGGAAAGGTACTCCTCCGAAGAATGGTTTCTATAAGAGACAGATTTGGGTCCGCAAATCTCTCATAGAAAAACTTCCCCCTAACCATTCTATGCTGGAAAAATCTTCGATACCACCGAAACACTTCTATTCTCTCGAGGATAGAAACGAACCTCTGGTGCCTGCTTCAAATGTTCCCTAGAAGGAATAATGTCGAGTAGATAGAAATGTTTATCTCCATCGTGATAATAACGAAAAAAATTTCTTTTACCTACTCGTACTCTAACCCCTCTTCGAGGAATTATGTTTATGGTGTGCTTGATGGTCCCCCTCGCCAATATGATCATGTTCGATTTAATACTGATGCTTCATCTAGCACTTCCATGGCTTCTCAGTCACCTGCTCATTTGCGGGTGGTTAAGAAGAACTAATTCTTCGGCAGGGCTATGTCTCCGGTGGATCCGAATGGGTCATGGATAGTGGTTGCACAAATCATATAACCGGAGACAATGATTTGTTCACGGAAGACAAACTTACTGAATCCTCTCAGAGATATATTACCTTCAATGACAACAACAAAGGAAAAGTACTTGGTTTGGGTAAGGTTGCTATATCGAAGGATAAGCATATTGACAAAGTTATGCCTGTTCTATTGATACGTCCCAAACGTATCTATAATTTCTGCTTACTCCATGCATGATTTGTGTAACTTTGCCATGTTTTGCTTGAACTTTCATACACTTTTGATCATATTTGGACTAACCTATTAACTCAGTGCACCCAGTTGGCAGTTCCTTTTTTCTGCTGTTTTTATATTTCAGGTTTTCTGGCAATTAAAAGTGCTAAATAAATTCCGGAAAAATTATATAAAAAACCAGCGTCCCGGAAGCTTCCCGAATTACCGAGGAAGGAAGGGAGTGGACCCACCAGGGCCCCAGGAGGGTCATTGGCGTGGCCCATCCCTAGGGCGCGCCGGGCACCCTCCTGGCTGCCCTGTGGCCCCCCTCGGTGCCCCCTTGGCCTATATTTAGTGCCCGCAGAGAAATATCGATCTGCTATTCCCGTTCACCTCTTTGTACCACCTCCGCCGCCATTTCAAGATCGGGGCTTCCAGGAGAAGCTGCCCCGGCTCCCTGCCAGAAGGAGGAGCCCCCTCCAGGAGACCATCCATCAACATGGACGCCTCCCGGATGTGCTTTGAGTAGTCCCTCTTGGACCATGGATCCATGACCAGTAGCTATGTGATGTTCTCGTCCCCTCTTTGTGCTTCCACTTTCGAGACCTACTCCTTGTTCATAGACAACTACTACTGAGGTAATCATAATTAATAATTGATCAACGCGTGTGTGCCTTGACTCCTTCTTCTTCGTCGGAATGCGAAGAGGAGGACAAGGATAGGCTAGGTGTTATGTTTGCGTAAGTAGCTGATAGCAAGACTTGTTGGAGGCGATTCCTCATCGAATTCTTGGTTCTCATCTTACTCTAAATAGATCGTTAGCCACTTATATAATGCTAGTGCGGCTGCAACCACACCACTACCCCTTCTTACCGTGAGAAGTTAGTTACATGACTTGTTGATATAGCTCACCCCTTTCTTCTCTCTTCTTGCACGTTATGCGACGATTTTGGACTTCAGTGGTGCTCGACGACCCTTCTTCTGGACGCCTTCGCGGAGGCTCGACGACGACTAGTTAGGTGGATCCCGGCGGAGAGCCTCGATCCGTGTGGACGTGGGCTTGGTGTGTTTTACTTTTGCCACTAGGCATCTGTCGGTAGCCTGTACTCAGGCGTATACCTTCCGATGTTGTAATGTATTCAGGCAGTTGTATGCCGATTGTATGAGATGTTGTATCCTTGTATCAGTAATGCTGTGATGTCATGTTGAAATCCGGGATATATGACTTCGTCATATGTCGTGGTGGGACCTATATGTGCTTCGTCCTCGGGTCTAGATGGAAACATCTAGATCTGAAACAGTACCGCATATCGGGCCTTATAGCGGGGCGGGACGGGATGCTTGATCTAGGGTTGGGGCGTCGGGCGCCGTGGTGCCTCGGGGAACTTGTAGGCTGCGGGCGACCGTCGTTGGGCGCCACAGCGACGAGGCGCGCGGTGGCACTGTCACAACATCTAGTTAGGTATGTGCTAGGAATAGCAAGTCCCTTTGCATCATGTTAAAAATTTCAAAAGAAATTGAAATGGGAGAGAGAACACCCCCCAGATGAATTTAAGTAAAATGGCCAGATAAAAAGTTGCTCCAAAAATTCCTTTTCCATTTTTGAAAAGTCTTATAAATGAGTGTGATCACATATAAAGTGATTTGGATTCAAACCCATGCTCATAGATTTTTTAAATATTCAAACAGGAGCATGGATTTAAATTTGAACCCCTATTTGAATTAAAGTTGAAATAATTTGAATTTTAAAAGTGCTCAAATTTTATAAGTGGCTAGCTCTATATTTAATGAGGCCATATAAAAAATATTGGCATTTTATAAAATGCCTAGCTATTTTATTAGCTAGGTCAAACATGTTGCAGAAAAAAAGAAAAAGAAAAAGAGCAGAGGCACTTACCTTACGCCCACAGGCGAAGGCCCACTCCCCTATCCTCGGCCCAGCCCAACCCCTCGCTTGTCTTCTACCTCCCCACGTCTCCAAGCAGGTCGCTGGAGGCAGGGAGGCCACAGCGAAGACACCTCGACGCCCTGAGGCTTCTAGGCCTCCCCCTTGCCTCTCTCTGCGCCATGGAGACGCCCAAGCCTCCCTGGTTCTCTTTCCCCTCTCTCTGGCTCACCCCCTCCCTCTCTCGCAAGTTCTAGCGCAAGCCCGAGCGCCCGAACTCGCCGCCGTCTTCGGTTTGCGTGGCCACTGGCCACCGTTCGCTCCGCCACCTTGTCCAGGAAGCTCCACGACGACGACCACCTCGCGCGGCATCTTCAATTTGAGCCCAGGACCAACAGGAGCGACGCCAGCCTTGAGCTTTTGCCGCCGGCCACAGGAACTACGGCGAGGATTTCCTCACCGGGCAACACCTCCTCGAACTCGCTGTGCTCCCCTTCGTGCTCCGGTGAGCTTCACGCTTGTTTTCCCCTCCCAGGGCTCTTCCCCGCGCCGTTCTTCGCCGTTGCCCCGAACCAGTGGCTCCGGCTGCCGCAGAAGTCATCGCCGACGAGGCCCTGGTGCCCCTGGAGACCCCCTGCTAGCCCAAGCACGCGCGCGAGGGCACGAGGCACCTCCTGGTACCCTCCTCCTCCGCCCCTGTGCACTCCGGCGAGGCGCCGCCGTGGCCAGAGCCATCGCCGTCAAGCCGGCGCCATTAGAACCCTAACCCGAGCCTAACCCCCCACTAATCACCCCCACAGCCTATGACAGTGGGCCCCAGCCCACTAAACTAACCACTGTGCTAATCTAACCACAGGAATTACCCCCCCCCACTGACTTGGTGGACCCACACGTCAGCTGCCCCCTGACGTCACCTTGACGTCAGGTTGGCGCAGTAAATCATTTAAATGATTAATTTAATTCAGAAAAATCCAGAAAATGCTTTAAACTTTGAAATTCAATAACTAATTCATATTAACTCCAAATTGGATAAATAATATGTCTAAAATTATCAGAAAAATACAAGGATTCTGAATATGGACTTTGTTTTCATGTTTGACCATTTTAAAATGGGTGAACAGTGGCAAACATCCATATGTCTTTAATTTGAATTCAAATTTGGAATGAATTTGCAAATGACTTTGCAACACACTTCTTTTAGATGGATTCATCCACACATCAGAAACTTTATCTCAACTATACCACATCACTACATGCCCAACCTTTTCAAATGAACTTCCATGCATTCAAATGCATTGGAAATTCATCGATAAATCAAATGGAGTTTGAATTTGCAATTCAATTGCAATATACTCCTTATACAGGGATTTGTCCACACAACGCAACCATGAACTTCACCATTACAATCTTATTCATGTGATTGTGCATTGTACATTATGTTGATCCTATGATTGTCATGTTGCTGATAGAAGTGGAGCCGGAACCCGAGATCACCCCCTTCGTTGAAGACCCCGTGACTGAACCTCGTCAGCAAGGCAAGCAAACCCCCATTGATCATGTCGATAAAATCCCACTTCCCTCTCTTGTCTCGCTTATGCATTGTATAGGATGATTACCATGCTACGTTTCTACCGCATACATGAACCCATTCCTTTGCAAGACCTATCATTTGTCACAGTAGTAACCAAACCACAATCCTAGCAAATGTAGGAGTTGAATGATATCATGTAACCCCTGCAACTATTACTTCTTATTGCATGCTTAGAGTTATAATGAGGTTACTCTTTTGTGAGTCGGGATGGTAGTGATCATGTTGTTGATGGTGGAAATGTGTTGGTGACTCTACCCTAATACAAGGTGAACGATGAGAGGCTGTGTAGGAGTACATAGTGGGTTGTCTCGTTGAACACCGCCTTAAGTCCGAGTTCTTGTGTGGTGATCCAAGAAGAAGGGTACAACAACACGTTGGGATCACTGACCCCTCTCACCCTAGTACCTCACCCCGTTCGAACCCCAGAAGTCGCAGTAGTTCGGAGTTCTGGTAGGGATGTGGCACGATCTGCGAAGTGGATGAACGTCTTTTCAAGACCGGCTTGGGACCCTACACACATCATTTGAGGCTGTACTAGAACCTCGTCCGGACTTCCATACGGATCCCCCTCAGATAGGCGACTCTTTGGACTAGAACAGAGCTGTGGGCGAAGTGTTGTGGTGGCATCCTCGCTGACACCTCTTGAACGGTGACACGCAAAAGGCGGTAACTGATGACACGTGTGTTTAGCGGTACACCCCTGCAGGGTTAAAAAAACTATTCGAATAGCCTCGTCCGCGGTTAAGGACTGCTTGGAAAGCTTAGCTTGATTATTAGACAACTTGAACTGGATACTTATAAAAAATTTCCAAGATAAGCGTGAGTCCTCTGGCGTGCTTTCTCGTGGGGAAGTCGAGGAAGGCCCATAGTGGTGTAATTGGTTGGAGATGGAGTGGACTCGTGTACGCTTCATACCTCAAGTCTGGTACTCGTAGTTCAGGACTAGCCAAGTCAAAGCTGGCACTTCTGCAAGTGAAACCCCACCTCCCTTACCTTGATGCATGTGCATGAGTAGTATAGTTCCTACGTAAGTCTTAATGAGTACGACTTTGTACTCACGTTTGCTTATTCTATGTTTTAGATGAACCCACTGACCCCGAAGGTGGATTCTTCATGGAGCTCGACAATTGAATACCAAGCTAGTGTAGTCCCAGTCAGACGACTGTTCCCTCGTGGAAGGGCTTGTTTATAGATAAGGCTTCTCTAAGCCATTTGTTAAACTTTTCTGTACTCAGACCTACTTTGCTTTCGCTTGTTTGTTGTAACGTTGGATCACATGTTTTTGATCTCTGTGTGCACTCTGTGAGAGTTATAAATAAAATGTATACTTTGTAGAGAATTGCAATGATACCTGCTGTTCATACAAGGCATGTGTGCTGCATGTATGTTTATAACATGCATGTATTTGTATGGGTTTTCGAGACCTTAGTTGTGATTTGGCTGGTGGTCTTTCATACACCAAGTGGCCCTTAGATGTGTGCAGCTTGGGGCATCGCGATGCGATTGCTCGAGACTCCGTCTCGTGCACACTTTGTGGTATGATTGAGCCCGCCCTAGACCCCGACTAAGTGATCGGGCTGCAGTAAGTCTATGTAAGAGTTATGAGATAGTCGATAGTATGGTTGAGGCGACTTGTCTGTGAATATGGGAGTTCATCACCCATATCATTTAGACTTGTGTGCGGACGATGAGGACCCATCTCAGTTGATCATCCGTCCTGGATGGGATGCCCCTCACGTACGATGCTTTCCGAGAACATTCTGTGCTTGGCCTTGTCTGCTTAGACAAGTGGGTACGGTTCTTGGCTCTCCATATGACTATGTCGTAGCGGGACTTGCATACGCTAACCCCGGGTCCCGACAGGCACCGGCTGAAGCCCTCCATGGCATCGCGTGAACAGGGGAAACAGGGGAGGGGGCTGACTTGGGCCAGTCTCGGGTGGGTAGGTTAGGTGGGCTAGGTGGGCTATCTGGCCCAAGGGGCGGGGTTGGGGTAGATGGGTTTGGCCCAGAGGGAGGGGTTGCCCTGGGCGTAGCTTAGGTCCCTTTTTCCATTTTTGTTCTCTTTGATATTTCTCTTTCCTGTATTTTAATACTTTTAGTTACTTTAGCATTTTTTATAAAATATGAGACTAGGGCCAAAAACAGTGTGATATAAAATAGAATTATTAGTAAAGGTTTTAGGATCTACAAAAATCATTTGATTATTGGTTTTATTAAAAAGATAATGAAACAATTTTTAGCTACTGTTTTTAATTCTTTATAATATTAAACATTTTAATAAAACCCCAATTCACTTTTAATATGGCATATTTATTATTAGGCATTTTATAACATTGGGTTAACAATTTTTAGTCTATTTAAAATTTCACATGTTTAATAAAATCCAAGCTGTTGTTTCATGTTTATATTAATTAATTAACTTAATAAAATCCCATTACAAGTTGAATAATACTACTGATTATTTGCAATTTAATAAAAATGGTCCCACAATTTTTTATTCATTTAAAGTTTGCACTTTTTTATTATCATTCCATGGCAATTAATAATTCACCCAAGCTATTGTTTTTATTTCATAATCTTTCTAAAACACTGTAGTACAACCCCAAGTCATTTTAAGGTGGGCAACTGATGGCTAGGAATTTTTATTAATAGGTTCCATCATTAAGGTCCAACTATATTTTTCATTTTCATTTCAATTCCCAAAATAATTTTGGTAACCCCACAACATGGGTTTCATAATTATACTTGGCTGGTGATTACTCTAATGACTAAGGGTGAATTGGTTTAACCATGATGAAGGTGATTGACAGGCATCCACAATTCTTGGAGCAAAGTTTTATAATTTACCCAAATTGAAAATTTTATCAGGTTGGGAAATTGACAGAGCTATGATCAAAGGTGATCATGGCTTGATCATCAACAGTAATGATCACTAACAGTGGAATCACTATACTGATTACTGTTACTGATTCTGAGGGTGTTACAAAACCTCCTTATATCCTTCCTCAAAATAGCTACCATACCTACCTACCAAGGCATTTCCATAGCCTTTCTGAGATATATTGCCATGCAACATCCATCTTCTCATGACTTGATCTTCATGTCATACATGCTACTTGCTTGATCGATGAGCCGCATGCTAGTTGGGCCTTGCCATAATCATTGCTACATGACGCGCTAGCATTAGTGCATATCCTGCTACACTGGCAGAGGCATACATTTGCATACATCATGATAGTTACATCTTCTTTATGATTTGAGTACTTTTGTAAAGTGTGAAAGATCTTCTATACTTCTTGTAATATATAGAGTGTTGCCCCTAAAGTGAGCAAAAGATCCCAAAGAGGATAAATTAAAAGATCCCAAAGAGGACAAATGAGAGAAATAGAAAGAGCCATTGAGGCCACCAAAAAAATAGACAAAAGAGAAAAAGAAATAAAAAGAGAGAAGGGGGCACACTACTATTCCTTTTGAGAGATCCACACTCGTACTCACTCTTATATCTTGTACTCCATAGAGATTATCATTTATGCATATAGCCATGTGGAGACCTTCACACTATAAAACTTGGCTTGTATATTCCAATGATAAGCCTCCTCAAATGAGCTCTAGGTCTTCTTGAGCAGGCAAGTTGGATGCACCCCCACTAGTTCCATTGGAGAGCTTACCTTAGCTCATATGTGCATCCGTTGCATAACAATCCCTACTCCTCACATCATATCTATCATTTGGCTTTCTCTCTCCTATGATTGTCCTCATTGATGTGAGCCTTTCACACCTTTTTGTCTTCCTTCTCCACCATATTATCTCTTTGCCATCCTAAGTGTCAACTTTCTTGCTTACGCTCATCCATTGCATGAGTGCTCAAAATGTCGAAAAGGAGTTGATCATTTTGACTTGTACCTGGCTAGTGGTCTGGGGATGAGTCAAGATAAAATTCCAAAGAAGACCAAGTGTGAATCTTTAGTAGATTTAGTTCTCAACACAAAAATACTTTTTCTCGTATATCCCTATCCCGTTTCTTGCACGCAAACACCATTTGGAGACATTCGAGTCACGGATAACGAGAGCTCTTGCACCTTTATGTTCTTATGTTGCTTGTTTCAATGCTAAATATAGACTCTTGCCTGATATGACTTGAATTGAATTACATGACTTAATTGCTTTACTTAAAAGTTCTTATATGGTTTTTAACATGTCACCACAGAAATTATGCTTTTATCATTTAACTACTCGAGGACGAGCAGGAATTAAGCTTGGGGATGTTGATACGTCCAAAACGTATCTATAATTTCTGCTTGATCCATGCCTCTTTTGTGTGATATTGCTATGATATTGATGAACTTCCATACACTTTTGATCATATTTGGACTAACCTATTAACTCAGTGCACCCCAGTGCCAGTTCCTGTTTTCTGCTATTTTTCTATTTCAGGTTTCCCCCATATTAAAACTGCTCCAAAAATTCGGGAAAAATCCAATAAAAAATCAGCGCAGAAGAAGCTTCGCGAATCACGAAGGGGGGCCCGAGGGGACACACCAGGGCCCGAGGCGCCCTCCCGGCGCGCCCTTGGGTGGGGCCGCGCCAGGGGGGCCGCCTGGACCCCTGGTGCTCCCGCTGGCTGCCCCCTTCACCTATTTATTCCTCGTGACACAAAACCCCCGTTACGGGAACCCTTTTTTGCGATCTCTCCTCTGTTCCGCCGCCGCCCCGCTTCCAAGATCGGGAGCACCAGAAGACCTCTTCCCCGCACCCTGCCGGAGGGAGGAACCACCTCCGGGAGCTTCTCCACCACCATGGATGCTTCCCGGATGAGCCGTGAGTAGGCCACCTTGGACCATGGGTCTATGATCAGTAGCTATGTGATGTTCTCCTCCCCTCTTTGTTCTTCATGGATTAGACCTCGTGAGCTTCCCTACATGATCGAGGCACATATGTAATATTTCTGTTGTTGCTATGCTGAGTTTGCTGGGATCCGATTGATTATGAGATTATGTTCAGATTGTGTTTGAGCAATATATTTGATTCTCCTCTTTTATATTTATGTTTGTCAGAACCCTCTGTTAGGTATGTGCTAGGAACAAGCCTCACCTTGCATTTATGTCAAAATTTTCAAATGAAATTCAAATGGGGAAGGCAGAAGCCCTAATTGAATTTAATTCAAATGGCCAGATAAAAATCTTTTCCAAAAATCCATTTGAATGTTTGTAAAATCTCTAAAAATGTGTATGATGATGTTCCAAATGTTGTGGGGCCCACTTCATACACATGGAATTTTACAAAAATCCAAAAGTGGCTTTGGAAATTAAAATAACCCCTAATTGAATTAAAGTTCAAATTATTTGAATTTATATGTAGCTAGCTAAGTATAATGTGAGGCCATATAAAAAGTTTCAGCATTTTAGCAAATGCTTAGCTATTTTAATAGCATGTCCAACATAAATGCAGAAAAGAAATAAGAAAGAAAAGGAGAGGAGGTTACCTGTCGCCCAGGAGCGTAGTCCCACTTCTTCAGGCCGGCCCAGCCCACCCCCAGGCGAGCCTGTCGTCTACGTCGCCTCTCCCCGAAGCAGCTCGATGGAGGGAAGGGAGGCGCCGTCTTCCACCGTGGTGACCAGGGGTCTTCTAGGCCACCACGACGTCGCTACAAGCCCCCCCGCACCCCTTTTCCTCTCCTGGCTTCCCGTTCCTCTTCCCCGGCGAGATCCGCGCCGCACCCGTAGCCTAGCCGGAGCACGGCGGCGCTCCAACGCGGCGACCAATCTCCTCGCGAAGCTCCACCGTGTCCAATGTCACCGCAGTGGACGCCTTCCTCGATCCCCCGCGTCAATTGGAGTCCAGCGCCACCGGAGACGACGCACGCCTCAATGTTTCGCCGCCGGCCGCCGAGGAGACGACCTTCAAATACGCCGCAACCCGAGCATCCCCGGCTTCCCCGAGCTCCTCTTCGCGCTCAGGGTGAGCAGCTCGTCGCTTTGACTTTTCTCCTGCCTCCTCCCGTGCCCTGGAGCGTGGTTCTGGCGAAGTCCGAGCTCCGGCCGCCACCTCCGTTGAAATAGCCGACGCCATAGAGCGCGTTCTTGACCCCCACCTGCTCCCCGAGATGAGCTAGCCCGCGGGCTACGTCCCAGTGCCCGTAGCCCCCTTCTCCGTGCCCTATTTCCAATTCCCAGCGAAGCTCCGGCCAATAGTAGCTCGCCGGCGCCATTAGCGCCCTAACTCTAAGCCTAAAACCCCACTAATCCCCACCTGGGCCACTTACCAGTGGGACCAGGACCCTAATCTAATTAGAATAAGATTAAAAATAAGTTTAAACTAACCCCTCTCACTGACATGCCAGGCGCACCTGTCACCCCCCACACGTCAGCCCTGCGTCAGCATGATGCCATAAATGATTAAATCGATTAAAAATATTCCTGAAATTCCAAAAAATAGCCAATTCTTTAGAAATTCATAATTAATTCATATTAACTCCAAATAAGGCATATAATATGTCTAAATTAATCAGAAAAATCCAAGGAATGTGAATATGCACTTTGTTTTTATGTTTAACCAATTTAAATTGGGTGAACAGTAGCATTTGTCCATATGGCTTTAATTTGAATTCAAATTTGAAGTGCATTTGCAAATGACTTTGCAATTGGCTTCTTTTAAATGGAATTGCCAACACATTGTGACCATGAACATCACCACTACAATCTTGATCATGTGTTTGAGTATTGCATTATATTTATTCCTTGATTGTTTGTTTGCTATCGAATAGAGGTGGAGCCGGAACCCGAGATCACCCCCTCCGTTGAAGATACCGTGTACGACCCTCGTAAGCAAGGCAAGCAAACCCTCATTGATCATGTCGATAAAAACCCATTTCCCTCTCAGTCTCGCTTATGCATTGTTTAGGATGATCACCATGATACGTTTCTACCGCATAGCTGAACCTATTCCTTTGCATGACCTATCATTTTGTCATAGTAGTAAGCAAACCACAATCGTAGGAGATGTAGGTGTTGATTGTTATCTTGTGGCCCCTGCAACTGTTACTTCTTATTGCATGCTTAGAGTTTGCAATGATGATACTTTGATCTGTGAGTCGGGATGGTAGTGATCATGTTGATGATGGTGGAAATCTGTTGGTGAATCTACCCTAATACAAAGTGAACGATGAGAGGCTGTGTAGGAGTACACAGTGGGTTGTCTCGTTGAACACCACCTTAAGCCTGAGTTCTTGTGTGGTGATCCAAGACAAAGAGTACTACCACATGTTGGGCACATGGACCCCCGCTCAACCTACTAACTCACCCCTTCTCGGTACAATGAGTTGCATTAGTTCGGAGTTCTGGTAGGTCTGTGGCATGGTCTGCGAAGTGGAGGAACGACTATTCAGACCGGCTTGGGACCATGCAAACATCTTCCAGGACCACATTGGTAAAACGGTCGGGTTCACGATGTGGAATCCATCCCAGATAGGCGTCTCCATTCGACTTGGAGGTTGCTGTGAGGTAAAAGTTGTGGAAATTATCCTCGCCGACACCCGCTTGAACCTGGTCGAGGCCAAGGCGGTAACTGATAGTTTCATGTGTGTAGCAGTACAACCCTGCAGGGTTAATAAACTATTCAAATAGCCGCATCTGCGGTAAGGGACTACTTGGAAAGATCTGCTCGATTATTAGACAACTTGAACTGGATACTTATAAAACTTGCCATGATAAGTGTGAGTGCTATGGCGTGCTTTCTCGTGGGAAGTCGAGGAAGGCACCATAGTGGTGTAATTGGTTGGAGACATGTAGTGGACTCGTGGACGCTTCTGAGCTCAAGTCTGGTACTCATAGTTCAGGGCTAGCCAAGTCAAAGTTGAACCCCACCTCCCTTTGCCTTGATACATGTGCATGAGTAGTATAGCTCCTACGTAAGTCTTGCTGAGTACGACTTTGTACTCACGTTTGCTTATTATATGTTTTAGATGAACCCACTGACCCCGAAGGTGGATTCTTCCTGGAGCTCGATGACTGATCAAGCTAGTGTAGTCCTAGTCAGACGACTGTTCCCTCGTGGAAGGGCTTGTTTATAAATAAGGATTCTCTAATCCATTTGTTAAACTTGTCCGTACTCAGACCTACTTTGCTTCCGCATGCTTGATGTAATTTAGGATCACGGTCTCGTGATCTCTATGTACACTCTGTAAGATTTATCAGTAAAGTTGTAAACTTGTAGAGAATTGCAATGATACCTGCTGTTCATACTAGACATGTGTGCTGCGCGTATGATTATACCATGCATATCTTAGTATGGGTTTTCGATACCTTAGTTGTGATCTAGTGGCGGTCTTTTATACACCAAGTGGCCCTTAGATGTGTGCAGCTTGGGGCATCGCGATGTGATTGCTCGTGACTCTTTCACGTGCACACTTTGTTGTATGATCGAGCCCGCCCTAGACCCCGACTAAGTGATCGGGCTGGAGTATGTCTATGTAAGTGTTATAATACAATAGAGAGTATGGTTGAGGCAACTTTTCTATGAATATGGGAGTTCACAACCCATATCATTAAGACTTGTGTGCGGACGATGAGTCCCAACTCAATTGATCATCCGGCCTAGATGGGATGCCCCTGACGTTCGATGCTTTCGGAGAACGTTCTGTGCTTGGCCTTGTCCTCTTAGACAAGTGGGCACGGTTCTCGGCTCTCCATATGATTTGTTGTAGAGGGACTTGCATACGCTAACCCCGGGTCCCAACAGACTTGGTATCAGAGAATGATTGACTGTAGGATTACCAGCCATGGTCGAAGTCGAGTCTAGCCTTCTATAGTTATATAGTTACTCTGGGTATATAAGGGAACAACGTAAGGCTTCTTTTTCTCCTTACCCTCATCGTACTTAGTTCTGAGTCACCCTCATCTTTTCTACGGGAAGATAGGAATAGGCTCATCTATGTCTTACTAGAACATCTCGTTGTTTGCTTCCTTGTAGCCGTAGGAAAGTTGTGTTCAGTTGTCTAGAGTCTTTGTGCCTTCTGTTTTGGACTTCCTAGTATAATTGCTCTTCCAATGTTGTGAGAATTTCCATTTCTCTTGGAATTACAACCATTATGCTGTCCGAGTCATTCCAGCTATCTTCATATTCTGATGAATTTGCAAAATCATTCAACTCTGTTTGACATTGATCTTATCCTTCAGGATGTCTCAAGGAACCGGTGGCCACCTTGGTCGTGCCCAAGCTCGTGGGAATGATCCGGAGGAAGGCAATCTTCCACCGTCACCCACGATGGCTCAAGTTCTCATGGAGGTTGAAAGAAACCGAAGGGACTCTCATTAGTTGTTGGGGGTCATTGCTCGGAACACTGCCCAGCAGTGGAATGAGCTCGTGTCGTTGAATGACTTCATCCAGCTTCATCCCCCAGTTTTCAGCTATTCCACTGAGCCCCTTGACGCCAATGACTCGCTTCGCAGCATCGAGAGAAAGCTCCATTCTGGACATGTTGCAGATGGTGATAAAGTCAACTATGCCACCTACCACCTCGAGGGTGCAGCTAACTCTTGGTGGGAGAACTTTCTGAACATGCGTCCAGCTGGACAGTTGACTTCGTGGAATGAGTTCCGTGACGCTTTTCTCAACCATCACATTCCTAAGGGACTCATGGACCGGAAGAGAGAGGAGTTCTGCAATCTCACCCAAGGAAGAAGGTCCGTTGATGAGTTTACTCGGGAGTTCAATCGTCTTGCCCGCTATGCTCCCGAGGAGGTCTCCACCGACTCCAGGAAGCAAGAGAGGTTCCGCAAGGGACTCAATTCTGGACTTCGTCGCGAGTTGAATCTCCATGACTTTGCCACATTCCAGATCCTTGTCAACAAGGCCATCAAGGCGGAGGATATGATCACTCCCGAGGAATCCCGCAAGCAACCTGATCCGATGGTTCATCCAGTTCAGGCCCTCAGAAGCGCAAGATCTGGATCCCCAATAGCATGTTCCGCCAGAACAACCCACCGAGGCCATCCTTTGTGGCGCCTCGTCCACTAGCTCCGTTCCATCCAGCTCCACCTAACAACCCAGCTGCCCGCCCTATCTTCGCAGCTTATTTCAGATGTGGCCAGCCTGGTCACTATTCTCGTGAGTGCCATCAATCAGAATGCTCCACCCCATGCCAAAGGGAACCCCAATGTTCGTGCCAAGCCACCCCCGAAGGTCTCCATCGCCAAGACATCTTCTTCCGCAAGTCTAGGACGTGTGAACAAAATCTCAGCTGAAAAAACTGATGGTACTTCTGACATCATTCTTGGTACGCTCCCAGTCAATTATGTTCCCACTTCTGTCCTTTTCGGTCCAGGAGCATCTCACTCATTCATGTTGGAGAGTTATGCACTTCGGCATGAGATATCCTTTGAAGAAATGTTCACATCAATGATTATTCAAACTCCTGGTTCCAAGTGGCAAACTAATAGAGTAAGACATGGTAATCAAATTGCAATTGAGGGTTTAGTATTCATTGCTTCACTCATCGCCCTCAAGTCTTCACACATTGATGTCATCCTTGGTATGGATTGGTTATCAAGACAAAATGCTTTTCCTGATTGTAAATCCAAGACAGTTAGACTTACCGATCCTTCAGGCCAGACAATAGATTATACCTCACCAAGATCGAGAACCCAGATGCATTCTTTGTATGTGCTTCCCCTTCCCGACCTTGAAGATATTCCGGTGGTTCGTGACTTCCCTGATGTCTTTCTTGAAGAGCTGCCGGGAATGCCACTCGACAGATGTGTAGAGTTCATAGTGGATCTTCTGCCAGGAACCGCCCCAATTTCCAGACGCCCATACAAAATGGCCCCAGGTGAGTTAGCTGAGCTTAAAATCCAACTTGAATCTTTGTTGGCAAATGGCTTCATACGCCCTAGCTCATCGCCATGGGGTTGCCCCGTTCTGTTCGTAACGAAGAAAGATGGAACTGAAAGGATGTGCGTAGATTATCGCCCGCTAAATCTAGCGATGATAAAGAACAAGTACCCACTGCCCAGGATCAATGATCTTTATGATCAACTTGCTGGATCCTCTGTCTTCTCCGAGATGTATTTGAGATTAGGCTATCATCAAATCAAAATTCGAAACGAGGAAATTCCAAAAACGGCTTTCACTACTCGTTATGGTCTTTACGAGTACACTATCATGTCCTTCGGTTTAACCAATGCCCCCGCCACTTTCTCGCGCATGATGAATTCAATCTTCATGGAGTACTTGGATAAATTTGTTGTAGTTTGTCTTGATGACATTCTCATATACTTGAAGAACGAAGAAGAACATGCAGAACATCTTAGGTTGGTATTGATGAAAATTCGAGAGCATCGCCTTTATGCCAAGTTCTTTAAGTGTGAATTTTGGCTACCAGAAGTGACCTACTTAGGCCACGTGATTTCTGCCAAAGGCATTGCTGTCAATCCCGAGAGAGTTCAGGTTGTCCTTGACTGGACTCCACCTGAATCGGTTAAGCAAGTTAGGAGTTTTCTTGTCCTAGCAAGCTATTGCCGCCTCTTCGTTGAGAACTTCTCCAAAGTTGAATAGCCTCTAACTGAACTCCTCAAGAAAGAGAAGAAATTCGAATGGACCCCCAAGTGCGAGGAAAGCTCTCAAGAGCTAAAAAGAAGATTGACTTCTGCCCCCGTACTTGCGCCTCCAGACACCAAAAAGGCTTTCGAGATCTATTGTGACGCCTCACGGCAAGGGTTAGGATGTATACTTATGCAAGATAGACATGTGGTAGCTTATGCTTCACGCCATTTGCGTCCACATGAAAAGAACTATCCTACCCATGATCTTGAACTCGCTGCCGTAGTTCATGCCCTGACAACTTGGCGACATTACCTCCTTGGTAATCGTTGTGAGATCTATTCCGACCACCAAAGCCTCAAATATATATTCACCCAGCCGGATCTTAATCTCAGGCAAAGACACTGGATAGAGTTGATAAAAGATTATGACTTAGGAATTTCTTACACCCCAGGCAAAGCCAATGTCATGGCTGATGCACTAAGTCGTAAGTCGTATTGTAACAACCTCATATTACAACAGTATCAACCACTTCTTCATGAGGAATTTCGAAAGATCAATCTTGAGATTGTTCCTCATGGCTATATTTCTACCTTGGTGGCGAAACCAACCCTTGAGGATAAAATCATAGCCGCCCAGAAACGTGATAGTGGTATTCGAGAGATCAAGAAGAACATTGCTAGCGGAGTTGCTAAATGTTTCTCCATAAATGATCAAGGTGTCGTTTTCTTTGGCACTCGATTTGTTGTACCACGAAAACACAATCTTAGGAGGCTAATTCTGAAGGAAGATCATGACACTCCCCTTTCGATTCATCCTGGTAGAACAAAGATGTACCGAGACCTACGCCAGAGATTTTGGTGGACTAGGATGAAGGGAAAAATTGCTCAGTATGTTGCCGAATGTGATGTTTTTGTCGCATTAAGGCCGAACACCAAAGACCTGCTGGTACTCTTCAACCTTTGCCTATTCCAGAGTGGAAATGGGACAAAGTCAGTATGACTTTCCAAAAACCCAGAAAGGAAATGATGCCATCTTCGTTGTCGTTGATAGACTTTCCAAAGTTGCTCACTTCCTTCCCGTTCGCGTGTCCATAACTGCGAGCCAGTTAGCGGACTTGTATGTCTCTAGAATTGTGTCTCTTCATGGTGTTCCTTTGGAAATCAATTCTGATCGTGGTAGCCTTTCACCTCTAGATTTTGGGGAAGCTTTCAGAATGCTATGGGAACTCATCTCTCCTTTAGTACATCTTTCCATCCTCAATCTAGCGGTCAAGTCGAAAGGGTTAACCAAATTCTTGAAGACATGCTCAGAGCTTTTGTTATCTCATTCGTAAAGAATTGGGAGAAGTCTCTTCCATTCGCCGAATTTTCTTATAACAATAGTTTCCAATCTAGTCTGAACATGGCTCCATGTGAATTCCTCTATGGACGAAGATGTCGAACACCCCTAAACTGGTCAGAAACCGGTGAAAGACAATTCTTTGGACCGGATATGACAAGGAAGCAGAAGAGCAAGTTCGCATTGTTCTTGATCAATTGAAAGCAGCCCAATCTCGTCAGAAAAGCTACTATGATCGTCATTATATGCAAGAAATCTACAATCTGGACGAGAAGGCTTACCTTTGGGTTACTCCTCTGAAGGGAACCCAACGCTTCGGTATCAAAGGCAAGTTGGCACCATGTTACATCGGACCTTTCCGCATTCTCGCTAAACATGGAGAAGTTGCCTACTAACTTGAACTACCTCTGCACCTTCCCGAGTACACGATGTATTCCATGTGTCATAACTTAGGCGTTGCTTCAAGGACCCCATCCGTGAAGTCGACCATGAAATGCTTGATCTCCAAGATGAACTTTCTTATCGAGAATACCCCGTTCGTATTCTTGATTAAGCAGAGCGTAGCACGCGCCGTCAAAAGATCAAGTTTCTGAAAGTGCAATGGTCACACCACTCCGAGAAAGAAGCCACATGGGAAAGAGAAGACCTTCTCAGTGCCGAGTACCCCTCGTTCCTCTCGCAGACTTCTGAATCTCGGGACGATATTATTTTGACTGGGGGCGAGTTGTCAGAACCCTCTGTTAGGTATGTGCTAGGAACAAGCCTCACCTTGCATTCATGTCAAAATTTTCAAATGAAATTCAAATGGAAAAGGCAGAAGCCCTAATTGAATTTAATTCAAATGGCCAGATAAAAATCTTTTCCAAAAATCCATTTCAATGTTTATAAAATCTCTAAAAATGTGTATGATCATGTTCCAAGTGTTGTGGGGCCCACTTCATACACATGGAATTTTACAAAAATCCAAAAGTGGCTTTGGAAATTTAAATAACTCCTAATTGAATTAAAGTTCAAATTATTTGAATTTGAAAAATGTCCAAACTTTATAAGTGGCTAGCTAAGTATATTGTGAGGCCGTATAAAAAGTTTCAGCATTTTAGAAAATGCTTAGCTATTTTAATAGCATGGCCAAAATAAATGCAGAAAAGAAATAAGAAAGAAAAGGAGAGGATTTTACCTGTCGCCCAGGGGAGCAGGCCCACTTCTTCAGGCCGGCCCACCCCACTTCCAGGCGAGCCTGTCGTCTACCTCCCCTCCCCTCGAAGTAGCTCGGTGGAGGGCAGGGAGGCGCCGTCTCCCACCGCGACGACCAGGGGTATTCTAGGCCACCCCTTCACGCCTCAGTGCGCCCCGACGTCGCCACAAGCCCCCCCGCAACCCTTTGCCTCTCTTGGCTTCCCGTTCCTCTTCCCCGGCGAGATTCGTGCCGCACCCGTAGCCTAGCCGGAGCACGACGTCGCTCCGACGCGGCGACCAACCTCCTCGCGAAGCTCCACCGTGTCCAACGTCACCCCAGTGGACGCCCTCCTCGATCCCCCGCGTCAATTGGAGTCCAGCGCCACCGGAGACGACGCACGCCTCAAGATTTTGCGGCCGCCGCCGAGGAGACGACCTTCAAATACGCCGCAACCCGAGCATCACCGGCTTCCCCGAGCTCCTCTTCGCGCTCAGGGTGAGCAGCTCGTCGCTTTGAATTTGCTCCTGCCTCCTCCCGTGCCCTGGAGCGTGGTTCCGGCGAAGTCTCAGCTCCGGCCGCCGCCTCCGTTGAAATACCCAACGCCACAGAGCGCGTTCTTGAACCCCACCCGCTCCCCGAGATGCGCCAGACCGCGGGCTACGTCCCAGTGCCCGTAGCCCCCTTCCCCATGCCCTATTTCCAATTCCGGCAAAGCTCTGGCCAATAGTAGCTCGCCCGCGCCATTAGCGCCCTAACTTTAAGCCTAAAACCCCACTAATCCCCACCCTGAGCCACTGACCAATGGGCCCAGGACCCTAATCTAATTAGAATTAGACTAAACAGAATTTAAACTAACCCCTCTCACTGACAAGCCAGGCCCACCTGTCACCCCCCCACACGTCAGCCCTGCGTCAACATGACGCCATAAATGATTAAATCCATTAAAAATATTCCAGAAATTCCATAAAATAGCCAAATCTTTAGAAATTCATAATTAATTCATTTTAACTCAAAAAAGGCATATAATATGTCTAAAATTGTTAGAAAAATCCAAGGAATGTGAATATGGACTATTTTTGTATGTTTGACCAATTTAAATTGGGTGAACAGTAGCATTTGTCCATATGGCTTTAATTTGAATTCAAATTTTAAGTGCATTTGCAAATGACTTTGCAATTGGCTTCTTTTAAATGGAATTGCCACCACATTTTGACCATGAACATCACCACTTCAATCTTGATCATGTGTTTGAGCATTGCATTATATTTATTCCTTGATTGTTTGTTTAGTATCGAATAGAGGTGGAGCCAGAACCTGAGATCACCCCCTCCGTTGAAGATACCGTGTACGACCCTCGTCAGCAAGGCAAGCAAACGCCCATTGATCATGTTGATAAAAACCCATTTCCCTCTCAGTCTCGCTTATGCATTATTTAGGATCATCACCATGATACGTTTCTACCGCATAGCTGAACCTATTCCTTTGCATGACCTATCATTTTGTCACAGTAGTAAGCAAATCACAATCCTAGCATATGTAGGAGTTGATTGTTATCATGTGGCTCCTGCAACTGTTACTGCTTGTTGCATGCTTAGAGTTTACAATGAGGATACTTTGATCTATGAGTCGGGATGGTAGTGATCAAGTTGATGATGGTGGAAATGTGTTGGTGAATCTACCCTAATACAAGGTGAACGATGAGAGGTTGTGTAGGAGTACACAGTGGGTAGTCTCGTTGAACACCGCCTTAAGCCCGAGTACTTGTGTGGTGATCCAAGACGAAGAGTACTACCACATGTTGGGCACATGGACCTGCGCTGAACCTACTAACTCACCCTTCTCGGTTCAATGAGTCGCATTAGTTCGTAGTTCTGGTAGGTCTGTGGAACGGTCTACGAAGTGGAGGAACGACTATTCAGACCGGCTTGGGACCCTGCACACATCTTCTGGGACCACATCGGTAAACCGGACGGGTTCACGATGTGGAATCCAACCCAGATAGGCGTCTCCATTGGACTTTGAGTAGGGTGTGAGGTAAAAGTTGTGGAAATTATCCTCGCCGACACCCGCTTGAATGGTGTCGAGGCCAAGGCGGTAACTGATAGTTTCATGGGTGTAGAAGTACACCCCTGCAGGGTTAATAAACTATTCGAATAGCTGCGTCCGCGGTAAGGGACTACTTGGAAAGCTGTGCTCGATTATTATACAACTTGAACTGGATACTTATAAAACTTGCCAAGATAAGTGTGAGTTCTATGGCGTGCTTTCTCGTGGGAAGTCGAGGAAGGCACCATAGTGTTGTAATTGGTTGGAGACATGTAGTGGACTCGTGTATGCTTCTTACCTCAAGTCTGGTACTCGTTGTTCAGTACTAGCCAAGTCAAAGCTAGTACTTCTGCTTTTGATCCCCATCTCCCTTTGCAATGATACCTGTTGTTCATACTAGAATTCTGTGATGCGTGTATGATTATAACATGCATGTCTTAGTATGGGTTTTCGAGACCTTAGTTGTGATTTGGCTGGCGGTCTTTTATACACCAAGTGGCCCTTAGATGTGCGCAGCTTTTGGCATCGCGATGTGATTTCTCGTGACTCTGTCACGTGCACACTTTGTTGTATGATCGAGCCCGCCCTAGACCCCGACTAAGTGATCAGGCTGGAGTAAGTCTATGTAAGTGTTATAATACAATCGAGAGTATGGTTGAGTCGACTTGTCTATGAACATGGGAGTTCACCACCCATATCATTTAGACTTTAGTGCGGACGATGAGGACCCATATCAGTTGATCATCCGGCCTGGATGGGATGCCCCTCACATTTGATGCTTTTCGAGAATGTTCTGTGCTTGGCCTTGTCTGCTTAGACAAGTGGGTATGGTTCTCGGCTCTCCATATGATTGTGTTGTAGTGGGACTTGCATACGCTAAACCCGGGTCCCGACAATGTTCTAGAGTAATTCTTGCATGTTCTCCGTTGCTGTTTATTGCTTTGGCCAGGTAGTAGGTAGTGACTCCAAGAGGGAGCGTTATGCATGATTGTGGGTTCATGCCCCCCGATGACTAGCTTGAGTGACAGAACCATGAGTATAGGGGATGTGTTGTTGCCACAAGGGGGAAAACAACTGTGCTTGTTCTTGCGGGTGCTAGGATTGTTTACTTTACGCAAAGTTCTTTAATGAAGTTGTCCGTTGCTTTGAGTTTACACTTTGGGTGGGATTCGCAACTTAATACCAGGGAGATGTTCTGGATAGATATTTCAGGGATGATGATTAGTAGGTAGATGCAGATGGATTTCAGCCTACTTGTCTTGGCGTACCGCCCATGCTTTTGAGCCTCTTCCATTCTTTAGAGCATAATTAGCATTGGTTTGCGCACATAATTCTGTCAATTGCCGAGCTGTAATTTGTTTACCTCTTATGGATATTTTATCGTCTTTTGGAAGAGAGACATCACTAGTGAACATCATAGGACCCCGGTCCATATTTCCAATATTGTTTACACCGACTATCAACTTTCCACTTCGGGTAAACAACGAGGGGGCGTTAAATCGTTCCATCATTACCTCCTATTACTCCTTGGATTGGGCTATCACCCTATTATATTTATTGTGGATGATGTGATTATTATAATGTTGACCACATTCGACGAAGGATGGAAGGTCTAGGCTATCCTGCCATGATGATTTGTTCCATTCGATTCACCTAGGTCCCGAGTTCCGGTTATTGTGTCTCTTGACGAGCGTGCCTAACTGGGTGTGTGATTTTATGGGGTCCCCTTTTCTTACCTACCTAGCTCCAAACATTTCTAGTTGTGGCAAAGATGATTTACCATTTGAAACATGTGTGTGTGTGTGTCGGGTCGCTCCTAGCAGATATTCTTTAAACAAACCGGGCCAGTGGGGACATAGTTTCTCTATTGGTCCAACCTGGTCGGCTGAGGACGTGGACTCATGTGAGAATTCACTGGTTATCCAAACACGAGTCAGACGGTAGAGCCGATTCGAGAGCGCGGCCGGATTTTGAGTTGGATGTCGACTCACCAGGGGCCACCCGGATTAGTGCGTTGTTAGTTAGATGGACCTGTCATTTCAGATCTCTCAAGACTAAATCATAAAATGGCTACCTGTGATGGGTAGAAACTGAGAGAGATGGGCATGCGTGCGAAGCCTTGTAATGGGAAGTTGGTTTACCCCTGCAGGGCTAAATCTTTTTGAGAAGTCGTGTCCACGGTTATGGACGACTTGAGACCTACTCCTTGTTCATAGACAACAAAAATTGAGTTAATCTTAATAATTTGATCAATGTGTGTGTGCCTTGACTGCTTCTTCTTTGTCGGGATGCGAAGAGGACGACAAGGATAGGATAGGTGTTATGCTTCTGTAAGTAGTTGATAGCAAGACTGGTTGGAGGTGATTCCTCATCGAATGATTGGTTCTCATCTTACTCTAAAATAGACCGTTAGCCACTCATATATTGCTAGAGCGTCTGCAACCTCACCACTACCCCCATCTTACCTGTGAGAAGCTAGTTACAAGACTTTTGATATAGCTCACCTCTTTCTTTTCTCTTTTACACATGTTATGCAACGATATTGGACTTAAGAGGAGCTCGACGACCCTTCCTCTGGACGCCTTCACAAGGACTCGACAACGACTAGTTAGGTGGATCCCGGCAGAGAGCCTGGACCCGTGTGGTTACGGGAATGGTGTGTTTTACCTTTGCCACTAGGCATTTGAATGTAGTCTGTACTCAGAGATGTATCTTCCGCTAATGTAATGTATTTAAGGCAGTTGTATGCCGATTGTATGAGATGTTGTATCCATGTAGCTGTAATGTTGTGATATCATATGTCACCGTGGGACCAATATGTGCTTCGTCCCTGGTGGATGGAAACATCTAGATCTGAATCAGTACCGCATATCGGGCCTTACATGGTCTTTATATAGTCTAGCCTGGATGGAAGGTTTAAGCAAACACCCTCGGGTTTTCTCTCTCCCGTCCGATACTCCACATTTCTGACCGCCGCGAGTCCATACGTCCTCAGGTTCCGATGAAATCTCGAACCACGCGCTCAGCACGGCGAGCCCGTCAATTCTATCTCACTTCGATACCGTTCCGAGAACATTTTATGGAGCCCAATAAATTAATCCATTTAATTATTAAATGGGGTTTTTTGTTCCGATGGCGATGGCTGGTGTTGTGCCGGAAGTTGCGACGGTTCTCGGGTGAAACCCGGTGTCGCAAAGGTTGTGTGCCGTTGGGAAAAAGGTATGGTCCCGCATCCTATACGAGAAAGAGGGGGGGATATTCACCGATTAATAATTCGGCGAAGCAAATACTGCAAACAATTCTAGCAATCAACAAAATAAAGCAACAAATATTTTTTTTTAATTTGGGTGAAAATCCCGGGCTGTTACAATACAACATCACCAACAAGGGATCTCATCCCGAGATCCTGGACGATCCGGGGACAGGAGGAAAAGAAAAGTAAAGGAAAGGCCTTGTTAAAGGCAAGCAGAGAAAACTCATGTGCTATCCTTAAATCAAACAGAATGAAAATAAAATTTGGGAGGTGCATATTTTGTCAACGAATGCTAGTAGATAGCTCAATTACTTCTCAAGATGGACAACTTTCGAGGAACAACTCCCAAGTGGGGACGATCACATCCCCTTAATCTCCTTTATTTATCACTGCCAAAGTTTCTGATTTCTCATAGACCGAGAGTGAAGGAGGGTTTGTTTTTTACATTATCTTTCGAGCTGGGCGCACTCATGCCCGTTCCTCCTCGTGAGCAGAAGATCATGAATTACCTACTACATCCTCATGAGCTAAAAAAGAGGCACAAAACAGAAGATTTTGAACATTTAAGGATGACACATAAATTATATACTTATAAGAGTGGTAGGGGAATACCACGAATAGGAAGGTATGGTGGACTCATATGGAAGGTATTGGTTTCAAGGTATGGATCCACAAGCAGAAATCTTCTAGGCAAGGAGTTTGGCTAGCAAAGGCTTTGAGAGAACATACCATTGATGCTAACTTAGATGCAAAACATATAGAGCATAAACATTAAGGTAAGCATAACACATCAAGTTGTCTTCCTTATCAACATAACACTTCAAGCATAAGAACATAAAGGTTTTCGCTATGTCTCTACTTCATAAAACATGCATGTTGTCAAGACCAAAGCCATACCTGATATAATAATCCCCACAAGAATCATCATATAAGGTCGATTGCGTGAAGAGATTCCCGAGTGCAGCGAAGGAACCAATAGACTTCTCATTAATATTCCAATATAGACGACTCCACACTCACGAATACAAACTCTCCACAGAAGGAGTGATAGACCTCAATGCAAACACCTATTTCATATAATAACTTCCCTAGACATGATATGACTCTACTTGACTCTAAGAGACTAAGATAAAGATAAATATACCGGGCACTCCCCCAAGCTTGGAACAAGCTGAGGGGATGCCATTACCCTAGGAGATTTACTCCTCATTCTTGTTGTGGTTGTTGTTGACGTAGTCGTGGACGAAGCGCTTCCATGGTAGAGGTTCTCCGGTCCCATGAGAGGTTTCAGTCTCCAAGATCCTGCTTCCAGCACCTAAACCCATGCGCATAAACTTTAGTTCATACTCAAAGTTCTGGTTGTGCAGATCATAGATTTGCCCTTGGAGATCATCAATTCTTTCTTCTGCAGCGGTGATTCTTGACCAAATCCCCCTCATCTCCTTCTTGTAGAACGTCTTCAGCTCGTTGATGATGTCGAAGTTAGCTTGAATGCCCCGCTCAACCATCTTCTTGTACTTGAAGACTTCGTGCTCCATCTCTTCTAGCCTGGCCTCGATGCTCCCTTCCTTGACAGCTTCCTTTAGATCCTCTTGGTGAAGGTCACCATCCTCCAACTGGATGGTTCGAGGATGGTTCTTGACCTGAGTGAGGTAAGGGTTGATGACGTTGACGACGAACTTGTCCTTGGGGGAACTTGGGGAATCCATGGCACCTAGGTCTAGCTAAAAGATTTCGTGGCAGAAACAGATCGAGAATAAAACACGCAAAATTGAGAGATAAGGTGCCGGGACTATCCGGGCAAATATATAGCAAAAATTTCTGCAACATAAGGAAGGAAACGAGCCAAAGTGGAGTCGGAGACGGGCTCCGGGGTGCCTAGGCGGCCTCCCGGCGTGGCCAGGAGGTAGGCCGCGCCTGGGGGCGCCTGGGACCCCTGGAGCTCCTCTCCGGCTCCAATCCGGCTCTGAATTTTCTATATTTTGCAAAAACGCGTAATCTGGAACTTTTATGGTGGTTCGTGATGTTTCCTTACCGTAATACATTCCTTTTCTTATTCTTCTTCTGCTGGAATCTGAAACGGGGCTGCAACATATTCTTCATGAGTTTTTGTGTGTATTATACTTACATCAACTTGACGGGGTCTCCCGCCATGTAATGCTTGAGTATTTGCCCATTCACAACTTGAGGTTTGGTTCCATCAAAATTGTTAATCTTGATCGCACCTGACAGGTAGACTTCTTCGACATGAAATGGTCCTTCCCATCTGGAAAGTAATTTACCTGGAGAAAACCTAAAAGGGGATCTAAACAATAAAACTTTATCACCAACATTAAATTCACGTTTTAGAATCCTTCTATCATGCCACTTCTTTACCTTTTCCTTGAACATTTTAGCGCTCTCGTAAGCTTCACTTCTCCACTCATCTTGAGAAGTCAAGTTCATGAGACGCTTTTCACCTGTTAACTTTGGGTCAGCATTAAGCTCTCTAACAGCCCAGAAAGCTTTATGCTCTAATTCTAATGGAAAATGACAAGCCTTGCCATAGACCAGCTTATACGGCGACATGCCCATTGGGTTTTTGTAAGCAGTTCTATACGCCCACAGAGCATCTCCTCACTTCTTTGACTAGTCCTTTCTAGAACTGTTGATTGTCTTTTGCAAGATCAACTTGATCTCTCTATTGGTGAGCTCAACTTTCCAACTAGTTTGATGATGGTACGGCGAGGCAATTCTATGATTGACATCGTACTTTGCTAGAGCTTTTCTAAAAGCTCCATGCGTGAAGTGTGATCCTCCATCAGTCATGAGATACCTAGGTACACCAAACCTAGGTAAAATCACATCTTTGAGCATTTTCAAAGATGTCTTGATCAACACTCTTAGTGGGGATTGCTTCAACCCACTTTGTCACATAATCAACAACTACTAAAATGTGAGTGTACTTGTTTGAAGGAGGAAAAGTACCCATAAAATCAAAACCCCAGCAATCAAATGCTCAATCATTAGTGAGTAATTCATAGGCATCTCATTCCTCCTACTAATATTACCAACTCTCTGACACTTATCAAAAGATAAAACATAATTTCTAGCATCTTTAAAGAGAGTAGGCCAATAAAAACCTGATTGGAGAACCTTATGTGCAGTCCTCTCACCGGTGTGATGTCCTCCATAGGGACTATCGTGACATTGCTTGAGAATGTCCTTTTGCTCATGTTTCGGTATGCATTTCTCACGATCCCGTCAGGACCTGATACGTCCAAAACGTATCTATAATTTCTGCTTGCTTCTTTCATGTTTTGTGTGATATTCCTATGATCTAGATACACTTTCATACACTTTTGATCATAATTGGACTAACCTATTAACTCAGTGCACCCCAGTGCCAGTTCCTATTTTCTGTTTTTTTTCTATTTCAGTTTTTCCCCATATTCAGATAAAAAATCAGCGTGAAGGAAGCTTCACGAAGAGCCTGAGAGGGGCCAGAGGGGAGCCAGGGGGCCCAGGACCCACCCGGCGCGGCCCCACCCCTGGCCGCGCCAGGGGGGCGCCTGGGGCCCCTGGTCCACCTCTGGCTGCCCCCCTTCGCCTATTTATTCTCCGCCACAGGGAAACTCCAGAAGAAGAACCCTATTTCGCAAACTCGCCTCTAATCCGCCGCTGCCGCGCTTCCGAGATCGGGAGCACCAGAAGACCTCTTCCCGGCACCCTGTCGGAGGGAGGATTGACCTCCGAGAGTCTCCTCTCCACCATGGATGCTCCCCGGATGTATCGTGAGTAGTTTTTCTTGGACCATGGGTCCATGAGCAGTAGCTATGTCATGTTCTCCTCCCCTCTTTGATCTTCATTGTTTAGACCTCGTGAGCTGCCCTACATGATCGAGGCACCTTTGTAATATTTCTGCTATTGCTATGCTGAGTTTGATGGGATCTGATAGATTATGAGATTATGTTCAGATTGTGATAGAGTAATATATTTGGTTTTTATCTCTTATATTTTTGTTCCTATGTAATTCTTGCATGTTCTCCGTTGCTGTTTATTGCTTTGGCCAAGTAGTAGGTAGTGACTCCAAGAGGGAACGTTGTGGTCGAATGTGGGTTAATGCCCCCCGATGACACGCTTGAGTGACAGAAACATGAGTCTAGGGGATGTGTTGTTGCCACAAGGGGGAAAACAACGGTGCTTGTAACCGCGGTTACATGGATTGTTTACTTTACGCAAAGTTCTTTTTAATGTAGTTGTCTGTTGCTTTGGGTTTACACTTTGGGTGGGGCTCGCAACTTAATACCAGCGAGATGTTCTAGATAGATATCTCAAGGTGGATGATTAGTAGTAGATGCAGTTGGATTACGGTCTACTTATTTTGGCGTACAACCCGTGCTTTTGAACCTCTTCCTTTCTTTTGTAGCATAGTTAGCATTGCGGTGCATTCATAATCCTGTCAATTGCCCTTCTTTAATTTGTTTACCTCGCATAGCAGTTTTATCGTCCTTTGGGAGAGAGACATCACTAGTGAACATCACATATCCCGGTCCATATCCTTATTACTACTTCCACGCTATATTTACTTTACTGCTTTTACTTGCTATCATTATCCCTTGTGTTTTACCCTTTGTGAACAACAAGACCGGAGAGATTGACAACCTCTCTGAACTTCGTTCGGAACAAAGTTATCTGTGTCTGTGTGCAGGTCCATGTCAGTTGCGCTGCTGACACCTACTTATCATCCCTGGAGTCCTACTGGAGACAAACCTTGGTATATTCACCATGGGAAACTTGCTGCTGCGCTACATCTCCACATTCCACTTGGGGTAACCAACGAAGGGCGAGAAGCCATCAAGCGAATTTCTGGCGCCGTTGCCGGGGACTCCGAGTGATAAGATAGGGGAGTTGCACACTACCTTTTACCTTTGTTTTTTTAGTCTTGTTAGTTTATCTTTCAGTTTTTATCTTTGTGTATTTTATCAAAATTTACAAAAAAATATTTATCTTGCTAGTTTTCATTATGTCTGGCCCTTAAGCCTTTGTTGAGACAGAGGTTCTCACCTTTAAACAAAAAGGTGGTGAAAGTTTAAAAGATGCTTGCTATAGAATTAATGATTCTCAAAAAAGAGCCACCAAGAAGCAATCCACTACTATCCTTCTTAGAAATTTTTATGTCGGGATTACTCCTTGGAATAGGTTCATATTAGATACTGCTATCAATGGGAATTTTCTAGAAGCCCCGACTTGGGAGTCTCTTAATGTTATTGAAAATCTTGTTGGAAATCTCCCTATTGCTAGCATACAAGAAGATATAACTCTATCTCACATTATGAAGAAACTTGAAAAGATAGATTAGAAATACCAAGTATAAATAGGATAAATGAGTTGGTTCGCAAGATTCAAGGGAATTTGAATAGGCTTGATAGCTCCATGCTTAAAATTATTAAAACTTTGGAGGTCATCAAATCCCGTGATACGGATCTTTCTAGGATAGATAAGATTGAGGAAATCATTAATACTCTAGGAACTACTTTTTCCTCAATCAAACCAAAAAAGGTAGAGACTTCGGCAAGAAGGGAACCTAAGTTCAATTATGTCCCTAAGGGTCCCCTACCTAAAAATAAACCACCTATTGCCCAAGAAGATGAAACCGTGAAAACTTTGGAAGAAATACCTCTCTTTGATAATTTTATAAATGAATCTTCCATTGATTTTCCGCCTTTTGGTTTTCTCCCTAGAAGTATTTTCATTAGGCCTTTATTTGAAAGACCTCTTAAGACTAGTTGTACAATTGAAGAGCTTTTTGATGATCTTGATAATGATTCGATTGATACAACTTGATCTTTTGCATCATGCCTAGCTAAAATGCATAAAAGAAAGCGCTTTCGGGAAGCAGCCCGCAACGAATTTAGGTGTTTATTTTTGCTTTTGTTGTATCTTGATGATTGTTACTTCTGTAGCAACATCATTGTATCTTTATTTTTCAGCTTTGTGCCAAGTTATAGCCTCTTACGGAAAGGGAAGTAAAAGTTGTGACATGCTGTCCAAAAAACAGATTCTGTCCTCGTGAACAGAAAAATTCCAGTTCATTTTTTTTGAGCTTAAATTTTTAAACAGTATGCTCTATACAATTACGAAACTTCTGTATATTCTGAGTTTTTCGATTTGAGTTGCAGACGTATCCCTAAATAATTCTTTACTATCAGCTCTTCTGTTTTTCACAGATTCTGCCACGTTTTGTCTCTCCTAACTTTTGCAAACCTTAAGCTTGCTTTTTCTTTGCAAAAACTTTTTGGCACTCTTGAGAAACAGTAGCTCTTCAAGAATATCTTTTTATCCAGTGGGGAAAAATTATTTATTAAGGGTACTAACCTCTCTAATCATCTTATGATGAGTTATGTATGAAGGGAGTTTTCAAGTGTACGATGGAAGATGATGAAAGAAGATCCAGGAGTGTCAAGCGCTCAAGCTTGGGGATGCCCCCATGCATCCCGAATAAATATTCAAGGAGACTCAAGCGTCTAAGCTTGGGTATGCCCCCGTGCATCCCCTTCTCCATCAACAATCATCAGTTCGTTCTTCGTCTCACTATATTGTTATCACTTCATGCGTTATGTGCTATGCTTGGAGCGTCTCGCTCTTAGGTTTTGTTTTTAGTTTTATTTAGCTTTGCTTGCTGTTCATAACAAGTTAGATCCCGTCTTACTTTGTGTGGGAGAGAAACACGCTCCACTTTCCAAATTTAGAACACATCATAGGATTCTTCATGCCTATCTTTTTGGTGTTGTGTGTTCTTTATCTTTTCATAGCTACTGCCATGTTTAGTTTTATTTTTAGTTTGTCTTTAGAAGGAGCCTTGGATTTTGTTTAGTTTGTTGCTGGAACTCTTTTTCGTTTTCATGTTTATCTTGTTAAAGAGAGTTGGTTGTTGCACTAAGTTGTGTCGTCTCTTGAAAGTAGGTAATTGAGGTTGCTATTTAATTTTAGTAGTAGCTTGCATTGGTTTTGAGGTATTGATGTGAGTAATGTTTGAACTCTTGGTGTCAAGAGCTCTAGCCTATTACTGATAGGTGTCGTATTTTGGGAAATCCATCTGTATTTTAAAAACCTACAAAACTAGTTGAGAACTCTAGCTACTAGATGGATCACTACTCTTCTGAGGGGTCGAATATCAGAGAACACTCACGTACCATGAGTCGAGGATGTGCAAGGATAACCAAACCCCCATACACTCCTCCTCGGGGTACCTGTCTCTTTGTGAACCTCCTTATTTGATTGAGAGTTACCGATAATAAGTACATGAGTTCTTCGGATTAATGTAAGTATTGAAAGTTGACACTTCCACCTTCCCATATTTTGCTAGCCTCTCCCGTGTCGTGCATTGCCTTCTTCTCACTCCGAGAGTTGGTGTCCACCTTCGCCGGTACATCCAAACCCTTGGCATGATACGCTCTGTCATCATAAGCCTCCTTATATATTTCCTCAAAACAGCCGCCATACCTACCTATCAAGGCATTTCCATAGCCTTTCCGAGTTATATTGCCATGCAACATCCACCTCTTCATGACTTGATCTTCATGTCATACATGTTCCTGCTACACTGGCAGCGACATACCTTGCATACATCATGTTAGTTACATCTTATTTATGATTTTGAGTACCTTGTAAAAGTGTGAAATATCTCATTTACCTTCTTGTAAAATAGAGTGCTGCCCTTAAGTGAGGAAAAGATCCCAAAGTGGACACATTAAAAGATCCCAAAGAGGACAAATGAGAGTTAAATATAAAGAGCCATTGAGGCCACAAAAAAGTAAAAAAAAATAGAAAAAAGAGAAAAAGAAATAAAAAGAGAGAAACGGGCAACACTACTATCCTTTTGAGAGATCCACACTAGTACCCCCTTTATATCCTTGTACTCCATAGAGATGATCTTTATGCATATAGTTTGGAGAGCTTCTTAGCTCGTATGTGCATTCGTTGCATGGCAATCCCTACTCCTCACATCATATCTATCATTTGGTATCTCTTTTCTATGATTGTCCTCATTGATGTGAGTCTTTCTCATCCTTTTTGTCTTCCTCCTCCACCTTATTTCTCTCTTTGCCATCCTAAGTGTCAACTCTCATTCTTACGCTCATCCATTGCATGAGTGCTCAAAATATCGAAAAGGAGTGGATCAAATTGACTTGTACCTGACTAGTGGTCTGGGACGAGTCAAGATAAGATTCCAAAGAAGACCAAGTGTGAAACTTTAGTAGATTGAGTTCTCAACACAAAAATACATTTTTCTCGTATTCCCTATCCCCCTTCTCGCACGCAAACACCATTTGGAGACATTCGAGTCACGGATAGCGAGAGCTCTTGCACCTAATGTTCTTTTGTTACTTGTTTCAATGCTAATATAGACTCTTGTTTGTTATTACTTGAATTGAATCTCTAACTTTGATTGCTTTACTTTTCAAAGTTCTTTTATGGTTGCTAGCATGTCACCACAGAAATTATGATGTTATCATTTACCTACTCGAGGACGAGCAGGAATTAAGCTTGGGGATGTTGATACGTCCAAAACGTATCTATAATTTCTGCTTGCTCCATGCATATTTTGTGTGATATTGCTATGATCTAGATACACTTTCATACACTTTTGATCATAATTGGACTAACCTATTAACTCAGTGCACCCCAGTGCCAGTTCCTGTTTTCTGTTGTTTTTCTATTTCAGTTTTCCCCCATATAAAAAGTGCCAGAAAAATTCGGGTAAATTCAGATAAAAAATCAGCGTGAAGGAAGCTTAGCGAAGAGCCCGAGAGGGGCCAGAGGGGAGCCACGGGGGCCCAGGCAGCCACCCGGCGCGGCCCCACCCCTGACCGCGCCAGGGGGGCGCCTGGGGACCCTGGTCCACCTCTGGCTGCCCCTTCGCCTATTTATTCTCCGTCACGGGGAAACTCCAGAAGAAGAACCCTATTTCGCAAACTCGCCTCTGTTCCGCCGCCGCCGCGCTTCCGAGATCGGGAGCACTAGAAGACCTCTTCCCGGCACCCTGCCAGAGGGAGGATTGACCTCTGGGAGTCTCCTCTCCACCATGGATGCTCCCCGGATGTCTCGTGAGTAGTTTTTCTTGGACCATGGGTCCGTGATCAGTAGCTATGTGATGTTCTCCTCCCCTCTTTGATCTTCATTGTTTAGACCTCGTGAGCTTCCCTACATTATCGAGGCACCTTTGTAATATTTCTGCTGTTGCTATGCTGAGTTTGATGGGATCTGATGGATTATGAGATTATGTTCAGATTGTGATAGAGTAATATATTTTGTTTTTATCTCTTATATTTTTGTTCCTAAGTAATTCTTGCATGTTCTCCGTTGCTGTTTATTGCTTTGGCCAAGTAGTAGGTAGTGACTCCAAGAGGGAACGTTGTGCTCGATTGTGGGTTCATGCCCCCCGATGACACGCTTGAGTGACAGAAACATGAGTCTAGGGGATGTGTTGTTGCCACAAGGGGGAAAACAACGGTGCTTGTAACCGCGGTTACAAGGATTGTTTACTTTACGCAAAGTTCTTTTTAATGCGGTTGTATGTTGCTTTGGGTTTACACTTTGGGTGGGGCTCGCAATTTAATACCAGCGAGATGTTCTGGATAGATATCTCAAGGTGGATGATTAGTAGTAGATGCAGTTGGATTACGATCTACTTATTTTGGCGTATTGCCCGTCCTTTTGAACCTCGTCCTTTCTTTTGTAGCATAGTTAGAATTGCGGTGCGTTCATAATCCTGTCAATTGCCCTTCCGTAATTTGTTTACCTCGCATAGCAGTTTTCTCGTCTTTTGGGAGAGAGACATCACTAGTGAACATCACGTATCCCGGTCCATATCCTTATTACTGTTTCCATGCTATATTTAATTTACTGCTTTTACTTTCTATCATTATCCCTTGTGTTTTACCCTTTGTGAACAACAAGACCGGAGAGATTGACACCTATGTGAACTTCATTGGGAACAAAGTTATCTGTGTCTGTGTGCAGGTCCACGTCAGTTGCGCTGCTGACACCTACTTATCATTTCTGGAGTCCTACTGGAGACAAACCTTGGTATCTTCACCGAGGGAAACTTGCTGCTTCGCTACATGTCCACCTTCCACTTGGGGTAACCAACGAAGGGCGAGAAGCCATTAGGACCTTCTTTGAAAAGATGAGGGTCATCCCAAAAGTAGTGCCTCAAATCATGGAAGAACTTCTTCCTTTGCTGAAACGTTAAACCGGGAGGCAAATACCTTGCAACGATAAAATGAGCATAATCTGCAAACCAAGGATCGGAGTGAGATTGTACTTTTACAACGGCTAGTTGTTCGTCTTGGAAACTGTCGTTGACTCATGCGGTATATCTTCCATCCTTAAAAGATTGTCCGCGTACGGATTGTCTGCTCCTTTTCTATCAACAATCTGTAAATATAATTCTTGAGGAAGGAGTACCCACCTGATGAGTCTTTGTTTGGCATCCTTCTTCGCCATAAGGTACTTAAGAGCAGCATGGTCAATTTGAATAATAACTTTTGAATCAACAATATAAGGTCTAAACTTATCACAAGCAAACACTACTGCTAAGAATTCCTTCTCAGTAGTAGCATAATTCTTTTGAACACTATCAAGGGTCTTGCTAGCATAATCTATAACATTCAATTTCTTATCAACCCTTTGTCCTAACACAGCTCCAACAACAAAATCACTAACATCACAAATAATTTCAAAGGGAAATTTCCAGTCCGGTGGTTGTACTATAGGAGCGGTTATCAAAGCTTTCTTAAGAACTTCGAAAGCCTCCTTAAAATCTTCATTAAATACAAAAGGAACATCCTTCTGGAGAAGATTGGTGAGGGTCCTCGAAGTTTTAGAAAAGTATTTGATAAATCTTCTATAGAAACCAGCATGACCGAGAAAACTACGAATACCTTTAATGTCCCTTGGATAGGGCATCCTTTCTATAACTTCAATCTTCGCCTTGTCCACTTCAATTCCCCTCTCGTAAATCTTGTGACCAAGAACGATCCCTTCGTTAACCATGAAGTGACATTTTCCCAATTTAGAACTAAGTTTGTATCCTTGCATCTCTTCAAAACTTTATTAAAATTGTGGAGACAGTGGTCAAAGGAAGTTCCATAGACGGAGAAATCGTCCATGAAGACGTCCACAATCTCCTCACAGAAACCATGAAAAATTGCAGACATACATCTCTGAAAAGTAGCAGGTGCATTGCATAAACCAAAAGGCATGCATCTGTAAGAATAGGTACCATAGGGACACATGAAGGTGGTCTTCTCTTGATCGGTGGTGTTAACATGAATTTGAGAGAAGCCAGAGTAGCCATCAAGATAGAAAAAGTGGGTCTTTTTAGACTACCTCTCTAGCATCTGATCAATAAAGGGCAGCGGGTAGTGGTCCTTCCTAGTCGCTTTGTTCAACTTCCTGTAATCAATACAGATTCTATATCCAATAACAACTCTTTGAGGTATTAGTTCATTTTTATCATTAGGAACAACAGTCATACCTCCTTTCTTAGGAACACAATGAACTGGACATACCCACCTACTATCAGCTATAGGATAGATGATACCTGCGGCTAGAAGCTTGAGAATCTCTGTCCTAACCATATCCTTCATCTTTGGGTTCAGCCGTCGTTGATGATCAACAACTGGCTTAGCACCGGGCTTGAGATTGATAGTGTGTTGGTAAATCGATGGACTAATACCCTTAAGGTCATCAAGGGTATAGCCCAAGGCACCATGGTGTCTGCTAAGTGTCTCCAATAATCGCTCTTCTTCAAATCCTGAAAGGTTAGCATTGATAATGACATGATATATTTTCTTTTCATCTAAATAAGCATACTTGAGCGTATCGGGAAGTGGTTTGAGGTCAAACACCGGGCCTTCTTTTGGTTGTGCTAGGATTCCTAAAGGCTCAACTGGAAGGTTGTGCTTCAGCATATCAGTTTGTCTTTTTAATATTTCGTCCAACTTATTTCTTTCCTGTATATGCATATGTTGGATATGTGCCCTAGAGACAAATTAATAAAGATATTTGTCACATATCCGTTTTGTTCATAATACGTTTTATACTGTGCTATAACTGTATTACTTGGAAATACTAATACAGGTGTAGTATAAAACATGGTCCGTAGTTTAACTCGGTTAACTATCTCATTGGGAAATTGATTGATCAAGCTTTCCTGATCATGGCGACACTTAACTCCATTGACAATGAGGTCATATCATTAGGGGAATGATGTGATGGACGTACACCCACCTAAAGTATTGCAATGTGATCGAGTCACATAGTTCAGCGTTGCTATGACTTTGTAACGTATGGCTTAGTCCTTAGACCGTAATGATCATATGTAAGCACCATCTATGAGGAGACTTTAATTTGTATCCCACCGCCTGACTGAAATATGCTGGCTATAACCGTGCACTTTAGGTATTCCTAAATAGATGGTTGATGAGTATGTTAATAGATCAGAGCGGGATTTGGCAGTCCTTGTGACAGGACAGGTACTCTGGGCCAGCTCGGTGATATTGCATCAATAGCTTGCAAGCAAGTGACTAGGTCACAAGAGATGCAATGATCATGGACGAGTAAACTTGTTTGTTGTGAACGAGATGTGAACACGGTATGTAGGATACCGACGATCAAACCTTGGACAAACAAAGTACCGCAGCACAAAGGGATTACGTCGTATCGTTAATGGTTTCCAAAAGTGATCGAAGTTCATTCGATGGAAGCGCAGGGGCTATCAAGGATTGTAACCAGGTCCAATTGATTAGTCACTGATCAATGAGAATGTCTCGATCATGTCTGTTGTTTCCCGGACCGTAGGGTGTCACACTTAAGGGGCAATCCACTACTAGGGAATAGCCTTTTAGTGGCGTCCTTTTTTTGCGTTTAGTGGCGCATTTCAAATGCGCCACTAACGACAAGCCACTAATAAGGCCTTAATAGTGGCGCATTTCAAATGCGCCACCCCTAAGAATCTTATGCGTGGCGCATTTCGAAATGCGCCACCTATAAGCCCAAATGCGCCACCCATAAGAGTCTTAGGGGTGGCGCATTCTGAGAATGCGCCACTATTAAATTTTGAATTTTGAATCTGGATCTGGATCTGGAAAACAATTTTTTTATTTTTTTATTTTTTTATTTTTTATTTTTTCTTAATCTCAGATTAGTATGCTTAATGCCCGATGACTATGCTTAATCTCAGGTCAAACTTCCCCGAGGGTCACCCATCCTAGCACTACTCCAGCCCCAGCACGCATAACTTCTCGGTTCTATTCAACTCTCACTCCAGCTCACCTAGCAGACACTTGTTGATATATCTAGGACCTTGTTAATGTTCATGGGTGTGCTAAAATTTTCAAATTTTTTTAACTTCCTGATTTGTCCTCTAGCCTATTTTGAATTAAAAAAATTTAAAAAAATTTTAAAAAAAATTGTTTGTAGTGGCGCATTTCATACAAAATGAGCCACTACTAAGTTCAAAATTTTTTTCAATTTCTTCTCTTTTTGTGGGCCTCCAGATCTTCAAACGCCCGTAACTTTTTTCTGTTAGGTTTTTGAGGATTCTAAAAATTTTCGAGTAGATGATTTTTCGAGTAGATGATATTTCATATAAAAAACTTTTTCATCGGATGTCGTATGCAAAAGTTAAGCCCATTTTACGTAATTCACGGGAGATTTTGCAAAAAAAGTCAAAATTCATATTTGTAAATTTTCCTTACAACTAGACCACATATCATTTGGAAAACTGATTTTCTTTTATTTTTTTGACATTTCTATCATTTTCTTTTATTTTTTTCAAATTGAAAAGGCGGTCCACGGGGGGGGGGGGGGTGCATATGGGAATTTTCCCGCCCAGTTTTTTCTTATTAGTGGCGCATATGGGAAATGCGCCACCCCTAAGAGCTTATGGGTGGCGCATTCCGGATGCGCCACTAATAATTCCTTAGGGGTGGCGCATTTCCAGAATGCGCCACCCCTAAGCTCTTAGGGGTGGCGCATTTCCAAAATGCGCCACCTATAAGGTTCTTAGGGGTGGCGCATTTCGTCAAATGCGCCACGTATAAGGGGATCCAGGGCTGGCCCACTCTTAGGGGTGGCGCATTTTGGAAAATGCGCCACCTATAAGGGATTATAGGTGGCGCATTTTTTACCAGTGCGCCACCCCTTACAACATAGTGGCGCATTACATATAAAATGCGCCTCTAATAAGCTTTCCATGTATAGCTATTTCCCTTGTAGTGATCGATGCTAGGACAGATTCGGGATCATCGGTGAAATAGGAGAAAGCACCGGAATAGTTCCGGGAGAGAACGGAAGTTGTTCCGGATATTTTGAAAGGTTCAAAATAATGTTTAATTATATTTAATAATGTTTTAGTATTTAATTATCTGAATTAAATATTAAAATATATTTAAATTAATTATTTAAATGGGAAAAAGGCAAATGGGCCCCTTAGGGCCCATTAGGGGAAGGAGGGAGCCTCCCCCCTTGGCCCATGGCCCAAGGGAGGGGCCCACCCTCCATATGGCGCACCCCCTCCCCTACCCTTTGGTTTAGTACCACATGGGAAGTTGGAGGAGGGTGGCACCCGCCCTTGGCCTATATAAGGAGGGGTAGACCCCCCTTTTCCCATCATCTCATTGAGTTCTCTCTCTCTCTTTCTCCTACCTCGAGCGGACCCCCTTTGTTTGGGGTTTGCACTTGGTTGGGAGTTCTCCGCCATAAGCAGGCCGTCGCTCTGCCGGAGTCGGGATCCGAATCCGTCTTCTTTCCGCTGCTCGCCTAGTTTGGAGCCCGGAGGGAACATTGGTTGCACTGTACGTGTGTAATCTCCTCGAGGCACTACACGTATGGTGCTACTTCATCGCCGGAGGTTCACCGGGAGTCTCCATCGCCGGTGGTCTTCTACACGACAGGGAGGTCATAGTTCAGAGTCTACGCCAACCACGTTCGCAAGAACGTTTCCCTCTTTCGGTCTTCAAAGGTATGAACACCGATTCCCTCCGTTACTTTACATCGCCATAGCATAGATCTTGGGTTCGTGTACCGTAGGTATGAAAATTTTGTGTTTTCTTCCCCGTATCCCAACAGTGGTATCATGAGCTAGCTATGCCTAGATGTATTGTACGGGTAGAAAACATCTAGGATGTGGCCATCGAATCTTCATTCGTTACCCTCCCACGTGTACTCATTTAGCATTGCGGCAATGTTTGATGAAGCGGCCCCCGACCGACCTTACGCGTTTACGCGAGACTGGTTCCACGCTTGACATATGGCTTGTACCATATAAAGTGGCTGGAGGGGTGTCTGTCTCTCTGCATTATCGATGCGAAGATGTTTGCAACGGAGGGCCCCAACAGGGGTGTAATAGAGACGATTGGGGATCGGTGTTGTGGCATGTTTTCGCAGGATAGAAATCGGTTCTCTCTCTCGAAACCCCTAGCAGCCACGTAAAACTTGCACAAGCTAAAGTAGAAAGGTGTTTTTAACTTTCTTTTGCATGAAGGGGGATCATAGGTTGTATGATTTACAATTTTACTTCCTGTTTTATGCTAGTATGCTAGATATATCGACGGTAGAACGAAACAGGACCATCTCTCGCTAAAACCAACATAGTGTCCTTACCCTAGTGAGCACCACCTGGAAAGTTCTACATTATGGAGGCATCACGTGTCATACGGATGTCAAACATTTTTTCGTTCACAAGAGGTGGGTGTAGCAAGCCTAGCATGCCCAGAAGCATGGCCTTGTATGACACAGCAACAAATCACATAGGGTGTGGTGGCGAGCTGGCATGTGCAGACATGGCCTTGGGGCACAAGAGACCGAAAGGTCGAGCATGAGTCACATGGATGATGTGATTGGCATGATGGCATACCTTGAACAACATACTGATGGTCGTGTCACACGGGGGAGGTATGGTGTTCTAGGATCGTGTAATCACTTAGCAAAATTGAGAGATGTTTTCCTAAGTGGGAGTTTTAGAATTAATTGTAATTGAACTCCACATTATGAACAAAAGTCTAAATATGTATCTTTGTGAATCAACCTTGTAGATGACAGCACCACGCCCCTCGTTCAACTTAGGATCATTCCTAGAGAAAGATAAACTGAAAACTAATGGGTCAAACTTCACCTCCTGGTTCCGCACCTTGAGGATTCTCCTCGTTCCCCTCAAAATGTCCTACGTACTTGAGACTGCATTAGGAGATGCACCAGCAACTACCGCTAATCCGGCTGAGAAGAAAGTCTATCTCATTAAGTCGGATGATTCCTCCCTTGTCAAGAAGGGTATGCTCCATGCCATGGAGGCTGAACTACAGAAACGGTTCGAGAGCTTCAGTGCTTATGAGATAATCACTGACCTCAAGACCATCTTTGCACCTCAAGCCAAGGTTGAGAGAATTGAAGTTTGTGAAGCTTTCTTCTCTGCAAAGATGGAAGAGCACACCAGCATGACTGAGCACGTAGTCAAAATGTCTGACTACGTTCAACGCCTAAATGATCTAGAATTTAAGATAACAGATGAAGTGGCGATTGATAGGGTGTTGCAGTCGCTACCCCCTAGCTATAAGAGTTTTGTGTTGAAGTACAACATGCAAGGAATGGTTCAGACCCTTTCTGAATTGTTCACAATACTCAAAATTGCTGAGATGGAAATCAAGAAGGAGCACAGCTGCACCAAGTACCTAGAAGATAAGAAGGCCGGCAAGGTTGCCGGAAGAGACATGGATATATGTGATATACATGTTATTGATGTTTTACTGACAAGTGCTCGGAGCAACGTCTGGATATTTGATAGTGGATCAGTTGCTCACATCTGTAACTCCCAGGAGGGGATGCAGAATAAATGACTCTTGCGGAAGGATGAAGTGACGATGCGCGTTGGGAACGGTGCCAAGGTTGAAGTAATGACAATTAGGCCCGCTTCGTCTTAGTCTCCCTTCGGGATTGATTCTTGTCTTGAATAATTGCTATTATGTACCCGCGTTGAGTATGAACATTGTGAGTGGATCTTGCTTGATGCGAGACCAGTATTCTTTTAAATCCGAAACAACTGGCTGTTCGATTTATAAAAATAATGTCTTCTATGTTCATGCACCAGTGCGTAATGGTTCATTCTTAATGGAGCTCGAATATCATGAATCCCACATCAATAACGTAGAGGCCAAAAGATTAAAAATGTTCGGGTTCGCAGCAGAAAACACAAATTTTTCTAACTAGCGTTCCCTTAACCCAAGATCTAGCTAGCCGTATTACCGTAACGGACAGTAGTGCGGAAATAACATACCTCGGGGTGTAGTCCGTTGCGCGGGAAACGTTCCCGCAAACGTGGTTGATGTAGCCGATCAAGTTTCACAGCCCCCTGGCTGTGTTGAGCACCCGGATGGGTGTAGTGCCACACGTGTAGCACCTCGTAGTACTCGCACACGTACGAGACTCGATGACGACCTCCGTTCTCCGATCCAGCGGAGGGGGCGGAAGCAGACCTCCGGACGGAGCTTCGGCAGCACGACGGCCTCCGATTCTAGCAGAGAAGCCTCAATTCCACTATAGACTCACACTAGGGAGTCCACCGTGGAAGAGACAAGAGAGGGGAGGAGACCGGAGAAAACCGATCTCAATTCGGAGTTATATTTATTTTCTCACGAATTTTTCTCTATTAATTATGTGCACCCTGCCCATCTATATATAGGCTGGGGGGAGGGAGTCAACCCACCTCCCTTAGCAATGTGGGACTAAAGTCCCCTTGCTAAGGGGGTGGCCGGCCAAAGGGGGGAGAGGGGGCGCACCCCTCATGGGCCCTAGGGCCCATGGCGCCTCCCCCCGCCCCCCTTTTTTTTCTTTTTCTTTTCCCTTTAATTCCCTAATGGGCCTTTTTCTCCAACAAGGCCCATAGAACATATTAATTAGAAATAAAATGATTTTAATTATTAATTCAATTAATTAATAACTAAAACATATTATTCCATCTCCCGGTGCTCCGGAAACCCTTCCGGCTCACTCCGAAGTTGTTTCGGTTCAATACGGTACTCCTCCGATATTGTCTCCTTTATTCTCTGGTTGCTCCGATGGTTCCGAAAAGGTCTCCGATTTCATCGAGCCCTTAAGTGTGTTACCCTACGGTCCGAGAACACTCCAGTCATGACCGAGAAGAGGCAATAGTCAATGATCATCAGCGGGACCTGGATGCCCATAATGACCCCTGTGCATTCCGGATATCAACACCGATTGGACCTTACGCCGTATAGCATTCCCTTTGTCAGCGATACTGGATTGTTCCGAGATTCGATCAATGACATCCTATGTCTGGTTCAACCTCGTTCCGAACTAATCCTCATTCACTCGTTCCCGTGATATTCATCCCCGTGACCTAGTCACACGCTGCGCAGCTTTATGGATGGAATCTCACTGAGTGGGCCCCGATTATCTATCCTTTATATGGATTGACAAATCCCGCTCTTGTAAACAATATTCCTCAACATATCTCCACGGAATACCCAAGATACAACCGTTATGACCCGTATATTTCAGTCAGGTGGTGGGATGTAAGTCAAAGCATCCGGGAAGATAGCAATTATGCACGTACTCACGGTCAAAGGAACGGTCTACCACGTTCTGTAATTACAACACTGAACCTTCATAATATTTGATCATGCTGCAATGCTTACTTTGGGTAATGTTCATCACGTCACTTAACCCGTGAGGTGACCTCATAGTCAAGAGACTTAATTGTCCATGATCGCAAAACCACGATCATCATGTTGACCATGAACTAGTTATCAATGTAGAGGCTAACTAGGAACTCTGGGGTTTTCTATACCACACCTTCATCATTGTTTCACTGATGCAGTTCTAGCACGGTATGAAACTGGTTATGAACTTGCTTAGATATATTGGAATAATCATATATTATTTGCCTCTAGAGCATATATCCAACAGTCTCCCACTTGCACTAGATTGCTAATAATCTAGGCGCATTTTTCCGATCATAGTCATCTTATCACATAAGTGTTCATTGATCATGCATGCTCATGGAAGAGGGTTCGTCAACGAACTGCACCAATTCAGATTCGTATGTTTCCTATGCAACTGGTATAGGTCAAAAACTCTTTTGACATACCACTCATTATCATATAATGGTTGGATATAAGTTTCGCGGGAGAGTGAGACTATTATTTCACAGTATCCTCCAATGATCTCTTGGTTCAGTCTTTAAGAAGACTCATCCATAGTCATATATACTGGGAAATACACTCAGCCTGAAGTCCAATACTTCTAACGCTAAACTTTTATCCATACGTCTACTTTCTTAAGTAGTATTATGTTTGTAGTACCGTGAATTTTGCTCACATTTCTTTCATGTCTTTGGTGATGTCTCTAATTCCATATAGACCCATAATACGGCTTGCAATTGTAATCTTGCATTACATTCAAGTCTATTATCCTTTCTATATTTTAGAGAATAGTCCTCAGTATTCCTCTCTATACTGAAATCATGGACTTTATTCAGATTCTGTGTTTTACTCCAAAAGCACATCGGAATCTGTTCTTCTTCCAAGAACTTTTGAGTCATTCTGTTTTTGGATTCACGGCGCATGTTATATGGTAGAATCATATGTCAAGAACATATGAGATCACATGTCCAGTACATGGTGCATCTCTATTCTTCCATCAAGACATTGCTTGTGATATTTGGATTTCATCCATTACATAATTTCTAGCCACAAGAACCTGTTTCTTGTCTAGAAGATTATTCCAACCTTCACTTTGTTTCATTATCCGTATCTTAATCTACTCATATAGATTTCAATGTGTAATGTGTTGGTATTTCACATAAAAGAAGATTCTTGCAATCTTGTATTTTATTTGCCTTATGCTCTATATATATCATAATGCACATATGTATATCAGACGATTCTCTATATACACAATCAATGCATATCCATATATATACATATGAGATCATTCTTCACACATATCAATGCATATATGTTTGAGACAATGATCATGCTCCCACTCAAATATATCCATCTTATACTCATATATTTGTGGTTCAGCTTTCATCAAGTCATTCTATTGTTCACTATGTCTTACATAATGATAATGCTTCCAAAGCTCCCACTCAGAAAATTCCCTCTGCATTCCAAGTTTCTGGGAAGTCTTCAAAGCTCCCACTCAGTTTCATGAAACTGCAGGCCCACTTAATATTTTGGTCATCACAAAATCACTTGATCAAATCAAGGTTGAGGGTTCCTGTCTTGAGGTATTATAGTCCATCCTTTTAACGAAGCAACCTTCGTCATGCCCATTGCAATTCTCTTTCAAATCCCAAATTTGACTGAGATGCAATTTCAGGCTATGGTCCATTGTAGTGTAAATGAAATATTTTATTTATTAAAGCATTCCTACGTTTCCGTAGTCAATCAGCATTGAACTTTGGTCATAACCAAATAATGCCTTATGCCCATTACATTATTCTCAATAACTCTCCAGTTTTTGTCGAGAATATGAAATAACCGATTTATTTCACAGGACGTGAGCCATCCTTAATGTAACTCAATATTATTTCATTTCTCCTCGTGTTCTAGGCTACCATCATTCCTTTGTGTCTTTAAGCAATATTATTCCCTATTGTTTTATTAAGAAGACTCATGATTATTGTTCTGTACAGAACGTATTCATGATAACCTTCTAAATTCAACAATGGCTTCAACTCATATACCAAGATCAATCATCTTTGGCATATCCTTCCTTATATAGCGTCATTACAGCGGAACATGCTTCCGTTGCAATACTCTGATATTCTGAAGGCAAGGTCCAATACCCCGGTCAAAGTTTCCATTATCTCCCATTGGATCTGTGTCGAGAGACTTTTCTCGTATTACCAATCAAGACACACAAATTTTGCTAATCTGGGAGAATATGTAATTTCAATTGCTTGTAGTTTTATTACAAAGAAAATCTTTCTTTTAAGAAACCTTATAACACCATCAGTTATGGAGCTATCATGTCTCGTTAGATTCAGGATGGTTTCCTATTCATGAAGTGGGTGTTTTAACTTAATGAATTAAACAACTTATTCTACAATAACTATAGTGCTAGGGGAAAGAACGTTTAGACCATACTACGGTTTAGTATGACTACGAATGGTTTAAGTAGTCTAGCACTTTCAACTTCCATCGTAGTTTGTGGTACAACTTCCACAAGTCTCCCATTATGTCAATATCAATACTTATCACTTTGGATCGAAGCGTAGTGATATGTATCCTTGTATTCTCACTTCTCACTGTGATTCCTGAATCTCAGTTTTATGATCTCAATTGAATACAACTTTCAATTAATCATATGAAGTTTTTAATGATAACTCATGTGCCCATTTAGTACATCATTTATGTATAATGATTGGCACAAGTTCTACTTGCTAGAACCTTGTCACGATTATATTTATTGGAGAGGTTCATAGATCGTGTATCTAATCCATCTCATGCAATCAAGTTAGGATTTTCATTCGATAATGAACTCACAAGTTAATAGATCATACATTTAATGATTCATCAGTTATGAAGTCACCTCATGCAATCAAATCTTTGACTTGTTATAATATAGGACAAATTTATCATTAAACATTGAATATTTCTTGACAATAATAGTAGTATTATAAATGATTTCTATCATATCATAAATCAAGACGTAATCAAAGTATAAGCACACTTTTATTCATAAAGATGGAACAACTGACTTGTCTCATTACATGAATAACTTTGTCTCGCGAGATGCAAGACACACAACTAAGTGTTCATACTATAATGATTACATAAGATTTATCTAATACTCTAAGTATCTCCTATGATAGATGTCTCGGTGGAATCCATGCTGGCCATCAACTGACTTGATATCCATCAATCCTCGATTTCACCTCTTCCCGTCCATGCAACAGCAGGTCCTGTTTTCATAAAACAGAATAAGTATCAGATACTCATTTACTGCAACTGTTGTATAAGGGAATAAACATTTATAAAGTATATCAAGTATATACCTTCTGCATCCATGACTTCTGCATCCTCGATAGGAGCAATGTCCGCGGTCAAGAGATCAGTCATGAAGTTCTGGAGACTCATATTAGCTCCTCTTCCGACATAGCTATGAACATAATCACCATAACTCGGAGGTAGTGAGTGTAATAACGTATTTATCACAAACTCTTCCGTGGTGCTTTCGTTCATTGTCCAATATTCATAGTCCTCCACTAGGGTCAGGTACATCTCATGCATCTTCTCTAAGTGATCATCAAGGATTGTGTGTTCTTCCATCTTTGTAGATAGAAACTTGCTTTCTAACTCAAATCTGGCAATTCTGAACTCACGTACGAACATTGTCTTTAGCGTGTCCATCATGTCATATGGGCCAGTGTCCTGTAACTGTATGCCCAACTCCTCTGACATGCTGAAGATCATGAAATTCCTGACTACGGAGCATTTCTGTCGGCGAGCATAATGATCAAGTATCTCTTGATCGCCAACATGATCGTCCGGATGTTCTTCCACATGCATTTCTATTGTAAACAAGATGTCTGCTCTCTCGAGCGACGTCCTAAGGCGTGAATACCAATCAGCAAAGTTTGACCCATTTTCTCTAAGTCTTTCACCTTCCATGAAGAAAGATAGTTCACGTTCCTCTAGTGCATTCATTTTCTACAAACATAATTTGCAAGGAACACAATTAAGACTAGTTCACAACAATGAGTTCATATAATCATATGAGCTCGCACTAAAACATTTCATCCCTAAGAAGTTTTAGTGATTACATGATCCAGATTCACTGCCCGACCTCGAATATCACACGGCCGATGGGTCAGTTTCAAAGGTAGACAACAACTTGTGCGATCACATTATCTTATATGTACTGTGACTCATGCTCGATCTTTCGATCTCTAGTATTACGAGTCAACCACAACGTCAACCATACGATTGTCTCTATTACACCCCGCATGGGGCCCTCCGCTGCAAATGCCACATCCGCTAAAGTAGAGAGACAGACACCCCCCTAGCCACTTTATACGGTACAAGCCGCATGTCAAGCGTGGAACCAGTCTCGCGTAAGAGTACGCGTAAAGTTGGTCGGGGGCCGCTTCATCAAACAATGCCGCAGATGTGAACAAGTACACGTGGGAGGGTAACAATCATACAATCAACGCCCACATCCCCGATGTGTTCTATCCGTACATTAATACTAAGCATAGACCTAGCTCATGATACCACTGTTAGGGTTCGCAGCAGAAAACACAAATTTTTCTAACTAGCGTTCCCTTAACCCAAGATCTAGCTAGTCGTATTACCGTAACGGACAGTAGTCCGGAAATAACATACCTCGGGGTGTAGTCCGTTGCGCGGGAAACGTTCCCGCAAACGTGGTTGATGTAGCCGATCAAGTTTCACAGCCCCCTAGCTGTGTTGAGCACCCGGATGGGTGTAGTGCCACACGTGTAGCACCTCGTAGTACTCGCACACGTACGAGACTCGATGACGACCTCCGTTCTCCGATCCAGCGGAGGGGGCGGAAGCAGACCTCCGGACGGAGCTTCGGCAGCACGACGGCCTCCGATTCTAGCAGAGAAGCCTCAATTCCACTATAGACTCACACTAGGGAGTCCACCGTGGAAGAGTCAAGAGAGGGGAGGAGACCGGAGAAAACCGATCTCAATTCGGAGTTATATTTATTTTCTCACGATTTTTTCTCTATTAATTATGTGCACCGTGCCCATCTATATATAGGCTGGGGGGAGGGAGTCAACCCACCTCCCTTAGCAATGTGGGACTAAAGTACCCTTGCTAAGGGGGTGGACGGCCAAAGGGGGGAGAGGGGGCGCACCCTTCATGGGCCCTAGGGCCCATGGCGCCTCCCCCCCCTTTTTTATTTTTCTTTTTCTCTTTAATTCCCTAATGGGCCTTTTTCTCCACTAAGGCCCATAGCACATATTAATTAGAAATAAAATGATTTTAATTATTAATTCAATTAGTTAATAACTAAACCATATTATTCCATCTCTCGGTGCTCCGGAAACCCTTCCGGCTCACTCCGAACTTGTTTCGGTTCAATACGGTACTCCTCCGATATTGTCTCCTTTATTCTCTGGTTGCTCCGATGGTTCCGAAAAGGTCTCCGATTTCATCGAGTCCTTAAGTGTGTTACCCTACGGTCCGAGAACACTCCAGTCATGACCGAGCAGAGGCAACAGTTAATGATCATCAGCGGGACCTGGATGCCCATAATGACCCCTGTGCATTCCGGATATCAACACCGATTGGACCTTACGCCGTATAGCATTCCCTTTGTCACGATACTGGATTGTTCCGAGATTCGATCAATGACATCCTATGTCTGGTTCAACCTCGTTCTGAACTAATCCTCATTCACTCGTTCCCGTGATATTCATCCCCATGACCTAGTCACACGCTGCGTAGCTTTATGGATGGAATCTCATCGAGTTGGCCCCGAGTATCTATCCTTTATATGGATTGACAAATCCCGCTCTTGTAAACAATACTCCTCAACATACCTACGCGGAATACCCAAGATACAACCGTTATGACCCGCATATTTCAGTCAGGTGGTGGGATGTAAGTCAAAGCATCCAGGAAGATAGCAATTATGCACGTACTCACGGTCAAAGGAACGGTCTACCACGTTCTGTAATTACAACACTGAACCTTCATAATATTTGATCATGCTGCAATGCTTACTTTGGGTAATGTTCATCACGTCACTTAACCCGTGAGGTGACCTCATAGTCAAGAGACTTAATTGTCCATGATCGCGAAACCATGATCATCATGTTGACCATGAACTAGTTATCAATGTAGAGGCTAACTAGGAATTCTGGGGTTTTCTATACCACACCTGCATCATTGTTTCACTGATGCAGTTCTAGCACGGTATGAAACTAGTTATGAACTTGCTTAGATATAATGGAATAATCATATATTATTTGCCTCTAGAGCATATATCCAACAAAAACCTAGTAACGAAGAACACATGACGATGTGGCATTGTCGACTTGGTCATATTGGTATAAAGTGCATGGAGGAACTCCATAAAGATGGAATTCTGGAGTCATTGGATTTTGGATCCATTGACACATGTGAAACATGCCTAATGGGAAAAATGACAAGGACTCCATTCAATGGAACAATGGATCGTGCGGTGGACTTATTAGGGATCATACATACTGATGTATGCGGACCAATGAATGTCACCGCACGAAATTGTTTTCGTTACTTCATGACCTTCACGGATGACTTAAGTAGATACGGGTATATCTATTTAATGAAACACAAGTCTGAAACCTTTGAAAAGTTCAAGGAATTTCAGAGTGAGGTCGAGAATCAACTCGGGAAGAAAATCAAGCACCTTCGATCTGATCGAGGAGGCGAGTATTTAAGTCACGAGTTTGGCACTCATCTGAAGACGTGTGGTATTGTACCAGAACTTACGCCAGCTGGAACACCTCAGCGAAACGGTGTGTCCGAGCAACGTAATCGAACACTATTGGATAGTGTACGGTCAATGATATCTCATATCGACTTACCTACATCATTGTAGGGGTATGCATTAGAAACTTCCGCTTACGTTCTTAATAGGGTACCATCCAAATCCGTGAAGAAAACACCGTTTGAAGAATGGTTTGGCAAGAAACCAATGTTGTCTTACCTGAAGATTTGGGGTTGTGAGGCTTATGTTAGGAAACTTTAGCCTGACAAACTCGAATCTAAGGCGGAGAAATGCATCTTTGTAGGATATCCAAAGGAAACTGTTGGATACACCTTCTACAACCAATCTGAGGGAAAAACGTTTGTCGCTAAGACTGGACACTTTCTTGAGAAGGAGTTTCTCTCGAAAGAAATGAGTGGGAGGAAAATAGACCTCAATGAAGTGACTGACCAATCACTCCAAATGGAAGAACCGGCAACATAAATTGTTCTGGAACCTTCTTCCACAGTGGGAGCTGAAGAGAATGGCCAGGAAGACATTCATAACGATCATGACATACATGATGATCATGATGAAAATGAAGAGGATCCTATTTTGCCCCGTAGGTCATCAAGAGTCCGTCAACCTACCGAGTTTTACGGACAGCTTGAGAATGCAATCTCGGCTGATGAGTCGGATGAACCTACGAGTTACAAAGAAGCAATGGAGGGACCCGAGTCCGAGAAATGGCTAGAAGCCATGAAATCCGAAATAGACTCCATGTACACAGACAAAGTTTGGACTTTGGTGGATATTCCCGAGGACCACAAGGTCGTCGAGAATAAATGGATTTTCAAGAAAAAGACTGACGCAGACGGAAATGTATCTGTGTACAAAGCTCGACTTGTCGCGAAGGGGTTCCGACAAATTCAAGGAGTTGACTACGAGGAGACATTCTCTCCTGTAGCGATGATCAAGTCTATTCGGATCCTACTAGCAATAGCTGCCTATCATGATTACGAGGTATGGCAGATGGATGTGAAAACTGCGTTCCTTAATGGCAACATTGAGGAAGACTTGTATATGATGCAACCAGAGGGGTTTATTGATCCAAGTAATGCTGGTAAGGTGTGCAAGCTTCAACGATCCATCTATGGGTTGAAGCAAGCATCTCGGAGCTGGAATCTTCGATTTGATGAGGTCATTAGAGCTTTTGGATTTGTCCAAAACGTCGAAGAGTTCTGCGTCTATAAGAAACTGAGTTGGAGCTCTGTAGCATTCCTTGTGTTATATGTAGATGACATATTACTAATAGGGAACGATAAGAAATTCTTAGAAGAAGTAAAGGAATATCTGAATGGACAATTTTCCATGAAGGACCTTGGTGAAGCTGCGTACATATTAGGGATTAAGATCTATAGAGATAGACCTAATCGACGGTTGGCCTTGAGTCAGAGCACTTATATTGACAAGATATTGAAAAGGTTCAAAATGGATAACTCCAAGAGAGGTCTCTTGCCAGTTATAAAAGGTGTCAAGTTAAGTGTGACTCAATGTCCAACCACAACAAAAGAGAAGGAGGAGATGTCCTCAAAGCCCTATGCCTCAGCCATAGGTTCTCTCATGTATGCTATGTTATGTACCAGACCGGATTTAGTGCTGGCCATTAGTATGACTAATCGCTACCAGAGTAATCCGGGAATGACTCACTGGACAGCAGTAAAGAATATCCTAAAGTACTTAAGAAGAACAAAGGATCTCTTTCTCGTTTATGGAGGAGTTGATGAGGAGCTCACCGTAAAGGGTTACGTTGACGCAAGCCTCGGCTCAGATCTAGATGACTCGAAATCCCAGACGGGATATGTTTTCATGTTGAACGGTGGCGCTATTAGCTGGAGGAGCGGAAAACAGTCAGTCGTCGCCCAATCTACAATGGAGTCGGAGTATATTGCCGCTTGCGAAGCGTCAAATGAGGCGCTGTGGCTGAAGAAGTTCGTGATCGAGCTTGGTGTCTTTCCCAGCTGCACTGACCCCGTGGGATTCTTCTGCGATAACACGGGTGCCATTGCTAACGCGAAGGAGCCAAGAACTCACTCTACAGCCAAGCACATCCTCCGAAAGTTCCATGTGACGCGAGACTACGTCAGGGATGGACACACTAGGATTCACAAGATACATACGGATCTGAACGCAGCAGACCCGACGACTAAACCTCTTCCACAGGGAAAGTTTGAAGAACACCGAGAGACCATTGGTGTTAGATACATACCTGATGTAAACTAGTGTAATTTGTACTCTAGTGCAAGTGGGAGACTGTTGGATATGTGCCCTAGAGACAAATTAATAAAGATATTTGTCACATATCCGTTTTGTTCATAATACGTTTTATACTGTGCTATAACTGTATTACTTGGAAATACTAATACAGGTGTAGTATAAAACATGGTCCGTAGTTTAACTCGGGTAAACTATCTCATTGGGCAATTGATTGATCTAGCTTTCCTGATCATGGCGACACTTAAGTCCATTGACAATGAGGTCATATCATTAGGGGAATGATGTGATGGACGTACACCCACCTAAAGTATTGCAATGTGATCGAGTCACATAGTTCAGCGTTGCTATGACTTTGTAACGTATGGCTTAGTCCTTAGACCATAATGATCATATGTAAGCACCATCTATGAGGAGACTTTAATTTGTATCCCACCGCCTGACTGAAATATGCTGGCTATAACGGTGCACTTTAGGTATTCCGAAATAGATGGTTGATGAGTATGTTAATAAATCAGAGCGTGATTTGTCAGTCCTTGTGACAGGACAGGTACTCTGGGCCCACTCGGTGATATTGCATCAATAGCTTGCAAGCAAGTGACTAGGTCACAAGAGATGCAATGATCATGGACGAGTAAACTTGTTTGTTGTGAACGAGATGTGAACACGGTATGTAGGATACCGACGATCAAACCTCGGACAAACAAAGTACCGCAGCACAAAGGGATTACGTCGTATCGTTAACGGTTTCCAAAAGCTATCGAAGTTCATTCGATGGAAGCACAAGGGCTATCAAGGATTGTAACCAGATCCAATTGATTAGTCATTGATCAATGAGAATGTCTCGATCATGTCTGCTGTTTCCCGGACCGTAGGTTGTCACACTTAAAGGGCAATCGATGCTAGGACAGATTCGGGATCATCAGTGAAATAGGAGAAAGCACCGGAATAGTTCCGGGAGAGAACGGAAGTTGTTCCGGATATTTTGAAAGGTTCAAAATAATGTTTAATTATATTTAATAATGTTTTAGTATTTAATTATCTGAATTAAATATTAAAATATATTTAAATTAATTAATTAAAAGGGAAAAGGAAAATGGGCCCCTTAGGGCCCATTAGGGGAAGGAGGGAGCCTCCCCCCTTGGCCCATGGCGCCAAGGGAGGGGCCCACCCACCATATGGCGCACCCCCTTCCCGCCCCTTTGGTTTAGTACCACATGGGAAGTTGGAGGAGGGTGGCACCCCCCCCTTGGCCTATATAAGGAGGGGTAGACCCCCCCCTTTTCCCATCATCTCATTGAGTTCTCTCTCTCTTTCTCCTACCTCGAGCGGACCCCCCTTGTTTGGGGTTTGCACTTGGTTGGGAGTTCTCCACCATAAGCAGGCCGTCGCTCTGCCGGAGTCGGGATCCGAATCCGTCTTCTTTCCGCTGCTCGCCTGGTTCGGAGCCCGGAGGGAACATCGGTTGCACTGTACGTGTGTAATCTCCTCGAGGCACTACACCTGTGGTGCTACTTCATCGCCGGAGGTTCACCGGGAGTCTCCATCGCCGGTGGTCTTCTACACGACAGGGAGGTCGTAGTTCAGAGTCTACGCCAACCACGTTCGCAAGAACGTTTCCCTCTTTCGGTCTTCAAAGGTATGAACACCGATTCCCTCCGTTACTTTACATCGCCATAGCATAGATCTTGGGTTCGGGTACCGTAGGTATGAAAAATTTGTGTTTTCTGCCCCGTATCCCAACAGCATATCATTCTCGTGGTCTTTCATATATTTCTGCAAAGGATCATTAGGAGAAATAGCAATAGAAGAAATATTTTCAATAATTTTATCATCACTAAGTAAATCAGTACCACGAGGTTTCTTGGAAAATTTAGAAAAGTTAAATTCATATGGCTCACCATTGAATTCAGCGGAGACTTTACCTTTTTTATAGTCTATAACAGTACCACAAGTGTTGAGGAAAGGTCTACCAAAGATAATGGGCCAAAAACTATCTTGCACTGAACCAAGTACGAGAAAGTCGGTGGGATACTTTACATTTACACATAGGACTTCAACATCTCTCACAATTACAATGGGAGAGAAAGTTTCTTTGTTTGCTAGATAAATGGTAACATCAACTTCTTCAAGTTAACAGGGTGAAATCTCACCCATGATCTCCTGGTAGAGTTAATAAGGAATAGCGTTAGCACATGATCCTAGATCGCAGAGCCCATAATAGTTGTGATCTCCTATCTTGGCAGATACAACTGGTGTACCTGAAATTGGACTCTTATTCTTGGCTGTGACAATGTTAGTTGAAACGGCACAAAAATTTATCTTAGAATTTGAAATATCATTAGTGACTAAATATTTAACCATCGCAACTTGAGGATCGACCCTGATCAGGTCCTCAGGTTCGTCAGTTCTTCTCTCACTCTTATTCATTATGCCTGTCACAAAAGAGTGCTCCCTCATCCTTGTAGGAAAAGGGGGCTTTTCATACAAAACTGCAGGAAGAAATGGGTCAGCGACATTTATATCAACAGGTAATTCTTTATAAGGTTTTTGATACTGAGCCTTCTCTTCTTTCGAAGAGTCAATGTGAGAGGCAAAATTCTTGCAAAAATCAACATGAGCTGGAAATAAAGACCAATCTTAGAACAAAATGTATTAAAGTAATCAGTTTTCACATAGCTCTCAATGTAATCATGCTCATAATTTATAGCGGGTTCAATTTATCGATTTCCCAGTCTTCAGTAACTACTCACAAGACATAAAAGAGATCATGATCAGTGGGGATAAATAGATGATAAACAATCTGGACACAATGATAATTCTCTAACAAAGCTCAATAGCATTCATCACACGGTAGTAATCAACACCGGTAGAGTAGAGAGGATAGATAGTACGGATTACAACACAAGTTGAACTACTTGGGTGAGATTGGATGGTGGTGGAGATGGTGCTGATGTTGGGGATGATGTTGATGATGATCTCGATGATGCCCGTGACGATGTTGATGACGATGGCGACGATCTCCCCTTCCGGGAGGTGTTCTCCCTGGTGGAACCTGCCCGCCGGAGATGTCTTTTCTTCTCTGTAGGTTTCCGCCACGGAGCGGCGGTGGAACTCCGTAAACTCTCTCTCCTTTAGGGTTTTGATATGTGTGTGATATATAGGCCAAAGGGGGGAGCCGGGAGTGGCCCCAGGGGTCCATGCGCCCTCCCGGCGCGGCCAGGGGCGGGGCCGCGCCGGGTGGCCGCCTGGGCACCCTCTGCCCCACTCTGGCCCCTCTTCGGCGAGTCTTCGTTAATATTCTGAAAAATGCCCTCCGTCGATTTTCAGGAAATTTGGAGGTATTCTTCTTCAGCAACTCACCGTCCCTTTTTAACGCTAAATCCTACGAACGTCTGCTGCTTCGACATCAGAAAGTTGCAAACTGTGTAAATTAAGCAAAAAAAACACAAGAACAACATCGTAACATGAAATATATTAATGGATAAGAAAGAATTACTATATAAAATAGTGATGCATTTTGGACGTATCAATAGCATTAAGAGCCTTCCTACACACCACACAGTTGCCACTGTCTAAATTGTTGAGGATACCAAAACTATTAGCACCCAATGCACTCCTGGTCCCATTGGACATATTAATGGTAATGCTAATACCTCAACCGTAGAAGAAGAAACTCCTATGAACATAGAGAGTTTCAAACAAGTGAGCCTAGGTGACACTACTACCACCTTTGATAGTAGTGATATTGATTTTGATAGTTGCACCCTCTGAGAAGTTATTAGCTTGCTACACAAAATGTCTAGAGACCCCCACACTAGCACACTCAATCGTGCCTTCACGGAGCATATCACAAATGCTCTCATCAAAGCTAGGGAGGAGAAGCTTAGAATAGAAGCCTCCATACCTAGGAAGCTAGATGACGGTTGGGACCCTATGATAAAAATTAAATTAATTAATTTCTCTTGCTATGCTTTATGTGACGTTGGATCTAGTACCTCCGTCATGCCCAAAATATTATATGATATGTTCGAATAGAAACCTTTTGATTCTTGTTCTTTTGGTGTTCGTCTTGTTGATTCTTCCGTAGAGAAACCTTTGGGGAAGATCGACGATTCTCTTATCATTGTCAATGACAATTTTGTTCCCGTTGATTGTATTATTATGGATATACACTACTAGGAAAAAGCTTATAGGTAGAGGCTTAACAGTAGCGCGCTATATGGAGGCCCGCTATTGATATGCCTGTATCAGTAGCGCCACATCTGTAGACCCGCTACTGGGAAAGGTGGTCCCCACCAAACCGAGCTGACAAGTTCTAGTAGCAGCGCCCCCCTGGAAAGCCCGCTACTACTATCTACTTATCAGTAGCGCCTTTCCGTTCCGCTCGCTTCTACTAAAGTGGACCCAACTTAACCCAGAGGCCCGCAAATAGCAGCAGCGCGTTCTCTAAAGGGTCGCTACTACTAACGAAATAGCAGTAGTGCCGTAGCGGTACAGGCGCTGCTGGTAAGGCGCAGCAGCCACCTTTTCACCAACCATCCCCCTCCCCCCTCCTCTCTATCCCTCACTTTCTTCTTCCTCATTCCTTCTCCTACCTCTTGTCCATCTCCATTAATGCATTACACCATCTCCATTAATGCACTACACACCATCTTCATTAATGCAATATCTCTCTCTTTCCTTCTAATTTTCTCCTCCTCCACCACCACATATCATGCATAAATGTATCTAGCTATCTCTCTTTCTCACCTTTATCTCCATCCCCTCACTAGCTAGTGCAAGCTTCTCCCAAGTGTGATATTTTAACAAAAGGTATATACTTTCTCTCTCTCTCTCTCTCTTAATTAATTACTAGCTAGCTAGCTAGGTACGTGGATACATGAGATGTGAGTAAAAAATTGTGCTTTGCATCAATGAAAATATTTGTGTGTGTGTGTATGGGTGTGTGATATGAGAGTTTGCCTATGTTTTGCCGAAATGTCGATTTACTTCCGTTTCGGCGAATTTCGGGCAAACTCTATATGTCCTATTTTTAGGAAGGTCATGCCGAATTTTTGTATGACTTTGATATGCATATGAATGTCGTTATAATCTTTTTTTTTGTATAACTCGTAGGCGACCATGAAGGTCTGTGGAAGGATGGTAGATAGATACTTGCGATCCGCAGTGGACCACAATATTGAAAAAAATGAAAAGGAGATTTTATGTCCGTGTCGAAAATGCAAAGAAGGTGTCTGGGTGGACTCCTTTAAGGGTGGACGTTTCAAGGCGCACCTTCTTAGATATGGTTTCATGGATGGCTATACTCGATGGATAACTGAAGATGATGATGACGATATCGATGGTGCAACCGATAACCCCATGGCAGCGGATGAAGAGATGATTGATGGATCCAAAGACGAAGAGGGCGCTGGAAATGACGGCGGAGAAGAGGCCGCACATGGTAATGGAGGAGAAGATCAGGCCAAACATGACGGAGAAGATGCGGACATGACGGATCCTTCGTCGCTACTAAATTCAATCATGCGGGACCCTCATGTTCGAGACCTGCTTCACAAGAAGACGACTAGCGACAGAGCTGGTTCTAGAGAGGAGGCCAAGTTGGAGCAACTGGAGGTAGACTCGAAGACTCCATTGTATGATGGTTGCGCTCCTGAGGTGACCCGCTTGAGTTTCACGCTCGAACTTCTAAAGATGAAGGCTAAAAAAAATCGAGCGACCAAAGCCTCGATGATCATCTCAAGTATCTAAACAAGACAGTTCTTCCCCCGGGGAACCTTTGTCCTACTAGTGTCGATGAGGCCAAGAAGATTGTGTGCCCTCTTGATCTGCCGCACATTAGATACCATGCATGCATCAACGATTGCATCATTTATCGGAACGAGAACGCAGAAAAAACCAGTTGTCCGATGTGCAATGCTGATATATACAAGAAGGCCGAAAAGAAATCTCATCAGAAAGTTGTATGGTACTTTCCGATCATTCCTCGTCTGCAGCGTTATTTCGTAGATCCTAAGGAAGTTGAGCTCATGCGGTGGCACGCGGTCAGGAAGGTGCCCGATGATGGAGATGATCCGAAGATGAGACACCATGTGGATGGAAGCTAGTGGAGAGTGTTGAACGCCGAATATGGATTTCATCTTGATCCAAGGAACGTCATGCTTGGCATGAGTTCAGATGGCATGAATCCATTTGGCAAGCAGAACAACAACCATAGCACATGGCCCGTGTTTGTATGGATGTACAACATTCCCCCGTGGAAGTGCATGAAGACAAAGTACATTCACATGAGCATTTTGATTCAAGGGCCGAAACAGCCGGGAAATAATATTAATCTATATCTTGAGATATTGAAAGAGGAGCTAGAAATGTTATGGAAATCACCAGTCAAGACATGGGATACTTTCGAAAAAGAATATTTCTATATGAAAGCCATGGTGCTGACGACGGTACACGATTATCTCGGTTACGGATATGTATCAGGCCAGGTGTGCCATGGATATTGCGGATGCACGAGGTGCATGGATGATAAAACGTCTCAGCAGCTAACGAAAGATGGTGGGTCTGCGAAAATCGTGTACATGGGGCATCGAAGATGACTCGAGAAGAATGACCCGTGGAGAAACCGTGGAGATCTATTCAATGGTGAGACTGAGCATCGAGGACCTCCACGTAAGAGGAGCGGCGCCAAAATTGATGAGTTGTTGAAAAACTGGAAAGAGTGCCCCGCGCCTGGAAAGATGAAAAAACCGGAGCCGCTGCTGAAGGTATGGAAAACAAGGTCTGTTTTCTGGGACTTGGAGTACTGGCCCAAACTCGATACACCTCATTGTCTTGATCAAATGCATATCCTGAAGAATGTTCTCGAGAGTTTTCTTGGCACACTGATGAACATGCCGGAGAAGACCAAGGATGGGCCGAAGGCAAGAAGAGACTTGGAAGATTTGGAAATAAGGGCAGATCTCCACATGCCCCGTAAAACGGCCGAGACAGAGACGGAGACAGAGGCGGGGGACAGCAGGCGGGGCAAAAAAGTAGAGAAGAAGGAAGAGAAATATTGCCCCCGTTCTTGCTTCACCTTCAATACGAAGGAGATCGATCAATTTTTCAAGTGTCTTACCGGAATAAAAGTTAGTTCCGGTTACTATGGGAAGATAAGCTGATATCTAGACATGCAGAAAAAAAGGTTCAGCGGGATGAAGTCTCAAGACTGTCACGTGATGATGACGCAGATACTACCGGTTGCCCTTAGAGGGATAATGGACAAGCACGTCCGTGACACGCTAACTGGTTTTTGTAATTTTTTCGATGTTATCTCTCGAAAGTCGATCAGTTCGAAGCAGCTCACAAAGCTACAGGAAGAGATTGTTGTCATACTATGTGAGCTCGAGATGTACTTCCCGCCTGCGTTCTTTGACGTCATGGTGCATCTGTGTGTCCACATTGTGGATGACATCATCGACCTTGGCCCGTCATACCTACAAAACATGATGCCGTTCGAGAATTATCTAAGCAACGGAGACGACGACGTCGTCCCTGTTGTTGGTTGTCAGAACCCCAGCTAGGGTAAGTGCTAGGGCTTGCTTGTCCCTTTGCATCATGAAAAATTCAAAAGGAAAATCAAAAATGGGGAAAAGAAAAGCCCTGAGAATTTAAATAAATGGCCAGATAAAAATCTTTTTCCAAAAATCATTTGAGTGTTTGGAAAATTCCTATAAATGATGCTGATCATTTTAAAAGTGGTTTGGGTATTTTCCCATACTCATGGAATTTTCTAATATTCAAATAGTGCTCTGTAAATTAAAGTTTACCCTATTTGAATTGAAATTCAAATGTTTTGAATTTCAAAAATGTCCAAATTATTTATGTGACTAGCTACTGGTCACCTAGGATTTATAAAAGTGTTTGGGCATTTTTATAAAATGCCTTGCTATTTTATTCAGGGCAAAACATATATACAGAAAGGAAAAACAGAAAGAAAAAGAACAAAAGGAAATCCAGCCCACCCCCCTGGCCACCTGGCCCAGTAGCCGGCCCTGCCCAGCTCCCCTTGTCGTCTACCTCCCCTCCCCCCCAAGCAGCTCGGTGGAGGGCAGGGGGGCGCCGACGGCCACCTCGACGGCCAGAGCCGTCTAGGCCTTCCCTTTCCCCCTGAACCCGCCACGGAGACGCCCTGGTCACCTCCAGTCTCTTCCCCCTCTCCCTGGACCTCCTCCTCCTCTCCTCTTCGCGATTCCAGCGCCACCCCGAAACCAGCCGGAGCACGCCGTCGTGGCCGTCGCGGCCACCGTCCTCCATCTTGCTCGCCGTGGTGTCCAGGCGACGCACCAAGGTCGACTTCATCGCGCTGCAGGACGAATCGAAGCCGAGGACGACTCCAGGCAACCCCCGCTTCGATTCCTCACCGCCGGCCGTCTTCGACTCCGGCGAGAAATTCGTCTGCTCCGAACTCCCTCAAGCCTCGCCGTGCCCTTCGTTTGATTCTGGTGAGCTCTGCGGTCATTTCCCCTCTCTCCCAGCTCCTCCCCGTCCACCGTAGCACCGCGCCACAAAAACCGAGCCATGGCCGCCGCACCTCGTCGTCGCCGCCGTCGTTTCAGCCCTCCCCGAGACCCCCTGGTGGCACAGCTCGAAGCGGACGAGCGCGGGCATCACTCCGGTGGTCTCCCCGTGCCTCCCCGTGGCCGATTTCGTCTGCTGCGTGGTCGCCGCCGCGGCTGCAGGTCACCGGCGGCTAACCGCCGGCGGGCCGGATTATTTAGTGCTAATGACACCGCTTAACCCCCCAAGCCCAATGACAGGTGGGCCCTGCCCCTAAATTAACCCCTCTGTTAATTTAATCAAACCGGGTTAACCCCCTGAGGCTGACAGCAGGGACCCACCAGTCAGCCCCCCCCTGACGTCATCCCCATGCAATGCTGATGCAGTAAAGAATTTCCAGAAATAGAAAAGAATTAAAGTAATTCCAGAAATTCCAGAAAATTGCTTAAACTTTGGAAATTCATAACTAATTCATATTAACTCCAAATTGGACAAATAATATATGAAAAATGATCAGCATAAAATTCTCTATCCAAATATGGAACTTTCAACCATGTTTGAATTGATTTTAAAATGTAACCAGTAGCTTTTGCTATTTGGCTTAAATGGAATTAATTCAAATTTAATTCAAATCCCATTCAAATTTTAACCATTGCAATGCACATATGATCACTTGTACTTCAGAAGTTTATCCCACACATGATGACATGGTATACAATGATCAAACATTAGCAAATGCAAGTTGACCTAATTTGAATACCATTTGGAGTTTGAATTTGAATTAACTTTTCAAATCAACTTGAATTAACATGTGGCAAATTGAATCTAGATCAAACCAATACCTTTCACATCATGGACAACATAATCATGTGATTGTGCATTTCAATTCAATGTTGCCCCTTTGTTGATGATTGTGCCGGTAACAGCTTTTCCGAGACGGTGATCACCCCCGAAGAAGAAGACCACCGTTAAGAACCGTGTTCGTCAGCAAGGCAAGCAAACCCCATTGATCATGTCTATAAAATCCTATTTCCCTCTCAGTCTCGCTTATGCATGTTTAGGAGATCACCGAGACACGTTCTTTCGCATAGTTGAACCCATTCCGATGCATGACCTATCATTTTGCCACAGTATTAAGCAGACCACAATCCTAGCTGACATAGGAGTTGTATGATATCATGAAGCCCCTACAACTGTTACTGCTTTTGCTGCTTAGTGATACAATGAGGATGTTTTGATTGTGAGTCGGGATGGAATGAACACAGTGGTGTTGATGAAAGTGAAACGTGTTGGTGAATCCACCCTAAACAAAGGTGAACGATGAGAGGCTGTGTAGGAGTACACAGTGGGTTGTCTCATTGAACACTGTCCTAGGCCCTGAGTTCCTGTTTTGTGATCCAAGACAAAGAGTATGACCACATGTAGGGTTTTATGGGAGCCCCGTTTGGCCTCTTTACATACCCAATCCGTCCAGGAGTCACAATAGATTCGGGCTTTCCATTTGGCATGTGCATAGAAAAAGAACGAAGAAAGGTTGCATCATCCTAGATATGTGGTGGACTTGTGAGGCAGTAAAACCATCTGGCAGAGGTGGCGTCTCGGTCCCTTACATTATCTGAGTCCGTTTCGTGGAACCGGCCGGACTCTCGAGCGGTGCCAAACTCAGGTAGTCGACTCCTGGATTAGAGAAGGTGATGTGAGGTTAGTGCCTTGGTTTCATCCACGCCCGACATCCGTTTGAAGGATGCCAAGAACGAGGCGTTAAGTGATGACACGCGTGTGAAGATGTACACCCCTGCAGGGTTAATGAACTATTCGAATAGCCGTGTCCGCGGTTATGGACTACTTGGAAACCTCTACTTGATCATAGACAACTTGAATGGATACTTATAAAACTCGCAAGATAAGTGTGAGTGCTATGGTGTGCTTCTTCGTGGGGAAGTCGAGGAAGTAACCATAGTGGTGTATTGTTTGGAGATGTAGTGGACTCGTGTACGCTTCTTACCTCAAATTCTGGTACTCGTAGTACAGAATTAGCCAAGTCAAAGCTGGCACTTCTGCATGTTGAAACCCCACCTCCCTTTACCTTGATACTTGAGCATGAGTAGTATAGATCTGATGTAAGTCTTGCTGAGTACGACTTTGTACTCACGTTTGCTTATTCTATGTTTTAGCTGAGAACCGGACCCCGATGGAATCACCTTCGAGAAGCTCGACATCGACTAAGTTAGCATAGTCCCAGACAGCAGTCTGGTCCCTCGTGGAAGGGCATGTTTGTTTACAAGGCTTCTCTAAGCCATTTGTTAAACTTGTCTGTACTCAGACCTAATTTGCTTCCGTTGTATGATGTAATGTTGATCACTGACATGTGATCTTTGTATGCTCTATATGTATAAGTCAATAAAGAGTACTTTGTAGAGTTATGTGATGATACCTGCTGTTCATACTAGGCATGTGTGCTGCGTGTATGTTTATAACATACATGTCTTAGTATGGGTTTTCGAGACCTTAGTTGTGATCTGGCTGGCGGTCTTTTATACACCAAGTGGCCCTTAGATGTGCGCAGCTTGGGGCATCGCGATGCGATTGTTCGTGACGCTGTCACGTGCACACTTTGTTGTATGATCGAGCCCGCCCTAGACCCCGACTAAGTGATCGGGCTGGAGTAAGTGAATGTAAGAGTTAGGATCCAATCGATAACATGGTTGAGGCGACTTGTCTATGAGTATGGGATTCACCACCCATAAGCATTTAGACTTGTGAGCGGACGATGAGGACCCATCTCAGTTGATCATCCGGCCTGAATGGGATGCCCCTCACGTTCGATGCTTACCGAGAACGTTCTGTGCTTGGCCTTGTCTGCTTAGACAAGTGGGTACGGTTCTCGGCTCTCCATGTGACTGTATCGTGACTGGAATTACATACGCTAACCCCGGGTCCCGACAGACTTGGTATCAGAGCAGGACTGTCTGTAGGATTAGCAACCCTTGGTCGAAGTCGAGTCTAGCATTCTATAGTTATATAGTTACTTGGGTATATAAGGGAACAACGTAAGGCTTCTTTTTACTCCTTACCCTCATCGATCTGAGTTCTGGGTCACCCTTATATTTTCTACGGGATGATAGGACTAGGCTCATCTATATCTGATTAGAACATCTCGTTATTTGCCTCCTTATAGCCGTAGGATTGTTGTGGTTGCTCAGAGCATCCATGTTTTGAGTTCCTTGAGGAAGTTCTGTCCAATCTCCTCAAGGTTATTTCATTTTCCATCCCGGTGTAGCCGTTATGCTGCCGGATTTGTTCCAAGTTTTCTGTGGATCATTGCCTTCGCATTGTAATCTTTCCGCCTTCATCATGTCTTGTTATCCTTGAATCCATCATTCAACCTGTTCTGATTGTTGATTTTTATCACACAGGATGTCAGGTGGATCTCGTAGTGCTGTTCGTCGGAATCGAGACCGTGTTCGGAATCGAAATGATGATGAACCTCTACCACCGCCTTCTGCGGCGGAAATCATGATGGAAGCTGAGAAGAATCAACGTGATCAAACACGCCTTCTGGAGCTCATCGAGCAGAATACCTCACGTCATCGTAATGTGGTTGTGAGCATTCAGGACTTCATCCTCCTCAAGCCACCGGTATTCCGATGTTCTTCTGAGCCCCTTGAAGCTGATGATTGGCTCCGTTCCATCGAGCGTAAGCTTGATACTGCACATGTTGCTCCCGATGACCGAGTTATATTCGCGGCATACTTTCTAGAAGGTGCTGCTGCTGAATGGTGGGAGAACTATGTTGCTATGCAGCCAGATAGTCACCTAGTGACTTGGCAGGAGTTCCGTGATGCCTTTCGAGGGTACCACCTTTTGGATGAGTTGATGGAGTGCAAGAAGGAAGAGTTCTGCAATCTCACTCAAGGAGAGATGTCCATGCATGAGTATGTGAGAGAGTTCAACCGTCTGGCACGGTATGCCCAAGATGAGATCACCACCGATGCCAGAAAGCAGGCAAGGTTCCGTAAGGGACTTAGCCCCATCCTTCGTCATGATCTCAACCTCATCGAATTTGCCACCTTTGAGGATTTAGTCAACAGATCCTTCAGAGCTGAGCGTGGCAATGAAATTTTCGAAGAGTCCCGCAAGCATGCTCTTGAGCTTGCTCCTTCTTCAAGTTCAGCCCCTCAGAAACGCCGAATTTGGATTCCAACCAGAGCCATACCTCAAAACCTTCTCCAGAGGCCATCACCAAATATATGCCATCCACCCCAACACGTTATTCCACCCCGGAATGATGGTGTGCAGCCAAGTAATCCCACTCCCAACATTTCAGACAGGGTATGCTTTAAGTGTGGTCTTCCAGGCCATTACTTTCGTCAATGCCCTCAGGTCTTGATGGCACCACGTCATTCTCGACCTAAGCCTCCAAAGAAAGCAACCACCAAAACCATCCCAGCAAAGCTTTCAGTCACAAGTAGTGGTTGTGTGAACCAAATCTCAGTCGAGGAAACCACTGTTGCTTCTGACGTTATTCTTGGCACACTCCAAGTCAATCATGTCCCCGCCTCCGTTCTTTTCGATCCAGGAGCTTCTCATTCATTCATGTCGGAGAGTTATGCACTTCATCATGAATTTCCTTTTGAAGAAATGTTTTTCCCAATGATCATTCAAACTCCTGGTTCAAAGTGGAAAACTAATAGAGTAAGCCATGGCAATGAAATTGCAATTGAGGGTTTAGTATTCCTTGCTTCTCTTATAGCCCTCAAGTCTTCGGAGATTGATGTCATCCTAGGAATGGATTGGTTATCAAGGCAACATGCTTTCCTTGATTGTAAAGCCAAATCAGTCAAACTCACCCATCCTTCAGGCCAGACCATTGACTACACATCACCCAGCTCTAGAATCCAGGTGCATACTTTGAATGTGCTTCCACTTCCAGACCTTGAAGATGTTCCGGTGGTTCGTGACTTCCCGGATGTCTTTCCTGAAGAGCTTCCGGGCATGCCACCCGACAGGTGTGTAGAATTCATAGTGGATCTTATACCAGGCACAGCCCCAATTTCCAGACGCCCATATAGAATGGCCCCACATGAGTTAGCTGAGCTAAAAACCCAACTTGATGCTTCGTTGGCAAAAGGCTTCATCCGCCCTAGCTCATCGCCATGTGGATGCCCCGTTCTGTTCGTAACGAAGAAAGATGGAACAGAAAGGATGTGCGTAGACTATCGCCCGCTAAATCTAGCGACGATAAAGAACAAGTACCCACTGCCCAGGATCAATGATCTTTATGATCAACTTGGAGGATCCTCTGTCTTCTCCAAGATGGATTTGAGATTAGGTTATCATCAAATCAAAATTCGAGACGAGGACATTCCAAAAACGGCTTTTACTACTCGTTATGGTCTTTACGAGTACACCGTCATGTCCTTTGGTTTAACCAATGCCCCCGCCACATTCTCACGCTTGATGAATTCGATCTTCATGGAGTACCTAGATAAATTTGTTGTGGTTTATCTCGATGATATTCTCATCTACTCGAAGAACGAAGAAGATCATGCCCAACACCTAAGGCTGGTATTGATGAAACTTAGAGAGCACCGCCTTTATGCCAAGTTCTCCAAGTGTGAATTTTGGCTACCAGAAGTGACCTACTTAGGCCACGTGATTTCTGCGAAAGGGGTTGCAGTCAATCCCGAGAGAGTTCAGGCCGTCCTTGACTGGACTCCACCTGAATCGGTTAAGCAAGTTAGGAGTTTTCTTGGCTTAGCAAGCTATTGCCGCCGCTTTGTCGAGAACTTTTCTAAAGTTGCAAAGCCTCTTACTGAACTCCTCAAGAAAGATAAGAAATTCCAATGGACTCCCAAGTGCGAGGAAAGCTTTCAAGAGCTAAAAAGAAGATTAACTTCTGCACCCGTACTTGCACCTCCAGACACCAAAAGGGATTTCGAGATCTATTGTGATGCTTCACGGCAAGGGTTAGGATGCATACTTATGCAAGATCGACATGTGGTAGCTTATGCTTCACGCCAGCTGCGGCCACATGAAGAGAACTATCCAACCCATGATCTTGAACTCGCTGCTGTAGTTCATGCCCTAAAGACTTGGCGACATTACCTCCTTGGTAATCGTTGTGAGATCTATTCCGACCACCAAAGCCTTAAATATATTTTCACCCAGCCAGATCTTAATCTCAGGCAAAGACGCTGGATAGAGTTGATAAAAGATTATGAATTAGGAATTTCTTACACCCCAGGCAAGGCCAATGTCATGGCTGATGCACTAAGTCGTAAGTCGTACTGTAACAACCTCATGTTACAGCAGTATCAACCACTTCTTCATGAGGAATTTCGAAAGCTCAATCTCGAGATTGTTCCTCGTGGATCTCTTTTCAACTTGGTGGCGAAACCAACCCTTGAGGATCAAATTATAGCCACCCAGAAACAAGATAGTAGTATTCAAGAGATCAAGCAGAACATTGTTAGCGGAGTTGCTAAATGTTTCTCTGCAAATGATCAAGGAGCGATATTCTTTGAAAATCGTTTAGTAGTTCCTGAGAATGAAGACCTAAAGCAGCTGATCCTTAAGGAAGCTCATGACACTCCCCTCTCGATTCATCCCGGTAGCACAAAAATGTACCGAGATCTACGCCAGAGATTTTGGTGGAACCGGATGAAGAGAGACATTGCACAATTTGTTGCTGAATGTGATGTTTGTCATCGCATTAAGGCAGAACACCAAAGACCTGCTGGTACTCTTCAACCATTGTCTATTCCCGAGTGGAAATGGGACAAGGTCGGTATGGATTTCATCACCGGCTTTCCAAAAACACAGAAAGGAAACAATGCCATCTTCGTTGTCATTGATCGACTTTCAAAAGTTGCTCACTTCCTTCCCGTTCGCGAGTCTATAACTGCTAGTCAGTTGGCGGACTTGTATGTCTCTAGAATCGTGTCTCTTCACGGTGTTCCTTTGGTGATCAATTCTGATCGTGGTAGCCTTTTCACCCCTAGATTTTGGGAAAGTTTTCAAAGTGCTATGGGAACTCATCTATCCCTTAGTACAGCTTTCCACCCTCAATCTAGCGGTCAAGTTGAAAGGGTTAATCAAATTTTGGAAGACATTCTCAGAGCTTGTGTTATCTCTTTCGGAAAGAATTGGGAGAAATCTCTTCCATTCGCCGAATTTTCTTATAACAATAGCTATCAATCTAGTCTGAACATGGCTCCCTTTGAATTCCTCTATGGACGACGATGTCGAACACCCCTTAACTGGTCAGAAACCGGTGAAAGACAACTCTTTGGACCGGATATGATCAAGGAAGCAGAAGAGCAAGTTCGCATTGTTCGTGATCGTTTGAAAGCCGCTCAGTCTCGTCAAAAGAGCTACTATGATCGTCATCATAGAGAGGAGAGCTACAATATTGATGAGAAGGCTTACCTTCGGGTTACTCCTCTGAAGGGAACCCAAAGATTCGGTATCAAAGGCAAGTTGGCCCCACGTTACATCGGACCTTTCCGTATTCTTGCTAAACGTGGAGAAGTTGCCTACCAACTTGAACTACCCCCTCACCTTTCCCGAGTACATGATGTATTCCATGTGTCACAACTCAGGCGTTGCTTCAAGGACCCCATCCGCGAAGTCGACCATGAAACGCTTGATCTCCAAGATGACCTTTCTTATCGAGAGTACCCTGTTCGTATTCTTGATTCAGCAGAGCGTGTCACTCGTCGTCAGAAGATCAGGTTCCTTAAAGTGCAATGGTCACATCACTCCGAGAAAGAAGCAACCTGGGAAAGAGAAGACCGCCTCCGTGCCGAGTACCCCACCTTCCTCCCGACGACTTCTGAATCTCGGGACGAGATTCTTTTGAGTGGGGGCGAGTTGTCAGAACCCCAGCTAGGGTAAGTGCTAGGGCTTGCTTGTCCCTTTGCATCATGAAAAATTCAAAAGGAAAATCAAAAATGGGGAAAAGAAAAGCCCTGAGAATTTAAATAAATGGCCAGATAAAAATCTTTTTCCAAAAATCATTTGAGTGTTTGGAAAATTCCTATAAATGATGCTGATCATTTTAAAAGTGGTTTGGGTATTTTCCCATACTCATGGAATTTTCTAATATTCAAATAGTGCTCTGGAAATTAAAGTTTACCCTATTTGAATTGAAATTCAAATGTTTTGAATTTCAAAAATGTCCAAATTATTTATGTGACTAGCTACTGGTCACCTAGGATTTATAAAAGTGTTTGGGCATTTTTATAAAATGCCTTGCTATTTTATTCAGGGCAAAACATATATACAGAAAGGAAAAACAGAAAGAAAAAGAACAAAAGGAAATCCAGCCCACCCCCCTGGCCACCTGGCCCAGTAGCCGGCCCAGCCCAGCTCCCCTTGTCGTCTACCTCCCCTCCCCCCCAAGCAGCTCGGTGGAGGGTAGGGGGGCGCCGACGGCCACCTCGACGGCCAGAGCCGTCTAGGCCTTCCCTTTCCCCCTGAACCCGCCACGGAGACGCCCTGGTCACCTCCAGTCTCTTCCCCCTCTCCCTGGACCTCCTCCTCCTCTCCTCTTCGCGATTCCAGCGCCACCCCGAAACCAGCCGGAGCACGCCCTCGTGGCCGTCGCGGCCACCGTCCTCCATCTTGCTCGCCGTGGTGTCCAGGCGACGCACCGAGGTCGACTTCATCGCGCTGCAGGACGAATCGAAGCCGAGGACGACTCCAGGCAACCCCCGCTTCGATTCCTCACCGCCGGCCGTCTTCGACTCCGGCGAGAAATTCGTCTGCTCCGAACTCCCTCAAGCCTCGCCGTGCCCTTCGTTTGATTCTGGTGAGCTCTGCGGTCATTTCCCCTCTCTCCCAGCTCCTCCCCGTCCACCGTAGCACCGCGCCACCAAAACCGAGCCACGGCCGCCGCACCTCGTCGTCGCCGCCGTTGTTTCAGCCCTCCCCGAGACCCCCTGGTGGCACAGCTCGAAGCGGACGAGCGCGGGCATCACTCCGGTGGTCTCCCCGTGCCTCCCCGTGGCCGATTTCGTCTGCTGCGTGGTCGCCGCCGCGGCTGCAGGTCACCGGCGGCTAACCGCCGGCGGGCCGGATTATTTAGTGCTAATGACACCGCTTAACCCCCCAAGCCCAATGACAGGTGGGCCCTGCCCCTAAATTAACCCCTCTGTTAATTTAATCAAGCCGGGTTAACCCCCTGAGGCTGACAGCAGGGACCCACCAGTCAGCCCCCCCCCTGACGTCATCCCCATGCAATGCTGATGCAGTAAAGAATTTCCAGAAATAGAAAAGAATTAAAGTAATTCCAGAAATTCCAGAAAATTGCTTAAACTTTGGAAATTCATAACTAATTCATATTAACTCCAAATTGGACAAATAATATATGAAAAATGATCAGCATAAAATTCTCTATCCAAATATGGAACTTTCAACCATGTTTGAATTGATTTTAAAATGTAACCAGTAGCTTTTGCTATTTGTCTTAAATGGAATTAATTCAAATTTAATTCAAATCCAATTCAAATTTTAACCATTGCAATGCACATATGATCACTTGTACTTCAGAAGTTTATCCCACACATGATGACATGGTATACAATGATCAAACATTAGCAAATGCAAGTTGACCTAATTTGAATACCATTTGGAGTTTGAATTTGAATTAACTTTTCAAATCAACTTGAATTAACATGTGGCAAATTGAATCTAGATCAAACCAATACCTTTCACATCATGGACAACATAATCATGTGATTGTGCATTTCAATTCAATGTTGCCCCTTTGTTGATGATTGTGCCGGTAACAGCTTTTCCGAGACGGTGATCACCCCCGAAGAAGAAGACCACCGTTAAGAACCGTGTTCGTCAGCAAGGCAAGCAAACCCCATTGATCATGTCTATAAAATCCTATTTCCCTCTCAGTCTCGCTTATGCATGTTTAGGAGATCACCGAGACACGTTCTTTCGCATAGTTGAACCCATTCCGATGCATGACCTATCATTTTGCCACAGTATTAAGCAGACCACAATCCTAGCTGACATAGGAGTTGTATGATATCATGAAGCCCCTACAACTGTTACTGCTTTTGCTGCTTAGTGATACAATGAGGATGTTTTGATTGTGAGTCGGGATGGAATGAACACAGTGGTGTTGATGAAAGTGAAACGTGTTGGTGAATCCACCCTAAACAAAGGTGAACGATGAGAGGCTGTGTAGGAGTACACAGTGGGTTGTCTCATTGAACACTGTCCTAGGCCCTGAGTTCCTGTTTTGTGATCCAAGACAAAGAGTATGACCACATGTAGGGTTTTATGGGAGCCCCGTTTGGCCTCTTTACATACCCAATCCGTCCAGGAGTCACAATAGATTCGGGCTTTCCATTTGGCATGTGCATAGAAAAAGAACGAAGAAAGGTTGCATCATCCTAGATATGTGGTGGACTTGTGAGGCAGTAAAACCATCTGGCAGAGGTGGCGTCTCGGTCCCTTACATTATCTGAGTCCGTTTCGTGGAACCGGCCGGACTCTCGAGCGGTGCCAAACTCAGGTAGTCGACTCCTGGATTAGAGAAGGTGATGTGAGGTTAGTGCCTTGGTTTCATCCACGCCCGACATCCGTTTGAAGGATGCCAAGAACGAGGCGTTAAGTGATGACACGCGTGTGAAGATGTACACCCCTGCAGGGTTAATGAACTATTCGAATAGCCGTGTCCGCGGTTATGGACTACTTGGAAACCTCTACTTGATCATAGACAACTTGAATGGATACTTATAAAACTCGCAAGATAAGTGTGAGTGCTATGGTGTGCTTCTTCGTGGGGAAGTCGAGGAAGTAACCATAGTGGTGTATTGTTTGGAGATGTAGTGGACTCGTGTACGCTTCTTACCTCAAATTCTGGTACTCGTAGTACAGAATTAGCCAAGTCAAAGCTGGCACTTCTGCATGTTGAAACCCCACCTCCCTTTACCTTGATACTTGAGCATGAGTAGTATAGATCTGATGTAAGTCTTGCTGAGTACGACTTTGTACTCACGTTTTCTTATTCTATGTTTTAGCTGAGAACCGGACCCCGATGGAATCACCTTCGAGAAGCTCGACATCGACTAAGTTAGCATAGTCCCAGACAGCAGTCTGGTCCCTCGTGGAAGGGCATGTTTGTTTACAAGGCTTCTCTAAGCCATTTGTTAAACTTGTCTGTACTCAGACCTAATTTGCTTCCGTTGTATGATGTAATGTTGATCACTGACATGTGATCTTTGTATGCTCTATATGTATAAGTCAATAAAGAGTACTTTGTAGAGTTATGTGATGATACCTGCTGTTCATACTAGGCATGTGTGCTGCGTGTATGTTTATAACATGCATGTCTTAGTATGGGTTTTCGAGACCTTAGTTGTGATCTGGCTGGCGGTCTTTTATACACCAAGTGGCCCTTAGATGTGCGCAGCTTGGGGCATCGCGATGCGATTGTTCATGACGCTGTCACGTGCACACTTTGTTGTATGATCGAGCCCGCCCTAGACCCCGACTAAGTGATCGGGCTGGAGTAAGTGAATGTAAGAGTTAGGATCCAATCGATAACATGGTTGAGGCGACTTGTCTATGAGTATGGGATTCACCACCCATAAGCATTTAGACTTGTGAGCGGACGATGAGGACCCATCTCAGTTGATCATCCGGCCTGAATGGGATGCCCCTCACGTTCGATGCTTACCGAGAACGTTCTGTGCTTGGCCTTGTCTGCTTAGACAAGTGGGTACGGTTCTCGGCTCTCCATGTGACTGTATCGTGACTGGAATTACATACGCTAACCCCGGGTCCCGACATTGGTTTTCCCGTTAACAAGCACCATGGGAGGCTCGGAGGAGAAGCTCACACCAACGGTCGGAGGGAACTGCATGTCGACCACTCGGATCGACGCAATGACTTTGACAGGGAAAACTTAGTAGTGCTACAACATCTTGACGTGGTAGACCCTTTCATGACACTGCACAAAGAAACCATCGCCTAGAAGTACCATGACCAGGGCCTACGCAAGACGGACGCCGAAGTTACTAGAGAGCACAACTCTACTTTCTTGCCTTGGTTCAAAGAGCATGTTCTTGCCAATCCCCCGGAAGAGGGGTCTACAGACACATTGCTCATATACGCCTTAGCACATGGCCCTGCTGTCAACTTCCTCACCTATCAGGCATACGATATAAACGGATACACGTTCTATACGGAGGCCAGAGATATGGAAAGTTATTTCCAGAACTCTGGGGTGACGATAGAATGCATGACTGACGACAACGGCTCAACTAAAAGATATTACGGAAGGGTCGAAGAGATCTGGGAGCTTAACTACTCTGTACTACACAATGCGACGATGTTCCGTGTCAGATGGGCTAAGAATGTCGAAAGAGAAAACCGGTATTTCACTACTGTGTCTATACCCGACGCCAAGAGCGCTACCATGAACGTCATCGCCAAAAATGAGCCATGGATACACGCTAAGCACGTGACACAATGTTTCTACATAACCGACCCGAGCAATCCCAGCCGTGTTGTCGTGAGGAGAGGCAAAAGAAACATCGTCGGAATGGATGGAGTCGCCAACATAGAAGACTATGACCAGTACGGCAACCCGATGAGGGAAGATGACGACGACGATGAAGCATATGTCAAAAGAAGAGTGAAGACTACATTACCTATGAAAGATCGTACTCCATGGAAAAGGAAAAGTCAAAACGTGGGCCTAAATTATTCGGAAACAAACAAAAAAGGAAAGAAGCTAATCACTAAGAAACGTCCTCGACGCTGAGAAACTAAATGTGTGTTGTAATATATATATGTATCTCTTTTTTATACTTGCACTTTAACCGCGTTATTGATCGGTCAAATTATATATTGCCCCTGTTAAATATACATTATATAAATTGTATCGGTCGTTGTTGAAAAAAATTAAAAAGGAAATGAAAAGAGGGAAAAAATGCCAGAAATATCAGTAGCGCGCTCTGACAGGGCCCGCTACTGCTAAGTGTAGCAGTAGCGCGCGCTGACAGGGCCCGCTACTGCTAAGTTTAGCAGTAGCGCTCGCTGACAGGGCCCGCTACTGCTACACTTAGCAGTAGCGCGCGCTGTCAGGGCCCTCTACTGCTATTTTCACTTAAACCGGTCGGGCGGGTTCTTCTTTTCATTCCCGGCCTCTATCTCTCCCTCTCTCCCTCTCGAACTCCTCCCCGGCCGCCGTCGTTGTCGCCGCGCCTCTTCCCCGCCCTCCTCCCCGCCCTCGTCGCCGCGCCTCCCCGCCCCGCCTCCGTATCCAGGTAAACGAGCCACATCTCCCTCTCGAACTCCTCCCCGCCCGCCGTCGTCGTCGCCGCGCCCCTTTCTCCCCACCGCGAGCAGCGCGCCATGCACGCGAGGTGCTCGATGAAATGCCTCAACCATATCTTATCTTAACTGTTAGCTTAGTATTATATCTGTTATCTGCATTGTTCTTTGCAGCATTGTTATCTTAGCTTAGTATGCTAGCATTGTTCTTATATCTGTTATCTGCATTGTTAGCTTAGCTTAGTATGCTAGCATTGTTCTTTTTTCTAGATGGGATATTGTGTACGAATTTTCTTCTTTTTCCATATGCAGGGATCCGAGGGGCCTATGTTTTGTCGGAATGTTGATTTATTTCCGTTCCGGCAAATTTCAGGTTCTCGATATGTCCATTTTTCAGCAAAGGTCATGCCGAAATTTACTGTGAATTTCGACATGACTTGTGCTACAAAGTATGACATATCGAGTGCCCGGTATTTGATAGGACGGTATTTAGTCCTTTTTTTATAGTTTGAGATTTAAACTTGGAGACTAAATATATCGTAGGAAACATGTCGACCAACGACGAAGCCGGTGCAGATGAAGATTTTCACTACCAGCAGCATGAACACACCTTCCTCGACCATATGTATTCTCAGCTACGAGACAAAGGTCCAAATGTCGCTAGTGCGACGGACGCCGAAATCGAGTCCGACAGCACTCCTGATGGCACCGATGGCACTGACACCGGCGCCACCGACACCGGCGGCGCTGAAGCCGCTAATGAACCAGCAAATAAGAATAAGGAGAGGGTACGAAAACCAAACAAGCTCGGCACCGACAAACTTTTAGTGACAGAGGTGCATCCTGGAAAATTCGAGCCAATAGCGCCGGCGGAAGCTCGCAAGTGCTACGGCAACCAAGTCGGATGCATCCTACTGGAAACCGCGAGCATCAACAACTATGACTTGAGGAGTATACCAAATATGGAACATTTACTCCTTACGAATTTGCACAACAGATTCATGTTCCCGGATCGGGATGAGAGCAAAACTCCATGGGATGATGATGCCATGACTGACATAAACGCCGCCACCATGGTTAAGTTCAGGAACGCATTGTCCGCGTGGAAAGTGAGGGTGAAACGATTGATTGAGAAGAACAAACCTTTGTCCAATATTTTTGCGGAGAATCCATCACTTACGGAAGCTGAGTTCTTAAAATTCAAGGACACTTGCGCTACCGACGAAGCCAAGCTTAGGTCCGCGAAATTCAAGGGGCTTCAGAAAAGGAACACGGGGAAACAGCGCCTCGGAAGCCGTGGTTACATTGGCAAAAGGCCCATATGGGACAAGGAGGACGCGGAACGTGAAGCCGCCGGGATCCCAGACCCCTTGGCGGAGTTCACCGACCCGCAGGAGTATGACTTCATCAGGGCCCTCTACAACTGGGGCTCGAAGAAAAAGGTTTGGTCCACGGACGAGCCCACGAGGGAATTGATGCGATTACTGCTAATATTTTTTTCCACCTTATATTAGCTTCTCATCAAGTCAGAATACACGTTGTAGTAACATTTGTAAATGGTCCACGTTTCTTTCGCAGAAAGAGAAACACAAGCTTGATGCCGAAAGCGACTCATCGTCTCAGTCGACGATGAGGCCCAAGTGGGACACCCATCTCAATCGGGCCTTGAACGTAATGAAGGGCCTCCCTTTGGACACTCGGCCGCAGCATGGACGTGTGCACGGCGTCGGAGACGGTGCCCAGTGGAAGCACTACTACCACGAGGAATTTCTTCTTTGGTGGTAGTGGTGTGGTGTCCTTTAGGCTCACTTTTTTGGTAGCTTCTATAGTCATAGGAATTTCTTCTTCTACGGTTGAGGTCATAGCATCACCATTAATAGGTCCTATGGGACTAGGGGTGCATTGGGTGCTAAGAGTTTGGATATCCTCAACCACTTGGATAGTAGCAATGGTATGGTGTGTAGGAAGGCTCTTAATTCTAGCCTCTTCCTCCTTTTCTCTAGCCCATCTCTCTTTGAGTTTAGCCATCATCCTAATGTTTTCATTAATTTTCATTTGGATAGCATTCATAGGAGTGACCTTACTCTCCTCGAGGGGAGAAGTTCTAATTTTAAGCAATTCTACTTCATGGGCTAAATTGTCTACCTTCGACGAGAGGTTATCTAATTTGTCTAGTTTTTGCTCTACACTCTTGTTGAAGGCTTTTTGGGTAGTGATAAAGTCTTTAAGCATACTCTCTAATTCAGAAGTGGAGTATTTAGTGCTAGGATAAGTGTTGTTGTTCCCTTAGTTGGAGGGGAACGGTCTAGGATTGCTACCAAAATTACTCCTATAAGCATTGTTGTTGAAGTTGTTTCAAGAGATAAAGTTTACATCTACTTGATCTTGAGAAATCAAAGAATTTAAATGAACAACATGAGGATCAATAGGAGATTGCTTGGTAAGTAGAGACATAATGAAGTCAACTTTTTCATTTATGGAGGAGATCTCCTCAAAAGAGTTTACCTTCCTACCTATTGGAGCTCTTTTGGTGTGCCATTGGTAATAGTTGGTCATCATCTCATTGAGAAGTTTTGTGGCAGCACCAAGTGTAGTTGACATAAAGGTTCCTCCCGTGGCCGAATCTAGCAAGTTCCGCGAGGTAAAGTTCAAGCCTGCATAAAAAAGTTTGGATAACCATCCAAGTAGTCAAACCATGCGTAGGGCAATTCTTAACAAGAGTTTTCATGCGTTCCCAAGCTTGGGCAACGTGTTCATTATCCAATTGCTTAAAATTCATAATATAGCTCCTCAATGGGATAATCTTAGCAGGGGGGTAGTACTTCCCAATAAAAGCATCCTTGACGTCCCAAAAATTCATAGGCAAGGATTGAAACAATATTTTAGCTCCATCTCTCAAGGAGAAAGGAAAAAGCTTAAGCTTAACAATATCACCATCTACTTCTTTGTACTTTTGCATATCACCGAGCTCAATAAAATTATTTAAGTGCAAATCAGCATCATCTCCAGCACCGTAGAATTGATCTTTCATAACAAGGTTCAGCAAAGTAGGTTTAATCTCATAAGAGGGTGCTGAAGTAGCAGGTGCAGCATTAGGAGTGCAGATAAAGTCACTGTTGTTGTGACTAGTGAAGTCACACAACTTGGTGTTCTCGGAGGAACCCATAGTAGCAGCAAGGAAGATAACAATTCTTTTGATTTTTGATAAAGGACACTAAAGCAAAAATTGAAAGGTAAACTAACAAGACTAAAAAGCAAAGATAAAAGATAGTGTGCAACTCCCCTATCTTGAAGAGTGGAGTCCTCGGAAATGGCGCCAGAAATTGCTTTTGATGGTATGATTTAACGCCGCCTCGTTGGTTACCCAAAGTTTAAGGTGAGATTTAGCGTAGCGGCAATTTCCCTTAGTGAAGATGCTAAGGTTGAGTGTCGAACCAATAGAACTCCAACAGATACAAGAAGGTGGTGAAGTGAACAATGGCGCCGTTTACAACCGAGGTTGCTAACTTCACCTGGACCTGCACACAGAGCAAATAACTTTGCTTCCCAACGAGCACAGAGGAGTTGTCAATTCCTCCGGCCTTGTTGTATACAAATGATAAAATGCACGGGATAATAATGATAGCGATAGCAATGGAAAAGTAAATAAAGCAGTAAATTGATAGCGAGTGTAAATAGTATTGGAAATATGGACCGGGGTCCTATGATGTTCATAGTGATGTCTCTCTCCCAAAAGACGATAAAATAGCCATGCGAGGTAAACAAATTACAGATGGGCAATTGACATGATTATGTGCGCAAACCAATGCTAACTATGCTACAAAGAAAGGAAGTGGCACAAAAGCATGGGCAGTACGCCAAGACAAGTAGACCGAAATCCATCTGCATCTACCTACTAATCATCCACCTTGAGATATTTATCCAGACCATCTCGCTGGTATTAAGTTGCGAATCCCACCCAAAGTGTAAAATCAAAGCAACGGACAATTGCATTAAAGAACTTTGCATAAAGTAAACAATCCTTGCACCCCGCAAGTACAAGCACCGTTATTTTCTCCCTTGTGGCAACATCACATCCCCAAGACTCATGTTTCTGTCACTGAAGCTAGTCATCAAGGGGCATGAACCGACAATCATGCATTACGCTCCCTCTTGGAGTCACTACCTACTATTTGGCCAAAGCAATAAACATCAATGGAGATCATGCAAGAATTACTCTAGAACATAAATATAAAAGAGGAGAATCAAATATATTACTCAAACACAATCTGACCATAATCTCATAATCCATCGGATCGCAGCAAACTATGCATAGCAATAGCAGAAATATTACATATGTGCCTCGATCATGTAGGGCAGCTCACGAGGTCTAATCCATGAAGAACAAAGAGGGGAGGAGAACATCACATAGCTACTGATCATAGACCCATGGTCCAAGTTGGACTACTCACGGTTCATCCGGGAAGCTATCCATGATGGTGGAGAAGCTCCCGGAGGGGATTCCTCCCTCCGGCAGGGTGCCGAGAAGAGGTCTTCTGGGGCTCCCGATCTTGGAAGCGCGGTGGCGGCGGAACATAGGACAGATCGCGCAATAGGTTTTCCGTCACGGGGGTTTCACGTCAGGAGGAATAAATAGACGAAGGGGGGCAGCTAGGGGGGCACCAGGGGTCCAGGCGGCCCCTGGCACGGCCCCACCCTAGGGCGCGCCGGGAGGGCTCCTGGGGGCCTGGTGGGTCCCCTTTGGCCCCCCCTTGGTGATTCCCGACGCTTCTTCTGCACTGATTTTTTATTGGATTTTCCCGAATTTTTGGAGCACTTTTAATATGGGGGAAACCTGAAATAGATAAACAGCAGAAAACAGGAACTGGCACTAGGGTGCACTGAGTTAATAGGTTAGTCCAAATATGATCAAAAGTGTATGGAAGTTCATCAATATCATAGAAATATCACACAAAAGAGGCATGGAGCAAGCGGAAATTATAGATACGTTTTGGATGTATCAAACATTCTCCTCTTCATGACTTGATCTTCATGTCATACATGTTCCTCCTACACTGGCAGCGACATACATTGCATACATCTTGATAGCTACATCTTCTTTATGATTTGAGTACCTTGTAAAGCGGGAAAGATCTTCTATACCCTCTTGTAAATTAGAGTGTTTCCCTTAAGTGAGGAAAATATCCCAAAGTGGACAAAATAAAAGATCCCAAAGAGGACAAATGAGAGTTAAATAGAAAGAGCCATTGAGGCCACCCAAAAAATACAAAAAGAGAAAAACAAATAAAAAGAGAGAAAGGGGCAACACTACTATCCTTTTGAAAGATCCACACTACTACTCCCTCTTATCCTTGTACTCCATAGAGATGATCATTCATGCATATAGCTATGTGCATACCTTCACACTATAGAACTTGGCTTGCATATTCCAAGGATGAGCCTCCTCAAAAGAGCTCTAGGTCTTCATGAGCGAGAAAGTTAGATGCACCCCCACTAGTTCCATTGGAAAGCTTTCTAGCTCGTATGTGCATCCGTTGCATGACAATCCCTACTCCTCACATCATATCTATCATTTGGCCTTCTCGCCTATGATTATCCTCATTGATGTGAGCCTTTCTCACCTTATTGTCTTCCTCCTCCACCATATTTTCTCTCTTTTCCATCGTAAGTGTCTACTCTCATGCTTACGCTCATCCATTGCATGAGTGCTGAAAATATCAAAAAAGAGTGGATCAAATTGAATTGTACCTGGCTAGTGGTCTGGGAACAAGTCAAGATATGATTCCAAAGAGGACCAAGTGTGAAACTTTAGTAGATTGAGTTCTCAACAAAAATAATTTTTTCTCGTACTCCCTATCCCCCTTCTTGCACGCAAACACCGTTTGGAGACATTCGAGTCACGAAAAGTGAGAGCTCTTGCACCTAATGTTCTTTTGTTGCTTGTTTCAATGCTAATATAGACTCTTGCATGTTTTGACTTGAATTGAGTCACATACCTTGATTTCTTTACTTTTCAGAGTTCTTATATGGTTGCTAGCATGTCACCACAGAAATTATGCTTGTTATCATTTACCTACTCGAGGACGAGTAGGAATTAAGCTTGGGGATGTTGATACGTCCCAAACGTATCGATAATTTATGCTTGTTCCATGCATGTTTTGTGTGATATTGCTATGATCTAGATACACTTTCATACACTTTTGATCATATTTTTACTAACCTATTAACTCAGTGCACCCCAGTGCCAGTTTATGTTTTCTGCTGTTTTTTTATTCGAGGTTTCCCCATATTAAAAGTGCTCCAAAAATTGGGGAAACATCGGATAAAAAATCAGCGCATCGGAAGCTTCCGGTGCCCCGAAGGAGGGCCGGGGGGCCACCACCAGGTGCCCAGGTCTCCACCTGGCGCGGCCTAAGGCTTGGCCGCGCCAGGGGTCGCCTGGACCCCTGGTGGCCCCCTGGTTGCCCTCTTCGCCTATATATTCTTCCCTGCACCCTATCGGAGGGAGGATCGACCTTCAGGAGCTTCCCCTCGACCATGGACGCTTCCCAGATGTGCCATGAGTAGTTTCCTTTGGAACATGGGTCCGTGATCATTACCTATGTGATGTTCTCCTCCCCTCTTTGTTCTTCACGGTTTAGACCTCGTGAGATTCCCTACATGATCGAGGCACATATGTAATCTTTCTGCTGTTGCTATGCTGAGTTTGATAGGAGCTGATGGCTTATGAGATTATGTTCAGATTGTGATAGAGTAATATATTTGGTTCTTATCTTTTATATATTTGTTCCTAAGTAATTATTGCATGTTCTCCGTTGCTATTTATTGCTTTGGCCAAGTAGTAGGTAGTAATTCCAAGAGGGAACGTTATGCTCGATTGTGGGTTCATGCCCCTTGATGACACGCTTGAGTGATAGAAACATGAGTCTAGGGGATATGCTGTTGCCACAAGGGGGAAAACAATGGTGCTTGTAACCGCGGTTGCAAGGATTGTTTACTTTACGCAAAGTGCTTTTTAATGCAGTTGTATGTTGCTTTGGGTTTACACTTTGGGTGGGACTCGCAACTTAATACCAACGAGATGTTCTGGATAGATATCTCAAGGTGGATGATTAGTAGTAGATGCAGTTGGATTTCGGGCTACTTATATTGGCGTACTGCCCATGCTTTTAAGCCTCTTCCTTTCTTTGTAGCATAGTTAGCATTGCGGTGCGTTTATATTCCTGTCAATTTCCCATCTTTAATTTTTTTACCTCGCATAGCAGTTTTATCGTCTTTTGGGACAGAGACATCACTAGTGAACAACATGGGACCCCGGTCCATATTCTTATCACTGTTTACACTCTCATTTACTTTTCTATTTTCACTTTCTAGTTGCTATCATTATCATTATCCCTTGTGTTTTGATCCTTTGTAAACAACAAGAGCGGAGAGATTGACAACCTATCTGAACTTCATTGGGAGCAAAGTTATTAGTGTCTATGTGCAGGTCCAGGAGAAGTAATTGATTATCTTCAAACGGCGCATCACTTACCGAACCACCTACTTATCATCGCCGGAGTCCTACGGAGACACTCTTAAAACCTCGGTATCTTCACCGAGGGAAACTTGCCGCTACGCTGGATCTCACCTTTCACTTGGGGTAACCAGCGAAGGGCGAGAAGCAATTATCATCTCTCGCGTATCAGCATCTATCATCGAGAGCGGTTACTAGCAGGTTAAGTGGAGTATTCGTCACACACGACGATACCACAGATTTAGAATCGGTTCAAGTTATTTAGCTACAAAACATGAGAAAGGTTGTTAACATGGCATCTCACTCAAGCAGGTCATAGCACAAAAACATGATGAGAGGTAAAGCATAAGATAAACTATCTATGCTAGTCAATTTAAGTGAGGCACAACCTAAACATGGCATTCCACTAAGTACCCCACAATGATTAAAGCATTTGGTACTGTTCTTCCCTAAACCACATTTTAGGTTATTTAACAACGGAAAACAATGGCATAAACACAAATTCAATGAAATTCTAGTCAAGTTACATATAAAAAACACCCCAAACGGAGTTACGGTTAAAAAGATACAAGCATCACAATTTACGAGTACATGCTGTTAACATCAGGGAGCATATTTTCGATGAATGAAACGATTACCTAGTGAATGCAAACATGCACCAAAATGATATGGATCAACTGTAGGCATGACAAGGAAGTCATGGAAACAAAGTTTCATGTATATGAGCATCAGGAACAAGTAATTGTAATCCATGCAAAATGGAAGAAAATACTACTGGTCTAGGGACTTAGTGAAACCAGGGCAACTGACAGCAAACATCATGGTTGCACTTTGGGAGCTTGATACCTATATGTACAGCAAAGATATCATGGAAAATCAAAACGTGGAATCAAACTACACATAACAAGAAGCAAATAATTATATTGGAGCTAAAGCATATGAGGCATGGGTCACTAACTATAAGGTATCAAAGTAGCAACTTTATATAAACAGCAGCACATGTTAACAGCGTAACCACTTTGGAGCAAGATATAAAATAGCTACAGCAGGTAAACATGGCAAAGGGATGCATCTAATTGAAGTGCACATGATGCTTAACACATACAAGAAAGAATCAACAGCACATGCCTCATGGATGTAACACAATCATCAACCAAAGTTGCAAGAAAATAACAACAGCAACAATTAATAGAAAGTAGCAGCAGTTAACGATCCGGTGCCCACTTCAACAATGATTTACATTAACTAGATGGCCTCAAATCAAACAACCTACTAAATAAAAAAAGTTAGAGCTCAAAAAACTGAGCACTTCTCATTTTGGGCGCAACCTTATACGACCTACGGATCTCTAGCAATTGTCAACGCAAAACAGATCACAACAGTAGCATCACAAGGACTTAGCAGAAAATAATAAAAGGAAAACAGAGGGAATTGAAAAAAAGGGGCACGAGCCTAAATTTGGGCTGGCCCAAGTCGGCTGGGGGGGGGGGCGACGGATAACCGAATCTCGCCCAGGCGAGAGGAGCTGCGTGCCGGGGACGCGAGGAGTGGGCCGAGGGGCGTGATGTCACGAGACTATACTCCTCGCCCCTCGTTGGTTTACCCAAAGATTAGCGGTTGTCGTGGACCAGCACACACAACAGATAGCTTTTCTCCCAACGAGTACAAAGGGGTTGTCAATCCCTCCAGCCTTGTTGTTTACAAAGGATAAAACGCACGGGATAATAATGATAGTGATAGCAACGGAAAAGTAAATACTAAAAGTAAATTGAAGATGTAAACAATATTGGAAATATGGACCGGGGTCCTATGATGTTCACTAGTGATTTCTCTCTCCCAAAAGAAGATAAAATAGCAATGTGAGGTAAAGAAATTACAGCTGGGCAATTGACAGGATTATGTGCGCAAACCAATGCCAACTATGCTATAAATAAAGGAAGATGCTCAAAAGAATGGGCGGTACACCAAGACAAGTAGACCGAAATCCTTCTGCATCTACCTACTAATCATCCACCTTGAGATATCTATCCAGAACATCTCGCTGGTATTAAGTTGTGAATCCCACCCAAAGTGTAAACACAACGCAACGGTCAATTGCATTAAAGAACTTTGCGTAAAGTAAACAATCCTTGCACCCGCAAGTACAAGCACCGTTGTTTTCCCCCTTGTGGCAACAACACGTCCCCTAGACTCATGTTTCTGTCACTCAAGCTAGTCATCGGGGGGCATGAACCCACAATAATGCATAACGCTCCCTCTTGGAGTCACTACCAAATACTTGGCCAAAGCAATAAACAACAACGGAGAACATGCAAGAATTACTCAAGAACATAAATATAAAAGAGGATAATTAAATATATTACTCAAACACAATCTGAACATAATCTCATAATCCATCGGATCCCAACAAACTCAACATAACAACAACAGAAATATTACATAAGTGCCTCGATCATTGAGGGCAGCTCACGAGGTCTAATCCAGTAAGAACAAAGAGGGGAGGAGAACATCACATAGCTACTGATCATGGACCCATGGTCCAAGGTGGACTACCCACGGTTCTTCCGGGAAGCATCCATGGTGGTGGAGAAGGTCCCGGAGGTGGTTCCTCCCTTCGGTTGGGTGCCGGGAAGAGGTCTTCTAGTGCTCCCGATCTTGGAAGCGGGGCGGCGGAGGAACAGAGGAGAGATCGCGAAAAAGGGTTCCTGTCTCGGGGGTTTTGCGTAACGAGGATTAAATAGGCGAAGGTGGCCAGGCAGGGGGTCCACCAGGGGTCCAGGCGGCCCCCTGGCACGGCCCCACCCTGGGGCGCGCCGGGAGGGTGCCTGGGGCCCTGGTGGGTCCCTTCTGCCCCCCCCCCCTCGGTGATTCCGGAAGCTTCCTGATCGCTGATTTTTTATTGGATTTTCCCGAATTTTTTATGAGCAATTTTTATATGGGGGAAACTTGAAATAGAAAAATAGTAGAAAACAGGAACTGCCACTGGGGTGCACTGAGTTAATAGGTTAGTCCAATTATGATCAAAAGTGTATGGAAGTTCATAAATATCTTAGCAATATCACACAAAAGAGGCATGGAGGAAGCAGAAATTATAGATACGGGTTGGACGTATCAGGGTGCTGCAGGCTGGCCCACCCGCGGCTGGTCAACGGGACCGTCGGATCGGGTTTCTGCTGGGCCGTGCCCATCTTAGCGACGGTGGCTGGATCGAGATTGAGATCGATCCGATCCCGATGTGTACGGCGGCAGCGGCGGTTCCGGTGGCCACGGGTGGGGCCGGTGGAGCTCCGGCGAGCCTGGGCGGCGCATGGAGGCCGCAGGGGCGCAGGAGGGGCGCCGGGAGGTCGCTTCGGCTCGACCTAACAGTCTTCGAGTGGCGCGGCGAGGAGATCAGGGCGGCTCTGGCGATGGCGCGATGGGGCGGCGGCCGGCGAAGCTGTGCGGCGAGGCGTAGCGACGACCTGCAGGAGAGGAGCTGAGGTGAGGAGGGAAGGAGGAGAGGAGGCCGCGCCGAAGGGGCTCACCGGAGCACGCACACGGTGCTCACCGGTGACGTGCGGCGGCTTCGGAGCCGCGGGCTGGCCTGCCCAGATCGGGGTCCGAGCGGGCTTCCAGGGCCCTTCGGGCCCCGGGGCGGTTGGTGGCTTCCTGGAGGTGGGAGAAGGGGACGTGGCACGATCTGGGCCACTGGTTCCTAGATCTGACGGCAGAAATCGCATGGTGGCTAGGGTTTTCGGATTTTGGAGCCTTAGGAGGCAGATTTAGGCAATTTGGAGGGGGGTGGCTGCAAAATTAGACTAGGGGTAACCCTACAAGGGCTAGGGAGAGTAGTGGTCTTTATATAGGCTGGCATGGATGGCAGGTTTACGCAAACACCCTCGGGTTTTCTCTCTCCCGTCCGGTACTCCACGTTTCTGACCACCGGGAGTCCATAATTCTGACAAAATCTCGAACCACGCACTCAGCGCGGCGAGCCCGTCAGTTCTACCTCACTTCGATACTGTTCCGAAAATATTTTCTAGCGCCCAATAAAATAATCCATTTAATTATTAAATGGGGTTTTTCGTTCCGATGGCGATGGCTGGTCTTGTGCCGGAAGTTGCGACGGTGGGTGAATCCCGGTGTCGGAAAGGTCGCGTGCCGTTTTGAAAGAGGTTTGATCCCGCATCCGATAAGAGAAAGAGGGGGGAATATTCACAGATTAATAATTCGGCGAAGCAAATACTGCAAACAATTCTAGCAATCAACAAAACAAAGCAACAAACAAATTTTTTAATTTGGGTGAAAATCCCCGGGCTCTTGGCCGATCCGGGGAGGGGGGGGGAGACAAAAGAGAGTCGACAATCTTCAATACCACCGACAAGGGACTCTGCTCCATGTCGACGTCGAACTTCCATCGAGAAAAATTTCCGCAAGGAGATGGCAAAATCAAAGAACGAGACCACCAAGAGACCAAAAAGGATGAACGATTGTACAAAGTGACGATCAAGGGAAGCATTCTCACTGAATCGTGAGGATACTGGGCAAGAGGACTGAAGTCAACACACGACCAACATGTTTACCCAGAGGCAAAAGAAACTAAAGGTACTACAAGATTTGCCAAACCTGAGATCGGAATCGAGACAATACGCTGCAAGCAAGGAATTGTAACGGTTCCGATACTCCACACACTCGAGATCCTAGAGTTTGAAGGGGATAAGGCGAGAATTAAAACACTTACGACACTTGTCCTGACCAGAGCAAGGGTAAGGAGTAAAAAGATTCCTACTCTCCGATAACTAACTTAGTAACTACCACCCTCTTTTAGCTATTTGCGAGGGTTTAGCATCAACTTGCATCATGTCAAAAAATTCAAAATGAAATTGAAATGGGAGAAGAAAATACCCCCAGATGAATTTAATTCAAATGATCGTTTTAAAAGTTGCTCCAAAAATTCCTTTTGCATTTTTGAAAACTCCCATAAATGAGTGTGATAACATATCAAGTAATTTGGATTCAAACCCATGCTCATAGATTTTTTAAATATTCAAACAGGAGCATGGAATTAAATTTAAACCCCTATTTGATTTTGAAATCAAATATTTTGAATTTAAAAAATGGTCAAACTTTGGATGTGACTAGACACTGGTCACTTAAAGCCATATATAAATTTTGGGCATTTATAAAAAATGTCTAGCTATTTTTTTAGCCAAGAAAAAACAAATGTCAGAAAAGAAAAACTGAAAAGAAATAAAAAGGAAAGGGGCTTACCTGTGAACAGGCCCAACTCATCGCCCCCGGCCCTAGCCCACCTCCCCTCGCTTGTCGTCTACCCCAAGAAGATGGGCACGCTGCTGCGTGCCCGGCATGCCGACGCCGGCGAGCAGCTGGTTTCCTGCCTGGCCCTCCCCGAGCCTTCTAACCGCTCCACGACGACGCCGTCTCCCCTTTCTCTCCCGCTCGATTTGGCGCCACCCGAGAACCACCGTGGAGCACGCCGCCGAGTTCGCGTGGCCATCACCAACGAGGAGTCGCGCAACCGTGTACATCATCTCCGCCAACGTTGACTACCCCGAGCTGCAGAAGGAATCGACCAAAGACGCCGTGTAGCCAACGCCCGCTTCATCGTCTTCGTCTCCGGCCGCTGCAAATTTTCCTCAATTCCGGCCACAACTGAGCTTCGCCGAGCCTGCCGTATGCACCATTAGAATCACGGTGAGCTTCTCGCCGTTTACCCTAACCCCGCAACGCATAGCTCGACCTATACATCGATCCGCCATGGGAGAAGATCCTAACCTCCGCCATGGACGAGCTCGAGCTCGCTCACGTGCTCCTCTGCCTGCACCATGTTGTCTTTCGTCCTCGCCATGATCTTCCGCTTCGAACGCACCCAGCCATGGCTCAAATGGCGCACCACAGCAAGATCCGCACCACGGCCGTGCTGCTGCCGCCGCTTTTGCTCGTCGGCGACGTCCCTCCGGTGAGCCCCCGTTCAGCTCGACTGTCTCAGATTAAGCGCGTGTGCCTGGGCTCCCGTTTGGCGGTCGCGGCGTGCCGAATGGTGGCTGGATTCGTGAACCTGTGCACCACCACTGCGGTTTTGGTCACCGACGGCAAGCCGCTGGCGAGGCCGACGTGGCCGTGGTTAGTTTAACCACTAACCAGCCCCACCAGCCACTGACACTGGGCCCAAGTGGCCTAATTAGGCCACTGTTAATTTAAACTAACCGGGTTTTAACACACTGACACTGACATGCTGGCCTAGAGGTCAGAACCCCCCTAACGTCACCCTTGTGCAAGCATGACGCAATAAAAGCATTTCTATATAAAAGAAATTCCAGAAAAGGTAGAAAATGAATTAAACTTTGGAAATTCATAATATATGTAAAATTATCAGCAAATGCAAGGATTATGAATATGCACTTTGTTTTCATGTTTGAGCATTTTAAAATGGGGAACAGAAGCAAACATGCATATGAACCCTTTGAAATTCAAATATGAAGTTTGAATTTGCAACTCAAATGCAAAGCACTTCATTTAAATATAATGTTCAACACATCACCACCATGAACCTCTTGCTATAACATCATATCATGTGATTGTGCATTGTCAATTATATTGATTTCTTGTTTGTGTTGTTTGCTATCGAAAGAAGTGGAGCCGGAACCGGAGGCCACCCCCTTCGTTGAAGAGATTGTGTGTGAACCTCGTTAGCAAGGCAAGCAAACCCCCATTGATCATGTCGATAAAATCCCACTTCCCTCTCAGTCTCTCTTATGCATTGTTTAGGATGATTACCATGATACATTTCTACCGCATAGATGAACCCATTCCTTTGCATGACTTATTATTTTGTCACAGTAGTAAGCAAACCACAATCCTAGCATATGTAGGAGTTGATTGATATCATGTGGCCCCTACAACTGTTACAACTTATTGCATGCTTAGAGTGATACTATGTTGATACCGTTATGTGAGTCGGGATGGTAGTGATCATGATGATGATGGTGGAAATGTGTTGGTGAATCTACCCTATTACAAGGTGAACCATGAGAGGCTGTGTAGGTGTACACAGTGGGTTGTCTCGTTGAACACCGCCTTAAGCCCGAATTCTTGTGTGGCGATCCAAGACAAAGAGTACTACCACATGTTGGGCAAACGGACCCCCGATCAACCTACTAACTCACCCCTTCTCAGTTCAATGAGTCGTAGTAGTTCGCAGTTCTGGTAGGTCTGTGGCCTGGCTGCTAACAGAGAGAACGGCTCAACCGAGACTGGCTTATGCACCACGCACACAACTTCTGGGATCACTTCGGTAAACCGACCGGGTTATGAATGTGGAAACCATCCCAGATAGGCGTCTTCATTGAACTTGAGTTTGCTGTGAGGTAAAATTTGTGGAGATTATCCTCGCCGACACCCGCTTGAAGGGTGACCAGATCCCGGCGGTAACTGATAGTTTCATGTGTGTAGCAGTACACCCCTGCAGGGTTAACAAAACTATTCGAATAGCCGCGTCCGTGTTAAAGGACTACATAGAAACTTGTGCTTGATTATTAGAAAACTTCAATGGATACTTATAAAACTTGCCAAGATAAGTGTTAGTGATATGGCATGCTTTCTCGTGGGAAGTCAAGGAAGGATCCATAGTGGTGTAATTGTTTGAGAGACTTGGATAGTGGACTCGTGTATGCTTCTTACCTCATTCTGGTATTCATAGTTCAGGACTAGCCAAATCAATGCTGGCACTTCTGCATTTGAACCCCACCTCCCTTTACCTTGATACATGTGCATGATTAGTATAGTTTTTATGTAAGTCTGGCTGAGTACGACTTTCTACTCACGTTTTCTTATTATATGTTTTAGATGAATCCACTGACCCCGATGGTGGATTCTTCCTGGAGCTCGACGACTAAGATCAAGCTAGTGTAGTCCCAGTCAGAGGACTGGTTCCCTCATGGAGGGCTTGTGTTTAAATAAGGCTTCTTAAGCCATTTGTTAAACTTGTCTGTACACAGACCTAAGTTGCTTCCGCTTGTAATGATGTAATGTTGTGTCACAGTCTTGTGATCTCTGTGTGTACTCTATAAGAGTTAAATAAAGTTGTAAACTTTGTAGAGTAATGTGATGATACCTGTTGTTCATACTAGACATGTATGTTGCATGTATGATTATAACGTGCATGTCTTAGTATGGGTTTTCGAGAGCTTGGTTGTGATCTGGCTGGCGGTCTTTTATACACCAAGTGGCCCTTAGATGTGCGCAGCTTGGGGCATCGCGATGCGATTGCTCGTGACTCTGTCACGTGGCACACTTTGTTGTATGATCGATCCCGCCCTAGACCACGACTAAGTGATCGGGCTGGAGTAAGTCTATTTAAGTGTTATAATACAATTGATAGTATGGTTGAGGCGACTTGTCTATGAGTATGGGAGTTCACCACCCATATCATTCGACTTGTGTGCGGACGATGAGGACCCATATCAGTTGATCATCCGGCCTGGATGGGATGCCCCTCACGTTTGATGCTTTCCTGGAGCGTTCTGTGCTTGGCCTTGTCTGCTTACACGAGTGGGTACGGCTCTCGGCTCTCCATATTATTGTGTTGTAGCGGAACTTGCATACGCTAACCTCGGGTCCCGACAGATACCAAGTTGTAAGGCCCGATATGCGGTACTGTTCCAGATCTAGATGTTTCCATCCAGATCCGGGGACGAAGCACATATCGATCCCACCGCGACTTATGACAATGCCATATACCCCGGATTTCCAACATGATATGACAACATTAAAACTACAAGGATACACCATCTCATACAGTCGGCATACAACTACCTTAATACAATACATCCGCGGAAGATACCTGTCTGAGTACAGACTACAATCAAATGCCTAGTGGCAAAGGTAAAAATCACCATTATCGTAACCACACGGGTCCAGGCTCTCCCCCGGGATCCACCTAACTAGTCTTCGTCGAGTCTCCGCGAGGGCGTCGGGAAGAAGGGTCGTCGAGCTCGTCTGAAGTCCAGGATCGTTTGCATAACATGCGTAAAAGAGAAAAGAAGGGGTGAGCTATATCAACTTTTCACGGTAAGATGGGGTAGTGGCGAGGTTGCAGCCGCACTAGCAATATATGAGTGGCTAAAGATCCATTTTAGAGTAAGATGAGAATCCAAGCATTCGATGAGAAATCACATCCAACAAGTCTGCTATCAGCTACTTATGCAATCATAACACCTATCCTATCCTTGCCCTCCCCTTCGCATCCCGACGAAGAAGAAGCACTCAAGGCACAGAGACATTGATCAAGTTTAGTTATGATTCAGTTGATGTCATCTATGAATAAGATGTATGTTCCAAGTCGTCCATAACCTTGGACAAAACTTCTCGAAAAGATTTAACCCTGCAGGGGTGTACCAACTTCCCATTACAAGGCTCCGCACGCACGCTCATATCTCTCAATTGCTACCCATCACAGGCAACCATTTTATGATTTAGTTCCGAGAGATCCGAAACGGCAGGTCCCTCTAACTAACAACACACAAAAGGAACTTGTGGTGATTAAGGTGCTCCTGTCAAAGAGCACTGGAACAAAGCATTAAACTCAATGGATACATGAAATCCTCAAATTATAGTCCATCCCCTTTGGTGTCCCAAGTTGTCACCTTTGGTATTGCTTGTTCGAGACCATAATAGGTGCATACAACTCATAGATACGACCAAGAACATAAATATACTCATGAAAACACAAGTGTTTCAGATATGAAAACATGGCACTCGGGCCCAAAGTGACAAGCATTAAGAGAAACAAGTTGTAGAAAAGATGATAAACACCAAAGTAGATGATAGGCACATGCCCCCAACAACCTGATGAACTATTACATGATCTAAATCATCCAGTCCCTACCATCCCCTTTGCCTACAGCAGGTAATTACTCACACATGTGAAGATAAGACATGGAGGGAGGATGGAGTGGTGATGATGATGACGATGGCGTTGATCTCCCCTCACTGGAGGCCAAAACAGCCTCCAGATTAGCCCTCCCGAGGAAGAACAGAGGGTGGCGACGACTCCGTGAAGGAAACATGGAAAATCGACTTTTGTTCTGGGGTTTTCCCATCACAAGTATAAATAGGGGCCTCGTTAGGGCACCAGAGGAGGGGGTAGGCCTCCAGACATCCTCCTGGCGCGGCCAGGTGTGGGGCCGCACCAGAAGGGTATCTGGAGCCCCTATGCCCCCCCTCTGTGGCCCCACTTCTGGTTCGTGGAAGCTTCGGGTGCGTGGATTTTTCCTGAATTTTACTGGAATTTTTCGAGATACCTAAAAATCCATTTTCCTGCACACAATAAAACCATGCAGGCAGCTCTGCTGAAAACAGCATTAGTACGGGTTAGTTTCGTTCAAATCATGCAAGGATGAGGGAAAACCAATAGCAAAAGTGTTTGGAAAAGTAGATACAGTTGAGACTTATGAACTGCCCCAAGCTTAGCATATTGCTTGTCCTCAAGCAATTTAGTTCAACGAACTGGACGCGACAAAGAAAATTTTGACAAACTCTTTTTCTTCAATAGACATATATAAGCATGTACTACGAAAAGAGTTTAGCAAGCATTGAAACAATGCTATGAGGATAATGCACGAAGCAATCCTTCTTTCTAGTGATCAATCACAAACAACCAAAAGTAAATAATATGCTGCCGAAAATCAAGACGAGATCACAATGCACATAGCTTGAACATACTAGAGTGGTATCTCGCTAGCCTCCATGACTTAGGCAAAACATAAATGCATAAACTCCTCCGGAGTTTTAAAGGAGACTAGAACTAAGAATTTCAGAACAAGCAATATCACAATCATGCAGAAGACAATGTGGTACTTTGGGACAATTCATGTTACACTAAGAATGACAATTATGCTCTCAATAGTTGGTGCTTTGAAGAAAGAAGGGGAGACTCTCGAACCGTGGCTTTCAATGGCAAGGTTGAAAATCCATGGTTGGAAGCAAAGACTAAACATGTGCCAAAGCTCTTGGTTTTGAAAACAGAGATAAAGTTCTTTTGAGAAGTGCAACTTTCCAGTCAACGGTGAACGGTAAAGCTCTCAATATATCTCCCATGCCAACTATATTAATGCTTTTTTCTTACACTCTTGTTCCCTTATCCATACATCATTTGACGGTCTATGGTGCCTTTTATTTTGCCTCAAGTATGGAAGGAAGTTTATCGTTCCATATATCATTAGCATCATTTGGCCCATTTCATTCCATCATCAAGTATGGGGGAGGTGTAACTCTTTTTAAAAAAAATTTACTAGTGAAAACTTCCGTCAAAATATTTTTGGCATGGTAGATACTGATTTTTCCTCACGACACCATGAGCTTGTACGGTTAAAAAAGGGAAGCTTTTGAATAAGTTTCGAGATGGCACAAGAAAGTCTAAGTTAGGGGTGGCCGATAAATACCACATATAGGAAGGTATGGTGGACTCAAGTGGAATAACTTGTTTGAAAAAGGAGTTTGGATAAAAAGGCAGAATTCCGCTTAGTGTGATTGAAGGCTAGCAAATGACTAGGAAGCGACCAACTAGAGAGTAATAATTGTGATACCATGAACAATACAATTCATGTAAATTATTTCAACAACACATTATGGACTCTAGCTATTTGAGATCAGCCACAAAGAAAGCTTGAACACTGGGAAAGCATTGTAAACATAGCACTATGTCGCTACAAGATGGTCTCTAGATCATAAGTACAGGCATATGTACAAAAGTAGAAACAAGAAGAGTTCATACCGGTTTTCCTTGTTGCTTCCCTTTCGTCGATCTTCTTCATTATGGAAAAGATCAAAGAGAAAAATGGAAAATAAAATGGAAAAATGGGAAGGGCACGTACTCCCCCAACCTTATGTTTTTGGCCTAAGTTGGTAGCATCTACTGCCCCCAGGAGCCTCCTACTCCGGGGTGGTACGGGTAAGTCCACAAGTCATACGAGCCCTCCGGTGCGTACACTGAAGTCCTCGGGTCCTCCCATGATGAAGGATCCACACTCCAAGCATAGGAAGACCCCTAACAAACTGGTTGACGGTCTGCCCCTGGAAAGGTGAGAACTCACCATGCTCCTCCTCGTCGGGCACAACCCCCGTCGTGGGGTTCTGCAACTGATACTAGGCCATGAACTCATCAAGTTGGACATCATTGAAGGACCATCCTTTCCTGCGGCTATAATCAAACAAAAGTGGTGCAGGTAGACAGATTTCTCGAATAATAGTCTTTTCAAACCTCAAAATATAAACAAGGTTACCAAAATCGGAAGTCATGGTAACAAACTTATGCCTCTTCATAGCAACAAGATCAAGACTTGAGTAAGTAAAAGGGACATCATCAGGATGTGGGGTGCCATTAAGAGACTCAAGGATAATTGTGGCGTAAACGCCACCAAATAAATCTCCCTTGTTACCATTCATAACAAGGCTTCGAGCAATTAAGGCACCCACATTATAATCACTCCTACAAGAGAGGGCGTTCACATAGATAGCAAAATCTGGTGCGGAACTGTTGCTCGTGTTGTCGCGAGCCAACACCCCTCTAGCAATAAAATACGCAAAATACCTGAGGTGGGAGAATAAGTTGCTGGAAATCTTTGTACGCCGGATATCCCTCGTCTCCTGGCTAAAAAGAGAGTCGAAGAGAGTCCTGTACTCGGAGGGCTGAGTGTTCATCTTCATCGTCTGACCAATGTTCGGCACACCTATTATATCACAAAATGATGCCAAAGACATGGTCATAAGCTCATTGTTAATTTTAAACTCAATAACCCCAGCATCATGATTATATCCGAAACTTTTAATAAAAAATTAGGTGAGTTTTTTATACTGTACCACACGGCATAGTGCTAGCCGTGTCAAACCTGCATTGACGTAAAGGCCATAAAATTCCTCCTTGATTCCTGCAGCTTCGAGAAAATCATCGCACGGATACATCATTGCGCGTTCGGGGCTCGTGTTTTCCAACAACTCTAGGGACACATGATCTTCATTGTAGCTCACCCTAGCAGCCGAGGGTGAAGCTGCAGCTCTAGTAACTCGATCAAAGAGCTCGTTCGTCTTCTTCCTAAGACATCCCTTTGCTTTTCCTTGTAGACTCATTTCAGGGAGAATTTTCCCAAAATCTCAGCTCAAATGATGGGTCATAGAGAGAGATCAAAATTCTGGACGGAGAGTAGCAAGAACACAAGTTCTAGGTGCAGAACTGGTGTTTTGGGGAAGAAAGAGAGAGAGAGGAAGAAGAATCACCTGGAGATGGAGTCTGTGGGCCCCAGGCGCCTTGTGGGCGCGGCCAGGGGGCTGGCCGTTCCAGCTGGCCGCCTGGACCATTGGTGGGCCCCTGGTCAGCCCCGTGTGCTCCTGGGTCACTCTCGACGTAGAAAATTTTCTTTTTATTTTTCTGGATTTTTTCTGAAAACTTCACTGTTGAAAAAATTTCGGAGTTCAAAAATCTGCGAAACTTTCTGAAAACTTGAAGCAATGAGTAGAATTGTGAAGCTTCAAAAACATAAAAACTTGGTACAACAAATAGAATAAAATCTAAGGCAAATGAAAACATAACAAGCTCCACTTTTTACCTGTATAAAACATGCTAGCTAGCACGGTTGATCAAGTCTTACCAACAAACCAGTGATATATAGAGTAGAAAGTTTCACCTCTCATGAAGTGATCATTGCACCTTTACTTTAATGGACACTGTCCCCACCATAATGGTTTTATATTTGTGCTGCACATGTAGAGGACAATCCCGTTCTCCAATTTTCACGGTCTTGATATTCTCTAGAGAGTTAAGGCCATGCATTTTGTCGATCTTCTTCGGAAAATACGCCGTGTGTTCTTTATCATCAACGTTGAAGGTGACCTTTCCGTTATTGCAATCAATGATAGCACCTGCGGTGTTAAAAAAGGTCTACCAAGAATAATGGACATGCTCCCATCTTCGTGCATGTCAAGCACAACAAAATCTGTAAGGATTAAGCAATTAGCAACTTCAACAGGAACATCCTCACAAATACCTATCGGCAAAGTTGTTGACTTGTCAGCCATCTGAAGAGAGATATCAGTAGGGATTAGTTTTTCTAAACATAGCCTCATATAAAGAGAAAAAGGCATAACACTCAGTCCTGCTCCAAGATCACATAGAGCGGTTTTGACATAATTATTTTTTATGGAGCAAGGAATGGTGGGTATACCTGGATCACCAAGCTTCTCAGGAATCTTGTCACTTAGAGAGTAGTAGCAAGCATAGTAGATATTGCCTCATTAGGAAATTTTCTTTTATTAATAACAATATCTTTCATATATGTGGAATAAGGAGGTAACTTAATAGCATCAGTCAATGGAATTCCAAGAAAAGGAGGTTTCATCCATTCACAAAATTTATTGTAGTGCTCTTCTTCTTTGGATTTGAGAGACTTACCTGGAAAGGGCATGGGTTTCTGGACCCATGGTGCTCTTTCCTTCCCATGTCTTCTTGCGATGAAGTCTTCTCTAGTATACTTCTTGCGTTTATCGGGTGCTTCTTCTTCTTGCACCTCGGAAGGATCATTCTTCTCCTTATCATTTTCTTCGGGCTCGGCACCGTCTTCAGTTTCAGCATCGGAGGTAGATATGCTGTTAGGATCAACAACGGGTTCTTCACTTTTAATAGGATCATTGGATTTGTCATCTTCCTTGTGTTTCTTCTTCGTATTTTTCTTCTTTGGAGAGCCAACAATATTGCCTGCTACCTGCACTTGAGAATCTTTCTCGATCCGCTTTGGATGCCCCTCGGGATAGAGAGGGTGATGGGTGTGTGTTCCACCTCTCGTCTTTATAACATAAGCTTGTATATCCTGTTTGGCATTATTAGCAAGCAAATCTTTTTGCACATTAGAAATCTGTTCAAGCTGAGTTTGAACCATATGAAAATTCTTAACAAGACTTTTAACATCATTAACTTTTCTATCTAGAACATCATGTAAACTTTTGATAGCAAGAGTATTATCACGCAACTGACTTTGTATCCTCTCATTAAAATGGTCTTGCTTAATAATAAAATTATCAAGCTCATCTAAGCATGGTCGGGAGGCTTACCTTTAGGGATGTCACTTTCATTGAAATCTAAAAGAGAGTGTAACTCTACCAAGGGAGGGTGAGTAGTAAGTTCACACAACTTCTCAATAGGAGGCAGATTCTTCACGTCTTCGACTTTAATGACTTTCTCCTTTATAGACTTCTTTGCTTCTTGCATATCTTCCGGGCTCAGAACAAGCATGCCCCTCTTCTTCGGTGGTGGAGGTGGTTCAGGGACGAACCAATCTTCGTGGTTCTTGGCAATCTTGCCCATTAGTTCTTCAGCATCGTTCGGTATTCTCTCCGTGAAAACACAACCGGCACAACTATCCAAATAGGATCTGGATTCGTCAGCTGGACTAGCATAAAATATATCAAGTAATTCATTCTTTGGAACTTCATGTCCTGGTCAAGCCCTAATTAAACCACAATACCTCCCCCAAGCTTTAGGGAGGTGCTCATCCTGCAACTGTTTAATGTTGTAAATTCTTTGTAAAGAAGCATGTTGCATATGAGCAGGAAAATATTTATCAACAAAAGTTTGAGCTAAGTCCTGAGGACTCTTAATGGAACCATAAGGGTAGTGCATCAAACCATGCTTTAGCGTCTTCCTTCAAAGAAAAAGGAAAAAGCTTAGCCACATAAAAAATTCATATCCTCTCATCAGTAGTAAATAATCCACCCAACTCAGTGAGTTTGGTTAGGTGTGCTATTGCATCATCATTTTATCTGCCATAAAAGGGGTCAGCTTCGGCTGTAGATATAAGTGAAAGATCAACAGAGAAATCGTAATCAGGATCAGTGATTAATATAGGATATGTAGCAAATTTAGTATCAAGAGTAATCTTGTTCTTCATAGAGTTCTTTTCAAGCAACTTCTTAATAGATCCAGGGTTAGAGTCGGCACACTCAGTAAGTTCCCTTAAAAAATCTTCATCAAGAATAACATAATCATTCTCAAGGAGTTCCTCCTTGACTTTATCTAAATCAGGGTAACCAAAGGCTTTGCAAGTAGAAAAATAGGTAGTAGGAGTTTCAGACTCCATCTGTGCTGCAACCTTAGCAATTGTGATTCAAGAAAGTGACCAAGAAAACCAGCTTCATCAAGAGTAGTGGAAGCATTATCAAAAGTATCGGACATAGTAACAGACTCAATAGAGGTAGCATGTGGTGGTGATGGTGGTGAAGCGAACTTACTTATAACGAAAGGTGAATCAAGCGTAGCACTAGTGCTCAGAACAGTACCTGTTCTTTTAGTATATGGTAAGATCGGAACCTTGGGGTCTCCTTTATTACCCATAGCGGATGAAGTGCAGCAGGAAAAATACTTCAAGTAGACTTGTAAATAAAGCTATGCTCCTCGGCAACGGCTCCAGAAAACCGTACTTGATGACCCTCAACTGTAGGGGATCGAGATAGTCTTCGCGGGCATGATAACCCAATTTATTGATTCGAGAAAAGGGGAGCCAAAGAATATTTATAAGCTTTGACAGTCGAGTTGTCATTTCGACCGCACCTGAAATATACTTGCTTGCAAAAAAATATTAATAGCAACTGTGGTATGATAGTGGTACTGGCGACTGTGAAAGTAACACAGCAAAAGCAAACTAGTAGTAACCATCAGGATTAAAACACTGTAGGCTAGGGAAATGGATGGTTGGGCGCTGCTTGGATAAGAGGGAACATGTCATATATTTTAACATGAGGCAAGGCACACAGAAAAGCAATGATCATCTAGGCAAATATCAAACATTAGGCATGTATCCCATAGGTAGTTGTGCATTCTTGCAATAAGAACTTGCACAACATCTTTTGTCCTACCATCCCGCTACGAACGGGGCCAAAAGGAACTTATGGAGATTAAGGTGCTCCTGTCAAAGAGCACCGGAACTGTCGGGACCCGGGGTTAGCGTATGCAAGTACAGCTAAGACATAGTCATATGGAGAGCCGAGAACCGTACCCACTTGTCTAAGGAGACAAGGCCAAGCACAGAACGTTCTCGGAAAGCATCGTACGTGAGGGGCATCCCATCTAGGGCGGATGATCAACTGAGATGGGTCCTCATCGTCCGCACACAAGTCTAATGATATGGGTGGTGAACTCCCATATTCAAAGATAAGTCACCTCAACCATACTATCGACTATCTCGTAACTCTTACATAGACTTACTCCAGCCCAATCACTTAGTTGGGGTCTAGGGCGGGCTCGATCATACCACAAAGTGTGCACGAGACAGAGTCTCGAACAATCGCATCGCGATGCCCCAAGCTCCACACATCTAAGGGCCACTTGGTGTATGAAGACCGCCAGCCAGAAGACAACTAAGGTCTCGAAATCCCATACAAAGACATGCATGTAATAAACATACACGCAGCACACATGCCTTGTATGAACAGCAGGTACCATTGCAATTCTCTACAAAGTATACATTTTTATTGATAACTCTTATAGAGTGCACACAGAGATCACAAACATGTGATCCAACATTACAACACAAACGGAAGAAAATTATGTCTGAGTACAGACAAGTTTAACAAAAGGCTTAAGAAGCCTTATTTAAACACAAGCCCTCCACGAGGGAACCAGTCGTCTGACTGGGACTAGACTAGTTGATCTTCAGTCGTCCAGCTCGATGAAGAAGCCACCTTCGGGGTCAATGGTACCATCTAAAACATAGATTAAGAAAACGTGAGTACAAAGTCGTACTCAGCAAGACTTACATAGGAGCTATACTACTCATGCACAGGTATCAAGGTAAAGGGGGGGTGGGGTTCAATTGCAGAAATGCCAGCTTTGACTTGGCTAGTCCTGAACTACGAGTACCAGACTTGAGGTAAGAAGCGTACACGAGTCCACTACTTTCTCCAACCAATTACACCACTATGGTGCCTTCCTCGACTTCCCCACGAGAAAGCACGCCATAGCACTCACACTTATCTTGGTGTGTTTTAGAAGTATCCGGTTCAAGTTACCTAATAATCAAGCTAAGCTTTCCAAGCAGTCCATAACCGCGGACGCGGCTATTCGAATAGTTTTGTTAACCCTGCAGGGGTGTACCGCTACACACACATGATCATCATTTACCGCCTTTGATCTCGACAGCATTCAAGGGGTGCCAGCGAGGATGCTCATCACAACTGTTACCTCATAGCCGATCTAGTCCGAGAAAGCCGCCTACTTGGGTTGGCTACCACTATCGTGAACCCGGCCGGTTTACCGAAGTGGACCCAAATGATGTGTGCGTGGTGCATAAGCCGGTGTCGGGTGAGACGTTCTCTCACTTAGCATCCAGTCCACAGACCTACCAGAACTCCGAACTATTGCGACATCTGGACATCGAAAGGGATGAGTTAGTAAGTTGAGAGGGGTCAGTGAGCCCAATGTGTGGTTGTACTCTTCATCTTGGATCACCACACAAGAACTCGGACTTAGGGCGGTTTTCAACGAGACAACCCACCGTGTACTCCTACACAGCCTCTCATCGTTCACCTTGTATTAGGGTCGATTCACCAACACTTTTCTACCATCATCAACATGATCACTACCATCCCGACTCACATCACAGTATCATCATGGTATCACTCTAAGCATGCAATAAGAAGTAACAGTTGTAGGGGTCACATGATATCAATCAACTCCTACATTTTCTAGGATTGTGGTTTGCTTACTACTGTGACAAAATGATAGGTCATGCAAAGGAATGGGTTCATCTATGCGGTATAAAAGTAGCATGGTGATCATCCTAAAGAATGCATACGCGAGACATGAGAGGGAAGTGGGATTTTATCGACATGATCAATGGGGGTTTGCTTGCTTTGCTGACGAGGTTCGGGTTCTGGGTCTTCAACGAAGGGGGCAGCCTCCTACTCCGGTTCCACCTCTACTCGACGAACAAAAAACAAGGTAGCAAAGTAAATACAATGCACAATCACATGATGGATGGTTGAAACTTGATGTATATGCTTTGATGTGTGAAGAAATTCCATTTAAATGGAGTATATTGCAAATTGAATTGCAAATTCAAACTCCAATTTGAATTCAAACTTAACCAAGTTACATGTGACATTGTTTGATCAGTTTGAATCTTTTGGAAATGTGTATGATATGCCTCTGAAGTGTGGTTGAAATATAGCATAATTCCATGGTCCAAGTTGCAAAAGCATTTGATTTGAATTTGAATTAATTCCAAATAATTCAAATGACATATTCTACTGGTCCCATTTTAATATCAACTCAAACATAGTTGAAAGTTTCATTTTTGGATAGCTTATTTTTTCCTGATCATTTTTCATATATTATTTGTCCAATTTGGAGTTAATATGAATTTTCTATGAATTTCCAAAGTTTGGGGTATTTTCTGGAATTTCTGGAATTCTTTAATTCAATTTGATTTTCTGGAAATTCATTATTGCGTCATGCTGACTTCATGCTGGCGTCAGGGGGGGGGCTAACAAGGGGGTCCCACCTGTCAGTGGCTGGTTAATTTAACCAGTGGCTTAATTAAGCCACTGGGCCCACTGCTTAGTGACCCAGCGTGGGGTTAGGAGGGTGATTAACGGGGGGGGGGGGGGGGGGGGGGGGGTTAGGGGCCACGGGAGGCTACGGGGAGGACACGATCGGTGCAGCATCGTCGTCCGCGTCGTCTGGAAGCAACAGGGGGTCACGGGGAGCTCGGAATCGACGGCAACAGAACGGCGGCAACGTCGGGATCGCGCTCTGGAGCGCCGTTTTGACCGGGGCTTGGTGCGTTGGTTTGCTGCGAGCACCTGGAGCGTTGTAGACTTGAAGGAGGAGGCGCTGGAGCACGGGAGCAAGCTCTAGGTCATCCATGGCGGTGACCTGTCTCGGCTCTCATGGCGGTCGACGGAGGGGGCCCAAATTAAGCACGGGGTTTGGGGGGTTTCGAAGAGGAGCTCACCCTGAGGTGATTGGTGAAGACGGCGCGGACGGAGAGGCAACGGTGGCGACGAATTTGGCGGTGACCTTCTCTGCGGCCGGCAAGAACTCGAGGAAGAATCCGGCGTCTACGCGGGCTCCGGGCTTGATTCCTTCGGCCTGATGACGAAGACGAAGACGGAAAGGCTCTTGGACAAGGTGGCAAGGGTCGAGGGGCTCGATGGCCGTGTGTGCGCGCGGCCGTGCTCCGGCGTTCTTCTCGGGCGTCGACGAATTGGGCGACGGAGACGGGGAGGGAGCTCGTGGAGGGGGGAATGGAGCGGGAAGGCTCTGGGCGTCTCCAGGCACGACTACATGGACGGGGATGAAGGAGGAGGTGGCTAGGCACGTCGGTGGCCTCGGCATGGCCGGCACGCAGCTGTGCGTGCCCCTGCTTGAGGAAGACGACAGGGGAGGGGAGGTGGGCTGGGCCGGCTGGGGAACTAGTTGGGCTTCTTTGCAGGTAAGCCCCTTTTTCTTTTCTTTCTGTTTTCTTTTCTGTCTTTTGTTTTGCTGGGCTAAAATAATTAGCTAGGCATTTTATTAAATGTTGAAAATTTTTATATGCATTTATAATAATATAGACTAGCCACTTATAAAGTTTCAACATTTTTAAAATTCAACTGATTTTAATTTTAAATCAAATAGGGATATTTTTTTAAGTCCAAGGCACTGTTTGAATATTTGAAAAATCTATGAGCATGGGGTGGGTCCCACATCACTTGATATGTGATCACACTCATTTATAAGACTTTTCAAAAATCTAACATGAATTTTGGGAGAAGATTTTTATCTGGCCTTTTGAATTAATTAATCTGGGGGGGGGTTCCTTCTCCCATTTGCTTTTGATTTTTGATTTCAAAGATTTCTGTTGAACTTTTGACATGATGCAAGAGTACTGGCTAACCCTAGCACATTACCTAACAGAGGGTTCTGACAACTCGCCCCCACTCAACAGAATCTCGTCCCGAGATTCAGAAGTCTGCGGGAGGAAGGTGGGGTACTCGGCACTGAGACGGTCTTCTCTTTCCCACGTAGCTTCTCTTTCAGAGTGGTGTGACCATTGCACTTTCAGAAACCTAATCTTCTGACGACGAGTGACACGCTCTGCGGCATCAAGAATACGAACGGGGTATTCTCGATAAGAAAGGTCATCTTGGAGATCAAGCGTTTCATGGTCGACTTCGCGGATGGGGTCCTTGAAGCAACGCCTGAGTTGGGACACATGGAATACATCGTGTACTCGGGAAAGGTGCAGGGGTAGTTCAAGTTGGTAGGCAACTTGTCCATGTTTGGCAAGAATGCGGAAAGGTCCGATGTAACATGGGGCCAACTTGCCTTTGATACCGAAACGTTGGGTTCCCTTCAGAGGAGTAACCCGAAGGTAAGCCTTCTCATCCAGATTGTAGCTTTCTTGTCTATGATGACAATCATAGTAGCTCTTCTGACGAGATTGGGCTGCTTTCAATTGATCATGAACAATGCGAACTTGCTCTTCTGCTTCCTTGATCATATCCGGTCCAAAGAATTGTCTTTCACCGGTTTCTGACCAGTTTAGTGGTGTTCAACATCGTCGTCCATAAAGGAGTTCAAAAGGAGCCATGTTCATATTAGATTGAAAACTATTGTTATAAGCAAATTCGGCGAATGGCAGAGACTTCTCCCAATTCTTCCCGAATGAGATAACACAAGCTCTGAGCATGTGTTCAAGAATTTGGTTAACCCTTTCGACTTGACCGCTAGAATGAGGATGGAAAGCTATACTAAAGGAGAGATGAGTTCCCATAGCCTTCTGAAAGCTTCCCCAAAATCTAGAGGTAAAAAGGCTACCACGATCAGAATTGATTTCCAAAGGAACACCGTGAAGGGATACAATTCTAGAGATGTACAAGTCCGCTAACTGGCTAGCAGTTATAGACTCGCGAACTGGAAGGAAGTGAGCAACTTTGGAAAGCCTGTCTATGACAACGAAGATGGCATTGTTTCCTTTCAGGGTTCTTGGAAAGCCGGTGATGAAGTCCATACTGACTTTGTCCCATTTCCACTCGGGAATAGACAAAGGTTGAAGTGTACCAGCAGGTCTTTGATGTTCTGCCTTAATGCGACGACAAATATCACATTCGGCAACAAATTGAGAAATGTCTCTCTTCATCCTAGTCCACCAAAATATCTGGCGTAGATCTTGGTACATTTTTGTGCTACCGGGATGAATTGAGAGGGGTGTGTCATGGGCTTCCTTGAGGATGAGCTGCCTTAGTTCCCTATTCTTAGGTACTACCAAACGATTTTCAAAGAATACCTTTCCCTTGCTATCTGTGGAGAAACATTTAGCAACTCCGCTAGCAATGGTCTCCTTGATCCGGCAAACACCTCGTGCACGCCTTTGGGCAACTATGATTTGATCCTCAAGAGTTGGTTTCACCACCAAGGTAGAAAGATAGCCATGAGGAACAATCTCAAGATTGAGCTTGCGAAAGTCCTCATGAAGAAATGGTTCATACTGTTGTAACATGAGGTTGTTACAATACGACTTACGACTTAGTGCATCAGCCATGACATTGGCTTTCCCTGGGGTGTAAGAAATTCCTACGTCGTAATCTTTTATCAACTCAATCTAGCGTCTTTTCCTGAGATTAAGATCTGGCTGGGTGAAAATATATTTGAGGCTTTGGTGGTCGGAATAAATCTCACAACGATTACCAAGGAGGTAATGTCGCCAAGTTGTTAGGACATGAACTACGGCAGCGAGTTCAAGGTCATGGGTAGGATAGTTATCTTCATGTGGCCGCAACTAGCGTGAAGCATAAGCTACCACATGTCGATCTTGCAGAAGTATGCATCCTAACACTTGCCGTGATGCGTCACAATAGATCTCGAAATCCTTTTTGGTGTCTGGAGGTGCAAGTACAGGTGCAGAAGTCAATCTTCTTTTTAGCTCTTTAAAGCTTTCCTCGCACTTGGGAGTCCATAAGAATTTCTTATCTTTCTTGAGGAGTTCAGTTAGAGGCTTTGCAACTTTAGAAAAGTTCTCGACGAAGCGACGGCAATAGCTGGCTAGGCCAAGAAAACTCCTAACTTGCTTAACCGATTCAGGTGGAGTCCAGTCAAGGATAGCCTTAACTCTCTCGGGATTCACAGCAATGCCTTTTGCAGAAATCACGTGGCCTAAGTAGGTCACTTCTGGTAGCCAGAATTCACACTTGGAGAATTTAGCATACAGGCGATGCTCTCTAAGTTTCATCAATACCAGCCTTAGGTGTTCGGCATGATCTTCTTCGTTCTTCGAGTAGATGAGAATATCATCGAGATAAACCAGAACAAATTTATCTAGGTACTCCATGAAGATCGAATTCATCAAGCGCGAGAATGTGGCGGGGGCATTGGTTAAACCAAAGGACATGACGGTGTACTCGTAAAGACCATAACGAGTAGTAAAAGCCGTTTTGGGAATGTCCTCGTTTAGGATTTTGATTTGATGATAACCTAATCTCAAATCCATCTTGGAGAAGACAGAGGATCCTGCAAGTTGATCATAAAGATCATTGATCCTGGGCAGTGGGTATTTGTTCTTTATTGTCGCTAAATTTAGCGGGCGATTTTAGCTCAGCTAACTCATGTGGGGCCATTTTATATGGGCGTTTGGAAATTGGTGCGGTTCTTGGTACAAGATCCACTATAAACTCTACACATCTGTCGGGTGGCATGCCCGGCAGCTCTTCAGGAAAGACATCCGGGAAGTCACGAACCACCAGAATATCTTCAAGTTCAGGAAGGGGAAGTACATTCAAGGAATGCACTTGGGCCCTTGTTCTGGGTGAGGTATAGTTGACGATTTTGCCTGAAGGGTGGGTGAGTTTCACGGATTTGCCTTTGCAATCCAGGTATGCATTTTGTCTTGATAGCCAATCCATGCCAAGGATGACATGAATATCTGAAGACTTGAGGGCTATGAGTGAAGCAAGGAATACTAAACCCTCAATTGCAATTTGATTACCATGGCTTACTCTATTAGTTTGCCATCTTGACCCTGGAGTTTGAATAATCATTGGGGTGGACAATTCAACCAAAGATAACTCATGAAGAAGTGCATAACTTTCCGACATGAATGAATGAGATGCTCCTGGGTCGAAAAGAACGGAAGTAGGTACATAATTGACTGGGAGCGTACCAAGAATGACGTCAGTGGTGTCGTCAGTCTCTTCGGCGGCGATCTGGTTCACACGTCCACGAGTGGCGGGAGGAGAGGTTTTGTCGGTGTAGACTTTCTGGGGTGGCTTGCCACGACCATTGTTGTTGTTGCCTCCGGCACGGGGTGGAGCATTCTGATTCTGGATCTGGTTCTGAGGACACTCACGAGAGTAGTGGCCTGCCTGACCACACTTGTAACAGGCTCCGAAAACAGTGCGTGGAGCTGGGTTGTTTGGTGGAGCTGGGTGGAACTGGGTTGGTGGACGAGGCGCCACATAGGATGGCCTCGGTGGGTTGTTCTGGCGGAACATACTGTTGGGGATCCAGATCTTGCGCTTCTGGGAGCCAGAACTGGATGAACTGTCGTCTCTAGGGTGTTTGCGGAAATCGTTGGGGGTGTTCATGTCCTCTGCCTTGATGGCCTTGTTGACAAGGACCTGGAAGGTGGAAAAGTCATGAAGGTTGAGCTCACGACGGAGTCCAGTGTTGAGGCCACGACGGAACCTCTCTTGTTTCTTGGAGTCGGTGGAGACTTCTTCGGTAGCATAACGAGCAAGTCGGTTGAACTCACGACTAAACTCGTCAACGGTCCTTCTGCCTTGGGTGAGGTTACAGAACTCCTCACGCTTGCGGTCCATAAGACCCTTGGGAATGTGGTGCTCGCAGAAAGACGTGCAGAATTCATCCCAAGATGCAGGCGGTCCAATGGTACGCATATTCAGAAAGTTCTCCCACCAAGAGCTAGCTGCACCTTCGAGGTGATAGGTGGCATAGCTGACCTTGTCGCCATCTGCAACATGGACTTCTTGGAGCTTCCTTTCGATGCTGCGAAGCCAGTCATCGGCGTCAAGGGGCTCGGTGGAGTAACTGAAAACCGGGGGATGAAGCCGGATGAAGTCGTTCAGGGACACCAACTCGTTGCGCTGCTGAGTGGTGTTGCGTGCAATGACTTCCAGCAGGTTGTGAGTGTCTCGGCAATTCCTCTCGACCTCCATCAGAACCTGAGCCATCGTGGGTGGGGGTGGAAGGTTGCCTTCCTCCTGGTCATTCCCACGACCTTGGTTACGACCAACCTGGCCACGGGTTCCTTGAGACATCCTGAAGGTGAAAAACCAAAGTCAAACAGAGTTGATTTCAAGAGTCTAATCAAGGTATTGAAGTACTGGAAGGATTACAAAGTAAAGGAAGTAATCATCTTGACAACATGGTGATAAAAGCATACAAGCCATATATTCACAAGCTGTCATACAAACCATACATCGTTTTAGTAAAAGCACCAAGCTAATACAAACGTGATGAAGATGATACATCCTTCAGAGGCACTCTGACTTCCTATACATTATTTATCTAAGCCTCTGGAATCTTAGACACCTTGCTTACAATATACTAGGATAATACTACATCCTCACTAAGTAAGACCACAGATGGTCTCACTCATCTCCATCTCCATAGTAGTCCTCGTAAAAGTTACCCGCGTATCCCGGTAGCTGAAGGTGACCATCGGAAAACACGGAGGCCTGTGGACCCTGATATCCATTTGGGCAAGGATGGGGCCTAGGTCCAGCGTAGGGTGGAAGCAAAGGACCACGGGGTGGAAAAATGCCTCCAATCTCGGGCGAAGCAACTCGAGAAGGCATATGAGTCCTCACTGGGTAGATAGCATCATGCTCAACTGATCTCACGCTCACAAAGGGTTCCAAGAGTGTCAGTGCTCGATACAGACGAACACGAGTGGCGTGAAGCTCGAAACGAAGAGCGCGTGCATCACGATCTCGATCACTAGCAAACCTAGCAGTCACCTGAAGTGCTGGATCCTCTGCAGAGTGATCTGAGTAGAGTCCGGTGTAATATCCCTCTTCTCCTGGAAGTGCAGCAGGGATATTGCGGAATGAGGTCTCTCTCAGCATGGTGTGCTCTTCTCTCAGCAGGGTAATACATGAGTATGCAGCATCCTGCACAGCCATGTTCTCGGTAACGCCAAGCCATGTCCAAAGTGGATAGGCTGAGTGACTCCAACGTGGTGCGGGTAGATCCTGACGATGCAGTGGAACTGCGTCTGGTTGAAGTCGTGGAACTGCTCCTCGACGGTGTACTCAGGGTATCATCGATATCCCACATAGGACATTATCTCGATCAACGTGGCGGGATGGCCACGTACACCGAGGCACCTGGTCAGACGAATAATCTGCTGAGGGGGAAGATCTGCCATCTAAAACAGAAAGAAGGAGTTTGCAAATGCATCAGATTATGAGATAAACCTGGAATGACTCGGACAGCATAACGGCTGTAATTGTAAGAAATGACAATTTCTTCCAACATGAAAACAACACTTACATAATATGATGTAAGAAATCAGCATTACAACAATGCTAGGAAAACCGGACACAACTTTCCTACGGCTATAAGGAAGCAAACAACGAGATGTGCTAATCAGACAGAGGAGAGCCTAGTCCTATCTTCCCGTAGAATAAGATGAGGGTGACTCAGAACTCAGAACGAAGGGGGTAAGGAGAAAAAAGAAGCCTTACATTGTTCCCTTATATACCCAGAGTAACTATATAACTATAGCAAGCTAGACTCAACTTCGGCCAAGGCTACTAGTCCTACAGTCAGTCCTGCTCTGATACCAAGTCTGTCGGGGCCCGGGGTTAGCGTATGCAAGTACAGCTAAGACATAGTCATATGGAGAGCCGAGAACCGTACCCACTTGTCTAAGCAGACAAGGCCAAGCACAGAACGTTCTCGGAAAGCATCGTACGTGAGGGGCATCCCATCCAGGCCGGATGATCAACTGAGATGGGTCCTCATCGTCCGCACACAAGTCTAATGATATGGGTGGTGAACTCCCATATTCAAAGACAAGTCGCCTCAACCATACTATCGACTATCTCGTAACTCTTACATAGACTTACTCCAGCCCGATAACTTAGTCAGGGTCTAGGGCAGGCTCGATCATACCACAAAGTGTGCACGAGACAGAGTCTCGAACAATCGCATCGCAATGCCCCAAGCTGCGCACATCTAAGGGCCACTTGGTCTATGAAAGACCGCCAGGCAGAACACAACTAAGGTCTCGAAAACCCATAAAAAGACATGCATGTTATAAACATACACGCAACACACATGCCTTGTATGAACAGCAGGTACCATTGCAATTCTCTACAAAGTATACATTTTTATTGATAACTCTTATAGAGTGCACACAGAGATCACAAACATGAGATCCAACATTACAACACAATTGGAAGAAAATTATGTCTGAGTACAGACAAGTTTAACAAATGGCTTAAGAAGCCTTATTTAAACACAAGCCCTCCACGAGGGAACCAGTCGTCTGACTGGAACTAGACTAGTTGATCTTCAGGTCCAGCTCGATGAAGAAGCCACCTTCGGGGTCAGTGGTATCATCTAAAACATAGATTAAGCAAACGTGAGTACAAAGTCGTACTCAGCAAGACTTACATAGGAGCTATACTACTCATGCACAGGTATCAAGGTAAAGGGGGGGTGGGGTTCAATTGCAGAAATGCCAGCTTTGACTTGGCTAGTCGTGAACTACGAGTACCAGACTTGAGGTAAGAAGCGTACACGAGTCTACTACTTTCTCCAACCAATTACACCACTATGGTGCCTTCCTCGACTTCCCCACGAGAAAGCACGCCATAGCACTCACACTTATCTTGGTGTGTTTTAGAAGTATCCGGTTCAAGTTACCTAATAATCAAGCTAAGCTTTCCAAGCAGTCCATAACCGCGGACGCGGCTATTCGAATAGTTCTGTTAACCCTGCAGGGGTGTACCGCTACACACACATGATCATCATTTACCGCCTTTGATCTCGACACCATTTAAGGGGTGCCAGTGAGGATGCTCATCACAACTGTTACCTCATGGCCGATCTAGTCCGAGAAAGCCGCCTACTTGGGTTGGCTACCACTATCGTGAACCCAGCCGGTTTACCGAAGTGGACCCAAGTGATGTGTGCGTGGTGCATAAGCCGGTCTCGGGTGAGCCGTTCTCTCATTTAGCATCCAGGCCACAGACCTACCAGAATTCCGAACTATTGCGACATCTGGACATCGAAAGGGATGAGTTAGTAAGTTGAGAGGGGTCAGTGAGCCCAATGTGTGGTTGTACTCTTCATCTTGGATCACCAAACAAGAACTCGGACTTAGGGCGGTGTTCAACGAGAAAACCCACCGTGTACTCCTACACAGCCTCTCATCGTTCACCTTGTATTAGGGTCGATTCACCAACACTTTTCTACCATCATCAACATGACCACTACAATCCCGACTCACATCACAGTATCATCATGGTATCACTCTAAGCATGCAATAAGCAGTAACAGTTGTAGGGGTCACATGCAGTACTGGAATTCACCAGTTTTCCATGAGTCAAGGGCTTTGCCGTCTGTTTTTCATCGGGGCAGACGGCAAAGAGTTAGTTTGCCGTACGTTGCCCTAATAATAGACTGCAAAGGAGTCACTCACGGCAAACATGTAGTTTGCCGTATGTTGCCCTAATGGCAGACGGCAAAGGATCCTTTACCGTCTAAGGAAAGACGGCAAAACTCAATGTGGGCCCGCCTAGTCCCAGCCACGAGTGAGGGTAACGGCCAGGCGTCTAGCAGACGGCATAGACTTCTTTGTCGTCTGCTAGCAGACGGCATAACGCCTGGCCGTTACCCCCCCGCACGGTCCCTCTCTCTCTCTCTCTCTCTCTCTCTCTCTCTCCACTCTCTCTCCCAAACCCCTCTCTCCTGACCCGCCGGCGCCGCCGCCCTACCCCGCCCCGCGCGCCGCCGTCCAGTGCGCCGCCGCCGGTGAGGCCCTCCTCCTCTCCTCTCCTCTACTCCCCTCTCCTCCCCTCTCCTCCTCTCCTCTCCTCCCCTCTCCTCCCCTCTCCTCCTCTCTTCTCCTCTCCTCTGACCGGCGCCGCTGCAGGTCTCGCCGCCGACGACCCTCCTCGCCGACGCCACGCTCCTCACCGGCTCCACCTCCCGCCGCCGCCGCCACCTCCCCCCACCCCCTGGTAAGCCTCCTCCCCTGTTTTTTTTCTTCTTTTTTCTGTTAATTAGAGTTGTTAGTTTAGGTTTACGTTAGTTTAGGTTTATTAGTGTAGTTAGTTTAGGTTTAGGTTAGTTTAGGTTTATTAGTGTAGTTAGTTTAGGTTTAGGTTAGTTTAGGTTTATTAGTGTAGTTAGTATAGGTTTTATTAGTTCTAGTTAGTATAGGTTTTATTAGTTCTAGTTTAGTTAGTTTTAGTTACAAATTAGTAAGAAAGAAATGAAAAGGACAGAGAAAGAAAGTTAAATAAAGAAAGAAAACAAAACAACGAAAGAAAAGGACAAAGAAAAAAGAATACATAAAGAAAGAAAAGAAAAGGAAAAAAGAAAAGAAAGAAGAAAAGGATATAAGGCTTGCTTTGGTTTGGAGGAATATCATAGGAATTTTGTAGGATAGGATTCTTATAGGAAATTTTTCTTTAGAGCCCTTTGGTTCATAGGAATGATTCCTATTCCTACATAGGATTGGTTCCTATCCTTCACATTTCAAAGGAAAATAAAAATGAGCCTAGACTCAATGGAAAATTTCCTTTGGTGTGAACCAAATGACATCTCTTTTCCTATCCCTACTCATAGGATTGGAAATACATGTCATCTCAATCCTACAAATTTCCTATTCCTATGATAATCCTATCCTATGAACCAAAGGAGGCCATTCCTATGATTACCGGTATATCGAGTCTCCTTGTTGATTGGGTTCATTTTAAAGTGCAGGTCTTTCCCTGTTGTGTGGGTCCGGTGTTCGACGACCTCCTTGAGTTCGAGGGTGAGCAAAACAATTCTTATCCTCTCCCCCCCTTTCCTTTGCTCAATTCTGGCCTTACAATAGCTAACTAGGTACATTTAGTATATTCATATGTAAAGTCGCGTAACCAGTATGCGTCTCCCGTTCGAAAGGGTTACAGTTATAAATATGCATTCATTTGCATATTTATAATAGTGATTCTTTCGAATTGTCCAACGTTATCCATGGACAGCCCGAGTATGTGTAGATTGGGTCGGTTTTCCATGCTTTGGTCCCGATCCGACGCGGTATTTCGTCAGCGCCTCCCTATTGTTCTCCAGATACACAACCTCTCGGCTTGTTGTCGAGACGTGTATCAGGAGAACAGCGGGGAGGTGCTTCCGAAATACCGCGTCGGATCGGGACCAAAGCATGGGAAACCGACCCAATCTACACATACTCGGGTGGGATTAGGACCTATCTTTACCTATTAGTGTGTAGGTTAATTGCATATGCCGTAGCTATGTATGATAAAAGCAATAAAAAGTGGACGTAATAAAATGGTATATTTGTTGTTTAGTAGCTAGCTGTAGCAACAAGATGAGCGATGATCGTGCGTGGATGTACACTGGTCACCCTAATCAGAAAGAGATCACCAATGAATGGGCAATGAAAACCAAGGAGTTTCTGAGAGCGGTGTTTGCAAATGGGCAGAGAAAAACCTGGTGCCCTGCGTTAGGTGCGACAATTATAAACAGGCGACAGAGGTGGATATGGGTAAACACTTGCAGAAGTGGGGTTATAAGCCTGGTTATACGGTGTGGACCTTCCATGGCGAGTCTGGAGGACGACGGAGAGAGGAGGTGGTACGTCAGCGCACGGATGAGTACGGAACCGGGATCGAAGACATGGTGCAGGACTTTGACGATGCGCGGGATGAGGACGATGAGATGCAGGAATCTGCGAAGGCCTTCTATGATATGTTGGAGTCTTCGAAACGTCCGCTGCACGCTCACACTGAGCTTTGTCAGCTCGATGCCATCGCAAAGTTGATGTCTTTGAAGGCACAATTCAACTTGGGCACAGATTGTTACAATGCGATCACGACCCTAATTGGGCGGTTTCTACCAAAAGATCATGTTATGCCTGCAAACCTGTACATATCGGATAAAATCCTCAAGGTACTTAAGATGCCCTATGAGCAGATACATGCTTGTGAAAATGGATGTGCTTTATTTAGGAAAGAGTGTGCGGACGAAGACTATTGTCCCAAATGCAAGTCATCCAGGTATGTTGTGGTAGACAATGGTCAAGGTGAGAAGATGCAGACCAAAATACCCGTAAATGTTCTTAGGTATCTTCCAGTGATACCAAGAATTCAACGCCTTTACATGATGGAAGAGACAGCCAGACAGATGACATGGCACAAACATGGGAAGAGAACAGAATTTGATGCAGATGGGAAGCCGATGTTGACTCACCCATCGGATGGTTCAGCATGGAAGCACTTTGATGAAAAACATTCGGAAAAAGCTAAGGAGCCAAGGCATTGCCGAATCACCGTCGGCACAGATGGGTTCAATCCTTTCGGTCTGATGGCAGCCCCATAAAGTTGTTGGCCTGTATTTGTCATGCCACTCAATCTCCCCCCCTCAGAGATTATGAAAAGGAAGAACATTTTCCTGACGTTGATAATACCAGGGCCCAAATATCCGGGGAAGAATATGGATGTGTACATGCAACCGCTTAAGGAGGAATTGCAACAAGCTTGGGACGAAGGGTTCAAGACATACGATGCAGCTAGCAAAAAGACCTTCAAAATGCATGTTTGGTACCAGTACTCGATGCATGACTTGCCGGCGTATGCGCTTTTCGTTGGCTTCTGTGTTCATAGAAAGTTCGGGTGCCCAACATGCAAGGCTGCTCTTCAGTTTCATTGGCTGAAGGCGGGTGGCAAGTATTCCTGCTTCGACTTGCATAGACAGTTTCTGCCTCCTAAGCATCCTTTTAGAAAAGACAAGAAGAACTTCATCAAAGGCAAAGTTTTCAAAAACCTGGCAGCACCTACAATGACGAGCGAACATGTCTTGGCACAGTTGAACTCTCTCGAGCCTGATCCAGAACGTCCCGGGTATTTCAAGGGATATAATTCGGAACACGCCTGGACTCACAAGACATGCTTCTGGGATCTCCCCTACTTCCAAGACCTCAAACTTCCACACAATATTGACGTGATGCACACTGAAAAAAATATCGGTGAGGCCCTGTTTGGTACATTTTTCGGCATAGATGGGAAGTCAAAGGATAATCCTAAAGCTAGAGTCGACCAGGAGACTCTATGTGATAGACCCTCACAGAACATGCGATAGACGAAAGGAAAGAAGAATTGGTCCAAGCCAAGGGCCTGGTTAATTCTTGAAAGGGGGCATATCAGGGAAATTCTCTTGTGGGTGCAAAACAGTTTGATGTTCCCCGATGGGTATGCAGCGAATCTGAGGAGGGGAGCGAGTCCTGAAAAACATAAAATATTAGGGCTGAAGAGTCATGATTGGCACATATGGCTTGAGCGGGTAATACCGGTGATGTTGCGCGGCTATATCCCCGAGGAAGAGTGGCTAGTACTGGCAGAACTGAGCTATTTCTTTCCTGTTCTTTGTGCTAAAGAACTATCCGATGGCGTGCTAGAAGACATGGAAGATATGGCGCCGGAGTTTCTCTGTAAGTTAGAGAAGATCTTTCCACCGGGTTTTTTTAATCCGATGCAGCATTTGATATTGCATCTCCCGACCGAGGCAAGATTAGGGGGCCCTGTGCAAAATCGTTGGTGCTATTCAACGGAGAGAATGCAGAAGACGCTTCGAGCAAAATGTAAAAATAAACATAGAATGGAAGCATCGATGGCCGAGGCTTTCATTACCGAGGAGGCGGAAAACTTCGTGACAACACATTATGTAGCCAAAAATCGCCATTTGCATAATCCAAAGCCTCGGTACAATACTGGCGACCCCCAACGGCGTCAATCCAACCTCAGCCTATTCAAAGGAAATCTCGGACCTGTTGGTTCTTCGAGAAATAAGATTTTGAATATCGACGAATGGCGGACTCTTACACTGTATATCTTCACCAACCTAACAGAAGTGCGACCGTATATCGATTAAGTGCTCGTACGTACATTGTTTCGCAACTTCTAATAATTCTTGTTTCTTATTAATTCCCATGAATTCATACAGTCGATACGTCGCCAAATTCTCGAATGGAGTGGTTATTGAAAGTGATTCCATCGCAGAGTATGAGCTTCTTGCCAATCAAGGAGACGGCAATCCTGGTTTCATCTCTTGGTTCAAACGAACGGTAACTATCATTCATATATAGGGTTTCATTTGTTGGTTCGGCCTATTTTTCACTAGTATACCAATCCTTTCCTATTAAACTTATAGGCAAATGAGGAGCCTATGGACGCCGAATTGAGACAAGTCGCTAATGGTTTTGACAATAAGGTCCGTGTATTTGAGAAATACGACATCAACGGGTATCGCTTTCGTACCGTTGATAAAGAGCAAAAAATGGCCAATCGAAAAAGTACAAATTCGGGTGTCTCTGCTGTCGGCGACGGAGGTATTGAGTATTATGGAAGAGTTGAAGCAATATACGAACTTCTATTCTATGGTGAGAATCCTCCCAACGTCGTTGTCATCAAATGTCATTGGTTTCTCCCGTCGAGGACTAGACGGACTCATGAACATGTAGGTCTAGTTGAAATTCGACAAGACACCCATTTAAATGTCCCCGATGTCTATATTACGGCTCAACAGGCCACCCAGGTTTTCTATCTATCCTACCCCTGCCAAACGGTTGAAAACCTGAAAGGTTGGGATGTCATTTATGATGTGCCACCACATATTAGACCACCTCCCCCCAATGAAGACGAGTATGTACCCCACATTGACCCAGAGACATATGAAGGAGAATTCTTCCAAGAAACACACGTGATAAAAAAACATTTCCGAAACCGCTCTACGCAACCCCAGAACATGGAAGAAGACAATGAGAGTGAACCCGATAACGATGATGAGAGTGAACCCGCTAACGACGATGTTGAAGAGCCTGAAGAAGAAGAGGTTACTGCTCCAGATGACCTGTCAATGCTTGACCGTTTACATAAAGGCCTTCCAAATGTTGGTGTTGTTGAACCTGATGAGGCCATCATTATCGACGACACGGGTGATAGCGATGACGATCCTTCAATTGATCGCGGAGAAGAGACCGATGATCCCGACTATTGTTAGTTGTATACATCTCAACTTTAATTACATATATATATTCTCATTATTGCAGTAATTACTGTTGTATTATTAATTCTTTTTCTCATTGTACTAATTATTTTATTTTAATTCTTGGCAGGTTCGTGACAGATATGGAGGGCGAGACCTCAGGCTCCCGAGGGAGGGGTCGGGGTCATGCGCTCCCACCTCTGGCTCTACGGAGGTCTTTGCTCGAGAGTATTTCCTCGCCTCCGCCTTCTACTGATGAGCCGCCCAGGGGGAGAGGAGGTCGGAAGAAGACCGGGAGAGGCAAAGCAGGTGGTGGTCGCGGGAAAGGGAGACGAACACCTGCTGCTGCTTCCTCGCCGCCACCTCCAGCTGATTCACCAGAGCACTGCAGGGAGGACCAGCCTGAGGTGGAGGAGGAGGCTACGTCCACCCGCACGACCTGGAGTCCCTGGCCGGACCAGCCGGAGCAGCACACGTTTGAGGGGTAGGCTGGTGCCGAGCTGGACACTACGGATGAGGAGGAGGTAGATGAAGGTACCACCGTGTACCAGCGTGGGGGTACACGGCTCCCGTCCGTGCCGGTGACTCCCGCCCATAAGTGGTTGATTACGCCTGATGGAGAGACGTAAGTGCACTTATACTCTCTTCCGGTACCTTCTATACTTATGTCTATCTAATGGCTTTGTCTTTTTATACTGCAGGGGTTGGATATACGGCAATGGTGTCCGCAATCCCAACTCCATCCTTGGTGTGCTCGTCAGGGAGAACTTCCCGGGGCTGGTTCAATTGCCCGGACCTGATGAGGTTCCGCAGCCTGGACTTTAGTGGGAGCACTATTGTGCTGCCCCGGCCCCGCCGGATATGACCATCAACGGGGTCGAATGCCACACCAGAGCCAACATGGTGATCAACGGCTTTTGGGTAATTTCTGTTTCACACAATAAAATCATGCTATTGCAGTGTTGTCTCGTGCACTCATCAGTGTTGTCATCAGTGTTGTCTCATCAGTGCACTCATCAGTGTTGTCTCGTGCTATTGCAGGTCTACTACAAGGTCGATGAGTCCAAGGAGCAGGAGGCGGAGGACGTGTTAGTTGCAGAGGCCACGCGCCTCTTGCAGAACACAAGGCACGAGATGCGAGTGCAGGCGGTCCGTGACTACTACGCCAAGAAAGGGTGCAAGCGTAGCAAGAAGGACTGCCGCAAGAAGTTTCTGACCAGGGCCCAGTACATGACGGTAACCCTTCTTAAGTCTTGAATAGTTTGCTTGATTTGATTCCTATCTAGGCTATTAGTTTCCTTGTTTACTAACTTAGGCGCCACCGAGATGGTGTGCGGACAAGATGGATTGTTGGGAGGCCATTGTGGACCACTGGTGCTCAGATGCCTGGTTGGCCGTCCACAACAATGCCAAGGAGCGCCGCGCCCAAATGGTTGGTGTGCCACACCATCAAGGAAGCCGCAACTTAGCTGGTTACGGGAATAAATGGGTATGTGCGTTGCTTCAATTTTCATGCAAATTCTACTTTTCTTTGTCTTTTTGGCACCCACAACTTACTAATATCGTGCTTTGCTTTGTCTTCTAGGCGGAGCATAATAAAACGGAGGTGCCTCAGTTGTTCGACATGTATGGAATGGCCCATACATCGTCGTACAAGAAGGCAAAGGCGCTCTCAGAGTCTGATCTCGCCACTCCTTCGAATTTCACCAACATTGCCGCCTACAGTAAGCTCAAGGCTTATACTGAGGTGGCGAAGGAGAAGCACGGGGAGGCTTATAACCCGCTTGGGAAGCCTATTGAGCCGGAGCTGGTGATGATCTCTGGTGGCGGAAGGCGCCATGGCGCCATGGCCATTGGAGATAAGTTGATCAGGTGCGATAAGACTCTTCCTGAGATCAAGGCGCGCCAAACGAGCTCTTCTCCTGCTATAAGGCCTCGTCCGCGGCCAGTCGATCTCGCTATCGAGGTTAGGCATAAGGACTCTTCCATTCTTTTGTTCTCTCATCGAATATTAAAGTGCTAACTACAGGAGTGGGGTTGCAGGAAGCTCTTGAGAGAGAGCGACAAAATACCCAGCGGCTACTCGAGGAGAAGGAGCGATTGGCGGAGCAGAAGGCAACAGAGAGAGAGCGGCTGGCCGAGGAGAGGACGGCGAAGGCTATTGAGGAGGCCGAGGCACGCCACGCTGCGTCGAACAGGGCCTTGTACGAGCTCTTCGTGGTAAGTCACATTTTCATATTTACCCAAAAAATGCATGTAATAATGTTTGTTTATATTAGTAACTAATATGATTGACTCGAGGAAATGCATGTAACAGAGTATGTGCGAGAAGACTGGTCCACCCGCTCCACCGATGCCGATCGTTTCTCCTGTGGGGACGGTGAGTTTTCTTTCAATGATCATCAATACCATTACGTGTCTTCGTGCTAACAAGCATCATTGCAATTGGTCTTTTCGTGCAGCATAACTCTCGTGCTGCTTCCCACGACCCCCCGTCAAGCTCGGCCAAACCACCCAGTGCTTCTCAGCCACCTCAGCCTTGAGGTCTCCACTCCGGTAAGTTGTCTTCTATTTTGCTTTATTAATGCTTAGTTAGCTTGATTTGCTCACAAAATGGTAAAGTAAGTTTGATTCCCTAAAAAAATGCTAAGTTAGCTTAATTGGCTCAAAAAATGGTAAAGTTAGCTTAATTACCTCAAAAAATGCTAAAGTGAGCATAATTTACTGAAAATATGAAAAAGTTGGCTTCATTTGATCAAAATTGCTAAAACTAGCTTAAATTGGCTCAACAAATGCTAAAGTTTGCTTAATTGCTCAAAAATGCTAAAGTTAGCTTAATTGGGTCAAAAATGCTAAAACTAGCTTAAATTGGCTCAACAAATGCTAAAGTTTGCTTAGTTGTTCAAAATTGCTAAAGTTAGCTTAATTTCCTCAAAATATGCTAAATATAGCTTAATTTGATCACAATTTCTTATGTTAGCTTTGTGTGCTCAAAAGAAAGCACACATGGAAGAAGAAGAAGAAGAAGAAGAAGAAAAAGAAGAAGAGGAGGATGACCTCCTCTTGTTCTTCTTCTTCTTCTTCTTGGTGTCCTTCTCTGTCCTTTTCTTCTTATATTCGTTTTAATTCATCATAACCATCTTAGCTTCGTATATAACATGAATTTGCTTTCATTTTGCAGATTTGCATCTTGGACAATGAAAGCACACATGGAATGATGCTAGCCTATATATGTACTTTGTAGATTTGCATCTTTATGTCAAACTTGTATGGATATAGTCTTTCTTCTTTGTTGAACTTGTATGGATATAGTGTTTGTTGTTGAACTTTTATGCAAATGGTGATGATATGGTAATGTTGGAGATGATAATATGGTACTGTTGCAAATGATGTTGATGATATGGTACTGTTGGAGATGTTGATATGGTATATGTATATCAGTTTTGTCAAATGCAGGGATTATAAATAAAACAGAAAAACAGGGGCTACCCAGGCTCTTTGCCGTTCGCAGGCAGACGGCAAAGGACTTTGCCGTCTGCTTGCAGTTGGCAAAGAGGACACGTGGCCCCCAGGTGTGAAATCTGGCAACAGCTGGGTGACCATTTGGTCATTATGTCGTCTGCCTCCGGCAAGGCAGACGACAAAGTAGAGGACTATGCCGTCTGTCCGTAGACGGCAACCCCGCCGTTAACGGCCTGACGGAGCCGGCTGGCAAAGCTTCACCGTCAAGCTTCTCTGCCGTCTGTTTCCACTTCCAGCCGACGGCAAAGAACTTTGCCGTCCGTCGATATCCAACAGACGGCAAAGCACCTCTTTGCCGATGAAATGGCTGACGGGTGCTTTACCGTGCGGGGGCAGACGGCAAACAGGCGAATTCCAGTAGTGATCATATCAATCAACTCCTACATTTGCTAGGAAATTGGTTTGCTTACTACTGTGACAAAATGATAGGTCATGCAAAGGAATGGGTTCATCTATGCGGTAGAAACGTAGCATGGTGATCATCCTAAACAATGCATAAGCGAGACATGAGAGGGAAGTGGGATTTTATCGACATGATCAATGGGGGTTTGCTTGCCTTGCTGACGAGGTTCGGGTTCAGGGTCTTCAACGAAGGGGGCAGCCTCCTGCTCCGGTTCCACCTCTACTCGACAAACAACAAACAAGGTAGAAAAGTAAATACAATGCACAATCACATGATGGAAGGTTGAAACTTGATGTATATGCTTTGATGTGTGAAGCAATTCCATTTAAATGGAGTATATTGCAAATTGAATTGCAAATTCAAACTCCAATTTGAATTCAAACTTAACCAAGTTACATGTGACATTGTTTGATCATTTTGAATCTTTTGGAAATGTGTATGATATGTCTCTGAAGTGTGGTTGAAATATAGCATAATTCCATGGTCCAAGTTGCAAAAGCATTTGATTTGAATTTGAATTAATTCCAAATAATTCAAATGACATATTCTACTGGTCCCATTTTAAAATCAACTCAAACATAGTTGAAATTTGCATTTTTGGATAGCTTATTTTCTCCTGATCATTTTTCATATATTATTTGTCCAATTAGGAGTTAATATGAATTTTCTATGAATTTCCAAAGTTTGGGGTATTTTCTGGAATTTCTGGAATTCTTTAATTCAATTTGATTTTCTGGAAATTCATTATTGCGTCATGCTGACTTCATGCTGGCGTCAGGGGGGGCTAACAAGGGGGTCCCACCTGTCAGTGGCTGGTTGATTTAATCCGGCTGGTTAATTTAACCAGTGGCTTAATTAAGCCACTGGGCCCACTGGTCAGTGACCTAGGGTGGGGTTAGGAGGGTGATTAACGAGGGGGGGGGGTTGTGGCTAACCCACCGGCGGCTAAACTCCGGTGGCCTGGCCACGGCGGTGCACTCGCCGGAATGGGCTAGGGGCCACGGGAGGCTACGGGGAGGACACCATCGGGTGCAGCATCGTCGTCCGCGTCGTCTGGAAGCAACAGGGTGTCACGGGGAGCCCGGAATCGACGGCGACGACGTCTTCGGCGGCAACAGAACGGCGGCAACGTCGGGATCGCGCTCTGGAACGCCGTTTTGACCGGGGCTTGGTGCGTTGGTTTTCTGCGAGCACCTGGAGCGTTGTAGACTAGAAGGAGGAGGCGCTGGAACACGGGAGCGAGCTCTAGGTCATCCATGGCGGTGACCTATCTCGGCTCTCATGGCGGTCGACGGAGGGGGCCCAAATTAAGCACGGGGTTTGGGGGGTTTCGAAGAGGAGCTCACCCTGAGGTGATTGGTGAAGACGGCGCGGCCGGAGAGGCAACGGTGGCGACGAATTTGGCGGTGACCTTCTCAGCGGCCGGCAAGAACTCGAGGAAGAATCCGGTGTCTACGCGGGCTCCGGGCTTGATTCCTTCGGCCTGATGACGAAGATGAAGACGGCAAGGCTCTTGGACAAGGTGGCAAGGGTCGAGGGGCTCGATGGCCGTGTGTGCGCGCGGCCGTGCTCTGGCGTTCTTCTCGGACGTCGACGAATCGGGGGAGGGAGACGGGGAGGGAGCTCGTGGAGGGGGGGAATGGAGCGGGAAGGCTCTGGGCGTCTCTAGGCGCGACTACGTGGACGGGGAGGAAGCAGGAGGTGGCTAGGCACGTCGGCGGCCTCGGCATGGACGGCACGCAGCTGTGCGTGCCCCTGCTTGAGGAAGACGACAGGGGAGGGGAGGTGGGCTGGGCCGGCTGGGGAACTAGTTGGGCTTCTTTGCAGGTAAGCCCCTTTTTCTTTTCTTTCTGTTTTCTTTTCTGTCTTTTGTTTTGCTGGGCTAAAATAATTAGCTAGGCATTTTATTAAATGTTGAAAACTTTTATATGGCGTCATAATAATATAGACTAGCCACTTATAAAGTTTCAACATTTTTAAAATTCAACTGATTTTAATTTTAAATCAAATAGGGATATTTCTTTAAATCCAAGGCACTGTTTGAATATTTGAAAAATCTATGAGCATGGGGTGGGTCCCACATCACTTGATATGTGATCACACTCATTTATAAGACTTTTCAAAAATCTAAAATGAATTTTTGGAGAAGATTTTTATCTGGCCTTTTGAATTAATTCATCTGGGGGGGTTCCTTCTCCCATTTGCTTTTGATTTTTGATTTCTAAGATTTCTTTTGAACTTTTGACATGATGCAAGAGTACTGGCTAACCCTAGCACATTACCTAACAGAGGGTTCTGACAGGAACAAAGCATTAAACTCAATGGATACATGAAAATCCTCAAATTATAGTCCACCCCCTTTGGTGTCCCAAGCTGTCACCTTTGGGATCGCCGGTTCTGGAACATAATAGGTGCATACAACTCATAGATAGGATCAAGAACATAAATATACTCATGAAAACACAAGTGGTTCAGATCTGAAAACATGGCACTCGGGCCCAAAGTGACAAGCATTAAGAGAAACAAGTTGTAGCAAAGATGATAAACACCAAAGTAGATGATAGGCGCACATGCTCCCAACAATCTGACGAAGTATTACATGATCTAACTCATCCAATCCCTACCATCCCCTTTGCCTATAGCAGGGAATTACTCACACATGTGAAGACAAGTCATGGAGTGGTGATGATGCTGACGATGGCGTTGATCTCCCCTCATTGGAGGCCAAAACAGCCTCCAGATTAGCCATCCCGAGGAAGAACAGAGGGTGGCAGCGGCTCCGCGGCCAGTTTTCCAGGAGACAGAGACAACTGACAGCGTGATGACAATAGAATGCAGCAAAGAAACAACCAGGAAGATCCACCACACGCCCAAAACCAGGATTAGCGATCTAGGCAGCCGCGAGATGACGCACGAACATCCCTCTCAGCCAAAGACCAGCTAGATGGACCATGCACAATACACGGTTTCAGGAATGAACATAGAGAACTACGATCAAGCCACACCCTCAGAAACTGCAGGCGCTTCACCGAGCTCTCAAAAGAAAAGAGTCGGTCCACAGCACCAATAGTACAACCTATGGCAAGCGTGGCCGTCGGACCAATCGCGCACAGCGCACCCCCCACCCGCAGCACTAGCAAGACAGGTAGCAGCCATCCAGGAACGGCGCACATCGCCTGAAGCAAAAGAAGAATACCCGTAGGCGCATGGTCGCATCTACATGATCCAAGAAGGAAGACCATCAAACATGCAACAAAAGCAAGTCACCAGACAGATTTTTCTCGTAGTATCCTCTCACCCAGCCGTACCAGAGTACCTACGCGGGTCGGAGACCGACATCACCTTCTCCAGAGAGGACCACCCGCCAACCATCCCACGCCCAAGACGAGCGGCACTCGTGCTTGAAGAAAGAATTAGAAATTATTACATGTCGCGAGTCTTCATGGATGGCGGTACTTGAATCAACATCATATTCACCAAGACCCTGGAAGAGATGTTCATCCAAAATTCAACACTCAAAACTTTAGGCACAACTTTCCACGGAATTATGCCACGAAAAGCAGTCTACCCTCTTGGAAAATAAGCTTGGAAGTGGTCTTTGGTAATGCAAGAAACTTCAAGAAGGAGACGCTAGATTTAGAAGTGGTCGGCTGGAAATCACAATATCATGCCATCCTCGGCCGACCAGCTTTCGCACACTTCATGGAGGTGTCGCACTACGCGTATCTAAAGAAAAAAAATGCCAGGACCAAGAGCGGTCAACATCATCAATGACAGCTTCATCAGGTCAGACCGCTCCGACAGAGAATTCCACAAAATAGCAGAAACTTTTGTAGCACATCCCACTTGCGGACTCGTGGAAGACGAAGAGACACTCCCGTAAGAGCCAAGGAACCAACAGAAGACTCGCCAAAATGGTGCCCCGCGTTAAGACTGCAAGTTATCCTAGCAGCAATCTTTACGTTCCTAGGGCCATCAAGACATCGATCCAAATAAAGGGTCTTTTCTTACATCACCCTCATGTAAGCACAACGGGAAAGGATTCTAAATATTTTCCCAAAAGTATTGTTGTGCATAATCATACTTGGCACTCGGGGGCTTTCTTGCAGCAGCCACCCCTCGAGGCGTTCTTCGCTTATGCGACCTTACACTTGGCACTCGGGGGCTCGCTCGCATCAGCCACCCCTCGAGGCGTTCCTCGCTTACGCGACCTTATACTTGGCACTCGGGGGATCGCTCATAGCAGCCACCCCTCGAGGCGTTCCTCGCTTATGCGACCTTATACTTGGCACTCGGGGGCTCGCTCACAGCAGGCACTCCTCAAGGCTTTCCTCCCTTACGCGGCCTTATACTTGGCACTCGGGGGCTCGCTCGCAGCAGCCACCCCTCGAGGTGTTCCTCGCTTACGCAACCTTATACTTGGCACTCGGGGGCTCGCTTACTCGAATAAAAACTTAGCACTCGAAGGCTCGTTCAGAGCATATATTTCCCCCCAAGGCAAATGCCCAAGTTCACCTCAGCACCCGACAGCGGAAAAATCCAAAGTCCGCGATAACAGAATATATTACACCACAAAAGGAAGAATCTACAGGGACTTTGAAAATCTACACCTCCGACTCCGACTTCACTTTACACAAGGATCCCAGGAGACGATCATTATCCTCGCACACGTTCTTCACAACCAGACCCGCAGCATCATCCACCGCCGCATAGTGCCCGCCCATTGGTTCATCTCGACCACGGTGAGGACCTCGAGCCGCAAGCTTGACATCTACTCCCGGCCAATGACTATGAACTAAGGCAAAAGCACACCGAGCTCCCACACAAATTTGATGATTTTCAAGTTGACGATGACTCGCAGGCTGGGAGAACACACAACACATCTTCTAAAGACTGGAAGGGACATGATCTAAGGGATAAAACTCCGAGATGATACCACCAAGTACTTTACAACAGTACTCAAGAGCCCGAGGCACCCGACCAACCCGCCGCCGAAGCATGGAAAACAACCGCACCTGTGCACTGTCCCTCCAGAATGGATTCTCAGCTTGTACGGCCGGGTCATCCAAGTCTGACAGTTCCTACTGCATAGCTGCCTGCTCCTCACGAGATCGACCGGCCAGCACTTTGCAAAGAAGAGTAGAAATCAGGAAGAAGCACAAGATAAAGCACTCTGGCAATTAAGAAGCACCAAAATGAGGCCTCACCCTTCAACGCATTAGGTAATTTCCCCATCTAGGCGGCAAATTCATTCAAGGTAGCCTCAGCACGCTCAAGTTTGGAGCGGTGGACCGCAACAACACCCCTGAGGCGACTAATCTCACGCTTTGTGTCCTTAAGCCTCAAGAAGACGGATTCATAAGCCCTCTTGTGATCACCTTCCTTCAGCAAATTCCAAGCCCAAGAGGCGCCCTGGGTGGCCTACCGCACAAGGATGAAAGAAGTCAATCCAAAGGAAAAAGAAGTACAATAGAATTAATCAAGACAATCCACTAATCAGTTCAAGATTCAGCATCTCCAGCTCCAAATGCAGCTCATTACAAGAAGAAGATCATCCCAACACACAGATAAACAAAAGTCTCCTACTTCACGCCCTGAGACTTACGGCCATCGCCCTCTACAACAAGTTGAAGTTGGCGAGCAAGTTGAGTGGCTCGCACACTTTGCTCATCCGTATTACCAGGCAGGAAATTGACCATTGCATCCTCACTGGGAACCCCATGCCCCAGAAGAACAACGAAGGACGTTGCGAGCCCACTCACCACTGTCTCGCATACTAAACCCTCCAGCTTATCTCCGTTCGGACCAAACGCATCAACCTGAAGGTCCAAGCCCTCGGGACGGTTCTCCTCATCTGGATACATGTGGTCATGAAGAAGTTTCAGAAGAGTCGACGCACGACTACATACGTCCTTCACGACACCTCATGCACTCGACACGGCATCAACAATGCCAGGAAGAACGCATGAGACCTCGGAAGCAGCCGCCGCTACCTCAACACTCACAACTTATGCACTAACAAGAAGCTACAATGACCAACCACCCAAGAAAAAATCACAGGAGAAAAAGAAGTATCAGAGCATCCTACTTACCCGCCAAGGCACCCGCCAGGTCGCGAAGGAGACTGCACTCGGCAGTTTCCACCTGCTGAAACTTCTTCTCAGCCTGCCGCAGCCGCTCGAGCTCACCAAGCTGCGCCTGCAAGTCCTTATCCGTCGCCTCCAAGGCATCTTGAAGTGAAGCGATATTTTTCTCCGCATCAGCAGCACTTTTACGACGTACAGCACAAGGGTCACTCAAGCAACAAGAAAACAAGGACACCACAATAAAAAGGGAATGAAAGTAGCTCATGGTGCATGGTAGTCATGCTATTCGGGGCCGCATCATGTGCACCCCGGGCATGATCAGCATCGTTCAGCACTTGCTCACACATTCGGAACATCGGCTGAAAAAGAAAGGAGCGCAGAAATCAGAACTCAGCAAGGGACAATCAAGTTTCAGACTGCGACCAACCACAAGCGGTTGCTCGCATACTCGGGGGCTACTCCCATCGGGAGCGCTGCCGCGCCCCCAATCGCAAGAGGAAGCACACAGAAACAGACATTGAGGCTTAAAGACTGCGACCAACCACAAGTGGTTACTCATAGCCTCAGGGGCTACTAACATCGGGAGCACTATCGCGCCCCCGATGCAAGTCAGATGAAAAGAAAATTACGCACCTGCTCAGGTCTTTTTTCTTCAACTAGGAGGTCTTTTTTCTCTAGAAAATACCCCTCAGGAAACACATGCTTCGTCTCCAAAGGTGATTCTACTTCAGTAGCAGCCACGGACCCGCCAGATGGAGCAATCACAGGTTTCGTACCCGCACTAGAAGTCGCATGAGTAGCGGAAGGGACCCATCGATTAGCCGCGGCGCCAGAGTCAGTCGACTGAAGGTCAACAACAAAAGTGCTCGTGGAAGACGTGGCTCGAGCAGGAGCAGTACTACAACCCACCCATTATCAAAATCCGAAGCAAAATCAGCGGCATAACAAACCAATAAAAAGTATGTACCCAACAGGTGCGGTGCCCACGCGAAGAAACATCCCCAGCCTACGCTTCTTTGTGGCAACTGGAGGAGGACAGGCCGCACCAACTGGAGCAACGGGCGGTAGTCCATCACCAACATCCTCCCCAACCCATCCACTAGCAGTCGAGGAGCGACTGCGTTTGAAGAACAACGGCTCTGAACCCTCATCACCCTCAGAAGCCGCCAGATGACCATCAACACTTGCACCCGCGGACTCACCAATATCAGCATGAGAAGCATCGCCACCACCCACAGGCGCAAGATCCCCCATGGCCACGTCAGGTTCATCATGTATCACCGCATCCTCGGGCTGGGGTGGATGGGACAACAAGGAAACATGGCCCTGCAGACAAAATATCACCAAACAAAACATCAGACACCACTCAAACTTCAACAAGACCGACAAAGCTTCAGACGAGTAACCTCAGGCAAAGGAATCGTGGCGTCATCGGGACGAATGGAGATCATCACATCAGGGCAAGTGCACTTGGTGACTTGCTGGATCCGAAAGAGAAGGTCATCACCTGAAATGTCTTCAGGAGAGCACCTCGTCGGGTCCTCGGGCCCAGTATATCTCCACATGGGATGCGCATGATGCTGTAGCGGTTGGATACGTCTCTTCATAAAAACAGAGATAATTTGGCCCCCAGTTATCCCCTTCTTCAATGCGGAAAGCTTTTGCACTAAAGGCTCTACAACAGCTACTTCCCCAGAAGTCAGAGAATGCAACCAGGATGACCGTTTAGCCACTCGTGCAACCGGATTGAATGGCCAAGACCGAACTGCTGACCCTCAACGTGCTGATCTTTCAGAGACCCCAATGAGGATAAATCCCCAAGAAACTTTCACAAAGCGTAATAAAACACGCAATGTGCAGTATCCCGTTAGGGGTCAAATCGTGCAACTACAGTTGATACGCGAAGAGCAGCCCTCGGACGAACCGATGAACCGAAAGAGAAAAGCCACGAAGAAAGAAGCTCTGGAAGCATACCCGTTCATCATGGCAAGGCGCGGGCACCTACTCTTTCCCAGGAATCCAGCAGGACCCTCCGCCACAAGCCCATCGTCCACTAGTACGTCCAGATATTTAGCGGAGAAAATGGAACGCTCCCAACCCCCATTCATCTTTGCTGTCTCTTGCGCTGCGCTTCGAGGATGTCTGGACATGGATCTGGCCGCACAGCCGAAAGGAAGATCGAGGTGGTCGACATGAAGAAGAAGATGACAAGAGGAGGCAAAGGAAGAAGAAGCAAGAAAGGACGAGCGCTGGGTAAATACCTAAATTTACTCAGACCTTTGGTATTTAACCCACCTCCCAATGGCCACCCACTCATCGTCGATCTCGGAGGCCCACCACATGGCACGATCCCATCAAAATCGTGTGGCATGGAAAACTCAACTGGCGCAATAAATACATTGCCCACTCTGCACGAAGAAAGAGGAACATCATCACGCGGATAAAAATTACCGCAGAACATCGCGTCACATCAAGCCCACTAAGCATGACAGCCCAACTTGTCAGACAACCTTGCAATGTCACCTCTCAATAAGGTGTGTTGAGTACGCATCCTCGTGGCCCATCAAAGGTTTGTTTTCACTAAACTTTTGATCTTACTCTCAAAAAAATTACTCCCATCGGGAGCACCCCATATTTACAAAAAAAGAGCAAGGGTTAAGCCCTGAGGATGCGAGTGGTTACTCACCTCCATCAAGAACAAGCATGTCTATGGAGTTCGGGTGCACCCTCACCTTGCAGGCCGCAACATACTTGAGTGCTCACTCGCCCCGCCAAGGTTTAATACATCTATAGAATTCGGGTGCTCCCTCACCCAGAAGATGACAGAGTGCTCGAGTAATTACTCGCACAAGAAGGCAGGATTGGGTCAAAACATCCAAAAGAACAATCCGCCCGAGCACTCGAAGTGCTTCATGGGTGCCTACGTAATCAGCCCACACGATGACCATCCGCGTGGGTGCGGCTCTTATCGATTCCTCGCCTGAGCTCATCAGTACTCTGCGAGTGACCACTATTCTTCCACTTGATTTGTTTTCCAAGTGGATGCTTGGATAAATTAGGCTCCGCACCTCTGAAAAATGATGCCTGGGCGGTGATACACTGCAGCCCAGATGCCAGACAAGCTTAGCGCGTAGGTAAGACCCTGCTGTGCAGACGGCCGGGCCGGGACTTGCCACAGCTTCGACTTCACTCCCGATGTTTTCCCACGCGCCGTGCATGGAGAAGTAGAGCCATGGCAGACGCGTCAAGGCTATTTTCTGAGACCGGAGGCATTGATCCTAAGATCTGCAGCGGCATGGACTTGCTAGGGACCGGTTGTTTCCCAAGTTTGTGTCGAGGGACACGGCTAGATTTTGGGATTTTGAGGTGTTTGCACCAATTCACCAAGGCTCGACTAGTCGACTACCTTGGGCCTCTCTAGCTTATCATCCTTCGAATAAAACTATCTTTTATGGCAAAAAACCGACAACTCACAGCTGCGCTGCATGCTTTAAGACAATTATGGATTCGAGTCCCTGTGCGACTCTTCGAGTCCCCCAGGCACTCGGGGGCTACTGACGAGGGGGTGACCGCACGACTCTTACAGATGAGGGTACCTAGTGCGTATCAAGCTAGAGGGCCCGTTGAAAGCCTCGACCGGCCCACACATGGCCCACTCGAGGCAACCACCATAAGGAGTCCTCGACGATCATGGAAACTGCGACTTGGCGTCCAAGACTGAAGATAGATTAGGAAACCCTCTCTGTAAACCTAGACGGAATCCTTGCGACCTAGCCTGGTATATTAATGCTGTGAGAGGGGACGTCTAGGGCATCGAATCTCATAGCTACACCTCCGGTCCTGAGCGATCTCGCCTGGACCTCCATTTTAATCGCCTCCATTATAATACAATCGAGCAGGAAGTGCTTTCTCCTGTTAGCCGACGTGTATTGCCAACGTGCACATCTCCTCTACGATCTAACCCAGGGTTCCTAACCAAAGGATTTGCCGAGGTCAATCCTCGTCAAGCACCATCTCTATCTTCATCCTATCTCATCTCACAATTGCAACTTGTGTTGTAACTCGTACCATCTATCCTCTCTACTCTACCGTTCTTGATTACTCCATTGTGGTGAATGCTATTGAGTTTTGTTGGAGAAATATTGTTATGTCCAGATTGTTTGTCATCTATTTATCACCACTGATCAAGATCTCTTTTATGTCTTGTGAGTAGTTACTTTAGTTCTTGAGGACATGGGAGAAGTCTAGTTTTTAGTAGTCATATGATGGTGAAGTAATATGTGTTGTTTGATATTTAAGTGTCAGAACCCCAACTAGGGTAAGTGCTAGGGTTTGAGTTCCCTTTGCTTCATGTGAAAATTTCAAAAGAAATTAAAAAATGGGGAAAATAAAAGCCCTAGAGAATTTAATTCAAATGGCCAGACAAAAATTTGCTTCCAAAAATTCCCCTAGTATTTTTGAAAAGTCTTATAAATATGCATGATCACATATAAAGTGAATTGGGTCCCACTGCATGCACCAAGATTTGCCAAAATTTCCAAATAGGGCTTGGAAATTAAATTAAAGTCCAATTTGAATTTAAATTCAAATTGTTTGAATTTCAAAAATCTCCAAAATTTGTGAGTGGCTAACTATATGCTTTATAAGTCCATATAAAAGTTTTGGGCATTTTATAAATTGCCTAGGTATTTATTTATCAATGCACAACAAAAATACAGAAAGAAAAAGAGAAGAAAAAGAAAGAAAGGCCTACCTGGCTTTTGGCCCAACTGATCCCCCCTCAGCCCACCAGACGGCCCAGCCCAACTCCCTCTTCTGTCGTCTTCCTCAACCAGCTCGGTCGCGAGCTGGGAGGGAGCCGGCGACGCCAGCGCGACGACGAGGCCCTTCTAGGCCTCCCCAGCGCTCCTCTGCACGCCACGACACGCCCAGAAGCCCCCGCACTCTCGCCCCCTCTTGGAGCTCGCTTCCCTCCTCTCCCCCTCGCGATTTCTCCGCCACCAGTGAGCTCGCCGGAGCGTGCGGCCGCGCAGCCGTGGCCAACGGCCGAACCGGACCTCCCCACCGTGTCCAGGGAGACCAGCGCCCTCGTCTTCGTCTCCAACAGCAGGGAATCGAGCCCAGCGCCACTGGAGGAGCCGTCCGCCTCACGAGTTCGTCGCCGATCGCCGTCGATTCTGGCAAGGAATTGCATGCCTTTGAGCCTCCTCCTGTCTCCTCGAGCCCGCCTTTGCAATCACGGTGAGGCTGCGATCATTTCGCCCCATCTCTCTCTCTTCCCCGTGCTCTCTGTCAACGATGACCACCATGGCAGCTCCGGCCGCCGCTGCTCTTCGTTGTCGGCGCGCTCCCAGGCCTCCCCTTGAACCCCCGATGGCTCTGCTTGATGCGCACGAGCCCCAGCTCCACGTAGCTGGTCTCAGCGGGAAAATCGGTGCCCGGAAACCCCGAAGCCGTGCAGCTCCGCCGTGCCCAGTGGCACCGGCGACTAGCCGGCGGCCACTTAGGCCTAATCCCCCTTTAACCACCCCCCTAATCTAACCCCCACCCCACTTACAGGTGGGGCCCAGCCCTAATAACCCCCTCTGTTTAAAATTAAACAGAGGGAATTAACCCACTGAGGCTGACACCCTGGCCCCACCAGTCAGACCCCCACATCATGCTGATGTCAGCATGACGCAGTAAATCTTTTTCTGAATTAAAAGAATTCTAGAAAAATTACAAAAAAGACAGAAAATCAATTAAACTTTAGAAATTCATAGAAAATTCATATCAACTCCAAATTACACATATAATATATGAAAAATTATCAGAAAAATGCAAAGATTAAGAATATGCAATTTGTTTTCATGTTTGACCATTTTAAAATGGGGTAACAGTAGCAAATGTGCATATGGCTTAATTTGAACTTGAATTTGGAGTTTGAATTTGCAACTCCTTTGCAATACACTTCAGTTAAATTGAATTGTTAACAAACCAGTACCATATACATCATGGACAACCTTATCATGTGCTTGTGCATTTACTTCCGAAGTTGCCCCCCTTTGTTGATGATTGTTTCCGGTACTAGCTTTTCCGAGACGGTGATCACCCCCGAAGAAGAAGACCACCGTTAAGACCCGTGTATTGTCAGCAAGGCAAGCAAACCCCATTGATCATGTCTATAAAATCCCAATTCCCTCTCAGTCTCGCTTATGCATGTTTAGGAGATCACCTTGTATCGATTCTACCGCATAGTTGAACCAATATCCGATGCATGACCTATCATCTTGTCACAGTAGTAAGCAAACCACAATCCTAGCTGACATAGGAGTTGATTGATATCATGTGGCCCCTGCAACTGTTATTGCTTATTGCATGCTTAGTGGTACAATGAGGTTGCTTTTGATGTGAGTCGGGATGATGGTGAACATGGTGTTGATGAAAGTGAAACTGTGTTGGTGAATCCACCCTGATACAAGGTGAACGATGAGAGGTTGTGTAGGAGTACACAGTGGTTTTTCTCGTTGAACACCGCATTAAGCCCGAGTACTTGTATGGTAATCCGAGACAAAGAGTACAACCACACATTGGGCTCACTGACCCCTCTCGACCTAGTAACTCACCCCGATCCAAGTCCAGGAATCACACCTAGTTCGGGATTTCCATTCGGCATATGCATAGAAAGATAATGTCCGAACCCCAACTTAGGTAAGTGCTAGGGTTTTATTGTGCCTTTGCATCATGCAAAAATTCAAAAGAAAATTCAAAATTCGGAAAAGAAAAGCCCTGAGAAATTAAATCAATTGGCCAGATAAAAATCTTTTTCCAAAAATCATTTGAATATTTGGAAAATTCCTATAAATGATGCTGATCATTTTAATAGTGGTTTGGGATCAATCCCATGCCCATGGAATTTTTCTAAAATTCAAAATGTGCCTTGGAAATTAAAGTTGACCCCTATTTGAATTGAAATTCAAATTGTTTGAATTTCTAAAATGCCCAAAATCCACAAGTGATTTTCTACTGGCCACCTAGGATTTATAAAAATGTTTTGGCATTTTATAAAATTTCCTAGCTATTTATTTCTAGGCACAACAAAATTACAGAAAAGAAAAAGAGAGAAGAAAAGGGAAAAGGGGAACAGCCCCTGGCTTCAGCCCAACTCAAGCCTGTCTGGCCCAGCACCACGGCCCAGCCCACCTCGCCGTTTGTCCTCTTCCTCAACCAGCTCGGTGGCGAGCTGGGAGAGCACGGCGACGCCGCCGTGGCCGCCGGGAGGCTTCTAGGCCTCCACCTGCCCTCTGCTTGCGCCACGAGAACGCCCAGGAGCCCCTACCTCCCTCCCCTCACTCGCTGCTCTCTCTCTCTCGCTCTCCTCTCGTTGATTTCCTCGCCGCCAGAGAAGACCCGAGCGCCCCACCGGAGCAAGCCACCGCCCAGCCGTGGCCAGAAGCCCCCTCCGCCCTCGCCGCCATGTCCAGGAGATCGGCCACCCTCATCTTCGTCTAGCCGCGCGTCGAATCAAAGCCCAGGAGCTCTAGCTGTGACGCCAGGTTCAAGATTCCACCGCCGGCCGCTGCTACTCCGGCGAGAAATTCCCCGTCGCCGAGCCTCCTCCGGCCTTGCTTCGGTCTCCACTGCATTCGGGTGAGCTCCACGCCTCGATTGCCCCCATCCGCTGCACCTCTCGTGGCCGGCAGCGCCGTCTTCGTCTAGGGCAGCAGCCGGCTGTCAGAACCCCAACTAGGGTAAGTGCTAGGGTTTGAGTTCCCTTTGCATCATGTGAAAAATTTAAAAGAAAATTCAAAAATGGGGAAAAGGAAAGCCCTGAGAATTTAAATCAAATGGCCAAATAAAAATATTTTTCCAAAAATCATTTGAATGTTTGGAAAATTCCTAAAATTGTTGCTGATCATTAAAAAAGTGGTTTGGGGATTTTCCCATGCCCATGGAATATTCAAAAATTCAAAAGGTGCTTTGGAAATTAAATTAAACTCCAATTTGAATTTAAATTCAAATTGTTTGAATTTCAATAATCACCAAAACTTATTAGTGGCTAGCTATATATGTTATAAGCCCACATAAAAGTTTTCATGATTTTATAAATTGCCTAGCTATTTATTTCAGGGCAAAACATATTTACAGAAAAAGAAAAACAGAAGAGAAATTAAAAGAAAAAGAAAAAGGAAAGCAACCCACCCCAGCCAGGCCGCAGGCCCAACTAGCCGAACCCCGGCCCAAGCCCACGAGGGGCTTGTCGTCTACCCCAAGCAGCTCGCTGTCGAGCATGCCGGGGGCCGACGACCGCCACCTCGACGGCGAGCACCTTCTAGGCCCCCCCGACACTTCTCCTTGCGCCACCACACTCGCCAGGAGCAGCCACACCTTCTCCCCCCTCCGCTGCTTCCTCCCCGTCGCTCTCCGGTGAGATCCCAACCGCAACCGAGCGCGGCCGGAGTTCATCATCGAGCACCACCGTGGCCAGAAGCCACACCTCGCCCCCCCAGCTTGTCCTTAGTCCTCCCCGACGTCGACTCCTTCTAGCCGCCGCGCCAATTTAGCCCGAGCCGCATCGAAGGAGACGCGGGCTTCATGTTCTTCGTCGCCGGAGCCGCGCGTCACCGTCGTCGATTCGCCGCCTGCAGTGCTCCCTCGGCCCCGCCGTGGACACATTCGTCCTCCTAGCGCTCCGGTGAGCAGAACCCCCCTATCCCCGGCCCTTCTCGCGCTCGAATTCGCCAACTCCCTCTTCACCAGTGGCGGCCGCCGCCATTGACGTCGTAGCCGGGCTCCGCAGCGTCCCCGTGAGCCCCAGTTCGTGCGGGAAGACGCAGACGAGCACGGGCTTCCTCCCAGTGCCCTCCCCTCCTTCTCCCGTGGCCGGAAGCCCACTCCGGCGAGCCATCCGCCGTGCTTGTGGCTGCCGCCGGTTAGCCGCCGGCCATTAGCACCTAATGACCCTGCTTAACCCCCCCCCCCCTAGCCCAATGACAGGTGGGCCCTGCCCCTAATTAAGCTTCTGTTAAGTTAATTCAACCGGGGATTAACCCCCTGAGGCTGACAGAAGGGACCCACAGGTTAGGAGCCCCCACACGTCATGCTGAGGTCAGCATGACGCAATAAACCAATTTTCCAGTTTTAAAAGAATTAATTAAAACAGAGAAAATTCCAGAAAATAAGTTAAACTTGGAAAATTCATAACTAATTCATATTAACTCCAAATATAGCAAATAATATGTCTAAAAATATCAGAAAAATCCAAGGATTATGAATATGGGCTCTGTTTTCATGTTTGACCATTTTAAAATGGGTGAACAGTGCAAAACATCCATATGGCTTTATTTCAAATTCAAATTTGAAGCACATTTGCAAATGACTTTGCATTTGACTTCTTTTAAATGGAATTGTACCCACCTTGTGACCAAGAACATCACCATTTCAATATTGATCATGTGTTTGAGCATTGCAAATAAATTTATACCTTGTTTGATTGTTTGCTCGATAGACGTGCAACCGGAACCGGAGGCCACCCCCTTCGTTGAAGACCCCGATATCGAACCTCGTCAGCAAGGCAAGCAAACCCCATTGATCATGTCTATAAAATCCCATTTCCCTCTCATTCTAGCTTATGCATGTTTAGGAGATCACTTTGTATCGATTCTACCGCATAGTTGAACCCATATCCGATGCATGACCTATCATCTTGTCACAGTAGTAGGCAAACCACAATCCTAGCTGACATAGGAGTTGATTGATATCATGAAGCCCCTGCAACTTTTATAGCGTATTGCATGCTTAGTGTTACATGAGGTTGTTTTTTATGTGAGTCGGGATGATGATGAACATGGTGTTGATGAAAGTGAAACTGTGTCGGTGAATCCACCCTAATCCACCTCAAGTCTGGTACTCGTAGTTCAGGACTAGCCAAGTCAAAGCTGGCACTTATGCATGTTGAACCCCACCTCCTCTACCTTGATACTTGAGCATGAGTAGTATAGATCTGATGTAAGTCTTGCTGAGTACGACTTTGTACTCACGTTTGATTATTCTATGTCTTAGATAAGAACCGGACCCCGATGGAGTCACCTTCGTGAAGCTCGACGTTGACCTTGGTAGTATAGTCCCAGACAGTAGTCTGGTCCCTCGTGGAAGGGCATGTTTGTTGTACAACGCTTCTCTAAGCCATTTGTTAAACTTGTCTGTACTCAGACCTAATTTGCTTCCGTTGTATTGATGTAATGTTGATCACAGACATGTGATCTTTGTATGCTCTATGTATAATCAATAAAGAGTACTTTGTAGAGTTATGTGATGATACCTGCTGTTCATACTAGGCATGTGTGCTGAGTGTATGTTTATAACATGCATGTCTTAGTATGGGTTTTCGAGACATTAGTTGTGATCTGGCTGGCGGTCTTTTATACACCAAGTGGCCCTTAGATGTGCGCAGCTTGGGGCATCGCGATGCGATTGCTCGTGACTCTGTCACATGCACACTTTGTTGTATGATTGAGCCCGCCCTAGACCCCGACTAAGTGATCGGGCTGGAGTAAGTTTATGTAAGAGTTAGGATCCAATCGATAACATGGTTGAGGCGACTTGTCTATGAGTATGGGATTCACCACCCATAAGCATTTAGACTTGTGAGCGGATGTTGAGGACCCATCTCAGTTGATCATCCGGCCTGAATGGGATGCCCCTCACGTTCGAGGCTTACCGAGAACGTTTTGTGCTTGGCCTGGTCTGCTTAGACAAGTTGGTACGGTTCTCGGCTCTCCATGTGATTGTATCGTGACTGTAATTACATACGCTAACCCCGGGTCCCGACACCGGCCGCCGTGCTCGTCGCCGTCGGTGAGGTTCTAGCCACTCCCGAGTCCCCCTGATTGCTCCACGCGATGCGGGTGAGCACGGGCTGCATCCCCGTGGTCTTCCCGTCGAGAATGGAGGCCGGAAACCCCCTGTCTGTGCACGCCGCCGCGTCTGCGAGTCACCGGCGACTCAACGCCTACGCTAATTAACCCTAAACCCCCCTAAACCCCCTCTAATCCCTCACTGACGGTGGGTCCCTAGCCCCCTAATCAGACTGTTAGTTTAAAACTAACCGGGTTTTAACCCAGAGTGGATGGCAGGTAGGGCCCAGGCGTCAGGTTGACTGGTCAGCGCCCCCATGATTTCATCCTGATGTCATGCCTGCGCAATAAGTGAATTTCCAGTTAAATAATTAATCATAGAAATGCCAGAAAATGCAATAAACTTTGGAAATTCATAATTAATTCATCCTAACTCCAAATATAGCAAATAATATGTCTAAAATTATCAGAAAAATACAAGGATTATGAATATGCAATTTGTTTTCATGTTTGACCATTTTAAAATTGGTGAACAGTAGCAAACATGCATATGGATCCTTTTCAAATTCAAATTTGTAGTGAATTTGCAATTAACTTTGCAACATATTTAAATTAGATGGATTCTTCCACACATCATAAACATTCTCTCAACTATACAACATCACTTCATGATCAACCTTTTCAAATGAACATTCATGCATTCAAATGCATTTGAAATTCATCGATAAATCAAATGGAGTTTGAATTTGCAATTCCACTGCAATATACTCCTTTTAAATGGAATGCTCAACACATCAGTACCTTGAACATCACCATTGCAATATTATTCATGTGATTATGCATTGTACTTTATGTTGATCCTATGATTGTCATGTTGCTGATAGAAGTGGAGCCGGAACCCGAGATCACCCCCTTCGTTGAAGACACTGTTATCGAACCTCGTCAGCAAGGCAAGCAAACCCCCATTGATCATGTCGATAAAATCCCACTTCCCTCTCATGTCTCGCTTATGCATTGTTTAGGATGATCATCATGATAACGTTTCTATCGCATAGTTGAACCCATATCCTTTGCATGACCTATCATCTTGTCACAGTAGTAAGCAAACCACAATCCTAGCATATGTAGGAGTTGGTTGATATCATGTGACCCCTGCAACTGTTACTGCTTATTGCATGCTTAGTGGTACAATGAGGTTGCTTTTGATGTGAGTCGGGATGATAGTGAACATGGTGTTGATGAAAGTGAAATGTGTTGGTGAATCTACCCTAATACAAGGTGAACGATGTGAGGCTGTGTAGGAGTACACAGTGGGTTGTCTCGTTGAACACCGCCTTAAGTCCGAGTTCTTGTGTGGTGTTCCAAGAAGAAGAGTACAACCACACATTGGGCTCACTGACCCCTCTCATCCTAGTACCTCACCCCGTTCGAACCCCAGAAGTCGCAGTAGTTCGGAGTTCTGGTAGGGCTGTGCCACGGTCTCCGAAGTGGATGAACGGCTTTTCAAGACCGGCTTGGGACCCTGCACACATCGTTTGAGGCTGTACTGGAACCTCGGCCGGACTTCCATATGGATCCCCCTCAGATAGGCGACTCTCTGGACTAGAACGGAGCTGTGGGCGAAGTGTTGTGGTGGCATCCTCGCTGTCACCTCTTGAACGGTGACATGCAAAAGGCGGTAACTAATGGAACGTGTGTGTAGCGGTACACCCCTGCAGGGTTAACAAAACTATTCGAATAGCCGCGTCCGTGGTTAAGGACTGCTTGGAGAGCTGTGCTCGATTATTAGATAACTTGAACTGGATACTTCTAAAACTCGCAAGATAAGCGTGAGTGCTATGGTGTGATTCTCGTGGGGAAGTCGAGGAAGTAACCATAGTGGTGTATTGGTTGAAGAGATGTAGTGGACTCATGTACGCTTTTTTCCTAAAATCTGGTACTCGTAGTTCAGGACTAGCCAAGTCAAAGCTGGCATTTCTGCAAGTGAAACCCCGCCTCCCTTTACCTTGATACATGTGCATGAGTAGTATAGTTCCTACGTAAGTCTTGCTGAGTACGACTTTGTACTCACGTTTGCTTATTCTATGTTTTTGATGAACCCACTACCCCGATGGTGGCTTCTTACCGAAGCTCGAAGAATGAAGAATCAGACCAAGACCAAGCTAGTGTAGTCCCAGTCAGACGACTGGTTCCCTCGTGGAGGGCTTGTTTTTACAAAAGGCTTCTCTCAGCCATTTGTTAAACTTGTCTGTACTCAGACCTACTTTGCTTCCGCTTGTGTGTTGTAATGTTGGATCACATGCTTGTGATCTCTGTATGCACTCTGTAAGAGTTATTAATAAAGATGTATACTTTGTAGAGAATTGCAATGATACCTGCTATTCATACAAGGCATGTGTGCTGCGTGTATGTTTATAATATGCTTGTCTTTGTATGGGTTTTCAAGATCTTAGTTGTGATCTGGTTGGCGGTCTTTTATACACCAAGTGGCCCTTAGATGTGCGCAGCTTGGGGCATCGCGATGCGATTGCTCGTGACTCTGTCACGTGCACACTTTGTTGTAAGATCGAGCCCGCCCTAGACCCCGACTAAGTGATCGGGCTGGAGTCTGTTTATGTAAGAGTTATGATTCAATCGATAACATGGTTGAGGCGACTTGTCTATGAGTATGTGATTTCACCACCCATAATCATTTAGACTTGTGAGCGGGCGATGAGGACCCATCTCAGTTGATCATCCGGCCTGGATGGGATGCCCCTCACGTACGATGCTTTCCGAGAGTGTTCTGTGCTTAGCCTTGTCTGCTTAGACAAGTGGGTACGGCTCTCGGCTCTCAAGGTGATTGAGTTGTGACTGGAATTACATACGCATACCCCGGGTCCCGACATTAAGTTGTGTTGTTATTTTCCTAGTGGTGTTGTGTGATTCGAACACATAAAACTTCGCCTTGTTAAGGAGCTAGGGGAATGCATTGTGTTTAAATAATGCTTACGGCGGGTTGCCGGAGTGACAGAAATCTGAACCCCAGTTTGCACACTTTTGCACAAGGGAATAATGGATCCTTGATCTTATTGCTGTGGTTAGGCTTTTACCTTAATTTCTACCTTGTATTTGCGGATGCTTGCAATGTGTTTAATCATATGAGTGCACTTATATTAGTCTAGAAGGTGTACTAGCATAGATCCATCCACTAAACACTTATCAACACAAAACATAGTACATATACGGAATATGGCGAAAACACATGACTACCTCTCCTGTGTGTCCTCAAGAACTCTTTAGTCTTTATAAGTTCAGTTGCTAGGCTTATCCTTTTTTCAAAAGGATTGGGCCACTTGTTGCTCCTCAGTACCTTTTACTTTGCTTGTTTTTATCTTCTCATTGCTCATACCGAAAAGCCCTAAAAAGTTATCTTTTAGTGTTTGCAGTTCTTCCTTGTCCAAATTCACTTATCAATACCTTCTTCTCCTCATTGGGTTCGACACTGTTAGTTATAAAAAATGCTACAATTGATCCCCTACATTTGAGGGTCATCAGTAGTACCGTGGCCTAGTACCGCATCCACTACCGCAATTGTAAGGCGCGATATGCGGTACTGTCTCAGATTCAGACGTTTTCTTCCGAACCAGAGGACGAAGCACATATCGGTCCCACCGCGACATATGAAGAAGTCATATATCCCGGATTTCAACATGATATCCCAACATTACAGATACAAGGATACAACATCTCATAGAATTGACATACCACTACCTGAATACATTACAACAGCGGAAGACATACGCCTGAGTACAAGTTACAAATAGATGCCTAGTGGCAAAGGTAAAACACACCATTCCTGTAACCACACGGGGCCAGGCTCTTCGCCGGGATCAACCTAACTAGTCGTCGTCGAGTATCCACGAAGGCGTCCAGAAGAAGGGTCGTCGAGCTCCACTGAAGTCCAACATCGGTTGCATAACGTGCGTAGAAGAGAAAAGAAGGCGTGAGCTATATCAACAAGTCATGTAACTAACTTCTCACGGTAATATGGGGGTAGTGGTTGAGGTTGCAGCCGCACTAGCAATATATGAGTAGCTAACGGTCTAATTTAGAATAAGAGGAGAACCAAGCATTCAATGAGGAATCGCCTCCAACAAGTCTTGCTATCAGCTACTTACGCAAACATAACACCTATCCTATCCTTGTCCTCCTCTTCGCATCCCGACGAAGAAGAAGCAATCAAGGCACACACACGTTGATCAAGTTGTTAATATTATCTCAGTTATTGTTGTCTATGAACAAGTAGTAGGTCTCAAGTCGTCCATAACCGTGGACACGGCTTCTCGAAAAGATTTAACCCTGTAGGGGTGTACCAACTGCTCATCATAGGCTCCGCAGGCACGCCCATCTCTCTCAGTTGCTACCCATCACAGGCAACCATTTGATGATTTAGTTCCAAGAGATCTGAAACGACAGGTCCCTCTAGCTAACAGCGAACAAATCCGGGTGGCCCCCGTTGAGTCGACATCCAACTCAAAAGCCGCCGGCGCTCTCGAATCGGTCTCTACCGTCTGTCGCAGGTATGGATAGCCGGTTAATCACACATGGGAAATCGGGTCCTCAGTCGGACAAGGTGGACCAACAAGGAAAACCATGTCCCCGCTGGCCCAAGTTTGTTTGAAAACTACTGGCGGTCGACCAACAAACACACGGTTTCAAATGGTAAACCAGCTTGGGCCACCACTAGAATTGTTTGAAGCTAGGTAGGTAAGAAAAGGGGACCCCATAGCATCCCACACGCGGTTAGGCATGCTCGTCAAGAGACACAATACCCGGAACTCAGGACCTAGGTGACTCGAATGGAACAAAGTGTCGGGGCGGGATAGCCTAGACCTTCCATCCTTCAGCGAATATAGTCAACATTATAATAATCATATAATCCACAACAATATAATAATGTTATATCCCAAACCAAGGAAGGTAACAGGAGAACAGCTGAAAGCAACCTAGCATGCATACTAAGCAGTGGTTAAGCAAGCAAGATACGTGGCCAAACAATGGTTTGCTAGGATGTGGTGAACATGGCTGTTTGGTTTTATTTGAGAGGCATAAGTATAAGTTGGTGGGATCAAGAAATCGATCTATCCTACAACTAGGCAAGGTGAGTTGAAAGTTATAAGCATGATATATGCTCCCCCTTACCTGATGAAAACACAACGCCGAAGGTGTTGTCGATCGATCACGAACTCGCATCGTCTCCGAACATTCCCGCGGGAGCACACAAGAAGGAAACACTGGAAATCAATCAACGGTGCACCACTATTACTACGAAGCAACACAAGATCGAAGAGACAACACAAGGCACGACAACGCGATACGGATCTATCGTCGAGAGCGGTTACTAACAGTTTAAGTGGGGTATCGGTCACACACGACGAGAACCGCACGTTCATGGTGGTTCAAGTTGTTTAGCTACAAGTGATCAACCAATGGTTGTGAATATGGCAAGGCACCCAAGCATGGCAAAAGGTTAAGCACAAAGTAAACTACCTATACTAGTCAAGTTAAGTGAGGCAACACCCTAAACATGGCATAACACTAAGTGTCTCACGATGATTAAAGGATTTGGTACTATTTTTCCCTAAACCACATTTTAGGTTGGTTAACAACAGCAAACAACCACACAAACACAAATTACACGAAAAACTAATCACGTTACATATAAAGAACACTCCAAACGGAGTTACGGTTAAAAAGATATAAGCAAAACAAGTTTGCAACACAATCTGCCAACGTCCGGAAGCACACTTTAGAGCAATGCACAAACAAGACAATGAAGACAAACATGCTCCAAATGATATGCAATGAAGTAGACATGGCAGGGAAGGCATGGAAAAAAGAATCACGCAATTAGGCATCATGGATCACTAGTTATAAGCAATGCAAAATACAATAAAACATTACTGGTTTCAGACTTGGAGAAAATCAGGAAAACAGGGCAGAAACGGTTAATATCATGCTGTATAAACAGGTGCAAAACTATATGCAAATGATCAGCAACATGGCATAGCAATATATGGGCATGAAGTAGAGATGATGATGATCAGGTACAAACAAGAATCAAGGTCATAGGAATCACAGATCAAAAGATATTAAGCATGCAACATGGCATCGCAAAGTAACAGACACACTCAATTCAGAGGTGGCTGTGAACAACAACAGCATAGCAACTTTGGAGCTAAATATAACTATGACTAGGAATGCTAACATGACAAAGCAATACATACAATGGAAGTAGACATGATGCTTAAAAATATGAACCAAGAATCACTCAATTCCGATAAACGGTCGCGACACACTCGTCGACCGAAGTTGCAACAAAATATAAACAGCAGCACACTAACAGAAGGGTAGCTACTTTGGTTGAAGATACAATCATCATGCAGCAAGAAAACATGGCATGTGAATGCATGGAACTGAAGTAGAAACAATGCTTAACATGATGCAAAAGGAATCCATCAATTCCGATGAACGGTTGCGAAGCAATCGTCACCCGAAGTTGCAATAAAATAACAGTTCAGCAACAACAGCACAGCTAACGATCTGGTACCCACTTCGACGCAGAATTAAATTATCTAGACGGCCTCAAACGGAAAAACTTTGTACATAAGAACAAAAGAGCACGTAATACTGAGCATTTCATATTTTGGGTGCAACACGATCCGAGCTACGGGTTGATCGCAAACTACGTCGCAAAATAGAATCAGCAGCAGGTTATCCTCCAGACTTAGAAAAAATCTCAGGGGGTTAACCGAAAAAAAAAGTGGGGGCAGCCGGCTCTCACCAGTGGGCCTCAAGGCCCACCTGGTCTGCTGGGCTACTCGGGTTGAGAGGGAGCGCTAGGCCTTCGGGCCAGATCTGGCTGGCGCCTGGGCCGGCCCCACCAGGCGGTTGGAGGGGGTGGATGGACGCTGGAGGCGTCGGCCTCGTCCCCGAGCGCGGCGGCGGCTGCTGGCTCGCCGGCCAGCTCCGACGAGGGCGGTGCAGGGTGGCGGAGAGGCGGACCCGCCCCGGATCTCGCCGGATCTGGTGGTTGAGGAGGGCGGCCGGCGGTGGAGGCGCTCTGGCGGTGCGGCAGGTCCCACGAGCGCGGAGGCTCCGGGCTTGCCATGGCGCGATGGCGGCCTCGGCCGTGACCTGCAGCAGGGAGGGGAGAGGCGAGGTGAGAGGGAGGAAGGAGGAGAGGGAGAGGAGAATGAGCGCGGAAGGAGGGGCGGCGGCGCGACAGCTGCCGGGCGACGGGCGGCGGACGGTGCAGGCTCCCCCACGGGCAGAGGCGAGAGAAGAGGTTGGTGGGGCTGTGGGCGCGTTCTGGCCGTCAGATCGGCCGATCTGACGGTGTCGGGACCCGGGGTTAGCGTATGTAATTCCATTCATGATACAATCACATGGTGAGCCGAGAGCCGTACCCACTTGTCTAAGCAGACAAGGCCAAGCACAGAACGCTCTCGGAAAGCATCAATCGTGAGGGGCATCCCATCCAGGCTGGATGATAACCTGAGATGGGTCCTCAACGTCTGCTCACAAGTCTAAATGCTTATGGGTGGTGAATCCCATACTCATAGACAAGTCGCCTCAACCATGTTATCGATTGGATCCTAACTCTTAAATAGACGTACTCCAGCCCGATCACTTAGTCGGGGTCTAGGGCGGGCTCGATCATACCACAAAGTGTGCACGTGACAGAGTCACGAGCAATCGCATCGCGATGCCCCAAGCTGCGCACATCTAAGGGCCACTTGGTGTATAAAGGACCGCCAGCCAGATCACAACTAAGGTCTCGAAAACCCATACTAAGACATGCATGTTATAATCATACACGCAGCACACATGCCTAGTATGAACAGCAGGTATCATCACATAACTCTACAAAGTATATCTTTATTGACTTATACTTAGAGCATACAAATATTACATGTCTGTGATCACATTACATCATACAACGAAAGCAAATTAGGTCTGAGTAAAGACAAGTTTAACAAATGGCTTAGAGAAGCCTTGTAAACATACACGCCCTTCCACGAGGGACCAGACTGCTGTCTGGGACTATGCTAACTTAGTCAACGTCGAGCTTCACGAAGGTGACTCCATCGGGGTTCGGGTTCTCATCTAAAACATAGAATAAGCAAACATGAGTACAAAGTCGTACTCAGCAAGACTTACATCAGAACTACACTACTCATGCTCAAGTTTCAAGGTAAAGGGGAGGTGGGGTTCATCATGCAGAAATGTCAGCTTTGACTTGGCTAGTCCTGTGCTACGAGTACCAGACTTGAGGAAAGAAGCGTACACGAGTCCACTACATGTCTCCAAACAATACACCACTATGGTTACTTCCTCGACTTCCCCACGAAGAAGCACACCATAGCACTCACGCTTATCTTGCGAGTTTTATAAGTATCCATTCAAGTTGTCTATGATCAAGTAAAGGTTTCCAAGTAGTCCATAACCGCGGACACGGCTATTCGAATAGTTCATTAACCCTTCAGGGGTGTACATCTTCACACGCGTGTCATCACTTATCGCCTCGTTCTTGTCACCCTTCAAGCGGGTGTCGGACGTGGATGAAACCAAGGCACTAACTTCACATCACCTTCTCTAATCCAGGAGTCGACTACCTGAGTTTGGCACCGCTCAAGAGTCCGGCCGGTTCCACGAAACGGACTCAGATAATGTAAGGGACCGAGACGCCACCTCTGCTAGATGGTTTCACTGCCTCACAAGTCCACCCACATATCTATATGATGCAACCTTTTCTTCATTCTTTTTCTATGCACATGCCAAATGGAAAGCCCGAATCTATTGTGACTCCTGGACCGGATCGGGTACGTAAAGAGGCCAAAAGGGGCTCCCATAAACCCTACATGTGGTCATACTCTTTGTCTTGGATCACAAAACAGGAACTCGGGGCCTAGGGCAGTGTTCAACGAGACAACCCACTGTGTACTCCTACACAGCCTCTCATCGTTCACCTTTGTTTAGGGTGGATTCACCAACACGATATCATTTACATCCCTGTGTTCATTCCATCCCGACTCAAAATCATAACATCCTCATTGTATCGCTAAGCAGCAAAAGCAGTAACAGTTGTAGGGGCCACATGCTCATCATTCAACTCCTATATCTGCTAGGATTGTGGTTTGCTTAATACGGTGACAGAATGATAGGTCATGCATCGGAGTGGGTTCAACTATGCGAAAGAATGTGTCTCAGTGATCTCCTAAACATGCATAAGCGAGACTGAGAGGGAAATAGGATTTTATAGATATGATCAATGGGTTTTGCTTCCCTTGCTGACGATACACGGGGTTTACCGAACTTCTTCTTCGTCGGGGGTGATCACCGTCTCGGAGGCACTGTTATCGGCACAATCAACAACAAGAGGGGGGGCAACATTGTAATAGAATGCACAAGCACATGATATAGTTGTCCATGAGGTGAATGGTGCTGGTTTGTGGTAAATTTGATTTAAATGAAGTGTATTGCATTTGAAATGCAAATTCAAACTCCACATATGAATTTCAATTTGACCAAATTTCATTTGAAAATGTTTGATCATTTGAAACCATGTGATCATGTGTGTGATATGCTTCTGAAGTTCAGGTGATCATGTTTGCATTGCAATGGTTCAAAGTGGAAAAACATTTAAATTTAATTTGAAATAATTCTAATTAAGCCAAATAGCAAAAGCTACTGGTCCCATTTTAAATTCAACTCAAACATGGTTGAAAGTTGCATAGTTGGATAGAGAATTTTCTGCTGATCATTTTTCATATATTATTTGTCCAAATTGGTGTCGGGACCCGAGGTTAGCGTATGCAAGTACAACTAAGACATAGTCATATGGAGAGCCGAGAACCGTACCCACTTGTCTAGGCAGACAAGGCCAAGCATAGAACGTTCTCGGAAAGCATCGTACGTGAGGGGCATCCCATCCAGGCTGGATGATCAACTGTGATGGGTCCTCATCGTCCGCACACAAGTCTTATGATATGGGTGGTGAACTCCCATATTCAAAGACAAGTCGCCTCAACCATACTATCGACTATCTCATAACTCTTACATCGACTTACTCCAGCCTGATCACTTAGTCGGGGTCTAGGGCGGGCTCGATCATACCACAAAGTGTGCACAAGACGGAGTCTCGAGAAATCGCATCGCGATGCCCCAAGCTGCGCACATCTAAGGGCCACTTGGTGTATGAAAGACCGCCAGTCAGATCACAACTAAGGTCTCGAAAACCCATACAAAGAGTTGCATTTTATAAACATACACGCAGCACACATGCCTTGTATGAACAGCAGGTATCATTGGAATTCTCTACAAAGTACACAATTTTATTGATAACTCTTATAGAGTGCACACAGAGATCACAAACATGTGATCCAACATTACAACACAAAGGGAAGAAAATTATGTCTGAGTACAGACAAGTTTAACAAATGGCTTAAGAAGCCTTATTTAAACACAAGCCCTCCACGAGGGAACCAGTCGTCTGACTAGGACTAGACTAGTTGATCTTCAGTCGTCCAGCTCGATGAAGAAGCCACCTTCGGGGTCAGTGGTATCATCTAAAACATAGATTAAGCAAACGTGAGTACAAAGTCGTACTCAACAAGACTTACATAGGAGTATACTACTCATGCACATGTATCAAGTTAAAGGGAGGTGGGGTTTCACTTGCAGAAATGCCAGCTTTGACTTGGCTAGTCCTGAACTACGAGTACCAGACTTGAGGTAAGAAGTGTACACGAGTCCACTACTTTCTCCAACCAATTACACCACTATGGTGCCTTCCTCGACTTCCCCACGAGAAAGAACGCCATAGCACTCACACTTATCTTGGTGTGTTTTAGAAGTATCCAGTTCAAGTTATCTAATAATCAAGCTAAGCTTTCCAAGCAGTCCATAACCGCGGACGCGGCTATTCGAATAGTTTTGTTAACCCTTCAGGGGTGTACCGCTACACACACATGATCATCATTTACCGCCTTTGATCTCGACACCATTCAAGGGGTTCCAGCGAGGATGCTCACCACAACTGTTACCTCATAGCCTATCTAGTCCTAGAAAGCCGCCTACTTGGGTTGGCTACCACTATCGTGAACCCGGCCGGTTTACCGAAGTGGACCCAAGTGATGTGTGCGTGGTGCATAAGCCGGTCTCGGGTGAGCCGTTCTCTCACTTAGCATCCAGGCCACAGACCTACCAGAACTCCGAACTATTGCGACATCTGGACATCGAAAGGGATGAGTTAGTAAGTTGAGAGGGGTCAGTGAGCCCAATGTGTGGTTGTACTCTTCATCTTGGATCACAACACAAGAACTCGGACTTAGGGCGGTGTTCAACGAGACAACCCACCGTGTGCTCCTACACAACCTCTCATCGTTCACCTTGTATTAGGGTCGATTCACCAACACTTTTCTACCATCAACATCATGATCACTACCATCCCGACTCACATAACAGTATCATCATGGTATCACTCTAAGCATGCAATAAGCAGTAGCATTTGCAGGGGTCACATGATATCAACCAACTCCTACATTTGCTAGGATTGTGGTTTGCTTACTACTTTGACAAAATGATAGGTCATGCAAAGGAATGGGTTCATCTATGCGGTAGAAACGTAGCATGGTAATCATCCTATATAATGCATAAGCGAGACATGAGGGGGAATTGGGATTTTATCGACATGATCAATGGGGGTTTGCTTGCCTTTCTGACGAGGTTCGGGTTCGGGGTCTTCAACGAAGGGGGCAGCCTCCTGCTCCGGTTCTACCTCTACTCGACAAACAACAAACAAGGTAGCAAAGTAAATACAATGCACAATCACATGATGGAAGGTTGAAACTTGATGTATATGCTTTGATGTGTGAAGCAATTCCATTTAAATGGAGTATATTGCAAATTGAATTGCAAATTCAAACTCCAATTTGAATTCAAACTTAACCAAGCTACATGTGACATTGTTTGATCATTTTAAACCTTTTCGAAATGTGTATGATATGCCTCTGATGTGTGGTTGAAATATAGCATATTTCCATCGTCCAAGTTGCAAAAGCATTTGAATTGAATTTGAATTAATTCCAAATAAATCAAATGGCATATGCTACTGGTCCCATTTTAAAATCAACTCAAACATAGTTTAAAGTTGGATTTTTGGATAGCTTATTTTCTCCTGATCATTTTTCTTATATTATTTGTCCAATTTGGAGTTAATATGAATTTTCTATGAATTTCCAAAGTTTGAGCTATTTTCTGGAATTTTCTGAAATTTCTTTAATTCAATTTATTCTGGAAAAAGGTTTACTGCGTCATGCTGACATCAGCATGACGTGGGGGGGTTCTGACTGCTGGGGCCCCCATGTCAGTGGGAGAGGGGTTTAATCCCCTCTGTTTAATTAACAGAGAGGGTTAGGGGGGCTGGCCCACTTGTCATTGACTCTGGGGGTCATTAGTGGGGTGGATTAGCGAGGGGGGTTAGGATAACGATGCCGGCCACGTCATCTCGCCGGCGACGAGTCGGCGGCGACTTGCAGACGCGGCGGCGTCCAAGGAAACGGTGCTCCTGTCCACCATTTTGCACGCCGAGACCACCAGAAGGCTTCCCGTGCTCGTCCGCACCACCTTGTGCACACGGGGGAACCATGGGGGGCACTGCAGCCTCGCCGGCGACGTGCCCTAGCGGCGGCCGTGGCTCGGGCTCGACGGAAAAGTTGCTTCGAGGGGAGAGCTTGAGCTAGCGCTGCATCAAACGACTCCTGGAGGTGCTAGGAGCACGTTGGACATCACGGGGGTGGCGGAGGGGTACTGGAACCTCCTCGTCGTCGTTCATGGGGGCAGTGCTCTTCGTTCCTCATGGCAAACAACGACAGAGTACGGGAGGGAGACCCTGGGATACCTAGGTGGAATTAGAAGCTCACCACGAGTGTGCTGGTGGTGATGGCGAGGCCGGGGAGGGTCTGTAGGCGACGAATTTGACGACGACGTGCGGCGGCTCCGGCGAGATGATGGCGAGGATTGCGACGGCCTCGGGCTCGATTAGACCTCCATCTTCTCCAGATTGAGGAAGTCGACGACGCTGCGCAAGATGGACAAGCTCTTCTGGTCTAGTTCCGGCGTTGGCTGCGTTTCCCGTCGACGACGAACTGCGGTGGCGCTCGGGTGGTTTGGGGAAAACGCACAGGGGGCGGGAGAGACTGTGGCGAGAGGAGGAGAAGGATGCACGGCTCCTAGGCGTCACCGTGGCGCAAGGATAGGGCTCGGGGACGTCTGGAACGTCCTCGACGTCGCGGTGGCGGCCGCCGCGCGCTCTCGGCTTGCCACCGAGCAGCTTGAAGAAGACGACAGACGAGCTCGCGGGCTGGGCCAGGCTGGTGGGCCGTTGGGCGATGATTTGGGCCACTTCGGCCAGGTAAGTCCTTTTTCTTTTCTTTTCTGACATTTGTTTTGTCTTAGCTAAATAAATAGGTAGGCATTTTATTAAATGCTGAAAAATTTTATATGGCTTCATAATAATATAGAATAGCCACTTATAAAGTTTCAACATTTTTAAAATTCAAATAATTTGAATCTTAACTCAAATAGGGGTTTTTAATTAATTCCAAGGCACTGTTTGAATATTTGAAAAATCTATGGGCATGGGGTGGGTCCCACATCACTTGATATGTGATCACACTCATTTATAAGACTTTTCAAAAATCTATAATGAATTTTTGGAGAAGATTTTTATCTGGCCTTTTGAATTAATTCATCTGGGGGGGGTTCCTTCTCCCATTTGCTTTTCATTTTGACTTCAAAGATTTCTTTTGAAATTTCAACATGATGCAAGTGAAATTCTAACCCTAGCACATTACCTAACAGAGGGTTCTGACAATTGGAGTTAATATGAATTTTCTATGATTTATTGAAGTTTTGGCTATTTTCTGGATTTTTCTGATTTATTTTAATTCTTTTTAAAATAGAAACTGATTTACTGCGTCATCCCTGCGTCAAAGTGACGTCAGGGGGGGGGGTCTGACTGCTGGGGCCCCCATGTAAGTCTCTCTGGGATTAACTCCGGTTGGATTAAAAATAACAGAGGCCATTAGGGGGGGCCAGGGTCCACAATCAGTGGCTGCTGGGGTGTTTAGTGGGGGTGATTAGCCTTAATCTAATCTACCCAGCGGCAGTTAGCCGGCGGCGACCACGGCGTGCGGCGGAGGTTCGCCGGAGTGGGTTTCCCGTCCACCAGGGGCCTTGCAGAGGGCACCGGTCGGCTCCCCGTGGCCTCGCACATACGATGGACTAGTCCATCATCACCGGGGAGGACCACTGCGTCGACGGCTTCAGATTCGCGGCGGCCGGAGCCACTGGAAGAAGGCGACGACGATTGGGGGCACGGAAGGAGCCTGGGTTAGGGGGGATCGAACCGTGAGCTCACCGGGATCACGTCTGGGCGGTCGGGGAGGTCAGAGGGGTGCTGGTGATGGCAAATCTCTCGCCGGAGCTCGTTGCGGCCGGCAACGAGGAGCTTGACGCTGGCGTCGTCTCCAGTGGACCTTGGCGCGAATTGATGGGGGGAAACAACGAAGACGATGGTGGCGTTCCTTCCGGGTATGGCGGCGCAGCGAGGGGGGTCCGGTGGCCACGTCGGGCGCGGCGGCGCGCTGCGCTGACTTCACTACCGGCGGCGATTCGGCGCGAGAGAGAGGGTAAGAGTGTGGGGGCTTCTGGAGTGCGTCGTGGCGCGAGGGGAGAGTCCGAGAGGGTCTAGGGGAGACGTTCCCCTCGCCGGCGTCGGCATGGCGGCCACCGAGCTGCTTGCCGACGCGCGGGGAAGACGACAAGGAAGCTTGTAGGCCTGGGCCGTGGGGGGGTAAGTTGGGCCCGAGGCCTGGCCAGGGTGGGCTGCTTCGTCCTTTTCTATTTTCTATCTTTTTTGTTTCTGTTTTCTTCTTCTTTCTTTAATTTTGCTCTAGGAAAAATAGCAGAGCATTTTATAAAATACCCAAATCTTTTATGTGGGCTTAGGATATAAAAAGCTAGCCACTTATAACGCTTGGGCATTTTTGAAATCCAAATAATTTGAATTTCAAACCAAATAGGGGTTTATTTAATTTTCCAAGGCATTGTTTGAAATTTAGAAAATTCCATGAGCATGGGAATGAGCCCAAACCACTTTTAAAATGATCACCATCATTTATAGGAATTTTCCAAATATTCAAATGGTTTTTGGAAAAAGATTTTTATGTGGCCATTTGAATTAATTTCTCAGGGCTTTCTTTTCCCCATTTTTGATTTTCTTTTTGAATTTTTCACATGATGCAAAGGGATCAAACAACCCTAGCACTTACCCTAAATTGGGGTTGTGACAACTCGCCCCCACTCAAAAGAATCTCGTCCCGAGATTCAGAAGTCGTCGGGAGGAAGGTGGTGTACTCGGTACGGATGCGGTCTTCTCTTTCCCACCTGGCTTCTTTCTTGGTGTGATGTGACCACTGCACTTTGAGAAACTTGATCTTCTGACAACGAGTGACACGCTTTGCTAAATCAAGAATACGAACGGGGTACTCTCGATAAGAAAGGTCATCTTGGAGATCAAGCGTTTCATGGTCGACTTCGCGGATGGGGTCCTTGAAGCAACGCCTGAGTTGGGACACATGGAATACATCATGTACTCGGGAAAGGTGAGGGGGTAATTCAAGTTGGTAGGCAACTCCTCCACGTTTAGCGGAGAATGCGGAAAGGTTCGATGTAACGTGGGGCCAACTTGCCTTTGATACCGAATCTTTGGGTTCCCTCCAGAGGAGTAACCCGAAGGTAAGCCTTCTCGTCCAGATTGTAGCTTTCTTTCCTATGATGACGATCATAGTAGATTTTCTGACGAGACTGGGAAGATTTCAATTGATCACGAACAATGCGGACTTGCTCTTCGGCTTCCTTGATCATATCCGGTCCAAAGAATTGTCTTTCACCGGTTTCTGACCAGTTAAGGGGTGTTCGACATCGTCGGCCATAGAGGAATTCAAAGGGAGCCATGTTCAGACTAGATTGATAGCTATTGTTATAAGAAAATTCGGCAAATGGAAGAGATTTCTCCCAGTTCTTTCCGAATGAGATAACACAAGCTCTGAGCATGTCTTCTAGAATTTGATGAACCCTTTCAACTTGACCGAAAGACTGAGGATGGAAAGCTGTACTAAAGGATAGATGAGTTCCCATAGCATTTTGAAAACTTTCCCAGAATCTGAGGTGAAAAGGCTACCTCGATCAAAATTGATTTCCAAAGGAACACCATGAAGAGACACAATTCTAGAGACGTACAGGTCCGCTAACTGGCTAGCAGCTATAGACTCGCGAACTGGAAGGAAGTGAGCAACTTTGGAAAGACGATCAATGACAACCAAGATGGCATCATTTCCTTTCTGGGATTTTGGAAAGCCGGTGATGAAGTCCATACCGACCATGTCCCATTTCCACTCGGGAATAGACAATGGTTGAAGAGTACCAACAGGTCTTTGGTGTTATGCCTTAATGCGACGACAAACATCACATTCGGCAACAAATTGAGAAATGTTCTCTTCATCCGGGTCCACCAAAATCTCTGGCGTAGATCTCGGTACATTTTTGTGCTACCGGGAAGAATGGAGAGGGGAGTGTCATGAGCTTCCTCAAGGATCAGCTGCTTTAGGTCTTGGTTCTCAGGAACTACTAATCGATTTTCAAAGAATATCGTTCCTTGATCATTTGTAGAGAAACATTTAGCAACTCCGCTAACAATGTTCTGCTTGATCTCTTGAATACCACTATCTTGTTTCTGGGCGGCTATGATTTGATCCTCAAGGGTTGGTTTCGCCACCAAGGTAGAAAGAAAGCCATGAGGAGCTATCTCAAGGTTGAGCTTGCGAAATTCCTCATGAAGAAGTGGTTGATACTGTTGTAACATGAGATTGTTACAATACGACTTACGACTTAGTGCATCAGCCAGGACATTGGCCTTGCCTGGGGTGTAAGAAATTCCTAAGTCATAATCTTTTATCAACTCTATCCAGCGTCTTTGCCTGAGATTAAGATCTGGCTGGGTGAATATATATTTGAGTCCTTGGTGGTCGGAATAGATCTCACAACAATTACCAAGGAGGTAATGTCGCCAAGTCTTCAGGGCATGAACTACGGCAGCGAGTTCAAGATCATGGGTAGGATAGTTTTCTTCATGTGGCCACAACTGGCGTGAAGCATAAGCTACCACATGTCGATCTTGCATAAGTATGCATCCTAACCCTTGCCGTGAAGCATCACAATAGATCTCGAAATCCCTTTTGGTGTTTGGAGGTGCAAGTACGGGTGCAGAAGTCAATCTTCTTTTTAGCTCTTGAAAGCTTTCCCCGCACTTGGGAGTCCATAGTAATTTCTTATCTTTCTTCAGGAGTTCAGTAAGAGGCTTTGCAACTTTAGAGAAGTTCTCGACGAAGCGGCGGCAATAGCTGGCTAGGCCAAGAAAACTCCTAACTTGCTTAACCGATTCGGGTGTAGTCCATTCAAGGACGGCCTGAACTCTCTCGGGATTGACTGCAACACCTTTCGCAGAAATCACGTGGCCTAAGTAGGTCACTTCTGGTAGCCAAAATTCACACTTGGAGAACTTGGCATAAAGGCGGTGCTCTCTAAGTTTCATCAATACCAACCTAAGGTGTTCTGCGTGCTCCTTTTCGTTCTTCGAGTAGATGAGAATTTCATCAAGATAAACCACAACAAATTTATCTAAGTACTCCATGAAGATCGAATTCATCATGCGTGAGAAAGTGGCGGGGGCATTGGTTAAACCAAAGGACATGACGGTGAACTCGTAAATACCATAACAAGTAGTGAAAGCCGTCTTGGGAATGTCCTCATTTCGGATTTTGATTTGATGATAGCCTAATCTCAAATCCATCTGGGAGAAGACAGAGGATCTTGCAAGTTGATCATAAAGATCATTGATCCTGGGCAGTGGGTACTTGTTCTTTATCGTCGCTAGATTTAGCGGGCGATAGTCTACGCACATCCTTTCTGTTCCATGTTTCTTCGTTACGAACAGAACAGGGCAATCCCATGGCGATGAGCTAGGGCGGATGAAGCCTTTTGCCAACGAAGCATCAAGTTGGGTTTTTAGCTCAGCTAAATCATGTGGGGCCATTCTATATGGGCGTCTGGAAATTGGGTTTGTGCCTGGTATAAGATCAACTATGAATTCTAAACACCTGTCGGGTGGCTAGGTTTAAAGGGTTGGATCTCTAGATAGATTCCTAGAGGATGACCAAAGTTTACTATGGGCTACAACAGATATGTCAGAGTAGCAAAGTACCCCAACACGATGGTTACTGTGGTTGTTCTGGCTTGAAGACCTCTAAACAAGGAGGAAGAACTGCAAATGCATCAATGTAGGTTTCTAGAAGAAAACCTACAACAAACTCTAGAGAACTGTCGGGCATGCCACCTAAAAGTTCTTCTGGAAAGACAACCGAAAAGGAGGGAAGGATTTTGCAAATGCATTAGATTATGAAGAAACCTGGAATGACTCGGACAACATAACGACTGTAATTGCAAGAGAAATGAAAATTCTCACAACATTTCAATAGCACTTACATAGGATGTCTCAAAATTGGAAGCACAACGTCTCTAGAAGACTGAACACAACTTTCCTACGGCTACAAGGAAGCAATCAACGAGATGTTCTAGTAAGACATAGATGAGCCTAGTCCTATCATCCCGTAGAAAAGATAAGGGTGACCCAGAACTCACATTGATGAGGGTAAGGAGAAAAAGAAGCCTTACGTTGTTCCCTTTATACCCAAGTAACTATATAACTATAGAGTGCTAGACTCGACTTCGACCAAGGGTTTGATAATCCTACAGACAGTCCTGCTCTGATACCAAGTCTGTCGGGACCCGGGGTTAGCGTATGTAATTCCAGTCACGATACAATCACATGGAGAGCCGAGAGCCGTACCCACTTGTCTAAGCAGACAAGGCCAAGCACAGAACGCTCTCGGAAAGCATCAAATGTGAGGGGCATCCCATCTAGGCCGGATGATCAACTGAGATGGGTCCTCAACGTCTGCTCACAAGTCTAAATGCTTATGGGTGGTGAATCCCATACTCATAGACAAGTCGCCTCAACCATGTTATCGATTGGATCCTAACTCTTACATAGACTTACGCCAGCCCGATCACTTAGTCGGGGTCTAGGGCGGGCTCGATCATACCACAAAGTGTGCACGTAATAGAGTCACGAGCAATCGCATCACGATGCCCCAAGCTGCGCACATCCAAGGGCCACTTGGTGTATAAAGGACCGCCAGCCAGATCACAACTAAGGTCTCGAAAACCCATACTAAGACATGCATGTTATAATCATACACGCAGCACACATGCCTAGTAGGAACAGCAGGTATCATCACATAACTCTACAAATTATATCTTTATTGACTTATACATAGAGCATACAAAGATCACATGTCTGTGATCACATTACATCATACAACGGAAGAAAATTAGGTCTGAGTACAGGAAAGTTTAACAAATGGCTTAGAGAAGCCTTGTAAACATACACGCCCTTCCACGCGGGACCAGACTATTATCTGGGACTATGCTAACTTAGTCAACGTCGAGCTTGACGAAGGTGACTCCATCAGGGTTCGGGTTCTCATCTAAAACATAGAATAAGCAAACGTGAGTACAAAGTCGTACTCAGCAAGACTTACATCATAACTACACTACTCATGCTCAAGTTTCAAGGTAAAGGGGAGGTGGGGTTCATCATGAAGAAATGCCAGCTTTGACTTGGCTAGTCCTGTGCTACGAGTACCAGACTTGAGGTAAGAAGCGTACACGAGTCCACTACATGTCTCCAAACAATACACCACTATGGTTACTTCCTCGACTTCCCCACGAAGAAGCACACCATAGCACACACGCTTATCTTGCGAGTTTTATAAGTATCCATTCAAGTTGTCTATGATCAAGTAAAGGTTTCCAAGTAGTCCATAACCGCAGACACGGCTATTCGAATAGTTCATTAACCCTGCAGGGGTGTACATCTTCACACGCGTGTCATCACTTATCGCCTCGTTCTTGTCACCCTTCAAGCGGGTGTCGAACGTGGATGAAACCAAGGCACTAACCTCACATCACCTTCTCTAATCCAGGAGTCGACTACCTGAGTTTGGCACCGCTCGAGTGTCCGGCCGGTTGCACGAAACGGATTCAGATAATGTAAGGGACCGAGACGCCACCTCTGCCAGATGGTTTCACTGCCTCACAAGTCCACCCACATATCTATATGATTCAACCTTTTCTTCATTCTTTTTCTATGCACATGCCAAATGGAAATCCCGAATCTATTGTGACTCCTGGACCGGATCGGGTACGTAAAGAGGCCAAACGGGGCTCCCATAAACCCTACATGTGGTCATACTCTTTGTCTTGGATCACAAAACAGGAACTCGGGGCCTAGGGCAGTGTTCAACGAGACAACCCACTGTGTACTCCTACACAGCCTCTCATCGTTCACCTTTGTTTAGGGTGGATTCACCAACACGATATCATTTACATCACTGTGTTCATTCCATCCCGACTCAAAATCATAACATCCTCATTGTATCACTAGGCAGCAAAAGCAGTAACAGTTGCAGGGGCCACATGCTCATCATTCAACTCCTATATCTGCTAGGATTGTAGTTTGCTTAATACAGTGACAGAATGATAGGTCATGCATCATAATGGGTTCAACTATGCGAAAGAACGTGTCTCGGTGATCTCCTAAACATGCATAAGCGAGACTGAGAGGGAAATAGGATCTTATAGATATGATCAATGGGTTTTGCTTGCCTTGCTGACGATACATGGGGTTTACCGAACTTCTGCTTCGTCGGGGGTGATCACCGTCTCGGAGGCACTGTTATCGGTACAATCATCAACAAGAGGGGGGGCAACATTGTAATAGAATGCACAAGCACATGATATAGTTGTCCATGAGGTGAATGGTGCTGGTTTGTGGTACATTTGATTTAAATGAAGTGTATTGCATTTGAAATGCAAATTCAAACTCCACATATGAATTTCAATTTAACCCTATTGCATTTGAAAATGTTTGATCATTTGAAACCATGTGATCATGTGTGTGATATGCTTCTGAAGTTCAGGTGATCATGTTTGCATTGCAATGGTTCAAAGTGGAAAAACATTTGAATTAAATTTGAAATAATTCCAATTAAGCCAAATAGCAAAAGCTACTGGTCCCATTTTAAATTCAACTCAAACATGGTTTAAAGATGCATATTTGGATAGAGAATTTTCTTCTGATCATTTTTCATATATTATTTGTCCAAATTGGAGTTAATATGAATTTTCTATGATTTATTGAAGTTTTGGCTATTTTCTGGATTTTTCTAATTTATTTTAAATCTTTTTAAAACAGAAACTGATTTACTGCGTCATCCCTGCGTCACAGTGACGTCAGGGGGGGGGGTCTGACTGCTGGGGCCCCCATGTCAATCTAAGGGATTAATTCCGGTTGGATTAAAAATAACAGAGGCCATTAGGGGGGCCAGGGCCCACAGTCAGTGGCTGCTGGGGTGGTTAGTGCGGGTGATTAGCCTTAAGCTAATCTACCCACCGGCGGTTAGCCGGCGGCGACCACGGCGTGCGGCGCAGGTTCGCCGGAGTGGGTTTCCCGTCCACCAGGGGCCTTGCAGAGGGCACCGGTCGGCTCCCCGTGCCCTCGCACATACGATGGACTAGTCCATCGTCGCCGGGGAGGACCCCGGCGTCGACGGCTTCAACTTTTGCGGCGGCCGGAGCCACTAGAAGAAGGCAACGACGATTGGGGGAACGGGAGGAGCCGGGGTTAGGGGGGATCGAACCGTGAGCTCACCAGGATCACGTCTGGGCGGTCGGGTTGGTCAGAGGGGTGCTGGTGATGGCGAATCTCTCGCTGGAGCTCGTTGTGGCCGGCGATGAGGAGCTTGACGCTGGCGTCGTCTCTAGTGGACCTTGGCGCGAATTGATGGGGGGGAACGACGAAGACGACGGTGGCATTCCTTCCGGGCATGGTGGCGCAGCGAGGGGGGTCCGGTGGCCATGTCGGTCGCGGCGGCGCGCTCCGCTGACTTCACTACCGGCGGCGATTCGGCGCGAGAGAGAGGGGATTGGCAACCGGAGAGAGAGGGGAAGAGTGTGGGGGCTTCTGGAGTGCGTCGTGGCGCGAGGGGAGAGCCCGAGAGGGTCTAGGGGAGACATTCCCCTCGCCGGCGTCAGCATGGCGGCCACCGAGCTGCTTGCCGACGCGCGGGGAAGACGACAAGGAAGCTTGTGGGCCTGGGTCGTGAGGGGGTAAGTTGGGCCCGAGGCCTGGCCAGGGTGGGCTGCTTCGTCCTTTTCTATTTTCTATCTTTTTTGTTTCTGTTTTCTTTTTCTTGCTTTTGTTTTGCTCTAGGAAAAATAGCAGAGCATTTTATAAAATACCCAAATCTTTTATGTGGGCTTAGGATATAAATAGCTAGCCACTTATAACTTTTGGGCATTTTTGAAATTCCAATAATTTTAATTTCAAATCAAATAGGGGTTTATTTTGTTTTCCAAGGCATTGTTTGAAATTTAGAAAATTCCATGAGCATGGGACTGAGCCCAAACCACTTTTAAAATGATCACCATCATTTATAGGAATTTTCCAAATATTCAAATGGTTTTTGGAAAAAGATTTTTATCTGTCCATTTGAATTAATTTCTCAGGGCTTTCTTTTCCCCATTTTTGATTTTCTTTTTGAATTTTTTACATGATGCAAACGGATCAAACAACCCTAGCACTTACCCTAAATTGGGGTTGTGACAGACGGTCCAGATCTGATGGGCTGCTCTCAGATCCGAAATTAGGGTATTTTGGGCGAAAATGAGGGGGAAATTGTGCAAACTCAGATCTGGGGGCTGCCTAGGGGCTTAGGGTAAACCCTAAGTGGTGGGGTGGTCTATTTATAGCCCAGGTGGCTGGCAGTTTGCAAAAACGTCCCCGGTTTCTCTCTCGCGCGTCCGGTGTTTACGTTTCTGACCGCCGGGGGTCCGCAGTACCTCTGATTCGGGTAAAACTTCGAACTGCACGATCAGTGCGTCGAGCCAGAGGCGTTCACCTCACGCTGGAACCGTTCCGAGAACAATTTCCGGCGTGCTATAAAAATATACCGTTTAATTATTAAACGGGGTTTTTCATTCCGTTGGCTGCGGCTGGTCTCGTGCGGTTTTCGCGACGATGATCGGGCGAAACCCGGTGTCGCAAAGGTCGAGTGTCAGGGTGGCAAGGGTCGGTCTCCGTTCGGTACGATATAAGAGGGGGAAAAATAATCGCCGATCGATAAATCGGGGATGCAAACACCGCAAACAAATCATACAATCAAACTATGCACGCCGAAAACAAATTTTTAATTTTTCTGAAAACTGGGCTGTTACGGCAATCCCACTGGACACTGCGGTAATGGGGCAAGGTATTGATCCGCAGTACTACCGCGGGGCGGAAGTACCGCTCCGGTTGCGGTAGTACCGCGCCATAGTAGTACCGTGTCCTAGTACCGCATCGACTACCGCAATCCCACTGGACTCTGCTGTAGTGGGGCACGGTACTGAGTTGCAGTACTATTGCATGGCGGTAGTACCGCACCATGTTATTACCGCTCCTAGAGCGGTAATACCGTGGTTGGTGGGGGTCCAACGGCTAATTCAATGGCCACCTATAAAAGGGGGTCTTCTTCCCCATTGAGACTCACCTCATTTAATACTCTCTCCTCCATTGACGCCCAACCTCCATTCTTGCCCGATCTCCCTCCCTAGCCCTCAAAACTTGTTGATTCTCTAGGGTTTCGAAGAGGAGGCCCCGATCTACACTTCCACCAAAGGATATTTGATTCCCCCCATTAATCCCTTGTAGATCTTGTTACTCTTGGGCGCGTTGGTGCCCTAGACGGATGAGGTCACCTCCAAGCTATATTCCATCGTGGTGAAGTTTCGTGGTTTCGTTGGGAGCCTCCAATTAAGTTGTGGAGATTGCGCCAACCTTGTATGTAAAGGTTTCGCTGCCACCTTCAAGGCTGTCGCGTAGTGGATCACGACATCTTGCATTGGTAAGAGCGTGAGGAGAATTAGGGTTGCCCTCGTTGGCTTCGTGTGAGCATTGTGCTCCTCACCCTCTCCAAACGGAGACGTACTTCTCGAAAGAGAATGAACTTCGGAAACATATATTTGTTTCCCTTGTTCCCCTTTACCTTTACTTTGTGCAAGCTATTGTCATTGCTTTATATCGCTTGCTCATATAGTGTTGCATTAGTTGGCATATAGGTTGCTCACCTAGTTGCACATCTAGACAACCTATATTTATTGTTGAGCCTTAATTTGATAAGAAAATCTTACAAATTTTTAGTCCCTATTCACCCCCCCCCTCTACTCGACATTGCGATCCTTTCAATTGGAATCAGAGCCTCTTCTCTTATTAAGGGCTTTCCTGCCTTAAGAGAATGTCACAAGGGTATAAATCAGATGATCTTAATTTAGGGGAGGGAACGGAAGTTCCGGTTGTGGAAACACAAGGGGGCACCGAGGACTTTACCAACACATTCTCAAAGGATGGCTCGTGTATCTCTCGTGTTGAGTACAATGAAGGCATGTACTCCATGAAATCTCAAATGAATGATATGTCGAACATGCTTCGAGTTCTTATGTCCTGGTTGTCCCCAACGACACTACCAACATCATACCCAACAATCCAAGGTTGGGAGAGAGAGATGTCATCTCTCATGCACATGATGATGGTAGTAGTGCTATACCTCCCATTCCTCTCAACGGTAGTGGATCGGGTATAGACTCCGCCGTTCCCTCTCCTAACTATGCTAAGTTACCACATCCGAAACCTCATTTCGTGCATGTAGGTCCACCACCCATTCTTGAAAAAGATGAGTATCCACTTTCGGCTTCCCGTATGAAGAATGGCTCTTCGGAAGAATTGTGGACTATCACCGAAGAAGGATTACATGTCCATGACCGCAAGAACATGAATCCAAGAGAATGGTGGAACAACTCCCTCAACAATCATGCCTTGCTCATGATTCAAAAGGGGTTAAAATTTGAGAAAGAGACTCTTTTCCGGAAGCTTACCACAACCAAGGAGACATGGGATTTTCTTGAGAGAAAAATGATGGGAAGCTCAAGCATTCGAAGCTTCAAGTTTGAAAAAATTCAAGATCAAGCCGACCACTTTGTCATGATCGAAGGAGAGTCTCCCGAAGATCTTTACCAAAGGTGTGTTCCTCTTGTCAACCTCATGAAGTATCATTGGAGTATGGACACCGATGATGGCTGGATCAAGAGGAAGTTCATCACGGCCATTCTCCCCTTTCGGCACTCCATCACACAAGTCATTCATCAAAGACCGGACTTGAATTCCTTGACCGCTCAACAAGTCATGGATGAGTTCGTTTCCATGGAGATCTTGAACTCCACGGCCAACATAAAATTGGCTCGCCAAGGTGCCAACAAAATTAAATCTCTTGCTTTGAAGGCCAAGGAGGTTCAAGTGAGTGTTGAAGAGGATGCAGAAGAAGTTGGCCCGGTAAATAGCAAGTATGAATTCAATGAGCACATGGCTCTTGCATCAAGACAATTTTGGGGCAAGAAGGAGAACTTCAAGTCAAACTCAAGTGGCTTCAAACCTAAGGGCCAAAGGATAAGGACTTGCCCAACTAGAAAAAGGGCTCTAATGGCGCACCTAATTTGGCTACTAATGGCGCACATATGGTGTGCCATTACTAGCAAGCCATTAGTTAGTGATAGTAATGGGGCACATTTGGTGCGCCATTACTATCCTGGATACTAATGGCGCACTAAGAGTGCGCCAGTACTAAAGCCAGTGGTGTGCTACTTTTGTTACTGCTACCACCACATGTGTGTATTGTGCTCTGAGTCACTAATGGCGCACTCTCAGGAAGTGCGCCATTGGTGTGTTTCTGTACATGCGCCACTGATGTACTATATGTGCGCCATTACTATGAATATTAGGATTTTTTTTTCTTTTGCTTTTCTGTATTTGCACAGGTTACAAACATATATAAACAACATATTTATAAACAGCACAGATTTATAGAATACAATAGAAGATTAGTCTCCGAATACAACGGAAGATTAGTCTCCGATTACAAATCATCATATTAGTCTCGGAATTCAAAATACCGAACAAAGTTAGAAAATTACAAGTCTCGAGTAGCGAGTTTGTCTTCACATTACAAGTCGATATCTATACTACCATGACATTGAAGAAGAGGGTGGCGGTCACGATAAGAATCATCGTGACCAAAGTGATCTTCATTAAGTTCCTCCTCCGCTCCCTCCTCTCCCCCTGTAGATAGTGCGCGTATCTAGCTTCCGCCTCCGCCATTGTGGGGTACCCTTTGTAACTGTTACCTCTAAAACGGTTAACCTGTCTCCAACAATCCTCCCAGTCGTCGTAGACTCAGGGAATCCTACCAATGTATACGACATACGACGGCATCTTCTTTATGCACTGGAAAAACAAAACATTAAGAGGAACATACTTATACAACAAAATTAAGGACCAAAGGAAGAGAAAACCAACACGGTTAATAGCACACAAATCATCATACTTATACAAATCATCATACGTATACACACATTAATAGCACACGGTTCATGGTCGTAGTAATAAATAGCATCGACTACATATAAGTTGAATGACGACTTTTTAAACTAAGGAGACATACGTAAATACAAGTTCATAAAAGTTTATACAACACACGAGCTCTTGTCGATAGTCCAAAACTACAAAGCTAGGCGCACGGGCATCAAGAATTTTGACTCCTCTTACAGTCTAGAGCGTTGTTGAAGCCGCTGTCTTTCGTGATGGTCAATGAGCGATCGCCGTCAGCCTACAATCTTAGCATTGTATCTATTTCAAGGTTGGACAGTTGATTGTTGAGGTAGAACTCCCCCGTGTTACGAAGGACATCTTGAGAGATGATTCCTGCCAAGTCCGACTGGATGCGAAAGAATTCTTGTCTGAGGTCGGCCTCTTGGATTTCCGAAAAGTGTTCAGCCCAGTGCTTGAGATGAGCTGGCAGTGTAAGCTGCTGCTGGTCCCGTACGAACGCCCACATGTGATGCAAGGCATAGTAGGCATCCTTCTCATCGCCAGGCGGCTACTTGACGCAGGCGAACTTTTTTACATGAGTGAATACGTGCGCGCCATACCTAACAACTTCCTTCTTGATATTTGTGTAGTCTTTGTTCGACTCATGGTCCGGGTCGAAATACGTGGCCATGGACCATTTCGGGCTTAGAGCAATGAGTGTGCACTTTGTGTCATCACTGCAGACAACACGGATGTTAGGAGGAAAAGAACGACCGAAATGTAAGCAACCTCATGTACGGTACGGGGACGTGAGGGGATGACTTACTTGGGAAAGTAAGGCACGAGGAAGTTGTCCTTATCCTTGTTCGCCAGAATGACGTCTTGGAGGTAATCACTAGCGAGTAGAAGGGGTCAACTATAACGATGTCCAGGGTCTTGTCTCTAATGATCCGCATCTCCATACTGAGCGCAAATAGCCAAACAAATGTGTAGGGCATCAGAAAAAGGTGAAACATAGCGAAGATGTCATCAAACTGCAGGAAGATCACACGTCCGATGTCGCAAGCAACAAAGCCCTTTCCCTCTGGCACCTTGGCGGTGAAAACCGGGTATGCCACATCATTCTCTCTGAGACGCCGCGTCTCTCTATTCAGAACAATGTCATGCAGACTCTTCATAGCACCGGTTGCAGCATCGAGCATTGCAGCAGATAGCATCGGCCTACCCGCCACATGCACCCTCGACATGATTCCGTCGGGTCATGGTGGCCCGTCTTGAGCACGGATCATCGGTGCCGGATGGATCGCAGTACTGTGACCCTTATTCCTTCTTGCCCGTCCCTTCTTTGGCTTCTCATGTAATGAGACCTTTACCTTCTCAGAGACCGCCTTCCTGAGTGTATTGGGGCTGATAATATTTCGCTCCTCGGCCGTCTCAGCCTCGGTGAAGGCGGCAGCTGGAGGCGTCTCCTGAGAACTGAACAGTCCACGCTTATTTTTGCCATTTATCTCCATGCTACGAGATGGGCGGTGAGAGTCGTTTGCACCAAGGTTGTGTTCTTGAGAAGCAGGAGGGAAAAGCTCGTCCATCTCGAACCCACCATGTTCCTCGAAGAACTCATCGACACGGGCAAGTAGTGTGTTGGTGTTGGTGTTTCTCCGATTTTGTGCCACATCCATGTCTGTGGGGTGGTGGCCCGGATCAGCTGACGGCATTGCAGCGGTCTTGCCATGGCTTTGCGCCATCACGACTGGTGGTGGGGTGGAGTAGTTCCCCACCCCCAAACGAATCTGGCACTTCGGCCAAAGCAAGTTCCAGCTCAATCAGCCGCGGAGGTCCATCCCTTGTTGACCACTCGCAATCCAGTCTCGCATGAACACAAACAAGGAAGGCATCATGTTGTTGAGCGCCTGTCCAACTTGTTCTTCGACAATGCGTGGAATCTACTCCATTTTTTCCTGGAGTTGTGCCTCTGTCTGGTTCGCCGAGCTGCTTGTGCTTTTCTCCTTTCGCCTAGTGTCATAGTAGTCCGACCATTTTGTGGAACAGCCTTAGCCGGACACACGACCAGCTGACGACGGCTTACTAAACTTATCCTTTTTCTTGAGTGTGTTGACCGCCCTATTTAAAGAGTTGTCCCAAGGGGCGATAGGCAGGGACCCCACGATGTTGCTTTCAGTTTCCTGCACAAGGAACGTGGGGACCATTCATAAATTTGGCTTCACTAATTTTAAAATGCAACCATATGAAGCTAATTAAACAGGGGGGAGGTATTCTTTACCAGAAGACGCTCAAGCTCCTCCACCTTCGGATCCGCCGTAAGCTCCCCTATTATCGGGTTTCTCTTGTACCGGGCCCTGACATAGTTATCGGTAGGCTTATGTCCGTATTTTTTGAAGAGGGGCGGTAGGCCTTGCGCGGCACGCTCCGCGTCCTCCTTGTACCATTTTGGTTCCTCCACTTTGTAACCGCCAAGACCGAGTAGGTGGACCCCTAAGTTCAATTCCCGCATACCTTTCCCCCACTAACTCGATTCACTAGTTAAGGTGTCCTCGCACTTGAGCTTGAACTCCTCGTAGTCAGTTTTGCTGATCGAAGGATTTCCCTCCTTGATCTTCTCGTAACTAACACCCTTACTAATCATTTTATTCACCTTGTTTCACCAAGTAGCCAGGAATGTGCTCATCTTCATGAGGGCGGCACTGTTCACTTTATTCCCTAAGAGGTTTGTGTTTGCGAATTGAGCGGGGAACTTGTGTCGGTTGTGCAGCTTCGTGAAGAGGAGGTTGCGCAAATTTTCTCAGTCGGTATGCCTTATGTTCTCGGTGTTGATCGACACGGTGCTCTGGAGAACGCACCCGAGTTGTCTGGAGTACCCACGGACTAAATGTTCGGGCGCTGTTGGAAGCCCATTTCTAGCCACTTCGGTAAATTCCTCCTTGATGGTGCCTAGCTTGCTCGGGCGCCTCTCGTTTTTCTGCCTCGTCGGTTGGCTACCATCTCTGGGTTGGCTGCCATCATTAGTGGCGGGATCGGCCTCGACGGCACCACAATCATCCCCGCTAGCGGTTGTGTACTCGTGATCGGTAGAGTCATTCCCGATGCCGTCGTAGCGGGGTTGAGGTTGTGGATCATCGTCCATGCTCATTTCCCAGTATTGCTTCTGGTGGTGCGAACCGGAGGCCTCATCGTTGTCGTCCATCTAAACCCACTAAATAGGATAAGAAAAAATCCTACTAGAGTGATTGGATGATATCAGGGTAGCTAGTATATCTATACTTCTCACATTTAGAGGAAAACTAGAAAAGGAAAAATAAAAAGCAGGTTTTAGAAAATGTGGTCAAATGAATGATGTGCAACCAGAAAATAACTAGTCAATATAAATAACTACAAAAGTGCATGCAAAGCACCTTCTAGGTCAAGACAATTAACAAAGGTTATGCACGAAATCATGGAAAAATTCGGCATGACCTTTGCTACTTTTCTTGAACTAGGACCCCATTCTCAACCGAAACAGAAATTAATCGACATTTCGGGAGAATGGGGTAATTATTTGTACCTGCACAAAAAAGGCCTACATATAGGCACAACAAGCATATATATAGGCACAACCAGGTGCAAAAAGGACAAGTGACAAAAGAATACAATATATAAATAGAACCGTGAACAGAACTAAGCTATGGTTTCACCAATCTAAAAACATCGCCCACATGATACTAACAAATTCATGAAAAACCACCTAATATTTAAAAGTTGCAACCTGCCAATGATACTAACATATCTAAAAGTTGCAACCTGCCTAGGCAATGCAAATATAGAAGTATAACAAGGCCTTTCAAGTTTACCTTTAATAGAAGAATGCTTCAAGTCCTCTTCCTACATCTATACAAATTGATTATGGTTAGTTCTTACATATAGGCACAACAAGCATATACACTAGCTTCAGGTTCATTTGCTAAAACTGAATTTAAAGACTGAATTTAAGCACTCCTCAGTGACATAGATGATCACTGAAATTTAGTGCTAGCGAATCATTTAAATTTGCTAAGTTCAGCACATAGTGACTAGGATTGACTTTTAGAGATGGTGTACATGGTGTGGTACTGATACTAGTACTGGGGAGGAACAGTATAGCATATAAAAGCAACAAGGAGAACAGCAGCAAAGGATAATACATGAGCTGTTGTTTGCGTGCAAATTATATATATTCAGATTTTGCATGAAATAAGAAAATGGTCAAATTATATATATTCAGATTTTATCATGATATTATTAATCTATGATGATCAAATGGTTATTAATCCAATGATACGAACATATCTATTTCAATTTTACTACCACTTTTAATATTTTTGTTGCTTTGACTGTCAACCATGTTAATCTTTTTGTTGCTCTGACTATCAACCATGGAGGATACGAGTAACACTGGATTCTCACATGAATAAACATCAGTTATCTACCTATCGATATCATAGTCCAACAATGCGAATCAAAGATCAAAGAGGGCAGGCAGTTTAATACCACTTACTAGTATAGTGTACAATTCATAACAATCAGTTATGCGCAGTCATCTAATCTGAACCAACGAGGTGAAAACATGGTACTTGCAGGAACAGTATCATCGTAATTCTACTTCGCTACGTTCTTAGTACAAGGTTATAAAAACACATCACTCAGAAACCCAGCACTCTGAATGTGTTCCACATTACCCGCAACTGTCAACTAAATGTAGGATTAAGAACTGAATTCTAGCTACAATTTCGACAGCGTTTAGCACGTTAACACCGTGCACTTGCAGCCAACAGAACCTTCAATCCAAAATCTGAACCCAGAGCAAATCTAAGACCCATCCAAATCTTGCCCATGGAAGAACAGTAAAGACGGGCGCTAGTCTCCCCAATAAGAAATTATAGATTCAAACTATTTCTGCATATATTCAGATTTTGCTAGTCTCCCCAATCTGGGTAAACACAATTTGGTTAACAGCAGGGTTTAAATTCAACAAATTAACCTAAAGCATTCAGTTTTATCATATGAATCGGAAGCATTCAGGATTTAAATTAAAGTTTAAATACGCCATGGCATAACTTCAATAATTCATCATCATGCCATTTATGCACTTATGCCATTCACAACCATCAACAACAGATCATTCATGCATGTCATTAGTGAGGACAATAACATTTCCTTGATGTGACTTTCAAGTGATGGAAATTACTCTCGAAAGTATGCATGTAGTATGGTAAAGTCGACAGATTAGACATGCAAATGAAACCAGTCAGTGTTGCAAGTTCACAGGTTTATCAAGAAAAACCACCTGCAATATCAATGTGAACTCCAAAACCATTGTAAATTTCACTGCTCTAACCTATATATTGACATGATTGCTATATTAGAGTATCTCACACATGAGGAGCTAGACAAATCACAAGTGTCATTTAGCACAACCACATTTGTTACAGATCTGGAGGACATAACTATATAACCACATTAGCAGGCTTTGCAACAGAATCATCTGGGAAGGGGGTGGAACCTGGGGAGCAAGGAGCCGTCGGCGACGCGAGGAGGGAGCGCAACGACAAAAGGAGACGGCGGAGGTGTCGGAATGGAGCCGGCGACCGACGTGAGAAAACCTGGCGTGCACCGGGCGCGACGGCGGCGGAGAGGATGGGGCTTGGACCTGCCGTCTCTCGGTGGGCGCCGCGGAGGAGGCGGTCGGATTGGAGGCCACCGAAGCGGAGGGGGTCGCCGGGGACAAGCGGCGGGGCGGGGCGATCGCTGGGGACGAGCGGCGTGGCGGGGCGAGGCGACAGCGTGATCTAGGATTTGCGCGAGAGAGGTGGGGATGGGGATGTGTGGTGGGGTCATTAGGTAGGCCGGTATGTCTGGTGGGAGATAGCAATGGCACACATTTTAGTAGGTGCGCCATAAGCATCGAGATAGCAATGACGCACTTTCATGGGGTGCGCCATTAGCATTAGTAGTAAGGTTAAAAGAGTTGCGTGAGTGGTTATGGACAAAACCACTTCGATAGCCTAGCGCTTGGTCCCTTGATACACTAAATAAGCCACCCAGGTTCAAGTCCTGTCAACCCCACTTTTTGCACCTCTTTAAAATATTTATTTTAAACTGATGATAAACATCCAGACACTTTAAAATACTCTAAAACAAGCCCATGGAAATTTTAATTGCACGTAATAAGAACAGGTTAATTTTATACTAAGACGATACTTATAACTATATAGTATATTTAAAAGATCATAAAAAAATAGTAATATATAATGTCTCAAATATCTCCAAAAATATAGACATATCAATCTTCATAGAAAAATGATACAAAACGCCCACATGCACACACGCGTTGTAGACATGGCGTGATTGGATCTTATTAGATATCATCTTTTCACAATCTTTTTGCCCTTCTTTTTTGCGTTTGCATAATTTAGCCCCGGAACCCCTTGATTTCATCTCTTGAACGGGCGAACGCATTTAGGTAGGGTGGTCGTGCTTCTTCTTGATTTGTATGGTACTGTATCATCATCGTTGTCATCTTCAATCTTCGAGTCGCCGTACTTGTCGAAGTCTTGCTCGTTGGTGCCTCCATCCATTCTGATGATGTTCCTTTTGCCTCTCCGCACGACAACACGGCTGGGCTTTGACGGGTCGGTAATGAAGAAGCATTGGTCCAGTTGGCTAGCCAGTACCCATGGCTCATTTTTCGCGGTGACGTTTGCGCCCGCGGTCTTGGATTTTGCTTCGGATATAACCATGGTGGTGAAATATCAGCTTTATTTTACGATGCTCTTGGCCCATCTGACGCGGAACATCAGCACCTTCTCTCCAGCGTAGCTGAGCTCCCAGATCTCCTCGATCCTTCCGTAGTATCGTTTCTTGACTATACCGGTGTAGGCTTCCATCGTTACCTCGAAGTTCTAATAATCGCTCTTCATGTCCTTTTCCTCAGTGTAGAATGTGTAGCCGTTGATATCGTACGCCTGATATGTCATCAGGTTGTACTCGGCGCCCTGTGACAAGGCGAATACGAGTTTTTGTTCCTCGGAAGAGTCCTCATGTGAAGGGTACGATAGGAGCCTGTCCCTGAACCAACGCGTGAAGCATCAGTTGTGCTCTTTGAGTACATCTTCGTCCGTCCACTGTTGACCTCGGTCATTGTACGTCTTCTCAATTGAGTTTTTGTGTTGTACCACCCAAGGATCGACCAAGTCAATGTCGTGCAGCGCGACTAGGTTTTCTCTTTCAAAGTCGGAGAGTCGATCCTAGAAGTTGACATGCATTTCGCGGCAAACCTCGCGGTGACCACATCCAGCGAGCTTGCCGCGGTGCCTGTTGAGGGGCAGACCAACGGGGTTATCGATGCCTAGATAATTTGTGCAGAAGGAGATGCACTCCTCGGTCAGAAAGCCCTGGGCTATGATTCCATCTGGACGAGCCTTGTTGTGAACGTATCCTTTGATCACACCATTCATCCTTTCGAACGGCATCATGCTGTGCAGGAATGTAGGCCCGAGTTGGATGATATCATCCACGATATGGACGAGGAGATGCACCATGACGTCAAAGAATGCGGGGGGGAAGTACATCTCGAGCTCGCATAGTATCACCACGATCTCTTCTTGTAGCCTTCTGAGTTGCCTCACGCCAACCGATTTCCGAGAGATGACATCAAAAAAGTTGCATAGGGCAAATAACGTTTCACGAACGTCGTCGTCCATGATCCCGCAGATTTCAACCAGAAGTAGTTGCGTCATCGGCACGTGACAGTCGTGAGACTTCATCCCGCTGAACCTGTGCTTCGCTGAGTCTAGGTATCTACTGATCTTCCCCGCGAAACCGTAAGGAAGTTTTATCCCTAGGAGGTAGTTGATTAGCTGCTGGATCTCCTTCTTACTTAAAGTGAAGCACGCGGGGGCAGTAATATTCCCTCTTATTTTTGGCCTTTTTGACTTTGCGACAACTTTCCGTGGCCTTTCGGTGGCTCATCATCATCATCGTCGTCGTCATCATCATAATCATCATTAGGGCGGTTTGCGTGAAGCTCCTCACTAATGCCCATTGATAGCAAGTCTGCCCTTGCTTTCGTCACATCTTTGGTCTTTTCTAGCATGTTGAGCAGGGTAGAAAACAGACTCTCGCACACATTCTCCGTGATATGCATGACATCAAGGCTGTTCGGCACACCAAGAATGTTCCAGTACGTCAAGTCCCAGAAGACAGACCTCGTTTCCATACCTTCAGCAGCGGCTCTGGCGCATTTCTCTTATAATTAATCTTTCCTGGCGGTGGTCACTCTTTCTAATTTTTCAGCATCATATCTATTTCGGTGCCGCTCCTCCTACGTGGGGCCTTTCGGGGTTCATCTGTTCCATCGAACAGATCCTTGCGTTTTCTCCAAGGGTCATTGTGAAGAAGCCATCTTCAATGTCCCATGAACACGGTTTTTGAAGACTCGGGATCCTTAGGTAGCTGGTGATACGTTGTGTCGTCCATGCAACTAGAACAAGTTCTCCATAGCGTATCTAGCTACTCTTTCAGGAGCCCCAGATACAGATTGAGGTCGTTTCCTGGTTGTTTCGTCCCTTCAACTAGCACACTCATGTGCATGTACTTCCTCTTCATGCACTCCCAAGGGGGGATGTTGTACATGCCCACAAACACTGGCCAGGTGCTATGTGTTCTGCTCTGGTTGCCGAAAGGATTGACTCCATCGATGCTCGCGACCAACACTACGTTCCTTGGATCCTTCCCAAAGTCCTCCTCGAAGTTCAACGCCTCCCACTATGTCCCATCAGAAGGGTGACTCAACATCTTGTCTTTTTCTGGATCATTTTTTCAGCTTCTTCCTTTTGCTGCTTCCTTTCCGCATGCTAGCGCATGAGCTTAGCTTTCTTAGGGTCCGCGAAATAATGCTGCAGAGGAGGAATGATCGGAAAGTACCGCACCATTTTTTGAGGAGCTTTCTTCTTCTTCTCGTATCGACTGGCGTCGCACTTCGGACATACGGTGGACTCCGCATACTCATGCCGATAAATGATGCAATCGTTAATGCAGACATGGTATCTAACAAGCAGTAAATCCAAAGGACACGCAATTTTCTTCGCCTCATTGAAACTGGTCGGGCACGTGTTCTCCTTGGGAAGACGTTTTTTTTCCAGAATGACATGTTTTCGTCGAAGCATGTGTCGGTCATTTTGTGTTTTACTTTCATCTCCAGAGCCATTAGAGCTACTTTCAGGCGGGTATCCTCGGGATTGAATCCTTCATACAATGGAGTAACCGCGACCATCTCAAGTTGATTTAGCTTGGCTTTCTCTCGGGCGGCAGCTCTTGCGTTATTACTCGCCTCATTCAGAAGCAACTCTTGAAGATGAGGGTCCTGCACCCAGTCCATCGACGATGGTCCATCGCCGTCTTCTCTGGCATCTTCATCTTGTTGATGATCATGCCCTTCGTCTTGATCTTCCTCATGATCATGTCCGACATCTTCTACATGATGATTGTTTCCTGCATCGTGATCATGTCCGGGACATTCTTCGTCTTCTCGCCCGCCCTCGGTGCTATTTCTGCATATTGTTTCCCGGCCATCGTGGATGAATTCATAATCTTCTTCGTCACCTTTCTACCGATAGTCATCCATGAAACCATGCATGAGCAGGTGCCCCTTTATGATTTTTGAATCTGGGTCCAAAGGCACTTCATCTTGCATCTTCGACATAGACATCTTATCTCCGTCTCGTTCTTTTGAATCATCTCGACCTTTGCGGAGCTCAAAAACCTATCCACGATTCCTTCGGTAATCTTGCGAACCATGGTCTCCTGCGAAGCATAGAGCAAAACGATATTTTAGAACCAAACAAAAATTTGGCATGACCTTGCCTAATTATTAGGAAAAAAAAGAATGCAAAGTGTGCCAAATTTTTGCCGAAACGGAAAAGAATCAAAATTTCTGGCAAAATATTGGCAACTATCGCATATATAAGTGAGGTACCTGCAAACAACACGTACATACATGAATATCCCGCCATGATCATCACACACCCAATATACCCCATGATCATCACATCACACCACATATATACACCGACAAAAAGTGTGTTTGTGAGAAAACAAACTAGATCTACAGAAAAATAAAAAGATATACCTTACTTACCAATGAAAAAAGGAGATACAACTACTTATTTTGGATAGATCTATGGTGTAATCAAGGCGAGGAGAAGGAAGGAACCGAGAGAAGCTAGATGGAGTTGGAGGTGGAGAAAGTGAGTGTGGTGTACGCTGCCAAAACATCTAGATGCTCCCAGACTTAGTAATGGAGCACCTCCACAATATGCGGTATTACTAAGTATGGGAGCTAATGGCGCACCGAACAGGAGTGCGCCATTACTAACTCTGGGAGAGGGGGACCAGGGGCCAGAGAGGGGGGACCAGGACAGTAATGGCGCACATGGAAGAAATGCGCCATTACTGTTACAAACATAGTAATGGCGCACCCCCACGGCATGCGCTATTGCTGTGTCATCAGGCCTGGGCCCCCCCTCCCCTGACTTAGCAATGGCGCACTACTTGGAAATGCGCCATTGGTATCCCTGGTGGCTAATGGCGCACTTCCGTGAAGTGCGCCATTGCTGAGTTAGGGGAGGGGGCTGGTCCAGGAGCGAATGTGCGGTGGCGCACTGCTTTACAGGTGCGCCATTTAATAGCAAGGGCACCAAAGGCGCACCTGGACATGTTGCGCCATTGCTATTTAGTAATGGCGCACTGGTCATCTGGTGCGCCATTATTGCCCATATTATCTATAACTGTTTTTCCAGTAATGTTTTTTCAATTGTGGGAATGTGAGTCACTTTGTTGCAGAGTGTCCATATGAAAAGAGAGAAGGCCATGGTGGCAAGCTGATGACCCACAACTTAAGGGATCTGTTGCATCATTTTCGATAAGAGTGTCGAACCCAACGAGGAGCGAAAGGTATTGATAGGTGATTTTGGACAAGGAATAACTGCAAGCACTGAAAGATAAATTTTTAGGGGTTTTTGATATAAGCAACAATAAAGTAAAAGCAAGCAAAGTAAATAGTGCTGAGGAGCAGCAAGTGGCCCAATCCTTTTGAGCAAAGGATAAGCCTGGCAACTGAACTTATAAAGACTAAAGCGTTCTTGAGGACACATGGAGAGGTAGTCACGTGCTTTCGCCATACTCCGTATCGATAACTAGTGTTGTGCTGATAAGTGTTGAGTGGGTGCATCTATCCTAGCACACATTCTAGACTAAGATAAGTGCACTCTTATGATTAAACATCTTGCAAGCATCCGCAAATACAACATAGAAATTAAGGCAAAGCCTAACCACAACAATAAGATCACGGATCCATTCTTCCCTTGTGCAAAAGTGTGCAAACTGGGGTTCAGGTTTCTGTCACTCCGGCAACCCACCATAAGCATTCTTGATACATAATGTATCCCCCTAGGTCCTTAATGAGGCGAAGTGTTGAGTGTGCGAGTCACACAACACTATTAGGAAAATAACAACACAACTTAAATATCAAACAACACAAATTACTTCAACATCATATGACTACTAACAACTAGACTTCTCCCATGTCCTCAAGAACTAAAGTAACTACTCACAAGACATAAAAGAGATCATGATCATAGGTGATAAATATATTATGAACAATTTGTACATAATGATATTTCTCCAACAAAACTAAATAGAATTCACCACAAAGTAGTAATCAACACCGATAGACTAGAGAGGTTAGATAGTACGGATTACAACACAACATAAACTTGTGAGTTGAGACTGGATGGTGGTGGAGATGGTGTTGATGTTGGGGATGATGTTGATGATGATCTCAATGATGCCCGTGATGATGGTGATGACGATGGCGATGATCTCCCCTTCCGGGAGGTGATCTCCTCGGCGGAATCTGTCCGCCGGAGAGCCCTTTTCTTCTCTGTAGGTTTCCGCCACGGAGCGGCGGCAGAACTCCCTAAAAGCTTACATTTTTAGGGTTTTCGCGTAACGAGGAGTATATAGGCCAGAGGGGGTAGCCGGGAGTGGCCCCAGGGCTCCAAGCGCCCTCCCGGCGCGGCCAGGGGTGGGGCCGCGCCAGGTGGCTGCCTGGGGCCCCCGTGGCCCCCTCTGGCTCCTCTTCGGTGCGTCTTCGTTAATCTTCTGGAAAATACCCTTCGTCGGTTTTCAGGTAATTTGGAGGTATTCTTCTTCAGCAACTCAGCGTCCACTTTTTACCGCTGAATGCTGCGTCCGCTTCTTCGGCACCTGAAAGTTGCAAACTGTGTTAAATAATTCAAAACAACATAAGAACATCATCGTAATGTGAAATATATCAATGAATAAAGATGAATTACGATATAAAATAGTGATGTATTTTGGACGTATCAACTCCCCAAGCTTAGACCTCGCTTGTCCCCAAGCGAAAACTGAGCTCGGTAAACCTGTCCACAAGTTTAGAGAGTGAAGTGTCAATAAATAAAATACGGACAAGAAGCATCATGATTTCTTCACCAAACTCAAACATCCTCAACAACAATCTTCAACTCATAAAGCCCTTATGAAAGAGTAATAACAATTATAAACAAAAGTAGGGCTAAGGAAACTCATCAAATCATAACAAACATGTCCTTTGGTCAAGAACCACTAATAGAATTTACTTTAGCTCTTTCTTTTTATATTTTGATGAGACAATTTAGAAATTTTGAAAGAACAAGCTATTAGTCATGAAGTGAAAATGCTAACACAAAGGAAGATGTTTGCTTGGCAAATGCTTTTGCAAACAACTTACTTATCAAAAGATAATGTCAACAATGATATGGCATGACAAAACTTAATGCAGAATTATATTGATGAATCTTCATCAGCATCAAGTGTCTGTTCTCTTTGGGAAAGGAGGAAGTAGGGAAAACTGAATCTACATAAAAGTAAAGGAAAGAGCCTTGTTAAAGGCAAGCAGGGAAAACTCGAGTGATATCCTTAAATCAAACAGAATGAAAACAAGTTTTGAGAGGTGCATGATTTGTCAACGAATGCTAATAGAAAACTCAATTACGTCTCAGATTAGACAAATTTGGAGGAACGGCTCCCACACGGGGACGATCACATCCCCGCAATCTCCTTTGTTTATCACTGCCAAATTTTCCTGATTTCTCATGAACAAAGCGTGAAGGAGGGTTTTTTTTTGTTGTATTATCTTTTGTGAGCTGGGCGCACTCAAGCCAGTTCCTGCTCATATTAGGGGTTTGCAGATTAGACATGCAATCCAAGGGTAAAACTTGTCCAACTTAAGAAGATCATGAATTAACTACTACTTCCTCATGAGCTAAAAAAGGGGCACAAAATAGAAGATTTTGAAAATTTAAGGATAACACAAGAATTCTATACTTTAGGAGTGGTAGTGGAATACCACGAATAGGAAGGTATGGTGGACTCATATGGGAGATACTGGTTTCAGGGTATGGATGCACAAGCAGAATTCCGCTTAGTATAGAGGTTTGGCTAGCAAAGGCTTTGAGAGAACAGACAATTGATGATGACTTGGATGAAAGCAATATAAAGCATAAACGTTAAATTAAGCATAGCACATCAAGTTGTCTTCCTTGTCAACATAACACTACAAGCATAATAACAAAGATGGTTTTGGCTATGTCGCTACTTTGACAAAAATAACATGCTTGTTGTTATGACCAAAGCTATGTTCGCCAAGATTAAATAATGTTTTCAAAGCCATACCTGATATAAGGTCAATACTCTCCATAGAATCATCACAAGGTCGATTGCATGAAGAGAATACCGAGTGCAGCGAAGGGAACAATAGACTTCTCATTAATATTCCATCATAGACAACTCCACACTCACGGATACATAACTCTCCCAAAAAGGAGTGATAGACCTGAATGCAAACACTTATTTTATAAGATAACTTCCCTAGACATGATACGAATCTACTTGACTCTAAAAGATAAAGATAAAGATACCGGGCACTCCCTGTAAGGCCCGATATGCGGTACTGTTTCAGATCTGGACGTTTCCATCCAGACCAGAGGACGAAGAACATATCGGTCCCACCGCGACATATGACAAAGTCATATATCTCGGATTTCAACATGATATCACAACATTACAGATACAAGGATACAACATCTCATACAATCGGCATACAGTTGCATGAATAAATTACATCAGCGAAAGATACATGTCTGAGTACAGACTACAGTCAAATGCCTAATGGAAAAAGTAAAACACACCAAGCCCACGTCCACACGGGTCCAGGCTCTCCGCCGGGGACCCCTAGCTAGTCTTCGTCGAGTCTCCGCGAAGGCGTCCAGAAGAAGAATCGTCGAGCTCCACTGAAGTCCAAAGTCGGTCGCATAACGTGCGAGAAGAGAGAAGAAAGGGGTGAGCTATATCAACAATCAGATAACTAAATTCTCACGGTGAGAAGGGGGTAGTGCTTGAGGTTGCAGCCGCACTAGCAATATATGAGTGGCTATCGTTCTATTCAGAGTAAGACGAGAACCAAGTATTTGATGAGGAAGAGCCTCCAACAAGTCTTACTATCCACCTACTTACGCAAGCATAGCACCTATCGTATCCTTGTCCTCCCCATCATCACCCGATGATGAAGAAGAAGTCAAGGTACGCACGCGGTGATCAAGTTTTAGTTATGATTCAGTTGATGTTGTCTATGAACAAGACGTAGGTCTCAAGTCGTCCATAACCGCGGACACGACTTCTCGAAAAGATTTAACCCTGCAGGGGTGTACCAACTCCCCATTACGAGGCGTCGCATGCTCGCCCATCTCAGTTGCTACCCGTTAGAGGCAACCATTTTATGATTTAGTTCCGAGAGATCCGAAACGACATAATCCCTCTAGCTAACAATGAACAAATCCAGGTGGCCCCCGGTGAGTCGACAACCAACCCAAAAGCCGGCCGCGCTCTCGAGTCGTCCTCTACCGTCTGGACGAGGTCAAGTTAGCTACCCAAACCATGTGGGAAGCCCCCTAGCTTCCAGGTGTGGACCAACAAGAGAAACCACGTCTCCGCTGGCCCGAGTTATTTGAAAACTGCGAGGGGATCCAGACCTTGCACACACACGGAGTTTCAAATGGTAAAACCTGCTTGGGACACCACTAGAAATGCTTGAAATCATATAGGTAAGACAAGGGGACCCCATAGCATCCCTCACACGATTAGGCACGCTCAGTCTTGGAACCAATACCCGGAACTCGGATCCTAGGTGACTCAAATGGAACAAAGCGTCGGGGCGGGATAGCCTGGACCTTCCATCCTTCGTCGAGTATAGTCAACATTATAATAATCATATAATCCACAACAGATATAATAATGTGATAGCCCAAACCAAGGAGGTAACAGTTGATACAATCCTAGCATGCATACTAAGAAGTGGCTGAGCAGCGAGAAATAGTAACATAGCAATACAAGGTTTGCTGGGATGTGGAGGACATGGCCGTTTGGGTTTATTTGAGAGGCGTGAATATAAAGTGGTAGGATCAAGAAATCGTTCTATCCTACACCTAGGCGCGGGTGAGCTAAAAGTTATAAGCATGATATATGCTCCCCTTTACCTGGTGAGAAGACGAAGCCGAAGGTGTAGTCGATCGCACGCTCGCAACGTCTCCAAAGGTAACCCCGAGAGCACACAAGACGACAACCACTGGAAAGAAATCAACGAGGAAGCACTCTATTACTACGAGGCAATCACGCGCAAACAATAACAAAAAGGCAACACGAGACATCGCGCTACGGCATCGCACCTAACGTCGAGAGCGGTTACTAACAGGTTAAGTGGAGTACTCGTCACACACGACAATACTGCACGTTTACGATGGTTCAAGTTGTGTAGCTACACAAGGTGAGCAAGGTTGTTAACATGGCATCACACAGAAGCATGGCAAGAGGTTAAGCACAAATTAAACTACCTATGCTAGTCATTTTAAGTGAGGCTACCTCTAAACATGCATATCACTAAGTGCCGCACGATGATTATTTCATTTGGTACTGATCCGACCTAAACCATATTTTAGGTTGATTAACAACAGCAAGCAACCACACCAACACAAAGTACACGAAAAACTAATCAAGTTACATATAAAGAACACCCCAAACAGAGTTACAGTTAAAAAGATATAAGCAAAACAAGTTACGGGCACAATTTGCCAACATCAGGTAGCACACTTGAGAGCAATAAACAAACAGGAAAAAATGCAAACATGCTCCAAATTGATATGCAACTAGAGTAAACATGACAGGCAAGGCATGGCAAAAGTAATCATGCAGATAGGCACCATGAACAATTAATTATAGCCCATGCAAAATGCAACAAAATATTACTGGTCTAGGACTTAGTGAAAATCAAGAAAACAGGGCAGAAACATGATCATGCAATACAACAACAACATAGCAACTTTGGAGCTAAATATAACTATGACCAGGAACATAAACATGATCATTCAATACATAAAATGGAAGTAGGCATGACAAGGATCAAAATGATATATTACATGCATCAATAGGACTTACGGTTAATTAGATACAAGGAAGCAAAGTATCAACCTTTTGTTAACAGCAGCATTATAACAACAAGGTAGCTACTTTGGAGCAAGATTTAATATAGCTTAAGAAGCAAACATGACAAGTTAATGCATAGGAATGGAGTACACATGATTCTTGATACATAGGAGAAATAATCAATTCAATAGGCATCATGGATTTGACACAAGCATCACTCAAACTTGCAACAAAATAACAACAACAACAATTTCCAGAGATTCACAACAGTTAACAGCATGATGCCCACTTCAACAGAGATTTGCACCACTCTAATGACCTCAAAATAAATAACTTCCTAAATATGAACTCTAGAGCACACAAAGCACAACCAAACAAAAAAAGAATCATCTCAATCGGATCTACGAGCTAACGGGATATCGCGTTGCAAGTAAGGCACTTGAGGTAAAATTCCTGGGACTTAGAAAATTACATGGGGTGGACGAGCTCAGGCTGGGCACATCCATGGCGGGCTGGTGGTGGCCGGGGGCGGCGCCGGCGAGCAGCAGGGGCACAGGGAGGCTCGGAGGTGGCCAGGATCGGAGGAGGCGGGCCGGATCCGGCCAGATCCAGGCCGGAGGGAGGCCGGGGTGGCCGTGGTGGCGCGACCACGAGCTCGCCCGAGCTTGGGCTCGGCCATGGCCATGGCGGCCTCAACCTGCACGTGAGAGAGAGGAGAGGTGAGGGAGGAAGGAGGATAAGGGAGAGGAGAAGGAGAGGAGGAAGGGGGAGAATGGGGCGCGCGCGGCTGCTCGCCGGAGTTGGCCGGCACCGGCGGCCATGGCGAGGCTCGGGAGGAGCTCGGGTGGCGGCGGCGTCTCGGGCTCGGGCGGGCTCAGATCAGGGCTTGCAGGGCCGCTGCGGTTGGTGGCTGGCTGGAGGTAGAAGAAAGGCGACATGGCGCGTCTTGGCGCTTCGGATCTCCGATCCGATGGCTAGAGGCACCCCCAGATCTAGGGTTTATAATTTTGGAGGGCTAGGGGGCAGATCTGGGCAAAGTGGAGCGGGGTGGCTGCAATTTTCCATTATGGTAAACCCTAATTGCGGTGTGGGAGGCTGGTGGTCTTTATATAGGGTAGGTTGGCCGACTACTTTACGCAAACGCCCTCGGTACCCCTCTCGCGCGTCCGGTGATCGCTTTCGTGACCGCCGAGACTCCGTACGTACTCCGATTCCGACGAAATCTCGAACCACGCGCTCAGCGCATCGAGCCCGTCGAGTGTAGATCACTGCGGTGACATTACGACAACATTTTTCGGCGGCCCATAAAATAATCTGTTTATTTAATAAACAGCGTTTTCGTTCCGGTGGCGATGGCTGGTCTTGTGTCAGTTGCGACGATGCTCGGGTGAAACCCGGTGTCGCACATGTCGTGTGCCGTGGTGGGAAGGGGTAGGTCATGCATCCGATACGAGAATAAGGGGGCGAAATATTAGCCGATTATTAATTCGGCGACGCAAACACTACAAACCACACAGACAATCATCACCGCAACGCGACAAACAAATTTTTTAATTGGGGTGGAATTTCCGGGCTGTTACACTCCCAAAGCTTGGAACAAGCTAAGGGGATGCCATTACCCAAGGATATTTACTCCTCATTCTTGTTCTTGTTCAGGTCCCTGATTATACGTGGAAGGGTTTTGTTTTCAGCTTCCAGGATTTCCAATTGCACATTCAGTACACTGAAATCTTCACAGAGTTGGTTGGTGATGCGGTAGGCCTCGGAGATGGTGGAAAGCGTGTGCTGATCTTCAAGCGAAGTGGAGGGACCTGAAAGGTTATGAGAGAGATCATTTGAGGTTGGACAGATCCCACCATGATGGGATTGCTTGGACCTCCTTATTGTTGGGCAGTCATAGTCTTGAGTTCCTCTCTCACGGAGCGCTCCATCTCCGCTTGTCTTGCGGCAGTTTCTTCTTCGGTAGCCCAATCGACGTGCTTCCCTTGATTAAGATCCTTCTGGACTTGACGCAAACGCCAGCCCAAGAAGTCCTCTCCGCTCGAGCCACAAGAAGACATCTCTACTACTCAACTTTTAGTCCTGGCAGAAACAGCTCGAAAAGAAAACACACGAAATCGCGAGATACGCTGCCGGAACAGTCCGGGAAAATATATATCAAAAAATTTTGCATAGAAAGGAAGGTAACGAGCCAAAGCGGGGTTGGAGACGGACTCCGGGGTGCCCAGGCGGCCTCCCGGCGCGGCCAGGGGTGGGGCCGCTCCAGGGGGGCGCCTGGGCCCCCTGGAGCTGGTCTCCGGCTCCACTTTGGCCTCAAATTTTCTATATTTTGCAAAAACTCGTAATCTAGAACTTTTATGGTGGTTTTGCAATGTTTCCTTACCGTAATACATACCTTTCCTTATTTTGCTTCTGCCGGTGTCTGAAACAGGGCCGCAACATGTTCTTCATGAGTTGTTGTGTATACCAAATCCACATCAACATTGACAGGATCTCCTACTATGTAATGCTTAAGTCTTTGCCCATTCACCACTTGAGGTTTGGTACCTTCGAAATTGTTAATCTTGATTGCACCCAAGCGGTAGACTTCTTCAATAAGAAATGGCCCTTCCCACCTGGAAAGTAGTTTACCTGGAGAAAACCTGAAACAGGATCTAAACAACAAAACTTTATCACCAACATTAAATTCACGTTTCAGAATCCTTCTATCGTGCCACTTCTTTACCTTTTCCTTGAACATTTTAGCGCTCTCGTAAGCTTCACTTCTCCACTCATCTAGAGAAGTCATGTTCATGAGACGCTTTCCACCAGCTAATTTCGGGCAGCATTAAGCTCTCTAATAGCCCATAAAGCTTTGTGTTCTAATTCTAATGGCAAATGGAAAGCCTTGACATAGACCATCTTATAGGGAGACATGTCCATGGGGTTTTTTTAAGCAGTTCTATACGCCCACAAAGCATCTCCTAACTTATTCGACCAATCTTTTCTATTTCTATTGACTATTTTCTGTAGGATCAACTTGATCTCTCTATTGGTGAGCTCAACTTGCCCACTAGTTTGAGGGTGGTACGGTGAAGCAATTCTATGATTGACATCGTACTTGGCTAAAGATTTTCTAAAAGCTCCATGTGTAAAGTGCGAACCCCCATCAGTCATGAGATACCTGGGTACTCCAAACCTAGAAAAATTACATCCTTGAGAATTTTCAAAGATGTCTTGTGATCAGCACTTTCAGTGGGGATTGCCTCTACCCACTTGGTTACATAATCAACAACAACTAAAATGTGAGTGTACTTGTGAGAGGAAGGAAAAGGACCCATAAAATCAAAACCCCAGCAATGAAAAGTCTCAACCACTAGAGAGTAATTCATAGCCATCGCATTCCTTCTACTAATATTACCAACTCTCTGACACTTATCACAAGATAAAACATAATTTCTAGCATCCTTAAAGAGAGTTTGCCAATAAAAACCTGATTGAAGAACCTTATGTGTGGTCCTCTCACAGGCATGATGTCCTCCATATGGAATGTCGTGACATTGTTTAAGAATGTCCTTCTGCTCGTGTTCCGGTATGCATCTTCTCACGTTCCCATCTGGACCTTCTTTGAAAAGATGTGTGTCATCCCAAAAGTAATGCCTCAAATCATGGAAGAACTTCTTCCTTTGCTGAAATGTTAAACCTGGAGGCAAAAACTTTGCAACGATAAAGTTAGAATAATCTACAAATCAAGGATCGGAGAGAGATTGTACTTTTACAACAGCTAGTTGTTCGTCTGGAAAACTGTCATTGACTGGAATGGGATCATGCGGTATATCTTCCATCCTTGAAAGATTATCCGCCACCGGATTGTCTGCTCCTTTCCTATCGACAATATTCAAATCAAATTCTTGAAGAAGGAGTACCCATCGGATGAGCCTTGGTTTGGCATCCATATTCTCCATAAGATACTTAATGGCAGCACGGTCAGTATGAACAATAATCTTAGAATCAACAATATAATGCCTAAACTTATCACAAGAAAACACTACTTCTAAGAATTCCTTCTCAGTAGTAGCATAATTCTTTTGAGCACTATCAAGGATTTTTCTAGCATAATATATAACATTCAACTTCTTATCAACCCTCTGCCCTCAAACAGGTCCAACAGTAAAATCACTAGCATCACACATAATTTCATAAGGTAAATTCCAATCAGGTGGTTGTACTATAGGAGCGGTTATTAAAGCTTTCTTAAGAACTTCAAAGGCTTCCTTACAATCTTCATCAAAAACAAAAGGAATGTCCTTCTGGAGAAGATTAGTGAGGGGTCTTGCAGTCTTAGAAAAGTCTTTAATAAATCTTCTATAGAAACTAGCATGACCGAGAAAACTATGAATACCTTTGATGTCCTTTGGGTAGGGCATCCTTTCAATTGCTTCGATCTTGGCCCTGTCCACCTCAATTCCCCTCTCGGAAATCTTGAGGCCAAGAACAATTCCCTCGTTGACCATAAAGTGGCACTTCTCCTAGTTCAGCACCAAATTTATCTCCTCACATCTCTTCAAAACTTTATTAAGGTTGTGGATACAATGGTCAAAAGAGGTTCCTTAGACGGAGAAATCGTCCATGAATACCTCCACAATTTCTTCACAAAAACCATGAAAGATAGCAGACATACACCTTTGAAAAGTAGCAGGGGCATTACATAAACCAAAAGGCATATGCCTGTAAGCATAAGTACCATAGGGACAAGTAAAAGTGGTCTTCTGTTGATCATCAGTGTTAACATGAATTTGAGGGAAGGCAGAATAACCATCGAGATAACAAAAGTGAGTATTTTTGGATAAACTTTCAAGCATTCGGTCGATGAACGGCAACGGGTAATGGTCCTTCCTGGTTTCCTTGTTCAGCTTCCTGTAATCAATACACATTCTATATCCAATAATAATTCGCTGAGGTATTAGTTCATTCTTATCATTAGGAACCACAGTTCTTCCTCCTTTCTTTGGAACACAATGAACCGGGCTTACCCACTTACTATCAGCTATAGGGTAGATAATACATGTGGCTAGAAGCCTGAGAATCTCAGTCCTTACAACATCCATCATTTTCGGATTCAACCGTCGTTGATGATCAACAACTGGTTTAGCATCAGGCTCAAGGTTGATGGTATGTTGACAAATAGATGGAGTAATCCCCTTAAGGTCATCAAGGGTATAGCCAATTGCACCTTGATGTTTGCGAAGTACTTCCAATAGTCTCTCTTCTTCATACCCTGAAAGGTTAGAATTGATAATAACAGGATATACTTTCTTTTAATCTAAGTAAGCATATTTGAGCGTATCGGGAAGAGGTTTAAGATCAAACACTGGATCTTCTTTTGGCTTCGATAAAAGTCCCAGAGGTTCAACTGGAAGGTTGTGCTTTAGGATAGCAGGTTGTCTCAAGAATATGTCATCTAGCTCATTTCTATCCTGCATATGCAAATCATTCTCGTGGTCTTCCATATATTGTTGCAAATGATCATTAGGAGGAATAGAAATGGAAGTAATATCTTCAATAATCTTATCATTACTAGGCAAATCAGTACCACGAGGCTGCTTAGAGAACTTAGAAAAGTTAAATTCATATGGCTCACCATTGAATTCAACAGAAACTTTACCTTTCTTGCAATCTATTATAGCTCCGCAAGTTCTGAGAAAAGGTCTACCGAAAATAATAGGACAAAAATTATATCCCTTACTGAACCAAGTACTAAAAAGTCGGTAGGATACTTTACCTTTCCGCATAAGACTTCAACGTCTCTCACAATTCCGATAGGAGAGATAGTTGCTCTGTTTGCAAGATGAATAGTAACATCAACTTCTTCAAGTTCACAAGGTGAAATTTCACCCATCATCTCTTGATAAAGTGAATATGGGATAGCACTAGCACTCGATCCCAAATCACATAGCCCATAATAATTGTGATCTCCTATTTTAATAGATACTACTGGAGTACCTGAAATTGGGCCTTTATTCTTGGCTGTGACAAGGTTAGTGGAAATAACACAAAAATTTATATTGGAATCCAAAGCATCATTAGTAATAAGATCCTTAAGCAATGCAACTCGAGGATCGACCTTGATCTGGTCCTCAGGCTCATCAATTCTTCTCGTACTCTTATTCATTATGTCAAGAGTGCTCCCTTATTCTTATGGGAAAAGGGGCATTTTCATATATAACTGCAGGCAAAATAGGGTCAGCAACATGAATATCAATAGGTGATTCTTTGAAGGGTTTATGATGCTGACCCTTCTTATTCTTAGAAGAGTAAATATGAGAGGCAAAGTCCTTACAAAAATCAATCATCATATGGGAATCAAGACCAATCTTAGAGAAAAAGGTATTAAAATATCCAGTTTTCACATAGCTCTCTATATAATCATGGTCATAATTTATAGTGGGTTCAATACCTTTATCTATTTCCCAATCTTCGACATTCTTCTGGATCCTTTCAAGGAGATCCCATCTTTCTTCAACGCTTTTCATCTGAAATACCCCACTAGAGGAGGTATCCAACATCTCCTTATCCTGACGAGAAAGTCTAGCATAAAAGTTTGTAAGTATAGTTTTCTTGGGGAGCTCATGAATAGGACATTTGAGCATTAGAGATTTCAATCTCCCCCAAGCTTGAGCAATGCTTTCTCCGTCACGAGACCTAAAGTTATAGATATAATTTCTTCCTCGATGAATTTCATGAACAGGATAAAACTTGGTATAAAGCAAATGAGAGTTATCGAGAAGCTTATACCAATCTGAAGTTTTATCTATAAGCAATACGGAGAACAATTTCTTCATGACAAACTCCATTGATACAACTGCAAGCTTAAATAGTGAACATAGTTTTTTTTTGACAACGAATAGTGAACATAGTTGTGATAAATATAGCAAGTCTTCACTTGGATGTCTGTCTCCTACATAATAATGATTAGCCAAAACACAATCAATAATACCGGCTAGTATTTTATAAGGCACAATTTCAGTAGGGCGAGGAAAAACCACCACAGATGTGGGTTGTTTCCCCATAAGCAACGATCCAATAGCTAGGTTGTCCATATAGACAAAGAGCAGCAACAGCAAAATAAAAACAACAATATAAAAATTTCCTTACCAGCTTCAATTACCAATAGCGCTATGCTCCCCGGCAATGGCGCCAGAAAACGTTACTTGATGACCCACAACGTAAGGGATCGGTTGCACCGTTTTCGATAAGTAAGAGTGTAGAACCGAGCGAGGAGCGAAAGGTATTGATAGGTAATTTTTGACAAGGAATAACTGCAAGCACTGATAGATAACTTTTTAGGGGTTTTCGATATAAGAAACAATAAAGTAAAAGCAATAAAAGTAAATAGTGCCGAGGAGCAACAAGTGGCCCAATCCTTTTGAGCAAAGGATAAGCCTGGCAACTTAACTTATAAATAATAAAGCGTTCTTGAGGACACATGGAGAGGTATTCACGTGCTTTCGCCATACTCAAATCGATAACAAGCGTTGTGCTGATAAGTGTTGAGTGGGTGGATCTATGCTAGCACACCTTCTAGACTAAGATAAGTGCACTCTTATGATTAAACATCTTGCAAGCATCCGCAAATACAAGATAGAATTTAAGGCAAAGCCTAACCACAGCAATAAGATCAAGGATCCATTATTCCCTTGTGCCAAAGTGTGCAAACTGGGGTTCAGGTTTCTCTCACTCCGGCAACCCACCATAAGCATTCTTGATACACAATGTATCCCCCTAGGTCCTTAATAAGGCGAAGTGTTGAGTGTTCGACTCACAAAACACCACTAGGAAAATAACAACACAACTTAAATATCAAACAATACAAATTACTTCAACATCATATGACTACTAACAACTAGACTTCTCCCATGTCCTCAAGAACTAAAGTAACTACTCACAAGAGATAAAAGAGATCATGATCATAGGTGATAAATATATGATGAACAATCTGGACATAATGATATTTCTCCAACAAAACTCAATAGCATTCACCACAAAGTAGTAATCAACACCGATAGAGTAGAGAGGATAGATAGTACGGATTACAACACAAGATAAACTTGTGAGGTGAGATTGGATGGTGGTGGAGACGGTGCTGATGTTGGGGATGATGTTGATGATGATCTCGATGATCCCCGTGACGATGGTAATGACAATGGCGATGATCTCCCCTTCCGGGAGGTGATCTCCTCGGCGGAATCTTCCCGCCGGAGATCCTTTTTCTTCTCTATAGGTTTCCGCCACGGAGCGGCGGCGGAACTCCTTAAAATCTTCTCTTTTTAAGGTTTTCGCGTAACGAGGAGTATATAGGCCAGAGGGGGGAGCTGGGAGTGGCCCCAGGGCTCCAGGCGCCCTCCCGGCGTGGTTAGGGGTGGGGCCGCGCCAGGTGGCCGCCTGGGGTCCCCCTGGCCCCCCTTGGCTCCTCTTCGGCGCGTCTTCGTTAATCTTCTGGAAAATACCCTCCGTCGATTTTCAGGTAATTTGGAGGTTTTCTTCTTCACCAACTCAGCGTTCACTTTTTACCGCTGAATCCTGCGTCTACTGCTTCGGCACCGGAAAGTTGCAAACTGTGTAAAATAAGCCAAAATAACATAAGAACATCATCGTAATGTGAAATATATCAATGAATAAGGATGAATTACGATATTAAATAGTGATGCATTTTGGACGTATCACAAGCTTATCCGGAAGGAAAAGTCCAAGTCACCATCAAACAAGACCTTCATGAAGAAGAAGCCGCAACGTGCATTTCTGGCTCATGAAGAATATCTCTCAGATGATGATGATGATGATGAAGGAGCTGAAATTGTGGCTACAGCCACCGTTGCAATCGTCACGAACCCACCTCCATCTACTCACTCTTCGACTCCCCCAACGAGAAACCTCGTATCGTCCAAAAGTGCCTTATGGCCAAAACTACGTCGGTACCTCCTCCCACTAAACCTTTCATTTCCTCTAACCCATCTTTGTTGGATTGTGTGGAAGAAAAGGAGGAGACCAAGGATAAGGAAGAAAATGAGTTTGAGCTCTTCATGTCAAAGCTCAAAGGTGAGACCAAGAGGCACTTTGTGACCCCTTGGAACAATTAGGTGGAGCTCATGCTCAAATTGAGAAACTTGATGATACCATCACCGAAATGCATGGGCATAGTCGTGACTATGCGGATGACATAGGGCAGCTTTCTCAATCTCTTGAAGAAGAGCGTGAGCTTAAGGTGTCTCTTGAGGAGACACATGCTATTGATATTGTTAAGCTAAATATTGACCTTAAACATGGCAATGCTATTGCGTGTGATCTCAAAACTGAAAATGTAGAACTAGTTGAGGCTCATGAAAGACTTCTTGCGGATCATGAGGAAGTAAAAAAGGATCACAAATCCTTAAAGCATGAACTCATGTCTCTCAAGAAGGCACATGAAAAAGTAAGCATTCAACTCACTAAAGATATTAATACTTTTCTTCCTATCCTTATGCTTGAGACACCAAGTTCATCTAACCCTTGTTGTGAGCATGCTCCTCTTGTTGAAGAAAACTGTAGATTGAAGGCACAACTCAAGAAGGGACTTGTCTCGTGCATTCAACGAGAGAAATCTCTTAATGATCTCTTGAGTTCACAAAAGGAGGTCATTGGCAAGGAAGGCATTGGTTTTGGTGCTAGTTCATCAAAGAAGAAGAACAACAAGAAGAATAAGGGCAAGGTCTCCTATCCCTCCAAGGAGATTACCTTGGTTTTGTTGCTAGATCATCAAAGAATAAAAACAACAACAAGAAGAAGGGCAAGGTCTCCTCTCCGTCCAAGGAGATTACCTTTGTCAAGGAAGGGGAGAAGCCAAAGCGGAAAGTGGCAAAGGCTATTGAGGGTGGTGTAGCCAAAAGGGGAAATGCTGTCCCCAATGACTTTGTCGGTCCCACTAAACCTTCTTATATTCTTTGTTACACTAATGATGGGCATGTTTATGCCAAATTTGTTGGTTCTTATGATGAATACATTGCATGGTCTATTTGGGTTCCTAAGACCCTAGTTACTAACGCAAGAGGACCCATTCGTGAATGGGTCCCTAAACCCAAGCACTGATCTCATGTAGGTGGCGGCTTTCGGTGGAGGTTCATGGATACTTGATGGCGGGCCTACAAGTCATATGACCAGAAGCAAGGACTTGTTGGTGGACATTGACTTCCAATCATCTCGTGACACCCTAGTCTATTTTGGTGATGCAAAAACGTCAAAGGTATTGGGTCACGGAAAATTAATCATTTCTCCGGATACAACTATCGGGAATGTTTTACCAGATGATACTTGTTATTTCAATTTACTTTCCATTCGTCAACTTTCCAAAATGGGCCACTGTACTTTCTTTGATGTGGACATGGTCACCGTGATGTGGAGCAAAACTCTTAAAGTTTCCTTTGTTGGACATGTGGAGGATGACATGTATGTGGTGGATTTCTCACGAGTCCCCACTAAAACCTACATATGTCTAAAGAATAAAATTGATGTGGGGTAGCTTTGGCATCGCTGCCTAGCCCACATCAATATGAGTTCTTTGCAATCACTTCTTAAGGGTGATCATGTCATTGGACTAACAAATATTAGTTTTGCCTAAGATCGTGATTGTAGGGCTTGACTTGAGGGAAAGCTACATGATAATAAACATCCCGTCAAGAATATCATTGCCAACAAGAGTCATTTGGAGCTCCTTCACATGGATCTCCTTGGGCCTCCCACATATGATAGTCTTGGTGGAAAGAAATATTGCTTGGTGATTGTGGATGACTATTCAAGATATACATGGGTTTATTTTTTCAAGAGGAAGAGTGAGACCCAACAAACCGTCATCGAGTTTGCTAATGAAGCTCAACGTCAACACAATTCAAAGATATTGGCTATTATAAGTGAAAACGGCACCGAGTTCAAGAACTACACATTGGATGAATTTCTTGGTGAAGAGGGGATCAAACATCAATATTCTGCTGCTTATACCCCTCAACAAAATGGTGTTGCGGAGAGGAAGAATCGCACTCTGATTGATGCGGCAAGAACCATGATAGCGGAGTTCAAAAGTCCATAAAACTTTTGGGAGGAGGCCATCAACACCACTTGTCATGAAACCAATCGGCTTTATCTCCGAAAGATCTTGAACAAGACTCCTTATGAAATTATCACCGGGAAGAAGCCCAACATCAAATATTTTTGGGTCTTCGGATGTAAGTGTTTCATTCTCAAAAAAGGTGCCCGTTTGTCTAAATTCGAGTAGAAAACAAATGAGGGCATATTGTTGGTTATGCTTCAAACTCTCACGCGTATAGAGTTTACAAAAAGTCCTTCAGGTTTGTTGAAGAATCTCGTAATGTGGAGTTTGATGAACATAATGGCTCCCAAGTGGAGAAAAGTGATATTTTGGTTGTAGATGATGAAATTCCTACTCAAGCCGCCATAAGAAGAATGGGTGTGGGCCATATCCTACCCATTGAGGAACCCATTTTGGTGGAAGGAGAAGGACAATGCTCTAGTCATGTGGATCCCTCATCTTCACAAGATCAAAAAGCTAACTAAGAACAAAATAAAAGGCCCTCCCTCAACCGAACAAGATCAAGGTCAAGATCAAGTCATCGATGATGGTGGTGCACAAAAAATAATGACCGAGATCAAGTTCTCTATCAAGGGCAAGCTCAAGATGATGAGCAAGACCTTGCTGGTTCTCAAGCTCACGAAGATAATCCTCAAGAGGATTCTCAAAAATCACTTAAGGAAACTTTAGCACGTCGTGGGACCAAGATTGCATCCAAGAATGCCTCTCAAGATCATTCGGTGGATCAAGTTCTTGGAAGCCTCAGGAAAGGGGTAACCACTCGTAATCAATTAATAAAATTTTGTGCCCATAATGCGTTTGTTTCTTGTGTGGAACCCCAAAAGGTATTTGAGGCGCTTGAAGAACCGGGTTGGCTTGAAACCATGCATGATGAACTCAATAACTTCAAGCGCAACAAGGTGTGGTCATTAGTGGAGAGACCCAAATTTGATCATAATGTCATTGGGACCAAGTGGTTTTTCAAGAACCAACAAGATGCACATGGTATTGTTGTGCGAAACAAGGCAAGGTTGGTGGCACAAGGTTTTTCCCAAGTCGAAGGTATTGAATACGGTGAAACTTTTGCCCCCATGGCTCGCCTTGAATCCATTCGTATTGCTCTTTCTTATGCTTCTCACCATAACTTCAAGCTATATCAAATGGATGTGAAAAGTACTTTTCTTAATGGTCCCATTAATTATTTGGTATATGTCAAGCAACCCCTCGGGTTTGAGGACCGCATGTTCCCCAATCATGTCTATAAACTCGATACGGCGCTCTATGGCCTTAAGCAAGCACCACGAGCGTGGTATGAGCACCTTACTGAGTTCTTAGTCGGTTTTGGGTTTGAAATTGGGAAAATCGATCCCACACTTTTTACTAAGAGGGTTGGTGGGGAATTGTTCATATGCCAACTATATGTTGATGATATTATATTTGGTTCGGTTAACAAATCTTTCAATGAAGAGTTTGATAAGCTAATGACCGAGAAGTTTGAGATGTCTATGATGGAGCTCTTCCTCGGTTTTGAAGTGAAGCAATTGCCAAGAGGAACCTTAATCAACCAAGCAAAGTACACTCAAGACATGCTCAAGAGGTACAAGTATGATGATCTCAAGGGGGCCAAGACCCCCATGCCCCTCAACTGTCAACTTGACCTCGACCCGAATGGCGAAGAGGTAGACCAAAGGGGGTATTGTTCTATGATTGGTTCTTTGTTGTATCTTTGTGCATCGAGGCCGAATATTATGTTGAGTGTTGGCATGTCTGCAAGATTTCAATCCGCACCAAAGGAGAGTCACGTAGTGGCTGTCAAAAGAATCTTTAGATATTTGTTTCATACCCCAAACTTTGGCTTGTGGTATCCCAAGGGCTCTAGCTTCAACCTCATTGGGTACACGGATTCGGATTGGGCGGGAGACAAAGTGGAGAGGAAGTATATTTCCGGAGGATGGAAACTCCTAGGTCTTTGGTAAGTTGGTCTTCTAAGAAGCAAAATTGTGTCTCTCTCTCAACCGCCGAAGCCGAGTACATTGTCACCACAAGTTGTTGTGCACAATTACTATGGATGAGATCAACTTGCAGATATTTTCACCAAGCCCTTGGATGAAGCAAGATTTCGAGAGTTAAGGCATGAGCTAAATATCATTGATTCAAGTAATGTGGTTTGAGAAGCTTGCGCACACTCCCTATCTCAACATAATATCTAGTTTGGATGTAGGCATGGACATAGGGGGAGTGTTTCTTAATTCATAGGCAACCACTCCACCTATTATGCAGAAAGAGATAAAATTCTTCTACTATGGTCATTTTCGGCGGCTATCATAGTCACCCAAAGTGGCAACGGTGCTTCAAAGAAGAGCATTGGCAATGAACCCAAGATACATCTTTGTGGTGTCATACCAAATAAGCTCAAACATGGTGGCCTCAGCCACCGCGCCCCTCCCCATGGGAGGGTTGGTTTGACTTTATGTTTATTTTTTATTTTGGTTTGCATTTTGACCACTCTGAGATTGCTTGTGCGTTTATTTATGTTTTGATCTCGGAGTGTTCCCATCCATCTGTTGTTTTAGAGTCTCCAACCCAAGCCCATCCCCCTAAGAATTTTGATGCAAAACCTCACTCTTTTTGAATCTTGGCTGGGATGCTCTGCTGCCAATGGTACTACCGCTCGTAGTCACAGTACTATCGCTTCTGCGGTACTAACATGCCCTGTGCGGTACTACCGCTGCCTCGGGGAAGGAGTTAACTGAAGGGTTACGGGGAGGTTCTACCCATACCCCCATTCAGTTGCTTTCTTCTCTCCCTCGCAGCAGCGGCGCCATCCTCGGCACCCACCTCGGTGTGCCGCCCCCATTCCGTCCTTCTTTGTTCTCCTCCGGTGGGATCGATCACCATCCTCCCCGTGTGACATGGATGCCGGTATTGCTCCGTTCCCTTCTATTTTTGGTTCATTCTCTTGAACTTTGTGTTTAGGGCAATACTTGTAGATCCACTAGGTGTTTGGATAAACCTAGTCACATTGAGAACTTAGAAAGGTTTCTAGATAGGAATGGAGTACATGTGTTGGATTTTTTTGAATCTTTGGAGCCCCGGTAGTACCGGATCTAAGATCCGTGATCACAATCACCAGGGCGGTCCTACTTCTGGTGCCCGTGCGGTACTACTGCTCGCGCGGTACCACCACTGGTCCCAGCGTTACTACCGCTTGTGCTGCAGTACTACCGTGTTTCCTTAGATTGATACTTTTCCAACAAATGTGCCTCGTTCACCTGTTTCCAAGATATTGCATCTCATATATCTTGTTTTATTTTTCTCGCTCTTGGTTGTGGTCAGGTGATGGTTCTTCTCGTCAACACTTAAAGCGCAAGGCCTCGATCACCGGGAAGGCAAGCTCTAGCTCCATGAAGAGTACTGCACACAATAAGAAGGAACCACTCAAGCCAGTGTTTGAGCTCCCACTTCCAGAATACAGGGAGTATCGCAAGGTAAACCCGTATGACAAGCCTCAAGATCCAGCTTTTGTTAACACCAAGTTCTGGAACAATAATCAACGCGGTGTGTACCACATGATTCTGAAGGACAGGAAGAATATTTTTGTTCCCAATGTGAAGTCAGTCAGCCTGCAGTATATGAGGGCTCATCGGGACTATTTTGGTGAGGCTCTGGCTCTTTGTGAGCAGTTTGGGATCTGCATGATCATCTCGTTCAACAAGGATTTCGATGCTGACCTCCTGGCCCAGTTCTTTGCCACCGTCTACTTCACCAACCGATCTGACCGGACCATTGCTTGGATGTGCCATTAGGAGCTTGTGAGTTGCACGTGGGAGTCTTTCATGAAGGCAGTGGAAGTTCCGGTCTCTACTCTAGATGAGTCACTTGGTCTCCGTCCTCACACGAAGGAAGCATCAAGGAACAAGAATGACTTGGCCCCATTCCAGACCACGATCGATTACACTGAGTCTAAAGGCCACGATAAGCACTGTGTGGTTCTCAACCTGTTCTTGGATATCATGCATATGATCTTCAGAACCTCTCTGTTTCTATGCGAGGAGTATAAGAACACCCAGATCACTCTAGACATGTGCTCCATCATGTGGGAGGAGCTCTACACTGCTGTGATTGACCAGAAGGTCCCTATCTATGGGCCTTATCTTCAGGTGCTCTTCGAGAAGACATGGGAGGACTCCTTTGAGAATAGTCGTCTTTCGGTTGGGGCACTCACCAAGCATGAGGTTGTGCATCTGCGTATCAAGGACAGGTGGGCTGGCGGACATGGTCCTGCTCATGTTTCTCCAACCAACTCAGATGAGGATATTGCCGAGGAGCCTGCTGCAGGTGGTGGCAGTATTCCCCGTTCTCGCTCTAGCGCGAGTTTTGGAGCTGGTACTCGGGACTCTGAGCAGGCTGGGTGGGCTGCCAAGCTCACCAGGAAGGTGAGGAAACTCTTTTGCCTCTAGAAAGACATTCAACACAGGATGTATGAGGCTCACAGGAGGGAGAAGGAGAATCACAGGCTTCAGAAGGACTTCTACAGGGCCCAGGGGATGTCAGCGGAGTTAGGGTTAGAGAATAAGTGGAGGTAGCATCACTCTCGAGGATAAGTGGATCTGCAAGTTCAGTGATTGGGATCTCTTTGATAATATGTCTGGTCCCTCTTCCACCGCTCAGCAGCCCCCTAAAGATGAGACAGAGCCAGCTGTGGAGTCCGAGGCTTCTGACGAGTTCGAGGACGGGGAGTATGACGAGGACGATGAGTAGTTCATCACCTTGGGGCGCTAGGTCACTCTCTGCCTTTTTGGCGTCTTGATGCCAAAGGGGGAGAGAGTTTAGGGTCCCCGAGATTTGCAGGTTTCAAGGTCGGCGAGTCACAAGCGTGTTTTTTTGTTATCATTTGCCTCTCTTGTGAACTTCATTTATTTGCATTAGGATTTTTAGTTCGTTTTGTGAGACTTCCATGAAGTATGGCGTGAGACATACGCTATCTTATGATTAAGTACTATTTTGTAAGGCCCGATATGCGGTACTGTTCCAGATCTAGATGTTTCCATCCAGATCCGGGGACGAAGCACATATCGGTCCCACCGCGACATATGACGAAGTCATATGCCCCGGATTTCCAACATGATATCACAACATTACAGATACAAGGATACAACATCTCATACAATCGGCATACAACTGCCTTAATACAATACATCAGCGGAAGATATATGTCTGAGTACAGACTACAATCAAGTGCCTAGTGGCAAAGAGAAAAACATCGATCCCATAACCACACGGGTCCAGGCCCTCCGCCGGGATCCGCCTAACTAGTCGTCGTCGAGCCTCCACGTGAACCGTTGATCACCATACATGTTGTCGATCAAGAACCCTGAAAAGAGTTTGGGGGTAGTATCATGAGTACAGAGGTACTCAGCATCCAACTGTAGTGGTCATCTGACCCAGCAAGGACTTCATCACTCGTCATTCTAGGACAACTAGTAGTTTACGGTAAGGATGGGATAAGTGGTGAGGTTGCTTCCGCACTAGCATTTATGAAGTGGCTAACGATCTAGAGAGTAAGATAAGAAGCCAAGCATTCGATGAGGAATCGCCTCCAACAAGTCTTGCTATCCACCTACTACGCAAACATAACACCTATCCTATCCTTGTCCTCCTCTTCGCATCCCGACGAAGAAGAAGCAGTCAAGGCACACATACGTTGATCAAATTATATTAAGATTATCTCAGCTGTTGTTGTCTATGAACAAGGAGTAGGTCTCAAGTCGTCCATAACCGTGGACACGGCTTCTCGAAAAGATTTAACCCTGCAGGGGTGTACCAACTGACCAATACGAGGCATCGCATGCTCGCCCATCTCTCTTAGTTGCTACACATTATAGGCAACCATTTTATGATTTAGTTCCAAGAGATCCGAAACAACAGGTCCCTCTAACTAACAACGAACAAATCCGGGTGGCCCCCGGGGAGTCGACACCCAATCCAAAAGCTGGCCACGCTCTCGGATCGGACTCTTCCGTATGGCCAAGGTCGGGTATAGTCTCACCTATATAACAGGGGACTTCCCTAGCTCACCAGTGTGGACCAACAAAGGAACTAAGTCTCTGCTGGCCCGAGTTGTTTTAAAACCACTGGCTGCAGACTAGTTATGCATGCGGTTTCAAATGGTAAATCAGCTTGGGCCACCTCTAGAAATGTTTGAAGCTAGGTAGGTAAGAAAAGGAGACCCCATAAAATCCCACACGCGATTAGGCACGCTCAGTCTTAAAACCAATACCCGGAACTCGGATCCTAGGTGACTCGAATGGAACAAAGCGTCGGGGTGGGATAGCCTAGACCTTCCATACTTCGTCGAATATAGTCAACATTATAATAATCATATCATCAACAACAATAACAATAATAATCTGTTATCCCAAACCCAGGAGTAACAGGGTAACATCGTAGCATCCTAAGCATGCATACTAAGCAGGGGCTGAGCAACGAGCAATAGTAACATAGCAGTACAAGGTTTGCTGGGAGGGGACATGGCTGTATCGGTTTGAAAGAGGTTGTAAATGTTGGGGTTCGTAGAAGAAAACACAAATTTTTCTAACTAGCGTTCCCTTAACCCAAGATCTAGCTAGCCGTATTACCGTAATGGACAGTAGTGCGTAAATAACATACCTCGGGGTGTAGTCCGTTGCGCGGGAAACGTTCCCGCAAACGAGGTTGATGTAGTCGATCAAGTTTCACAGCCCCCTGGCTGTGTTGAGCACCCGGATGGGTGTAGTGCCACACGTGCAGCACCTCGTAGTACTCGCACATGTACGAGACTCGATGACGACCTCCGTTCTCCGATCCAGCGGAGGGGGCGGAAGCAGACCTCCGGACGGAGCTTCGGCAGCACGACGACCTCCGATTCTAGCAGAGAAGCCTCAATTCCACTACAGGCTCACACTAGGGAGCCCACCGTGGAAGAGACCAGAGAGGGGAGGAGACCGGAGAAAACCGATATCAATTCGGAGTTATATTTATTTTCTCACGAATTTTTCTCTATTAATTATGTGCACCCTGCCCATCTATATATAGGCTGGGGAAGGGAGTCAACCCACCTCCCTTAGCAATGTGGGACTAAATTCCCCTTTGCTAAGGGGTGGCCGGCCAAGGGGGGAGAGGGGGCGCACCCCTCATGGGCCCTAGGGCCCATGGCGCCTCCCCCCCCCCTTTTTTTTCTTTTTCTTTTCCCTTTAATTCCTTAATGGGCCTTTTTCTCCACTAAGGCCCATAGCACATATTAATTAGAAATAAAATGATTTTAATTATTAATTCAATTAATTAATAACTAAAACATATTATTCCATCTCTCGGTGCTCCGGAAACTCTTCCGGCTCACTCCGAACTTGTTTCGGTTCAATACGGTACTCCTCCGATATTGTCTCCTTTATTCTCTGGTTGCTCCGATGGTTCCGAAAAGGTCTCCGATTTCATCGAGCCCTTAAGTGTGTTACCCTACGGTCCGAGAACACTCCAGTCATGACCGTGCAGAGGCAACAGTCAATGATCATCAGCGGGACCTGGATGCCCATAATGACCCCTGTGCATTCCGGATATCAACACCGATTGGACCTTACGTCGTATAGCATTCCCTTTGTCAGCGATACTGGATTGTTCCGAGATTCGATCAATGACATCCTATGTCTGGTTCAACATCGTTCCGAACAAATCCTCAGTCACTCGTTCCCGTGATATTCATCCCCGTGACCTAGTCACACGCTGCGCAGCTTTATGGATGGAATCTCACCGAGTGGGCCCTGAGTATCTATCCATCATATGGATTGACAAATCCCGCTCTTGTAAACAATACTCCTCAACATATCTCCACGGAATACCCAAGATACAACCGTTATGACCCGCATATTTCAGTCAGGTGGTGGGATGTAAGTCAAAGCATCCGGGAAGATAGTGATTATGCACGTACTCACGGTCAAAGGAACAGTCTACCACGTTCTGTAAGTACAACACTGAACCTTCATAAGATTTGATCATGCTGTAATGCTTTCTTTGGGTAATGTTCATCACGTCACTTAACCCGTGAGGTGACCTCATAGTCAAGAGACTTAATTGTCCATGATCACGAAACCACGACCATCATGTTGACCATGAACTAGTTATCGATGTAGAGGCTAACTAGGAACTCTGGGGTTTCTATACCACACCTGCATCATTGTTTCACTGATACAGTTCTAGCACGGTATGAAACTCGTTATGAACTTGCTTAGATATATTGGAATAATCATATATTATTTGCCTCTAGAGCATATATCCAACAGTCTCCCACTTGCACTAGAGTCCTAATAATCTAGCCGCATTTTTCCCGATCATAATCATCTTATCACATAAGTGTTTCATTGATCATGCATGCTCATGGAAGAGGGTTCGTCAACGAACTGCACCAATTCAGATTCGTATGTTTCCTTTGCAACTGGTATAGGTCAAAGACTCTTTTGACATACCACTCATTATCATATAATGGTTGGATATAAGTTTCGCGGGAGAGTGAGACTATTATTTCATAGTATCCTCCAATGATCTCTTGGTTCAGTCTTTAGAAGACTCATCCTTAGTCATATATACTGGGAAATACACTCAGCCAGAAGTCCAATACTTCTAACGCTAAACTTTTATTCATACGTCTACTTTCTTAAGTAGTATTATGTTTGTAGTACCGTGAATTTTGCTCACTTTTCTTTCATGTCTTTGGTGATGTCTCTAATTCCATATAGACCCATAATATGGCTTGCAATTGTAATCTTGCATTACATTCAAGTCTATTATCCTTTCTATATTTTAGAGAATAGTCCTCAGTATGCCTCTCTATACTGAATGCTTGGACTTTATTTAGATTCTGTGTTTTACTCCTAAAGCACATCGGAATCTGTTCTTCTTCCAAGAACTTTTGAGTCATCTTGTTGTTGGATTCACAACACATGTTATATGGTAGAATCATATGTCAAGAACATATAAGATCACATGTCAAGTACATGGTGCATCTCTATTCATCCATCAAGACATTGCTTGTGATATTTGGATTTCATCCATTATATAATTTCTAGCCACAAGAACTTGTTTCTTGTCTAGAAGATTATTCCAACCTTCACTTCGTTTCATTATCCGTATCTTAATCTACTCATATAGATTTCAACGTGTAATGTGTTGGTATTTCATATAAAAGAAGATTCTTGCAATCTTGTATTTTATTTGCCTTATGCTTTATATATATCATAATGCACATATGTATATAAGACGATTCTCTATATACACAATCAATGCATATCCATATATATACATATGAGATCATTCTTCACACATATCACTGCATATATGTTTGAGACAATGATCATTCTCCCACTCAAATATATCAATCATATACTCATATATTTGTGGTTCAGCTTTCATCAAGTCATTTTATTGTTCCACTATGTCTCACATAATGACAATGCTTCCAAAGCTCCCACTCAGAAAATGCCCTCTGCATTCCAAGTTTCCGGGAAGTCTTCAAAGCTCCCACTCAGTTTCATGAAACTGCAGGCCCACTCAATATTTTGGTCATCACAAAATCACTTGATCAAATCAAGGTTGAGGGTTCCTGTCTTGAGGTACTGTAGTCCATCCTTTTAACGAATTAACCTTCGTCATGCCCATTGCAATTCTCTTTCAAATCCAAATTTGACTGAGATGCAATTTCAGGCTATGGTCCATCGTAGTGTAAATGAAATATTTTATTGATTAAAGCATTCCTACGTTTCCGTAGTCAATCACCATTGAACTTTGGTCATAACCAAATAATGCCTTATGTCCATTACATTTTTCTCAATAACTCCCCAGTTTGTCGAGAATATGAAATAACCGATTTATTTCACAGGACGTGAGCCATCCTTAATGTAACTCAATATTATTTCATTTCTCCTCGTGTTCTAGGCTACCATCATTCCTTTGTGTCTTCAAGCAATATTATTCCCCTATTGTTTTATCAAGAAGACTCATGATCTTTGTTCTGTACAGAACGTATTCATGATAACCTTCTAAATTCAACAATGGCTCCAACTCATATACCAAGATCAATCATCTCTGGCATATCCTTCCTTATGCAGTGTCATTACAGCGGAACATGCTTCCGTTGCAATACTTTGATATTCTGAAGGCAAGGTCCAATACCCCGGTCAAAGTTTCCATTATCTCCCATTGGATCCGTGTCAAGAGACTTTTCTCGTATTACCAATTGAGCAACACACATTTTGCTATTCGGGGAGAATATGTAATTTCAATTGCTCGTAGTTTTATTACAAAGAAATTCTTTCTTTCAAGAAACCTTATAACACCATCAGTTATGGAGCTATCATGTCTCGTTAGAATTAGGATGGTTTCCTATTCATGAAGTGGGTGTTTTAACTTAATGAATTAAACAACTTATTCGACAATAACTATAGTGCTAGGGGAAAGAACGTTTAGACCATACTATGGTTTAGTATGACTACGAATGGTTTAAGTAGTCTAGCACTTTCAACTTTCATCGTAGTTTGTGGTACAACTTCCACAAGTCTCCCATTATGTCAATATCAATACTTATCACTTCGGATCGTAGCGTAGTGATATGTATCCTTGTATTCTCACTTCTCACTGTGATTCCTGAGTCTCAGTTTCATGATCTCAATTGAATACAACTTTCAATTAATCATATGAAGTCTTTAATGATAACTCACGTGCCCATTTAATACATCATTTATGTATAATGATTGGCACAAGTTCTACTTGCTAGAACCTTGTCATGATTATATTTATTGCAGAGGTTCATAGATCGTGTATCTAATCCATCTCATGCAATCAAGTCATGATTTTCATTCGTTAATGAAACCACAAGTTAATAGATCATACATTTAATGAATTCATCAGTTATGAAGTCACCTCATGCAATCAGATCTTTGACTTGTTATAATCAAGACAACTTTATCATTAAACATTGAATATTTCTTGACAATAATAGTAGTATTATAAATGCTTTCTATCATATCATAAATCAAGATGTAATCAAAGTATAATCACTCTTTTATTCATAAAGATGGAACAACTGCCTTGTCTCATTACATGAATAACTTTGTCTCGCGAGATGCAAGACACACAACTAAGTGTTCATACTATAATGATTACATAAGATTTATCTAATACTCTAAGTATCTCCTATGATAGATGTCTCGGTGGAATCCATGCTGGCCATCAACTGACTTGATATCCATCAATCCTTGATTTCACCTCTTCCCGTCCATGCAACGGCAGGTCCTGTTTTCATAAAACAGAATAAGTATCAGATACTCATTTACTGTAACTGTTGTATAAGGGAGTAAACATTTATAAAGTATATCAAGTATATACCTTCTCCATCCACGACTTCTACATCCTCGATAGGAGCTATGTACGCGGTCAAGAGATCAGTCATGAAGTTCTGGAGACTCATATTAGCTCCTCTTCCGACATAGCTATGAACATAATCACCATAACTCGGAGGGAGTGAGTGCAATAACGTATTTATCGAAAAAATTTCCGTGGTGCTTTCGTTCATTGTCCAATATTCATAGTCCTCCACCAGGGTCAGGTACATCTCATGCATCCTGTCTAAGTGATCATCAAGGCTTGTGCGTTCTTCCATCTTTGTAGATAGAAACTTGCGTTCTAACTCAAATCTGGCAATTCTGAACTCACGTACGAACATTGTCTTTAGCGTGTCCATCATGTCATATGGGCCAGTGTCCTGTAACTGTATGCCCAACTCCTCTGACATGCTGAAGATCATGACATTCCTGACTACGGAGCATTTCTGTCGGCGAGCATAATGATCAAGTATCTCTTGGTCGGCAACATCATCGTCCGGATGTTCTTCCACATGCATTTCTATTGTAAACATGATGTCTGCTCTCTTGAGCGACGTCCTAAGGCGTGAATACCAACTAACGAAGTTTGACCCATTTTCTTTAAGTCTTTCACCTTCCATGAAGAAAGATAGTTCACGTTGCTCTAGTGCATTCATTTTCTACAAACCTAATTGCAAGGAACACAATTAAGACTAGTTCACAACAATGAGTTCATATAACCAAACTATATATGAGCTCACACCTAAACATTTCATCCCTAAGAAGTTTTAGTGATTACATGATCCAGATTCACTGCCCGACCTCGAATATCACACGGCCGACGGGTCAGTTTCAAAGGTAGACAACAACTTGTGCGATCACATTATCTTATATATACTGTGACTCATGCTCGATCTTTCGATCTCTAGTATTCCGAGGCCATATCTGCATATGCTAGGCTCGCCAAATTAACCTCCATGTTATATGCTGCTCAGCAAGGCCATATTTGCATATGCCAGGCTTGCTGAACCCAACCTCATGCGAACTCCATTGAATATGTAGGACAACTCCGGTATGTACGGAGCATCAAGCCATATGGGAGAACCTTCCAGGTGGTGCACACTTCGGTAGAATACTTGTGTTTGGCTTTGTTAAGGGATCATCTTATCACATGCTACCGTCGTGTATCCTATACTAGCAAGTTTTAAGATGTTTGGGCTATGGCAACACTAAGTCTACAGTGTCTCCATTTTAGTCTGTTTTATGATGACGATTACTACTTACTAGTAACACATAGCAAAGCTATCACTACATCACAAACAAACAAACGATAGCCCCCACTTTGCAATACAAGGTTTAGACGGTCTAGTTGTATATTGCAAGTTTTACGTGGCTGCTAGGGCTTTCATGGTTAAACAAGTTTTAACCTACGAGTCAACCACAACGTCAACCATACGATTGTCTCTATTACACCCCGCACGGGGGCCCTCCGTTGCAAATGCCACATCCGCTAAAGTAGAGAGACAGACACCCCTCCAGCCACTTTATACGGTACAAGCCGTATGTCAAGCGTGGAACCAGTCTCGCGTAAGAGTACGCGTAAAGTCGGTCGGGGGCCGCTTCATCAAACAATGCCGCAGATGTGAACAAGTACACGTGAGAGGGTAACAATCATACAATCAACGCCCACATCCCCGATGTGTTCTATCCGTACAGTAATACTAAGCATAGACCTAGCTCATGATACCACTGTTGGAGTTCGTAGCAGAAAACACAAATTTTTCTAACTAGCGTTCCCTTAACCCAAGATCTAGCTAGCCGTATTACCGTAACGGACAGTAGTGCGGAAATAACATACCTCGGGGTGTAGTCCGTTGCGCGGGAAACGTTCCCGCAAACGTGGTTGATGTAGTCGATCAAGTTTCACAGCCCCCTGGCTGTGTTGAGCACCCGGATGGGTGTAGTGCCACACGTGCAGCACCTCGTAGTACTCGCACACGTACGAGACTCGATGACGACCTCCGTCCTCCGATCCAGCGGAGGGGGCGGAAGCAGACCTCCGGACGGAGCTTCGGCAGCACGACGGCCTCCGATTCTAGCAGAGAAGCCTCAATTCCACTACAGGCTCACACTAGGGAGCCCACCGTGGAAGAGACCAGAGAGGGGAGGAGACCGGAGAAAACCGATCTCAATTCGGAGTTATATTTATTTTCTCACGAATTTTTCTCTATTAATTATGTGCACCCTGCCCATCTATATATAGGCTGGGGAAGGGAGTCAACCCACCTCCCTTAGCAATGTGGGACTAAAGTCCCCTTTGCTAAGGGGTGGCCGGCCAAGGGGGGAGAGGGGGCGCACCCCTCATGGGCCCTAGGGCCCATGGCGCCTCCCCCCCCTTTTTTTTTCTTTTTCTTTTCCCTTTAATTCCTTAATGGGCCTTTTTCTCCACTAAGGCCCATAGCACATATTAATTAGAAATAAAATGATTTTAATTATTAATTCAATTAATTAATAACTAAAACATATTATTCCATCTCCCGGTGCTCCGGAAACTCTTCCGGCTCACTCCGAACTTGTTTCGGTTCAATACGGTACTCCTCCGATATTGTCTCCTTTATTCTCTGGTTGCTCTGATGGTTTCGAAAAGGTCTCCGATTTCATCGAGCCCTTAAGTGTGTTACCCTACGGTCCGAGAACACTCCAGTCATGACCGTGCAGAGGCAACAGTCAATGATCATCAGCGGGACCTGGATGCCCATAATGACCCCTGTGCATTCCGGATATCAACACCGATTGGACCTTACGTCGTATAGCATTCCCGTTGTCAGCGATACTGGATTGTTCCGAGATTCGATCAATGACATCCTATGTCTGGTTCAACCTCGTTCCGAACAAATCCTCATTCACTCGTTCCCGTGATATTCATCCCCGTGACCTAGTCACACGCTGCGCAGCTTTATGGATGGAATCTCACCGAGTGGGCCCTGAGTATCTATCCATCATATGGATTGACAAATCCCGCTCTTGTAAACAATACTCCTCAACATATCTCCACGGAATACCCAAGATACAACCGTTATGACCCGCATATTTCAGTCAGGTGGTGGGATGTAAGTCAAAGCATCCGGGAAGATAGTGATTATGCACGTACTCACGGTCAAAGGAACAGTCTACCACGTTCTGTAATTACAACACTGAACCTTCATAAGATTTGATCATGCTGTAATGCTTTCTTTGGGTAATGTTCATCACGTCACTTAACCCGTGAGGTGACCTCATAGTCAAGAGACTTAATTGTCCATGATCGCGAAACCACGACCATCATGTTGACCATGAACTACTTATCGATGTAGAGGCTAACTAGGAACCCTGGGGTTTCTATACCACACCTGCATCATTGTTTCACTGATACAGTTCTAGCACGGTATGAAACTGGTTATGAACTTGCTTAGATATATTGGAATAATCATATATTATTTGCCTCTAGAGCATATATCCAACAGTAAACATGTGGTAGGATCAAACATCGAACCTAACCTAGACTAGCATGCAAACCGCTGGTTGAAATAGAATGTATCATAAGTAATGTATAGTCCTTGCCTGTTGATAAGTCGGGTTCCGAAGGTGTAGTTGATCGCAAGCTCGCATCGTCTCCGAGAGGTACCCGCGGAAGCACACAAGAAGGAAACACTGGAAAGCAATCAACGGAGCACCACTATTACTACGAAGCAATATAAGATCAAAGAGACAACACAAGGCACGGCAACGCGATACGGATCTATCGTCGAGAACGGTTACTAACAGTTTAAGTGGGGTATCGGTCACACACGACGAATACCGCACGTTTACGGTGGTTCAAGTGGCTTAGCTACAGGTGATCAACCAACGGTTGTTAACATGGCAACTCAAGCAATCATGGCAAGAGGTGAAGCACAAAGTAAACTATCTATGCTAGTCAATTTAAGTGAGGTACAACCTAAACATGACATAACACTAAGTGTCGCACGACGATTAAAAGATTTGGTACTGTTCTGTCCTAAACCATATTTTAGGTTGGTTAGCAGCAGCAAACAATATCATAAACTCAAAGTACACGAAAAACTAATCAAGTTACATATAAAGAACACCCCAAACGGAGTTACGGTTAAAAAGATACAAGAAAAACAAGCTACGGGCACAAACTGCCAACATCACGAAGCACACTTTAGAGCATTGCATAAACAGGTTAATCAATGCAAACATGCTCACAAAAGACATTGAATTAAAGTAGACATGAAATGGAAGACATGACAAAAAGAATCATGCGAAAAGGCATCACGGATCAAAAGATAATAAGCAAACAACATGGCAGAAACTATTATTTCTATGCTATATAAACAGGGGTATAACTATATGCAAAAGTGCACAAACATGACATAGCAATACATGGGCATGAAGTAGACATGATGCTTAACAATATGCAATTGGAATCACTCCATTCTGATAAACGGTCGCGACACACTCGTCGACCGAAGTTGCAAAAAAATATAAACAGCAGCACACTAACAGCATGATAGCTACTTTGGAGCAAGATACAAATATGATGCAACAAGCAATTATGGCATGTAACTGCATGGAACTGAAGTAGAAACAAAGCTTAACATGATGCAAAAGGAATCAATCAATTCCGATGAACAGTTGCGAAGCAATTGTCACCCGAAGTTGCAATAAAATAAAAGTTACAGCAACTTAGCAGCGGTTAACGACAGGTAGCCCTGTTTGAACAACAATAACTACATTTAAACAACCTCAAAACAATTAACTCATAAAAGATGAAAGCTAGAGCACGCAATTCTAAACAATTCGTCTTTTGGCCGCGAAGTCATCCGGGCTACTGAATACAGCAGCAAAATAAAAGGACTTGGCAGAATTAACCGAAAAAAAGGGGCCTCACCACTTAGTGGGCTCAGCCCACTGGAGGCTGTGGCTGGCGGCCTGGAGGGAGCTGGGCCGTGGCCTGGCCCATGTGGAGGCGAGGAGACGTGCCGACCGGGATCCGCCCGATCCCGTCTTCCTGGACGGCAGCCGGCGACCGGTGGTGCCGCACTCCGGCGAGGCTGCGCAGGGCGAGGCGAGGGGAGGCCGAGACGAAGCGAGAGGGAGGCGCAGTGGAGGATCCGGCCGGGAGGCGAGGCGAGGGGGCCACGACGAGCTCCTGGTGGCACCACGGCGGCGGCTCGGGACGGCCATGGCCATGGCGGCGGCGCGCGTGGCCTGCAGCAGAGAGGAGGAGGGGTGAGGGAAGAAGGGAGGAGAAGGAGAGGGATAGGAGCGCGGGGAAGGAGGAGAAGGGGTCGCCGGCGCGGTGGCTCGCCGTGGCCGGAGAGGAGGAGCCGCAGCGGCTTCACGGGACGAGGAGCGGGAGGCGGCACCCGGATGGGCCCGTGGCGGGCTGCGGCGGCTGATACAGGGCCCTGCGGTGCCCGGTTCAGGGCTGGCTGGAGGTGGGAGAAGGTGGAGGCAACGTGGCTCAGATCTGGGCCGTTGGATCTCAGATCTGACGGCTCAGATCTTAGGGGAGGCTAGGGTTTCGAAATTGGACGACTAGGGGGCAGATTTCGGTGATTTTCTGGGGGTGTGGCTGCATATTTGCCATGGGGGAAACCCTAGAAGGCCTAGGGGAGTGTGGTGGTCTTTATATAGGCAGGTTGGCTGGCCAGTTGATGCAAACGCCCTGGTACCCCTCTCGCGTGTCCGGTGATCGCGTTCGTGACCGCAGAGACTCCATACGGACTCCGATTCCGACGAAATCTCGAACCACGCGCTCAGCGCGTCGAGCCCCGTCGATCGTACCTCACTGCGGTGACATTCTGACTACATTTTTCGGCGCCCCATAAAATAATCCGTTTATTAAATAAACGGGGTTTTCGTTCCGGTGGCGATGGCTGGACTTGTGCCGGTTGCGACGGTGCTCGGGTGAAATCCCGGTGTCGCAAAGTCGTGTGCCATGGTGGAAAGAGGTCAGTCACGCATCCGATACGAGAATAAGGGGGAGAAATATTCACGATTATTATTTCGGTGAAGCAAACACTGCAAATAACTCAGACAATCAAACAATTCACACCGAAAACAAAAATTTTAATTTTTATGAAAACTGGGCTGTTACAATACAACACCACCCACCAACAAGGGATCTCGTCCCGAGATCCAGGACGATCCGGGGGAGAGGGGAAGGGGGAAAGAGGAGAGAGTCGAGGATTCTTGAACACCACCAACAAGGGACTCTGCTCCATGTGGACGTCGAACTTCCGTCGAGATAAATTTCCGCAGGGAGATGGCGACGTCGAAGATCGAAACCATCAGGTGCCAAGAGGAAGAACGGCTACTAAAACCTGGTCAAATGGATAGTGCTTTTCGACGCAAGTCATGAAAACACCGGGCAAAAGGAGGGATGACAAAGGATGACCGAGATGATATCCGAAACCGGAGAAGCTAAAGGTACTACAGGAATTCCCACCTGAGCTCGGAATCGAGACAATACGCTGCAAGCAAGGCATTGTAAATATTCCGATACTCCACACACTCGAGAACCTAAAGTTTGAAGGGGATAAGGCGAGAATAAAACACTTACGACACTTGTCCTGACCAGAGCAAGGGTAAGGAGTAAAAAGATGCCTACTCTCCGAGAACTAACTTAGTAACTACAAAATAGTTTTTTTTGTCTAGACTCGACTTCAGCCAGAGAGGGGATCCTACGGTCGGTAAGGCTCTGATACCAAGTTGTAAGGCACGATATGCGTTACTGTTCCAGCTCTAGATGTTTCCATCCAGATCCGGGGACGAAGCACATATCGGTCCCACCGCGACATATGACGAAGTCCTATGCCCCGGATTTCCAACATGATATCACAACATTACAGATACAAGGATACAACATCTCATACAATCGGCATAGAACTGCCTTAATACAATACATCAGCGGAAGATATATGTCTGAGTACAGACTACAATCAAGTTCCTAGTGGAAAAGAGAAAAACATCGATCCCATAAGCACACAGGTCCAGGCCCTCCGCCGGGATCCGCCTAACTAGTCGTCGTCGAGCCTCCACGTGAACCATCGATCACCATACCTGTTGTCGATGAAGAACCCTGAAAAGAGTTTGGGGGTAGTATCATGAGTACAGAGGTACTCAGCATCCAACTATAGTGGTCATCTGACCCAGCAAGGACTTCATCACTCGTCATTCTAGGACAACTACTAGTTTACGGTAAGGATGGGGTAAGTGGTGAGGTTGCTGCCGCACTAGCATTTATGAAGTGTCTAACGATCTAGAGAGTAAGATAAGAAGCCAAGCATTCGATGAGGAATCGCCTCCAACAAGTCTTGCTATCCACCTACTACGCAAACATAACACCTATCCTATCCTTGTCCTCCTCTTCGCATCCCGACGAAGAAGAAGCAGTCAAGGCACACACATGTTGATCAAATTATATTAAGATTATCTCAGCTGTTGTTGTCTATGAACAAGGAGTAGGTCTCAAGTCATCCATAACCGGGGACACGGCTTCTCGAAAAGATTTAACCCTGCAGGGGTGTATCAACTACCCATTACGAGGCATCACATGCTCGCCCATCTCTCTTAGTTGATACCCATTATAGGCAACCATTTTATGATTTAGTTCCATGAGATCCGAAATGACAGGTCCCTCTAACTAACAACGAACAAATCCGGGTGGCCCCCGGGGAGTCGACACCCAATCCAAAAGCTGGACACGCTCTCGGATCGGACTCTTCCGTATGGCCAAGGTCAGGTTTAGTCTCACCTATATAACAGGGGACTTCCCTAGCTCACCAGTGTGGACCAACAAAGGAACTAAGTCTCTGCTGGCCCGAGTTGTTTTAAAACCACTGGCTGCAGACCAGTTAAGCATGCGGTTTCAAATGGTAAATCAGCTTGGGCCACCTCTAGAAATGTTTGAAGCTAGGTAGGTAAGAAAAGGAGACCCCATAAAATCCCACACGCGATTAGGCACGCTCAGTCTTAAAACCAATACCCGGAACTCGGATCCTAGGTGACTCGAATGGAACAAAGCGTCGGGGCGGGATAGCCTAGACCTTCCATCCTTCGTCGAATATAGTCAACATTATAATAATCATATCATCAACAACAATAACAATAATAATCTAATATCCCAAACCCAGGAGTAACAGGGTAACATCGTAGCATCCTAATCATGCAAACTAAGTAGGGGCTGAGCAACGAGCTATAGTAACATAGCAGTACAAGGTTTGCTGGGAGGGGAAATGGCTATATCGGTTTGAAAGAGGCTGTAAACATGTGGTAGGATCAAACATCGAACCTAACCTAGAATAGCATGCAAACCGCTGGTTGAAATAGAATGTATCATAAGTAATGTATAGTCGTTGCCTGTTGATAAGTCGGGTTCCGAAGGTGTAGTTGATCGCAAGCTCGCATCGTCTACGAGAGGTACCCGCGGAAGCACACAAGAAGGAAACACTGGAAAGCAATCAACGGTGCACCACTATTACTACGGAGCAATACAAGATCAAAGAGACAACACAAGGCACGGCAATGCGATACGGATCTATCGTCGAGAACGGTTACTAACAGTTTAAGTGGGGTATCGGTCACACACGACGAATACCGCATGTTTACGGTGGTTCAAGTTTCTTAGCTACAGGTGATCAACCAACGGTTGTTAACATGGCAAATCAAGCAAGCATGGCAAGAGGTGAAGCACAAAGTAAACTATCTATGCTAGTCAATTTAAGTTAGGCACAACCTAAACATGACATAACACTAAGTGCCGCACGACGATTAAAAGATTTGGTACTGTTCTGTCCTAAACCATATTTTAGGTTGGTTAACAGCAGCAATTAATAGCATAAACACAAATTACACGAAAAACTAATGAAGTTACATATAAAGAACGCCCCAAACGGAATTACGGTTAAAAAGATACAAGCAAAACAAGCTACGGGCACAAACTGCCAACATCACGAAGCACACTTTAGAGCATTGCATAAACAGGTTAATCAATGCAAACATTCTCACAAAAGACATGGAATTAAAGTAGACATGACATGGAAGGCATGACAAAAAGAATCATGCGAAAAGGCATCACGGATCAAAAGATAATAAGCAAACAACATGGCAGAAACTATTATTTTTATGCTATATAAACAGGGGTATAACTATATGCAAAAGTGCAGCAAGATGACATAGCAATACATGGGCATGAAGTAGACATGATTCTTAACAATATGCAATTGGAATCACTCCATTCTGATAACCGGTCGCGACACACTCGTCGGCCGAAGTTGCAACAAAATATAAACAGCAGCACACTAACAGCATGATAGCTACTTTGGAGCAAGATACAAATATGATGCAACAAGCAATTATGGCATGTGAAGGCATGGAACTGAAGTAGAAACAAAGCTTAACATGATGCAAAAGGAATCAATCAATTCCGATGAACGGTTGCGAAGCAATCGTCACCCGAAGTTGCAATAAAATAACAGTTACAGCAACTTAGCAACGGTTAATGACAGGTAGCCCTGTTTGAACAACAATAACTACATCTAAACAACCTCAAAACAATTAACTCACAAAAGTGTTGGATATATGCTCTAGAGGCAAATAATATATGATTATTCCAATATATCTAAGCAAGTTCATAACCAGTTTTCATACCGTGCTAGAACTGTATCAGTGAAACAATGATAAAGATGTGGTATAGAAACCCCAGAGTTCCTAGTTAGCCTCTACATCGATAACTAGTTCATGGTCAACATGATGGTCGTGGTTTCGCGATCATGGACAATTAAGTCTCTTGACTATGAGGTCACCTCACGGGTTAAGTGACGTGATGAACATTACCCAAAGAAAGCATTACAGCATGATCAAATCTTATGAAGGTTCAGTGTTGTAATTACAGAACGTGGTAGACCGTTCCTTTGACCATGAGTACGTGCATAATCACTATCTTCCCGGATGCTTTGACTTACATCCCACCACCTGACTGAAATATGCGGGTCATAACGGTTGTATCTTCGGTATTCCGTGGAGATATGTTGAGGAGTATTGTTTACAAGAGCGGGATTTGTCAATCCATATGATGGATAGATACTCAGGGCCCACTCGGTGAGATTCCATCCATAAAGCTGCGCAGCGTGTGACTAGGTCGCGGGGATGAATATCACGGGAACGAGTGAATGAGGATTTGTTCGCAACGAGGTTGAACCAGACATAGGATGTCATTGATCGATTCTCGGAACAATCCAGTATCACTGACAAAGGGAATGCTATACGACGTAAGGTCCAACCGGTGTTGATATCCGGAATGCACAGGGGTCATTATGGGCATCCAGGTCCCGCTCATGATCGTTGACTGTTGCCTCTGCACGGTCATGACTGGAGTGTTCTCGGACCGTAGGGTAACACACTTAAGGGCTCGATGAAATCGGAGACCCTTTTTCGGAACGATCGGAGCAACCAGAGAATAAAGGAGACAATATCGGAGGAGTACCGTATTGAACCGAAACAAGTTCGGAGTGAGCCAGAAGAGTTTCCGGAGCACCGGGAGATGGAATAATATGTTTTAGTTATTAATTAACTGAATTAATAATTAAAATCATTTTATTTCTAATTAATATGTGCTATGGGCCTTAGTGGAGAAAAAGGCCCATTAAGGAATTAAAGGGAAAAGAAAAAGAAAAAAGGGGGGGGGGGCGCCATGGGCCCTAGGGCCCATGAGGGGTGCGGCCCCTCTCCCCCCTTGGCCGGCCACCCCTTAGCAAAGGGGACTTTAGTCCCACATTGCTAAGGGAGGTGGGTTGACTCCCTTCCCCAGCCTATATATAGATGGGCAGGGTGCACATAATTAATAGAGAAAAATTCGTGAGAAACTAAATATAACTCCGAATTGAGATCGGTTTTCTCCGGTCTCCTCCCCTCTCTGGTCTCTTCCACGGTGGGCTCCCTAGTGTGAGCCCGTAGTGGAATTGAGGCTTCTCTGCTAGAATCGGAGGCCGTCGTGCTGCCGAAGCTCCGTCCGGAGGTCTGCTTCCGCCCCCTCCGCTGGATCGGAGAACGGAGGTCGTCATCGAGTCTCGTACGTGTGCGAGTACTACGAGGTGCTGCACGTGTGGCACTACACCCATCTGGGTGCTCAACACAGCCAGGGGGCTGTGAAACTTGATCGACTACATCAACCACGTTTGCGGGAACGTTTCCCGCGCAACGGACTACACCCCGAGGTATGTTATTTCCGCACTACTGTCCGTTACGGTAATACGGCTAGCTAGATCTTGGGTTAAGGGAACGCTAGTTAGAAAAATTTGTTTTTTCTGCTACGAACCCCAACAGTGGTATCATGAGCTAGGTCTATGCTTAGTATTACTGTACGGATAGAACACATCGGGGATGTGGGCGTTGATTGTATGATTGTTACCCTCTCACGTGTACTTGTTCACATCTGCGGCATTGTTTGACGAAGCGGCCCCCGACCGACTTTACGCGTACTCTTACGCGAGACTGGTTCCACGCTTGACATACGGCTTGTATCGTATAAAGTGGCTGGGGGGGTGTCTGTCTCTCTACTTTAGCGGATGTGGCATTTGCAACGGAGGGCCCCCGTGCGGGGTGTAATAGAGACAATCGTATGGTTGACGTTGTGGTTGACTCGTAGGTTAAAACTTGTTTAACCATCAAAGCCCTAGCAGCCACGTAAAACTTGCAATATACAACTAGACCGTCTAAACCTCTTATTGCAAAGTGGGGGCTATCGTTTGTTTGTTTGTGATGTAGTGATAGCTTTGCTATGTGTTACTAGTAAGTAGTAATCGTCATCATAAAACAGACTAAAATGGAGACACTGTAGACTTAGTGTTGCCATAGCCCAGACATCTTAAAACTTGCTAGTATAGGATAAACGACGGTAGCATGTGATAACATGATCCCTTAACAAAGCCAAACACAAGTATTCTACCGAAGTCTGCACCACCTGGAAGGTTCTCCCATATGGCTTGATGCTCCGTACATACCGGAGTTGTCCTACATATTCAATGGAGTTCGCATGAGGTTGGGTTCGGCAAGCCTGGAATATGCAAATATGGCCTTGCTGAGCAGCATATAACATGGAGGTTAATTTGGCGAGCCTAGCATATGCAGATATGGCCTCGGAATACTAGAGATTGAAAGATCGAGCATGAGTCACAGTATATATAAGATAATGTGATCGCACAAGTTGTTGTCTACCTTTGAAACTGACCCGTCGGCCGTGTGATATTCGAGGTCGGGCAGTGAATCTGGATCATGTAATCACTAAAACTTCTTAGGGATGAAATGTTTGTGTGTGAGCTCATATATAGTTTGGTTATATGAACTCATTGTTGTGAACTAGTCTTAATTGTGTTCCTTGCAATTATGTTTGTAGAAAATGAATGCACTAGAGCAACGTGAACTATCTTTCTTCATGGAAGGTGAAAGACTTAAAGAAAATGGGTCAAACTTCATTAGTTGGTATTCACGCCTTAGGACGTCGCTCAAGAGAGCAGACATCTTGTTTACAATAGAAATGCATGTGGAAGAACATCCGGACGATGATGTTGGCGACCAAGAGATACTTGATCATTATGCTCGCCGACAGAAATGCTCCGTAGTCAGGAATGTCATGATCTTCAGCATGTCAGAGGAGTTGGGCATACAGTTACAGGACACTGGCCCATATGACATGATGGACACGCTAAAGACAATGTTCGTACGTGAGTTCAGAATTGCCAGATTTGAGTTAGAAAGCAAGTTTCTATCTACAAAGATGGAAGAACGCACAAGCCTTGATGATCACTTCGACAGGATGCATGAGATGTACCAGACGCTGGTGGAGGACTATGAATATTGGACAATGAACGAAAGCACCACGAAATTTTTTGCGATAAATACGTTATTGCACTCACTCCCTCCGAGTTATGGTGATTATGTTCATAGCTATGTCGGAAGAGGAGCTAATATGAGTCTCCAGAACTTCATGACTGATCTCTTGACCGCGGACATAGCTCCTATCGAGGATGCAGAAGTCATGGATGGAGAAGGTATATACTTGATATACTTTATAAATGTTTACTCCCTTATACAACAGTTGCAGTAAATGAGTATCTGATACTTATTCTGTTTTATGAAAACAGGACCTGCCGTTGCATGGACGGGAAGAGGTGAAATCAAGTCAGTTGATGGCCAGCATGGATTCCACCGAGACATCTATCATAGGAGATACTTAGAGTATTAGATAAATCTTATGTAATCATTATAGTATGAACACTTAGTTGTGTGTCTTGCATCTCGCGAGACAAAGTTATTCATGTAATGAGACAAGGCAGTTGTTCCATCTTTATGAGTAAAAGAGTGATTATACTTTGATTACATCTTGATTTATGATATGATAGAAAGCATTTATAATACTACTATTATTGTCAAGAAATATTCAATGTTTAATGATAAAGTTGTCTTGATTATAACAAGTCAAAGATCTGATTGCATGAGGTGACTTCATAACTGATTCATTCATTAAATGTATGATCTATTAACTTGTGGTTTCATTAACGAATGAAAATCATGACTTGATTGCATGAGATGGATTAGATACACGATCTATGAACCTCTGCAATAAATATAATCATGACAAGGTTCTAGCAAGTAGAACTTGTGCCAATCATTATACATAAATGATTTATTAAATGGGCACGTGAGTTATCATTAAAGACTTCATATGATTAATTGAAAGTTGTATTCAATTGAGATCATGAAACTGACATTCAGGAATCACAGTGAGAAGTGAGAATACAAGGATACATATCACTACGCTACGATCCGAAGTGATAAGTATTGATATTGACATAATGGGAGACTTGTGGAAGTTGTACCACAAACTACGATGGAAGTTGAAAGTGCTAGACTACTTAAACCATTCGTAGTCATACTAAACCATAGTATGGTCTAAACGTTATTTCCCCTAGCAATATAGTTATTGTCGAATAAGTTGTTTAATTCATTAAGTTAAAACACCCACTTCATGAATAGGAAACCATCCTAATTCTAACGAGACATGATAGCTCCATAACTGATGGTGTTATAAGGTTTCTTGAAAGAACGAATTTCTTTGTAATAAAACTACGAGCAATTGAAATTACATATTCTCCCCGAATAGCAAAATGTGTGTTGCTCAATTGGTAATACGAGAAAAGTCTCTCGACACGGATCCAATGGGAGATAATGGAAACTTTGACCGGGGTATTGGACCTTGCCTTCAGAATATCAGAGTATTGCAACGGAAGCATGTTCCGCTGTAATGACACTGCATAAGGAAGGATATGCCAGAGATGATTGATCTTGGTATATGAGTTGAAGCCATTGTTGAATTTAGAAGGTTATCATGAATACGTTCTGTACAGAACAATGATCATGAGTCTTCTTGATAAAACAATAGGGGAATAATATTGCTTGAAGACACAAAGGAATGATGGTAGCCTAGAACACGAGGAGAAATGAAATAATATTGAGTTACATTAAGGATGGCTCACGTCCTGTGAAATAAATCGGTTATTTCATATTCTCGACAAACTGGAAAGTTATTGAGAATAATGTAATGGACATAAGGCAGTATTTGGTTATGACCAAAGTTCAATGGTGATTGACTACGAAAACGTAGGAATTCTTTAATCAATAAATTTCATTTACACTACGATGGACCATAGCCTGAAATTTCATCTCAGTCAAATTTGGATTTGAAAGAGAATTGCAATGGGCCTGACGAAGGTTACTTCGTTAAAAGGATGGACTACAGTACCTCAAGACAGGAACCCTCAACCTTGATTTGATCAAGTGATTTTGTGATGACCAAAATATTGAGTGGGCCTGCAGTTTCATGAAACTGAGTGGGAGCTTTGAAGACTTCCCGGAAACTTGGAATGCAGAGGGCATTTTCTGAGTGGGAGCTTTGGAAGCATTGTCATTATGTGAGACATAGTGGAACAATAAAATGACTTGATGAAAGCTGAACCGCAAATATATGAGTACATGATGGATATATTTGAGTGGGAGCATGATCATTGTCTCAAACATATATGCAGTGATATGTGTGAAGAATGATCTCATATGTATATATATGGATATGCATTGATTGTGTATATAGAGAATCGTCTTATATACATATGTGCATTATGATATATATATAAAGCATAAGGCAAATAAAATACACGATTGCAATAATCTTCTTTTATATGAAATACCAACACATTACACGTTGAAATCTATATGAGTAGATTAAGATACGGATAATGAAACAAAGTGAAGGTTGGAATAATCTTCTAGACAAGAAACAGGTTCTTGTGGCTAGAAATTATATAATCGATGAAATCCAAATATCACAAGCAATGTCTTGATGGACGAATAGAGATGCACCATGTACTTGACATGTGATCTTATATGTTCTTGACATATGATTCTACCATATAACATGTGTTGTGAATCCAACAACAAGATGACTCAAAAGTTCTTGGAAGAAGAACAGATTCCGATGTGCTTTAGGAGTAAAACACAGAATCTGAATAAAGTCCAAGCATTCAGTATAGAGAGGCATACTGAGGAATATTCTCTAAAATATAGAAAGGATAATAGACTTGAATGTAATGCAAGATTACAATTGCAAGCCATATTATGGGTCTATATGGAATTAGAGACATCACCAAAGACATGAAAGAAAAGTGAGCAAAATTCACGGTACTACAAACATAATACTACTTAAGAAAGAAGACGTATGGATAAAATTTTAGCGTTAGAAGTATTGGACTTCTGGCTGAGTGTATTTCCCAGTATATATGACTAAGGATGAGTCTTCTAAAGACTGAACCAAGAAATCATTGGAGGATACTGTGAAATAATAGTCTCACTCTCCTGCGAAACTTATATCCAACCATTATATGATAATGAGTGGTATGTCAAAAGAGTCTTTGACCTATACCAGTTGCAAAGGAAACATACGAATCTGAATTGGTGCAGTTCGTTGACGAACCCTCTTCCATGACCATACATGATCAATGAAACACTTATGTGATAAGATGATTATGATCGGGAAAAATGCGGCTAGATTATTAGCACTCTAGTGCAAGTGGGAGAATGTTGGATATATGCTCTAGAGGCAAATAATATATGATTATTTGAATATATCTAAGCAAGTTCATAACCAGTTTTCATACCGTGCTAGAACTGTATCAGTGAAACAATGATGCAGGTGTGGTATAGAAACCCCAGAGTTCCTAGTTAGCCTCTACATCGATAACTAGTTCATGGTCAACATGATGGTCGTGGTTTCGCGATCATGGACAATTAAGTCTCTTGACTAAGAGTTCACCTCACGGGTTAAGTGACGTGATGAACATTACCCAAAGAAAGCATTACAGCATGATCAAATCTTATGAAGGTTCAGTGTTGTAATTACAGAACGTGGTAGACCATTCCTTTGACCGTGAGTACGTGCATAATCACTATCTTCCCGGATGCTTTGACTTACATCCCACCACCTGACTGAAATATGCGGGTCATAACGGTTGTATCTTGGGTATTCCATGGAGATATGTTGAGGAGTATTGTTTACAAGAGCGGGATTTTTCAATCCATATGATGGATAGATACTCAGGGCCCACTCGGTGAGATTCCATCCATAAAGCTGCGCAGCGTGTGACTAGGTCACGGGGATGAATATCACGGGAACGAGTGAATGAGGATATGTTCGGAACGAGGTTGAACCAGACATAGGATGTCATTGATCGAATCTCGGAACAATCCAGTATCGCTGACAAAGGGAATGCTATACGACGTAAGGTCCAATCGGTGTTGATATCCGGAATGCATAGGGGTCATTATGGGCATCCAGGTCCCGCTGATGATCATTGACTGTTGCCTCTGCACGGTCATGACTGGAGTGTTCTCGGACCGTAGGGTAACACACTTAAGGGCTCGATGAAATCGGAGACCTTTTCGGAACCATCGGAGCAACCAGAGAATAATGGAGACAATATCGGAGGAGAACCGTATTGAACCGAAACAAGTTCGGAGTGAGCCGAAAGAGTTTCCGGAGCACCGGGAGATGGAATAATATGTTTTAGTTATTAATTAATTGAATTAATAATTAAAATCATTTTATTTCTAATTAATATGTGCTATGGGCCTTAGTGGAGAAAAAGGCCCATTAAGGAATTAAAGGGAAAAGAAAAAGAAAAAAAAGGGGGGGAGGCGCCATGGGCCCTAGGGCCCATGAGGGGTGCGCCCCCTCTCCCCCCTTGGCCGGCCACCCCTTAGCAAAGGGGACTTTAGTCCCACATTGCTAAGGGAGGTGGGTTGACTCCCTTCCCCAGCCTATATATAGATGGGCAGGGTGCACATAATTAATAGAGAAAAATTCGTGAGAAAATAAATATAACTCCGAATTGAGATCGGTTTTCTCCGGTCTCCTCCCCTCTCTGGTCTCTTCCACGGTGGGCTCCCTAGTGTGATCCTGTAGTGGAATTGAGGCTTCTCTGCTAGAATCGGAGGCCGTCGTGCTGCCGAAGCTCCGTCCGGAGGTCTGCTTCCGCCCCCTCCGCTGGATCGGAGAATAGAGGTCGTCATCGAGTCTCGTACGTGTGCGAGTACTACGAGGTGCTGCACGTGTGGCACTACACCCATCCGGGTGCTCAACACAGCCAGGGGGCTGTGAAACTTGATCGACTACATCAACAACGTTTGCGGGAACGTTTCCCGCGCATAGGACTACACCCCGAGGTATGTTATTTCCGCACTACTGTCCGTTACGGTAATACGGCTAGCTAGATCTTGGGTTAAGGGAACGCTAGTTAGAAAAATTTGTGTTTTCTGCTACGAACCCCAACAAAAAGATGAAAGCTAGAGCACGCAATTCTAAACAATTCGTCTTTTGGGCGCGAAGTCATCCGGGCTACAGATCTACCGCAAAACGCATCGCGAAACTGAATACAGCAGCAAAATAAAAGGACTTAGCAGAATTAACAGATAAAAAAATAAAAAAACACAACAGAAAAAAAGCCCTCACCCCTTAGTGGGCTCAGCCCACTGGAGGCTGTGGCTGGCGGCCTGGAGGGAGCTAGGCCGTGGCCTGGCCCATGTGGAGGCGAGGAGACCGGGATCCGCCCGATCCCGTCGTCCTGGACGGCGGCCGGCGACCGGTGGTGCCGCACTCCGGCGAGGCTGCGCAGGGCGAGGCGAGGGGAGGCCGAGACGAAGCGGGAGGGAGGTGTAGTGGCGGATCCGTCCGGGAGGCGAGGCGAGGGGGCCGCGACGAGCTCCTGGTGGCACCACGGCGGAGACTCGGGCCGGCCATGGCCATGGCGGCGGCGCGCGTGGCCTACAGCAGAGAGGAGGAGGGGTGAGGGAAGAAGGGAGGAGAAGGAGAGGGAGAGGAGCGCGGGGAAGGAGGAGAAGGGGTCGCAGCGGCTTCACGGGACGAGGAGCGGGAGGCGGCGCCCGGATGGGCCCATGGCGGGCTGCGGTGGCTGATCCAGGGACCTACGGGGCCCGGTTCGGGGCTGGCTGGAGCTGGGAGAAGGTGGAGGCAACGTGGCTCAGATCTGGACCGTTGGATCTCAGATCTGACGGCTCAAATCTTAGGGGAGGCTAGGGTTTCGAAATTGGAGGGCTAGGGGGCAGATTTCGGGGATTTTCTGGGGGTGTGGTTGCATATTTTCCATGGGGGAAACCCTAGAAGGCCTAGGGGAGTGTGGTGGTCTTTATATAGGCAGGTTGGCTAGCCAGTTGACGCAAACACCCTCGGTACCCCTCTCGCATGTCCGGTGATCACGTTCGTGACCGCCGAGACTCCATACGGACTCCGATTCCGACGAAATCTCGAACCACGCGCTCAGCGCGTCGAGCCCGTCGATCGTACCTCACTGCGGTGACATTCTGACTACATTTTTCGGCGCCCCATAAAATAATCCGTTTATTAAATAAATGGGGTTTTCGTTCCCGTGGCGATGGCTGGACTTGTGCCGGTTGCGACGGTGCTCGGGTGAATTCCTGGTGTCGCAAAGTCGTGTGCCATGGTGGAAAGAGGTCTATCACGCATCCGATACGAGAATAAGGGGGAGAAATATTCACCGATTATTATTTCGGTGAAGCAAACACTGCAAATAACTTAGACAATCAAACAAATCACACCGAAAACAAAATTTTTTAATTTTTATGAAAACTGGGCTGGTACTTGTGACCTTCTTTTAGTCACCTTGGAAAAAGTAGTCATAAATCTACGATCATTTCAAACCAACTGGTCGTAAACTATTTTGGAGGGTCCAAACCCGAAAACACAACGACCATTCTGATAAAAAAGGTCATAATTTTCATACACCAAATGGTCATAAAGCAAACACCAGTGGTATAAGAGCTTATTTTTAGCTGATTACGACCAATATGAATGATCACACTTGCTAATTCGTGATGCTTTGAAATGATGAGGCGGCCACGTCAGCAGTTTTGCCTATGTGTCATGTCCATCTTTCAATCCACTTACGTTTAAACCTGCCACTAACATATGGGACCCTGATACGCGAGAGAGGATAATTGTTTCTCGCCCTTCGTTGGTTACCCCAAGTGGAAGGTGAGATGCCGCGTAGCGGCAAGTTTCCCTACACACAACACAATTAACTTTGCTCCCAACGAAGTTCAGAGATGTTTTCAATCTCTTCGGTCTTGTTGTTTACAAAGGATCAAAACACAAGGGATAATGATAATGATAGCCACTGAAAGTAAATACTGAAAAGGAAATAAGCTTGTAAGCAGTGATGAGAATATGGACCGGGGTCCCGTGATGTTCACTAGTGATGTCTCTCTCCCAAAATACGATAAAACTGCTATGCGAGGTAAACAAATTACAGATGGGAAATTGACAGGATTATAAACGCACCGCAATGCTAACTATGCTACAAAAGAAAGGAAGAGGCTCATAAGCATGGGTAGTACGCCAAAATAAGTAGACCAAAATCCATCTGCATCTACTACTAATCATCCACCTTGAGATATCTATCCAGAACTTCTTGCTGGTATTAAGTTGGGAGCCCCACCCAAAGTGTAAACCCAAAGCAACAGACAACTGCATTAAAAAGAACTTTGCGTAAAGTAAACAATCCTTGCAACCGCGGTTACAAACACCATTGTTTTCCCCTTGTGGCCACAACACATCCCCTAGACTCATGTTTCTGTCACTCAAGCGTGTCATCAGGGAGCATGTACCCACAATCGAGCATAACATTGCCTCTTGGAGTCACTACCTACTACTTGGCCAAAGCAATAAACAGCAACCGAGAACATGCAAGAATTAACTAGGAACGAAAATATAAGAGATAAAAACCAAATATATTACTCTATCACAATCTGAACATAATCTCGTAATCCATCAGATCCCATCAAACTTAGCATAGCGACAGCAGAAGAATTACATATGTTCCTTGATCATGTAGGGTATCTCACGAGGTCTAAACCATGAAGAACAAAGAGGGGAGGAGAACATCACATAGCTACTGATCACGGAAACCTGGTCTAAGGAAGACTACTCACGAAACATCCGGGAAGCGTCCATGGTGGAGGAGAAACTCCCGGAGGTCGATCCTCCCTCCGGTAGGATGCCGGGAAGGGTCCTGACGGTGCTCCCGATCTTGGAAGTGCGGCGGCGTTGGAACAGAGGCGAGTTTGCGAATATTAAATAGGCGAAGGGGGCAGCCAGGGGGGACCTTGGCCGCGCCAGGGGGGCCGCCTGGGCACCTGGTGGTGCCCCTCTGGCCCTCCTTCGGGGCTCGGGAAGCTTCCGGCATGCTGATTTTTTATCTGTTTTGTCCCGGATTTTGGGAGCACTTTTTATATGGGGAAAAACTGAAATACAAAAACAGCAGAAAACAGGAACTGGCACTGGGGTGCACTGAGTTAGTAGGTTAGTCCAAATATGATCAAAAGTGTATGAAAGTGTATCTAGATCATAGCAATATCACACAAAACATGCATGGAACGAGCAGAAATTATCGATACGTTTGGGACGTATCAACATCCCCAAGCTTAATTCCTGCTCATCATCGAGTAGGTAAATGATAATAAACATAATTTCTGTGGTGACATGCTAGCAACCATATAAGAACTTTGAAAAGTAAAGCAATCAAGGTATGTGATTCAATTCAAGTCATAACCTGTAAGAGTCTATATTAGCATTGAAACAAGTAACAAAAGAACATTAGGTGCAAGATCTCTCGCTCTCCGTGACTCGAATGTCTCCAAATGGTGTTTGCGTGCAAGAAGGGGGATAGGGAATACGAGAAAAAAGTATTTTTGTGTTGAGAACTCAATATACTAAAGTTTCACACTAGGTCTTCTTTGGAATCTTATCTTCACTCGTCCCCAGACCATTAGCTAGTTACAAGTCAATTTGAACCACTTCTTTTCGATATTTTGAGCACTCATGCAATGGATGAGCTTAAGCACAAGAGTTGACACTTAGGATGGCAAAGATAGAAATATGGTGGAGGAGGAAGACAAAACGGGTGAGAAAGGTTCACATCAATGAGGAAAATCATAGGAGAGAAGGCCAAATGATAGATATGATGTGAGGAGTAGGGATTGCCATGCAACAGATGCACATATGAGCTGAAAATCTATCCAATGGAACTAGTGGGGTGCATCTAAATTGCTCACTCATGAAGAACTAGAGCTCTTTTGAGGAGGCTCATCCTTGGAATATGCAAGCCAAGTTCTATAGTGTGAAGGTCCCCACATAGCTATATGCATGAATGATCATCTCTATGGAGTACAAGTATAAAAGGGAGTACTATTGTGGATCTTTCAGAAGGATAGTAGTGTTGCCCCTTTCTCTCTTTTTATTTTATTTTTCTCTTTTTTCTATTTTTTTGTATTTTTTTGGTGGCCTCAATGGCTCTTTCTATTTAACTCTCATTTGTCTTCTTTGGGATCTTTTATTTTGTCCACTTTGGGATCTTTTCCTCACTGAACGGCCACACTCTAATTTACAAGAGGGTATAGAAGATCTTTCACACTTTACAAGGTACTCAAATCATAAAGAAGATGTAGCTATCTTGATGTATGCAATGTATGCCGCTGCCAGCGTAGCAGGAACATGTATGCCATGAAGATCAAGTCATGAAGAGGTGGATGTCGCATGGAAACATATCTTGGAAAGGATATGAAAATTCCTTGATTGGTAGGTATGGTGGCTGTGTTGAGGAAAGATATAAGGAGGTTTATGATGACAAAGCGTATCATGCCAAGGGTTTGGATGTACCGGCGAAGGTGGACGTCAACTCTCGGAGTGAGAAGAAAGCAATGCACGGCACAGGAGAGGCTAGAAAAATATGGGAAGGTGGAAGTGTCAACTTTCGAATACTCACATGAGTCTGAAGAACTCATGCACTTATTATCGGTAACTCTCAATCTAATAAGGAGGTTCACAAAGAGAAAAGTACCCCGAGGAGGAGTGTATGGGGGTTTGGTTATCGTTGCACATCCTTGACTCATGGTACGTCAGTGTACTCTAGTATTCGATCCCTCCAAAGATTAGTGATCCATCGAGTAGCTACAGTTCTCAACTAGTTCTGTAGGTTTTGAAAATAAACACGGGTTTCCCAAAATACGACACCTATCACTAATAGTCTAGAGCTCTTGACACCAAAAGTTCAAACATTACTCACATGAATACCTCAAAACTATTGCAAGTGCCTACTAAAATTAAATAGCAACCTCAATTACCTACTTTCAAAACAAGAAACAACTCAGTGAAACAACCAACTCTCTTAACAAGATAAACATGAAAACTAACAAGAGTTTCATCAACAAACTAAACAAAATCCAAGGCTCTTGCTAAAGACAAACTAAGACTAAAACTAAACATGGCAGTAGCTACGAAAAGATAAAGAAAACACAACAGCGAAAAGATAGGCATGAAAAATCCTATGATGTGTTCTAGATTGGAGTGGAGCGTGTTTCTCTCCCACACAAAGTAAGACGGGGTCTAACTTGTTATGAACATCAAGAAAAGCTAAAGAAAACTAAAAATAAAAGCTAAGAGCGAGACGCTCCAAGCATAGCACATAACGCATGAAGTGATAAAAATATAGTGAGGCGAAGGACGAACTGATGATTGTTGATGGAGAAGGGGATGCACGGGGGCATCCCCAAGCTTAGACACTTGAGTCTCCTTGAATATTTTTTGGGGATGCATGGGGGCATCGCCAAGTTTGAGCGATTGACACAACTGGATCTTCTTTCATCATCTTCCATTGCACACTTGAAAACTCCCTTCATACATAACTCATCATAAGCTGATTAGAGAGGTTAGTACCCTTAATAAATAATTTTCCCCCACTGGATATAAAGATATTCTTGAAGATCTACTGTTTCTCAAGATTTCCAAAAGGTTTTTGAAAATAAAAAGCAAGCTTAAGGTTTGCAAAAGTAAGGAAAGGCAAAATGTGGCAGAATCTGTCAAAAACAGAACATCAGGTAGTAATGAATTTTTTAGGGGTACTTCTGCAACTCAAATAAAAAAACTCAGAACATACTAAAGTTCCGTGATTGTATATAGCACGCTGTGTAAATAATTCATCTCAAAAAGATGAACAGTTGATTTGATCCGATTTTTCCCGTCACGAGGACAAAATCTGTTTTCTGGATAACATGTCACAACTTTCACTTCCCTTGTCATATGAGGCTATAACTTGGCACAAAGCATGAAAATAAAGGTACAATGATGTTGCTACAGTAGTAACAATAATCAAGACTACTAAAAACAAAAGTAAAAAACATCTTGGGTTTCCTCCCAACAAGCGCTTTCTTTTACGCCTTTAAGCTAGGCATAAGGCAAAAGAAGAATCAAAAGTCTCCAAGATCGTCGGAACCATAAAAACCTTCAAATTGATTTTGAATAAGCTCATTCTTCTTCTTCCTAGGAAAGATGTACTTACCTTTCGCCTTACCGCGTAAGCGTATGGACCCGTTACCAATATCAATGAAGCTTTTCATAGCTCGGAGGAAGTCCCTTCCAAGCACAATGTTGCTTTGGTTTGGCTCCATGATAAAGAAATACAACCGAGCAATCCTATGAAGGAATGCAACTTGAACTCCTTTTACCTTTTCTTTGGCCTCTAAAATATATCCATTAGCATGTTCATGATAAGATGACAATTTATCCATATCTAGTTTCAAAGAATCATAACCTATTTTTGGCATAGTAGAAACCATGGATCCAATATCACAAAAAGCAAGGAAGTGTTGGTTAGAGATGCTAATCCTAACAAAGGGCTCCCAATCATCATCTATCTCCAACATTTCTTTCTTGTTGGACTTATGTTCTTCTACCTTCCTCAAGTCGTGAGCATCCATCCTCTTTTTCATAGTGGCAAGTCTATCTATAACAGTATCAATACTACGGTCATAAACAAAATAACTAGATAGATTATACAAAATATCAAGAGCTCTAGCTTCATCACACTGTAAAAAGTCTCCTTCAACTATAATATCAAGAGAGTGTTTACACCACTTAAAAGACCATGGTAAAAATTCCTAAGAACATTTTTTATAGGTATCCAAGGCATAATTCTTTTGTGTGCTTCAGAAATTCTGTCCCATGCCTTCTTCATATTTTCTCCATCTCTTTGACGGAAATCGAGAACTTCCGATTCCCGCAAAGCACCAAGTCCTAACATGTTCATCTAAACATGGAGGACTACCAACAACAAGATAAATAATTTTTTTGTGATTTTTGATATAAGACACAAACATAAAAACAGAAAAGTAAACTAACAAGACTAAAAAGTAAAGGTGAAAGGTAGTGGGCAACTCCCCTATCTTATCACTCGGAGTCCCCGGCAATGTAGCCAGAAATTTTCGTGATACACGAGAGAGGATAATTGCTTATCGCCCTTCGTTGGTTACCCCAAGTGGACCATGAGATGCAGCGTAGAGGAAAGTTTCCCTCGTTGAAGATACTGAGGTTTTAAGATTGTCTCCCGTAGGACTCCGTCAATGATAAGTAGGTGTCAGCGGCGCACCTAATGCGGACCTGCACACAACAAAATTAACTTTGCTCCCAACGAAGTTCACAGAGGTTGTCAATCTCTCCGGTCTTGTTGTTTACAAAGGATCAAAACACAAGGGATAATGATAGAGAAAGCCACTGAAAGTAAATACATAAAAGGAAAGAAGCTTGTAAACACTGACGAGAATAAGCACCGGGGTCCCGTGATGTTCACTAGTGACGTCTCTCTCCCAAAAGACGATAAAACTGCTATGCGAGGTAAACAAATTACATATGGGAAATTGACAGGATTATAAACGCACCCCAATGCTAACTATGCTACAAAAGAAAGGAAGAGGCTCATAAGCATGGGAAGTACGCCAAAATAAGTATACCAAAATCCATCTGCATGTACTACTAATCATCCACCTTGAGATATCTATCCAGAACATCTCGCTGGTATTAAGTTGCGAGCTCCACCCAAAGTGTAAACCCAAAGCAACAGACAACTGCATTAAAAAGAACTTTCCGTAAAGTAAACAATCCTTGCAACCGCGGTTACAAGCACCGTTGTTTTCCCCCTTGTGGCCACAACACATCCCCTAGACTCATGTTTCTGTCAATCAAGCGTGCCATCAAGGGGCATGTACCCACAATCTACCATAACGTTCCCTCTTGGAGTCACTACCTACTACTTGTCCAAAGCAATAAAGAGCAATGGAGAACAAGCAAGAATTACTTAGGTACGAAAATATAAGAGATAAAAACCAAATATATTACTCTATCACAATCTGAACATAATCTTAGAATCCATCAGATCCCATCAAACTCAGCATAGCGACAGTAGAAGAATTACATATGTGCCTCGATCATGTAGGGCAGATCATGAGGTCTAAACCATGAAGAAAAAAGAGGGGAGGAGAACATCACATAGCTACTGATCACGGCCCATGGTCCAAGGTACACTACTCACGACATATCCATGAAGTGTCCATGGTGGAGGAGAAGCTCCCGGAGGTCGATCCTCCCTCCGGCAGGGTGCCGGGAAGGGTCCTGATGTTTCTTATTTACGAACAGAACGGGGCAACCCCATGGCGATGAGCTAGGGCGGATGAAGCCTTTTGCCAACGAAACATCAAGTTGGGTTTTTAGCTCAGCTAACTCATGTGGGCCCATAACCCACAGGTCCCAGGATCGAAACCTGGCTCTGATACCAAGTCTGTCGGGACCCGGGGTTAGCGTATGCAAGTACAGCTAAGACATAGTCATATGGAGAGCCGAGAACCGCACCCACTTGTCTAAGCAGACAAGGCCAAGCACAGAACGTTCTCGGAAAGCATCGTACGTGAGGTGCATCCCATCCAAGCCGGATGATCAACTGAGATGGGTCCTCATCGTCCGCACACAAGTCTAATGATATGGGTGGTGAACTCCCATATTCAAAGACAAGTCGCCTCAACCATACTATCGACTATCTCATAACTCTTACATAGACTTACTCCAGCCCGATCACTTAGTCGGGGTCTAGGGCGGGCTCGATCATACCACAAAGTGTGCACGAGACGTAGTCTCGAACAATCGCATCGTGATGCCCCAAGCTGCGCACATCTAAGGGCCACGTGGTGTATGAAAGACCGCCAGCCAGAACACAACTAAGGTCTCGAAAACCCATACGAAGACATGCATGTTATAAACATACACGCAGCACACATGCCTTGTATGAACAGCAGGTATCATTGCAATTCTCTACAAAGTATACATTTTTATTGATAACTTTTATAGAGTGCACACAGAGATCACAAACATGTGATCCAACATTACAACACAGGCGGAAGCAAATTATGTCTGAGTACAGACAAGTTTAACAAATGGATTAAGAAGGCTTATTTAAACACAAGCCCTCCACGAGGGAACCAGTCGTCTGATTGGGACTAGACTAGTTGATCTTCAGTCGTCCAGCTCGATGAAGAAGCCACCTTCGGGGTCAGTGGTATCATCTAAAACATAGATTAAGCAAACGTGAGTACAAAGTCGTACTCAGCAAGACTTACATAGGAGCTATACTACTCATGCATATGTATCAAGGTAAAGGGGTGGGGTTTCACTTGCAGAAATGCCAGCTTTGACTTGGCTAGTCCTGAACTACGAGTACCAGACTTTCAGGTAAGAAGCGTACACGAGTCCACTACTTTCTCCAACCAATTACACCACCATGGTGCCTTCCTCGACTTCACCACGAGAAAGCACGCCATAGCACTCACACTTATCTTGGTGTGTTTTAGAAGTATCCAGTTCAAGTTATCTAATAATCAAGCTAAGCTTTCCAAGTAGTCCATAACCGCGGACGCGGCTTTTCGAATAGTTTTGTTAACCCTGCAGGGGTGTACCGCTACACACACATGATCATCATTTACCGCCTTTGATCTCGACACCATTCAAGGGGTGCCAGCGAGGATGCTCACCACAACCGTTACCTCATAGCCAGTCTAGTCCGAGAAAGCCGCCTACCTGGGTTGGCTACCACTATCGTGAACCCGGCCGGTTTACCGAAGTGGACCCAAGTGATGTGTGCGTGGTGCATAAGCCGGTCTCGGGTGAGCCGTTCTCTCACTTAGCAGCCAGGCCACAGACCTACCAGAACTCCGAACTATTGCGACATCTGGACATCGAAAGGGATGAGTTAGTAAGTTGAGAGGGGTCAGTGAGCCCAATGTGTGGTTGTACTCTTCATCTTGGATCACCACACAAGAATTCGGACTTAGGGCGGTGTTCAACGAGACAACCCACCGTGTACTCCTACACAGCCTCTCATCGTTCACCTTATATTAGGGTCGATTCACCAACACTTTTCTACCATCATCATCATGATCACTACCATCCCGACTCACATAACAGTATCATCATGGTATCACTCTAAGCATGCAATAAGCGATAACATTTGCAGGGGTCACATGATATCAATCAACTCCTACATTTGCTAGGATTGTCGTTTGCTTACTACTGTGACAAAATGATAGGTCATGCAAAGGAATGGGTTCATATATGCGGTAGAAACGTAGCATGGTGATCATCCTAAACAATGCATAAGCGAGACATGAGAGGGAAGTGGGATTTTATCGACATGATCAATGGGGGTTTGCTTGCCTTGCTGACGAGGTTCGGGTTCGGGGTCTTCGACGAAGGGTGCAGCCTCCTGCTCTGGTTCCACCTCTACTCTACAAACAACAAAAAAGGTAGAAAAGTAAATACAATGCACAATCACATCATGGAAGGTTGAAATTTGATGTATATGCTTTGATGTGTGAAGCAATTCCATTTAAATGGAGTATATTGCAAATTGAATTGCAAATTCAAACTCCAATTTGAATTCAAACTTAACCAAGTTACATGTGACATTGTTTGATCATTTTGAACCTTTTGGAATTGTGTATGATATGCCTCTGAAGTGTGGTTGAAATATAGCATAATTCCATGGTCCAAGTTGCACAAGCATTTGAATTGAATTTGAATAAATTCCAAATAATTCAAATGACATATGCTACTGGTCCCCTTTTAAAATCAACACAAACATAGTTGAAAGTTGCATTTTTGTATAGCTTATTTTCTCCTGATCATTTTTCATATATTATTTGTCCAATTTGGAGTTAATATGAATTTTCTATGAATTTCCAAAGTTTGGGTTATTTTCTGGAATTTCCGAAATTTCTTTAATTCAATTTGATTTCTGGAAATTCATTTAATCGACTTATTGCGCCAGGCTGACGTCATGCTGGCGTGTGGGGGGGCTGACATGTGGGTCCAGTTTGTCAGCCTCAGGGGTTAATTAACCGGCTGGGTTAATTTAACCAGTGGCTTAATTAATCCACTGGGCCCACTGGTCAGTGACCCAGGGTGGGGGTTAGGAGGGGATTAGTGGCTAACCCACTGGCGGCTAAACGCCGGTGGCCTGGCCACGGCTGCGTTGCACGGATCAAGTGCTCCCGGCCACCATTCGATGCGCCAAGGGCACCATAGGATGGCCCGGGACGAGCCGCGTCGCCTGCGCTACTCGGGCTTCATCGGGGAGGCTCCAGGCGACATCGTCTTCAACCATGGCGGCGGCCGGAGCTACAGCTTCGAGAAAAACTTGCAAAACGGCCACGGGAAGAAACGTGCATGGTTGCGTTGGGTTGCTGGGGGCTCCAGGAGCACTACGGACACACTGGTGAGGACGAAGGTGCAAGGGAGCGAGCGTATGGTCAACCGCGGCGGCAACCTTGCTCGGCTTCCATGGCGGATCGAGCTAGAGAGCGAGAGGGGTGACGGAAGCTTGGGGGAAACGCTCACCCAGACGCAGGGAGTGCAGCTGTGTATTCGATGGAGGTGGGGAAGCTCTGGAGCTGCCGGATTTCGAGGTGGATCCGCGGCGGCCGGAGACGAAGACGATGAAGCTAGCGAGTTCGTGGGGGCGCCTGGCTTCTATTCCTTCTGCACGGTGGAGTTGTAGACGACGGCGGAGCGGATGGACTTGACGGTGCGTCTCCTTGTCGACGGTGGCCGCGTGAAGACGGTGGCGTGCTCCACCGTTGCTCACGGGCGGCGATGGAATCAAGCGGGAGAGGAAGGGGGAAGCTCTGGACGGGGGGGGGGGAATGGATCAGGACGGCTGAGGGGAGTCTCCAGGCGCGACTAGACGACTCGGGAGGCGCCAGGCAGGCTAGCAGGTGCTCGCCGGCGTCGGCATGCGCTCCAGCAAGCTGCTTGCCGCGCCGGGGAAGACGACAAGGGGAGGCTGCGGGCTTGGCTGCGGTGCGGTAAGTTGGGCCGGGGTGGCCCAGGTAAGTGGGCTCCTTTCCCTTTTCTATTTTCCTCTCTGTTTTTCTTTCCGCTATTTTTTTAGGCTAGCTAAAAAAATAGCAAGCCATTTTATTAAATGCTGAAATTTTTTATATGGCCTCATAATAAAATAGACTAGCCACTTATAAAGTTTCAACATTTTTAAAATTCAAATAATTTGAATCTTAACTCAAATAGGGGTTGTTCATTAAATCCAAGGCACTGTTTGAATATTTGAAAAATCCATGAGCATGGGGTGGGTCCCACATCACTTGATATGTGATCACACTCATTTATAAGACTTTTCAAAAATCTAACATGAATTTTTGGAGAAGATTTTTATCTGGCCTTTTGAATTAATTCATCTGGGGGGGGTTCCTTCTCCCATTTTGCTTTTGAAAATGATTTCAAAGATTTCTTTTGAAATTTTAACATGATGCAAGTGAAAAGCTAACCCTAGCACATTACCTAACAGAGGGTTCTGACAACTCGCCCCCACTCAAAAGAATCTCGTCCCGAGATTCAGAAGTCTGCGGGAGGAAGGACGGGTACTCAGCACTGAGACGGTCTTCTCTTTCCCACGTAGCTTCTCTTTCAGAGTGGTGTGACCATTGCACTTTCAGAAACCTAATCTTCTGACGACGAGCGAAACGCTCTGCGGAATCAAGAATACGAACAGGGTATTATCGATAAGAAAGGTCATTTTGGAGATCAAGCGTTTCATGGTCGACTTTGCGGATGGGGTCCTTGAAGCAACGACTGAGTTGGGACACATGGAATACATCATGTACTCGGGAGAGGTGCGGGGGTAGTTCAAGTTGGTAGGCAAGTTCTCCACATTTGGCAAGAATGCGGAAAGGTCCGATGTAACGTGGGGCCAACTTTCCTTTGATACCGAAACGTTGGGTTCCCTTCAGAGGAGTAACCCGAAGGTAAGCCTTCTCATCCAGATTGTAGCTCTCTTGTCTATGATGACGATCATAGTAGCTTTTCTGACAAGACTGGGATGCTTTCAATTGATCACAAACAATGAGAACTTGCTCTTCTGCTTCCTTGATCATGTCCGGTCCAAAGAATTGTCTTTCACCGGTTTCTGACCAGTTTAGTGGTGTTCGACATCGTCGTCCATATAGGAGTTCAAATAGAGCCATGTTCAGACTAGATTGAAAACTATTGTTATAAGAAAATTCGGAGAATGGCAAAGACTTCTCCCAATTCTTTCCGGATGAGATAACACAAGCTCTGAGCATGTCTTCAAGAATTTGGTTAACCCTTTCGACTTGATCGCTAGACTGAGGATGAAAAGCCGTACTAAAGGAGAGATGAGTTCCCATAGCCTTCTGAAAGCTTCCCCAAAATCTAGAGGTGAAAAGGCTACCACGATCAGAATTGATTACCAACGGAACACCGTGAAGGGATACAATTCTAGAGATGTACAAGTCTGCTAACTGACTAGCAGTTATAGACTCGCGAACCGGCAGGAAGTGAGCAACTTTGGAAAGCCTATCTATGACAACGAAGATGGCATTGTTTCCTTTCTGGGTTCTTGGAAAGCCGGTGATGAAGTCCATACCGACTTTGTCCCATTTCCACTCGGGAATAGACAAAGGTTGAAGTGTACCAGCAGGTCTTTGATGTTCTGCCTAATGCGACGAAAAACATCACATTCGGCAACAAATTGAGCAATGTCTCTCTTCATCCTGGTCCACCAAAATCTCTGGCGTAGATCTCGGTACATTTTTGTGCTACCGGGATGAATCGAGAGGGGTGTGTCATGGGCTTCTTTGAGGATGAGTTGCCTTAGTTCCCTATTCTTAGGTAGTACCAAACGATTTTCAAAGAATACCGTCCCCTTGCTATCTGTGGAGAAACATTTAGCATCTCCGCTAACAATGTTCTCCTTGATCCGGCGAACACCTCGTGCACGCCTTTGGGCAACTATGATTTGATCCTCAAGAGTTGGTTTCGCCACCAAGGTAGAAAGATAGCCATGAGGAACAATCTCAAGATTGAGCTTGCGAAAGTCCTCATGAAGAAGTGGTTGATACTGTTGTAACATTACGTTGTTACAATACGACTTACGACTTAGTGCATCATCCATGACATTGGCTTTGCCTGGGGTGTAAGAAATTCCTACGTCGTAATCTTTTATCAACTCAGTCCAGCGTCTTTGCCTGAGATTAAGATCTGGCTGGGTGAAAATGTTTTGAGGCTTTGGTGGTCGGAATAAATCTCACAACGATTACCAAGGAGGTAATGTCGCCAAGTTGTTAGGGCATGAACTACGGCAGCAAGTTCAAGGTCATGGGTAGGATAGTTCTCTTCATGTGGCCGCAACTGGCGTGAAGCATAAGCTACCACATGTCGATCTTGCAGAAGTATGCATCCTAACCCTTGCCGTGATGCGTCACAATAGATCTCGAAATCCTTTTTGGTGTCTGGAGGTGCAAGTACGGGTGCAGAAGTCAATCTTCTTTTTAGCTCTTGAAAGCTTTCCTCGCACTTGGTAGTCCATAAGAATTTCTTATCTTTCTTGAGGAGTTCAGTTAGAGGCTTTGCAACTTTAGAAAAGTTCTCGACGAAGCGACGGCAATAGCTAGCTAGGCCAAGAAAACTCCTAACTTGCTTAACCGATTCAGGTGGAGTCCAGTCAAGGACGGCCTGAACTCTCTCTGGATTCACAGCAATGCCTTTTGCAGAAATCACGTGGCCTAAGTAGGTCACTTCTGGTAGCCAGAATTCACACTTGGAGAATTTAGCATACAGGCGATGCTCTCTAAGCTTCATCAATACCATCCTTAGGTGTTTGGCATGATCTTCTTCGTTCTTCGAGTAGATGAGAATATCATCGAGATAAACCACAACAAATTTATCTAGGTACTCCATGAAGATCGAATTCATCAAGCGCGAGAATGTGGTGGGGGCATTGGTTAAACCAAAGAACATGACGGTGTACTCGTAAAGACCATAACGAGTAGTAAAAGCCGTTTTGGGAATGTCCTCCTTTCGGATTTTGATTTGATGATAACCTAATCTCAAATCAATCTTGGAGAAGACAGAGGATCCTCCAAGTTGATCATAAAGATCATTGATCCTGGGCAGTGGGTATTTGTTCTTTATCGTCGCTAGATTTAGCGGGCGATAGTCTACGCACATCCTTTCTGTTCCATCTTTCTTATTTACGAACAGAACGTAGCAACCCCATGGCGATGAGCTAGGGCGGATGAAGCCTTTTGCCAACGAAACATCAAGTTGGGTTTTTAGCTCAGCTAACTCATGTGGGCCCATAACCCACAGGTCCCAGGATCGAAACCTGGCTCTGATACAAAGTCTGTCGGCACCCGGGGTTAGCGTATGCAAGTACAGCTAACACATAGCCATATGGAGAGCCGAGAACCGTAGCCACTTGTCTAAGCAGACAAGGCCAAGCACAGAACGTTCTCGGAAAGCATCGTACGTGAGGGGAATCCCATCCAGGCCGGATGATCAACTGAGATGGGTCCTCATCGTCCGCACACAAGTCTAATGATATGGGTGGTGAACTCCCATATTCAAAGACAAGTCGCCTCAACCATACTATCGACTATCTCATAACTCTTACATAGACTTACTCCAGCCCGATCACTTAGTCGGGGTCTAGGGTGGGCTCGATCATACCACAAAGTGTGCACGAGACGGAGTCTCGAACAATCGCATCGCGATGCCCAAAGCTAAGCACATCTAAGGGCCACTTGGTGTATGAAAGACCGCCAGCCAGAACACAACTAAGGTCTCGAAAACCCATACAAAGACATGCATGTTATAAACATACACGCAGCACACATGCCTTGTATGAACAGAAGGTATCATTGCAATTCTCTACAAAGTAGACATTTTTATTGATAACTCTTATAGAGTGCACACAGAGATCACAAACATGTGATCCAACATTACAACACAGGCGGAAGCAAATTATGTCTGAGTACAGACAAGTTTAACAAATGGCTTAAGAAGCCTTATTTAAACACAAGCCCTCCACGAGGGAACCAGTCGTCTGACTGGGACCAGACTAGTTGATCTTCAGTCGTCCAGCTCGATGAAGAAGCCACCTTCGGGGTCAGTGGTATCATCTAAAACATAGATTAAGCAAACGTGAGTACAAAGTCATACTCAGCAAGACTTACATAGGAGCTATACTACTCATGCATATGTATCAAGGTAAAGGGGGTGGGGTTTCACTTGCAGAAATGCCAGCTTTGCCTTGGCTAGTCCTGAACTACGAGTACCAGACTTTGAGGTAAGAAGCGTACACGAGTCCACTACTTTCTCCAACCAATTACACCACCATGGTGCCTTCCTCGACTTCACCACGAGAAACCACGCCATAGCACTCACACTTATCTTGGTGTGTTTTAGAAGTATCCAGTTCAATTTATCTAATAATCAAGACTAGCTTTCCAAGAGGTCCATAACCGCGGACATGGCTATTCGAATAGTTTTGTTAACCCTGCAGGGGTGAACTGCTACACACACATGATCATCATTAAGGGGTGCCAGCGAGGATGCTCACCACAACTGTTACCTCATAGCCGATCTAGTCCGAGAAAGCCGCCTACCTGGGTTGGCTACCACTATCTTGAACTCGGCCGGTTTACCGAAGTGGACCCAAGTGATGTGTGTGTGGTGCATAAGCCGGTCTCGGGTGAGCCGTTCTCTCACTTAGCAGCCAGGCCACAGACCTGCCAGAACTCCGAACTATTGCGACATCTGGACATCGAAAGGGATGAGTTAGTAAGTTGAGAGGGGTTAGTGAGCCCAATCTGTGGTTGTACTCTTCATCTTGGATCACCACACAAGAACTCGGACTTAGGGAGGTGTTCAACGAGACAACCCACCGTGTACTCCTACATAGCCTCTCATCGTTCACCTTGTATTAGGGTCGATTCACCAACACTTTTCTACCATCATCATCATGATCACTACCATCCCGACTCACATAACAGTATCATCATGATATCACTCTAAGCATGCAATAAGCGATAACATTTGCAGGGGTCACATGATATCAATCAACTCCTACATTTGCTAGGATTGTGGTTTGCTTACTACTGTGACAAAATGATAGGTTATGCAAAGGAATGGGTTCATCTATGCGGTAGAAATGTAGCATGGCGATCATCCAAAACAATGCATAAGCGAGACATAAGAGGGAAGTGGGATTTTATCGACATGATCAATGGGGGTTTTCTTGCCTTGCTGACGAGGTTCGGGTTCGGGGTCTTCGACGAAGGGGGCAGCCTCCTGCTCCGGTTCCACCTCTACTGGACAAACAACAAACAAGGTAGCAAAGTAAATACAATGCACAATCACATGATGGAAGGTTGAAATTTGATGTATATGCTTTGATGTGTGAAGCAATTCCATTTAAATGTAATATATTGCAAATTGAATTGCAAATTCAAACTCCAATTTGAATTCAAACTTAACCAAGTTACATGTGACATTGTTTGATCATTTTGAACCTTTTGGAATTGTGTATGATATGCCTCTGAAGTGTGGTTGAAATATAGCATAATTCCATGGTCCAAGTTGCAAAAGCATTTGAATTGAATTTGAATAAATTCCAAATAATTCAAATGACATATGCTACTGATACCCTTTTAAAATCAACTCAAACATAGTTGAAAGTTGCATTTTTGGATAGCTTATTTTCTCCTGATCATTTTTCATATATTAGTTGTCCAATTTGGAGTTAATATGAATTTTCTATGAATTTCCAAAGTTTGGGTTATTTTCTGGAATTTCTTTAATTCAATTTGATTTCTGGAAATTCATTTAATCGACTTATTGCGCCAGGCTGACGTCATGCTGGCGTGTGGGGGGGCTGACATGTGGGTCCAGTTTGTCAGCCTCAGGGGTTAATTAACCGGCTGGGTTAATTTAACCAGTGACTTAATTAAGCCACTGGGCCCACTGGTCAGTGACCCAGGGTGGGGGTTAGGAGGGGATTAGTGGCTAACCCACCGGCGGCTAAATGCCGGTGGCCTGGCCACGGCGGCGCTGCACGGATCCAGTGCTCCCGGCCACCATTCGATGCGCCAAGGGCACCAGAGGATGGCCCGGGACGAGCCGCGTCGCCTGCGCTACTCGGGCTTCATCGGGGAGGCTCCAGGCGACGTCGTCTTCAACCATGGCGGCGGCCGGAGCTACGGCTTCGAGCAAAACTTGAAAAACGGCCACGGGAAGAAACGTGCATGGTTGCGTTGGGTTGCAGGGGGCTCCAGGAGCACTACGGACGCACTAGTGAGGACGAAGGTGCACGGGAGCGAGCGTATGGTCAACCGCGGCGGCAACCTTGCTCGGCTTCCATGGAGGATCGAGCTAGAGAGCGAGAGGGGTGACGGAAGCTTGGGGGAAACGCTCACCCAGACGCAGGGAGTGCAGCTGTGTATTCGATGAAGGTGGGGAAGCTTTGGAGCTGCCGGATTTCAAGGTGGATCCGCGGCGGCCGGAGACGAAGACGATGAAGCTAGCGAGTTCGTGGGGGCGCCTGGCTTCGATTCCTTCTGCACGGTGGAGTTGTAGACGACGGCGGAGCGGATAGACTTGACGGTGCGTCTCCTTGTCGACGGTGGTCGCGTGAAGACGGTGGCGTGCTCCACGGTTGCTCACGGGCGGCGATGGAATCAAGCGGGAGATGAAATGGGAAGCTCTGGACGGGGGGGGGGGGGGGAATGGATCAAGACGGCTGAGGGGAGTCTCCAGGCGCGACTAGACGACTCGGGAGGCGCCAGGCAGGCTAGCAGGTGCTCGCCGGCGTCGGCATGCGCTCCAGCGAGCTGCTTGCCGCGCCGGGGAAGACGACAAGGGGAGGCTGCGGGCTTGGCTGCGGTGCGGTAAGTTGGGCCGGGGTGGCCCAGGTAAGTGGGCTCCTTTCCCTTTTCTATTTTCCTCTCTGTTTTTCTTTCTGCTATTTGTTTAGGCTAGCTAAAAAAATAGCAATCCATTTTATTAAATGCTGAAATTTTTTATATGGCCTCATAATAAAATAGACTAGCCACTTATAAAGTTTCAACATTTTTAAAATTCAAATAATTTGAATCTTAACTCAAATAGGGGTTTTCATTAAATCCAAGGCACTGTTTGAATATTTGAAAACTCCATGAGCATGGGGTGGGTCCCACATCACTTGATATGTGATCACACTCATTTATAAGACTTTTCAAAAATCTAACATGAATTTTTGGAGAAGATTTTTATCTGGCCTTTTGAATTAATTCATCTGGGGGGGTTCCTTCTCCCATTTTGCTTTTGAAAATGATTTCAAAGATTTCTTTTGAAATTTTAACATGATGCAAGTGAAAAGCTAACCCTAGTACATTACCTAACAGAGGGTTCTGACAACAAACTTGTTGGCCATTCCAATATGCACCCATTTGCACAAAATAAGATCATTACGGAAAACAATCCCTTGAAACTAGCACTAACAAGTAACATCAGTCATTTGGCTTGAAAGCTACGAACCTTCATACTCTATAGCTCATGGTTTGTATGGTTACAAGGACATAAATTAGGATACAACGCGAAGGTTTTTCATTTTTTAATTTTTTTGAATTGTTTAAGCCGGTTTCAAAATGCGGTCAAAACGGGGGAGGGGGGCATGACTGGTGATAGATAGGGGTGGAAACTTGCAAAACTCTTGGTGGTTCTCTGATTTAATAACTACTTGTGTACCTAGAAATGGTTTTTTGAAAAAATTAAAAGCAAACTATAGCGCACATGCAGTTCAAATTTGACCCCGTTCCAAGTGAATCTACGCAAATTTGTCGTTTTTAGGAGAGGTGTATAAGAAACATTTTACATGGAAACCTTTTGTCAATTGTTAATAAAATATGGTCTAATATTTTACAAAAATGAAGTGGTTCAAATTCACAGCAAATATTTGGTAGGTTCTTCACAAAACAACCCTACTTTTGGCACTCGGAAAATGAAAAACGGTTTTTTCGTACAACGAATATGAAAACTTCCTTTGACAAACTTGTTTCCCATTCCAATATGCACCCATTTGCACAAAATGAGATCACTACGAAAAACTATCCTTTGAAACTAGCACTAACATCGGTTATTTGTCTTGAAAGCTACGAACCTTCATACTCGATAGCTCATTTTGAGAAGACTTTTTAAGATATTTGCATTATTCCAAGTTTGTTGGTTTGTATGGTTACTAGGACATAAATTAGGATGCAACGCAAAGGTTTTACATTTTTTTTAATTTTTTTTGAATTGGTTAAGACGGTTTCAAAATGCGATCAAAGCGGGGGAGGCGGGCATGACCGGTGATAGATAGGGGTGGAATCTTGCAAAACTCTTGGTGGTTCTCGGATTTAATGACTACTTGAGTACCTAAAAATGTTTTTTTGAAAAAATAAAGAGCAAACTATCAAGCACATGTAGTTCAAATTTGACCTTGTTCCAGCTGAATCTGCGCAAATTTGTCTTTTTCAAAAGGGGTGTATATGAAACATTTTACATGGAAACCTTTTTTCAATTGTTAATTAAATATGGTCTAGTATTTTACAAAAATGGAGTGGTTCAAATTCACACCAAATATTTGCTAGGTTCTTCACAAAAATGGAGGGGCTCAAATTCACACTAAGTTTGAACCATTTCTGAGTTGATATGTAGTGGTTTTCAATTTCATGGTTATTTAGCTCAAAATAAAGCACTAAATGCATGAAAACTATTCAATAAAGTAAAAAGGATTTGAAATTTAGGGAGGTGGATTTGATTGCTTTATTGGAAATACAAAAAGATTGGTGTTGAAATTATCCAGTTTGTAATAGCTTCTGCACTGTATGTTGTTTTCAAAATGTTGTCAAAATTGCCGGCATAACCGTTTGTAAATAGGGGTGGAATCTTGAAGAAATCTTTGTGGATCGTTGATTAAATAGCTACTTGTGCATTTGAAAGTTATTTTTTGAAAACTAATAAGCACACAACGAAGAATTATAGTTCAAATTTAACCCGGTTCATGTTGATTCGACATACAACTGATTAAATGACCAAAAATTGCTAGAAAGATCAAAAATGCATATAAATTGATGATCATCGTTAAAATTTGGTCTAACTTGAGTAAAAAAATTATAGTACCATTTTGTAAAATATTTTTGATAGCTCCTCACAAAATCTTCCTATTTTTAGCATTTACAAACTTCTTTAACTCGCATATATCTCAACCAATCAGGATGGAGAATCACTCCTCCCACGGATCACCCCACTGCAACCGATCTGAACCGTCCACACGTGATGATCCAAAGTGTCCACCTAAACGCAGGACGCCCACTCCCACCAAACCCTATCACGTGTCGTTGCCTCTCTCTGTCCCTAACCCCGATCCAGATCCCTCCCTCCAGGACGCCCGCCGCCAGCCCCCTCCTCCCGGTTCTCTCACCTCCCCCCAGATCGCTCCACCGTCGCCCCATCCTCCGTGCAGCTAGGATTTCACCTCCTGCCCTTTGCAGTAGGTCGGTCGCCCATGGAGTGGCCTGGTCGAGAGAAAGGGATGAGGGCGTCGGATCCGAGAGCAAGGCCTTCCCCTCACCGCGCAGCCCTCGGCCATCTCCTCACAGCGCAGCCCCTAGCCTTGTCATGTTCGAGGAGGAGGCAGAGGAGGAATGTTGCACCCAACCACCACGGTCGCCGCCTTCAAGGGCTTCTTCCACCTGGACCTCGACCTCAACGGCGCCTTCATCCAGCCACCGAAGGTCAAGGTGCCCCCACCCCACTCCCTCGCCTCCATGTTTCATTCGATCTGGCAGGTTGGATTTGGGTACCTCACCCTTCAGTTTTCTTTGTTCTGTTCTTCTTGCAGGAGAGCTCAACCCACTTGATGGTGAACCATGTAGATGAGAGGAGCAGCATCAACTCAAGGTCCCTTCTCCTCCACTCCTCTCTCATTTTTGAAATCCTAGACCGGTTCATGTGCTTGCTTGCCTCTAATCGAGTAGCGTCCGTACAGATTAACTAGGGTTCATGATTTGGTACCCTATGTGCTCACTATCTTTGTCATGTGCTTCTACTCAATACCCTGCCTGTTTGAAATCTGTTTTTTTTTTCTTGGTTTGTTGCTGGTCTAAATCTACTTACATGCTTGACTAAATTTAACTTGGTGATAGCTATCATACCCTAGTGCTCAATCACATGGACAATGCTGCATTGTTTGCCAGTTAGTTTGCTCGCTTGCTTGTTGTAATAAAAAAAGTCTATAGAATTAGTTTGCCAATTTTTGTAGTTGGGTTCCCATAGTTTACTCAACATGTTATAAAATAGATGGCTGTTGGAGCAGCACCTCATCCTTATGAGTTCTAAAAGTTTGGGAGTGTCAATTTATTGTGTGTGGCATTTAGTCTGTAGAGATCCAAAAACTAATTCTAAGATCCCCATTGGAGATAGACATAAACTTCTTTTTTCTTTTGTGTCTTTCATTCAGTTTTGACTTTACGTATGCATTTCCTTTTTTTGGAATTCAACATTCTAGCATTGGTTAACTCATCTTCTTTTCTTACAGCCAGCATCACATGAACCATATGTGTACACTTTCATGTTCCATAATTAGCATTCTGTCTATTTCATTTTTTAGCATGCACTCCATATTAATTTATGTCGTGTTTGTGACATGCAACCTGAAAAACCTGATGGTTTCATTTGTACTCATAATTTCTCTCAAGCGGTTTTCTCGTGCACGCACGTGCAGGAAAGAGCTACTGTTTGGTTTGTGCGGTTTCCCACATTCCTGTTACACTCCAGCATAGATGGTAAGCAAGCGTTTCTCTATCTCTCTCTCTCTATGTGTGTGCGTGCGTGTGTCCGCAACCATCTTGCTGGTAAATTTATAAATGGCCATGGTGACTTGTAGGGTTTCACAATGCCTTATCATATATAATTTGAAGTTTATGCTTGAAAAAATATGACTGAACTCCGATTGTCAATGAGTTGATTATAACACCCTTTTAACTTGGAGAACGGATACGAACTGCTGCTACGTGCCCCATCTCTTTACTTGCGCACCGGTTTTGGTCTGAAAATCATTTGTATTCACCATGATCTGTTAGCTTGTAGTCAAACTTGATCATGAGTCTTTTAGTATGTAGTCATACTTGAATATCAATATGTATATCTTTTTATCGTTCTCAACAGAAAATCTAGACTATATAGCTCTTTATTGTTCTCTCCACTTATTTTTACAACCAAGGATCCTTACTTAACAGTAGAGCTCTTTATTGTTCTTTTCTAGGTATTCTATATGTGCTCCATCCCGAAATCTGTTGTGCACTGCCAAGTCCATGAGGAGAAGCGCTCACTGCTCGATCATTTCTTTACTGAACTAGGAGCAAAAGAGGCAAGATATTCGAAACAGGTTGAAGTCCTTTTGATTCTTGATTTCTAGCATACACATGCATCCAGATTTTTGATGTTACTGTAGATATGATGTAGGTTTAGTGCTTACTATTTTTTGATGTGATGCATGTTACCTTCCTTCCTGTCTATGCCTTCTCTAGTGTTTTGCCAGCAAACTAGTCTATTTGGTGTTTCAAAATATGAAGATGCATGTAAGCACTAACGCTGGTAATATGGCATATCATATTAGTCTTATCCCTTGCTCTGTCACTAGCATACACTATAATTTTAGATAAAAATGGGGCACAACATTTTCTCTATAAAATGGATTGGTTATTAATTTATTTGGACTTGGCACACATTAGGTAAGAAAGGATCGCCAATCTGGGTGTCCAAATGACAGTAAAACTTAGTCTCTAGCATGGTTCTTGTATTTATTCTTCTGTTTTATTGTTAGCATATTGAGACTGAACATGTGTCTTTTCTTCTCATCTACAGGAGACTTATAGGCTGATTTTTTTAAGAAGCTGGAAGTGCAAGTCAACGAATTTCTTTAATGCCAAATTTTCAGGGAATTTGGATATATTGATGAACTTGGTGAGAATTCAGTGTATATTTTCTTGCTGAACTTACTATTGAAATTCTAGGATTTATGTACAAATCCTTGAAATATTATTCTATGTTCACTTGAAATGTATTCTTCGATTGAAAGTGGTCAAAAAAAATATTGGTATTGAATTTATGGTTGATTCTATGTTTTTGCTGTAAATTATATTTGAGATAAAGAGGCCTGGCCCAAATGAAAAACTGGCCGAAATGTCTATTGGAAAAAATAAAAAACTGGCCGAAATGTCCAAAAAAAAATTAGAATGCACTGCAAAAATCTCGAGGCCCAAAATTGAAATGAACTGCACAAAACCCAAAGGAGCCAACCGGAATTGACAGGAGAAAATTTAGATGGGCTGAATTATTGGGCTTGATCCATGTAGACGGCCAAACTGGACCGGGATGATTCTAATCTACGCCATTTTCATTTGGTTGCTATTTTGCCACGTTAGCTTGCCACGTTGGATCTGACGTGGACTGGCCAATAAGCTAATGACCAAACCAATTGGTCACAACATCTATGACCTTTGGTTTGGTCACAATCATCTATGACCATTTCAGAAAAAAAGGTCGCATTGTCCGCTTTGCGGCCCTCAACTTTTGACCAACTGATTTTGGTCACAAAAAGGTCACAAATGAAGAACAGTGACCTTTCAGTGACTAATATGTAAGGTCACAAGTTACCATATTTATTGTACTGCTAGTATCGCCTAGTTTATAAAATATAAGGGGAGTTTCTTCCTAATGTGTGTGTCTTGCATTCCAAAGGCATATTTAAATTGATGCACACTTCTAGGGGGAGCTTGTCTATATTTTAGATACTTGGCTTGCTTTCATTCCCTATTCATATATTGTGCAAATCGTGTGTTGTTATCAATACACCAAAAAGGGGGAGATTGATAGGGCATATTTCCCCTTGACTAGCTTTAGTGATTGATGACAACACATTTGCGGATTAACCATGTGTCAATGAGCATTTCAGATAATTATAGACATGGCACAAGAGGGTTATTTTCCGCTCGGTTGATGGAGCGTGAAGACGGAGTTTTCCTTGCGATTTCTTTTTGGTGACTTGAGTCATAGGAAAACCATACTATTAAGAGGGGATCCGCTTTGGAATGGTGGGTGGAATCATCACACATACACACTCTCTGCACCCACATATTTTCCATCGAGTCGTGGAGGAGTTTGACATGGTGGCATTGGCTCCCTGGCTCTGCCAGGGTGGTAGTACCGCTCCAGGAACGGTTGTACCACGACCTAGTACCGCACCCACTACCGCAATCCCACTAGACTCTGCGGTAGTGGGGCATGGTACTAAGCCATAGTACTACCGCGGGGCAGTAGTACCACGCCCATTGCGGTAGTATCGCGCCACGTTAGTACCGTTGCCTAGTACCGCAATCCCACTGGAATCTGCGGTAGTGGGGCACGGTACTGATCCACAGTACAACCGTGGGGCAGTAGTACCGCTCCGGTTGTGGTTGTACCGCGCCAGGATAGTACCAGGGCCTAGTACCGCGTCCACTACCGCAATCCCACTGGACTCTGGGGTAGTGGGGAACGGTACTGAGCCACAATACTATTATGGGGAGGTAGTACCGCAACGATTGCGTTAGTACCGCACCACGGTAGTACCGCTCCTGGAGTGGTAGTACCGCTCCTGGAGCTACCACTCCAGGAGCGGTAGTACTGCACCATAGTAGTACCGCTCCTGGAGCGGTAGTACCGCACCACGGTAGTACCGCTCCTAGAGCGGTAGTACCGTGGTTGGTGGGGGTCCAACGGCTGTTTCAACTCCCACCTATAAAATGGGGTCTTCTTCCCCATTGAGACTCACCTCATTTCATACTCTCTCCTCCATTGACGCCCAAGCTCCATTTTTTCCCGATCTCCCTCCCTAGCCATCGAAACTTGTTGATTCTCTAGGGTTCGGAAGAGGAGGCCCCGATCTACACTTCCACCAAAGGATATTTGATTCCCCCCATTAATCTCTTGTGGATCTTGTTACTCTTGGGCGCGTTGGTGCCCTAGACGGAAGAAGTCACCTCGAATCCATATTCCATTGTGGTGAAGCTTCGTGGTTTCGTTGGGAGCCTCAAATTAAGTTGTGGAGATCGCCCCAACCTTGTATGTAAAGGTTTGGTTGCCACCTTCAAGGACGCCGCGTAGTGGATCACAACATCTTGCATTGGTAAGAGCGTGAGGAGAAATAGGGCGGTCCTCATTGTGCTCCTCACCCTCTCCAAACGGGGACGTACTTCTCGAAAAAGAAGGAACTTTGGCAACATATCTTTGTCTCCCGTGTTCCCCTTTACCTTTACTTTGTTCAAGTTCTTTTCATTGTTTTATATTGCTTGCTCATATAGTGTTGCATTAGTTGGCATATAGGTTTCTCACGTAGTTGCACATGTAGAAAACATATATTTATTGTTGAGCCTTAATTTGTTAAGAAAACTTAAGAAAATTTAGTCGCCTATTCAACCCCCCTCTAGTCGACATTCCGATCCTTTCACATAGCAATTTTGACAGTTGATAGGAAGGTCCAGTAATGAGCTTTTTAACCATCATAAAGAAAGTGAGCATTTCAACTCTTACTCTTTCCTCATGGTTTAAAATCTAAACCCATCTAAAAGTATGCAGGCTTGTGTTTAAAATGGTGCTTGTTGGTGGCTACTTTCTTGACGTAAGTTCTTTGTCCAAGAATATATATTTTTGTCAAAAATGAAATGTTGTTGAAGCAAAAATTGTACAACAGGAATTTCTGAAATACATGCATGCAAAGAGCTAAGAAGTTAGACTATGTAAATAGATTTCCATGTAAATAAAAAAAAGGACGACTACAAGTATGCATTCTTGTGTTCTTGGATGGTGGCTCTTCTCTTCGCCCGATCTGGCATCTTGATCTTCCAGCTAATCGTATCTTGTAATCAGAACATGATTTAAGGCACCAGAGTATGATCTCCATAGGAAATAAATCGTATATTTTCTTTGTAGTTCTTTGCGTGAAGCAACAATTTTGAATTGAGTTTTTGTCAGCTCAAGTACCAGAGATCGTGTATATTTCCTCTGCAAAACAGTCTTAGGTCTTCTATTGTCTAATACTTGATTGTTGTAAATCTTCTCTGTTGATTACTTGGTTGATGGTTGTTTTGAACATTTAAAGACGTGAGCATAAACATTAATGTATCTAAATCTCATAAGCTATGAAGGTTTTCAATTACACTTACAAAGCACTCAATTTAGGAAAAAATCTGATTTATTTTAATAATTGCCACCTAACTAGGTGAATGATAAAAGTACAAATCTTGATATTACTCATGCGTTGCACGTGCACGCTTTGTCTTACATTTCCATGTATTACATTTTTTTTCAATGGTGCAAGTTTTCTTGATTAACTGAATGTTGTTTAAGATGAAATACATGTCTTACATACTGTAAGGCCCGATATGCGATACTGTTCCAGATCTAGATGTTTCCATCCAGATCTGAGGACGAAGCACATATCGGTCCCACCGCGGCAAATGACAATGCCATATGCCCCGGATTCACCTAACTAGTCGTCGTCGAGTCTCCACGAAGGCGTCCACAAGAAGAGTCTCCTCTCCAGTCCAAGATCGTTGCATAACGTGCGTAAAGAGAAAAATCAAGAGGTGAGCTATATCAAAAATCTTGTAACTAACTTCTCACGGGTAAGATGGGGGTAGTGGTGAGGTTGCAGACGCGCTAGCAATATATGTGTGGCTAACGGTCCATTTTAGAGTAAGATGAGAACCAAGCATTCGATGAGGAATCGCCTCCAACAAGTCTTTCTATGAACTACTTACGCAACCATAACACCTATCCTATCCTTGTCCTCCCCTTCGCATCTAGACGAAGAAGAAGCAGTCAAGGCACGCACACATTGATCAAATTATTACGATTATCTCATTTGTTGTTGTCTATGAACAAGGAGTAGGTCTCAAGTCGTCCATAACCGTGGACACAGCTTCTCGAAAAGATTTAACCCTGCAGGGGGTGTACCAACTGCCCATTACAAGGCTCCGCACACACGCCCATCTCTCTCAGTTTCTACCCATCACAGGCAACCATTTTATGATTTAGTCCCGAGAGATCCGGAATGACAGGTCCGTCAAACTAACAACACACATATCCGGGTGGCCCCCGAGGAGTCGACACCCAATCCAAAATCCGGTCGCGCTCTCGGATCGGACTCTTCCGTCTGGACGAGGTCGGGGTAACTAACCCATCACTGTGGGCAGCCCCCTAGCTTCCAGGTGTGGACCAACAAAGGAACTCTGTCTCCGCTGGCCCGAGTTGTTTGAAATCTACTGGGAGCTCACCAGTCACACAAACAGTTTTCAAATGGTAAATCAGCTTGGGCCACCACTAGAAATATTTGAAGCTAGGTAGGTAAGAAGAGGGGACCCCATAGCATCCCATACGCGGTTAGGCACGCTCAGTCTTAAAACCAATACCTGGAACTCGGATCCTAGGTGACTCGAATGGAACAAAGCGTCGGGGCGGGATAGCCTAGACCTTCCATCCTTCGTTGAATATAGTCAACATTAAAATAATCATATCATCTGCAACAATATAATAATGTGATAGCCCAATCCAAGGAGTAACAGGAGGTAACAGTTGATAACATCCTAGCATGCATACTAAGCAGTGGCTGAGAGAGAAATAGTAACATAGCCGAACAAGGTTTGATGGGATGTGGAGGACATGGCTGTTTGGGTTTATTTGAGAGGCATGAAAATGAAGTGGTAGGATCAAGCAATCGTTCTATCCTATACCTAGGCGCGAGTGAGCTGAAAGTTATAAGCATGATATATGCTCCCCCTTACCTGATGAGAAGACGAAACCGAAGGTGTAGTCGATCGCAAACTCGCATCGTCTCCGAGAGGTACCCGCAGAAGCACACAAGATCTGTACAACTAGGCTAGTGTTTGACTAGTTACAATAATGTGTTGTAAATTTCTTTGTAGTATGACTTCTGAAAATTTTATTAATATATGAAGGATTTAAACTTCAGGATGACTTTAAACAAAAATGTGTTCAACACATAATTTGTTAACCCCGTTGAAGTGAATAACTTTTATGTTGATACCTTATTAATCTAAAATTATATGCAATCTCCACAATTGATAAATCGAGGAAGTCTTTGCGTCCCATGATTTTTTTAATACACGAACGTTTTGTGCTTCAAGATGACTTCAAACAGAAAAATGTTCAACATAAGAGTTGTTCAACGTGCTGAAGAGAATAACTTTGATTTTGGGACGATATCAATTCAAAATCAAATGCAATCTCCAGAACTGATAACTTATGGAAGTCTTTCCGCCGCATAATTTTTAATACACGAATGTTTTGTACTTCAAAATGACTTCAAACAGAAAAATGTTCAACATATGAGTTGTTTAACAAGCTAAAGCGAATAAATTTGATTTTGGGACTATCTTAATCCGAAATCATATGCAATCTCCAGAACTAATATATTGTGACAACCTTTGCCCCGAATGATTTTTTTGTATACATGAAGGATTTATATTCCAAGATGACTTCCAAAAGAAAAGTGTTGAAAATAAAAGTTGTTGAACACACTAAAGCGGATAACTTTGTTTTGGGACGAAATCATATGCAATTTCTATAACTGATATAAGCATGACCATATCTTTCGAAATATTACGATTTCAAACAAAATTAAAAAGCAGTTCAAATGAGTTATGAAAAGGATGAAACTTGGCATGGTGTCACTGTTACACCCAGATACCATGTGGTAAAAAGATCAGAGGGTTATGAGAAAAACTGGATGCACTTCATGTTGATGATACGAGAGTTACTTCTCGCCCCTCGTTGGTTTACCCAAAGTGGAAGGTTGAGATGTAGCATAGCGGCAATTTCCCTCGGTGAAGATACCAAGGTTTGTCTCCAGTAGGACTCCGATAATGACAAGAAGGTGAAAACGGCGCCAGAGATTAGCGGTTGTCGTGGACCTGCACACACAACAGATAACTTTGCTCCCAACGAGTACAAAGGGGTTGTCAATCCCTCCGGCCTTGTTGTTTACAAAGGATAAAACGCATAGGATAATAATGATAGTGATAGCAACGGAAAAGTAAATACTGAAAGTAAATTGAAGATGTATCCAATATTGGAAATATGGATCGGGGTCCTATGATGTTCACTAGTGATGTCTCTCTCCCAAAAGACGATAAAATAGCCATGCGAGGTAAACAAATTACAGCTGGGAAAGTGACAGGATTATGTGCGCAAACCAATGCTAATTATGCTATAAAGAAAGGAAGAGGCTCAAAAGCACGGGCGTTACGCCAAGAAAAGTAGACTGAAATCCATCTGCATCTACCTACTAATCATCCACCTTGAGATATCTATCCAGAACATCTTGTTGGTATTAAGTTGCGAATCCCACCCAAAGTGTAAACTCAAAGCAACGGACAATTGCATTAAAGAACTTTGGGTAAAGTAAACAATCCTTGCACCCGCAAGTACAAGCACCGTTGTTTTCCCCCTTGTGGCAACAACACATCCCCTAGACTCATGTTTATGTCACTCAAGCTAGTCATCAGGGGAAATGAACCCACAATCATGCAAAACGCTCCCTCTTGGAGTCACTACCTACTACTTGTCCAAAGCAATAAACAGCAACGGAGAACATGCAAGAATATCTCAAGAACATAAACTCAAAAGAAGAGAATCAAATATATTTCTCAAACACAATCTGAACATAATATCGTAATCCATCGGATCCCAGCAAACTCATCATAGCAACAGCAGAAATATTACATATGTGTCTCGATCATGTAGAGCATCTCACGAGGTCTAATCCATGAAGAAAAAAGAGGGGAGGAGAACATCACATAGCTACTGATCATAGACCCATGGTCCAAGGTGGACTACTCACGATTCATCCGGGAAGCATCCATGGTGGTGGAGAATCTCCCGGAGGTGGTTCCTCCCTCCGGCAGGGTGCCGGGAGGAGGTCTTCTGGTGCTCCCGATCTTCGAAGCGCGGAGGCGGCGGAACAGAAGAGAGATCGCAAAAAAGGGTTCCCGTCTCGGGGGTTTTGCATCACGGGGAATAAATAGGCGAAGGGGGACAGTCAGGGGAGCAACCAGGGGTCCATGCGGTCCCCAGGTGCGGCCCCACTCTGGGGCGCGCCGGGAGGGCGCCTAGGGCCCTGGTGGATCCCCTCTGGCCCCCCTCGGTGATTCCGGAAGCTTCCTGATCGCTGATTTTTTATTGGATTTTTCCCAAATTTTTGGAGCACTTTTAATATGGGGGAAACCTAAAATAGAAAAACAGCAGAAAACAAGAACTGGTACTGTGGTGCACTGAGTTAATAAGTTGGTCCAAATATGATCGAAAGTGTATGGAAGTTCATCAATATCATAGCAATGTCACACAAAAGAGGCATGGAGCAATGATAACCCACAACTGCAGGGGATCGAGATAGTCTTCACGGGTAAGAATAACCCAATTTATTGATTCGACTCAAGGGGAGCCAAAGAATATCCACAAGATATTAATAGTAACTGCGATATGGAAGTGATGATAGCAACGGAAACAGTGGTGGTGAAACAGTAATAGTAAAATAGCGAAGTAAAAAACTAGTAACCAGCAGAATTAAAAACACTGTAGGCTAGGGAGATGGATGGTTGGGCGCTGCAAGGATAAGGAACATCATGTATTTAACTTGGGGCAAGGCACACAAAAAAGCAATGATCATCTAGGCATAGATCAAACATCAGGCATGTATCCCAAAGGTATTTGTACATGCTTGCAATAAGAACTTGCACACCATCTTTTGTCCTACCATCCCGCTACGAACGGGGCCAAAAGGAACTTATGGAGATTAAGGTGCTCCTGTCAAAGAGCACCGGAACAAAGCATTAACAATCAATGGATACATGGAATCCTCAAATTATAGTCCATCCCCTTTGGTGTCCCAAGCTGTCACCTTTGGGATCGCCAGTTCCGGACTATAACAGGTGCATACAACTCATAGATAGGATCAAGAACACAAATATATTCATGCAAACACATAGAGTTCAGATCTGAAATCATGGCACTCAGGCCCAAAGTGACAAGCATTAAGAACAACAAGTTAAAGCAAGGATGATAAACAACAATATAGATGATAGGCAACACACCCCCAACAATCTGATAAACTATTACATGACCTAACTCATCCAATCCCTACCATCCCCTTTGCCTACAGCAGGGAATTACTCACACATGGATGGAGAATTCATGAAGGGAGGATGGAGTGGCGATGATGATAACGATGGCGATGATCTCCCCTCTTCAGAGGCCAAAACAACCTCCAGATTAGCCCTCCCGGAGAAGAACAGAGGGTGGCGGCGGCTCCGCGACGAGAATTAGGAAAACGACGTATGTTTCGGGGTTTCTCCGTCACGGGAATAAATAGGAGTCTCGGTAGGGCACCAGAGGAGGGGGGAGTCGCCCAGGCGGCCAGAGGGCGCGGCCCCACCCCTGGACACGCCAACTGGGCGCCTGGGCCCCCCTGGCTGCCCTCTGTCCCCCCTTTTGGCTCTGGACTCCTTCGGGTGCGTGGATTTTCTGGTATTTTTGTGGGAATTTTATGAGATGTCCAAAAATCCATTTTCCTGCACACAATAAAACCATACAGACAGCTCTGCTGAAAAAAACGTTAGTTCGGGTTAGTTTCATCCAAATCATGCAAGAATGAGGGTAAAACAATAGCAAAAGTGTTTGGAAAAGTAGATACGTTTGAGACGTATCAAGCAAGCAGAAATTATAGATACGTTTTGGACGTATCAACATCCCCAAGCTTAATTCATGCTCGTCCTCGAGTAGGTAAATGGTAAAAGCATAATTTTTGTGGTGACATGCTAACAACCATATAAGAACTTTGTAAGTAAAGCAATCAAGGCATGTAATTCAATTCAAGTCATAACAGGCAAGAGTCTATATTTAGCATTGAAACAAGCAACATAAGAACATAAAGGTGCAAGAGCTCTCGCTGTCCGTCACTCGAATGTCTCCAAATGGTGTTTGCGTGCAAGAAAGGGGATAGGGATATATGAGAAAAAGTATTTTTATGTTGATAACTCAATCTACTAAAGTTTTACACTTGGTCTTTTTTGGAATCTTATCTTGACTCATTCCCAGACCACTAGCCAGGTACAAGTCAAAATGATTCACTCCTTTTTGACATTTTGAGCACTCATGCAATGGATGAGCCTAAGCAAGAAAGTTGACACCTAGGATGGCAAAGAGAGAATATGGTGGAGGAGGAAGACAAAAAGGGCGTGAAAGGCTCACATCAATGAGGACAATCATAGGCGAGAGAAATCCAAATGATAGATATGATGTGAGGAGTAGGGATTGCCATGCAACGGATGCACATATGAGGTAAGGTAAGCTCTCCAATGGAACTTGTGGGGGTGCATCCAACTTGCTTGCTCAAGAAGACCTAGAGCTCATTTGAGGAGGCTCATCATTAGAATATACAAGCCAAGTTCTATAGTGTGAAGGTCCCCACATAGCTATATGCATGAATGATAATCTCTATGGAGTACAAGATATAAGAAGTAACACGAGTTTGGATCTCTCAAAAAAATAGTAGTGTGCCCCCTTCTCACTTTTTATTTATTTTTCTCTTTTTTCTATTTTTTTGTATTTTTTGGTGGCCTCAATGGCTCTTTCTATTCCTCTCATTTGTCCTCTTTGGGATCTTTTAATTTTTCCACTTTGGGATCTTTTCCTCACTTTAGGGGAAACACTCTATATATTACAAGAAGTATAGAAGATCTTTCACACTTTACAAAGTACTCAAATCATAAAGAAGATGTAACTATCATGATGTATGCAAATGTATGACTCTGCCAGTGTAGCAGGATATGCAATGATACTAGCGCGTCATGTAGAAATGATTAGGGAAAGGCCCAACTAGCATGAGGCTCATCGATCAAGAAAGTATCATGTATGACATGAAGATCTAGTCATGAGAAGATGGATGTTGCATGGCAATATATCTCAGAAAGGCTATGGAAATGCCTTGGTAGGTAGGTATGGTCGCTGTTTTGAGGAAGGATATAAGAAGGTTTATGATGATAGAGCGTATCGTGCCAAGGGTTTGGATGTACCGGCGAAGGTGGACGCCAACTCTCGGAGTGAGAAGAAGGCAATGCACGGCACATGAGAGGCTAGAAAAATATGGGAAGGTGGAAGTGTCAACTTTCGAATACTCACATTAGTCCGAAAAACTCATGTACTTATTATCGATAACTCTAAATCTAATAAGGAGGTTCCACAAAGAGACAAGTACCCCAGGGAGGATTGTATGGGGGTTCGGTTATCCTTGCGCATCCTCGACTCATGGTACGTGAGTGTACTCTAATATTCGACCCCCCAGAAGAGTAGTGATCCATCTAGTAGCTAAACTTCTCAAATAATTTTGTAAGTTTTGAAAATAAACACGGGTTGCCCAAAATACGACATCTATCACTAATAGGCTAAAGCTTTTGACACCAAAAGTCCAAACATTACTCAAAACAACACCTCAAAACTATTGCAAGTTACTACTATAAAAGAATAGCAACCTCAATTACCTACTTCAAGCCAAGACACAAAACTCAGTGCAACAGGAAAACTCTCTAAACAAGATAAACATGAAAACTCAAGAGAGTTCCAGAAACAAACTAAAAAAATCTCTTTAAAAAGATAAGCATGAATGCTAAGAGCGAAACATGACAGTAGCTATGAAAAAGATAAAGAACACACACAACAAAGATAAGCATGAAAAGTCCTATGTTGTGTTCTAGATTTTGGAAGTGGAGCGTGTTTCTCTCCCACACAAAGAAAGTTGGGTTCTAACTTGTTATGAACAGCAAGGAAATCTAAAGAAACTAAAAATAAAACCGAAGAGCGAGACACTCCAAGCATAGCACATAATGCATGAAGTGATAAAATATAGTGAAACGAGAGACGAACTGATAATTGTTGATAGAGAAGGGGATGCACAAGGGCATCCTGTAACATCCCACATGTAACAAGCTAGCAAACACCATGTAATTTACTTCCTCTGTTGGACTTGTAACTTGGCATGGTGGATGTGTATGTCATTTCATGTGATGATTTTAATTGGCATTGAGATTGGAGTCATGTTGGGTTGATTTCCTTTGCATCCAAAGTGGTTCAAGAAGGGCATTGATGGAATTTTCCTTGTTGCATGCTCACTCTTCTTGATCCCAATTTTGGCCTAGCCATTTCTTTTGCCTTTGCAAGGGTTTTAAAATCCTCAAGGTATTTTTGACTTCATCAAAAACAGAAGCTCTAGTTCAAAGTGAATTTGAATTTCAAAATGAGCTCACATTTTTGTGGTTGCCAAAAATACCCAAACCATTTTTAGAAATTGAAGAATAATGCAAGGAGAATTTTAGATATTTTTGTGTGATTTTTACACTTGTATTTAATCCAAATAAACCCTATTCCTTTTTTGTCTATTGTAAATGGAAAAAGGGATCCAGCAGGCCTCTTCTCTCTCTTCTGCTCCAAGTCTGCTGGAGGCCCAGCCCAGCAACCGCCGCTCCGCAGCCCACCTGGGCCTCCGCCAGCGAAGCGGTACGCGGGAGGCATCCTGGTCGCCTGATCAAGATCCAAGGGAGGGGACGCATCGCCTTTCCACCGTAGAGAGGTCCCCTCCCCCTCTTCTCTCACACCGGCGGGCGGGCATCGACGTCGACGCCTGCCGACGTGGCTGGAGGCCGCCCCTCCATATAAGCCGCCCCCTAGAGCCGCAGGAACCCCCTAGGGTTCCGTTCCCCCATTGATTTACCCCTCGCCGCCGCCGGGAGAGGTTTCCTCCTCTGCCCTTTTTCCGCTCTGTTCCGGTGAGGTCCCGAGCAATTCGCCGCCGCCTCGTGGTCTCCCATCGATTCCTTGCTCCACGCCGTCGTGGTGACCTTTGTATGTGCGTTTTCCCCTTCAGGAGCGTGCCGGGAGGAGCAGGACGTCCACGAGCCGTGGATCCCCGCCGCGGGCCGTCTTCTTCCTCGACGCCGACGACAGCGTCTTCTTTCTCTACGGCGAGGCTGGGACGCTCTAAGTGACCCACTAGGTGAGCACCTTGCCCCCTTTTCCTTCCGTGGACGCCCATGTTCCTCTGCCCGCGTAGGTGTAGTCCCTCTGCCGCTCGGCCTGTCGCCGGCGAGCACCGCGTGGTCGCCGTGACCGCTGCGTGTCCGTGTCGTGTCTGCGCGAGGCCAGAGCACGAGCAAGCCGTGCTTTTGACCATCAATTAGGCGTGTGCAGGTGTGTGGAGTTGCCCGCGCCTCTGAAGCCAGGCTGCACGTCGTCAGTTCCGTCAGAGCCGCCGTAGTTCCGTCGAGCCTAGCCTCCCCTTCGGTGAGGGTTAGGTCCCGTCCAGGGCACCCACGGCTACGTGGTACTGCCCTCTTTCATTTGCCGTCGACGCCGTGTGCAGGGAAGCAGTGTGCTCGACACCGGCGTCGTCTGAACTTGGCCGCGCCGCCTTGATTCAGTTTTGTTCAGAGATGCGTCGCCGCCGTCCTGTTCCCGGTTGGATTCCGGCGAGTAGAGGTCAGGGGTTGAGCCCTATAGCGCTCCTAGGCTTAGCGGGCAGTGCAGGCTCGAGGTCGTAGGTCTCGGAAGAGCTAGCGGTGGCCGGAGGCGGATGCGAGCTTCGCCGAAGTTCGTGCTCGCGTCGGGTTTCAGAAAGGCGCTGCCTTTTCTTCAGTTTGGACGACAGAGGGAGAACACCTCACCTTGTGTGTGTTGGTGTTACGTTCATTAATCGCTTCGTGGCGCAGTGGTAGCGAACGATGGAGACGAGCAGCGAGTCGTGGGTTCGATTCCAGCCGACGCCCCCCCCATTTTTGATTTTTCTCCTGAGGCTGACGACTGGGACCCGCTTGTCAGCGACCCAAGCCGCGTGGGTTGAGTCCAGTATGGGCCAGGGAGGCGACATGGGCTGGATTCGCCCGAGAGCAGCCCATGGAGGCTGATCCTTTTTCTTTTTTTGTTTCTTTTCTTTTTCTTTGATTTCTTTTCTGTTTAAATTCAAATTTGAATTTGCCTCCAAATTCAAATCTGTTTTTGAACATCTTTTGCATTCATGGGCATGCCTTATATGATTTTGGAGTAGCTGGAGCTACTGACCCACATGGTGAGGTCCATTTTGCATTTGACCCCTTCAAATAATTGAAGTGTGGCCATTTTGCAAATAAGCCCTTCTTCTTTCTTTGTTTTTGTCAAATGGTTCAAATTTAACATTGCCCATGCCATATATGGTTTTTGGGTAGGTTTGTGCAAGGAATTGCATGGTGGTAGTGATTTCATCATCTGAACCTTTTTCAAATTCATGTGGTGAAATTTTGCACTCAGCCCCCTGAACTTCAGTTGAATTTGCAACTGCCCTTGCAAATTCAAATGGATACATATCATATATCTTTTTGGGGTACTTTTCTGCAAGGATTTCAATGGTGAGGTTCTCATGATGTTTTGAACAACTCATGAATCAAGGTGTGGTCACCTGATCCAAGAGCATTCAGATCTTTCTGCTTGCAACATTTCAACTTCAGTACATTTGAAATGTTGATCATATGATCTCTTCAATCTTGTTCCATGTCATCTTCTTTTCAATTCAGCCCCTAACATATTGTCATATGTAATGTGGCTGGGTTCCAACTTTTGCTGCACCTTCCTGTGTGTCAAGTTCACCGACACTACTCCGTCTCCGGAATCATTGTTTTACTTCCATGTTATTTAAATTCTTGTAATGCTTTGTTGTTCATGTCATGCTATCATGCTACTTACACCTAAATTAAGGCTCAGACCAAAGCCATTACAATATAAATAAAATGGATATGAAGTCGATGACTTGTCGTCATCACCTTCATTTAAACTCGACTAGACAGGGTCATACCATGTAAATAAAACCTGAACATGCCATCCTTGTTTGAGTTTGCATCAGTTGCTTACTTGTGTGTTTTCCTTGCCGGTATCTTACGTTAGCACCCGAGACTGACGAGGAGACTTACGTGGAGCTGACCGACACCGAGCCCGAGGGTACCGTGGGTGCTGCTTCGACTACCTTACCAGGCAAGGGGGAGATCTGTGTCATTACTTTATAACTTTCTGCTCATGCCTAGCTGTAGATATAGAACGTTGATGCTTGATCCTATCTATCTTATATGCCATGTTTAAACCCATACAGCCATGATCCCCACATCCCAGCAAACCATTGTACTGCTAAGTTACCGCTGCTCAGCCATTGCTTAGTATGGATAGAAAACTCGCTGCTTACCTTATATATTTATGGTTGGGATATCATGCTATAAAAGAAGTTGGTTGATATTTATTATTGTTAAATGATGTTAATTTATATTCGACGAAAGGTGGAAGGCTGGACTATTCCCGTCTGGTGCTTTGTTCCATTTGAGTCACCTAGGACCCGAGTTTCGGGTATTGTGTTTCTTGACGAGCGTGCCTAATCGTGTGTGGGGTTTTATGGGGCCCCCTTGTCTTACCTACCTAGCTTCGTAGAATTCTAGTGGTGGCCCGAGCTGATTTACATTTGAAACTGCGTGTGTGTTGGTAGGTACCCCAGCTGTTTTCGAAACAACCCGGGCCAGCGGAGACATGGTTTCTCTCGTTGGTCCACACTTGGCGAGCTAGGGGTCCCCTGAATATTCAGGTGTGACTTACCGACCTTATCCAGACGGTAGAGACCGATTCGAGAGCGTGGCCAGCTTTTGAGTTGGGTGTCGACTCACCGGCGGCCACCCGGAGTTGTGCGTTGTTAGTTAGAGGGACTCTGAAGTTCCGGAGATTCAGGCGCTTACCTAGCCAAGTGGAAACCGGGCGTACATGCGACGTCTATAATGGACAGTTGGTACACCCCTGCAGGGTAAATCTTTTCGAAAAGCCGTGTCTGCGGTTATGGACTACTTGAGACCTACTCCTTGTTCATAGAATAACATCAATGATAATCAAGCTATAAAACTTGACAAACCGTGTGCGTGCCTTGGTTGTCTTTCTGCGTCTAGGGGGGACCGAGAGGGAAACGAGGTTGTGTTATGTTTGCGTACGTAGGTGGATAGCCGACTTATGACACGTTGTCAACGTATTTCTTGGATCTCATCCCTATTCTGATAGAACGTGTAGCCACCATATATGCTAGTTCGGCTGCAACCTGTCTATGTCTTTACCTTTCCTGTAGCGTTAGTTATTCCGTAATGACATGTTCTCACCCCCGTTTACATTTCTGTCTTTACCGCTTTGCCTGATCGGCCGCTGCAGTGGACTACTACCTCGACCCCAGCACCGGACGTTACTTCGTGGAGGTGCCCCCGGAGGATGACGACGAGTACGAGTACCTCGACCAGTAGGATCCTATAGTTGGGTTCAGACGTTCCCGTGGGTGGATATTTTATGTGTAGCCCTCTCTAGGGCAATTTGGATCTTGACCGTACTCGGTCCCTACTATGCTTCCGCTTGATGTATTGATGTATTGATGAGATGTACTCTTGATGATGTTATATTATTAGACAGTGGCGTTGTATGCCCTGCTCTATTTATCTATCTATATGTATTTCTATTTCTTGTAGAGTTGTGCTTATGTACCTGTTGTCGAGAATCCGGTAGCGACACGAGTGCGAGTGTCGTGCGCCGGTGGCGTTTGATGCGCTTCTAACTCCGACCGGACGCGAAAGCGATTAGTTAGAGTTAGTACCGCACCAGGGGCCTTACAACTTGGTAATAGAGCAGGACTGACTGTAGGACCCTTTACTGGCCGAAGTTGAGTCTAGAAACTATTTTGGTAGTTATATAGGAAAAATTTCGGAGAGTAGGACCTCTTTCTGTTTTCTCCTTATCCCACCCTCCCACCCCTTTTTCCGTGAGGAAGTGAAACGATGTTTTGTCTCTGCAACTTATCCCTTTTCAAAAAAATCTAGATTCTCGTTCACATGAGGCTCCGATTCCTCTATAATTTTTTGCTAGCGACGAGATGTGTTGGCGTCTTTGAGACCACTGAGCCGCCACTTGGGGTTGATTGCTCTACCTCGCTTACGGCGTACCCCAGGTGAAACGTCCATACAGGATTGGCGGGCATCCTATGGTAATATGGATGTGGTGTCTTTCCCCTATGGACGACCGTGATGGCGGGCCGCTCAGGGCAGATGTCTCATTGTTCAAGTTTCCAACCGCTCGTATATATTGTTGTGTGCTCGCTAGGAGATTATTATCTTGGATTCGGATGATCTTGGTTTGGGAATTCCAGTAGCACCTAGCTATCGACTTTCCGGTTGAACCTTGGTGGAATTTCAGCCTTCGGCTTTCTCATACCTCGTGAGGAAGTTTTGTTGTCAATATTGCTTTAACTTCTGGTTACTTCAATGATTCGATCATGTTCTCGTAAGTGTTCCTGTATACAGGATGCCAAGAGCGAACATGCCGCCGCCAAAGAACCCTATACTTGGGGAGGCTGTAGCCGCAGTGGCTCAGGGCACAGCTGCGATCCTTCAGATGCTGCAGAACCAGGGTGCTCAGAGGAATGATCGACCACAGTACACCACACTGCAACAGTTCCTTGCGATCAGCCCCCCCAGGTTCTCCGAGGCTCGAGACCCGCTGGAAGCGGATGACTGGATCGCAGAGATCAAGAAGCACTTCAATGCTAACACCGTCAGACCCGTCGACTACGTCACCTTCGCCTCCTTCCAGCTTCAGGGTGCAGCAGGCAGTTGGTTCTCGACGTACAAGGCCAACAAGGGTGATGCAGAGATCACGTGGGAGGACTTCGTCAGGGATTTCAGAGCTGCTCATATTCCCAGTGGACTGATCGAGAGGAAGCGCGAGGAGTTCTTAGCTCTGAGGCAGGGGGACACGTCTGTGCAGGAGTATAACCTGGCCTTCGTCAGGCTCGCCAGGTACGCTCCAGAGGAGGTCTCGACAGAGGCCAATGGAATTGCCAGGTTCCGCGGTGGTCTTGCCATGGACATCAAGTATGCGCTCACCTTGTCCACGCCAAGCCTGTTCTCAGAGTTCGTCGACCAGGCTATCAGACAGGAGTCAGCTGAGGCAGAGCGTTCCGCAGAGAAGAGGAAGCAGAGAGAGCACAGTTCAGCAGTGATGGTCCACAAGAAGGCCAAGTCCTGGGTTGCAGAGCCACAGCCTCAGCCGCAGCGCCAGCAGTTTCAGCAGAGGGGGGCAGTTGTCCGCACTTTTGCCCGCCCTCCCGTCCCAGTGCAGCACGGACCTCGCTCTACTCTGCCCTCCGCGAGGCCGCCTGCTCCACAGGGCCAGCCCCGGCCAGAGATCACGTGCTTCAAGTGTGGCAAGCCGGGCCACAAGTCTCCGCAGTGCACCGACCCTCGTGCCGCCCGGCTACCTCCGCCTCCACCTCGCCCTACACCGAGCAACGCGATGGTGCGGGACCAGCCACGAGCGCTCCGGGTGAACAACGTGACTGTGGCAGAGGCTCAGCAGTCGTCCGAGATTGTGCTTGGTAGGTTACTTGTGTGTTCAGTCCCAGCGACAGTTTTGTTTAATTCCGGAGCTTCCCATTCCTTCATGTCCAAGTCCTTTGCTCAGAGATTTGACTTTCAGTCAGAGGTGATGCCTTTACCTTTGGCCATTTCTTCCCCGGGTTCCAAGATGAGCTCAGCTTTCAGAGTTCCTGATGTGCAGATTCAGATTCAGGGTCTTCTTTTCTCAGCATCCTTGATCTTGCTTCCAAGTTCTGACATTGATGTCATTTTGGGCATGGATTGGCTTGTCAAGTACAAGGCCAAGATTGATTGTCCGTTCAAGACCGTGTTGCTGACGCACGATTCAGGCGCAGAGATTTGGTACAGTTGTGGCTCGACAGGGGGATCAGCACAGTTGTACGCTCTGAACGCTGGAATTTCTCCATTGATAGAGGAGGTCAGAGTTGTTCGAGAGTTCCCAGATGTCTTCCCAGAGGAGTTGCCAGGTATTCCACCCGTGCGTGCTATTGAGTTCGTGATTGAGCTAGAACCTGGTACACAGCCGATATCTCGGCAGCCTTACAAGATGTGTCCAGAAGAGCTGATTGAGTTGAAGGAGCAGCTGGTGAAGCTTGAAAAGGATGGGCTCATTCGTCCGAGCACTTCCCCTTGGGGTGCCCCGTGTCTTTTTGTGAAGAAGAAAGATGGTACTAGTCGGTTGGTTCAAGACTACCATGGTATCAACAAGAAGACGATCAAAAACAAGTACTCTTTGCCCAACATCAATGACTTATTTGAGCAATTGCATGGAGCAAAGGTGTTTTCAAAGCTTGATCTAAAGATGGGGTACCACCAGATTCGTGTCCGTGAGGAGGACATTCCCAAGACAGCCTTCCGCACTCGCTATGGACTGTACGAGTTTACGGTCATGACGTTTGGCTTTTCTAACGCACCTCCGACGTTCATGAGGGCCATGAACTATCTGTTCCAAGAATGGCTAGATGTGTTCGTACTCCTCTACCTCGACGACATCCTTGTCTTTTCCAAGTCAGAGGCTGAGCACGAGGAGCATCTCAGATTGGTGTTGCAGAAGTTGAGAGATCACCAGTTTTATGCCAAGTTCTCCAAGTGTGAATTCTGGATGAATAAGGTCAACTTTCTTGGCCATGTCATTTCCTCAGAGGGCATTGCCGTTGACCCAGACAGAGTCCGGACGATTCAGGATTGGACTCCGCCGAAGAATGTCAAGCAGCTGAGGAGTTTTCTCGGACTTGCCAGCTATTGCAGGAAGTTTGTCGAGAATTTCTCCAAGATAGCAAAGCCGATGACGGAGTTGTTGTGCAAGGGCAAGAAGTACTCTTGGTCACAGGCTTGCCAGGCAGCTTTTGATGAGTTGAAGCTAAGACTGACCACAGCTCCGATCCTTACGCAGCCAGATGAGTCACAGCCGTTTCAAGTTTTCTTTGACGCCTCGTTGAATGGCCTTGGCGGAGTGTTGATGCAGGGAAGGAGTATTGTGGCTTACACCTCGAGACAGTTGAAGCAGGCTGAGAGGAATTACCCGACCCACGATCTTGAGCTGGCTGCAGTGATTCATGCGTTGGTTACTTGGCGACACCTCCTCCTAGGGAGGAAGGTTGATGTGTTCACTGATCACAAAAGCTTAAAGTACTTGTTCACGCAGCCTAACCTGAACTTGAGGCAAAGGAGGTGGCTCGAGACTATTACTGAGTACTCCGTGGATATTCAGTATACGCCTGGCAAGGAGAATGTCATAGCCGATGCGTTGAGCCGCAAGGGTGATTGCAACAGTGTCCAGGTGCAGAAGATACACCCTGATTTGTGTGAGGCATTTCGAAGGCTAAATCTCGAGCTAGTTCCAGCAGACTATCTAGCCAACCTTGTGGTAGAGCCCACTATCCGTGAGAAGATTCGTGAAGCTCAGTCTGGTAGCTTGATGATTCAGAAAGTCAAGCAGGGTGTTGCCGCCTCAGTTCCGAAGTACGGTTGCTTTTCAGTGCATAATGACGGCACCGTGATGTTCGAGGAGAGAGTTGTTGTTCCCAAGGAAGGAGGTCTCAGAGAGGTCATTTTGAAAGAAGCCCATGACTCAAAGCTGTCTATCCACCCGGGTAGCACCAAGATGTATCAAGACCTCAAGCAGAACTTTTGGTGGACTCGTATGAAGCGGGATATTGCCCGTTTTGTCTCCCAGTGTGATGTGTGCAGGAGAGTGAAGGCACAGCATCAGAAGCCTGTAGGGCTACTTCAGCCAATTGAAATTCCAGAGTGGAAATGGGATCACATTGAGATGGATTTCATCACAGGTTTTCCTCTGTCGCAGAAGAAGAACAATGCCATCTTTTTCGTCATTGACAATCTTTCCAAAGTTGCCCACTTCTTCCCAGTGAAGGACTCCATTTCAGCAGCTTAGTTGGCGGATTTGTACACTGCAAGAGTTGTATCTTTGCATGGCATCCCCAAGAAGATCAGTTTTGATAGAGGCAGCCTTTTCACCTCTATGTTCTGGCAGGCCTTTCAAAATGCGATTGGTATGACAGTGTTGTTCAGTACCGCGTATCACCCTCAGACCAGTGGGCAGGTTGAGCGTGTGAATCAAATTCTCGAGGACATGTTGAGAGCATGTGTGATCTCGTTTGGCATGAAATGGGAAGAGTTCTTGCCGTATGCTGAGTTCTCGTACAACAACAGCTATCAGGCAAGTCTGCAAGCAGCGCCGTTTGAAGTCTTGTATGGCCGCAAGTGCAGGACGCCTTTGAACTGGTCCAAGACAGGTGAGAGGCAGCTGTTCGGTCCAGATGTGATACAAGAGGCAGAGGACAGAGTGAGGATTGTCCGGGAGAACCTAAAGGCAGCACAGTCTAGGCAGAAGGCTTATTATGACAAGAAGCACCGTGGTGTTGACTTCAAAGTTGGTGACTTCGCATACCTCAAAGTGTCTCCACTTCAGGGCACTCACCTCTTTGGGATCAAAGGCAAGTTGGCTCCCAGGTTCGTTGGTCCGTTCCGCATCCTGGAGACTTGGGGACCTCTAGCGTTCCGCCTTGAGATTCAAGACAGCTTGGCTATGGTGCATGATGTGTTCCACCTGTCTCAGTTGAAGAAGTGTTTCAAACAGCCAGAGCAGGCAGTGGACTTGGGCGAGATCCAGCTCAGTGCGGATCTTTCTTACTCAGAGCGTCCAGTCCGTGTTCTTGACTCGTCCGAGCGCAAGACTCGAACAAGACCGTCAAGTTCCTCAAGGTGCAATGGGCACATCACTCGGAGAAGGAGGCAACGTGGGAGCGTGAAGATCATCTCCGTTCTGAGTATCCCGAGCTTTTTCTTGCTTAGATCTCGGGACGAGATCCTATGTTGGTAGGGGAGAGCTGTAACAGCCCACATGTAACAAGCTAGCAAACACCATGTAATTTACTTCCTCTGTTGGACTTGCAACTTGGCATGGTGGATGTGTATGTCATTTCATGTGATGATTTTAATTGGCATTGAGATTGGAGTCATGTTGGGTTGATTTCCTTTGCATCCAAAGTGGTTCAAGAAGGGCATTGATGGAATTTTCCTTGTTGCATGCTCACTCTTCTTGATCCCAATTTTGGCCTAGCCATTTCTTTTGCCTTTGCAAGGGTTTTAAAATCCTCAAGGTATTTTTGACTTCATCAAAAACAGAAGCTCTAGTTCAAAGTGAATTTGAATTTCAAAATGAGCTCACATTTTTGTGGTTGCCAAAAATACCCAAACCATTTTTAGAAATTGAGGAATAATGCAAGGAGAATTTTACATATTTTTGTGTGATTTTTACACTTGTATTTAATCCAAATAAACCCTATTCCTTTTTCTGTCTATTGTAAATGGAAAAAGGGATCCAGCAGGCCTCTTCTCTCTCTTCTGCTCCAAGTCTGCTGGAGGCCCAGCCCAGCAACCGCCGCTCCGCAGCCCACCTGGGCCTCCGCCAGCGAAGCGGTACACGGGAGGCATCCTGGTCGCCCGATCAAGATCCAAGGGAGGGAACGCATCGCCTTTCCACCGTGGAGAGGTCCCCTCCCCCTCTTCTCTCACACCGGCGGGCGGGCATCGACGTCGACGCCTGCCGACGTGGCTGGAGGCCGCCCCTCCATATAAGCCGCCCCCTAGAGCCGCAGGAACCCCCTAGGGTTCCGTTCCCCCATCGACTTCCCCCTCGCCGCCGCCGGGAGAGGTTTCCTCCTCTGCCCTGTTTCCGCTCTGTTCCGGTGAGGTCCCGAGCAATTCGCCGCCGCCTCGTGGTCTCCCATCGATTCCTTGCTCCACGCCGTCGTGGTGACCTTTGTATGTGCGTTTTCCCCTTCAGGAGCGTGTCGGGAGGAGCCGGACGTCCCCGAGCCATGGATCCCCGCCGCGGGCCGTCTTCTTCCTCGTCGCCGACGACAGCGTCTTCTTCCTCTACGGCGAGGCTGGGACGCTCTAAGTGACCCACTAGGTGAGCACCTTGCCCCCTTTTCCTTCTGTGGACGCCCGTGTTCCTCTGCCCGCGTAGGTGTAGTCCCTGTGGCGCTCGGCCTGTCGCCGGCGAGCACCGCGTAGTCGCCGTGACCGCTGCGTGTCCGTGTCGTGTCTGCGCGAGGCCAGAGCACGAGAGAGCCGTGCTTTTGACCATCAATTAGGCGTGTGCAGGTGTGTGGAGTTGCCCGCGCCTCTGAAGCCAGGCTGCACGTCGTCAGTTCCGTCAGAGCCGTCGTAGTTCCGTCGAGCCTAGCCTCCCCTCCGGTGAGGGTTAGGTCCCGTCTAGGGCACCCACGACTACGTGGTACTGCCCTCTTTCATTTGCCGTCGACGCCGTGTGCAGGGAAGCAGTGTGCTCGACGCCGGCGTCGTCTGAACTTGGCCGCGCCACCTTGATTCAGTTTTGTTCAGAGATGCGTCGCCGCCGTCCTGTTCCCGGTTGGATTCCGGCGAGTAGAGGTCAGGGGTTGAGCCCTAGAGCGCTCCTAGGCGTAGCGGTCAGTGCAGGCTTGAGGTCGTAGGTCTCGGAAGAGCTAGCGGTGGCCGGAGGCGGATGCGAGCTTCGCCGAAGTTCGTGCTCGCGCCGGGTTTCAGAAAGGCGCTGCCTTTTCTTCAGTTTGGACGATAGAGGGAGAACACCTCACCTTGTGTGTGTTGGTGTTATGTTCAGTAATCGCTTCGTGGCGCAGTGGTAGCGAACCGTGGAGACGAGCAGCGAGTCGTGGGTTCGATTCCAGCCGACGCCCCCCCATTTTTGATTTTTCTCCTGAGGCTGACAACTGGGAACCGCTTGTCAGCGACCCAGGCCGCGTGGGCTGAGTCCTGTATGGGCCAGGGAGGCGACATGGGCCGGATTCGCCCGAGAGCAGCCCATGGAGGCTGATCCTTTTTCTTTTTTTGTTTCTTTTCTTTTTCTTTGATTTCTTTTCTGTTTAAATTCAAATTTGAATTTGCCTCCAAATTCAAATCTGTTTTTGAACATCTTTTGCATTCATGGGCATGCCTTATATGATTTTGGGGTAGCTGGAGCTACTGACCCACATGGTGAGGTCCATTTTGCATTTGAACCCTTCAAATAATTGAAGTGTGGCAATTTTACAAATAAGCCCTTCTTCTTTCATTGTTTTTGTCAAATGGTTCAAATTTAACATTGCCCATGCCATATATGGTTTTTGGGTAGTTTTGTGCAAGGAATTGCATGGTGGTGGTGATTTCATCATCTGAACCTTTTTCAAATTCATGTGGTGAAATTTTGCACTCAGCCCCCTGAACTTCAGTTGAATTTGCAACTACCCTTGCAAATTCAAATGGATACATGTCATATATGTTTTTGGGGTACTTTTCTGCAAGGATTTCAATGGTGAGGTTCTCATGATGTTTTGAACAACTCATGAATCAAGGTGTGGTCACCTGATCCAAGAGCATTCAGATCTTTCTGCTTGCAACATTTCATCTTCGGTACATTTGAAATGTTGATCATCTGATCTCTTCAATCTTGTTCCATGTCATCTTCTTTTCAATTCAGCCCCTAACATATTGTCATATGTAATGTGGCTGGGTTCCAACTTTTGCTGCACCTTCCTGTGTGTCAAGTTCACCGACACTACTCCGTCTCCGGAATCATTGTTTTACTTCCATGTTATTTAAATTATTGTAATGCTTTGTTGTTCATGTCATGCTATCATGCTACTTACACCTAAATTAAGGCTCAGACCAAAGCCATTACAATATAAATAAAATGCATATGAAGTCGATGACTTGTCGTCATCACCTTCATTTAAACTTGACTAGACAGGGTCATACCATGTAAATAAAACCTGAACATGCCATCCTTGTTTGAGTTTGCATCAGTTGCTTATTTGTGTGTTTTCCTTGCCGGTATCTTACGTTAGCACCCGAGACTGACGAGGAGACTTACGTGGAGCTGACCGACACCGAGCCCGAGGGTACCGTGGGTGCTGCTTCGACTACCTTACCAGGCAAGGGGGAGAACAGTGTCATTACTTTATAACTTTCTGCTCATGCCTAGCTGTAGATCTAGAACGTTGATGCTTGATCCTATCTATCTTATATGCCATGTTTAAACCCATACAGCCATGGTCCCCACATCCCAGCAAACCATTGTACTGCTAAGTTACCGCTGCTCAGCCATTGCTTAGTATGGATAGAAAACTCGCTGCTTACCTTATATATTTATGGTTGGGATGTCATGCTATAAAAGAAGTTGGTTGATATTTATTATTGTTAAATGATGTTAATTTATATTCGACGAAAGGTGGAAGGCTGGACTATTCTGGTCTGGTGCTTTGTTCCATTTGAGTCACCTAGGACCCGAGTTCTGGGTATTGTGTTTCTTGACGAGCATGCCTAATCGTGTGTCGGGTTTTATCGGGGCCCCTTGTCTTACCTACCTAGCTTCGTACAATTCTAGTGGTGGCCCGAGCTGATTTACATTTGCAACTGCGTGTGTGTTGGTAGGTACCCCAGCTGTTTTCGAAACAACCTGGGCCAGCGGAGACATGGTTTCTCTCGTTGGTCCACACTTGGCGAGCTAGGGGTCCCCTGAATATTCAGGTGTGACTTACCGAACTTAGCCAGACGGTAGAGACCGATTCGAGAGCGTGGCCAGCTTTTGAGTTGGGTGTCGACTCACCGGCGGCCACCCGGAGTTGTGCGTTGTTAGTTAGAGGGACTCTGACGTTCCGGAGTTTCAGGAGCTTACCTAGCCAAGTGGAAACCGGGCGTACATGCGACTTCTATAATGGACAGTTGGTACACACCTGCAGGGTAAATCTTTTCGAAAAGCCGTGTCCGCGGTTATGGACTACTTGAGACCTACTCCTTGTTCATAGAATAACATCAATGATAATCAAGCTATAAAACTTGACAAACCGTGTGCGTGCCTTGGTTGTCTTTCTTCATCCAGGGGGGACCGAGAGGGAAACGAGGTTGTGTTATGTTTGCGTACGTAGGTGGATAGCCGACTTATGACACGTTGTCAACGTATTTCTTGGATCTCATCCCTTTTCTGATAGAACGTGTAGCCACCATATATGCTAGTTCGGCTGCAACCTGTCTATGTCTTTCCCTTTCCTGTAGCGTTAGTTATTCCGTAATGACATGTTCTCACCCCCGTTTACATTTCTGTCTTTACCGCTTTGCCTGATCGGCCGCTGCAGTGGACTACTACCTCGACCCCAGCACCGGACGTTACTTCGTGGAGGTGCCCCCGGAGGATGACGACGAGTACGAGTACCTCGACCAGTAGGATCCTATAGTTGGGTTCAGACGTTCCCGTGGGTGGATATTTTATGTGTAGCCCTCTCTAGGGCAATTTGGATCTTGACCGTACTCGGTCCCTACTATGCTTCCGCTTGATGTATTGATGTATTGATGAGATGTACTCTTGATGATTTTATAATATTAGACAGTGGCGTTGTATGCCCTGCTCTATTTATCTATCTATATGTATTTCTATTTCTTGTAGAGTTGTGCTTATGTACCTGTTGTCGAGAATCCGGTAGCGACACGAGTGCGAGTGTCGTGCACCGGTGGCGTTTGATGCGCTTCTAACTCCGACCGGACGCGAAAGCGACTAGTTAGAGTTAGTACCGCACCAGGGGCCTTACACATCCCCAATCTTAGACGCTTGAGTATCCTTGAATATTTCTTGGGGATGCATGGGGGCGTCTCTGTGACGCCCCCAAAAATCAGACCGTGTACAGTAATCATACACACAGGGTACACGACTGAGATTAGGGTGCCACGGTGATAATATCATAGCACAACACTAAACACAAAAGGATAAAAAAATATATTACAATAGAGGGGGTCACGCGGACCCGAATATATAAGCCATACAAGCCATCATATCTGAGTACAGACATAGTTAGTCAAGTTTTGCCTTAAGAAGGCTAGCACAAATCACATCAGAGATACAGAACGAAAAGGCGAGGCCTCCTGCCTGGGATCCACAGAACTACTCCTGGTCAACGGGGAACTAGACGTCGTAGTAGGCGCCTCCGGGGTACTCCTGCTCCTGGGCTCCAACGTCGGCTGCAACGGCCGATCAGGAAAAACAGTAAAGGAAATAAAGCAGGTGAGTATCTAGTATACCCGCGAGTCTTACTTCCGCTACTAAGCATTATGCATTGTATCAACGGATAGAAGAGGCTGTATAGAGTGGACTGAAAGACAGAAATTCAGAGCAAGGGTAAGAAGCTAGGCCTATCGAAGTCTAGCATCTTCCGACGAAGTCTTGCAGCATGAGGTAAGAATTCAGCCAACAGTTTATATAACGCAGTAAATAACAATGAAGCAGAAGTTGCTGCAACATTGAATAATAATAAGTTGTAATAATTAACAATGCCTCCGAGTTCACCTCCTCGACATCCTCGCGAGGAAGAGAACCCGGAACCATACAGTTTAATAATAATAGTTTCTAGTGGTAAGATCCAGCTTCAGCATAAAGCATCCTGTTACCGTGGACATGGCTATTCGAATAGATTAATCTTCCCTGCAGGGGTGCACTTGTGTTACGCTACACGCACGGATCTCCAGGGTGGCGGGAACCTTGTTAGGGAACGCTCCACCGAGGCTATCCGACACTTCATAGCCCATCTTTCAAACTCAACAGAGAGGTCATCCGCCGGTCTAAATCCTAAGTACGCTGGGCCTTGGACCCCAACCCGAACGTACTCCTACACGGTGCGTGGCTGGCCGGTGAAGTTGAAGAAAATCCAAATAAGACACCACTGCTCGAGCAAATAAGACAACACCACTTCCCGGCAATCAGCCCGCGGTACTGCTGACGTCTGAAGAGTCCTCGGACGACACTAAGAAGCGGAGGAGCCCATAACTCGTAGTTCCCACGGGTAGGTAGTGCGTACATGGCATATAGCCAACTCAAGACATTCACTGAACCATTTAGCATTTTAATTAACCTGCGTGACAACCGTTATTGTTGCCTCGACTTAACCGACCTGCGGACAACGACAGCAGCCAGGACCACCAGTACATCGGTGCCTGCCCTGTCGTCCCACCAAGTCACTGCGGTTACCAACAAGGTGAACCGTCTCCTTACCTTGTCTCGCGTGTGCTCCTGGAGGAGCTCGACTTTCGTGGTTTGGTAACTCTCGCGGCCAACGAACAGGGGCCAAGCACACCGGTACACTGGTCGTACCCTCCCTGTCGTCCCGTCGCAATACCTCTCGCGGGCACCGTTGGGTCGCCCGACTTCTCACCTGAAGGACAATCGCCGTTCAGGACCCTATGGCGGTAAGACAAAGTCAGCCTCGAGTGGAGTACAAGGATTACTCCTTGATAGCTCACACTTGAGTTGACTAGGCATAACCCAGATAGGGGCCTTTGGCGGTGTCTGCTTTGTACCGTACCTATGCAGTTATAATATTTTTATCCGCGTTAGGGGGGGGAGAAACAGTAAATACACAGCAAGCATATACATACAGATGCATGACATGATAGATGAAATGTTAACGGTATTCTAACGCAGTGCAATGCACGTTGCTCGGAGCGGGAATTCATCTGGGGGTGAACTATCGGCTCCGGGTTTTTACCGGACAGGGTGTCCGGAGGGGGAAGGATCAAGCCGGAGGTGTCGTGGTTACCGGAACAACATAAGGGGGGTGTATCCGTGCTATTTGAACCATTCCGGACAACTTTCGTGTTCGGAATAAATTCATCCGGGAACTCTAACAGTACCGGACAATTTATCGGACAATCGGTCCGGAGGGGGAATGTTCGATGTTCGTTGTGTTAGAGGGGTGTGGTAGACATACAGATAGCGTAATCGTATTCGTTATATTTTTCTGATCAATTTTCATGTATAAAGTTTTTGAAACCGAGTTTCGGTTAAAAAGATATTGAATTTCAAAGTTTTAAATCATTTAAATAATTTTCTGGAATTCCTTTTAATATTAAATAGACATTATCCAGAACAGTACTGGTTGACCAGTCAACTGGCATGTGGGTCCCACATGTCAGCCTCCGGCAATTATAAAACATTTTTATTAATCATAACAGTGTGGTGGCCCACATGTCATACTAACATTTAAACTAGAATCATTTTAATTACTAACTACTAGTAGGGCCCATGTGTCATTGATACATTTTTTTTAAACAGGGATTAGGGGGGGCTAATCCCCTGGCAATTAGCCCGTGACCAGGCCACCGCTTGCCCTCGGCATCCCAAGCCGGCGACGAGCAGGGTGGGGGCACGGCGCGCCTGGAGGCCATACGCGGGGTGAGCACGCCACAGGCGTGCGGGAGCGCGCTCGGGACGCGCCCGAGCAGCCACAGCACGCACGCGCGTCCATGGCGGACGTCGGCGGCGGCCGTGCACGGGCTCGGTGCTCCGGTGGCCAAATCGCAGGGGGGTGGGGGGAAAACGAAGAGGAGGCTCACATGGAGCACGTAGGGGAGGCAGTGGCTCGGGGGAGGCACCGGAGTCGTCCAATTCGTCGACGCCGTCCGGCGGCCGTGGAGGAGGGGGTCCTTCGATTCGCAGCGCCGGGTGGCCGAAAGCTCGTGCTCGTCGGCTAGGGTGGGGTAGGCGAGTGTTGCGGTGCCCCTGGACGTGGTCTCGAGGCCCGGAGGGCTGGTTGGCCGCGCCGGGAAGGAGAATGGAGGGGGGAGGGAAGGTTAGGGTCCAGGGGGAGGCCTCCTTATCCAGAGGAGGAAGGGGGAGCAGGTAGGGAGCAGGTGGAGGTGTGGGCGCATGGCCACAGTGGCCATGGCGTGTCCACGCCGGGGGGGGGTACGGGAGCAGGTGGGAGGGAGAGAGAGGAGAGGAGGGGGGCTGGGCCCGGGTGGGCCTCGCCCCAGGCGAGTTATAGTGTTTTTCCATTTTTTTCTGGTTTTTTTGTTTACTGTCCTTTTGTTTGTATTTCAATTTAGTGCCTTTTGCATTTTTGTAAAATGTGTTAGGTGTCCCAATATTAGTTTTACATTATATGTCAGTGCCACAAAAGTTTTTGTAGCAAAATAAAATCATTAGATATTTATTTTAAATATTATATGCCCAAAGTAAGGGTTTTAACCTACTGTTTGAATTGTTAAGAGTTTTCTGTAACTCCAAAAATTACCAAAGTTGGTCCAACATGATTGTAATGATTTTAGGCAATTTACAAAAATAGTTTCATGATTTTTGAAACAACTTTATTTGAGCACTTTTGTTTTATTTTCCATTTAAAGTAGTTTCAACTAGGGTTTGGTTTGTTAGATGAGTAAGGTGCATTTGGCTTTGGGTTTTGATCCCAAGGGCTCAAGTACATGGTGCATGGGGTGTTGATCAACCACAGCAAGGTTTGATCACTAGCATCACAAAGTTTTATCAAGTACCAGGGAGATCAAACAGTGATAATCCAACAGTGATGATCAACAGTGATGATGATTACTGTTACAGTAACTGAGGGTGTTACAAATCTCCCCCACTACAAGAATTCTCGATCCGAGAATTTAAGTGGTAGAGAGGAAAAGATCGGGGTATTCATCGCGAAGGCGATCTTCGCGTTCCCAAGTGGCTTCATCTTCAGAATGATTCGACCACTAGACCTTGAGGAACTTGACGGTCTTGTTGCGGGTTCGACGCTCAGACTGATCGAGAATGCGGCTCGGATGTTCTCGATAATTTAAGTCTTGTTGCAGCTCGATCATATCATGTTCCACTTCGCGGATAGGATCCTTGAAGCAGCGACGGAGTTGCGACACGTGGAAGACATCGTGGACTTGGGAGAGGTTCGGCGGCAATTCCAACCGGTATGCCATGGGTCCATTCCTGGAAAGGATACGGAACGGGCCAATGTAGCGAGGAGCCAACTTGCCCTTGATACCGAAGCGATGAGTGCCCCTCATGGGAGTGACACGGAGGTATGCGTATTCACCAGGCTGATACTCCATTTCACGGTGTTTGCGGTCATAGTTGCTCTTCTGACGAGACTGTGCGGCCTTGAGATTTTCTTGCACAATGCGAACTTGTTCTTCAGCTTCTTGGACAAGATCCGGTCCGAAGTAGGGTCGTTCCCCAGTTCCTAACCAATTCAGGGGGGTTCGACATTTACGTCTATATAGAACTTCGAAGGGGGCCATCTTCAAGCTAGCCTGATAGCTATTGTTGTACGAGAATTCCGCGTACGGGAGGGCATCCTCCCATTTCATGCCGAAAGAAAGGACACAAGCGCGAAGCATGTCTTCCAGCACTTGATTAACTCGTTCAACTTGGCCTTGCGACTGGGGGTGATAAGCGGTGCTGAGATTCAAACGAGTCCCGAAAGCTTCCATGAAACTATTCCAGTATCGTGAGGTGAAGATGCTGCCACGGTCTGAACTGATCTCCAACGGAATACCGTGGAGTGACACAATTCGGCAGATATACAAGTGTGCTAACTGACTAGCAGTGATCGTCTCCTTGACCGGCAGGAAGTGTGCGATCTTGGAGAATCGGTCGATGAGGACAAAGATGGCATCGTTACCTTTCTGTGACTTAGGAAAACCGGTGACGAAGTCCATTTCGACTTTGTCCCACTTCCAATCAGGAGGAGGGAGTGGTCGCAACCAACCAGCAGGTTTCTGATGTCCGGCTTTGACGCGACTGCAAACGTCACATTTGGAAACAAAGCGAGCGATATCTTGCTTCATGTAAGGCCACCAGTACTGTTGACGAAGGTCTTTATACATCTTGGTACTGCCAGGGTGGATTGACAAGGGAGAATTATGGGCTTCTTCCATGATATCCGGACCACAGTTAATGAGGGGCGGGCTCACAGGAACTACTAAGCGGCCCTTGAAGTACACAGTATCACCATCATTAACATCAATGGTAAAAGAGGAGGGCTTTCCTTCGGCGATGTCCTGCTTGATCTTCACAATGTCCGGGGCCAGAGATTGTCTACTCTTGATGAGGGCGTCGAGTTTTGACTCGAGAACCAGGTTATTGACGTAACCTTGAGGAACAATCTCGAGATTCAACTTGCGAAACTCTTCATACAGGAGTGGTTGCTGCACCTGAACCTCAAGTTCAGAACAGTAAGCTTTGCGGCTCAAGGCATCGGCCATCACATTATCCTTGCCCGGGGTATACGAAATATCCATGTTGAAGTCGGCTATTGTCTCGAGCCATCGTTGTTGACGAAGATTCAGGTCTGGCTGAGTAAACAGGTACTTCAGAGTTTGGTGGTCGGTGTAGACCTCGCAACGATTACCGACGAGGTAATGTCGCCACAGCTTCAATGCATAAATTACTGCTGCTAATTCGAGATCATGTGTTGGGTATTTGTCTTCGTGAGCACGTAACTGACGAGAGCCATAAGCAATCACCTTGCGCTCTTGCAATAGGACACAGCCTAATCCTTGACGAGACCCGTCGCAATATATCACGAAGTCCTTCTGAGTATCAGGGGGAGCGAGCACCGGGGGGGAAGTTAGCTTGTCCTTGAGTGCTTGAAAACTTTCTTGAATTTATCTGTCCACTCAAACTTGACACCTTTGTGAAGCAGATTAGTCAGAGGCCTGGCAATCTTGGAAAAATTCTCGACGAAACGGCGGCAATAGCTAGCGAGCCCGAGGAAACTGCAGACTTGCTTGACGGTCTTGGGAGGAGTCCAGTCAAGAATAGCCTGGATACGTTCGGGGGTGACGGCAATGCCATCCTTGGAAATCACATGCCCAAGGTAAGTTACCTCGGGAAGCCAGAACTCACACTTAGAATACTTAGCGTAGAGTTTGTGTTCTCGAAGCTTCTCCAGTATAAGACGAAGATGTTCAGCATGTTCTTCTTCATTCTTGGAATATATCAAGATATCATCCAGATAAACCACGACGAACTGGTCGAGGTACTCCATGAAAATATAATTCATCAATCTGGAGAAGGTGGCTGGATCATTGGTTAAGCCAAAGGACATGACGGTGTACTCGTATGAACCATAGCGAGTAATGAAGGCAGTCTTCGGAATGTCCTCATCACGGACTCGGATTTGGTGATAACCCAACCTCAAGTCGAGTTTAGAAAACACCTTGGATCCGGCAAGTTGATCATACAGATCATTGATTCGGGGAAGTGGGTATTTGTTCTGGATGGTGGCTTGGTTAATGGGCCGATAATCTTGGACCAATCGGTTTGTCCCATCGCTCTTCTTGACAAAGAGCGAAGGTGCTCCCCAAGCTGAGGAATTGGGGCGAATGAATCCTTTCTGAAGTGCCTTGTCGATTTCCTCCTTAAGTTCAAGGAGTTCATGTGGCGGCATCTTGTAAGGACGCTTGGCAATAGGAACAGTGCCTGGCTTCAAGTCGATGATGAATTCAACTTCTCTGATCGGGGGTATGCCCGGCAGTTCTTCTGGGAAGACGTCGGGAAAGTCGCGAACGACCGGAACGTTCTCGATGCCTTCGAGTGGGGCGACATTCAAAGCATTCATCATAAATATCTGTGTTTCAGCATTACGGGTAACTCGGGCGGTGTGGTTAACAATCCCACCGGAGGGGTGAAAAAGTTGGACAAACTTGGTGCCACAATAAAGTGCGGCATCGTGGAACTTCAACCAATCCATTCCCAGAATGAGATCTATGGTGGAAGACTTCAGAACGATGGGGGAAGCAAGGAATTCAATCCCTTCAATTTCAACAATGGTTCCGGGTACTATCTTGGTGGTTTGACATTGGCCTATCGGGGTGCGGACAACCATCGAGGGGTTCATCTTTTCTAGCGTGAAGTTATGCGACAATGCAAATGCTTCCGACAAGAATGAATGCGATGCTCCTGTATCAAATAAAACAGTAGCAGGTACGGAATTAACGAGAAGGGTACCCATCACGGTAGCGGGTTGTTGCTAAGCTTCTTCAACATTGACGTGGATAGCATGTCCACGAGCATAAGCGGCAGACCCAGTATTATAGTTGGGGGTCCTGTTGTTGCCACGACCATTTCCACGGCCAGCGGGGTGAACTACCAGTTGCTTCTGTTTCTGGGGGCACTCTCTGGAAAAATGCCCAGGTTGGCGGCACGTGAAGCATAGTCCATCCTGAGGACGAAGGGGTGCAGCATTGGGTGGTGCAGGCAGAGCTCTTGGTATCTGCGGTGGTGGAGGCAGACGGGGTGCAGCATAAGACGACCTTGGAGCAGGGACAGCTGAAAGAGTCACACTGGTAGGGAGCCAGATACGACGCTTCTGCGTTGCGCCCGAAGATGAGCCAACGTCATGATAACGCTTCAGAGAGTTCTTGTGTTCCATCTGGGCAGTCTCGACGGTGATAGCCTTGTTCACCATGGTGGCGAAGTTGGCGAACTCATGAACGGCAAGAGCAAGCCTGAGTTCTGGGTTGAGACCACGACGGAACTTCTGCTGCCTGCGAGCATCAGTGGTGATCTCCCCTTCCACATAGCGAGAGAGGTTGAGGAACTCGCGCTGATAGGCTTCAATAGTCATATCGCCCTGAGTGAGGTTACGGAATTCTTCCGCCTTACGATCCATGATCCCCTGAGGACTGTAGCGGGCGCGGAAGGCAGACTGAAATTCATCCCAAGTGATGACTTCTTCAACTGGCAGGGAACGCTTGTGGGTGCTCCACCACTGAGCAGCGGCGCCTTGCAGATGATAAGACGCAAAGTTCACATAGTCGGCTGGATCGACATTAGCAGACTCCAGCTCGTGAGTGATGTCGCGAAGCCAGTCATCAGCATCCAACGGCTGAACAGTGTTGCGGAACATAGTGGGGTTGAGGCGGGTGAAGTCGTGCAGAGTCACGATGGCATGCTGATGGTGGTGCCCATTCTGATTCGGCTGGGGAAACTGAGCCATGATATTCTGCATGAACTGACGGTTCATCTCGAACTGCTGCATCATCGCGGCCATGTAATCCGGCGGCGGAGGTGGGTCGTTGGCAGCACGACCACGACCACGACCACCACGACCAGCCATCCTGCTAGAATTTAACAGGGCTATTTCAGAGATAAAAATTTAATGAGATACCGGAATCAAGCCTGAAGTAAAACGACAACGTAAAGGAGGCGCAGATATATAAAGGAGTAGTCATATAAGACATACACATGCGCACACAGAATCAATCGAAAATCGGGCAGCGTAACATCGTAGAAATTAAGGAAAAAGGACTCTCTAGGCGGCGCGCAGACCGCGGTAAGGATTACACGACGCGACATAGATTCCACTATGTCAATCACGCCGCAAGAAAACTGTTGGCCACAGGAGTTGATGCCAGAGGACGCGCGGCCTGCACAGAATGAGAATGGGATCCGCGGTCTGGGATCTGGCGTACGACGCCTGCAACACGACTCGATCAATGGGGGAAGCACCAAAAACGCCGGGTGGAATCAAGAGAACGTGATCCTAATGTCAGCTTTTGTAAAACTTACCAGCAAGGATAAGAGAGAAGATTCCCAGAGCATAGTCAAGGAGAAAAGGATCCTAATACCATAGATGTCACACGTAGTGACATCGATGTGGGCCCGTAAGCCAAATATTAAGTTAGCAAAATAGTTTTTCGAAGTCTAGACTCAACTTCGACCAGGTAGTGGTGGGGTGTCTTTCTATAGGCAGTCGGCTCTGATACCAACTTGTGACGCCCCCAAAAATCAGACCGTGTACAGTAATCATACACACAGGGTACACGACTGAGATTAGGGTGCCACGGTGATAATATCACAGCACAACACTAAACACAAAAGGATAAACAAATATATTACAACAGAGGGGGTCACGCGGACCCGAATATATAAGTCATACAAGCCATCATATCTGAGTACAGACATAGTTAGTCCAGTTTTGCCTTAAGAAGGCTAGCACAAATCACATCAGAGATACAGAACGAAAAGGCGAGGCCTCCTGCCTGGGATCCACAGAACTACTCCTGGTCAACCGGGAAATCGACGTCGTAGTAGGCGCCTCCGGGGTACTCCTGCTCCTGGGCTCCAACGTCGGCTGCAGCGGCCGATCAGGCAAAACAGTAAAGGAAATAAAGCAGGTGAGTATCTAGTATACCCGCGAGTCTTACGTCCGCTACTAAGCATTATGCATTGTATCAACGGATAGAAGAGGCTGTATATAGTGGACTGAAAGACAGAAATTTAGAGCAAGGGTAAGAAGCTAGGCCTATCGAAGACTAGCATCTTCCGACAAAGTCTTGCAGCATGAGGTAAGAATTCAGCCAACAGTTTATATAAAGCAGTAAATAACAATGAAGCAGAAGTTGCTGCAACATTGAATAATAATAAGTTGTAATAATTAACAATGCCTCCGAGTTCACCTCCTCGACATCCCCGCGAGGAAGAGAACCCGGAACCATACAGTTTAATAATAATAGTTTCTAGTGGTAAGATCCAGCTTCAGCATAAAGCGTCCTGTTACCGTGGACACGGCTATTCGAATAGATTAATCTTCCCTGCAGGGGTGCACTTGTGTTACGCTACACGCACGGATCTCCAGGGTGGCGGGAACCTTGTTAGGGAACGCTCCACCGAGGCTACCCGACACTTCATAGCCCATCTTTCAAACTCAACAGAGAGGTCATCCGCCGGTCTAAATCCTAAGTACGTTGGGCCTTGGACCCCAACCCGAACGTACTCCTGCACGGTGCGTGGCTGGCCGTTGAAGTTGAAGCAAATCCAAATAAGACACCACTGCTCGAGCAAATAAGACAACACCACTTCCCGGCAATCAGCCCGCGGTACTGCTGACGCCTGAAGAGTCCTCGGACGACACTAAGAAGCGGAGGAGCCCATAACTCGTAGTTCCCACGGGTAGGTAGTGCGTACATGGCATATAGCCAACTCAAGACATTCACTGAACCGTTTAGCATTTTAATTAACCTGCGTGACAACCTTTATCGTTGCCTCGACTTAACCGACCCGCGGACAACGACAGCAGCCAGGACCACCACTACATCGGTGCCTGCCCTGTCGTCCCACCAAGTCACTGCGGTTACCAACAAGGTGAACCGTCTCCTTACCTTGTCTCGCGTGTGCTCCTGGAGGAGCTCGACTTTCGTGGTTTGGTAACTCTCGCGGCCAACGAACAGGGGCCAAGCACACCGGTACATTGGTCGTACCCTCCCTGTCGTCCCGTCGCAATACCTCTCGCGGGCACCGTTGGGTCGCCCGACTTCTCACCTGAAGGACTATCGCCGTTCAGGACCCTATGGCGGTAAGACAAAGTCAGCCTCGAGTGGAGTACAAGGATTACTCCTTGATAGCTCACACTTGAGGTGACTAGGCATAACCCAGATAGGGGCCTTTGGCGGTGTCTGCTTTCTACCGTACCTGTGCAGTTATAATATTTGTATCTGCGTTCACTCCCCTGAGTGATCCCGGCCCTTTATCTAAACCTAGCTAACAATGCGCAGGGCTCACTGCTGAATAATGCATAACAATAATAATAGGCAGCATAGGATAAAGGAAGGCACATCAAGGGGCGACAAAGTCAGGCTATGCAATTGAATAGGATTGTAATCGTAGCAGCAGCAGTAACAATGCCTAGTGCAAGAAATGTACGGAAAGATAGGCGATATCTGGGGAAGAGAATGGCTCTGCTTGCCTGCAAGCTCGACGGTAGTAGTAGGGTCGTCGACGACGCAGTCGTACTCAGCAGCGGTGCAGTCGACGGCAGCAGCGGGGTCTACCGGAGATTAAGGGGGGAGAGAAACAGTAAATACACAGCAAGCATATACATACAGATGCATGACATGATAGATGAAAAGTTAACGGTATTCTAACGCAGTGCAATGCACGTTGCTCGGAGCGGGAATTCATCTGGGGGTGAACTACCGGCTCTGGGTGATTACCGGACAGGGTGTCCGGAGGGGGAAGGATCAAGCCGGAGGTGTCGTGGTTACCGGAACAACATAAGGGGGGTGTTTCCGTGCTATTTGAACCATTCCGGACAACTTTCGTGTTCGGAATAAATTCATCCCGGCACTCTAACAGTACCGGACAATTTATCGGACAGTCGGTCCGGAGGGGGAATATTCGATGTTCATTGTGTTAGAGGGGTGTGGTAGACATACAGATAGCGTAATCGTATTGGTTATATTTTTCTGATCAATTTTCATGTATAAAGTTTTTGAAACCGAGTTTCGGTTAAAAAGATATTGAATTTCAAGGTTTTAAATCATTTAAATAATTTTCTGGAATTCCTTTTAATATTAAATAGACATTATCCAGAACAGTACTGGTTGACCAGTCAACTGGCATGTGGGTCCCACATGTCAGCCTCTGGCAATTATAAAACATTTTTATTAATCATAACAGTGTGGTGGCCCACATGTCATACTAACATTTAAACTAAAATCATTTTAATTACTAACTACTAGTAGGGCCCATGTGTCATTGATACATTTTTTTTAAACAGGGATTAGGGGGGGCCAATCCCCTGGCAATTAGCCCGTGGCCAGGCCACAGCTTGCCCTCGGCATCCCAAGCCGGCGACGAGCGGGGTGGGGGCACGGCGCGCCTGGAGGCCATACGCGGGGTGAGCACGCCACAGGCGTGCGGGAGCGCGCTCGGGACGCGCCCGAGCAGCCGCAGCACGCACGCGCGTCCATGGCGGACGTCGACGGCGGCCGAGCACGGGCTCGGTGCTCCGGTGGCCAAATCGCAGGGGGGTGGGGGGAAAACGAAGAGGAGGCTCACATGGAGCGCGTAGGGGAGGCAGTGGCTCGGGGGAGGCACCGGAGTCGTCCAATTCGTCGACGCCGTCCGGCGGCCGTGGAGGAGGGGGTCCTTCGATTCTCAGCGCCGGGTGGCCGAAAGCTCGTGCTCGTCGGCTAGGGTGGGGTAGGCGAGTGTTGCGGTGCCCCTGGACGTGGTCTCGAGGCTCGGGGGGCTGGTTGGCCGCGCCGGCGATGGTGGCGCGCCCACGGCGGGGCACGGGAGCACACTAGGAGAGGAGAGGGAGACTCGGGGGAAGGAGAATGGAGGGGGGAGGGAAGGTTAGGGTCCAGGGGGAGACCTCCTTATCCAGAGGAGGAAGGGGGAGCAGGTAGAGAGCAGTTGGAGGTGTGGGCGCATGGCCACAGTGGCCATGGCTTGTCCACGCCGGGGGGGGGGGGGGTACGGGAGCAGGTGGGAGGGAGAGAGAGGAGAGGAGGGGGGCTGGGCCCGGGTGGGCCTCGCCCCAGGCGAGTTATAGTGTTTTTCCATTTTTTTCTGGTTTTTTTGTTTACTGTCCTTTTGTTTGTATTTCAATTTAGTGCCTTTTGCATTTTTGTAAAATGTGTTAGGTGTCCCAATATTAGTATAACATTATATGTCAGTGCCACAAAAGTTTTTGCAGCAAAATAAAATCATTAGATATTTATTTTAAATATTAAATGCCCAAAGTAAGGGTTTTAACCTACTGTTTGAATTGTTTAGAGTTTTCTGTAACTCCAAAAATTACCAAAGTTGGTCCAACATGATTGTAATGATTTTAGGCAATTTACAAAGATAGTTTCATGATTTTTGACACAACTTTATTTGAGCACTTTTGTTTTATTTTCCATTTAAAGTAGTTTCAACTAGGGTTTGGTTTGTTAGATGAGTAAGGTGCATTTGGCTTTGGGTTTTGATCCCAAGGGCTCAAGTACATGGTGCATGGGGTGTTGATCAACCACAACAAGGTTTGATCACTAGCATCACAAAGTTTTATCAAGTACCAGGGAGATCAAACAGTGATAATCCAACAGTGATGATCAACAGTGATGATGATTACTGTTACAGTAACTGAGGGTGTTACAATCCCCAAGCTTGAGCGTTTGACACTCCAGAATCTTCTTTCATCATCTTCCCTCGCACACTTGAAAACTCCCTTCATACATAACTCATCATAATCTGATTAGCGAGGTTAGTACCCATAATTAAAGAAATTCTCTACTGGAAATAAATACAGTCTTGAAGGGATACTGTTTCTCAAGATTGCCAAAAAACATTTAAAAAAAGCAATCTTCAGGTTTGCAAAATGAAGAGAAGGCAAAACAGGACAGAATCTGTGAAAAAAAGACCAGCAGGTAGTAAAGAATTTTTTAGGGATACTTCTGCAACTCAAATAAAAAAACTCAGAACATACGAAAGTTTCGTAATTTTATAGAGCATGCTGTGTAAGAAATGCAGATCAAAAATATGAACTGGGATTTTTCTCTGATTTTTCTAGTCACGAGGACAGAATCTGCTTTCTGGACAGCATGTCACAACTTTCACTTCCCTTTTCATATGAGGCTATAAAAGGCACAAAGCTTAAAAAGTAAAGATACAATGATGTTGCTACAGTAGTAACAATCATCAAGACCACTAAAAACATAAGAAAAACAAAAGGGAAATCTTAATTTCGTTGCGGGCTGCCTCCCGAAAGCGCTTCTTTAAAGCCATTAGCTAGGCTTAATGCAAATAGATCAAGTCTTCTCAAGAAAATAACTAGCCCGTGTGACGGACTCAAAAGGCAACTTAATCTTTTTCCTAGGGAAGTGTTCCATTCCTTTCTTGAGAGGGAATTGGAATTTTATAACCCCTTCTTTCAGATCAATAACAGCACCCACGGTGCGAAGAAAAGGACTTCCCAAAATAATTGGACAAGAAGGTTCACATTCAATGTCCATAATAGTAAAATTAACGGGGAAATAATTTTCATTGAAAATGATAAGAACATCATCTATCTTCCCAAAAGGTTTCTTTACGGAAGAATCGATGAGACGAACACCAAAAGAACAAGCATCAAAAGGTTTCAATTCAAATATATCATACATTCTTTTGGGCATAACAGAGGTACTAGCTCCAACATCACATAAAGCATAGCAAGAAAAATTATTCAACTTAATTTTAATAATAGGATCCCAACAATCTTCTAGCTTTCTATGTATGGAGGCTTTTATCCTAAGCTTCTCCTCCCTAGCTTTGATGAGAGCGTTAGTGATATGCTCCGTGAAGCCAAGATTAAGTGTGCTAGTGTGGGGGTCTCTAGACATCTTGTGAAGGAAACGAATAACTTCAGAAAGGGTGCAATTATCAAAATCAAGGTCACTACTATCAAGTAAAGTGGTAGTCGTGTCCTTTAGGATCACTTGTTTGGTAGCTTCTATAGTCATAGGAATTTCTTCTTCTACGGTTGAGGTCATAGCATCACCATTAATAGGTCCTATGGGACTAGGGGTGCATTGGGTGCTAAGAGTTTGGATATCCTCAACCACTTGGATAGTAGCAACAATATGGTGTGTAGGAAGTCTCTTAATTCTATCTTGTTCCTCCTTTTCTCTAGCCCATCTCTCTTTAAGTTTAGCCATCATCCTAATGTTCTCATTAATTTGCAATTGGATAGCATTCATAGGAGTGACCTTCCTCTCTTCAAGGGGAAAAGTTCTAATTTTAAGCAATTATACTTCATGGGCTAAATTGTCTACCTTCGACTAGAGGTTATCTAGTTTGTCTAGTTTTTCCTCTACACTCTTGTTGAAGGCTTTTTGGGTAGTGATAAAGTCTTTAAGCATACTCTCTAATTCAGAAGTGGAGTTTTTTGTGCCAGGATATGTGTTGTTGTTCCCGTAGTTGTTGGAGGGGAACGGTCTAGGCTTGCTACCAAAGTTACTCCTATAAGCATTGTTGTTGAAGTTGTTTCTAGAGATAATGTTCACATCTACTTGATCTTGAGCAATCATAGAATTTAAAGGTACATCTTGAGGATCAAAAGGAGATTGCTTGGTAAGTAGAGACATAATCAAGTCAACTTTTTCATTTAGGGAGGAGATCTCCTCGACAGAGTTTACCTTCCTACCTGTTGGAGCTCTTTCGGTGTGCCATTGGAAATAATTGGTCATCATCTCATTAAGAAGTTTTGTGGAAACACCAAGTGTAGTTGACATAAAGGTTCCTCCTGTGGCCGAATCTAGCATGTTCCGCAAGGTAAAGTTCAAGCCTGCATAAAAAGTTCGGATAACCATCCAAATAGTCAAACCATGCGTAGGGCAATTCTTAACAAGAGATTTCATGTGTTCCCAAGCTTGGGCAATGTGTTCATTATCCAATTTTTTAAAATTCATAATAAATCTCATCAATTGGATAATCTTACCAAGGGGATAGTACTTCCCAATAAAAGCATCCTTGCACTTATCCCAAGAATCTATGCTATTCTTAGGCAAGGATTGAAACCAGATCTTAGCTTCATCTCTCAAGGAGAAAGGAAAAATCTTAAGTTTAACAATATCACCATCTACTTATTTGTACTTTTCCATATCACAAAGCTCAATAAAATTATTTAAGTGCAAAGCAGCATCATCTCTAGCACCAGAGAATTGATCTTTCATAACAAGGTTCAGCAACGCAGGTTTAATCTCATAAGAAGGTGATGAAGTAGCAGGTGTAGCAATAGGAGTGCAGATAAAGTCACTGTTGTTATAACTAGTGAAGTCACACAACTTGGTGTTCTCAGAGGAACCCATAGTAGCAGCAAGCAAGAAAACTATTATTTGAGTTTTGATAAAGCACCGTTGTTTTCCCCTTTGTGGCAACAGCACATCCCCTAGACTCATGTTTCTGTCACTCAAGCTTGTCATCAGGGGGCATGAACCCACAATCATGCATAACGCTCCCTCTTGGAGTCACTACCTACTACTTGGCCAAAGCAATAAACAGCAACGGAGAACATGCAATAATTACTCAAGCACATAAATATAATTGAAGAGAATCAAATATATTTCTCAAACACAATCTGAACATAATCTCATAATCCATCGGATCCAGCAAACTCAGCATAGCAACAGCAGAAATATTACATATGTGACTCGATCATGTAGGGCAGTTCACGATGTCTAATCCATGAAGAACAAAGAGGGGAGGAGAACATCACATAGCTACTGATCATAGACCCATGGTCCAAGGTGGACTACTCACGGTTCCTCCGGGAAGAATCCATGGTGGTGGAGAAGCTCCCGGAGGTGGTTCCTCCCTCCGGCAGGGTGCCGGCAAGAGGTCTTCTGGTGCTCCCGATCTTGGAAGCGCGGCGGCAGAACAGAGGAGAGATCGCGAAAAAGGTTCCCGTCTCGGGTTTTTTGCGTCACGGGGAATAAATAGGAGAAGGGGGGTAGCCAGGGGAGCCACCAGGGTCCAGGAGGCCCCCTGGCGCGACCCCACCCTGGGGCGCGCCGGGAGGGTGCCTGGGGCCCTGGTGGGTCCCCTCTATCGCCCCCGTCGGTGATGCCGGAAGCTTCCTGATCGCTGATTTTTTATTGGATTTTTCCCGAATGTTTCGAGCACTTTTAATATGGGGGAAACCTGAAATAGAAAAATAGCAGAAAACAGGAACTGGCACTGGGGTGCACTGAGTTAATAAGTTAGTCCAAATGTATTGAAAAGTGTATGGAAGTTCATCAATATCATAGCAATATCACAAAAAAGAGGCATGGAGCAAGCAGAAACTACAGATACGTTTTGGACGTATCACTTGTACAAGTTAAACCATCACTTTCGAAATATCAGAGTTTTAGACAAAAACCACCGTTTTACAAAGAGAACTAAATTTCTTAAATCATTTCAAGTCAAAAATTTTTACGTGTTCAATATGAAGCATTGAAAGTCACATCCTCCAATTTAAACATGTTTTGACTTCATTCGCTAATTTTGATGCATTCAATTATTTTATTTGAGAAAAGTGATCCTAAAATTCAAAACCACTTCAAATGAGATCTGAAAACGATGAAACTTGGCATGGTGTCGTTATTTCATCCAAAAAACATGTGATCAAAATTTGTGAGGGTTACGATAAAAATCGGATGCACTTAATGTACAAACTGAACCAATCTCTTTTGATGTATCAAGGGTTTCACACGAAAACCCACGTCTTACAAAGACAACTCATTTTTTTAAAAGCATTCAAAGTTCAAACTTTTCATGTGTTAAATATGAAGCATTGAAATTCACATCCTCGTATTTCGACCTATTTTGACTTAAGTTGCTAATTATAATGAATTTAATTATTTTCTTTGAGAAAATGACACTTAAATTGAAAAGCACTTAAAATGAACTCTGAAAATGATGAAACTTGGCATCAGAACCATATGGTAAAAAGTTGAGAGGTTTATGAGAAAACCTGAATGCACTTCATGTAAAAACTAAACCATCTCTTTCGAGGTATGATGGTTCCAGATGAAAAGCTACGTCTCACAAAGACAACTAAATTTTCTTAAGCCATTTCAAGTCTAACTCTTTATGTGTTTAATATCAATTATTGATTGTTGCATCCTCAAATTTCAACATCAATTCCTAATTTTAATGCATTTAATGATTTTATCTAAGAAAAATTACCCTAAAATTCAAAAGCACTTCAAATGAGCTCTAATAGGATTAAACTTAGCATGGTGTCATTATTTCACCTACATATCATCTGGTAAAAATTTGAGTGGGTTACGAGAAAAGTGGATGCACTTCGTGTACAAAAAAACCATCTCTTTTAAGTACTAGGGATTCAGACAAACCCACATCTTACAAAGACAACTAAATTTTGTAAACTCATTTCAAATCCAAACTTTTTATGCTTTCAGTATGAAGCATTGGAAATCATGTCCTCAAATTTCAACCTGTTTTGACTTCATTTACTAATTTTAATGAATTTAATAATTTTTATAGAGAAAATGATCCTTAAATTCAAAAGCACTTCAAATGAGCTACGAAAAGGATGAAACTTGGTATGGTGTCATCATTTGACCTACATACACTGTGATAATAAGTACTTTGCATGCATTTTTCACCGGTAATGCGTTGGCGGTGTGGCGAGGGATTGAACACGGTTTTGTAAGAGAAAAATTATGCCCCATGAGTTTTGGATATTGTTGGACAAAACAGTAGAGGAACTAACAAGTTTTCTAGTATGAAACAGATGGTTAGGATCCTGAAGTTATAGGTTGGTGATAAAGCTTCAACGAAGATTTACACATTCACTGAAGCAAATCCCCTGGAACGAAGCTCATCACGGATGTTGACCCCCAAAAAGATAAGGAATCCTGAAGCACGTCTCATCGAAGGAGATGATCAAGATGGCGCAAGACTTAGTAGTTTTTGTGTAGTTCTTTTTCAGTTCTTTGAGTCGTAGGAAAAACTGTACTATCAAGAAGGGTTTAGTAAATGGACACCGAAGGTTTTGGTGAAAAGACTCAAATCGAATCCAAACCTGTGTGAAGCCAGAGATGAGAAATATCATGTGAACTAGGTAAAGCTTCACTGGCGAAGACTATGCTCTTTCGGCTCCTGAAGCTTAACCAAGTCCGTGAGTCAGCTTTACTTCTTCCGCAAGTAAAGTTGCGTTGTGATTTGAAATCCGACCGTTGTGGACAGGTGTCAAGCTATCACATCGTGTCACTTCAGTCATTTCGCACCTAGGGATCGCTGCCTATAAATACGCCGCCCCCTCCTCCATTTGTGGGCGGCTGCTCCAAGATTGATTCTCTCACAGTTAGAGAGAGCACCCCGAGATAACCACCGAAGCAAAACCCGAAACCCATCCACTAAAGCATAAGTCCTACTCATCTGAGTTGATTCACTAAGACTTAGGAAGAAGTTTTCTAGCCTTTTTATCTTGGAGAACTGCAATTCTCCTAGACGGTTAGAGAGTTGTTCTTCAGAGAGCGAAGAGTAATTGTCGCCTCGAAGTCCAGTCTGTCAAAGGTTTCGGTGATTTCCTCAATAATGAACCACGAGTGAAGAACTAGCCAAGCTCGAGGAGATTGGTGCAGTGGAGAATAGGACGGAGAGAGTTTTGCTCCAGGTGTTCAATCACCAGACCCTCCAACCAGACGTAGCACTTTGCAGAGTGTGAACTGGTCTACCAAACATCTCCGAGTCAAGAGTTCGTTTTACATTCCGCACTTACATTCTGTTTTGAAATTGCTTCAGTGATTTGATTCGTTGCAATTGATTCGATGCTTTTGATTCGCTATGATGTGCTTAACTCTGTTTTGCTTCACTGTTTACCTTCCTGTTAAGATCTTTCTGCTGCTGAGTTCTGCTTCACTCCAAAGTTTCACACGAAAATTTGAAGTGATCATTCACCCCCTCCCCCTCTGATCACATACTTGGTCTTTCAATTGGTATCAGATCTAGTCACTCTTTGATTGGATTAACCTCATTGAGTCTTTTGCAAGTATGTCATTCGCAGCTATACGCTCCGGGGAACCCATTCCCACTTACAATGGGAAGGATTACCCTTACTGGAAGGACAAGATGATGAGGAATATCATTTCTATCAGTCCGGCTGGTTCGGAAATTGTCAAGGATTGAGTTAGCATCAGGGACAAGAAAGATATCACTGCAGATGAGCTCAAATGTATGGCTCTTAATTCTGAGGTCCAGGTTTTCATCAAAAATCACATCTCTGCTGAGAAGTACCTGGAAGTAAGGAACATTGCTTCTGCGAAAGGTGTTTGGGATTATCTTGCAAAGATTGGTGAACGTTCTTCGACACAGAGAGATGCACGTAGTGACACCCTTCGAATCAAGTTCTATCGATTCGCTCGCAAGGATGGTGAAAGAGTTGAAGCTACCTACAACAGACTCACCATTCTCTCGAATGAGTTGATTGACCTTGGTGCTCCCGACATCACTGATCAATTGGTGGTTAGGAAATTGCTTCGATCTCTTGATGATTCCTTCGAGCACCTGGTTCTGATGATAAAGGAAAGGACAGATTACAAGAGTTTTAGTCCCGCAGATATTCTTGAGAGACTCACTACCTATGAACTGGATATAGAAGAGAAATGTGATGTCAATGGAACTCGAAGAAGATCACATGCGCTAAAGGCAAAAGCTTCACGCCATTCTTCACCAGAACCCAGTTCAGCTTCATGTGTCGAATCAGATGACCCTTCAGGGATTGGAAAGGATTTGGCCCTCATAGTGAAGCGGTTCAATCGGTTCCATCGAAGAAGTTCCTCTTCTTCGAATAAAAACTACTCTTCACGTCACTCAAACAGTTCCTCCCATCGTTCGTCCTCAAGAAGCTCTCCTACTAAAGACAATTGCTGCTACAAGTCCAAGAAACCAGGCCACTTTATTGCTGAATGTCCTCAGTGGGAAATCGAGTACAAGTCAAAGAATTCGCACAAAGATTCCTCAAGAAAGCATCACAGATCTTCCAAAAGCTATGAGTCAAAGAGGCATGAATCTAGTTCACAAAGAGGAAAGAAGAAAGATTATGGTGATGACAGTAAAAAGAAGAACGATAAGAAGTGTGAGGGTTCTTCGTCAAAGACTCACTCGTCTCGTCGAAGCAGTTCTCATCGTGCAAAGGCCTATCTTGGTAAGGAGATGGACTCTGAAGCAGAAGTCTCTGGGTCCGAAGCTGAATCAGGCTCAAGGTCTGGGTCTGGGTCCGAATCAGATGGTGTTGCTAGTTTGGCATTCGCTTCGGCAAATGCTTCGAGCAAAGCTTCGAGCTCCTTCTTCACCAACAACAGTAGTGAAGATGAGACTCCCGCCTATTGCTTCATGGCCAAGCCTAAGGTATCTTCATGGAAAGCTTCATATTATTCTTCAGTGTGCTCATCCTATGAAAGTGACACTAGAATGAGCTATGCCAAACTTGTTAAACTTGCTTCTAGACAACAAGATGAATTAGAATCTCTAAGAATAACCATTGAAAAATCAGAGGTCCTGTTGATTGATGAGATGGAGAGAGGTCAAACTTTGACTAATGAGCATGCTGCTCTAAAGGAGAAGTTTGATAAGCTTCAGTCTCGGCATGATTTTATTTCAGCTGATCATGAGAAGCTCACCTATGAATTCCTTAAAAGGAAGGTGGCTCTCGAGAATCTGAAAGAGGCTCATGAAGAACTTGAAAGTGTAAACCTCTCCCTCATGGATCAACAGGGTTCTGAAGCTAAACCTGATTCTGATTCGCCTTGTTTAACTTGCTTAGAGCGAAGCAAAACTGATTCTAGAGGTAAAGAACCTATGTTTCCTGATGTTACTAATGCCTCTGATGAGGAAAATCCTGTTGTTACCGAGGAACTCCCCAGGTTGAAAAACTTGTTTGAATCAGGCATGTTCAAAAGTGTGCATGGTCACCAGTACCTTTGTGATATCCTGAGGAAGGCTCTTCTTCACAGGAATCCCAGGAATGAGGGTGTTGGTTTCGAGAGAAAGATAAACCCTGATGGCACCTATTGGGAACCTGAGCAGTAGCCTAAGACTGTTTGGGTACTAGCGAAGGAGAAAACCATTGATATAGCTAACCTTTCAGGTTTTCATTGCAAAATGGATAAAGCCATTGTAGATGAATCACTTGATTCGGACTACAAGCTTATCAAAGATGAACAGGGAAAGGTTTCGGCCAAGTACGTTGGTGCTCCTCCTAAGAATGGCTTCTACAACAGGCAGATATGGGTGCAGAAAGCACTCGTGGAAAAATTGCCTGCTAACCATACTATGCAGGGAAAGTCTTCGGTGCCACCGAAGCATTTCTATTCTCTGGAAGAGAGAAATGATTCGCTGGCCTCTGAAGCTATTGTTCCACAGAAGGAATACTACCGCATTGGTCTATATGCTTATCATCACCACAATGATAATTCTAAGATTGCCTATGACCACTCTTATCCTAACCCCCTTAAGAGGAATTTTGTTTATGGTGTACTTGATGGATCTCCATGTCGTTATAATCCTGTTCATTATGAAGCTAATGCTTCGTCAAGTGCTCCATTGCCTTCGAAGTCACCTGCTTGTTTGTGGGTGACTAAGAAGAACTAATTCTTCTGCAGGGCTATGTCTCCGGTGGATCCGAATAGGTCATGGACAGATGTTGCACTAATCATCTGACCGGAGACAAAGAGTTGTTCACCGAAGAAAAACTCACCGAATCTTCACAGAAATTCATTACCTTCGGTGACAACAATAAGGGCAAAGTTCTTGGATTGGGTAAGGTTGCTATTTCGAAGGATAAACATATTGATAAGGTTATGCTTGTCCAATCTCTTGGATACAATCTAACGTCTATTTCAAAGCTATGTGATATGGGTATGCTTGTTCTATTTTCTGCTTCGCGTTGTGTTGTGTTTTGACAGGATGACTATACGTTTGTCTTCGAGGGTTACCGAAAAGGAGATTTATACATTGTTGATTTTTCTTCGGGCCCTGCCATATCCACATGCTTAATGGCAAAAGCTTCATCCGGTTGGTTATGGCATCGAAGACTTGGTCATGCAGGGATGAGAAATCTTCATAATCTAGTGAAGAAGAAGCATGTTATTGGCCTTAGCGAAGTAAAATTCGAGAAGGACCGTCTCTGCAGTTCTTGTGAAGCTGGTAAAATTATGAAGAAGCATAATTCAGCGAAGACTATCATGACTACTAGTCGTCGTCTTGAATTGCTTCACATGGATCTTTTAGGTCCTCAAAATTATGCAAGTCTGGGAGGAAAAAAATATGGTCTTGTTATTGTTGATGATTTTTCTCGATATACTTGGGTTTTCTTTCTGGATGACAAGAGCAAAGTTGTTGATATCTTCATGTCATTCGCTAAGAGAGCTCAAATCGAATATGATTCGAAGTTGAAGCATATCCAAAGTGATAATGGAACTGAATTAAAAAATACTCATATTGAAGATTTTCTTGATGAATATGGCTTCACTCATGAATTCTCTGCAACTTATACACCACATCAGAATGGTGTTGTTGAAAGGAAGAATCGTACTCTCATTGAAATGGCCAGAACAATGCTTGCTGAATACAAGACCCCACTCAGGTTCTGGGCCGAAGCAATCAACACTGCTTGCCATATCATCAACAAGGTTTACCTTGATAAGTTTCTGAAGAAAACATCACATGAACTTATCACTGGTAACAAGCCTAATGTGTCTTATCTTAGAGTATTTTGTGCTCCATGTTTTATTAGAGATATGAATCCTAGCTCCAAATTTGCTCCTAAGGCACATGAAGGTTTTCTTCTAGGTTATGGCTCAAATTCTCATACTTACACAGTGTATAACTCTCACTTAGGGAAAGTTATGGAAACTATAAATGTGAGGTTTGGTGAAACTAATTGCTCTCAAAAGGAGCATTTGCGTCATGATCTAGATGAACCTCCACTTGATGAAGTGATCAGGCCCATGGCTATTGGATAAATTCGCCCTGTCAGAGCAAATCCTCGACAAGCTAACAATGATGATGATGATCCAATGTTCCCACACCTAGCCCGGGGCGCTGGAAATCAACATCCTGAAGCTAATGATGGACAAGACGAAGAAATGCAAGGGAACGAAGGAAATGCAGATCCTGAAGGAAATGCTGAAGCTGAAGTCGAAGAAAATCCTGAAGCTGAAGGAGATCCTGAAGCAGAAGTTGAGCCTGAAGCAAATGATACTGCTTTATCTCGAGTCCGAAGAAGAGTTGATATTGATTAGATTCTCGAAGACATTCGTCAACCAGGTCGTCCCACTACTCGCTCTCGTACTCGTTTGGCTAACTTTTGTGGAAGTTTTTTATTTGTTTCCATGCTAGAGCCTTCAAAGTTTGATGAAGCCATGAAGGACCCAGACTGGTTATTGGCTGTGATGGAAGAACTTCACTAGTTTGAAAGAAACAAAGTTTGGTCTTTAGTTGAAAGGCCTGATCCTACGAAGCACGACATTACTGGCACCAAGTGGATATTTCACAACGAGCAAGATGAGGATGGTATTGTGGTAAGAAATAAGGCTAGACTGGTAGCACAAGGGTACACCCAAATCGAAGGCATTGATTTTGGTGAAACCTATGCTCCAGTAGCCCGTCTCGAATTCATTCGTGTCATGCTTGCTTTTGCTAACCACAACAATATTTTGCTATATCAAATGGATGTCAAAAGTGCTTTTCTTAATGGTGAAATAGAAAAAGAAGTGTATGTTATGCAGCCACCAGGTTTTGAAGACTCGAAGAATCCTGACATGGTGTACAGGCTTCACAAAGCCTTGTATGGACTGAAGCAAGCACCTCGTGCTTGGTATGAAACATTGAAGGATTTCCTTCTGAAGAAAGGCTTCAAACCAGGAACCATTGACCCCACTCTTTTCACTCGATCATATAACAATGATCTATTTTTGTGTCAAATATATGTAGATGATATTATCTTTGGCTGTACTAACCCTGAAATCAGCGAAGAATTTGCAAGGATGATGTCGAAGAAATATGAGATGTCCATGATGGGTGAATTGAAGTTTTTCCTTGGACTTCAGATTCGACAACAAAAGAATGGCACCTTTATTTCTCAAGAAAAATATTTGAAGGATTGCCTGAAGAAATTTGGACTTACTGATTTCAAGACTATCAAAACTCCAATGCCAAAGAATGGTTTTCTTGATGCAGATGAGAAGGGCAAACTCTTCGATCAAAAAAAGTTTCGATCTATGATAGGTTCTCTCTTATACCTTTGTGCATCTAGACCAGATATCATGCTATCAGTTTGTATTTGTGCTCGTTTTCAGGCCAATCCGAAGGAATCACATCATACTGCAGTAAATCGAATTCTTCGATACCTAGCTCATAATCCTTCATTGGGACTTTGGTATCCCAAAGGAACTCAGTGTTATTTGATTGGATATTCTGATTCTGTGACACCCTGGATTTTGGAACTTTATTTTTCCAAAAACTTTTCTGATTTATTTCTGGATTTGCGATTGGATTTGATCTTGATCACCTCGTTGGACTTGAAACTTGAGCATAATTCCTTTCCATGCTCAAGTGACCCTTGATTTCAAGCCTTTCCAATGCCATTCCATTGATCCACCTCATGTAAGCCACCATTTTATTCAAGCCAAGTATTCCTTTTCCAATAAAAGGGATATTGCTATTATTTGAGGTTTGTGAAGCAACCCCTATTTATATTGCTCCATAAATCCCCAAATAATTCCCACATGCCATGGACATCATATCTTGCCAAATTCTCCAAAAACATTTCATAGCCCAAGTGGATTTTTCCTCTAGAAAAATTCATTTGTCTGTGGGGGCAGATTGGAGCTTTGTGAAGGGAGTGCCATTTTCCTTGATCCATTGCTGGTGAAACTTTTTGTGCAAACTCATATGATCATATCATTGATCTCCACCAAATTCCACCACATTTTTCTTAGCCAAACTCCCACAATAAATTCCCAAAGTTTGGATGCAACAAGGGGGCATTGTGAAGAAAGTGCATGTTAGGGGATCGCATTTGCCTTGAAACTTTTTGAGCATGATCCTACCATCATATAGCCCCACAAAACCAGATTTGAACCAAAACCCATTAACCATGTGAGTGCACCATCATGTTTAAGTTTTTGGTCAGTGGGACACATTGTGCAGCAAGTGCTATCTATGTGTGTCCAATGGCTATGAAATTTTATACACATATGAACCATGCCAAATAAACAAGCTAAACCAATTTTCAGAAAATTCCACCAATCCTATGAGATGCTAGCCTCAACATTGCACTTCTGGTCCAATTGGACATTTACAAAGGAAGTGCTAGCTAGCCTGATCCAAATGAGATGAAACTTGGTATACATACTCATCCTAGTAATGATTGAGCTATGCAAAAGATCATTCCCAGGGGAGCAATGTACAGCCCACACCACAGTACAAACACCTTCTGCAGCATTGCTACATTTACAAACCAAGTACCATGTACATTGCTTTGTTTGAGCCCAAAATCCACAGAAGCCTAGTCCCTTGTACCCTAAACCCTGGAGAAATCTTGGTCCTATCCAAATCAACCCCATGTGAGCTTTGCTTCTTCTCAAAGTTTGCTGGATCCCACTTCAGGATGAGATAGAGATCACCACAGTGCACCAAATGACCAGTAAAGCATACCACAGTGATCAGCGTGGCAAGGAGCACATGCTAGACATATTTGGCCACGCGAGATCCTATCCTAATCACAAGTGCCCTTGGTGGCCATGCTTTTGGACGCACCAGGCGTGCTCTGCGCGCGTGCCCGTCGCCTCCAGTCCGCGTGCAGCTCACCCCGTCCTCTTCTGGTTGGCAACCCGCGCCGCGCGGCTTTTATCAGTGCGCGTACCCAGCTCCACCGCCGTCCCGTCGCCATCGTGGTCGCCAGCACGCCTGCACGCCTCGGCCGCACCTCTCTGTCGCGGGCTAGAGCCGAATCCTCCCTCCCCCTATAAAGGAGGCGCCCCCGAGCTCCAGCAGCACTCCAGCGGCCTCCACACTCCCTCCCAGCCCCGTCCCCCTCATCAATCCGTCACCGGGGCCGCTCCTGGTTCCCCACGGCCGCCACAGCCATCTCCTCTCCTCGGCCAAATTTGAGGCAGCCCGACCCCCGTCCTCCTTCCATCTCGCGGCCGTGGCCTACCCCGGGCTCCCGCACCCCTCTACCGCGCTTGGTCTGTCCAGAGGCGCCGCCGCCGCCCGCAGCCTTGCCTCACCCCGCCTCGGGCCGCAGCCTCCCGGTGCGCCACGCCCATCCACGATGGGCAGTGCTGCGGTCGCCACCGCACAGCCCCGAGGCCTCCGGCGAGCCAGCGCCCCGGCGACCCCCTCCCGCGCCGGCCGCTGCTACGGGCCACGCCGGCCGTGGCCCCTCTCTGTTCGGGTTGAATCAGACAAGAAACAGGGGAGGAGGAGAGAAGATGAAGCTGACGCGTGGGCCCACCTTGTAAGTGACCCGCAGGCCACTGACGAGCGGACCCGGTCCGGTTCAAGCGGTGGCGTACTCCGGCGGATGCGCTTTCCTTTTGTGGAAGCGTGTTCCTTGTATCTTCTGTCCAAAGTACGCTTTCGATAACAGAAGGCGTATTCTTGTCTTCCTCAGCCTGAAGTGTGCTTTCCCTATTTAGAAAGCGTAGTTTCTCCCGCCACAGCCCAGAGATACGCTTTCAGCAGCTCGAAAGCGTATTCCACCAAATCCAACCCCTTCGACACCGTTTCGTCCGTATCTTCGCAACCGTAAGTCCAAACGGGTTGATTCTTTTTGCGTTGGTTTCGTTTCGAGCTCCTCTTTAGTTTGGCATAATTTTTGTACCATGTTTTTATGTTGTTATTCGCTGGTCAAACAAAAGATGATTCTTGACATTTTCGCCGTGTCTTTTTATAAAATGTTTTGCAGGGTTTTGATTGTGTTGAAGATCCAGGAGTGTTTCACACTCCTCTGGTGAAAGGCAAGCCACAATACCATTTGCACCTTTGCAAAGCTTTGACGTGCCTTAAAAATTGTTTTTCGATGATATGTTATATCAATGACCGCGATCATGTTGCCATGCTATGATTGATGTTATACTGCCATGCTATCTTTGAATATCATGTTACGTCCATACTATCATGTCATTGCCATGATATACTCTGCACCATCGTAACCACAACAACACCATGTCAAGTTGATCATGTTATCTCTATGCTAGTTCATGCTATGCCTAAGTTATGCTTAGTTGCATTCATAATGTTGCCATGTTAAATAACTTAATCTTTGTAACACGGATAAATTCACCAACTAAAAATGTGTTTGATCAGATCTGACACTGTCATGTTATTATGCTATGCATTGTTATGATCTGATACTCATGTTGCACCTGATTCTTGTGTTCTCTGTTGGAGATATGCTTTGTGACGAGTTGATCAGGTACCACCGAACCGGACTTATCCGTGCAGCCACATTTGCTTGTATGGGTGGGCCTTGATTCGGTCTGCCGGTGGGTTCTCTTATTTGTATCGCCATCTAGGGGAGGTTATGAAAACACGCTACCCTGGCCCGGTAGGTGGTGATAACCTTGAAAGCCAGTGTTGTTATGAGCTCAGTCCCCGATGGGACTGTTTTGCCACAAGGTGGCCGAGTGGTTCTGCTGGTAACGTGGACACCTAACCATAGGGCTACCCAAGACGGAATGTCGGTGATACGGTAAGAGGGACACTCGGTAAATCGGTCTCGTTGGAGATGTCCTAGTCCACTCCTGCGGTGCGAGTTCCAAGGATCTCGTGGGACAAGTACCGGGGTGCTGGATGGAGGAGGAACTCCATAATGTGGGAAACGTGCACAAACTCTACAGAGTCAAAATCTATTCGAATAGCCGCATCCTCGGTCATGGGACACAGTTCGTACTAATTCACACCATACGATCAACTTGAGTACGGTGGCAAGTTTGTGGTAAGTGGATGGTTGTACGATAAGTGGTTTGGTTGGGTGGTAATGAAGGACACCTAGCCCGTTGAATGGTCGTGCCATGACCCGTTTGGTCATGCGACGACCCGTGGAAGTGATTGGTCACGAAGTGACCCGGTGCTTGAGTCTGTAAGGACTCCGAGGTAAGCCATGTGATCATGCGACGATCATGTGGGGTCCATTGTGTGTGCATTAGTCTTAACACTGTTAATATTCCTGATGATTATCTGTTTGCATGATATTGTTGCTTTCCTGTTTAATTCACTAATATACTTTAACCTGTTGCCATGTTATTGTTTTGCCTTGTTGCATGGTTGTTGTGAGCTTGCAAGTACATTCAATGTACTGACCTGGCGTGTTATGCCAGATTTGCAGGTCGTGCTTTGGATGCGTAGGACGACGTTCCGGGTGTTTGCGAGTTAGGAGGTGTCCCAGCCAGTGTCCCTGTGGATTGGAGTTCATCATCGCCGTTATTGTTCCGCTGCCGTCGTTATTCCGCTGCTAGAGTTATACTGCTGCTTGGTGTAGAGCTGAGGCTAGCCTGAGGAGCAAGTTGTGTCTCCGCTAGCGTTGTAATAGACCTAGTGTACCCCTATCTTCGGTAATAGAAAGTTGTTCAGTTCTATACCAATCAGTGTCGTGTTCCAGAAGACTTGATCTCTGGGCTGGAGCACGGGCACTCCGGTCCTCTGAGCCGGGGTGCCATAGATTCAGACTGGGCTGGTGATAGAGTTGACAGGAAATCTAATTCAGGCACTTGTCATTTTGTTGGTAGATCTCTTGTGTGTTGGGCTTCAAAGAAACAAAACTGTGTCTCAATATCTACTGCTGAAGCCGAATACATTGCTGCTGGCTCATGCTGCACTCAGATACTGTGGCTTCAGCAGACGCTGAAATATTATGGTATTTATATGAAGAAAATCCCTTTGCTTTGTGATAATGAGAGTGTCATCAAAATTGCACACAATCCTGTGCAACACTCTCGAACGAAGCATATCGATATTCGTCACCATTTTCTTCGAGATCATGTTCAGCGTGAAGACATTGAGATCAATCATGTCAGAACTGAAGATCAATTGATAGATATTTTCACGAAGCCACTGGACGAGAAAAGGTTCTGTGCATTGAGATGTGAGCTCAACATCCTAGACTCACACAATTTTCAGTACGATCGAAACTTTTTCCTTGTACATATTCACCTTCGTTGTGTGTTTTTTTATTTAGTTTCGCTTGAGTTTTCCTTCGTCCATGTTTATATGTTTAGCTTCGTTTTCCATCTTCTTTCAATTTTGTGTTGGTTTTATTCGATTCGTTTGTCCCCTATGCTTATCACTTTTAGCTTCGTTGTTATTTTTTTTCGAAGTGATAAGTTTCGGACCCTACCCCCTCCATTCTGATTCGCTCCTAATATATTCTGTCTTGGATGGTTAAGCACATTTGAGACAGAAAGCATATTGCTTCGAACATCATTGAGTTCCGAATCAAATGCTTCCATCTTTATCGAAGTTTTTGCTCTCGGTCAAGAGTTATTCTTCGACCGTTGAGTCCTCGTCTTTTTCGGTCCGATGAGTTTCGCTCGCGAACCGAGGCATGACCCATCTAAGCAGAAGTCTACTGATGTTCCCAAAGCTATTGCTCCAGACCTTGTCAGATCTTCAAAAGCTTCGAAGCTTAAGACAACAGTTGCAAAGCCTGGCCAAACCTATGCCCAGGTTGGCACCAAGAAGGTGTCTGAAGCTGAACTACGCAAAAGAGACCATGCTGAAGATGTACGACTTCACTCTGCAGCACAAACCCAAGCTAAGGCTGATAAAGAAGCTCAAGCGAAGAAAGAGGCTGACAAAGATGCTTCCTTGCTTGAGAAACAAAGGAAAGATCTGGCTGAAGCCAACCAGAGAACTGAAGCGAAGCGTAAGCTCGCCGAAATGCAGAAGCAAGAAGCTAAGGCTGCTGCCGAAGCCAAACAGCTTAGTGAAGCCGAAGCCAAGTGCAAGGCAACACTTAATATCTTGGGAACGAAGCAAGCAGAGAAAGCTGCTAGAGCTGCTCAGAAGGAAGCTGCTGTGGATATGACTCCGAAGGAAGTTACTCCGAAGCAAGACACATCTCCTGCCCTCGAAGCTCATGAAGAAGCTGAACATAGTCACCACAACTTCCCTGATGCACAAGAAGGTGAACTATGGGATCGTTTGAGCCTGCATCAGGCGTTCTGCAAGCTAGCTTAAGCTGTTGATCCTGAAGCTGTTTATGTTTGGAATGTATACATCTCACCAACACTATTTGAAATGATTCAAACTTTGTACAATCAGCTAAGGGATTTTCATGCAAAGGATAGGTCTGAGTCTGCCAAGATTCTGAAGTTCAAGAAGAAGGCTGACGCTGAATCCGATGAAGACTTCAGGGCCGAAGCAGAAGATGCTTTGAAGAAAATTGCTGAAGTCAATGAGAAGACGAAGCAAAATATTCAACAATTTCAAGGCAAGATCAAATCTTCCATGGAAGTATGTTGCAAGACGCATAATGCTTCAGTCATGACTCTTGATTCCAAGAAGCGTGAAGCTATGATAAGGCAACTCGCTTCTCCCCTTCCCCAGTTGCAGCGAAGGAAGCGTTGTGTGATCACTGATGCTGCTGACGAAGCTGATGAGGTTAACTCTCATCCTACCAAGAAGATCCCAAGATGTGCCTCACCCCCGCGTTGCAAAATCATCACCCTCCCCACTCCCACTGCAAATCCACCTGCTCCCGAAGCCATTCCACCTCGTTCTCCACCTCCACCTCCACCTCAACCCGCTCCACAACTGTCACACCATGACAACTTCCAGCCACAGCCTTCACCATAGGCTCAAGACAGGCCAGTTCCTTCAAGAGATTACTCTTCAGCTCACTGTGCGGATGAGACTGAAGAACAAGAAGGCGAAGCCAATGATCAAGCTGTTCCAGAATAACCCGAAGCCAATGCAGATGCTGCTGAAGCAAATGAATTGTCTATCATGACTCAACCCCAAGAACGAGCCATAGTTGCTCGAAGGCAGGTGCCCCATTGCACACCTTCCCAAGATACTCAACTCGATTCTATCTACCCACGTGAAACCTTTCCAATTTTTCTGGGAGATGGTTCTTCAACAAGACATGGGCCAAAATTTGATTTCGAAGCTCATCGCCAGAAGCTCCGCTTCTTTGCAACCAGTCCTTATGATTCTCCGAGAACAGATGATGACCTTCGTTTCTGGACTATTGAACAGCAGATTCTGTACACGAAGCTGTACTTCCAGAAGGGTGTTTTGTTTAGGCACAAGTATTTGGACATGCGAAGCCTCTCATATGCAACATGCTTCCAGAATATCATGGAAACTATCTAAGCACAGAATCTGACAAGCTCGTTTTCCATGGAGACACCATTCAACTTTGAATTGAACAAGCAATTGTATGCTACATTATATGTACCTGGAAATCCTGATGATACTGCCACTTGGGTACTGGAGTGGTTGATTCAAGGCAAAGTATTTCGCATGCATTCTGATGAATTCATGGAAATAGTAAATATCCCTCGGCATACTGGCAAACTTGAAAGGTTCACTTGCTTCCTGAACCCACTGAAGCTGAATTTGCTTCGCTATTGGATCCTGAAGTCACTGGAGATCACATGCCACAAAACATTCGCCCGAAGCATCTGGTGTTCCTTTTAAAGACTTGGTTTTATATCTTGTCTAATTCTTTGATGCCTCTCAGCACTGCAAATGATGAGTCCAACATTCACTACCATGTACGTCATGCTCTGCTAAAGCTCACTCATGGCCATGTGTTTGACTTCGAGGATTGTTTTCTTCGCTATATGGTTCAAGCTGCTGAACTGGTCCATCAATTGAAGCCTTATGCTCCCTGGCTCCAAGCCATATGCAATTATGGACGCAGTTAAGACTTTGTTGCCAAGCATCATCCGAAGTTGTTCTGTCCTCTTGTGCGCGATACAATGAATATCTTCAGAAGGCCAAATGATCTATTTGCCACTTATGTTGGAGTCAGACAGCATGTCAATGAACGAAACATGTCGAAGTCTTTCCAGAAGGAAGTCTATCACTTTGAAGTTGGCATTCGCACGCAAAAGATGCTGGAAAACTTCATTGAAGGCAATCAACGCCAAATGCGACATCTTTCCGATGAGATCAATAGAGTTGGCAACATTGCTCTGAACAACAATCAGTACCTGAAAGTTCTGAAGCGCCACTCATGGAAAGGTCTGAGGAAATTCAACTCCGTCAAGAAGCTTGAAGCTGATCGGATTTACAAGGAGTATCCAAATCTTCAACGCCATTTCTCAAGAAATGATTCGATACACCGCCCCAACCCAAGGATCCCTTCACTTGAGAAGATTGACGAAGTTTTATTTGTCAAACCAGCTGAGCAGATTCGCCCTGACACTTTCTCTGAGGAAGACTCTCACACGTCGAAGCAAGAAGATGACCCTCTAACCGACTGTGACCTTGACTTGCTGCAGGCGCCACTGGACATTGAAGAAATGGAGTCGCCTGCCTTGGCCGAAGGAGACACTTCTAGAGATGCATTGTCGGGACCAGGGGTTAGCGTATGTAAGTCCCGCTACGACATAGTCATATGGAGAGCCGAGAACCGTACCCACTTGTCTAAGCAGACAAGGCCAAGCAAAAAACGTTCTCGGAAAGCATCGTACGTGAGGGGCATCCCATCCAGGCCGGATGATCAACTGATATGGGTCCTCATCGTCCGCACACAAGTCTAAATTATATGGGTGATGAACTCCCATATTCACAGACAAGTCGCCTCAACCATACTATCGACTATCTCATAACTCTTACATAGACTTACTCCATCCCGATCACTTAGTCGGGGTCTAGGGCGGGTTCGATCATACATCAAAGTGTGCACAAGACAGAGTCTCGAGCAATCGCATCGCGATGCCCCAAGATGCACACATCTAAGGGCCACTTGGTGTATAAAAGACCGCCAGCCAGATCACAAATAAGGTCTCGAAAACCCATACAAAGACATGCATGTTATAAACATACACGCAACACACATGCCTTGTATGAACAGCAGGTATCATTGCAATTCTCTACAGAGTATACATCTTTATTAATAACTCTTACAGAGTGCACACAGAGATCACAAGCATGTGATCCAACATTACAACAGACAAGCGGAAGAAAAGGAGGTCTGAGTACAGACAAGTTTAACAAATGGCTTAGAGAAGCCTTATCTAAAAACAAGCCCTCCACGAGGGAACCAGTTGTCTGACTGGGACTACACTAGCTTGGTCTTGGTCTGAGTCTTCATTCTTCGAGCTTCGGTTAGAAGCTACCATCGGGTAGTGGGTTCATCTAAAACATAGAATAAGAAAATGTGAGTACAAAGTCGTACTCAGCAAGACTTACGTAGGAACTATACTACTCATGCACATGTATAAAGGTAAAGGGAGGTGGGGTTTCACTTGCAGAAATGCCAGCTTTGACTTGGCTAGTCCTGAACTACGAGTACCAGACTTGAGGTAAGAAGCGTACACGAGTCCACTACATCACTTCAACCAATACACCACTATGGTTACTTCCTTGACTTCCCCACGAGAAGCACACCATGGCACTCACGCTTATCTTGCGAGTTTTAGAAGTATCCAGACCAAGTTATCTAATAATCGAGCACAGCTCTCCAAGAAGTCCTTAACCGCGGACGCGGCTATTCGAATAGTTTTGTTAACCCTGCAGGGGTGTACCGCTACACACACGTGCCATCAGTTACATCCTTTTTCATGTCACCGTTCAAGAGGTGACAGCGAGGATGCCACCACAACACTTCGCCCACAGCTCCTTTCTAGTCCAGAGAGTCGCCTATCTGAGGGGGATCCGTATGGAAGTCCGGCTGAGGTTCCAGTACAGCCTCAAACGATGTGTGCAGGGTCCCAAGACGGTCTTGAAAAGCCGTTCATCCACTTCGGAGACCGTGCCACAGCCCTACCAGAACTCCGAACTACTGCGACTTCTGGGGTTCGAACGGGGTGAGGTACTAGGATGAGAGGGGTCAGTGAGCCCAATGTGTGGTTGTACTCTTCTTCTTGGATCACCACAAAAGAACTCGGACTTAAGGCGGTGTTCAACAAGACAACCCACTGTGTACTCCTACACAGCCTCTCATCGTTCACCTTGTATTAGGGTAGATTCACCAACACATTTCACTTTCATCAACACCATGTTCACTATCATCCCGACTCACATCAAAAGAAACCTCATTGTACCACTAAGCTTGCAATAAGCAGTAACAGTTGTAGGGGTCACATGATATCAACCAACTCCTACATCTGCTAGGATTGTGGTTTGCTTACTACTGTGACAAAATGATAGGTCATGCAAAGGATATGGGTTCAACTATGCGATAGAAACGTTATCATGATGATCATCCTAAACAATGCATAAGCAAGACATGAGGGGGAAGTGGGATTTTATCGACATGATCAATGGGGGTTTGTTGCCTTGCTGACGAGGTTCGATAACTGTGTCTTCAACGAAGGGGGTGATCTCGGGTTCGAGCTCCACTTCTATCAGCAACATGACAATCATATGATCAACATAAAGTACAATGCACAATCACATGAATAAGATTGCAATGGTGATGTTCAAGGTACTGATGTGTTGAGCATTCCATTTAAAAGGAGTATATTGCAATGGAATTGCAAATTCAAACTCCATTTGATTTATCGATGAATTTCAAATGCATTTGAATGCATGAATGTTCATTTGAAAAGGTTGATCATGAAGTGATGTTGTATAGTTGAGATAATGTTTCTGATGTGTGGAAGAATCCATCTAATTTAAATGTGTTGCAAAGTTAATTGCAAATTCACTCCAAATTTGAATTTGAAAAGGATCCATATGCATGTTTGCTACTGTTCACCCATTTTAAAATGGTCAAACATGAAAACAAATTACATATTCATAATCCTTGTATTTTTCTGATAATTTTAGACATATTACTTGCTATATTTGGAGTTAGGATGAATTAATTATGAATTTCCAAAGTTTATTGCATTTTCTGGAATTTCTCTGATTTATTATTTAACTGGAAATTCACTTATTGCGCAGGCATGACATCAGGATGACATCATGGGGGCGCTGACCAGTTAACCTGACGCCTGGGCCCTACCTGTCATCCACTCTAGGTTAAAACCCGGTTAGTTTTAAACTAACAGTGTGATTAGGGGGCGAGGGACCCACTGTCAGTGAGGGATTAGAGGGGGTTTAGTGGGGTTTAGGGTTAATTAGCCCGGGGCCACGTCATCCCGCCGACGTTGAGACGCCGGTGACTCGCAGACGCGGCGGCGTGCACGGACAGGGGGTTTCCGGCCTCCATTCTCGACGGGAAGACCACGGGGATGCAGCCCGCGCTCACCCGCATCGCGTGGAGCAACCAGGGGGACTCGGGAGTGGCTAGAACCTCGCCGACGACGATGAGCACGGTGGCCGGCTGCTGCCCTAGACGAAGATGGCGCTGCCGGCCACGAGAGGTGCAGAGGATGGTGGCAATCGAGGCGTGGAGCTCACCCGAATGCAGTGGAGACCGAAGCAAGGCCGGAGGAGGCTCGGCGACGGGGAATTTCTCGCCGGAGTAGCAGCGGCCGGCGGTGGAATCTTGAACCTGGCGTCGCAGCAGGACGAAGACGAGGGTGGCCGATCTCCTGGACATGGCGGCGAGGGCGGAGGGGGCTTCTGGCCACGGCTGGGCGGTGGCTTGCTCCGGTGGGGCGCTCGGGTCTTCTCTGGCGGCGAGGAAATCAACGAGAGGAGAGCGAGAGAGAGAGAGCAGCGAGTGAGGGGAAGGAGGTAGGGGCTCCTGGGCGTTCTCGTGGCGCAAGCAGAGGGTAGGTGGAGGCCTAGAAGCCTCCCGGCGGCCACGGCGGCGTCGCCGTGCTCTCCCAGCTCGCCACCGAGCTGGTTGAGGAAGAGGACAAACCGCGAGGTGGGCTGGGCCGTGGTGCTGGGCCAGACAGGCTTGAGTTGGGCCGAAGCCAGGGGTTGTTCCCCTTTTCCCTTTTCTTCTCTCTTTTTCTTTTCTGTAATTTTGTTGTGCCTAGAAATAAATAGCTAGGCAATTTTATAAAATGCCCAAACATTTTTATAAATCCTAGGTGGCCAGTAGAAAACCACTTGTGGCTTTTGGGCATTTCTGAAATTCAAACAATTTGAATTTCAATTCAAATAGGGTTCAACTTTAATTTCCAAGGCACATTTTGAATTTTAGAAAAATTCCATGGGCATGGGATTGATCCCAAACCACTTTTAAAATGATCAGCATCATTTATAGGAATTTTCCAAATATTCAAATGATTTTTGGAAAAAGATTTTTATTTGGCCAATTGATTTAATTTCTCAGGGCTTTTCTTTTCCCCATTTTGAATTTTCTTTTGAATTTTTGCATGATGCAAAGGCACAATAAAACCCTAGCACTTACCTAAGTTGGGGTTCTGACAACTCGCCCCCACTCAAAAGAATATCGTCCCGAGATTTAGAAGTCTCCGAGAGGAAGAAGGTGTACTCGGCACGGAGACGGTCTTCTCTTTCCCACGTGGATTCTTTCTCGGAGTGATGAGACCACTGAACTTTCAGAAACTTGATCTTCTTTCGGTGAGTGACACGCTCTGCTGAATCAAGAAAACGAACAGGGTATTCTCGATATGAAAGGTCATCTTGGAGATCAAGCGTTTCATGGTCGACTTCGCGGATGGGGTCCTTGAAGCAACGCCTGAGTTGTGACACATGGAATACATCATGTACTCAGAAAAGGTGCGGGGGTAGTTCAAGTTGGTAGGCAACTTCTCCACGTTTAGCAAGAATGCGGAAAGGTCCGATGTAACGTGGGGCCAACTTGCCTTTGATACCGAATCGTTGGGTTCCCTTCAGAGGAGTAACCCGAAGGTAATCTTCTCATCCAGATTGTAGCTTTCTTGCCTATGATGACGATCATAGTAGCTTTTCTGATGAGACTGTGCTGCTTTCAATTGATCACGAACAATGAGAACTTGCTCTTCTGCTTCCTTGATCATATCCGGTCCAAAGAGTTGTCTTTGACCTATTTCTGACCAGTTTAGGGGTGTTCGACATCGTCGTCCATATAGGAGTTCAAAAGGAGCCATGTTCAGACTAGATTGAAAACTGTTGTTATAAGAAAATTCGGCAAATGGAAGAGACTTCTCCCAATTCTTTCCGAAAGATATAACACAAGCTCTGAGCATGTCTTCCAAGATTTGATTAACCCTTTCGACTTGACCACTAGACTGAGGATGGAAAGCTGTACTAAAGGAGAGATGAGTTCCCATAGCATGTTGGAAGCTTCCCCAAAATCTAGAGGTGAAAAGGCTACCACGATCAGAATTGATTTCCAAAGGAACATCGTGAAGAGACACAATTCTAGAGACGTACAAGTCCGCTAACTGGCTAGCAGTTATAGACTTGCGAACTGGAATAAAGTGAGCAACTTTGGAAAGCCTATCTATGGCAACGAAGATGGCATCATTTCCTTTCTGGGTTTTTGGAAAGCCGGTGATGAAGTCCATACCGACTTTATCCCATTTCCACTCGGGAATAGGAAAAGGTTGAAGGGTACCAGCAGGTCTTTGATGTTCTACCTTAATGCGACGACAAACATCACATTCAGCAACAAATTGAGCAATGTCTCTCTTCATCCTAGTCCACCAAAATCTCTGGCGTAGATCCCAGTACATTTTTGTGCTATCGGGATGAATCGAGAGGGGTGTGTCATGGGCTTCCTTGAGGATGAGTTGCCTTAGTTCCCTATTCTTAGGTACTACCAAACGATTTCCAAAGAATACCGTTCCTTTACTATCTGTGGAGAAACATATAGCAACTCCACTAGCAATGTTCTCCTTGATCCGGCGTACACCTCGTGCACGTCTTTGGGCAACTATGATTTGATCCTCAAGGGTTGGTTTCACCACCAAGTTGAAAAGAGATCCACGAGGAACAATCTTGAGATTAAGATTTCGAAATTCCTCATGAAGAAGTGGTTGATACTGCTGTAACATGAGGTTGTTACAGTACGACTTACGACTTAGGGCATCAGCCATGACATTGGCTTTGCCTGGGTTGTAAGAAATTCCTACGTCGTAATCTTTTATCAACTCAATCCAGCGTCTTTGGCTGAGATTAAGATCTGGCTGGGTGAAAATGTATTTGAGGCTTTGGTGGTCGGAATAGATCTCACAACGATTACCAAGGAGGTAATGTCGCCAAGTTGTTAGGGCATGAACTACGGAAGCGAGTTCAAGGTCATGGGTAGGATAGTTCTCTTCATGTGGCAGCAACTGGCGTGAAGCATAAGCTACCACATGTCGATCTTGTAGAAGTATGCATCCTAACCCTTGCCGTGAGGCGTCACAATAGATCTCGAAATCCCTTTTGGTGTCTGCAGGTGCAAGTACGGGTGCAGAAGTCAATCTTCTTTTTAGCTCTTGAAAGCTTTCCTCGCACTTGGGAGTCCATAGGAATTTCTTATCTTTCTTGAGGAGTTCAGTAAGAGGCTTTGCAACTTTAGAAAAGTTCTCGACGAAGCGGCGATAATAGCTGGCTAGGCCAAGAAAACTCCTAACTTTCTTAACCAATTCAGGTGGAGTCCAGTCAAGGACGGCATGAACACTCTCGGGATTCACAGCAATGCCTTTTGCAGAAATCACGTGGCCTAAGTAGGTCACTTCTGGTAGCCAAAATTCACACTTGGAGAATTTAGCATACAGGCGATGCTCTCTAAGTTTCATCAATACCAGCCTTAGGTGTTCGGCATGTTCTTCTTCGTTCTTCGAGTAGATGAGAATGTCATCGAGATAAACCACAACAAATTTATCTAAGTACTCCATGAAGATCGAATTCATCATGCGCGAGAAAGTGGCGGGGGCATTGGTCAAACCAAAGGACATGACGGTGTACTCGTAAAGACCATAACGAGTAGTGAAAGCCGTTTTTGGGATGTCCTCGTTTCGGATTTTGATTTGATGATAACCTAATCTCAAATCCATCTTGGAGAAGACAGAGGATCCTGCAAGTTGATCATAAAGATCATTGATCCTGGGAAGTGGGTACTTGTTCTTTATCGTCGCTAAATTTAGCGGGCGATAGTCTACGCACATCCTTTCTGTTCCATCTTTCTTCGTTACGAACAGAACGGGGCAACCCCATGGCGATGAGCTAGGGCGGATGAAGCCTTTTTCCATCAAAGCTTCCAGTTGGGTCTTAAGCTCAGCTAACTCACGTGGGGCCATTTTGTATGGGCGTCTGGAAATTGGTGCGGTTCCTGGGGCAAGATCCACTATGAACTCTACACATCGGTCGGGTGGCATTCCCGGCAGCTCTTCAGGAAAGACATCCGGGAAGTCACGAACCACCGGAACATCTTCAAGGTCGGGAAGGGGAAGAACATTCAAATAATGCACCTGGGTTCTTGTTCTTGGTGAGGAGTAAGCTATTGTCTGGCCTGAAGGATGTGTAAGTCTAACTGACTTGGATTTACAATCAAGAAAAGCATTCTGCCTTGATAACCAATCCATGCCTAGGATGACATCAATGTCTGAAGACTTGAGGGCTATGAGTGAAGCAAGGAATACTAAACCCTCAATTGCAATTTGATTGCCATGGCTTACTCTATTAGTTTGCCATTTTGAACCAGGAGTTTGAATGATCATAGGGGTGAACATTTCTTCAAAGGATACATCATGCCGAAGTGCATAACTCTCCGACATGAATGAGTGAGATGCTCCTGGATCGAAAAGAACAGAAGTGGGGACAAAATTGATTGGGAGCGTACCAAGAATGACGTCATAAGTACCATCAGTTTCCTCAGCCGAGATTTGGTTCACACGTCCAAGATTTTCTGAGGTGGATGGCTTGGTAGTGGAAACCTTCGAGGGTGGTTTGGCACGTACAGTGGGGTTTCTTTTGGCATGGTGTGGAGCATTTTGATTGATGGGGCACTCACGAGAGTAGTGACCAGGCTGGCCACATCTAAAGCAGGCTATAAAGATAGTGCGGGGAGCTGGGTTGTTTGGTGGAGCTGGTGGACGAGGTGGCACAAGGGATGGCCTCGGTGGGTTGTTTTGGTGGATCAAACTGTTAGGAATCCAGATCATGCGCTTCTGAGGGCGTGAACTGGAAGAAGGGGCAAGCTCAAGAGCATGCTTGCGAGACTTCTCGAATACTTCATTGCCATGCTCAGCTCTGAAGGATCTGTTGACTAAATCCTCAAAGGTGGCAAACTCAAGGAGGTTGAGATCATGACGAAGGATGGGGCTAAGTCCCTTGCGGAACATTGCCTGCTTTCTGGCATCGGTGGTGATCTCATCTTGGGCATAACGAGCAAGACAATTGAACTCCCTCACATACTCATGAATGGACATCTCTCCTTGATTCAGATTGCAGAAGTCTTCCTTCTTGCGCTCCATCAACTCATCCAGAATGTGGTACCTTCGAAAGGAAACACAGAACTCCTGCCAAGTCACTACGTGACCATATGGCTGCATTGCAACATAGTTCTCCCACCATTGAAGAGCAGCACCTTCCAAGAAGTATACCGCGAAAATAACTCGGTCATCGGGAGCAACATGTGTCGTATCAAGCTTACGCTCGATGGAACGGAGCCAATCATCAGCTTCAAGGGTCTCAGAAGAACATCGGAATACCGGTGGCTTGAGGAGGATGAAGTCCTGAATGCTCACAACCACATTGCAATGACGTGAGGTATTCTGCTCGATGAGCTCCAGAAGGCGTGTTTGATCACGTCTATTCCGCTCGGCTTCCATCATGATTTACGCCGCAGAAGGCGAGGGTGGAAGTTCATCATCATTTCGATTCCGATCACGGTCTCGATTCCGAAGAACAACACTACGAGTTCCACCTGACATCCTGTGTGATAAAAATCAACAATCAGAACAGGTTGTACGATGGAGGCCAGGATAAAAGGATATGATTTAGGCGGAAAGGATAATAATGCGAAGGCAATGACTCAAAGAAACACGGAACAAATCCGGCAGCATAACGGCTACACCGGGATGGAAAATGAAACAACCTCGAAGAAATTAGACAGAACTTCTTCAAGGAACTCAAAACACGGAGTCTCTGGACAACCACAACAACCCTACGGCTATAAGGAGGCAAACAATGAGATGTTCTAGTCCGACATAGATGAGCCTAGTCCTATCTTCCCGTAGAATAAGATGAGGGTGACTCAGAACTCAGATCGATGAGGGTAAGGAGAAAAAGAAGCCTTACGTTTTTCCCTTATATACCCAGAGTAACTATATAACTATAGCAAGCTAGAGTCGACTTCGGCCAAGGCTGATAATCCTACAGTCAGTCCTGCTCTGATATTAAGTCTGTCGGGACCCGGGGTTAGCGTATGTAAGTCCCGCTACGACATAGTCATATGGAGAGCCGAGAACCGTACCCACTTGTCTAAGCAGACAAGGCCAAGCACAGAACGTTCTCGAAAAGCATCCTACGTGAGGGGCATCCCATCCAGGCCGGATGATCAACTGATATGGGTCCTCATCGTCCGCACACAAGTCTAAATGATATGGGTGATGAACTCCCATATTCACAGACAAGTCGCCTCAACCATACTATCGACTATCTCATAACTCTTACATAGACTTACTCCAGCCCGATCACTTAGTCGGGGTCTAGGGAGGGCTCGATCATACATCAAATTGTGCACGAGACAGAGTCTCGAGCAATCGCATCGCGATGCCCCAAGCTGCGCACATCTAAGGGCCACTTGGTGTATAAAAGACCGCCAGCCAAATCACAACTAAGGTCTCGAAAACCCATACAAAGACATGCATGTTATAAACATACACGCAGCACACATGCCTTGTATGAACAGCAGGTATCATTGCAATTCTCTACAAAGTATACATCTTTATTAACAACTCTGACAGAGTGCACACAGAGATCACAAGCATGTGATCCAACATTACAACAGACAAGCGGAAGCAAAGTAGGTCTGAGTACAGACAAGTTTAACAAATGGCTTAGAGAAGCCTTATCTAAAAACAAGCCCTCCACGAGGGAACCAGTCGTCTGACTGGGACTACACTAGCTTGGTCTTGGTCTGAGTCTTCATTCTTCGAACTTTGGTTAGAAGCCACTTCGGGGTAGTGGGTTCATCTAAAACATAGAATAAGCAAACGTGAGTACAAAGTCGTACTCAGCAAGACTTACGTAGGAACTATACTACTCATGCACATGTATCAAGGTAAAGGGAGGTGGGGTTTCACTTGCAGAAATGCCAGCTTTGACTTGGCTAGTCCTGAACTACGATTACCAGACTTGATGTAAGAAGCGTACACGATTCCACTACATCTCTTCAACCAATACACCACTATGGTTACTTCCTCGACTTCCCCACGAGAAGCACACCATAGCACCCACGCTTATCTTGCGAGTTTTAGAAGTATCCAGTTCAAGTTATCTAATAATCGAGCACAGCTCTCCAAACAGTCCTTAACCGCGGACGCGGCTATTCGAATAGTTTTGTTAACCCTGCAGGGGTCTACCGCTACACACACGTGCCATCAGTTACCGCCTTTTTCATGTCACCGTTCAAGAGGTGACAGCGAGGATTCCACCACAACACTTCGTATGAAAGTTCTAGTCCAGAGAGTCGCCTATCTGAGGGGGATCCGTATGAAAGTCCAGTCGAGGTTCCAGTACAGCCTCAAACGATGTGTGCAGGGTCCCAAGCCGGTCTTGAAAATCCGTTCATCCACTTCGCAGACCGTGCCACAGCCCTACCAGAACTCCGAACTACTGCGACTTCTGGGGTTCGAACGGGGTGAGGTACTAGGATGAGAGGGGTCAGTGAGCCCAATGTGTGGTTGTACTCTTCTTCTTGGATCACCACACAAGAACTCGGACTTAAGGCGGTGTTCAACGAGACAACCCACTGTGTACTCCTACACAGCCTCTCATCGTTCACCTTGTATTAGGGTAGATTCACCAACACATTTCACTTTCATCAACACCATGTTCACTATCATCCCGACTCACATCAAAAGCAACCTCATTGTACCACTAAGCATGCAATAAGCAGTGACAGTTGCAGGGGTCACATGATATCAACGAACTCCGACATCTGCTAGGATTGTGGTTTGCTTACTACTGTGACAAGATGATAGGTCATGCAAAGGATATGGGTTCAACTATGCGATAGAATCGTTATCATGATGATCATCCTAAACAATGCATAAGCGAGACATGAGAGGGAAATGGGATTTTATCGACATGATCAATGGGGGTTTGCTTGCCTTGCTGACGAGGTTCGATAACAGTGTCTTCAACGAAGGGGGTGATCTCGGGTTCCGGCTCTACTTCTATCAGCAACATGACAATCATAGGATCAACATAAACTACAATGCACAATCACATGAATAAGATTGCAATGGTGATGTTCAAGGTACTGATGTGTTGAGCATTCCATTTAAAAGGAGTATATTGCAATGGAATTGCAAATTCAAACTCCATTTGATTTATCGATGAATTTCAAATGCATTTGAATGCATGAATGTTCATTTGAAAAGGTTGATCATGAAGGATGTTGTATAGTTGAGATAATGTTTCTAATGTGTGGAAGAATCCATCTAATTTAAATGTGTTGCAAAGTTAATTGCAAATTCACTCCAAATTTGAATTTGAAAAGGATCCATATGCATGCTTGCTACTGTTCACCCATTTTAAAATGGTCAAACATGAAAAAAAAATTGCATATTCATAATCCTTGTATTTTTCTGATAATTTTAGACATATTATTTGCTATATTTGGAGTTAGGATGAATTAATTATGAATTTCCAAAGTTTATTGCATTTTCTGGAATTTCTATGATTTATTATTTAACTGGAAATTCACTTATGGCACAGGCATGACATCAGGATGACATCATGGGGGCGCTGACCAGTCAACCTGACGCCTGGGCCCTACCTGTCATCCACTCTGGGTTAAAACCCGGTTAGTTTTAAACTAACAGTGTGATTAGGGGGCCAGGGACCCACCGTCAGTGAGGGATTAGAGGGGGTTTAGGGGGGTTTAGGGTTAATTAGCCCGGGGCCACGTCATCCCGCAGGCGTTGAGTCGCCGGTGACTCGCAGACGCGTCGGCGTGCACGGACAGGGGGTTTCCGGCCTCCATTCGCGACGGGAAGACCACGGGGATGCAGCCCGCGCTCACCCGCACCGCGTGGAGCAACCAGGGGGACTCGGGAGTGGCTAGAACCTCGCCCACGGCGACGAGCACGGCGGCCGGCTGCTGCCCTAGACGAAGACGGCGCTGCCGGACACGAGAGGTGAAGCGGATGGGGGCAATCGAGGCGTGGAGCTCACCCGAATGCAGTGGAGACCGAAGCAAGGCCGAAGGAAGCTCGGCGACGGGGAATTTCTCGCCGGAGTAGCAGCGGCCGGCGGTGGAATCTTGAACCTGGCGTCGCAGCAGGAGCTCCTGGGCTTCGATTCGACGCGTGGCTAGACGAAGACGAGGGTGGCCGATCTCCTGGACATGGCGGCGAGGGCGGAGGGGGCTTCTGGCCACGGCTGGGCGGTGGCTTGCTTCGGTGGGGCGCTCGGGTCTTCTCTGGCGGCGAGGAAATCAACGAGAGGAGAGCGAGAGAGAGAGCAGCGAGTGAGGGGAAGGAGGTAGGGGCTCCTGGGCGGTCTCGTGGCACAAGCAGAGGGCAGGTGGAGGCCTAGAAGCCTCCCGGCGGCCACGGCGGAGTCGCCGTGCTCTCCAAGCTCGCCACCGAGCTGGTTGAGGAAGAGGACAAACGGCGAGGTGGGCTGGGCCGTGGTGCTGGGCTAGACAGGCTTGAGTTGGGCCGAAGCCAGGGGTTGTTCCCCTTTTCCCTTTTCTTCTCTCTTTTTCTTTTCTGTAATTTGTTGTGCCTAGAAATAAATAGCTAGGCAATTTTATAAAATGCCCAAACATTTTTATAAATCCTAGGTGGCTAGTAGAAAACCACTGGTGGCTTTTGGGCATTTTTGAAATTCAAACAATTTGAATTTCAATTCAAATAGGGGTCAACTTTAATTTCCAAGGCACATTTTGAATTTTAGAAAAATTCCATGGGCATGGGATTGATCCCAAACCACTTTTAAAATGATCAGCATGATTTATAGGAATTTTCCAAATATTCAAATGATTTTTGGAAAAAGATTTTTATCTGGCCAATTGATTTAATTTCTCAGGGCTTTTCTTTTCCCCATTTTGAATTTTCTTTTGAATTTTTGCATGATGCAAAGGGACAATAAAACCCTAGCACTTACCTAAGTTGGGGTTCTAACATGCATCTTCTTCGGGCGAAGAACGTCAGCAGGGTCCCCGGGTTGCAGCCGACAAGTAAATACTCTTGGTCTACCTCTCAACCTTTTGTGCAATCATTGACAAAAGGGGGAGAATGTAGCATCGATTGAGTTTATATTCGTTGCGGGGTTTAACGGTTTTGATTTGATCTTTTGTGTGTTAAGTTATAACAATCTTTCCATTCTCTTCGATTGGGTTGTAACTTAAGTAGTACTGATGTCTGTGAACTGTTGCTACCTGTTATGTTAATAAACCCTTGCTTGCAAGTTGCTCCCGTATACTCTATCTTGCAGATGGTTATTTTTCTTCAAGTTCACAGGACATTGGATGATTGCATATTCTTCAAGACTAATATCTTTTAAATGCAATTGATTCACTAAGATATGTGTCAAGATCCCCATCAAAGATATACTCCATCAAGCATTCACTTCGATTATATAAATCTTCGATGCTTGCATTCAGGGGGAGTCAAAAGCTTCATATCTTAGAGTTTGCTCTCAACTCAACTCAAAGTTCCATATTTTTATCGTTGCCTGTTTTGTCAACAATAGTCCAAAAAGGGGGAGATTGTAAGAGAAAAATTATGCCCCCATGAGTTTTGGATATTGTTGGACAAAACATTAGAGGAACTAACAAGTTTTCTAGTATGAAACAAATGGTTAGATTCCTGAAGTTATAGGTTGGTGATAAAGCTTCAACGAAGATTTACACATTCACTGAAGCATATCCCCTGGAACGAAGCTCATCACGGATGTCGACCCCCAAAAAGATAAGGAATCCTGAAGCACGTCTCATCGAAGGAGATGATCAAGATGGCGCAAGACTTAGTAGTTTTTGCGTAGTTCTTTTTCAGTTCTTTGAGTCGTAGGAAAACCGTACTATCAAGAGGGGTTTAGTAAATAGACACCGAAGGTTTTGATGAAAAGACTCAGATCAAATCCAAACCTGTGTGAAACCAGAGATGAGAAATCTCATGTGCACTAGGTAAAGCTTCACCAGCGAAGACTATGCTCTTTCGGCTCCTGAAGCTTAACCAAGTCCATGAGTCAGCTTTACTTGTTCCGCAAGTAAAGTTGCGTTGTGATTTGAAATCCGACCGTTGTGGACAGGTGTCAAGCTGTCACATCGGGTCACTTCAGTCATTTCGCACCTAGGGATCGCTTCCTATAAATACGCCGCCCCCTCCTCCATTTGTGGGTGGCTGCTCCAAGATTGATTCTCTGACAGTTAGAGAGAGCACCCCGAGATTACCACCGAAGAAAAACCCGAAACCCATCCACTGAAGCATAACTCCTACTGATCTGAGTTGATTCACTAAGTCTTGGGAAGAAGTTTGCTAGCCTTTTTATCTTGGAGAACTGCAATTCTCCTAGACAGTTAGAGAGTTGTTCTTCAGAGAGCGAAGAGTAATTGTTGCCTCGAAGTGCATCCTGTCAAAGGTTTCAGTGATTTCGTCAATAATCAACCCTAAGTGAAGAACTAGCCAAGATCGAGGAGATTGGTGCAGTGGGGAATAGGACGGAGAGAGTTTTGCTCCAGGTGTTCAATCACCAGTCCCTCCAACCAGACGTAGCACATTGCAGAGTGTGAACTGGTCTACCAAACATCGCCGAGTCAAGAGTTCGTTTTACATTCCGCACTTACATTCTGTTTTTCAATTGCTTCAGTGATTTGATTCGTTGCAATTGTTTCGATGCTTTTGATTCGCTATGATGTGCTTCACTTTGTTCTGCTTCACTGTTTACCTTCCTGTTAAGATCTTTCTGCTGCTGAGTTCTGCTTCACTCCATAGTTTCACACGAAAATTTAAAGTGATCATTCACCCCCTCCCCCTCTGATCACATACTTGGTCTTTCAGGTTTTGAACTGGTGAGGAAAGGTATCATATGGCGAGTTGGCAATGGTACTACAATTCGGACCTAGCGTGATCCATGGATCCCTAGGGGGCCCACATTCAAACCAGATTCGTAGAGAGGTAATTCAAGACTTAGCCGTGTTGCTGACTTCCTGGACGAGGATGGTACATGGAATGGACGCCTCCTCAGGGAACATTTCTTGCCCCTCGATGTCCACGAAATTCTGAAGATTCGCACGTCCCTGCGCACTACAAGAAATATGCTAATACACGACACTCTATTTTCGTTGCTACATCGTCACGGTTTTTAATTCACGACGATCTTACGACGAAAAACCAAGCGTAAAAAACGAGCCGTCAAAAACTGAAAGCAACAATGTTTTGGTCGAAATCATCGTAAATTTCAGGATTAGATCGTCATAACCTTTACGATGATCCTAACTCATCGTTGGCAATCTAACCCAATCCTACGTGGCAGTCCTACGTGGCAAAATTCCGACGAAATTAAAAACATCGTGGCTAAAATCAGCCTAACCAATTTCAATTGCTCACATGGGCTGGTTTTGAATTCTTGGGCTTTTTTATTAGGCCTTGTCCCTTTTCATTTCTGGCCTTAGGCTATTTAGAGCCCATTCTAGATTTTTTCCTACTTATTCGGAATTGGTTTGGTCAATATAATTTGGGCCATGGCCTTTTTAGCGCAGATACATTTGGGCCATTGTACAGTTAAACTTTTTTTGAATCCAGCTACTTCTATTTTCTCCGAGTGGGTCCAAATTGCCAGACTATACAGAGAGGATCCCATCAGCAGATTTTAATTATTCACAACGAATTAAAAACAAATATACCAATGAGAGGAGAGAAAAAAGATGAAATTCTTCAAATGAAAGCCCACGTCAGTTTATTACAATATAAACAACAAAATCAGTTTAATAATCACACTTTGATACTAGCTACTCTCAGCAAATACAATCTCAGGCTATACAACATTCTATAATCGGAATCTACGTATAAAAACTAAACTACTGTTTGATAGTCTGGAACTTCTGCCTTCCACCTCTTTAGCCAAAAGTATATCTCCCATGGTTCAACAAAAAGGATACCTGTGAACAGTTCCACACAACAATTATAAGCCGAAGCGAAAAGGTAGAGAAATGGATTGTAATTAAATATGAATATTAAGTTTTGGGGTGGGAACAGAGGCAAATACGAAAATGAAGTTCTTGCAGAACATATGCTTTTTGGAAAGAAAGTGAAAATTACTACCAACAAACAGGAGCCAAAAAGATACTACTAGCAGCAGCTAGTACTAGTACTCACCAACACATCCAGAATTATCTGAATGGTCAAAAGCACATACAAATACTAACATGACATAGTAGTGTATTTGTGACTTGTGTAGTGACTGGCTTGTAAGAGCATTGAGACAATTGAAGTTCATAAGTGTTATAGTTCAAAAGAGGCATTTAAACTGTGATTAGTTCAGATCATAACTAACGGTGCAACATAAATAATAAAGGTTTCCACCAGGTCAACAAGCAACAAGCACATGTCCGTGCATACTGAAATGTTCACCAATAACTAAAATTTCAAAAGAATAGATAGAAGAATGAACGCCATATGAATAGACGAACTCCATTCTCATGTTTTGGAGCCAGGGATTATCTTATCATGCAACAGCCTGCTGCACCTCTTCGTGTGAATCTACAAAATGAACAAATGATCAAATGCGCCTCATGCTAGAAAGGGTACCATATACGTAATTAGAAGGAAACAAAAAAAGTAGATACTAGACGTATAACAGGAAGCTATCACTGAAGGATGTGTGGTACACTATTTTCTGGTATGAACATAAATCAAAGGAAAGGAGCCAGCAGCATGTTCTCTCAGAAGAAAAATCACTTCTAAAAGTACTCAATAGATATACAGGAAGCTATTGCCAGTTCAATTTGTTTTGTATAACCAGGAAGCTATTGCATGTTAAATTTCTTTTGAATAATCATGAAGCTATTTGTATACTGGAAAGCTATAGATTACTAAAACACAAATAGATAATACATGATAGAACGGTAAATTTCTTTTGAATAACCAGTAACTATGTACAACTAGTGAATCAGGTACCAAAGTTTACTATATGTGTGGAAATATAATTATTCACTTTGGGGCAGCATGGTTTGGATATAAGCAATAATCATGACAGTATGTAGAACAACATCAATAGTAAACCATAGAAAAGTAAGCAATTGGGTGGATACAATACTTATAATGGATACTATAAACAAAAAATAACAACAGCAGCAACCAAACTCCAGCAGCTCAAACAAACTTCAAACAACAGAACTTTTTTAATTTTAATTAAAGGAAAAGCTTTTCAATTAATTTTAATTAAATAAAAGGTTTCATTTTATTTTAATTAATAGAAAAGTTTCCATTTTATTTGAATTAAAAGAAAAGTTTCATTTAATTCAAATTTAAATTAATGATCAGGTACACACACACTACACTACAACAAGAACACAAACTGCATCAACTACTCCAAGAACACACACACTCTATGCAGTACACTGCTCCTTTGCACATATATACACACATACACTCAACATACACACACTCCATGCATTCAAATCAGGATTTAAATATAAATTCTCCTAAGATGTTGCATTGCAGCATACTAAGTATTGTGATCTTCAGTAAAATTGGGTTAAAATGGTTTCTGAATTATTCCAGTCATAAAGCAAATCTAATTGCTCCCAAAAGTGCATATATATGCGCAAGCGGAAGAAATACCAAGTGCTATGGTGTAAAACCCCAGAGCCAGTAACAGTATTCACTACAGTGATCCCCTTGGTAATGATCATCACTTTTGTTAATCAAGCCATGGTCACCTTTGATCATAGCTCTGTCAATTCCAACCTTGATAAAATTTTCAAATTGGGTGGGTTATAAATCTTGCTCCAAGAATTTTGGGAGATTATAAGCCACCTTACGAATAAATAGACCAAGTCATACCTAGCCTTTAGAATAATCCCATGTCCATGATAATTATGAAACTACTAGTGGTGGGTTATTAAATTGTCCCTAAGAAATTAAAATAAAGGTGGAACATAAAGTTAAACTAAAAATTGTTAAAACAAATTTTATTAAATGCCTAATAATCTTTATTACAAGGTTTAAAAAATGTAAACAAATCAAAACAATAACAAAATAGTAGCGTTTGATCCCTTTTAAATAAAAAAAAATTGCAAATGAATTTAATTAAACCCCAAACTTTTTGTAGCACTTCTATACTATGTAGCACTAATATAGGATCTAGGTACAACTTTGTATAAAATCAAATGTTGGCTAATTAAAATATAGAAAGAAAAGAAAAACAGAAAATAAAAACAACTTTAAAAAAACCTATCCTACACTGTGGGTGAGGCCCACCCCGGCCCATCTTCCTCCCCCATCGGCCCATCCCAACCCCACCACCCATCCCCTACCTCATGTTCACGATTGGAGCCATGGCAGGCATCCACCGGCCATGCTATGGCCATGGCGCCGTGGAGGCCATACCGCGGCCACCTGCGAGGATAAAGGCGACCCCTCCGTGCCCCCCTTGGCCCCCGAAACCCTAACCCTCGATTTCCCCTGTCCTCTTTCTCCCTCTCTTAAATCGAGTTGCGCCCATGGACGAGGACGACGAGCTCACTGTCCTCTTCGTCACCGGCGTGGCCATCGCCTTCTTCCTCGTCAAGGATGGCGCTGGAGAGGACCACAGCGCAGAACTACGCATCCGTGCGCGAGGAGATGGACCGTGGATCCCCCTCGATGTCGCCCCTGACCCCTCCTGCCACGAGGACGTCGATGCCGTTGCCATCGATCTGCCTCGCCCCGGCCACCCCCAACGCCACCGAGCCCACCATAGCCCCCTGGTGAGCCTGCGCCTCCACTTCCCCCTCCAAGTTGCGCCACCCCTCGGCCCGTAGCACCCTCTAAGCCGCCGTACCCTTCCTTCCTCGCCGTCGGGCCGCCATGGCTGGGCGCACGCTCACCACGCTTCGTCCTTGCACCCAGCGCGCCCTAGCCACGCCCCTGCCACTCATGGACACCCTAGAAGCCCTCCTAGTGAACAGTCGCAGCCTCGCTGCTCCCCTGCTCACCGCCTCTCCGGGGGACCTCGTTGCCGGCCGTCGCGGCTGGGTTAGCCCCTGGTCTAATCCCGCCCCTAATTAACCAAGACATATATTAACCAGAGAGACCCCCCTCCTGTCTATGACCAGTGGGCCTAGGCCATTTAACTAAGTTAATAAAACTGTTGAAATAATCCCCCCCCCACAGTCTATGACACATGGGCCCCATGCCCTTAATTTAATTTAATGGTTTAATTAGCACATCTGTGAATGACAGTTGGGTCCCACTAGATTATTAGATTAATTAAATTGGATTATAGCAATGAGAGTATGACATGTGGGCCCCCCTGTTCTGTTAATTAAATAAAATGAAATAAATGCCCCTCCCTATGACAAGTAGGTCCCACTAGTCAGTTTGACAAGTCAAATGGACTTGTGGATAATGTTAGAATTATTAATAAAAATAAATTCCAGAAATTGTTTTAAAATGATTAAAACTTAGAAAATTAATATCTTTTAATCCGTAAGTCAGATTCAAAAACTTTATACATCAAAATTGATCAGAAAAATATAACGAATACGGATATGCTATCCGTATACGCACCACACCCCTCTAATTCAACGAACATCGACATCCCCCCTCCGGTCCGTCTGTCCGATGAATTGTCCGGTACTGTCAAAGTTTCCGGATGAATTTATTCTGAACATGAAAGTTGTTCGGAATGTTTCAACTAGCACGGTTACACCATCCACACGTTTTTCGGATTTCCACGACACCTCCGGCATGATCCCTTCCCCCTCCGGTCGCCCGGTCCGGTAATCACCCGGAGCCGGTAGTTCATCCCCGGATGAATTCCCGCTCCGAGCAACGTGCATTGCACTGCGTTAGAACACCGTCAACTTTGCATACGTCATGCCCTGTATTTGTTTGCTATGATTGCTTTGTATTTACTGTGTTTATCCCCCTTTGTTCTCCGGTAGACCCCGCTGCTACCGCCGACTACACCGCTGCCGGCTATGACAACTTCGTCGACGACCCTGCCCCTACCGTCGAGCTTCCAGGCAAGCAGAGCCATTCTCTTCCCAAGATATCGCCTACCTTTCCGTACTTTCTTGCACTAGGCATTGTTACTGCTGCTGCTACGTTACAGTCCTATTCAATTGCATAGCCTGTTTTTGTCGCCCTTGATGTACCTCCTTTATCCTATGCTACCTATTATAATTATGTATTATATTCAGCAGTGAGCCCTGCGCATTGTTTGCTAGAATTGGTTAGCGGGCCGTGACCACTCAGGGGAATGAACACGGATACAATATATACAACTGCACAGGTACGGTACAATGCAGACACCGCCTAAGGCCCCCTAGCTCGGCTCTGCCGGGCCACCATCAAGTGTGAGCTATCGAGGAGTAATCCTCGTACCTCCACTCGTTGCTTACTCTGAGCCACGGTTGTCCTTAAAGGTAAGAAAGTCGGGCGACCCAACGGCGCCCGCGAGCGGTATTGCGTCGGGAACGAAAGGGAGGGTACGACCGATGTTACTGGCGTTCTTGGCCCCTGATCGTATCTCGCGGGATTTACCAAACCACGAAAGTCGAGATCTACCAAGAGCACACGCAAGACAAGATAAGGACACGGTTCACCTTGTTGGTAACCACAGAGACTTGGTGGGAAGACAGGGTAGGCACCGATGTACTGGTGGTCCTGAATGTTGTCGTTGACCGCGGGTCTGTTAAGTCGAGGCAACGATAACGGTTGTCACGTAGGTTAATTAAAATGCTAAATGGTTCGGCGGATGTCTTGAGTAGCCTTTTGGCTTGTACGCACTACCTACACGTGGGACAAGGAGTGTGGGCTCCCCTGCATCGTAGTCTCGTTCGAGGGTCTTCCGACGTCAGCAGTACCGCGGGCTGATTGCCGGGAAGTGGTGTTGTCTTCTTTTGCTCGAGCGGTGTATTTGTATTTGCTTTGATTTTGCTTCACCGGCCAGTCACGCACTGTGCAGGAGTACGTTCGGGTTAGGGTCCAATGCCCGGCGGACATAGGATATAGTCCGGGGAATGACCTCTCTGTTGATTGCCGAAGGATGGGCTACTTTGTGTCGGATAGCTTTGGTGGAGCATTCCCTAACAAGGTTCCCGCCACCCTGGAGATCCGAGCGTCGTAGAGTCACGCCAGTGCACCTCTGCAGGGAAGATTAATCTATTCGAATAGCCGTGTACACGGTAACAACACACTTTATGCTGAAGCTGGATCTTACCACCACAAACTATTACTATTAAACTGTGTGGTTCCGGGTTTTCTTCCTCGTAGGGAAGTCGAGGATGGGAACTCGGAGGCATTATTATTATTAATCATTACAACTTATATTATTCAATGTTGCATCAACTTCTGCTTCATTGTTACTTTGTTGCTTTATATAAACTGTTGGCTGATTCTCTCCTTGTGCTGCAAGACATCGTCGGAAGATGCTAGTCTTCGATAGGCCTAGCTTCTTACCCTTATTCTTATTTCTACCTTGCAGCCCACTATATACATCTTCCCCTTTCCTATGATACAAATGCATAATGCTTAGTAGCGGACGTAAGACTCGCGGGTATGCTAGATACTCACCTTTGCTTTATTTCCCCTTTATGTTTTGCCTGATCGGCCGCTGCAGTTGACGTTGGAGCCTTGGAGTCCAGGAGCAGGAGTTCCCGATGCCGACCACCGCAACGTGAAGATCCCCGATGCCTTCTACGACGTCGAGTTCCCCGTTGACCAGGAGTAGTTGATGACCCACAACCGTAAGGGATCTATTGCAGCGTTTTCGATAAGTAAGAGTGTCGAACCCAATGAGGAGCAGAAGATAATAGCAAGTGAATTTGGAAAGGAGATAACTGCAAGCACTGAAAGATAACTTTTAAGGGGTTTTCTTGGTATAAGCAATAGGAAAGTAAAAACGAGCAAAGTAAAAGATAGTGGAGAGTAACGAGTGGCCCAATCCTTTGTGAGCAAAGGAGAGGCCTAGCAACTGAACATATAAAGGCTAAAGTGTTCTTGAGGACGCACGGGAGAGGTAGTCTTGTGCTTTCGCCATATTCCGTATCGGTACTATGTGCTGTGTTGATAAGTGTTTGGTGGGTGGATATATGCTAGTACACCCTCTAGACTAAGATAAGTGCACTCTTATGATTAAACACCTTGCAAGCATCTGCAAATACAAGATAGTAATTAAGGAAAAAGCCTAACCATAGCAATACGATCGGTGATCCAATGTTCCTTTGTGCAAAAGCGTGCAAACTGGGGTTTAGGTTTCTGTCACTCCGGAAACCCACCGTAAGCATTCTTTGTACGCAATGTATTCCCCTAGGTCCTTAATAAAGCGAAGTGTTGAGTGTTCGACTCACACAACTACACTAGGAGAATAGCAACACAACTTAAATATCAACCAACACATATTACGTCAACATCATATGACTACTAACAACTAGACTTCCCCCATGTCCTCAAGAACTAAAGTAACTACACACAAGACATAAAAGAGATCATGATCAGTGGAGATAAATAGATGATAAACAATCTGGACACAATAATATTTCTCCAACAAACCTCAATAGCATTCACCACAAAGTAGTAATCAACACCGATAGAGTAGAGAGGATAGATAGTACGGATTACAACACGAGTTGCAATTGTGAGACGAGATTGGATGGGGATGGAGATGGTGCTGATGATGGGGATGATGTTGATGATGATCTCGATGATGCCCGTGACGATGTGATGACGATGGTGACGATCTCCCCTTCCGGGAGGTGATCTCCCCGGCGGAATCTGCCTACCAGAGATGGCTTTTCTTCTCTATAGGTTTCCGCCATGGAGCGGCGGCGGAACTCCGTAAACTCCCCCTCTTTTAGGGTTTTCGGGCGACGAAGAGTATATAGGCCAGAGGGGGGAGCCGGGAGTGGCCCCGGGGGTCCAGGCGCCCCCCTGGCACGGCCAGGGTGGGGGCCGCGCCAGGTGGCCGCCTGGTACCTTGTGGCCCCCCTCTGGTTGCTCTTTTGCGTGTCTTCGTGATCCTTCGGGAAAACACCCTCCGTCGATTTTCAGGTAATTTGGAGGTATTCTTCTTCAGCAACTTAGCGTCCACTTTTTACCGCTGAATCCAGTGTCTGCTGCTTCGGCACCGGAAAGTTGCAAACTGTGTAAAATAAGCCAAAACAACATAAGAATAGCATCATATCAGGAAATATATCAATGAATAAGAAAGAATTACTATATATAATAGTGATGCAATTTGGACGTATCAACTCCCCCAATCTTAGACCTTGCTTGTCCCCAAGCGATTACTGAGCTCGGTAAACCTGTCCACAAGTTTTAGATAGTGAAGTGTCGATAAATAGAATACGGACAAGAAGCATCAAGGTTACTTCATCAAACTCAAGCATCCTCAACAGCAGCCTCAACTCATAAGGCCCTTATGAGAAAGTAATAACAATTATAATCAAAAGTAGGGCTGAGGAAACTTATCAAATTATGGCAAACATATCCTTGGTCAAAGGACAACTAATAACTTTTACTCTTGCTCTTTCTTTTGAATGAAACAATTTGAAGCTTTTGAAAGAACATGTTATTAGTCATGAAGTGTAAATGCTAACACAAATGAAGATGCTTGCTTGGCAAAAGCTTTCGCAAACAACTTACTTATCAAAAGATAATGTCAACAAGGATATGGCATGGCAAAACTGAATGCAGCTTTATATGGATGAATCCTCATCAACATCAAATGTATGTTCTCTTAGGGAAAAGAAGGAAGTGGGACAACTGACTCAACATGAAGGTGGATGAATGGCCTTGTTAAAGGCAAGCAGGGAAAACTCATGTGCTATCCTTAAATCAAATAGAATAAAAATAGATTTTGGGGCGGTGCATAGTTTGTCAACGAATGCTAATAGATAGCTCAATTACTTCTCAAGATGGACAAGTTTCGAGGAACGGCTCCCAAGTGGGTACGATCACATCCCCTTAATCTCCTTTGTTTATCACTGCCAAAGTTTCTGATTTCTTATAGACCAAGCGTGAAGGAGGGTTTGTTTGTTATATTATCTTTTGAGCTGGGCACACCCATGCCAGTTCCTCCGCGTATTATGGGTTTGCAGATTAGACATGCAATCCCGGGGTAAAACTTGTCCAATCTTAAGAAGATCATGAATTACCTACTACTTCCTCATGAGCTAAACAAGAGGCACAAAACAGAAGATTTTGAACATTTAAGGATAACACATAAATTCTATACTTATAGGAGTGGTAGGAGAATACCACGAATAGGAAGGTATGGTGGACTCATATGGAAGGTATTGGTTTCAGGGTATGGATGCACAAGCAGAAATCTACTTGGCAAAGAGTTTGGCTAGCAAAGGCTTTAAGAGAACAGACAATTGATGCTAAATCAGGTGAAAAACATATAAGGCATAAACATTAAGGTAAGCATAACACATCAAGTTGTCTTCCTTGTCAACATAACACTTCAAGCATAATAACATAAAGGTTTTGGCTATGTTGCTACTTGAGAAAACAATGCATGTTGTCATGACCAAAGCTATGTTTTCCAAAATTAAATAAAGTTTTCAAAGCCATACCTGATATAAGGTCAATACTCCCCATAAGGATCGTCATATGAGGCCGATTGCGCGAAGAGAATACCGAGTGCAGCGAAGGAACTAATAGACTTCTCATTAATATTCCATTATCGACGACTCCACACTCACGGATACAATCTCTACACAGACGGAGTGATAGACCTCGAAGCAAACACCTATTTCATATAATAACTTCCCTAGACATGATACGACTCTACTAGACTCCTAAAGACAAAGATAAAGATAAAGATACACGGCACTCCCCCAAGCTTGGAACAAGCTGAGGGGATGCCATTACCCGAGGAGATTTACTCCTCATTCTTGTTCTTCTTAGTCAGGTACTCCTTGGCGAAGCGCTTCCATGGTAGCTCCTCTCCAGTCTCGAAGGACATTCCCGTCTCCAGGATCCTGCACTCAGCACCTAAACCCATGCGCAGAAACTTTAGTTCATACTCACAGTTCTGGTTGTGCATATCATAGATTTGTTCTTGGAGCCCGTAAACTTTTTCTTCTAGTGCGGACAAACTTGACCACGTCTCCTTCATCTCTTTCTTATGGGAAGCCTTGATCTCGTTCCTGATGTCGAAGTTGGCTTCAACACCACGCTCCACCATCTTCTTGAACTTGAAGACCTCATGTTCCATCTCCTTCGGCCGTTCCTCGGTGCTCCCCTCCATGACTGGTCCCTACAGATCTTCCTTGTGGAGAACACCGTCCTCCACACGAAGGACCTGGGGGTGCTTGTTCACCTCAGCGAGGTAAGGGTTGATGACGTTGATGACGAACTTTTCCTTGGGGGAACTTGGGGAAGCCATGGCACCTAGGTCTAGCTAAAAGATTTCCTGGCAGAAACAGATTGAAGAGAAAACACACGAAATCGCGAGATATGTTGCCGGAACGATCCGGGCAAATATATAGAAAATATTTCTGCAGAAAAAGGAAGGTAACGAGCTAAAGTGGGGTCGGAGACGGACTCCTGGGTGCCCAGGCGGCCTCCCGGCGCGGCCAGGAGGTAGGCCGCGCCAGGGGGGCGCCTGCGCCCCCTGGAGCTCCTCTCCGGCTCCACTTAGGCCTCGAATTTTCCTAATTTTGCAAAAACTCATAATATGGAACTTTTATGGCGGTTCGCGATGTTTCCTTACCGTAATACATACCTTTTCTTATTCTGCTTCTTTCGGTGTCTGAAAGAGGGCTGCAACATGTTCTTCATGAGTTGTTGTGCGTATTATATTTACATCAACATTGACGGGATCACCCGCTATGTAATGCTTGAGTGTTTTCCCATTCACAACTTGAGGTTTGGTGCCTTCAAAATTGTTAATCTTGATTGCACCAGACCGGTAGACTTCTTCGATATGAAATGGCCCTTCCCACCTAGAAAGTAGTTTACCTGGAGAAAACCTGAAACGGGATCTAAACAATAAAACTTTATCACCAACATTAAATTCACGTGTCAGAATCCTCCTGTCATGCCACTTCTTTCCCTTTTCTTTGAACATTTTAGCACTCTCGTAAGCTTCACTTCTCCACTCATCTAGAGAAGTCAAGTTCATGAGACGCTTTTCACCAGCTAACTTTGGGTCAGCATTAAGCTCTCTAACAGCCCAGAAAGCTTTGTTCTCTAACTCTAATGGCAAATGGCAAGCCTTTCCATAGACCATTTTATAGGGAGACATGCCCATGTGGTTTTTGTAAGCAGTTCTATACGCCCGCAAAGCATCTCCTTTGACATCCTGGATTTTGGAACTTTCTTATTTCGAAAACTTTTCGGATTTATTTCTGGATTTGCTGTTGGATTTGATTTGGATCACCTCGTTGGACTTGAAACTTGAGCATATTTTCTTTCCATTCTCAAGGGGCCCTTCAATCCAAGCCTTTCCAATGCAATTCAAATGATCCATCCCATCCAAGCCACCATTTTATTCAGGCCATATATTCCTTTTTCCAATAAAAGGGATATTCCTATTATTTGAGGTTTGTGAAGCAACCCCTGTTTATATTGCTCCATAAATCCTCAAATAATTCCCACATGTCATTGACATCTTATCTTGCCAAATTTACCAAAAACATTTCATAGCCCAAGTGGATTTTTCCTTTAGAAAAAATCATTTGTCTGTGGGGGCAAATTGGAGCTTTGTGAAGGGAGTGCCAATTTCCTTGATCCATTGCTTGTGAAACTTTTTGTGCCATCTCATATGATCATATGATTGATCTCCACAAAATTCCACCACCATTTGATTATCCAAACTCCCACAATAAATTCCCAAAGTTTGGATGCAGCAAAGGGGCGTTGTGAAGCAAGTGCATGATAGGGGATCCCAATAGCCTTGAAACTTTTTGGGCATGCTCCTACCACAAAATGACTCCACCAAACCATATTTGACCCAAATCCAACCACCCATGTGAGTGCATTGTCATGTTGAAGTTTCTGGTCAGTGGGCCACATTGTGAAGCAAGTGCAAGCTATGTGTGTCCAATGGCTATTAAAGTTTACACACATAAGCACCATGCCAAATAACCCCAGTACACCAATTTTCAGCCAATTCCACCAATCCAGTGAGATTCTAACCTCACCAATGCATTCTGACCCAGTTGGTGCCTTACAAAGGAAGTACCAAAAATATTGATCCAAATGATGTGAAACTTTGCATACATACTCTTCCTACTGTATGATTGAGCTATGCAAAATATCATGCCTAGGGGAGCAATTTACAAGCCATGGCACAGCACAAGCACCTTCTGCAGCATTGTGCCATTTACAAAGCAAGTACTATGTGCAGTAGTTTGTTTGACCCCAAATTTCACAGAAGCCTAGCCCTTTGTACCCTAAACCCAGGAGACAACTTGATCCTATCCAAATCAACCCCATGTGAGCATTGCTTCTTTCCCAAGTCTGCTGCGTCAAACTTCTCAGGATGAGGTAGAGATCACCCTGTTCATCCTTTGGGCTAGCTTTTTGCATAGTAGTAGTCTACTCTCGAAGGACTACTCAGTGGTCATACTTGGCCACGAAGGATTCCATCCATAGCTTGGTGGCCACGCCATTGGCGTGCTATCGATGCGCATTGTACGAGCGTGCGTGCTCTACCCGCGTGCCCGACGCGTCGCCGTCTCGCCACTGTGCACCCCGTCGTCTTCTTCATGTCCACGCACGCCGCACGGCTTTTCCCCCTCCCTACGCAGCACGCCCCCATCTAGTCGCCCTCCTCGCCGTTGTTCACTCGCACGCCGCGGCCGCCGTTCCCTTGTCGTGGCCCGAGCTCAGAATCGACCCCCCCCCCCTTTATATAGAGCTTGCCCCCGAGCACTCAGGCATCACCCAGCACCTCCCCCACTCCTCCTGGCCCCGTCCCCCTCGCCAATTCGTCGCCAGAGCCGCCATTTCCCCCCCACTGACCTCCACTGCCTCCGCCGGACTCTGTCTAAGTCCTCGCAGCCGAGCCCCCCCTCTCCCTCCAATCCGGCCGAGAAAACCCCTATCCCCACACTGCTTCCGGCCACGGCCCCGGGCTCCCCTCGCCGCCTCTCGCGAAGCCGTCGCTGCCGGCCGGGAGGCCACGGCATGCGCGCCGCGCCCGCGTCATACGGCACAGCAGGCGGCCCCGCGCAGCCCCGAGGCCACCGGCGGGCACACTCCTCCGAGCCGCGCCAGGCGCCCCCACCGGCGGGCTCGCGCTCTCCCTCGCCGGCGTCAAGCAGGCTCGTGCTCTGCTCCATGGTGCAGAGCAGAGGAAGAAGACGCGTAGGGGAGGAGAGAGAAGCCCGTGGGTCCCGCCTATAAGCGGCCCACGAGGCTGACGGCTGGGCCCGACCATGTAAGTGGAGGCGCCCCCATCAAATACGCTTACCTCCACGGGAAGCGTACTTCGTGCTCTTTCAGCCCAAAATACGCCTTCAATCACCGAAGGCGCCTTTCTACCTTGTGCGGTCAGAAATACGCTTTCACTGTCAGAAAGCGTATTCTCCCTCTGCCTCAGCCCGGAATACGCTTTCACTTCACAGCAACCGCATTTTTGCCTAAAATCAGCCCCCGGCACCGTTTCGGCCGTATCTCCGCAACCGTAAGTCCAAATGAGGCGATTCTTTTTGCGTTGGTTTCATATCGAGCTCCTCTTCATGTTGGCATATGTTTTATGCCATGGTTCTTTGTGTTCTTTTGCTGGTTAGGTCAAAGTGATCTGACTCCCCTTCTCGCCGTACCGTTTTGTTCGGTTTTTGCAGGGCGTTGTTGGTGTCGAAGACCGGGAGTGTTCCAGACTCCTCTGATGAAGGCAAGCCACAATACCCATTCCACCTTTGCAAAGCTTTGACGTGCTCTAAAAATTGCTTTTCGATGATATGCTTATATCGGTGACCCTGATCATGTTACCGTTGCTATGTTTAATGTTATTGTTGCCATGTTATAATTATTGCCATGCTATGCTTGATGTTATTATACCATGCTATACCATGTTTTGCCATGTTACATCCATGCTATGTTTTAATCATATCTTTTCCATGTTATACCATGCACCATTTAACCACAACAACACCATACTAAGTTGATCATGTTATCTCTATGCTAGTTCATGCTATGCCTCAGTTATGCTTAACTACATTCGAAATGATGCCATGTTAATAACTGAATCTTTTTAACACGGATAAGTTTACCATATAAAATGTGTTTGATCATACCTGAAACTTTCATGTTAAGATGCTATGCATTGTATGATCTGATACTCATGTTGCACCTGATGCTTGTGTTCACTGTTGGAGATATGCTTCGTGACAAGTTGATCAGGTGCCACCGAACCGAGCTTATCCGTGCAGCCACATTTGCTTGTATGGGCGGGCCTTAACTCGGGCTATCGTAGTGCCTTCTACGGATATCACCAAGTAGGGGTGGTTATGCACGCACGTACCCTGGCCCGATAGGTGGTGATAATCTCGACATCCATAGTTGTTATGAGCTCAGTCCCAGTGGGACAAGTTGCCACAAGGTGGCTGGGTGGTTGAAGTGGTAACGTGGACACCCAACCACAGGGATACCCAAGACCGTGTGTCGGTGAGTCCGTAAGGAGGTAACGCGGTAGTCGGATTTCGTTGGAGATGTCCTAGTCCACTCCTGCGGTGCGAGTTCCAAGGATCCTGTGGGACAAGTACCGAGGTGCTGGATGGAGGAGGAACTCCATAATGTGGGTAACGTGCACAAACTCTGCAGAGTCAAAATCTATTTGAATAGCCGCGTCCTCGGTCATGGGACACAGTTCGTACTAGGTCACACCATTATGATCAACTTGAGTACGGTGGCAAGTTTGTGGTAAGTGGATGGTTATACGATAAGTGGATTGGTTGGGTGGTAACGAAGGACACCTAACCCGTTGAATGGTCGTGCGATGACCCGGTCGGTCATGCGACGACCTGTGGAAGTGAATGGTCATGAGGTGACCCGGTGCTTGAGTCTATATGGACTCCGAGGTAAGCCACGTGATCGTACGACGATCACGTGGGGTACATTGTGTGTGCATTAGACTTAATGTTGTTACAATGCTTGATGATTATATGCGTGCATGATATTGTTGCTCACCTATTTAATTCACTAATATACTGGAACATGTTGCCATGTTATTGTTTTGCCTTGTTATATGGTTGTTGTGAGCTTGCAAGTACATTCAATGTACTGACCTGGCGTGTTATGCCAGATTTGCAGGCCATGCTTTGGATGCGTAGGACGACGTTCCTGGTGTTTGCGAGCTAGGAGTTGTCCCAGTTAGTGTCCCTGTGGATTGGTGTTCGTCATCTCCGTTATTGTTCCGCTGTCGTCGTTATTCCGCTGCTAGAGTTATGCTGCTGGTTGGTGTAGAGCTGAGGCTAGCCTGAGGAGCAAGCTTTGTCTCCGCTAGCGTTGTAATAGACCTCGTGTACCCCTATATTTGGTAATAGAAAGCTTTTCAGTTCTATATCAATCAGTTCCGTGCTCCAGAAGACTTGATCTCTGGGATGGTGCACGGGGCATTCCGGTGCTCTGAAGCGGGGTGGCACAACAGTAGGTATCAGAGCAGGACTAGCTGTAGGACCCGCTAGCCCGCGCGGACGTTAGAAGGACGTTAGATTGACGTTAGAGCTAGTGTATAGCTTACTTGTGTGATGCTTTTTCCTGCTGCATTTGTTTGCTGCATATAGACGCTATGTTTTCGGTAACGATCTGATCTGACGAGTGTAGATGGAGGAATACATGGTGGGCTTCACAGGATCCTCCCGCGACCCCAGACAACCCGCCGTCAGATAAGAACGCCTGAACTTCGCGTAGTTCGTAATGCATGAGTAGTAGAGTTGCATGTTCCTTTTTACATGTTGATGTGTGTAGCAACAAGTTGAGATCCTGCGTGTGATCTCAGTGCTCGTTCAGTGTTGTTGTTCTTTCTTAATTCTCGTTGTTGGTTCATTGTTCCTCGGCAGTTACTGACTCTGTTTTGGCAGGTGTTGGATGACTTGGACGGACCCTTTCTTGTTGTTCTTCTATATTGGCACCACGTCTGGTTCTGAGCTGATGCATCGTCGGCCGTCTTGGAGTGGATGCCTGTTTTACATTTCTCTTTTCAACAACCGACCCGTGTTCTGAGCTGCTTTTCGGCGGTCTCGGGTAGTTGTTGAGTTTCTTTTCGCAGTAGAGACCCTATGTTCTGAGCTGTTTTCTCGGCCGTCTTAGGGGACCTCTGCATTCTTTTTATCAACATTGCCTCATGCTCTGAGCTGATTTCGGTCGGCCGTCTTGAGCAATGCTTGAGCTATTCCAGTACAAGTCCCAAATCTGAGTTGTAAAGACCGTTCTGGTGGCTACTGGGTTATTCGCTGTTTTTCTTTGCAAGGAGTCCGGATAATCATCGACTACCGCTAAAGCTGACGAAGTAGCAAGCCGCTTCTTGTTTGCTTTTCCCCCGTGGTTTTCTTCGGTGGTTCTTCTTTTGGTTCTTTGGTGTCACTTGCTCCACCCCATTGGAAAGTTGCTCATAACCCCGCATACCTCGAAGAACCAGTGCAATACCGCAGAGCAGCATGAAGACACCAAGTCAAGGACCCACACCCGCTTGCAGCAGAAGTATTCAACCCCATATGAGTTCTTCCTGAATGAACCAAGTCTGCATTATTCTGGTGGATGTTACAGTCATGAATATTATATCAGTAGAAGACCACAGAGAAATGAACATAATCAACCAGGCATGAATGACGCATACCCGGTCACATCTCATACTTTTTGCTCAAATATGAAGCATATGGAAACCCTCAGGCCTGCATTTCAGAACAGTCTGAACACTCAGACAGTTAAAGGCCGCAATGATGCGGGAAATCAGCAAGTCAAACAGGACTTTTACCCAATTGCGTTGGAAGCTTATGGCTCGCGATTGGATGCTACCCAAGCTATCCATTGAGTCCCTTCTACATCGACTACGACAGCCGCAGAGATTCATGCAAAGATAAGAAGAAACTGTGACCCACGAGCATATGCGCCCAAGGCAGGACAAACACCAGCTACAGTCCTATGCAATACAAATTATTTCAGTATATTCCGGAAGGTGGCCAAGACACATCGTGAAGCCCAAATGATCGGAAGAATGTTTCCCCCTCATCAACCGGCAGTCTGAAGCCCGTCAGACACCGTGGTCAGATTTACCTCCACGTAATTGAGGGAAAGCTTCGAACAGAAGGAACCTCAGCCTTCCGTGACAAGGTACCCGGTACAGCCGACTTGTACAGTGTATCATCCTTCCTCTGTATGCTACCGGGATATCTTCTCATCCAAGACAGTCAACCTTCCTCCACAAGCCACCGACAGAAGTTTAGAAGTGCAAGACACTCGATCGTGCTCGGTACGCCACAGGGGTGGACTCCAGCACAAGATGCTCGGTCGTCTAAAGTGAATTGCAGCAAAAACTTCCAGCAGAAAGAACCGATGTATCCACAGTATAAAGAGGCAAACTTCCGTGACAAAACAACCCATCTTCGTCAGTTAGTTATTAAGAAAGATTCAAAGGCAAGGCACCCAGCCTTCTTCAGCAAGCTATCGAGGCAGCTTCCCGTGTACGACACCCCGCATTCCTCGATACGCTACCGGAGCAAGCTTCCGGGGTACGGTACCCAACCTTCCCCAGCAAGCTACCCCAAGCTTCGCGGATAAGATGACAGTCTTCCTCGACGCGTCATCATACCTGCAGCAGTATTGTCAGAAATCCAGCCATGCAGGACACTGAAGACTTCAGTATCGTCAGGACCCGCATATGGCTATGGGTATTCTTATCAAGTATGAAAGCTACCCCTGTGTGGATACCACCAAGCTTGCAATCAAGAAAAAGTTATGCATGTGAACGACGGTGAAGAACCGCAACTCTCAGAAGGCAAGTCAGCAGAAGAGGCGGATACACCTCTTAGCCTGGAAACAAGACTGACAAAGTCACCCTGAAGAAAGGAAGCAAGGAGCACTGAATCTTTCTCCCGTCATGAAGGTCAGCTCCTCACGACCGACAAGGCCCTGAAGCAGAATAATCTGGAGGCCCGTTCATTGCAACCAAGGTTATCAGAATGAAACAAGAGACAAAAGGTGATGATAGCCTGTTTATCTCAAAGATTGCGGCAGAAAAATAAGCAGTTATGCAACAAGGAAAGAACCCTGACCGAAGAAAAGCCAGTACAGGAAAGGTGATTGCCACTGGAGCAAGACCCAGGGCAGACCCACATGGCAGATGTCAAACCTTGTTGCAATCTGAGAAAGCATTGCGCCTCGCAAGTTGTCAGAGGTATGAAACTCTCAAGCCCGACGGGTTGGACAGAATGAATCGCATGGACCTCAAGTCAAATTTTTCGCGATCAGTTGAAGTCATGTGGACCACCGTGGATATCTACCACAAAGAAAGCTCATTCACTATGGGCTAAGGACCGTGTACCAATCCAGTTAGCCTGAGCAGTTACTCAAGTTCAGCATCGTCCGCCTTGACAAGCTACCCCAGTCTGCTTCAGTAAAGGTCACCCGCTCAGCTTGGCATTTCAATACAAGAACCGGATTGAGACATATCAGGACCGATCGCCACCCGGAATGAGCCATCAAGTCAGGTAAATCTCAACATGAGTAAATGTCCAGAATTGTGTTCCGAAGCAATGAGCACGACAGACGAACCAAAAGAAATGTGAGGCAACCCACGTGCCGTCAGTCAAGGTCCCCATAGTAAACATTCTGAGGTACCGACTACCGATGAAGGCCAAGCTCTTGTCAAAGAGGCCAGTGCAAATGATTCAAGGCCGTACCACAAATAAAGCCCGAAGTACCCTAGACACAGTATGGGTATGGTCAGCATTCATCCTATGACAAGACTTTCCGTTATCATACAAGTCAGAAGATATGAGGATGGAAATCAGCAGGAAAGGATGTGGGGTATCAAGGGAGAACATTCTGTCAGAACTACAGATCGGGTGAAGTAAACCCCCTCAGCAGATATATTGGATGCTACCATGGGAACAGTATGCGGTAAAAAGGAAATCCGAGAAGCAGCAAGTTTCCGAAGGACGGTAAGTTTGCGACGGTTCCCTGAACAACCAAATCTCGAGGACGAGATTTTTCTAAGGGGGGTAGGTTTGTGACATCCTGGATTTTTGAACTTTCTTTTTTCGAAAACTTTTTGGATTTATTTCTGGATTTGCTGTTGGATTTGATTTTGATCACCTCGTTGGACTTGAAACTTGAGCATATTTTCTTTCCATGCTCAAGTGGCCCTTGAACCCAAGCCTTTCCAATGCAATTCCAATGATCCATCCCATCCAAGCCACCATTTTATTCAAGCCATATATTCCTTTTTCCAATAAATGGGACATTCCTATTATTTGAGGTCTGTGAAGCAACCCCTGTTTATATTGCTCCATAAATCCTCAAATAATTCCCACATGTCATTGACATCATATCTTGCCAAATTCTCCAAAAACATTTCATAGCCCAAGTGGATTTTTCCTCTAGAAAAATTCATTTGTCTGTGGGGGCAGATTGGAGCTTTGTGAAGGGAGTGCCATTTTTCTTTGATCCATTGCGAGTGAAACTTTTGGTGCCATCTCATATGATCATATGATTGATCTCCACCAAATTCCACCACCATTTGATTAGCCAAACTCCCACAGTAAATTCCCAAAGTTTGGATGCAGCAAAGGGGCATTGTGAAGCAAGTGAATGATAAGGGATCCCAATAGACTTGAAACTTTTTGGGAATGATCCTACCACCAAATTACTCCACCAAACCATATTTGAGCCAAATCCAACCACCCATGTGAGTGCATTGTCATGTTGAAATTTCTGGTCAGTGGGCCACATTGTGAAGCAAGTGCTAGCTATTTGTGTCCAATGGCTATGAAATTTTACACACATGAGAACCATGCCAAATAACCCCAGTACACAAATTTTCAGACAATTCCACCAATCCAGTGAGATGCTAGCCTCACCAATGCATTTTGACCCAGTTGGTGCCTTACAAAGGAAGTACCAAACATATTGATCGAAATGATGTGAAACTTGGCATACATACTCATCCTAGTGTATTATTGAGCTATGAAAAATATCATGCCTAGGGGATCAATGTACAAGCCATGGCACAACACAAGCACCTTCTGCAGCATTGTGCCATTTACAAAGCATGTACTATGTGAAGTGGTTTGTTTGACCCCAAATTCCACAGGAGCCTATTCCTTCGTACCCTAAACCCAGGAGACAACTTTATCCTATCCAAATCAACCCCATGTGAGAATTTCTTCTTTCCCAAGTCTGCTGCATCAAACTTCAGGATGAGGTAGAGATCACCCTGTTCATCCTTTGGGTTAGCGTTTTGCACAGTTGTAGTCTACTCTCGAAGGACTACTCATTGGACATACTTGGCCACAAAGGATTCCATCCATAGCTTGGTGGCCACGCCATTGGCGTGCTCTTGACGCGCACTATACGCGCGCGCGTGCTCTGCCCGCGTGCTCGACGCGTCGCCGTCTCGCCACTTTGCACCCCGTCGTCTTCTTCATGTCCACGCGCGCCGCACGACTTTTCCCCCTCCCTAGGCAGCACGTCGCCCGTCTAGTCGCCTTTCTCACCGCTGTTCACTCGCACGCCGCGGCCGTCGTTCCCTTGTCGCGGCCCGAGCTCGGAATCGACCCCCCCTTTATATAGAGCTTGCCCCCGAGCACTCAGGCATCACCCAGAACCTCCCCCACTACTCCTAGCCCCGTCCCCCTCGCCAATTTGTCGCCAGAGCCGCCATTGCCCCCCCCACTGACCTCCACTGCCTCCGCCGGACTCCGTCTAAGTCCTCGCAGCCGAGCCCCCCCTCTCCCTCCAATCCGGCCGAGAAAACCCCTAGCCTCACACTGCTTCCGGCCACGGCCCCGGGCTCCCCTCGCCACCTCTCGCGCAGCCGTCGCTGCCGGCCGGGAGGCCACGGCACGCGCGCCGCGCCTGCGGCATACGACACAGCAGGAGGCCCCGAGGCCACCGGCGGGCGCACTCCTCCGAGCCGCGCCAGGCGCCCCCACCGGCGGGCTCGCGCTCTCCCTCGCCGGCGTCAAGCGGGCTCGCGCTCTGCTCCATGGTGCGGAGCAGAGGAAGAAGACGCGCAGGGGAGGAGAGAGAAGCCCGTGGGTCCCGCCAACAAGCGGCCCACGAGGCTGACGGCTGGGCCCGACCATGTAAGTGGAGGCGCCCCCATCAAATACGCTTACCTTCAAGGGATGCGTACTTCGTGCTCTTTCAGCCCGAAATACGCCTTCAATCACCGAAGGCGCTTTTCTACCTTCTGTGGCCAGAAATACGCTTTCACTGTCAGAAAGCGTATTCTCCCTCTATCTCAGCCCGGAATACGCTTTCACTTCATAGAAAGCGCATTTTTGCCTAAAATCAGCCCCCGGCACCGTTTCGGCCGTATCTCCGCAACCGTAAGTCCAAATGAGGCGATTCTTTTTGCGTTGGTTTCGTATAGAGCTCCCCTTCGTGTTGGAATAAGTTTTATGCCCTGATTATTTGTGTTCTTTTGCTGGTTAGGTCAAAGTGATCTGACCCTCCTTCTCGTCGTACCATTTTGTTCGGTTTTTGCAGGGCGTTTTTGGTGTCGAAGACCGGGAGTGTTCCACACTTCTCTGGTGAAGGCAAGCCACAATACCCTTTGCACCTTTGCAAAGCTTTGACGTGCTCTATAAATTTCTTTTCGATTATATGCTTATATCGGTGACCGTGATCATGTTACCGTTGATATGTTTAATGTTATTGTTGCCATGTTATAATTATTGCCATGCTATGCTTGATGTTATTATACCATGCTATACCATTTTTTGCCATGTTACATCCATGCTATGTTTTAATCATATCTTTGCCATGTTATACCATGCACCATCTAACCACAACAACACCATACTAAGTTGATCATGTTATCTCTATGCTAGTTCATGCTATGCCTCAGTTATGCTTAACTGCATTCGAAATGATGCCATGTTAATAACTGAATCTTTTTAACACGGATAAGTTCACCATCTAAAATGTGTTTGATCATACCTGAAACTTTCATGTTAATATGCTATGCATTGTATGATCTGATACTCATGTTGCACCTGATGCTTGTGTTCACTGTTGGAGATATGCTTCGTGACAAGTTGATTAGGTGCCACCAAACCGAGCTTATCCATGCAGCCACATTTGCTTGTATGGGCGGGCCTTAAGTCGGGCTATAGTAGTGCCTTCTACGGATATCACCAAATAAGGTGGATTATGCACGCACGCTACCCTGGCCCGGTAGGTGGTGATAATCTCGACATCCATAGTTGTTATGAGCTCAGTCCTAGTGGTACAAGTTGCCACAAGTTGGCTGGGTGGTTGAGGTGGTAACGTGGACACCCAACCACAGGGATACCCAAGACCGTGATTCAGTGAGTCCGTAGGGAGGTAACGCGGTAGTCGGGTTTCGTTGGAGATGTCCTAGTCCACTTCTGCGGTGCGAGTTCCAAGGATCCTGTGGGACAAGTATCGAGGTGTTGGATGGAGGAGGTACTCCATAATGTGGGTAACGTGCACAAACTATGCAGAATCAAAATCTATTCGAATAGCCGCGTCCTCGGTCATGGGACACAGTTGGTACTAGGTCACACCATTATGATCAAATTGAGTACGGTGGCAAGTTTGAGGTAAGTGGATGGTTATACGATAAGTGGATTGGTTGGGTGGAACGAAGGACACCTAACCCGTTGAATGGTCGTGCGATGACCCGGTCGGTCATGCGATGACCCGTGGAAGTGAATGGTCACGAGGTGACCCGGTGCTTGAGTCTATAAGGACTCCGAGGTAAGCCACGTGATCGTACGACGATCATGTGGGGTACATTGTGTGTGCATTAGACTTAATGTTGTTACAATGCTTGATGATTATATGCTTGCATGATATTGTTGCTCACCTATGTAATTCACTAATATACTTTAACCTGTTGCCATGTTATTGTTTTGCCTTGTTGCATGGTTGTTCTGAGCTTGAAAGTACATTCAATGTACTGACCTGGCGTGTTATGCCAGATTTGCAGGCCGTGCTTTGGATGCGTAGGACGACGTTCCCGGTGTTTGCGAGCTAGGAGGTGTCCCAGCCAGTGTCCCTGTGGATTGGTGTTCGTCATCGCCGTTATTGATCCGTTGCCGTCGTTATTCCGCTGCTAGAGTTATGCTGCTGGTTGGTGTAGAGCTGAGGCTAGCCTGAGGAGCAAGCCGTGTCTCCGCTAGCGTTGTAATAGACTTCGTGTACCCCTATATTTGGTAATAGAAAGTTGTTCAGTTCTATCTCAATCAGTGCCGTGCTCCAGAAGACTTGATCTCTGGGCTGGTGCACGGGGCGTTCCGGTCCTCTGAGCCGGGGTGCCACATCTCCTAACTTATTTGACCAGTCCTTCCTATTTCTGTTAACTGTCTTTTGCAAGATCAACTTGATCTCTCTATTGGTGAGCTCAACTTGCCCACTAGTTTGAGGATGGTACGGTGAAGCAATTCTATTATTGACATCGTACTTGGCTAAAGCTTTTCTAAAATCTCCATGTGTGAAGTGTGATCCTCCATCAGTCATGAGATACCTAGGTACACCAAACCTAGGGAAAGTTACATCTTTGAGCATTTTCAAAGATGTTTTGTGATCAGCACTCTAAGTGGTGATTGCTTCAACCCACTTGGTTACATAATCAACAACAACTAATATGTGAGTGTACTTGTGCGAAGAAGGAAAAGGACCCATAAAATCAAAACCCCAGCAATCAAAAGGCTCAATCACTAGTGAGTAATTCATAGGCATCTCATTCCTTCTACTAATATTACCAACTCTCTGACATTTATCACAGGCTAAAACATAATTTCTAGCATCTTTAAAGAGAGTAGGCCAATAAAAACCTGATTGGAGAACCGTATGTGCGGTTCTCTCACCGGCATGATGTCCTCCATAGGGACTATCGTGACATTGCTTGAGAATGTCCTTCGGCTCGTGTTCCGGTATGCATCTTCTCACGATCCCGTCTGGACCTTCATTGAAAAGATGTGGGTCATCCCAAAAGTAATGCCTCAAATCATGGAATAACTTCTTCCTTTGCTGAAATGTTAAACCTGGAGGCAAATACTTTGCAACAATAAAAATAGCATAATCTGCAAACCAAGGATCGGAAAGAGATTGTACTTTAACAACGGCAAGTTGTTCGTGTGGAAAACTGTCGTTGACTGGGATGGGAACATGCGATATATCTTCCATCCTTGAAAGATTGTCCGCTACAGGGTTGTCTGCTCCTTTTCTATCAACAATCTGTAAATCAAATTCTTGAAGGAGGAGTACCCATTTGATGAGTCTTGGCTTTGCGTCCTTCTTCGTCATAAGATACTTAATGGTAGCATGGTCAGTATGAATAATAACTTTAGAATCAACAATATACTTCCTAAACTTATCACAAGCAAACACTACTGCTAAGAATTCCTTCTCAGTAGTAGCATAGTTCTTTTGAGCACTATCAAGGGTTTTACTAGCATAATATATAACATTCAATTTTTTAGCAACCCTTTGTCCTAAACCAGCTCCAATAGCAAAATCACTAGCATCACACATAATTTCAAAGGGAAAACTCCAGTCAGGCGGTTGTACTATAGGAGCGGTTATTAAAGCTTTCTTAAGAACTTCGAAAGCCTCCTTACAATCTTCATCAAATACAAAAGGAACATCCTTCTGGAGAAGATTAGTGAGGGGTCTCGAGGTCTTAGGAAAGTCTTTAATAAATCTTCTATAGAAACCAGCATGACCGAGAAAACTATGAATACCTTTAATGTCCCTTGGATAGGGCATCCTTTCGATAGTCACACTATAGAACTTGGCTTGTATATTCCAATGATGAGCCTCCTCAAATGAGCTCTAGGTCTTCTTGAGTGTAAGGCCCGATATGCGGTACTGTTCCAGATCTAGGTGTTTCCACCCAGATCCGGGGACGAAGCACTTATCGGTCCCACCGCGACATATGACGAAGTCATATGCCCCGGATTTCCAACATGATATCACAACATTACAGATACAGGATACAACATCTCATACAATCGGCATACAACTACCTCAATACAATACAACAGCGGAAGATACATGTCTGGGTACAGACTACAACCAAATGCCTAGTTGCAAAGAGAAAATCATCGATCCCATAACCACACGAGTCCAGGCCCTCCGCTGGGATCCGCCTAACTAGTCGTCGTCGAGTCTCCACGTGAAACGTCGATCACCATACCTGTTGTCTATCAAGAACCCTGAAAAGAGTTTGGGGGGGGGTAGTATCATGAGTACAGAGGTACTCAGCATCCAACTGTAGTGGTCATCTGACCCAGCAAGGACTTCATCACTCGTCATTCTAGGACAACTAGTGCCTTACGATAAGGAATGGGTAAGTGGTGAGGTTGCTGCCGCACTAGCATTTATGAAGTGGCTAACGATCTAGAGAGTAAGGTAAGAAGCCAAACATCCGATGATGAATCGCCTCCAACAAGTCTTGCTATCAACTACTTACGCAAACATAACACCTATCCTATCCTTGTCCTCCTCTTCGCATCCCGACGAAGAAGAAGCAGTCAAGGCACACACACATTGATCAAGTTATATTAAGAGTATCTCAGTTGTTGTTGTCTATGAACAAGGAGTAGGTCTCAAGTCGTCCATAACCGTGGACACGGCTTCTCGAAAAGATTTAACCCTGCAGGGGTGTACCAACTGCCCATTACAAGGCTTCGCACGCATGCCCATCTCTCTCAGTTTCTACCCATCACAGGCAACCATTTTATGATTTTGTTCCAAGAGATCCGAAACGACAGGTCCCTCTAACTAACAACGAACAAATCCGGGTGGCCCCCGGGGAGTCGACAACCAATCCAAAAGCTGGCCACGCTCTCGGATCGGACTCTTCCGTCTCAACAGGGTTTGGGTTACCGAGACGCCTCACGTGAGGCCTCGGGCCCTCGCCGGTCAAAGGTGGACCAACAGGGAAACCATGTCTCCGCTGGTCCGGGTTGGTTGGAAAACTACTGGCGTACGACCAGCACACACACGGTTTCAAAATGTAAATCAGCTTGGGCCACCACTAGAAATGCTTGAAGCTAGGTAGGTAAGAAAAGGGGACCCCATAAAATCCCACACGCGGTTAGGCACGCTCAGTCTTAAAACCAATACCTGGAACTCGGATCCTAGGTGACTCGAATGGAACAAAGCGTCGGGGCGGGATAGCCTAGACCTTCCATCCTTCGTCGAATATAGTCAACATTATAATAATAATCATATCATCAACTACAAGATAATAATGTGATATCCCAAACCCAGGAGTAACAGGGTAACATCGTAGCATCCTAAGCATGCATACTAAGCAGGGGCTGAGCAACGAGCAATAGTAACATAGCAGTACAAGGTTTAATGGGAGGGGACATGGCTGTATCGGTTTAAAAGAGGCTGTAAACATGTGGTAGGATCAAACATCGAACCTAACCTAGACTAGCATGCAAACCGCTGGTTGAAATAGAATGGATCATAAGTAATGTATAGTCCTTGCCTGTTGATAAGACGGGTTCCGAAGGTGTAGTCGATCGCAAGCTCTCATCGTCTCCGAGAGGTACCCGCGGAAGCACACAAGACAGAAACACTGGAAAGCAATCAACGGTGCACCACTATTACTACGGAGCAATACAAGATCAAGAAGACAACACACGACATGGCAACGCGATACGGATCTATCGTCGAGAACGGTTACTAACAGTTTAAGTAGGGTATCGGTCACACATGACGAATACCGCACGTTTACGGTGGTTCAAGTTGCTTAGCTACAGGTGATCAACCAACGGTTATTAACATGGCAACTCAAGCAAGTAAACTATCTATAATAGTCAATTTAAGTGAGGCACAACCTAAACATGGCATAATACTAAGTGCCGCACGACAATTAAAGGATTTGGTACTGTTTTGTCCTAAACCATATTTTAGGTTGGTTAACAACAGCAAACAATAGCATAAACACCAAGTACACGAAAAACTAATCAAGTTACATATAAAGAACACTCCAAACGGAGTTACGGTTAAAAAGATACAAGCAAAACAATTTACTTGGCACAAACTGCCAACATCACGAAGCACACTTTAGAGCAATGCACAAACAATATAATCAATGCAAACATGCTCACAAAAGATATGGAATTAAAGTAGACATGACAGGTAAGGCATGGCAAAAAGAATCATGCAAATAGGCATCATAGATCAAAAGATATTAAGAAAACAACATGGCATTGCAAAGTAACAGACTTAGAGAAAAACAGAGGTGGCTGTCAAAAACAGCAGCATAGCAAATTTCGAGCAGAATATCTATATGTCCAGGAAGCATATCATGGCAATTCAATACATTGTATGAAAGTAGACATGATGCTTAAAAATATGCAATTGTAATCAATCAAGTCCGATAAACGGTCGCGACACACTCGTCGACCGAAGTTGCAACAAAATAACAGTTTTCAGCACAACAGCACATTAACATCAGGATCACCACTTTGGAGCAAGATTAAATATAGCTAGAGCACCCAAACATGACAAGTTAAAGCATGGAAATGAAGTACACATGATGCTTAACACATAGGAGAAAGAATCAATGCAATAGGCCTCATGGATGAGTCACAATCATCATGCAAAGTTGCAACAAAATAATAACAGCAGCACTTAACATGAAAAGTAGCAGTTAACGGCCTGATGCCCTGTTCAGCACACAATTACCCAATCAAGATGAACTCAAACGGAAAAACTTTCTACATACGAATGCTAGAGCACGCAAAACTGAGCAACTTTCGTTTTTGGCGCACGTTCATCGGAGCTACGGTTTAACGGGAAATCGCAGTACAAAAATGAAACATCAGCAAAATTCTCAGGACTTAGCAGTTTTGGCAGCCAGGAAAAAAAACAAGGAAAAGGAAAAAAAATTCTCATGCAGGTGGGCCGAGCCCATCTGGCCCGAGGCTGGATCTGGAGGCGCCTGGGCCTGGATCTAGCCGGCCGGCCTGGCTGCTGGAGGCCGTGGCCGCGCTGGGCCGGCCCACGTGGGCGCCGGCTGGGTCAACCGCCCGATCCAGATCGGATCGGGTCGGCCGGAGACAACGCAGCGGCAGCGGTGGCCCACGCCGGCGAGCAGCCTCGTGGCGGACCGAGGCGGTAGGGGCAGGCCGGGGTGCGGTGGAGGCGGTCGCCGGACCTCGCTGGGGAGGCGGCGGCGCGCGGCTGAGGTCGTCGGAGGCCATGACGCGCGGTGGTGCAAGCTCGGGCTTCCATGGCCATGCGGCAGCGCGGGCGGACCTGCAGTAGAGGACGAGGAGGAGAGGTGAGGGGGTTAGAGCGGATGGAGAAGAGGAGAAAGGGAGAGGAGAAGGCCGGCTGGCCGGAGGGGAGTGGCCGGTGGCGGCCTCGGGCCCGGCGGCGGCTCCATGGGCGTGGGCAGCGGCTTGGTTGGAGGAGGAAGAGAGAGGAGGTTGGTGGGGCTGATGTGGCGGCCTCTGGGCCGTCGGATCGCCAGATCTGACGGTCCAGAGCGCATTGGGGCTTTTGTGAGGGGGGTGGCTGCAAAATGTGGCTAGGGAACCCCTAGAAATGGGTGGGAGTGTGGTGGTCTTTATATAGCCCCGGTGGCTGGCAATTTGCAAAAACATCCTCGGTTTTTCTCTCGCGCGCGCGGTGCTCACGTTTCTGACCGCCGGGGGTCCGCAGTACCTCTGATTCGGGTAAAACTTCGAACTGCGCGATCAACGCGTCGAGCCGGAGGCGTTCACCTCACACTGGAACCGTTTCGAGAACACTTTCCGGCGCGTTATAAAAATATCCCGTTTAATTATTAAACGGGGTTTTTCGTTCCGTTGGCTGCGGCTGGTCTCGCGATGGTGATCGGGCGAAACCCGGTGTCGCAAAGGTCGAGTGTCAGGGTGGCAAGGGTCGGTCTACGTACGATACGAGATAAGAGGGGGAAAAAATAATCGCCGATCGATAAATCGGGGATGCAAACACCGCAAACAAATCAGACAATCAAACAATTCACACCGAAAACAAAAATTTTAAATTTTTATGAAAACTGGGCTGTTACAATACAACACCACCAACAAGGGATCTCGTCCCGAGATCCAGGACGATCCGGGGGAGAGGAGGGAAGAGAAAAGAAAGACGACGATCTTCAACACCACCAACAAGGGACTCTGCTCTATGTCGACGTCGAACTTCGGTCGAGATAAATTTCCGCAGAGAGACGACATCGTCGGAAAAACGAAATCGTCGGTGTCAAGAGGGGGAACGACGACGATAACCGGATCAAAGGATAGTGCTTTCGACGCAAGTCGTAAAAACACCGGACAAAAGGAGGGATGGCAATGGATGACCCAGATGATATCCAGAATCGGAGAAGCTAAAGGTACTACAGGAATTCCCACCTGAGCTCGGAATCGAGACAATACGCTGCAAGCAAGGTATTGTAACGATTTCGAACTCCACACACTCGAGATCCTAAAGTTTGAAAGGGGATAAGTCGAGAATAAAACACTTATGACACTTGTCCTGACCAGAGCAAGGGTAAGGAGTAAAAAGATCCTACTCTCCGATAACTAACTTAGTAACTACAAAATAGTTTTTGTCTAGACTCGACATCGGCCAGAGAAGGGATCCTACGGTCGGTAAGGCTTTGATACCAAGTTGTAAGGCCCGATATGCGGTACTGTTCCAGATCTAGGTGTTTCCACCCAGATCCGGGGATGAAGTCATATGCCCCGGATTTCCAACATGATATCACAACATTACAGATACAGGATACAACATCTCATACAATCGGCATACAACTGCCTCAATACAATACAACAGCGGATGATACATGTCTGGGTACAGACTACAACCAAATGCCTAGTGGCAAAGAGAAAAGCATCGATCCCATAACCACACGGGTCCAGGCCCTCCGCCGGGATCCGCCTAACTAGTCGTCGTCGAGTCTCCACGTGAAACGTCGATCACCATACCTGTTGTCGATCAAGAACCCTGAAAAGAGTTTGGGGGGGGGTAGTATCATGAGTACAGAGGTACTCAGCATCCAACTGTAGTGGTCATCTGACCCAGCAAGGACTTCATCACTCGTCATTCTAGGACAACTAGTGCTTTACGATAAGGAAGGGGTAAGTGGTGAGGTTGCTGCCGCACTAGCATTTATGAAGTGGCTAACGATCTAGAGAGTAAGGTAAGAAGCCAAGCATCCGATGATGAATCGCCTCCAACAAGTCTTGCTATCAACTACTTACGCAAACATAACACCTATCCTATCCTTGTCCTCCTCTTTGCATCCCGATGAAGAAGAAGCAGTCAAGGCACACACACACATTGATCAAGTTATATTAAGAGTATCTCAGTTGTTGTTGTCTATGAACAAAGAGTAGGTCTCAAGTCGTCCATAACCGTGGACACGGCTTCTCGAAAATATTTCACCCTGCAGGGGTGTACCAACTGCCCATTACAAGGCTCCGCACGCACGCCCATCTCTCTCAGTTGCTACCCATCACAGGCAACCATTTTATGATTTAGTTCCAAGAGATCCGAAACGACAGGTCCCTCTAACTAACAACGAACAAATCCGGGTGGCCCCCAGGGAGTCGACATCCAATCCAAAAGCTGGCCACGCTCTCAGATTGGACTCTTCCGTCTCAACAAGGTTTGGGTTACCGAGACGCCTCACGTGAGGCCTCGGGCCCTCGCCGGTCAAAGGTGGACCAACAGGGAAACCATGTCTCCTCTGGTCCGGGGGTGTTGGAAAACTACTGGCGTACGACCAGCACACACACGGTTTCAAAAGGTAAATCAGCTTGGGCCACCACTAGAAATGCTTGAAGCTAGGTAGGTAAGAAAAGGGGACCCCATAAAATCCCACACGCGGTTAGGCACGCTCAGTCTTAAAACCAATACCCGAAACTCAGATCCTAGGTGACTCGAATGGAACAAAGCGTCGGGGCGGGATAGCCTATACCTTCCACCCTTCGTCGAATATAGTCAACATTATAATAATAATAATCATATCATCAACTACAAGACAATAATGTGATATCCCAAACCCAGGAGTAACAGGGTAACATCGTAGCATCCTAAGCATGCATACTAAGCAGGGGCTGAGCAACGAGCAATAGTAACTTAGCAGTACAAGGTTTGCTGGGAGGGGACATGGCTGTCTCGGTTTAAAAGAGGCTGTAAACATGTGGTAGGATCAAACATCGAACCTAACCTAGACTAGCATGCAAACCGCTATTTGAAATAGAATGGATCATAAGTAATGTATAGTCCTTGCCTGTTGATAAGCCAGGTTCCGAAGGTGTAGTCGATCGCAAGCTCGCATCGTCTCCGAGAGGTACCCGCGAAGCACACAAGACGGAAACACTGGAAAGCAATCAACGGTGCACCACTATTACTACGGAGCAATACATGATCAAGAAGACAGCACACGACACGGCAACGCGATAAGGATCTATCGTCGAGAACGGTTACTAACAGTTTAAGTGGGGTATCGGTCACACACGACGAAAAACCGCACGTTTACGGTGGTTCAAGTTGCTTAGCTACAGGTGATCAACCAACGGTTATTAATATGGCAACTCAAGCAAGCATGGCATAGCACAAAAACAGGTCAAGAGGTGAAGCACAAAGTAAACTATCTATGCTAGTCAATTTAAGTGAGGCACAACCTAAACATGGCATAACACTAAGTGCCGCACGACAATTAAAGGATTTGGTACTGTTCTGTCCTAAACCATATTTTAGGTTGGTTAACAACATAAAACAATACCATAAACACCAAGTACACGAAAAACTAATCAAGTTACATATAAAGAACACTCCAAACAGAGTTACGGTTAAAAAGATACAAGCAAAACAAGTTACGGGCACAAACTGCCAACATCACGAAGCACACTTTAGAGCAATGCACAAACAAGATAATCAATGCAAACATGCTCACAAAAGATATGGAATTAAATTAGACATTACAAGTAAGGCATGCTAAAAAGAATCATGCAAATAGGCATCATAGATCAAAAGATATTAAGCAAACAACATGGCATTGCAAAGTAACAGACTTAGAGAAAAACAGAAGTGGCTGTCAAAAACAGCAGCATAGCAACTTTGGAGCAGAATATCTATATGACCAGGAAGCATATCATGGCAATGCAATACATGGTATGAAATTAGACATGATGCTTAACAATATGCAATTGGAATCAATCAATTCCGATAAACGGTCGCGACACACTCGTCGACCGAAGTTGCAACAAAATAGCAGTTTTCAGCACAGCAGCACATTAACATCAGGATCACCACTTTGGAGCAAGATTTAATATAGCTAGAGCACCCAAACATGAAAAGTTAAAGCATGGAAATGAAGTACACATGATGCTTAACACATAGGAGAAAGAATCAATGCAATAGGCTGGGTCAATACACATGAAAGCCTGGCTGCTGGAGGCCGTGGGCGCGCTGGGCCGGCCCACGTGGGCGCCGGCTGGGTCAACCGCCCAATCCAGATCGGATCGGGTCGGCCGGAGACAACGCAGAGGCAGCGGTGACCCTCGCCGGCGAGCAGCCTTGTGGCGGACCGAGGCGGCAGGGGCAGGCCGGGGTGCGGTGGAGGCGGTCGCTGGACCTCGCTGGGGAGGCGGCGGCGCGCGGCTGAGGTCGTCGGAGGCCATGGCGCGCGGTGGTGCAAGCTCGGGCTTCCATGGCCATGCGGCGGCGCGGGCGGACCTGCAGCAGAGGACGAGGAGGAGAGGTGAGGGGTTAGAGGGGATGGAGAAGAGGAGAAAGGGAGAGGAGAAGGCCGGCTAGCCGGAGGGGAGTGGCCGGCGGCGGCCTCGGGCCTGGCGGCGGCTCCACGGATGTGGGCAGCGGCTTGGTTGGAGGAGGAAGAGAGAGGAGGTTGGTGGGGATGACATGGCGGCCTCTGGGCCGTCGGATCGCCAGATCTGACGGTCCAGAGCGCCCGGGGGCAAAATTTTGGGATTTGGGGGCAAAATTGCGAAAATTGGGGCTTTTGTGAGGGGGGTGGCTGCAAAATGTGGCTAGGGAAACCCTAGAAATGGATGGGAGTATGGTGGTCTTTATATAGCCCCGGTGGCTGGCAGTTTGCAAAAACATCCCCGGTTTTTCTCTCGCGCGCGCGGTGCTCACGTTTCTGACCGCCGGGGGTCCGCAGTACCTCCGATTCGGGTAAAACTTTGAACTACGCGATCAGCGCGTCGAGCCGGAGGCGTTCACCTCGCGCTGGAACCGTTTCGAGAACACTTTCTGGCGCGCTATAAAAATATCCCGTTTAATTATTAAACGGGGTTTTTCGTTCCGTTGGCTGCGGCTGGTCTCGCGACGGTGATCGGGCGAAACCCGGTGTCGCAAAGGTCGAGTGTCAGGGTGGAAAGGGTCGGTCTCCGTCCGATACGAGATAAGAGGGGGGAAAATAATCGCCGATCGATAAATCGGGGATGCAAACACCGCAAACAAATCAGACAATCAAACAATTCACACCGAAAACAAAATTTTTAAATTTTTTATGAAAACTGGGCTGTTACATTGAGCAAGCAAGTTGGATGCACCCCCACTAGTTCCATTGGAGAGCTTACCTTAGCTCCTATGTGCATCCGTTGCATGGCAATCCCTACTCCTCACATCATTCCTTTCATTTGGCTTTCTCTCGCCTATGATTGTCCTCAGTGATGTGAGCCTTTCACACATTTTTTTGTCTTCCCCCACCCCATCATTTTTCTCTCTTTGCCATCCTAAGTGTCAACTTTCTTGCTTACGCTCATCCATTGCATGAGTGCTCAAAATATCGAAAGGGAGTGGATCATTTTGACTTGTACCTGGCAAGTGGTCTGGGGATGAGTCAAGATAAGATTCCAAAGAAGACCAAGTGTGAAACTTTAGTAGATTAAGTTCTCAACAATAAAACTATGTTTTACTCACTTGTATATCCCTATCCCCTTTCTTGCACGCAAACACCATTTGGAGACATTCGAGTCACGGACAACGAGAGCTCTTGCACCTTTATGTTCTTATGTTGCTTGTTTCAATGCTAGTATAGACTCTTGGCTGTTATGACTTGAATTGAATTACATGCCTTGATTACTTTACTTGAAAGTTCTTATATGGTTGGTAGCATGTCACCACAGAAATTATGCTTCTTATCATTTACCTACTCGAGGACGAGCAGGAATTAAGCTTGGGGATGTTGATACGTCCAAAACGTATCTATAATTTCTGCTTGCTCCATGCTTCTTTTGTGTGATATTGCTATGATATTGATGCACTTCCATACAATTTTGATCATATTTGGACTAACCTATTAACTCAGTGCACCCCAGTGCCAGTTCCAGTTTTCTGCTATTTTTGTAATTCACGTTTTCCCATTACTTAAAGTGCCAGAAAAATTCCGGGAAAAATATAGGAAAAATCAGCGTACATGAAGCTTCGGGAAGAGCCAAAGTGGGGCCAGAGGGGAGCCAGGGGTGGCCTAGCCGGCCACCTGGTGCGGCCACCCCCTACGCCGTGCAAGGGGGGTGCCTGGGGTCCCTGGTCCACCTCTGGCTGCCCCCCTTCGCCTATATATCCCTCTCGTCCCGAAAGCCTCGAGGACAAAACCCTTTTTCGCGATCTCTCCTCTGTTCCACCGCCGCCGCGCTTCCAAGATCGGGAGCACCAGGAGCCCTCTTCCCGGCACCCTGCCGGAGGGAGGAACCACCTCCGGGAGCTTCTCCACCACCATGGATGCTTCCCGGATTAACCGTGAGTAGTCCACCCTGGACCATGGGTCCATGATCAGTAGCTATTTGATGTTCTCCTCCCCTCTTTGTTCTTCATGGTTTAGACCTCGTGAGCTGCCCTACATGATCGAGGCACATATGTAATCTTTCTGCTGTTGCTATGCTGAGTTTGCTGGGATCTGATGTATTATGAGACTATGTTCAGATTGTGATTGAGTAATATATTTGATTATCCTCTTTTATATTTATGTTCTTGAGTAATTCTTGCATGTTCTCCGTTGCTGTTTATTGCTTTGGCCAAGTAGTAGGTAGTGACTCCAAGAGGGAGCGTTATGCATGATTGTGGGTTCATGCCCCCTGAAGACTAGCTTGAGTGACAGAAACATGAGTCTAGGGGATGTGTTATTGCCACAAGGGAGAAAACAACGATGCTTGTACTTGCGGGTGCAAGGATTGTTTACTTTACGCAAAGTTCTTTAATGAAGTTGTCTGTTGCTTTGAGTTTACACTTTGGGTGGGATTCGCAACTTAATACCAGCGAGATGTTCTCGATAGATATCTCAAGGTGGATGATTAGTACGTAGATGCAGATGGATTTCAGTCTACTTGTCTTGGCGTACCGCCCATGCTTTTGAGCCTCTTCCTTTCTGTATAGCATAGTTAGCATTGGTTTGCGCACATAATCTTGTCAATTGCCCATCTTTAATTTGTTTACCTTGCATGGCTATTTTATCGTCTTTTGGGAGAGAGACATCACTAGTGAACATCATGGGACCCCGATCCATATTTCCATTACTGTTTACACCCGTTATTTATTTTCTGCTTTATTTACTTTTCTGTTGCTATTGCTATCATTATTATCCCGTGCGTTTGATCCTTTGTACACAACAAGGCCGGAGTGATTGACAACCTCTCTGAACTCGTTGGGAGAAAAGTTATCTGTTGTGTGTGCAGGTCCGCGTCAACCGCCTAATTGCTAGCGCCGTTGTCACCTTCCTGTCGTTTTCGGAGTCCTACTGGAGACAAACCTTGGTATCTTCACCGAGGGAAATTTGCTGTTTTCTACACTTTGGGTAACCAACGAGGGGCGAGAAGCCATCACGTATCAAGAAAATTTCTGGCGCCGTTGCCGGGGACTCCGAGTGATAAGATAGGGGAGTTTCCCACTACCTTTTACCTTTACTTTTTAGTATTGTTACTTTACCTTTCTGTTTCTATCTTTGTGTCCTTTATCAAAAATTACAAAAAAATCTGCCACACCTGCTGCTACTATGGGTTCCTCTGAATACAAAAAGTTGTGTGACTTCACCAGTCACAACAACAAAGACTTTATCTGCACTCCTATTTCCACACCTGCCACTTCAGCTACCTCTTATGAAATTAAACCTGCTTTACTAAACCTTGTTATGAGAGATCAATTCTCTGGTGCTGGAGATGATGCTGCTTTACACTTGAATAATTTTGTTGAATTATGTGATATGAAAAAGTATAAAGAAGTAGAAGGTGATGTTGTTAAGCTCAAGATTTTTCCTTTCTCTTTGAGGGACAGAGCTAAAATCTGGTTTCAATCTTTGCCTAGGAATAGCATAGATTCTTGGGATAAGTGCAAAGATGCTTTTATTGGGAAGTACTACCCACCTTCTAAAATTATCCAATTGAGGAGTAACATTATGAATTTTAGGCAATTGGATAATGAACACGTTGCCCAAGCTTGGGAACGTATGAAATCTCTTTTTAAGAAATGCCCTACACATGGTTTGACTACCTGGATGGTTATCCAGACTTTTTATGCGGTCTTGAACTTTACCTCGCGGAACCTGTTAGATTCGGCGGCGGGAGGAACCTTTATGTCAACTACACTTGGGGCTGCCACAAAACTTCTCGATGAGATGGTGACCAATTATTCCCAATGGCACACCGAACGCGCTCCAACAGGTAGGAAGGTAAATTCTGTCGAGGAAATTACCTCTCTCAATGATAAAGTTGATTTAATTATGTCTCTACTTACCAAGCAACCCTCTATTGATCCTCATGATGTTCCTTTAAATTCTTTGGTTTCTCAGGAACGAGTAGATGTGAACTTAATTGGAAGAAACAACTTTAATAATATTGCTTATAGGGGCAACTTTGCTAGTAATCCTAGACCGTTTTCATCCACTAATGGGAACAACAACACCTACCCTAGCAACAAGAACCCCACTTCTGAACTAGAAAATATGCTTAGAGACTTTATCACTACCCAAAAAGCCTTCAACAAGAATGTGGAAGAAAAGATAGCTAAACTAGATAATCTTTGTTTGAAGGTAGACAGCTTAGCCCTTGATGTTGAGATGTTAAAAATTAGAACCTCTCACCTTGAGGAGAGTAAGGCCACTCCTATTAATGCTATCCAGTTAAAAATCAATGAAAATATTAGGATGATGGCTAAACTTAAAGAAAGATGGTCTAGAGAAAAATAGGAAGAGGATAGAATTAAGAGCCTTCCTACACACCACACTGTTGCCACTATCCAAATTGTTGAGGACACTGAAACTATTAGCACCCAATGCACTCCTGGTCCCATCGGACCTATTAATGGTGATGCTAATACCTCAACCATAGAAGAAGAAACTCCTATGAACATAGAAGGTTTCAAACAAGTGAGCTTAGATGACACTACTACCACCTTTGATACTATTGATATTGATTTTGACAGTTGCACCCTCTCAGAAGTTATCAGCTTATTACACAAAATGTCTAGAGACCTCCACACTAGCACACTTAATCTTGCCTTCATGGAGCATATCACAAATGCTCTCATCAAAGCTAGGGAGTAGAAGCTTAGGATAGAAGCCTGCATACCTAGGAAGCTAGATGATGGTTGGGACCCTATGATAAAAATTAAATTAAATAACTTCTCTTACTATGCTTTATGTGACGTTGGAGCTAGTACCTCCGTCATGCCCAAAAGAATGTACTCCCTCCATTCGACAATGTAATGCGCCCGCGGTTACCGAGATTCAAGTTTGACCATAAATTAGACCAACGAGACCAACTACGGCAGGATTAAAAATTATACCATTGAATTCGTATTCGAAAGAAGCTTTCAATGATATAATTTTTGTCCCCGCCGTAGTTGGTCTCGTTGGTCTAATTTATGGTCAAACTTGAATCTCAATAACCAGGGGCGCACTATAGTGTGGAATGGAGGGAGTATGATATGTTTGAATTGAAACCTTTTGATTCATGTTCTTTTGGTGTTTGCCTTGTCGAGTCTTCCGTAAAGAAACCTTTGGATAAGATCGATGATGTTCTTATCATTGTCAATGACAACTATGTTCCCGTTAATTTTATCATTATGGATATAGAGTGTGAACCTTTATGTCCAATTATTTTGGGACGTCCTTTTCTTCGCACCGTTGGTGCTGTTATTGACATGAAAGAGGGGAATATAAACTTCCAATTCCCTCTCAAAAAGGGGATGGAACACTTCCCTATAAAGAAAATCAAGTTACCTTTTGATTCCGTTACACGGGCAAGCTATTCTCTTTCTCTTGATAAAACTTGATTCTTCGTTTTCCTTATGCCTAGCTTAAAGGCGTAAATGAAAGCGCTTGTTGGGAGGTAACCGAAGATGTTTTTACTTATGTTTTTAGTGGTCTTGATGATTGTTACTACTGTAGCAACATCATTTTATCTTTATTTTCAAGCTTTGTGCCAAGTTATAGCCTCATATGACAAGGGAAGTGAAAGTTGTGACATGCTGTCCAGAAAACAGATTCTGTCCTCGTGACGGGAAAAAACAGAATAAATCACCAGTTCATCTTTTTGAGCTGCATTTTTTACACAGCATGCTCTATACAATCACTGAACTTTCATATGTTCTGAGTTTTTTGATTTGAGTTGCAGAAGTTCCCCTAAAAAATTCTTTACTACCTCCTATTCTGTTTTTCACAGATTCTGACACGTTTTGTCTCTCCTAACTTTTGCAAACCTTAAGCTTGCTTTTTATTTGCAAAAACCTTTTGTCAATCTTGAGAAACAGTAGCTCTTAAATAATATCTTTATATACAGTGGGGAAAAATTATTTATTAAGGGTACTAACCTCTCTAATCAGTTTACGATGAGTTGTGTATGAAGGGAGTTTTCAAGTGTGCGATGGAAGATGATGAAAGAAGATTCAGGAGTGTCAAGCGCTCAAGCTTGGGTATGCCCCCATGCATCCCCAACAAATATTCAATGAGACTCAAGCGTCTAAGCTTGGGGATGCCCCTGTGCATCCCCTTCTCCATCAACGATCATCAGTTCGTCCTTCGTCTCACTATATTTTTATCACTTCATGTGTTATGTGCTATGCTTGGAGCGTCTCGATCTTAGGTTTTATTTTTAGTTTTCTTTAGATTTGATTGATGTTCATAACAAGTTAGATCCCGTCTTACTTTGTGTGGGAGAGAAACATGATCCACTTTCAAAATCTAGAACACATCATAGGATTTTTCATGCCTATCTTTTTGCTGTTGTGTGTTCTTTATCTTTTCGTAGCTACTTCCATGTTTAGTTTTAGTTTTAGTTTTTCTTTAGCAAGAGCCTTGGCTTTTTTTAGTTTGTTGCTGGAACTCTCTTTAGTTTTCATGTTATCTTGTTAAGAGAGTTGGTTGTTGCACTGAGTTGTGTCTTGTTTTGAGAAGTAGGTCATTGCGGTTGCTATTTAATTTTAGTAGTAACTTGCAATAGTTTTGAGGTATTGATGTGAGTAATGTTTGAACTTTTGGTATCAAGAGCTCTAGCCTATTAGTGATAGGTGTCGTATTTTGGGCAATCCGTGTTTATTTTCAAAACCCTACAAAACTAGTTGAGAACTCTAGCTACTAGATGGATCACTACTCTTCTGAGGGGTAGGATATTAGAGTACACTCACGTAACATGAGTCGAGGATGCGCAAGGATAACCAAACCCCCATACACTACTCCTTGGGGTACTTGTCTCTTTGTGAACCTCCTCTTTTGATTGAGAGTTACCGATAATAAGTGCATGAGTTCTTCGGACTAATGTAAGTATTGAAAGTTGACACTTCCACCTCCTCATATTTTCTAGCCTCTCCTGTGTCGTGCATTGCCTCCTTCTCTCAACGAGAGTTGGCGTCCACCTTCGCCGGTACATCCAAACCCTTGGCATGATACACTCTGTCATCATAAACCTCTTTATATCTTTCCTCAAAACAGCCACCATAACTACCTATCAAGGCATTTCCATAGTGATACGACCCAAACGTATCTATAATTTCTTCTTGCTCCATGCATGTTTTGTGTGACTTTGCCATGTTTTGCTTGAACTTTCATACACTTTTGAGCATATTTGGACTAACTTATTAACTCAGTGCACCCAGTTTCCAGTTCCTGTTTTCTGCTGTTTTTGTATTTCAGGTTTTCCGGCCATTAAAAGTGCTCCAAAAATTCCGGAAAAATTATATAAAAAATCAGCGTCCCGGAAGCTTCCGGAATCACCAAGGAAGGAGGGGAGGGCCACCACAGGGACTCCAGAAGGGTCCCTGGCACGGCCCCACCCTAGGCCGCGCCGGGCACCCTCCTGGCTGCCCTGTGGCCCCCTGGTGCCCTCCTTTGGCCCTATTTTTACCCCCGCGGAGGAAATCCTGATTCCGGACCCCTTTTCTCCAGAATCAATTCCTATCTCCGCCGCCATCGCCATCAAGTTTCGGGGGGAAAGAATCCCTATGCCGGCACCCTGCCGGGACGGGGAATTCCCCCGGATTCATCTCCATCGCTGTTACTTCCTCCCTCCATGAAACGGGAGTAGTTCTTCCTCGGGGCTGAGGTTTATACCAGTAGCTATGTGTTCTTCTCCCTCTCCCATGATGTGATCTTCGTTGTGATCATAGGCTATGTTAATCTAGGGTGATCCCATGATATTTCCCCTTCCTCTATGTATTGGGTTGATGTACTCACTTGATCTTATCTAGTATAATCCCCGAGACCATGGTGACAGCGGTCTATTGGACATGGGTTAGAAGAATATTTTCATGAGTGATTTCCTCTTTTGTGTGTGGATTGAAGATTGAGAGTCTCTTCATGCTTGTCTTTGACTATCCTTTAGATATGTTGTGGTGATTGTGGTACTCTCTTTGGATGGCCGCGGTGACATTGGGAAATCCATAGATGGGAACTACGAACTCTGAGGTGTGCTTTTGTAGCCCTACACAATTCTCATCCTCTCTTGACCACAAAGGAATGACCTCCGAGTACGTATCCATTGCATGTTTTATGGGAAATATCATGTGATTAGACTATGTTAATGTTGTTGGAAGTTGCCACTAGTGAAAGTATGAAGCCTAGGCCTTGTTTCCACCATTGTTACACTGTTTGTGCTACTGTTGCCACATGTTTGCTTGCTGAACTTTTCATTACAGATTTATATTACCTTGATTTTCCATACCTATCACCCATATTTTACCATCTCTTCGCCGAACTAGTGCACCTATTCAACTCCTAGTTTTATTAGGAGTGTTGGGGACACAAGAGACTTCTTGTATCTTAATTGCAGGGTTGCTTGAGAGAGAACATCTTCAACCTCTACTTCCCTGAGTTCGATAAACCTTAGGTCATCCACTTGAGGGAAATTTCTGCTGTCCTACAAACCTCTACGCTTGGAGGCCCAACATAGTCTACAAGAATAGAAGCGTGCGTAGACATCAAGCTATTTCTGGCGCCGTTGCCAGGGAGGTGAGTGCTTGAAGGTATATCTTTAGATCTTGCAATTAATTATTTTCGTTTCTTGTTTTTATTTTCACTAGTTATGCTTATCGAAAACCGCACTCTTAGTTCGTTGTTTGGGGAAGGCCGCTTTACCATGCCCGTGGTAGAGAAGTCTCCTCTACCTACTTAATGTATCCCGTTCAAAATACCACTTGGGATAGTTGAAATAATTATTAATGATTGTTATGATGGGACAATCAATCCTAGTGTTCATTTGTTGAAACTTACAGAACTTTGTGAGTTATTTAAGATTTCAGGTTTGACAAGAGGTGAAGTCATGAAGAAATTATTTTCCTTCCACTGAAAGGAAAAGCATTGGAATGGTATAGGCTACTAGATGATTCTCACCTACGGGATTGGGAAGAGATCCAGTCTCTCTTTTAATCCAAGTTTTATCCTCTTCATGAAGTCCATGAGAATAGGAATTATGTTTATAATTTCTATCCTCATGACGGGGAGAGCATATCTCAAGCTTGGGGGAGACTAAAAACTTTAATGCTAAAATTTCCTAACCATGGGCTCCCCAAAGATATAATTGTTACTAATTTTTATGCGAGGCTCTCTCGACAGGATAAAGACTTGCTCAATGCTTCCTCTGTGGGTTCTTTCACAAACGAAAAGATTGATGCTAAATGGGAACTCCTTGAAAGAATTCAACGCAATACTGAAGATTGGGAGATCGACAAAGGTAAAGAGTCAGGTATAAATTATGAGTATGATTGCATTAAGTCCTTTGTTGAAACTGCAAGTTTTAATAAGTTTAGTGCTAAGTTTGGGCTTGATTCTCAACTCCTTGTTGATTTCCTAAAATCTTTTGCTTCACATCTTAATATGCCTAAGGAGAATTGGATCAAGCATCATCAACCTTTTAAAGAGATTTGCAAAGAAAATGAGATTGTTCATGATGATTGCAATATGCATGATCCAATTCCTGAAAATGAAGTTCTACATAAGCATGTTAATTTTTGTGGAGTGGATAGACCTTGTGAAAGGCCTATGATTGAAGAAGAGAAGTATTGTAAGCAACATAAGCATGAAAGAACAATCACTTGGGTCAAAGATTTAAATGAAATTGCTAGAGAATTGTGTGACCTTTATCCTTTTACTTGTGAACTTTGCTGCATAGAGGGTCACTTTAATTTTGAATGCATGAACTTTCAAAGCATAACTGTTAATCAGTTGTGTGATAACATGATCACTTCGGATCTTTATGATGAACTTATGTTATTTTTGATGTGTGAAGAGTTATCCAAAAAGACTTCTTGGCTAGATGTTAATGCCTTAGGAATTAGCAACACTTTGCAAAATTTCCATCTCTATTGTGTTGTTAATTTCCATGAAAATGATTACATAAGTAAGATTAGAAAGGAGGGAACTTTACCAAAGTATAAAAATGTATCTTATATCTCTACTAATAAAAATGAGAGTTTCTCCCAAGTTTCCCCTATTGTTTCTAATGATAAACCCGGATTTGTGGAGAAGCTTCATCTCCAACCACTCCCTCCTAAGGTAAATAAGAAGAAAAAGAAGAGGAGGAGGAAGAGGAGCAAGAAGGAAGAAGAATGGGTATCAACCTGGCCTGAGCATATTCCTCGCATTAATATTTATCCTAACGGACATAAATATTTGGAGGAGGGTGAGCTTGATTGCATTCATTATTATCCTGATGTTAAGTCCGTAGGCACTATTGAAGATGATTTTGATTATGATATGCATGTTACTTTTTGTGATTGGGAAAATGATGATAATGCTACTTATGATCTTGAAAATCTTTTTGGTACTAACTTTGAGAGTGATGATATGGAAAGCTCTAAGCTTAGGGATGATAGGATTGCAAGTCCTTTACCCATTAGTGATGTGGTAACTGATAATTCTTTTGCTAGTAAGAATAAAGACATCATGTTTACAAATATAGTTGCTAGCAATGATAATGCTCTTTTCTACTATGATGATGTTATAACTCCTATCTATAGTGATTTTAAAGGTACCTATGACATAAGGAGAAATTTTCCTTATGAAACTTGTCATAATCATGGAGGTAATTACTCCCTTGTTGAGCACCATCTTCCTAATACACAATTAATCTATAGTGTTCAAGTTGTTTATGATAGTCCTACTCCCACTATTACCAATGAGAAAGATTATGCTTATGTGGAGAGTAAGAGTACCCTTTTCATGTGGATCATGGTAACAATGCTTTATGTGATGCTTATATTGTTGAGTTTATTCATGATCCTACTGGAAATTATTATGAGAAGGGAACATAATCTTATAGATATTTCAATAATATCAAGTTCCCTCTCTTTATGTTGAAGGCTTTGAAGTTGCACTTATTTTGCCTTCCTATGCTAATATCTTTATGCTTCAATGAGTTTTTCCTCTACAAGATCCCTTTGTATAGGAAGCATGTTAGACTTAAATGTGTTTGTTATTTGCTTCTTGATGCTCTCTTTTGTTCTTCAACTCTTATTCCTTATTCCTATGAGAGCATCATTAAAATCTTAAGCCTATCTTTATGGCTATAAAGAAAGAGCTCTAGGGAGACAACCCTTGTTATCTTTAGTTTGAGTTTTTACTTTTAGTTTTTAGTGGTCTTGATGATTGTTACTACTGTAGCAACATCATTGTATCTTTATTTTCAATCTTTGTGCCAAGTCTAGCCTCCGATTGCAAGAAAGTTCCAAAGTTGTGACATGCTGTCCAGAAAACAGATTCTGTCCTTGGACGGAAAAATTGGCCTAAAATCATGAGATCATCTTTTTGATCTGAATTTTTTGACAGCGTGCTCCATACAATTGACTTTCGAGAATCTGTTCTGAGTTTTCTGATTCGAGTTGCAGAAGTACCCCTAAAAAATTCTTTACTACCTGCTGTTCTGTTTTTCACAGATTCTTCCACGTTTTGTCTCTCCTAACTTTTGCAAACCTTAAGCCTGCTTTTTCTTTGCAAAAACATTTTGGCAATCTTGATAAACAGCAGATCTTCAAGTTTATCTTTATTTTAAGCGTGTAAACAATAATGAGAATATGGACCGGGGTCCCGTGATGTTCACTAATGACGTCTCTCTCCCAAAAGACGATAAGACTGCTATGCGAGGTAAACAAATTACAGATGGGCAATTGACAGGATTATAAACGCACCGCGATGCTAACTATGCTACAAAAGAAAGGAAGAGGCTCAAAAGCATGGGAAGTACACCAGAATAAGTAGACCGAAATCCATCTACATCTACTACTAATCATCCACCTTCAGATATCTATCCAGAACATCTCACTGGTATTAAGTTGCGAGTCCCACCCAAAGTGTAAACCCAAAGCAACAGACAACTTCATTAAAAGAACTTTGCTTAAGGTAAACAATCCTTGCAACCGCAGTTACAAGCACCATTGTTTTCCCCCTTGTGGCCACAACACATCCCATAGACTCATGTTTCTGTCACTCAAGCGTGTCATCAAAGGGCATGTACCCCCAATCGAGCATAACGTTCCCTCTTGGAGTCACTACCTACCACTTGGCCAAAGCAATAAATAGCAACGGAGAACATGCAAGAATTACTTCCGACCAAAAATACAAAAGATAAGAACCAATTATACTACTCTATCACAATCTGAACATAATCTTGTAATCCATAGGATCCCATCAAACTCACCATAGCAAAAGCAGAAAGATTACATATGTGCCTCGATCATGTAAGGCAGCCCACGAGGTCTAAACCATGAAGAACAAAGAGGGGAGGAGAACATCACATAGCTACTGATCACGGATCCATGGTCCAAGGTAGACTACTCAAGGCACATCCGAGGAGCGTCCATGGTGAAGGAGAAGCTCCCGGAGGTTGATCCTCCCTTCAGAAGGGTGCCGGGAAGGGTCCTGACGGTGCTCCCGATCTTGGAAGCGCGGCGGCGGCGGAACAGAGGCGAGTTTGCGAAATAGGGTTCTGACTTAGGAGTTTCCCCGTGACGGAGAATAAATAGGAGAAGGTGGGCAGCCAAGGGGGCCACCAGGGGCCCAGGCGCCCCCCTGGTACGACCAGGCCCCTGGCCGCGCCAGGTGGCCGCCTGGACACCTGGTGGTGGCCCTGTGGCCCCACTTGGGTGCTTCTGGAAGACTCTGTTGCGCTGATTTTTTATCCGATTTTCCTGAATTTTTGGAGCATTTTTAATATGGGGGAAACCTGGAATAGAAAACAGCAGAAAACAGGAACTGTCACTGAGGTGCACTGAGTTAGTAGGTTAGTCCAAATATGATCAAAAGTGTATGAAAGTGTATCTAGATCATAGCAATATCACACAAAACATGAATGGAGCGAGCATAAATTATCGATACGTTTGAGACGTATCAACATCCCCAAGCTTAATTCTTGCTTTTCCTCAAGTAGGTAAATGATAATAAACATAATTTATGTGATGACATGCTAGCAACCATATAAGGACTTTGAAAAGTAAAGAAATCAAGGTATGTGATTCAGTTCAAGTCATAACATGCAAGAGACTATATTAGAATTAAAGCAAGTAAGAAGAGCACATTAGGTGCAAGAGATTTCGCTGTCCGTGACTCGAATGTATCCAGATGGTGTTTGTGTGCAAGAAGGGGGATAGGGAATACGAGAAAAAATTATTTTTGTGTTGAGAACTCAATCTACTAAAGTTTCACACTTGGTCTTCTTTGGAATCTTATCTTGACTCATCCCCAGACCACTAGCCAGGTACAAGTCAATTTGATCCAATCCTTTTCGATATTTTGAGCACTCATGCAATGGATGAGCGTAAGCACGAGATTTGACACTTAGGATGGCAAAGAGAGAAATATGATGGAGGAGGAAGACAAAAAGGCGAGAAAGGCTCACATCAATGAGGACAATCATAGGCGAGAAGACAAATGATAGATATGATGTGAGGAGTAGGGATTTCCATGCAACGGATGCACATATGAGCTACAAAGCTCTCCAATGAAACTAGTGGGGGTGCATTTAACTTGCTCGCTCATGAAGACCTAGAGCTCTTTTGAGAAGGCTCATCCTTGGAATATGCAAGCCAAGTTCTATAGTGTGAAGGTCCCCACATAGCTATATGCATGAATGATCATATGTTTGGAGTACAAGGATAAGATGGAGTACTAGTGTGGATATTTAAAAAGGATAGTAGTGTTGCCCCTTTCTCTCTTTTTATTTCTTTTTTCTCTTTTTTCTATTTTTTTTTATTTTTTTGGTGGCCTCAATGGCTCTTTCTATTTAACTCTCATTTGTCCTCTTTGGGAACTTTTATTTTGTCCACTTTGGGTCTTTTCCTCACTTAAGGGCAACACTCTAATTTACAAGAGGGTATAGAAGATCTTTCACACTTTACAAGGTACTCAAATCATAAAGAAGATGTAGCTATCATAATGTATGCAATGTATGCCTCTGCCAGTGTAGCCGGAACATGTATGACATGAAGATCAAGTCATGAAGAGGTGGATGTTGCATGGCAACATATCTCGAAAAGGCTATGGAAATTCCTTGATAGGTAGGTATGGTGGCTGTTTTGAGGAAAGATATAAGGAGGTTTATGATGACAGAGCGTATCATGCCAAGGGTTTGGATGTACCGGCGAAGGTGGATGCCAACTCTCGGAGTGAGAAGAAGACAATACACGGCACATGAGAGTCTAGCATATATGAGGAGGTGGAAGTGTCAACTTTAAATACTTACATTAGTCCGAAAAACTCATGCACTTATTATCAGTAACTCTGAATCTAATAAGGAGGTTCACAAAGAGACAAGTACCCCGAGGAGGAGTGTGCGTGGGTTTGGTTATCCTTGCGCATCCTCGACTCATGGTACGTGAGTGTACTCTAATATTTGACCCCTCAGAAGAGTAGTGATCGATCTAGTAGCTAGAGTTCTCAACTAGTTTGTAGGTTTTTGAAAATAAACACGGATTGCCCAAAATACGACACCTATCACTAATAGGCTAGAGCTCTTGACACCAAAAGTTCAAGCATTACTCACATCAATACCTCAAAACTATTGCAAGTTACTACTGAAATTAAATAGCAACATCAATCTCCTACTTCTCAAAACAAGACACAACTCAGTGCAACAACCAACTCTCTTAACAATATAAACATGAAAACTAAAGAGAGTTCCAGCGAAAAACTAAACAAAAGCCAAGGCTCTTGCTAAAACAAACTAAGACTAAAACTAGACAAGGCAGTAGCTACGAAAAGATAAAGAACACACAACAACAAAAAGATAGGCATGAAAAATCCTATGATGTGTTCTAGATTTTGAAAGTGGAGCGTGTTTCTATCCCACACAAAGTAAGACGGGATCTAACTTTTTATTAACAGAAAACAAAACTAAAGAAAACTAAAAATAAAACCTAAGAGCGAGACGCTCCAAGCATAGCACATAACGCATGAAGTGATAAAAATATAGCGAGACGAAGGACGACCTGATGATTGTTCATGGAGAAGGGGATGCACGGGGGCATCCCCAAGCTTAGACGCTGAGTCTCCTTGAATATTTGTTGGGGATGCATCGGGGAATCCCCAAGCTTGAGCGCTTGACACTCCCGAATCTTCTTTCATCATCTTCCATCGGACACTTGAAAACTCCTTTCATACACAACTCATCATAAGCTGATTAGAGAGGTTAGTACCCTTAATAAAATAAGTTTTCCCCACTGGATATAAAGATATTCTTTAAGAGATACTGTTTCTCAAGATTTCCAAAAGGTTTTTGCAAAGAAAAAGCAAGCTGAAGGTTTGCAAAAGTAAGGAGAGATAAAACGTGGCAGAATCTATGAAAAACAGGACAGCAGGTAGTAGTGAATTTTTTAGGGGCACTTCTGCAACTCAAATAAAAAAAGTCAGAACATAAGAATGTTCCGTGATTGTATAGACCACGCTGTGTAAACAATTCAGCTCAAAAACACGAACTGGTGATTTATTCCGATTTTTCCCGTCACGGAGACAGAATCTGTTTCCTGGACAACATGTCACAACTGTCGCTTCCCTTGTCATATGAGGCTATAACTTCGCACAAAGCTTAAAAATAAAGAGACAATGATGTTGCTACAGTAGTAACAATCATCAAGACCACTAAAAACAGAAGTAAAAACATCTTGGGTTGCCTCCCAACAAGCGCTTTCTTTTACGCCTTTAAGCTAGGCATGAAGATTATAGAAGATGCTCTCACAAGAATAAGAATTGAAGCAAAAGAGAACATCCAGAAGCAAATATGAAACACATTTAAGCCTAATCCACTTCCTATGCATAGGCATCTTGTAAGAAAAAATAATCAAAGAAGCACAAAGTGACATGCATAGGAAGGTGGAACAAGAACAACTTCCAAAAAATTCATCATAAAGAGAGGTGTTTTTGTAACATGGAAGTTTCTACAACCAAACTTTCCTCTCTCAAAGTAATTCTCAGTAGAATCATGAACAACATCAAGAATATAATTATCACATAAATCATATTGTTCATGACATACAAAAACACATGTATATTTTTCAACACGGTCTTTAGGAACATAAGATAAATGCATCTCATCACATTGAGCCTTAATAAGAGCACAGTTCTCCGGAATATGAGTTGGAGATTTCAAAAGGACAATAGGACAATCAAGTGTGGGTGCAATAGCAAAAATTTCATGGTTAACGTAAGGAACTATAGCAAGTTCATCTTCGTAAGCATCATCCATAGTTGCATCACGGCCATAAGCATAGAAGGCATCAACTTCATCAAAAAGGGATATTTCAAAAGAACCCATATGATCATAACACTCATATAAGGTAAGATTCAAGGAGTTACTCTCATTAGAAGGTAGACATGGATGGCTCCATTCTTCCTCCTTTTGTTCGTCACTCTCCTCCTCTTTTTCATCCAAGGGGCTTTCGGGTTCAACAATTTCTTCTTCCATAGAGTCCTGCAAAACATTAGTCTCTTCCTTTGGGGGAGAGATTCTCTCAAGATGATAAGTAATATAATAATTTGCATCGTAATTTTCCAAACAATAGTTAAGTTTGTCAAGACTCTCAGATTTTTAAGGGGCATCATCAATATTTGTAAGAAGAGAAGTAATTTCATAGGCACCCTTATAAGCAATAAATTCTTCTACTTTCTCTGCATCATCAAAATCATAATTTCTGTTAACATAAGAAGCTAAGGTTTCATCATCATTGTACTCACATTGGAAAGCAAGGTGATTGTGCCTCATAAAGCAACAAGATTCATCCCTGCAGAAAGATTTATTATATATTGAGCACAAGTTTCTAGCATACTCATACAACTGGTGTATTTGTTTCCATAAGTGTATCCCCTTTTGAGACAAGCGGTGTTCCTTGTACCACTTTTGTTGATCCTCAGTGAATCCTCCATGCCAATAAGATCTGGTTTCAAAGAAGTCAGACATTGATTGACAAGTAAGGAACTAGACATACTATTTTTTTTGAATTTTTGATAAAGGACACAAAGATAAAAAATGAAAGGTAAACTAACAAGACTAAAAAGTAAAGGTAAAAGGTAGTGGGAAACTCCCCTATCTTATCACTCGGAGTCGCCGGCAATGGCGCCAGAAATTTGCTTGATGGTGTGGAAGTGCTAATGGCTTCTCGCCCTTCGTTGGTTACCCCAAGTGGAAGGTGAGATGTAGGATAGCAGCAAATTTCCCTCGGTGAAGATACCGAGGTTGAGTTCGACCAGTAGGACTCCGGAAAATGATAAGTAGGTGGTGAAGCAAGCAACGCGCCGTTTGAGATATTGCTCTCTTAACCTGGACCTGCACACAATACAATTAACTTTGCTCCCAACGAAGTTCAGAGAGGTTGTCAATCTCTCCAGGTCTTGTTGTTTACAAAGGATAAAAAACACAGGATAATGATAACACCTGAAAGTAAATACTGAAAAGTAAATAACCGTGTAAACAATAATGAGAATATGGACCGGGAACTCGTGATGTTCACTAGTGATGTCTCTCCCAAAATACGATAATACTGCTATGCGAGGTAAACAAATTACAGATGGGAAATTGACAGGATTATAAACGTATGCAATGCTAACTATGCTACAAAAGCAAGGAAGAGGCTCAAAAGCATGGGAAGTACGCCAAAATAAGTAGACCGGAATCCATCTACATCTACTACTAATCATCCACCTTGAGATATCTATCCAGAACATCTCACTGGTATTAAGTTGCGATTCCCACCCAAAGTTTAAACCCAAAGCAACAGACAATTGCATTAAAAAGAACTTTGCGTAAAGTAAACAATCCTTGCAACCGCGGTTACAAGCACCGTTTCCCCCCTTGTGGCCACATCACATCCCCTAGACTCATGTTTCTGTCACTCAAGCATGTCATCAGGGGGCATGTACCCACAATCGAGCATAACGTTCCCTCTTGGACTCACTACCTACCACTTGGCCAAAGCAATAAATAGCAACGTAGAACATGCAAAAATTACTTCCGAACAAAAATACAAAAGATAAAAACCAATTATATTACTCTATCAGAATCTGAACATAATCTCATAATCCATCGGATCCCATCAAACTCAGCATAGAAAAAGCAGAAAGATTACATATGTGGCTCGATCATGCAAGGCAGCTCACGAGGTCTAAACCATGAAGAACAAAGAGGGGAGGAGAACATCACATATCTACTGATCACGGACCCATGGTCCAAGGTAGACTACTGATGTGTACGCACGCTTCTATTCTTGTAGACTATGTTGGGCCTCCAAGCGCAGAGGTTTGTAGGACAGCAACAATTTCCCTCAAGTGGATGACCTAAGGTTTATCGAACTTAGGGAAGTAGCGGTTGAAGATGGTCTCTCTCAAGCAACCCCGCAATTAAGAAACAAGAAGTCTCCTGTGTCCCCAACACACCTAATTCAACTAGGAGTTGTATAGGTGGACTAGTTCAGCGAAGAGATGGTAAAATATGGCTGATAGGTGTGGCAAAACAAATTAATATGAATATGTAATAAAAAGAGCAGCAAGCAAACATGTGACAAAATTGAGCACAAGCGGTGTAAAAATGGTGGAAACAAGGCCTAGGCTTCATATTTTCACTAGTGGCAACTCCCAACAACATGAACATAGTCTAATCACATGATATTTTCCATAAAACATGCAATGGAGACGCACTCGGAGGTCATTCCTTTGTGGTCAAGAGAGGACGAGAATTATGTAGGGCTAAAAAATCACACCTCAGAGTTCGTAGTTCTCAATCTATCGATTTCCCAATGTCACCGCGACCATCCAAAGAGAGTACCACAATCATCACAACATATATCAAGGATAGTCAAAGACAAGCACCAAGAGACTCTCAATCTTCAATCGACACATAAAAGAGGAAATCACTCATGAAAATATTCTTCTAACCCATGTCCAATAGACCGCTGTCATCATGGTATCGGAGATTATACTAAATAAGATCAAGTGAGTACATCAATCGAATACATAGAAGAAGGGGAAACATCATGTTATTATCCTAGATTAACATAGCCTATGATCACAATGAAGATCACATCATAGGAGAGAGAGAAGACCACATAGCTACTGGTAGAAACCTTAGCCCCAAGGGGAACTACTCACACATGGACATGGTGAGAGAGTGTTGTTGATGGAGAGGTGCAGCCCGGAGGAGATGAAGGAGATGGCGGCGGCGACGACCACGACCACGATGGTGGCCACGGCCCTTTGGGGCAGCGGCCCTTGGCCCCTTCTTCTTCCTTGGAGATGGTGCTTCTGTGGAGATTAATCTCCCCATCAAGACGGATGCCAAGGGAGAGGAAATTTCGTGGTGCCCTTTGACCTAGGTTTCCTCTCTTTATATAGACTCTCGGATTCCCATCATCTAGATTACATCTTCGGTATTTCGGGGCTCCAGGGAACATCCGAACTCCAATTGGGCCGAATTTTATGTCTACATCCACCGGAAAATAATTCCCTACAACTTTGTAGTTTTAAGTTTTTCCGTTTGAGGCCGTATTCTAGCGTTTCCGAGGCGATCACACAAAACATGCATGGAGCAAGCAGAAATTATAGATACGTTTCAGACGTATCAACTACTCACCGCACATCCAAGGAGCGTCCATGGTGGAGGATAAGCTCCCGGAGGTCGATCCTCCATCCGGCAGGGTGCCGGGAAGGGTCCTGATGGTGCTCCCGATCTTGGAAGCGTGGCGGCGGTGGAACAGAGGCGAGTTTGCGAAATAGGGTTCTGTCTTCGGAGATTCCCCGTGACGGAGAATAAATAGGCGAAGGGAGGCATCCAGAGGGGCCACCAGGGGCCCGGCCGCCCTGGCCTCGCCAGGTGGCCTCCTGGACACCTGGTGGCGGCCCTCTGGCCCCACTTGGGTGCTCCTGGAAGACTCCGTTGCGCTGATTTTTTATCCGATTTTTCCCAAATTTTTGGAGCATTTTTAATATGGGGGAAGCCTGGAATAGAAAAACAGCAGAAAACAGGAACTGACACTAAGGTGCACTGAGTTACTAGGTAAGTCCAAATATGATCAAAAGTGTATGAAAGTGTATCTAGATCATAGCAATATCACACAAAACATGCATGGAGTGAGCAAAAATTATCGATACAATTGAGACGTATCAATAGTCCTTTCCATTCCCTGCGAAGACATTCACTAAGAAGTTGATTGTTGTTCATGGTAATGTTGCGCATGTGATTGATCTCAGTCATCATCTTTTGTTTCTGAACGAGATATTGGTCGATGTAGTGCTGAAACATTTGCTGGGTGCGAAGAGAAATCTCCATGTGATGTACTGGCTTGATGAACTTCGAGCAAATATTACGTTGAGTCATATGTGCCCTTATGCCGGTGTGCTCAGCAAAACGACATTTGGTCGAGCGACAATCTGCAAAACTTCTCTAACAGGTGGAGTGAAAATCTTTGGGTAAATTGACACGGGGAATGGAACGTCCCGAGAGTAACTGCAGATAGCCATGTACCAAGGTGCATAAGGCTTGTGAGCATTGTGATCATCAGCACACGAGACCATTGTGCGAATGAAGTAGTCCTGAAAATTGAAGGGATGACCATGGACTAGCTTCATAAGAGTGAGATGCACATCGTTGGGAATGACAAAGTCATCATGCACATCAAGCATTGGCATTAAAGTCTTCGACAGAATATAGAACCAAGCTTTCGCTTCAAAGATTAAGTGCTTTGGCTTCGGCTCAGCAGGGTAGTGATCTCCTATGACATCTGCACTACTAGGGAAATAGCTATACATGGATGGACACATCAAAAAATACATTCGTAACAGGTCCCGTCCAGATGCAAGCATAGCGAAGGGCTTTCTAACCGAAGAGTGCATCTCTTTTTGCACGAATTATCTCAACACCGAGAACCCTGTTGGTCTGGCCATCAACAAGCACTTTGGCAGGACCGATGGGTGTGGTCACCACGAGGGAAGCCTTGCAATGCATGTCAACTTTGACGGTTCAGACATCGACTTTTAAAGAGCAAGCCTAGTCGCGCTACAACACATCCAGCTGGTCGATCCTTGGATAGTAAAGCACAAGGATTTAATCAGGAAGAAGTACAGTGACCAGGGCCTGCAGATAATGGACCGAGATCCACGGCTAATCAAAGAGCACAACTCCGGTTTCATGACTTGGTTCAGGGACGAGCTTCGTGCTAATCCCCCGCGAAGGAACGCTTCCGAGGAAGAAAAGTTGATATTCACCTTGTCACAGGGTGCCGCACGCAACCTGATGACCTATCAAGCGTATGATATCAACGGCTACACATTCTACACAGAGGAAAAGGACAATAACTGCAATTACCAGAACTCAGGGGTAACGGGGATATTCTACACTGATGACGTCAAGGAAAGATTCTATGGAAGGATCGAGGACATATGGGAGCTCGACTACTGTGGAGAGAAGGTGCCGATGTTCCGTGTGAGATGGGCCAAGAGCGTCGTAAAAGAAGACCGGTACTTCACCACCATGGTTATACCCGAAGCCAAATCCAAGTCTACGGGCGCAAACGTCACCGCGAAAAATGAGCCATGGGTACTGGCTAGCCAAGTGGACCAATGCTTCTTCATTACCGACCCATCAAAGCCGAGCCGCGTTGTACTGAGGAGAGGCAAAAGAAACATCATCGGAATGGATGGAGTCGTCAACGAGCAAGACTTTGACAAGTACGGCGACCCGAAGATGGAGGATGACTACGCCGCTAAGGATACATACACCACAAACCTACCGAAGAAAGGTCTCCTCCCGTTCAAGAGGAAAAGTGAAGGCGTCCCGGGCCTAAATTATTCAACCACGACAAAGAAGGGAAAGAAGAAGATCGTGAGGAAACGATAGCTAGATAGCTAGATCCAAATTAAAAAAAAAAATTGTAATTCATGATCACTTTGTGTATGCATGGATTTAATATGCACTTTGTAATTGATGATCACAATCTTATGTTTCCAAATGCCGCTACACCTTGTTTTTGTGGATCTTGGTTCGGCGACGAGACGGTTAAGGCATGGTATGTGGATCGATATGATCACATTCTTATGTTTGGATCATAGTTTGAAGTTTATGAACATTGACGACACACAATCGAAGCACCATTCTCAAGGTCGGTTAGAGCAAGTACTCCCTCCGTTTCTTTTAATCCGCATATAAGATTTGGTCAAATTCAATCTTAATAAAGTTTGACCACTTTTATAGAAATATAATGAAATGGTTAAACTAAAATTAAATGGTTAAACTTTAATTAGAAAAATGAAAGGGTTAAACAAATATAATGAAATGGTTAAACTTTAATTAAAAAATGAAATGGTGCTTAGGGGTGGCGCATTCAGCCTAAATGCGCCACTAAATGTGCTTAGGGGTGGCGCATTTTTCCAGAATGCGCCACCAAGAGGTTCGTTATGCGTGGCGCATTCTGCCGGAATGCGCCACGCATAAGAAACCTCTTGGTGGCGCATTCTGGCAAAATGCGCCACCCCTAGGCCTTAACCTCCAATGGCCCCCTCCCCTTGCTCGTGCACAATCCATTTGTAAGGCCCGATATGCGGTACTATTCCAGATCTAGATGTTTCCATCCAGATCCAGGGACGAAGCACATATCGGTCCCACCGCGACATATGACGAAGTCATATGCCCCGGATTCCCAATATGATATCACAACATTACAGATACAAGGATACAACATCTCATACAATCGGCATATAACTTCCTTAGTACAATACAACATCAGAAGATACATGTCTGAGTACAGACTACAATCAAATGCCTACTGGCAAAGAGAAAAACATCGACCCCATAACCACACGGGTCCAGGCCCTCCGCCGGGATCCGCCTAACTAGTCGTCGTCAAGTCTCCACCTGAAACGTCGATCACCATACCTGTTGTCGATCAAGAACCCTGAAAAGAGTTTGGGGGTAGTATCATGAGTACAGAGGTACTCAACATCCAACTGTAGTGGTCAACTGACCCAGCAAGGACTTCATCACTCGTCATTCTAGGACAACTAGTAGTTTACGGTAAGGAAGGGGTAAGTGGTGAGGTTGCTGCCGCACTAGCATTTATGAAGTGGCTAACGATCTAGAGAGTAAGGTAAGAAGCCAAGAATTCGATGAGGAATCACCTCCAACAAGTCTGATATCCACCTACTACGCAATCATGAAACCTATCCTATCCTTGTCCTCCTCTTCGTATCCCGACGAAGAAGAAGCAGTCAAGGCACACACACGTTGATCAAGTTATATTAAGATTATCCCAGTTGTTGTTGTCTATGAACAAGGAGTAGGTCTCAAGTCGTCCATAACCGTGGACACGGCTTCTCGAAAAGATTTAACCCTGCAGGGGTGTACCAACTTCCCATTACAAGGCTCCGCACGCACGCCCATCTCTCTTAGTTGCCACCCATTACAGGCAACCATTTTATGATTTAGTTCCAAGAGATCCGAAACGACAGGTCCCTCTAACTAACAACGAACAAATCCGGGTGGCCCCCGGGGAGTCGACACCCAATCCAAAAGCTGGCCACGCTCTCGGATCGGACTCTTCCGTCTCAACAGGGTTTGGGTTACCGAGACGCCTCACGTGAGGCCTCGGGCCCTCGCCGGTCATAGGTGGACCAACAGGGAAACCTTGTCTCCGCTGGTCCGGGTTGTTTAAAAACTGCGAGGGGATCCACCAAGCACACACACGGGATTTCAAATGGTAAATCAGCTCGGGCCACCACTAGAAATGTTTGAAGCTAGATAGGTAAGAAAAGGGGACCCCATAAAATCCCACACGCGGTTAGGCACGTTCAGTCTTAAAACCAATACCCGGAACTCGGATCCTAGGTGACTCGAATGGAACAAAGCGTCGGGGCGGGATAGCCTAGACCTTCCATCCTTCGTCGAATATAGTCAACATTTATAATAATCATATAATCCATAACAATATAATAATGTGATATCCCAAACCAAGGAGTAACAGGGTAACATCGTAGCATCCTAAGCATGCATACTAAGCATGGGCTGAGCAACGAGCAATAGTAACATAGCAGTACATGGTTTGCTGGGAGGGGACATGGCTGTATCGGTTTCAAAGAGGTTGTAAACATGTGGTAGGATCAAACATCGAACCTAACCTAGACTAGCATGCAAACCGCTGGTTGAAATAGAATGGATCATAAGTAATGTATAGTCCTTGCATGTTGATAATTCGGGTTCCGAAGGTGTAGTTGATCGCAATCTCGCGTCGTCTCCGAGAGGTACCCGCGAAGCACACAAGACGGTAAACACTAGAAAGCAATCAACGAGCAAGCATCTATTACTAGGAAGCAAACACGAGCAAGCATCAACAAGAAGGCAACACGAGAAATCGCACCTACCGTCGAGAGCGGTTACTAACAGGTTAAGTGGAGTACTCGTCACACACGACGATACCGCACGTTTACGGTGGTTCAGGTTGTTTAGCTACACAAGGTGAGCAAGGTTGTTAACATGGCAAGCACAAAAGCATGGCATAGCACACAAACATGACAAGAGGTGAAACACAAAATAAACTATCTAATCTAGTCACTTTAAGTGGGGGGTAAAACCTATACATGACAAACTATTGCGGACCGCACAATATTTATTGCATTTGGTACTGTTTTGCCCTACACAATATTTTATTATTTTTATTAGCAAGCAAGAACAACATAAACACAATCTACATGCAATTCTAGTCAAGTTACATAAAAGAAACATTTTAATCAGAGGAGGTTAAAAAGTTATTAAATAAACAATTTACAGTGGCAAGCAGTGTAATTAGCAGTCAAACAACATGTAAACAAGCTCAAACATAAGAAAGAAGCACATTTTATTATTCTACACGAAAAACTAAGCAACTTTCATATTTAAAGCGTCGCGATCCGAGCTACCGTTAAAAAGATACGGGCATCGCAAAATTACTACACAATCTGCCAAAATAAATAAACTAGAAAAGAAAAAAAACAATTAACAGGCCGAATCTAGTGCTATTGGGTCCAACAGTGCAGCAGCAGCAATAAAAATAAAAAAATAAAAAAGGGGGCGGCTCACCCCAGTTGGGCTTCGGCCCAAGTTGGCCTGGGGGGGGGGGGGGCGGTTGGGCCCGCTGGGGAGGTGGCCCGTGAGGCGCCTTGGCCGGCCCAGGCCACGGTGGCGAGGTGGCTGGAGGGAGCCGCTCGGGGCTCTCCCGAGCCATCCATCGGGCGGCGGCGGCGCCGGTGCTTCGGCCGGCGGCAGGAGGCGAGGAGGACGGGGTGGCCTTGGGAGGAGGAGGCGGCGACGGATCCGCCCGGACCCGTGCGCTGGGTGGCGCGAAGACGAGGTGCAGGCGACGCGAGGACGGCGGCTCCTCGGGCGGCCATTCATGGCGCGGCGAAGCTCCGGTTCATGGAGCGCGGCGGCAGTCCTGGATGAAGAGGGCGGCAGGATGAGAGTGAGAGGAGGAGGTGTGGCGCGGGGAGGGGCTTACCGGAGCGCGGCGGCGCATGGCTCGCCGGCCGGAGGCTCGCGGCGCCCACTGGTGGAGCTCGGGAGCGGCTCGGCCTCCATGGGCAGGAGGTGAGAGGACAGAGAAGTTGGGCTATGGGCGCGTTCTGGCCGTCAGATCGGCCGATCAGCAAACCCTAGCTCCCCAACGATCTGACGGTCCAGATCGTTAGGGAGCTAGGTTTTGCTGGAATTGGGGTAAAACAACGAAAATTGGGGCTAAGCTTGAGGGGGTGGCTGCAATTTTGTGGCTAGGGAAACCCTAGAAAGGGGTGGGAGTGTCGTGGTCTTTATATAGCCCAGGTGGCTGGCAGTTTGCAAAAACATCTCCGGTTTTTCTCTCTCGCGCGCGGTGTTTTCGTTTCTGACCGCCGGGGGTCCGCAGGACCTCCGATTCGGGTAAAACTTCGAACTGCACGATCAGCGCGTCGAGCCAGAGGCGTTCACCTCGCGCTGGAACCTTTCCGAGATCACTTTCCGGCGCGCTATAAAAATATCCCGTTTACTTATTAAACGGGGTTTTTCGTTCCGTTGGCTGCGGCTGGTCTCGTGCGATTTTCGCAACGGTGATCGGGCGAAACCCAGTGTTGCAAAGGTTGAGTGTCAGGGTGGCAAGGGTCGGTCTCCGTCCGATATGAGATAAGAGGGGGGAAAATAATCGCCGATCGATAAATCGGGGATGCAAACACCGCAAAAAAAACCAGGCAATCAATCAATTCACACCGAAAACAAAAATTTTAATTTTTGTGAAATCTGGGCTGTTACACCATTCCCCACTCGAGCCGCACCACAATCCTAGCGCCGCACCGGAGCCTTCGCCTCCGCACTACAGCTCCCCCGCGCCACCGGAGAAGGCCCCCTCTCCTCGCCGACGACCGGAGCTTCGTGCTCATCCGCCATCGGAGCCGCCCCCGCCCCCGCCGTTCGAGCCATCGCCGCCGTCCATCGTCCGGCGACCCCTCCCCGTCGTCCCGCAACCGGAGCCTAGGTACTCCCCTCTCCCCTGCTCCCCCCTACTCTTCCTCCCCTCCATTTTTCCTATGATTAATTGAGCTTTAGATGTTTTTTTCATAATTATGCAGAGAGAAATTTTTAGCCTGCGTAGATTTTTGTCCGGGATCTTAGCCAAATTACAGTTGTTGGTTATGTTTACTCATGATAGAAACAAAAAAATTTGGGTTTTGAATAACAGATGCTATACTTGGCTTAGATTTTACTTAGGATTAGATGTGTGTGTGTGTGTGAGGTGTGTGTGTCCTCTGTGTGTGTGTGTGTGTGTGTGTCCTGTGTGTGTGTGTGTGTGTGTGTGTGTGTGTGTCCTCTGTGTGTGTGTGCCCTCTGTGTGTGTGTTGTTTGTGTGATGTGTGTGTGTGTGTGAGGTGTGTGTGTGTCCTGTAGCTAGGGAATTTGCTAAAGTAGCTAGGGAATTTTTGTAGCTAAAGTAGCTAAAGTTTACTCCATGCAGAATTGAATTAAAGAGTTAATCCTAAAAAAAGAACTAAGTAGTTAATAGGTTTCTTATTGATATGCTGATAATTAGATAAAGTCTGAAAAGATAGTGGTCATGTGTAGAATTTGTTATTAACAAATTTAAATGGAGAGGGAAATCTGAGTAGAATCTGTTCTTAACAGAATGCAAGCAGCTTTAAAAAATGCTACTAGCTTTGGTCATTCGTTGGTTCTCTTTTTAAAAAATGCAACACATGGGTTATGTACTAGTTTTACTAGAATTTTAGGACAGTGATGAAGTAGCTATAGATGTTGTTAAGCATATATCAATCCACTGTTTTACTTGATATTTGGTGAATCTGTTTATGAAATCTGATAAGAACAAATGCTATGTTGGTGGTTATTGTCTGATGTATAGCCTATATATATGGTGTGCAGGTACAAATAATTATCCCCTTTCTCCCGAAATGTTGATTAACTTCCGTTTCGGCTGAGAATGGTGCACTCTCGTGTTAAGAAAAAGAGCAAAGGTCATGCCGAATTTTTCCATGAATTCGTGCATGACCTTTGCTATTTTTCTTAACATGAGAGTATTTGCATTTATTTATTGTGCTAATTAATTAAGTAGTTGCATTTATTAATATTGTACTAGTGAAAACATGTCGACCGGAGCCGACGCCGGTCCTTCTTCTCAGCCGGGAAAAAAGGAAGAAATTTTGGGAATACTCCAAGGAGGAGGTCGAGGAGCAGAGAGAAGAGGAAGTACCTCCGGGCGAGGAGGAGTATGAGGAGGAGATAGAGTCGCAGTCCGACTCATCGGATGATGACTTGGAGGAGGAGGCCGGTACGACAGATGGCGAGAGGAACATCGGCGAGGATGATGGGACCGGTGGCTCCAACACAGATGGTACAAAGTCGAAGAAGAGGAATTATTGAAAAGAACAAAACCTGGGAGGAGCTCAAGGAGAAAGAGCCGTTGATCGACGAAGCTACCTACAACCTTTTCAAGGCTAGGTGTGAGTCCAAGAAAGCCAAGGCCGCGAGTGCAAAGGGCAAGGCCATGCGGTCGCAGGTCATAGGTAACCACCGTCTTGGAGCCGGTGGTTACAGAAGTTCAAAGCCTAAATGGGACAAGGAGGATGCCGAGTACGCCGCTGCGGGCATACCTAACCCCTTCCAGCAATACTAAGATGATCCGCAGACCGAATTCTTTGTGAGGGATGATGTCTACGCACGCTTCTATTCTTGTAGACTATGTTGGGCCTCCAAGCGCAGAGGTTTGTAGGACAGCAACAATTTCCCTCAAGTGGATGACCTAAGGTTTATCTAACTCAGGGCAGTAGAGATTGAAGATGGTCTCTCTCAAGCAACCCTGCAATTAATATACAAGAAGTCTCTTGTGTCCCCAACACACCTAATACAACTAGGAGTTGTATAGGTGCACTAGTTCGGCGAAGAGATGGTAAAATATGGGTGATAGGTGTAGCAAAACAAAGTAATATAAATCTGTAATAAAAAGGGCAGAAAGCAAACATGTGACAAAAATGAGCACAAACGGTGTAACAATGGTGGAAACAAGGCCTAGGCTTCATACTTTCACTAGTGGCAACTCCCAACAACATTAACATATTCTAATCACATGATATTTCCACTAAAACATGCATTGGAGACGTACTCGGAGGTCATTCCTTTGTGGTCAAGAGAGGACGAGAATTATGGAGGGCTACAAAAGCACTCCTCAGAGTTCGTAGTTCTCAATCTATGGATTTCCCAATGTCACCGCGGCCATCCGAAGAGAGACCACAATCACCACAACATATCTCAAGGATAGTCAAAGACAAGCACCAAGAGACTCTCAATCTTCAATCAACACCCAAAAGAGGAAATCACTCATGATAATATTCTTATAACCCATGTCCAATAGACCGCTGTCACCATGGTCTCGGGGATTATACTAGATAAGATCAATTGAGTACATCAATCCAATACATTGAGGGAGGGGAAATATCGTGGGATCACCCTAGATTAACATAGCCTATGATCACAACAAAGATCACATCATGGGAGAGAGAAGGACACATAGCTACTGGTAGAAACCTCAGCCCCGAGGGAGAACTACTCCCGCTTCATGGAGGGAGGAAGCAACATCGATGGAGATGAATCCGGGGGCACTTCCCCTTCCCGGCAGGGTGCCGGCATACGAATTCTGGTCCCCCAAAGCTTGTCGGAGATGGCGGCGGAGATCGCAATCGCTTTTGAAAAAAGTATTTCGATATTAGGGGTTTCCACCCCGAGGGCTAAATATAGGCGGAGGGGGGTGTCGAGGGGACCCACCAGGAGGCCTCCTGGCGTGGCCTAGGGTGGGGCCACGCCAGGGACCCTCCTGGTGTCCTGGTGGTGGCCCCCCTCCGCTACCTTGGTAATTCCGGAAGCTTCCAGATCGCTGTTTTTTTATCTGATTTTTCCGGATTTTTTGGCGCACTTTTAATGGCCGGAAAACCTGAAATACAAAAACAGCAGAAAACAGCAACTGGCAGCTGGGTGCACTGGGTTAATAGATTAGTCCAAATATGCTCAAAACTGTATGAAAGTTCAAGCAAAACATGGAAAAGTCACACAAAACATGCTTGGAGAAAGCAGAAATTATAGATACGTTTTGGGACGTATCAACATCCCCAAGCTTAATTCCTGCTCGTCCTCGAGTACGTAAATGATAACAAGCATAATTTCTCTGGTGACATGCGACATAACCATATAAGGAAAGATGGAAATGAGTGGATGTTGCATGGCAATGTATCTCGGAAAGCCTATGGAAATGCCTTGTAGGTAGGTATGGTGGCTGTTTTGAGGAAAGATATAAGGAGGCTTATGATGACAGAGCGTATCGTGCCAAGGGTTTGGATGCACCGGCGAAGTATGCGCCAACTCGAAGGTGAGAAAGGGCAATGCACGGTACCGAAGAGGCTAGAAAAAGTATAAGTGGGTGGAAGTGTCAACTTTCGAATACTCACATTAGTCCGAAGAACTCATGTACTTATTATCGGTAACTCTCAATCTAATCAGGAGGTTCACAAAGAGACAAGTACCCCGAGGAGGAGTGTATCGGGGTTTGGTTATCCTTGCGCATCCTTGACTCATGGTACGTGAGTGTATTCTAATATTCGAACCCTCCAGAGGTTAGTGATCCATCTAGTAGCTAGAGTTCTCAACAGGGGTTTTTGGTTTTCGAAAAACAAACGGATTGCCCAAAATACGACATCTATCACTAATAGGCTCGAGCTCTTGACACCAAAAGGTCAAACATTACTCTAGTCAAGACCTCAAAACTATTGAAAGTAACTACTAAAATTAAATTGCAACCTCAATTACCTACTCTCAAGAAAAGACACAACTCAGTGCAGCAACCAACTCTCTTAACAAGATAAACATGAAAACTAAAGAGAGTTTCAGAAAAAACTAAAAAAAAGCCAAGGCTCTTGCTAAATACAAACTAATACTAAAACTAAACGTGGCAGTAGCTACGAAAAGATAAATAACACACAACAGTAAAAAGATAGGCATGAAAAATCCTATGAAGTGTTCTAGATTTTGAAAGTGGAGCGTGTTTTTCTCCCACACAAAGTAAGACGGGATCTAACTTGTTATGAACAGAAATCAAAGCTAAAGAAAACTAAAAATAAAACCTAAGAGCGAGACGCTCCAAGCATAGCACATAACGCATGAAGTGATAAAAATATAGTGAGATGAAGGACGAACTGATGATTGTTGATGGAGAAGGGGATGCACGGGGGCATCCCCAAGCTTAGACGCTTGAGTCTCCTTGAATATTTATTGGGGATGCATGGGTGCATCCCCAAGCTTGAGCGCTTGAAACTCCGGAATCTTCTTTCATCATCTTCCATCGCACACTTGAAAACTCCCTTCATACATAACTCATCATAAGCTGATTAGAGAGGTTAGTACCCTTAATAAATAATTTTCCCCCACTGGATATAAAGATATTCTTGAAGATCTACTGTTTCTCAAGATTTCCAAAAGGTTTTTGAAAATAAAAAGCAAGCTTAAGGTTTGCAAAAGTAAGGAAAGGCAAAATGTGGCAGAATCTGTCAAAAACAGAACATCAGGTAGTAATGAATTTTTTAGGGGTACTTCTGCAACTCAAATAAAAAAACTCAGAACATACTAAAGTTCCGTGATTGTATATAGCACGCTGTGTAGAAACTTCAGCTCAAAAATATGAACTGGTGATTTGATCTGATTTTTCCCGTCACGAGGACAAAATCTGTTTTCTGGATAGCATGTCACAACTTTCACTTCCCTTGTCATATGAGGCTATAACTTGGCACAAAGCTTGAAAATAAAGATACAATGATGTTTCTACAGTAGTAACAATCATCAAGACCACTAAAACAGAAAGTAAAAAACTCAAAGTAAAGATAACAAGGGTTGTCTCCCTAGAGCTCTTTCTCTATAGCCATAAAGATAGGCTTAAGAGTTTAGTGATGCTCAGTTTGAAGCACAAAAGAGAGCATAAAGAAGCAAATACCAAACACATTTAAGTCTAACATGCTTCCTATGCAAAGGGATCTTGTAGAGAAATAACTCATTGAAGCATAAAGATATTAGCATAGGAAGCCAAAATAAGTGCAACTTCAAAACCTTCAACATAAAGAGAGGGAACTTGATATTATTGAAATATCTATAAGCATATGTTCACCTCTCATAATAATTTTCAGTGGGATCATGAATAAACTCAACAATATAAGTATCACATAAAACATTCTTATTATGATCCATAAGCATAGAAAATTTATTACTTCCCACATAAGAAAAATCCTTCTCGTTAGTAATAGTGGGAGCAAACTCAAGAAAATAGCTATCACATGAATCATTCTTATCATGATACACTTGCAAACATTTATTCTTTATAGCATAAGTCTCATCACAATAATCATCATAGATAGGTGGGAAAGTATCATCAAAATAAATTTCCTCATCAAAACTTGGGGGCTAAAAAGATCATCTTCATCAAACGTAGCTTCCCCAAGCTTATAGCTTTGCATATCATTAGGATCAAAGGTATTCAAAGAAGACATACTAATAACATTGCTACTATCATGAGTGTTGTGAAAATAAAAAAGCTCCATAGGATTTTGATTTTCTCTTCAAACACTTCATGTCCCAACTCAAGGTAGAGCTCATAAATCTCTCACATAATATTTTTGTTGTTTTCCATAAGCCTAACTAGTAAAAATAAAAACAAGAAACGAAAAGAATTAATTACAAGGTCCAAAGATATACCTTCAAGCACCCACCTCCCCGGCAACGGCGCCAGAAATAGCTTGATGTCTATGCACGCTTCTATTCTTGTAGACTATGTTGGGCCTCCAAGCGCAGAGGTTTGTAGGACAACAACAATTTCCCTCAAGTGGATGAACTAAGGTTTATCGAACTCAGGGAAGTAGAGGTTGAAGATGGTCTCTCTCAAGCAACCCTGCAATTAATATACAATAAGTCTCTTGTGTCCCCAAAACACCTAATACAACTAGGAGTTGTATAGGTGCACTAGTTCAGCGAAGAGATGGTGCACTATAGGTGTAGCAAAACAAAGTAATATAAATCTGTAATAAAAAGTGCAGCAAGCAAACATGTGACAAAAATGAGCACAAACAGTGTAACAATGGTGGAAACAATGCCTAGGCTTCATACTTCCACTCGTGGCAACTCCAAACAACATTAACATAGTCTAATCACATGATATTTCAACTAAAACATGCATTGGAGACGTACTCGGAGGTCATTCCTTTGTGGTCAAGAGAGGACGAGAATTATGTAGGGCTACAAAAGCACACCTCAGAGTTCGTAGTTCTCAATCTATGGATTTCCCAATGTCACCGCGGCCATCCAAAGAGAGTACCACAATCACCACAACATATCTCAAGGATAGTCAAAGAAAAGCACCAAGAGACTCTCAATCTTCAATCAACACACAAAAGAGGAAATCACTCATGATAATATTCTTCTAACCCATGTCCAATAGACCACTGTCACCATGGTCACGGGGATTATACTAGATAAGATCAATTGAGTACATCAATCCAACACATAGAGGGAGGGGAAATATCGTGGGATCACCCTAGATTAACATAGCGTATGATCACAACGAAGATCACATCATGGGAGAGAGAGAGAAGAACACATAGCTACTGGTAGAAACCTCAGCCCCGAGGGAGAACTACTCCCGCTTCATGGAGGGAGGAAGCAACGTCGATGGAGATGAATCCGGGGGCACTTCCCCGTCCCGGCAGGGTGCCGGCATAGGAATTCTGGTCCCCCGAAGATTGTCGGCGATGGCGGCGGAGATCGGAATCGTTTTTGGAAAAAGTACTTCGATATTAGGGGTTTCCACCCCGAGGGCTAAATATAGGCGGAGGGGGGTGTCGAGGGGACCCACCAGGAGGCCTCCTGGCGCGGCCTAGGGTGAGGCCACGCCAGGGACCCTCCTGGTGTCCTGGTGGTGGCCCCCCTCCGCTACCTTGGTAATTCCGGAAGCTTTCGGATCGCTGATTTTTTATCTGATTTTTCTGGATTTTTTGGAGCACTTTTAATGGCCGGAAAACCTGAAATACAAAAACAGCAACTCGCATCTGGGTGCACTGGGTTAATAGATTAGTCCAAATATGCTCAAAACTGTATGAAAGTTCAAGCAAAACATGGCAAAGTCACACAAAACATGCTTGGAGCAAGTAGAAATTATAGATACGTTTTGGGACGAATCAACATCCCCAAGCTTAATTCCTGCTCGTCCTCGAGTACGTAAATGATAACAAGCATAATTTCTGTGGTGACATGCCACACAACCATATAAGGAAAGATGGCAATGAGTGGATGTTGCATGGCAATGTATCTCGTAAAGCCTATGGAAATGCCTTGTAGGTAGGTATGGTGGCTGTTTTGAGGAAATATATAAGGAAGCTTATGATGACAGAGCGTATCGTGCCAAGGGTTCGGATGCACCGGCGAAGTATGCGCCAGCTCTCAAGGTGAGAAAGGGCAATGCACGGTACCGAAGAGGCTAGAAAAAGTATAGGTGGGTGGAAGTGTCAACTTCCGAATGCTCACATTAGTACGAAGAACTCATGTACTTATTATCGGTAACTCTCAATCTAATCAGGAGGTTCAAAAAGAGACAAGTACCCCCAGGAGGAGTGTATGGGGGTTTGGTTATCCTTGCGCATCCTCGACTCATGGTACGTGAGTGTACTCTAATATTCGAACCCTCCAGAGGTTAGTGATTCATCTAGTAGCTAGAGTTCTCAACAGGGGTTTTTGGTTTTCGAAAAACACACGGATTGCCGAAAATACGACATCTATCACTAATAGGCTCGAGCTCTTGACACCAAAATTTCAAACATTACTCTAGTCAAGACCTCAAAACTATTGAAAGTTACTACTAAAATTAAATTGCAACCTCAATTACCTACTCTCAAGAAAAGACACAACTCAGTGCAACAACCAACTCTCTTAACAAGATAAACATGAAAACTAAAGAGAGTTTCAGCAAAAACTAAACAAAAGTCAAGGCTCTTGATAAATACAAACTAAGACTAAAACTAAACATGGCAGTAGCTACGAAAAGATAAAGAACACACAACAGTAAAAAGATAGGCATGAAAAATCCTATGATGTGTTCTAGTAATGAATTTTTTAGGGGTACTTCTGCAACTCAAATAAAAAAACTCAAAACATACTAAAGTTCCGTGATTGTATATAGCACGTTGTGTAGAAAATTCAGCTCAAAAATATGAACTGGTGATTTGATCTGATTTTTCCCGTCACGAGGACAAAATCTGTTTTCTGGACAGCATGTCACAACTTTCACTTCCCTTGTCATATGAGGCTATAACTTGGCACGAAGCTTGAAAATAAAGATACAATGATGTTGCTACAGTAGTAACAATCATCAAGACCACTAAAAACAGAAAGTAAAAACTCAAAGTAAAGATAACAAGGGTTGTCTCCCTAGAGCTCTTTCTTTATAGCCATAAAGATAGTCTTAAGATTTTAGTGATGCTCTCATAGGAAGAAGAGTTTGAAGCACAAAAGAGAGCATAAAGAAGAAAATACCAAACACATTTAAGTCTAACATGCTTCCTATGCAAAGGGATCTTGTAGAGAAATAACTCATTGAAGCATAAAGATATTAGCATAGGAAGCCAAAATAAGTGCAACTTCAAAACCTTCAACATAAAGAGAGGGAACTTGATATTATTGAAATATCTATAAGCATATGTTCACCTCTCATAATAATTTTCAGTGGGATCATGAATAAACTCAACAATATAAGTATCACATAAAACATTCTTATCATGATCCATAAGCATAGAAAATTTATTACTTCCCACATAAGAAAAATCCTTCTCGTTAGTAATAGTGGGAGCAAACTCAAGAAAATAGCTATCACATGAATCATTCTTATCATGATACACTTGCAAACATTTATTCTTTATAGCATAAGTCGCATCACAATAATCATCATAGATAGGAGGAAAAGTATCATCAAAATAAATTTCCTCATCAAAACTTGGGGGGCTAAAAAGATCATCTTCATAAAACGTAGCTTCCCCAAGATTATAGCTTTGCATATCATTAGGATCAAAGGTATTCAAAGAATACATACTAATAACATTGCTACTATAATGAGTGTTGTGCAAATAAAAAAGCTCCATAGGATTTTGATTTTCTCTTCAAACACTTCATGTCCCAACTCAAGGTAGAGCTCATAAATCTCTCACATAATATTTTTGTTGTTTTCCATAAGCCTAACTAGTGAAAATAAAAACAAGAAACGAAAAGAATTAATTGCAAGGTCTAAAGATATACCTTCAAGCACCCACCTCCCCGGCAACGGCGCCAGAAATAACTTGATGTCTACGCACGCTTCTATTCTTGTAGACTAAGGTTTATCGAACTCAGGGAAGTAGAGGTTGAAGATGGTCTCTCTCAAGCAACCCTGCAATTAACATACAATAAGTCTCTTGTGTCCCCAAAACACCTAATACAACTAGGAGTTGTATAGGTGAACTAGTTGAGCGAAGAGATGGTGCACTATAGGTGTAGCAAAACAAAGTAATATAAATCTGTAATAAAAAGTGCAGCAAGCAAACATGTGACAAAAATGAGCACAAACAGTGTAACAATGGTGGAAACAATGCCTAGGCTTCATACTTCCACTCGTGGCAACTCCCAACAACATTAACATAGTCTAATCACATGATATTTCCACTAAAACATGCATTGGAGACGTACTCAGAGGTCATTCCTTTGTGGTCAAGAGAGGACGAGAATTATGTAGGGCTACAAAAGCACACCTCAGAGTTCGTAGTTCTCAATCTATGGGTTTCCCAATGTCACCGCGGCCATCCAAAGAGAGTACCACAATCACCACAACATATCTCAAGGATAGTCAAAGACAAGCACCAAGAGACTCTCAATCTTCAATCAACACACAAAAGAGGAAATAACTCATGATAATATTCTTCTAACCCATGTCCAATAGACCGCTGTCACCATGCTCTCGGGGATTATACTAGATAAGATCAATTGACTACATCAATCCAATACATAGAGGGAGGGGAAATATCGTGGGATCACCCTAGATTAACATAGCCTATGATCACAACGAAGATCACATCATGGGAGAGAGAGAGAAGAACACATAGCTACTGGTAGAAACCTCATCCCCGAGGGAGAACTACTCCCGCTTCATGGAGGGAGGAAGCAACATCAATGGAGATAAATCCAGGGGCACTTCCCCGTCCCGGCAGGGTGCCGGCACAGGAATTTTGGTCCCCCGAAGCTTGTCGGCGATGGCGGCGGAGATCGGAATCGCTTCTGGAAAAACTACTTCGATATTAGGGGTTTCCACCCTGACGGCTAAATATAGGCGGAGGGGGCGTCGAGGGGACCCACCATGCAGCCAGGAGGCCTCTTGGCGCGGCCTAGGGTGGGGCCGCGCCAGGGACCCTCCTGGTCTCCTGGTGGTGGCCCCCCTCCGCTACCTTGGTGATTCCGGAAGCTTCCGGGTCGCTGATTTTTTATCTGATTTTTCCGGATTTTTTGGAGCACTTTTAATGGCCGGAAAACCTGAAATACAAAAACTGCAGAAAACAGCAACTGGCAGCTGGGTGCACTGGGTTAATAGATTAGTCCAAATATGCTCAAAAGTGTATGAAAGTTCAAGCAAAACATGGCAATGTCACACAAAACATGCATGGAGCAAGCAGAAATTATAGATACGTTTGGGACGTATCAAGGGCCCGGAGCTATAAGGACAAAGCAACCTCGAAAATAATTATCGATCTTAAGATTCAAGAGTTTACGATTGCCGTGGTAAGTAGTTTACCACGCGACCTTGTCTATTGAATTCTCAAGTGAAGTTCAAAATTTCGAAAAAGTTTCACATTCTTTTTGCAGCAAGCGGAAATGAAAGCCTCATCATAGGAGTCGTAGGTTAAGCCGGCCGGCCCGTGGGACAACGCCTTTAACAGGGCGTTGAACAAGGTCAAGAAGGTTGACAACGTGACGGCAAAGCCATCGTCAGCCGGCCGTGTGGTCGGCTTTGGTGCGGACCTAAATTGGTCTGAATATTATGGAAAACCGGCCGAGCAGTCCGGTTCGAGGGGGCGCAAGGAGAGAAGGACCGAAGAAGATGTCGCTTATGTTCGTGGACTGGAGGAGAAGATGAACATGCTTCCGCAGCTTGTCCAGGACGAAGTGGCGAAGACGATGAACACTCTCCTTCCAGATATGATGCAGTCACTCGCGAGTTGGCAAGCGCGTGGTGGACAAGGGCCCATACCAGTCCCCAGCATGGTCGGCAGCAACTCGGGCGCCGCGGCGCCTGCAGTCCCGACTCCCTCCGTAGTGGTGGCTCCCGCACCGACTCGCGGCATATTGGTGACTCCGGCCGCCAACACCGCGGCGGCGACGCCGGACGTGATGGTAACTCCTCCAGCCACGATCGAGCAACCGGGGCATAACAATAATGCACCCGGCGGCAGCGCAAATATGGCGACCGACGCCACGGGAGGCAGCGCGCCCTCAGTCTCTTGCATGCCCGCCGTCAACGGAGGGGTCTCTTCACTAGCCGACCTCGACGCCCTCAAGGTAACTATAAGCGTCTGCAACTCAAACGAGGACTTCATCTCCTTGCCTTTTTTAGTGGAATCTCTCTGATGCCCTACATGAATATATCTCTTTCGCAGGAGGACACTCCATGCATTCTATTACAAGTCGTGGACGGCGAGTTGAAGGATGTTTCCAAAGGTAAAATCATTCAACTACAAAATCGAATCATGCACAATATGCCGATGGCACCGGAGATGCATAGGGTTCAAATCTGTCTCGTGATTTTAGGCTACGAGAGAGTTGAACCTCCCATTCAACCCCCCGGATACGATGAGGACGAGCCGACAGTCCTCAGTGACTGTTTCGGCCAAATATGCCTATGGCCGAAGAGCCAAATGCGTTTAATGACGAGGGAAAGAGGCACCACACCTAGGACAACACCTCTAGTCATCGTGTCGGCGCCACATGATCCCATCGGCGCACAACAAGAAGACGATGATCTTGATGATGATATCAACGCCGACCAGTTCATCAATACTTTGTATGATGTTGATGACTTATTCATGCCTCCCGCTGAAGGAGCCTATCAGCATGACGAGGAAGCTCGAGGTCCAGCTAATCCTGCGGCGAAGCCTACTTGCTCCATGCGTCTCTTCGCTGCTTCTCAGGAGATGTCTCCATCAGCTTGCGCCTTCATCGAGCCTCAAGCAGATGCCACAAGGAGATCTATTATCGGCCCGTCCACACTCCATAAGGCGGCCACTGAGCAGATAAAGGCCGGTGACTGCTTGAAATCAGAAAAGAAGAAGGGACGGAAAAGAAAGAAGAGCATCACTTCGAGTAGCCAACCTTCGATGCCGATCCGGGCTCAGGACGGGCCACCAAGACCCAAGGACCTCTCGTTTGAAATCCATGTGGCTGGTAGGGAGATGCTACCTAAGGACATGCTCGACCTTGCAACTTCGGATATGCATAGTGTGCATCACAGTATTATGGCATTAGAGAAGATTCTTCTTCGAGAAGAGAATCCCTCGTACCCGGTTTTCATCACCAAGGTGCCACTCAACATGGGCTTCATCAACACTATCCCCGCGGAGATGATAATCCTGCGGTTTTCGGAGATCTTCAATTTGTACCATCTCAAGCGGTCGGACCATAGCCTTATCCGTCTGTTCTCGCTCAGCCTTTCTATGAGTATCAGGAGAGATAAGACCCCGAGCGTCGCGGTATTGGACCCCTTCTACATGCGTGAAAACATCTTGATGGATGACGGGGACGCGGCTCTCGCGGCGGGGTACATCACAGACTTCATGCTACAGAACGCTGACAAGGATTCATTTCTTATGACCTACTCTCCCAAGTAAGTCATTCGCTCTCCGCCGTAGCATATATGCTTTCTTAGCTTTCCATTGTCCTCTTCCAACATTCCTTTTGGATTGTTTTAATTATGCAGTGAGGATCAAGACTGCGTGCTCATCTTCTTTTCACTACAACACTCGCATGCCGTGTATTTAGACTCGGGGAGTGTGAAGAAGAAAGATTACAAGTATATCATGAGAGTTTTGGATGATGCTCTCGCCGGCTACATAAAAGTCGGAGGCAAGATGGTGAAGCACAAGTTCAGGAAGAATCAGCCTGACGTGAACGTGTTCAGCCATGTAACGCAGTTCCCGTGCGTCAAGCAGCCGGCTGGCAGTGTGAGGGATGTGTACTACGCCCTTCATCACATGAGGGAAATTGTATAGGAACAACGCAACCTTACGCTGCCAAGTCATCTCAGTGCGTGGGCTGAAAGGAAGGCGGAAATCGCTGATGCAAATCTTAAGGAGGAGTTCTTTCACATCCAAGCGCAGATGGCGACTATCATCCGTCATGGAGTACAAATGACGGGGTAGATCTTCCACTCGAACATTTCATCATCCAATGGGGAGATAGAAGTCCACCTAAAGGCCTTGCGTGACACAAGGCCTTTCATGACGAAAGAAGGATGCCGCCCATTCCCCGAGCCGAGTCAGAACAATTGAAAAAATTATGATATATATGGCAGTCGTTTGATGAATGTGTGCCCTACATGTAATTTGGATGTACTCTTTGTGTAGTAGATGGTAGTGTCAAATACTCTTGGTGCTCTTTGTGTATAAAGTCACTTCATATGCATTTTTATGCATATGTGCATGGTCCTCGCCATTGATCGACTTGCTTTATATTGTTGATAAGAATAGATACTACATTGCATTGTTGTCCTTTGGTATGAATTCATATGGATGTGACCTCTAAAGCTTTGTTTTGTGCAGGTTGAAGAGCAAAGAAGAGATGATGACGAAAGTAGCTTTCTGTTTTCAATAATTGTTGGACTCATTGTAATATTTTGATGGATGTAATCTTGTGAATCTTGCTGGCCTCTAAACCTTTGTAAATCTTTGTAATAAGAATTATAATGCAATTATTTTGTATCAATAATTGTTGGGCTCATTGTAATATTGTATTTTGCATTTCTGTAATATAATAAAAATATCTGTAATGTTTTTACTCTTTTCTGTAATTCTTTTTTTTGTTTTCTGTAACCCATTTAGTGGCGCATTTTGTCTGGCTTTAGTGGCGCACTGGGAATGCGCCACCCCTAAGGAACCTTAGGCGTGACGCATATCAGAATGCCCCTAAGGTCCCCTAAGAGCTTATAGGTGGCGCATTCGGATATGCCCCACACCTAAGGTTCCTTAGGGGTGGCGCATCCAGAATGCACCACCTCTAAGCCCTTATTAGTGGGTTGTAGTTAGTGGCGCATCCATAATGTGCCACTAAACACAAAAAAATGACGCCACTAAAAGGGTATTCCCAAGTAGTGCCGGATTCATCAATGTAGAAAATTCAGCAGGAGTCGGGGAAGGCAGATCATGCAGCTTGTGGGTAATCCTTCGAAACGAGGCAAATTGATCACTGCCAGAAATTCATCGACAGTCATGTGAAAAACTTGGCCTTGAATCATGAACTCAAATTTCCAAGTGCTCTGTGATGCCCCCAAAATCAAGCCGTGTACAGTAAACATACACGCAAGGTACACGATCGAGATCAGGGACTCACGGTAGGATATCACAACACAACTCTACAAATAAAATAATACAAGCTGTTTAATACAAGCCCGGGGGCACGAGGGCTCGAATACAACAGCTCGAGAGCAAAAAGTTAGCGGAAGCAATAGTATCTAAGTACAGACACAAGAATACAAGGTTGCCTTCAGAAGGCTAGCACAAATAACAACAGATCGAAAAAGAGAGCCTCCTGCCTGGGAACCTCCAAACTACTCCTGGTCAACGGGGAACTCGACGTCGTAGAAGGCATCGGGGTTCTTCATGTTGCGGTGGTCGGCATCGGGGATCTCCTGCTCCTGGACACCAAGGCTCCAACGTCGGCTGCAGCAGCCGATCAGGCAAAACAAAAAAGGCGGAAATAAAGAAAAGGTGAGTATCTAGTATACCCGCGAGTCTTACGTCCGCTACTAAGCATTTATGCATTTGTATCAAATGGAAAGGGGAGGCTGTATATAGTGGACTACAAGATAGTAATCATAATAAGGGTAAGAAGCTAGGCCTATCGAAGACTAGCATCTTCTGACGTGTCTTGCAGCATGAGAAGAGAAACAGCCAACAGTTTAATAACATGAATGTAATAACAAAGCAGCAGAAGTTGCTGCAGCACTGTATAATAGTAAGTTGTAATAATTAATAATAATAATGCCTCCGAGTTCCCCTCCTCGACTTCCTGGCGAGGAAGAAAACCCGGAACCATACATTTTAATAGTAGTAGTTTTGTAGTGGTAAGATCCAGCTTCAGCATAAAGCGTCTTGTTACCGTGGACACGGCTATTCGAATAGATTAATCTTCCCTGCAGGGGTGGACTGGCGTGATTCTACGATGCTCGGATCTCCAGGGTGCGTACACCTTGTTACGGAACACCCCACCGAAGCATTCCGACACAAAGTAGCCCATCCTTCGGCAATCAACAGAGAGGTCATCCGCAGGACTATATCCTATGTACGCCGGGCTTTGGACCCTAACCCGAATGTACTCCTGCATGGTGCGTGACTGGCCGGTGAAGAAAATCAAAGCAAATACAAATACACCGCTCGAGCAAGAGAAGGCAACACCACTTCCCGTTAATCAGCCTGCGATACTCTGATGTCTGAAGAACCTCGAACGAGACTACGATGCAGGGGAGCCCACACTCCTCATCCCACGTGTAGGTAGTGCGTACAAGCCAAAAGGCTACTCAAGACATCCGCCGAACCAATTATCATTTTAATTAACCTGCGTGACAACTGTTATCGTTGCCTCGACTTAACTGACCCACGGACAACAACAGTCAGGACCACCAGTACATCGGTGCCATCCCTGTCGTTACACCAAGTCTCTGTGGTTACTAACAAGGTGAACCATCTCCTTACCTTGTCTCGCGTATGCTCTTGGTAGAGCTCGACTTTTCGTGGTTTGGTAACTCTCGCGAGATACGAGCAGGGGCCAAGAACGCCAGTAACGCCGGTCGTACCCTCCCTGTCGTTCCGTCGCAATACCTCTCGTGGGCACCGTTGGGTCACCCGACTTTCTTACCTTTAAGGACAACCGTTTCTCAGGTACCTAGAGCGGCTATACAGAGTCAGCAAGGAGTGGAGTACAAGGATTACTCCTTGATAGCTCACACTTGATGGTGGCTCGGCAGAGCCGAGCTAGGGGGCCTTAGGCGGTATCTGCATTGTACCGTACCTGTGTAGTTGTATATATTGTATTCGTGTTCACTCCCCTGAGTGGTCACGGCCCACTATCTAATCTTAGCTAACAATGCGCAGGGCTCACTGCTGAATACTGCATAATTATAATGGGCAAAATAGGATAAAGGGAGGTACATCAAGGGGCGACAAAATCAAGCTATGCAATTGAATACGATTGTAACATAGCAGCAGCAGTAATGCCTAGTGCAAGAAATGTACGGAAAAGATAGGCGATATCTGGGGAAGAGAATGGCTCTGCTTGCCTGGTAGCTCGACGGTAGGGGTACGGTCGTCGACGAAGTAGTCGTACCCAGCAACGATATCGTCGACGGTAGCAACGGGGTCTACCGGAGAATAAGAGGGGAGAAAAAGTAAATACACAACAATAATAGCAATAAAAATACAAGACATGGCAAACACGGTGTTGGCGGTGTTCTAACGCAGTATTAGGTATTTTAATCGGAGCGGAAATTTATCCGGGGGTGACTCATCAGTACCGGTTGATTACCGGACCGATGATCCGGAGGGGGAAGGTTCCATGTTTGCAGTGTTAGACATCTGACAGGCATGTAGATAGTGTATCCGTGCTAGTTGATCCATTCTGAACAACTTTCATGTTCAGAACAATTTCATCCGGAAAGTTTTACCGGTACCGGGAATTACCGGCCGAATTCACCGGAGGGGGGGATGTTCCACGTTCGGTATTTTAGAGGGGTGCGGTGGGTATACGGGTAGCGTACTGTCACAACCCCAAGTTAGGTATGTGCTAGGATTAGCAAGTTCCTTTGCATCATATAAAAATTTCAAATGAAATTCAAAAATGGGGAAAAGAAAAGCCCTGAGAAATTAAATCAAATGACCAGATAAAAATATTTTTCCAAAAATCATTTGAGTATTTGGAAAATTCCTATAAATGATGTTGATCATTTTAAAAGTGGTTTGGGTTTTTTTCCATGCCTATGGAATGTTCAAAAATTCAAAATGTGCCCTGGAAATTAAATTTGACCCCTATTTGATTTGAAATTCAAACAAGTTGAATTTCAAAAATTCCCAAATCCTAAATGTGACTAGCTACTGGTCACCTAGGGTTTATAAAATTATTTGGGCATTTATTAAAAATGCCTAGCTAATTTATTTAGTGGGGCCAACCTATTTATAGTAATATAAAAAAAGAAAAAGATTAAAGGGGAAAGCCCCACTTACCTTTCCTGGCCACTTGGCCCATTTGGCTCAGAAGAGGCCCAACCCAGGGGGGGGGCAGGACCGTCTTCTACCTCTGCCAGGAGGAGGGACGGCCGAGCCGTGCACCTCGCATGGCCGCCACCTCCCCCTGGCCACGGAGGTGCTTCCCCTCGCCCCTATACCCTCCGCAGAGATGCGTGGGCACCTCCCCTCCATTCTCCCCCTTCCCAGGTTCTTCTCCCCTTCGTCCTCGGCGGTTTCTGCAGGAGCCCGAGAGCGGCCGGAGCGCATCGGCGAGCGCCGCCGTGGCCAGAGGCCACCCCACGCCTCTCCAACTTGTCCTTCCTACTCACCGAGGTCGTCTCCATCACCGTGAGTCAACGATTCGACCCAAGGGGCCCCGAGGACGACGCCGACATCGATTTTCCCCGCCACGGCCGTTCCCCTCCGGCGAGGAATTATTCTCCTTCCGCAGCTTCCTCGGCGTCCTCGTCGACGTCATCAACATCAGGGTGAGCTCGTGCATCTATCCACACTCTCCAAGCTCCTCCCCGCGCCTCCTACGCCATTTCCGTCGGGGCAGTGGTCGGCCGCCGCGCGCCGTTGCTCGTCACCGTGCTCCCCGGCCGTCCCTTGACACACTAGTGGCACCACTCGACACGCGCTTCTGCGGGCTGTCGTTTGGTGGTCGTGGCACCCGATTTGGTGCACTGCACCACCATCTAGGTGAACGCCGCCGTGCACTGTAGCCGCCGCCGGCGACAGTCCGGTGAGCCCGGCTTAATTAGCCTAATCAACTCACTAACCCCCCCCCCCCCAGCAGTGGCTGCCAGGTGGGGCCAACGCCGCTTAATCCTCTGTTTTTTTTGTTTAAACAGAGATCAATCAGTGGGCCACTAACAGGGTGGACCCACATGTCAGCCCCCCCCACTGGTGTCATGCTTGCATCATACTGACGCAATAATTCATTTTTCCAAATTAAAGAAAATCCAGAAAATTCCAAAAAATGATTTAAACTTTGAAATTCAATAACTAATTCATATTAACTCCAAATTGGAAAAATAATATGTCTAAAATTATCAGAAAAATACAAGGATTATGAATATGCAACTGGTTTCTATATTTGACCATTTTGAAATGGGTGAACAGTAGCAAACATGCATATGGATCCTTTTCAAATTCAAATTTGGAGTGAATTTGCAAATGACTTTCCAACACATTTATTTTAGATGGTTTCATCCACACATCAAAGGCTTTACCTCACCTTTACAACATCACTTCATGCTCAACCTTTTCAAATGAACTTCCACGCATTCAAATGCATTTGAAATTCATCGATAAATCAAATGGAGTTTGAATTTGCAATTCAAATGTAATATACTCCTTTTAAATGGAATGCTCAACACAACAGTACCATGAACATCACCATATACAATTGATGATGTGCTTGTGCATTGTACCTTATGTTGATCACTTTGTTTGTATTGTTTTCTCGGATAGAAGTGGAGCCGGAACCCGAGATCACCCCCTTCGTTGAAGACCCCGTGACTGAACCTCGTCAGCAAGGCAAGAAAACCCCCATTGATAATGTCGATAAAATCCCACTTCCCACTCATGTCTCGCTTATGCATTGTTTAGGATGATCACCATGATAACGTTTCTACCGCATAGTTGAACCCATATCCTTTGCATGACCTATCATCTTGTCACAGTAGTAAGCAAACCACAATCCTAGATGACATAGGAGTTGACTGATATCATGTGGCCCCTGCAACTGTTACTGCTTATTGCATGCTTAGAGTTACAATGAGGTTGATTTTGATGTGAGTCAGGATGATGGTGAACATGGTGTTGATGAAAGTGAAACTGTGTTGGTGAATCTACCCTAATACAAGGTGAACGATGAGAGGTTGTGTAGGAGTACACAGTGGGTTGTCTCGTTGAACACCGCTGTAAGTCCGAGTTCTTGTGTGGTGATCCAAGATGAAGAGTACAACCACACATTGGGCTCACTGACCCCTCTCATCCTAGTACCTCACCACGTTCGAACCCCAGAAGTCGCAGTAGTTCGGAGTTCTGGTAGGGCTGTGGCACGGTCTGCGAAGTGGATGAACCGCTTTTCAAGACCGGCTTGGGACCCTGCACACATCGTTTGAGACTGTACTGGAACCTCGGCCGGACTTCCATACGGATCCAACTCAGATAGGAGACTCTCTGGACTAGAACAGAGCTGTGGGCGAAGTGTTGTGGTGGCATCCTCGCTGTCACCTCTTGAACGGTGACACGCAAATGGCGGTAACTGATGACACGTGTGTGTAGCGGTACACCCCTGCAGGGTTAACAAAACTATTCGAATAGCCGCGTCCGCGGTTAAGGACTGCTTGGAGAGATGTGCTCGATTATTAGACAACTTGAACTGGATACTTCTAAAACTCGCAAGATAAGCGTGAGTGCTATGGTGTGCTCCTCGTGGGGAAGTCGAGGAAGTAACCATAGTGGTGTAATTGGTTGGAGATGTAGTGGACTCGTGTGAGCTTCTTACCTCAAGTCTGGTACTCGTAGTTCAGGACTAGCCAAGTCAAAGCTGGCACTTCTGCAATTGAACCCCGCCTCCCTTTACCTTGATCGTGTGCATGAGTAGTATAGTTCCTATGTAAGTCTTGCTGAGTACGACTTTGTACTCACGTTTGCTTATTCTATGTTTTAGATGAATCCACCGACCCCGATGGTGGCTTCTACCTGAAGCTCGAAGAATGAAGACTCAGACCAAGACCAAGCTAGTGTAGTCCCAGTCAGACGAACGGTTCCCTCGTGGAAGGGCTTGTTTATAGGGAAGGCTTCTCTAGGCCATTTGTTAAACTTGTCTGTACTCAGACCTACTTTGCTTCCGCATGTTTTGATGTAATGTTGGATCACAGACTTGGGATCTCTGTGTGCACTCTGTAAGAGTTATCAATAAAGTTGTATACTTTGTAGAGAATTGCAATGATACCTGCTGTTCATACAAGGCATGTGTGCTGCGTGTATGTTTATAACATGCATGTCTTACTATGGGTTTTCGAGACCTTAGTTGTGATATGGCTGGCAGTCTTTTATACACCAAGTGGCCCTTAGATGTGCGCAGCTTAGGGCATCGCGATGCGATTGTTCGAGACCCTGTCTCGTGCACACTTTGATGTATGATCGAGCCCGCCCTAGACCCCGACTAAGTGATCGGGCTGGAGTAAGTCTATGTAAGGGTTATTATACAATCGATAGTATGGTTGAGGCGACTTATCTGTGAATATGGGAGTTCATCACCGATATCATTAGACTTATGTGCGGACGATGAGGACCCATCTCAGTTGATCATCCAGCCTGGATGGGATGCCCCTCACGTACGATGCTTTCCGAGAACGTTCTGTGCTTGGCCTTGTCTGCTTAGACAAGTGGGTACGGTTCTCAGCTCTCCATATGATTGTGTTGTAGCGAGACTTGCATACGCTAACCCCAGGTCCCGACAGACTTAGTATCAGAGCAGGACTGGCTGTAGGATTATCAGCCTTGGCCGAAGTCGAGTCTAGCTTGCTATAGTTATATAGTTACTCTGGGTATATAAGGGAACAACGTAAGGCTTCTTTTTCTCCTTACCCTCATCGATCTGAGTTCTGAGTCACCCTTACCTTTTCTACGGAAAGATAGGACTAGGCTCATCTATGTCTTACTAGAACATCTCGTTGATTGCCTCCTTGTAGCCGTAGGAAAGTTGTGTCCGGTTCCCTAGCATTGTTGTAATGCTGATTTCTTACATCGTATTATGTAAGTGCTGTATCTACATTGAAAGAAAATTGTTTTCTTGCAATTACAACCGTTATGTTGTCCAAGTCATTCCAGGTTTCTTCATAATCTGATGCGTTTGCAAAATCTTTCCCTCTATTTCGGATGTCCTTCCAGAAGTTTTTCTAGGTGGCATTCCCGACAGTTCCATAGAGTTTGATGTAGGTTTTCTTCTAGAAGCCTATAGTGATTCATTTGCAGCTCTTCCTCCCACTTTAGATGTCTTCTAGCCAGAAGAACCACACTAACTATCGTGTTGGGGTACTTTGCTACTCTGACATATCTGTTGTAGCCCCTAGTAAGCCATGGTCATCCTCAGAAAAACCATCCAGTAACCCAACTCCTTGAACCTAGCCACCAGACAGATGTGTATAATTCATTGTAGATCTTGCCCCAAGAACCGCACCAATTTCCAGACGCCCATACAAAATGGCCCCACGTGAGTTAGCTGAGCTTAAAACCCAACTGGAAGCTTTGGTGGAAAAAGGCTTCATCCGCCCTAGCTCATCGCCATGGGGTTGCCCCGTTCTGTTCTTAACGAAGAAAGATGGAACAGAAAGGATGTGCGTAGACTATCGCCCGCTAAATTTAGCGACGATAAAGAACAAGTACCCACTGCCCAGGATCAATGATCTTTATGATCAACTTGCAGGATCCTCTGTCTTCTCCAAGATGGATTTGAGATTAGGTTATCATCAAATCAAAATCCGAAACGAGGACATTCCAAAAACGGCTTTCACTACTCGTTACGGTCTTTACGAGTACACCGTCATGTCCTTTGGTTGGACCAATGCCCCCGCCACTTTCTCACGCATGATGAATTCGATCTTCATGGAGTACCTAGATAAATTTGTTGTAGTTTATCTTGATGACATTCTCATCTACTCAAAGAACGAAGAAGAACATGTCGAACACCTAAGGCTGGTATTGATGAAACTTAGAGAGCATCGCCTGTATGCTAAATTCTCCAAGTGTGAATTTTGGCTACCAGAAGTGACCTACTTAGGCCACGTAATTTCTGCAAAAGGCATTGCTGTGAATCCCGAGAGAGTTCAGGCCGTCCTTGACTGGACTCCACCTGAATCGGTTAAGCAAGTTAGGAGTTTTCTTGGCGTAGCCAGCTATTGCCGTCGCTTCGTCGAGAACTTTTCTAAAGTTGCAAAGCCTCTAACTGAACTCCTCAAGAAAGATAAGAAATTCCAATGGACTCCCAAGTGCGAGGAAAGCTTTCAAGAGCTAAAAAGAAGATTGACTTCTGCACCCGTACTTGCACCTCCAGACACCAAAAAGGATTTCGAGATCTTTTGTGACGCCTCACGGCAAGGTTTAGGATGCATACTTATGCAAGATAGACATGTGGTAGCTTATGCTTCACGCCAGTTGCGGCCACATGAAGAGAACTATCCTACCCATGACCTTGAACTCGCTACCGTAGTTCATGCCCAAACAAGTTGGCGACATTACCTCCTTGGTAATCGTTGCGAGATCTAATCCGACCACCAGAGCCTCAAATACATTTTCACCCAGCCAGATCTTAATCTCAGGCAAAGACGCTGGATTGAGTTGATAAAAGATGATGACTTAGGAATTTCTTACACCCCAGGCAAAGCCAATGTCATGGCTGATGCACTAAGTCGTAAGTCGTATTGTAACAACCTCATGTTACAACAGTATCAACCACTTCTTCATGAGGAATTTCGAAAACTTAATCTCGAGATTGTTCCTCGTGGATCTTTTTTCAACTTGGTGGCGAAGCCAACCCTTGAGGATCAAATCATAGTTTCCCAAAGAGATGCACGAGGTGTACGCCGGATCAAGGAGAACATTGCTAGCGGAGTTGCTAAATGTTTCTCTAGAGATAGTAAAGGAACGGTATTCTTTGAAAATCGTTTGGTAGTACCTAAGAATAGAGATCTAAGGAAAATCATCCTCAAAGAAGCCCATGACACACCCCTCTCGATTCATCCCGGTAGCACAAAAATGTACCGAGATCTACGCCAGAGATTTTGGTGGACCAGGATGAAGAGAGACATTGCTCGATTTGTTGCCGAATGTGATGTTTGTCGTCGCATTAAGGAAGAATATCAAAGACTTCCTTCCCGTTCGCGATTCTATAACTGCTAGCCAGTTAGCGGACTTGTATGTCTCTAGAATTGTGTCTCTTCACGGTGTTCCTTTGTAGATCAATTCTGATCGTGGTAGCCTTTTCACCTCTAGATTTTGGGGAAGCTTTCAGAATGCTATGGGAACTCATCTATCCTTTAGCAAAGCTTTCCATCCTCAGTCTAGCGGTCAAGTTGAAAGGGTTAACCAAATCCTGGAAGACATGCTCAGAGCTTGTGTTATATCTTTCGGAAAGAATTGGGAGAAGTCTCTGCCATTCGCCGAATTTCCTTATAACAATAGTTTTCAGTCTAATCTGAACATGGCTCCTTTTGAACTCCTCTATGGACGACGATGTCGAACACCCTTGAACTGGTCAGAAACCGGTGAAAGACAATTCTTTGGACCGGATATGATAATGGAAGCAGAAGAGCAAGTTCGCATTGTTCGTGATCAATTGAAAGCCGCTCAGTCTCGTCAGAAAAACTACTATGATAGTCATCATAGGCAAGAAAGCTACAATCTGGACGAGAAGGCTTACCTTCGGGTTACTCCTTTGAAGGGAACCTAACGATTCGGTATCAAAGGAAAATTGGCCCCACGTTACATCGGACCTTTCCGCATTCTTGCTAAACGTGGAGAAGTTGCCTACCAACTTGAACTACCACCGCACCTTTCCCGAGTACATGATGTATTCCATGTGTCACAACTCAGGCGTTGCTTCAAGGACCCCATCCGCGAAGTCGACCATGAAATGCTTGATCTACAAGATGACCTTTCTTATCGAGAATACCCCATTCGTTTTCTTGATTCAGAAGAGCGTGTCACTCGTCGTCAGAATATTAGGTTTCTGAAAGTGCAATGGTCACACCACTCTGAGAAAGAAGCCACGTGGGAAAGAGAAGACCGTCTCCGTGCCGAGTACCCCTCCTTCCTCCCGCAGACTTCTGAATCTCGGGACGAGATTCTTCTGAGTGGGGGCGAGTTGTCACAACCCATAGTTAGGTATGTGCTAGGATTAGCAAGTTCCTTTGCATCATATAAAAATTTCAAATGAAATTCAAAAATGGGGAAAAGAAAAGCCCTGAGAAATTAAATCAAATGGCCAGATTAGAATCTTTTTCCAAAAATCATTTGAGTATTTGGAAAATTCCTATAAATGATGTTGATCATTTTAAAAGTGGTTTGGGTTTTTTTCCATGCCTATGGAATGTTAAAAAATTCAAAATTTGCCTTGGAAATTAAATTTTACCCCTATTTTATTTGAAATTCAAATAAGTTGAATTTCAAAAATGCCCAAATCCTAAATGTGACTAGCTACTGGTCACCTAGGGTTTATAAAATTATTTGGCCATTTATTAAAAATGCCTAGCTAATTTATTTAGTGGGGCCAACCTATTTACAGTAATATAAAAAAAGAAAAAGATTAAAGGGGAAAGCCCCACTTACCTTTCCTGGCCACTTGGCCCATTTGGCTCAGAAGAGGCCCAGCCCAGGGGGGGGACCGTCTTCTACCTCTGCCAGGAGGAGGGACGGCCGAGCCGTGCACCTCGCATGGCCGCCACCTCCCCCCTGGCCACGGAGGTGCTTCCCCTCGCCCCTATCCCCTCTGCAGAGATGCGTGGGCACCTCCCTCCATTCTCCCCCTTCCCAGGTTCTTCTCCCCTTCGTCCTCGGCGGTTTCTGCAGGAGCTCGAGAGCGGCCGGAGCGCATCGTCGAGCGCCGCCGTGGCCAGAGGCCACCCCACGCCTCTCCAACTTGTCCTTCCGACTCACCGAGGTCGTCTCCGTCACCGTGAGCCAACAATTCGACCCAAGGGGCCCCGAGGATGACGCCGGCATCGAGTTTCCCCGCCACGACCGTTCCCCTCCGGCGAGCAATTGCTCTCCTTCCGCAGCTTCCTCGGCGTCCTCGTCGACGTCATCAACATCAGGGTGAGCTCGTGCATCTATCCCCACTCTCCAAGCTCCTCCCCGCGCCTCCTACGCCATTTCCGTCGGGGCAGTGGTCGGTCGCCGCGCGCCGTTGCTCGTCACCGTGCTCCCCGGCCGTCCCTTGACACACCAGTGGCACCACTCGACGCGCGCTTTTGCGGGCTGTCGTTTGGTGGTCGTGGCGCCCGATTTGGTGCACTGCACCGCCATCTAGGGGAACGCCGCCGTGCACTGTAGCCGCCGCCGGCGACAGTCCGGTGAGCCCGGCTTAATTAGCCTAATCAACTCACTAAGCCCCCCCCCCCCAGCAGTGGCTGCCAGGTGGGGCCAACACCCCTTAATCCTCTGTTTCTTTTATTTAAACATAGATCAATCAGTGGGCCACTGACAGGGTGGACCCACATGTCAGCCCCCCCGCTGGTGTCATGCTTGCATCATGCTGACGCAATAATTCATTTTTCCAAATTAAAGAAAATCCAGAAAATTCCAGAAAATGATTTAAACTTTGAAATTCAATAACTAATTCATATTTACTCCAAATTGGACAAATAATAGGTCTAAAATTATCAGAAAAATACAAGGATTATGAATATGCAACTTATTTCTACGTTTGACCATTTTATAATGGGTGAAAAGTAGCAAACATGCATATGGATCCTTTTCAAATTCAAATTTGGAGTGAATTTGCAAATGACTTTGCAACACATTTATTTTAGATGGTTTCATCCACACATCAGAGGATTTACCTCACCTTTACAAAATCACTTCATGCTCAACATTTTCAAATGAACTTCCACGCATTCAAATGCATTTGAAATTCATCGATAAATCAAATGGAGTTTGAATTTGCAATTCAAATGTAATATACTCCTTTTAAATGGAATGCTCAACACATCAGTACCATGAACATCACCATATACAATTGATCATGTGCTTGTGCATTGTACCTTATGTTGATCACTTTGTTTGTATTGTTTGCTCGGATAGAAGTGGAGCCGAAACCCGAGATCACTCCCTTCGTTGAAGACCCCGTGACTGAACCTCGTCAGCAAGGCAAGCAAACCCCCATTGATCATCTCGATAAAATCCCACTTCCCTCTCATGTCTCGCTTATGCATTGTTTAGGATGATCACCATGATAACGTTTCTACCACATAGTTGAACCCATATCCTTTGCATGACCTATCATCTTGTCACAGTAGTAAGCAAACCACAATCTTAGCTGACATAGGAGTTGACTGATATCATGTGGCCCCTGCAATTGTTACTGCTTATTGCATGCTTAGAGTTACAATGAGGTTGCTTTTGATGTGAGTCGGGATGATGGTGAACATGGTGTTGATGAAAGTGAAACTGTGTTGGTGAATCTACCCTAATACAAGGTGAACGATGAGGGGCTCTGTAGGAGTACACAGTGGGTTGTCTCGTTGAACACCGCCCTTAGTCCGAGTTATTGTGTGGTGATCCAAGATGAAGAGTACAACCACACATTGGGCTCACTGACCCCTCTCATCCTAGTACCTCACCCCGTTCGAACCCCAGAAGTCGCAGTAGTTCGGAGTTCTGGTAGGGCTGTGGCACGGTCTGCGAAGTGGATGAACGGCTTTTCAAGACCGGCTTGGGACCCTGCACACATCGTTTGGGGCTATACTGGAACCTCGACCAGACTTCCATACGGACCCCCCTCAGATAGGCGACTCTCTGGACTAGAACGGAGCTGTGGGCGAAGTGTTGTGGTGGCATCCTCGCTGTCACCTCTTGAACGGTGACACGCAAAATGCGATAACTGATGACACGTGTGTGTAGTGGTACACCCCTGCAGGGTTAACAAAACTATTCGAATAGCCGCGTCCGCGGTTAAGGACTGCTTGGAGAGTTGTGCTCGATTATTAAACAACTTCAACTGGATACTTCTAAAACTCGCAAGATAAGCGTGAGTGCTATGGTGTGCTCCTCGTGTGGAAGTCGAGGAAGCAACCATAGTGGTGTAATTGGTTGGAGATGTAGTGGACTCATGGACGCTTCTTACCTCAAGTCTGGTACTCGTAGTTCAGGACTAGCCAAGTCAAAGCTAGCACTTCTGCAATTGAACCCCACCTCCCTTTACCTTGATACATGTGCATGAGTAGTATAGTTCCTACGTAAGTCTTGCTGAGTACGACTTTGTACTCACGTTTGCTTATTCTATGTTTTAGATGAACCCACTGACCCCGATGGTGGCTTCTACCTAAAGCTCGAAGAATGAAGACTCAGACCACGACCAAGCTAGTGTAGTCCCAGTCAGACGACTGGTTCCCTCGTGGAAGGGCTTGTTTATAGAGAAGGCTTCTCTAAGCCATTTGTTAAACTTGTCTGTACTCAGACCTACTTTGCTTCCGCATGTTTTGATGTAGTGTTGGATCACAGACTTGTGATCTCTGTGTGCACTCCGTAAGAGTTATCAATAAAGTTGTATACTTTGTAGAGAATTTCAATGATACCTGCTGTTCATACAAGGCATGTGTGCTGCGTGTATGTTTATAACATGCATGTCTTAGTATGGGTTTTCGAGACCTTAGTTGTGATTTGGCTGGCGGTCTTTTATACACCAAGTGGCCCTTAGATGTGCGCAGCTTGGGGCATCGCGATGCGATTGTTCGAGACCCTGTCTCGTGCACACTTTGATGTCTGATCGAGCCCGCCCTAGACCCCGACTAAGTGATCGCGCTGGAGTAAGTCTATGTAAGGGTTATAATACAATCGATAGTATGGTTGAGGCGACTTGTCTGTGAATATGGGAGTTCATCACCCATATCATTAGACTTTTGTGCGGACGATGAGGACCCATCTCAGTTGATCATCCAGCCTGGATGGGATGCCCCTCACGTACGATGCTTTCCGAGAACGTTCTGTGCTTGGCCTTGTCTGCTTAGACAAGTGGGTACGGTTCTCGGCTCTCCATATGATTGTGTTGTAGCGTGACTTGCATACGCTAACCCCGGGTCCCGACACGTACTCTTTTTTGTTATATTTTTTTGATTAATTTTAATGTATAAAGTTTTTGAATCTGACTTACGGTTTCAAAGATATTGAATTTCCAAATTTTATTCAATTTAAAAGAATTTTTGAATTTTCATTTATTATTTAAATTCAACATTATCCATATCTTTATCGAAAAAATTAACTGACTGGTGGGACCTACATGTCATACACAACATCAGTATAAATCATTTTATTTATTTAAAAAAGCCAGTGGGGCCCAGCTGTCATTGACACATGTGTTAATTTATCACTTTTAATTATCCAGGAATTAGATTAGGGGCATGGGCCCAGCAGTCAGTGATACAAAGGGGTTATCACCATTTATTTAAATCAGTAGCAATTAGCAGGGGGGTTGGCCCACCTGTAAGTGATACCTTTGCAGTTTAATTAACTACCTGACAGGGAGGGGCCACCGGCCAGGGGCTCAACCGTCGACGGTGAGAACACAGGGAGGCCGGCGGTGAGCTAGTGCTTGACTCCGGCGATGAGAGCGGCCGTGGCGGGGCTTAATCGAACCAGGAGCAAAAGCCGCGTCGATCTGTACCATCAACGCGGGCTGGGACGGACGGGGACGAGCGCGACGTCGACGGTGGCGGCGGGAACTCTCGGGTCGTCGACGGGAACGCGAATCCGGTGGGTTTCAGTGAGCGCAACCTAGCCGGTCGGGTTCCACGGCTCACTAGGAGCGCAACCATGCCACAGACGCGCGTGCAGCGGCCCCGGAGCGGGTGCACGGTCGGTCATGGCGGCGGCCGGGGCACACACAAGGGGGGCCGACGACAGGGGCTTATCGGGAGGATACTAGGAGTTGGCGGCGGTTGAGACGCTCACCGGGAAAGCGTCGAGTCTGGCAGAGGGCTCGGACACGACGCGACGGGGCCGGAATCAGACAAATTCGCCGGCGGTTCCGAGTTAGATGACAACCCAGATTGCGCGCGTACGAGGTGCCCTAGTCCAAGCACTTGCGGGAGATGACGAAGACGTCCCAGACGAGCACGGTGGACAACTCGGCTAGCCCTGGGAGCGAGTGTGGCCGGGAAAGCTTGAAGGTGCGTCCATGGCGACGTCGGGCTATGCGTGAGGAGGATGAGGACGAGCGGTGTGTGGGGGGGGAAAGATCTTATGAGGCGTCCAGCGTGTCCACGGGTCGCTCTTATCCGCGAGGGGTCTGCGCTGTCTAGGGGAGCGCCGAGGGGCGAGGTGGTCGACGTCGACCAGGTTCAGGCCATGGAGACCGGGGGATGAGCAGTGTAGAAGAAGTGGACCGGGGGAACAAGTGGGATGGGCCAGATGAGTAGTGCGGTGGGCATTAGATAAGATTTTTGCATTTTTTTTGACCTGCCAGTGAAGGTGCTCGTCTTTTTGAATTATTTTGGATAGAAAATTATTTTTGTTTGGGTTGAAACTTGTGGTACATGTGTTTTGCATCACAGAAAGGTGCCCCAAAAAGTGTGGTGATTATTAAAAATCATTTACTATTTATTTTTGGACTGCAACTGATTAAATGTGGTTTTTGGCTGCTGTTATGAATTGTTTAAATGAGTAACACATTTTAATAAATTCCTATTCCACTTTTATTATGCCATACTGATTATTTGGCATTTACCAATATTGGTTGCACAATTTTTTTGTCAAAGTTTATTTGCACATAGATTTGGAATTTTTATCTGGGCTGGATTTGAACAAGCCATGATCAAGGGTGATCATTATTAGCATAACCATGATGACTTGGAATTAGATAATGTGGTCCATGTAGCGTGACACCCGGGGTGTTAAAAATCTCACCCACTACAAAGAATTCTCGTCCCGAGAATTAAAAGGTAGTGGAAGGGGTAAAGCTTTGGTTTCGTATTCTAACGAATCTTCTGGTTCTTGTTTCCCTTCACGAAGAGGTTGATCCATTTTGTTGATGTCTTCATTTTTTCCGCATCAGTGCATCTCAACGAGTTGTCATTCTTCCTTCGGGGGCTTCATCGTACCTACGAGCAGGCTAGGAGGAAAATTTAAGGGGGGGCGGATTGGTACCCAGTTGATCAACCGAGGTTGTCTGAGGGAATGGGGTACAAAGTATCTCACGAGTTAAACTCAAGGAGATACATCGAGAGAAACAAAAGAAGGCATGAGAAGTTTTCAAGCGGATATGCAAGAATTCGACGATGATAACGGAGGATGAAAAGGGGTCCAGAGCTTCAGGTATAAGCACTGAGTCTGATATCAAACTGAATATAACAAGATAGAGGACTCGTGAATTGCATATGAGGTCAAGCAAGAGGAATAACCTCGAGAACAGAAAGGTACAAGGGATTCAGGTTTCGATCCTATGGAACTATGGATTATGGGCCCACATTGAATAAGAATGGTGGTGACAAACAATGCGATCCAGTTCCAAAGTAAGTCAAAGAACATCTTGTCAACTATGTCGGCAACAACATCAGTGCCAAGGGAGAGGGTCGAAGAGAACCATTTTCCTGCTCGTTAAGACGAGGCGGACCAATAGGCAAAGTTCTCATCCATCGGTGGTTACCGAAATGTTATCAACAGTAGTAACAGGTTGTACAGACAAAGTAGTACACCGAAGTGTTTACATAAGCAGGGAATTATCACTGCTTAGATAATTTATATTAAAAGAAAGGTTAAACAAACCAATGGAAAGGAAATTGTGATGATACACAAGTATCAGGCGTAATTCTTTCCCAAGGGAAGGCAGAGTAAGATATACATGACAAAGTTTGTATTGGCAGGGAGTCAAAGGATGTTGTCGATGATAACACAAATCATCGATGGGCAAGGATGGTATTTCTCACCATGAATTCAATAGATACACAAAAGAAGAAAAATGCTGATGATGGCCATGACACTTTATGTCAAGAGACTTCAAGAGAATGCCATTGAATAGCAACATCACCAAACAAAAGGGGTGGTGAAGCAAAAGGTAAGCGGTGTTCTCGGTCGACAACAACCTAGAACCATGACATGGCTATGACAGGGATAGGCATTGTTTCATCACAATTCATAAGATGTGGTGCAAAGGTATGATATCCTCTAGGTACCAGGAGTTAATACTCGAAGGTAGAATGGAGGATCATGGGTGCAGCAGAATTCATACCTAGGAGATACTTATCTTAACGAGAAACTTTCATGATAAGTTCTACATTGTATCCATGGGCATTAACATAAGTTCAGGGGCGAGTCCCACTTCATAACATTTCAATCACTTCTAGCTTTCGATGAAGTTGTTGAGTAGGAAATTTATCTGGCGTAACACTAGTAGAGTATGTGTAACACCCTCAGTTGTTGTAACAGTAATCATCATCACTGTTGACCATCACTGTTTGTTAATCACTTTTATCCCCTGTCCTTAGTCAAACTTTGCTTCTGCTCTTTTCAAACCATGCTGGTTGGTAAGCAAAACCCAAAGCCCAATGCATCTTGCTCATGAAGAAACCAAACCCTAATTGAAACTTCTTTAAATGAAAAATAAAACAAAAGTTCTCAATTAAAGTTGTTCCAAAAATCATGAAACTATTTTTGTAAATTGCCTAAAATCATTATAAACATGTTGGACCAACTTTGGGTATTTATTAAGTTATAGAAAATTCCAAACAATTCAAACAGTAGGTTAAAACCCTTACTATGGGCATTTAATATTTAAAAGAAATATCTAATGATTTTCTTTTGCTGCAAAAACTTTTGTGGCACCTCAGTAATATGAAACCCCAATTTACAAACACCAATAAAATTTTACAAAAATGCTAGGGTTAATAAATCAATTACAAAAAGAAATAGAGCAAACAGAAAACAAAACAAAATAAAAAGGGGGTTTAAAGCTCGCCTAGGGCGAGGCCCACCTCAGCCGGCCCACCCTAGCCCACGCCCCTCCCCTGTTGTCTTCTACCTCCACCTGCCCCGTACCCGGCGAGGCCCCGCCACTGGCCAAGGCCATGCCGGCCCCTCCCTCACCTGCTCCCCTCCACTGTGCCCGCGTTGACAAGGAGAGCACCCCCACCCACTCCCTGGACACCCCCGCCTCCTTTTTCCGCTCCTCCTCCTCTCGCCATCGTCGGGGGAAAAACTCCCGAGCGCCGTCGTCGCCATTGCCATGGCCTCTCGTGCCCACTGACCTTCCCGCTCCTCTTCAAGTTGCCCATCGTCTTCGCCATCGTCTACCACGTCTACGTGCATAAGGAATCGAGGCGGAAGCCTCCACCCCGAGCACACGGTCGCCGTTCCCCTTCTACATTGCCACCGCATCGCCTTCGAATTGCCGCTCCGTCGAGCCCTCCCCGAGCAGCCTGTCGTCCACTATGCATCGCCGGTGAGCACGGCTTCCGCATCCAGCACCCCGATAACGCTTAATCTATCCGTAGCCATTGCCCCCCCTATACCGTGCTCCGGACGCCGCCATGGCCGACCAAGCACAAGCTTCCGTGCGCCTCTATTTTGCCCGAGCGCACCAACATGTTCCTGGTAGTGTGTAGTCTCGTTTTGGCCCGAGGGATTTCTCATTTGTGCTCCGAATCGATAGATGCCATTAGAGCCCGAGGCAACTTCTGCCATTTTCGGCGCTGAGCTCATCTCCGTCCGCCTCTCGCCACCGCGCGGCTGTAGATCAACGCGCAACGTCGCGCTCGCTCGAACGAGCTCTAGCACGCACGCTCCCATGCCCGGTGGCGAGCGCACGGCCAACGCCGGCGTGCTCTTCCTCGCCGTCGACGAATTGTGCGGCTGACCAGTGGGGCCCCCACGTCAGAAACGTGATTAAGGGATTAATCACACCCATGTGGACCGCTGACATGTGGGCCACCCCCTGCTAAACCTCTGTTAAACTAAACTGAAATTAAACCCCCCTTGTGTAAATGACAGGTGGGCCCAGCCCTTTAATTAATCTACTGCATTATCTAACTACTAAATTAACGCATGTGTCAATGACACCTGGGCCCCCTTTGTCAGTTTATTATTTAAAAGATTTAATAAGAAATTCCAATGGCTGACAGGTGGGTCGAGAGGCATTTTCTGATTTAATTAAATGTTTTATAAATAACAGAGGCTGACATGTGGGTCCCACATGTCAGCACTGTTTTGGATAATGTTCTGGATAATGTTGAATAAATAATAAAAGAAATCCAAAAAATCATTTAAATTGATTTAAACTTTGAAATTCAATAACTTTTAAACCGTAACTCGGATTCAAAAACTTTATACATGAAAATTGATCAGAAAAATATAACAAATACAAATACGCTATCCGTATGTCTACCACACCCCTCTAACACAACGAACATCGAACATTCCCCCTCCGGACCGCCTGTCCGATAAATTGTCCAGTACTGTTAGAGTGCCCGGATGAATTTATTCCGAACACGAATGTTTCTCGGAATAGATCAACTAGCACGGATACAACCCCCTTATGTTGTTCCGGTAACCACGACACCTCCAGCTTGATCCTGCCCCCTCCGGACACCCTGCCCGGTAATCATCCAGAGCCGGTAGTTTATCCTCAGATGAATTTCCGTTCCGAGCAATGTGCATTGCACTGCGTTAGAACACCGTTAACATTTCATCTATCATGCCATGCATCTGTTTGTATATGCTTTCTGTGTATTTACTGTTTCTTCCCCCCTTAATCTCCGGTAGACCCCGCTGCTACCGTCGACTACGCCGCTGCTGAGTACGACTACTTCGTCGACGACCCTACCTCTACCGTCGAGCTTGCAGGCAAGCAGAGCCATTCTCTTCCCCAGATATCGCCTATCTTTCCGTACTTTTCTTGCACTAGGCATTGTTACTGTTGCTGCTACGATTATAATCCTATTCAACTGCATAGCCTGATTTTTGTCGCCCCTTGATGTGCCTTCCTTTATCCTATGCTGCCTATTATTATTATTATTATGCATTATTCAGCAGTGAGCCCTGCGCATTGTTAGCTAGGATTAGATAGAGGGTCGTGATCACTCAGGGGAGTGAACCCGGGTACAAATATTATAACTGCACAGGTACGGTACAATGCAGACACCGTCTAAGGCCCCTATCTGGGTTATGCCTAGTCACCTCAAGTGTGAGCTATCAAGGAGTAATCCTTGTACTCCACTCGAGGTTGACTTTTTCTTTCCGCCATAGGGTCCTGATCGGCGATTGTCCTTCAGGTAAGAAGTCGGGCGACCCAGCGGTGCCCGTGAGAGGTATTGCGACGGGATGACAGGGAGGGTACGACCAGTGTACCGGTATGCTTGGCCCCTGATCGTTGGCCGCGAGTGTTACCAAACTACAAAAGTCGAGATCCTCCCGGAGCACACGCGAGACAAGGTAAGGAGACGGTTCACCTTGTTGGTAACCGCAGTGACTTGGTGGTACGACGGGGCAGGCACCGATGTACTGGTGGTCCTGGCTGCTGCCGTTGTCCGCGGGTCAGTTAAGTCGAGGCAACGATAACGGTTGTCACGCAGGTTAATTAAAATGCTAAATGGTTCGGCGGATGTCTTGAGTTGGCTATATGCCATGTACGCACTACCTACCCGTGGGAATTACGAGTTATGGGCTCCTCTGCTTCGTAGTGTCGTCCGAGGACTCTTCAGACGTCAGCAGTACTGCGGGCTGATTGCCGGGAAGTGGTGTTGTCTTATTTGCTCGCGTGGTGATGTCTTATTTGGATGCCACCCCTTACAACATAGTGGCGCATTACATATAAAATGCTCCACTAATAAGCTTTCCATGTATAGCTATTTCCCTAGTAGTGGTCGGCCATGGCGGCGGCCGGGGCACACACAAGGGGGGCCGGCGACAGGGGCTTATCGGCCGGCTACTAGGGGTTGGCAGCGGTTGAGACGCTCAACGGGAACGCGTCGAGTCTGGTAGCGGGCTTAGAGACGACGCGACGTGGCCAAAATCAGACGAATTCGCCGGCGGTTCCGAGGTAGAAAACAACCTGATTGCGCGCGTACGAGGCGAGTGTGGCCGGGCAACCTCGAAGGTGCGTCCATGGCGACGTCGGGCTATGCGTCAGGAGGACGAGGACGAGCGGTGTGTGTGGGGGGAAGATCTTGTGAGGTGTCCAGTGTGTCCACGGCTCGCTCTTATCCGCGAGGGGTCTGCGCTGTCTACGGGGAGCGACGAGGGGCAAGGTGGTCGACGTCGACCAGGTTCAGGCCATGGCGACCAGGGGATGAGCAGTGTAGAAGAAGGGGACCGGGGGCACAAGTGGGATGGGCCAGATGAGCAGTGCGGTGGGCGTTAGATAAGATATTTGCATTTTTCTGACCTGCCAGTGAAGGTGCTTGTCTGTTTGAATTATTTTGGTTAGAAAATTATTTTTGTTTGGGTTGAAACTTGTGGTACATGTGTGTTGCATCACAGAAAGGTGCCCCAAAAAGTGTGGTGATTATTAAAAATCATTTACTATTTAATTTTGGACTGCAACTGATTAAATGGGGTTTTTGGCTGTTGTTATGAATTGTTTAAATGAGTAACACATTTTAATAAATTCCTATTCCACTTTTATTACGACATACTGATTATTTGGCATTTACCAAAATTGGTTGCACAATTTTTTTGTCAAAGTTTATTTCCACATAGATTTGGAATTTTTATCTGGGCTGGATTTGAACAAGCCATGATCAAGGGTGATCATTATTAGCATAACCATGATGACTTGGCATTATATAATGTGATCACTGTAGAGTGACACCCGGGGTGTTACATGCTCGAATCATTGTGATCACCTGTAACATATAATGTGGCATATAATTGTTTGATGAGCTCATGATTATAGCCATTGTCTAGAGCAAACATCTTGTGGGCATGAAGACCCTCAATTGTTTCGGCAACATTCTCGAAGCATGTTGTGGCATACACGGAAGGCAGATCAAGATACTGATGTTGGAAAACTCTTGCCTTGTTGTATATCAAACGAGTGTAATAGACTGCCTGTTCTTGGGTCCAAAACCTAAGAGAATAAGAATTTCTTGGTTCATTGTAGCGATTGGGCGCGAAGAAAAATGGCTTGTGTTCTCGTCGCTTGAAAATAGGGCCTCCTCGAGGAACATCTGGGCGGAACTGGGGCAACATTTCTCTCGGATGAGCTGAATGCAACAACTCATCAATAGGAAAAACTTCATTGGCATTCTCTGGCAGTTGCAGGTTTGGAACAATAGCACGAGGTTGGGATGATGGAACATTGTTAACATCCTGAGCTGGGATAGCGGCAAGAGTATTTTCCTCGGCGTGCTCTTCGACGTCATCTCCTTCGTCGACATTCTGGGCTAGTTTAGCCTCTTATGTTTCCATTGCCTCGAGGTCTTCATCAAGCTGGTCTGCATCATCCACCATCTCTTCGTTCGAGGAAGTAGATGAGGATGAGGAGCTATCATCAGAACTCTCATCGCCTGAACCATCTTCTTCGGCATCGGCCTTATCAGTTGCAGGTGGAGCCTCTTGGCGAGAGGAAATTGTGGTGACGTCCACATTGTTTTCTTCTTCTTCTTCTTCGTGCAAGGTGTGGGAAGATGAGTAATCCTTCTGTACGGATGGAGGTGGAGCGGGAACTTCTTGCTCGACCTGAGCATTCTTCTCAGTCTCAACATGAGCCTGGGGCTCAGCAGCTGCGGTGGATGAGGGAATAACTTGTCGGGGTGGTGATGGGACAGGTGGTGGTGTTGGTGCTTTTGGTGGTGTAGGTTGGCGAGGTGGAGGAGTTGGTTGGCGGGGAGGAGGAGTTGGTGCTCGTGGTGGAGTGGGTTGTTTGGCAGGGGGTGCAGTTTCTTGTCGTGCTGGTGCAGCAACGACTTCGACAGACTTCTTCTTCTTTGCGGTCTCTGGCGTCCTATGCTCAGAGGATGTGGCATCATTCTTCTCGGTAGACTTTCTCTTTCGAGATTGTCGCTCGGCGAGGTCAACATTGTGTTCTTTGCACATGTCGGTCACAATCTGTCTGACCTTGTCATTGAAAGCAGAGATGTTATCTTTCTGAATTCTCCTCGATTCAGCAAGTGTCGCGAGCTTGGACTTGAAAAACTTGCGAGACTCAACGTCCTCAGTTTCTTATCTAATTTGATTTGTATAGAAGGTTTGTTGCTGGCGGTCCTTGCGGTCCTGGGCAAGATATCCATCCCATCAAAGCATGTATCGAGCCACACGTTATTGAATTTCCTCGGGAACAAAATCCTCGAGTGTCACATTTCTAGGAGTGCTCGCCATCCTACAAAGAATATCAGTGATTGCTGGTGCATCCCATACATCGTTGTTGGTGGAATCTCCTTCGTTGGAGCTCTCTTCATCTGGTCGAGGGCTAGGCACAGTAGGTGCAGCTGGGACAACGGGTGCCTGAGAAGCACGAGGAACTTGAGCCGCCCGTGGCTTCAGCCTAGCCTCCTTGGCTTTCTTTTCGGCCTCCTTGGTTGCCTTGGCAGCAGCTACTGGTATTGGTATGGCGCTGGGGGCTGCAGCCTTCTCCTTCGATGCACCAGCAGTCTCAGCTTTCTTCTTCGCAGCACTGGCGGCTGCAACCTTTTCCTTTGTGGCACTAGGGGACACAACTTGCTCAGTGGCACTAGGGGCCACAACTTTTTCTGTAGCTGCACTAGGGGCGGACTTTTTGTCGGGACCCGGGGTTAGCGTATGTAATTCCGGTCACAATGCAATCACATGGAGAGCCGAGAGCCGTACCCACTTGTCTAAGAAGACAAGGCCAAGCACAGATCACTCTCAGTAAGCATCGAACGGGAGGGGTATCCCATCCAGGCCGGATGATCAACTGAGATGGGTCCTCATCGTCCGCTCACAAGTCTAATGCAGCGGGGTCTACCGAAGTTTAAGGGGGGGAGGAAACAGTAAATACACAACAATAATATACAAACATATGCATGACATGACAGATGAAATGTTAACGGTGTTCTAACGCAGTGTAATGCACGTTGCTCGCAGCGGGAATTCATCCGGGGATGAACTACTGGCTCCGGGTGATTACCGGACAGGGCGACCGGAGGGGGAAGGTATCATGCCGGAGGTGTCGTGGACATCCGACAAAGATAGCAGGGGTGTATCCGTGTTAGTTGAACCATTCCGGACAACTTTCGTGTTCGGAATAAATTCATCCGACAGGTTTTTACCGGCACCGAGAATTATCGTCAGACAGCCCGGAGGGGGGAATGTCGATGATCGGTGTGTTAGGAGGGTGGGGTAGACATACGGATAGCGTATCCGTATTCGTTATATTTTTCTGATCAATTTTGATGTATAAAGTTTTTGAATCTGACTTACGGTTTAAAAGATATTGAATTTCCAAATTTAAATCATTTTATAACATTTTCTAAATTTCTTTTATTAAATAAATAAACATTATCCAGAACAGGAGTTTGACCAGTCAACTGACATGTGGGGCCTACTTTTCATAGACACAGTTCTAATAAAATTCATTTTATTTATCTGAATATTAAAGGGGACCCACATGTCATCCTCATAGTTTAATAAAATCATTAAATTTATTTATATGACAGTGGGGTCCCACATGTCAGCCTAACAGTTTTAATTAATCATTTTTATTAATTTAAATTACCCTGGACCCACATGTCATCCACTAGGGGAAGGTTAGATTAGGTTTGACACTAATTTTAATTAAGGGAAGGGTGGGGCCCATGTGATAGTGGCACAAGCCACAGCACACAGAGCCCAGGCCGACGAACACCCCGGCCATGGCCGTGGGCACGGCGGCGCGGCGAGGACGGCCGGCTGGTGCTTCTCCAGACAGCGACGAGGGGAGGGGAACCAGGGCGTGGGACGAGGCACGGCCGAGTGGCCACGGGGCGCACCAGGGGGCAGGGCGCGCGGCCTGGTGAGCACGGCGGCTGCCGAGTACAGCACCGGCGAAACGACGAATGGGGCATGGAATCGACCGCGGGGAGTTGAGGGAAGACGCGGACGCTCACCAGGGAGCGGAAGAGGAGCTCGAGGAGGCCGGAGGGGGAGCCGTGTGGCCGGAATTGCGACGGCGAGCGGCGGGGCAGAGGAAGAAGACGAATCCAATTCACCGCGTGACGTGGCTCCGGGAACGATTCCTTCTGCAGGTAGACGAAGGCGACGACGAAGAGCGTGGGGGGCAGCTCGGACGGGCGAGGGAGGTTCGTTGGCCGCGCTGGCTCGCGGTGGCCGGTGACGGGTGCGCTCTGACCGAGTTCAAGGAGGAGCAGGGGAAGGCGTGAGGGGAAGGAGAGGGAGGCGGCTAGGGTTCCACAGGGGCGGTGGCGCACGGGGCTTCTTATCCTCACCAGGACGGCGTCGATGACCGACACGGCGGCCACGGCGTGGCTCAGCCAGGGATGCCCTCCACGACCCCCCCCCCATGAACAGGAGGAAGGAGGAGGGCGCCGGGTGGGCTGGTGGTTAGCTGGGCCGGTGGGCTGCGCGGGTGGGCTGACTGGGCTGACCCTGTGCAAGGCCGTGAGTCTTCTTTTCCTTTTATTTATCCTTTTGTAATTTCTGTTAGCCACTGCCTTTTGTTTATTTTGTTTTGCTAGCTTTAGAATTTTTGTAAAACCTGTAACTTGCTCCATTATTTGCATTGCCACATGTAGCAATGCCACAAAAAGTTTCGTGATTAAATAAATTCATTTGAATATTGTTGTTTATTTTAATATGGCTTTTTGTGCTGTTTTTGTATTGTTAATAATTGTTTGAATTTTTCAGTGGCATGATAAATACCCAAATCCATATTGGCATGGCCCAATGATTATTAGTGATTTTACAAAAGTGGTTTTAAAATTTTTGGACAAAGTTAATTGTCACATTATTTTTAATATCAACAAAAAGGCATTTTGGATTTGAGATCAAAAGCAAAGATGATCATGGCATGATCAGCAACAGTGATTAGTCAACAGTACAAGTGATTACTATTAAAAACACTGACAGTGTTACAACATTCAATATAAAGCATGGCAAGGTGCTGAGGTGACCTATGTTTAAATTGCAACATGTTAATTGAAGTTGATTTGAAGAGTAAATTCAAATTCAAACTCCAAATGTATTCAAATTGGTCCAAGTTGCATTTGCTAAAGTTTGTTCATTGTAAACCAATTGGTCATGTGTGTGAAATGTTTCTGAAGTGTAAGTGATCACCTTTGCATTGCATTGGTTGAATTTTAGATGAGCATGGTAGTTTATTTGATTTAATACAAAATAGCCAAATAGCAAAATGCTACTGATCCCTCATTGTAAACATTTCAAACATGGTTGAAAGCTAGTTATTTGGATAGAGAATTTTCTCCTGATCATTTTTCATATATTAAACTTAGAATTTGGAGTCATAGTTTAAAAGATATTCAATTTCAAAGTTTAGGCCATTTTCTGGAATTTCTGTATTAATTAAATTGAAAAGGGATTTATTGCGTCATCACTAGTTCATGCTGACGGAGGGGGTTTGACCAGTCAACTGACAGGGCGGCCCCACCTGTGAGCCTCACTGGGTTAGTTAATCTGCTGATTTAATTTAAACCAATTTGATTAAGGCTTTGGGCCCACAGTCAGCGAGAGAGGGGAGGGGTGATTAGCTGGGCCATTAGGGCCTCTAATGGCGCGGGTCGCCGGAACCACTGGAGCTCGTCGGAGCTCTCTCCGGAGAGGGATTCCGGGCACGGGAAGAGGAGAGAAGAGTGCGGGGAGGTTGCTCTCGTTGTCGCGCAGCTGGTGGGGCTAGGCAGGGGTCAAGGGGGCGCTCGGGGCCACGGCTTCGTCGACAGAGGCGGCCGCCGGAGTCACTGGCCATGGCGAAACAGCACAGAGAGCACGGGGATAGCCATGGATGGGGGGAAACGGAGCGCCGTGCTCACATGAAGGCAATGGCGCACTCAAGGAAGCCGGGGAGGAGCTGGGGGTGGCGAATTCGTCGATGACGTCCACGGTGGCCGGCGGCGAATTGGAGAAGGGGTCGACGTCTCCTGTGCTCCGGGGCTCGATTCCACGCGCAGCTTGACAAAGAAGACAACGGGGAAGAAGCTGGACACAACGGCGCGGCGAATGGAGCACGGTGGCCACGCGCGGGAACGACGGCGAGCTCGGGCGGCGCTCGGTTTCGACGAGATCGATGAGGAGAGGAGGGGAAGAACGGCCAGAGGAGGGGGAAAGAGATGGGCACGACTAGGGAACCTTCCAGGCGCGGAATAAGCACGGAGGGAGCAAGCAGCTCGCCACGGCGACCCCGGCAAGCTCGCCACGGCGCGAGCTGCCTGCCTGGCTCGAGGAGGAAGACACCCCTGCCCCTGGGCTGGGCCACCTCCCTGAGTTGGACCCAGGTAAGGTGGGCTTTGCCCCTTTTTTGTTTTTCTTTTATTTGTTTTCTGTTTAATTTATTTGCCCTAAAAATAAATACTAGGGCATTTTATAAAAAAACCCCAATTATTTTTATAAAACCTAGGTGACATAGTAATAGTCAACCCCAATTTTGGGGAATTTTTGAAATTCAAATTATTTGAATTTCAATTCAAATAGGAAATTGATTTAATTTCCAAGCCACTATTTGGATTTTTGAAAAATCTGTGAGCATGGGATTAATCCCAAATCACATTTAAAATGATCACACTCATTTCTAGGATTTTTCAACATATCCAAAAGAATTTTGGAAAAAGATTTATTTCTGGCCTTTTTATTTAATTCATATAGGGATTTTCTTTTCACCAATTCTTTTTTCTTTTGCAATTTTTTTCATGATGCAAAAAAATGCAAACTTAGCAAAGCACAAACCTAAATTAGGGTTCTGACACTTTTTCTCGAGTTGAAGTCTATACTTATCAGAAACCAAGTGCAAGATGCCTAATTGTTTGGCAATTGCAGCTTTCTTTTCCTCGGGATGGCTATAAAAGTTCATCAATTTTGCCTTCTCTAAATCTTCGGCCTCGAGATCTTTCTGCTTGGCCAGTCTCTGCTTTCTCTATTGCACAGTCTCATCTTCTTCGTTCACACCCGCGTTCTTGCCCTTGGACCTAGCCGAGGGTTTTGATTGACAAGGGGGAGCAGTGGCAAGCGGTGGATCCGTGACAAAGTTTGGGATGTCAATTGTCGCTCGTGGAGCCACTTCAGCTGGCTCCTGGATCCTTATGCCCTTTTGGCCTGGTTTCTTCTTCGAAGCGGGAGGAGGATGATCTTCGACATCTGCCTCAGTGCCTGGATCTTGTTGCTCGGTACTGGCTTCTTCATCATCTGATGTTGCTTCAGGTGGTGAAACAACAACCTTTTTCTGGCGCTTGGCAAATTTCATGCCAGCCTTTGTCTTTGTACTAGGACCAACTTCTTTGGCACCTCCTTCGATGCCCGAAGTAGGAGCAGCAATAACTTTTCTGGACTTTGCTTCCTTTCTCTTTTCTGTTCGTTCATCTCGAGCATCAGACAGATCTTGGAAATCAGCGGGAGTCTTCATGGTAGACGGATGCGCATTATCTGGTGGAGGGGGTCTATTTTCTCGATTCCATCCTGGCTTCAATGCTTTGACATCAGACCAGGGGTTCTTCAAAGAAAACAGTCTTTCCCATCGAGGTATAATAGCCTTGTACTCATACCAACGAAGAGCTTGAAGTCTTCGAACTTCTTGCATCATGTTATCTCTCGTTCTAGGATCTTCAACAGAGCCTTCTGGCGTTCTCAGATTTTTCTCGATTATCAAATCCTCAGACATGCCTTTTGAATTGTTTGTGATTTTGGTTCGGCCTCCTGCACGCTTGGGCTGCCTGATGTTTCCAGCGTTCTCAGACATTTTCCTGCGAAAAAGATAGGTACAACGGAAAGTAGACAAGATATGAACATGTACCAGACATTTTTGAAGAGAATCATTTTGAGCGCAGCAAACATATAGAGGGATTTACCTTTGAGGCAGGTTTTCACTCGAGTGCTAGTCTATATTTCCATCGGGTGCAAGTCTAACAGAGAACTTGTATGAATGAAACGCTCAATGTGAAAAAAAATCCATCGATATGAATCTGAGGGATAATGCCTAAGTGAGAAATTCCACGGGACGAGGGATTTATTACCTAGATCGGACGTGAATTCGATAGGAAACACTAGAAACTGATTCCCCAAAGTGCAAAGATCCAAATGGATCTAACAGACCTAATAAAATACAAGAAAATCAAGAACAAATCTGAGCACGATGAACAGAAAGATTGGAATCGAGTTCAGTGTCGTACATACCTTAACTCGGTGATTGTACGGCAGCTACGGCGGCGCGGATGAAGACCTGTGTCGACGGGAAAGCCTGAGGCGACTTCCTTCTGGCAGCAAAGCGATGAGGGAATCGACGATGACATAATCGACACAGTGGCGTGGAAGAACTCGGGGGCGAGAAGGGGGAGAGACGAAGTCGAGGAAGTGAGAGGATTGTGCCGGTGGGGTGGATCGGTATTTATAAGGGGTGGAATGACATAACTGTCACATCCGATCCAACGGCGCAGATCTCGCGTCTCTCCGAATTCAACAGACGGATTTGTGGCGGAAATCACGGGAAAATCCTAAAGAACGGAAAGAAAGTTGCTCCACGTCCAAGAACAAACTCATCGAACATCGAGTGAAAAGCTAGACAAACGTTCGACAGATTTTCCTTCGGAATCTATGACATTCGAAGGGAACCTAATCGAGTACAAATATACATGTTCACGAGAGAAAAGCAAAGATAGGGTAGGGAAAGAATAGAGGTAAAATAGGGGCCAATACTTATTCAATCCGAGGGAAAAACAAAAAAAAAGTAAACTCGGAATGACATGTGTATAGTACAAACACCAAATGAAAAAAAATAAAACCCAAAAGAAACACGACAGAAAACCAGCGACAAAAAACTACTGCTAGTAAGTATACATATAATACAAAGTGTAGATAGTTTTGATCTTACTGCACGTTGCGTGAGTCAAATATGTTTAACTCACACCTTAGTGCACATAACCTTTTCTCATCCAGGGGCTTCGTAAAGATATAAGCCAATTGATCTTCGGTACGGACATGGCCGATAACAATATCTTCTCGCTGAACGTGATCTCAAAGAAAATGATGACGAATATCAATATGATTCGTTTGAGAGTGTTGCACAGTATTATGAGAAATTTTGATAGCACTCTCATTGTCACACAACAGAGGAATTTTCTTCACGAGAATACCGTAATTCTTCAGCGTTTTCCTGAGCCACAGAATTTGAGTGCAACATGAACCAGCAGCAATATAATTGATTTCAGCTGTGGAAATTGATACACAATTATGTTTCTTCTAAGCTCAACAAACAAGAGATCTACCAAGAAAATGACATGTGCCTGAGGTAGATTTTCGGTCGACACGATCACCAGCCCAGTCAGAATCATAATATCCAACGAGATCAAACTGTGCACCTTTGGGATACCAAAGTCCCAAGGTAGGTGTATGAGCAATATATCGAAGAATTCTCTTGACAGCAATATGATGTGATTCTTTTGGATTTTCCTGAAAACGAGCACACATACAAACTGATAGCATAACGTTAGGTCTAGATGCACAAAGGTAAAGAAGCGAACCAATCATCGAGCGATATTTCTTCTGGTCAAAAGGTTTGCCCTTCTCATCTGCATCTAGGTGTACATTCGTAGGCGTTGGAGTCTTGATAGTTTTGCAATTGACAAGATCAAACTTCTTCAGGTAATCTCTAAGATACTTCTCTTGAGAGATAAATGTCCCATTATTCTATTGACGGATTTGAAGTCCAAGAAAGAACTTCAATTCACCCATCATTGACATTTCGTATTTCTTCGACATCATTCGAGCAAATTCTTCGCTGATATCAGGGTTAGTACAGCCAAAGATAATATCATCGACGTAAATTTGACACACAGAAATATCATTTTTTTATGCACGAGTAAAAAGAGTCGAGTCAGTTGTTCCTGGTTTGAAGCCTTTCTTCAGAAGAAAATACTTGAGTGTTTCATAGCAAGCACGAGGTGCTTGCTTTAACCCATAGAGGGCCTTGTGCAACCTGTACACCATATCTGGATTCTTAGGATCTTCAATACCTTCCATTTGGGTGTAACTTTTTGCAACCAGTCGAGCTTTATTCCTTACCACAATACCACCCTCATCTTGCTTGTTGCGAAATATCCACTTAGTGCCAATGATGTTATGCTTCTTGGGATCAGGTCTTTGGACAAGAGACCAGACTTTATTTCTCTCGAACTGATTAAGTTCTTTAAGCATAGCAGTCATCCGTTATGAGTCCTTCATGGCTCCATCAAATTTCTATGGTTCTAGCATAGATACAAACGAGAACTTTCCACAGAACTTAGCTAAACGAGTACGAGAGCGAGTGGTGGGACGACCTGGTTGACGAATCTCTTCGAGCATTGAGTCTACGTCCACTCTTATTCGAACTCGAGATAGTACTACTTCGTTAGCTTGTGGATCCAGTTCTTCGTCGGGATCATCTTGGCCTCCGGGATTAGCTTGTCCTTCGGGATCATTGCCTTCGGGTTTAGCTTGTCCTTCAGGTTGAGCATTTTCTTCATTCATGTGTTCTCCTTCATCCTGTTCTTCGTTGTCTTCAGGATGTTGATCTCCAGCGCCCCGGGCTATGCGTGGGAACATTGGATCATCACCATCCCTGTTGACTTGACGAACATTTCCTTCGACAGGGCGAATATCTCCAATTTCCATGGACCTGATGACTGCATCCAAAGGTGGTTCATTTAGGTTAAGAGGTAATTGCTCCTTTTGAGAGCCGTTAGTTTCATCAAATCTAACATTTACAGTTTCTACAACTTTGCCAAGATGGGAGTTGTACACTCTGTAAGTGTGATAGTTCGACCCATAATCTAGGAGAAAACCTTCGTGATCCTTTGGGGAAAACTTGGAGCTATGATTCATATCTCTGATAGGATTCATTAAGTTTGTATTCGGGGACAACTCTTTGTCTCCGGTTATATGATTAGTGCAACCACTGTCCATGACCCATTCAGATCCACCGGAGACATAGCCCTCCAGAAGAATTAGTTCTTCTTAACCACCCACAAACGATTAGGTGACTGAGAAGGCATGGAAGTGCTAGATGAAGAAGCGGTATTATAGCGAATAGGATCATATTGGCGAGGGGGACCATCAAGCACACCATAAACATAATTCCTCGGTGAGGGGTTAGAGTATTTCTAGGTAAAGGTAATTTTGTCGTTATTATCATGATGACGATAAACATTTCTATCTACTCGATAGTATTACTTCTGGGGAACATTTGATGCAGGCACCAGAGGTTCATTTCTATCCTCGAGAGAATAGTAGTGTCTCGGTAGTACCGTAGATTTTCCCTGCATAGAATGGTTAGGGGCCGTTTTTCTATGAGAGATTTACGAACCCAAATCTGTCGCTTATAAAAACCATTCTTTGGCGGAGTACCACGAATTCAGCGGAAAGCTTCCCTTCCTGATCTTTGATAAGCTTGTAGTCAGAATCAAGTGATTCTCACAAATAGCCTTAGCAATTTTGCAGTTGAAACCTGAAAGGTTAGCAATGTCAATAGGCTTTTCTTTCGCTAGAACCCAGACAGTTTTGGGATACTGCTCGGTCTCCCAGTAGGTGCCATCAGGGTTGATTTTCCTCTCAAAACCAACACCTTACTTTCAAGGATTCCTATGAAGAAGAGCCTTCTTTAGGATATCACATAGTTACTGGTGTCCCTGAACACTTTTGAACATGTATGTATCAAATAAATCTTTCAACCTAAGGAGTTCCTCGTTAACACCAGATGTCGGGGGATTGGTACCCGGGTAGGCTAACCCAAGCGGAAGCAAGCTTTCAAGACAAGGATGGGCCGATTGGGCTGCAGCTGGGCCAAGCTAGGTAGAGGTACGGCCGATTGCTCTAAGGCAATCGACCATACCAAGTGCCGGCAGTCGGCCCAGGCGCAATCGGTCCACCCTTTTGTTCATTGAAGACGATCGTCTGATTGGCCTGCTGCTGGACCGAGGTCGTTTCCTAGAAGACCGATTGCCCAGAGCAATCGACCTTACCCAGGAACCACCAGTCGGTCGAGGCGCAATCGGAGATACCTGACACCAAGTCGGGGGTATGATTACGAGGTCATAAATGCCATATCCCTAGATATCTGGGTGGCAGGAAGGCCAAGTCACATCGAGGATTTCCGGGAGATACGATGTCGACCTCTCCGCCGATTCCGCGGACAGGCCGACAAGACCATACCTCGTAGCTCCACTGTTCATCACTAGACCCTACAAGGTAGCAGCATGGGCCGCCGCTCGTAGGCTCCGGATCACCCGGATAGGAGCAGTCGGTGGGCCCAGGCCGATTAGAGGATGACAGCTGGGCCCTTTAGGCATTGAAGTTACCATAGTACCCTGGACTCACACTATAAGAGCCAGGGTACCCCTCCTGCGCGAGGGACGATGACGACGACACACCCTAGAACCTCACTTACTCAGTCTCATTCCAGTTCATTCACTGCTCGTAGTTACTCCTCAGGGAAGCGGGAGAGGACCTTGCCCACGGCGGCGGTGCACTCCTTCCCCTGAGAAGGTAGAAGAGCAGTTATTGTAGCCACTCCATTGATATACGAGAGACAGGCAGGAGTAGGGGTGTTATCTCTCCGGAGAGCCCCGAACCTGGGTACATCGTGGTTTCTTCACCGTGCTTGTGCCCAACCCCGATTCCGGCACCATCGACATTCTCTCCCTCGCGTCTTCCCCTCACTTTAGCCATCCCATGGCATCTGTTGTTACACCTCGACGACAGTTGGCGCCCACCGTGGGGCCGGCCGAGGCATCGACTGGAGTCAAGATCCGGACGGGATGAACCTCTGCATCGGGCGGTAGCCACGCCTCTGGCCTGATTCTAAGGTGTGGGGCAATCGACTATGTGGTGGACTACTCGGCGCGGTACAAGGAAGGAGCTCCCTTGCCGCCCGGGGTGTCGCTGCGGGTGGGAAGTCACCGTCTCTTTATCGGTGCCTTCCCTGAGGCATACCCAAGAGACATCCGAGTTTTCTCATGTGCTATAGACCCTCTCTTGACCAGGGGCTGCGCCGCAGCACCTGGCCAAGCGGAGGGCCGACTGCACGCTGCAGTCATGATGGCGGGAGCGTCGTCCTCGACCAATCGGGACCCGGCAAGCGCAGCAAGGAAGGCAAAAGAAGTGGCTGATGCATCAGAGCGAATCGTCACCAGTGCGTTGCGGGATGTGTTGTACACACCCGTGAACAGGAATGGTGATCCAGAGCAGGTGCATACCGAGCTGGAAATAGCACGGCTTGCCCTGGCTCGCAGGGCTGAGCAAGTGCTAGCTGAGGAGCGACGGCTGGGAGCCATCACTCGGGAGTACAACGTAGCGCATGCAGGACCGCGTCGGCCGATTGAGCCCGCAGTCCTGGAAGACCTGAGAAGTCGAGGCCGGGAAGTCAACCAGCAGTTGTCTGGGGCGGAGCAACCGGAGCGTCCGAGAAGGCCAGCGCAACCGAACCAACCGGTGCAATCGGCATTTGTCCAAAGGCCCACATATAGCACACCCGACAAGAATCTGAGAGCAGCCGAGCAGATAGCGCTTGAGCTGGAAGAGTTGGAAGGAGATGAGCGGCGCGAGCAGTCGCGCCGAATGCGTGAGCTGATAGCAGCCGCGAAGGAGCAGAAGATCGCGGCAATGGCAAACCAAAACGCTGGGCCAGAGGCATCAAGAGGGACAACGAGGCCGAATGCGGGAGCCAGCCAGCGGCCGAATGCGTCGCGCCAGAATCGGCACCAGCCCGCGCCATCTCGGCATGACAGCAAGGTCAGAAGCAATCGCCCAGCAGCAAGCAGAAGAATGGAAGAGCCGGCTGTTAACAGCAGGCGCCATGACATACCGCAGCAGTCGGCACCGAGACCAGCAATCAGCACCCGACTTGGCCCTCGCCAAATCGGTCAGAATTATGCAAGGCATCGCATTGAGCTCCTAGAGAAGGAGGCCCATGAAGATGAAGAAGGAGAAGCTGGCCCAGCATGTTTCGGTCATCGCATTCGGACGAAGAAGTTCCCCAAAGGCTTTACACTGTCGAGAGATACCCCCAAGTACAATGGCTCGGTAAAGCCTGAGGACTGGCTGTCCGATTACCTGACAGCAGTTCGCATTGCGGGAGGCAATCGGCGTGTAGCAGTTCGCTATGCACCGCTCATGCTGCAGGGTTCAGCTCGGACATGGCTGAATAGTTTGCCCAAGTACAGTGTGAACTGTTGGGAGGACCTCACGACTGCGTTCATCCACAACTTCACAAGCACATATGAAAGGCCCAACCTCCCTCGGCAGTTAGCTTTGTGCGTGCAAGGCAAGGACGAGCCCCTCGGAGATTACCTGTCTCGGTGGATCAAGTTGAAGAATTCGTGCGAAGGAGTCCATGAGATTCAGGCATTTCAGTACTTCACCGATGGATGCCTGGCCGATTCAATGCTGAAGCACAAGCTGCTCCGCAAAGACTTCACATCGCTCGCCGAGCTCATGAAGGTGGCAAATGCTTTCGCTATGTCCGATTCTGCGATGCGCCCTATCCAACTCGGAGTTGGAGGTGTGATCCAGTCACCAGGGGCTCCGCAGTCGGACACAGGAAACCAAGGCCTCAGTCGGAAAGAGAGAGGAGAGAACAACCGCAACAACAACAACAACAACCAGCAGAACAACGGCAAGCGAAAGGACGAGCAACCGGACACTCAGTATGGCAGTCGGCAGGTGGCCGCTGTTCAGAATGAGGAAGACCCAGCGGCTGCAGGAGGCAGTCGGAAGATGAGACCCAATGTGAGACCCCCAGGGCAGATGAAGCCCAAGTACACATTTGAGGACATGTTAGATGCACCATGCAAGTTGCACAGTACGCCTGGAAGGCCGTCTGCGCACACTACTCGGCAATGTGATTTTGTGAGAAGGATAGCAAAGGGAGAAGCTTTACCACCACCACCACCACCACCACAGAACAGAGGACCACCTCAGCAGCAGAACAAGTACCCGCAGCAAGATGCAGCATATATGATTTTTACCAGTGCGTCCACAGATAAGGGCAGTCGGAGAGCCCGAGCCCAGGAAGGCAATGCAACAATGCCGCCGATTCCCCAATTCATGCACTGGTCAGAGTGTCCGATATCCTGGGACAGAGCAGATCACCCCACTATTTTGCCGAATCCGGGCAACTATCCGCTGGTGGTGGATGCTCTGGTCGCAGGACCAAAGTTTTCATGCAAATTCTCAAGAGTGCTAGTTGATGGACGAAGCACAATCAACATCCTATACCGAGATACGATGCTCAAGCTAGGACTTACAGAGAGGGATTTGGAGCGCAGTCGGACGACATTCCACGGGATTGTCCCCGGGTTGTCTTGCACCCCCTTGGGTCGCATTCGGTTGGATGTCATTTTTGGCACAAAGGAGAATTTCAGGAGAGAGCCGATTTGGTTCGAGGTGGCCGACCTCAGCAGTCCATACCATGCTTTGTTGGGTTTACCAGCATTTGCCAAGTTCATGATCAATGCACAGCAGACATACCTGAAGATGAAGATCCCGGGGCCAAGCGGCGTCATCACAGTCACCGGAGACTTCAGGAAGTCCCTCGAGTGCACATCCTCTGGCAGCAGTTTGGCTGAGTCCTTAGTGGTGGAGACAGAGAAGCGTCAGCTCGGCAAGGTGATTGCAATGGCGCAAGCACAGAGCAAGAATCCACTGCCGGTTGGCCCAGCAAAGAGAGCAGATGAGGAATCGGTTTTTCAATCGGCCAAGGACAGCAAGAAAATCGCTCTAGATCCCTCCGACTCGACCAAGTTCGTTGTGGTCGGAGCTGGACTTAGCGACAAATAGGAAAGCGAGCTCGTCGAGTTTCTCCGTGAGAATCGGGACATCTTTGCATGGTCTCCACAGGACATGCCTGGTGTTCCGAGAGAACTCGCCGAGCACAAGATGCACATTCGGCCAGGCTCGAAGCCGGTCAAACAACCCCTGAGACGTTTTTCTAAGGACAAGAGAAGAGCAATCGGCGAAGAGATTGCAAAGTTACAAGCTGCAGGTTTCATCATGGAAGTGTTTTACCCCGAGTGGCTGGCCAATCCAGTCCTCGTCATGAAGAAGAACAAGACTTGGCGTATGTGTATAGACTACACTTGTTTGAACAAGGCGTGCCCCAAAGATCCGTTTGCTTTGCCCCGAATTGACCAAGTGGTTGATTCTACGGCCGGCTGCGAGTTGTTATCCTTTTTGGATGGTACTGCTGGATATCACCAGATAAAGTTTGCTGTGGAAGATCAGATCAAGACAGCATTCATAACCCCTTTCGGGGCCTATTGCTATATCACCATGCCTTTTGGTCTGAAAAATGGAGGTGCCACTTATCAGCGCATGATGCAAAGATGCACACACTCTCAGCTCGGCAGAAATATCCACGTTTACGTGGACGACTTGGTGGTGAAGTCGGCAAGGGGAGTCACATTGTTGGACGACCTCAGAGAGACCTTTGCAAATCTGAGAACCTATCAGATCAAGCTCAACCCGGAGAAGTGTGTGTTTGGAGTCCAAGCCGGCAAGCTCTTGGGGTTTCTCGTTTCCGAGAGAGGAATCGAATGCAACCCCGAGAAGATAGCCGCAATAGAGCGCATGGAGCAGCCCAAGACCTTGAAGGAAGTGCAGAAGTTCACCGGTTGCCTCGCATCCCTCAGCCGATTCCTCAGTCGGCTGGGAAAGAAGGCAATTCCCTTGTACCAGTTGATGAAGAAGACAGAGAAGTTTACTTGGACCCCCCAGGAAAATGAAGCATTCCGAGAGCTCAAGCGCATGCTATCCACGGCACCGATTCTGGCTGCCCCGATTGAGAAGGAGCCCATGATGTTATACATTGCGGCAACCAATCGGGTGATCAGCGCAGTTATGGTTTTGGAGCGGCCCGATAAGGACAAGGCACAGCAAGTCCAGCGTCCAGTGTACTACATCAGCGAAGTGCTTTCGGCATCCAAGCAGAACTATCCTCACTACCAGAAGATGTGCTATGGAGTATACATGGCGGCCAAGATATTGGAGCCATATTTTCAAGCCCACTTGATCACTGTTGTCAGTTCGGCTCCATTAGCCGACATCATGGGAAGCAAAGATGCAACCGGAAGAGTGGCGAAATGGGCAATCGAAGTGGCCAGTCATGGTATCCAATATGAGCCAAGGACTGCAATCAAGTCGCAGGCACTAGCCGATTTCCTGGTGGACTGGGCTGAAACTCAGTACATGCCACAGCTCCCCATGTCGGATGTCTGGCGAATGCACTTCGATGGCTCCAAGATGAAGAATGGCCTAGGGGCTGGGGTGGTGCTCACGTCCCCAAGAGGAGATCAATTGCAATATGTGCTCCAGATTCACTTTGCAGCATCAAACAATGTAGCCGAGTACGAAGCCCTTGTGCATGGTGTCAAGTTGGCCAAGGAAATCGGTATTCGGAATATTGAGTGCTATGGTGACTCCGATCTGGTGGTACAGCAGTGCTCGGGCACGTGGGATGCTAAAGATGCTAATATGGCAAGCTACCGATTCCTGGTGCAGCAAATCAGTGGATACTTTGAAGGTTGTGAGTTCCATCATGTTCCAAGAGCAAATAATGAAGCAGCAGATGCATTGTCCAAGCTTGGTTCCACAAGGCAAGCAATTCCACCAGGCGTATCTCTCGAGCACATCAAGAAGCCATCCATCACTCCGTCACCAGACTCCGAGTCCATATTGATCTCGGAGACCGATCTTGAGGCTCTGAGAAAAGCAAAAGAAGTTCAACCGGCCAAGCCTGCAACCATGAAGAAGCAATCCAGCGCTCAGGGTGTCTCGGCAATAGCACAAGGGGCTGCCGATTGCGAACCAGGGGCTGCAGAAGAAAAGAAGAAGAGCGATACCACAGAGAAGCAAGCAGAGGCTGCGCCAGATAGCACAACCTCTGGAGAGCAAGTGATATCAGAGAGTGCCGATTGCAGTAATGAAGTTTCAACCCCAGATGAGAAGTCAACACCAGGGGCTGCCGAATGCGTGCCAGGCGCCGCAGTCGGCAGTTCGCACGCAGAAGAAGAGGTAGCAGAGGTTCAAGAGGCCGAGATCGAGCAGGCCAATGCTCAAGAGACCGAGATCCAAGAAGAAGTCTTACCCCAGCAGGCAGCAGTAATGGTAGTGGAAAGTGCGCCATCATGGGCACAGCCGATTCGAGATTTTTTGGCAGATGAGATCCTTACACCAGATTTGGCATTGTCCAGGAAGATCAGTCGCCGATCTTGGGCATATACAATCATCAACAACGAGCTGATGCGCAAGAGTCCGACTGGTGTCCTTCAGAGGTGTGTTGAAGAGGATAGAGGTTTGGAGCTGCTCAGAGATATCCATCAAGGTGAATGTGGTCATCACGCGTCGGCAAAGGCCATAGCCAACAAGGCTTTCCGACATGGTTTCTACTGGCCAACTGCACTTGCAGCGGCTGAGAATTTGGTAAAGCACTGCGTCGGTTGTCAGCAGTTCAAGGCAAGAAGTCATCAGCCAGCATCGGCACTGAAAACCATCCCAATAGCGTGGCCCTTTGCGGTTTGGGGTTTGGATATGGTTGGACCATTCAAGAGAGCTAGAAGTGGCATGACACATCTCCTGGTGGCAATCGACAAGTTTACCAAGTGGATCGAGGGAAGACCAATCAAGAAGTTGGATGGACCGACTGCAGTCAAGTTTGTGGCCGACATCGTATGCAGATATGGTGTTCCTAACAGCATCATCACCGACAAAGGCACAAACTTTGAAAAGGGGGCATTGGCTCGATATGCATCTTAGCAAGGCATTCGGCTTGATCTGGCATCTGTGGCACACCCACAGTCCAATGGTCAGGTCGAAAGGGAAAATGGACTAATCCTATCGGGTATCAGGCCCAGATTGGTAGAGCCACTTGAGAGGGCACCTGGGGCATGGATTGATGAGCTCCCCGCAGTACTTTTCAGTTTGAGGACCACGCCGAATAGGTCGACTGGATTTACTCCTTTCTTCCTGGTATATGGTTCAGAAGCAGTCATCCCCTCTGACATCGAGTTTGATTCACCTCGGCACGCCTTGTACACCGAAGAAGAAGCTAGGATGGCAAGAGAAGACTGCATTGACCTCAAGGAAGAAGCTTGTTTGTTGGCCCTGTCCAGGTCAGCAATCTATCAGCAGAAGTTGCGGCACTACCACAGCAAGAAGATTCGACCTCTCTCTTTCCGAGAGGGGGACATGGTGCTACGCCGAATCCAGAAGTCAGATGGGCAGCACAAGCTATCCTCACCTTGGGAAGGGCCATTTATTGTCAGCAGAGCGCTCAAGAACAACTCCTACTACCTGATCGATTGCACCAAGGGAACTCGGCACAAGGACACGTCGGGAACAGAAACAGAGCGGCCGTGGAACGCCGAGTTGTTATGCCCGTTCTATAGTTGAACGGCATAAATTTATGTGAGCCATTCGGCAAAACAATCAGTTAAAGTTATCATGTATCTGAAAATGAGGATTCGAGTACTTTTCGTATAATTCCATTCGAAGAGCTAGCCCTAATCGGCAACGCTCCGTCAGACCCGAGACGTGCATAGCATACCCGGGGACTGGCCGACCACGAGGTCAAGAAAATAAGCCATCGTGGCACTAGGACTGCAGGCTAGCTCGCAATCGGACACCCAACTCACGCGCAAATCACTAAGGGGTTTGTGGCATTGAAAAGGGTGACGATTGAAGCAGTCGGTAGTACAAATCCCGGGAAACAACTCGAAACATGCCACCACAAGCAGCGCCGACGAGATAAAGTCGCCGATTGCGCCGCAAACTCGGACACTAGATCCAGAAGCGAGCAATCGGCGCCTGCTGTTGCAGAATCCTTTGCGTTAAAAATCTTATCGTGTAAAAATAAAAACTCATCGAACCTTGGCTGGATGTTTACTGTTGATCCGGTTGCGGACCGCATGTCGGCAGCAAGATCGACACAGTAAACATTCCCAAGCGCAGCCGATGAAAGAAACCGGCAAAGACGCAAAGTTGATCGCACATGAAAACAGTTAAAACAAGCAATCGATTTGCATCAAAAGTAACAGGCCCAAGGCCGAATAAGTTCATTACATCCAGGGCACACCCAGTGGATGTCGGCAGAATTAAAATTGTCTTACAAGGAAAAGTAAAACCGATCTAATATCGGCAGGTGGACAGTCCAAATACAAATCAAGATGGCACATCTCAAGCAGTCGGAGGCACCGAGCTGGAGGATGGAGCAGATGGATCCGATTGAGCTTCAGAACCGGCAGCATCAGCTCGTTTCGTCTTCGGAGAGGTCTGAGATGAATCGCTGTCGGAAGGCTCCTCGGCTAGCGCAGAGATAGTTGAAGCAGGGAGTGGATTCCCTCCGTCATCAAGATATGGAGTGTAGTCATACGGAGAGAACCAGTTCGCCATAGTGCTGGCCAGCCAATTGACTTCAGCGTAGGTTTTCTCAAGAAGGTCCCCGGCACCATCTCGGAGGCTGTATAACTTGGAGAGTTTCACCTGAGGGTACCAAGTCAATATTGTCTGAAGGGCGGTCTCCGCACCAGTACGACCCGCGAAATTCAGCAGAACGTCGATCCGACGTGGGATAGCCCTGAGGAGAATCCGAGTTTGCTCAGTGGTCGCATTCGGAGTTTCCCCTTGATCAGAATCTTCCTCCTCTTGTGGGTCGTCCTTGCGGACCTCGGCGGAGGAGTCAGCAGCATGTTCCATTCTCTTTAGTCCGGCCTTGAGCTCAGCCGCCGGCCACAGGGCTTCGGCAATCTTCAGAATTCCGAGTTTGAAGGACAGGGCCACTCCCTGGATGACCGGAATGCGAGCTTGAGTGCCGATCAGATATTCATGTTGGGTCCAGACACTGTCCGCGCGGTCACAAGTCCCTCCGGCAGCGATATGATCCTCCCGAGATTTGGCGACAGCGGCGTAGGCAGCCGCCTCAGATTCGGGCCAGGCCTCTGTGTCAAGAAGGAAAAATGTGAGAAATCAGATACAAGAAGAAAGCAATCGGAAAATGTAATCGGCATAAAGGAAGACTCACCGCTAAGGAGAAGATCCATGTCAGTTAGCGAGTCGCAGAAACCCTTGGCTCGGCGGCGCATTCGGGCATTCTCTTCAAGATGCTGCTTCTCCATTTCTTCATATTTGGCGATATGCTCGTCGCGATCCTTGCGAATGGAATCCCGCGTGGCAACTGCTTCATCCCTCTCGGCTTGTAAAGCATTTCGGGCGGAGACTGCGGCATCCCGCTCGGCAAGAAGCCCAGCGTTGGTAGCCGTCACAGCAGCAACGTCCGCAAGATGTTTCTTTTCAAGAGCTGCCATCTCGGCGCGAAGATTGTGAATAGTCCGGTTCAAGTCAGTCTCTACCCCTTGCAGCCGAGTCACTTCTTCAGAAGCTTTGGCGAGGGCTGGGCTCTGCTGGTTAAGTTCTGCGGTTAATTCAGAAATCCGGCCCTGGAGGTCACCTACCAGAGGAACAGTAGCTAGAAGAGAGCATAGAGATATGAGCGCTAGAGCAATCGGCTAGTGGAGAAAAGGCAGATGGGCTAGAAGATACCTTTCAGTTTGGAGGTCTCGGCTGACAGGTTGTTGACCTGCAGCTGGGCCTGGGCGAGGGTCCGGAGGCTGGCAGTATAAGCTTCAAGAAGTTTCTCGAAGACATTTCGTTTCTCCTCCACAACAGCCTGAGAAGAACAGTACGACAAAGTCAGTGATAGAGCAAAGAATATTGAAGATCCGAACCGATTGTAACCAATCGGCCCGAATCTCGGGGACTACACCCAGTGGGTGCGCTTGCGCGCACCCATCGGAAGGAAAGTCCACCGATTGAGGAAGGCAAATGAGAAAAGAAAAAATGCTAAAAGATCCGAACCGATTGTAACCAATCGGCCCGAATCTCGGGGACTACACCCAGTGGGTGCGCTTGCGCGCACCCACCGGAAGGAAAGTCCACCGATTGAGGAAGGCAAACGAGAAAAGCGAAAGTACTAAGAAGATCCGAACCGATTGTAATCAATCGGCCCGAATCTCGGGGACTACACCCACTGGGTGCGCTTGCGCGCACCCACCGGAAGAAAAATGTCTAAATAAAAGAAGGAAAAGAAGGAAAGCAAGAGGTTACCGTATGATGCGAGGCGAGCTGTTGCAGATCCCGAGGAATGGCATTGGCGAAGCGGTTTACTCGGCTCAGCGCGGACGCCATGGGCTCTTGAGGAGGAAGCGCAGCGTCAGCCTCGGCACCAGCATGACGGGCGCGAGAGTACTCAGCCCGGAATTGATCCACCGTGCGCATTAAAACTTCAGAGGCAGCAGGGGTCGGCGTCGTCGTTGAGGTTGGAATCGCGATGGAAGTGGCAGTTGTAAGAGCTGGTGGCACCGTCGTCACTTGAAAATCAGAAGCACCCGATTGCGGCGGTGGCACAATCGGGCGAGTCGGAGCAGCGGTAGCAACGATGACTGGGGGAAGAGTCGTGGTCGTCGGCGGCGCTGATAGAACAGCTGGTGGCGTGGTAGCAATGTTTGGCGGTGCCGACATCACAATCGGCGGCGAGGTCGTCACCGTTGGTGCGTCGGGCACGGCGGTCGACGGAGCGGGAGAAGTTGTAGCAGCGGCGGCCGGGCTGGAGCGGCGTGGCGGGGACGGGGCAATCGGATCGACCGATTGCGTTCCCCCCACACCAGGAGATACCGGGTCGGCCGCACGCTTGATGATCTTTGGGGCGAGGTCGGAAGGAGACGTCTTCTGGGCTGCTGCGAGCCGAGCTCTCTTGGCAGCACGTTCGGCATCTTTGGAGGAGTGATTGGTGGCGGTCGGCCGCTTGCGAACAGCCGCAGCAGAAGCAGCGGGCGAGATGATGGCGCCGACACGAGCCGGAATCTCGGTGTCGATGTCATCAAGCCCAATCGGCTCGCTGAAAGGAGAAAGGGAGAAGAGTCAGTAGAAGCAGAGGTAGCAAAGTACTGCGCAGAAAGTCAGAAGCATACCCGATCGTCCGAGGTGCACCGGTAGGCATTCGGCAGCGGAGTGGGGCGACATTCAGGGGCGCCTGAGTGGTCGGCCTTCGAGCTGTCGTCTTCTGGGCCTGCTTGCCTTTGTGGGCAGTCGGCGCGGTTTGGATGACCTTGGAGGGAGCGGTACCAGAGGAAGAGCCAGCTGCCGAGATGCGTTTGGCTGGCACCCTGGGAGGCTTATCCCGAGGAGCTGCATCAGGAGCAGCACCCGTTGAGATACTATCATCGTCACTCCAATCAGCCAAAAGTCGCTCAAGGGAAGAGTCGGGCGTACCCCCTTGAGCTGGCAGCCGAGTGGTGGTCCTTGGAGGGATGGCGCGCGCAGCATCATCATCTTCGGCATCCATGGGGTCGGAGGATTCCCCAGAGGACTCATCTTCACTGGACTCGGCGGAAGGGATCTCGCCATTGTACTCAAGGTCAATGGGGTCCTCTTCCGTGCGATCAGGGGCAAACACACCAGCTTCCTGGCCGTCCTCCATGAGGTCGGACTGAATGAAGTGCTAAAAAAAAAAAGAAATGGCGCCAGTGATCAGAGCAATCGGAAGAGCATGTAGTTGGAAGAAAAAGCAATCGGAAGAGCATGCAGTCGGACTGAATGAAGTGCTGAAAAGAAGGCACAAGTAATCGGAGCATACCACAGGCGGTTTCCGCTGTCGGGTAAGGTAGGCAAGCCCGAACCGGAAAGGATCAGGCAGCACACTGGCGGTGATGGCCTTCACTCGGGCGCAGAGGATCTCGGTCTTCATTTCCCATGTGCAGAGCCGAGTGGGGTCCCGAGGCCCCGACACGTCGCAGAGACGGTGCGCTCGGCGCTGCAGGGGAAGAATTCGCGCGTGAAGCCATGCCGCTATCAAGTCGGTGGGAAGGAGTCCCTCTCGCTCCAGCTGGGTGACCCTGGTGGCTTGAGCGTCGACGTCGCAATCCCCAGCACCGTGCTTCAGAGCCCATTGATGCTTCTCAACCGGCCTAGCGAGTGAGAACTCGGGCAGGTTGAGGAGGTCGGGGCCTTGATCGGGAGACTTGACGTAGAAGAACGACGTCTGCCAGTTTTTGCAGGACTGGACGATGTCGGGGCTGGGATATTTTATCTTGCCGGCTGCGGCAAGACAACTGCCGCAGTCGATCATATCAGTCGGATAGGAGGGTTTGCCGCCTTCGATGGTGGGGGCAACGATCTCTCCTGTTCGAGCATTGTGGGCTCGGAGGTTGAAGAAGCGCTTGAAGAGCGCGATGCTAGGTCGGCAGCCGAGATAGCCCTCGCAGAGTGTCACGAACCCGGAAAGGTTCATGATGAAGTTGGCAGCGAGATGATGAGGCTGAAGTCGGTGGAACTCAAGGAACTCGCGGAAGAAGGCGCTTGCGGGAAGGCCGAATCCACGCTCAAAGTAAGCGAGGAACACGACCCTCTCGCCCGTGCGCGCGCTGGGCACGACGTCGGCATTGCCCGGGATCCGCCATTCGATCTCTGCGGGCATCTTTCGGGCGCGAATCAGTGCTTCGACGGCGACGGCGGTGGCTTGGGATCCTTTCCAGCACCCGCGGCTCGCCTGCGAGACGTCCCGTCGTGGCGCCATCGATTCCGCAGAAGAGGAGGGAGAGGAAGCAGATCGAGGTGGAGCGCGAGAACGACGCTGGCGAACTGCTGCGGCGGCGGCGGAGGTGGTGAGGAGCACGAATCAGTTGCCGGAGTAGGCGGGAGAGCAGAGGTCCGCGGGAGAGAAATCTGCGCGAAGAGCGGCAATGGCGCAGAGAGAGAGAGAAAGCTGGAGGTTGACGGAGATATGTTGGAGAAGGAAGAGGCGAGGCTCCCCCCTGGTGGCTTATATGGGCGGCGGGGGAGGGGAGTGGGATCACCCCGTGGCCATGTGGCCCGGTGTGGCCTAGGGCACAAGAAGGCCAACCGACAGATCAGCACAGAGGATCCTGGCACAGAAGGCGAGACGTGCGACGTGGGGGTCGGCTCCTGCAGTTATGTCACGTCGCGCGTGGGTCGTGGGTCCCAGCTCATTGATCACGTCGTGGGCAAGTCGGAGGTAACCGTTGGAGCGCAATCGGCAGAAGGTATTGTTCCAGAAAATGAAGATACGAAGCGAGAAGGAACCAAATCCAATCGGATGGGAACGAGGTCAGCCGAGTGTGATCTCCGAGTCGGCCGACGAACTCGGAATGACGCACTCGAAGAGGCCATAGCAGTCGGAAAACCTCAAGACAAATTGAAAAACTGCAAAGGCCCCGCGGTCAAGTGACCGTGGGACCTTTACAGCTTTAGGGGCTACTGTCGGGGGATTGGTACCCGGGTAGGCTAACCCAAGCGGAAGCAAGCTTTCAAGAAAAGGATGGGCCGATTGGGCTGCAGCTAGGCCGAGCTAGGCAGAGGTACGGCCGATTGCTCTAAGGCAATCGACCATACCAAGTGCCGGCAGTCGGCCCAGGCGCAATCGGTCCACCCTTTTGTTCCTTGAAGACGATCGTCCGATTGGCCTGCTGCTGGACCGAGTTCGTTTCCTAGAAGACCGATTGCCCAGAGCAATCGACCTTACCCAGGAACCACCAGTCGGTCCAGGCGCAATCGGAGATACCTGACACCCAGTCGGGGGTATGATTACGAGGTCATAAATGCCATATCCCTAGATATCTGGGTGGCAGGAAGGCCAAGTCACATCGAGGATTTCCGCCGATTCCGCGGACAGGCCGACAAGACCGTACCTCGTAGCTCCACTGTTCATCACTAGACCCTACAAGGTAGCAGCATGCGCCGCCGCTCGTAGGCTCCGGATCACCTGGATAGGAGCAGTCGGTGGGCCCAGGCCGATTAGAGGATGACAGCTGGGCCCTTTAGGCATTGAAGTTACCATAGTACCCTGGACTCACACTATAAGAGCCAGGGTACCCTTCCTGCGCGAGGGACGACGACGACAGACCCTAGAACCTCACTTACTCAGTCTCATTCCAGTTCATTCACTGCTCGTAGTTACTCCTCAGGGAAGCGGGAGAGGACCTTGCCCACGGCGGCGGTGCACTCCTTCCCCTGAGAAGGTAGAAGAGCAGTTATTGTAGCCACTCCATTGATATACGAGAGACACGCAGGAGTAGGGGTGTTATCTCCCCGGAGAGCCCCGAACCTGGGTACATCGTGGTCTCTTCACCGTGCTTGTGCCCAACCCCGATTCCGGCACCATCGACATTCTCTCCCTCGCGTCTTCCCCTCACTTTAGCCATCCCATGGCATCTGTTGTTACACATCGACGACACCAGAATTTTCCTCGATCGAGGGATTTGTATCATCAATGACAATAGGTTCTTTTCCTTTCGATTGTTTAGAAATAGAATCATTTTTACTTCATTCCAAACAAGTTAAGCAAGGTGAAGTAGATTAATTTTTAGTTTTTCTGAGCCCTGTTGAGCAATGAGAGTGATATTGACATTCTCCAACTCTTCATGAGCCTCTCTCAGTTTCTCGAGAGCCATTTTCCTTTGAAGGAATTCGTAAGTTAGCTTCTCTTAGTCCATTGAGAGAAGATCATGCCCAGAGGAAAGTTCATCATACTTTTCCTTCAGAGCAGCATGCTCATTCGTCAAAGTTTGACCTTTCTCAATCTCATCGATCAACAAAGTCTTTTTGAATAGTTTCACTCAGTAAATCTAGTTCATCTTGTTGGATAGAAGCAATTTTAGCAAGTTTGGCATAGCTTATCCTAGAGTGACTTTCATAGGAAGATCCATCAGAAGTATCGTAGGAATTCTTAGAAGAAGATACCTTTGCCTTGGCCATGAAGCAGTAAGCTGGAGTTTCATCTTCAATAATTTGGTTGGTGAAGAATGAACTCGATGCCTGGTTCAAAGAAAATGCTAGACCATCAACACCATCACACTCAGAACCAGAACCAGATCTTGAGTTTGATTCAGCTTCGGTCCCAGAGGATACATCTTCAGAGTTCATCTCTTTACTCATATAGGCCTTGGCACGGTGAGAATTCTTGCGTCGAGAGGAATGTGATTTCGAGGAAGAACTCTCTCGATTCTTGTGATACTTCTTCTTCTTGTCATCATGAGAATCATCTTTCTTGTCTTTTCTGGACTTTGAATCATTTCCTTTCGACTCATAGTTTTTTCTCGATCGATGCAACTTGCTCGACGAGTTGCTGTGAGAATGCTTGGATCTATGTTCAATTTCCCAGAGAGGACAATCAGAGATGAAGTGACCTGGCTTCTTGCACTTGTAACAACAATTATCTTTCGCTGAAGAGTTTCTGGATTATGATCGATGCTATGATGAATTGCTTGAATGTCTGGAGGAGTAGCTTTTCCTCGGTTTAGAGGAATTATTTCTCTGGAAGCGGTTGAATCTTTTCATTATCAGTGCCAGATCTTTTCCTCGGGGTCATATGAAGCACCTCCAAAGTCAGAACTAGCTTCAGGAGAGGAGTGGTGTGAAGCTTTGGCCTTGAGAGCATGAGATCTCCTTCGAGTTCCATTGACATCACGTTTTTCTTCTTCTTCCATTTCAGAGGTGGTAAGTCTATCGAGAATATTAGCAGCAACAAGATTTCTGAAATCAGTTCTCTCTTTGATCATCAGCACAATGTGATCGAAGGAATCATCAAGAGAATGAAGCAAGGTCCTAACAATTATGTGACTAGTCATATCTTTGGCACCGAGGGAAATCAACTCATTAGATAAAGTGGTGATTCTGCTGTAGATGGAGTTAACTTTTTCTCTCTCGTGCCTCTTGAACCGATAGAATTTGCTTCGAAGAGTGTCAATGCGAACATCTTTCTGAGTAGAGACACCTTCACCAATCTTCTCGAGATAGTCCCAGCAACCTTTGGCCGTAGGAATATTCTTGACCTCATGGTATTTTTTTGGAGTCAGATGATTCGTGATAAATACCCAGACTGTAGAATCAAGAGCCATGTTCTTTGCCTCAGCAGGAGTGATGGCATTTTTGTCCTTGACTGGAACTCCATTCTTGACGATTTCCCAAGCAGCGGAGTTGATGGCCTTGATGTTCCTCTTCATTTTGTCCTTCCAATAGAGATAGTCCTTCCCATTGTAAATAGGAATCGGTTCACCCAAGCGAACAGCTGCAAACGACATTATTTACAACACTACAGGTGGTTAGACCAAAATACGCAGAACGTAGGGAGTGCCTAGCTCTGATGCCAAATTAAAGCGCAAGAATGATCACAGGGGAGGGGGTGAATGATCACTTCTAAAAATTCTACGAAACTTAGAAGGAAATCATGCAAACTAGAAAGAACAGTAAGAATCTCGAAGGAAGTGCAACAATGAAGAACATGTCTAAGTCGAAGGAATGGGGACGAGAGGAAACATCGAAGGCAAACAGGCAATAGAGTAAATATTGAATGTAAGTGCGAGTAAGAAAACGAGCCTGCCACTGCGATGTTTGGTAGACCAGTTCAAACTCTACAAAGTGCTACGTCTGGTTGGAGGGAATGGTGATTGAACACCTGGAGCAAAACTCTCTTCGTCCTATTTTCCATTGTAACAAACTCCTCAAGCGTGTCCAGTTTTTACTCGAGGTAGATGATTCAGGACATCTCCGAAACCTTTACAAACTTCCTTATCTAGTCACAATTACTCTTTGACTGCTTGACAGGCGACGCCTAACCGTCTAGGAGACTTGCAGTTCTCCAAGATAAAAAGATCGGCTAATTTCAACCTAAGTCTCAGTGAATAGCTCAACTCAGTTTGGACTTGGCTTTTGGTTTTGTCTCGAAATCTTTCTCGGGAAGCTCACAACTCTTCTGTCTCAGAATATTCAGTGGAGCGGTGATGTCTACACACGCTTCTATTCTTGTAGACTATGTTGGGCCTCCAAGCGCAGAGGTTTGTAGGACAGCAACAATTTCCCTCAGGTGGATGACCAAAGGTTTATCGAACTCAGGGAAGTAGAGGTTGAAGATAGTCTCTCTCAAGAAACCCTGCAATTAAGATACAAGAAGTCTCTTGTGTCCCCAACGTCCCTAATACAACTAGGAGTTGTATAGGTGCACTAGTTCGGCGAAGAGATAGTAAAATATGGGTGATACATGTGGCAAAGCAAGTTAACATAAATCTTTAAAAAAAGTGCAACAAGAAAACATGTGAAAAAAGTGAGAACAAACGGTGTAACAATGGTGGAAACAAGGCCTAGGCTTCATACTTTCAGTAGTGGAAACTCCCAACAACATTAACATAGTCTAATCACATGATATTTCCCAAAAAACATGCAATGGAGACGCACTCGGAGGTCATTCCTTTGTGGTCAAGAGAGGACGAGAATTATGTAGGGCTACAAAAGCACACCTCAAAGTTCGTAGTTCTCAATCTATGGATTTCCCAATGTCACCGCGGCATCCAAAGAGAGTACCACAATCACCACAACATATCTCAAGGATAGTCAAAGACAAGCACGAAGAGACTCTCAATCTTCAATCAACACACAAAAGAGGAAATCACTCATGAAAATATTCGTCTAATCCATGTCTAATAGACCGCTGTCACCTTGGTCTCGGGGATTATACTAGATAAAGACAAGTGAGTACATCAAATCCAATACTTAGAAGAAGGGGAAACATCATGGGATCACCCTAGATTAACATAGCCTATGATCACAATGAAGATCACATCATGGGAGAGAGAATTGAACACATAGCTACTGGTAGAAATCTCAGCCCCGAGGAGGAACTACTCCCGCTTCATGGAGGGAGGAAGCAACGTCGATGGAGATGAATCCGGGGGCAGTTCCACATCCCGGCAGGGTGCCGGCACAGGAATTATGGTCCCCCGAAGCTTGTTGGTGATGGAGGCGGAGATCGGAATTGCTTCTAGAGAAAAGGGGTCCGGAATCAGGGTTTTCGTGATGGGAGAATAAATAGGAGCCAAAGGGGGCACCGAGGGGGGCCATAGGGAAGCTAGGAGGGTGCCCGACGCGCCCTAGGGGGGGCCGCTCCAGGGACTCTCCTAGGGCCTTGGTGGGTCCACTCCCTTCCATCATTGGTTCTTCGGGAAGCTTCCGGGACACTGATTTATTATATAATACCCGGAACTCGGGTCCTAGGTGACTCGAATGGAACAAAGCGTCGGGGCGGCATAGCCTAGACCTTCCACCCTTCGTCGAATATAGTCAACATTATAATAATCATGTCATCAACAACAATATAAAAATGTGATAGCCCAAACCAAGGAGTAACAGGGTAACATCGTAGCATCCTGAGAATGCATACTAAGCAGGGGCTGAGCAACGAGAAATATTAACATAGCAGTACATGGTTTTGCTGGGAGGGGACATGGCTGTATTGGTTTGAAAGAGGCTGTAAACATGTGGTAGGATCAAACATCGAATCTAACCTAGACTAGCATGCAAACCGCTGGTTGAAATAGAATGGATCATAAGTAATGTATAGTCCTTGCCTGTTGATAAGTCGGGTTCCGAAGGTGTAGTTGATTGCAAGATCGCATCGTCTCCGAAGGTACCCGCGGAAGCACACAAGAGGGTAAAAACTAGAAAGCAATCAACGAGCAAGCACTCTATTACTATGAGGCAAACACGAGCAAGCATCAACAAGAAGGGAACACGAGACATCGCACCTACCGTTGAGAGCGGTTACTAACAGGTTAAGTGGAGTACTCGTCACAAACGACGATACCGCACATTTGGAAAGGTTCGAGTTGTTTAGCTACAGGTGATCAACAAAGGTTGTTAACATGGCATCTCACTCAATCAAGGCATAGCACACAAACATGTCAAGAGGTGAAGCATAAGGTAAACTATCTATGCTAGTCAATTTAAGTGAGGCACAACCTAAAGATGGCATAACACTAAGTGCCTCACGACAATTAAAACATTCGGTAATGTTCTGCCCTAAACCATATTTAAGGTTGGTTAACAGCAGAAAACAATATCATAAACACAAAGTAAACGAAAAACTAAACAAATTACATATAAAGAACACTCCAAACGGAGTTACGGTTAAAAAGATACAAGCAATACAAGTTTGGTACACAATCTGCCAACATCACGAAGCACACTTTAGAGCAATGCATAAACAGGATAATGCATGCAAACACACTCACAAATGACATGCAATTAAAGTAGACATGACAAGGAAGGCATGGCAAAAGAATCATGCAAATAGGCATCATGAACAACTAGTTATAGCGCATGCAAAATGCAATGAAACATGGTAGAAACTGTTATTTTTATGCTGTATAAACAGGGGTATAACTATATCCAAAAGTGTAGCAGCATGACATAGAAATATATGGGAATGAACTAGACATGATGGTGATCAGGTACAAACAAGAATAAAGGTCATAGGCATAACAGATCAAAAGATATTAAGCAAACAACATGGCATCGGAACGTTACAGACTTAGAGAAAAACATATGTGGCTGTCAAAAACAGCGGCATAGCAACTTTGTAGCTCAATAACTATATGACCAGCAAGCATATCATGACAATGAAATACATAAAATGGAAGTAGACATGATGCTTAACAGTATGCAAAAAGAATCAATACAATAGGCCTCATGGATGTGTCACAATCATCATGCAAACTTGCAATAAAATAATATCAGGCAGCACTTAACAGAAATTAGTAGCAATTAACATCCTGATGCCCACTTCAACACAGATTATCAACATCAAGATGGCCTCAAATCAAAATGCTCACAAAATATGAACTGAAGTACACACAAAACTAAGCAAAATTCCTTTTGGGCGCAACGTCATCCGGGCTATGGTTTACTCGCAAACGCTAGCGCAAAACAGTATCAGAAGTATAAAAATTACAGACTTAGAAAAAATATACAACAGACAGGAAAAGAAAAGGGGCCTCACCCCTTGGGCTTCGGCCCAAGTTGGCCTGGGAGGCGTCCTGGCGGTGCTGGGCTGGAGGGGCGGCTGGGCCGCGTTGCGGCGAAGTGGGCCGGCCCAGGCCGGTGGCGGTTGGATCGGGAGGCCGATACCGATTTGGAGCCAGGCCAGGGCGGCACCGGCGGTGCTCCGGTGACCACGCTCGCCAGCGAGGGAGGCAGGAGCATGGCGGTGGAGGCTGGAATGGATGCGGGGACGTCACCGACTGCAGATCCGATGAGCTCGTCAGCGGGGGTCCCTGGCGGCGCGAGGGGCGAGGCACCGGGGTGGCGCAGCTCCCCGAGCTCGGCCATGGTGCGGCGGCCGGTATCGACCTGCTGGAGAAGAGGGAGATGGTGAGGGAACGGATGAGAGGGAGGAGAGGGGAGCGCAAGAGGAGAGAAGAGGGGGCGCGGCGGCGCTGCTGCTCGCCGGCCGGAACTTGGCGACGGGCGGCGGCTCCATGGGACAGGGGCGGCGCCGCTGTGTCTCGGGCGGGCCTGACGCGTCCCGGTGGCGGGGTTGCGGGCCCGGCGCGGCCCGATTGGCTAGAGGGAGGCCCGACGTGGCCTCTTCTGGACCCTCCGCTCGCAGATCCAATGGCCAGATTTTTGCTGCAGCTAGGGTTTCGGGATTGGGGGACTTGGGGCAGAATTTTGGGGAAATTTTGAGGGGGGGTGGCTGCAAGTTTGTGGCTAGGGAAACCCTAGAAAGAGGTGGGAGTGTGGTGGTCTTTATATAGCCCAGGTGGCTGGCAGTTTGCAAAAACATCCCCGGTTTTTCTCTGGCACGCGCGGTGTTTACGTTTTTGACCGTCCTGGGTCCGCAGGACCTCCGATTCGGGTAAAACTTCGAACTGTGCGATGAGCGCGTCGAGCCGGCGGCGTTCATCTCGCTCTAGAACCGTTCTGAGAACACTTTCCGGTGCGCTATAAAAATATCCCGTTTAATTATTAAACGGGGTTTTTCGTTCCGTTGGCTGCGGCTGGCCTCGTGCGTTTTTTTGCGACGGTGATCGAGTGAAACCCGGTGTCGCAAAGGACGAGTGTCAGTGTGGCAAGGGTCGGTCTCAGTCCGGTACGAGATAAGAGGGGGGAAAATAATCGCCGATCGATAAATCGGGGATGCAAACACCGCAAACAAATAAGACAATCAAACAATTCACACCGAAAACAAAAAAAATTATTTTTGTGAAATCTGGGCTGTTATACTTCGCCCATTTATGAGTGATAAACAAAGGAATTTAAGGGGATGTGATCGTCCCAACATGGGAGACGTTCCTCGAAACTTGTCCAAATCATGAAGTGAGTGAGTTATCTATCAGCAGTCGTTGACGGATCATGCACCTCCCAAAGGCCTGTTTTTATTCTGTTTGATCTAGAGATGGCACATGAGTTTTCCCTACTTACCCTTTTGCACGGGGTTTATCTTTTATTTTGTGCTGAGTAAGTCCTTCCTACTTCCTTCCTTCTTGAGAGAGAACATACACTTGATGTTAATAAAGATTCTTGCATACAAAGCTTCATTGAAAGTTAGCATGTTACATCTTTTTTGACATTATCTTTTGATAAGTGAGTTGTTCGCAAAAGCTTATGCTTATTAAAGATCTTACTTTGTGTTAACATGTGCACTTCTTGACTGATAACATGTTCTTTCCAAAGCTTCAACTGGTTCCTTTATAAGTGAAAGAGCAAAAGTAAAAGTTATTAATTGTTCCTTCACCAAGGCTATGTTTGGCATGATTTGATGAGTTTTCCAGGTCCTACTTTGTTATAATTGTTACTACTTTCTCATAAGGACCTTATGAGTTGAGATTGCTATTGAGGATGGCTCAGTTTGGTGAGAAATCTTGATGCTTCTTGTCCGTATTCTTTTATCGACGCTTCACTCTCTAAACTTGTGGACAGGTTTACCGAGCTCAGCAATCGCTTGGGGACAAGCGAGGTCTAAGCTTGGGGGAGTTGATATGTCCAAAATGCATCACTATTTTATATTGTAATTTCATCCTATTCATTGATATATTCCACTTTAAAGTATTGTTCTTATGTTGTTTTGGCTTGTTTTACACAGTTTACAACATTTCGGTGCCGAAGCAGCAGAACCAGAATTCAGCGGTGAAAAGTGGACACCAAGTTGCTGAATAAGATCAAGTCCAAATGCGATGAAATTTACGGGGAGTGTTTTTATGAAGATTGACTGGGGATCATCGAGGATGGAGGTGAGGGGACCCAGTAGGCAGCCAGAAGGGTGCCAGGCGCGGCCCCCCTCCTGGCCGCGCCAAGCACCCTCCTGGATGCCTGGTGGGCCCCCTCGGTGCCCCCTCTTGCCTATAAGACCCCATGTGGTAGAAACCCTAAAAAGAGAAGAGTTTCTGTGTCGCCTCTGCCACGGGGAAGAAACCTACGGAGGATAAAAGCCATCTCCGGCGGGAAGATTCCTCCGGGGAGATCACCTCCCGGAAGGGGAGATCGTCGCCATCATCATCATCATCGTCACGGGCATCATCGAGATCATCAGCAACATCATCCCCAACATCAGAACCATCTCCATCTCCATCCCATCTCATCTCACAATTGCAACTTCTGTTGTAATCCGTACTATCTATCCTCTCTACTCTGTTGGTGTTGATTACTACTTTGTGGTGAATGCTATTGAGTTTTGTTGGAGAAATATCATTGAGTCCAGATTGTTTGCGACCCATCTATCACCTCTGATCATGATCTCTTTTATGTCTTGTGAGTAGTTACTTTAGTTCTTGAGAACATGGGAGAAGTCTAGTTGTTAGTATTCATATGATGTTGAAGTATTATGTGTTGTTTGATACTTAAGTTCTGTTGTTATTTCTCTAGTGGTGTTATGTGAGTCCAACACTTAACACTTAACCTTTCATGGGCCTAGAGGAATACATTGTGCACAAAGGATGCTTATGGTGGGTTTCCGGAGTGACAGAAACCTGAACCCCAGGTCGCACACTCTTGCACAAGGGAGTTATGGATCCTTGATCGTAATGTTGTGGTTAGGCTTATGCCTTAATTACTACCTTGTATTTGCGGATGCTTGCAAGGTGTGTAATCATAAGAGTACACTTATCTTAGTCTAGAAGGTGTACTAGAATTGATCCACCCACCGACACTTATGAACACAATACATATTACTTGGCGGAGTATGGTGAAAGTAACTTGGCTATCTCTCCCGTGTGTTCTCGAGAACGCTTTAGCTTATATAAGTTTAGTTCCTAGGCTTATCCTTGTGAAAGGATTGGGCCACTTGCTACTCCTCAGTTGCCCTGTTTACTTTGCTCGTCTTTTACTTTTCTGTTGCTTCAACCAAAAACCCCTAAATATTTACCTTTGAGTGTGTGCAGCCTTTACTTATCCAGTGTATCTTATCAGCACCTTCTGCTCCTCGTTGGGATTGACGTCCTTATTTATCGAAAAGCTACAATTGATCCCCTAGACTTATGGGTTATCAAGAATCGTTTATTGGCGCGGTTAACAGGGAAGGCAACCCAACTAAACCTATTAACTTCTTCGCCATCAGCGTCCATGGTGGTGGAGAAGCTCCCCGAGGTGGTTCCTCCCTCCGGCAGGGTGCCGTGAAGAGGTCTGCTGGTGCTCCCGATCTTGGAAGCGTGGCGGCGGCGGAACAGAGGAGAGATCGTGAAAAAGGGTTCCCGTCCCGAGGTTTTTGCGTCACGGGGAATAAATAGGCGAAGGGGGCAGCCAGGGGGCCACTAGGGGTCCATGCGGTCCCCTGGCGCGGCCCCACCTCAGGGCGCGTCGGGAGGGCGCCTGGGGCCCTGGTGGGTCCCCTCTGGCCCCCCTCGGTTATTCCCGAAGCTTCCTGCAGGCTTATTTTTATTGGATTTTTCCCGAATTTTTGATATGGGGGAACCCTGAAATAGAAAAACAGCAGAAAACATGAACTAGCACTGGGGTGCACTGAGTTAATAGGTTAGTCCAAATAGGATCAAAAGTGTACGGAAGTTCATCAATATCATAGCAATATCACACAAAAGAGGCATGGAGCAAGCAGAAATTTTAGATACGTTTTGGACGTATCAGTTCTCAACAACTATTTTTTATCCCGTATTCCCTATCCCCTTTCTTGCACGCAAACACCATTTGGAGACATTCGAGTCACGGACAGCAAGAGCTCTTGCACCTTTTTTTCTTTTGTTACTTGTGTCAATGCTAATATAGACTCTTGCTTGTTAAGACTTGAATTTAATTGCATGCTTTGATTGCTTTACTTAAAAGACCTTATATGGTTGTGTGGCATGTCTCCACAGAAATTATGCTTGTTATCATTTCCCTACTCGAGGACGAGCAGGAATTAAGCTTGGGGATGTTGATACGTCCCAAACGTATCTATAATTTCTGCTTGCTCCATGCATGATTTGTGTGACTTTGCCAATATTTTGCTTAAACTTTCATACAATTTTTATCATATTTGGACTAACCTATTAACTCAGTGCACCCAGTTTGCCAGTTCCTGTTTTCTGCTGTTTTTGTATTTCAGGTTTTCCGTCCATTAAAAGTGCCAAGTAAATCCCGGAAAAATTATATAAAAAATCAGCGACCCGAAAGCTTCCTGAATCACCAAGGAAGGAAGGGGTGGACCCACCAGGGCCCCAGGAGGGTCCCTGGCGCGGCCCCACCCTAGGCCGCGCCAGGAGGCCTCCTGGATGCCCTGTGGCCCCTCTCAGTGCCCCCTTTGGCCTATATTTACCCCCCGTGATGGAAACCCCTAATATCGACCTGTTATTCCCGTTCTCCTCTCTGTTCCGCCGCCGCCGCCATTTCAAGATCGGGGCTGCCAGGAGAAGCTGCCCCGACACCCTGCTGGAAGGAGGAATCCCCTCCGGGAGACCATCCATCGCCATGGACGCCTCCCGGATGTGCCGTGAGTAGTCCCCCTTGGACCATGGGTCCGTGACCAGTAGCTATGTGATGTTCTCCTCCCCTCTTTGTGCTTTCACTTTCGAGACCATGGGTCCGTGACCAGTAGCCATTCTGCATCGTTTGGTAGGTCACGGAGCTCAATCGAAGTTCATATGATCAAGATATGGCCTCTGAACCAAACCTGCTCACAGATTTCTGGACAGCGCAAATCATATCTACGCCGTGTCCTGATCCGTGTCCCGGATCAATCACCTCGTGATATCCGCGTGCCACAATAGGATTTACGGCTCACTGTCTATCCAAATGGAGGATAACCGACCTCTAGGGATAAGTTGTGGCACAACCTAAGTAGGTCGCGCCGCGGGACAGATCATGAAATCAAGAACCTCAAACATGCAAAACCAATCTGATCTACCAACACAAGATCCGATCTACATATCTCCATATGAAATTCTATCATGAATTCAACACCACGCGGCAGAGGCTCTGATACCACTGTTGGGGCACGTGGTACACTACGCTAGCACGAAATTAAAATTTCTATAGCGCACAACCAAGATCACGGCTACTGTTGATGAACTACGTGATTAGGGTTTACCAATAGACGCGCAGTCACGACAGTGGAAGGAGAGTTGGCGATGCACGTCGGCGGCTACTCCTCGAATCCCTCAAACCGATCTCTCGTACCGATCCCACGAACGGAGTCCCGTGATCCCATCCCGCGAATAGTTCGTCCAAGCGCCTCAGGTGCAGCGCCTCCAAGGGATGCGCACGTACAAGGAGGAGCACCGGGCGGCAAACTGATAGGTCCGGCGGCTCGGCCTAGAGGTGGAGTGGCGGCTAGGGTTGTGGCCTGTCCTTTACCCCATCTGGGTTCGCCCTAGCCTTTATATAGGCGCCCGTGGAATGGCCTCAACCCTTGAGGCAATCCGGAACCGCCATCCATATTCCATTCGGATCACATCCGAATGGGCTCCTTTCTCCTTAAGCGCGCGACCCTATAGGTTCACGTACACATGGACACGTCCCAAATCACATCCGGATCGATAGTCGGTAGTGGTTCCTACCAGAATGTGCCGACTCCCTTATATGCGTAAAGTCATAAGACGAACCATTACAAAGGGTCATATGCAACATTCCTTTTGCCTCAACGATATATGTTGTCAAGCTCAAGGCGAGTACTTGTCACCCTTGTGATAGCTTTACCTCTCTTCTCGAAACCGTGATACAGATTCCTGAACCGGGTTAACAATTAACCCATGTTGCATGGTGATGCTTTCTGAATCTTATCACTAGAGAGGGCCCAGAGAATATCTCTCCAAAGTGGAGGGGCAAATCCCATCTTGATCAAACATGTCTCGCGGCATGTATCATGACTCACCCGTAAGCTACCTTTATAACTACCCAGTTACGGTGTAGCGTTTGATAGTCCCTAAGTGAGTCATTCCTCATCCCGAGAACATGCGAGGACCTTAGGTCTAGGTCATGGCATATACATCGTATTGAGACTAACATATGGCAATATCTCGCTGCGTCTCAAAGTGGGTCTCTGTCCAACTCAGTGATCCCATCACTAAGTCCATACTATCGGTAGCATCTTCATGCTCATGACTTGTGAAACATATTCATCAATCCAATCATATACTAGTCAAGGATATGTGTCCGCATAACCTTATCAACTAGGGACCATTAGAACAATCATCATAGAATATACAGTCTCACAAAAAAGTCACATACTTATTGATACATATCAGTGATGATGTTCAAGGACAATACAAATAACTCATGAATACATAAGGAGATAACATCATAACATGATTGCCTCTAGGGCATATCTCCAACATTCTGAGGGGTCGGATATTAGAGTACACTCACGTACCATGAGTCGAGGATGCACAAGGATAACCGAACCCCCATACACTCCTCCTTGGGGTACTTGTCTCTTTGTGAACCTCCTCATTAGATTGAGAGTTTCCGATAATAATTACTTGAGTTCTTCTGACTAATGTAAGTATTGAAAGTTGACACTTCCACCTCCTCATATTTGCTAGCCTTTCCTGTGCCGTGCATTGCCTCCTTCTCACTCTGAGAGATGGCGTCCACCTTCGTCGGTACATCCAAACCCTTAGCATGATACGCTCTATAATCATAAACCTCCCTATATCTTTCCTCAAAACAGCCACCATACCTACCTATCAAGGCATTTCCATAGCCTTTCCGAGATATATTGCCATGCTACATCCACCTCTTCATGACTTGATCTTCATGTCATACATGTTCCTGCTACACTGGCAGCGGCATACATTGCATGCATCATGATAGTTACATCTTCTTTATGATTTGAGTACCTTGTAAAGTGTGAAAGATCTTCTATACCCTGTTGTAAATTAGAGTGTTGCCCTTAAGTGAGGAAAAGATCCCAAAGTGGACAAAATAAAAGATCCCAAAGAGGACAAATGAGAGTTAAATAGAAAGAGCCATTGAGGCCACCAAAAAATAAAAAAAATAAAAAAAGGAGAAAAAGAAATAAAAAGAGAGAAAGGGGCAACACTACTATCCTTTTTAATGATCCACACAAGTACTGCATTCTATCCTTGTACTCCATAGAGATGATCATTCATGCATATAGCTATGTGGGGAACTTCATACTATAGAACTTGGCTTTCATATTCCAAGGATGAGCCTCCTCAAAAGAGCTCTAGGTCTTCATGAGCGAGCAAGTTAGATGCAACCCACTAGTTCCATTGGAGAGCTTTTCAGCTCATATGTGCATTTGTTGCATGGCAATCCCTACTCCTCACATCATATCTATCATTTGGCCTTCTCGCCTATGATTGTCCTCATTGATGTGAGCCCTTCTCACCCTTTTTGTCTTCCTCCTCCACCATATTTCTTTCTTTTCCGTCCTAAGTTTCAACTTTCGTGCTGATGCTCATCCATTGCATGATTGCTCAAAATATCGAAAAGGAGTGGATCAAATTGACTTGTACCTGGCTAGTGGTCTGGGGACGAGTCAAGATAAGATTCCAAAGAAGACCAAGTGTGAAACTTTAGTAGATTGAGTTCTCAACAAAAATACTTTCTCTCGTATTCCATATCCCCTTTCTGGCACGCAAACACCATATGGAGACATTCGAGTCACGGACAGCGGGAGCTCTTGCACCTAATGTTCTTTTGTTACTTGTTTCAATGCTAATATAGACTCTTGCATTTTATGACTTGAATTGAATCACATACCTTGATTGCTTTACTTTTCAAAGTTCTTATATGGTTGGTAGCGTGTCACCATAGAAGTTATGCCTATTATCATTTACCTACTCGAGAACGAGTAGGAATTAACCTTGGGGATGTTGATACGTCTCAAACGTATCGATAATTTATGCTTGCTCCATGCATGTTTTTTGTGATATTGCTATGATCTAGATACACTTTCGTAAACTTTTGATCATATTTGTACAAACCTATTAACTCAGTGCACCCCAGTGTCAGTTTCTGTTTTCTGCTGTTTCTCTATTTCAGTTTTCCCCATATTAAAAGTGCTCCAAAAATTCGGGAAAATCAGATAAAAAATCAGCGTGAAGGAACCTTCCAGAGTTCCGAAGGGGGACCAGGTGGGACCCACCAGGGCCCCAGGCGCCTAGCTGGCGCGGCCTAGGGTCTGGCCTCGCCAGGGGGGCGCCTGGACTCCTGGTGCCCTCTTGCTTCCCCCCTTCGCCATATATCTCCCGTGACGTGAAACTTCCGAAGACAGAACCCTTTTTCATGACCTCTCCTTTGTTCCGCCACCGCCGCACTTCCAAGATCGGGAACACAATCAGGACGACCTCCGGGACCTTCCCCTGCACCATGGACGCTTCCCGGATGTGCCGTGAGTAGTTTTCCTTGGACCATGGGTCCGTGATTAGTATCTAGTTGATGTTCTCCTCCCCTGTTTGTACTTCACGGTTTAGACCTCGTGAGCTGCCCTACATGATCGAGGCACATATGTAATCTTTCTGCTATTGCTATGCTGAGTTTGATGGGATCTGATGGATTATGAGATTATGTTTAGATTGTGATAGAGTCATATATTGGGTTTTTATCTCTTATATTTGTTTTCCTAAGTAATTCTTGCATGTTCTCCGTTGTTGTTTATTGCTTTGGCCAAGTAGTAGGTAGTGACTCCAAGAGGGAACGTTATGCTCGATTGTGGGTACATTCCCCCTGATGACACACTTGATCGACAAAAACATGAGTCTAGGGGATGTGCTGTGGTCACAAGGGTGAAAACAACGGTGCTTGTAACCGCGTGACGAGGGGGTGACCCCACGACTCCTACTAATGGGCCTACCCGGTGTTATTGAAGGCCCACGGAGCTACCGCCGGACTCGCCTTGGCCCGCTAGATGGCACCGACGTTGGGAGTCTTCGACTGACAAGGAAGGTGCAAGGACTTGCCGTACAAGCTAGGGTTAGATTACCTATAATTGGAGATTGATTCCCCGAGACCTGGTATACTATATAAAGGCCAGGAGGAGCAACGCATAAGCCATCGAATAATACATAGCCTGTAACCCTAGCCCGGAGCGCATCTGCCCCGACGTCCCTTGTAACTTCTCCACAATAGATATATCGAGCAGGAAGTGTGTCCTCCTGTTTGCCGACGAGCTTATCGTCCAACCTGTGTCTTCTCCAACTAACCCAGGGTCCCTGACCATGGGATTTACCGAGGCTGATCCTCGTCAATTGGCGCCATCTGTGGGAATCACACAGGTTGGGAACGCGATCTCGGCGGTCTCAACATCATCAACGCTCGCCAGCCCGGAGATTCGGGCGAGATACAATCTGTTCGAGTCCCTCGGGTTCACGGCCCACCTCCCGGCCCTGAAGCCAGTCTTCACGGATCTGCAATTCGGCGTTGATCTGATCTTCGGAGAATATCGGATCTACATCAACCACTGGGGAAGTCTCCGCCTAACCAACGACTTTCAAGCACCTGCAGCAGCAGACGAGGCGGACGTCACCTGCACGGCCGACACACCGGCCAACACCAGCCGAGCACTCGGCACCGAGCATCATAGCACTCGCCGTCCCTCGGACAGGCCCCTAGCATGGAGAAGCACCAACGCGCGAGCTAGCAGAGAAGCGACCGGAACACCCTCGCAAGTGTTCATGGCAGAAGTCGATGCACCACCACCAGGAATCAACGGGAAAGTCGAAAACACGAGTGCTCCGCGGGACATACAGAATACCAGCGGAGCAGCAGGACCCGCCAAGGAAGCCCGGATGGTCGTGCAACTGGGCGATCCAGGAAGCATACCAAAGAATGTCCCAGCGGGACAGGAAACTGGCAACCAAGCAAGTAACCTGCAGCCAAGGAAGCCAGACGGACCGAACACCCAGCTACCAGAGGGCAGACAACGGGCCACAGCCGCAAAGAAAGCCGCACCGCCAAAGGAGAAAATCATTTTATCCAAGGAAACCATAGCGATGGTGCAGGAAGCAGTCAAACTCGGCAGGATGCTGCCAAGCAACGCCACAAGAGACGAACTAAGAGCGTACACCAAATTAGCGGGAGAACAGACGCAACGATGGCGCCAGGCCATGGAGACGCCAGAAAGAGAAGGACTCAAGAGGAAAAGCAGTCGTCGGCAACCTGCAGGAAGCAGTCGTCGCTCCCCCACCCGCGACAGATCCAAAATCAACAACCTACGGAAATCGGAAAGGGAAAGAGTGATCCGCAAACTCGACGACGATTTCAAATTAGAAGAGGATGACGACGATGAGGAACCCCTCACGCCAGCGGAGGCACTCATAAGCGCCCAGGAGTACTTATCTCGTGCCCGAACAAGCTCCAAAGGGAAATCAGACTGCTACACCTCGATCGCCCTACAAATAATGAAGGACGCCATCGACCACTCAGCACCCAAAAACCCCAGCACCAGGCGGCAGGCCCGTGAGCGGACACCAGACAGGGAACCTAGTGACCCTGACGACGACGACGACGATGACAGTAACAACGAGGACGACGACGACGGGCGCAGGAACCCAAACAGGGGCAGAAGGCGCGACGATGACGATGACAGCCGTGCACACCGCAGCACCCGGCGAGACGCACGCGACGATATCACTCAGAGCAGAGTCAACCGCGGCAGGCGGCGACGCGCAGCGCGCGAAGAATACTTTGACGAGGAAGCTTCCGAAGAAGAAGTCGAGCCATACGGAGCACTATGCTTCACCAGAACCATACGCGAGACACCCATGCCAAACGGATTCAAGCTCAACTCGACAACACTAAAGTACAACGGACTTGAAGAACCAGAGGCATGGCTTGAAAACTACTTAACTGCGGTCAAATTCCAGCGTGGAACCAACATCACAGCAATGCAGTACATACAGTTGATGCTCGAGGGCTCCGCGCGGCACTGGCTCAAAAACATATGGCGCGGGTCCATCAGCTCCGTGAGACAGTTCCGCGCCGCTTTCATCGAGAATTTCAAGTCAACCTACAAACGGCCGGCATCACTCGAAGAGCTGCGAGCGTGCAAGCAAGGAACAAGGGAGACCCTGAGGGCGTACATCCTGCGGTGGACGATCCTCAAAAACTCTGCAGAAGATATATCAGACGACAGCGCAATCGACGCTTTCAGAAGAGGCCTACAGCGCATCGAAGTCAAGGAGCAGCTGGGGCAAATGAAAGTCCGCACACTCGCAAAGCTACTGGAGCTAGCCAACAGCTGGGCAGACGGCGAAGATTCTGTCCGCAACGAAACAGAAACCTTCGCATCACGATCAGAGCACGAATACGACTACAACGGAGACAGAGGAGGCGACACTTCTACGACGAGCGAGGACCCGACATGGTCGCTGCCGGTTTCCCAAACGACCGAAACGGGAGGAAACGCCACGACAACAGACAACCAAACAGAGGGAACCAGGAAGACGAGCCTCAATCGCAGAAACGCGAATGGTGGCCAAAACAACCACGGGATGGCACACGAGCGCCCAGAACGGCAAAAGAGCAGCTCGACAGCCCATGCACCATACATGGATTCAGAAACGAGCGAGGAGAAATAAGATCATCCCACACCCTCCGGAACTGCAGAAGCTTCAACGAGCTAGCAGAAGAGAAGAACCGCCCCGCGCCCCCTGCAGGACAACCACTCGCAAGCATAGCAATAGGGCCAGTCGCCCACAACGCGCCACCAGCCCCTCCGTTGCCGACGAGGCAGGTGGCCTCCATCCAAGAGAGAAAAAGGACACCGGATGAAGACCAATACCCAGAAGCTCACGGAAGAATCTATATGATACAAGAAGGAAGGCCCTCCAACCGCCAGCAGAAACAAGTAACTAGACAAGTCTTCCTGGCGACATCCGCACACCCAGCGGTCCCAGAGTACCTGCGCGGATCGGAAACAGAGATAACATTTTCCCGAGACGTCCACCCACCAGATGTCCCCCGAACAGGGCACGCAGCACTAGTACTGGAGGCCCGGATCGGGAACTACGACATGTCCCGCGTGTTCATGGACGGCGGCAGCGGAATCAACATCATATTCACCCGAACGTTCGACGACATGTTGATCCAAAGCAACGCCCTGAAGCCCTCAGGAACGACTTTCCACGGGATCGTACCAGGCAAACCAGTTTATCCCATGGGAAGAATAAGCCTGGAAGTGGTGTTCGGCCACGCGACCAACTTTCGCAAAGAGATATTGGACGTCGAAGTGGTCAACTGGAAGTCGCAATACCACGCAATCCTCGGGCGACCAGCCTTCGCCCGCTTCATGGCTGTACCTCATTACGCCTACCTCAAGCTGAAAATGCCAGGGCCACATGGGGTCATTACAATCAATGGAAGCTTTGTCAGATCCGACAGATGCGACAAGGAATTCCACAAGCTAGCAAAAGCTTTCTTAGCCGATCAAAACGACGGCCCCACGGGAGCCACAGAAGAAAACCTCTCGTAGACGACGAACCAGCAGATGAACACAAGCGCCAGGCAACAAAGCTACCATCCCTTAAGGCCACTTACAGCAGATAAAAGGTATCCGTCTTCAACGGAACCCCCTTCCTTTTATTTTTCAGACTTACTGTATGAGACAATAGGGAAAAGCGTGATTTACGTATCTCCCACAAAAACAAACTTCGGCACTTGGTGGCTTGCCGAAGCAGCCACCCCTCGAGTCTTCTCCCGCAATCGCGGCGCAAAAACAAAACTTCGGCACTCGGGGGCTTGCCGAAGCAGCCACCCCTCGAGTCGTCTCCCGCAATCGCGGCACAAAAAACAAAACTTCGGCACTCAGGGGCTCGCCGAAGCAGCCACCCCTCGAGTCGTCTCTCGTAGTCGCGGCGCAAAATCAAAACTTCGGCACTCGGGGGCTTACCGAAGCAGCCATCACTCGAGTCGTCTCCCGCAATCGCGGCACAAAAATAAACTCCGGCACTCGGGGGCTCGCCGAAGCAGCCACCCCTCGAGTCGTCTCCCGCAAACGCGGCACAAAATAAACTTCGGCACTCGGGGGCTCGCTGAAGCAGCCACCCCTCGAGTCGTCTCCCGCAATCGCGGCACAAAAACAAACTCCGGCACTCGGGGGCTCGCCGAAACAGCCACCCCTCGGGTCGTCTCCCGCAAACGCAGCACAAAAATAAACTCCGGCACTCGGGGGCTCGCCGAAGCAGCCACCCCTCGAGTCGTTTCCCGCAAACGCGGCACAAAATAAACTCCGGCACTCGGGGGCTCGCCGAAGCAGCCACCCCGCGGGTCGTCTCCCGCAATCGCGGCACAAAAATAAAACTCCGGCACTCGGGGCTCCTGGAATCGCAGGTAGAAAAATAACTTGAGTATTCAGGGGTAACAGCCCCTCCGCAAGCCATCTCCGACAGAGCACATTCAAGCAAGGGAGGAAGACAAAAACAAGACAACTAATCCAATGGCTCCTGCTTGGCCATAATATGAGCGCCTAAATTTCGGTCGCTCTCTTCAACGACACGCGCTATAGCACGACCTGCAAGTTCGTCAACGACTGCATAATGATCGTCCATCGACTGAGCCCTACCACCCGGAGGACCCCGTACAACCTCTCCGAGATCTACACCAGGCCAGTGACTATGGACTAAACCTAAAGCAACCCGAGCTCCTGATTGAATCAGATGGTCCATCACGCGACGCAGCTCGGCAGGTTGGGTAAAGAAACGGCAAAGCGTCTCAAGCTTGGAAGGGAAAACAGCCAACGGATAAAACTGGGGATGAATGCCACCCAGCACCCGCTGGAAGTACCTCAACGCCAGCGGAAACTCCTTGACTCGAAGGCGCAGCAAAGCAAAAGAACGAGCACGGGCCCCATCCGCCCAAAAGGGGTTCCTCGCTCGCACAACAGGATCTTCCAAGCGCGATATCTCCGAGTGCACGGCCGCTTCTTCATCTCGGGATCTCCCCGCCAGAACTTCGCCAAAGAAACAGCAACTACAATCAAGGCGAAAGCACGAAGAGGACTCGCAGAATCAAGCAATAGAAAAACTCACCCCGCAAAACATCAGCTAGTCTGGCAACCCACGAAGTAAGCTCGTCAATCATAGCCTCGGCACGCTCTCGCCGAGACCGATGGACAGCCACAGCCGCCTTCAGCTGCACAATCTCCCGCTCGGCATTCCTCAACCGCAAGAAAACAGACTCGTAGGCGCCCTCGCGAGCGTCATCCTTCAATGAATTCCAAGGACGAAGAACACCCGGAGCGGCCTACCGGAAACAAAAGCACAAGCATCAAACACCAGAAGGGACAAGCTAAACAAAGTCAAGATAGATAAAGGCAGCCGACAAGCAACAGTCACGGCAGAGTCGCGCGTTACAGATAAAGTCTCAACAAGAGTACTACTGCCCCCCTCCCTCGCCCACAGTAGGATTAATCTGGGCATCCACAACCTTTTGCAGTAGAAGAGGAAGATGATCAGCACGCCCAAGCAGCTCCGGCGAGTAGCCCGGGATGGTCTCAACCAAGGATTCATCAACAGAAATCCCGTGCCCCATAAGGACAGCAAGAGTCGTAGAAGAGCCACTCACCAAGATGTCAGCAACCAATTCCCCCACGCGCTTCCCTTCTGGACCAAACGCTGCCACGAGAGCATCCAGGCCCTTGGGCACCATCGAAGCATCCGGCATCAGGTGCTCATGAACACGGCGAAGAAGACCGGAGGCACGACCACAAACACCCTCGACAGCAGCAACAACACTCGCAAGAGCATCCGCAGCCCCCTTCAGAACGCCAGACCCCGAGGCAGCAACTTCGACCGGTTCCAAACCCGCAGTAGCTGCCAACAACCAATGGAACGTCAACAAACTGGAGACAAATGTAACAGAAAGAAAAAGCTCAGGATCTGCACTTACAAGTAAGTCGGTCCGCCAGCACTCGAAGGCGTTTCCCCTCTGCCAACTCCATCTGCTCATATGCCCCCTCAGCCTGACGAACGCGAACGAGCTCTTCATGCTGCTCGTGCAGCTCCACTTCTTTGGAAGACAAAGCTTCCTGCAAGTGGGAAGCAGTTCGAGAAACCTTGTCAGCCAGCTTCTCGGCCGCCCGGCGACGACCTGACGAGAATTCAACCACAAGGAAAAAGTCAGTCCCATGAAACTTGGAAAGCTCAACCCCAAACATCCTAAGAATGAAGGCGCACCATCCATGGTAGTTAACGCATCCTGGGCAGAATCATTAGACCTTTGCCACCGCTCAGCATCAAGGATCAGGCGCTCACAGTGTTGGAAGACAGGCTGTAAACAAACATAAACACGCAGCAAGGAAAATTAGACTGTAAGCAACCGCATGCGCTTGCTCACAGCCTCGGGGGCTACTCCCATCGGGAGCACTGCCGTGCTCCCAAGGAAAAAGAACACAAGATAGAAACTTACCATAGCAGAAAAACGGTCAAAGGCACGGATTTTATCTTCAGCTGCAAGATCGAAGCGACCAAAGAAAGGAGGACCCTGCTCGGCAGGTCCAACTTCAGAAGCCCCACCAACAGGCACACCCGAATGTGGTGTGACAGGGACGGCACCCGCCCCCAAAGAAGTCGCTAGAGGAGAAGACCGACCAACAGGAGAAACAGGGACCTCATGACAATGAACAGCCGCCGAGTCTGTCGACTTCAGATTCACGGTGGCCGCACTGTTACTCGAAGCAGTCAGAGGAGCCGCAACACTACAAACCAGTAATCAGGTACAGAAGAAAGAAGCAAACGATTGACAAAACCAAGGAAAACACTTACCCACTCTGCGCGGGGCGAGCGCGCCACAGCCGGTTTCTCTTTGGAGCCGCAGGCGCAGAAGGAGGATCAGTAGCTGGAGCCACGGGAGCAGCAGTATCACGATCCCCAAAACTCCCGGGGCAGGACCGCTTCACACGAAAAGGGCCCAAATCCTCGTTGTCCCCAGATTCAACAATCATGGGCCCCATCCCGGCGGACCGAGCAGCGCCTTCGGCAGCAGAGGCATTGGGTTCCTCGCGGATATCAGCATCCTCCGGCTGAGGAGGATTACGCGTCACAGGGTCATGCCCCTACAGCACTCAACAAAAAACAACAGTCAGCAGATAAGCAACAGCACAAACACAGGCAAGGCGACGCGGTCACAAACCTGAGGAGGAGGGTTGTCAGCAAAGTATGGACGCGCAAGCCGCATCTTAGAGTCACTCGAGTACTTGGTCACCCATTGGAGTCAGGGAGAAGCTCGTCAGACTCGAAATCTTCAGGCGAGCACCTAGTCGGGTCAGCAGGACCCAGATACCGCCACATAGGAGAGGCACGATGTTGCAGCGGATGAACTCTCCTCCCCACGAAAACAGAGATAAGCTCCCCACCATACAATTCATCCTTCAGCAAAGAAATCTTATCTAGATAGGGAGTCAACACAGCTGATTCCGTAGCAGTCAAAGAATGAGACCAAGACGGCTGCCTCACTACTCGAGTGGCTGGATTAAAAGGAGCCCCGCCGCAACCCGCTAACCGAGTCGATCTTCTCCAGATCAAAATATGAGTCTTTATCCCCAATGGAGATGCTCATCCGACCCACAGCATACTCGGAGTTGGTCCTCTTCACACTAAAGAGACGCCTCCAGAGCCCCCAATGCGGGTAAATACCCAGGAACGCCTCACACAAAGTGATAAAACAGGCAATGTGCAAAACCCCGTTCGGGGTCAAATCGTGCAACTGGATGCGATAGGAGTACAACAAGCCCCGCACAAATGGATGCAGCGGAAGAGCAAACCCACGGGGGAAGTAATATTGGAAGCATACCCGCTCATCGGACGCAGGAGCAGGGATCGGCTCATCCCCTGGCAAGCGTGCCTCACCCTCGACCACTACGCCATCGGCAACCATGCGTGCCAGATCTGAAGCGTCAAAGGTCGATGGTTCCCAAGCGCCAGACATCTTGACTGGTTCCGCAACAACACGAGAATGTTTGGTCATAGAGGTCGAGGAGGAATCAAAGCAGAAAAGAGGAAGAACTCGAGAACTGGAGAAGGCAAGAAGAAGACGGGGAAAGCAATGGCTGGGTGAAAACCTAAAGTTTATCCAAACGGAAACCTATTTAACCCCGGAGCCGAACACAGAGGATCACCATTCCCCCCTGCTACCTAGTAAAACGTGGCACGATCCCACGAGGGGTGCATCGCATGGAAAACTCAACCGGCGCAGTAACAACACCGCGCACGACGCGCGTAAAAAGAGGACTATAATCGCACAATGCGAAAATTTTGGCGGGACCACGCCAGGTCGTTTCCTACGGCAGGCTACAGTGGTCAAAAAACAGCAGAAGACCACACCAACGTCCTGTCATAGGCAAAGCGTATCAGGTACGCTACCGACGCCTACATATTTTATCAGATCTTTTTCCAACAAAGAAAAAACATCTCACTCCCATCGGGAGGAGACCATCTCGAGAGTCCCCAGGTTCTCACACATCTGAAGATCAACAAGGTGCTCGAGTGACCACTCGCACGCACTAGAGTTACAGGTGCTCCCTCACCTATGAACCCACAAGGTGCTCGAGTGACCACTCGCACCCTTAAGAGTCTCGGGTGCTCCCTCACCTCTGAAAGAAACTCAAAAACAGCTTTCGAGTAATTACTCGCAGAAGGATTCCTCGCCCGAGCACTCGAAGCAAGCTCCGCAAGTGAGATGAGTGAACAACTCACTTGATGATTTGTTCCAAGTCGGTGAAATGCTATAAGGCTCCGCGCCTCAAAAACACGCCTGTTCCTGGAACCACGACACACTGTGCCCAGATGCCACGCAAGACTAGCGTGTAGGTAAGACCCCGCTGCGAAGTTCGGCCGGGCTGGGACTTGCCAAAGAGCGATTTCACTCCCAACCTTTCCATGCGCTGCGCATGAAGTATAAAGCCGGGCGGACGCGCCTTAGGCTACGCAACCAACTGGCGGCAAATGAACACCATAAGACCTGAAGCGGGCGGACTTTTGCTATGCTCCAGTATTCCAAGCTCATGTCGAGGGACATGGGTTTGATTGGGCGATCGCGGTATTTGCCAATAGCGCAATTCACTAAGGCTCGATCCGTCGACTCCTTGGGCCCTTTCTGCTTAGCATCCCTCGAAACAGGTTTTGTCATGGCCACCATGCTGCCAGCGACCGCTGGTGCACCGCGCATACAAGACACGGACGCATGAAGACGAACTCAAGTCCCTGCGCGACTCTTCGAGTCCCCCAGGCACTCGGGGGCTACTGACGAGGGGGTGACCCCACGACTCCTACTAATGGGCCTACCCGGTGTCATTGAAGTCCTACGGAGCTACCGCCGGACTCGCCTTGGCCCGCTAGATGGCACCGACGTTGGGAGTCTTCGACTGACAAGGAAGGAGCAAGGACTTGTCGTACAAGCTAGGGTTAGATTACCTGTAATTGGAGATTGATTCCCCGAGACCTGGTCTACTATATAAAGGCCGGAGGGGCAACGCATAAGCCATCGAATAATACATCGCCTGTAACCCTAGCCCGGAGCGCATCTGCCCTGGCGTCCCTTGTAACTTGTCCACAATCAATATATCGAGCAGGAAGTGTGTCCTCCTGTTTGCCGACGAGCTTATCGTCCAACCTGTGTCTTCTCCAACTAACCCAGGGTCCCTGACCATGGGATTTGCCGAGGCTGATCCTCGTCACCGCAGTTGCAAGGATTGTTTACTTTACACAAAGTTATTTTTAATGCAGTTGTCTGTTGCTTTGGGTTTACACTTTGGGTGGGGCTCGTAACTTAATACCAACGAGATGTTCTGGATAGATATGTCAAGGTGGATGATTAGTAGTAGATGCATATGGATTTCAGTCTACTTATTTTTGCGTACTGCCCATGCTTATGAGCCTCTTCCTTTCTTTGTAGCATAGTTAGTATTGCGGTGCGTTTATAATCCTGTCAACTGCCCTTCTATAATTTGTTTACCTCGCATAGCAGTTTTATCGTCTTTTGGGAGAGAGAAATCACTAGTGAACATCACGGGACCCCGGTCCATATTCTCATCATTGTTTACACGCTTACTTACTTTTCAGTATTTACTTTCAGCTACTATTATCATTATCCCTTGTATTTTGATCATTTGTAAACAACAAGATCGGAGAGATTGAAAACCTCTCTAAACTTCGTTGGGAGTAAAGTTATATGTGTCGTGAGCAGGTCCAGGAGAAGCAAGTGGTTCCTTTCAGATGACGCATCACTTGCTAACCCACCTACTTATCATCTGTCGGAGTCCTACGGGAGACAAACCCTATAGGGGAAATTTGATGCTGTCCTACATCTCACCTTGCACTTGGGGTAACCAACGAAGGGTGGGAAACCATTATCATCATCTCGCACATCAAGCAAATTTCTGGCGCCGTTGCTGGGGACTCCGAGTGATAAGATAGGGGAGTTCCCAACTACCTTTTACCTTTACTTTTTAGTCTTGTTAGTTTACCTTTCAACTTTTATCTTTGTGTATTTTCTCAAAAATTACAAAAAAATCGTCCACACTTGCTGCTACTATGGGTTCCTCTGAAAACACCAAGTCATGTGACTTCACTAGTCACAACAAGAAAGACTTTATCTGCGCTCCTATTGCCATACCTGCCACTTCAGCTACCTCTTATGAAATTAAACCTACTTTGCTAAACCTTGTTATGAGAGATCAATTCTCTGGTGCTAGAGATGATGCTGCTTGACACTTGAATAATTTTGTTGAACTATTTGTATATGCAAAAGTATAAAGAAGTAGAAGGTGACGTTGTTAAGCTCAAGCTTTTTCCTTTCTCTTTGAGAGGTGAAGCTAAAATCGGGTTTCAATCTTTGCCTAGGAATAGTATAGATTCTTGGGATAAGTGCAAAGATGATTTTATTGGGAAGTACTACCTGATACGTCTCAAATGTATCTACTTTTCCAAACACTTTTTCTATTGTTTTGCCTTCATTCTTGCATTATTTGGACGAAACTAACCCGGACTAACGCTATTTTTAGCAGAGCTGCCTGTATGGTTTTATTGTGTGCAAGAAAATGGATTTTTAGATGTTCCAGAAGATTCCCAGAAAATTACCAGAAAATCCACGCACCCGAAGGAGCCAGAAGCCAGAAGTGGTACCAGAGGGGAGCCCTGGGGGCCCTAGGCGCCCCCCTGGCGCGGCCAGTGGTGGGGCCGCGCCCTCTGGCCGCCTAGGCGCCTTACGCCTCGTCTGGTTCCCTATCGATGCTCCTATTTATTCCCGTGACGGGAAAACCCCAGAACAGAAGTCGTTTTCCCAGTTTCCGTCGCGGAGCCGCCGCCAGCCTCTGTTCTTCTTCGGGGGGGCTAATCTGGAGGCTGATTTGGCCTCCGGAGAGGGGAGATCATCGCCATCGCCATCGTCATCACCATCACCAATCCATCCCTCCTACATGACTTCTCTTCACATGTGTGAGTAATTCCCTGTTGTAGGCAAAGGGGATGGTAGGGATTGGATGCGTTAGATCATGTAATAGTTCGTCAGATTGTTGGGGGGATGTTGCCTATCATCTAGATTGGTGTTTATCTTCTTTGCTTCAACTTGTTGCTCTTAATGCTTGTCATTTTGGACCCGAGTGCCATGTTTTCAGATCTGAACCCTTTGTGTTTTCATGAATGTATTTGTGTTCTAGATCCTATCTATGAGTTGTATGCACCTATTATGGTCCGGAACCAGCGATCCCAAAGGTGACAGCTTGGGACACCAAAGGGGATGGTCCATAATTTGAGGATTCCATGTATCCATTGAGTTTATTGCTTTGTTCCGGTGCTCTGTGACATGAGCACCTTAATCTCCATAAGTTCCCTTTGGCCCCGTTCGTAGCGGGATTGTCAGAACCCCAACTAGGGTGAGTGCTAGGGTTTGAGTGCCCCTTTGCATCATGCAAAATTTTCAAAAGAAATTCAAAATTGGGGAAAAGAAAAGCCCTAAAGAATTTAATTCAAATGGCAAGATAAAAATCTTTTTCCAAAAATCATTTGAATATTTGGAAAATTCCTATAAATGATGGTGATTATTTTAAAAGTGGTTTGGGTTCATTCCCACACTCAAGGAATTTTCTACAATTCACACAGTTCCTTGGAAAATTAAAATAACCCCTATTTGATTTGAGATTCAAATTTATTGAATTTCAAAAATGCCCAAAAGTCATAAGTGGTTTGCTACTGACCACCTAGGGGTTTTAAAATTATTTGGGCATTTTATAAAATTGCCTAGCTATTTATTTCTAGGCACAACAAAATTACAGAAAAGAAAAAGAGAGAAGAAAAGGGAAAAGGGGAACAGCCCCTGGCTTCGGCCCAACTCAAGACTGTCTGGCCCAGCACCACGGCCCAACCCACCTCACCGTTTGTCCTCTTCCTCAACCAGCTCGATGGCGAGCTGGGAGAGCACGGCGACGTCGCCGTGGCCACCGGGAGGCTTCTAGGCCTCCACCTGCCCTCTGCTTGCACCACGAGAATGCCTAGGAGCCCCTACCTCCTTCCCCTCACTCGCTGCTCTCTCTCTCTCGTTCTCCTCTCGTTGATTTCCTCGCCGCCAGAGAAGACCCGAGCGCCACTGCAGAGCACCGTCGTGGTCCGGCGTGGCCATCGCCGTTGAGAAGCTGGGCCGACGTGTCCTACGTCTTCCCCGTCGTTGACTCCCTCACAGAGCAGCGAATTGGAGGCCTCCTCGTCCCCGAGCCGCCGGAATCGACCTCGACACGCCGCCGGACCCACGAGGACTCGCCGGAAAATTCGCAGCCGTCAGCCCCTCACCTGCAACCCCAAGGTCACCATCGCATTTGCGGTGAGCTCCGCTTCTTTTCCCCTCTTTCCCAGCTTGATTCCGTGCCCCAGTCACCCTTTTGCATCACGTCCGTGAGCACGCCTCCACGGGGCTCGTCGCCGGCGAGGCTCCGGCCACTCCCGGCCTTCCCCGAGCCCATGGCTTGATGCGGGCGAGTAAGGGGCATCTCTCCGTGCTTCCCCCGTGCCAAACCCTGGCCGGAGAGCCACCCCGGCGTGTCGCCGCTGTGCGCAGTGGCCGCCGCCGGTTAGCCGCCGGTGGGCGGTTTAGTTAAGGGTTAATCCCCCCTTACCCCCCCCCTAAACACACTGACAGGTGGGCCAGGGGCGCCCTCTAATTAAACACAGTTTAATTTAAACCAGGATTAATCCGAGAGCCACTGACAGCATGGCCCCACTGGTCAGCCCCCTGCTGACGCCATGCTGATGCAACAGTGATGCAATAAACCTTTATCCAAATAAAAGAATTACAGGAATTGCAGAAAATCATATAAACTTTGGAAATTCATAGAAAATTCATATTAACTCCAAATTAAACATATAATATATGAAAACTTATCAGAAAAATGCAAGGATTAAGAATATGCAATTTGTTTTCATGTTTGACCATTTTAAAATGGGGCAACAGTAGCAAATGTGCATATGTCTTAATTTGAATTCAAATTTGAAGGTTGAATTTGCATTCCAAATGCAATATACTTCAATTAAATTGAATTTGCCACAAATCAGTACCCTTTACTTCATGTCACAACAATATCATGTGCTTGTGCATTTTACTTCCGAAGTTGTCCCCCCTTGTTCATGATTGTTCCGGTACCAGCTTTTCCGAGACGGTGATCACCCCCGAAGGAGAAGTTCACCGTTAAGACCCGTGTATCGTCAGCAAGGAAAGCAAACCCCTTTGGTCATATATATAAAATCCCAATTCCCTCTCAGTCTCGCTTATGCATGTTTAGGAGATCATCTTGTATCGATTCTACCGCATAGTTGAACCCATATCCGATGCATGACCTATCATCTTGTCACAGTAGTAAGAAAACCACAATCCTAGCTGACATAGGAGTTGTTTGTTATCATGTGGCCCATGCAACTGTTAATGCTTATTGCATTCTTAGTGGTACAATGAGGTTGTTTTTGATGTGAGTCGGGATGATAGTGAACATGGTGTTGATGAAAGTGAAACTGTGTTGGTGAATCCACCCTAATACAAGGTGAACGATGAGAGGCTGTGTAGGAGTACATAGTGGGTTGTCTCGTTGAACACCGCCTTAAGCACTCAGTTCTTCTATGGTAATCCAAGACAAAGAGTACAACCACACATTGGGATCACTGACCCCTCTCGGCCTAGTACCTTGATCCGTGTCGACGTCCAGGAGTCACATTAGTTCGGGCTTTCCATTTGACATGTGCATAGAAAAAGAACGACGGAAATGGTTGCATCATATAGATATGTGAGTGCACCTGTGAGGCAGCAAAACCATCTTCCAGAGGTGGCGTCTCGGTCACTTACATTGTTTGAGTCCGTTTCGTTGATCCGGTCGGGCTCTCGAGCGGAGGCAAACTCAGATAGTCGACTCCTGGAATAGACCGGTTGTGAGCGAAGTGTCGTGGTGAACATCCTCGATGTCACCTCTTGAACGGTGGCGAGACCTAGCGGTAACCGATTGTCATATGTGTGTAGCTTACACCCTTGCAAGGTTAACAAAACTATTCGAATAGCCGCGTCCGCGGTTAAGGACTACATGGAACCTGTACCTGATTATTAGACAACTTGAATGGATACTTATAAAACTCTCTAGATAAGCGTGAGTGCTATGGTGTGCTTCCTCGTGGGGAAGTCGAGGAAGTAACCATAGTGGTGTATTGGTTGGAGACTTGGTAGTGGACTCGTGTACGCTTCTTACCTCAAGTCTGGTATTCGTAGTTAAGAACTAGCCAAGTCAAAGCTGGCACTTCTGCGTGATGAAACCCCACCCCTTTACCTTGATACTTGAGCATGAGTAGTATAGATCTGATGTAAGTCTTGCTGAGTACGACTTTGTACTCACGTTTGCTTATTCTATGTTTTAGCTGAGAACCCGGACCCCGATGGAGTCACCTTCGTGAAGCTCGACGTTGACTAAGTTAGCATAGTCCCAGACAGCAGTCTGGTCCCTCGTGGAAGGGCATGTTTGTTGTACAAGGCTTCTCTAAGCCATTTGTTAAACTTGTCTATACTCAGACCTGATTTGTTTTCGTTGTATGATGTAATGTGATCACAGACATGTGATCTTTGTATGCTCTATGTGTATATCAATAAAGAAGTACTTTGTAGAGTTATGTGATGATACCTGCTGTTCATACTAGGCATGTGTGCTGCGTGTATGTTTATTGTCAGATCCCTCTGTTAGGTATGTGCTAGGGTTAGCTAGTGCATTTGCATCATGTCAAATTTTCAAAAAGAAATCTTGGAAATCAAATTCAAAATCAAAATGGGAGAAGGAACACCCCCCAGATGAGTTAATTCAAAAGGCCAGATAAAAATATTTTCCAAAAATTCATGTTAGAGTTTTGAAAAGTCTTATAAATGAGTGTGATCACATATCAAGTGATGTGGGACCCACCCCATGCTCATAGATTTTTCAAATATTCAAACAGTACCTTGGAATTAATGAAATACCCCTATTTGATTTAAAATTCAAATCATTTGAATTTTAAAAATGTTGAAAGTTTATGAGTGGCTAGTCTATATTATTATGAGGCCACATAAAAGTTTTCAGCATTTAATAAAATGGTTTGGTATTTTTTTTATCAGAGCCAAAACAAATTACAGAAAAAGAAAGGAAAGATTAAACAGAGAAAAAAAAAGGCTTACTTGTTGCCCAGGGCGAAGGCCCACCTGGCCCAGCCCAACTCCTTCCTTGGCGTCTTCCTCCCCGGCGCCCCAAGCAGCTCGGTGGCGAGCTCACCGCCGAGAACGCCACCGAGGTCGCCTAGACCTCTCCCGAGCTCTCTCCTGACGCCACGCACTCGCCACAACCCCCGCACACCTCTCCCTGGCTCCCGTTTCTCCTCTATCCTCTCCGGTGAAGCGTCCCGCGAAGCAGCCGTGACCGAGCCGGTGCACCGACGAACCCCAACGCGGCGACAGAAGTCCTCAAGCTCCGCCACCGTGTCCAATCGAACCAGCGTCGACGACTTCGTCTTTCCCCCAAGTCAATCGAAGCCCAGGAGCACTTCAGGTGACGCCAGCTTTAAGGAATCGCCGCCGGCCGCCGACAAGTCCAGCCTCAAATTCGTCCACGCCAAGCACTCCCCGGCCTCCCCGAGCCCTTCATCGCGATCAGGGTGAGCTTGCCGTTCTTTTGCCTCCATCCACGCATCCTCCCGTGCCCGTTTGCATGATTCCGACGAGGTCCGAGACCAAGCGCCGCCGCTCGTCGTCGAGGACATTCACCAGAGCACCCGTTTGACCCCTGGATGGCTCCACTAGTTCCGCACACACCCCAGCTTCGTTTCTATACTCTCGGTTTCCAAATCCATGCACAAAATGGAGAACCCGACGAGTCCAGTGCCCGACTTCCGCCGCCGCTCGTCGCCGATGACGCTCCGGTGATCCCCGTGGCCCCCTGATGCCACCACTCGATGCGGACGACCCCAAGGAGCAAGTCCATGCCCTCCAGGTTCCTCCCCGCGCCCTAGAACCCAACTCCGGCGAGTCTCCGGCAGGATTCCGGCGGCTCCCCGGCGAGCCCACCATTAGCCCCCCCCTAATGACCCTTTTTAACCTAACCCAGTGGCTGACAAGTGGGACCAGCCACTAATTAACCCTCAGGTTAATTTTTAAACAGGGAATTAACCCCCACTGTGGATGACAGGTGGGACCCCTTGTCAGTTTGACTCGGGTCAACCCCCTGACGCCAGCATGACATCACAGTGACGCAGTAATGAATTTCCAGAGATTTTTGATTTAAAATAATTCCAGAAATTCCAGAAAATACCCCAAACTTTGGAAATTCATAGAAAATTCATATTAACTCCAAATTGGACAAATAATATATGAAAAATGATTAGGAGAAAATTATCTTTACAAATATGCAACTTTCAACTCTGTTTGAGTTGAATTTAAAATGTGATCAGTAGCATTTGCTATTTGATTTAAATGGAATTAAATCAAATTCAAATCAAATAATTTTGCAACTTGAACCATGGGAACATGCTACATTTCAATCACACATCAGAGGCATATCATACACATTTGAAGATAATTCAAAATGATCAAACTATATCACATATAACTTGGTTAATGTTGAATTCAAATGTGGAGTTTGAACTTGCATTTTAAATGCAATATATTCCACTTAAATGGAATTGCCTCACACATCAAAACTTATACTCAAGCTTTAACATTCAATCATGTGCTTGAGCATTGCATTCATATTGATTGCTACTTCGTGCTTTGTTTGTCGAGTAGAGGTGGAACCGGAGCAAGAGGTCACCCCCTTCGCTGAAGATCCAGAGCCCGAACCTCGTCAGCAAGGCAAGCAAAAACCCCATTGATCATGTCGATAAAATCCCACTTCCCTCTCATGTCTCGCTTATGCATTGTATAGGATGATCACCATGTTACGATTCTACCGCATAGATGAACCCATTCCTTTGCATGACCTATCTTTTGTCACAGTATTAAGCAAACCACAATCCTAGCAAATGTAGGAGTTGAATGATATCATGTGGCCCCTGCAATGTTACTGCTTATTGCATGCTTAGTATGATACCATGTTGTTACTGTGATGTGAGTCGGGATGGGAATAATCATGTTGATGATGGTAGAAAAGTGTTGGTGAATCGACCCTATTACAAGGTGAACGATGAGAGGGTGTGTAGGAGTACACGGTGGGTTGTCTCGTTGAACACCGCCCTAAGTCCGAGTTCTTGTGTGGTGATCCAAGATGAAGAGTACAACCACACATTGGGCTCACTGACCCCTCTCAACCTATTAACTCATCCCTTTCGATGTCCAGATGTCGCAGTAGTTCGGAGTTCTGGTAGGCTAGTGGCCTGGATGCTAAGTGAGAGAACGGCTCACCCGAGACCGGCTTATGCACCACGCACACATCGCTTGGGTCCACTTCGGTAAACCGGCAGGGTTCACGATAGTGGTAGCCAACCCAAGTAGGCGGCTTTCTCGGACTAGATAGGCTATGAGGTAACAGTTGTGGTGAGCATCCTCGCTGGCACCCCTTGAATGGTGTCGAGATCAAAGGCGGTAAATGATGATCATGTGTGTGTAGCGGTACACCCTTGCAAGGTTAACAGAACTATTCGAATAGCCGCGTCCGCGGTTATGGACTGCTTGGAAAGCTTAGCTTGATTATTAGATAACTTGAACCGGATACTTCTAAAAAAAAACACCAAGATAAGTGTGAGTGCTATGGCGTGCTTTCTCGTGGGGAAGTCGAGGAAGGCACCATAGTAGTGTAATTGGTTGGTGAAGGTAGTGGACTCGTGTACGCTTCTTACCTTAAAGTCTGGTACTCGTATTTCAGGATTAGCCAAGTTAAAGCTGGCACTTCTGCAAGTGAACCCCACCTCCCTTTACCTTGATACATGTGCATGAGTAGTATGGCTCCTATGTAAGTCTTGCTGAGTACGCCTTTGTACTCACGTTTGCTTAATCTATGTTTTAGATGACGCCACTGACCCCGAAGGTGGCTTCTTCATCGAGCTGGACAACTGAAGTTAAGCTAGTCTAGTCCCAGTCAGCAGACTGGTTCCCTCGTGGAGGGCTTTATGTTTGGATAAGGCTTCTTAAGCCAATTTGTTAAACTTGTGTGTACTCAGACATAATTTTCTTCCGCTTTATGTTGTAATGTTGGATCACATGTATGTGATCTCTGTGTGTACTCTATAAGAGTTATAAATAAAATGTACACTTCGTAGAGAATTGCAATGGTACCTGCTGTTCATACAAGGCATGTGTGCTGCGTGTATGTTTATAACATGCATGTCTTTGTATGGGTTTTCGAGACCTTAGTTGTGTTCTGGCTGGCGGTCTTTCATACACCAAATGGCCCTTAGATGTGCGCAGCTTGGGGCATCGCGATGCGATTGCTCGAGACTCCGTCTCGTGCACACTTTGTGGTATGATCGAGCCCGCCCTAGACCCCGACTAAGTGATCGGGCTGGAGTAAGTCTATGTAAGAGTTTCGAGATAGTCGGTAATATGGTTGAGGCGACTTGTGTTTGAATATGAGAGTTCACCACCCATATCATTTGACTTGTGTGCGGACGATGAGGACCCATCTCAGTTGATCATCCGGCCTGGATGGGATGCCCCTCACGTACGATGCTTTCCGAGAATGTTCAGTGCTTGGCCTTGTCTGCTTAGACAAGTGGGTGCGGTTCTCGGCTCTCCATATGACTATGTCTTAACTGTACTTGCATACGCTAACCCCGGGTCCCGACAGACTTGGTATCAGAGCAGGACTGACTGTAGGGCTAGTAGCCTTGGCCGAAATCGAGTCTAGCTTGCTATAGTTATATAGTTACTCTGGGTATATAAGGGAACAACGTAAGGCTTCTTTTTTCTCCTTACCCCCTTCGTTCTGAGTTCTGAGTCACCCTCATCTTGTTCTACGGGAAGATAGGACTAGGCTCTCCTCTGTCTGTTTAGCACATCTCGTTGTTTGCTTCCTTATAGCCGTAGGAAAGTTGTGTCCAGGTGTTCCTAGCATTGTTGTAATGATGATTTCTTACATCGTATTATGTAATTGTTGTTTTCATGATTGAAAGAAATTGTCATTTTTTACAATTACAGCCGTTATGCTGTCCGAGTCATTCCAGGTTTATCTCATAATCTGATGCATTTGCAAATTCCTTTCTGTTTCAGATGGCAGATCTTCCCCCTCGGCAGATTGTTCGTTTGACCAGGTGCCTCGGTGTGCGTGGCCACCCCGCCACGTTGATCGAGATGATGTCCTATGTGGGATATCGATGGTACCCCGAGTACACCATTGAGGATCAGTTCCACGACTTCAACCAGACGCAGTTTCACTGCATTGTCCGGATCTACCCGCACCACGTTGGAGTCACCCAGCCTATCCACTTTGGACATGGCATCGGCGTCATCGAGAACATGGCTGTGCAGGATGCTGCATACTCAAGTATCACACTGCTGAGAGAGGAGAACATTTTGCTGAGAGAGACTTCATTCCGCTATATCCCAGCTGCACTTCCAGGAGAAGAGGGATATTACACCGGACTCTACTCAGATCACTCTGCAGAGGATCCAGCACTCCAGGTGACTGCTAGGTTTGCTAGTGACAGAGATCGTGATGCACGCGCTCTCCGTTTTGAGCTCCACGCCACTCGAGTTCGTCTGTACCGAGCACTGACACTTTTGGCACCCTTTGTGAGCGTGGGATCAGTTGAGTTTGATGCGATCTATCCAGTGAGGACCCAGATGCCTTCTCGAGTTTCTTGGCCCGAGATTGGAGGAATTTTTCCACCCCGTGGTCCTTTGCTTCCACCCTACACTGGACCTAGGCCCCATCCTTGCCCAAATGGATATCAGGGTCCACAAGCCTCCGTGTTTTCCGATGGTCACCTCCAGCTACCGGGATATGCGGGTAACTTTTATGAGGACTACTATGGAGATGGAGATGAGTGAGACCGCCTGTGGTCTTACTTAGTGAGGATGTAGTAGTATCCTAGTATATTGTAAGCAAGGTGTCTAAGTTCCAGAGGCTTAGATAAATAATGTATAGGAAGTCAGAGTGCCTCTGAGGGATGTATCATCTTCATCACGTTTGTATTAGCTTAGTGCTTGTACTAAAACGATGTATGGCTTGTATGACAGCTTGTGAATATATGGCTTGTATGCTTTTATCACCGTGTTGTCAAGATGATTACTTCCTTTGCTCTGTAATCCTTCCAGTACTTCAATACCTTGATTAGACTCTTGAAATCAACTGTGTTTGACTTTGGTTTTTCACCTTCAGGATGTCTCAAGGAACACGTGGCCAGATTGGTCGTAACCAAGGTCGTGGGAATGACCAGGAGGAAGGCAACCTTCCACCCCCACCCACGATGGCCCAAGTTCTGATGGAGGTCGAGAGGAACCGCCGTGACTCTCACCACCTGCTGGAAGTCATCGCACGCAACACCACTCAACAGCGCAATGAGCTGGTGTCCCTGAACGACTTCATCCGGCTTCATCCCCCGGTTTTTAGTTACTCCACCGAGCCCCTTGACGCTGATGACTGGCTTCGCAGCATCGAGAGGAAGCTCCAAGCCGGCCATGTTGCAGATGGCGACAAGGTAAATTATGCCACCTATTACCTTGAAGGTGTAGCAAGCTCTTGGTGGGAGAATTTTCTGAATATGCGCCCCGTTGGACCACCTGCATCTTGGGAGGAATTCTGTACGTCCTTCCGCGAGCACCACATCCCCAAGGGTCTCATGGACCGCAAACATGAGGAGTTCTGTAACCTCACTCAAGGCAGAAGAACCGTGGACGAGTTTAGTCGTGAGTTCAACCGACTTGCTCGTTATGCAACTGAAGAAGTCTCCACCGACTCCAAGAAACAAGAGAGGTTCCGTCGTGGCCTCAACAGTGGACTCCGTCGTGAGCTCAACCTTCATGACTTTGCCACCTTCTAGGTCCTTGTCAACAAGGCCATCAAGGCAGAGGACATGAACACCCCCAATGATTTCCGCTAACATCCTAGAGATGACAGTTCATCCACTTCTGGCTCCCAGAAGCGCAAGATCTGGATCCCCAATAGCATGTTCCGCCAGAACAACCCACCGAGGCCATCCTATGTGGCGCCTCGTCCACCCACCCAGTTCCACCCAGCTCCACCAAACCACCCAGCTCCACGCACTGTTTTCGGAGCTTGTTACAAGTGTGAACAGGCAGGCCACTACTCTCGCGAGTGCCCCCAGAACCAGATCCAGCACCAGAATGCACCACCACGTGCCGGAGGCAGCAACAACAACAACAATGGTCGTGGCAAGCCACCCCAGAAGGTCTTCACTGCCAAACCCGCTCCTTCCGCAACTCGTGGACGTCTGAACCAGGTTGCCGCTGAAGAGACTGACGACACCACTGACGTCATTCTTGGTACGCTCCCAGTCAATTTTGTTCCTACTTCCGTTCTTTTCGACCCAGGAGCATCTCATTCATTCATGTCGGAAAGTTATGCACTTCGTCATGAGTTACCCTTTGTTGAATTGTCCACCCCGATGGTTATTCAAACTCCAGGGTCAAGATGGCAAACTAGTAGAGTGAGCCATGGTAATCAAATTGCAATTGAGGGTTTAGTATTCCTTGCTTCACTCATAGCCCTCAAGTCTTCAGACATTGATGTCATCCTTGGCATGGATTGGCTATCAAGACAAAATGCCTATCTGGATTGCAAAGGCAAATCCGTGAAACTCACCCACGCTTCAGGCCAAACCATCAACTATACCTCACCCAGAACAAGAACCCAAGTGCATTCCTTGAATGTACTTCCCCTTCCCGAACTTGAAGATATTCCGGTGGTTCGTGACTTCCCGGATGTCTTTCCTGAAGAGCTGCCAGGCATGCCACCCGACAGATGTGTAGAATTTATAGTGGATCTTGTTCCAGGAACCGCACCAATTTCCAAACGCCCATATAAAATGGCCCCACATGAGTTGGCTGAGCTAAAAACCCAACTTGATGCTTCGTTGGCAAGAGGCTTCATCCGCCCTAGCTCATCGCCATGGGGTTGTCCCGTTCTGTTCGTAAAGAAGAAAGATGGAACAGAAAGGATGTGCGTAGACTATCGCCCGCTAAATTTAGCGATGATAAAGAACAAATACCCACTGCCCAGGATCAATGATCTTTATGATCAACTTGCAGGATCCGCTGTTTTTTCTAAGTTGGATTTGAGATTAGGTTATCATCAGATCCGAATCCGAAACGAGGACATTCCCAAAACAGCTTTTACTACTCGTTATGGTCTTTACGAGTAAACTGTCATGTCCTTTGGTTTGACCAATGCCCCCGCCACATTCTCACGCTTGATGAATTCGATCTTCATGGAGTACCTAGATAAATTTGTTGTAGTTTATCTTGATGATATTCTCATCTACTCGAAGAACGAAGGAGATCATGCCGAACACTTAAGGCTGGTATTGATGAAACTTAGAGAGCATCGCCTGTACGCTAAATTCTCCAAGTGTGAATTCTGGCTACCAGAAGTGACCTACTTAGGCCACGTGATTTCTGCAAAAGGCATTGCTGTGAATCCCGAGAGAGTTCAGGCCGTCCTTGACTGGACTCCACCAGAATCGGTTAAGCAAGTTAGGAGTTTTCTCGGCCTAGCCAGCTATTGCCGTCGCTTCGTCGAGAACTTTTCTAAAGTTGCAAAGCCTCTAACTGAACTCCTCAAGAAAGATAAGAAATTCCAATGGACTCCCAAGTGCGAGGAAAGCTTTCAAGAGCTAAAAAGGAGATTGACTTCTGCACCCGTACTTGCACCTCCAGACACCAAAAGGGATTTCGAGATCTATTGTGACGCATCACGGCAAGGGTTAGGATGCATACTTCTGCAAGATCGACATGTGGTAGCTTATGCTTCACGCCAATTGCGGCCACATGAAGAGAACTATCCTACCCATGACCTTGAACTCGCTGCCGTAGTTCATGCCCTAACAACTTGGCGACATTACCTCCTTGGTAATCGTTATGAGATTTATTCCGACCACCAAAGCCTCAAATATATTTTCACCCAGCCAGATCTTAATCTCAGGCAAAGACGCTGGATTGAGTTGATAAAAGATTACGACGTAGCAATTTCTTACACCCCAGGCAAAGCCAATGTCATGGCTGATGCGCTAAGTCGTAAGTCGTATTGTAACAACCTTATGTTACAACAGTATCAACCACTTCTTCATGAGGACTTTCGCAAGATCAACCTTGAAATTGTTCCTCATGGCTATCTTTCTACCATGGTGGCGAAACCAACTCTTGAGGATCAAATCATAGTTGCCCAAAGGCGTGCACGAGGTGTTCGCCGGATCAAGGAGAACATTGCTAGCGGAGTTGCTAAATGTTTCTCCACAGATAACAAAGGAACGGTATTCTTTGAAAATTGTTTGGTAGTACCTAAGAATAGGGAGCTAAGGCAACTCATCCTCAAGGAAGCCCATGACACACCCCTCTCAATTCATCCCGGTAGCACGAAAATGTACCGAGATCTACGCCAGAGATTTGGGTGGACTAGGATGAAGAGAGACATTGCTCAATTTGTTGCCGAATGTGATGTTTGTCGTCGCATTAAGGCAGAACATCAAAGACCTGCTGGTACACTTCAACCTTTGTCTATTCCCGAGTGGAAATGGGACAAAGTCGGTATGGACTTCATCACCGGCTTTCCAAGAACCCAGAAAGGAAACAATGCCATCTTCGTTGTCATAGACAGGCTTTCCAAAGTTGCTCACTTCCTTCCGGTTCGCGAGTCTATAACTGCTAGTCAGTTAGCGGACTTGTACATCTCCAGAATTGTATCCCTTCACGGTGTTCCTTTGGAAATCAATTCTGATCGCGGTAGCCTTTTCACCTCTAGATTTTGGGGAAGTTTCCAACGTGCTATGGGAACTCATCTCTCCTTTAGTACGGCTTTCCATCCTCAGTCTAGCGGTCAAGTCGAAAGGGTTAACCAAATTCTTGAAGACATGCTCAGAGCTTGTGTTATCTCATTCGGAAAGAATTGGGAGAATTCTCTTCCATATGCCGAATTTGCTTATAACAATAGTTTTCAATCTAGTCTGAACATGGCTCCTTTTGAACTCCTGTATGGACGACGATGTCGAACACCATTAAACTGGTCTGAAACCGGTGAAAGACAATTCTTTGGACCGGATATGATCAAGGAAGCAAAAGAGCAAGTTCGCATTGTTCGTGATCAATTGAAAGCAGCCCAGTCTCATCAGAAAAACTACTATGATCGTCATCATAGGCAAGAGAGCTACAATCTGGATGAGAAGGCTTACCTTCGGGTTACTCCTCTGAAGGGAACCCAACGTTTCGGTATCAAAGGCAAGTTGGCCCCACGTTACATCGGATCTTTCCGCATTCTAGCTAAACGTGGAGAAGTTGCCTACCAACTTGAACTACCCCCGCACCTTTCCCGAGTAGACGATGTATTCCATGTATCCCAACTCAGGCGTTGCTTCAAGGACCCCATCCGCGAAGTCGACCATGAAACGCTTGATCTCCAAGATGACCTTTCTTATCGAGAATACCCCGTTCGTATTCTTGATTCCGCAGAGCGTTTCACTCGTCGTCAGAAGATTAGGTTTCTGAAAGTGCAATGGTTGCACCACTCTGAAAGAGAAGCCACGTGGGAAAGAGAAGACCGTCTCCTTACCGAGTACCCCTCCTTCCTCCCGCAGACTTCTGAATCTCGGGACGAGATTCTTTTGAGTGGGGGCGAGTTGTCAGATCCCTCTGTTAGGTATGTGCTAGGGTTAGCTAGTGCCTTTGCATCATGTCAAATTTTCAAAAATAAATCTTGGAAATCAAATTCAAAATCAAAATGGGAGAAGGAACACCCCCCAGATGAGTAAATTCAAAAGGCCAGATAAAAATATTTTCCAAAAATTCATGTTAGAGTTTTGAAAAGTCTTATAAATGAGTGTGATCACATATCAAGTGATGTGGGACCCACCCCATGCTCATAGATTTTTCAAATATTCAAACAGTACCTTGGAATTAATGAAATACCCCTATTTGATTTAAAATTCAAATCATTTGAATTTTAAAAATGTTGAAAGTTTATGAGTGGCTAGTCTATATTATTATGAGGCCACATAAAAGTTTTCAGCATTTAATAAAATGGTTTGGTATTTTTTTATCAGAGCCAAAACAAATTACAGAAAAAGAAAGGAAAGATTAAACAGAGAAAAAAAAAGGCTTACTTGTTGCCCAGGGCGAAGGCCCACCTGGCCCAGCCCAACTCCTTCCTTGGCGTCTTCCTCCCCGGCGCCCCAAGCAGCTCGGTGGCGAGCTCACCGCCGAGAACGCCACCGAGGCCGCCTAGACCTCTCCCGAGCTCTCTCCTGACGCCACGCACTCGCCACAACCCCCGCACACCTCTCCCTGGCTCCCGTTTCTCCTCTATCCTCTCCGGTGAAGCGTCCCGCGAAGCAGCCGTGACCGAGCCGGTGCACCGACGAACCCCAACGCGGCGACAGAAGTCCTCAAGCTCCGCCACCGTGTCCAATCGAACCAGCGTCGACGACTTCGTCTTTCCCCCAAGTCAATCGAAGCCCAGGAGCACTCCAGGTGACGCCAGCTTTAAGGAATCGCCGCCGGCCGCCGACGAGTCCGGCCTCAAATTCGTCCACACCAAGCACTCCCCGGCCTCCCCGAGCCCTTCATCGCGATCAGGGTGAGCTTGCCGTTCTTTTGCCTCCATCCACGCATCCTCTCGTGCCCGTTTGCATGATTCCGACGAGGTCCGAGACCAAGCGCCGCCGCTCGTCGTCGAGGACATTCACCAGAGCACCCGTTTGACCCCTGGATGGCTCCACTAGTTCCGCACACACCCCAGCTTCGTTTCTATACTCTCGGTTTCCAAATCCATGCACAAAATGGAGAACCCGACGAGTCCAGTGCCCGACTTCCTCCGCCGCTCGTCGCCGATGACGCTCCGGTGATCCCCGTGGCCCCCTGATGCCACCACTCGATGCGGACGACCCCAAGGAGCAAGTCCATGCCCTCCAGGTTCCTCCCTGCGCCCTAGAACCCAACTCCGGCGAGTCTCCGGCAGGATTCCGGCGGCTCCCTGGCGAGCCCTCCATTAGCCCCCCCCTAATGACCCTTTTTAACCTAACCCAGTGGCTGACAAGTGGGACCAGCCACTAATTAACCCTCGGGTTAATTTTTAAACAGGGAATTAACCCCCACTGTGGATGACAGGTGGGACCCCTTGTCAGTTTGACTCGGGTCAACCCCCTGACGCCAGCATGACATCACAGTGACGCAGTAATGAATTTCCAGAGATTTTTGATTGAAAAATAATTCCAGAAATTCCAGAAAATACCCCAAACTTTGGAAATTCATAGAAAATTCATATTAACTCCAAATTGGACAAATAATATATGAAAAATGATCAGGAGAAAATTATCTTTCCAAATATGCAACTTTCAACTCTGTTTGAGATGAATTTAAAATGTGATCAGTAGCATTTGCTATTTGATTTAAATGGAATTAAATCAAAATCAAATCAAATAATTTTGCAACTTGAACCATGGCAACATGCTACATCTCAATCACACATCAGAGGCATATCATACACATTTGAAGATAATTCAAAATGATCAAACTATATCACATATAACTTGGTTAATGTTGAATTCAAATGTGGAGTTTGAACTTGCATTTTAAATGCAATATATTCCACTTAAATGGAATTGCCTCACACATCAAAACTTATACTCAAGCTTTAACATTCAATCATGTGCTTGAGCATTGCATTCATATTGATTTCTACTTTGTGCTTTGTTTGTCGAGTAGAGGTGGAACCGGAGCAAGAGGTCACCCCCTTCGCTGAAGATCCAGAGCCCGAACCTCGTCAGCAAGGCAAGCAAAAACCCCATTGATCATGTCGATAAAATCCCACTTCTCTCTCATGTCTCGCTTATGCATTGTATAGGATGATCACCATGTTACGATTCTACCGCATAGATGAACCCATTCCTTTGCATGACCTATCTTTTGTCACAGTAGTAAGCAAACTATAATCCTAGCAAATGTAGGAGTTGAATGATATCATGTGGCCCCTGCAATGTTACTGTTTATTGCATGCTTAGTATGATACCATGTTGTTACTGTGATGTGAGTCGGGATGGGAATAATCATGTTGATGATGGTAGAAAAGTGTTGGTGAATCGACCCTATTACAAGGTGAACGATGAGAGGCTGTGTAGGAGTACACGGTGGGTTGTCTCGTTGAACACCGCCCTAAGTCCGAGTTCTTGTGTGGTGATCCAAGATGAAGAGTACAACCACACATTGGGCTCACTGACCCCTCTCAACCTATTAACTCATCCCTTTCGATGTCCAGATGTCGCAGTAGTTCGGAGTTCTGGTAGGCTAGTGGCCTGGATGCTAAGTGAGAGAACGGCTCACCCGAGACCGGCTTATGCACCACGCACACATCGCTTGGGTCCACTTCGGTAAACCGGACGGGTTCACGATAGTGGTAGCCAACCCAAGTAGGCGGCTTTCTCGTACTAGATAGGCTATGAGGTAACAGTTGTGGTGAGCATCCTCACTGGCACCCCTTGAATGGTGTCGAGATCAAAGGCGGTAAATGATGATCATGTGTGTGTAGCGGTACACCCTTGCAAGGTTAACAGAACTATTCGAATAGCCGCGTCCGCGGTTATGGACTGCTTGGAAAGCTTAGCTTGATTATTAGATAACTTGAACCGGATACTTCTAAAAGGAAAACACCAAGATAAGTGTGAGTGCTATGGCGTGCTTTCTCGTGGGGAAGTCGAGGAAGGCACCATAGTAGTGTAATTGGTTGGTGAAGGTAGTGGACTCGTGTACGCTTCTTACCTTAAAGTCTGGTACTCGTAGTTCAGGATTAGCCAAGTCAAAGCTGGCACTTCTGCAAGTGAACCCCACCTCCCTTTACCTTGATACATGTGCATGAGTAGTATGGCTCCTATGTAAGTCTTGTTGAGTACGCCTTTGTACTCACGTTTGCTTAATCTATGTTTTAGATGACGCCACTGACCCCGAAGGTGGCTTCGTCATCGAGCTGGACGACTGAAGTTAAGCTAGTCTAGTCCCAGTCAGCAGACTGGTTCCCTCGTGGAGGGCTTTATGTTTGAATAAGGCTTCTTAAGCCAATTTGTTAAACTTGTGTGTACTCAGACATAATTTGCTTCCGCTTTATGTTGTAATGTTGGATCACATGTATGTGATCTCTGTGTGTACTCTATAAGAGTTATAAATAAAATGTACACTTCGTAGAGAATTGAAATGGTACCTGCTGTTCATACAAGGCATGTGTGCTGCGTGTATGTTTATAACATGCATGTCTTTGTATGGGTTTTCGAGACCTTAGTTGTGTTCTGGCTGGCGGTCTTTCATACACCAAATGGCCCTTAGATGTGCGCAGCTTGGGGCATCGCGATGCGATTGCTCGAGACTCCGTCTCGTGCACACTTTGTGGTATGATCGAGCCCGCCCTAGACCCCGACTAAGTGATCGGGCTGGAGTAAGTCTATGTAAGAGTTTCGAGATAGTCGGTAATATGGTTGAGGCTACTTGTCTTTGAATATGGGAGTTCACCACCCATATCATTTGACTTGTGTGCGGACGATGAGGACCCATCTCAGTTGATCATCCGGCCTGGATGGGATGCCCCTCACGTACGATGCTTTCCGAGAATGTTCAGTGCTTGGCCTTGTCTGCTTAGACAAGTGGGTGCGGTTCTCGGCTCTCCATATGACTATGTCTTAACTGTACTTGCATACGCTAACCCCGAGTCCCGACATTTATATCATGCATGTATTAGTATGGTTTTTCGAGACCTTAGTTGTGATCTAGCTGGCGGTCTTTTATACACCAAGTGGCCCTTAGATGTGCGCAGACTTGGTATCAGAGCAGGACTGTCTGTAGGATTATTCAACCCTTGGTCGAAGTCGAGTCTAGCACTCTATAGTTATATAGTTACTTGGGTATATAAGGGAACAACGTAAGGCTTCTATTTATCCTTACCCTCATCGATCTGAGTTCTGAGTCACCCTTATCTTTTCTACGGGATGATAGGACTAGGCTCATCTATGTCTTACTAGAACATCTCGATGAGTGCTTCCTTTTAGCCGTAGGATTGTTGTGGTCGTCCAGAGTCTCCGTGTTTTGAATTCCTTGAGGAAGTTTTGTCCAATCTCCTCGAAGTTGTCTTGTTTTCCATCCCGGTGTAGCCGTTATTCTGCCGGATTTATTCCGAGTTTCTGTGGATCATTGCCTTCGCATTATAATCTTTTCCGCCTTCATCATGTCTTGTTATCCTTGAATCCATCATTCAACCTGTTCTGATTGTTGATTTTTATCACACAGGATGTCAGGTGGAACTCGTAGTGTTGTTCTTCGGAATCGAGACCATGTTCGGAATCGAAATGATGATGAACCTCTACCACCGCCTTCTACGGCAGAAATCATGATGGAAGCTGTGAAGAATCAACGCGATCAAACACGTCTTCTGGAGCTCATCGAGCAGAATACCTCACGTCATTGCAATGTGGTTGTGAGCATTCAGGACTTCATCCTCCTCAAGCCACCGGTATTCCGATGTTCTTCTGAGCCCCTTGAAGTTGATGATTGGCTCTGTTCCATCGAGCGTAAGCTTGATACAGCACATGTTTCTCCCAATGACCGAGTTATTTTCGCGGTATACTTCTTGGAAGGTGCTGCTCTTCAATGGTGGGAGAACTATGTTGCTATGCAGCCAGATGGTCACGTAGTGACTTGGCAGGAGTTCTGTGTTGCCTTTCGAGGGTACCACATTCTGGATGAACTGATGGAGCGCAAGAAAGAAGAGTTCTGCAATTTGACTCAAGGAGAGATGTCCATCCATGAGTATGTGAGAGAGTTCAACCGTCTTGCTCGGTATGCCCAAGATGAGATCACCACCGATGCCAGAAAGCAGGCAAGGTTCCGTAAGGGACTTAGCCCCATCCTTCGCCATAATCTCAACCTCATCGAATTTGCCACCTTTGAGGATTTAGTCAACAGATCCTTCAGAGCTGAGCATGGCAACGAAATTTTCGAAGAGTCTCGCAAGCATGCTCTTGGGCTTCCTCCTTCTTCAAGTTCAGCCCCTCAGAAGCGCCGAATTTGGATTCCAACCAGTGCCATACCTCGAAACCTTCTCCAAAGGCCACCACCGAATATATGCCATCCACCTCAACACATTGTTCCACCCCGGAATGATGGTGCACAACCAGGTAACCCCACCCCCAGCAATTCAGGCAAGGTGTGTTTCACGTGTGGTCTGACAGGCCATCACTTCCGACAATGCCCCACAGTGTTTGTGGCACCCCATCGACCTAGTCATAAGCCTCCAAAGAAATCCACCACAAAAACCATCCCAGCAAAGATTTCAGTCACAAGTAGTGGTTATGTGAACAAAATCTCAGTTGAGGAAACCACTGTTGCTTCTGACGTCATTCTTGGCACACTCCCAGTCAATCATGTTTCCGCCTCCGTTCTTTTTGATCCAGGAGCTTCTCATTCATTCATGTCGGAGAGTTATGCACTTCGTCATGAGTTTCCTTTTGAAGAAATGTTTTCTCCAATGATCATTCAAACTCCTGGTTCAAAGTGGCAAACTAATAGAGTAAGCCATGGCAATCAAATTGCAATTGAGGGTTTAGTATTCCTTGCTTCTCTTATAGCCCTCAAGTCTTCGGACATTGATTTCATCCTAGGAATGGATTGGTTATTAAGGCAGAATGCTTTCCTTGATTGTAAAGCCAAGTCAGTTAAACTCACCCATCCTTCAGGCCAGACCATTGACTACACATCACCCAGCTCTAGAATCCAGGTGCAGACTTTGAATGTTCTTCCACTTCCTGACCTTGAACATATTCCGGTGGTTCGTGACTTCCCGGATGTCTTTCCTGAAGAGCTGCCGGGAATGCCACCCGATAGGTGTGTAGAATTCATAGTGGATCTTATACCAGGCACAGCCCCAATTTCGAGACGCCCATAAAGAATGGCCCCACATGAGTTAGCTGAGCTAAAAACCCAATTTGATGCTTCGTTGGCAAAAGGCTTCATCCGCCCTAGCTCATCGCCATGGGGTTGCCCCGTTCTGTTCGTAACGAAGAAAGATGGAACAAAAAGGATGCGCGTAGACTATCGTTCGCTAAATCTAGCGACGATAAAGAACAAGTACCCACTGCCCAGGATCAATGATCTTTACGATCAACTTGCAGGATCCTCTATCTTCTCCAAGATGGATTTGAGATTAGGCTATCATCAAATAAAAATCCGAAACGAGGACATTCCCAAGACGGCTTTCACTACTCGTTATGGTCTTTATGAGTACACCGTCATGTCCTTCGGTTTAACCAATGCCCCCGCCACATTCTCGCGCTTAATGAATTCAATCTTCATGGAGTACCTAGATAAATTTGTTGTAGTTTATCTTGATGACATTCTCATCTACTCGAAGAATGAAGGAGAGCACGCAGAACATCTTAGGTTGGTATTGATGAAACTTAGAGAGCACCGCCTTTATGCCAAGTTCTCCAAGTGTGAATTTTGGCTACCAGAAGTGACCTACTTAGGCCACGTGATTTCTTCGGAAGGCATTGCAGTCAATCCCGAGAGAGTTCAGGCCGTCCTTGACTGGACTCCACCTGAATCGGTTAAGCAAGTTAGGAGTTTTCTCGGTTTAGCAAGCTATTGCCGCCACTTCGTTGAGAACTTTTCGAAATTTGCAAAGCCTCTTACTGAACTCCTCAAGAAAGATAAGAAATTCCAATGGACTCCCAAGTGCGAGGAAAGCTTTCAAGAGCTAAAAAGAAGATTGACTTCTGCACCCGTACTTGCACCTCCAGACACCAAAAGGGATTTCGAGATATATTGTGATGCTTCACCGCAAGGGTTAGGATGCATACTTATGCAAGATAGACATGTGGTAGCTTATGCTTCACGCCAGTTGCGGCCACATGAAGAGAACTATCCTACCCATGATCTTGAACTCGCTGCCGTAGTTCATGCCATGAAGACTTGGCGACATTACCTCCTTGGTAATCGTTGTGAGATCTGTTCCGATCACCAAAGCCTCAAATATATTTTCACCCAGCAAAATCTTAATCTCAGGCAAAGACGCTGGATAGAGTTGATAAAAGAGTATGATATAGGAATTTCTTACACCCCAGGCAAAGCCAATGTCATGGCTGATGCACTAAGTCATAAGTCGTACTGTAACAACCTCATGTTACAGCAATATCAACCACTTCTTCATGAGGAATTGCGAAAGCTCAATCTCGAGATTGTTCCTCGTGGATCGCTTTTCAACTTGGTGGCGAAACCAACCGTTGAGGATCAAATCATAGTTTCCCAAAGACGTGCACGAGGTGTTCGCCGGATCAAGGAGAACATTGCTAGCGGAGTTGCTAAATGTTTCTCCACAGATAGTAAAGGAACGGTATTCTTTTAAAATTGTTTGGTAGTACCTAAGAATAGGGATCTAAGGCAACTCATCCTCAAAGAATCCCATGACACACCCCTCTCGATTCATCCCGGTAGCACAAAAATGTACCGAGATCTACGCCAGAGATTTTGGTGGACCAGGATGAAGAGAGACATTGCTCGATTTGTTGCTGAATGTGATGTTTGTCGTCGCATTAAGGCAGAACACCAAAGACCTGCTGGCACACTTCAACCTTTGCCTATTCCTGAGTGGAAATGAGACAAAGTCGGTATGGACTTCATCACCGGCTTTCCAAAAATCCAGAAAGGAAATGATGCCATCTTCGTTGTGATAGATAGGCTTTCCAAAGTTGCTCACTTCCTTCCCGTTCACGAGTCTATAACTGCTAGTCAGTTGGCAGACTTGTACGTCTCTAGAATTGTGTCTCTTCACGGTGTTCCTTTGGTAATCAATTCTGATCGTGGCAGCCTTTTCACCTCTAGATTTTGGGGAAGCTTTCAGAATGCTATGGGAACTCATCTCTCCTTTAGTACAGCTTTCCATCCTTAGTCTAGCGGTCAAGTTTAAAGGGTTAATCAAATCTTGGAAGACATGCTCAGAGCTTGTGTTATATCTTTCGGAAAAAAATTGGGAGAAGTCTCTTCCATTCGCCGAATTTGCTTATAACAATAGTTTTCAATCTAGTCTGAACATGGCTCCTTTTGAACTCCTCTATGGACGATGATGTCGAACACCCCTTAACTGGTCAGAAACCGGTGAAAGACAACTCTTTGGACCGGATATGATCAAGGAAGCAGAAGAGAAAGTTTGCATTGTTCGTGATCGTTTGAAAGCCGCTCAGTCTCGTCAAAAGAGCTACTATGATCGTCATCATAGAGAGGAGAGCTACAATATTGATGAGAAGGCTTACCTTCGGGTTACTCCTCTGAAGGGAAACCAAAGATTCGGCATCAAAGGCAAGTTGGCCCCACGTTACATCGGACCTTTCCGCATTCTCGCTAAACGTGGAGAAGTTGCCTACCAACTTGAACTACCTCCGCACCTTTCCCGAGTACATGATCTATTCCATGTGTCACAACTCAGGCGTTGCTTCAAGGACCCCATCCGCGAAGTCGACCATTAAACGCTTGATCTCCAAGATGACCTTTCTTTTCGAGAGTACCCCGTTCGTATTCTTGATTCAGCCGAGCGAGTCACTCGTCGTCAGAAGATCAAGTTCCTTAAAGTACAATGGTCACATCACTCCGAGAAAGAAGCAACATGGGAGAGAGAAGACCGCCTCCGTGCCGAGCACCCCACCTTCCTCCCGTCGACTTCTGAATCTCGAGACGAGATTATTTTGAGTGGGGGCGAGTTGTCAGAACCCCAACTAGAGTGAGTGCTAGGGTTTGAGTGCCCTTTTGCATCATGCAAAATTTTCAAAAGAAATTCAAAATTGGGGAAAAGAAAAGCCCTAAAGAATTTAATTCAAATGGCCAGATAAAAATCTTTTTCCAAAAATCATTTCAATATTTGGAAAATTCCTATAAATGATGGTGATCATTTTAAAAGTGGTTGGGTTCATTCCCACACTCAAGGAATTTTCTACAATTCAAATAGTGCCTTGGAAAATTAAAATAACCCCTATTTGATTTGAGATTCAAATTTATTGAATTTCAAAAATGCCCAAAAGTCATAAGTGGTTTGCTACTGACCACCTAGGGGTTTTAAAATTATTTGGGCATTTTATAAAATTGCCTAGCTATTTATTTCTAGGCACAACAAAATTACAGAAAAGAAAAAGAGAGAAGAAAAGGGAAAAGGGGAATAGCCCCTGGCTTCGGCCCAACTTAAGCCTGTCTGGCCCAGCACCATGGCCCAACCCACCTCGCCGTTTGTCCTCTTCCTCAACCAGCTCGGTGGCGAGCTGGGACAGCACGGCGACGCCGCCGTGGCCGCTAGGAGGCTTCTAGGCCTCCACCTGCCCTCTGCTTGCGCCACGAGAACGCCCAGGAGCCCCTACCTCCTTCCCCTCACTCGCTGCTCTCTCTCTCGCTCTCCTCTCGTTGATTTCCTCGCCGCCAGAGAAGACCCGAGCGCCACCGCAGAGCACCGTCGTGGTCCGGCGTGGCCATCGCCGTTGAGGAGCCGCGCCGACGTGTCCCACGTCTTCCCCGTCGTCGACTCCCTCACTGAGCAGCGGATTGGAGGCCTCCTCGTCCCCGAGCCGCCGGAATCGACCTCGACACGCGGCCGGACCCGCGAGGACTCGCCGGAAAATTCGCAACCGTCAGCCCCTCACCTGCAACCCCAAGGTCACCATCGCATTTGCGGTGAGCTCCGCTTCTTTTCCCCTCTTTCCCAGCTTGAATCCGTTCCCCAGTCACCCTTTTGTATCACGTCCGTGAGCACGCCTCCACGGAGCTCGTCGCCGGCGAGGCTCCGGCCACTCCCGGCCTTCCCCGAGCCCATGGCTTGATGCGGGCGAGCAAGGGGCATCTCCCCGTGCTTCCCCCGTGCCAAACCGTCGCCGGAGGGCCACCCCAGTGTGTCGCCGCCGTGCGCAGTGGCCGCCGCCGGTTAGCCGCCGGTCGGCGGTTTAGTTAAGGGTTAATCCCCCCTTACCCCCCTCTAAACACACTGATAGGTGGGCCAGGGCCCCCTCTAATTAAACACAGTTTAATTTAAACCGGGATTAATCCCAGAGCCACTGACAGCATGGCCCCACTGGTCAGCCCCCTACTGACGCCATGTGTCAGATCCCTCTGTTAGGTATGTGCTAGGGTTAGCTAGTACCTTTGCATCATGCAAAAGTTTCAAAAAGAAACCTTGAAAATCAATTTCAAAATCCAAATGGGAGAAGGAACACCCCCCAGATGAATTTTTTTTCAAAAGGCCAGATAAAAATATTTTCCAAAAATTCATGTTAGAGTTTTGAAAAGTCTTATAAATGAGTGTGATCACATATCAAGTGATGTGGGACCCACCCCATGCTCATAGATTTTTCAAATATTCAAACAGTACCTTGGAAATAAAGAAATCCCCCTATTTGATTTAAAATTCAAATCATTTGAATTTTAAAAATGTTGAAAGTTTATGAGTGGCTAGTCTATATTATTATTAGGCCACATAAAAGTTTTCAGCATTTCATAAAATGGTTTGGTATTTTTATCAGAGCCAAAACAAATTACAGAAAAAGAAAGGAAAGTTTAAACAGAGGAAAAAGGAAAAAAACTTACCTCCCGCCAGGGGCGAGGCCCACCTCTCCAGCCGGCCCAGCCCACCTGGACCCTCCCCTGTCGTCTTCCTCCCCGCGCCCCCAAGGTGCTCGGTGGAAAGCCACCGACGCCACCGCGACGCCCCGCAGCCCTCCACCTGCCTCCCCGGCCGCCTTCTAGCGACGTGGAGAACCCTCCGAGCTCATCCTCTCCATTTCCCCCCCTGGAAACCTCCTCCCCCTCTCCTCTTCGCGAGTTCATCGACGTCCGAGAGCTCACCGGAGCGCACCGCCGTGGAAACCCGTGGCCACCTTCCTCCTAAGCCACTGCCACCTTGTCCAGGACGCGCGCCGTCGTCGTCTTCATCGCCGTGTGCAAGCAATCAAAGCCAGGAGCCCCGAGCCCGTCGTCCTCTTCACCGAGCCGCCGCTGAACCCGCAGGAGCTCGTCGTCGATTCCGCCGCAGCCGCAGCTCCTCCGGCTTCCCCGAGTCCGTCTCTGCAACCAGGGTGAGCAGGCGCGTTTTTCCCCTCATCTTGCCGCTTGAATCCGTGCCCGAATCGTGATTCCGACGAGGTCCGAGACCAAGCGCCGCCGCTCGTCGTCGAGGTCATTCACCAGAGCCCCCGTTTGACCCCTGGATGGCTCCACTAGCTCCGCACACACCCCAGCTTCATTTCCATGCTCTCGGTTTCCAAATCCATGCGCAATTTGAAGAACCCGACGAGTCCCGTGCCTGACTTCCGCCACCGCTCGTCGCCGATGACTCTCCGGTGATCCCCGTGGCCCCCTGATGCCACCACTCGATGCGGACGACCTCAAGGAGCAGGTCCATGCCCTCCAGGCCCCTCCCCGTGCCCTAGAACCAACTCCGGCGAGACTCCGGCAGGGTTCCGGCGACTGCACGGCGAGCCCACCATTAGCCCCCCTAATGACCCTGTTAAGCTTAACCCAGTGGCTGACAGGTAGGGCCAGCCACTAATTAACCCTTCGGGTTAACTTTAATCAGGGGATTAATCCCCACTGTGGATGACAGGTGGGACCCCTTTGTCAGTTTGACTGGTCAAACTCCCCTGCTGACGCAATAAATCAAAATTGTTTAAAAAGATTTCCAGAAAATCCAGAAAATACCCCAAACTTTGGAAATTCATAGAAAATTCATATTAACTCCAAATTGGACAAATAATATATGAAAAATGATCAGGAGAAAATTATCTTTCCAAATATGCAACTTTCAACTCTGTTTGAGTTGAATTTAAAATGGGACCAGTAGCATATATCATTTGCTTTATTTGAATTTATTTCAAATTCAAACCAAATGATTTTGCCACTTGGACCATGAATTTATGTTGCAAATCAACCACACTTCAGAGGCATATCATACACATTTGAAGTTAATTCAAATTGATCAAACTATATCATATATAACTTGGTTAAGGTTGAATTCAAATGTGGAATTTGAGTTTGCATTCTAAAAATGCAATATATTCCACTTAAATGGAATTGCCTCACACATCAAACCTGTACTTCAAGATTAAACATTCTATCATGTGCTTGAGCATTGCATTCATTTTGATTGCTACTTTGTACTTTGCTTATCGAGTAGAGGTTGAACCGGAGCAAGAGGTCACCCCCTTCGCTGAAGATCCAGAGCCCGAACCTCGTCAGCAAGGCAAGCAAAACCCCTTTGATCATGTCGATAAAATCCCACTTCCCTCTCATGTCTCGCTTATGCATTGTATAGGATGATCACCATGTTACGATTCTACCGCATAGATGAACCCATTCCTTTGCATGACCTATCTTTTGTCACAGTAGTAAGCAAACCACAATCCTAGCAAATGTAGGAGTTGAATGATATCATGTGGCCCCTGCAAATGTTATCGCTTATTGCATGCTTAGTAAGATACCATGTTGTTACTGTGATGTGAGTCGGGATGGTAGTGATCATGTTGTTGATGGTAGAAAAGTGTTGGTGAATCTACCCTAATACAAGGTAAACGATGAGAGGTTGTGTAGGAGTACACGGTGGGTTGTCTCGTTGAACACCGCCCTAAGTCCGAGTTCTTGTGTGGTGATCCAAGATGAAGAGTACAACCACACATTGGGCTCACTGACCCCTCTCGACTTATTAACTCATCCCTTTCGATGTCCAGATGTCGCAGTAGTTCGGAGTTCTGGTAGGCTTGTGGCCTGGATGCTAAGTGAGAGAACGGCTCATCCGAGACCGGCTTATGCACCACGCACACATCGCTTGGGTCCACTTCGGTAAACCGGCCGGGTTCACGATAGTGGTAGCCACCCAAGTAGGCGGCTTTCTTGGACTAGATAGGCTATGAGGTAACAGTTGTGGTGGCATCCCCGCTGTCATCTCTTGATCGGTGACACTCAAAAGGCGGTAACTGATGGCATGTGTGTGTAGCGGTACACCCTTGCAAGGTTATCAAAACTATTCGAATAGCCGCGTCCGCGGTTATGGACTGCTTGGAAAGCTTAGCTTGATTATTAGATAACTTGAACCGGATACTTCTAAAACACACCAAGATAAGTGTGAGTGCTATGGCGTGCTTCCTCGTGGGGAAGTCAAGGAAGGCACCATAGTGGTGTAATTGGTTGGTGAAAATAGTGGACTCGTGTACGCTTCTTACCTCAAGTCTGGTACTCGTAGTCCAGGACTAGCTAAGTCAAAGCTGGCATTTCTGCAAGTGAACCCCACCTCCCTTTACCTTGATACCTGTGCATGAGTAGTATAGCTCCTATGTAAGTCTTGCTGAGTACGCCTTTGTACTCAAGTTTGCTTAATATATGTTTTAGATGACGCCACTGACCCAGAAGGTGGCTTCTTCATCGAGCTGGACGATTGAAGTTAAGCTAGCCTAGTCCCAGTCAGCAGACTGGTTCCCTCGTGGAGGGCTTTGTGTTTGAATAAGGCTTCTTAAGCCATTTGTTAAACTTGTCTGTACTCAGACATAATTTGCTTCCGTTCTGTGTTGTAATGTTGGATCACATGCATGTGATCTCTGTGTGTACTCTATAAGAGTTATAAATAAAATGTACACTTTGTAGAGAATTGCAATGGTACCTGCTGTTCATACAAGGCATGTGTGCTGCGTGTATGTTTATAACATGCATGTCTTTGTATGGGTTTTCGAGACCTTAGTTGTGTTCTGGCTGGCGGTCTTTCATACACCAAGTGGCCCTTAGATGTGCGCAGCTTGGGGCATCGCGATGCGATTGTTCGAGACTCGGTCTCGGGCACACTTTGTGGTATGATCGAGCCCGCCCTAGACCCCGACTAAGTGATCGGGCTGGAGTAAGTCTATGTAAGAGTCTAGAGATAGTCGATAGTATGGTTGAGGCGACTTGTCTTTGAATATGGGAGTTCACCACCCATATCAATAGACTTGTGTGCGTACGATGAGGACCCATTACAGTTGATCATCCGGCCTAGATGGGATGCCCCTCACGTACGATGCTCTCCGAGAATGTTCAGTGCTTGGCCTTGTCTGCTTAGACAAGTGGGTGCGGTTCTCGGCTCTCCATATGACTATGTCTTAACTGTAATTGCATACGCTAACCCCGGGTCCCGACACCATGCTGACGAAGATATGCAAGAAGCAAAGAAGTCTATAAAGGAGAAAGGTATTAAAGCCGAAGACGTGAAGAATTTACCGCCTATTGAGAAGTTGTGTGAGCCTACTCGCCCTCCCTTGGTAGAGGTACACTCTCTATTAGACTTTACTGAAAATGACATCCCTAAAGGTAAGCCTCCCGAGCAATGCTTAGATGAGCTTGATAATTTTATTATTAAGAAAGAGCATTTTAATAGGAGGTTACAAAGTCAGTTGCATGATAACTCTCTTGCTATCAAAAGTTTGTGTGGTGTTCTAGAAAGAACAGTTAATGATGTTAAATGTCTTGTTAAGCATTTTCATATGGTTCAAACTCAGCTTGAATAAATTTCTAATGTGTAAAAAGATTTGCTTGCTAATAATGCCAAACAGTACATACAAGCTTATGGCATCAAAACTAGGGGTGGAACACACACCCAGGACCCACTCTATCCTGAGGGTCATCCAAAGAGGATCGAGCAAGATTCTCAAGTACAAGAAGAAGACGAGATTGTTAGCTCTCCGAAGAAGAAAAAGAAGAAGAAGAAACACAAGGAGGCTGACAATCCCAATGATCCTATTACAAGTGAAAAGCCAGTTGTTGATCCTAACAGCATATCCACCTCCGATGCTAAAACAGAAGACGGTGTCGAGCCTGAAATAAAAGGACAAGGAGAAGGATGATTCTTCCGAGGTAAGAGAAGAAGAAGCACCCGATAAACGCAAGAGATACTCTAGAGAAGACTTCATCGCAAGAAGACATGGGAAGGAAAGAGAACCATGGATACAGAAACCCATGCCCTTTCCAGGTAATTCCCTCAAATCTAAGGAAGAAGAGCATTATAATAAATTTTGTGAATGGATGAAACCTCTTTTTCTTCAAATCCCTTTGACTGATGCTATTAAGTTACCTCCCTATTCGAAATATATGAAAGATATTGTCACAAATAAAAGAAAAGTTCCTAATGAGGCAATATCTACTATGCTTGCTAACTACTCTTTCAGTGGCAAAATTCCTGAGAAGCTTGGTGATCCAGGTATACCCACAATTCCTTGCTCCATAAATAATAATTACGTCAGAACTGCTTTATGTGATCTTGGTGCAGGAGTGAGTGTTATGCCTTTCTCTCTTTACAAGAGGCTTTGTTTAGAGAAACTAATCCCTACAGATATCTCGCTTAAGATGGCTGGAAAATCAACAACTGTCCCAATAGGTATTTGTCAGGATGTACCCGTTGAAGTTGCTAACTGTTTGATCCTTACAGATTTTGTTGTGCTTGACATGCCCGAGGATGGGAGCATGTCCATTATTCTTGGTAGACCTTTTCTTAACACTGCAGGTGCTATTATTGATTGTAATAAAGGAAAGGTCACCTTCAACGTTGATGATAAAGAACACACGGTGTATTTTCCAAAGAAGATTGACAAGAGGCATGGCCTTAACCCTATAGAAAATATCGAGACCATGAAGATTGGAGAATGGGACTGTCCACTACATGTGCACCACAAATACAAATCCATTATGATGGGGACAATGTCCATTAAAGTAAAGGTGCAATGATCACTTCATAAGATGGGTGACTTCTTGTTCTATATATCGCCGGGTTGTTGGTAAGACTTGATCAACCTTACTAGTGAGCTTGTTTTATATAGGTAAAAAGTTAAGCTTGTTATGTTTTCATTTGCTTTAGATTTTATTCTCCTTACCGTACCAAGTTTATATGTTTTTGAAGCTTCACAATAGTAATCACCTCTTTAAGTTTTCAGAAAGTTTTGCAGCTTTTTGAACTCCGAGAAATTTTCAACAGTGAAGTTTTCAGAAAAATTCCAGAAAAATAATAATTCCATGCCAGGAGTGACCCAGAGGCACCTAGGGCTGACTAGGGGGGGGGGAACCAGTGGCCCAGGCGGACAGCTGGCGCGGCCTGCCCCCTGGCCGCGCCCACAGGGCGCCTGGGGCCCACAGGCCCCACTTCCAGGTAAGTCTTCTTCTTCCTCCTCCTTCTTCTCTCTCCAAAAACACGAGTTCTGCACTTTGTTCTTGCGTTCTTGCTGTTCTCTACAGCCCACCATTCGAGCCGAAATTTTGAGCAAATACTCCCTGGTATGTAACTCCTTCACCCCTCCAATTAGATTTTTGATTGGTGGCTTCATTTGCGAGTATTTAGTAGCTCTTGGTGTTGTTCATGTGAGCTTGGATGCATGTGTAGAATTTTATTTTTCAATTTTTGTTGCAAGTTTATGCCTTAGGTAAGTGAGTTGAGTAGTTTGCCTTAACTCACTTTGTTTAAATCCTTGTTTTTGTAATTTGTCAAAAATTTCAGAAATGAGTTTGCTAGGAAGAGCAAAGGGTGGCTTGGGAAGAAAAGGCCCGAGCGCTCCGATCGAGTTACGAGAGCTGCACCTTCACCCTCGACTTCTAGGGTGAGCTACAACAAAGATCATGTGTCCTTAGAGTTGTTGGAGGACACCAATTTAGCACGTGCAATGACTTTCCCGTTCAATGAATTCCTCGAAGCTGCAGGAATTAAGGAGGAGTTCTATAATCTTTGTGCTAATGCAGGTTTGACGCGGCTCGCAACGTGCCTGTTGCTTAGTATCAAAAACTCACCTCCTGTTTCATTAACAGTTTTAGATATAACCTCGATGCTGGTTCTGTTGAGTTTAAAATTTACAATGATCTTTTGACCATGCCTTTGGAAAAGTTTTGTGAAATAATAGGTGTGCCGAACGTGGGAGTGACGGCGAAGATGAGCTCTCAGCCCTCTGAGATGAGAACCGTCTTCAACTCTCTCTGTAGCATGGATACAAGAGATATTCATCGGTCAAAGATCTCTAGCATCTTATTCCCACACCTCAGTTTTGCGTATTTTATTGCTAGTGGGGTGTTAGCTCGTGACAACACGAGCAACATATCTGCGCCGGATATTACTATCCTGGCAACCTCCCTCTCAGGGAGGTTTGATTATAATGTGGGTGCCTTAATTGCTCGACGCCTTGCTATGAACGGTAACAAGGGAGATTTATTTGGTCGCGTTTACGCCACGCTTATCCTGGAGTCTCTTAATGGCACCCCACACCATGATGATAAGCCTTTTACTTATTTAAGTTTTGATCTTACTGCTATGAAAAGGAATAAGTTTGTTACCATGACTTCCGAGTTTGGTAACCTTGATTATATCTTGCGTTTCGGAGCCACCACGGAACGCAAGATCCGTCTACCTGCACCTCTTTTGTTCGATTTTTCTCGTAGGAACGGATGGTCCTTTGATGTTATCCAGTTCGATGAGTTCGTGGTCCAGCATCAGTTTCATAACCCCATGGAGGGGGTTGTGCCCGACGAGGAGGAGCATGGTGAGTTCCAACCTTTCCAGTGGGAGACCTTCACCTAGTTTGGTGAAGGGTATTCCTCTGCTTGGAGCGCGGATCCTTCTTCGTGGGAGGACCCGAGGACTTCGGTGTACGCACCGGAAGCCTCATACGACCCTTGGGCTCACCAGTACTACCCTGGAGCACGAGGCTCCTGGGGACATTAGCTACTACCAACTTAGGCCAAAAGCCTAAGCTTGGGGGAGTACGTGCCCTTCTCACTTTTCCATTGTATTATCCGTTTTATTTTTCCTTGCTTTGATCTTTTCGAAGCTTTTTCCCGTTCTTCTTTCTTTCTTTGCTTGCAAAAACAACAAAAAGATTTCTCTTTTCTTTTGCTCTTGTTTAACCTTTTGAAAAAACGCAAAAAGATTTCCTTTCCCTGTTTTGTTTGCTTTGTTTTCAGAGTTCAACTCGAGTCCGTGATGGCATTTGATTATATTTCCCACGTTCGGTCGTGCAAGTGACAAGGCAGTAATGACGAAGATCGACGGAAGAGAAGCAACAAGGAAAACCGGTATGAACTCTTCTTGTTTCTACTTTTGTACATATGCCTGTACTTATGATCTAGAGACCAGCTTGTAGCGACATAGTGCTATGTTTACAATGCTTTCCCAGTGTTCATACTTTCCTTGTGTCTAGTCTCAAATAGCTAGAGTACATAATGTGTTGTTGAAATTATTTACATACACTGCATTGTTCATGGTTTGGCATACTGAAGTGGTATTTCCCTTTGGAGAATTTTTGGATTGACTTGGCACATGTTCACACATGTTTATGACTAAAAAGTCTATTATGCCTTGATGATCTTTTTGTTTCAGATTAGTTATATCACTTTCATGCCCGATTCAATGTTGCTTTGTCGCTTTGCATGATTATGACAGTTATTGCTCTCTAGTTGGTCGCTTCCCAGTCTTTTGCTAGCCTTCGCTCGCACTAAGCGGAATTCTGCTTGTGCATCCAAAATCCTTGAAACCAGTTATTCCATTTGAGTCCACCATACCTACCTATATGTGGTATTTACCGGCCACTCCTAACTTAGAATTACATGTGCCATCTCGAAATTTATTCAAAAGCTTCCCTTTTGTAATCGTACAAGCTCATGGTGTGGTGAGGGGAAATCAGTATCTATCATGCCAAAAATATTTTGACGGAAGTTTTAACTAGTCAAACAGAAAAGGAAAAAAAAGAAAAAAAAATTATGAGAGTTACACCTCCCCCATACTTGATGATGGAGTGAAATGGACCAAATGCTGCTTACGATAGATGGAACGATACCCTCCTTCCATCCTTGAGGCAAAATAAAGGTTCCGTAGACCATCAAAGGATTTATGGATAAGGGAATATGTGTAAGCAAAAGGAATTATATATGGTTGGCATGGGAGATATTGAGAGACCTTTCCCGTTCACCGTTGACTGGAAAGTTACACCTCTCAAAAGAGTTTTATCTCTGTTTTCAAAACCAAGAGCTCTGGCACATGTTTATTCTTTTCTTCCTTTCACGGGTTTTCAACCTTGCCATCAAAAGCCACGGTTCGAGAGTCTCCACTTCCTTCTTCAAAGCACCAACTATGAGAGCATAATTGTCATTCTTAGTGTAACATGCATTGTCCCAAAGTATTACACTATCTTCTGCATGCTTGTGTTATTGCTAGTCTGAAATACTGAGTTCTAGTCACCTTTAAAACTCTGGAGGAGTTTCTGCATTTATGTTTTGGTTCACTCATGGAGGCTAGCGAAATGCTACTCAAGTATGTTCAAGCTATGTGCATTGTGATCATGTCTTGATTTTCAGTAGCATATTATTTACTTTTAGTTGTTTGTGACTGATCACATGAAAGAAGAATTGCTTCATGCATGGTCCTTATAGCATTGTTTCAATACTTGCTAAACTCTTTTCGTAGTACATGCTTATATATACCTAATGAACCAAAAGAGTTTGTCAAAGTTTTCTTTGTCGCTTCCAGTTCGTTGAACTGAATTTCTTGAGGACAAGCAATATGCTAAGCTTGGGGGAGTTGATACGTCTCAAATGTATCTACTTTTCCAAACACTTTTGCTATTGTTTTGCCCTCATTCTTGCATGATTTGGACGAAACTAACCCGGACTAACATTGTTTTCAGCAGAGCTGCCTGTATGGTTTTGTTGTGTGCAGGAAAATGGATTTAGACGTTCCAGAAAATTCCCGGAAAATTACCAGAAAATCCACGCACCCGAAGGAGCCAGAAGCCAGAAGTGGGTCCAGAGGGGAGCCCTGGGGGCCCAGGCGCCCCCCTGGCGCGGCCAGGGGTGAGGACGCGCCCTCCGGCCGCCTGGGCGCCTCCCCCCTCCTCTGGTGCCCTACCGATGCTCCTATTTATTCCCGTGATGGGAAAACCCCAGAAGAAAAGTCGTTTTCCCTGTTTCCGTCGTGGAGCCGCCGCCACCCTCTGTTCTTCTTCGGGAGGGCTAATCTGGAGGCTGATTTGGCCTCCGGAGAGGGGAGATCGTCACCATCGTCATCACCATCACCAATCCATCCCTCCTCCATGAATTCTCTTCACATGTGTGAGTAATTCCCTGCTGTAGGCAAAGGGGATGGTGTAAGGCCCGATATGCGGTACTGTTCCAGATCTAGGTGTTTCCACCCAGATCCGGGGACGAAGCACATATCGGTCCCACCGCGACATATGACAAAGCCATATGCCCCGGATTTCCAACATGATATCACAACATTACAGATACAAGGGTACAACATCTCATACAATCGGCATACAACTGCCTCAAATACAATACAATAGCGGAAGATACATGTCTGAGTATAGACTACAAGAAAATGCCTAGTGGCAAAGAGAAAAACATCGATCCCATAACCACACGGGTCCAGGCCCTCCGCCGGGATCCGCCTAACTAGTCATCGTCGAGTCTCCACGTGAAACGTCGGTCACCATACCTGTTGTCGATCACGAACCCTGAAAAGAGTTTGGGGGTAGTATCATGAGTACAGAGGTACTCAGCATCCAACTGTAGTGGTCAACTGACCCAACAAGGACTTCATCACTCGTCATTCTAGGAAAACTAGTAGTTTACGGTAAGGAAGGGGTAAGTGGTGAGGTTGCTGCCACACTAGCATTTATGAAGTGGCTAACGATCTAGAGAGTAAGATAAGAAGCCAAGCATTCGATGAGGAATCGTCTCCTACAGTCTTGCTATCAACTACTTACGCAAACATAACACCTATCCTATCCTTGTCCTCCTCTTCGCATCCCGACGAAGAAGAAGCAGTCAAGGCACACACACACTTTGATCAAGTTATATTAAGATTATCTCAGTTGTTGTTGTCTATGAACAAGGAGTAGGTCTCAAGTCGTCCATAACCGTGGACACGGCTTCTCGAAAAGATTTAACCCTGCAGGGGTGTACCAACTGCCCATTACGAGGCTCCGCACGCACGTCCATCTCTCTCAGTTGCTACCCATCACAGGCAACCATTTTATGATTTAGTTCCAAGAGATCCGAAACGACAAGTCCCTCTAGCTAACAACGAACAAATCTGGGTGGCCCCCTGTGAGTCGACATCCATCTCAGGAGCCGGCCGCGCTCTCGATCTGGTCTCAACCGTCTGTCGCATGTTTGGATAGCCGGTTAATTACAAATGGGAAACCGGGTCCTCAGCTGGAAAAGGTGGGCCAGCAAGGGAACTAAGTCCTCACTGGTCCAGGTTGGTTTGTAAACAACTGGCGGCCGACCATCACACACACGGTATCAAATGGTAAATCAGCTTGGGCCACCACCAGAAATGTTTGAAGCTAGGTAGGTAAGAAAAGGGGACCCCATAAAATCGCACACGCGGTTAGGCACGCTCAGTCTTAAAACCAATACCCGGAACTCGGATCCTAGGTGACTCGAATGGAAAAAAGCGTCGGGCGGGATAGCCTAGACCTTCCATCCTTCGTCGAATATAGTCAACATTATAATAATCATATCATCAAAAACAATATAATAATGTGATATCCCAAACCAAGGAGTAACAGGGTAACATCGTAGCATCCTAAGCATGCATACTAAGCAGGGGCTGAGCAACGAGAAATAGTAACATAGCAGTACATGGTTTGCTGGGAAGGGACATGGTTGTATCGGTTTGAAAGAGGCTGTAAACATGTGGTAGGTTCAAACATCGAACCTAACTTATACTAGCATGAAAACCGCTGGTTGAAATAGAATGGATCATAAGTAATGTATAGTCCTTGCCTGTTGATAAGTCGGGTTCCGAAGGTGTAGTCGATCGCATGCTCGCATCGTCTCCGAGAGGTACGATGTACCCGCGGGAGCACACAAGACGATAAACACTGGAAAGCAATCATCGAGCGAGCATCTATTACTACGAAGCAAAAACGAGCAAGCATCAACAAGAAGGCAACACGAGACATCGCACCTACCGTCGTGAGCGGTTACCAACAGGTTAAGTGGAGTACTCGTCACACACGACGATACCGCACGTTTACGGTGGTTCAAGTTGTTTAGCTACAGGTGATCAACAAAGGTTGTTAACATGGCAAAGCACAGAAGCATAAATAAACTACCTGGGCTACTCAATTTAAGTGGGGTGAAGTCCTAGACATGGAAAACTATTGTGGACCCCACGATAATTATTGCATTTGGTATTGTTTTTCCCTAAACAATATTATTAGCAAGCAAGAACAGCAAAAACACAATCTACATGCAATTCTAGTCAAGTTACATATAAGAAACATTTTAAACAGAGCAACGGTTAAAAACTTATTGCAGTAACAGTTTACAGTGGAAAGCAGTGTAATTAGCAGGTAAACAGCAAGTAAACAAGCTCAAACATGGCACCAAACAACATTTTAATAATCTACGCGCAAAACGGAGCAACTTTCATGTAGAAGGCGTCTCCATCGGAGCTACCGGTGAAAAGTTACGGGCACCGCAATAAAACAATACAATCTGCCTAAATAATAAAAAAACTAGCAGCAAAAAAACCTAAATGGGCCGAAACTAGACTACTGGGCCCAACTGAGAAAAAAATAAAACAACAAAAATTAAAAAAAAGAGAGGCTGGGGCGCTCACCTTGGGCCAAGGCCCAAAGGCTGGAGTGGGGAGGAGGCCGGCCTGGGCTTGGCTCGGCTGGGGCAGCTGGGCCGCCTGGGGCTGGCCGGCCCACACGGGGCGAGCGGGGCCACGGCTGGCTCCTAGGCGGCACGCTCGTTGGGGGCATCTCCCGAGCGGAGCTCGCCGTGCCCATGGTGACGGCAGCCACCGGCGGCTCTCCGGCAAGGAGTAGCAGCCGAGGCGGAGGCGGAGGTGCGGCGTCGCGGGAGACGCCAGACCCGGCCGGTTGGAGGAGCAGGCAGTGCGGGGCGGCCACGTCTTCGGAGCTCGGTGCTCCAGGGATGGCCATGGCGGCTCCTGGACAGAGAGAAGAGGTTAGGGGAGAGAGGAAGAAGGGAGAGGGAGAAAGAAGGCGCGGCGGGGAGAGGGTGACCTGGCCGGGGCGGCGCTGTTGGCCGGAGGGCTCGGGTGCGGCGGCTGTGGAGCTCAGGCGCGGCGGCTGCGTCCTCGCGGGCGCGTCCACGGGAGAGAGAAGAGAGAGAGAGAAGGCTGGAGCACAGGGCCGATCTGGGCCGTCGGATCTCCGGATCTGACGGTCTAGAACTCATTGTGCAAAAATTGAGCAAAATTGGGGATGTGGCTGCAAAATTTGGCTCAGGGAAACCCTAGAAAGGGGTGGGAGTGTGGTGGTCTTTATATAGCCCCGGTGGCTGGCAATTTGCAAAAACATCTCCGGTTTTTCTCTCGCACGCGCGGTGCTCACGTTTTTGACCGCCGGGGGTCCACAGTACCCCCGATTCGGGTAAAACTTCGAACTGCGCGATCAGCGAGTCGAGCCGGCGGCGTTCACCTCGCGCTGGAACCGTTCCGAAAACACTTTCCGGCGCGCTATAAAAATATCCTGTTTAATTATTAAACGGGGTTTTTCTTCCGTTGTCTGCGGCTGGTCTCGTGCGGTTTTCACGACGGTGATCGGGTGAAACCCGGTGTCGCAAAGGTCGAGTGTCAGGGTGGCCAGGGTCGGTCTCCGTCCGATACGAGATAAGAGAGGGAAAAAATAATCGCCGATCGATAAATCGGGGATGCAAACACCGCAAACAAATCAGACAATCAAACAATTCACACCGAAAACAAATTTTTTAATTATTGTGAAAACTGGGCTGTTGTAGATGGTGGGGATTGGATGAGTTAGATCATGTAATAGTTCGTCAGATTGTTGGGGGCATGTTTCCTATCATCTAGATTGGCGTTTATCTTCTTTGCTTCAACTTGTTGCTCTTAATGCTTGTCACTTTCGGCCCAAGTGCCATGTTTTCAGATCTGAAACCTTTTTGTTTTCATGAATATATTTGTGTTCTAGATCCTATCTATGAGTTGTATGCACCTATTATGGTTCGGAACCGGCGATCCCAAAGGTGACAGCTTGGGACACCAAAGGGGATGGTCCATAATTTGAGGATTCCATGTATCCATTGAGTTTATTGCTTTGTTCCGGTGCTCTTTGACAGGAGCACCTTAATCTCCATAAGTTCCCTTTGGCCCCGTTCGTAGCGGGATGGTAGGACAAAAGATGTTGTGCAAGTTCTTATTGCAAGCACGCACAACTACATACGGGATACATGCCTAATGTTTGATATTTGCCTAGATGATCATTGCTTTTCTGTGTGCCTTGCCCCGTGTTAGAATCTATTACATGTTCACTCTCATCCATGCAGCGCCCAACCATCCATCTCCCTAGCCTACAGTGTTTTCAATCCTTCTGGTCATTAGTTGTTACTTTTGCTGTTTACTTTTGCTGTTACCACCATCACTATCATATTACCATTACCACTTATCTTTCGTTGCAAGCAAGTATATTTCAGGTGCGGTTGAATTGACAACTCAACTGTCAAAGCTTATAAATACTCTTTGGCTCCCCGTGTGTCGAATCAATAAATTGGGTTAATTTATCCGCGAAGACTATCTCGATCCCTTACGCCTGTGGGGCATCACTACCCACCTGCTAAAATTATCCAATTGAGGAGTAACACTATGAATTTTAAGAAATTGGATAATGAATACGTTGCCCAAGCTTGAGAACGTATGAAATCTCTTGTTAAGAAATGCCCTACACATGGTTTGACAACCTGGATGGTTATCCAGACTTTTTATGCAGGCTTGAACTTTACCTCGCGGAACCTGTTAGATTCGTCCGCGGGAGGAACCTTTATGTCAACTACACTCGATGCTTCCACAAAACTCCTCGATGAGATGATGACCAATTATTCCCAATGGCACACCGAACGCGCTCCAACAGGTAGGAAGGTAAATTATGTCGAGGAAATTACCTCCCTAAATGAAAAAGTTGATTTAATTATGTCTCTACTTACCAATCAACCCTCTATTGATCCTCATGATGTTCCTTTAAATTCTTTGGTTGCTCAGGAACAAGTAGATGTGAACTTCATTGCTAGAAACAACTTTAACAACAATGCTTATAGGGTCAACTTTCCTAGTAATCCTAGACCGTTTCCATCCAACTATGGGAACAACAACACTTACCCTAGAAAAAAATCCTATAATCCAAACTACAAAGAAAGAGACTTACCTAGCTATGATAAATTGGTAGAAATAGAGAAGGCTACTGAGAATTATATGCACACTCAGTTTGAATAGAACAAAGCCTTCTCTATGCAATTAGGTGAGCACACTGCCATTCTGCAAAACATTAGCAAACAACTTGAGAGCTTGAACAGTGAGATTTCTAATCTCCAGACTAGACTTACTATCATCGAAACCCATGTTTCGAATATGTCCCTAATGGCGTGGAAGTGATAATGGCTTCTCGCCCTTCGTTGGTTACCCCAAGTGGAAGGGGAGAAGTAGGATACCAGTAAATTTCCCGTATGTAGAGGACAGGGTTTGTCTCCTGTAGGACTCCAGCAATGATAAGTAGGTGGTTCGGCAAGTGATGCTCCGTCTGAAAAGAATCAATTGCTTCTCCTGGACCTGCACACGACACAATTAACTTTGCTCCCAACGAAGTTCAGAGAGGTTGTCAATCTCTCCGGTCTTTTTGTTTACAAAGGATCAAACACAAGGGATAATGATAATGATAGCAACTGAAAGTAAGAGCGGAAAAGTAAATGAGTGTGTAAACAATGATGAGAATATGGACTGGGGTCCCGTGATGTTCACTAGTGATGTCTCTCTCCCAAAAGATGAGATAACTGCTATGCGAGGTAAACAAATTACAGATGGGCAATTGATTGGATTATAAACGCACCGCAATGCTAACTATGCTACAAAATAAATGAAGAGGCTCAAAAGCATGGGCAGTACGCCAAAATAAGTAGACTGAAATCCATTTGCATCTACTACTAATCATCCACCTTGAGATATGTATCCAGAACATCTCGCTAGTATTAAGTTGCGAGCCCCACCCAAAGTGTAAACCCAAAGAAATAGACAAGTGCATTTAAAAGAACTTAGCGTAAAGTAAACAATCTTTGCAACCAAGATTACAAGCACCGTTGTTTTCCCCTTGTGGCCATAGCACATCCCCTAGACTCATGTTTCTGTCACTCAAGCGTGTCATCAGCGGGCATGTAACCACAATCGAGCATAACGTTCCCTCTTGTAGTTTCTACCTACCACTTGGCCAAAGCAATAAACATCAACGGAGAACATGCATGAACTACTTAGGAACAAAAATACAAAAGATAAGAACCAATTATATTACTCTATCACAATCTGAACATAATCTCATAATCCATCAGATCCCGTCAAACTCAGCATAGCAAAAGCAGAAAGATTACATATGTGCCTCGATCATGTAGGGCAGTTCACGAGGTCTAAACCATGAAGAACAAAGAGGGGAGGAGAACATCACATAGCTACTGATCACGGACCTATGGTCCAAACGAACCTACTCACGACACATCCGGGAAGCGTCCATGGTGGAGGAGAAGCTCCTGGAGGTCGATCCTCGCTCCGGCAGGGTGGCGGGAAGGGTCCTGACGGTGCTCCCGATATTGGAAGCGCGGTGGCGGCGGAACAGAGGCGAGTTTTCGAAATAGGGTTCCGTCTTCGGAGATTTCCCGTGACGGAGATTAAATAGGTGAAGGGGACAGCCAAGGGGGCACCAGGAGTCCAGGCGCCCCCCTGGCGCTGCCAGGCCCCTGGACGCGTTAGGTGGCCGCCCGAGCACCTGGTGGTGGCCCCCCGGCCCTCCTTCGGGGCTCTAGAAGCTTCCGGTATGCTGATTTTTATCTGATTTTTCCCTGATTTTCGGAGCACATTTTATATGGGGGAAAACTGAAATAGAAAAATAGCAGAAAAAAAGAATCTGGCACTAGGGTGCACTGAGTTAATAGGTTAGTCCAAATATGATCAAAAGTGTATGAAAGTGTATCTAGATCATAGAAATATCACACAAAACATGCATGGAGCGAGCAGAAATTATCGATACGTTTGAGACGTATCAACATCCCCAAGCTTAATACCTGCTCGTCCTTGAGTAGGTAAATGATAACAATCATAATTTCTGTGGTGACATGCTAGCAACCATATAAGGACTTTGAAAAGTAAAGCAATCAAGGTATGTGATTAAATTCATGTCATAACATGCAAGTGTCTATATTACCATTGAAACAAGCAACGAAAGAACATTAGGTGCAAGAGCTCTTGCTGTCCGTGACTCGAATATCTCCAGATGGTGTTTGCGTGCAAGAAGGAAATTATCGATAGGGAATACGAGAAAAAAAAGTATTTTTGTTGAGAACTCAATCTACTAAAGTTTCACACTTGGTATTCTTTGGAATCTTATCCTGACTCGTCCCTGGACCACTAGCCAGGTACAAGTCAAGTTGATCCACTCCTTTTCGATATTTTGAGCACTCATGCAATGGATGAGCGTAAGCACGAGAGTTGACACTTAGGATGGCAAAGAGATAAATATGGGGGAGGAGGAAGACAAAAAGGTGATAAAGGCTCACATCAACGAAGACAATCATTGTAGAGAAGGCCAAATGATAGATATGATGTGAGGAGTAGGATTTCCATGCAACGGATGCACATATGAGTTGAAAAGCTCTCCAATGGAACTAGTGGGGGTGCATCTAACTTGCTCGCTCATGAAGACCTAGAGCTCGTTTGAGGAGGCTCATCCTTGGAATATGCAAGCCAAGTTCTATAGTGTGAAGGTCCCCACATATCTATATGCATGTATAATCATATCTATGGAGTACAAGGATAGGAAGGAGTACTAGTGTGGATCTTTTCAAAAGGATAGTAGTGTTGCCCCTTTCTCTCTTTTTATTTTTTTTTCTCTTTTTTCTATTTTTTTTGTATTTTTTTGGTGGTCTCAATGGCTCTTTCGATTTAACTCTCATTTGTCATCTTTGGGATCTTTTATTTTGTCCACTTTGGGATCTTTTCCTCACTTAAGGGAAACACTCTAATTTACAAGAGGGTACAGAAGATCTTTCACACTTTTCAAGGTACTCAAATCATAAAGAAGATGTAGTTATCATGATATATGCAATGTATGCCGCTGCCAGTGTAGCAGGTACATGTATGACATCAAGATCAAGTCATGAAGAGGTGGATGTTGCATGACAATATATCTCGGAAAGGCTATGGAAATTCCTTGATAGGTAGGTATGGTGGTTGTTTTGAGGAAGGATATAAGGAGGTTTATGATGACAGAGAGTATCATACCAAGGGTTTGGATGTACCGGCTGAAACCTGGGTAAATCGCCGAGTCTCTTGTCCATGTCAACTCTCTCCACGAAATCGCCTCGCGGCAAAGGTCCCATGTTAAGTTCGACTCTTCGGACATCTATCATGACTTTCCCACGACAAGGCCCCCAAAAACGACGCCATCTTCACCGCCTTCCCCGTCGGCCGCCGCTCACCGTCGAGAAATACGCCGCCGTCCCTGACGGGGATCAACCCCGGCAAATCCCATGGTCAGGGACCCTGGGTTAGTCATAGAGAAGGCACAGGTTGGACGATACTCGTCGGCTAACAGGAGAAGCACTTCCTGCTCGATATTATTGCGTAAGGGGGTGATTACAGTGGAGGCTGAGGCGAGTTCTCGCAAGGATAGATGAGTAGATGTGTATTGGATCGTCCTGGACGTCTCCCCTCCTAGCCTTTATATGCTAGTCTAGGTCTCGGGGAGTCCGTACTAGGTTACAAAGATAGTTTCCTAGTTCTAGTCTTGCCTTGTACGCCAAGTTTGTGCCTTCCATACTAGTCGCGGACTCCTACGTCGGTGACGGGCCGGGCCAGTCGTGGGCCTGTCGTGGCTTCCCACCGGGCCTTCTGTCTTCATACGCACCAGGTACCCTCACATGCAGGAGTCGTGGGGTCACCCCCTCGTCAGTAGCCCCCGAGTGCCTGGGGGACTCGAAGAGTCGCGCAGGGACTCGAATTCATCAACGCTTCATTGTCTGTAGGCGCAGCATGGCCGCGGGTCTCTGGCAGTTTTGAGCCATGACAATATCTGTTTCGAGGGATTGCTAAGATGAAAGGGCCCAAGGAGTCGACTGGTCGAGCCTTGGTGAATTGAGCTAGTGGCAAATACCCCAGTAGCCCAATCATGCTCACGTCCCTCGATATGAAGTTGGAATGACCGGTGTCAAGCAAAGTCATGCCGCTGCAGCTCTTATAGGATCAATTGCTGCCAGTCTAAGCACATAGCCTGAGCGCGTTCGCTCGGCCCTTTCTATCATGCGAGCGCATGGAAAAGGTCGGGAGTGAAATCTCTCTACGGCAAGTCCCGGCCCGGCCGTTCTGTGCAGCGGGGTCTTACCTACACGCTAAGCTTGCGTGGCATCTGGGTACAGTGTGTCATAGCCCAGGCATAATTGCTTTTATAGAGGCACGGAGCGTGGTTAGCGATGCACCCACTTGGAATAAACAATCAAGTGAGATGTTTTAGCCGTCACCCGCGGAGTTTGTAGTGAACTCATGCGAGGAAAATAAGAAAGCGCCCACTCGGAATATCATCGCGTGCGCGAGTAAGTCATGTTTGTTGAATTGGTAAGTCTTTTTTGTGAGTAATCACTCGAATGCTTTAGTGTTTTTCGGGGTGAGGTAGCACCCGAACTCTGAGAGTATGGTGTTTCTGCTGGTGCGTGTGATCACTCGAGCACATCTTTGCCTTCTGGGTGAGGGAGCACCCGAACTCAAATAAAGGTACTCCCGATGGGAGTAATAGTTTTTTGGAACCAGAAAATTTGCCCCAAGAGATAAGTAGCTTTCACTGTTGTTTGCCTTTCCCTTGTATCCTGATCCTTCCTTTCTTGATATGATGCTTTGATAAGCATTGGCCTGACTTTTGATAACCGAAGATGACGTTTAGCCTTTGAACCTTCTCGTCTTCTGGCCAGTCATGATGATGACTTGGGCGCCGTGCTGCCTGGTGCCTGTTGGATTTCCAAAACTTGTATGGGAAACGGGCGAGATTTGACGCGTCTTTTAAATAATGCTGACTGTGTGAAAGTATCTTGTCTTGGAAATCGTAACGCCCGACGCGTTTGGTCTTTCATTTAATGATGGTGTCGCCTGGGCTTGTTTGATTTTTCCTGGTTTGCCCTTGGATTGTTTTATAAATACCTCCTTTGGGTTGCCTATTCTGGGAATTCACTCTTCGCATCTTTCTCTTCTGCTTCTTCTTCATATTGCGCCCAAGCGTGGTGGTGGTGTGGCTAGGCGAGGTCGTAGCCTCCGTGGTCGTGGTGGCCGCACGCCTCGTTCTCCACGTCGGTGCCTTCTTCTTCTTCCTCCATGGAAGAGGGTTTTTGGTGCTATGATTTTCTTTTGCGTGTTCTTAGCCGGAATGCTTCCCGGATTCCTCTTCCATTCTCGTCTGCCTCCATTGCTTCTGACCGTAACTTGAGGGGCTTTTGGCTCCGTCTTCACGGATGCGCTCGTTCTTCTTCTTGGGTGGAGCTGGAAGTTGATAATTCATCCTTGATTTTCCTTGGGTCTAGCTGGAGGGCGTTTTCTCGTCAGTTGAATCTGCGCGGCAGAGATAGCCTTTGATGTTGTTTTGATGGCGAAGATACTGTTATTATTCATGCATTTGATGCTGGTGGCAACCGTCTGGATCCATACTAGGAAGAAACAAGCAACGGTGATTCCGATGGCTCGAGTGGTGGTTCGCCCACTTCTCCCGTGTCTTCGTCTTCGGCTGATTCCTCGGTCGATGGTGTTTGCTCTTCTACTTATAAGGATGAACTGGATGTCAAGCCGATAGTCAAGCGGCTGCGTCAGTAGGCGAGGCGCCTTGGAGAACTGGAGGACGGCGACCTTCTTCTTCACGGGCTGGGTTGCTACTTTGTCTGTGGTGATGCCCGTCAGGTTGTGGCACGAAAGTGCCAATTATTTCAACATGAGCACACATGTAGAAGTTGAATGTAGTCCACCTTGTAGTTCCACGGGTCCTTCTGTAGCGGCAACTGTCGTTTTGACTTCTTTGTAATGAAATGACTGTCTTCGACTCCTTTGTAATGAAATTGTCTTCGACTCCTTTGTAATGAAATTGTCTTTGACTCCTTTGTAATGAAATTGTCTTCTCGGGTGCACGCCAGCGCTCCCGATGGGAGTAGCCCCCGAGGTTGCGTTTGACTTGCAGAATCAAGCATATGCTTTATGAATTTTTGTCTCACTGGTTTGTAGCTGTTTTTGATTTTTTCCAAGTTTGGATCGGGTGTGCGCCAGCGCTCCCGATGGGAGTAACCCCCGAGTCTTTAGGTGATCGCTTGCGGTCGGGTGAAGACTAAAGAATCGTGCACTTTTCGATATGACTTTCTTTGCCGGATTTTTTGTTTTTTGGCGAGATTCTTGCGTTCTCGCCTCCCGATGGTTGTAGATAAGGTCGCGTTTTTTTAGCGAGGATAGCGTCTCTCGGGGGGAGTTTTATGCTCGAGCCCCTGAGTGGTTTTTAAGTAAAAGTCGCGTGAGCAAAGATATCGTCTCTCGGGGGGATTTTTAGGCTCGAGCCCCCGAGTGCTTTTAAGTAAAGGTCGCGGAGCGAAGATAGCGTCTCTCGGGGGGAGCTTTATGCTCGAGCCCCTGAGTGATTTTAAGTAAAGGTCGCGTGAGCGAAGATAGCGTTTCTCGGGGGGATGTTTATGCTCGAGCCCCCGAGTGCTTTTAAGTATAGGTCGCGTGAGCGAAGATAGCGTCTCTCGGGGGGAGTTTTATGCTCGAGCCCCCAAGTGCTTTTAAATATAGGTCGTGTGAGCGAAGATAGCGTCTCTCGGGGGGAGTTTTATGCTCGAGCCACCGAGTGCTTTTTAAGTAAAAGTCGCGTGAGCGAAGATAGCGTCACTCAGGGGGAGTTTTAGGCTCGAGCCCCCGAGTGCTTTTAATTAAAGGTCGCGTAAGCGAAGATAGTGTCTCTCGGGGGGAGTTTTATGCTTGGACCCCCGAGTGCTTTTGAGTGAGATGCTTTGAGCAACATTATTTTATTCCTTCGAATTTTACATGAGTTGCCGATCGGTGCTGCTGCCGATGTCTAAGATAATGCCTAGAGGACTATGGGTAGAACAGGCGTAGGTTCACTACGTTCCATGGATTTCCCACGTCCTCATTGGTCTTCAGATTCTTCAATCTGTATGCTCCTCCTCCTATGACTTCTGAGATGATGAACGGCCCTTCCCATTGTGGGGCAAGTTTGTGCACTTTTTCCTGTATTAGCCGTAGCACTAGGTCTCCTTTGTTGAACGTTCTGGTCCGCAGGCGACTTCTTTGATATGTGCGTAATTTGTCCTGGTATCCTTAAGATCTTGCTTGTGTCCCGAGCTTCATCTGCCATGCCTTTGTCGTTCTGTAGTGCTTCTTCTGCCTCTTCATCTTCGTACCCTGAGATTCTGGGGGCTCCGAATTTTATGTCGTGCGGCAGCACTACTTCTGCCCCGTATACAAAGAAGAAAGGTGTATACTGGGTCGAGTTGTTTGGGGTGGTGCGCAGGCTCCATAGTACTACGGGGAGCTCCTCTACCCAGTTGCCTGTGGCTTGTTCTAGTGGTGCTAGGAGTCACTTCTTTATTCCTCCGCATACTAGGCCGTTTGCTTTCTCCACTTGGCCGTTGGACGGTGGGTGTGCGACTGATGCGTAGTTGATTTTGATGCCCAGCTCTTGACAGAAGTTTTGGAACTCTGCTGCTGTGAAGTTTGTACCATTTTCTGCGATGATGTTGTGTGGTACCCCGAATCTTAAGATGATTGACTTGATGAAGTTGACTACCGTGAGGGCAGTTGTGCTGGTGATTGGTATTGTTTCGATCCATTTGGTGAACTTGTCAACTGCGACTAGTAGGTGTGTTCGTCCTCCTTTTGATGATTTCTTGAGTGGGCCCACCATGTCGAGTCCCCATGTGGCGAATGGCCATGATGATGGTATGGGTTTGAGTTACGATGCTGTGCCGTGCGGCCTACTGGCGAACTTTTGGCAAGCGATGCAACGCCGTACGATATCCTCTGCATTTCTCATGGCGGTCGGCCAGTAAAAACCTGCTCGAAAGGCCTTGGCCACGAGTGCGCGACTACTTGCGTGATGTCGACAGGTGCCTTCGTGAATGTCGAGCAGTAGGGCTTTGCCGTATTCTTCGTCTATACACTTTTGGAGGACCTGAGAAATGTTGCGGTTGTAGAGCTTTCTGTTGATTACCGTGAATGCTTTAGATCATCGACTGACGCTTCGGGCTTCTGCGAAGTCTTGTGGTAGGGTGCCGTCGACTAGGAATCGAAGGAAGGGTCTTGCCCAAGCCGGGTCTTCGAGTGCTGCTGGGTCTTCGAATTCGATTGCTTGGCTGTTTGATCCGTCAGTTGCGCTCGTTGCTGCCACCTGTACTGGCTCATTTGTGTCGTCTTCCTCTACAACTATCTTGGGTTTTTCTGGCTTTCATTTTATTGATCTCTGGTTGATGCTCTCGAGGAAAACGCCTGGTGGTATTGGTCCTCGAGTCGATCCAATGTTCTCGAGTTCGCTAGCTTCTGTATTATTTGCACTGGGGATGTAGTTGAGTTCACAGCCAACGAATCCTCCTTCTCGTGTGGTACAGAGCTTCTGGTAAGCTGCCATGTTGTCTGTGACTGAGTTACAGTCTCTCATCGCCTGCTGGACCACGAGGTTGGAGTCGCCATAGATCGAGAGGTGAGTGGCGCCGCAAGTTTTTGCCATGCGCATGCCGTGAAGTAGTGCCTCGTATTCTGGTTCGTTGTTGGAGGCGTTGCGGAAGTTGATCTGGAGGAGACTAGGACGATGTCTGCTCCGGCTCCTTGCTGTCTTTTAGATCCGTCGAAATACATCGTCCATGAGTTGGATAGGTCTGGGGGACCTGGTGTTTGTACTTCTGCCCACTCGACCAGGAAGTCTGGGAGTACTTGGGCTTTGATTGCGGTCGGGTGTTTGAACTGTAGGTCCCGCGGGATGAGCGCCATGTTCCACTCGGCGACTCAACCGATCGCTCCGGGATTGTTGAGAATGTCCGCGAGCGGTGCACTGCTCACGATTGTGATGGAGTGTTCGTTGAAGTAGTGCAATACTTTCCTAGAGGTCATGATAATGGTGAGAAGGAGCTTTTGGTAGTGTGGGTACCGCTGATGTGGCTTTGTGAGTAGCGTGCTGAGGTAGTAAATTGGTCTTTGGATGCTCTGGATTTTGCCTTCTTCTGTGCGCTCGACGACAAGCACTGTGCTCACGACACTACTGCGTGCTGCTATGTAGAGATACAACTTTTCCCTTTCTTTAGGCACCGCCAAGATTGATGGGGTCGAGAGGGTCTTCTTTATGTCTGCAAATGCATTGCTAGCTTCCTTGGTCAACTCGAATTTTTCTCCTTTTCTCAGAAATTTGTAGAACGGTAAGGTCCTTTCGCCTAACCTGCTGATGAAGCGGCTCAATGCTGCAAGTTGCTGTACTCCTCTGATGTTGGTTGGCCTTTGCATCTTGGGGATTGCTTGAACCTTTTCTGGGTTTGCTTCGATTCCTCGGGCAGAGACCATGTATCCGAGTAATTTACCGGCTGGGACGCCGAACACGCATTTTTTTGGTTTGAGCTTGATCCTGTACTTGTTGAGGGCCGCGAATGTCACACGGAGGTCGTCGAGTAGCATGTTTGCGCTGTAGGTTTTGTTGAAAATGTCGTCTACATAGACCTGGACGTTCCTGCCAATCTGGTCTCTCAAACATGCTTGCATCATCCACTGGTACGTGGCTCCCGCATTTTTTAGGCCAAAGGGCATTCTTTGGTAGCATAATACTCCGTAGGGGGTGATGAACGAGGTGTGCTCTTCGTCTTCTTCCTTCATCCTGATATGATTGTATCCTGAGTATGCGTCGACGAAGGAGAGGAGGGCGCAACCTGCTGTGGAGTCGGTTATTTGATTGATTCTTGGCAGGGGGAAGTGGTCTTTTGGGCAATGCTTGTTGATAGGCCCATAGTCGACGCACATCCTCAGTACCTCGGTGTCCTTTTTAGGTACTAGGACTGGGTTTGGTATCCATGTTGCTTTCTTTGTCTCTCGGATGAACTATGCGTCGAGTAGTTGGTTGACTTCTTCTCCGATTGCGCTGCGCTTGTGTTCTGAGAATCATCGCAGTTCCTGTTTTACTGGTTTGGTGTTCGGCTTGATGTGGAGCGCGTGTTCTACGAATTCTCGTGGTATCCCGGGCATGTCGGCTGGGCACCAGGAAAAAAAATTCCACTCTTCACGAAGGAAGGTTATGAGGGCGGTTGCTTGCTCTTCTGGAAGGTGGGCATATACGCGAACTGTCTTCTCTGGGTCTGCTGGGTGGACTTGGTGTGTGATTGTGTCGCTGTCGATGCTGAAATCACGGCCAAATTCGTTTGTCTCGCTTCGGCTTGCCAGCGGAAATATGATTTTGTCCGTCACCATGGCTATTTCTTTGAGTTGATGTTGGGCTCCAAATGTGTCGGAGAATTTGTGGAAGTCGCGGTCGCATTGGTCCGATTTGGTGAAGCTTCCCTTGACTGTGATGATTCCTGCAGGTCCTGGCATCTTGAGCTTGAGATATGCGTAGTGTGGAACCGCCATGAACTGTGCGAACGCTGGTCGCCCGAGTATGGCGTGATACTGCGACTGCCAGTCGAGCACTTCGAACTCGAGCGCTTGCTTTGTGAACTTGCACTTGCTGCCGAAGATCATATCAAGCTGTATTGTTCCGGTGGAGGTGGCTGCTTCGCGCGGAACTACGTCGTATATTGTGGTGCCTGACTTTTGCCAAACTGATCGTGGGATTAACATCTTGCGTAGGGTGCTGGTGAAGATTATGTTTAGACTGCTGCCTCTGTCCTTGAAGACTCTGTCCATGTCGTATGCTTCGATCTGGGCTTCAAGGATCAAGGGTGCATGCCCAGGCCTTGGGACTGCGGGCGGATGGTCGCTCCGTGAGAAGGTGATGCTGGTCTCAACGCCGCCCAGTTGGTAGGTTTCAGCTATCTTTAGGCCGTCGGCTGCTTCGACTTGCAAGGTGTAGGCATCTTGCTTTGCTTTCGAGGGTCTTCCTTCTTGGATCATGCAGATTCGTCCATGGGACGTGGGGTATTGGCCCTCTGTACTTGGTGCCGGCGACTGCGCGTTTCTTTGAGTGCGTTTGGCTTCATGCTGCTTCTCCTCCTTGAGGCTGTTGGAGAATTCGGTGAATAGGTGGCAATCTCCTAGGGTGTGGCTTGCTCTGAGATGTCCCCGACTGTCTTCAAAACAGTGGATCGCGCAAGGTCCTTCCAGTTGCTCTTTAGCTATGAGTTAGCTGGAGACGGCGTGCCTTCTTCTCCTTGAGATTTGGGAGATCTGTGAGGGGTCTTCTGCTCGGCTGTGGAATCTTGGGTCAAGTTCTATCCCGTCGCTGAGTGATTGGCTCCGGATGAAGTTGGCGAATTCATCTGGCCTTCGATCCGGGTCGTAGTACTCTCCAGTCTGGGTTTCGAAGTCGTTGTCTAGGCGTGTGGTGGGAGTCCGGGTGGTGGCGGTTCGTCGACTTGTGGGCGAGCCTTCTGTTACACGCCGCGACTCTTCGAGTGGTATCCCTGAGTAGAGTCCTCACATTTTTCCTTCTGAGTCGTCGAGTTCTTTTCCGTCGGTGATGGATCTGATTGTCGTCGGGGTGCCGGGTTTGATTCGGCTGCAGGCTAGATGATCTTGACGATACAATGGAGATGCTTGTGGTGAACTTGAATTCCTCGAGGGGGCTAGATCTGGTTCTAGTCCTCGAATCTTGATCCACTGAGGGCGGGACCGCCGAGTTCGTGATTCCAACCCGTTTAGTTCTCACAGACGGCACCAATCGACGGGGATCAACCCCGGAAAATCCCATGGTCAGGGACCCTGGGTTAGTCATAGAGAAGGCACAGGTTGGACGATACTCGTCGGCTAACAGGAGAATCACTTCCTGCTCGATATTATTGCATAAGGGGGTGATTATAGTGGAGGCTGAGGCGAGTTCTCGCAAGGCTAGATGAGTAGATGTGTATTGGATCGTCCTGGACGTCTCCCCTCCCAGCCTTTATATGCTTGGCTAGTTCTCGGGGAGTTCGTACGAGGTTACAAAGATAGTTTCCTAGTTCTAGTCTTGCCTTGTACGCCAAGTTTGTGCCTTCCATACTAGTCGCGAACTCCTACGTCGGTGCCGGGTCGGGCCAGTCATGGGCCTGTCGTCGCTTCCCACCGGGCCTTCTGCCTTCATACGCACCAGGTAGCCTCACATGCAGGAGTCATGAGATCTTCCACCTTTCCCCCCTAAACCCCGCTCCTCCCGTGCCATGGGTGCCGATTTCACCATGGCTGTGCTCCGTCCGCCGCCTGAGCACGTTGCCAGCGAGGCTCCGACGCCCCCCAAGCCTCCCCATGGGCACGAGGTGACGCGGACGAGTACGTGGAGCACGCCCGTGCACTTCGTTTGGCCATCCGTGCGCCGCGCCATTCTTCCCGTGTGCGCCGCCATCCGGGATGGTCACCGGCGGCTCAACGCCAGCGAGCCAACGTAGCCCGGTGCTCACTGTCAGTGAACAGTAATCACCATTACTGTTTATCACTACTGTTCAAATTTTTCTTTGATCAACTTGATTCAGTTCAAATTCAAATTCCACTTGATATTGTTGAAAGCAATGTGAACCATGGGCCTTGATCATCATATATCAAAACAAAGTCCAACCCATTTCATTTGAAATAAAATCAAAGCTCAAAATGCTTTTGCTGGAATATCAAAAATAGGTGACAATAAAACTTTTTCCAAAACTTATGAAACCACTTTTGTTAAATCACAAATATTCACTGGACCATATCCATATGGTTTTGGGAATTTATGTAGTTATAGAAAATCTCAAACAATTCAAATAGTAGGTTAAAACCCTCACTTTGGGCATTTAGAGGCACCTAACATATTTTACAAAAATGCAAGACTAGTAAAACCAATACAAAAGGAAATATATAGATAAAGAAAAGAAAAGAAAAATAAGAAACCTAACCTATCTACCGCACTGGGAAAAGGCCCAAACCCCCTGCTCCCCTGGGCCAAACCAGCCCAAGTCAGCCCACCCTAGGTCATCCCCTCCCCTGTTCACCCCACCCCCTGTGGAGGGGATCCGGCCGGCCACGACGACATGGCCGTGCCGTAGCACGAATCCGGCGGCCGCCGGCGGCCTTATAGAGGCCAAGCGCCCCCTCGCCCCTGGCGAAACCTAACCCCAGATCTCGTGCCGCCCCTCCGTTTTCCCCTCCCCTCTCTTTTGTGTGCTTGCCGGGCGCAACCATGGGCGCAGCTCCATCGCCGGCGTGGCCAACAAGCGCCCCACGCCACGGGAGGACGTCCAGCCGTCACTGCTCGATCTTCTACGTCGCCTCGAGCTCGCCGTCGTCGCCGTTCTCATCTGCTGCGACCGAATCAAGCTCATATTCAAGCTCGGGCCGACGGACACCTTCGAAGAATTCGCGCGCCACCGAGCCTTCCCCGAGCCGCCTACCTCCACTACAGCTCTTGGTGAGCTTCCCTGCCGCCGCCATCCCCTCGCGCCCCCTCCCGCTCGCTGTAGGTGTCGCCACCATTGGAGCCGAGGCTCCTCGCCGCCGGAGAGCCCTCCACCATAGCCTGGAGCGCGCATTTGACCCGCTGGGCGTGTCACTCGACGCGCACTGCCTCCAGGAGCACGTTCGCGTAACACCCGCCCACGGAGACCCACGGTAGCGTCGTCGCCCTCGGGCCGCCCTCTGCACCGCCGCCTGACCTCGACGCCGACGTGTTTTCCGACAACTTCCAGCCGCGCTACGCCTAGCACCCGACACGCCTCACTCTCCTCTGTCGAACGAGCCCGAGCACGCCCCCTCTCATTGCATGTGGCGAGCGCCAACTCGTCGCCGGCATCACGGCCTCGTCGGCTCCGACGTGGTGAGGCTGCCCGGTGGGCCCTCCACGTCAGGGGGTTAACCCCCCCTAACCAGCCCCTGCCGACTGAAAATGGGCCCCGCACCCCCCTTAATCTCCACCAGCAAAGATGGATCGAGAAAATAGCCGATTTCAACATGGATATTCATTATACCCCTGGCAAAGCTAATGCAATGGCCGATGCCTTAAGCCGCAAAGCCTACTGTAGTGAACTTGAAGTTTAGATACAGAAGCCATTCCTATATGAAGAGCTCCGCAAGTTGAACATTGAGATTGTTCCTCAGGGCCATGTGAATTCGCTAGTTATCGAGCAAGACCTTGACCCCAAGATGAAGAGTAGACAACATTATGACTCTGAAATTCAGAAGATCAAGCGCTATGTTGAAAGTGGAAAACCCTCGTCCTTCACTATTGATCAGGATGATGATGATACATTGTATTTCAAAGGTCGTTTCGTGGTCAATACCGCAAGGGCCAACCTGAACTCAGCCTCGGATGTCAAGAAATAAGCTCATGATAACCCTTTGTCGATTCACCCTGGTAGCACCAAGATGTACCAAGACATTCGTCAGTGGTACTGGTGGTCTAACATGAAGCAAGACATTGCGCGTTATGTCGAAGAATGTGACGATTGCCGTCGCCTCAAAGCCGAACATCAAAGACCTGCGGGAACTCTACAACCAATGTATATTCCTGAATGGAAGTGGGACAAGATCGAAATGGACTTTGTCACCGGTTTTCCTCGATCACAAAAGGGTCATGATGCCATCTTTGTCGTCATCGACCGATTCTCCAAGGTTGCTCATTTTCTGCCAGTCAAGGAGACAATCTCTACTAGCCAGTTGGCAGACTTATATGTTTCTAGAATTGTTTCCCTCCACGGCATTCCGTTGGAGATCAGTTCAGACCGTGGAAGCATTTTCACCTCAAGATTTTGGGATAGTCTCCAAGAAGCTATGGGCACTCACTTAAACTTTAGCACTGCTTATCACCCCCAGTCGCAAGGCCAAGTTGAAGTAGTTAACCAAGTGCTTGAAGATATGCTTCGAGCTTGTGTCATCTCCTTCGGCAAGAAATGGGAGGAATCTCTTCCATTTGCTGAATTCTCGTACAACAATAGATATCAAGCTAGTCTGAAGATGGAACCCTTTGAATTACTCTATGGTCGTAAGTGTCGAACCCCTCTGAATTTGTCAGACACTGGGGAACGAACCCTCATTGGTCCGGACATTATACAACATGCAGAAGATCAGGTTCGCGTTATCCGTGAACATCTGAAGGCCGCTCAATCTCGTCAGAAGAGCAATTATGATCGCAAGCACAAGGAAATGGTCTATAAGCCTGACGAATATGGTTACCTTCGTGTCACTCCCATGAGAGGCACTCATCGTGTCGGAATCAAAGGCAAGTTAGCTCCTCGCTGCATTGGCCCGTTCGGTATTCTTTCCAGGAGTGGACCAGTGGCATACCGTTTGGAATTGACGCCGAACCTCTCTCAAGTCCATGTTGTATTCCACGTGTCGCCACTTCGACGCTGCTTCAAGGATCCTATCCGTGAAGTGGATCATGATCTGATTGAACTGCATCAAGACTTGTCATATCAAGAGCACCCGAGTCGCATCATTGATCAGTCTGAACGTCGAACCCGCAACAAGACAACAAAGTTTCTCAAAGTTCTGTGATCGAATCATTCTGAAGATGAAGCCACTTGGGAACGCGAATTCTCGGGACGAGAATTCTTGTAGTGGGGGAGATTTGTAACACTCTCACTGTCAGTGAACAGTAATCACCATTACTGTTTATCACTACTGTTCAAATTTTTCTTTGATCAACTTGGTTCAGTTCAAATTCAAATTCCACTTGATATTATTGAAAGCAATGTGAACCATGGGCCTTGATCATCATGGATCAAAACAAAGTCCAACCCATTTCACTTGAAATAAAATCAAAGCTCAAAATGCTTTTGGTGGAATATTAAAACTAGGTGACAATAAAACTTTGTCCAAAACTTATGAAACCACTTTTGTTAAATCACAAATATTCAGTGGACCATATCCATATGGTTTTGGGAATTATGTAGTTATACAAAATTTCAAACAATTCAAACAGTAGGATAAAACCCTCACTTTGGGCATTTAATATTTAAAAGAAATATCTAATGAATTTCTTTTGCCTCCAATACTTTTGTGGCACTCATATATAGTGCTATACTAATTTAGAGGCACCTAACATATTTTACAAAAATGCAAGACTAGTAAAACCAATACAAAAGGAAATATACAGATAAAGAAAAAAAAGAAACCTAACCTATCTACCGCATTGGGCAAAGGCCCAAACCCCCTGCTCCCCTGGGCCAAACCAGCCCAAGTCAGCCCACCCCAGGTCATCCCCTCCCCTGTTCACCCCACCCCCCGTGGAGGGGATCCGGCCGGCCACGGCGACATGGCCGTGCCGTGGCACGAATCCGGCGGCCGTCGGCGGCCTTATAGAGGCCAAGCGCCCCCTCGCCCCTGGCGAGACCTAACCCCAGATCTCGCGCCGCCCCTCCGTTTTTCCACTCTCCCCTATTCTGTGTGCTTGCCGGGCGCAACCGTGGGCGCAGCTCCGTCTCCGGCGCGACCAACGGGCTCCCCACGCCACGGGACGACGTCCATCCGTCTCCCCTCGATCATCTACGTCGCCTCGAGCTCGCCTATGTCGCCGTTCTCGTCTGCTGCGACCGAATTGAGCTCATCTTCAAGCTCGGGCCGGCGGACACCTTCGAAGAATTCGCGCGCCACCGAGCCTTCCCCGAGCCGCCTGCCTCCACTACAGCTCCTAGTGAGCTTCCCTGCGGCCGCCATCCCCTCGCGCCCCCACCCGCTCGCTGTAGGCTTCGCCACCATTGGAGCTGAGGCTCCTTGCCTCCGGCGAGCCCTCCACCATAGCCTAGAGCACGCATTTGACGCGCTGGTCATGTCACTCGACGCGCACTGCCTCCAGGAGCACGTTCGCGTGACGCCCGCCCACGGAGACCCACGGTAGCGTCGTCGCCCTCGGGCCTCCCTCTGCATCGCCGCCTGACCTCGACGCCGATGTGTTTTCCGACCACTTCCATCCGCGCTACGCCTACCACCCGACGCGCCTCAGTCTCCTCTGTCGAACGGGCCCGAGCACGCCCCCTCCCATGGCCTGTGGGGAGTGCCAGCTCGTCGCTGGCGTCACGGCCTCGTCGGCTCCGGCGTGGTGAGGCTGCCCGGTGGGCCCTCCACGTCAGGGGGTTAACCCCCCCTAACCACCCCCTGCCCACTGACAATGGGCCCCGCACGCCCCTTAATCCCTCTGTTTAATAATAAACAGAGGCTAACCCCCCCCCCTAGCCAATGACACCTGGGCCCCCTTGTCAGGTTTTTATTAATAATGTTTTATAAATATTATCTGTTAGTATGACATGTGGGTCCCCCACTGTTTATTAGATAAGTTAAAAACAATTTAGTTAATAAGTCACTGACCAGTGGGACCCACTGGTCAGTATTAAAATTTATATAAATAATATTCAATAAATAATAAAAGAAAATAGTAATTGATTTAAAAATTGATAAAACTTTAAAAATCAATATCTTTTAAACCGTAAATCAGATAAAAAAGGTTTATACATGAAAATTTATCAGAAAAATATAAAGAATATGAATACGCTATCCGTATGTCTACCACACCCCCCTAACACAACAAACATCGACACCCCCCCTCCGGTACCGTCAGTCCGATGATTTGCCCGATACCGTTAAACTATCCGGATGAATTTATTCCGAACACGAAAGTTGTTCGGAATAGTTCAACTAACCCGGATACACCACCCACACGTGTGTCGGATTTCCACGACACCTCCAGCATGATCTCCCCACTCCGGACACCCTGTCCGGTAATCACCCGGAGCCGGTATTCCATCCCCGGATGAATTCCAGCTCCAAGCTTACTGCATCGTACTACGTTAGATCATCGTTTGCATTTCATATGTCATGCCATGCTTTGATTGCTATTCTTGCTTTATATTTACTATTTCCTCCCCGCCTTATTCTCCGGTAGACCCCGCTGCTACCGCTGACTACACCGCTGCCGTGTACGACTACGTCGTAGACGATAGTACCCCTACCGTCGAGTTTCCAGGCAAGCAGTGCCCCTTCACCTCTCCCTCATATCGCCTACTTGTCTTTACTTGTCTATTTGCACTAGGCCTTGCTGCTGCTACTTTACAATCATATTCGACTGCATAGCTTATCATTGTCGCCCCTTGATTACCTTTCCGATATCCTATGCTGCCTATACATATATAATATATACAGCAGTGTACCCTGCGCTTTGCTAGTCAATAGGTTAAGCTAACCGTCCGTGATCACTATGGGAGTGATCGTGGAACCATACCTTATAAACTTCTACACGTACGTTCAGTGCAGACACTGATACAGCCCCCTACCGCGGCTCTGCCGAGCCACCTCAAGTGTGAGCTATCGGGGAGAAATCCTTGTACTCCACTCGAGGCTGACTTTGTATCGCCGGCCTAGGGTACTGATCCACGGGTGTCCTTAAAGGTAAGGAGTCGGGTAAACCAACGGTGCCCGCGCAGAGTATCTTAGCGGAACGACGGATCAGGTGTATTCCACCGGTGTGCGGCGGGCCTGATACTTGTTCGTGGCCGAAAGATACCTTGCTGTACGAAAGTCGAGCTCTCCGGAGAAAACGCGTGACAAGGTAAGGAGACGAATCACCTTGTCGGTAACCGCACGAGTTGGTGGGACGACAGGGCAGGCGGCCACCGGCTCTGGTAATGGGAGTGGACCTGGCTGCTGTCGTTGTCCGCGACTCACTTAAATAAGGACAACGATCACGGTTGTTCCGACAGAAAACTAATAAAATGCTTAATGGATTCGACGGATGACTTGAGTAGCCATTGGCTTGTATGCACTACCTCCACGTGGGATTACGGTGTGGGCCCTCTGCGTTGTCGCCTCGTTCGAGGGCTCTTCAGACGTCAGCTTTACCTCGGGCTGGTTACCGGGCTTGGACCGCTTACTCCGGTAGTGGGAAGTGGGTCTGCTTCACCGGTCAGCCACGTACCGCGCAGGAGTACAAAGGACAGGGGGTCCAAAGTTCCTTTGTACTTAGGAGTAGACCGGCGGATGTCCTCTCTATTGAGCTCGAAGGATGGACTCCGGCGTATCGGATAGCCTCGGTGGGGTGTTCCCTAACAAGGTGTATGCCACCCTGGAGATCCGAGTGTGCAGACGTAATTATCAATGCACCCCTGCAGGGAAGATTGATCTATCAGATAGCCGTGTCTACGGTAACAGGACGCTTTATGCTGAAGCCAGATCCTACCACTACAAACAATATCTTATACTTGTTGGTTCCGAGTTTTGCTTCCTCGCGGGGATGTCGAGGAAGGGAACTTGGAGGCCTGGTTAATATGTATACAACTTACTATTATACAATGTTGCAGCAACTTCTGCTACATTGTTACCTTTACTGCTTTATTGAGTTGTTGGCTGATTCTTCCCCCATGCTACAAGACCCATCGGAAGATGCTAGTCTTCGATAGGCTTAGCTTATTCCCTCTTACCCTGGTACTCTATCTTGTAGTCCACTATAGAGCCTCCCCTTTCATTTGATACATTGCATACTGCTTCGTAGCCTAGTTTAAGTCTTGGTGAGTATTCTAGATACTCACACTTGTTTTATTTCCTTTATTGCTTTGCTTGATCGGCCACTGTAGTCGACGTTGGAGCCCAGGAGCAGGAGTACCCCAGTGGATCTTACTACGACGTCGAGTACCCGACTGACCAGGAGTAGTTTCGGTGGTTCCCAGGCAGGAGGCCTCGCCCTTTCGATCTATATCTCTGATGTTATTGTGCTAGCCTTCTCTAAGGCAAAACTTGACAAACTATTTCTGTACTCAGATACTATGCTTGTATGACTTATGTATTCGGATCCTCGGATCCCTGGCTTGTAATATCATATCTTTATCTTATTTGAGTCTAGTGTTGTGCTGTGATATTTACCGTAGCACCTTGATCTCGATCATGTACCCTGAGTGTATGATTACTGTACATGATCGTAAATCGAGGGCGTTACACCAGTCTTAATTAACTCCTTAATCCATCCCTAATGACCCCTAAGCCACAGACAATTGGGCCCGGGTGCCCCTAATTAATCACAGTTTATTTAAACAGGGGATTAATCCCGTGTGTCATTGACAGGTGGGCCCCCGTGTATAGTTGACCGGTCAGCCCGTGCTGACGCCATGCTGATACAGTGCTTGCGCAATAACTCAATTTACAGTTTAAAAATATTTCCAGAAAAGCTGAAAATTGGAAATTCAATATCTTTTTAACCACAACTCCAAATAAACATATAATATATGAAAAATTATCAGAAAAATGCAAGGATTCTGAATATGCACTTTGTTTTCATGTTTGAAGATTTTAAAATGGGGGAACAGTAGAAAATGTGCATATGAACCCTTTTTAAATTCAAATTTGGAGTTGAAATTGCAAACCTCTTGCAATGCACTTCATTTAAATGGAATGAACAAAACATCAGCACCCTTCACATCATATTACACCACTTGATCATGTGTTTGTGAATTTTACATGTATTGATTGTTACTTCATGTCTTGATTGCTATCGGTAGAGGTGGAACCGGAACAGGAAGTCACTGCTGAAGCAGAAGGCTGTCAGTACGATCCCCGTCAGCAAGGCAAGCAAACCCTCATTGATCATGACTATAAAAACTCATTTCCCTCTCATTCTCATTTATGCATGTTTAGGAGTTCACCATGATACGTTCTACTGCTAGTTGAACCCATTCCTTTGCATGACCTATCATTTCTGCCACAGTATTAAGCAAACCTCAACATAGCACATCTAGGAATTGTTTGTGATCATCATGTGGCCATTCATCCTTGTTATGCTTATGCTATGCTTAGAGTTGTGGAAGCATTGGTCCATCTAGGGTGATGAATTGATGATGGTAGTAATCATGTTCATGTTACTTGTGATGAAAAGGGTTTGGTGAATTTGACCTAAACAAGGTGAACGATGAGAGGTTGTGTAGGAGTACACAGTCGGTTGTCTCGTTGAACACTGCCCTAGGCCCCGAGTTCTTGTCTTTTGATCCAAGAAAAAGATCACTACCACATGTAGGGTTTATGGGAGCCCCGTTTGGCCTACTAACTCACCATGATTCAAGTCTAGGAGTCACTAGTTGGGGTTGTCCATTTGCCATATGCATAGAAAAAGAATGTATGGAAGGTTGCATCATTTAGATATGTGGGTGGACCTGTGAGACACTAAAACCATCTTCTAAGATGGCGTCTTGGTCGGTTGCATTGTCTGAGTCTGTTGCGTTGAACCAGCTTGACACTCGAGCGGTAAGCAACTCAGATAGTCGAATCTTGGTTTAGAGAGGTGATGTGAGTTAAGTGCGTTGGTGATTATCCTCGTCCGACATCCGCTTGAAGGATGAAGATTTCTGGGAGGTAAGTGATGACACGCGTGTGAAGAAGTAAACCCCTACAGGGTTAACAAAACTATTCGAATAGCCGTGTCCGCGGTTATGGACTACTTGGATACCTATGCTGGATTATTAGACAACTTCAACGGTTACTCTAAAACTTGCCAAGATAAGTGTGAGTGCTATGGTTTGCTTTCTGGTGGAAAGTCGAGGAAGGTTGCATAGTGGTGTATTAATTGGTTGACTTGGATAGTTGGGCTCGAGTACACTTCTTACCTCATTCTGGTATTCGTAGTTCAGGTTAGCCAAGTCAAAGATGGAACTTCTGCATTGCAACCCCACCTCCCTTTGCCTTGATACCTGAGCATGAGTAGTATAGTTACGATCTAAGTCTTTCTGATTGCCTCTTTGTACTCTCATTTTCTTATTTATGTTCTTAGATGAAACCCCTTGACCCCAATGGAGGCTTCTTCGTGGATCTCAACGTGGACTAAGCTAGTATAGTTCCAGACAACAGTCTGGTCTCTCGTGGAAGGGCTATGTATGTTTCTATAAGGCTTCTCTAAGAGATTTGTTAAACTTGTTTGTACTCATACCTAAGTTGCTTCCGTTGTTTGATGTAATTTGGATCATAGTGATGTGATATCTTTGTGTACTCTATATGTAAGTCAATAAAGATGTACAAATTGTAGAGTTCATGTGATGAGTACCTATTGTTTACACTTGACATGTATGTTGCGTGTATGATTATAACGTACATGTCTTAGTGTGGGGTTCGATAGCTTAGTTGTGCTCTCGCCGGCGATCTTTCTTACAGCCAGGTGGCTCTGAGTTGTGCGTAGCTTGGAGCATCGTGATGCGATTGCACGTAACTCCGTTACGTGGCACACTTCGTTGTACGATCGAGCCCGCCCGACACCTCGACTAGGTGAGTCGAGTCGGAGTTGTCTATGTAAATGGTATGATTCAATTGACAATATGGTTGAGGCGACTTGTCTATGAGTATGGGATTTCACCACCCATAAGCATTTAGACTTGTGGGCAGACGATGAGGAACCATCTCAGTTGATCATCCGGGCCTGGATGGGATGCCCCTCATGCTCGAGATTTTCGAGAGTGTCTTTTACTTGGCCTTGTCTTCTTAGACAAGTGGGTATGGCTCTCGTTTCTCCATATGATTGAGTTGTGAATAGAATTATATATGCATATTTCGGGTCTCGACTGACTTGGTATCAAAGCAGGACTATTTGTAGGATTATCAAACCTTGGTCGAAGTCAATTCTAGCATTCTATAGTTATATAATTACTTTGGGTATAAGTGAAAAACGTAAGGCTTCTTTTTTCTCCTTATCCTAATCGATCTGAGTTGTGAGTCACCCTCATCTTTTCTATGGGAAGATAGGACTAGGCTCATCTATGTATTTAGTAGAACATCTCATTGATTGCTTCATTGTAGCCGTAGGACTGTAGTGGTCGTCTAGAGTCATCGTGTTATTGAGTTCCTTGAAGAAGTTCTGTCCAATCTCTTGCAGGTTACTCCTTTTTCATCCCGGTGTAGCGTTTTGCTGTCCGATTTATCCCGTGTTTCTAAGGAATTGTTGTTTCTGCATTACAACCCTTTCCGCCTAAATCCTGTCTCTTAGCTTTGAATCCATCATAAATCCTGTTTTGATTGTTGATTGTTATCACACATGATGTTAGGTGGAACTCGTAGTGCTGTTCATCGCAATCGAGAATGTGATCGGAATCGAAATGATGATGAACCTCCACCACCGTCCTCTTCTGCGGAAATCATGATGGAAGTTGAGTGGAATCGACGTGAACAAACACGGCTTCTGGAGCTCATTGAGCATAATACTGGTCGTTAGCGTAATGTGGTTGTCAGTATTTAGGATTTCATCCTCCTAAAACCACCGGTATTTCGATGTTTTTCTGAGCACCTTCAAGCTGATTATTGGCTCTGTTCCATCGAGCGTAAGCTCGATACGACACGTGTTTCTCCCAATGATCGAGTTATATACGCGACATACTTTCTGGAAGGTGCTGCTCTTCAATGGTGGGAGAATTATAGTGACTATGGTCACATAGTGACTTCGCAGGAATTCCGTGATGCCTTTCAAGGGTACCACATTCTGGATGAGTTAATGGAGCGCAAGAAGGCAGAGTTATGCAATCTTACTCAAGGAGATATGTCCATTCATGAGTATGTGAGAGAGTTCAACCGTCTTGCTCGTTAGGCCCAAGATGAGATCATAACCGATGCCAGAAAGCAGGCAAGGTTCCGTAAGGGACTTAGCCATATCCTTCGTCATGATCTCAACCTCCTTGAATTTGTCAACTTTGAGGATTTAGTGTTCGAAGAGTCTCGCAAGCATGCTCATGAGTTTGCTCCATCTTCTGTTCTTCCCCTCAGAAACGCAGAATATGGATTCCAAATAGTGCCATACCTCAACACCTTCTCCAGAGGCCACCATCTAATATATATCCTCCACCTCAACACATTGTTCCTCCAAGGAATGATGGTGTGCAATCATGTAATCCTTCTTCCAGCAATTCAGGCGGATGTGTTTTAAGTGTGGTCTGCCAGGCCATTTCTTTTGTCAATGCCCGCAGGTGTTGATGGCGCCACGTCATTCTCAATGTAATTCTTCAAGGAAGTCAACCCAAAAATCTTTGCAAGGAAAGTCCTTAGCCACTATTAGTGGTTGTTTGAACCAAATATCAGTTGAGGAAGCTATTGATACTTCTGACATCATCCTTGGTACGCTCCCAGTCAATCATGTTCCTACCTCCGTACTTTTCGATCCAGGATCATCTCATTCATTCATGTGGGAGACTTATGCACTTCGGCATGAGTTCCCCTTCGAAGAAATGTTTTCTCCAATGATAATTCAAAATCCTGGTTCGAAGTGGAAAACTAATAGAGTAAGCAATGGCAATCAAATTGCAATTGAGAGTTTAGTATTCCTTGCTTCTCTTATAGCCCTCTAATCTTCAGACATTGATTTCATCTTAGGAATGGATTGGTTGTGAAGACATAATACTGTTCTTGATTGTAAAACCAAGACAGTTAAGTTTACCCACCCGTCAGTCCAGATAATAAATTTCATCTCATCTAGCTCTAGAACCCAGATGCATATGTTGAATGTGTTTCCCCTTCCTAACCTTGAAGATATTCTGGTAGGTCGTGATTCCCGGATATCTTTCCTAAAGAACTGCCAGGAATGCCACCTGTCAGATGTGTAGAATTCATTGTAGATCTTATGCCAGGAACCGCCCCAATTTCCAGACGCCCATACAAAATGGCCCCACATGAGTTAGCTGAGCTTAAAATCCAACTCGAAGCTTTGTTGGCCAAAGGTTTCATCCACCCTAGCTCATCGCCATGGGGTTGCCCAGTTTTGTTCGTAACGAAGAAAGATGGAACAGAAAGAATGTGCGTAGATTATCAATGATCTTTATGATCAACTCGCTGGATCCTCTGTGTTGTCCAAAACGGATTTGAGGTTAGGCTATCATCAAATCAAAATCAGAAACGAGGACATTCCTAAAACGGCTTTCACTACTCGCTATGGTCTTTACGAATACACCGTCATGTCCTTCGGTTTAACCGATTCCCCCACCACTTTATCGCGCATGATGAATTCGATCTTCATGGAGTATTTGGACAAGTTCGTCGTGGTTTACCTCGATGACATCCTTATATACTCGAAGAACGAAGAAGAGCAAGCAGAACATCTTAGGCTGGTGTTGATGAAACTTCGAGAGCATCGCCTTTATGCCAAGTTCTCTAAGTGCGAATTTTGGCTACCAGAGGTGACTTATTTAGGCCACGTGATTTCTGCCAAAGGCATTGCTGTCAATCCTGAGAGAGTTCAGGCTATCCTTAATTGGACTCCACCTGAATCGTTTAAGAAAGTTAGGAGTTTTCTTGGCTTAGCAAGCTATTGTCGCCGCTTCGTTGAGAACTTCTCCAAAGTTGCAAAGCCTCAAACTGAACTCCTCAAGAAAGATAAGAAATTCGAATGGACCCCCCAAGTGCTGGGAAAGATTTCAAGAGCTAAAAAGAAGGTTAACTTCTGCACCCGTACTTGCGCCTCCAGACACGAAAATGGATTTTGAGATCTAATGTGACGCTTCATGGAAAGGGTTAGGGTGCATACTTATGCAAGATCGACATGTGGTAGCATACGCTTCACGCCAGTTGCATCCACATGAAGAGAACTACCCTACCCATTATCTTGAACTCGCTGCCATAGTTCATGCCCTAAAGCCTTGGCGACATTACCTCCATATTAATCGTTGTGAGATCTATTTCGATCACCAAAGCCTCAAATACATATTCACCCAGCCAGATCTTAATCTCAGGAAAAGACGCTGGATAGAGTTGATAAAATATTATGACTTAAGAATTTCTTTCACCCCAGGCAAAGCCAATGTTATGGCTGATGCACTAAGTCGTAAGTCGTATTGTAACAACCTCATGTTACAACAATATCAACCAATTCTTCATGAGGAATTTCGAAAGCTCAATCTCGAGATTGTTCCTCATGGCTTCCTATCTACCTTGGTGGTGAAACCAACCCTTGGGGATCAAATCATAGCCGCCTAGAAACATGATAGTGCTAGTCGGGAGATCAAGAAGAATATTGCTAGCGGAGTTGATAAATGTTTCTCCATAAATGATCAAGGTATCATTTTCTTTGGCACATGTTTAGTGGTACCACGAAAACATAATCTTAGGAGGCTGATTCTTAAGGAAGCTCATGACACTCCCCTCTCGATTCATCCCGGTAGCACAAAAATGTACCGAGATCTACGCCAGAGATTTTGGTGAAGCGGGATGAAGCAAGAGATTGCTTGATATGTTGCTGAATGTGATTTTTGTCGTCGCATTAAGGCAGAACATCAAAGACCTGCTCGTAATATTCAACCTTTGCCTATCATGAGTGGAAATGGGATAAAGTCAGTATGGATTTCATCACTGGCTTTCCAAAGTCTCAAAAGGGAAACACTGCCATCTTCGTAGTCATTGATCGTCTTTCCAAAGTTGCTCACTTCCTTCCTGTTCGAGAAATTATAACTGCAAGTCAGCTAGCGGATATTTATGTCTCTCGAATAGTCTCTCTCCATGGTGTTCCTTTGGAAATCAACTCAGGCCGTGGAAGTCTTTTCACCTCTAGATTCTGGGAAAGTTTTCAGATTGCTGTGGGAACTCATCTCTCCTTTAGCACAACTTTCCATCCCCAGTCTACCGGTCAAGTTGAAAGGATTAACCAATTTCTCGAAGACATGCTCAGAGCTTGTGTTATCACTTTCGGAAAGAATTGGGAGATATCTCTTCCATTCGCTGAATTTTCTTATAACAAAAGTTTCCAATCTAGTCTGAACATGGCTCCTTTTGAATTCCTCTATGGAAGAAGATGTCGAACACCTTTAAATGGGTCAGAAACCGATGAAAGTCAATTATTTGGACCGGATATGATCAAGGAGGCAGAAGAGCAAGTTCGCATTGTTCATGATCATTTGAAAACCACCCAATCTCGTCAGAAAAGCTGCTATGATCGTCATCATAGGGAAGAGAGCTACAATCTTGATGAGAAAGCTTACCTTCGGGTTACTCCTCTGAGGGGAACCCAACGCTTCGGTATCAACGGGAAGTTGGACCCACATTACATTGGACCTTTACGCATTCTTGTTAAACATGGAGAAGTTGCCTACCAACTTGAACTACCCCCGCACCTTTCCCGAGTACATGATGTATTCCATGTTTCCTGAAAGTCCAAGTATGTGATCAGAGGGGGAGGGGTGAATGATCACTTCAAATTTTCGACAGAAGCTTTGAAGTGAAGCATAAGTTAAGCAGGAAGGGATAGCAGAAACAAGTAACAGGGAAGTAAAACTGGAAGCGAAACTAAATACAGCGAATCAAAATACATTGAAGCATAAATGGGAAGAAAATGCAATACGAAATCTAAGTTATTGAAGTAAAACGAACTATGACTCGGCGACGTTTGTTCGACCAGTTCACGCTCTGCAAAGCGCTACGTCTGGTTGGAGGGACTGGTGATTGAAAACCTGGAGAAACACTCTCTCCGCTCGTTGCTCCACTGCACCAATCTCCTTGGGCTTAGTCAGTTTTGACTCGGGGTAGATTATCAAGGAAATCTCCGAAACCTTTGACAAACTTGATCTTCGAGGCGACAATTACTCTTCGCTCTCTGAAGTCGACACTCTAACCGTCTAGGAGAATTGCAGTTCTCCAAGATAAATAGGCTAGCAAGCTTTCACCTAAGTCATCTCGAATCTACTCAGATCAATGGGACTTAGGCTTCAGTGTTCTGGGTTTTTGGTTTTGCTTCGCTGGCGTTCTTGGGTAGCTCTCCTCAGTCTCTCTCAGGAATATTCTCAGATCAGCCACCCGCAAATGGAGGAGGGGGAGGCCTATTTATAGTTGGCGATCCCGACGTGCGAAATGACGGATTTGACCCGAAGCGACAACTTGACGCGTGTCCACAATGGTCGGATTTGTCATTACTACGCAACTCTACTTGCGGAACAAGTAAAGCTGACTCACAGACTTAGTTCTTCTTAGGAAGCCAAAGAACAAAGTCTTTGCTACCGAAACTTAACTTAGTGCACATGAGATTTCTTCACTCTGGCTTCTCACTTGGTTTAGATTTCATCTGAGCATTTTCTCAATAACTTCGGTGTCCACAAACTAAAGACCCCTCCTGATAGTACGATTTTTCCTATGACTCAAAGAACAGAAAAAGAACTACACAAAAACAACTAAGTCTTGTGCCGTCTTCTTCATTTCCTTCGATGAGTCAAGCTTCAAGACACCTTCATTTTTGGGGGTCATCCTCCGTGATTAAGCTTCGCTCAAGGGGTAATTCTTAGATAACTTGAAAACATTCCTTGAAGCTTTATCACCTAGCTTGTCCTTCAGGAACCTAGTCAACTGTTTATACTAGAAAACATTGTTAGTTCCTCTACTGTCTTGTCCAACAATATCCAAAACAAATGGCGGCAAAACTTTGCTCTTACAACCTCCCCCTTTTTGGACTATTGTTGACAAAACAACCATCCATAAAAGATATTGAAGTTTTTTTGGAGTGATGGGACAAACTCTAAGATATGAAGTTTTTGGCTCCCCCTGAATGCAAGCATCGAAGATTTATATAATCGAAGTTAATGCTTGATAGATTTTTCTTCGGTGGAGAGCAAAACAAATATCTTAGTGAAGACAATTGCATTTAAAGATAGATATCCAGACATATGTGCAATTGCTTCCAATGACCTGTGACTTAGAAAATAATAACCACCTGCAAGGTAGAGAGTACGAAGAAATACTTGCGAGCAAAGGGTTATTAACACTTCAGTGTATCACAGGAGTAGCATAACCAAATGTAAACTTAAGTTACAACCCAATCGAAGTTAATGGAATGTTTGTTGTAACTTAAACCAAGTGAAGCAAAATGCGAATAGCAGCAACCCTTTACGCGATGCAAATCTAACTCATCGATGCCAACGTTCTCTGTCAGAACCCTCTGTTAGGTATGTGCTAGGGTTAGCTAGTGCCTTTGCATCATGCCAAAATTTCAAAGGAAATCAAATTCAAAATCAAAATGGGAGAAGGAACACCCCCCAGATGAATTAATTCAAAAGGCCAGATAAAAATCTTTTCCTAAAATTCATGTTAGAGTTTTGAAAAGTCTTATAAATGAGTGTGATCACATATCAAGTGATGTGGGACCCACCCCATGCTCATAGATTTTTCAAATATTCAAATAGTGCCTTGGAATTAAAGAAATACCCCTATTTGAATTAAAATTCAAATCATTTGAATTTTAAAAATGTTGAAAGTTTATGAGTGGCTAGTCTATATTTTTATGAGGCCACATAAAAGTTTTCAGCATTTAATAAAATGATTTGGTATTTTTACCAAAGTCAAAACAAAATTACAGAAAAGAAAGGAAAGATTAAACAGAAAAGGAGCAGGAAACTTACCTCTCACCCAGGCGAAGTCGGCCCACCCCAGCCCAGCCGGCCCAAAGGGGCACGGGGGTCTTCTTCAACACCCCGCGCCTCCAAGCTGCTCGGTGGAATGCCACCGAGCCAGCCGTGGACGCCACGTCGCCGCCGAGAGCTTCCAGGCCTCCCCGTGGCCCCTTCTCGCGCTTGGAGACGCCTCTCTCCCGTCCTGATCCATTCCTCCCCTCCAGCGCGACTCCTTCCTCCTCCTTCGCCGATTTCTTCCTCCACCCGAGAGCGCCGCCGCTCGCCGTCTCAAGATATCGCGGCCAACGACGAAGAGGAGCCCGAAGACCTTGTCCATCCTGCGCAGCACCGTCGACTACCCCGATCTGGAGAAGATGTCCCCTTAATCGAGCCCGTGGACAACGCAAGCTTCCCCGGGACGTCGCCGGAACCGCAAGCCCCCGACGACGAATTCGTCACTATCGCGCCACCAATCGCCCCGCCGTCTGCACCGTCGAGCTCAGGGTGAGCTTCTCCCCGTTTTCCCCAAGTTATCGTGGCCCCTCGCACCCTCTGTACCATTCCACCATGGGAGCCGAGCTCCGTCGCCGCCAAGGCTGACCCCGAGATCGTCCCCGTGCCTCTACACCCTGGTTCAAGCGCGCATCATGTTTCCCTTCGCCACGCTCGTTTTCGTGCACCGCAATGTCGTCTCCGTCGATCCCGTACCTCCGGCCGCCGCCACCTTTGAAGACGACGTCGCCCTGGTCGCCCCCGAGGTCGCCCGCGTGCACCAGACGACGCGCGAGAGCACGGGCTACGCTCTCGTGGTCTCAGCGCATCGAATGATGCACGGGATAGTGATTCCGAGCAGCGTCGCCGCGCCTCCAGTCGCCGGCGTTTAGCCGCCCGCGAGTCAGCTCTAACCCCCCCCCCCCCCCCCTGTTTTTACCAGTTAAGTGACACCTGGGTCACTGACCAGTGGGCCCAGTGGCTTAATTAAGCCACTGGATTAAGTTAACCCACGGGTTAAGTTAACCCAGCCACTGACAGGGTGGCCCCAAATGTCAGCCCCCCCTCCTGACGTCAGCACTTGCGCAATAATTGATTTAAATGAATTTCCAGAAAAGCAAAGTGTTTTAAATAATTCCAGAAATTCCAGAAAATACCCCAAACTTTGGAAATTCATAGAAAATTCATATTAACTCCAAATTGGACAAATAATATATGAAAAATGATCAGGAGAAAATTATCTTTCCAAATATGCAACTTTCAACTCTGTTTGAGTTGAATTTAAAATGTGATCAGTAGCATTTGCTATTAGATTTAAATGGAATTAATTCAAATTCAAATCAATTGATCTTGCAACTTGGACCATGGAATTAAGCTACAATTCAACCACACTTCAGAGGCATATCATACACATTTGAAAATGATTCAAGATGATCAAACTATGTCACATACAACTTGGCTAAGTTGAATTCAAATGTGGATTTTGAATTTGCATTTCAAATGCAATATACTCCACTTAAATGAAATTGTCTCACACACATCAAAACTTATACTTCAAATTTCAACATTCATTCATGTGATTGTGCATTGTACATCATGTTGATCCTATGATTGTCATGTTGCTGATAGACGTGGAACCGGAGCAAGAGGTCACCCCCTTCGTTGAAGACCCCGAACCCGAACCTCGTCAGCAAGGAAAGAAAAACCCCATTGATCATGTCGATAAAATCCCACTTCCCTCTCATGTCTCGCTTATGCATTGTTTAGGATGATCACCATGTTACGATTCTACCGCATAGATGAACCCATTCCTTTGCATGACCTATCATTTTGTCACAGTAGTAAGAAAACCACAATCCTAGCAACTGTAGGAGTTGTTTGATATCATGTGGCCCCTGCAATGTTACTGCTTATTGCATGCTTAGTATGATACCATGTTGTTACTGTGATGTGAGTCGGGATGGGAATGATCATGTTGATGATGGTAGAAAAGTGTTGGTGAATCTACCCTAATACAAGGTGAACGATGAGAGGCTGTGTAGGAGTACACGGTGGGTTGTCTCGTTGAACACCGCCCTAAGTCCGAGTTCTTGTGTGGTGATCCAAGATGAAGAGTACAACCACACATTGGGCTCACTGACCCCTCTCAACCTATTAACTCAAACCTTTCGATGTCCAGATGTCGCAGTAGTTCGGAGTTCTGGTAGGCTTGTGGCCTGGATGCTAAGTGAGAGAACGGCTCACCCGAGACCGGCTTATGCACCACGCACACATCGCTTGGGTCCACTTCGGTAAACCGGCCGGGTTCACGATTGTGGTAACCAACCCAAGTAGGCGACTTTCTCGGACTAGATCGGCTATGAGGTAACAGTTGTGGTGAGCATCCTCGCTGGCACCCCTTGAATGGTGTCGAGATCAAAGGCGGTAAATGATGGTCATGTGTATGTAGCGGTACACCCTTGCAAGGTTAACAAAACTATTCGAATAGCCGCGTCCGCGGTTATGGACTACTTGGAAAGCTTAGCTTGATTATTAGATAACTTGAACCGGATACTTCTAAAATACACCAAGATAAGTGTGAGTGCTATGGCGTGCTTATTCGTGGGGAAGTCGAGGAAGGCACCATAGTGGTGTATTGGTTGGAGAAAGTAGTGGACTCGTGTACGCTTCTTACCTCAAAGTCTGGTACTCGTAGTTCAGGATTAGCCAAGTCAAAGCTGGCATTTCTGCAAGTGAACCCCACCTCCCTTTACCTTGATACATGTGCATGAGTAGTATAGCTCCTATGTAAGTCTTGCTGAGTACGCCTTTGTACTCACGTTTGCTTAATCTATGTTTTAGATGACGCCACTGACCCCGAAGGTGGCTTCTTCATCGAGCTGGACGACTGAAGTTAAGCTAGTCTAGTCCCAGTCAGCAGACTGGATCCCTCGTGGAGGGCTTTGTGTTTAAATAAGGCTTCTTAAGCCACTTGTTAAACTTGTCTGTACTCAGACATAATTTGCTTCCGCTCTGTGTTGTAATGTTGGATCACATGTTTGTGATCTCTGTTTGCACTCTATAAGAGTTATCAATAAAATTGTACACTTTGTAGAGAATTGCAATGATACCTACTGTTCATACAAGGCATGTGTGCTGCGTGTATGTTTATAACATGCATGTCTTTGTATGGGTTTTCGATACCTTAGTTGTGTTCTGGCTGGCGGTCTTTCATACACCAAGTGGCCCTTAGATGTGCGCAGCTTGGGGCATCGCGATGCGGTTCCTCGAGACTTCGTCTCGTGCACACTTTGTGGTATGATCGAGCCCGCCCTAGACCCCAACTAAGTGATCGGGCTGGAGTAAGTCTATGTAAGAGTTTTGAGATAGTCGATAGTATGGTTCAGGCGACTTGTCTTTGAATATGGGAGTTCACCACCCATATCATTAGACTTGTGTGCGTACGATGAGGACCCATTTCAGTTGGTCATCCGGCCTGGATGGGATGCCCCTCACGTACAATGCTTTCCGAGAATGTTCAATGCTTGGCCTTGTCTGCTTAGACAAGTGGGTGCGGTTCTCGGCTCTCCATATGACTATGTCTTAACTGTACTTGCATACGCTAACCCCGGGTCCCGACATTCTCCCCCTTTTTGTCAATGATTGGAGAAAAGGTTGGGAAGAGGCTCAAGAGATCTATTTCGCATCATCAGCACCCTTGGAACCCGACGAGGCAGAGCGTGACGTAGAGTCATCTGAAGAAGATTGGTCGCCTGAGGATTCTTCTTCCGACGCAAGCAAAGGAAGATCTTCGAGGTTCTTCTGGGTGATGAGGTTGATGTCGAGGTCGCTGTCGTCGAGGCCGTCGTCGTCCTTCGAGGTAATGGAGTCGTTCTAGGAGACGGTATCTGGCCTGATTGGATCGGGCTCGTTGACAAAGAAAACTTCATCAATCCTGTGCAGGGGTGGGAGCTTTTTATTCGGGCGGTCAACAGTATCATCTCTTGAAACTTTTCGCTAGAGGTGCTCATACTCTTTGTAAATGCGATCTTTGTGAAGGCCTTTAACACAGTTGAACTTTCGAAGTCCCTTCCAGGAATGACGCTTGAGTACACAAAGATACTGATTGTTGTTGAGTGCAATGTTGCCAACACGATTGACTTCATCAGCAAGAAACTATATCTGGCGTTGATTGGCTTCAATGAACTTTTCAAGCAGTTGTTGCATCCGAAGATTTACTTCAAAGTGATGATGGTCCTTCTGGAATTTCTTCGAGATGTTGCGCTCATTGACTTCATGGCGCACCCCAACATATGTAGCAAAGATGTCGTTGGGTTTCCTCAGCAATTCCAAAGTGTCGCGCACTAGAGGTGTGAAAATCTTCGGATGATGTCTGGCCACAAAGTCATCATTTCTGCCATAGTTGCAAACAGGCTGGAGCCAAGGAGCATATGGCTTCAGTGTGAAGAGAAGTTCAGCAGCATGCACCAAGTTGCGAATGAAGCAATCTTCGAAGTCAAATAAAAACCCATGTGTAAACTTCATAATTGCATGCCTTGTCTCTAGATATAGATTTGATTCCTCCGAAGCAGTACTCAATGGGATCAAATATTTCAACAAGATATAAAACAAGTCTTGGATATGAAGTTCAAGTGCTTTGTGCGAATATTTTCGGGAATGTAACCTGCAGTGACTTTAGTATCCAATAAGGTGGCAAATTGTTCTTCAATCAGATCTGGCTCCATATGAATATTTTCAAGTTCGCCGGTGTGCCTTGGTATATTGACAATTTCCATGAATTCTGCTGAATACATGTGGAAGATTTCTCCTTGAATCATCCATTCAGTATCCATGTGCTTGGTTCATTGGCATCGCCCGAAACATATAATGTGGCATAGAATTGCTTAATGAGTTTAGAATTGAAGGGAGTGCTCAAGGCAAACAATCGAGTCAAGATCTGGTTCTCAATAATTTCGGCGATGTTCTGGAAGCATGTGGCAGTCGAAAGGCTTCGCATACCAAGGTATCGGTGGCGAAACAACACACCCTTCTGGAAGTAGACTTTTGTATACAGTATCTGTTGTTCTGCTATCCAGAAGCAAAGATCATCAGCAGTTGTGTCAGAAGCATATGGGCTTACGCCAAAGAAACGGTGACGCTTCTGATGTTGTTCCAAACAGAATTCTGGTCCGTGCCGAGAAGAACAGCCAGCGCCCTTGAAAATAGGAAAAGTTTCACGAGGGTAATTTGATTCGAGCTGGGTGTCTTGGCAGGGTTGGGTACAGGCACAAATCCTTTGCAGAGGAGCGATTGGGGCAGCTCTTGAAGGGCCAGCAGTCTGAGAAACTATCAGTTCTTGCTCTTGCGAGGGATTCAGAATATACACTTGTTCATCTTCATCTTCACGTGCTTCAGGTCGAGGCACATTGGCTTCAGACTCTTGGGCAGTTCGAGCCGAAGAATAATCACGCAAGTTGCGCGTTCTGGAGTTGGAGGGAAAGAATTCATCTTCTTCTGGGCGAGTTGATGGCGGTGGTGCAGGAGCAGAAGGTGGGATAGGAATCCTTTGCGGTGCGGGGGATGGAACATGTGTCGGCGATGGAGCGCGAGGTGGAACTGGTGCAGGCGTTGTAGTTGGGGTTCGCTTAGGGGTTTGAGCTTTTGGAGGCGATGTGGGAGTTTGTGGAGCGGGGGTTTGTTTGGGAGTGGATGCGGTTGGTGGAGGTGTAGGGATTTTGGTGGGTGGTGCTGAAGCTTTTGGCTTGGGCTTGGAAGGCTTTGGTTGGGGAGCAGGAGTGGGAACAGCTTCAGTGTTTTCCTTCGGCTGGCTGATGGGATCATCACTTGTGTCCATATCAGCCGCCGAGGCAAATGTAACCTTCCGCCTCTTAGTGGTCTTCTTCTTCGGGGAGGGGTCCGATGGCTTTGCTTCAGCGGGCTTTGCTGCAGCCGGTTCAGCTTCCAGCGGGGCTTTACGCTTTTTGGAATCTCTTTCCATAATCGAAGCATTATGAATTTTGACCATCTCATCAACAGTAGCTATGATTTTGCCCTTGAAGATTTTGATGTTATCCTTGGTGGTGGTGTTCACATCAGTCACCTTCTGAAGCATTTTCAGTGCATGTTCCTTGAACTCTTCATGAGTTTCAGTTTCGGCACGCCGCTGACAGTTGTGAATCTTTGTAGTTTCAGCCCTATCCCTTGAGTGCAAATCCTTCAGTTGACTGATCATAGTTGTGATCATTTCTTCGATGGAGCCTGATATGTAGACTTCACCGATATCAACAGCTTCAGGATCTTGTGCCTCACATTTCTTCCAAAGGGCTCCAGTCACGCCCAATTGATCCCATATATCTCCTTCACGGGGATCAGGGAATTGATGTCCACTTTGGCGATCTTGCTCAGCATGAGCTTCAGTGAGTGAAATGCCTTTCTGCTTCGGCGGATTTGCTTCAACAGAAGGGTTCATATCCAGCACAACCTTCTTCTGGGCAGCCCTGGCTGCTTTCTCAGCCTTCTTTGTTCTGAGGCTATCAAGTGTAGCCTTATGTTTTGTTTCATTTTCTACTAACTGTTTAGCTTCAGCAACAGCTTTTTCTTCGTCTTTCTCGGCTTCGGCGAGCTTTCTCTTTGTCTCAGCCTTCTCAGTAGCAAACCTGGCAGAGTCTAGCTCCCTTTGCTTTCGTGCAGCTGCTTCTGCTTCCTTCTGCTTCTCAGCAGATTAACGGGCAAGAATGCTTCGGTCAAGTGCCTCCTCGAGGTCTTTCTGTTGCAGTTCTGCTTCAGTGGGCTTTCGCTTCACTGAAGGGTTTGGGGCAGAAGTCTTCTTAGGCTTCATTGGTGCAGCTGCCTTCAAAGTTTGTTGTTTCTTCGCAGGGTCGTGCCTCTGCTTCGAGAGTCTCAGCTAGTGGCTTTGAGGCCAAGGGCTTCGCAACTACCAAATTTCTCATGTCTATGGTGGGTCGAACTGCGGGCTTGTCAGTTGGGTCTTGGATCTTTAGCCCTTGTGCAGCAGCAGGTTTCTCTCCCGGCTTCTTCTTCAAATAAAGTCGAAGCTTTGGTTTCTTGGGAGGAGGTGCAACTTCTTCGGACTCATCATCGGCTTCAGCATCAGATTCGTCATCAGCTTCGACCTTGGATTCAGAGTCCTCAAGAGCGGCCTATTCCAGTTTGGCTCCCTCTTCCTCATTGGTGAATGCATGAGGAGGTGAAGATGTCTTCTTCTTCAGCTTCCATTTCTTCTTCGTGCTCGGGCCATCTCCACAAGCTTCGGTGGAAGCTAACTTGGCTGCCTTCTTCTCATCTTTGATTCCCTTTTTCTGAGCAGCGAGTCTCAACCTCTTTTGTTCCTCTGAATAATCATCCGGAGTCTTGATAGTATTGGGGTGAGGATACTTCGGTGGAACTGGGTAGTAGAGATGCCGATTTTCTTAGGTATACTTGCCACACATGTGGGAAGTATACAAGAAGGGTGGACTGAAGGCAAATTGCATTGCCCATTTCCAATCAGGGATACTTTTGTACTTGTACCACCTGATGGCCCAGTAACGCCGAATCCCTTGCAATCAAATCTTTCACTAATCCTTTGTTTCTTCAGGGAGTGTGTCGTATCCAAGATCCTTCCGAATGGATTCGGGAATGCCTCTAGCATTATTCTTTTCTTTCATTCTACCTCCTCTTTTCTTGGGAGCATCCTGTTCGGCTTCGTTGATGTGGTCAAGAACTGGGGACTCATTACCGAAGCCCAAATCTTCAGACATCCTATGAAAAAGCATAAGGGAACGAGGGAAAAAGACAAGTATGGACTGAGCACCAGAAAAAGTTTTGACCAAAACAAGGATTCTGACAAGAAATTCAGATAAAACATGGGTGATGATTCCGGCCGGTTCTGAGCTAGATTTTGCACACTATCTTTCATCTGGAGACTACAAACCCTATCACAGAACAGAGGATATCGAATCCATAATTGCTAACCTGAATTGGAGAGGGAAGATTTTTCTCTAAACAAGTTTCCCAAAAGTTCAAAGATCCAACGGATCAAGAAACCCTAGAGAAATCAACCGAAAAACATTAAGAATTCGGATCCAGTCTCATGGAGGAAGAACAGAAAGAGAGGACTGGATACAAGAGCCCTAGGTAACCTAACTTGGCGACGAAAGGCGGCCACGAAGGCGAGGAGCGGCGGAGATGCTCGTCGTCGGAGGGAAGTCCATGGCGGAGTCCTTCCGGCATTGAACCGGCGAAGACGACGACGGGGACGAGGAGCACGATGGCGCGCGAGAGAATTAGGGTTCCAGAGAGATTGGAGACGATAGGATTTTGGTGTCGCTGGGTGAGGGAATGTCAGGACCCTCTGTTAGGTAATGTGCTAGGGTCAGCCAGTACTCTTTCATCATGTCAAAATTTCAAAAGAAATCTTTGAAATCAAATTCAAAATCAAAATGGGAGATCGCCGGCGTTTAACCGCCGGTGGGTTAGCCCCTAATCACCCCTCTAATGACCCCCAGTGAGACTGACCAGTGGGCCCAGTGGCTTAATTAAGCCACTGGATTAACTTAAACAAGCGGATTAAATCACCCAGCCACTGACAGGTGGGACCCCCTTGTCAGCCCCCCCCTGACGTCAGCCTGGCGCAATAAGTCATTTAAATGAATTTCCAGAAAATCAAAATGAATTAAAGAATTCCAGAAATTCCAGAAAATACCCCAAACTTTGGAAATTCAAAGAAAATTCATATTATCTCCAAATTGGACAAATAATATATGAAAAATGATCAGGAGAAAATTATCTTTCCAAATATGCAACTTTCAACTATGTTTGAGTTGATTTTAAAATGGGACCAGTAGCATATGTCATTTGGTTTATTTGAAAATAATTCAAATTCAAATCAAATGATTTTGCAACTTGGACCATGGAATTATGCTACAATTCAACCACACTTCAGAGGCATATCATACACTTTTCCAAAAGGTTCAAAATGATCAAACAATGTCACATGTAACTTGACTAAGTTGAATTCAAATGTGGAGTTTGAATTTGCAATTCAAATTGCAATATACTCCATTTAAATGGAATTGCCTCACACATCAAAGCTTATACTTCAAGTTTCAACATTCAATCATGTGCTTGAGCATTGCATTCATATTGATTGCTACCTCGTGCTTTGTTTGTCGAGTGGAGGTGGAACCGGAGCAGGAGGCTGCCCCCTTCGTTGAAGACCCAGAACCCGAACCTCGTGAGCAAGGCAAGCAAACCCCCATTGATCATGTCGATAAAATCCCACTTCCCTCTCATGTCTCGCTTATGAATTGTATAGGATGATCACCATGTTACGATTCTACCGCATAGATGAACCCATTCCTTTGCATGACCTATCATTTTGTCACAGTAGTAAGCAAACCACAATCCTAGCAAATGTAGGAGTTGATTGATATCATGTGACCCCTGCAAATGCTACTGCTTATTGCATGCTTAGTATGATACCATGTTGATACTGTGATGTGAGTCGGGATGGTAGTGATCATGATGATGATGGTAGAAAAGTGTTGGTGAATCGACCCTAATACAAGGTGAATGATGAGAGGCTGTGTAGGAGTACACAGTGGGTTGTCTCGTTGAACACCGCCCTAAGTCCGAGTTCTTGTGTGGTGATCCAAGATGAAGAGTACAACCACACATTGGGCTCACTGACCCCTCTCAACTTACTAACTCATCCCTTTCGATGTCCAGATGTCGCATTAGTTTGGAGTTCTGGTAGGTCTCTGGCCTGGATGCTAAGTGAGAGAACGGCTCACCCGAGACCGGCTTATGCACCACGCACACATCGCTTGGGTCCACTTCGGTAAACCGGCCGGGTTCACGATAGTGGTAGGCAACCCAAGTAGGCGGCTTTCTCGGACTAGATCGGCTATGAGGTAACAGTTGTGGTGAGCATCCTCGCTGGCACCCCTTGAATGGTGTCGAGATCAAAGGCGGTAAATGATGATCATGTGTGTGTAGCTTTACACCCCTGCACGGTTAATAAAACTATTCGAATATCCGCGTCCGCGGTTATGGACTGCTTGGAAAGCTTAGCTTGATTATTAGACAACTTGAACTGGATACTTCTAAAACACACCAAGATAAGTGTGAGTGCTATGGCGTGCTTTCTCGTGGGGAAGTCGAGGAAGGCACCGTAGTGGTGTAATTGGTTGGAGAAAGTAGTGGACTCTTGTACGCTTCTTACCTCAAGTCTGGTACTCGTAGTTCAGGACTAGCCAAGTCAAAGCTGGCATTTCTGCAAGTGAACCCCACCTCCCTTTACCTTGATACATGTGCATGAGTAGGATAGCTCCTATCTTAGTCATGCAGAGTACGATTTTGTACTCACGTTTTCTTAATCTATGTTTTAGATGATACCACCGACCCCGAAGGTGGCTTCTTCATCGAGCTGGACGACTGAAGACCAACTAGTCTAGTCCCAGTCAGACGACTGGTTCCCTCGTGGAGGGCTTGTGTTTAAATAAGGCTTCTTAAGCCATTTGTTAAACTTGTCTGTACTCAGACATAATTTGCTTCCGTCTGTGTTGTAATGTTGGATCACATGTATGTGATCTCTGTGTGCACTCTATAAGAGTTATCAATAAATATGTACACTTTGTAGAGAATTGCAATGATACCTGCTGTTCATACAAGGCATGTGTGTTGCGTGTATGTTTATAACATGCATGTCTTTGTATGGGTTTTCGAGACCTTACTTGTGATCTGGCTGGCGGTCTTTCATACACCAAGTGGCCCTTAGATGTGCGCGGCTTGGGGCATCGCGATGCGATTGTTCGAGCCTCCGTCTCGTGCACACTTTGTGGTATGATCGAGCCCGCCCTAGACCCCGACTAAGTGATCGGGCTGGAGTAAGTCCATGTAAGAGTTATGAGATAGTCGATAGTATGGTTGAGGCGACTTGTCTTTGAATAAGGGAGTTCACCACCCATATCATTAGACTTGTGTGCGGACGATGAGGACCCATCTCAGTTGATCATCCGGCCTGGATGGGATGCCCCTCACGTACGATGCTTTCCGAGAACGTTCTGTGCTTGGCCTTGTCTTCTTAGACAAGTGGGTAAGGTTCTCGGCTCTCCATATGACTATGCCGTAATGGGACTTGCATACGCTAACCCCGGGTCCCGATAGACTTGGTATCAGAGCAGGACTGACTGTAGGACTAGTAGCCTTGGCCGAATTTGAGTCTAGCTTGCTATAGTTATATAGTTACTCTGGGTATATAAGGGAACAACGTAAGGCTTCTTTTTTTTCTCCTTACCCCCTTCGTTCTGAGTTCTGAGTCACCCTCATCTTATTCTACGGGAAGATAGGACTAGGCTCTCCTCTGTCTGATTAGCACATCTCGTTGTTTGCTTCCTTATAGCCGTAGGAAAGTTGTGTCCGGTTTCCTAGCATTGTTGTAATGCTGATTTCTTACATCGTATTATGTAAGTGCTGTTTTCATATTGGAAGAAATTGTCATTTCTTACAATTACAACCGTTATGCTGTCTGAGTCATTCCAGGTTTATCTCATAATCTGATGCATTTGCAAAATCCTTATTTCTGTTTCAGATGGCAGATCTTCCCCCTCGGCAGATTGTTCGTTTGACCAGGTGCCTCGGTGTGCGTGGCCATCCCGCCACGTTGATCGAGATGATGTCCTATGTGGGATATCGATGGTACCCTGAGTACACCGTCGAGGAGCAGTTCCACGACTTCAACCAGACGCAGTTCCACTGCATTGTCAGGATCTACCCGCACCACGTTGGAGTCACCCAGCCTATCCATTTTGGACATGGAATTGGCGTTACCAAGAACATGGCTATGCAGGATGCTGCATATTCATGTATTACCCTGCTGAGAGAGGAGCACACCATGCTGAGAGAGACCTCATTCCGCTATATCCCTGTTGCACTTCCAGGAGAAGAGGGATATTACACCGGACTCTACTCAGATCACTCTGCAGAGGATCCATTACTTCAGGTGACTGCTAGGTTTGCTAGTGACAGAGATCGTGATGCACGCGCTCTCCGTTTCGAGCTCCACGCCACCCGTGTTTGTCTGTATCGAGCACTGACGCTCTTGGCACCCTTTGTGAGCGTGGGATCAGTTGAGTTTGATGCGATCTACCCATTGAGGACGCAGATGCCTTCTCGAGTTGCTTGGTCCGAGATTCGAGGCATTTTTCCACCCCGTGGTCCTTTGCTTCCACCCTACACTGGACCTAGGCCCCATCCTTGCCCGAATGGATATCAGGTTCCACAGGCCTCCGTGTTTTCCGATGGTCACCTCCATCTATCGGGATACGCGGGTAACTTTTATGAGGACTACTATGGAGATGGAGATGAGTGAGACCGCCTGTTGTCTTACTTAGCGAGGATGTAGTAGTATGTTAGAGTATTGTAAGCAAGGTGTCTAAGTTCCAGAGGCTTAGATAAATAATGTATAGAAAGTCAGAGTGCCTCCGAAGGATGTATCATCTTCATCACGTTTGTATTCGCTTAGTGCTTGTACTAAAACGATGTATGGTTTGTATGACAGCTTGTGAATATATGGCTTGTATGCTTTTATCACCATGTTGTCAAGATGATTACTTTGCTCTGTAATCCTTCCAGTACTTGAATTCCTTGATTAGACTCTTCAAATCAACTCTGTTTGACTTTGGTTTTTCACCTTTAGGATGTCTCGAGGAACCCGTGGCCAGATTGGTCGTAACCAAGGTCGTGGAAACGACCAGGAGGAAGGCAACCTTCCACCCCCACCCACGATGGCTCAGGTTCTGATGGAAGTTGAGAGGAACCGCCGAGACTCTCACCATCTGTTGGAAGTCATTGCACGCAACACCACTCAGCAGCGCAATGAGCTGGTGTCCCTGAACGACTTCATCTGGCTTCATCCCCCGGTTTTCAGTTACTCCACCGGGCACCTTGACGCCGATGACTGGCTTCGCAGCATCGAGAGGAAGCTCCAAGCAGGCCATGTTGCAGGTGGCGACAAGGTCAGCTATGCCACCTATCACCTCGAAGGTGCAGCTAGCTCTTCGTGGGAGAACTTTCTGAATATGCGCCCCGTTGGACCGCCTACATCTTGGGATGAGTTTTGCACGTCCTTCCGCGAGCACCACATTCCCAAGGGTCTTATGACGAGGAGTTCTGCAACCTCACCCAAGGCAGAAGGACTGTTGACGAGTTCAGTCGTGAGTTCAACCGACTTGCTCGTTATGCTACCGAAGAAGTCTCCACCGACTCCAAGAAGCAAGAGAGGTTCCGTCGTGGCCTCAACTCTGGACTCCGTCGTGAGCTCAACCTTCATGACTTTGCCACATTCCAGGTCCTTGTCAACAAGGCCATCAAGGCAGAGGACATGAACACCCCCAACGACTTTCGCAAACACCCTAGAGACGACAGTTCATCCAGTTCTAGCTCCCAGAAGCGCAAGATCTGGATCCCACACAGCATGTTCCGCCAGAACAACCCACCGAGGCCATCCTATGTGGCGCCTTACCCACCAACCCAGTTCCACCCAGCTCCGCGCACTGTTTTTGGAGCCAGCTACAAGTGTGGTCAGGCAGGCCACTATTCTCGCGAGTGTCCCCAGAACCAGATCCAGAACCAGAATGCTCCACCCCGTGCCGGAGGCAACAACAACAATGGTCGTGGCAAGCCACCCCAGAAGGTCTACACCTCCAAACCCGCTCCTCCCGCCACTCGTGGACGTGTGAACCAGATTGCCGCCGAAGAGACTGACGACACCACTTACGTCATTCTTGGTACGCTCCCAGTCAATTATGGTCCTACTTCCGTTCTTTTCGACCCAGGAGCATCTCATTCATTCATGTCAGAAAGTTATGCACTTCGTCATGAGTTATCTTTTGTTGAATTGTCCACCCCAATGATTATTCAAACTCCAGGGTCAAGATGGCAAACTAATAGAGTGAGCCATGGTAATCAAATTTCAATTGAGGGTTTAGTATTCCTTGCTTCACTCATAGCCCTCAAGTCTTCAGATATTGATGTCATCTTTGGCATGGATTGGCTATCAAGACAGAATGCCTACCTGGATTGCAAAGGCAAATCCGTGAAACTAACCCACCCTTCAGGCAAAACCGTCAACTATACCTCACCCAGAACAAGAAACCAAGTGCATTCTTTGAATGTACTTCCCCTTCCTGAACTTGAAGATATTCCGGTGGTTCGTGACTTCCCGGATATCTTTCCTGAAGAGCTGCCGGGCATGCCACCGGACAGATGTGTAGAGTTTATAGTGGATCTTGTTCCAGGAACCGCACCAATTTCCAAACGCCCATATAAAATGGCCCCACATGAGTTAGCTGAGCTAAAAATCCAACTTGATGCTTCGTTGGCAAAAGGCTTCATCCGCCCTAGCTCATCGCCATGAGGTTGCCCCGTTCTGTTCGTAAAGAAGAAAGATGGAACAGAAAGGATGTGCGTAGACTATCGCCCGCTAAATTTAGCGACGATAAAGAACAAATACCCACTGCCCAGGATCAATGATATTTATGATCAACTTGCAGGATCCTCTGTCTTCTCCAAGATGGATTTGAGATTAGGTTATCATCAGATCAAAATCCGAAGCGAGGACATTCCCAAAACGGCTTGTATTACTCGTTATGGTCTTTACGAGTACACCGTCATGTCCTTTGGTTTAACCAATGCCCCAGCCACATTCTCACGCTTGATGAATTCGATCTTCATGGAGTACCTAGATAAATTTGTTGTGGTTTATCTCGATGATATTCTCATCTACTCGAAGAACGAAGAAGATCATGCCGAACACCTAAGGCTGGTATTGATGAAACTTAGAGAGCATCGCCTGTATGCTAAATTCTCCAAGTGTGAATTCTGGCTACCAGAAGTGACCTACTTAGGCCACGTGATTTCTGCAAAAGGCATTGCTGTGAATCCCGAGAGAGTTCAGGCCGTCCTTGACTGGACTCCACCTTAATCGGTTAAGCAAGTTAGGTGTTTTCTTGGCCTAGCCAGCTATTGCCGTCGCTTCGTCGAGAACTTTTCTAAAGTTGCAAAGCCTCTAACTGAACTCCTCAAGAAAGCTAAGAAATTCTTATGGACTTCCAAGTGCGAGGAAAGCTTTCAAGAGCTAAAAAGAAGATTGACTTCTGCACCTGTACTTGCACCTCCAGACACCAAAAAGGATTTTGAAATCTATTGTGATGCATCACGGCAAGGGTTAGGATGCATACTTCTGCAAGACCGACATGTGGAAGCTTATGCTTCACGCCAGTTGCGGCCACATGAAGAGAACTATCCTACCCATGACCTTGAACTCGCTGCCGTAGTTCATGCCCTAACAACTTGGCGACATTACCTCCTTGGTAATCGTTGTGAGATTTATTCCGACCACCAAAGCCTCAAATATATTTTCACCCAGCCAGATCTTAATCTCAGGCAAAGACGCTGGATTGAGTTGATAAAAGATTACGACGTAGGAATTTCTTACACCCCAGGCAAAGCCAATGTCATTGCTGATGCACTAAGTCGTAAGTCGTATTGTAAAAACCTCATGTTACAGCAGTATCAACCACTTCTTCATGAGGACTTTCGCAAACTCAACCTTGAGATTGTTCCTCATGGCTATCTTTCTACCTTGGTGGCGAAACCAAATCTTGAGGATCAAATTATAGTTGCCCAAAGGCGTGCACGAGGTGTTCGCCGGATCAAGGAGAACATTGCTAGTGGAGTTGCTAAATGTTTCTCCACAGATAGTAAAGGAACGGTTTTCTTTGGAAATCGTTTGGTAGTACCTAAGAATAGGGAACTAAGGCAACTCATCCTCAAGGAAGCCCATGACACACCCCTCTCGATTCATCCCGGTAGCACAAAAATGTACCGAGATCTACGCCAGAGATTTTGGTGGACTAGGATGAAGAGAGACATTGCTCAATTTGTTGCCGAATGTGATGTTTGTCGTCGCATTAAGGCAGAACATCAAAGACCTGCTGGTACACTTCAACCTTTGTCTATTCCCGAGTGGAAATGGGACAAAGTCGGTATGGACTTCATCACCGGCTTTCCAAGAACCCAGAAAGGAAACAATGCCATCTTCGTTGTCATAGATAGGCTTTCCAAAGTTGCTCACTTCCTGCCGGTTCGCGAGTCTATAACTGCTAGTCAGTTAGATGACTTGTACATCTCCAGAATTGTATCCCTTCACGGTGTTCCTTTGGAAATCAATTCTGATCGTGGTAGCCTTTTTACCTCTAGATTTTGGGGAAGCTTTCAGAATGCTATGGGAACTCATCTCTCCTTTAGTACGGCTTTCCATCCTCAGTCTAGCGGTCAAGTCGAAAGGGTTCACCAAATTCTTGAAGACATGCTCAGAGCTTGTGTTATCTCATTCGGAAAGAATTGGGAGAAGTCTCTTCCATTTGCCGAATTTGCTTATAACAATAGTTTTCAATCTAGTCTGAACATGGCTCCTTTTGAACTCCTATATGGACGACGATGTCGAACACCACTAAACTGGTCAGAAACCGGTGAAAAACAATTCTTTGGACCGGATATGATCAAGGAAGCAGAAGAGCAAGTTCGCATTGTTCGTGATCAATTGAAAGCAGCCCAGTCTCGTCAGAAAAGCTACTATGATCGTCATCATAGGCAAGAGAGCTACAATCTGGATGAGAAGGCTTACCTTCGGGTTACTCACCCAACGCTTCGGTATCAAAGGCAAGTTGGCCCCACGTTACATCGGACCTTTCCGCATTATTTCTAAACGTGGATAAGTTGCCTACCAACTTGAACTACCCCCGCACCTTTCCCGAGTACACGATGTATTCCATGTGTCCCAACTCAGGCGTTGCTTCAAGGACCCCATCCGCGAAGTCGACCATGAAACGCTTGATCTCCAAGATGACCTTTCTTATCGAGTATACCCCGTTCATATTCTTGATTCCGCAGAGCGTGTCACTCGTCGTCAGAAGATTAGGTTTCTGAAAGTGCAATGGTCACACCACTCTGAAAGAGAAGCTACGTGGGAAAGAGAAGACCGTCTCAGTGCCGAGTACCCCTCCTTCCTCCCGCAGACTTCTGAATCTCGGGACGAGATTCTTTTGAGTGGGGGAGAGTTGTCAGTACCCTCTGTTAGGTAATGTTCTAGGGTTAGCTAGTGCCTTTGCATCATGTCAAAATTTCAAAAGAAATCTTTGAAATCAAATTCAAAATCAAAATGGGAGAAGGAACCCCCCCCCCTAGATGAATTAATTCAAAAGGCCAGATAAAAATCTTCTCCAAAAATTCATGTTAGAGTTTTGAAAAGTCTTATAAATGAGTGTGATCACATATCAAGTGATGTCGGACCCACCCCATGCTCATAGATTTTTCAAATATTCAAACAGTGCCTTGGATTTAAGGAAATACCCCTATTTGATTTAAAATTCAAATCAGTTGAATTTTAAAAATGTTGAAGCTTTATAAGTGGCTAGTCTATATTATTATGAAGCCATATAAAAATTTTCAGCATTTAATAAAATGCCTAGCTATTTATTTTAGCACAGCAAAACAAATGGCAGAAAGAAAACAGAAAGAAAAGAATAGGGGGCTTACTTGCAAAGAGGCCCGACTAGTTCCCCACCAGCCCAGCCCACCTCCCCTCCCTGTCGTCTTCCTCAGGCGGCAAGCATCTCGATGGCCGGCATGCCGCGGCCGCCACGCCACCTGCTTGCCTGGCGCCCCCCGAGCCTTCTAGACGCGTCCTGGAGACACCTCGCTGCCGCCCCAGTTCATTCCCCCCCTCCACGAGCACCCTCCCCTCCTCTCTCGCCCGATTCGTCGTCGCCCGAGAAGAACGCCGGAGCACCGTCGAGCCCCCGCGTAGCCATCGACGCCGAGGAGCCCCAGGAGCCTGTCCATCGTCTTCACCGCAGTCGTCTTCGTCTTTGAGCGAAGTAGGAGGAGCTGAAGCCCCCTGGAGCTGCTGAATCGTGTCGTCGTCTTCGTCTACGGCCGCCGCGCAACTTCGTCGATTCCGTCGCCGTTGAGCCACCCCAGCCATCGCCACCACCTCTGCTGTGTTCCTGGTGAGCTCGGGATCAAAACCCCTCTCTTTACCCCCTCGATTGCTTCCTCTAGCCATGGCCGCCATGAGAGCCGAAGCTCCTCGCCGCCGGGATCCATGGCGACATCCAACCGCTACGAAATCGAGCCCGCCGTGTTGTCCATCACGTTCCCCGTGCTCCACTTCTTTGAACCAGCCTAGCCCCGCCTCGATCCGTGCCTTGTAACGAGATCCCGATCACGGCCGTAGCTCGGTCGCCGCAGAACTTGACGCCGGCGAGCGTACAGTGCACCCCAGCACTTGGGATAAGTCTCATTCGACGCGCAACAGCAAGGGCTTCGATCTGGAGGACTCAGCGCTTCAAATGATGGGCGGAATCACCCCCCCCCCCCCCCGTGCAGCGCCGCCGTGCTGGAAGGTCGCCGACGTTTAACCGCAGGTGGGTTAGCCCCTAATCACCCCTCTAATGACCCCCAGTGAGACTGACTAGTGGGCCCAGTGGCTTAATTTAGCCACTGGATTAACTTAAACCAGCGGATTAACTCACCCAGCCCCTCCCCCAGACGTCAGCCTGGCGTAATAAGACATTTAAATGAATTTCCAGAAAATCAAAATGAATTAAAGAATTCCTGAAATTCCAGAAAATACCCCAAACTTTGGAAATTCATAGAAAATTCATATTAACTCCAAATTGGACAAATAATATATGAAAAATGATCAGGAGAAAATTATCTTTCCAAATATGCAACTTTCAACTATGTTTGAGTTGATTTTAAAATGGGACCAGTAGCATATGTCATTTGGTTTATTTGAAAATAATTCAAATTCAAATCAAATGATTTTGCAACTTGGACCATGGAATTATGCTACAATTCAACCACACTTTAGAGGCATATCATACACTTTTCCAAAAGGTTCAAAATGATCAAACAATGTCACATGCAACTTGACTAAGTTGACTTCAAATGTGGAGTTTGAATTTGCAATTCAAATTGCAATATACTCCATTTAAATGGAATTGCCTCACACATCAAAGCTTATACTTCAAGTTTCAACATTCAATCATGTTCTTGAGCATTGCATTCATATTGATTGCTACTTCGTGCTTTGTTTGTCGAGTAGAGGTGGAACCGGAGCAGGAGGCTGCCCCCTTCGTTGAAGACCCAGAACCCGAACCTCATCAGCAAGGCAAGCAAACCCCCATTGATCATGTCGATAAAATCCCACTTCCCTCTCATGTCTCGCTTATGCATTGTATAGGATGATCACCATGATAACGATTCTATTGCATAGATGAACCCATTCCTTTGCATGACCTATCATTTTGTCACAGTAGTAAGCAAACCACAATCCTAGCAAATGTAGGAGTTGATTGATGTCATGTGACCCCTGCAAATGCGATTGCTTATTGCATGCTTAGTATGATACCATGTTGATACTGTGATGTGAGTCGGGATGGTAGTGATCATGATGATGATGGTAGAAAAGTGTTGGTGAATCGACCCTAATACAAGGTGAACGATGAGAGGCTGTGTAGGAGTACACAGTGGGTTGTGTCATTGAACACCGCCCTAAGTCCGAGTTCTTGTGTGGTGATCCAAGATGAAGAGTACAACCACACATTGGGCTCACTAACCCGTCTCAACCTACTAACTCATCCCTTTCGATGTCCAGATGTCGCATTAGTTCGGAGTTCTGGTAGGTCTGTGGCCTGGATGCTAAGTGAGACAACGGCTCACCCGAGACCGGCTTATGCACCACGCACACATCGCTTGGGTCCACTTCGGTAAACCGGCCGGGTTCACGATAGTGGTAGCCAACACAAGTAGGCGGCTTTCTCGGACTAGATCGGCTATGAGGTAATAGTTGTGTTGAGCATCCTTGCTGGCACCCCTTGAATGGTGTCGAGATCAAAGGCGGTAAATGATGATCATGTGTGTGTAGCGGTACACCCCTGCAGGGTTAACAAAACTATTCGAATAGCCGCGTCCGCGGTTATGGACTGCTTGGAAAGCTTAGCTTGATTATTAGACAACTTGAACTGGATACTTCTAAAACACACCAAGATAAGTGTGAGTGCTATGGCGTGCTTTCTCGTGGGGAAGTCGAGGAAGGCACCATAGTGGTGTAATTGGTTGGAGAAAGTAGTGGACTCGTGTACGCTTCTTACCTCAAGTCTGGTACTCGTAGTTCAGGACTAGCCAAGTCAAAGCTGGCATTTCTGCAAGTGAACCCCACCTCCCTTTACCTTGATACATGTGCATTAGTAGTATAGCTCCTATGTAAGTCTTGCTGAGTACGATTTTGTACTCACGTTTGCTTAATCTATGTTTTAGATGATACCACCGACCCCGAAGGTGGCTTGTTCATCAAGCTGGACGACTGAAGACCAACTAGTCTAGTCCCAGTCAGACGACTGGTTCCCTCGTGGAGGGCTTGTGTTTAAAGAAGGCTTCTTAAGCCATTTGTTAAACTTGTCTGTACTCAGACATAATTTGCTTCCGTCTGTGTTGTAATGTTGGATCACATGTATGTGATCTCTGTGTGCACTCTATAAGAGTTATCAATAAATATGTACACTTTGTAGAGAATTGCAATGATACCTGCTGTTCATACAAGGCATGTGTGCTGCGTGTATGTTTATAACATGCATGTCTTTGTATGGGTTTTCGAGACCTTAGTTGTGATCTGGCTGGCGGTCTTTCATACACCAAGTGGCCCTTAGATGTGACAGCTTGGGGCATCGCGATGCGATTGTTCGAGACTCCGTCTCGTGCACACTTTGTGGTATGATCGAGCCCGCCCTAGACCCCGACTAAGTGATCGGGCTGGAGTAAGTCTATGTAAGAGTTATGAGATAGTCGATAGTATGGTTGAGGCGACTTGTCTTTGAATATGGGAGTTCACCACCCATATCATTAGACTTGTGTGCGGACGATGAGGACCCATCTCAGTTGATCATCCGGCCTGGATGGGATGCCCCTCACGTACGATGCTTTGCGAGAACATTCTGTGCTTGGCCTTGTCTGCTTAGACAAGTGGGTACGGTTCTCGGCTCTCCATATGACTATGTCGTAATGGGACTTGCATACGCTAACCCCGGGTCCCGACAGGGAATATATAGGGCTGGCCTGACAGAGGCTGTCAGGTCAGATCAGACGGCTACCAGCGACCGACCCTCTGGATTCGACGTCTAGGATTTCGTGGCGTTTCGCAAGAAAATCGCGACGACCCGGATTTGAAGGGATCTCAACGACCGAAGAAAAATTCTTGGTCTTGAGTAAAAACTTCATATGATTCAGACCTTAATGAAGTTCGAAACATAATACTTTCCGTTTCAAATATGCTCAACCATTTTAGACAGATAGAATAAGATAGAAAAAGAACAGAAGGGGGGTAGGGTCCGAAACTTATCACCTCGAAGAAAAACCAACAACGAAGCTAAAGGTGATAAGCATAGAGGACTAACTCCAATCAAAATAAAAGATAGAAATTGAAACAAAAACTAAAATCAAAACCAAAATCAAACAACGAAGTAAATTAATATATACAAGGAGGTAAAAGTTCGGTCTTACAGTACATTTCTTGAGTCCAAAATATTGAGCTCAAACCTTAACGCACATAACCTTTTCTCATCCAATGGTTTAGTGAAAATATTAGCCAGTTGATCTTCAGTTCTGACATGACTAATCACAATATCCTCACGCTGAACATGATCACAAAGAAAATGGTGGAGAATATCAATATGCTTCGTGCGAGAGTGCTGCACAGGATTGTGAGCAATTTTGATTGCACTCTCATTATCACACAGAAGGGGAATTTTCTTCACATGAATACCATAATCCTTCAGTGTCTGCTTCAGCCAAAGAATCGGAGTACAACATGATCCAGCAGCAATGTATTCGGCTTCAGCAGTAGATATTGATACACAGTTTTGCTTCTTGAAAGCCCAACACACAAGTGATCTTCCGAGGAAATGACAAGTGCCAGAGGTGGATTTCCTATCAACTAGATCACCAGCCCAGTCTGAATCAGAATATCCAATAAGATCAAATTGAGCTCCCTTGGGATACCACAAACCCAAGGTAGGTGTGTGGACAAGATATCGAATAATTCGCTTTACTGTAGTACGATGTGATTCTTTTGGATTTGCCTGAAAACGAGCACAAATACATATTAAAAGGATAATGTCAGGTCTAGATGCACATAAATATAAGAGAGAGCCAATCATAGACCGCTATTTCTTTTGATCGAAGGCTTTTCCCTTCTCAGCTGCATCTAGGAAGCCATTGGTAGGCATTGGAGTCTTAATTGTTTTGCAATCAGTGATTCCAAAATTCTTCAGGAAATCCTAAAGATATTTTTCTTGAGAAATAAAGGTGCCAATCTTCTGTTGACGGATTTGAAGTCCAAGGAAGAACTTCAATTCACCCATCATGGACATCTCATATTTCTTCGACATCATTTTGGAAAATTCTTCGCTGATTTCAGTGTTAGTGCAGCCAAAAATAGTATCATCTACATATATTTGACATACAAACAAATCACCATTATAAGAACGAGTGAAAAGAGTTGGGTCAGTTGTTCCTGGTTTGAAGCCTTTCTTCAAAAGGAAGTCCTTCAGGGTGTCGTACCAAGCACGAGGTTCTTGCTTCAACCCATAAAGAGCTTTGTGCAACCTGTACACCATGTCAGGATTCTTCGAGTCTTCAAAACGTGGAGGCTGCATAACATATACTTCTTCGATTTCACCGTTAAGAAAAGAACTTTTCACATCCATTTGATAAAGTAGGATACCATTGAAATTTTCAAAAGCAAGCATAACGCGAATGGATTCGAGACGAGCAAATGGAGCATAAGTTTCGCCGAAATCGATACCTTCGATTTGGGTGTACCCTTTTGCTACCATTCGTGCTTTGTTTCTTACCACAATACCATCTTCATCTTGCTTGTTGCGAAAAATCCACTTTGTACCAATGATGTTGTGCTTCGAGGGATTATGCCTCTCAACTAAGGACCAGACTTTTTTTCGCTCAAACTGGTTAAGTTCTTCGAGCATGGCAGTTAACCAATATGGGTCCTTCATGGCTTCATCAAACTTTGAAGGTTCTAGCATGGATACAAATGACAATTTTCCACAAAAGTTAGCCAAACGAGTACGAGAGCGAGGATGGAATCAACATCAACTCTTCTTCGCACTCGAGTCACTGCATTTTCAATGACTGGTGGCTCTGTTTCTTCTTTAGGATCAACATTTCCTTCGGGACCAGCATTTCCTTCAGGGTCTGCATTTCCTTCAGGATCTGCATTTTCTTCATTCACAGGTTCTTCTTCATCCTGTTCATCATTTGCTTCAGGATTTTGATCTCCAGCGCCCCAGGATATGTGTGGGAACATTGGATCATCATCATCTTGATTTTCTTGACGTGAATTTGCTTCGACAGGACGAATCTCTCCAATAGCCATGGACCTGATCACTTCATCAAGAGGAGGTTCATCTAGATCATGAGGCAAGTGCTCTTTTTGAGAGCCATTAGTTTCATCAAACCTCACATTTACAGTTTCCATAACCTTCCCAAAGTGGGAGTTATACACTCTGTAAGTGTGAGAGTTTGAGTCATAACCAAGTAGAAAACCTTCATGTGCCTTAGGGGCCAATTTTTAGCTATGATTCATATCTCTAATGAAGCAAGGAGCACCAAAAACCCTAAGATACGAAACATTTGTCTTGTTACCAGTGATAAGCTCATGCGAAGACTTCTTCAGAAATTTGTGAAGGTAAACCTTGTTGATGATATGACAAGCAGTATTAATTTCTTCGGCCTAGAATGTGATAGGAATCTTGTATTCAACAAGCATAGTTCTGGCCATTTCAATAAGAGTTTTATTCATCTTTTCAACCACACCATTCTGTTGAGGTGTATAAGCAGCAGAAAATTCATGAGTGAAGCCATGATCATCAAGAAATTCTTCAATACGAGTATTTTTGAATTCAGTTCCATTATCACTTCGTATATGCTTCATAGATAATTCATATTCAGTTTGAGCTCTCTTAGCGAATGACTTGAAAATTTCAACAACTTTGCTCTTGTCATCTAGAAAGAAAACCCAAGTGTAACGAGAAAAATCATCAACTATGACGAGACCATATTTATTTCCTCCCAGACTTGCATAATTTTGAGGACCGAAAAGATCCATGTGAAGCAATTCAAGGGGACGAGTAGTGGTCATGATAGTCTTCGCTGAATGATGTTTCTTCGTTATTTTACCAGCTTCACAAGAACTACAGAGTCGATCCTTATCGAATTTTACTGCACTAATTCCAATAACATGCTTCTTTTTCAGTAGATTTTGAAGATTTCTCATCCCTGCATGACCAAGTCTTCGATGCCATAACCACCGAGATGAAGATTTTGCCATTAAGCATGTGGATACAGCAGGGCCCGAAGAAAAATCAAGATCGTATAAATCTCCTTTTCGGTAACCCTCGAAGACAAACGTATAGTCGTCCTATGAAAATACAATAAAGCGGGAAGAAGAAAATAGAACAAGCATACCCATATCGCATAACTTGGAGATAGACATGAGATTATAACCAAGAGATTGAACTAGCATAACCTTGTCAATGTGCTTATCTTTCGATATGGCAACCTTACCCAAACCTAAAACTTTACCCTTGTTGTTATCACCGAAGGTAATGTACTTCTGAGAAGATTGAGACAATTTTTCTTCGGTGACCACTGTCCATGACCCATTCAAATCCATTGGAGACATAGCCCTGCAGAAGAATTAGTTCTTCTTAACCACCAAAAAACGAGCAGGTGACCGAGAAGAGGTGGAAGCACTTGTTGAAGCAATATCAAATCGAACAGGGTTATATTGCCTAGGGGGACCATCAAGTACACCATGAATGTAAGTCTTCTGCGAAGGGTTAGGATATGAATGAGCATATGCAATCTTATCATTGTTATCACGGTGACGGTAAGTATAACGACCAGTGCGATAGTATTCCTTTTGAGGAACATTTGATTCCGGCACCAGTGAATCATTTCTCTCCTCGAGAGAATAGAATTGTTTCGGTGGTATCGAAGACTTTCCCTGCATAGAAAGGTTAGCAGGCAATTTCTCAACGAGTGACTTGCGCACCCAGATTTGTCTCTTATAGAGACCATTCGTTGGAGGGGCACCAAAGTATTCGGACGAAACCTTTCCTTCCTGGTTCTTGATAAGCTTGTAGTCAGAATCAAGTGATTCGTCAATAATAGCCTTATCAATTTTGCAGTTGTAACCTGAAAGATTAGCAATATCTATAGGTTTATCCTTCCCTAGCACCCATACAGTTTTTGGGTACTGCTCAGGTTCCAAGTAAGTGTCATCAGGGTTTAGCTTCCTTTCAAAGCCAACACCTTCATTCCTAGGATTCCTGTGAAGGAGTGACTTCTTCAGGATATCACAAAGATGCTGGTGTCCCTGGACACTTTTGAACAAACCTATTTCAAACAAATATTTCAACCTAAGGAGTTCCTCGGTAGCAGCAGAGTTTTCCTCATCTAAGGCATTAGTATCATCAATAATAATGGTAGCTTTTCCTTTAGAATTAGTTTTTCTTCGCTCCAAAAAAGTTAAGCAAGGTGAATCAGATTTTTGATTTGCTTCAGAACCTTGTTGAGCCATGAGAGAGAGATTGGCATTTTCCAACTATTCATGAGCCTTTTTCAGTTTTTCAAGAGCCATTTTCCTCTGAAGAAATTCATAGGTAAGCTTCTCATAATCAACTGAAAGAAGATCATGCCGAGAGGATAGTTATTCAAACTTCTCCTTCAGAGAAGAATGCTCATTAGTTAAAGTTTGACCTTTCTCTCTCTCATCGATCAACAGGGTCTCTGATTTATTAATGGTTTTGCTTAACGAATCAAGTTCATCTTGTTGGATTGAAGCAATTTTAGCCAGTTTAGCGTAGCTTATCTTGGAATCGTTGTCATATGAAGAACAATCAGAAGTATCATAGGTAAGTTTGGATGCAGATACCTTTGCTTTGGCCATGAAGTAGTACGCAGGGGTTTCATCTTCACTGTTGTGGTTGGTGAAGAATGAGCTCGAAGCACCGGCCGAAGAAAATGCCAATCCAGCAACGCCATCAGACTCGGATCCAAATGGAGATCTTGAGCCTAATTCATCTTCGGAGCCAGAGGTTTCATCTTCAGAGTTCATCTCCTTTCCTAGATAGGCCTTGGCACGATGAGAATTGCTTCGACGAGAAGAGTGTGTCTTCGAAGAAGAACTCTCACGCTTCGTGTGACACTTCTTTCTCTTGTCATCATCAGAATATTTCTTGTTTTCTCTTCTTGAACCGGAATCATGTCTCTTGGACTCATAGTTTCTGGAGGATCTGTGAGACTTGCTTGAGGAATCTCTGAGTGAATGCTTTGATTTGTTTTCATTTTCCCTCAAATGGGCAGTCAGCAATGTAGTGGCCTGGTTTCTTGCACTTATAGCAGCAGTTGTCTTTAGATGGAGAACTTCTTGAGGATGAACGGTGAGATGAGTAACTTGAGTTCCTTGACGAGTAGTTCTTCTTCAGTGAAGAAGTTTTTTTTCTCTGGAAGCGGTTGAACCGTCTCATGATCAAAGCTAAATCCTTCCCAAGGCTTGCAGGATCACCAGATTCGACACTGGAAGCATAACTAACTTCAGGTGAAGAGTGATGCGAAGCTTTTGCTTTTAGAGCATGTGAATTTCTTCGAGAGCCGTTTATATCACGTTTCTCATCTTCGTCCATTTCAAAAGTAGTGAGTCTCTCAAGGATATCAGCGGCAACAAGATTTCTGAAATCAGTCCTTTCCTTGAACATCATCCCAATGTGATCAAAAGAATCATACAAGGAGCGAAGCAAAGTTCTCACTACCGAGTGAGGAGTGATATCATCATTACCGAGGGAAATCAGCTCATTTGAGAGAGCAGTGAGTCTGCTGTAAATGGAGTTGACTTTCTCGCCCTCTTTTCTCTTGAATCGATAGAATTTGCTACGGAGAGTGTCAATTCTGGCATCTTTCTGAGTGGATACTCCTTCTCCAATATTTTCCAGATAGTCCCAGACACCTTTGGCAGATGGGATATCCTTCACTTCATGATACTTCTCTGGAGTCAAATGGTTGGTAATGAATACCCAGACTTCAGAATGAAGGTCCTTTCAGGACAACTTGCCAGGCAACTGAATTGATAGCCATGATATTTCTCTTCATCTTGTCCTTCCAGTAAGGGTAGTCCTTCCCATTGAAAACAGGAATAGGTTCGCCGTAGCGAATAGCTGCGAAAGACATACTTGAAAGCACTCCAAGAGGTTAATACAAAACAAAAAGAGTGTAGGGAATGACTAGCTCTAATACCAATTGGAAGTCCAAGTATGTGATCAGAGGGGGAGGGGGTGAATGATCACTTCAAATTTTTGACAGAAGCTTTGAAGTGAAGCATAAGTTAAGCAGGAAGGGATAATAGAAACAAGTAACAGGGAAGAAAAACTGGAAGCGAAACTAAATACAACGAATCAAAATACATTGAAGCATAACTGGGAAGCAAATGCAATACGGAATGTAAGTGCTTGAAGTAAAACGAACTGTGACTCGGCGATGTTTGTTCGACCAGTTCACGCTCTTCAAAGCGCTATGTCTGGTTGGAGGGACTGGTGATTGAACACCTGGAGCAAAACTCTATCTGTCTGTTGCTCCACTCCACTAATCTCCTTGAGCTTGGTCAGTTTTGACTCGGGGTAGATTATCAAGGAAATCTCGGAAACCTTTGACAAACTTGATCTTCGAGGCGAAAATTACTCTTCACTCTCTGAAGTCGACACTCGAACCTTCTAGGAGAATTGCAGTTCTCCGAGATAAAAAGTCTAGGAAGCTTTCACCTAAGTCATCTCGAATCTACTCAGATAAATGGGACTTAGGCTTCAGTGTTCTGGGTTTTGGGTTTTGCTTCGGTGGCGTTCTTGGGTAGCTCTCTTCAGTCTCTCTCAGGAATATTCTCAGAGCAGCCACCCGCAAATGGAGGAGGGGCGGCGTATTTATAGTTGGCGATCCCGAGGTGCGAAATGATGGATTTGACTCGAAGCGACAGCTTGACGCGTGTCGACATTGGTCCGATTTGTCATTACTGCGCAACTTTACTTGTGGAAAAGGTAAAGCTGACTCACGAACTTAGTTCTGCTTCAGAAGACAAAGAACGAAGTCTTTTCTACCGAAACTTAACTCAGTGCACATTGGATTTCTTCACTCTGGATTCTCACTTGGTTTAGATTTGATCTGAGCATTTTCTCAATAACTTCGTTGTCCACAAACTAAAGACCCCTCTTGATAGTATGGTTTGTCCTATGACTCAAAGAACAGAAAAAGAACTAGACAAAAAAAACTAAGTCTTGCGCCGTCTTCTTCATTTCCTTCGATGAGTCAAGCTTCAGGACACCTTCATTTTTGGGGGTCATCCTCCGTGATTAAGCTTCGCTCAAGGGGTAATTCTTCGATAAGTTTAAAACCTTCCTTGAAGCTTTATCACCTAGCTTGTCCTTCACGAACCTAGTCAAATGTTTATACTAGAAAACATTGTTAGTTCCTCAACTGTCTTGTCCAACAATATCCAAAACACATGGGGGCAAAACTTTGCTCTTACATTTCCCAAATGAGGCGTTGCTTCAAGGACCCCATCCGCGAAGTCGACCATGAAACTCTTGATCTCCAAGATGACCTTTCTTACCGAGAGTACCTCGTTCGTATTCTTGATTCAGCAGAGCGTAGCACACATCGAGATTCTTTTGAGTTTCTGAAAATGCAATGGTCACACCACTCCGAGAAACAAGCAACATGGGAAAGAGAAGACCGCCTTCGTTCTGAGTACCCCACCTTCCTCCTGATGAATTCTGAATCTCGGGGCGAGATTCTTTTGAGTGGGGGCGAGGTGTCACAACCGTCTGTTAGGTAAGTGCTAGGATAGCAAGTTACTTTGCATCATGTCAAAAGAACTTCAAAATAAATTGAAATGGGAGAAGGAAACCCTCCCAAACAAATTTATTCAAATAGCCATCTTAAAAGTTTCTTCCAAAAATGATTTGAAATTTTTGAAAAGTCTCATCTTAAATTGAAATGGATTCAATCCCATGCTCCAAGCTTTTTCAAAAAGTCCAGAAGTGCCTTGGAAATTAAATCAAAACACTATTTGAATTTGAATTCAAATGTTTTGAATTTCAAAAATCTTCAAAAATTGGGAGTGGCTAGTTATATGCCATGTAAGTCCAATTTAAAATTTTGGGGATTATATAAAATTCTCTTGTATTTATTTTACCAAAGCAAACAAATGTCAGAAAAATAAATAAAAGAAAGGAAAGACAGAGAGGAAACAGGCCCAACTCACCTGCCCCAGCACACCAGGTCGGCCCAGGCCCACCCCCGCGTTCTTGTCTTCCTCCTCGCCGAGCCAAACAGCTGGCAAGCACGTCGACACCACCGCGACGGCCAGGACATCTACGCCTCTCCCCTGGCCACGTCTGCACGCCACGGAGACGCCCAGAGCCTTCCCGATCTCTCTCCACTCTTCCTGGTCTCCCCCCTCTCCCTCTCGCGAATTCGCAGCCTCCCGTAGCTCGCCGCCGGCCGCTGTCGTGCACCCGCGTGGCCACTGTGCCCCTCCCGTCGAGCCGTGTTGTCCTTCATCACCGCCATTTTCGTCTTCGACGCCCCGCGCTTCCAATCGAGCAAGGAGGCCCCCGTAGAGGATGCCTTCTTCACCGCCTTCCCCGCCGACCGTCGCTCACCGTCAAGAAATATGTCGCCGTCCCGCTTCCTCTGGCCTCCCCGACCCCTCCATCGTGCTCGGGGTGAGCTCCTCCACCTTTCCCCCCTAAACCCCGCTCCTCCCGTGCCCTGGATGCCGATTTCACCACGGTTGTGCTCCGACCGCCGCCTGAGCACATCGCCATCAAGGCTCCGGCGTCCCCCAAGCCTCCCCGTGGGCACGAGGTGACGCGGGCGAGTACGTGGAGCCCTCCCGTGCCCTCCGTTTAACCAGGCGTGCGCCGCGCCACCGTTACTATGCGCGCCGCCGTCCGGGATGGTCACCGGCGGCTCAACACCGGCGAGCCGACGTGGCACGGATTAATTAAAGCCTTAATACATCCCTAATGACCCCCTAAGCCACTAACAACTGGGCCCGGGTGCCCCTAATTAATCACAGTTTATTTAAACAGGGGATTAACCCCCTGTGTCATTAACAGGTGGGCCCCCATGGACTGTCGACCGGTCATCCCCTGCTGACGCCATGCTCATGCAATGCTTGCGCAATAACTCAATTTCCAGTTTAAAAATATTTCCAGAAAAGCTGAAAATTGGAAATTCAATACCTTTCTAACCACAACTCCAAATTAAACATATAATATATAAAAAATTATCAAAAAAATGCAAGGATTCGGAATATGCACTTTGTTTTCATGTTTGAATATTTTAAATTAAAATTTGGAGTTGAAATTGAAAACCTTTCGCAATGCACTTCATTTAAATGGAATGAACAACACATCAGTACCCTTTACATCATATTAAACCACTTAATCATGAGTTTATGCATTTTACATGTATTGATTGTTACTTCATGTCTTGATTGCTATCGGTAGAGGTGGAACCAGAATCGGAAGTCACTCCTGAAGAAGAATACTCTCAGTACGATCCCCGTTAGCAAGGCAAGAAAACCCTCATTGATTATGTCTATAAAAACCCATTTGCCTCTCATTATCTCTTATGCATGTTTAGGAGTTCACCATGATACATTCTACCGCTAGTTGAACCCATTCCTTTGCATGACCTATCATTTGTGCCATAGTATTAAACAAACCTCAACCTAGCACATCTAGGAATTGTTTATGATCATCATGTCGCCATTCATCCATGTTATGCTTATGCTATGCATAGAGTTGTGGAAGCATTGGTCCATCTGGGGTGATGAATTGATGATGGTAGTAATCATGTTCATGTTACTTGTGATGAAAAGGGTGTGGTGAATTTGACATAAACAAGGTGAACGATGAGATGTTGTGTAGGAGCACACAGTGGGTTGTCTCGTTGAACATTGCCCTAGGCCCCGATTTCTTGTGTTGTGATCCAAGACAGGATTACTACCACATGTAGGGTTTATGGGAGCCCCGTTTGGCCTACTAACTCAACCTGATTCAAGTCCAGAGTCACTAGTTTGGGTTTTCCATTTGGCATATCCATAGAAAAAGAATGTATGAAAGGTTACATCATTTAGATATGTGGGTGGATGACGAGGGGGTGACCCCATGATTCTTGCCTGTAAGGATACCTGGTGAATACGAAGACAGAAGGCCCGATAGAAGCCTCAACGGGCCCACGACTGGCCCACTCAAAGCACCGACGTAGGAGTCCGCGACCAACATGGAAAGACAAGACATGGCGTCCAAACTAAAGCTAGTTTAGGAAATCGTCTTTGTAACCTGAGATGGACTCCGCGAGACCCAGCCTAGTATATAAAGGCTGGGAGGGTTGACGCCTCAGTACATCTAATGTACAATCAACACCTCCGGTCTTGAGCGAACTCGCCCTGACCTCCACTGTAATCGCCCCCTCGCACATTATAATCGAGTAGGAAGTGCTTCTCCTGTTAGCCGACGAGTATCGCCAACCTGTTCCTTCTCTATGATCTAACCCAGGGTCCCTGACCATGGGATTTGCCAAGGCTAATCCTCTTCAATTGGCGTCGTATGTGGGAACTACACAGGTTGGAATCACAATCTCGGCGGTCCCGCCTCCAGCAAGTCACAACTCAAGGGCTCGTCCAAGATCCAACCCACTCAAAGAACTCAAGTTCATCGCAAACCTCTCCATCGCACCACCAAGATCGCTTGGCCCGCAGCCAGGCCAAGTTCAATCTTTTGGCGACTACCAAAGTCATCACAGGCGGAAAAGAACTCAACGATCCAGAAGGCAAGCACAAGCCATGACTGCGAAGCCAACCAGGACGTTGGAACAAGTACAAGAAATCTGCATAGAAATCCCAATCGCGGAGCCGCAACGTGTGACAGAATCCTTGCCAGCCACTCGAAGACCCGCCGCTACCCGGACACCCGCCGCGGGACAGGACAACGACTCTGAAACTCAAACGGCGAGTACTACAACCCAGATTGAAGACCAGATGAATTCGCCAAGTCTATTCGGAACTACTCGATCAATGACGGAAAAGAGCTCGACCCAAGGTTCCACTCCCGCTCAAAAGACCACTCGCAGTCGTTCCAAGTCACTAGAAGAAGAAGGCACACCGACTCCAGCAAGCTCACAGCCAAAGAACAGCTGGACGGACCCTGCACAATCCACTATTTCGAAGATGACTTGGGGCGCCTCAGAGCAGGCCACACCCTGAGAGATTGTCGTTTCTTCACCTAACTCTCCAACAGCCTCAAGGAAGAGAAGCAACGCGAAACCAAACGATCTCGAGGAACCGCGCAGACGCCAGCACCAAATTCAGAAGAGCAATACCCTATGTCGCACGGACGGGTCTGCATGATCCTAGAAGGACGACCCTCAAAAGAAAATCAGGACGCCCATACCCTGCAGACCAGAGCAGCCGAGGACCTAAAAACAACAGAAGCTTACCATCTGTATGGCGCGAAAACCAACATTACTTTCTCGCAAAGCGACCACCCACCCGCAATTCCAAGGCCAGGGCACGCACCGCTAGTCCTCGACACCCAGATTGGCGGTTACGACATGGACAGAGTCTACATGGACGGGGGAAGCAGCTTAAACATAATCTTAGCCAGCACCTTACGCAAGATGCTGATTCCGCGGTCAGTCTGGAAGAATTCAGGCGTCACACTCTACGGCATAGTTCAGGCAAAGCAACCGCCTCCCTCAGAACAATCAAGCTCGATGTCGTCTCCGGCAGCAGAGGCAACTTCGCAAGAAAAGTCCTCGAGTTCGAAGTACTCGACTGGCAGTCCCAATACCACGCCATACTCGAACGGCCCGCATTCGCTCAATTTATGGCAGTCTCACACTATGCGTACCTCAAGCTCAAGATGCCAGGACCCACAGGGTTAATCATGGTAAATGGGAGCTTCATCAAATCAAACCATTGTGACCAAGATTTCCATGAAGTTTTTGACACGTTTGGAGATCAGCAACAGCTCGAAGAAATAGCCATGGTAACAGACAGGAGCATTTTTCCACTGGCAAGCAGAAGCGAATCAAAAGAATTTACTCGCGACTTCAGCGTCGACAGCGACACAGCCGCCCATAAGGTGCACCCAACGGACCCAGACAAGACGGTCCAATTCTACGCCCACCTCCGAGAAGAGCAAGCAACTACCCTCATGGATTTCCTACGCGAAGAATGGAAAATTTTCGCCTGGTGCCCAGCCGATATGCCCTGAATACCACGAGAGTTCGCAGAGCACGCGCTACACATACATCCAAACACAAAACCAGTAAAGAAGGTGTTGCACCGATTCTCAGAACCCACGCGCAGAGCCATTGGAGAAGAGATCAACTGACTACTCGACGCGCAATTCATGCGGGAGACGAAGAAGGCCACCTAGATCGCAAACCCAGTCCTGGTAGCTAAAAAGGACACCGACGTACTATGGATGTGCGTTGACTACGGGCCCTTCAACAAACACTACCCAAAGGACCACTTTCCTCTGCCAAGGATAGACCAGATAATCGACTCCACACCAAGATGCGACCTCCTATCCTTCCTCGAAGCCTACTCAGGATACAACCAAATCAGTATGAAGGAAGAATACGAAGAGCACACCTCGTTCATCACACCCTACGGCGTATTCTACTATAGGACAATGCCTTTTGGACTGAAAAACGCCGGAGCCACATACCAACGGATGATGCAAGCATGCTTAAGAGACCAAATCGGCAGAAACGTCCAACTCTACGTCAACGACATCGTCATCAAAACTTACAGCGCAAACACGCTACTCGACGACCTCCGCGAAACCTTTGCAGCACTCAAAAAATACAGAATCAAGCTCAACCCAAAGAAGTGTGTGTTCGGCGTTCCAGCCGGAAAACTGCTCGGATACTTGGTCTCTTCTCGAGGAATCGAAGCGAACCCTAAAAAAGTCCAAGCAATTTCGAAGATGCAAGAACCAGTGAATGTCAAAGGTGTACAACAACTCATAGGAAGACTCGCAGCACTGAGCCGCTTCATTAGCAGGCTAGGAGAAAGGACCCTACCATTCTACCAGTTGCTCAGAAAAGGAGAGAAATTCAAGTGGACTGAGGAAGCTCGAAATGCATTCGCAGACTTAAATAAGACCCTCTCAACACCACCAATCCTTGCGGTACCCAAGGAACGAGAACCTCTCTACTTCTACATAGCGGCACGTAGCAGCGTAGTCAGCACAGCGCTCGTCGTTGAGCGCATGGAAGAAGGAAAAGTCCAGAGCATACAAAGGCCAATCTACTACCTCAGCGTGATCCTCACAAAATCTCAGCAGCGGTACCCGCACTACCTGAAACTAGTATACGCCATCGTCATGACTTCAAGGAAAGTAACACATTACTTCGACGAGCACCTCATCACGATCGTGAGCAGCGCACCACTCGCAGACATCCTCAACAACCCTGGAGCAATGGGCCGAGTCGCCGAATGGAACATCGAGCTCAGCCCCCGTAACCTGCAGTTCAAACACCCAACGACAATGAAAGCCCAAGTACTCCCAGATTTTCTGGTCGAGTGGATAGAAGTGCAAACACCTAGCCCCCCAGACCTCTCCAACTCATGGACGATGTTCTTCGACGGATCAAAAATACATCAGGGAGCTGGAGCAGGCGTCGTACTAATCTCTCCCAAAGGACCCAAACTCAGATAGGTGCTCCAAATCAACTTCAGCAATGCCTCAAACGAGGAAGAATACGAGGCACTACTACATGGCAAGCGCATGGAAAAAGCTTGCGGCGCCACTCGTCTCTCAATCTACGGTGACTCCAACCTCGTCGTCCATCAAGCAATGAGGGACTGTGAAGCAGTCGCAGAAAACATGATAGCTTACCAGAAGCTCTACAACACCCTAGAAGGAGGATTCGACGGCTGCGAGCTAAACTACATCACCAAAGAAAATAACACAGAAGCAGACGAGCTCGCAAACATTGGATCAACCCGAGGACCAACTTCCCTAGGCGTTTTCCTCGAAAGTATCAGCCAAAGGTCAATCAAAACCAAGGCACTCGCGCCGGAGGCGGTCGTAGAGGATGACGACACAAGAGAACCAGCACAAGTGGCGGCTGCGAACTCAACCAATGACGCAGGCAACAAAGCAGTCGAGGAAGGAGAGCCAACCGCACCCGAAGTCCCAGCTTGGACAATACCGTTCCTTCGATTCCTAATTCAAGGCACCTTACCGAATGACGTCGCAGAAGCCCGACACATCAGTCGATGACCTAAAGCGTTCACAGTAATCAACGGACAGCTCTACAAGCGCAGCATCTGTCAGGTCCTCCAAAAGTTCATCGAGGAAGAAGACTGCAAAGCCCTGTTGCTCTAGATCCACGAAGGCACTTGCGGGCACCACACGAGCAGTCTCGCACTCGTGGCCAATGCTTTTCGATCAGGTTTCTACTGGCCAACCGCAAAGTTCAACGCGTAAGACATCGTGCGACGTTGCGTCGCCAGCCAAAAATTCGCCAGCAGGCCACACGCCCCAGCATCAGAACTCAAAACCATACCATTGTCATGCCGGTTCGCCACTTGGGGACTCGACATGGTGGGCCCACTCAAGAAATCCTCAAAAGGAGGTCGAACACATCTCCTAGTAGGACTGGACAAGTTCACCAAGTGGATCGAGGCAGTACCAATCACCAGCTCAACTGCCCTCCCGACAGTTAACTTCATCAAGTCCATCATCTTCAGATTCGACGTACCATATAACATCATCATGGACAACGGTACAAACTTCACAGCGGCAGAATTTCAAAACTTCTGCCAAGATCTCGGCATCCAAATCAACTACGCATCAGTCGCGCACCCGAAATCTGACAGCCATGTGGAGAAGGCGAATGGCTTAGTGTGCGGAGGAATAAAAAAGCGGCTCCTTGCACCACTCGAACAGACCGTAGGCAACTGGGTAGAAGAAATCCCCGTAGTCCTGTGGATCATGCGCACCACCCCCAACGCCTCAACCCAGTACACACCTTTTTTCATGGTATATGGGGCAGAAGCTGTGCTGCCACACAACCTAAAGTTCGGAGCTCCTCGAATCTCAGGATACGAAGAAGAAGAGGCAGAAGAAGCACTCCAGGATGATAAAGACACCGCAGATGAAGCAAGGGACAAGGCTATAGCAACATCAGAAGGTTCCCAGGACAAACTACGCACATACCAAAGCAGTCTCCTGCGGACAATAACTTTTCACAAATGAGATCTCGTCCTGCGGCTGATACAAGAAAAAGTCCACAAGCTCGCCCCGCAATGGGAAGGACCCTTCATGATCTCGGAGGTGATAGGAGGAGGTGCATACAGATTGAAGAACCCGAAGACCGACGAAGACGTGGGAAACCCATGGAACGTGGAAAACTTGCGCCTGTTCTACCCATAATCTACCCATAGGCACTATCGGCAGTATCGATAGCAGCACTAATCGGCAACTCATGTAAAACTCAAAGCAATAAAAGAGGTGTTTCCCAAATACTACTACTTAAAGCACTCAGGGGCTCGAGCACAGGCTCCCCCCGAGAGACGCTATTTTCGCTTACGCGATGCTACCCAAAGCACTCGGGGGCTCGAGCACAGACTCCCCAAAAGAGACGCTATTTTCTCTTAAGCGACGCTACCCAAAGCACTTAGGGGCTTTAGCACAGACTCCCCCCGAGAGACGCTATTTTCGCTTACGCGACGCTACCTAAAGCACTCGGGGGCTCGAGCATAGACTCCCCCGAGAGACAATATTTTCGCCCACGCGAAGCTACTTAAAGCACTCGGGGGCTCGAGCGCGGATCCCCCAGAGAGACGTTATTTTCGCTTACGCGACCACAAATCAAAACACTCGGGGGCTCAAGCATGAACTTCCCCCAAAAGGCATCGCTTCGCCCACGCAACCTCACTCAAAATTTCTTTCCCATCAGCAAAATCTACTCCCAAAAGATAAGGATAAAGCAGACATCGGACTTAGAAAATTCTTAGTATTCACCTGATCACAAGTGATCACCTAAAGAATCGGGGGCTACTCCCATCAGGAGTGCTGTCTCGCTCCCGATGAAAATCTGGAATAATTGAGCAGTCGCAAGAAAGGACAACACGATTGTGTAAAGCTCACAGCCTACGTCCGAATCTACAAATAGAACGTAGTCTCGGGGGCTACTCCCATCGGGAGCGCTGCCGCGCACCCGACTGTTCTCATTAAAAAGGACTCGCTAACAATTCTAAAGGACTCGAAGACAGTTCTCATTACAGAGGACTCGCAAACAATTCTCAGGAGTCAAAGACAGTTTTCATTACAAAGGACTCGAAGACAGTTTTCATTACAAAGGATTCAAAGTCAGTTCTCATTACAAAGGACTTGAAGACTCAAGTTACATATCAGATACATATCAGTACAAAGTTTCCACCACATACCAAATTTTACAAAAACACTCGAGCGATTACCAAAAGGACTACAATACCAATCATCCGAGGAATTATGACTTCTACATGTGTGATCATGCTGAGATAATTGGCACTTTCGGCCCACATCTGGACGAGCATCATCACAGACAAAGTAAGAACCAAGCCTCCGAAGAAGCAAACTCGCCTCCTTCCTGAGCATGGTGACCTTGCCTACCGACGCGCTCGCTTGACGGGTGGCTTGATGTCCAGCTCCTCCCTAGAACTAGAGGAGCAAGCACCACCAGCCGATAAGTCGGCTGAAGATGAAGCCACATGAGAAGTATTCAAAACATCCCGCGACCCACCAGAGCTATCGCTGCTTGTTTCATCCCAGTACGGGTCCAGACAATTGCCACCAGCATCAAACGCGCGGACATCGAGAGTATCTTCGCCATCAAAACGACAACAATCACGCAAATTCAGCTGTCGTGAAAACGACCTCCAGCCAGATCCAAGAAAAATCAAGAACGAACTATCAACCACCAGCTCCTCCCAAGAGGGAGATCAAGCACACTCTTGAAGCCGGAGCCACAGAACCCTCAAATTAAGCTCAGAAATCATGGAGGCAAATGAGAACGGAAGAGGGATCCGAGTAGCGGTCCGGCTAAGAACGCGTAGAAGGAAGTCGTGGCACCAAACACCCTCCTCCGCGTAAGAAGAAGAGGGCGTCTTCGTAGCCCCACGACATTCACCGCGCAAAGAACGAGGCGTACGACCACCACGTCCACGCCGGCCACGACCTCGGCCAGCCACACCACCACCACGCTTGGGCGCCATATAAAGAAGAAGAAAAAGGGAAAGATGGGAGAAGAATGGATGCCGATCCCAGGCAAACAACAACAGGTATTTATAGCGCAGCTCAGGGGCAAACCAGGAAAACACACAGAAGCCTAGGCGGCACTATCATTAATTCAAGACCAACACGCTGGGCGTTACGAATTCAAAGACAAGATGCTTTCCCACGGTCAGCACTATTTAAAGGACACATCAAATCTCGCGTGTTTCCCATAAACGCCTCGGAAATCCAACGGGCAGCAGCATCGCGAAATCCAAGTTGCCATTATGAGTGGTCAAGAGATGCGACGGATCGAAGACCAAGCGTCGTCACCTCATCGGTCACCATAGAGCATTATTACGATGCTTATCCTTGCAGCATCCCAAGAAGAATGATAAAATCAATTGGAAAATAAAGACCGACAAAGACTACCCGTCTCTTGGTCCTAATTATTCTGTTTTTTTGATCCAAAATCTTTACTCCCATCGGGAGTACCTTTCCTTTACTAAAAAAAGAGCAAGATCTAAAACCTCGAGAGTTCGGGTGCTCCCTCACCCTGAAGATAAAGATGTGCTCGAGTGACCACTCGCACCAACAGTAATCATGGCATCTACAGAGTTTAGGGTGCTCCCTCACCCAGAAGGAAAATTTGTACTCGAGTGACCACTCGCACTTGAAAAATGGCGCATCTCTAGAGTTCGGATGCTCCCTCACCCAGAGGTGACGAAGTATTCGAAGTGGCCATTCACAAGACTCGAAGATAACTTTCCCACCCACTCGACGATTATACGAGTGGGCGCATTCTTATCGGCTCCTCGCGTGAGCTCGCAATAACTCCGCGAGTGACTACTAATAACTCGCTTGATTGTTTATTCCAAGTGAGTGCATCTCTAATTAGGCTCCATGCCTTTATAAAAATTATGCCTGGGATGCGACTCACCGTAACCCAGATGCCACGCAAGCTTAGCGTGTAGGTAGGACCCCGCTACGCTGTCGGCCGGGCCGAGACATGCCACAGCGCAACTTCACTCCCGACGTTTTCCATGCGCTTTCATGATAGAAAGATGAGAGGATAACGGATGCGTTAAGGCTATTTTCTGGGGCGGGTGGCATCGATCCTATAAGACCTGCAGCGGCATGGACTTTGCTAGACACCGGTCGTTTCCAAGTTCGTGTCGAGGGACACAAGCTTGATTGGGCTATTGAGGTATTTTCCACTAGTACAATTCGCCAAGGCTCGACCAGTCGACTACCTTGGGCCCTTTCAGCTTATCATCCCTCGAATGAACATTGTCATGGCTAAACTGCCAACCACTTGTAGCCGCGCTGCGCATATGGAGGAAAAACGTTGATTGATTCGAGTCCCTGCGCGACTCTTCGAGTCCCCCAGGCACTCGGGGGCTACTGACGAGGGGGTGACCCCAGGACTCTTGCGTGTAACGATACCTGGTGCATACGAAGACCGAAGGCCCGATAAAATCCTCGACGGGCCCACGACTGGCCCACTCAAAGCACCGACGTAGGAGTCCGCGACCAACATGGAAAGACAAGACTTGGCGTCCAAACTAAAGCTAGTTTAGGAAATCATCTTTGTAACCTAAGATGGACTCCCCGAGACCCAACCTAGTATATAAAGGCTCGGAGGGGTGACGCCTCAGGACATCCAATATACAATCAACACCTCGGGTCTTGAGAGAACTCGCCTAGACCTCCACTGTAATCGCCCCCTCGCACATTATAATCGAGAAGGAAGTGCTTCTCCTGTTAGCCGACGAGTATCGCAAAACTGTTCCTTCTCTACGATCTAACCCAGGGTCCCTGACCATGGGATATACCGAGGCTAATCCTTGTCAGTGCACCTGTGAGACAGTAAAACCATCTGCTAGGATGGCGTCTCAGTCGCCTGAATTGTCTGAGTCCGTTTCGTTGAAGCGGCCTAAATCTCGAGCGGTAAGCAACTCAGATAGTCGACTACTTGATTAGAGAACGTGATGTGAGGTAAGTTCCTTGGTGATTATCCTCGTCCGTCATCCGCTTGAAGGATGACGAATTCTTGGCGGTAAGTGATGACACCGTGTGAAGAAGTACACCCCTCTAGGGTTAATAAAACTATTTGAATAGACGTATCCACAGTTATGGACTACTTGGAGACCTATGGTTGATTATTAGACAACTTCAACGGCTACTCTAAAACTTTCCAAGATAAGTGTGAGTGCTATGGTTTTCTTTCTCGTGGAAAGTCGAGGAAGGATCCATAGTGGTGTATTGATTGGGAGACTTGGATAGTTGGACTCGAGTATGCTTCTTACCTCATTCTGGTATTCGTAGTTCAGGTTAGCCAATTCAAACCTGGCACTTCTGCATTACAACCTCACCTCCCTTTGCCTTGATACCTGAGCATGAGTAGTATAGTTCTGATGTAAGTCTTGCTGAGTATGCAACGACGGCAGGCGACGCCGTGGTTCGAGCTCGAACCGGCCGGGCGCCAGAAGACACGGGAGCCCGAGCTGGTAGTCGTGTTTGGTTCCTTTGGGGGTGTTGAGCTCGACGCAGTGTACCGGCGGTGCGTGCAGGGGCTAGGGTCGCGGTGCTCGCAGCCATGGCGGCGGCCGAAGCATGACACGGTGGGGACGACAGCACGGTAACAATGGACAAAGAGGCCACTGTGACGAAGAAGGGGAGAGAGATGATGGGGATTAAGTCCACGCTTATAGTGAGTCTACAGGTGAGCTCGGTGCGCACGATGGCGAGTTGTGGCGGACGGAATTTGACTGCAACGACGGCAGATGAAGAAAAGGGGGCGTTGGCGATGCGCGAGCTATAGACGTCCTCTTGTCGATTCCCTCCGCAGCGCGACGAAGACGAACGCGACGCACCCCACGGACATGGAGGTGCGGGTAGCGCTGGCCGTTGGCCACGGAGGGCACGGCGGCATGGCCACGGGTCTGCACGGGCGAGCAGCAAGATATGCAGAGGGGCGCAAAGGGGAAGAAGGGGAATGGACACGAGGCGGCTAGGGTTTCAGGGTCACGGGGGGGTGCTGATAACCCTCAACTATAGGGGATCGAGATAGTCTTCGCGGGCAAGATAACCCAATTTATTGATTCGACATTTGGGGAGCAAAAGAATACGTACAGGCTTTGACAATTGAGTTGTCAATTCAACCGCACCTGAAACAAACACTTTCTTGCCCAAAGGTTTTAGTAGCAACGGTAGTATGGAAGTGGTAGTGGTGATGATAATAGTGGTGATGAAATAGTAAAAGTAAAACAGAAAAAGTAACAACTAGTAACCAGCAGGATTGAAACACTGTAGGCTAGGAGGATGGTTGGTTGGGCGTTTCTTAGGTGAGATCGAACATGCAATAGATTCTAACACGGGAAAGGCTCACAGAAAAGAAAGGATCATCTAGGCAAATATCAAACATCAGGCATCTATCCTAAGGTAGTTGTACGTGCTTGCAATAAGAACTTTGCCAACAGCTTTTGTCCTACCCTCCCGCTACAAACGGGGCCAAAAGGAACTTAGGGAGATTAAGGTACTCCTGCCAAAGAGCACCGGAACAAAGCATTAACACTTCATGGATACACGGAATCCTCAAATTATAGTCCATCCCCTTTGGTGTCCCAAGCTGTCACCATTGGGATCGCAGGTTCCAGACTATAATAGATAGGATCAAGAACACCAACAAACTCAAGAAAACAAAGGGTGATCAGATCTGAAACCATGGCACTCGGGCCCAAAGTGACAAGCATTAAGAGCAAAAAGTTGTAACAGAGATGATAAACAACAAGTAGATGATAGGAAACATGCCCCCAACAATGTGATGAACTATTACATGATCTAACTCATCCAGTCCCTACCCTCCCCTTTGCCTAAAGCAAGGAATTACTCACACATGAGAGGAGAAGTCATGGAGGGGTGATGGAGAGGAGATGATGATGACGATGACGATGATTTTCCCTCACCGGAGGCTAAAGCAGCCTCCATATTAGCTCTCCCGGCGAAGAATAGAGGGTGGCGGCGGCTCCGCGACGTAGATCGAAAAACGACTTCTTTTCTGGAGTTTCCTCACTGAGGGAATAAATAGGGCCAAGGTAGGGCACCAGGGGGTGTGGGACGCACCCAGGAGGGCAAGTGGCGCGGTCAGGGGCTGGGCCGCGCCACACACCCTTCTGGGTGCCCCCTGGCTGCCTTGTGGCCCCCCTTTGGCATCATCGAAGCTTCGGGAACGCTGATTTTTTATTTGATTTTCGTGGATTTTCGAGCGTACCTAAATATCCGGAAACCTGCACAATATAAAACAACACTAGCAGCTCTGCTGAAAACAGCGTCATTCCGGGTTATTTTCGTCCAAATCATGCAAGAATGAAGCCAAAACAATAGCAAAAGTGTTTGGAAAAGTAGATATGTTTGAGACGTATCAACTATCCCAAGCTTAGCTATTGCTTGTCCTCAAGCAATTCGGTTCAACGGACTGAACGAGACAAAGAAAATTTGACAAACTCTTTTGCTTCATTAGATGTATATAAGCATGTACTATGTAAGAGTTTAGCAAGTTTTGAAACCCTACTACAAAGACAATGCACGAAGCAATCCTTCTTTCATGTGATCAGTCACAAACAAACAAAAGTAAATAATATTCTGCTGAAAATCAATTCAACATCACAATGCACATAGCATGAACACACTAGAGTGGTATCTCGCTAGCCTCCATGAGTGAAGCAAAACATAAATGCAGAAACTCCTCCGGAGCTTTAAAGGAGACTAGAACTAAGAATTTCAGACAAGCAATATAACAAGCATGCAGAAGACAATGTAGTACTTTGGGACAATGCATGTTACACTAAGAATGACAATTATGCTCTCTATAGTTGGTGCTTTGAAGAAAGAAGGTGAGACTCTCGAGCCGTGGGTTTTTTATGGCAAGATTGAAAACTCGTGAAAGGAAGCAAAGACTAAACATGTGCCAGAGCTCTTGGTTTTGAAAACAGAGATAAAACTCTTTTGAGAAGTGCAACTTTCCAGTCAACGATGAACAGTAAAGGTCTCTCAATATCTCCCATGCCAACCATATTAATGCCTTTTGCTTACACATGTTCCCTTATCCATAAATCCTTTGATGGTCTACGGAACATTTTATTTTGCCTCAAGTATGGAAGGAGGGTATCGCTCCATCTATCATAAGCAGCATTTGGTCCATTTCATTCCATCATCAAGTGTGGGGGAGGTGTAACTCTTATTTTTTTTAATTGACTAGTTAAAACTTCCGTCAAAATATTTTTGGCATGGTAGATACTGATTTTCCCTCACCGCACCATGAGCTTGTACGGTTGCAAAAGGGAAGATCTTGAATAAATTTCGAGATGGCACAAGAAAGTCTAAGTTAGGAGTGGCCGGTAAATACCACATTTAGGTAGGTATGGTGGACTCAAGTGGAATAACTGGTTTGAAAAGGAGTTTGGATGCACAAGCAGAATTTCGCTTAGTGCGAGTGAAGGCTAGCAAAAGACTGGGAAGCGACCAACTAGAGAGCAATAATTGTCATAATCATGCAGAGTGACAAAGTAACATTGAATTGGGCATGAAAGTGATATAACTATTCTTAAATAAAAAGGTCATTAAGGCATGATAGACATATCAGTCATAAACATGTGTGAACATTTGCCAAGTCAATCCAAGAATTCTCCAAAGGGAAATACCACTTCAATATGCCAAACCATGAACAATGCAATTCATGTCAATCATTTCAAGCAACACATTATGAACTCTAGCTATTTGAGACTAACCACAAAGAAAGCATGAACCACTGGGAAAGAATTGTAAACATAGCACTATGTCTCTACAAGCTGGTCTCTAATCATAAGTACAGGCATATGTACAAAATTAGAAACAAAAAGAGTTCATACCGGCTTTCCTTGTTGCATCCCTTCCATCGATCTTCGTCATTACTGCCTTGTCAATCGAACGTAGGAAAATATAATCATCACGGACTCGAGATGAACTCTGAAACAAAGAAAACTAAAGAGCAAGGGAAACGTTTATTTTTGGGTTTTTCAAGGCTTAATGAAAACAAAAGAAAGGGGAAATCTTTTTGGGTTTTTGCAAACTAAAATAACAAAGAAGAATAGGAAAAGACTTCAAAAAGATCAAAGCGAACAAAACTGAAGATACAATGGAAGGGGAGGAGAGTATGTACTCCCCCATGCTTAGGCTTTTGGCCTAAGTTGGGCTCGTCTACTGCGGTCCGGAGGAGCCTCCTGCTCCGGGGTAGTATTGGTATGTCCATGGGTCGTAGGCGCCTTCGGGTGCATACACTGAAGACTTGGGGTCCTCCCACGTAGAAGAGGAAGGTCCCGCCTCCCATCTAGAGGAAGACCCTCCGTCCCATGGGGCGACGGTCTCCTCCTGGACGGGTGGATGCACCACACGCTCCTCCTCATCCGGCACAACCCCCTCCGTGGGGTCGTGAAAATAGTATCTCCCCATGATCTCATCAAACTGGGTATTTGAAAAGCGGTATCCGTTCCTGATGGCGGAGAAGTTAATAGGTTTAGTTGGGTTTCCTTCCCTGTTAACCGCGCCAACCCCCACAAGTCTAGGGGATCAATTGTAGCTTTTTGATAAATAAGGATGTCGATCCCAATGAGGAGCAGAAGGTGTTGATAAGTGACACTGGTAAGGAAAGACTGCAAACACTCAAAGGTAAATATTTAGGGGTTTTTGGTTTAAGCAACAGAAAAGTAAAAGACGGGCAAAGTAAACAGGGTAACTGAGGAGTAGCAAGTGGCCCAATCCTTTTACAAGGATAAGCCTAAGAACTGAACTTATAAAGGCTAAAGCGTTCTCGAGAAAACACTTGAGAGATAGTATAGTCACTTTCACCATACTCTGCCAAGTAATATGTATTGTGTGATAAGTATCGGTGGGTGGATCAATGCTAGTACACCTTCTAGACTAAGATTAGTGTACTCTTATGATTACACACCTTGTAAGCATCCGCAAATACAAGGTAGTAATTAAGGCATAAGCCTAACCACAACATTACGATCAAGGATCCATAACTCCCTCGTGCGAAAGTCTGCGAACTGGGGTTCAGGTTTCTATCACTCCGGCAACCCACCATAAGCATCCTTTGCGCAAAATGTTTCCCTCTAGGCCCATTAAAGGTGAAGTGTTATGTGTTCGACTCACATAACACCACTAGAGAAATAACAACACAACTTAAGTATCACACAACACATAATACTTCAACATCATATGACTACTAACAACTAGACTGCTCCCATGTTCTCAAGAACTAAAGTAACTACTCACAAGATATAAAACAGATCATGATCAGAGGTGATAAATAGGTGATGAACAATCTGGACACAATAATATTTCTCCAACAAAACTCAATAGCATTCACCACAAAGTAGTAATCAACACCAACTGAGTAGAGGGGATAGATAGTACGGATTGCAACACAAGTTGCAATTGTGAGATGAGATTGGATGTAGATGGAGATGGTGCTGATGTTGGGGATGATGTTGATGATGATCTCGATGATGCCCGTGATGATGATGATGATGATGATGATGATGGCGACGATCTCCCCTTCCGGGACGTGATCTCCCCGGCGGAATCTCTCCGCCGGAGATTGGTTTTCTCCTCTGTAGGTTTCCGCACCGTGGCGGCGGTGTCTCGCGAAAGCAGCTCCTGATTAGGGGTTTCTACCCCAAGGGGTTATATAGGCGAAAGGGGGCACCGAGAGGGGCCACCAGGCACCCAGGAGGGTGCCTGGCGCGGCCAGGAAGGGGGGCCACTCCAGGCACCCTTCTAGCTTCCTGGTGGGTCCCCTCACCTTCTCCTTCGGTGACTCCTAGTTATTTGGCATAAAAATGCTCCCCGTAAAATTTCATCGTATTTGGACTTGATCTGCTTCAGCAACTTGGTTTCCACTTCTTCACCGCTGAATCCTGGTTCTGCTGTTTCGGCACCGGAAAGTTGTAAACTGTGTAAAATAAGCCAAAACAACATAAGAATAACACTTTAAAGTGGAAAATATCAATGAATAAGGTGAAATCACAATATAAAATAGTGATGCTTTTTGGACGTATCAACTCCCCCAAGCTTAGACCTCGGTTGTCCTCAAGCGATTACTGAGCTCGATAACCCTGCCACAAGTTTAGAGAGTGAAGTGTCGATAAAAATAATACGAACAAGAAGCATCAAGATTCCTCACCAAACTTAAGCATCCCCAACAGCAACCTCAACTCATAAGGTCCTTATAAGAAGTAGTAACAATTATAACAAAGTAGGACCTGGAAAACTCATCAAATCATGACAAACATAGCCTTGGTCAAGGAACAACTAATAGCTTTTGCTTTTGCTCTTTCTCTTTTGATCAAACAGTTGAAACTTTTGAAAGAACATGCTATTAGTCAAGAAGTGCACAGGCCAACACAAAGGAAGATGTCTACTAAGCATAAGCTTTTGCAAACAACTTACTTATCAAAAGATAATGTCAACAAAGATGTAACATGCTAGATCTCAATGCAACTTTATATGCAAGCATCTTTATTAACACCAAGTGTCTGCTCTCTCTCTTTAGAAAGGAAGGAAGAAGGAAGGACTGACTCAGCACAAAATAAAGATAAACCCCGTGCAAAAGGGTAAGCAGGGAAAACTCATGTGCCATCTCTAGATCAAACAGAATAAAAAAAACAAGCTTTTGGGAGGGGCATGATCCGTCAACGAATGCTGATAGGTAACTCACTCACTTCATGATTTGGACAAGTTTCGAGGAACGGCTCCCATGTGGGGACGATCACATCCCCTTGGATTCCTTTGTTTATCACTCGTAAAATGGCGAAGGAACTTGTGTATTTAGTATTTATCTTTTATGAGCTGGGCACTCATGCCAGTCCCTTCTCGTATTAGGGGTTTGCAGATTAGACATGCAATCCCAAGATAAAACTTGTCCAAATTAAAAAGATCATGGGTTACGCACCACTTCCTCATGAGCTGAATCAGCGGCACAAAACAGAAGATTTTGAACATCTAAAGATAGCACATAAATTATATACTTTAGGAGTGGTAGTGAATACCACAAGTAGGTAGGTATGGTGGACTCAAGTGGGAGATGTTGGTTTCAGGGTATGGAAGTACAAGCAGAATTCCTCTTGGTACAGAGTTTTGGCTAGCAAGGCTTGAGAGAGCAGACAAATGATGAAAACTTAGATGCAAGCAGTACAAAGCATAAACATTAAGACTAACATGAAACATCAAGTTGTCTTCCTTGTCAACATAACACTTCAAGCATAATAACACAAAGGTTTTGGCTATGTCGCTACTTTGAGAAAAACATGCTTGTTGTTATGACCAAAGCTATACTTGCCAAGATTAAATAAAGTTTTCGAAGCCATACCTGATATAAGGTCAAAACTCCCCATAAGAATCATCTCATGATGTCGATTGCGTGAAGATAATACCAAGTGTAGCGAAGAAACCAATAAACTTCTCATTAATATTCCTTCATAGACGACTCCGAACTCACTGATACAAAGCTCTCCACAAAAGGAGTGATAGACCTCAAAGCAACACCTATTTCATAAAGTGACCTCCCTAAACATGATAAGACTCTACTTGACTCCTAAAGACAAAGACAAAAGATAAAAGATACCAGGCACTCCCCCAAGCTTGGAACAAGCCAAGGGGATTCCATTACCCGAGGAGATTTACTCCTCATTCTTGTTCTTCTCAGTCAGGTACTCCTTGGCGAAGCGCTTCCATGGCAGCTGTTCTCTAGTCTCGAAGGACATTCCCGTCTCCAAGATCCTGCACTCAGCACCTAAACCCATGCGCAGAAACTTTAGTTCATACTCACAGTTCTGGTTCTGCAGATCATAAATCTGTGCTTGGAGCCCATAAACTTTTTCTTCTAGTGCGGACAAACTTGACCACATCTCCTTCATCTCCTTCTTGTGGGAAGCCTCGATCTCGTTCATGATGTCAAAGTTAGCTTCAACACCACGCTCCACCATCTTCTTGAACTTGAAGACCTCATGTTCCATATCCTTCAGCCGCTCCTCGGTGCTCCCTTCCTTGACTGGTCCCTTCAGATCTTCCTTGTGGAGAACACCGTCCTCCACACGAAGGACCTGGGGGTGCTTCCTCACCTCAGCAAGGTAAGGGTTGATGACGTTGACGACGAACTTGTCCTTGGGGGAACTTGGGGAAGCCATGGCACCTAGATCTATTAAAAGTTTTCCTGGCAGAAACAGACCGAGAAAGAAAACACGCGAAATCGAGAGATACGGTGCCGGGACGATCCGGGAAAATATATAGCCAAAAATTTCTACAACAGAAGGAAGGTTCAGAGTCTAGGTGGAGTCGGAGGCGGTGTCCAGGGGAGTCAGGAGGGTGCCCGGCACGGCCTGAAGGGGGGGCCGCGCCAGGGGGCCTACTGGCCTCCCTGGAGCTCCACTCCGGCTCCAATATGGCTTGGAATTTTCCTAATTTTGCAAAAACTTTGAAAAATAAACTTTTATTGACGTTCGCGGTGTTTTCTTACCATAATTCATACCTTTCCCGATTCTGCTCCTGCCGGAATCTGAAACTGGGCTGCAACATGTTCTTCATGAGTACTTGTGTATATCATGCTTGCATCCACATTGATTGGATCACCTGTCATATAATGTTTGAGTCTTTGTCCATTCACAACTTGAGGCTTGGTGCCTTCGAAATTATTGATCTTGATAGCACCGGACCGATATACTTCTTCAATATGAAAAGGTCCTTCCCATCTGGAAAGTAGTTTACCTGGAGAAAACCTGAAACAAGATCTAAACAACAAAACTTTATCACCAACATTCAATTCACGTTTCAGAATTCTTTTATCGTGCCACTTCTTTACCTTTTCCTTGAACATTTTAGCGCTCTCGTAAGCTTCACTTCTCCACTCATCTAGAGAAGTCAAGTTCATGAGCCGCTTTTCACCAGCTAACTTTGGGTCAGCATTTAGCTCTCTTACAGCCCAGAAAGCTTTGTGCTCTAACTCTAATGGTAAATGGCAAGCCTTGCCATAGACCATCTTATAAGGAGACATGCCCATGGGGTTTTTGTAAGCAGTTCTATACGCCCACAAAGCATCTCCTAAATTTTTTGACCAGTCCTTTCTAGAACTGTTTACTGTTTTCTGTAAGATCAACTTGATCTCCCTGTTGGTGAGCTCAACTTGCCCACTAGTTTGAGAGTGGTACGGTGATGCAATCCTATGATTGACATCGTACTTGGCTAGAGCTTTCCTAAAAGCTCCATGTGTGAAGTGTGACCCTCCATCTGTCATGAGGTACCTTGGTACTCCAAACCTAGGAAAAATTACATCCTTGAGCATTTTCAAAGATGTCTTATGATCAGCACTCTCAGTGGGGATTGCTTCAACCCACTTGGTTACATAATCAACAGCAACTAAGATGTGTGTGTACTTGTGTGAAGGAGGAAAAGGACCCATAAAATCAAAACCCCAGCAATCGAAAGGTTCGATCACTAGTGAGTAACTCATAGGCATCTCATTTCTCCTGCTAATGTTTCCAACTCTCTGACACTTATCACAAGATAGAACGTACCTTCGGGCGTCCTTAAAAAGAGTACGCCAATAAAAACCTGATTGTAAAACTTTATGTGCGGTCCTTTCACCAGCATGATGTCCTCCATAGGGACTGTCGTGACATTGTCGAAGAATGTCTTGTTGCTCGTGTTCCGGTATACACCTTCTTACGATCCCATCCGCACCTTCTTTATAAAGATGTGGATCATCCCAAAAGTAGTGCCTCAAATCCGTGAAGAATTTCTTCCTCTGCTGAAATGTAAAACCTGGAGGCAAATACTTTGCAACGATAAAATTAGCATAATCTGCAAACCAAGGATCGGAATGAGATTGTACTTTTACAACAGCAAGTTGTTCATCTGGAAAACTGTCGTTGACTGGAATAGGATTGTGCGGGATATCTTCCATCCTTGAAAGATTATCCGCCACCGGGTTGTCTTCTCCTTTTCTATCGACAATCTGCAAATCAAATTCTTGAAGAAGGAGTACCCACCTAATGAGTCTTGGTTTGGCATCCTTTTTCTGCATAAGATACTTAATGGCAGCATGATCACTATGAATAATAACTTTAGAATCAACAATATACTGCCTAAACTTATCACTAGCAAACACCACTGCCAAGAATTCCTTCTCCGTAGTAGCATAATTCTTTTGAGCACTATCAAGTGTTTTGCTGGCATAATGGATGACATTCAGCTTCTTGTCAACCCTTTGTCCTAAAACAGCTCCAACAGCAAAAGCACTAGCATCACACATAATTTCAAAGGGCAAATTCCAGTCAGGTGGTTGTACTATAGGAGCGGTTATCAAGGCTTTCTTAAGAACTTCAAAAGCTTCCTTACAATCTTGGTCAAATACAAAAGGAACATCCTTCTGGAGAAGATTTGTGAGGGGTTTCGAGGTCTTAGAAAAGTCCTTCATAAATCTTCTATAGAAACCAGCATGACCTAGAAAACTACGAATACCTTTGATGTCCCTTGGATAGGGCATCCTTTCAATAGCTTCAATTTTTGCCTTGTCCACTTCAATTCCCCTTGCGGAAATCTTGTGTCCAAGAACTATCCCTTCGTTAACCATGAAATGGCACTTCTCCCAGTTGAGAACCAAATTTGTTTCTTCACATCTCTGCAAAACTTTATTAAGATTGTGGAGACAGTGGTCAAAGGAGCTTCCATAGACGGAAAAGTCATCCATGAAAACTTCTACAATCTCCTCACAGAAACCATGAAATATTGCAGACATACACCTCTGAAAAGTAGCAGGTGCATTACATAAACCAAAAGGCATACGCCTATAAGCATATGTACCGTAGGGACACGTGAAAGTGGTCTTCTCTTGATCCGCGGTGTTAACGTGAATCTGGGAGAAGCCAGAATACCCATCAAGATAGCAGAAGTGGGTGTTTTTAGACAACCGCTCGAGCATCTGATCAATAAAGGGCAGAGGATAATGGTCCTTCCGAGTGGCCTTGTTTAACTTCCTGAAATCAATACACATTCTATATCCAATAATGGTCCTCTGAGGTATTAGTTCATTTTTATCATTAGGGACCACAGTCATACCTCCCTTTTTTGGAACACAATGAACGGGACTTACCCACTTACTATCAGCTATAGGATAGATGATACCTGCGGCTAGAAGTTTGAGAACCTCTGTCCTAACCACGTCCTTCATCGTTGGGTTCAACCGTCGTTGGTGATCAACAACCGGTTTAGCATCGGGATCGAGATTGATAGTATGTTGGCAAATGGATGGACTAATACCCTTGAGATCATCAAGAGTATAGCCAATAGCACCTCGGTGTCTGCGAAGTGTCTCCAATAATCGCTCTTCTTCATACCCTGAAAGGTTAGAATTGATAATAACAGGATATACTTTCTTTTCATCTAAATAAGCACACTTGAGCGTATCGGGTAGTGGTTTTAGGTCAAACACCGGGTCTTCTTTTGGTTTCGAGAGGATTCCTAAAGGTTCAACCGGTAGGTTGTGCTTCAGGATAGCAGGTTGTCTTAAAAATATGTCTTCTACTTCATTCCTTTCCTGCATATGTATATCATTCTCGTGGTCCTCCATAAATTGCTGCAAAGTATCGTTAGGAGGAATAGAAATGGAAGCAATTTCTTCAATAATTTTGTCATTACTTGACAAGTCAGTACCACGAGGCTGCTTATAAAACTTAGAGAAATTGAATTCATACGGCTCACCTTTGAATTCAACAGAAACTTTACCTTTCTTGCAATCTATTATAGCTCCACAAGTGCTGAGGAAGGGCCTACCAAAGATAATAGGGCAAAAACTATCTTGCACTAAACCAAGTTCAAGAAAGTCTGTAGGATATTTTACCTTCCCGCAGAGTACTTCAACATCTCTTACAATCCCAACTGGAGAGATTGTTTGTTTATTTGCAAGATGGATGGTGACATCTATGTCCTCGATCTCACACGGCTGAATCTCGTGCATGATTTCTTGATAAAGTGTGAAGGGGATAGCGCTGACGCTGGATCCCAAATCACATAGCCCATAGTAATTATGATCTCCTATCTTGACAGATACAACAGGTGTACCTGAAATTGGGCCTTTGTTCCTGGCTGTGACAATGTTAGTGGCAATAGCACAAAAACTAATAGTAGAACCCTCAATATCACTTGTTACCAGATCCTTGACCATTGCAACTTGAGGATGGACCTTGATCGTGTCCTCAGGTTTGTCAGTGGTCCTTCCATTTTTATTTAAAATACCTGTAACAAAAGAGTGCTCCTTTATCCTGGAGGGATAAGGAGGCTGTTCATACACAACTGCAGGTAAAACAGGATCAGTAACATTAATCTCAATGGTTGACTCCTTGAAAGGTTTATGATGTTGACTCTCCTTCGTCCTGGAAGTATCAATATTAGAAGCAAAGTCTTTGCAAAAGTCAACCATTAGCTGGGAATCAAGACCAATTTTAGAGCAAAAGGTATTAAAGTAATCAGTCTTTACATAACTCTCAATGTAGCTATGCTCATAGTTTATAGCGGGTTCAATACCTTTATCAATTTCCCAGTCTTCAGTATTCTTCTGGATCCTTTCTATAAGATCCCATTTGTCTTCCATACTTCTGGTCTGGAATACCCCACTAGACGAGGCATCCAACATCTCCTTGTCCTGACGAGAAAGATTGGCATAAAAATTTGTGAGTATAATTTCCTTGGGGAGCTCATGGTTTGGGCATTTGAGCATCAGGGACTTCAGTCTTCCCCAAGCTTCAGCGATGCTCTCTCCGTCGCGAGACCAAAATTTGTAGATGTAATTCCTGTCTTGGTGAATTTCACGAAGAGGATAAAAATTTGCATAAAAGAGAGACATAAGCTCTGGCCATTCAAGCGAATCAGAGTTATCGAGTAGCTTATACCCATCTGAAGCTTTATCTTTGAGCGATATGGAGAATAGTTTCTTCATGAAGAACTCCATCATCACACCTGCAAGCTTAAATAAAGAACATAATTGTGATAGATATAGAAGGTGTTCTCCCGGATGTCCTTCTCCTGTATAACGATTAGCCAAGACATAATCAACAATACCAGATGGTATTTTATAGGGCACAATTTCAGTAGGGGTAGGAGTGACCACCACAGTCGTGGGGCGGCTCCTTACCAGCAACGAACCAACAGCAAAAGAGTCCATAAGGACTGAAAGTAACAACAGAAAATAAAAGTTTCCTTACCGGCTTCACTTACCAATAGCGCTACACTCCCCGGCAACGGCGCCAGAAAAGCTTGTTGATGGCGGAGAAGTTAATAGGTTTAGTTGGGTTGCCTTCCCTGTTAACCGCGCCAACCCCCACAAGTCTAGGGGATCAATTGTAGCTTTTCGATAAATAAGGATGTCGATCCCAACGAGGAGCAGAAGGTGTTGATAAGTGACACTGGATAAGGAAAGGTTGCAAACACTCAAAGGTAAATATTTAGGGGTTTTTGGTTTAAGCAACAGAAAAGTAAAAGATGGGCAAAGTAAACAGGGTAACTGAGGAGTAGCAAGTGGCCCAATCCTTTTACAAGGATAAGCCTAAGAACTGAACTTATAAAGGCTAAAGCGTTCTCGAGAAAACACGGGAGAGATAGTCTAGTCACTTTCACCATACTCTGCCAAGTAATATGTATTGTGTGATAAGTATCGATGGGTGGATCAATGCTAGTACACCTTCTAGACTAAGATAAGTGTACTCTTATGATTACACACCTTGCAAGCATCCGCAAATACAAGGTAGTAATTAAGGCATAAGCCTAACCACAGCATTACGATCAATGATCCATAACTCCCTTGTGCAAAAGTCTGCGAACTGGGGTTCAGCTTTCTGTCACTCCGACAACCCACCATAAGCATCCTTTCCGCACAATGTTTCCCTCTAGGCCCATTAAAGGTGAAGTGTTATGTGTTTGACTCACATAACACCACTAGAGAAATAACAACACAACTTAAGTATCACACATCACATAATACTTCAACATCATATGACTACTAACAACTAGACTGCTCCCATGTTCTCAAGAACTAAAGTAACTACTCACAAGACATAAAAGAGATCATGATCAGAGGTGATAAATAGGTGATGAACAATCTGGACACAATAATATTTCTCCAACAAAACTCAATAGCATTCACCACAAAGTAGTAATCAACACCAACAGAGTAGAGGGGATACATAGTACGGATTGCAACACAAGTTGCAATTGTGAGATGAGATTGGATGTAGATGGAGATCGTGCTGATGTTGGGGATGATGTTGATGATGATCTCGATGATGCCCGTGACGATGATGATGATGATGGCGACGATCTCCCCTTCCGGGAGGTGATCTCCCCGGCGGAATCTCTCCGCCGGAGATTTGTTTTCTCCTCTGTAGGTTTCCGCACCGTGGCGGCGGCGTCTCGCGAAAGCAGCTCTTGTTTAGGGGTTTCAACCCCCAAGGGGTTATATAGGAGAAAGGGGGCACCGAGAGGGGCCACCAGGCACCCAGGAGGGTGCCTGGCGCGGCCAGGAAGGGGGGCCGCGCCAGGCACCCTTCTGGCTGCCTGGTGGGTCCCCTCACGTTCTCCTTCGGTGACTCCCAGTTATTTGGCATAAAAATGCTCCCCGTAAAATTTCATCGTATTTGGACTTGATCTACTTCAGCAACTTGGTTTCCACTTCTTCAGCGCTGAATCCTGGTTCTGCTGTTTCGGCACCGGAAAGTTGTAAACTGTGTAAAATAAGCCAAAACAACATAAGAACAACACTTTAAAGTGGAAAATATCAATGAATAAGGTGAAATCACAATATAAAATAGTGATGCTTTTTGGACGTATCAGTTCCTGCGAGAAAAATCAAACACAAGTGGTGCAGGTAGACGGATGATGCGTTCCACATCGCCCTCAAACCGCAAAATATAATCAAGTGCATATCGGTCAGAGGCCCTGGTAACAAAGAAGTGCCTCTTCATGGCAGCCAAATCAAGACTAACCAAAGGAAAAACTGTATCAACTGGGCGTGATTCTCCTTGGAGAAACTGCAAAAGAAGTGTGCCATAGACGCCACCAAAGAGATCCCCCTTGTTGCTATTAGTAGCAAGGCGTATAGCAATCAGTGTGCCCACATGATACTCGTGATTCCCTGAGAGGGCGTTTGCCATGATAGCAGTATCAGGCGAAGAAGTGCTGCTCGTGTTGTCTCGAGCCAACACCCCTCTAGCAATAGAATACGCGAAATACCTGAGATGAGGGAACAAAATATTGGAGATCTTCTGAGGGTTAGTGTCCCTCACTTCAGTGTTGCAAAATGAGTCGAGAAGGGTCTTGAGTGCAGCCGTTTGAGAATTTTTCCTCATCTTCTCTCCTTTGTCAGGCAAACCTAAAGCTTCACAAAAGGTACTCATAGGCATGGTTAGTAACCTTTCATAAATCTGAAATACAACAACATCACTTTCAGGATAGAATCTAAAGCTGTTAATAAAGATAGCAGTGAGCGTCTCATACTGTGGCACACGGCTTGTCACAAGCCGTGTCAAACCTGCTCTGGCACACAGGGCGTCGAAATCCTCCTGTATGCCTTCATCCGCCATGAAATCTCTGCATGGAAATGCCATGGCCTTTGCGGGTGATGCGTCCAACAGCTCCAAGGGTACGATTTCTTTGTTGTAGCTCACCCTTGTAGCCGAAGGTGAAGCTATGGACCTTGTAACACGGCTAGAGCGCTCGGGTTTCTTCTTCCCAAGCCATCTTCCTAGCCTATCCATTTCTTAAATTTTTGACAAATCATAAAAACGGAGGTTTAAGCAAAACTAGTTTGGAAAAAACATTCTACTTACTTTACCAAGGCTCAAACTAGCAACAAAACTTGGAAAATAAATTTCTACACATACATTTAAGCTCTACTAAACAACACCAAGAACTACTAAATACTCACAAATGAAACCACCAACAAGAAAACTAATTGGAGGGGTGAGGGAGTCACATACCAAGGAGTATTTGTTCCAAATTTCAGCTCAAACGAGTGGCTGTAGAGGGAGATCGAAGTTCAGTGCTCAAGAACAGCAAGAATACGAAACCAAAGCAAGAACACGAGTTTTTGGGGAGAAAGAGAGAGAGTAGAAGAAGAGATGCCAGCAGGGGGTGCTTGTGGGCCCCAGGAGGGTGTGTGGCGCGGCTAGGGGCTGGGCCTGGCCTCCTGGGCCAGGGGTGGACCCCCCTGGTAGCCTCAGGTGCCCCCCGATGGCTTTTTACCTGGAAATTTTTATTTTGAATTTTCTGGAATTTTTCGGACAACTACACTGTGGAGAATTTTTCAAAGTTCAAAAAGCTACAAAAACTTTCGTGAACTTGGGGAAAAAGTTAGAACAAGTGAATCTTTAAACACAAAAACTTAGGTACAGCAAGGAGAATAAAAGCTAAAGGAAATGAAAACATAAGAAGCTCAGCTTTTTACCTATATAAAACATGCTAGTCAGCAAGGTTGATCAAGTCTTATCAACAAACCGGTGATATATAGAGCAGAAAATCTCTCCTCTTATAAAGTGATCATTGCATTACTTTGATGGACATTTTCCCCACCATAATTGTTTTGTATTTGTGGTATACATGTAGTGGACAATCCCATTCTCCAATCTTCACGGTCTCAATATTCTCATGGAGTTAAGGCCATGCCTTTTGTCAATCTTCTTTGGAAAATACACCGTGTGTTCTTTTTCATTAACGTTGAAGGTAACCTTCCCTTTATTGCAATTAATAATGGCACCTACGGTGTTAAGAAAAGGTCTACCAAGAATAATGGACATGCTCCCATCCTCCGGCATGTCAAGCACAACAAAATCAATAAGTATGAAGCAATTGGCAACTTCAACAGGAACATCCTCACAAATACCGATCGGGACGGCCGTTGATTTGTCAGCCATCTGAAGGGATATATCTATAGGAATTAGTTTCTCTAAACAAAGCCTTTTGTAGAGAGAAAATGGCATAACACTCACTCCTGCACCAAGATCATATAAAGAAATTCTAACATAATTATTCTTTATGGAGCAAGGAATGGTGGGTATACCTGGATCACCGAGCTTCTCAGGAATCTTGCCACTGAAAGAGTAGTTAGCAAGCATAGTAGATATTGCCTCATTAGGAACTTTTCTTTTATTAGTAACAATATCTTTCATATATTTGGAGGAAGGAGGTAACTTAATAGCATCAGTCAAAGGAATCTCAAGAAAAAGAGGTTTCATCCACTCACAAAACTTGTTGTACTGCTCTTCTTCTTTGGTTTTGACAAACTTACTTGGAAAGGGCATGGATTTCTGTACCCATGGTTCTCGTTCCTTCCCATGTCTTCTTGCGATGAAGTCTTCTCTAGTGTACTTATTGCGCTTATCAGGTGCTTCTTCTTCTCGAACCTTAGGTGGATCATTCTTTTCAGCATCTTTTTCAGGTTCAACACCGTCTTCAGTCTCAGCATCGGAGGTAGATATGATGTTTGGATCAACAACATGTTCTTCTTCTTCTATAGGATCATTGGCATTGTCAGCTTCCTTTTGTTTCTTTTTCTTCTTCTTCTTCTTCTTCTTCTTCTTCTTTGGAGAGCTAACAATCTCTTCTTCCTGCACTTGAGAATCTTGCTCGATCCTCTTCGGATGCCCCTCTGGATAGAGAGGGTCCTGAGTGTGTGTTCCACCCCGGGTCTTTATACCATAGGCCTGTAAATTGTCTTGTTTGGCATTATTAGCAATCAAATCTTTTTGCACATTAGAAATTTGTTCAAGCTTAGTTTGAAGCATATGAAAATGCTTCACAAAACATTTATCATCATTAACTGTTCTTCCTAGAACATCAAGCAAACTTTTGATAGCAAGAGTATTATCATGCAACTGACCATGTATCTTTTCATCGAAGTGAATTTGCTTCATAATAAAATTATCAAGCTCATCTAAACATTGGTCAGGAGGCCTTTAGGGATGTCACTTGCATTGAAATATAAAAGAGAGTGTACCCCTACCATAGGTGGGTGAGTTGTAGGCTCACACAGCTTTTCAATTGGAGTTAGATTCTTCACGTCTTTAGCTTTAATACCTTTCTCTTTTATAGAATTCTTTGCTTCTTGCATATCTTCGAGGCTCAGGACAAGCATGCCCCTCTTCTTTAGTGGTGGAGGTGGTTCAAGGACGGACCAATCTTCGTGGTTCTTGGCAATCTTGCCCATCAATTCTTTCCCTGAAAACACAACCAGCACAACTATCTACATAGGATCTAGATTCATCGGTTAGACCAGCATAAAATATATCAAGTAATTCATTCTTAGGGATCTCATGTCCCGGTCTAGCCTTGGGAAAACTGCAAAACCTCCCCCAAGCTTTAGGAGATGCTCATCCTGAATCTGTTTAAAGTTATAAATTCTTTGTAAAGCAGCATGTTGCATATGAGCAGGAACATACTTATCAACGAAAGATATAGCCATATCTTGAGGACTTTGAATGGAACCACATGGTAGTGCATCATACCATGCTCTAGCATCTCCTTTCAAAGAAAAAGGAAGAAGCTTGGTCACATAAAAGTTCCGGATCCTTTCATCAGTGGTAAACAAGCTACCCAACTCAATGAGTTTGGCTAGGTGCTCGATAGCATCATCATTTTCTCTTCCATAAAATGGATCAGCTTCAACTATGGATATAAGTGAAAGGTGAACAGAGAAATCATAATCAGGATCAGTGATGCATATAGGAGACGTAGCAAAAGTAGGATCAGGAGTAAAGTTGTTCTTCAAGGAGTGCTTTGCAAGCAACTTCTTTATAGCGGCAGGGTCGGAATCAGCACATTCATTAATCTCCCTGCATAAATCATCATCAAGTATAATATAATCATCCTCAACGAGTTTCTCCTTAAGGCCAGTAAGATCATGCGTTTTTCCAATAGGGGTTTTGGTAATAGGAATTTCAACTCCTGAGAATCGGGCAACAGCATCAATCTGTTCTTCAATAAAAGAACCAAGTGAACCAGTAGTCCCAAAGGAAGTAGAAACATCATCAAAAGTGTCTAACATATTTCCAGACTTAGCAGAAGTAGCATGTAACTGAGGTGAATCAAACTTACTAATAACTGAAGGTGAATAAAGTTTAGAACTAGTGCTAAGAGTGGTACCTCGTCTTGTACGGGATGGTAAGATCGGAACCTTGGGGTCTCCTTTCTTTCCCATAGTGGATAACATGCAACAGGTAGGATACTTCAAGTAGACCTGTAAATAAAGCTATGCTCCCCGGCAACGGCGCCAGAAAATAGTACTTGATAACCCTCAACTAAAGGGGATCGAGATAGTCTTCGTGGGAAACATAACCAAATTTATTTATTCGACACTTGGGGAGCCAACGAATACGTACAGGCTTTGACAATTGAGTTGTCAATTCAACTTCACATGAAACAAACACTTGCTTGCACAAAGGTATTAGTAGCAACGGTAGTATGGAAGTGGTAGTGGTGATGATAATAGTGGTGATGAAACAGTAAAAGTAAAACAACAAAAGTAAACAACTAGTAACCAGCAGGATTGAAATACTATAGGCTAGGGAGATGGATGGTTGGGCGGTGCTTGGATAAGATCGAACATGCAATAGATTCTAACACAGGAAAGGCTGACAGAAAAGAAAGGATCATCTAGGCAAATATCAAACATCAGGCATGTATCCCAAGGTAGTTGTATGTGATTGCAATAAGAACTTTGCACATCATCTTTTGTCCTACCCTCCCGCTACAAACATGGCCAAAAGGAACTTAGGGAGATTAAGGTACTCCTGACAAAGAGCACCGGAACAAAGCATTAACACTTCATGGATACACGAAATCCTCAAATTATATTCCATCCCCTTTGGTGTCCCAAGCTGTCACCATTGGGATCGCCGGTTCCGGACTATAATAGGTGCATACAACTCATAGATAGGATCAAGAACACCAACAAACTCAAGAAAACAAAGGGTTATCAGATCTAAAATCATGGCACTCGGGCCCAAAGTGAAAAGCATTAAGAGCAACAAGTTGTAACAGAGAAGATAAACACCAAGTAGATGATAGGCAACATGCCCCCAACAATCTGATGAAATATTACATGATCTAACTCATCCAATCCCTACCATCCCCTTTTCCTACAGCAAGGTATTACTCACACATGAGAGGAGAAGTCATGGAGGGGTGATGGAAAGACAATGATGATGATGATGATGGCGATGATTTCCCCTCACCGGAGGCTAAAGCAGCCTATAGATTGGCTCTCCCGGAGAAGACTAGAGGGTGGCGGCGGCTCCGCGACGTAGATCGGAGAAACGACTTCTTTTCTGGAGTTTCCTCGCTGAGGGAATAAATAGGGCCAAGGTAGGGAACCAGGGGGTGTGGGACCCACCCAGGAGGGCAAGTGGCGCGTTAGGGGCTGGGCCGCGCCACACACCCTTCTGGGTGCCCCCTAACTGTCCTGTGGCCCCCCTTTGGCATCCTCGAAGCTTCGGGAATGCTGAATTTCTTATTTTATTTTCGTGGATTTTTTCAGCGTACCTAAATATCCTGAAACCTGCACAATATAAAACAACACTGGCAGCTCTGCTGAAAATAGCGTCAGTCCGGGTTAGCTTCGTCCAAATCATGCAAGAATGAAGCCAAAAAAAAAGCAAAAGGTTTGAGACGTATCATGTGAGCCATGGGATGGCATCCACGACGATGGCGATGGCCGTGGAGCCGCGGGATGGCCTCCACGCCACCGAGGTGAAAAGGGAAGGGGGTAGAGGAAGAGGGGTTGGGCTGGCCGGCTAGGTCGTTGGGCTGTGCCCTTGGCGTAGAATAGGTGTTTATCTTTTGTTCTGTTTTCTTTTGTTTTATTCTTTCCGGTTTTATTTTTCTTAGCTATAAAATGGTTTTAGTTAATGGTAAAGCTTTCTCCAATATTAATTTTATGCAACACAACAGTGCAACAAAGAGTTTGACACAAAACTAAAATCATTTGCACTTTGTTTAATTATTTAAATGGAATAAATAAGGCTTTTTTGCTCTGTCTTGATTTGTTTCTATTACTTAAACATAGTGATAAATATCAATTGATAAAGTATCATGACCTACTGACTTTTAGGGATTTAACAAAATTGGTTGCACAATTTTTGGACAAAGATTTATTTATCACTTTGTTTTTAATATCAATCAAAGGGTTTTTGAATTTGTTTTGATTCAAAGATGATCAAGGGAAGATTATGAACAGTAATTTGCCATTAACAACATGATTACTGTTACATGACACTGACGGTGTTAAAGTTAGTAGCACAAGCATCAACATGTACAATGGTAGGAGGAGAAAACCTAGTAAGGGTTTTTATGTGAGCCAACTTTTGATCTTGAAGGCTTTTATTCAGAATGGTGAGCTCATCATCTTTTGTCTTGAGAGACGTGGTGTGTAGCTTAACATCCTTAGAAAGAGAGGTGTTTAGCTCGACAAGCTTGCTCATATCATTAGCAAGTTCCTTACATATGTCATTGGACTTTTTCAAGGAGGCAACATGTTTTTCGTTTAAATCATTTTTTGTTTGAACAATTTTGCACAAGTTATCATGTCGAGCCTCCTCAAAGTCAACCTTCCGCTCAAGGAGAGCATAGTTCTCCTTTTCCTCGGTGAGGAGGATTTCAACATCCTTAATAGTTGTGGAGTGCTTACCCACCACATCCATAAGAAATTGAAACATTTTGAGCTTCTTTCCTTTGAGAGAGCCCATCATTTTTTCACTTTATCAAACAACAAATCTTCACATGTATCATTTGGATCATCTCCTTCCGCATCATGAAATTCATCATTAGGTGTTTTGGAAGAGAGAATGAAGTAAGCATCAATAGGAGTTACGTTGATCTTGGCCGAGGTGGAGGGAGTATCATCGTCAACCAACTTGGCCATGAGTCACTTGTGTGCATTGCAAGTGTAGTCACTCATGTACTTCTAGTTGACAACTTCACCTTTTTTGTTGAGTATCTTCAAGGTATTTTGTGTATCTTGAGCAACTCCAGCCACACCACCAACATCCTCGGGATCGGAATCCTCTAGATCCAACAAGGCGTGGCGCCCCCGATTCAGGGCAAGCACCCACAGCAAGGTAATCACAGCACAACTCTATAAATAAAATAAAATAAACTTTATATTACAAGCCATGGGCCACGAGGGCTCGAATACAACATCTCAAGATACACAAACTTAGCGGAAGCAATAGTATCCGAGTACAGACACAAATACACAAGTTTGCCTTAAGAAGGCTAGCAGAAATCACTACACAACGATCGAAAAGGCGAGACCTCCTGCCTGGGAACCTCCAAACTACTCCTGGTCCTCGGGAATCTCCACGTCGTACTAGGCACCTCCGGGGTACTCCTGCTCCAGGGCTCCAACGTCTGATTGCAGAAACCGTGTATCGAAAGACAAAGATAGAAAAGCAAGAGGGGTGAGTATCTAGCAAACCCGCGAGTCTTACATCTGGCTACTAAGCATTTATGCATTTGTATCATATGGAAAGGGGGAGGCGATATAGTGGACTGAACTTCAGAAAGCCAGAATAAGGATGACAAGCTACACCTATCGAAGACTAGCATCTTCAAGCGAGCTTGCAACATCAGATGATAATAGACATGACAGTTTATATGGTTGTAACAAGAATAATATATAGTAGTAATAACATCAAGTCCCTAGATCCCTTCTCGTAAACCCTGCGAGAAAGCAATCCGGGGAACCATAACACAATTTATAAAATAGTAATAATGTTTCAAGTTGTAGTTGCGGATACAGATACAACAACGAGCGTCCTGTTACCATGGACACGACTATTTGAATAGACTTCATCTCTGCAGGGGATGCACTATTGTTACCCTACACGATCGGACCCCTGGGTCTCGTACACCTTATTCAGGCATGTCCGACAAAGGAAATCCGACACGGTGTAGTCCTACCAAGGCTCAGTAGAGAGGTCCCCGCCGTTCTAAAGTCCTAAGCGCTTGGGGGTCTTGGGCCTTCGCCCCTCGCACTCTGGGTCTTTGAGAGGACGGTGGATTTCAGCGCCACCGACGCGGTCCGACCGTGTCGCAATGATGAACTGGACGTCTTTCAGAACTATCGATAGAATGTACCCCGCCGAGGAGCCCACACTCATAATCCCGTGTGGAGGTAGCATGTATAGGACAGTGGCCATCTCAGATCACTAACACCGATCTATTAAGCATTTTATTAACACATTGTGAAGACGACCATGATCATCGCTCCAACTTGATAACACAACGGACAATGAACGGGAGACAGATCCTCCTCTCTCTCCAGGAAGTATTCGCCTGCCCTGTCGTCCCGTAAAATATCGCGGGTACCCTTAGGGGTGGTTTGTCTTCTTACCTTATCTCGCGAGCGACCTGGGGGTCGCTCGACTTTTGGGGTGCATGGGGTATATCGCGGACGACGAACAGACTCTAAGCCCACCGCACACCGGTAAGTGACTACCCTGTCGGCCTGTCGCAATACCTATCGTGGGCACCATCGGGTCACCCGACTCTTTACCTTATCTCGCGTTCCGATGAAGTTGCAATATGGTAAATTCCCGCGTTTACTCCCTAGACTGATCGCGGCCGAAAAACTAAGCATAGAAAACTTGCAAGGGTGTCGGGAAAACTGATGAGTAATTATTCTAAGCAGCATATGACAAGGTAGGGTACAATAATAGAAGCGACAAAAAATAGGCTATTCAACAGGATAGGAATTAACGTAATAGAAGCAACAGCAATGCCTAGTGCAAGAAATGTATGGTAATGATAGGGATATCTGGGGGAGGGGAATGGCTCTGCTTGCCTGAAAGCTCAACAGTAGAGGTACAATCATCGACGTAGTATTCGTACTCAACGGTGTCGTCGGCGGAAGTCACGGGGTCTATCGGAAAAATAAGGGGAGAGAAATAGTGAATACACAACAATAACAAAGCAGGGAAGCATGACATGGCAGACGCAGTGTTGGTGGGGTTCTAATGCAGTACAATATGCTTTGCTCGGAGTTGGAATTTATCCGGGGATGAAATACCGGCTCAGGGATATTATCGGCAAACGGCCCGGAGGGGGAAGGTCTCTTGTTCGGTATGTTAAAGGGGGTTGGTTGACATACGATTGTATTTTCCTGATCAAGTTTCATGTATAAATTTTCAACCTGGCATGTGGGGAAGCCCTGTCATAGGGTGAAACCTTTGACTAGTCAACTAACCAGTGGGTCCCACCTGTCATTGTCTATTAATGGAATTCTCTTAAATTTGCTAAGTCTGAGAAATTTCTGTCTTTAAACACACTTAGCTGTTTTTAAGAGGCTATGGTTTATGGTTCTGCTCACCCAATAAAGTAGTGCCTTATATCAAATATAAGCATTTTTCTGTGATATACAATCTGGTACAAATTTCATCCTTGTTAGAGTTCATTTTCTTTATCCAAACTTTCATTCGAAATTGCTACCTGCTAATAATAACAGAACATAGCAGTTTGCGATTTTCATAGGTTTTAACCCATGCATTTTCAGAAACTGGTTCAATGGAACAAAATGAAGCATGGTACTTCTACTTCATGTTCATGTCAGTTTTAGCTACGTTTGGGCTGGATTTGTTGTTGTTTTTGTACCTAGAAAATTTGGTACCACAACAGTGAGAAGGAGGCAACCACATCAACTAGCAACATCAGTAGTTCAGGTAGCAGCTTCAGAAGAGAAACGACGAAAGAGTCACGGCGGTACTAGAGCTGTGCACATACACGCACGCTCAACATAGCGCAGAGGGGCGGCGGACGGGGATAGCCGATGGCACAGAAACATGTGGTTGTGCACACCACACACACATGATACACACGCACAACACACCCATGTCCATGGCCATGCCTTGGTCGTGGGCATGTCCAACACGCAGCAGCAGCTGCTAACGGCGATAGATCAGAGCGGAAAGGCAGAGAATCAGATGAAGTGCTCACAATGAACGCGCTGGCGATCTCGGGGCGACACGTTATGGTCGGACACGACGGGATCGAGCGGCGCGTTGCGGTAGCCATGGCGATGGTGGAGACGGTGGCGACATCGATAGCGCCTCCCGGCTCCAATCAAATGGAGCAGATGAGAAGATGACCATAGGCGTCCTCTTGGGCATGGTGGGGTGGAGGGTCACGGCCAGTGGCCACGGTGGTGGCCACGGCAGCGCACGGCAAGATCAGCATAGCTCGGACCAGAGCAAGGGAGAAAGGGGATCGAGCAATGGGGAGTAAGGGGGCGGCTAGGGTTCCAAGGGGGGCTCGGGGATCTTATCCCCGCCGATGAGCCGCGGGATAGCCGCCACGGCGACGGCTGCGTCCATGGCGCTGTGGATGGCAGCCACACATGCTCTGCCTCCTCCTGTAGCGAGGAAGGAGAAAGCCCAGGTGGGTTGGGCCAAGCCAGAGGTGCCCCGAGCGCTAGATAGTTCTTTTCCTATTTTGTTCTCTTTTAACTTTCTGATTTCAGTGACACTTTTGTTTGGCAAGCAAAAACATTTTTTAAAACATGTCAATGGTCTGAATAATTATATTGTATTATGCTTCACTGCTAGAATAGGTTTGGCAGTGAAATAAATTCAACTGAATTTTATTTAGATAACAAGATGTCAAATGGTGCCAATTTTTCTACTGTTTTAATTTATTTAGGTTATTTAAATATTTCATAAAATGTTTGCTTCTATTTTATATTAGTCTATGGATTATTTTCTAATTTTTGACTAATTTCCAACAATTTTTGGTGCAACTATAATTTCCACTTTTTAGTTGAAATTTCTAGGGGCAACTTAATATTCAACAATATGGGTTCCACTTTTATTAGTGCGTTGGGATTACTTACAATATTAAGATCATTTTTGTTTAATTATTTGAAGGAGCTTTTTTTCCTTGTGCTATTTGAATTTGAAATTGAACAGGGTTTCAAGCAAGGGGCACTCCAGCATGGAAAAATATGATGACATGGCATTTTAGTTAGGCAAACAAAGTGATTAGGAATTGGGGACGTTACACAAGGATTTCTTCTTAGGCTTGTTATTGAGAGGATTTGGGAGCTTCTTCTCCTTCCTAGGTAAACGAGTCTTGTCTTCTCTCTTCTCATACAGACAATCCTTCGCAAAGTGTCCCGGTCTCTAACAGTTATAGAAAGCTCTTTTCTAATTTTGGAATCTTCCTTTGAAATCCCCTTTGTAGAATCTCTTCACAAAGAGAGTCATATCTTCATATGAGGGAATTTCATCAGATTTATCATCATCTTTGTACTCACAAGATTCTTCTTCATCGTCAATCTCTTCGAGCCTAGCATTGAGAGCAAGGTTTGAAGATGGGCCACCATATGTGGCGAGTAATCTCTTGGACTCATTAATGTGTTCTTCATATTGCACGAAGGTAGCAATCACATCGTATGGTGTAATCTTGAAGAAGTCGGGCATATGCCTTAATTCCCACACCATTTGATGTGATTATACCATGAGAGCATTCAACATCTTGTCCACAAGGTAAGGGTTGATGATTTGATATCCATCCCTGGACTTCTCACGGGTGAATGAATGGACATGAGAAGAGAGAGTTTTGAGAAGCATATGGAGTTGTTCGGGCGTCTCATCTTTCTTCATATCAATCTTATGCAGTGCATTCTTAGCGGTCTCATATCTTGTCATTTTTAGAGACCCGGTGCTTGACTTGGCGGCGATGAGAGTTTCCCATAGTTTCTTGGCGCTGGTGAGGTGGAGGAATGGGGCATGAGTCAACTCGTCCATTCCTCTTCTCAATAAGTCAATAGATGTAATGTTGAGGTGCTTGTCGAAGTCTTCACGGGGTGTAAGGTTGTCTGGATCAACAGAATAGTACCTTTCCCGGTGTCGATGAGTTTCCACATTGCTTCACATACAAACCTAAGATAACCAGCCATAAGCATTTTCCAATCCAAAAAGTTAGTAGTGTCGGTCAGTACCTATGGATTGCTGGTTAAACCATACGTATGTTCGACATGTTTGGGAGTAGGATTTTCCCATTGGTAGGGACCACCTCTTTGAAAAGGAGGTTGGGTACCGGGTAAACAAAAGCCTCTTGTGGGGCCCTTTGAGCCGAACCACTTGGCGTTTGTAACGCCGATACCGAAGCCTTATGCTTTGCAAATTCGGCTTCCAATTTAAGCTTTTGTTCTGCTAAAGCTTTCATCATATCATTCGTAGTGAAAATTTTAAGATTTTCAAACTCATCGGAAGCTTTCCCCGAGGAGGAGGTATCCCCTTTTGCCGCGGCGATCGCTTTCGCGGCTTCCGTGGCACGAGTGGTGTTCTCCTCCTCGCTGGCACCCTCAATCATGGGGATTCCATCTTGGGTCATCTTGCTCTAGGGCGGTTAAGCCACAAGATTAGAGCATGAGGCTCTGATACCAATTAAAAGGAACGAGATAGACCTAGAGGAGGGTGAATAGGTACAATTACAAATTTTATCACTACTTAGCAATTTTAGGAAATAGTGTGGAAGATAAAGGTATGCCTAACAATTGCAAGGATGAACAAAAACAATATAAAGTAGCAAGTGAGAGATAAAAAAACAAGGTAATAACAAGGTAATGCAAGTAAAGGGGAAAGGGTAAGGATAACCGAATTACGTGAAGACGACGATGTATCCCGATGTTCACTTCCTTGGAAGGAAGCTACTCATCTTTTGGAGCGGTGAATGTTACCACGAAGGCACACCAACGCCATGACGGCTCACCCTATTCCCCTTGAGATATCACCACAAAGGCGAGTCCCACCCACTACCGATTGACCTTAAAGGCGGACACCACACCCTCACAAACTCAACAGGGCTAATCACAATGGTGGAGTCCTCTCCGAAGAACTCCTACCCACCTAGGAGTCTCCAACCTCCAAGAGTAACAAGATCAATTGGTAAAAATCAAGGCTTGCTCAAATCACGATTTTCTTTGTTCGGAAGATTGGGAAGGGATGAATCTATCACGTGGTGAAAGATCCGAAAAAACTCTCTAATATATCTCCGTGATCTTGGATTGAGTGTAGGACATGAGGGAGAGGTAGAACTTGGTGTTCTTGAGTGTTTAGATTGAACTGGTTAACCCTAACCCGATGTGGGTGGGTGTTATTTATAGGTGCTCAAGAACTAGCCATTTTGGTGCAGCTAGTTAGGGGTCTGACGGTCTGAGGTTCAAGTCGGACGGTCCGGGGCAAGCCTGGACGGTTTGACATAGACCCCGGACATCCGACTGGGTCAAACCTAGGCAACCAGTCAAGACAATGGGCAAAGACCTGGTCGCCGACACGGAACCCGGAGAGTCCGACAAGTGTGAATAATCCCACTGACCTCTCGAGCCATAATTCGGACGGTCCAGGGTTAGCTCGGACGGTCCAGGGTTAGCCCGGACGGTCTGACATAAGCATAAAATCCCACTGGACTCGGGTGCCCATTTTCGGACGGCCCAGGGTGGAGTTCGGACGGTCCGGGCAAGGCCTGGATGGTCCGACCAACACAGAGAATATCCATTTTGAAGTGTGTTGAATTTCCTAAACAACTACATAGATTTTCGTGGGTTGTAGATATGTGTATTTTACATGTTCTAGTTCTTATGACTTGAGAAATTCTCAAACTCAACCTTATGATCCCCTCTTAATAGTGCAGGGATCCCTATGACTCACGAAGTAATAGTAACGAGGACTTAGCGTCATTTTCAATCATTTTGTCGAATTCTTGAGTGCGGTTGAAGTTTAGCAGATGATCCCTACACGGTGATGTCATGAGGACTAACAATTTCCTGTGTATCATTTAGCAAACATAGTTAGTCACCTATATTTATATTGTATTCAACAAAAAAGGATGCTTAAGGGTGTGATTGCACTTTCAATACCACGGGAGTTCCATTCTAGGATTTTCATTGCTGCTGACGATCATGCTTGAAGGATATCGCCGATATCTCAGTTGTGATCTCCATACCCCACAGACTCATCTTCCTTCTTCCTCTTCTTATCTTGGACTTTTTGGGGTGTGTTTAAAAGACTCTTATCAATTGGCTCCTGTGTTGGTCCCTCCAGTAGGTGGATCTTCTCAGTCACAAAGTCGGGCAGTGGTGCATTCAGTAGTGTTGATGGCCTCTCAGTAACAGATCCATCTTTGTTTATAAGCCTCTTCCACGCCGTCGAAACGACAACAATGGAGCCCCCAACACCAGTCCGCCCCGACGGGATATCATCAGTATCCCATTGTCTTCACGCAGCAATTCCTCGCCCTCGATCAAACAAGGTCCCTCTACCACCTCCGCCTCCACCTCTAGGATCACCTCTTCCTATTCGAAAGTCACTGGATATCAAAATTCACTAGCAGCCATTCACCCCACTGACAATCATCTTGGTTATGTATTCCATCATCGCATTAAGTTAGAAGATGCCCTACACAACCACAAAGGTAGCAAAAGTCTGGTAATTTCTCGTATTGAACTAGGTACCTCTTCCTGTCCTTCAGAGTGATAGGAACGAATCAGATCAGAGGTTCATCCAAGGGTATAAACAGTCTTCCCCTCAGGTATTTAGACGGATTGGGTCTCCCCTCATTAAAAATTACTTGCACTGGTGGGAAGCTGACTTTTTTTGCAATTTTCGTATCCAGCGTCGTATTCTTCATTAGGCCATCCGTAATTCCAACTATATGAACCCATACAGGGATACGATCAAGCTTGTAGTCATGGACATTTGATATTCCATCGTATTCCTCAATAACCACATGAGCACGTCAAAATAGCCCCGGCCCTCTTTGAACATCCTATGCCAATCACTAAGGCATGTGAATTGAGCCAGAAATAGGTTGTCAGCCTTCGTCTTGAACATCACACCTTGAGAAGGGGCCCTAGCGTTGCGCATCTCCTTTAACAAGGCTACATGACAAAAGGGTTTAGTGGTATGAACCCTAAAAATTGTGATCCACCTTGGTTCAGAAATTAGCCCTTCGATTTTATCAGAGAGATCCAGGTCTTCTTCCTCTTCTCCATGCAGATTGAGACCCACAAATTGGTACTCCAGATTAGGTTCTTCCCGGAATTCATCCCCATAATCTCCACGGGCAGATGGTTCCACCATTGGATCTCCGCCAGCAGATGGTACCACCATTGGATCTCCGTCGGCCGAAGCTTCCGGGATTGGGACTCCCGATGAGCTTGAATTCTCCATGCAAACACTAGTTTTGTTAGGGTCTATCCAAACGGTTTTGACCCCTATCGCCTTCGGGAATTGGAACCATCGCCTTGCTCTCGATTGCGATAGGGGTGTCTTTTCCACATGAGAGCGATAAAACGTTTTCTATGTGGCGATGTCAAGCAGACGGTTTCGTTTACAAAATTGTATCCGATGTTCGACGATATCCCACACGGCCATTGCCAGAATGACCGTGTGGACATAACATATGTATGACATGAAGTTCACTCGACAAGGTCGTTTGCAATGCAACCAGGAACACAAACAAGAAATAGAAAAGCACCGTCTGTGACACTACATAGATCCCACACAGTTTCTTTACGGTACCGGGTTTGGGTTTACACTATCGGGTTTTGGATTTTGGGTTGTAACCCTTCATGTACGAATACCGATTTGCTACAACTGTTTGTGTGTGACCATACTATTATCAGCCACGGTTACTAAATTTTAAATGTATGCACGGTCTATATGTTCCAAACGGTTCTATTTCAGTACACATGTGCCAATTTACAGAGATCACAAACGTTTGAATTTCACAACTCGTGTGTGCTATTAGGATTGATCACACACATTTCATGTTTCCACATTGTGTGGGATGATATTCGGAACCGCAGACAGTTTTTGTAATCAAAACGTGTGGTCTGTTGTGGATACTGGCTGACGGTTTTTATACGCAGAACATGTATGATGCATGATCTAATCGACACGGTTTTTGGAGGGAAACGATTGTGTTTTTGAGCTCTATGCAAACGATTGGTCCCAAGAAACCGTGTGCGGCTTAATCTATAGAACAACAATTATTTCACCTTAATTTATTACCAGCAATTACAATTATCCATTATTTGAAATTATGAATTGAATTTAATAATAGGTGAAACTGAAAATTATATACATCCAATTTACAAAGGTTCAACAATCAAAGATTAATTCTAATCACAACAACTAATGCTCTACCGTAAAAAAACTAATGTTGAAGAATTATAGAAATAGCATAATCACAAAAATGAACTAGATGAGTATTAAAGGCGGTATAGAGAGAGCCAAAAGTCATTTTTCGCTCTCAAGGAAGTTGTAGAAGCGGAATGCCCATATTGTGCCCTCCTTCATGCCGAAGGCGCGCACAACTATGGTTCAACCTCTTGTGATGACCGCCCGTCCATCCTTCACAGACTTCAGGAAGACGTGTAGACCGTCTTCATGAGAGTCTGGATGATAGAATTTATTTTGGTTGCCTCCGCACCAAGCATGTAGTTTGATAGGTAATCTTGAGTAAACTACTTTGGGAACCACTGAAAATTATAACATTCAGATACTGGTGAGTGATGACTAACAACTCAATATGAGCATGAAAAAGGAAGGTTGCGTAGTTCTTACCATCCTGAAGTTCAAAGTCGTCTTGGATAAAGAATAGACAAAAAGTTTAATTCTCATCTCCCATTTCTTTCTCCTAACAATATTTTTTAGTTTCCTCACTTGGCGATCGGTCATGAATATGTCATTACCCCATACGTAAAAAGGGTCGAAGTGGGGATCTCAACCCCTGATGTATGTACCAATAGAAGCAACAACTAAACCATTAAAATATATTATGTACTTGTGGAATGAGGCAATAAAGGCCATGGGATGAAAATAACCATGATGCTGAAAAACGACATCTCCCATTGTTTTTCCTTCATAAGTACAGATTGGGATACAAATCGTCAGACTATGAAAAATATCTTGATTGTTAAGTTTTAAGATGTTTGTAAAGGACGGGGTAAAACTGAACCATTGTTTTGGTAGATAAAAACGGGATGAGATAAATCAAAATTAATCACATTATAGATTGTTCGAATGTGCGCTGTAACATCCCAAAAAATTTCGAATTTTGGAATGTTAATAAATTAAATAGATAATGATTGTTTGATTGATGTGTTTGATTTTCTCTGGGATTTAAAACTTTTGGTGTTGAAATGAATATTAAAACGAGAGGGAATAAAATGACTTTCCCTAATATTCACCGTTGGTGGTTTGAAATTTATTATTTAAAAACAAAACCAACAAAATAAAATGAGAGAAGGTAATATGACTCCTTCAACATTTTAAAAGTTTGGAAAAGGTTTTAAATCTTTACTGGAATTCTTTTGATTATTCAAAATATTTTTCAACTAAAGGAAAATTCATTGAGAGGATATAAAATGACTTATCCCCTTTTTAAATCAAGTTGGAAATATTTAGAGTACTATTTTAAAGTTTTTAAAATTTATTTTCAGTATTACAAATAACTCTAAAATGAATTTAGAGATTTTATAAAGCCAAGAGAGTTTTTACTCCATGGAAATGAGTTATAAAAATATTTTAAAAGAGTTGAAAAAGTATTTCAATGGGATATTCTTTATTTACCAAATTATTTATTGATGAAACAATTTTTAAAATTTATATTCTATTATTTAAAAATGGTTTGTCAATGTTTTTGACCAAATAAAAATATTTTAAAAGGTTTAATGGATTTTATTTGATTTAGGAAAATATTTTATATTTAAATAAAGTATTTAGAAAAGGTTTTTATTTTTATTTTTCCTTTTTGGAAAATATTTTCATTTTATAATTTTCTTTGTATTATTTGATGAATTTAGAATTTTATTTCATATTTTTCGGAGTTACGGTTATTTTTATTTTATTGTTTGAAGTTTCGGTTTTAAATAAAAAAGAAAATCCGGGCAGCTGGCCCATTAGCCTTTTTCGCACGTGAGCGTAATTGGAGTCCAACTCGGATTCAGTTTTTTTTTCTTTCTTTTTTCCTCGGCTTATAAATAAAACTCCAGATTTATTTCTTTTTTTCTCTTTTTATTTATTTATTTTCGAAACCCTAATCCGCCGGGCCCCGCCCGTCAGCGCCGCCGCAGCCGGGTCGCGCCGCCGCCGCCCGCACCGCCGCCGCCTCTGCCCGACGCCGCGCCGCCGCTGCGACTCGCCGCCGCCTCGCCGGATCCCGTCGCGCGGCCACGCCTCTGCCGCCGCCAACTCGACCGGCCGGCCGCCGCCAACGCGCCGCCCCTGTGCGCCACCCCACTGCCCTGCTGCCTTCTCCACCGCGCCCCACGTCGCCGGAGCGCCTCGCCGGAGTCGAACTCCGGCCAGATCTGGAGCGAGGACCCGATCGCGTTTTTGGAAGAACTTTAATTACGGATGGGTCCTTTTGGGCAGAAAACACCCCGGCGCCGTATCCGCGATATCTCCGCAACCGTAAGTCGGAACGAGGTGAAACTTTTTGCAACGCGTTCGTGTTGTTCTGTACTTTAGCATGGTATCAACTTTTGCACACTTTGCACACTTTTGAATTTGAAGTTATTTCAAATTCAAATTCAAATTCCGGTGGCCGTATCTTTTATACTGTTGATCCAAATCGAGTGATTCTTTTTGCGTTGGATCACTCGTGTCATGTACTTTATGTTTATACCATGTGTGCACAAAAATTCCCAAGTTTATTGATCTGGTTAAATTCAAATTCAATTCCATATTTCAATTGCTATGACCTGCGTTGTAGTATTCCGTTTCACGTGATTCTTTTTGCAAATTGGATCATATGAGACATCTTATCGGCAATATTCACATACCATTTATATTGCTATGATCTTTACTTTGATTTCATAATAGCCTTGATCATATTTCTTGTATTGACAACTCTTTATCCGTTGACTCTCTCGAGTTCGCGTTCCACCGATCACCTTCGGGCACATCCACACCTTTGCACTTCAAAACCTTTTTGTTTCGTTACTAAAACCTTTATGATTGTTTTGTTGATCTTATGTTTTGTCATTGTGGTGTGATTGCTTATTGAGTTCTTTCGTTGACGATAGATTGCTCGGAGTGTGACGAGTAGAGTTGACTGGAACGTGAGAGCGAAGATCTTCATCGAATGTATAAGGCAAGTGATGCCTTGACCATACTCATACCTATATTTTCTATATGCATTATGTCAGGAAATATCACTCTATTGCATGATAGGTAGTTTACTTTACTGTTGCTGCAAAACCAGTTAGGATAGCCACATGTTTTGACTTGTCTACCGTAGATCAACCTAGCCGTGTTGTTACTGTATGGCTATGCTTTGTAGACGTGGTTTGGGTTGTGAAATTCATGGAGTGCATGTGAGCTGTTTAATAACTTGTGTAGCAACTGTTTAATAAATAGAAATCACTTCTGGACGGGCAGGGAGTGCTTCCTGGGGGCTCGTTCCTTCTCTAAGGTCGAGACCAGGTTGTACCCCTAATGGTTTGTTTGGTGGCCGAGGAAAACGTCATGGTGAGCCCGCTGACGTGGTGGGCGCCGTCCAGGCTCAAAAAGATCAGACTTACTTGGTGACTAGAAGCTTACATGTACAGCCGCTGGCCATATGGGCTCTGGCTTAGTTGAGTACGATGTAGGAAGCCTCTCCTGTGCAATGCTAGCAGATGTAGATATGATAGGTGGTACCGGCTTGCCGTTGGGTGTAGGTGACCTCTTCTGAAAGACTTCGTCTCAATCTTCGGGTTGAGTCCAGTGGGGAAAGTGTACTAACCTCTGCAGAGTATAAACTAATCATGATTAGCCGTGTCCCCGGTTATGGACATCTTTGAGCTACTAGACATTACTGTTAATGGAGGATCTTGACAGATGAATCACCTTAATAATTTGAGAGGGCAAGATTAATAAAGGGTGTGGTGGATTGAGACTGGTGTGCCCAGTTCAATCTTTAGTAGTAAGTTCAACATAAAATTTTGACTAGTTTAGTTCAGGAGAAAATTGGCTTTCTGCAAAACTAAACCATAAGCCTTTCCTTTGACTTACCTTGCATGTAGTTGTAGGTCCTTTATATAATTTTTTTTTCGTGTCACTTGCCGTACAAATCAGATGTACTGACCCATTGTCGGGCTGTAACCTTCGGTGTTGCAGGTTTTTCAGACGATCAGTAAGGTGCGTTAGGGGTTGCGAGTCTACACTCAGCATGTTCGCATGTGGCTGTTGATGGGACTCCACGTTATTTGCTTTTGCTTCCGCTATATTTATATTGAGTAAGCTAGCCTTGAGCTATGCAACTTGTTATTTATTTACTCTGGATCATACGTTGTATTAATGATGCACTTGTACTTTGATATACATCTATTATACTGTGTGTGCCAGCGAGTTCGATCCAGGGACTGGCACTTGAACACAGAGACTTCAATTCGGTGTGAATTGGGTCGTTACAGATGGTATCAGAGCAGTGTGTTGACTGTAGGTTCGTGACCCTAGAAAATGGATAGGAAAAGCCATAGGAACAAAATATTTATCACTCTTTGATTACTTACTCTCTTGACTAGTATTTCTCATCTATTATTCATCTTCTAAAACTTCTCATCTTGTTTTACAATGAATACCCCTCTGAGTTGCTTACCCCTGAAGACAAGACAATTGAGAAGAACCTCATCAACCTCGGGGATCAATGGGAGTTATGATTATTGGAACTAGAAGGAATAACCTACGGTGATCCATAAGTTTGACACTGTGAGAGGAACCTTTAAGATCAGCTTAGCTGAGAAGGATGAAGCTTAGAATCAGACCACCACTCTTTAGGTGAAGCTAGATGAACGATTTTCGTGTAGCATGATGAGATCGTATGTCTTGTACATATGACCTTACTCTAGGAGTTGTTTGTGTGTTTTGACTGTTGTGACTGTATTGTTTGTGGTTAAGTGTTACTGTCGAACGTAGGTGTTTTGCCGCTTTCTTGTTTGAGTGCATATGCTTGGTGTTACCTTAGTTGTTGTCTTGTCGGTGTTATAGTTTTGCCCTAACCCTTGTCGTATGGGTTTAATAGATGGAGTATGAAGTAGGACTCGCCTTTTCTGGGGCGATGTCGAGACTGAAGGTGGAGCAGTGGATTCGTAGAATGGAGGAGCACCTGAAGATAAACAAGGTCCCCTATGCTGTCAAGTGCTTTGTAGAAGAGGCTGCTACTTGGTGGAGAATGCACCAAGCAATTGACGAATCATGAAGGAAAATTACTTGGAAGGAGTTCACTAAGATTTTGTTGGGATCCCGCCTTCTCATCCCGATGCAAAGGACGGTAACCCTTAAGAGGATCCGTGCATGTACAATTTGCAGAGAAACAGGGCACTCCCATGAAGGACACCAAGATGGATGTCCCAATTGTGAGGAAGTTCACTCGGGTGAAGAATGTCCCACTGCACAAGTCACATGTTTTACGTGTGAAGGAACTGATCATTACCCCGCTCAGTGTCAATTTTTCCTCGTGACACAACAAGTGGTTCAACATCAAAGGGAAGAATTGAAGAAAGCTATCCAAGAATTGAAGGAAGCACCCGTGAAGAAGAAGGAGAAGGACATTAGCCACATTCAGTGTTTCCGGTGCAAGAATATGGGACATGACGCCAACATGTGTCAAGAATTAAAGGAAGCACTCATGATGAAGAAGATAAAAGACCTTAGCCAAATTGAGTGCTATCGATGCAGGAACATGGGACACTACCGCGACATGTGTCCAGAATTGAAGGGGAAGGAGAAGTTTTGAACGTGGAAGCAAGGATGCTGATTTGAAGAAGCTTATGTTTTGGCAATTGGAGAATAGAATTTTCGTGGTGTGCACTAAGTGCACGATGCTACCTTTTTATGATAGTTGGAGATGTGTATCGATGCGGTTTTGCTATGGATTAACTAGGCGTTTTGTGTCATGATTGTTTCGTTAAGTTTTTTCTTGTACCCTGTGACCCTGTTATGTCTTGTTTTGATTGATGTGATGTGTTGTGCTTTGTGGTTTTCTTTGCGAATAGAATAAGTTTACGTTTCATTAGACCCCTTACCTAATTAGTATGCTTCAAGACTAAAGAAGACACAACAACGAGAAGAATAACTTGACGAATGACTCAACGATATGAAGATTGTTTCGACATTTCAAAACTGAAGCTACCAGCATTGGAGACTGAAGACCTGGAAGATTCAAGTTCTACCGTTAGATCGTTCTGTGAGCTGTCATTTCTTGTTTTACCGACAGCTACACATCAAAACTTATTTGCAAAACTAGTGTGATGTTTGTATGGGTATCTCTCCCTATCTCCCTCTACCTCGCTATCTACATTCTGTTCCCTCTCATCCTGAAGAAGCTGCTACAATGGCTGCAAATTTCAAGACTGGGATAAAGATGCATGCAACCGATGCTGAGTTCAAGGATAACCCACAGGTCCCAGGATCTTACGACAAGCAAGCACAATCTTGCTGAAGGAAGAACTCTGGAGGAAGTTGTAGTCCACCAGTGCACGTTTTATAGCAGGCTACGTAAACCGGAGTGTTGTGAAGAAACGATAGATGTTTTGGTTGGCTTGCAGAACCATGGATTTATCTGGACCCAGTTCAAGATAAGGAGGACTTCTGCAATGCTTGTGAGAATGACCGAGTGTTAGATTGCGAGATTCGCTAAACCATATACAAGGTAATGATTTGGGTGCGAAATGGATTGGCCCCCATGACGACTACTCTTATTATTTGCTCTTGCTATGCGGGATAGTAAAATCTGAGTGACTTACCTATAGCAGAGAGACGACGATGTTAAGACTGAACCATAGGATGGTACGATGTGTGACCCCAGTAGAAGTTTACCGTTTGTGTTATACGGTGAGTATGGACCAAGACCATTTGCTGCAGATATCCCATAGAAGTATTCTTAATGACCACCATGAGAAAGTCGATAGTTGCTTGGTATGGGCGTCTGACCTGTCAGCCATGAAGCCTTAGTACTTGGAAGACCACTCTCTTGCTATGGAATGGAAACCTCAAAGGAGGAATTCTTGAAACCTCGAAGACCGAAGGTGAAATCTTTACGAAGAATGTCACCGATGGATTAAGATACTTGAAGCCCACACTTGTGAGGAAGAATTCCATGCCCCAGCGGAGTATGAAGATTATGTGTGAGGAGCTCGCTGAGGGAGCAAGATTTTGAAGACCAAGTCGCATTTCTTTTAAGGGTGGTAGCACCCTAGCTCATTGGAGGATCGAGAGACTGTCATGAAGACCCAAACCCTAACCTTTCTTTCTAGCCTTCTCGAATCTCGAGGACGAGATTCCTTTTAAGGGTGGTAGTGTGTAACATCCCAAAAAATTTCGAATTTTCGAATGTTAATAAATTAAATAGATAATGATTGTTTGATTGATGTGTTTGATTTTCTCTGGGATTTAAAACTTTTGGTGTTGAAATGAATATTAAAACGAGAGGGAATAAAATGACTTTCCCTAATATTCACCGTTGGTGGTTTGACATTTATTATTTAAAAACAAAACCAACAAAATAAAATGAGAGAAGGTAATATGACTCCTTCAACATTTTAAAAGTTTGGAAAAGGTTTTAAATCTTTACTGGAATTCTTTTGATTATTCAAAATATTTTTCAACTAAAGGAAAATTCATTGAGAGGATATAAAATGACTTATCCCCTTTTTAAATCAAGTTGGAAATATTTAGAGTACTATTTTAAAGTTTTTAAAATTTATTTTGAGTATTATCAATAACTCTAAAATGAATTTAGAGATTTTATAATGCCAAGAGAGTTTTTACTCCATGGAAATGAGTTATAAAAATATTTTAAAAGAGTTGAAAAAGTATTTCAATGGGATATTCTTTATTTACCAAATTATTTATTGATGAAACAATTTTTAAAATTTATATTCTATTATTTAAAAATGGTTTGTCAATGTTTTTGACCAAATAAAAATATTTTAAAAGGTTTAATGGATTTTATTTGATTTAGGAAAATATTTTATATTTAAATAAAGTATTTAGAAAAGGTTTTTATTTTTATTTTTCCTTTTTGGAAAATATTTTCATTTTATAATTTTCTTTGTATTATTTGATGAATTTAGAATTTTATTTCATATTTTTCGGAGTTACGGTTATTTTTATTTTATTGTTTGAAGTTTCGGTTTTAAATAAAAAAGAAAATCCGGGCAGCCGGCCCATTAGCCTTTTTCGCACGTGAGCGTAATTGGAGTCCAACTCGGATTTAGTTTTCTTTCTTTCTTTTTTCCTCAGCTTATAAATAAAACTCCAGATTTATTTCTTTTTTCTCTTTTTATTTATTTTTTTTCGAAACCCTAATCCGCCGGGCCCCGCCCGTCAGTGCCGCCGCCGCCGGGTCTCGCCGCCGCCGCCCGCACCGCCGCCGCCTCGGCCCGACGCCGCACCGCCGCCGCGACTCGCCGCCGCCTCGCCGGATCCCGTCGCGCGGCCACGCCGCCGCCCGCGCCGCCCGTCGCGCGGCCACGCCTCTGCCGCCGCCAACTCGACCGGCCGGCCGCCGCCGACAGCGCCACCCCGAGGCGCCACCTCGCCGGGGCCCGGGCGAGTTCGCCGGAGATGGCCGCGGTCAAGCCGCCGGCTGCTCCCGCGCCGGAGCCGACGCGCCGCCCCTGTGCGCCACCCCACTGCCCTGCTGCCTTCTCCACCGCGCCCCACGTCGCCGGAGCGCCTCGCCGGAGTCGAACTCCGGCCAGATCTGGAGCGAGGACCCGATCGCGTTTTTGGAAGAACTTTAATTACAGATGGGTCCTTTTGGGCAGAAAACACCCCGGCGCCGTATCCGCGATATCTCCGCAACCGTAAGTCGGAACGAGGTGAAACTTTTTGCAACGCGTTCGTGTTGTTCTGTACTTTAGCATGGTATCAACTTTTGCACACTTTGCACACTTTTGAATTTGAATTTATTTCAAACTCAAATTCTAATTCCGGTGGCCGTATCTTTTATACCGTTGATCCAAATCGAGTGATTCTTTTTGCGTTGGATCACTCGTGTCATGTACTTTATGTTTATACCTTGTGTGCTCAAAAATTCCCAAGTTTATTGATCTGGTTAAATTCAAATTCAATTCCATATTTCAATTGCTATGACCTGCGTTGTAGTATTCCGTTTCACGTGATTCTTTTTGCAAATTGGATCATATGAGACATCTTATCGGCAATATTCACATACCATTTATATTGCTATGATCTTTACTTTGATTTCATAATAGCCTTGATCATATTTCTTGTATTGACAACTCTTTATCCGTTGACTCTCTCGAGTTCGCGTTCCACCGATCACCTTCGGGCACATCCACACCTTTGCACTTCAAAACCTTTTTGTTTCGTTACTAAAACCTTTATGATTGTTTTGTTGATCTTATGTTTTGTCATTGTGGTGTGATTGCTTATTGAGTTCTTTCGTTGACGATAGATTGCTCGGAGTGTGACGAGTAGAGTTGACTGGAACGTGAGAGCGAAGATCTTCATCGAATGTATAAGGCAAGTGATGCCTTGACCATACTCATACCTATATTTTCTATATGCATTATGTCAGGAAATATCACTCTATTGCATGATAGGTAGTTTACTTTACTGTTGCTGCAAAACCAGTTAGGATAGCCACATGTTTTGACTTGTCTACCGTAGATCAACCTAGCCGTGTTGTTACTGTATGGCTATGCTTTGTAGACGTGGTTTGGGTTGTGAAATTCATGGAGTGCATGTGAGCTGTTTAATAACTTGTGTAGCAACTGTTTAATAAATAGAAATCACTTCTGGACGGGCAGGGAGTGCTTCCTGGGGGCTCGTTCCTTCTCTAAGGTCGAGACCAGGTTGTACCCCTAATGGTTTGTTTGGTGGCCGAGGAAAACGTCATGGTGAGCCCGCTGACGTGGTGGGCGCCGTCCAGGCTCAAAAAGATCAGACTTACTTGGTGACTAGAAGCTTACATGTACAGCCGCTGGCCATATGGGCTCTGGCTTAGTTGAGTACGATGTAGGAAGCCTCTCCTGTGCAATGCTAGCAGATGTAGATATGATAGGTGGTACCGGCTTGCCGTTGGGTGTAGGTGACCTCTTCTGAAAGACTTCGTCTCAATCTTCGGGTTGAGTCCAGTGGGGAAAGTGTACTAACCTCTGCAGAGTATAAACTAATCATGATTAGCCGTGTTCCCGGTTATGGACATCTTTGAGCTACTAGACATTACTGTTAATGGAGGATCTTGACAGATGAATCACCTTAATAATTTGAGAGGGCAAGATTAATAAAGGGTGTGGTGGATTGAGACTAGTGTGCCCAGTTCAATCTTTAGTAGTAAGTTCAACATAAAATTTTGACTAGTTTAGTTCAGGAGAAAATTGGCTTTCTGCAAAACTAAACCATAAGCCTTTCCTTTGACTTACCTTGCATGTAGTTGTAGCTCCTTTATATAAATTTTTTTTTCGTGTCACTTGCCGTACAAATCAGATGTACTGACCCGTTGTCGGGCTGTAACCTTCGGTGTTGCAGGTTTTTCAGACGATCAGTAAGGTGCGTTAGGGGTTGCGAGTCTACACTCAGCATGTTCGCATGTGGCTGTTGATGGGACTCCACGTTATTTGCTTTTGCTTCCGCTATATTTATATTGAGTAAGCTAGCCTTGAGCTATGCAACTTGTTATTTATTTACTCTGGATCATACGTTGTATTAATGATGCACTTGTACTTTGATATACATCTATTATACTGTGTGTGCCAGCGAGTTCGATCCAGGGACTGGCACTTGAACACAGAGACTTCAATTCGGTGTGAATTGGGTCGTAATTTGATCCCCAGAAATGCTTACCCAAGAACCAACTTTTATCGCTATTTTGATAAAGATAGTAATTTGAACTGCTTCTTCCCCTTGGGAGAGGACACGTCGTGGGTGCCCTCCTCTTGATTGTAGTTGTCGAACATATCTGACTTTGTGGCTGGTGATGTCGAGCCACCGGTTCTTCAAGCGGCTTTCATAAACAACAAAAGGGGCTCCCAGGGGTACATGCATCGGATGTCCTTCACTGAGTGCTCGACGATATCCAATAGATCAAAGTTTGGAGACTTCATCTATGTCATAGCTCTTGTCAAGTCGTCTCTGTTGACGAGCTCGATGTCGAGACCAGCACGCAATAGATGAAGAAAGACACATGCACGCTGGTTTATACAGTCCAACCTGGAAAAGTAGGCACCCCACTCGGCCGCAACCGCAATGAGTTGCTCGTCCGAGGTCACAAGGAAGGAGTGCACCTGGATCTGATGTGCCGAGCCAGCTAGTGTGGCTGGGAGATGACTATTGGCGACCACATCTACCTCCTCGAGCAATAGGTGATATGTGGAAATGCTTAGGCATTGATTATTTTGAGTAGGGTGTGGGGATATGGATGAAAGAGGGTGTTTTGCCGGATCCATGTACGCATATGGTACGAGGAAGGGATGCAGCTCAGTGGTTTACCTGATAAGAACGAGAGGAGCGCGGCAACACAGAGCAGATGGTGGCGGCGGCCAAGGAGGGGGACTATGAGTGGGTTGGGGGCTGGGGTGGGGGAAAGAAGGCTGAAATACAAACATAAGGCTCGAATACTGAAAATTTCTCTTGAAAACTGAAAACTTGATCGCGGGAAACATACATTGCACACAGTTCCTTTCGATAACGTGTGCCATATAGGGGAATATATCCATGGAACCCCTCATCCCCGAAATTTTGAGCCACCTCTCTTTAAGTTCCAAGCACTCGGGGTAGGTGTGGTGATAGAGATCGCACACGGTAAGGTTGTTCTGGGCGTCTCTAATAGGGTGACTATCCCACATGGATTTGTGAGAAGAATCGTGCGTGAAAATATAAGCCATGGACCACACGGTGTGAGGTTCGGGCGCGCCATACGAAGTGGCACCGATGGGACTACACGCACATCTCGGGGAAGTAAGTGCACCATTACTTACCATGGAGACTTGACTGCATGTAGTTGAGGCTCAAAAAGAAACTGCATGCAGTTGAGAAGGAGGAATGTGTAGTGGGGAAAACCGCTGATTCATCCATCCCCTCTATGATAACCGGGTCCCTCAGCCCTCCCATGCATCATTCGCCTCCAAATTAACCATCGTCTTCCTCCTCTTGCCCTCGCATGCATCGCACCCCATCGATCCCCGCCGCTGGAAGCCACTACACCATCACCCTATAGTTGCAAAAAAGCACCACGCCGATGGCAGAGTGTCGGAAGATCAACCATGATCACACCATTCATGCCCACCTTGGGATGAAACTATCCGTCTGGTACGCCAACGACCCCTGCAAGGTCACCATCTGCCTCAACGAGCTTGAGGAAGACCTGCAGATGATGCGCTACAAGGACTTCGGCCTTGACATCGAGTACACCAAGGATCACGGCAGGGCCGCTGTCGTGTAGTTCAGCGTCGGGCAGAAAGTCCTCCTCTACCACATCAGCAAGATTGTCGGCCGCTGCCAGAGGCTCAAGGAGTTCCTCTCTAGCGATAAGTACACCTTCGCCACCGTCGACACCACAAACGACAAGAAGGTGCTCAGAAACTCTGGCTTGCGGGTAACCAACCTCGTCGACCTACAGAACAAGTACAGGGTGGCGGAAATCCTCAAGAAGGAAGGTGAACGGGATTCCCTTGAATACCTCGGCATTTCCATCATCTGCCCTTCTTACAAAGGCAAGAAGAGCGGGATGGACAATGCTACAAAGGAAAGGTGGCACTCGTCATGGGAGGGCGAGCTCACTGGGCCTCACGTCGTCTATGCGGCGTTGGATGCCTTTGTCAGTTACGACTAGTATAGGTGCATCTCAGCAATGCAGGAGTGCCTCATCCTGGAAGAAATCCTTGACGATCCTGCGGATGACCCGTTGGCGAGAAGCGGAGGAAGAAGAACAAGAGCGGTGGGAGCAGTCGACGACGATGATGAAGCACGCGCGGAATGACAATCGAACTGAAAGTGCATGCATTTAGCGTAGTTATGGCAGTAAAACACTTATTAGTAAGTTTTAATTCATTTTTCGGATTATGCATGTAGTTATATATGTATTTACCATTGGTGTATAATTCATAAAACTTGATTACTTGTGAATTGTATATATATGATCACGAATTGTGCAGGGTATAGGTTAAGCAAATGGTTGTAATATATAAACCGTGTGCCTCACCGTGCAACCGAAAATTGTCCATTTAAAGGGGTGTGATTAATATATTTAAGTCATTAAGCGTAAATTAGGCCATATACAGTGTTGGGTGCTTATGCACCGGTGCTTAAAGATAGAGAATACTGTTGCATCCTAAAATAAAGTTGTCGCACAATAGATACTGCCTCATATAGGTGCTTAGTTGCTCCAAAACTATAGCACACGTGAAAGAAAGGAAGCAGTTATTTCGACTAAGCATTGGCTGGCACCGGAAGCCAAACACTACTGGAATTCACCAGTTTGCCATGAGTCAAGGGCTTTGCCGTCAGTTTTTCATTGGGGCAGACGACAAAGAGTTAGTTTGCCGTACGTTGCCCTAATAACAGACGGCAAAGGAGTCACTCACGGCAAACATGTAGTTTGCCGTATGTTGCCCTAATGGCAGACGGCAAAGGATCCTTTACCGTCTAAGGACAGACGGCAAAACTCAATGTGGGCCCGCCTAGTCCCAGCCACGAGTGAGGGTAACGGCCAGGCGTTATGCCGTGGCGCCCAGCTGTGCAAGCTGGCAACAGCTGGGTGACCATTTGGTCATTATGCCGTCTGCCTACGGCAAGGCAGACGGCAAAGCGTAGGACTTTGTCGTCTGCTGCTGGACGGCAAACATATGACGGGGGGGGGGGGGGTGACGTCATTACCTTATCCGATGACGTCACCGTTCTTTGCCGTCTGTCCGTAGACGGCAATCCCGCCGTTAACGGCCTGACGGAGCCGGCTGGCACAGCTTCGCCGTCAAGCTTCTCTGCCGTCTGTTTCTTATTCCAGCGGACGGCAAAGAGCTTTGCCGTCCGTCGATATACAACGGACGGCAACGCACCTCTTTGCCGATGAAATGGCTGACGGGTGCTTTACCGTGCGGGGGCAGACGGCAAAGGTTTTTGCCGTCGGCCATACAGGTGTTTGCCGTCCGCCATGGCAGACGGCAAACAGGCGAATTCCAGTAGTGAAAACTTGCTTCCACCCCCTTCCTAAGCACCTGTGTAAGCACCTAATCTTATAAAAACCAAATCTCTTTTCGGTGGCACCTATAGAAGCACCTGCATTGTACAGGGCTTACAAAGTTGCTGTGGATTTATTCACATCTGAGCTATGGAGTTTTTTGTCATTTTTATCTTCCGTTTGATATATATATGTCAAGGCGCTAAGTCTGTTTCATATGCACACACTATGAATTTATTTGCATTTGAAATAAGATTTCATCTAAATTCAACATAGATATAATGGCAAGTCATATATGTCATGTTAACATGTACGGTGCACGTACGGTATTAGGATGAACTGGCTGCACCTCGGTCACGTCTTTCGATCGGGAATATTGAGTTCAGTGGTTTTAAAATTCAAAAAAGGAGAATCGCTCGAAAATACACAAGACTTTGCGTGGAGTCGTAAGAAGGTAGTACTGTGATGCGGTAATTTTTTCAGGCATTTTAAGAAAGGCTATCATGCGATCTCCTTCCAAATGTGGGCATCTCTCACGAAGGACATGGTTTCGATATGTATGGAACAAGTCGTGAAAGGTTCGGGTTACAAGTAGATTGTATTGTTACTTCGTCGATTGTGGTTCATTTTTTTTCATAGATGTCACGCGTCTATACGTGATATGTCTTCGAATTTGGACGCATTCCTTGTTATTTTGGTATTTTTAAAAAAAAATTGCAATTACAAACCGAGAAAAAAGAGTTAAATGCAATATCCATCGAAACTGCAGCAGCATGATATTGGTTCATTGGTGACCGTTCAATCCATACGCAATGGACGGTGAAGGGCGTGCGATCCTTGGTGCTATGTTCTGGCCAATCAGAACACACGGGCGAATTTCACAGGGTATAGGTCAAGCAAATGGTTGTGGTACATGAACCATGTGCTTTGCCGTGTCACCGAAATTTTGTCATCGAACGGGACGTGTTTGATACATGTAAGTCATTAAGTTAGATTAGACAGCTCATATGGGTTTATTTACACTTGAGCTATGATTTGTTTTGTCATTTTCATCTTCCGTTTGATATATGGCGCTAAGTCAGTTTCATGTGCACCTTATATGAATTTATTCGCATTTGAACTACGAGTGCAACGAAATTTGACCAAATGTGTTCTAAAATATCATGTATGTGCTCTCGTGGTAACGTGCAACACACAACGTGGAATTGAAATAAACTTGCCGCACCTCGGTCACATATTTCGACCATGAAACATTTATTTCGGTGGTTTTTAAATTACAAAAAATTCAAAAAAAATGAGAATCGCTCGGAAATACACGAGACTTTGCGTGGCTTCGTGAGAAGATAATACGGTGATGTGGTAAATTTTTTAGGCATTTTGACAAAGGCTAGCATGCGATCGCCTTGCTAACGGTGGAATCTCTCACGAAGGACCATGGTTTCGATATGTATGGAACGAGTCGTGAAATGTTCGGGTTACAAGTAGATTGTATTATTACTTCCTCGATTGTGGTTGATTTTTTTCACAGCTGCCACGCGTCTATACGTGATATATCTTTGAATTTGGACGCATTTATTATTATTTTGGTATTTTTTAAAAAATATTACACTTACAAACCAGGAAAAAAGAGTTAAATACAATATCCACCGGAACTGCGGCAGCATGATGTTGGTTCATTGGAGACTGTTCGAGCCAAGCGCATTGGACAGTGCAGCAAGTATGATCCATGGTGCTGCATTCTGGACAATCAAAACGCACGGGCGAATTACGCAGGGTATAGTTTAAGAAAACGGTTGTAGTACATGAACCGTGTGCTTAACCGTAACCGAATTTTTTTCATCTAACGGGACGTGTTTGATACACGTAAGTCATTAAGTGTAGATTAGACATTTTCTATGGGTTTATTTACACTTCAGCTATGATTTGTTTTGTCATTTTCATCTTCCGTTTGATATATGGCGCTAAGTCAGTTTCATGTGCACTCGATATGAATTTATTTGCATTTGAACTCCGAGTGCAACGAAATTTGACCAAATGTGTGCTGAAATATCATGTATGTGCTCTCGTGTTAACGTGCATCACACAACGTAACTTGCCGCACATCGGTCACGTCTTTCGACCATGAAACATTTAGTTTGGTGGTTTTTAAATTACAAAAAATCCAAAAAAATGATAGTCGCTTCGAAATACACGTGACTTTGCGTGGCGTCGTGAGAAGGTAGTACTGTGATGTGGTAAAATTTTCAGGCATTTTAAGAAAGGCTATCATGCAATCTCCTTCCAAATGGGGGCATCGCTCACGAAGGACATGGTTTCGATATGTATGGAACGAGTCATGAAATGTTCGGGTTACAAGTAGTGGGACCCGGGGTTAGCGTATGTAATTCTAGTCATGATACAATCAAATGGAGAGCCGAGAACCGTACCCACTTGTCTAAGCAGACAAGGCCAAGCACAGAACGTTCTCGGTAAGCATCGAACGTGAGGGGCATCCCATTCAGGCCGGATGATCAAATGAGATGGGTCCTCAACGTCTGCTCACAAGTCTAAATGCTTATGGGTGATGAATCCAATATTCATAGACAAGTCGCCTCAACCATGTTATCGATTGGATCCTAACTCTTACATAGACTTACTCCAGCCCGATCACTTAGTTGGGGTCTAGGGCGGGCTCGATCATACAACAAAGTGTGCACGTGACAGAGTCACGAGCAATCGAATCGCGATGCCCCAAGCTGCGCGCATCTAAGGGCCACTTGGTGTATAAAAGACCGCCAGCCAGATCACAACTAAGGTCTCGAAAACCCATACTAAGACATGCATGTTATAAACATACACGCAGCACACATGCCTAGTATGAACAGCAGGTATCATCACATACCTCTACAAACTACTCTTTATTGATATACACATAGAGCATACAAAGATCACATGTCTGTGATCACATTACATCATACAACGGAAGAAAATTAGGTCTAAGTACAGACAAGATTAACAAATGGCTTAGAGAAGCCTTGTACAACAAACATGCCCTTCCACGAGGGACCAGACAGCTGTCTGGGACTATACTACCAAGGTCAACGTCAAGCTTCACGGAGGTGACTCCATCGGGGTCCGGTTCTCATCTAAAACATAGAATAAGCAAACATGAGTACAAAGTCGTACTCAGCAAGACTTACATCAGAACTACACTACTCATGCTCAAGTATCAAGGTAAAGGAGGTGGGGTTCAACATGCAGAAGTGCCAGCTTTGACTTGGCTAATCCTGTACTACGAGTACTAGACTTGAGATAAGAAGCGTACACGAGTCCACTACCAAGTCTCCAACCAATACACCACTATGGTTACTTCCTCGACTTCCCCACGAAGAAGCACACCATAGCACTCACGCTTATCTTGCGAGTTTTATAAGTATCCATTCAAGTTGTCTATGATCAAGTAAAGGTTTCCATGTAGTCCATAACCGCGGACACGGCTATTCGAATAGTTCATTAACCCTGCAGGGGTGTACATCTTCACACGCGTGTCATCACTTATCGCCTCGTTCTTGTCACCCTTCAAGCGGATGTCGGACGTGGATGAAACCAAGGCACTACCCTCACATCACCTTCTCTAATCCAGGAGTCGACTACCTGAGTTTGTCACCGCTCGACACTCCGGCCGGTTCGACGAAACGGACTCAGATAATGCAAGGGACCGAGATGCCACCTTTGACAGATGGTTTCACTGCCTCACAGGTCCACCACATATCTATGCATAAATCAAATGGAAAGCCCGAATCTAGTGTGACTCCTGAACCGGATCGGGTACGTAAAGAGGCCAAACGGGGCTCCCATAAACCCTAACTGTGGTCATACTCTTTGTCTTGGATCACAAAACAGGAACTCGGGGCCTAGGGCAGTGTTCAACGAGACAACCCACTGTGTACTCCTACACAGCCTCTCATCGTTCACCTTTGTTTAGGGTGGATTCACCAACACGTTTATCATCAGTATCACTGTGTTCATTCCATCCCGACTCACAATCATAACATCCTCATTGTACCACTAAGCAGCAATAAGCAGTAACAGTTGCAGGGGCCACATGCTCATCATTCAACTCCTAAATCTGCTAGGATTGTGGTTTGCTTAATACGGTGGCAAAATGATAGGTCATGCATCGGAATGGGTTCAACTATGCGAAAGAACGTGTCTCGGTGATCTCCTAAACATGCATAAGCGCGACTGAGAGGGAATTGGGACTTTATAGATATGATCAATGGGGTTTGCTTGCCTTGTTGACGATACACGGGTCTTAACGTGGTCTTCTTCTTCGGGGGTGATCACCGTCTCGAAACGTCTGTCATCGGAGGCAATCATCAACAAGGGGGGACAACTCCGAAAGTAAAAATGCACATACACATGATAAGGTTGTCCATGATGTGAATGGTACTGGTTTGTAGCATATTCAATTTAATTGAAGTATATTGCATTTGAAATGCAAATTCAAACTCCAAATTCAATTTCAAATTAAGTCATATACACATTTGCTTCTGTTCCCCCATTTTAAAATGATCAAACATAAATTTTTTTGCATATTCTTAATCATTGCATTTTTCTGATAATTTTTCATATATTATATGTTTAATTTGGAGTTAGTATGAATTTTCTATGATTTTCCAAAGTTTAACTCATTTTCTGGAATTTTCTCTGTTTTCTTTAATTCTTTTAAATTCTGGAAAGTATTTATTGCGTCATGCTGATGTGGGGGTGATGTCACAGGGGGGGCCGACAAGTGGGTCCACCCTGTCAGTGGGAGAGGTTGTTAATCCCTCTCTGTTTACGCTAACAGGGGGGTTAGGGGGGTTTTGGGGCCCACTGTCAGCCACTGAGTGGGCTGATTAGTGGTTAAACTAACCACGACCACGTCACCCGCCGGCGTTGAGCCGCCGGTGACCTTCCCGCATGGCGGCGTGGCACGCAGACGGCGGCGCAGTGCGCCATCTGTAACGCTGAGTGCACCGGGATGAAGCCCGTGCACTCGTGCACCACACAGACGAGGCTGGCGTCAACGGGAAGCACGGGAGCCTCGCCAGCGTTGAGCCCGGGCGGCGGCTGGGCTCGGGTCCGGTGGAAAAGGACGACGGGGTCATGGGGAGGTGCTCGGAGAGGCTGGGAGGAAGTGGAGGCTCACCCTGAGCACGAAGCGGAGCTCGGCGTGGCCGGGGAGAGGCTGGCGTGGAGGAATTCCTCGCCGGAATAAATGGCGGCCAGCGGTGAAGACCTGAAGGGGACATCGCCTGGGGAGGTTCCTTGCCCGAATTGACGGCGGGGTTCGTCGTAGTCGAGGCCTACGGCGTTGCTGGACACCACGGGGTGGCGGTTGGAGCTCGGTGGCCGCGTGGAAGCTTGACGGCGGCGACGGCGTCTCTCGGGACCTCGTGGAAACTCGTCGGGGACAAAGAGGAAGAGGTCTACGGGAGGGGGAAAAGGCTAGGGGCTTCTCTAGGGCCTCCACGGCACCGGATAAGCACGGAAGGGAGCCGTGGGAGGCCTGGCGACGCCGGCATGGGCGCCACGCAGCGCCCTGCCTGCCTGGCTCGGGGAAGAAGACGGTGGTGCCCCTGGGCTGGGCCACCTCCCCGAGTTGGGCCGGCTAGGCCTGCTGGCTGGGCCTCTTTCTTTTTTTTATTTCTTTCTGTTTTTCTTTTTATTTCTTTTGTTTTGCTCCAAAAAAATTTAGCAGAGCATTTTTATTAAATTCCCAAATACTTTTATAAACCCTAGGTGACCAGTAGCTAGTCACATTTAGGATTTGAGCATTTTTGAAATTCAATATATTTTGAATTACAATTCAAATAGGGTCAAATTTAATTTCCAGGGCACTATTTGAAAATTAGAAAATTCCATGAGCATGGGATTGATCCCAAATCATTTTTAAAATGATCAGCATCATTTATAGGAATTTTCCAAACATTCAAATGATTTTTGGAAAAAGATTTTGCTCTGCCCATTTGAATTAATTTCTCAGGGCTTTTCTTTTTCCCCAATTTTGAATTTCATTTGAATTTTTGCATGATGCAAAGGCACAAACAAACCCTAGCACTTACCCTAGTTGGGGTTCTGACAACTCGCCCCCACTCAAAAGAATCTCGTCCCGAGATTCAGAAGTTGTCGGGAGAAAGGTGGGGTACTCGGCACGGAGACGGTCTTCTCTTTCCCAGGTTGCTTCTTTCTTGGAGTGATGTGACCATTGCACTTTGAGGAACTTGATCTTCTGGAGACGAGTGACACGCTCTGCTGAATCAAGAATACGAATGGGGTACTCTCGATAAGAAAGGTCATCTTGGAGATCAAGCGTTTCATGGTCGACTTCGCGGATGGGGTCCTTGAAGCAACGCCTGAGTTGTGACACATGGAATACGTCATGTACTCGGGAAAGGTGCGGAGTTAGTTCAAGTTGGTAGGCAACTTCTCCATGTTTAGCGAGAATGCGGAAAGGTCCGATGTAACGTGGGGCCAACTTGCCTTTGATACCGAATCTTTGGGTTCCCTTCAGAGGAGTAACCCGAAGGTAAGCCTTCTCATCAAGATTGTAGCTCTCCTCTCTATGATGACGATCATAGTAGCTCTTTTGACGAGCCTGAGCGGCTTTCAAACGATCACGAACAATGCGAACTTGCTCTTCTGCTTCCTTGATCATATCCGTTCCAAAGAGTTGTCTTTCACCGGTTTCTGACCAGTTTAGGGGTGTTCGACATCGTCGGCCATATAGGAATTCAAAGGGAGCCATGTCCAGACTAGATTGATAGCTATTGTTATAAGAAAATTCGGCGAATGGAAGAGATTTCTCCCAATTCTTTCCGAAAGAGATAACACAAGATCTGAGCATGTCTTCCAAGATTTGATTAACCCTTTCAACTTGACCGCTAGATTGAGAATGGAAAGATGTACTAAAGGATAGATGAGTTCCCATAGCATTTTGAAAACTTTCCCAAAATTCAGAGGTGAAAATGCTACCACGATCAGAGTTGATCACCAAAGGAACACCGTGAAGAGACACGATTCTAGAGACATACAAGTCCGCCAACTGACTAGAAGTTATAGACTCGCGAACAGGAAGAAAGTGAGCAACTTTGGAAATTCGGTGAATGACCACGAAGATGGCATCATTTCCTTTCTGGGTTTTTGGAAAGCCGGTGATGAAGTCCATACCGACTTTGTCCCATTTCCACTCGGGAATAGAAAATGGCTGAAGAGTACCAGCAGTTCTTTGGTGTTCTGCCTTAATGCGACGACAAACATCACATTCAGCAACAAATTGTGCAATGTCTCTCTTCATCCAGTTCCACCAAAATCTCTGGCGTAGATCTCGGTACATTTTTGTGCTACCGGGATGAATGGAGAGGGGAGTGTCATGAGCTTCCTTAAGGATCAGCTGCTTTAGGTCTTCATTCTCAGGAACTACTAAACGATTTCAAAGAATATCGTTCCTTGATCATTTGCAGAGAAAATTTTAGCAACTCCTCTAACAATGTTCTGCTTGATCTCTTGACTACTACTATCTTGTTTCTGGGCGGCTATGATTTGATCCTCAAGGGTTGGTTTCGCCACCAAGTTGAAAAGAGATCCACGAGGAACTATCTCCAGATTGAGCTTGCAAAATTCCTCATGAAGAAGTGGTTGACACTGTTGTAGCATGAGGTTGTTACAATACGACTTACGACTTAGTGCATCAGCCATGAGATTGGCCTTGCCTGGGGTGTAAGAAATTCCTAAGTCATAATCTTTTATCAACTCTATCCAGCGTCTTTTCCTGAGATTAAGATCTGGCTGGGTGAATATGTATTTGAGGCTTTGGTGGTCGGAATATATCTCACAACGATTACCAAGGAGGTAATGTCGCCAAGTCTTCAGGGCATGAACTACGGCAGCGAGTTCAAGATCATGGGTTGGATAGTTCTCTTCATGTGGCCGCAACAGGCGTGAAGCATAAGATACACCATGTCGATCTTGCATAAATATGCATCCTAACCCTTGCCGTGAAGCATCACAAAAGATCTCGAAATCCCTTTTGGTGTCTGGAGGTGCAAGTACGGGTGGAGAAGTCAATCTTCTTTTTAGCTCTTGAAAGATTTCCTCGCACTTGGGGTTCCATTGGAATTTCTTATCTTTCTTGAGGAGTTCAGTAAGAGGCTTTGCAACTTTAGAAAAGTTCTCAATGAAGCGGCGGCAATAGCTGGCTAGGCCAAGAAAACTCCTAACTTGCTTAACCGATTCAGGTGGAGTGCAGTCAAGGACGGCCTGAACTCTCTCGGGATTGACTGCAACACCTTTCGCAGAAATCACGTGGCCTAAGTAGGTCACTTCTGGTAGCCAAAATTCACACTTGGAGAAATTGGCATAAAGGCGGTGCTCTCTAAGTTTCATCAATACCAACCTAAGATGTTCTGCGTTCTATTCTTCGTTCTTCAAGTAGATGAGAATGTCATCAAGATAAACCACAACAAATTTATCTAGGTACTCCATGTAGATCGAATTCATTAAGCGCGAGAATGTGGCGGGGGCATTGGTTAAACAGAAGGACATGACGGTATACTCGTAAAGAGCATAACGAGTAGTGAAAGCCGTTTTTGGAATGTCCTCATTTCGGATTTTGATTTGATGATAGCCTAATCTCAAATCCATCTTGGAGAAGACAGAGGATCCTGCAAGTTGATCATAAAGATCATTGATCCTGGGCAGTGGGTACTTGTTCTTTATCGTCGCTAGATTTAGCGGGCGATAGTCTACGCACATCCTTTCTGTTCCATCTTTCTTCGTTACGAACAGAACGGGGCAACCCCATGGCGATGAGCTGGGGCGGATGAAGCCTTTTTCCAACGAAGCATCAAGTTGAGTTTTTAGCTCAGCTAACTCATGTGGGGCCATTCTATATGGGCGTCTGGAAATTGGGGTTGTGCCTGGTATAAAATCCACTATGAATTCTACACACCTGTCGGGTGGCATTCCCGGCAGCTCTTCGGGAAAGACATCCGGGAAGTCACGAACCACCGGAACATCTTCAAGGTCTGGAAGGGGAAGCACATTTAAAGTATGCACCTGGATTCTAGAGCTGGGTGATGTGTAGTCAATGGTCCGGCCTGAAGGATGGGTGAGTTTGACTGACTTGGCTTTACAATCAAGGAAAGCATTCTGCCTTGATAACCAATCCATTCCTAGGATGACATCAATGTCTGAAGACTTGAGGCCTATAAGAGAGGCAAGGAATACTAAACCCTCAATTGCAATTTGATTGCCATGGCTTACTCTATTAGTTTGCCACTTTGAACCAGGAGTTTGAATGACCATTGGAGAAAACATTTCTTCAAAAGGAAACTCATGACGAAGTGCATAACTCTCCGACATGAATGAATGAGAAGCTCCTGGATCGAAAAGAACGGAGGCGGGGATATGATTGACTGGGAGTGTACCAAGAATGACGTCAGAAGCAGCAGTGGTTTCCTCAACTGAGATTTGGTTCACATAACCCCTACTAGTGGATGAAGGCTTTGCTGGAAAGGCTTTGGTGGTTGGTTTCTTTGGAGGCTTGGGTCGAGAATGACGTGGTGCCATCAAGACCTGAGGGCATTGACGATAGTAATGGCCTGGAAGACCACACTTAAAGCATACCCTGTCTGAATTGTTGGGAGTGGGATTACTCGGCTGCACACCATCATTCTGGGGAGGAACAATGTTTTGAGGTGGATGGCATATATGTTGGGAATGTGCCCTAGAGGCAAATAAAATATGTTTTATCGAGCATATTCCATTAGTTCATAATATGTTTGATACTATGCTATAACTGTATTAAGCGGAAACATTAATACAGGTGTGGTATACAAACAACCAAGTCCCTAGTTAACCCTAGTATACTAGTCCATTGGGCGATTGATGATCAAGGTTTCCTGATCATGAGACAATGGCGTTTGTTGACAATGGAGTCGTATCATTGGATAATGATATGATGGACATACACCCACCAGAAGTGTTGCGATGTGATCAAGTCACATAGTTCGACATTGCGATAACTATAACGTAGTGACCAGATCCTTTGACCGTAATTATCATACGTAATTGTCATCTATGAGGAGACTTTGATTTGTATCCCACCACCTAACTGAAATATGCTAGCCATTACGGTGCACTTTGGGTATTACGAATAGATATGTTAGTGAGTATGCAAATAGATCAAAGCGGGATTTGTCCATCCGTGTGACGGATAGGTACTCTGGGCCCACTCGGTGATGTTACATCATAAAGTTTGCAAACGTGTGACTAGGTCACGGAGTTGTAATATCACGGGAACGAGTAAACTTGTTTGTTGAGAACGAGGACGAACTAGGTATATTGGATACCGATGATCAAACCTCGGACAAGCAAAGTACCATAGGACAAAGGGAACAGGCACACGGTTAACGGATCCAACAGCGATTGAAGTTCATTCGATGGAAGCGCAGGGGCTATCAAGGATTGTAACCAGGTCCAATTGATTAGTCATTGATCAATGAGAATTGTCTCGATCATGTCTGCTGTTTCCCGGACCGTAGGGTGTTACACTTAAGGGTATTCGACGCAGTAAGGATTGATTCGGGATCACCGGAGAAAATGGAGAGAACACCGGAATTGTTCCGGTGATGACCGGAATTGTTCCGATGAAGGCCGGAAGTTCTTCCGGGTATTTTGAAAGGTTCAAAATATATTTAATAATTTTTAATATATGTTTTATTATTTAATTATCTGAATTAAATATTAAAATATAATTAAAAATGAATTAAAAGGCATATGGGCCTCATAGGGTCCATTAGGGGGAGAGGGAGTCCTCCCCCATGGGCCATGGCGCCATAGAGGGGCCCACCCCCTTTATTTGGTGCGCCACCCCCCTCCCTTGGGATTAGTCCCACCCCGGAAGTGGAGGGGGGGTGGCACCCCTCCTTGGACTATATAAGGAGGGGTAGAGGTGCCCTTTTATTTATCATATTTTTGAGATAAGTTCTCATCTCTCTCTCCCTCCTTTCTCCTTCCTCGAGTGGACTCCCCTTGTTTGGAGTCTACACTTGGTTGGGGATTTCTCCACTATACGCACGCCGTCGTGCTGCTGGAATCGGGATCCGAATCCATCTTCTTTCCGCTGCTCTACTGGTTCGGAGCCCGGAGGGACGTCGGGTATACTGTATGTGTATAATCCCGCGAGGCACCACACTTGTGGTGCTACTTCATCGTCGTGGTCGTATCGCGAGGTCTTCATCAGCAATGTTCCGACGGGGACGTAATCCCGTCATCGGTCCTCAAGGATCGGGTGGCTATAGGAGTCATCGTGGATCTGCGCGGCATCGGGGATTGCCGGTACGACTACACCAACCACGTTCATGCAGGAACGTTTCCCGCTTAACGGACTACATACTGGTATGTGACCTCTCTCTGTCCGTTACTTGCATCAGCATAGCATAGGTCTTGGGATTGAGTATTGTAGGTTATGAAAAATTTGTGTTTTCTGCCCCGAACCCCAACAGTGGTATCAGAGCGAGGCTATGCGTCGATGTATTGTACAGATAGAACACATCTAGTATGTGGGCATCAATTCTCCAATTGTTACCCTCTCACGTGTACTCATTTAGCGTTGCGGCAATGTTTGATGAAGCGGCCCCCGACCGACCTTACGCGTTTACGCGAGACTGGTTCCACGCTTGACATATGGCTTGTACCATATAAAGTGGCTGGGGGGTGTCTGTCTCTCTGCATTAGCGATGCGAGGATGTTAGCAACGGAGGGCCCCGACAGGGGTGTAATAGAGACAATTTTGGATTGGTGTTCTGGCTTGTTTTTCTTAGGATAGAAACGGTTCTTTTCTCGAAACCCCTAGCAGCCACGTAAAACTTGCAAAATATAAAGTAGAAAGGCGTTTTCAACTTTAATTTGCATGTCGGGGGGAATCATAGCATGTATGATTTATGTTGCATCCTGTTTTTGCTAATATGTTAGATATACGACGGTAGCATAATAGGATGATCCCTCACTAAAACCAACATAGTGTCCTTACCCTAGTGAGCACCACCTGGAAAGTTCTACATTATGGAGGCACCACGTGTCACACGTGTGTCAAACATTTTTTCGTTCACATGAGGTGGGTGTAGCAAGCCTGGCATATGTATATGATATGGCCTTACATGACACAACAAAAAATCACATAGGGTGTGGTGGAGAGCCTGACATATGTATATGATATGGCCTCGGGACACAAGAGACCGAAAGGTCGAGCATGAGTCACATGGATGATGTGATTGGCATGATGGCCTACCTTGAACAACATACTGATGGCCGTGACGATCGGGGGAGGTATGGTGTTCAAGGATCGTTTAATCACTTAGAATAAACTATGAGGGATGTTTGTCTGAGTGGGAGTTCTAGAATTGTTTTTGAAACATGAACTCCATATTATGAACTTAATCTTCATGTCTTAGCAAATATCATTGTAGATAACATCATACCAATGTTTAGAACTATGGATCTTTTAGTATGATAGAACTTAAAGGTAAATGGGTCTTACTTCATTGATGTGTACCAATACCATTAGAGACATACTCATTAGTAATGACTTGCTAAACATAATACGAAGAACTGCTAGGAGATACACCTGACAACTCCGTAATCAAGGAAGATGATGATGAGTATCGCACTCACCGTCACTTATGAATGACTGTCCAATACACAATAATTCATTCTATGGAATCTGAATTGTGAATGCATGTTAACCAACACGTATGACGTGCTAGGTGAATATGAGTAGATGGACGGGGTTTCTTTCAACTATGGTGGAAGGAACAACCTGCTGAGAAAGTCACTTGGAAAATGTATAAGATACATGGAACACCTTGTGTATAACTTGGACTACTGAATGACTGGTTACTTTGCGATAACTGGGGAGTTGCATCTGCTTCCTCCCAGTTACAAAGACCATGTCTGGACTATGTCATGAAGGAGAATCGTTCACCTGTCATGAGGTCATGGTTAAAGTCAAGAACTTTAAGAGTAGAACCAATGCAGGAATGGTCATTGACGGAGAAGGTATATTTGATATACGAGTTATAAATGTCTTTCCCACGAAACACTGATTGCGGTTGATTAAGTATTCGATGCTTGAACTTACTGCTTGAGAGTGGCTTGGAAGGGATGAGGTGACAATGTGTGCTGACGGCAATCAAGATAGTTGATGGTCGACAACACTCTCCCTCTACATCTATCAATTGATTAATATATGAATAAATTTTATGATCGTTTGAATGAGGACTTTATTGGTGTGTCTTGCATCTCGCGAAGACAATTATTCATATTAGTGAGAAACAAGTCAGTTGTTCTCCTTTTATGAATGATATCTCTTATGGTCACATTACGATTATGAATGAGTTATTCTTATATTGATGATAGTTGTTTGATCATTTATAAGAAATATTGTAATGCCAAGAAATATCCAGGCTTAATAATGACACTACAGTTTAAGTCATGAATGGTATGATGATGTCTTAAGATACGTGATCTCTTGACACATACAAACCATGCCTTTTAGGTGAGATGACTAAAACCTCGCATTCTGGTAAACGGAATGTGTACTAATTGTTGAGTATCATACATTGTGATGTATCGTATGTCAGCATGTGGTGAATTTCATTATTTCGTGAACTTCGTATGTGGACTTAGATGAATATTTGTATTCACTAATAAAACATGAGTCTGAAATAATTTGATATGATCAAAAGGGATTTCAGAGTAAACATGGATATTAAATTAACAAGAAAGCCAAGTCTCTACGATTTGATCAAAGTGACAAATGTTTTGAGTTAGTCTTGGGCATAAAGACTTGTGTGAAAGTTGTTCCACAAATTGCAATGTCTTGAGACACTTCAATATGATTGACGTGCCTGAACATTGTGATCATATTCTATCGAAAGTGTATGGTCTAAGTTATCTCTTACCAAGTTACGTTATTATTGTTTAGAGTTATTAATTTAATATGCAAACACTCACTTCAGCATAGGGAACCATCTGAGTTCGTGGAAACCAACACTATATATGTCATGGGGTGTTGTGGTTTCTAGGAAGCTTGAATTATGTAAGATAAATTATCTTTGTAGTGTATCCTTAGACAACTATGGATGCATCTTCCACAACTAGAACCAAAAGGAGCAAAACTTGTATTGCTATGTTTGGTGTTTGTCAAGAATTGTTCTTGATAAATGTGGTAATGGAAGAAAAGTGAAAGTTCAACCAAGGTAATTGACCTTGCCTTCAAATGTCAGAGTAGTGCAACGGAATATGTTCTAGAAGCAAAGCTCTACAATAAGAGGAGAAACTAATGATAATGGTCATGATTTTCTGATGGGAGCTTTTACTGAGAAAGGTAGGATTCAAGAATATATATTTTCCCCTGGTGCAAAATGATATTCATGATTCACTTGTCATGTTAATGGAACAAGACATTCCTACGAACTACAAAGAAGCGATGGTGGACCTAAGTACGAGATATGACTACGAGTCATGAAATCCTATGTTGAGTTTCATTTAAGATTGCTTGAATCTTATCAAGTAAGGAGGTTACTTGATATTCACAATAACTTCAGAGTTATGAGGAATAAATGTGAACATCAAAGGGACGTCAAGATTTGTTTTTCACAAAGATTGTTTCTGAAAAATTCAATGGGTTGACTACAATGTGTAGCAATGCTTGAGTCAAAGGGATATTCACTACGATTGATCCAGGATTGTTATCAATACCGTAACTTCCTCAAATGATGTATTTGAAGAAGTGTTGTCATTGGTACAACAAGAAGGTTTTGGAAAAACATATGGATACTAGTGTCTCGTAAACTGAATTCTCATTTTGATGGATGATCAAAGGATTTTGGACTTAACCAAAATATCGAGGAAACATGCATTTGCATGAAACTGAGTGGGAGCTGAATAGTTTCCTAAAACTTAATATGTAGACGACATATTTTGAGTGGGAGCTATGGGAGTATTATCCTAGACTTATATGTAAATGACATATTTAAGTAGGAGCCATGTGGTTAGCATCCTGAACTTAATATGTGTCTGACATATCTAAGTGGGAGCCATGTGGATGTTATCCTTGTCTTATATGTGGCTGACATATTTGAGTGGGAGCAATATGAGTGTTATCCTATAACTTAATATGTGCATGACATATTTGAGTGGGAGCATGATAACATTCTCATATATGGATAACATATTATGAATGGTGAAGTTGGTGTTAATGATTATTTGAATCTTTCATAAATGAAGATGAATAAGTATTAAGCATTGAAGATCTATTAAGATAGATATGTGTTTAATAACATTGAGTCGTAATACTTTCCTGGATAAGATTCTGAAGGAGTTCAGAATGGGACAAGTCAAGAAGTGGTCCTTACTTGTATATCCAAGAGAAGTGTTGAGTTAATCTCAGTACAAGAACAATGGTTAATGGTTAATGAAAGAAATGGATGTGTTGGATCAACTATGCCTTTGTCATAGGTTCTTTCATATAAAACCAGAGTTATGTACTCGACGTAATGTGACCCAAGTTCTTAGTAGTAAGAACATGTTGTGATATGATTTATGAGTAAATCATTGAACAAAGAGTCAAGTTTATCCTTCAGTGTCTAAAGAGAACTGAGGATACATCTCAAATTTGTAAAGGATAGTGGACTTGACCATAAATGTTATGCTTGTTCAAGTTTTGACACTAACCTAGAAAATTGAGATATCATACTAATGAATGCCTAAGATGAAAGAAACATGGTTAGACATCAAACTTGCATACAATGCACTAAGGATTGAATCTACATTGATGTGGATGCTTTAGAAGTAGCAGGAGTTATATTATGGCTTAAGAAGTTCGACTTCGGATTGAGTGAGTTTCAAGTGTGCATGACTATGGGAAAGTCCGCTTGACCCACCGGATGTCATTGCTATGACACAGCAAACGAAGTCTCACTTCACCGCCAAATATATATACCTCATCATTATAGTGGATAATGAAGGAATGTCAAATTAGGTGACATTATGATTTGCAAAAGGACATACGGTTCTGAATGGTACCCAGACCGTTGATACAACCTCTTCCACGGGCAAGCATGATCAATAAGGAGTTATGATCCAGAGAAAATGCAACTAGATTATTTTTACTCTAGTGCAAGTGGGAGACTGTTGGGAATGTGCCCTAGAGGCAAATAAAATATGTTTTATCGAGCATATTCCATTAGTTCATAATACGTTTGATACTATGCTATAACTGTATTAAGCGGAAACATTAATACAGGTGTGGTATACAAACAACCAGGTCCCTAGTTAACCCTAGTATACTAGTCCATTGGGCGATTGATGATCAAGGTTTCCTGATCATGAGACAATGGCGTCTGTTGACAATGGAGTCGTATCATTGGATAATGATATGATGAACATACACCCACAAGAAGTGTTGCGATGTGATCAAGTCACATAGTTCGACATTGCGATAACTATAACGTAGTGACCAGATCCTTTGACCGTAATGATCATACGTAATTGTCATCTATGAGGAGACTTTGATTTGTATCCCACCGCCTGACTGAAATATGCTGGCCATAACGATGCACTTTGGGTATTCCGAATAGATATGTTAATGAGTATGCAAATAGATCAAAGCGGGATTTGTCCATCCGTGTGACGGATAGGTACTCTGGGCCCACTCGGTGATGTTACATCATAAAGTTTGCAAACGTGTGACTAGGTCACGGAGTTGTAATATCACGGGAACGAGTAAACTTGTTTGTTGAGAACGAGGACGAACTAGGTATATTGGATACCGATGATCAAACCTCGGACAAGCAAAGTACCATAGGACAAAGGGAACAGGCACACGGTTAACGGATCCAACAACGATTGAAGTTCATTCGATGGAAGCGCAGGGGCTATCAAGGATTGTAACCAGGTCCAATTGATTAGTCATTGATCAATGAGAATTGTCTCGATCATGTCTGCTGTTTCCCGGACCGTAGGGTGTTACACTTAAGGGTATTCGACGCAGTAAGGATTGATTCGGGATCACCGGAGAAAATGGAGAGAACACCGGAATTGTTCCGGTGATGACCGGAATTGTTCCGATGAAGGCCGGAAGTTCTTCCGGGTATTTTGAAAGGTTCAAAATATATTTAATAATTTTTAATATATGTTTTATTATTTAATTATCTGAATTAAATATTAAAATATAATTAAAAATGAATTAAAAGGCATATGGGCCTCATAGGGTCCATTAGGGGGAGAGGGAGTCCTCCCCCATGGGCCATGGCGCCATAGAGGGGCCCACCCCCTTTATTTGGTGCGCCACCCCCCTCCCTTGGGATTAGTCCCACCCCGGAAGTGGAGGGGGGGTGGCACCCCTCCTTGGACTATATAAGGAGGGGTAGAGGTGCCCTTTTATTTATCATATTTTTGAGATAAGTTCTCATCTCTCTCTCCCTCCTTTCTCCTTCCTCGAGTGGACTCCCCTTGTTTGGAGTCTACACTTGGTTGGGGATTTCTCCACTATACGCACGCCGTCGTGCTGCTGGAATCGGGATCCGAATCCATCTTCTTTCCGCTGCTCTACTGGTTCGGAGCCCGGAGGGACGTCGGGTATACTGTATGTGTATAATCCCGCGAGGCACCACACTTGTGGTGCTACTTCATCGTCGTGGTCGTATCGCGAGGTCTTCATCAGCAATGTTCCGACGGGGACGTAATCCCGTCATCGGTCCTCAAGGATCGGGTGGCTATAGGAGTCATCGTGGATCTGCGCGGCATCGGGGATTGCCGGTACGACTACACCAACCACGTTCATGCAGGAACGTTTCCCGCTTAACGGACTACATACTGGTATGTGACCTCTCTCTGTCCGTTACTTGCATCAGCATAGCATAGGTCTTGGGATTGAGTATTGTAGGTTATGAAAAATTTGTGTTTTCTGCCCCGAACCCCAACAGTGGTATCAGAGCGAGGCTATGCGTCGATGTATTGTACAGATAGAACACATCTAGTATGTGGGCATCAATTCTCCAATTGTTACCCTCTCACGTGTACTCATTTAGCGTTGCGGCAATGTTTGATGAAGCGGCCCCCGACCGACCTTACGCGTTTACGCGAGACTGGTTCCACGCTTGACATATGGCTTGTACCATATAAAGTGGCTGGGGGGTGTCTGTCTCTCTGCATTAGCGATGCGAGGATGTTAGCAACGGAGGGCCCCGACAGGGGTGTAATAGAGACAATTTTGGATTGGTGTTCTGGCTTGTTTTTCTTAGGATAGAAACGGTTCTTTTCTCGAAACCCCTAGCAGCCACGTAAAACTTGCAAAATATAAAGTAGAAAGGCGTTTTCAACTTTAATTTGCATGTCGGGGGGAATCATAGCATGTATGATTTATGTTGCATCCTGTTTTTGCTAATATGTTAGATATACGACGGTAGCATAATAGGATGATCCCTCACTAAAACCAACATAGTGTCCTTACCCTAGTGAGCACCACCTGGAAAGTTCTACATTATGGAGGCACCACGTGTCACACGTGTGTCAAACATTTTTTCGTTCACATGAGGTGGGTGTAGCAAGCCTGGCATATGTATATGATATGGCCTTACATGACACAACAAAAAATCACATAGGGTGTGGTGGAGAGCCTGACATATGTATATGATATGGCCTCGGGACACAAGAGACCGAAAGGTCGAGCATGAGTCACATGGATGATGTGATTGGCATGATGGCCTACCTTGAACAACATACTGATGGCCGTGACGATCGGGGGAGGTATGGTGTTCAAGGATCGTTTAATCACTTAGAATAAACTATGAGGGATGTTTGTCTGAGTGGGAGTTCTAGAATTGTTTTTGAAACATGAACTCCATATTATGAACTTAATCTTCATGTCTTAGCAAATATCATTGTAGATAACATCATACCAATGTTTAGAACTATGGATCTTTTAGTATGATAGAACTTAAAGGTAAATGGGTCTTACTTCATTGATGTGTACCAATACCATTAGAGACATACTCATTAGTAATGACTTGCTAAACATAATACGAAGAACTGCTAGGAGATACACCTGACAACTCCGTAATCAAGGAAGATGATGATGAGTATCGCACTCACCGTCACTTATGAATGACTGTCCAATACACAATAATTCATTCTATGGAATCTGAATTGTGAATGCATGTTAACCAACACGTATGACGTGCTAGGTGAATATGAGTAGATGGACGGGGTTTCTTTCAACTATGGTGGAAGGAACAACCTGCTGAGAAAGTCACTTGGAAAATGTATAAGATACATGGAACACCTTGTGTATAACTTGGACTACTGAATGACTGGTTACTTTGCGATAACTGGGGAGTTGCATCTGCTTCCTCCCAGTTACAAAGACCATGTCTGGACTATGTCATGAAGGAGAATCGTTCACCTGTCATGAGGTCATGGTTAAAGTCAAGAACTTTAAGAGTAGAACCAATGCAGGAATGGTCATTGACGGAGAAGGTATATTTGATATACGAGTTATAAATGTCTTTCCCACGAAACACTGATTGCGGTTGATTAAGTATTCGATGCTTGAACTTACTGCTTGAGAGTGGCTTGGAAGGGATGAGGTGACAATGTGTGCTGACGGCAATCAAGATAGTTGATGGTCGACAACACTCTCCCTCTACATCTATCAATTGATTAATATATGAATAAATTTTATGATCGTTTGAATGAGGACTTTATTGGTGTGTCTTGCATCTCGCGAAGACAATTATTCATATTAGTGAGAAACAAGTCAGTTGTTCTCCTTTTATGAATGATATCTCTTATGGTCACATTACGATTATGAATGAGTTATTCTTATATTGATGATAGTTGTTTGATCATTTATAAGAAATATTGTAATGCCAAGAAATATCCAGGCTTAATAATGACACTACAGTTTAAGTCATGAATGGTATGATGATGTCTTAAGATACGTGATCTCTTGACACATACAAACCATGCCTTTTAGGTGAGATGACTAAAACCTCGCATTCTGGTAAACGGAATGTGTACTAATTGTTGAGTATCATACATTGTGATGTATCGTATGTCAGCATGTGGTGAATTTCATTATTTCGTGAACTTCGTATGTGGACTTAGATGAATATTTGTATTCACTAATAAAACATGAGTCTGAAATAATTTGATATGATCAAAAGGGATTTCAGAGTAAACATGGATATTAAATTAACAAGAAAGCCAAGTCTCTACGATTTGATCAAAGTGACAAATGTTTTGAGTTAGTCTTGGGCATAAAGACTTGTGTGAAAGTTGTTCCACAAATTGCAATGTCTTGAGACACTTCAATATGATTGACGTGCCTGAACATTGTGATCATATTCTATCGAAAGTGTATGGTCTAAGTTATCTCTTACCAAGTTACGTTATTATTGTTTAGAGTTATTAATTTAATATGCAAACACTCACTTCAGCATAGGGAACCATCTGAGTTCGTGGAAACCAACACTATATATGTCATGGGGTGTTGTGGTTTCTAGGAAGCTTGAATTATGTAAGATAAATTATCTTTGTAGTGTATCCTTAGACAACTATGGATGCATCTTCCACAACTAGAACCAAAAGGAGCAAAACTTGTATTGCTATGTTTGGTGTTTGTCAAGAATTGTTCTTGATAAATGTGGTAATGGAAGAAAAGTGAAAGTTCAACCAAGGTAATTGACCTTGCCTTCAAATGTCAGAGTAGTGCAACGGAATATGTTCTAGAAGCAAAGCTCTACAATAAGAGGAGAAACTAATGATAATGGTCATGATTTTCTGATGGGAGCTTTTACTGAGAAAGGTAGGATTCAAGAATATATATTTTCCCCTGGTGCAAAATGATATTCATGATTCACTTGTCATGTTAATGGAACAAGACATTCCTACGAACTACAAAGAAGCGATGGTGGACCTAAGTACGAGATATGACTACGAGTCATGAAATCCTATGTTGAGTTTCATTTAAGATTGCTTGAATCTTATCAAGTAAGGAGGTTACTTGATATTCACAATAACTTCAGAGTTATGAGGAATAAATGTGAACATCAAAGGGACGTCAAGATTTGTTTTTCACAAAGATTGTTTCTGAAAAATTCAATGGGTTGACTACAATGTGTAGCAATGCTTGAGTCAAAGGGATATTCACTACGATTGATCCAGGATTGTTATCAATACCGTAACTTCCTCAAATGATGTATTTGAAGAAGTGTTGTCATTGGTACAACAAGAAGGTTTTGGAAAAACATATGGATACTAGTGTCTCGTAAACTGAATTCTCATTTTGATGGATGATCAAAGGATTTTGGACTTAACCAAAATATCGAGGAAACATGCATTTGCATGAAACTGAGTGGGAGCTGAATAGTTTCCTAAAACTTAATATGTAGACGACATATTTTGAGTGGGAGCTATGGGAGTATTATCCTAGACTTATATGTAAATGACATATTTAAGTAGGAGCCATGTGGTTAGCATCCTGAACTTAATATGTGTCTGACATATCTAAGTGGGAGCCATGTGGATGTTATCCTTGTCTTATATGTGGCTGACATATTTGAGTGGGAGCAATATGAGTGTTATCCTATAACTTAATATGTGCATGACATATTTGAGTGGGAGCATGATAACATTCTCATATATGGATAACATATTATGAATGGTGAAGTTGGTGTTAATGATTATTTGAATCTTTCATAAATGAAGATGAATAAGTATTAAGCATTGAAGATCTATTAAGATAGATATGTGTTTAATAACATTGAGTCGTAATACTTTCCTGGATAAGATTCTGAAGGAGTTCAGAATGGGACAAGTCAAGAAGTGGTCCTTACTTGTATATCCAAGAGAAGTGTTGAGTTAATCTCAGTACAAGAACAATGGTTAATGGTTAATGAAAGAAATGGATGTGTTGGATCAACTATGCCTTTGTCATAGGTTCTTTCATATAAAACCAGAGTTATGTACTCGACGTAATGTGACCCAAGTTCTTAGTAGTAAGAACATGTTGTGATATGATTTATGAGTAAATCATTGAACAAAGAGTCAAGTTTATCCTTCAGTGTCTAAAGAGAACTGAGGATACATCTCAAATTTGTAAAGGATAGTGGACTTGACCATAAATGTTATGCTTGTTCAAGTTTTGACACTAACCTAGAAAATTGAGATATCATACTAATGAATGCCTAAGATGAAAGAAACATGGTTAGACATCAAACTTGCATACAATGCACTAAGGATTGAATCTACATTGATGTGGATGCTTTAGAAGTAGCAGGAGTTATATTATGGCTTAAGAAGTTCGACTTCGGATTGAGTGAGTTTCAAGTGTGCATGACTATGGGAAAGTCCGCTTGACCCACCGGATGTCATTGCTATGACACAGCAAACGAAGTCTCACTTCACCGCCAAATATATATACCTCATCATTATAGTGGATAATGAAGGAATGTCAAATTAGGTGACATTATGATTTGCAAAAGGACATACGGTTCTGAATGGTACCCAGACCGTTGATACAACCTCTTCCACGGGCAAGCATGATCAATAAGGAGTTATGATCCAGAGAAAATGCAACTAGATTATTTTTACTCTAGTGCAAGTGGGAGACTGTTGGGAATGTGCCCTAGAGGCAAATAAAATATGTTTTATCGAGCATATTCCATTAGTTCATAATACGTTTGATACTATGCTATAACTGTATTAAGCGGAAACATTAATACAGGTGTGGTATACAAACAACCAGGTCCCTAGTTAACCCTAGTATACTAGTCCATTGGGCGATTGATGATCAAGGTTTCCTGATCATGAGACAATGGCGTCTGTTGACAATGGAGTCGTATCATTGGATAATGATATGATGAACATACACCCACAAGAAGTGTTGCGATGTGATCAAGTCACATAGTTCGACATTGCGATAACTATAACGTAGTGACCAGATCCTTTGACCGTAATGATCATACGTAATTGTCATCTATGAGGAGACTTTGATTTGTATCCCACCGCCTGACTGAAATATGCTGGCCATAACGATGCACTTTGGGTATTCCGAATAGATATGTTAATGAGTATGCAAATAGATCAAAGCGGGATTTGTCCATCCGTGTGACGGATAGGTACTCTGGGCCCACTCGGTGATGTTACATCATAAAGTTTGCAAACGTGTGACTAGGTCACGGAGTTGTAATATCACGGGAACGAGTAAACTTGTTTGTTGAGAACGAGGACGAACTAGGTATATTGGATACCGATGATCAAACCTCGGACAAGCAAAGTACCATAGGACAAAGGGAACAGGCACACGGTTAACGGATCCAACAACGATTGAAGTTCATTCGATGGAAGCGCAGGGGCTATCAAGGATTGTAACCAGGTCCAAATTTTTAGTCATTGATCAATGACAATTGTCTCGATCATGTCTGTTGTTTCTCGGACCGTAGGGTGTTACACTTAAGGGTATTCGACGTAGTAAGGATATATTCGGGATCACCGGAGAAAATGGAGTGAACACCGGAATTGTTCCGGTGATGACCGGAATTGTTCCGATGAAGGCCGGAAGTTGTTCCGGGTATTTTGAAAGGTTCAAAATATATTTAATAATGTTTAATATATGTTTCATTATTTAATTATCTGAATTAAATATTAAAATATAATTAAATATAATTAAAAATGAATTAAAAGGCATATGGGCCTCATAGGGCCCATTAGGGGGAGAGGGAGTCCTCCCCCATGGGCCATGGCGCCATAGAGGGGCCCACCCCCTTTATTTGGTGCGCCACCCCCTCCCTTGGAATTAGTCCCACCCCGGAAGTGGAGGGGGGTGGCACCCCTCCTTGGCCTATATAAGGAGGGGTAGAGGTGCCCTTTTATTCATCATATTTTTGAGATAAGTTCTCATCTCTCTCTCCCTTCTTTCTCCTTCCTCGAGTGGACTCCCCTTGTTTGGAGTCCACACTTGGTTGGGGATTTCTCCACTATATGCACACCGTCGTGCTGCTGGAATCGGGATCCGAATCCATCTTCTTTCCGCTGCTCTACTGGTTCAGAGCCCGGAGGGACGTCGGGTATACTGTATGTGTATAATCCCGCGAGACACTACACTTGTGGTGCTACTTCATCGTCGTGGTCGTATCCCGAGGTCTTCATCAGCAACGTTCCGACGGGGACGTAATCCCGTCATCGGTCCTGAAGGATCGGGTGGCTATAGGAGTCATCGTGGATCTGCGCGGCATCAGGGATTGCCGGTACGACTACACCAACCACGTTCATGCGGGAACGTTTCCCGCTTAACGGACTACATACTGGTATGTGACCTATCTCTGTCCGTTACTTGCATCAGCATAGCATAGGTCTTGAGATTGGGTATCGTAGGTTTTGAAAAATTTGTGTTTTCTGCCCCGAACCCCAACAATATATTGGATGGTGGCCTTTGAAGAAAGTTTTGAGGTATGGTTCTGGTTGGAATCCAAATTCGGCATTTCTAAGGGGCTGAACTAGAAGAAGGAGCAAGCTCAAGAGCATGCTTGCGGGACTCTTCGAACACTTCATTTCCATGCTCAGCTCTGTAGGATTTGTTGACTAAATCCTCAAAGGTGGCAAATTCGATGAGGTTGAGATCTTGCGAAGGATAGGGCTAAGTCCCTTGCGGAACCTTGCCTGCTTTCTGGCATCGGTGGTGATCTCATCTTGGGCATAACAAGCAAGATGGTTGAATTCTCTCACATACTCATGCATGGACATCTCTCCTTGAGTCAGATTGCAGAACTCTTCCTTCTTGCGCTCCATTAACTCATCTAGAAGGTGGTACCCTCGAAAGGCAACACAGAACTCCTGCCAAGTCACTACGTGACCATCTGGCTGCATAGCAACATAGTTCTCCCACCATTCAGCAGCAGCACCTTCCAGAAAGTATGCCGCGAATATAACTCGATCATCGGGAGCAACATGTGCAGTATCAAGCTTACGCTCGATGGAATGGAGCCAATCATCAGCTTCAAGGGGCTCAGAAGAAAATCGGAATACCGGTGGCTTGAGGAGGATGAAGTCCTGAATGCTCACAACCACATTGCAATGACGTGTTGTATTCTGCTCGATGAGCTCCAGAAGGCGTGTTTGATCACATTGATTCTTCTCAGCTTCCATCATGATTTCCGCCGCAGAAGGTGGTGGTAGAGGTTCATCATCATTTCGATTCCGAACACGGTCTCGATTCCGACGAACAGCACTACGAGTTCCACCTGACATCCTGTGTGTTAAAAATCAACAATCAGAACAGGTTGAATGATGGATTCAAGGATAACAAGACATGATGAAGGCCGAAAAGATTATAATGCGAAGGCAAGGATCCATAGAAACTCGGAACAAATCCGGTAGCATAACGGCTACACCGGAATGGAAAACAAGACAACCTCGAGGAGATTGGACAAAACATCCTCAAGGAACTCAAAACACGGAGACTCTGGACGACCACAATAATCCTACGGCTAAAAGGAAGCACTCAACGAGATTCTCTAGTCAGACATAGATGAGCCTAGTCCTATCATCCCGTAAAAAAATAAGGGTGACTCAGAACTCAGATCGATGAGGATAAGAAGAAAAAGAAGTCTTACATTGTTCCCTTTATACCCAAGTAACTATATAATTATAGAATGCTAGACTCGACTTCGACCAAGGGTTTGATAAGCCTACAGACAGTCCTGCTCTTATACCAAGTATGTCGGGACCCGGGGTTAGCGTATGTAATTCCAGTCATGATACAATCACATGGAGAGCCGAGAACCGTACCCACTTGTCTAAGCAGACAAGACCAAGCACAGAATGTTCTCGGTAAGCATCGAACGTGAGGGGCATCCCATTTAGGCCGGATGATCAACTGAGATGGGTCCTCAACGTCCGGTCACAAGTCTAAATGCTTATGGGTGATGAATCCCATATTCATAGACAGGTCACCTCAACCATGTTACCGATTGGATCCTAACTCTTACATAGACTTACTCCAGCCCGAGCACTTAGTCGGGATCTAGGGCGGGCTCGATCATACAACAAAGTGTGCACGTGACAGAGTCACGAGCAATCGCATCGCGATGCCCCAAGCTGCGCGCATCTAAGGGCCACTTGGTGTATAAAAGACCGCCAGCCAGATCACAACTAAGGTCTCGAAAACCCATACTAAGACATGCATGTTATAAACATACACGCAGCACACATGCCTAGTATGAACAGCAGGTATCATCACATAACTCTACAAAGTACTCTTTATTGATATACACATAGAGCATACAAAGATCACATGTCTGTGATCACATTACATCATACAACGGAAGCAAATTAGGTCTGAGTACAGACAAGATTAACAAATGGCTTAGAGAAGCCTTGTACAACAAACATGCCCTTCCACGAGGGACCAGACCGCAGTCTGGGACTATACTACCAAGGTCAACGTCAAGCTTCACGGAGGTGACTCCATCGGGGCCCGGTTCTCATCTAAAACATAGAATAAGCAAACGTGAGTACAAAGTCGTACTCAACAAGACTTACATCAGAACTACACTACTCATGCTCAAGTATCAAGGTAAAGGAGGTGGGGTTCAACATGCAGAAGTGCCAGCTTTGACTTGGCTAATCCTGTACTACGAGTACCAGACTTGAGGTAAGAAGCGTACACGAGTCCACTACCAAGTCTCCAAACAATACACCACTATGGTTACTTCCTCGACTTCCCCACGAAGAAGCACACCATAGCACTCACGCTTATCTTGCGAGTTTTTTAAGTATCCATTCAAGTTGTCTATGATCAAGTAAAGGTTTCCAAGTAGTCCATAACCGCGGACACGGCTATTCGAATAGTTCATTAACCCTGCAGGGGTGTTCATCTTCACACGCGTGTAATCACTTATCGCCTCGTTCTTGTCACCCTTCAAGCGGATGTCGGACGTGGATGAAACCAAGGCACTACCCTCACATTACCTTCTCTAATCCAGGAGTCGACTACCTGAGTTTGTCACCGCTCGAGAGTCCGGCCGGTTCGACGAAACGGACTCAGATAATGCAAGGGACCGAGACGCCACCTTTGACAGATGGTTTCACTGCCTCACAGGTCCACCACATATCTATGCATAAATCAAATGGAAAGCCCGAATCTAGTGTGACTCCTGAACAAGATCGGGTACGTAAAGAGGCCAAACGGGGCTCCCATAAACCCTACATGTGGTCATACTCTTTATCTTGGATCACAAAACAGGAACTCGGGGCCTAGGGCAGTGTTCAACGAGACAACCCACTGTGTACTCCTACACAGCCTCTCATCGTTCACCTTTGTTTAGGGTGGATTCACCAACACGTTTATCATCAGTATCACTGTGTTCATTCCATCCCGACTCACAATCATAACATCCTCATTGTACCACTAAGCAGCAATAAGCAGTAACAGTTGCAGGGTCCACATGCTCATCATTCAACTCCTAAATCTGCTAGGATTGTGGTTTGCTTAATACGCTGGCAAAATGATAGGTCATGCATCGGAATGGGTTCAACTATGCGAAAGAACGTGTCTCGGTGATCTCCTAAACATGCATAAGCGAGACCAAGAGGGAATTGGGATTTTATAGATATGATCAATGGGGTTTGCTTGCCTTGCTGACGATACACGGGTCTTAACGTGGTCTTCTTCTTCGGGGGTGATCACCGTCTCGGAACGTCTGTCATCGGAGGCAATCATCAACAAGGGGGGACAACTCCACAAGTAAAAATGCACATACACATGATAAGGTTGTCCATGATGTGAATGGTACTGGTTTGTAGCATATTCAATTTAATTGAAGTATATTGCATTTGAAATGCAAATTCAAACTCCAAATTCAATTTCAAATTAAGTCATATACACATTTGCTTCTGCTCCCCCATTTTAAAATGGTCAAACATAAAAACAAATTGCATATTCTTAATCCTTGAATTTTTCTGATAATTTTTCATATATTATATGTTTAATTTGGAGTTAGTATGATTTTTCTATGATTTTCCAAAGTTTAACTCATTTTCTGGAATTTTCTCTGTTTTCTTTAATTCTTTTAAATTCTGGAAAGTCTTTATTGCGTCATGCTGATGTGGGGGTGATGTCACAGGGGGGGCTGACATGTGGGTCCACCCTGTCAGTGGGAGAGGTGGTTAATCCCTCTCTGTTTAGACTAACAGGGGGGTTAGGGGGGTTTTGGGGCCCACTGTCAGCCACTGAGTGGGCTGATTAGTGGTTAAACTAACCACGGCCATGTCACCCGCTGGCGTTGAGCCGCCGGTGACCTTCTCGCACGGCGGCGTGGCACGCAGACGGCGGCGCAGTGCGCCATCTGTAATGCTGAGTGCACCGGGATGAAGCCCGTGCACTCGCGCACCACACAGACGAGGCTGGCGTCGATGGGAAGCACGGGAGCCTCGCCGGCGTTGAGCTCGGGCGGCGGCTGGGCTCGGGTCCGGTGGAAAAGGACGACGGGGTCACGGGGAGGTTCTCGGAGAGGCTGGGAGGAAGTGGAGGCTCACCATGAGCATGAAGCGAAGCTCGGCGTGGCCGGGGAGAGGCTGGCGTGGAGGAATTCCTCGCCGGAATAAATGACGGCCGGCGGTGAAGACCTGAAGGGGACATCGCCTGGGGAGGTGCCTTGCCCGAATTGACGGCGGGGTTCGTCGTAGTCGAGGCCTGCGGCGTTGCTGGAAACCACGGGGCGGCGGTTGGAGCTCGGTGGCCGCGTGGAAGCTTGACGGCGGCGACGGCCTCTCTCGGGACCTCGCGGAAACTCGCCAGGGACGAAGAGGAAGAGGTCCAGGGGAGGGGGAAAAGGCTAGGGGCTTCTCTAGGGCCTCGACGGCGCCGGATAAGCACGGAAGGGAGTCGTGGGAGGCCTGGCGACGCCGGCATGGGCGCCACGCAGCGCCCTGCCTGCCTGGCTCGGGGAAGAAGACGGTGGTGCCCCTTGGCTGGGCCACCTCCCCGAGTTGGGCCGGCTAGGCCTGCTGGCTGGGCCTCTTTCTTTTTTTATTTCTTTCTGTTTTTCTTTTTCTTTCTTTTGTTTTGCTCCAAAAAAAATTTAGCAGAGCATTTTTATTAAATGCCCAAATACTTTTATAAACCCTAGGTGACCAGTAGCTAGTCACATTTAGGATTTGAGCATTTTTGAAATTCAATATATTTTGAATTTCAATTCAAATAGGGTCAAATTTAATTTCCAGGGCACTATTTGAAAATTAGAAAATACATGAGCATGGGATTGATCCCAAATCATTTTTAAAATGATCATCATCATTTATAGGAATTTTCCAAACATTCAAATGATTTTTGGAAAAAGATTTTTATCTGGCCATTTGAATTAATTTCTCAGGGCTTTTCTTTTTCCCCAAGTTTGAATTTCATTTGAATTTTTGCATGATGCAAAGGCACAAAAAAACCCTAGCACTTACCCTAGTTGGGGTTCTGACATAGATTGTATTGTTACTTCGTCGATTGTGGTTGATTTTTTTTCACAGGTGACACGCGTCTATACATGATATGTCTTCGAATTTGGACGCATTCCATGTTATATTTTTTTAAAATTTCACTTACAAACCGGCAAAAAAGAGTTAAATACAATATCCACCGGAACTGCTGCATCATGATATTGGTTTAGTGGCGACCGTTCGATCCATGCGCATTGGACGGTGAAGGGCGTGCAATCCGTGGTGCTGTGTTCTGGCCAATCAGAATACACGGGCGAATTTCTCAGGGTATAGGTTAAGCAAATGGTTGTAGTACATGAACCATGTGCTTTACCGTGTCACCGAAACTTTTTCATCGAATGGAACGTGTTTGATACATGTAAGTCATTAAGTTAGATTAGACAGCTCCTATGGGTTTATTTACACTTCAGCTATAATGTTTTTGTCATTTTCATCTTCTGTTTGATATATGGCGCTAGGGAAGTTTCATGTGCACTTGATATGAATTTATTTGCATTTGAACAACGAGTGCAACGAAATTTGACCAAATGTGTGCTGAAATATCATGTATGTGCTCTCGTGTTAACGTGCAACACACAACGTGGAATTGAAATAAACTTCCCGCACCTCGGTCACATCTTTCGACCATGAAACATTTTGCTTGGTGGTTTTTAAGAAAGGCTATCATGAGATCGCCTTGCAAATGGGGCATCTCTCACGAAGGACCATCGTTTCGATATGTATGGAACGAATCCTGAAATGTTTGGGTTACAAGTTGATTGTATTGTTACTTCGTCGATTGTGGTTGATTTTTTTCACAGCTGCCACGCGTCTATACGTGATATGTCTTCGAATTTGGACGCATTCCTTGTTATTTTGGTATTTTTAAAAAAATATTACACTTACAAACCGGGAAAAGAGTTAAATACTAAAATCCACCGGAACTTCAGCAACATGATATTGGTTCATTGGCGACTGTTTGAGCCGAGCGCATTGGACGGTGCAGCAAGTGCAATCCGTGGTGCTGCATTCTAGACAACCAAAATGCACCGGCGAATTTCGCAGGGTATAGGTTAAGAAAACGGTTGTAGTACATGAACCATGTGCTTTACCGTGTCCGCGAAATTTTGTCATCTAACGGGACGTGTTTGATACACGTAAGTCATTAAGTGTAGATTACACAGTTTCTATGGATTTATTTACACTTGAGCTATGATTTGTTTTGTCATTTTCATCTTTCGTTTGATATATGGCGCTAAGTCAGTTTCATGTGCACTCGATATGAATTTATTTGCATTTGAACTACGAGTGCAACGAAATTTTACCAAATGTGTGCTGAAATATCATGTATGTGCTCTCGTGTTAACGTTCAGCACAAAACGTAACTTGCCACACCTCGGTCACGAATTTCGACCATGAAACATTTAGTTCGGTGATTTTTAAATTACAAAAAATCTAAAAAATGATAATCGCTGGAAAATACACGAGACTTTGCATGACGTCGTGAGAAGGTAGTACTGTGATGTGGTAAAATTTTCAGGCATTTTAAGAAAGGCTATCATGCGATCTCCTTCCAAACGGGTGCATCTCTCACGAAGGACATGGTTTCGATATGTATGAAACGAGTCATGAAATGTTTGGGTTACAAGTAGATTGTATTGTTACTTCGTCGATTGTGGTTGATTTTTTTCATAGATGACACGCGTCTATACGTGATATGTCTTCAAATTTGGACGCATTCCATGTTATTTTGGTTTTTTTAATTGCACTTACAAACCGGGAAAAAAGATTTAAATACAATATCCACCGAAACTGCAGCAGCTTGATATTGGTTTATTGGCGACCGTTCGATCCTTGCGCATTGGACGGTGCATGGCGTCCGATCCGTGGTGCTGCATTCTTGCCAATCGGAACGCACGGGCGAATTTCGCAGGGTATAGGTTAAGAAAACGGTTGTAGTACATGAACTGTGTGCCTTACCGCGTCACCGAAATTTTTTTATCTAACGGGACGTGTGTGATACATGTAAGTCATTAACTGTAGATTAGACAGTTGCTATGGGTTTATTTACTCTTGAGCTATGATTTTTTTTGACATTTTCATCTTCCGTTTGATATATGGCTCTAAGTCAGTTTCATGTGCACTCGATATGAATTTATTTGCATTTGAACTATGAGTGAAACAAAATTTGACAAAATGTGTGCTGAAATATCATGTATGTGCTCTCGTGTTAATGTGCAGCACACAACGTGAAATTGAAGAAAACTTGGCGCACCTCGGTCACGTCTTTCGACCATGAAACATTTAGTTATGTGGTTTTTAAATTAGAAAAAAAATTAAAAAAATAAGAATAGCTTGGAAATACACGAGACATTGTGTGGCGTCGTGAGAAGGTAATACTGTGATGTGGTAAAATTTTCAGGCATTTTAAGAAAGGCTATCATGCGATCGCCTTGCAAACGGGGGCATCTCTCACGAAGGACCATGATTTCGATATGTATGGAACGAGTCGTGAAATGTTCGGGTTACTAATACATTGTATTGTTACTTCGTCGATTGTGGTTGATTTTTTTCACAGCTGCCACGCGTCTATACGTGATATGTCTTCGAATTTGGACGCATTACTTGTTATTTTTGTATTTTTTAAACATATTGCACTTACAAACCGGGAAAAAAGAGTTAAATACAATATCCACCGGAACTGCAGCAGCATGATGTTGGTTCATTGGTAACCGTTCGATCTGTGCGCATTGGACAATGCAAAGTGTGCGATCCGTGGTGCAGTATTTTGGCATATCAGAACGCACGGGCTAATTTTGCAGGGTATAGGTTAAGCAAACGGTTGTAGTACATGAACTGTGTGCTTTACCGTGTAACTTAAATTTTGTCATCTACCGGGACGTGTTTGATACATGTAATTCATTAATTATAGATTAGACAGTTCCTATGGGTTATTTACACTTGAGCTATGATTTTTTTGTCATTTGCATCTTCCGTTTGATATATGGCGCTAAGTCAGTTTCATGTGCACTCGGTATGAATTTATTTGCCTTCGAACTACGAGTGCAACAAATTTTTCCCAAATGTGTGCTGAAATATCATATATGTGCTCTCGTGTGAATGTGTAGCACACAACGTAACTTGCCGCACCTCGGTCACGTCTTTCGACCATGAAACATTTCGTTCGGTGGTTTTTATATTACAAAAAAACAAAAAAAATGAGAATCGCTTGGAAATACACGAGACTTTGCGTGGCGTCGTGAGAAGGTAATACTTTGATGTGGTAAAATTTTCTGGCAATATTAGAAAGGCTATCATGCGGTCGCCTTGTAAACGGGGGCATCTCTCACGAAGGACCATGTTCCAATATGTATGGAACGAGTCATGAAATGTTCGTGTTACAAGTAGATTGTATTGTTACTTCGTCGATTGTGGTTGATTTTGTTTCACAACTTCCACGCGTCTATACGTGATATGTCTTCGAGTTTTGACGTATTCCTTGTTATTTTGGTATTTTTAAAAAAAAATTGCACTTACAAACCTGGAAAAAAGAGTTAAATACAATATCCACCGGAACTGCAGCAGCATGATGTTGGTTCATTCGCAACCGTTCGATCCGTGTGTATTGGAAGGTGCAGGGCGTGCGATCCGTGGTGCTGCGTTTTGGCAATCAGAACGCATAGGAGAATTTTGCACGGTATAGGTTAAGCAAAAGGTTGTAGTACACAAACCGTGTGGTTTAACGTGTCACCAAAATTTTGTCATCTAACGGGACGTGTTTGATACATGTAAGTCACTATGTATAGATCAGACAGTTGCTATGGGTTTATTTACACTTGAGCTATGTTTTTTTGGTCATTTTCATCTTCCGTTTGATATATGGCGCTAAGTTAGTTTCATGTGCACTCGATATGAATTTATTTGCATTTTGAACTACGACTGCAACTAAGTTTGACCAAATTTGTGCTGAAATATCATGCATGTGCTCTCGTGTTAACATGCAACACACAACGTGGAATTGAAATAAACTTGCCGCACCTCAGTAACGTCTTCCGACCATTAAACATTTAGTTCGTTCGTTTTTAAATTACAAAAAATTCAAAAAAATGAGAATCGCTCGGAAATACACGAGACTTTGTGTGGCGTTGTGAGAACGTAATACTATGATGTGGTAAAACTTTCAGGCATTTTGAGAAAGGATATCGTGCGATCGCCTAGCAAACGGGGGCATCTACCACGAAGGACCACGGTTTCGATATGTATGGAACGAGTCGTGAAATGTTTGGGTTACAAGTAGATTGTATAGTTACTTCATCGATTGTGGTTGATTTTGTTCAACAACTTCCACACGTCTACACGTGATATGTCTTCAAATCTTGAAGCATTCCATGTTACTTTGATATTTTTAAAAAAAATTGCACTTACAAACCGGGAAAAAGGAGTTAAATACAATATCCACCGAAACTGCAGCAGCATGATGTTGGTTCATTGGCGACCGTTCGATCCATGCGTATTGGACGGTGCAGGGCGTGCGATCCCTGGTGCTGTGTTCTGGCCAATCAGATCGCACGGGAGAATTTCGCAGGGTATAGGATTAGCAAACGGTTGTAGTACATGAACCGTGTGCTTTACCGTGTCACTGAAAGTTTGTCATCTAACGGGACGTGTTTGATACATGTAAGTCATTAAGTGTAGAATAGACAGTTCCTATTGGTTTATTTACACTTGAGCTATGAGTTTTTTGTCATTTTCATTATCGGTTTCATATATGGCGCTAAGTCAGTTTCATGTGCACTCGATATGAATTTATTTGCATTTGAACTACGAGTGCATTGAAATTTGACCAAATGTGTGCTGAAATATCATATATGTGCTCTCGTGTTACCGTGCAGCACACAACGTAACTTGCCGCAGCTCGGCCACGTCTTTCGACCATGAAACATTTAGTTCGGTGGTTTTTAATTTAAAAAAAAATAAAAAAAATGAGAATCGCTCGGATAGACGCGAGACCTTGTGTGGCGTCGTGAGAAGGTAATACCATGATGTGGTAAATATTCAGGCATTTTGAGAAAGTCTATCATGCGATTGCCTTGCAAACGGGGGCATCTCTCACGAAGGTCCATGGTTTCGATATGTAGTGAACGAGTCGTGAAATGTTCGGGTTATAAGTAGATTTTATTGTTACTTCGTCTATTGTGTTTGACTTTGTTTCACAGCTTCCACGCGTCTATACGTCATATGTCTTCGAATTTTGATGCATTCCTTGTTATTTTGGTATTTTTTTTAAAATATTGCACTTACAAACCGGGAATAAAGAGTTAAATACAATATCCACCAAAACAACAGCAACACGATGTTGATTCATTGGCGACCGTTCGATCCGTGCGCATTGGACGGTGCAGCCAATAAAATTTCTCTAACGGGAAGTGTTTGATACATGTAAGTCATTAAGTGTAGATTAGACAGTTCCTATGGGTTTATTTACACTTGAGATATGATTTTTTTGTCATTTTACTCTTCCTTTTGATATATGGCGCTAAGTCAGTTTCATGTCCACTCGATATGAATTTATTTGCATTTGAACTACGAGTGCAACGAAATTTGACCAAATATGTGCTGAAATATCATGTATGTCCTCTCGTGTTAACGTACAACACACAACGTAACTTGCGCCACCTCGGTCACGTCTTTTGACCATGAAACATTTAGTTTGGTGGTTTTTAAATTACAAAAAATAAAAAAAAATAAGAATCGCTCAGAAATACATGAGACTTTGCGTGGCGTCGTGAGAAGGTAATACTATGATGTGGTAAAATTTTCAGGAATTTTGAGAAAGGCTATCATGCGATCGCCTTGCAACGAGGGCATCTCTTACGAAGGACCATGGTTTCGATATGAATGGAACGAGTCGTGAAATGTTCGGGTTACAAGTAGATTGTATTGTTACTTCGTCGATTGTGATTGATTTTTTTTCACAGCGATATGTCTTCGAATTAGGACGCATTCCTTATTGTTTTGGTATTTTTTTTAAATGCACTTACTATCCGAGAAAAAAGAGTTAAATACAATATCCACCAGAACTGCAGCAGCATGATGTAAGTTCATTTGCGACACTTCGATCCGTGCATATTGGACGGTGCCGAGCTTGCGATCTGTGGTCCTGCGTTCTGGCCAATCAGAACGCATTGCGTATTTCGTAGGGTATAGGTTAAGCAAACGATTTTAGTACACGAACCGTATGCTTTACCATCTCACCCAAATTTTTTCATCAAACGGGACGTGTTTCATACATTTAAGTTAGTAAGTGTGGACCAGACAGTTTCTATTGGTTTATTTATACTTGAGCTATGTTTTTTTACACATTTTCATCTTCCGTTTTATATATGGCGCTAAGTCAGTTTCATGTCCACTCGATATGAATTTATTTGCATTTGAACTACGACTGCAACGAAATTTGACGAAATGTGTGCTGAAATATCATGTATGTGCTCTCATCTTAACGTGCAGCACAAAACTTGGAATTTAAATAAACTTGCCGCACCTCGGTCACGTCTTTCGACCATGAAACATTTAGTTCGGTCGTTTTTAAATTACAAAAAATTCAAAAAAATGAGAATCGCTCGGAAATACACGAGACTTTGCGTGGCTTCTTGAGAAGGTAATACTGTGATGTGGTAAAACTATCAGGCATTTTGAGAAAGGCTATCATGCAATCGCCTTGCAAACGGGGGCATCTCCCACGGAAGACCATGGTTTCGATATGTATGGAACGACTCGTGAAATGTTCGGATTACTAGTAGATTGTATTGTTACTTCGTCGATTGTGGTTGATTTTGTTCCACAGCTTCCACGCGTCTATTCGTGATATGTCTTCGAATTTGGAGGTATTACATTTTATTTTGGTATTTTTTTTAAATTGCACTTACAAACCGGGAAAAAAGAGTTAAATACAATATCCACCGGAACTGCAGCAGCATGATGTTGGTTCATTGGCGACCAGTCGATCCGTGCTTATTGGACGGTGCAGGGCGTTCGATCCGTGGTGCTGCATTCTGGCCAGTCAGAACGCACGGGCGAATTTCACAGTGTACAGGTTAAGAAAACGGTAGTAGTACACGAACCATGTGCTTTACCGTGTCACCGAAATTTTGTCATCTAACGGGACGTGTTTGAGATATGTAAGTTATTAAGTGTAGATTAGACAGTTCCTATGGTTTTTTTTCACTTGAACTATGATTTTTTTTGACATTTTCATCTTTTGTTTGAGATATGGCGCTAAGTCAGTTTCATGTGCACTCGATATGAATTTATTTGCATTTGAACTACGAGTGAAACAAAATTTGACCAAATGTGTGCTGAAATATCATGTATGTGCTCTCGTGTTAACGTGCAGCACAAAACGTGGAATTGAAATAAACTTGCCGCACCTCGGTCACGTCTTTCGACCATGAAACGTTTAGTTTGGTGGTTTTTAAATTACAAATTTTTTTAGAAAATGAGAATAGCTTGGAAATACACGAGACTTTGTGTGGCGTCGTGAGAAGGTAATATTGCCATGTGGTAAAAATTTCAGGCATTTTAAGATAGGCTATCATACGATCGCCTTGCAAACGGGGGCATCTCTCACGAAGGACGATGATTTCGATATGTATGTAACGAGTCATGAAATGTTCGGATTATGAGTAGATTGTAATGTTACTTCGTCGATTGTGGTTCATTTTTTCTCACAGCTTCCACGGATCTATACGTGATATGTCTTCGAATTTGGACTCATTCCTTGTTCTTTTGGTATTTTTTTAAACATATTGCACTTACAAACCGGGAAAAGATTTAAATACAATATCAACCGAAACTGCAGCAGTATGACGTTGGTTCATTGGCAACCGTTCGATCTGTTTGCATTGGACGGTGCAGAGTGTGCGATCCCTGGTGCAGCATTCTGGCCAATCAGAAAGCACGTGCGAATTTCGCAGGGTATAGGTTAAGAAAACTGTTGTAGTAGATGAACTGTGTGCTTTACCGTGTCACTGAAATTTTGTCATCTAATGGGACGTGTTTGATACATGTAAGTCATTAAGTGTAGATTAGACAGTTCCTATGGGTTTATTTACACTTGAGCTATGACTTTTTTTGTCATTTTCATCTACCGTTTGATATATGGCGCTAAGTCAGTTTCATGTGCACTCGGTATGAATTTATTTGCATTCGAACTACGAGTGCAACGAAATTTGACCAAATGTGTGCTGAAATATCATGTATGTGCTCTCATGTTAACGTGCCGCACAGAACGTAACTTGCCGCACCTCGGTCACGTCTTTCGACCATGAAACATTTAGTTCGGTGGTTTTTAAATTACAAAAAAATAAAAAATAAAGATAATCGCTTGGAAATACATGAGACTTTGCGTGGCATCGTGAGAAGGTAGTACTATGATTTGGTACAATTTTCAGGCATTTTAAGAAAGGCTATCATGCGATCTCTCACGAAGGACATGGTTTCGATATGTATGGAACGAGTCATGAAATGTTCGGGTTACAAGTACATTGTATTATACTTCGTCGATTGTGGTTGATTTTTTTTCATAGATGACACACGTCTATACGTGATATGTCTTAGAATTAGGACGCATTCCATGTTAGTTTGGTTTTTTTTAAATTGCACTTACAAACCGGGAAAAAAGAGTTAAATACAATATCCACTGGAACTGCAGCAGCATGATATTGGTTCATTGGCGACCGTTCGATCCATGCACATTGGACGGTGAAGGGCATGCGATCCGTGGTGCTGGGTTCTAGCCAATCAGAGTACACGGGCGAATTTTGCAGGGTATAGGTTAAGAAAACGGTTGTAGTACATGAACCATGTGCTTTACCGTGTCACCGAAATTTTGTCATCGAATGGGACGTGTTTGATACATGTAACTCATTAAGTTAGATTAGACAGTTCCTATGGGTTTATTTACACTTCATCTATGATTTTTTTGTCATTTTCATCTTCCGTTTGATATATGGCGCTAAGGCAGTTTCATGTGCACTTGATATGAATTTATTTGCATTTGAACTACGAGTGCAACGAAATTTGACCAAATGTGTGCTGAAATATCATGTATGTGCTCTCGTGTTAACGTGCAACACAAATGATAGCCCGCTCCAAGCATAATACCGTTAGAATAATACCTTGCCCTGCGTTAGAACACCGTTAACTTTTCTTATGTCATGCCATGCATATGTTTGTTTATGATTGATGTGTATTTAATGTCCCCCCCTTATCTGCGATAGACCCCGCTGCTGGGTACGACTACTACGTCGACGACCCTACCTCAACTACCGAGCTTCCAGGAAAGCAGAGCCATTCTCTTCCTCAGATATCGCCTGCCTTTCCATACTTTTCTTGCACTAGGCATTACTGCTGCTGCTACGTTGCTTACCTATTCTAATGCATAGCCTGTCTTTGTCGCCCCTTGATGTACCTTCCTTATTCCTAAGCTGCCTATATATTGTTATATATTATATTCAGAAGTGAGCCCTGCGCATTGTTAGCTAGGATTAGACAGCGGGTCGTGATCACTCAAGGGAGTGACGCGGATACAACTTATTACAACTGCACAGGTACTGTACAATGCAGACACCGCCTGAGGCCCCTACCTCGGCTCTGCCGAGCCGCCATCAAGTGTGAGCTATCAAGGAGTAATCCTTGTACTCCACTCGTTCCTGACTCTGTATAGCCGCTCTAGGTACCTGAGCAATGGTTGTCCTTCAGGTAAGAAGTCGGGCGACCCAACGGTGCCCGCGAGCGGTATTGCGACGGGACTTCAGGGAGGGTACGACCAGTGTACCGGTGTGCTTGGCCCCTGATCGTTGGCCGCGAGAGTTACCAAACCACGAAAGTCGAGCTCCTCCAGGAGCACACGCGAGATAAGGTAAGGAGTCGGTTCACCTTGTTGGTCAGTTCAGAGACTTGGTGGGACGACAGGGCAGGCACCGATGTACTGGTGGTCCTGACTGTTGTCGTTGTCCGCGGGTCAGTTAAGTCGAGGCAACGAGAACGGTTGTCCCGCAAGTTAATAAAATGTCTAATGGTTCGATGGATGACTTGAGTAGCCTTTTGTCTTGTACGCGCTGCCTACACGTGGGATAATGAGTTATGAGCTCCTCTCCTTAGTAGTCTCGTCCGAGGACTCTTCAGACGTCAGCAATACCGCGGCCTGTGCCGGGAAGTGGTGTTGTCTTATTTGCTCGCGCGGTGGTGTATTATTTGATTTTATTTTGCTTCACCGGCCAGCCTCACATCCTGCAGGAGTACGTCGGGGTTAGGGTCCAAAGCCCCGTGTACATAGGATATAGTCCGGCGGATGACCTCTTTGTTGAGTTTGAAAGATGGGTTGTGGAGTGTCGGATAGCCTCGGTGGAGCATTCCCTAACAAGGTGCCCGCCAGCCTGGAGATCCGTGCATTGTAGTGTAACAGAAGTGCACCCCTGCACGGAAGATTAATCTATTCGATTAGCCGTGTCCATGGTAACAGGACGCTTTATGCTGATGCTGGATCTTACCTCTATAAACTACTACTATTAAACTGTATGGTTCCGGGTCTTCTTCCTCGGAGGGGAGTCAAGGGAGGGAACTCGGGGTATTGCTAATTATTACAACTTACTATTATACAATGTTGCAGCAACTTCTCCTCCATTGTTACTTTATGCTTTATATAAACTGTTTGTTGTTTCTCTTCTCGTGCTGCAAGACACGTCAGAAGATGCTAGTCTTCGATAGGCCTAGCTTCTTACCCTTATTCTGTTTTCTACCTTGCAGTCCACTATATATAGCCTCCCCTTTCCATTTGATACAATGCATAATTTCTTAGTAGCGGACGTAAGACTCGCAGGTATGCTAGATACTCCCCCTTGCTTTATTTCCCCCTTTAAGTTTTGTCTGATCGGCCGCTGAAGTCGACGTTGGAGCCTTGGAGTCCAGGAGCAGGAGATTCCCGATGCCGACCACAGCAACATGAACATCCCCGATGCCTTCTACGACGTCGAGTTCCCCGTTGACCAAGAGTAGTTTGGAGGTTCCCAGGCAGGAGGCCTCGCCTTTTCGATCTATTGTTATTTGTGCTAACCTTCCTAAGGCAACCTTGCATCCTTGTGTCTGTACTCAGAAACTTTTGCTTCCGCTAACTTTGTGCTTTCGAGCTGTTGTATTCGAGCCCTCATGGCCCCTGGCTTGTATTAAACAGCTTGTATCCTTCTATTTATAGAGTTGTGTTGTGATATCTTACCGTAAGTCCCTAATCTCAATCGTGTACCTTGCGTGTATGATTACTGTACACGACTTGATTTTAGGGGTGTCACATTTACCGTGTCACTGAAATTTTGTTATCTAAAGGGACGTGTTTGATACATGTAAGTCATTAAGTGTAGATTAGACAGTTCCTATGGGTATATTTACACTTGAGCTATGATTTTTTTCATTTTCATCTTCCGTTTGATATATGGCGCTAAGTCAGTTTCATGTGCACTCGATATGAATTCATTTGCATTTGTACTACGAGTGCAACGAAATTTGACCGAATGTGTGCTGAAATATCATGTATGTGCTCTCGTGTTAACGTGCCACACACAACGTAATTTTCCGCACCTCGGTCACGTCTTTCGACCATGAAACATTTAGTTCGGTGGTTTTTAAATTAAACAAAATCGAAAAAAATGAGAATCGCTCGGAAATACAAGAGACTTTGCGTGGTGTCGTGGGAAGGTAATAATGTGATGTGGTAAAAAATTTCAGGCATTTTGAGAAAGGCTATCATGTGATCGCCTTGCAAACAAGGGAATCTCTCACGAAGGACCATGGTTTCGATATGTATGGAACGAGTCGTGAATTGGTCGGGTTACAAGTAGATTGTATTGTTACTTCGTCGATTGTGGTTGATTTTGTTTCATAGCTTCCACGCGTCTATACGTGATATGTCTTCGAATTTGGACATATTTTTTGTTTTGGTATTTTTAAAAAAATGCACTTACAAACCGGGAAAAAAGAGTTAAATACAATATTCACCGGAACTGTAGCATCTTGATGTTGGCTCATTGGCGACCGGTCGATCCGTGCGTATTGGACGGTGCAGAGCGTCTGATCCGTGGTGCTGCATTCTGTCCAATCAGAACGCACGGGCGAATTTCACATGGCATAGGTTAAGCAAACGATTGGTGTACACGAACAGTGTGCTTTACCGTGTCACCAAAATTTTGTCATAAACGGGACGTCTTTTTACATGTAAGTCATTAAGTGTAGATCAGACAGTTGCTATGGGTTTATTTACACTTGATCTATGATTTTTTTGACATTTTCATCTTTCGTTTGATATATGGCGCTAAATTAGTTTCATGTGCGCTCGATATGAATTCACTTGCATTTGAACTACGAGTGAAACAAAATTTGACCAAATGTGTGCTAAAATATCATGTATGTGCTCTCATGTTAATGTGCAGCACACAACGTGGAATTTAAATAAACTTGCCGCACCTAGGTCACGTCTTTCGACCATGAAACATTTAGTTCCGTGGTTTTTAAATTACAAAAAAATATTAAAAAAAAGAGAATCGCTCGAAAATACACAAGACTTTGTGTGGCATCGTGAGAAGGTACTACTGTGATGTGGTAAAATTTTCAGGCATTTTAAGAAAGGCTATCACGCGATTGCGTTGCAAACGGGGGCATCTCTCACGAAGGACCATGGTTTCGATATGTATAGAACGAGTCGTGAAATGTTCGGGTTACAAGTACATTGTATTGTTACTTCGTCGATTGTGGTTTATTTTTTTCACAGCTGCCACGCGTCTATACGTGATATGTCTTCGAATTTGGATGCATTCCTTTTTATTTTGGTATTTTTTATACATATTTCACTTACAAACCGGGAAAAAAGAGTTAAATACAATATCCACCGGAACTGCAGTAGCATGATGTTGGTTCATTGGTAACCGTTCGATCCGTGCGCATTGGACAGTGCAGGGTGTGTGATCCGTGGTGCAGCATTTTGGTCAATCAGAACGCACTGGCGAATTTCGCAGGGTATAGGTTAAGCAAACTGGTGTAGTACATGAACCATGTGCTTTACCATGTCACTGAAATTTTGTCATCTAAAGGGACGTGTTTGATACATGTAAGTCATTAAGTGTAGATTAGACAGTTCCTATGGGTATATTTACACTTGAGCTATGATTTTTTTCATTTTCATCTTCCGTTTGATATATGGCGCTAAGTCAGTTTCATGTGCACTCGATATGAATTCATTTGCATTTGTACTACGAGTGCAACGAAATTTGACCGAATGTGTGCTGAAATATCATGTATGTGCTCTCGTGTTAACGTGCCACACACAACGTAATTTTCCGCACCTCGGTCACGTCTTTCGACCATGAAACATTTAGTTCGGTGGTTTTTAAATTAAACAAAATCGAAAAAAATGAGAATCGCTCGGAAATACAAGAGACTTTGCGTGGTGTCGTGGGAAGGTAATAATGTGATGTGGTAAAAAATTTCAGGCATTTTGAGAAAGGCTATCATGTGATCGCCTTGCAAACAAGGGAATCTCTCACGAAGGACCATGGTTTCGATATGTATGGAACGAGTCGTGAATTGGTCGGGTTACAAGTAGATTGTATTGTTACTTCGTCGATTGTGGTTGATTTTGTGTCATAGCTTCCACGCGTCTATACGTGATATGTCTTCGAATTTGGACATATTTTTTGTTTTGGTATTTTTAAAAAAATGCACTTACAAACCGGGAAAAAAGAGTTAAATACAATATTCACCGGAACTGTAGCATCTTGATGTTGGCTCATTGGCGACCGGTCGATCCGTGCGTATTGGACGGTGCAGAGCGTCTGATCCGTGGTGCTGCATTCTGTCCAATCAGAACGCACGGGCGAATTTCACATGGCATAGGTTAAGCAAACGATTGGTGTACACGAACAGTGTGCTTTACCGTGTCACCAAAATTTTGTCATAAACGGGACGTCTTTTTACATGTAAGTCATTAAGTGTAGATCAGACAGTTGCTATGGGTTTATTTACACTTGATCTATGATTTTTTTGACATTTTCATCTTCCGTTTGATATATGGCGCTAAATTAGTTTCATGTGCACTCGATATGAATTCACTTGCATTTGAACTACGAGTGAAACAAAATTTGACCAAATGTGTGCTAAAATATCATGTATGTGCTCTCATGTTAATGTGCAGCACACAACGTGGAATTTAAATAAACTTGCCGCACCTAGGTCACGTCTTTCGACCATGAAACATTTAGTTCCGTGGTTTTTAAATTACAAAAAAATATTAAAAAAAAGAGAATCGCTCGAAAATACACAAGACTTTGTGTGGCATCGTGAGAAGGTACTACTGTGATGTGGTAAAATTTTCAGGCATTTTAAGAAAGGCTATCACGCGATTGCGTTGCAAACGGGGGCATCTCTCACGAAGGACCATGGTTTCGATATGTATAGAACGAGTCGTGAAATGTTCGGGTTACAAGTACATTGTATTGTTACTTCGTCGATTGTGGTTTATTTTTTTCACAGCTGCCACGCGTCTATACGTGATATGTCTTCGAATTTGGATGCATTCCTTTTTATTTTGGTATTTTTTATACATATTTCACTTACAAACCGGGAAAAAAGAGTTAAATACAATATCCACCGGAACTGCAGTAGCATGATGTTGGTTCATTGGTAACCGTTCGATCCGTGCGCATTGGACGGTGCAGGGTGTGTGATCCGTGGTGCAGCATTTTGGTCAATCAGAACGCACTGGCGAATTTCGCAGGGTATAGGTTAAGCAAACTGGTGTAGTACATGAACCATGTGCTTTACCATGTCACTTAAATTTTGTCATCTAACGGGATGTGTTTGATACATGTAATTCATTAAGTATAGATTAGACGGTTCCTATGGGTTATTTACACTTCAGCTATGATTTTTTGTCATTTTCATCTTCCGTTTGATATATGGCGCTACGTCAGTTTCATGTGCACTCGGTATGAATTTATTTGCATTCGAACTACGAGTGCAACGAAATTTGACCAAATGTGTGCTCTCGTGTTAACGTGCAGCACACAACGTAACTTTCCGCACCTCGGTCACGTCTTTCGACCATGAAACATTTCGTTCGATGGTTTTTCAATTACAAAAAATCGAAAAAAATGAGAATCGCTCGGAAATACACGAGATTTTCCGTGGCGTCGTGAGAAGGTAATACTTTGATGTGGTAAATTTTTCTCGCATTATTAGAAAGGGTATGATGCGATCGCCTTGCAAACGGGGGCATCTCTCACGAAGGACAATGGTTCCGATATGTATGGAACGAGTCATGAAATGTTCGGGTTACAAGTAGATTGTATTGTTACTTCGTCGATTGTGGTTGATTTTTTTTCAACCCTTCCACGCGTCTATATGTGATATGTCTTCGAATTTGGACACATTCCTTGTTATTTTGGTATTTTTAAAAAAAATGCACTTACAAACTTGGAAAAAAGAGTTAAATGCAATATCCACCGAAACTGCTGCAGCATGATGTTGGTTTATTGGCGACCGTTCGATCTGTGCGTATTGGACGGTGTAGGGCATGCGATCCGTGGTGCTGCGTTCTGGCCAATCAGAAAGCACGGGTGAATTTCGTAGGGTATAGGTTAGGCAAAAGGTTGTAGTACACAAACCGTGTGGTTTACCGTGTCACCAAAATTTTGTCATCTAGCGGAACGTGTTTGATACCTGTAAGTCACTAAGTGTAGATCAGACAGTTGCTATGGGTTTATTTACACTTGAGCTATGTTTTTTTATTATTTTCATCTTCGGTTTGATATATGGCGGTAAGTCAGTTTAATGTGCACTCGACATGAATTTATTTGCATTTGAACTATAAGTGCAATGAAGTCTTACAAAAATGTGTGCTGAAATATCATGTATGTGCTCTTGTGTTGACGTGCAGCACACAACGTGGAATTGAAATAAACTTGCCGCACCTCAGTCATGTCTTTCGACCATGAAACATTTAGTTCGGTCGTTTTGAAATTACGAAAAATTGAAAAAAATGAGAATCGCTCGGAAATACACGAGACTTTGCGTCGTGAGAAGATAATATTGTGATGTGGTAAAACTTTCAGGCATTTTGATAAAGGCTATCATGCGATCGCCTTACAAACGGGGGCATCTCCCACGAAGGACAATGGTTTCGATATGTATGGAACGAGTCGTGAAATGTTCGGGTTACAAATAGATTGTATTGTTACTTTATCGATTATGGTTGATTTTGTTCCACAGCTTCCACGCGTCTATACGTGAGATGTCTTCGAATTTGGACGCATTCCATGTTATTTTGGTTTTTTTTAATTTGCACTTACAAACTGGGAAAAAAGAGTTAAATACCATATCAACCGAAACTGCAGCAGCATGATGTTGGTTCATTGGCAACCGTTCGATCAGTTTGCATTGGACGGTGCAGGGTGTGCGATCCGTGGTGTAGCATTCTAGCCAATCAGAACGCACGGGCGAATTTCGCAGGGTATAGGTTAAGCAAACGGTTGTAGTACATGAACCGTGTACTTTACCGTGTCACTGAAATTTTGTCATTTAACGGGACGTGTTTGATACATGTAAGTCAATACGTGTAGATTAAACTGTTCCTATTGGTTTATTTACACTTGAGCTATGATTTTTTTGTTATTTTCATCTTCCGTTTGATATATGGCGCTAAGTTAGTTTCATGTGCACTCGATATGAATTTATTTTCATTTGAACTACGAGTGCAACGAAATTTGACCAAATGTGTGCTGAAATATGTGCTCTCGTGTTAACGTGCAACACACAATGTAACTTGCCGCACCTCTATCACGTCTTTCGACCATGAAACATTTAGTTCGGTGGTTTTTAAATTAAAAAAATTAAAAAAAATGAGAATCCCTCGGATATACACGAGATTTTGCGTGGCGTCGTGAGAAGGCAATACCGTGATGTGATAAATTTTTAGGCATTTTGAGAAAGGCTATCATGCGATCGCCTTGCAATCGGGGGCATCTCTCACGAAGGTCCATGGTTTCGATATGTATGGAATGAGTCGTGAAATGTTCGAGTTACAAGTAGATTGTATTGTTACTTCGTAGATTGTGGTTGATTTTATTTCACAGCTTCCACTCGTCTATACGTGATATGTCTTCGAATTTGGACGCATTCCTTGTTATTTTGGTATTTTTTTAAAATATTGCACTTATAAAATGGAAAAAAAATAGTTAAATACAATATCCACCGGAACTGCAGCAGCATGATATTGGTTCATTGGCGACCGTTCGATCCGTGCGCATTTTATGGTGCAGCCGAATTTTTTTCATCTAATGGGGCGTGTTTGATACATGTAAGTCATTAAGTGTATATTAGACAGTTCCTATGGGTTTATTTACACTTGAGCTATGATTTTTTTTGTCATTTTCATCTTCCGTTTGATATATGGCGCTAAGTCAGTTTCATGTGCACTCGATATGAATTTATTTGCATTTGAATTACGAGTGCAACGAAATTTGACCAAATGTGCGCTAAAATATTATGTATGTGCTCTCGTGTTAACATACAACACACAACGTAACTTTCCCCACCTCGGTCACGTCTTTTGACCATGAAACATTCATTACGCTGGTTTTTAAATTACATAAAATCGAAAAAAAGGGAATCGCTCAGAAATACATGAGACTTTGCGTGGCGTCGTGAGAAGGTAATAATGTAATGTGGTAAAAGTTTCAGGTATTTTGAGAAAGGCTATCATACGATCGCCTTGCAACGGGGGCATCTCTCACGAAGGAGGATGATTTCGATATGTATAGAACGAGTCGTGAAATGTTCGGGTTAAAATTATATTGTATTGTTACTTCGTCGATTGTGATTGATTTTGTTTCACAGCTTCCACGCGTCTATACGTGATATGTCTTGGAATTTGGACGCATTCCTTATTATTTTGGTTTTTTTTAAGTGCACTTACATTCCGGGAAAAAAGAGTTAAATACAATATCCACCGGAACTGCAGCAACATGATGTTAGTTCATTTGCGACAGTTCGATCCGTGCATATTGGACGGTGCAGGGCGTGCGATCCGTGGTGCTGCGTTCTGGCAATCAGAACGCACAGGCGAATTTCGCAGGGTATAGGTTAAGCAAACGATTGTAGTACACGAACCATGTGCTTTACCGTGTCACCGAAATTTTGTCATCTAATGAGACGTGTTTGATACATGTAAGTCATTAAGTGTTGTTCAGACAGTTGCTATGGGTTTATTTACACTTGAGCTATGATTTTTTTGTCATTTTCATCTCCCGTTTGATATATGACACTAAGTCAGCTTGATGTGCACTTATATGAATTTATTTGCATTTGAACTACGAGTGCAACGAAATTTTATCTAATGTGCGCTGAAATATCATGTATGTGCTCTCGTATTGACGTGCAGCACACAATGTGGAATTGAAATGAACTTGCCACACCTCGGTTACATCTGTCGACAAGGAAACATTGAGTTAGGTGGTTTTAAAATTACGAAAAATTCTAAAAAATGCGAATTTCTTCGAAATACACGAGGCTTTGTGTGGCGCCGTGAGATGGCAAAACTATGATGTGGCAAAAATTTAGGCATTTTGAGAAAGGCTATCATGCGATCGCCTTGCAAACGGGCGTATCTCACATGAAGGACCATGGTTTCGATATGTATGGAGCGAGTCGTGAAATGTTCGGGTTACAAGTAGATTGGATCGTTACATCATCGATTGTGGTTGATTTTTTTTCACATCTTCCATGCGTCTATACGTGATATGTCTTAGAATTTGGAGGATTCCTAAAATGACTAGTTGATACATAAATATGGACATTAAAATGGCATTGGTGCAAAGATATATGTTTACGATTTTCATCCCTAGAAATTCTTACCCAAGAACCAACATTTTTAGCTATTTTGATAAAGATAGTTATTTGAAATGCTTCTTCCCCTTTGGAGAGGATACATTGTGGGTGCCATCCTCGTGGTTGTAGTTCTCCAACTGATCTGACTTTGCGGCTGGTGATGTCGCGCCACCGGTTCTTCAAGCGGCTTTCATAAACAGCAAAAGGGGCTCCCAGGGGTTCATGCATCGCATGTCCTTCACTGAGCGATCCACGAGATCAGAGGGGGCATCCAATAGATCAAAGTTGGGAGACTTCATCTGTGTCATAGGCCTTGTCAAGTCGTCGTTGTTGACGAGCTCGATGTTGAGACCAGCACGCAACAGATGAAGAAAGACACATTCACGCTGGTTTATACTCCAACCTGGAAAAGTTTTCACCCCACTCGGCTGCAACCGCGATGAGTTCTTCGTCCGGGGGCACAAGGAAGGAATGCACCAGGATCTGATGTGCGGAGCCAGCTCGTGCGGCTGGGAGATGACTATCGGCGACCACATCTACCTCCTCGAGCTTCGGTGATATGTGGAAATGCTTAGGCGTTGATTATTTGGAATAGGGTGTGGGGATATGGATGAAAGAGGGTGTTTTGCCGAGTCCATGTACGCAGATGGTACGAGGAAGGGATGCAACTCGGTGGTTTACCTTATAAGAACGAGAGGAGCGTGGCAGCACGGAGCAGATGGTGGAGGCGGCCAAGGAGGGGGGCTATGAGTGGGTTGGGGCTGGGGTGGGGGGAAGAAGGCTGAAATACACACATAAGGCTCGGCTATTGAAAATTTCTCTTTGAAACTGAAAACTTGAGCGGGGGAAGATACATTGCACACAGTTCCTTTCGATAAGCGTGTGCCATACAGGGGAAACTATCCATGGAACCCCTCATCCCCAAAATTTTGAGCCACCTCTCTTTAGTTCCAAGCACTCGGGGTAGGTGTGGTGATAGAGATCGCACATGGTAAGGTTGTTCCGGGCGTCTGTAATAGGGTGAATATCCCACACGGATTTGTGAGAAGAATCGTGCGTAAAAATATAAGACATAAACCACACGGTGTGAGGTCCGGGAACGCCATACGAAGTGGCACCGATGAGACTACATGCACGTCTCGGGGAAGTAAGTGTTCCATTACTGACCATGGAGACTTGACTGTATGTAGTTGAGGCTCAAAAAGAAACTGCATGCAGTTGAGAAGGAGGAATTCGTAGTGGGGAAAACCGCTGATTCATACATCCCCTCTATGATAACCGGGTACCTCAGCCCTCCCACGCATCATTCGCCTCCAAATTAACCATCGTCTTCCTTATGTGCGAGATGATGATAGTGATTTCTCGCCCTTCGTTGGTAAACCCCAAGTGGAAGGCGTGATGTAGCACAGCAGCAAATTTCCCTCGGTGAAGATACCAAGGTTTTTCTCCAGTAGGAATCCAGAGATGATAAGTAGGTGTCAGCGGCGCAACTGACACGGACCTGCACACAGACACGATAACTTTGTTCCCAACGAAGTTCAGAGAGGTTGTCAATCTCTCCGGTCTTGTTGTTCACAAAGGATCAAACACAAGGGATAATGATAGCTATTGAAAGTAAAGCAGAAAAGTAAATGAGCGTGTAAACAGTGATGAGGATATGGACCGCGATACGTGATGTTCACTAGTAATGTCTCTCTCCCAAAAGACGATAAAATTTCTATGCGAGGTAAACAAATTACAGAAAGGCAATTGACAGGATTATGAACGCACCGCAATGCTAACTATGCTACAAAAGAAAGGACGAGGTTCAAAAGCATGGGCAGTATGCCAAAATAAGTAGACCGAAATCCAACTGCATCTACTACTAATCATCCACCTTGAGATATCTATCCAGAACATCTCGCTGGTATTAAGTTGCGAGCCCCACCCAAAGTGTAAACCCAAAGCAACAGACAACTGCAGTAAAAAGAACTTTGCGTAAAGTAAACAATCCTTGTAACCGCGGTAACAAGCACCGTTGTTTTCCCCCTTTTGGCAACAACACATCCCCTACACTCATGTTTTTGTCACTCAAGCGTGTCATCGGGGGGCATGAACCCACAATCGAGCAAAACGTTCCCTCTTGGAGTCACTACCTACTACTTGGCCAAAGCAATGAACAGCAACGGAGAACATGCAAGAATTACTTAGGAACAAAAATATAATAGATAAGAACGAAATATATTACTCAATCACAATCTGAACATAATCTCATAATCCATCAGATCCTATCAAACTCAACATAGCAATAGCAGAAATATTACAAAAGTGCCTCGATCATGTAGGGAAGCTCACGAGGTCTAAACAATGAAGATCAATGTGGGGAGGAGAACATCACATAGCTACTGATCATGGACCCATGGTCCAAGGAAAACTACTCACGAGACATCCGTGGAGCATCCATGGTGGAGAGGAGACTCCCGGAGGTCAATCCTCCCTCCGGCAGGGTGCCGGGAAGAGGTCTTCTGGTGCTCCCGATCTCGGAAGCGCGGCGGCGGCGGAACAGAGGAGAGTTTGCGAACTAGGGTTCTTTCTTCGGAGTTTCCCCGTGACGGAGAATAAATAGGCGAAGGGGGCAGCCAGAGGTGGACCAGGGGCCCCAGGAGCCCCCTGGCGCGGCCAGGGGTGGGGCCGCACCGAGTGGCCGCCTGGGCCCCCCTGGCTCAGGAATAGCAAGATAAATTAAAATTTGATTAGTTGTAGTATGTGAGGGAAAATCAGCTTTCTGCAAAGTGAAACCATAAGCCTTTCCTTTGACTTATCCTTGCATGTAGATGTAGGTCTGCTATATACTTTTTTTCTTGTGACTTGCCGTACAAATCAGATGTACTGACCCGTTGTCGGGTTGTAACCTTCGGTGTTGCAGGATTGTATACGACAAGTAAGTGATGCGATGTAGGGTTACGATGTCTATACTCAACTATGCCGGTGGAGTTGATGGCCGCCACGAAGCTTTTATTGTTCTTCCGCTGTATTTTTATTTGTAAGCTAGCCTTGAGCTATGCAGGTATGCTTTATTGTAATACTGGATCTTCGATGTAATATATATGACATGTGGTTTATTCTTGATATTACATCATGTACTATGTGTGCTAGCTATTGATCCAGGGACTAGCACAGAATGCACAGAGACTTGGATTCTTAGCGAATCGGGTCGTTACAACATATCAATGCTAACTTTGCTATAAAGAAAGTATGAGGCTCAAAAGCATGGGCGGTACGCCAAAATAAGTAGACCGAAATCCAACTGCATCTACTACTAATCATCCACCTTGAGATATCTATCAAGAACATCTCGCTGGTATTAAGTTGTGAGCCCACCCAAAGTGTAAACCCAAAGCAACAGACAACTGCATTAAAAGAACTTAGCGTAAAGTAAAAAATCCTTGCAACCGCGGTTACAAGCACCGTTGTTTTCCCCTTATGGCAACAACACATACCCTAGACTCATGTTTCTGTCACTCAAGCTAGTCATCAGGGGCCATGAACCCACAATCAAGCATAATGCTCCCTCTTGGAGTCACTACCTACTACTTGGCCAAAGCAATAAACAGCAACGAAGAATATGCAAGATTTACTCCAGAAAAAAAATATAAAAGGAGAAGAACCAAATATATTACTTATCACAATCTGAACATAGTCTCATAATCCATCAGATCCCAACATACTCAACATAGCTACAGAAGAAAGAATTACATATGTGCCTTGATCATGTAGGGCAGCTCACAAGGTCTAATCCATGAAGAACAAAGAGGGGAGGAGAACATCACATAGCTACTGATCATGGACCCGTGGTCCAAGGTGTACTACTCACGGATCATCCGGGAAGCGTCCATGGTGGTGGAGAAGCTCCCGGAGGTCAATCCTCCCTCCGACAGGTTGCCGGGAAGAGGTCTTCTGGTTCTCCCGATCTTGGAAGCGCGGGAGAGGCGGAACAGAGGCGAGATCGCAAAAAAGGGTTCTGTCTTCGGAGGTTTTGGGACGAAGGAAATATATAGGCGAAGGGGGCAGCCAGGAGGGCCACAAGGGGTCCAGGCGCCCCCCTGGCATGGCCCCACCCTAGGTCGTGCCCACAGGGCGTCTGGAGCTCTGGTGGGTCCCCTCCGGCCCCCCTTCGTGACACTAGAAGCTTCCGTTGTGCTGATTTTTTTATATTTTCTCGGATTTTTTCTGGCATTTTACGTAATGGGAAAACCTGAAATAAAAGGACAGCAGAAAAAAAACTGGCACTAGGGTGTACTGAGTTAATAGGTTAGTCCAAATATGATCAAAATAGTATGAAAGTGTATCAAAAGTATAGCAATATCACCCAAAACATGCATGGAGCAAGCAGAAATTATAAATACGTTTGGGACGTATCACCATGCACTATGATAAAGGGGCTATACCATATCACTTATATAAACTGCCTGTGAGATTTTACCCCTTTATGCATCCTTCTTTGACATGGTAGATGTTTTAAGTAGGATGATCCCTCAATGAATGTCAAGTAAAATTGCCTCCCCATTTGTTTCACATCACATGTCATGTATATTTAGTAGTAGGCCTATAAAATTAGGGTGCTGCTAAATCTCCTTGGCATGATCAGTTTGTGTCGGACACTTACACGCATAGCGCTTGGTTAACTTGTCAAGGCTATCAAAACAGTTTTGAGCTTCGAGGCATAGGAGATGGTGTGTATGTGATGCGTTGATGTCACGAGAGTTTACTTCTCGCCCCTCGTTGGTTACCCAAAGTGGAAGGTTGAGATGTAGACAACAGCAAATTTCCCTTGGTGAAGATACCAAGGTTTGTCTCTAGTAGGACTCCGATAACGACAAGAAGGTGACAACGGCGCCAGAGATTAGCGGTTGTCGTGGACCTGCACACACACCAGATAGGTTTGCTCCCAACGAGTAGAAAGGGGTTGTCAATCCCTCCGGCCTTGTTGTTTACAAAGGATAAAACGCACGGGATAATAATGATAGCGATAGCAACGGAAAAATAATAAAGCAGTAAATTGATAGAGGGTGTAAACAGTATTGGAAATATGGACCGGGGTCCTATGATGTTCACTAGTGATATCTCTCTCCCAAAAGACGATAAAATAGCCATGCGAGGTAAACAAATTACAGCTGGGCAATTGATAGGATTATGTGCGCAAACCAATGCTAATTATGCTATAAAGAAAGGCAGAGGCTCAAAAGCATGGGCGATACGCCAAGACAAGTAGACCAAAATCCATCTACATCTACCTACTAATCATCCACCTTGAGATATCTATCCAGAACATCTCGCTGGTATTAAGTTGCGAATCCCACCCAAAGTGTAAACTCAAAGCAACAGACAACTGCATTAAAGAACTTTGCGTAAAGTAAACAATCCATGCACCCGCAAGTACAAGCACCGTTGTTTTCCCCCTTGTGGCAAAAACACATCCCCTAGACTCATGTTTCTGTCACTCAAGCTAGTCATCGGGGGGCATGAACCCACAATCATGCATAACGCTCCCTCTTGGAGGCACTACCTACTACTTGCTAGAGCAATAAACAACAACGGAGAACATGCAAGAATTACTCAAGAATATTAATATAAAAGAGGAGAATCAAATATATAACTCAAACACAATCTGAACATAATCTCATAATCCATCGGATCCCAGCAAACTCAGCATAGCAACAGCAGAAATATTACATAAGTGCCTCGATCATGTAGGGAAGCTCACGAGGTCTAATCCATGAATAACAAAGAGGGGAGGAGAACATCACATAACTACTGATCATAGACCCATGGTCCAAGGTGGACTACTCACGGTTCATCCATGGTGGTGGAGAAGCTCCCGGAGGTGATTCCTCCCTCCTGGTGATTCCACCCTGGGGCGCGCCGGGAGGGTGCCTGGGGCCCATGTGTGTCCCCTCTGCCCCCCCCCCCCCCGGTGATTCCGGAAGCTTCTTGATCGCTGATTCTTTTTTGGATTTTTCCAAAAAAAATAGCACTTTAAATATGGGGGAAACCTGAAATATAAAAACAGCAGAAAACATGAACTGGCACTGGGGTGCACTGAGTTAATAGGTTATTCCAAATATGATCAAAAGTGTATGGAAGTTCATCAATATCATAGAAATATCACACAAAAGAGGCATGGAGCAAGCAGAAATTATAGATACATTTTGGACGTATCAACATCCCCAAGCTTAATTCCTGCTCGTCCTCGAGTAGGTAAATGATAACAACATAATTTCTGTGGTGGCATGCTAGCAACGATAAAAGAACTTTGAAAAGTAAAGCAATCAAGGTTAGAGATTCAATTCAAGTCATAACATGCAAGAGTCTATATTGGCATTGAAACAAGTAACAAAAGAACAATAGGTGCAAGAGCACTCGCTGTCCGTGACTCGAATGTCTCCAAATGGTGTTTGCGTGCAAGAAGGGGGATAGGGAATACGAGAAAAAGTATTTTTTTTATTGAGAACTCAATCTACTAAAGTTTCACACTTGGTCTTCTTTGGAATCTTATCTTGACTCGTCCCCAGACCACTAGCCAGGTACAAGTCAATTTGATCCACTCCTTTTCGATATTTTGAGCACTCATGCAATGGATGAGCGTAAGCACGAGAGTTGACACTTAGGATGGCAAAGAGAGAAATATGGTGGAGGAGAACAAAAAGAATGAGAAAGGCTCACATCAATGAGGACAATCATAGGCAAGAGATGCCAAATGATAGATATGATGTGAGGAGTAGGGATTGCCATGCAATGGATGCACATACGAGTTAAGAAGCTCTCCAATGGAACTAGTGGGGGTGCATCTAACTTGCTCGCTCATGAAGACCTAGAGCTCGTTTGAGGAGGCTCATCCTTGGCATATGCAAGCCAAGTTCTATAGTGTGAAGGTCCCCACATAGCTATATGCATAATGATCATCTCTATGGAGTACAGGGATATAAAGGGAGTACTAGTGTGGATCTCTCAAAAGGATAGTAGTGTTTCCCCTTTCTCTCTTTTTATTTCTTTTTTTCTTTTTTTCTTTTTTTTGTATTTTTTGTGGCCTCAATGGCTCTTTCTATTTAATTCTCATTTGTCCTCTTTGGGATCTTTTAATGTGTCCACTTTGGGATCTTTTCCTCACTTAAGGGAAACACTCTATTTTACAAGAAGGTAAAGGAGATCTTTCACACTTTACAAGGTACTCAAAATCATAAAGAAGATGTAACTATCATGATATATGCAATGTATGACGCTACCAGTGTAGCAGGAACATGTATGACATGAAGATCAAGTCATGAAGAGGTGGATGTTGCATGGCAATGTAACTCGGAAAGGCTATGGAAATGCCTTGATAGGTAGGTATGGTGGCTGTTTTGAGGAAATATATAAGGAGGCTTATGATGACAGAGCGTATCATGCCAAGGGTTTGGATGTACCGGCGAAGGTGGACACCAACTCTCGGAGTGAGAAGAAGGCAATGCACGGCACAGGAGAGGCTAGCAAAATATGGGAAGGTGGAAGTGTCAACTTTCAATACTTACATTAGTCCGAAGAACTCATGAACTTATTATCGGTAACTCTCAATATAATAAGGAGGTTCACAAAGAGACAAGTACCCCGAGGAGGAGTGTATGGGGGTTTGGTTATCCTTGTGCATCCTCGACTCATGGTACGTGAGTGTTCTCTGATATTCGACTCCTCAGAAGAGTAGTGATCCATCTAGTAGCTAGAGTTCTCAAATAGTTTTGTAGGTTTTGAAAATAAACACGGATTTCCCAAAAACGACACCTATCACTAATAGGCTAGAGCTCTTGACACCAAAAGTTCAAACATTACTCACATCAATACCTCAAAACCATTGCAAGTTACTACTAGAATTAAATAGCAACCTCAATTACCTACTCTCAAAACAAGACACAACTCAGTGCAACAACCAACTCTCTTTAACAAGATAAACATGAAAACTAAAAAGAGTTCCAGCAACAAACTAAACAAAAGCCAAGGCTCTTGATAAAGACAAACTAAGACTAAAACTAAACATGGCAGCAGCTATGAAAAGATAAAGAACATACAACAGCAAAAAGATAAACAGGAAAAATCCTATGATGTGTTCTAGATTTTGAAAGTGGAGCGTGTTTCTCTCCCACACAAAGTAAGACGGGATCTAACTTGTTATGAACAGCAAGCAAAGCTAAAGAAAACTAAAAACAAAACCTAAGAGCGAGACACTCCAAGCATAGTACATAACGCATGAAGTGATAAAAATATAGTGAGACGAAGGACGAACTGATGATTGTTGATGGAGAAGGGGATGCACGGGGGAAAACCCAAGCTTAGAAGCTTGAGTCTCCTTGAATATTTATTGGGGATGCACGGGGGCATCCCCAAGCTTGAGCGCTTGACACTCTTGGATGTTCTTCCATCATCTTCCATCGCACACTTGAAAACTCCCTTCATACATAACTCATCATAAGCTGATTAGAGAGGTTAGTACCCTTAATAAATAACTTTTCCCCACTGGATATAAAGATATTATTGAAGAGCTACTGTTTCTCAAGAGTGCCAAAAAAAATTTGCACGGAAAAAGCAAGCTTAAGGTTTGGAAAAGTTAGGAGAGACAAAACATGGCAGAATCTGTGAAAAACAGAACAGCAGATAGTAAAGAATTATTTAGGTGTACTTCTGCAACTCAAATAAAAAAACTCAGAACATACGGAAGTTTAGTAATTGTATAGAGCATACTGTGTAAAAAGTTCAGCTCAAAAAGATGAACTGGGATTTTTCTGGAATTTTTCTGGTCACGAGGACAGAATCTGTTTTCTGGATGGCATGTCACAACTTTTACTTCCCTTGCCGTAAGAGGCTATAACTTGGCATAAAGTTGAAAAATAAAGATACAATGATGTTTCTACAGTAGTAACAATCATCAAGACACAACAAAAGAAAAAAGAAAAACCTAAATTCGTTGCGGGCTGCGTCCCAAAAGCGCTTCTTTAAAGCCATTAGCTAGGCAAAAAGATTATAGAAGATGCTCTCACAAGAATAAGAATTTTGAATCAAAAGAGAGCATCAAGAAGAAAATATGAAACACATTTAAGCCTAACCCACTTCCTATGCATAGGCATCTTGTATGAAAATAAATCAAAGAAGCACAAAGAAACCAATATAGGAAGGTGGAGCAAGAACTGTTGGGGTTCGGGGCAGAAAACACAAAATTTTCCTTGACCTACGATACCCAATCCCAAGACCTATGCTATGCTGATGTAAGTAACGGACAGAAATAGATCACATACCAGTATGTAGTCCGTTAAGCGGGAAACATTCCCGCATGAACGTGGTTGGTGTAGTCGTACCGGCAATCCCCGATGCCGCGCAGATCCACGATGACTCCTGTAGCCACCCGATCCTTGCAGACCGATGACGGGATTACGTCCCCGTCGGAACGTTGCTGATGAAGACCTCGCAATACGGCCACGACGATGAAGTAACACCACAAGTGCAGTGCCTCGCGGGATTATACACATACAGTATACCCGACGTCCCTCCGGGCTCCGAACCAGTAGAGCAGCGGAAAGAAGATGGATTCGGATCCCGATTCCAGCAGCACGACGGCGTGCGTATAGTGGAGAAATCCCCAACCAAGTGTAGACTCCAAACAAGGGGAGTCCACTCGAGGAAGGAGAACGGAGGGAGAGAGAGATGAGAGAAACTTGTCTCAAATCAATTTTTTATGAAGAAAAAAGGGCACCCTACCCCTCCTTATATAGGCCAAGGAGGGGTGCCACCCCCCCTCCACTTCCGGGGTGGGACTAATCCCAAGGGAGGGGGGTTTTGGCGCAGCCCTAGGGGGGTGGGCCCCCCTCATGGCGCCATGGCCCATGGGGGAGGACTCCCTCTCCCCCTAATGGGCCCTATGAGGCCCATATGCCTTTTCTTCCATTTTTAATTATATTTAAATACATTTTAATATTTAATTCAGATAATTAAATAATAAAACATATATTACACATTATTAAATATATTATGAACCTTTCAAAATACCCAGAACAACTTCCGGCCTTCATCGGAACAATTCCGGTCATCACCGGAACAATTCCGGTGTTCTCTCCAATTTCTCCGGTGATCCCGAATCAATCCTTACTGCGTCGAGTACCCTTAAGTGTAACACCCTACGGTCCGGAAAACAGCATACATGATCGAGACAATTCTCATTGATCAATGACTAATCAATTGGACCTGGTTACAATCCTTGATAGCCCCTGCGCTTCCATCGAATGAACTTCAATCGTTGTTGGATCCGTTAACCGTGTGCCTGTTCCCTTTGTCCTATGGGGTACTTTGCTTGTCCGAGGTTTGATCATCGGTATCCACTATACCTAGTTCGTCCTCGTTCTCAACAAACAAGTTTACTCGTTCCCGTGATATTACAACTCCGTGACGTAGTCACACGTTTGCAAACTTTATGATGTAACATCACCGGGTGGGCCCAGAGTACCTATCCGTCACACGGATGGACAAATCCCGCTTTGATCTATTTGCATACTCATCAACCATCTATTTCGGAATACCCAAAGTGCACCGTTATGGCCAGCATATTTCAGTCAGGTGGTGGGATACAAATCAAAGTCTCCTCATAGATGACAATTACATATGATCATTACGGTCCAAGGATCTGGTCACTACGTTATAGTTATCGCAATGTCGAACTATGTGACTTGATCACATCGCAACACTTCTGGTGGGTGTATGTCCATCATATCATTATCCAATGATACGACTCCATTGTCAACAGACGCCATTGTCTCATGATCAGGAAACCTTGATCATCAATCGCCCAATGGACTAGTATACTAGGGTTTACTAGGGACCTGGTTGTTTGTATACCACACCTGTATTAATGTTTCCGCTTAATACAGTTATAGCATAGTATCAAACGTATTATGAACTAATGGAATATGCTCGATAAAACATATTTTATTTGCCTCTAGGGCACATTCCCAACAGTCTCCCACTTGCACTAGAGTACAAATAATCTAGTTGCATTTTCTCTGGATCATAACTCCTTATTGATCATGCTTGCCCGTGGAAGAGGTTGTATCAACGGTCTGGGTACCATTCAGAACCGTATGTCATTTTGGAAATCTTAATGTCACCTAATTTGACATTCCTTCATTATCCACTATAATGATGAGGTATATATATTTGGCGGTGAAGTGAGACTTCGTTTGTTGTGTCATAGCAATGACATCCGGTGGGTCACGCGGACTTTCCCATACTCATGCACACTTGAAACTCACTCAATCAGAAGTCGAACTTCTTAAGCCATAATATAACTCCTGCTACTTCTAAAGCAGCCACATCAATGCAGATTCAATCCTTAGTGCATTGTATGCAACTTTGATGTCTAACCATGTTTCTTTCAACTTAGGCATTCATTAGTATGATATCTCAATTTTCTAGGTTAGTGTCAAAACTTGAACCAGCATAACATTTATGGTCAAGTCCACTATCCTTTACAAATTTGAGATGTATCCTCAGTTCTCTTCAGACACTGAAGGATAAACTTAACTCTTTGTTCAATGATTTACTCATAAATCATATCACAACATGTTCTTACTACTAAGAACTTGGGTCACATTACGCCGAGTACATAACTCTGGTTTTATATGAAAGAACCTATGACAAAGGCATAGAGAATTCAACACATCCTTTTCTTTCATTAACCATTAACCATTGTTCTTGTACTGAGATTAACTCAACACTTCTCTTGGATATACAAGTAAGGACCACTTCTTGACTTGTCCCATTCTGAACTCCTTCAGAATCTTATCCAGGAAAGTATTACGACTCAATGTTATTAAACACATATCTATCTTAATAGATCTTCAATGCTTAATACTTATTCATCTTAATTTATGAAAGATTCAAATAATCATTAACACCAACTGCACCATTCATAATATGTTATCCATATATGAGAATGTTATCATGCTCCTACTCAAATATGTCATGCACATATTAAGTTATAGGATAACACTCATATTGCTCCCACTCAAATATGTCGGCCACATATAAGACAAGGATAGCATCCACATGGCTCCCACTTAGATATGTCAGACACATATTAAGTTCAGGATACTAACCACATGGCTCCTACTCAAATATGTCATTTACATATAAGTATAGGATAATACTCCCATAGCTCCCACTCAAAATATGTCGTCTACATATTAAGTTTCAGAAAACTATTCAGCTCCCACTCAGTTTCATGGACATGCATGTTTCCTCGATATTTTAGTTCAGTCCAAAATCCTTTGATCATCCATCAAAATGAGAATTCAGTTTACGAGACACTAGTATCCATATGTTTTTCCAAAACCTTCTTGTTGTACCAATTACAACCCTTCTTCGAATACAGGATTTGAGGAAGTCATGGTATTGATAACAATCCTGGATCAATCGTAGTGAATATCCCTTTGACTCAAGCATTGCTACACATTGTAGTCAACCCATTGAATTTGTCAGAAACAATCTTTGTGACAAACCAATCTTGACGTCCCTTTGATGTTCACACTTATTCCTCATAACTCTGAAGTTATTGTGAATATCAAGTAACCTCCTTACTTGATAAGATTCAAGCAATCTTAAATGTAACTCAACATAGGATTTCATGACTCATAGTCATATCTCGTACTTAGGTCCACCATCGCTTCTTTGTAGTTCGTAGGAATGTCTTGTTCCATTAACATGACAAGTGAATCATGAATATCATTTTGCACCAGGGGCAAATATATATTCTTGAATCCTACCTTTCTCAGTAAAAGCTCCCATCAGAAGATCATGATCATTATCATTAGTTTCTCCTCTTATTGTAGAGCTTTGCTTACAGAACATATTCCGTTGCACTACTCTGACATTTGGAGGCAAGGTCAATTACCTTGGTTGAACTTTCACTTTTCTTCCATTACCACATTTATCAAGAAAAATTCTTGACAAACACCAAACATAGCAATACAAGTTTTGCTCCTTTTGGTTCTAGTTGTGGAAGATGCATCCATAGTTGTCTAAGGATACACTACAAAGATAATTAATCTTACATAAATCAAGATTCCTAGAAACCACAACACACCATGACATATATAGTGTTGGTTTCCACGAACTCAGATGGTTCCCTATGCTGAAGTGAGTGTTTGCATATTAAATTAATAACTCTAAACAATAATAACGTAACTTGGTAAGAGATAACTTAGACCATACACTTTTTCATAGAATATGATCACAATGTTCAGGCACGTCAATCATATTGAAGTGTCTCAAGACATTGCAATTTGTGGAACAACTTTCACACAAGTCTTTATGCCCAAGACTAACTCAAAACATTTGTCACTTTGATCAAATCGTAGAGACTTGTCTTTCTTGTTAATTTAATATCCATCTTTACTCTGAAATCCCTTTTGATCATATCAAATTATTTCAGACTCATGTTTCATTAGTGAATACAAATATTCATCTAAGTCCACATACGAATCACGAAATAATGAAATTCACCACATGCTGACATACGATACATCACAATGTATGATACTCAACAATCAGTACACATTTCGTTTACCAGAATGCGAGGTTTTAGTCATCTCACCTAAAAGGCATGGTTTGTATGTGTCAAGAGATCAAGTATCTTAAGACATCATCATACCATTCATGACTTAAACTGTAGTGTCATTATTAAGCCTGGATATTTCTTGGCATTACAATATTTCTTATAAATGATCAAACAACTATCATCAATATAAGAATAACTCATTCATAATCGTAATGTGACCATAAGAGATATCATTCATAAAAGGAGAACAACTGACTTGTTTCTCACTAATATGAATAATTGTCTTCGCAAGATGCAAGACACACTAATAAAGTCCTCATTCAAACGATCATAAAATTTATTCATATATTAATCAATTGATAGATGTAGAGGGAGAGTGTTGTCGACCATCAACTATCTTGATTACCGTCAGCACACATTGTCACCTCATCCCTTCCAAGCCACTCTTAAGCAGTAAGTTCAAGCATCAAATACTTAATCAACCGCAGTTAGTGTTTCGTGGGAAAGACATTTATAACTCGTATATCAAATATACCTTCTCCGTCAATGACCATTCCTGCATTGGTTCTACTCTTAAAGTTCTTAACTTTAACCATGACCTTATGACAGGTGAACGATTCTCCTTCATGACATAATCCAGACATTGGTCTTTGTAACTGGGAGGAAGCGGATGCAACTCCGCAGTTATCGCAAAGTAACCAGTCATTCAGTAGTCCAAGTTATACACAAGGTGTTCCATGTATCTTATACATTTTCCAAGTGACTTTCTCAGCAGGTTGTTCCTTCCACCATAGGTTAAAGAAACCCCGTCCATATACTCATATTCCATTACTCTGATTTGTGACCAAGTGCTTTTAAGTTCACCTAGCACGTCATACGTGTTGGTTAACATGCATTCACAATTCAGATTCCATAGAATGAATTATGGTGTATTGGACAGTCATTCATAAGTGACGGTGAGTACGATACTCATCATCATCTTCCTTGATTACGGAGTTGTCAGGTGTATCTCCTAGCAGTTCTTCGTATTATGTTTAGCAAGTCATTACTAATGAGTATGTCTCTAATGGTGTTGGTACACATCAATGAAGTAAGACCCATTTACCTTAAGTTCTATCATACTAAAAGAGCCATAGTTCTTAAACATTGGTATGACGTTATCTACAATGATATTTGCTAAGACATGAAGATTAAGTTCATAATATGGAGTTCATGTTTCAAAAACAATTCTGGAACTCCCACTCAGACAAACATCCCTCATAGTTTATTCTAAGTGATTACACGATCCTTGAACACCATACCTCCCCCGATCGTCACGGCCATCAGTATGTTGTTCAAGGTAGGCCATCATGCCAATCACATCATCCATGTGACTCATGCTCGACCTTTCGGTCTCTTGTGTCCCGAGGCCATATCATATACATATGCCAGGCTCGCCACCACACCCTATGTGATTTGTTGCTGTGTCATGCAAGGCCATATAATATACTAATGCCAGGCTTGCTACACCCACCTCATGTGAACGAAAAAATGTTTGACACACGTGTGACACGTGGTGCCTCCATAATGTAGAACTTTCCAGGTGGTGCTCACTAGGGTAAGGACACTATGTTGGTTTTAGTGCGTATAGTGGAGAAATCCCCAACCAAGTGTAGACTCCAAACAAGGGGAGTCCACTCGAGGAAGGAGAAAGGAGGGAGAGAGAGATGAGAGAAACTTGTCTCAAATCAATTTTTTATAAAGAAAAAAGGGCACCCTACCCCTCCTTATATAGGCCAAGGAGGGGTGCCACCCCCCCTCCACTTCCGGGGTGGGACTAATCCCAAGGGAGGGGGGTTTTGGCGCAGCCCTAGGGGGGTGGGCCCTCCTCATGGCGCCATGGCCCATGGGGGAGGACTCCCTCTCCCCCTAATGGGCCCTATGAGGCCCATATGCCTTTTCTTCCATTTTTAATTATATTTAAATACATTTTAATATTTAATTCAGATAATTAAATAATAAAACATATATTAAACATTATTAAATATATTATGAACCTTTCAAAATACCCAGAACAACTTCCGGCCTTCATCGGAACAATTCTGGTCATCACCGGAACAATTCCGGTGTTCTCTCCAATTTCTCCGGTGATCCCGAATCAATCCTTACTTCGTCGAGTACCCTTAAGTGTAACACCCTACGGTCCGGGAAACAGCAGACATGATCGAGACAATTCTCATTGATCAATGACTAATCAATTGGACCTGGTTACAATCCTTGATAGCCCCTGCGCTTCCATCGAATGAACTTCAATCGCTGTTGGATCCGTTAACCGTGTGCCTGTTCCCTTTGTCCTATGGGGTACTTTGCTTGTCCGAGGTTTGATCATCGGTATCCACTATACCTAGTTCGTCCTCGTTCTCAACAAACAAGTTTACTCGTTCCCGTGATATTACAACTCCGTGACCTAGTCACACGTTTGCAAACTTTATGATGTAACATCACCGAGTGGGCCCAGAGTACATATCCGTCACACGGATGGACAAATCCCGCTTTGATCTATTTGCATACTCATCAACCATCTATTTCAGAATACCCAAAGTGCACCGTTATGGCCAGCATATTTCAGTCAGGTGGTGGGATACAAATCAAAGTCTCCTCATAGATGAAAATTACGTATGATCATTACGGTCCAAGGATCTGGTCACTACGTTATAGTTATCGCAATGTCGAACTATGTGACTTGATCACATCGCAACACTTCTGGTGGGTGTATGTCCATCATATCATTATCCAATGATACGACTCCATTGTCAACAGACGCCATTGTCTCATGATCAGGAAACCTTGATCATCAATCGCCCAATGGACTAGTATACTAGGGTTTACTAGGGACCTGGTTGTTTGTATAGCACACCTGTATTAATGTTTCCGCTTAATACAGTTATAGCATAGTATCAAACGTATTATGAACTAATGGAATATGCTCGATAAAACATATTTTATTTGCCTCTAGGGCACATTCCCAACAAGAACATCTTCAAAACTTTCAACATAAAGAGAGGAGTTTTAGTAATATGGAAGTTTCTACAACCAAACTTCCCTCTCTCAAAATAATTTTCAGTAGTATCATGAACAACATCAAGAATATAACTATCACATAAATCATGTTGTTGATGACCTACAATAAAACGTGTATAGATTTCAACACGGTCTTTAGGATGATAACATAGATGCAACCCATCACATTGAGCCTTGATAAGAGAAAAATTCTCCGGAATAGTTGGAGATTTCAAAAGAATAATAGGGCAATCAAGTGTGGGTGAAATAGCATCAATTTCATGCTTCACATAAGAAACTATAGCAAGTTCATCTTTGTAAGAATCATCCATAGTAGCATCATGGCCAACAACAAAGCAAGTATCAAGATCTTCAGAAAGGGATGTATCAAGTGAGTCCTCGGAATCATAGGACTCCTCATCATAACAATCATTAGCCTCTTCTCAGGCAGCAAGAATTCTATTTTGAAAATCGTCAATATAAGCATTGGAAGTATAATTCTCAAAGAAATAAGCAAGAACAGCAAAGTTTTCAGACTTGTGAATAGTATCGTAATACTTTTCAATCAACAAAGCAATCTCATAAGTACCTTTAAAAGCAACAAACTCTTCGATCTTTTCAACATCAAAGTAATCATAAACACCTTTGGCATAAGAAGATAGGATCTCATTTTCATTAAACTCACATTTGAAAGGAAGGTGTTTACGCTCTATATTAGAGCAACAAGTAAAATCATAAATGTGGCATAAACACTCAGCATAGCAATAAGAAACTTGTATTTGATACCATAAGTGTTTCCCTTTCTGAGATAGGCGGTGCCGCGTATAATGAGCATGCTCATCCAGTAATTTTCCCTCAACCAAGTCAGTTGGGTTTTTAGCGCGAGCACAAATTGATCGAAGACGATCCAAGTGAAACATGTCCATCCTACCATATTTGGGTGGTTCCACACCCATGTTGAAGATAGCATTACTAGTTATTTTTGGTATTTTTGATAAAGGACACAAAGATAAAAACTGAAAGGTAAACTAACAAGACTAAAAAACAAAGGTAAAGGGCAGTGTGCAACTCCCCTATCTTAGCACTCGGAGTCCCCGGCAACGGCGCCAAAAATTTGGCTTGATGTGCGAGATGATGATAGTGATTTCTCGCCCTTCGTTGGTAAACCCCAAGTGGAAGGCGTGATGTAGCACAACAGCAAATTTCCCTCGGTGAAGATACCAAGGTTTGTTTCCAGTAGGACTCCTGAGATGATAAGTAGGTGTCAGCGGCGCAACTGACGCGGACCTGCACACAGAAACGATAACTTTGTTCCCAACGAAGTTCAGAGAGGTTGTCAATCTCTCCGGTCTTGTTGTTCACAAAGGATCAAACGCAAGGGATAATGATAGCAATTGAAAGTAAAGAAGAAAAGTAAATGACGTGTAAACAGTGATGAGGATATGGACCGGGATACGTGGTGTTCACTAGTGATGTCTCTCTCCCAAAAGATGATAAAATTGCTATGCGAGGTAAACAAATTACAGAAAGGCAATTGACAGGATTCTGAACGCACCACAATGCTAACTATGCTACAAAAGAAAGGACGAGGTTCAAAAGCATGCGCAGTACGCCAAAATAAGTAGACCGAAATCCAACTGCATATACTACTAATCATCCACCTTGAGATATCTATCCAGAACATCTCGCTGGTATTAAGTTGCGAGCCCCACCCAAAGTGTAAACCCAAAGCAACAGAGAACTGCATTAAAAAGAACTTTGCGTAAAGTAAACAATCCTTGTAACCACGGTTACAAGAACCGTTGTTTTCCCCCTTGTGGCAACATCACATCCCCTAGACCCATGTTTCTGTCACTCAAGAGTGTCATCGGGGGGCATGAACCCACAATCGAGCAAAACGTTCCCTCTTGGAGTCACTACCTACTACTTGGCCAAAGCAATAAACAGCAACGGAGAACATGCAATAATTACTTAGGAACAAAAATATAAGAGATAAGAACCAAATATATTACTCAATCACAATCTGAACATAATCTCATAATCCATCAGATCCTATCAAACTCAACATAGCAATAGCAGAAATATTACAAAAGTGCCTCGATCATGTAGGGCAGCTCACGAGGTCTAAACAATGAAGATCAAAGAGGGGAGGAGAACATCACATAGCTACTGATCACGGACCCATGGTCCAAGGAAAACTACTAACGAGACATCCGGGGAGCATCCATGGTGGAGAGGAGACTCCCGGAGGTCAATCCTCCCTCCGGCAGGGTGCCGGGAAGAGGTCTTCTGGTGCTCCCGATCTCGGAAGCGAGGCGGCGGCGGAACCGAGGCGAGTTTGCGAAATAGGGTTCTGTCTTCAGAGTTTCCCCGTGACGGAGAATAAATAGGCGAAGGGGGGCAGCCAGAGGTGGACCAGGGGCCCCAGGTGCCCCCTGGCGCAGCCAGGAGTGGGGCTGCGCCGGGTGGCCGCCTGGGCCCCCCTGGCTCCCCTCTGGCCCCTCGTGGGCTCTTCGCGAAGCTTCCTGTACGCTGATTTTTCCTGTATTTTTCTCGGAATTTTTCTGGCACTTTTTATATAGGGAAAAACTGAAATAGAAAAACAGCAGAAAACAGGAACTGGCACTGGGGTGCACTGAGTTAATAAGTTAGTCCAAATATGATCAAAAGTGTATGAAAGTGTATCTAGATCATAGCAATATCACACAAAACATGCATGGAGCAAGCAGAAATTATAGATACGTTTTGGACGTATCACTTCCTCCTCCTGTGCTCGCATGCATCGCGCCCCTTCGATCCCCGCGGCCGGCGGCCACTACACCAGCACCCTGTAGTTGCAAAAAAGGACCACGCCGATGGTAGAGTGTCGGAAGATCAACCATGATCACACCATCGATGCCCACCTTGGAATGAAAATATCCGTCTGGTACGCCAAGGACCCCTGCAAGGCCGCCATGTGCACCGACAAGCTTGAGGAAAACCTGGAGAAAATGCGCTACAAGGTTGTCGGCCTTGACATCGAGTACACCAAGGATCACAGCAGGGCCGCCGTCGTGCATTTCTGTGTCGGGCAGAAAGTCCTCCTCTACCACATCAGCAAGGTTGTCGGCCGCTGCCAGAGGCTTGAGGAGTTCCTCTCGAGTGAGAAGTACACCTTCGCCACCGTCGACACCAAAAACCACAAGAAGGTGCTCAGAAACTCTGGCTTGCGGGTATCCAACCTCGTCGACCTACAGAAGAAGTACAGGGGGCAGAAAGCCTCAAGAAGGAATGTGAACTGGATTCCCTTGAAGACCTCGCCGTTTCCATCATCTGCCCTTCTTACAAAGACAAGAAGAGCAGGATGGTCAATGCTACAAAGGAAAGGTTGCAATCGTCATGGGAGGGCGAGTTCACTGGGCCTCACGTCGTCTACGCGCCGTGGGATGCCTTTGTTAGTTACGACTCGTATATGCGCATCTTAAATTACAAAATATCTAAAAAATGATAATCGCTTGAAAATACACGAGACTTTGCATGGCGTCGTGAGAAGGTAGTACTGTGATGTGGTAAAATTTTCAGGCATTTTAAGAAAGGCTATCATGCGATCGCCTTCCAAACGGGGGCATCTCTCACGAAGGACATGGTTTCGATATGTATGGAACGAGTCGTGAAATGTTCGGGTTACAAGTATATTTTATTGTTACTTCGTCGATTGTGGTTGATTTTTTTCAAAGATGTCACATGTCTATACGTGATATGTCTTCGAATTTGGACGCATCCCTTGTTATTTTCGTATTTAAAAAAAAATTGCACTTAAAAACCAGGAAAAAAGAGTTAAATACAATTTCCACCGAACTGCAGTAGCATGATATTGGTTCATTGGCGACCGTTCGATCCATGCGCATTGGAAGGTGAAGGACGTGCAATCCGTGGTGTTGCATTCTGGCCAATCAGAACAAACGGGCGAATTACGCAGGGTATAGGTTAAGCAAGCGGTTGTAGTACATGAACCATGTGCTTTACCGTGTCACCGAAATTTTGTCATCTAACGGGACGTGTTTGATACATGTAAGCCATTAAGTGTAGATTAGACAGTTCGTATTGGTTTATTTACACTTCAGCTATGATTTTTTTGTCATTTTCATCTTCCGTGTGATATATGGCACTAAGTCAGTTTCATGTGCACTCGATATATATTTATTTGCATTTGAACTACGAGTGCAACAAATTTTGACCAAATGTGTGCTTAAATATCATGTATGTGCTCTCGTGTTAACGTGCAGCACACAACGTGGAATTGAAATGAACTTGCCGCAACTCGGTCACGTCTTTCCAGCATGAAACATTTAGTTTCGTGGTTTTTAAATTACAAAAAATTGAAAAAAATGAGAATCGCTCGAAAATACATGAGACTTTGTGTGGCATTGTGAGAAGGTAATACAGTGATGTGGTAAAATTTTCAGGAAATTTGAGAAAGGCTATCAGGAAATCTCCTTGCAAACGGGGGCGTCTCTCACGAAGGACCATGGTTTTGATATGTATGGAACGAGTCGTGAAATGTTCGGGTCACATGTAGATTGTATTGTTACTTCGTCAATTGTGGTTGATTTTGTTTCACCGCTTCCACGCGTCTATACGTGATATGTCTTCTAATTTGGACGCATTCCTTGTTATTTTTGTATTTTTTAGAAATAATTGCACTTACAAACCGGGAAAAAAGAGTTAAATACAATATCCACCGGAACTGCAACAACATGATGTTGGTTCATTGGCGATCGTTCAATCCGTGCGCATTGGACGGTGGAGGGTGTGCGATCTGTGGTCCTGCGTTCTGGCCAATCAGAACGCACGGGCGAATTTCACAGGGTACAGGTTAAGCAAACGGTTGTAGTACACGAATCGTGTGCTTTTCCGTGTCACCGAAATTTTGTCATGTAACGGGACGTGTTTGATACATGTAAGTCATTAAGTGTAGATCAGACAGTTGCTATGGGTTTATTTACACTTGAGCTATGATTTTTTTTGTCATTTTCATCTTCCGTTTGATATATGGCGGTACGTCAGTTTCATGTGCACTCGATATGAAATTATTTGCATTTGAACTACTGGTGCAACGAAATTTGACAAAATATGTGCTGAAATATCATGTACGCGCTCTCGTTTTATCGTGTAGCACACAACATGGAATTGAAACATTTAGTTCGATAGTTTTTAAATTACAAAAAATTCAAAAAAAATTAAAATCGCTCAGAAATACACGAGAGTTTGCGTGGCGCCATGAGAAGGTAATACTGTGATGAGGACCATTTCAGGCATTTTCAGAAAGGCTGTCATACGATCGTCTTGCAAACGGGGGCATCTCTCACGAAGGACCATGGTTTCGATATGTATGGAACGAGTCATGAAATGTTCGGGTTACAAGTAGATTGTATTGTTACTTCGTCGATTGTGGTTGATTTTTTTTCACAGCTGCCACATGTCTATACGTGATATGTCTTCGAATTTGGAAGCATTTCTTGCTATTTTGGTATTTTTAAACTTTTTTGCACTTACAAACCGGGAAAAAAGAGTTAAATACAATATCCACTGGAACTGCAGCAGCAAGATGCTGGTTCATTGGCGACCATTCGATCCGTGTGCATTGGACGGTGCAGGGTGTGCGATCCGTGGTGCTGTGTTCTGGCCAATCGGAACGCACGAGAAAATTTCGCAGGGTATAAGTTAAGCAAACGGTTGTAGTACACGAACCGTGTGCTTTACCGTGTCACCAATATTTTGTCATCTAACGGGACGTGTTTGATACATGTAAGTCATTAAGTGTAGATCAGACAGTTGCTATGGGTTTATTTACACTGGAGCTATGGTTTTTTTGTCATTTTCATATTCCGTTCAATGTATGGCGCTAAGTCAGTTTCATTTGCACTCAATATGAATTTATTTTCATTTGAACTACGAGTGCAACAAAATTTGACCAAATGTGTGCTGAAATATTATGTATGTGCTCTCATGTTAACGTGTAGCACAGAACGTGGAATTGAAATGAACTTGCCTCACCTCAGTCAGAAATACATAAGACTTTGTGTGTCGCCGTGAGAAGGTAATACTTTGATGTGGTAAAATTTTCAGGCATTTTGAGAAAGGCTATCATACCATCGTCTTGCAAATGGGGGCATCTCTCACGAAGGACTATGGTTTCGATATGTATGGAACGAGTCGTGAAATGTTCGGGTCACAAGTAGATTGTATTGTTACTTCGTCGATTGTGGTTGATTTGTTTTCCCAGCTTCCACGTATCTATACTTGATATGTCTACGAATTTGGACGCATTTCTTGTTATTTTGGTATTTTCAACTTTTTTTGCACTTACAAACTGGGAAAAAGGAGTTAATACAATATCGACCGGAACTGCAGCGGCATGATGTTAGTTCATTGGCGACCATTCAATCCGTGCACATTGGACGGTGCAGGGCGTGCGATACGTGGGGCTGCGTTCTTGCCAATGAGAACACACGAGCGAATTTCGCATGGTACAGGTTAAACAAACGGTTGTAGTACACATACCGTGTGCTTTACCGTGCCACTGAAATTTTATCATCTAACGGGACGTATTGGATACATGTAAGTCATTAAGTGTAGATTAGACAGTTGTTGTGGGTTTTATTACACTTGAGCTATGGTTTTTTTGTTTTCATTTTATCTTCCGTTTGATATATAGCGCTAAGTCAGTTTCATGTGCACTCGATATGAATTTATTTGCATTTAAACTACGAGTGCAACAAAATTGGACCAAATTTGCGCTAAAATATCATGTATGTGCTCTCGGATTAACGTGCAGCACACAACGTGGACTTGAAATGAACTTGCCGCACCTCGGTCACGTCTTTCGAACATGAAACATTGAGTTCCGTGGTTTTTAAATAAAAAAAAATAAAAAAATGAGAATCGCATGGAAATACACGTGACTTCGCGTGGCGTCGTGAGAAGGTAATACTGTGATGTGGTAAAATTTTCAGGCATTTTGAGGAAGGGTATCATGTGATCGTCTTACAAACGGGGGCATCTCTCACGAAGGACCATGGTTTCGATATGTATGAGAAGAGTCGTTAAATGTTCGGTTTACAAGTAGATTGTATTGTTACTTCGTCGATTGTGGTTGATTTTTTTTCACAGTTGCCACGCGTCTATACATGATATTTCTTCAAATTTGGACGGATTCCTTGTTATTTTTTTACTTTCAAACATATTTTGGCATTTACAAACCAGGAAAAAAGAGTTAAATATAATATCCACCGGAACTACAGCAGGATGATGTTGGTTTATTGTCGACCGTTCGATCTGTGTGCTAGGCGTGCGATCCGTGGTGCTGCGTTCTGGCCAATCAGAATGCGCGGGCGAATTTCGCAGGGTATAGGTTAAGCAAACGGTTGTAGTACATGAACCGTGTGTTTTATCGTGTTACCAAAATTTTGTCATCTAATGGGACGTATTTGATACATGTAAGTCATTAAGTGTAGATTAGGCAGTTGCTATGGGTTTATTTTCACTTGAGATATAATATTTTTTTCCATTTTCATCTTCCGTCTGATATATGGCGCTAAGTCAGTTTCATGTGCACTCGGTATGAATTTATTTGCAGTTGAACTACGAGCGCAACGAACTTTGACCAAATGTCTGCTGAAATATCATGTATGTGCTCTCGTGTTAACGTATAGCACACAACGTGGAATTGAAATGAACTTGCCGCACCTCGGTTACGTCTTTCGACCATGAAACATTGAGTTTGGTTGTTTTTAAATTACAAAAAATTCAAAAAAAATGTGAATCGCTTGGAAATACATGAGACTTTGTGAGGCGCCGTGACAAGGTAAAACTATGATGTGGTAAAATTTTCAGGCATTTGGAGAAAGGCTATCATGCGTTCGCCTTGCAAACGGGGGTATCTCACATGAAGGACCGTGTTTTCGATATGTATGGAACGAGTCGTGTAATGTTCGGGTTACAAGTAGATTGTATCGTTAATTCGCCGATTGTTGTCGATTTGTTTTCACAGCTTCCACGCGTCTATATGTGATATGCCTTCGAATTTGGACGCATTCCTTGTTATTTTGGTATTTTTATAAAAAATGCACTTAAAAGACGGAAAAAGAGTTAAATACAATATCCACCGGAACTGCAGCAGCATGATGTTGGTTCAGTGCAACCGTTCGATCCGTGCACATTCGATGGTGCAGGGCGTGCGATCCGTGGTGCTGCGTTCTGGCCAATCAGAACGAACGGGCGAATTTCGCAGGGTATAGGTTAAGCAAACGTTTGTAGTACACGAACCGTGTGCTTTACCGTGTCACCAAAATTTTATTATCTAACGGAATGTGTTGGATACATGTAAGTCATTAAGTGTAGATTAGACAATTGCTATGGGTTTATTTACACTTGAGCTATGGATTTTTTGTCATTTTTATCTTTCGTTTGATATATGGCGCTAAGTCAGTGTCATGTGCACTCGATATGAGTTTATTTGCATTTGAACTATGAGTGCAACGAAATTTGACCAAATTTGTGCTAAAATATCATGTATGCGCTCTCGGGTTAACGTGCAGCACACAACATGTAATTGAAATGAACTTGCCGCACCACGGTCATGTATTTCGAACATGAAACATTGAGTTCAGTGGTTTTTAAATTACAAAAAATACAAAAAATGAGAATCACACGGAAATACACGAGACTTTGCGTGGAGTCGTGAGAAGGTAATACTGTGATGTGGTTAAAAAAATAGATATTTTGAGAAAGGCTATCATGCGATCGTCTTGCCAACGGGGGCATCTCTCACGAAAGACCATGGTTTCATTATGTATGTAACGAGTCATTAAATGTTCAGTTTACAAGTAGATTGCATTGTTACTTTGTCGATTGTGGTCGATTTTTTTTCACAGCTGCCACGCATCTATACATGATATTTCTTCCAATTAGGACGCATTCCTTGTTATTTTGGTACTTTTCAACATATTTTTGCATTTACAAACCGGGAAAAAAGAGTTAAATACAATATCCACCGGAAATGCAGCAGCATGATGTTGGTTTATTGGCGACCGTTTGATCCGTGTGCATTGGACGGTGCAGGGCGTGCGATCTGTGGTTCTGCGTTCTGGCCAATCAGAACGCACGGGCGAATTTCGCAGGGTATAGGTTAAGCAAATGGTTGTAGTACATGAACCGTGTGCTTTATCGTGTCACCGAAATTTTGTCATCTAATGTGATGTATTTGATACATGTAAGTCATTAAGTGTAGATGAGACAGTTGTTATGGGTTTATTTGCACTTGAGGTATAATTGTTTTTGTCATTTTCATCTTCCGTCTGATATATGGCGCTAAGTCAGTTTCATGTGCACTCGATATGAATTTATTGGCATTTGAACTACGAGTGCAATGAAATTTGACCAAATGTGTGCTGAAATATCATGTATGTGCTCTCATGTTAACGTGGAGCACACAACATGGAATTGAAATGAACTTGCCGCACCTCGTTTACGTATTTCGACCATGAAACAGGGAGTTAGGTAGTTTTTAGATTACAAAACATAAAAAAATGAGAATCGCTTGGAAATACATGAGATTTTGCGTGGCGCCGTGAGAAGGTAAAACTATGATGTGGTAAAAATTTCAGGCATTTCGAGAAAGGCTATCATGCGATCGCCTTGCAAATGGGGGCATCTCACATGAAGGACCATGGTTTCGATATGTACGGAACGAGTCGTGAGATGTTCGGGTTACAAGTAGATTGTATCGTTACTTCGTCGATTGTACTCCCTCCGATCCATAAAGAGTGTCGCTCATTTTGTACTAAGTTAGTACAAACTTTGAACTAAGTGGGCGACACTTTTTATGGATCGGAGGGTGTAGTTGATTTTTTTTCACAGCTTCCACGCATCTATACGTCATATGTCTTCGAACTTGGACTCATTCCTTTTTATTTTGGTATTTTTAAAAAAATTCACTTACAAGCCGGAAAAAAAGAGTTAAATACAATATCCACCGGAACTGCAGCAGCATGATGTTGGTTCAGTGGCAACTGTTCGATGCGTGCGAATTGGACGGTGCAGGGCGTGCGATCCATGGTGCTGCGTTCTGGCCAATCAGAACGCAACAGATTATTTCGCAGGGTATAGGTTAAAGAAACGGTTGTAGTACACGAACCATGTACTTTACCATATCACCAAAATTTTGTCATCTAACGGGACGTGTTTGATACAAGCAAGTCATTAAGTGTAGGTTAGACAGTTGCTATGGGTTTATTTATACTTGACCTATTTTTTTGTCATTTACATCTTTCGTTTGTTATATCGCACTAAGTCAGTTTCATGTCCACTCGATATGAATTTATTTGCATTTGAACTATGAGTGCAACAAAATTTGACCAAATGTGTGATGAAATATCATGTATGTGCTCTCGGGTTACTGTGCAGCACACAACATGGAATTGGAGTGAACTTGCCGCATCTCGGTCACGTCTTTCGACCATGAAACATTGAATTTGGTGGTTTTTAAATTATAAAAAAATCAAAAAAATTGAGAATCGCTCGGAAATACACGAGACTTTGCGTGGAGCCGTGAGAAGGTAAAACTGAGAGCATAGTATTTTAAACTGCAGTTGGTGTTGCATATGCTCTCCATCACCCTTTAGGTCATCGGGACTTCAATATTGTTGATCATGAAATCAAGGATCTTTTTCTTGCAAAATTGAAGAACCAATCTTCTGTTTCCTTGGTTCATGGCTACAACCTCAAGTTAGGAGAAGGCACTGAGACAGAAGAACTAATGATGGCTAAATTTTTTTCAGAGTTGATGCCACGTATTCCTTAATTGTACACCCTCACCAGGACTGTCATCCTTCCTATTCCTCGACATCCATTTGATCATGACGATGATGAAGGAGATGATGGAAGAGATGCTGGAGGAGCTGCTGGAGGAGATGCTGGAGGAGATGCCGAAGGAGCTGCTGGAGGAGATGCCGGAGGAGCTGCTGGAGGAGATGCTGTAGGCAGTGGTGATGCAGTGCAATTGCTGCTGCTTGAAGGCTAGTGATATGTAAAAGTATGTTTATGTATGTTTGGAACCTTTTGTATCCGAATTGGCAAGCTATGCATGAAAATTTATGTGATGTTTGAACTCCAATATATTTGAGTTTGTGTTATATGTGATGTTTCTACTATATTGTAAATTGTACAAAGTACACACATAGCAAGATGAGGCTTCTGGTCGGAATCAACAAAAATTTGACTCTGCTCTCCTAGTTATGGGTTGTACCAAGGGTCTCCACAACATAAGCTAGATGACACGCGGGACGGGGCCAACTCCATATTAAATGTGTCGGCACGTTGAGAAACCCTAGCCCTTTCTTCCTCGCTCACACTTTTCTCATGCAATCCTCTGCCCCTTCGTACCTCCTCAAATACCAAATTTCGCGGACTGACGTTGTTTTAGATTGGTGTCGCCTACAAGCGGAACCGCATTTCGATACCGCCCCTTGAGTCGCCGACTATCGCACCTGCTTTCGGCGACGTTTTTATCGCACTCACCCAACCCCGCCAGATTGGGGTTTTTCTACTAGACATGAAGGTTAGTGGAATATTGCCCCGCATCTTGTACCTCGAATTCGAAATATGTTCGTAGCTAGTAATCCCTGTAAACGCAATGTACGTGGATCCGTTTTTCTTCATTCTTACTCGAGGTTTCAATTTCAGTGCCAAAAATGTAATGACAAGGGAGGAATATGCGTCCTCGGTCGCACACAGGAGTTGTTCAACATCACCGTGCGAGATGATTACTTGAAGCGCACAATATGTTCTTGTACACCCCTCTTACCAGATGTAATCCAAACAAGGTTCTCACCACTAACAAAATTTATGAAATAGAACTTTCAAAATCTTGAGTTCTACTGATGTGAAAATGTTTGTCGAGTACTGGATATCTGTACTTAAGCCAAATTGTGAGCCATACGACATTCGTTAAATTATTGTTGTGCAATCATTTATGTTAAGCTCATATTTCCACGAGTACATAAAAATACACAAATAGTTGCTCATCCCTACTATATATTTCATACAGTGCATTCCTTACTTTGCAACAACACCCTTGATACATAAGTCACTAGTGCAAAGAGGGGCTAACACGATACTCATTTCCCAGTCCCTTGTACGAAACTGTTTGCGATGGTATCAACGAAAACGGTATAAATAAAAAAACCATTTGGGCAAAACTGAACCGTCTAGGAAACATACCCGAAAGGCCATAATTCTAAAAATTATTGTGTGGGTGATGTAGGGCCGACGGGTCTTTGCAAATCGGTCTGGGATGTTTAGGGCGAAAATCCACGGTTGCATATAAGGGACCACCAGTCTGCCTACACAATCATTCATAGTAACTGAAATGTTTGGAATGCCTCATCTATCAGGCACGCTTCTAAAAATCCTTTCGTGTGTGAAACAAGGGCTGATGATTCGTTCAAAAAACTGTCCGCATGACCAACCAGAACACCCACGGTTGCAAAGAATGAACCGCTAGCCCATCTTCACAATCATCTGTATTTACTGACACGTGTGGGATGTGTAATCTATCAGGAATATTTCTGTAAATCTTAGTGTTGGTTATGCATGGCACACAATTCCTAAAATCAATTGTTTGGGATTGCTCCTTAGGACACCAACGGTTCTAAAAACTGAATCGCTACCTTAGTAAAGCAAACATTCTGAATTAAAACATGGTGTGCGGAGTTAACCATAACAAAAATGTTTTTGAAAATATAAGGGTTGGTGATGCACGGCACACAGTTCGTACAATAAACTATGGGTTATAATAGTCGCTTGGTCATGCGGTCATTTTCGTGGTCAACTCCCTTATCTTCTATGCGAGGCGCGCATTCCTACTCCTACTACACAGTACGCGTGCAGTTAACCGACGATCGTGATTTATTGAGCAGTTCCTCCCCTCTTCTACACAAGCTTCCCATTCCACTTCCATTACTCCATCTCTCTCTCTCTCTCTCTCTCTCTCTGCGCATCCCGGCCATCTAGACCTCGATCCACAGTTCTTCACCCAAAGGCCATGGCTTCTTCAACGACCCCACTAAGCATGTTAGGTATAGTGGTTTCCATCTTTGTTCTATTCCATTAATCTATCTCCTTTTTTGCGAGGAAATCTTTCTCTTTTCACATCGTTTTTTTATTCACATCGACATACAGGTCCGGTGGATCTGATTGCTAGGAATATCACCTGGACATCATCCATGAGTTATACCAAGCGTTGGACAAGAGTATAGTGAATGTCACGGTTGCCATCAAGGTGGATGAAGTGAACATGGATGACGCCATTGCCACCAGGGATTAGCTACTGAAGCAAGCGGATGATTCGCTTGCAACACTTCAGACCTTGCATGAGGATTTGAAGAAGACGGTGGACGTCAACATCGACCTTGCGCATAAAAATGCGAGTCTGGAGCTGGAGCTCAACCGAGCGCGCAGAGAAACATTGGTCCTTCGCGCGGAAGCCCTGACGGAGAAGAATGTAGAGATGGAGAGGATCATCCAAAGGGCCAAGGAAAATGGAGCCATGGAATAGCTTTTTGTCTGTTTTAGTTATCAAAATAAAATACTATGTTTATGGAGATTAGGACGTGTGTTTCTTCTTATGTTGCTCTTAACTAAGAACTTCTCTGGTCGATCTCTAGCCCACTAATGAGTAATTCCATTCATGTTTATATATATATATGTATGTATGTATATATTACTACAATTTTTAGATTCCTTCTAATTGATCAGAAAGATCAATCTCATCACATTTTTCTTTGCGGTTCACCCGCAAACTTAGAGAATCCTTATAGAGGGTTCTTCTAAAGGAGATGTTACTCAGGCTCAAGCTGAATGCCTTAGCAACATGCATGTTTTTTGTTAAAGCATAGATCAAATAATCTAGGGTAGGCAACTATAAGAGGTTTATTATCACGCCATAGGCCCTCTCAAAACGTGTGGTATTGCAGCCTTCTCCTATAGGTTTCCTATAGTTGTCATATAAGAGGTTTTCAACAGCCAACAAACTTCTCCAAAAGTGCAAATCACCAGCTTTGATGCAGATTTCCATTGTTGGAACATTAATTTCAGTATTGATCATATACCTTGATCAGTGATCAACATATGCAAGATCACTGAAAAGATTGAATAGATATTTCAAAAACAAATATATATATAGCAACTACTTGATGATAACGATAGATTAACGATCATAGCATATCAGGGTAACGGTCGCAACGCATAAGTTTTAATACATATATGGGGCATCAGTCTTCATCACCAACAACAACCAAAAGACATAACATATATATAGCCGGGGGATGCACAGGCAGCGCGCAGGTGCAGCCAAGTAGAGTGCATCCCGGTTGGTACTTCTTCGACTTCTTAAGGAAGAGGAGCAGGCCACTGGATGAAGAAGGGAACATGGTCCCTCACGTAGTTCTCGAGGAAGACGCCGAAGGCTGTATGATGTGCCTTATTTACCGGGTATGCTTCTTTCCGCTCGGATTTGGCAGCGCTCTTGGAATGCATGATCAGGCCGTCAAAGTCTCTCGTAACCTTCCTCCTAGAACTGAATGGGCATCGAATGTTCCCATACGCCCGTCATCGCGGTAACTGATCTTCCCATTCAGCAGCTTGCGGAGGATGTAGCGGCTCTTATTTTCCCTGCTTTCCTTGTGAGAATAGACATAGTCAGAACCTACCTGTGAAATATTAAACACATAAGAACAATCATGTTTAGAAGATAACTATCAACAACCTACAAAAGAAAGGGCTGGGAAGAGACCATGATAGATATCATAATTAAGGGCGGATCGACAGTTGGTCATGGAGGATGGAGTACATATATTCACGACACACAAATTTTCAGTACAGAAATTTTTCCATCTATATATTGCAGCATGAGTTACACAACTGTCTGCACCTTACACACATATCATCGGCACCACGTAATTAGCATTATGCTTGCACGTTATCTTCGGAAGCAGTGTATACTCATGGACTCATGGCTATAACATGTTGATGTATTGACTAGGGTTTGAGGCAGCAAAACATATCACCGTGGGTGCTCTAATTAAGGGGGGCTAGGGTTTCATCTACATGAACAATTTAGATGTTGAAATGCCAAAAAACCTGAATGAAATCCTGGATCCGCCACTGATTGTAATGAGAGTATGAAACAAGAGATAGAGTAAAACGTACCCTATGCCAATTAAAACAAGAACTATCCGGAACTAAACCCTACACCTTGGTATTGCACGATATTACAAGACCAATCAAATGACATGCATGGAAAATAACTTTGATTTTTGAACCAACTGGCCATATGGTACATGCAGAAAAATCCAATGTAAAGAAAGATGCGTGTACAATCGAGATATACCTCAGGGTCCTCTTCGTTGACCTCCACGGCGAACTCGACGGCCTCCCGTTCGTTGTCTCTGAACTAGTCGATGGTGGCGTCCTAGTACATTGCGTCTATCTCGGCGAGTATGTATCTGTGGATGGCGGCCAACTTCTCCTACACTTGCTCGCAACCGATGGCGGGCGGAGTGGGTATAAAAATGGGCGCAACGTCAGGCGTCGTCCCCGGACGTGCGATGGCGGTCGGAGAATGCGCGGAGACCGGCGCAGCATCGGTGGTTCCCGTCATGGAGTAGGAGTTAGCCACAAGTGGGACGTCAGGATTCATCTTGGCACTTTGGGAGGGGAGTGGGAGCTAGGGAGAGGGTGGGAGGGGAGCTAGCTAGGGAGGGAGGGGTGGGAGTCGGATGAAAAGATTGAACTGCGCTGGCTCTTGTTCCTTTATACCCCGGAACCAGCCCACTGAATAGAGATCACTGACGTGTGGGACATGTTTCTTCCGGACCCACAAGGCAGCCACCCAAGTCGGAGTGAAGTATTGCAGAGAAGGATCATCCTACCCCACGGATAGACGTTATGGAAAGCGTGGAAAATTGGAATGGAAAGAAAATGTGGAAGCAAAGTGGCGAGAAATTCAATGGGATGGCAGCCGACGGGATGGCTTCCCAGCGCAACATTGAAGCAAGGCGTGCTCTTGACCTTCCAGATGCCTAACCGTCGCGGTGAAAGAGAATCCAACCCATGCCCTCTCTATAAAGCATTACGTGTCAGGTGGAGAAGTTATTCACTAATGGAATTGTCACACCAATGTAAAGTCAAGAAGTACAGAACAACCCTGCTATACACACGACGCCACACACACACACGATTTGGGTGGGGTGGACGACGCCGGATATTTGTACGATCCATGCATACAATGCGGGGCTGGAGTTCAAGTGACTTTGGGTGCATGTCATGTGGACCCAACAGGTGTCCGGCCCACAAGTCACACACCCAAAGGCAGGTGGCGTCACGTCACTAGCACCTGGTTCATCGATTGTTAGATATGGGTGTTGGCTGCATGTCGTGTGTGCATTGTCATATGCATAGAAATTTCATAGAAAAAATGTTAATTTATACTAATGGACGAGTTACAGCGTCACAGTATTGCGTGTGGGATGGCATCTACTCATCACTGCCTCACTGGGCACTGCGAGAGGTCTAGTCCTAGCTAGCTTGTAAAAATATATTACTAGCTTCTTTTGCTACTACTATACTCCAGCGCTAGAAATAATAGAGTACCAGCGGGCACCATCGCACACACAACATTATGACTACCCGTTTGCTTTGATCAACCCTAGAAATAATTGAGTACCCCATTTCATTGTCAGCTTCTTGCCCTACATACGTACACCTCTCTCGCGCACCCATATCCTGCTTCTCCTTCACTCTCCTCATTGCCTCCTCCTTGCAATGGTCGACAGTGATTCCGATTCATCGTCACCAGTTTGGCTGGCCACTCAGGTACTCCATGAGATGAGAGCGGCTAAAAAGCTAGTGTGGGATGATGCCATCATGTCAGAAGCGTTCGAGGCCTCATCCTGGGTGACACTATTAGGGCATGTACAATGGTTGATAAGACTATTCTACCTTAGCGCCACCATATAGTTTAGATATGACAAAAAAATTGATATAAAATGGGTTCTATCTTAGCATAGCTATAATAACTAGAGGTTCCAAAACTTGTGGTGAGAGAATTATTGCTAAGAGATGATATCTTAAATAAGAGAAGCGAAAGCCTTTTTTTTCAATTTCTCTCTCCTCCACATCAGCATGATAAGACTAAGATAGAACCATTGTACATTGAAAATTCGTGTTTGAGGACGTGCTCCAGGGAGCTTGTTTCAAAAATTCAAACTTTCACTTGACCAAAAAAATTGAAATTTTGTGTGAATGAAGATAAGCACATATAAAACACATTTGCAAAATTTGAAAACATTATCTTTTCACACGCGACATAAAAAAAAGGAAAAATATAATTTTCAAATTGGGCCAACTTTTTTTTGTTGGGCTGGAATTTTGTCTTTTTTGCATAGCATTCAAATCATAATATTTTGAAGCGAAATTTCAGACGCTTGTGAGAAATACATATAGGTTCAAGTGGAATTTTTGTGAATTCTTTTGAAATGTTTAAATATGATTTTTTATTTTTTCAAAATAAAGTCCTCCCTGGAGCCCGGGAGCCAAAAGTCTGCACTCCATTGTACATGCCCTTAAAATCTTATTGTACTACAGCCCCGAAAAAGAAACCCAAATGCAACATAAAATAAATAATTTAGCTACTACTACTACCACTACTACAAATTAAAATCTCATCCTCCTACGCTGACTCTTATTAATCCACTCCTCTTTGCTTCGCGGCGGCCTTCCAACGCTCTGGGCGAGGGCCTCCACCTTCGCCTCGGCATCCTTGACATGTGAATCAGCAACGCACCGGCGCTCCTCGGCCACAAGCTTATCATATTTGGTTGGAGTGTAGTCAATCTCACTCTCCGTGGCACTGTAAACCTTTGCTTCGTACCTCCATGCGGCGGCGATGCGTCTGGCACCTTTGGCCTACTTGTAGAGAAACACAGCCTCCTCCTCCTCCCGGAAGAAATGCTCGACGTCCTTCCTCCACTTCACTTCCTCCCAGCGCGCTACTCTGGCCTGGCTCTGTGCTTCCTTCGCCTCCGCCTTCTCCTTCTCGTCCAGCTGCTTGGCTTTTACCTCCGGCGGCACCATCTCTTCTAGGTGTCGATCGTACTACGCCCACAGCTCCTCCATGGTTTGGGGCGTAGTGACGGCAGGCGCGGCGACGGTAGGCGCGGCGACGGCAGGCACGGCTGAACGTGCGCTGACCGGTGGCGCCATTCTTGCAGGTTGGAGCGTGTGCGCGCGATGAGGGGGTGGGCGTGGGGGATCTAATGAAGCATTCTCGCATTGGCAGGTGCAGTAGTTATAGCCGGCTAGCCGGAATCAGGGCCGCAATCTACTCAACTCCGCATTGATAACATGCATTATTCGTTCCGCACAAAAGATCTGAGACGGCAAATAGATTCCAAAATAAACATTAAAGATTGTTCCAGACTACAAGATACGTCACATCCATCGGAGTTCATCGGATTACATCATCCACTTCCTTCTATAAAAAAACATCATCCACTTCCACTTCATTTTTATTTTTGCCACCAACTAGCATAAAACTAGATAGGCTTATATGTGGCGGGCGTGTGGGGCAGCTTCTCACGGCTTGGGGATGAACTGCTCGGACGCTGCCTTGTACTCGTCGTACGCGAGGTCGTACGCCGCCTTGGCCTGGGTGTAGCGAATGCCTCCGCCCTCTTCAGTGCCTGCTACCAACGCGTTGGTGGCTTGGAGAGCCGTCTCGGCCGCACGAATCTTGGAGGCGGCAGGCGCAACGTGTCGCTCAGTTGGAGGAAGACCAGCCACAAGCGATCCCCACAGTCGCCGCCGCCACCGATGGGTATTAATAGCGACCTGGTGGAACTACCTGCCTGAGCATCAGTCGGGCCTCCGTAGATGGCCCCGTTTCGTCGAGGGCTCCCAACGCCGCCCGCACCACTTAGCATGGAAATAGCTCGCTGGAGATGGAGGAAATAAAATGAAGAAGGGTTTCGAGATAACGCTCCTGGCGAAGTAAATATAGGTGGTTCGAATGTATTCCACACGATTCAATAAAAACAACCGTTGGCAATTCATAGTATAGAGTAATCCATGAAAAACATTATGTGCATTTCCTAGGCATTAAATAGATTAAAATTCAGATTAGCATTGCGAACGACTAAAACAGTGCGTGAAAATGGTTTGAAAAATCAACATCTGGTTCCTCAGTGCATTGGTAAGTATTTTTCAAGTGAATGGGATGCTATTTCACGATATCCAACCGTGAACGAGGCATTCATTCGTTTAAAAATTCCAGAATTTTTTTATTAGGTCTGAAAAAATTGAAACATGGGAGGGTGTCATCATATCACTTCAGTATGCCGGGAAAAAATATGATACGATTGTACAACTTGTATGATGTACACCCTTTAGAAATCAAACTATCCCCAACGAAGAGTCGTGGTTTCAAGGATGGAATGAATCGTATTCAAATGTATGTTCTCATTTGCTTCATCTTTTGACCTTGAGTTTTATTCTACAATGACCATAGACCCAACCATCTCACGTGCTATAATATGATTTTTTTGCTGCATAGTTTGCTATTTTTAACGTATTACGTGCATTTCTAGGCATTAAATGGATTAAAATTCCGATTAGCATTGAGAATGACAAAAACAGTGCACGAAAATGGTTTGAAAAATCGACATGTGGTTCCTCAGTGCATTGGTAAATGTTTTGGAGTGAATGGGATGGAATTTCAAAGATCGAAGCAGCGATATCCAACCGTGAACGCGGCATTTATTCGTTTAAAAATACCAGAAATTTTTTATTAGGTCTGAAATATTGGAAACTTGGTAGGGTGTCATCATATCACTTCAGTATGCCGGGGAAAATATGATACGATTGTACAAATTGTATGATGTATAACCTTTAGAAACTGAACTATCCTCGAAGAAGAGTCATGGTTTCAAGGATGGAATGAATCGTATTCGAATGTATGGTCTCATTTGCTTCATCTTTTGACCTTGAGTTTTTTTCTACAGTGACCATAGACCCAACCATCTCACGTCGTACAATATGATTTTTTGTTGGATAGTTTGCTATTTTTAACGCATTACGTGAATTTATAGGAATTAAATGGATTAAAATTCAGATTATCATTGCGAATGACTAAAACAGTACACAGAAATGGTTTGAAAAATCCACATGTGGTTCCTCAGTGCATTGGTAAGTGTTTTGCAGGAATGGATGGCATTTCAAAGATCTAAGCGGCGATATGGACCCAAACCATCCCAAGCGAGATATTTTTAACGCAATCAATATAAACCATTCATATGCCCACATTTTATATGAAGCGATCGTTTGGGTTGTGGAAAATATCCAAGACGGTCCAATTTACCGACCGTCGCGCGCTCACCTCAAACGTTTTATGACATCCGGGGGAAGATTCATTTCTACCCCACTCGATCCTAGCACAAACGCCTCATCCCCAATCACATCGACCATTTCCTCACCTAGTAGCTTTGCCAGGAAGGATGATGTGACCTCCTCAGGTTCTAGAGCCATCGCCGCCGCCGACAGGGCGGCCAAAGCCGCCGAGAGCGCGGCCGCATCTGCTGAGAGGGCGGCGGCGCCGGACCACGGGGAGGCGGCGTATTTACAGACCGCCACAACAACAGCTGAGACGGCAATTGATACCGCTCGTTCTCGAGCAGCCGCCGAGAGAGCGGCCGCAGCCGTCGAGAGTGCATCGAGGGCTGCCGGCAGGGCGGCGGCGGCTGAGGAGAGAGGGGATGCAGCATTACAGACCGCTGTGGCAGCATCCGAGACGGCGTATGCATGTGTCATAACTGCTAGAGCATCCGTCGACGCCGCGGCGGCCGCCCTTGCCCAGGTTGACCCCATTGGCGTACAGATCGGGGCGGTCTCCACGGACTCTAGTCTACACCCCACGTCCGAACAGTTGGCCGGAGCGATGGACGAGATGCTCTCCGACAACGCGTCTACGGAAGCCATGGTTCCCCTTCCCCGGGAAATCGCTGAGCGTGAGCTAGAGAAGGAGTAAGACCTCCTATGGGTAATGGAATAATCGGCGACGGCACACCAAAAGGATCTTTGGTGGCCCACTACTGCGAGCATTACAACGACGAACTGGTCGACCACGATGGATACGGCGACCTCAACATCGAACCATCGGCGTTCGAGGGCATTGTTGACGCCGATGACACCGAGATGCAGTCCTCACTAGTCATCAATTTCTCCTCCGACGATGATGCGTAGGTCCGCCGGATCCCTGGGCCGCCGGTCGCGGTCTTTGTTTAATCACTGATAGTAGTAAAGCCCCTGTCTATTGTTAATGTTAATGCTAGCTCCTTTTAAGGCTGCTTCCAATGCAAAGGTGCTAAGTGAGGTGTTAAGTGTATTAACTATTAAATGAGTTAAGAAACTATACTTCAGAATGCATTGGTGCTTAGTTTGTTGTTGCTAAGGTTGCATCATTTAATTGTTTATCAACTAAAGTCTTTCATGCATTGGCTAGTTTCCTCCATTTTTTGCGGTGATTTTGGGATATGCGATGATCACAGTCAATTATAAAAGATAGAAGCGTTTGTGATGATTTTGGGATATGCGATGATCACAATCAATTATTAAGATAGAAGCGTTTGTGATGATTTTGTTTGGCGGCACTTTACCCGCGCATATAGCGAAAAATTACACCAGCTGCGCAAATATAGAGCCTCCCCCCTTCTTTTGCCTCTCTCTTCAGCACACATACCCCACTTTCTTGTTCAAGCACCCCCATCCCCTGCACATTTCCCTGACCTCCTCGACGACGACGCCTACCCTGTTCTCACCCAAAAATCCAACTCAACCCTCTTCGTCCACACCCATGCCATGACCGCCGGCCCGCCACATCCCATCCAAATCACCACCACCACTTCCCACAATCCGCAGGTCCCGTTGTTCGCCATGGTCCAGGCGTCATCTGTAAAGAACCGGTTCACTTAGAATCGGAGTCTCTATGCTCAAGTGCTAGTCCCTGGATCGAACTCGCTAGCACACACAATGTAGATGAATATCAAAGTACAAATGCATCATTATTACATTGTATGATCCAGAATTCAATACAAATAAACAACTTACATAGCTCAAGGCTAGCTTATTCAATATAACCATAGCGGAAGTAGTAGCAAACAGTAATGAGTCCCATCAACATCCACAAGCGACATGCTGAGTGTAGACTCGCAACCCTATCATACCATACTAATCTTCTGACAAACCTTCAACACGAAGGTTAAAGCTCGAACACTGGTTAGTACATTTGAATGTACGGCAAATAACACAAATGATATTGCAAACCCTACAACTAATTTCAAAACACGAACATGAAACAAGCTTGGTTTGTTGTACATAAAGTTGGTATTCATCTGCTTCTACTTACTACTCAACATTTTTCTCATCTTAAGTTAATATCAACCCACAAAGGACAACATCTAACGAAACCGCCTATGAGAGCCCTCAGGATCATAGGATTTCTAATGGAAGCCATCAGAGCCCTCGGGATCATGGTTTCGTGAGTATTGTAGAGCCCTCAGGATACAATAGCACACGTCCATCCTATTCGTGAACATCATAGAGCCCTCAGGATACGATGCCACTACAAACACATTCGTGACTGTTACAGAGCCCTCAGGATGCAACATCACCCTGTCGTGAACACTGTAGAGCCCTTACGATACAGTGCCACTACCTAGAAACAAAGTGAACATTGCAGAGCCCTCAGGGTGCAATGCCACACAAACAATTGTACGTGAATATTACAGAGCCCTCAGGATGCAATACCACTCTACAGTACCTCAATTGCAAGTTACTATTTTACTAATAATAATGTTGTCAAAACACTTGGATAACACAATAATTCCCCCCATGATTATCATTGTAACAGTAAGCACAAAATCACATAGCACAAGAAATACTAAACCAGAACAACGTTGAATATAAGGATCAATCAAAACATATGGCTATCCTACCAAGTTTCAACATAACATAACGACCTTCACATGCAGAGAAACATAGTATGTGCATAATCAAAAGTGAAGCATAACCAAAAGTGAAACTTGCCTTGAACGGTGTTGAAGTACTCTAACACTTATTTCTGATCCTTTCTGCACTACAGACAATCTACACGATCAACAGTATAACAATAAACATCACACTTCACACATAAATAATGCAACAGAAAAAGATCCAAATGAATAGAAAGTAAAACCATTAAACAGTATCTAAACGTTATCTACAAGTCAGTAGGATCCCAACGCAACTGGAATCAACGAAAACGGGTACACCGTTTGCAAGATACGGTCACCGGAAGTTTGAATTTGAATCTCCAGGAGTTCAAGGAAGCACCGATGAGGAAGAAAAGGAAGGACCTTAGCCAACGTGAGTATTACCGGTGTCGGAATAAGGGACACTACGCCAACATGTGTCTAGGATTGAATAGAAAGAAGAAGATGTGTACACGGGAGCAAAGACGTCGACATAATGAAGCTTATGTTTGAAAATTGGAGGACATAATATTCGTAGGTGTGAACTAAGTGTACGATGTTACCTTTTAATGTTAGTTGGAGATGTGCATCGATGCATGTTTTTTCTAAGGATGAACTAGATGTCTTATGTCATGATTGTTTTGCTAGGTTTTTCTTGTTCCTTTGATCCTGACATGTCTGTGATTGATGTTGTGGGTTGTGCTTTGCGTTTCTTCTATGCGAGTAGAATAAGTTTACGTTAACCTACACCCTCACCTATTTAGTATGCTTCAAGACTGAAGGAGACATAACAACAACAAGAATAAGTTGTCAAGTGACTCAACGATATGAAGTTTCCTTCGACAATGCAAAACTGAAGCTACGGTCATTGAAGACCTGAAGACTTGAAGACTTGGAAGATTCAAGTTTTCTACCGTTAGATTGTTTATGTGAGCTGTCATCTCTTGTGTTTTACTGACAACTACACATCAAAACATAGATTTTCAAAACTATTGTGATGTTTGTATGTGTATCTATCTCTATCTCTCTCTCTACCTCTCTATCTACATTCTATTCCCCCTCAACCCGATCCCTACACTGGAGAAGTTACTACAATGACTGCTAATGTGAAGAATGGAAAAATATGGATGCAACTTAATGCCAAGTTCAAGTTAACCCCACGTGCCAGGATCTTATAACAAGCAAGCACAATCTTGCTGAAGGAAGAACCCAGGAGGAAGTTGTAGTTCACGAGTGCACGTTTATTAGTAGTCTACGCAAACCTGAGTGTTGTGAATAAACGATAGATGTTTGTTTGGCTTGCAGAACCAATGAATTTATCTGTACCCAGTTCATGAACAAGAGGAACTTTTGCAACGCTTGTGAGGATGGCCGAGTGTTATATTGCGAGATTCTCTAAACCATATACAAGGTAATAATTTGGGTGCGGAATGGATTCATCACCATGACGACTACTCTTATTATTCGCTCTTGCTATGCAGGGTAGTAAATCTAGAGTGACTTACCTATGGTAGAGAGACGACGATGATTAAGCCTGAACCATAGAATGGTAGGATGTTTGACCCCTATATAAGATTATCTTTAATAATAGTATGTTAGACGGTGAGAATAGACCAAGACCATTTCCTGCAGGTATCCCATTAAAGTATTCTGGATGGCCTCCATGAGGGAATCGATAGTTGCTTAGTATTGGCGCCTGACCTGTCAGCCATGAAGGTTCGGTATATGGAAGACTCCTCTTTTTCTAAGGATTCAAGACCTCGGAGGAGGTTAATCTTTATGAAGGATGTCATCGATGGATTACGATTTTCGAAGACCATGTCGCATTCATTTTAAGGGTGGTAGCACCCTAGCTCATCGGACGATCGGTGGATTGCCATGAAGACCCAAACCCTAACCTTTTCTTTCTAGCCTTTACAAATCTCGGGGTCGAGATTCATTTTAAGGGTGGTAGTATGTAACATCCCAAAATCTTCCAAATTTTGAAATGTTAATAAATTAAATAATAGTGTTTGTTTGCTTGAAATGTTTGACTTTCACTAGGAGCTGAAACTTTGGAATTTTAATTTAATAATAAAATGAGAGGGAATAAAATGACTTTCCCTATTATTCATTGTTAGTGTTTTGGAAATTATTGTTTAATTGGAGTTATTTAAATAATTTTCCTTTCCATTATAATAATAACTTGAGAGGAGATAAAATTACTTCTTCAGAAAAATAAATTGGAAATTATTTAAATATTTTTTGAGGGGTTTTGTTGATTTAAAAATTATTTTATAACTAAATTAAGTCATTGGAAAAATGTTTTTTTTATTTATCGTTTTGGGCAATCTATTCATGGCATAATTTTATACAAATTATTTGATGAATTTAGAAATTTATTGTGTATTTTTCTGATTTTTTTTTTGAATTTTTCAAAAATGTTTGAAGGTTGGATTTATTTAAAAAACTGTAGCGCCCCGGCCCAGGGTTATTTGTCACCAGTGGATGATTCGGAGCCCGACTCGGACACGAAAAAAAATCGGGCCGGACACAAAATATTTTTTTTTCTTCTCAGTCTATATTTATATTCCAAATTTTTTTTTTGCTTTTTAGAGAAGCCTAAATCGCCCAGCGGGACCCGTGCCTTGATTTTCGCGCCGCCGACGGCGAACCTCGATTTCTGCTCCGGCGAACCTCGATTTCCATGCCGGCGGTGAATCTCGTCGCCTCATCAGCGGTACGTCAGCGTTTTGTCCTGTAGCGAAAAGGACCCGTTTGCGACATAAACTTTTATTTTATTCGCGAAGGGGCCCTTTTTCACAGATTGCGCCCTAGAACGGTTTAGGCTATATCTTCTAAACCGTAGCTCCGTTTTAGGTGATTATTTTTGCTTTGTGATCGTTATGAAAAATAGAATACAGTAGAGTATACTTTGTACACTTTTGAGTTTTTCTGAATTTTAATTTATTCAAATTCAAATTCAGACTTCCGGAGGCCGTATCTTTTATACCGTTGATCCAATTTAATTGATTCTTTTTGCGTATGATAACTCATATCATATACTTGTTGTCTATATGATTTGTCCACCATATTAAAATAGTTTTTGATCTATTGAATTTAAATTTATTTCAAACATCACTTTACTATAATTTGTGTTGTAGTATTCCGTTTCACGTGATTCTTTTTGCATATCGGATCATTTGAAACATCCTACCGGTGATATCACAACACCTTTCATATTGACATCATGTTCACCTTGAATTCATAATACCTTTGGTCATAACCTTTGATATCAACAATTCTTTATCCGTTGACTCTCTCGAGTTTATCTTCTACCTATCACCATCGAGCACATCGACACCTATACTGTATCGAGCCTAGTTGTTTTTGTTGCTAAACCTTATTGTGTTTTATTTGTTGATCTTATGGTTTCTTTTGGCGTGATTTCTTTTGTGGTATCTTTCCTTTATGATAGATTGCTCGGAGTGTGACGAGTAGAGTTATCTGGATCGTGAGGGCGAAGAACTTCATCGAATGTATAAGGCAAGTTACACTATGGCCATACCTCATCCTATATTTTTTTCATTATGCATTTAGCAATCTATCACTCTATGTATGTTTTGATCATGTATTCTTTGTCGCCCTAGTTCGTGTTTGTTTTATATTGTTATGCTTGTAGAAGGGGGTTGGTTGGAGATTACATTGAGCTATGTGAGGATTTAATGACTTTACTAGCAAACTTTAATTAAAATACACCTCTGGACGGGCAGGGTGTGCTTCATGGGGGCTCGTACCTTATCTAACGCGAGACCCGGTTGTACCCCTAATGGATGGTATTGGTGGTATAAAGAACGTCATGGTATCTACGCTCTGAACGTAAGTGGGCGCCGTCCAGGCTCAAAAAGATCAAACATACTTGGTGACCAGTAGTTTCCATGTAGAGCCGCTGGCCATATGGGCTCTGGCTTAGTCGAGTATGTTGTAGGAAGCCTCTCCCGTGCAAAGCTAGCAGATGTAGATTTTGGTAGGTGTACCGGCTTGCCGTTGGGTGTAGGTGACCTCTTCTGAAAGAATTCGTCTCAATCTTCGGGTTGAGTCCAGCGGGGAAAGTGTACTAACCTCTATAGAGTAAAAAACTAATCATGATTAGCCGTGTCCACGGTTATGGACAACTTTGAGCAACTTGGGAATTACTGTTATTGGAGGATCTTGTCGGATGAAAAACCTTAATAAAACTTGAGTGGGAAAGATTTAATAACGGGTATGTGTTGGAAGTGGTGTAGCCCAGTTCAACCTTAAGTAGTAAGATAAACTAAAATTTGATTTAGGTAGACTAAGGAAAAATCAGCTTTCTGCAAATTAAAACCATAAGCCTTGCTTTGACTTACCTTGCATGTAGATGTAGGTCTATTATATCCTTTTTAGTGTGACTTGCCGTACAAATCAGATGTACTGACCCGTTCTCGGGTTGTAACCTTCTGTGTTGCAGGATTTTTTATACGACGAGTAAGTGATGCATTGGAGGGTTACGATGTCTATAATCAACTGTGCCCGTGGAGTTGATGGACGCCACGAAGCTCTTTATTATTTTTCCGATGTATTTTGTTGTAAGCTAGCCTTGAGCTATGCAGGTATGCTTTATTGTAATACTGGATCCTCGATGTAATATTTATGACATGTGGTTTATTTTTTATATTACATCATGTACTGTGTGTGCTAGCTATTAATCCAGGGACTAGCACAGAATGCATAGAGACTTGGATTCTTAGTGAATCGGGTCGTTACATCATCGCAGGGAGCTCAAGGAGAACTTGTCCGTGGAGAGGCAAATCGCGGCTGCACTCACTGACGAGGCTGCAGTGGTGTCTATGCACGTGGATCCTAAGATCCTCGAGGAGCACATGGCCGTCGAGGCCACCTTTAACACGTCTCACATTGACACTGCCTCATGGTTGTCATCTTTGCGTAGCAGCTCTTGGTGTTTTTTCGCGGGAACCGTCGGTGCCTACAATGATCCCTACGCTGTGTTTTCTCAGCGTGCTCGTGCTTACATGAACTCTAGATCCAGCAGGTTGGTCAACCACACCGACCACGAGTAGGGAACCCAAAATGTGCAGATCTCGCCCTCTTCCAAGGGGAAAGAGACCAAAATCATCTCTGATAAAGACGAGAAGTAGATAGTTTCATCTTACCTAATGCCTATCACTACTTGAAACAGGAGTTTTGCCGTCATCTTTCTATCGGGGCTAACAGCAAAGGCTCCTATGCCATCAGTCGTGGGTCAAGATGACGGCAAACATACGGCTGACGGCGTAGGACTGAGATGTCGTCAGCCTTTCCTAAGCCGTCGGCTGACTGACGGAAAGCACCACGAAAACTGACGGCAAAGGACGGCAGACGGCCACCGCCAGGCCACGTGTCCATTCCAGCCCCGGGGTAACGGCGCCTAGGTTTGCCGTCAGCTGGCTGACGGCGTAGCCTAACAGCAGCCGTTGCAGGTTGCAGTCAGCCGGCTGACGGCAAAGCGGGTCCATAACCCCCCCCCCCCCCGGCTCCCCGTGGGCATACCCTAACCCCCACTCCAACCAGTCTCCACCACCTCCCTCCCCTCACGACGCGCTCCGCCGCCGCCACCACCACCCCGGTCGGCCCCGCCCCCGCCCCCGTGCAAGACCTCGCCGCAGTCGCCCCGCCCCCGTGCAAGACCTCGCCGCCCCGCCCAGGACCTCGCCACAACGCCCCTGTGCAAGACCTCGCCGCCACCACGCAAGACCTCGCCAACCCGGCTTCTCGTCTCCGATGGAAGTGGCCTCCTCGCCGGCGGCCGCCACCACCTCCTCTGCCCTGCCCCGGGAAGCTCCTGTTGCAACTCCTCGTCGTCGACCAGATCTGCAGGTGAGCTCCCCTTATCGCTCTTTTCTCTGTTTTTTGTTATTTTTAGATAGATGAAAATGCCAATAAAAATTGTTAGAAATGTTTTTTTGTTATTGTTAGATAAATTTATTTTTAGTTATAGTTAGATAAATGCAACAATAGAAATTTGAGTACACTACACTAAAGCTTGTAACCTGTAAACAACAATTCATTAAATTATTTTAGACTACATTACATTACATTATAGCAATGCCAATTGAGTAAATTGCAACTTGGTGTTACCAAATCATAAACCATTTTAGGCAGCACCAAAATAGGTTTTCAGTGGCTATTGAGGCAGCACCAAATAGTATAAAAAATAGTCTATTGAGACATTAGAAATATTTCAAACTTTCCCTTTTTCTTTTGAAAATATTACAACATGTATCTTGCCTTCCACCTTCCCCCAAACCATTAAGATTATAGTATGGATATTGTACTAGCATAACATTCCATACAAAGATATCATTAGCAACAACCACCTTGACAAACCCCCTTTCCATCCTTGCCCTTACATAACATATAGGATGCGTTAAATATGCCTACAATAACATTGTAGTTGGCATAACTCCTAGTAGTTCTACCATCCAAAATGTGATCTTCATCGTCCCCATTATTCCTTACTTGCACAAAATTGATCTTTGGGTATTTATGAGGTTGTCTCACTAGGCATTTGTGTGGTTTATTGCCACACTTGTATTTTATCACATTTGGGTGGTTTATTGCCACACTTGTATTCTATCACATTTGTGTGCCTTGCCCTCCCCTAGTTTCACCCTACCTAGAATATAGGCGTAGCTAGTTCTTTCCTTCTCAACTCATGCAAGTCACGTAACCCATATGCGTCTCCCATTCGAAAGATTCCATTTATAAATATGCATTCATTTGCATATATATAATTGGATTCTTTCGGATTGTCCAACGTTATCCATGGACAACCCGAGTATGTGTAGATTGGATTCATTTCCCCATATATGATCTCCTCCCGATCGGACACAGGATTTCGTCAGCGCCACCTTGTTGTTCTCTGGGTACACATCCTCTCGGTTTATGCCGAGACGTGTATCAGGTGAACAATGGGGAGGTGCTGTCGAAATTTTGCGTCGGATCGGGAGGAGAGCATGGGGAAATGAACCCAATCTGCACATACCCGGGTGGGATTAGGACCTATCTTTACCTATTAGCTGGTAGGTGCATATGCCGTATCACCGTAATTAATTATATGCCTACTTGTGTTAATTTGTAATAGCTAGCTAGCCAGAATGAATGATCGTGCGTGGATGTACACTGGTCACCCTAGACAGAAAGATATGACTGAGGAATTGTTGACCAAGACCGAGGAGTTCCTAGAGGTCGCATTTAATGCTGGCCAACCAAGACATGGTGCCCCTGCACTAGATGTAGGAACTATTCACGGAAGACAAAGGATGTAATTGGTAAACACCTGCAGATGCGTGGTTTCATGCCTGATTATACGTTGTGGTCATTTCATGGCGAGTCGGCCCAACGTGATAGACATGAGGTAGTGCGTCAGCGCATCGAGGACGAAGAACCGGAGGAAACTACCAAGGCCTTTTATGCCATGTTGGAGTCTTCAAAACTCCCACTCCATGCGCACACCAAGCTTTGTCAGCTAGATGCCATTGCACAAACAATGGCTCTTAAGGCCCAATTCAACTTGGGCAGAGAGTGCTATGTTGCGATGATGACCTTATTCGGGATCTTTCTACCCGACGGTCATATTATGCCTGCAAACCTATACCACTCAGAAAAAATACTCGGTGCACTGAAGATGCCCATCGTGCGGATACATGCTTGTGAGAAAGGATGTGTCTTATCTAGGCATGAGTATGCGGATGAAAATTATTGTCCACGTTGCAAGTCCTCCAGGTATATTGTCGTAGACAACGGTCTTGGTGAGAAGACGCGAAGAAAAATAACCGTAAACATTCTTCGTTACCTACCGATCTTACCAAGACTTCAACGACTTTACATGCTTGAAGAAACATCAAAACAGATGACATGGCACAGAGATGGAATTTGACGTGCTACAGATGAATACGGGAATTTGATGTTGACCCACCCCTCTGATGGTGAAGCGTGGAAGATGTTAAATGAAATACATAAAGAAGGTAAAGCCAAAGACCCAAGGAATGGGGCACTCGCCATTGGCCTCGATGGGTTCAATCCTTTCGGTATGACGACTACCCAGTATATATGTTGGTGTCAGAACCCCAACTAGGGTAAGTTCTAGGGTTTGTTTGTGCCTTTGCATCATGCAAAAATTCAAATGAAATTCAGAAATGGGGAAGCAGAAAGCCCTGAGAAATTATTTGAAATGGCCAGATAAAAATCTTTTTCCAAAAATCATTTGAATGTTTGGAAAATTCCTATAAATGATGCTGATCATTTTAAAAGTGGTTTGGCTGTTTTCCCACACTCCAGGAATTTTCTACAATTCAAACAGTTCCTTGGAAAATTAAAATAACCCTATTTGAATTGAAATTCAAAATATATTGAATTTCAAAAATGTCCAAATCCTATATGTGGCTAGCTACTGGTCACCTAGTATTTATAAAAGTATTTGGGGCATTATTCTAAAATGTTTTGGTATTTTTACCAGGGCAAAAAAAAGGACGAAAAACAAAACAGAGAAGAAAAAGAAAAGGGGAAAGAAACCCTGGCTTTCAGCCCAACTCATCCCCCCCCAGCCCACCAGACAGCCCAGGCCCACCCTTCCTCTTGTCGCCTTCCTCCCCGCCGTGCCAAGTAGCACGGTGGCGTGCATGTCATGGCCGCCGACGCCGGCAGGGCCACGCAGCTGCTCCCCTTCCTCTTCTCCTCGCCAGGGGAACCCCCTCGAAGCTCCACGCCAGTTCCCCCTCTCTCTGGACCTCCTCCCCCTCTCCCTCTCTCGTTCCTGCGCGCAACCGAAGCCACGCCGGAGCACCGCCACCGCGTGCTCGCGGCCAACGACCCCCTCCCGGCGAGCTGATCTGTCCAGGAGCCCCGCCGTAGACCTCTTCATCGAGCTGTGCAGTGAATCAATCGGGCAAGCCCTGGAGACGCCGCCCGCAACGAGCTTCCTCCGCCACGGCCGCCGTACGCCGGCGACGATTCCACCGCCACCACTTCCTCCCAGCCCACGCTGACGACCCCTTCAGCTTCACAGTGATCTCACGCTTTGAACCCCCTATCTGCTCTTCTTTCCGTGCCCCCGCTGTTGTTTTCGCCATGGACGAGCCACGGTCGCCGCCGTGCCCACGTTGCTTCCCCGTGGTCGCCGTGTGCTCGGGGCGATGCGCACGAGCAAGGGCTACGCCCCAGTGCCCGCAGCGCAGCCAACCGAGGCCGGGAGCCCAACTCCGGCAGCCCCCCCCGTCGCAGCCGTGGCCACCGGCGGCTAACCGCCGGCCAGCCCGGTTAATTAGGGGGCTAAACCCCTGTTAGTGACCCTTGGGTCACTGACTGGTGGGCCCTGGCCCCACCCTAATAACCCTGTTTAGTTAAATTAAACCGGGTTTAAACCCACTGCCACTGACACCCCGACCCCACCCGTCAGCCCCCTGTGATATCACCCTGACCTCAGCATGACGCAATAAAGGTTTTCCAGAGATTTAAAATATTCCAGAAATTACAGAAAATTGATTAAATTTTGGAAATTCATCGAAAATTCATATTAACTCCAAATTAAACGTATAATATATGAAAAATTATCAGAAAAATCCAAGGATTATGAATATGGGCTCTGTTTTCATGTTTGCCCATTTTAAAATGGGTGAACAGTGCAAAACATCCATATGGATTTATTTCAAATTCAAATTTGAAGCACATTTGCAAATGACTTTGCATTTGACTTCTTTTAAATGGAATTGTACCCACATTGTGACCAAGAACATCACCATTTCAATATTGATCATGTGTTTGAGCATTGCAAATAAATTTATACCTTGTTTGATTGTTTTCTCGATAGACGTGCTACCGGAACCGGAGGACACCCCCTTCGTTGAAGACCCCGATATCGAACCTCGTCAGCAAGGCAAGAAAACCCCATTGATCATGTCTATAAAATCCCAATTCCCTCTCAGTCTCGGTTATGCTTGTTTAGGAGATCACTTTGTATCGATTCTACCGCATAGTTGAACCCATATCCGATGCATGACCTATCATCTTGTCACAGTAGTAAGCAAACCACAATCCAAGCTGACATAGGAGTTGATTTATATCATGAAGCCCCTGCAACTGTAATAGCTTATTGCATGCTTAGTGTTACATGAGGTTGCTTTTGATGTGAGTCGAGATGATGGTGAACATGGTGTTGATGAAAGTGAAACTATGTCGGTGAATCCACCGTAATACAAGGTGAACGATGAGAGGCTGTGTAGGAGTACACAGTGGGTTGTCTCGTTGAACACCGCCTTAAGCATCGAGTTCTTGTATGGTAATCCAAGACAAAGAGTACAACCACACATTGGGCTCACTGACCCCTCTCGGCCTAGTACCTTGATCTGTGTCGACGTCCAGGAGTCACATTAGTTCGGGCTTTCCATTTGACATGTGCATAGAAAAAGAACAAAGGAAATGGTTGCATCATATAGATATGTGGGTGTACCTGTGAGGCAGGAAAACCATCTGCCAGAGGTGGCGTCTCGGTCACCTGCATTGTTTGAGTCTGTTTCGTTGATCCGGCCAGGCTCTCGAGCGGAGGCAAACTCAGATATTCGACTCCTGGAATAGACCGGTTTAGAGCGAAGTGTCGTGGTGAACATCCTCGCTGTCACCTCTTGAACGGTGGCGAGCAAAAGGCGGTAACCGATGGTCATGTGTGTGTAGCTTACACCCTTGCAAGGTTAACAAAACTATTCGAATAGCCGCGTCCGCGGTTAAGGACTACTTGGAACCTGTACCTGATTATTAGACAACTTGAATGGATACTTATAAAACTCGCAAGATAAGCGTTAGTGCTATGGTGTGCTTCCTCGTGGGGAAGTCGAGGAAGTAACCATAGTGGTGTATTGGTTGGAGATATAGTGGACTCGTGTATGCTTCTTATCTCTAGTCTGGTATTCGTAGTTCAGGATTAGCCAATTCAAAACTGGCACTTCTGCATGATGAAACCCCACCTCCCTTTACCTTGATACTTGAGCATGAGTAGTTAGTTCTGACGTAAGTCTTGTTGAGTACGACTTTGTACTCACGTTCGCTTATTCTATGTTTTAGATAAGAAACCGAACCCCGATGGAGTCACCTTCGTGAAGCTCGACGTTGACTAAGTTAGCATAGTCCCAGACAGCAGTCTGGTCCCTCGTGGAAGGGCATGTTTGTTGTACAAGGCCTCTCTAAGCCATTTGTTAAACTTGTCTGTCCTCAGACCTAATTTTCTTCCGTTGTATGATGTAATGTGATCGCAGACATGTGATCTATCTATGCTCTATGTGTATATCAATAAAGAGTACTTGTAAAGTTATGTGATGATACCTGCTGTTCATACTAGGCATGTGTGCTGCGTGTATGATTATAACATGCATGTCTTAGTATGGGTTTTCGAGACCTTAGTTGTGATCTGGCTGGCGGTCTTTTATACACCAAGTGGCCCTTAGATGTGCGCAGCTTGGGGCATCGCGATGCGATTGCTCGTGACTTTGTCACGTGCACACGTTGTTGTATGATCGAGCCTGCCCTAGACCCCGACTAAGTGATTGGGCTGGAGTAAGTATATGTAAGAGTTAGGATTCAATCAATAACATGGTTGAGGCGACCTGTCTATGAGTATGGGATTTCACCACCCATAATCATTTAGACTTGTGAGCGGGCGATGAGGACCCATCTCAGTTGATCATCCGGCCTGGATGGGATGCCCCTCACGTTTGATGCTTTCCGAGAGTGTTCTGTGATTGGCCTTGTCTGCTTAGACAAGTGGGTACGGCTCTCGGCTCTCCATGTGATTGTATCGTGACTGGAATTACATACGCTAACCTCAGGTCCCGACAGACTTGGTATCAGAGCAGGACTGTCTGTAGGCTTATCAAACCCTTGGTCGAAGTCGAGTCTAGCATTCTATAGTAATATAGTTAATTGGGTATAAAGAGAACAACGTAAGGCTTCTTTTTCTCCTTACCCTCATCGATCTGAGTTCTGGGTCACCATTATCTTTTCTACGGGATGATAGGACTAGGCTCATCTATGTCTTACTAGAACATCTCGTTGAGTGCTTCTCTGTACCCGTAGGATTGTTGTGGTCGTCCAGACTCATCGAGTTTTGAGTTCCTTGAGGAAGTTATGTCCAATCTCCTCAAGGTTATCTTGTTTTCCATCCCGGTGTAGCCGTTATGCTGCCGGATTTGTTCCAAGTTTCTATGAATCAATTGCCTTCGCATTATGCTCTTTTCCGTCTTCATCATGTCCTTCTTTTCTTTGATTCCATCATACAACCTGTTATGATTGTTGATTTTTATCACACAGGATGTCAGGTGGAACTCGTAGTGCTGTTCGTCGGAATCAAGACCGTGTTCGGAATCGAAATGATGATGAACCCCTACCACCGCCTTCTGCGGCGGAAATCATGATGGAAGCTGAGAAGAATCGACGTGATCAAACACGCCTTCTGGAGCTCACAGAGCAGAATACCGCCCATCATCGCAATGTGGTTGTGAGCATTCAGGACTTCATCCTCCTCAAGCCACCGGTATTCTGTTGTTCTTCTGAGCCCCTTGAAGCTGATGATTGGCTCCGTTCCATCGAGCGTAAGCTTGATACTGCACATGTTGCTCCCGATGACCGAGTTATTTTTGCGGTATACTTCTTGGAAGGTGCTTCTCTTCAATGGTGGGAGAACTATGTTGCTATGCAGCCAGATAGTCACGTAGTGACTTGGCATTAGTTCTGTGTTGCCTTTCGAGGGTACCACATTCTGGATGAGCTGATGGAGCGCAAGAAGGAAGAGTTCTGCAATCTGACTCAAGGAGAGATGTCCATTCATGAGTACGTGAGAGAATTCAACCGTCTTGCCCGGTATGCCCAAGATGAGATCACCACCGATGCCAGAAAGCACGCAAGGTTCCGTAAGGGACTTAGCCCCATCCTTCGCCATGATCTCAACCTCATCGAATTTGCCACCTTTGAGGATTTAGTCAACAGATCCTTCAGAGCTGAGCATGGCAATGAAGTGTTCGAAGAGTCCCGCAAGCATGCTCTTGAGCTTGCTTCTTCTTCCAGTTCAGCCCCTCAGAAACGCCGAATTTGGATTCCAACCAGAGCCATACCTCAAAACTTTCTTCAGAGGCCACCATCCAATATATGCCATCCACCCCAACACATTATTCCACCCCGGAATGATGGTGTGCAGCCAAGTAATCCCAACCCCAGCAATTCAGACAAGGTATGCTTTAAGTGTGGTCTTCCAGGCCATTACTATCGTCAATTCCCTCAGGTCTTGATGGCACCAAGTCATTCTCGACCCAAGCCTCCAAAGAAATCAACCACTAAAGCCTTTCTAGCAAAGCCTTCATCCACTAGTAGTGGTTGTGTGAACCAAATCTCAGTTGAGGAAACCACTGCTGCTTCTGAGGTCATTCTTGGCACACTCCCAGTCAATCATGTCCCCGCCTCCGTTCTTTTCGATCCAGGAGCTTCTCATTCATTCATGTCGGAGAGTTATGCACTTCGTCATGAGTTTCCTTTTGAAGAAATGTTTTCCCCAATGATCATTCAAACTCCTGGTTCAAAGTGGCAGACTAATAGAGTAAGCCATGGCAATCAAATTGCAATTGAGGGTTTAGTGTTCCTTGCTTCACTTATAGCCCTCAAGTCTTCGGACATTGATGTTATCCTAGGAATGGATTGGTTATCAAGGCAGAATGCTTTCCTTGATTGTAAAGCCAAATCAGTTAAACTCACCCATCCTTCAGGCCAGACCATTGACTACACATCACCCAGCTCTAGAATCTAGATGCATACTTTGAATGTGCTTCCCCTTCCAGACCTTGAAGATGTTCCGGTGGTTCGTGACTTTCCGGATGTCTTTCCTGAAGAGCTGCCGGGAATGCCACCCGACAGGTGTGTAGAATTCATAGTGGATCTTATAGCAGGCACAGCCCCAATCTCGAGACGTCCATATAGAATGGCCCCACATGAGTTAGCTGAGCTAAAAACCCAACTTGATGCTTCGTTGGAAAAAGGCTTCATCCGCCCTAGCTCATCGCCATGGGGTTGCCCCGTTCTGTTCGTAACAAAGAAAGATGGAACAGAAAGGATGTGCGTAGACTATCACCCGCTAAATCTAGCGACGATAAAGAACAAGTACCCACTGCCAAGGATCAATGATCTTTATGATCAACTTGCAGGATCCTCTGTCTTCTCCAAGATGGATTTGAGATTAGGCTATCATCAAATCAAAATCCGAAATGAGGACATTCCAAAAATGGCTTTCACTACTCGTTATGGTCTTTACGAGTACACCGGCATGTCCTTCGGGTTAACCAATGCCCCCGCCATATTCTCGCGCTTGATGAATTCGATCTTCATGGAGTACCTAGATAAATTTGTTGTAGTTTATCTTGATGACATTCTCATCTACTCGAAGAACGAAGAAGAGCACGCAGAACACCTTAGGTTGGTAATGATGAAACTTAGAGAGCACCGCCTTTATGCCAAGTTCTCCAAGTGTGAATTTTGGCTACCAGAAGTGACCTACTTAGGCCACGTGATTTCTGCGAAAGGTGTTGCAGTCAATCCCGAGAGAGTTCAGGCCGTCCTTGACTGGACTCCACCTGAATCAGTTAAGCAAGTTAGGAGTTTTCTTGGCTTAGCAAGCTATTGCCGCCGCTTCGTCGAGAACTTTTCTAAAGTTGCAAAGCCTCTTACTGAACTCCTCAAGAAAGATAAGAAATTCCAATGGACTCCCAAGTGCGAGGAAAGCTTTCAAGAGCTAAAAAGAAGATTGACTTCTGCACCGTACTTGCACCTCCAGACACCAAAAGGGATTTCGAGATCTATTGTGATGCTTCACGGCAAAGGTTAGGATGCATACTTATGCAAGATAGACATGTGGTAGCTTACGCTTCACGCCAGTTGCGGCCACATGAAGAGAACTATCCTACCCATGATCTTGAACTCGCTGCCGTAGTTCATGCCCTGAAGACTTGGCGACATTACCTCCTTCGTAATCGCTGTGAGATTTATTCTGATCACCAAAGCCTCAAATACATATTCACCCAGCCAGATCTTAATCTCAGGCAAAGATGCTGGATAGAGTTGATAAAATATTATGACTTAGGAATTTCTTACACCCCAGGCAAGGCCAATGTCATGGCTGATGCACTAAGTCATAAGTCGTACTGTAACAACCTCATGTTACAGCAGTATCAACCACTTCTTCATGAGGAATTTCAAAAGCTCAATCTCGAGATTGTCCCTCGTGGATCTCTTTTCAACTTGGTGGCGAAACCAACCCTTGAGGATCAAATCATAGTTGCCCAAAGGCGTGCACGAGGTGTACGTCGTATCAAGGAGAACATTGCTAGCGGAGTTGCTAAATGTTTCTCCACAGATAGTAAAGGAATGGTATTATTTGAAAATCGTTTGGTAGTACCTAAGAATAGGGATCTACGGCAACTCATCCTCAAAGAAGCCCATGACACACCCCTCTCGATTCATCCCGGTAGCACAAAAATGTACCGAGATCTACGCCAGAGATTTTGGTGGACCAGGATGAAGAGAGACATTGCTCGATTTGTTGCTGAATGTGATGTTTGTCGTCGCATTAAAGCAGAACACCAAAGACCTGCTGGTACACTTCAACCTTTGCCTATTCCCGAGTGGAAATGGAACAAAGTCGGTATGGACTTCATCACCGGCTTTCCAAAAACCCAGAAAGGAAATGATGCCATCTTCGTGGTCATTGACCGACTTTCCAAAGTTGCTCACTTCCTTCCCGTTCGCGAGTCTATAACTGCTAGTCAGTTGGCAGACTTGTACGTCTCTAGAATTGTGTCTCTTCATGGTGTTCCTTTGGTGATCAATTCCGATCGTGGTAGCCTTTTCACCTCTAGATTCTGGGGAAGCTTTTAGAATGCTATGGGAACTCATCTATCCTTTAGTACTTCTTTCAATCCTCAGTCTAGCGGTCAAGTTGAAAGGGTTAATCAAATCTTGGAAGACATGCTCAGAGCTTGTGTTATCTCTTTCGGAAAGAATTGGGAGAAATCTCTTCCATTCGCCGAATTTGCTTATAACAATAGTTTTCAATCTAGTATGAACATGGCTCCTTTTGAACTCCTCTATGGACGACGATGTCGAACACCCCTTAACTGGTCAGAAACCGGTGAAAGACAACTCTTTGGACCGGATATGATCAAGGAAGCAGAAGAGCAAGTTCGCATTGTTCGTGATCGTTTTAAAGCCTCTCAGTCTCGTCAAAAGAGCTACTATGATCGTCATAATAGAGAGGAGAGCTACAATATTGATGAGAAGGCTTACCTTCGGGTTACACCTCTGAAGGGAACCCAAAGATTCGGTATCAAAGGCAAGTTGGCCCCACGTTACATCAGACCTTTACGCATTCTAGCTAAACGTGGAGAAGTTGCCTACCAACTTGAACTACCCCCTCATCTTTCCCGAGTACATGATGTATTCCATGTGTCACAACTCAGGCGTTGCTTCAAGGACCCCACATCCGCGAAGTCGACCATGAAACGCTTGATCTCCAAGATGACCTTTCTTATCGAGAGTACCCTGTTCGTATTCTTGATTCAGCAGAGCGTGTCACTCGCCGTCAGAAGATCAAGTTCCTCAAAGTGCAATGGTCACATCACTCCGAGAAAGAAGCAACCTGGGAAAGAGAAGACCGCCTCTGTGCCGAGTACCCCACCTTCCTCCCGACGACTTCTGAATCTCGGGACGAGATTCTTTTGAGTGGAGGCGAGTTGTCAGAACCCCAACTAGGGTAAGTTCTAGGGTTTGTTTGTGCCTTTGCATCATGCAAAAATTCAAATGAAATTCAAAAATGGGGAAGCAGAAAGCCCTGAGAAATTATTTGAAATGGCCAGATAAAAATCTTTTTCAAAAAATCATTTGAATGTTTGGAAAATTCCTATAAATGATGCTGATCATTTTAAAAGTGGTTTGGGTATTTTCCCACACTCCAGGAATTTTCTACAATTCAAACAGTTCCTTGGAAAATTAAAATAACCCTATTTGAATTGAAATTCAAAATATATTGAATTTCAAAAATGTCCAAATCCTATATGTGGCTAGCTACTGGTCACCTATTATTTATAAAAGTATTTGGGGCATTATTCTAAAATGTTTTGGTATTTTTACCAGGGCAAAACAAAAGGCAGAAAAACAAAACAGAGAAGAAAAAGAAAAGGGGAAAGAAACCCTGGCTTTCAGCCCAACTCATCCCCCCCAGCCCACCAGACAGCCCAGGCCCACCCTTCCTCTTGTCGCCTTCCTCCCCGCCGAGCCAAGCAGCACGGTGGCGTGCATGCCGTGGCCGCCGACGCCGGCAGGGGCACACAGCAGCTCCCCTTCCTCTTCTCCTCGCCAGGGGAACCCCCTCGAAGCTCCGCGCCAGTTCCCCCTCTTTCTGGACCTCCTCCCCCTCTCCCTTTCTCGTTCCTGCGCGCAACCGAAGCCACGCCGGAGCACCGCCACCGCGTGCTCGTGGCCAACGACCCCCTCCCGGCGAGCTGATTTGTCCAGGAGCCCCGCCGTAGACCTCTTCATCGAGCTGTGCAGTGAATCGATCGGGCAAGCCCTGGAGACGCCGCCCGCAACGAGCTTCCTCCGCCACGGCGCCGTACGCCGGCGATGATTCCACCGCCACCACTTCCTCCCAGCCCTCGCCGACGACCCCTTCAGCTTCACAGTGAGCTCACGCTTCGAACCCCTCTATCTGCGCTTGTTTCCGTGCCCCCGCTGTCATTTTCGCCATGGACGAGCCACGGTCGCCGCCGTGCCCACGTTGCTTCCCTGTGGTCGCCGTGTGCTCGGGGCGATGCGCACGAGCAAGGGCTACGCCCCAGTGCCCGAAGCGCAGCCAGCCGAGGCCGGGAGCCCAACACCGGCAGCCCCCCCCCCCCCCCCCCCCGTCGCATCCGTGGCCACCGGCGGCTAACCGTCGGCCAGCCCAGTTAATTAGGGGGCTAAACACCTGTTAGTGACCCTTGGGTCACTGACTGGTGAGCCCTGGCCCCCCCTAATAACCCTGTTTAGTTAAATTAAACCGGGTTTAAACCCACTGCCACTAACACCCCGACCCCACCCGTCAGCCCCCCTGTGACATCACCCTGACCTCAGCATGACGCAATAAAGGTTTTCCAGAGATTTAAAATATTCCAGAAATTACAGAAAAATGATTAAATTTTGGAAATTCATAGAAAATTCATATTAACTCGAAATTAAACATATAATATATGAAAAATTATCAGAAAAATCCAAGGATTATGAATATGGGCTCTGTTTTCATGTTTGACCATTTTAAAATGGGTGAACAGTGCAAAACATCCATATGTCTTTATTTCAAATTCAAATTTGAAGCACATTTGCAAATGACTTTGCATTTGACTTCTTTTAAATGGAATTGTACCCACATTGTGACCAAGAACATCACCATTTCAATATTGATCATGTGTTTGAGCATTGCAAATAAATTTATACCTTTTTTGATTGTTTGCTCGATAGACGTGCAACCGGAACCGGAGGCCACCCCCTTCGTTGAAGACCCCGTTATCGAACCTCATCAGCAAGGCAAGCAAACCCCATTGATCATGTCTATAAAATCCCAATTCCCTCTCAGTCTCGCTTATGGATGTTTAGGAGATCACTTTGTATCGATTCTACCGCATAGTTGAACCCATATCCGATGCATGACCTATCATCTTGTCAAAGTAGTAAGCAAACCACAATCCTAGCTGACATAGGAGTTGATTGATATCATGAAGCCCCTGCAACTGTAATAGCTTATTGCATGCTTAGTGTTACATGAGGTTGCTTTTGATGTGAGTCGGGATGATGGTGAACATGGTGTTGATGAAAGTGAAACTGTGTCGGTGAATCCACCCTAATACAAGGTGAACGATGAGAGGCTGTGTAGGAGTACACAGTGGGTTGTCTCGTTGAAAACCGCCTTAAGCATCGAGTTCTTGTATGGTAATCCAAGAAAAAGAGTACAACCACACATTGGGCTCACTGACCCCTCTCGACCTAGTACCTTGATCCGTGTCGACGTCCAGGAGTCACATTAGTTCGGGCTTTCCATTTGACATTTGCATAGAAAAAGAACGAAGGAAATGGTTGCATCATATAGATATGTGGGTCTACCTGTGAGGCAGGAAATCCATCTGCCAGAGGTGGCGTCTCGGTCACCTGCATTGTTTGAGTCTGTTTCGTTGATCCGACCGGGCTCTCGAGCGGAGGCAAACTCAGATAGTCGACTCCTGGAATAGACCGGTTGTGAGCGAAGTGTCGTGGTGAACATCCTCGCTGTCACCTCTTGAATGGTGGCGAGAAAAAGGCGGTAACCGATGGTCATGTGTGTGTAGCTTACACCCTTGCAAGGTTAACAAAACTATTCGAATAGCCGCGTCCGCGGTTAAGGACTACTTGGAACCTGTACCTGATTATTAGACAACTTGACTGGATACTTATAAAACTCGCAAGATAAGCGTGAGTGCTATGGTGTGCTTCCTCGTGGGGAAGTCGAGGAAGTAACCATAGTGGTGTATTGGTTGGAGATATAGTGGACTCGTGTACGCTTCTTATCTCAAGTCTGGTATTCGTAGTTCAGGATTAGCCAAGTCAAAGCTGGCACTTCTGCATGATGAAACCCCACCTCCCTTTACCCTGATACTTGAGCATGAGTAGTTAGTTCTGACGTAATTCTTGCTGAGTACGACTTTGTACTCACGTTTGCTTATTCTTTGTTTTAGATAAGAAACCGAACCCAGATGGAGTCACCTTCGTGAAGCTCGACGTTGACTAAGTTAACATAGTCCCAGACAGCAGTCTGGTTCCTCGTGGAAGGGCATGTTTGTTGTACAAGGCTTCTCTAAGCCATTTGTTAAACTTGTCTGTACTCAGACCTAATTTGCTTCCGTTGTATGATGTAATGTGATCACAGACATGTGATCTTTGTATCCTCTATGTGTATATCAATAAATAGTACTTGTAGAGTTATGTGGTGATACCTGCTGTTCATACTAGGCATGTGTGCTGCGTGTATGATTATAACATGCATGTCTTAGTATGGGTTTTCGAGACCTTAGTTGTGATCTGGCTGGCGGTCTTTTATACACCAAGTGGCCCTTAGATGTGCGCAGCTTGGGGAATCGCGATGCGATTACTCGTGACTTTGTCACGTGCACACTTTGTTGTATGATCGCGCCCGCCCTAGACCCCGACTAAGTGATCGGGCTGGAGTAAGTATATGTAGGAGTTAGGATTCAATCGATAACATAGTTGAGGCGACTTGTCTATGAGTATGGGATTTCACCACCCATAATCATTTAGACTTGTGAGCGGGCGATGAGGACCCATCTCAGTTGATCAGCCGGCCTGGATGGGATGCCCCTCACGTTTGATGCTTTCCGAGAGTGTTCTGTGCTTGTCCTTCTCTGCTTATACAAGTGGGTATGGCTCTCGGCTCTCCATGTGATTGTATCGTGACTGGAATTACATACGCTAACCCCGGGTCCCGACAGTTGGCCCGTATTCATCATGCCCCTCAATCTTCCCCCTGGAGTCCTTATGCAAAGAAAGCATTGTTGGATATATACTCTAGAGGCAAATAATATATGATTATTCCAATATATCTAAGAAAGTTCATAACCAGTTTCATACCGTGCTAGAACTGTATAAGTGAAACAATGATACAGGTGTGGTATAGAAAACCCCGGAGTTCCTAGTTAGCCTCTATTTCAATAACTAGTTCATGGTCAACATGATGGTCGTGGTTTCGCGATCATGTACAATTAAGTCTCTTGACTATGAGATCACCTCACTAGATGAGTGACGTGATGAACATTACCCAAAGTAAGCATTACAGCATGATCATACTTATGAAGGTTCAGTGTTGTAATTACAAAACGTAGTAGACCGTTCCTTTGACCGTGAGTACGTGCATAATTGCTATCTTCCCGGATGCTTTGACTTACATCACATCACCTGACTGAAATATGCGAGTCATAACGGTTGTATCTTGGGTATTTCGTGGAGATATTTTGAGGAGTATTGTTATAAGAGCGGGATTTCTCAATCCATGTGATGGATAGATACTCAGGGCCCACTCGGTGAGATTCCATCCATAAAGCTGCGCAGCGTGTGACTAGGTCACGGGGATGAATATCACGGGAACGAGTGAATAAGGATTTGTTCAAAAAGATGTTGAACGAGACATAGGATGTCATTGATCGAATCTCGGAACAATCCAGTATCGCTGACAAAGGGAATGCTATACAATGTAAGGTCCAATCGGTATTGATATCCGAAATGCACAGGGGTCATTATGGGCATCCAGGTCCCCCTGATGATCATTGACCGTAGCCTCATCTCGGTCATGACTGGAGTGTTCTCGGACCGTAGGGTAACACACTTAAGGTCCCGATGAAATCGCAGACCTTTTTGGAACTATCGGAGTTACTGGAGATATGAGAGAGAACTCCGAAATTGTTTCGGAGGGGAGACGGAAAAGGTTCCGTGGTTTTCGAATTGTTCGGAAAGTTATTTAGATATGTTTTATTATTTAATTAAATGAATTAAATATTAAAATATAATTTAAAAAATTAATGGAATAATATTCTTTTTTTTTCTTTAAAGAAAGAAGAAAGAAAAAAAAATAAAAGAAAAAGAAAAAAAAGGTGCTAGGGCACCATGGGCCATGGGGCCCATGTGGGCCAATTGGCCACAAGGCCACCACGCCTTGGCCTCCCTAGTGGCCGGCGGCCACTAGCCCCCATGCGGCCATGCATGTGCAAATTACTACATGTGGTACTAAAAGTTTAGTACCACATGGCTAGGTGACAGGCATTGCATCCCGGTTTTCCCCTATATATAGATATGGTGGGTAGCTCTTTTTCAACGCAGAAAATTCCAGAAAAATATAAATAAATTCTGTTGATCTCTCTCTCCCTCTTTCTCCCTCCTATGAGCGGACTCCCCTTGTTTGGAGGCTGCACTAGATTCGATATGTCTCCACTATACGCACGTCGTCGTGCTGCTGAAACTCTGGTTCCGGAGGTCTGCTTCCGCCACCTTCGCTGGATCGGAGAACGTTGGTCGTCATCGAGTCTCGTATGTGTGCAAGTACTACGACGTGCTACACGTGTGGCACTACACCCATCCGGCTGCTCAACACAGCCAGGGGGCTGCGAAACTTGTTCGACTACACCAGCCACGTTTGCGGGAACGTTTCACGCGCAACGGACTACACACTGAGGTATGTTATTCCGCTACGGTAATAAGGCTAGCTAGATCTTGGGTTATGGGAAACGCTAGTTAGGAAAATTTTGTGTTTTCCGCTGCGAACCCCAACAGTGGTATCATGTGCTAGGTCTATGCTTAGTATTACTGTACGGATAGAACACATCGGGGATGTGGGCGTTGATTGTATGATTGTTACCCTCCCACGTGTACTTGTTCACATCTGCGGCATCGTTTGATGAAGCGGCTCCCGACCGAACTTACGCGTACTCTTACGCGAGACTTGTTCCACGCTTGACATGCGGCTTGTACCGTATAAAGTGGCTCTGGGGGTGTCTGTCTCTCTACTTTGGCGGATGTGGCATTTGCAACGGAGGGCCCCGTGCGAGGTGTAATAGAGACAATCGTATGGTTGACGTTGTGGTTGACTCATAGGTTAAAACCCGTTTAACTATGAAAACCCTAGAAGCCACGTAAAACTTGCAATATACAACTAGATCGTCTAAACTTTGTATTGCTAAGTGGGGGCTATCGTTTGTTTGATTGTGATGTAGTGATAGCTTTGCTATGTGTTACTAATAAGTAGTAAACGTCATCATGATAAAACAAACTCAAATGGATACACTGTAGACTTAGTGTTGCCATAGTTCAAACATCTTAAAACTTGCTAGTATAGGATACACGGCGGTAGCATGTGATGAGATGATCCCTTAACAAAGCCAAACACAAGTATTCTACCAAAGTGTGCACCACCTGGAAGGATCTCCCATATGACCGACATTCCGTACATATCGGGTGTCACACGTATTAAACGGCGTTCGCATGAGGTTGGGTTCGGAAAGCCTAGAATATGCAGATATGGCCTTGTTGAGCAGCGTATAACATGGAGGTTAATTTGGCGAGCCTAGCATATGCAGATATGGCCTCGGAATATTAGAGATCGAAAGATCGAGCATGAGTCACAATATACAGATAATGTGATCGCACAAGTTGTTGTCTACCTTTGAAACTGACCCGTCGGACGTGTGATATTCGAGGGCGGGCAGTGAATATGGATCATGTAATCACTAAAAATTCTTAGGGATGATTGTTTTAGTGCGAGCTCATTTATAATATGATTATATGAACTCATTGTTGTGAACTAGTCTTAATTGTGTTCCTTGCAAATTATGTTTGTAGAAAATGAATGAAATAGAGCAACGTGAATTATCTTTCTTCATGGAGGGTGAAAGACTTAGAGTAGATGGGTCAAATTTCATTAGTTGGTACTTATACCTTAGAGTTGTGCTCAAGAGAGGCATCCTTTCGTTGTTAACAAAAGAGCATGTGGGAAACCCTCCAACAAACGACTTGGATGCACGAGAAGCGACTGATTATTCGAATCGTCGGAGGACATACGCCATATCTAAAGGTGTCATAGAAACCAGCATTCCGCAAGCCTTGCGTGAGGAATATGCTGAGTTGGATACATATGACATGATATATGAGCTGAAGTAATTATACATGCATCGGTTTAGAGTTGCTAGATTTGAGTTAGAAAATGAGTTTCTCTCTACAAAGATGGAAGAAGGCTCTTTCCTGAAGGCACACTTGGCCAAGATGCATGAGATACATCTAAGCCTCATAGATGACTTCGACTATTGGACCACAGATGAGTCTGCGATATACACGGTGTTGCACTCGCTTCCACTGAGCTATACAGACCATGTCCATGGCTATGTTTGCAGAGGTGAAAGCCTCGAGTTCTCTGACTTAATCGATAGACTTCAGTATCTGGAAGTTGAACCCATTGAAGGAGAAGTTGTCGATGGAGAAGGTATATACTTGATATACTTTATAAATGTGTGTTCCCTTATACAACACTTGCAGTTAATGAGTATATGATACTTATTCTGTTTTATGAAAACAGGACCTGTCGCTGCATGGAAGGGTAGAGGTGAAATCAAGGATTGATGGATATCAAGTCAGTTGATGGCCAGCATGGATTCCGCCGAGACATCTATCATAGGAGATACTTAGAGTATTAGATAAATCTTATGTAATAATTATAGTATAAACACTTAGTTGTGTGTCTTGCATCTCGCAAGACAAAGTTATTCATGTAATGAGACAAGTCAGTTGTTCCATCTTTCTGAATAAAATTGTGCTTATACTTTGATTGCGTCTTGATTTATATTACGATAGAAAGCATTTATAATACTACTATTATTGTCAAGTAATATTCAATGTTTAATGATAAAGTTGTCTTGATTATAACAAGTCAAAGATTTGATTGCATAAAATGATTTCATAAGTGACGAATTCATTAAATGTATGATCTATTAACTTGTGTATTCATTATCGAATGAAAGTCATAACTAGATTGCGTGAGAAGTATTAGATACACGATCTATGAACCTCTGCAATAAATATGACCAAGACAAGGTTCTAGCAAGTAGAACTTGTGCCAATCATTATACATAAATGATGTACTAAATGGGCACATAAGTTATCATTAAAGACTTCATATGATTAATTGAAAGTTGTATTCAATTGAGATAATAAAACTAAGATTCAGGAATCACAGTGTGAAGTAAGAATATAAGGATACAAATCACTAAGCTATGATCTGAAGTAATAAGTATTAAAGTTGACATAATGCGAGACTTGTGGAAGTTGTACTACAAATTACGATGGAAGTGCTGGACTACTTAAACCATTCGTAGTCATACTAAACTGTAGTATGGTCTAAACGTTCTTTCCCCTTGCACTAAAATTATTAGCGAAAAAGGTTGTTTAATTCATTAAGTTAAAACACCCACTTTATGAATAGGAAACCATCCTGAATCTAATGAGACAAGATAGCTCCATAATTTATGGTGTTATAAGGTTTGTTAAAGAAAGAATTTCTTTGTAATAAAGCTACAAGCAATTGAAATTACATATTCTCCCCGAATAGCAAAATTTGTGTTTCTTGATTGGTAGTGCGTGAAGAAGTCTCTCGACATGGATCCAATGGGATATAATGGAAACTTTGACCAAGGTATTGGACCTTTCTTTTAGAATATCAGAGTATTGCAACGGAAGTGTGTTTCGCTGTAATGACGCTATATAAGGAAGGATATGCCAAAGACGATTGGTCTTGGTATATGAGTTGAAGCCTTAGTTGAATTTAGAAGGTTGTCATGAATACGTTTTGTACATAACAATAATTATGAGTCTTCTTAATAAAACAAAAGGAATAACATTGCTTGAAATGCAAAGGAATGATGGTAGCCTAGAACACGAGGAGAAATGAAACAATATTGGGTTACATAAAGGATGGCTCACATCCAGTGAAATAAATCGGTTATTTCATATTCCCGATAAACTGGAAAGTTATTGAGAATAATGTAACGGGTATAAGGCATTATTTGGCCCATAAAACTGTTATGACCAAAAGTTCTATATTGACTGACTACGGAAACGTAGGAATGCTTTAAGCAGTAAAATATTTCATTTACACTACAATGGACCATAGCCTGAAATTGCGTCTCATTCAAATTGGGATTTGAAAGTAAATCGCAATGGGCACGACAAAAGTTTATTTTGTTAAAAGGATGGACTATAGTACCTCAAAACAGGAACCCTCAACCTTGATTTGATCAAGTGATTTTGTAATGACCAAAATATTGAGTGGGCCTGCAGTTTCATGAAACTGAGTGGGAGCTTTGAAGACTTCCGGAAACTTAGAATGTAGAGGGAATTTTCTGAGTGGGAGCTTTGGGAGCATTGTCATTATGTAAGACATAGTAACAATAAAATAACTTGATGAAAGCTGAACAACAAATATATGAGTATATGATGGATATATTTGAGTGGGAGCATGATCATTATCTCAGACATGCATGTTATGACATATGTGGAGAATGATCACGTGTATGTATATATGGACATGCGAATGATATATGTATATGGAGAATCGTCTCATATGCACGTATATGCATTATGATATATATATAGAACATAAGGTAGATATACCGCAAGATTACAAGAATCTTCCTTTATATTAAGTACTACACACATCACACGTTGAAATCTATAGTGATAGATACGTATGATGAAACAAAGAAAAGTTGGAATAATCTTCTAGACAAGAAGAAGATTCTTGTAGCTCGAAATTATATAACGGATGAAATCCAAATATCACAAGCAATGTCTTGATGGAAGAATAGAGATGCACCATGTACTAGGACATGTGATCTCATATGTACTTTGACATATGATTCTACCATATAACATGCATTGTGAATCCAACAACAGAATGACTCAAAAGTTCTTGGAAGAAGAACAGATTCCGATGTGCTTTAGGAGTAAAACACAGAATCTGAATAAAGTCCATGAATTCAGTATATGAGGAATACTGAGGACTATGCTCTAAAATATAGAAAGGATAATAGACTTGAATGTAATGCAAGATTACAATTGCAAGCCATATTATGGGCCTATATGGAATTAGAGACATCACCAAAGACATGAAGGAAATGTGAGCAAGATTCACGACACTACAAACATAATACTACTTAAGAAAGTAGACGTATGGATAAAAGTTTAGCGTAAGAAGTTTGGACTTCGGGCTGAGTGTATTTCCCAATATATGTGACGCTGGATTAGACTTCTGAAGACTGAACCAAAGGATCACTGAAGGATACTGTGAAATAATAGTCTCACTCTCTCGCGAAACTTATATCCAACCATTATATGATAATGAGTGGCATTTCAAACTAGTTGACCTATGCCAGTTGCAAAGGAAACATACGAATCTGAATTGGTGCAGTTCGTTGACGAACCCTCTTCCATGATCAATGAACACTTATGCGATAAGCTGATTATGATCGAAAAAATGCATCTAGATTATTAGCACTCTAGTGCAAGTGGGAGATTGTTGGATATATGCTCTAGAGGCAAATAATATATGATTATTACAATATATCTAAGCAAGTTCATAACCAGTTTCATACCGTGCTAGAACTGTATCAGTGAAACAATGATACAGGTGTGGTATAGAAAACCCCAGAGTTCCTAGTTAGCCTCTATTTCACTAACTAGTTCATGGTCAACATGATAGTCGTGGTTTCGCGATCATGGACAATTAAGTCTCTTGACTATGAGATCACCTCACTGGATGAGTGACGTGATGAACATTACCCAAAGTAAGCATTACAGCATGATCAAACTTATGAAGGTTCAGTGTTGTAATTACAGAACGTTGTAGACCGTTCCTTTGAACGTGAGTACGTGCATAATTGCTATCTTCCCGGATGCTTTGACTTACATCCCACCACCTGAATGAAATATGTGGGTCATAACGGTTGTATCTTGGGTATTCCGTGGATATATGGTGAGGAGTATTGTTACAAGAGCGGGTCAATCCATGTGATGGATAGATAATCAGGGCCCACCCGGTGAGATTACATCCATAAAGCTGCGCAGCGTGTGACTAGGTCACGGGGATGAATATCGCGGGAACGAGTGAATAAGGATTTGTTCAAAAACGAGGTTGAACCAGACATAGGATGTCATTGATCGAATCTCGGAACAATCCAGTATCGCTGACAAACGGAATGATATACGACGTAAGGTCCAATCGGTATTGATATCCGGAATGCACAGGAGTCATTATGGGCATCCAGGTCCCGCTGATGATCATTGACCGTAGCCTCATCTCGGTCATGACTGGAGTGTTCTCGGACCATAGGGTAACACACTTAAGGGCTCGATGAAATCGGAGACCTTTTCCGAACTATCAGAGTTACCGGAGATATGAGAGAGAACTCCGAAATCGTTTCGGAGGGGAGACGGAAAAGGTTCCGTGGTTTTCGAGTTGTTCGGAAAGTTATTTACATATGTTTTATTATTTAATTAAATGAATTAAATATTAAAATATAATTTAAATAATTAATGGAATAATATTCTTTTGTTTTTTTTTTAAAGAAAGAAGAAAGAAAAAAAGGAATAAAAGAAAAAGAAAAAAAGTGCTAGGGCGCCATGGGCCATGGGGCAAATGTGGGCCAAGTGGCCACAAGGCCACCACGCCTTGGCCTCCCTAGTGGACGGCGGCCACTAGCCCCCATGCGGCCACGCATGTGCAAATTAGCACATATGGTACTAATAGTTTAGTACCACATGGCTAGTTGACAGGCATTGCACCCCGGTTTTCCCCTATATATAGATATGGTGGGTAGCTCTTTTTCAACACAGAAAATTCCAGAAAAATACAGATAAATTATGTTGATCTCTCTCTCCCTCTTTCTCCTTCCTATGAGCGGACTCCCCTTTTTTGGAGGCTGCACTAGGTTGGAGATGTATCCACTATACGCACGCCATCGTGCTGCTGAAACTCTGGTTCCGGAGGTCTGCTTCCGCCACCTTCGCTGGATCGGAGAACGGAGGTCGTTATCGAGTCTCGTATGTGTGCGAGTACTACGAGGTGATACACGTGTGGCACTACACCCATCTGGGTGCTCAACACAGCCAGGGGGCTGTGAAACTTGTTCGACTACACCAGCCACGTTTGCGGGAACGTTTCCCGAGCAACGGACTACACCCCGAGGTATGTTATTCTGCACTCCTTTCCATTACGGTAATACGGCTAGCTAGATCTTGGGTTATGGGAAATGCTAGTTTGGAAAAATTCGTGTTTTCCGCTGTGAACCCCAACAAGCACATCTTCTTGACGTTCATAGTTCCGGGGCCAACTATCTTGGCAAAAATATGAATGTGTACTTGAAAACCCTGATGGATGACTTGAAAGAAGCCTGGGACAATGGGATCTGGACATACGACGCAGCTAGCCAAAAAAACTTCCGAATGCATTCTTGGTTGATGTACTCGATGCATGACCTGCCGGCGTTTGCACTTTTCATTGCATGGTGTGTGCACGGAAGGTTTCCATGCCCGTAATGCAAGGCTGCTCTTAAGTTTCATTGGCTGCCGGAGGGTCGCAAGTATTCTTGCTTTGACCTACATAGAAAATTCCAACCTCTGGACCATGACTTCAGAAAAGACAAGAAGCATTTCACCAAAGGTAAAGTTGTCGAGAACGAGGCACCACCTATGATGATGGGCGCACAAATTCTAGATTAGTTGAACTCACCGGAGCCTGATCCGGACCTGTTATTAATGGCATAATTAAAACAAATGCTAAATGAATATATTAATGTCCCAATCTTTTCATGGCACTGTTATATAGTGCAACCCTAATTGTGGTGCATGTTCCACATTTTACAGAAATACAAAAGCATCCAAAAGTATTACAAACAGAATAGGAAAAGAGGAAGAAAAATAAAATAAAAATACATAAAAAAAAGAAATAAAAAAGGGAAACCTATCTACCGCTCAGGGGCGAGGCCCACCCCCTTCCCACCTCAATAGGCCAAGCCCAGCCCAGCCCCCCTCCTCCCTCCTCTTCCCCTGTTCACGGTGTGCCGTGGCACACATCCGTCGGCCAGCCATGCCGTGGCGGCCATCCGCCGGCTAGCTGGCGGGGATAAGCCCCCTGCGCCCCTCGGCCCCCCCAGTAACCCTAGCCCCCACCCCCATTCCCCCTCCTCGCGCCTCCCTCGCTGGGGAGCAAGCCACCCCAAGCCGCCGACGACACCACCTCGTCGCCGGCGCGGCCAACCGCCGCCCTGGACCTCGAGACCACGTCCAGTAGGACCGCCATGGACGCCCACGTCGTGCCTGCACTTCGGTTCGAGCCGGAGGCCATGGCATCATGCGAATCGAGCCGGTTCCCCTCCTCTGCACCTCCGGCGACCACCATCAATTCCAGCCGCCCTCTACGCTTCTATGCATTCGCTGGCCTCCGTGTGCCTCTCCGGTGAGCTCTGTCTCCGTTTCCCCCATCTCCCCTTCATATTACGCCGCCATAGCCCCTCCTCGTCGCATGCTCCGTCCACTGTCCGCCATGGCCGGACCGTGCCCATGGACGACTCCCATGCGCGCCCGCACGGGGCTGCTCGCCGCTCACCATGCCCTGGCCGTGTGCGGGTCGCGTCCTGGACGCGCTGGCCGCCCCTTGGCCACATCGGGCCAACCCCCCTCCCGAGAACAGCAACGGCGTCGTTGCTCTATTGGAGCTGCTGCTGGCTGCGCTGCGGTTGCTGTTGTGCAGCCCGGGCCGCGGAGTCACTGCCCCACGGGGCTCCCCCACGTGTGACATACAGGTGGACCCCATTGATAGTTTAGTTAATTAAAATGATTTTTGTAGATATCTCTCTATGACATGTGGGTCCCTCTATTCATAGACACTGTTCTGGATAAGGTTTAGATTAGTTAATAATTTTTTTCCAGAAAATGTTTAAATTGAATTAGATATTTAAATTTCTAAATTTCATATCTTTTAATCTGTATATCAGATGAAAATAATTTATATATAAAAGTTGATCAGAAAAATACAATGAATAACAATATGCTACGTATACCCACCGTACCCCTCTAACATACTGAACTCGAGACTTTCCCCCTCCGGATCGTCTGTCCGGTAATTACCCGGTCCCGGTAAAACTCTCCGAATGAAAATGTTCTGAACATAAAAGTTGTTCGGAATGCATCAACGATCACGGATACACTATCCGTATACCAACCACACCCCTCTAACACAACGAACATCTACATCCCCCCCTCCGGGCCGTCTATTGATAATCACCCGGAGCCGGTATTTCATCCCCAGATGAATTTCTGCTCCGAGCAACGTGCATTGCACTGCGTTAGAACACCATTGACATTGCGTTTGCCATGTCTTGTATTTGTATTGCTATTATTGTTGTGTATTTATTGTTTCTCCCCCCTTCTTATTGTCCGATAGTCCCGACGACCGCTGTCGACGCCCGTGTGATCGACTAAGTCGTCGACGACCCTACCCCTCCCGCGAGCTTCCAGGCAAGCAGAACCATTCTCTTCCCCAGATATCTCCTATCTTTTCCGTACGTTTCTTGCACTACGCATTGTTACTGTTGCTGCTACGTTGCTTACTTATTCCATTGCATAGCCTGTCATTGTCGCCCCTTGATGTACCTTCCTTTATCCTATGCTGCCTATTATATATATTTTTCATATTCAGCAGTGAGCCCTGCGCTTTGTTAGTCAACTAGGATTAGATAGCGGGTCGTGATCACTCAGGGGAGTAAACGCACATACGATGTTTATAACTGCACAGGTACGGTACAGTGCAGACACTGCCTAAGGCCCCTCGGCTCTGCCGAGCCACATCAAGTGGAGCTATCGAGGAGTAATCCTCGTACTCCACTCGTTTCTGACTTTGTATAGCCACGGTTGTCCTAAAGGTAAGAAGTCGGGTGACCCAACGGTGCCTACGAGTGGTATTGCGACGGGACGACAGGGAGGGTACGACCAGTGTACTGGTGTGCTTGGCCCCTGATCGTTGTCCGCGAGAGTTACCAAACCACGAAAGTCGAGCTCCCCCAGGTAAGGAGTCGGTTCACCTTGTTGGTAACCGCAGAGACTTGGTGGGACGACAGGGCAGGCACCGATGTACCGGTGGTCCTGACTGCTGTCGTTGTCCGCGGGTCAGTTAAGTCGAGGCAACGAGAAAGGTTCACTACTAGGGAAAAGCTTATAGGTAGAGGCTTAACAGTAGCGCCCCTCAAAGACAGGCGCTACTGCTAATTAGCAGTAGCGCGCTACATGGACGCGCGCTACTGATATACCTGTATCAGTAGCGCCTTATATGCGGACCCGCAACTGGTAAAGGTGGTCCCCACCAAACCCAGATGTCAAGTTTTAGTAGCAGCGCCCCCCTGGAAAGCCCGCTACTACTATCTTTACCAGTAGCGCCGTAGCGGTACAGGCGCTACTGGTAATGCGCAACAGCCACCTTTTCCACCAACCATCCCCCTCCCCCCTCCTCTCTCTCCCTCACTTGCTTCTTCCTCATTCCTTCTCCTACCTCTTGTCCATCTCCATTAATGCATTACACCATCTCCATTAATGCACTACACACCATCTTCATTAATGCAATATCTCTCTCTTTCCTTCTAATTTTCTCCTCCTCCACCACCACATATCATGCATAAATGCATCTAGCTATCTCTCTTTCTCACCTTTGTCTCCTTTCCCTCACTAGCTAGTGCAAGCTTCATCCAAGTGTGATATTTTAACAAAAGGTATATACTTTCTCTCTCTCTCTCTCTCTTAATTAATTACTAGCTAGCTAGGTACGTGGATGCATGAGATGTGAGTAAAAAATTGTGCTTTGCATCAATGAAAATATTTGTGTGTGTGTGTGTATGGGTGTGTGATATGAGAGTTTGCCTATGTTTTGCCGAAATATCGATTTACTTCCGTTTCGGCGAATTTTGGGCAAACTCTATATGTCCTATTTTTAGGAAGGTCATGCCAAATTTTTGTATGACTTTGATATGCATATGCATGTCGTTATAATCTTTTGTTTGTATAACTCGTAGGCGGCCATGAAGGTCTGTGGAAGGATGGTGGATAGATACTTGCGATCTGCAGTGGACGACATGGTTGAAAAAATGAAAAGGAGATTTTATGTCCTTGTCGAAAATGCAAAGAAGGCGTCTGGCTGGACCCCTTTAAGGGTGGACGTTTGAAGGCGCACCTGCTTAGATATGGTTTCATGGATGGCTATACTCGATGGATAACTGAAGATGATGATGACGATATCGACGGTGCAACCAATAACCCCATGGCAACGGATGAAGATATGATTGATGGATCCGAAGACGAAGAGGGCACTGGAAATGACGGCGGAGAAGAGGCCGCACATGGTAATGGCGGAGAAGATCAGACCGAACATGACGGAGAAGATGCGGACATGACGGATCCTTCATCGCTACTAAATTCAATCGTGCGAGACCCTCATGTTCGAGACCTGCTTCGCAAGAAGATGACTAGCGACAGAGCTGGTTCTAGAGAGGAGGCCAAGTTGGAGAAACTAGAGGTAGACTCGAAGACTCCATTGTATGATGGTTGCGCTCCTGAGGTGACCCGCTTGAGTTTCACGCTCGAACTTCTAAAGATGAAGGCTAAAAACAAATGGAGCGACAAAAGCCTCGATGATCATCTCAAGTATCTAAACAAGACAGTTCTTCCCCCGGGGAACCTTTGTCCTACTAGTATCGATGAGGCCAAGAAGATTGTGTGCCCTCTTGATCTGCCGCACATTAGATACCATGCATGCATCAACGATTGCATCATTTATCGGAATGAGAACGCAGAAAAAACCAGTTGTCCGGTGTGCAATGCTGATAGATACAAGAAGGCCGGAAAGAAATCTCCTCAGAAAGTTGTATGGTACTTTCCGATCACTCCTCGTCTGCAGCGTTATTTCGTAGATCCTAAGGAAGCTGAGCTCATGCGGTGGCACGCGGTCAGGAAGGTGCCCGATGATGGAGATGATCCGAAGATGAGACACCCTGTGGATGGAAGCCAGTGGAGAGCATTGAATGCCGAATATGGATTTCATCTTGATCCAAGGAATGTCATGCTTGGCGTGAGTTCAGATGGCATGAATCCGTTTGGCAAGCAGAACACCAACCATAGCACATGGCCCATGTTTGTATGGATGTACAGCATTCCCCCGTGGAAGTGCATGAAGACAAAGTACATACACATGAGCATTCTGATTCAAGGGCCGAAACAGCCGGGAAATAATATTAATCTATATCTCGAGCTATTGAAAGAGGAGCTAGAAATGTTATGGAAATCACCAGTCAAGACATGGGACGCTTTCAAAAAATAATATTTCTATATGAAAGCCGCAGTGCTTACGACGGTGCACGATTATCTCGGTTACGGATATGTATCAGGCCAGGTGTGCCATGGATATTGCGGATGCACGAGGTGCATGGATGATACAACGTCTCAGCAGCTAACGAAAGATGGTGGGTCTGCCAAAATCGTGTACATGGGGCATCGAAGATGGCTCGAGAAGAATGACCCGTGGAGAAACCGTGGAGATCTATTCAATGGTGAGGCTGAGCATCGAGGACCTCCACGTAAGAGGAGCGGCGCCGAAACTGATGAGTTGCTGAAAAACTGGAAAGAGTTCCCCGCGCCTGGAAAGATGAAAAAACCGGAGCCGCTGCTGAAGGTATGGAAAACAAGGTCTATTTTCTGGGACTTGGAGTACTGGCCCAAACTCGATACACCTCATTGTCTTGATCAAATGCATATCACGAAGAATGTTCTCGAGAGTTTTCTTGGCACACTGATGAACATGCCGGAGAAGACCAAGGATGGGCCGAAGGCAAGAAGAGACTTGGAAGATTTGGAAATAAGGGCAGATCTCCACATGCCCCGTAAAACGGCCGAGACAGAGACGGAGACAGAGGCGGGGGACAGCAGGCGGGGCAAAAAAGTAAAGAAGAAGGAAGAGAAATATTGCCCCCCTTCTTGCTTCACCTTCAATACAAAGGAGATCGATCAATTTTTCAAGTGTCTTACCGGAATAAAAGTTAGTTCCGGTTACTGTGGGAAGATAAGCAGATATCTAGACATGCAGAAAAAAACGTTCAGCGGGATGAAGCCTCATGACTGTCACGTGATGATGACGCAGATACTACCGGTTTCCCTTAGAGGGATAATGGACAAGCACGTCCGTGACACGCTTACTGGTTTCTGTAATTTTTTCGATGTTATCTCTCGAAAGTCGATCAGTTCGAAGCAGCTCACAAGGCTACAGGAAGAGATTGTTGTCATACTATGTGAGCTCGAGATGTACTTCCCGCCCGCGTTCTTTGACGTCATGGTGCATCTGTGTGTCCACATTGTGGACGACATCATCGACCTTGGCCCGTCATACCTGCACAACATGATGCCGTTCGAGAGGATGAATGGGGTCATCAAAGGATTCGTTCGTAACATGTCTCGACCAGATGGAAGCATCGTACAGGGCTATCTGACACAAGAGTGCATCTCTTTCTGCGAGAATTATCTAAGCAACGGAGATGACGACGTCCCTGTTGTTGGTTTGCCCGTTAACAAGCACCATGGGAGGCTCGGAGGAGAAGGTCACACCAACAGTCGGAGGGAACTGCATGTCGACCACTCGGATCGACGCAATGACTTTGAAAGGGCAAACTTAGTAGTGCTACAACATCTTGACGTGGTAGACCCTTTCGTGACACTGCACAAAGAAACCATTGCCAAGAAGTACCATGACCAGGGCCTACGCAAGACGGACGCCGAAGTTACTAGAGAGCACAACTCCACTTTCTTTCCTTGGTTCAAAGAGCATGTTCTTGCCAATCCCCCGGAAGAGGGGTCTACAAACGCATTGCTCATATACGCCTTAGCACATGGCCCTGCTGTCAACTTCCTCACCTATCAGGCATACGATATAAACGGATACACGTTCTATACGGAGGCCAGAGATATGAAAAGTGATTTCCAGAACTCGGGGGTGACGATAGAATGCATGACTGACGACAACGGCTCAATTGAAAGATATTACGGAAGGGTCGAAGAGATCTGGGAGTTTAACTACTCTGGACTACACAATGCGATGATGTTCCGTGTCAGATGGGCTAAGAATGTCGAAAGAGAAAACCGGTATTTCACTACTATGTCTATACCCGACACCAAGAGCTCTACCGTGAATGTCATAGCCAAAAATGAGCCATGGATACACGCTAAGCACGTGACACAATGTTTCTACATAACCGACCCGAGCAATCCCAGCCGTGTTGTCGTGAGGAGAGGAAAAAGAAACATCGTCGGAATGGATGGAGTCGCCAACATAGAAGACTATGACCAGTACGGCAACCCGATGAGGGAAGATGACGACAACGATGAAGCATATGTCAAAAGAATAATGAAGACTACATTACCTATGAAAGATCGTACTCCATGGAAAAGGAAAAATCACAACGAGGGCCTAAATTATTCGGAAACGAACAAAAAAGGAAAGAAACTAATCACTAAGAAACGTCTTCGACGCTGAGAAACTAAATGTGTGTTGTAATCTTTATATGTATCTATTTTGTATACTTGCATTTTAACCGCGTTATCGATCGGTCAAATTATATATTGCCGCTGTTAAATATACATTATATAAATTGTATCGGTCGTAGTTCGAAAAAAAAATTAAAAAGGAAATGGAAGAGGGAAAAATGCCAGAAATAGCAGTAGCGGAGCCTGTCAGCGCGCGCTACTGCTAAACTTAAGCGGGCACCTCTAAGTTTTAGCAGTAGAGGGCCCTGTCAGGGCGCGCTACTACTAAATGTAGCAGTAGCGGGGCCTGTGAGAGCTCGCTGCTGCTAAACGTAGCAGTAACAGGGCCCGCTACTGCTAAGTTCCACTTAACCAGTCGGGCAGGCCTTCTTCTTTTCATTCCCCTCTATCTCGCCCTCTCGACTCCTCCCCGGCCGCCGTCGTCGTCGCCGCGCCTCCGCCGCCCTCATCGCCCGGCGCCCTTCCTCCCACCGCCACCGTCGAGCTTCCTCCCGCCGCCGCCGTCGACCCAGGTACGCCAGCCCCTCCTCCCTCTTCCCCACCCCCCTCCTTCTCCCCATTTACTTGGTCCAGTCTGCGCGCACGGCTCAACCCCAAACACACGCAAATTCAGATGCTCATATTAGGACTTAGGATGAGTGAAAGAGAAACCATCCGATTGTGAAAGCATTCAGTATTGCCGAAAGTTCATACCACCAAGTGAGCAATGTGAATCCAATCCATCCACTTTGATAAGCCTAGAAACATTAATTAATAAAAAAAACCAGGACCTTACTCATTCACAGGAAATTAACATGAATTTCGTCTCAGTTCTACAAAGACCAGTTCATTGTTTTACCTGTTATGATAGATCACAACTACTCCGATCCCTCTCTTGCAAGGCTGTCAGCTCACTGATTTAATTACCATGATTGTTCTATCTCTTTGAATGTAATATTGAACCTCTCCTGTAAAACATCAAATAGAGTGCATGTGCCATTAGAGATGAGGGTTATAATACCATATATACAATTGAAAGTTTATATTCTGGCTTGAATCTATCCAATGTACTAATAACAAATGCTGATGCATATACGTACTGGAAATCACGCAAGAGGTAGGGATGAATGCGGTTAGGGACTTCTGGGGGAAAGGGCTGCTGGTTTATGGGAACGCAGGCTTCAGACACACACATGCTGGGTAGGTGACTGGTTTATGGGAGACCTGGAAGCAGGGGTTCTTGCTGAGGAGGGCGTTGGCCTGCATTACGACGCCCATGGGGCCCCTCGAGTCGTTCACTAGTAATTTTATCTATATTCTGCTCTTGCAAACTAATTTGTCTGTTTATGATACCGTTATCCATGAGTTTGTGCTTTCTCAAGAGTAGAAGTTATTTTGTGAATTTTATTTCATGCTACTTTATAAACAACCACCAAATTATAGTGTCCTCTCTGCAAAAGTTCTTTTTTTCATATGCAGGGATCCGAGGGGCCTATGTTTTGCCGGAATGTTGATTTATTTCCGTTCCGGCAAATTTCAGGTTCCCGATATGTCCACTTTTTAGCAAAGGTCATGCCGAAATTTACCGTGAATTTCGACATGACTTGTACTACAAAGTATGACATATCGAGTGCCCGGTATTTGATAGGACGGTATTTAGTCTTTTTTTTATAGTTTGAGAATTAAACTTGGAGACTAAATATATCGTAGGAAACATGTCGACCAACGACGAAGCCGGTGCAAATGAAGATTTTGACTACCAGCAGCATGAACACGCCTTCCTCGGCCATATGTCTTATCAGCTACGAGACAAAGGTCCAAATGCCGCTAGTGCGACGGACGCCGAAATCGAGTCCGATAGCACTACTGATGGCACCGATGGCACTGACACCGGCGCCACCGACACCGGCGGCGCTGAAGCCGCTAATGAACCAGCAAATAAGAAGAAGGAGAGGGTACGAAAACCAAACAAGCTCGGCACCGACAAACTGCTAGTGACAGAGGTGCATGCTGGAAAATTCGAGCCAATAGTGCCGGCGGAAGCTCGCAGTGCTACGGCAACCAAGTCGGATGCATCCTACGGGAAACCGCGAGCATCAACGACTATGACTTGAGGAGTATACCAAATATGGAACATTTACTCCTTACGAAGCTGCACAACAGATTCAAGTTCCCGGATCGGGATGAGAGCAAAACTCCGTGGGATGATGATGCCATGACTGACATAAACGCCGCCGCCATGGTCAAGTTCAGCAACGCATTGTCCGCATGGAAAGTGAGGGTGAAACGATTGATTGAGAAGAACAAACCTTTGTCCAAGATTTTTGCGGACAATCCATCACTTACGGAAGCTGAGTTCTTAAAATTCAAGGACACTTGCGCTACCGATGAAGCCAAGCTTAGGTCCGCGAAATTCAAGGGGCTTCAGAAAAGGAACACGGGGAAACACCGCCTCGGAAGCCGTGGTTACATTGGGAAAAGGCCCATATGGGAAAAGGAGGATGCGGAACATGAAGCCGCGGGGATCCCAGACCCCTTGGCGGAGTTCACCGACCCCCAGGAGTATGACTTCATCAGGGCCCGCTACAAGTGGGACTCGAAGAAAAAGGTTTGGTCCACGGATGCGCCCACGAGGGAATTGATGAGATTACTGGTAATATTTTTTTTCCACCTTATATTAGCTTCTCATCAAGTCAGAATACACGTTGTAGTAACATTTGTAAATGGTCCACGTTTCTGTCGCAGAAAGAGCAACACAAGCTTGATGCCGAAAGCGACTCATCGTCTCAGTCGACGATGAGGCCCAAGTGGGACACCCATCTCAACCGGGCCTTGAACATAATGAAGGGCCTCCCTTTGGACACTCGGCCGCAGCATGGACGTGTGCACGGCGTCGGAGACAGTGCCCAGTGGAAGCACTACTACCACGAGGACCCTGAGGCCAAAAGGCAGAGAAGGAAGTTTAGTCAGGTCAACATCGACGAGAAGGTGAAGCTTGCGGTTGAGAAAAAAGCAGCTGAGACCGAACAAGCGACCAAACAAGAGATGATCAAGTCGGCAGTCAATGCAGCTTTAGCTGTCTGTAGAGATGAGTTCGCAGCTTCGGTTTCATCCTTGATCCCGGCTGTTATCGAGTGGACGAAGCAAAATCCAGAAAAAACGGCAGCGGATTTTCCCCGTGGAAGCTTCGTCGGGAGCAACTCGGTGAACATCGCACCAGCGGGGCCTGCTCTCGCATCCGGACATGCTCCATTAGCCGCTCATAGCAGCCCGTCCTGTGTCTCTGGCGTGCTAGGCGGGCCTTCGCCTTTGGTTGAGCTCGACGCCCTCACGGTAATTACGCGTCACAGCAACATATCTATAATATATCCCTTTTTCGTTGCCTTTTGGATGTCTGACGCCGTAGAAATGTTTTCGCAGGCCGAGATAACCCCATGCACCTTACTATACATGACCAATGGCCAGACAGTGGATGTGGGAAAGGCAACGATAATAAATCCCACGGATCGAATGATCCACACCATGCAGATGCCCAATACCACTTTCAAGGTTTCCGTGGCGAGTGTGAAACCGGGCCACGAGGATTTGGCTCCTCCGGTACAACTCGGGGGAGATGAAGAAGAGACCCCTAAGCGGCTTGCAGACTGCAAGGGCTATTTCATCCTATGGCCGAAGGGTCTTCTTCGTGTCGAGTCGGCCGCCGTGATGACCACACCAACGACAACACATCCCCAAGAAGGTATGAACACCACCACCCCGCCTCCGCAATTATTAGCGCCGCCTGTTATGATGGGTGAGAGCGGCGAGCGACGCGAGGAAGGCGGTCCAAGCAGAGTGGATCGTGATTTCTCCCCCGTGCTCCAGCAAGCAATGGATGATGACATGGACGAGGATGGTGACCCTATGCAATTCCTCAACACCGCCTTCATTAATCAGGAAGTAGAAATGATGAGTCAGCCATATGACTCGGCCAATAAGGAGCATGTGGACGAGGAGATGGATATTCTGTTGGAGCAGGAGCATCCTAGGTCTGAGTGCAAAAAGTCTCTCTTCGTGCAACCCTTGCAGGACATGCCTCCAGATGCCGCCTCAAACCAGCATGAACAACCCTTGCTCAGCCCGTCCACACTTGGGTTGGCGATCAAGGGCGCTATGAAAGGCTCATCACAACCTCTCCCCCAGAAGAAGCCGAGGAAGAGACCGAATAGGAAAGACTTAGCTGCCAAAAAGGCTGTCAATGCTTCTAGAAGCAAGTCGGTTCCGCCAACCGGTTTTGCAGACCGTGTACCGATGAAAGGTACGGCGTTGATCCATGTCGCGCGCGAGCCGATCCTCCCGCCGAAACCGCTGGAGAGCATATCAGGGGATCTCAGGAGACTGCACGACCATGTACTATCGACAGAGAAAAGCCTTCTCGCATCGAAGGATCCAGGATATCCACTTTATGCGGTGCGTGTGCCTCCGGTCATGGGCTACGTCGACACGGCGCCTGCGGAAGTGTTCTTCCCGCGGTTTGATCACATCTTTGAGATGTTCCTCACTAGGCGGCTCGATTTTACGATCGTCCGCCTTTTTGCGCTCCATATGAGCTTTGTCATCAAAAGAGAGGAAATCTCGCAAATCGCGGTGGCAGATCCATACTACATGCATGAGTCCTTCTTATTGCTTGGTCACTATGAACTTAAAACTGCTAGGGAGTACATCAAAAATTTCATGCTGATGAATAAGGAGAAGGAAATGGTTCTCGTGCCTTATCATCCAATGTAATTCATTGCCCGATTGCCTTTACATTTCAATCATTCCTTTGCTCATATGGAGGCTAGCTAATTTGAGGTGCATTTATTTTGCGCAGCGAGGGGCACGCCGTCCTTATCGTTCTTTTCCCACGAGTCTCCCATGCCGTGTATTTCGACTCGTTTATGAACTTCAAAAGGAAAGACTACACCAAAGTAATGAGTCTTCTGGATTCCGCTCTTCAGGGCTTCGGCATGAGGGGTGGCCACATCAAGAAAAAGTCACGAAGGAAGGGCGCGCCGTGTTTCTCGCATAAAACCAACTTCTGCAGTATCCATCAACCGGAAGGAAGTACAAATGATGGATACTATGTCATCCATCTCATGATGGAGTTCAGAAAGGATCAGCAACGTCTTCGCATGGCAAGCAAAGATGACAATCATATCATGATATGGGCAAAAAACTTAGCCGAACCGGATTATAAAGTAAGAGATGACTTCTTTCGCATCCTGAAGGATATTGCAACCATCATCATGAAAGAAGTCGTCGACAAGAAGGGGATGTTCTACCACAGCCCAATATCGCGAGCTGATGTTAAAACTCGCGTAGGAATGCAGCTTTTGGACATTACGCCATTCAATAAGCTAGGGTGCGTCCTCCCAGATATGGATGGATGGAAGTTCTAGTGTATTGACTATGCCGATGATGATGTCTCGGTTGAATTTGTACTTTTGGAAGCGATATGAAACCTTTGTGATGTAATTTAACGGTCATGTTGAACTACTTGCGTAACGCTTGCTAGCTAGTGAATTAGTTGGGGTACCATGAACAACGTGTGTATATTATATTATGTATGTTACTTTATGTTGCATCTATTCACTAACTTTTTGTCTTCGTGTTGCTCAAGTATATTATGTTGTGTACTATTGTTGAATTCTTATAATGAATATGCATCTCTAATAGGTACATAGATCATCGATGGCGAAGAAGTGCTATGCCGTGTACATAGGGCAGGTTCCAGGAGTGTACGATGAGTGGCCAGAGTGTCAGGCTCAAGTGCACCGGTTCCCGGGCGGCAACCAAAGAGGGTTCAATACCAGAGAGGAAGCGGAAGCTAGTTACTTGAGATTTATGCTAGCGCGAGAGGAAGATCGGAGGCGGCGCTTCATTAGCTACTACATAATTCCACTCTTCCTCATAGTGACCGCTCTTCTAGTATATATCATAGTTTAGATGGATGATAAAACTTGCTTGTATTTGCATGTATTTAAGATATTGTGACAACTTCTATCGCTATTTTAGAGATGACATGATGAGAGACATCATTTGTGTTGGATATGAGAGATCATGATGATATATATATATATATATGGTCATCAGATTATTGTATGTGTATGATATGATGAGATTTGTACTCTGTAGAAAACCTGTGTATGTGTATGAGACTAGATTGTATAATACCTGTACAAATACAGCAAAAATACGATGGGAAAAAGAAACAGAAAATGAAAAATAAATACCAGTAGCGCCCTGTCACCTGTACGCGATACTGGTATTAGTAGTAGCGGGCCCCAAAGGGGGGCGCTACTGGTGTAGTAGTAGCGGGTGCGTACGCGCGCTACTGCTACAAATTAGCTGTAGCGTGCTAGCAGTAGCGCGCCCCAGGGCGCTACTGATAAGCCAAAAGGGGGCGCTACTACTAGCCTTTCTCCTAGTAGTAGTTCTCCCGCAAGTTAATAAAATGACTAATGGTTCGGCTGATGACTTGAGTAGCCTTTTGGCTTGTACGCGCTGCTTACGCGTGGGATAATGAGATATGGGATCCTCTGCTTTATAGTGTCGTCCGAGGACTCTTCAGACGTCAGCAGTACTGCGTCCTGTGCTGGGAAGTGCTGTTTTCTTATTTCCTCGCGCGGTGGTGTCTTATTTGGTTTGATTATGCTTCACCGGCAAGCCACGCACCGTGCAGGAGTACGTCGGGGTTGGGGTCCAAGGCCCTGCGTACTTCGGATTTAGACCGGCGGATGGCCTCTTATTTGAGTTTGAAAGATGGGATGCGTCGTGTCGGATAGCTTTGGTGGAGTGTTCCCTACCAAGGTTCCCGCAACCCTGGAGATCCGAGCGTGCAGGCTGAACAGTAGTGCACCCCTGCAGGGATTTTGATCTATTCGAATAGCCGTGTCCACGGTAAGAGGACGCTTTATGCTGAAGCTGGATCTTACCACTACAAACTACTACTATTAAACTGTTGGTTCCGGGTTTTCTTCCTTGCAGGGTAGTCGAGGAGGGGAACTCGGAGGTATTATTATTATTAATCATTACAACTTACTATTATACAATTCTGCAGCAACTTCTACTTCATTGTTACTTTATTGCTTTATATAAACTGTTGGCTGATTCTCTCCTTGTGCTGGAAGACACGTCAGAAGATGCTAGTCTTCGATAGGCCTAGCTTCTTACCCTTATTCTGATTTCTACCTTACAGTCCACTATATATAGCCTCCCCTTTCCATTTTATACAATGCATAAATGCTTAGTAGCGGACGAAAGACTCGCGGGTATGCTAGATACTCACCCTTGCTTTATTTCCCCCTTTTTGTGTTGCCTGATCGGCCGCTGCAGTCGACGTTGGTGCCTTGGAGTCCAGGAGCAGGAGATCCCCGATGCCGGCCACCGCAACATGAAGATCCCTGATGCCTTCTACGACGTCGAGTTCCCCGTTGACCAGGAGTAGTTTGGAGGTTCCCAGGCAGGAGGCCTCGCCTTTTCGATCTGTTGTTATTTGTGCTAGACTTCTTAAGGCAACCTTGTATCCTCGTGTCTGTACTCAGATACTATTGCTGCCGCTAAATTTGTATTTTCGAGCTGTTGTATTCGAGCCCTCGTGGCCCCTGGCTTGTATTAAACAGCTTGTATTATTTTATTTGTAGAGTTGTGTTGTGATATCTCACCGTGGCACCCTGATCTCGATCGTGTACCTTGCGTGTATGATTACTGTACACGGCTCGATTTTGGGGGCGTCACAAGTTGGTATCAGAGCCAACTCCTTGGTCGAAGTCGAGTCTAGTCGTTGCAAAACTACTTTACTAACAGTGTCGTGTGGCTAATGAGCGCACATCGCAAAATGGGTGATAGTAGGATCTTTTTCTCCGCACCCTTACTCTGGGACTCTGCTCTCTCTTCCTTTCGGGTTAAAGATTTTGCTAACTCTAACATTAGGTTCTCGTGACTACTTTCTCCCGGAGAGCCCGTCATTACAGATGATCGCTTGCTTCACGAGAAGATTCCGAAGATTACTCTTTGATAAAATTCTCGAGACAATATGTGCCGATACCTTGACAATTCCCTCCACCGATAAGGCCGTATGTATAACCACATACACCTTTCATTCATCCATTCAGTCCCAGATCCTCTTGTGTTGACAAGATGCCTTGATATACTTTCCGTTGATTGGTAAATCCTTTGTGCATACTGCCTTGCAGCTTCTTTTCACACTGCGGATAATTCCTCGCGTTTACCGAGGATCTGTTCATCCCTAGTTGTTCCTGTGATTCCCAAAATACTTTTAAATACTATCCGATCTCGCGCCAATCCTCGGCGGCCTACTGCTTTGGAGATTCTTCTTACCTGCTTCCACCATGATTAATCCCGTTTGTCTTGTAGTCTTTGATGACCTCCCTTGTCATTGCCAATTCTGATCTGTTGAATCATCGTGTGTGCTAGTGCGCGCAATCATCAGTTGATCCCTATGAATCCATTTTTCGGGCTCAGACGTCATTCCGAACATGAGATGGTTCTCGGTAAATCAAACCTTAATTGATTAACCGTCAAGCTTCTATTCAACTTATTCATGTTTGATCAATGTATCTGAATCTAATACACCGATATGGAAGTCATAATTCCTTTGTACTTAAGCATCGAATTATTCTGATGCTTCTATCTCCAATGCTTTGGCATTCTTTCTTCTTATAGTTGAGTACCGATACTCGCCGCAGACTCTATATACACCGCCTGACCTTTTTGGTGGATTACTACCTGTCGTCTCCTTGTGTCCTAAATCATTGACGAGCTTCCCCTGATACGAAATGCCTTTGACGAACGGTATCATCTAGTACGTGTCATCAACCTTCTGCTTTCGAACTTGAATCCTGTACTCATGTTGTTGGTTGTAAATATTCGTAAAATGTCTTATTTGGTTGTATCTATGTTTCAGCCATCTGTGTGAACCCCGGAAACTTCTTCGGGTCTTACTCTACTTGTGTTATGCCAGATAAATTTTTGAACGCTATAAATTCATCGACGGCGAGAAGTGAATGAAAGGCTATGAATTGAAGAAGTGGGAGTCGACCCTGAACCTTTGTGTTCATGCCCATGGATACTATGTAGAACTTATCATGAAAGCTTCTTGTAAAAGTAATTGTCCCCTTGGTAGAAATTCTTCTTGCGTCTATGATCCTTTTTATACCTTTGAGTTTTACCCCTGGTATCCAGAGGTTATCATGACTTTGCACTACATCTCATGGATTTTGTTGGAACAATACCTTTCCCTGTCGTAACCACTCCATGGGTTCTAGGTTGTTGTCAACAAAGAACACTGAATGCCTTTTGATTCACCATTCCTTTCTCTTGATGTCGTCTCTATTCGATTGCATTCTCTTGGAACCTCTCGACATAATGTGTCGCGATCATCAGCAATATTTTGACTTCTCCCAAGTGTTAATTGGATTCATGGTGAGAAATACCATCCTAACCCCTCGATGAATTGTGTTATCATCAACAACCTCCTTTAACTCCTTTCCAATAGAAACTTGGTCATGTATATCTTGCTCTGCTTTCCCTTGGGAAAGATATACACCTGATACTGATGTATCATCACATTTTCCTTTACATTGGTCTGTTTTTACCTTTCTGTAATATAAATTATCCGAGCAGTGATGATTCCCTACTGATGTAAATACTTTGGTGTACTACTTTGTCCGTACAATCTGTTACTACTGTTGATAACATTTCGGTAACCACCGATGGACGAGAACTTTGCTTATTGGTCCGCCTCGTCTTAACGAGCAGGAAAATGGTTCTCTTTGTCCCTCGCCCTTGGTACCGACGTTGTTGCCGACATAGCTAACAAGTTGTTCTCTGGCTTACCTTGCAACTTGATCGCATTGTTTTTCACCACCCTTCTTATTCAATGTGGGCCCATAACCCACAGTTCCACAGGATCAAAACCTGACTCTCTTGTACCTTTCTGTTCTCGAGTTTTTTTCCTCTTGCTTGACCTTGTATGTTACTCACGAGTCCTCTACCTTGTGATATTCAGTTCGATATCAGACTCAGTGCTTATGCCTGATGCTCTGGACCCCTTTTCAGCCTCCGTTATCATCGTCGAATGCTTGCATATCCGCTTGAAAACTTCTCATGCCTTCTTTTGTTTCTCTCGATGTATCTCCCTGAGTTTAACTCGTGAGATACTTTGTACCCCATCCCCTAGCTTGGACCATCTCGATTGATTGACCTTATACCGATCCGACCCCCCTCAAGTTTCCCCCCTAACCTATTCGTAGGTACGATGCAACCCCGATAGAAGGATGACAACCCGTCGAGACGCACTAATGCAAACAAATGAAGACGTCAACGAGAAGGATTAACTTCTTTGAGAAGGACAACAAGACCCACAAGATTCGTTAGGATACGAAACCAGAACTATATCCCTAGCACTACCTTGCAATTCTCGGGACGAGAATTCTTGTTAGTGGGGGAGAATTGTAACACCCCGGGTGTCATGTAATAATAATCACTTTTTGATTAACGCTAAGTCACGGTGATTGCAATGTTTGACCATGTCAGTGTTCAAATTTAGCCCAAATAAAAATTCCACAACAATGTGGTAAATAAAACACTGTGCAAAAATTGCGAAACCACTTTTCTAAATTCCCAAATAATCAGTAGGCTATGGTAATCCAACATTGGGAATTTGTTGACTTATCAAATAAATCCAACAAATAAAAACAGTAGCCTAAAGTCCACTTTTATTAATGGCATAATTAAAACAAATGCTAAATGAATTTATTAATGTCCCAATCTTTTCATGGCACTTTTATATAGTGCAACCCTAATTGTGGTGCATGTTCCACATTTTACAAAAATACAAAAGCATCCAAAGGTATTACAAACAGAAAAGGAAAAGAGAAAGAAAAATAAAATAAAACAAACATAAGAAAACAAAAGAAATAAAAAAAAGGGAAACCTATCTACCGCTCAGGGGCGAGGCCCACCCCCTTCCCCCTAACTAGGCCAAGCCCAGCCCAGCCCCCCTCCTCCCTCCTCTTCCCATGTTCATGGTGTGCCGTGGCACACATCCTCCGGCCAGCCATGCCGTGGCGGCCATCCGCCGGCTAGCCGGCGGGGATAAGCCCCCTGCACCCCTCGTCCCCCCTAGTAACCGTATCCGCCACCCCCATTCCCCCTCCTCGCGCCTCCCTCGCTGGGGACCAAGCCACCCCAAGCCGCCGACGCCACCACCTCTTCGCCGGCGCGGCCAACCGCCGCCCTGGACCTCGAGACCACATCCAGTAGGACCGGCATGGACGCCCACGTCGGGCCTGCACTTCGGTTCGAGTCAGAGGCCATGGCATCATGCGAATCGAGCCGGTTCCCCTCCTCTGCACCTCCGGCGACCACCATCAATTCCAGCCTCCCTTTGCGCTTCTAAGCATTCGCCGGCCTCCGTGTGCCTCTCCGGTGAGCTCTGTCTCCGTTTCCCCCATCTCCCCTTCATGTTACGCCGCCATAGCCCCTCCTCGTCGCGTGCTCCGGTCACTGTCCGCCATGGCCGGACCGTGCCCATGGACGACTCCCATGCGCAGCCGCACGGGGATCCTCGTCGCTCACAATGCCCTGGCCGTGTGCGGGTCGCGTCCTGGCCGCGCTGGCTGCCCCTTAGCCACATCGGGCCAACCCCCCTCCCGAGAACAGCAACGGCGCCGTTCCTCTATTGGAGCTGCTGCCGGCTGTGTTGCGGTTGCTGCTGTGCAGCCCGGGCCGCGGCGTCATTACCCCGCGTGTGCCCCTGCCCGACCACATCACGGTCGCGGCCTTCCCCCCTCGCCTCGCCGGAGCGCCTCGCCACCGTACTCTGCTCGCCGGAGGGACGACTGTGTAAGCCGTGGGACTACCCCCCCCCCCCTAACTAAAACATATTAGAGACAACCCCCCCTCCAGCAATTTACATGTGGGCCTCCAGCCTGCTAATCTAAAATAATTAGCTAAGTTAATTAGGTTAAGCTGAGTGTATTACAAGTGGGCCCAACACCACTTAACCCTTGGTTAAAATAAAAAGGAATTTAATTAGCTCATGTGTGACTTAAAGGTGGACCCCACTGATAGTTTAGTTAATTAAAATGATTTTTGTAGATATCTCTCTATGACATGTGGGGCCCTCTAGTCATAGACACTATTCTGCATATGGTTTAGATTAGTTAATAAAATAAATTCCATTTTTTTTAAAATTGAATTAAATGATTTAATTTCTAAATTTCATATCTTTTAATCCGTATATCAGATGAAGATAATGTATATATCAAAGTTGATCAGAAAAATACAACGAATAAGAATATGCTACCCGTATAACCACCGTAACCCTCTAACATACGGAACTCGAGACTTTCCCCTCCGGATCGTCTGTCCAATAATTACCCGACACCGGTAAAACTCTCCGAATGAAAATGTTCTGAACATATAAGTTGTTCGGGATGCATCAACGATCACGGATACGCTATCCGTATACCAAACAGACCCCTCTAACACAACGAACATCGACATTCCCCCCCTCCAGGCCGTCTATCGATAATAACTCGGAGCCGGTATTTCATCCCCTGATGAGTTTCCGCTCCGAGCAACATGCATTGCAATGCGTTAGAACACCATTGACATTACGTTTGCCATTTCTTGTATTTGTATTGCTATTATTGCTTTGTATTTATTGTTTATCCCCCTTCTTATTGTCCGATAGACCCGACGACCGCTTTCGACGCCCGTGTGATCGACTACGTCGTCGACGACCCTACCCCTCCCGCAAGCTTCCAGGCAGGCAGAGCCATTCTCTTCCCCAGATATCTCCTATATTTTCTGTACTTTTCTTGCACTAGGCATTATGACTGTTGCTGCTACGTTGCTTACCTATTCCATTACATAGCCTGTCATGGTCGCCCCTTGATGTACCTTCCTTTATCCTATGCTGCCTATTATATATATAGTATATTCAGCAGTGAGCCCTGCGCTTTGTTAGTCAACTAGGATTAGATAGCGGGCCGTTATCACTTAGGGGAGTAAACGCGGATACGATGTTTATAACTGCACAGGTACGATACAGTGCAGACACCGCCTAAGGCCCCTACCTCGGCTCTGCCGAGCCACATCAAGTGGAGCTATCAAGGAGTAATCCTCATACTCCACTCGTTGCTGACTCTGTATAGCCTCCCTAGGGTCCTGAGCCACGGTTTTCCTAAAGGTAAGAAGTCGGGTGACACAACGGTGCCTGCGAGTGGTATTGCGATGGGACGACAGGGAGGGTACGACCAGTGTACTGGTGTGCTTGGCCCCTGATCGTTGGCCGCGAGAGTTACCAAACCTAGAAAGTCGAGCTCCCCGAGGAGCACACGCGAGATAAGGTAAGGGGTCGGTTCACCTTGTTGGTAACCGCATAGACTTGGTGGGTCGACAGGGCAGGCACCGATGTACTGGTGGTCCTGACTGTTATCGTTGTCCGCGGGTCAATTAAGTCGAGGCAACGAGAACGGTATTCCCCAAGTTAATAAAATGACTAATGGTTCGGGTGATGACTTGAGTAGCCTTTTGTCTTGTACGCGCTGCCTACACGTGGGATAATGAGTTATGGGCTCCTCTGCTTTATAGTGTCGTCCGAGGACTCTTCAGACGTCAGCGGTACCGTGGCCTGTGCCGGGAAGTGGTGTTGTCTTATTTCCTCGCACGGTGGTGTCTTATTTGGTTTGATTATGCTTCACCGGCCAGCCACGCACCATGCAGGAGTACGTCGGGGTTGGGGTCCAAGGCCCTGCGTACTTAGGATTTAGACCGGCGGATGGCCTCTTTGTTGAGTTTGAAAGATGGGCTGCGTCCTGTCAGATAGCTTTGGTGGAGCGTTCCCTACCAAGGTTCCCGCCACCCTGGAGATCCGAGCGTGCAGGCTGAACAGTAGTGCACCCCTGCAGGGATTTGAATCTATTCGAATAGCCGTGTCCACGGTAACATGACGCTTTATGCTGAAGCTGGATCTTACCACTACAAACTACTACTATTAAACTATTGGTTCCGGGTTTTGTTCCTCGCAGGGTAGTCGAGGAGGGGAACTAGGAGGTATTATTATTATTAATCATTACAACTTCTGCTTCATTGTTACTTTATTTCTTTATATAAAATGTTGGCTGATCCTCTCCTTGTGCTGCAAGACATGTCAGAAGATGCTAGTCTTCGATAGGCCTAGCTTCTTACCCTTATTCTGATTTCTACCTTGCAGTCCACTATATATAGCCTCCCCTTTCCATTTGATACAATGCATAAATGCTTAGTAGCGGACGCAAGACTCGCGGGTATGCTAGATACTCACCCTTTCTTTATTTCCCCCTTTTTGTTTTTGCCTGATCGGCCGCTGCAGTCGACGTTGTAGCCTTGGAGTCCAGGAGCAGGAGATTCCCGATGCCGGCCACCGCAACATGAAGATCCCCGATGCCTTCTACGACGTCGAGTTCCCCGTTGACCAGGAGTAGTTTGGAGGTTCCCAGGCAGGAGGCCTCGCCTTTTCGATCTGTTGTTATTTGTGCTAGACTTCTGAAGGCAACCTTGTATCCTTGTGTCTGTACTCAGATACATTGCTTTTAACTTTGTATTTTCGATCTGTTGTATTCGAGCCCTCGTGGCCCCTGGCTTGCATTAAACAGCTTGTATTATTAAATTTGCAGAATTGTGTTGTGATATCTCACCGTGGCACCCTGATCTCGATTGTGTACCTTGCGTGTATGATTACTATACACGGATCGATTTTGGGGTCGTCACAACCATGCTTCTGGGATCTCCCGTATTTCAAAGACCTTGCTCTTCCACACAACATTGATGTGATGCACACTGAAAAAAATATGGGTGAGGCCCTTTTTGGTACATTGTTCGGCACTGATAAGGGGAAAGATAATGTTAAGGCTAGAGTCGATCAGGAGAGTCTGTGTAATAGGAAGTCACTGAACATGCGACAACCGAAAGGGAAGAAGAATTGGGAGAAGCCAAATGCCTGGTTCAATCTGAAAAGGGAACACATTAGGGAAATCCTCATGTGGGTTAAAAAATGTTGATGTTCCCCGATGGGTATGCAGTGAATCTAGCAAGGGGAGCAAGTCTTGAAAAGTTGAAAATCATTGTGCTGAAGAGTCACGATTGGCACATATGGCTTGAGCGGATAATGTCGGTGATGTTGCGCGGCTACATCCCTGAGAAGGAATGGCTAGTAATGGCAGAGCTGAGCTATTTCTTCCGTGTTCTTTGTGCTAAAGAACTATCACCTATTTTGATAGAAAAAATGGAAAAACTGGCACCGTAGTTGATATGCAAGTTAGAGAAGATCTTTCCACAGGTTTTCTTTAATCCTATGCAACATATGATTTTGCATCTACCGTTGCAGGCAAGATTGTGTGTCCCTGTGAAAAACCGTTGGTGCTATGCAACTGAGAGAATGCAGAAGATGCTTCGAGCAAAATGTAAATATAAACGGAGAATCGAAGCATCAATGGCTGAGGAATTCGTTGTCGAAGAAGCGGCAACCTTCGTGACAATACACTATGCTTCCACTAATCAAAGTTTGCATAATCCAAAGCCTCGGTACAATACTAGCAACCCCGAGCGACGTGAATCCAAGTTCAAACTCTTTAAAGGGAGCATCGCACCTTGTGGGGTTATGCAAACAAAGACGTTGACCTTTAAGGAATGGGGCATCATTACATTGTATATCTTGACCAACTTACCAGAAGTGCGGCCGTACATCGAGTAAGTGCTCGGTACATATTAATTGTTCTGCAACTTCTACACGAGTTTTGTGTCTAACTTCTCTTAATTATTTTATATAGTCGATTCGTCGCGCAATTCTCGAATGGAGTGGCGATCGAAAAAGACTCCATCGAAGAGATCAATCTTCTTGAGAAGCGGGGAGGCGGAAATCCCGGTTTCATCTCTTGGTTTACACAAACGGTACTTCTTATATAATATATAGGCCATTTTTATTTCTTCGTTGTCTCTGACTAATACAACAAGCCTTTCCATTTCAACGTGTAGGCTAATTCAGAGTCGATGGACGCTGAATTGAGACAAATCGCGAATGGTTTTGACTTTAAGGTCCATACATATGAAAAATACAACATCAATGGGTATCTCTTTCGTACTGGTAAGAAAGAGCAAACTATGCCAAATTCCGATGTGTCCGCTATAGATGGAGGTGTCGAGTATTATGGAATAGTTGAAGAAATATATGAACTGCAATATTATGGTGAAAATCCTCCGAACGCCGTTGTCTTCAAATGTCATTGGTTCGATCCGAAGGACACTAGACAAACTCATAAGCATGTTGGGCTAGTTGAAATCAAACAGAAGAACCGTTTAAATGTTGCTGATGTTTATATTGTGGCTCAATAGGCCACACAATTTTTCTATCTTCCACGGGCCTGCCAAAGTGTAAAGAATCTCAAAGATTGGTATGTCGTGTACGACGTGCCACCACATGGTAAACTACCTGCCCCCAATGAAGAGGATTATGAACCTCACATAGACCAAGCCACATATGATGGAGAATTTTCCCAAGAAACACGTGTGGGCAAAAACAATTCGGAAACACCTCTACGTTTGGTCAGAAAATGGAAGTAGAGAATGAAAATGAACCCGATGTTGATGAGGAGGAAGAAGTGGAACACAAAGAGGTTACCGATGATGATGAGGAGTAAGAAGTGGAACATGAAGAGGTTACCGATGCGGATGACCTATCATTGCTTGACCGGTTACGAGACGGCTTTCGAAATGTGGTTGCCACTGAACCCGATCCCGGAGAAGAGATCATTCATGATGACATGCGTGATAGTGACGATGATGTTTTTATTGATCCCGGAGAAGATACAGATGATCCCGACTATCATTAGTTGTATGGATCCCAACTTTCTTTTTGTATATATGAATTTTTATTATTTATTTCTTCACTTTACTAATTATTATTTACTCTTTCTTACATATATTATTGTTTTATGTATATATGAATTTGTATTATTTATTTCTTCATTGTACTAATTATTCTTTAATCTTTCTTGTAATAGGTGACACATTGCGGGCCGGCGTAAGGCGAGTGACCCTACGGTGGAGGCTCGACCACATCTCCCTCTACGTAGAGAGTTGTTGGCGGATATAGTATCCACCGAGCACCGTGGGAGAGGCCGGGGAGGAAAGAGGGCTAGAGTCCATGGTCGAGCAGGTGGCAGCGGAGGTGGTCGCGGAAGTGGTCGAGCGACCCGGTTGGCTGACCGAAGCCACTCACCACCGCCGCTAGCCGACTCACCCTCTCACGAGACAGAGGCACGGGAGCAGGAGGCACCGGTGCAGTCGGAGGCACCGGAGCAGCAGGAGGAGGCACCGGAGCACGAGACACCGGAGCAGCGGGAGCCTCGTTGGGATGATCCTTATGATGCTCGCACTCATGATAATTACAGTGAGCATGAGGATAGCGATGATGATAGCGATGACGAGGTTGAGGGTGGTGATGGTGGTGATGGGGGGGGCTGAGGGGAGCTCCCCTTCCAAGAAGAAGCCGGTGTACCAGCGTGGTATGACACAACTCCCACCTCGACCGGACCCCGCGCAGAGGTCGTTGATTGCGCCACATGAGGAGAAGTAAGTTAATGATTTTTTGTGTTCCTTCTTTCTATCATATATATGTTCCTTCTATGTATCAAAAACTAACTCACAGAGTATGTGGGAGAAGCAAGGTCTTACCCCTCGACCGATGCCGACGCCTATCGTTTCTCCTCCCGGTACGGTGAGTTTCTTTCAATGATCAATATAGCCCGGTCTTATATAATTGAGTGTCGTTGTTCTTATCACATTGCAACTCGTCCTTTGTTGCAGAATCATTCCGGAGCTGCATCTCACAACCCACAAGAATCTCCTAATGAATCCCCGAGCAACCCACCTGGCGGTGCTTCTCAGCCTTGAGGTGGCCTCCGGTAAGTTACTTATGTACTATTTACCTTCATTAGATTCAAGATTGCATAGTTTGCTCCTCAATGACTTTATAAGCTCACAAACCTCAAAAATTATGTTAATGGGACTTACATAAATATTGACTTATACTTGACTTATAAAAGCTAAGAAATGACTTTATAAGCTTATAAAGCTCAAACCTGGCTTTATAAGCTTATAAAGCTCAAAAATTTAATTTAGTACTCCCTCCGATCCATAATAAGTGTCGCTCATTTTGTATAAAGTTTGTACTAGCTTAGTACAAAATCTGCGACAATTATTATGGATCGGAGGGAGTAGCTTATTAAGGTCAACAATGACTTGTACTTGGCTTATAAAAGCTCAAAAATGAATTTACTAGCTTAGTTAGATAAAAATGACTTTAGTAGCCTATAAACCTCACAAATGACTTATTCTTGGCTTATAAAGCTTAAACTTGGCTTTATAAGCTTGTAAACCTCAAAAATGGCATATATTTGGCTTATAAAAGCTCCTTAATGACTTTCTAAGCTCACAATCCTCAAAAATGATATTAATATCTTAGTTACATAAATATTGTCTTATACTTGGCTTATAAAAGCTAAGAAATGACTTTATAAGCTTATAAAGTTAAATCCTGTCTTTATAAGCTTATAAACCTCAAAAATGACTTGTACTTGGCTTATAAAAGCTCAAAAATGAATTTGCTAGCTTAGTTAGATAAAAAATGATTTTAGTAGCTTATAAACCTAAAAATGACTTATACTTGCCATATAAAGCTCAAAAATGAATTACTAGCTTAGTTACATAAAAAATGAGATAAATTTAGCTCTTAAGGTCTAAGAAGAAGAAAAAGAAGTAGAAGAAGATGAAGGAGAGGAGGAAAAGAAAGAAGAGAAGAAGAAAAAGTTGAACAAGAAAGAAAAAGAAGAAAGGATCTTATTATTATTCCTTTTTCTCTTCTTTATTTTTCTCCATCTTGTTCTCTTCTTCTCCATCTTCTTCTCTTCTTCTTCTTCATCATCATCTAAGAATTGATTTATACTTGGCATATTAAAGCTCAAAAGGAATTTACTAGCTTAGTTATACCAATAATGACTTTATTACCATGTACACCACAAAAATGACTTATACTTGACTTATTCCCTTTCATTTTGCAGATTTTCCTATTCCATGGATAGATGCTTCATAGAGTGCTTCATGGATGAATGCTTCATAGGAGCTAGTGCTCTTTGTGCATATTTTGTGATGTGTAGAACTTGTTTGAAATATTTCCATGCACTTCTATATGTGGCTTTGGAGTTGTGATGTTGAACTGTCCACACTTGTGGCTTTTGAGATGTTGTTTTTGGAACTTGCTATGTTTTGTGATATAAATGTTAGTTCGTTGTTATATATATTGTGTTCGATCGTCGATTCTTGAGATATATATTGTGTTTGATGGTCGATTGTTGAGATATATATTGTGGATCATATTCTGGATATGAGGGAAATATATATTTGCTGCATATATATGCTATTGTTTAAATGCAGAGAATTAACAGAAAAAAACAAAAAGGAAAGAAACAGGGCACTTTGCCGTCGGCTAGCTGACGGCAAAGCAGACACGGGGCGTCCATCTGTGCCTCCTAGGGTTGTGGCAATGACCATACGGTCACGGCTTTGCCGTCAGCCACCTCTCACGGCATAGGGCTGACAGATGGGTCCCAGGCAAACTGGCTGCCATCGACCGCTGGGCTAGCTGACGACCCGCTTTGCCGTCAGCTGCCGTCAGGCTGACGGCCAATCTTGACATGTGGGACCTAGAGCAACTTGTTTGCCGTCAGCTGTCTTCCAGTCTTACTGCAACGTGCGTCGTTAACCCTTTTACGGGGTTAAGTCACCGGCTGGTCGTACAAGCGGCGTTGCCATCAGCCTGGGCATAACGGCTGACGGCAAAGCCTTTGCCGTCAGTCGATCTTCAGCTGACGGCAACGCAGCTCACTGCGGACTGAAGAGCTGACAAACATGTTGCCGTCCGGGAGCTGACGACAAAGGCTTTGCCGTCAGCTATTCATATGTTTCCTATAGTGTATGTTCAACTAGCAACCTTAAGCTTATTTCATTATATTTGGTTTCCCTTTGCAATGTAATGCCACTATGTAATATGCTCTTCAATAACACTTACACAAGCAATGTAATGTCATGTCAGAGTTGTAACATAGTGTTCATTTTCACTCATTATTTCGTGCAATTCTTCAAGAATAAAAGGGCTCTAAGCAATCTGGTGTGATTAACTATTCTCCGGTTTCTGATCTGATCGGAGGAATCGAAGAGGCCAGGGAGGATTATAAAAAATGGGATTTCTGCAGAGGAGAGCAAAACAGAGCAATCTGCAGATCAAGTAAGAAAACCGACTACTCCGCTGCCATGCTACACCTAGATGTTTACGTGTGCATCACGAGTCAAGTTAGACTCATTCTTACAGGTGGAAGGATGTATATTGTGGGATTGTAGGTGCATGAAAGCTTTAACCATTCATCATTGATTCCGATGTAATAACAGTAGATATAGTTGCTCTCTTTTGTTGCAACACAAAATTGAAGAACTAAACCGCATTGTATCTGACAATCAGTCATCAATATTACTCTTTCCGCGGGTTAATTTGAGCAGCTATGATATCGACGATCACATCATATATTGAACTAGAAGAACATCCCGCGTGCTGCAGCGGAAATTTCTATTAGAAGTCTATAATGTAAATTTAAAGGGTATAAAATGCATGTAAATAAACTCAATGATATGGAAAAATGGTGGGCTAAAATAGTATGCACAAATGTATCCTAGTCAGATTTTGTTAGTGGATGACATGTACAAATGATTGGCTATAATAGTTGGTGAGGTAGATAGCTTGCATGTTGAGATAGACACTATAAATGCATCTTAGTGTGATTTTGCTTTATAAGAGATACACATATCATTCATTATATGTTTTTGCGATCATATAACTGCTCAAATTACCCAGGACATGAGTAGTATTGATGAATGTTGGGAATTTACGATGTTGTTTACGTCTGCCAAATTTTCTTACAACAAAATAGATTAACTATATTTATGAATAGAACTTTGGATTCAATGGGTGGAAAAAATCTTGTATTTAGAGATCCACTATACCTAGTCCTTTTAATTATATGAATGACTCATACTTGACGGTAAATCACTTGATGCTACAAACTGCCGATGAAGCTTAAGCCAGTAGGATGATCTGCTACCTCATCCGTCATCCACCTGAGGTTGTTTGCTTCCTCATTTCTAATACTTCTTTCATCAAAACCAAACTATGATTTTCTTATAATGCAGCTTCTACATATGTTATGGTGTGTCACTTATGAGTTTTTCCTTATTTTGCAAGGAACACACTGAGAGGGGATCACAGGCAGCCAGAATTCTAGCACAATGATATCAACTTTATAGAAGGAAATTTTGCTGAAGGTAAAGCACTTCATGCTTCCAGCAGCCCATGAAGTTTAAGCCACCGGGATGAAGAAATTTTCGTTCTCTAAAATCCCCCAGGTGATCTACTGTCTCTTTCCTCACCCCCCGTGGTTAATTATTTGCATCCTCTAGCTCATATCTCTGCCTCAGCCGCAGGTTGCAGGGTGGTGTTATGGCTAAAATATTGTGTAATATGGTGATCTTTCCGTGAATTCCATTATGCCATAGAGGTAGCAGGACCAAATTTTCTAGCCGGGCCCGATAAAGTGCCAGATGATATGTGTGAAGATTGATTCTGTCGATCAATTCACTGTCACTGTAAGATACAATACTCCCACATATGTGACATTCTGCAAAAAATAATAGCAGCAAGTTTATTGTACTTATCTTAACACTATGAACAAAACGTTGGAAAAGGAGGTAGTAATTTTTCCTGTGTTTTGCAGGGTTGTGACACCACATTCCATTGGCGATCCTGTCAATGACGCCATCAATATTCGTCTTCCACTTCAACATATTTGTAGATGTGGTTCATCTGTTATGTTAGTTTCGAAAGGTTTTAGACGTTGGATGCCAAATTTACTGCTCAATTATGTACTATGATGTCAGTTAGAAAATCTTGATTTGTATTGCGGTGCAAGTTATGAAATATTGCAATGGCTTTGAAATATACTGTGTGATGGTTGATATGAACATGCTTGTATTATATTCATGAAATGATGTGATTATTGCATAATATTCTCAAAAAAAATTCGTATTACATTCCAAACGGTTACATTATTAAGTTGTCTAGCTATTATTTATATTATTGCACACGTTTTTCATATAAATTCGTCACGGATAACTGTGGACAACAAACACAGTTCGATCATATTGAGCGTCTGGGATTTAATTCTAATTCCACACCATATTTTATTCACAATCTTTTGTAATGTGCAACGAAGAGCACACAGTTCGATCGGGAAGTGGCGTTTGGGATTCAATTCTCAAGCCACACGAGCATTTGTGCACAACTGTTTGTTTAGATCTGAAGAACACAAACGTAGTCTCTGGATTAAATGTATGCTATATGTTCATAATCTTAGACGGAAATTCGTGGATAAGTGTTTGCGATGAAAAGGTCAACACAAACGTTCAATTTATCATGTCCGTCTGCGCGGACTAGTCCATAGGCCACGGTTTCTGGCTATCATGTGGAACATGCTCCCCCTATCACAATCGAGAGCAAGGCGGCGGTTCCAATTCCCGTAGGCGATAGGGGTCAAAAACCGTTTGGATAGCTATCGAGCGCACGAGTGAGTTTTTGTTGTACCTGAATGAAGACTCATCTAAAGTTAAAGTACAGACGAACCATGGATACAAGTTCAAAGTTTGGCTTAATACATATGCTGAAGGTCGCTGCTATTTTCAGAAAGACTTGTGGAGAAAGTTTGCTAAACGTTATGTGCTAAAAGCTTCCACGAAAGTGTTAGTGGATGTAAGACAACCTGGGGCTATCATACATGTAAAGTTACCAAAGCATATCTGTCGATGGACTAACAATCGAAGTTAGTATTCTTTCAAGTCTTGTGTGTTTGTCCTGGTTTACTAATTAATTAATTATTCAAGAAAAAAAATACTAACAAGCATTAGTATATCCATGCAGACTTTGTTGAATGTGTACTTAACGTTATGAAGATTACTCCTCAATCCACATTTCACTGTCAAGATTTGGAGCCTCTCTTAGAATTTGGTGGAAGAATTAAATCGCTTATTAAGCGTTTCCATGCAGGAAGCAGGATGGCATTATGTGTGCCACTCGTGCATACCTTGAACGGAACGAATTGTAGCGATGGAAAAATAATGGTACATAATCTTTTATGTTATATATCCTTTCGTAATATATACATTCATCCAGTGTTCCAATTGTTTTATCGGTCTTGCAACAGGTACTGCCGCCTTCAGTTGTTCCTTAATTTATCCCCTCTACTTCTCCAATAACACTAGCAATTGGTCAGAATAAGAAGGTGATGTCAACGTACATCCTTTTCCCTAAAATGGATCAATTATCATTCATAAGTGGTACCTTGTGATGGAAATTCATCAAAAGTTGGAAATGGGAGACAACATTTTGCTCTATCTGTACGAAGGCACTAAAGGCCTTTTCCTGTTCATTCATGTCATTCTGTAACGCAGATCCTAGGAAATATTTTCCTCAAATCCTTGTTGCTGAGTACTGTATTATTTGTACAACTGTATGTTATGCACATGTGAACTCAAATGTTGTTGTGTAAACCTTGCTACGTATTATCTTAATTAGATGCCCTTCTCAGAAATAGTAGTTTCTAGTAATGTGCATATAGATATGATAAGGATGAAGTTCATTTCATACAACAACTAAGATAACTGATTACAAAAATGTGTGCCTACATAGCAGACATTTTAGATAACTAACATATTTATGTTTCACTACATCATTGCACACAATTTTGTATTTCCGAACGTCTGCAAGAGAAGCTAGCCAGCTTTTAGAAAACAAAGAAAATAAAAAGAAGACGTCGTGCATCACCAACCCTTAGATTTTAAGAAACATTTCTGATATGTTTTACTTCCCACACCATGTTTTAATTCAGAACGTTTGCTTTACTAAGGTAGCAATTCATTTTTTAGAACTGTAGGTGTTCTAAGGAGATATCACAAACACTTGATTGTAGGAATTGTGTGTCGTGTATAACTAACACTAAGATTTATACAAACATGTCTGATAGATTACACATCCCACACGTTTCAGTAAATACAAATGATTGTGAAGATGGGCTAGCCGTTCATTCTTTGCAACCGTGGGTGTTCTGGCTGGTCATGCGGACGGTCATTTGAATGAATCGTCAGCCCTTGTTCCACACACGAAAGGATTTTCAGAAGCGTGCTTGATAGATTAACCATTCCAAATATTTCAGAGACTATGAACGATTGGTTAGACAGGTTGGCGGTCCTTTATCTGCAACCGTGGGTTTTCACCCTAAACATCTCAGACCGATTTTCAAAGGCCCTCCAGGCTTACATCACCCATGAAATAATTTTTAGAATTGTGGCCTTTTGGGTATGTTTCCCAGATGGTTCAGTTTCGCCCAAATGGTTTTTTATTTATACTGTTTGCATTGATAGCACCGCAAACAATTTCGTACAAGGGACTGGGAAAGGAGTATCGTGTTAGCCCCTCTTTGCACTAGTGAAACGTTCCTTGCACAGCGCAGGGGTGACTCGATCAGTTCCTCCCAGTAAACACGCTTGATCAGACGTAAGATCTCAACTGGATCGGGTGTAGACGAGGGTGGACTCTGGCCGCCGCCACAGGACTTGGGGAAACCTACCTATCACCTAGGGTAAAAAGTTCAGGGCTGGCTTGCTATACGCTTATATAAAAAAAAAGCAGCAGTATCAGAACTGACAGACTGCATGCAAGGCTTCTGTTTTGCTTGTGGATCGTTTTGGTGCGTGGGTGACGAAGACGAGCGCTCAACATAGTTATTAATTATGTTAAACCATTAGATACAAATCATATGGTAGATACGGACGTTTAGGATCTATCCACAAGTTGTTTTATAGGTGTAGTAGATAACGAAAAATTATTGTTGGCCTTAATTCTAAATTAGGTGTAATTACTATGGGTAGGTATATCTACTTCTAAAGGGGGAGTTCATACATGGTCTCGTCAACAGAACTCCCCTTCAATCGATAGCACCCCGTCCCCGCCGAGTCGATCGATCGAAGGATCTTCCCGTTTTTATTTCCTTTTACCGCAAATCAGGCCATCAGATATGCCTCAACAAACCAGGAGAAATCACCGTATCTAGATTAGGTAATTCGTGATCAAAATCCGTAGATAAGATCACTCCTTCCTTCCTTCACCCTCGTGCGATCTCCACCCATTCCCCTTTTCCATACCGCATGATCCTCGATCTCCTACCTAAGCGTGCCCGCTCTCTCTCCCCCCATTCGTCCAGATCCTCCCCTCTCCCTAATTTATCACGAGAAGCAAACCTTCGTTTCATCATCGTCGATCATCTCCGTGTAGTCGCGCTTAACCTCACTTATTGATAGGACTGGACGTTCGAGCGAGCTTTCTGGCTCGGCTCGTAGCTCGTCTCAGCTCGGCCCGTTACAGCTCAGCCCGACAGCAAAAGTAGCGAGCCGAGTTGCTAAAAGGTGGCCCGAGGGATGACCGAGCCGAGCCCATTTTAATTCGGTCCAGCTCGGGCAACTCGCTCCCGGCCCAGTCGGCCAGCCCAGAACAATCACACGACATAGCAAGATTGCGGCTAGGGTTACACAGCGACTCTCTCCTTCTCTCCCAGTTTCCCCAATCCCGTGCGGCGCCTCTCCTTGGAACTGCGCCACGCCGCCGCCTCTCCGCATGCTCGACGGCGGCCATCTTTCCACGCCGTGAAGCTGGACGGGACGACAGGAGGCAACGCCGTTCCCCTCCACACTGGACGCCGGCGGACGCTCCTCCCCTGGTTCCTCACCGAACGTGACGAGGTAAGCTAGCTCCCATCCCTTCCTTCTTGCATATGTTATATGTACATGGATGATGGATCCAAGACAACTTGCAGAGAGAGATAGAGAAATGATTTATGTTTGAGAAGGGTGACGTCCCAAGCTACTTGTTTAATCGATGGAGTAGCAGGTAGCAGGTAGTTTAAGCTAGCGGGTAGTTTTAGCAACTAGTTTAAAGCAGGTAGATGCATGAATCGATGGAGAACGTGCAAAAGTGTTGAGCTATTAGTTTAATCGATGGAGAACTTGCAGCCGTCTTGTGCTACTAGTTTAATCGACGTATTTTTTATTGCCATGTGCATAGCAAGTTAGCAACCATGCTACTCTATATTTATTAGATGATTGACTGGTTATTGTTTGCTGATATGTGCAGAGCCCTGCTGTCGCAAGAATGAACAAGGGGAAGGCCAAGATGAACGGGAAGGAGAAGGAGAAAGAGAAGAGCTTGGATTCCATGTTAAAGTGTTGATGTTGTGCTGTGCAAAATTGTTTTGTTTAGCTGTCATCAGTCATCACTCTATTTTGCTTAGCAAAAGAGTTTTTGTCCAAATTTCAAAGGAAGTGTTGTCCAAATTTCAAAGGAAGTGCTGTCATCATACTCTATTTGTTTCAGACTATATGTATTGTATTTGTTTGAAAATAATAAAAAACAAGCTCCCAGGGACCTCCTGTGTATGCTGGCACAAACAGTAGTGGCTCCTGAGCGAGCCAGCTGGGTCTGAGCCGAGCCAGTGAGCCAAGCGAGCCGAGCCCACCATACATGGCTCGTTGGACCAGCGAGCCGAGCCGTCTCGGCTTGTTTTTGGGCGAGCTGAACTCTGGCTCGGCTCGGCTCGGCTCGTGTCCAGCCCTACTTATTGACACCCCACGCTTTTCCAGTGAGGGAGCTATCCTATCATGGGTGTTGCCAGTTATTGTTGGATTATATTTGGGCTTTGGCCCAAATAATCCCATGATCCCTATTAAATCTCTAAGGGGCCATGTCTAGTGGTTGGTCGTGCTAAAGTTTAGTACCATACTCCTAGTGGAGGGAGAGTTAGACCACTTTATAAGTGGTGCTCCCTGACTAGCTATTGGGAGCTTAGGAAGAGGAGTTGTACATGCACGCTCCTCCGCCGCCGCCCGCTCGCCACGCCTCGCCTCGTCACGACACGATGCGCACTCGCACCGAGGGTTCAGGGAATGAGCCGAGCCGAGCTCACACCTATGCGCTTATTTTTGTCGATCACGAACTGTTAATTAATATCGGATTAATTAACGAGTCTCTAGCGCCCCTCTCCAAGACGATGGACTGTGGGTTGTCTACGGAATTGGTTGTGGGCTACGGCCTAGGCCCTTACACCTACGGCATACATAAGCAGGCGCTAGGGTTGTGGAGTCACTCGCTTCCTCTCTCTCTCCCTCTGCCTTCGAACCCTAGTCGTCATTTACTGTTCCTTGTTGTGTGTTGTCTCCGGCGACCCCATCACGTCGACCGCGTGCACGGTTGTTCGGGTGAGCAGGTGCCTATGGAACCGGGACCTTCGAGATCCTTCCCGGAAGAAGGCCGATAAGGTTTTTGGGGAGCATCTCGGCGTGACTAATCCTGATCCGTCCCCGTCCTCTGCTTTGACTCCGACCGCTTCCTCTACTCCTTCGACTACAACGACACTATGGAGAACGACGACGATTCCGCTGCCGCCAAGGACGCCGCCTTGAACAAGGCGACCGACGAATCCCAGGCTGCTGCCGCTGCCGCCGCGTTAGCTTGGCCAACCGCGGGGTATGATTCGTTCATCCCCTCTATAGTCGTTTATATGCTTGTCCTATATGTGTTGTACATAGATGTTTCAGTGCTAGGTTTTATATGGGCTAACATGTTTAGTTTTCGGTATGAGATGCATGTCGTAAATGCCATGTCTATTATTTTCTTGTGGATTAGTTTAACCGAAAATGTGCTAATAGATCCAGCAATCCAAAAGCCTTATCACAGGTATTTTTCGGTTCAAAGCTTCGCTGCTACACTGAAGCCGTAAAAATTTACCAGTTCACATTTTAAGCGTTGGCAGACATGGACAACCTTGTGTCTCACAGCGATGAACGTGTTGTAGGCTGGCAGCGTGTCTCCCACAGAAACAATTGCTCCTGAACAGGAGAAGGCGTTTAGGGAGGCAACCACCATCATTGTGGGAGCCGTCATCAGTGTGATTAGAGACAAGCTAGTTGACGCATATCTCCATATGCGGGTTTCCAAGAACTTGTGGGATGCGCTCGAATCTAAATTCAGGGCAACCAATGCTGGTAGTGAACTGTACACGATGGAGCAATTCCATGACTACAAGATGGTTGATAACCGTCCTGTACTGGATCAGAACCATGAGATAAAGGTCATTGCAAAGGAGCTGGAGCTCCTGAAGTGTGAGTTACCGGACAAGTTTGTCGTGGGTTGCATTATTGCAAAAATCCCTCCTGGATGGAGGAAATTTTCTACTTCTCTCAAGCACTTGAGGCATGAGTTCTTTGTTGAGGACGTCATCGGCCATCTAAGTGTTGAGCAGAAGTCGAGAGCAAAGGACTCACACGTCAAAGGGGCAGAGGGTTGTTCTAGCGCTAATGGGGTGTAGAGGAATTTTCACAAGTTCAAGGGAAAGAACTCTGTCCAGAATACTACCTTCAAGAAGAAGGGTAAGAAGAAAGAAAAGGGAAAACGTGGCTGCTTTACTTGTGGTTCTGAGGAACATTGTGCAAATAAGTGCCCAGACAAGTACAAGAGGCCAGGAAAGGACTCTAAGCCTGTCAATGTGACAATGAGCAATAATGATGGTGCATCTGGGTACGGTAATATGCTTACCATACATTCTCTTTGTCAGTCCACAGATTGGTGGATCAACACAGGTGCAAATATTCATGTGTGTGCTGACGGATCTCTTTTCTCTTCTTACCAGGTCACACACGACGGTTCCGTCCTGATGGGGAACGGGTCGCATGCTCCTGTACATGGTGTTGGTAAGGTCGATCTGAAGTTTACTTCAAGAAAGATCGTGCAGCTGAGGAACGTGCAGCATGTCCCCGCTATCAAGAAGAATCTCGTTAGTGGCTCCCTTCCATGTAATGAAGGCTTTAAGTTAGTATTCAAGTCTAATAAAGTAGTCGTATCTCGGTATGGACTGTTTATTGGCAAAGGATATGAGTGTGGCGCTCTGTTCCGTCTTTCCCTAGCGGATTTCTGTAATAAAGTCGTGAATCAAATTAGTTCTATTCCAAATGAATCTGAGATTTGGCATTCACGTCTTTGTCACATAAATTTCGGTTGTATGTCGTGGCTAGCTAAGATGAAATTAATCCTGAGTTTCACTTTAGCCAAAGGCTCTAAGTGCCATTCATGTTTGCAATCAAAGCAACCTCGCAAGCCTCATAAGCATGCGAAGGAGAGACACTTGGCACCACTAGAGCTCGTACATTCAGATTTGTGTGAGATGAATGGCATGTTGACTAAAGCTGGAATGAAGTACTGCATGACATTGATTGATGACTCCACTAGATTTTGTTATGTATATTTGTTAAGTACTAAAGATGAAGCTTTACATTACTTTAAAATGTACAAAGCAGAAGTTGAGAACCAACTTGAAAAGAAAGTAAAACGAGTTCGGTCCGATCGTGGTGGGGAGTACTTTTCTAATGATTTTGGTTTATTCTGTGCAGAACATGGTATTATTCATGAGAGGACACCGCCCTACTCACCCTAGTCAAATGGGGGTGCCGAACGTAAAAACCGTACTCTAAGTGATTTGGTTAACGCCATGTTAGATACATCGGGTTTATCCAAGGCATGGTGGGGGGAGGCTATACTGACAGCATGTCATGTCCTGAATAAGGTTCCTGCAAAGGATAATGAGTTCACTCCATATGAATTTTGGGAGAAGAAAATTACTACACTCTCATACTTGCGCACTTCGTGCTATTTGGCGAAAGTCAACGTGCCGATGATTAAGAAGCGCAAGTTGGGGCCAAAGACCGTAGACTGCGTTTTTCTTGGCTATGCTAAGCATAGTGTTGATTACAGAATTCTAGTGGTGAAATCTCAGGTGCACGACATGAGGGTCGGCACGATCATGGAGTCTAGAGATGCTACATTATTTGAGGATATATTCCCCATGAGAGATATGCAAAGCATGCCTAGACTCGAATATGATGAGACTCCTGAACCTGCTATTCCGATGGAATATTAGGAGCACGACAGTGTCGGGGTATCTATGGAGGATTGTCGGGACCCGGGGTTAGCGTATGCAAGTCCAGCTAAGACATAGTCATATGGAGAGCCGAGAACCGTACCCACTTGTCTAAGCAGACAAGGCCAAGCACAGAACGTTCTCGGAAAGCATCCTACGTGAGGGGCATCCCATCCAGGCCGGATGTTCAACTGAGATGGTTCCTCATCGTCCGCACACAAGTCTAATGATATGGGTGGTGAACTCCCATATCCAAAGACTAGTCGCCTCAACCATACTATCGACTATCTCATAACTCTTACATAGACTTACTCCAGCCCGATCACTTAGTCGGGGTCTAGGGCGGGCTCGATCATACCACAAAGTGTGCACGAGACAGAGTCTCGAACAATCCCATCGCGATGCCCCAAGCTGCGCACATCTAAGGGCCACTTGGTGTATGAAAGACCGCCAGCCAGATCAAAACTAAGGTCTCGAAAACCCATACAAAGACAAGGATGTTATAAACATACACGCAGCACACATGCCTTGTATGAACAACAGGTATCATTGCAATTCTCTACCAAGTATACATTTTTATTGATAACTCTTATAGAGTGCACACAGAGATCACAAACATGTGATCCAACATTACAACACAAACGGAAGAAAATTATGTCTGAGTACAGACAATTTTAACAAATGGCTTAAGAAGCCTTATTTAAACACAAGCCCTCAACGAACGAACCAGTCGTCTGACTGGGACTAGACTAGTTGATCTTCAGTCGTCCAGCTTGATGAAGAAGCCACCTTCGGGGTCAGTGGTATCATCTAAAACATAGATTAAACAAACGTGAGTACAAAGTCGTACTCAGCAATACTTACATAGGAGCTATACTACTCATGCACATGTATCAAGGTAAAGGGAGGTGGGGTTCACTTGCAGAAGTGCCAGCTTTGACTTGGCTAGTCCTTAACTACGAGTACCAGACTTGAGGTAAGAAGCGTACACGAGTCCACTACTTTCTCCAACCAATTACACCACTATGGTGCCTTCCTCGACTTCCCCACGAGAAAGCACGCCATAGCACTCACACTTATCTTGGTTTTTTTTAGAAGTATCCACTTCAAGTTGTCTAATAATCAGGCTAAGCTTTCCAAGCAGTCCATAACCGCGGACGCGGCTATTCGAATAGTTTTGTTAACCCTGCAGGGGTATACCGCTACACACACATGATCATCGGTTACCGCCTTTGTACTTGACACCGTTCTAGAAGTGTCGGCGAGGATGCTCATCACAACTGTTACCTCATAGCCGATCTAGTCCGAGAAAGCCGCCTACTTGGGTTGGCTACCACTATCGTGAACCCGGCCGGTTTACCGAAGTGGACCCAAGTGATGTGTGCGTGGTGCATAAGCCGGTCTCGGGTGAGCCGTTCTCTCACTTAACAGCCAGGCCACAAACCTACCAGAACTCCGAACTATTGCGACATCTGGACATCGAAAGGGATGAGTTAATAAGTTGAGAGGGGTCAGTGAGCCCAATGTGTGGTTGTACTCTTCATCTTGGATCACCACACCAAAACTCGGACTTAGGGCGGTGTTCAACGAGACAACCCACCGTGTACTCCTACACAGCCTCTCATCGTTCACCTTGTATTAGGGTCGATTCACCAACACTTTTCTACCATCATCAACATGATCATTACCATCCCGACTCACATAAAAGTATCATCATGGTATCATACTAAGCATGCAATAAGCGATAACATTTGCAGGGGCCACATGATATCAAACAACTCCTACATTTGCTAGGATTGTGGTTTGCTAACTACTGTGACAAAATGATAGGTCATGCAAAGGAATGGGTTCATCTATGCGATAGAATCGTTATCATGGTGATCATCCTATACAATGCATAAGCGAGACATGAGAGGGAAGTGGGATTTTATCGACATGATCAATGGGGGTTTGCTTGCCTTGCTGACGAGGTTCGGGTTCGGGGTCTTCAACGAAGGGGGCAGCCTCCTTCTCCGGTTCCACCTCTACTCGACAAACAACAAACAAGGTAGCAAAAGTAAATACAATGCACAATCACATGATGGAAGGTTGAAACTTGATGTATATGCTTTGATGTGTGAAGCAATTCCATTTAAATGGAGTATATTGCAAATTGAATTGCAAATTCAACCTCCAATTTGAATTCAAACTTGACCAAGTTACATGTGACATTGTTTGATCATTTTGAACCTTTTGGAAATTTGTATGATATGCCTCTGAAGTGTGGTTGAAATATAGCATAATTCCATGGTCCAAGTTGCAAAAGCATTTGAATTGAATTTGAATAAATTCCAAATAATTCAAATGACATATGCTACTGGTCCCATTTTAAAATCAACTCAAACATAGTTTAAAGTTGCATTTTTGGATAGCTTATTTTCTCCTCATCATTTTTCATATATTATTTGTCCAATTTGGAGTTAATATGAATTTTCTATGAATTTCCAAAGTTTGAGCTATTTTCTGGAATTTTCTGAAATATTTTTAAATTGGAAATTCTTTATTGCATCAGCATATGGTCATGCTGACGTGGGGGGGGGGGCTAACACGTGGGCCAGGGGTGTCAGTGACTCAGGGGGCTAATCCCTGCTGGTTTATTTAACCAGTGGCTTAATTAAGCCACTGGGCCCATTTGGCAGTGACCTAGGGTCACTTAACCCAGGTGGGGTTAAGTCCCTAAGCACGGCCACGTCGGCGGGGCTGCCGGAGGCTAAACGCCGGCATCACAGACGCGGCGGCGCTCTGCGTTCTCCCTCTCCTGGCCACCATTCGCTACGCCGAGACCACAGGGACGTAGCCCATGCGCTCGCACGTCACCTGGTGCACGCGGGTGTCCAAGACGATGACCACAGCGACGGCGGTGACCTCGCCGGCGGCAACAAAAACGAGGGGAAGAGGCAAACGTCACCACAGTGCTCCAAATCCAAAAAGCTTTAGCTCGTTCGATGCGTGAGGTCACAGCGAAGACGACGGACAGGCTTGGAGGCTCGCTTGCATAGCAGTTGCTCGCCGATGACAACCGTGGCCGCTCGGTACTTCGGCGACCATGGCTAACGGTGATAGAGGAAGAAATCGAGGGGGAGAGGTTAGGGGTTTTGACCTTGAGCTCACCAGGAACTCAACGGAGGTGGTGGCGAGGGCTGGGGTGGCTCGACGGCGACGAAATCGACGTCGATCTCTCTCGGCTCCGGCGGCGGCTGGAGATCGAATTCGCTGGCTATGGAGGCGCCTTGCTCGCCATCTTCTACAGGTTGAGGTAGCGCTCGATGGGTAACACGGGGGACAGCTCGGTGAAGGCTCTCGTCGTCGTTGGCTGCGAGTGCTCGGTATCGCGCTCCGGCGATCTGCACGGGTGTCGGCGGAACGGGCGAGAGAGGAGGGGGAGATGGTTCTAAATGGAGGGAAATGGAGCGGTGCGTCTCCAGGACGTGTCCAGATGCGCTAAGGAGGCCGGGGAGGCGCCGGGCAAGCAGGTGGCGTGGCGGCCGTGGCATGCCGGGCACGCAGCTGCCTGGCTGCCTGAGGAAGACGACAGCCTGGGTGGCGGCTGGGCCTAGGTGGGCCAAGGTAGGTGGGCCTCGCCCAGTGCAATAGGTAAGGTTCTCTGCCTTTTCTTATTTCTGTTTAAACTTTCCTTTCTGTTTTTATTTTCTGCAATTTTTTTAGGCTAGCTAAGAAAATTAGCAAACCATTTAATTAAATGCTCATAATTTTTATATGGCCTCATCAAATAATATACTAGCCATTTATAAACTTTGAACATTTTAAAAATTCAAATGATTTGAATTTCAAATCAAATAGGGGTATTTCTTTAAATCCAAGGCACTGTTTGAATATTTGAAAAATCCATGAGCATGGGGTGGGTCCCACATCACTTGATATGTGATCACACTCATTTATAAGACTTTTCAAAAATCTAACATGAATTTTTGGAGAAGATTTTTATCTGGCCTTTTGAATTAATTCATCTGGGGGGTTTCCTTCTCCATTTTGCTTTTGATTTGGATCTCAAGGATTTCTTTTGAAATTTTTAACATGATGCAAGTGACTTGCTAACCCTAGCACATTACCTAACAGAGGGTTCTGACAAGGATGATGAGGAAGCTCCTGCTAGGAGCAAGAGGCCAAGGATTTCAAAATCTTTTGGTGATTATTTCCCCGTGTACCTAGTGGATGACACTCCCAGTTGCATTTCAGAAGCCTATGCATCCTCGTATGCTGACTACTAGAAAGAGGCAGTCCGTAGCGATATGGATTCCATCTTGGAAAACGGAACGTCGGAACTCACTGATCGTCCCTATGGTTGCAAACCATTGGGATGTAAATGGGTGTTAAAAAGAAAACTTAGGCCTGATGGTTCTGTAGAAAAGTACAAGGCAAGGCTTGTGGCCAAGGGTTATACCCAAAAAGAGGAAGAGGATTTCTTCCACACTTACTCACCTATGGCTAGATTGACAACCATTCGAGTATTACTCTCGTTGGCTGCCTCGCATGGTCCTCTCGTTCATCAGATGGACGTGAAGAGGGCTTTCCTTAACGGAGAGCTAGACGAGGAAATTTACATGGTCAGGAAAGAAAGGTCACTACTGGAAACATGAGTTTTGCCGTCATCTTACGGCTTTGCCATCAGCTTTCTGTCGGGGATGACAGCAAAGCATCCTAGGCCGTCAGCCGGTGTTAAGGCTGACGGCAAAAAATGGGCGGACGGCGTACGTTAGATTTGTCGTTAGCCCCGTCTAAGCCGTCCGCTGTCGAAAAGCTGAAGGCAACGTGGATGTGACGGCATCCCTTTCGCCATGTGCCTCTTACTGCCACGGGGTAACGGCGCCCATATTGGCCGTAAGCCAGCTGACGGCACAGCCTAACGACCAATGTTTCCGTCAGCCAGCTGACGGCAAATCGGGGCCTTAACCCACGCCCGCGGCTAGACCTAACCCCACCCTCTCTCACTCGCCTACCTCTCCCCCTGACCCAGCGTGCCACCGCCGCCGCCACCACCATCAACCCGGTCGGCCCGACACTCACCCTATTGCTGCCGCCGATGAGCGGCCGCGCCACCCTCTCCCTTCCCTTCTCTCCTCTCTCCTCTCCCTATACCTCAAGCTCAAAATGCCAGGGCCCTCAGGAGTCATCACGGTCCATGGGAGCTTCATAAAATCAGACCAGTGCGAGTTTCCGACACGATCGGAACTCAACAGTAGCTCGAAGAAATACCCATGGTAACAGACAGAAGCGTCTTTCCACTAGCAAGCAGAAGCGAGTAAAAGGAATTCAACCACGACTTCCGCGTCGACAGCGACACAGTCACCCACCAAGTTCACCCAACAGACCTGGACAAGACGGTCCGAATCTATGCCCATCTCCCAGAAGAGCAAGCAGTCGCCCTCATGGCCCTCCTTCGTGAAGAGTGGAAAATTTTCTCCTGGTGCCGAGCCGACATGCCCGGAATACCACGGGATTTTGCAGAACACGCGTTGCATATACATCCAAACACCAAACCAGTAAAGCAGGCGTTGCGCCGATTCTCAGAACCCAAGCGCAGAGCCATTGGAGAAGAGATTAACGTACTAATTGACGCGCAATTCATTCGAGAGACGAAGAAGGCCACCTGGATCGCAAACCCAGTATTGGTACCCAAAAAGGACACCGACGTACTGCGGATGTGCGTCGACTACGGGCCCGTCAACAAATATTGCCCGAAGGACCACTTTCCCCTGCCAAGGATAGACCAGATAATCGACTCCACCGCAGGATGCGACCTCCTATCTTTCCTCGACGCCTACTCAGGATACAACCAAATTAGGGTGAAGGAAGAAGACGAAGAACACACCTCGTTCATCACCCCCTATGGTGTATTCTGCTACAAAACAAGACCTTTCGGATTGAAAAATGTCGGAGCCACGTACCAACGAATGATGCAAGCGTGCCTGAGAGATCAAATCGGAAGAAACGTCCAAGTCTATGTGGACGACATCGTCATCAAAACATACAGCACAGGCACACTACTCGACGACGTCTGCGAAACCTTCGCCGCTCTCAACAAATACAGACTTAAGCTCAACCCAAAAAAGTGTGTGTTCGGCGTCCCAGCCGGAAAACTACTCGGGTACATGGTTTCCGCCCGAGGAGTCGAAGAAAACCCCAAAAAAGTCCAAGCAATCGCCAAGATGCAAGAACCAGTCAACATCTTGGGCGTACAACAACTCACAGGAAAACTCTCAGCACTGAGCCGCTTCATCAGCAGGCTGGGAGAAAGGACCCTACCATTCTACCAGCTGCTCAGAAAAGGAGAAAAATTCGAGTGGACTGAGGAAGCCCGCAACGCATTCGCAGACCTAAAGAAGACCCTCTCGACACTACCAATCCTGGCGGTGCCCAAGGAGCAAGAACCACTCTACCTCTACATAGCGGCACGCAGCAGCGTAGTCAACACGGCACTAGTCGTCGAGCGCATGGAAGAAGGAAAAATCCTGAGCATCCAAAGGTGTAACAGCCCATTTGCAATATTATGAAATCAACATGATATTGTAACTTGTATGTTGACTTTGTAACTTGGCATGATGCTAAAGATTGTAATTTCATGTGGTGATTTAAATTTCCATTGGGATTGGAGCCCATCTGGTTTTGTTGAGTTTGCTTCCAAAGTGGTTCAAGAAGGGTGTTTGAAGAATTTTCATTGTTGCATGCATGCTCTCCCTGACCCCAAACTTGGCCTAGCCTTTTCCTTTGCTTTGAAAAGCGTTTTTAAAACCTCAATTCATTTTTGCCATCATCAAAAATATGGGCTCTGGTTCAAAGTGGTTTTGAATTCAAAAATGAGCTCACACTTTTGTTGTTGCCAAAAATGCCCAAACCATTTTTGGAAATTGAGGACTAATGCAAGGTTAATTATAAATATTTTTATGTATTTTTCCCACTTGTATTTAATCCAGAATAACTCCAAATCCTTTCTGTTTTATGTTAAATGGAAAAGGATAGAGCAGCAGGGCTTTTTTTTCCAATTCTCTGTTGCAGGCCCAGCCCACCTGGGCCTCGGTTTGCTTCTCGGGCTAGAGCCCAGCCGCGAAGCGGTAAGTGGAGACCGCCCAGATCGTTCGATCGAGATCAGACGGCTCCTCGCCGTCTTCTTTCCACGCTGGACAGGTCCCCCCGCTCCTCTCCTCTCACGGCACAAGTCCGGCCAAGAGCCGTGGAGCCCTCCGGCCAGGGAGAGGCAAGCTCCCTTTAAGAGCATGCGAGACGCGCCGCGGGGTGCCCTAGCCCCCATTCTCCCCCTCCACTTCCTCTCGCAGCCGCCGCTATGGCCGATTTGAACCTCCCCTGTTCCGCGTGACAGGTGATCCTCGCGGTGGAATTCGTCGCCGTTCTTCACGCACGGTGAGCCCGCGCTCGTCTGCGCCTTCTCCTAGCCCGTCCGCACCGTTTCCCCCTGCAGTTTCGGCCTGCAAGCCCGAAGGAGCGACGAGCCGCGGCGTTGCGCCTCAGATCTGTCTTCCTCGACGACGACCCCGTGGGTCTACTTCTCCCCCGCAAGGTCAGGGTCACCGACGAGCCCCTCTAGGTGAGCCTCCGTGCCTCCGTTCCTCCCCTAGTACCCGTAGGACGTTTGGCGCCGTGAAGGCGTCTCTGTCGCCGCTCCTGCGAGCCGTGCACACCAAGCGCATGTCTCCGGCGAGTGTGGTGTGTGTGTGTGCGGTTGCGCTGTTCGTGAGCAGAGCGTGCGGTGAGCGTTAGCATCAGGAGTACTCGTTGTTCACCTCGACGGCCTGTCGTGCGGGCTCTGTTCCGCCATAGCCGTGCCGGCGAGGAAAACCGCTCCCTTTTGGGTTGCCACCGGGGGAGGCGAGCAAAATGGAACCACGGAGGGTCCAGCTTCGAGTAGCCGCTGGCCGTTGCGCCATCGGAGCACCGTAGCCGATGTGAGCCTCACCGGATTGTCTCGACGTCGCCACGGTCTGAAGAACTTCGTCAATTTCGTCAGAAGCAGTTCGCCGCGGTAGGATTCAGGCGAGGCTAGCGACTTCCCTGATGTGTTCTAGGTACAGCGCGGGCCGGGGATCTGTAGCTGGATGTACCAGCTCTTGATTCCACACATCAGCGGCGTCGCGGGTGATCTGTGACCGAGGCGGGCTTCGCCAGAAGTTGCCCTCTCACTACATGTTCCGGGTTTTAGTTTCGTCAAAAAACTGGACAGTGCACACCGTCTGGTTGCTATAGTTGGCTCGGCGCCTGTTTCCTGTCGAGTAACCGAGTGTTGGCGCAGTGGCAATGGGACTGGATGCAGCGCAGCTAGTCGCGGGTTCGAACCCCGCCGGAGGCAGAAATACCCCCCTTTTTTTCCTCTTGTGTGGGAGGCTAACTGCTGGGCCAGCCTGGTCAGTGGCTCAGGCCACAGTGCCCTTGCTGGGCACAGCCCAGCAGCCCCTTGTCAGCCACATGGCTTGCTGGGCCGGAATTGCCCGAGGCCAGCCCAGAGAGGCTGAGCCCTTTTTTTTATTTCTTTTCTGTTTAATTTCCAAATTTGATTTGAATTCAAATTCAAATCGGGATGTGGACTTTTGAACTTGCCACCCCAAACATTGTCATGCTATATATGTTTTTGGGGTAGCTTGAGCTGCTGACAATCATGGTTAGGCCCTTTTTGCATTTTGCCCCTCTGATTTTTGGAGTGTGGTAATTTTGAAAATAAACCCCTTTTCTTTTCTTTGTTTTTGTCAAGTTTTTGCCCCTCTGATTTTTGGGTAGTTTCAAACAAGGAGTTGCATGGTGATAATGGTTTAACCATTTAAGCCTTTTAAAAAATGCATCTAGTGCAATTTTGCACTCAGCCCCCTGAAAATTCTTTTGAATTGCAACTGTGTTTGCAAACCCAGAGGCTACCATATCGTATATGGTTTTGGGGTAGATTTTTGCAAGGATTGCAATGATGATGTCCTCATGATGTGTTGTGCAACTCATTTGGGCAGGTTGTGACCACCTCATCTAGAATCAATCTGTCTTTTTCCTTTCTTTGCATCATTCGAATTTCAGTGCATGTTGGAAGTGGTGATCTTGTGATTCTTTGAAGTTCTGATTCATGTCGTCTCCAAATCTTTTGTCCAAACCAGCACCCAACACATTGCCTGTGCAATGTGGCTGGATTCCAACTTTTGTTGCACCTTCCTTGTGTCAAATTCACCCGCACTACTCCGTCTCCGGAATCGATGTTTACTTTCATGTTGTAATTATTTCTCTTAATTGCATTGTTGATCATGTCATGTTGCCATGTTACTTACACCGAAAATAAGGCTAAGACCAAAGCCATGATTACATAAATAAATTGCATATGAAGTTGTTGACGTGTCGTCACCACCTTCATTTAAATCTGACTAGATAGGGTCACATCATGTCGTTTAAACTTGATCATACCATCCTTGCATGTGCATTGTTTCGTTGCTTACTCGTGTGCCTTTCCTTGCCGGTACCTTACGTTAGCACCTGAGACCGCCGAGGAGACTTACGTGGAGATTTCCGACACCGAGCCCGAGGACCCTGCGGCGCCTGCTTCGACGACCGATTACCCAAGCAAGGGGAAGATTCATACCATTACTTGATACCTTTCTGCCTACCTGCTTAGCTGTAGCCTAGAACGTTTGTTTGATCCTATCCACTTTCTTATGCCACGTTCAAAACCAAACAGCCATGATCCCCACATCCCAGCAAAACATTGTATTGTAAGTTACCGCTGCTTAGCCACTTCTTAGTATGAGTAGGAAAACTTGCTTCTTACCCTATGCTATGGTTTGGGATATCATGTTATTTAAAGAAGTTGGTTGATATTTACTATATTTATGATGTTAATTTATACTTGACGAAAGATGGAAGACCAGGTTGTTCCCGCCAGGTGTTTTGTTCCATTTGAGTCACCTAGGTCCCGAGTTCTGGGTATTGTGTTTCTTGACGAGCGTGCCTAATCGTGTGTGGGATTCTATGGGGTCCCCTTGCCTTACCTACCTAGCTTCGTACAGTTCTAGTGGTGGCCCAAGCTGATTTACTATTTGCAAACGTGTGTGTGCTTGGTTGGTACCCCAGAAAGTTTCCGAAACAAACCGGGCCAGCGGAGACATGGTTTCTCTTGTTGGTCCAAACCTGGAAGCTAGGGGGTTGTCCACATCTGTTTGGGCAACTAACCCGACCTCGTCCAGACGGTAGAGGCCGATTCGAGAGCACGACCGGATTTTGAGTTGGGTGTCGACTCATCCGGGGGCGACCCGGAATTGTGCTTTGTTAGTTAGAGGGACTCTGACGTTCCGGAGTTTCAGGTGTTTACCTAGCCAAGTGGAAACCGGGCGTACATGCGAAGCCTATGATGGGCAGTTGGTACACCCCTGCAGGGTTAAATCTTTTCGAAAAGCCGTGTCCGCGGTTATGGACGACTTGAGACCTACTCCTTGTTCATAGAATAACATCAATTTGAACCTTAATTAAAACTTGCCTACCGTGTGAGTGCCTTGGTTGCTTTTCTTCGTCCAGGGGGACCAAGATAAGATCCAAGTTGTGTTATGTATGGCGTAAGTAGGTGGATAGCAAACTTATGACGCGATGTCACGTGTATTTCTTGGATCTTACCCCTACTCCAATAGAACGATAGCCACCATATATGCTAGTGCGGCTGCAACCTTACCTTTACTTGTCTTACCGTAGGAAGTCCGTTATCCTGTAATGATATAATCTCACCCCTGTTTTCCTTTTGTGCTTTTACTGTTTTGCCTGATCGGCCGCTGCAGTGGAGTACTACATCGACCCGAGCACTGGACGATACTTCGTGGAGGTTCCCCTGGAGGATGACGCTGAGACCGACCTCGATCAGTAGATCCTACAGTTGGGCTTCGACGATCCATGGGTGGACTCTTTATGTGTAGCCCTCTCTAGGGAAATTTGGATTTTGACCGTACTCGGTCGTGTTTGTCTTCCGCTTGTTGCATGATGTTCTGTTGGGTCCATGGACCTCTGAGATGATGTAATAATTCCAGTGGCGATGTATCCCCTAGACTCTATATATATTTATGTCTTAGTTAAAGTTCCTCGTTCTTATACTTTTTGTTGAGAATCCGGCAGCGACACGAGTGCGAGTGTCGTGAGTCGGTGGCTCTTTATGCGCTACTAACTTGAGCGGGACGCGAAAGCGACTAACTCGAGTTAGCACCGCATCGGGGGATTTACAACTTGGTATCAGAGCAGGACTGACTGTAGGACCCCTTACTGGCCGAAGTGAGTCTAGAAACTATTTTGTAGTTACTAAGGAAAAATCGGAGAGTAGGAACTCTTTCTTTTCTTCTTACCCCACCCTCCCACCCATTTTCCGGGAGGAAGTGAAACGTTGTTTTCTCTCTGCAACTTATCCCCTTTCAAAAACAAATCTAGGTTCTCGTTTACATGAGGCTTTGATTCCTCTGTAATTTTTTCCTAGCGACGAGATGTGTTGGCGTCTTTGAGACCACTGAGCCGCTACTTGGGGTTGACTGCTCTACCTCGCTTACGGCGTACCCCAGGTGAAACGTCCATACAGGATTGACGGGCATCCTATGGTAATATGGATGTGGTGTCTTGTCAGAACCCCAACTAGGGTAAGTACTAGGGTTGCTTGTGCCCTTTGCATTATGCAAAATTTTCAAAAGAAATTCAAAAATGGGGAAAAGAAAAGCCCTGAGAATTTAATTCAAATGGTCAGATAAAAATTTCTTCCAAAATTTCCTCTGGTATTTTTGAAAAGTCTTATAAATATGCATGATCACATATAAAGTGAAGTGGGTCCCACTGCATGCACCAAGATTTGCCAAAAATTCCAAATAGGGCTTGGAAATTAAATTAAACTCCAATTTGAATTTAAATTCAAATTGTTTGAATTTCAAAAATCTCCAAAACTTGTGAGTAGATAACTATATGCTTTGTAAGTCCATATAAAAGGTTTGGGCATTTTATAAATTGCCTAGGTATTTATTTATCAAGGCACAACAAAAATACAGAAAGAAAAAGAGAAGAAAAAGGAAAAAAGAGGAAACCCCAGGCTTTAGGCCCAACTTAAGTCCCCACAGCCCAGGCCCACCCCTCCTCTTGTCGCCTTCCTCCCCGCCGAGCCAAGCAGCACAGTGGCGTGCATGCCGTGGCCGCCGACGCCAGCGATGCCACGCAGCTACTCCCTGTGCCCTATCTCCTCGCCGTGGAGACCGCCAAGACGTCCCGAAGCTTACCCCCCTCTCCCTGGACCTCATCTCCCTCTTCCTCGCCTTTTTTCCCGTGCGAACCGAGCGCCGCCGAGCACAGCCGTGGCCAACGGCAACGGATCGCCGTGCCACCATGTACAAGAGGACCCCCGCCGTGGACTTCGTCGAACTGCGCTCTGAATCGAGCCCCAACGGCCCAGACAACGACGCCCTCTTCAACCTCTTGCCGCCGGCCGCAGTAGATCCCGGCGGGAAATTCCTCACCGTCGAGCCCCCTCCGACCTCGCCGTCGTTGCCATCGCTCCTAGGGTAAGCTTGCGCCCATTTCCACCTTCTTCGCGCTCGTTTTGAGCCCCCATCCACCTGCTCCACCCCGGCCAGCTCCGGCGGCCGCGGGTTTCGTCCCCGGCGACGCCCTGGAGCCCCTGGAGACCACCCAATAGCACCACTCGACGCGGGGGCTTGCAAGACGCGTCCTGGAGCCACCCCCGTGCTCTCCCATGCCCTCTGTGCGGGTGCCGGCGTGCGCTGAGGTTGCCGCCGGCTAAACGCCGGTGGGAAGTTTAATTAGGGGGCTAATCCCCCTGTTAGTTGACCCTTGGGTCACTGACTGGTGGGCCCTGTGTAACAGCCCACATGTAATAAGCTACCAAACACCATGTAATTTTACTTCCTCTGTTGGACTTGTAACTTGTCATGGTGGATGTTATTGAGATTTCATGTGATGATCTTGAGTTGCATTGGGGTTGGAGTCAAAATGCTTTGTGATCAGGGGTGACCCATGTGGTGCATTTGAGTTGTTGTTGGGATTGTTCTGCTCACATGGCATCTCTTCTCAACCTCATGTTTGGCATAGCCATTTCAATTGTCTTGGCCATGATTGTCAACTTATCAAAATCCTTTTACCACATTCAAAAGCAGTAGCCCTAGTTCAATGTGGATTGGAATTCAAAGAGGGGCCACATTTTTGTTGTTGCCAAAATTGGTCAAACCAATTTTGAAAAATCTAGAAAAATGCAAGGATTAAGAATTTCAAGTTCATGAAATTTTGAACCTTCTGTTTTCTCCTAAAAAACTCCCCAAAGGCCTTTTCTATTTAATTTTAAATAGAAATTGGTGTTGTTTTACTTTTGGTGATTTTTCTCTACATGCAAAATTGATCAAACCAATTTTGGATGTTCAAGTTTGTTTTAAGGGGTATTTTAAAAATATTGTGGTATATTTTCAATTACCCTTTCCTTTTCTTTTCCTTTTATTTTATCACTGCTGTTCATTTAAAATGAACAGAGGCCTTGTCCTCCTTTCTTTCTTTTTCCAGCCACTTGGGCCGGCCGATTCCAGCCCAACAGGGGCAACGCTCTTGTTTTTCTTTTTCTCCCTCCCTCTCTCGGCCAGCCGGGCCCGCTTGTCATCCCCCTCCTCTCACCTTTTCTCCCCCACGCACATGGCGTGCCCATGGAGGAGAGGCCCTCCTGGAGCCACGTCTCCCTCTCCCCCTCTCCTATATCTTCCCCCTCTCTTTTCTCCCGAACCCTAGCATCTTCCCCCTCGGCGCCGCCGCCTCCTTCTCCCATCTCCTCCTCCTTCCTCCCCGTCTTGTCTGAAGCCGCCATGGACAGGAAGTCCATGTCCTGAGGAATTCCACGCGCGGCTCGTTTTCGTCAGGGACGCCGGCGACCTCCTTCCCCGAGCTCGCACGACCCGACCGCCCCGCTGTGAGAATTTCGCCGTCCCCTTCCGCTGTTTTCCCCGTGGACAGACGTTGCCGTCGTGTTTTCCGAGCCGGTGTAGTTCCCGTAGGTAGCGCGGCGAGGCGAGGTTAGAGGAAAAATGGGTTCTTGTTGATCCCGGTTGCGGCTGGGAGCGCGCCGGTGAGTTCCCGGTGATTCGTGGGAGATGCGAGGGACGCCGGAGTTGTACGAATGCGGCGGCTGCTAACTGAATTTTTTCAGCCCGACAGTGCAAGCCGCTGCCTTTCTGCAGATCGCGCCCCTAGTTCTTCCTTCGATTCCGCGAGGAGGACGAGCGCCCGTAGCTTGTACGAGGTGATGCAGCGCTGCGCCAAAGCTCTGGAATCCCGGGATCGACCCAAGGCAGAGCAAGGCCCCCTTTTTCTTCCATCTGTTGCCTGAACTCGGGATGCAGTTCGTGTTGAGTTTCAGTTCCAGCGAGCCGCCCTCACTGCTAGTTTAGGTTCCACTCGATCTGTACTCTGTCAAAGTTCGAATCGTGGCCGAGTAGTAGCGCGCGGTGGTTTTCACACTGTGGATCGGGGGTTTGAGTCCCCTGGGGTGCGTTTTGCTACCCCTTTTCTTTTGTTTTCGCTGGCTGGAGGAAATGGGCTCAGCCCGTTGGGGTGCTGCAGCAGGGGAGCCGAGCTGGGCCATTCGGCCGAAGCCAGCCCAAGATGGGCTGAGCTCCCCCCTTTCCTTTTTCTTTTATTTTATTTCATTTTCTTTTCTGTTTTAGATCAAATTGAATTTGAATTCAAATCCAAACTGGGTTTTCAACCTCCTGATCATTTTGAGTCATGCCATATATCATTTTGGGGTAGCTTGAGCTACTGGTCAGCATGGTTGGGTGCATATTTGCATTTGGCCCCTCTATAAATTGGAGTTTGGTCATTTTGCAATTTACCCCTATAAAGTCCTTGAATTTTTGTCAAGTTTGTTCAAATTTTAATTGCCCATGCCATATATGAATCTTGGGTAGTTTTTCACAAGGAGTTGCATGGTGATGATGATGTAATCTTTTGAACCTTTTCCAAAATGCATGTGGTGCAAACGCACTCAGCCCCCTGAACTTCAGTTGAATTTGCAACTGTCCTTGCAAATTCAAATGGGGACATGTCATATATGCTTTTGGGGTGTTTTTCTGCAAGGATTTCAATAGTGATGTCCTCATGTTGTTTTGTGCAACACATGAAATCAAGGTGTGGTCACCTGATCCAGGAGCATTCAGATCTTTTTGCCTGCAGCATTTTCAACTATAGTGCATTTGAAAATGTTGTTCTTTCAGTCTCCTCAATCTTGTTCCATGTCATTCTCAAATCTTCTTTCTTCAAGTCAGCCCCAGCATATTGTCATATGTGATGTGGCTGATGTCCAACAGTTGTTGCACCTGCTATGTGTCAATTCCTCCGACACTACTCCGTCTCCGGAATCGTTGTTTTACTTTCACGTTGTTTAAATTCTTGCAATTGTTTTGTTGTTCATGCCATGCTATCATGCTACTTACACCTAAATTAGGGTTTAGACCAAAGCCATTACAATGTAAATAAATGCATATGAAGTTGATGACTTGTCGTCATCACCTTCATTTAAACTTGACTAGACAGGGTCATACCATATCAATAAAACTTGAACATGCCATCCTTGTTTGAGTTTGCATCCGTTGCTTACTTGTGTGTTTTCCTTGCCGGTATCCTTACATTAGCACCCGAGACTGACCAGGAGACTTACGTGGAGCTGTCCGACACCGAGCCCGAGGGTACCGTGGGTGCTGCTTCGACTACCTTACCAGGCAAGGGGGAGAAACTGTGTCATTACTTTATAACTTTCTGCTCATGCCTAGCTGTAGACTTAGAACGTTGTTGCTTGATCCTATCCACCTTATATGCCATGTTTTAAACCCATACAGCCATGATCACCACATCCCAGAAAACCATTGTACTGCTAAGTTACCGTTGCTCAGCCATTGCTTAGTATGGATAGAAAAATTGCTGCTTACCCTATATATTTATGGTTGGAATATCATGCTATAAAAGAAGTTGGTTGATATTTATTATTGTTAAATGATGTTAATTATATTCGACGAAAGGTGGAAGGCTGGACTATCCCGTCTGGTGCTTTGTTCCATTTGAGTCACCTAGGACCCGAGTTCCGGGTATTGGTTCTTTGATCGAGCGTGCCTAATCCTGTGTGGGTTTTTATGGGGCCCCCCTTGTCTTACCTACCTAGCTTCATACATTCTAGTGGTGGCCCAAGCTGATTTACATTTGCAACGTGTGTGTGCTGGTTGGATCCCCAGTTGTTTCCAAACCAAACTAGGGCCAGGAGGACATAGTTTCTTGGCTGGCCCAAATAGACCGGCTGAGGACCCGGTCTCATAAGAGAACTAACCGGTAATCCAAACCCGAGTTATACGGTAGAGTCCGATTCGAGAGCGTGGCCAGCTTTTGAGTTGGGTGTCGACTCACCGGGGGCCACCCGGAGTGTGCGTTGTTAGCTAGAGGGACTCTGACATTCCGGAGTTTCAGGCGCTTACCTAGCCAAGTGGAAACCGGGCGTACATGCGACGTCTATAATGGACAGTTGGTACACTCCTGCAGGGTAAAATCTTTTCGAAAATCTGTGTCTGCGGTTATGGACAACTCTGAGCCTACGTCCTGTTCATAGAATAACATCAATTATAATCATGCTAAAAAAAACTTGACAAACCGTGTGCGTGCCTTGGTTGTCTTTCTCCGTCCAGGGGGACCGAGGGAGAAACGAGGTTGTGTTATGTTTGCGTAAGTAGGTGAATAGCCGACTTATGACACGTTGTCAACGTAACTTCTTGGATCTCATCTCTATTCTGATAGAACGAGCAGCCACCATATATGCTAGTACGTCTGCAACCTGTCCATGTCTTTACCTTTCCTGTAGCGTTAGTTATTCCGTAATGACATGTTCTCACCCCGTTTACATTTCTGTCTTTACCGCTTTGCCTGATCGGCCGCTGTAGTGGACTACTACCTCGACCCGAGCACCGGACGCTACTTCGTGGAGGTGCCCCCGGAGGATGACGACGAGTACAAGTACCTCGACCAGTAGGATCTTGTAGTTGGGTTCAGACGTTCCCGTGGGTGGATATTAATGTGTAGCCCTCTCTAGGGAAATTTGGATCTTGACCGTACTCGGTCCCTATTATGCTTCCGCTTGATGTATTTGATGAGTTGTAGTCAGATGATGTTGTATTATTAGACAGTGGCGTTGTATGCCCTGCTCTATTTATCTATCTGTATGTATTTCTGTCTTGTAGAGTTGTGCTTTATATACCTATTGTCGAGAATCCGGCAGCGACACGAGTTCGAGTGTCGTGCGCCGGTGGCGTTTGATGCGCTTCTAACTCCGACCAGACGCGAAAGCGACTAGTTAGAGTTAGTACCGCATCAGGGGCCTTACAACTTGGTATCAGAGCAGGACTGACTGTAGGACCCTTTAGTGGTCGAAGGTTAGTCTAGAAACTATTTTGGTAGTTATATAGGAAAAAAAATTCAGAGAGTAGGACCTCTTTCTGTTTTCTCCTTATCCCACCCTCCCACCCCTTTTTCTGTGAGGAAGTGAAACGATGTTTTGTCTCTGCAACTTAACCCCTTTCAAAACAATCTAGGTTCTCGTTTACATGAGGCTCCGATTCCTCTATAATTTTTTGCTAGCGACGAGATGTCTTGGCGTCTTTGAGACCACTGAGCCGCCACTTGGGGTTGACTGCTCTACCTCGCTTACGGCGTACCCCAGGTGAAACGTCCATACAGGATTGGCGGGCATCCTATGGTAATATGGATGTGGTGTCTTTTCCCCTATGGACGACCGTGATGGCGGGCCGCTCAGGGCAGATGTCTCATTGTTCAGGTTTCAAACCGCTCGTATATATTGTTGTGTGCTCGCTAGCAGATTATTATCTTGGATTCGGATGATCTTGGTTTGGGGATTCCAGTAGCACCTAGCTATCGACTTTCCGGGTTAACCTTGGTGGAATTTCAGCCTTCGGCTTTCTCATACCTCGTGAGGAAGTTTTGTTGTCAATATTGCTTTATCTTCTGGTTACTTCAATGTTTCAACCATGTTCTCATAAGTGTTCCTGTATACAGGATGCCAAGAGCGAACATGCCGCCGCCAGAGAACCCTATCCTTGGGGAGGCTGTAGCCGCAGTGGCTCAGGGCACAGCTGCGATCCTACAGATGCTGCAGAACCAGAGTGCCCAGAGGAGTGATCGACCACAGTACACCACACTGCAACAGTTCCTCGCGATCAACCCCCCCAGGTTCTCGGAGGCTCGAGACCCGCTGGAGGCGGATGAATGGATCGCAGAGATCAAGAAGCACTTCAATGCTAACACCGTCAGACCCATCGACAACGTCACCTTTGCCTCCTTCCAGCTTCAGGGTGCCGCAGGCAGTTGGTTCTCGATGTACAAGGCCAACAAGGGTGATGTAGAGATCACTTGGGAAGACTTCGTCAGGGATTTTAGAGCTGCTCATATCCCCAGTGGACTGATCGAGAGGAAGCGCGAGGAGTTCTTAGCTCTGAGGCAGGGGGACAGGTTTGTGCAGGAGTATAACCTGGCCTTCGTCAGGCTTGCCAGGTACGCTCCAGAGGTGGTCTCGACAGAGGCCAAGCGCATTGCCAGGTTCCGCAGTGGTCTTTCCACGGACATCAAGTATGCGTTCACCTTGTCCACGCCACACCTGTTCTCAGAGTTCGTCGACCAGGCTATCAGACAGGAGTAAACTGAGGCAGAGCGTTCCGCAGAGAAGAGGAAGCAGAGAGAGCACAGGTCAGCAGTGATGGTCCACAAGAAGGCAAAGTCCTGGGTTACAGAGCCACAGTCTCAGCCGCAGCGTTAGCAGTTTCAGCCGAGGGGGGCAGTGGTCCGCACTTTTGCCCGCCCTCCCGTCCCAGTGCAGCACGGACCTCGCTCTACTCCACCCTCCGCGAGGCCGCCTGCTCCACAGGGCCAGCCCAGGCCAGAGATCACGTGCTTCAAGTGTGGCAAGCCGGGGCACAAGTCTCCGCAGTGCACCGACCCTCGTTTCGCCCGGCTGCCTCCGCCTCCACCTCGCTCTACGCCGAGCAACGCGATGGTGCGGGCCCAGCCACGAGCGCTCCGTGTGAACAACGTGGCCGTCGCAGATGCCCAGCAGTCGTCTGAGATTGTACTTGGCAGGTTGCTTGTATGTTCAGTTCCAGCGACAGTTTTGTTTGATTCTGGAGCTTCCCATTCCTTCATGTCCGATGCTTTCGCCAGTTCACTTGACCTTCCGCGTGAGAGGTTGCCTATACCTCTAGCAATTGCTTCTCCGGGTTGGAGGATGCAGTCAGCGGGCAGTATCCCAGATGTGCAGATTTGTATCCAAGGAGCCATCTTTTCCGCGTCTCTGATTGTCTTGCCCCGTTCAGACATTGATGTCATTTTGGGCATGGATTGGCTTGTCATGTACAAGGCCAAGATTGATTGTCCGTCCAAGACCGTGTTGCTGACGCACGATTCAGGCGCAGAGATTTGGTACAGTTGTGGCTCGACAGCAGGATCAGCACAGTTGTACACTCTGAACGCTGGAGTTGCTCCATTGATCGAGGAGGTCAGACTTGTTCGAGAGTTCCCAGATGTCTTCCCAGAGGAGTTGCCAGGTATTCCACGCGTGCGTGCTATTGAGTTCGTGATCGAGCTAGAACCTGGTACACAGCCGATATCTCGGCAGCCTTACAAGATGTGTCCGGAGGAGCTGATTGAGTTGAAAGAGCAGCTAGTGAAGCTTGAAAAGGATGGGCTCATTCGTCCGAGCACTTCCCCTTGGGGTGCCCCATGTCTTTTTGTGAAGAAGAAAGATGGTACTAGCCGGTTAGTCCAGGACTACCGTGGCATCAACAAGAAGACCATCAAAAACAAGTACCCTTTGCCCAACATCAATGACCTATTTGATTAGTTGCACGGAGCAAAGGTGTTTTCAAAGCTTGATTTAAAGATGGGGTACCACCAGATTCATGTCCGTGAGGAGGACATTCCCAAGACAGCCTTCCGCACTCGTTATGGACTGTACGAGTTTACGGTCATGACGTTTGGTTTTTCAAACGCGCCTCCGACGTTCATGAGGGCCATGAACTATCTGTTGCAGGAGTGGCTGGACGTGTTCGTACTCCTCTATGTCGACGACATCCTTGTCTTTTCCAAGTCAGAGGCTGAGCATGAGGAGCATCTCAGATTGGTGTTGCAGAAGTTGAGAGATCACCAATTTTATGCCAAGTTCTCCAAGTGTGAGTTTTGGCTCAATAAGGTCAACTTCCTTGGCCATGTCATTTCCTCAGAGGGCATTGCCGTTGACCCAGACAGAGTCCGGGCGATTCAGGATTGGACTCCGCCGAAGAATGTCAAGCAGCTGAGGAGTTTTCTCGGACTTGCCAGCTATTGCAGGAAGTTTGTCGAGAATTTCTCCAAGATACCAAAGCCGATGACGGAGTTGTTGTGCAAGGGCAAGAGGTACTCTTGGTCACAGGCTTTCCAGGCAGCTTTTGATGAGTTGAAGCTAAGGCTGACCACAGCTCCGATCCTTACACCTCCAGACGAGTCACAGCCGTTTCGAGTTTTCTGTGACGCCTCGTTGAATGGCCTTGCCGGAGTGTTGATGCAGGGAAGGAGTATTGTGGCTTACACCTCGAGGCAGTTGAAGTAGGCTGAGAGGAATTATCCGACCCACGATCTTGAGCGGGCTGCAGTGATTCATGCGTTGGTTACTTGGCGACACCTCCTCCTAGGGAGGAAGGTTGATGTGTTCACCGATCACAAAAGCTTAAAGTACTTGTTCATGCAGCCTAACCTGAACTTGAGGCAAAGGAGATGGCTCGAGACTATTACTGAGTACTCCGTGGATATTCAGTATACGCCCGGCAAGGAGAATGTCATAGCCGATGCGTTGAGACGCAAGGGCGATTGCAACAGTGTCCAGGTGCAGAAGATACACCCTGATTTGTGTGAGTCCTTTCGAAGGCTCAATCTCGAGCTAGTTCCAGCAGGCTATCTTGCCAACCTTGGGGTAGAGCCCACTATCCGTGAGAAGATTCGTGAAGCTCAGTCCGGTAGCTCAATGATTCAGAAGGTCAAATAGGGTATTGCTGCCTCAGTCCCGAAGTACGGTTGCTTTTCAGTGCATAATGACGGCACCGTGATGTTCGAGGAGCGAGTTGTTGTTCCCAAGGAAGGAGGTCTCAGAGAAGTCATCTTGAAAGAAGCCCATGACTCAAAGCTGTCTATCCACCCTAGTAGCACCAAGATGTATCAGGACCTCAAGCAGAGTTTTTGGTGGACTCGTATGAAGCGGGATGTTGCCCGTTTTGTCTCCCAGTGTGATGTGTGCAGGAGAGTGAAGGCACAGCACCAGAAGCCAGCAGGGCTGCTTCAGCCACTCGAGGTTCCGGAATGGAAGTGGGACCACATAGAGATGGACTTTGTCACGGGTTTTCGGAGGTATCAGAAGGGCAACAATGCTATCTTTGTTGTCATTGATAACTTGTCCAAGGTTGCCCATTTTCTGCCTGTCAAGGAGACCGTCTCAGCTAGTCAGTTGGCCGAGCTGTACACCGCGAGAATTGTTTCGCTGCATGGCATTCCCAAGCAGATAAGTTCTGATCATGGAAGCATCTTCACATCAAACTTCTGGAAGGCCTTTCAAGAGGCATTGGGTACGAAAATTCTCTTCAGTACCGCGTATCACCCTCAGACCAGTGGGCAGGTTGAGCGTGTGAACCAGATTCTCGAGGACATGTTGAGGGCATGTGTGATCTCGTTTGGCATGAAGTGGGAAGAGTGTTTGCCGTATGCTGAGTTTTCCTACAACAACAGCTATCAGGCAAGTCTGCAGGCAGCTCCCTTTGAGATCTTGTATGGCAGGAAGTGCAGGACACCGTTGAATTGGTCCGAGATAGGCGAGAGGCAATTGTTCGGCCCAGACGTGATCCAAGAGGAAGAAGACAAGGTCAAGATCATCAGGGAGCATATCAAGGCAGCACAGTCTAGGCAGAAGGCCTATTATGACAAAAAGCACCGTGGTGTTGACTTCAAAGTTGGTGACTTCGCATACCTCAAAGTGTCTCCACTTCGGGGCACTCACCGCTTTGGGATCAAAGGCAAGTTGGCTCCCAGGTTCGTTGGTCCGTTCCGCATCCTGGAGACTAGGGGACCTCTCGCGTTCCGCCTTGAGCTTCCAGACAACTTGGCTATGGTCCATGATGTGTTCCACCTGTCCCAGTTGCAGCAGTGTTTCAAGCAGCCAGAGCAGGCAGTGGACTTGGGCGAGATCCAACTAAGTGCAGACCTTTCTTACTCAGAGCGTCCAGTCCGTGTTCTTGACTCGTCCGAGCGAAAGACTCGCAACAAGACCGTCAAGTTCCTCAAGGTGCAGTGGGCACATCACTCGGAGAAGGAGGCAACGTGGGAGCGTGAAGATCATCTCCGTTCTGAGTATCCCGAGCTTTTTCATGCTTAGATCTCGGGACGAGATCCTGTGTTGGTAGGGGAGAGCTGTAACAGCCCACATGTAATAAGCTACCAAACACCATGTAATTTTACTTCCTCTGTTGGACTTGTAACTTGTCATGGTGGATGTTATTGAGATTTCATGTGATGATCTTGAGTTGCATTGGGGTTGGAGTCAAAATGCTTTTTGATCAGGGGTGACCCATGTGGTGCATTTGAGTTGTTGTTGGGATTGTTCTGCTCACATGGCATCTCTTCTCAACCTCATGTTTGGCATAGCCATTTCAATTGTCTTGGCCATGATTGTCAACTTATCCAAATCCTTTTACAACATTCAAAAATAGTAGCCCTAGTTCAATGTGGATTTGAATTCAAAGAGGGGCCACATTTTTGTTGTTGCCAAAATTGGTCAAACCAATTTTGAAAAATCTAGAAAAATGCAAGGATTAAGAATTTCAAGTTCATGAAATTTTGAACCTTCTGTTTTCTCCTCAAAAACTCCCCAAAGGCCTTTTCTATTTAATTTTAAATAGAAATTGGTGCTGTTTTACTTTGGGTGATTTTTCTCTGCATGCAAAATTGATCAAACCAATTTTGGATGTTCAAGTTTGTTTTAAGGGGTATTTTAAAAATATTGTGGTATATTTTCAATTACCCTTTCCTTTTATTTTCCATTTTTTATCACTGCTATTCATTTAAAATGAACAGAGGCCTTGTCCTCCTTTCTTTCTTTTTCCAGCCACTTGGGCCGGCCGATTCCAGCCCAACAGGGGCAGCGCTCTTCTTTTTCTTTTTCTCCCTCCCTCTCTCGGCCAGCCGGGCCCGCTTGTCATCCCCCTTCTCTCACCTTTTCTCCCACACGCACATGGCGTGCCCATGGAGGAGATGCCCTCCTGGAGCCACGTCTCCCTCTCCCCTCTCCTATATCTTCCCCCTCTCTTTTCTCCCGAACCCTAGCATCTTCCCTCTCGGCGCCGCCGCCTCCTTCTCCCATCTCCTCCTCCTTCCTCCCCGTCTTGTCCGAAGCCGCCATGGACAGGAGGTCCATGGCCTGAAGAATTCCACGCGCGGCTCGTCTTCGTCAGGGACGCCGGCGACCTCCTTCCCCGAGCTCGCATGACCCGACCGCCCCGCTGTGAGAATTTCGCCGTCCCCTTCCTTTGTTTTCCCCGTGGACAGACGTTCCCATCGTGTTTTCCGAGCCGGTGTAGTTCCCGTAGGTAGCGCGGCGAGGCGAGGTTAGAGGAAAAATGGGTTCTTGTTGATCCCGGTTGCGGCTGGGAGCGCGCCGGTGAGTTCCCGGTGATCCGTGGGAGATGCGAGGGATGCCGGAGTTGTACGAATGCGGCGGCTGCTAACTGAATTTTTTCAGGCCGACAGTGCAAGCCGTTGCCTTTCTGCAGATCGCGCCCCTAGTTCTTCCTTCGATTCCGCGAGGAGGACGAGCGCCCGTAGCTTTTACGAGGTGATGCAGCGCTGCGCCAAAGCTCTGGAATCCCGGGATCGACCCAAGGCAGAGCAAGGCCCCCTTTTTCTTCCATCTGTTGCCTGAACTCGGGATGCAGGTCATGTTGAGTTTCAGTTCCAGCGAGCCGCCCTCACTGCTAGTTTAGGTTCCACGCGATCTGTACTCTGTCAAAGTTCGAATCGTGGCCGAGTAGTAGCGCGCGGTGGTTTTCACCCTGTGGATCGGGGGTTTGAGTTCCTTGGGGTGCGTTTTGCTGCCCCTTTTCTTTTGTTTTCGCTGGCTGGAGGAAACGGGCTCAGCCCATTGGGGTGCTGCAGCAGGGGAGCCGAGCTGGGCCATTCGGGCGAAGCCAGCCCAAGATGGGCTGAGCTCCCCCTTTCCTTTTTCTTTTATTTTATTTCATTTTCTTTTCTGTTTTAGATCCAATTGAATTTGAATTCAAATTCAAACTGGGTTTTCAACCTCCTGATCATTTTGAGTCATGACATATATCAGTTTGGGGTAGCTTGAGCTACTGGTCAGCATGGTGGGGTGCATATTTGCATTTGGCCCCTCTATAAATTGGAGATTGGTCATTTTGCAATTTACCCCTGTAAAGTCCTTGAATTTTTGTCAAGTTTGTTCAAATTTTAATTGCCCATGCCATATATGAATCTTGGGTAGTTTTTCACAAGGAGTTGCATGGTGATGATGATGTAATCTTTTGAACCTTTTCCAAAATGCATGTGGAGCAATTTTTCACTCAGCCCCCTAAACTTCAGTTGAATTTGCAACTGTCCTTGCAAATTTAAATGGGGACATGTCATATATGCTTTTGGGGTGTTTTTCTGCAAGGATTTCAATAGTGATGTCCTCATGTTGTTTTGTGAAACACATGAAATCAAGGTGTGGTCACCTGATCCAGGAGCATTCAGATCTTTCTGCCTGCAGCATTTTCAACTTCAGTGCATTTGAAAATGTTGTTCTTTCAGTCTCCTCAATCTTGTTCCATGTCATTCTCAAATCTTCTTTCTTCAAGTCGGCCCCAGCATATTTTCATATGTGATGTGGCTGATGTCCAACAGTTGTTGCACCTGCTATGTGTCAATTCCTCCGACACTACTCCGTCTCCGGAATCGTTGTTTTACTTTCACGTTGTTTAAATTCTTGCAATTGTTTTGTTGTTCATGTCATGCTATCATGCTACTTACACCTAAATTAGGGCTTAGACCAAAGCCATGACAATGTAAATAAATGCATATGAAGTTGATGACTTGTCGTCATCACCTTCATTTAAACTTGACTAGACAGGGTCATATACTATCAATAAAACTTGAACATGCCATCCTTGTTTGAGTTTGCATCCGTTGCTTACTTGTGTGTTTTCCTTGCCGGTATCCTTACCTTAGCACCCGAGACTGACGAGGAGACTTATGTGGAGCTGTCGGACACCGAGCCCGAGGGTACCGTGGGTGCTGCTTCGACTATGTTACCAGGCAAGGGGGAGAAACTGTGTCATTACTTTATAACTTTCTGCTCATGCCTAGCTGTAGACTTAGAACGTTGTTGCTTGATCCTATCCACCTTATATGCCATGTTTTAAACCCATACAGCCATGATCCCCACATCTCAGCAAACCATTGTACTGCTAAGTTACCGCTGCTCAGCCATTGCTTAGTATGGACAGAAAACTTGCTGCTTACCCTATATATTTATGGTTGGGATATCATGCTATAAAATAAGTTGGTTGATATTTATTATTGTGAAATGATGTTAATTATATTCGACGAAAGGTGGAAGGCTGGACTATCCCGTCTGGTGCTTTGTTCCATTTGAGTCACCTAGGACCCGAGTTCCGGGTATTGGTTCTTTGATCGAGCGTGCCTAATCGTGTGTGGGGTTTTATGGGCCCCCCCTTGTCTTACCTACCTAGCTTCATACATTCTAGTGGGGGCCCAAGCTGATTTACATTTGCAACGTGTGTGTGCTGGTTGGATCCCCAGTTGTTTCCAAACCAAACCAGGGCCAGGAGGACATAGTATCTTGGCTGGCCCAAATAGACCGGCTGAGGACCCGGTCTCATAAGAGAACTAACCGGTAATCCAAACCCGAGTTATACGGTAGAGTCCGATTCGAGAGCGTGGCCAGCTTTTGAGTTGGGTGTCGACTCACCGGGGGCCACCCGGAGTGTGCGTTGTTAGCTAGAGGGACTCTGACGTTCCGGAGTTTCATGCGCTTACCTAGCCAAGTGGAAACCGGGCGTACATGCGACGTCTATAATGGACAGTTGGTACACCCCTGCAGGGTAAAATCTTTTTGAAAAGCCGTGTCCGCGGTTATGGACAACTCTGATCCTACGTCCTGTTCATAGAATAACATCAATTATAATCATGCTAAAAAAAACTTGACAAACCGTGTGCGTGCCTTGGTTGTCTTTCTCCGTCCAGGGGGACCGAGGGAGAAACGAGGTTGTGTTATGTTTGCGTAAGTAGGTGAATAGCCGACTTATGACACGTTGTCAACGTAACTTCTTGGATCTCATCTCTATTCTGATAGAACGAGTAGCCACCATATATGCTAGTACGGCTGCAACCTGTCCATGTCTTTACCTTTCCTGTAGCGTTAGTTATTCCGTAATGACATGTTCTCACCCCCGTTTACATTTCTGTCTTTACCGCTTTGCCTGATTGGCCGCTGCAGTGGACTACTACCTCGACCCGAGCACCGGACGCTACTTCGTGGAGGTGCCCCCGGAGGATGACGACGAGTACGAGTACCTCAACCAGTTGGATCTTGTAGTTGGGTTCAGACGTTCCCGTGGGTGGAAATTTATGTGTAGCCCTCTCTAGGGCAATTTGGATCTTGACCGTACTCGGTCCCTATTATGCTTCCGCTTGATGTATTTGATGAGTTGTACTCAGATGATGTTGTATTATTAGACAGTGGTGTTGTATGCCCTGCTCTATTTATCTATCTATATGTATTTCTGTCTTGTAGAGTTGTGCTTTATATACCTGTTGTGGAGAATCCGGCAGCGACACGAGTGTGAGTGTCGTGCGCCGGTGGCGTTTCATGCGCTTCTAACTCCGACCGGACGTGAAAGCGACTAGTTAGAGTTAGTACCGCATCAGGGGCCTTACACCCTGGCCCCGCCTAAGCTAAGTTAACATTTAATTAACAGGGGTTAACCCCCATTGAGGCTGACAACAGGGCCCCACTGGCCAGAGCCCACCCACGTCATGCTGATGTCAGCATGACGCAGTAAACAGAAATTGTTTTAAAAGAATTCCAGAGAAATTACAGAAATTGCAGAAAATCATATAAACTTTGTAAATTCATAGAAAATTCATATTAACTCCAAATTAAACATATAATATATGAAAAATTATCAGAAAAATGCAAGGATTAAGAATATGCAATTTGTTTTGATGTTTGACCATTCCAAAATTGGTGAACAGTAGCAAACATGCATATGACTTAATTTGAATTTGAATTTGGAGTTTGAATTTGCAAATCCTTTGCAATACACTTCAATTAAATTGAATTGTCAACAAACCAGTACCATTCACAACATGGAACCACTTATCATGTGCTTGTGCATTTTTACTTCCGAAGTTGTCCCCCCTTGTTGATGATTGCCTCCTATGACAAACGTTCCGAGACGGTGATCACCCCCGAAGAAGAAGACCACCGTTAAGACCCGTGTATCGACAGCAAGGCAAGCAAACCCCATTGATCATGTCTATAAAATCCCAATTCCCTCTCAGTCTCGCTTATGCATGTTTAGGAGATCACCTGGTATCGATTCTACCGCATAGTTGAACCCATATCCGATGCATGGCCTATGATCTTGTCAATGTAGTAAGAAAACCACAATCCTAGCTAACATAGGAGTTGATTGATATCATGTGGCCCCTGCAACTGTTACTTCTTATTGCATGCTTAGTGTTACAATGAGGTTGCTTTCATTGTGAGTCGGGATGATGGTCAACATGGTGTTGATGAAAGTGAAACTGTGTCGGTGAATCCAACCTAATACAAGGTGAACGATGAGAGGTTGTGTAGGAGTACACAGTGGGTTGTCTTGTTGAACACCGCCTTAAGCACTGAGTTCTTGTATGGTAATCCAAGACAAAGAGTAAAACCACACATTGGGCTCACTGACCCCTCTCGGCCTAGTACCTTGATCCGTGTCGACGTCCAGGAGTCACATTAGTTCGGGCCTTCCATTTGACATATGCATAGAAAAAGAGTGATTGGAAATGTTTCATCATCCTAGATATGTGGGTGGATCTTTGAGACAGTGAAACCATCTATCAGAGGTGGCGTCTCGGTTGCCTACATTGTCTGGGTTCGTTTCGTTGATCCGGCCGGACTCTCGAGCGGTGACAAACTCAGATAGTCGACTCCTGGAATAGACCGGTTGTGAGCGAAGTGTCGTGGTGAACATCCTCGCTGTCACCTCTTGAACGGTGGCGAGACCTGGCGGTAACTGATGGTCATTTGTGTGTAGTTTACACCCTTGCAAGGTTAACAAAACTATTCGAATAGCCGCGTCCGCGGTTAAGGACTACTTGGAACATGTACCTGATTATTAGACAACTTGAATGGATACTTATAAAACGCGCAAGATAAGCGTGAGAACTATGGTGTGCTTCCTCGTGGGGAAGTCGAGGAAGTAACCATAGTGGTGTATTGGTTGGAGACTTGGATAGTGGACTCGTGTACGCTTCTTACCTCAAGTCTGGTAATCGTAGATCAGGACTAGCCAAGTCTAAGCTGGCACTTCTGCATGTTGAACCCCACCTCCTTTACCTTGATACTTGAGCATGAGTAGTTTAGTTCTGATGTAAGTCTTGCTGAGTACGACTTTGTACGCACGTTTTCTTATTCTATGTTTTAGATGAGAACCCGGACCCCGATGGAGTCACCTTCCTAAAGCTTGACGTTGACTACGTTAGCATAGTCCCAGACAGCAGTCTGGTCCCTCGTGGAAGGGTGTGTATGTTTACAAGGCTTCTCTAAGCCATTTGTTAAACTTGTTTGTACTCAGACCTAATTTGCTTCCGTTGTATGATGTAATGTTGATCACAGACATGTGATCTTTGTATGCTCTATATGTAAGTCAATAAAGAAGTACTTTGTAGAGTTTTGTGATGATACCTGCTGTTCATACTAGGCATGTGTGCTTCGTGTATGTTTATAACATGCATGTCTTAGTATGGGTTTTCGAGACCTTAGTTGTGATCTGGCTGGCGGTCTTTTATACACCAAGTGGCCCTTAGATGTGCGCAGCTTGGGGCATCGCGATGCGATTGCTGGTGACTCTGTCATGTGCACATTTTGTTGTATGATCGAGCCTTCCCTAGACCCCGACTAAGTGATCGGGCTGGAGTAAGTCTATGTAAGAGTTAAGATTCAATCGATAACATGGTTGTGGCGACTTGTCTATGAGTATGAGATTTCACCACCCATAATCATTTAGACTTGTGAGCGGGCGATGAGGACCCATCTCAGTCGATCCTCCGGCCTGGATGGGATGCCCATCACATTTGATGCTTTCCGAGAGTGTTCTGTTCTTGGCCTTGTCTGCTTAGACAAGTGGGTACGCCTCTCGGCTCTCCATGTGATTGCATCGTGACTGGGATTACATACGCTAACCCCGGGTCCCGACATGTCTTTTCCCCTATGGACGACCGTGATGGCGGGCCGCTCAGGGCAGATGTCTCATTGTTCAGGTTTCCAACCGCTCGTATATATTGTTGTGTGCTCGCTAGCAGATTATTATATTGGATTCAGATGATCTTGGTTTGGGGATTCCAGTAGCACCTAGCTTTCGACTTTCCGGGTTAACCTTGGTGGAATTTCAGCCTTCGGCTTTCTCATACCTCGTGAGGAAGTTTTGTTGTCAATATTGCTTTATCTTCTGGTTAAATCAATGTTTCGACCATGTTCTCATAAGTGTTTCTGTATACAGGATGCCAAGAGCGAACATGCAGCCGCCAGAGAACCCTATCCTTGGAGAGGCTGTGGCCGCAGTGGCTTAGGGCACAGCCGCGAACTTACAAATGCTGCAGAACCAGACTGCCCAGAGGAATGATCGACCACAGTACACCACACTGCAGTAGTTCCTCGCGATCAACCCCCCCAGGTTCTCCGAGGCTCGAGACCCGCTAGAGGCGGATGACTGGATCGCAGAGATCAAGAAGCACTTCAATGCAAACACCGTCAGACCCGTCGACTACGTCACCTTTGCCTCCTTCCAGCTTCAGGGTTCAGCAGCCAGCTGGTATGATACCTACAAGGCCAACAAGGGCGATGCTATCATCACGTGGGCAGATTTCATCGCAGACTTCGGAGCAGCGCATATTCCGAGTGGCCTGATGGTCTAGAAGCGTGAGGAGTTCTTGGCTCTGAGACAGGGTGACAGGTTAGTTTAGGAGTACAACCTGGCCTTCGTCAGGCTCGCCAGGTACATTCCAGAGGAGGTCAGCACAGAGGCTAAGAAGATTGCGAGGTTCCGTGGAGGTCTCAGCACAAAGATCAAGTACACGCTCACTTAGTGCAGTCCCACGCTGTTCTCACAGTTCGTGGATCAGGCTATCCGCCAGGAGACAGCCAGAGCAGAGTGGGATGCAGACAGGAAGCGCCAGACGGAGCACAGTACCGCGCTGATGGTTCACAAGAAGGCAAAGACGTGGGTCATAGAGGCGCCACCGCAGAGGCAGAAGTACCAGCAGAGGGGGGAAGTTGTCCGCACTTTTGCCCGCCCTCCCGTCCCAGTCCAGCAGGGGCCGCCACACGCGAGGCCACCCAGGCCGCAGCAGCAGCCCAGGCCGGGCGTGATTTGCTACAAGTGCAAAGAGCCAGGGCACACATCTCCCAACTGCACCGATCCCCTCTTTTCTCAGCTTCCACCGCCTCCATCTCACTCTACTCCGAGCACCGCGATGGTGAAGGCACAGCCACGTGCACTTCGGGTGAACAATGTGATGCTCTCATATGCTCAGCAGTCTTCAGAGATCGTTCTTGGTAGGTTGCTTGTATGTTCAGTTCCCGCGACAGTTCTGTTCGATTCCGGAGCTTCCCATTCTTTCGTCTCCCAGAGGTTCGCAGATGAGCAGGACCTCCCCTTGGAGGATTTGCCCAGTTTGTTGTCTATTGTTTCTCCCGGTTCCAAGATGGCTTCTTCTGTCCGTGCCCCGTTTGTAAGAATCGAGATTCAGGGTCTCCTTTTCTCCGCTTCCTTGATTTTGCTTCCACGTTCAGACATTGATGTCATTTTGGGTATGGATTGGCTTGTGCAGTACAAGGCCAATATTGATTGCCCCACCAGATCAGTGAAGTTGGCACATGATTTAGGCGCAGAGGTCTTGTACACTTGTGGCTCTATGTCAGGACCAACACAGTTGTACGCGTTGAACGCAGGAGTTGCGCCTTTGCTCGAAGAGGTCAGAGTTGTCTGTGAGTTCCCAGACGTCTTTCCGAAGGAGTTGCCAGGAATTCCCCCAGTTCGAGCTATTGAGTTCGTTAATGAGCTAGAACCTGGTACCCAGCCGATTTCTCGGCATCCGTACAAAATGTGTTCGAAGGAGTTGATTGAGCTCAAGAAGCAATTGACAGAGTTGGAAGCAGGCGGTTTTATCCGCGCGAGCACTTCCCCTTGGGGTGCACCAGCTTTGTTTGTCCAGAAGAGGGATGGGACTAGCCGCTTGGTCCAGGACTATCGCGGTATCAACAAGAAGACCATCAAGAACAAGTACACTTTACCCCGCATCAATGATCTGTTCGAACAGTTGAATGGAGCTAAGGTGTTTTCCAAGCTTGACTTGAGGATGGGGTATCATCAAATCCGTGTTCGTGAAGAGGATATTCCCAAGACCGCGTTCAGCACACGTTATGGGTTGTATGAGTTCACAGTCATGACTTTTGGGTTCTCAAATGCCCCTCCGACATTCATGAGAGCTATGAACTATTTGTTCCAAGAATGGCTTGATGTGTTCGTGATCCTCTACCTCGACGACATTCTTTTCTATTCCAAGTCAGAGGCTGAACATGAGGAACATTTTCGCCTGGTGCTGCAGAAGTTGAGAGAGCACCGGTATTACGCCAAGTTCTCCAAGTGTGAGTTTTGGCTGGACACGGTCAATTTTCTGGGCCATGTCATCTCCGCTTATGGAATTGCGGTTGACCCAAAGCGAGTCCGCACTATTCAAGAGGGGGCTCCGCCGAAGAATGTGAAGCAGCTAAGGAGTTTTCTCGGCCTCGCCAGTTATTGCAGGAGGTTTGTGCAGAATTTCTCCAAAATAGCCAAGCCAATGACTGAATTGTTGTGCAAAGACAAGCGGTACACTTGGTCACCAGCTTGCCAGTCAGCCTTCGAGGAGTTGAAAGAGAAGCTGACCACAGCTCCAATTCTCACACCGCCAGATGAGTCACAACCTTTTCAGGTGTTTTGTGATGCCTCTTTGCAAGGTCTGGGCGGAGTTTTTATGCAAGGCAGGAATATTGTGGCGTATACCTCACGGCAGTTGAAGACAAGTGAGAGGAATTATCCCACGCACGACTTGGAGCTTATAGCAGTTGTGCACGCTTTGGTCACTTGGAGACACCTCCTCTTAGGGAGGAAGGTGGATGTGTTCACGGACCACAAGAGTCTGAAGTACTTGTTCACTCAGCCAAATCTGAACTTGAGGAAAATAAGATAGCTTGAGACCATTACTGAGTACACAGTTGATATTCAGTACACGCGTGGGAAGGCGAATGTCATAGCTGATGCGCTGAGCCGCAAGGGCGATTGCAATAATATCCAGGTGCAGAAGATCAACCCTGATTTGTGTGAGTCCTTTCGAAGGCTCAATCTCGAGCTAGTTTCAGCAGGCTATCTTGCCAACCTTGTGGTAGAGCCCACTATCCATGAGAAGATTCGTGAAGCTCAGTCTGGCAGCTCAATGATTAAGAAGATCAAACAGGGTATTGCCGCCTCAGTTCCAAAGTACGGTTTCTTTTCAGTGCATAATGACGGCACCGTGTTGTTCGAAGACCGAGTTATTGTTCCCAAGGAGGGAGATCTCAGAGAGGTCATCATGAAGGAAGCCCATGATTCCAAGCTGTCTATTCACCCTGGCAGTACAAAGATGTATCAAGATCTAAAGCAAAGCTTTAGGTGGACTCGTATGAAGCGGGATGTTGCCCGTTACGTGTCTCAGTTTGATGTGTGCAGGAGAGTGAAGGCACAACACCAGAAGCCTACAGGGTTGCTTCAGCCGCTTGAGATTCCGGAGTGGAAATGGGATCATATAGAGATGGATTTCATCACAGGCTTCCCCTTGTCGCAGAAGAAGAACAATGCCATCTTTGTTGTCATTGACAATCTTTCCAAAGTAGCCCACTTGTTCCCAGTGAAGGACTCCATTTCAGCAGCTCAGTTGGCAGATTTGTACACCGCAAGAGTATTGTCTTTGCATGGCATTCCCAAGAAGATCAGTTCCGATAGAGGCAGCCTTTTCACCTCTAAGTTTTGGCAGGCCTTCCAAAAGGCGATTGGTACGACAGTGTTGTTCAGTACCGTTTATCACCCTCAGACAAGTGGGAAAGTCAAGCGCGTGAACCAAATCCTCGAGGACATGCTTCGGGCATGTGTCATCTCGTTTGGCATGAAGTGAGAAGAGTGCTTGCCATATGCTGAGTTCTCTTACAACAACAACTATCAGGCAAGTCTGCAGGGAGCGCCATTTGAAGTCCTGTATGGCCGCAAGTGCAGGACACCTTTGAACTGGTTTGAGACAGGTGAGAGACAGCTGTTCGGTCCAGATGTGATACAAGAGGCAGAGGACAGAGTGAAGATTGTCCGAGAGCACCTAAAGGCAGCACAGTCTAGGCAGAAGGCCTATTATGACAAAAGGCACCGTGGTGTAGCGTTTCAGGTTGGTGATTGGGCGTACCTGAGAGTTTCTCCATGGAGGGGAACTCACCGTTTTGGCATCAAAGGAAAGCTCGCTCCAAGATTTGTCGGACCTTTCCGCATCCTTGAGACTAGAGGACCTCTTGCTTTTCTGCTCGAGCTTCCAGAGAGTCTGGCCATGGTGCATGACGTGTTCCATGTGTCCCAGCTAAAGCAATGCTTCAAGCAGCCAGAGCAGGCTGTTGACTTGGGCGAGATACAGCTGAGTGCGGACCTTTCCTACTCAGAGCGTCCAGTCCGTGTTCTTGAGACGTCCGAGCGCAAGACTCGCAACAAGACCGTCAAGTTCATGAAAGTTCAGTGGGCACATCATTCGGAGAAGGAAGCAACGTGGGAGCGTGAAGATCATCTCCGTTCTGAGTATCCTAAGTTGTTTCAGGCTTAGAACTCGGGACGAGATCCTGTGTTGGTGGGGGAGTGCTGTAACAGCCCATTTGCAATATTAACAAATCAACATGATATTGTAACTTGTCTGTTGACTTTGTAACTTGGCATGATGCTAAAGATTGAAATTTCATGTGGTGATTTAAATTTGCATTGGGATTGGAGCCCATATGGTTTGGTTGAGTTTGCTTCCAAAGTGGTTCAAGAAGGGTGTTTGAAGAATTTTCATTGTTGCATGCATGCTCTCCCTAACCCCAAACTTGGCCTATCCTTTTCCTTTGCTTTGAAAAGGGTTTTTAAAACCTCAATTCATTTTTGCCATCATCAAAAATATGGGCTCTAGTTCAAAGTGGTTTTGAATTAAAAAATGAGCTCACACTTTTGTTGTTGCCAAAAATGCCCAAACCATTTTTGGAAATTGAGGAATAATGCAAGGTTAATTATACATATTTTTATGTATTTTTCCACTTGTATTTAATCCAGAATAACTCCAAATCCTTTCTGTTTTATGTTAAATGGAAAATGATAGAGCAGCAGGGTTTTTTTTCCAGTTCTCTGTTGCAGGCCCAGCCCACCGAGGCCTCTGTTTGCTTCTCGGGCTAGAGCCCAGCCGCGAAGCGGTAAGTGGAGACCGTCCGGATCGTTTGATCAAGATCAGACGGCTCCCCGTCGTCTTCTTTCCACGTTGGACAGGTCCCCCCGCTCCTCTCCTCTCACGGCGCAAGTCCGGCCAAGAGCCGTGGAGCCCTCCGGCCAGGGAGAGGCAAGCTCCCTTTAAGAGCACGCGAGACGCGCCGCGGGGTGCCCTAGCCCCATTCTCCCCCTCCACTTCCTCTCGCGGCCGCCGCCATGGCCGATTTGAACCTCCCCTGTTCCGCGTGATAGGTGAGCCTCCCGGTGGAATTCCTCGCCGTTCTTCGCGCACGGTGAGCCCGCGCTCGTTTGCGCCTTCTCCTAGCCCGTCCTCACCGTTTCCCCCTGCAGTTTCGGCCTGCAAGCCCCAAGGAGCGACGAGCCGCGGCGTTGCGCCTCGGATCTGTCTTCCTCGACGACGACCCCGTGGGTCTCCTTCTCCCCGGCAAGGTCAGGGTCACCGACGAGCCCCTCTAGGTGAGCCTCCGCGCCTCCGTTCCTCCCCTAGTACCCGTAGGACGTTTGGCGCCGTGAAGGCGTCTCTGTCGCTGCTCCGGCGAGCCGTGCACGCCAAGCGCATGTCTCCGGCGAGTGTGGTTTGTGTGTGCGGTTGCGCTGTTCGCGAGCAGAGCGTGCGGTGAGCGTTAGCATCAGGAGTACTCGTTGTTCCCCTCGACGGCCTGTCGTGCGGGCTCTGTTCCGCCATAGCCGTGCCGGCGAGGAAAGCTGGTCCCTTTTGGGTTGCCGGCGGGGGAGGCGAGAAAAATGGAACCACGAGGGTCCAGCTTCGAGTAGCCGCTGGCCGTTGCGCCATCGGAGCACCGTAGCCGATGTGAGCCTCACCGGATTGTCTCGACGCCGCCACGGTCTGAAGAATTTCGTCAGTTTCGTCAGAAGCAATTCGCCGCGGTAGGATTCAGGCGAGGCTAGCGACTTCCCTGGTGTGTTCTAGGTACAGCGCAGGCCGGGGATCTGTAGCTGGATGTACCAGCTCTTGATTCCACGCATCAGCGGCATCGCGGGTGATCTGTGACCGACGCGGGCTTCGCCGGAAGTTGCCCTCTCACTGCATGTTCCGGGTTTTAGTTTCGTCAGAAAACTGGACATTGCGCACCGGCTGGTTGCTATAGTTGGCTCGGCGCATGTTTCCTGTCGAGTAACCGAGTGTTGGCGCAGTGGCAATGGGACTGGATGCAGCGCAGCTAGTCGCGGGTTCGAACCCCGCCGGAGGCAGAAATGCCCCCCCTTTTTTCCTTTTGTGTGGGAGGCTGACTGCTGGGCCAGCCTGGTAAGTGGCTCAGGCCACAGTGGCCTTGCTGGGCACAGACCAGCAGCCCCTTGTCAGCCACACGGCTTGCTGGGCCGGAATTGCCCATGGCCAGCCTAGAGAGGCTGAGCCCTTTACTTTTTTTTCCTTTTCTCTTTGTATTTCTTTTCTGTTTAATTTCCAAATTTGATTTGAATTCAAATTCAAATCGGGATCTGGACTTTTGAACTTTCCACCCCAAAAATTGTCATGCTATATATGTTTTTGGGGTAGCTTGAGCTGCTGACCATCATGGTGAGGCCCTTTTTGCACTTTCCCCTCTGATTTTTGGAGTGTGGTAATTTTTCAAATAAACCCCTTTTCTTTTCTTTGTTGTTGTCAAGTTTTTTCCCAAATTAAAAATGGCCATGCCATATATGATTTTTGGGTAGTTTAAAACAAGGAGTTGCATGGTGATAATGGTTTAACCATTTAATCCTTTTCAAAAATGCATCTAGTGCAATTTTGCACTCAGCCCCCTGAAAATTATTTTGAATTGCAACTGTGTTTGCACAGCAAGAGGCTACCAAAGCATATATGGTTTTGGGGTAGATTTTTGCAAGGATTACAATGATGATGTCCTCATGATGTGTTGTGCAACTCATTTGGGCAGGGTGTGACCACCTCATCCAGAATCAATCTGTCTTTTTCCTTTCTTTGCATCATTCCAATTTCAGTGCATGTTGGAAGTGGTGATCTTGTGATTCTTTCAAGTTCTGATTCATGCCATATCCAAATCTTTTGTCCAAACCAGCACCCAACACATTGCCTGTGCAATGTGGCTGGATTCCAACTTTTGTTTCACCTTCCTTGTGTCAAATTCACCGGCACTACTCCGTCTCCGGAATTGATGTTTAATTTCTTGTTGTAATTATTTCTGTTAATTGCATTGTTGATCATGTCATGTTGCCATGTTACTTACACAGAAAATAAGGCTAAGACCAAAGCCATGATTACGTAAATAAATTTCATATGAAGTTGTTGACGTGTCGTCACCACCTTCATTTAAATTTGACTAGATAGGGTCACATCATGTCGTTTAAACTTGATCATACCATCCTTGCCTGTGCATTGTTTCATTGCTTACTCGTGTGCCTTTCCTTGCCAGTACCTTGCGTTAGCACCTGAGACCGCCGAGGAGACTTACGTGGAGATTTCCGACACCAAGCCCGAGGACCCTGCTGCGTCTGCTTTGACGACCGATTACCCAGGCAAGGGGAAGATTCATACCATTACTTGATACCTTTCTGCCTACCTGCTTAGCTGTAGCCTAGAACGTTTGTTTGATCCTATCCACTTTCTTATGCCACGTTCAAAACCAAACAGCCATGATCCCCACATCCCAGCAAAACATTATATTGCTAAGTTACCGCTGCTCAGCCACTGCTTAGTATGAGTAGGAAAACTTGCTGCTTACCCTATGCTATGGTTTGGGATATCATGTTATTTAAAGAAGTTGGTTGATATTTATTATATTTATGATGTTAATTTATACTTGACGAAAGATGGAAGACCAGACTGTTCCCGCCAGGTGTTTTGTTCGATTTGAGTCAGCTAGGTCCCGAGTTCCGGGTATTGTGTTTCTTGACGAGCGTGCCTAATCGTGTGTGGGATTCTATGGGGTCCCCTTGTCTTACCTACTGTCGGGACCCGGGGTTAGCGTATGCAAGTACAGCTAAGACATAGTCATATGGAGAGACGAGAACCGTACCCACTTGTCTAAGCAGACAAGGCCAATCACAGAACGTTCTCGGAAAGCATCGTACGAGAGGGGCATCCAATCCAGGCCGGATGATCAACTGAGGTGGGTCCTCATCGTCCGCACACAAGTCTAATGATATGGGTGATGAACCCCCATATTCAAAGACAAGTCGCCTCAACCATACTAACGACTATCTCATAACTCTTACATAGACTTACTCCAGCCCGATCACTTAGTCGGGGTCTAGGGCGGGCTCGGTCATACCACAAAGTGTGCACGAGACGGAGTCTCGAGCAATCGCATCGCGATGCCCCAAGACTGCCAGCCAGATCACATCGCATCGCATCGCATCGCAATCACATCTAAGGGCCACTTGGTGTATGAAAGACCGCCAGCCAGATCACAACTAAGGTCTCGAAAACCCATACAAAGACATGCATGTTATAAACATACACGTAGCACGCATGCCTTGTATGAACAACAGGTATCATTGCAATTCTCTACAAAGTATACATTTTTATTGATAACTCTTATAGAGTGCACACAGAGATCACAGACATGTGATCCAACATTACAAACACAAGCGGAAGCAAAGTATGTCTGAGTACAGACAAGTTTAACAAATGGATTAAGAAGCCTTATTTAAACACATGCCCTCCACGAGGGAACCAGTCGTCTGACTGGGACTAGACTAGCTTGATCTTCAGTCATCGAGCTCGATGAAGAAGCCACCTTCGGGGTCAGTGGTTTCATCTAAAACATAGATTAAGAAAAAGTGAGTACAAAGTCGTACTTAGCAAGACTTACATAGGAGCTATACTACTCATGCACATGTATCAAGGTAAAGGGAGGTGGGGTTTCACTTGCAGAAGTGCCAGCTTTGACTTGGCTAGTCCTGAAATACGAGTACCAGACTTGAGGTAAGAACCGTACACGAGTCCACTACTTTCTCCTACCAATTACACCACTATGGTGCCTTCCTCGACTTCCCCACGAGAAAGCACGCCATAGCACTCACACTTATCTTGGTGTGTTTTAGAAGTATCCAGTTCAAGTTTTCTAATAATCAAGCTAAGCTTTCCAAGCAGTCCATAACTGCGGACGCGGCTATTCGAATAGTTTTGTTAACCCTGCAGGGGTGTACCGCTACACACACATGATCATCATTTACCGAGTTTGATCTCGACACCATTCAAGGGGTACCAGCGAGGATGCTCACCACAACTGTTACCTCATAGCCGATCTAGTCCGAGAAAGCCGCCTACCTGGGTTGGCTACCACTATCGCGAACCCGGCCGGTTTACCGAAGTGGACCCAACTGATGTGTGCGTGGTGCATAAGCCGGTCTCGGGTGAGCCGTTCTCTCACTTAGCATCTAGGCCACAAGCCTACCAGAACTCCGAACTACTGCGACATCTGGACATCGAAAGGGATGAGTTAATAGGTTGAGAGGGGTCAGTGAGCCCAATGTGTGTTTGTACTCTTCATCTTGGATCACCACACAAGAACTCGGACTTAGGGCGGTGTTCAACGAGACAACCCACCGTGTACTCCTACACAGCCTCTCATCGTTCACCTTGTATTAGGGTAGATTCACCAACACTTTTATACCATCATCATCATGATCACTACCATCCCGACTCACATAAAAGTATCATCATGGTATCACTCTAAGCATGCAATAAGCAGTAACAATTGCAGGGGCCACATGATATCAATCAACTCCTACATTTGCTAGGATTGTGGTTTGCTTACTACTGTGACAAAATGATAGGTCATGCAAAGCAATGGGTTCATCTATGCGGTAGAAACGCATCATGGTAATCATCCTATACAATGCATAAGAGAGACATGAGAGGGAATTGGGATTTTATCGACATAATCAATGGGGGTTTGCTTGCCTTGCTGACGAGGTTCGGGTTCGGGGTCTTCAACGAAGGGGGCAGCCTCCTGTTCCGGTTCCACCTCTACTCGACAAACAACAAACAAGGAAGCAAAGTAAATACAATGCACAATCACATGATGGAAGGTTGAAACTTGATGTATATGCTTTGATGTGTGAAGCAATTCCATTTAAATGGAGTATATTGCAAATTGAATTGCAAATTCAAACTCCAATTTGAATTCAAACTTAGCCGAATTACATGTGACATTGTTTGATCAATTTGAATCATTTTGAAATGTGTATGATATGCCTCTGATGTGTGGTTGAAATGTAGCATGTTGCCATGGTCAAAGTTGCAAAACCATTTGAATTTAATTTGAATAAATTCCAATTAAATCAAATGACAAATGCTACTGGTCCCAATTTAAATTCTACTCAAACATAGTTGAAAGTTGGATTTTTGGATAGCTTATTTTCTCCTGATCATTTTTCATATATTATTTGTCCAATTTGGAGTTAATATGAATTTTCTATGAATTTCCAAAGTTTGGGCTATTTTTTGGATTTTCTGGAATTCTTTAATTCATTTCTAATTTTCTGGAAATTCATTTACTTCGTCATGCTGATGCAAGCATGACATCAGCAGGGGTCTGACTGGTGGGGTCCAGTGGTCAGTGACACAGAGCTTAATCCCTCTGTTTAAAATAAAAAGAGGGGGTTTAGGGCCTGGGAGCCCCACCTGTCATTGACCTGGGGTCAACTAACAGGGGGGTTAGCCCCTAATTAAAAGTGCCTCGCCGGCGGTTAACCGCCGGTGGCATCCAGCGAGGCGGCGCTCTGCTAGCTTCTTCTCCTGGCCTCCATTCTCTGCGCCAAGGCCACCAAACGATAGCCCGAGATGAGCCGCATAGATTGCGCTACTCGCGCGTCACCGGAGAGGTCGGAGGCGACACTAGCTTCAACCGCGGCGGCGACCGGAGTACCGCGTACAAGCTGGGGAGGAAGGAGACGCTCTGGAGCGCGCGCTTTGCTGTCCATGGCGGCGACGGAGCTCGGCTCCCATGGCGGATCGAGGTAGGGGTCGAAAGGGAAGGGAAAAACAGGGGGATTTGAAGCGTATTCTCACCCTGGTTGCAACGGACGTGACTGCGGGGTCGGGGATGCTTTAACGACGGCGAAATCGACGATGGCGCGCGGCGGCCAGAGGCGAAGACGAAGAAGGGGACGTCGGCTACAGAGTTCCGGGGAGCACGTCGGACACCTTGTCTTTCCCTGAGGAGCTCACTGGCCGCGTGGGCTCGGAGCCATGGCGATGGTGGTGCTCGGTAGTCGTCGGTTTTCGCAGCGGGAGAGCACGAGGTGAGGTGGGGAAGGGGAGAGTGGCTCGGGAGTCTTCCAGACGTCCACCGACACGCGATAGGGACGAGGGGGAAGCAACTGCGTGGCCGAGCTCGTCGGCGGCGTCGGTGGAGTGCTGCATGCATTCCACCAAGCACCTTCGGGGCGCGGGGAGGAAGAGACAAGCGGGGAGGCTGGGCTGGGCCGGATGGGGGGATGAGTTGGGCTTCTTCGCAGGTAAGCCCCTTTTCTTAATTCTTTTCTGTTTTCTTTTCTGCCTTTTTGTTTTGCTTTGCTAAATAAATAGCTAGGCATTTTATTAAATGCTCAAATCTTTTATATGGCATTACATGACCAGTAGCTAGTCATATCCAGAGTTTGAACATTTTTGAAATTCAAAATATTTGAATTCAAATTCAAATAGGGGTTTTTGATTAATTCCAAGGCACTGTTTGAATATTTGAAAAATCCAGGAGCATGGGGTGGGTCCCACATCACTTGATATGTGATCACACTCATTTATAAGACTTTTCAAAAATCTAACATGAATTTTTGGAAAAGATTTTTATCTGGCCTTTTGAATTAATTCATCTGGGGGGGGTTCCTTCTCCCATTTTGCTTTTTATTTTGATTTCAAAGATTTCTTTTGAAATTTTAACATGATGCAAGAGACTTGCTAACCCTAGAACATTACCTAATAGAGGGTTCTGATAACTCGCCCCCACTCAACAAAATCTTGTCCCGAGATTCAGAAGTCTGCGGGAGGAAGGTGGGGTACTCGGCATTGAGACGGTCTTCTCTTTCCCACGTAGCTTCTCTCTCAGAGTGGTGTGACCATTGCACTTTCAGAAACCTAATCTTCTGACGACGAGTGACACGCTCTGCGGAATCAAGAATACGAACGGGGTATTCTCGATAAGAAAGGTCATCTTGGAGATCAAGCGTTTCATGGTCGACTTCGCGGATGGGGTCCTTGAAGCAATGCCTGAGTTGGGACACATGGAATACGTCATGTACTCGGGAAAGGTGCGGGGGTAATTCAAGTTGGTAGGCAACTTCTGCACGTTTGGCAAGAATGCGGAAAGGTCCGATGTAACGTCGGGCCAACTTGCCTTTGATACCGAAACGTTGGGTTCCCTTCAGAGGAGTAACCCGAAGATAAGCCATCTCATCCAGATTGTAGCTCTCTTGCCTATGATGACGATCATAGTAGCTTTTCTGACGAGACTGGGCTGCTTTCAATTGATCACGAACAATTCGAACTTGCTCTTCTGCTTCCTTGATCATATCCGGTCCAAAGAATTGTCTTTCACCGGTTTCTGACCAGTTTAGTGGTGTTCGACATCGTCGTCCATATAGGAGTTCAAAAGTAGCCATGTTCAGACTAGATTGAAAACTATTGTTATAAGAAAATTCGACGAATGGCAGAGACTTCTCCCAATTCTTTCCGAATGAGATAACAAATGCTCTGAGCATGTCTTCAAGAATTTGGTTACCCCTTTCGACTTGACCGCTAGACTGCGGATGGAAAGCTGTACTAAAGGAGAGATGAGTTCCCATAGAATTATGAAAGCTTCCCCAAAATCTAGAGGTGAAAAGGTGTAAGAGCAAGTTTTGCCCCCGAAGGTTTTGGACATTGTTGGACAAAGCAGAAGTGGAACTAATATTGTTTTCGAGTATAAACAGATACTTAGGTTCCGAAAGAATGGAGTTTGCAAGTAGAAGGTCAAAGGACAACTCACTGCAGTGAAGCTGCAGTCATCTACCGAAACCTTTGAAGGAAGACGACCCCTAAAAATGTCGTCGAAGGAGATGAATCTCTCGAGTAAAAGCGCAACGAGGAGAAAGCTGAAGCTGGTCGAAGACTTAGTCTTTTTGCTAGTTTCTCTTTATTTCTTGAGTAGTAGGAAAAACCGTACTATTAAGAGGGGTTTGCTAGTTGAGATCTTAGTCGAAGTGAATTTGCTCTGCTCAACCAAAACCCACGAAAGCCTACCAAGAGAAATCTTACCAAGTCGAGTGAATAGCTCGAAGGAAAAGTCATCGCACTTCGTGCCTTCGAGAGAGAACTCGTTCGGTGAGTCATCTTACTTGTTCCTCAAGTAAAGTTGCGCAGTGATTGGATTCCGACCGTTGTGGACACGCGTCAAGCGGTCGCATCGGGTCACTTCAGTCATTTTACCCATCGGGATCGCCATCTATAAATACCCCGTACCTACCCGCCATTTCGGGTTGGCTGCTCCACTAAAGATTCTAAGACAGAAGTCTGTGTGCATCCCAAGAGAGATTCATCGAGAGAAAACCAAAATCCCAAGTCTGAGCTGAGTTGAGAAATTCACTATGACTTAGGTTGAGATTAGCCGATCTTTTTATCTTGGAGAACTGCAAGTCTCCTAGACGGTTAGGCGTCGCCTATCAAGCAGTCGAAGAGTAATTGTCACTGCTGAAGGAAGTTTGTAAAGGTCTCGGAGATGTCCTGAATCATCTACCACGAGTGAAAACTGGAAAAGCTTGAGGAGTTTGTTGCAGTGGAGAATTGGACGGAGAGAGTTTTGCTCCAGGTGTTCAATCACCAGTCCCTCCAACCAGACGTAGAACTTTGCAGAGTGTGAACTGATTTACCAAACATCATCGTGTCAGGCTCGTTTTCCTTCATGTTTTTACATTAAGTATTTACTCGCTGCCTGTTTGTCTTCGATGTTTTCCTTAGCTCCAAATCCTTTCGAGCTATGCATTACCTTCAACACTGTATTTCCTTCGAGATGCCTTAGTCCTTCACAGTTTGCATGAACTCCTTCTATGTTTCTTAGAATTTTTAGAAGTGATCATTCACCCCCTCCCCCTCTGATCATTCTTGAGCTTTCAATTGGTATCAGAGCTAGGCACTCCCTACGCTCTGCGTATTTTGGTCTAACAACCTGGAGTGTTGTCAAGAATGTCGTTTGCAGCTGTTCGCTCGGGGGAACCAATCCCTATCTTCAATGGGAAGGACTATCCCTATTGGAAGGACAAAATGAAGAGGAATATGATGGCTATCAACTCTGCCGCTTGGGAAGTTGTCAAAAATGGTGTAACTGTCAAAGACACAGATGCCATCACTCCCGAAGAGACAAAGAAGATAGAACTAGATACTGAAGTCTGGGTCTTCATAACAAATCATCTGATTCCAGAGAAATACCATGAGGTCAAGAATATTCCTTCGGCCAAAGGTGTTTGGGATTATCTCGAGAAGATTGGTGAAGGTGTCTCTACTCAGAAAGATGCTCGTATTGACACCCTTCGAAGCAAGTTCTATCGTTTCAAGAGGCACGAGGGAGAAAAAGTTACCTCCATATACAACAGACTCACTGCGCTATCAAATGAACTGATTTCCCTCGGTGCCGAAGACATTACCAGTCGGATTATTGTCAGAACTTTGCTTCGTTCCCTTGATGATTCTTTCGATCACATTGTGCTTATGATCAAGGAAAGGACAGATTTCAAGGATCTTGTTGCTGCTGATATTCTCGAGAGACTTAACACCTTCGAGATGGAAGAAGATGAAAAACGAGATATTAATGGGACACGAAGAAAATCTCATGCACTAAAAGCCAGAGCTTCACATCACTCCTCTCCTGAAGCTAGTTCTGAATCGGGTTGTGCCTCAGATGACCCCGAGAACATTGGAAAAGATCTGGCACTGATAATGAGAAGATTCAATCGCTTTCAGAGAAGGAACTCCTCTTCACCGAAGAAAAACTACTCTTCAAGACATTCAAGCAATTCATCATAGCATCGATCATCATCCAGAAACTCTTCAGCGAAAGATAACTGTTGCTATAAGTGCAAGAAGCCAGGTCACTTCATTGCTGATTGTCCTCTTTGGGAAATTGAACATAGATCAAGGCATTCTCACAGCAATTCTTCGAGCAAGTCTCACAGATCGAGCAAAAACCATGAGTCAAAGAGATATGATTCAAAGTCCAGAAAAGACAAGAAAGATGGTTCTGATGATGACAAGAAGAAGAAGTATCACAAGCATCGAGAGGGTTCTTCCTCGAAATCATATTCCTCTCGACGAAAGAATTCCCATCGTGCCAAAGCCTATCTTGGTAAAGGAATGAACTCTGAAGATGAAGCATCCGGTTCCGAAGCTGAATCAAACCCAAGATCTGGTTCTGGTTCTGGTTCTGAATCTGATGGCGTTGCTGGTATAGCATTTGCTTTGAGAAAGACTTCAAGTTCATTCTTCACAAATCAAAGTAGTGAAGATGAATCTCCAGCTTACTGCTTCATAGCCAACGCTAAGGTATCCTCATCTAAGAATTCCTACGATACTTCTGATGGATCTGCTTATGAAAGTAACTCTAGGATAAGTTATGCTAAACTTGCCAAAATTGCTTCTGTCCAACAAGATGAGCTAGATTCTCTGAGTGAAACTATTCAAAAATCTGAGACCTTGTTAATCGATGAGATTGAGAAGGGTCAAACTTTGACGAATGAGCATGTTGCTCTGAAGGAAAAGTATGATGAGCTTTCCTCTCGGCATGATCTTCTCTCAGTGGACTACGAGAAGCTAACCTATGAATTACTTCAAGGGAAAATGGCTCTCGAGAAACTAAGAGAGGCTAATGAAGAGTTGGAAAGTGTCAACCTCACGCTCATGGCTCAACAAGGCTCCGAAGCTAAAAATGAATCTACTTCACCTTGCTTAACCTGTTTGGAACGAAGTAAAATTGAGTCTATTTCTGAGAGATCGAAAGGAAAGCAACCTATCATTACTGATGATACTAACCCCTCGAACGAGGAAACCATTACCGAGGAACTCCTCAGGTTGAAAGATTTATTTGAAACAGGCATGTTCAAAAGTGTGCAGAGACACCAGTACCTATGTGATATCCTATGAAAGGCTCTTCTTCACAGGAATCCCCGAAACGAAGGAGTTGGCTTCGAAAGGAAAATCAATCCTGATGGAACCTACTGGGAACCCGAGCAGTATCCTAAAACTGTCTGGGTTCTTGCGAAAGAAAAGCCCATTGATATTGCTAACCTTTCAGGTTTCAGTTGCAAAATTGACAAAGCTATTGTTGATGAATCACTTGATTCTGACTACAAGCTTGTCAAAGATCAGGAAGGAAAGGTGTCGGCTGAATTCGTTGGTACTCCTCCGAAGAATGGTTTCTATAAGCGACAGATTTGGGTTCGCAAATCTCTCGTAGAAAAACTGCCCCCTAACCATTCTATGCAGGGAAAATCCTCGGTACCACCGAATCACTACTATTCTCTCGAGGATAGGAATGAACCTTTGGTGCCTGCTTCAAATGTTCCCCAGAAGGAATACTATCGTGTCGATAGAAATGTTTATCGTCATCGTAACGATAACACCAAAGTTGCTGTTACTAATAGTTACCCTAACCCCTCATCGAGGAATTATATTTATGGTGTGCTTGATGGTCCTGATCGACAATGCAATCCCGTTCGATTTAATATTGCTGCCCCATCTAGCTCTTCCATGCCTTCTAAGTCACCTGCTCGTTTGTGGGTGGTTAAGAAGAACTAATTCTTCTGCAGGGCTATGTCTCCGGTGGATCCGAATGGGTCATGGATAGTGGATGTACAAATCATATGACCGAAGACAAAGATTTGTTCACCGAAGAAAATCTGTCTGAATCTTCACAGAAATACATTACATTCGGTGACAACAACAAAGGAAAAGTACTTGGTTTGGGTAAGGTTGCCATATCGAAAGACAAGCATATTGATAAGGTTTTGCTTGTACAATCTCTAGGATATAATCTTATGTCTATATCGAAACTTTGTGATATGGGTATGCTTGTACTGTTTTCTGCTTCTCGTTGTGTTGTCTTTTCACAGGATGATTATTCCTTCGTGTTCGAAGGATATCGCAAGGGTGATCTTTACGTCGTCGATTTTTCTTCGGGACCTACAGTGTCCACATGTTTAATGGCCAAAGACACTTCTGGTTGGTTATGGCATCGAAGACTTGGTCATGCAGGGATGAAAAATCTTCAAACTCTTATCTCGAAGAAGAACATCGTTGGAATTGATAATGTGAAATTCGATAAAGATCGTCTATGCAGTGCCTGTGAAACAGGAAAGATTGCCAAGAAACATCACTCAGCAAAAACCGTCATGACTACTACTCGTCCTCTTGAATTACTTCATATGGATTTATTCGGTCCTCAAAATTATGCTAGTCTTGGAGGTAACAAGTATGGTCTGGTTATTGTTGATGATTTCTCTCGATATACCTGGGTTTTCTTTCTTGATGACAAGAGCAAGGTTGTTGAAATTTTCAAAACCTTCGCAAAGAGAGCTCAAACTGAATATGAATTATCTCTCAAGCATGTCAAAAGTGATAATGGTACAGAATTCAAAAACACTCATATCGGAGATTTTCTTGATGAATATGGCTTTACTCATGAATTCTCGGCTGCTTATACACCGCAACAAAATGGTGTGGTCGAGAGAAAGAATCGAACACTTATTGAAATGGCCAGAACAATGCTTGCTGAATACAAGACCCCTATCAGGTTCTGGGCTGAAGCTATCAACACTGCATGTCATATCATCAACAAGGTTTATCTGCACAAGTTCCTGAAGATAACATCACATGAACTCATCACTGGTAAAAAGCCAAATGTGTCATATCTCAGGGTTTTTGGTGCTCCATGTTATATTAGAGACATGAATCACAGCTCCAAGTTTTCCCCAAAGGCACACGAAGGTTTTCTGCTAGGTTATGGTTCAAATTCTCACACTTACAGAGTTTACAACTCTCATCTTGGCAAAGTTGTAGAAACTGTAAATGTTCGATTTGATGAAACTAACGGCTCTCAAAAGGAGCAATTACCTCTTAACCTGGATGAACCACCTTTGGATGAAGTTATCAGGTACATGGCTATTGGAGATATTCGACCTGTCGAAAGAAATGCACGTCAAGCAAACAAGGATGATGATGATCCAATGTTCCCACACATAGCCCGGGGCGCTGGAGATCAACATCCTGAAGCAAATGATGTACATGTCGAAGGAGAACGCGCAATCGAAGAAAATGTTCCCGAAGGTCAAGATGATCCCGGAGGTCAAGCTGATCCCGAAGGACAACCGGATCCACAAGATGATGAAGGAATTTTACCTCGTGTTCGAAGAAGAGTGGACGTCGACTCAATACTCGAAGAAATTCATTTACCAGGTCGTCCCACCACTCGTTCTCGTACTCGATTAGCTAACTTCTGTGGAAATTTCTCGTTTGTATCCATGCTAGAACCATCGAAATTTGATGAAGCCATGAAGGACTTAGACTGGATGACTGCAATGCTCGAAGAACTTAATCAGTTCGAGAGAAATAAAGTCTGGTCCCTTGTCAATAGACCTGATCCCACAAAGCATAATATCATTGGTACGAAGTGGATTTTTCGCAACAAGAAAGATGAAGATGGCATAGTGGTAAGGAATAAAGCTCGACTGGTTGCACAAGGCTACACCCAAATCGAAGGTATTGCTTTCGGTGAGACTTATGCACCAGTTGCTCGACTTGAATCCATTCGTGTCATGCTTGCTTTTGCAAATTACAATGGTATATTGCTATATCAAATGGATGTCAAAAGTGCATTTCTTAACGGTGAAATCGAAGAAGAAGTATATGTTATGCAGCCACCAGGTTTTGAAGACCCGAAGAATCCTGATAAGGTGTACAGGTTGCACAAGGCCCTATATGGGTTAAAGCAAGCACCTCGTGCTTGGTATGAGACTCTGAAGGATTTTCTTCTAAAGAAGTGCTTCAAACCAGGAACAACTGATCCGACTCTTTTTACTCGTGCATAAAAAAATGATCTTTTTATGTGTCAAATTTATGTCGATGATATTATTTTTGGCTGTACTAACCCTGATATTAGCGAAGAATTTTCTCGGATGATGTCGAAGAAATATGAAATGTCTATGATGGGTGAATTGAAGTTCTTTCTCGGGCTTCAAATCCGTCAACAGAAGAATGGTACTTTCATTTCTCAAGAGAAGTATCTCAGAGATTGCCTGAAGAAGTTTGATCTTGTCAGTTGTAAAACTATCAAGACTCCAATGCCTATGAATGTTCATCTAGATGCAGATGAGAAGGGCAAACCTTTCGATCAGAAGAAATATTGCTCGATGATCGGTTCGCTCCTTTACCTTTGTGCATCTAGACCTGACATTAAGCTATCAGTTTGTATGTGTGCTCGTTTTCAGGCAAATCCGAAAGAATCTCATCATATTGCTGTCAAGAGAATCCTTCGATATCTGGCTCACACACCAACCTTGGGTCTATGGTATCCCAAGGGTGCCCAGTTTGATCTCGTTGGATATTCTGATTCCGACTGGGCTGGTGATCGAGTCGACAGGAAATCTACCTCAGGCACATGTCATTTTCTCGGTAGATCTCTTGTCTGTTGGGCATCGAAGAAACAGAATTGCGTATCTATTTCTACGGCTGAAGCCGAGTATATTGCTGCCGGTTCATGTTGTACTCAGATTCTGTGGCTCAAGCAAACACTGAAAGATTATTGTATTCTTGTGAAGAAAATTCCATTGCTATGTGATAACGAGAGTGCAATCAAAATTGCTCATAATCCAGTGCAGCACTCTCGAACGAAGCATATTGATATTCGTCATCATTTTCTTCGAGATCATGTTCAGCGAGAAGATATAGTTATCAGCCATGTTCGCACCGAAGATCAATTGGCTGATATATTCACAAAGCCCTTGGACGAAAAGAAGTTCTGTACACTGAGGTGTGAGTTGAACATCTTGGACTCACGTAATGTGTTGAAAATGTCTGGCAACGAAGGAAATATTAGGGCACCCAAGCGTGTGGGAGGCCGAACAAGAATCACCAATAACTCTGAAGGTTTATCTGAAGATTTGATCATTGAGAAGAAGTTGAGAACGCCTTCAGGCTCTAAGGGTGAACGAACGAGAGAAAATCGGCTGCAAGAGATTCGAAGGCTTCAAGCTCTTCGTTGGTATGAGTACAAGTCCCTTATGCCTCGCTGGGAGAGGCTGTTTTCTATGAAAAACCCCTGGTCTGATGTCAAAGCTCTAAGGCCAAAGTGGACGAAGGATAATCGACCACCTCCATCTGCTGATGCTCACCCTTCAGCTCTCAAAACTCCTGCTGATTTTCAAGAGCTAGTTGATGCTCGGGAAGCACGAGCACAGAAGATAAAAGAAGCCAAAGCACGAAAGGAAGCTGCTGCTGCTACTGCTGAAGCTGCCGAGGAAGTTGTCCCTAGTGCCAAATCGAAGGCTGGCAAGAAGTCCGCCAAGCGACAGAAAAAGGTAGTAATAGTATCTCCTCCTGATGCAAGCTCCAAAGGAGAACCCAACTCAGATGATCAAGACCCGGGTACAGAGGCTGATGTCGATGACATACCTCTGAAGAAAAAGCCGAGCAGTAAAGGCATAAGGATCCAGGAGCCAGCTCCACAGGCTCCTCGAGGAAATATTGACTTGACCAACTTGGTCACTGATCCGCCCATTTCATCTGCTCCACCTGTTCCTGTTCGCCAACCAAAACCTTCGGTCACAACGAAGGGAAAGAAAGCACATGTTGCTGAGGATGAGGAAACGCTCATTGAGCGAAAGGAAAGGCTGGCCAAGAAAAAGGAACAAGAGGCAAAAGACTTAATTAATTCCAAGCTTCTGAACTTTCACAGTCAGCCGGAGCATAAAAAGGCTCTGGTTGCTCAACAGCTAGGCATTCTTCATTTGGTCAGCGAAAAATATCGACGACAGATTCCTAAAGGCACTATTTCTAGTGGCCCGAAAGAAAAGGTCGTGGCCCCCAGTGCCACCGAGAAGGTTGTGACTCCCACAGTCACGAAGGAAAAGGTTGTAGCCCCTAGTGCTACGAAGAAGAATGCTGAGGCCCCTAGTGCCTCGAAGGATAAAGCAGTGTCCTCAAAACCCATTGCTGCTGCCAAGGCAACCAACTAAGCCGAAAGGAAAGCCAAGGAGGCTAGACAGAAGGCTCAAGCTGCTCCAGTTCCTCGAGCTGCCCCAGCTCCTGCCCCTATTGCGCCAGTAATTTCCGGCCCTCGTGCCGATGAAGAAAGTTCTAACGAAGGAGAATCTAATGCAAATGCTCCTTGGGATGCTGCACATATCTCTCACATTCTCTGGAAGATGACTACAACACCGAGCAAAGTCACTGCCGAGGATGATGTTCCTGCTGAGATCCAAGAGCATGTTGCTCGATACATGATTCGCTGGGAAAGCTACATCACCCAGGATTGAAAGGATAAGGAACAGATAAGGTTCTACACCAGGCAACTTCAAGAAGAAACCGAGGACATTGAGTCCCGCAAGTTTTTCAAATCCAAGATTGCCTCTGCTGAAGCTTCCAGGAGGGCTCAGAAAGAAAATTTAACTGCTGTGTATGAAAAGGTCAAACAAGTTGTGTCTGCCGTTTGCAAAGAGCATAATGATGCTCTGTTCCAAAGACAATCTCGAAAGAGAAAGTCTGCTGCCCCAACCTCTGAGCGTGGGACGCCAGAGATCGAGAAGACCGCCAAGAAGTCCAAGACCACCGAGGTCGTTGCTGCCACAGCACGACAAGAAACTGAACCAAACCCCACCAAGCAACCCACTCCTCCCCGCAAGAAAACACCATCACCTCACCAAAGAACCCCACCTCCTCGACAAACAACTCCACCCCCTCGCCAAGCCACTCCTCCACCTCGACAACAAACTCCTCCACCTCGACAACAAACACCTCCACCTCCACCCCATCAACCCTGACCACCAAAAGTCTCGTCACCACCTCCAAACCCACCATCACCTCCTCACGTCATTCCATCGACCACCCCAGCCATCGAAACCCAAGTCCATGCAGAGACCGAGCAAGTTGCTCAGGTCGAGCACGAAGAACAAGTTCCTATTTCATCTGCCCAGAAAGATTATTCTTCTGCCCAGTCTCTGCATGAAGGAGAAGAAGATGATGTTGATATCACGACAGTTTCTTCTCGACAAGATCCTGTCGACGGAAAGAGTTCTGGAGATGACAGTTCAAGTGACAATTCTTCCTCCTCCTCTTCAAGTTCCTCGAACGAAGAAATGGTTGATGCTTTTGCACAACTAGATGAAGATTTGGAGGCCATGGAAAATGAAGAGGCCGCCCAATCCCTACGAGAATCCCAGAAGTGCATATTCTCTTCGGTTTTGGACCCAAGAGCAAGCTATCTATTATACTCGTGTGTTGTACAACAAGGCAAGAGTTTTCCAACATCAATACCTTGATATGCCTTCGGTGTACTCCACCTCTTGTTTCGAGAATGTTGCCGAAACAATTGATAGCCTACATGCTCACAAGATGTTTGCTCTCGATTGTGGTTACAATCCCGATCTTATCAAGCAATTTTATGCAACGCTGTATGTCACTGGAGATCCTGAGAACTCGAAGGCATGGAAATTTGATTATATGATTCAAGGCCAAGTTTTCCACATGACTGTCGACCAATTTCTGGCTATCATCAATTTACCTCGGTTCGAAGGATTACCTCACAAGCTCCATGACTTACCTACTGCAACTCCTGCTGAATTCTCTACACTCATGGATCCAGATGTCGTACGAGATCACTACCCCTCTGAGCCAAAGCCAAGACACTTAGTTTTTGAAGCAAAGGCATGGTTCTATATTCTTTCGAAGACTTTGATGCCAATGCTGGATGTGCAAGATGATTTTCCCATTCCAAATGATGTGCAACTTGCTCTGTTGAAGTTAGTCCACGGTCATCCCTTCGATTTTGAAGACTACTTCCTCAGAACATTGGTGTCTTGTGCTGATAACCACAATTCCCACAAGCCATATGCACCATGGCTGATGGCAATCTGCAATTACTCTCGGGACGTGCCATTCCCCGTATCTATCTTCCCGAAGATTTTCACTCCACCTGTTCGTGAAGTATTGCAGGTTGTTTCTCAACCCAACGATCCTTTTGCTGAGCACACTGGCATCCGCGCCCACTTAACTGAGCGCAATATTCGCTCGAAGTTTATCAAGCCAGTGCATCACATGGAAGTTTCTCTTCGGTCCCAGCAACTGCTTCAACATCACATTGATCAAGACTTTATTCAGAAGCAAGCCATGATGGACGAGATCAATCACTTGCGAAATATTGTCATGAACAACAATCAGTTGCTGCGTGAATGTCTTCGCAGAGATTGGAAAGGTCTGCAGAAATTCAGTTCCCTCGGTCAACTTCAACGATGCGGGTTCGAAGAATATCCTCCCCATCTGAACAGAAATTGGACCAATGATGATCGAGTTGATCGCCCGGATCCCAATATCCCTCGTCTGCCGAAGAATAGAGATGTGCTCAGTGTCGATGATTATTATCACGTCACTATGGACACCTTCTCCTCCGACTCCGAGCAAGAAGAAGCCCCTCAACGTCAACCACGAGTTTACTAGCCCCATCCTCGAAGCCCCAGGACCCCGCCGGAATCGCAGCTGGACTCTTCTGGAGATCAACACTCATTCCGGACGATGATCACTCCTCCAGGCGCTCGCCCACTTCGTCGTGCTCCATCGCTCGCCGAATCTTCTCGTCATCGCCGGAGCCTGCCTCGCGAGTAGGGATTTCTTTCGACCCTGTTCTCTCAACTTTTTGTACGTTGTGACAAAAAGGGGGAGAGGTAGTGGCATCGAAGAAATTAGTTTGCCTACGGGGTTAAGGGTTTTGCTTTTCATTCGATAAACTCTTGTTTTCGAGGTTTTCTGAGTAGTTTCAACAAACTTTCGAGTCATATTCGATCTGGTTGTAACTAACTCTAAGTAGGACTGTGAACTGCTACTCTTTTTTGTGAGATATCTATCTGCTGTTTGCGATACTTAACCCTTTTGCAGGAAGTTATCTTTCATATAAGTTCACAGGTCATTCGAGGAGATTGCATGTTTCTCATTGGAAATTATCTGGAATGCAATTTCACTCGCTAAGATTATTGATTTTTTTTTCCTCGACACTACTTGTCAAATGTGCACTTCACAGGAAATCTTTATCTTCCGTGCACACATCAAGGGGGAGTACTTCATCGATCTTAGCACTGGTTTATCATCGAAAACTCAAACTTTTTCAAATTATTTATCGATGCCTGTTTTGTCAACAATCGTCCAAAAAGGGGGAGATTGTAAGAGCAAGTTTTGCCCCCGAAGGTTTTGGACATTGTTGGACAAAGCAGAAGTGGAACTAATATTGTTTTCGAGTATAAACAGATACTTAGGTTCCGAAAGAATGGAGTTTGCAAGTAGAAGGTCGAAGGACAACTCACTGCAGTGAAGCTGCAGTCATCTACCGAAACCTTTGAAGGAAGACGACCCCTAAAAATGTCGTCGAAGGAGATGAATCTCTCGAGTAAAAGCGCAACGAGGAGAAAGCTGAAGCTGGTCGAAGACTTAGTCTTTTTGCTAGTTTCTCTTTATTTCTTGAGTAGTAGGAAAAACCGTACTATTAAGAGGGGTTTTCTAGTTGAGATCTTAGTCGAAGTGAATTTGCTCTGCTCAACCAAAACCCACGAAAGCCTACCAAGAGAAATCTTACCGAGTCGAGTGAATAGCTCGAAGGCAAAGTCATCGCACTTCGTGCCTTCGAGAGAGAACTCGTTCGGTGAGTCAGCTTACTTGTTCCTCAAGTAAAGTTGCGCAGTGATTGGATTCCGACCGTTGTGGACACGCGTCAAGCGGTCGCATCGGGTCACTTTAGTCATTTTACCCATCGGGATCGCCATCTATAAATACCCCGCACCTACCCGCCATTTCGGGTTGGCTGCTCCACTGAAGATTCTAAGAATGAAGTCTGTGTGCATCCCAAGAGAGATTCATCGAGAGAAAACCAAAATCCCAAGTCTGAGCTGAGTTGAGCAATTCACTATGACTTAGGTTGAGATTAGCCGATCTTTTTATCTTGGAGAACTGCAAGTCTCCTAGACGGTTAGGCGTCGCCTGTCAAGCAGTCGAAGAGTAATTGTCACTGCTGAAGGAAGTTTGTAAAGGTCTCGGAGATGTCCTGAATCATCTACCACGAGTGAAAACTGGACAAGCTCGTGGAGTTTGTTGCAGTGGAGAATAGGACGGAGAGAGTTTTTCTCCAGGTGTTCAATCACCAGTCCCTCCAACCAGACGTAGCACTTTGCAGAGTGTGAACTGGTTTACCAAACATCATCGTGTCAGGCTCGTTTTCCTTCATGTTTTTACATTAAGTATTTACTAGCTGCCTGTTTGTCTTTGATGTTTTCCTTAGCTCCAAATCCTTTCGAGCTATGCATTACCTTCTACACTGTATTTCCTTCGAGATGCCTTACTCCTTCGCAGTTTGCATGAACTCCTTCTAAGTTCCTTAGAATTTTTAGAAGTGATCATTCACCCCCTCCCCCTCTGATCATTCTTGAGCTTTCAAAAGGCTACCACGATCAGAATTGATTTCCAAAGGAACATCGTGAAGGGATACAATTCTAGAGACGTACAAGTCCTCTAACTGGCTAGCAGTTATAGACTCGCGAACCGGAAGGAAGTGAGCAACTTTGGAAAGCCTATCTATGACAACGAAGATGGCATTGTTTCCTTTTTGGGTTTTTGGAAAGCCGGTGATGAAGTCCATACCGACTTTGTCCCATTTCCACTCTGGAATAGGTAAAGGTTGAAGTGTACCAGCAGGTCTTTGATGTTCTTCCTTAATGCGACGAAAAACATCACATTCGGCAAAATATTGAGCAATGTCTCTCTTCATCCTGGTCCACCAAAATCTCTGGCGTAGATCTCGGTACATTTTTGTGCTACCGGGATGAATTGAGAGGGGTGTGTCATGGGCTTCCTTGAGTATGAGTTGCCTTAGTTCCCTATTCTTAGGTACTACCAAACGATTTTCAAAGAATACCGTTCCCTTGCTATCTGTGGAGAAACATTTAGCAACTCCGCTAGCAATGTTCTCCTTGATCCGGCGAACACCTCGTGCACGCCTTTGGGCAACTATGATCTGATCCTCAAGGGTTGGTTTTGCCACCAAGTTGAAAAGAGATCCATGAGGAACAATCTCAAGATTGAGCTTGCAAATTTCCTCATGAAGAAGTGGTTGATACTGTTGTAACATGAGGTTGTTACAATACGACTTACGGCTTAGTGCATCAGCCATGACATTGGCTTTGCCTGGGGTGTAAGAGATTCCTACGTCGTAATATTTTATCAACTCAATCCAGCGTCTTTTCCTGAGATTAAGATCTGGCTGGGTGAAAATGTATTTGAGGCTTTGGTGGTCGGAATAGATCTCGCAACGATTACCAAGGAGGTAATGTCGCCAAGTCATTAGGGCATGAACTACGGCAGCGAGTTCAAGGTCATGGGTAGGATAGTTCTCTTCATGTGGCCGCAATTGGCGTGAAGCATAAGCTACCACATGTCCATCTTGCAGAAGTATGCATCCTAACCCTTGTCGTGATGCATCACAATAGATCTCGAAATCCCTTTTGGTGTCTGGAGGTGCAAGTACGGGTGCATAAGTCAACCTTCTTTTTAGCTCTTGAAAGCTTTCCTCGCACTTGGGAGTCCATAGGAATTTCTTATCTTTCTTGAGGAGTTCAGTTAGAGGCTTTGCAACTTTAGAAAAGTTCTCGACGAAGCGACGACAATAGCTGGCTAGGCCAAGAAAACTCCTAACTTGCTTAACCGATTCAGGTGGAGTCCAGTCAAGGAAGGCCTGAACTCTCTCGGGATTCACAGCAATGCCTTTTGCAGAAATAACGTGGCCTAAGTAGGTCACTTCTGGTAGCCAAAATTCACAGTTGGAGAATTTAGCATACATGCGATGCTCTGTAAGTTTCATCAATACCAGCCTTAGGTGTTCGGCATGTTCTTCTTCGTTCTTCGAGTAGATGAGAATATCATCGAGATAAACCGCAACAAATTTATCTAAGTACTCCATGAAGATCGAATTCATCATACGTTCGAAAGTGGCGGGGGCATTGGTTAAACGAAAGGACATGACGGTGTACTAGTAAAGACAATAACGAGTAGTAAAAGCCATTTTGGGAATGTCCTCGTTTCTGATTTTGATTTGATGATAGCCTAATCTCAAATCCATCTTGGAGAAGACAGAGCATCCTGCAAGTTGATCATAAAGATCATTGATCCTGGGCAATGGGTACTTGTTCTTTATCGTCGCTAAATTTAGCAGGCGATAGTCTACGCACATCCTTTCTGTTCCATCTTTCTTCGTTACGAACAGAACGGGGCAACCCCATGGCGATGATCTAGGGCGGATGAAGCCTTTTTCCAACAAAGCTTCCAGTTGGGTTTTAAGCTCAGCTAACTCACGTGGGGCCATTTTGTATGGGCGTCTAGAAATTGGTGCGGTTCCTGGTACAAGATCCACTATAAACTCTACACATCTGTCGGGTGGCATTCCCGGCAGCTCTTCAGGAAAGACATCCGGGAAGTCACGAACAACCGGAATATCTTCAAGTTCGGGAAGGGGAAGTAGATTCAAAGAATGCACTTGGGTTCTTGTTCTGGGTGAGGTATAGTTGACGGTCTTGCCCGAAGGGTGGTGAGTTTCACGGATTTGCCTCTGCAATCAAGGTAGGCATTCTGTCTTGATAGCCAATCCATGCCAAGGATGACATCAATATCTGAAGACTTGAGGGCTATGAGTGAAGCAAGGAATACTAAATCCTCAATTGAAATTTTATTACCATGGCTTACTCTATTAGTTTGCCATCTTGACCCTGGATTTTGAATAATCATTGGGGTGGACAATTCAACAAAGGATAACTCATGACGAAGTGCATAACTTTCCGACATGAATGAATGAGATGCTCCTGGGTCGAAAAGAACGGAAGTAGGAACATAATTGACTGGGAGCGTACCAAGAATGACGTCTGTGGTGTCGTCAGTCTCTTCGGCGGAAATCTAGTTCACACGTCTACGAGTGGCGGGAGGAGCGGGTTTGGCGGTGTGGATCTTCTGTGGTGGCTTGCCACGACCATTGTTGTTGCCTCCGGCACGGGGTGGAGCATTCTGATTCTGGAGCTGGTTCTGGGGACACTCACGAGAGTAGTGGCCTGCCTGACCACACTTGTAATAGGCTCCAAAGACAGTGCGTGGAGCTGGGTTGTTTGGTGGAGCTGGGTGGAACTGAGTTGGTGGACGAGGCGCCACATAGGATGGCCTCGGTGGGTTGTTCTGGCGGAACATACTATTTGGGATCCAGATCTTGCGCTTCTGGGAGCCAGAACTGGATGATCCATCGTCTCTAGGGTGTTTGCGAAAGTCGTTGGGGGTGTTCATGTCCTCTGTCTTGATAGCCTTGTTGACAAGGACCGGGAAGGTGGCAAAGTCATGTAGGTTGAGCTGACGACGGAGTCCGGAATTGAGTCCACGACGGAACCTCTCTTGCTTCTTCGCGTCGGTGGAGACTTCTTCAGTAGCATAACGAGCAAGTCGGTTGAACTCACGACTAAACTCGTCAACAGTCCTTCTGCCTTGGGTGAGGTTGCAGAACTCCTCACGCTTGCGGTCCATAAGACCTTTGGGAATGTGGTGCTCACGGAAGGAAGTGCAGAATTCATCCCAAGATGTGGGCGGTCCAACGGGACGCATGTTCAGGAAGTTCTCCCACCAAGAGCTAGCTGCACCTTTGAGGTGATAGGTGGCATAGCTGACCATGTCGCCATCTGCAACATGGCCTTCCTGGAGCTTCCTCTCGATGCTGCGAAGCCAGTCATCGGCGTCAAGGGGCTCGGTGGAGTAACTGAAAACCGGAGGATGAAGCCGGATGAAGTCGTTCAGGGACACCAACTCGTTGCGCTGCTGAGTGGTGTTGCGAGCAATGACCTCCAGCAGATGGTGAGAGTCTCGGCGGTTCCCCTCAACCTCCATCAGAACCTGAGCCATCGTGGGTGGGGGTGGAAGGTTGCCTTCCTCCTGGTCATTCCCACGACCCTGGTTACGACCAAGCTGGCCACGGGTTCCTTGAGACATCCTGAAGGTGAAAAACTAAAGTCAAACAGAGTTGATTGGAAGAATCTAAACAAGGTATTGAAGTACTGGAAGGATTACAGAGCAAAGGAAGTAATCATCTTGACAACATGGTGATAAAGCATAAGAGCCATATATTCACAAGCTGTCATACAAACCATACATCGTTTTAGTACAAGCACCAAGCTAATACAAACGTGATGAAGATGATACATCCTTTAGAGGCTCTCTGACTTCCTATACATTATTTATCTAAGCCTCTGGAACTTAGAACACCTTGCATAAAATATAGTAAGATAATACTACATCCTCACTAAGTAAGACCACAGGCGGTCTCACTCATCTCCATCTCCATAGTAGTCCTCGTAAAAGTTACCCGCATATCCCGGTAGCTGAAGGTGACCATCGGAAAACACGGAGGCCTGTGGACCCTGATATCCATTTGGGAAAGGATGGGGCCTAGGTCCAGCGTAGGGTGGAAGAAAAGGACCACGGGGTGGAAAAATGCCTCCAATCTCGGGCCAAGCAACTCGAGAAGGCATCTGAGTCCTCACAGGGTAGATATCATCATACTCAACTGATCCAACACTCACGAAGGGTGCCAAGAGTGTCAGTGCTCGATACAGACGAACACGGGTGCGTGAAGCTCGAAACGGAGAGCGAGTGCATCACGATCTCGATCACTAGCAAACCTAGCAGTCATCTGAAGTACTGGATCCTCTGCAGAGTGATCTGAGTAGAGTCCGGTGTAATATCCCTCTTCTCCTGGAAGTGCAGCAGGGATATAGCGGAACGATGTCTCTCTCAGCATAGTGTGCTCCTCTCTCAGCAGGGTAATACATGAGTATGCAGCATCCTGCACAGCCATGTTCTCGGTAATGCCAATGCCATGTCCAAAGTGGATAGGCTGAGTGACTCCAACGTGGTGTGGGTAGATCCTCACAATGCAGTGGAGCTGGGTCTGGTTGAAGTCGTGAAACTGCTCCTCGACGGTATACTCAGGATACCATCGATATCCCACATAGGACATCATCTCGATCAACGTGGCGGGATGGCCACGCACACCGAGGCACCTGGTCAAACAAACAATCTGCCGAGGGGGAAGATTTGCCATCTGAAACAAAAAGGAGTTTGCAAATGCATCAAATTATGAGATAAACCTGGAATGACTCGGACAACATAACGGCTGTAATTGTAAGAAATGACAATTTCTTCCAACATGGAAACAGCACTTACATAATACGATGTAAGAAATCAGCATTACAGTAATGCTAGGAAAACCGGACACAACTTTCCTACGGCTATAAGGAAGCAAACAACAAGATGTTCTAATTAGACAGAGGAGAGCCTAGTCCTATCTTCCCGTAGAATAAGATGAGGGTGACTCAGAACTCAGAACGAAGGGGGTAAGGAGAAAAAAAGAAGCCTTACGTTGTTCCCTTATATAACCAGAGTAACTATATAACTATAGCAAGCTAGACTCGACTTCGGCCAAGGCTACTAGTCCTACAGTCAGCCATGCTCTGATACCAAGTCTGTCGGGACCCGGGGTTAGCGTATGTGTCAGAACCTCAACTAGGGTAAGTGCTAGTGTTTTTTTGTGCCTTTGCATCATGAAAAATTCAAAAGAAATTCAAAATTGGGGAAGCAGAAAGCCCTGAGAAATTATTTGAAATGGCCAGATAAAAATCTTTTTCCAAAAATCTTTTGAACATTTGGCAAATTCCTATAAATGATGCTGATCATTTTAAAAGTGGTTTGGGTATTTTCCCATACTCATGGAATTTTCTAATATTCAAATAGTGCTCTGGAAATTAAAGTTTACCCCTATTTGAATTGAAATTCAAATTTATTGAATTTCAAAAATGTCCAAATTATTTATGTGACTAGCTACTGGTCACCTAGTATTTATAAAAGTATTTGGACATTTATTAAAAATGCCTAGCTATTTTAAATCTAGGAAAAACAAATGAAACAGAAAAATAAAAAGAACAGAAAATAGCAACAGCTTACCTTGCGCCCAGGGGCGAAGGCCCACTCCCTTAGCCGGCCCAGCCCACCCCAGGCGTCTTGTCTTCTTCCTCCCCGGCGCCCGAAGCAGCTCGGTGGCGAGCCGAGCGCCGTGGACGCCACCAAGGCCTCTCTGGATCCCCCTCTTCTCTCCCAAGTCGCCACGCAACGCCCAGAGCCGCCCCGCAGTCTTCCCCCTCCTCTGGCTCTCTCCCCACGCCCTCTCTCTCTCGTTTCTGCGCGAACCCGAGCTCTCGCCGGAGTGCGCCCCGTGCGCTCGCGTGGCCATCGGCGTCGAGAAACGCCACCGCCGTGTCTATCAAGTCGGCCGACGTCGTCTTCGTCTTCCCCTGGGGCGAATCGAGCCCGGAGGACCCTGCGGAGACGTCCTCTTCATCGAGCCACCGCCGGGCACAGTGGACGCCGGCGAGAAATTCTCCTCCGTCAGCCCTCCTCCGGCTTCCCCGAGTTCCTCTTCAAGCTCAGGGTGAGCCTCTCGCCATTTTGCCCTACTCCCTTCTCCTGCCCGTGCCCTAGCCACTCATCTCGCCGGAGCAGAGCCACGGCCACCGCCATTGTTGAAGACGTCGACGCTTCAGAGCACCCCGGCGACCCATGCTCAGCTCGCCAGACGCGGGAGATCGTGGGCTGTCGATTGGTAGTCGCGGCGCTCGATTTGGTGCCTTGCACCGCCGTCCAGGAGAGCACCGCCGTGCCCGTGCTGCCGGCGGCTAACCGCCGGCCGGGTTAGGCTTAACCCCCTGCTTAATCATCCACTAATCAACCCCCTCTGCCACAGACAGGTGGGTCCCCCTGGCCCTAACCCCTATGTCTTGTACACACTTGGTGGATTAGGCAGAGACAGCCACTGATCAGATTCAGCTGACCTCAGAGGGGACTGAGATACTGGAGGAAGGTGGGGATGACGTCAAAGGAGATAGGAATGAAGTAGGGGGGTTAACCCCCTGTGAGACTGACATGGGTGGCCCACTGGTCAGATAACCCCCACGTCATGCTGATGTCAGCATGACGCAGTAAAGATTTTCCAGAGAATTAATTTAATCCAGAAATTCCAGAAATTACAGAAAATTGATTAAACTTTGGAAATTCATAACTAATTTATATTAACTCCAAATTGGACAATTAATATATGAAAAATGATCAGCATAAAATTTTCTATCCAAATATGCAACTTTCAATCATGTTTGAGTTGATTTTAAAATGGGACCAGTAGCTTTTACTATTTGGCTTAATTTGAATTATTTCAAATTTATTCCAAATGCATTTCTAATTTGAACCAATGCAATGCACATATGATCACTTGTACTTCAGAAGCTTATTCCACACATGATGACATGATATACAATGATCAAACATTAGCAAATGCAAGATGACCTAATTTGAATAACAATTGGAGTTTGATTTTGAATTAACTTTTCAAATCAACTTCAATTAACATGTGGAAAATTGAACCTAGATCAAACAAATACCATTCACATCATAGACAACATAATCATGTGATTGTGCATTTCAATTCAATGTTGCCCCCTTTGTTGATGATTGTTTCCGGTACCAGCTCTACCGAGACGGTGATCACCCCTGAAGAAGAAGACCACCGTTAAACCCAGTGTATCGTCAGCAAGGCAAGCAAACCCCATTGATCATGTCTATAAAATCCCATTTCCCTCTCAGTCTCGCTTATGCATGTTTAGGATATCATCTTGTATCAATTCTACCGCATAGTTGAAATCATATCCGATGCATGACCTATCATCTTGTCACAGTATTAAGCAAACCACAATCCTAGCTAACATAGGAGTTGACTGTTACTGCTTATTGCATGCTTAGTGTTGCATGAGGTTGCTTTTGATGTGAGTCGGGATGATGGTGAACATGGTGTTGATGAAAGTGAAAATGTTTCGGTGAATCCACCCTAATACAAGGTGAACGATGAGAGGTTGTGTAGGAGTACACAGTGGGTTGTCTCGTTGAACACTGCCTTAGGCATCGAGTTCTTGTATGGTAATCCAAGACAAAGAGTACAACCACACATTGGGCTCACTGACCCCTCTCGGCCTAGTACCTTGATCCGTGTCGACGTCCAGGAGTCACATTAGCTCGGGCTTTCCATTTGACATGTGCATAGAAAAAGAACGAAGGAAAAGGTTGCATCATATAGATATGTGGGTGCACCTGTGAGGCAGGAAAACCATCTGCCAGAGGTGGCGTCTCGGTCAACTGCATTGTTTGAGTCCGTTTCGTTGATCCGGCCGGGCTCTCGAGCGGAGGCAAACTCAGATAGTCGACTCCTGCAATAGACCGGTTGTGAGCGAAGTGTCGTGGTGAACATCCTCGCTGTCACCTCTTGAATGGTGGCGAGACTCGGCGGTAACCGATGGTCATGTGTGTGTAGTTTACATCCTTGCAAGGTTAACAAAACTATTCGAATAGCTGCGTCCGCGGTTAAGGACTACTTGGAACCTATACCTGATTATTAGACAACTTGAATGGATACTCGTAAAACTCGCAAGATAAGCGTGAGTGCTATGGTGTGCTCCTCGTGGGGAAGTCGAGGAAGTAACCATAGTGGTGTATTGGTTGGAGATGTAGTGGACTCATGTACGCTTCTTACCTCAAAGTCTGGTATTCGTAGTTCAGGACTAGCCAAGTCAAAGCTGGCACTTCTGCATGTTGAAACCCCACCCCCTTTACCTTGATACTTGTGCATGAGTAGTGTAGTTCTGATGTAAGTCTTGCTGAGTACGACTTTGTACTCACGTTTGCTTATTCTATGTTTTAGATAAGAACCAGACCCCGATGGAGTCACCTTCGTGAAGCTCGACGTAGACTAAGTTAGTATAGTCCCAGACAGCAGTCTGGTCCCTCGTGGAAGGGCATGTTTGTTATACAAGGCTTCTCTAAGCCATTTGTTAAACTTGTCTGTACTCAGACCTAATTTGCTTCCGTTGTATGATGTAATGTTGATCATAGACATGTGATCTTTGTATGCTCTATGTGTATATCAATAAAGAGTACTTTGTAGAGTTATGTGATGATACCTGCTGTTCATACTAGGCATGTGTGCTGTGTGTATGTTTATAACATGCATGTCTTAGTATGGGTTTTCGAGACCTTAGTTGTGATCTGGCTGGCGGTCCTTTATACACCAAGTGGACCTTAGATGTGCGCAGCTTGGGGCATCGCGATGCGATTGTTCGTGACTCCGTCACGTGCACACTTTGTTGTATGATCGAGCCCGCCCTAGACCCCGACTAAGTGATCGGGCTGGAGTAAGTTTATGTAAGAGTTAAAATCCAATCGATAACTTGGTTGAGGCGACTTGTCTATGAGTATGGGATTCACCACCCATAAGCATTTAGACTTGTGAGGGGACGTTGAGGACCCATCTCAGTTGATCATCCGGCCTGAATGGGATGCCCCTCACGTTCGGTGCTTACCGAGAACGTTCTGTGCTTGGCCTTGTCTGCTTAGACAAGTGGGTACGGTTCTCGGCTCTCCATGTGATTGTATCGTGACTGGAATTACATACGCTAACCCCGGATCCCGACAGACTTGGTATCAGAGCAGGACTGCCTGTAGGATTATGAAACCCTTGGTCGAAGTCGAGTCTAGCATTCTATAGTTATATAGTTACTTGGGTATATAAGGGAACAACGTAAGGCTTCTTTTTCTCCTTACCCTCATCGATCTGAGTTCTGGGTCACCCTTATCTTTTCTACGGGATGATAGGACTAGGCTCATCTATGTCTGACTAGAACATCTCGCTGAGTGCTTCCTTTTAGCCGTAGGATTGTTGTGGTCGTCCAGAGTCTCCGTGTTTTGAGTTCCTTGAGGAAGTTCTGTTCAATCTCCTCGAGGTTGTCTTGTTTTCCATCCCGGTGTAGCCGTTATGCTGCCGAATTTGTTCCAAGTTTTCTGTGGATCTTTGCCTTCGCATTATAATCTTTTCCAACTTCATCATGTCTTGTTATCTTTGAATCCATCATTCAACCTGTTCTGATTGTTGATTTTTATCACACAGGATGTCAGATGGAACTCGTAGTGCTGTTCGTCGGAATCGAGACCGTGTTCGGAATCGAAATGATGATGAACCTCTACCACCGCCTTCTGCGGCGGAAATCATGATGGAAGCTGAGAAGAATCAACGTGACCAAACATGCCTTCTGGAGCTCATCGAGCAGAATACCTCACGTCATCGTAATGTGGTTGTGAGCATTCAGGACTTCATCCTCCTCAAGCCACCGGTATTCCGATGTTCTTCTGAGCCCCTTGAAGCTGATGATTGGCTCCGTTCCATCGAGCGTAAGCTTGATACTGCACATGTTGCTCCCGATGACCGAGTTGTTTTTGCGGTATACTTCTTGGAAGGTGCTGCTCTTCAATGGTGGGAGAACTATGTCGCTATGCAGCCAGATAGTCACGTAGTGACTTGGCAGGAGTTCTGTGTTGCCTTTTGAGGGTACCACATTCTGGATGAGTTGATGGAGCGCAAGAAGGAAGAGTTCTGCAATCTGACTCAAGGAGAGACGTCCATTCATGAGTATGTGAGAGAGTTCAACCGTCTTGCTCGGTATGCCCAAGATGAGATCACCACCGATGCCAGAAAGCAGGCAAGGTTCCGTAAGGGACTTAGCCCCATCCTTCGTCATGATCTCAACCTCATCGAATTTGCCACCTTTGAGGATTTAGTCAACAGATCCTTCAGAGCTGAGCATGGCAATGAAATTTTTGAAGAGTCTCGCAAGCATGCTCTTGAGCTTGCTTCTTCTTCAAGTTCAGCCCCTCAGAAACGCCGAATTTGGATTCCAACCAGAGCCATACCTAAAAACTTTCTGCAGAGACCAACCTCCAATATGTACCATCCACCCCAACACATTATTCCACCCCGGAATGATGGTGTGCAGCTAAGCAATCCCACTCCCAGCAATTCAGACAGGGTATGCTTTAAGTGTGGTCTTCCAGGCCATTACTATCGTCAATGCCCTCAGGTCTTGATGGCACCACGTCATTCTCGACCCAAGCCTCCAAAGAAATCGATCACCAAAGCCTTTCCAGCAAGGCCTTCATCCACTAGTAGTGGTTGTGTGAACCAAATCTCAGTTGAGGAAACCACTGCTGCTTCCGACGTCATTCTTGGTACACTCCCAGTCAATCATGTCCCCGCCTCCGTTCTTTTCGATCCAGGAGCTTCTCATTCATTCATGTCGGAGAGTTATGCACTTCGTCATGAATTCCCTTTTGAAGAAATGTTTTCTCCAATGATCATTCAAACTCCTGGTTCAAAATGGCAAACTAATAGAGTAAGCCATGGTAATCAAATTGCAATTGAGGGTTTAGTATTCCTTGCTTCACTTATAGCCCTGAAGTCTTCAGACATTGATGTCATCCTAGGAATGGATCGGTTGTCAAGGAAAAATGCTTTCCTTGATTGTAAATCCAAATCAGTCAAACTCACCCATCCTTCGGGCCAGATCATCGACTACACATCACCCAGCTCTAGAATCCAGGTGCAGACTTTGAATGTGCTTCCACTTCCAGACCTTGAAGATATTCCGGTGGTTCGTGACTTCCCGGATGTCTTTCCTGAAGAGCTGCCAGGAATACCACCCGACAGGTGTGTAGAGTTCATAGTGGATCTTATACCAGGCACAACCCCAATTTCCAGACGCCCATATAGAATGGCCCCACATGAGTTAGCTGAGCTAAAAACCCAACTTGATGCTTCGTTGGCAAAAGGCTTCATCCGCCCTAGCTCATCGCCATGGGGTTGCCCCGTTCTGTTCGTAACGAAGAAAGATGGAACAGAAAGGATGTGCGTAGACTATCGCCCGCTAAATCTAGCGACGATAAAGAACAAGTACCCACTGCCCAGGATCAATGATCTTTATGATCAGCTTGCAGGATCCTATGTCTTCTCCAAGATGGATTTGAGATTAGGCTATCATCAAATCAAAATCCGAAATGAGGACATTCCAAAAACGGCTTTTACTAGTCGTTATGGTCTTTACGAGTATACCGTCATGTCCTTCGGTTTAACCAATGCCCCCGCCACATTCTCACGCTTGATGAATTCGATCTTCATGGAGTACCTAGATAAACTTGTTGTGGTTTATCTCGATGATATTCTCATCTACTCGAAGAACGAAGAAGATCACGCAGAACACCTAAGGCTGGTATTGATGAAACTTAGAGAGCATCGCCTTTATGCCAAGTTCTCCAAGTGTGAATTTTGGCTACCAGAAGTGACCTACTTAGGCCACGTGATTTCTGCGAAAGGTGTTGCAGTCAATCCCAAGAGAGTTCAGGCCATCCTTGACTGGACTCCACCTGAATCGGTTAAGCAAGTTAGGAGTTTTCTTGCCCTAGCCAGCTATTGCCGCCGCTTCGTCGAGAACTTTTCTAAATTTGCAAAGCCTCTTACTGAACTCCTCAAGAAAGATAAGAAATTCCAATGGACCCCCAAGTGCGAGGAAAGCTATCAAGAGCTAAAAAGAAGATTGACTTCTGCACCCGTACTTGCACCTCCAGACACCAAAAGGGATTTCGAGATCTATTGTGATGCTTCAGGGCAAGGGTTAGGATGCATACTTATGCAAGATCAACATGTGGTAGCTTATGCTTCACGCCAGTTGCGGCCACATGAAGAGAACTATCCTACCCATGATCTTGAACTCGCTGCCGTAGTTCATGCCCTGAAGACTTGGCGACATTACCTCCTTGGTAATCGTTGTGAGATCTATTCTGACCACCAAAGCCTCAAATATATTTTCACCCAGCCAGATCTTAATCTCAGGCAAAGACACTGGATAGAGTTGATAAAAGATTATGACTTAGGAATTTCTTACACCCCAGGCAAGGCCAACGTCATGGCTGATGCACTAAGTCGTAAGTCGTATTGTAACAACCTCATGTTACAATAGTATCAACCACTTCTTCATAAGGAATTTCGCAAGCTCAATCTCGAGATTGTTCCTCATGGATCTCTTTTCAACTTGGTGGCAAAACCAACCCTTGAGGATCAGATCATAGTTGCCCAAAGGCGTGCACGAGGTGTTCGCCGGATCAAGGAGAACATTGCTAGCGGAGTTGCTAAATGTTTCTCCATAGATAGTAAAGGAACGGTGTTCTTTGAAAATCGTTTAGTAGTACCTAAGAATAAGGATCTATGGCAACTCATCCTCAAAGAAGCCCATGACACACCCCTCTCCATTCATCCCGGTAGCACAAAAATGTACCGAGATCTACGCCAGAGATTTTGGTGGACCAGGATGAAGAGAGACATTGCTCGATTTGTTGCTGAATGTGATGTTTGTCGTCGCATTAAGGCAGAACACCAAAGACCTGCTGGTACACTTCAACCTTTGCCTATTCCCGAGTGGAAATGGGACAAAGTCGGTATGGACTTCATCACCGGCTTTCCACAAACCCAGAAAGGAAATGATGCCATCTTCGTGGTCATTGATAGACTTTCCAAAGTTGCTCACTTCCTTCCCGTCCGCGAGTCTATAACTGCTAGCCAGTTAGCGGACTTGTACATCTCTAGAATTGTGTCTCTTCACGGTGTTCCTTTGGTGATCAATTCTGATCGTGGTAGCCTTTTCACCTCTAGATTCTGGGGAAGCTTTCAGAATGCTATGGGAACTCATCTATCCTTTAGTACAACTTTCCATCCTCAGTCTAGCGGTCAAGTTGAAAGGGTAAATCAAATCTTGGAAGACATGCTCAGAGCTTGTGTTATCTCATTCGGAAAGAATTGGGAGAAATCTCTTCCTTTCGCCGAATTTGCTTATAACAACAGTTTTCAATCTAGTCTGAACATGGCTCCTTTTGTACTCCTATACGGGCGACAATGTCGAACACCCCTAAGTTGGTCAGAAACCGGTGAAAGACAACTCTTTGGACCGGATATGATCAAGGAAGCAGAAGAGCAAGTTCGCATTGTTCGTGATCGATTGAAAGCCGCTCAGTCTCATCAAAAGAGCTACTATGATCGTCATCATAGAGAGGAGAGCTACAATGTTGATGAGAAGGCTTACCTTCGGGTTACTCCTCTGAAGGGAACCCAAAGATTCGGTATCAAAGGCAAGTTGGCCCCACGTTACATCGGACCTTTCCGCATTATCACTAAACGTGGAGAAGTTGCCTACCAACTTGAACTACCCCCTCACCTTTCCCGAGTACATGATGTATTCCATGTGTCACAACTCAGACGTTGCTTCAATGACCCCATCCGCGAAGTCGACCATGAAACGCTTGATCTCCAAGATGACCTTTCTTATCGAGAGTACCCTGTTCGTATTCTTGATTCAGCAGAGTGTGTCACTTGTCGTCAGAAGATCAAGTTCATCAAAGTGCAATGGTCACATCATTCCGAGAAAGAAGCAACGTGGGAAAGAGAGGACCGCCTCCGTGCCGAGTACCCCACCTTCCTCCCGACGACTTCTGAATATCGGGACGAGATTCTTTTGAGTGGGGGCGAGTTGTCAGAACCCCAACTAGGGTAAGTGCTAGAGTTTGTTTGTGCCTTTGCATCATGAAAAATTCAAAAGAAATTCAAAATTGGGGAAGCAGAAAGCCCTGAGAAATTATTTGAAATGGCCAGATAAAAATCTTTTTCCAAAAATCTTTTGAACATTTGGAAAATTCCTATAAATGATGATGATCATTTTTAAAGTTGTTTGGGTATTTTACCATACTCATGGAATTTTCTAATATTCAAATAGTGCTCTGGAAATTAAAGTTTACCCCTATTTGAATTGAAATTCAAATTTATTGAATTTCAAAAATGTCCAAATTATTTATGTGACTAGCTACTGGTCACCTAGTATTTATAAAAGTATTTGGACATTTATTAAAAATGCCTAGCTATTTTAAATCTAAGCAAAACAAATGAAACAGAAAAATAAAAAGAACAGAAAACAGCAACGGCTTACCTTGCGCCCAGGGGCGAAGGCCCACTCCCTTAGCCGGCCCAGCCCACCCCAGGCGTCTTGTCTTCTTCCTCCCCGGCGCCCGAAGCAGCTCGGTGGCGAGCCGAGCGCCATGGACGCCACCGAGGCCTCTCTGGAGCCCCCTCTTCTCTCCCAAGTCGCCACGCAACGCCCAGAGCTGCCCCGCAGTCTTCCCCCTCCTCAGGCTCTCTCCCCACACCCTCTCTCTCTCGTTTCTGCGCGAACCCGAGCTCTCGCCGGAGTGCGCCCCGTGCGACCGCGTGGCCATCGGCGTCGAGAAACGCCACCGCCGTGTCTATCAAGTCGGTCGACGTCGTCTTCGTCTTCCCGTGGAGCGAATCGAGCCCGGAGGCCCCAGCGGAGACGTCCTCTTCATCGAGCCACCGCCGGGCACAGTGGACGCCGGTGAGAAATTCTCCTCCGTCAGCCCTCCTCCGGCTTCCCCGAGTTCCTCTTCAAGCTCAGGGTGAGCCTCTCGCCATTTTTCCCTACTCCCTTCTCCTCCCCGTGCCCTAGCCACTCATCTCGCCGGAGCAGAGCCACGGCCGCCGCCATTGTTGAAGCCGTCGACGCTTCAGAGCACCCCGACGACCCATGCTCAGCTCGCCAGACGCGGGACATCGTGGGCTGTCGATTGGTAGTCGCGGCGCTCGATTTGGTGCCCTGCACCGCCGTGCCCGTGCTGCCGGCGGCTAACCGCCGGCCGGGTTAGGCTTAACCCCCTCCTTAATCATCCACTAATCAACCCCCTCTGCCACAGACAGGTGGGTCCCCCTGGCCCTAACCCCTTTGTTTAGTTTAAACAGAGAGGGGTTAACCCCCTGTGAGACTGACATGGGTGGCCCACTGGTCAGATAACGCCCACGGCATGCTGATGTCAGCATGACGCAGTAAAGATTTTCCAGAGAATTAATTTAATCCAGAAATTCCAGAAATTACAGAAAATTGATTAAACTTTGGAAATTCATAACTAATTCATATTAACTCCAAATTGGACAATTAATATATGAAAAATGATCAGCATAAAATTCTCTATCCAAATATGCAACTTTCAACCATGTTTGAGTTGATTTTAAAATGGGACCAGTAGCTTTTGCTATTTGGCTTAATTGGAATTATTTCAAATTTATTCCAAATGCATTTCTAATTTGAACCAATGCAATGCACATATGATCACTTGTACTTCAGAAGCTTATTCCACACATGATGACATGGTATACAATGATCAAACATTAGCAAATGCAAGATGACCTAATTTGAATAATAATTGGAGTTTGATTTTGAATTAACTTTTCAAATCAACTTCAATTAACATGTGGAAAATTGAACCTAGATCAAACGAATACCATTCACATCATGCACAACATAATCATGTGATTGTGCATTTCAATTCAATGTTGCCCCCTTGTTGATGATTGTTTCCGGTACCAGCTCTACCGAGACGGTGATCACCCCCGAAGAAGAAGACCACCGTTAAACCCAGTGTATCGTCAGCAAGGCAAGCAAACCCCATTGATCATGTCTATAAAATCCCATTTCCCTCTCAGTCTCGCTTATGCATGTTTAGGATATCATCTTGTATCGATTCTAGCGCATAGTTGAACCCATATCCGATGCATGACCTATCATCTTGTCAGGGTATTAAGCAAACCACAATCCTAGCTGACATAGGAGTTGATTGATATCATGGAGCCCCTGCAACTGTTACTTCTTATTGCATGCTTAGTGTTACATGAGGTTGCTTTTGATGTGAGTCGGGATGATGGTGAACATGGTGTTGATGAAAGTGAAACTGTGTCGGTGAATCCACCCTAATACAAGGTGAACGATGAGAGGTTGTGTAGGAGTACACAGTGGGTTGTCTCGTTGAACACTGCCTTAGGCATCGAGTTCTTGTATGGTAATCCAAGACAAAGAGTACAACCACACATTGGGCTCACTGACCCCTCTCAGCCTAGTACCTTGATCCGTGTCGACGTCCAAGAGTCACATTAGTTCGGGCTTTCCATTTGACATGTGCATAGAAAAAGAACGAAGGAAAAGGTTGCATCATATAGATATGTGGGTGCACCTGTGAGGCAGGAAAACCATCTGCCAGAGGTGGCGTCTCGGTCACCTGCATTGTTTGAGTCCGTTTCGTTGATCCGGCCGGGCTCTCGAGCGGAGGCAAACTCAGATAGTCGACTCCTGGAATAGACCGGTTGTGAGCGAAGTGTCGTGGTGAACATCCACGCTGTCACCTCTTGAACGGTGGCGAGACTCGGCGGTAACCGATGGTCATGTGTGTGTAGTTTACACCCTTGCAAGGTTAACAAAACTATTTGAATAACCGCGTCCGCGGTTAAGGACTACTTGGAACCTGTACCTTATTATTAGAAAACTTGAATGGATACTCATAAAACTCGCAAGATAAGCGTGAGTGCTATGGTGTGCTCCTCGTGGGGAAGTCGAGGAAGTAACCATAGTGGTATATTGGTTGGAGATGTAGTGGACTCGTGTACGCTTCTTACCTCAAAGTCTGGTATTCGTAGTTCAGGACTAGCCAAGTCAAAGCTGGCACTTCTGCATGTTGAAACCCCACCCCCTTTACCATGATACTTGTGCATGAGTAGTGTAGTTCTGATGTAAGTCTTGCTGAGTACGACTTTGTACTCACGTTTGCTTATTCTATGTTTTAGATAAGAACCAGACCCCGATGGATTCACCTTCGTGAAGCTCGACATTGACTAAGTTAGTATAGTCCCAGACAGCAGTCTGGTCCCTCGTGGAAGGGCATGTTTGTTATACAAGGCTTCTCTGAGCCATTTGTTAAACTTGTCTGTACCCAGACCTAATTTTCTTCCGTTGTATGATGTAATGTTGATCATAGACATGTGATCTTTGTATGCTCTATGTGTATATCAATAAAGAGTACTTTGTAGAGTTATGTGATGATACCTGCTGTTCATACTAGGTATGTGTGCTGCGTGTATGTTTATAACATGCATGTCTTAGTATGGGTTTTCGAGACCTTAGTTGTGATCTGGCTGGCGGTCCTTTATACACCAAGTGGCCCTTAGATGTGCGCAGCTTGGGGCTTCGCGATGCGATTGTTCGTGACTCCGTCACGTGCACACTTTGTTGTATGATCGAGCCCGCCCCAGACCCCGACTAAGTGATCGGGCTGGAGTAAGTTTATGTAAGAGTTAAGATCCAATCGATAACATGGTTGAGGCGACTTGTCTATGAGTATGGGATTCACCACCCATAAGCATTTAGACTTGTGAGCGGACGTTGAGGACCCATCTTAGTTGATCATCCGGCCTGAATGGGATGCCCCTCACGTTCGGTGCTTACCGAGAACGTTCTGTGCTTGGCCTTGTCTGCTTAGACAAGTGGGTCCGGTTCTCGGCTCTCCATGTGATTGTATCATGACTGGAATTACATACGCTAACCCCGGATCCCGACAGTATGCAAGTACAGCTAAGACATAGTCATATGGAGAGCCGAGAACCGTACCCACTTGTCTAAGCAGACAAGGCCAAGAACAGAACGTTCTCGGAAAGCATCGTACGTGAGGGACATCCCATCCAGGCCGGATGATCAACTGAGATGGGTCCTCATCGTCCGCACACAAGTCTAATTGTATGGGTGATGAACTCCCATATTCAAAGACAAGTCGCCTCAACCATACTAACGACTATCTCATAACTCTTACATAGACTTACTCCAGCCCGATCACTTAGTCGGGGTCTAGGGCGGGCTCGATCATACCACAAAGTGTGCACGAGATGGAGTCTCGAGCAATCGCATCGCGATGCCCCAAGCTGCGCACATCTAAGGGCCACTTGGTGTATGAAAGACCGCCAACCAGATCACAACTAAGGTCTCGAAAACCCATACAAAGACATGCATGTTGTAAACATACACGCAGCACGAATGCCTTGTATGAACAGCAGGTATCATTGCAATTCTCTAAAAGTATACATTTTTATTGATAACTCTTATAGAGTGCACACAGAGATCACAGACATGCAATCCAACATTACAACAACAAGCGGAAGCAAAGTATGTCTGAGTACAGACAAGTTTAACAAATGGCTTAAGAAGCCTTATTTAAACACATGCCCTCCACGAGGGAACCAGTCGTCTGACTGGGACTATACTAGCTTGATCTTCAGTCGTCGAGCTCGATGAAGAAGCCACCTTCGGGGTCAGTGGTTTCATCTAAAACATAGATTAAGAAAACGTGAGTACAAAGTCATACTCAGCAAGACTTATATAGGATCTATACTACTCATGCACATGTATCAAGGTAAAGGGAGGTGGGGTTTCACTTGCAGAAGTGCCAGCTTTGACTTGGCTAGTCCTTAACTACGAGTACCAGACTTGAGGTAAGAAGCGTACACGAGTCCACTACTTTCTCCAACCAATTACACCACTATGGTGCCTTCCTCGACTTCCCCACGAGAAAGCACGCCATAGCACTCACACTTATCTTGGTGTGTTTTAGAAGTATCCAGTTCAAGTTTTCTAATAATCAAACTAAGATTTCCAAGCAGTCCATAACCGCTTACGCGGCTATTCGAATAGTTTTGTTAACCCTGCAGGGGTGTACCGCTCTACACACATGATCACCATTTACCGCTTTTGATCTCGACACCATTCAAGGGGTGCCAGCGAGGATGCTCACCACAATTGTTACCTCATAGCCGATCTAGTCCGAGAAAGCCGCCTACCTGGGTTGGCTACCACTATCGTGAACCCGGCCGGTTTACCGAAGTGGACCCAAGTGATGTGTGTGTGGTGCATAAGCCAGTCTCGGGTGAGTCGTTCTCTCACTTAGCATCCAGGCCACAAGCCTACTAGAACTCCGAACTACTGCGACATCTGGACATCGAAAGGGATGAGTTAATAGGTTGAGAGGGGTTAGTGAGCCCAATGTGTGGTTGTACTCTTCATCTTGGATCACCACACAAGAACTCGGACTTAGGGCGGTGTTCAACGAGACAACCCACCGTGTACTCCTACACAGCCTCTCATCGTTCACCTTGTATTAGGGTAGATTCACCAACACTTTTCTACCATCGTCGTCATGATCACTACCATCCCGACTCTCATAAAAGTATCATCATGGTATCACTCTAAGCATGCAATAAGCAGTAACAATTGCAGGGGCCACATGATATCAATCAACTCCTACATTTGCTAGGATTGTGGTTTGCTTACTACTGTGACAAAATGATAGGTCATGCAAAGGAATGGGTTCATCTATGCGGTAGAAACGCATCGTGGTAATCATCCTATACAATGCATAAGCGAGACATGAGAGGGAATTGGGATTTTATCGACATGATCAATGGGGGTTTGCTTGCCTTGCTGACGAGGTTCGGGTTCGGGGTCTTCAACGAAGGGGGCACCCTCTTGTTCCGGTTCCACCTCTACTCGACAAACAACAAACAAGGCAGCAAAGTTAATACAATGCACAATCACATGATGGAAGGTTGAAACTTGATGTATATTCTTTGATGTGTGAAGCAATTCCATTTAAATGGAGTATATTGCAAATTGAATTGCAAATTCAAACTCCAATTTGAATTCAAACTTAGCCAAATTACATGTGACATTGTTTGATAAATTTGAATCATTTTGAAATGTGTATGATATGCCTCTGATGTGTGGTTGAAATGTAGCATGTTGCCATGGTCAAAGTTGCAAAAGCATTTGAATTTAATTTGAATAAATTCCAATTAAATCAAATGACAAATGCTACTGGTCCAAATTTAAATTCAACTCAAACATAGTTGAAAGTTGGATTTTTGGATAGCTTATTTTCTCCTGATCATTTTTCATATATTATTTTTCCAATTTGGAGTTAATATGAATTTTCTATGAATTTCCAAAGTTTGGGCTATTTTTTGGATTTTCTGGAATTCTTTAATTCATTCCTAATTTTCTGGAAATTCATTTACTGCGTCATGCTGATGCAAGCATGACATCAGCAGGGGTCTGACACAGAGCTTAATCCCTCTATTTAAAATAAACAGAGGGGGTTTAGGGCCTGGGGGCCCCACCTGTCATTGACCTGGGGTCAACTAACAGGGGGGTTAGCCCCTAATTAAAAGTGCCTTGCGGGCGGTTAACCGCCGGTGGCATCCAGCGCGGCGGCGCTCTGCTAGCTTCTCCTCCTGGCCTCCATTCTCTGCGCCAAGGCCACCAAACGATAGCCCGAGAAGAGCCGCATTGATTGCGCTACTCGCGCGTCACCGGAGAGGTCGGAGGCGACGCCAGCTTCAACCGCGGCGGCGACCGGAGCTTCGGCTTCGAGCAACTCTTGCAAATCGGCCACGGGATGATGCGAACTTGCGCGCGTTGGGTGGCTAGCGTCTCCAGGAGTACCGCGTACAAGCTGGGGAGGAAGGAGACGCTCTGGAGCGTGCGCTTTGCTGTCCATGGCGGCGCCGGAGCTCGGCTCCCATGGCGGATCGAGGTAGGGGTCGAATGGGAAGGGGAAAACAGGGGGATTTGAAGCGTATTCTCACCCTGGTTGCAACGGACGTGACTGCAGGGTCGGGGATGCTTTAACGACGGCGAAATCGTCGATGGCGCGCGGCGGCCGGAGGCGAAGACGAAGAAGGTGACGTCGGCTACAGAGCTCCGGGGCTCGATTCCTTCTGCCAGAGGAGGTAGTCGTCGCCGGGGAGCACGTCGGACACCTTGTCTTTCCCTGAGGAGCTCACTGGCCGCGTGGGCTCGGAGCCATGGCGACGGCGGCGCTCGGTAGTCGTCGGTTTTCGCAGCGGGAGAGCACGGGGTGAGCTGGGGGAGGGGAGAGTGGCTCGGGAGTCTTCTAGACGTCCACGGACACGCGATAGGGACGAGGGGGAAGCAGCTGCGTGGCCGGGCTCGTCGGCGGCGTCGGTGGAGTGTTGCATGCATTCCACCGAGCACCTTCGGGGCGCGGGGAGGAAGAGACAAGCGGGGAGGCTGGGCTGGGCCGGCTAGGGGGGATGAGTTGGGCTTCTTCGCAGGTAAGCCCCTTTTCTTAATTCTTTTCTGTTTCCTTTTCTGCCTTTTTGTTTTGCTGTGCTAAATAAATAGCTAGGCATTTTATTAAATGCTCAAATCTTTTATATGGTATTACATGACCAGTAGCTAGTCATATCCAGAGTTTGAATATTTTTTAAATTCAAAATATTTGAATTCAAATTCAAATAGTGGTTTTTGATTAATTCCAAGGCACTGTTTGAATATTTGAAAAATCCATGAGCATGGGGTGGGTCCCACATCACTTGATATGTGATCACACTCATTTATAAGACTTCTCAAAAATCTAACATGAATTTTTGGAGAAGATTTTTATCTGTCCTTTTGAATTAATTCATCTGGGGGGTTCCTTCTCCCATTTTGCTTTTGATTTTGATTTCAAAGATTTCTTTTGAAATTTTAACATGATGCAAGAGACTTGCTAACCCTAGAACATTACCTAACAGAGGGTTCTGACACCTACCTACCTTCGTACAGTTCTAGTGGTGGCCAAGATGATTTACTATTTGCAAACGTGTGTGTGCTTGGTTGGTACCCCAGAATTTTTTCGAAACAAACCGGGCCAGCGGAGACAAGGTTTCTCTTGTTGGTCCAAACCTGGAACCTAGGGGGTTGTCCACATATGTTTGGGCAACTAACCCGACCTCGTCCAGATGGTAGAGGCCGATTCGAGAGCACGGCCGGCTTTTGAGTTGGCTGTCGACTCATCCGGGGGCCACCCGGAATTGTGCGTTGTTAGTTAGAGGGACTCTGACGTTCCGGAGTTTCAGGCGTTTACCTAGCCAAGTGGAAACCGGGCGTACATGCAAAGCCTATGATGGGCAGCTGGTACACCCCTGCAGGGTTAAATCTTTTCGAAAAGCCGTGTCCGCGGTTATGGACGACTTGAGACCTACTCCTTGTTCATAGAATAACATCAATTTGAACCTTAATTAAAACTTGACTACCGTGTGAGTTCCTTGGTTGCTTTTCTTCGTCCAGGGGGACCAAGAGAAGATCCAAGTTGTGTTATGTATGACGTAAGTAGGTGGATAGCAGACTTATGACGCGATGTCACATGTATTTCTTGGATCTTACCCCTACTCCAATAGAACGATAGCCATCATATATGCTAGTGCGGCTGCAACCTTACCTTTACTTGTCTTACCATAGGAAGTCAGTTATCCTGTAATGATATAATCTCACCCATGTTTTCCTTTTGTGCTTTTACTGTTTTACCTGATCGGCCGCTTTCAGTGGAGTACTACCTCGACCCGAGCACTGGACGATACTTCGTGGAGGTGCCCCCGGAGGATGACGATGAGACCGACCTCGTTCAGTAGATCCTACAGTTGGGCTTCGACGATCCGTGGGTGGACTCTTTATGTGCAGCCCTCTCTAGGGCAATTTGGATTTTGACCGTACTCGGTCATGTTTGTCTTCCGCTTGTTGCATGATATTCTGTTGGGTCCATGGACCTCTGAGATGATGTAATAATTCAAGTGGCGATGTATCCCCTGGACTCTATATATATTTATGTCTTAGTTAATGTTCCTCGTTCTTATACTGGTTGTTGAGAATCCGGCAGCGACACGAGTGCGAGTGTCGTGAGTCGGTGGCTCTTTATGCACTACTAACTTGAGCGGGACGCGAAAGCGACTAACTCGAATTAGCACCGCATCGGGGGCTTTACAAAAGGCCAATCTACTACGTAAGCATGCTACTCACAAAATCTCAGCAGCGGTACTCGCACTACCAGAAGCTCGTATACGCCATTGTCATGACTTCAAGGAAAGTAACACATTACTTCGACGAGCACCGCATCACGATCGTGAGCAGCGCACCACTCGCGGACATCCTCAGCAATCCCGGAGCAACTGGCAGAGTCGCCGAATGGAACATCGAGCTCAGTGCCCACGATCTACAATTCAAGCACCCAACTGCGATCAAAGCCCATGTACTCCCAAATTTTCTGGTCGAGTGGACAGAAGTGCAAACACCCGGCCCCCCAGACCTGTCCAACTCATGGACAATGTTCTTCGACGGGTCAAAGCGACAGCAAGGAGCTGGAGTAGGCGTCGCACTTATCTCCCCCAAAGGAGCCAAACACAGATACGTACTTCAGAACAACTTCAAAAATGCCTCAAACAACGAAGCAGAATACGAGGCACTACCCCATGGCATGCGCATGGCGAAAGCTTGCGGCGCCACTCGCCTCTCAATCTATGGCGACTCCAACCTCGTCGTCCAGCAGGCAATGAGAGACTGTGAAGCTGTCGCAGAAAACATAATGGCTTACGAGAAACTCTACAACACCCTGGAAGGAGGATTCGACGGCTGTGAGCTAAACTACATCTCCAGAGCAAATAACACAGAAGCAGACAAGCTCGCAAACATTGGATCAACCCGAGGACCCATCCCTCCAGGCGTTTTCCTCGAAAGCATCAGCCAGAGGTCAATCAAAACCATGGCACCCGCATCGGAGGCAGTCGCAGAGGACAACGACGCAAACGAACCAGCACAAGTAGAGGCGGCGAACCCAACAGACGATGCAGGCAACGAAGCAGCCGAAGAAGCAGAACCAGCCGCGCCCGAAGGCCCAGCATGGACAAAACAGTTCATACGATTCCTAATCTAAGGCACCTTACCACAAGACGTCGCAGAAGCCCGAAGCATCAGCCGAGGATCTAAAGAATTCACAGTAATCAACGGACAGCTCTACAAGCGCAGCATCTCCCAGGTCCTCCAAAAGTGCATAAAGGAGGAAGATGGCAAGGCCCTACTGCTCGAGATCCACGAAGGCACTTGTGGGCACCACGCGAGTAGTCGCGCACTCGTGGCCAAATCCTTTCGAGCAGGATTCTACTGGCCAACCGCAATGAAAAATGCGGAAGACATCGTACGATGCTGCATCGCCTGCCAAATATTCGCCAGCAGGCCGCACGCCCCAGCATCAGAACTCAAAACCATACCACTATCCTGGCGGTTCGCCACTTGGGGACTCGATATGGTGGGCCCACTCAAGAAATCTTCAAAAGGAGGCCAAACACATCTACTAGTAGAATTAGACAAGCTCACCAAGTGGATCGAGGTGGTGGCAATCACCAGCTCAACAGCCCTCACGCCAGTTAACTTCATCAAGTCCATCGTCTTCAGATTCGGCGTACCCCATAACTTCATCACAAATAACGGCACAAACTTCACAACGACAAAATTTCAGAACTTCTGCCAAGATCTGGGCATCAAAATCAACTACGCGCCAGTCGCGCACCCACAATCTAACAGCCAGGTGGAGAAAGCAAACGTCTTAGTGTGTGGAGGAATAAAAAAGCGGCTCCTCGCACCACTCGAACAAGCTGCAGGCAACTTGGTAGAAGAAATCCACGCAGTCCTGTGGAGCATGCGTACTACCCCTAACACTTCAACCCAGTACACACCCTTCTTCACGGTGTACGGAGAAGAAGCTGTACTACCGCACGACCTAAAGTTTGGAGCTCCCCGAATTTCGGGATACGAGGAAGAAGAGGCAAAAGGAGCACTCTAGGACTCAGCGTTTGAGTGGTGCGAGGAGCCTCTTTGTCCACTGTGGTACTCCCATCGGGAGCGCTGATGTGCACCCGAAAAACCTAAACAAAGGAGTCGAAGACAACTTCTCATTACAAAGGAATCGAAGACAATTTTTCATTAAAAGGGAGTCGAAGACAATTTTTTAATTACAAGGGAGTCGAAGACAACTTCTCATTACAAGGGAGTCGAAGACAATTTTTTACAAAGGAGTCGCAGACAATTTCTCATTACAAAGACTTGAAGATAGTTCTTATTACAAAGGACTCGAGCAGCTACCAAACGGGTTACAATGCCAATTATCCCAGGGAGTTATGACTTCTACATGTGTTCTCATGCCGAGATAATTGGCACTGTCGTCCAATAACCTGACGAGCATCACCACAGACAAAGTAATAACTAAGCCTGCGAAGGAGCAAGTCGCCGCCCTCCAGTTCTACAAGGTTCCTCTCTTACTGATGCACCCACTTGACGATTGGCTTAACGTCAAGCTCCTCTTTAGAACTAGAAGAGCAAGCACCACTAGCCGAAGAGTCAGCCGAAGATGAAGACATTGGAGAAGAAGACGAAGGACTTCTATATCCACCAGAACTACCATTGCATGTCTCCTCCCAGTACGGATCCAGACGATTGCCATCAGTATCAAATGCACGAACAGTGAGAGTATCTTCGCCATCAAAACGACAACAAAGACTATCCCCATCGCGCAAGTTTCGCCGCCGGGAAAACGACCTCCAGCCAGAATCAAGAAAAATCAACAAGGAGCTATCAACAGAAAGCTCAACCCAAGCAGGAGACCGAGCACACCCTTGAAGCCGAAGCCGCAGACCCCTCAGATTAAGCTCAGAAATCATGGAGGCAAATGAGAATGGAAGAGGGATCCAAATAGCAGTGCGACTAAGAATGCACAGAAGCAAGTCATAGCGCTAAACACTCTCATCCGCACAAGAAGAAGAGGGCGTCGCCGCAGCCCCACGGCGCCCACCACGCGTAGAGCGAGGGGTACGACCACCATGACCGCGCCGTCCACGACCTCGGCCAGACGCACCACCACCCTGCTTGGGAGCCATAGGAAGAAGAAGAAGATGGGAGAAGAATAGATGACCAAGCCCAGGCAAAAACCATAGGGTATTTATAGCACAGCCCAAGGGCAAACCAGGAAAAATGCATAAGCCCAGGAGGCGCCATCATTAAATCAAATACCAAACACGCCAGGTGTTACGAATTCCAAGACAAGATGCCTTCACACGGTCAGCAATATTTAAAGGACACGTCAAATCTCTCTAGTTTCCCATAAACGCCTTGGAAATCCAACGGACACCAGGCAGCACGGCATCCAAGTCGTCATTATGACTAGCTAGAAGACGCGACGGATCGAAGTCCAAGCATCATCATTGGTCACCATATAGTATGACAATGCCTATCAACGTAACATCTCAAGAAGGACGTATCAAGATAAAAGCAATTGAAAAAACAAAGACTAGCAAAGGCTACCTATCTCTTGGTGCCAAAATATTCTGATTCCAAAATATTTTACTCCCATCCGGAGTACCTTTATTAGATTCTGGGTGCTCCCTCACCCAGAATACAAAGGCGTGCTCGAGTGGCCACTCGCACCAATTGTAATCACGACATCTACTGAGTTTCGAGTGCTCCCTCACCCAGAAGGCAAACACGTGCTCGAGTGATCACTCGCACTAGCAGAGACGACGCACCTTCAGAGTTCGGGTGCTCCCTCATCCCGAAGACAGCATAGCATTCGAGGCACCGCTCGCAAAGACTCAACACGCATTCAGCAATTTGATCTACTCGCACACTCGACGACTTTCCGAGTAGGCGCTTTCTTGTTTTCCTCGCCTGAGCTCGCAAAAGCTCCGCGAGTGCCTGCTAATAGCTCACTTGATCGTTTATTCCAAGTGGATGCATCTCTAATTAGGCTTTGCGCCTCTATAAAAAATGATGCCTGGGCTGCGACTTGTTGTACCTAGATGCCACGCAAGCTTAGCGTGTAGGTAGGACCCCGCTGCACAGACGGTCGGGCCGGAACTTGCCACTGTGCGACTTCATTCCCGACATTTTCCATGCGCTAGCATGATTGAGAGATGAGCCAGTAAACGGATGTGTTAAGGCTATTCACTAAGACCGGCAGCATTGATCCTATAAGACCTGCAGCGGCATGAACTTTCCTAGACACCGGTCGTTCCCAAGTTCGTGTCGAGGGACACGGGCTTGATTGGGCTACTGAGGTATTTGCCACTAGTGCAATTCACCAAGGCTCGACCAGTCAACTACCTTGGGCCCTTTCAGCTTAGCATCCCTCAGACTAAAAATATTTGTCATGGCTAAAGCTGCCAGCGACTCACAGCCGCGCTGCGCATATGAAAGAGAACGAGGATGAATTTGAGTCCCTACGCGACTCTTCGAGTGCCCCAGGCACTAGGGGGCTACTGAAGAGGGGGTGACCCCACGACTCCTGAGTGTGAGGATACCTGGTGCATACGAAGACAGAAGGCCCGCTAGAAGCTTCAACAGGCCCACGACTGGTCCGCTCTGAGCACCTACGTAGGAGTTCGCGATCAATATGGAAGTCAAGACTTGGCGTATAAGGCAAGGCTAGAATTAGGCAATCGTCCCTGTAACCTAAGACGGACTCCCCGAGACCTGGCCTAGTATATAAAGGCTGGGAGGGGGACGTCTCAGGACATCCAATCTACAACCAACACCTCCGGTCTTGCGCGAACTCGCCTAGACTTCCATTGTAATCGCCCCCTCGCATATTACTATTGAGCAGGAAGTGCTTCTACTTGTTAGCCGACGAGTATCGCCAACTTGTTCCTTCTCTACGATCTAACCCAGGGTCCCTGACCATGGGATTTGCCGAGGCCGATCCTCGTCACTGATGCTGATGAAATGAAAGCCACAAGTGGGTATCTGTTCACACTTGGTGGTGGTGTTGTTTCCTAGAAGTCATGTAAGCAGATGATCCTAACCAGATCGACTATGGAAGAAGAACTCACAGGATTAGATACATCATGCGTCAAAGCAGAATGGCTTCGAGAGCTTTTGATGGATTTGCCCGTGGTTGATAATGTTGGGGTTCGCAGCGGAAAACACAATTTTTTCCTAACTAGCGTTTCCCATAACCCAAGATCTAGCTAGCCATATTACCGTAACGGAAAGGAGTGCGGAATAACATACCTCGGGGTGTAGACCGTTGCGCGGGAAACGTTCCCGCAAACGTGGTTGATGTAGTCGATCAAGGTTCCCAGCCCCCTGGTTGTGTTAGCACCCGGGGTGTAGTGCCACATGTGTAGCACCTCGTAGTACTGGCACACGTACGAGACTCGATGACGACCTCCGATCTCCGATCTAGCGAAGGTAGCGAAAGTACACCTCCGAAACCAGAGTTTCAGCAGCACGACGGCATGCGTATAGTGGAGACATCTCCAACCCAGTGCACCCTCCAAACAAGGGGAGTCCTCTCATATGAGGGAGAAAGAGGGAGAGAGAGATCAACAAAATGTATCTGTATTTTTCTTGAAATTTCTGTGTAGAAAAAGAGGCACCCTCCATATCTATATATATGGGCCAAAGGGGGTACGTAGGCACTTACACAGGCGAGGTGGTACTAAACACCACGCCATGCGTGCACATGATGTGCATGTGGCCGCCGTGGGTGGCCGGCCATGCCATGGCCATGGCGCAAGGCCATGTGGCCAAGTGGCCACACATGGGCCACAAGCCCATGGCGCCCCCACCCTTTTGTTTTTTTCTTTTTCTTTTCTTTTTATTTTCCTTTCTTTTAAAGAAAAATATAAAAAACTTTTTTCCTTTTAATTATTTAAATAATATTTTAATATTTAATTCATTTAATTAAATAATAAAATATAACTAAATAACTTTCCGAACAATTCGGAACCACGAAACTTTTCCGTCTTCCCTCCGAAACGATTTCACTCTTCTCTCTCATATCTCTGGTTACTCCGATAGTTCCGAGAAGGTCTCCGATTTCATCGAGCCCTTAAGTGTGTTACCCTACGGTCCGAGACCACTCTAGTCATGACCGAGATGAGGCTACGGTCAATGATCATCAGCGGGACCTGGATGCGCATAATGACCCCTGTGCATTCTGGATATCAACACAGATTGGACCTTACGTCGTATAGCATTCCCTTTTTCATCGATACTGGATTAGTCCGAGATTCGATCAATGACATCCTATGTCTGGTTCAACCTCGTTACGATAAATCCTTATTCACTCATTCCCGTGATATTCATCCTCGTGACCTAGTCACACACTGCGCAGCTTTATGGATGGAATCTCACCAAGTGGGCCCTGAGTATCTATCCATCACATGGATTGACAAATCCCGCTCTTGTAACAATACTCCTCAACATATCTCCACGGAATACCCAAGATACAACCGCTATGGCCCGCATCACTACTGGAAAAAAAGGCCTTTAATGGCGCACCTATTTTGGCTACTAATGGCGCACATTAGGTGCGCCATTACTAGCACACCATTAGTAAGTGATAGTAATGGTGCACATTTGGTGCGCCATTACTATCCTGGATAATAATGGTGCACCAGGAGTGCGCCATTACTAAAGCCAGTGGTCCGCCACTGATGTTACTGCTACCACCACATGTGTGTCTTGTGCTCTGGGTCACTAATGGCGCACTCTCAGGAAGTGTGCCATTGGTGTGTTTCTCTACATGCACCACTGGTGTACCCTATGTGCGCCATTTCTATGAATATTAGGTTTTTTTTTATTTTCTGTATTTTCACAGGTTACAAACAGATATAAACAACAGATTGATAAACAACACATATATAAACAATAGATTTATCGAATAAAATAGAAGATTAGTCTCCGAATACAAAAAAAGATTAGTCTCCGATTACAAATCATCATATTGGTCTCCGAATTCAAAATACCGAAAAAAGTTAGAACATTACAAGTCTCGGGTGGCGAGTTTGTCTTCACATTACAAGTCGATATCTAAACTACCATGACATTGAAGAAGAGGGTGGTGGTCACGATGAGCATCATCGTGACCAAAGTGATCTTCATCTAGTTCCTCCTCCGCTCCCTCCTCTCCCCCGCTAGATAGCGCGCGTATCTAGCTTCCGCCTCCGCCCTTATGGGGTACCCTTTGTAACTATTACCGCTAAAACGGTGAACCTGTCTCCGACAATCCTCCCAGTCGTCGTAGACTCCGAGAATCCTACCAATGTACACGACATACGATGGCATCTGCTTTATGCACTGGACAAAAATAACGTTGAGAGAAACTTACAGATAATATTTAAGAAGTACATACATATACAACAAAATTAAAGACCAAAGGAAGAGAAAAGAAACACACATTAATAGCACACGGTTCATGGTCCTAGTAATAAATAGCATCGACTACATATAAGTTGTATGACGGCTGTTTAAACTAAGGAGACATACGTACATAGAAGTTCATAAAAGTGTATACAACACACGAGCTCTCGTCGATAGTCTAGAACTACATAGCTAGGCGCACGGGCATCAAGACTTTTGACTCCGCTCACGGGCCGGAGCGTTGGTGAAGCCTCCGTCTTTCGTGATGGTCATGAATGAGCGATCGCCGTCAGCCTGCAATCTTAGCATTGTCTCTATTTCACGGTTGGAGAGTAGATTGTTGAGGTAGAACTCCCCCGTGTTACGAAGGACATCTTCAGAGATGATTCCTAACAACTCCGACTGGATGCGAAAGAATTCTTGTCTGAGGTCGGCGTCTTGGATTTCCGACAAGCGTTTGGTCCAGTGCTTGAGATGAGCTAGCAATGTAAGTTGTTGTTGGTCCCGTACGAATGCCGGCATGTGATGCAAGGTGTAGTAGGCATCCTTCTGACCGCCAGGCGGCTGCTTGATGCAGGCGAACTTTGTTACGTGAGTGAACACGTGTGCGTCGCACCTAAAAACTTCCTTCTTGAAGGTGACTCCAGAATTGGAGTAGCGCGAGAGAGCCTCATCGAGAAATTTCTTGATATTTGTGTAGTATTTATTTGACTCATGGTCCGGGTCCAAATACGTGGCCATGGACCATTTCGGGCTTAGAGCGATGAGTGTGCACTTTGTTTCATCACTGCACACAACACGGATGTTCGGAGGAAAAGAACGACCGAAATCTAAGCAACCTAATGTATGTTACGGGGACGTGAGGGGATGACTTACTCGGGAAAGTAAGGCACGAGGAAGTTGTCCTTATCCTTGTGCGCCAGAATGACGTCTTGGAGGTAATCCCTAGCGAGTCGCCGGTCCCCCGGGCTGCACAAGAGCTTGGCACGCATGTAGAAGGGGTCGACTATAACGATGTCCGAGGTCTTGTCTCTAATGATCCACGTCTCCATACTAAGCGCAAATAGCCGAACGAATGTGTAGTGCAGCGGAAAAAGGTGAAACATAGCGAAGATGTCATCAAACCGCATGAAGATCACACGTCCGATGTCGCAAGCAACAAAGCCCTTTCCCTCTGGCACCTTGGCGGTGAAAACCGGGTATGCCACATCATTCTCTCTGAGACACCGCGTCTCTGAATTCAGAACAATTTCATGCCGACCCTTCATAGCACCGGTTGCAGCATCGAGTATTGCCGCAGATAGCATCGGCCTAACCGCCACATGCACCCTCGACATGATTCCATCGGGTCTTGGTGGCCCGTCTTGAGCACAGATCGTCGGTGCCGGCTGGCTCGCAATAGTGGGACCCTTCTTCCTTCTTTCCCGTCCCTTCTTCTTTGGCTTGTCATGTAATGGGACCTTTACCTTCTCATAGACCTCCTTCCTGAGTGTGTTGGGGCTGATAATATTTCGCGCCTCGATCGTCTCAGCCTCGGTGAAGGCAGCAGCTGGAGGCGTCTCCTGAGAACATAAAAGTCGATACTTATTGTTGCAATTCATCTTCGTGCTACGAGATGGGCGGTGAGAGTCTTTTGCACCAAGGTTGGGTTCTTGAGAAGCAGAAGGGAAAAGCTCATCCATCTCGCACCCACCATGTTCCTCAAGGAACTCATCGACACGGGCAAGTAGTGTGTTGGTGTTGGTGTTGCTCCGATCTTGTGCCACATCCATGTCCATGCGGTGGTGGCCCGGATCAGCTGACGGCACTGCAGCGGTTTTGCCATGGCTTGGCGCCGGCACGACTGGCGGTGGGGTGGAGTAGTTCCCCACCCCAAACGAATCTGGCACTTCGGCCAAAGCAAGTTCCATCTCAAGCAGCCACGAAGGTCCATCACTTCTTTGCCGTCGGCTCCAGGTGGTCGATAGGGAGCTAACAATTCATTGTAGACATCCAGCACCCGAACCAGTTGAACTCTATACACGGTGGTTGGCATCATATTACCATGGAACACGCGGTTGCCCGGTTGAGCGATTCTTCCCACGGCAACATCGACCAAATCCTCGTCCACGAAGTGCAGGAGAGTGCATGGAACGTTGGCGGCGCCCTGTGAAAACATGTAGGGCGTCAAGGATACCCAGTCAAAGGCAAAATAAGATGAAGTCATCGGTCGAGGCTTAGTTACCGTGATGGCGTTGAGCTCGGCTAATGTCGATGGACCGTTAACGGACGGCAGGCATGTGTAGGCTTGCTCCTGAGGTGTCGGGCGTTGGTGTTTTACGCTCCAGTACTGCCGCCGTCGCCGGGGTCACAAACGCATCCGCCGTCGGGGACACCAACGTGGCCGCAGCCGGGGAAACCGTCGTGGCCTCCGCCGGGGTCACAAACGCATCCGCCGGGCACGCCAACGCGGCCTTCGCCGAAGACACCGCTGCGGCCGTTGCCGTCGCGTTGTGAGAGTTGCTGCCCGTGAAACTGGGAATCGGGGGCATCCCCTATTGATCGCTCGCAAGCCAATCTCGCATGAACACAAACAAGGAAGGCATCATGTTGTTGAGTGCCTGTCAAACTTGTTCTTCGACAATGATTGGAATCTGCTACATTTTTTCATGGAGTTGTGCCTCTGTCTGGTTCGGCGAGTCGCTAGTGCTTTTCTCCTTTCACCTAGTGTCATAGTAGTCCGACCATTTTGTGGAACAGCGTTTGCTTCTGGTGGTGCCAACCGGAGTACCCACCGAATAAATGTTCGGGCGCCGTTGGAAGACCATTTCTATTCACTTCGGTAAATTCCTCCTTGACAGTGCCTAGCTTGCTCGGGCGCCTCTCCTTTTTTTCCTCTTCGGTTGGCTTCCATCTTCAGTGGCGGGATCGGCCTCGGCAGCACCAGAATCATCCCCGCTAGCAGTTGTGTACTCGTGATCGGTAGAGTCATCCCCGATGTCGTCGTAGCGGGGTTGAGATTGTGGATCATCGTCCATGCTCATCTCCCAATATTGCTTCTGGTGGTGCCAACCGGAGGCCTCATCGTTGTCGGCCATCTACACCCACTAATATAGGATAGGTAGGTTTTAAAAAAATTGGTCAAGTGAATGATGTGGAACCAGAAAATAACTAGTCAATATAAATAACTAGAAAAAGTGCACGCAAAGCACCTTCTAGGTCAAGAAAATTAACAAAGGTCATGCACGAATTCACAGAAAAATTCGGCATGACCTTTGCTAATTTTCTTGAGCTAGGACCCCATACTCAATCGAAACGGAAATTAATAGACATTTCGGGAGAATGGCATTATTTGTACCTTCACAAAAAAGGCCTACATATAGGCACAACAAGCATATAGCAACAACTTGAATAACAACTAGCTTGGAATAGCAGCAAGGAAAGAGCATACAGCAGCAAATGGAATAATAATATTGCTACCACTGCAACTAGCTTCAGGTTCACAAACAGAGCACCACAACAAGTATTTGAAAATCAACAAAAGCTATATGTGGATTCACTATCTGGGAAAATATAACGCAAACAACAACATTCTGGTGCAATTCACAAAATAAAATTGATAAAAAAATAAGTGCGGGTCCTAGATAGTTTTCACATGGCATTTTTATTAGCACAATCATGAAAATAATTGGTTAGAACAAGAACTGGTTACTGCTACCCAATCATTGCAAGTTAAATCTCAGTTGACCTGAAGCTAGAAACATTTTAAGCCAATGAATATGCTTACTGTCAGCTTATTAAATGAATAATGCATGCTCTCAAAATTGCCATCTATAGCCGAACTCAACCTGAACTGTTCAAACCAGATGGAAGCAATGATATTACACCGTGCTTACAATGTTACATCTTAATAATTTAGACTAAAGTAATAATATATTAGAACCCTAACAAGTGGATAGTTTTCTGAAAAAAGCATGGTATGCTCATACCAAAATTCAGCATTGTATGTTTGTTTTGTAAAGCTAAAACATCACAAGATTACTACTTTGTATAAAATACTAGCAAGCAAACATAATTCAGTCCAGTCTTGACTTGGAGTGCTCACATAAACTCTATGAGTCAATGGTGCTGCCGAATTACATAAATAATTAATGCAACTGCTGGTGTCAAAATCACAATAACCAATATCTAAGATAATCACACTTGCACCTTTGAGAAACAAAGCAATACATAAGCACAATTCTAAAAATAAATCACAGGTCAAAAAGTGGCTTCACACTGGCACTGCATCAACATTTTCATTCCCAACTGAGCTGGTCAGCAGAAGCAACTTAGAATTGTGTCAATGCAACTGTTGAATTACATAAATCATCAATGCAACTTCTGAAATCTACTCTACAATTCAGATCATCATCCCACAAATCAGAGCATTATTCGTTAACAACCGATGAGTAAAGGAGTCTAATTTAGGATACATCAAAACCGTTGTACATTATGAAGTCCAGATTTGCAGAAATCCCAGCAAGAAACCCTAGCCCTAATCAAGGTGAGAGGGGAAAGAGATGATGAACCTGTCGGTGGTGGATGGCGCGAACTCGTGGTGCTCCTAGGGACGATCTCGGCGGATCTCCTCCTCCTCTTGGTGGTCGAGCGGGCGGGCCTCCTTCTCCTGGTGGTCGCAGGCGGGCCACCTCCTCCTGTTGGTGGTCTAGTGGGCAGGCCTCCTTCTCGACGGGCTCGAGCTTGACGTCGTCCTCCACTCCACGGGCTCGAGCTCCTCCTCTCCACGGGCTCGGGCAGCAACTAGGGGAAGATGGAGGGGGAGTTGTGAGAGGGAGAGAGGGAGAGGCGAAGGGGAAGGAGATATGGGGCGACAGCGGTGGAGGGGAGAGAGAGGATGGGCTCACCGTGCGGGGGCAGGGGGTCGCCGGAGGGGGCAGGGGCGCAGGGTCACGGGGTCGCCCGAGGGGGCGGCGACGAGATGGTTTCAAGAGATGGATTTAGGTTTGGTGGTTGATGACCCTCAACTATAGGGGATCGATTGTAGTGTTCTCGTGGCACTACTAGGAGAAAGGCTAGTAGTAGCGCCCCCTTTTGGCTTATCAGTAGCGCCCTAGGGCGCGCTACTGCTAGCACGCTACAGCTAACTTGTAGCAGTAGCGCACGTACGCACCCGCTACTACTACACCAGTAGCGCCCCCCTTAGAGCCCGCTACTACTAATACCAGTAGCGCGTACTGGTAACAGGGCGCTACTGGTATTTATTTTTCATTTTCTGTTTCTTTTTCCCATCGTATTTTTGCTGTATTTGTACAGGTATTATACAATATAGTCTCATACACATACACAGGTTTTCTACAGAGTACAAATCTCATCATATCATACACATACAATAATCTGATGACCATATATATATATATATCATCATGATCTCTCATATCCAACACAAATGATGTCTCTCATCATGTCATCTCTAAAATAGCGATAGAAGTTGTCACAATATCTTAAATACATGCAAATACAAGCAAGTTTTATCATCCATCTAAACTATGATATATACTAGAAGAGCGGTCACTATGAGGAAGAGTGGAATTATGTAGTAGCTCATGAAGCGCCGCCTCCGATCTTCCTCTTGCGCTAGCGTAAATCTCAAGTAACTAGCTTCCTCTTCCTCTCTGGTATTGAACCCTCTTTGGCTGCCGCCCGGGAACTGGTGCACTTGGGCCTGACACTCTGGCCACTCATCGTACACTCCTAGAACCTTCCCTATGTACACGGCATAGCACTTCTTCGCCATCGATGATCTATGTACCTATTAGAGATGAATATTCATTATAAGAATTCAACAATAGTACACAACATAATATACTTGAGCAACACGAAGACAAAAAGTTAGTGAATAGATGCAACATAAAGTAACATACCTAATATAATATACACATGTTGTTCATGGTACCCCAACTAATTCACTAGCTAGCAAGCGTTACGCAAGTAGTTCAACATGACCGTTAAATTACATCACAAAGGTTACATATCGCTTCCAAAAGTATAAATTCAACCGAGACATCATCATCGGCATAGTCAATACACTAGAACTTCCATCCATCCATATCTGGGAGGACGCACCCTAGCTTATTGAACGGCGTAATGTCCAAAAGTTGCATTCCTACGCGAGTTTTAACAGTGGGTGCGGTTCTCGGCTCTCCATATGACCTTGTGCTTGGCCTTGTCTGCTTAGACAAGTGGGTGCGGTTCTCGGCTCTCCATATGACTATGTCTTAACTGTACTTGCATACGCTAACCCCGGGTCCCGACAGACTTGGTATCAGAGCAGGACTGACTGTAGGACTAGTAGCCTTGGCCGAAGTTAAGTCTAGCATTCTATAGTTATATAGTTACTCTGGGTATATAAGGGAACAACGTAAGGCTTCATTTTTTCTCCTTACCTCCTTCGTTCTGAGTTCTGAGTCACCCTCATCTTGTTCTACGGGAAGATAGGACTAGGCTCTTCTCTGTCTGACTAGAACATCTCGTTGTTTGCTTCCTCATAGCCGTAGGAAAGTTGTGGTCGGTTTATTAGAGTGGTTTTGCTCCCTGTTTCATTACATCGTATGTAAGTGCTGTTTGCATATTGAAAGAAATTGTCATTTCTTACAATTACAGCCGTTATGCTGTCCGAGTCATTCCAGGTTTCTTCATAATCTGATGCAATTGCAAAGAATCCTTCTTCCCCTTTCGGTTGTCCTTTTAGAAGATTTCTAGGTGGCATGCCCGACAGTTCCATAGTGTTTGATGTATGTTTTCTTCTAGAAACCTATAGTGATTCAATTGCAGTCCTTCCTCCCACTTTAGATGTCTTCTAGCTAGAAGAACCACACTAACTATTTGTGTTGGGGTACTTTGCTACTCTGACATATCTGTTTTAGCCCTAGTAAACCTTGGTCATCCTCTAGGAAGCTATCCAGTAACCCAACTCTTTAAATCTAGCCACCCGACAGATGTGTACAATTTATAGTGGATCTTGTTCCAGGAACCGCACCAATTTCCAAACGCCCATATAAAATGGCCCCACATGAGTTAGCTGAGCTAAAAACCCAACTGGATGCTTCGTTGGCAAAAGGCTTCATCCGCCCTAGCTCATCGCCATGGGGTTGCCCCGTTCTGTTCGTAAAGAAGAAAGATGGAACAGAAAGGATGTGCGTAGACTATCGCCCGCTAAATTTAGCGACGATAAAGAACAAATACCCACTGCCTAGGATCAATGATCTTTATGATCAACTTGCAGGATCCGCCGTCTTCTCTAAGATGGATTTGAGATTAGGTTATCATCAGATCCGAATCCGAAACGAGGACATTCCCAAAACGGCTTTTACTACTCGTTATGGTCTTTACGAGTACACCGTCATGTCCTTTGGTTTAACCAATGCCCCCGCCACATTCTCACGCTTGATGAATTCGATCTTCATGGAGTACCTAGATAAATTCGTTGTGGTTTATCTTGATGATATTCTCATCTACTCGAAGAACGAACGAGATCATGCCGAACACTTAAGGCTGGTATTGATGAAACTTAGAGAGCATCGCCTGTACGCTAAATTCTCCAAGTGTGAATTCTGGCTACCAGAAATGACCTACTTAGGCCACGTAATTTCTGCAAAAGGCATTGCTGTGAATCCCGAGAGAGTTCAGGCCGTCCTTGACTGGACTCCACCTGAATCGGTTAAGCAAGTTAGAAGTTTTCTTGGCCTAGCCAGCTATTGTCGTCGCTTCGTCGAGAACTTTTCTAAAGTTGCAAAGCCTCTAACTGAACTCCTCAAGAAAGATAAGAAATTCTTATGGACTCCCAAGTGCGAGGAAAGCTTTCAAGAGCTAAAAAGAAGATTAACTTCTGCACCCGTGCTTGCACCTCCAGACACCAAAAGAGATTTCGAGATCTATTGTGATGCATCACGGCAAGGGTTAGGATGCATACTTCTGCAAGATCGACATGTGGTAGCTTATGCTTCACGCCAATTGCGGCCACATGAAGAGAACTATCCTACCCATGACCTTGAACTCGCTGCCGTAGTTCATGCTCTAACAACTTGGCGACATTACCTCCTTGGTAATCGTTGTGAGATTTATTCCGACCACCAAAGCCTCAAATATATTTTCACCCAGCCAGATCTTAATCTCAGGCAAAGACGCTGGATTGAGTTGATAAAAGATTACGACGTAGCAATTTCTTACACCCCAGGCAAAGCCAATGTCATGGCTGATGCCCTAAGTCGTAAGTCGTACTGTAACAACCTCATGTTACAGCAGTATCAACCACTTCTTCATGAGTACTTTCGCAAGCTCATCCTTGAAATTGTTCCTCATGGCTATCTCTCAACCTTGGTGGCGAAACCGACTCTTGAGGATCAAATCATAGTTGCCCAAAGGCGTGCACGAGGTGTACGCCGGATCAAGGAGAACATTGCTAGCGGAGTTGCTAAATGTTTCTCCACAGATAGCAAGGGAACGGTTTTCTTTGGAAATCGTTTGGTAGTACCTAAGAATAAGGAACTAAGGCAACTTATCCTCAAGGAAGCCCATGACACACCCCTCTCAATTCATCCCGGTAGCACAAAAATGTACCGAGATCTACGCCAGAGATTTTGGTGGACTAGGATGAAGAGAGACATTGCTCAATTTGTTGCCGAATGTGATGTTTGTCGTCGCATTAAGGCAGAACATCAAAGACCTGCTGGTACACTTCAACCTTTGTCCATTCCCGAGTGGAAATGGGACAAAGTCGGTATGGACTTCATCACCGGCTTTCCAAGAACCCAAAAAGGAAACAATGCCATCTTCGTTGTCATAGATAGGCTTTCCAAAGTTGCTCACTTCCTTCCGGTTCGCGAGTCTATAACTGCTAGTCAGTTAGCAGACTTGTACATCTCCAGAATTGTATCACTTCACGGTGTTCCGTTGGAAATCAATTCTGATCGCGGTAGCCTTTTCACCTCTAGATTTTGGGGAAGCTTCCAACGTGCTTTGGGAACTCATCTCTCCTTTAGTACGGCTTTCCATCCTCAATCTAGCGGTCAAGTCGAAAGGGTTAACCAAATTCTTGAAGACATGCTCAGAGCTTGTGTTATCTCATTCGGAAAGAATTGGGAGAATTCTCTTCCATTTGCCGAATTTGCTTATAACAATAGTTTTCAATCTAGTCTGAACATGGCTCCTTTTGAACTCCTTTATGGACGACGATGTCGAACACCTTTAAACTGGTCTGAAACCGGTGAAAGACAATTCTTTGGACCGGATATGATCAAGGAAGCAGAAGAGCAAGTTCGCATTGTTCGTGATTAATTAAAAGCAGCCCAGTCTCGTCAGAAAAGCTACTATGATCGCCATCATAGGCATGAGAACTACAGTCTGGATGAGAAGGCTTACCTTCGGGTTACTCCTCTGAAGGGAACCCAACGTTTCGGTATCAAAGGCAAGTTGGCCCCACGTTACATCGGACCTTTCCGCATTCTAGCTAAACGTGGAGAAGTTGCCTACCAACTTGAACTACCCCCGCACCTTTCCCGAGTACACGATGTATTCCATGTGTCCCAACTCAGGCGTTGCTTCAAGGACCCCATCCGCGAAGTCAACCATGAAACGCTTGATCTCCAAGATGACCTTTCTTATCGAGAATACCCCGTTCGTATTCTTGATTCCGCAGAGCGTGTCACTCGTCGTCATAAGATTAGGTTTCTGAAAGTGCAATGGTCACACCACTCCGAAAGAGAAGCTACGTGGGAAAGAGAAGACCGTCTCATTGCCGAGTACCCCTCCTTCCTCCCGCAGACTTCTGAATCTCGGGACGAGATTCTTGTGAGTGGGGGCGAGTTGTCAGATCCCTCTGTTAGGTATGTGCTAGGTTTAGCTAGTACCTTTGCATCATGCAAAAGTTTCAAAAAGAAACCTTAAAAATCAAATTCAAAATCCAAATGGGAGGAGGAACACCCCCAGTTGAATTAATTCAAAAGGCCAGATAAAAATATTTTCCAAAAATTCATGTTGGAGTTTTGAAAAGTCTTATAAATGAGTGTGATCACATATCAAGTGATGTGGGACCCACCCCATGCTCATAGATTTTTCAAATATTCAAACAGTACCTTGGAAATAAAGAAATCCCCCTATTTGATTTAAAATTCAAATCATTTGAATTTTAAAAATGTTGAAAATTTATGAGTGGTTAGTCTATTTTATTATGAGGCCACATAAAAGTTTTCAGCATTTAATAAAATGTTTAGCTATTTTTTTTAGCTAAACAAAACACATTACAGAAAAACAGAAAGGAAAGTTTAAACAGAAGAAAAGAGAAAGACTTACCTGTTGCCTAGGGCGAAGCCCACCTCTCCAGCCGGCCCAGCCCACCTGGACCCTCCCCTGTCGTCTTCCTCCCCACGCCCCGAAGCTGCTCGGTGGAATGCATGCAGCACTCCACCGACGCCGCCGACGAACCCTGGCCACCTCCTGCTTCCCCCTCGCCACCTCTTCACGCCTGGAGACTCCCAGAAGGCCACCGCATCCATTCCACTCTCCCTGGACCTCCTCCCCCTCTCCTCTTCGCGAGTTCGTCGACGTCCGAAAGCTCACCGGAGCGCACCACCGTGGAAACCCGTGGCCACCTTCCTCCTCAGCCACTGCCACCTTGCCCAGGACGCGCGCCGTCGTCGTCTTCATCGCCGTGTGCAAGCAATCGAAGCCAGGAGCCCCGAGCACGTCGTCCTCTTCACCGAGCCGCCGCTGAACCCGCAAGAGCTCGTCGTCGATTCCGCCGCAGCCACAGCTCCTCCGGCTTCCTCGAGTCCTTCTCTGCAACCAGGGTGAGCAGGCGCGCTTTTCCCCTCACCTTGCCGCTTGAATCCATGCCGTTTGTATGATTCCGACGAGGTCCGAGACCAAGCGCCGCCGCTCGTCGTCGAAGTCATTCACCAGAGCCCCCGTTTGACCCCTGGACGGCTCCACTAGCTCCGCACGAACCCCAGCTTCGTTTCCGTGCTCTCAGTGTCCAAATCCGTGCACGAATGGAAGAACCCGACGAGTTCCGTGCAGACTTCCGCCGCCGCTCATCGCCGATGACCCTCCGGTGATCCCCGTGAACCCCTGACGCCACCAGACGACGCGGACGACTTCAAGGAACAGATCCATGCCCTCCAGACCCCTTCCCGTGCACTGGAACCAACTCCGGCGAAACTCCGGCAGGTTTCCGGCGACGTCACGGCGAGCCCACCATTAGCCCCCCCCTAATTACCCTGATAAGCCTAACCCAGAGGCTGACAGGTGGGGCCAGCCACTAATTAACCCCTAGGGTTAATTTTAATCCACAGATTAACCCCCTCTGTGGATGACAGGTGGGACCCCTCGTCAGTTTGACTCGGGTCACACCCCCTGACGTCATGCTGATGTCACAGTGACGCAGTAAATGAATTTCCAGAAAAGAAAATGGTTTAATTAAATCCAGAAAATCCAGAAAATACCCCAAACTTTGGAAATTCATAGAAAATTCATATTAACTCCAAATTGGACAAATAATATATGAAAAATGATCAGGAGAAAATTATCTTTCCAAATATGCAACTTTCAACTCTGTTTGAGTTGAATTTAAAATGGGACCAGTAGCATATATCATTTGCTTTATTTGAAATTATTTCAAATTCAAACCAAATGATTTTGCCACTTGGACCATGGATTTATGATGCAAATCAACCACACTTCAGAGGCATATCATACACATTTGAAGTTAATTCAAAATTGATCAAACTATATCATGTATGGCTTGGTTAAGGTTGAATTCAAATGTGGAATTTGAATTTGCATTTAAAAATGCAATATATTCCACTTAAATGGAATTGTCTCACACATCAACACTTATACTTCAAGCTTCAACATTCAATCATGTGCTTGAGCATTGCATTCATATTGATTGCTACTTCGTGCTTTGTTTGTCGAGTAGAGGTTGAACCGGAGCAAGAGGTCACCCCCTTCGCTGAAGATCCAGAGCCCGAATCTCATCAGCAAGGCAAGCAAAACCCCCATTGATCATGTCGATAAAATCCCACTTCCCTCTCATGTCTCGCTTATGCATTGTATAGGATGATCACCATGTTACGATTCTACCGCATAGATGAACCCATTCCTTTGCATGACCTATCTTTTGTCACAGTAGTAAGCAAACCATAATCCTAGCAAATGTAGGAGTTGAATGATATCATGTGGCCCCTGCAAATGTTACCGCTTATTGCATGCTTAGTATGATACCATGTTGTTACTGTGATGTGAGTCGGGATGGGAATGATCATGTTGCTGATGGTAGAAAAGTGTTGGTGAATCGACCCTAATACAAGGTGAACGATGAGAGGCTGTGTAGGAGTACACGGTGGATTGTCTCGTTGAACACCGCCCTAAGTCCGAGTTCTTGTGTGGTGATCCAAGATGAAGAGTACAACCACACATTGGGCTCACTGACCCCTCTCAACCTATTAACTCATCCCTTTCGATGTCCAGATGTCGCAGTAGTTCGGAGTTCTGGTAGGCTTGTGGCCTGGATGCTAAGTGAGAGAACGGCTCATCCGAGACCGGCTTATGCACCACGCACACATCGCTTGGGTCCACTTCGGTAAACCGGCCGGGTTCACGATTGTGGTAGCCAACCCAAGTAGGCGGCTTTCTTGGACTAGATAGGCTATGAGGTAACAGTTGTGGTGAGCATCCTCGCTGGCACCCCTTGAATGGTGTCGAGATCAAAGGCGGTAAATGATGATCATGTGTGTGTAGTGGTACACCCTTGCAAGGTTAACAAAACTATTCGAATAGCCGCGTCCGCGGTTATGGACTGCTTGGAAAGCTTAGCTTCATTATTAGATAACTTGAACCAGATACTTCTAAAACACACCAAGATAAGTGTGAGTGCTATGGCGTGCCTCCTCGTGGGGAAGTCGAGGAAGGCACCATAGTGGTGTATTGGTTGGTGAAAGTAGTGGACTCGTGTACGCTTCTTACCTCAAAGTCTGGTACTCGTAGTTCAGGATTAGCCAAGTCAAAGCTGGCATTTCTGCAAGTGAACCCCACCTCCCTTTACTTTGATACATGTGCATGAGTAGTATAGCTCCTATGTAAGTCTTGCTGAGTACGCCTTTGTACTCACGTTTGCTTAATATATGTTTTAGATGACGCCACTGACCCAGAAGGTGGCTTCTTCATCGAGCTGGAAGACTGAAGTTAAGCTAGTCTAGTCCCAGTCAGCAGACTGGTTCCCTCGTGGAGGGCTTTGTGTTTGAATAAGGCTTCTTAAGCCATTTGTTAAACTTGTCTGTACTCAGACATAATTTGCTTCCGCTTCGTGATGTAATGTTGGATCACATGTATGTGATCTCTGTGTGTACTCTATAAGAGTTATAAATAAAATGTACACTTTGTAGAGAATTGCAATGGTACCTACTGTTCATACAAGGCATGTGTGCTGCGTGTATGTTTATAACATGCATGTCTTTGTATGGGTTTTTGAGACCTTAGTTGTGTTCTGGCTGGCGGTCTTTTATACACCAAGTGGCCCTTAGATGTGCGCAGCTTGGGGCATCGCGATGCGATTGCTTGAGACTCTGTCTCGTGCACACTTTGTGGTATGATCGAGCCCGCCCTAGATCCCGACTAAGTGATCGGGCTGGAGTAAGTCTATGTAAGAGTTTTGAGATAGTCGATAATATGGTTGAGGCGACTTGTCTTTGAATATGGGAGTTCACCACCCATATCAGTAGACTTGTGTGCGTACGATGAGGACCCATTACAGTTGATCATCCGGCCTGGATGGGATGCCCCTCACGTACGATGCTTTCCGAGAATGTTCAGTGCTTGGCCTTGTCTGCTTAGACAAGTGGGTGCGGTTCTCGGCTCTCCATATGACTATGTCTTAACTGTACTTGCATACGCTAACCCTGGGTCCCGACAGGTAAGACACTTGAAAAATTGATCGATCTCCTTCGTATTGAAGGTGGAGCAAGAAGGGGGGCAATATTTCTCTTCCTTCTTCTTTACTGTTTTGCCCCGCCTGCTGTCCCCCGCCTCTGTCTTCGTCTCTGTCTCTGCCGTTTTACGGGGCATGTGGAGATCTGCCCTTATTTCCAAATCTTCCAAGTCTCTTCTTGCCTTCGGCCCATCCTTGGTCTTCTCCGGCATGTTCATCAGTGTGCCAAGCAAACTCTCGAGAACATTCTTCGTGATATGCATTTGATCAAGACAATGAGGTGTATCGAGTTTGGGCCAGTACTCCAAGTCGCAGAAAACAGACCTTGTTTTCCATACCTTCAGGAGCGGCTCCGGTTTTTTCATCTTTCCAGGCGCGGGGCACTCTTTCCAGTTTTTCAGCAACTCATCAATTTCGGCGCCGCTCCTCTTAAGTGGAGGTCCTCGATGCTCAGCATCACCATTGAATAGATCTCCACGGTTTCTCCACGGGTCATTCTTCTCGAGCCATCTTCGATGCCCCATGTACATGATTTTCGCAGACCCACCATCTTTCGTTAGCTGCTGAGACGTTGTATCATCCATGCACCTCGTGCATCCGCAATATCCATGGCACACCTGGCCTGATACATATCCGTAACCGAGATAATCGTGCACCGTCGTAAGCACTGCGGCTTTCATATAGAAATATTCTTTTTCGAAAGCGTCCCATGTCTTGACTGGTGATTTCCATAACATTTCTAGCTCCTCTTTCAATAGCTCGAGATATAGATTAATATTATTTCTCGGCTGTTTCGGCCCTTGAATCAGAATGCTCATGTGTATGTACGTTGTCTTCATGCACTTCCACGGGGGAATGTTGTACATCCATACAAACACGGGCCATGTGCTATGGTTGGTGTTCTGCTTGCCAAACAGATTCATGCCATCTGAACTCACGCCAAGCATGACGTTCCTTGGATCAAGATGAAATCCATATTCGGCGTTCAACGCTCTCCACTGGCTTCCATCCACAGGGTGTCTCATCTTCGAATCATCTCCATCATCGGGCACCTTCCTGACCGCGTGCCACCGCATGAGCTCAGCTTCCTTAGGATCTACGAAATAACGTTGCAGACGAGGAATGATCGGAAAGTACCATACAACTTTCTGAGGAGAATTCTTTCCGGCCTTCTTGTATCTATCAGCATTGCACACCGGACAACTGGTTTTTTTTGCGTTCTCGTTCCGATAAATGATGCAATCGTTGATGCATGTATGATCTAATGTGCGGCAGATCAAGAGGGCACACAATCTTCTTGGCCTCATCGATACTAGTAGGACAAAGGTTCCCCGGGGGAAGAACAGTCTTGTTTAGATACTTGAGATGATCATCGAGGCTTTTGTCGCTCCATTTGTTTTTAGCCTTCATCTTTAGAAGTTCGAGCGTGAAACTCAAGCAGGTCACCTCAATGGCGCAACCATCATACAATGGAGTCTTCGAGTCTACCTCCAGTTGCTCCAACTTGGCCTCCTCTCTAGAACCAGCTCTGTCGCTAGTCGTCTTCTTGCGAAGCAGGTCTCGAACATGAGGGTCCCGCACGATTGAATTTAGTAGCGATGAAGGATCCGTCATGTCCGCATCTTCTCCGTCATGTTCGGTCTGATCTTCTCCGCCATTACCATGTGCGGCCTCTTCTCCGCCGTCATTTCCGGCGCCCTCTTCGTCTTCGGATCCATCAATCATCTCTTCATCCGCTGCCATGGGGTTATTGGTTGCACCGTCGATATCGTCATCATCATCCAGTTATCCATCGAGTATAGCCATCCATGAAACCATATCTAAGCAGGTGCGCCTTCAAACGTCCACCCTTAAAGGGGTCCAGCCAGACGCCTTCTTTGCATTTTCGACAAGGACATAAAATCTCCTTTTCATTTTTTTCAACCATGTCGTCCACTGCGGATCGCAAGTATCTATCCACCATCCTTCCACAGACCTTCATGGTCGCCTACGAGTTATACAAACAAAAGATTATAACGACATGCATATGCATATCAAAGTCATACAAAAATTTGGCATCACCTTCCTAAAAATAGGACATATAGTATCGACGGAAGTAAATCGACATTTCGGCAAAACATAGGCAAACTCTCATATCACACACCCATACACACACACACACACACAAATATTTTCATTGATGCACAGCACAATTTTCTACTCACATCTCATGCATCCACGTACCTAGCTAGCTAGTAATTAGTTAAGAGAGAGAGAGAGAAAGTATATACCTTTTGTTAAAATATCACACTTGGGAGAAGCTTGCACTAGCTAGTGAGGGAAAGGAGACAAAGGTGAGAAAGAGAGATAGCTAGATGCATTTATGCATGATATGTGGTGGTGGAGGAGGAGCAAATTAGAAGGAAAGAGAGAGATATTGCATTAATGAAGATGGGGTGTAGTGCATTAATGGAGATGGTGTAATGCATTAATGGAGATGGAAAAGAGGTAGGAGAAGGAATGAGGAAGAAGCAAGTGAGGGAGAGAGAGGAGGGGGGAGGGGGATGGTTGGTGGAAAAGGTGGCTACTGCGCATTACCAGTAGCGCCTGTACCGCTATGGCGCTACTGGTAAAGATAGTAGTAGCGGGCCTTCCAGGGGGGCGCTGCTACTAAAACTTGTCATCTGGGTTTGGTGGGGACCACCTTTACCAGTAGCGGGTCCGCATATGAGGCGCTACTGATACAGGCATATCAATAGCGCGCGTCCATATAGCGCTACTGCTAATTAGCAGTAGCGCCTGTCTTTAAAGGGCGCTACTGTTAAGCCTCTACCTATAAGCTTTTCCCTAGTAGTGCGGGTAAGTTAACCCAATTTATTGATCCCACACAAGGGGAACCAAAGAGTATTTATAAGCTTTGACAGTTGAGTTGTCAATTCAACCGCACATGAAAATGCTTTCTTGCAACAAAGTATTAATAGCAACTGTGATATGATATAGATAATGATAACGGCGAATGTAAAATAGCGGAAATAAACTAATAGTGACCAGCAGTATTAAAGCACTGTTGGATAGGGAGATGGATGGTCGGGCGCTATATGAATAAGAATGAACATGTAATAAATTATAACACGGGGCAAGGCACATATAAAAGCAATGATCATCTAGGCAGATATCAAACATTAGGCATGTATCCCATAGGTAGTTGTGCGTGCTTGCAATAAGAACTTGCACAACATCTTTTGTCCTACCATCCCGCTACGAACGGGGCCAAAAGGAACTTATGGAGATTAAGGTGCTTCTGTCAAAGAGCACCAGAACAAAGCAATAAACTCAATGGATACATGGAATCCTCAAATTATGGACCATCCCTTTGGTGTTCCAAGCTGTAACTTTTGGGATCGCCGGTTCCGGACCATAATAGGTCCATACAACTCATAGATAAGATCTCGAACATAAATATACTCATGAAACCATAAGTGGTTCAGATCTGAAAACATGGCACTCTGGCCCAAAGTGACAAGCACTAAGAGCAACAAGTTGTAGAAAAGATGATAAACACCAAAGTAGATGATAGGCAACATGCCCCCAACAATCTGACGAAATATTACATGATCAATCTCATCCAATCCCTACCATCCCCTTTTCCTACAACAGGGAATTACTCACACATGTGAAGAGAAGTCATGGAGGGAGGATGGAGTGGTGATGGTGATGACGATGGCGACGATCTCCCCTCTCTGGAGGCCAAATCAGCCTCCAGATTAGCCAGCAGTGCGCCTGGGGCCCTCCTGGCTGCCCTCTGCCCCCCCCCCCCTTTGGCACCGGGCTCCTTCGGGTGCGTGGATTTTTGTAAATTTTCTGGGAATTTTCCGAGATGTCCAAAATTCCATTTTGCTGCGCACAATAAAACCATACAGGCATCTCTGCTGAGAACAGCGTTAGTCCGGGTTAGTTTAGCTCAAATCATGAAAGAATGAGGGAAAAACAATAGCAAAAGTGTTTGGAAAGGTAGATACGTTTGAGACGTATCAACTCCCCCAAGCTTATCATATTGCTTGTTCTCAAGCAATTCAGTTCAACAAACTGTACGCGACAAAGAAAACTTTGACAAACAATTTTGCTTCATAAGATGTATATAAGCCGGTACTACAAAAAGAGTTTAGCAAGTATCAAAACAGTGCTATGAGAAAAATTCACGAAGCAATCCTTCTTTCAAGTGACCAATCACAAACAACCTAAATAAATAATATGCTGCCAAAAATCAAGACAAGATCACAATGCACATAGCCTGAACATATCAGAGTGGTATCTCGCTAGCCTCCATGAGTGAAGCAAAACATAAATGCAGAAACTCCTCCGGAGTTTTAAAGGAGACTAGAACTAAGAATTTCAGACTAGCAATACCACAAGCATGCAGAAGACAATGTAATACTTTGGGACAATGCATGTTTCACTAAGAATGACAATTATGCTCTCAATAGTTGGTTCTTTCAAGAAAGAAGGGGAGACTCTCGAACCGTGGCTTTTTTATGGCAAGATTGAAAGCCCGTGAATGGAATCAAAGAATAAACATGTGCCAGAGCTCTAGGTTTTGAAAACAGAGACAAAGTTCTTTTGAGAAGTGCAACTTTCCAGTCAACGGTGAACGATCAAGGTCACTCAATATCTCCCAGGCCAACCATATTAATTCTTTTTCTTACACTTTGTTCCCTTATCCATAAATCCTTTGATGGTCTACGGAACTTTTTATTTTTCCTCAAGTACGGAAGGAGGATATCATTCCAACTATCATTAGCAGCATTTGTTCCATTTCATTCCATCATCAAGTATGGGGGAGGTGTAACTCTCTCTCTCTCTCTTTTTAAATTTGACTGGTTAAAACTTCCGTCAAAATATTTTTGGCATGGTAGTTACTGATTTTCCCTCACCGCACCATGAGCTTGTACGGTTACAAAGGGGGGGCTTTTGAGTAAATTTCGAGATGGCACAAGAAAGTCTAAGTTAGGAGTGGCCGGTAAATACCACATATAGGAAGGTATGGTGGACTCAAGTGGAATAACTGGTTTCAAAAGGAGTTTGGATGCAGAAGCAGAATTCCGCTTAGTGCGAGTGAAGGCTAGCAAAAGACTGGGAAGCGACCAACTAGAGAGCAATAATTGTCATAATCATGCAGAGCGACAGAGTAAAATTGAATCGGGCATGAAAGTGATATGAGTATTCTGAAATAAAAAGGTCATTAAGGCATGATAGACATCTTAGTCATAAACAAGTGTGAACATGTGCCAAGTCAATCCAAGCATTCTGCGAAGGGAAATACCACTTCAATATGCCAGTCCATGAACAATGCAATGCATGTAAATCATTTCAACAACATATTATGCACACTAGCTATTTGAGATCAGCCACAAAGAAAGCATGAACACTGGGAAAACATTGTAAACATAGCACTATGTCACTACAATCTGGTCTCTAGATCATAAGTAGAAGCATATGTACAAAAGTAGAAACAAGAAGAGTTCATACCGGTTTTCCTTGTTGCTTCCCTTTCTTCGAGCTTCGTCATTACTGCATTGTCACTTGCATGACCGAACTTGGAAAATATAATCAAATGCCATCACGGACTCGAGTTGAACTCTGAAAACAAAGAAAACTAAAGAGAGACAGGAAATCTTTTTGTTTTTTTTCAAAGGTTTAACGAAAGAAAAAGAAAATAGAAATATTTTTGTTTTTTTTGGAAATTAATAGAACAAAGAAGAACGGGAAAAATCTTCAAAAATACCAAGGCGAACAAAACAAAAAAGGATAATACAATGGAAAGGTGAGAAGGGAACGTAATCCCCCAAGCTTAGGCTTTTGGCCTAAGTTGGTAGCAGCTACTGCCCCCAGGAGCCTCCTGTTCCGGGGTAGTACGGGTGAGTCCAAGAGTCGAACGAGCCCTCCGGCGCGTACACCGAAGTCCTCGGGTCCTGCCATGAAGAAGGTCCTGCATCCTAAGCAGAAGAAGACCCCTCACCCTGCTGGGTGAAGATCTCCCCCTGGGAAGGTGGGAACTCACCATGCTCCTCCTCGTCGGGCACAACCCCCTCCATGGGATTATGCAGCTGCTACTGGTCCATGAACTCATCGAACTAGACATCATTGAAGGACCATCCGTTCCTGCGAGTGTGATCAAACAAAAGTGGTGCAGGTAGACGGATCTCATGAGTAATGGTCCTCTCAAACCTCAAAATATAAACAAGGTTACCAAACTGGGAAGTCATGGTAACAAACTTATGCCTCTTCATAGCAGCAAGATCGAGACTTGTGTATGAAAAGCAAGCATCATCAGGATGCGGGGTGCGATTAAGAGACTCAAGGATAAGCATGGCGTAAACACCACCATATAAATCGCCCTTGTTACTGTTCATAACAAGGCGACGAGCAATTAAGGAACCCACATTATAATCATTCTTATCAGATAGGGCGTTCGCATAAATAGCGAAATCTGGTGCAGAACCATTGCTCGTGTTGTCACGAGCCAACACCCCTGTAGCAATAAAGTACACAAAATACCTGATGTGGGGAAACATAATGCTGGAAATTTTTGTACGCAGAATGTCAGTCTCCTCCTGGCTACAAAGGGAGTTGAAGAGGGTCCTCAACTCGGGAGGCTGAGTGTTCATCTTTTTCATCTGACCAGCATTCGACACATGTAACAGCCCAATTTTCACACAAATTAAAAAAAATTGTTTTCGGTGTGAATTGTTCAATTGTCTGATTTGTTTGCAGTGTTTGCTTCTCCGAAATAATAATCGGTCAATATTTCTCCCCCGTATTCTCGTATCGGATGCGTGACCGACCCCTTTCCCCCACGGCACACGACTTTGCGACACCGGGATTTCACCCGAGCACCGTCTCCACCGGCACAAGTCCAACCATCACCATCGGATCGAAAACCCCGTTTAGTAATTAAACGGATTATTTTCAGGAGCACCGAAAAATGTTGTCGGAATGTCACCGCAGTGAGGTACGATCGACGGGCTTGACGCGCTGAGCGCGTGGATCGAGATTTCATCGGAATCGGCGTCCGTACGGAGTCTCGGCGGTCACGAACGCGATCACCGGACGCACGAGAGGGGTACTGAGGGCGTTTGCGTCAATTGGCCACCTAGCCTGCCCTATATAAAGACCACCAGCCTCCCACCACCCAATTAGGGTTCCCCCTCTGTAAAATTGTAGCCACCCCCCTCACAAACCTCCAGATCTGCAAAAATCCCCCCGTTTTCGCGAAACCCTAGCCAACCTGGCGACCCTAGCCGTTGATTTGGGCGATCTGTGGCTCAGATGTGTGCCACGTCGTCCCCAACCGCAGCACAGATAGATCCGGGCCCCGCAGGGTCCTGGATCCGCCACCGCGGCCCGGCGCGGCCCATCCCGAGCCGCCGTCCATGGAGCTCCTCGCGCCGCCGCACCTGAGCTCTCCCAAGGTCGCCGCCGGCTTCCTATCGCCGCCACGCCCCGGTGAACCCTTCCACGCCGCGCCACCATCCCTTCTCCCTCTCTCTCCCTCACCCCGCCTCCCTCTGTGTCGCAGCCCGCCGCCATGGCCTCCGCGCCGGAGCCGTCGCCGGCCTCCTCCCGCAACGAGCTCGTCGCCGCCAGAAGTCGAGTCGGCGCCCCCAACCTCCCGATCCGCGCTGCCTCGCACCAGATCGGCCTCGTCGTGCACCGGGACGTCACTCCCTTGCTCGCCGGCATGCGTAGCACCGGTGGCTGGCGACGACGCCGCCGCCTCCTGCTCGAGGCCGCGCGAGACGATTGGGATGCCCACGTGGGTCGGCCTCCTCCCCGCGACCCGTCTCCTCTGCGCGGCCCAGCGAGGCCCAGGCCGCCACCCAGCACCACCGGTTTCTTGGGCCGGCCCAAGTGAGGTCGTGCCCCCCCCCCATTTTTTTCAGAGCACTCTGTTTTCCTTTTTATTTTTTTTCTGCTAAGTGCTGTATTTTTACTGCTGTTTCAGTTTTGCAACGATAATAGCGATCAAACCGTAGCTCGGATGAACGTGCCCCCAAAACGAAAGTTGCCCAGTTTTGCGTGCTCTAGCATTCATATGTAGAAAGTTTTTGCATTTGAGCTCGTCTTGATTGTGTAATTGTGTGCTGAAGTGGGTATCATGCCGTTAAACTGCTACAAATTGCTATTATATGCTGCTGTTATCATTTTGTTGCAACTTTGCATGATGATTGTAACAAATCCATGAGGCCTATTGCATTGATTCTTTTTCCATTGTGTTAAGCATCATGTGTACTCCATTTCCATGCCTTAACTTGTCATGTTTGGGTGCTCTAGCTATATTAAATCTTGCTCCAAAGTGGTGATCCTGATATTAATGTGCTGCTGTGCTGAAAACTGTTATTTTGTTGCAACTTCGGTCGACGAGTGTGTCGCGACCGTTTATCAGAATTGACTGATTCCAATTGCATATTGTTAAGAATCATGTCTACTTTCATTACATGTATTGCACCTTCATGTTCGCATTCCTGGTCATATAGTTTTTCTGCTCTAAAGTTGCTATGCTGCTGTTTTTGACAGCCACGTCTGTTTTTCTCTAAGTCTGCTACTTTGTGATGCCATGTTGTTTGCTTAATATCTTTTGATCTATGATGCCTTTTTGCATTATTCTTTTTGCCATGCCTTCCTTGTCATGTCTAGTTTAATTCCATATCATTTGTGATCATGTTTGCATTCATTATGTTGTTTATGCATTGCTCTAAAGTGTGCTTCCTGATGTTGGCAGTTTGTGCCCGTAACTTGTTCTGCATGTATCTTTTTAACCGTAACTCCGTTTGGAGTGTTCTTTATATGTAACTTGATTAGTTTTTCGTGTACTTTGTGTTTGTGCTATTGTTTGCTGTTGTTAACCAACCTAAAATATGGTTTAGGACAGAACAGTACCAAATGTTTTAATCAACATGCGGCACTTAGTGTTATGCCATGTTTAGGTTGTGCCTCACTTAAATTGACTAGCATAGACAGTTTACTTTGTGCTTCACCTCTTGACATGTTTGTGTGCTATGCCATGCTTGCTTGAGTTGCCATGTTAATAACCGTTGGTTGATCACCTGTAGCTAAGCAACTTGAACCACCGTAAGCGTGCGGTATTCGTCGTGTGTGACCGATACCCCACTTAAACTGTCAGTAACCGCTCTCGACGGTAGGTGCGTTGTCTCGTGTGGCCTTATTTTTTATGCTTGCTCGTGTTTGCTCCGTAGTAATAGTGGTGCACCGTTGATTGCTTTCCAGTGTTTCCTTCTTGTGTGCTTCCGCGGGTACCTCTCGGAGACGATGCGAGCGTGCGATCGACTATACCTTCGGAACCAGACTTATCAACAGGCAAGGACTATACATTACTTATGATCCATTCTATTTCAACCAGTGGTTTGCATACTATTATAGGTTAGGTTCGATGTTTGATCCTACCACATGTTTACAACCTCTTTCAAACCGATACAACCATGTCCCTTCCCAGCAAACCTTGTACTGCTGTGTTACTATTGCTCGTTGCTCAGCCCCTGCTTAGTATGCATGCTTGTGATGCTACGATGTTACCCTATTACTCCTGGGTTTGGGATATCACATTATTATATTGTTGTTGATGATATGATTATTATAAATGTTGATTATATTCGACGAAGGATGGAAGGTCTAGGCTATCCCGCCCCGACGCTTTGTTCCATTCGAGTCAACTAGGACCCGAGTTCCGGGTATTGGTTTTGAGATTGAGCGTGCCTAACCGCGTGTGGGATTTTATGGGGTCCCCTTTTCTTACCTATCTAGCTTCAAACATTTCTAGTGGTGGCCCAAGCTGATTTACCATTTAAAACCGTGTCTGTGTCTGTCGGGTAGCTCCTGGCAGATATTATTTAAAACAACTCGGGCCAGCGGAGACATGGTTTCTTTGTTGGTCCACCCCAGGGAGCTAGGGGGATGTCCACATCTGTTTGGGAAACCTATCCGACCTCGTCTAGACGGTAGAGGCCGATTCGAGAGCGCGGCCGGCTTTTGAGTTGGATGTCGACTCACCGGGGGCCACCCGGATTTGTGCGTTGTTAGTTAGAGGGACCTGTCGTTCCGGATCTCTTGGGACTAAATCTTAAAATGGTTGCTTGTGATGGGTAGAAACTAAGAGAGATGGGCGTGCGTGCGGAGCCTCGTAATGGGCAGTTGGTACACCCCTGTAGGGTTAAATCTTTTCGAGAAGCCGTGTCCACGGTTATGGACGACTTGAGACCTACTCCTTGTTCATAGACAACAACAACTGAGATAATCTTAATATAACTTGATCAACGTGTGTGTGTGCCTTGACTGCTTCTTCTTCGTCGGGATGCGAAGAGGAGGACAAGGATAAGATAGGTGTTATGATTGTGTAAGTAGTTGATAGCAAGACTTGTTGGAGGCGATTCCTCATCGAATGCTTGGCTTCTTATCTTACTCTCTAGATCGTTAGCCACTTCATAAATGCTAGTGCGGCAGCAACCTCACCACTTACCCCTTCCTTACCGTAAACTACTAGTTGTCCTAGAATGACGAGTGATGAAGTCCTTGCTGGGTCAGATGACCACTACATTTGGATGCTGAGTACCTATGTACTCATGATACTACTTCCAAACTGTTTTCAGGGTTCTTGATCGACAACAGGAATGGTGATCGACGTTTCACGTGGAGACTCAACGACGACTAGTTAGGCGGATCCCGGCTGAGGGCCTGGACCCGTGTGGTTATGGGAATCGATGTTTTTCTCTTTGCCAGTAGGCATTTGATTGTAGTTTGTACTCAGACATGTATCTTCCGCTGTTGTATTGTAATTGAGAAAGTTGTATGCCGATTGTATGAGATGTTGTATCCTTGTATATGTAATGTTGTGATATCATGTTGGAAATCCGGGGCATATGGCTTTGTCATATGTCGCGGTGGGACCGATATGTGCTTCGTCCCCGGATCTGGGTGGAAACACCTAGATCTGGAACAGTACCGCATATCGGGCCTTACAACTTGGTATCAGAGCCTTACCGACCGTAGGATCCCTTCTCTGGCCGAAGTCGAGTCTAGACAAAAACTATTTTGTAGTTACTAAGTTAGTTATCGGAGAGTAGGAATCTTTTTACTTCTTACCTTTTCTCTGGGCAGGAGAAGTGTCGTAAGTGTTTTACTCTCTCCTTACCCCCTTCAAAACTCTAGGATCTCGAGTGTGTGGAGTATCGGAACCATTACAATGCCTTGCTTGCAGCGTATTGTCTCGATTCCGACCTCAGGTGGGAATCTTGTAGTACCTTTAGTTCTTTCAACTCTGGTTTACATCTGGGTCATCCATTGCCATCCATCCTTTTGCCGGTGTTCTTACCACTTGCGTCGAAAATCACTATCCCTTGAGCTGGTTTTTGCGATCGTTCTTCCTCTTGAGCTCCCGATGGTTTCGTTTTCCAACGTTACCGTCTCTCTGCGGAAATTTATCTCGACCGAAGTTTGACGCCGACATGGAGCAGAGTACCTTGTTGGTGGTGTTGAAGATCGTCGTCTCTCTTTTCTCTTCCCCCCTCTCCCCCGGATCGTCCTGGATCTCGGGACAAGATCCCTTATTGGTGGTGTTGTATTGTAACAGCCCAGTTTTAACAAAAATTAAAAAAAAATTGTTTTCGGTGTGAATTGTTCGATTGTCTGATTTGTTTGAAGTGTTTGCTTCGCCGAAATAATAATCGGTCAATATTTCTCCCCCGTATTCTCGTATCGGATGCGTGACCGACCCCTTTCCCCCATGGCACACGACTTTGCGACACCGGGATTTCACCCGAGCACCGTCTCCACCGGCACAAGTCCAACCATCGCCACCGGATCAAAAACCCCGTTTAGTAATTAAATGGATTATTTTCAGGAGCACCGAAAAATATTGTCGGAATGTCACCGCGGTGAGGTACGATCGACAGGCTTGACGCGCTGAGCGCGTGGTTCGAGATTTCGTCAGAATCGGAGTCCGCACGGAGTCTCGGCGGTCACGAACGCGATCACCGGACGCACGAGAGGGGTACTCAGGGCGTTTGCGTAAACTTGCCACCTAGCCTTCCCTATATAAAGACCACCAGCCTCCCACCACCCAATTAGGGTTCCCCCTCTGGAAAATTGCAGCCACCCCCTCAGAAACCTCCAGATCTGCAAAAATCCCCCCGTTTTCGCGAAACCCTAGCCATCCAGGCAACCCTAGCCGTTGATTTGGGCGATATGTGGCTCAGATGTGTGCCACGTCGTCCCCAACCACAGCACAGACAGATCCGGGCCCCGCAGGGCCATGGATCCGCCACCGCGGCCCGCCGCGGACCATCCCGAGCCGCCGTCCATGGAGCTCCTCGCGCCGCCGCACCCGAGCTCTCCCAAGGTCGCCGGCGGCTTCCTGTTGCTGCCACGCCCCGGTGAACCCTTCCACGCCGCGCCTTCATCCCTTCTCCCTCTCTCTCCCTCACCCCGCCTCCCTCTGTGTCGCAGCCCGTCGCCATGGCCTCCGCGTCGGAGCCGTCGCCGGCCTCCTCCCGCAACGAGCTCGTCGCCGCAAGAAGTCGAGTCGGCGCCCCCAACCTCCCGATCCGCGCTGCCTCGCACCAGATCCGCCTCTTCGTGCACCGGGGCGTCACTCCCTTTCTGGCCGGCGTGCGCAGCACCGGTGGCTGGCGACGACGCCGACGCCTCCTGCTCGAGGCCGAGCGAGACGATGGGGATGCCCACGTGGGCCGGCCTCCTCCCCGCGACCCGTCTCCTCTGCGCGGCCGAGCACGGCCCAGGCCGCCACCCAGCACCACCGGTCGTGCCCCCCCCCTTTTTTTTCAGAGCACTCTGTTTTCCTTTTTATTTTTTTCTGCTAAGTGCTGTATTTTTACTGTTGTTTCAGTTTTGCAACGATAATAGCGATCAAACCGTAGCTCGGATGAACGTGCCCCCAAAACGAAAGTTGCTCAGTTTTGCGTGCTCTAGCATTCATATGCAGAAAGTTTTTGCATTTGAGCTCGTCTTGATTGTGTAATTGTGTGCTGAAGTGGGCATCATGCCGTTAAACTGCTACAAATTGCTATTATGTGCTGCTGTTATCATTTTGTTGCAACTTTGCATGATGATTGTAACAAATCCATGAGGCCTATTGCATTGATTATTTTTCCATTGTGTTAAGCATCATGTGTACTTCATTTCCATGCCATAACTTGTCATGTTTGGGTGCTCTAGCTATATTAAATCTTGCTCCAAAGTGGTGATCCTGATGTTAATGTGCTGCTGTGCTGAAAACTGTTATTTTGTTGCAACTTTGGTCGACGAGTGTGTCGCGACCGTTTATCGGAATTGAGTGATTCCAATTGCATATTGTTAAGCATCATGTCTACTTTCATTAAATTTATTGCACCTTCATGTTAGCATTCCTGGTCATATAGTTTTTCTGATCTAAAGTTGCTATGCTGCTGTTTTTCACAGCCACCTCTGTTTTTCTCTAAGTCTGCTACTTTGTGATGCCATGTTGTTTGCTTAATATCTTTTGATCTATGATGCCTTTTTGCATGATCCTTTTTGCCATGCCTTCCCGGTCATGTCTAGTTTAATTCCATATCATTTGTGATCATGTGTGCATTCATTATGTTGTTTATGCATTGCTCTAAAGTGTGCTTCCTGATGTTGGCAGTTTGTGCCCGTAACTTGTTCTGCATGTATCTTTCTAACCGTAACTCCGTTTGGAGTGTTCTTTATATGTAACTTGATTAGTTTTTCGTGTACTTTGTGTTTGTCCTATTGTTTGCTGTTGTTAACCAACCTAAAATATGGTTTAGGACAGAACAGTACCAAATGTTTTAATCACCATGCGGCACTTAGTGTTATGCCATGTTTAGGTTGTGCCTCACTTAAATTGACTAGCATAGATAGTTTACTTTGTGCTTCACCTCTTTACATGTTTGTGTGCTATGCCATGCTTGCTTGAGTTGCCATGTTAATAACCGTTGGGTGATCACCTGTAGCTAAGCAACTTGAACCACCGTAAGCGTGCGGTATTCGTCGTGTGTGACACATACCCCACTTAAACTGTTAGTAACCGCTCTCGACGGTAGGTGCGTTGTCTCGTGTTGCCTTATTTTTTATGCTTGCTCGTGTTTGCTCCGTAGTAATAGTGGTGCACCGTTGATTGCTTTCCAGTGTTTCCTTCTTGTGTGCTTCCGCGGGTACCTATCGGAGACGATGCGAGCGTGCGATCGACTACACCTTCGGAACCCGACTTATCAACAGGAAAGGACTATACATTACTTATGATCCATTCTATTTCAACCAGCGGTTTGCATGCTAGTATAGGTTAGGTTTGATGTTTGATCCTACCACATGTTTACAACCTCTTTCAAACCGATACAACCATGTCCCTTCCCAGCAAACCTTGTACTGCTATGTTACTATTGCACGTTGCTCAGCCCCTGCTTAGTATGCATGCTTATGATGCTACGATGTTACCTGTTACTCCTGGTTTTGGGATATCACATTATTATATTGTTGTTGATGATATGATTATTATAAATGTTGATTATATTCGACGAAGGATGGATGGTCTAGGCTATCCCGCCCCGACGCTTTGTTCCATTCGAGTCACCTAGGATCCGAGTTCCGGGTATTGGTTTTGAGACTGAGCGTGCCTAACCGCGTGTGGGATTTTATGGGGTCCCCTTTTCTTACCTATCTAGCTTCAAACATTTCTACTGGTGGCCCAAGGTGATTTACCATTTGAAAACCGTGTGTGTGTCTGTCGAGTAGCTCCTGGCAGATATTATTTAAAACAACTCGGGCCAGCGGAGACATGGTTTCTTTGTTGGTCCACCCTAGGGAGCTAGGGGGATGTCCACATCTGTTTGGGCAACCTATCCGACCTCGTCCAAACGGTAGAGGCCGATTCGAGAGCGCGGCCGGCTTTTGAGTTGGATGTCGACTCACCGGGGGCCACCCGGATTTGTGCGTTGTTAGTTAGAGGGACCTGTCGTTCCGGATCTCTTGGGACTAAATCATAAAAGGGTTGCCTGTGATGGGTAGCAACTGAGAGAGATGGGCGTGCGTGCGGAGCCTCGTAATGGGCAGTTGGTACACCCCTGCAGGGTTAAACTTTTCGAGAAGCCGTGTCCACGGTTATGGAAGACTTGAGACCTACTCCTTGTTCATAGACAACAATAACTAAGATAATCTTAATATAACTTGATCAACGTGTGTGTGTGCCTTGACTGCTTCTTCTTCGTCGGGATGCGAAGAGGAGGACAAGGATAAGATAGGTGTTATGATTGTGTAAGTAGTTGATAGCAAGACTTGTTGGAGGCGATTCCTCATCGAATGCTTGGCTTCTTATCTTACTCTCTAGATCGTTAGCCACTTCATAAATGCTAGTGCGGCAGCAACCTCACCACTTACCCCTTCCTTACCGTAAACTACTAGTTGTCCTAGAATGACGAGTGATGAAGTCCTTGGTGGGTCAGATGACCACTACAGTTGGATGCTGAGTACCTCTGTACTCATGATACTACCCCCAAACTCTTTTCAGGGTTCTTGATCGACAACAGGTATGGTGATCGACGTTTCACGTGGAGACTCGAGGACGACTAGTTAGGCGGATCCCGGCGAAGGGCTGGACCCGTGTGGTTATGGGAATCGATGTTTTTCTCTTTGCCAGTAGGCATTTGATTGTAGTCTGTACTCAGACATGTATCTTCCGCTGTTGTATTGTAATTGAGGCAGTTGTATGCCGATTGTATGAGATGTTTTATCCTTGTATCTGTAATGTTGTGATATCATGTTGGAAATCTGGGGCATAAGGCTTTGTCATATGTCGCGGTGGGACCGATATGTGCTTCGTCCCCGGATCTGGGTGGAAACACCTAGATCCGGAACAGTACCGCATATCGGGCCTTAGAACACACCTATTATATCACAAAATTGCGCCAAAGACATGGTTATAAGATTATTATATATTTAAACTCGACGGTTCCAGCATCATGGTTATAACGAAAAATGTTAACAAAGCAGGAGGTAAGTTTCTTATATTGTACCACACGGCATAATGCTAGCCGTTTCAAACCTGCATTGGCACAAAGCCCATAGAATTTCTCCTTAATTCCTTCAGCTGTAAGAAAATCATCGCACGGATACATCATTGCGCATGGTGGACTTGTGTCTTCCAACAACTCCAAGGGCACATGATCTTCATTGTAGCTCACCCTAGCAGCTGAGGGTGAAGATGCAGCTCTAGTAACTCGATCGGAGCGCTCGGGCTTCTTCTTCCCAAGCCATCCCTTTGCTTTTCCTAGCAAACTCATTTCTGAAATTTTTGACAATTCACAAAAACAAGGATTTAAACAAAGTGAGTAAAGGAAATTAAACTACTCTACTCACTTACCTATGGCATAAACTTGCATCAAAACTTGGAAAATAAATTTCTACACATGCATGCAAGCTCATCTAAACAGCACCAAGAACTACTAAATACTCACAAATGAAGCCACCAATCAAAAATCTATTTGGAGGGGTGGAGGAGTTACATACCAGGGAGGATTTAGTTAAAATCTCAACTCAAATGGTGGGCTGTAGAGAGAGATCAAAAAGCGCCTCCAAGAACATCAAGAACGCAAAAACTGGAGCAGAACTCGTGTTTTTGGAGAGAGAGGAAGGGGGAGGAAGAAGAAGTACCTGCAGGTGGGGCTTGTGGGCCCTAGGCGCCCTGTGGGCGCGGTCAGGGAGCTGGCCGCGCCAGCTGGCCGCCTGGGCCACTGGTGGCCCCCCTGGTCAGCCCCAGGTGCCTCTGGGTCACTCTCGGCATGGAAATTTTTAGTCTAAATTTTCTGTATTTTTTCTGAAAACTTCACTGTTGAAAATTTTCCGGAGTTCAAAAAGCTGCGAAACTTTCTGAAGACATGAAGCAGTGATTAGAATTGTGAAGCTTCAAAAACATATAAACTTGGTACATCAAGGAGAATAAAAGCTAAAGAAAATGAAAACATAACAAGCTTCACTTTTTACCTATATAAAACATGCTAGTTAGCAAGGTTGATCAAGTCTTACCAATGAACCGGCTATATATAGAACAAAAAGTCTCACCTCTTATGAAGTGATCATTGCACCTTTACTTTAATGGATATTGTCCCCACCATGATGGTTTTGTATTTGTGGTACACGTGTAGAGGACAATCCCATTCTCCAATCTTCACGGTCTCGATATTCTCTATTGAGTTAAGGCCATGCCTTTTGTCGATCTTCTTTGGAAAATACACTGTGTGTTCTTTATCATCAACGTTGAAGGTGACCTTTCCTTTATTGCAATCAATAATGGCACATGCGGTGTTAATAAAAGGTCTACCAAGAGTAATGGACATGCTCCCATCCTCGGGCATGTCAAGCACAACAAAATCTATAAGAATTAAACAATTAGCAACTTCAACTGGAACATCCTCACAAATACTTATCGGGACGGCTGTTGACTTGTCAGCCATCTGAAGAGAGATATCTGTAGGGATTAGATTTTCTAAACATAGCCTTTTATAAAGAGAAAAAGGTATAACACTCACCCCTGCTCCGAGATCACATAAGGCAGTCTTAACATAATTAATTTTTATGGAGCAAGGAATGGTGGGTATACCTGGATCATCAAGCTTCTCGGAAATCTTGCCACTGAAAGAGTAGTTAGCAAGCATAGGAGATATTGCCTCATTAGGACTTTTCTTTTATTAGGAACAATATCTTTCATGTATGTCGAATAAGGAGGTAACTTGATAGCATCAGTCAGGGGAATTTGAAGAAAAAGAGGTATCATCCATTCACCAAATTTATTATAATGCTCTTCTTCTTTAGATTTGAGAGACTTACCTGGAAAGGACATGGGTTTGTGTACACACGGTTCTCATTCCTTCCCATATCTTCTTGCTATGAAGTCTTCTCTAGTATACTTCTTGCGTTTATCAGGTGCTTCTTCTTCTCGCACCTCGGGAGGATCATTCTTCTCCTTATCATTTTCTTCGGGCTCAGCACCGTCTTTAGTTTCAGCATCGGAGGTAGATATGCTCTCAGGATCAACAGCAGGTTCTTCACTTGCAATAGGATCGTTAGATTTGTCAGCCTCCTTATGTTTCTTCTTCTTCTTTTTCTTCTTAGGAGAGCTAACAGTCTCGTCTTCTGCTGGTACTTGAGAATCTTGCTCTATCCTCTTTGGATGCCTCTCAGGATAGAGTGGGTCCTAGGTCTGTGTTCCACCACTTGTTTTGATGCCATAAGCTTGTATGTCCTGTTTGGCATTGTTAGCAAGAAAATCTTTTCGCACAGTAGAAATTTGTTCAAGCTGAGTTTGAACCATATGAAAATGCTTTACAAGACATTTAACATCATTAACTGTTCTTTCAAGAACACCAAGTAAACTTTTGATGGCAAGAGAATTATCATGCAACTGACTTTGTATCCTCCTATTGAAATTGTCTTGCTTAATAATAAAATTATCAAGCTCATCTAAGCATTTGTCGGGAGGCTTACCTTTAGGGATGTCAATTTCAGTAAAGTCTAATAAAGAGTGTACCTCTACCAAGGGAGGGTGAGTAGTAGGCTCACACAACTTCTCGATAGGCGCTAGATTCTTCACATCTTCGGCTTTAATGTCTTTCTCCTTAATAGACTTCTTTGCTTCTTGCATATCTTTGGCGATCAGAACAAGCATGCCCCTCTTCTTTGGTGGTGGAGGTGGTTCAGGGACGGACCAATCTTCATGGTTCTTGGCAATCTTGCCCATTAACTCTTCGGCATCGGCCGGTGTTCTTTCCCTGGAAACACAACCAGCACAACTATCCATACTAGTCGTCAACCCGTGCATTCGCACGGATTGCTGCACGGGTTGCTCTATATAAAATTAATAATTGATAAGAAAATTGGCCTATTAATAATTGTTGTACATATTATAATATTTTATAATAATGATTAGATACATTTGTAATATTTTATCTTACATGAGTAATGTTTTCAAATTTTCCTTAGTGGAGTTCACATGAGGTCTATTTTTTTATCTTAGAATAGTGAAATAGTGCTTTTAAACTTATCATGCACTTGTAGGGTCATTGAAAATTTTTCCTAGTATAGTCACTCATTAATATTTAATTTTTTGTAGAAATTACATTTAAAACGTAAAAATAGCACATACTTGTTCAACATAACATCATAATATCACAACAAAAATTAGGAACACAGTACAACTCAGACGCTCACATACACGAGTATACAATCACCCCTATGACGCACACACGCACACCCTACCCTTATGAGCATCTTCGCAATACTGAGCCGGTATATCATCTTGAGATTAACGAAGTCATCACCTCGTCTTCGAAGGAAACGTCTCCTTCCACTGGAAGCACATCACCGAAAGCACTGAAATAAATCTAGGAAAATGCGAGCACCATTATCAAATATGAGATTTGAACTTTGGTGGGCTGGGGATACAACCATTCACCTAACCAACTCAACCACAGGTTGATTCGCATATCACAAACCTTCTAGTCACCACGTACACTACCTAATCATATATCAGATCATAGTCAACTACATTTCAAATTAAAACTTGTTGATTTCCTAATAAATTTTATGGTTTCAATTTCAAACATTGTGTAGGTTGTTATTGGATGTAAATCACTAATCTATGGTTTATGTTTACACATGAAAATAACCCTGGGCCGGTGGCTATTTCTTCATGGTAAATTAGAAAACTTATCCAAGTGAAATGTCTTGGTTGTTGATTATGCAAATAGTTATATAAAATTAATTTTCAAGCATACATGAAAAATGGTACTCAACTTGAATCATTTTACCATAATATTATCTACAAAAAAAGGAAAATAATCTACCTATCAGTTCAAGCGCTACTATATTATCCGCAATAAGAAAGTATAGAAGTATCCATTAAAAATAAATTTATACACATTAATTTTCCACATTCTTATATAGTAGTCTAGTTAGTTCATGAATTTGCCTCCATCCTTCAAATTGGCTTGGATCTATGTTTTTATTAGCATATATAAAAAATACAAATAGATAGCATGAAAAGGAAGTTAACAACCATATCGATATCAAAATGTGCAGTATACAATTGATTTTCTGAAAACTCATAATCTTCATGGAACAATGTGCCATAAATCTATATCAATTTCTTGAAGCTTGTCTTGCAAAACCGTCGACATTTAGAATTTTTATCAATCAATGGTGTTTTAGGACACCTAATTCACAATCAAATATTTACAAAATTCATTGACTTGAATGTTTTTCTCTTTGATATGGGGTACAAAAGTTCTGAATACAAACACACATGATAAATGGGTTATTAACACAAGAAGTGCCTTTGTCGAGTTTCACTGAAATGAAGTTTTGTCTTAATGAAATCTTAGTGATCATTTACTATATATATATATATATATATATATATTGTTATTCTTGCATCAACGGCGTGAATATGATAAATTGGTATAAAACATGGTGTAATTTCAATATCTATGCCACGGTGTCAAGTTGAAGAACTTTTTTGACGTGTAATAGTCGATGTATGGGATATATATAACTCACTAACATCTTAATTAGTATGTGTGATTGGATGGTTAATAAGTTGATGTCATCCAAAGTTCAAATGCCATTTACCTTTTGAGGTCTTTTCCATAATTAGTTGCAATAACAATTTGGAGTGCCATTTTCATTTTTATGCAAAAGGTAAAATAATTCAAGACTTCAGTAAGGAAATCAAAAAAATCAATACATGAAGGGTGCTATTTTATGTCTACTATTCAAAAAATTCCCTGATCTATCTTTCTCATCTTCAAAAACTCAGGAAGCAAGAAGATGAAATTTTTGAAAGGAAATTAACATCTCTAACCTGGTGTAAGGAATTATGTTAATTTATTGAGCACATGAAATTTTGGAAGTGATCCACAACACAGAGTCTGCTCAATCTTGGATTGGCCATCATGCAGCTCCTTTTTGTCCTTTGTATCAAGCGGCATGGAGATCTAGCTAGGTTGACACCATGAATATCCATTCGGGTACCTTATGAGATACCCCACAACTAATCAAATAACCACCTGCATCTAGGCGTGTTGCCTAAGAAGTGTCTCTTTTTCATCTAATTCATGGCCAAGATACGGTTAGAACAATCTTGGTAGCAAAGCAAGTATACAGGTTATAGACTATGAAGAGAAGAATGAACCTGGGAATGAAATCCTGAAAAAGGGAACAACACCACATGTAGAAAATAGAAAAGCGTCTCACCCTCGTATGAGGTGCATGTTTGGTTTATATTGACTGAACCGGGCTTATCCCGTGAGAGGCATACATCCCCACGGTTACAACAATCAGAAGGAAAATATAGGATGAGATAACCAAAGATACCTTCCTAACTAATCCCCTAACAAACTATATCTCATGTATGATGCACCAGGAAGCTGTGATGTGTTGTATATTCTCACACCACAAACTATTTAGGAGTAGAACGTGCGAAGCAGAAATCGGATCCAAGTACAATAGGAGAAAAACGAATTGATCTTGATGCTACTTGCTCTTGACCGTTCCTTCAAAATAGCCAATGTCCGAATTCCTCTAATCATTGCTTGCTCGACCATGTATTTGTTCCAATTAGAAACATTAATTAACAGTTCTGGACGTACAAAGTAGTATCCAGAGATTCAGGCTCTCACGTGCACCAAATTTGTAGTAGAAAACATGAGAGAGATGAGGGTACCCAGCTATGAAGAAACAATGTCAAGTAGACAAATATTCCAACTTAAAAAATAGAAAAATTGTTTAATTTGTATACAACCCAACAACTACTGTTACTTAATGAACATACAAAATCTGCAAAATTCATTTGCAGGAAGTTCTGCAGGCCATGTAAGCATGTAGAAAACATATCGATCTGCACAACAGTATAATTACGGTAATTCACAGTCCTAAATTAAATTCAAGACCTTGAGCATTGATTCCAAGGATATATTATTATCTCTTATATAAAATTTTATCCTTTCAACTGTAAATCACCACAATCATCTGAAAATAAATACCCATGCATAGCTATTTTCTCTAAACATTACCACACTACATGGCGAGCAGGTGCAATGGGTAAACGACTATATGCAGGACGGATGGTTGGAACTGGCCAAGGAAAGTTGTATGTTGCAAACATATATTGTACTCTACTGATAAGAGTAAGGCATGCAGACCGGGATGTCATTGACAGCAAAGTCAAGCTGCTGCTGCTTGCAAGGAAAGTGTGCATGGTGGGTGTCTTGTTGTAGTTGCAGACCACACTGATCTTTAACTCACAGGATAGTGCGGCACCTTCCTTGATCAACCTGTACGGCAGCTGCAATAAAACACTCATAGTTATGACATGAGATAACAGGAGAAAAATCAATCACCGGTTCAAGACTCCTCGAAGAAATTGAAGCACACCACGTAACACTTTCTTGTTTATCTACATGGTATTTACATGGTCTTCTCTGCAGCGTGCTGAGATCTTTGACACAACACTACCCGAACTCCAGGATGCCAAATATCGAGATTGTCGTGAAACACTGGAACCAGCGAGAGGTTTGTCCGTTGTCCCCGACATGTACGTTGTTCCAGATGAGGCGTTGCAGAGGCACACGTTCAATAGTTTGGGGTATGGCAGGGGTGAGTAAGATCAAAAGAAATCAGTAGCAGAAATCCAAGCGAAGAGAAAAGCTTGGGGAGAGGGCTCCAAGTTGAATCCCTACAAACCATGAAAAATATTGATTCGATCGGCAAAAAAATATCAAGAACAAATAGTGTGAGAAAACGACCTGATCCAGATGAGCAAAATAACTTTGATTCAATGAACTCCTTGAGGACATGGGATCCATGGCCCAAGTTGATTGCTTTAGTTTGAGAGAGAGTAGATGGATTTCATGCCGCTAGATTTGCTTCAGGTTGTTACGGGGGAGAGTTTTATTAGGCCACGGGGAAGGTGAAGTATATAAGAAATTAAGAATATATCATTGAGACAATCATATCTCTTTGAGCTTCGTGAGGATAAACGTTTGTCATATTAAACAAAAAAAAGATTTAGATGGGTTAATCTAGACCGTAATAATTCGGTCCCACCAAATAAACGGTTCATATTGGTTCATATTTTTTGTTTTTTCTGATTAACGTGGGAATTTCTAGGAAGTGTCTAATTAGTATAGGTATAGATAGGACATGACTTCATCGGTTAGACCAGCATAAAATATATCAAGTAATTCATTCTTTGGGACTTCATGTCCCGGTCTAGCCTTAATTAAGTCACAATACCTCCCCCAAGCTTTAGGGAGGTGCTCATCCTGCAATTGTTTAAAGTTATAGATTCTTTGCAAAGCAGTATATTGCATATGAGCAGGAAAGAATTTATCAACAAAAAATTGAACTAAGTCCTGAGGACTCTCAATGGAACCATAAGGTAGTGCATCGTACCATAATTTAGCGTCTTCTTCAAAGAAAAAGGAAAAAGCTTGGCCACATAGAAGTTTCGTATCTTTTCATCAGTAGTTAATAGGTCACCTAACTCAGCGAGTTTGGTCAGGTGTGCTATAGCATCATCATTTTCTCTGCCATAAAAAGGGTCAGCCTCGACTGTAGATATAAGTGAAAGATCAACAGAGAAATTGTAATCAGGATCAGGGATGCATATAGGAGATGTGGAAAATTTAGGATCAGGAATATTCTTGTTCTTCATGGAGTGTTTTTCGAGAAGCTCCTTAACAGCGTCAGGGTCAGAGTCGGCACACTCTCTGAGTTCCCTGCCAAAATCATCATCAAGAGTAATATAACCATCATCAAGAATCATTTCCTTGAGTTCATCTAAGTCTGGGTAACCAAAGGTTTTGCAAGTAGGTGTTGGGGTGCGCAGCAGAAACACAAATTTTTCCTAACTAGCGTTTCACATAACCCAAGATCTAGCTATCCGTATTACCGAAACGTCCGTATTACCGAAACGAAAAGGAGTGCGGAATAACATACCTCGGAGTGTAGTCCGTTGCGCGGGAAACGTTCCTGCAAACGTGGCTGGTGTAGTCGAACAAGTTTCACAGCCCCCTGGCTGTGTTGAGCACCCGGATAGGTGTAGTGCCACACGTGTAGCACCTCGTAGTACTCGCACACGTACGAGACTCGATGACGACCTCCGTAGTGAAGACATCTCCAACCTAGTGCAGCCTCCAAACAAGGGGAGTCCGCTCATAGGAGGGAGAAAGAGGGAGAGAAAGATCAACATAATTTATCTATATTTTTCTGGAATTTTCTGTGTTGAAAAAGGGCTACCCACCATATATATATATATATATATATATAGGGGAAAAGGGGGTGCACATGCCTGTCAACTAGCAATGTGGTACTAAACTAGTACCTCATTAGCTACTAGTTGGCCGGCGTCGGGTGCATGGCCGTGACGCATGCATGTGGCCGGCGGCCACACCACATGCCCAAGTGGCCCACATGGGCCTAGCCCATGGCGCCCACTTGCCCCCTTTTTTTTCTTTTTTTCTTTTTTTTTTCTTTCTTCTTTCTATAAAGAAAAAACAAAAAACCAAAAGAATATTATTACATTAAATTATTTAAATAATATTTTAATATATAATTAATTAATTAAATAATAAAACTATCTAAATAAATTTTCGAAAAATTCGAAAACCACGGAACCTTTTTTTGTCTCCCCTCCGAAACGATTTCGGAGTTCTCTCTCATATCTCCGGTAACTCCGATAGTTCCGAAAAGGTCTCCGATTTCATCGAGCTCTTAAGTGTGTTACCCTACGATCTGAGAACACTCCAGTCATGACCGAGATGAGGCTACGGTCAATGATCATCAGCGGGACCTGGATGCCCATAATGACCCATGTGAATTCCGGATATCAATACCGATTGGACCTTACGTCGTATAGCATTCCCTTTGTCAGCGATACTGGATTAGTACGAGATTCGATCAATGACATCCTATGTCTGGTTCAACCACATTATGATAAATCCCTATTCACTCGTTCCCGTGATATTCATCCCCGTGACCTAGTCACACGCTGCGCAGCTTTATGGATGGAATCTCACCGAGTGGGCCCTGAGTATCTATCCATCACATGGATTGACCCGCTCTTGTAACAATACTCCTCAACATATCTCCACGGAATACCCAAGATACAACCGTTATGACGCACATATTTCAGTCAGGTGGTGGGATGTAAGTCAAAGCATCCGAGTAGATAGCAATTATGCACGTACTCACGGTCAAAGGAACGGTCTACTATGTTCTGTAATTACAACACTGAACCTTCATAAGATTGATCATGCTGTAATGATTACTTTGGGAAATGTTCATCACGTCACTCATCTAGTGAGGTGACCTCATAGTCAAGAGACTTAATTGTCCATGATCGCGAAACCACGACCATCATGTTGACCATGAACTAGTTATTGAAATAGAGGCTAACTAGGAACACTGGGGGTTTCTATACCACACCTGTATCATTGTTTCACTAATACAGTTCTAGCAAGGTATGAAACTGGTTATGAACTTGCTTAGATATATTGGAATAATCATATATTATTTGCCTCTAGAGCATATATCCAACAGTCTCCCACTTGCACTAGAGTGGTAATAATCTATCCGCATTTTCCCGATCATAACCAGCTTATCGCATAAGTGTTCATTTATCATGCTTGCTCATGAAGAGGGTTCATCAACGAACTGCACCAATTCAGATTCGTATGTTTCCTTTGGAACTGGCATAGGTCAACTAGTTTGACATGCCACTCATTATCATATAATGCTTGGATATGTGCCCTAGAGACAAATTAATAAAGATATTTGTCACATATCCGTTTTGTTCATAACACGTTTTATACTGTGATATAACTGTATTACTTGGAAATACTAATACAGGTGTAGTATAAAACATGGGTCTGTAGTTTAACTCGGGTAAACTATCTCATTGGTCAATTGATTGATCAAGCTTTCCTGATCATGGCGACAATTAAGTCCATTGACAATGAGGTCACGTCATTAGGGGAATGATGTGATGGACATACACCCACCTAAAGTATTGCAATGTGATCGAGTCACATAGTTCAGCGTTGCGATGACTTTGTAATGTACGGCTTAGTCCTTAGACCGTAATGATCATACGTAATTGTCATCTATGAGGAGACTTTTATTTTTATCCCACCGCTTGACTGAAATATGCTGGCTATAACGGTGCACTTTGGGTATTCCGAAATAGATGGTTGATGAGTATGTTAATAGATCAGAGCGGGATTTGTCAGTCCTTGTAACAGGAGAGGTACTCTGGGCCCACACAGTGATATTGCATCAATCACTTGCAAGCAGGTGACTAGGTCACGGGAGATGCAATAGGCACGGACGATTAAATTTGTTTGTTGTGAACGAGATATGAACACGGTATGTGGGATGCCAACGATCGAACCTCGGACAAACAGATTACCGCAGCATAAAGGGATTACGTCGTATCGTTAACGGTTTCCAAAAGCGATTGAAGTTCATTCGATGGAAGCGCAGGGGCTGTCAAGGATTGTAACCAGGTCCAACTGACTAGTCGTTGGTAATGAGAAGAGTCTCGACCATGTCTATTGTTTCCCGGACCGTTAGGGTGTTACACTTAAGAGCAATCGATGCATAGGACAGTTTCGGGATCAATCGGTGAAATAGGAGAAATCACCAGAATAGTTCCGGAGGAGGACGGAAGTTGTTCCGGACATTTTGAATGGTTCAAAATAAAGTTTAATTTGTTTTAATAATGTTTTATTATTTAATTATCTGAATTAAAAATTTAAACATATTAAAATAATTAAAAAAAATGGAAAAAAAGCTATATGGGCCTATGGGGCCCATTAGGGGAGGAGGGTGTTCCCCCCCTTGGGCTTGGCGTCAAGGGTGGGGCCCATCCCCCCCCCTTGGGAGTTTAGTCCCACATGGGGGAGGGGAGGAGGATAGCACCCCCTTGTCCTATATAAGGAGGGGTACACCCCCCTTTTTCCAACACACAATTATTCCTCTCTCTCTCTCCTTCTCCTTCCTGGAAGTGAACTCCCCTTGTTTGGAGGTTGCACCTGGATTGGAGTTCTCCACCATAAGGCAGGTCGTCGCTCTGCTGGAGTCGGGATACGAATCCGTCTTTCTTCCACTGCTCGCCTGGTTCGGGGCCCGGGAGGAACATCGATTGTACCGTACGTGTATAATCTATTCGAGGCACTACACCTGTGGTGCTACTTCATCGCTGGAGGTCAATCGGGAGTCATCCTCGCCGATGTTCTACTACACGACAGGGAGGTCGTAGTTCCGAGTCTACGCCAGCCACGTTCGCAAGAACGTTTCCCTCTTTTGGTCTTCAAAGGTATGAACACCGATTCCCTCCGTTACTTTACAACGCCATAACATAGATCTTGGGTTCGGGTACCGTATGAAGGGTTCGTTGCATAGAAAACAAAAAAAAATCCTACGATTGCAACTGCCAAGATCACATCTAGGAGATAACTTGTAACGGTTTGAGAAGGACTCACCCTCGAAGACCAAAAGCTTTAACGAGAACTATTCTCGTGGGTGATGTAGTCGAACACTCGGCGACCTCAAGGTCGTGATGAAGACTTGACTCCACGAACGGGCAGCGTCTCCATAGTCGGTCACACGTACAGATCAGTGACGACCTCCGCCCCTTGCTCCAGTTGGGCAGCGGAAGTAGTGGATTTCTCGGGAACTCCAGCAGCACTACGACATAGTGGTGGTGGTGGTAGAGAAGATCTTGAGCAGGGCTTCGCCTAAGCACCGTACTCGTGAAACTGGATCAGCTAGCAAGGGGAGGAAGATGCCAAGCAAAGGGCATATGAGAGATGGAGGAATGAGTGAGTTGTGTGAGGACCTCCACCCATCTATATATAGGAGGAGGGGGAGGCAGCCCCCAAGGGGTAGCACGCCCCAAGAGGTGCCCCCACCTCTCCCCTCATCATGTGGGTGGACTCTCCACTCACAAAAACAAAGGGTCACACATTATTCCCATAATTTCCATAAATCTCCACTCAAAATTCCAAGAGTTTATCACATTAAAACACTTTTAATTATCTTGTTTAATGTCACTCAAATTAATGAACACTTCATTCAATGAGTACTTCATTGATGAACACTTCATTCAATGAACAAATTAACAATTATCCCCTTGCACTATTTTCATATACCGAAACTATTCCAGCAGTTTTATCAAAACAGTCCATGTGTTGTCCAGTATATTCTCCGGCGTTCCGTATCCACTCAAACGCGTCAACGAATCCTTAAGTGTGTCACCCTATGGTTCGTGAAGAAAATTGACATGACAGAGACTCTTCTCTAATCAATAATCATCAGCGGGATCTGGAGATCCATGATGACTCCCACTTACTCAACGATGAACTAGTGATCGTGTGAACCAAAACTCTGTAACCAATTCCTTTTGTCTCGCGATATTTTACTTGTCCGAGATCCGATCATTTGGTATCATCCATACCTAGTTCGATCTCGTTACCGACAAGTACTCTTTACTCGTTCCGTGATATAACATCCTCGTGAGCCAGTCACGTGCTTGCAAGCGATGTCAATGTGATATCACCGAGAGGGCCCAGAGTATATCTCTCCGTCATCTGGATGGACAAATCCCACTCTTGATCCACGGGCCTCAACTAACACTTTCCAAGTACCCAACGACACCTTTATAATCACCCTGTTACGGTGTGACGTTTGATGGAATCAAAGTACTCTTCCGGTGTCAGTGATTGGCGTGATCTCATGGTCTAAGGATTAGAGTTACTTCGTGAAAGTTTGATACAGCAATAGAAACTTGATGACACGATCGTATTGCTATAACTAATGTGGGTGTATGTTCATCGCATCATTCTCCAATGACATGACCTTGTTATTAACAACATCCAATGTTCATGATCAGGAAACCTTGATCATCCGTTAATCAACAAGCTAGTATAAAGAGAGGCATTACTAGGAACCTTTTCTCTGTTTATTAAACACACATGTATTAACGTTTCCGGTTAACACAATTATAGCATGAAAATAAACATTTATCATAAACATGGAATAAGATAATAACCACTTTATTATTGCCTCTCGGGCATATTCCCTTCACCGTTGGTATGAAAAAGTTGTGTTTTCTGCCCCGTTTCCCAACAGTGGTATCATGAGCTAGCTAGGCGTATATGTATTGTACGGGTAGAACACATCTAGGATGTGGGCATCGAATATTCATTCGTTACCCTCCCACGTGTACTCATTTAGCATTGCGGAAATGTTTGATGAAGCGGCCTCCGACCGACCTTACGCGTTTACGCGAGACTGGTTCCACGCTTGACATATGTCTTGTACCATATAAAGTGGTTGGGGGTGTCTGTTTCTCTGCATTAGCGATGCGAAGATGTTTGCAACGGAGGGCCCCGACAGGATTGTAATAGAGACGGATGGGAGACGGTCTTGTGGCATGTTTTTCGCAGGATAGAAACGGTTCTCTCTCTCGAAACCCCTAGCATCCACGTAAAACTTGCACAAGCTAAAGTAGAAAGGCGGTTGACTTTGCTTTGCATGAAGGGGGATCATACTTTGTATGATTTACAGTTTTACTTCCTGTTCATGCTAGTATGCTAGATATGACGACGGTAGCACAAATAGGACCATCTCTCACAATACCAACATTGTGTTCTCCCTTGGTGGGCACCGCCTGGAAGGTTCTCCCATATGTCCGACATTTCGTACATACCGGGTGTTACACATATTAAACGGCGTTCGCATGAGGTTGGGTTCGGCAAGTCTGGCATATGCAGATATGGCCTTGATGAACAGCTAACATCAAGGTTCGATTGGCAGGCTTGACGTATGTAGATGCAGGCCTGGAACACAGTAGATCGAAAGATCGAGCACGAGTCACATACCTGATGTGATTGGCTTAGAGGCCTACCTGGGTCGCATACTGATGGCCGTGACGATCGGGGGAGGTATGGGGTCTGGGATTGTGTAATCACTTAGTTAAATTGAGAGGGGTTTATCTAAGTGGGAGCTTTCTAGAATTTTGAAGATTAAATTGAAAACTCCACATTAGGAACAAAAGTCTAAATATGTATCCTTGTGAATCAAACTTTCTAGATGGCAGCACCATGCCCCTCGTTCAACTTAGGATCGTTCCTAGAGAAAGACAAACTGAAAACTGATGGGTCAAACTTCACCAACTGGTTCCGCACCTTGAGGATTCTCCTCGTACTAGAGGGCGCGTTAGGTGACGCACCAGCAGATGATGCCATCCAGGATGAGAAGAATGTCTATCTCACCAAGACTGATGATTACAACCTTGTCCAGAGTGGCATCCTCTACTCCATGGAGGCTGAGCTGCAGAAACGCTTTGAGAGGATGGGTGCATATGAGATTATCACCGACCTCAAGGCGTTCTTTGCACCTCAAGCCAGGGCTGAACGGTATGAGCCTTCTGAAGCCTTCTTCTCAGCAAAGATGGACGAGCACGACAGCTTGACTGAGCACGTGGTCAAGATGTCTGGCTACGTTCAATGCTTGAATGCTCTGGAATGTCAGATTCCAGATGAACTTGCTGTTGATAGGGTGTTGCAATCGCTTCCCCCTAGCTACAAAGGCTTTGTGCTGAACTACAACATGCAGGGGATGACCAAAACCCTTTCTGAGTTGTTCGCCATGCTGAAGAGTGCTGAGGTTGAAATCAAGAAGGAGCACGTTGTCTTCATGGTCAACAAGACCACTCAGTTTAAGAAGTCAAGCAGGCGGGAGAAGGCTAAGAAAGGTGGCCCCAAAAGGGATGGCAAGTCAGTTGTCGTTCCTCCCAAGGCACCTAAGCCCAAACCCGGAGTTGAGTGCTTCTACTGCAAGGGTGAAGGTCACTGGAAACGCAACTGCCCCAAGTACCTAAAGTACAAGAAGGCTGGCAAGGTCGCCAAGAGAGACGAAGGGATATTTGATATACATATTGTTGATCTCTTCTTGACAAGCATCGGGAACACATCCTGGATACTTGATACAAGATCTTTCGGTCATATTTCTAATTCTGTTCAGGGACTAAGGAAAAAGAGACGCTTGCTGAAAGATGAAGTGACCATGCGCGTGGGGAATGGATGTCAAATTGATGTGTTGGCGGTCGGCACGAAGCATCTTAGTCTCCCTTCGGGATTAGTTTTGGTTCTGAATAAATGCTACTATCTACCCGCATTGAGTGTGAACATCGTTAGTGGCTCTTGCTCGAAGCGAGACCACTATTCTTTTAAGTCTGATACAATTGGTTGTTCGATTTATAAGGATGAAGTGTTTTATGATCAAGGTTTCCTGATCATGAGACAAATAAGTTTGTTAGCAATGGAGTCCTATCATCGGGATAATGATATGATGGACATACACCCACCAGAAGTGTTGCGATGTGATCAAGTCACATAGTTCAGCATTGCGATAACTATAACGTAGTGACCAGATCCTTTGATCGTAATGACCATACGTAATTGTCATCTATGAGGAGACTTTGATTTGTATACCACCGCCTGACTGAAATATGCTGGCTATAACGGTGCACTTTGGGTATTCCTAAATAGATGGTTGATGAGTATGCAAATAGATCAAAGCGGGATTTTTCCATCCGAGAGACGAATAGGTACTCTGGGCCCACTCGGTGATATTGCATCATAAGGTTTGCGCAATAATGTGACTAGGTCATAGAGTTGTAATATCACGGGAACGAGTAAACTTGTTTGTTGAGAACGAGGACGAACTAGGTATATTGGATACCGATGATCAACCCTCGGACAAGCAATGTATCGTAGGACAAAGGGAACAGACACACGGTTAACGGATCCAACAGCGATTGAAGTTCATTCGATGGAAGCGCAGGGGCCATCTAGGATTGTAACCAAATCTGATCGATGGTCATTGATCCAGAAATTTTCTTGATCATGTCTGTTGTTTCCCGGACCGTAGGGTGTTACACTTAAGGGTATTCGACACAGTAAGGATAGATTCGGGATCATCGGAGAAATAGGAGAGAACACCGGAAATTGTTCCGGTGAAGGCCAGAAGTTATTCTGGGTATTTTGAAAGGTTCAAAATATATTTAATAATGTTTGATTAATGTTTTATTATTTAATTATCTGAATTAAATATTAAAATATAATTAAATATAACTAAAAATTAATTAAAAGGCATATGGGCCTCATAGGGCCCATTAGGGGAAGGAGGAGCCTCCCCCCTTGGGCCTTGTGCCAAGGGAGGGGCCCACTCCCCCCCCCCCTGGCCGGCGCACCACCCCCCTTGGTGGGATTAGTCCCACCTCGGGGAGGGATGAAGGTTCCCACCTCCCCTCAGCCTATATAAGGAGGGGTAGGGGTGCCCTTTTGATTCATGATTTTTGCTGCTGGAATCGGGATCCGAATCCATCTTTCCGCTGCTCGCCTGGTTCGGAGCCCGGAGGGACGTCGGGTATACTTTATGTGTATAATCCCGCGAGGAACTACACTTGTGGTGCTACTTCATCGTCATGGCTGTATCGCGGCGTCTTCACCGACAACGTTCCGACGGGGACGTAATCCCTTCATCGGTCTCAAGGACCGGGTGGCTATCGGAGTCATCGTGGAGTTGCGCGTCATCGGGGATTGTCGGTACGACTACACCAACCACGTTCACGCGGGAATGTTTCCCTCTTAACGGACTACATACTGGTATGTGGCCTATTTCCATCCGTTACTTACATCGCCATAGCATAGGTCTTGGGATTGGGTATCGTAGGTTAGGAAAAAATTGTGTTTTCTGTCCCGAACCCCAACAGTGGTATCATGAGCAAGGTTATGCGTAGATGTATTGTACGGATAGAACACATCTAGTATGTGGGCATCAATTCTCCAATTGTTACCCTCTCACGTTTACTCGTTTAGTATTGCGGCAATGTCCTGATGAAGTGGCCCCGATCGACCTTACGCGTTTACGCGAGACTAGTTCCACACTTGACATATGGCTTGTACCATATAAGTGGCTGGGGTGTGTCTGTCTCTCTAACATTAGCTTTGCGAAGACGTTTGCAACGGAGGGCCCCGACAGGGGCGTAATAGAGACAATTGCGGGATTGGTGTTGTGGCTTGTTTTCGTAGGATATAAACGGTTGTCTTCTCGAAACCCCTAGCAGCCACGTAAAACTTGCAAAAGATAAAGTAGAAAGGCGTTTTCAACTTTAATTTGCATGTCGGGGGAATCATAGCATGTATGATTTATTGTTTTACATCATGTTTTTGCTAATATGCTAGATATAACGACGGTAGCATAAATAGGATAATCTCTCACAATACCAACATTGTGTTCTCCCTTAATGGGCACCGCCTGGAAGGATCTCCCATATGGCTGACATTCCGTACATACCGGGTGTCACATATATTAAATGGCGTTCGAATGAGGTTGGGTTCGGCAAGCCTGGCATATGCAGATATGGCCTTGCTGAACAGCTAACATTAAGGTTGGATTGGCAGGCTTGACGTATGTAGATGCGGGCCTGGAACACAGTAGATCGAAAGATCGAGCACGATTCACATAGATGATGTGATTGGCATGATGGCCTACCTTAAAAAACATACTGATGGCCGTGACGATCGGGGGAGGTATGGTGTTCGAGGATTGTGTAATCACTTAGTAAATTGAGAGATGTTGTACTAAGTGGGAGTTTTGGAATTGATTAAAATTGAACTCCACATATTATGAACTTAATCTTCATGTCTTAGCAAATATCATTGTAGATAATGTCATATCCAAAATTTTTATAACTATGGCTCTTTAGCGTTTTGAAGAACTTAAGGTAGATGGGTCTTACTTCATTAATGAGTACGTACCAACACCATTAGAGACATACTCATTAGTAATGACTTGATAAACATAATACGAAGAACTGCTAGGAGATACACCTGATAACTCCGTAATTAAGGAAGATGATGATGAGTATCATACTCACCGTCACTTATGAATGACTGTCCAATACACCATACTTCATTCTATGGAATCTGAATTGTGAATGCATGTTAACCAACACGTATGACGTGCTAGGTGAACTTGAAAGCACTAAGTCACAAATCAGAGTTATGTAATATGAGTATATGGATAGGGTTTCTTTCAACCATGGTGGAAGGAACAACCTGCTAAGAAAGGCACTTGGAAATTGTATACGATACATGAACACCTTGTGTATAACTTGGACTACTGAATGACTGGTTATTTTGCGATAACTGGGAAGTGGCATCCGCTTCCTCCCAGCTACAAAGACCATGTCTAGACTATGTCATGAAGGAGAATTGTTCACCTGTCATGAAGTAGAACCAATGCAGAAATAGTCATTGACGGAGAAAGTATATTTGATACACGAGTTATAAATGTCTATCCCCCACAAAACACTAATTGCGGTTGATTAAGTATTTGATGCTTGAACATACTACTTGAGAGTGGCTTGGAAGGGATGAGGTGACAATGTGTGCTGACGATAATCAAGATAGTTGATGGTCGACAACACTCTCCCTCTCCCTCTACATCTATCAATTGATTAATTATATGAATAAATTTATGATCGTTTGAATGTGAACTTTATTAGTGTGTCTTGCATCTTGCGAAGACAATTATTCATATTAGTGAGAAACAAGCCAGTTGTTTTTCTTTTATGAATGATATCTTTTATGGTCACATTACGTTCATGAATGAGTTATTCTTATATTGATGATAGTAGTTTGACCATTTATAAGAAATATTGTAATACCAAGAATTATCATGACTTAATAAAGACACTACAGTTTAAGTCATGAATGGTATGATGATGTTTTGAGATACTTGATCTCTTGACACATGCAAACCATGCCCTTTTTGGTGAGATGACTAAATCATCGCGTTCTGGTAAAACAGAGTGTGAACTGATTATTGAAAATCATACATAGTGATGTATCGTATTTCAACATGTAGTGAATTTCATTATTTTGTGAACTTTGTATGTGGACTTAGATGAATATGTGTATTCACTAATGAAACATAAGTCTGAAATAATTTGATATGATCAAAAGGGTTTTTAGAGTAAAGATGGATATTAAATTAACAAGAAAGACAAGTCTCTACGATTTGATCAAAGTGACAATGTTTTGAGTTAGTCTTGGGCATAAAAGACTTGTGAAAGTTGTTCCACAAGTTACAATGCTTGGACCACTTCAATATTGTTGATGTGCTTGAACATTGTAATCATACTCTATTGAATAGTGTATGGTCTAAGTTATCTCTTACCGAGTTACGTTATTGTTGTTTACGGTTATTAATTTAATATGCAAACACTCACTTCAGTATAAGGAACCATCTGAGTTTGTGGAAACCAACACTATATATGTTATGGTGTGTCAGGGTTTCTAGGAAGCTTGATTTATATGATAAATTATCTTTGTAGTGTATCCTTAGTCAACTATGGATGCATCTTCCATAACTAGAACCAAAGGAGCAAAACTTGTATTGCTAATTTTGGTGTTTGTCAAGAATTGTTCTTGATAAATGTGGTAATGGAAGAAAAGTGAAAGTTCAACCAAGGTAATTGACCTTGCCTCCAAATATCAGAGTAGCACAACGGAATATGTTCTGGAAGAAAAACTCTACAATTAGAGGAGAAACTAATGATAATGATCATGATGTTTCGATGGAAGCTTTTACTGAGCAAAGTAGGATTCAAGAATACATATTTTCCCCTTGTGCAAAATGATATTCATGATTCACTTGTCAAGTTAATAGAACAAGACATACCTACGAACTACAAAGAAGCGATGGTGGACCTAAGTACGAGATATGACTATGAGTCATGAAATCCTATGTTGAGTCTCATTTAAGATTGCTTGAATCTGATCAAGTAAGGAGGTTAATTGATATTCCCAATAACTTCATGGTTATAAGGAATGAATGTGAACATCAAAGAACACATCAAGATTGATTTGTCACAAAGAATGTCTCTGACAAATTCAATAGATTGACTACAACATGTAGCAATGCTTGAGTCAATGGGATATTCACTACAATTGATCCAAAATTGTTATCAATACCGTGACTTCCTCAAATCCTGCATTTGAAGAAGTGTTGTAATTGGTACAACAAGAAGGTTTTGAAAAACATATGGATACTAGTTTCTCGTAACAAGAATTCTCGATTTGATGAATGATCAAATGATTTTGGACTTAGCCAGAATATCGAGGAAACATGCATTTGCATGAAACTGAGTGGGAGCAGAATAGTTTCCTGAAACTTAATATGTAGATGACATATTTTGAGTTGGAGCTATGGGAGTATTATCCTATCCTTATATGTAACTGACATATTTGAGTAGGAGCCATGTGGTTTGTATCCTGAACTTAATATGTGTTTGAGTTATCTAAGTGGGAGCCATTTGGATGTTATCCATATCTTATATGTGACTGACATATTTGAGTGGGAGCTATATGAGTGTTATCCTGAACTTAATATGTGCATGACATATTTGAGTGGGAGCGTGAGTACATTCTCATATATGGATAACATATTGTGAATGGTGTAGTTGGTATTAATGATTATTTGAATCTTTCATAAATGAAGATGAATAAGTATTAAGCATTGAAATCTATGAAGATAGATTAATGTGTTTGATGAACATTGAGTCGGAATACTTTCCTGGATAAGATTCTGAAGGAGCTCAGAATGGGACAAGTCAAGAAGTAGTTCTTACTTGTATATCCAAGAGAAGTATCGAGTTAGTCTCAGCACAAGAACAATGGTTAATTAAATGAAAGAAATGGATGTGCTGGATCCACTATGCCTTGGTCATAGGTTCTTTCATATAAAACCAGAGTTATGTACTCGACATAATATGACCCAAGTTCTTAGTAGTAAGAACATGTTGTGATATGATTTATGAGTAAATCATTGAACAAAGAGTTAAGTTTATCCTTCAGTATCTGGAGAGAAATGAGGATACATCTCAAATTTGTAAAGGATAGTGTACTTGACCATAAATGTTATGCCGGTTCAAGTTCTGACACTAAGAGATCACCGATGGCGCTCCTCCCCTCCCTCACACCTCCCTCCACCTCCCACCTCCGCATCCATGACGATCTCTAGGATAGCTCTCCACTCGTGGCTAGCCTCCTTAACTGGGATTTCGCTCCTGGCATCAAGGTGGCTGAACATGTTCATTCAAATTTTGGATCTTCAGTCCATCACTCCCCTCTAATCGGACCAAGGAGTTCTTTTTGGTCGCTTCCTTCTCCTCTATATCATTTCCTGTTTCTTCCGAGTCCGTTGGAATAGCACTTCAGTGTTGCATCGGTGGGATTTTCTCTGAATTCCATGTGGTTCAATTGGGTCAGAGATCATTCCGTTTTTCGGTGGTGTCAAACAAGGTTGGGCATTTCATTTATGGTTTGAAGGATCGTATTTGGCCGGATTTTTTTGTCACTTAAATCTTTACAAGAGTTCAGTTGATTATGGCCGTCTGGATCAGTCTTGGCATTCTGATGTTTCTCTAGGGGAAATCTCTGCTCGCAAACCTTTGGCCGTCAGGGATAATCTGGACTTTCTTAGAGATTCTGCTATCCAGGACAAGAGCCATATCTCTGTTTTGGATAGGTTTGATATATCATCTTCTTCTGTTGCTACTGATTTCCATCCTAGATGTTTATTGGATAACCCGGATTTCTGCTCTATGGATCAATTAGCGCATTCCACCTCTGATCATCATATGGGTGTTCAAACTTCTGTGGATCACTTTTACCAATTGGTGAATAATGGTTATGATCATATTCAAATTCAAAAGGAAACGTTATTGATTGGGTCGTTGGATATATCCTTAAGTGGTTGCCGCAATTCTTGGTCCCATTTGAAATTTGAAGGAGAACTGTATCGCCGGAATTATTGGAAATCTCTCTCTCATTTTACGTTGGAATCAATCATGGACCTACGACAAAGTGAATATTCTGAAGCTGAGATAATGCAAATCCTGAATGTGCGCTCCCTCCCAACTGATAGAGTTATCCACGAATTTCTCAACAGATGCAGCAATTGCGGGTTCTCGGGCCACTTGGTTCAGGAGTGAAAAGGTATTCTCTGTCCGACCTATCACGGCACTAGATCAATTTGCACTTGTCTTTCTTCTGGTAAAAAAACCTGGGTTCCAAAAGAGAAGTACTGCACGCTGTGTTTTGCTGGTGATCATTTTGCTTCCACTTGTACTCTGGGTATACGCTGTAGAACATGTAAGGAACTGGGCCATGTTAGTTTCAACTGCAAGGCTGACCGAAAACTGGAGAAAATTTGGGTGCCGAAGCAGGTCAAGTATATAAACCACAATAAACAGGACAACTCTAATCCTCAAAATGATTCAGTTTATATGGAGTTTAAAAAGCCTTATGTCACAAAGAGTAGATGGGTCTGGGTACCTAAGAAACGTGATAAAAGAATTCTCTCTAAGCCTAAATTGGTCTGGGTACCCAAGAAACAGAATAAAGAGGTTTTCGTTTTTTCGGCAAGTGCATTGAGATCTTCCCGCTACCAGAAGGAAATATCCCTCCACTGGTTGTTACGGACCTGCACTCCATAACAGAGAAAAACCCTGGAGATACGTCTCCTTTCCCTGCTCACCCTATCTCCTCACCGCCACCTCCTGCGACCCGACCCTGCATCACCATGGCGAACTTCCCTGTGGTTCCACACTCCTTCCTGCCAGGACCTGTGCACGTAGAAGCTGGCCCCAACAATCGGCTACAGAGAAACATCATGGTGGTTGGAGATCCACCGAATGCGAATGAAAACTATGCAATCATCACCCTCAGCAGGACGATCCTTGAACATGAGCGCACCACTTTGATGCAAGAGGTACGAAGAATTCTGGTGGATGAGTTCAGGCTTACTGTGATTTATCATAGCACACATCCCTTTGGAGTTGGTCTTTTTGGGTTTGCATCTGCCACTGTTAGAGATGATCTAATCATGATGGGAACCTATCCTTTTGATGATGATCATACTTTTGCGGCGATCAGACATGATGAGGGTTTAAATATGAGAACACCTGTTTTTGAGACTGAAGCCTGGATAGTGATGCTTTCTTTTCCTCTGGATTATCAAAATGATTACTATGTCAATAAAGCAGTATCATGCTTCGGTAGATTGCAGTTATGGCAGAGCCCGGGATCCAATAAGGCTAGGGTTCTTGTGAGGGTTTTGGTTACTAGCCTCAGAGATGTTCCTTACAGTTTGATTGTGAAGAGAGCTAACCCATATGGTGGGCTAGGAAGATCTTGGACTGTGCCAATCTATATCCTTCACAATCACCCAACCAACCCTGCTAATCAGGGTAATGAAGAACCCCCACCACCGATGAATGCTTCACCACACCCTCTGCATTTAACCTACCTAACTGCAGCTCAAGAACACGAACTGCAGCAGCATATTTGGAACCAGCAGAACGTTGAGGCTAGTTGGGCGCCTGATGTTCAGCCGCCATAGCCAGTTCAGGCTAATGGATGGCACTTCTGGCCAGAGGTGGTACCTCCATTCAAGGGGACTAGCTGGCGTTCTATAACTGGTTATGATGGGCCCTCTATGATGGATGGCGTGACTCCTGAACAAAGTGTATCTGATGATGCTCAGGATGCCTGGAATGATGCGGTTTCTGAAATTGAAAGAGTTGCGGATGATCTGGAAAATGGTACTCATAATAGCACCCTTCGGTTCGTTAGAGCTGGTCTGGATGCAGACAACTCTGTTGAAGTTCAGTTCTCTCCTCTTGAGGCGTTCCTAAACTTCATGAGCATCTATATTTACAAGAACAACCAGAGGACTCTGCAATATGAAACAAAGTCAGAACTTAACCCTGGTCAGTAACAATCTTCAACAGTTTTTCATGTCCAAAGAACTGCACACCACCTGGCCTAAACACTGGACTTCTATAGACCGCATTATCAATACCTCCATCTATAAGAGATCTTGGGATCCTTCTTTTGAGGAGGAGGATGATGGCAAAGCTTCTGATACAACTGAACTCAACCCATGTAAGAAGCTCAGACTCTGCTTTGACCAGAACAATGACCAGAACATGATTGACTCGGCAAGTACTTTGTCTCTGCATTCCAAGAATAAGTTCAAGGAAATCACTTTCATTCCTCACAATGACAGCAGCATAAGGCGCAGCTCACGCTCCAACAAGTATGATGGGTTTAAGGTAACGAATTACTATGAAAGTCGTACTTAAAGATCCAAAGTGGCTCCTCGTTTATCTCCTGCTACTATTTTCCATGTTGTTCCATCAGTTGTCACAAATGTTGCATCTTCTCAGCCCGTTGGACAGCCCCCTGAAGAGGACTAGAATCTGCAGATACATGAACCAATGTTGATCGCCACCATGCAGGAAGTTGGGATAAACTGTGGCATACCTGCGGGGGACCTCTCCCCGGACAAGCTCCAGGCCGACCTGGAGGGCCAGGCTTCAGCATTAGCTGATTAGAGGAATATCTTTATCTCTCCTTATGAGTTTTAAGAATTGGAATGTTTTATGTTGGAATATTCGTGGTATGAACTCAGACAACAAATTGCTTGCGATCAATAATTGTATTAGTACCTCTAGCTGTGAGATTATCTGCCTGCAAGAAACTTAGCGCCAAAATTTTGATTTGGCCTATATCAAAACTTTTTGCCCCAAGCGATTTGATAATTCTCTTTTGTTCCTTCGCGGGGGCCTTCTGGAGGTTTGGCAGTAATCTGGAATAGCTCAATTTTCAATGGGGTTGAATCTGACTCGGATTTCTTCTATCAAACAATTTCTTTGTATTCCAAACAGTCGGCGCATCACTGGAAGCTTGTGAATGTTTATGGGCCATGTGATGGAGATGATGGTATCACATATACTGATTGGCTAATGAACCTGCAAATCCCGGATAATGAACAGTGGTTCATCCTTCCGGACTTTAACTATATTAGATCACCTGACAATAGAAATAAGACAGGAGGGGATGTGAGTGACATGCTCAAGTTTAATGAATTCATTAGAGTGCATAATCTTATTGAAATACCCATTAAAGGGAGAAAATACACGTGGAGTAATATGAGAGATGACCCGTTGCTTGAACAACTCGATTGGTTCTTCACATCTAATTCTTGGACCTCTGTATTTCCCAATACTACTGTCACGACAAGTGCTAAACCAGTTTCAGACCACACACCTTGCACTGTCACCATTGGCTCCTCTATCCCAGCCAGTAATATCTTCAGGTTCGAATCTTATTGGACTAAGCAGCCAGGATTTTTACAAGTGGTACAAGAATGTTGGAACAAGCCTAGTTATATCAACAATAGTGCCTCTAGACTGTGCCAAAAACTTAAACATCTACGGTATACTCTGAAGAGATGGAGCAAATCTATATCAAGACTGAAGATTAACATTCAGAACACCAATGAGGCCATCACCAATATTGACACTATTGAAAATCTCAGACCCCTATCAGTTCCTAAGAGGAACTTCAGAAAGATTTTAAAATCTCACTTAATTCATCTACTGGAATGCCAGAGACTACACTGGAGAAAGAGATGCACTATCCGAATCATTAAATTCGGGGATGAAAATACTAAGTTCTTTCACCACCTTGATGTCCGATGATGGTGTCTCTGTGACAGATCACGCAGGAAAAGAAGGGATTCTGTACACATCATACAGAGAGAGACTAGGGGTGCAGCAAAACACTCATCTAAGGTTCGGTATTCAAAATCTGATTAATAGAATCGATGGGCTAGAGGAATTATCTGCCCCATTCACCCATCATGAGATATATGAAGTGGTAAAAAATATACCGGTTGATCGAGCTCCCGGACCAGACTGATTTTGTGGGCACTTCATTAAAACTTGCTGGCAAATCATCAAAGAGGACTTCTACAAATTATGTGAAGACTTCCATTATGGAGGGTTGGACATTCAGAGTATTAATTATGGATACATAACACTGATCCCTAAGATCAATACCACTCTGACAACCAATGATTACAGACCAATCACCCTCCTAAATAGCTGCCTCAAAATCATAAGAAAGATTCTTGCTGACAGGCTTCAGAGATGGATATTGAAGATTATACACAGAAATCAATATGGTTTTCTGAAGGGAAGGACGATCTAGGACTGCTTGGCTTGGGTGTTTGAGTATATACATCAATGCAAACACTCCAAGACAAAGTCATTCATTCTCAAACTTGATTTCTCTAAAGCGTTAGATACGATTGACCACCAAGCCATGATCCAAATCATGAGACAGATGGGCTTTGATGAAAAGTGGCTAGGATGGATGAGCTGTCTCTTCTCCTCTGCCAAGTCATCTGTGTTGTTGAATGGGGCTCTAGGAAAAACTTTCAAGTGCACCAGAGGGGTGAGACAAGGCGACCCGCTTTCGCCACAAGCTTTCGTTATCGCAGCAGACCTGCTGCAGGCGGTGGTTAATGATAACATGAGAAGAGAACTGCTTAAGCATCCACTGTCACCTGTGGGAGACCAAGACTTTCCGATTATTCAATACGCGGATGACATGATCCTTGTTATGCAAGCCTTCCGCACACAAGCTATCTGCATGAAGAATATCCTCAATGACTATGCGAACTCGGTAGGACTTAAAATTAGTTTCCACAAATCCAGCTTAGTCCCGATCAACATCTGTGACGCTGAAGCTTCAGACCTTGCACTTATATTTGGCTGTGAAGTTGGGAGTATGCCTTTCACCTATCTCGGCCTGCCCATGGGAACTACAAAACCTAGCACAGGCGATCTCATGCCAATGATAAGTAAAATGGAACGTAGGTTGTCCTCTACCATGAGTATGGCATCGTATGGTGCTAAACTGACGCTGGTAAATTCAGTGCTAACCTCGATCGCGGTATATACCATGTGCACCATCAAGCTACCGGTTAAGATTGTGGAGCATGTAGACAAAGTTAGAAGACTTTGCCTTTGGAGAAAGAACTCAGACACTAGAACAGCGCATGGATCTCTCGCCGCCTGGCACATGATTTGCAAACCAAAAAGAATATGAGGCATGGGGATCTTGGACATCAAAACATTTAACATGGCCCTTCTACTTAAATTCCTCCAAAAATTTTACAACAAGCATGATCTCCCTTGGGTACGCCTGATATGGAACACCTATTACAAAGACTGCATTCCGCACACACGGCCGCCCCAAGGTTCTTTCTGGTGGAAGGAGATTTGTAAACTAATGCCCATCTACAGGGGTCTGGCTACGGTTGATGTGGGAATGGGAGATGGGGCACTGTTCTGGAAGGATAACTGTGGCGAAGGGATCCTCGCGGAACGATTCCCTAGAGCCTTTTCATTAGCTGCGGAAGAAGATGTCTCCGCGGCGTCGGTCCTAATGGCCAGTAATGTCTCCGAAGTTTTCACTTTACCGATTTCAGAACAAGCTAGGGCTGAGGCTGTTTCCCTACAATAGAACCTGGCCCATGTACATCTACAAGCCAACGTTGAAGACAAATGGTGCTACACATGGGGAGATGATTATTCTTCTGCAAAGTTCTACAAGGAAGTGTTCAGGCATATCCCCACAAACTGCAATCTAAATCAGATTTGGGACACCAAGTGCATCATGAAACTCAAGGTATTTGCATGGTTGCTGCTAAATGATAGACTTAACACAAAAAATATGCTTAGAAGGAGAAGCTATATCCAGGGCCCAAGAATCGTAGATGAGAACTGCTGTGTTTTATGTAACAGGGGAAATGATGAGACGTCTGAGCACCTCTTCTTCACATGTCAGTTCTCAAAATCCTGCTGGGCCAAAATTTGGACCGCCTGGTCGAGGCATGCTGATGTGGCGTCACTCATCCATCACCGCAACATGGTCTTTGTGGAAAGGGAGGAACAATGTCATCTTTAGGGGGATACCCAACACCCAACAATCCTGGGTCGGCAGATTCACTGAAGACTTCTCTGCTCTCAGATATAGAGTCAAGCCTGCTTTGTCTACTTTTGTTTCTAACTTTTGTACAGCCATCTGATTGTAATTTTTTAGAACTCATACAAACCCCCATCCTCCTCTATCATCCCCCTCAGTTGGTCATAATTGGATGACTGACTTGTAAATTCCCATGTAACACCCCCCCATTTGCAATAAAAAGACTGTGGGAGCTTCTCCCCCAGTCACACTCACATTCAAAAAAAGTTCTGACACTAACCTAGAAAATTGAGATATCATACTAATGAATGCCTAAGTTGAAAGAAACATGGTTAGACATCAACGTTGCATACAATGCACTAAGGAATAAGTCTACATTGATGTGGCTACTTTAGAAGTGGCAGAAGTTATAATTTGGCTGGAGAAGTTTTACTTCTGACTAACTGATTTTTTAGTGTGCATGACTAAGTGAAGGTCCACGTGATCCAACGGACTTCATTGCTGAAACACAACAAAAGCAGTCTCACTCTACCGCCAAATATATATACCTCATCATTATAATGGATAATGAAGGAATGTCAAACTAGGTGACATTAATGATTTGCAATAGACATACGGATCTGAATGGTTCAGACCGTTGATACGACCTTTTCCACGGACAAGCATGATCAGCAACCATATAGATGATATGGACTTATGATCCACAGAAAAATGCAGCTAGATTATTTGTACTCTAGTGCAAGTGGAAGACTGTTGGGAATGTGCCCTAGAGGCAAATAAATATGTTTTATTGCGCATATTCCATTAGTTCATAATAGGTTTTATAATATGCTATAATTGTATTAAGAGGAAACCTTAATACAGGTGTGTTATAGAAACAACCAGGTCCGTAGTTAACTCTAGTATACTAGTCCATTGGGCGATTGATGATCAAGGTTTCCTGATCATGAGACAAATAAGTCTGTTAGCAATGGAGTCGTAGCATTGGGATAATGATATGATGGACATACACCCACCAGAAGTGTTGCGATGTGATCAAGTCACATAGTTCGACATTGCGATAACTATAACGTAGTGACCAGATCCTTTGACCATAATGATCATACGTAATTGTCATCTATGAGGAGACTTTGATTTGTGTCCCACTGCCTGACTGAAATATGCTGGCCATAACGGTGCACTTTGGGTATTCCGAAATAGAAGGTTGATGAGTATGCAAATAGATCAAAGGGGTAAGTGCTAGGGTTTGTTTGTGCCCTTTGCATCATGCAAAATTTCAAATGAAATTCAAAAATGGGGAAAAGAAGAGCCCTGAGAATTTAAATAAATGGCCAGATAAAAATCTTTTTCCAAAAATCATTTGAATATTTGGAAAATTCCTATAAATGATGCTGATCATTTTAAAAATGATTTGGGATCAATCCCATTCTCATGGAATTTTCTAATTTTCAAATAGTGCCCTGGAAATTAAATATGACCCCTATTTGAATTGGAATTCAAATGTTTTGAATTTCAAAAATGCTCAAACTCTACAAGTGACTTGCTACTGGTCACCTAGGATTTATAAAAATGTTTGGGCATTTTACTAAAATGCCTAGCTATTTAATTTTAGGCAAAACAAAATAACAGAAAAGAAAACATAAAAGAAATAAAAAGGGGAGAAGGCTTGCCTCACGCCCATGGGCGAAGCCCACTCCTCCTATGGCCTCGGCCCAGCCCAACCGAGGCGTGTCGTCTACCTCCCCTCCCCCCGAAGCAGCTCGGTGGAGGGCAGGGAGGCAACGGCGACGCCACCTCGACGAGCAGGCCTTCTAGGCCTTCCCCTGCCTCCCTCCGCACGCCACGCAGCAGCCAGAGCGCCCCCACGGCCTTTCCCCTCTCCCTGCTCCCTCTAGCCCTCTCTCTCTCGTGCATTCCCGCAAGAAACCGAGACCCGCCGGAGTTCGCCGTCGTGGAAACTCGCGGCCATCGCGAGAGTTAGCCCCGGCCAACTTGTCCACCGTGCTTAGCATCCTCGGCTTCGTCACCCCGCTACTGGAATCGGGCCGGAAAGCCCCGTATACGACGCAATCATCACCAACTCGCCGCCAGCCGCCGCAGCTCCGACGCCAAATTAAGCTCCGCCCGCTCCATCTCCGGCTCCGACGAGGCCTCCATTGCGCTCAGGGTGAGAAGATACGTCGTTTCCCCCTTCTTGTTGTCCTCCCCGCGCTCTGACTCGTCGTTCCGGCGAAGCCCGAGCTCCGGCAGCCGCCTCCGTTGAACAAGCCGTCGCCACAGTGCGCGTTTTTGAACCCCGCCTGCTGCCCGAGACGCGCGAGCTCTCTAGCTACGCCCTGGTACCCTTTTCCCCCTCTCCCGTGCACGTTTTCTCCATCCCCGTCGCAGCAGTGCCACGGTCGCCGCGCCATGTTGACGCCGGCGAGGCTACGGCCACCCCCGATCCTCCCCGTGGGCACTGGGTGACGCAGTCGACCTCGGGTGTAACAGCCCAGTTTTTGCAAAAATTAAATTTTTTTTTGGTGTGAATTGTCTGATTGTCTGATTTGTTTGCGGTGTTTGCATCCCCGATTTATCGATCAGCGATTATATTCCCCCCTCTTCTCTCGTATCGGATGGAGGCCGACCCTTGCCACCCTGACACTCGACCTTTGCGACACCGGGTTTCGCCCGATCACCGTCGCGAAAACCGCACGAGACCAGCCGCAGCCAACGGAACGAAAAACCCCGTTTAATAGTTAAACGGGATATTTTTATAGTGCGTCGGAAAGTGTTTTCGGTACGGTTCTAGCGCGAGCTGAACGCCTCCGGCTCGACGCACCGATCGCGCAGTTCGAAGTTTTACCCGAATCGGAGGTACTGCGCACCCCCGGCAGTCAGAAACGTGAGCACCGTGCGCACGAGAGAAAAACCGATGATGCTTTTGCAAACTGCCAGCCGCCGGGGCTATATAAAGACCACCACACTCCCACCCATTTTTAGGGTTTCCCTAGCCACAATTTTGCAGCCAGACCCCTGTTTTACCCCAATTTTTGCAGCAATTCCAGCCCAGCAGATCTGGACCGTCAGATCGCCCGATCTGACGGCCGAGATCGCCTCCAGTCTACCTCTCTCCTCTCTCTCCTCACCAACTGCCTCCTCTCCCCCGTGGAAGCAGCCGGGCGCCGCCGTCGCTCCCTCCGGCCAGGCAGCCGCCGGCAGCCGGCCTCCTCCGCGCCCTCTCCTCCTTCCTCTCCCTTCTTCTCCCCCTCTAACTTCCTCCCTCGTCTCTCCCTGCAGACCCATGCGCAGCCGCGCCATGGACGGACCGAACCGGAGCTCGACGCCGCCCTCCTGCGCCCAACCGCACCACCGCCTGCCAGCATCGCCTCCGGCCACGGCGAGGCCGCGCCGCCCTCCTCCGGCCCCGCGCCCCTGGACCTCCCCTCGTCGCGCCCCTCGGCGGAGGACCGACGGCCGCCGCCGCTGGCGTGCACGGGCACGGCCTCCACGCCATGGCCTCCACCAACCGCACGCCCCGGCTGGGCCCCCCGAGTAGGTGGGCCGCGCGACGCCCACGGCCCAGCAGGCCACCTCCTCTGCAATTTGGGTCGGCCCGATGGGTGAGGGCCCATTGTGACGCCCCCAAAATCAGACCGTGTACAGTAATCATACACACAGGGTACACGACTGAGATTAGGGTGCCACGGTGATAATATCACAGCACAACACTAAACACAAAAGGATAAACAAAAATATTACAATAGAGGGGGTCACATGGACCCGAATATATAAGTCATACAAGCCATAATATCTGAGTACAGACATAGTTAGTCAAGTTTTTGCCTTAAGAAGGCTAGCACAAATCACATCGGAGATACAGAACGAAAAGGCGAGGCCTCCTGCCTGGGATCCACAGTACTACTCCTGGTCAACGGGGAACTCGACGTCGTAGTAGGCGCCTCCGGGGTACTCCTGCTCCTGGGCTCCAACGTCGGTTGCAGCGGCCGATCAGGCAAAACAGTAAAGGAAATAAAGCAGGTGAGTATCTAGTATACCCGCGAGTCTTACGTCCGCTACTAAGCATTATGCATGATATCAACGGAATGAAGAGGTTGTATATAGTGGACTGAAGACAGAAGTTCAGAGCAAGGGTAAGAAGCTAGGCCTAACGAAGACTAGCATCTTCCGACGATGTCTTGCAGCATGAGGTAAGAATCTGCCAACAGTTAATATAAAGCAGTAAAGCAACAATGAAGCAGAAGTTGCTGCAACATTGAATAATAATAAGTTGTAATAATTAACAATGCCTCCGAATTCACCTCCTCGACATCCCCGCGAGGAAGGGAACCCGGAACCATACAGTTTAATAATAGTTTCTAGTGGTAAGATCCAGCTTCAGCATAAAGCGTCCTGTTACCGTGGACACGGCTATCGATAGATCAATCTTCCCTGCAGGGGTGCACTTGTGTTACGCTACACGCACGGATCTCCAGGGTGGCGGGAACCTTGTTAGGGAACGCTCCACCGAGGCTATCCGACACTTCATAGCCCATCTTTCAAACTCAACAGAGAGGTCATCCTCCGGTCTAAATCCTATGTACGCCGGGCCTTGGACCCCAACCCAAACGTACTCCTGCACGGTGCGTGGCTGGCCGGTGAAGTTAAATCAAAGCAAATACAAATCACACGCCGCGGCAAATAAGACAACACCACTTCCCGGCAATCAGCCCGCGGTACTGCTGACGTCTGAAGAGTCCTCGGACGACACTAAGAAGCAGAGGAGCCCATAACTCGTAGTTCCCACGGGTAGGTAGTGCGTACATGGCATATAGCCAACTCAAGACATTCACTGAACCATTTAGCATTTTAATTAACCTGCGTGACAACCGTTATCGTTGCCTCGACTTAACCGACCCGCGGTCAACGACAGCAGCCAGGACCACCAGTACATCGGTGCCTGCCGTGTCGTCCCACCAAGTCACTGCAGTTACCAACAAGGTGAACCGTCTCCTTACCTTGTCTCGCGTGTGCTCCTGGAGGAGCTCGACTTTCGTGGTTTGGTAACTCTCGCGGCCAACGACCAGGGGCCAAGCACACCGGTACACTGTTCGTGCCCTCCCTGTCGTCCCGTCGCAATACCTCTCGCGGGCACCGTTGGGTCGCCCGTCTACTTACCTTTAGGACAACCGTTGTCAAGACCCTTTGGCGGTAAGACAAAATCAGCCTTGAGTGGAGTACAAGGATTACTCCTTGATAGCTCACACTTGAGGTGACTAGGCATAACCCAGGTAGGGCCTGAGGCGGTGTCTGCATTGTACCGTACCTGTACAGTTATAATAAATGTATCTGCGTTCACTCCCCTGAGTGACCACGGCCCTCTATCTAATCCTAGCTAACAATGCGCAGGGCTCACTGCTGAATAATGCATAATAATAATAATAGGCAGCATAGGATAAAGGAAGGCACATCAAGGGGCGACAAAAATCAGGCTATGCAATTGAATAGGATTGTAGACGTAGCAGCAGCAGTAACAATGCCTAGTGCAAGAAATGTACGGAAAGATAGGCGATATCTGGGGAAGAGAATGGCTCTGCTTGCTTGCAAGCTCGACGGTAGTAGTAGGGTCGTAGACGACGTAGTCGTACTCAGCAGCGGTGTAGTCGACGGCAGCAGCGTGGTCTATCGGAGATTTAAAGGGGGGGGGGGAGAAACAGTAAATACACAGCAACCATATACAAATAGATGCATGACATGATAAATGAAATGTTAACGGTGTTCTAATGCAGTGTAATGCACGTTGCTCGGAACGGAAATTCATCTGAGGATGAACTACCGGGTCCGGGTGATTATCGGACAGGGTGTCCGGAGGGGAAGGATCAAGCCGGAGGTGTCGTAGTTACCGGAACAACATAAGGGGGGTGTATCCGTGCAATTTGAAGCATTCCGGACAACTTTCGTGTTCGGAATAAATTCATCCGGGCACTCTAATAGCACCGGACCATTTATCGGACAACCGGTCCGGAGGGGGAATGTTCGATGTTCGTTGTGTTAGAGGGGTGTGGTAGGCATACAGATAGCGTATTCGTATTCGTTATATTTTTCTGATCAAATTTCATGTATAAAGTTTTTGAATCCGAGTTACGGTTTAAAAGTTATTGAATTTCAAAGTTTAAACAAATTTAAATGATTTTCTGGGTTTCTTTTATTATTCATTTAAACATTATCCAAAACATTATCCACAACATTATCCAGCCTCTGTTATTTATAAAACACTTAATTAAATTAGAAAATACCACTGGACCCACATGTCAGTGACTCAATTTTAATTATCTGATTAATCTAAATCATTTAATTTAATTATTCCAGGGAGACCCACCTGTCAGTGACTAGGGTTGTCCAGTCAGCATAGTTGACTGGTCAACCCAGTCAACTGGTCCACGGGGACCCACTGGCAGCGACCCAGGGGGTTGCCCCAGGGGTGCCACGTCAGGGGGCACCCGCGGCTAGCCGCCGCCGTGCCCAGCACGGCGGAGGCCACAGGAGGGGGTCGGAATCGGGCTAGAGGGCACCGTTCGCCTCAGGGCTTGGTGCATTCGAACCGGAAGACGACGGTGGGTGCACTGGTGGTGGTGGTGTGGTCGGGGGGTCACCGGAATGACGCCGGCGACGACGAAGGCGGGGACCCGTACGGTGGCGACGTCGAGGACGGCGAATCCGCGCACGGGGTGAGGCGTGGCTATGCGCGTTCGGTAGCTGGCGTCCAGGGGAATGAAATGACGCGAGTAGGGCGTCAAATGCAAGCTCTACGCCGCGGTTGGGCGCTCGCCGGCGGCGAGGTTGCTCTGCCCTAATGGCGCGCACGGCTATGGGACACGGGAACCTCAACGGCGACATGGGGATGGTGAAGGAGCTCACCAGAAACGTAACGGTGCAGAGAGCGGCCTCGGTGGCGTCGGGGTGGCGCCGGATTTCCTCCGCGACGCCGCGGCGGCCGGAGTTGGGGGAGATGACCATGTGCTCGCCGTAACGGCTCCGAGCTCGATTCCTTGCGCTCGGTGACGAAGGCGACGGCGAGACACACGCTGGACAAGGTGGTGAGGCGGCTCGAGGTCAGCGGCCGCGGTGGTGCGCGGTCATGGCGACGGCAGGCTCGGGGGAATTTTCCCAGACGATGGCGAGAGGAGGAGGAGAGGAATGGGGTTGGGGAGTTGTCCAGGGTGTCGGCCGGGGTGGTCTTAGCGTGTCCATGGAGGGAGGGAGCAGGTGAGGGAGGGGAGGGCTCCAGGGGCGCCCGTGGCCACGGCGGCGCCACGGCGTCGAGCAGGTGGCCGACAGGACGGGGGCAGGTGGGAGGTGGAAGACGGGCCGGGGTGGGCTGGGCCAAGGTGGGCCTCGCACTGGGCGGGGTTTAGTCTTTGTTTCATTTGTTTTCTTTTCTGTTTGCTCACATTCTTTTCTGTAATTGATTTATTAGCTCTAGCATTTTTGTAAAATATTATTGGTGATTGTAAATTAGGTTTATATATTACTGAGGTGCCACAAAAAGTTTTGCAGCAAAATAAATCCATTAGGTATTTCTTTTAAATATTAAATGCCCAAAGTAGGGGTTCTAGCCTACTGTTTGAATTGTTTGGAATTTTCTGCAACTCCAAAAATTACCAAAGTTGTTCCAACATGATTATAATGATTTTATGCAATTTACAAAAATAGTTCCATGATTTTTGGAACAACTTTATTTGAGCACTTTTGTTTTAATTTCCATTTGAGGTAGTTTTCAACTAGGGTTTGGTTTCATGATGAGCAAAATGCATTGGGCTTTGTGTTTTGATTACCAACCAGCATGGTTTGAAAAGAGCAGAAGCAAAGTTTGATTAAGGACAGGGGATAACAGTGATTAACAAACAGTGATAGTCAATAGTGATGATCATCAGTGATGATGATTACTGTTACAGCAACTGAGGGTGTTACACTTTGCATGATGATTGTAACCAGTCCATGAGGGCTATTGCATTGATTCCTTTTGCGTTGCGTTAAGCAATGTTTATACTTCAGTTTCATGCATTCACATGACATAATTGCTTGCTGCATCATGTTTATATCTTGATCCAAAGTAGCTATCCTGATATTAATGTGCTGCTATTGCTGGAACTGTTATTTTATTGCAACTTCGGTTGACGATTGCTTCGCAACCGTTTATCGGAATTGAGTGATTCCAATTGCATATTGTTAAGCCTCATGTCTAGTTTCATCCCACGTATTGCTATGTCATGTTGCTGCACTTTTGCATATAGATTTACCCCTGTTTATACAGCATGTGCCCGTAACTTGTTTTGCTTGTATCTTTTTAACCGTAACTCCGTTTGGGGTGTGCCTTATATGTAACTTGATTAGTTTTTCGTGTACTTTGTGTTTATGCTATTGTTTGCTGTTGTTAACCAACCTAAAATATGGTTTAGGTAAGAACAGTACCAAATGTTTTAATCATCGTGCGGCACTTAGTGTTATGCCATGTTTAGGTTGTGCTTCACTTAAATTGACTAGCATAGATAGTTTACTTTGTGCTTCACCTCTTGACCTGTTTGTGCGCTATGCCATGCTTGCTTGAGTTGCCATGTTAATAACTGTTGTTTGGTCACCTGTAGCTAAACAACTTGAACCACCGTAAATGTGTGGTATCGTCCGATGTGACTAGTACTCCACTTAAATCGTTAGTAACCGTTCTCGACGATAGATCCGTATCACGTTGCCGTGCCTTGTGTTGTTTTCTTGATATTGTGTTGCCCCGTAGTAATAGAGTGCTTGCTCGTTGATTTCTTTCCAGTGTTTACTTCTTGTGTGCTCCCGCGGATACCTCTCGAAGACGATGCGAGCGTGCGATCGACTACACCTTCGGAACCCGACTTATCAACAGGCAAGGACTATACATTACTTATGATCCATTCTATTTCAACCAGCGGTTTGCATGCTAGTCTAGGTTAGGTTCGATGTTTGATCCTACCACATGTTTACAACCTCTTTCAAACCGATACAGCCATGTCCCCTCCCAGCAAACCTTGTACTGCTATGTTACTTTTGCTCGTTGCTCAGCCCCTGCTTAGTATGCATGCTTAGGATGCTACGATGTTACCCTGTTACTCTTTGGGTTGGGATATCACATTATTATATTATTGTTGATGATATGGTTATTATAAATGTTGACTATATTCGACGAAGGATGGAAGGTCTAGGCTATCCCGCCTCGACGCTTTGTTCCATTCGAGTCACCTAGGATCCGAGTTCCGGGTATTGGTTTTAAGACTGAGCGTGCCTAACCGCGTGTGGGATTTTATGGGGTCCCCTTTTCTTACTTATCTAGCTTCAAACATTTCTAGTGGTGGCCCAAGCTGATTTACCATTTGAAAACATGCATATATATCTTGTCGGGTCGCTCCTAGCAGATATCTTTTAAAACAACTTGGGCCAGCGGAGACATGGTTTCTTTGTTGGTCCACCGCAGGGAGCTAGGGGGTTGCCCACATCTGTTTGGGTAGCTAACCCGACCTCATCCAGACGGTAAATGCCGATTCAAGAGCGCGGCCGGCTTTTGAGTTGGATGTCGACTCACCGGGGGCCACCCGGATTTGTGCGTTGTTAGTTAGAGGGACTTGTCGTTTCGGATCTCTTGGAACTAAATCATAAAATGGTTGCCTGTGATGGGTAGCAACTGAGAGTGATGGGCGAGCGTGCGGAGCCTTGTAATGGGCAGTTGGTACATCCCTGCAGGTTTAAATCTTTTCGAGAAGCCATGTCCACGGTTATGGACGACTTGAGACCTACTCCTTGTTCATAGACAACAACAACTGAGATAATCTTAATATACCTTGATCAACGTGTGTGTGCCTTGACTGCTTATTCTTCGTCGGGATGCGAAGAGGAGGACAAGGATAGGATAGGTGTTATGTTTGCGTAATAGTTGATAGGAAGAGTTGTTGGAGGCGATTCCTCATCGAATGCTTGGCTTCTTATCTTACTCTCTAGATCGTTATCCACCTCATAAATGCTAGTGCGGCAGCAACCTCACCACTTACCCCTTCCTTACCGTAAACTACTAGTTGTCCTGGAATGACGAGTGATGAAGTCCTTGCTGGGTCAGATGACCACTACAGTTGGATGCTGAGTACCTCTGTACTCATGATACTACCCCCAAACTCTTTTCAGGGTTCTGATCGACAACAGGTATGGTGATCGAAGTTTCACGTGGAGACTCGACGACGATTAGTTAGGCGGATCCCGGCGGAGGGCCTGGACCCGTGTGGTTATGGGATCAATGGTTTTCTCTTTGCCAGTAGGCATTTACTTGTAGCCTGTACTCAGACATGTATCTTCCGCTGTTGTATTGTATTTAAGGCAGTTGTATGCCGAATGTATGGGATGTTGTATCCTTGTATCTGTAATGTTGTGATATCATGTTGGAAATCTGGGGCATATGGCTATGTCATATGTCGCGGTGGGACCGATATGCGCTTCGTCCCCGGGTCTGGGTGGAAACACCTAGATCTGGAACAGTACCGCATATCGGGCCTTACATCGGGCGTCCGTCTGGTGGCCTCGGCGAGCTCTCCAGTGGCCGGAATCGCCACTCCGGCGAGGCGCCGCCGCGTCCAGTGACGCCGGCGTTGAGCCGCCGGCAGCCAGGCCATTAGGGCCCTTAATCACGCGCTAATCCCCCCCTGGGGTCAAAGTGGGGCCCCCAGCCCTAATAACCCCTTTGTTAAGTTAACAGAGAAGGGATTAACCCCATTGAGTCTTACAGGAGGGCCCCTGATGTCAGCCCCCTATGACATCATCCACACATCACTGCTGACGCAATAAATAGAAAAGCAATTAAAATAATTACATAAAAGGCTGAAAATTGAATAAACTTCCAAAAATCATAGAAAATTCATATGAACTCCAAATTAAACAAATAATATATGAAAAATTATCAGAAAAATGAAATGATTAAGAATATGCAATATTTTTTTATGTTTGACCATTTTAAAATGGGTGAACAGAAGCAAATGTGTATATGACTTAATTTGAAATTGAATTTGGAATTTGAATTTGCATTTCAAATGCAATATACTTCAATTAAATTGAATATGCTACAAACCAGTACCATTCACATCATGGACAACCTTATCATGTGTATGTGCATTTTTACTTTCGAAGTTGTCCCCCCTTGTTGATGATTGCCGCCGATGACACACGTTCCGAGACGGTGATCACCCCCGAAGAAGAAGACCACCGTTAAGACCCGTGTATCGTCAGCAAGGCAAGCAAACCCCCTTTGATCATATCTATAAAATCCCAATTCCCTCTTAGTCTCGCTTATGCATGTTTAGGAGATCACCGAGACACGTTCTTTCGCATAGTTGAACCCATTCCGATGCATGACCTATCATTTTGCCACCGTATTAAGCAAACCACAATCCTAGCAGATTTAGGAGTTGATTGATGAGCATGTGGCCCCTGCAACTGTTACTGCTTATTGCTTCTTAGTGTTACAATGAGGATGTTATGATTGTGAGTCGGGATGGAATGAACACAGTGTTGCAAATGATATCGTGTTGGTGAATCCACCCTAAACAAAGGTGAACGATGAGAGGCTGTGTAGGAGTACACAGTGGGTTGTCTCGTTGAACACTGCCCTAGGCCCCGAGTTCCTATTTTGTGATCCAAGACAAAGAGTATGACCACATGTAGGGTTTGTGGGAGCCCCATTTGGCCTCTTTACGTACCCGATCCGGTCTAGGAGTCACACTAGATTCGGGCTTTCCATTTGATTTATGCATAGATATGTGGGTGGACCTGTGAGGCAGTGAAACCATCTGTCAAAGGTGGCGTCTCGGTCCCTTGCATTATCTGAGTCCGTTTCGTCGAACCGGCCGGAATCTCGAGCGGTGACAAACTCAGGTAGTCGACTCCTGGATTAGAGAAGGTGATGTGAGGGTAGTGCCTTGGTTTCATCCACGTCCGACATCCGCTTGAAGGGTGACAAGAACGAGGCGATAAGTGATGACACGCGTGTGAATATGTACACCCCTGCAGGGTTAATGAACTATTCGAATAGCCATGTCCGCGGTTATGGACTACTTGGAAACCTTTACTTGATCATAGATAACTTGAATGGATACTTATAAAACTCGCAAGATAAGCGTGAGTGCTATGGCGTGCTTCCTCGTGGGGAAGTCGAGGAAGTAACCATAGTGGTGTATTGGTTGGAGACTTGATAGTGGACTCGTGTACGCTTCTTACCTCAAGTCTAGTACTCGTAGTTCAGGACTAGCCAAGTCAAAGCTGGCACTTCTGCATGTTGAACCCCACCTCCTTTACCTTGATACTTGAGCATGAGTAGTTTAGTTCTGATGTAAGTCTTGGTGAGTACGACTTTGTACTCACGTTTGCTTATTCTATGTTTTAGATGAGAACCCGGACCCCGATGGAGTCACCTTCGTGAAGCTCGACGTTAACTAAGTTAGCATAGTCCCAGACAGCAGTCTGGTCCCTCGTGGAAGGGCATGTTTGTTGTACAAGGCTTCTCTAAGCCATTTGTTAATCTTGTCTGTATTCAGGCCTAATTTGCTTCCGTTGTATGATGTAATGTGATCACAGACATGTGATCTTTGTATGCTATATGTGTATATCAATAAAGAGTACTTTGTAGAGTTATGTGATGATACCTGCTGTTCATACTAGGCATGTGTGCTGCGTGTATGTTTATAACATGCATGTCTTAGTATGGGTTTTCGAGACCTTAGTTGTGATCTGGCTGGCGGTCTTTTATACACCAAGTGGCCCTTAGATGTGCGCAGCTTGGGGCATCGCGATGCGATTGCTCGTGACTCTGTCACGTGCACACTTTGTTGTATGATCGAGCCCGCCCTAGACCCCGACTAAGTGATCGGGCTGGAGTAAGTCTATGTAAGAGTTAGGATTCAATCGATAACATGGTTGAGGCGACTTGTCTATGAGTATGGGATTTCACCACCCATAATCATGTAGACTTGTGAGCGGGCGATGAGGACCCATCTCAGTTGATCATCCGGCCTGGATGGGATGCCCCTCACGTTTGATGCTTTCCGAGAGTGTTCTGTGCTTGGCCTTGTCTGCTTAGACAACTGGGTACGGCTCTCGGCTCTCCATGTGATTTTATCGTGACTGGAATTACATACGCAAACCCCGGGTCCCGACACTGGGCCCACTCGATGATATTGCATCATAAGGTTTGCGCAAACATGTGACTAGGTCATGGAGTTGTAATATCACGGGAACGAGTAAACTTTTTTGTTGATAATGAGGACGAACTAGGTATATTGGATACAAATGATCAAACCTCGGACAAGAAATGTACCGTAGGACAAAGGGAACAGGCACATGGTTATCATATCCAACAGCGATTGAAGTTCATTCGATGGAAGCGCAGGGGCCATCTAGGATTGTAACCAGATCTGATCGATGGTCATTGATCAAGAAATTGTCTTTATCATCTCTGCTGTTTCCCGGACCGTAGGGTGTTACACTTAAGGGTATTCGACGCAGTAAGGATAGATTCGGGATCACCGGAGAAATAGGAGAGAGCACAGGAAATTGTTCCGGTGAAGGCCAGAAGTTGTTTTTGGTATTTTGAAGGGTTCAAAATATATTTAATAATGTTTGATTAATATTTTCTTATTTAATTATCTGAATTAATACTAAAATATAATTAAATATAATTAAATATAATTAAAAATGAATTAAAAGGCATATGGGCCTCATAGGGCCCATTAGGGGAAGGAGGAGCCTTCCTCCTTGGGCCTTGCGCCAAGGGAGGGGCCCACTCCCCCCCTGGCCGGCGCACCACCCCTCCTTTGTGGGATTAGTCCCACCTCGGGGAGGGATGAAGGTTCCCACCTCCCCTCAGCCTATATAAGGAGGGGTAGGGGTGCACTTTTGTTTCATGATTTTTGAGACAAGTTCTCTTCTCTCTCTTCCTCCTCTCTCCTTCCTATGAGCGGACTCCCCTTGTTTGTAGGCTGCACTAGGTTGGGGATTTATCCACCATACGCACGTCGTCGTGCTACTGGAATCGGGATCCGAATCCATCTTCTCTTTGCTGCTCGCCTAGTTCGGAGCCCGGAGGGACGTCGGGTATACTGTACGTGTATAATCCCACGAGGCACTACACTTGTGGTGCTACTTCATCGTCGTTGCCGTATCGCGGCGTCTTCCCCGACAACGTTCTGACGGGGATGTAATCCCGTCATCGGTCTCAAGAATCGGGTGGATATATAAGTCATCGTGGAGCTGCGCGGCATCGGGGATTGCCTATACGACTACACCAACCAAGTTCACGTGGGAACCTTTCTCGCCTAACGGACTACATACTGGTATGTGACCTATTTCCATCCGTTACTTACATCGCCATAGCATAGGTCTTGGGATTGGGTATCGTAGGTTATGAAAATTTTGTGTTTTCTTCCCCGAACCCCAACAGCTCACAGCGGAAAACACAAATTTTTCCTAACTAGTGTTTCCCATAACCCAAGATCTAGCTAGCCGTATTACTGTAACGGAAAAGAGTGCAGAATAACATACCTCGGGTGTAGTCGGTTGCGCGGGAAACGTTCCCGCAAACGTGGCTTGTGTAGTCGAACAAATTTCATAGCCCCCTGGCTGTGTTGAGCACCCGGATGGTTATAGTGCCACATGTGTAGCACCTCGTAGTACTCGCGCACATACGAGACTCGAGGACGACCTTCGATCTCCGATCCAGCGAAGGTGGCGGAAGCAGACCTCCGAACGGAGCTTCGGCAGCACGGCGACCTCCGATTCTAGCAGAGATGCCTCAATTCCACTACAAGCTCACACTAGGGATCCCACCGTGGAAGAGACGAGGAGAGGGAGAAGACCGGAGAAAACCGATCTCAATTCGGAGTAATATTTATTTTCTCACGAATTTCTGTGTATTAAATATGTGCACCCTGCCCATCTATATAGGCAGAGGGGAGGGAGTCAACCCCTCTCCCCTATCAAGGTGGGACTAAAGTCCCTTGCTAGGGGGAGGTGGCCGGCCAAGGGATGAGGGGGGCGCACCCCTCCTGGGACCTAGGGCCCATGGCGCCTCCCTCTCTCTCTCTTTTTCTTTTTCCCTTTATTTCCCCTAATGGGCCTCTTTCATAAATAGGGCCCATTGCACTTTTTAATTAGAAATAAAATGTTTTTAAGTATTAATTCAATTAACTAATAACTAAAACATATTATTCCTTCTCTCGGTGATCCGGAACACCTTCCGGCTCACTCCAAAACTCCTTCGGGTCAACACGGTACTTTTCCGGTATTGCTTCTTTTATTCTCCGGTAACTCCGATAGTTCCGAAAAGGTCTCCGATTTCATCGAGCCCTTAAGTGTGTTACCCTACGGTCCGAGAACACTCCAGTCGTGACCGAGATGTGGCTATGGTCAATGATCATCGGCGGGACCTGGATCCCATAATGACCCATGTGCATTCCGGATATCAACATCGATTGGACCTTACGTCGTATAGCATTCCTTTTGTCAGCGATACTGGATTATTCCGAGATTCGATCAATGACATCATATGTCTGGTTCAACCTCGTTACCGACAAATCCTTATTTGCTCGTTCCGTGATATTCATCCCCGTGACCTAGTCACACGCTGCGCAGCTTTATGGATGGGATCTCACTGAGTGGGCCCTGAGTATCCATCCATCACATGGATTGACAAATCCCGCTCTTGTAACAATACCCCTCAACATATCTCCCCGGAATACCCAAGATACAACCGTTATGACCCGCATATTTCAGTCAGGTGGTGGGATGTAAGTCAAAGCATCCGAGTAGATAGCAATTATGCACGTACTCACGGTCAAAGGAACGGTCTACTACGTTCTGTAATTACAACACTGAACCTTCATAAGATTGATCATGTTGTAGTGCTTACTTTGGGTAATGTTCATCACGTCACTCATCTAGTGAGGTGACCACATAGTCAAGAGACTTAATTGTCCATGATCGTGAAACCACGACCATCATGTTAACCATGAACTAGTTATTGAAATAGAGGCTAACTAGGAACACTAGGGGTTTCTATACCACACATGTATCATTGTTTCACTGATATAGTTCTAGCACGGTATGAAGCTGGTTATGAACTTGCTTAGATATATTGGAATAATCATATATTATTTGCCTCTAGAGCATATATCCAACAGTCTCCCACTTGCACTAGAGTGCTAATAATCTAGCCGCATTTTCCCGATCATAACCAGCTTATCACATAAGTGTTCATTGATCATGCTTGCTCATGGAAGAGGGTTCGTCAACGAACTGCACCAATTCAGATTCGTATGTTTCCTTTGCAACTGGCATGGGTCAACTAGTTTGACATGCCACTCATTATCATATAATGGTTGGATATAAGTTTCGCGGGAGAGTGAGACTATTGTTTCACAGTATACTTCAGTGATCCTTTGGTTCAGTCTTCAGAAGACTTATCCAGTGTCACATATATTGGGAATACACTCATCCAGATGTCCAAACTTCTTACGCCAAACTTTTATCCATACGTCTACTTTCTTAAGTAGTATTATGTTTGTAGTGCCGTGAATCTTTCTCACATTTCTTTCATGTCTTTGGTGATGTATCTAATTCCATATAGACTCATAATATGGCTTGCAATTGTAATCTTGTATAGATTTCAACGTGTGATGTGTCTAGTACTTCATATAAAGGAAGATTCTTGTAATATTGCGTTATATCTACCTTATGTTATATATATATATATCATAGTGCGTATATGTGCATATAAGACGATTCTCCATATACATATATCATTCCCATGACCATATATACATACACGTGATCATTCTCCACATATGTCATAACATGCATGTCTGAGATAATGATCATGCTCCCACTCAATTATATCCATCATATACTCATATATTTGTGGTTCAGATTTCATCAAGTCATTTTATTGTTACTATGTCTTACATAATGACAATGCTCCCAAAGATCCCACTCAGAAAATGTCCTCTGCATTCTAAGTTTCCGGAAGTCTTCAAAGCTCCCACTCAGTTTCATGAAACTGCAGGTCCACTCAATATTTTGGTCATTACAAAATCACTTGATTAAATCAAGGTTGAGGGTGCCTGTCTTGAGGTACTATAGTCCATCCTTTTCACGAAATAAACTTTCGTCATGCCCATTGCAATTTACTTTGAAATCCCAATTTGAATGAGACGCAATTCCAGGCTATGGTCCACTGTAGTGTAAATGAAATATTTTATTGATTAAAGCATTCCTACGTTTCCGTAGTCAATCACCATTGAACTTTCATCATAACTATTTTATGAACCAAAATTATGCCTTATCCCTGTTACATTATTCTCAATAACCTTCTAGTTTATCGGGAATATGAAATAACCAATTTATTTCACAGAACGTGAGCCATCCTATATGTAACTCAATATTATTTCATTTCTCCTCGTGTTCTAGGCTACCATCATTCCTTTGCGTTTCAAGCAATGTTATTCCTTTTGTTTTATTAAGAAGACTCATGATTATTGTTCTGTACAGAATGTATTCATGACAACCTTCTAAATTCAACTAAGGATTCAACTCATATACCAAGACCAATCGTCTTTGGCATATCCTTCCTTATATAGCGTCATTACAGTGGAACACGCTTCCGTTGCAATACTCTGATATTCTGAAGGCAAGGTCCAATACCTTGGTCAAAGTTTCCATTATCTCCCATTGGATCCGTGTCGAGAGACTTCTTCTCGCACTACCAATCAAGCAACACAAATTTTGCTATTCGGGGAGAATATGTAATTTCAATTGCTTGTAGTTTTATCACAAAGAAATTCTTTCTTTAAGAAACCTTATAACGCCATCAATTATGGAGCTATCTTGTCTCATTAGATTCTGGATGGTTTCCTATTCATGAAGTGGATGTTTTAACTTCAATGAATTAAAAAACCTTGTTCGTTAATAATTTTAGTGATAGGGGAAAGAACGTTTATACGATATTACAGTTTAGTATGAATACGAATGGTTTAAGTAGTCTAGCACTTTAAACTTCCATCGTAATTTGCGGTACAACTTCCACAAGTCTCCCATTATGTCAACTTTAATACTTATCACTTCAGATCATAGCTTAGTGATTTGTATCCTTATATTCTTAGTTCACACTGTGATTGCTGAATCTCAGTTTTATGATCTCAATTGAATACAATGTTTAATTAATCATATGAAGTATTTAATGATAACTCATGTGCCCATTTATTACATCATTTATGTATAATGGTTGGCACAAGTTCTACTTGCTAGAACCTTGTCATGGTCATATTTATTGCAGAGGTTCATAGATCGTGTATCTAATCCATCTCACGCAAAAAAGTTATGAGTTTCATTCGGTAATGAACTCACAAGTTAATAGATCATGCATTTAATGAATTCATCAGTTATGAAATCATCTTATGCAATCAAATCTTTGACTTGTTATAATCAAGACAACTTTATCATTAAACATTGAATATTACTTGACAACCATAGCAGTATTATAAATGCTTTCTATCATAACATAAATCAAGACGTAATCAAAGTATAAGCACACTTTTATTCATAAAGATGGAACAACTGATTGTCTCATTACATGAATAACTTTGTCTCGCGAGATGCAAGACATACAACTAATTGTTCATAATATAATGATTACATAAGATTTATCTAATACTCTAAGTATCTCCTATGATAGATGTCTCGGCGGAATCCATGTTGGCCATCAACTGACTTGATATCCATAAATCCTTGATTTCACCTCTTCCCGTCCATGCAACGGCAGGTCCTGTTTTCATAAAACATATTAAGTATCATATACTCATTTATTGGAAGTGTTGTATAAAGGGGAACAAACATTTATAAAGTATATCAAGTATATACCTTCTCCATACACGACCTTTGCATCCTCAATAGGTCCAATGTCTGCGGCCAAGAGATCATTCATGAAGTTCTGGAGAGTCATATTAGCTCCACTCCCGACATAGCTATGAACATAATCACCATAACTCGGAGGAAGCGAGTGCAATAACGTGTTTATTGAAAACTCTTCTGTGGTGGTTTCGTTCATTGTCCAATATTCATAGTCCTCCACCAGGGTCAGGTACATCTCATGCATCCTGTCTAAGTGATCATCAAGGCTTTTGATTTCTTCCATCTTTGTAGATATAAACTTGCTTTCTAACTCAAATCTGGCAATTCTGAACTCACGTATGAACATTTTCTTTACCGTGTCCATCATGTCATATGAGTCAGTGTCCTGAAACTAAATACTCAAATCCTCTGACATGCTGAAAATCATGACATTCCTGACTACGGAGCACTTCTGTCGGCGAGCATAATGATCAAGTATCTCCCGATCGCCAACATCGTCGTCCGGATGTTCTTCCATATGCATTTCTATTGTGCACAAGATGTTTTCTCTTCTGACGGAAGTCCTAAGGCGTGAGTACCAGTCACCAAAGTTTGACCCATCTACTCTAAGTCTTTCACCCTCCATGAAGAAATATAATTCACGTTGCTCTAGTGCATTCATTTTCTACAAACATAATTTGCAAGGAACACAATTAAGACTAGTTCACAACAATGAGTTCATATAATCATATTATGAATGAGCTCGCACTAAAACAATCATCCCTAAGAAGTTTTAGTGATTACATGATCCAGATTCACTGCTCGCCCTCGAATATCACACGGCCGACGGGTCAGTTTCAAAGGTAGACAACAACTTGTGCGATCACATTATCTGTATATTGTGACTCATGCTCGATCTTTCGATCTTTAGTATTCCGAGGCCATATCTGCATATGCCAGGCTCGCCAAATTAACCTCCATGCTATATGCTGCTCAGCAAGGCCATATCTGCATATGCTAGGCTTGCCGAACCCAACCTCATGCAAACGCCGTTTAATATGTGTGACACCCGATATGTACGGAATGTCGGCCATATGGGAGATCCTTCCAGGTGGTGCACACTTTGGTAGAATACTTGTGTTTGGCTTTGTTAAGTGATCATCTTATCACATGCTACCATCGTGTATCCTATACTAGCAAGTTTTAAGATGTTGGACTATGGAAACACTAAGTCAATAGTGTATCCATTTGAGTTTGTTTTATCATGATGACGTTTACTACTTACTAGTAACACATAGCAAAGCTATCACTACATCACAATCAAACAAACGATAGCCCCCACTTAGCAATACAAAGTTTAGGCGATCTAGTTGTATATTGCAAGTTTTACGTGGGTGCTAGGGCTTTCATAGTTAAACAGGTTTTAACCTACGAGTCAACCACAACGTCAACCATACGATTGTCTCTATTACACCCCGCACGGGGCCCTCCGCCGTTGCAAATGCCACATCCGCTAAAGCAGAGAGACAGACACCCCCAGAGCCACTTTATACGGTACAAGCTGCATGTCAAGCGTGGAACCAGTCTCGCGTAAGAGTACGCGTAAGGTCGGTCGGGGGCCACTTCATCAAACGACGCCGCAGATGTGAACAAGTACACGTGGGAGGGTAACAATCATTCAATCAACGCCCACATCCCCGATGTGTTCTATCCGTACAGTAATACTAAGCATAGACCTAGCTCTGATACCGCAATTTGGGTGCGCAGCAGAAAACACAATTTTTTCCTAACTAGCGTTTCCCATAACCCAAGATCTAGCTAGCCATATTACCGTCACGGAAAGGAGTGCGGAATAACAAACCTCGGGGTGTAGTCCGTTGCGCGGGAAACTTTCCCGCAAACGTGGCTGGTGTAGTCGAACAAGTTTCGCAGCCCCCTGGATGTGTTGAGCACCCGGATGGGTGTAGTGCCACACGTGTAGCACCTCATAGTACTCGCACACGTACGAGACTCGATGACGACCTCCGTTCTCCGATCTAGCGAAGGTGGCGGAAGCAGACCTCCGGAACCAGAGTTTCAGCAGCACTACGGAGTGTGTATAGTGGAGACATCTCCAACCTAGTGCAGCCTCCAAACAAGGGGAGTCCGCTCATAGGAGGGATAAAGAGGGAGAGACAGATCAACAGAATTTATCTGTATTTTTCTGGAATTTTCTGTGTTGAAAAAGGGCTACCCACCATACCTATATATAGGGGAAAAGGGGGTTCGCATGCCTATCAACTAGCGATGTGTTACTAAACTAGTACCACATTAGCTACTAGTTGGCCTGCGTGGGGTGCATGGCCGTGGCGCATGCATGTGGTCGGCGGCCACACCACATGGCCAAGTGGCCCACATGGGCCTAGCCCATGGCGCCCACTTGCCCCCTTTTTTCTTTTTTTTATTCTTTTATTTCTTTCTTCTTTTTATAAAGAAAAAACAAAAAAACAAAAGAATATTATTCCATTAAATTATTTAAATGATATTTTAACATATTAATTAAATAATAAAACATATCTAAATAACTTTCCGAACAATTCGAAAACCACAGAACCTTTTTCCGTCTCCCCTCCGAAACGATTTCGGAGTTCTCTCTCATATCTCCGGTAACTCCGATAGTTCCGAAAAGGTCTCCGATTTCATCGAGCCCTTAAGTGTGTTACCCTGCGGTCCGAGAGCACTCCAGTCATGACCGAGATGAGGCTACGGTCAATGATCATCAGCGGGACCTGGATGCCCATAATGACCCATGTGCATTCCGGATATCAATACCGATTGGACCTTACGTCGTATAGCATTCCCTTTGTCAGCGATACTGGATTAGTCCGAGATTCGATCAATGACATCCTATGTCTGGATCAACCTCATTATGACAAATCCTTATTCACTCATATCCCGCTCTTGTAATCTCACCGAGTGGGCCCTGAGTATCTATCCATCACATGGATTGACAAATCCCGCTCTTGTAACAATACTCCTCAACATATCTCCACGGAATAGCCAAGATACAACTGTTATGACCCGCATATTTCAGTCAGGTGGTGGGATGTAAGTCAAAGCCTCCGAGTAGATAGCAATTATGCACGTACTCACGGTCAAAGGAACTGTCTACTACGTTCTGTAATTACAACACTAAACCTTCATAAGATTGATCATGCTGTAATGCTTACTTTGGGTAAAGTTCATCATGTCACTCATCCAATGAGGTGACCTCATAGTCAAGAGACTTAATTTTCCATGATCGCGAAACCATGACCATCATGTTGACCATGAACTAGTTATTGAAATAGAGGCTAACTAGGAACACTGGGGGTTTCTATACCACACCTGTATCATTGTTTCACTGATACAGTTCTAGAACGGTATGAAACTGGTTATGAACTTGCTTAGATATATTGGAATAATCATATATTATTTGCCTCTAGAGCATATAGCCAACAGTAGGAATATAGGTAGCTGGTGTCTCGGTCTCGGGTTCTGCTGCAACCTTAGCAGTCTGAGTTTCAATATAGTGACCAAGAAAACTAGTATCATCAAGAGTAGGGGAAGCATCATCAAAAGTATTGTACATAGTAACAGACTCAGTAGAAGTGGCATGTGGTGGTAGCGGTGAAGCAAACTTACTTATAACGGAAGGTGAATCAAGCGTAGCACTGGTACTCAGAATGGTACCTTTTCTTGTAGTGGATGGTAGGATCGGAACCTTGGGGTCTCCTTTCTTACCCATAGCGGATGAAGTGTGGCAGGGAGGATACTTCAAGTAGACTTGTAAATATTGTTATGATCCCCGGCAAGAACGCCACAAAACAGTACTTGATGACCCTCAACTGTAGGGGATCAATTGTGGTGTTCTCGCAGGTAAGTTAACCCAATTTATTGATTCGAGACAAGGGGAGTCAAAGAGTATTTATAAGCTTTGACAATTGAGTTGTCAATTCAACCGCACCTGAAATATGCTTGCTTGCAACGAAGTATTAATAGCAAATGTGATATGATATAGATAGTGATAACGTCGAAAGTAAAACAGCGGAAATAAACTAATAGTGACCAGCAGGATTAAAGCACTGTAATAAATTCTAACACGGGGCAAGGCACATAGAAAATCAATGATCATCTAGGCAGATATCAAACATTAGGCACGTATCCCATAGGTAGTTGTGCGTGCTTGCAATAAGAACTTGCACAACATCTTTTGTCCTACCATCCCACTACGAACGGGGCCAAAAGGAACTTATGGAGATTAAGGTGCTCCTGTCAAAGAGCACCGGAACAAAGCAAAAAAACTCAATGGATACATGGAATCCTCAAATTATGGACCATCCCCTTTGGTGTCCCAAGCTGTCACTTTTGGGATCGCCGGTTCCGGACCATAATAGGTGCATACAACTCATAGATAAGATATCGAACATAAGTATACTCATGAAAACATAAGTGGTTCAGATCTGAAAACATGGCACTCGGGCCCAAAGTGACAAGAATTAAGAGAAACAAGTTGTAGAAGAGATGATAAACACCAAAGTAGATGATAGGCAACATGCCCCCAACAATCTGACGAACTATTACATGATCAATCTCATCCAATCCCTACCATCCCCTTTGCCTACAGCAGGGAATTACTCACTGTTGGATATGTGCCCTAGATACAAATTAATAAAGATATTTGTCACATATCCGTTTTTGTTCATAATACGTTTTATACTGTGCTATAACTGTATTACTTGGAAATACTAATACAGGTGTAGTATAAAACATGGTCCGTAGTTTAACTCGGGTAAACCATCTCATTGGGCAATTGATTGATCAAGCTTTCCTGATCATGGTGACACTTAAGTCCATTGACAATGAGGTCATATCATTAAGGGGAATGATGTGATAGACGTACACCCACCTAAAGTATTGCAATGTGATCGAGTCACATAGTTTAGCGTTGCTATGACTTTGTAACGTATGGCTTAGTCCTTAGACCGTAATGATCATACGTAATTACCATCTATGAGGAGACTTTGATTTGTATCCCACCGCCTGACTGAAATATGCTGGCTATAACGGTGCACTTTGGGTATTCCGAAATAGATGGTTGATGAGTATGTTAATAGATCAGAGCGGGATTTGTCAGTCCTTGTGACAGGACAGGTACTCTGGGCCCACTCGGTGATATTGCATCAACACCTTGCAAGGACGTTACTAGGTCACAAGAGATGCAATGTTCATGGACGAGAGAAGTTGTTTGTTGTGAACGAGATGTGAACACGGTATGTAGGATACCGACAATCAAACCTTGGACAAACAAAGTACCACAGCACAAAGGGATTATGTCGTATCGTTAACGGTTTCCAAAAGCGATCGAAGTTCATTCGATGGAAGCGCAGGGGCTGTCAAGGATTGTAACCAGGTCCAACTGACTAGTCATTGGTCAATGAGAAGAGCCTCGACCATGTCTGCTGTTTCCCGGACCGTTAGGGTGTTACACTTAAGGGAAATCGATGCATAGGACAGTTACGGGATCAATCGGTGAAATAGGAGAAATCACCGGAATAGTTCCGGAGGAGGACGGAATGGTTTCCAGACATTTTGAATAGTTCAAAATAAAGTTTAATTGTTTTAATAATTTTTTATTATTTAATTATCTGAATTAAATATTTAAAACATATTAAATAAATTAAAAAAGGAAAAAGGCTATATGGGCCCCATTAGGGGAGGAGGGGGTTTCCCCCCTTGGGCTTGGCGCCAAGGGTGGGGCCCAACCCCCCCTATGGTCGGCGCACTCCCCCCCTTGGGAGTTTAGTCCCACATGGGGGAGGGGAGGAGGATCACACCCCCCCCTTGGCCTATATAAGGACAGGTAGACCCCTCTTTTTCCAACACACCAATATCTCCTTCTTTCTCCTTCTCCTTCCCGGAAGTGGACTCCCCTTGTTTGGAGTCTGCACCAGGATTGGAGTTCTCCACCATAAGGCAGGCCGTCGCTCTGCTGGAGTCGGGATCCGTAGCCGTCTTTCTTCCGCTGCTCGCCTGGTTCGGGGCCCGGGAGGAACATCGATTGTACCGTACGTGTATAATCTCTTTGAGGCACGACACCTGTGGTGCTACTTCGTCACTGGAGGTTTACCGGGAGTCATCCTCACCGGTGGTGGTATTCTACACGACAGGGAGGTCGTAGTTCTTAGTCTACGCCAACCTCGTTCGCAAGAACGTTTCCCTCTTTCGGTCTTCAAAGGTATGAACACCGATTCCCTCCGTTACTTTACATCGCCATAGCATAGATCTTGGGTTCGGGTACCGTAGGTGTGAAAATTTGTGTTTTCTTCCCCGTATCCCAACACTCACACATGTGAAGAGAAGTCATGGAGGGAGGATGGAGTGGTGATGGTGATGACGATGGCGACGATCTCCCCTCTCCGGAGGCCAAATCAGCCTCCAAATTAGCCCTCCCGAAGAAGAACAGAGGTTGGCGGCGGCTCCGCGATGTGTTCTGGAAAAGCAACTTCTGTCTCGGAGTTTTCCCGTCACGGGAATAAATAGGAGTCGAAGTAGGGCACCAGGAGAGGGGGGAGTCGCCCAGGCGGCCAGCTGGCGCGGCCCCACCCCTGGCCACGCCAGCAGGGCGCCTGAGGGCCCCTGGCTTCCCTCTAGCCCCCTTCTGGCTCCGGGCTCCTTCGGGTGCGTGGATTTTCTGTAATTTTTCTAGGAATTTTCTGAGATGTCCAAAAATCCATTTTCATGCGCACAATAAAACCATACAGGCAGCTCTGCTGAAAACAGCGTCAGTACGGGTTAGTTTAGCTCAAATCATGCAAGAATGAGGGAAAAACAATAGCAAAAGTGTTTGGAAAAGTAGATACATTTGAGACGTATCAGTGGTGTGTGTGGGGATCGAGCGAGATGCATGAGATGTGTGGTGTAACCGGTATGGGGAGATTGATAGCAATGGCGCACTTTTTGAATGTCCACCATAACGGAAAGGATAGCAATGGCGCACTTTTCAGAGGTGCGCCATTAACATTAGTAGAAGTTGGTTAAATACACTCCCACTGTGCTTAAGGACATAACCTATTACGTAGCATAGTGGTTGGTCCTGGATACAATAAGCAAGCTACCCAGGTTCGAATCCTGGCAACGCCACTTTTTGCACCTTTTAAAAAACATACTCTAGTAGCCGTAATAAAATAATATAAAATAATAAACATCCACAACATTAACCAAAATAATATGAAATGATATAATGCTCATAATATGAAATAATATAATGCTTAAAATATCTCCAATTTCTTTAGTTCTACAACTTAAACCATGCATCATAATTTCTCAATCACAATAGAATCATTTAAAATGCTATGACATGCAAGTGACATGAAATGACAGTCATCAAGATTGACATGGTTGAAATCAAGTGACATGAAATAACAATCATCAAAGATTGAGCTTGGCACTGACACACACACAATCTTATTAGATATCATCTTTTCACAATCTTTTTTCCCTTCTTTTTCGCGTTTGCATAATTTAGCCCCGGAACCCCTGGATTTCTTCTCTTGAACGAGCGAACGCCTTTAGGTAGGGTGGTCCTGCTTCTTCTTGATTTGTATGGTACTGCATCATCGTCGTCATCATCTTCAATCTTCGGGTCGCCGTACTTGTCGAAGTCTTGCTCGTTGGCGGCTCCATCCATTCTGATGATATTATTTTTGCCTATCCGCACGACAACACGACTGAGCTTTGACGGGTCGGTAATGAAGAAGCATTGGTCCACTTGGCTAGCCAGTACCCATGGCTCATTTTTTGCGGTGTCATTTGCGCCCGCGGTCTTGGATATGGCTTCGGGTATAACCATGGTGGTGAAATACCGACTTTCTTTTACGATGCTCTTGGCCCATCTGACGCGGAACATCGGCACCTTCTCTCCAGCGTAGCTGAGATCCGAGATCTCCTCTGTAACAGCCCGGAAATTCCACCCAAATTAAAAAATTTGTTTGTTGCGTTGTGGTGATGATTGCCTGAGTTGTTTGCAGTGTTTGCTTCGTCGATTTATCGATCGGTGAAATATTTCTCCCCCTATTCTCGTATCGGATGCGTGACCGAGCCCTTTCCACCACGGCACACGACCTGTGCGACATCGGGTTTCACCCGAGCACCGTCGCAACCGACACAAGACTAGCCATCGCCTACCGGAACGAAAACCTCGTTTAATAAGTAAACGAGATATTTTTATAGCGCGTCGGAAAGTGTTCTTGGAACGGTTCCATCTCGAGGTGAACGCCGCCTGCTCGACGTGCTGATCGCGTAGTTCGAAGTTTTACCCGAATCGGAGGTACTGCGGACCCCGGCGGTCAGAAATGTAAACACCGGATGCGCGAGAGAGAAACCGGGTATGTTTTTGCAAACTGCCAGCCATCCGGGCTATAAATAGATCACCCCACCACTTAGGGTTTCCCTAAGCCCCTAGGCATCCCTCAGATCTGAGATTTGCACAGGTTTGTGCCCATTTTCGTCCACCTAACCCTACCCTCAGATCTGAGATTTTCCCCAGCAAATCTGCACCGCCGGATCGGGCGATCCGACGGCCCAGATCGAGCTAGCCACCCACCTCTCCTCTCTCCTCTCTCCCCGAGCCGCCTCCAGGCCACGGGTAGGACGCCGCCGCCGTTTCCTCCGGCCAGGACGACGCCAGCGAGCCCGGCCGCCACCTCCTTCTCTCCCCCTTCTCTTCCTCTCCCTCTCACCTCCCCTCTCTTTCTCCCATGCAGGCCGCCGCCGCGCTTCGGCTTCCTCACCACCGGCGCCATGGATCAGCGCGGGAGCAGACCGCCGCCCGGCCCGCCTCGATCTACTCTGTCGCCGCCTGGATCCGGCCGCCTCCTGTGCCCCTGGCTCCGCCCCGCTCCGGTGAACGGCGTCGCGCAGCCGCCGCCGGCCAGCGAGCCCGCGCCGTCGCGGCCAGAGATGGCCAGGACGCGGCCCTGCCTCCAGTTGTCGGCTGGGCCGCCTCCCAGCGCCCATGGGCCGGCCTGCCATCCCCGCGGCCCAGCTGCCCCACGCGGTCCAGCCGCCAGCCACCGTCTCCAGTGGGCCGAGTACACTAAGGGGTGATGCCCTTTTTTCCGTTTCATGTTTTTCCTTTTATCTATTTTCCGCTAAGTCCTGTAATTTTACTGTTGTTAGCTGTTTTGTGATGTTATTAACGAGTCATTCGTAGCTCGGATCGCGTTGCGCCCAAAAGACGAATTGTTTAGAATTACGTGCTCTTTCGTTCGTATGTAGAAAGTTTTTCCGTTTGAGGCCGTCTAGATAATTTAATTCTGCGTTGAAGTGGGTACCAGATCGTTAGTTGTGATGTTGTTGCTGAACTATTATTTTATTGCAACTTCGGGCGACGATTGCTTCGCGACCGTTTATCGGAATTGAGTGATTCTTGTTGCATATTGTTAAGCATCATGTCTACTTCCATTATATATATTTATTTGTCATGTTACCATTCCTGGTCATAGTTATATTTAGCTCCAAATTTTCTATGATGCTGTTGTTGACAGCCACCTCTGTTTTTCTCTAAGTCTGTAACTTTGCGATGCCATGTTGCACGCTTAATATCTTTTGATCTGTGATGCCTATGACCTTGATTCTTGTTTGTACCTAAGGATCATCATGTCTACTTCATGTCCATATATTTCTATGGCATGTTGCTGTACTTTTTCATATAGTTTTGCACCTGTTTATACAGCAATAAAATATATGTTTCTGCCATGTTTTCCTGATTTTCACTAAGTCTGGAACTAGTGTTGTTTTGTTGCATTTTGCATTGCTTATAACTAGTGATCCATGATCCCTAATGGCATGATTCTTTTTGCCATGCCTTACCTGACATGTCTACTTCATTGCATATAAATTTGGAGCTTGTTTGTATTCATTGTCATGTTTGTGAATTGCTCTAAAGTGTGCTTCCAGATGTTGGCAGATTGTGTGGCAAAGTTGTTTTGCTTGTATCTTTTGATCCGTAACTCTGTTTGGGGTGATATTTGTATGTAACGTGTTTAGTTTTTCGTGTAGATTGTGTTGGTACTATTGCTTGCTATGGATAACCAACCTAAAATGTGGATTAGGGCAGAACAGTAATAAACTTGTTAATCATCGTGGGCACTTAGTGTTATGCCATGTTTAGGGTGTTGCCTCGCTTAACCTTTTGCCATGATTGCGTGACATGCCATGCTTGGGTGCCTTGCCATGTTAACAACCGTTGGTTGATCACTTGTAGCTAACCAACTTGAACCCCTTTAAACGTGCGGTATCGTCGTGTGTGGCGAATACTCCACTTAACCCGTTAGTAACCGCTCTCGACGGTAGATCCGTATTGCGTTTCCGTGCCTCGTGTTGTCTTCTGTTATTTTTTTGCTCCGTAGTAATAGTGGTGCATGGTTGATTGCTTTCCAGTGTTTCCTTCTTGTGTGCTACCGCGGGAACGTTCGGAGACGATGCGAGTTTGCGATCGATCGACTACACCTTCGGTTTCGTCTTCTCATCAGGTAAGGGGGAGCATATATCATGCTTATAACTTTCAGCTCACTTTGCCTAGTTATAGGATAGATCGATTGTTTGATCCTACCACCTTATATTTAGGCCTCCATATTTAAACCCAAACAGCCATGTCCCTCCACATCCCAGCAAACCATTGTTTGGCCATGTACCTTGCTTGCTTAACCACTGCTTAGTAAGCATGCTAGGTTGCTATCAACTGTTACCTCCTTGGATTGGGATATCACATTATTATATTGTTGTTGATGATATGATTATTATGATGTTGACTATATCGACGAAGGATGGAAGATCTAGGCTATGCCGCCCCGACACTTTGTTCCATTCGAGTCACCTAGGTCTCGAGTATCAGGTATTGTGTCTCTTGACAAGCGTGCCTAACCACGTGTGGGATGCTATGGGGTCCCCTTTTCTTACCTACCTAGCTTCAAACATTTCTAGTGGTGGCCCAAGCTGATTTTACCATTTGAAACCGTGTGTGTGTCTGTCGGGTCGCTCCTGGCAGATATTCTTTAAACCAACCCGGACCAGTGGGGACATGGTTTCCCTGTTGGTCCACCTTTGACCGGCGAGGGCCCGGGACCTCACGTGAGGTGTCCCGGTAACCCAAACCCTGTTGAGATGGAAGAGGCCGACCCGAGAGCGTGGTCGGCTTTTGGATTGGATGTCGACTCCCCGGGGGCCACCCGGATTTGTTCATTGTTAGTTAGAGGGGCCTGTCATTTCGGATCTCTCGGAACTAAATAATAAAATGGTTGTCTGTGATGGGTAGCAACTGAGAGAGATGGGCGTGTGTACGGAGCCTATGATGGGCAGTTGGTACACCCCTGTAGGGTTAAATCTTTTCAAGAAGCCGTGTCCACGGTTATGAACGACTTGAGACCTACTCCTTGTTCATAGACAACAACAACTGAGATAATCTTAAAACACTTGAACAACGTGTGTGTGCCTTGACTGCTTCTTCTTCGTCGGGATGTGAAGAGGAGGACAAGGATAGGATATGTGTTATGATTGCGTAAGTAGCTGATAGCAAGACTTGTTGGAAGCACTTCCTCATCGAATGCTTGGTTCTCATCTTACTCTAAATAGATCGTTAGCCACTTATATAATGCTAGTGCGGCTGCAACCTCACCACTACCCCCATCTTACCGTGAGAAGTTAGTTACATGACTTGTTGATATAGCTCACCCCTTCTTTTCTCTCTTCTCGCACGTTATGTAATCGACGTTGGACTTCAGTGGAGCTCGACGACCCTTCTTCTGGGCGCCTTCGCGGAGACTCGACGGTGACTAGTTAGGTGCACTAGTAGGAAATAGCCTACTACTGGCGTACGGTTTTTTGTTACCGCTGGCGGGTAGACGTACGCCAGCGTTGTCACGCAAGTGGTAACATGTACCGCTGGTGTACAAATTGTACGTCAGCTGTAAAAGAGGTCACCGCTGGCGTACAAGCCGTACGCCAGCAGTAAAAGTTGCCGCTGGCGTACATTTTATCCCGTCCGCCACTAGTAATAGAAATGCCACTTCTGTGCACTATGATGTGTACGCCACTAGCAACAATTTATGAGTTTAAAGAAACTTAATACTATTGGCGTATTCTTTGTTTTGTACGCCACTAGCAAGTAATTAGGAATTAAAAAAAACATTACTTAATCTATTTATCCAATACATTCATATATGTGATTATTCAATAGTTTAAATACATCATTACATCAATAAATATAAGTATAAATCGATGTTGTCGTTGTCGCAGCCTTGTGTCGATGCCATCATCGTTGCCGCAGCCATGCGTCGCTGCCAAAACCCTGTGTTGATGTCGCCATCGCCGCTGCCCCGTGTAGATGTCCGCGATGTGTCGTTGCCGCTGCAACTTGCAACTTATCCATCATACCTGGGCATAAAGTTAGAAAAATTGTTAGCTCAATGGACCTTAGCGTGCACATACATAATTTTTTGAAGAAAGGTTTGGAACATGGTAACAGGATGGCTAGAAAATTTCAAAATGCCTGATTTTGCTGTTGCTTATACTAGTCATGAACAAAAATTGAAGCTCCTCTTTTCTAATCACAACCAACACAAGTAATTTGAGTATGACAAAGATATATGTACGGGGAAGATACTCATGGGAAGAAATAACGATCTATAAAAGAGTGACTTAGCATTGAAGAGGAGGTTGATTTGAATCTAAAAAATTGTAATACCTTTATTCCACTAATTACACCGGCAGCCAAAAATCACAATTAGAATTAGAAACAGGCAGGCATCGTCGACGACCTTTGGCATGCATGATTGATTCGTTGCCTACTAGGAGAAGTACTCGATCTACTACCTTTTCCCCTTTCTTGTAGAATTAGCTGACCGGCTAAGAGCATCTCCAGCCGTTCGCCCCCCAGGACGTTTGCGGCGCTATTTTTAGCGCCGCTTGGGGGAGACCGACGCGGCGATAGGTCCTGGGGGGCGGCTACCCAGTCGCGGCCCCAAAACGCCCCCCCAAGTTCGATCAAATTTCGTCCAAGTTCGGCGGAATTCATGAACATAGAGAAAATTCGGCGAAAATTCATTAATATTTGGGGGATTTTACATAATATGCGATAATATTTGGCCTACTGTTACATAGATTCATCAGAAAATTAAAAACTAGGATGATGCATCTGCTGCACCATCGACGCAGCTCGCCTCCGCTGCACCGTCGATGCTGCTCGCCTCCGCTACACCATCGACGCTGCTCTACTCCGTTGCACCATCGACGCCGCTCGCCGTCACCCCTTCATGGGTACTCTAGGCGCAGCTGGTTGCCGTCCTGGATGTGGTAGAGGACGGAGACGAGCGTGCGCCTCTCGGCGCTCCACCACCGGATCCGGCCGAGCCGGTTCCCTTGGCCGGCCACCGGCTCCAGACCTTGGACGGAGACGAGCGCCTGGTTGCGGCGCTCCTCGAAGTAGGTCGTCCAACGCGCAATGTTGTTCGGCGCATTCGCCGGATCGGCGAATTCTTCGGCGGTCATGGTGGCGCGGACGGCGAGAACCTCCCGCTCGAACTCCTGCCCCTGAGGCAGAGGCGGCACCGGCACGCCGGCGGCGCTGGGCACCCACCCGTGCGGCAGACGCATGCCTACCGGACAAGGGTAGTTTCCCTCGGCCAGAAGGATGGCCTCGGCGCGGGTGAGGGCGCGGCGGATGCCGTTCTGGTTGCGGTAGGGATTCATGGCGGAGCAGCGAGAGGGGAGGAAAGAGGAAGAGTGCGGCGAGCAGGGGAGGAAGAAGAGGTGCGCGGTGTGTCTCTCGACGGCGAGCCCGCCCGCTCTATATAGCGGCGGAGGGGTGCATGCGGATGGACACGCGGCGGACGAGTGGCGGCGATTGGACTGGACTCCGACGCGCATTGATTCCCCTGCGGCGGCGTTAGAGCAAGGAAGACGAGGTGAATGGATGAGCATGCCGCGTCGGAAAAAGGCCGACAAGTGGGGCCGTTGGGAGGAAGCGCGCGAAAGGCACCCGTGATCGCGCGGTTTCCTTTCATCCGGCGACCCCAAGCGACCCCCAGCGCGCTGGGTTTGGGTTGGGATCGCCGGACTCAGTTTTGGCCCAATCCAGCGCTATTTGAGCCCTTGGGGGCGCAGCTGGGGGAATTTTCACCCCACAGCGCTAGTTTCGCCGTCTTGGGGGCCTCTTGGGGACGCGGCTGGAGATGCTCTAATATCATGTACTCGTATAAGGAAACAGATCGATCCGGGGCTAAGATGGAGCGCACGCACGCACGCGAATCGGGAGAGATCCTACCAGATCCGGGCGGGAAGGGACGAACCTGGAGGAGGAAATTGGCCAGGAAGAGGAGCCGGAGTTGCGGCAGACGGGGGCGTGGCTTGGGGTCGCTCCATGGTGACCACTCCTCTATGCAGCACTCCAGTGGCAGGGTCAGGGACGACCAGCAGTGACGCCCACGGCTTGGCGGCGGCTGGAGGAGGTTCTCCTGCGGGTGGAGAGAAATGGGATCGGCGGAGGAGCGCCGCCTGGTGGTGCGGCAGCGTGAGGGAGAAGGGGGCGAGAGAAGAGGACAAGAGAGGATAATGATACGTGGTGGTGGTGCGTCTACATATCGAGAGGATAAGGGTAGGGACACACCTCTGGCGTATACAAAGTGGTACGCCTGCGCTACTACGCTCACACTTACCGCTGTCGTATAGTTTTCCTTGTACGCCAGTGATATTATTTTAATCGCTGGCGACATATAAATCTGTACGCCAGTGATAGTTGATCGCATAAGTTATTTTTGGTTTGGTCATATTGCTGGGGTACAATTTTGTTTGTACGGCAGTGATAACAAAAATACTGCCGGCGCATAATTTTTTTCGTCCGCCAGTGATAATACCGTTGGCCTACATTTTTTTGCGTCCGCCAGTAGTAACAATGCGGCTAAAGCCTATTTCCTACTAGTGGTGGATCCCGGCGGAGAGCCTGGACCCATGTGGTTACGGGATGGTGTGTTTTACCTTTGCCACTAGGCATCTGTTTGTAGCCTGTACCCAGGCGTATGTCTTCCGCTGTTGTAATGTATTTCAGGCAGTTGTATGCCGATTGTATGAGATGTTGTATCCTTGTATCTGTACTGCTGTGATATCATGTTGACATCCGGGATATATGACTTCGTCATATGTCGCGGTGGGACCGATATGTGCTTCGTCCTCGGGTTCGAGCGGAAACATCCGAATCTGAAACAGTACCGCATATCGGGCCTTACAACTTGGTATCAGAGCCTTACCGACCATAGGGGCCCTTCTCTGGTCGAAGTCGAGTCTAGACAAAAACTATTTTGTAGTTACTAAGTTAGTTATCGGCAAGTAGGAATCTTTTTACTCCTTACCCTTGCTCTGGTCAGTACAAGTGTCGTACGTGTTTTATTCTCGCCTCATCGCCTTCAAACTTTAGGATCTCGAGTGTGTGGAGTATCGGAACCGTTATAATGCCTTGCTTGCAGCGTATTGTCCCGATTCCAATTTCAGGTTGGGAATTCCTGTAGTACCTTTAGCTTCTCCGATTTCGAGTATCATCTGGGTCATCCATTGCCAATCATCCTTTTGCCCGGTTTTTTCACGACTTGCGTCGAAAGACACTATCCTTTGATCTAGTTTTCATTGTCATTCTTCCTCTTGACACTGACGGTTTTGTTTTTCCGACGATCTCGTCTCTCTGCGGAAAGTTTCTCGTCGGAAGTTCGTCCTTCGACATGGAGTCGATTCCCTTGTTGGTGGTGTTGAGTTCGTCGTCTCTCTTTCCTTCCCCCTTCACTTCCCCGGATCGTCTTGGATCTCGGGACGAGATCCCTTGTTGGTGGTGTTGTATTGTAACATCCCAGAAATTCCACCCCAATTAAAAAATTTGTTTGTTGCATTGTGGTGATGATTGTCTGAGTTTTTGCAATGTTTGCTTCGTCGGTTTATCGATTGGTGAAATATTTCTCCCCCTATTCTCGCATCGGATGTGTGACCGGCCCCTTTCCACCACGGCACACGACCTGTGCGACACCGGGTTTCACCCGAGCACCGTCGCAACCGACACAAGACCAGCCATCGCCTACCGTACGAAAACCGCGTTTAATAATTAAACAGGATATTTTTATAGCACGCCGAAAATTGTTCTCGGAACGGTTCCAGCTCGAGGAGAACGCCGCCGGTTCGACGCGCTGATCGCTCAGTTCAAAGTTTTACCCGAATCGGAGGTATTGCGGACCCCTGGCGGTCAGAAACATAAACACCGGACGCGCGAGAGAGAAACCGGGGATGTTTTTGCAAACTGCCAGCCACCCGGGCTATAAATAGACCACCCCACCATTTAGGGTTTCCCTAAGCCCCTAGGCAGCCCCCAGAGCTGAGATTTGCACAATTTATGCCCATTTTCGTCCACCAAACCCTACCCTCAGATCTGAGATTTTCCCCAGCGAATCTAGACCGCCGGATCGGGCGATCCGACAGCCCAGATCGAGCTAGCCACCCACCTCTCCTCTCTCCTCTCTCCCCAAGCCGCCTCCACGCCACGGGCAGGACGCCGCTGCTGTTTCCTCCGGCCAGGACGACGCCAGCGAGCATCCCAGCCGCCACCTCCTTCTCTCCCCCTTCTCTTCCTCTCCCTCTCACCTCCCCTCTCTTTCTCCCGTGCAGGCCGCCGCCGCGCTCCGGCTTCCTCGCCACCGGCGCCATGGATCCGCGTGGGAGCAGGGCCGCCGCCCGGCCGCCCTCGATCTACTCTGTCGCCGCCTAGATCCGGCGAGGCCCGTCTGGATCCGGCCGCCTCCCGTGCCCCTGGCTCGGCCCAACTCCGGTGAACGGCGCCGCGCAGCCTCCGCCGGCCGGCTAGCCCGCGCCGTCGCGGCCAGAGACGGCCAGGACGCGCCCCTGCCTCCAGCTGCCGGCTGGGTCACCTCCCAGCGCCCATGGGCCGGCCTGCCATCCCCACGGCCCAGCTGCCCCACGCGGTCCAGCCGGCAGCCACCGCCTGCAGCGGGCCGAGCCCACTAAGGGGTGAGGCCCTCTTTTTTCCGTTTCGTGTTTTTCCTTTTATCTATTTTCCGCTAAGTCCTGTAATTTTACTGTTGTTAGATGTTTTGTGACGTTATTAACGAGTGATCCGTAGCTCGGATTGCGTTGCGCCCAAAAGACGAATTGTTTAGAATTACGTGCTCGTTTGTTCGTATGTAGAAAGTTTTTCCGTTTGAGGTCGTCTAGATAATTTAATTCTGCGTTGAAGTGGGTACCAGATCGTTAGTTGTGCTGTTGTTGTTGAACTGTTATTTTTTTGCAACTTCGGGCGACGATTGCTTCGCGACCGTTTATCGGAATTGAGTGATTATTGTTTCATAATGTTAAGCATCATGTCTACCTACATTATATGTATTTCTTTGTCATGTTAGAATTCCTAGTCATAGTTATATTTAGCTCCAAAGTTGCTATGTTGCTGTTGTTGACAGCCACCTCTGTTTGTCTCCAAGTCTGTAACTTTGCGATGCCATGTTGCACGCTTAATATCTTTTGATCTGTGATGCCTATGACCTTGATTCTTGTTTGTACCTGAGCATCATAATGTCTACTTCATGCCAATATATTGCTATGCCATGTTGCTGTACTTGTGCATATAGTTTTGCACCTGTTTATACAGCAATAAAATATTTGTTTCTGCCATGTTTTCCTGATTTTCACTAAGTCTGGAACCAGTGTTGTTTTGTTGCATTTTGCGTTGCTTATAACTAGTGATCCATGATGCTATGGGGTCCCCTTTTCTTACCTACCTAGCTTCAAACATTTCTAGTGGTGGCCCAAGCTGATTTTACCATTTGAAACCGTGTGTGTGTCTGTCGGGTCGCTCCTGGCAGATATTCTTTAAACCAACCCGGACCAGTGTGGACATGGTTTTCCTGTTGGTCCACCTTGGACCGGCGAGGGCCCGGGACTTCACGTGAGGTGTCCCGGTAACCCAAACCCTGTTGAGATGGAAGAGGCCGACCCGAGAGCGTGGCCGGCTTTTGGATTGGATGTCGACTCCCCGGGGGCCACCCGGATTTGTTCATTGTTAGTTAGAGGGACCTGTCATTTCGGATCTCTCGGAACTAAATAATAAAATGGTTGTCTGTGATGGGTAGCAACTGAGAGAGATGGGCGTGTGTACGGAGCCTATGATGGGCAGTTGGTACACCCCTGTAGGGTTAAATCTTTTCAAGAAGCCGTTTCCACGGTTATGGACGACTTGAGACCTACGCCTTGTTCATAAACAACAACAACTGAGATAATCTTAATAAACTTGAACAACGTGTGTGTGCCTTGACTGCTTCTTCTTTGTCAGGATGCGAAGAGGAGGACAAGGATAGGATATGTGTTATGATTGCGTAAGTAGCTGATAGCAAGACTTGTTGGAGGCGATTCCTCATCGTATGCTTGGTTCTCATCTTACTCTAAATAGATCGTTAGCCACTTATATAATGCTAGTGTGGCTGCAACCTCACCACTACCCCCATCTTACCGTGAGAAGTTAGTTACATGACTTGTTGATATAGCTCACCCCTTCTTTTCTCTCTTCTCGCATGTTATGCAATCGACGTTGGACTTTAGTGCAGCTCGACGACCCTTCTTCCGGGCGCATTCGCGGAGACTCGATGACGACTAGTTAGGTGGATCCCGGCGGAGAGCCTGGACCCGTGTGGTTACGGGATGGTGTGTTTTACCTTTGCCACTAGGCATCTGTTTGTAGCCTGTATCCAGGCGTATGTCTTCCACTGTTGTAATGTATTTCAGGCAGTTGTATGCCGATTGTATGAGATGTTGTATCCTTGTATCTGTAATGCTGTGATATCATGTTGAAATCCGGGATATATGACTTCGTCATATGTCGCGGTGGGACCGATATGTGCTTCGTCCTCAGGTTTGGGCGGAAACGTCCGAATCTGAAACAGTACCGCATATCGGGCCTTACATCCTCATTCCTTCCGTAGTATCGTTTCTTGACTTTACCGGTGTAGGCTTCCATCGTTACCCCGGAGTTCTGATAATCGCTCTTCATGTCCTTTTCCTCGGTGTAGAATGTGTAGCCGTCGATATCGTACGCCTTGTATGTCATCAGGTTGTGCTCGGCGCCCTGTGACAAGGCGAATGCGATTTTTTCTTCCTCGGAAGAGTCCTCATGTGAAGGGTACAATAGGAGCTTGTCCTTGAACCAACACGTGAAGCATGAGTTGTGCTCTTTGATTACATCTCCGTTCGTCCACTGTTGGCCTCGTTCATTGTATGTCTTCTCAATTGAGGTTTTTTGTTGTACCACCCAAGGATCGACCAAGTCAATGTGTTGCAGCGCGAATAGGTTTGCTCTTTCAAAGTCGGCGATTCGATCCTGGAAGTCGACATGCATTTCACGGCGACCCTCGCGGTGACCACATCCAGCGAGCCTGCCGAGGTGCCTGTTGACGGGCAGACCAACGGTGTTATCGATGCCTAGAAAATTTGTGCAGAAGGAGATGCACTCCTCGGTCAGAAAGCCCTGGGCTATGCTTCCATCTGGACGATCCCTGTTGCGAACGTATCCTTTGATCACACCATTCATCCTCTCGAACGGCATCATGTTGTGCAGGAACGTCGGCCCGAGTTGGATGATATCATCCACGATATGGACTAGGAGATGCACCATGACGTCAAAGAATGAGGGCGGGAAGTATATCTCGAGCTCGCATAGTATCACCACGATCTCTTCTTGTAGCCTTCTGAGTTGCCTCACGCCAACCGATTTCTGAGAGATGACATCGAAAAAGTTTCATAGGCCAAATAGCGTTTCACAGACGTGGTCTTCCATGATCCCGCGGAGTGCAACCGAAAGTAGTTGCGTCATCAGCATGTGACAGTCGTGAGACTTCATCCCGCTAAACCTCTGCTTCGCTGAGTCTAGGTATCTGCTAATCTTCCCCGCGAAACCGTAAGGAAGTTTTATCCCTAGGAGGCAGTTGATTAACTGTTGGATCTCCTTCTCACTTAAAGTGAAGCACGCGGGGGGCATTAATGTTCACTCTACTTCTTGGCCTTTTTTCCTTTGCGATGATTTTCTGTGTCCTCCGGTGGCTCATCATCATCATCATCGTCGTTGGCATCATCATCATTAGGGCGGTTTGCGTGAAGCTCCTCCCTGATGCCCATTGATAGCAAGTCTGCCCTTGCTTTCGGCCCATCTTTGGTCTTTTCTGGCATGTTGAGTAGGGTAGCAAACAGACTCTCGCACACATTCTTCGTGATATGCATGACATCAAGGCTGTTCGGCACACCGAGTATGTTCCAGTACAGCAAGTCCCAAAAAACAGACCTCGTTTTCCATACCTTCAGCAGCGGCTCAAGCGCCTTTCGCTTAGAATTGATCTTTCCTGGCGGTGGGCACTCTTTCCAATTTTTCAACATCATTTCTATTTCGGTGTCGCTCCTCCTACGAGAGGCCTTTCGGGGTTCGGCTGTTCCATCAGACAGATCCTTGCATTTTGTACATGGGTCATTGTGAGGAAGCCATCTTTGATGTCCCATAAACACGGTTTTTGAAGACCCGGGATCCTTAGGTAGCTGGTGATACGTTGTGTCTTCCATGCACCTAGCGCATCCATAGTGTCCGTGGACCACCTGCCCCGCGAAATATCCTAACCCGAGATAGTCGTGCACCGTCGTGAGCAGTGCGGCTTTCATAGGGGAAAATGTTTCCTCTACAACGTCCCACGTATTGACTGGCGTTCTCCATAGTGTATCTAGCTCCTCTTTCAGGAGACCCAAATACAGATTGAGGTAATTTCCTGGTTGTTTCGGCCCTTCAATTAGCACACTCATGTGCATGTACTTCCTCTTCATGCACTCCCAGGGGGGATGTTGTATATTCACACAAACACTGGCCAGGTGCTATGTGTGCTTCTCCGGTTGCCGAAAGGATTGACTCCATCGGTGCTCGCGACCAACACTATGTTCCTTAGATCCTTCCCAAAGTCCTCCTCCAAGTTCAATGCCTCCCACTGGGTCCCATAAAAAGGGTGACTCAACATCTTGTCTTTTTCTGGATCATTTTTTTCAGCTTCTTCCTTTTGCTTCTTCCTTTCCGCATACCAGAGCATGATCTTAGCTTGCTTAGGGTCCGCGAAATAACGCTGCAGACGAGGAATGATTGGACAGTACCACAACATTTTTTGAGGAGCTTTCTTCTTCTTGTATCGACTGGCGCAGCACTTCGGACATATGGTGGACTCCGCGCTCATGCCGATATATGATGCAATCGTTAACGCAGGCATGGTATCTAACATGCGGTAAATCCGGAGGGACACATGATTTTCTTCGCCTCATTGAAACTGGTCGGGCAAGTGTTCCCCTTGGGAAGACGTTTTTGCCAGAATGACATGTTTTCGTCGAAGCATGTGTGGGTCATTTCCTGTTTTACTTTCATCTCCAAAGCCATTAGAGCTACTTTCAGGCGGGTATCATCGGGATTGCATCCTTCATACAATGGAGTAACCGCGTCCATCTCAAATTGATTTAGCTTGGCTTTCTCTCGGGCGGCAGCTCTTGCGTTATTACTCGCCTCGTTCAGAAGCAACTCTTGAAGATAATGGTCCTGCACCAAGACATCGACGATGGTCCATCGCCGTCTTCTCCGGCATCTTCATCTTCATGATGATCATGCCCTTCGTCTTGATCTTCCTCATGATCATGTCCGGCATCTTCTACATGATGATTGTGTCCTGCATCGTGATCATGTCTGGGAGATTCTTCATCTTCTCGCCCGCAGTCGGCACTATTTCTACTTACTGTTGCCCGACACGGACATCTCGACCTTCGTGGAGCTCAAAAACCTATCCACGATGCCTTCGGTCATCTTGCAAACCATGGTCGCCTGCGGGGCATAGAGCAAAACGATATTTTAGAAACAAACCAAAATTTGGCATGACCTTGCCTAATTATTAGGACAAAAAAGAATGCAAAGTGTGCCAAATTTTCGCCGAAACGGAAATGAATCAACATTCCAGCAAAATTTGCAACTATCGTGTATGTGAGGTACCTGCAAACAACACGTACATACATATCCCATGATCATCACACACCCATATATATATACCCCATGATCATCACATCACACATACATATATACCCCATGATCATCACATCACACCACACATATACATAGACAAAAAGTGTGTTCGAGAGAGAACAAACTAGATCTACACAACAATAAAGAGATATACCTTACTTACCAATGAAAAAAGGAGATAAAACTACTTATTTTGGGTAGATCTATGGTGTAAATAAGGTGAGGAGAAGGAAGGAACCAAGAGAAGCTAGTTGGAGGTGGAGGTGGAGAAAGTGAGTGTAGTAGGGTGGCTGCCAAAACATCTAGCTGCTCCCAGACTTAAAAATGGCGCACCTTCACCAATATGCGCCATTACTAAGTATGTGAGCTAATGGCGCACTTCTAAGATGTGCGCCATTACTAACTCTGGGAGAGGGGTACCAGGCCAGAGAGGGGGGACCAGGATAGTGATGGTGCACCTTGCAGAAATGCACCATTACTGTTCTATACTTAGTAATGGCGCACCACCCAGAAATGCGCTCTTGTTGTGTCATCAGGCCTGGGCCCACCCATCCCCTGACTTAGTAATGGTGCATTACCCATAAGTGCGCCATTAGCAACCCTGGTAGCTTATGGCGCACTTCCGAGAAGTGCGCCATTGCTAAGTCAGGGGAGGGGGCTGGTCCAGGAGCGAATGGGCGGTGGCGCACTTCTGCTCACTGATACGTCCCAAACGTATCTATAATTTTTGCTTGCTCCATGCATGATTTATGTGAATTTTCCATGTTTTTCTTGAACTTTCATACTTTTATCATATTTGTACTAACCTATTAACTCAGTGCACCCAGTTGCCAGTTCATGTTTTCTACTGTTTTTTATATTTCAGGTTTTCCGGCCATTAAAAGTGTCAAATAAATTCCGGAAAATTATATAAAAAATCAGTGTCGCGGAAACTTCCCGAAGAACTAAAGATGGAAGGGAGTGGACCCACCAGGTCCCCAGGAGGGTCCCTGGAGTGGCCCCACTGATATGGGCAAGACGGCGAATCAACAAGAAGACAAGACTCAAGGAGAAGAAGTCGTAGAACAAGGGCAAGCCACATCGGAAGAGGAGCCACGAGAAGACAAGGCCAAGAAGTTCCCAAGATTCAGGCTGCGGTACTACCGCTCTGGCCGCGGTACTACCGCGCCACGGTACTACCGGACCTACTACCGCATGTACTACCGTGCTGGTTAGGAGAGATGCGGAAGTGGTTACGGTAGTAGCCGCGGTACTACCGCGCCAATCACGGTACTACCGTGCTGCCTGCGCGCAGAAACAGGGTTGCGGCCCTTGTACCCCCGTTTAGACCCCCTAGCTTACAAAAATAGAACGTCCTACGAGTTTTAGGGTTAGCTTAGGTCAGAATTAAAGTTTGAGAACCATTGAGTTGTATCTCTTGGTGAAGCTTCCCTCTGGGGTAGGCGATGCCGTTTATCCAATAGATTGCCGCGGAGGTTCTTGTGTTCATCAAGGATTGTCATGGTCTTGGTTTGAGGCCTGGTGATCTCCATCACGTTGCTTGCTGGATTCGTTCCTCTTCTTCAGGTTGCGTTCGTCGCGTGATTGGAAGGATGCTACCCGGGTTGCTCGCTGTGAAAGATCGGGACAAAACTCAAGAGGAACTATGTTCCTTATCACCCACCCTAGGGCGCGCCAGGAGGCCTCTTGGCTTCCCTGTGGCCCCTCTCGGTGCCCCCTTCGGCCTATATTTAGCCCCCGCAACGGAAACCCCTAATATCGATCTGCTAGTCCCGTTCTCCTCTCTGTACCGCCGCCACCGCCGTTTCAAGATCGGGGCTGCCAGGAGAAGCTTCCTCGGGACCCTGCCGGAAGGAGGAATCCCCTCCGGGAGACCATCCATCACCATGGATGCCTCCCGGATGTCTTGTGAGTAGTTCCCCTTGGACCATGGGTCCATGACCAGCAGCTATGTGATGTTCTCCTCCCCTCTTTGGGCTTCCAATTTCGAGACCTCGTGAGCTGTCTCACATGATCGAGGCACCATTGTAATTGTCTATGTTGCTATGCTGAGTTTGCTGGGATCTGATGGATTATGAGACTATGTTCATATTGTGATGAGTAATATATTTGGTTCTCTTTTATATTGATTTTCTTTAGTTAATTTTTTCATGTTCTCCGTTGCCGTATTTTTCTTTGGCCAAGTGATTTGTTGCAACTCCAAGAGGGATCGTTATGCTTGATTATGGGTTCAGCCCCTTGATGTCTAGCTTGAGTGAAAAAAACATGAGACTAGGGGATGTGCTGTTTCCACCAGGGACAAAACAACGGTGCTTGTACTTGCGGGTGCAAGGATTGTTTACTTTACGCATAGTTCTTTTAATGCAGTTGTCTGTTGCTTTGAGTTTACACTTTGGGTGGAATTCGCAACTTAATACCAGCGAGATGTTCTGGATAGATATCTCAAGGTGGATGATTCGTAGTAGATGCATATGGATTTCGGTCTACTTACCATGGATTACTGCCCATTGCTTTTGAGCCTCTTCCTTTCTTTTGTAGCATAGTTAGCATTGTGGTGCGTTTATAATCCTGTCAATTGCCCAGCTGTGATTTGTTTACCTTGATAGCACTTTTATCGTCTTTTGGGAGAGAAACATCACTAGTGAACGTCATGGGACCCCTGTCCATATTTCCACCATTGTTTACACCCTCAATTTACTCTCATTTCTTACTTTCCATTGTCATTATTATTATCTCTTGCGTTGATCCTTTGTAAACAGCAAGGCCGAAGGAATTGACAACTCCTCTGTACTTGTTGGGAGCAAAGCTACTTGTTGTGTGTGCAGGTCCAGGTGAAGTTAGCAACCTTAGCGCCATTGTTCACTTTACCACCTTCTTGTATTTCTGTGAGTCCTACGGGAGACAAACCCTATCCTCTGCATAGGGGAAATTTGCTGCTATGCTACATCTCACCTTCCACTTGGGGTAACCAACGAGAAGTGAGAGAACTATCTTCCTCGCCGTATCAAGCTAATTTTTGGCGCCGTTGCCGAGGACTCCAGTCTAAAAGATAGGGGAGTTGCACACTATATTTTATCTTTGCTTTTTAGTCTTGTTAGTTTACCTTTCAGTTTTTACTTTTGTGTCCTTTATCAAAAATACCAAAAATACCTGCTGATACTATGGGTTCCAATGAAAACACCAAGTTGTGTGACTTCACTAGTCACAACAATAGTGACTTTATCTGCACTCCTATTGCTCCACCTGCCACTTCAGCACCTTCTTATGAAATTAAACCTGCTTTGCTGAATATTGTTATGAAAGATCAATTCTCAGGTGCTGGAGAGGATGCTGCCTTGCACTTAAATAAATTTGTTGAGCTTTGTGATATGCAAAAGTACAAGGAAGTTGATGGAGACATCGTCAAGCTGAAGCTTTTTCCTTTCTCCTTGAGAGGAAGAGCCAAGGAGTGGCTACAATCCTTACCTAAGAATAGCACTGATTCTTGGGAGAAGTGTAAGGATGCTTTTATTGGGAAGTACTATCCCCCTGCTAGAATTATCCAGTTGAGAAGTAATATTATGAATTTTAGGCAATTGGATAATGAACATTTTGCCCAATCTTGGGAACGTATGAAATCTCTTGTTAAGAACTGCCCTACACATGGTTTGACTACTTGGATGGTTATCCAGACTTTTTATGCAGGCTTAAACTTTACCTCGCGGAATCTGCTAGACTCGGCCGCGGGAGGAACTTTTATGTCAACCACACTTGGTTCTTCCACGAAGCTACTTGATGAGATGATGTTGAACTAATCTCAGTGGCACACCGAAGGATCTCCAACTGGTAAGAAGGTAAAGCCTGTCGAGGAGATCTCCTCTCTTAATGAAAAGGTTGACTTGATTATGTCTCTACTTACCAAGCAAGCTCCTATTGATCCTTAGGATGTTCCTTTAAATTCCTTGGTTGCTCAAGAACAAGTAGATGTGAACTTTATCTCTAGAAACAACTTCAATAATAACGATGTTGTGTAACGACCCGATTCACTTAGAATCGGAGTCTTTGTGATCAAGTGCTAGTCCCTGGATCGAACTCGCTAGCACACACAGTATAATAGATGTATATCAAAGTACAAGTGCATCGTTATTACATCGTATGATCCAGAATTCAAGACAAATAACAACTTGCATAGCTCAAGGCTAGCTTATTCAATATAACTATAGCGGAAACAAAACTAGTAGCGAGGAGTCCCATCAACATCCACAAGCGACATGCTGAGTGTAGACTCGCAACCCTATCATAACACACTAATCTTCTGAGGAACCTGCAACACGAAGGTTACAGCGCGAACACGGGTCAGTACATCTGATTTGTATGGCCAGTAACACAAGTGATAAAGCAATCCTACAAGTAATTTCAAATCAAGAACATGAATCAAGCTTGGTTTGTTGTGCATAAAGTTGGTATTCACCTACTTCTACTTACTACTCAACCTTTTTTATCATCTTAAGTTAATATCAACCCACAAAGGACAACATCTAACTAAACCGCCTATGAGAGCCCTCAGGATCATAGGATTTCTAACGGCAGTCATGAGAGCCCTCGGGATCATGGTTTCGTGAGTATTGTAGAGCCCTCAGGATACAATTGCACACGTACCTCCTACTCGTGAACATCATAGAGCCCTCAGGATACGATGCCACTACAAACACATTCATGACTATTACAGAGCCCTCAGGATGCAACATCACCCTATCATGAATATTGTAGAGCCCTCAGGATACAGTGCCCCTACCTAGAAACCAAGTGAACATTGCAGAGCCCTCAGGGTGCAATGCCACAGAAACAATCGTACGTGAATATTACAGAGCCCTCAGGATGTAATACCACTCTACAGTACCTCAATTTCAAGTTATTATTTTACTAATAATAATGTTGTCACAACACTTGAATAACACAATAATTCCCCCCATGATTATCATTGCAACAGTAAGCATATAATCACATAGCACAAGAAATACTAAAACATAACAATGTTGTATATAATGATCAATCAAAACATGTGGCTATCCTACCAGGTTTCAGCATAACATAACGACCTTCACATGCATAGAAACATAGTATGTGCATAATCAATAATGAAGCATAACCAAAAGTGAAACTTGCCTTGAACGGTGTTGAAGTACTCTAACACTTATTTCTGATTCTTTCAGCACTCCAAGCAATCTACACGATCAACAGTATAACAATCAACATCACACTTCACACAAAAAAAATCAACATTAAAAGATACAAATGAACAGCGAGTAAAACCATTAAACAGTAGCTAAACGATATCTACATGTCACCACGATCCCAACGTAACTGGAATCAGCGAAAACGGACACACCGTATAAAAGATACGGTCACCGAAAGTTTGAATTTAAAGTTGTACAAAAATCAAATTCGGAAAGTGTAATAATGCAAAGTGTATCCTACTGTAAACTAGACTTCACTACGGTCGTAACGCAAAAATAATCACCTAAAACGGTTATACGGTCTAAAGATATAGCCTAAACCGTTTTAGGGTGCAATCTGTGAAAAAGGGCCTATTCGGGAATAAAATAAAAGTTTATGTCGCAAACAGGTCCTTTTCTCTACAGGACAAAATTGCTGACGTACCGCTGGCGTGGCGAAGGCACGGAAATCGAGGTTCGTCGGGCACGGAAACCAAGGTTCGTCGGGAAAGGAAAGCGAGGTTCGCTGGCGGCGGTGCAGAAATCGAGATGCGGGTCCCGCTGGGCGGATTAGGGTTTCTCAAAAAAAAAGAAAAATAATTTTTCTGGAATATATATATGGACCGAAAAAAAAATTGTCCGAGTCAGGCTCCAATCGTCCAGCGGCGAGAAACAACACGGGCCGATGCGCTACAGTTTTTTTAAAATAAATTCAACCTTCAAACAATTTTATAAAATCAACAGTACATCAGAAAAATACAAAATAAATTTCTAAATTCATCAAATAATCCCCAGAAAATTATGCCATGAACAGAATATCTAAAAAGATAAATAAATAAAATTACTTTTTTCCAATGTCTTTAGTTAGTTATAAAATATTTTAAAAATCAACAAAACTACTCAAAAATTATTTTACTAAATTCCAATCTATATTTTTTTGAAGAAGTCATTTTATCTCCTCTCAAGTTATTATTATATTGGAAAGGAAAATTATTTAAATAACTCCAATTAAAACAAAAAAGCTATTAAAACAACTCCAACTTTTTTTTATATCGAAGGAGTCATATTACCTTCTCTCCTTTTATTTTGTTGGATTTGTTTTAAACAATAAATACCAAAACACTAACAATGAGTAATAGGGAACGTCCTTCTATTCTCTCTCATTTTATTATTCCGTTAAAATGCAAAAGTTTCAGATCCCAGTAAAAGTCAAACATATCAAGCAAACAAACACTAATATAATTTACGTAATTAACATTCCAAAATTTGGGAAATTTTGGGATGTTACATGTTGAGATGCTTAAGATTAGAACTTCTCCCCCTGAGGAGATGAAAACCACTCCTATGAAAGCTATCCAAGTGCAAATTAATGAAAACATTAGGATGTTTGGCAAACTTAAAGAGAGATGGGCTAGAGAAAAGGAGGATGAAGATAGAGTTAAGAGCCTTCCTACCTACCACACCGTAGCTACTATCCAAATTGTTGAGGATGTCCAAACTATTAGCACCCATCACACCCCTAGTCCACCTGGACCTATCAATGGTGACGCTACCACCTCAACCATAGATGAAGAAACCTCTATGAACATAGAGGCTTTCAAACTAGTGAGCCTTAATGATATCACTACCTCCTTAATATATAGTAGTGATCTAGACTTTGACAACTGCACCTTACCTGAAGTTATTGGTTTCCTACACAAGATGTCTAGAGACCTCCACACTAGCACACTTAATCTTGCCTTCACAGAGCATATCACCAATGATCTATTCAAAGTTAGGGAGGAGAAGCTTAGACTAGAAGCCTCCATACCTAGGAAGCTAGAAGATGGTTGGGATTCTATGATCAAAATCAAATTGAATAACTTCTCTTGCTTTGATATTTGTGATGCTGGAGCTAGTACCTCTGTTATGCCCAAAAGAATGTATGATATGCTTTAATTGAAACCTTTTGATCCTTGTTCTTTTGGTGTTTGTCTTGTTGATTCTTCCGTAAAGAAATCTGTGGGGAAGATTGATGATGTTCTTATCATTGTCAATGACAATTATGTTCCCGTTGATTTTACTATTATGGACATTGAGTGTGAGCCCTCTTGTCCAATTATTTTGGGACGCCCTTTTCTTCGCACCGTTGGTGCTGTTATTGACATGAAAGAGGGGAATATCAAATTCCAATTCCCTCTCAAGAAAGGGATGGAACACTTCCCTAGAAATAAAGTCAAGTTACCTTTTGAGTTCGTCATACAGGCTAGTTATTTTCTTGATAAAACTTGATTCTCTTTTGCTTTGTGCCTAGCTTAAAGGCGTAAAAGAAAGCGCTTGTTGGGAGGCAACCCAAGATGTTTTTACTTTTGTTTTAGTGGTCTTGTTGATTGTTACTACTGCAGAAACATCATTGTATCTTTATTTTTCAAGCTTTGTGAAAGGGCATGCGCCCTTATGTTTGGTTTTGGTAATTGATGACAATCTTTATGGACTAATGGTTTCCTTGAGTTATAGTTTAAGGTTTGTCCATAGGCAACGCTTGAAGATCATATGGTGGCTTCAAGGTTGTAAGATGAAGATTACGTGTTGACCAAGGTGTTCTTCATGGAGCTATCCAAAGATTGGTCAAGTAGATGTGTGCAAGGTCAAGAGGAGCATCACGAAGATATCGTATGCTTGGGCTTGCCGAACATTTGGTGATAATGGTCGTGTGAAGATGTGCCTAAAAGAGGCTCACCCATAATGGAGTATGGGGGAGCTCTCTACAAGTCTTCATCGAGCTGGAGGAATCAAGGAAGATGTTCCAACTTGAGGCGGGCAAGATCGTCATCATCAAGCTTAAGTGAATTATGCGCAAGACAAAGGTTTGCCTAGTTAGGTGTCTAGTTTACCGGTCTCTTGGTGGTAGTTAGGAGACCGTGTTATAGGCTAGGCCGAGTCGTTCGTGGAGAGCTCAAACCTTTTGCATCCTTGGCATCATCTTTATTGGTTCTTGTTTGGCTTTTCTCTTTGTGAGTTTTGGAGCTTGTGGTCTTCTTCATGACAAGCTAGTGTTCATCGAAAATGGATTTCATATGCATCTTCTCTTATGATTTTTGATGCGGGCGATTTGCCGGTTATTCTTGGTTAGAGGTTTCACACCTCTATGTGTCTGGCACTTCTCCCTTGGCAGCTCTGTTCGTAAGCTTTCCATCAAGCTTGAGTTTGCCTTAATCGGAGTTCATTTGCAGAAGTTTTGGCAGTTCAGGGTTTGCCTGTTTTATTTGGAGTTCATCTGTTGTGTGGCCTGGGCTCCCTGGTTCTGCCAGGGCGGTAGTACCGCTCTTGGAGCGGTAGTACCGCGCCACGGTAGTACCGCGGGCAAGTACCGCATTCACTACCGTAAGTCCACTGGACTTTGCGGTAGTGGGCACGGTACTGGCCCCCGGTAGTACCGTGGGGCGGTAGTACCGCTTCCAGGGCGGTAGTACCGTGCCACGATAGTACCGCGGGAAAGTACCGCACTCACTACCGTAAGTCCACTGGACTTTGCGGTAGTGGGCACGACACTGGGCTTCGGTAGTACCGTGGGGCGGTAGTACCGCTCTCGGTGTGGTAGTACCGCACCACGGTAGTACCGCTCTCCGAGCGGTAGTACCGTGGTTGGTGGGCTGTCAACGGTTTCCAACGGCTGGATTCGTGGGAGGCTATAAAAGGGGGTCTTCTTCCTCCTTTGTCTCTACCGGTTTTGTGCAAGTTCTTCCCCCCATTGTTGACCTCTTTGAGCTTGCTTACTCTCTTCCCCTCCTATGATTCTTGCTCCTTTTTGAGGGAAAAGAGAGAGGAGGTCTAGATCCACATCCTCCACCAATTCATCTCTCCTCTAAGTGAGGGGAACCTTGTGGATCTAGATCTTGGAGTTCTTGGTGTTCTCCTTGTTCTTCCTCTCATATTCATCCATAGCTTTTGTTGCTTTGGTGGGATTTGAGAGTTGGGGACTTGAGCACTTCGTGTGCTCTTGCCATTGCATTTGGTGCATCGGTTTGAGTTCTCTCCGAGGATTCTTTGTAGTGAGTGAAGTTGAGAAGATAGCTACTCTTGAGTGCATAGGCACTCTAGAGCTTGTACATCGTGGGTGCGTTGGCACCTAGAGGCTTGTTGTTACGGAGCTCAATCATTGTGGTGGAAAGCTTTGGGACGCTACGGGAGCCTCCATTTCGGTTGTGGAGATTGCCCCGAGCATTTGTACGAGTTCGGTGACCGCCCCCAAGGGTTTCCATTTGTACGGGTTCGGTGACCGCCCTCAAGTGTCCTAATAGTGGATTCACGGCATCTTGCATTGGTAAGAGCGTGAGGAGAAATAGGGTGGCCCTCGTTGGCTTCATGTGAGCATTGTGCTCCTCACCCTCTCCAAACGGAGACGTACTTCTCGCAAGAGAAGGAACTTCGGTAACAAATCCTTGTCTCCATCGGCTCCACTTGCGGTTATCTCTACCTTTACTTTGAGCAAGCTTATTACATTGTTTATCTTGTGCTTGCTCATATTATTGTGCATTTCTTGTCCCATAGGTTGTTCATCTAGTCAACCTATTTACTTGTGCACTTACTTTGTGATAGCCTTAGTGCTCTTGTTATATATCTTGCTATCACATAGTTGTTTATCTTGCTTAGTATAAGTTGTTGGTGCACATAGTTGAGCCTAGCTTTTTAGGTTTCTTGCTTGGCAAATTAAACGTTAAGTTTTATTCCGCATTTGTTCAAGCTGAAACCGTAATTGTTTTTAAGCGCCTATTCACCCCCCCCCCTCTAGGCGACATCCACGTCCTTTCACTTTGTGTCAATTATAGCCTCATATGATAAGGGAAGTGAAAGTTTTGACATGCTGTCCAGAAAACAGATTCTATCTTCGTGACTGGAAAAATCACAGAAAATTACCAGTTCATCTTTTTGAGCTGCAGAAGTACGCCTAAAAAAATCTTTACTACCTGTTGTTCTGTTTTTCACAGATTCTGCCACGTTTTGTCTCTCCTAACTTTTGCAAACCTTAAGCTTGCGTTTTCTTTGCAAAAACTTTTTGGCAATCTTGAGAAACAGTAGTTCTTCAAGAATATCTTTATTTGAAGTAGAGGAAAATTATTTTAATAGGGTACTAACCTCTCTAATCAGTTTACAATGAGTTATGTATGAAGGGAGTTTTCAATTGTGCGATTGAAGATGATGAAAGAAGATCCTGGAGTGTCAAACGCTCAAGCTTGGGGATGCCCATGTGCACCCCCAATAAATATTCAAGGAGACTCAAGCGTCTAAGCTTGGGGATGCTGTAACACCCCGGGTGTCAGGCTACAGTAATCACTTTTACTGTTGCCTATTACTGTTGCTACTCACTTGCTAATCATGCCATGATCATCTTTGCTTTTGATCCCATTCAAAAATGCCTTTTGGGTTATATTAAAAATCATGTGACAATTAAATCTTGTCCAAAAATTGTGAAACCACTTTTATAAAATCACTAATAATCAGTGGGCCATGTCCACGTGATTGTGGTTACTTGTTATGCCTCTGAAAAATCCAAACAATTATTTATGGCAGCAGGACAGTACCAATTGCCATTTGCAAATTCCAAACAATTATTAAAAGAGTTTATTAAAGCCCAATTCTTTTTGTGGCACTCTTGTATGATGCAGTACTAATTGTAGTGCATGCATTGTATTTTATAAAAATGCCTAGCCTATTAAAATAATTACAAACAAAAATAATATAAAGAAAGAGAAAAGGAATTACAAAAAAAACTAAACCTAATCTAGCGTCGGGGGGCAGAACCCCCCCAGCCGGCCCACTCCCTCTTCTGATTTTTTTTCTTAACCCCCCCCCCCCCTCCCGAGCCCCCCTCCCCCCCGGTCAACTCCCCATCTCTCTCGCATCTCTCCCCTCCTCCCCTCCGATCCGATTTGGAGAGGCCCCCGACGACCCCCCCCCCCTCATCCTCCTGGGCGCCTCCGCCGGCCTGGTTCCGGCCGCCGCCGGCAGGCCTGCCCCCCTGCTCGTCCTCTCTCCCCCTCGATGCTCGCCCCCTTCCTCGCTCAGCCGAGCTCGCCGTGGGTGCGTCCTTGTCACCGGCGCGGCGACCTCCCCGGCGACCATGTGCTCGTTCATGCGCCTCCCCACCGCCGTTCTCGCCGCCCCTGGCAGTCCACCGTCGCCGCAACCCTCTGCATCACCGGAATCGGGCCCGGCCTCCCCGCCATGGCCGGCGACCCGTCGCACAAAGTCCTCGGCGGCGTTCCCCCCCAGCCTCCCCGAGCCCTCCCTCGAGCCTCCTAGTGAGCGCCGCTCCCTCCCCTCTCTCCCTGTTGCTCCTTGCGCTGCGCACATCTGCCATCGCTCGCTCGCTGCGGCTGTCGACGCCGCGCTGGGCCACCGGCGAGCACGTGGTCACTGGACTGCGTCTTGCCCTCTGCCCCCCCCCCCACGCCGTGCGCCTGCACGTGAGACCAAGTACCCGTGCTCCCCGTCGCGGCTCCTCCGCCCAATCTCGCCGGAGTGGCGGCCTCGCCGTGCTCTGCCTCAACGATGTGCACGGCTGGGTAGCCAGTGGGGTGACTCACTGACATGTGGGGTATCCTAGTTTTAATTAGCCTAACCGCCATGTTAACTACCCCCCTAATCCCTCACTGACATTGGGCCCAGCCCTTAAGATAACCCATGTTTAAGATTAATCAGTTTATTATGCCATTGTTACAATGACAGCTGGGTCCCACTTGATATTTAGGATTATTAAAATAGAGTTATATGCAATCAGTGAATGACATGTGGGACCCCTGGTCAGTTTGACCAGTCAAAGACCTCAGCCTATGACAGGGTGGCCCCACTTGTCAGTACTGTTGTGGATAAGCTTTTAGATAATGTTGCATTTAAATATTAAAAGAAATTCAGAAAATTGATTTAAATGATTTAAATATTAGAAATTTAATATCTTTTAAACCGTAACTCCGATGAAAATAATTTGTATATCAAAATTGATCAAAAAAATATACCGAATACGAATATGTTATCCGTTGATCTACCACCCCCTCTAACGTACCGAACATCGAACTGTCCCCCTTCGGACCGTCTGTCCGGTAAACTGTCCGGTATTGTTAGAGTGCCCGGATGAATTTATTTCGAACACGAAAGTTGTTCGGAATAGATCAACTAACACGGATACACCACCCACACATGTGTCGGATGTCCACGACACCTCCGGCATGATAACTCCCCCTCCAGACACCCTGTCCGGTAATCACCCGGAGCTGGCAGTTCATCCTCGGATGAATTTCCGCTCCGAGCAACGTGCATTGCACTGCGTTAGAACACCGTTAACTTTGCGTTTGCCATGTCTTGTATTTGTATTGCTATTATTGATGTGTATTTATTGTTTCTCCCCTCCTTTATTCTCCGATAGACCCCGTTCCTGCCGTCGACTACACTGCTGCTGAGTATGACTACTTCGTCGACGACCGTACCGCTACTACCGAGCTTCCAGGCAAGCAGAGCCATTTTCCTTCCCCAGATATCGCCTATCTTTCCGTACATTTCTTGCACTAGGCATGGTTAGTGCTGCTGCTACGATACAATCCTATTCAATTGCATAGCATGTTTTTGTCGCCCCTTGATGTACCTTCGTTTATCCTATGCTGCCTTATAAATATATATATATAATATTCAGCAGTAAACCCTGCGCATTGTTAGCTAGGTTTAGAATAGCGGGTCGTGATCACTCTGGGAGTGATCGCGGAAATGATATATTACAACTGCAACAGGTATGGATCAATGCAGACGCCCTAGGGAACCTACAACAGCGAGACTCTGCCGAGTCGCTTCGAGTTTGACTTACGAGTGGACGGACTCGTATTTCACTCTCGTCAGCTCAGTATCGTAGCATCACTGGGATGATACGAGGGTATTCCTCTTTAGTTCATTCCGCTGGTGTCTCGGCACCACCGGGGTGATACGAGAATATTCCTCTTTAGTTCATTTCGCTGATGTCTCTGTCGAACCTCTTCAAGTGTACCATCGAGGGTGATTCCTCCTGGTTTCACTTGATGGTAGGCACTCGAATCAACTGGTGTCCTTACAGGTAAGGAGTCGGGTGACCCAACGGTGCCCGCGCAGGGTATCTTAGCGGAACGACAGGTCAGGTGTATTCCACCGGTGTGCGGCGGGCCTGGTACTGTTCGTGGCCGAAGGATTTCCTGTTGTACGAAAGTCGAGCTCTTCGGAGCAAACGCGAGACAAGGTAAGGAGACGGTTCACCTTGTTGGTAACCGCACGAGTTGGTGGGACGTCAGGGCAGGCACCGACGTTACTGGTGGTCCTGACTGATGCTGTTGTCCGCGACTCATTCAATAAGGGGCAACGATAACGGTTGTCTCGACAGAAAATTAATAAAATGCTTAACGGGTTCGGCGGATGACTTGAGTAGCCTTTTGGATTGTACGCACTAACTATACGTGGGATTACGCGTATGGGCGCCTCCGCAATGTAGCCTCGTTCGAAAGCTCTGAAAGACGTCCAGTTCAGCATTGCGGCAGGGACGGATCGCGCTGCGGCGTTGGAATTCACCCTCCTCGCAACGACCCGGAGAGCGAGGGGTGATAGGCCCATGACCCCCTTTCACTTAGGGCTGTAGACCGGCGGGGACCTCTCTGATGAGTCGGAGGATGGACTGCGTTGTGTCGGATAGCCTCGGTGGGGCATTCCCTAACAAAGTGTATGCCACCCTGGAGATCCGAGCGTGTAGTGTCACACTAGTGCACCCCTGCAGGGAAGTTTAATCTATTCGAATAGCCGTGTCCACGGTAATAGGACGCTTTATGCTGAAGCCAGATCCTACCACTACAAACTACTACTATTAAATTGTTGGTTCCGGTTTCTTTTCCTCGCAGGGAAGTCAAGGAGGGGATCTCGGAGGCATATATAATTGTTATCTATACAACTTACTATTATACAATGCTGCAGCAACTTCTGCTGCATTGTTACTTTCATTACTGTTATATTAAACTGTTGGCTGATTCTTACCTCATGCTTCAAGACTCATCGGAAGATGCTAGTCTTCGATAGGCCTAGCTTCTTATCCTTGCTCTGACTTCTATCTTGCAGTCCACTATATATACAGCCTCCCCTTTCCATTGATACAATGCATAATGCTTAGTAGCGGACGTAAGACTCACGGGTATGCTAGATACTCACCTTTGCTTTATTTCCCCCCTTTTTGTTTTGCCTGATCGGCCGCTGCAGTCGACGTTGGAGCCTTGGATTCCAGGAGCAGGAGATCCCCGATGCCGACCACCGCAACATGAAGATTCCTGATGCCTTCTACGACGTCGAGTTCCCCTTTGACCAGGAGTAGTTTGGAGGTTCCCAGGCAGGAGGCCTCGCCTTTTCGATCTGTTGATTTTTGTGCTAGCCTTCTTAAGGCAACCTTGTATCCTTGTGTCTGTACTCAGATATTATTGCTTCCGCTGACTTTGTGCTCTCGAGCTGTTGTATTCGAGCCCTCGTGGCCCCTGGCTTGTATTAAGCAGCTTGTATTATTTTATTTGTAGAGTTGTGTTGTGATATCTCACCGTGAGTCCCTGATCTCGATCGTGTACCTTGCGTGTATGATTACTATACACGATCCGATTTTGGGGGCGTCAGAGATGCCCCCGTGCATCCCCTTCTTCATCAACAATTATCAGTTCGTCCCTCTTTGCACTATATTTTTATCACTTCATGCGTTATGTGCTATGCTTGGAGCGTCTCGCTCTTTACTTTCTTAGGTTTGTTTTTTCTTTGTTTGCTGTAGTAACAAGTTAGATCCCAGCTTTCTTTTGTGTGGGAGAGAAACACGCTCCACTTGAACTAGAACTCCTCATAGGATTTGCATGCTTATTCTCTTTAGCTGTGAGTTGTTCTTTTTCTTTTTATAGTTGCTGCCCTGTTTAGTTGTTGTGCTTTAGTTTTCTTCTAGAGCTTTTGTTTTGTCTTAGGTTGAACTTTCTATAGGTTGCATGTTTTATCTTGTTAGAGAGTTTGCCTGTTGCACTGAGTTTTGTGTCTTGACTAGAAAGTAGGTAGTTGAAGTTGCTATTCTCTTTATAGTAGTAACTTGCAATAGTTTTGAGGTATTGATTAGAGTAATGTTTTAACTTTTGGTGTCAAGAGCTAGAGCCTATTAGTGATAGATGTCGTATTTTGGGAAATCCGTGTGATTTTCGAAAACCAAAAAAACCCCGTTGAGAACTCTAGCTACTAGATGGATCACTAACCTCTGGAGGGTTCGAATATTAGAGTAAACTCACGTACCATGAGTCGAGGATGCGCAAGGATAATCAAACCCCCATACACTCCTCCTCGGGGTACTTATCTCTTTGTGAACCTCCTGATTAGATTGAGAGTTACCGACAGGGCCGGGCCGATACAATTAAGGGCCCTGTGCTACACTTAAAAATGAGGCCCTATATCATTACAAAAAATAAACTAATGAATAATTGTAATACATATAAATATACCTGGATATATAAAAAATCATACTTTTAACTTCCGGTTGCATGACATTTTCCGATGATGATTAAAATCTACATTATGAAACACAAGATATGAAAAAATAAATAAATAATGTTAAAAAATTAGATGAACCGTCTAACTCACCTTATCACCTAGTTTCACCGGCTGAATGATCTTTAAAGCTTTGATAGATGATGTAAGAATGAAGAACAGATATACGAGGATGCCTATAAAAATAAATTAAAACTAGGAATAGGAATCAAAATCTCTTTACAAACTAGGTTTTACTAATTGTCATTGTGAGGAGCAGGCTACTTGTCGATGTCATGTCATGGTGTCAGACTGTCAGTTTTCCTGTAATCGACCTACAATATGTCTACTGATCCCGTTCGGCTATTCCGTGTGCAGTGTGTTTTCTGCCGCCGTCCATGCCTGCGGGCTGCAAGGCCCTGCCCGTGTGTGGGAACCAGGAAGCAGGCGGCCAGGGCCAACCGGGGCAGCAGCCAGTAGCCTCGTCGCCGGCTCGCCCTGCCGATTAGTACTCCCGACGTGGTGTCGCCCCATCCCGGCGGCCGCCGCAACCGCAGGAACAGGAAAGAAGCAGGCGAGGCGCAAGGTCTGGCGAGGCAAGCGTCGATTCCGATTGTGTCGATAGCGATATTAGAGAAAGAACTGTCTCTGACGGTTCGTTTTTTGCGTGGTCGTCGTCCTCTTTCTTAGTAGCATCGATCCAAAGCCGGCCGAGCGAGGGAGCCACGCACGCAGAAGTTGAGAACTAGGTTGAGAACTCTAGCTACTAGATGGATCACTAACCTCTGGAGGAAATATACGCGTGGAAGCCCATATACTATATATACATTGTATAATTTTTTTTGGGGCCCCTAAAAATTTTGGGCCCTGTGCTGGATGCACACTTGGCACATATATGTGCCCGGCCCTGGTTACCGATAATAAGTGCATGAGTTCTTCGGACTAATGTGAGTATTCTAAAGTTGACACTTCCACCTCCCATATTTTTCTAGCCTCTTATGTGCCGTGCATTGCCTTCTTCTCACTCCGAGAGTTGGACACCACCTTCGCCGGTACATCCAAACCCTTGGCATGATACGCTCTGTCATCATAAACCTCCTTATATCCTTCCTCAAAACATCCACCATACCTACCTATATGGGCATTTCCATAGCCTTTCGGAGATACATTGCCATGCAACATCCACCTCTTCACGACTTGATCTTCATGCCATACATGTTCCTGCTACACTGGCAGCGGCATACTTTGCATACATCATGATAGCTACATCTTCTTTATGTGAGTACCTTGTAAAGTGTGAAAGATCTCCTATACCTTCTTGTAAAATAGAGTGTTGCCCCTAAAGTGAGGAAAAGATCCCAAAGAGGACAAAATTAAAAGATCCCAAAGAGGACAAATGTGAGAAATAGAAAGAGCCACTGAGGCCACCAAAAAATACAAAAAAAATTGAAAAAAGAGAAATAAAAAGAGAGAAGGGGGCACACTACTATTCCTTTTGAGAGATCCACACTAGTACTTCATCCTCTATCCCTTGTACTCCATAGAGATCATCATACATGCATATAGCTATGTGGGGACCCTTCACACTATAGAACTTAGCTTGTATATTCCAATGATGAGCCTCCTCAAACGAGCTCTAGGTCTTCTTGAGCAAGCAAGTTGGATGCACCCCCACTAGTTCCCTTGGAGAGCTTTTAGCTCACATGTGCATCCGTTGCATGGCAATCCCTACTCCTCACATCATATCTATCATTTGGCCCTCTCTTGCCTATGATTGTCCTCATTGATGTGAGCCTTTCACACCTTTTGTCTTCCTCCTCCACCTTCTTTCTGTTTTTCCTTTTAGGTGTCTACTTTCTTGCTCTTGCTCATCCATTGCATGAGTTCTCAAAATATCGAAAGGGAGTGGATTAGTTTGACTTGTACCTGACTAGTGGTCTGGGGACGAGTCAAGATAAGAATCCAAAGGAGACTAAGTGTGAAACTTTAGTAGATAGTAGTTCTCAACAGTTATTTTTTATCTCGTATTCCTATATCCCCTTTCTTGCACTCAAACACCATCTGGAGACATTCGAGTCACGGACAGCAAGAGCTCTTGCACCCTTTGTTCTTTTATTGCTTGTGCCAATGATAATATAGACTCTTTCTTGTTAAGACTTGAATTGAATTGGATGCTTTGATTGCTTTACTTACAAAGTCCTTATATGGTTGTGGGGCATGTCGCCACAGAAATTATGCTTGTTATCATTTACCTACTCGGGGACGAGCAGGAATTAAGCTTGGGGATGTTGATACGTCCCAAACGTATCTATAATTTCTGCTTGCTCCATGCATGATTTGTGTGACTTTGCCATGTTTTGCTTGAACTTTCATACACTTTTTATCATATTTGGACTAACCTATTAACTCAGTGCACCCAGTTGCCAGTTTCTGTTTTCTGCTGTTTTAATATTTCAGGTTTTCCGGCCATTAAAAGTGCCAAATAAATTCCGGAAAAATATATAAAAAATCAGCGCCGCGGAAGCTTCGCAAAGAACTAAAGATGGAAGGGGGTGGACCCACCAGGGCCCCAGGAGGGTCCTTGGCGTGGCCCCACCCTAGGACGCGCCAGGAGGCATCCTGGCTGCCATGTGGCCCCTCTCGGTGCCCCCTTCGGCCTATACTTAGCCCCCGCAACGGAAACCCCTAATATCGATCTGCAATTCCCGTTCTCCTCATTGTACCGCCGCCGCCGCCGTTTCAAGATCGGGGCTACTAGGAGAAGCGGCCCCTACACCCTGCCGGAAGGAGGAATCCCCTCCGGGAGACCATCCATCACCATGGACGCCTTCCGAATGTCTTGCGAGTAGTCCCCTTGGACCATGGGTCCAAGACCATTAGCTATGTGATGTTCTCCTGGCCTCTTTGTGCTTCCACTTTCGAGACCTCGTGAGTTGCCTCACATGATCAAGGCACCATTGTAATTTTCTATGTCGGTATGCTGAGTTTGCTGGGATCTGATGGATTATGAGACTATGTTGAGATTGTGATGAGTAATATATTTGGTTCTCTTTTATATTTATGTTCTTTAGTTAATTCTTGCATGTTCTCCGTTGCCGTATTTTTCTTTGGCCAAGTGATTTGTTGCAACTCCAAGAGGGAGCGTTATGCTTGATTGTGGGTTCAGCCCCTTGATGTCTAGCTTGAGTGACAGAAACATGAGACTAGGGGATGTGTTGTTGCCACCAGGGATAAAACAACGGTGCTTGTACTTGCGGGTGCAAGGATTGTTTACTTTACGCATAGTTCTTTTAATGCAGTTGTCTGTTGCTTTGAGTTTACACTTTGGGTGGGATTCGCAACTTAATACCAGCGAGATGTCCTAGATAGATATCTTAAGGTGGATGATTCGTAGTAGATGAAGATAGATTTTGGTCTACTTACCTTGGTGTACTGCCCATTGCTTTTGAGCCTCTTCTATTCTTTTGTAGCATAGTTAGCATTGCGGTGCGTTTATAATCTTGTCAATTGCCCAACTGTTATTTGTTTACCTCGCAAGAACTTTTATTTTCTTTTGGGAGAGAGACATCACTAGTGAACGTCATGGGACCCCGGTCCATATTTCCACCATTGTTTACACCATCAATTTACTTTCAGTTCTTACTTTCCATTGTCATTATTATTATCTCTTGCGTTGATCCTTTGTAAACAGCAAGGCCGGAGGAATTGACAAGTCCTCTGTACTCGTTGGGAGAAAAGCTACTTGTTGTGTGTGCAGGTCCAGATGAAGTTAGCAACCTCGACGCCATTGTTCACTTTACCACCTTCTTGTATTTCTGTGAGTCCTACGAGAGACAAACCCTATCCTCTGAATAGGGGAAATTTTCTGCTACGCTACATCTTACCTTCCACTTGGGGTAACCAACGAGAAGTGAGAGAACTATCTTCCTCACCGTATCACTCACATGCGCCATTAGTAGCAAGGGCACTAATGGCGCACCAGGACATGGTGCGCCATTGCTATTTAGTAATAGCGCACTGGACATGTGGTGCGTCATTAGTGCCCATATTATCTATAGTTGTTTTTCCAGTAGTGCATATTTCAGTCAGGCGGTGGGATGTAAGTCAAAGAATCCAAGAACATAGCAATTATGCAAGTACTCACGGTCAAAGGAACGGTCTACCACGTTCTGTAATTACAACACTGAACCTTCATAAGTTTGATCATGCTATAATGCTTACGTTGGGTAATGTTCATCACGTCACTCATCCAGTGAGGTGACCTCACAGTCAACAGGCTGAATTGTCCATGATCGCGAAACCACGACCATCATGTTGACCATGAACTAGTTATTGAAATAGAGGCTAACTAGGAACACTGGGGGTTTCTATACCACACCCGTATCATTGTTTCACTGATACAGTTCTAGCACGGTATGAAACTGGTTATGAAATTGCTTAGATATATTGGAATAATCATATATTATTTGCCTCTAGAGCATATATCCAACAGATATGCCGGTCCCGGTTATCCTTATGAACTGTGATAACTAGACAGTAATTGTCAAGGCTAAAATTTCAAAGGACAACATGCAATCCACAAAGCACATTAAAGAAGAGTTATAGTGTTAGATTATATCTAGACGGCTAAGAATCTGGCAGATCCCTTTACCAAGGGTCTATCGCGGGTTGTGATAGAAAATGCATCGAGGGAGATGGGGTTGAAACCCACGCGATTTTCCATGGGGGTAACCTAGAGAAATTTAGGAAAACAATCCAGCGGTCAACCGAGGAGAGTCCTTACTCACCCACTCCGATTGAGATGCACTATACTCTTGAAACTGTAAGGCAGGTTGAAAAATGTCTTAATGTGTTCCAAAGCTTCTTTAAGCAAGATGCTGGCCTATAGAGCATACTTTGGAGGAACACACCTATATGAGCCCGACTGTTGGTCACAGTCTATGAGATGGGGTTTATATCTAGGAAGCTCATGAAAGGACAGGAGTATGACTAATACGCTCCACCCATGGGGTTTAGCCTTCGGCAGCCTTGTATCGGCTGACAACTGGCGAAACTTCTGCACGCTAAGCTGAAAATTCAAGGCATAGTCCATTGTTCAGCTATGAAGAGGTCTAATCCAGTTGCTCTAGGTGGATGTTCAACTTAATAGTCTCCACTGAAAATTCTGGTATATCAAACATGGTTTGGAACAGTTGACAACCTGATGGTCCTTGAGATCTGGTGGAGGATTATTGGATTATAGTTGGGCGTTGGTCAAAATAAGCCCATAATCCCTAGTTAATCTCTAAGGGCCCATGTATGGTGGCTGATAGTGCTAAAGTTTAGTACCATACTACTAGTGGAGGGAGAGTTAGACCTCTTTATTGTTGGATATATTAGCAATTTTCCAAGCAATTTAATCCCTAAATATATCATGAACATGACGCATGCAAGATTAATGTCATACTGATACTTAACCATGCAACTCAGATCTACGCAAATAACACATATATGTACGCAGACAATAAGCATGGCATAGATGAAAACAACGATGAACGGGGTGAGTGGATCATACCCTTCGTTCGGCCAAATTGCAGCAGCGGAGGCGCTGCTAGCAGCAGCAAGTTCGTTGGCATTCTTCTTGGCGGCAGCGGCTTCCTCCTGAGCAAGCTTCTCGGTGGCGGCCTTCTCAGTTTCGGTTGCCATGGCGATGTAGAGGAAGTAGTCGAAGTAGACGAGCGGAAGCGAGCAGTCGCGTCGTAGACGCTCCCCCAAAAACGTTATTGCTCCTCTCCCGGTGCAGGATCACAAGGAGCAAGGTTCCGGAGGCCTGCTCTCCCGCACAGTCGTGCACGCGGCGGACGGGATGGGATCGCCGGAGGCAGCGGCAATGCGTGAAACTACGTGGGCGGTGCGCGAGGAAGAACAAAGGTGATCTGTAGTGCGGCGGCTAGGGTTGTCGCGGCTCCTATTTATACCCAGCCGAGTAGGGTGGCGTGGGGCTGGATACACACGTCCGGGTCGGTAACGGCCCACGATAGAGGTCTCAAATCATGTCGTAATTAACTCCTAATGAATTTCATTAACGTATAATTAATACCAATTAATTAGTCGTTCCTGACTAGCAAAAATTAAGCGCACATATGACATAGGTATTAGCTCAGCTCGGCTCAATTCCGCAAACCGCGGTGCGCGCGCGCGTTGTGACGAGGCGAGGCGTGGCGAGGCGGGCGGCAGAGGAGGAGCGCGCGTGAGCTCTCACTCTTCTACTTACTCAATAGCATGTAGGAGAGCTCACCTTATAAAGAGGTGCAACTCACCCACCACTTCCGGGGTGGGACTAAACTTAGCACCACACCCATGTCATATTTTCCCACATGGGCCCTTAGAGATTTTCTGAAATTGTTAGACGGGCCTAAAGCCCATGCCTTATTTCAACAATCCCTCACAAGATCACAAGGTCCCATGGTGTTTTCCTCAGTTCTAAACACTGTTTGATATATCAGTATTTTCAGTGGAGACCAGTTAAGGTTGAACATCCACCTAGAGCAAAGAATTACATTCCTTCACAACTGACCAATGGACTATGCCTTGAATTGACAGTTTGGCGTAAAGAAGTTTCACTCCTTGTCTTACCGATACTAGGCTGCCGAAGGCTGACCCCGTGGGTGGAGCATATTAGTCACACTCCTTGCCTATTCATGAGCTTCCTAGAGATTACCTATCTCATAGACTGTGACCAGCAGTCGGGCTCATATATTGGTGTGTTCTTCCAGTGATCGCTCTGTAGGATAGCATCTCGCTTATGAAATCCTCAGAACACATTAAGACAAAATTCAACCTACCATACAGTTACCGAGAGTATTGCATCTCCAACGGAGTGGGTAATAAAATTACTCTCCTCAGTTAACCACCAGCTTGTTTTCCCAGGTCCTATTTCACGGGATCTCCGATCATCTAGGTTGGGTTACCACCACGGCAACTCATGTGGGTCTCATACCCATCTCCCTCGATGCATTGTCTATCACAATACGTGATAGACCTTTGGTGAAGGGATCTTCCAGATTCTTAGCCGATTGGATGTAATCCAATGCTACTACTCCGGAGTTTCTCAAATGTCTGCTAGACTTCAGTTTCCTTCTTATATGCTTTGTGTATTGCATGTTGTACTTTGAACTCTTTGGCTTAACAATCACCGTTTGATTATCACAGTTCATAAGGATAGCCGGAGTTGGATTTTCAACCACTAGCAAGTCCATCAAAAGCTCTCGAAGCCATTCTGCTTCAGTGCAGGATTTATCAAGTGATGTGAGTTATGCTTCCATTGTCGACTTCGTTAAGATAGTCTGCTTGCAAGACTTCCATGAAACAGCGCCACCTCCAAGTGTGAACACATATCCACTTGTGGCCTTCATCTCATCAGCATCAGAAATCCAATTTGCATCACTATAGCCTTCAAGTAACGATGGGTATCCGGTATAGTGAAGTCCATGGCTCATTGCACCCTTCAGATAGTGCATAACTCTTTCAATAGCATGCCAATGAACATCTCCAGGATTTGAGACAAACCGGATCAATTTTCTCACAGCAAATGCGATGTCAGGCCTCGTAGCGCAAGCTAGGTACATGAGTGATCCAATCACTTGAGAATATCTCAATTGATCTACAGCTATGCCTTCAAACTTTCGAATCCGTACACTAGGATTGTATGGCGTTGGAGAAGATTTGCAATCTGAATATCCAAAGCGACTCAGAATCTTCTCAACGTAGTGGGATTGCAAAAGTGTAATTCCACCCTCATTATCTCTCAATAGCTTGATGGTCAAGATAACATCAGCCACACCATGATCTTTCATCTCAAAGTTTTGAGATAGAAATGTCTTAACCTCCTCAATGATTTTGAGGTTGGTTCCAAATATCATTATGTCAACAACATATAAGCACAATATAACTCCTTCGCCCCCACCATGGCGATGGTATACACATTTGTCAGCTTCACTTACAAGGAAGCCAGCAGATGTCAAAGTTTTATCAAACTTCTCATGCCACTGCTTAGGTGCTTGCTTCAGGCCATATAAAGATTTCAATAGCTTGCACGCCTTTCCTTCCTGACCATCTACTACAAAGCCATCTGGCTGTTGCATGTAGATTTCCTCGTCTAGCTCTCCATATAGGAAAGTCGTCTAAACGTCCATTTGATGGACAAGAAGACCATGCGAGGCAGCCAACGAGAATAATACTCGAATGGTTGTCAGTCTGGCCATAGGTGCATAAGTATCGAAGAAATCTTCTCCTTCCTTCTGGGTATAGCCCTTAGCCACGAGCCTAGCCTTGTATTTTTCAATACTTCCATCAGGCGTAAGCTTCTTTTTGAACACCCATTTACATCCCACAGGTTTGCAAACATTGGGACGATTAGTGATCTCCCATGTTCCGTTAGCCAAGATGGAGTCCATCTCGCTACGAACCGCATCTTTCCAGTAGTCAGCATCTGGTGATGCATAAGCTTCTGAAATAGACCTGGGAGTGTCATCCACGAGGTACAGAATGAAATCATCACCAAAGGACTTTGCAGTCCTCTGTCTCTTGCTTCTAATAGGAGCTTCATCGTCTTCCTCCACAGGATTATCATCATGAGTTCGTTCATAATATTCCATTGGAATGGCGGGTTCAGGAATCTCATCAGATTCCTTTCTAGAAGTGCTTTGCATATCTCTCATGGGAAATATATCCTCAAATAATGTAGCGTCTTTAGACTCCATAATCATACTGACCTTCACGTCAGGTACCTCAGATTTCACCACTATAAATCTATAGCCAACGTTGTTCTTAGCGTAGCCCAGAAAAACGCAGTCCATGGTCTTTGGTCCAAGCTTATGCTCTTTGGGGATCGGCACATTAACTTTCCCCAAACAACCCCAAGTGCGCAAGTATGAGAGTGTTGTTCTTTTCTTCTCCCATAATTCATAGGGAGTGATCTCGTTATCCTTCACGGGAACCTTATTCAGGACATGACAAAATGTCAATATAGCCTCCCCCCACCATGCCTTGGTGTCACAACCCTAGTTTTGGTATGTTCTTTTATTACTAGAATAATTACATCATGTTTAAATTCTTGTTTTAAGAATTGGGGATTTGGAAAAGCCTCAAAAATAATTTAAATAAAAGGCCAGATAAAAAGTTTTTCCAAAATTCCTCCAAACAATTTTGAAAAATCCTATAAATGAGTATGATCATTTTAAAAATGATTTGGAGTCAAACCCATGCTCATGGATTTTTCAAATATTCAAACAGAGGCTTGGAAATTAAATTGAAATGCTATTTGAATTGGATTCAAATTATTTGAACTCCAAAAATCCTGAAAACTTGGGTGTGGCTTTATATCAGTCATATATAGCCCCAATAAAAATATCAGGGTTTTGTAAAAATGTTTTGTTATAAAAACAAAACAAAACAAAAGAAAGAGAAACAAATAAAAAGAAAAATAGAAAAAGGGTCAAAGCCCCACTTACCTGGCCCAAGTGGGCAGAAGCCGGCCCAGCCCGCCAGGGGCATCCCCGTCTTCCTCCTTGGCCAGCCGAGCACGCCACTACGTGGCGAGCATGCGCTCGACGCCGGCCACGCAGCAGCCTGCTCTGGCCGGCCTTATCGCGTCGTGGATGCCACCGTGCTCTCCCCTTCCACTTCCCCCTCCCCTGGACCCTTTCCCCTCTCTCCCCGGCGAGCTCCCGCGAAGACCCGAGCGAAACCACCGTCCGTCGTCGTGCACCCGCGTGGCGACCGGCCTCCCTCTGCCCAGTTGTGGTGTCCAGAAGACCCTGAGCCGACGACTCCGTCTTCCAGCGCTGCGAATCGAGCCCAAGACACCCTCTGGGTGGCTCCATCGTCGCCGTTGTCCCCTGCAGGCCGCCGGACCTCGCCGTTAAATTCGCCGCCGTACAGCCCCCTCCGGCATCCCCGACCACCTCGTCGTGCTCACGGTGAGGCCCCGGTTCTTTCCCCCTAACCCCGCTCGCTCTAGCCCCCGGCGTCGCCAGCTCCGTCGAGCCCGAGCTCGGCCGCCGCGTCCCCTTGCTCACCGACGTGCTCTCGGCGTCCCCCTGGCCTCCCCTTGGCGTCCATGAGAAGCGCGCATTCGAGAGGAGCCAAATGGCACCTTCCCCGTGGCCTCCCGTGACCGGAGCCGCCAGTTCCAGTGGGCGCCGCCGCGGTTTGGCCACCGGCGGTTAGCCGCCGTCCGGTTAGGCCATTAGGGCCTTAATCACTCCCTAACCCCACCCTAATCACCCACTGACAGGTGGGGCCCTAACCCCCTAAACCCCCTGTTAGTTTTAATTAAAACGGGATTAACCCCAGACCCACTGACATGGATGGCCCACTCGTCAGCCCCCCTCCCCCCGCGTCATGCTGATGTCATGCTTGCGCAATAAATCGTTTTCTATTTAACAGAAATCCAGAAAATAGTTAAATCTTTGAAATTCAATAACTTTTAATCCATAACTCCATATCAAATAATTTATATATGAAAAATCATCAGAAAAATTCAAGGATTCCAAATATCATACTTTCATAGATGAAAAACACATCTATGATGATGGACCAGTAGCATTTATCTATTTGGGTTACTTGGAATAATTCAAAATAAACGTTTAAATCATTTCAAATTAAATCTTTGCAATGCCAACCTTATCACATGAACATCAGAGGCATATCATACACATGACAACATGGTTTACCATGTCCAAACATTAGCAAATGCAACTTTGGCTAATTTGAACCACATTTGGAGTTTGAATTTGAATTTCTTTTCAAATCAACTTCAATTAACTTGTTGCAAATTGAACATAGATCACATCAGTACCATGCCATGTTTCATTCTTGAATGTGCATTGCAATGTGATGTTTATACTTTGTTGTCTCGGTGTTTGCTTCTTCTCGATAGATCCATCGCCGGACGTAGTTCCTGTTTCTTCGAAGAGTGGGACCCCCCGAGTCTCGACAATAAGGCAAGAAAACCCCCCTTTGATCATATCTATAAAAACCCAGTTTCCCTCTTGTTCTCTTATGCATGTTTAGGTGATTCACATGTTACCGTTCTACCGCTAGTTGAACCCATCCTTTGCATGGCCTATCATTGCTGCCACAGTATTAAGCAAACCTCAACCTAGCAGATACAAGATTGTTTGTGCTCATCATGTGGCCCTTCATCCATGTTATGCTATGCCATGCTAGAGTTGTTTGCAATGAAGTTGACCATCTGGGTGATGTATCGGGATGGTAGCGAACACATGCAACAAGGTGGTAACGTGTTGATGAAGTCACCCTAACATAAGTGAACAATGAGAGGCTGTGTAGGAGTACACAGTGGGTTGTCTCATTTACACTGCCCTCGGCCCCGAGTTCTTGTGTTGTGATCCAAGACACAGATTACTACCACATGTTGGTGTCAGAAACCTCTGTTAGGTAATGTGCTAGGGTTAGCATGTCACTTGCATCATGTTAAAATTTCAAAAGAAATCTTTGAAATCCAAATCAAAAGCAAAATGGGATAAGGAACCCCCCCCCAGATGAATTAATTCAAAAGGCCAGATAAAAATCTTCTCCAAAAATTCATGTTAGATTTTTGAAAAGTCTTATAAATGAGTGTGATCACATATCAAGTGATGTGGGACCCACCCCATGCTAATAGATTTTTCAAATATTCCAACAGTGCCTTGGAATTAATTAAAAACCCCTATTTGAGTTAAGATTCAAATTACTTGAATTTTAAAAATGTTCAAACTTTACAAGTGGCTAGCCTAGTATATTGTGATGCCACATAAAAAGTTTCAGCATTTTATAAAATGGTTTGATATTTTTTATCAGAGCCAAAACAAAAATTACAGAAAAAGAAAGGAAAGATTAAACAAACAGAAAAGGAAAAAAGGACTCACCTGGCTTCCAGCCCAACTAGCTCCCCGCAGCCACCTGACCGGCCCAGCCCACCTCGAAGTCCCCTGTCGTCTTCCTCCCCGCGCGCCCAAGCAGCTCGGTGGCGAGGCGCCGACGCCGTGGACGCCACCGCGACGCCCGAAGAGTTCCAGGCCTCCCCAGCTCACCAAAGAGCGCCAAGGAGACGTCTGCATTGCCCTCTCTCACTTTCCCCCATCGCCGCCTCCTCTCGAGCTCCGTACGCGTTTCCCCCTTCTTCCCCGAGAGCAGCCGCCGCTCACCGTCGCAAGAACCCGTGGCCAACGCCGGAGAAGAGCCAGAAGACCGTGTCCCCCTCGCGCTACGTCGTCGTCTACGTCTTCCAGTGCAGCGAATCGGACCCGGAGCCCTCCTAGTCGCCGGAATCGAGCTCGAGCCGTCGCCGGACCCGAAGGACGCCATCGTCGATTCCGTCGCCATCGAGCCACCCCAGCCCTCGCCGCCACCTCCGTCGAGTTCCTGGTGAGCAGGCGGTCCAAACCCATCTCTCCCTTCCCCTTATCGTTGTCTCGTTATCGATCCGCCATGGAAGCCGAAGTTCCTTGCCGCCACGGTCGTCGTAGTCGAGCACCAGTAAAGCAAACGAGCTCGGGGGCATGTCCATCGTCTTCGCCTTGCTCCTCTGCGTCGATTGCGAGCATCACCGGCTCAAATGGAGGACCGCAGCGAGCTTTGCCTCAAGCCCGAGCCACGGCCACCGCTAGGGCTTGACGTCGGCGACGCTCCGGTGAGTTCCAGCCCCCCCTGGCTGGCTCCATTCGACGCGGCATCCTCCCAGCTGCCGTTTGGTGCCTCTGGCGTGCCAAACGCACGTCCAGAGCGCGAACCCATTCAGCGCCGCCGCGTCTGTGGCCACCGGCGGCTAGCCGCCGGCCGGTTAGGCTAATTACCCCCTAATGACCCCCCCACAGCCTATGACATGTGGGCCCAGCCTCACTAATCCCCCTGTTAAGCTAACTTAATTCATATCGTTTAATTAAAACAGTGAGAGGCTGACCAGTGGGTCCCAGCAGTCAGTGGACCTCTGACGCCAGCATGAGGTCATGCTGACGCAGTAAACCTTTTCCAGAAATTGAAATGAATTAAAGAAATTCCAGAAAATCCAGAAAATAGCTCAAACTTTGGAAATTCATAGAAAATTCATATTAACTCCAAATTGGACAAATAATATATGAAAAATGATCAGGAGAAAATAAGCTATCCAAAAATCCAACTTTCAAATATGTTTGAGTTGAATTTAAATTGGGACCAGTAGCATTTTTCATTTGATTTAATTGGAATTTATTCAAATTAAATTCAAATGCTTTTTCAACTTTGACCATGGAAACATGCTACACTTCAACCACACATCTGAGGCATATCATACACATTTCAAAATGGTTCAAATTGATCAAACAATGTCACATGTAACTTGGCTAAGTTTGAATTCAAATTGGAGTTTGAATTTGCAATTCAATTTGCAATATACTCCATTTAAATGGAATTGCTTCACACATCAAAGCATATACATCAAGTTTCAACCTTCCATCATGTGATTGTGCATTGTATTTACTTTGCTACCTTGTTTGTTGTTTGTCGAGTAGAGGTGGAACCGGAGCAGGAGGCTGCCCCCTTCGTTGAAGACCCAGAACCCGAACCTCGTCAGCAAGGCAAGCAAACCCCCATTGATCATGTCGATAAAATCCCACTTCCCTCTCATGTCTCGCTTATGCATTGTATAGGATGATTACCATGCTACGTTTCTACCGCATAGATGAACCCATTCCTTTGCATGACCTATCAATTTGTCACAGTAGTAAACAAACCACAATCCTAGCAAATGTAGGAGTTGGTTGATATCATGTGACCCCTACAACTGTTACTGCTTATTGCATGCTTAGAGTGATACCATGATGATACTATTATGTGAGTCGGGATGGTAGTGATCATGATGTTGATGGTAGAAAAGTGTTGGTGAATCTACCCTAATACAAGGTGAACGATGAGAGGCTGTGTAGGAGTACACGGTGGGTTGTCTCGTTGAACACCGCCCTAAGTCCGAGTTCTTGTGTGGTGATCCAAGATGAAGAGTACAACCACACATTGGGCTCACTGACCCCTCTCAACCTATTAACTCATCCCTTTCGATGTCCAGATGTCGCAATAGTTCGGAGTTCTGGTAGGTCAGTGGCCTGGCTGCTAAGTGAGAGAACGGCTCATCCGAGACCGGCTTATGCACCACGCACACATCACTTGGGTCCACTTCGGTAAACCGGCCGGGTTCACGATAGTGGTAGCCAACCCAAGTAGGCGGCTTTCTCGGACTAGATCGGCTATGAGGTAACAGTTGTGGTGAGCATCCTCGCTGGCACCCCTTGAATGGTGTCGAGATCAAAGGCGGTAAATGATGATCATGTGTGTGTAGCGGTACACCCCTGCAGGGTTAACAAAACTATTCGAATAGCCGCGTCCGCGGTTATGGACTGCTTGGAAAGCTTAGCTTGATTATTAGACAACTTGAACTGGATACTTCTAAAACACACCAAGATAAGTGTGAGTGCTATGGCGTGCTTTCTCGTGGGGAAGTCGAGGAAGCCACCATAGTGGTGTAATTGGTTGGAGAAAGTAGTGGACTCGTGTACGCTTCTTACCTCAAGTCTGGTACTCGTAGTTCAGGACTAGCCAAGTCAGAGCTGGCATTTCTGCAAGTGAAACCCCACCTACCTTTACCTTGATACATGTGCATGAGTAGTATAGCTCCTATGTAAGTCTTGCTGAGTACGACTTTGTACTCACGTTTGCTTAATCTATGTTTTAGATGAAACCACTGACCCCGAAGGTGGCTTCTTCATCGAGCTGGACGACTGAAGATCAAGCTAGTCTAGTCCCAGACAGACGACTGGTTCCCCCGTGGAGGGCTTGTGTTTAAATAAAGCTTCTTAAGCCATTTGTTAAACTTGTCTGTACTCAGACATAATTTTCTTCCGCTTGTGTTGTAATGTTGGATCACATGTTTGTGATCTCTGTGTGCACTCTATAAGAGTTATCAATAAAAATGTATACTTTGTAGAGAATTGCAATGATACCTGCTGTTCATACAAGGCATGTGTGCTGCGTGTATGTTTATAACATGCATGTCTTTGTATGGGTTTTCGAGACCTTATTTATGATCTGGCTGGCGGTCTTTCATACACCAAGTGGCCCTTAGATGTGCGCATCTTGGGGCATCGCGATGCGATTGTTCGAGACTCTGTCCCGTGCACACTTTGTGGTATGATCGAGCCCGCCCTAGACCCCGACTAAGTGATCGGGCTGGAGTAAGTCTTTGTAAGAGTTATGAGATATTTGTTAGTATGGTTGAGGCGACTTGTCTTTGAATATGGGAGTTCACCACCCATATCATTAGACTTGTGTGCGGACGATGAGGACCCGTTTTAGTTGATCATCCGGCCTGGATGGGATGCCCCTCACGTACGATGCTTTCCGAGAACGTTCTATGCTTGGCCTTGTCTGCTTAGACAAGTGGGTACGGTTCTCGGCTCTCCATACGACTATGTCTTAGCTGTACTTGCATACGCTAACCCCGGGTCCCGACAGACTTGGTATCAGAGCAGGACTGACTGTAGAACTAGTAGCCTTGGCCGAAGTCGAGTCTAGCTTGCTATAGTTATATAGTTACTCTGGTGTCAGAACCCTCTGTTAGGTAATGTGCTAGGATCAAGTAACCTTGCGTCATGTGAAAAATTCAAAGGAAATCAAATTCAAAATCCAAATGGGAGAAGGAACACCCCCCAGATGAATTAATTCAAAAGGCCAGATAAAAATCTTTTCCAAAAATTCATGTTAGAGTTTTGAAAAGTCTTATAAATGAGTGTGATCACATATCAAGTGATGTGGGACCCACCCCATGCTCATAGATTTTTCAAATATTCAAACAGTACCTTGGAATTAAAGAAATACCCCTTTTTGATTTAAAATTCAAATCATTTGAATTTTAAAAATGTTGAAAGTTTATGAGTGGCTAGTCTATATTATTATGAGGCCACATAAAAAATTTCAGCTTTTAATAAAATGTTTAGCTATTTATTTTAGCTAAACAGAACAAATGTCAGAAAAGAAAAATAGAAAAGAAAGCAGGAAACTTACCTCTCGCCCAGGCGAAGTCGGCCCACCCCAGCCCAGCCGGCCCAAAGGGGCACGGAGGTATTCTTCCCCACCCCGCGCCTCCAAGCTGCTCGGTGGAATGCCACCGAGCCAGCCGTGGACGCCACGTCGCCGCCGAGAGCTTCCAGGCCTCCCCGTGGCCTCTTCTCGCACCTGGAGACGCCCTGGAGCACGCCACGTTCATTCCTCCCCTCCAGCGCGACTCCTTCCTCCTCCTTCGCCGATTTCTTCCTCCACCCGAGAGCGCCGCCGCTCGCCGTCGCAAGAACTCGCGGCCATCGACGTCGAGGAGTCAAACCAAGGTGTCCAAGCGCTTCGCCGTCGTCGTCTTCATCGAACTGCAGAAGGAATCGGAGCCGGACGCCTCCCTGAGCTCGCTAGCTTCGTCGTCTTCATCGCCGGCCGCCGTGGATCGAGTTCGAATTCCGGCCATCTCCGAGCTTCCCCGAGCCCGCTAGCCATCCCGTCGCATTCGTGGTGAGCTTCTCACCGTTTCCCCTAGCCTAGCTCCCTCCCTCTCGTTCTCTATCCGTTTTCTCCATGGATGCCGAAGCACTTCGCCACCATGGATGACGATGAGGTCGCCCCTGTGCCCCATCATCGCGTCCAGCGCGCGCGTTTGACTCCCAGTGGTGCCAGCTTCGAACGCGCCCTGTTTCAACTCCAATCGTGCACCACAACGACGACTGCGAGCTCGCCGTGGTTCTGTTGCCGCCGGAGTCGTCGCCGTCGCCGCTCCCGACCACCCCGTGACCCCGTGTTGCCTCTAGAAGATGCGGACGACCTCCAGGAGCAAGACGGTGCCCTCCACTTCCCCTCCCGTGGACGGAATCGTGTTTCCGTGATGCGCCGCCGTGGCCAGGCCGCCGGCGTTTAGCCGCCGGCGTGTCAGTGCTAAACCCCCCCTGTTAATGACCTAATTAGTGACCCTGGGTCACTGACCAGTGGCCCAGTGGCTTAATTAAGCCACTGGATTAACTTAACCCACGGTTTAAGTGAACTCAGTCACTGACAGGGTGGCCCCACATGTCAGTCCCCCTGCTGACGCAATAAATCATTTATGAATTTCCAGAAAATCAAAAATGTTTAAAAGAATTCCAGAAATTCCAGAAAATACCCCAAACTTTGGAAATTCATAGAAAATTCATATTAACTCCAAATTGGACAAATAAATGAATGAAAAATGATCAGGAGAAAATTATCTTTCCAAATATGCAACTTTCAACTATGTTTGAGTTGAATTTAAAATGGGACCAGTAGCATATGTCATTTGGTTTATTTGAATTTAATTCAAATTCAAATCAATTGATTTTGCCACTTGAACCTTGGAATTAAGCTACAATTCAACCACACTTCAGGGGCATATCATACACATTTGAAAATGATTCAAAATGATCAAACTATGTCACATACAACTTGGCTAAGTTAAATTCAAATGTGGATTTTGAATTTGCATTTCAAATGCAATATACTCCACTTAAATGGAATTGCCTCACACATCAAAACTTATACTTCCAGTTTCAACATTCATTCATGTGATTGTGCATTGTACATTATGTTGATCCTATGATTGTCATGTTGCTGATAGACGTGGAGCCGGAGCCCGAGGTCACCCCCTTCGTTGAAGACCCCGAACCCGAACCTCGTCAGCAAGGCAAGCAAACCCCCATTGATCATGTCGATAAAATCCCACTTCCCTCTCATGTCTCGCTTATGCATTGTTTAGGATGATCACCATGTTACGATTCTACCGCATAGATGAACCCATTCCTTTGCATGACCTGTCTTTTGTCACAGTAGTAAGAAAACCACAATCCTAGCAAATGTAGGAGTTGAATGATATCATGTGGCCCCTGCAATGTTACTGCTTATTGCATGCTTAGTATGATACCATATTGTTACTGTGATGTGAGTCGGGATGGGAATGATCATGTTGATGATGGTAGAAAAGTGTTGGTGAATCGACCTAATACAAGGTGAACGATGAGAGGCTGTGTAGGAGTACACGGTGGGTTGTCTCGTTGAACACCGCCCTAAGTCCGAGTTCTTGTGTGGTGATCCAAGATGAAGAGTACAACCACACATTGGGCTCACTGACCCCTCTCAACCTATTAACTCATCCTTTCGATGTCTAGATGACGCAATAGTTTGGAGTTCTGGTAGGTCTGTGGCCTGGATGCTAAGTGAGAGAACGGCTCATCCGAGACCGGCTTATGCACCACGCACACATCACTTGGGTCCACTTCGGTAAACCGGCCGGGTTCACGATTGTGGTAACCAACCCAAGTAGGCGGCTTTCTCAGACTAGATAGGCTATGAGGTAACAGTTGTGGTGAGCATCCTCGCTGGCACCCCTTGAATGGTGTCGAGATCAAAGGCGGTAAATGATGATCATGTGTGTGTAGCGGTACACCCTTGCAAGGTTAACAAAACTATTCGAATAGCCGCGTCCGCGGTTATGGACTGCTTGGAAAGCTTAGCTTGAATATTAGATAACTTGAACCGGATACTTCTAAAACACACCAAGATAAGTGTGAGTGCTATGGCGTGCTTTCTCGTGGGGAAGTCGAGGTAGGCACCATAGTGGTGTATTGGTTGGAGAAAGTAGTGGACTCGTGTACGCTTCTTACCTCAAAGTCTGGTACTCGTAGTTCAGGACTAGCCAAGTCAAAGCTGGGATTTCTGCAAGTGAACCCCACCTCCCTTTACATTGATACATGTGCATGAGTAGTATAGCTCCTATGTAAGTCTTGCTGAGTACACCTTTGTACTCACGTTTGCTTAATTTATATTTTAGATGACGCCACTGACCCCGAAGGTGGCTTCTTCATCGAGCTGGACGACTGAAGTTAAACTAGTCTGGTCCCAGTCAGCAGACTGGTTCCCTCGTGGAGGGCTTTGTGTTTAAATAAGGCTTCTTAAGCCATTTGTTAAACTTGTCTGTACTCAGACATAATTTGCTTCCGCTCTGTGTTGTAATGTTGGATCACATGTATGTGATCTCTGTGTGTACTCTATAAGAGTTATAAATAAAATGTACACTTTGTAGAGAATTGCAATGGTACCTGCTGTTCATACAAGGCATGTGTGTTGCGTGTATGTTTATAACATGCATGTCTTTGTATGGGTTTTCGAGACCTTAGTTGTGTTCTGGCTGGCGGTCTTTCATACACCAAGTGGCCCTTAGATGTGCGCAGCTTGGGGCATCACGATGCGATTGCTCGAGACTCCGTCTCGTGCACACTTTGTGGTATGATCGAGCCCGCCCTAGACCCCGAATAAGTGATCGGGCTGGAGTAAGTCTATGTAAGAGTTTTGAGATAGTCGATAGTATGGTTGAGGCGACTTGTTTTTGAATATGGGAGTTCACCACCCATATCATTAGACTTGTGTGCGGACGATGAGGACCCATCTCAGTTGATCATCCGGCCTGGATGGGATGCCCCTCACGTACGATGCTTTCCGAGAACGTTCTGTGCTTGGCCTTGTCTTCTTAGACAAGTGGGTACGGTTCTCGGCTCTCCATATGACTATGCCTTAACTGGACTTGCATACGCTAACCCCGGGTCCCGACAGACTTGGTATCAGAGCAGGACTGACTGTAGGACTAGTAGCCTTGGCCGAAGTCGAGTCTAGCCTTCTATAGTTATATAGTTACTCTGGGTATATAAGGGAACAACGTAAGGCTTCTTTTTTCTCCTTACCCCTTCGTTCTGAGTTCTGAGTCACCCTCATCTTATTCTACGGGAAGATAGGACTAGGCTCTCCTCTGTCTGATTAGAACATCTCGTTGTTTGCTTCCTTATAGCCGTAGGAAAGTTGTGATCGGTTTGTTAGAGTGGTTATGCTTCCTGATTTATTACATCGTATGTAAGTGCTGTTTCCATGTTGGAAGAAATTGTCATTTCTTACAATTACAGCCGTTATGTTGTCCGAGTCATTCCAAGTTTATCTCATAATCTGATGCATTTGCAAACTCCTTTCTGTTTCAGATGGCAGATCTTCCCCCTCGGCAGATTGTTCGTTTGACCAGGTGCCTCGCTGTGCGTGGCCATCCCGCCACGTTGATCGAGATGATGTCCTATGTGGGATATCGATGGTACCCTGAGTACACCATCGAGGAGCAGTTCCACGACTTCAACCAGACGCTGTTCCAATGCATTGTCCGGATCTACCCGCACCACATTGGAGTCACCCAGCCTATCCACTTTGGACATGGCATTGGCGTTACCGAGAACATGGCTGTGCAGAATGCTGCATATTCATGTATTACCCTGCTGAGAGAGGAGCACACCATGCTGAGAGAGACTTCATTCCGCTATATCCCTGCTGCACTTCCAGGAGAAGAGGGATATTACACCGGACTCTACTCAGATCACTCTGCAGAGGATCCAGGACTCCAAATGACTGCTAGGTTTGCTAGTGACAGAGATCGTGATGCACGCGCTCTCCGTTTTGAGCTCCACGCCACCCGTGTTCGTCTGTACCGAGCACTGACGCTCTTGGCACCCTTTGTGAGCGTGGGATCAGTTGAGTTTGATGCGATCTACCCAATGAGGACTCAGATGCCTTCTCGAGTTGCTTGGCCCGAGATTGGAGGCATTTTCCACCCCGTGGTCCTTTGCTTCCACCCTACGCTGGACCTAGGCCCCATCCTTGCCCAAATGGATATCAGGGTCCACAGGCCTCCGTGTTTTCCGATGGTCACCTCCAGCTACCGGGATACGCGGGTAACTTTTACGAGGACTACTATGGAGATGGAGATGAGTGAGACCGCCCTTGGTCTTACTTAGTGATGATGTAGTAGTATCTTAGTGTATTGTATGCAAGGTGTCTAAGTTCCAGAGGCTTAGATAAATAATGTATAGGAAGTCAGAGTGCCTCTGAAGGATGTATCATCTTCATCACGTTTGTATTAGCTTGGTGCTTGTACTAAAACAATGTATGGTTTGTATGACAGCTTGTGAATATATGGCTTGTATGCTTTATCACCATGTTGTCAAGATGATTACTTCCTTTGCTCTGTAATCCTTCCAGTACTTCAATACCTTGTTTAGACTCTCCCAATCAACTCTGTTTGACTTTGGTTTTTCACCTTCAGGATGTCTCAAGGAACCCGTGGCCAGATTGGTCGTAACCAAGGTCGTGGGAACAACCAGGAGGAAGAAAACCTTCCACCCCCACCCACGATGGCCCAAGTTCTGATGGAGGTCGAGAGGAACCTCCGTGACTCTCACCACCTGCTGGAAGTCATCGCACGCAACACCACTTAGCAGCGCAATGATCTGGTGTCTCTGAACGACTTCATCCGGCTTCATCCCCCGGTTTTTAGTTACTCCACTGAGCCCCTTGACGCCGATGACTGGCTTCGCAGCATCGAGAGGAAGCTCCAAGCCGGCCATGTTGCAGATGGCGACAAGGTCAGCTATGCCACTTATCACCTTGAAGGTGCAGCAAGCTCTTGGTGGGAGAACTTTCTGAATATGCGTCCCGATGGACCACCAGCATCTTGGGAGGAATTCTGTACGTCCTTCCGTGAGCACCACATCCCCAAGGGTCTTATGGACCGCAAGCGTGAGGAGTTCTGTAACCTCACTCAAGGCAGAAGAACAGTGGACGAGTTTAGTCGTGAGTTCAACCGACTGGCTTGTTATGCAACTGAAGAAGTCTCCACCGACTCCAAGAAACAAGAGAGGTTCTGTCGTGGCCTCAACACCGGACTCCGTCGTGAGCTCAATCTTCATGACTTTGCCACATTCCAGGTCCTTGTCAACAAGGCCATCAAGGCAGAGGACATGAACACCCCCAACGATTTCCGCAAACACCCTAGAGATGACCGTTCATCCAGTTCTGGCTCCCAGAAGCGCAAGATCTGGATCCCAAATAGCATGTTCCGCCAGAACAACCCACCGAGGCCATCCTATGTGGCGCCTCGTCCACCCACCCAGTTCCACCCAGCTCCACAAAACAACCCAGCTCCACGAACTATTTTCGGAGCTTGCTACAAGTGTGGTCAGGCAGGCCACTACTCTCGCGAGTGTCCCCAGAACCAGCTCCAGCATCAGAATGCTCCACCACGTGACGGAGGCCACAACAACAACAATGGTCGTGGCAAGCCACCCCAGAAGGTCTACACCGCCAAACCCGCTCCTCCCGCCACTCGTGGACGTGTGAACCAGATCGCCGCTGAAGAGACTGACGACATCACTGACGTCATTCTTGGTACGCTCCCAGCCAATTTTGTTCCTACTTCCGTTCTTTTCGACCCAGGAGCATCTCATTCATTCATGTCAGAAAGTTATGCACTTCGTCATGAGTTACCCTTTGTTGAATTGTCCACCCCAATGGTTATTCAAACTCCAGGGTCAAGATGGCAAACTAATAGAGTAAGCCATGGTAATCAAATTGCAATTGAGGGTTTAGTATTCCTTGCTTCACTCATAGCCCTCAAGTCTTCAGACATTGATGTCATCCTTGGCATGGATTGGCTATCAAGACAGAATGGCTATCTGGATTGCAAAGGCAAATCCGTGAAACTCACCCACCCTTCAGGCACAACCGTTAACTATACCTCACCCAGAACAAGAACCCAAGTGCATTCCTTGAATGTACTTCCCCTTCCCGAACTTGAAGATATTCCGGTGGTTCGTGACTTCCCGGATGTCTTTCCTGAAGAGCTGCCAGGCATGCCACCCGACAGGTGTGTAGAGTTTATAGTGGATCTTGTTCCAGGAACCGCACCAATTTCCAAACGCCCATATAAAATGGCCCCACATGAGTTAGTTGAGCTAAAAACCCAACTTCATGCTTCGTTGGCAAAAGGCTTCATCCGCCCTAGCTCATCGCCATGGGGTTGCCCCGTTCTGTTCGTAAAGAAGAAAGATGGAACAGAAAGGATGTGCGTAGACTATCGCCCGCTAAATTTAGCGACGATAAAGAACAAGTACCCATTTCCCAGGATCAATGATCTTTATGATCAACTTGCAGGATCCTCCGTCTTCTCCAAGATGGATTTGAGATTAGGTTATCATCAGATCAGAATCCGAAACGAGGACATTCCCAAAACGGCTTTTACTACTCATTATGGTCTTTACGAGTACACCGTCATGTCCTTTGGTTTAACCAATGCCCCCGCCACATTCTCACGCTTGATGAATTCGATCTTCATGGAGTACCTAGATAAATTTGTTGTGGTTTATCTTGATGATATTCTCATCTACTCGAAGAACGAAGAAGATCATGCCGAACACTTAAGGCTGGTATTGATGAAGCTTAGAGAGCATCGCCTGTACGCTAAATTCTCCAAGTGTGAATTCTGGCTACCAGAAGTGACCTACTTAGGCCACGTGATTTCTGCAAAAGGCATTGCTGTGAATCCCGAGAGAGTTTAGGCCGTCCTTGACTGGACTCCACCTGAATCGGTTAAGCAAGTTAGGAGTTTTCTTGGCCTAGCCATCTATTGCCGTCGCTTCGTCGAGAACTTTTCTAAAGTTGCAAAGCCTCTAACTGAACTTCTCAAGAAAGATAAGAAATTCTTATGGACTCCCAAGTGCGAGGAAAGCTTTCAAGAGCTAAAAAGAAGATTAACTTCTGCACCCGTGCTTGCACCTCCAGACACCAAAAGAGATTTCGAGATCTATTGTGATGCCTCACGGCAAGGGTTAGGATGCATACTTCTGCAAGATCGACATGTGGTAGCTTATGCTTCACGCCAGTTGCGGCCACATGAAGAGAACTATCCTACCCATGACCTTGAACTCGCTGCCGTAGTTCATGCTCTAACAACTTGGCGACATTACCTCCTTGGTAATCGTTGTGAGATTTATTCCGACCACCAAAGCCTCAAATACATTTTCACCCAGCCAGATCTTAATCTCAGGCAAAGACGCTGGATTGAGTTGATAAAATATTACGACGTAGGAATTTCTTACACCCCAGGCAAGGCCAATGTCATGGCTGATGCACTAAGTCGTAAGTCGTACTGTAACAACCTCATGTTAGAGCAGTATCAACCACATCTTCATGAGGACTTTCGCAAGCTCAATCTTGAGATTGTTCCTCGTGGCTATCTTTCTACCTTGGTGGCGAAACCAACTCTTGAGGATCAAATCATAGTTGCCCAAAGGCGTGCACGAGGTGTTCGCCGGATCAAGGAGAACATTGCTAGTGGAGTTGCTAAATGTTTCTCCACAGATAGTACAGGAACGGTATTCTTTGAAAATCGTTTGGTAGTACCTAATAATAGGGAACTAAGGCAACTCATCCTCAAGGAAGCCCATGACACACCCCTCTCAATTCATCCCGGTAGCACAAAAATGTACCGAGATCTACGCCAGAGATTTTGGTGGACTAGGATGAAGAGAGACATTGCTCAATTTGTTGCCGAATGTGATGTTTGTCGTCGCATTAAGGGAGAACATCAAAGACCTGCTGGTACACTTCAACCTTTGTCTATTCCCGAGTGGAAATGGGACAAAGTCGGTATGGATTTCATCACCGGCTTTCCAAGAACCCAGAAAGGAAACAATGCCGTCTTCGTTGTCATAGATAGGCTTTCCAAAGTTGCTCACTTCCTTCCGGTTCGCGAGTCTATAACTGCTAGCCAGTTAGCAGACTTGTACATCTCCAGAATTGTGTCCCTTCACGGTGTTCCTTTGGAAATCAATTCTGATCGTGGTAGCCTTTTCACCTCTAGATTTTGGGGAAGCTTCCAACGTGCTATGGGAACTCATCTCTCCTTTAGTACAACTTTCCATCCTCAGTCTAGCGGTCAAGTCGAAAGGGTTAACCAAATTCTTGAAGACATGCTCAGAGCTTGTGTTATCTCATTCGGAAAGAATTGGGAGAATTCTCTTCCATTTGCCGAATTTGCTTATAACAATAGTTTTCAATCTAGTCTGAACATGGCTCCTTTTGAACTCCTTTATGGATGACGATGTCGAACACCACTAAACTGGTCTGAAACCGGTGAAAGACAATTCTTTGGACCGGATATGATCAAGGAAGCAGAAGAGCAAGTTCGTATCGTTCGTGAACAATTGAAAGCAGCCCAGTCTCGTCAGAAAAGCTACTATGATCGTCATCATAGGCAAGAGAGCTACAATCTGGATGAGAAGGCTTACCTCCGGGTAACTCCTCTGAAGGGAACCCAACGTTTCGGTATCAAAGGCAAGTTGGCCCCACGTTACATCGGACCTTTCCGCATTATTGCTAAACGTGGAGAAGTTGCCTACCAACTTGAACTACCTCCGCACCTTTCCCGAGTACATGATGTATTCCATGTGTCCCAACTCAGGCGTTGCTTCAAGGACCCCATCCACGAAGTCGACCATGAAACGCTTGATCTCCAAGAAGACCTTTCTTATCGAGAATACCCCGTTCGTATTCTTGATTCCGCAGAGCGTGTCACTCGTCGTCAGAAGATTAGGTTTCTGAAAGTGCAATGGTCACACCACTCTAAAAGAGAAGCTACATGGGAAAGAGAAGACCGTCTCCTTACCGAGTACCCCTCCTTCCTCCCGCAGACTTCTGAATCTCGGGACGAGATTCTTTTGAGTGGGGGCGAGTTGTCAGAACCCTCTGTTAGGTAATGTGCTAGGATCAAGTAACCTTGCGTCATGTCAAAAATTCAAAGGAAATCAAATTCAAAATCCAAATGGGAGAAGGAACACCCCTCATATGAATTAATTCAAAAGGCCAGATAAAAATCTTTTCCAAAAATTCATGTTAGAGTTTTGAAAAGTCTTATAAATGAGTGTGATCACATATCAAGTGATGTGGGACCCACCCCATGCTCATAGATTTTTCAAATATTCAAACAGTACCTTGGAATTAAAGAAATACCCCTTTTTGATTTAAAATTCAAATCATTTGAATTTTAAAAATGTTGAAAGTTTATGAGTGGCTAGTCTATATTATTATGAGGCCACATACAAATTTTCAGCATGTAATAAAATGTTTAGCTATTTATTTTAGCTAAACAGAACAAATGTCAGAAAAGAAAAATAGAAAAGAAAGCAGGAAACTTACCTCTCGCCCAGGCGAAGTCGGCCCACCCCAGCCCAGCCGGCCCAAAGGGGCACGGGGGTCTTCTTCCCCACCCCGCGCCTCCAAGCTGCTCGGTGGAATGCCACCGAGCCAGCCGTGGACGCCACGTCGCCGCCGAGAGCTTCCAGAAATCCCCGTGGCCTTTTCTCGCACCTGGAGACGCCCTGGAGCACGCCACGTTCATTCCTCCCCTCCAGCGCGACTCCTTCCTCCTCCTTCGCCGATTTCTTCCTCCACCCGAGAGCGCCGCCGCTCGCCGTCGCAAGAACTCGCGGCCATCGACGTCGAGGAGTCAAGCCAAGGTGTCCAAGCGCTTCGCCGTCGTCGTCTTCATCGAACTGCAGAAGGAATCGGAGCCGGATGCCTCCCCGAGCTCGCTAGCTTCGTCGTCTTCATCGCCGGCTGCCGTGGATCGAGTTCGAATTCCGGCCAGCTCCGAGCTTCCCCGAGCCCGCTAGCCATCCCGTCGCATTCGTGGTGAGCTTCTCACCGTTTCCCCTAGCCTAGCGCCCTCCCTCTCGTTCTCTATCCGTTTTCTCCATGGATGCCGAAGCACTTCGCCGCCATGGACGACGATGAGGTCGCCCCTGTGCCCCATCATCGCGTCCAGCGCGCGCGTTTGACTCCCAGTGGTGTCAGCGTTCGAACGCGCCCTGTTTCTACTCCAACCGTGCACCACAACGACGACTGCGACCTCGCCGTGGTTCTGTTGCCGCCGGAGTCGTCGCCGTCGCCGCTCCCGACCACCCCGTGACCCCGTGTTGCCTCCAGAAGATGCGGACGACCTCCAGGAGCAAGACGGTGCCCTCCTCTTCCCCTCCCATGGACGGAATCGTGTTTCCGTGATGCGCCGCCGTGGCCAGGCCGCCGGCGTTTAGCCGCCGGCGTGTCAGTGCTAACCCCCCCCTGTTAATCACCTAATTAGTGACTCTGGGTCACTGACCAGTGGGCCCAGTGGCTTAATTAAGCCACTGGATTAACTTAACCCACGGGTTAAGTGAACTCAGTCACTGACAGGGTGGCCCCACATGTCAGTCCCCCTGCTGACGCAATAAATCATTTATGAATTTCCAGAAAATCAAAAATGTTTAAAAGAATTCCAGAAATTCCAGAAAATACCCCAAACTTTGGAAATTCATAGAAAATTCATATTAACTCCAAATTGGACAAATAAATGAATGAAAAATGATCAGGAGAAAATTATCTTTCCAAATATGCAACTTTCAACTATGTTTGAGTTGAATTTAAAATGGGACCAGTAGCATATGTCATTTGGTTTATTTGAATTTAATTCAAATTCAAATCAATTGATTTTGCCACTTGAACCTTGGAATTAAGCTACAATTCAACCACACTTCAGGGGCATATCATACACATTTGAAAATGATTCAAAATGATCAAACTATGTCACATACAACTTGGCTAAGTTAAATTCAAATGTGGATTTTGAATTTGCATTTCAAATGCAATATACTCCACTTAAATGGAATTGCCTCACACATCAAAACTTATACTTCAAGTTTCAACATTCATTCATGTGATTGTGCATTATACATTATGTTGATCCTATGATTGTCATGTTGCTGATAGACGCGGAGCCGGAGCCCGAGGTCACCCCCTTCGTTGAAGACCCCGAACCCGAACCTCGTCAGCAAGGCAAGCAAACCCCCATTGATCATGTCGATAAAATCCCACTTCCCTCTCATGTCTTGCTTATGCATTGTTTAGGATGATCACCATGTTACGATTCTACCGCATAGATGAACCCATTCCTTTGCATGACCTATCTTTTGTCACAGTAGTAAGCAAACCACAATCCTAGCAAATGTAGGAGTTGAATGATATCATGTGGCCCCTGCAATGTTACTTCTTATTGCATGCTTAGTATGATACCATATTATTACTGTGATGTGAGTCGGGATGGGAATGATCATGTTGATGATGGTAGAAAAGTGTTGGTGAATCGACCTAATACAAGGTGAACGATGAGAGGTTGTGTAGGAGTACACGGTGGGTTGTCTCGTTGAACACCGCCCTAAGTCCGAGTTCTTGTGTGGTGATCCAAGATGAAGAGTACAACCACACATTGGGCTCACTGACCCCTCTCAACCTATTAACTCATCCCTTTCGATGTCCAGATGTCGCAATAGTTCGGAGTTCTGGTAGGTCTGTGGCCTGGATGCTAAGTGAGAGAACGGCTCATCCGAGACCGGCTTATGCACCACGCACACATCACTTGGGTCCACTTCGGTAAACCGGCCGGGTTCACGATTGTGGTAACCAACCCAAGTAGGCGGCTTTCTCGGACTAGATAGGCTATGAGGTAACAGTTGTGGTGAGCATCCTCGCTGGCACCCCTTGAATGGTGTCGAGATCAAAGGCGGTAAATGATGATCATGTGTGTGTAGCGGTACACCCTTGCAAGGTTAACAAAACTATTCGAATAGCCGCGTCCGCGGTTATGGACTGCTTGGAAAGCTTACCTTGATTATTAGATAACTTGAACGGGATACTTCTAAAACACACCAAGATAAGTGTGAGTGCTATCGCGTGCTTTCTCGTGGGGAAGTCGAGGAAGGCACCATAGTGGTGTATTGGTTGGAGAAAGTAGTGGACTCGTGTACGCTTCTTACCTCAAAGTCTGGTACTCGTAGTTCAGGACTAGCCAAGTCAAAGCTGGCATTTCTATAAGTGAACCCCACCTCCCTTTACCTTGATACATGTGCATGAGTAGTATAGCTCCTATGTAAGTCTTGCTGAGTACGCCTTTGTACTCACGTTTGCTTAATTTATGTTTTAGATGACGCCACTGACCCCGAAGGTGGCTTCTTCATCGAGCTGGACGACTGAAGTTAAACTAGTCTAGTCCCAGTCAGCAGACTGGTTCCCTCGTGGAGGGCTTTGTGTTTAAATAAGGCTTCTTAAGCCATTTGTTAAACTTGTCTGTACTCAGACATAATTTGCTTCTGCTCTGTGTTGTAATGTTGGATCACATGTATGTGATCTCTGTGTGTACTCTATAAGAGTTATAAATAAAATGTACATGTTGTAGAGAATTGCAATGGTACCTGCTGTTCATACAAGGCATGTGTGATGCGTGTACGTTTATAACATGCATGTCTTTGTATGGGTTTTCGAGACCTTAGTTGTGTTCTGGCTGGCGGTCTTTCATACACCAAGTGGCCCTTAGATGTGCGCAGCTTGGGGCATCGCGATGCGATTGCTCGAGACTCCGTCTCGTGCACACTTTGTGGTATGATCGAGCCCGCCCTAGACCCCGACTAAGTGATCGGGCTGGAGTAAGTCTATGTAAGAGTTTTGAGATAGTCGATAGTATGGTTGAGGCGACTTGTTTTTGAATATGGGAGTTCACCACCCATATCATTAGACTTGTGTGCGGACGATGAGGACCCATCTCAGTTGATCATCCGGCCTGGATGGGATGCCCCTCACGTACGATTTTTTTCGAGAACGTTCTGTGCTTGGCCTTGTCTGGTTAGACAAGTGGGTACGGTTCTCGGCTCTCCATATGACTATGCCTTAACTGGACTTGCATACGCTAACCCCGGGTCCCGACATCTGGGTATATAAGGGAATAACGTAAGGCTTCTTTTTTCTCCTTAGCCCCTTCGTTCTGAGTTCTGAGTCACCCTCATCTTGTTCTACGGGAAGATAGGACTAGGCTCTCCTCTGTCTGATTAGAACATCTTGTTGTTTGCTTCCTTATAACCGTAGGAAAGTTGTGTTGGGTTTTCCTAGCATTGTTGTAATGCTGATTTCTTACATCGTATTATGTAAGTGTTGTTTTCCATGTTGGAAGAAATTGTCATTTCTTACAATTACAGCCGTTATGCTGCCCGAGTCATTCCAGGTTTATCTCATAATTTGATGCATTTGCAAACTCCTTCTTTCTGTTTCAGATGGCAGATCTTCCCCCTCGGCAGATCGTTCGTTTGACCAGGTGCCTCGGTGTGCGTGGCCATCCCGCCACGTTGATCGAGATGATGTCCTATGTGGGATATCGATGGTATCCTGAGTACACCGTCGAGGAGAAGTTCCACGACTTCAACCAGAGCAGTTCCACTGCATTGTTAGGATCTACCCGCACCACGTTGGAGTCACCCAGCCTATCCACTTTGGACATGGCATTGGCATGACCGAGAACATGGCTGTGCAAGATGCTGCATACTCATGTATTACCCTGCTGAGAGAGGAGCACACTATGCTGAGAGAGACCTCGTTCCGCTATATCCCTTCTGCACTTCCAGGAGAAGAGGGGTATTACACCGGACTCTACTCAGATCACTCTGCAGAGGATCCCGCACTTCAGATGACTGCTAGGTTTGCTAGTGGTCGAGATCGCGATGCACGCGCTCTCCGTTTTGAGCTTCACGCCACCCGTGTTCGTCTGTGTCGAGCACTGAGACTCTTGGCACCCTTTGTGAGCGTTGGATCAGTTGAGCATGATGCTATCTACCCAGTGAAGAATCAGATGCCTTCTCGAGTTGCTTGGCCCGAGATTGGAGGCATTTTTCCACCCCGTGGTCCTTTGCTTCCACCCTACGCTGGATCTAGGCCCCATCCTTGCCCAAATGGATATCAGGGTCCACAGGCCTCCGTGTTTTCCGATGGTCACCTTCAGCTACCGGGATACGCGGGTAACTTTTACGAGGACTACTATGGAGATGGAGATGAGTGAGACCGCCTGTGGTCTTACTTAGTGAGGATGTAGTAGTATCTAGTGTATTGTACGCAAGGTGTTCTAAGTTCCAGAGGCTTAGATAAATAATGTATTGGAAGTCAGAGTGCCTCTGAAGGATGTATCATCTTCATCACGTTTGTATTAGCTTGGTGCTTGTACTAAAACGATGTATGGTTTGTTTGACAGCTTGTGAATATATGGCTTGTATGCTTTATCACCATGTTGTCAAGATGATTACTTCCTTTGCTCTGTAATCCTTCCAGTACTTCAATACCTTGTTTAGATTCGTCCAATCAACTCTGTTTGACTTTGGTTTTTCACCTTCAGGATGTCTCAAGGAACCCGTGGCCAGATTGGTAGTAACCAAGGTTGTGGGAATGACCAGGAGGAAGGAAACCTTCCACCCCCACCCACGATGGCTCAGGTTCTGATGGAGGTTGAAAGAAACCGTCGAGACTCTCACCACCTGCTGGAAGTCATTGCTCGCAACACCACTCAGCAGCGCAATGAATTGGTGTCCCTGAACGACTTCATCCGGCTTCATCCCCCGGTTTTCAGTTACTCCACCGAGCCCCTTGACGCCGATGACTGGCTTCGCAGCATCGAGACGAAGCTCCAGGCAGGCCATGTTGCAGATGGAGACAAGGTCAGCTATGCCACCTATCACCTTGAAGGTGCAGCGAGCTCTTGGTGGGAGAACTTCCTGAACATGCGTCCCGCTGGACCGCCTGCATCTTGGGATGAATTCTGCACTTCCTTCCGTGAGCACCACATTCCCAAGGGTCTTATGGACCGTAAACGTGAGGAGTTCTGCAACCTCACCCAAGGCAGAAGGACCGTTGACGAGTTTAGTCGTGAGTTCAACCGACTTGCTCGTTATGCTACCGAAGAAGTCTCCACCGACTCCAAGAAACAAGAGAGGTTCCGTCGCGGACTCAACTCTGGACTCCGTCGTGAGCTCAACCTTCATGACTTTGCCACATTCCAGGTCCTTGTCAACAAGGCCATCAAGGCAGAGGACATGAACACCCCCAACGACTTTCGCAAACACCCTAGAGACGATGGATCATCCAGTTCAGGCTCCCAGAAGCGCAAGATCTGGATCCCCAATAGTATGTTTCGCCAGAACAACCCACCGAGGCCATCCTATGTGGCGCCTCGTCCACCAACCCAGTTCCACCCAGCTCCACCAAACAACCCAGCTCCACGCACTGTTTTTGGAGCCTGTTACAAGTGTGGTCAGGCAGGCCACTACTCTCGTGAGTGTCCCCAGAACCAGCTCCAGAATCAGAATGCTCCACCCCGTGCCGGAGGCAACAACAATGGTCGTGGCAAGCCACCCCAGAAGGTCTACACCGCCAAACCTGCTCCTCCCGCCACTCGTGGACGTGTGAACCGGATTGCCGCCGAAGAGACTGACGACACTACTGACGTCATTCTTGGTACGCTCCCAGTCAATTATGTTCCTATTTCCGTTCTTTTCGACCCAGGAGCATCTCATTCATTCATGTCGGAAAGTTATGCACTTCGTCATGAGTTATCCTTTGTTGAATTGTCCACCCCAATGATTATTCAAACTCCACGGTCAAGATGGCAAACTAATAGATTAAGCCATGGTAATCAAATTGCAATTGAGGGTTTAGTATTCCTTGCTTCACTCATAGCCCTCAAGTCTTCAGACATTGATGTCATCCTTGGCATGGATTGGCTATCAAGACAGAATGCCTACCTGGATTGCAAAGGCAAATCCATGAAACTCACCCACCCTTCAGGCAAAACCGTCAACTATACCTCACCCAGAACAAGAACCCAAGTGCATTCCTTGAATGTACTTACCCTTCCCAAACTTGAAGATATTCCGGTGGTTCGTGACTTCCCGGATGTCTTTCCTGAAGAGCTGCCGGGCATGCCACCCGACAGATGTGTAGAGTTTATAGTGGATCTTGTGCCAGGAACCGCACCCATTTCTAGACGCCCATACAAAATGGCCCCACTCGAGTTAGCTGAGCTTAAAACCCAACTGGAAGCTTTGTTGGAAAAAGGCTTCATCCGCCCTAGCTCATCGCCATGGGGTTGCCCCATTCTGTTTGTAACGAAGAAAGATGGAACAGAAAGGATGTGCATAGACTATCGCCCGCTAAATTTAGCGACGATAAAGAACAAATACCCACTGCCCAGGATCAATGATCTTTATGATCAACTTGCAGGATCCTCTGTCTTCTCCATGATGGATTTGAGATTAGGTTATCATCAAATCAAAATCCGAAACGAGGACATTCCCAAAACGGCTTTTACTACTCGTTCGGGTCTTTACGAGTACACCGTCATGTCCTTTGGTTTAACCAATGCCCCCGCCACTTTCTCACGCATGATGAATTCGATCTTCTTGGAGTACCTAGATAAATTTGATGTAGTTTATCTCGATGACATTCTCATCTACTCGAAGAACGAAGAAGAACATGCCGAACACCTAAGGCTGGTATTGATGAAACTTAGAGAGCATCGCCTGTATGCTAAATTCTCCAAGTGTGAATTTTGGCTACCAGAAGTGACCTACTTAGGCCACGTGATTTCTGCAAAAGGCATTGCTGTGAATCCCGAGAGAGTTCAGGCCGTCCTTGACTGGACTCCACCTGAATCGGTTAAGCAAGTTAGGAGTTTTCTTGGCCTAGCCAGCTACTGTCGTCGCTTCGTCGAGAACTTTTCTAAAGTTTAAAAGCCTCTAGCTGAACTCCTCAAGAAAGATAAGAAATTCCTATGGACTCCCAAGTGCGAGGAAAGCTTTCAAGAGCTAAAAAGAAGATTGACTTCTGCACCCGTACTTGCCCCTCCAGACACCAAAAAGGATTTCGAGATCTATTGTGACGCATCACGGCAAGGGTTAGGATGCATACTTCTGCAAGATCGACATGTGGTAGCTTATGCTTCACGCCAGTTGCGGCCACATGAAGAGAACTATCCTACCCATGACCTTGAACTTGCTGTCGTAGTTCATGCCCTAACAACTTGGCGACATTACCTCCTTGGTAATCGTTGTGAGATCTATTCCGACCACCAAAGCCTCAAATACATTTTCACCCAGCCAGATCTTAATCTCAGGCAAAGACGCTGGATTGAGTTGATAAAAGATTAGACGTAGGAATTTCTTACACCCCAGGCAAAGCCAATGTCATGGCTGATGCACTAAGTCGTAAGTCGTATTGCAACAACCTCATGTTACAACAGTATCAACCACTTCTTCATGAGGACTTTCGCAAGCTCAATCTTGAGATTGTTCCTCATGGCTATCTTTCTACCTTGGTGGCGAAACCAACTCTTGAGGATCAAATTATAGTTGCCAAAGGCGTGCACGAGGTGTTCGCCGGATCAAGGAGAACATTGTTAGCGGAGTTGCTAAATGTTTCTCCACAGATAGCAAGGGAACGGTATTCTTTGAAAAGCGTTTGGTAGTACCTAAGAATAAAGAACTAAGGCAACTCATCCTCAAGGAATCCCATGACACGCCCCTCTCGAGTCATCCCGGTAGCACAAAAATGTACCGAGATCTACACCAGAGATTTTGGTGGACCAGGATGAAGAGAGACATTGCTCAATTTGTTGCCGAATGTGATGTCTGTCGTCGCATTAAGGCAGAACATCAAAGACCTGCTGGTACACTTCAACCTTTGTCTATTCCCGAGTGGAAATGGGACAAAGTCGGTATGGACTTCATCACCGGCTTTCCAAGAACCCAGAAAGGAAACAATGCCATCTTCGTTGTCATAGATAGGCTGTCCAAAGTTTCTCACTTCCTTCCGGTTCGCGAGTCTATAACTGCTAGCCAGTTCGCGGACTTGTACATCTCTAGAGTTGTATCCCTTCATGGTGTTCCTTTGGAAATCAATTCTGATCGTGGTAGCCTTTTCACCTCTAGATTCTGGGGAAGCTTTCAGAATGCTATGGGAACTCATCTCTCCTTTAGTACGGCTTTCCATCCTCAGTCTAGCGGTCAAGTCGAAAGGGTTAACCAAATTCTTGAAGACATGCTCAGAGCTTGTGTTATCTCATTCGGACAGAATTTGGAGAAGTCTCTGCCATTCGACGAATTTGCTTATAACAATAGTTTTCAATCTAGTCTGAACATGGCTCCTTTTGAACTCCTATATGGACGACGATGTCGAACACCACTAAACTGGTCAGAAACCGGTGAAAGACAATTCTTTGGACCGGACATGATCAAGGAAGAAGAAGAGCAAGTTCGCATTGTTCGTGATCAATTGAAACCAGCCCAGTCTCGTCAGAAAATCTACTATGATCGTCATCATAGTCAAGAGAGCTACAATCTGGATGAGAAGGCTTACCTCCGGGTTACTCCTCCGAAGGGAACCCAACGTTTCGGTATCAAAGGCAAGTTGGCCCCACGTTACATCGGACCTTTCCGCATTCTTGCTAAACATGGAGAAGTTGCCTACCAACTTGAACTACCCCCGCACCTTTCCCGAGTACATGATGTATTCCATGTGTCACAACTCAGGCGTTGCTTGAAGGACCCCATCCGCGAAGTCGACCATGAAACGCTTGATCTCCAAGATGACCTTTCTTATCGAGAATACCCCGTTCATATTCTTGATTCCGCAGAGCGTGTCACTCGTCGTCAGAAGATTAGGTTTCTGAAAGTGCAGTGGTCACACCACTCTGAGAGAGAAGCTACATGGGAAAGAGAAGACCGTCTCAGTGCCGAGTATCCCAGCTTCCTCCCGCAGACTTCTGAATCTCGGGACGAGATTCTGTTGAGTGGGGGCGAGTTGTCAGAAACCTCTGTTAGGAAATGTGCTAGGGTTAGCAAGTCACTTGCATCATGTTAAAATTTCAAAAGAAATCTTTGAAATCCAAATCAAAAGCAAAATGGGAGAAGGAACCCCCCCCCCAGATGAATTAATTCAAAAGGACAGATAAAAATCTTCTCCAAAAAATCATGTTAGATTTTTGAAAAGTCTTATAAATGAGTGTGATCACATATCAAGTGATGTGGGACCCACCCCATGCTCATAGATTTTTCAAATATTCCAACAGTGCCTTGGAATTAATTAAAAACCCCTATTTGAGTTAAGATTCAAATTATTTGAATTTTAAAAATGTTCAAACTTTACAAGTGGCTACCCTAGTATATTGTGATGCCACATAAAAAGTTTCAGCATTTTATAAAATGGTTTGATATTTTTTATCAGAGCCAAAACAAAATTACAGAAAAAGAAAGGAAAGATTAAACAGACAGAAAAGGAAAAAAGGACTCACCTGGCTTCCAGCCCGACTAGCTCCCCGCAGCCCACCTGACCGGCCCAGCCCACCTGGAAGTCCCCTGTCGTCTTCCTCCCCGAGCGCCCAAGAAGCTCGGTGGCGAGGCGCCGACGCCATGGACGCCACCGCGACGCCCGAAGAGTTCTAGGCCTCCCCAGCTCACCAAAGAGCGCCAAGGAGACGTCCACATCGCCCTCTCTCACTTTCCCCCATCGCCGCCTCCTCTCGAGCTCCGTACGTGTTTCCCCCTTCTTCCCCGAGAGCAACCGCCTCTCACCGTCGCAAGAACCCGTGGCCAACGCCGGAGAAGAGCCAGAAGACCGTGTCCCCCTCGCGCTACGTCGTCGTCTACGTCTTCCAGTGCAGCGAATCGGACCTGGAGCCCTCCTAGTCGCCGGAATCGAGCTCGAGCCATCGCCGGACCCGAAGGACGCCATCGTCGATTCCGTCGCCGTCGAGCCACCCCAGCCCTCGCCGCCACCTCCGTCGAGTTCCTGGTGAGCAGGCGGTCCAAACCCCTCTCTCACCGCCCCTTATCGTTGTCTCATTGTCGATCCTCCATGGAAGCCGAAGTTCCTCGCCGCCACGGTCGTCGTAGTCGAGCACCAGTAAAGCAAACGAGCTCGGGGGCATGTCCATCGTCTTTGCCTTGCTCCTCTGCGTTGATTGCGAGCATCACCGGCTCGAATGGAGCACCGCAGTGAGCTTTGTCTCAAGCCCGATCCACGGCCTCCGCTAGGGCTTGACGCCGGCGACGCTCCGGTGAGTTCCAGCCCCCCTGGCTGGCTCCATTCGACGCGGCATCCTCCCAGCAGCCGTTTGGTGCCTCTGGCGTGCCAAACGCACGTCCAGAGCACGAATCCGTTCAGCGCCGCCGCGTCTGTGGCCACCGGCGGCTAGCCAGCGGCCGGTTAGGCTAATTACCCCCTAATGACCCCCCCCCCCCACAGCCTATGACATGTGGGCCCAGCCTCACTAATCCCCCCTGTTAAGCTAACTTAATTCAAATCGTTTAATTAAAACAGTGAGAGGCTGACCAGTGGGTCCCAGCAGTCAGTGGCCCTCTGACGCTAGATGAGGTCATGCTGACGCAGTAAACCTTTTCTAGAAATTGAAATGAATCAAAGAAATTCCAGGAAATCCAGAAAATAGCTCAAACTTTGGAAATTCATAGAAAATTCATATTAACTCCAAATTGGACAAATAATATATGAAAAATGATCAGGAGAAAATAATCTATCCAAAAATCCAACTTTCAACTGTTTGAGTTGAATTTAAATTGGTACCAGTAGCATTTGTCATTTGATTTAATTGGAATTTATTCAAATTAAATTCAAATGCTTTTGCAACTTTGACCATGGAAACATGCTACACTTCAACCACACATCAGAGGCATATCATACACATTTCAAAATGGTTCAAATTGATCAAACAATGTCACATGTAACTTGGCTAAGTTTGAATTCAAATTGGAGTTTGAATTTGCAATTCAATTTGCAATATACTCCATTTAAATGGAATTGCTTCACACATCAAAGCATATACATAAAGTTTCAACCTTCCATCATGTGATTGTGCATTGTATTTACTTTCCTACCTTGTTTGTTGTTTGTCGAGTAGAGGTGGAACCGGAGCAGGAGGCTGCCCCCTTCGTTGAAGACCCAGAACCCGAACCTCGTCAGCAAGGCAAGCAAACCCCCATTGATCATGTCGATAAAATCCCACTTCCCTCTCATGTCTCGCTTATGCATTGTATAGGATGATCACCATGATAACGATTCTATTGCATAGATGAACCCATTCCTTTGCATGACCTATCATTTTGTCATAGTAGTAAGCAAACCACAATCCTAGCAAATGTAGGAGTTGTTTGATATCATGTGGCCCCTGCAAATGTTATCTCTTATTTCATGCTTAGTATGATACCATGATGATACTTTTATGTGAGTCGGGATGGTAATGATCATGTTGATGATGGTAGAAAAGTGTTGGTGAATCGACCCTAATACAAGGTGAACGATGAGAGGCTGTGTAGGAGTACACGGTGGGTTGTCTCTTTGAACACCGCCCTAAGTCCGAGTTCTTGTGTGGTGATCCAAGATGAAGAGTACAACCACCCATTGGGCTCACTGACCCCTCTCAACCTATTAAGTCATCCCTTTCGATGTCCAGATGTCGCAATAGTTCGGAGTTCTGGTAGGTCTGTGGCCTGGCTGCTAAGTGAGAGAACGGCTCACCCGAGACCGGCTTATGCACCACGCACACATCACTTGGGTCCACTTCGGTAAATCGGCCGGGTTCACGATAGTGGTAGCCAACCCAAGTAGGCGGCTTTCTCGGACTAGATCGGCTATGAGGTAACAGTTGTGGTGAGCATCCTCGCTGGCACCCCTTGAATGGTGTCGAGATCAAAGGCGGTAAATGATGATCATGTGTGTGTAGCGGTACACCCCTGCAGGGTTAAAAAAACTATTTGAATAGCCGCGTCCGCGGTTATGGACTGCTTGGAAAGCTTAGCTTGATTATTATACAACTTGAACTGGATACTTCTAAAACACACCAAGATAAGTGTGAGTGATATGGCGTGCTTTCTCGTGGGGAAGTCGAGGAAGGCACCATAGTGGTGTAATTGGTTGGAAAAAGTAGTGGACTCGTGTACGCTTCTTACCTCAAGTCTGGTACTCGTAGTTCAGGACTAGCCAAGTCAGAGCTGGCATTTCTGCAAGTGAAACCCCACCTACCTTTACCTTGATACATGTGCATGAGTAGTATAGCTCCTATGTAAGTCTTGCTGAGTACGACTTTGTACTCACGTTTGCTTAATCTATGTTTTAGATGAAACCACTGACCCCGAAGGTGGCTTCTTCATCGAGCTGGACGACTGAAGATCAAGCTAGTCTAGTCCCAGTCAGACGACTGGTTCCCTCGTGGAGGGCTTGTGTTTAAATAAGGCTTCTTAAGCCATTTGTTAAACTTGTCTGTACTCAGACATAATTTGCTTCCACTTGTGTTGTAATGTTGGATCACATGTTTGTGATCTCTGTGTGCACTCTATAAGAGTTATCAATAAAAATGTATACTTTGTAGAGAATTGCAATGATACCTGTTGTTCATACAAGGCATGTGTGCTGCGTGTATGTTTATAACATGCATGTCTTTGTATGGGTTTTCGAGACCTTAGTTGTGATCTGGCTGGCGGTCTTTCATACACCAAGTGGCCCTTAGATGTGCGCAGCTTGGGGCATCGCGATGCGATTGTTCGAGACTCTGTCTCGTGCATAGTTTGTGGTATGATCGAGCCCGCCCTAGACCCCGACTAAAGTGATCGGGCTGGAGTAAGTCTATGTAAGAGTTATGAGATAGTTGTTAGTATGCTTGAGGCAACTTGTCTTTGAATATGGGAGTTCACCACCCATATCATTAGACTTGTGTGCGGACGATGAGGGCCCGTTTCAGTTGATCATCCGGCCTGGATGGGATGCCCCTCACGTACGATGCTTTCCGAGAACGTTCTATGCTTGGCCTTGTCTGCTTAGACAAGTGGGTATGGTTCTCGGCTCTCCATACGACTATGTCTTAGCTGTACTTGCATACGCTAACCCCGGGTCCCGACAGTTGGGCTCATTGACCCCTCTCGACCTATTAACTCACCCCGACTAGGGTCCAGGATTCGCATGGGTTAACTTTCTTCTATTTGCTTTCATAATGTAGCACGGTTTTAGGCAAGCGCAGCACTATCCGTCGAGGTGGGCTTGTCGGACCGTCCATACATCGTCTGGGTCCTGAACGGAAACCCCGGCCGGATTCCCGATTGGGGTACATACTCAGATAAGCGATTCCTTGGACTAGAGTTGGAGCCGTGAGGTAAGTGTCGTGGTACTATCCCCGCCGACATCGCTTGAAGGTGACGAGTTCTAGGCGGTAAGTGGTAGCTACGTATGTGAAGAAGTACACCCCTGCAGGTTTAATGAACTATTCGAATAGCCGTGTCCGCGGTTATGGACTACTTGGAGATCTTTACTTGATTATTAGACAACTCAAATGGATACTCTAAAAATCGCAAGATAAGTGTGAGTTCTTTGGGTTGCTTCCTCGTGGGGAAGTCGAGGAAGGATCCATGGTGGTGTATTGAAGTGGTGATCAAGAGTAGATGGACTCGTGTGCGCCTCTCATCTCAACTCTATGTAGTCGTAGTACAGGATAGAAAAGTCAAAACTTTCTGCATTACAACCCCACTTGCCTTTACCTTGATATCTGAGCATGATTAGAATAGTTCTGACGTAAGTCTTGCTGAGTACAACTTTGTACTCACGTTTGCTTATTCTATGTTTTAGAGACGAGTCCACTGAACCTGATGGTGGCCTCCCCCTTCAAGTTCGACATCGACGAAGTAATGTAGTCCCAGACAGCAGCCTGGTCCCTTTGGAGGGTCGTTGTGTTTTCTTAAAGGCTTCTTAAGCCATTTGTTAACCTTGTCTTTACTAAGACATAATTTGCTTCCGTTGTTGTATGATGTAATGTTGGATCACAGTGATGTGATCTCTGCTTGTAACACTACTATATCTGCTCTGTTTAGCAGATGCAATAAAGCTATGAGTTTGTAGAGTTCATGTTGTGTTACCTGCTGTTATACACTTGGCATGCATGCTGCGTGTATGTTTATATCGTGCATGTCATGTGTGGGGTTCGATACCTTAGTTGTGTTCTCGCCGGCGGTCTTTTATACACCAAGTGGCCCTTAGATGTGCGCAGCTTGGGGCATCGCGATGCGATTGCTCGTGACTCTGTCACGTGGCATACTTTGTTGTATGATTGAGCCCGCCCGAGACCCCGACTAAGAGATAGGGCTGGTGTAAGTCTATGTAAGATTTAGGATTCAATCGATAACATGGTTGAGGCGACTTGTCTATGAGTATGGGATTCACCACCCATAAGCATTTAGACTTGTGAGCGGACGATGAGGACCCATATTTCATTTACACTACGATGGACCATAGCCTGAAATTGCATCTCTGTCAAATTTGGGATTTGAAAGAGAATTGCAATGGGCATGACGAAGGTTACTTCGTTAAAAGGATGGACTATAGTACCTCAAGACAAGAACCCTCAACCTTGATTTGATCAAATGATTTTGTGATGAACAAAATATTGAGTGGGCCCGCAGTTTCATGAAACTGAGTGGGAGCTTTGAATACTTCCCGGAAACTTGGAATGCAGAGGGCATTTTATGAGTGGGAGCTTTGGAAGCTTTGTCATTATGTGAGACAGAGTGAAACAATAAAATGACTTGATGAAAGCTGAAATATATGACTATATGTTGAATATATTTGAGTGGGAGCATGATCATTGTCTCAAACATATATGCATTGATATGTGTGAAGAATGATCTCATATGTATATATATGGATATGCATTGATTGTGTATATAGAGAATCGTCTTATATACATATGTGCATTATGATATATATATATAGAGCATAAGGCAAATAAAATACAAGATTGCAAGAATCTTCTTTGATGTGAAATACCAACACATTACACGTTGAAATCTATATGAGTAGATTAAGATATGGATAATGAAACGAAGTGAAGGTTGGAATAATCTTCTAGACAAGAAACAGGTTCTTGTGGCTAGAAATTATATAATGGATGAAATCCAAATATCACAAGCAATGTCTTGATGGAAGAATAGAGATGCACCATGTACTGGACATGTGATCTTATATGTTCTTGACATATGATTCTACCATATACCATGCATTGTGAATCCAACAACAAAATGACTCAAAATTTCTTGGAAGAAGAACAGATTCCGATGTGCTTTAGGAGTAAAACACGGAATCGGAATAAAGTCCATGATTTCAGTATATGAGGAATACTGAGGACTGTACTCTAAAATATAGAGAGGATAATAGACTTGAATGTAATGCAAGATTACAATTGCAAGCCATATTATGGGTCTATATGGAATTAGAGACATCACCAAAGACATGAAAGAAATGTGAGCAAAATTCACGGCACTTCAAACATAATACTACTTAAGAAAGTAGACGTATGGATAAAAGTTTAGCGTTAGAAGTATTGGACTTCTGGTTGAGTGTATTTCCCAGTATATATGACTAAGGATGAGTCTTCTAAAGACTGAACCAAGAGATCATTGGAGGATACTGTGAAATAATGGTCTCACTCTCCCGCGATACTTATATCCAACCATTATATGATAATGAGTGGTATGTCAAAAGGGCTTTTGACCGGTACCAGTTGCAAAGGAAACATACGAATCTAAATTGGTGCAGTTCGTTGACGAACCCTCTTCCATGGGCATGCATGATCAATGAACACTTATGTGATAAGATGATTATGATCGGAAAAATGCGGCTAGATTATTAGCACTCTAGTGCAAGTGGGAGACTGTTGGATATATGCTCTAGAGGAAAATAATATATGATTATTCCAATATATCTAAGCAAGTTCATAACCAGTTTCATACCGTGCTAGAACTGTGTCAGTGAAACAATGATGCAGGTGTGGTATAGAAACCCCCAGAGTTCCTAGTTAGCCTCTACATCGATAACTAGTTCATGGTCAACATGATGGTCGTGGTTTCGCGATCATGGAAAATTAAGTCTCTTGACTATGAGGTCACCTCACTGGTTAAGTGACGTGATGAGCATTACCCAAAGTAAGCATTACAGCATGATCAAATCTTATGAAGGTTCAGTGTTGTAATTACAGAACGTGGTAGACCGTTCCTTTGACCGTGAGTACGTGCAAAATTACTATCTTCCCGGATGCTTTGACTTACATCCCATCACCTGACTGAAATATGCGGGTCATAACGGTTGTATCTTAGGTATTCCGTGGAGATATGTTGAGGAGTATTGTTGCAAGAGCGGGATTTTTCAATCCATATAATGGATAGATACTCGGGGCCCACTCGGTGAGATTCCATCGATAAAGCTGTAGCGTGTGACTAGGTCACGGGGATGAATATCACGCGAACGAGTGAATGAGGATTAGTTCGTAACGAGGGTGAACCAGACATAGGATTTCATTGATCGAATCTCGGAACAATCCAGCATCGCTAACAAAGGGAATGCTATACGGCGTAAGGTCCAATCGGTGTTTGATATCCGGAATGCACAGGGGTCATTATGGGCATCCAGGTCCCGCTGATGATCATTGACCGTAGCCTCATCTCGGTCATGACTGGAGTGTTCTCGGACCGTAGGGTAACACACTTAAGGGCTCGATGAAATCGGAGACCTTTTCGGAACCATCGGAGTAACCAGAGAATAAAGGAAACAATATCGGAGAAGTACCGTGTTGAACCGAAACAAGTTCAGAGTGAATCGGAAGGTGTTCCGGAGCACCGGGAGATGGAATATTATGTTTTAGTTATTAATTAATTGAATTAATAAATAAATCATTTTATTTCTAATTAATATGTGCAATGGGCCTTAGTGGAGAAAAAGGCCCATTAGGGGAAATGAAAGGGAAAAAAGAAAAAGAAAAAGAGGGGGAGGCGCCATGGGCCCTAGGGCCCATGAGGGGTGCGCCCCCTCCCCCCCTTGGCCGGCCACCTCCCCTTAGCAAAGGGACTTTAGTCCCACATTGCTAAGGGAGAGGGGTTGACTCCCTCCCCTCTGCCTATATATAGATGGGCAGGGTGCACATATTTAATACACAGAAATTCGTGAGAAAATAAATATTACTCCGAATTGAGATCGGTTTTCTCCGGTCTTCTCCCCTCCCTTGTCTCTTTCACGGTGGGCTCCCTAGTGTGATCCTATAGTGGAATTGAGGCTTCTCTGCTAGAATCGGAGGCCGTCGTGCTGCCGAAGCTCCGTCCGGAGGTCTGCTTCCGCCACCCCCGCTGGATCGGAGAACGGAGGTCGTCATCGAGTCTCGTATGTGTGCGAGTACTACGAGGTGCTACACGTGTGGCACTACACCCATCCGGGTGCTCAACACAGCCAGGGGGCTGTGAAACTTGATCGGCTACATCAACCACGTTTGCGGGAACGTTTCCCGCGTAACGGACTACACCCCGAGGTATGTTATTTCCGCACTACTTTCCGTTACGGTAATACGGCTAGCTAGATCTTGGGTTGAAGGAACGCTAGTTAGAAAAAATTGGGTTTTCTGCTGCAAACCCCAACAGTGGTATCATGAGCTAGGTCTATGCTTAGTATTATTGTACGGATAGAACACATCGGGGATGTGGGCGTTGATTGTATGATTGTTACCCTCCCACGTGTACTTGTTCACATCTGCGGCATTGTTTGATAAAGCGGCCCCCGACCGACTTTACGTGTACACTTACGCGAGACTGGTTCCACGCTTGACATACGGCTTGTACCGTATAAAGTGGCTGTGGGGTGTCTGTCTCTCTACTTTAGCAGATGTGGCATTTGCAACGGAGGGCCCCGTGCGGGGTGTAATAGAGACAATCGTATGGTTGACGTTGTGGTTGAATCGTTGGTTAAAACCTGTTTAACTATGAAAGCCCTAGCAGCCACGTAAAACTTGCAATATACAACTAGACCGTCTTAACCTTGTATTGCTAAGTGGGGGCTATCGTTCGTTTTTTTGTGATGTAGCAATAGCTTTGCTATGTGTTACTAGTAAGTACTAATCGTCATCATAAAACAAACTAAAATGGAGACACTGTAGACTTAGTGTTGCCATAGCTCAGACATCTTAAAACTTGCTAGTATAGGATACACGACGGTAGCATGTGATAAGATGATCCCTTAACAAAGCCAAACACAAGTATTCTACCGAAGTGTGCACCGCCTGGAAGGTTCTCCCATATGGCTTGATGCTCCGTACATACCGGAGTTGTCCTACATATTAAATGGAGTTCGCATGAGGTTGGGTTCGGCATGCCTGGCATATGCAGATATGGCCTTGCTGAGCAGCATATAACATGGAGGTTAATTTGGCGAGCCTAGCATATGCAGATATGGCCTCGGAATACTAAAGATTGAAAGATCGAGCATGAGTCACAATACATATAAGATAATGTGATCGCACAAGTTGTTGTCTACCTTTGAAACTGACCCGTCGGCCGTGTGATATTCGAGGTCAGGTAGTGAATCTGGATCATGTAATCACTAAAACTTCCTAGGGATGAAATGTTTTAGTATGAGCTCATTTATAATATGATTATATGAACTCATTGTTGTGAACTAGTCTTAATTGCGTTCCTTGCAATTATGTTTGTAGAAAATGGATAATACCCAATACCTTGAAATGGTTTCCTTCTTACATGGTGAAAGACTTAAATAAAATGGGTCAAACTTCGTTAGTTGGTACTTACGCCTTAGAGCCGTGCTCAAGAGAATCAACCTTTCATTCTTAAATAAAAAGCATGTGGGAAACCCTCCAGCAAACGACATGGATGCACAAGCGACGATTGATTATCAGTATCGTCGAAGGACATATGCCATAGCTAAGGGTATCATAGAAACCAGCATTCCGCAACCTTTGCGTGAGGAGTATGCTGATTTGGATACATATGATATGATCGATGAGCTGAAGTCATCAAACTTGCATCAGTTTAGAGTTGCCAGATTTGAGTTAGAAAGTGAGTTTCTCTCTACAAAGATGGAAGAAGGCTCTTGCCTGAAGGCACACTTGGCCAAGATGCATGCGATACATCTGAGCCTCATAGATGATTTTGACTATGAGATCACACATGAGTCTGCGATATACACGGTGTTACACTCGCTTCCACTGAGCTATACAGACCATGTCCATGGCTATGTCGGCAGAGGTGAAAGCCTCGAGTTCTCTGACTTCATGGATAGACTTCAGTACCTGGAGGTTGAACCCATTGAAGGAGAAGTTGTCGATGGAGAAGGTATATATTTGATATACTTTATAAATGTTTATTCCCTTATACAACATTTGCAGTAAATGAGTATGTGATACTTATTCTGTTTTATGAAAACAGGACCTGCCGTTTCATGGACGGGAAGAGGTGAAATCGAGGATTGATGGATATCAAGTCAGTTGATGGCCAGCATTGATTCCGCCGAGACATCTATCATAGGAGATACTTAGAGTATTAGATAAATCTTATCTAATCATTATAGTATGAACACTTAGTTGTTTGTCTTGCATCTCGCGAGACAAAATTATTCATGTAATGATTCAAGTCAGTTGTTCCATCTTTATGAATAAAAGAGTGATTATACTTTGATTACGTCTTGATTTATGATATGATAGAAAGCATTTATAATACTACTATTATTGTCAAGAAATATTCAATGTTTAATGATAAAGTTGTCTTGATAATAACAAGTCAAAGATTTGATTGCATGAGGTGACTTCATAACTGATGAATTCATTAAATGTATGATCTATTAACTTGTGAGTTCATTATCGAATGAAAATCATAACTTGATTGCATGAGATGGATTAGATACACGATCTATGAACCTCTGCAATGAATATAACCATGACAAGGTTCTAGCAAGTAGAACTTGTGGCAATCATTATACATAAATGATGTAGAATGGGCACATGAGTTATCATTAAAGACTTCATATGATTAATTGAAAGTTGTATTCAATTGAGATCATAAAACTGAGATTCAGGAATCACAGTGAGAAGTGAGAATACAAGGATACATATCACTACGCTACGATCCGAAGTGATAAGTATTGATATTGACATAATGGGAGACTTGTGGAAGTTGTACCACAAACTACGATGGAAGTTGAAAGTGCTAGACTACTTAAACCATTCGTAGTCATACTAAACCGTAGTATGGTCTAAACGTTCTTTCCCCTAGCACTATAGTTATTGTCGAATAAGGTTGTTTAATTCATTAAGTTAAAACACCCACGTCATGAATAGGAAACCATCCTGAATCTAACGAGACATGATAGCTCCATAACTGATGGTGTTATAAGGTTTCTTAAAAGAAAGAATTTCTTTGTAATAAAACTACAAGCAATTGAAATTACATATTCTCCCCGAATAGCAAAATGTGTGTTGCTTAATTGGTAATACGAGAAGAAGTCTCTCGACACGGATCCAATGGGAGATAATGGAAAGTTTGACCGGGGTATTGGACCTTGCCTTCAGAATATCAGAGTATTGCAACGGAAGCGTGTTCCGCTGTAATGACACTTCATAAGGAAGGATATGCCAAAGATGATTGATCTTGGTATATGAGTTGCCATTGTTGAATTTAGAAGGTTGTCATGAATACGTTCTGTACAGAACAATAATCATGAGTAAAGCAATAAAGAATAACATTGCTTGAGACACAAAGGAATGATGGTATCCTAGAACACGAGGAGAAATGAAATAATATTGAGTTACATATAGGATGGCTCACGTCCTGTGAAATAAATCGGTTATTTCAAATTCTCGACAAACTAGAGAGTTATTGAGAATAATGTAATGGGCATAAGGCATTATTTGGTTATGACCAAAGTTCAATGGTGATTGACTACGGAAACGTAGGAATGCTGTAATCAATAAAATATTTCATTTACACTACGATGGACCATAGCCTGAAATTGCATCTCTGTCAAATTTGGGATTTGAAAGAGAATTGCAATGGGCATGACGAAGGTTACTTCGTTAAAAGGATGGACTATAGTACCTCAAGACAGGAACCCTCAACCTTGATTTGATCAAATGATTTTGTGATGAACAAAATATTGAGTGGGCCCGCAGTTTCATGAAACTGAGTGGGAGCTTTGAAGACTTCCCGGAAACTTGGAATGCAGAGGGCATTTTCTGAGTGGGAGCTTTGGAAGCTTTGTCATTATGTGAGACATAGTGAAACAATAAAATGACTTGATGAAAGCTGAAATATATGAGTATATGATGAATATATTTGAGTGGGAGCATGATCATTGTCTCAAACATATATGCATTGATATGTGTGAAGAATGATCTCATATATATATATATGGATATGCATTGATTGTGTATATAGAGAATCGTCTTATATACATATGTGCATTATGATATATATATAGAGCATAAGGCAAATAAAATACAAGATTGCAAGAATCTTCTTTTATGTGAAATACCAACACATTACACGTTGAAATTATATAATGGATGAAATCCAAATATCACAAGAAATGTCTTGATGGAAGAATAGAGATGCACCATGTACTGGACATGTGATCTTATATGTTCTTGACATATGATTCTACCATATAACATGCATTGTGAATCCAACAACAAAATGACTCAAAAGTTCTTGGAAGAAGAACAGATTCCGATGTGCTTTAGGAGTAAAACACAGAATCTGAATAAAGTCCATGATTTCAGTATATGAGGAATACTGAGGACTGTACTCTAAAATATAGAGAGGATAATAGACTTGAATGTAATGCAAGATTACAATTGCAAGCCATATTATGGGTCTATATGGAATTAGAGACATCACCAAAGACATGAAAGAAATGTGAGCAAAATTCACGGCACTGCAAACATAATACTACTTAAGAAAGTAGACGTATGGATAAAAGTTTAGCGTTAGAAGTATTGGACTTCTGGTTGAGTGTATTTCCCAGTATATATGACTAAGGATGAGTCTTCTAAACACTGAACCAAGAGATCATTGGAGGATACTGTGAAATAATAGTCTCACTCTCCCGCGAAACTTATATCCAACCATTATATGATAATGAGTGGTATGTCAAAAGAGCTTTTGACCGGTACCAGTTGCAAAGGAAACATACGAATCTGAATTGGTGCAGTTCGTTGACGAACCCTCTTCCATGGGCATGCATGATCAATGAACACTTATGTGATAAGATGATTATGATCGAAAAAATGCGGCTAGATTATTAGCACTCTAGTGCAAGTGGGAGACTGTTGGATATATGCTCTAGAGGCAAATAATATATGATTATTCCAATATATCTAAGCAAGTTCATAACCAGTTTCATATCGTGCTAGAACTGTGTCAGTGAAACAATGATGCAGGTGTGGTATAGAAACCCCCAGAGTTCTTAGTTAGCCTCTACATCGATAACTAGTTCATGGTCAACATGATGGTCGTGGTTTCGCGATCATGGACAATTAAGTCTCTTGACTATGAGGTCACCTCACTGGTTAAGTGACGTGATGAACATTACCCAAAGTAAGCATTACAGCATGATCAAATCTTATGAAGGTTCAGTGTTGTAATTAAAAAACTTGGTAGACTGTTCCTTTGACCGTGAGTAAGTGCATAATTACTATCTTCCCAGATGCTTTGACTTACATCCCACCACCTGACTGAAATATGCGGGTCATAACGGTTGTATCTTAGGTATTCCGTGGAGATATGTTGAGGAGTATTGTTGCAAGAGCGGGATTTGTCAATTCATATAATGGATAGATACTCGGGGCGCACTCGGTGAGATTCCATCCATAAAGCTGCAGCGTGTGACTAGGTCACGGGGATGAATATCACGGGAATGAGTGAATGAGGATTAGTTCGGAATGATGTTGAACCAGACATAGGATGTCATTGATGAAATCTCGGAACAATCCAGCATCGCTGACAAATGGAATGCTATACGGCGTAAGGTCCAATCGGTGTTTGATATCCGGAATGCACAGGGGTCATTATGGGCATCCTGGTCCCGCTGATGATCATTGACCGTAGCCTCATCTCGGTCATGACTGGAGTGTTCTCGGACGGTAGGGTAACACACTTAAGGGCTCGATGAAATCGGAGACCTTTTCGGAACTATCGGAGTAACCAGAGAATAAAGGAAACAATATCGGAGAAGTACCGTGTTGAACCGAAACAAGTTCGGAGTGAACCGGAAGGTGTTCCGGAGCACCGGGAGATGGAATATTCTGTTTTAGTTATTAATTAATTGAATTAATAATTAAAATCATTTTATTTATAATTAATATGTGCAATGGGCCTTAGTGGAGAAAAAGGCCCATTAGGGGAAATGAAAGGGAAAAAAGAAAAAGAAAAAGAGGGGGAGGCGCCATGGGCCCTAGGGCCCATGAGGGGTGCTCCCCCTCCCCCCCTTGGCCGGCCACCTCCCCTTAGCAAAGGGACTTTAGTACCACATTGCTAAGGGAGAGGGGTTGACTCCCTCCCCTCTGCCTATATATAGATGGGCAGGGTGCACATATTTAATACACAGAAATTCGTGAGAAAATAAATATTACTCCGAATTGAGATTGGTTTTCTCCGGTCTTCTCCCCTCTCTTGTCTCTTTCACGGTGGGCTCCCTAGTGTGAGCCTATAGTGGAATTGAGGCTTCTCTGCTAGAATCGGAGGTCGTCGTGCTGCCGAAGCTCCGTCCGGAGGTCTGCTTCCGCCACCTCCGCTGGATCGGAGAACGGAGGTCGTCATCGAGTCTCGTATGTGTGCGAGTACTACGAGGTGCTACACGTGTGGCACTACACCCATCCGGGTGCTCAACACAGCCAGGGGGCTGTGAAACTTGATCGGCTACATCAACCACGTTTGCGGGAACGTTTCCCGCGCAACGGACTACACCCCGAGGTATGTTATTTCCGCACTACTTTCCGTTACGGTAATACGGCTAGCTAGATCTTGGGTTATGGGAACGCTAGTTAGAAAAATTTGTGTTTTCTGCTGCGAACCCCAACATTCACCACCCATAATCATTTAGACTTGTGAGCGGGCGATGAGGACCCATCTCAGTTGATCATCCGGCCTGGATGGGATGCCCCTCATGTTCGAGCTTTCCGAGAGTGTCTTGTACTTGGCCTTGTCTGCTTAGACAAGTGGGTATGGCTCTCGGCTCTCCATATGATTGAATTGTGACTGGAATTACATATGCAAACCCCGGGTCCCGACAGACTTGGTATCAGAGCAGTACTGCCTGTAGGATTAGTAAACCTTGGCCAAAGTCGAGTCTAGCATTCTATAGTTATATAGTTACTTTGGGTATAAGGGAACAACGTAAGGCTTCATTTTTCTCCTTACCCTCATCGATCTGAGTTCTGAGTCACCCTCATCCAGTTCTACGGGAAGATAGGACTAGGCTCATCTATGTCTATACTAGAACACCTCGTTTTTTGACTCTCCATAGCTGTAGGAATGTTTTGGTTGTCTAGAGTCACCGTTCCATCAAGCCTTTTGAGAAGGTTCTTATCATTCTTGCAGATTGATTCATTTTTTCACCCCGGTACAGCCGTTATGCTGTCCGATTTGTCCCGTGTTTCCAGTGATTCCAATGCTTTTGCATTACAATCTTGTCCGCTCTTAAATTATGTCATCTTGCTTTGATTCCATCATAAATCCTATTCTGATTGTTGATTTTTATCACACAGAATGTCAGGTGGAACTAGATGTGTTGAATCTGGTCACAGTAATCGAAGTGGTGATGATGATCCTCCTTCACCGCCTTCTGCAGCGGAAATCATGATGGAGGCTGAGCAAAATCGACGTGATCAAACACGCCTTTTGGAGCTCATTGAGAAGAATACTTCTCTCCAGCGAGATGCGGTAATATCCATCCAGGATTTTATCCTTTTGAACCCGCCAGTTTTCCGATGTTCATCTGAGCCCCTTGATGCCGATGATTGGCTCTGTTCCATCGAGCGTAAGCTTGAGACGGCGCATGTTTCTCCAGATGATCGTGTGATGTTTGCGGCATACTTTCTGGAAGGTGCTGCTGGTGAATGGTGGGAAAGTTTTGTTGCAATGCAGCCTGATGGTCACGTAGTGACTTGGCAGGAGTTTCGTGATGCCTTCCAAGGGTACCACATTCTGGATGAGCTGATGGAAAGAAAGAGGGAAGAGTTCTGCACCCTATCTCAGGGAAATATGATTGTTCATCAGTACAGGACTGAGTTCAATCGTCTTTCTCGTTATGCCCCTGAGAAGATATCAACCGATTCCAAGAAGCAAGCAAGGTTCCGCAAGGGACTTAACCCTGTCCTTCGTCATGATCTCAATCTCCTTGAATTTGTCAACTTCGAGGATTTGGTCAATAGATCATTCAGAGCTGAGCATGGAAATGAGGTCTTTGAAGAGTCTGGCAAGCGTGATCATGATCTTGCTTCCTCTTCTAGTTTGGGTTCTCAGAAACGTCGATTTTGGATCCCAACTAGTGCCATTCCTTCGCACTTGATTCCAAGACCCTCTCCAGAAAGCAAGAAAACCCAGGAAGGTAGTAGAGAGCTTACCATACAAACTCCACAACCTAACAACCGTTTGTGCTACAAGTGTGGTAATCCTGGCCACATTGCACGACAGTGTTCTTTGCAAGAGAATGTTCCTCCTCGTCCAAAACATAAAGCCAAAGCTAAGCCACCAAAGCCTTCCAAAGCCAAGTCCGCTATTATTGAATACGGACGTGTGAACCATGCCACCATCAAAGAAGCCCAAGAGGATACTAAGGTTGTACTCGGTACACTTCCTGTCAATTCCAAACCTGCTTCTATTCTATTTGATTCTGGAGCTTCTCATTCCTTTTTCTGAAAAGTTTGCACTCCTGCATGAAATTTCATTTGAGGAGTTGCCTACCCCTTTCATGATTAAAACTCCAGGATCCACATGGCGTACCAGTAGGGTAAGTCATGACAATGAAATTGCTGTTGAGGATGTTGTATTCCTTGCTTCTCTCATAGCCCTCAAATCTTCAGATATCGATATCATCTTAGGTATGGATTGGTTGTCCAAACACCGTGCCAAGATTGATTGTGCCACTAAATCAGTCCAACTCACTCATCCTTCCGGCAAGATAGTCCATTTCACATCTCAAGGTTCAGAAACCCAGCTATATTCGTTGAATGAACATCCCCTTCCTAACCTTGAAGATATTCCGATAGTTTGTGACTTTCCGGATGTCTTTCCAGAAGAGCTTCCGGGAATGCCACCCGACAGGTGTGTGGAATTCATAGTGGATCTTATACCAGGCACAGCCCCAATTTCGAGACGTCCATATAGAATGGCCCCACATGAGTTAGCTGAGCTTAAAATCCAACTTGAAGCTTCGTTGGCAAAGAGCTTCATCCGCCCTAGCTCATTGCCATGGGGTTGCCCCGTTCTGTTCGTAACGAAGAAAGATGGAACAGAAAGGATGTGCATAGACTATCGCCCGCTAAATTTAGCGACGATAAAGAACAAGTACCCACTTCCCAGGATCAATGATCTTTATGATCAACTTGCTGGATCCTCTGTCTTCTCCAAGATGGATTTGAGATTAGGTTATCATCAAATCAAAATCAGAAACGAGGACATTCCCAAGACGGCTTTCACTACTCGTTATGGTCTTTATGAGTACACCGTCATGTCCCTCGGTTTAACCAATGCCCCAGCCACTTTTTCGCGCTTGATGAATTCGATCTTCATGGAGTACTTACATAAATTTGTTGTGGTTTATCTTGATGATATTCTCATCTACTCGAAGAACGAAGAAGAGCACGCAAAACATCTTAGGCTGGTATTGATGAAACTTAGAGAGCATCGCCTTTATGCCAAGTTCTCCAAGTGTGAATTCTGGCTACCAGAAGTGACCTACTTAGGCCACGTGATTTCTGCGAAAGGTGTTGCAGTCAATCCCGAGAGAGTTCAGGCCGTCCTTGACTGGACTCCACCTGAATCGGTTAAGCAAGTTAGGAGTTTTCTTGGCCTAGCAAGCTACTGTCGCTGCTTCGTTGAGAACTTCTCCAAAGTTGCAAAGCCTCTAACTGAACTCCTCAAGAAAGATAAGAAATTCCAATCAACCCCCAAGTGCGAGGAAATCTTTCAAGAGCTAAAAATAAGATTGACTTCTACACCCGTACTTGCACCTCCAACACCAAAAGGGATTTTGAAATCTATTGTGATGATTCACGGCAAGGGTTAGGATGCATACTTATGCAAGATCAACATGTGGTAGCTTATGCTTCACGCCAGTTGCGTCCACATGAAGAAAACTATCCTACCCATGATCTTGAACTCGCTGTCGTAGTTCATGCCCTGAAGACTTGGTGACATTACCTCCTTGGTAATCTTTGTGAAATCTATACCGATCACCAAAGCCTCAAATACATATTCACCCAGCCAGATCTTAATCTCAGGCAACGACGCTGGATAGAGTTGATAAAAGATTACGACTTGAGTATCTCTTACACCCCAGGCAAAGCCAATGTCATGGCTGATGCACTAAGTCGTAAGTCATATTGTAACAACCTCATGTTACAACAGTATCAACCACTTCTCTATGAGGAATTTCGAAAGATGAATCTCGAGATTGTTCCTCATGGATTCCTTTCCACCTTGATAGTGAAACCAACCCTTGAGGATCAAATCAAAGTTGTTCAACAACGTGCTCGAGGTATCCAATATATCAAACAGAACATTGCTAACGGTAAGGCAAGATGTTTTACCCTAGACAATGAAGGTACTGTGTACTTCGAGAATAGGATGGTAGTTCCGAAGAATAGGAATCTAAGGCATCAAATCCTTAAGGAAGCCCATGACACCCCTCTCTCGATTCATCCTCGTAGTACTAAGATGTATCAAGATCTACGCCAGAGATTTTGGTGGACTAGGATGAAGAGAGAAGTCGCTCAATTTGTTGTTGAGTGCGATGTTTGTCGTCGTGTGAAAGAAGAGCATCAAAGACCTGCTGGTACTCTTCAACCTTTAGCCATTCCTGAGTGGAAATGGGATAAAGTCAGTATGGATTCCATCGCTGGCTTCCCAAAGTCTCAGAAAGGAAACAATGCCATCTTCGTGGTCATTGACCGTCTTTCCAAAGTTTCCCATTTTCTTCCTGTTCGCGAGAGTATAACTGCTAGCCAATTAGCGGATTTATATGTCTCCCGGATCGTTTCTCTCCATGGTGTTCCTTTGGAAATCAATTCAGACCGTGGAAGTCTTTTCACCTCTCGATTTTGGGAAAGTTTTCAAAATGCTATGGGAACCCATCTCTCCTTTAGCACCGCCTTTCATCCCCAGTCAAGTGGTCAAGTAGAAAGAGTCAATCAAATTCTCGAAGACATGCTCAGAGCCTGTGTTATCTCATTCGGAAAGAGTTGGGAGAAATCTCTTCCATTCGCCGAGTTTGCTTATAACAACAGCTTCCAATCTAGCTTGGGCATGGCACCCTTTGAATTTCTCTATGGACGAAAATTTCGAACACCATTGAACTGGTCAGAAAGCGGTGAAAGACAATTCTTTGGACCGGATATGATCCAGGAAGCGGAAGAGAAGGTTCGCATTGTTCGTGAGCAATTGAAAACAGCCTAGTCTCGTCAGAAAAGCTATTATGATCGTCATCATAGGCCAGAGAGTTACGAGCTGGACAAGAAGGCTTACCTCCGGGTTACTCCTCTGAATGGAACCCATCGCTTCGGTACCAAAGGAAAATTGGCCCCACGTTACATAGGCCCCTTTCGCATTCTAGCTAAACGTGGAGAAGTTGCCTACCAACTTGAACTACCGCCGCATCTTTCTCAGGTTCACGATGTCTTCCATGTATCTCAACTCAGGCGTTGCTTCAAGGACCCCATCCGCGAAGTAGACCATGAAACGCTTGATCTCCAAGAAAATCTGTCTTATCGAGAGTATCCTGTCTGTATCCTCAATGAAGCTGAGCGTACCACCCGACGTCAGAAGATCAAGTTCCTTAAAGTGCAGTGGTCCAACCATTCTGAGAAGGAAGCCACCTTGGAACGAGAAGACCGTCTCCGTGTCGAGTACCCCCACCCTCTTCCCGACTACTTCTGAATCTCGGGACGAGATTCTTTTGAGGGGGGAGAGTTGTCACAACCCTAGTTTTGGTATGTGCTTTTATTACTAGAATAATTGCATCATGTTTAAATTCTTGTTTTAAGAATTGGGGATTTGGAAAAACCTCAAAAAGAATTTAAATAAAAGGCAAGATAAAAAAAATTTCCAAAATTCCTCCAAAAATTTTTGAAAAGAAAAACAGAAAAAGGGGCAAAGCCCCACTTACCTGGCCCAAATATTCAAACAGAGGCTTGGAAATTAAATTTAAATGCTATTTGAATTGGATTCAAATTATTTGAACTCCAAAAATCCTGAAAAACTTGGGTGTGGCTTTATATCAGTCATATATAGCCCCAATAAAAATATCAGGGTTTTATAAAAATGTTTTGTTATAAAAACTAAACAAAACAAAAGAAACAGAAACAAATAAAAAGAAAAACAGAAAAAGGGGAAAAGCCCCACTTACCTGGCCCAAGTGGGCAGAAGCCGGCCCAGCCCGCCAGGGGCATCCCCGTCTTCCTCCTTGGCTAGCCGAGAACGCCACTGCGTGGCGAGCATGCGCTCGACGCCGGCCACGCAGCAGCCTGCTCTGGCCGGCCTTATCGCGCCGTGGACGCCCCCATGCTCTCCCCTTCCACTTCCCCCTCCCCTGGACCCTTTCCCCTCTCTCCCAGGCGAGCTCCCGCGAAGACCCGAGCAAAACCGCCGTCCGCCGTCGTGCACCCGCGTGGTGACCGGCCTCCCTCTGCCCAGCCGTGGTGTCCAGAAGACCCTGAGCCGACGACTCCGTCTTCCAGCGCTGTGAATCGAGCCCAAGACACCCTCTGGTTGGCGCCATCGTCGCCGTTGTCCCCTGAAGGCCGCCGGACCTCGCCGTTAAATTCGCCGCCGTACAGCCCCCTCCGGCATCCCCGACCACCTCGTCGTGCTCACGGTGAGGCCCCGGTTCTATCCCCCCCTAACCCCGCTCGCTCTAGCCCCCGGCGTCGCCAGCTCGTCGAGCCCGAGCTCGGCCGCCGCGTCCCCTTGCTCACCGGCGTGCTCTCGGCGTCCCCCTGGCCTCCCCTTGGCGTCCACGAGAAGCGCGTGTTCGAGAGGAGCCAAACGGCACCTTCCCCGTGGCCTCCCGTGGCCGGAGCCGCCAGTTCGAGTGGGCGCCGCCGCGGTTTGGCCACCGGCGGTTAGCCGCCGGCCGGTTAGGCCATTAGGGCCTTAATCACTCCCTAACCCCACCCTAATCACCCACTGACAGGTGGGGCCCTAACCCCCTAAACCCCCTGTTAGTTTTAATTAAAACGGGATTAACCCCAGACCCACTGACATGGATGGCCCACTCGTCAGCCCCCCCCCCCCTGCGTCATGCTGATGTCATGCTTGCGCAATAAATCGTTTTCTATTTAACAGAAATCCAGAAAATAGTTAAATCTTTGAAATTCAATAACTTTTAATCCATAACTCCAAATCAAATAATTTATATATGAAAAATCATCAGAAAAATTCAAGGATTCCAAATATCATACTTTCATAGATGAAAAACACATCTATGATGATGGACCAGTAGCATTTAGCTATTTGGGTTATTTGGAATAATTCAAAATAAACGTTTAAGAGGCATATCATACACATGACAACATGGTTTACCATGTCCAAACATTAGCAAATGCAACTTTGGCTAATTTGAACCACATTTGGAGTTTGAATTTGAATTTCTTTTCAAATAAACTTCAATTAACTTGTTGCAAATTGAACATAGATCACATCAGTACCATGCCATGTTTCATTCTTGAATGTGCATTGCAATGTGATGTTTATACTTTGTTGTCTCGGTGTTTGCTTCTTCTCGATAGATCCATCATCGGACGTAGTTCCTGTTTCTTCGAAGAGTGGCACCCCCCGAGTCTCGACAATAAGGCAAGCAAACCCCCCTTTGATCATATCTATAAAAACCCAGTTTCCCTCTTGTTCTCTTATGCATGTTTAGGTGATTCACATGTTACCGTTCTACCGCTAGTTGAACCCATCCTTTGCATGACCTATCATTGTTGCCACAGTATTAAGCAAACCTCAACCTAGCAGATACAAGATTGTTTGTGCTCATCATGTGGCTCTTCATCCATGTTATGCTATGCCATGCTAGAGTTGTTTGCAATGAAGTTGATCCATCTGGGTGATGTATCGGGATGGTAGCGAACACATGCAACAAGGTGGTAACGTGTTGATGAAGTCACCCTAACATAAGTGAACAATGAGAGGCTGTTGAGGAGTACATAGTGGGTTGTCTCATTTACACTGCCCTAGGCCCCGAGTCCTTGTGTTGTGATCCAAGACACAGATTACTACCACATGTTGGGCTCATTGACCCCTCTCGACCTATTAACTCACCCCGACTGTGGTCCAGGATTCGCATGGGTTAACTTTCTTCTATTTGCTTTCATAACGTAGCACGGTTTTAGGCAAGCGCAGCACCATCCGTCGAGGTGGGCTTGTCGGACCGTCCATACATCGTCTGGGTCCTGAACGGAAACCCGGCCGGATTCCCGATTGGGGTACATACTCAGATAAGCGATTCCCTGGACTAGAGTTGGAGCCGTGAGGTAAGTGTCTTGGTACTATCCTCGCCGACACCGCTTGAAGGTGATGAGTTCTAGGCGGTAAGTGGTAGCTACGTATGTGAAAAAGTACACCCCTGCAGTGTTAATGAACTATTCGAATAGCCGTGTCCGCGGTTATGGACTACTTGGAGATATTTACTTGATTATTAGACAACTCAAATGGATACTCTAAAAATCGCAAGATAAGTGTGAGTTCTTTGGGTTGCTTCCTCGTGGGGAAGTCGAGGAAGGATCCATGGTGGTGTATTGAAGTGGTGATCAAGAGTAGATGGACTCGTGTGCGCCTCTCATCTCAACTCTATGTAGTTGTAGTACAGGATAGCCAAGTCAAAGCTTTCTGCATTACAACCCCACTTGCCTTTACCTTGATATCTGAGCATGAGTAGTATAGTTCTGACGTAAGTCTTGCTGAGTACGACTTTGTACTCACGTTTTCTTATTCTATGTTTTAAAGACGAGACCACTGAACCTGATGGTGGCCTCCCCCTTCAAGCTCGACGTCGACGAAGTAATTTAGTCCCAGACAGCAGCCTGGTCCCTCTGGAGGGTCGTTGTGTTTTCTTAAAGGCTTCTTAAGCCATTTGTTAATCTTGTCTTTACTAAGACATAATTTGCTTCCGTTGTTGTATGATGTAATGTTGGATCACAGTGATGTGATCTCTGCTTGTAACACTACTATATCTGCTCTGTTTAGCAGATGCAATAAAGCTATGAGTTTGTAGAGTTCATGTTGTGTTACCTGCTGTTATACACTTGGCATGCATGCTGTGTGTATGTTTATATCGTGCATGTCATGTGTGGGGTTCGATACCTTAGTTGTGTTCTCGCCGGCGGTCTTTTATACACCAAGTGGCCCTTAGATGTGCGCAGCTTGGGGCATCGCAATGCGATTGCTCGTGACTCTGTCACGTGGCATACTTTGTTGTATGATTGAGCCCGCCCGAGATCCCGACTAAGAGATCGGGCTGGAGTCTGTTTATGTAAGTGTTAGGATTCAATCGATAATATGGTTGAGGCGACTTGTCTATGAGTATGGGATTTCACCACCCATAATCATTTAGACTTGTGAGCGGGCGATGAGGACCCATCTCAGTTGATCATCCGGCCTGGATGGGATGCCCCTCACGTTCGAGCTTTCCGAGAGTGTCTTGTACTTGGCCTTGTCTGCTTAGACAAGTGGGTATGGCTCTCGGCTCTCCATATGATTGAATTGTGACTGGAATTACATATGCAAACCCCGGGTCCCGACACTTGGATAAACCCGATGTATCTAACATGGCGTTAACCAAACCTGTTAGAGTACGGTTTTTCCGTTCGGCAACCCTGTTTGATTGGGGTGAATAGGGAGGCGTCCTCTCATGAATAATTCCATGTTCCGCACAGAAAGAATTAAAATCATTAGAAAAATACTCTCCACCACGATCAGACCGAACCCGTTTAATATTTTTCTCAAGTTGGTTCTCAACTTCTGCTTTATAGATTTTAAAGTAGTGCAGAGCCTCATCTTTAGTGTTTAACAGATACACATAGCAAAATCTAGTGGAGTCATCTATCAATGTCATGAAGTATTTCTTTCCACCTTTAGTCAACACACCATTCATCTCGTATCGGAATGTATGAGTTCTAGTGGAGCCAAGTGTCTATCCTCCGCAACCTTGTGGGGCTTGCGAGGTTGCTTAGCTTGCACACATGCATCACACTTAGAACCTTTGGCTAAAGTGAAACTCGGGATTAAATTCATCTTAGCTAGCCGCGTCATACAACCGAAATTTACGTGACAAAGACGTGAATGCCAAATATCATATTCATCAATGATAGAATGTATATGATTCACGACATTATTACATAAATCCTCTAGGGAAAGGCAGAACAGACCTCCGCATTCATAACCTTTACCAATGAATAATCCATATCTAGACAAGATTGTTTTATTCGACTCGAATACTAATTTAAACCCTTCTTTACATAGAAGGGAGCCACTAACGAGATTCTTTCTGATATCGGGGACATGCTGCACGTTCTTCAGCCACACGGTCTTTCCTGAATTAAGCTTCAGATCGATCGTACCAACACCAAGAACAGAAGCATGTGCGCCGTTCCCCATCAGTACGGAGCTGGTTCCTGTGGCCAGGTAAGAAGAAAACAAGGATATGTCAACACACACATGAACATTTGCACCCGTGTCAAACCACCATTCAGTAGATTGATAAACTAAGAAAACAGTAAATGAATTACCGTACCCAGGTGCACCCTTGTCCGTGTTGCCCATGACCACATTGACAGAATTGGAATTATGTCCTGGCTTCTTATACTTGTTCGGGCACTTATTATCCTAGTGCTCCAGTGAACCACAAGTAAAACAACCATCATCCTTCTTGTTGTTCTTCTTCCCCTTCTTCTTGAAGGTAGTATTCTGTTGGACCTTGTTCTTTCCCTTGAACTTATTCTGAAAGTTCTTCTGCTGCACCATGTTGGCAATAGAAGTTCCCTCAGCCCCCTTATGGTGTGAGTCTTTTTCCCTTGAGTTCTGCTCCACACTCAGATGGCCAATAACATCCTCAACTGAGAATCCTCGCCTCTGGTGCTTCAGAGTGGTGGCAAAGCTCCTCCAAGATGGAGGGAGTTTAGCAATTATGCATCCCGCGACAAACTTGTCCGGTAGATCACACTTGAGGAGCTCAAGTTCTTTCAGGATGCACTGTATCTCATGGGCCTGTTCCAACACAGGACGGTTCTCGACCATCTTGTAATCATGGAACTGCTCCATAGCATACAACTCGCTCCCGGCATCAGTTGCTCCGAACTTTGCCTCGAGTGCACTCCATAAGTTCTTGGCATCTCGCATATGTAAATATGCGTCGACTAATTTGTCTCCGATCACGCTAAGATATTCTCCAACAAAGACGATGGAGGCGTCCCTGAATGCCTTCTCCTGTTCAGGAGTAATCATTCCAGTGGGAGCGTCACCACCGACCCAGAAGACATTCATAGTCGTGAGCCACAAAGTAGTCTTTGTTTGCCAACGCATAAAATTTTGGCCCGTAAACGGGTTCGGTTTAAGTGTCGCCGCAAAACCAGGAGTAGAAAATTGCCTATAAGAATAAGGTTTTTGGATTGTTGGATATATTAGCAATTTTCCAAGAAATTTAATCCCTAGATATATCATGAACATGACGCATGCAAGATTAATCTCATACTGATAATTAACCGTGCAACTCGGATCTACGCAAATAACACATATATGTACGCAGACAATAAGCATGGCATAGATGAAAGCAACGATGAACGGGGTGAGTGGATCATACCCTCCGTTCGGCCAAATTGCAGCAGCGGAGTCGCTGCTAGCAGCAGCAAGTTCGTCGGCGGTCTTCTTGGCGGCAGCGGCTTCCTCCTGAGCGAGCTTCTCGGCGGCGGCCTTCTCAGCTTCGGTTGCCATGGCGACGTAGAGGAAGTAGTCGAAGTAGATGAGCGGAAGCGAGCAGTCGCGTCATAGACGCTCCCCAAAAACCTTATTGTTCCTCTCCCGGTGCAGGATCACAAGGATCACGGTTCCGGAGGCCTGCTCTCCCGCAGAGCCGTGCACGCGGCGGACAGGATGGGATCGCCGGAGGCAGCGGCAGTGCGTGGAACGGCGTGGGCGGTGCGCGAGGAAGAATAGATGTGATCTGTAGTGCGGCGGCACACACGTCCGAGTCAGTAACTGCCCACGATAGACGTCTCAAATCGTGCTGTAATTAACTCGTAATTAATTGCATTAAGTTATAATTAATACCAATTAATTAACCGTTCCTGACTAGCAAAAATTAAGCGCACATATGACATAGGTATTAGCTCGGCTCGGCTCGGCTCAATTCCGCAAACCACGGCGCGCGCGCGCGCGTCGTGACGAGGCGGGCGGCGGAGGAGGAGCGCGCGTGAGCTCTCACTCTTCTACTTGCTCAATAGCATGTAGGAGAGCTCACCTTATAAAGAGGTGCAACTCACCCTCCACTTCCGGGGTGGGACTAAACTTAGCACCACACCCATGTCATATTTTCCCACATGGGCCCTTAGAGATTTTCTGAAATTGTTAGATGGGCCTAAAGCCCATGCCTTATTTCAACATTTATAAGTGGTGCTCCCTCACTAGCTATTGGGAGCTTAGGAAGAGGAGTTGTACACGCGCTTTCTCCTCCTCCGCCGCCCGCCTCGCCACGCCTAGCCTCGTCACGTCACGACACGACATGCGCGCGCGCCGCGGGTTGCGGGAATGAGCCGAGCCGAGCTCACACCTATGCGCTTATTTTTGCCGGTCATGAACTGTTAATTAATCTCGGATTAATTAACGAGTCGCTAGCGCCACTCTCCAAGATGTTGGACCATGGGCTATACGCGGACTCGATCGTGGGCTATGGCCCAGGCCCGTTACACCTACGGCATACATAAGCAGGCGCTAGGGTTGTGGAGTCACTCGCTTTCTCACTCTCTCCCTCTGCCTCCGAACCCTAGCCGTCATTTACTGTTCCTTGTTGTGTGCTGACTCCGGCGACCCCAACCCTTCGACCGCGTGCACGGTTGTTCGGGTGAGCAGGTGCCTCCGGAGCCGCGACCTTCGAGATCCTACCCGGGAGAAGACCGATAAGGTTTTTGGGGAGCATCTCGGCGCGACTGTTCCCAATCCGTCCCTGTCCTCTGCTTCGACTCCGGACGATTCCTCCACTCCTTCGACTACATCGACACCATGGAGAACGACGACGATTTCGCTGCCGCCAAGGCCGCCACCTTGAAGAAGGCGACCGACGAATCCCAGGCTTCTACCGCAGCCGTCGCGTTGGCTTGACCAACCGCGAGGTATGATTCGTTCATCCCCTCTATACTCGTTTATATGTTTGCCGTATATGTGTTGTACACACTGTTCAAAAATCGTCCGAGTAGACGATTAATAGGCCGATTAATCGCTACTCGCTCATCAACCGTGTAGATTATCGTTAATCTTTAGCGTTAATAGGTGAGGGGATTAATCGGCGATTAATCGGTCATCAGACCGATTAATAGGTCTGAAACCGATTAATCCCCTATAAGAAGAGGGGGTGGATAGCAAAATTTCAGACCATCTCTTCTCAAATCAGTCATCATGTATCCTCATTAGGTTTTCCGGAGGCCTCAAGCTCGCTCTCACCCTCGTATCACTATCTCTCCTTATAATTTTTGTTAGCTTTTTTGTTTTGCATACCAAAGAGATAGTGCATTGTAATTGATTTCATGTTTCATCGAAGGATACACAGATTTGTGTGCAAATTTTCTTGTATCAACACTGGATGACTGAGTTTTATAAAAAAAATTGACCGATTAATGGTCAACCGATTAATTCCGATTAATTAGCTGATTTACGATTAATCCCTACTCTCCAGCTGACCGAGCAGCTACCGATTACCGATTTCCTGAACATTGGTTGTACATAGATATTTTAGTGCTAGATTTTATACGTGCTAGCATGTTTAGTTTTCGGTATAAGATATTTGTCGTAAATAACATGTCTACTATTTTCTCGTGGATTAGATTAACCGAAAATGTGCTAATATATCCAGCAGTTATCACCGCTGCCGTTGAGTACATCAACGACAGGGAGTTCTCCTCAATGGTGTTCATGGAGTGGTGCTCAGAGTTTAGGCAGAGGTCATTGGGTACGGGGTGCTACGCCACCGATGCTACAACCCCTCTAACCAACGTCGCCGCCCTCCACTCCTCCCAACCGACCTAGGCGTAGCAGACTGCACTACATGTATAGCGCCACCGCTATCCCTCCAACTCTCCAGCGGACTGCACTGTATAGCCCGCCACCATGCACAAAACGACCATTGCCTGCCTTGGAGCCCTGGATGCGGATTCCACAGTCAGGAGTAATACATTCTTGTTTTTTCTTCTATATTTTTTCTATCATATTCTTGTTTTTACTATCATATTCTTGTTTTTGCTTCTATATTTTTCTGATAGACTGTTCATCCTCCCTAATGTCTGTAGTGCCTAATGAGTAATATTGCTTACATAAATCTTCTGTCAATAGATAGTTTGAAGTGAATTCTCAATAAACTTAGCATAATGCTGATGGATCAATCTAGCTTCTGGTAGCATTTTGAGATGTGCTGAAGTTTATACTAACATGACATTTCTCCTGTAAAATTACAACCCAGATATATACGGATAGTACACCTCCTTATCACAACCATTTAAATAAACGAGATTCGTGCATACGACTAACGAAAAGGTGTGAAAATTCCCGCATGCCAGAACTTTTGCAGGGCCATTTGTTCTAATTATCGGTCTTCCTCTCCGTGCGTGCGTGAATTGGGTATGGTATGTGGAACACTGAAGAATTCCCAGTCCATCATGATATATTCGGGTGATTCAAACTTTCTGGATTTTGAATAGCTTTCTACTTGAGGAAATCCAAGTGAATGTAAGTCTTTTCTATTTTCTCTTGTTTCAGTATTATCACTCCAATGTACTTCCTTGAAATAAATTTTCCATTGAAAATCTTAGTGTTATTATTTGATAAATAAACTTCAAATGGAAGATTCAAGAACCAAACCGAAAGAGCTAAAGTCTATCAAACACGTAGAAAGGAAGTGGATGGACCTAAGCTTTCTGAGCTGAAAGCTAAGGTAGAAGTTGAGAAACACACCGTTCGTCTGATGAGAATGTGTCTCTGAGGTATTTATAAACAATTTGCAATTTACTCCTTACATATTTCCATATATTTCTCAGTTTTTCTCGTTCTTTAGTTCTCAGTAATTTCTCAATACAACCATACTTCAGAGAAGAGTGAAGAAATTGCTTGTGAGTTTGATGATAAAACACAAACTAGTAACATGAGGCTATGCAGGAGAAACTCATTGAGAGACCTCTCATTACTTCATCATGCCCCCAGTTCCCAATTATTCAATATGCTAATGGCACCCTGATGCTCATGCTTGCTAACAAGACCCAATTAGGACAGATAAAAACTTTGTTGCACTATTTTGCAAAGTACACTGGTCTGAAAGTTAATTTCCATAAATCATCCCTGGTTCCCATTAATGTTTCTCTGGACAGCATTCATGTTCTCACTAGCACCCTGAACTACCAATTGGGATCCTTCCCTTTCACCTATCTGGGTTTACCAATGGGCATCCACAAACCAAAAATTGAGCAATTCCTAAATCTTATGCAAAGAATTAATAGAAGGCTCTCTGGATGCTCCACAATGCTTTCCTATGATGGAAGACTGATGCTGATCAAACACATCTTCTCTGCTCTACCGACATTCTTCATGTGCACCCTCATGCTGCCAGCTGGTGTGGTCAGTCAAATCAACAAGTATCTCAGGTCTTTCTTTTGGAGGAAATTTGGAGCTAACCAGGGGGATCACCACTCATCTCTTGGAAAAAAGTTTGTAAACCAAAGAACAAAGGAGATCTAGGTAGACATAGCCACACACAACAAATCCCTACTCATCAAGAACATCCACAAATTCCTCAACAAAGATTGCATTCCTTGGGTCATGCTCCTGTGGAGACAACTTATAGAGAAAATCCTCCTATTGGAAAATTCACAGGTTCTTTCTGGTGGAAATCACACATCCCTCTTCTTCAAGCCTATAAGCACCAAGCTACAATCCAGGTTGGGCTTGGGAATACTGTCTCAGTTTTGTATGGCAAGTGGACTGATAAATACCTCTCCCAAGAATTTTTTGAGCTCCTCTCATTTGCCAAGGACAAAAACATTTCTGTACAAAAAGCCAGGGACTACCCAATCTGGGATGAGATGTTCCACACCCCACTTTCCACTGAAGCATGGAACCAACTCCAGCAGGTCTCCCAACTCCTTCAAAGCAACTCAAACAGCAGAGATGTCTGGCTAAGCCATGGAAAATTGAAATTTTCCTCAATCACAGTTTACAAACATCTCATGGTAGAAGACACTGCAAATGGTTTAACTAAGAAGCTCTAGAGCTGTGCTGCTAGATTAAAGCACAAAATTTTCTTCTGGTTAATGATAAACAATAGAATCAATACAAGAGCATTGCTTCAAAGGAAAAGTTTACATCTCCACTGCTATGACTGTGATTGCTGCTCCACCAACACCCCAGAAACTTTTTTGCACCTGTTCTGGGACTGCAACTTTGCCTTCAAATGCTGGATCACACTGATACCTTTCAAGCAAAGAGGCACCTCCACACTAGAAGAAACATGTCTTGCTCTTGAGCATGTGCCACAACACTTTGGCTTAGAGATTGTAATACTAGGGTATTGGCATATTTGGAATCAAATAAACGACAAGATTTTCAGGAATGAAAGACCATCTGTTCAAAATTGGAGGAGAAACCTGGCTCAAGATCTCTCTCTTCTTCAACACAGAATAAAAAAATAAATTCAGACAAGAACTCTTGGACTGGATCACATTCAATCTGGACTGATTATTAGGCAGCTAACTTAGAGCGTTAGACCATAACAATGTTCCACAGAACTCGAATTGGTTGATTAGTTTGGTTCTCCCCCCTCCCCCCCATGTTTCTTTGTTTTTGTTTTCCCATTGTAACATACCATTGTGCTTATTTTTTAGAGAAATAGAAAATATACCGTAGAACAATTGTTCTACGGTCAATGCCTCAAAGAAAAAAAGAGGCATGTTCCTAATCTTCCCTGGTCCATCTTTATTATGCAAGTTGAATTTCAACAGGGATGGCAAGTTTATCATATGTATGTTTGAAATTTCCGATCCAAGGCAGATGTTATGTATGGAAATTTAGAGATCAGTTTTATTGGAAATGCTTTGAGGCTTTCAGTTTCGATCTTATCTTCAAGTGATTTAATTGATGTGTTGATGGCTACAGTGACGAAAGTGATTTCTCTTGCGTGCCCACAAACACACATACTTTCTGCTAATTCCTCTGTTTCTCTCCATATATGGCGAGGATGCCCATTTTGTGGTGACGGCGTTGATTGAGCTGAATGGCGGCGGCAACAGAATTCCATTCCTGGAGGTATGGACGAAAGCAGTCTAGCATGCCATCAAGTTGTTCAAGGCAAACAACAAATGATGGTGAGTTGCTATGAGACTATGGCTCTTGTACCGTCAAGCCGAATTAGGAGAATCTTATAGGTTTCTTATATATCAAGAGCAATTCAATCTGCTTTTACATTATTCTTTATTTAGTTTCTCTTCCGACCGGGAGAAAGATGCGTTATTGTCTTCCAACGGGAGGGGTGGTTACTAAGACACGATAATTGCTAAGGAAAGAAGTACTCCCTCCGTCCCATAATATAGTAACGTTTTTTGATCTAGACTAGATCAAAAAACGTTACTATATTATGGGACGGAGGGAGTACTACACATGCACAATATTTGCTTGAATGTCTGGATAGAAAGGTGGATAGAAAGGTGGTATATTCATCACATTTTTTGTATTAAAATTATTGTTTAAATCGTTTTTTTGTTCCGTGGCAACGCATGGACATTTAGCTAGTAGGTATAGATAGATGGATTGAAACAAGTGCATACATGTAATAGTTGAAGAAAACTGGACAGCGCACGTAAACTACTACCAGTACTTCTAAACCAGTTGCGTTTGAAACATCATTCCACAGAATATAAACAACCGTTTAGTACCCACCCCTGAATGTTCAAAATGCACTCCACCCATTTTTTGTTTTAAAAGGTGAAGCTTCCATGTCCAAAACAACATTTCCACATAAGAAGTACTAACAGAACACAAGTTTCTGTCCTACACATTTTTTGGGGAGTAGAGCATGCTAAAACAAGTTCACGTCTGATCTTAAATGATACTACTGGCCCTTAGAAGTCATTGCGTACATGAACATAATAGGGAGAAGGTTTGTGTGGCAAGTAGTAACTCTTCACAAATCTAAGGATTACATGTTATATAGTTGGACATACAAAATTAACAAAACTAGGAAAGGATGTTCACTCCTCATTAGCAGTTGCGGTTGGCACCAAACCAGTTGAATATCATCCAATCGCTCATTTGTACTTAAGCAAAGCTGTAACATACACATGCACGATATCCATGGTCAGCAAAATGATAATTGCAGCGGCCCTAACATGAATCCAGAAATAACGAACATATACAGAAATAAACTTAAATTATAGGACTGAAACCAACTCTAGTTCAAGCTGGGTATCATTATAAGCATTGGTAACATAACTAATAATTATGTATGACAGTTTGGTCCTTCACATGCTTTAACATAATCAAGGTGGTTATTGTTAATTAGAACAAATTGATTAAAGATAGGATATCCAGAATCACCAATTCACTATATAAATATAAATATTTGATCATACAAAAAATAGATGATGTAAGATGAAAATTGCGCTTGAATGACTATTAGAAAATGTCTAAAGCAATAGCAGAATCATTAATTGCTAAAAATATATGATCAGCGGAGGACTACCAAATTCATAATATAACTTCTTGACTACTGAATATAAGATTTTAAGGTGAGAACTTTCAGTAGTAGCTATTCTAGCAAATACAGAATAATTCCTCTTGTACTCCCTCCGATCCATAACAAGTGTCGCTCATTTTGTACTAAGCTAGTACAAACTTTGTACTAGACAAGCGACACTTATTATGGATCGGAGGGAGTACTTAGCACTGGTGGAAATTGATTACTATTAGTCTGCATACACATTGAAAGGGATGTATCACTATAGCTTGATGTCCAGAATAGTTAAACGTAAGTGAATGAGATGAAAACAGATTCACTTGTAATATGATGAAAAGAGCAATGAGGCAATACCAGTAAAACTGAAAGATGGATCGAAGGAATATTACAAAAGTAAAAGGTTCATCAAAAAAAAATGTATTGGCACATGGTTTATTAAATTATACCTTCCTGAATCGTGAAATTGCAATAGGTTGCCTTTTCTGGTCTTATTCTTTCCATCTGAAGGTACTCAAAAATGCCCTCCTCAATACAACCTTTCACAATTGCAGATGGGTATTTTGGCATCTTAAATGTCAAAAGAAAATCTGTAGCACTGGCAGTGCATATGGTTTGAACTGCACCCTTCAGATACGGTCCAAAAGAGTGAACTGTCCCGTGCCTATTGACTTTTACAACTGTGCGTCCGCATTCTTCCTTCGTCCAAGTATTCGGAGTGAATTTCTTCCCTTGAGAAAGCCACGAAGCAAAGGCAGGATGTTTATCTTGGATATGGGTAACATTTGGGCCATAGTAAGGCATCTCTCTCAGCAGATCCTATGCTTTACTTGCATCTATTTGTGGCAGTATGTCTGATATCACAAGCTCTGCTTGTAGCCTGAAAATTCTTCTGACTGCACTAGTGAAAGTAGCAGAATGATTGGTGATTAGTCTCAAATCTCTGGGCTCCGCATTTTCCATATACTCAATAAATTCAGTGACATGACCAGGCAACTCCTTCCTTATGAGCTTACCCCCAACAGAATGTTCGAGTAGCTGAACATATATGGCAGCACCAGCAGCATAAGCCTCCGCATACCTATCTATGCCAATTGGCTCATCTTCCATTTCAGTCGATATTATCTGAACGCAGCTGTTGGAAGGGTAGATCCTGACATTTCCTTCATGAAGTAGAGGAGCAATGTTCTGCCCCTGTCTCAGGTTCACCACGATCAATGATGATATCTGATCAGCGATAGAGATGGCACGCTTTGTCGGCATGTACCTTGATGTATCTTGATCAGCAATATCTTCAGGTCTGATCAGACCACCTTGAGACACTTCATAGACCAATCGGTAGACCTTTGCGTAATTTTCTACGGTCATTGGCACTTCCTCTGGATTGCTTATCCTATAAGTAACATGCCATGAATAGCATGCACGTTAGTTCTGGATTATTGACTTAATTAAAAATTAAGGAATATAAGATACGATTCCTGCTAATAAAATGTATGCAAAATACTGTAATTATTCCTTTTCTCAAACTTAACTCTATTTTAGTGCATTCAGATTAACCGTGAAATAAGAATGTTGTCCAAGTTGCAACACTAATTGGCATGAAAGTTTCAAAAATACAATCATGTCACAACTATAGAATGAATTTACAAATGACCGGTAATGAAAACTTTTTGAAGAGATACGTAGGTTCTGATCTATAATAAAAACTAAATAATCTGTGACTATTGCTTTAGCAAATGAGTGCCCTCTCTAAGCATTAATTCCCTCCCCTTTTACAGCTCCTTTGTTTGTCATTACCACTACCAGCATCTCGAATGATCAAATGCTCCGTCGCTCTGCTGGCACACGTGTTGCAACCATGCACAGTATGTGGCTCACAGTCACAGCAGCGACCTGAGGCGGCCGCCCTCTGTCTGGACGCGGTCCCAAGTACTATATATACTCTCATGTGCATAAAAAACTGAAAATCAAAAGAAAAAAACTTACAGGATTTGTCGAATCACAGGTGTCGCAGTTGGAGATGAGGAATATTGTCTTTTCTGACAACAGTTACCCGGCCAGGATGTGCTGGAAAAAGCAACCTGTATTACCAAGAAAAAGAAAAATAGTTATATGAGGAATTTTACGTTGTACCTCAACATTGTATGCCTTTTTTATTGAAGCATAAAAAAAATACTACCTCTGATCGCATTTACTTGTCGTGAATGGATAATTAGCATAGTGCAAGGTGGTGTACAATACACGACAACTAATTCGGACCATTTATGAAGGTTATGGCATATCATTACAGTAAATTTGTGCTTGCTTAAAGTAAATTAGTGTTTGCTTACAGTAAATTAATGCAATCCTAATTTGGGTGGGCCTGAAATCGTATCTTGCTGCACTTGGAAGCCATGTGAGCAAGCCACGAGCCGTCGGCAAGGTTGAACCTTGCTGTAGGCATGGGATGGGAGGGGCCGTTGGCCCTTGGCCGTAGGAGACGAACAGAAATAAGAGCGAGCGTGAGCAACGACGCACCTTTGGCCGCAGGGCCGCGCCTGAGACGATCACGCCAGGCCTTGACGTCGCGGCGGCGCCCGTGGGAGATGTAGCCATAGGGGCAGCGTCCGATGGAGGATAGCTCGCGACGGAGGCCGATGGAGGACATACGGCACGACCTGCGGCGTCTGGAGAGGGACTGCTCACCATATGTCGGCGTCGGATTGGCATGCCGCACTCAGGAGCTAGGTCGCTGAGCAAAGCACCGTGGAGGAGGAGGCGGGAGGATCGCTCGCTGCGGCGACCGAGAGCATCGATCGAGGCGGCGACCCGGGATGTGTATGGAGGGTCGCTCTCGGCGGCGTCCGGTGGAGGGGATGGAGCATTGGCGGCGGCGTCTGAAGAAGTACCACTAACGATATGTCGGCGTCGAATCGGGATGCTGCACCCATGTAGGTCTCTGGGAAATGGAACACGGAGTAGGCGGCGGGAGGCGCGAACGCCGGAGGTAAGCAGTGCCATTTCCGCCGGTGTGCCGCAGCCGGCGCAAGTCCGGGCTAGGTTTTGGGAAATGGCGGCGACCGGAGAAGACGGCGACAATTTTTGGAAAGTCTCGATGCCCTATTTGGTAGCGAACAAATGTCCGGGATTCCTTGGTCAAATGGGCCGGGAGGCGGCCCGTGCGTGCTACAGATATATTGTTTTTCCAAATAATTTAATGACATAACACTCAACAAAAAAATTAATGACATTTTAGAGTTACCCAATGCCAAACTATGGTTGTATCTGCTCATGGATGATCTATCTCATCATGACTTCATCAGAATTGCAGTCTCACTTTAGGCGATCTGGACTGCTCGGCGCAAGGTGATTCATGAAGCAGTATTTCAGCACCCCCCCCTCACGACGCACATGTTCATCAACCGATTCATTCAAGAACTGGAGGCAGATAAATAGATGGTTTCTATATCATCGACCGCGACCCCAACGGGTGTTACCGCGTGAGGGCTCTTCTGCGCGGTGAACTGGACTGTTTGGTTTGAAACCACCACCCGAGTATTGCAAGATCAAGGTTGTTGCGGGTTTTGATCCTCAAAAGACCAGATGTGTTGTTGTAGCGAATGCTCGCGACCAAGACGGACTTTATCTTGGCTCAAGATCTATAGTCATCAAAGATACTGAGGATCCGGGAACTGCAGAAACTACAGCGATCAGAGAAGCGCTATCCCTCGCTGTGGATCTAAACTTGAGTTCCTTTGTTTGCATGTGATGCTGGTTCGGTGGTAAAGGATATCCAGCAAAGGACAAGCGGCCTTCATGGAGCCATTGTCAAGGAGATCAATCACAAAATATAGTCCTTCGAAGCTTGCAAGATAATCTATGAACCTAGAAGCTCAAATTAGGATGCCCACAATCTTGCTAAATTCTCAACATCTTTAGATTAGGGTCACCACTTGTGGCTTATTTCTCGTCATGACCCAGATTGTAACAATTTAGTGACCAATTTTGATGAATAAAGGTATTTTAAACCTCTTAAAAAATAGAGTTACCCTAATCACTAGTTGAGGGATACCGCTTGCGAAGGCCATCCATGCGGGTTGAACGCATCAAGTATTGCATTCTGGTGCATTTCGAGATTTTTATTTAGTCGCTCTACGGTTGACACGTGGCAGTTTTTGGACGTACAACCACAGCCATAGCCACGGACACAGCCACAGGTGAAGCCACAGACACAACCACAACCGGGGGTGCAACCACAGGGACAACCACAACAAGGGGTGCAACCACAGTTTTTCGCACAACCACAGGTACAACCACCGTTTCGGCTGAGGCACAGGCGCAACCACAGGTTGTAACACCCTTACTGTCAGTGAACAGTAATTCCATTTACTGTTGATCATTACTGTTCAAAATTTTGCTTTGATCAACCTGGGTCAGTTCAAATTCAAATTCCCCTTTTGATATTGTTGAAAACAATGTGATCATGTGCCTTGATCATCATGGATCAAAACAAACCAAGCCACTTTGAGTTGAAATCAACAACTAAGTCCTATAAGCCTTTTGGTGAATATTAAAACTTTGTGCAAATAAAAACTTTGTCTAAATATAGTGGAACCAATTTTGTAAAATGTATAAAATTCACTTTTCGGTGACCACCGATGGACAAGAACTTTGCCAATTGGTCCGCCTCGTCTTAACGAGCAGGAAAATGGTTCTATTCGTCCCTCGCCCTTGGCACTGATGTTGTTGCCGACATAGTTGACACGATGTTCTCCGTCATACCTTGCAACTTGATCGCATTGAATGTCAACACCCTTCTTATTCAATGTGGGGCCATAACCCATAGTTCCACATGACCGAAACCTGACTCTTATTTACGTTCCCGTTCCCGAGGTTATTCCCCTTGATTAACCTCGTATGCACTTCACGAGTCCCCTACCTTGTGATGTTCAGTCTGATGTCAGACTCGGTGCTTATGCCTGATGCTCTGGCCCCTTTTTCAGCATCCGTCATCATTGACAAATGATTATCTATCCGCTTGAAAATTTCTCATACCTCCGTTAATTTCTCTCGATGTATTCCCCTGAGGTTAGACTCGGGAGATACTTTGTACCCTATTCCCTTGGTCAGCCTTGGTTGATCAACCTGGTACCCATCCGACCCCCCTTGAATTTTTCTCCTAGCCTACTCGTAAGTACGATGAAGACCCTGAAGGAAGGATAATTACTCGTCGAGATGCACCGATGCAGACAAATGAAGACAACGTCATCAAGGACCAACTACGTCGAGAAAGACAACAAGAACCAGAGGAATCGCTAGATTACGAAACCAGAACTCTACCCCTTACCCTACCTTTAATTCTCGGGACGAGAATTCTTTGTAGTGGGGGAGATTTGTAACACCCTCACTGTCAGTGAATAGTAATTCCATTTACTGTTGATCATTACTGTTCAAAATTTTGCTTTGATCAACCTGGGTCAGTTCAAATTCAAATTCCCCGTTTGATATTGTTGAAAACAATGTGATCATGGGCCTTGATCATCATGGATCAAAACAAGACAAGCCACTTTGAGTTGAAATCAACAACTAAGCCCTATAAGCCTTTTGGTGAATATTAAAACTTTGTGCAAATAAAAACTTTGTCTAAAAATAGTGGAACCAATTTTGTAAAATGTATAAAATTCACTTGATCATGTCCACATAGTTTGGGAAATTTAACAGTCTATAAATTAATTCAAACAATTATAAACAATAGCTTAACTGTCCAATTTAATCAGTTAATATTTAAATAAAATACTAAATGATTTTTATTAATCCCCAAACTTTTTGTAGCGTTACTATATTATGTAACACTACTATTGGAGCAACTTTCATATACTACAAAAATCAAATGCTAGACTAATAAAATAAATACAACAGCAAAAAAAACTATCTATCGCTCAGGAGCAACACCCCACTAGGCCCATCCCATCTTCCCCCTCCCCTGTTTCTTCCCCCTCGCGCTACAGCAGCCGACCGAGGCAGCCATGGCGACCGAGCCCGGTGTCCCGACGCACCAGCTCGCGCCGCGCCGCTACACCCCTCTTCCCGTGGATAAGATGGCCACCTCGGCCACCCTGCTAACCCTAGATCGCAGACCCCCTCGCTCTCGCCATTTCCCCACCGCGTCCAAAGCCGCCATGGCCGCGGGCTCTTGAGCTCGCGCGGCCACAGTGCCTCTCCACCCTGGATGAGGTGTCGCAGATGTCCGTCGACGTCGTCTTCATCCGCCTTCATAGGAAATCGAACTCAAGGAGCCCAGCGTCGACGCCTGCGTCTTCTTCTTCGCCTTCGGTCGCCGACGACCTCCGTCAAATTCGTCTCCGGCCGCGCCCCTCCGAGCCCCCTCCGGCCACCGCGCGCTCCACTGTGAGGTCCCGTGCCCGTCCCCCTCTCCCCTCCACTCTATTCCCCCGCGGTATCCCCCCCCCCCCCGTCACGTTCAGGCCACCGTCGTGGCCACCATGGCTGGCCACGCCTTGCTGCACACCAGCCCGCGTCCCCTGTGTTGGTCGCGCCCCGGCCACGCGCTCCGCCAGCCCCCCCCCCCCCCACACACACACGTGCCCGCTCGCGCCCTCCCTGCGGCTCTGCTTTGGCCCGTGGCCGCCGAGTACCCCTGCTCCGGCCATGTCTGTGCTCGCCATGTCAGAGAGCACCGCGTCCACGCCCCTCCTCGCGCACGAGCTCGCCGCGTCGGCCTCCGCCCCCGCAGCCCGCACCCCCACCCATCGTGGCTCCCCCTCTCCTCGTCGGAACGGCTCGCCCCGAGCCCTTGTCGCCGGCGTGGCCTCCTGGCGGCCGTGGCCTAACCGCCCCCACCCCTCTAATCCCACTGGCTGGTGGCCCCCCGTGGCTTAACTAAGCCACTAATCCCCCTAACCCCCTAATAAAACTAAGTATGTACCCCCTCTGTACATATGACCTGTGCCCCCCCTCTCACCTAATTGAGTTTAATTAAAATGCTAAAAGCAATGAGTCAATGACAAATGGGCCCAAGGCCTTTTAAAATTAATTAAACTGTTAATATTATCTCTGAGAGTATAACACCTCGGACCCACCTGATTAATTAGTTTATTTTAATGTAATTATTAGCATGAGTGAATGACATGCGGGCCACTGCTATTTTTGAATATATAAAATGTTTTATAAAATGCCAGAGGCTGACATGTGGGACCCACATGTCAGTTGACTGGTCAAACCAATACTGTTGTGGATAATATTGCATTTTATTAATAAAAGAAATCTTGAAATTCTTTTTAAAATGATTTAAACTTTGAATTTGAATATCTTTTAAACCGTAACTCAGATTCAAAAACTTTATATATGAAAATTGATCAAAAAAATATAACGAATACGAATACGCCATCCATATACTAACCACCCCCCCTATAACTTACCGAACATCGACATCCCCCTCTCCAGGCCGACTGTCGATAATTCCCGATGCCGGTAAAACTTTCCGGATGGATATGCTTTGTATACGATAGTTGACCATAATGGATCCACGATCACGGTTACACTATCCACATGTCTGTCGGGTGTCTCTAACACTGCAGACATGGAACCTTTCCCCCCTCCGGATCATCTGTCCGGTAATCAACCGGTACTGATGAGTCATACCCGGATAAATTCCGCTCCGTGCAAATCAACTAACACAACGTTAGATCACCGTTAGCTTTGTATCTGCTATGTCACATATTTGTATTGCTATTATTGTCATGTATTTATTGTTTCTTCCCCCCCCCCTTCTTTTTCGGTAGACCTCGATACCGCTACCGCCACCAACGTTGTTGTGATCGACTACGTCGTCGACGATCGTGTACCCCTACCGTCGAGCTTCCAGGCAAGCAGTGCCCCGTCACCTCTCCCACATATCGCCTATCTGTCTATATTTATCTGTTGCACTAGGCATTTGCTGCTGCTACGTTACTGTCCTATTCAAATGCATAGCATGTCATTGTCGCCCTTTGTTGCACCCGCCTTTATCCTATGCTGCCTATTATATTATATTATGTTCAGCAGTAAACCCTGCGCATTGTTAGCTAGGATTAGAGAGAAGGGCCGTGATCACTCTGGTGAGTGAATGCGGATGCGATATATAACTGCAACAGTTACGGTTCAATGCAGACGCCCTAGGGAACCTACAAAGGCTAAACTCTGCCGAGTCGCTTTGAGTTTGACTTACGAGTGGAAGGGCTTGTATTTCACTCTCGTCGCCGGCTCGGTAGCGTAGTTCCACTGGGATGATACGAGGACGTTTCTCTTTAGTTCATTCCGCTGGTGTCTCGGCACCACCGGGGTGATACGAGAATATTCCTCTTCAGTTCTTTCCACTGGTTTATCTGTTGAACCATCTCAAGTGTACCATCGAGAGTGACTCCTCCTGGTTGCACTTGTTGGTAGGAACCTGAACCTGCTGGTGTCCTTGAAGGTAAGGAGTCGGGTGACCCAACGGTGCCCGCGCAAGGATTTTATCAGGACGGCAGGACAGGCGGATACCATCGTGGGCCTGGTCCTTGCTCGTTGGCCGTGAGATACCCTGTTGTACGAAAGTCGAGCTCTACGAAGCAAACGCGAGACAAGGTAAGGAGACGGTTCACCTTGTCGATAACCGCACGAGTTGGTGGGACGACAGGACAGGCGGCCACCGGCTCTGGTTATAGGGGTGGACCTGGCTGTTGTCGTTGTCCGCGACTCACTTAAATAAGGACAACGATCACGGTTGTTCCGACAGAAAAATAATTAAAATGCTTAACGGATTCGGCAGATGACTTGAGTGGCTATATGCCTATATGCACTACCTCCACGTGTGATTATGGTGTGGGCCCTCTGTGTTGTAGCCTCGTTCGAGGGCTCTTCAGACGTCAGCAGTACCGCGGCCTGCGCCGGGATTGGACCGCCTACTCCGGTAGTGGGAGGTGGGTCTGCTTCACCGGCCAGCCACGCACCGTGCAGGAGTACAAAGGACAGGGGTCGAAAGTTCCTTTGTACTTAGGATTTAGACCGGCGGATGACCTCTCTGTTGAGCTCGAAGGATGGACTTCGGCGTATCGAATAGCCTCGGTGGGGCATTCCCTAACAAAGGTGTACGCCACCCTGGAGATCCGAGCGTGTAGGGTAACAGTAGTGCAGCCCCTGCAGGGATGATAATCTATTCGGATAGTCGTGTCCATGGTAACAGGACGCTTTATGCTGAAGCCAGATCCTACCACTACAAACTATATCTTATACTTGTTGGTTCCGAGTTTTTCTTCCTCGGGGGATGTCGAGGGAGGGAACTCGGGGGCATGGTTAATATAACAAACTTACTATTTGATACGTCCAAAACGTATCTATAATTTCTGCTTGCTCCATGCATGTTTTGTGTGATATTGCTATGATCTAGATACATTTTCATACATTTTTGATCATATTTGGACTAACCTATTAACTCAGTGCACCCTAGTGCCAGTTCCTGTTTTCTGCTGTTTTTCTATTTCAGTTTTCCCCCATATAAAAAGTGCCAGAAAAATTCGGGAAAATTCAGATAAAAAATCAGCGTGAAGGAAGCTTCGCGAAGAGCCCGAGAGGGGCCAGAGGGGAGCCAGGGGGGCCCAGGCGGGCCCAGGCGGCCACCCGGCGCGGCCCTACCCCTGGCCACGCCAGGGGGGCGCCTGGGGCCCCTGGTCCACCTCTGGCTGCCCCCTTCGCCTATTCATTCTCCGTCACGGGGAAACTCCAGAACAAGAACCCTATTCCGCAAACTCGCTTCTGTTCCGCCGCCGCCGCGCTTCCGAGATCGGGAGCACCAGAAGACCTCTTCCCGGCACCCTGCCGAAGGGAGGATTGACCTCCGGGAGTCTCCTCTCCACCATGGATGCTCCCCGGATGTCTCGTGAGTAGTTTTCCTTGGACCATGGGTCCGTGATCAGTAACTATGTGATGTTCTCCTCTCCTCTTTGATCTTCATTGTTTAGACCTCGTGAGCTGCCCTACATGATCGAGGCACCTTTGTAATATTTCTGTTGTTGCTATGCTGAGTTTGATGGGATCTGATGGATTATGATATTATGTTCAGATTGTGATAGAGTAATATATTTGGTTTCTATCTTTTATATTTTTGTTCCTAAGTAATTCTTGCATGTTCTCCGTTGTTGTTTATTGCTTTGGCCAAGTAGTAGGTAGTGACTCCAAGAGAGAACGTTGTGCTCGATTGTGGGTTCATGCCCCCCGATGGCACGCTTGAGTGACAGAAACATGAGTCTAGGGAATGTGTTGTTGCCACAAGGGGGAAAACAACGGTGCTTGTAACCGCGGTTACAAGGATTGTTTACTTTACGCAAAGTTCTTTTTAATGCAGTTGTCTGTTGCTTTGGGTTTACACTTTGGGTGGGGCTCGCAACTTAATACCAGCGAGATGTTATGGATAGATATCTCAAGGTGGATGATTAGTAGTAGATGCAGTTGGATTACGGTCTACTTACTTTGGCGTACTGCCCGTGCTTTTGAACCTCTTCCTTTCTTTTGTAGCATAGTTAGCATTGCGGTGCGTTTATAATCATGTCAATTGCCCTTCTGTAATTTGTTTACCTCGCATAGTAGTTTTATCGTCTTTTGGGAGAGAGACATCACTAGTGAACATCACGTATCCCGGGCCATATCCTTATCACTGTTTCCTCGCTATTATTTACTTTACTTCTTTTACTTGCTATCATTATCCCTTGTGTTTTACCCTTTGTGAACAACAAGACCGGAGAGATTGACAACCTCCCTGAACTTCGTTGCGAACAAAGTTATCTGTGTCTGTGTGCATGTCCACGTCAGTCGCGCCGCTGACACCTACTTATCATCTCCGGAGTCCTACTAGAGACAAACCTTGGTATCTTCACCGAGGGAAACTCGCAGCTGTACTGCATCACGCCTTCCACTTGGGGCTCACCAACGAAGGGCGAGAATCCATCAAGCGAATTTCTGGCGCCGTTGCCGGGGACTCCGAGTGCTAAGATAGGGGAGCTGCACACTACCCTTTACCTTTGTTTTTTAGTCTTGTTAGTTTATCTTTCAGTTTTTATCTTTGTATCTTTTATCAAAAATTACAAAAAAATCTGCCACACTTGTTGCTACTATGGGTTCCACTGAAAACACCAAGTTGTGTGACTTCACTAGTCACAACAACCAAGACTTTATCTGCACTCCCATTTCCACACCTGCCACTTCAGCTACCTCTTATGAAATTAAACCTGCTTTGCTAAACCTTGTTATGAGAGATCAATTCTCTGGTGCTGGAGATGATGCTGCTTTACACTTGAATAATTTTGTTGAATTATGTGATATGCAAAAGTATAAAGAAGTAGAAGGTGATGTTGTTAAGCTCAAGCTCTTTCCTTTCTCTTTAAGGGGAGATGCTAAAATCTGGTTTCAATCTTTGCCTAGGAATAGCATAGATTCTTGGGATAAGTGCAAAGATGCTTTTATAGGGAAGTACTACCCTCCTGCTAAGATTATCCCATTGAGGAGTAATATTATGAATTTTAAGAAATTGGATAATGAACACGTTGCCCAAGCTTGGGAACGAATGAAATCTCTTGTTAAGAAATGCCCTACACATGGTTTGACTACTTGGATGGTTATCCAGACTTTTTATGCAGGCTTGAACTTTACCTCGCGGAACCTGTTAGATTCGGCCGCGGGAGGAACCTTTATGTCAACTACACTTGGTGCTGCCACGAAGCTTCTCGATGAAATGATGACCAATTATTCTCAATGGCACACCGAACGCGCTCCAACAGGTAGGAAGGTAAACTCTGTCGAGGAAATTACCTCCCTCAATGAAAAAGTTGACTTAATTATGTCTCTACTTACCAAGCAACCTTCTATTGATCCTCATGATGTCCCTTTAAATTCTTTGGTTGCCCAAGAACAAGTAGATGTGAACTTTATTGCTAGAAACAACTTCAACAACAATGTTTATAGGGGAAATTTTTCTAGCAATCCTAGACCGTTTCCATCCAACTATGGGAACAACAACACTTACCCTAGCAACAAGAACCTCTCTTCTGAAATAGAAAGCATGCTTAGAGACTTTATCACTACCCAAAAAGCCTTCAATAAAAATGTAGAAGAGAAATTAACTAAAATAGATAATCTCTCTTTGAAGGTAGAAAGCTTAGCCCTTGATATTGAGATGATCAAAATTAGAACCTCCCCCTTGAGGAGAATAAGGCCACTCCTATTAATGCTATCCAGTTACAAATCAATGAAAATATTAGGATGATGGCTAAACTTAAAGAAAGATGGGCTAGATAAAAAGAGGAAGAGGATAGAATTAAGAGCCTTCCTACACACCACACAGTTGCCACTATCCAAATTGTTGAGGACACTCAAACTATTAGCACCCAATGCACTCCTAGTCCCGTTGGACCTATTAATGGTGATGCTAATACCTCAACCGTAGATAAAGAAACTCCTATGAACATAGAGGGTTTCAAACAAGTGAGCCTAGATGACACTACTACCACCTTTGATAGTAGTGATATTGATTTTGATAGTTGCACCCTCTCAGAAGTTATTAGCTTACTACACAAAATATCTAGAGACCCCCACACTAGCACACTTAATCTTGCATTCACGGAGCATATCACAAATGCTCTCATCAAAGCTAGGGAGGAGAAGCTTAGAGTAGAAGCCTCCATACCTAGGAAGCTAGATGATTGTTGGGACCCTATGATCAAAATTAAATTAAATAACTTCTCTTGCTATGCTTTATGTGATGTTGGAGCTAGTACCTCCGTTATGCCTAAAAGAATATTTGATATGTTTGAATTGAAGCCTTTTGAGCCTTGTTCTTTTGGTCTTCGTCTTGTTGATTCTTCCATAAAGAAACCTTTGGGGAAGATCGACGATGTTCTTATCATTGTCAATGACAACTATGTTCCCGTTGATTTTATTGTAATGGATATAGAGTGTGAACCTTTGTGTCCAATTATTTTGGGACGTCCTTTTCTTCGCACCGTTGGTGCGATTATTGACATGAAAAAGGGGAATATAAAATTCCAATTCCCATTCAAAAAGGGGATGGAACACTTCCCTAGAAAGAAAATCAAGTTACCTTTTGAGTCCGTTACACGGGCTAGTTATTCTCTTTCTCTTCATAAAACTTGATTCTTCTTTTGCATCAAGCCTAGCTAATGGCTTTAAAGAAGCGCTTTCGGGAGGCAGTCCGCAACGAATTTAGGTTTTTCTCTTTGCTTTTGTTGTGTCTTGATGATTGTTACTTCTCTAGCAACATCATTGTATCTTTATTTTTCAACTTTGTGCCAAGTTATAGCCTCTTACGGCAAGGGAAGTAAAAGTTGTGACATGCTGTCCAGAAAACAGATTCTGTCCTCGTGACCAGAAAAATCCCAGTTCATCTTTTTGAGCTGAAATTTTTACACAGTATGCTCTATACAATTACAAAACTTCCGTATGTTCTGAGTTTATTTATTTGAGTTGCAGAAGTGCCCCTAAAAAAATTCTTTACTATCTGCTGTTCTGTTTTTCACAGATTCTGCCACGTTTTGTCTCTCCTTACTTTTGCAAACCTTAAGCTTGCTTTTTCTTTGCAAAAACTTTTTGCACTCTTGAGAAACAGTATCTCTTCAAAAATATCTTTATATCCAGTGGAGAAAAATTATTTATTAAGGGTACTAACCTCTCTAATCAGCTTATGATGAGTTATGTATGAAGGGAGTTTTCAAGTGCGCGATAGAAGATGATGAAAGAAGATCCAGGAGTGTCAAGCGCTCAAGCTTGGGGATGCCCCCATGCATTCCCAATAAATATTCAAGCAGACTCAAGCATATAATCTTGGGGATGCCCCCGTGCATCCCCTTATCCATCAACAATCATCAGTTCATCCTTCGTCTCACTATATTTTTATCACTTCATGCGTTATGTGCTATGCTTGGAGCGTCTCGCTCTTAGATTTTATTTATTAGTTTTCTTTAGCTTTGCTTGCTGTTCATAACAAGTTAGATCCCGTCTTACTTTGTGTGGGAGATAAACACGCTGCACTTTCAAAATTTAGAACACATCATAGGATTTTTCCTGCCTATCTTTTTGCTGTTGTGTGTTCATTATCTTTTCATAGCTACTGCCATGTTTAGTTTTAGTTTTAGTTTGTCTTTAGCACGAGCCTTGGCTTTTGTTTAGTTTGTTGCTGCAACTCTTTTTAGTTTTCATGTTTATCTTGTTAAAGAGAGTTGGTTGTTGCACTGAATTGTGTCTTGTTTTGAGAAGTAGGTACTTGAGGTTGCTATTTAATTTTAGTAGTAACTTGCAATGGTTTTGAGGTATTGATGTGAGTAATGTTTGAACTTTTGGTGTCAAGAGCTCTTGCCTATTAGTGATAGGTGTCGTATTTTGGGCAATCCGTATTTATTTTAAAACCTACAAAACTAGTTGAGAACTCTAGCTACTAGATGGTTCACTACTCTTTGGAGGGATCGGATATCAGAGAACACTCACGTACCATGAGTCGAGGATGCGCAAGGATAACCAAACCCCCATACACTCCTCCTCGGGGTACTTGTCTCTTTGTGAACCTCCATATTAGATTGAGAGTTACTGATAATAAGTGCATGAGTTCTTCGGACTAATGTAAGTATTAAGAGTTGACACTTCCACCTTCCCATATTTTGCTAGCCTCTCCCGTGCCGTGCATTGCCTTCTTCTCACTCCGAGAGTTGGTGTCCACCTTCGCCGGTACATCCAAACCCTTGGCATGATACGCTCTGTCATCATAAGCCTCCTTATATCCTTCCTCAAAACAGCCACCATACCTACCTATCGAGGCAATTCCATAGCCTTTCCGAGATATATTGCCATGCAACATCCACCTCTTCAAGACTTGATCTTCATGTCATACATGTTCCTGCTACACTGGCAACGACATACATTGCATACATCATGATAGTTACATCTTCTTTATGATTTTGAGTACCTTGTAAAGTGTGAAAGATCTCCTTTACCTTCTTGTAAAATAGAGTGTTGCCCTTAAGTGAGGAAAAGATACCAAAGTGGACACATTAAAAGATCCCAAAGAGGACAAATGAGAGTTAAATAGAAAGAGCCATTGAGGCCACCAAAAAAAATAGAAAAAAGAGAAAAAGGAAATAAAAAGAGAGAAAGGGGCAACACTACTATCCTTTTGAGATATCCACACTAGTACTCCGTTTATATCCTTGTACTCCATAGAGATGATCATCATGCATATAGCTATGTGGGGATCTTCACACTATAGAACTTGGCTTGCATATTCCAAGGATGAGCCTCCTCAAACGAGCTCTTGGTCTTCATGAGCGAGCAAGTTAGATGCACCCCCACTAGTTCCATTGGAGAGCTTCTTAGCTCGTATGTGCATCCGTTGTATGGCAATCCCTACTCCTCACATCATATCTATCATTTGGCATCTCTTGCCTATGATTGTCCTCATTGATGTGAGCCTTTCTCATCCTTTGTGTCTTCCTCCTCCACCATATTTCTCTCTTTTCCATCCTAAGTGTCAACTCTCGTGCTTACGCTCATCCATTGCATGAGTGCTCAAAATATCGAAAAGGAGTGGATCAAATTGACTTGTACCTGGCTAGTGGTCTGGGGACGAGTCAAGATAAGATTCCAAAGAAGACCAAGTGTGAAACTTTAGTAGATTGAGTTGTCAACACAAAAACACTTTTTTCTCGTATTCCCTATCCCCCTTCTTGCACGCAAACACCATCTGGAGACATTCGAGTCACGGACAGCGAGAGCTCTTGCACCTAATGTTCTTTTGTTACTTATTTCAATGCTAATATAGACTCTTGCTTGTTATGACTTGAATTGAATCTCTAAGCTTGATTGCTTTACTTTTGAAAGTTCTTTTATGGTTGCTAGCATGTCACCACAGAAATTCTGCTGTTATCATTTACCTACTCGAGGACGAGCAGGAATTAAGCTTGGGGATGTTGATACGTCCAAAACGTAGCTATAATTTCTGCTTGCTCCATGCATGTTTTGTGTGATATTGCTATGATCTAGATACACTTTCATACACTTTTGATCATATTTGGACTAACCTATTAACTCAGTGCACCCCAGTGCCAGTTCCTGTTTTCTGCTGTTTTTCTATTTCATTTTCCCCCATATAAAAAGTGCCAGAAAAATTCGGGAAAATTCAGATAAAAAATCAGCGTGAAGGAAGCTTCGCGAAGATCCCGAGAGGGGCGAAAGGGGAGCTAGGGGGCCCAGGCGGCCACCCGGCGCGGCCCCACCCCTGGCCGCGCCAGGGGGGCACCTGGGGCCCTTGGTCCACCTCTGGATGCCCCCTTCGCCTATTTATTCTCCGTCATGGGGAAACTACAGAAGAAGAACCCTATTCCGCAAACTCGCCTCTGTTCCGCCGCCGCCGCGCTTCCGAGATCGGGAGCACCAGAAGACCTCTTCCCGGCACCCTACCGGAGGGAGGATTGACCTCCAGGAGTCTCCTCTCCACCATGGATGCTCCCCGGATGTCTCATGAGTAGTTTTCCTTGGACCATGGGTCCGTGATCAGTAGCTATGTGATGTTCTCCTCCCCTCTTTGATCTTCATTGTTTAGACCTCGTGAGCTGCCCTACATGATCGAGGCACCTTTGTAATATTTCTGCTGTTGCTATGCTAAGTTTGATGGGATCTGATGGATTATGAGATTATGTTCAGATTGTGATAGAGTAATATATTTGGTTTCTTTCTTTTATATTTTTGTTCCTAAGTAATTCTTGCATGTTCTCCGTTGCTGTTTATTGCTTTGGCCAAGTAGTAGGTAGTGACTCCAAGAGGGAACGTTGTGCTCGATTGTGGGTTCATGCCCCCCGATGACACGCTTGAGTGACAGAAACATGAGTCTAGGGGATGTGCTGTTTCCACAAGGGGGAAAACAACGGTGCTTGTAACCGCGTTTAAAAGGATTGTTTACTTTACGCAAAGTTCTTTTTAATGCAGCTGTCTGTTGCTTTGGGTTTACACTTTGGGTGGGGCTCGCAACTTAATACCAGCGAGATGTTCGGGATAGATATATCAAGGTGGATGATTAGTAGTAGATGCAGTTGGATTACGGTCTACTTACTTTGGCGTACTTCCCGTGCTTTTGAACCTCTTCCTTTCTTTTGTAGCATAGCTAGCATTGCGGTGCGTTTATAATCCTGTCAATTGCCCTTCTGTAATTTGTTTACCTCACATAGCAGTTTTATCGTCTTTTGGGAGAGAGACATCACTAGTGAACATCACGTATCCAAGGCCATATCCTTATCACTGTTTCCTCGCTATTATTGACTTTACTGCTTTTACTTGCTATCATTATCCCTTGTGTTTTACCCTTTGTGAATAACAAGACCGAAGAGATTGACAACCTCTCTGAACTTCGTTGGGAACAAAGTTATCTGTGTCTGTGTGCAGGTCCACGTCAGTCGCGCCGCTGACACCTACTTATCATCTCCGGAGTCCTACTGGAGACAAACCTTGGTATCTTCACCGAGGGAAACTCGCTGCTGTACTGCATCACGCCTTCCACTTGGGGCTCACCAACGAAGGGCGAGAAGCCATCACTATTATACAATGCTGCAGCAACTTCTGCTGCATTGTTACCTTTACTGCTTTATATGAATTGTTGGCTGATTCTTCCCCCATGCTGCAAGACTCATCGGAAGATGCTAGTCTTCGATAGGCTTAGCTTATTCCCTCTTACCCTGGTACTTCTATCTTGTAGTCCACTATAAAGCCTCCCCTTTCATTTGATACATTTGCATATTGCTTAGTAGCCTGGTTTAAGTCTTGCTGAGTATGCTAGATACTCATGCTTGTTTTATTCCCTTTATTGCTTTGCCTGATCGGCCGCTGCAGTTGACGTTGGGGCTCAGGAGCAGAAGATCCCCGATGCCGACCATCGCAACGTGAAGATCCCGGATGCCGTCTATGACGTGGAGTTACCCCTCGACCAGGAGTAGTTTGGAGGTTCCTAGGCAGGAGGCCTCGCCTTTTCGATCGTTGTTGATTTTGTGCTAGCCTTCTTAAGGCAACCTTGTATTCTCGTGTCTGTACTCAGATACTATCACTTCCGCTAACTTTGTGCTCTCGAGCTGTTGTATTCGAGCCCCTGTGGCCCCTGACTTGTAATATAAAGCTTATGTTTTTTATTTATAGAGTTGTGATGTGATTACCTTACCGTGAGTCCTTGATTTCGGTCGTGTACCCTGCGTGTATGATTACTGTACACGTCTTGATTTTGAGGGCGTCACAAGTTGGTATCAGAGCCGACTGCCTGTAGGACACCCCCTTCCAACTCCTTGGTCGAAGTCGAGTCTAGTCATTGCAAAACTACTTTGCTAACAGTGTCGTGTGGCTTATGGGCCCACATCGCAAAAACTGGGTGGTATTAGAATCTTTTTCTCCGTACCTTTACTCTAGGACTCTACTCTCTCCTCCTTTCGGGTTAAAGATTTTGCTAACGTTAACTCTAGGTTCTCGTGACTACTTCCTCCCGGAGATCCCCCCAGTACTGACGAGCACCTGATTCAACAGAAGATGTTGAAGATTACTCTCCGATGAATTGCCGAGACCCTTGTGCCCTTTGCCTTTACCATTATCTACCACCGGTAAATCCCCGTGGATAACTACACATCCGTGCTATCCGTACCTTCTTTACCCGATACTCTTGTGTTGGCAAGATACCCCGGGATACTCTCCGATGTCTTGTAAATCCTCGGCAGCCTACTCCTTTGGAGGTTCTTCTTACCTGCTTGTAGTATGGTTAACTCCATATGTCTAAGTATTCTTCATTGACATCCCTTGTCCTTGCTATACTGATCTTATGGAAATCATCATGTGTGCGAATGCACACAATCATCCATTGATCCCTATGAAATCATTCTTCTGGCTCAAACGTCATTCCGGACATGAGCCGGACCTCGGCAAATCAACCCTTCATTGATTGACCGTATAAGTCCGTTCAACTTATATACCCATGGTCAGGACATCTGCTTCTGATATCCCCTATTTGAAAACATAATTCCTTTGGACTTAAGCTTCAAATTATTCGGATGCTCTTATCATCTAATGCCTTTGCATGAATTCTTCCCCTGGATACCGATACTCATATCAGATTCCTTGCGGTCCACCGGATCCTTCGGTGGATTATTATTGACTGGTCTTGCATATTCTACAACCCTTAAGTTCTCCCCTTGATACGAAGTGGCTTTGTCGATTCATATCCTCTACTTTGACCTCGGTACTCTACTTTTAAAGATGAACCCCTTACTTCTGATGTTTGCCGAATAGATTCGTAAAAATTTCCCGATGTGTTGTATCTATACTTTGACCGACTGGGTGAACCCCGAAACTTCGACGGGTTGTGCTCTAATGGTGTTACGCCAGATAAAAATTCCAACAAGACAACTTGATCGAAATCGAGAAGTGAATTGAAAGGTATTGTATTGAAGAAGTGGGAGTCGACCCTGAACCGTCGTGTTCATGCCCATGGATACTATATAGACTTATCATGGAAGCTTCTTGTAGAATGATTATCCCCCTGGTATACATTTGTCTTGCATCAATGATCTTCCATTCTACCTTCGAGAATTACCCCCTAACATCTCGAGGATATCATACCTTTGCACTACATCTAATGAATTTTGGTGGAGAAATACCTTTCCCTATCATAACCACTCCATGAGTTCTGGGTTGTCGTTAACCGAGAACACTGAATGCCTTTTGCTCGCCATCCCTTTTCTCGATGTCGTCGCTATCCTCGAAAACCTCTCGACATAATGTGTCGTGGTCCTCATCAACATTGGACTTTTCCAAGTGTTAATTGAATTCATAGTGAGAAATACCATCCTTACCTCTCGATGATTTTTGTTATCATTGACAACCTCCCTTGGCTCCGTGCCAATACAACTTGGTCATGTGTATCGTGCTCCGCTTTCCCTTGGGAAAGATATACACGTGATACTTTCGTATCATCACTTTTCTCTTCCATTGGTCAGATTGATCAGACAATCAAATTCTCCCTTCCATTGGTCCGTTTAGCCTTTGTGGTGATATAAATTATCTAAGCAGTGATGATTGTCTTCTTATGTAAACACTTTGGTGTGCTACCTTGTCCGTACAACCTGTTACAATTGTTGATGACTTTTCGGTGACCACCGATGGACAAGAACTTTGCCAATTGGTCCGCCTCGTCTTAACGAGCAGGAAAATGGTTCTATTTGTCCCTCGCCCTTGGCACTGATGTTGTTGCCGACATAGTTGACAAGCTTTTCTCCGTCATACCTTGCAACTTGATCGCATTGAATGTCAACACCCTTCTTATTCAATGTGGTCCCATAACCCATAGTTCCACATGACCAAAACCTGACTCTTATTTACGTTCCCGTTCCCGAGGTTATTCCCCTTGATTAACCTCGTATGCACTTCACGAGTCCCCTACCTTGTGATGTTCAGTCTGATGTCAGACTCGGTGCTTATGCCTGATGCTCTGGCCCCTTTTTCAGCATCCGTCATCATTGACAAATGATTATCTATCCGCTTGAAAATTTCTCATACCTCCGTTAATTTCTCTCGATGTATTCCCCCGAGGTTAGACTCGGGAGATACTTTGTACCCTATTCCCTTGGTCAACCTTGGTTGATCAACCTGGTACACATCCGACCCCCCTTGAATTTTTCTCCCAGCTTACTCGTAAGTACGACGAAGACCCTGAAGGAAGGATAACAACTCGTCGAGATGCACTGATGCAGACAAATGAAGATAACGTCATCAAGGACCAGCTACGTCGAGAAAGACAGCAAGAACCAGAGGAATCGCTAGATTACGAAACCAGAACTCTACCCCTTACCCTACCTTTAATTCTCGGGACGAGAATTATTTGTAGTGGGGGAGATTTGTAACACCCTCACTGTCAGTGAACAGTAATTCCATTTACTGTTGATCATTACTGTTCAAAATTTTGCTTTGATCAACCTGGGTCAGTTCAAATTCAAATTCCCCGTTTGATATTGTTGAAAACAATGTGATCATGGGCCTTGATCATCATGGATCAAAACAAGACAAGCCACTTTGAGTTGAAATCAACAACTAAGCCCTATAAGCCTTTTGGTGAATACTAAAACTTTGTGCAAATAAAAACTTTGCCTAAAAATAGTGGAACCAATATTGTAAAATGTATAAAATTCACTTGATCATGTCCACATAGTTTGGGAAATTTAACAATCTATAAATTAATTCAAACAATTATAAACAATAGCTTAACTGTCCAATTTAATCAGTTAATATTTAAATAAAATACTAAATGATTTTTATTAACCCCCAAACTTTTTGTAGCGTTACTATATTATGTAAAACTACTATTGGAGCAACTTTCATATACTACAAAAATCAAATGCTAGACTAATAAAAATAAATACAGCAGCAAAAAAAAACTATCTATCGCTCAGGAGCAACACCCCACTAGACCCAGCCCATCTTCCCCCTCCCCTGTTTCTTCCCCCTCGCGCTACAGCAGCCGAACGAGGCAGCCATGGCGACTGAGCCCGGTGTCCCCGACGCACCAGCTCGCGCCGCGCCGCTATACCCCTCTTCCCGTGAATAAAATGGCCACCTCGGCCTCCCTGCTAACCCTAGATCGCAGACCCCCTCGCTCTCGCCATTTCCCCACCGCGTCCAAAGCCGCCATGGCCGCGGGCTCTTGAGCTCGCGCGGCCACAGTGCCTCTCCGCCCAGATGAGGTGTCGTAGATGTCCGTCCACGTCGTCTTCATCCGCCTTCATAGGGAATCGAACCCAAGGATCCCAGCGTCGACGCCTGCGTCTTCTTCTTCGCCTTCGGTCGCCGACGACCTCCGTCAAATTCGTCTCCGGCCGCGCCCCTCCGAGCCCCCTCCGGCCACCGCGCGCTCCACTGTGAGGTCCCGTGCCCGTCCCCCTCTCCCCTCCACTCCCCCCCCGTTGGTCGCGCCCCGGCCACGTGCTCCGCCAGCCCCCCCCCACGTGCCCGCTCGCGCCCTCCCTGCGGCTCTGCTCTGTCCCGGGGCCGCCGAGTCCCCCTGCTTCGGCCATGTCCGTGCTCGCCATGTCAGAGAGCACCGCGTCCACGCCCCTCCTCGCGCACGAGCTCGCCGCGTCGGCCTCCGCCCCCGCAGCCCGCACCCCCACCCACCGTGGCTCCCCCTCTCCTCGCCGGAACGGCTCGCCCCGAACCCTTGTCGCCGGCGTGGCCTCCTGGCGGCCGTGGCCTAACCGCCCCCACCCCTCTAATCCCAATGGCTAGTGGCCCCCCGTGGCTTAACTAAGCCACTAATCCCCCCTAACCCCCTAATAAAACTGTTAAATAAAACTAAGTAGGTAACCCCTCTCTACATATGACATGTGCCCCCCCTTCACCCCTAATTGAGGTTAATTAAAATGCTAAAAGCAGTGAGTCAATGACAAATGGGCCCAAGGCCTTTTAAAATTAATTAAACTGTTAATATTAGCTCTGAGAGTATGACACCTTGGACCCACCTGATTAATTAGTTTATTTTAATGTAATTACTAGCATGAGTGAATGACATGTGAGCCACGGCTATTTTTGAATATATAAAATGTTTTATAAAATGCCAAAGGCTGACATGTGGGACCCACATGTCAGTTGACTGGTCAAACCAGTATTGTTGTGGATAATGTTGCATTTTATTAATAAAATAAATCTAGAAATTCTTTTTAAAATGATTTAAACTTTGAATTTGAATAATATTTAAACCGTAACTCAGATTCAAAAACTTTATATATGAAAATTGATCAGAAAATATAACAAATATGAATACGCCATCCATATACCAACCACCCCCTATTGTTGGGGTTCGCAGCAGAAAACACAAATTTTTCTAACTAGCGTTCCCATAACCCAAGATCTAGCTAGCCGTATTACCGTAACGGAAAGTAGTGCGGAAATAACATATCTCGGGGTGTAGTCTGTTGCGCGGGAAACGTTCCCGCAAACGTGGTTGATGTAGCCGATCAAGTTTCACAGCCCCCTGGCTGTGTTGAGCACCCGGATGGGTGTAGTGCCACACGTGTAGCACCTCGTAGTACTCGCACACATACGAGACTCGATGACGAGCTTCGTTCTCCGATCTAGCGGAGGTGGCGGAAGCAGACCTCCGAACGGAGCTTCGGCAGCACGACGGCCTCCGATTCTAGCAGAGAAGCCTCAATTCCACTATAGGCTCACACTAGGGAGCCCACCGTGAAAGAGACAAGGGAGGGGAGAAGACCGGAGAACCGATCTCAATTCGGAGTAATATTTATTTTCTCACGAATTTCTGTGTATTAAATATGTGCACCCTGCCCATCTATATATAGGAAGAGGGGAGGGAGTCAACCCCTCTCCCTTAGCAATGTGGGACTAAAGTCCCTTTGCTAAGGGGAGGTGGACGGCCAAGGGGGGGGAGGGGCGCACCCCTCATGGGCCCTAGGGCCCATGGCGCCTCCCCCTCTTTTTTCTTTTTCTTTTTTCCCTTTCATTTCCCCTAATGGGCCTTTTTCTCCACTAAGGCCCATTGCACATATTAATTAGAAATAAAATGATTTTACTTATTAATTCAATTAATTAATAACTAAAACATAATATTCCATCTCCCGGTGCTCCGGAACACCTTCCGGTTCACTCCGAACTTGTTTCGGTTCAACACGGTACTTCTCCGATATTGTTTCCTTTATTCTCTGGTTACTCCGATGGTTCCGAAAAGGTCTCCGATTTCATGGAGCCCTTAAGTGTGTTACCGTACGGTCCGAGAACACTCCAGTCATGACCGAGATGAGGCTACGGTCAATGATCATGAGCGGGACCTAGATGCCCATAATGACCCCTGTGCATTCTGGATATCAAACACCGATTGGACCTTACGCCGTATAGCATTCCCTTTGTCAGCGATGCTGGATTGTTCCGAGATTCGATCAATGACATCCTATGTCTGGTTCAACCTCGTTCCGAACTAATCCTCATTCACTCGTTCCCGTGATATTCATCCCCGTGACCTAGTCACACGCTGCAGCTTTATGGATGGAATCTCACCGAGTGGGCCCCAAGTATCTATCCATTATATGGATTGACAAATCCCTCTCTTGCAACAATACTCCTCAACATATCTCCACAGAATACCTAAGATACAACCGTTATGACCCGCATATTTCAGTCAGGTGGTGGGATGTAAGTCAAAGCATCCAGGAAGATAGTAATTATGCACGTACTCACGGTCAAAGGAACGGTCTACCACGTTCTGTAATTACAACACTGAACCTTCATAAGATTTGATCATGCTGTAATGCCTACTTTGGGTAATGTTCATCACGTCACTTAACCAGTGAGGTGACCTCATAGTCAAGAGACTTAATTGTCCATGATCGCGAAACCACGACCATCATGTTGACCATGAACTAGTTATCGATGTAGAGGCTAACTAGGAACTCTGGGGGTTTCTATACCACACCTGCATGATTGTTTCACTGGCACAGTTCTAGCACGGTATGAAACTGGTTATGAACTTTATTAGATATATTGGAATAATCATATATTATTTGCCTCTAGAGCATATATCCAACAGTCTCCCACTTGCACTAGAGTGCTAAAAATCTAGCCGCATTTTTCCGATCATAATCATCTTATCACATAAGTGTTCATTGATCATGCATGCCCATGGAAGAGGGTTCGTCAACGAACTGCACCAATTCAGATTCGTATGTTTCCTTTGCAACTGGTACCGGTCAAAAGCTCTTTTGACATACCACTCATTATCATATAATGGTTGGATATAAATTTCGCGGGAGAGTGAGATTATTATTTCACAGTATCCTCCAATGATCTCTTGGTTCAGTCCTTAGAAGACTCATCCTTAGTCATATATACTGGGAAATACACTCAACCAGACGTCCAATACTTCTAACGCTAAACTTTTATCCATACGTCTACTTTCTTAAGTAGTATTATGTTTGCAGTGCCGTGAATTTTGCTCACATTTCTTTCATGTCTTTGGTGATGTCTCTAATTCCATATAGACCCATAATATGGCTTGCAATTGTAATCTTGCATTACATTCAAGTCTATTATCCTCTCTATATTTTAGAGTACAGTCCTCAGTATTCCTCATATACTGAAATCATGGACTTTATTCAGATTCTGTGTTTTACTCCTAAAGCACATCGGAATCTGTTCTTCTTCCAAGAACTTTTGAGTCATTTTGTTGTTGGATTCACAATGCATGTTATATGTAGAATCATATGTCAAGAACATATAAGATCACATGTCCAGTACATGGTGCATCTCTATTCTTCCATCAAGACATTGCTTGTGATATTTGGATTTCATCCATTATATAATTTCTAGCCACAAGAACCTGTTTCTTGTCTAGAAGATTATTCCAACCTTCATTTCGTTTCATTATCCGTATCTTAATCTACTCATATAGATTTCAACGTGTAATGTGTTGGTATTTCACATAAAAGAAGATTCTTGCAATCTTGTATTTTATTTGCCTTATGCTCTATATATATATCATAATGCACATATGTATATAAGACGATTCTCTATATACACAATCAATGCATATCCATATATATACATATGAGATCATTCTTCACACATATCAATGCATATATGTTTGAGACAATGATCATGCTCCCACTCAAATATATTCATCATATACTCATATATTTCAGCTTTCATCAAGTCATTTTATTGTTTCAATATGTCTCACATAATGACAAAACTTCCAAAGCTCCCACTCAGAAAATGCCCTCTGCATTCCAAGTTTCCGGGAAGTCTTCAAAGCTCCCACTCAGTTTCATGAAACTGCGGGCCCACTCAATATTTTGTTCATCACAAAATCATTTGATCAAATCAAGGTTGAGGGTTCCTGTCTTGAGGTACTATAGTCCATCCTTTTAACGAAGTAACCTTCGTCATGCCCATTGCAATTCTCTTTCAAATCCCAAATTTGACTGAGATGCAATTTCAGGCTATGGTCCATCGTAGTGTAAATGAAATATTTTATTGATTAAAGCATTCCTACGTTTCAGTAGTCAATCACCATTGAACTTTGGTCATAACCAAATAATGCCTTATGCCCAGTACATTATTCTCAATAACTCTCCAGTTTGTCGAGAATTTGAAATAACCGATTTATTTCACAGGACGTGAGCCATCCCATATGTAACTCAATATTATTTCATTTCTTCTCATGTTCTAGGCTACCATCATTCCTTTGTGTCTCAAGCAATGTTATTCTTTATTGTTTTATTAAGAAGACTCATGATTATTGTTCTGTACAGAACGTATTCATGACAACCTTCTAAATTCAAAAATGGCTTCAACTCATATACCAAGACCAATCATCTTTGGCATATCCTTCCTTATGCAGTGTCATTACAGCGGAACACGCTTCCGTTGCAATACTCTGATATTCTGAAGGCAAGGTCCAATACCCCGGTCAAAGTTTCCATTATCTCCCATTGGATCCGTGTCGAGAGACTTCTTCTCGTATTACCAATTAAGCAACACACATTTTGCTATTCGGAGAGAATATGTAATTTCAATTGCTTGTAGTTTTATTACAAAGAAATTCTTTCTTTTAAGAAACCTTATAACACCATCAGTTATGGAGCTATCATGTCTCGTTAGATTCAGGATGGTTTCCTATCCATGAAGTGGGTGTTTTAACTTAATGAAGTAAACAACCTTATTCGACAATAACTATAGTGCTAGGGGAAAGAACGTTTAGACCATACTACGGTTTAGTATGACTACGAATGGTTTAAGTAGTCTAGCACTTTCAACTTCCATCGTAGTTTGTGGTACAACTTCCACAAGTCTCCCATTATGTCAATATCAATACTTATCACTTCGGATCGTAGCGTAGTGATATGTATCCTTGTATTCTCACTTCTCACTGTGATTCCTGAATCTCAGTTTTATGATTCAATTGAATACAACTTTCAATTAATCATATGAAGTCTTTAATGATAACTCACGTGCCCATTTAGCACATCATTTATGTATAATGATTGGCACAAGTTCTACTTGCTAGAACCTTTCCATGGTTATATTCATTGCAGAGGTTCATAGATCGTGTATCTAATCCATCTCATGCAATCAAGTTATGATTTTCATTCGATAATGAACTCACAAGTTAATAGATCATACATTTAATGAATTCATCAGTTATGAAGTCACCTCATGCAATCAAATCTTTGACTTGTTATAATCAAGACAACTTTATCATTAAACATTGAATATTTCTTGACAATAATAGTAGTATTATAAATGCTTTCTATCATATCATAAATCAAGACGTAATCAAAGTATAATCACTCTTTTATTCATAAAGATGGAACAACTGACTTGTCTCATTACATGTATAACTTTGTCTCGCGAGATGCAAGACACACAACTAAGTTTTCATACTATAATGATTACATAAGATTTATCTAATACTCTAAGTATCTCCTATGATAGATGTCTCGGCGGAATCCATGCTGGCCATCAACTGACTTGATATCCATCAATCCTCGATTTCACCTCTTCCCGTCCATGCAACGGCAGGTCCTGTTTTAATAAAACAGAATAAGTATCACATACTCATTTACTGCAAATGTTGTATAAGGGAATAAACATTTATAAAGTATATCAAATATATACCTTCTCCATCGACAACTTCTCCTTCAATGGGTTCAACCTCCAGGTACTGAAGTCTATCCATGAAGTCAGAGAACTCGAGGCTTTCACCTCTGCCAACATAGCCATGGACATGGTCTGTATAGCTCGGTGGAAGCGAGTGTAACACCATGTATATCGCAGACTCATGTGTGGTCTCATAGTCAAAATCATCTATGAGGCTCAGATGTATCGCATGCATCTTGGCCAAGTGTGCCTTCAGGCAAGAGCCTTCTTCCATCTTTGTAGAGAGAAACTCACTTTCTAACTCAAATCTGGCAACTCTAAACTGATGCAAGTTTGATGACTTCAGCTCATCGATCATATCATATGTATCCAAATCAGCATACTCCTCACGCAAAGGTTGCAGAATGCTGGTTTCTATGATACCCTTAGCTATGGCATATGTCCTTCGACGATACTGATAATTAATCGCCGCTTGTGCATCCATGTCGTTTGCTGCAGGGTTTTCCACATGCTTTTTAGTTAAGAAAGAAAGGTTGATTCTCTTGAGCACGGCTCTAAGGCGTAAGTACCAACTAATGAAGTTTGACCCATTTTCTTTAAGTCTTTCACCATGTAAGAAGGAAACCATTTCAAGGTATTGGGTATTATCCATTTTCTACAAACATAATTGCAAGGAACACAATTAAGACTAGTTCACAACAATGAGTTCATATAATCATATTATAAATGAGCTCGCACTAAAACATTTCATCCCTAGGAAGTTTTAGTGATTACATGATCCAGATTCACTGCCCGACCTCGAATATCACACGGCCGACGGGTCGGTTTCAAAGGTAAACAACAACTTGTGCGATCACATTATCTTATATGTACTGTGACTCATGCTCGATCTTTCGATCTCTAGTATTCCGAGGCCATATCTGCATATGCTAGGCTCGCCAAATTAACCTCCATGTTATATGCTGCTCAGCAAGGCCATATCTGCATATGCCAGGCTTGCCGAACCCAACCTCATGCGAACTCCATTTAATATGTAGGACAACTCCGGTATGTACGGAGCATCAAGCCATATGGGAGAACCTTCCAGGCGGTGCACACTTCGGTAGAATACTTGTGTTTGGCTTTGTTAAGGGATCATCTTATGACATGCTACCGTCGTGTATCCTATACTAGCAAGTTTTAAGATGTCTGAGCTATGGCAACATTAAGTCTACAGTGTCTCCATTTTAGTTTGTTTTATGATGACGATTACTACTTACTAGTAACACATAGCAAAGCTATCACTACATCACAAACAAACGAACGATAGCCCCCACTTAGCAATACAAGGTTTAGACGGTCTACTTGTATATTGCAAGTTTTACGTGGCTGCTAGGGCTTTCATAGTTAAACAGGTTTTAAACTACGAGTCAACCACAACGTCAACCATACGATTGTCTCTATTACACCCCGCACGGGGCCCTCCATTGAAAATGCCACATCCGCTAAAGTAGAGAGACAGACACCCCCCAGCCACTTTATACGGTACAAGCCGCATGTCAAGCGTGGAACCAGTCTCGCGTAAGCGTACGCGTAAGGTCGGTCGGGGGTCGCTTCATCAAACAATGCCGCAGATGTGAACAAGTACATGTGGGAGGGTAACAATCATACAATCAACGTCCACATCCCCGATGTGTTCTATCCGTACAATAATACTAAGCATAGACCTAGCTCATGATACCACTGTTGGGGTTCGCAGCAGAAAACACAAATTTTTCTAACTAGCGTTCCCATAACCCAAGATCTAGCTAGCCGTATTACCGTAACGGAAAGTAGTGCTGAAATAACATACCTCGGGGTGCAGTCCGTTGCGCGGGAAACGTTCCCGCAAACGTGGTTGATGTAGCCGATCAAGTTTCACAGCCCCCTGGCTGTGTTGAGCACCCGGATGGGTGTAGTGCCACACGTGTAGCACCTCGTAGTACTCGCACACATACGAGACTCGATGACGACCTCCGTTATCCGATCCAGCGGAGGTGGCGGAAGCAGACCTCCGGATGGAGCTTCGGCAGCACGACGGCCTCCGATTCTAGCAGAGAAGCCTCAATTCCACTATATGCTCACACTAGGGAGCCCACCGTGAAAGAGACAAGGGAGGGGAGAAGACCGGAGAAAACCGATCTCAATTCGGAGTAATATTTATTTTCTCACGAATTTCTGTGTATTAAATATGTGCACCCTGCCCATCTATATATAGGAAGAGGGGAGGGAGTCAACCCCTCTCCCTTAGAATTGTGGGACTAAAGTCCCTTTGCTAAGGGGAGGTGGCCGGCTAAGGGGGGGAGGGGGCGCACCCCTCATGGGCCCTAGGGCCCATGGCGCCCCCCCTCTTTTTTCTTTTTCTTTTTTCCCTTTCATTTCCCCTAATGGGCCTTTTTCTCCACTAAGGCCCATTGCACATATTAATTAGAAATAAAATGATTTTAATTATTAATTCAATTAATTAATAACTAAAACATAATATTTCATCTCCCGGTGCTCTGGAACACCTTCCGGTTCACTCCGAACTTGTTTCGGTTCAACACGGTACTTCTCCGATATTGTTTCCTTTATTATCTGGTTACTCTGATGGTTCCGAAAAGGTCTCCGATTTCATCGAGCCCTTAAGTGTGTTACCCTACTGTCCGAGAACACTCCTGTCATGACCGAGATGAGGCTACGGTCAATGATCATCAGCGGGACCTGGATGCCCATAATGACCCCTGTGCATTCCGGATATCAAACACCGATTGGACCTTACGCCGTATAGCATTCCCTTTGTCAGCTATGCTGGATTGTTCCGAGATTCGATCAATGACATCCTATGTCTGGTTCAACCTCGTTCCGAACTAATCCTCATTCACTCGTTCCCGTGATATTCATCTCCGTGACCTAGTCACAGACTGCAGCTTTATGGATGGAATCTCACCGAGTGGGCCCCGAGTATCTATCCATTATATGGATTGACAAATCCCGCTCTTGCAACAATACTCCTCAACATATCTCCACGGAATACCAAAGATACAACCGTTATGACCCGCATATTTCAGTCAGGTGGTGGGTTGTAAGTCAAAGCATCCGGGAAGATAGTAATTATGCACGTACTCATGGTCAAAGGAACGGTCTACCACGTTCTGTAATTACAACACTGAACCTTCGTAAGATTTGATCATGCTGTAATGCTTACTTTGGGTAATGTTCATCACGTCACTTAACCAGTGAGGTGACCTCATAGTCAAGAGACTTAATTGTCCATGATCGCGAAACCACGACCATCATGTTGACCATGAACTAGTTATCGATGTAGAGGCTAACTAGGAACTCTAGGGGTTTCTATACCACACCTGCATCATTGTTTCACTGACACAGTTCTAGCACGGTATGAAACTGGTTATGAACTTGCTTAGATATATTGGAATAATCATATATTATTTGCCTCTAGAGAATATATCCAACACCTATAACTTACCGAACATCGACATCCCCCCCTCCGGGCCGACTGTTGATAATTCCCGATGTCGGTAAAACTTTCCGGATGGAAATGCTTTGTATACGATAGTTGTCCAGAATGGATCCACGATCACGGTTACACTATCCACATGTCTGTCGGGTGTCTCTAATACTGCATACATGGAACCTTTCCCCCCTCCGGATCATCTGTCCGGTAATCAACCGGTACTGATGAGTCATACCCGGATAAATTCCGCTCCATGCAAATCAACTAACACAATGTTAGATCACCGTTAGCTTTGTATCTGCTATGTCACATATTTGTATTGCTATTATTGTTATGTATTTATTATTTCTTCCCCCCTTCTTTTTCGGTAGACCTCGATACCGCTACCGCCACCGACGTTGTTGTGATCGACTACGTCGTCGACGATCGTGTACCCCTACCGTCGAGCTTCCAGGCAAGCAGTGCCCCATCACCTCTCCTACATATCGTCTATCTGTCTATATTTATATGTTGCACTAGGCATTTGCTGCTGCTACGTTACTGTCCTATTAAAATGCATAGCCTGTCATTGTCGCCCTTTGTTGCACCCGCCTTTATCCTATGCTTCCTATTATATTATATTATGTTCAGCAGTAAATCCTGCGCATTGTTAGCTAGGATTAGATAGCAGGGTCGTGATCACTCTGGTGAGTGAATGTGGACGCGATATATAACTGCAACAGGTACGGTTCAATGCAGACGCCCTAGGGGACCTACAACGGCGATACTCTGCCGAGTCGCTTCGAGTTTGACTTACGAGTGGAAGGGCTCGTATTTCACTCTCTTCGCGGGCTCGGTAGCGTAGTTCCACTGGGATGATACGAGGACGTTTCTCTTTAGTTCATTGCGCTGGTCTCTCGGCACCACCGGGGTGATACGAGAATATTCCTCTTCAGCTCTTTCCACTGGTTTCTCTGTCGAACCATGTCAAGTGTACCATCGAGAGTGACTCCTCCTGGTTGCACTTGTTGGTAGGAACCTGAACCGACTGGTGTCCTTGAAGGTAAGGAGTCGGGTGACCCAACCTGATCGGCCCCTACAGTCGACGTTGGAGCCCAGGAGCAGAAGACCCCCGATGCCGACCACCGCAACGTGAAGATCCCCGATGCCGTCTATGACGTGGAGTTCCACCTCGACCAGGAGTAGTTTGGAGGTTCCCAGGCAGGAGGCCTCGCCATTTCGATCGTTGTTGATTTTGTGCTAGCCTTCTTAAGAAAACCTTGTATTCTCGTGTCTGTACTCAGATACTATCGCTTCCGCTAACTTTGTGCTCTCGAGCTGTTGTATTCGAGCCCCCATGGCCGCTGGCTTGTAATATAAAGCTTGTGTTATTTTATTTATAGAGTTGTGCTGTGATTACCTTACCGTGAGTCCTTGATTTTGGTCGTGTACCCTGCGTGTATGATTACTGTACACGGCTTGATTTTGAGGGCGTCACACAGGTGCAACCACATGTACAATCACAGGCGGTACTTCGCACGGGATGCTATCGGAACGTAACACGTGGCGGCTTCGGAGTGCACCGAAGTGACCTCTAGGAGGTGCGCGAAAGGGTCTCCTCCGAATAGTGATTTCCTAGAGTTACGCAGTATAGTACTCCCTCATTTCTAAATATAAGCTCTTTTAAAAATTTCAATACGACCTACATACGAATGTATATAAAAATACATACATACATATATATATATATATATATAAACATATTTTAGAATATAGATTCATTCATTTTGCTCCATATGAACGAAGCGAGTAGTAGATTATTTTTTGAGCAGGTGGTGAGTATTAGGGCTAAAAATATGCTTCTCCACACTCACCATCTGCACAATAGATTGCTTGCAAAGTTGTTGCTATGGATGTTTGCCTTCGTAAGAAGTAGATAATACCCCATATTGTCGTGGAATTGAATATACTTTCTTTCGGCTATAATAAGTATCGCTCATCTAGTATAAATTTTATATTAATTTAGTGCAAAGTAAACAATATTTATTATGGATCGAACGGAGTACATTATTGTGTAGAATTTATTTCAGATTTTTTACACGAGCAGTGAAAATAACATGAAAAGTTGTGCATGTTAAAATTAAATATAGTTATTTAAAATTCACTTAGAAATCATTAATGCATGTTGCATGGTTCAGGATTCTCATGTGTAGATAGGTCCGATGTTAGTGGATCAAGCTAGTAAATGTAGTGGCTACAACATTTTTTTATGATGCAAAATCACACATATTGAGATAATTAGAAGTAATAGAGATCATTCCCTTGAGTATATGGAATTAATAAATTATCAACAAATAATAGATTTGATATCATCGGTACATCTCTGCAAACTTCTACACCATTAAGAATGCTACTCTCCTTTGCATGTGATAAAAGACTTGTAAATCCTTATGCGCAAAGCAAGAAATGATAGGAAGATAGAGAAAATTCGCATATGTGCCTAGTCTCGGCTACGCATATTATCTGAACCGTGGAACTGCTTTGAGATCTGTGCCTGTCGTTGTATTTCACTCACGTATTCTGCCAGGAATATTCCAGCATTTTATTGGTAGGCCCAGCAATAAATGATTTGTCCGATGTCCAAGTTAGATGATACAGATGGGGAAGCGCCGGGGCAGGTTACATTCTGTGCCATCATGTCCCGTTTGACTGACGCCCATATTAATCCAATTGACGGACGGCCACCTACCTACACTACTCCACATGCGTCCTACATTTATCCTCATTGCTTCGAACCCTAGATTGTAAAAGTACAGACATGCTGAAGAATAATTAACATCATTTTCTTCACATTACTGTTTTTTTGGAAGGCATGACTGTAGAACAAAATATTCTACATTATATATATATATATATATTATAATAAAGCAAAGTCCTTCCAAAATACATCAACCGATATCGGTTTTGGTAAAGTGTCTATACATTGTCGACTTAAATAATCTATCATCCAGTCCTTTAATTTCTCTGTATATTTAGCTTTGATTCTGTGCTGCAGTAAGTTGAGGTCTTTTTGAAGTCCACAACTCCAGCTGACGATGGATGGAAGTTGATTTTGGAACATGAGATTGTTTCTTTCCATCCATATGTGCCATGAACCCATGATGATAATATCCATGGCTATTCCTTTCGGAAAAGCAAGTAGGTTGTTGATTACTTCATCATATATGGATATACCTCGATACCATTCAGTTGTAATGGAGTCCCAACAGCCAAGAGCAAACGGGCAGTTCCAAATGAGATGAATGGATGTTTCTTCACAATTCAGATCACATAGAACAGAGTTGAGCGATGGAATATGAAATGTTTTCCTCTGCAACAGATTTCAAGTGTTGATCCTGTCATGAATAAGTAGCCAGAAGAAAATCTTGTATCTCAGCATCGTGGTCGATTTCCATAGATGCCTGAATATGGGGTGTTTGGGCTCTGTTTCAAGAGTGCAAATGGTATATCTTAATAGAATAAAAACTTTCTTGAGTATTATTAATATACCATTGATCTCGATCCGTGTTCATCTGGTGTGCTTCCATCCATGTTTGAAGTTCTTGGAGTTAGTGATATGATTGAACTGATAATGGTGTGTGGAAACCTTTAGGGAAGTTCTTCACATTACTGTTGCTGGCATAAGATCAAGGGAACGAAGGAAAAAACAGAGTTGAACCAATATCCACTCATCATTACAATAATTAAAACACTTATTACTCTCACAACTGGTGCATCCCAGTTCATGTCATAGGAAAATTACAAAGCCACGAAGCTACCTGCCATAAACAGTCAGATTGTACATTTGAATCCACCAGACTAAACGGATTTTGAAGTCAGAAAAAACTAATTATTCATACAGCACCATCTCCATGTAGAGGCCTGGTGCAATTGTTTTTCCGATGGCCTTCCATACCAAAGTTCTTGCATCTAGCTGGTTTCCTGGGAGCTTTCAGAACATCTCCACGATTAGGACAGGTAGTTTTCTTGCTCCCTTGTTTCCGGCATATACTGCAGAAGCTAGTTCTCTTGCTGAGTCCTTCATATGGAGCTTTCTCTCTGCTGCTGACCATCCCTTCTATTCCTATCTGGAGCAGCTAGACCTTGCAATGCGTTGACGCTCCCCACCCTTCTAGTGTCCATATCATTATCAACACGGATATGCCTATTGCTTCGCGGAACTAATGCCAATGTCATCGGTATTGGTCTATCCTCAAAACCTAGACCATCTTTTTTTGCAACAAAATGAGCACAACTAGTGATGTCTACGCACACTTCTATTCTTGTAGACTATGTTGGGCCTCCAAGCGCAGAGGTTTGTAGGACAACAGCAATTTCCGTCGAGTGGATGACCTAAGGTTTATCGAACTCAGGGAAGTAGAGGTTGAAGATGGTCTCTCTCAAGCAACCCTGCAATTAAGATACAGAAAGTCTCTTGTGTCCCCAACACACCTAATACAACTAGAAGTTTAATAGGTGCACTAGTTCGGCGAAGAGATGGTAAAATATGGGTGATAGGTGTGGCAAAAAAAAGTAATATGAATCTGTAATAAAAAGTGCAACAAGCAAACATGTGACAAAAGTGAGCACAAACGGTGTAACAATGGTGAAAACAAGGCCTAGGTTTCATATTTTCACTAGTGGAAACTCCCAACAACATTAACATAGTCTAATAACATGATATTTCCCATAAAACATGCAATGGAGACGCACTCGGTGGTCATTCCTCTGTGGTCAAGAGAGGACGAGAATTATGTAGGGCTACAAAAGCACACCTCAAAGTTCGTAGTTCTCAATCTATGGATTTCCCAATGTCACTGCGGCCATCCAAAGAGAGTACCACAATCACCACAACATATCTCAAGGATAGTCAAAGACAGGCACCAAGAGACTCTCAATCTTCAATCAACACACAAAAGAGGAAATCACTCATGAAAATATTCTTCTAATCCATGTCCAATAGACCGTTGTCACCTTGGTCTCGGGGATTATACTAGATAAAGACAAGTGAGTACATCAAATCCAAGACATAGAAGAAGGGGAAACATCATGGGATCACCCTAGATTAACATAGCCTATGATCACAATGAACATCACATCATGGGAGAGAGAATTGACCACATAGCTACTGGTAGAAACCTCAGCCCCGAGGAGGGACTACTCCCGCATCATGGAGGGAGGAAGCAACGTCGATGGAGATGAATCCGGGGGCACTTCCTCGTCCCGGCAGGGTGCCGACACAGGAATTCTGGTCCCCCGAAGCTTGTTGGCGATGGCGTCGAAGATCGGAATTTCTTCTAGAGAAAAGGGGTCTAGAATCAGGGTTTTCACGACGCGAGTATAAATAAGAGCCAAAGGGGGGCACCGGGGGTGGTCCCAGTCGCCTAGGCGGCCTCCCCGCGCGGCCCCACCCTAGGTCGCGCCGGGTGGTCGCATCGGTGACTGGTGGCCCTCCTTCGTATCGCCTTTGGTGATTCTGGAAGGTTCCTTCGTGCTGATTTTTTATATATTTTTCTCGGAATTTATTGAGCACTTTTTATAATGGGAAAACCTGAAATACAAAAACAGCAGAAAACGGAAACTGACACTGGGGTGCACTGAGTTAATAGGTTAGTCCAAATATGATCAAAAGTGTATGAAAGTGTATCTAAAACATAGCAATATCACACAAAACATGCATGGAGCAAGAAAAAATTGTAGATACGTTCGGGACGTATCAACTAGCTGCTAGAGTTTTCATTGCGTTCGACATGCGTTCGTACGCTTCAGTTGATGTGTCACCCAGAAGAACCAGCTCCATCGCCTGAACATACAAAATTGAGTGTCTGCATGTAAATGATTGGTTAATGACACAATTCTTTTGGTACTGGGCAAGGTGCTCCGGTAGAATGTCACGGGCGTCTTTCGTCCACTGTTTCACAATGTGATAATCGGGTATTTCAACCACATTAAGAACATCCATCACCTGACAACAAGATAGGGAAGAGTGTCAAACTTTATGAAACTGTATGTCTAGTTTCATATAATTTTTATAGATGGAATAACAATGCGCAACGTACCCTCAAAATGTGGATGCACAACATGCCCATATGTTCAAACTGACCACACTCACAAACAAATTTTGAACCATCCTCTTCTACCGACACCTCGTAACGGACGCAGCACCACTTTTCCCTCTTGTCAGCTCTATTGTGTGTCTTTAGATACTTCTTGCCCTTCTCAATTTCTGAAACACGATGCGATGTTGATTCTATAAGGAGCTCACCAAATTTCTCAAACATCACCCTAGTGTACAACTTGCTTGCATGTCTTTCAATTTTCAAACGTGTCCTGTGAACGAAACCACTCTGCACAAAAAAATCAGATAATGGTTTTAAATATCTTGCAAATATTTCTTACTGCTTAGAAAAGTAGCTAAACATATTTTTTTCTCGAATACGCATAGCATGCGTATCATATATTAGAAGATAGAAAAGGGGGTAAAGAGCCCCTCTACAATTTTGTCATACAACTCCACCTTACAACACCACCCTAGCTCTACTCTAACCTGCGGACTACTCCCTAATTGCCCGCCTACTGAGGGCTTGCAGGGATACCTCCTGCTCCACCGTGAGTAGCCCAGCTTGGATCCAGGCCTTCCACTCGAATAACCGCTACTGATGGGTTAGCACCATCGAACACAATGCTATTCCGATGCTTCCGAAATTCCCACATGAAGATAATGAGGATAGCCCTCAGATCCTTGGTGACCCCTTATCTAGAGCCCTTTGCCACACACCATTCGTTAAGTGTGGTGGTGGGCGTGGGCTCCCAATCCGTCTTGCCGATCGCCCGGCAGATGTCGTGCCATAGCTCCCACGCAAAAACACACTCCACAAGGATAAGACTGATCGTTTCCTCCCCTTGATCACAGAATGGACACGAGGACTGGTGCGGAAAGCCACGCCTCGCAAACCTATCCGAGGTCCAACACCCATTCTTAAATGCCAGCCAAACGAAGAACTTTCACTGGAGCGGCGCCTTCGAGTCCCAAATGAACTCGCCATACGGATGAACTTCACGTCCAGCGAACTTGGCCGCGTAGGCCGATCTTATCGAGAATGATCCACTGTGCTCCTAGGACCATCGATGGTCATCCGGGGTGGAGACGTCTAAAACTACCTCACCGAGCCGACCCCAAAGGCTCAAGAAATCCTGGATGGCGTCTGGGGCCAGGTTTGGCCCAATGTCCCGAGGCCAGTTACCCACCGTGAGCGCCTCCTCCACAGTCAGGCTCGCCCGAACCGCGGGAGGGATCCTGACATATAAGGAGGGCGCCAGCTCCTCCAGGCGATCCCCGTGCATCTACCTATCCTCCCAAAAGAGTGTGGAGGATCCGTTCCCAACGACTACACGCGCCGCCGCTCTGAATAGCTGGTCGGACTCCTTGGGGACTATGATGTCAAACTCAATCCAGGGCCTAGAGATATCCACACGCTTCAGCCATGGCCATCTAGACTGCATGGCAATGTTAAGACATCGCAAATCCGGTATGCCCAATCCACCTGCCCATTTGGGCGAGCAAACGGTGTCCCAGGTGATGGCTTCTCGCCCCTCGTTGGTTACCCCAAGTGGAAGGTTGAGATGCAGCGTAGCGGTAATTTCCCTCAGTAAAGATACCAAGGTTTGTGTTCAGTAGGACTCAACAATAAGTACGATAGGTGGCAACGGCGCCAGAAATTATTCTGATGCGTGGAGTTGTCGTGGACCTGCACAAAACAAATAAATTTTCTCCCAACGAGTTCAGAGGAGTTGTCAATTCCTCCGGCCATGTCGTTTACAAAGGATCAAACGCAAGAGATAAAAAGGTACTAGTAAAAGTAAAAACAGAAAGGTAAATAGTGGGTGTGAACAATGGTATGAAGATGGACCGGAGTCCCGTGATTTTCACTAGTGATGTCTCTCTCCCAAAAGACGATAAAAATGCTAGCGAGGTAAACAAATCACATTTGGGCAATTGACAGGATTATGAAGGCACCGCAATGCTAACTATGCTGCAAAGAAAGGAAGGGCTCAAAAGAAATGGGTAGTACGCCAAGGTAAGTAGACCGAAATCCATCTGCATCTACTACGAATCATCCAGCTTGAGATATCTATCCAGAACATCTCGCTGGTATTAAGTTGCGGATCCCACCCAAAGTGTAAACTCAAAGCAACAGACAACTGCATTAAAAGAACTTTGCGTAAAGTAAACATTTCTTGCACCAATAGGAACAATCACCGTTGTTTTATCCCTGGTGGCAACAACACATCCCCTAGTCTCATGTTTCTGTCACTCAAGCTAGACATCAGGGGGCTGAACCCACAATCGAGCATAACGCTCTCTCTTGGAGTTGCAAGCAAATAACTTGGCCAAAGCAAATACTGCAACGGAGAACATGCAAGAATTTACTCAAGAACAAAATATAAAAGGGCAAACCAAATATATTACTCATCACAATCTGAACATAGTCTCATAATCCATCAGATCCCAACAAACTCAGCATAGCAACAGCAGAAAATTACATAGGTGCCTCGATCATGTGAGGCAGCTCACGAGGTCTCGAAAGTGGAAGCACAAAATAGGGAGAGGACATCACATAGCTACTGATCACGGACCCATGGTCCAAGGGGGACTACTCACGGTACATACGGGAGGCGTCCATGTCTATGGATGGTCTCCCGGAGGGGTGATCTCCTTCCGGCTGGGTGCCGGGGCAGCTTCTCCAGGCAGCCCCGATCTGAAAACGGCGGCGGCGGCGGAACAGAGAGGTTTCCGCGAAAAAGAGTTCTTGTTTAGGGGTTTCTACCCCGAGGGGGTTATATACGCGAAGGGGGGCGTCGAGGGGCCACCCAGGGCAGCCAGGAGGGTGCCTGGCGCGCCCTAGGGTTGGGGCCGCGCCATGGACCCTTCTGGCTCCCTGGTGGTGGTCCCAGCTCTCTCCCTTGGTTATTCCGGAAGCTTCCTGCCCGTTGATTTTTAATATAATTTTTGCGGAATTTTTTGGGCACTTTAATCAGCCGGAAAACCTGAAAAACAAAAACAGCAGAAAACCAGAAGCAGGCAACTGGGTGCACTGAGTTAGTAGGTTAGTCCAAATTGGTTTAAAAGTGTAATAAAGTTCAACCAAAACATGGAAAAGTCACACAAAACATGCATGGAGCAAGCAGAAATTATAGATACGTTTGGGACGTATCAACATCCCCAAGCTTAATTCCTGCTCGTCCTCGAGTAGGTAAATGATAACAAGCATAATTTCTGTGGTGACATGCCACACAAACAAATAAGGACTGTTAAGTAAAGCAATCAAAGCATGCAATTCAATTCAAGTCTTAACAGGCAAGAGTCTATATTGGCATTAACACAAGCAACAAAAGAACAAAAGGTGCAAGAGCTCTTGCTGTCCGTGACTCGAATGTCTCCAGATGGTGTTTGCGTGCAAGCAAGGGACTGGGAAGAAAGAGAAAAAAGGTTGTTGAGAACAACTATCTACTAAAGTTTCACACTTAGTCTCCTTTGGATTCTTATCTGGACTCGTCCCCAGACCACTAGCCAGGTACAAGTCAAACTGATCCACTCCCTTTCGATATTTTGAGCACTCATGTAATGGATGAGCGTGAGCAAGAAAGTTTACACCTAAAAGGCGAAACAGAAAAAGGGTGGAGGAGGAAGACAAAAAGGTGTGTGGAAGGCTCACATCAATGAGGACAATCATAGGCGAGAGAAGGCCATATGATAGATATGATGTGAGGAGTAGGGATTGCCGTACAACGGATGCACATGTGAGCTAAAAGATCTCCAATGGAACTAGTGGGGGTGCATCTAACTTGCTTGCTCAAGAAGACCTAGAGCTCGTTTGAGGAGGCTCATCATTGGAATATACAAGCCAAGTTCTATAGTGTAAAAGTTCCCCACATAGCTATATGCATGATGATAATCTCTATGGAGTACAAGGGATAGAAGATGAAGTACTAGTGTGGATCTCTCAAAAGGAATAATAGTATGCCCCCTTCTCTCTTTTTATTTTTATTTTTCTCTTTTTTTTGGTGGCCTCAATGGCTCTTTCTATTTAACTCTCATTTGTCCTCTTTGGGATCTTTTGATTTTGTCCTCTTTGGGATCTTTTCCTCACTTTAGGGGCAATACTCTATATTTTACAAGAATATAGGAGATATTTCACACTTTACAAAGGTACTCACAAAAAGAAAATGTAACTAATCATGATGCAAATGTATGCCTCTGCCAGGATAGCAGGATATGCAATGATACTAGCGCGTCATGTAGCAATGATTAGGGCAAGACCCAACTAGCATGCGGCTCATCGATCAAGAAAGTAGCAAGTATGACATGAAGATCAAGTCATGAGAGGGTGGATGTTGCATGGCAATGTATCTCGGAAAGGCTATGGAAATGCCTTGTAGGTAGGTATGGTGGCTGTTTTGAGGAAAGATATAATGAGGCTTATGATGACAGAGCGTATCATGCCAAGGGTTTGTTGGATCTATGCTCTAGAGGCAAATAATATATGATTATTACAATATATCTAAGCAAGTTCATAACCAGTTTCATACCGTGCTAGAACTGCATCAGTGAAACAATGATGCAGGTGTGGTATAGAAAACCCCAGAGTTCCTAGTTAGCCTCTACATTGATAACTAGTTCATGGTCAACATGATGATCGTGGTTTCGCGATCATGGACAATTAAGTCTCTTGACTATGAGGTCACCTCACGGGTTAAGTAACGTGATGAACATTACCCAAAGTAAGCATTGCAACATGATCAAATCTTATGAAGGTTCAGTGTTGTAATTACAGAACGTGGTAGACCGTTCCTTTGACCGTGAGTACGTGCATAATTGCTATCTTCCCGGATGCTTTGACTTACATCCCACCACCTGACTGAAATATGCGGGTCATAACGGTTGTATCTTGGGTATTCCGTGGAGATATGTTGAGGAGTATTGTTTACAAGAGCGGGATTTGTCAATCCATATAAAGGATAGATACTCGGGGCCCACTCGGTGAGATTCCATCCATAAAGCTGCGCAGCGTGTGACTAGGTCACGGAGATGAATATCACGGGAACGAGTGAATGAGGATTAGTTCGGAACGAGGTTGAACCAGACATAGGATGTCATTGATCGAATCTCGGAACAATCCAGTATCGCTGACAAAGGGAATGCTATACGGCGTAAGGTCCAATCGGTGTTGATATCCGGAATGCACAGGGGTCATTATGGGCATCCAGGTCCCGCTGATGATCATTGACTGTTGCCTCTGCTCGGTCATGACTGGAGTGTTCTCGGACCGTAGGGTAACACACTTAAGGGCTCGATGAAATCGGAGACCTTTTCGGAACCATCGGAGCAACCAGAGAATAAAGGAGACAATATCGGAGGAGTACCGTATTGAACCGAAAAAGTTCGGAGTGAGCCGGAAGGGTTTCCGGAGCACCGGGAGATGGAATAATATGTTTTAGTTATTAATTAATTGAATTAATAATTAAAATTATTTTATTTCTAATTAATATGTGCTATGGGCCTTAGTGGCGAAAAAGGCCCATTAGGGGAATTAAAGGGAAAAAGAAAAAGAAAAAAAAGGGGGGGGGGAGGCGCCATGGGCCCTAGGGCCCATGAGGGGTGCGCCCCTCTCCCCCCTTGGCCGGCCACCCCTTAGCAAAGGGACTTTAGTCCCACATTGCTAAGGGAGGTGGGTTGACTCCCTCCCACGAGCCTATATATAGATGGGCAGGGTGCATATAATTAATAGAGAAAAATTCGTGAGAAAATAAATATAACTCCGAATTGAGATCGGTTTTCTCCGGTCTCCTCCCCTCTCTTGTCTCTTCCGCGGTGGACTCCCTAGTGTGAGTCTATAGTGGAATTGAGGCTTCTCTGCTAGAATCGGAGGCCGTCGTGCTGCCGAAGCTCCGTCCGGAGGTCTGCTTCCGCCCCCTCTGCTGGATCGGAGAACGGAGGTCGTCATCGAGTCTCGTACGTGTGAGAGTACTACGAGGTGCTACACGTGTGGCACTACACCTATCCGGGTGCTCAACACAGCCAGGGGGCTGTGAAACTTGATCGGCTACATCAACCACGTTTGCAGGAACGTTTCCCGCGCAACGGACTACACCCCGAGGTATGTTATTTCCGCACTACTGTCCGTTACGGTAATACGGCTAGCTAGATCTTGGGTTAAGGGAACGCTAGTTAGAAAAATTTGTGTTTTCTGCTACGAACCCCAAAAGTGGTATCAGAGCTAGGTCTATGCTTAGTATTACTGTACGGATAGAACACATCGGGGATGTGGGCGTTGATTGTATGATTGTTACCCTCCCACGTGTACTTGTTCACATCTGCGGCATTGTTTGATGAAGCGGCCCCCGACCGACTTTACGCGTACTCTTACGCGAGACTGGTTCCACGCTTGACATGCGGCTTGTACCGTATAAAGTGGCTAGGGGGGTGTCTGTCTCTCTACTTTAGCGGATGTGGCATTTGCAACGGAGGGCCCCGTGCGGGGTGTAATAGAGACAATCGTATGGTTGACGTTGTGGTTGACTCGTAGGTTAAAACCTGTTTAACTATGAAAGCCCTAGCAGCCACGTAAAACTTGCAATATACAACTAGATCGTCTAAACCTTGTATTGCTAAGTGGGGCTATCGTTTGTTTGTTTGTTTGTGATGTAGTGATAGCTTTGCTATGTGTTACTAATAAGTAGTAATCGTCATCATAAAACAAACTAAAATGGAGACACTGTAGACTTAGTGTTGCCATAGCCCAGACATCTTAAAACTTGCTAGTATAGGATACACGACGGTAGCATGTGATAAGATGATCCCTTAACAAAGCCAAACACAAGTATTCTACCGAAGTGTGCACCACCTGGAAGGTTCTCCCATATGGCCTGATGCTCCGTACATACCGGAGTTGTCCTACATATTAAATGGAGTTCGCATGAGGTTGGGTTCGGCAAGCCTGGCATATGAAAATATGGCCTTGCTGAGCAGCATATAACATGGAGGTTAATTTGGCGAGCCTAGCATATGCATATGGCGTCGGAATACTAGAGATCGAAAGATCGAGAATGAGTCACAGTACATATAAGATAATGTGATCGCACAAGTTGTTGTCTACCTTTGAAACTGACCCGTCGGCCGTGTGATATTCGAGGTCGGGCAGTGAATCTGGATCATGTAATCACTAAAACTTCTTAGGGATGAAATGTTTTAATGCGAGCTCATATGATTATATGAACTCATTGTTGTGAACTAGTCTTAATTGTGTTCCTTGCAATTATGTTTGTAGAAAATGAATGCACTAGAGCAACGTGAACTATCTTTCTTCATGGAAGGTGAAAGACTTAGAGAAAATGGGTCAAACTTTGCTGATTGGTATTCACGCCTTAGGACGTCGCTCAAGAGAGTAGACATCTTGTGTACAATAGAAATGCATGTGGAAGAACATCCGGACGATCATGTTGGCGATCAAGAGATACTTGATCATTATGCTCGCCGACAGAAATGCTCCGTAGTCAGGAATGTCATGATCTTCAGCATGTCAGAGGAGTTGGGCATACAGTTACAGGACACTGGCCCATATGACATGATGGACACGCTAAAGACAATGTTCGTACGTGAGTTCAGAATTGCCAGATTTGAGTTCGAAAGCAAGTTTCTATCTACAAAGATGGAAGAACACACAAGCCTTGATGATCACTTAGACAGGATGCATGAGATGTACCTGACCCTGGTGGAGGACTATGAATATTGGAGAATGAACGAAACCACCACGGAAGAGTTTGCGATAAATACGTTATTGCACTCACTACCTCCGAGTAATGGTGATTATGTTCATAGCTATGTCGGAAGAGGAGCTAATATGAGTCTCCAGAACTTCATGACTGATCTCTTGACCGCGGACATTGCTCCTATCGAGGATGCAGAAGTCGTGGATGGAGAAGGTATATACTTGATATACTTTATAAATGTTTATTCCCTTATACAACAGTTGTAGTAAATGAGTATCTGATACTTATTCTGTTTTATGAAAACAGGACCTGCTGTTGCATGGACGGGAAGAGGTGAAATCGAGGATTGATGGATATCAAGTCAGTTGATGGCCAACATGGATTCCACCGAGACATCTATCATAGGAGATACTTAGAGTATTAGATAAATCTTATGTAATCATTATAGTATGAACACTTAGTTGTGTGTCTTGCATCTCGCGAGACAAAGTTATTCATGTAATGAGACAAGTCAGTTGTTCCATCTTTATGAATAAAAGTGTGCTTATACTTTGATTATGTCTTGATTTATGATATGATAGAAAGCATTTATAATACTACTATTATTGTCAAGAAATATTCAATGTTTAATGATAAAGTTGTCTTGATTATAACAAGTCAAAGATTTGATTGCATGAGGTGACTTCATAACTGATGAATCATTAAATGTATGATCTATTAACTTGTGAGTTCATTATCGAATGAAATCCTAACTTGATTGCATGAGATGGATTAGATACACGATCTATGAACCTCTGCAATAAATATAATCGTGACAAGGTTCTAGCAAGTAGAACTAGTGCCAATCATTATACATAAATGATGTACTAAATGGGCACATGAGTTATCATTAAAGACTTCATATGATTAATTGAAATTTGTATTCAATTGAGATCATAAAACTGAGATTCAGGAATCACAGTGAGAAGTGAGAATACAGGGATACATATCACTACGCTTCGATCCGAAGTGATAAGTATTGATATTGACATAATGGGAGACTTGTGGAAGTTGTACCACAAACTACGATGGAAGTTGAAAGTGCTAGACTACTTAAACCATTCGTAGTCATACTAAACCGTAGTATGGTCTAAACGTTCTTTCCCCTAGCACTATAGTTATTGTAGAATAAGTTGTTTAATTCATTAAGTTAAAACACCCACTTCATGAATAGGAAACCATCCTGAATCTAACGAGACATGATAGCTCCATAACTGATGGTGTTATAAGGTTTTTTAAAAGAAAGATTTTCTTTGTAATAAAACTACAAGCAATTGAAATTACATATTCTCCCAGATTAGCAAAATTTGTGTTGCTTGATTGGTAATACGAGAAAAGTCTCTCGACACATATCCAATGGGAGATAATGGAAACTTTGACCGGGGTATTGGACCTTGCCTTCAGAATATCAGAGTATTGCAACGGAAGCATGTTCCGCTGTAATGACGCTATATAAGGAAGGATATGCCAAAGATGATTGATCTTGGTATATGAGTTGAAGCCATTGTTGAATTTAGAAGGTTATCATGAATATGTTCTGTACAGAACAATAATCATGAGTCTTCTTAATAAAACAATAGGGAATACTATTGCTTAAAGACACAAAGGAATGATGGTAGCCTAGAACACGAGGAGAAATGAAATAATATTGAGTTACATTAAGGATGGCTCACGTCCTGTGAAATAAATCGGTTATTTCATATTCTCGACAAAACTGGAGAGTTATTGAGAATAATGTAATGGGCATAAGGCGTTATTTGGTTATGACCAAAGTTCAATGGTGATTGACTACGGAAACGTAGGAATGCTTTAATCAATAAAATATTTCATTTACACTATAATGGACCATAGCCTGAAATTGCATCTCAGTCAAATTTGGGATTTGAAAGAGAATTGCAATGGGCATGACGAAGGTTGCTTCGTTAAAAGGATGGACTATAGTACCTCAAGACAGGAACCCTCAACCTTGATTTGATCAAGTGATTTTGTGATGACAAAAATATTGAGTGGGCCTGCAGTTTCATGAAACTGAGTGGGAGCTTTGAATACTTCCCGGAAACTTGGAATGCAGAGGGCATTTTCTGAGTGGGAGCTTTGGAAGCTTTGTCATTATGTGAGACATAGTGAACAATAGAATGACTTGATGAAAGCTGAACGACAAATATATGAGTATAAGATGGATATATTTGAGTGGGAGCATGATCATTGTCTCAAAAATATATGCATTGATATGTGTGAAGAATGATCTCATATGTATATATATGGATATGCATTGATTGTGTATATAGAGAATCGTCTCATATACATATGTGCATTATGATATATATAGAGGATAAGGCAAATAAAATACAAGATTGCAAGAATCTTCTTTTATGTGAAATACCAACACATTACACTTTGAAATCTATATGAGTAGATTAAGATACGGATAATGAAACAAAGTGAAGGTTGGAATAATCTTCTAGACAAGAAACAGGTTCTTGTGGCTAGAAATTATATAATGGATGAAATCCAAAATATCACAAGCAATGTCTTGATGGAAGAATAGAGATGCACCATGTACTGGACATGTGATCTTATATGTTCTTGACATATGATTCTACCATATAACATGCGTTGTGAATCCAACAACAGAATGACTCAAAAGTTCTTGGAAGAAGAACAGATTCCGATGTGCTTTAGGAGTAAAACACAGAATCTGAATAAAGTCCATGATTTCAGTATAGAGAGGAATACTGAGGACTATTCTCTAAAATATAGAAAGGATAATAGACTTGAATGTAATGCAAGATTACAATTGCAAGCCATATTATGGGTCTATATGGAATTAGAGACATCACCAAAGACATGAAAGAAACGTGAGCAAAATTCACGGTACTACAAACATAATACTACTTAAGAAAGTAGACGTATGGATAAAAGTTTAGCGTTAGAAGTATTGGACTTCAGGCTGAGTGTATTTCCCAGTATATATGACTATGGATGAGTCTTCTTAAAGACTGAACCAAGATAGCATTGGAGGATACTGTGAAATAATAGTCTCACTGTCCCGCGAAACTTATATCCAACCATTATATGATAATGATTGGTATGTCAAAAGAGTTTTTGACCTATACCAGTTGCAAAGTAAACATTCGAATCTGAATTGGTGCAGTACGTTGACGAACCCTTTTCCATGAGCATTCATGATCAATGAACACTTATGTGATAAGATGACTATGATCGGAAAAATGCGGCTAGATTATTAGCACTCTAGTGCAAGTGGGAGACTGTTGGATATATGCTCTAGAGGCAAATAATATATGATTATTCCAATATATCTAAGCAAGTTCATAACCAGTTTCATACCGTGCTAGAACTGCATCAGGGAAACAATGATGCAGGTGTGGTATAGAAAACCCCAGAGTTCCTAGTTAGCCTCTACATTGATAACTAGTTCATGGTCAACATGATGATCGTGGTTTCGCGATCATGGACAATTAAGTCTCTTGACTATGAGGTCACCTCACGGGTTAAGTGACGTGATGAACATTACCCAAAGTAAGCATTGCAGCATGATCAAATCTTATGAAGGTTCAGTGTTGTAATTACAGAACGTGGTAGACCGTTCCTTTGACCGTGAGTACGTGCATAATTGCTATCTTCCCGGATGCTTTGACTTACATCCCACCACCTGACTGAAATATGCGGGTCATAACGGTTGTATCTTGGGTATTACGTGGAGATATGTTGAGGAGTATTGTTTACAAGAGCGGGATTTGTCAATCCATATAAAGGATAGATACTCGGGGTCCACTCGGTGAGATTCCATCCATAAAGCTGTGCAGCGTGTGACTAGGTCACGGGGATGAATATCACGGGAACAAGTGTATGAGGATTAGTTCGGAACGAGGTTGAACCAGACATAGGATGTCATTGATCGAATCTCGGAACAATCCAGTATCGTGGACAAAGGGAATGCTATACGGCGTAAGGTCCAATCGGTGTTGATATCCGGAATGCACAGGGGTCATTATGGGCATCCAGGTCCCGCTGATGATCATTGACTGTTGCCTCTGCTCGGTCATGACTGGAGTGTTCTCGGACCGTAGGGTAACACACTTAAGGGCTCGATGAAATCGGAGACCTTTTCGGAACCATCGGAGCAACCAGAGAATAAAGGAGACAATATCGGAGGAGTACCGTATTGAACCGAAACAAGTTCGGAGTGAGCCGGAAGGGTTTCCGGAGCACCGGGAGATGGAATAATATGTTTTAGTTATTAATTAATTGAATTAATAATTAAAATTATTTTATTTCTAATTAATATGTGCTATGGGACTTAGTGGAGAAAAAGGCCCATTAGGGGAATTAAAGGGAAAAAGAAAAAGAAAAAAGGGGGGGGGAGGCGCCATGGGCCCTAGGGCCCATGAGGGGTGCGCCCCCTCTCCCCCTTTGGACGGCCACCCCTTAGCAAAGGGACTTTAGTCCCACATTGCTAAGGGAGGTGGGTTGACTCCCTCCCCCCAGCCTATATATAGATGGGCAGGGTGCACATAATTAATAGAGAAAAATTCGTGTGAAAATAAATATAACTCCGAATTGAGATCGGTTTTCTCCGGTCTCCTCCCCTCTCTTGTCTCTTCCATGGTGGACTCCCTAGTGTGAGTCTATAGTGGAATTGAGGCTTCTCTGCTAGAATCGGAGGCCGTCGTGCTGCCGAAGCTCCGTCCGGAGGTCTGCTTCCGCCCCCTCCGCTGGATCGGAGAACGGAGGTCGTCATCGAGTCTCGTACGTGTGCGAGTACTACGAGGTGCTACACGTGTGGCACTACACCCATCCGGGTGCTCAACACAGCCAGGGGGCTGTGAAACTTGATCGACTACATCAACCACGTTTGCGGGAACGTTTCCCGCGCAACGGACTACACCCCGAGTTATGTTATTTCTGCACTACTGTCCGTTACGGTAATACGGCTAGCTAGATCTTGGGTTAAGGGAACGCTAGTTAGAAATTTTTTTGTTTTCTGCTGCGAACCCCAACAGGGTTTGGATGCACCGGCGAAGTATGCGCCAACTCTCGAGGTGAGAAAGGGCAATGCACGGTACCGAAGAGGCTAGAAAGAGTATGGGTAGGTGGAAGTGTCAACTTTCGAATACTCACATTAGTCCGAAGAACTCATGCACTTATTATCGGTAACTGTCAATCTAATAGGAGGTTCAAAAAGAGACAGGTACCCCGAGGAGGAGTGTATGGGGGTTTGGTTATCCTTGTGATGAGGACATCTCTACTAATGTTACACCCACATCTTCACCAACTACACATACTGGACCAGTTACTAGAGCACGTGCACGTCAACTAAATTATCAGGTACTTTCGTTTCTTGCGAATCCTTCTAATGTTCATGAACATATGATGCTGCCTAAATTAGATACTTTTGTTTTGCTTATGAATGAAGGACCTAGCATGGACAAGAAGGACGGTCATTGGAGCGGGATCAAGCATGGAGAAGAAGGTGCGCGCGCGGGAAAGAACAATGGAGCTTCCAGTGGGGATTTTCGCACTTTGAAGCCACCATAAGGCATGCATGAAGGCTTGGACGAAATACACGAGATGCCACTTCATTATTTTCGTCCAAGAGCAATTATAGGTGCTGCGTCACCTTAATATTGGGCTGGGCCCATGTAATTTCGGAATACCACATTATAGGCTGTTTTTAGAGTCCGTATGTGTGGGGAAACCGAGTTAGGGTTGTTTTCGGACCCCACCTCCAAGGGGTCACGAAAATCCCCTCTGTTCCCCCATATATACAGCCCTTAGGGCGTCGTTTAGACTTGGGTTTTAATTAGATTTAAGTTAGCCATAGCCGCAACTTCGAGCTCTTCGTTTGTGTCATCCGACCAGGCCAAGACCTCATTGGAACCCCAACTTTCGTAATCATTCATCTTATATTCGCAATATCCAGATTGCAATTCTTAGTTCTTGCTTGTTCTTCGATTGCTTGCAGGAATTAGACCTTCGTGGTCAGGTTGATCGTGCATCCGCGGGATCAATAACCTCTCGGAGTTGGTTTAGCGATCGCTAAGGCGCAACGTCTTCGCACGTTCGTAGTCGGATCGTGAAAGTCGCCTCCACCATAATCGATCTCCACCATCTCATCGAAACATCGGGACACCTTCGCCTCTATCACCTTGCGCATCCTCGACTCATGGTACGTGAGTGTACTCTAATATTCGAACCCTCCAGAGGTTAGTGATCCATCTAGTAGCTAGAGTTCTCAACAGGGGTTTTTGGTTTTCGAAAAACACACGGATTGCCCAAAATACGACATCTATCACTAATAGGCAAGAGCTCTTGACACCAAAAGTTCAAACATTACTCTAGTCAATACCTCAAAACTATTGCAAGTTACTACTTCAAAAAGAAAAGCAACTTTAACTACCTACTTTCTAGTCAAGACACACAACTCAGTGCAACAGGCAAACTATCTAACAAGATCAAACATGCAACCTATAGAAAGTTCAACCTGAAAATAAAAACTCTAGAAAAACTAAAGCACTACAGCTAAACAGACCAGCAGCTATGAAAAGAAAAAGAACAACTCACAGCTAAAAGAAATAAGCATGCAAATCCTATGAGGAGTTCTAGTTCAAGTGGAGCGTGTTTCTCTCCCACACAAAAGAGTAAGTTGGGGTCTAACTTGTTACTACAGCAAAGAAAGCAAAACAAACCTAGAAAAGTAAAGAGCGAGACGCTCCAAGCAAGGCACATAACGCATGAAGTGATAAAAATATAGTGCAACGAAAGACAGACCGATGATTGTTGATGAAGAAGGGGATGCACCGGGGGCATCCCCAAGCTTAGACGCTTGAGTCTCCTTGAATATTTATTGGGGGTGAACTTGGGCATCCCCAAGCTTGAGCGCTTGACACTCCTGGATCTTCTTTCATCACCTTCCATCGCGCACTTGAAAACTCCCTTCATACATAACTCATTGTAGGCTGATTAGAGAGGTTAGTACCCTAATAAAATAATTTTCTTCTACTGCAAATAAAGATTCCCAGGAATAGCTACTGTTTCTATTGCCTGCCCAAAAAAGTTTGCAAAGAAAAATCAAGCTTAAGGATTGGAAAACTGCGAAAAGAAAAACTGGGGCAGAAGCTGAGAAAAACAGAACAACAAAGAAAGGGGGATTTTTTCGAGGTACTTCTGCAACTCAAATCAAAAAACTTTGAACAGGGGCTAGCAAGCCAATTGTATGGAGCATGCTGTCAAAAAAGTTCAGATCAAAAAGATGATCTGGTGATTTATCGCGAATTTTCCCGTCAAGAAGACAGAATCTGTTTCTGGACAGCAAGCTCCAATTTTTGAACTTTCAAGCACCCTGAGGCTAAACTTGGCACAAAGCTTGATAAAGAAAGATACAATGATGTTGCTACAGTAGTAACAATCATGAAGACCACTAGAAAAGAACAAAATCAAAAATAAAAACCTAAATTCGTTGCGGGATGCCTCCCGAAAGCGCTTCTTTAGAGCCATTAGCTAGGCTTAAAGCAGAAGATCAAGTTTTTTCCAGAGAACAACTAGCCCGTGTGACGGACTCAAAAAGTAACTTAATCTTTTTCCTAGGGAAATGTTCCATCCCTTTCTTGATAGGGAATTGGAACTTGATAGTTCCCTCTTTCATGTAAATGATAGCACCAACTGTGCGAAGAAAAGGACGTCCCAAAATAATTGGACAAGAGGGCTCACACTCAATGTCCATAATAGTGAAATCAACGGGAACATAATTGTCATTGACAATGATAAGAACATCGTCGATCTTCCCCAAAGGCTTCTTTACGGAAGAATCAACAAGACGAACACCAAAAGAATAGGGATCAAAAGGTTTCAAATCAAGCATATCATACATTCTTATGGGCATAACAGAGGTACTTGCTCCAACATCACAAAGAGCAAAACAAGAGAAGTTATTTAATTTAATTTTAATCATAGGATCCCAACCATCTTCTAGCTTCCTAGGTATGGAGGCTTCTAGTCTAAGCTTCTCCTCCCTAACTTTAATTAGAGCATTGGTGATATGCTCCGTGAAGGCAAGATTTAGTGTGCTAGTGTGGGGGTCTCTAGACATCTTGTGTAGGAAACCAATAACTTCTGGTAAAGTGCAGTTATCAAAGTCTAGTTCACTACTATCTATAAGGGAAGTAGTGATATCATTTAAGCTCACTTGTTTGAAAGCCTCTATGTTCATAGAGGTTTCCTCTTCTATGGTTGAGGGTGTAGCATCACCATTGATAGGTCCAGTGGGACTAGGGGTGTGATGGGTGCTAGCAGTTTGGATCTCCTCAACTACTTGGATAGTGGCTACTGTGTGGTAGGTAGGAAGGCTCTTAATTCTATCTTCTTCCTCCTTCTCTCTAGCCCATCTCTCTTTAAGTTATCCCAGCATCCTAATGTTTTCATTAATTTGGACCTGGATGGCATTCATAGGAGTGACCTGCCTCTCCTCAGGGGAGAGGTTCTAATCTTCAGCATCTCTACGTCGTGGGCTATATTGTCTACCTTCGAAGAGAGGATATCTAGTTTATCTAATTTTTCTTCCACACTCTTTTTGAAGGTCTTCTGGGTAGTGATAAAGTCTTTGAGCATAGTCTCTAGTTCTGAAGTGGAGTTTCTAGTGGTAGGATAAGTGTTGTTCCCATAGTTGTTGGATGGGAAAGGCCTAGGATTGTTGCTACCAAAGTTACTCCTATAACCATTATTGTTGAAGTTGTTCCTAGAGACAAAATTGACATCTACTTGCTCCTGAGCAACCAAAGTATTTAAAGGAACATCTTGAGGATCAATAGAGGGTTGCTTGGTAAGTAGAGACATGATAAGGTCAACCTTTTCATTTAAAGAGGAAATCTCCTCGACAGAGTTTACCTTCTTACCAGTTGGAGCTCTCTCAGTGTGCCATTGTGAATAATTTAGTATCATCTCATCTAGTAGTTTTGTAGCAGCACCAAGTGTGGTTGACATAAAGGTACCTCCCGCGGCCGAATCCAACAGGTTCCGCGAGGTGAAGTTCAAGCCTGCATAAAAAGTCTGGATAACCATCCAGGTAGTCAGTCCATGTGTAGGGAAGTTCTTGACGAGCGTCTTCATACGTTCCCAAGCTTGGGCAACGTGTTCGTTATCCAATTGCCTGAAATTCATAATGTTACTCCGCAATTGAATAATTTTAGCAGGGGGATAATACTTCCCTATAAAAGCATCCTTTCATTTACTCCAAGAATCAATACTATTCTTGGGTAGAGACTGTAGCCACTCCTTGGCTCTCCCTCTCAAGGAGAAAGGGAAAAGCTTCAGCTTGACGATGTCTCCGTCCACCTCCTTGTATTTCTGCATGTCGCAGAGCTCGATAAAGTTGTTTAGGTGCAAAGCAGCATCTTCTCCTGCTCCTGTAAATTGATCTTTCATGACAAGGTTAAGCAGAGCAGGTTTAATCTCATAAGAAGGTGCTGAAGTGGCAGGTGGAGCAATAGGAGTGCAGATAAAGTCACTGTTGTTGTGACTGGTGAAGTCACACAACTTAGTGTTTTCATTGGAACCCATAGTAGCAGCAGGTATTTTTGGTATTTTTGATTAGGGACACAAAAGTAAAAACTGAAAGGTAAACTAACAAGACTAAAAATCAAAGGTAAAAGATAGCGTGTAACTCCCCTATTTTTGATACAGGAGCCCGACAACGGCGCCAGAAATTGGCGGTTATCAGGACTCGCGTATTTGTACTTCCTTTGAGTCCCCGACAACGGCGCCAGAAATTAGCTTGATGGCTTCTCGCCCCTCGTTGGTTACCCCAAGTGGAAGGTTGAGATGCAGCGTAACGGTAATTTCCCTCAGTAAAGATACCAAGGTTTGTCTCCAGTAGGACTCAACGATAAGTACGATAGGTGGCAACGGCGCCAGAAATTATTCTGATGCGTGGAGTTGTCGTGGACCTGCACAAAACAAATAACTTTGCTCCCAACGAGTTCAGAGGAGTTGTCAATTCCTCCGGCCTTGTCGTTTACAAAGGATCAAACGCAAGAGATAAAAAGGTACTAGTAAAAGTAAAAACAGAAAGGTAAATAGTGGGTGTGAACAATGGTATGAAGATGGACCGGAGTCCCGTGATTTTCACTAGTGACGTCTCTCTCCCAAAAGACGATAAAAATGCTAGCGAGGTAAACAAATCACAGTTGGGCAATTGACAGGATTATGAAGGCACCGCAATGCTAACTATGCTGCAAAGAAAGGAAGGGATCAAAAGCAATGGGAAGTACGCCAAGGTAAGTAGATCGAAATCCATCTGCATCTACTACGAATCATCCACCTTGAGATATCTATCCAGAACATCTCGCTGGTATTAAGTTGCGAATCCCACCCAAAGTGTAAACTCAAAGCAACAGACAACTGCATTAAAAGAACTTTGCGTAAAGTAAACAATTCTTGCACCAATATGCACAATCACCGTTGTTTTATCCCTGGTGGCAACAACACATCCCCTAGTCTCATGTTTCTGTCACTCAAGCTAGACATCAGGGGGATGAACCCACAATCGAGCATAACGCTCTCTCTTGGAGTTGCAAGCAAATAACTTGGCCAAAGCAAATACTGCAACGGAGAACATGCAAGAATTTACTCAAGAACAAAATATAAAAGGGCAAACCAAATATATTACTCATCACAATCTGAACATAGTCTCATAATCCATCAGATCCCAACAAACTCAGCATAGCAACATCAGAAAATTACATAGGTGCCTCGATCATGTGAGGCAGCTCACGAGGTCTTGAAAGTGGAAGCACAAAAGAGGGAGAGGACATCACATAGCTACTGATCACGGACCCATGGTCCAAGGGGGACTACTCACGGTACATACGGGAGGCGTCCATGGCTATGGATGGTCTCCCGGACGGGTGATCTCCTTCCGGCAGGGTGCTGGGGCAGCTTCTCCAGGCAGCCCCGATCTGAAAACGGCGGCGGCGGCGGAACAGAGAGGTTTCCGCGAAAAAGAGTTCTTGTTTAGGGGTTTCTACCCCGAGGGGGTTATATAGGCGAAGGGGGCGTCGAGGGGCCACCCAGGGCAGCCAGGAGGGTGCCTGGCGCGCCCTAGGGTTGGGGCCGCGCCAGGGACCCTTCTGGCTCCCTGGTGGTGGTCCCGGCTCTCTCCCTTGGTTATTTCGGAAGATTCCTGCCCGCTGATTTTTAATATAATTTTTGCGGAATTTTTTGGGCACTTTAATCAGCCGGAAAACCTGAAAAACAAAAACAGCAGAAAACCAGAAGCTGGCAACTGGGTGCACTGAGTTAGTAGGTTAGTCCAAATTGGTTTAAAAGTGTAATAAAGTTCAACCAAAACATGGAAAAGTCACACAAAACATGCATGGAGCAAGCAGAAATTATAGATACGTTTGGGACGTATCACCAGGCTAGTGCACAATGACCACCGCTTGCCTCCGACTTTGCACACCATAGGAATCCACGCATGATCTTATTCATGTCATCAATAGTCTTCATCGGGAGGTCTAATGCCATCATAGAATGAATCGGGATCGCCGCCAGAACCAATCTGATGAGGAGCAGGCGGCCACTCTTAGACAGAGCCGAACCCCGCCAAGTTGGGAGATGGGCCGCCAACTGGTCGACGAGGCCTTGGAGTTGGAGCGCACTCTGCTTGCGGATGGTCAGCAGCAACCCAAGATATTTGCACGGGAACTGACCTACCGAAAAACCTAAAATCTGGGGGGACAATGCTCAATGGGCGGCGTCACAACGGATGAAGATCATCGCACTTTTTGTGTTGTTCACATGTAGCCCCGAAGCAGTCCCGAAAGTGTCCAGGATCATCGTACATATCCTCAAATCCACCATTCCCGGCTTAAGGAAGAGCATGACATCGTCCGCGAAGATGGAAACATGCTGAGTCAGGCCCACCATGGCCAAAGGTGAAAGAAGGCCCCGATCCGCGGCTAGCTGAAACAAGCGTTGTAATGGTTCCATAGCCAGGATAATTAACATCGATGAGAGGGGATCACCCTTCCTGAGGCCGCGACAGTTGAAAATCATCTCACCCGCTTGGCCATTGACGAGCACTTGCGTGGAGGAGGTGCTGAGCAGGCCTGAGATCCAGGAAATCCACCGGTGTCTGAATCCAATCGCGTGAGGACCTCCAGAAGGAAAGGCCACTGTATGGTATCGAAAGCCTTGGTGATATCAAGCTTTACCATGATCGATGAACTCCTCAATGCATGAAGCTTCCTGGCCGTGTGCTGCACAAGCATAAAGTTGTCGTGAAGAGATCTTCCTCTCACAAAGGCACTCTGGTGCGCACGACTAGCTGCGGGAGGTCTCCTGATAACCGGTTGGCCAACACCTTCTCATAGATCTTGATAGCCCCATGGACCAGACTGGTAGGCCGAAAATCCCTAATATCCACCGCTCCATCCACCTTAGGAAGGAGCGAGACGACCGCCCTATTGATGGAGTGCATCCCACGCATGTCGCCAGCATGGAAGGAGTGGAAGGCGCGCATGTAATCCCCCTTGATGCTGCTCCAGCATGTGACATAGAACCAATCCGTGAAGCCATCCGGGCCCGGTGCCATGTCTAAAGGCATGCTCTTGACCGTTTTCTCTACCTCCTCCTCTGAGAAAGGGAGCTCGAGATGCGAGAGGTCGCTCACCGGGAGACTTAGGGTGTCTAAATCAAGAGCGAATGCCCGCTGTGGGGCTGTGCCCAGGACCTCCGAAAAATAACCATCCACCATCATCGCCATGTTATCATGCCCGCAAAAGATCTCACCATCCCTTGATAGGGTAGTTATCATTTTACGCCTCTGCCTATGCCTTGTGTTTCTGTGAAATTTTTTCGTATTGGCGTCCTCCTCCTTAAGAAAGAGCAGCCTGGATCGCTGCCTAGTGATACGCGAGAGAAGATAACTGCTTCTCGCCCTTCGTTGGTTACCCCAAGTGGAAGGTGAGATGTAGTGTAGTGGCAAGTTTCCCTTAGTGAAGATACCAAGGTTGAGATCGACCATTAGGACTCCGGAGATGATAAGTAGGTGTCAGCGGCGCAACTGACGTGGACCTGCACACAGACACAAATAACTTTGCTCCCAACGAAGTTCAGAGAGGTTGTCAATCTCTCCGGTCTTTTTGTTTACAAAGGATCAAAACACAAGGGATAATGATAATGATATCAACTGAAAGTAAAAGAAGAAAAGTAAATAAGCGCGTAAACAATGATGAGAATATGGACTAGGGTCCCGTGATGTTCACTAGTGATGTCTCTCTCCCAAAAGACGATAAAACTGCTATGCGAGGTAAACAAATTACAAATGGGCAATTGACAGGATTATAAATGCACTGCAATGCTAACTATGCTACAAAGAAAAGAAGAGGCTCAAAAGCATGGGCAGTACGCCAAAATAAGTAGACCGAAATCCAACTGCATCTACTACTAATCATCTACCTTGAGATATCTATCCAGAACATCTCGCTGGTATTAAGTTGCGAGCCCCACCCAAAGTGTAAACCCAAAGCAACAGACAACTGCATTAAAAAGCACTTTGCGTAAAGTAAACAATCCTTGCAACCGCGGTTACAAGCACCGTTGTTTCCCCCCTTGTGGCAACAACACATCCCCTAGACTCATGTTTCTGTCACTCAAGCGTGTCATCAGGGGGCATGAACCCACAATCGAGCATAACATTCCCTCTTGGAGATACTACCTACTACTTGGCCAAAGCAATAAACAGCAACAGAGAACATGCAGGAATTACTTAGGAAAAAAATATAAAAGATAAGAACCAAATATATTACTCTATCACAATCTGAACATAATCTCATAATCCATCAGATCCCATCAAACTCAGCATAGCAACAACAGAAAGATTACATATGTGCCTCGATCATGTAGGGCAGCTCACGAGGTCTAAACCATGAAGAACAAAGAGGGGAGGAGAACATCACATAGCTACTGATCACAGACCCATGGACCAAAGAAAACTACTCACAACACATCCGGGAAGCGTCCATGGTGAAGGGGAAGCTCCCGGAGGTCAATCCTCCCTCCGGCATGGTGCCGGGAAGAAGTCTGCTGGCGCTCCAGATCTTGGAACCGCGGCGGCGGGGGTTCTGTCTTCGGGGGTTTCGTGTCACGGGGAATAAATAGGTGAAGATGGGCAGCCAGGGGGGCCACCAGGAGTCTAGGCGCCCCCCTTGCGCGGCCAGACCCTAGTCCGCGCCAAGTGGCCGCCTGGGTCCCTGGTGGTGGCCCCCGGGCCCTCCTTCGAGGTTCCGGAAGCTTCCGTTGCGCATATTTTTTATCCGATTTTCCCAAATTTTTGGAGCACTTTTAATATGGGGGAAACCTGGAATAAAAAAAACAACAAAAAACATGAACTGGCACTGTGGTGCACTGAGTTAATAAGTTAGTCCAAATATGATCGAAAGTGTATGAAAGTGTATCTAGATCATAGAAATATCACACAAAACATGCATGGAGTAAGCAGAAATTATAGATACGTTTGGGAAGTATCACCTAGCAATCGACCACTGAAGAGAGCACAGTCCCAACAGCTTGCGCTTGAGCACACGGCGAAGCTCTTGTTCCTTGGTCACCAAAGGCCGCGATTCCCCAGCCCCCTCCAGGCGAGCGACGACCTCCATAGCTAATGCAATCTGCATTTTGATGTTTCCTATCCACCTGTCACTCCAACGTTGTAGTGCTACCTTGGTAGCACACAGTTTACTGTCCAGGACCACGAAGGGGTTGCCGCTCGCGGGCACCGATCCCCAGGCCGCAGCTACCGTTTCCATGAACCCTTCGGCCCGTGGCCAAAAGGCCTCAAATTTAAATCTCCTGCCCATTTTCCATTTCACATTTAGATCCAACAATAGCGGGCAGTGATCTGAGATGGCCATGCCCAAGGCTACCAGAAAACTAGAGGGATACAAATCATCCCAGTCATTCATCGTAAGCCCCCGATCCATCTTCACGAGGGTGGGGTTCTGCCGCTCGTTAGACCAAGTATAGCGACACCCATTGAGATAGAGATCCTTGAGCTCCAGAGCGTTGAGAGTGTCCCAAAAGCGGTGCATCAATCTCCTATTAACCGCAAGGTTATTCTTGTCTTCCGGATTTAGGACAATGTTGAAATCGCCCACCACGGCCCAGGGGCCGGCATGCAAGTCGCAGATGTCGCGGAGCTCCTCAAGAAATACTACCTTCTCGCTCTCGATCTGGGGGCCATATACCCCGGTGATCCACCAGGAGGAGCCACCAGTGGGCTGCACTAGGGCTGTCAGGGTGTGCTTCGTGTAATGGGTGTTCGATAGGGTGAGGACCGTATCGTCCCAAGCCAAGAGGATGCCCCCTAGTCCCAGACGCCGACAGATAGAAGAAGCTGCTGAATTTATTCCCCAGACAATGCCGGATGACATCAAGAGTCAAAACTTCCAGTTTCATTTCCTGGAAGCAAACAAGACTTGGGCTCGATGCCTCAACCACCTGGTATATGACATTCTGCCGGGCAGGCGTGTTCAACCCCCGCACATTCCAGACTAATGTTTTGAAAGGTTTTGCATCCATTACATCAGCCCACCAGATGAACCACCGCCTGGGCGTCTCAGACCCCGGCCACGTCTACCACTGGGACCTCATGAAGTTGGAGAATGAAGGGCTCCCAACCAAACAGGGATAGCACCGCAGCAATGTGGGCGTCCGAGAGCGGCCGAGAGAACAAGTCCATGTAGTTCTGCAGCGCCTCATCAGAGATGATCTCCCCCTCGTTAGCTAGGCAAAGCTTCCGTATGAGGACCTGTTGTTGCTTGGATGCCGTCGTGCCGCCACCTACTCCCCTAGCAATGCGAACTCTTCTTCGCGGGGTCACATCCAGGTTTCTCCTTTGCCTTGGCTTCCTAGGCTTTGATGCATGCGGCCTGCGCCCCGATGGAGTGGGAAGCACAGGCGATAAGGCCTTCCTCACTTGCGTACAGAATTCGGCTATGCACTGCTCCACCAACGAAGGGGCGCTAGGGGACAGTGCGCCTGGGTTGCGACGTCCACCACTGGCTCGGCTTGGCGTGCGATCTCCATCCAAGGAGAGATTAACACAGATGAATTCATTTTCCCTGCCCAGAACTTGCTCAACACTGCCAATCGTGTGGCGTCCCTCGGTCAGATCTGGGCCCAAGGGCGAGAACGTAGCAGCCCCATCATCTGACATGCACAATTGCCTTGCATGGTGATACGTCTCAAACGTATCGATAATTTCTGCTCGCTCCATGCACATTTTGCGTGATATTGCTATGAGCTAGATACACTTTCATACACTTTTGATCATATTTGGACTAACCTACTAACTGAGTGCACCCCAGTGCCAGTTCCTGTTTTTTGCTGTTTTTCTATTCCAGGTTTCCCCCATATAAAAAATGCTCCAAAAATTCAAGAAAAATCGGATAAAAAATCAGCGTAATGGAGTCTTCCCGAAGCACCCAAGTGGGGCCAGAGGGCCACCACCAGGGGCCCAAGCATCCACCTGGCGCGCAAGGGGCCTGGCCGCGCCAGGGTGGCGCCTGGACCCCTGGTGGCCCCCCTGGCTTCCCCCCTTCGCCTATTTATTTCTCGTGACGGGGAAACTCCGAGGACAGAACCCTATTTCGCAATCTTGCCTCTATTCCGCCGCCGCCGCGCTTCCAAGATCGGGAGCACCATCAAGACCCTTCCCGGCACCCTGCCAGAGGGAGGATCGACCTCCGGGAGCTTCTCCTCCACCATGGACACTTCCTGGATGTGCCGTGAGTAGTTTTCCTTGGACCATGGGTCCGTGATCAGTAGCTATGTGATGTTCTTATCCCCTCTTTGTTCTTCATGGTTTAAACCTCGTGAGCTGACCTACATGATCGAGGCACATATGTAATTCTTCTGCTGTTTGATGGGATCCGATGGATTATGAGATTATGTTCATATCGTGATAGAGTAATATATTTGGTTTTGATCTCTTATATTTTTGTTCCTAAGTAATTCTTGCTTGTTCTCCGTTGCTGTTCATTGCTTTGTCCAAGTAGTGGATAGTAACTCCAAGAGGGAACGTTATGCTCGATTGTGGGTACACGCCCCCTGATGACACGCTTGAGTGAAATAAACATGAGTCTAGGGTATGTGCTGCAGCCACAAGGGGGAAACAACGGTGCTTGTAACCGCAGTTGCAAGGATTGTTTACTTTACACAAAGTTCTTTTAATGCAGTTGTCTGTTGGTTTGGGTTTACACTTTGGGTGGGAGTCGCAACTTATTACCAGCGAGATGTTCTGGATAGATATCTCATGGTGGATGATTAGTAGTAGATGTAGATGGATTTCGGTCTACTTATTTTGGCGTACTGCCCATGCTTATGAGCCTCTTCCTTTCTTTTGTAACATAGTTAGCATTGCGGTGCGTTTTTAATCCTGTCAATTGCCCATCTGTAATTTGTTTACCTCGCATAGCAGCTTTATCGTCTTTTGGGAGAGAGACATCACTAGTGAACATCACGGGACCCCGGTCCATGTCCTTATCATTGTTTACAAGCCTATTTCCTTTTCTGTATTTACTTTCAGTTGCTACCATTATCATTATCATTATCATTATCCCTTGTGTGTTTGACCCTTTGTACACAACAAGACCGGAGAGATTGAAAACCTCTCTGAACTTTGTTGGGAGCAAAGTTAATTGTATCGTGTGCAGGTCCCGGTGAAGTAAGCAACCATGAGGTTGTGAACGACTCCATTGTTCACTTCACCACTGTAACAGCCCAGTTTTCACAAAAATTAAAAATTTTGTTTTCGGTGTGAATTGATTGATTGCCTGATTTGTTTGCAGTGTTTGCATCCCCGATTTATTGATCGGCGATTATTTTCCCCCCTCTTATCTCGTATCGGACGGAGACCGACCTTTGCCACCCTGACACTCGACCTTTGCGATACAGGGTTTCGCCCGATCACCGTCGCGAAAACCGCACGAGACCAGCCGCAGCCAACGAAACGAAAAACCCCGTTTAATAATTAAACGGGATATTTTTATAGCGCGCTGGAAAGTGTTTTCGGAACGGTTCCAGCGCGAGGTGAATGCCTCCGGCTCGACGCACTGATCGCGCAGTTCGAAGTTTTACCCGAATCAGAGGTACTGCGGACCCCGGCGGTCAGAAACGTGAGCACCGTGCGCGCGAGGTAAAAAACCGGGGATGTTTTTGCAAACTGCTAGCCACCCATGCTATATAAAGACCACCACACTCCCACCCATTTTTAGGGTTTCCGTGAGCCAATTTTGCCGCCACCCCCCTCCACTTTGCCCAGTTTAACCTCCCAGATCCCCAAATCCCGAAATTTGGCTTCCCATGCGATCTGGACCGTCGGATCAGGCGATCCAACGGCCCAGGAAGCTCCCTAGCCCCTCCTCTCTCTCTCCTCACCAACCGCAGACGCCATGCCCGTGGAGCTCCCGGCCGAGGCCGCCGCCGGCGACCCCCTCAGCTCCCCTCCTCTCCTTCCTCCCCTTCCTCCCTCTCCTATTTCCCTCTCTCACCTTGGTCTCCTCCCTCTCCCGCAGGAACTCAAGCCCGGGCGCCATGGGAGGCCAACCCCGAGCTCGCCGCCGGCCTGGAGGTCCTCTGCCGCGCCCGCGTTCGAAGGCCGTCGCCTCCCTCTGGAAGCGTCTGGATCCAGCCGCCCCAGCCTCGACCCCGCGCCCCTCCGCCGGCCCGCTCCTCGCCGGAGACCGACGGCGCCGCCGCCGTGGCTCCATGCGTGCGGGAGCCCCGAGCGAACCGCCTCCCCGCGCCCGGCTGGGCTGCCACGGCCAGGTGGGCCCGATCCAGGCCCAGGCCAGCCCAAGGCACAGCCGGCCAGATCCTCCAGCAGCCAGTTGGGCCTAGCCCAGTGGGTGAGGGCCCGAATCCCTTTTTTTTTCCCTGAGCCTGCTGGAATTTTGCTAAGTGCTAATAATTTTGCTGCTGATTCATTTCTGCACTGTAATTTCCCGTTAATCCGTACCTCCGATGACGTTGCCCCCAAAACGAAAACTGCTTAGAATTGCGTGTACTTTAATCCGTCTTTTGTGAGTTAATTGTTTTGAGGTTGTTTAGATATAGTTTTTGCTGTTCAAACAGGGCATCAGGCCGTTAATTGCATTTATTTCCTGTTATGTGCTGCTGGTATTATTTTGTTGCAACTTTGCATGATGATTGTAACAAATCCATGAGGCCTATTGCATTGATTCCTTTTGCGTTGCGTTAAGCAATGTTTCTACTTCAGTTTCATGCTTTCACATGCCATATTTGCCTGCTGCACCATGTTTATTTCTTGCTCCAAAGTAGCTATCCTGATGTTGTTGTGCTGCTATTGCTGAAACTGTTATTTTGTTGCAACTTCGGATGACGATTGCTTCGCAACCGTTTATCGGAATTGAGTGATTCCAATTGCAAATTGTTAAGCATGATGTCTACTTTCATCCCATGTATTGCTATGTCATGTTGCTGCACTTTTGCATATAGTTTTACCCCTGTTTTTACAGCATGTGTGCATAAATTGTTTTGCTTATATCTTTTTAACCGTAACTCCGTTTGGGGTGTTCTTTATATGTAACTTGATTAGTTTTTCGTGTTCTTTGTGTTTATGCTATTGTTTGCTGTTGTTAACCAACCTAAAATATGGTTGAGGACAGAACAGTACCAAATCTCTTAATCATCGTGCGGCACTTAGTGTTATGCCATGTTTAGGTTGTGCCTCACTTAAATTGACTAGCATAGATAGTTTACTTTGTTCTTCACCTCTTGTAATGTTTTTGTGCTATGCCATGCTTGCTTGAGTTGCCATGTGAATAACCGTTGTTTGGTCACCTGTAGCTAAGCAACTTGAACCACCGTAAACATGCGGTATTCGTCGTGTGTGACGAGTACTCCACTTAAATCGTTAGTAACCACTCTCGACGGTAGGTGCGATGTCTCGTGTTGCTTCTTGTTGATGCTTGCTCGTGTTTGCTCCGTAGTAATAGTGGTGCACCGTTGATTGTTTTCCAGTGTTTACTTCTTGTGTGCTCCCGCGGATACTCTCGGAGACGTTGCGAGCGTGCGATCGACTACACCTTCGGAACCAGACTTATCAACAGGCAAGGACTATACATTACTTATGATCCATTCTATTTCAACCAGCGGTTTGCATGCTAGTATAGGTTAGGTTCGATGTTTGATCCTACCACATGTTTACAACCTCTTTCAAACCGATACAGCCATGTCCCTTCCCAGCAAACCTTGTACTGCTATGTTACTATTGCTCGTTGCTCAGCCCCTTCTTAGTATGCATGCTTAGGATGCTACGATGTTACCCTGTTACTCCTTGGTTTGGGATATCACATTATTGTTATATTTTTGTTGATGATATGATTATTATTATAATGTTGACTATATTCGACGAAGGATGGAAGGTCTAGGCTATCCCGCCCCGACGCTTTGTTCCATTCGAGTCACCTAGGACCCGAGTTCCGGGTATTGGTTTTAAGACTGAGCGTGCCTAACCGCGTGTGGGATTTTATGGGGTCCCCTTTTCTTACCTACCTAGCTTCAAACATTTCTAGTGGTGGCCCAAGCTGATTTACCATTTGAAACTGTGTGTGTGCTGGTCAGCTGCCAGTTGTTTTCAAACCAACCCGGACCAGTGAGGACATAGTTCCCTTGCTGTCCCACCTTGTCCGGCTGAGGACCCGGTTATCCCAATGTGTGATGAACCGGCTATCCAAACCCGAGACAGACGGTAGAGACCAGATCGAGAGAGCGGCCGGCTCCTGAGATGGATGTCGAGTCACCGGGGGCCACCCGGATTTGTTCGTTGTTAGTTAGAGGGACCTGTCGTTCCGGATCTCTTGGAACTAAATCATAAAATGGTTGCCTATAATGGGTAGCAACTGAGAGTGATGGACATGCGTGCGGAGCCTCGTAATGGGCAATTGGTACACCCCTGCAGGGTTAAATATTTTCGAGAAGCCGTGTCCACGGTTATGGACGACTTGAGACCTACTCCTTGTTCATAGACAACAACAACTGAGATAATCTTAATACAACTTGATCAACGTGTGTGTGCCTTGACTGCTTCTTCTTCGTCGGGATGCGAAGAGGGGGACAAGGATAGGATAGGTGTTATGTTTGCGTAAGTAGTTGATAGCAAGACTTGTTGGAGGCGATTCCTCATCGAATGCTTCGCTTCTTATCTTACTCTCTAGATCGTTAGCCACTTCATAAATGATAGTGCGGCAGCAACCTCACCACTTACCCCTTCCTTACCGTAAACTACTAGTTGTCCTAGAATGACGAGTGATGAAGTCCTTGCTGGGTCAGATGACCACTACAGTTGGATGCTGAGTACCTCTGTACTCATGATACTACCCTCAAACTCTTTTCAGGGTTCTGATCGACAACAGGTATGGTGATCGACGTTTCACGTGGAGACTCGACGACGACTAGTTAGGCGGATCCCGGCGGAGGGCCTGGACCCGTGTGGTTATGGGATCGTTGTTTTTCTCTTTGCCAGTAGGCATTTGATTGTAGTCTATACTCAGACATGTATCTTCCGCTGTTGTATTATATTTGAGGCAGTTGTATGCCAATTGTATGAGATGTTGTATCCTTGTATCTGTAATGTTGTGATATCATGTTGGAAATCCGGGGCATATGGCTTTGTCATATGTCGCGGTGGGACCGATATGTGCTTCGTCCCCGGATCTGGGTGGAAACACCTAGATCTGGAACAGTGCCGCATATCGGGCCTTACAACCACCTCCACCATGCCCACCGTGGGCACCACCTTGCCTACCATGGCCCGTATCCGCCCCGTTCTCGTCGCCGAAAGAGGGAGGGGGCGAGTGCAGCGAGGCCGGGTCGTCCGGATCCGAGACCTCGTCAATTACCGGCGGTGCCATGGGGGAAGTCGAGACGTTGTACCACATAGCGCCGCCGAAACACCAGATATGGTCGCGTCCACCCTAGTCGGGTTCTTCCACGTACAGGCGGCGCCTCCCAGGAATCCGCTCCGGTCTGTTAGTGCGAAACCAAACGATGAACGTCAACATGTCAAGCCCCCAAGCCGTCTGCTCTACCACGCCAACCACCATGCCATGCCCACGGAGCAGAGTCTCCGCCGTGCGCTGATACGGTGAGGAAGATAGTTCTCCCACTTCTCGTTAGTTACCCCAAGTGGAAGGTGAGATGTAGCGTAGCAACAAATTTCTCCTATGCATAGGATAGGGTTTGTCTCCCGTAGGACTCGCAGAAATACAAGAAGGTGGTAAAGTGAACAATGGTGCCGAGGTTGCTAACTTCACCTGGACCTGCACACACAACAAGTAGCTTTGCTCCCACCGAGTACAGAGGAGTTGTCAATGTTGGGGTTCGCAGCAGAAAACACAAATTTTTCTAACTTGCGTTCCCTTAACCCAAGATCTAGCTAGCCGTATTACCGTAACGGACAGTAGTGCGGAAATAACATACCTCGGGGTGTAGTCCGTTGCGCGGGAAACGTTCCCACAAACGTGGTTGATGTAGCCGATCAAGTTTCACAGCCCCCTGGCTGTGTTGAGCACCCGGATGGGTGTAGTGCCACACGTGCAGCACCTCGTAGTACTCGCACACATACGAGACTCGATGACGACCTCCGTTCTCCGATCCAGCGGAGGTGGCGGAAGCAGACCTCCGGAACCAGAGTTTCAGCAGCACGACGGCGTGCGTATAGTGGAGACATCCCCAACCTAGTGCAGACTCCAAACAAGGGGAGTCCGCTCATAGGAGGGAGAAATAGGGAGAGAGAGATCTACAGAATTTATCTGTATTTTTTCTGGAATTTTCTGTGTTGAAAAAGAGCTACCCACCACATCTATATATAGGGGCAAACGGGGTGTGCGGGCACTTAGCTAGGCGGGGTGGTACTAATACCAAGCCCTAGCCGTGCACATGGTGTGCATGTGACCGCCGTGGGTGGCCGGCCATGCATGGCCATGGCGCAAGGCCATGTGGCCAAGTGGCCACCCATGGGCCACAAGCCCATGGCGCCCCACCCTTTTGTTTTTTTTTCTTTTTCTTTATTCCTTTTTTGTTCTTTCTTCTTTCTCAAAGAAAAAACAAAAACTAAAAAAGAATATTATTCCATTAATTATTTAAATTATATTTTAATATTTAATTCATTAATTAAATAATAAAACATATCTAAACAACTTTCCGAACAATTCGGAACCACGGAACTTTTCCGTCTCCCCTCCGAACCGATTTCGGAGTTCTCTCTTATTCTCCGGTAACTCCGATAGTTCCGAAAAGGTCTCCGATTTCATCGAGCCCTTAAGTGTGTTACCCTACGGTCCGAGAACACTCCAGTCATGACCTCGCAGAGGCTATGGTCAACGATCATCAGCGGGACCTGGATGCCCATAATGACCCCTGTGCATTCCGGATATCAACACCGATTGGACCTTATGCGGTATAGCATTCCCTTTGTCAGCGATACTGGATTGTTCCGAGATTCGATCAATGACATCCTATGTCTGGTTCAACCTCGTTCCGAACTAATCCTCATTCACTCGTTCCCGTGATATTCATCCCCGTGACCTAGTCACACGCTGCGCAGCTTTATGGATGGAATCTCACCGAGTGGGCCCCGAGTATCTATCCATTACATGGATTGACAAATCCCGCTCTTGTAAACAATACTCCTCAACATATCTCCACGGAATACCTAAGATACAACCGTTATGACCCGCATATTTCAGTCAGGTGGTGGGATGTAAGTCAAAGCATCGGGGAAGATAGTGATTATGCACGTACTCACGGTCAAAGGAACGGTCTACCACGTTCTGTAATTACAACACTGAACCTTCACAAGATTTGATCATGCTGTAATGCTTACTTTGGGTAATGTTCATCACGTCACTTAACCCGTGAGGTGACCGCATAGTCAAGAGACTTAATTGTCCATGATCGCGAAACCACGACCATCATGTTGACCATGAACTAGGTATCGATGTAGAGGCTAACTAGGAACTCTGGGGGTTTCTATACCACACCTGCATCATTGTTTCACTAACGCAGTTCTAGCACGGTATGAAACTGGTTATGAACTTGCTTAGATATATTGGAATAATCATATATTATTTGCCTCTAGAGCATATATCCAACAGTCTCCCACTTGCACTAGAGTGCTAATAATCTAGCCGCATTTTTCCGATCATAATCATCTTATCACATAAGTGTTTCATTGATCATGCACGCTCATGGAAGAGGGTTCGTCAACGAACTGCACCAATTCAGATTCGTATGTTTCCTTTGCAACTGGTATACGTCAAAAACTCTTTTGACATACCACTCATTATCATATAATGGTTGGATATAAGTTTCGCGGGAGAGTGAGACTATTATTTCACAGTATCCTCCAATGATCTTTTGGTTCAGTCTTCGGAAGACTTATCCTTAGTCATATATACTGGGAAATACACTCAGCCAGAAGTCCAATACTTCTAACGCTAAACTTTTATCCATACGTCTACTTTCTTAAGTAGTATTATGTTTGTAGTACCGTGAATTTTGCTCACGTTTCTTTCATGTCTTTAGTGATGTCTCTAATTCCATATAGACCCATAATATGGCTTGCAATTGTAATCTTGCATTACATTCAAGTCTATTATCCTTTTCTATATTTTAGAGAATGGTCCTTAGTATTCCTCATATACTGAATGCATGGACTTTATTCAGATTATGTGTTTTACTCCTAAAGCACATCGGAATCTTTTCTTCTTCGAAGAACTTTTGAGTCATTCTGTTGTTGGATTCACAACGCATGTTATATGGTAGAATCACATGTCAAGAACATATAAGATCACATGTCAAGTACATGGTGCATCTCTATTCTTCCATCAAGACATTGCTTGTGATATTTGGATTTCATCCATTATATAATTTCTAGCCACAAGAACCTGTTTCTTGTCTAGAAGATTATTCCAACCTTCACTTCGTTTCATTATCCGTATCTTAATCTACTCATATAGATTTCAACGTGTAATATGTTGGTATTTCACATAAAAGAAGATTCTTGCAATCTTGTATTTTGTTTGCCTTATGCTCTATATATATATCATAATGCACATATGTATATAAGACGATTCTCTATATACACAATCAATGCATATCCATATATATACATATGAGATCATTCTTCTCACATATCAATGCATATATGTTTGAGACAATGATCATGCTCCCACTCAAATATATCCATCATATACTCATATATTTCAGCTTCAACCTTCATCAAGTCATTTTATTGTTCACTATGTCTCACATAATGACAAAGCTTCCAAAGCTCCCACTCAGAAAATGCCCTCTGCATTCCAAGTTTTCGGGAAGTCTTTAAAGCTCCCACTCAGTTTCATGAAACTACATGCCCACTCAATATTTTGGTCATCACAAAATCACTTGATCAAATCAAGGTTGAGGGTTCCTGTCTTGAGGTACTATAGTCCATCCTTTTAACGAAGTAACCTTCGTCATGCCCATCACAGTTCTCTTTCAAATCCCAAATTTGACTGAGATGCAATTTCAGGCTATGGCCCATCTTAGTGTAAATGAAATATTTTATTGATTAAAGCATTCCTACATTTCCGTAGTCAATCACCATTGAACTTTGGTCATAACCAAATAATGCCTTATGCCCATTACATTATTCTCAATAACTCTCCAGTTTGTCGAGAATATGAAATAACCGATTTATTTCACAGGACGTGAGCCATCCTTAATGTAACTCAATATTATTTCATTTCTCCTCGCATTCTAGGCTACCATCATTCCTTTGTGTCTTCAAGCAATATTATTCCCTATTGTTTTATTAAGAAGACTCATGATTATTGTTCTGTACAGAACGTATTCATGATAACCTTCTAAATCCAACAATGGCTTCAACTCATATACCAAGATCAATCATATTTGGCATATCCTTCCTTATGCAGTGTCATTACAGCGGAACATGCTTCCGTTGCAATATTATGATATTCTGAAGGCAAGGTCCAATACCCCGGTCAAAGTTTCCATTATCTCCCATTGGATCTGTGTCGAGAGACTTTTCTCGTATTACCAATTAAGAAATACAAATTTTGCTATTCGGGAAGAATATGTAATTTCAATTGCTTGTAGTTTTATTACAAAGAAATTCTTTCTTTTAAGAAACCTTATAACACCATCAGTTATGGAGCTATCATGTCTCGTTAGATTCAGGATGGTGTCCTATTCATGAAGTGGGTGTTTTAACTTAATGAATTAAACGATCTTTATTCGACAATAATTATAGTGCTAGGGAAAGAAAGTTTAGACCATACTACGGTTTAGTATGACTATGAATGGTTTAAGTAGTCTAGTACTTTCAACCTCCATCGTAGTTTGTGGTACAACTTCCACAAGTCTCCCATTATGTCAATATCAATACTTATCACTTCGGATCGTAGCGTAGTGATATGTATCCTTGTATTCTCACTTCTCACTGTGATTCCCGAATCTCAGTTTTATGATCTCAATTGAATACAACTTTCAATTAATCATATGAAGTCTTTAATGATAACTCACGTGCCCATTTAGTACATCATTTATGTATAATGATTGGCACAAGTTCTACTTGCTAGAACCTTGTCACGATTATATTTATTGTAGAGGTTCATAGATCGTGTATCTAACCCATCTCATGCAATCAAGTTACGATTTTCATTCGATAAGGAACTCACAAGTTAATAGATCATACATTTAATGAATTCATCAGTTATGAAGTCACCTAATGCAATCAAATCTTTGACTTGTTATAATCAAGACAACTTTATCATTAAACATTGAATATTTCTTGACAATAATAGTAGTATTATAAATGCTTTCTATCATATCATAAATCAAGACGTAATCAAAGTATAATCACACTTTTATTCATAAAGATGGAACAACTGACTTGTCTCATTACATGAATAACTTTGTCTCGCGAGATGCAAGACACTCAACTAAGTGTTATACTATAATGATTACATAAGATTTATCTAATACTCTAAGTATCTCCTATGATAGATGTTTCGGCGGAATCCATGCTGGCCATCAACTGACTTGATATCCATCAATCCTCGATTTCACCTCTTCCCGTCCATGCAACGGCAGGTCCTGTTTTCATAAAACAGAATAAGTATCAGATACTCATTTACTGCAACTGTTGTATAAGGGAGTAAACATTTATAAAGTATATCAAGTATATACCTTCTCCATCGACAACTTCTCCTTCAATGGGTTCAACCTCCAGGTACTGAAGTCTATCCATGAAGTCAGAGAACTCGAGGCTTTCACCTCTGCCGACATAGCCATGGACATGGTCTGTATACTCGGTGGAAGTGAGTGTAACACCGTGTATATCGCAGACTCATGTGTGGTATCATAGTCAAAGTCATCTACGAGGCTCAGATGTATCTCATGCATCTTGGCCAAGTGTGCCTTCAGGCAAGAGCCTTCTTCCATCTTTGTAGAGAGAAACTCACTTTCTAACTCAAATCTGGCAACTCTAAACTGATGCAAGTTTGATGACTTCAGCTCATCGATCATATCGTATGTATCCAAATCAGCATACTCCTCACGCAAAGGTTGCGGAATGCTGGTTTCTATGATACCCTTGGCTATGGCATATGTCCTACGACGATACTGATAATCAATCGCCGCTTGTGCATCCATGTCGTTTTCTGGAGGGTTTCCCACGTGCCTTTTAGTTAAGAATGAAAGGTTGATTCTTTTGAGCACAGCTCTAAGGCGTAATTACCAACTAATGAAGTTTGACCCATTTTCTTTAAGTCTTTCACGATGTAAGAAGGAAACCATTTCAAGGTACTGGGTATTATCCATTTTCTACAAACATAATTGCAAGGAACACAATTAAGACTAGTTCACAACAATGAGTTCATATAATCATATGAGCTCGCACTAAAACATTTCATCCCTAGGAATTTTTAGTGATTACATGATCCAGATTCACTGCCCGACCTCGAATATCACACGGCCGACGGGTCAGTTTCAAAGGTAGACAACAACTTGTGCGATCACATTATCTTATATGTACTGTGACTCATGCTCGATCTTTTCAATCTCTAGTATTCCGCGGCCATATCTGCATATGCTAGGCTCGCCAAATTAACCTCCATGTTATATGCTGTTCAGCAAGGCCATATCTGCATATGCCAGGCTCGCCGAACCCAACCTCATGCGAACTCCATTTAATATGTAGGACAACTCCGGTATGTACGGAGCATCAAGCCATATGGGAGAACCTTCCAGGCGGTGCACACTTCGGTAGAATACTTGTGTTTGGCTTTGTTAAGGGATCATCTTATCACATGCTACCATCGTGTATCCTATACTAGCAAGTTTTAAGATGTCTGGGCTATGGCAACACTAAGTCTACAGTGTCTCCATTTTAGTTTGTTTTACGATGACGATTACTACTTATTAGTAACACATAGCAAAGCTATCACTACATCACAAACAAACAAACGATAGCCCCCACTTAGCAATACAAGGTTTAGACGGTCTAGTTGTATATTGCAAGTTTTACGTGGCTGCTAGGGCTTTCATAGTTAAACAGGTTTTAACCTATGAGTCAACCACAACGTCAACCATACGATTGTCTCTATTACACCCCGCACGGGGCCCTCCGTTGCAAATGCCACATCCGCTAATGTAAAGAGACAGACACCCCCCAGCCACTTTATACGGTACAAGCCGCATGTCAAGCGTGGAACCAGTCTCGCATAAGAGTACGCGTGGAACCACTTTATACGGGGGCCGCTACATCAAACAATGCCGCAGATGTGAACAAGTACACGTGGGAGGGTAACAATCATACAATCAACGCCCACATCCCCGATGTGTTCTATCCGTACAGTAATACTAAGCATAGACCTAGCTCATGATACCACTGTTGGGGTTCGCAGCAGAAAACACAAAATTTTCTAACTAGCGTTCCCTTAACCCAAGATCTAGCTAGCCGTATTACCGTAACGGACAGTAGTGCGGAAATAACATACCTCGGGGTGTAGTCCGTTGCGCGGGAAACGTTCCCGCAAACGTGGTTGATGTAGCCGATCAAGTTTCACAGCCCCCTGGCTGTGTTGAGCACCCGGATGGGTGTAGTGCCACACGTGCAGCACCTTGTAGTACTCGCACACATACGAGACTCGATGACGACCTCCGTTCTCCGATCCAGCGGAGGTGGCGGAAGCAGACCTCCGGAACCAGAGTTTCAGCAGCACGACGGCGTGCGTATAGTGGAGACATCCCCAACCTAGTGCAGACTCCAAACAAGGGGAGTCTGCTCATAGGAGGGAGAAATAGGGAGAGAGAGATCTACATAATTTATCTGTATTTTTTCTGGAATTTTCTGTGTTGAAAAAGAGCTACCCACCACATCTATATATAGGGGCAAATGGGGTGTGCGGGCACTTAGCTAGGCGGGGTGGTACTAATACCAAGCCCTAGACGTGCATATGGTGTGCATGTGGCCGCCGTGGGTGGCCGGCCATGCATGGCCATGGCGCAAGGTCATGTGGCCAAGTGGCCACCCATGGGCCACAAGCCCATGGCGCCCCACCCTTTTCTTTTTTTTTCTTTTTCTTTATTCCTTTTTTTTTCTTTCTTCTTTCTCAAAGAAAAAACAAAAACTAAAAAAGAATATTATTCCATTAATTATTTAAATTATATTTTAATATTTAATTCATTAATTAAATAATAAAACATATCTAAATAACTTTCCGATCTATTCGGAACCACGAAACTTTTCCGTCTCCCCTCCGAACCGATTTCGGAGTTCTCTCTTATTCTCCGGTAACTCCGATAGTTCCGAAAAGGTCTCCGATTTCATCGAGCCCTTAAGTGTGTTACCCTACGGTCCGAGAACACTCCAGTCATGACCTCGCAGAGGCTATGGTCAATGATCATCAGCGGGACCTGGATGCCCATAATGACCCCTGTGCATTCCGGATATCAACACCGATTGGACCTTACGCCGTATAGCATTCCCTTTGTCAGCGATACTGGATTGTTCCGAGATTCGATCAATGACATCCTATGTCTGGTTCAACCTCGTTCCGAACTAATCCTCATTCACTCGTTCCCGTGATATTCATCCCCGTGACCTAGTCACACGCTGCGCAGCTTTATGGATGGAATCTCACCGAGTGGGCCCCGAGTATCTATCCATTACATGGATTGACAAATCCCGCTCTTGTAAATAATACTCCTCAACATATCTCCACGGAATACATAAGATACAACCGTTATGACCCGCATATTTCAGTCAGGTGGTGGGATGTAAGTCAAAGCATCCGGGAAGATAGTGATTATGCACGTACTCACGGTCAAAGGAACGGTCTACCACGTTCTGTAATTACAACACTGAACCTTCACAAGATTTGATCATCCTGGAATTCTTACTTTGGGTAATGTTCATCACGTCACTTAACCCGTGAGGTGACCTCATAGTCAAGAGACTTAATTGTCCATGATCGCGAAACCACGACCATCATGTTGACCATGAATTAGTTATCGATGTAGAGGCTAACTAGGAACTCTGGGGGTTTCTATGCCACACTTGCATCATTGTTTCACTGACGCAGTTCTAGCACGGTATGAAACTGGTTATGAACTTGCTTAGATATATTGGAATAATCATATATTATTTGCCTCTAGAGCATATATCCAACAGTCAATTCCTCCGGCCTTGCTGTTTACAAAGGATCAACACAAGAGATAATAATAATGGCAATGGAAAGTAAGACCTAAAAGTAAATTGAGGGTTTAAACAATGGTGTAAATATGGACCGGGGTCCCATGACGTTCACTAGTGATGTCTCTCTCCCAAAAGACGATAAAAGTGCTAGAGAGGTAAACAAATCATAGCTGGGCAATTGACAGGATTATAAACGCACCGCAATGCTAACTATGCTACAAAAGAAAGGAAGAGGCTCAAAAGCAATGGGCAGTACGCCAAGGTAAGTAGACCGAAATCCATCTGCCTCTACTACGAATCATCCACCTTGAGATATCTGTCCAGAACATCTCGCTGGTGTTAAGTTGCGAATACCACCCAAAATGTAAACTCAAAGCAATAGACAACTGCATTAATAGAACTATGCGTAAAGTAAACAATCCTTGCACCCGCAAGTACAAGCACCGTTGTTTTATCCCTGGTGGCAACATCACATCCCCTAGTCTCATGTTTCTATCACTCAAGCTAGACATCAAGGGGCTGAACCCACAATCAAGCATAACGCTCCCTCTTGGAGTTGCAACAAATCACTTGGCCAAAGCAAAATACGGCAGTGGAGAACATGCAAGAATTAACTAAAGAACATAAATACAAAAGAGAACCAAATATATTACTCATCACAATCTGAACATAGTCTCATAATCCATCAGATCCCAGCAAACTCAGCATAGCAACATAGAAAATTACAAAGGTGCCTCCATCATGTGAGGCAGCTCACGAGGTCTCGAAAGTGGAAGCACAAAGAGGGGAGGAGAACATCACATAGCTACTGGTCATGGACCCATGGTCCAAGGGGAACTACTCACCAGATATCCGGGAGGCGTGCATGGTGATGGATGGTCTCCCAGAGGGGATTCCTCCTTCCGGCAGGGTGCCGAGGCAGCTTCTCCTAGAAGCCCAGATCTTGAAACGGCGACGGCGGTACAGAGAGGAGAACGGGAATAGCATATCGATATTAGGGGTTTCCGCCGTGGGGGCTAAATATAGGTCGAAGGGGCACCGAGAGGGGCCACACGGCAGCCAGGAGGCCTCCTGGCGCGCCCTAGGCCGCGCCGGGCACCCTCCTGGCTGCGCTGTGGCCCCTCTCGGTGCCCCCTTGCGCCTATATTTACCTCCCGTGACGGAAACCCCTAAGATCGATCTGCTATTCCCGTTCTCCTCTCTGTAAGGACGCCGCCGCCGTTTCAAGATCGGGGCTGCCACGAGAAGCTACCTAGGCACCCTGCCGGAAGGAGGAATTCCCTTCGGGAGACCATCCATCGCCATGGACGCCCCTCGGATGTGCCGTGAGTAGTCCCCTTGGACCATGGGTCCGTGACCAATAGCTATGTGATGTACTCCTCCCCTCTTTGTGCTTTCACTTTCGATACCTCGAGAGCTTCCTCACATGATCGAGGCACTTTTGTAATTTTCTGTGTTGCTATGCTGAGTTTGCTGGGATCTGATGGATTATGAGATTATGTTCAGATTGTGATGAGTAATATATTTGGCTCTCTTTTATATTTGTGTTCTTTAGTAAATTCTTGCATGTTCATCGTTGCCTTATTTTACTTTGTCCAAGTGATTTGTTGCAACTCCAAGAGGGAGCGTTATGCTTGATTGTGGGTTCAGCCCCTTGATGTCTAGCTTGAGTGACAGAAACATGAGACTAGGGGATGTGCTGTTGCCTCCAGGGGTAAAACAACGGTGCTTGTATCTGCGGGTGCAAGGATTGTTTACTTTACGCAAAGTTCTATTAATGCAGTTGTCTGTTGCTTTGAGTTTACACTTTGGGTGGGATTCACAACTTAATACCAGCGAGATGTTCTGGATAGATATCTCAAGGTGGATGATTCGTAGTAGATGCAGATGGATTTCGGTCTACTTACCTTGGCGTACTACCCATTTATTTTTAGCCTCTTCCTTTCTTTTGTAGCATAGTTAGCATTGCGGTGCGTTTATAATCCTGTCAATTGCCCAGCTGTGATTTGTTTACCTCACTAGCACTTTTATCGTGTTTTGGGAGAGAGGCATCACTAGTGAACATCACGGGACCCCGGTCCATATTCACACCATTTTTTACACCATCAATTTACTTTTAGTTGCACTATTATCTCTCCTATTGAATATGGACCGGGGTCCCGTGATGTTCACTAGTGATGTCTATCTCCCAAAAGACGATAAAAGTTCTAGCGAGGTAAACAAATCAAATCTGGGCAATTGAATGGATTATAAACGCACCGCAAGTCTAACTATGCTACAAAACAAAGGAAGAGGCTCAAAAGCAATGGGCAGTACGCCAAGGTAAGTAGACCGAACGCCATCTGCATCTACTACGAATCATCCACCTTGAGATATCTATCCAGAACATCTCGCTGGTATTAAGTTGCGAATCCCACCCAAAGTGTAAACTCAAAGCAACAGACAACTGCATTAATAGAACTTTGCGTAAAGTAAACAATCCTTGCACCCGCAGGTACAAGCACCGTTGTTTTACCCCTGGAGGCAACAGCACATCCCCTAGTCTCATGTTTCTGTCACTCAAGCTAGACATCAAGGGGCTGAACCCACAATAAAGCATAACGCTCCCTCTTGGATTTGCAACAAATCACTTGGCCAAAGTAAAATACGGCAACGGAGAACATGCAAAATTTACTAAAGAACACAAATATAAAAGAGACACAAATATATTACTCATCACAATCTGAACATAATCTCATAATCCATCAGATCCCATCAAACTCAACATAGCAACACAGAAAATTACAAAAGTGCCTCGATCATGTGAGGCAGCTCACGAGGTCTCTAAAGTTAAAGCAAAAAGAGGGGGAGGAGTACATCACATAGCTACTGGTCATGGACCCATGGTCCAAGGGGGACTACTCACGGCACATCCGGGAGGCGTCCATGGCGATGGATGGTCTCCCGGAGGGGATTCCTCCTTCCGACAGGGTGCCGGGGCAGCTTCTCTTGGCAGCCCCGATCTTGAAACGGCGGTGGCGGCGGTACAGAGAGGAGAACGGGAATAGCAGATCGATCTTAGGGGTTTCCGTCACGGGGGGTAAATATAGGTCAAAGGGGGCACCGAGAGGGGCCACAGGGCAGCCAGGAGGGTGCCCGGCGCGGCCTTGGGTGGGGCCGCGCCAGGGACCCTTCTGGAGTCCTTGTGGTGTCCCTCCCTTCCTTCCTTGGTGATTCCGGAGGCTTCCGGGATGCTGATTTTTTATATAATTTGTACGGAATTTTTGGAGCACTTTTAATGGCCGGAAAACCTGAAATATAAAAACAACAGAAAACAGGAACTGACAACTGGGTGCACTGAGTTAATAGTTAGTCCAAATATGCTCAAAAGTATATGAAAGTTCAAGCAAAACATGGCAAAGTCACACAAAACATGCATGGATCAAGCAGAAATTATAGATACGTTTGGGACGTATCAGGCCATCACCAAGCTTGAGCACTTGACACTCCCGAATCTTCTTTCAACATCTTCCGTCGCATACTTGAAAACTCCCTTCATACGAAACTCATCATAAGCTGATTAGAGTGGTTAGTACGCATAATAAAATATTTTTTCTCCACTGGAAATAAATATTTTCATGAAGAGCTACTGTTTCTCATGATTTCCAAAAAGTTTTTGCAAAGAAAACGCAACATTAAGATTTGCAAAAGGATGAAAACGCAAAACATGGCAGAATCTGTGAAAAAAAGACCAGTAGGTAGTAAATAATTATTTTGGGTTACTTCTGCAACTCAACTCAAAAAACTCAGAACATACGCCAGAAAGCTAATTGTATAGAGAATACTGTAGAAAAAATTCATATAAAAAAGATGATCTGGTGATTTATCGTGAATTTTTTCGTCAAGCTGACATAATCTGTTTCTTGACAGCATGTCACAACTTTTGAACTTTCTTGCAATCGGACGCTAAAACTTGGAACAAAACTTGAAAATAAAGACACAATGATGTTGCTACAGTACTAACAAGAAGCAAGAGCACTAAAACTGAAAGTAAAAAACATCTTGGTTTGCCTCCCAATAAGCGCTTTCTTTTATGCCTTTTAGCTAGGCATGAAGCAAAAATATCAAGTTTTATCAACTTCAAAAGAATAACTTGCCTGTGTAACGAACTTATAAGGTAACATAATCACCTTTCGAGGGAAGTGTTCCATTCCCTTTTTGAGGGATAATTGAAATATAATGGTCCCTTCTTTCATGTCAATGATAGCACCAACGGCGCGGAGATAAGGACGTCCCAAAATAATTGAACATGAGGGATCACACTCAATGTCCATGACAAGAAAATCAATGGGAACATAATTATCATTGACAACAATAAGAATATCATCAATCCTCCCTAAAGGTTTCTTTACGAAAGAATCAACAAGATGAACACCAAAAGAACATGGATCAAAAGGTTTCAAATCAAGCATATCATACAGTCTTTTGGGCATAACGGAGGCACTAGCTCCAACATCACATAAAGCAAAGAAAGAGAAATTATTCAATTTAATTTTGACCATAGGATACCAACCTTCTTCTATCTTTATACGAATATAAGTCTCTAACTTGAGCTTGTCCTCCCTAGCTTTGATAAGAGCATTGGTAATATGATCGGTGAAGGCAATGTTAAGTGTGCTAGTGTGGGGGTCTTTAGCCATTGATATGGTGAGGAAGATAGTACTCTCACTTCTCGTTGGTTACCCCAAGTGGAAGGTGAGATGTAGCATAGCAGCAAATTTCCCTTGGCGAAGATGCTAAGGTTGAGGATCGACCAGCAGGACTCCAAGATCGACAAGTAGGTGGCAAGGAAACAATGGCACCGTTTTTAAGACAAAAGTTGCTTCCTTGACCTGGACCTGCACACACAACAAATAACATTGCTACCAACGAGTAGAGAGGAGTTGACAATTCCTCCGGCCTTCCTGTTTACAAAGGATCAACACAAGAGATAATAATAGTGGCAACGGAAAGTAAAGAATGAAATTAAATTGATAATGTAAACAATGGTAGAAATATGGACCGGGGTCCCATGACGTTCACTAGTGATGTCTCTCTCCCAAAAGACGATAAAAGTGCTAGCAAGGTAAACAAATCACAGCTGGGCAATTGACAGGATTATAAACGCACCGCAATGCTAACTATGCTACAAAATAAAGGAAGAGGCTCAAAAGCAATGGGAAGTACGCCAAGCTAAGTAGACCGAAATCCATCTACATCTACTACGAATCATCCACCTTGAGATATCTATCCAGAACATCTCGCTGGTATTAAGTTGTGAATCCCACCCAAAGTGTAAACTCAAAGAAACAGACAACTGCATTAAAAGAAATTTGCGTAAAGTAAACAATCCTTGCACCCGCAAGTACAAGCACCGTTGTTTTATCCCTGGTGGCAACAACACATCCCCTAGTCTCATCTTTCTGTCACTCAAGCTAGACATCACGGGGCTGAACCCACAATCAAGCATAACGCTCCCTCTTGGAGTTGCAACAAATCACTTGTCCAAAGCAAAATACGGCAACGGAGAACATGCAGGAATTAACTAAAGAACATAAATATAAAAGAGAACCAAATATATTAGTCATCAAAATCTCATTATAGTCTCATAATCCATCAGATCCTAGCAAACTCAGCATCGCAACACAAAAAATTACAAAGGTGCCTCGATCATGTGAGGCAGCTCACGAGGTCTTGAAAGTGGAAGCTGATAACCCACAATTGCAGGGGATCGAGATAGTCTTCGCGGGTAAGAATAACCCAATTTATAGATTCGACTCAAGGGGAGCCAAAGAATACCCACAAGCTTTAACAGTGGAGTTGTCAATTCCACCGCACCTGAGATACACTTACTTGCAACAAGATATTAATAGCAAATGAGATAGGGAAGTGATGATACCAACGATAATAGTGGTAGTGAAACAGTAATAGTAAAACGGCGAAAGTAAAGAACTAGTAAACAGCAGAATTACAACACTGTAGGCTAGGGAGATGGATGGTTGGGCGCTGCATGGATAAGACACATCATTTATTTAACTTGGGGCAAGGCACACAGAAAAGAAATGATCATCTAGGCATAAATCAAACATCAGGCATGTATCCCACAGGTAGTTCTACGTGCTTGCAATAAGAACTTGCACAACATCTTTTGTCCTACCATCCCGCTACGAACGGGGCCAAAAGGAAATTATGGAGATTAAGGTGCTCCTGTCAAAGAGCACCGGAACAAAGCATTAACAATCAATGTATACATGGAATCCTCAAATTATAGTCCATCCCCTTTGGTGTCCCAAGCTGTCACCTTTGGGATCACCTGTTCCAGACTATAACAGGTGCAAGCAACTCATAGATAGGATCAGGAACACAAATATATTCATGAAAACACATAGGGTTAAGATCTGAAATCATGGCACTCGGGCCCAAAGTGAAAAGAATTAAGAGCAACAAGTTGAAGCAGAGATGATAAACAACAATCTAGATGATAGGCAACATGCCCCCAACAATCTGATAAACTATTACATGATCTAACTCATCCAATCCCTACCATCCCCTTTGCCTACAGCAGGGAATTACTCACACATGGATGGAGAAATCATGGAGGGAGGATGGAGTGGTGATGATGATGACGATGGCGATGATATCCCCTCTCCGGAGGCCAAAACAGCCTCCAGATTAGCCCTCCCGGAGAAGAACAGAGGGTGGCGGCGGCTCCGCGATGAGAATTGGGAAAACGACTTCTGTTCTGGGGTTTTTGCGTCACAGGAATAAATAGGAGCATCGGTAGGCCACCAGAGGAGGGGGGAGGCTCCCAGGCGGCTAGAGGGCGCGGCCCCACCCCTGAACGCGCTAGGGGGGCGCCTGGGCCCCCCTAGGCTCCCCTCTGGTCCCACTTCTGGCATCTGGCTCCTTTGGGTGCGTGGATTTTCTGGTATTTTTCTAGGACGTCTAAAAATCCATTTTCCTGCGCACAATAAAACCATACAGGCAGCTCTGCGGAAAACAGCGTTAGTCCGGGTTAGTTTCATCCAAATCATGCAAGAATGAGGGCAAAACAATAGAAAAAGTGTTTGGAAAAGTAGATACGTTTGAGACTTATCAACTCCCCCAAGCTTAGCATATTGCTTGCCCTCATGCAATTCAGTACATCGGACTGAACGCGACAAAGAAAACTTTGACAAACTCTTTTGCTTCAATAGATGTATATAAGCATGTACTACGAAAAGAATTTAGCAAGTATCAAAACAATGCTATGAGGACAATGCACGAAGAAATGCTTCTTTCAAGTGATCAATCACAAACAACTAAAAGTAAATAATATGCTACTGAAAATCAAGAGAGGATTACAATGCACAAAGCTTGAACATACTAGAGTGGTATTTCGCTAGCCTCCATGAGTGAAGCAAAACATAAATGAAGAAACTCCTCCGGAGTTTTAAAGGAGACTAGAACTAAAAACTTCAGAATAAATAATACCAAAATCATGCGAAAGACAATGTAATAATTTGGGACAATGCACATTACACTAAGAATGACAATTATGCTCTCCTAGTTGGTGCTTTGAAGAAAGAAGGTGGAGACTCTCGAACCGTGGAGTTTGATGGAAAGGTTGAAAACCCGTGGTTGGAAGCAAAGACTAAACTTGTACCAGAGCTCTTGGTTTTGAAAACAGAGATAAAAAAGTGTTTTGGGATATGCATGCTTCGTCAACGAATGCTAGTAGACAACTCAATCGCATCTTACGCTAGACATGTTTCGAGGAACGACTCCCAAGATGGAGACGATCACATCCCCTTAATCTCCTTTGTTTATCACTGCAAAAGTTTTCTGATTTCTCATAGACAAAGCGTGAAGGTGGGTTTGTTGGTTGTGATTATCTTTTGTGAGCTGGGCGCACTCATGCCAGTCCCTCCTCGTATTGGGGTTTGCAGATTAGACATGCAATCCCGGAATAAAACATGTCTAACATAAGACGGTCATGAATTACCTACTACTTCCTCATGAGCTAAAACAGAGGCACAAAACAGGAATGCTTTTGAATAATTTTGAGATGGTACAAGAAAGTCTTCGTTAAGATGGCCGGTAAATACCACATAGGAAGATATGGTGGACTCATATGGAAAAACTGGTTTCAAGGATTTTGGATGCACAAGCAGAAATCCGCTTAGTGCGAGCGAAGGCTAGCAAAAGACTGGGAAGCGACCAACTAGAGAGCAATAACAGTCATAATCATGCAGAGCGACAAAGTAACATTGAATCAGGCATGAAAATGATATGACTATTCTGAAATTCAAAGATCATCAAGGCAAAGTAGACTTTTCAGTCATAAACATGTATAAGCATGTGCCAAGTCAATCCAAGAATTATCAAAAGGGAAATACCACTTCAGTATGCCAAACCATGAACAATGCAATGCATGTAGATCATTTCAACAACACATTATGTACTCTAGCTACTTGGGACTAGCCACAAGGAAAGCATGAACACTGGGAAAGCATTGTAAACATAGCACTATGTCACTACAAGCTGGTCTCTAATTCATAAGTACAAGCATATGTACAAAAGTAGAAACAAAGAGAGTTCATACCAGTTTTCCTTGTTGCACCCCTTTTGTCGATCTTCGTCATCACTGCCTTGTGTAACAGCCCATGTGCAATAATTAGAAAACACCATGAGATTCTACTTTGTCTGTTGACCTTGTAACTTGGCATGATGCTAAAGATTGTAATTTCATGTGGAGCCCATCTGGTTTGGTTGAGTTTGCCTTCAAACTGATTCAAGAGGGGTGTTTCAGGATTTTTCATGGTTGCATGCATGCTCCCCTTGACCCCAAACTTGGCATAGCCAATTCCTTGCCCCTTCCAAGTTTTTCAAAAGTCTTGCTCCATTTTTTTTGCAACTCTAAAAATTTGGGCCACAGTTCAATGTGATTTGAATTCTCAAAATGCCCCACATTTTAGTTGCTCAAAAATTGGTCAAACCAAATTTGAAAAATCCAGAATAATGCAAGGTGTGAGATTCTTGAGCTCATGGATTTTTACCCTTGTGTTTATTTCCAAAAAATCCCAAGTGCACCTTTTCTATTGAGAAAAGGTACTATTTGCATTATGGTGATTTTTCTCTGCATCCAAAAATTTCCCAACCAATTTTGGATGATCCGACTTGTTGCGAGAGATATTTAAAAATATTGTGCTATATTTTTTATAATCTCTTCCTTCCTCTTTTCTTTTCTTTGTGTGCTGCGTTTTCAAAAATGCAGAGGGTTTTCTTTTCCTCCTCTGCATCTAGAGAAGCCCAGCCCATCCGGGGCCTAGCCGTTTCGGCCCAGCAAGAGGAGCCCCGCGCCCTCCATTTTTTTCCTCTCTCTTGCTGACCGGCCGGGCCTGCTTGACAGCGTCTTCTTCCTCACCTTTTCCCCCTCCTTTTCCCGTCGTCAGAACATGACGGAGAGGAGCTCGGCGTGGAGCCCTCTCGCCAGCCTCCCCTCCTTCCCTCTTTAAAGCCAGGGCTCCGCCCCCTCACAAAACCCTAGCTGCCCCGTTCCCCTCCTCGATTTCGCCCGCCTCCGCCGCCATGGGAGGAGCCGAACTCCCCTGTTTCTCCGGTGAGTCTCTGGAATTGGGCGTTGTGGTGGCCCGTGGGTGGCCGTGCTCTCCTGTCCGTGGTCCTTGACACCCCTGCGTTCCGTTTTTTCCCGCAGGCCGGAGCTAGGAGCTGTGCCTCCGTGCCACCGTCTTCCTCCCGCCGGGACGTCGTCTTCCCCAACGTCGACCTCGGCGAGATCGCGTCCCGCCTCTTATATTGGCTCGAGATCGTCCTCACCCCCCTAGGTGAGCGTGCGATTCCCCTTCTACCGCCTCCTGTCGTGCCCGTAGTAGCTCCCCACAGCGCCGTAAGCCGCCGCCGCGATTCTCGTTGCCTCCGCGGGGCTCGTAGTCGTCGTGCCCGTGGCGTGCCCGGGACACACGCATGCACGTGTTGTTCGTGTCCGGGACGCGCAGAAAGCCCGCTAGGAGTCGTCGTGGCCTCGCTCCTGTCCGGCCGTGGTGTCTGAATTTGCAGAGTGCAGGCGCCGCCGAGCTGTCTCCGGCGGGAAAGGAGCCCCCTTTCGGCCACCATTTGAATATCTCGGGGCACCCATGGTTTCGTGGTGGTGCCCCCTTCCGTTTTCGTGCCTTAGCAGCGTTGGCTTAGATTCGAAGGCGACGACGGCGTCTCGGTAAGGAGTCGTCGTCGACGAGTTCAGGCTCAGCCTGGGTTCAGGCATAGCGCTGTCACTTCTTATGTTGGTAGCGCCGCTACCTTGTTCAGATAGCACGCAACAGCGCAGTGGCAAGGGGGCCAGGTTGGTCAGAGAGGCGTCGCGGGTTCGAACCCCGACAGCGCCAAAGGCCCCCATTTTTTTGCTCTTATGTCCACGAGACTGGCTAATGGGTCCCTCGCGTCAGCGAGACGTGGCCCGTAAGGTCAGGGGGCCGAGCCCATAGCTCGCTCTGTAGCTGGGCCGTAATTGCCCGAGGCCAGCCCAGAGAGGCCGAGCCCTTTTATTTTTTTTCCTTTTCCTTTTGTATTTCTTTTCTGTTTATTTTTCAAAATTTGATTTGAATTCAAATTCAAATCGGGATCTGGACTTTTGAACTTGCCACCCCAAACATTGTCATGCTATATATGCTTTTGGGGTAGCTTGAGCTTCTGAACAGCATGGTGAGGTCTATTTTGCACTTTAACCCCTCTAATAATTGAGGTGTGGTAATTTTGCAATATACCCCCCTCCTTTTCTTTTGTTTTGGTCAAGTTTTATCCAAATTCAAATTTGTCCATGCCATATATGGATTTTGGTTAGCTTCATCCAAGGAGTTGCATGGTAATAATGATTTAATCATTTGAGCCTTTCTCCAAATGCATGTAGCGTAGTTTTTGCACTCAGCCCCCTGATCTCTAGTTGAATTAGCAACTGTGTTTGCAAATTAAAATGCTACCATAATATATGGTTTTGGGGTAGCTTTCTGGAAGGAATGCAATGGTGATGTCCTCATGATGTTTTGTGCAACCCGTTTGGACAAGGTGTGACCACCTCAACCGGGATCAATCCATCTTTCCCTGATTGCATCATTTCATCTTCAGTGCATTTTGAGATGATGATCATCTGTCCTTTTCAAGTTTTGTTTCATGTCTTCTTCAAATCATCTTTCCTCAAAGTCAGCCCCTAACATATTGTCATATGCAATGTGGCTGGTTTCCAACTATTGTTGCACCTTCCTTGTGTCAAATTCACCGACACTACTCCGTCTCCGGAATCGATGATTATTTTTCACGTTGTTTTATTTATGTTATATGCTTTGTTGATCATGCCATGTTGACGTGCTACTTACACCAAAAATAAGGCTAAGACCAAAGCCATCTTCACGTAAATAAATTGCATATGAAGATGTTGACGCGTCGCCACCACCTTCATTTAAATCTGACTAGATAGGGTCACATCATGTAAGTTAAACTTAATCATACCATCCTTGCATGTGCATTGTACCCGTTACTTACTTGTGTGCCTTTTCCTTGCCGGTACCTTACGTTAGCACCTGAGACCGCCGAGGAGACTTACGTGGAGATTTCCGACACCGAGCCCGAGGACCCTGCTGCGTCTGCTTCGACGACCGATTACCCAGGCAAGGGTAAGATTCATACCATTACTTGATACCTTTCTGCCTACCTGCTTAGCTGTAGCCTAGAACGTTTGCTTGATCCTATCCACTTGATTATACCACATTCAAAACCAAAAAGCCATGATCCCCACAACCCAGCAAAACTTTGTATTGCTAAGTTACCGCTGCTCAGCCATTGCTTAGTATGAGTAGGAAAACTTGCTGCTTACCCTATTGCTATGGTTTGGGATATCATGTTATTTAAAGAAGTTGGTTGATATTTATTATAATTATGATGTTAAATTTATATTTGACGAAAGATGGGAGACCCGACTGTTTCCGCCAGGTGTTTTTTTCCATTTGAGTCACCTAGGTCCCGAGTTCCGGGTATTGTGTTTCTTGACGAGCGTGCCTAATCGTGTGTGGGATTCTATGGGTTCCCCTTGTCTTACCTACCTAGCTTCATACAATTTTAGTGGTGGCCTGAGCTGATTTACTATTTGCAAACGTGTGTGTGCTTGGTTGGTACCCCACCTGTTTTCGAAACAACCCGGACCAACGGAGACATAGTTCCTCTGGTTGGTCCACACTGGTGAGCTAGGGAAGCCCCCTATTATATAGGCGAGACTAAACCCGACCTTGGCCATACGGTAGAGGCCGATTCGAGAGCGTGACCAGCTTTTGATTTGGATGTCGACTCACCGGGGGCCACCCGGAGTTGTGTGTTGTTAGTTAGAGGGACTCTGACGTTCCGGAGTTTCAAGCGCTTACTTAGCCAAGTGGAAACTGGGCGTACATGCGAAGCCTATGATGGGCAGTTGGTACACCCCTGTAGGGTTAAATCTTTTCGAAAAGCCGTGTCCGCGGTTATGGATGAATTGAGACCTACTCCTTGTTCATAGAATAACATCAATTTGAATCATTTTTAAAACTTTCCTACCGTGTGAGTGCCTTGGTTGCTTTTCTCCGTCCAGGGGGACCGAGAGAAGATCCAGGTTGTGTTATGCTTGACGTAAGTAGGTGATTAGTGGACCTATGATACGATGTCACGTGCTATTCTTGGGTCTTACCTCTACTCTAATAGAACGATAGCCACCATAAATGCTAGTGCGGCTGCAACCTTTGTCTTTACATTGTCTTACCGTAGGAAGTTAGTTATCCTGTAATGATATAATCTCACCCCTGTTTTCCTTTTGTGCTTTATTGTTTTGCCTGATCGCCCGCTGCAGTGGAGTACTTTCTTGACCCGAGTTCCGGACGATACTTCGTGGAGGTGCCCCCGGAGGACGACGATGAGATGGACCTCGTTTAGTAGATCCTACAGTTGGGTTTTGACGATTCGTGGGTGGACTCTTTATGTGCAGCCCTCTCTAGGGCAATTTGGCTTTTGACCGTACTCGGTCGTGATTGTCTTCCGCTTGTCGCATGATGTACTGTTGGGTCCACGGACCTCTGAGATGATGTAATAATTTATCCAACGGCGATGTATGCCTTGGACTCTATATTGTTGTGTCTTAGTTAAAGTTGTTGTTCTTATACATTGTTGTCGAGAATCCGGCAGCGACACGAGTGCGAGTGTTGTGAGTCGGTGGATCTTTATGCGCTACTAACTTGAGAGGGACGCGAAAGCGAATAACTCGAGTTAACACCGCATCGGGGGCCATACAACGTGGTATCAGAGCAGGACTGACTGTAGGACCCCTTACTGGCCGAAGTTGAGTCTACAACTATTTTGTAGTTACTAAGGAAAAATCGGAGAGTAGGAACTCTTTCTTTTTCTTCTTACCCCACCCTCCCACCCCTTTTTCGTGAGGAAGTGAAACGTTGTTTTCTCTCTGCAACTTATCCCCTTTCAAAAACAAATCTAGGTTCTCGTTTACATGGGGCTCCGATTCCTCTATAATTTTTTGCTAGCGACTAGATGTGTTGGCGTCTTTGAGACCACTGAGCCGCCACTTGGGGTTGACTGCTCTACCGCGCTTACGGCGTACCCCAGGTGAAACGCCCATACAGGATTGGCGGGCATCCTATGGTAATATGGATGTGGTGTCTTTTACCCTATGGACGACCGTGATGGCGGGCCGCTCAGGGCAGATGTCTCATTGTTCAGGTTTCCAACCGCTCGTATATATTGTTGTGTGCTCGCTAGCAGATTATTATCTTCGATTCGGATGATCTCGGTTTGGGGATTCCAGTAGAACCTAGCTTTCGACTTTCCGGGTTAACCTTGGTGGAATTCCAGCCTTCGACTTTCTCATACCTCGTGAGGAAGTTTTGTTGTCAATATTGCTTTATCTTCTGGTTACATCAATGTTTCGATCATGTTCTCACAAGTGTTCCTGTAAACAGGATGCCAAGAGCGAACATGCCGCCGCCAGAGAACCCTATCCTTGGAGAGGCTGTGGCCGCAGTGGCTCAGGGCACAGCTGCGATCCTACAGATGCTGCAGAACCAGACTGCCCAGAGGAATGATCGACCACAGTACACCACACTGCAGCAGTTCCTCGCGATCAACCCACCCAGGTTCTCCGAGGCTCGAGACCCGCTAGAGGCGGACAACTGGATCGCAGAGATCAAGAAGCACTTCAATGCAAACACCGTCAGACCTGTCGACTACGTCACCTTCGCCTCCTTTTAGCTTCAGGGTGCAGCAGCCAGCTGGTACGATACCTACAAGGCCAACAAGGGCGATGCTATCATCACGTGGGCATATTTCGTCGAAGACTTCAGAGTAGCGCATATTCCGAGTGGCCTGATGGACAGGAAGCGTGAGGAGTTCTTGGCTCTGAGACAGGGTGACAGGTCAGTTCAGGAGTACAACCTGGCCTTCGTCAGGCTCGCCAGGTACGCTCTAGAGGAGGTCAGCACAGAGGCTAAGAAGATTGCGAGGTTCCGTGGAGGTCTCAGCACAGAGATCAAGTACGCGCTCACTCAGTGCAGTCCCACGCTGTTCTCACAGTTCATGGATCAGGCTATCCGCCAGGAGTCAGCCAGAGCAGAGTGGGATGCAGACAGGAAGCACCAGCGTGAGCACAGTTCCGCGGTGATGATCCACAAGAAGGCAAAGACGTGGGTCACATAGGCACCACCGCAGAGGCAGCAGTACCAGCAGAGGGGGGCAGTTGTCCGCACTTTTGCCCGCCCTCCCGTCCCAGTTCAGCAGGGGCCTCGCTCTACACCACCACACGCGAGGCCACCCAGACCGCAGCAGCAGCCCAAGCCGGGCGTGATTTTCTACAAGTGCAGAGAGCCAGGGCACAGGTCTCCCAACTGCACCGATCCGCGCTTTGCTCGGCTTCCAGCGCCTCCACCTCGCTCTACTCCGAGCACCGCGATGGTGAAGGCACAACTGTCAGAATCCTCTGTTAGGTATGTGCTAGGGTTAGCTAGTGCCTTTGCATCATGTCAAAATTTCAAAAGGAAATCTTGGAAATCAAATTCAAAATCAAAATGGGAGAAGGAACACCGCCCAGTTGAATTAATTCAAAAGGCCAGACAAAAATATTTTCCAAAAATTCATGTTAGAGTTTTGAAAAGTCTTATAAATGAGTGTGATCACATATCAAGTGATGTGGGACCCACCCCATGCTCATAGATTTTTCAAATATTCAAACAGTACCTTGGAATTATTGAAACACCCCTATTTGATTTAAAATTCAAATCTTTTGAATTTTAAAAATGTTGAAAGTTTCTGAGTGGCTAGTCTATATTATTATGAGGCCACATAAAAGTTTTCAGAATTTAATAAATTTTTTAGCTATTTATTTTAGCTAAACAGAACAAATAACAGAAAGGAAAGATTAAACAGAAAAAGGAAAAGAAGGCTTACCTCAAATGGGCCCAACTCACCGAGGCAGCCCGGCCCAGGCACAGGGGCGTCTTCTTCCTCGCGCCAGGCAGGCTGCTGCCGCCGTGGCGAGCATGCCGGCAACGATAGCCACCTCCTGCTTCCCTCCCCGTCCACGTTATCGCGTCCAGAAGCATCCTGGAACCGCCCCGGTTCAGTTCCCCCCCTCCACAAGCTTTCTCCTCTTCTGTTCCGCCCGATTCGTCGCCACCCGAGAGCGCTGCCGCTCGCCGTCGCAAGAACTCGTGGCCATCGACGTCGAGGAGTCAAGCCAACGCGTCCAAGCGCTTCGTCGTCGTCGACTCCATCGACCTGCAGAAGGAATCGAGCACGGAGCCCGCGTAGACACCGATTTCTTCCTCGAGCTCCCGCCGGCCGCTGTGAAAGACTTCATCAATTCCGCCGCCGTTGAGCCACCCCAGCCCTCGCCACCACCTCTACTGGATTTAGGGTGAGCTTGCGAGAGAAAACCCTCACTTTTCCCCATTGTTTACTCGCTCTAGCCGGATCCGCCATGTTAGCCGAAGCTTCTCGCCGTCGGGATCGATGGAGCCGTTCATCCGCTAAGCAATCGAGCTAGCCGTGATGTCCATCGTGTTCGCCGTGTTCTTCCTCGTCGAACCAGCCCAACCTCGCCACAAGTCGTGCCCTGGAGCCAAATCTCGATGGTGGCCGTAGCTAGGTCGCCGCAAAAGTTGACGCCGGCGAGCGTACGGTGCACCCCAGTGCATGGTTTTGGTCCCGTTCGACGCGCGCGAGTGAGAGCTTCAAATTGGTGGTCGTCGCGCTCCAAATGGTGGACGGAATCGAGCTTCCATGCAGCGCCGCCGTGACTCCAGTCGCCGGCGTTTAGCCGCCGGCGTGTCAGTGCTAACCCCCACGCTTAATCACCTAATTAGTGACCCCTGGGTCACTGACCAGTGGGCCCAGTGGCTTAATTAAGCCACTGGATTAACTTAACCCACGGGTTAAGTGAACCCAGCCACTGACAAGGTGGCCCCACTTTTCAGCCCCCCCCTGACGTCAGCGCTTGCGCAATGAATCAATTAAATGAATTTCCAGAGATTATTTAAATTATTGAATTCCAGAAAATACCCCAAACTTTGGAAATTCATAGAAAATTCATATTAACTCCAAATTGGACAAATAATATATGAAAAATGATCAGGAGAAAATTATCTTTCCAAATATGCAACTTTCAACTCTGTTTGAGTTGAATTTAAAATGGGACCAGTAGCATATGTCATTTGCTTTATTTGAAATTAATTCAAATTCAAACCAAATGATTTTGCTACTTGGACCATGGAATTATGATGCAATTCAATCACACTTCAGAGGCATATCATACACATTTGAAATAATTCAAAATGATCAAACTATGTCACTTACAACTTGGCTAAGTTGAATTCAAATGTGGATTTTGAATTTGGATTTTAAATGCAATATATTCCACTTAAATGGAATTGTCTCACACACCTCAAAACTTATACTTCAAGTTTCAACTTTCATCATGTGCTTGAGCATTGCATTCATATTGATTGCTACTTCGTGCTTTGTTTGTCGAGTAGAGGTGGAACCGGAGCAAGAAGTCACCCCCTTCGCTGAAGATCCAGAACCCGAACCTCGTCAGCAAGGCAAGCAAACCCCCATTGATCATGTCGATAAAATCCCACTTCCCTCTCATGTCTCGCTTATGCATTGTTTAGGATGATCACCATGTTACGATTCTACCGCATAGGTGAACCCATTCCTTTGCATGACCTATCTTTTGTCACAGTAGTAAGCAAACCACAATCCTAGCAAATGTAGGAGTTGGTTGATATCATGTAACCCCTACAATGTTACTGCTTATTGCATGCTTAGTGTGATACCATGTTGTTACTGTGATGTGAGTCGGGATGGGAATGATCATGTTGATGACGGTAGAAAAGTGTTGGTGAATCAACCCTAATACAAGGTGAACGATGAGAGGCTGTGTAGGAGTACACGGTGGGTTGTCTCGTTGAACACCGCCCTAAGTCCGAGTTCTTGTGTGGTGATCCAAGATGAAGAGTAAAACCACACATTGGGCTCACTGACCCCTCTCAACCTATTAACTCATCCCTTTCGATGTCCAGATGTCGCAGTAGTTCGGAGTTCTGGTAGGCTTGTGGCCTGGATGCTAAGTGAGAGAACGGCTCACCCGAGACCGGCTTATGCACCACGCACACATCACTTGGGTCCACTTCGGTAAACCGGCCGGGTTCACGATAGTGGTAACCAACCCAAGTAGGCGGCTTTCTCGGACTAGATAGGCTATGAGGTAACAGTTGTGGTGAGCATCCTCGCTGGCACCCCTTGAATGGTGTCGAGATCAAAGGCGGTAAATGATGGTCATGTGTGTGTAGCGGTACACCCTTGCAAGGTTAAAAAAACTATTCGGATAGCCGCGTCCGCGGTTATGGACTGCTTGGAAAGCTTAGCTGGATTATTAGACAACTTGAACCGGATACTTCTAAAACACACCAAGATAAGTGTGAGTGCTATGGCGTGCTTCCTCGTGGGGAAGTCGAGGAAGGCACCATAGTGGTGTATTGGTTGGAGAAAGTAGTGGACTCGTGTACGCTTCTTACCTCAAAGTCTGGTACTCGTAGTTCAGGACTAGCCAAGTCAAAGCTGGCATTTCTGCAAGTGAACCCCACCTCCCTTTACCTTGATACATGTGCATAAGTAGCATAGCTCCTATGTAAGTCTTGCTGAGTACGCCTTTGTACTCACGTTTTCTTAATCTATGTTTTAGATGACGCCAATGACCCCGAAGGTGGCTTCTTCATCGAGCTGGACGACTGAAGTTAAACTAGTCTAGTCCCAGTCAGCAGACTGGTTCCCTCGTGGAGGGCTTTGTGTTTAAATAAGGCTTCTTAAGCCATTTGTTAAACTTGTCTGTACTCAGACATAATTTGCTTCCGTTCTGTGTTGTAATGTTGGATCACATGTTTGTGATCTCTGTGTGTACTCTATAAGAGTTATAAATAAAATGTACACTTTGTAGAGAATTGCAATGGTACCTGCTGTTCATACAAGGCATGTGTGCTGCGTGTATGTTTACAACATGCATGTCTTTGTATGGGTTTTCGAGACCTTAGTTGTGTTCTGGCTGGCGGTCTTTCATACACCAAGTGGCCCTTAGATGTGCGCAGCTTGGGGCATCGCGATGCGATTGCTCGAGACTCCGTCTTGTGCACACTTTGTGGTATGATCAAGCCCGCCCTAGACCCCGACTAAGTGATCGGGCTGGAGTAAGTCTATGTAAGAGTTTTGAGATAGTCGATAGTATGGTTGAGGCGACTTGTCTTTGAATATGGGAGTTCACCACCCATATCATTAGACTTGTGTGCGGACGATGAGGACCCATTTCAGTTGATCATCCGGCCTGGATGGGATGCCCCTCACGTACGATGCTTTCCGAGAATGTTCAGTGCTTGGCCTTGTCTTCTTAGACAAGTGGGTGCGGTTCTCGGCTCTCCATATGACTATGTCTTAACTGTACTTGCATACGCTAACCCCGGGTCCCGACAGACTTGGTATCAGAGCAAGACTGACTGTAGGACTAGTAGCCTTGGCCGAAGTCGAGTCTAGCTTGCTATAGTTATATAGTTACTCTGGGTATATAAGGGAATAACGTAAGGCTTCTTTTTTCTCCTTACCCCCTTCGTTCTGAGTTCTGAGTCACCCTCATCTTATTCTACGGGAAGATAGGACTAGGCTCTCCTTTGTCTGATTAGAACATCTTGTTGTTTGCTTCCTTATAGCCGTAGGAAAGTTGTGATCGGTTTGTTAGATTGGTTATGCTCCCTGTTTTACTACATCGTATGTAAGTGCTGTTTCCATGTTGTAAGGAATTGTCTTTTTCTTGCAATTACAGTCGTTATGCTGTCCGAGTCATTCCAGGTTTATCTCATAATCTGATGCATTTGCAAACTCCTTTCTGTTTCAGATGGCAGATCTTCCCCCTCGGCAGATTGTTCGTTTGACCAGGTGCCTCGGTGTGCGTGGCCATCCCGCCACGTTGATCGAGATGATGTCCTATGTGGGATATCGATGGTACCCTGAGTATACCGTCGAGGAGCAGTTCCACGACTTCAACCAGACGCAGTTCCACTGCATTGTCAGGATCTACTCGCACCACATTGGAGTCACCCAGCCTATCCACTTTGGACATGGCATTGGCGTTACCGAGAACATGGCTGTGCAGGATGCTGCATATTCATGTATTACCCTGCTGAGAGAGGAGCACACGTTGCTGAGAGAGAGTTCTTTCCGCTATATCCCTGCTGCACTTCTAGGAGAAGAGGGATATTACACTGGACTCTACTCAGATCACTCTGCAGAGGATCCAGCACTCCAGGTGACTGCTAGGTTTGCTAGTGCCAGAGATCGTGATGCACGCGCTCTCCGTTTTGAGCTCCACGCTACCCGAGTTCGTCTGTACCGAGCACTGACGCTCTTGGCAACCTTTGTGAGCGTGGGATCAGTTGAGTTTGATGCGATCTACCCAGTGAGGACTCAGATGCCATCTCGAGTTGCTTGGCCCGAGATTGGAGGAATTTTTCCACCCCGTGGTCCTTTGTTTCCACCCTACACTGGACCTAGGCCCCATCCTTGCCCAAATGGATATCAGGGTCCACAAGCCTCCGTGTTTTCCGATGGTCACCTCCAGCTACCAGGATACGCGGGTAACTTTTATGAGGATTACTATGGAGATGGAGATGAGTGAGACCGCCTGTGGTCTTACTTAGTGAGGATGTAGTAGTATCTTAGTATATTGTAAGCAAGGTGTCTAAGTTCCAGAGGCTTAGATAAATAATGTATAGGAAGTCAGAGTGCCTCTGAAGGATGTATCATCTTCATCACGTTTGTATTAGCTTAGTGCTTGTACTAAAACGATGTATGGTTTGTATGACAGCTTGTGAATATATGGCTTGTATGCTTTTATCACCATGTTGTCAAGATGATTACTTCCTTTGCTCTGTAATCCTTCCAGTACTTCAATACCTTGATTAGACTCTTCAATCAACTCTGTTTGACTTTGGTTTTTCACCTTCAGGATGTCTCAAGGAACCCGTGGCCAGGTTGGTCGTAACCAAGGTCGTGGGAATGACCAGGAGGAAGGAAACCTTCCACCCCCACCACGATGGCCCAAGTTCTGATGGAGGTCGAGAGGAACCGCCGTGACTCTCACCACCTGCTGGAAGTCATCGCACGCAACACCACTCAACAGCGCAATGAGCTGGTGTCTCTGAACGACTTCATCCGGCTTCATCCCCCGGTTTTTAGTTACTCCACTGAGCCCCTTGACGCCGATGACTGGCTCCGCAGCATCGAGAGGAAACTCCAAGCCGGCCATGTTGCAAATGGCGACAAGGTCAACTATGCCACCTATCACCTTGAAGGTGCAGCTAGTTCTTGGTGGGAGAACTTTCTGAATATGCGCCCCGTTGGACCACCTGCATCTTGGGAATAATTCTGCACTTCTTTCCGCGAGCACCACATTCCCAAGGGTCTCATGGACCGCAAGCGTGAGGAATTTTGTAACCTCACTCAAGGCAGAAGAACCGTTGACGAGTTTAGTCGTGAGTTCAACCGACTTGCTCGTTATGCAACTGAAGAAGTCTCCACCGACTCCAAGAAACAAGAGAGGTTCCGTCGTGGCCTCAACAGTGGACTCCGTCGCGAGCTCAACCTTCATGACTTTGCCACATTCCAGGTCCTTCTCAACAAGGCCATCAAGGCAGAGGACATGAACACCCCCAATGATTTCCGCAAACATCCTAGAGATGACAGTTCATCCAGTTCTGGCTCCCAGAAGCGCAAGATCTGGATTCCCAACAGCATGTTCCGCCAGAACAACCCCCCGAGGCCATCCTATGTGTCACCTCGTCCACCCACCCAGTTCCACCCAGCTCCACCAAACAACCCAGCTCCACGAACTGTTTTGGGAGCCTGTTACAAGTGTGGTCAGGCAGGCCACTATTCTCGTGAGTGTCCCCAAAACCAGCTCCAGCATCAGAATGCTCCACCACGTGCCGGAGGCAACAACAACAACAATGGTCGTGGAAAGCCACCCCAGAAGGTCTACACCGCCAAACCCGCTCCTTCCGCCACTCGTGGACGTCTAAACCAGATTGCTGCTGAAGAGACTGACGACACCACTGACGTCATTCTTGGTACGCTCCCAGTCAATTTTGTTCCTACTTCCGTTCTTTTCGACCCAGGATCATCTCATTCATTCATGTCGGAAAGTTATGCACTTCGTCATGAGTTACCTTTTGTTGAATTTTCCACCCCAATGATTATTCAAACTCCAGGGTCAAGATGGAAAACTAATAGAGTGAGCCATGGTAATCAAATTGCAATTGAGGGTTTAGTATTCCTTGCTTCACTCATAGCCCTCAAGTCTTCAGACATTGATGTCATCCTTGGCATGGATTGGCTATCAAGACAGAATGCCTACCTGGATTGCAGAGGCAAATCCGTGAAACTCACCCACCCTTCAGGCACAACCGTTAACTATACCTCACCCAGAACAAGAACCCAAGTGCATTCTTTGAATGTACTTCCCCTTCCCGAACTTGAAGATATTCCGGTGGTTCGTGACTTCCCGGATGTCTTTCCTGAAGAGCTGCCGGGCATGCCACCCGACAGGTGTGTAGAATTTATAGTGGATCTTGTTCCAGGAACCGCACCAATTTCCAAACGCCCATATAAAATGGCCCCACATGAGTTAGCTGAGCTAAAAACCCAACTTGATGATTCGTTGGCAAAAGGCTTCATCCGCCCTAGCTCATCGCCATGGGGTTGCCCCGTTCTGTTCGTAAAGAAGAAAGATGGAACAGAAAGGATGTGCGTAGACTATCGCCCGCTAAATTTAGCGACGATAAAGAACAAATACCCACTGCCCAGGATCAATGATCTTTATGATCAACTCGCAGGATCCTCCGTCTTCTCCAAGATGGATTTGAGATTAGGCTATCATCAGATCAGAATCCGAAACGAGGACATTCCCAAAACGGCTTTTACTACTCGTTATGGTCTTTACGATTACACCGTCATGTCCTTTGGTTTAACCAATGCCCCCGCCACATTCTCACGCTTGATGAATTCGATCTTCATGGAGTACCTAGATAAATTTGTTGTGGTTTATCTTGATGATATTCTCATCTACTTGAAGAACGAAGAAGATCATGCCGAACACGTAAGGCTGGTATTGATGAAGCTTAGAGAGCATCGCCTGTACGCTAAATTCTCCAAGTGTGAATTCTGGCTACCAGAAGTGACCTACTTAGGCCACGTGATTTCTGCAAAAGGCATTGCTGTGAATCCCGAGAGAGTTCAGGCCGTCCTTGACTGGACTCCACCTGAATCGGTTAAGCAAGTTAGGAGTTTTCTTGGCCTAGCCAGCTATTGCCGTTGCTTCGTCGAGAACTTTTATAAAGTTGCAAAGCCTCTAACTGAACTCCTCAAGAAAGATAAGAAATTCTTATGGACTCCCAAGTGCGAGGAAAGCTTTCAACAGCTAAAAAGAAGATTAACTTCTGCACCCGTGCTTGCACCTCCAGACACCAAAAGGGATTTCGAGATCTATTGTGATGCCTCACGGCAAGGGTTAGGATGCATACTTTTTCAAGATCGACATGTGGTAGCTTATGCTTCACGCCAGTTGTGGCCACATGAAGAGAATTATCCTACCCATGACCTTGAACTCGCTGCCGTAGTTCATGCCCTAACAACTTGGCGACATTACCTCCTTGGTAATCGTTGTGAGATTTATTCCGACCACCAAAGCCTCAAATATATTTTCACCCAGCCAGATCTTAATCTCAGGAAAAGACACTGGATTGAGTTGATAAAAGATTACGACGTAGGAATTTCTTACACCCCAGGCAAAGCCAATGTCATGGCTGATGCATTAAGTCGTAAGTCCTACTGTAACAACCTCATGTTACAGCAGTATCAACCACTTCTTCATGAGGACTTTCGCAAGCTCAACCTTGAGATTGTTCCTCATGGCTATCTTTCTACCTTGGTGGCGAAACCAACTCTTGAGGATCAAATCATAGTTGCCCAAAGGCGTGCACGAGGTGTTCGCCGGATCAAGGAGAACATTGCTAGCGGAGTTGCTAAATGTTTCTCCACAGATAGCAAAGGAACGGTATTCTTTGAAAATCGTTTGGTAGTACCTAAGAATAGGGAACTAAGGCAACTCATCCTCAAGGAAGCCCATGACACACCCCTCTCAATTCATCCCGGTAGCACAAAAATGTACCGAGATCTACGCCAGAGATTTTGGTGGACTAGGATGAAGAGAGACATTGCTCAATTTGTTGCCGAATGTGATGTTTGTCGTCGCATTAAGGCAGAACATCAAAGACCTGCTGGTACACTTCAACCTTTGTCTATTCCCGAGTGGAAATGGGACAAAGTCGGTATGGATTTCATCACCGGCTTTCCAAGAACCCAGAAAGGAAACAATGCCATCTTCGTTGTCATAGATAGGCTTTCCAAAGTTGCTCACTTCCTTCCGGTTCGCGAGTCTATAACTGCTAGCCAGTTAGCAGCCTTGTACATCTCCAGAATTGTATCCCTTCACGGTGTTCCTTTGGAAATCAATTCTGATCGCGGTAGCCTTTTCACCTCTAGATTTTGGGGAAGCTTCCAACGTGCTATGGGAACTCATCTCTCCTTTAGTACGGCTTTCCATCCTCAGTCTAGCGGTCAAGTCGAAAGGGTTAACCAAATTCTTGAAGACATGCTCAGAGCTTGTGTTATCTCATTCGGAAAGAATTGGGAGAATTCTCTTCCATTTGCCAAATTTTCTTATAACAATAGTTTTCAATCTAGTCTGAACATGGCTCCTTTTGAACTCCTATATGGACGACGATGTAGAACACCACTAAACTGGTCTGAAACCGGTGAAAGACAATTCTTTGGACCGGATATGATCAAGGAAGCAGAAGAGCAAGTTCGCATTGTTCGTGATCAATTGAAAGCAGCCCAGTCTCGTCAGAAAAGCTACTATGATCGTCATCATAGGCAAGAGAGCTACAATCTGGATGAGAAGGCTTACCTTCGGGTTACTCCTCTGAAGGGAACCCAACGTTTCGGTATCAAAGGCAAGTTGGCCCCACGTTACATCGGACCTTTCCGCATTATTGCTAAACATGGAGAAGTTGCCTACCAACTTGAACTACCTCCGCACCTCTCTCGAGTACATGATGTATTCCATGTGTCCCAACTCAGGCGTTCCTTCAAGGACCCCATCCGCGAAGTCGACCATGAAACGCTTGATCTCCAAGATGACCTTTCTTATCGAGAATACCCCGTTCGTATTCTTGATTCCACAGAGCGTGTCACTCGTCGTCAGAAGATTAGGTTTCTGAAAGTGCAATGGTCACACCACTCTGAAAGAGAAGCTACATGGGAAAGGGAAGACCGTCTCCTTACCGAGTACCCCTCCTTCCTCCCGCAGACTTCTGAATCTCGGGACGAGATTCTTTTGAGTGGGGGCGAGTTGTCAGAATCCTCTGTTAGGTATGTGCTAGGGTTAGCTAGTGCCTTTGCATCATGTCAAAATTTCAAAAAGAAATCTTGGAAATCAAATTCAAAATCAAAATGGGAGAAGGAACCCCCCCCAGTTGAATTAATTCAAAAGGCCAGACAAAAATATTTTCCAAAAATTCATGTTAGAGTTTTGAAGTCTTATAAATGAGTGTGATCACATATCAAGTGATGTGGGACCCACCCCATGCTCATAGATTTTTCAAATATTCAAACAGTACCTTGGAATTATTGAAACACCCCTATTTGATTTAAAATTCAAATCTTTTGAATTTTAAAAATGTTGAAAGTTTATGAGTGGCTAGTCTATATTATTATGAGGCCGCATAAAAGTTTTCAGCATTTAATAAAATGTTTAGCTATTTATTTTAGCTAAACAGAACAAATAACAGAAAGGAAAGATTAAACAGAAAAAGGAAAAGAAGGCTTACCTCAAATGGGCCCAACTCACCGAGGCAGCTTGGCCCAGGGACAGGGGCGTCTTCTTCCTCGCGCCAGGCAGGCTGCTGCCGCCGTGGCGAGCATACCGGCGACGATAGCCACCTCCTGCTTCCCTCCCCGTCCACGTTATCGCGTCCAGAAGCATCCTGGAACCGCCTCGGTTCAGTTCCCCCCATCCACAAGCTTTCTCCTCTTCTGTTCCGCCCGATTCGTCGCCACCCGAGAGCGCCGCCGCTCGCCGTCGCAAGAACTCGTGGCCATCGACATCGAGGAGTCAAGCTAACGTGTCCAAGCGCTTCGTCGTCGTCGACTCCATCGACCTGCAGAAGGAATCGAGCACGGAGCCCGCGTAGACGCCGATTTCTTCCTCGAGCTCCCGCCGGCCGCCGTGAAAGACTTCATCGATTCCGCCGCCGTTGAGCCACCCCAGCCCTCGCCACCACCTCTACTGGATTCAGGGTGAGCTTGCGAGAGAAAACCCTCACTTTTCCCCATCGTTTACTCGCTCTAGCCGAATCCGCCATGTTAGCCGAAGCTTCTCGCCGTCGGGATCGATGGAGCCGTTCATCCACTAAGCAATCGAGCTAGCCGTGAGGTCCATCGTGTTCGCCGTGTTCTTCCTCGTCGAACCAGCCCAACCTCGCCTCAAGTCGTGCCCTGGAGCCAAATCTCGATGGTGGCCGTAGCTAGGTCGCCGCAAAAGTTGACGCCGACGAGCGTACGGTGCACCCCAGCGCATGGTTTTGGTCCCGTTCGACGCGCGCGAGTGAGAGCTTCAAATTGGTGGTCGTCGCGCTCCAAATGGTGGACGGAATCGAGCTTCCGTGCAGCGCCGCCACGACTCCAGTCGCCGGCGTTTAGCCGCCGGCGTGTCAGTGCTAACCCCCGCGCTTAATCACCTAATTAGTGACCCCTGGGTCACTGACCAGTGGGCCCAGTGGCTTAATTAAGCCACTGGATTAACTTAACCCACGGGTTAAGTGAACCCAGCCACTGACAAGGTGGCCCCACTTGTCAGCCCCCCCCCCCCCCTGACGTCAGCGCTTGCGCAATAAATCAATTAAATGAATTTCCAGAGATTATTTAAATTAAAGAATTCGAGAAAATACCCCAAATTTTGGAAATTCATAGAAAATTCATATTAACTCCAAATTGGACAAATAATATATGAAAAATGATCAGGAGAAAATTATATTTCCAAATATGCAACTTTCAACTCTGTTTGAGTTGAATTTAAAATGGGACCAGTAGCATATGTCATTTGCTTTATTTGAAATTAATTCAAATTCAAACCAAATGATTTTGCTACTTGGACCATGGAATTATGATGCAATTCAATCACACTTCAGAGGCATATCATACACAGTTGAAATAATTCAAAATGATCAAACTATGTCACTTACAACTTGGCTAAGTTGAATTCAAATGTGGATTTTGAATTTGCATTTTAAATGCAATATATTCCACTTAAATGGAATTGTCTCACACACCTTAAAACTTATACTTCAAGTTTCAACTTTCATCATGTGCTTGAGCCTTGCATTCATATTGATTGCTACTTCGTGCTTTGTTTGTCGAGTAGAGGTGGAACCGGAGCAAGAAGTCACCCCCTTCGCTGAAGATCCAGAACCCGAACCTCGTCAGCAAGGCAAGCAAACCCCCATTGATCATGTCGATAAAATCCCACTTCCCTCTCATGTCTCGCTTATGCATTGTTTAGGATGATCACCATGTTACGATTCTACCGCATAGGTGAACCCATTCCTTTGCATGACCTATCTTTTGTCACAGTAGTAAGCAAACCACAATCCTAGCAAATGTAGGAGTTGGTTGATATCATGTAACCCCTGCAATGTTACTGCTTATTGCATGCTTAGTGTGATACCATGTTGTTACTGTGATGTGAGTCGGGATGGGAATGATCATGTTGATGATGGTAGAAAAGTGTTGGTGAATCGACCCTAATACAAGGTGAACGATGAGAGGCTGTGTAGGAGTACACGGTGGGTTGTCTCGTTGAACACCGCCCTATGTCCGACTTCTTGTGTGCTGATCCAAGATGAAGAGTACAACCACACATTGGGCTCACTGACTCTCTCAACCTATTAACTCATCCCTTTCGATGTCCAGATGTCGCAGTAGTTCGGAGTTCTGGTAGGCTTGTGGCCTGGATTCTAAGTGAGAGAACGGCTCACCCGAGACCGGCTTATGCACCACGCACACATCGCTTGGGTCCACTTCGGTAAACCGGCCGGGTTCACGATAGTGGTAACCAACCCAAGTAGGCGGCTTTCTCGGACTAGATAGGCTATGAGGTAACAGTTGTGGTGAGCATCCTCGCTGGCACCCCTTGAATGGTGTCGAGATCAAAGGCGGTAAATGATGGTCATGTGTGTGTAGCGGTACACCCTTGCAAGGTTAACAAAACTATTCGGATAGCCGCGTCCGCGATTATGGACTGCTTGGAAAGCTTAGCTTGATTATTAGACAACTTGAACCGGATACTCTAAAACACACCAAGATATGTGTGAGTGCTATGGCGTGCTTCCTCGTGGGGAAGTCGAGGAAGGCACTATAGTGGTGTATTGGTTGGAGAAAGTAGTGGACTCGTGTACGCTTCTTACCTCAAAGTCTGGTACTCGTAGTTCAGGACTAGCCAAGTCAAAGCTGGCATTTCTGCAAGTGAACCCCACCTCCCTTTACCTTGATAAATGTGCATAAGTAGCATAGCTCCTATGTAAGTCTTGCTGAGTACGCCTTTGTACTCACGTTTTCTTAATCTATGTTTTAGATGACGCCACTGACCCCGAAGGTGGCTTCTTCATCGAGATGGACGACTGAAGTTAAACTAGTCTAGTCCCAGTTCATACAAGGCATGTGTGCTGCGTGTATGTTTATAACATGCATGTCTTTGTATGGGTTTTCGAGACCTTAGTTGTGTTCTGGCTGGCGGTCTTTCATACACCAAGTGGCCCTTAGATGTGCGCAGCTTGGGGCATCGCGATGCGATTGCTCGAGACTCCGTCTCGTGCACACTTTGTGGTATGATCGAGCCCGCCCTAGACCCCGACTAAGTGATCGGGCTGGAGTAAGTCTATGTAAGAGTTTTGAGATAGTCGATAGTATGGTTGAGGCGACTTGTCTTTGAATATGGGAGTTCACCACCCATATCATTAGACTTGTGTGCGGACGATGAGGACCCATTTCAGTTGATCATCCGGCCTGGATGGGATGCCCATCACGTACGATGCTTTCCGAGAATGTTCAGTGCTTGGCCTTGTCTGCTTAGACAAGTGGGTGCGGTTCTCGGCTCTCCATATGACTATGTCTTAACTGTACTTGCATACGCTAACCCCGGGTCCCGACAACAACCGCGTGCAGTCCGGATGAACAACGTGATGCTCACAGATGCTCAGCAGTCTTCAGAGATCGTTCTTGGTAGGTCGCTTGTGTCTTCAGTTTCCGCGACTGTGTTGTTCGATTCCGGAGCTTCTCACTCCTTCGTTTCCAAGTCTTTTGCTCGTGCACATGATTTGCATTCAGAGATGATGTCGTCTCCTATGGCTATCTCTACACCGGGCTCCAAGTTCAGTTCAGCTGTCAGAGTTCCGGATGTGCAGATCCAGATTCAGGGTCTCCTTTTCTCCGCTTCTTTGGTTTTGCTTCCGCGTTCCGACATTGATGTCATTTTGGGCATGGATTGGCTTGTGCAGCACAAGGCCAATATTCATTGTCCGACCAGATCAGTCAAGTTGAGACATGATTCAGGCGCAGAGGTCTTGTACACTTGTGGCTCTATGACAGGACCAACACAGTTGTACGCGTTGAACGCAGGAGTTGCGCCTTTTCTCGAAGAGGTCAGAGTTTTCTGTGAGTTCCCAGACGTCTTTCCGGAGGAGTTGCTAGGAATTCCCCCAGTTCGAGCTATTGAGTTCGTTATTGAGCTAGAGCCTGGTACCCACCCGATTTCTCGGCATCCGTACAAGATGTGTTCGAAGGAGTTGATCGAGCTCAAGAAGCAATTGACAGAGTTGGAAGCAGGCGGTTTTATCCGCGCGAGTACTTCCCCTTGGGGTGCACCAGCTTTGTTTGTCCAGAAGAAGGATGGGACTAGCCGCTTGGTCCAGGACTATCGCGGTATCAACAAGAAGACCATCAAGAACAAGTACCCTCTGCCCCGCATCAATGATCTGTTTGAGAAGTTAAATGGGGCTAAGGTGTTTTCCAAGCTTGACTTGAGGATGGGGTATCACCAAATCCGTGTTCGTGAAGAGGATATCCCCAAGACCGCGTTCAGCACACGTTATGGGCTGTATGAGTTCACAGTCATGACTTTTGGATTCTCAAATGCCCCTCCGACATTCATGAGAGCTATGAACTATTTGTTCCAAGATTGGCTTGATGTGTTTGTGATCCTCTACCTCGACGACATTCTTGTCTATTCCAAGTCAGAGGCTGAACATGAGGAACATTTGCGCTTGGTGCTGCAGAAGTTAAGAGAGCACCGGTATTACGCCAAGTTCTCCAAGTGTGAGTTTTGGCTGGACAGGGTCAATTTTCTGGGCCATGTCATCTCCGCTGAGGGAATTACGGTTGACCCAGAGCGAGTCCGCACTATTCAAGAGTGGGCTCCGCCGAAGAATGTGAAGCAGCTAAGGAGTTTTCTCGGCCTCGCCAGTTATTGCAGGAGGTTTGTGCAGAATTTCTCCAAAATAGCGAAGCCAATGACTGAATTGTTGTGCAAGGACAAGCGGTACACTTGGTCACCAACTTGCCAGTCAGCCTTCGAGGAGTTGAAAGAGAAGCTGACCACAACTCCAATTCTAACGCCGCCAGATGAGTCACAGCCTTTTCAGGTGTTTTGTGATGCTTCTTTGCAAGGTCTGGGCGGAGTTTTGATGCAAGGAAGGAATATTGTGGCTTATACCTCATGGCAGTTGAAGACAAGTGAGAGGAATTATCCCACGCACGACTTGGAGCTTGCAGCAGTTGTGCACGCTTTAGTCACTTGGCGACACCTCCTCTTATGGAGGAAGGTGGATGTGTTCACGGACCACAAGAGTCTGAAGTACTTGTTCACTCAGCCAAATCTGAACTTGAGGCAAAGAAGATGTCTTGAAACCATTACTGAGTACACAGTTGATATTCAGTACACGCCTGGGAAGGCGAATGTCATAGCTGATGCGCTGAGCCGCAAGGGCGATTGCAATAATATCCAGGTGCAGAAGGTCCACCCTGATTTGTGTGAGTCCTTTCGAAGGCTCAATCTCGAGCTAGTTCCAGCAGGCTATCTTGCCAACCTTGTGGTAGAGCCCACTATCCGTGAGAAGATTCGTGAAGCTCAGTCTGGCAGCTCAATGATTCAGAAGATCAAACAGGGTATTGCCGCCTCAGTTCCAAAGTACGGTTGCTTTTCAGTGCATAATGACGACACCGTGTTGTTCGAAGAGCGAGTTGTTGTTCCCAAGGAAGGAGATCTCAGAGAGGTAGTCATGAAGGAAGCCCATGATTCCAAGCTATCGATTCACCCTGGCAGTACAAAGATGTATCAAGATCTCAAGCAAAGCTTTTGGTGGAATCGTATGAAGCGCGATGTTGCCCGTTACGTGTCTCAGTGTGATGTGTGCAGAAGAGTGAAGGCACAACACCAGAAGCCTGCAGGGTTGCTTCAGCCACTTGAGATTCCGGAGTGGCAATGGGATCACATAGAGATGGATTTCATCACAGGCTTTCCCTTGTCGCAGAAGAAGAACAATGCCATCTTTGTTGTCATTGACAATCTTTCCAAAGTTGCCCACTTCTTCCCAGTGAAGGACTCCATTTCAGCAGCTCAGTTGGCGGATTTGTACACCGCAAGAGTTGTATCTTTGCATGGCATTCCCAAGAAGATTAGTTCTGATAGAGGCAGCCTTTTCACCTCTAAGTTCTGGCAGGCCTTTCAAAAGGCGATTGGTACGACAGTGTTGTTCAGTACCGCTTATCACCCTCAGACAAGTGGGCAAGTCGAGCGCGTGAACCAGATCCTCGAGGACATGCTTCGGGCATGTGTCATCTCGTTTGGCATGAAGTGGGAAGAGTGCTTGCCGTATGCTGAGTTCTCTTACAACAACAGCTATCAGGCAAGTCTGCAAGCAGCGCCGTTTGAAGTCTTGTATGGCCGCAAGTGCAGGACACCTTTGAACTGGTCCGAGACAGGTGAGAGGCAGCTGTTCGGTCCAGATGTGATCCAAGAGGCAGAGGAGAGAGTGAAGATTGTCCGAGAGCACCTAAAGGCAGCACAGTCTAGGCAGAAGGCCTATTATGACAAAAGGCACCTGGTGTAGCGTTTCAGGTTGGTGATTGGGCGTACCTGAGAGTGTCTCCATTGAGGGGAACTCACCGCTTTGGCATCAAAGGAAAGCTCGCTCCAAGATTTTTCGGACCTTTCCGCATCCTTGAGACTAGAGGACCTCTTGCCTTTCGCCTCGAGCTTCCAGAGAGTCTTTCCATGGTGCATGACGTGTTCCATGTGTCCCAGCTAAAGCAGTGCTTCAAGCAGCCAGACTAGGCTGTTGACTTGGGCGAGATCCAGCTGAGTGCGGACCTTTCCTACTCAGAGCGTCCAGTCCGTGTTCTTGAGACGTCCGAGCGCAAGACTCGCAACAAGACCGTCAAGTTCATGAAAGTTCAGTGGGCACATCATTCGGAGAAGGAAGCAACGTGGGAGCGTGAAGATCATCTCCGTTCTGAGTACCCTGAGTTGTTTCAGGCTTAGATCTCGGGACGAGATCCTGTGTTGGTGGGGGAGTGCTGTAACAGCCCATGTGAAATAATTAGAAAACACCATGAGATTCTACTTTGTCTGTTGACCTTGTAACTTGGCATGATGCTAAAGATTGTGATTTCATGTGGTGATTTAAATTTGCATTGGGATTGGAGCCCATCTGGTTTGGTTGAGTTTGCTTTCAAACTGGTTCAAGAAGGGTGTTTCAGGATTTTTCATGGTTGCATGCATGCTCCCCTTGACCCCAAACTTGGCATAGCCAATTCCTTGCCCCTTCCAAGTTTTTCAAAAGTCTTGCTCCATTTTTTTTGTAACTCTAAAAATTTTGGCCACAGTTCAATGTGATTTGAATTCTCAAAATGCCCCACATTTTAGTTGCTCAAAAATTGGTCCAACCAATTTTGAAAAATCTAGAATAATGCAAGGTGTGAGATTCTTGAGCTCATGGATTTTTACCCTTGTGTTTATTTCCAAAAAATCCCAAGTGCACCTTTTCTATTGAGAAAAGGTACTGTTTGCATTATGGTGATTTTTCTCTGCATCCAAAAATTGCCCAACCAATTTGGGATGATCAGACTTGTTGCCAGAGATATTGAAAAATATTGTGCTATATTATTTTATAATCTCTTCCTTCCTCTTTTCTTTTCTTTGTCTGCTGCGTTTTCAAAAATGCAGAGGGTTTTATTTTCCTCCTCTGCATCCAGAGAAGCCCAGCCCATCCGGGGCCTGGCCGTTTCGGCCCAGCAAGAGGAGCCTCGCGCCCTCCATTTTTTCCCTCTCTCTTGCTGACCGCCCGGGCCCGCTTGACAACGTCTTCTTCCTCACCTTTTCCCCCTCCTTTTCCCGTCGCCAGGACAGGACGGAGAGGAGCTCGGCGTGGAGCCCTCTCGCCAGCCTCCCCTCCTTCCCCCTTTAAAGCCAGGGCTCCGCCCCCCTCGCAAAACCCTAGCTGCCCCGTTCCCCTGCTCGATTTCGCCCGCCGCCGCCGCCATGGGAGGAGCCGAACTCCCCTGTTTCTCCGGTGAGTCTCCGGAATTCGGCGTCGTGGTGGCCCGTGGGTGGCCGTGCTCTCCTGTCCGTGGTCCTTGACACCCCTGCGTTCCGTTTTTTCCCGCAGGCCGGAGCTAGGAGCTGTGCCTCCGTGCCACCGTCTTCCTCCCGCCGGGACGTCGTCTTCCCCAACGTCGACCTCGGCGAGCTCGCGTCCCGCCTCTTCTATTGGCTCGAGATAGTCCTCACCCCCCTAGGTGAGCGTGCGATTCCCCTTCTGCCTCCTCCTGTCGTGCCCTTAGTAGCTCCCCGCAACGCCGTAAGCCGCCGCCGTGATTCTCGTTGCCACCGCGGGGCTCGTAGTCGTCGTGCCCGTGGCGTGCCCGGGACGCACGCATGCATGTGTTGTTCGTGTCTGGGACGCGCAGAAATCCCTCTAGGAGTCGTCGTGGCCTCGCTCCTGTCCGGCCGTGGTGTCTGAATTTGCAGAGTGCAGGCGCCGCTGAGCTGTCGCCGGCGGGAAAGGAGCCCCCTTTCGGCCACCATTTGAAGATCTCGGGGCACCCATGGTTTCTTGGTGGTTTCCCCTTCCGTTTTCGTGCCTTAGCAGCGTTCGCTTAGATTCGAAGGCGACGGCTGCGTCTCGGTAAGGAGTCGCCGTCGACGAGTTCAGGCTCAGCCTAGGTTCAGGCGTAGCGCTGTCACTTCTTATGTTGGTAGCGCTGCTACCTTGTTCAGATAGCACGCAGCAGCGCAGTGGCAAGGGGGCCAGGTTGGTCAGAGAGGCGTCGCGGGTTTGAACCTCGGTAGCGCCAAAGGCCCCCATTTTTTTGCTCTTTCTCCACGAGACTGGCTAGTGGGTCCCTCGCGTCAGCGAGACGTGGCCCGTAAGGTCAGTGGGCCGAGCCCATAGCTCCCTCTGTAGCTGGGCCGTAATTGCCCAAGGCCAGCCCAGAGAGGCCGAGCCCTTTTATTTTTTTCCTTTTCCTTTTGTATTTCTTTTCTGTTTATTTTTCCAAATTTGATTTGAATTCAAATTCAAATCGGGATCTGGACTTTTGAACTTGCCACCCCAAAAATTGTCATGCTATATATGCTTTTGGGGTATCTTGAGCTTCTGAACAGCATGGTGAGGTCTATTTTGCACTTTACCCCCTCTAATAATTGAGGTGTGGTAATTTTGCAATATACCCCATCCTTTTCTTTTCTTTAGGTCAAGTTTTATCCAAATTCAAATTTGGCCATGCCATATATGGATTTTGGTTAGCTTCATCCAAGGAGTTGCATGGTAATAATGATTTAATCATTTGAGCCTTTCTCCAAATGCATGTAGCGTAGTTTTTGCACTCAGCCCCCTAATCTCTAGTTGAATTAGCAACTGTGTTTGCAAATTCAAATGCTACCATAATATATGGTTTTGGGGTAGCTTTCTGCAAGGAATGCAATGGTGATGTCCTCATGATGTTTTGTGCAACCCGTTTGGACAAGGTGTGACCACCTCAACCGGGATCAATCCAGCTTTCCCTGATTGCATCATTTCATCTTCAGTGCATTTTGAGATGATGATCATCAGTCCTTTTCAAGTTTTGTTTCATGTCTTCTTCAAATCATCTTTCCTCAAAGTCAGCCCCTAACATATTGTCATATGCAATGTGGCTGGTTTCCAACTATTGTTGCACCTTCCTTGTGTTAAATTCACCGACACTACTCCGTCTCCGGAATCGATGATTATTTTTCACATTGTTTTATTTATGTTATATGCTTTGTTGATCATGCCATGTTGACATGCTACTTACACCAAAAATAAGGCTAAGACCAAAGCCATCTTCACGTAAATAAATTGCATATGAAGATGTTGACGTGTTGCCACCACCTTCATTTAAATCTGACTAGATAGGGTCACATCATGTAAGTTAAACTTAATCATACCATCCTTGCCTGTGCATTGTACCCGTTACTTACTTGTGTGCCTTTTCCTTGCCGGTACCTTACGTTAGCACCTGAGACCGCCGAGCAGACTTACGTGGAGATTTTCGACACCTAGCCCGAGGACCCTGCTGCGTCTGCTTCGACGACCGATTAGCCAGGCAAGGGGAAGATTCATACCATTACTTGATACCTTTCTGCCTACCTGCTTAGCTGTAGCCTAGAACATTTGCTTGATCCTATCCACTTGATTATGCCACGTTCAAAACCAAACATCCATGATCCCCACAACCCAGCAAAACTTTGTATTGCTAAGTTACCGCTGCTCAGCCATTGCTTAGTATGAGTAGGAAAACTTGCTGCTTACCCTATCGCTATGGTTTGGGATATCATGTTATTTAAAGAAGTTGGTTGATATTTATTATAATTATGATGTCAAATTTATATTTGACGAAAGATGGGAGACCCGACTGTTCCCGCCAGGTGTTTTGTTCCATTTGAGTCACCTAGGTCCCGAGTTCCGGGTATTGTTCTTCTTGACGAGCGTGCCTAATCGTGTGTGGGATTCTATGGTGTCCCCTTGTCTTACCTACCTAGCTTCATACAATTTTAGTGGTGGCCCGAGCTGATTTACTATTTGCAAACGTGTGTGTGCTTGGTTGGTATCCCAGCTGTTTTCGAAACAACCCGGACCAACGGAGACATAGTTCCTCTGGTTGGTCCACACTGGTGAGCTAGGGATGCCCCCTGTTATATAGGCGAGACTAAACCTGACCTTGGCCATACGGTAGAGGCCGATTCGAGAGCGCGGCCGGCTTTTGAGTTGGATGTCGACTCACCGGGGGCCACCCGGAGTTGTGTGTTGTTAGTTAGAGGGACTCTGACGTTCCGGAGTTTCAGGCGCTTACTTAGCCAAGTGGAAACCGGGCGTACATGCGAAGCCTATGATGGGCAGTTGGTACACCCCTGTAGGGTTAAATCTTTTCGAAAAGCCGTGTCCGCGGTTATGGACGACTTGAGACCTACTCCTTGTTCATAAAATAACATCAATTTGAATCATTTTTAAAACTTGCCTACCGTGTGAGTGCCTTGGTTGCTTTTCTCCGTCCAGGGGGACCGAGAGAAGATCCAGGTTGTGTTATGCTTGACGTAAGTAGGTGATTAGTGGACCTATGATACAATGTCACGTGCTATTCTTGGGTCTTACCTCTACTCTAATAGAACGATAGCCGCCATAAATGCTAGTGCGGCTGCAACCTTTGCCTTTACATTGTCTTAGCGTAGGAAGTCAGTTATCCTGTAATGATATAATCTCACCCCTGTTTTCCTTTTGTGCTTTATTGTTTTTCCTGATCGGCCGCTGCAGTGGAGTACTTTCTTGACCCGAGTTCCCGACGATACTTCGTGGAGGTGCCCCCGGAGGACGACGATGAGATGGACCTCGTTCAGTAGATCCTACAGTTGGGTTTCGACGATTCGTGTGTGGACTCTTTATGTGCAGCCCTCTCTAGGGCAATTTGTCTTTTGACCGTACTCGGTCGTGATTGTCTTCCGCTTGTCGCATGATGTACTGTTGGGTCCACGGACCTCTGAGATGATGTAATAATTTATCCAACGGCGATGTATGCCTTGGACTCTATATTTTTGTGTCTTAGTTAAAATTCTTGTTCTTATACATTGTTGTCGAGAATCCGGCAGCAACACGAGTGCGAGTGTCGTGAGTCGGTGGATCTTTATGCGCTACTAACTTGAGCGGGACGCGAAAGCGACTAACTCGAGTTAGCACCGCATCGGGGGCCTTACACCTTGTCACTTGCACGATTGGACGTAGGAAAATATAATCAAGTGTAATTGCCATCACGGACTCGAGCTGAACTTCTGCAACAAAGCAAACTAAAGAGAGAAAATAAATTATTTTTGGATTTTTTCAAAGGTTTAGCGAAAGAAAAAGAAAAGAGAAATCTTTTTGTGGTTTTTGCAAGATAAAAGTACAAATAAGAACGACAAAAACTTCGAAAATATCAAAGCAAACAAAATAAAAAACGGATAATACAATGGAAAGGTGAGAAGGGCACGTACTCCCCCAAGCTTAGGCTTTTGGCCTAAGTTGGTAGCAGCTTCTGCCCCCAGGAGCCTCCTGCTCCAGGGTAAGGGTAAGTCCAGGAGTCGTATGAGCCCTCCGGTGCGTACACCGAAGTCCTCGGATCCTCCCATGAGGAAGGCCCTGCGCTCCAAGCGGAAGAAGATCCCTCGCCATGCTCGGTGAAGGTCTCTCCTTGGAAAGGTGGGAACTCACCATGCTCCTCCTCATCGGGCACAACCCCCTCCATGGGGTTATGCGGCTGATAATTAGCCATGAACTCATTGAACTGAATTTCGTTGAAGGACCATCCGTTCCTACGAGTGTTATCAAACAAAAGTGGTGCAGGTAGACGGATCTCACGAGTAATAGTCCTTTGAAACCTCAAAATATAATCAAGTTTACCAAACTGAGAAGTCATGGTAACAAACTTATGCCTCTTCATAGCCGCAAGATCGAGAATCGCGTATGAAAAGGGAATGTCATCAGGATGTGGGGTGCGCTCAAGAGACTCTAGGATAAGTGTGGCGTAAACGCCACCATATAAATCGCCCTTGTTACTGTTCGTAACAAGGCACCGAGCAATCAAGGCACCCACATTATACTCATTCTTACCAGAAAGGGTGTTCGCATAAATAGCAAAGTCTGGTGCAGAACCATTGTTCGTGTTGTCACGAGCTAACACCCCTCTAGCAAAAAAATACGCAAAATACCTAAGGTGTGGAAACAAGATGCTGGAAATCTTTGTGCGCCGAATGTCGGTCTCTTCCTGGCAGCAAAGGGAGTTGAAGAGGGTCCTCAACCCGGAAGGCTGCATGGTCATCTTAGCTGTCTGACCAACGTTCGGCACACCTATTATATCACAAAACTGTGCCAAAGACATGGTTATGAGATCATTATAAAGTTTGAACTCAACGGTTCCAGCATCATGGTTATAACAAAAACTGTTGACAAAACAGGAGGTAAGCTTTTTGTATTGTACCACACGACATAAAGCTAGCCGTGTCAAACCTGCGTTGGCACAAAGGCCGTAAAATTCCTCCTTAATTCCTGCAGCTGTAAGACAATCATCGCACGGATACATCATTGAGCATGCTGGATTTGTGTCTTCCAACAGCTCCATGGGCACATGATCTTCATTGTAGCTCACCCTAACTGCTGAGGGTGAATCTGCAGCTCTAGTGACTCGATCGGAGCGCTCGGGCTTCTTCTTCCCAAGCCACCCCTTTGCTTTTCCAAAGAAACTCATTTCTGAAATTTTGTACAATTCACAAAACCAAGGATTTAAACAAAGTGAGTTGAGGCAAACTATTTTACTCACTTACCTAAGGCATAAACTTGCATCATAACTTGGAATTTTTTTTTCTACACATACATGCAAGATCATATGAACACCACCAAGGGTTACTAAATACTCACAAATGAAGCCACCAATCAAAAATCTAATTGGAGGGGTGAGGGAGTTACATACCAGGGAGTAGTTTCCCAAAATCTCAGCTCAAATGATGGGTTGTAGAGAGAGATCGAAATTCTGGACGGAGAGCAGCAAGAACACACGAACAAAGTGCAGAACTCGTGTTTTTGGAGAGAGAGAAGGGAGGAGGAAGAAGACTTACCTGGATGGCTGCCCTATGGGCCCCAGGCGCCCTGTGGGCGCGACCAGGGGCCAGGCCGCGCCAGCTGGCCGCCTGGGCCACTGGTGGCCCCCCCAGGTCAGCCCCAGGTGTTTCTGGGTCACTCCCGGCATGGAAATTTTTAATATAATTTTCTGGAATTTTTCTGACAACTTCACTGTTGAAAAAATTTCAAAGCTCAAAAAGCTATGAAACTCGCTGAAAACTTGAAGCAGTGATTAGAGTTGTGAAGTTTCAAAAACAAATAAACTTGGTACAACAAGGAGAATAAAAGCTAAGGCAAATGAAAACATAACAAGCTCCACTTTTTACCTATATAAAACATGCTTACCAGCAAGGTTGATCAAGTCTTACCAACAAACCGGCGATATATAGAGCAAAAAGTATCACCTCTTATAAAGTGATCATTGAACCTTTACTTTAATGGACATTGTCCCCACCATGATGGTTTTGTATTTGTGGTGCACATGTAGAGGACAATCCCATTCTCCAATCTTCACGGTCTCGATATTCTCTATAGAGTTGAGGCCATGCCTCTCGTCAATCTTCTTCGGAAAATACACCGTGTGTTATTTATCATTCACATTGAAAGTAACCTTTCCTTTATTGCAATTGATAATAGCACCTGCGGTGTTAAGAAAAGGTCTACCAAGATAAATAGACATGCTCCCATCCTCTGGCATGTCAAGCACAACAAAATCAGTAAGGATTAAACAATTAGCAACTTCAACGGGAACATCCTCACAAATACCTATGGGAACATCTGTTTACTTGTCAGCCATCTGAAGAGAGATATTTGTAGGGATTAGTTTTTCTAAACATAATCTCTTGTAAAGATAAAAGGGCATAACACCCACTCCTGCTCCAAGATCACATAAAGCAGTTCTGACATAATTATTCTTTATGGAACAAGGAATGGTGGGTATACCTGGATCACCAAGCTTCTCAGGAATCTTGCCACTAAAAGAGTAGTTAGCAAGCATAGTAGATATTGCTTCATTGGGAACTTTTCTTTTATTAGTAACAATATCTTTCATATATCTCGAATAAGGAGGTAACTTAATAGCATCAGTCAAAGGAATTTGAAGAAAAAGAGGTTTCATCCACTCACAAAACTTATTATAATGCTCTTCTTCTTTAGTTTTGAGAGACTTACTTGGAAAGGGCATGGGTTTCTGTACCCATGGTTCTCGTTCCTTCCCATGTCTTCTTGCGATAGAGTCTTCTCTAGTGTATTTCTTGCGTTTGTCGGGTGCTTCTTCTTCTCGAACTTTGGGTGGATCTTCTTTTCACCATCCTTTTCAGGCTCAGCACCGTCTTCAGTCTCAGCATCGGAGGTAGATATACCATTTGGATCATTGGAATTGTCAGCTTCTTTGTGCTTACTCTTCTTTGGAGAGCCAACAATTTCTTCCTCCTGTATTTGAGAATCTTGCTCGATCCTCTTAGGATGCCCCTCCGGATAGAGAGGATCTTGAGTGCTAGTTCCTCCTCGGGTTTTAATCCCGAAGGCCTGTATATCCTGTTTGGCATTATTAGAAAGCAAATCTTTTCGCACATTAGAGATTTGATCAAGCTGAGTTTGAACCATATGAAAATGCTTCACAAGACATTTAAGATCATTAACTGTTCTACCTAGAACATCAAGAAAACGTTTGATAGCAAGGGAATTATCATGGAACTGACTTTGTATCCTCTCATTAAAGTGATTTTGCTTCATAATAAAATTATCAAGCTCATCTAGACATTGATCAGGAGGCTTACCATGAGGAATGTCACTTGCATTGAAATCTAAAAGGGAGTGTACCTCTACCATAGGAGGATGAGTGGTAGGATCACACAACTTCTAAATGGGGGTAGATTCTTCACATCTTTAGTTTTAATACCCTTCTCTTTAAGAGACTTCTTTTCTTCTTGCATATCTTCGGGGCTTAGGACAAGCATGCCCCTCTTCTTTGGTGGTGGAGGTGGTTCAGGGACGAACCAATCTTCTTGGTTCTTGGCAATCTTGCCCATTAGTTCTTCTCCATCATCCGGTGTTCTTTTCCTGAAAACACAACCAGCACAACTATCCAAGTAGGATCTAGATTCATCAGTTAGACCAGCATAAAATATATCAATCAATTCATTTTTAGGGACTCCATGTCTCGGTCTAGCCTGGATCAGACTGCAATACCTCCCCCAAGCTTTAGGGAGGTTCTCATCCTGCAACTATTTAAAGTTATAATTTTTTCGTAAAGCAGCATGTTGCATATGAGCAGGAAAATACTTATTAACAAAAGACTGAGCTAAGTCTTGAGGACTCCTAATGGAACCATATGGTAGTGCATCGTACCATGCTTTAGCACCTTCCTTTAAAGAGAAAGGAAGAAGCTTAGTAACATAGAAGTGTCGTATCTTCTCATCTGTAGTAAACAAGCCACCTAACTCAGTGAGTTTGGTCAGGTGTGCAATAGCATTATCATTTTCTCTGCCATAAAAGGGGTCATCTTCAACCATAGATATAAGTGAAAGATCAACAGAGAAATTATAATCAGGATCATTGATGCATATAGGAGACGTAGCAAATTTAGGATCCGGAACGGTCTTGTTCTTCAGGGAGTGTTTTTCGAGAAGCTTCTTAATAGCATCAGGGTCAGAGTCGTTAAACTCTGTTAGCTCCCTGCATAAATCATCATCAAGTATAATATAATCATCATCAAGGAGTCTCTCCTTGAGTTTACTCAAATCGGGATAAGTGTAAGTCCCATCAAAAGGATAGCAAGTATCAGGAATTTCAATCCCCGATTTCTTTGCAGCAGCAGCAATCTGTTTCTCAAGAGCGTGACTAAGGGAACCAATATCATCAAGAGTAGTAGAAGCATCATCAAAAGTATCGGACATAGTAACAGATTCAGTAGAGGCATCATGTGGTGGAGGTGAAGCAAACTTACTCATGACTGAAGGTGAATCAAATGTAGCACTAGTGTTCAGAACAGTACCTTTTCTTGTACGGGATTGTAAGATCGGGACCTTGGGGTCTTCTTTCTTACCCATGGCGGATAAATTGCAGCAGGTAAAATACTTCAAGTAGACTTGCAAATAAAGCTATGCTCCCCGGCAACGGCGCCAGAAAACAGGCTTGATAACCCACAACTGCAGGGGATCGAGATAGTCTTCGCGGGTAAGAATAACCCAATTTATAGATTCGACTCAAGGGGAGCCAAAGAATACCCACAAGCTTTAACAGTGGAGTTGTCAATTCCACCGCACCTGAGATACACTTACTTGCAACAAGATAATAATAGCAACTGTGATAGGGAAGTGATGATAGCAATGGTAATAGTGGTAGTGAAACAGTAATAGTAAAACATCGAAAGTAAAGAACTAGTAAACAGCAGAATAAAACACTGTAGGCTAGGGAGATGGATGGTTGGGCGCTGTATGGATAAGACACATCATGTATTTAACTTGGGGCAAGGCACACAGAAAAGCAATGATCATCTAGGCATAAATCAAACATCAGGCATGTATCCTACATGTAGTTGTATGTGCTTGCAATAAGAACTTGCACAGCATCTTTTGTCATACCATCCCGCTACGAACATGGCCAAAAGGAACTTATGGAGATTAAGGTCCTCCTTTCAAAGAGTACCGGAACAAAGCATTAACAATCAATTGATACATGGAATCCTCAAATTATAGTCCATCCCCTTTGGTGTCCCAAGCTGTCACCTTTGGGATCGCCGGTTCTAGACTATAACAGGTGCAAACAACTCATAGATAGGATCAAGAACACAAATATATTCATGAAAACACATAGGGTTCAGATCTGAAATCATGGCACTCGGGCCCAAAGTGACAAGCATTAAGAGAAACAAGTTGAAGCAGAGATGATAAACAACAATCTAGATGATAGGCAAAATCCCCCAACAATCTGATAAAATATTACATGATCTAACTCATCCAATCCTTACCATCCCCTTTGCCTATAGCAGGGAATTACTCACATGTGGATGGATAAGTCATGGAGGGAGGATGGAGTGGTGATGATGATGACGATGGCGATGATCTACCCTCTCCGGAGGCCAAAACAGCCTCCAGATTAGCCCTCTCGGAGAAGAACAGAGGGTGGCGTCGGCTCCGCGACGACAATTGGGAAAACGACTTCTGTTCTGGGGTTTTCGCGTCACGGAATAAATAAGAGCATCGGTAGGGCACCAGAGGAGGGGGGAGGCCCCCAGGCGGCCAGAGGACGCGGCCCCACCCCTGGCCGCGCCAGGGGGGGGCGCCTGGGGCCCCCTAGGCTCCCCTCTGGTCCCACTTCTGGCATCTGGCTCTTTCGGGTGCGTGGATTTTCTGGGAATTTTCTGTGACATCTAGAAATCCATTTTCCTGCGCACAATAAAACCATACAGGCAGCTCTGCTGAAAACAGCGTTAGTCCGGGTTAGTTTCATCCAAATCATGCAAGAATGAGGGAAAAACAATAGCAAAAGTGTTTGGAAAAGTAGATACGTTTGAGACGTATCAGAAGCACAAAGAGGGGAGGAGAACATAACATAGCTACTGGTCATGGACCCATGGTCTAAGGGGGACTACTCACAGCACATCCGGGAGGCGTCCATGGTGATGGATGGTCTCACGGAGGGGGTTCCTCCTTCCGGCAGGGTGCCGGGGCAGCTTCTCCTAGCAGCCCCGATCTTGAAACGGCGGCGGCGGTACAGAGAGGAGAATGGGAATAGCAGATCGATATAGGGGGTTTCCTCCGCGGGCACTAAATATAGGCCAAAGGGGGCACCGAGTGGGGCCACATGGCAGCCAATAGGGTGCCCGGCGCGCCCTAGGGTTGGGCCGCGCCAGGGACCCTCCTGGGGCCCTGGTAGGTCCACTCCCTTCCATCTTTGATTCTTCAGGAAGCTTCCGGGACGCTGATTTTTTATATAAATTTTCCAGAATTTATTTGACACTTTTAATGGCCGGAAAACCAGAAATACACAAACAGTAGAATACAGGAACTGGCAACTGGGTGCATTGAGTTAATAGGTTAGTCCAAATATCATCAAAAGTGTATGAAAGTTCAAGTAAAACATGGCAAAGTCACACAAATCATGCATGGAGCAAGCAGAAATTATAGATACGTGTAACAGCCCACATGTAACAAGCTAGCAAACACCATGTAATTTACTTCCTCTGTTGGACTTGTAACTTGGCATGGTGGATGTGTATGTCATTTCATGTGGTGATTTTATTTGGCATTGAGATTGGAGTCATGTTGGGTTGTTTTCTTTTGCATCCAAGGTGGTTCAAGAAGGGCATGGATAGAATTTTCATTGTTACATGCCCACTCCTTTTGACACCAAACCTGGCCTAGCCATTTCTCTTTTTGTGGCAAGGGTTTTAAAATCCTCAAAGAATTTTTGCCATCATCAAAAACAAAAGCTCTAGTTCAAAGTGGTTTTGAAATTCAAAATGAGCTCACATTTTTGTTGTTGCCAAAAATGCCCAAACCATTTTTGGAAATTGAGGAATATTACAAGGATCATTTTGCATATTTTTGTGCATTTTTATTCCTTGTAATTAATCTGGAAAAAATCTTTTACCTTTCTGTTAAAATTTTAATGGAAAGGAATCCAGAGACGTTTTTCGTTTGCTTGCTGGAATTCCTGTTGCAGGCCCGGCCCGTCTGGCCTTTTCCTCCGATTTGGGCTGAGAGCCCGGCTGCGAAGGGGTAAGTGGCTCACGCCCGTGCCGTGCGATCTCCATCCAACGGCGCTCCTCCTTCGTCTTTCCAGCGCGGACAGAGGTCCCCTCCCCCTTCTCTCTCACGGAGCGCGTCCGGCCCCGGGAGGTGGAGCCCTTCGCCCAGGGAGAGCGAGAGCTCCCTATTTGAGCATGCAGGACGCGCCGCGGAGCCCTAGGGTTCCATTCCCCCCCATCTTTTCCCTCTCGCCGCCGCCGGGTGCGTTCCTCTCCTCTCCCCTGTTCCGTCGGAGCCGACGAAGAGATGCTTCCAATTCGTCGCCGCCGTTCTGCTTTTCTGCAACTGCGTTGTGCGAGTGGCAATCCTAAGCCATCTTCACCTTGCCCTTGCAGGGATTTCTCGCCAGGGTCGCGGATTGGGCCCTCGCACCGTGAAGCTCCGCCGCGGAGTCATCCTCCCCGACGATGGTGCCGTGGACGTCTTCGGTTCGAGGAGTACGCGTCGTCTTCAGGCTCCCCGAGGTGAGCCTCTGGTGCCGTCCCCTTCCTTTGCGCGTATACGATTAGTGGGGTCGTCAGACGTCGTGGTTGCTGGCCGCCGTGCCACGGATCCCGGCCATGTCGCATGCTCGCCGTGGTCGGGCGAGCTCGAGGCGCGTGCGGACGTGCACTGAGCATGTCCAGAGCGTGCGTATAGCTGCAAGGAGTAGCCTTTCGCGTGTTAGAGTTCGCGGGTCTCGGAGTCTGAAGAACGCGCACTGAACTGGCCGCCGCTGCGAAGTTCAGGTCGACGTCTCGCCGCCGTCGTGCGCCCGGAACCCCGATCTGGAGTACGGTTGCGAAGAGGGCTGTGCCAGCTCCAGGTTGCACGTCGTGGCGTGGCCGTAGTCGATCTGTACGCGAGGCTAGGTTCTCCCAAAGTTTGCCGGAAGCCGCAGTGGTAATCTTCAGTCGTGTCGCCGCTCTGTTGCCGTGAGATTTCCGGCGAGTCGAGAGAGAGTGGTTGGCCGTGGCTTACGCCGTTCTGCAGAGGGCAGTGCCCCCTCCGTTTTCCATGTGATGGCAGAGTTAGCGGTGGCCGGAGGCGGATGCGAGCTTTGCCGGAGTTTGAGCTCGCGCCGGGTTTCAGAAAGCTGCTGTCTTTCTTTAGTTTGGACTCAGGGGAGAACACCTCACCTTGTGCGTGTTGGGGTTATGTTCAGAAAACGCTTCGTGGCGCAGTGGTAGCGAGCGTGGAGACGAGCAGCGCGTCGTGGGTTCGAGTCGCAGTCGCCCCCCCCCCCCTTTTTTTTTGATTTTATCTGTGAGGCTGACGGCTGGGACCCGCTTGCCAGCGACCCAGGCCGCGTGGGCTGAGTCCATTGCGGACCAGAGAGGTTGGATGGGCCGATATCGCCCGAGAGCAGCCCATGGAGGCTGACTCCTTTTTCTTTTCTTTCTTTATTTATTTATTTCTTTTCTTTTTCTTTGATTTCTTTTCTGTTTAAATTCAAATTTGAATTTGCCTCCAAATGCAAATCTGTTTTTGAACGTCCTTTGCATTCAAGGGCATGCCTTATATGATTTTGGGGTAGCTTCAGCTACTGACCCACATGGTGAGGTCCATTTTTGCATTTGACCCCTTCCTTTAATTTGAAGTGTGGTCATTTTTCAAATAAGCCCTTTTTCTTTTCTTTGTTTTTGCCAAGTGGTTCAAATTTTAAATTGCCCATGCCATACATGGTTTTTGGGGTAGTTTTGCACAAGGACTTGCATGGTGATGATGATTTCATCATCTGAACCTTTTTCAAAATTCATGTGGTGCAATTTTGCACTCAGCCCCCTAAACTTCAGTTGAATTTGCAACTGCCCTTGCAAATTCAAATGGAGGCATATCTTATATGCTTTTGGGGTGCTTTTCTGCAAGGATTTCAGCAGTGATGTTTTCTTTATGTTTTGTGCAACTCAGGAAATCAAGGTGTGATCACCTGATCCAGAAGCATTCATTTCTTTCTGCCTGCAACATTTCCACTTCAGTGCATCTGAAATGTTGATCAGCTGATCTTTTCAATCTTGTTTCTTTTCATCTCCTTTTTCAATTCAGCCCCTGACATATTGTCATATGTAATGTGGCTGGGTTCCAACTGTTGTTGCACCATCCTATGTGTCAAGTTCACCGACACTACTCCGTCTCCGGAATCATTGTTTTACTTTCATGTTATTTAAATTCCTGTAATGCTTGTTGTTCATGTCATGCTATCATGCTACTTACACCTAAATTAAGGCCTAGACGAAAGCCCTTACAATGTAAATAAAATGCATGTGAAAGTGATGACTTGTCGTCATCACCCTCATTTAAATTTGACTAGACAGGGTCATATCATGTAAATAAAACTTGAACATGCCATCCTTGTTTGAATTTGCATCAGTTGCTTACTTGTGTGTTTCCTTGCCGGTGTCTTACGTTAGCACCCGAGACTGACGAGGAGACTTACGTGGAGCTGTCCAGCCCCGAGCACGAGGGTACTGTGGGTGCTGCTTCGACTACCTTACCAGGCAAGGGTGAGATCTGTGTCATTACTTTATAACTTTTTGCTCATGCCTAGCTGTAGATCTAGAACGTTGTTGCTTGATCCTATCTACCTTATACTGCCATGTTTAAACCCATACAGCCATGATCCCCACATCCCAGCAAACCATTGTACTGCTAAGTTACCGCTGCTCAGCCATTGCTTAGTACGGATAGAAACTTGCTGCTTACCTTATATATTTTGTGTTGGGATATCATGCTATACAAGAAGTTGGTTGATATTTATTATTGTTAAAATGATGTTAATTTATATTTGACGAAAGGTGGAAGGCTGGACTATCCCGTCTGGTGCTTTGTTCCATTTGAGTCACCTAGGACCCGAGTTCCGAGTATTGTGTTTCTTGACGAGCGTGCCTAATCGTGTGTGGAGTTTTATGGGGGCCCCTTGTCTTACCTACCTAGCTTCGTACATTCTAGAGGTGGCCCGAGCTGATTTACATTTGCAACGTGTGTGTGCTGGTTGGATCCCCAGTTGTTTCCAAACCAAACCAGGGCCAGGAGGACATAGTTTCTTGGCTGGCCCACTTTGTCCGGCTGAGGACCCGGTCTCATAGGAGAACTAACCGGCTATCCAAACCTGCGACAGACGGTAGAGACCGATTCGAGAGCGTGGCCAGCTTTTGAGTTGGATGTCGACTCACCGGGGGCCACCCGGAGTGTGCGTTGTTAGTTAGAGGGACTCTGACGTTCCGGAGTTTCAGGCGCTTACCTAGCCAAGTGGAAACCAGGCGTACATGCGACGTCTATAATGGACAGTTGGTACACCCCTGCAGGGTAAATCTTTTCGAAAAGCCGTGTCCGCGGTTATGGACTACTTGAGACCTACTCCTTGTTCATAGAACAACATCAACATTAATCATGCTACAAAACTTGACAAACCGTGTGCGTGCCTTGGTTGTCTTACTTCGTCCAGGGGGACCGAGAGAGAAACGAGGTTGTGTTATGTTTGCGTAAGAAGGTGGATAGCCGACTTATGACACGTTGTCAACATAACTTCTTGGATCTCATCTTTATTCTGATAGAACGAGTAGCCACCATATATGCTAGTACGGCTGCAACCTGTCTGTGTCTTTACCTTTCCAGTAGCGTTAGTTATTCCGTAATGATATGTTCTCACCCCCCGTTTATATTTCTGTCTTTACCGCTTTGCCTGATCGGCCGCTGCAGTGGACTACTACCTCGACCCCAGTACCGGACGTTACTTCGTGGAGGTGCCCCCGGAGGATGACGACGATTACGAGTACCTCGACCAGTACGATCTTATAGTTGGGTTCAGACGTTCCCGTGGGTGGATATTTATGTGTAGCCCTCTCTAGGGCAATTTGGATCTTGACCGTACTCGGTCCCTACTATGCTTCCGCTTGATGTATTGATGAGTTTTACTCAGATGATGTTGTATTATTGGACAGTGGCGTTGTATGCCATGTTCTAATTATCTATGTATATGTATTTCTATCTTGTAGAGTTATGCTTTATATACCTGTTGTCGAGAATCCGGCAGCGACACGAGTGCGAGTGTCGTGCGCCGGTGGCGTTTGATGCGCTTCTAACTCCGACCGGACGCGAAAGCGGCTAGTTAGAGTTAGTACCGCATCAGGGGCCTTACAACTTGGTATCAGAGCAGGACTGACTGCAGGAACCTTTGCTGGCCGAAGTTGAGTCTAGAAACTATTTTGGTAGTTATATAGGGAAAATTTCGGAGAGTAGGACCTCTTTCTGTTTTCTCCTTATCCCACTCTCCCACCCCTTTTCCGTGAGGAAGTGAAACGATGTTTTGTCTCTACAACTTATCCCCTTTCTAAACAATCTAGGTTCTCGTTTACATGAGGCTCCGATTCCTCTATAATTTTTTGCTAGCGACGAGATGTGTTGGCGTCTTTGAAACCACTGAGCCGCCACTTGGGGTTCACTGCTCTACCTCGCTTACGGCGTACCCCAGGTGAAACGCCCATACAGGATTGGCGGGCATCCTATGGTAATATGGATGTGGTGTCTTTCCCCTATGGACGACCGTGATGGCTGGCCGCTCAGGGCAGCTGTCTCATTGTTCAGGTTTCCAACCGCTCGTATATATTGTTGTGTGCTCGCTAGCAGATTATTATCTTGGATTCGGATGATCTTGGTTTGGGAATTCCAGTAGCAACTAGATATCGACTTTCTGGGTTAACCTTGGTGGAATTTCAGCCTTCGGCTTTCTCATACCTCGTGAGGAAGTTTTGTTGTCAATATTGCTTTAACTTCTGGTTACTTCAATGATTCGATCATGTTCTCATAAGTGTTCCTCAATATAGGATGCCAAGAGCGAACATGCCGCCGCCAGAGAACCCTATCCTTGGGGAGGCTGTAGCCGCAGTGGCTCAGGGCACAGCCGCGATCCTTCAGATGCTGCAGAACCAGGGTGCTCAGAGGAATGATCGACCACAGTACACCACACTGCAGCAGTTTCTCGCGATCATCCCCCCCAGGTTTTCCGAGGCTCGAGACCCGCTGGAGGCGGATGACTGGATCGCAGAGATCAAGAAGCACTTCAATGCCAACACCGTCAGACCCGTCGACTACGTCACCTTCGCCTCCTTCCAGCTTCAGGGTGCCGCAGGCAGTTGGTTCTCGACGTACAAGGCCAACAAGGGTGATGCAGAGATCACGTGGGAGGACTTCGTCAGGGATTTCAGAGCTGCTCATATTCCCAGTGGACTGATCGAGAGGAAGCGCGAGGAGTTCTTAGCTCTGAGACAGGGGAACAGGTCTGTGCAGGAGTATAACCTGGCCTTCGTCAGGCTTGCCAGGTATGCTCCAGAGGAGGTCTCGACAGAGGCCAAGCGCATTGCCAGGTTCCGCGGTGGTCTTGCCACGGACATCAAGTATGCGCTCACCTTGTCCACGCCACCCTGTTCTCAGAGTTCGTTGACCAGGCTATCAGACAGGAGTTAGCTGAGGCAGAGCGTTCCGCAGAGAAGAGGAAGCAGAGAGAGCACAGTTCAGCAGTGGTGGTCCACAAGAAGGCCAAGTCCTGGGTTGCAGAGCCACAATCTCAGCCGCAGCGTCAGCATTTTCAGCAGAGGGGGGCAGTTGTCCGCACTTTTGCCCGCCCTCCCGTCCCAGTGCAGCACGGACCTCGCTCTACTCCACCCTCCGCGACGCCGCCTGCTCCACAGGGCCAGCCCAGGCCAGAGATCACGTGCTTCAAGTGTGGCAAGCCGGGCCACAAGTCTCCACAGTGCACCGACCCTCGTCACGCCCGGCTGCCTCCACCTCCACCTCGCTCTACACCGAGCAACGCGATGGTGCGGGCTCAGCCACGAGCGCTCCGTGTGAACAACGTGACCGTCGCAGAGGGCCAGCAGTCGTCTGAGATTGTGCTTGGTAGGTTACTTATGTGTTCAGTTCCAGCGACAGTTTTGTTTGATTTCGGAGCTTCCCATTCCTTCATATCCAACGCTTTTGCTATGTCACTTGACCTTCCGAGAGAGCAGTTGCCTAGACCACTCTCAGTTTGTTCTCCGGGCTCTAAAATGGAGTCTTCCAGAGCTGTTCCAGATGTGGAGATCAGTATTCAGGGTGCTATCTTTTCGGCCTCCCTGATTGTCTTGCCCCGCTCAGACATTGATGTCATTTTGGGCATGGATTGGCTTGTCAAGTACAAGGCCAAGATTGATTGTCCGTCCAAGACCGTGTTGCTGACGCACAATTCAGGCGCAGAGATTTGGTACACTTGTGGCTCGACAGTGGGATCAGCACAGTTGTACGCTCTGAACGCTGGAGTTGCTCCATTGATCGAGGAGGTCAGAGTTGTTCGAGAGTTTCCAGATGTCTTTCCAGAGGAGTTGCCAGGTATTCCACCCGTGCGTGCTATTGAGTTCGTGATCGAGCTAGAACCTGGTACACAGCCGATATCTCGGCAGCCTTACAAGATGTGCCCGGAAGAGCTGATTGAGTTGAAAGAGCAGCTGGTGAAGCTTGAGAAGCATGGGCTCATTCGTCCGAGCACTTCTCCTTGGGGTGCCCCGTGTCTTTTTGTGAAGAAGAAAGATGGTACTAGCCGGTTGGTTCAAGACTACCGTGGTATCAACAAGAAGACGATCAAAAACAAGTACCCTTTTCCCAACATCAATGACTTATTCGAACAATTGCATGGGGCAAAGGTGTTTTCAAAGCTTGATCTAAAGATGGGGTACCACCAGATTCGTGTCCGTGAGGAGGACATTCCCAAGACAGCCTTCCGCACTCGTTATGGACTGTACGAGTTTACGGTCATGACGTTTGGCTTTTCAAACGCACCTCCGACGTTCATGAGGGCCATGAACTATCTGTTCCAAGAATGGCTAGACGTGTTCGTACTCCTCTACCTCGACGACATCCTTGTCTTTTCCAAGTCAGAGGCTGAGCATGAGGAGCATCTCAGATTGGTGTTGCAGAAGTTGAGAGATCACCAGTTTTATGCCAAGTTCTCCAAGTGTGAGTTCTGGATGAATAAGGTCAACTTCCTTGGCCATGTCATTTCCTCAGAGGGCATTGCCGTTGACCCAGACAGAGTCCGGACGATTCAAGATTGGACTCCGTCGAAGAATGTCAAGCAGTTGAGGAGTTCTCTCGGACTTGCCAGCTATTGCAGGAAGTTTGTCGAGAATTTCTCCAAGATAGCAAAGCCGACGACCGAGTTGTTGTGCAAGGGCAAGAAGTACTCTTGGTCACAGGCTTGCCAGGCAGCTTTTGATGAGTTGAAGCTAAGGCTGACCACAGCTTCGATCCTTACGCCGCCAAACGAGTCACAGCCGTTTCAAGTTTTCTGTGACGCCTCGTTGAATGGCCTTGGCGGAGTGTTGATGCAGGGAAAGAATATAGTGGCTTATACCTCCAGACAGTTGAAGCAGGCTGAGAGGAACTATCCGACCCACGATCTTGAGCTAGCTGCAGTGATCCATGCGTTGGTTACTTGGCGACACCTCCTCCTAGGGAGGAAGGTTGATGTGTTCACCGATCACAAAAGCTTAAAGTACTTGTTCATGCAGCCTAACCTGAACTTGAGGCAAAGGAGGTGGCTCAGACTATTACTGAGTACTCCGTGGATATTCAGTATACACCTGGCAAGGCGAATGTCATAGCCGATGCGTTGAGCCGCAAGGGTGATTGCAATAGTGTACAGGTGCAGAAGTTACACCCTGATTTGTGTGAGTCCTTTCGAAGGCTCAATCTCGAGCTAGTTCCAGCAGGCTATCTAGCAAACCTTGTGGTAGAGCCCACTGTCCGTGAGAAGATTCGTGAAGCTCAGTCTAGTAGCTTGATGATTCAGAAAGTCAAGTAGGGTGTTGCAGCCTCAGTCCCGAAGTACGGTTGCTTTTCAATGCATAATGACGGCACCGTGATGTTTGAGGAGTGAGTTGTTGTTCCCAAGGAAGGAGGTCTCAGAGAGGTCATTTTAAAGGAAGCCCATGACTCAAAGCTGTCTATCCAACCTGGTAGCACCAAGATGTATCAGGACCTCAAGCAGAACTTTTGGTGGACTCGTATGAAGCGGGATGTTGCCCGTTTTGTCTCTCAGTGTGATGTGTGCAGGAGAGTGAAAGCACAGCACCAGAAGCCTGCAGGGCTACTTCAGCCAATTGAAATTCCAGAGTGGAAATGGGATCACATTGAGATGGATTTCATCACAGGTTTTCCTCTGTCGCAGAAGAAGAACAATGCCATCTTTGTCGTCATTGACAATCTCTCCAAAGTTGCCCACTTCTTCCCAGTGAAGGACTCCATTTCAGCAGCTCAGTTGGCGGATTTTTACACCGCAAGAGTTGTCTCTTTGCATGGCATCCCCAAGAAGATCAGTTCTGACCGAGGCAGCCTTTTCACCTCCAAGTTCTGGCAGGCCTTCCAAAAGGCGATTGGTACGAAAGTCTTGTTCAGTACCGCGTATCACCCTCAGACCAGTGGCCAGGTTGAGCGTGTGAATCAAATCCTCGAGGACATGCTTCGGGCATGTGTCATCTCGTTTGCCATGAAGTGGGAAGAGTGCTTGCCGTATGCTGAGTTCTCTTACAACAACAGTTATCAGGCAAGTCTGCAAGCAGCGCCGTTTGAAGTCTTGTATGGCCGCAAGTGCAGGACACCTTTGAACTGGTCCGAGACAGGCGAGAGGCAGCTGTTCGGTCCAGATGTGATACAAGAGGCAGAGGACAGAGTGAAGATTGTCCGGGAGAACCAAAAGGCAGCACAGTCTAGGCAGAAGGCCTATTATGACAAGAAGCACCGTGGTGTTGACTTCAAAGTTGGTGACTTCGCATACCTCATAGTGTCTCCACTTCGGGGCACTCACCGCTTTGGGATCAAAGGCAAGTTGGCTCCCAGGTTCGTTGGTCCGTTCCGCATCCTCGAGACTCGGGGACCTCTCGCGTTCCGCCTCGAGCTTCCAGACAGCTTGGCTATGGTTCATGATGTGTTCCACCTGTCTCAGTTGAAGAAGTGTTTCAAGCAGCCAGAGCAGGCAGTGGACTTGGGCGAGATCCAGCTCAGTGCAGATCTTTCTTACTCAGAGCGTCCAGTCCGTGTTCTTGACTCGTCAGAGCGCAAGACTCGCAACAAGACCGTCAAGTTCCTCAAGGTGCAATGGGCACATCACTCGGAGAAAGAGGCAACGTGGGAGCGTGAAGATCATCTCCGTTCGGAGTATCCCGAGCTTTTTCTTGCTTAGATCTCGGGACGAGATCCTGTGTTGGTAGGGGAGAGTTGTAACAGCCCACATGTAACAAGCTAGCAAACACCATGTAATTTACTTCCTCTGTTGGACTTGTAACTTGGCATGGTGGATGTGTATGTCATTTCATGTGGTGATTTTATTTGGCATTGAGATTGGAGTCATGTTGGGTTGTTTTCTTTTGCATCCAAGGTGGTTCAAGAAGGGCATGGATAGAATTTTCATTGTTACATGCCCACTCCTTTTGACACCAAACCTGGCCTAGCCATTTCTCTTGTTGTGGCAAGGGTTTTAAAATCCTCAAAGCATTTTTGCCATCATCAAAAACAAAAGCTCTAGTTCAAAGTGGTTTTGAAATTCAAAATGAGCTCACATTTTTGTTGTTGCCAAAAATTCCCAAACCATTTTTGGAAATTGAGGAATATTACAAAGAACATTTTGCATATTTTTGTGCATTTTTATTCCTTGTAATTAATCTGGAAAAACTCTTTTACCTTTCTATTAAAATTTTAATGGAAAGGAATCCAGAGAAGTTTTTCGTTTGCTTGCTGGAATTCCTGTTGCAGGCCCGGCCCGTCTGGCCTTTTCCTCCGATTTGGGCTGAGAGCCCGGCTGCGAAGGGGTAAGTGGCTCACGCCCGTGCCGTGCGATCTCCATCCAACGGCGCTCCTGTTGGGAATGTGCCCTAGAGGCAAATAAAATATGTTTTATCGAGCATATTCCATTAGTTCATAATACGTTTGATACTATGCTAGAACTGTATTAAGCGGAAACATTAATACAGGTGTGGTATACAAACAACCAGGTCCCTAGTAAACCCTAGTATATTAGTCCATTGGGCGATTGATGATCAAGGTTTCCTGATCATGAGACAATGGCGTCTGTTGACAATGGAGTCGTATCATTGGATAATGATATGATGGACATACACCCACCAGAAGTGTTGCGATGTGATCAAGTCACATAGTTCGACATTGCGATAACTATAACGTAGTGACCAGATCCTTAGACCGTAATGATCATACGTAATTGTCATCTATGAGGAGACTTTGATTTGTATCCCACCGCCTGACTGAAATATGCTGGCCATAACGGTGCACTTTGGGTATTCCGAAATAGATGGTTGATGAGTATGCAAATAGATCAAAGCAGGATTTGTCAATCCGTGTGACGGATAGGTACTCTGGGCCCACTCGGTGATATTGCATCATAAAGTTTGAAAATGTGTGACTAGGTCACGGAGTTGTAATATCACGGGAACGAGTAAACTTGTTTGTTGAGAACGAGGACGGACTAGGTATATTGGATACCGATGATCAACCCTCGGACAAGCAAAGTACCATGGGACAAAGGGAACAGGCACACGGTTAACGGATCCAACAGCGATTGAAGTTCATTCGATGGAAGCGCAGGGGCTATCAAGGATTGTAACCAGGTCCAATTGATTAGTCATTGATCAATGAGAATTGTCTCGATCATGTCTGCTGTTTCCCGGACCGTAGGGTGTTACACTTAAGGGTACTCGACGTAGTAAGGATTGATTCGGGATCACCGGAGAAATTGGAGAGAACACCGGAATTGTTCCGGTGATGGCCGGAATTGTTCCGATGAAGGCCGGAAGTTGTTCTGGGTATTTTGAAAGGTTCAAAATATATTTAATAATGTTTAATATATGTTTTATTATTTAATTATCTGAATTAAATATTAAAATGTATTTAAATATAATTAAAAATGAATTAAAAGGCATATGGGCCTCATAGGGCCCATTAGGGGGAGAGGGAGTCCTCCCCCATGGGCCATGGCGCCATGAGGGGGCCCACCCCCCTTATTGGTGCGCCACCCCCCTCCCCTTGGGATTAGTCCCACATGGGAAGTTGAGGAGGGGTGGCACCCCTCCTTGGCCTATATAAGGAGGGGTAGAGGTGCCCTTTTAATCATGAATTTTTGAGAAAAGTTTCTCATCTCTCTCCCTCCTTTCTCCTTCCTTTGAGCGGACTCCCCTTGTTTGGAGGCTGCTCTGGGTTGGGGATTTCTCCACTATACGCACGCCGTCGTGCTGCTGGAATCGGGATCCGAATCCATCTTCTTTCCGCTGCTCTACTGGTTCGGAGCCCGGAGGGACGTCGGGTATACTGTATGTGTATAATCCCGCGAGGCACTGTACTTGTGGTGCTACTTCATCGTCGTGGTCGTATCGCGAGGTCTTCATCAGCAACGTTCCGACGGGGACGTAATCCCGTCATCGGTCCGCAAGGATCGGGTGGCTACAGGAGTCATCGTGGATCTGCGCGGCATCGGGGATTGCCGGTACGACTACACCAACCACGTTCATGCGGGAACGTTTCCCGCTTAACGGACTACATACTGGTATGTGATCTATTTCTGTCCGTTACTTGCATCAGCATAGCATAGGTCTTGGGATTGGGTATCGTAGGTCAAGGAAAAATTTGTGTTTTCTGCCACGAACGCCAACAGCTCCTCCTTCGTCTTTCCAGCGCGGACAGAGGTCCCCTCCCCCTTCTCTCTCACGGAGCGCGTCCGGCCACGGGAGGTGGAGCCCTTCGTCCAGGGAGAGCGAGAGCTCCCTATTTGAGCACGCAGGACGTGCCGCGGAGCCCTAGGGTTCCATTCCCCCCCCCATCTTTTCCCTCTCGCCGCCGCCGGGTGCGTTCCTCTCCTCTCCCCTGTTCCGCCGGAGCCGACGAAGAGATGCTTCCAATTCGTCGCCGCCGTTCTGCTTTTATGCAACTGCGCTGTGCGAGTGGCAATCCTAAGCCATCTTCACCTTGCCCTTGCAGGGATTTCTCGCCAGGGTCGCGGATTGGGCCCTCGCACCGTGAAGCTCCGCCGCGGAGTCATCCTCCCCGACGACGGTGCCGTGGACGTCTTCGGTTCGAGGAGTACGCGTCGTCTTCAGGCTCCCCGAGGTGAGCCTCTGGTGTCGTCCCCTTCCTTTGCGCGTATACGATTAGTGGGGTCGTCAGACGTCGTGGTTGCTGGCCGCCGTGCCACGGATCCCGGCCATGTCGCATGCTCGCCGTGGTCGGGCGAGATCGAGGCGCGTGCGGACGTGCACTGAGCACGTCCAGAGCGTGCGTATAGCTGCAAGGAGTAGCCTTTCGCGTGTTAGAGTTCGCGGGTCTCGGAGTCTGAAGAACGCGCACTGAACTGGCCGCCGCTGCGAAGTTCAGGTTGACGTCTCGTCGCCGTCGTGCGCCCGGAACCCCGATCTGGAGTACGGTTGCGAAGAGGGGTGTGCCAGCTCCAGGTTGCACGTCGTGGCGTGGCCGTAGTCGATCTGTACGCGAGGCTAGGTTCTCCCAAAGTTCGCCGGAAGCCGCAGTGGTAATCTTCAGTCGTGTCGCCGCTCTGTTGCCGTGAGATTTCCGACGAGTCGAGAGAGAGTGGTTGGCCGTGGCTTACGCCATTCTGCAGAGGGCAGTGCCCCCTCCGTTTTCCATGTGATGGCAGAGCTAGCGGTGGCCGGAGGCGGATGCGAGCTTCGCCGGAGTTTGAGCTCGCGCCGGGTTTCAGAAAGTTGCGGTCTTTCTTCAGTTTGGACTCAGGGGAGAACACCTCACCTTGTGCGTGTTGGGGTTATGTTCAGAAAACGCTTTGTGGCGCAGTGGTAGCGAGCGTGGAGACGAGCAGCGCGTCGTGGGTTCGAGTCCCAGTCGCCCCCCCCCCCCCTTTTTTTTTTGATTTTATCTGTGAGGCTGACGGCTGGGACCCGCTTGCCAGCGACCCAGGCCACGTGGGCTGAGTCCATTGCGGACCAGAGAGGTTGGATGGGCCGATATCGCCCGAGAGCAGCCCATGGAGGCTGACTCCTTTTTCTTTTCTTTTATTTATTTATTTATTTCTTTTCTTTTTCTTTGATTTCTTTTCTGTTTAAATTCAAATTTGAATTTGCCTCCAAATGCAAATCTGTTTTTGAACGTCCTTTGCATTCATGGGCATGCCTTATATGATTTTGGTGTAGCTTGAGCTACTGACCCACATGGTGAGGTCCATTTTTGCATTTGACCCCTTCCTGTAATTTGAAGTGTGGTCATTTTGCAAATAAGCCCTTTTTCTTTTCTTTGTTTTTGCCAAGTGGTTCAAATTTTAAATTGCCCATGCCATACATGGTTATTGGGGTAGTTTTGCACAAGGAGTTTCATGGTGATGATGATTTCATCATCTGAACCTTTTTCAAAATTCATGTGGTGCAATTTTGCACTCAGCCCCCTAAACTTCAGTTGAATTTGCAACTGCCCTTGCAAATTCAAATGGAGGCATATCTTATATGGTTTTGGGGTGATTTTCTGCAAGGATTTCAGCAGTGATGTTTTCTTGATATTTTGTGCAACTCAGGAAATCAAGGTGTGATCACCTGATCCAGAAGCATTCATTTCTTTCTGCCTGCAACATTTCCACTTCAGTGCATCTGAAATGTTGATCAGCTGATCTTTTCAATCTTTTTTATTTTCATCTCCTTTTTCAATTCAGCCCCTGACATATTATCATATGTAATCTGGCTGGGTTCCAACTGTTGTTGCACCTTCCTATGTGTCAAGTTCACCGACACTACTCCCCGAAATCATTGTTTTACTTTCATGTTATTTAAATTCCTGTAATGCTTGTTGTTCATGTCATGCTATCATGCTACTTACACCTAAATTAAGGCCTAGACCAAAGCCCTTACAATGTAAATAAAATGCATGTGAATTGATGACTTGTCGTCATCACCCTCATTTAAATTTGACTAGACAGGGTCATATCATGTAAATAAAACTTGAACATGCCATCCTTGTTTGAATTTGCATCAGTTGCTTACTTGTGTGTTTCCTTGCCGGTGTCTTACGTTAGCACCCGAGACTGACGAGGAGACTTACGTGGAGCTGTCCGGCCCCGAGCACGAGGGTACTGTGGGTGCTGCTTCGACTACCTTACCAAGCAAGGGGGAGATCTGTGTCATTACTTTATAACTTTCTGCTCATGCCTAGCTGTAGATCTAGAACGTTGTTGCTTGATCCTATCTACCTTATACTGCCATGTTTAAACCCATACAACCATGATCCCCACATCCCAGCAAACCATTGTACTGCTAAGTTACCGCTGCTCAGCCATTGCTTAGTATGGATAGAAACTTGCTGCTTACCTTATATATTTTGGGTTGGGATATCATGCTATACAAGAAGTTGGTTGATATTTATTATTGTTAAAATGATGTTAATTTATATTCGACGAAAGGTGGAAGGCTGGACTATCCCGTCTGGTGCTTTGTTCCATTTGAGTCACCTAGGACCCGAGTTCCGGGTATTGTGTTTCTTGACGAGCGTGCCTAATCGTCTGTGGGGTTTTATGGGGCCCCTTGTCTTACCTACCTAGCTTCGTACATTCTAGAGGTGGCCCGAGCTGATTTACATTTGCAACGTGTGTGTGCTGGTTGGATCCCTAGTTGTTTCCAAACCAAACCAGGGCCAGGAGGACATAGTTTCTTGGCTGGCCCACTTTGTCCGGCTGAGGACCCGGTCTCATAGGAGAACTAACCGGCTATCCAAACCTGCGACAGACGGTAGAGACCGATTCGAGAGCGTGGCCAGCTTTTGAGTTGGGTGTCGACTCACCGGGGGCCACCCGGAGTGTGCGTTGTTAGTTAGAGGGACTCTGACGTTCCGGAGTTTCAGGCGCTTACCTAGCCAAGTGGAAACCGGGCGTACATGCGACGTCTATAATGGACAGTTGGTACACCCCTGCAGGGTAAATCTTTTCGAAAAGCCGTGTCGGTGGTTATGGACTACTTGAGACCTACTCCTTGTTCATAGAATAACATCAACATTAATCATGCTATAAAACTTGACAAACCGTGTGCGTGCCTTGGTTGTCTTTCTTCGTCCAGGGGGACCGAGAGAGAAACAAGGTTGTGTTATGTTTGCGTAAGCAGGTGGATAGTCGACTTATGACACGTTGTCAACGTAACTTCTTGGATCTCATCTTTATTCTGATAGAACGAGTAGCCACCATATATGCTAGTACGGCTGCAACCTGTCTGTGTCTTTACCTTTCCAGTAGTGTTAGTTATTCCGTAATGATATGTTCTCATTCCCCGTTTATATTTCTGTCTTTACCGCTTTGCCTGATCGGCCGCTGCATTGGACTACTACCTCGACCCCAGTACCGGACGTTACTTCGTGGAGGTGCCCTCGGAGGATGACGACGATTACGAGTACCTCGGCCAGTAGGATCTTATAGTTGGGTTCAGACGTTCCCGTGGGTGGATATTTATGTGTAGCCCTCTCTAGGGCAATTTGGATCTTGACCGTACTCGGTCCCTACTATGCTTCCGCGATGTATTGATGAGTTGTACTCAGATGATGTTGTATTATTGGACGGTGGTGTTGTATGCCCTGTTCTAATTATCTATGTATATGTATTTCTATCTTGTATAGTTATGCTTTATATACCTGTTGTCGAGAATCCGGCAGCGACACGAGTGCGAGTGTCGTGCGCCGGTGGCGTTTGATGCGCTTCTAACTCCGACCGGACGCGAAAGCGGCTAGTTAGAGTTAGTACCGCATCAGGGGCCTTACAATACGTTTGGGACATATCAGCCATTCTTTGCAAACAATTGATAACGTCAAAAAGATTACAATTATAAAAATCAAGATCACTACCATTAATTAAAGTGGTGGTGATGTCATCTAAGCTCATTCTTTTGGTAGTCTCTAAGTTCATGGGACCTTCTTGTCCTAAAGTTGAGGTATTAGCATCACCATTAATACGTCCATTGGGACTGGGGATGTGTTGGGTGCTAGAAGTTTTGAGACCCTCAACAACTTGTATAGTGGCAATAGAAGTGTGTGTATGAAGGCTCTTAATCCTATCTTCCTCTTCCTTTTCTCTAGCCCATCTATCCTTAAGTTTGGCTAGCATTCTAATGTTCTCATTAATTTGTACTTTAATATCATTCCTGGGTGTAGTTTTCCGTTCCTCAAGAGGAGAGATTCTAATTTTAAGCATCTCTACATCATGAGCTATATTGTCTACCTTTAAAGAGAGGCTATCTAGTTTCTCTTCTACACTCTTATTGAAGGCTTTTTGAGAAGTAATAAAGTCCTTAAGCATGCTTTCTAATTCAGAAGTGGAGTTTTTGGTGCTATGATAAGTGTTGTTGTCCCATAGTTATTGGATGGGAAGGGTCTAGGATTGTTGCTACCAAAATTACTCCTATAAGCATTATTATTAAAGTTGTTCCTAGAAATAAAATTAACATCAACTTGCTCTTTTTCTTGAGAAACCAAAGAATTCAAAGGAACATCATGAGGATCAGTAGGAGCTTGCTTGGTAAGTAAATACATGATCATGTCAACCTTTTCATTTAAAGAGGTGATCTCCTCAATAGAGTTTACCTTCCGAACTATTGGAGCTCTCTCGGTGTGCCATTGAGTATAATTTGTCATCATCTGGTCCAATAGCTTCGTGGCAGCACCAAGTGTAGTTGACATAAAGGTTCCTCCCGCGGCCGAGTCCAACAGATTCCGCGAGGTAAAGTCCAATCCTGCATAGAAAGTCTGGATAACCATCCAAGTAGTCAAACCATGTGTAGGGAAATTCTTAACAAGATATTTCATGCATTCCCAAGCTTGGGAAACGTGTTCATTATCCAATTGGTTAAAATTCATAATGTTACTTCTCAACTGGATAATCTTAGCAGGTGGGTAGTACTTCCCAATAAAAGCATCCTTGCACTTATCCCAAGAATCTATGCTATTCCTAGGCAAGGATTGAAGCCAGGCTTTAGCTCCTCCTCTAAAGGAGAAAGGAAAAAAGCTTATGCTTAACAATATCACCATCTCCTTCTTTGTACTTTTGCATATCACAAAGCTCAACAAAAGTATTAAAGTGCAAAGCAGCAGCATCTCCAGTACCGGAGAATTGTTATTTCATAACAAGATTCAGCAAAGCAGGTTTGATTTCATAAGAAGGTGCTGAAGTGGCAGGTGGATCAATAGGAGTGCTGATAAAGTCATTGTTGTTGTGACTAGTGAAGTCACACAACTTGGTGTTTTCAGTGGAACCCATAGTAACATCAGCAAGCAAGAACAAAGAAAGTAATTTTTCTTGGTTATTGATATAAGACTCTAAAGCAAGAACTAGAAAGTAAACTAACAAGACTAAAAAGCAAAGGTAAAATATAGTGTGCAGCTCCCCTATTTTCAAGATTGGAGTCCCCAGCAATGGCACTAGAAATTGTTTTGATGGCACCGAAGTAGTGCTCCTTGTTGGTTACCCAAAGTGGAAGGTAAGGATGTAGTCTAGCAGCAATTTCCCTTACACGAGGACAGTAAGGTTTAACAAATCCAAGAGGATTCCAAGGATCGACAAGTAGGTGGTGAAGCAAGCAAGGTGCCGTTTACTCGATATCACTTGCTTAACCTAGACCGGCACACAGAAACAAATAACTTTGCTCCCAACAAGTACAGGGAGGTGTCAATCCCTTCGGTCTTGTTGTTTACAAAGGATCAAAACACAAGCAGGAAATAGTAGTGGTGATTGCAATGAAAGGGAATAAAGCAGTAAATAGTGGAGGTGTCTACAGTAGTGGAAATATGTACCGGGGTCCCATGATGTTCACTAGTGATGTCTCTCTCCCAAAAGACGATAAAATAGCTAAGATGGGTAAACAAATTTCATCTGGTCAAATGACAGAATTATAAACGCACTGCAATGCTAATTATGCTGCAAAGAAAGTTAGAGGCTCAAAATTATGGTCAGTATGCCAAGACAAGTAGAGCAAAATCAAACTGCATCTACTTACTAATCATCCACCTTGAGATATCTATCCAGAACATCTCGTCGGTATTAATTTGCGAGCCCCACCCAACGTGTAAACTCAAAGCAAGAGACAACTGCATTAACAAACTTTGCGTAAGGTAATCAATCCTTGCAACCGCGGTTACAAGCACTGTTCTTTTCTCTCTGGTGGCAACAACACATCCCCTAGTCTCATGTTTCTGTCACTTAAGCTAGACATCGGGGGGCATGAACCCACAATCAAGCATAACGCTCCCTCTTGGAGTTACTATCTACTACATGGACAAAGCAATAAAAAGCATCAGAGAACATGTAAGAATTACTCAAGAACAAAATATAAAAGGAGAACCAAATACATGACTCATCACAATCTGAACATAATCTCATAATCCATCAGATCCCAGCAAACATAGCATAGCAACAGCTGAAAGGATTACATAGATGCCTTGATCATGTAGGGCAGCTCATAAGGGCTAAGAATTGAAGCACAATATTGGGGAGAAGACATCATATAGCTACTGGTCATGGACCCATGGTCAAAGGGGGACTACTCACGGCACATCCGGGAAGCGTCCATGGTGGTGGAGAAACTCTCGGAGGTCAATCCTCCCTCCGTCAGGGTGCCGATCTTGGAAGCGAGGAGGCGGCGGAACAGAGGTGAAAATCGCGATGCGGGGCTTTATCTGAGGGTTTTCGGAGCGAGGAGGTAATATAGGACAAAGGGGGCGCCAGGGGGTGGCCCCTCCACCCAGGAACCCTCCTGGCACAGCCAGGAGTGGGGCTGCTCCCCCTGGCCACCTAGGAGGGGGTGTCCGCCCTCTGGCCCTCTTTCGGTGATCCCGGAGCTTCCGTCGTATTGATTTTTTATCTGATTTTTGTGGAATTTTTGGAGCTCTATAAATATGGGTAAAAACCTGCACCTTAGAGACATCAACAGACAGAAACTGGCACTAGGTGCACTGAGTTAGTAGGTTAGTCCAAATATGTGTAAAAATGTATGAAAGTATAGCAAAACGCATAGCAATGCCACCTAAAAGAGCATGGAACAAGCAGAAATTATAGATACGTTTGTGAGCTATCAGGATGCAAAAATAAAAAAATGAAAAAATAAATAAGAAAATAAATAAAAAGAGAGAAGGGGGCAACACTACTATTCCTTTTGAAAGATCCACACTCGCACTCGAAAGTAATTTTTGTACTACATAGATAGTTTCATATCATTCATGCATAACTATGTGGGGATCCTTACACTATAGAACCTGGCTTGTATATTCCAATGATGAGCCTCCTCAAATGAGCTCTAGGTCTTCTTGAGCAAGCAAGTTGGATGCACCCCCACTAGTTCCATCGGAGAGCTTTCCATATCTCACATCTGCATCTGTTGCATGGCAATCCCTACTCCTGACATCATATCTATCATTTGACTTTCTCTCGCCTATGATTGTCCTCATTGATGTGAGCCTTTCACACCTTTTTTTCTTCCTTCCCCATCTTTATTCTTTTCGCCATACTAAGTGCCAACTATCTTGCTCGCGCTCATTCATTGCATGAGTGCTCAAAGTCAAAAGGGAGAGGATTAGTTTAAGTTGTGCCTAACTAGTTGTCTAGGGACGAGTCACAATAAGATTCCGAAGGAGACCAAGTGTGAATTTTAGTATATTGAGTTCTCAATTCACTATCTATTATTTATATGCTCTAAACAAATCTCCCACTTCTTGCACGCAAACACCGATTGGAGACATTCGAGTCACAGACAACGAGAGCTCTTGCACCTTTATGTTCTTACTTTGCTAGTTTCAATGTTTGTCGGTAGCATGTCACCACAGAAATTATCTTTGTTATCATTTACCTGCTCGAGGACGAGTAGGAATTAAGCTTGGGGATGTTGATACTTCCCAAACGTATCTAAAATTTATGCATGTTCCATGATTTTATGGGTGACTTTGCTATATTTTTTGCTACACTTTCATAACTTTTTCAACATATTTGGACTAACCTACTAACTCAGTGCCCAAGTGCCAGTTTCTGTCTGCTGTTGTCCATGCATTGCAGGAAAATGCTAATTATTAAATTGCTCAGGAAAATCAGGAAAAAACATATAAAAAATCAGCAGATCAAAAGACTCCAGAATCCCTAAGGGGAGCCGGAAGGGGTTACGTGATTTTCACCACTGTTTCTCCGCCGCCGCAATCCCGAGATCATGATTGCTAGGAGACCCTGTCCCGACACCCCACCGGAGGGAGGATTAATCTCCGGGAGCTTCTCCACCACATGAGCGCTTCCCGAACGTGTCGTGAGTAGTTCCCCTTGGACCATGGGTCCATGATCAGTAGCTATGTGATGTTTTCTCTCCAATCTTGTGCCTCAATTCTTAGCCCTTGTGAGCTGCCCTACATGATCAAGGAACCTATGTATTAGTTTCTGTGTTTCTATGCTGTGTTTGCTGGGATCCGACGGATTATGAGATTATGTTCAGATAGTGATGAGTAATATATTTGGTTTACCTTTTATGTTTAAGTTCTTGAGTATTATTGCATGTTCTCCGTTTCTTTTTATTGATTTGGCCAAGTAGTAGATAGTAACTCCAAGAGGGAGCGTTATGCTTGATTGTGGATTCATGCCCCCCAATGTCTAGCTTGAGTGACAGAAACATGAGACTAGGGGATGTGTTGTTGCCACCAGGGAGAAAACAATGGTGCTTGTAACTGCGGTTGCAAGGATTGTTTACCTTACAAATAGTTTGTTAATGCAAGTTTCTGTTGCTTTGATCCTACAGTTTGGTTGGGGTTCGCTACTTAATACCAGCGAAATGTTCTGGATAGATATCTCAAGATGGATGATTAGTGAGTAGATGTTGATGAATAAACAGTCTGCTCGTCTCGACGTACTGCCCATACGATTTAGTCTCTAGCTTTCATGTAGCATAATTAGCTTTGTGGTGCGTTTATAATTCTGTCAATTGCCCAGCTATAATTTGTTCACCCAGCATAGTTATTTATCGTCTTTTGGGAGAGAGACATCACTAGTGAAAGTCATGGGACCCCGATCCATATTTCCACCATAGTTTACACCGTTAATTTTTACTTCTTTTATTTCCTTTTTGTTGCAATCACTACTACTATTCCGCTTGTGTTTTGATCCTTTGTAAACAACAAGACCAGAGAGATTGACAACCTATCTGTACTTGTTGGGAGCAAATTTATTTGCTTTTGTGTGCAAGTCCAGGTCAAGAGAGTAATTTCTATTCAGACGGCGCATTGCTCACTTTTCCACCTTCTTGTTGCTCTTGGAATCCTACGGGAAACATAACCCTAGCCTCTAAAGTTAGGGGAAATTTTTCTGTTGTCTACATCTCAACCTTCCACTTGGGGTAGCCAACGAGGAGCACTATCCAGTGCCATCAACAACATACACTCTTAAACAAGTCACATATTTATTGCTACATATCAGTGATGACGTTCAAGAACAATACACATAACTCATGAATACATGTAACATCCCAATTTTCTAAATTCGGATGTTAATAGATCATCATATGCATGTCATGCTGGTGTTTTGCATTATTTAGGTTTTCTGAATATTTTAAACTTTTTTCAATTGAAGCCAATTTATTGGAGAGGATATAACATGACTTATCCTCATTTTAAATAAAGTTGAAAAGTGTTTAAAATATTTTTGGTTGTTCTTAAAATGTGTTATGGGAATTATAAATAACTCAAAAATTACTTCTGGGATTTTAATAATGCTCATACGAATTTTATTGCATAAAAGGTATTTATGAAAATTGCATAAGAGATGAAATAGTAATTTCGGCAAAAACAATTTTTTTTATGGTTGTGACATTTTTATAATTAATATTTTATTATAAAAAAATGTTCTGCGTAGTTGCTTGACCAAAATAAAATGAAAAAAAACGAGTTTTCGTTTTGGGTCTTCGAGCGGCCCAACCTGTTATTTTCCGTCGTGTGCGATTTAAGTCTGAGTCAGACTCGAAAAAAATCGGCTATAAGGTCCGAAAATTTTCCCTTTTCTTTTTTTTTGGAAAACCCTATTTTCTCCCGCGGGACCCGCTCACGCCGCCGCCGCCGGATCCGCCGTCCGCCGCTCGCGGCCTCGCCGTCGATAAGCCCGCCGCCACCACACCAACTCGTCGCCGCCGGCTGGAGCCGCCGAAACCTCGTAGCAGTTCGATCTCGCGGCCAACGGCCGAGATCTCTCCGATCTGGATTACAGATCCAGATTCGGCTTTTTTAGGGTTTCCGGTTAGCAAACGCCGTTCGTTCCGTAGTTAGTGACCTAGTCGCGACAGAAAGTTATTTTATTCGCGAAGAGGCCCATTTTCACAGATTTCATCCCAGAACGGTATTAGCTATATTTTTAACCGTGTATCAGTTTTAGGTGATTCTTTTTGCGTTGCGACCGTAGTGAAGTGTAGTTTACATTAGGATAAACTTTGCACTGTTACACTTTTTGAATTTGAATTTTGTACAGATTCAAGTTCAAACTTCCGGTGACCGTATTTTTCATACGATGTATCCGTTGTCGTCGATTCCAGTTGCGTTGGGATCGTAGTGACTTGTAGATATTGTTTAGCTTCTGTTTAGTGTTTTTCCTTGCTGTTAATTTAGTTTTTTTTATTTATGCATTGTTTATGTGTTGAATGTGATATTGAATGCTATATTGTTTGATCGTGTAGACTGTCCGGAGTGCACCGCAACTTTCTATGAAGAGTGTGATCGTCAGGAACATGAACAAGGCAAGTTACACATTGACCATATCATAACTATATTTTTCATTATGCATGTAGCAACTATAACCCTATGCATGTGTAGGAATGCTATTATATACTCTTGCTGCAAACCTTGTAGGATAGCCATATGATCTGATCATGTATTCTTTGTCGCCCTAGCTCGTGTTTGTTATATATTGCTATGCTTGTAGACGGGGTTGGCTTGAGAATACATTGAGTTGTGTGAGGATCTTAATTATTTGACTAGCAACCTTAAAAATAATTCACCTCCGGACGGGAGGGATGCATCCTGGAGGCTGCGCCTTCTTTAAGGGCAGGTTTAGGGCTAAATGCTCCCCATGGTTTCGCATGGTATGGAGGGAAGGCATCATGGAGACTTGCACCTTATCTAAGGATTGCACCCATGAGAGTGCACCCTAAGTGGGCGTCGTCCATGCTCACAAAGATCGGACAGACTTAGTGACTAGTAGCTTCCATGTACGACCACTGGCTATATGGGCTCTGGCTTAGTCGAGTAAGTTGTAGGGAGCCTAGCCCTGGTAGCTAGCTGATGTAGATATGATAGGTGTACCGGCTACCAAAGGGTGCAGGTGACCTCTTCTGAAAACTTTGTCTCGATCTTCGGGTTGAGTCCAGTGGGTAAGGTGTACAAACCTCCGCAGAGCGTACAAACTAGTCATGATTAGCCGTGTCCCAGGTTATGGACAACTATGAGCAACTAGGCATTACTGTTGTTGGATGGTCTTGATAGATGACTCACCTTAATAGAACTTGAGTGGGAAAATTTAATAAAGGGTATGGGTTGGAATTAGTGTAGCCCAATTCAACCTTATGTAGTAAGTTAAGCTAAAATTTGACTAATAGGTAGATTGAGGAAAAAACAGCTTTCTGCAAAATAAAACCATAAGCATTCCTTTGACTTACCTTGCATGTAGCGATAGATCTGTTATATAATTTTTCGTGTGGCTTGCCGTACAAATCAGATGTACTGACCCGTTGTCGGGCTGTAACCTTCGTGTTGCAGGTTTTTCAGACGACCAGTATGGTGCCTTTAGGGTCGCGGGTCTTCACTCAGCATGTCGCTTGTGGATGTTGATGGGACTCCTTGATATTTACTATTTGCTACTTATGCTATATTTATATTGAATAAGCTAGGCTTGAGCTATGCAACTTGTTTATTTTATGAGTTCTGGATCATATGATGTAATAATGATGCACTTGTACTTTGGTATACATCTATTACTGTGTGTGCTAGAGAGTTCAATCCAGGGACTAGAACATGAGCACAGAGACTCCAATTCTTTGTGAATTGGGTCACTTCAGATGGTATCAGAGCCAGGTTGTTGACTATAGGACGTGACCCTAGAAAATGGATTAGAAAATCCATAGGAATGAAAATCTTACTTTACACCACTCTGTCTTGTACTTACTTACCTTCTCTATCTCGTATTCATACCTGTTCTAATCTTTCCTTTCCTCTCTTTGAATATAGATGACTACCTTGTCTTATCGCTCTATGGCATTTGGACCTGAGCTCATGGGGATTTGCAAGCACCTGAACATCTACGCGCCAGTCTTTGAGCCGAAGCTAGTGGAGATAAGGGGAGTTGATTGTTACTAGGAAGTGGAAGCGTTTCTTCTCGGAAGCAAGACTGGGGGAGAAAGGGTGATCACTGAGTCATTTGAAGTGCATGACCCTGAGAAGGAGCAGAGCTTGCACATAGCCTCCCACCTTGGTCTAGGATGCCTTGTTCATCGGTACAACCATAAGCTGGAGGGTATAGTGTACAAGGAGATGGCTCGGTTCCTTTCATCTGGAGTGCTGCTTGAGAAGAAGTTCAGGATCACACTTGGGTCCATTTGGCCAGGTACTACCACCTAATTCATCCAGAGCATGGAGAAGTACGTCATCAGCTTGGAGAAAAGCACCCAATCAGATCTCTACACCATCACCGAGCTTCAGCAGAAGAACCACAAGCTCAAGAGGGGCAACAAGAAGCTGAAGACTGAGAAGATGGAGATGCAAGAAGAGATTAAGAAGCTGAAGGAGAAGCTGAAGGCACAAGGTGTTGACGTGAAGGAAGATGAAGCATAAGTGGATACTTCGGGAGAAGAAGACGAACCTAGTCCCAAGAGGTGCAACCGTACGAGTGGGCGCGATTACCGTATGATGTTTAGCAAAAACCGTGTCCGGAACTACTTCACCGGCAATTAGCTTATCATCGTTATCGTGTTAGCGTATTTGACCATGTCGACTTATTCGGTATGGCTGTACTAGGTTTCTTGAGATACTATTATTTCCGTGGTCGTAATGAGGATCTTATCTTAGTTATGCAAAGCTATATTAAAACTATATGGTGTGATCTTGTTATTTGTTGGTGTGGGTGTATTGCTTGGTGTTGTGCTTATTTATTGGTCATATTGTGTGATATTGTGTGATATCTTTGTTATATATTGCCTTGATCATAATAAGCATATGGGGTAGGATATATTTCCCTAGCTACATTTTGTCTATAGCTTATCTATTCTTTCGCAACAGATGCCGCCGAGACGTGATCCTACGGGCAGTGGTGCAGGCAACAATGGGTGCCAGCTGATACTCTATCCTCGTTGGTTACCCCAAGTGGAAGGTTAGATGTGGTGTAGCGGCAAATTTCCCCTATGTAGAGGATAGGGTTTGTCTCCCATAGGACTCCGGCAATGATAAGTAGGTGCCAACGGAGCAATTGACGTGGACCTGCACACAATACAAATAACTTTGCTTCCCAACAAGTACAGATAGGTTGTCAATCTGTAAAACCCTCTGTGTCTGTAAAAGTAATCACTCTCACTGTTGACTATCAATGTTGCTAATCACTGTTTCTCATCATACCTTGATCGAACTTTGCATTTTATCATATCCAAAACCATGGTGGTTGGTATTAAAAACAATGTGCCATCTAGGCCTTGATCATCATGAATCAAACCAAAGTCCAAAACCCTTTTGGATTGATAATAAAAATGAAGTGCAAAATAAAACCTTGTCCAAAAATTATGGAACTAATTTTGCTAAATGCCTAAAAGTCAGTAGGTGGTGTTAGCACAACTTTGGGAATTATTGCAATGACCAAATAATACAAACAATTAGTAGCTTAAGTAGTGCAATTTAGTCAATTAATAATTAAATAAAATGCAACTGAATTTATTTGGGATCCAAACTTTTTGTGGCACTTGTACAAAGTGCAACACTAATATAGAAACCATTAACACATTTTATAAAAATGCTTAAGTAATTAAAACAAAACATAAAAGAAAAGAACATAAAAGAAATAAAAGAAAACAAAAGAAAATAGGAAAGGGCTATCTAACGCCCAGGGGCAAAACCCCCCTCCCCTCCCACTGGGCCAAGCCCAGCCCACCTGGGCGCCTCCTTCTTCAACCCCGTGTTCCCAGGGGGGTACCGTGGCGCCCATCCCACGGCGGCCACGCCATGGCCACGTCATGGAGGCAATCCAGGCCATCTCCGGCGGGGATAAAGCCCCCCCACCCCCCCCCCCCCCCCCGCGTCCCGCCGAAACCCTAGCTGCCCCCTGCCCCTCCCTTTCCCTCGCGCAGCCCCGTGCTTCTCCCTCCCGCTCGGGCCCGACCCCAGTCGTCGCCGCCGTTCACCATTGACGCGGCCCATCTTCCCCGCGCCCCGTAAAAGGGACCCGTGGGCCTCGACTTCATCTTCCCCGCGCCCCAGTTTGAGTCGACATAACCCGTGCGCTGCCATCGCCGCCAACTTCCCCGCCGCGGCCGCTAGCTGCGACGTAAAATTTGTCGCCGGCAACACGATCTTGGCCTCCCCGACCCATGCGCCGCATCCACTTCAAGCCCACGCACCCCCCTAACCCTTTCCCCCCTCCGTCGTGCCCCGTAGCATCATCCACCACCGTCCGTGGCTCCGACCACCGCCGCGGGCTCGCCTCCGGTGAACTCCGCCCACCACACGGCCTCCCGTGGGCTCCCCTAGAAGCGGGCGGGCAAGGGCATCATGTTGGTGCCCTCGGCTCGTCCCGCCGCCGCCCGTAGCGCGGTTCCGGTTGAGCGCCTCCACGTCGGCCTCATCGCCGGTGTGCAGCCGTGGGCTAAGCCCACTGGCAGGTGGCCCCCCTGCCTAACTAATTAGATTAGGGGCCTAATCCCCCTGTTAAAATGAAATAACCCCCCGCCCCCACTGATTAAATAACCATGTGTCTATTACATGTGGGTCCCAACCCCACTTAACCCATTGTTCGCTTAAATTAACTGTTAGAATAACTAAGACTATGACACCTAGGGCCCACCTAAACTAATTAGTTTAATTAACTTAACTAATATGTCTCATTGACATGTGGGACCAGTATAATAACTAAAATAGAAATGATTTAATTAATGAAGCAGAGGCTGACTTGTGGGTCCCCCAAGTCAGTACTGTTTTGGATAATGTTTCTATTATTAATAAAATAAATTTAGAAATTGATTTAAATTGATTAAAACTTTGATATTTAATATCTTTTAAACCGTAGCTCAAATGAAAAAAAATTATACATAAAAATTCATCAGAAAAATATAACGATTATAGATACGCTACCCATACCCCCACAACAAACCTCTAACACACCGAACCCGAGACTCCCCCCCCCATCGGATCGTCTGTCCGGTAATCGCCCGGAGCCGGTAAAATTGCCGGTTATATTCCCGTTTCGTCTGTAATGTATAGCACCGCATTAGTTCACCGCCAACACTGCGTTTGACATGTCTTGTATTTGTATTGCTATTATTGTCATGTATTTATTGTTTCCCCCCTCTCTTGTTGTCCGATAGTCTCGACGACCGCTGTCGGTACTTCCCCCTTTGACCGACTACATCGTCGACGACCGTACCCCTACCGTCGAGCTTCCAGGCAAGCGGTGCCCCTTCACCTCTCCTAGATATCACCTGTCTTTCTATAATTATCTGATGCATTAGGCATTGTTGCTGCTGCACGTTAAATTCCTATTTCTATTGCATAGCCTGACATTGTCGCCCTTGATTACCTTTTCATATGTCCTATGCAGCCTTATATATAAATATATTATTCAGCAGTTAGCCCTACGCCTTGTTAGTCAATAGGAATAAATAGTGGGCCGTCATCACTCTGGGGAGTGAACACGGATACAAATAATTATAACTTCAACAGGTGCGGTACAAAGCAGACACTGCCTAAGGCCCCTACCTCGGCTCTGCCGAGCCACCATCAAGCGTGAGACATCAAGGAGTGATCCTCGTACTCCACTCGTTGCTGACTCTGTATAGTCGCCCTAGGGTCTTGAACAACGGTTTTCCTTAAAGGTAAGAGTCAGGTGACCCAACGGTGCCTGCGAGAGGTATTGTATCGGGACGATAGGACATGCGGATACCATCGTGGGCCTGGTCCTTTCTCGTTGGCCGTGAGATACCAAACCACGAAAGTCGAGCTCTTCCAAGAGCACACGCGAGACAAGGTAAGGAGAAGGTTCACCTTGTCGGTAACCGCAGAGCTTTGACGGGACGACAGGGCAGGCACCGATGTACTCGTGGTCCTGGCTGTTTTCGTTTTCCGTTGTGTTAACTAGTGGGGCAACGATAACGGTTGCCTGCGAGATAATAATAAAATGAACTAATGATTCAGGTAGATGACTTGAGAGGCCGCAAATGCCTGTACGCACTACCTTCATGTGGGATTACGGTTTGGGCCCTCCGCATTGTGGTCTCGTTCGAAAGATCTGAAAGACGTCTAGTTCAACATTGTGGTTGGGTCTATCCACATCTTGGAAGAGTTGCGTGGAATCACCTGGCGCACAACGACCCGGAGGGTGAGGGGCGACGGTCCAAGACCCCCTTGCGCTTAGGACTTTAGACCGGCGGGAACCTCTCTGATGAGTCGTAGGATGGGCCTCAGCGTGTCGGATAGCCTCTGTGGGGCATTCCCTAACAAGGTGTATGCCACCCTGAAGATCCGAGCGTGCAGGCTGAACAGTAGTGCACCCCTGCAGGGAAGATGATCTATTCGAATAGCCGTGTCCACGGTAACAGGATGCTTTATGCCAAAGCCAGAGCCTACTACTACAAACTTTTACTATTAAACTGTTGGTTCTGGTTTCTCTTCCTCGCAGGGAAGTCGAGGAGGGGATCTCAGAAGCATTGATAATTATTAATAATTACAACTTACTATTATACAATGTTGCAGCAACTTCTGCTGCATATTTACTTTATGCTTTATATGAAGTGTTGGCTATTCTCTTCTTGTTCTTCAAGAATCGTCGGAAGATGCTAGTGTTCCATAGGCCTTGCTTCTCATCCTTATTCTGACTTTCTACCTTACAGTCCACTATATATAGCCTCCCCTTTCCATTTGATACAAATGCATAATTGCTTAGTAGCGGACGTAAAACTCGCGGGTATGCTAGATACTCACCCTTGCTTTATTTCCCCCTTTTCGTTTTTCCTGATCGGTCCCTGCAGTCGACGTTGGAGCCCAGGAGAAGGAGTACCTCGCTAGTGGCTACTACTACGTCGAGAACCCCTTTGACCAGGACCAGGAGTAGTTCGGTGCATCCCAGGCAGGAGGCCTCGCCTTTCGATCTCTACCTCTGATGTTATTTGTGCTAGCCTTCTTAAGGAAAAACTCGACTAACTATGTATGTACCCAGATATTAAGATTGTATAACTTATGTATTCGGATCCATGTGATCCCTAGTTTGTAATATCAGATTTATCTTATTTGTGTCTAGTGTTGTGCTGTGATATTCTCACCGTGGCACCCTGATTTCGGTCGTGTACCCTGCGTGTATGATTACTGTACACGGCTTAATTTTGGGGGTGTCACAAGTTGGTATCAGAGCCGACTGCCTGTAGGAAGCCACCCACCCACTCCTTGGTCGAAGTTGAGTCTAGTCCTTGCAAAAACTATTTTGCTAACTTAATGTTTGGCTTACGGGCCCACATTGTTATCACCCCGTCGTGATATCTATGGTATTAGGATCTTTTTCTCCATACCTATGCTCTGGGACTCTGCTCTCTTATCCTTGCTGGTAAGTTTTACTAACTCTGACATTAGGATCACGTTCTCTTGATTCTACCCGGCGTTCTGGTGCTTACCCTTCTATTGAGTCGTGTCACAGGAGTTCTGACCCAGGCCTCGGGCCGCGGATCCCCTTTCTCATTCGGGGCAGGCCGCGCGTTCTCTGGCACAAATTCCTGTGGCCAATAGTTTTCTTGCGGCGTGATTGACCTAGCGGAAGCTATGTCGTGTCTTGTATTCCTTACTGTGGTCTGCGCGCCGCCTAGTGTGTCCTTTTTCCTGAATTTCTACGACATTAGGCTGCCCCATTTTTGATTGACTCCGTGTGTGGATGTGTATGACTTATATGACTACTCCTATATATCCGCGCCTCCTCTTCGTTGTCGCATTAGCTCATGCTTGCTTCCAGTATCTCGGTAAATTTTCATCGCTGAAATACCCCTGTTAAAATTTAAGCAGGATGGCTGATGATTCCCCACATCCACCTTATATGGCCGCAATACTGCAGCAGTTTGATCTGAACCGTCAGCTTATGGCCGGAGTAATGGCCCAGCTTCCAAACCAGAATGCCCCAATCACTCTGCAGGAGTTCGTTCGCCTCAAGCTGTCTGTTATCCGCAACTCCACCAATCCTATGGACGCTGATGATTGGCTCCCTGACATCTCGTTTGATATGGAGTCAGCTAATATTGCCCCGACTAGTTATGTCACATTTGCGGCATTTCACCTAAAGGGTCCAGCTGCTCAATGGTGGAAAAGCCACCGGCTTGCGCTGCCAGATGGCACTGAAAACACTTGGCAAGAATTTCAGTCAGCCTTCCGTGCATGGCACATCCCTCAAGGACTGATGCATCAGAAAAAGGAGGATCTCCTCAAACTCCGACAGGGCGAGACAACTGTTGTTGATTACCATAGGAAATTTCTTGAACTATCCCGCTATGCTGTGGACGACGTCGATACTGACGCACGCAAGCATGAGAAATTCCGTGAAGGACTGAATCCATATATAAAGCTCGCACTTGTTCTTCATGACTGTGCATACTTCGCGACACTAGTCAGCAAAGCTTTCCGAGTCGAAACTGCTCTGACTAGACATCAAGAATCGCTCAAGCGTGCTCGAGATGCTGACCCATCTTCGGGTCGTCCTGTTCAGAAACTTCGAGTCTGGATCCCACACAATGTTCATCACCGGCCTGCTCCAACACCGAGGTCGTCTTACATTGCATGTGACGCCCCCAAAATCAATCCGTGTACAGTAATCATACACGCAGGGTACACGGCTGAGATTAGGGTGCCACGGTGAGAATATCACAACACAACACTAAACAGAAAAGGATAAACCAATATGTTACAATAAAGGGGGGGGGGTCGCTCGGACCCGAATACATAAGTTATACAAGCCATAATATCTGAGTACACACATAGTTAGTCAAGTTTTGCCTTAAGAAGGCTAGCACAAATAACATCAAAGATACAGATCGAAAAGGCAAGGCCTCCTGCCTGGGAGCCTCCGAAACTACTCCTGCTCCTGGTCAGTGGGGGTCTCGACGTAGTAGTATCCGCCTCCCGGGTACTCCTGCTCCTGGGCTCCAACGTCGACTGCAGCGGCCGATCAGGCAAAACATAAAGGGCGAAATAAAGCAAAGGTGAGTATCTAGCATACCCGCGAGTCTTACGTCCGCTACTAAGCATTATGCATTTGTATCAAAGGAAAGGGGAGGTTGTATATAGTGGACTGCAAGATAGAAAGCAGAATAAGGGTAAGAAGCTAGGCCTATCGAAGACTAGCATCTTCTGACGATGTCTTGCAGCATGAGAAGAGAATCAGCCAACAATTCATATAAAGCAATAAAGTAACAATGAAGCAGAAGTTGCTGCAACATCATATAATATAAGTTTTAATGATTAATAATAATAATGCCTCTGAGTTCCCTTCCTCGACTCCCTGCGAGGAAGAAGACCCGGAACCATACAGTTTAATAGTAATAGTTTCTAGTGGTAAGATCCATCTTCAGCATAAAGCGTCATGTTGTCGTGGACACGGCTATTCGAATAGATTAAACTCCCTGCAGGGGTGCACTACTGTTCAGCCTGCACGCTCGGATATCCAGGGTGGCGTGAACCTTGTTAGGGAACGCCCCACCGAGGCTATCCGACACATCGCAGCCCATCCTAGGCTCAGCGGAGAGGCCATCCGCCGGACTATATCCTATGTGCCAAGGGGTCTAGGTCCCTCACCCTTGCACGCTCCTGCACAGTGCGATTCTGTACGGTGAAGCAAAAGAAAATCCAAACACACCTGCTGCAGCAAATAAGACAAGACCACTTCCCGGCGATCAGGCCGCAGTACTGCTGACGTCTGAAGAGCTTTCGGACCAACTACAACGCGGAGGGCCCACACCGTAATCCCACGTGTAGGTAGTGCGTACAGACCAACGGGTCTCTCAAGTCATCCGCCGAACCATTTAGCATTTTAATATTATCTCGCAGACAACCGTTACCGCTGTTTGACTAACAACACAACGGACAACGAACAGTAACCAGGCCCACCGGTAACGTCGGGGCCTGCCCTGTCGTCCCGTCAAAGCGCGCGGTTACCGACAAGGTGAACCGTCTCCTTACCTTGTCTCGCGTGTGCTCTTGGTAGAGCTCGACTTTTTCGTGGTTTGGTAACTCTCGCGAGATACGAGCAGGGGCCAAGCACGCCAGTAACGTCGGTCGTTCCCTCCCTGTCGTTCCCGACGCAATACCGCTCGCGGGCACCGTTGGGTCGCCCGACTTCTTACCTTAAGGACTACCGTGCTCAGGTACCTAGAGCGGCTATACAGAGTCATGAACGAGTGGAGTACAAGGATTACTCCTTGATAGCTCACATTTGAAGGTGGCTCGGCAGATCCGAGCTAGGGGGCCTTAGGCGGTGTCTGCATTGTAACGTACCTGTGCAGCTGTAATAAGTTGTATCCACGTCACTCCCCTAAATGGTCACGGCCGCTATCTAATCCTAACTAACAATGCGCAGGGCTCACTGCTGAATAATGCATAATTATAATAGGCAGCATAGGATAAGAAAGGTACAACAAGGGGCGACAAAATCAAGCTATGCAATTGAATCGAATTGTAACGTAGCAGCAGCAGTAACAATGCCTAGTGCAAGAAAGTATGGAAAGGTAGCCGATATCTGGGGAAGATAATGGCTCTGCTTGCCTGGAAGCTCGACGGTAGGGGTAGGGTCGTCGACGAAGTAGTCGTACCCGGCAGTAGTGTAGTCGGCGGTAGCAGCGGGGTCTACCGAAGAATAAAGGGGATAAACACTTTAACACAAAGCAATCATAGCAACCAAATACATGGCATGACGTATGCAAAGTTAACGGTGGTCTAACGCAGTACGATGTATCAGGCTCGGAGCGGGAATTCATCCGGGGATGAACTACCGGCTCCGGGTGATTACCGGACAGGGCGACCGGAGGGGGAAGGTATCATGCCGGAGGTTTCGTGGACATCCGACAAAGACAAGGGGGGTGTATCCGTGTTAGTTGAACCATTCCGGACAACTTTCGTGTTCGGAATAAATTCATCCGGCAGGTTTTTACCGGCACCGGGAATTATCGAGAGACAGCCCGGAGGGGGGAATGTTGATGATCGGTGTGTTAGGGGGGCGAGGTAGACATACGGATAGCGTATCCGTATTCTTTATATTTTTCTGATCAATTTTTATGTATAAATTTTTTGAATCATACTTACGGTTTAAAAGATATTGAATTTCCAAATTTAAATAAATTTAAATCAATTTCTGGATTTATTTTATTAATTAAATACTAACATTATCCACAACAGTTGACTGGTCAAACCTGACCAGTGGGTCCCACTGGTCAGCCTCACATGTTAATAAAACATTTTAATTAACCCTAATTACAGTGGGGTCCCACATGTAAGTCTAACAGAGTTAAACAAATCAGTTGATTAATTAACTTACAGGTGGGACCCATGTGTCATTGACTCAGGGGCATAATTAACAATATAATTAATACAGAGGGGTTATTTAAATGGGTGACCCCACCTGTCAGTGAGACACTTTTATCTAACCCTTTTTTACTAATCTAACAGAGGGGTTAGTGGGTTAATCCCCTGGGTGGGTCCCAGGGGTCAGTGGGCTGGGGGGCTATTAGGCCACGGTTGGCCGGCGGCTCAACGCCGGTGGCCTCTGGCCACGGTGGGCGGGTGCTCCTGGCCACACCTTGGGGCGCCAAGGGCACCAGGGAGAAGCCCTGGCTCACCCGTACCCAGTGGTGCATGCCCACGACCACGGGGAGGAGCGAAACGACGACGGCGACCTTCGAAGTGGCGGCCGGAGTCGGTCTAGGTGGGGCGGCGACATTCGGCACCAAACGAAGTGAAAGGAGGGGGAGAACGGAGCAGAGCTCACCGAGGAGGTGATGCCGGTCTCGGGGAGGCGCGACGAGGTCCGGGGCGGCCTGAATCGACGAAGCTCGCCGGCGGCTGGAGGTTGAAGACGGCGACGATACACGGCGTGCAGTGCGTCCCAAGCCGGATTGAAAGGCGAGGAGGACGAAGTCAACGACGACGAGTGTGGACGACAGCTCGGACGGGCGAAGGGGGCTCGTTGGTCGCGCCGGCGACGACGACGCGTCCACGGGTGCGCGAACGAGCTTGGTCCAGAGAGAGGGAGGGGAAAAATGGAGGGTGGCAGCTAGGGTTAGGGTTCCCCGGGGAAGAGGGGGTCCTTATTCACGTCGGGGAGGTCCGGATACTCGACACGGCGCCGGCTGGCCGCCGTGGCACCGGGGATGCCCGCCATGAAGTGACGGCGATGAACAGAGGAGGGAGACGGCCAAGGCGGGCCAGGTGGGCCGGTGGGAGGGTGTTGGGCCAGTGCACTGTGCACTTTAGGCACTGGGGATCTGGGTTGAAATCCTTTTATTCTTTTTATTTCTTTTCAGCTTTTGTTCTTTTCTATTTATATTTATTTTAGTTGCTTTAGCATTTTTATAAAATATGTAGTAGGTTCTATAATTAGTGTAACACCATACTGAGATGCCACAAAAAGTTTGGTGACAAAAGAAAATTATTTATTAATTCTTTTTAATATTCAACTGTGAATTGTTGTTGTTCAGCCACTTGTTTGAATTGTTTGAATTTTTTCAGTGGCATGATAAATACCCAAAACCATATTGGCATGGTCCACTAATTATTAGTGATTATACAAAAGTGGTTCCACAATTATTGGACAAGTTTCATTTGCAACATTATTTTTAATATTCATCAAAAGGAATTTTGGGTTTGAGTTGATCCAAGGTGATCAAAGCATGATTAACCTCAGTGATTAGCAACAGTGATCTTCATTATCAAAAGTGTTACTGTTCCATAACACTGAGGGTGTTACAAATCTCCCCCACTACAGGAGTTCTCGTCCCGAGAATCTAAGCGGTAGAGGGGAAAAGATCGGGGTATTCTTCACGAAGACGATCTTCGCGTTCCCAAGTGGCTTCATCTTCAGAATGATTCGACCACTGAACTTTGAGGAACTTGGTTGTCTTGTTGCGGGTTTTGCGTTCAGACTGATCAAGAATGCGGCTCGGATGTTCTTCATAAGTCAAGTCCTGTTGTGGCTCAATCATATCATGTTCCACTTCATGAATAGGGTCCTTGAAGCAGCGTCGTAGTTGCGACACGTGAAAACATCATGGACTTGAGAGAGGTTTGCCGGAAATTCCAAACGGTATGCCACTGGTCCACTCCGGGAAAGAATACAGAACGGGCCAATGTAGCGAGGAGCTAACTTGCCTTTGATCCCTAAGCGGTGAGTGCCCCTCATCGGAGTGACACAAAGGTAAGCTTGTTCGCCGGGCTGATAGATCATTTCCTTGTGCTTGCACTCATAGTTTCTCTTATGGCGGGACTGAGCAGCATTCAAGTGGTCACGGATAACGCGAACCTGATCTTCTGCGTGTTGTATGATGTCCGGACCAATGAGGGTTCGTTCTCCAGTTTTGGACCACTTCAGAGGGGTTTGACACTTACGTCCATAGAGAACTTCGAAGGGAGCCATCTGGAGACTAGCTTGATAGCTATTGTTGTACGAGAATTCAGCAAATGGAAGAGATTCCTCCCATTTCTTACCGAATGAAATGACACAAGATCGAAGCATGTCTTCAAGCACTTGGTTGACTCGTTCGACTTGGCCTTGCGACTGGGGGTGTAAGCGGTGCTGAAATTTAGGTGAGTTCCCATAGCTTCTTGGAAACTATCCCAGAACTTCGAGGTGAAAATGCTGCCTCGGTCGGAACTGATCTCCAACGGAATACCATGGAGGGAAAAAATTCTGGAAACATATAAGTCTGCTAACTGACTAGCAGAGATCGTCTCCTTGACAGGCAGAAAATGAGCAACCTTGGAGAATCGGTCGATGACGACAAAGATGGCATCATGACCTTTCTGTGATCGGGGAAATCCGGTGACGAAGTGCATTTCAATCTTGTCCCATTTCCATTCAGGAATAGAGAGTGGTTGCAGAGTCCCAGCAGGTCTTTCATGTTCGGCTTTCATGCGACGGCAAACGTCACACTCATCAACATAACGAGCAATGTCTTGTTTCATGTTAGACCACCACTACCGCTGACGAATGTCTTGGTACATCTTGGTACTACCAGGGTGAATCGACGAAGGTGTATCATGAGCTTCTTTCATGACATCAGAGGTGTAATTCAGGTTGGCCTTGGCTACCGGAATCACTAAATGACCCTTGAAGTACACCGCATTATCATCATTTGCATCAATAGTGAAGAATGAGGGCTCTCCGCTGGCGACACGACGCTTAATCTTCCAAATGTCAGAGTCATAATGTTGTACCGTCTTGATGTGGGTGTCGAGGTCTGGTTGGACCACCAGGGAGTTCACATATCCCTGCGGAACAATTTCGATGTTCAGCTTGCGGAGCTCTTCATACAGACGTGGCTGCTCTACTTGAACTTCCAGTTCACTACAATAGGCTTTGCGGCTTAAGGCATCAGCCACCACATTAGCTTATCCAGGGGTGTAAGAAATTCCCATGTTGTAGTCGGCTATTTTCTCGAGCCATCTCTGTTGGCGGAGATTCAGGTCGGGCTGAGTAAACAGGTACTTCAGGCTTTGGTGGTCAGTGTAGATCTCGCAACGATTACCGACAAGGTAATGTCGCCACAACTTCAATGCATAAATTACAGCTGCCAATTCGAGATCATGTGTTGGATACTTATCTTCGTGAGCACGCAATTGACGAGAGCCATAAGCAATCACTTTGCGCTCTTGCATTAGGACACAGCCTAATCCTTGACGAGACGCGTCGCAATATATCACGAAGTCCTTCTGAGTATCAGGGGGAGCAAGCACTAGGGGTGAAGTGAGCTTGTCCTTGAGAGCTTGAAAACTTTCCTGACATTTATCTGTCCACTCAAACTTGACGCCTTTGTGAAGCAGGTTGGTCAGAGGCCTGGCAATCATGGAGAAGTTCTCGACAAAACGGCGGCAATAGCTGGCGAGTCCGAGGAAACTTCTGACTTGCTTGACAGTCTTGGGAGGAGTCCAGTCAAGAATAGCCTGGATACGTTCGGGGTTGACGGCAATGCCATCCTTGGAAATCACATGACCAAGGTAGGTTACTTCGGGAAGCCAGAATTCACACTTAGAATATTTAGCATAGAGTTTGTGTTCTTGAAGCTTTTCCAGTATAAGACAAAGATGTTCAGCATGTTCTGCATCGGTCTTGGAGTAAATCAATATATCATCCAGATAAACCACGACGAACTTGTCGAGGTATTCCATGAATATATAGTTCATCAACCTGGAGAAGGTGGCTGGTGCATTCGTCAAGCCAAAGGACATGACGGTGTACTCGTATGAACCATAGCGAGTAATGAATGCGGTCTTCGGGATGTCCTCATCACTGACTCGGATCTGATGGTAACCAAACCTTAAGTCGAGTTTTGAAAACACCATGGATCCAGCAAGTTGATCATAAAGATCATTGGTTCGAGGGAGGGGGCACTTGTTCTGTATCGTGGCCTGGTTGATAGGTCGGCAATCTTGGAAAAAACGGTTCGTGCCATCACTCTTCTTGACAAAGAGCGAAGGTGCTCCCCAAGCAGAGGAACTTGGACGGATGAATCCTTTCTCGAGGCCGTGTCGATCTCCTTCTTCAATTCAAGGAGGTGGTGAGGTGGCATCTTATATGGGCGCTTGGCAATAGGGACGGTGTCAGGCTTCAAGGCGATGGCGAATTCAACCTCTCTAATCGGGGGTATTCCCGGAAGTTCTTCTGGGAATACGTCGTTAAAATCACAAACGATTGGGACTTTCTCAATCCCTTCGAGAGGTGCGACATTCAAGGCATTCAGAGCATATATACAAGCTTCGGCATTCATCGACACAATGGCGGTATGACTCAAAATCGCGCCGGAAGGATAAAAAGTTGGATGACCTTGGTGCCACAATAAAGTGCAGCATCATGGGTTTTCAGCCAATCCATGCCAAGGGTAAGGTCGATGGTGGAGGTTTTCAGAATGTGTGGAGAAACCATGAACTCAAACCTTTCAATCTCGACAGTGAGGTTAGGTGCAACCATGTCAACACGACACTGGGTACCGGGAGTCCGGAATATTAAGGGGGTATGCAACTTTTCGTGGCATATGCCATGCTTAGATGCAAATGCTCCAGACATAAATGAATGTGATGCTCCTGTATCAAATAAAACAGTAGCAGGTATTGAGTTAACGAGGAGTGTACCCATCACTGTAGTGGGCTGTTCCTGAGCTGCTTCAACATCAATGTTGTAAGCATGACCACGAGCATGAGGATTTGACCCAGTATTATAGTTGAGGGTCCCATTGTTGCCACGGCCATTTCCGCGGCCAGCAGGGTGAACTACCAGTTCATTCTGTCGCTAGGGGTAGTCTCTGGAAATATGGCCTGGCTGACGGCACTTGAAACACAGGCCATCTTGAGGACGGAGGGGTGCGGTCTCAGTCTTCGGCTGTCTCGGCAGGGGCGGAGGCAGACGGGGTGCAACATACGACGACCTGGGTGCAGGGGCATTTGGACGAAACACATTGTGAGGAAGCCAAACGCGTTGCTTCTGTGTTGTGCCCGAAGATGAGCCAGCATCACAGGGGCGCTTCCGCGAACCACCGAACTTAAGATGAGCGGTCTCAAGAGTGATATTCTGGTTCACCATGGTGGCAAAGTCAGGGAAGACGTGCAAAGCCAGTGCAAGCTGGAGATCTGGGTTGAGTCCATCACGGAACTTCTCTTGCCTACTTGCATCATTTGGGAGGTCACTTGCAGCATAGCGGAGGAGGCGGAGGAACTCCCTCTGATATGCCTCGACAGTTTTGTTTCCCTGAACAAGGCTGCGGAACTCGTCCTTCATACGGTTCATAATCGCCTGGGGGACATAACGAGCACGGAATGCAGTCTTGAAGTCATTCCAGGTGACGACAGTCCCTTCAGCTAGCGAGCCCTTGTAAGTGTCCCACCACTGAGCAGTGGGGCCACATAGGAAATAGGACGCGAAGTTGACGTAATCAGCAGCGCTCACATTAGAGAACTCCAGCTGACGAGTGATGTCACGAAGGCAATCATCGGCATCCAGTGGCTGTTCCGGTTGGTGGAAGAGAGGGGGGTTGAGACGCATGAAATCCCGCAGAGTAACCACAGGCGGTTGGTTCTAGTTCTGGTTCTGGAGCTGATCTATGACTCCTTGCATAAACACTTGGTTCTTCTGAAACTGCTGCATCATCGCGGCCATATAGTCTGGCGCGGAGGTGGGTCATTGGCACCACGACCACGACCACGACAACAACGACCAGACATCCTGCTAGAATTTAACAGGGGTAATTAAGCGATGAACATTTTAACGAGATGTCGGAAATGAGTAATAGGTAAAGCGACAACAAAGAGGAGGCGCGAATATATAGTAGTAGCCATATAAGACATACACATCCACACATAGAATCAATCGAAAATCGGGCAGCGTAATGTCGTAGAAATTAAGGAAAAAGGACACACTAGGCGGCGCGCAAACCGCGGTAAGGATTACACGACGCGACATAGATTCCACTATGTCAATCACGCCGCAAGAAAACTGTTGGCCACAGGAGTTAATGCCAGAGGACGCGCGGCCTGCCCAGAATGAGAATGGGATCCGCGGTCCGGGACCTGGGGTAGAACTCCTGCGACACGACTCAATCAATGGGGAAGCACCAAAACGTCGGATGGAATCAAGAGAACGTGATCCTAATGTCAGAGTTTGTAAAACTTACCAGCAAGGATAAGAGAGCAGATTCCCAGAGCATAGGTGAGGATAAAAGGATCCTAATACCATAGATATCACACGTAGTGACACCGATGTGGGCCCGTAAGCACAACATTAAGTTAGCAAAATAGTTTTTCAAAGTCTAGACTCAACTTCGACCAGGTAGTGGTGGGGTGGCTTCCTACAGGCAGTCGGCTCTGATACCAACTTGTGATGCCCCCAAAATCAATCTGTGTACAGTAATCATACACGCAGGGTACACGGCTGAGATTAGGGTGCCACGGTGAGAATATCACATCACAACACTAAACACAAAAGGATAAACCAATATGTTACAATAAAGGGGGGTCGCTCGGACCCGAATACATAAGTTATACAAGCCATAATATCTGAGTACAGACATAGTTAGTCAAGTTTTTCCTTAAGAAGGCTAGCACAAATAACATCAAAGATACAGATCAAAAAGGCAAGGCCTCCTGCCTGGGAGCCTCCTAAACTACTCCTGGTCCTGGTCAGCGGGGGTCTCGACGTAGTAGTATCCGCCTCCGGGGTACTCCTGCTCCTGGGCTCCAACGTCGACTGCAGCGGCCGATCAGGAAAAACATAAAGGGGGAAATAAAGAAAAGGTGAGTATCTAGCATACCCGCGAGTCTTACGTCCGCTACTAAGCATTATGCATTTGTATCAAAAGAAAGGGGAGGCTGTATATAGTGGACTGCAAGATAGAAAGCAAAATAAGGGTAAGAAGCTAGGCCTATCGAACACTAGCATCTTCTGACGATGTCTTGCGGCATGAGAAGAGAATCAGCCAACAGTTCATATAAAGCAATAAAGTAACAATGAAGCAGAAGTTGTTGCAACATCGTATAATATAATTTGTAATGATTAATAATAATAATGCCTCCGAGTTCCGTTCCTCGACTCCCTGCGAGGAAGAATACCCGGAACCATACAGTTTAATAGTAATAGTTTCTAGTGGTAAGATCCAGCTTCAGCATAAAGCATCCTGTTACCGTGGACACGGCTATTCGAATATATTAAACTCCCTGCAGGGGTGCACTACTATTCAGCCAGCATGCTCGGATCTCCAGGGTGGCGTGAACCTTGTTAGGGAATGCCCCACCGAGGCTATCCGACACATCACATCCCATCCTAGGCTCAGCAGGGAGGCCATCCGCCGGACTATATCCTATGCGCCAAGGGGTCTAGGTCCCTCACCCTTGCACGCTCCTGCATGGTGCGAGTCTTGCCGATGAAGCAAAAGAAAATCCAAACACACCTGCTGCAGCAAATAAGACAAGACCACTTCCCGGCGATCAGGCCATAGTACTGCTGACGTCTGAAGAGCTTTCGGATGAACTACGACGCGGAGGGCCCACACCATAATCCCACGTGTAGGTAGTGCGTACAGACCAACGGGTCTCTCAAGTCATCCGCCGAACCATTTAGCATTTTAATATTATCTCGCAGACAACCGTTATCGTTGTCTGACTAACAACACAACGGACAACGAACAACAACCAGGCCCACCGGTAACGTCGGGGCCTGCCCTGTCGTCCCGTCAAAGCGCGCGGTTACCGACAAGGTGAACCGTCTCCTTACCTTGTCTCGCGTGTGCTCTTGGTAGAGATCGATTTTTTCATGGTTTGGTAACTCTCGCGAGATACGAGCAGGGGCCAAGCACACCAGTAACGTCGGTCGTTCCCTCCCTGTCGTTCCCGACGCAATACCGCTCGCGGGCACCGTTGGGTCGCCCGACTTCTTACCTTAAGGACTACCATGCTCAGGTACCCAGAACGGCTATACAGAGTCATCAACGAGTGGACTACAAGGATTACTCCTTGATAGCTCACACTTGAAGGTGGCTCGGCAGATCCGAGCTAGGGGGCCTCACGGACCGCTATCTAATCCTAACTAACAATACGCAGGGCTCACTGCTGAATAATGCATAATTATAATAGGCAGCATAGGATAAGAAAGGTACATCAAGGGGCGACAAAATCAGGCTATGCAATTGAATAGGATTGTAACGTAGCAGCAGAAGTAACAATGCCTAGTGCAAGAAAGTACGGAAAGGTAGGCGATATCTGGGGAAGAGAATGGCTCTGCTTGCCTGGAAGCTCGACGGTAGGGGTAGGGTCGTCGACGAAGTAGTCATACCCGGCAGTAGTGTATTCGGCGGTAGAAGCGGGGTCTACCGAAGAATAAAGGGGATAAACACAGTAAACACAAAGCAATCATAGCAAACAAATACATGGCATGACGTATGCAAAGTTAACGGTGGTCTAACGCAGTACGATGTATCAGGCTCGGAGCGGGAATTCATCCAGGGATGAACTACCGGCTCCGGGTGATTACCGGACAGGGCGACTGGAGGGGGAAGGTATCATGCCAGAGGTGTCGTGGACATCCGACAAAGACAAGGGGGTTGTATCCATGTTAGTTGAACCATTCCGGACAACTTTCGTGTTCGGAATAAATTTATCCGGTAGGTTTTTACCGGCACCGAGAATTATCGACAAACAGCCCGAAGGGGGGGAATGTCGATGATCGGTGTGTTAGGGGGGTGAGGTAGACATACAGATAGCGTATACGTATTCGTTATATTTTTCTGATCAATTTTTATGTATAAAGTTTTTGAAGCAGACTTACGGTTTAAAAGATATTGAATTTCCAAATTTAAATAAATTTAAATCAATTTCTGGATTTATTTTATTAATTAAATACTAACATTATCCACAACAGTTGACTGGTCAAACCTGACCAGTGGGTCCCACTAGTCAGCCTCACATGCTAATAAAACATTTTAATTAAACCTAATTACAGTGGGGTCCCACATGTAAGTCTAACAGAGTTAAACCAAAGCAGTTGATTAATTAACTTACAGGTGGGACCCATGTGTCATTGACTCAGGGGCTTAATTAATAATATAATTAATACAGAGGGGTTATTTAAATGGGTGACCCCACCTGTCAGTCAAAAACTTTTATCTAACCGTTTTTTTACTAATCTAACAGAGGGGTTAGTGGGTTAATCACCTGGGTGGGTCCCAGGGGTCAGTGGGTTGGGGTGCTATTAGGCCACGGTTGGCCGGCGGCTCAACGCCGGTGGCCTCTGGCCACGGCGAGCGGGTGCTCCCGGCCACACCTTGGGGCGCCAAGGGCACCAGGGAAAAGCCCTGGCTCACCCGCACCCAGTGGTGCATGCCCACGACCACGGGGAGGAGCGAAACGACGGCGGCGACCTTCGAAGCGGCGGCCGGAGTCGGTCTAGGTGGGGCGGCGACATTCGGCACCAAACAAAGCGAAAGGAGGGGGAGAACGGAGCAGAGCTCACCGAGGAGGTGATGCCGGTCTCGGGGAGGCGCGACGAGGTCCGGGGCGGCCGGAATCGACGAAGCTCGCCGGCGGCTGGAGGATGAAGACGGCGATGATACGCGGCGTGCAGTGCGTCCCGGGCCGAATTGAAAGGCGAGGAGGACGAAGTCGACGACGACGAGTGCGGAGGACAGCTCGGACGGGCGAGGGGGGCTCATTGCCGCGCCGGCGACGACGACGCGTCCACGGGTGCGCGAACGGGCTTGGTCCAGAGAGAGGGAGGGGAAAATGGAGGGTGGCGGCTAGGGTTAGGGTTCCCCGAGGAAGAGGGGTCCTTATTCGCGTCGGGGAGGTCCGAATGCTCGACACGGCGCCGGCTGGCCGGCATGGCACCGGGGATGCCCGCCACGCAGTGACGGCGATGAACAGAGGAGTGAGACGGCCAAGGCGGGCCAGGTGGGCCGGTGGGAGGGTGTTGGGCCAGTGCACTGTGCACTTGAGGCACTAGGGATGTGGGCTGAAATCCTTTTATTCTTTTTATTTCTTTTCAGCTTTTGTTCTTTTCTATTTATATTTATTTTAGTTGCTTTAGCATTTTTTTTAAATATGTAGTAGGTTCTATAATTAGTGTAACACCATACTGAGATGCCACAAAAAGTTTGGTGACAAAAGAAAATTATTTATAATTATTTTTAATATTCAACTGTGAATTGTTGTTGTTCAGCCACTGGTTTGAATAGTTTGAATTTTTCAGTGGCATGATAAATACCCAAAACCATATTGGCATGGTCCACTGATTATTAGTGATTATAAAAAAGTGGTTCCACAATTATTGGGCAAGTTTCATTTGCAACATTATTTTTAATATTAATTAAAAGGCATTTTGGGTTTGAGTTGATCCAAGGTGATCAAAGCATGATTAACCTCAGTGATTAGCAACAGTAATCTTCATTATCAAAAGTGTTACTGTTCCATAACACTGAGGGTGTTACATTGCACCTCGTATGCCTCCGCCACCGAGACAACCGCCGATTCAGACTATACAGCGAGGGCACCTTGCTCCCGACTGTCACCTGATTCATCCTCAGAGTGCAACACCTCCCCTCGCTAGCCGTAAGAGGAGCTGTCGAAACCGTCATTCCAGAAGAAAATGTGCCAAGATGGCTGCTGTTAATTGTGCTCAAGTCACCCATGTCAAGATGGAAGAAGCTCGTGAGTCCCCAAGAATGGTGATGGGTACCCTTCTCGTCAATCCAATGCCAGCTTCTGTTCTCTTTGATTCCGGAGCATCGCATTCATTTATGTCCCAGCCGTTTTCTCAGCTGCATGGGTTAGCTATGGAACCCTTGGCCACTCCTTTAGCGGTAAATGCCATTGGATCCCAGATTCGTGCCACCATGATGAGCCCCGATACCACCATTGCAATTGTGGGTCTGTTGTTCCCGGCTCCTCTTATTATCCTCAAGTCGTCCAACATTGATGTCATCCCTGGTATGGATTGGTTGGGGGCACATGATGCCCATATCCACTGTGCCACTAAGACAGTTCAACTCACTCACTTTTCTGGCAAGAAGATTCTGTACTCAGCCCAAACAACTCAGAATGCCGAAGGCCAAGTATATGCTCTGAATGCATTGAATACCCCACCTCTTGAAGGGATCGATAACGTTCCAGTCGTTCAGGATTTTACCGACGTCTTCCCAGAAGAACTGCCGGGAATACCCCCGATCAGAGAAGTCGAATTCATCGTCGAATTGAAGCCCGGCACCGTCCCTATTTCTAAGCGCCCTTATAAGATGCCGCCTCACCACCTCCTTGAACTGAAGAAGGAGATCGACATGGCACTACACAAAGGCTTCATCCGTCCTAGTTCCTCTGCTTGGGGAGCACCTTCGCTCTTTGTCAAGAAGAGCGATGGAACGAATCGTTTGGTCCAAGATTACCGACTTATCAACTAGGCCACAATACAGAACAGGTATCCTCTTCCTAAGATCAACGATCTGTACGATCAACTGGCTGGATCTACAGTGTTTTCAAAACTTGACTTGAGGTTGCGTTACCATCAGATTCGGGTCCGGGAAGAAGACATCCCGAAGACCGCTTTCATTACTCGCTATGGTTCATATGAGTACACTGTCATGTCCTTTGGTGTAACCAATGCTCCAGCCACATTCTCCAGATTGATGAACTATATATTCATGGAATACCTCGACAAGTTCGTCGTGGTTTTTTTGGATGATATCTTAATATACTCCAAGAATGAAGAAGAACATGTTGAACACCTTCATCTTATACTGGAAAAGCTTCGAGAACACCAACTCTATGCTAAGTATTCTAAGTGTGAGTTTTGGCTTCCCGAAGTAACCTACCTTGGACATGTGATTTCCAAGGATGGTGTTGCCGTCACCCCAGAACGTATCCAGACTATTCTTGACTGGACTCCTCCTAGGACTGTCAAAAAAGTCAGAAGTTTCCTTGGCCTCGCTAGCTATTCCCTCCGTTTCATCGAGAACTTCTCCAAGGTTGCGAAGCCTCTGACTAATTTGCTTCACAACGGCGTCAAGTTTGAGTGGACAGACAAATGTCAGGAAAGTTTTCAAGCTCTCAAGGACAAGCTCACTTCTCCCCTAGTGCTTGTTCTTCCTGATACCCAGAAGGACTTCGTGATATACCGCGATGTGTCTCGTCAAGGATTAGGTTGTGTCCTAATACAAGAGCGTCGCGTGATAGCCTATGGCTCTCCCTAGTTGCGCTCTCACGAAGATAGTTATCCAACGCATGATCTCGAATTGGCAGCAGTAATTTATGCATTGAAGTTGTGGCGACACTACCTCATCGGTAATCATTGCGAGATCTACACCGACCACCAAAGTCTGAAGTACCTGTTTACTCAGCCAGACCTGAATCTCCGCCAACAAAGATGGATCGAGACAATAGACGATTTTAACATGGATATTCATTACACCCCTGGCAAAGCTAATGTGATGGCCGATGCCTTGAGCCGTAAAGCCTTCTGTAATGAACTTGAGGTTCAACTACAAAAACCACCTCTGTATGAAGAGTTTCAAAAGCTGAACCTCGAGATTGTTTCTCAAGGTTATGTAAATAAACTGGTTGTCGAATTGGATCTCGTCCAATCCGTTAAGACTATACAGTTTTATGATGATTTCGTACACAAGATTAAGCGCGATATCGCAAATGGGATACCCTCACCCTTCACTATTGATAGAGAAGGTGCGGTATTCTACGAGAACCGTTTAGTGGTTACTCACTACAAGGGCAGGCATGAGAACCTGGATATGACCTCGAAGGTTATGAAAGCGGCTCACGACACCCTGTTGTCCATTCATCCTGGAAGCATCAAGATGTACCACGACATTCGTCGGCAGTTCTGGTGGCCTAACATGAAGCAAGACATTGCCCGATATGTTTCTGAATGTGATGTTTGCCGTCGCGTCAAGGGTGAACATCAAAAACCCGCTGGAGCTCTACAACCACTTGAAATTCCTGTATGGAAGTGGGACAAAGTACAGATGGACTTCCTCACCGGTTTTCCAAGATCGCAGAAGGGAAACGATGCTATCTTGGTCGTCATCGACCGGTTCTCCAAGGTTGCTCACTTTATACCAGTCAAGGAGAAGATCACTGCTACTCAGTTGGCAGAATTTTATATCTCCCAAATTATGTCACTCCATGGTATTCCGTTGGAGACCAGTTCAGATTGTGGCAGCCTTTTCACCTCAAGATATTGGAAGAGTTTCCAAGAAGCTTTGGGGACTATTCTGCATCTCAGCACCGCTTATCACCCCCAGTCACAAGGCCAAGTTGAACGAGTCAATCAAGTGCTGGAAGACATGCTTCGAGCTTGTGTTATTTCCTTCGGTAAGAAATGTGAGGAATATCTCCCGTTGGCCGAGTTCTCGTATAACAATAGCTACCACGCTAGTCTGAAGATGGCACCCTACGAAGTTCTCTATGGGCGTAAGTGTCGAACCCCTCTGAATTGGTCAGAAACTGGAAAACGTACACTCATTGGTCCGGATATTGTTCAACGAGCTGAAGATCAAGTTCACGTCATTCATGAACATTTGAAGGACGCTCAGTCCCACCAGAAGAGCAACTATGACCGCAAACATAGATAAATGGAATATCAACATGGTGAACAAGCTTACCTTCGTGTCACTCCCATGAGGGGCACTCATCGCTTCGGGATCAAAGACAAGTTGGGTCCTCGCTACATTGACCCGTTCCATATCCTTTCCAGGAGTGGACCCGTGGCATACCGATTGGAATTGCCGCCGAAACTCTCCCAAGTTCATGATGTCTTCCACGTGTCGCAACTCCGTCGCTGCTTCAAGGACCCTATTCGTGAAGTGGAACATGATATGATTGATATGCAACATGACTTGACTTATCAAGAACATCTGAGCCGCACTCTTGAACAGTCTGAATGTTGAACCCGTAACAAGACGGTCAAGTTCCTCAAGGTGCAGTGGTCGAACCATTCTGAAGATGAAGCCACCTGGGAACGCAAAGATCGTCTTCGTGACGAATACCCCGATCTTTTTCTCGCTACCACTTAAATTCTCGGGACGAGAATTCTTTTAGTGGGGGAGATTTGTAACACCCTCTATGTCTGTAACAGTAATCACTCTCACTGTTGACTATCACTGTTGCTAATCATTGTTGCTCATCATAGCTTGATCAAACTTTTCATTTTATCATATCCAAAACCATGGTGGTTGGTATTAAAAACAATGTGCCATCTAGGACTTGATCATCATGAATCGAACCAAAGTCCAAAACCCTTTTGGATTGATAATAAAAATGAAGTGCAAAATAAAACCTTGCCCAAAAATTATGGAACCAATTTTGTTAAATGCCTAAAAGTTAGTAGGTGGTGTTAGCACAACTTTGGGAATTATTGCAATGAACAAATAATACAAACAAATAAAAATAGTAGCTTAAGTAGTGCAATTTAGTCAATTAACAATTAAATAAAATGCAATTGAATTTATTTGGGATCCAAACTTTTTGTGGCACTTGCACAAAGTGCAACATTAATATAGAAACCATTAACACATTTTATAAAAATGCTTAAGTAATTATAACAAAACATAAAAGAAAAGAACAGAAAAAAAATAAAAGAAAAGAAAAGAAAATAGGAAAGGGCTATCTAACGCCCAGGGGGCAAAACCCCCCTCCCCTCCCACCGGGACAAGCCTAGCCCACCTGGGTGCCTCCTTCTTCTACCCCCTGTTCACACAGGGGTACCGTGGAGCTCATCCCACGCAGGCAAGCTCCGGCGGGGATAAAGCCCACCCACCCCCCCGCGTCCCGCAGAAACCCTAGCTGGCCCCTGATGTCACGAGACTATACTTATCGCCCCTCGTTGGTTTACCCAAAGTGGAAGGTTGAGATGTAGAGTAGCGTCAATTTCCCTTGGTGAAGATACCAAGGTTTGTCTCCATTAGGACTCCGATAACAAAAAGAAGGTGACAACGGCGCCAGAGATTAGCGGTTGTCATGGACCTGCACACACAACAGATAGCTTTGCTCCCAACGAGTACAAAGGCGTTGTCAATCCCTCCGGCCTTGTTGTTTACGAAGGACAAAACACACGGGATAATAATGATAGTGATAGCAACCGAAAAGTAAATACTGAAAGTAAATTGAAGATGTAAACGATATTGGAAATATGGACCGGGGTCCTATGATGTTCACTAGTTATGTCTCTCTCCCAAAAGACGATAAAATAGCCATGCGAGGTAAACAAATTACAGCTGGGAAATTGACAGGATTATGTGCGCAAACCAATGCTAATTATGCTACAAAGAAAGGAAGAGGCTCAAAATCATGGGCGGTACGCCAAGACAAGTAGACCGAAATCCATCTGCATCTACCTACTAATCATCCACCATAGATATCTATCCAGAACATCTGGCTGGTATTAAGTTGTGAATCCCACCCAAAGTATAAACTCAAAGCAACAGACAACTGCATTAAAGAACTTTGCGTAAAGTAAACAATCCTTGCACCCACAAGTACAAGCACCGTTGTTTTCCCCCTTGTGGCAACAACACATCCCCTAGACTCGTGTTTCTATCACTCAAGCTAGTCATCGGGGGGCATGAACCCACAATCATGCATAAAGCTCCCTCTTGGAGTCACTACCTACTACTTGGCCAAAGCAATAAAAAGCAACGAAGAACATGCAAGAATTACTCAAGAACACAAATATAAAAGAGGAGGATCAAATATATTACTCAAACACAATCTGAACATAATCTCATAATCCATCGGATCCCAGCAAACTCAACATAGCAACAGCAGAAATATTACATAAGTGCCTCGATCTTGTAGGGCATCTCACGAGGTCTAATCCATGAAGAACAGAGAGGGGAGGAGAACATCACATAGCTACTGATCATAGACCCATGGTCCAAGGTGGACTACTCACGGTTCATCCGGAAGCATCCATGGTGGTGGAGAAGCTCCCGGAGGTGGTTCCTCCCTCCGGCAGGGTGCTGGGAAGAGGTCTTCTGGAGCTCCAGATCTTGGTAGCGTGGCGGCGGCGGAACAGAGGAGAGATCGCGAAAAAGGGTTCCCCTCTCGGGGGTTTTGCGTCACGAGGATTAAATAGGCGAAGGGGGGAAGCCAGGGGGTCCACCAGGGGTCCAGGCGGCCCCCTGGCGCGGCCCCACCCTAGGGCGCGCCGGGAGGGCGCCTGGGGCCCTGGTGGGTCCCCTCTGGCCCCCCTCAGTGATTCCGGAAGCTTCCTGATCGCTGATTTTTTCATTGGATTTTTCCCGAATTTTTGGAGCACTTTTTATATGGGGGAAACCTGAAATAGAAAAACAGCAGAAAACAGGAACTGTCACTGGGGTGCACTGAGTTAATAGGTTAGTCCAAATATGATCAAAAGTTTATGGAAGTTCATCAATATCATAGCAATATCACACAAAAGAGGCATGGAGCAAACATAAATTATAGATACGTTTTGGACGTATCAACATCCCTAAGCTTAATTCCTGCTCGTCCTCGAGTAGGTAAATGATAAAAGCATAATTTCTATGGTGACATACTAACAACCATATGAGAACTTTTAAGTGAAGCAATCAAGGCATGTAATTCAATTCAAGTCATAACAGGCAAGAGTCTATATTTAGCATTGAAACAAGCAACATAAGAACATAAAGGTGCAAGAGCTCTCGCTGTCCGTGACTCGAATGTCTCCAAATGGTGTTTGCGTGCAAGAAAGGGGATAGGGATATACGAGAGAAAAAGTATTTTTATGTTGAGAACTCAATCTACTAAAGTTTCACACTTGGTCTTCTTTGCAATATTATCTTGACTCATCCCCAGACCACTAGCCAGGTACAAGTCAAAATGATCCACTCCTTTTCGACATTTTGAGCACTCATGCAATGGATGAGCGTAAGCAAGAAAGTTGACACTTAGGATGGCAAAGAGAGAATATGGTGGAGGAGGAAGACAAAAAGGTGTGAAAGGCTCACATCAATGAGGACAATCATAGGCGACAGAAAGCCAAATGATAGATATGATGTGAGGAGTAGGGATTGCCATGCAACGGATGCACATATGAGCTAAGGTAAGCTCTCCAATGGAACTAGTGGGGGTGCATCCAACTTGCTTGCTCAAGAAGACCTAGAGCTCATTTGAGGAGGCTCATCATTGCAATATACAAGCCAAGTTCTATAGTGTGAAGGTCCCCACATAGCTATATGCATAAATGATAATCTCTATGGAGTACAAGATACAAGAGGGAGTACGAGTGTGGATATCTCAAAAAGAATAGTAGTGTGCCCCCTTCTCTCTTTTTATTTCTTTTTCTCTTTTTTCTATTTTTTTGTATTTTTTTGGTGGCCTCAATGGCTCTTTTTATTTCTCTCTCATTTGTCCTCTTTGGGATCTTTTAATTTGTCCACTTTGGGATCTTTTCCTCACTTTAGGGGCAACACTCTATATATTACAAAAAGTATAGAAGACCTTTCACACTTTACAAAGTACTCAAATCATAAAGAAGATGTAACTATCATGATGTATGCAAATGTATGCCTCTGCCAGTGTAGTAGGATATGCAATGATACTAGCGCGTCATGTAACAATGATTAGGGCGAGGCCCAACTAGCATGCGACTCATCAATCAAGAAAGTAGCATGTATGACATGAAGATCAAGTCATGAGAAGGTGGATGTTGCATGGCAATATATCCCGAAAAGGCTATGGAAATGCCTTGAAAGGTAGGTATGGTGGCTGTTTTGAGGAAGGATATAAGGAGGTTTATGATGACAGAGCGTATCGTGCCAAGGGTATGGATGTACCGGCGAAGGTGGACGCCAAATCTCGGAGTGAGAAGAAAGCAATGCACGGCACAGAAGAGGCTAGTAAAATATGGGAAGGTGGAAGTGTCAACTTTCGAATACTCACATTAGTCCGAAGAACTCATGCAGTTATTATCGGTAACTCTCAATCTAATAAGGAGGTTTCACAAAGAGACAAGTACCCCGAGGAGGAGTGTATGGGGGTTTGGTTATCCTTGTACATCCTCGACTCATGGTACGTGAGTGTACTCTAATATTCGACCCCTCAGAAGAGTAGTGATCCATCTAGTAGCTAGAGTTCTCAACTAATTTTGTAAGTTTTGAAAATAAACACGGATTGCCCGAAATACGACATCTATCACTAATAGGCTAAAGCTCTTGACGCCAAAAGTCCAGACATTACTCAAAACAATACCTCAAAACTATTGCAAGTTACTACTACAAAAGAATAGCAACCTCAATTACCTACTTCAAGTCAAGACACAAAACTCAGTGCAACACGCAAAGTCTCTAAACAAGACAAACATGAAACCTCAAGATAGTTCCAGAAACAAACTAAAAAAAATCTCTTTGAAAAGATAAGCATGAAAACTAAGAGAAAAACATGGCAGTAGCTATGAAAAAGATAAAGAACACACACATCAAAGATAAGCATGAAAAGTCCTATGTTGTGTTCTAGTTTTTGGAAGTGGAGCGTGTTTCTCTCCCACACAAAGAAAGATGGGTTCTAACTTGTTATGACCAGAAAGCAAATCTAAAGAAAACTAAAAATAAAACCTAAGAGCGAGACGCTCCAAGAATAGCACATAACGCATGAAGTGATAAAAATATAGTGAAACGAGAGACGAACTGATAATTGTTGATGGAGAAGGGGATGCACGGGGGCATCCCCAAGCTTAGATGCTTGAGTCTCCTTGAATATTTCTTGGGATGCATGGGGGCATCCCCAAGCTTGAGCGCTTGACACTCCTGAATCTTCTTTCATCATCTTCCCTCGCACACAGGAAAATTCCCTTCATACATAACTCATCATAAACTGATTAGCAAGGTTAGTACCCATAATAAAATAATTTTTCTCTACTTTAAATAAAGATAATCTTGAAGGGCTACTGTTTCTCAAGATTGCCAAAAACTTTTCAAAGAAAAAGCAAGCTTAAGGTTTGCAAAACGAAGAAAAGGCGAAACAGGACAGAATCTGTGAAAAACAGACCAGCAGGTAGTAAAGAATTTTTTAGGGATACTTCTGCAACTCAAATAAAAAAAACTCAAAACATACGAAAGTTTCGTAATTGTATAGAGCACGCTGCGTAAAAACTCAGCTCAAAAAGATGAACTGGGATTTTTATCTGATTTTTGTAGTCACGAGGACAGAATTTGTTTCCTGGACAGCATGTCACAACTTTCACTTCCCTTGTCGTATGAGGCTATAAAAGGCACAAAGCTTGAAAAGTAAAGATACAATGATGTTGCTACAGTAGTAACAATCATCAAGACCACTAAAAATAGAAGAAAAACAAAAGGGAAATCCTAAATTCGTTGCGGGCTGCCTCCCGAAAGCGCTTCTTTAAAGCCATTAGCTAGGCTTAATGCAAATAGATCAAGTTGTATCAATTGAACCATCATCAAGATCATCAAAAAGCTCTTCAATAGTACAACCACTATTAAGAGGTCTTTCAAAAGGCCTAATAAAGATACTTCTAGGAATAAAAGAAAAAGGCAGAAGATCAATTGGAGTCTCATTTATTCTTTTAAAGAGAGGTATCTCTTCCAAAGTCCTCACAGTTTCAACCCCTTTGGCAATAGATAGATTATTTTTGAAACGAGGAACCTTTGTAACGTAAATGAACCTAGGTTCCTTCCTTTCTGGATTTTCCACTTTTTTTGTTTTGATTGAGGAGAAGGTAGTGCCTAGAGTGTCAATGATTTCCTCAATCTTATCAATCCTAGAAGGGTCCAAGTCATGGGATTTGATAGTCTCCAAGGTTTTGAAAATTTTATGCATGGAGCTATCTAGTCTATTCAAATTCCCTTGAACCTTACGATCTAAATCACTTATCTTATTAATGCTTGGCATCTCTAGCTCTATCTTTTCAAGTTTTTCGCAGATTCTTCCACGTTTTGTCTATCCTTACTTTTGCAAACCTTAAGCTTTCTTTTTCTTTGCAAAAACCTTTTGGTAGTCTTGAGAAACAGTAGCTCGTCAAGAATATCTTTATATCCAGTGGGGAAATTTTATTTTATTAAGGGTACTAACCTCTGTAATCAGCTTATGATGAGTTATGTATGAAGGCAGTTTTCAAGTGTGCAATGGAAGATGATGAAAGAAGATCCGAGAGTGTCAAGCGCTCAAGCTTGGGGATGCCCCTATGCATCCCCAATAAATATTCAAGGAGACTCAAGCGTCTAAGCTTGGGTATGCCCCCGCGCAACCCCTTCTCCATCAATAATCATCAGTTCGTCCTTCGTCTCACTATATTTTTATCACTTCATGCGTTATGTGCTATGTTTGGAGCGTCCCGCTCTTAGGTTCTATTTTTAGTTTTCTTTAGCTTTTCTTGCTGTACATAACAAGTTAGACCCATCTTACTTTGTGTGGGAGAGAAACACGCTCCACTCGAATCTAGAACACATCATAGGATTTTTCATGCTTATCTTTTTTGCTGTTGTGTGTTCTTTATCTTTTCGTAGCTACTGCCATGTTTAGTTTATTTTTAGTTTGAATTTATCAAGAGCATTGCCTTTTGTTTAGTTTGTTGCTGGAACTCTCTTTATTTTTCATGTTTATCTTGTTAAGAGAGTTGGTTGTTGCACTGAGTTGTGTCTTGTCTTGAAAGTAGGTAATTGAGGTTGCTATTTAATGTTAGTAGTAACTTGCAATAGTTTTGAGGTATTGATGTGAGTAATGTTTGAACTTTTGGTGTCAAGAGCTCTAGCCTATTAGTGATAGGTTTCGTATTTAGGGAAATCCGTGTGTATTTTCAAAACCTACAAAACTAGTTGAGAACTCCAGCTACTAGATGGATCGCTAATCTTTGGAGGGATCGGATATTCGAGTTCACTCACGTACCATGAGTCGAGGATGCGCAAGGATAACCAAACCCCCATACACTCCTCCTCGGGGTACTTGTCTCTTTGTGAACCTCCTTATTAGATTGAGAGTTACCGATAATAAGTGCATGACTTCTTCGGACTAATGTAAGTATTGAAAGTTGACACTTACACCTCATCATATTTGCTAGCCTCTCTGTGCCGTGCATTGCCTTCTTCTCACTCCGAGAGTTGGCGTCCACCTTCGCCGGTACATCGAAACCCTTGGCATGATACGCTCTGTCATCATAAACCTCCTTATGCCTTTCCTCAAAGCAGCCACCATACCTACCTATCAAGAAATTTCCATAGCCTTTCCGAGATATATTTCCATGCAACATCCACCTTTTCATGACTTGATCTTCATGTCATACATGTTCCTACTACACTGGCAGCGGCATACATTGCATAAATCAAGATAGCTACATCTTATTTATGTTTGAGTACCTTGTAAAGTGTGAAAGATCTTCTATACCTTCTTGTAAAATAGAGTGTTGCCCTTAAGTGAGGAAAAGATCCCAAAGTTGACAAAATAAAAGACCCCAAAGAGGACAAATGAGAGTTAAATAGTAAGAGCCATTGAGGCCACCAAAAAATACAAAAAAATCGAAAAAAGAGAAAAAGGAAATAAAAAGAGAGAAAAGGGCAACACTACTTTCCTTTTAAAAGAACCACACTAGTACTCCCTCTTATCCTTGTACTCCATAGAGATGAGCATACATGCATATAGCTATGTGGGGACCTTCACACTATAGAACTTGGCTTGCATATTCCAAGGATGAGCCTCCTCAAAAGAGCTCTAGGTCTTCATGAGCGAGCAAGTTGGATGCACCCCCACTAGTTCCATTGGAAAGCTTTTTAGCTCATATGTGCATCCGTTGCATGGCAATCCCTACTCCTCACATCATATCTATCATTTGGCCTTCTCGCCAATGATTGTCCTCATTGATGTGAGCCTTTCTCAACTTTTCGTCTTCCTCCTCCACCATATTTCTCTCTTTGCCATCCTAAGTGTCAACTCTCATGCTTACGCTCATCCATTGCATGAGTGCTCAAAATATTGAAAAGGAGTGGATCAAATTGACTTGTACCTGGCTAGTAGTCTGGGGACGAGTCAAGATAAGATTCCAAAGCAGACCAAGTGTGAAGCCTTAGTAGATTGAATTCGCAACAAAAATACTTTTTTCTCGTATTCCCTATCCCCCTTCTTGCACGCAAACACCAATTGGAGACATTTGAGTCACGGACAGCGAGAGCTCTTGCGCCTAATGTTCTTTTGTTGCCTTTTTCAATGCTAATATAGACTCTTGCATGTTATGACTTGAATAGAATCGCATACCTTGATTGCTTTACTTTTCAAAGTTCTTATATGGTTGCTAGCATGTCACCACAGAAATTATGCTTGTTATCATTTACCTACTCGAGGACGGGCTCGAATTAAGCATGGGGATGTTGATACGTCCCAAATGTATCGATAATTTCTGCTTGCTCCATGCATGTTTTGTGTGATATTGCTATGATCTAGATACACTTTCATACACTTTTGATCATATTTGTACTAACCTATTAATCAGTGCACCCCAGTGCCAGTTTCTGTTTTCTAATGTCTTTTTTATTTCAGGTTTCCCCCATATTAAAATTGCTCCAAAAAACCGGATAAAAAATCAGCGCAACGGAAGCTTCCGGAACCCCGAAGGAGGGCCGGGGGGCACCACCAGGTGCCTAGGCGGCCACCTGGCGCGGCTTAGGGCTTGGCCGTGCCAGGGGGGCGCCTGGACTCCTGGTGGCCCCCCTGGCTGCACCCCCTTTGCCTATATATTCCCCGTGACGTGAAACTTCCGAAAGGAGAACCCCTTTTCGCGATCTCGCCTCTGTTCCGCCGCCACCGCGCTTCCAAGATCGGGAGCGCCAGCAGCCTTCTTCTTGGCATCCTGCCGAAGGGAGGATCGACCTTCGGGAGCTTCCCCTTCACCATAGACGCTTCCCGGATGTGTCGTGAGTAGTTTCCTTTGGACCATGGGTCCGTGATCAGTAGCTATGTGATGTTCTCCACCGCTCTTTGTTCTTCATGGTTTAGACCTCATGAGCTGCCTTACATGATCAAGGCACATATGTAATCTTTCTGTTGTTGTTATCTTGAGTTTGATGGGATCTAATAGATTATGAGATTATGTCCATATTGTGATAGAGTAATATATTTGGTTCTTATCTTTTATATTTTTGTTCCTAAGTAATTCTTGCATGTTCTCCGTTGTTGTTTATTGCTATGGCCAAGTAGTAGGTAGTAACTCCAAGAGGGAACATTATGCTCAATTGTGGGTTCATGCCCCCCGATGACACGCTTGAGTGACAGAAACATGAGTCTAGGGGATGTGATGTTTCCACAAGGGGGAAAACAACGGTTCTAGTAACCGCGGTTGCAAGAATTGTTTACTTTACACAAAGTGCTCTTTAATGCAGTTGTCTGTTGCTTTCGGTTTATAGTTTGGGTGGGGCTCGCAACTTACTACTAGCGAGATGTTCTGGATAGATATCTCAAGGTGGATGATTAGTAGTAGATGCAGTTGGATTTCGGTCTACTTATTTTGGCGTACTGCCCATGCTTTTGAGTCTCTTCCTTTCTTTTGTAACATAATTAGCATTGTGGTGCGTTTATAATCCTGTCAATTGCCCATCTGTAATTTGTTTACCTCACATAGAAGTTTTATCGTCTTTTGGGAGAGAGACATCACTAGTGAACATCACGGGACATCTCTTCACTGTTTACACGCTCACTTACTTTTCTGCTTTTACTTTCTAGTTGTTATCATTATCATTATCCCTTGTGTTTTGATCATTTGTAAACAACAAGACTGGAGAGATTGACAACCTCTCTGAACTTCGTTGGGAGCAAAGTTATTTGTGTCTGTGTGCAGGTCCATGTCAAGGAATCAACTTTTGTCTAAAACGGTGTCATTGTTTCCTTGCCACTTACTTATCACTGGTATCTTCATCGAGGGAAACTTCCTGCTACGCAACATCTCACCTTCCACTTCGGGTAACCAACAAAGTGCGAGAAGCAATTATCATCTCTCGTGTATCAGCAACAAAAGAACATTAGGTGCTAGAGATCTTGTTGTTCGTGACTCGAATGTCTCCAAATGGTGTTCGCGAGCAAGAAGGGGGATATGGTAATACGAGAAAAAATATATATTTGTTGAGAACTCAATCTACTAAAGTTTCACACTTGGTCTTCTTTGGAATCTTATCTTGACTCGTCCCCAGACCACTAGCCAGGTACAAGTCAATTTGATCCACTCCTTTTCGATATTTTGAGCACTCATGCAATGGATGAGCGTAAGCACGAGAGTTGACACTTAGGATGGCAAAGAGAGAAATATGGTGGAGGAGGAAGAAAAAAAGGGTGAGAAAGGCTCACATCAATGAGGAAAATCATAGGCGAGAAAGCCAAATGATAGATATGATGTGAGGAGTAAGGATTGCCATGCAACGGATGCACATATGAGCTAAGAAGAGCTCTCCAATGAAACTAGTGGGGGTGCATCCGACTTGCTCGCTCATGAAGACCTAGAGCTCATTTGAGGAGGCTCATCCTTGGAATATGCAAGCCAAGTTCTATAGTGTGAAGGTTCCCACATAGCTATGTGCATAAATAATCATCTCTATGGAGTACAAGATAAGAGGGAGTACGAGTGTGGATCTTTCAAAAGGAATAGTAGTGTTGCCCCTTTCTCTCTTTTTATTTCTTTTTCTCTTTTTTCAAAAATTTTGTATTTTTTCGGTGGCCTCAATGGCTCTTTCTACTTAACTCTCATTTGTCCTCTTTGGGATCTTTTAATTTGTCCTCTTTAGGATATTTTCATCACTTAAGGGCAACACTCTATTTTACAATAAGGTATAGAAGATCTTCACACTTTACAAAGTACTCAAAAATAAAGAAGATGTAGCTACCATGATGTATGCAAATGTATGCCTCTACAAGTGTAGCAGGAACAGTATGACGTGAAGATCAAGTCATGAAGAGGTGGATGTTGCATGGCAATATATCTCAGAAAGGCTGTGGAAATGGCTTGATAGGTAGGTATGGTGGCTGTTTTGAGGAAAGATATAAGTAGTTTTATGATGACAGAGCGTATCACGCCAAGGGTTTGGATGCACCGGCGAGGTGGACGCCGACTCTCGGAGTGAGAAGAGGGCAATGCACGGCACAGGAGAGGCTATAAAAATATGGGAAGGTGGAAGTGTCAACTTTCGAATACTCACATTAGTCCGAAGAACTCATGCACTTATTATCGGTCACTCTCAATCTAATAAGGAGGTTTCACAAAGAGACAAGTACCCCGAGGAGGAGTGTATGGGGGTTTGGTTATCCTTGCGCATCCTCGACTCATGGTACGTGAGTGTACTCTTATATTCGACCCCTCAGAAGAGTAGTGATCCATCTAGTAGCTAAAGTTCTCAACTAATTTTGTAAGTTTTGAAAATAAACACGGATTGCCGAAAATACGACACCTATCACTAATAGGCTAGAGCTCTTGACACCAAAATTTCAAACATTACTCACAACAATACCTCAAAACTATTGCAAGTTACTACTACAATCAAATAGCAACCTCAATTACCTACTTCAAGACAAGACACAACTCAGTGCAACAACCAACTCTCTTAACAAGATAAACATGAAATCTAAAGAGAGTTCCAGCAAAAAACTAAAGAAAATCCAAGGCTCTTGCTAAAGACAAAAACTAAAACTAAACCTAAACATGGCAGCAGCTACGAAAAGATAAAGAAAACACAACAGAGAAAAGATAGGCATGAAAATCCTATGATGTGTCTAGATTGGTGTGGAGCGTGTTTCTCTCCCACAAAAAGTCAGATGGGGTCTAACTTGTTATGAACAGCAAGCAAAACTAAAGAAAACTAAAAAGGAAACCTAAGAGCGAGACGCCCCAAGCATAGCACATAACGCATGAGATGATAAAAATATAGTGAGACGAAGGACGAACTGATGATTATTGATGGAGAAGGGGATGCACGGGGGCATCCCCAAGCTTAGACGCTTGATTCTCCTTGAATATTTATTGAGGATGCATGGGGCATCCCCAAGCTTTTGCATTTTACACTATCGTATCTTCTTTCATCATCTTCCCTCGCACACTTGAAAACTCTCTTCATACATAACTCATCATAAGCTGATTAGAGAGGTTAGTACCCTTAATAAAATATTTTTCCCCATTGGATATAAATATATTCTTGAAGAGCTATTGTTTCTCAAGATTTCCAAAATGTTTTTTCAAAGAAAAAGCAAGCTTAAGGTTTGCAAAAGTAAGGAAAGGCTAAACGTAGAAGAATCTGTGAAAAACAGAACAACAGGTAGTAGAGAATTTTTTCGGGGCACTTCCGCAACTCAAATCAAAAAACTCAAAACATGTGAAAGTTTCACAATTGTATAGACCATGCTGTGTAATTGGATAGCATTAGTAGGAGTGTCCTTACTCTCCTCAAGGGGGAGGTTCTAATTTTAAGCATATCAACATCAAGGGCTAAGTTATCTATCTTCAAAGAGAGATTATATAATTTAGCTAATTTCTCTTCTACACTCTTATTGAAGGATTTTTGGGTAGTGATAAAGTCTCTAAGCATGCTTTCTAGTTCATAAGTGGGGTTCCTGTTACTAGCATAAGTGTTGTTGTTCCCATAGTTGGATGGAAACGGTCTAGGATTGCTAGCAAAATTACCCCTATAAGCTTTATTGTTGAAGTTGTTTCTAGAAATAAAGTTCACATCTACTTGTTCCTGAGCAACCAAATAATTTAAAGGAACATCATGAGGATCAATAGAGAGTTGCTTGGTAAGTAGAGACATAATCAAGTCAACTTTTTCATTTAGGGAGGTAATCTCCTCGACAGAGTTTACCTTCCTACCTGTTGGAGCGCGTTCGGTGTGCCATTGGGAATAGTTGGTCATCATCGCATCGAGAAGTTTTGTGGCAGCACCAAGTGTAGTTGACATAAAGGTTCCTTCCGCGGCTGAATCTAACAGGTTCCGCGAGGTAAATTTCAAGCCTACATAAAAATTCAGGATAACCATCCAAGTAATCAAACCATGTGTAGGGCATTTCTTAACAAGAGATTTCATTCGTTCCCAAGCTTGGGCAACGTGTTCATTATCCAATTGTTTAAAATTCATAATGTTACTTCTCAATTGGATATTTTTAGCAGGTGGGTAGTGATACGTCCAAAACGTATCTATAATTTCTGCTTGCTCCATGCCTCTTTTGTGTGATATTTCTATGATATTGATGAACTTCCATACACTTTTGATCATATTTGGACTAACCTATTAACTCAGTGCACCCCAGTGCCAGTTCCTGTTTTCTGCTGTTTTTCTCCCGGCGCGCCCTAGGGTGGGGCCGCGCCAGGGGGCCGTTTGGACCCCTGGTGGCCCCCCTGGCTGGTCCCTTCGCCCATATATTCCTCGTGACGTGAAAGCCCCGTGACAGGAACCCTTTTTCGCGATCTCTCCTCTGTTCCGCCGCCGCCGCCGCGCTTCCAGGAGCACCAGAAGACCTCTTCCCGGCACCCTGCCAGAGGGAGGAACCACCTCCGGTAGCTTCTCCACCACCATGGATGCTTCCCGGATGAACCGTGAGTAGTCCACCTTGGACCATGGGTCTATGATCAGTAGCTATATGATGTTCTCCTCCCATCTTTGTTCTTCATGGATTAGACCTCGTGAGCTTCCCTACATGATCGAGGCACATATGTAATGTTTCTGCTATTGCTATGCTGAGTTTGCTGGGATCCGATGGATTATGAGATTATGTTCTGATTGTGTTTGAGTAATATATTTTATTCTCCTCTTTTATATTTATGTTCTAGAGTAATTCTTGCATGTTCTCCGTTGTTGTTTATTGCTTTGGCCAAGTAGTAGGTAGTGACTCCAAGAGGGAGCGTTATGCATGATTGTGGGTTCATGCCCCCGATGACTAGCTTGAGTGACAGAAACATGAGTCTAGGGGATGTGTTGTTGCCACAAGGGAGAAAACAACGGTGCTTGTACTTGCGGGTGCAAGGATTGTTTACTTTACGCAAAGTTCTTTAATCCAGTTGTCCGCTTTGAGTTTACACTTTGGGCGGGATTCACAAATTAATACCAGCGAGATGTTCTGGATAGATATTTCAAGGTGGATGATTAGTAGGTAGATGCAGATGGATTTCGGTCTACTTGATTTGGCGTACCGCCCAAGCTTTTGAGCCTCTTCCTTTCTTTGTAGCATAGTTAGCATTGGTTTGCGCACATAATCCTGTCAATTGCCTAGCTGTAATTTATTTACCTCGCATGGCTATTTTATCGTCTTTTGGGAGAGAGACATCACTAGTGAACATCATAGGATCTCGGTCCATATTTCCAATAATGTTTACACCCGCTATCAATTTACTGATTTATTTAATTTTCCGTTGGTATCACTATCATTATTATCCCATGCGTTTGATCCTTTGTAAACAACAAGGCCGGAGGAATTGACAACTCGTCTGTACTCGTTGGGAAGCAAAGTTATTTTCTGTGTGTGCAAGTCCAGGAGAAGCAAGTGATTATTTTCAAACGGCGCATCACTTGTTGAACCACCTACTTGTCGATCTTGGAGTCCTACTGGTTCGATACTCAACCTTAGCATCTTCGCTAAGGGAAATTTGCCGATACGCTACATCTCACCCTCCACTTTGGGTAACCAACGAGGGGCGAGAAGTAAACTCTCGTAACATCAAAGCGATTTTTGGCGCCGTTGCCGGGGACTCCACTCTTCAAGATAGGGGAGTTGCACACTATCTTTTATCTTATCTTTCTAGTCTTGTTAGTTTACCTTTCAGTTTTTTCTTTAGTGTCTGTTATCAAAAATCAAAAAAATAGTTACCTTGCTAGTAGTTGTCATTATGTCTGGTCCTTTTTCCTTTGGTGAAGCAGAAGTGCTCACCTTTAAACAAAGAGGTGGTGAAAGTCTGAAAGATTCCTAGTATAGAATTAATGATTCTCAAAAAAGAGCCACCAAGAAGCAATCCACTACTATGCCAAAAGTTGTTTACGATTCTTTGAAATTTAACATGGACAAATTTTCATCCTATCATGAACATGCTAATGGAGATATTTCTGAGATCCAGGGAAGGATAAAAGATGTACTAGTGACATTCCTTAAATGGATTGCAATGGTTGACTTCTTTGTCATGAAGCCAAACCAAGGAAACATAGTGCTTGGGAGGGATTTCCTCCGGGCCGTAAAAGGCTTCATTGATATAGGTAAGGGACAAATACGCCTACGCGGGAAGGAAAAAAGTATGTATCCCCTTACTAAAAGAAACAAGGATGAACTTGTTGAGGAACCATTTGAATCGATTTACAACTCCGATTATTATGATGATCTTTGATTCCTCATTTTTGCATTAAGCCTAGCTAATGGCTTTAAAGAAGCGCTTTCGGGAGGCAGCCCGCAATCAATTAAGATCTATTTTTTGTTTTTCTTCTGTTTTTAGTGGTCTTGATGATTGTTACTACTGTATCAACATCATTGTATCTTTACTTTTCAAGCTTTGTGCCATTTATAGCCTCATATGACAAGGGAAGTGAAAGTTGTGACATGCTGTCCAGAAAACAGATTCTGTCCTCGTGACTAGAAAATCACAGAAAAATCCCAGTTCATATTTTTGAGCTGACATTTTTACACAGTGTGCTCTATACAATTACAGAACTTTCGTATGTTCTGAGTTTTTTTATTTGAGCTGCAGAAGTATCCCTAAACAATTCTTTACTACCTGCTGGTCTGTTTTTCACAGATTCTGTCCTGTTTTGTCTCTTCTTTGTTTTGCAAACCTTAAGCTTGCTTTTTATTTTCAAAATTTTTTGTAAATCTTGAGAAAAAGTAGCTCTTCAAGAATATCTTTGTTTCCAGTATAGAAAAAATATTTTATTATGGGTACTAACCTCGCTAATCATATTATGATGAGTTATGTATGAAGGGAGTTTTCAAGTGTGCGAGGGAAGATGATGAAAGAAGATTCAGGAGTGTCAAGCGCTCAAGCTTGGGGATTCCCCCATGCATTCCCAAGAAATATTCAAGGAGACTCAAGAGTTTAAGCTTGGGGATGCCCCTGTGCATCCCCTTATCCATCAACAATTATCAGTTCGTCTCTCGTTTCACTATATTTTTATCACTTCATGTGTTATATGCTATGCTTATCTTTGTTGTGTGTGTTCTTTATCTTTTTTTCATAGCTACAGTTATGTTTAGCTCTTAGTTTTCATGCTTATATTTTTAAAGAGCTTTTGTTTAGTTTGTTGCTGGAACTCTCTTGAGTTTTCATGTTTATCTTGTTTAGAGAGTTTGCCTGTTGCACTGAGTTGTGTGTCTTAGACTTGAAGTAGGTAATTGAGGTTGCTATTCTTTTGTAGTAGTAACATGCAATAGTTTTGAGGTATTGTTTTGAGTAAATGTTTGGACTTTTGGTGTCAAGAGCTTTATCCTATTAGTGATAGATGTCGTATTTTGGGAAATCTGTGTTTATTTTCAAAACTTACAAATTAGTTGAGAACTTTAGCTACTAGATGGATCACTACTCTTCTGAGGGGTCGAATATTAGAGTACACTCACGTACCATGAGTCGAGGATGCGCAAGGATAACCAAACCCCCATACACTCCTCCTTGGGGTACTTGTCTCTTTGTGAAACCTCCTTATTAGATTGAGAGTTATCGATAATAAATGCATGAGTTCTTCGGACTAATGTGAGTATTCGAAAGTTGACACTTCCACCTTCCCATATTTTTCTAGCCTCTCCTATGTCGTGCATTGCCCTAATCATTGCTACATGACGCTCTAGTATCAGTGCATATCCCGCTACACTGGCAGAGGCATACATTTGCATACATCATGATAGTTACATCTTCTTTATGATTTGAGTACTTTTGTAAAGTGTGAAAGATCTTCTATACTTTTTGTAATATATAGAGTGTTGCCCCTAAAGTGAGGAAAAGATCCCAAAGTGGACAAATTAAAAGATCCCAAACAGGACAAATGAGAGAAATAGAAAGAGCCATTGAGGCCACCAAAAAATAGAAAAAAATAGAAAAAAGAGAAAAAAAATAAATAAAAAGAGAGAAGGGGGCACACTACTATTCCTTTTGAGAGATCCACACTCGTACTCCCTCTTGTATCTTTTACTACATAGAGATTATCATTTATGCATATAGCTATGTGGGGACCTTCACACTATAGAACTTGGCTTGTATATTCCAATGATGAGCCCCTCAAATGAGCTGTAGGTCTTCTTGAGCAAGAAAGTTGGATGCACCCCCACTAGTTCCATTGGAGAGCTTACCTTAGCTCATATGTGCATCCGTTGCATGGCAATCCCTACTCCTCACATCATATCTATCATTTGGCTTTCTCTCGCCTATGATTGTCCTCATTGATGTGAGCCTTTCACACCCTTTTTGTCTTCCTCCTCCACTATTTTCTCTCTTTTCCATCCTAGGTGTCAACTTTCTTTCTTACCCTCATCCATTGCATGAGTGCTCCAAATGTCGAAAACGAGTGGATCATTTTGACTTGTACCTGGATAGTGGTCTGGGGATGAGTCAAGATAAGATTCCAAAGAAGACCAAGTGTGAAACTTTAGTAGATTGAGTTCTCAACACAAAAATACTTTTTTCTCATATATCCCTATCCCCTTTCTTGCACGCAAACACCATTTGGAGACATTCGAGTCACGGACAGCGAGAGCTCTTGCACCTTTATGTTCTTATGTTGCTTGTGTCAATGCTAAATATAGACTCTTGCATGTTATGACTTGAATTGAATTACATGCCTAGATTTCTTTACTTAAAATTTCTTATATGGTTGTTAGCATGTCACCACAGAAATTATGCTTTTATCATTTACCTACTCGAGGACGAGCAGGAATTAAGCTTGGGGATGTTGATACGTCCAAAACGTATCTATAATTTCTTCTTGCTCCATGCCCCTTTGTGCAATATTGCTATGATATTGATGAACTTCCGTACACTTTTGATCATATTTGGACTAACCTATTAACTCAGTGCACCCCAGTGCCAGTTCCTGTTTTCTGCTGTTTTTCTATTTCTGGTTTCCCTCATATTAAAAGTGCTCCAAAAATTTGGGAAAAATACAATAAAAATCAGCGATACGGAAGCTTCGAGGATCACCGAGGGGGGGGACAGAGGGGACCCACCAGGGCCCCAAGCGCCCTCCCGGCGCGCCCTAGGGTGGGGCCGCCCCAGGGGGCCGCCTGCACCCCTGGAGCCCCCTGGCTGCCCCCCTTCGCCCATATATTCCTCGTGACGTGAAACCCCCGTGACGGGAACCCTTTTTTGCGATCTCTCCTTTGTTCCGCCGCCGCCGCGCTTCCAAGATCGAGAGCACCAGAAGACCTCTTCCCGGCACCCTGCCGGAGGGAGGAACCACCTCCGGGAGCTTCTCCACCACCATGGATGCTTCCCGGATGAACTGTGAATATTCCACCTTGGACCATGGGTCTATGATTAGTATCTATGTGATGTTCTCATCCCCTCTTTGTTCTTCATGGATTAGACCTCGTGAGCTGCCCTACATGATCGAGGCACATATGTAATGTTTCTGCTGTTTCTATGCTGAGTTTGTTGGGATCCGATGGATTATGAGAATATGTTCAGATTGTGTTTGATTAATATATTTGATTCTCCTCTTTTATATTTATGTTCTAGAGTAATTCTTGCATGTTCTCCGTTGCTGTTTATTGCTTTGGACAAGTAGTAGGTAGTGACTCCAAGAGGGAGCGTTATGCATGATTGTGGGTTCATGCCCTCCGATGACTAGCTTGAGTGATAGAAACATGAGTCTAGGGGATGTGTTGTTGCCACAAGGGAGAAAACAACGGTGCTTGTACTTGCGGGTGCAAGGATTGTTTACTTCACGCAAAGTTATTTAATGCAGGAATCTGTTGCTTTGAGTTTACACTTTGGGTGGGATTCGCAACTTAATACCAGCGAGATGTTCTGGATAGATATCTCAAGGTGGATGATTATTAGGTAGATGGAGATGGATTTCGGTATAATTGATTTGGCGTACCACCCAAGATTTTGAGCCTCTTCCTTTCTTTGTAGTATAGTTAACATTGGTTTGCGCACATAATCCTGTCAATTGCCCAGCTGTAATTTGTTTACCTCGCATGGATATTTTATCGCCTTTTGGGAGAGAGACATCACTAGTGAACATCATAGGATCCTGGTCCATATTTCCAATATTGTTTACACCTGCTATCAATTTACTTCTTTATTTACTTTTCCGTTGCTATCACTATCATTATTATCCCGTGCGTTTGATCCTTTGTAAACAACAAGGCCGGAGGAATTGACAACTCCTCTGTACTCGTTGGGAAGCAAAGTTATTTGCTGTGTGTGCAGGTCCAGGAGAAGCAAGTAATTATTTTCAAACGGCGCATCACTTGCCGAAGCACCTACTTGTCGATCTTGGAGTCCTACTGGTTCGATACTCAACCTTAGCATCTTTGCTAAGGAAAATTTGCCGCTACGCTACATCTCACCTTCCACTTTGGGTAACCAACGAGGGGCGAGAAGTAATCTCTCGTAACATCAGGTAGTACTTCCAAATAAAAGCATATTTGCACTTATCCCAAGAATATATGTTATTCCTAGGCAAAGATTGAAACCAGATTTTAGCTCCTTCCCTCAAGGAGAAAGGAAAAAAGCTTAAGCTTAACAACATCACCTTCTACTTCTTTATACTTTTGCATAACACATAACTCAACAAAATTGTTCAAGTGTAAAGCAGCATCATCTCTAGCACCAGAGAATTGATCTCTCATAACAAGGTTTAGCAAAGAAGGTTTAATTTCATAAGAGGTAGCTGAAGTGGCAGGTGTGGCAATAGGAGTTCAGATGAATTCTTTGTTGTTGTGACTAGTGAAGTCACACAACTTGGTTTTCTCAGTGGAACCCATAGCAGCAGCAAGTGTGGCATATTTTTTTGTGATTTTTGATATAGAACATAAAGATAAAAACTGAAAGGTAAAATAAGAAGACTAAAAAGCAAAGGTAAAAGATAGTGTGCAACTCCCCTATCTTAGCACTTGGAGTCCCCGGCAACGGAGCGAGAAATTTGCTTGATACTCTATCCGCGTTGGTTACCCCAAGTGGAAGGTTAGATGTGGTGTAGCGGCAAATTTTCCCTATGTAGATTATAGGGTTTGTCTACCGTAGGACTCCGACAATGATAAGTAGGTGCCAACGGCGCAATTGACGTGGACCTGCACACAATACAAATAACTTTGCTTCCCAACGAGTACAGAGAGGTTTTCAATCTCTCCGGCCTTGTTGTTCACAAAGGATCAAATGCAAGGGATAATGATAACAGCTAGAAAGTAAAAGCAGGAAAATAAAAGAGCATGTAAACAGTGATGAGAATATGGACCGGGGTCCAGTGATGTTCAATAGTGATGTATCTCTCCCAAAAGACGATAAAACTTCTATGCGAGGTAAAAAAATCACAGCTGGGCAATTGACAAGATTAAAAACGCACTTCAATGCTAACTATGCTACAAAGAAAGGACGAGGCTCAAAAGAATGGGCGGTACGCCAAAATAAGTAGACCGAAATCCAACTGCATCTACTACTAATCATCCACCTTGAGATATCTATCCAAAACATCTCGCTGGTATTAAGTTGCGAGCCCCACCCAAAGTCTAAACCCAAAGCAACAGACAACTGCATTAAAAAGCACTTTGCGTAAAGTAAACAATCCTTGCAACCGCGGTTACAAGCACCATTCTTTTCCCCCTTGTGGCAACAGCACATCTCCTAGACTCATGTTTCTGTCACTCAGGCGTGTCATCAGGGGGCATGAATCCACAATCGAGCATAACGTTCCCTCTTGGAGTCACTACCTAATACTTGGCCAAAGCAATAAACAGCAACGGAGAACATGCAAGAATAACTTAGTTACAAAAATAGAAAAGATAGGAACCAAATATATTACTCAATCACAATCTGAACATAGTCTCATAATCCATCAGATCCCAGCAAACTCAGCATAGCAATAGCAGAAAATTACATATGTGCCTCGATCATGTAGGGCAGCTCACGAGGTCTAAACCATGAAGAACAAAGAGGGGAGGAGAACATCACATAGCTACTGATCACGGACCCATGGTCCAAAAAAGACTACTCACGGATCATCGGGAAGCTCCCGGAGGTCAATCCTCCCTTAGGCAGGGTGCTGGGAAGAGGTCTGCTGGCGCTCCCGATCTTGGAAGCGCGGCGGCAGTCGGGAGGATGGATCAGGCCCATAGACCCGGCATTAGAAACCTCTGGGCTGACTTACTCGTGAAGGCCCACAAAGAAGACCCGGCCAGGAGTCTGACGTGCCAAGCGTGAAGATTGAAGCCCTAGAAAGGAATTCGGCTTACCTTGTATAGCACGTAGCAAACTTATAAAGAAGAATAGAAATTCACATCGTGTAGGAGTCGGACTCTCAGAATCCCGGGACCCTGCACCTTTATAAGCTGAGGTCTATGGGAGCCAGAGCCAGAACTTACCTCAAGCCAGGACTAGACAACTCGCGCTATAACCTAGATCTCCACGAGACTAAGGTTGCAAAACATCATCACTGTAATCGATAAGATCGGATCTTCCTATTGAGGAGTCGATCCCACAATAGTCAAGAAGCAGGAGTAGGTCTTTACCGCATCGACGGGGACGAACCTGGGTAAAACCGCCGAGTCCCGTGCCTATGTCGACTCTCTTCTCGAATTAGCCTCGCAGCAAAGGTCCCATGATAAGTCCGACTCTACGGACATCTGCCGTGACTTCCCCATGATAGTTGGCGCCTGATACGTCCAAAACGTATCTATAATTTCTGCTTGCTCCATGCATGTTTTGTGTGATATTTCTATGATCTAGATACACTTTCATACACTTTTGATCATATTTGGACTAACCTATTAACTCAGTGCACCCCAGTGCCAGTTCCTGTTTTCTGCTGTTTTTCTATTTCAGTTTTCCCCAATATAAAAAGTGCCAGAAAAATTCCGGGAAAAATACAAGCGTACATGAACCTTCGAGAAGAGCCCGGGAGGGGCCAGAGGGGATCCAGGGGGCCCAGGCGGCCACCCGGCGCGGCCCCACCCCTGGCTGCGCCAGGGGGGCGCCTGGGGCCCCTGGTCCACCTCTGGCTTCCCCCCTTCTCCTATTTATTCTCCGTCACGGGGAAACTCCGAAGACAGAACCCTATTTCGCAAATTCTCTTCTGTTCCGCCGCCGGCGCGCTTCCGAGATCGGGAGCACCAGAAGACCTCTTCCCGGCACCCTGCCGGAGGGAGGATTGACCTCCGGGAGTCTCCTCTCCACCATGGATGCTCCCCGGATATCTCGTGAGTAGTTTTCCTTGGACCATGGGTCCGTGATCAGTAGCTATGTGATGTTCTCCTCCCATCTTTGATCTTCATTATTTAGACCTCGTGAGCTTCCCTACATGATCGAGGCACCTTTGTAATATTTCTTCTATTGCTATGTTGAGTTTGATAGGATCTGATGGATTATGAGATTATGTTCAGATTGTGATTGAGTAATATATTTGGTTCTTATCTCTTATATTTTTGTTCCTAAGTAATTCTTGCATGTTCTCTGTTGCTGTTTATTGCTTTGGCCAAGTAGTAGGTAGTGACTCCAAGAGGGAACGTTTTGCTCGATTGTGGGTTCATGCCCCCGATGACACGCTTGAGTGACAGAAACATGAGTCTAGGGGATGTGTTGTTGCCGCAAGGGGGAAAACAACAGTGCTTGTAACCGCGGTTACAAGGATTGTTTACTTTACACAAAGTTCTTTCTAATGCAGTTGTTTGTTGCTTTGGGTTTACACTTTGGGTGGGGCTCGCAACTTAATACCAGCGAGATGTTTTGGATAGATATCTCAAGGTGGATGATTAGTAGTAGATGCAGATGGATTTCGGTCTACTTATTTTGGCGTACTGCCCATGCTTTTGAACCTCGTCCTTTCTTTTGTAGCATAGTTATCATTGCGGTGCATTCATAATCCTGTCAATTGCCTTTCTGTAATTTGTTTACCTCGCATAGTAATTTTATCGTCTTTTGGGAGAGAGACATCACTAGTGAACATCACGTATCCCGGTCCATATCCTCATCACTGTTTACACGCTCATTTACTTTTCTGCTTTTACTTTTACTTGCTATCATTATCCCTTGCGTTTTATCCTTTGTGAACAACAAGACCGAAGAGATTGACAACCTCTCTGAACTTCGTTGGGAACAAAGTTAACGTGTCTGTGTGCAGGTCCGCGCCAGTTGCGCCGCTGACACCTACTTATCATCTCCGGAGTCCTACTGGAGACAAACCTTGGTATCTTCACCGAGGGAAATTTGTTGCTGTGCTACATCACGCCTTCCACTTGGGGCTCACCAACGAAGGGCGATAAATCACTATCATCATCTCGCACATCAAGCCAAATTTCTGGCGCCGTTGCCGGGGACTCCGATTGCTAAGATAGGGGAGTTGCACACTACCCTTTACCTTTATTTTTTTAGTCTTGTTAGTTTATCTTTCAGTTTTTATCTTTGTGTCTTTTATCAAAAATTACAAAAAAAATTATTTATCTTGCTATTAGTAGTCCTCCTTGTTTAGATGTACATGTTAGGGCTAGGTTCTTTGCGGGAATCGTAAGTTCTCGATTTCCGTCAAAGGGATGGAGAAAATATGAAGAAGGCATGGCACAGAATTTCTGAAGCACATAAAAGAATTATGCCTTGGATGTCTATAAAGATTGTGCTTAGAAATTTTTACCATGGTATTTTTAAGTGGTGTAAACACTCTCTTGACATTATAGCTGAAGGAGATTTTCTAGAGTGTGATGAAGATAGGGCTCTTGAGATTTTGCATAGTCTATCTAGTTATTTTGTTTATGATCGTAGTATTGATACTGTCATAGATAGACTTGCCACTATTGAAAAAAGACCGGATGCTCTAGATTTGGGGAAAGTAGAGGAACTTAAGTCCAACAAGAAATAAATGTTGGAAATAGATGATGATTGGGAGCCCTTTGTTAGGATTAGCATCTCTAACCAACGCTTCCTTGCTCTTTGTGATATTGGATCCACAGTTTCTACTATGCCAAAAATAGTTTATGATTCTTTGAAACTAGATATGGATATATTATCATCTTATCATGAACATTCTAATGGAGATATTTCAGAGATTAAAGGAAAGGTAAAATAAGTCCAAGTTGCATTCCTTCATAGGACTGCACCAATGGATTTCTTCATCATGGAGCCAAACCAAAGTAACATTGTGCTCGGGAGAGACTTCCTCCGTGCTATGAAAGGCTTCATTGATATTGGTAATAGGCACATACGCTTACGCGGTATGGCGAAAGGTAAGTATATCTTTCCTAGTAAGAAGAAGAATGAGCTTATTGAAAATCAATTTGAAGGTTTTTATGATTCTGATCTTGGATACCCTTGATTCTTCTTTTTGCATCATGCCTAGCTAATGGCTTTAAAGAAGCGCTTTCGGGAGGCAGCCCGCAACGAATTTAGGTTTTTATTTTTGCTTTTGTTGTGTCTTTATGATTGTTACTTCTGTAGCAACATCATTGTATCTGTATTTTTCAACTTTTTTCCAAGTTATAGCCTCTTACGGCAAGGGAAGTAAAAGTTGTGACATGCTATCCAGAAAACAGATTATGTCCTTGTGACCAGAAAAATTCCAGAAAACTCCCAGTTCATATTTTTGAGCTGAAATTTTTACACATTATGCTCTATACAATTACGAAACTTCCGTATGTTCTGAGTTTTTTGATTTGAGTTGCATAAGTGTCCCTAAAAAATTCTTTACTACCTGCTGTTCTGTTTTTCACAGATTCTGCCATGTTTTGTCTCTCCTTAATTTTGCAAACCTTAAGCTTGCTTTTTCTTTGCAAAAACATTTTTCCACTCTTGAGAAAAAGTAGCTCTTCAAGAATATCTTTATATCCAGTGGGGGAAAATTATTTATTAAGGGTACTAACCTCTCTAATCAGCTTATGATGAGTTATGTATGAAGGGAGTTTTCAAGTGTGCGATGGAAGATGATGAAAGAAGATCCAGGAGTGTCAAGCGCTCAAGCTTGGGGATGCCCCCATGCATCCCCAATAAATATTCAAGGATACTCAAGCGTCTAAGCTTGGGGATGCCCCCGTGCATCCCCTTCTCCATCAACAATCATCGGTTCGTCCTTCGTCTCACTATATTTTTATCACTTCATGTGTTATGTGCTATGCTTGGAGCGTCTCGCTCTTAGGTTTTGTTTTTAGTTTCTTTAGCTTTGCTTTCTGCTCATAACAAGTTAGGTCATGTCTTAGTTTGTGTGGTAGAGAAACACGCTCCACTTTCAGAATTTAGAACACATCATAGGATTCTTCATGCCTATCTTTTTGCTGTTGTGTGTTCTTTATCTTTTCATAGCTACTGCCATGTTTAGTTTTAGTCTTAGTTTGTCTTTAGCAAGAGCCTTGGCTTTTGTTTAGTTTGTTTCTGGAACTCTTTTTAGTTTTCATGTTTATCTTGTTAAAGAGAGTTGGTTGTTGCACTGAGTTGTGTCTTGTTTTGAGAAGTAGGTAATTGAGGTTGCTATTTAATTCTAGTAGTAGCTTGCAATAGTTTTGAGGTATTGATGTGAGTAATTTTTGAACTTTTGGTGTCAAGAGCTCTAGCCTATTAGTGATAGGAGTCGTATTTTGGGAAATCCATGTTTATTTTCAAAACCTACAAAACTAGTTGAGAACTCTAGCTACTAGATGGATCACTACTCTTCTGATGAGTCGAATATCAGAGAACACTCATGTACCATGAGTCGAGGATGCGCAAGGATAACCAAACCCCCATACACTCCTCCTCGGGGTACTTGTCTCTTTGTGAACCTCCTTATTATATTGAGAGTTACCGATAATACATGCATGAGTTCTTCGGACTAATGTAAGTATTGAAAGTTGACACTTCCACCTTCCCATATTTTTCTAGCCTTTCCCGTGCCGTGCATTGCCTTCTTCTCACTCCGAGAGTTGGTGTCCACCTTCGCCGGTACATCCAAACCCTTTGCATGATACGCTCTGTCATCATAAGCCTCCTTATATCTTTCCTCAAAACAGCCACCATACCTACCTATCAAGGCATTTCCATAGCCTTTCCGAGATATATTGCCATGCAACATCCACCTCTTCATGACTTGATCTTCATGTCATACATATTCCTGCTACACTGGCAGCGGCATAACTTGCATACATCATGATAGTTACATCTTCTTTATGATTTTGAGTACCTTGTAAAGTGCGAAAGATCTCCTTTACCTTCTTGTAAAAAAGAGTGTTGCCCTTAAGTGAGGAAAAGATCCCAAAGTGGACACATTAAAAGATCCCAAAGAGGAAAAATGAGAGTTAAATAGAAAGAGCCATTGAGGCCACAAAAAATACAAAAAAATAGAAAAAGAGAAAAAGAAATAAAAAGAGAGAAAGGGGCAACACTACTATCCTTTTGAGAGATCCACACTAGAACTCCCTTTATATCTTTGTACTCCATAGAGATGATCTTTATGCATATAGCTATGTGGGGACCTTCACACTATAGAACTTGGCTTGCATATTCCAAGGATGAGCCTCCGCAAATGAGCTCTAGGTCTTCATGAGCAAGCAAGTTATATGCACCCCCTCTAGTTCCATTGGAGAGTTTCCTAGCTAATATGTGCATCCGTTGCATGGCAATCCCTACTCCTCACATCATATCTATCATTTGGCATCTCTTGCCTATGATTGTCCTCATTGATGTGAGCCTTTCTCATCCTTTTTGTCTTCCTCCTCCACCATACTTCTCTCTTTGCCATCCTAAGTGTCAACTCTCGTGCTTACGCTCATCCATTGCATGAGTGCTCGAAATATCGAAAAGGAGTGGATCAAATTGACTTGTACCTGGCTAGTGGTCTGGGGACGAGTCAAGATAAGATTCCAAAGAAGACGAAGTGTGAAACTTTAGTAGATTGAGTTCTCAATACAAAAATACTATTTTCTCGTATTCGCTATCCCCCTTCTTGCACGCAAACACCATTTGGAGACATTCGAGTCACGGACAGCGAGAGCTCTTGCACCTAATGTTCTTTTGTTACTTGTTTCAATGTTAATATAGACTCTTGCATGTTATGACTTAAATTGAATCTCTAACCTTGCTTGCTTTACTTTTCAAAGTTCTTTTATGGTTGCTAGCATGTCACCACAGAAGTTATGTTGTTATCATTTAACTACTCGAGGACGAGCAGGAATTAAGCTTGGGGATGTTGATACGTCCAAAACGTATCTATAATTTCTGCTTGCTCCATGCATGTTTTGTGTGATATTGCTATGATCTAGATACACTTTTGATCATATTTGTACTAACCTATTAACTGAGTGCACCCCAGTGCCAGTTCATGTTTTCTGCTGTTTTTCTATTTCATTTTTCCCCCATATAAAAAGTGCCAAAAAAATTCCGGGAAAAATACAGAAAAAATCAGCGTACAGGAAGCTTCGAGAAGAGCCCGGGAGGGGGCAGAGGGGAGCCAGGGGGCCCAGGCGTCCACCCGTCGTGGCCCCACCCCTGGCCGCGCCAGGGGGCGCCTGGGGCCCCAGGTCCAGCTCTGGCTGCCCCCCTTCTCCTATTTATTCTCTGTCACGGGGAAACTCCGAAGACAGAACCCTATTTCACAAATTCTCCTCTGTTCCGCCGCCGTCGCGCTTTCGAGATCGGGAGCACCAGAAGACCTCTTCCCGGCACCCTGCCGGAGGGAGGATTGACCTCCGGGAGTCTCTTCTCCACCATGGATGCTCCCCGGATGTCTCGTGAGTAGTTTTCCTTGGACCATGGGTCCGTGATCAGTAGCTATGTGATGTTCTCCTCCCCTCTTTGTGTTGGGGTTCGCAGCAGAAAACACAAATTTTTCTAACTAGCGTTCCCATAACCCAAGATCTAGCTAGCCGTATTACCGTAACGGAAAGTAGTTCGGAAATAACATACCTCGGGGTGTAGTCCGTTGCGCGGGAAACGTTCCCGCAAACGTGGTTGATGTAGCCGATCAAGTTTCACAGCCCACTGGCTGTGTTGAGCACCCGGATGGGTGTACTGCCACACGTGCAGCACCTCGTAGTACTCGCACACATACGAGACTCGATGACGACCTCCGTTCTCCGATCCAGCGGAGGTGGCGGAAGCAGACCTCCGGACAGAGCTTCGGCAGCACGACGGCCTCTGATTCTAGCAGAGAAGCCTCAATTCCACTATAGGCTCACACTAGGGAGCCCACCGTGAAAGAGACAAGGGAGGGGAGAAGACCGGAGAAAACCGATCTCAATTCGGAGTAATATTTATTTTCTCGCGAATTTCTGTGTATTAAATATGTGCACCCTGCCCATCTATATATAGGCAGAGGGGAGGGAGTCAACCCCTCTCCCTTAGCAATGTGGGACTAAAGTCCCTTTGCTAAGGGGAGGTGGCCGGCCAAGGGGGGGAGGGGGCGCACCCCTCATGGGCCCTAGGGCCCATGGCGCCTCCCCTTTTTTCTTTTTCTTTTTTCCCTTTCATTTCCCCTAATGGGCCTTTTTCTCCACTAAGGACCATTGCACATATTAATTAGAAATAAAATGATTTTAATTATTAATTCAATTAATTAATAACTAGAACATAATATTCCATCTCCCGGTGCTCCGGAACACCTTCCGGTTCACTCCAAACTTGTTTCGGTTCAACACGGTACTTCTCCGATATTGTTTCCTTTATTCTCTGGTTACTCCGATGGTTCCGAAAAAGGTCTCCGATTTCATCGAGCCCTTAAGTGTGTTACCCTACGGTCCGAGAACACTCCAGTCAAGACCGAGATGAGGCTACGGTCAATGATCATCAGCGGGACCTGGATGCCCATAATGACCCTTGTGCATTCCGGATATCAAACACCGATTGGACCTTACGCCGTATAGCATTCCCTTTGTCAGCGATACTGGATTGTTCCGAGATTCGATCAATGACATCCTATGTCTGGTTCAACCTCATTCCGAACTAATCCTCATTCACTCGTTCCCGTGATATTCATCCCGTGACCTAGTCACATGCTGCAGCTTTATGGATGGAATCTCACCGAGTGGGCCCCGAGTATCTATCCATTATATGGATTGACAAATCCCGCTCTTGTAACAATACTCCTCAACATATCTCCACGGAATACCTAAGATACAACCGTTATGACCCGCATATTTCAGTCAGGTGGTGGGATGTAAGTCAAAGCACTCGGGAAGATACTAATTATGCACGTACTCACGATCAAAGGAACGGTCTACCACGTTCTGTAATTACAACACTGAACCTTCATAAGATTTGATCATGCTGTAAGGCTTACTTTGGGTAATGTTCATCACATCACTTAACCAGTGAGGTGACCTCATAGTCAAGAGACTTAATTGTCCATGATCGCGAAACCACGACCATCATGTTGACCATGAACTAGTTATCGATGTAGAGGCTAACTAGGAACTCTGGGGGTTTCTATACCACACCTGCATCATTGTTTCACTGACACAGTTCTAGCACGGTATGAAACTGGTTATGAACTTGCTTAGATATATTGGAATAATCATATATTATTTTCCTCTAGAGCATATATACAACACTTTGATCTTCATTTCTTAGACCTCATGAGCTGCCCTACATAATCGAGGCACCTTTGCAATATTTCTGCTATTGCTATGTTAATTTTGATAGGATCTGATGGATTATGAGATTATGTTCAGATTGTGATTGAGTAATATATTTGGTTCTTATCTCTTATATTTTTGTTCCTAAGTAATTCTTGCAGGTTCTCCGTCCCTGTTTATTGCTTTGGCCAAGTAGTAGGTAGTGACTCCAAGAGGGAACGTTTTGCTCGATTGTGGGTTCATGCCCCCCGATGACACGCTTGAGTGACAGATACATGAGTCTAGGGGATGTGTTGTTGCCACAAGGGGGGAAACAACGGTGCTTGTAACCACGGTAACAAGGATTGTTTACTTTACGCAAAGTTCTTTTTAATGCAGTTGTCTGTTGCTTTGGGTTTACACTTTGGGTGGGGCTCGCAACTTAATACCAGCGAGATGTTCTGGATAGATATCTCAAGGTGGATGATTAGTAGTAGATGCAGATGGATTTCGGTCTACTTATTTTGGCGTACTTCCCATGCTTTTGAACCTCGTCCTTTCTTTTGTAGCATAGTTAGCATTGCGGTGCGTTCATAATCCTGTCAATTGCCTTTCTGTAATTTGTTTACCTCGCATAGCAATTTTATCGTCTTTTGGGAGAGAGACATCACTAGTGAACATCACGTATCCCGGTCCATACCCTCTTCACTGTTTACACGCTCATTTACTTTTCTGCTTTTACTTTTACTTGCTATCATTATCCCTTGCGTTTTATCATTTGTGAACAACAAGACCGGAGAGATTGACAACCTCTCTGAACTTCGTTGGGAACAAAGTTATCGTGTCTGTGTGCAGGTCCGCGTCAGTTGCGCCGCTGACACCTACTTATCATCTCCGGAGTCCTACTAGAGACAATCCTTGGTATCTTCACCGAGGGAAATTTGCTGCTGTGCTACATCACGCCTTCCACTTGGGGCTCACCAACGAAGGGCGAGAAATCACTATCATCATCTCGCACATCAGCGCCCACCGTGGGGCCTACGCTCTCATGTGTTGAGATTCTAAGGGGAGCTCTGCAAGGTATGGAAGGATTTCGTGGCTGGGCGAATCACCAGGAGCGGACGTGGAAAGCTCTGCATCGACGACTCGACTTGGGGCCCTAACGTTGATTCCGTCGAATCCGGTTAACGGGTCTCGATCGGGTCTATTCATATCTTCATTGGGAAGACAGATGGATCTGATCCAGAGCCGGATCCTGAAGTCCCCCTGGAAACCTCGAGTCGGCGACATGCCGGCTCAAGGCACACTTTTGTTGGGTTCATCGCTGGATCTCCAGAGTTGGCGTGCTCTGTCGAGTCACTGACACCCGACGCCTCGGAAGAAACATCTGACGCTAACTCGCATCTTAGTGAAACAAGCTTTTCAGATACCGACTCCATCCGATCTTCCGGAAGCAACAGACTCGGCCCGCGAATAGCAGAATACGACCCCGACTTCCCGCAGTACGAGCCTCCATACTGCGTGCCAGTATTCATGGAAGGCACCGAAGAACAGGGAAGTCAGGCGGCTCAGGGCACGGCGCAGAATCGGAACATGGAGACGGCTCACAACACGGCCCCTAATCCAGATAGGGAGCAGCCAGAAATTCTCACGGGAGCAGAAGCCCTCACTGATACCTTAAACGCCCTGGACGAAGCCTTAGCCGCACCAATGACCACGGAAAACCAGGAGTCCTGGAGAACCAAGGTCAACAGACTCAAGGCCCAGGTAATGAGCATACGGAGGGAAATTAACTCCCAGAACGCACAAATGGTGGAAAGAGAAACCCGGCTCACCCAAGAAACCAGGCACTTACGACACGAGTCGGAGTTGATAGAAGTTCAGAAACTAAGTCTCGCCAACGCACGCCCGCAGGACTCCTGAGCCGGATCCCTGCTGATCTCCAGGCACGGAGATTATTCCAGGATACGCATCAGTCGACTCCCCTAGGGTACACGCCACCAAGGCAACATGCCCCCTCACCACGGCAGGAACGATTCCATACACCTCCAGATCATTTCAATAACCCCATGGCAAACGTGGTGGCAGCGACACGGTTCCTCGCCAGCGTGCCTGTGCACGGAGACACTCCGGTGGACCAGGTCACTCGAGGGGCAATCGATCTTCTCAAAACTGCAATCACACAGCAAGCCCAGTACTCACAAGGATTCGAATACTTACATGAGACCCCATATCAAAGTATGAGCCGGCAAGAGGATTCACCGGCTCCGGCCGGCTCGAGCAGCCATCGCCAGCGCAGAGCTCCACCACCGCCGGACCCGCAGGGGGCGATAAGGATCCAAGACCTGCCGGCCGGCTTCAATCCCGAACGCCGTGTAGAGAAGATGAGTCAACCTCCACCCCAAGATCAAGACACCGAGTTCATCAGCAAATCCGTGGCAAACCGATGCCTGGTGCAGAGCCGGCTTGGCCCAGATGGCTTAATTGGTCAGAATAGCCAATCACTTGGACAAGGCATGATCACCCCCCGGTGGTGGATAACCGAGGGGCCCTGGCTTTAGTAGTCTCTCCACAAATTGGAGGATATACACTTGACAATGTGCTCATGGAAGGAGGAAGCAGCATCAACATCCTTTACTACGAAACTTTCCGCAGGATGGGAATGACCCAAAAACAGCTGCAACCCTCCAATATCGTTTTCCCCGAAATTGTCCCAGGCAAGTCAGCACGTCCGATAGGCAAGATCTACCTAGAGACGGCTTTTGGAAACGCTGAAAATTTCCGCTCCGAGCTCATACCCTTTGAAGTGGTAAAACTCGAGAGCCCATGTCACGCCATTTAGGCAGACCGGCTTACGCCAAATTCATGGCTCGGCCATGTTATGTCTACTTAAAGATAAAAATGTCGGGTCCTAATGGCCCAATCACAGTCGACGGAAGTAGGTCCAGGGCAGTGGAGTGCGACGAACAGCACATCAAATTTGCCGAGTCAACAAGCGCCAAGGAGGACTTGTCAGTATACCAAAAAAAGGTAGACCCGGCAGACCCCACAATCCTGAAGAAACCGACTCCCGACAACAACCTGAAGTTCCAATCGGCTCAAGATACAAAGAAAGTTGACTTTGTCCTTGGTGACTCTTCTCAGCAGTTCATCATTGGGACAGAGTTATCTGATAAATAGGAAAGCGTGCTCATCGAGTTCCTTCGTGAGAATCGGGACATCTTTGCATGGAAACCCTCTGACATGACAGGTGTCCCGAGGGAACTCGCTGAGCACCACCTGTACATAGATCCAAAACTAAAGTCGGTCAAGCAATTCCTTCGCCGTTTCAACGACGAAAGGAGAAACGCTATTGGGGAAGATATAGCTCAGCTCCTTGCCGCCGGGTTCATCATGGAAGTCTTCTATCCAGAATGGCTCGCAAACCCGGTCCTTGTTTTGAAAAAGATGTAGGGGAACGCGGCAGAAAACAAAAATTTCCGCACTACGAACAGCCCAGGACCACTATGGAGACTGCATACAAGGTTTTGATCTGATCGTTACCGACTCGTAGCGCAGCGGAAGTAGAGTCGATGTAGATCGTTGGTGCAGACCCCCGCAGCTAGGATTTACAACCTCCCAACCGCGAGGATGTCCTCCCTCGTCTGCTCCTCGGACAGCGCTCCGAGAGGCGGTCGGACAGTCCCTCGGACGATGTCACGGACAGCCCTTCGGGAGGCCCCTCGAAACTCGATCGGTAACTCGGACAGCCCTTCGGGAGGACCCTTGAAACTCGAACGATAATTTGGACAGCCCTTCGGGAGGACCCTCGAACAGCCCCTCGGGCAAAAGATCGAAACTACGACCTCTCTACGGGGTTGCACACATACGGTGTCATCTATCCGGCAGGGCTTCGCCGTCCAGAACTAGTTCCTACCGGAACCCAGACAGCCTTTCGGCTCTACGAAACTATTTCGTGGGAGGGAGAGAAGAAAGCCAGATCATGCAATGGCACTTGTTGAGAGTTCAAGTGAGAACTTGGATCAGATTTGAGAGACCCCTCTCCACCCCTATTTATAGGGTGAGAGGCTATGGGGAAAAACCCAAAATGCCCTCCAAACTGCATCATTGCCTGCATCATCATGCAAGCTGCATCATCGCCTGCATCATCATGCAAGCTGCATCATCGCCTGCATCATCATGCAAGCTGCATCATCGCCTGCATCATCATGCAAGCTGCATCATCGCCTGCATCATCATGCAAGCTGCATCATCGCCTGCATCATCATGAATAGTGTATCCACTATTCATGAAGACATTTATCTGCGACCGTAAAATCCGAAACTTTTCTGTAGGTCTTAGAAAAATTCCAGTACCCACTAAAAGGATTTTGGACGCGTTCCGAAACAATTCCGGATTAGTGATTTTCATCTGCGAAAAGCAACCAAAGCGGTTCCGGCAGCTCCGGAACATTTCCGGTTTTTTCTCTCTGGAAAAATCCCAGAAGTTCCCAGAACAATTCTGGCACCCTCCAAGAATTTCCAGGCGTGTGCCGAAACCATTTTGACTTAATGATATATTCCGAAACAACTTTTCGGTTTTACCGAAATTATTCCCGTGTTCTCTTTCCGGAACTTTTCCGTTTTCTCCGAAACCTTTCCGGTGACTTTCTCTCAGACTCCCTGTCTAGTATTCAGCAGATAGATGACCCTTAAGCGTGTGACCCTATAGGTTCGGTGAAGTATAGACATGACCCGGAACACTTTCCGATCAATGATCAACATCGGAGCCGTGGACACCCATATTGACCCCTATACCCACACGAATAAATATTCGAGTGAACCTCCAGTTGCCGTGTGCTATTCCTGTTGCTTCGTGATATGTTACAAATACCCGAGGTGAGACTTATCGGCATCCCCGTGGATCAACACTTGTCCACTATGCCAGTTACCTCGTTACTAGTATTGTTCTCTTTTCTCGTTCCCGCGTTCCGGCATCCCTGTGATCAAATCACACTGTGTCTGGCCAGACGATGGTGGATACCGTAACACCGAGAGGGCCCGAAGAATATCTCTCCATCGACGGAGGAGCAAATCCCAATCTTGAGCTACCTAGTTCCTTGTCATACTTTTCCGTGAACCCGTAAGCCGCCGTAATAGCCACCCTTTTACAGATGACGTTTAACAAACCCCAAAGTTCACGAAGCAAGTACGAAGGAACTCGATACTCTCATGGTCTAAGGAATTATGCAAACGCTCAACTTTCTCTGTGTTATAATCCATTAACTGGTGACGAATGTATCTCATAGCATAACATCAATCTGGGTCGATTCAACACAAATGTTCTTCTAACATTGTGCCCTCAAAATTGCCGGCATAGTCATGCCCATGATCAGGAAAACAGAACCATCATGCAACACTTGAGCTAGTCTTAGAGGCGAGACTAGGAATATATATTTTTTATCCGTTTATTATTCCACACGTGCATATGAGTCTTCCTCCGAGCCTCGTGGTTATTGCAGACTCGAGAACCATAGCAGTTATAGCATGGAATATAAACATAATTAGGAACATGGGGATAAATAATAACATTTATTATTGCCTCTAGGGCATATCTCCTACAGACTCCCACTTGCACTAGAGTCAATAATCTAGTCAATGCTAATGCACTTTACACCTACGGCATACTGGTGTAAAATATGCTTCACATGTGGTATAGCCTGATGTCCAACGGATCTGACAACTTCAACTCCGTGTGTATCTTTGCATATCCTCGCGTTTTCACGCTTTCACAAAATTCATATTTTGTGTGGACTTGGCTTTGTATATATGCGAATCACTGGTCGAACCTTGATTCCTCAGACTGAGCTATGGAGCAACTATCTTCAATAGTGTTCCATTGACCAAAGCCATATTGGAACCATACTAAGTTCATGAATGAACTATATGATTCAACATTTTCTTTGTTGCTTCTAAAGCAGCAACATACATAGCCATTTGTTATAGAATTTCGCCACAGTAACCTGTTATGAACAATTCCAACTTACTGTGCCACCATATTGTGTATTACACACACAAAAACTTTAACTCAAATCGAAAATCGCATGGAGCATTGATGAAAACCGTATCGATGTAATTACTTACAACAAGTTCTTCATAATCTCTTCTTGCGAGAAAACATGTCATCAGTGCTACTTTAGTACTCAATGACATTTTTCACTGTTGTCCCACGATCAGTTCTTTGATCACTTTGGTATCTATACTCGCAACAACTTTGGAGTATTGGACATATCTGGTTGTTTTACATACCATGGAATACATGATTAATCCCAACACGAAGGTGTGTGGAATCTCCATTATGTAATTTGCTCATCAGTGTTTTGGGAGACTGAGTCTTGCAAAAACTCTTTCCATGTGACTTTGGCAAGAATCACTCCTTGTCGTTTTTAACGCTAAACTGTTTTAGCACCTTGTCAATATGTATTTTGGCTTAGCCCTATTAGGCAATTATATCTCGTAGATAATTATGCCTAATATCAAGACAACTTAGCCCAAGCACTTCGTTGAAAAACTATTTTCAATGAAGTCTTAATTTGTGTCAAGAAATTTATATTATTTCCAATTAACAATGTGTTAGGCACACAAGGTTTTTAGAAATATTATTATGTTCCCACTTACTTTCTTGTAGCCACAAGCATCTTCGTTATCCATCGATGAAATCAAACTCTTTTGATTATTTCATCAAAAACGAAGATTCCAACTCCATTATGCTCTCTTTTGTCCATCGCAGGAACTCTGAAGTTTGCATACTTACTAGCATCCTCTGGACTGACAAAATACCTTGGACTGTATCTCCAAGGCAGTATTTCCATCTCATGGAAATCCTTTTGGCATCCATGTTTCATATCTCATGAATGAAATACGTATTAATTGCTAGTTTAACCCGAACCGACTTTAAGCATCGCTACGGAGAGACAATCTCGCCGTAGTTAATTACTTGAAATTGTTATAAGCAACAAGTCGAGCTTTATGGATAAAACATTTTTATCCGTATCAGTTTACAGTTCCATTAATATTCGTTAGACTCTAAGTCTTCCGAATGGTCCATCAAGATACAATCTTGAATTACGTATATGGAAACTATCTCGGATTTGTATTGGCATTTAGCCAATTCCGGAGTCAGGGCCCATCATCGCTTCCTTGATTATCGTAGGTATGCTGTTGTCTAACAACAATATCTCGTTTGCGCACCTGAGAGGTTTGCACGAGTTTTGCCTACGTGGCTCAGTTGCAAGTTTGACCGAAGTCCATACATCTCATGTAGAGGCTTCCGTATCAGTTGCAGTAGGAAACTCTGGAATCACTTCCAAGGTTCCTTTCCTTTGATCTGATGACGAAGATACTGTTATCTCGTCGAGTTGCACTGTCCTCCCACTCACCTTTTTTCAAGAACCATTCTCTTTAAAAGCATACCGTTCTTTGTGGCAAAACCTTTTGCCTCGGTATAGTGGTGGAGGAATTCCCAATAATTTGGGATAACCTACAAAGTAGCACTTGTCTGATTTGGAATAGGTTTGTAAACAGTTTACACAATCCCCATATTCCAAATGTTAAAAAAAGATAAAACATGGTTGGGCGTACCATACCATGGCGTCATTTCAACAGACCTGATGGCGCTCCTTTAAGTGTAAAAGCCGTAGTCTCTAAAGCATTACATTAAAAGGGATAATGGCAAATTGATTTATGTCATCTTTGATCTTACCATGTCATAAATGGTTTGATTACATCTTCAAGGACATTCCACTTGCAGTGGTGTTCCGGGAGGTGCAAGTTATGAAAACTCTTTTCACAACTCATTAGACATTGGCTAAACTTGTAACTCAAAAATTCCTTTCTGCAATCAAATTGTAGAAACATAATTTTCTTGTCACAATAACTTTCACTTCATTTTTGAAAACCTTTCGAATGATTTCAAAAGATCCAGACTTACGTCTCATCAAGTAAATATCCATATATCTACTTGAGTCTTTTCTGAAGATAGATAAATCCACTACTAACAACATTTATCGGACTACACACATCAAATGTATGATCACCAATAAGTTTGTTGTTCGTTCCTCATGGCCTGTGAACGGTATTTCAGTCACTTAACTTTTCGGACGAAAGTTGCAAGTGTGAGATGATTCATAATCAAATGACTTCAAAATCCATCATTATGGAATTTCTCCATGCGGGTTTCTCCAATGTGACCAAATGCAGTGCCACACATATGTGGTATTCTTTTAGTCTTTCGACATTTAGCGTCATTGTTATGGATGTATCATATTACCATCAATATTCGTAACATACATCCCATCCCCGATGGAAGCATGGCCCTTTATGTTATTCATAATACTGAACAACAATTGTTCTTTTATGAACAACCTTCTTGCAACATACTTTATGCAATGGGCTAGAGTGTATAAAACTCTAAAACGAATTATGAAAATAAATACAGATGGTGATACACCGATGGAAGGTATAGTAACTTTTACTATGTTCCCAGCGCGTATCTAAAACTCATTACTGGCAAGTCTTTTAGGCCGTAGTGGTTCTTGCATCGAGTTGCAACAGAATGCAATCGAGCGGGTATTCCTGTGATCAACTTTTAATCATAATACCCAAGAATTATGGACTAACTGTTTAATCACAATCCCAAGAACTATTTATTTTTGACCAGCCTTCCATACATCAATAACTTTCATGATTTTTATACATGAGCTGGACATTCCAGTCTTCTTTCTTTTTGCCCTTATACTTTTAACAGTTTAACTTTCAATATATTTCTCCTACTCTCAGAAGAAGCACCCAACTTTAAGAGTGGCGTTAGCCCCGGACTTCCTAGGCGTGTGAGTCATACTAACACCCTTTGGACATTTCCTTTCTCTTTAAGTTGTTTGTTTTATTCACCTTCATCATATGACAGGCGTTCTTCTGGATCCCTCTCTTATCAGTCAAATGCCCAGTAAACACTGTACTAATACTTTGCAAACAGATATTGCTTTGGATATCTCATATCTTTTAGCCTTTGTCTGTATCTGAAAACAATTTTCAGTTCCATGAATATTACATAACTATCCCAAACTTGTGAAGTTCGGGTCTTATGGAAGCAAACGTATTGCACTTGACCACAATGGAATTCTAGCTTTTGGATCGAAGGACGAGAGTCACATCATCCATAGCATTAGCGGGAGGACACCGAAAGCATGCGATAGGACAAAATCCTTCTCGGCACTCTTGAGGACAATCCTCGCATTACGTTACCAACCGTAAAGTTTTAACCAGATATTTAACAGCTTATTCAATTTTAATAGGGAAGGTGGAAACGCGAGCCATTATTCTACAACTATTAGCAAATTATACTTAGACAGTGTTCATAATTAATTGCACTCAGAATTAAACAAGTTAATTCTAAAATGCGCTCCCACTCAAATCAATATCTCTCAAAATTGATTATGAGTGATTCAAGATCCAAATATCAATACAACGCCATAGAATCATCATCTCATGACGAGGATTTTGATTTGGTAGGCCAACTTGCCGATCACATCTCTATGTGACTCTTGTTCATCTTTCGATGCATGTGTTCCGAGCTCAGGACGATCCTGCCATGAACGTCAAGAAAACCAAGTGATCTTGCTGCGAGGTCTGACCTCACCCGCCTTACATTTCTCCAATCGTTCGTACCCATGCATCCATGGCGCACCCCGAAAGGATAGATGCTGTGACGGTGCTACATTTGGGAGAACACTAACTACTTGATATTTTAAGTGAGAGATCACCCTAATAAAAAGCGACTACCGCGCAATTAAGAAGGGTGCAACTTAAGGGATAAACATCTCAGGTAATTTATAATTGCATGATATGGTATAGCCCCTTCTGACGGAGAAGTCAAGTATTTCTTCGTCTTTGGCATTTGCGTCGGAGTTCACCTTCGCGAAGTTTGCCACCACCTTGTCGATGCACCAAATAATATTGCTATCTCTATAGCTAATAAAATAAGTGCATTACATAAGGTTGACTCGCAGGTCATTAAAGTGACAATCATATGGCTCCAGCCATCATGCCAAATCATGACACGCAGGTCATGTTAATAAATTTACATTATATAGTCATCTCATACATAATCAAATTAATATGAGCTTTGCTATACCACATCACATGCACATCCTGCAAAACCAAGTTAGATGCCTCTAATCGGTTTATGCAAAATTTTATTTTACGTGGCTTCTAAGGTTTTGACTTAAACCGCAGCTACCAACGTTTATCATCAAGCATGATTATTCAAGTCGCTAGATTAACTTTGCGGGGTGTATGAAACACGAGATAATAAAATCTCGAGCCCCATACTGAACTTCGTCATACGCGTGATCCCCGTGCAGATCATATCTGCATTGCCCTTTAGTCTGCAGAATTTCTTCTTTCTCTAACTATGGTGGAATTCAACGAACTGTTAGCACTTCTTTGATCAATCAGGATCGCAGATTGCCAGAACTTTGAAACTCCACCATACTGTTATTGAGATCAGAAATACACAAATTCCAGGGAAGCAACAAGAACATCGGGTAACAGATTTCATCTGCCACCCGCATAAATAATTTTCAGCAATAGATCTGATCTACTCTAAAATTATATTATGCAATACCCATACATCTCTATGTATTCTAGATCGCAACATGCATCTACGCATAGCACGGCTCTGATACCACTGTAGGGGAACGCGGCAGAAAACAAAAATTTCCGCACTACGAACAGCCCAGGACCACTATGGAGACTGCATACAAGGTTTTGATCTGATCGTTACCGACTCGTAGCGCAGCGGAAGTAGAGTCGATGTAGATCGTTGGTGCAGACCCCCGCAGCTAGGATTTACAACCTCCCAACCGCGAGGATGTCCTCCCTCGTCTGCTCCTCGGACAGCGCTCCGAGAGGCGGTCGGACAGTCCCTCGGACGATGTCACGGACAGCCCTTCGGGAGGCCCCTCGAAACTCGATCGGTAACTCGGACAGCCCTTCGGGAGGACCCTTGAAACTCGAACGATAATTTGGACAGCCCTTCGGGAGGACCCTCGAACAGCCCCTCGGGCAAAAGATCGAAACTACGACCTCTCTACGGGGTTGCACACATACGGTGTCATCTATCCGGCAGGGCTTCGCCGTCCAGAACTAGTTCCTACCGGAACCCAGACAGCCTTTCGGCTCTACGAAACTATTTCGTGGGAGGGAGAGAAGAAAGCCAGATCATGCAATGGCACTTGTTGAGAGTTCAAGTGAGAACTTGGATCAGATTTGAGAGACCCCTCTCCACCCCTATTTATAGGGTGAGAGGCTATGGGGAAAAACCCAAAATGCCCTCCAAACTGCATCATTGCCTGCATCATCATGCAAGCTGCATCATCGCCTGCATCATCATGCAAGCTGCATCATCGCCTGCATCATCATGCAAGCTGCATCATCGCCTGCATCATCATGCAAGCTGCATCATCGCCTGCATCATCATGCAAGCTGCATCATCGCCTGCATCATCATGAATAGTGTATCCACTATTCATGAAGACATTTATCTGCGACCGTAAAATCCGAAACTTTTCTGTAGGTCTTAGAAAAATTCCAGTACCCACTAAAAGGATTTTGGACGCGTTCCGAAACAATTCCGGATTAGTGATTTTCATCTGCGAAAAGCAACCAAAGCGGTTCCGGCAGCTCCGGAACATTTCCGGTTTTTTCTCTCTGGAAAAATCCCAGAAGTTCCCAGAACAATTCTGGCACCCTCCAAGAATTTCCAGGCGTGTGCCGAAACCATTTTGACTTAATGATATATTCCGAAACAACTTTTCGGTTTTACCGAAATTATTCCCGTGTTCTCTTTCCGGAACTTTTCCGTTTTCTCCGAAACCTTTCCGGTGACTTTCTCTCAGACTCCCTGTCTAGTATTCAGCAGATAGATGACCCTTAAGCGTGTGACCCTATAGGTTCGGTGAAGTATAGACATGACCCGGAACACTTTCCGATCAATGATCAACATCGGAGCCGTGGACACCCATATTGACCCCTATACCCACACGAATAAATATTCGAGTGAACCTCCAGTTGCCGTGTGCTATTCCTGTTGCTTCGTGATATGTTACAAATACCCGAGGTGAGACTTATCGGCATCCCCGTGGATCAACACTTGTCCACTATGCCAGTTACCTCGTTACTAGTATTGTTCTCTTTTCTCGTTCCCGCGTTCCGGCATCCCTGTGATCAAATCACACTGTGTCTGGCCAGACGATGGTGGATACCGTAACACCGAGAGGGCCCGAAGAATATCTCTCCATCGACGGAGGAGCAAATCCCAATCTTGAGCTACCTAGTTCCTTGTCATACTTTTCCGTGAACCCGTAAGCCGCCGTAATAGCCACCCTTTTACAGATGACGTTTAACAAACCCCAAAGTTCACGAAGCAAGTACGAAGGAACTCGATACTCTCATGGTCTAAGGAATTATGCAAACGCTCAACTTTCTCTGTGTTATAATCCATTAACTGGTGACGAATGTATCTCATAGCATAACATCAATCTGGGTCGATTCAACACAAATGTTCTTCTAACATTGTGCCCTCAAAATTGCCGGCATAGTCATGCCCATGATCAGGAAAACAGAACCATCATGCAACACTTGAGCTAGTCTTAGAGGCGAGACTAGGAATATATATTTTTTATCCGTTTATTATTCCACACGTGCATATGAGTCTTCCTCCGAGCCTCGTGGTTATTGCAGACTCGAGAACCATAGCAGTTATAGCATGGAATATAAACATAATTAGGAACATGGGGATAAATAATAACATTTATTATTGCCTCTAGGGCATATCTCCTACAAAAGAACGGGACCTGGCGCATGTGTGTCGACTACACAGACTTAAACAAGGCCTTCCCGAAGGATCCCTTCGTGCTGCCTCATATTGACCAGATCATAGACTCGACTGCGGGATGTGAGCTCCTATGTTTCCTTGAAGCCTACTCTGATTATCACCAGATCAAGATGTCCCTTGAGGATCAAGAAAAAACGGCTTTCATCACTCCCTTCGGGATCTACTATTACACTTCTATGCATTTTGGCCTTAAGAATGCGGGAGCCACATATCAGCGAACAGTGCAGAGTTGCCTCAAAGAGAAGATTGGGCGCAACGTGCATGCATATGAGGATGATATAGTGATCAAATCCCAATTGCCCGACTCACTCATCGGTGACTTTCATTCATGTGGATCATCCTGAAGAAACACACATACCTTCTGCTCCTGAAGAACATCCAAATCCTGATGCAAATAATCCTGATGACGATCCTGATCCTGAGGCTCCTGATACTCCTGAAGCTCCTGAAGCATTTGAAGCAGATGCAAATGAATCCGATAGCAGTGACGAAGATGTGCCTTAAGATCATCCTCCTCGACTTCCTTGCGTGGCGAATGAAGTTCAAGTGGACAGAATCCTCGATGACGTCAACCTACCAGATCCTCTTACTCGTGCAAGAGCTAATTGTATAGCTAACTTTTGTGGGCATTTCTCGTTTGTATCAATTTCGGAGCCCACCAAAGTCACCGAGGCATTCCAAGAGGCGGAATGGATTCAGGCGATGCAAGACGAACTTCTTCAGTTCAAACTGAATGATGTTTGGGAATTAGTCAAATGTCCGGATCCTCGAATTCACAATGTCATCGGCACGAAGTCGATCTACCGCAACAAGCTCGATGAAGATGGACAAGTCATCAGAAACAAAGCTCGTCTCGTAGCTCAAGGATATACACAAGTCGAGGGGATCGACTACGGTGAAACCTTCGCTCCTGTTGCTAGACTTGAGTCCATTCGTATTATGCTTGCATTCGCTAACCATCATAATATCAAGTTATATCAAATGGATGTGAAAAGTGCTTTCCTCAATGGTAATATCGAGGAAGAAGTATATGTTTCTCAACCCCCAGGCTTTGAAGACGCAAAGAAACCTGATATGGTGTACAGATTGAAGAAAGCCCTCTATGGACTGAAGCAAGCCCCTCGGGCTTGGTATGACACACTAAGGGACTTCCTCATCAGCAAGGGCTTCAAATCTGGTTCCCTCGATCCAACTCTTTTCACAAAACGATATGATGATGCATTATTCATATGTCAAATTTATGTTGATGACATTATATTTGGATGCACTAACAAGTAATACAGTGAAGAATTTGCATTCTTGCTGAGTGAACAGTATCAGATGTCCATGATGGGCGAACTGAAGTTCTTCTTAGGGCTCCAAATTCGTCAACAACGCAACGGCATCTTCATCTCTCAGGAGAAGTACCCCAAGGAGTGCCTGAAGAAATTCGGGATGCAAGACTGCAAGGGTATCAAGACACCGATGCCTACAAATGGACAACTTGGCCCTGATGAAAATGGCAAGGACTACGATCAGAAGGTATACCGCTCCATGATAGGTTCTCTGTTATATCTATGTGCATCTAGGCCTGATATAATGTTGAGTGTTTGCATGTGTGCCCGATTCCAAGCGGCACCTAAGGAATCGCATCACCAAGCGGTGAAACGAATTCTTCGATATTTGGCTCACACCTCGTCGCTAGGCTTATGGTATCCAAAAGGCACACAGCTAGATCTTGTTGGATACTCAGACTCAAATTATGCTGGAGATCGAGTGGATCGAAAGTCTACCTCAGGAACATGTCATTTCCTCGGACGTTCTCTGGTGTGCTGGTCATCGAAGAAGCAGAACTGTGTCTCCCTCTCCACTGTTGAAGCTGAATACATTGCTTCTGGTGCTAGCTGCTCACAGCTTCTTTGGATGAAGCAAACGCTGAAGGACTACGGCATCAACCTGAAGAAAGTACCACTACTATGTGACAATGAGAGCGCCATCAAGATCTCTCAGAACCCAGTACAACACTCGAGGACAAAGAACATTGAGATTCGGTATCACTTTCTTCGGTATCATGTATTGAAGGAAGATATCGTCATCAACCACGTGAAGACTAAAGACCAACTTGCTGATATATTCACTAAGCCTTTGGATGAGAAGAGCTTTAGCACTCTGAGGTGTGAGTTAAATATCTTAGATTCCTCAAACGCTTAAACAATATTGAAGAATCCTGATGTACAACACACGATGCGTCGTATTCCTCAAATCATGAGGAACTACCTTGCTAAGTGTGAAGAAATTAACGTGGAATTGACTCAAGATCCATACGACAATTGTATGGTATCAAGTGTCTTATTCCCTATAAGGTGGGTAGCGCCACCGCCCAAACACCTCAAGATTTGTTGTTCCTCAGCTTCCTCAGTTGAAGTCTTCATTGCTGATGATTACCGTGTTTGTCCTCAACAGCGTTCACCTATAGTTATTGTTCTTCAGCTTTTTCTTCTTCATCTAGGTGAACGTGATTGGACCCGTCTCTCTATGCTCACTTATCTAATTTGTCTATCTCATATGCGTTCATTTGGAAATCATGTATTCCTCAGCCTGAGACCATTCGTCTTCATCCTCAGCCTGAGACCATTAGTCTTCATCCTCAGCCTGAGACCATTTGTCTTCATCCTCAGTCTTTGTCCTCAAGTTCCTAAAATTGAGGATTATCAGTTACGATTTTCTTCCATTAGTTGTGATTTTACCGCAAGTCATGCTTATCCACCATTATGATATCCACTGAGGATCCCAAAAATCAGGGGCAATCTGTCCACAAATTTTGCAACCCCTCAGCTTTCACCCCTCTATAAATAGCCCTCTACTCCCGGTCATTTTCCCCCACCTCTTCTCTCACTCTCGCGCCGCCGCCCTTGAGCTCCTCAAGCTCTCGTGCTAACGTCGCCGGAGTTCGCCGTCGCCGGGGAAGAACTTACGCGTAGTTCCTCAGCATTTGCCTCAGTTCTGGTATGCTTATTCCTCAGCGTCTTATTCCTCAGTACTGTTGTATCCTCAAACCATTCAATCCTCAACTGTACTGCTAGCTTTCTGAGACCTATACCTATGCCTCATTCATTTGCTTTCCTCATCCTATTCCTCATGAACGCATATAACCGTACCCCACTTCCCTCGCAACTTAATTATGTCACAGGTACATGCCTGCTGAGGAATCGTATGGTTCTCATAGTCTCACTTCATTTGCAGCTCAGCTTAAACGTACCATTCCTCAGTCTCCACCACTGGAGAAAATTGCTCCTCGGCGTAAGCTCACTGATACTGCTAAAGACCTGCCTCCTGAGCTCTATGAGAAGCTGAAGACTCCCGAACGTGAAACTGTTGATGATCGTAAGAAAAGAGTTCAGAAGATCACGAGGGAATGGGCCAAGCGCTGGGTGGCATATCAATGGCTTAATCCTCAGCATGAGGAAATGTTTGATGTCAATCCGCCGCTGAAGACTTTGGGAATCAAGGCTCGACCTCCATCTGCACTGGGTCTCACTCCTGATCCCACAACAATGCACACCCCTGATTGTTGAAATTTAATCCTTCAGAATCGCTCACATAAAATCAACGAACAACCACGCACAGAAAATATTTATGGCCAAGGGCCCTTATCATGCCCTTTATTTTCCCTCTGCGGTGTTACAAGAACTAAAGCTTGCCCGTGTATATATATACGTCTGGCTAAGCTAGACCAAACCGACTCAACACCTAAACATACTCTGCCCTGGACTCGTACTAGACTCAAAATTTCCTAAACTAGTAAGGAAAAACTAGAACCTGACCTCTACTCGGACACATGCGACATACTCACGTATTGGCATGCAAGCCATGTACGACTAGTACACCCGGGTAGCCTAATCACCGACCACTCTAATCATAATTAGCTTAAACCTATTTTCTAGACAAGATTATTGCTAACAATCACCCCCTAATCCTGACTAACCATATCATTGTGCTTCTTCGATCTTGACTCGTTGTAGATTCATCCCTTGTCGACTCATTCGCTCGCTCCACGACAAGTTAAACTGGCTCTCCCAAATTTTCACTTGGAGAATTTATAGATCAAGTCAAATATGCCTTGGACTACCCAGCCTCGCTAGTAACCTTGTGGAACACACCACCCGGTGGACTACACCGTCCACCCTAGCGAGATACACGCCGACCTCCCGTGAACTTCACCATCCACTCCGGCCTCATGTAGAGACATGTCCTCATCGAAGAGACTCACCTTCACTGGTTTACCGCCCCCACATACTTGAACTTGATCTTCTCGTCGAGACACATAATTGACTTGGGCACGCTTGATCTTCAACGAATCCTCACAGAGATAAGCACTTGGACATGACGACGATGACTCACAGACACGACGATGACTAACCGTGCAAAATCGCACAACTCCTTGACTCAAACTCCTCGGACGACGATCTTGATGACTTTCCGGCACCGCGCCTTGGTACCACCGCTCCCGTCAACGATCATCTTCCGCTGACTTTCCGACGATAGCCCGCCATCTTCTTCCTTGGCACTCCACCGAGCGACGGTCTCTTGATCCTCCTCCTCACTGCATCACCCGGCGATTTCATGGCCCGCCCCTTCTTGTCAATGTACCCACCCATCGACTACGTCGCCCGCCCCGAGGCGCTATTCAGTCGTCACCCCGGGGCAAGCACAACTTCAGATCGACCTTGCTCTGATACCAATTGTTGAAATTTAATCCTTCAGAATCGCTCACATAAAATCAACGAACAACCACGCACACAAAATATTTATGGCCAAGGGCCCTTATCATGCCCTTTATTTTCCCTCTGCGGTGTTACAAGAACTAAAGCTTGCCCGTGTATATATATACGTCTGGCTAAGCTAGACCAAACCGACTCAACACCTAAACATACTCTGCCCTGGACTCGTACTAGACTCAAACTTTCCTAAACTAGTAAGGAAAAACTAGAACCTGGCCTCTACTCGAACACATGCAACATACTCACGTATTGGCATGCAAGCCATGTACGACTAGTACACCCGAGTAGCCTAATCACCGACCACTCTAATCATAATTAGCTTAAACCTATTTGCTAGACAAGATTATTGCTAACACTGATGACTTTCCAGATGCCTATGAACAATACCTCAAGCGCAGTGGCAGCCGAGTCAAGAATCTGGTCCGTGACTTGACTGCCTCAATACAGCTTCCGCCTCAGGCTCAGTCTCAACTCAGGCCACAACCTCCGCCTCAGCACCGCAAAAAGGCTGCTGGCATCAAGCCCTCCAAGAAGTCCTCAGCTAAGCCTCAAGTTGCTGGTTCCTCATGTCAACGCACGGATGGTGTTGTCCCCTCCTCAAGGATTCGCACTGATGAATCTGGTAATGCTCCTAAGGCCTCAACCACAATGCCTCAGTCTCAGCTGAAGACCAAAACTGTTCTTCAACGCGGCTCCCGACCCTCACCAAAGAAAACTGCTATGTGTGGCGCCATTCATCATACTCCTCAAACCTCTGATGATGAAGATGAATTTGAGGATTTGGCCGGCTTCGTCGCCACTGAAGCAGATAAAATTGAATATGTGCGTGTTGCGGCCAGACGCAAAGCTAAACCAACAGGTTCAGAAATCCCGCTTCTCCTTGATCCCAAGAAGATCTTGGAGTACATTGAAATTTGGTCTGTCAAGCCTGACACTCCTCTTGATGATTTGGACGTCCCTAAAGACATCAAGTTCTATGTTCAACAGTTCCTCATCAATGAGATTCATCAACGTGATCTTCAGAAATAGTTGAAGGCCAAACTGAAGAAAGTCCTCAGTGACTTCAAAAAGAAACCTATCACTGCTGTTACTCCTCAGGAGTTTATCGAGCATCAATGTGAAGTTCAACGCCTCAACACTGAGTGTGCTGCCAATCGTGCTTATATCGGCAAATCCAAGGAACGGATGTCTCAGCAGATGGAAAAGTTGCTGAAGCTTCAACAGCGTGCTTCCTCAGTACCCCCTGCTGCCTCTGCCAAAGCCCTCAAGTGCCTGCCCGAAGCCCAACCTACAACTCCACCTGTCGCGAAGAAGCCCACTGTTGAGGACCCCATTGATGCTACACCACTTTCCTCAGCTCCTCCGGCACCAAAGGCCGCTGATACCACTATTCTCATTACTGTTGCCTCAACTCCACCTCCAAATCCTCAGCGCAGCTTAATTGTCTTCACTCCACCACTGTAGAAACACCCATTGTTACAACTCCTCAGTGCCCACCGCCACCAATTATCACTGAGATTGAAGACATGGACGTGGACATTATGGATCATGGTACTCCTCGCATCCATGATGAGGAATATGGGCTGACAAACTCTCCCACTCATACTATCTTTTCCCCAGAGCCTCACTCCCCCACCGTGACCGAGGTCTGATGTCTGAGGTGATCACCCCTGAAGACCTTGCCAAGCTTAACCTCCGCCAGCCTCCACTTCCTGAGATACGGCCTCCACGTCAGTTCACCAAAAGCAAGACACCACCTCTGGCGATGGACTCCTTTTCTTCAGCGCAAGAATTCTCGCCTGAAGAAGTTGAAGACACTGTGGCTTGTCTTCACACTGCCACGGCGTGCCTCCATCCTGATGATCAACCCTGAGGCACTTCTTTGGAATGTTAGCAGTAGTCTCTCCTTTTTGTTCATTGAATGACAAAGGGGGAGAAATTTAGTTGTCTTCAAGCGGGTTATTATGGGTTCCTCAGTTACAACTCTCGTTCTTCTGATCATTTTTATAATGTGTTGTACACTGATATTTTGTGTGGTTTCTGATACTCTTAAGTTACCTCATGCTATTCTTCAAGTTTTTCTGTTACTCATGTTTTTCAAAAAAAAAATATCAAGTCTTCAAAACATGCATATCCTCAGGGGGAGCATATCTAAATCCTGAAACAATGAACTGTTTTCGTTTAGTCTTTTCCTCAAAAATATTTATTTTATCCCGTTGAAGCTTTTACCTGATTGTCATCAAATCACCAAAAAGGGGGAGATTGTAAGTGCATCTAGTGCCCCCTTTGAGGTTTTGGAGTATTTGATGACAAAACGGTTGAGGGACTGATGTGTTTGTGAGTATACACAGGAAAGCAGTCCCTGAGGATGAGGTTAACCACCGTTGTCGACCCCCCAAAATGTTGAGGAACATTGGAGAAATCGGTGTGTTTCCTGAAGAATGAAGTTGCGCGAAATCCTGAGGAATCAGGATCCTGAAGCGTTCGGTTGAAGCTGAAGCTGAGGACGATCCTGAGGACGTTCACGCTGAAGAAAAAGTTGAAGCGTATTCTTCGCTAAGACTTTTTATACTTCTTGAGTCATAGGAAAACACCGCACTGTTGGAGGGGTTGAGGAAAATGAGTTCTGTATTTCTGAGGAAGTGATCAATTAGAAATCCTGAAGAAAACCCTGAGGAAATCTCCTGCAGTAGAAGTTCAGTCCTCGGGTGTCTGAGACGTTGTTCTTCAGGACACTGAGGTAACTAACTTCAGTTGAGGAGTCGGAAGATTGTCAGTTCTTCTGAAGAATGTGAAGAGAGAGAATAGTTTGACCGTGCCACGTGTTGCGTGGTGAGAGGCTAGAACCTATCTAGAAACGGTCATATCCGAGGGAACGAGAGTAATTGCGTGCATGGGCATTTATGTCCTTTCACCTCGGGTTGCTCCGCGGCTATAAATAGCCACCCCCAGCCCCATTTGTGGGCTGGCTGCTCCAAGAGAAAAATAGACACTTGTCATTTGAGAGCAAACCACCTCTGAGGACATTGAAGAACATAAGTGAGGAAAACCACCAGCCTGAGTAGTTGAGCATTTCTGAGGAAGTCGGTTCGAGTGATCCGAAGCTTTTTACTCTTGAAGACTGTGATCTTCCAGCCGATGTAGAAGTCTTCAGTCTGAGGAAGTCAAGATGCAATTGTGACTTCCCGGAGTGACTGAGTCTGTGAAGGTTTCGGGATTCTACCTTGACGACTCACCTGAGTTATTGAACGGAGTTTGAGGACTCTAGTTCAAGGAGAATAAGGTGAAGACTATGTCTTCTGAGTTCAATCTCAGCATATCCAACCAGACGTAGAGTTGTCACAGCAACTTGAACTGGTTCATCAAGTCTTCGTCTTCAGTGTCCCGGTGCTATTTCTTCAACCTCAGTTATTTTGTTTATGCACTGATGACTTATCCTGATGCTTTACTTTCTGAGTCCACTCTGCACTGTTTCCTCAGTTTGTGCCTCAATCTTACCTTAGTTCTGGAATAGGTTGTTTTTACATTCACGTCATTGCTATTGTACTTCGTGTGTTCTTCCTCAGGTTTCAACTTCCTCAATTTCGCATTGCCTCAGTCCTGAGCAACTAGAAATTCCTCGAGATATTTTAAAATCTCCCATTCACCCCCCCCCCTCTGTTCGACATATTGCACTTTCAGCATCCCCAAGCTTGAGCACTTTACACTCCCGAATCTTGTTTCATCATCTTCCATCGCACACTTGAAAACTCCCTTCATACACAACTCACCATAAGCTGATTAGAAAGGTTAGTACCCTTAATAAATAATTTTTCCCCACTGGATATAAATATATTCTTGAAGAGCTACTGTTTCTCAAGATTTCCAAAAGGTTTTTGCAAAGAAAAATCAAGCTTAAGGTTTGCAAAAGTTAGGAGAGAAAAAATGTGGCAGAATCTGTGAAAAACAGAACAGCAGGTAGTAAAGAATTTTTTAGGGATACTTCTGCAACTTGAATAAAAAAAACTCAGAACATACGAAAGTTCCGTGATTGTATAAAGCACGCTGTGTAAAAAATTCAGCTAAAAAAGATGAACTGGTGATTTATTCTGATTTTTCCCGTCACGAGGACAGAATCTGTTTTCTGGACAGCATGTCACAACTTTCACTTCCCTTGTCATATGAGGCTATACTTGGCACAAAGCTTGAAAATAAAGATACAATGATGTTGCTACAGTAGTAAAAATCATCAATACCACTAAAAACAGAAGTAAAAACATCTTGGGTTGCCTCCCAACAAGCGCTTTCTTTTACGCCTTTAAGCTAGGCATAAGGATTATAGAAGATGCTTGCATAAGAATAAGAATTTGGAGCAAAAGAGAGCATCAAGAAGAAAATATGAGACACATTTAAGCCTAACCCACTTCCCATGCATAGGCATCTTATAAGAAAATAAATCAAAGAAGCAAAAATAAACCAGCATAGGAAGGTGGAACATGAACATCTTCAAAACTTTCAACATAAATAGAGGAGTTTTAGTAATATTGAAGTTTCTACAACCAAACTTCCCTCTCTCAAAATAATTTTCAGTAGTATCATGAACAACATCAAGAATATAACTATCACATAAATCATGTTGTTCATAACCTACAAGCACACGTGTATAGTTTTCAACACGGTCTTTAGGATTATAAGATAAATTTAACCCATCACATTAAGCCTTGATAAGAGCACAATTCTCCGGAATATGAGTTGGAGATTTCAAAAGGATAATAGGACAATCAAGTGTGGGTGCAATAGCAAAAGTTTCATGCTTAACATGAGGAACTATAGCAAGTTAATCTCCGTAAGCATCATCCATAGTGGCATCACGGCCATAAGCATATAAGGCATCAACTTCATCAAAAAGGGATGTTTCAAAAGAATTAATGGGATCATAACACTCATATATGGTAAGAGTCAAAGAGATACTCTCATTAGAAGGTAGAGTTGGATGGCTCCATTCTTCCTCCTTTTGTTCGTCTCTCTCCTCCTCTTTTTCATCCAAGGATCTTTCAGGTTCAGCAATTTCTTCTTCCATAGAGTCCTGCAAATCATTAGTCTCTTCCTTTGGGGGAGAGATTCTCTCAAGATAATCAGTAATATAATAATTTTCATCATAATTTTCCAAACAATAGTTAAGTATAGCAAGACTCTTAGATTTGTAAGGGGCATCATCAATATTTTTAAGAAGAGAAGTAATTTCATAGGCACCCTTATAAGCAACAAATTTTTCTATTTCTTATGCATCATAAAAATCATAATTTCTCTTAGCATAAGAAGCTAAGGTTTCATCATCATTGTACTCACATTGGAAAGCAAGGTGTTTGTGCCTCATAAAGCAACAAGATTCATCCCTGCAGAAAGATATATTATATATTGAGCACAAGTTTCTAGCATACTCATACAAATGATGTATTTGTTTCCATAAGTGTATCCCCTTTTGAGACAAGCGGTGTTCCTTGTACCACTTTTTTTTATCCTCGGTGAATCCTCCATGCCAATAAGATCTGGTTTCAAAGAAGTCAGACTTTGATTGGCAAGTAAGGAACTAGACATACTTTTTTTATTTTTGATAAAAGACACAAAGGTAAAAACAGAAAGGTAAACTAACAAGACTAAAAAGTAAAGGTAAAAGATAGTGGGCAACTCCCCAATCTTATCACTCTGAGTCCCCGGCAACGGTACCAGAAATTTTCTTGATGGCGTGGAAGTGGTAATGGCTTCTCGCCCTTCGTTGGTTACCCCAAGTGTAAGGTGAGATGTAGGATAGCAGCAAATTTCCCTCGGTGAAGATACCGAGGTTGAGTTCGACCAGTAGGACTCCGACGATGATAAGTAGGTGGCAAGAAAACAATGGCACCGTTTGCGACAAACGTTGCTTCCTTGACCTAGACCTGCACACGACACAATTAACTTTGCTCCCAACGAAGTTCAGAGAGGTTGTTAATCTCTCCGGTCTTGTTGTTTACAAAGGGTCAAACACACAAGGGATAATGATAATGATAGCAACTGAAAGTAAATGCTGAAAAAGGAAATAGCTCGTAAACAATGATGAGAATATGGACCGGGGTCCCGTGATGTTCACTAGTGATGTCTCTCAAAGACGATAAAACTGTTATGCGAGGTAAACAAATTACAGATGGGCAATTGACAGGATTATAAATGCACTGCAATGCTAACTATGCTACAAAAGAAAGGAAGGGGCTCATAAGCATGGGCAGTACGCCAAAATAAGTAGACTGAAATCCATCTGCATCTACTACTAACAATCCACCTTGAGATATCTATCCAGAACATCTCGCTGGTATTAAGTTGCGAGCCCCACCCAAAGTGTAAACCCAAAGCAACAGACAACTGCATTAAAAAGAACTTTGGGTAAAGTAAATAATCCTTGGAACCGCGGTTACAAGCACCGTTGTTTTCCCCCCTTGTGGCCACAACACATCCCCTAGACTCATGTTTCTGTAACTCAAGCATGTCCTCAGGGGGCATGAACCCACAATCGAGCATAATGTTCCCTCTTGGAGTTACAACCTACCACTTGGCCAAAGCAATAAATAGCAACGGAGAACATGCAAGAATTACTTAGGAACAAAAATATAAGAGATAAAAACCAAATATATTACTCTATCACGATCTGAACATAATCTCATAATCCATCAGATCCCATCAAACTCAGCATAGCAACAACAGAAGAATTACATAAGTGCCTCTATCATGTAGGGTAGCTCACGAGGTCTAAACCATGAAGAACAAAGAGGAGAGGAGAACATCACATAGCTACTGATCACGGACCCATGGTCCAAGGTAGACTACTCACGACACATCCGGGAAGCGTCCATGGTGGAGGGGAAGCTCCCGGAGGTCGATCCTCCCTCCAGCAGGGTGCCAGGAAGGGTCCTGACGGTGCTCCCGATCTTGGAAGCGCGGGGCGGCGGAACAGAGGCGAGGTTGCGAAATAGGTTTTTGTCTTCGGAAGTTTCCCGTGACGGAGAATAAATAGGCGAAGGGGTAGCCAGGGGGGCCACCAGGGGTCCAGGCGCCCCCTGGCGCGGCCAGCCTTGGCCGCGCCAGGTGGTCGCCTGGGCGCCTGGTGGTGGGCCCCTGGACCTCCTTCGGGCTTCTGGAGTCTTCCGACACGCTGATTTTTTATCTGATTTTTCCCGGATTTTTGGAGCACATTTTATATGGGGGAAAACTGAAATAAAAAACAGCAGAAAACAGGAACTGGCACTGGGGTGCACTGAGTTACTAGGTTAGTCCAAATATGATCAAATGTGTATGAAAGTGTATCTAGATCATAGCAATATCACACAAAACATGCATGGAGCGAGTAGAAATTATCGATACGTTTGAGACGTATCACGCGGATACAATTTATTATAACTGCACAGGTACGGTACAATGTAGACACCGCCTAGGGCCCCTACTTCGGCTCTGCCGAGCCACATCAAGTGTGAGCTATCAAGGAGTAATCCTCATACTCCACTCGTTGTTGACTCTGTATAGCCGCCCGAGGGTCCTGTACCACGGTTGTCCTTAAGGTAAGAAGTCAGGCGACCCAATTGTGCCCGCGAGCGGTATTGCGACGGGAACGACAGGGAGGGTATAACCGACGTTACTGGTGTGCTTGGGCCATGCTCGTATCTCACGAGAGTTACCAAACCAGGAAAAGTCGAGCTCTACCAAGAGCACACGCGAGACAAGGTAAGGAGACGGTTCACCTTGTTGGTAACCGCATGCTTTGATGGGACGACAGGGCAGGCCCTGGCATACTGGTGGTCCTTGTTGCTGTTCGTTGTCCGTTGTGTTGTTAGTCAGACAGCGATAACGGTTGTCTGCAAGATAATATTGAAATGCTAAATGGTTCGTTGGATGACTTGAGAGGCATGTTGGTCTGTACGCACTACCTACACGTGGGATTACGGTGTGGGCCCTCTGCGTCGTAGTTTCGTCCGAAAGCTCTTCAGACGTCAGCAGTACCACGGTATGATTGTCGGGAAGCGGTGTTGTCTTCTTTGCTGCAGCAGGTGTATTTGGATTTTCTTTTGCTTCACCGGCCAGCCTCGTACCGTGTAGGAGCGTGGAAGGGTGAGGGACCTAGACCCTTGAGTGCATAGGATATAGTCTGGTGGATGGCCTCTCTGTTGAGCCTAGGATGGGCTGCGATGTGTCGGATAGCCTCGGTGGGGCATTCCCTAACAAGGTGTACGCCACCCTGGAGATCCGAGCATGCAGGCTGAACAGTAGTGCACCCCTGCAGGGAGTTTAATCTATTCGAATTGACGTCTCCACGGTAGCAGGACGATTTATGTTGAAGCCGGATCCTACTACTACAAACTACTACTATTAATCTGTTGGTTCCGGGTTTTCTTCCTCGCCGGGAAGTCAAGGAGGGGAACTCAGAGGCATTTATTATTGTTAATTATTACAACTTAGTATTATACAATGCTGCAACAACTTCTGCTGCATTGTTACTTTATGCTTATATGAATTGTTGGCTGCTCTCTTCTTTTGCTGCAAGACTCGTCGGAAGATGCTAGTCTTCGATAGGCCTAGCTTCTCATCCTTATTCTGACTTTCTACCTTGCAGTCCACTATATACAGCCTCCCCTTTCCATTTGATACAAATGCATAAATGCTTAGTAGCGGACGTAAGACTCGCGGGTATGCTAGATACTCACCCTTGTTTTATTTCCCCACTTTTTGTTTTGCCTGATCGGCCGCTGCAGTAGACGTTGGAGCCCAGGAGCAGGAGTACCCCGGAGGCGGATACTACTACGTCGAGACCCCTGCTGACCAGGACCAGGAGTAGTTTCTGAGGCTCCCAGGCAGGAGGCCTTGCCTTTTCGATCTGTATCTCTGATGTGATTTGTGCTAGCCTTCTTAAGGAAAAAAAATTGACTAGCTATGTTTGTACTCAGATATTATGGCTTGTATAACTTATGTATTCGGGTCCGTGCGACCCCCTTATCTTGTAACATATTGGTTTATCCTTTTGTGTTTAGTATTGTGTTGTGATATTCTCACCGTGGCACCCTAATCTCAGTCGTGTACCCTGCGTGTATGATTATTGTACACGGATTGATTTTAGGGGCGTCACAGAGGAAAGATTGGTTGTAGAAACTTGCATGTTACAAAAACACCTCTCTTTATGATGAAACTTTTGAAGTTCTTCTTCTTTACCTTCCTATGCTTGTTACTTTGTGCTTTCATGATTTATTTCTTTACAAGATTCCTATGTATAGGAAGTGGGTTAAACTTAAATGTGTTTCATATTTGCTTCTTGATGCTCTCTTTTGCTCCAATTATCTTATTCTCTTGTGAGCATCCACTAAGATAAGGCGAGGAGGTGTTACTGAAGACTCCAGAAGCCCGAAGCCCTATGGAATTTATAGATTCGACACAAGGGGAGACAAAGGATATTCATAAGCTTTGATAATAGAGTTGTCAATTCAACCGCACCTGAAAGATACTTGCTTGGCAACAATTTATTAGTAGCAACGGTGTGATAGTAGTAGCGGTGGTAGTGGAAACGATGGTGGCAAAACAACGAAAGAAAAAAACATCAAAATAAAGCACTTTAGATCGAAGGATGGATGATAACATACATCATGCAGTAGATCTAAAATGGGACACGGCTCACAAAAAGTAATGATCACCTAGGCATATATCAACAATCTGATAAACTATTACATTATCGATCTCATATAATCCCTACCATCCCCTTTGCCTACATCAAGGACTTACTCACACATGGCTGAGGGAAGAGGGATGATGGAGTGGTGATGGTGATGACGATGACGACGAATTCCCCTCATCGGAGGCCAAAACAACCTCCAGATTAGCTCCCCCGAAGAATAACAGGTGTGACGGCGGCTTCACAACGGTAAACTAGAGTATGTGCGTCTGATTCGGGGTTCCTCGACAGGAATAAAAATAAGAACCAAAGGGGGGCCTTGGGGGTGGCCCCACCTAGCCAGGTGACCAGTTGGCGCGACCAAGCTCTAGCCACGCCCCCTGGCTGTCTGGACGAGGGGCAACCCCCCTCCAGGTGGCCTTCTAGCTCCGTGGGTCTTTCGACAAGTTGGAACTTCTGGATTTTTTTGGAAGTTTTCTGAGAAACTTCATTTTCACCTTTTTCTGCGCAATAACAGACGTAGAGTCAACTCTGTTGAAAACAACGTTAATCGGGTTAGTTCCATTCAAATCATGCAAGAATGAGGACAAAACAATAGAAAAAGTACTTGAAAAAGTAGATATGTTTGGAACATATTAGAGGTGGGCGCCACCTCTCCGGCTCTCTTTGGCGTACTTATGCCTCCTAGCGTAAAATAGATCCGGGGGCTTCGGACAATTCATCCACCGCCGATGTGAGGCAGAAACCAAACAGAGAGAAGAAGACCTCTTTGGCAACAAGATTCTACTAGGAAAACTCCCTCCCGGAGGGGAAGATCATCACATTCATAATGTCGGGCATTGTCATCAACATCATGTCCAATATCAACACCTTGATGGTGTGGATCACACACACTCGTTGGGAACCCTAAGTGGATGGTTGTGATGTAGGAAGTTATAATTTCCCTTAGCAAAGATATACAGGTTTATCGAATCTAGAAGGACTTCAAATGCTACAAGTAGGTGGTAAGCGGCACTTGCGCTGAGATTGCTTGTGAAACCCGGACCCCCACACAAGAACACAAATACTCTCGAGGCATGAAGGTCATTAATCTCCATAGGATGGTTGGAACAACAAAATTAAAACAATAGAAATACATTGCGGCGGGTGTAAACAATGATGAGATATGGACCGGGGTACCACGACTTTCACTAGTGACGTCTCTCTCCCAAAAGACGATAATACTTATGTTGGGTGAGCAAATTACAGCTGGGCAATTGATAGAATTTTGAACACACTCCAATGCTAATTATGCTAGTGCAATGTTCAATCATGTAGGAATTACTTCAAAGCAAATAGACCTCAATCCAAAGCATCTACTACTAAATATTCACCTTAAGATATGTAATCCAAAAAATCTTGTTCGTATTAAGTTGTGAGCAACAACCAAAAACTGAAAACCCAAAGCAAAGAAATTTTAGAACTCTACAGATATATGTATAATGGTATTTGCCCATAGATCATTGTCCTCCTCACCTAACGTACCCTTCACCTTAATTATCCCGAGGAGATAGGCATCTTATCAAATATAGTAACTATGATGGCAGAATGCATAGTAAAATGGTATGGAAACATACGAGATATTTAAAGGCAGACAAATTAAATATACTAAATAATATGACCAAATAGATCATTGATGGCGCGCGCTACGGCGCCCATCTACTGAAAATATATATAAATATTTATGAAAGTAAGATAATACAAATATGAGAAAAAAATGAATTACAGTGCCTCAATATAGATTGGACATATTTGATGAAAATTCTAGTCCCGATCAAAGTTAGTATGTAATTACATGAACTGATATGTGCATACTTATAACATACATATAAGTATATATGGCATGTAATGATACACTCCATGATATACCTGTGTATCCTGTAATCAATGACAATCGATGGCATAAACATGGAACCAAGATTGGAGAGCATTGTTACGACATGGTTGGAGCCTTGGAGCAACAAAATTACCTAACACCCCAAGAGACCCGCGGAAGGCTTTGCGCATGTAGTCCATACTCCATACAACCTAGAACAACATGCACACTTGCACACTTAATCATTGTTATTTCATCACGAAACTGAATTTGAGACAACAGTAAGCCCACCAGAACGAAGGAGGTGGTAAAAACAAGGACTCAACTAACGCATCAATTTTTGAGACGAGAGAGAGATATAAAGAATGAACCTAACCATTTGTTTTATCTGCGTGTACCAGTTTTGAAAGTAAAAAATAGGAAACATGCATTCAGTGTAAGTTCATTTCTACCAACAAGACGTTTGAACAAGAATGCCAACATCACTAGAGGCATAACATATGTTCTCGACAAGAATTAGAAACAAAAAATATAATAGAGGTTATAGGATACTGTGAAGCTTGCATTCCTACCGGCAAGAAAAAAGAACAAAGAACATTATCATTTGACGGTCATGTTCTTAAATTTCCATAGAATTTTCGTATAACAGCAGGCAAGGCAAATGTAATTGCTAATTTAGTAAACTTCAATCAGTTTGTCTGCACAAGATTAGACATACAGAGAAAAATAATTAAACACCTTTCATCAATGTCAGTAAGTCAGTCGTAGATACACACACTGAATATATTTCCATACCCATGGATTTGCGAAGAAGAAACAGAAATAAAGAGGATAATTCACCGAGCACCTACATTCATTTGGGAGTAGAAAAATCAGCAGCAATACAGATGAAGCCAAAATTGAATGGGAAAGGAATTGGACAAGAGTGAACAGAAAAGATAGGATGGCGATCTCAGTTTCAACCATGGGCAAGAGAAACTATTTCTAAATTAAGGAGGGGGGAATAACAGGGCAAGGTAAATGCACTGCCATGGTGTAAGGCCCGATATGTGGTACTGTTCCAGATCTAGATGTTTCCATTCAGATCCGGGGACGAAGCACATATCGGTCCCACCGCGACATAGACATAGCCATATGCTCCGGATTTCCAACATGATATCACAACATTACAGATACAAGGATACAACATCTCATACAATCGGCATACAACTGCCTCAAATACAATACAACAGCGGAAGGTACATGTCTGAGTACAGACTACAATCAAATGCCTAGTGGCAAAGAGAAAAACATCGATTCCCATAACCACACGGGTCCAGGCCCCCCGTCGGGATCCGCCTAACTAGTCGTCGTCGAGTCTCCACGTGAAACGTCGGTCACCATACCTGCTGTCGATCAAGAACCCTGAAAAGAGTTTGGGGGTAGTATCATGAGTACAGAGGTACTCAGCATCCAACTGTAGTGGTCATCTGACCCAGCAAGGACTTCATCACTCGTCATTCTAGGACAACTAGTACTTTACGGTAAGGAAGGGGTAAGTGGTGAGGTTGCTGCCGCACTAGCATTTATGAAGTGGCTAACGATCTAGAGAGTAAGATAAGGAGCCAAGCATTCGATGAGGAATCGTCTCCAACAAGTCTTGCTATCAACTACTTACGCAAACATAACACCTATCCTATCCTTGTCCTCCTCTTCGCATCCCGATGAAGAAGAAGAAGTCAAGGCACACACACGGTGATCAAGTTATTTAAGATTATCTCAGTTGTTGTTGTCTATGAACAAGGAGTAAGTCTCAAGTCGTCCATAATCGTGGACACGGCTTCTCGAAAAGATTTAACCTTGCAGGGGTGTACCAACTGCCCATTACGAGGCTCCGCACGCACGCCCATCTCTCTCAGTTGCTACCCATCACAGGCAACCATTTTATGATTTAGTTCCAAGAGATCCGAAACGACAAGTCCCTCTAGCTAACAACAAACAAATCCGGGTGCCCCCCGGGGAGTCGACAACCAATCCAAAAGCTGGCCACGCTCTCGGATCGGACTCTTCCGTCTCGACAGGGTTTGGGTTACCGAGATGCCTCACGTGAGGCCTCGGGCCCTCGCCGGTCAAAGGTGGACCAACAGGGAAACCATGTCTCCGCTGGTCCGGGTTGGTTTAAAAACTACTGGCAGCTGACCAGCACACACACGGTTTCAAATGGTAAATCAGCTTGGACCACCACTAGAAATGCTTGAAGCTCGGTAGGTAAGAAAAGGGGACCCCATAAAATCCCACACGCGGTTAGGCACTCTTAGTCTTAAAACCAATACCCGGAACTCGGGTCCTAGGTGACTCGAATGGAACAAAGCGTCGGGGCGGGATAGCCTAGACCTTCCATCCTTCGTCGAATATAATCAACATTTATAATAATCATATCATCAAAAACAATATAATAATGTGATATCCCAAACCCAGGAGTAACAAGGTAACATCGTAGCATCCTAAGCATGCATACTAAGCAGGGGCTGAGCAACGAGCAATAGTAACATAGCAGTACAAGGTTTGCTGGGAGGGGACATGGCTCTATCGGTTTGAAAGAGGCTGTAAACATGTGGTAGGATCAAACATCGAACCTAACCTAGACTAGCATGCAAACCGCTGGTTGAAATAGAATGGATCATAAGTAATGTATAGTCCTTGCCTGTTGATAAGTCGGGTTCCGAAGGTGTAGCCGATCGCACGCTCGCATCGTCTCCAAGAGGTACCCGCGAAAGCACACAAGAGGGTAAACACTGGAAAGCAATCAACGTGAAAGCACTCTATTACTACGAGGCAAACACGAGCAAGCATCAACAAGAAGTAACACGAGACATCGCACCTACCATCGAGAGCGGTTACTAACAGGTTAAGTGGAGTATCGGTCACACACGACGAATACCGCACCTTTACGGTGGTTCAAGTTGTTTAGCTACAGGTGATCAACCAACGGTTACTAACATGGCAACTCAAGCAAGCATGGCATAGCACACAAACATGTCAAGAGGTGAAGCACAACGTAAACTATTTATGCTAGTCAATTTAAGTGAGGCACAACCTAAACATGGCATAACACTAAGTGCCGCACGACAATTAAAAGATTTGGTACTGTTCTGTCCTAAACCATATTTTAGGTTGGTTAAAAGCAGGAAACAATAGCATAAACACAAAGTACACGAAAAACTAATCAAGTTACATATAAAGAACACCCCAAACGGAGTTACGGTTAAAAAGATATAAGCAAAACAAGTTACGGGCACAATCTGCCAACATCACGAAGCACACTTTAGAGCAATGCACAAACAGGATAATCAATGCAAACATGCCCACACATGATATGGAATTAAAGTAGACATGACAGGGAATGCATGGCAAAAAGAATCATGCAAATAGGCATCATAGATCAAAAGATATTAAGCAAACAACATGGCATCGCAAAGTAACAGACTTGGTGAAAATCAGAGGTGGCTATCAAAAACAGTAGCATAGCAACTTTGGAGCTAAAAAACTATATGACCAGTAATGCTAACATGAAGATGCAATACAGATAATAAGAGTAGACATGATTCTTAACAATATGCAATTGGAATCACTCAATTCCGATAAACGGTCGCGACACACTCGTCGACCGAAGTTGCAACAAAATAACAGTTTTCAGCACAGCAGCACATTAACATCAGGATCACCACTTTGGAGCAAGATTTAATATAGCTAAAGCACCCAAACATGACAAGTTAAAGCATGGAAATGAAGTACACATGATGCTTAACACATAGGAAAAAAGAATCAATGCAATAGGCCTCATGGATGTGTCACAATCATCATGCAAAGTTGCAATAAAATAATAACAGCAACACTTAACAGGAAAAAAAGCAATTAACGGCATGATGCCCACTTCAACGCAGAATTAAACTATCCAGACGGCCTCAAACGGAAAAACTTTCTACATCCGAACGCTAGAGCACACAAAACTGAGCAACTTTTATTTTGGGTGCAACGTCATACGGGCTACCGATTGACGGGAAATTAGAGCGCAAAAACGGATCAGCAGCAATAATACATAAAGACATAGCAAAATTGAGCAGGAAGAACAAAAAATAAAAATAAAAGAGGGGAGGCCTGCTCACCCTTGGGCCGCGGCCCAACTGGAGGCAGAGGGGGTTGGTGGCCTGGCCGGCTTGGGCCTGTTGGCCGTGGCTGGGCCGGGGAGCCAGGCCGGCCCACGTGGCCGTTGTGTGGAGGCGCTGCAGCTCGAGCGTCCCCGTCCGACCTGGACGGTCCCGACGGCGGCGGCTTCCCTGGACGGCGACGACGGCGCTCAAGGGGGCACGGAGAGGCGCGGTTGGAGGCGGATCGGCGGCGGATCCGGTCGTCCTCGACATGGGGAGCGGGCGGAGGCCGGCGGGCTCCTTCTCGGCTCGGGTGAGCTGCACCCATGGTGGTGGCGGACGGCGCGAGATCAGTGGACAGAGGAGAGAGGGAGGTCAGGGGAGGCCGCGGGAGGAGGAAAGGAGAGGGAAGAGGGGCCGGAGGGGAGAGGAGGGGCGCCGGCGTCGGGCGGCTCGCCGGCCGGAGTTGGAGGCGGCGGCGGCCTCGGGTCCGCACGGAGCTCCACGGGAGGAGAGAGAGGAGGAGATGGCCGAAGGTGGGAGGAGGGCTCAGTGGGGCGACGTGGCGCCATCTGGAGCGCCCATCTTCGGATCAGACGGCTCCAGGCACTTTAGATCTAGGGTTTCGGGATTTAGGGGGTTTTGGGGCTAATTTGGTGCAAAAAGAGAGGGGCGGCTGCAATTTTTCCATAGGGGGAACCCTAATTGGCTGGTTTGGGAGGTGGGGTCATTATATAGGCAGGTTGGCTGGCCAGTTTACGCAAACACCCTCGGTACCCCTCTCGCCTGTCCGGTGATCGCGTTCGTGACCGTCGAGACTCCGTACGGACTCCGATTCGGACGAAACTTCGACCTACGCGCTTAGCGCGTCGAGCCCGTCGATCGTACCTCACTGCGGTGACATTCCGACAACATTTTTCGGCGCCCCAATAATAATCTGTTTATTAAATAAACGGGGTTTTCGTTCCGTTGGTTGCGGCTGGTCTCGTGCGGTTTTCGCGACGGTGATCGGGTGAAACCCGGTGTCGCAAAGGTCGAGTGTCAGGGTGGCAAGGGTCGGTCTCCGTCCGGTACGAGATAAGAAGGGGGGAAATAATCGCCGATCAATAAATCGGGGATGCAAACACCGCAAACAAATCAGACAATCAAACAATTCACGCCGAAAACAAAATTTTTTATTTTTCTGAAAACTGGGCTGTTACAATACAACACCACCAACAAGGGATATCGTCCCGAGATCCAGGACGACCCGGGGAGAGGGGGAAGGGGGAGAGAAAAGAGAGTCGACAATCTTCAACACCACCAACAAGGGACTCTGCTCCATGTCAAACGTCGAAGCTCCATCGAGATACTTTCCGCAGGGAGATGGTTACGTCGGAAAACGAAACCACCAGGTGTTCAAGAGGAAGAACGACAACGAAAGCTGGACCAAAGGACAGTGCTTTTTGACGCAGGGGTGTACCAACTGCCCATTACGAGGCTCCGCATGCACGCCCATCTCTCTCAGTTGCTACGAACGTTAGAGCACGCAAAACTGAGCAACTTTCATTTTGGGGGCAACGTCATACGGGCTACGGATTGACGGGAAATTACAGCGCAAAAACGGACCAGCAACAATAATACATAAAGACATAGAAAAATTGAGCAGGAAGAACAAAAAATAAAAATAAAAGAGGGGAGGCCTGCTCACCCTTGTGCCGCGGCCCAACTGGAGGCAGAGGGGGTTGCTGGCCTGGCCGGCTTGGGCCTGTTGGCCGTGGCTGGCCCGGGGAGCCAGGCCGGCCCACATGGCCGTTACATGGAGGCGCTGCAGCTTGGGCGTCCCCGTCCGACCTGGACGGTCCAGACGGCGGCGGCTTCCCTGGCCGGCGACAACGGCGCTCGAGGGGGCACGGAGGGGCGCGGTTGGAGGCGGATCGGCGGCGGATCCGGTCGTCCTCGACATGGGGAGCGCGCGGCGGCTTGGACGCGGAGGCCGGCGAGCTCCTGCTCGGCTCGGGTGAGCTGCACCCATGGTGGTGGCGTCCGGCGTGAGACCTGTGGACAGAGGAGAGAGGGAGGTCAGGCGAGGCCGCGGGAGGAGGAAAGGAGAGGGAAGAGGGGCCGGAGGGGAGAGGAGGGGCGCCGGCGTCGGGCGGCTCGCCGGCCGGAGTTGGAGGCGGCGGCGGCCTCGGGTCCGCGGGGGAGCTCCACGGGAGGAGAGAGAGGAGGAGATGGCGGGAGGTAGGAGGAGGGCTCAATGGGGCGACGTGGCGCCATCTGGAGCGTCCATTTTCGAATCGGACGGCTCCAGGCACTTTAGATCTAGGGTTTCAGGATTTGGGGGGTTTTGGGGCTAATTTCGTGCAAAAAGAGGGGGGTGGCTGCAATTTTTCCATAGGGGGAACCCTAATTGGCTGGTTTGGGAGGTGGGGGTCATTATATAGGCATATTGGCTGGCCAGTTTACGCAAACGCCCTCGGTACCCCTCTCGCGTGTCCGGTGATCGCGTTTGTGACCGCGAGACTCCGTACGGACTCCGATTCGGACGAAACTTCGACATACGCGCTCAGCGCGTCGAGCCCATCGATCGTACCTCACTGCGGTGACATTCCGACAACATTTTTCAACGCTCCAATACTAATCCGTTTATTAAATAAACAGGGTTTTCGTCCCGTTGGTTGCGGCTGGTCTCGTGCGGTTTTCGCGACGGTGATCGGGTGAAACCCGGTGTCGCAAAGGTCGAGTGTCAGGGTGGCAAGGGTCGGTCTCAGTCCGGTACGAGATAAGAAGGGGGAAAATAATCGCCGATCGATAAATCAGGGATGCAAACACCACAAACAAATCAGACAATCAAACAATTCACGCCGAAAACAATTTTTTTAATTTTTCTGAAAACTGGGCTGTTACAATACAACACCACCAACAAGGGATCTCGTCCCGAGATCCAGGACGACCCGGGGGAGAGGGGGAAGGGGGAGAGAAAAGAGAGTCGATAATCTTCAACACCACCAACAAGGGACTCTGCTCCATGTCGAATGTCGAAGCTCCGTCGAGATACTTTCCGCAGGGAGATGGTTACGTCGAAAAACGAAACCACCAGGTGTTCAAGAGGAAGAACGACAACGAAAGCTGGATCAAAGGACAGTGCTTTTCTACGCAAGTCGTGAAAACACCGGGCAAAAGGATGGATGGAAACGGGTGACCAAGATGTAAACCAGAGTTGGAAGAACTAAAGGTACTACAGGATTTCCCACCTGAGATCGGAATCGATACAATACGCTGCAAGCAAGGCATTGTAACGGTTCCGATACTCCACACACTCGAGATCCTAAAGTTTTGAAGGGGGATAAGTTGAGAGTAAAACACTTACGACACTTGTCCTGACCAGAGCAAGGATAAGGAGTAAAAAGATTCCTACACTCCGATAACTAACTTAATATCTACAAAATAGTTTTTATCTAGACTCGACTTCGGCCAGAGAAGGGATCGTACGATCGGTAAGGCTCTGATACCATGTTTTAAGGCCCGATATGCGGTATTGTTCCAGATCTAGATGTTTCCATCCAGATCCGGGGACGAAGCACATATCGGTCCCACCGCGACATATGACATAGCCATATGCTCCGGATTTCCAACATGATATCACAACATTACAGATACAAGGCTACAACATCTCATACAATCGGCATACAACTGCCTCAAATACAATACAACAGCGGAAGGTACATGTCTGAGTACAGACTACAATCAAATGCCTAGTGGCAAAGAGAAAAACATCGATTCCCATAACCACACGGGTCCAGGCCCTCCGCCGGGATACGCCTAACTAGTCGTCGTCGAGTCTCCACGTGAAACGTCGGTCACCATACCTGTTGTCGATCAAGAACCCTGAAAAGAGTTTGGGGGTAGTATCATGAGTACAGAGGTACTCGGCATCCAACTGTAGTGGTCATCTGACCCAGCAAGGACTTCATCACTCGTCATTCTAGGACAACTAGTAGTTTACAGTAAGGAAGGGGCAAGTGGTGAGGTTGCTGGCTCACTAGCATTTATGAAGTGGCTAACGATCTAGAGAGTAAGATAAGGATCCAAGCATTCGATGAGGAATCGTCTCCAACAAGTCTTGCTATCAACTACTTACGCAAACATAACACCTATCATATCCTTGTCCTCCTCTTCGCATCCCGACGAAGAAGAAGCAGTCAAGGCACACACACGGTGATCAAGTTATTTAAGATTATCTCAGTTGTTGTTGTGTATGAACAAGGAGTAGGTCTCAAGTCGTCCATAACCATGGACACGGCTTCTCGAAAAGATTTAACCCTGCAAGGGTGTACCAACTGCCCATTACGAGGCTCCGCACGCACGCCCATCTCTCTCAGTTGCTACCCATCACAGGCAACCATTTTATGATTTATTTCCAAGAGATTCGAAACGACAGGTCCCTCTAGCTAACAACAAACAAATCCGGGTGGCCCCCTGGGAGTCGACAACCAATCCAAAAGCTGGCCACGCTCTCGGATCGGACTCTTCCGTCTCAACAGGGTTTGGGTTACCGAGACGCCTGACGTGACGCCTCGGGCCCTCGCCGGTCAAAGGTAGACCAACAGGGAAACCATGTCTCCGCTGGTCCGGGTTGGTTTAAAAACTACTGGCAGCTGACCAGCACACACACGGTTTCAAATGGTAAATCAGCTTGGGCCACCACTAGAAATGCTTGAAGCTAGGTAGGTAATAAAAGGGGACCCCATAAAATCCCACACGCGGTTAGGCACGCTCAGTTTTAAAACCAATACCCGGAACTCGGGTCCTAGGTGACTCGAATGGAACAAAGCGTCGGGGCGGGATAGACTAGACCTTCCGTCCTTCGTCGAATATAATCAACATTTATAATAATCATATCATCAACAACAATATAATAATGTGATATCCCAAACCCAGGAGTAACAGGGTAACATCGTAGCATCCTAAGCATGCATACTAAGCAGGGGCTGAGCAACGAGCAATAGTAACATAGTAGTACAAGGTTTGCTGGGAGGGGACATGGCTCTATCGGTTTGAAAGAGGCTGTAAACATGTGGTAGGATCAAACATCGAACCTAACCTAGACTAGCATGCAAACCGCTGGTTGAAATAGAATGGATCATAAGTAATGTATAGTCCTTGCCTGTTGATAAGTCGGGTTCCGAAGGTGTAGTCGATCGCACGCTCGCATCGTCTCCGAGAGGTACCCGCGGAAGCACACAAGAGGGTAAACACTGGAAAGCAATCAGCGAGCAAGCACTCTATTACTACGAGGAAAACACGAGCAAGCATCAACAAGAAGTAACACGAGACATCGCAACTACCGTCGAGAGCGGTTACTAACAGGTTAAGTGGAGTATCGGTCACACACGACGAATACCGCACGTTTACGGTGGTTCAAGTTGTTTAGCTACAGGTGATCAACCAATGGTTATTAACATGGCAACTCAAGCAAGCATGGCATAGCACACAAACATGTCAAGAGGTGAAGCACAAAGTAAACAATTTATGCTAGTCAATTTAAGTGAGGCACAACCTAAACATGGCATAACACTAAGTGTCGCACGACCATTAAAAGATTTGGTACTGTTCTGTCCTAAACCATATTTTAGGTTGGTTAACAGCAGGAAACAATAGCATAAACACAAAGTACACGAAAAACTAATCAAGTTACATATAAAGAACACCCCAAACGGAGTTACGGTTAAAAAGATATAAGCAAAACAAGTTACGGGCACAATCTGCCAACATCACGAAGCACACTTTAGAGCAATGCACAAACAGGATAATCAATGCAAACATGCTCACAAATGATATGTAATTAAAGTAGACATGACAGGGAAGGCATGGCAAAAATAATCATGCAAATAGGCATCATAAATCAAAAGATATTAAGCAAACAACATGGCATCGCAAAGTAACAGACTTAGTGAAAATCAGAGGTGGCTGTCAAAAACAGCAGCATAGCAACTTTGGATCTAAAAATCTGTATGACCAGGAATGCTAACATGAAGATGCAATACACATAATAAAAGTAGACATGATGCTTAACAATATGCAATTGGAATCACTCAATTCCGATAAACGGTCGCGACACACTCGTCGACCGAAGTTGCAACAAAATAACAGTTTTCAGCACAGCAGCACATTAACATCAGGACCACCACTTTGGAGCAAGATTTAATATAGCTAAAGCACCCAAACATGACAAGTTAAAGCATGGAAATGAAGTACACATGATGCTTAACACATAGGAAAAAGAATCAATGCAATAGGCCTCATGGATGTGTCACAATCATCATGCAAAGTTGCAATAAAATAATAACAGCAACACTTAACAGGAAAAAAAAAGCAATTAACGGCCTGATGCCCACTTCAACGCAGAATTAAACTATCCAGATGGCCTCAAACTGAAAAACTTTCTACATACGTACGCTAGAGCACGCAAAACTGATCAACTTTCATTTTGGGGGCAACGTCATACGGGCTACGGATTGACGGGAAATTACAGCGCAAAAATGGATCAGCAGCAATAATACATAAAGACATAGAAAAATTGAGCAGGAAGAACAAAAAATAAAAATAAAAGAGGGGAGGCCTTCTCACCCTTGGGTCGCGGCCCAACTGGAGGCAGAGGGGGTTGGTGGCCTGGCCGGCTTGGGCCTGTTGGTCGTGGCTGGGCCGGGGAGCCAGGCCGGCCCACGTGGCCTTTGCGTGGAGGCGCTGCAGCTCGGGCGTCCCCGTCCGACCTGGACGGTCCCGACGGCGGCGGCTTCCCTGGCCGGTGACGACGGCGCTCGAGGGGGCACGGAGGGGCGCGGTTGGAGGCGGATCGGTGGCGGATCCGGTCGTCCTCGACATGGGGAGCGCGCGGCGGCTTGGACGCGGAGGCCGGCGGGCTCCTTCTCGGCTCGAGTGAGCTGCACCCATTGTGGTGGCGGCCGGCGCGAGACCTGTGGACAGAGGAGAGAGGGTGGTCAGGGGAGGCCGCGGGAGGAGGAAAGGAGAGGGAAGAGGGGCCGGAGGGGAGAGGAGGGGCGCCGGCGTCGGGCGGCTCGCCGGCCGGAGTTGGAGGCGGCGGCGGCCTTTGGTCCGCGGGGAGCTCCACGAGAGGAGAGAGAGGAGGAGATGGTTGGACGTGGGAGGAGGGCTCAGTGGGGCGACGTGGCGCCATCTGGAGCGTCCATCTTCGGATCGGACGGCTCCAGGCACTTTAGATCTAGGGTTTCGGGATTTTGGAGGTTTTGGGGCTAATTTGGTGCAAAAAGAGGGGGGTGCAATTTTGCCATAGGGGGAACCCTAATTGGCTGGTTTGGGAGGTGGGGTCATTATATAGGCAGGTTGGCTGGCCAGTTTACGCAAAAGTCCTCGGTACCCCTCTCACGTGTCCGGTGATCGCGTTCGTGACCGCGAGACTCCGTACGGACTCCGATTCGGACGAAACTTCGACCTACGCGCTCAGCGCGTCGAGCCCGTCGATCGTACCTCACTGCGGTGACATTCCGACAACATTTTTCGGCGCCCCAATAATAATCCGTTTATTGAATAAACGGGGTTTTCGTTCCGTTGGTTGCGGCTGGTCTCGTGCGGTTTTCGCGATGGTGATCGGGTGAAACCCGGTGTCGCAAAGGTCGAGTGTCAGGGTGGCAAGGGTCGGTCTCCGTCCGGTACGAGATAAGAAGGGGGAAAATAATCGCCGATCGATAAATCGGGGATGCAAACACCGCAAACAAATCAGACAATCAAACAATTCATGCCGAAAACAAAAATTTTAATTTTTCTGAAAACTGGGTTGTTACACATGGCATGGCTTCACCTAACGAGGCCGCCCAACTCTGATCGTAAAATCGCTCGAATGGAACCTCATCGTGGCGCAGGAGCGTGCGTGTTGGCGCCAATGACCTGATAGTTTTGCTAGCGTCTTGAGAAAAGGGGCGCCGAGGAGGATCTCATACCTGGGCGGCCGACCTTGCCGAGACTCCAGATCAGCGGTAACCTGGAGGAAACTGACGTTATGGCGACGCAGGGAGTTGAGGCCGCAAAATGAAGGTCCACAGTGGAGGCTAATTTATTGGAGAGAAGCAGGACCGATCCAACCGGCGTAGAGGGATGGGATGAGCCCATGAGCTAACATCGTCTCCAATAGATGTTGTATATTTGGTGTTATAAAACTAGATTTTATACTCACTCCGTTCTAAATTAGATGACTTCCATTTGTTCATATGTTTAGATAGACGGATTTAGATTAGTTGACTTTAGGAGAGACAAAGTCAGCTGACTTTGAGTCACTTACACGTGAGTCCCACCTTACGTGGGGCCTACATGCCAGTGAATCAAAGTCACCACTAAGGCAATCATCCAAAGTCAGTTAATCTCAGTCCTAGATAGACATGTGAATAAATGAAGGTCATCTAATTTGGAACGGAGGGAGTATAATTTACAACACCAAAAAACAGCCAACTCCAACAAATGTTGTATATTCGTGTTGTAAAACTCCAACTTCAATAGATGTTGTAAACGGTGTTGTAAAACCGGCCGCGTTAACTGAATTTCAGAGAAAAATGGAATCCTGTCGACGGCAAGATCTTGCGGTGAAGCTAGCCTCGCGCTCGGGTCTCCGGCGACCCTTCTGCAACTTGGGGATCATCGCCCTCACATACACGTACACAGTGGTGCACGTAACGGACACGGCGGTGCCAGAGTGAGCGCTCGAGCTCGCCGAGAACAGCACGACGGTGTTGATGGCTTCTCGCCCCTCGTTGGTTACCCAAATTGGAAGGTTGAGATGTAGACAGCAGAAAATTTTCCTCGGTGAAGATACCAAGGTTTGTCTCCAGTAGAACTCCGACAACGACAAGAAGGTGACAACGGCGCCAGCAATTAGGCGGTTGGCGTGGACCTGCACACACAACAGATAACTTTGCTCCTAACGAGTATAGAGAGGTTGTCAATCCCTCTGGCCTTATTGTTTACAAAGAATCAAACGCACGGGATAATAATGATAGCGATAGCAACAGAAAAGTAAATAAAGAAGAAAATAAATAGTGGGTGTAAACAGTGGTGGAAATATGGACCGGAGTCCCATGATGTTCACTAGTGATGTCTCTCTCCCAAAAGACGATAAAATGGCCATGCAAGGTAAACAGATTACAGCTGGGAAACTAACAGGATTCTATGCGCAAACCAATGCTAACTATGCTACAAAGAAAGGAAGAGGCTCAAAAGTTTGGGCGGTACGCCAAGCCAAGTAGACCTAAATCCATCTGCATCTACCCACTAATCATCCACCTTGAGATATCTATCCAGAACATCTCGCTGGTATTAAGTTGTGAATCTCACCCAAAGTGTAAACTCAAAGCAACAGACAACTGCATTAAAGAACTTTGCGTAAAGTAAACAATCCTTGCACCCGCAAGTACAAGCACCGCTGTTTTCTCCCTTGTGGCAACAATACATCCCCTAGACTCATGTTTTTGTCACTCAAGCTAGTCATCGGAGGGCATGAACCCACAATCATGCATAACGCTCCCTCTTGGAGTCACTACCTACTACTTGGCCAAAGCAATAAACAACAACGGAGAACATGCAAGAATTACTCAAGAACATAAATATAAAAGAGGAGAATCAAATATATTACTCAAACACAATCTTAACATAGTCTCATAATCCATCAGATCCCAGCAAACTCAGCATAGCAACAACAGAAAGATTACATATGTGCCTCGATCATGTATGGAAGCTCACGAGGTCTAAACCACGAAAAACAAAGAGGGGAGGAGAACATCACATAGCTACTGATCATGGACCCATGGTCCAAGGTGGACTACTCACGGTTCATCCGGGAAGCATACATGGTGGTGAAGAAGCTCCCGGAGGTGGTTCCTCCCTCCGGCAGGGTGCCAGGAAGAGGGCTCCTGGTGCTCCCGATCTTGGAAGCGCTGCGGCGGCGGAACAGAGGAGAGATCGCGAAAAAGGGTTCTGTCCTCGAGGGTTTCGGGACGAGAGAGATATATAGGCGAAGGGGGGCAGCTAGAGGTGGACCAGGGGGCCCAGGCGCCCCCCCTGGCGCGGCCTAGGGGGTGGCCCCGCCAAGTGGCCTCCTGGGCCACCCCTGGCTCCCCTCTGGACCCACTTGAAATCTTCCCGAAGCTTCCTGTACGCTCATTTTTCCTATATTTTTCCCGGAATTTTTCTGACACTTTAAGCAATGGGAAAACCTGAAATACAAAAACAGCAGAAAACAGAACTAGCACTGGGGTGCACTGAGTTAATAGGTTAGTCCAAATATGATCAAAAGTGTATGGAAGTGCATCAATATCGTAGAAATATCACACAAAAGATGCATGGAGCAAGCAGAAATTATAGATACGTTTTGGACGTATCAACATCCCCAAGCTTAATTCCTGCTCGTCCTCGAGTAGGTAAACGATAACAAGCATAATTTCTGTGGTGACATGCTACCAACGATATAAGAACTTTTAAGTAAAGCAATCAAGGCATGTAATTCAATTCAAGTCATAACAGGCAAGAGTCTATATTAGCATTGAAATAAGCAACATAAGAACATAAAGGTGCAAGAGCTCTCGCTGTTCGTGACTTGAATGTCTCCAAATGGTGTTTGCGTGCAAGAAAGGGGATAGGGATATATGAGAGAGTAAAACATAGTTTTTATTGTTGAGAACTTAATCTACTAAAGTTTCACACTTGGTCTTCTTCGGAATCTTATCTTGACTCATCCCCAGACCACTAGCTAGGTACAAGTCAAAATGATCCACTCCCTTTCGATATTTTGAGCACTCATGCAATGGATGAGCGTACGCAAGAAAGTTGACACTTAGGATGGCAAAGAGATAAAGAATGAAGGGGGAGGAAGACAAAAAATGTGTGAAAGGCTCACATCAATGAGGACAATCATAGGCGAGAGAAAGCCAAATGATAGATATGATGTGAGGAGTAGGGATTGCCATGCAACGGATGCACATATGAGCTAAGGTAAGCTCTCCAATGGAACTAGTGGGGGTGCATCCAACTTGCTTGCTCAAGAAGACCTAGAGCTCCTTTGAGGAGGCTCATCATTGGAATATACAAGCCAAGTTCTATAGTGTGAAGGTCCCCACATAGCTATATGTCTGTGACGCCCCCAAAATCAGACCGTGTACAGTAATCATACACGCAAGGTACACGATCGAGATCAGGGACTCATGGTGAGATATCACAACACAACTCTACAAATAAAATAATACAAGCTGTATAATGCAAGCCAGGTGCCACGAAGGCTCGAATACAACAGCTCGAGAGCATAAAGTTAGCGGAAGCAACAGTATCTGAGTACAGACACAAGAATACAAGGTTGCCTTAAGAAGGCTAGCACAAATAACAACAGATCGAAAAGGCGAGGCCTCCTGCCTGGGAGCCGCCGAAACTACTCCTGGTCCTGGTCAGCGGGGGTCTCGACGTAGTAGTATCCGCCTCCGGGGTACTCCTGCTCCTGGGCTCCAACGTCGACTGCAGCGGCCGATCAGGCAAAGCGAAAAGGGGAAATAAAGCAAAGGTGAGTATCTAGTATACCCGCGAGTCTTACGTCCGCTACTAAGCATTATGCATTGTATCAACGGAAAGAAGAGGCTGTATATAGTGGACTGCAAGATAGAAATCAGAATAAGGGTAAGAAGCTAGGCCTATCGAAGACTAGCATCTTCCAACGATGTCTTGCAGCATGAGGTAAGAATCAGCCAACAGTTCATATAAAGCATAAAGTAACAACGAAGCAGAAGTTGCTGCAACATTGTATAATATAAGTTGTAATGATTAACCATAATAATAATGCCTCCGAGTTCACCTCCTCGACATCCCCGCGAGGAAGAAAACCCGGAACCATACAGTTTAATAATAATAGTTTCTAGTGGTAAGATCCAGCTTCAGCATAAAGCGTCCTGTTACCGTGGACACGGCTATTCGAATAGATTAACCTCCCTGCAGGGGTGCACTACTGTTCAGCCTGCACGCTCGGATCTCCAGGGTGGCGGGAACCTGGTTAGGGAACGCTCCACCAAAGCTATCCGACACGACGCAGCCTATCCTAGGCTCAGCAGAGAGGCCATCCGCCGGACTATATCCTATGCGCCAAGGGGTCTAGGTCCCTTACCCTTGCACGCTCCTGCACGGTACGAGACTGGCCGGTGAAGCAAAAGCAAATCCAAAATACACCTGCTGCAGCAAATAAGACAAGACCGCTTCCCGGCTATCAGCCCGTGGTACTGCTGACGTCTGAAGAGCTTTCGGACAAACTACGACGCAGGGGAGCCCATAACTCCTTATCCCACGTGAAGGTAGTGCGTACAGACCAACGGGTCTCTCAAGTCATCCGTCGAACCATTTAGCATTTTAATTAACCTATGTGACAACCGTTATCGTTGTCTCGACTTAACCGACCCGCGGTCAACGACAGCGGTCAGGTCCACCAGTAATGTCGGTGCCTGCCCTGTCGTCCCACCAGGTCACTGCGGTTACCAACAAGGTGAACCGTCTCCTTATCTTGTCTCGCGTGTGCTCTTGGTAGAGCTCGACTTTTCGTAGTTTGGTAACTCTCGCGAGATACGAGCAGGGGCCAAGCACGCCAGTAACGTCGGTCGTACCCTCCCTGTCGTTCCCGACGATATACCTCTCGCGGGCACCGTTGGGTCGCCCGACTTTCTTACCTTTAAGGACAACCGCTGTTTAGGACGCTATGGCGGCAAGACAAAGTCAGCTCGAGTGGAGTACAAGGATTACTCCTGACTAGCTCACACTTGAGGTGACTAGGCATAACCTAGATAGGGGCCTTTGGCGGTGTCTGCATTGTACCGTACCTGTGCAGTTGTATATATCGTATCCATGTTCACTCCCCTGAGTGATCACGGCCCGCTATCTAATCCTAGCTAACAATGCGCAGGGCTCACTGCTGAATATATGCATAATTATAACAGGCAGCATAGGATAAAGGAAGGTACAATAAGGGGCGACAAAATCAGGCTATGCAATTGAATAGGATTGTAACGTAGCAGCAGCAGTAACAATGCCTAGTGCAAGAAAGTACGGAAAGGTAGGCGATATCTGGGGAAGAGAATGGCTCTGCTTGCCTGGAAGCTCGACGGTAGGGGTACGATCGTCGATGACGTGGTCGATACTCGGCAAAGGTGTCGGCGGCGGCAGCAACGGGGTCTATCGGAGAATAAGGGGGAGAAACAATAAATACACAATAATAATAGCAACACAAATTCAAGACATGTCAAACGCAATGTTAACGGTGTTCTAACGCAGTGCAACGTGTTATGCACGTTGCTCGGAGCGGGAATTCATCCGGGGATGAACTGCCAGCTCCGGGTGATTACCGATCAAGGTGTCCGGAGGGGGAAGGGATCATGCTGGAGGTGTCGTGGACATCCGACAAACATAAGAGGGGTGTAACCGTGTTAGTTGAAACACTCCGAACAACTTTCGTGTTCAGAATAAATTCATCCGGATACTTTGACAGTACCGGACAAATCATCGGACAGACGATCCGGAGGGGGACGGTTCGATGTTCGGTGTGTTGGAGGGGTGTGGTTTGTATACGGATAGCGTATCCGTATTCGTTGCATTTTCCTGATCAATTTTGATATATAAAATATTTGCATCGGAGTTACGGTTTAAAAGATATTGATTTTCAAAGTTTTAATTCAATTTAAATCAATTTTTGTATTTTATTTTATTTAAATAAATAAGCATTATCCAAAACCTTATCCAAAACAGTGCTGACAGGGTGGACCCACATGTCATACACAGAAGTAATTTAAATCAATTTAGTTTATTAAAAAGCCAGGGGGTCCACATGTCATACACTTGACATTATATAAATCATTTTAATTTAGTTAAACAGAGATGGGGCCCACTGGTCAGTGACACATGTTTAGTTTTAACTTAATAAAACTTTAGGGATTAAGTTAATGGCCTAGGGCCCACTGTCATAGACACAAAGGGGGTTATCTCGAAGTGTTAAATCAACAGGGGGTCAATTGACTGGACCGAGCCAGGCATGCTCGCCGACGAGCAGAGCCACACGACGGTGAGGCCGCTCCGGCGAGCCCCGACGAGGGTGGGGGAGGCTGGCAGTAGGCGAGCGGGGTGGGGGGGGGACGCTGCCAAGCGGGCGCGCGGGAGCGCAGCCACGAGACGGCCGGTGCGTGGCCGGAGTGCGGCTACGATGGGAATGAGCGTTGCGGCAGGGAGCTCAGTCCAAGGCGGAATCGTGGCCAGCAGACGAAATCGAGCATGGGGGCACTAGGCAAACAAAGGGAAGCTCACATGGAATTGAGTGGCGCCGTTGCTGTGGACGAAGAGGGCTCGATGGCGGCGCAATTCCCGTCGGGATCCCCGGCGGCCGACGAAGGGAACGACTCGAAGGTGAGCGTGCGGTGGATCCCAGGCCCGATTCGGTGTCGTATTCGATGAAGACCTCCACGGGGGTGGTCCTGGACACGGAGGCGCGCCCTGGGGTGGCCGGTGGCCGCGACCACGATGGCGGCGCGACCACGGGCGTGGCCGGCGAGCGAGACAGAGGGCGGGAGAACAGTGACGCAAGGAAGGGAGAAGAGTGGTGGCGCGCTAGGGTTCGAGGGAGGGGCAGGGGGGCTCGGGGTGGCCTTATCTCCGTCGACGACCGGTGGATGGCCGCCACGGCGGCATCGCCGGCCGGTGAGCCGCGGGATGGATGCCAGCGAGCCTCCCCGTACAGGGAGAGCTAGGCGGGCCGGGGGGGAAGAGGTGGGCTTTCCAAGTTAGGTGGGCTTCGCCCAGGGGTTAGATTAGGTTAGCTTGGTTTCTCCCTTTTTTGTTTTCTTTTCTTTTCTGTTATTTATCTTTTGTACTTAATTTATTAGCCTAGGCATTTTTGTAAATTGTTTCATGTGACCCAAAATTAAGGTTTCACCTAAGGTTAGTGCCACAAGAAGTTTGGGCAATATTAAAAGTCATTTAATATTTGCTTTAAATATTAAATGATTAATATGGGGTTTTCCAACTCCTATTGGATTTATTTGAATTAATTTATAGCTCATAAAAATACCCAAGTTGGGGGAGCATGGTCCACTGAATATTTGTGATTTTATGAAAGTGGTTTCACAATTTTTGGAGAAAGTTTATTTTTGCACTTTGGTTTTAATATACCACCAAAATCATTATGAGCATTTGATTTGATTTTAATTCAAAGGCAATTGACTTGAGCTTGGACTTGTTTTGATTCATGATGACCAAGGTTCATGATCACTTGCTTTAACAACATCAAAAGGTATCTGAGTTTGAACTGAACCAAGTTTGATCAAAGCAAAGTTTTGGAACAGTAATGATCAAAAGTAACCCTGATTACTGTTCACTGACAGTGAGAGTGTTACAATGCGTGAATGATAATCTCTATGGAGTATAAGATTTAAGATGGAGTACGAGTGTGGATCTCTCAAAAGGAATAGTAGTGTGCCCCTTCTCTCTTTTTATTTCTTTTTCTCTTTTTTCTATTTTTTGTATTTTTTTGATGGCCTCAATGGCTCTTTCTATTTAACTCTCATTTGTCCTCTTTGGGATCTTTTGATTTTGTCCTCTTTGAGATCTTTTGATTTTTTCCTCTTTGGGATATTTTCCTCACTTTAGGGGCAACACTCTATATATTACAAGAAGTATAGAAGATCTTTCACACTTTACAAAAGTACTCAACATAAAGAAAATGAAACTATCAGGAAGTATGCAAATGTATGCCTCTGCCAGTGTAGCAGGATATGCAATGATAATAGCGCGTCATGTAGCAATGATTAGGGCAAGGCCCAACTAGCATGCGGCTCATCGATCAAGAAAAGCATGTATGACATGAAGATCAAGTCCTGAGAAGGTGGATGTTGCATGGCAATGTATCTCGGAAAGGCTATGGAAATGCCTTGATAGGTAGGTATGGTGGCTGTTTTGAGGAAGGATATAATGAGGCTTATGATGACAGAGTGTATCGTGCCAAGGATTTGGATGCACCGGCGAAGTATGCGCCAACTCTCGAGGTGAGAAAGGGCAATGCACGGTACCGAAGAGGCTAGAAAAATATGGCTAGGTGGAAGTGTCAACTTTCGAATACTCACATTAGTCCGAAGAACTCATGCAATTATTATCGGTAACTCTCAATCTAATTAGGAGGTTCACAAAGAGACAAGTACCCCGAGGAGGAGTGTATGGGGGTTTGGTTATCCTTGCGCATCCTCGACTCATGGTACGTGAGTGTATTCTAATATTCGATCCCTCCAAAGATTAGTGATCCATCTAGTAGCTAAAGTTCTCAACTAATTTTGTAGGTTTTTCGAAAATAAACACGGATTGCCCAAAATACGACAGCTATCACTAATAGGCTAAAGCTCCTGACACCAAAAGTTCAAACATTACTCATGGCAATACCTCAAAACTATTGCAAGTTACTACTACAATTGAATAGCAACCTCAATTACCTACTTCAAGTCAAGACACACAACTCAGCGCAACAGGAAAACTCACTAAACAAGATAAACATGAAAACTCAAGAGAGTTCCAGCAACAAACTAAGCAAAAGCTCTTAAAAATATAAGCATGAAAATTGTGAGCTAAACATGACAGTAGCTACGAAAAAGATAAAGAACACACACAGCAAAGATAAGCATGAAAATCCAATGTTGTGCTCTAGGGTGAAGTGGAGCGTGTTTCTCTCCCACACAAAGAAATCTGGGTTCTGACTTGTTATGAACAGCAAGCAAAGCTAAATAAAACTAAAAAGGAAATAAAGAGCAAGACGCTTGATAACCCACAACTGTAGGGGATCGAGATAGTCTTCGCGGGTAAGATAACCCAATTTATTGATTCGACACTTGGGGACACAAAGAATACGAACAGGCTTTCACAATTGAGTTGTCAATTCAATCGCACCTGAAATAAACACTTGCTTGCACAAAGGTATTAGTACCAATTGTGATACGGTGGTAATAGTGGTGATGATAATAGTGGTGGTGGTGGTAGTGAAACAGCAAAAGTAAACAACTAGTAACCAGCAGGAAAGGAAACATTGTAGGCTAGGGAGATGGATGGTTGGGCGCTGCTTGGATGAGAACGAACATGTAATAGATTCTAACACGGTCAAGGCTCACAGAAAAGAAACGATCACCTAGGCAAATATCAAACACCAGGCATGTATCCCAAGGTAGTTGTACGTGCTTGCAATAAGAACTTTGCACAACATCTTTTGTCCTACCCTCCCGCTACAAACGGGGCCAAAAGGAACTTAGGGAGATTAAGGTACTCATGTCAAAGAGCACCGGTACAAAGCATTAACACTTCATGGATACACGGAATCCTCAAATTATAATCCATCCCCTTTGGTGTCCCAAGCTGTCACCATTGGGATCGCCGGTTCCGGACTATAATAGGTGCATACAACTCATAGATAAGATCAAGAACACCACAAACTCAAGAAACAAAAGGGTGATCAGATCTGAAATCATGGCACTCGGGCCCAAAGTGGCAAGCATTAAGAGCAACAAGTTGTAACAGAGATGATAAACACCAAGTAGATGATAGGCAACATGCCCCCAATAATCTGATTGAACTATTAGATGATCTAACTCATCCAATCCCTACCATCCCCTTTGCCTACAGCAGGGAATTACTCACACATGGATGGAGAAGTCATGGAGAGATGATGGAGAGGTGTTGGCGATGACGATGGCGATGATTTCCCGGAACCGGAGAACAAAGCAGCCTCCAGATTAGCTCTCCCGGAGAAGAACAGAGGGTTGCGGCGGCTCCGCGACGTAGATTGGAAAAGCGACTTATGTTCTGGGGTTTCTATGTCGGGAGAATAAATAGGGGCCAAGGTAGGTCACCAAGGGGTGTGGGACCCAGCCAGGAGGGCAGGTGGCGCGGCCAGGGGCTGGGCCGCGCCAGGCACCCTCCTGGCTGCCCCCTGGCTGCCCTGTGGGCCCCCTTTGGATCCTCGGAAGCTTCCGGAATGCTGATTTTTATATATTTTCTTGGGATTTTTCCAGCATACCTAAATATCCAGAAACCTGCACAAAAGAAAACAACACTGGTAGCTCTGCTGAAAACAGCGTCAGTCCGGGTTAGTTTCGTTCAAATCATGCAAGAATGAAGCCAAAACAATAGCAAAAGTGTTTGGAAAAGTAGATACGTTTGAGACGTATCAACTCCCCCAAGCTTAGCTATTGCTTGTCCTCAAGCAATTCAGTTCAACGAACTGGAGGCGACAAAGAAAACTTTGACAAACTCTTTTGCTTCATTAGATGTATATAAGCATGCACTACGAAAGAGTTTAGCAAGTTTTGACACCATGCTACAAGGACAATGCACGAAGCAATCCTTCTTTCATGTAATCAATCACAAACAAACAAAAAGTAAATAATATGCTGCTGAAAATCAATCTAAGATTACAATGCACATAGCATGAACATATCAGAGTGGTATCCCGCTAGCCTCCATGAGTGAAGCAAAACATAAATGCAGAAACTCCTTCGGAGTTTTAAAGGAGACTAGAACTCAGAACTCAAAGTAAGAAACATCACAAGCATGCAGAAGACAATGTGATACTTTGGGACAATGCATGTTACACTAAGAATGAAAATTATGCTCTCCTAGTTGGTACTTTGGAAAAAGGAAGGTGGAGACTCCCGAACCGTGGATTTTGATGCCAAGGTTGAAAACCCGTGAAAGGAAGCAAAGACTAAACATGTACCAGAGCTCTTGGTTTTGAAAACAGATATAAAACTCTTTTGAGAAGTGAAACTTTCCAGTCAACGGTGAACGGTAAAGGTCTCTCAATATCTCCCATGCCAACCATATTAATGCCTTTTGCTTACACATTTTCCCTTATCCATAAATCCTTTGATGGTCTACGGAACCTTTTATTTTGCCTCAAGGGTGGAAGGAGGATATCGTTCCACTTATCATAAGCAGCATTCGGTCCATTTCACTCCATCATCAAGTATGGGGGAGGTGTAACTCATATATATTTTTTATTGACTAGTTAAAACTTCCGTCAAAATATTTTTGGCATGAAAGATACTGATTTTCCCTCACCGCACCATGAGCTTGTCCGATTACAAAGGGGAAGCTTTTGAATAAATTTTGAGATGGCACAAGAAATTCTAAGTTAGGAGTGGCCGGTAAATACCACATATAGGTAGGTATGGTGGACTCAAATGGAACAACTGGTTTGAAAAGGAGTTTTGAAGCCCAAGCAGAATTCCGCTTGGTGCTGGAGGAAGGCTAGCAAAATATGGGGAAGCGGCCAACTAGAGAGCATAACAGTCATAATCATGCAGAGCGACAAAGCAACATTGAATCGGGCATGAAAGTGATATAACTCACCCTGAAGTAAAAAGATCATCAAGGCAGAACAGACTTTTTAGTCTTTAACATGCGTGAACATGTGCCAAGTCAATCCAAGAATCCCCCGGAGGGAAATACCACTTCAATATGCCACACCATGAACAATGCAATGCATGTCAATCATTTCAAGCAACACATTATAAACTCTAGCTATTTGAGACTAACCAAAAAGAAAGCATGAACTAATGGGAAAGCATTGTAAAAATAGCACTATGTCGCTACAAGCTGGTCTCTAATCATAAGTACAGGCATATGTACAAAAGTAGAAACAAAAAGAGTTCATACCGGCTTTCCTTGTTGCGTCCCTTTCGTCGATCTTCGTCATTACTGCCTTGTCACTTGCACGATCGAACGTAGGAAATTATAATCGCCACGGACTCGAGCTGAACTCTGAAACAAAGCAAACTAAAGAGCAAAGGAAACATATTTTTGGATTTTTTTAAGGTTTAACGAACGCAAAAGAAAGGAGAAATCTTTTTGGGTTTTTGCAAACGAAAAGAACAAAGAAGAACAGGCAAAAACTTGCAAAAAGATAAAAGCAAACCAATGGTAGATACAATGGAAAGGGAAGGAGAACACGTACTCCCCCAATCTTAGGCTTTTGGCCTAAGTTGGGCTCGTCTACTGCGGACCTGCGGAGCCTCCAGCTCCGGGGTAATGGTAATCCCAAGGGTTGTATGAGCCCTCCGCGCGGTGCGTACACTGAAGTCCTCGGATCCTCCCATGTGGAAGAGAAGGTCCAGCTCCCCATCCAGAGGAAGACCCTTCACCCCAGCGGGTGACGGTCTCCTCCTGAACTGGTGGATATACCACGTGCTCCTCCTCGTCTGGCTCGACCCCCTCCGTGGGGTCGTGAAACTGGTATCTCCCCGTGATCTCATCAAACTCGGCCACTGAAAAACAAAATCCGTTCCTGCGAGAAAAATCAAACACAAGTGGTGCCAGAACCCTCTATTAGGTATGTGCTAGGGTTAGCTAGTGCCTTTGCATCATGTCAAAATTTCAAAAGAAATCTTGGAAATCAAATTCAAAATCCAAATGGGAGAAGGAACACCCCCCAGATGAATTAATTCAAAAGGCCAGATAAAAATATTTTCCAAAAATTCATGTTAGAGTTTTGAAAAGTCTTATAAATGAGTGTGATCACATATCAAGTGATGTGGGACCCATCCCATGCTCATAGATTTTTCAAATATTCAAACAGTACCTTGGAATTAATGAAATACCCCTTTTTGATTTAAAATTCAAATCATTTGAATTTTAAAAATGTTGAAAGTTTATGAGTGGCTAGTTGATATTTTTATGAGGCCACATAAAAGTTTTCAGCATTTAATAAAATGTTTAGCTATTTATTTTAGCTAAACAGAACAAATTACAGAAAAACAGAAAGGAAAGATTAAACAGAATAGGAAAAAGACTTACCTGGCGCCTAGGCGAAGACGGCCCACCCAGCCCAGCCGGCCCACCAGGGGCAGGGGAGTCTTCTTCCCCACCCCGCGCCTCCAAGCTGCTCGGTGGAATGCCACCGAGCCAGCCGTGGACGCCACGTCGCCGCCGAGAGCTTCCAGGCCTCCCCGTGGCCCCTTCTCGCGCCTGGAGACGCCTCTCTCCCGTCCTGATCCATTCCTCCCCTCCAGCGCGACTCCTTCCTCCTCCTTCGCCGATTTCTTCCTCCACCCGAGAGCGCCGCCGCTCGCCGTCGCAAGAACTCGTGGCCATCGACGTCAAGGAGTCAAGCCAAGGTGTCCAATCGCTTCGCCGTCGTCGTCTTCATCGTACTGCAGAAGGAATCGGAGCCGGACGCCTCCCCAAGCTCGAGAACTTCATCGTCTTCATCGCCGGCCGCCGTGGATCGAGTTCGAATTCCGGCAACTCCAGCGCCTCCCCGAGCAAGCCACCACTCCAGACAGTTTCAGGGTGAGCTTGCGAACGAAAACCCTCACCTTTCCCCCTCCTTTACTCGCTCTAGCCGGATCCGCCATGGATGCCGAGGCACTTCGCCGCCATGGATGAGCTCGAGGTCGCCCCTGTGCCCCTTCGACTCAGCCAGCGCGTGCGTTTGGCTCCTGAGCATGGTAGCTTTCGAACGCGAGTGATTTCAGCCCGAACCGTGCACGGTAGCGTCGTCTACGACCTCGCCGTGGTTCTGCTTCCGCCGGAGTCGTCGCCGTCGTCGATTCCGAGCACCCCGCGAACCCCTGTTGCCTCCAGAAGACGCGGGAGACCTCCAGGAGCAAGATGGTGTCCTCCCCGTGGCTTCCCGTGGCCCCTAGCTCATTCCGGCGAGTCGCCGCCGTGGCTCCAGTCGCCGGCGTCAAGCCGCCGGTGGGTTAGCCACTAATCACCCAGTTAGTGACCCCTGGGTCACTGACCAGTGGGCCCAGTGGCTTAATTAAGCCACTGGATTAATTTAACCCACGGGTTAAGTTAACCCAGCCACTGACAGGGTGGCCCCACATGTCAGCCCCCCCTGACGCCAGCCTGACGTCAGCCTCACGCAGTAAATCATTTAATTAAATTTCCAGAAAAGCAAAATGGTTTAAATAATTCCAGAAAATCCAGAAAATACCCCAAATTTTGGAAATTCATAGAAAATTCATATTAACTCCAAATTGGACAAATAATATATGAAAAATGATCAGGAGAAAATTATCTTTCCAAATATGCAACTTTCAACTCTGTTTGAGTTGAATTTAAAATGTGATCAGTAGCTTTTGCTATTTGATTTAAATGGAATTAAATCAAATTTAATTCAAATATTTTGGCAACTTGAACCATGGCAACATGCTACATTTCACTTACACCTCAGAGGCATATCATACACATTTGAAGATAATTCAAAATGATCAAACCATATCATATATTACTTGGATAATGTTGAATTCAAATGTGGAGTTTGAATTTGCATTTTAAATGCAATATATTCCACTTAAATGGAATTGCCTCACACATCAAAACTTGTACTTCAAGCTTTAACATTCATTCATGTGCTTGAGCATTGCATTCATTTGATTGCTACTTCGTGCTTTGTTTGTCGAGTAGAGGTGGAACCGAAGCAGGAGGTCACCCCCTTCGCTGAAGATCCAGAACCCGAACCTCGTCAGCAAGGCAAGCAAAACCCCATTGATCATGTCGATAAAATCCCACTTCCCTCTCATGTCTCGCTTATGCATTGTATAGGATGATCACCATGTTACGATTCTACCACATAGATGAACCCATTCCTTTGCATGACCTATCATTTTGTCATAGTAGTAGACAAACCACAATCCTAGCAACTGTAGGAGTTGAATGATATCATGTGGCCCCTGCAATTGTTATCGCTTATTGCATGCTTAGTATGATACCATGTTGTTACTGTGATGTGAGTCGGGATGGTAGTGATCATGTTGATGATGGTAGAAAAGTGTTGGTGAATCGACCCTAATACAAGGTGAACGATGAGAGGCTGTGTAGGAGTACACGGTGGGTTGTCTCGTTGAACACCGCCCTAAGTCCGAGTTCTTGCGTGGTGATCCAAGATGAAGAGTACAACCACACATTGGGCTCACTGACCCCTCTCAACCTATTAACTCATCCCTTTCGATGTCCAGATGTCGCAGTAGTTCGGAGTTCTGGTAGGCTTGTGGCCTGGATGCTAAGTGAGAGAACGGCTCACCCGAGACCGGCTTATGCACCACGCACACATCGCTTGGGTCCACTTCGGTAAACCGGCCGGGTTCACGATAGTGGTAGCCAACCCAAGTAGGCGGCTTTCTTGGACTAGATAGGCTATGAGGTAACAGTTGTGGTGAGCATCCTCGCTGGCACCCCTTGAATGGTGTCGAGATCAAAGGCGGTAAATGATGATCATGTGTGTGTAGCGGTACACCCTTGCAAGGTTAAAAAAACTATTTGAATAGCCGCGACCTCGGTTATGGACTACTTGGAAAGCTTAGCCTGATTATTAGATAACTTGAACCGGATACTTCTAAAATACACCAAGTAAATGTGAGTGCTATGGCGTGCTTCCTCGTGGGGAAGTCGAGGAAGGCACCATAGTGGTGTATTGGTTGGAGAAAGTAGTGGACTCGTGTACGCCTCTTACCTCAAGTCTGGTACTCGTAGTTCAGGATTAGCCAAGTCAAAGCTGGCATTTTCTGCAAGTGAACCCCACCTCCTTTACCTTGACACCTGTGCATGAGTAGTATAGCTCCTATGGAAGTCTTGCTGAGTACGCCTTTGTACTCACGTTTGCTTAATCTATGTTTTAGATGATGCCACTGACCCCGAAGGTGGCTTCTTCATCGAGCTGGACGACTGAAGTTAAGCTAGTCTAGTCCCAGTCAGCAGACTGGTTCCCTCGTGGAAGGCTTTATGTTGAATAAGGCTTCTTAAGCCAATTTGTTACACTTGTCTGTACTCAGACATAATTTGCTTCCGCTTTATGTTGTAATGTTGGATCACATGTATGCGATCTCTGTGTGTACTCTATAAGAGTTATAAATAAAATGTACACATTGTAGAGAATTGCAATGGTACCTGCTGTTCATACAAGGCATGTGTGCTGCGTGTATGTTTATAACATGCATGTCTTTGTATGGGTTTTCGAGACCTTAGTTGTCTTCTGGCTGGCGGTCTTTCATACACCAAGTGGCCCTTAGATGTGCGCAGCTTGGGGCATCGCGATGCGATTGTCCGAGACTCCGTCTCGTGCACACTTTGTGGTATGATCGAGCCCGCCCTAGACCTCGACTAAGTGATCGGGCTGGAGTAAGTCTATGTAAGAGTTTTGAGATAGTCGATAGTATGGTTGAGGCGACTTGTCTTTGAATATGGGAGTTCACCACCCATATCATTAGACTTGTGTGCGGACGATGAGGACCCATCACAGTTGATCATCCGCCCTGGATGGGATGCCCCTCACGTACGATGCTTTCCGAGAATGTTCAGTGCTTGGCCTTGTCTGCTTAGACAAGTGGGTGCGGTTCTCGGCTCTCCATATGACTATGTCTTAACTGTACTTGCATACGCTAACCCCGGGTCCCGACAGACTTGGTATCAGAGCAGGACTGACTGTAGGACTAGTAGCCTTGGCCGAAGTTGAGTCTAGCTTGCTATAGTTATATAGTTACTCTGGGTATATAAGGGAACAACGTAAGGCTTCATTTTTCTCCTTACCCCTTCGTTCTGAGTTCTGAGTCACCCTCATCTTGTTCTACGGGAAGATAGGACTAGGCTCTTCTCTGTCTGTTTAGCACATCTCGTTGATTGCTTCATTATAGCCGTAGGAAAGTTGTGTCAGGTTTTCCTAGCATTGTTATAATGCTGATTTCTTACATCGTATTATGTAAGTGCTGTTTGCATATTGAAAGAAATTGTCATTTCTTACAATTACAGTCGTTATGCTGTCCGAGTCATTCCAGGTTTATCTCATAATCTGATGCATTTGCAAACTCCTTTCTGTTTCAGATGGCAGATCTTCCCCCTCGGCAGATTGTTCGTTTGACCAGGTGCCTCGGTGTGCGTGGCCATCCCGCCACGTTGATCGAGATGATGTCCTATGTGGTATATCGATGGTACCCTGAGTACACCATCGAGGAGCAGTTCCACGACTTCAACCAGACGCAGTTCCACTGCATTGTCCGGATCTACCCGCACCACGTTGGAGTCACCCAGCCTATCCACTTTGGACATGGCATCGGCGTTACCGAGAACATGGCTGTGCAGGATGCTGCATATTCGTGTATTACACTGCTGAGAGAGGAGCACACCATGCTGAGAGAGACTTCATTCCGCTATATCCCTGCTGCACTTCCAGGAGAAGAGGGATATTACACCGGACTCTACTCAGATCACTCTGCGGAGGATCCAGCACTTCAGGTGACTGCTAGGTTTGCTAGTGACAGAGATCGTGATGCACGTGCTCTCCGTTTTGAGCTCCACGCTACTCGTGTTCGTCTGTACCGAGCACTGACGCTCTTGGCACCCTTTGTGAGCGTGGGATCACTGGAGTACGATGCGATCTATCCAGTAAGGACCCAGATGCCTTCTCGAGTTGCTTGGCCCGAGATTGGAGGAATTTTTCCACCCCGTGGTCCTTTGCTTCCACCCTACACTGGACCTAGGCCCCATCCTTGCCCAAATGGATATCAGGGTCCACAAGCCTCCGTGTTTTCCGATGGTCACCTCCAGCTACCGGGATATGGGGGTAACTTTTACGAGGATTACTATGGAGATGGAGATGAGTGAGACCGCCTGTGGTCTTACTTAGTGAGGATGTAGTAGTATCCTAGTATATTGTAAGCAAGGTGTCTAAGTTCCAGAGGCTTAGATAAATAATGTATAGGAAGTCAGAGTGCCTCTGAAGGATGTATCATCCTCATCACGTTTGTATTAGCTTAGTGCTTGTACTAAAACGATGTAGGTTTGTATGATAGCTTGTGAATATATGGCTTGTATGCTTTATCACCATGTTGTCAAGATGATTACTTCCTTTGCTCTGTAATCCTTCCAGTACTTCAATACCTTGATTAGACTCTTGAAATCAACTCTGTTTGACTTTGGTTTTTTTCACCTTCAGGATGTCTCAAGGTACACGTGGCCAGACTGGTCGTAACCAAGGTCGTGGGAACAACCAGGAGGAAGACAACCTTCCACCCCCACCCACGATGGCCCAAGTTCTGATGGAGGTCGAGAGGAACCGCCGTGACTCTCATCACCTGCTGGAAGTCATCGCACGCAACACCACTCAGCAGCGCAATGAGCTGGTGTCTCTGAACGACTTCATCCGCCTTCATCCCCCGGTTTTCAGTTACTCCACCGAGCCCCTTGACGCCGATGACTGGCTCCGCAGCATCGAGAGGAAGCTCCAAGCAGGCCATGTTGCAGATGGCGACAAGGTCAATTATGCCACCTATCACCTTGAAGGTGCAGCAAGCTCTTGGTGGGAGAATTTTCTGAATATGCGCCCCGTTGGACCACCTGCATCTTGGGAGGAGTTCTGCACGTCCTTCCGCAAGCACCACATCCCCAAGGGTCTCATGGACCGCAAACGTGAGGAATTCTGCAACCTCACTCAAGGCAGAAGAACCGTGGACGAGTTTAGTCGTGAGTTCAACCGACTTGCTCGTTATGCCACTGAAGAAGTTTCCACCGACTCCAAGAAACAAGAGAGGTTCCGTCGTGGCCTCAACAGTGGACTCCGTCGTGAGCTCAACCTTCATGACTTTGCCACCTTCCAGGTCCTTGTCAACAAGGCCATCAAGGCAGAGGACATGAACACCCCCAATGATTTTCGCAAACATCCTAGAGATGACGGATCATCCAGTTCTAGCTCCCAGAAGCGCAAGATCTGGATCCCCAATAGCATGTTCCGCCAGAACAACCCACCGAGGCCATCCTATGTGGCGCCTCGTCCAACCACCCAATTCCACCCAACTCCACCAAACCATCCAGCTCCACGCACTGTTTTCGGAGCTTGCTACAAGTGTGGTCAAGCAGGCCACTACTCTCGCGAGTGCCCCCAGAACCAGGTCCAGAACCAAAATGCTCCACCACGTGCCGGAGGCAGCAACAACAACAACAATGGTCGTGGCAAGCCACCCCAGAAGGTCTTCACCGCCAAACCCGCTCCTCCCGCCACTCGTGGACGTCTGAACCAGGTTGCCGCTGAAGAGACTGACGACACCACTGACGTCATTCTTGGTACGCTCCCAGTCAATTTTGTTCCTACTTCCGTTCTTTTCGACCCAGGAGCATCTCATTCATTCATGTCGGAAAGTTATGCACTTCGTCATGAGTTACCCTTTGTTGAATTGTCCACCCCGATGGTTATTCAAACTCCAGGGTCAAGATGGCAAACTAATAGAGTGAGCCATGGTAATCAAATAGCAATTGAGGGTTTAGTATTCCTTGCTTCACTCATAGCCCTCAAGTCTTCAGACATTGATGTCATCCTTGGCATGGATTGGCTATCAAGACAAAATGCCTATCTGGATTGCAAAGGCAAATCCGTGAAACTCACCCACCCTTCAGGCCAAACCATCAACTATACCTCACCTAGAACAAGAACCCAAGTGCATTCCTTGAATGTACTTCCCCTTCCCGAACTTGAAGATATTCCGGTGGTTCGTGACTTCCCGGATGTCTTTCCTGAAGAACTGCCGGGCATGCCACCCGACAGGTGTGTAGAATTTATAGTGGATCTTGTTCCAGGAACCGCACCAATTTCCAAACGCCCATATAAAATGGCCCCACATGAGTTAGCTGAGCTAAAAACCCAACTTGATGCTTCGTTGGCAAAAGGCTTCATCCGCCCTAGCTCATCGCCATGGGGTTGCCCCGTTCTGTTCGTAAAGAAGAAAGATGGAACAGAAAGGATGTGCGTAGATTATCTCCCGCTAAATTTAGCGACGATAAAGAACAAATACCCACTGCCCAGGATCAATGATCTTTATGATCAACTTGCAGGATCCGCTGTCTTTTCCAAGATGGATTTGAGATTAGGTTATCATCAGATCAGAATCCGAAACGAGGACATTCCCAAAACGGCTTTTACTACTCGTTATGGTCTTTACGAGTATACCGTCATGTCCTTTGGTTTAACCAATGCCCCCGCCACATTCTCACGCTTGATGAATTCGATCTTCATGGAGTACCTAGATAAATTTGTTGTGGTTTATCTCGATGATATTCTCATCTACTCGAAGAACGAAGAAGATCATGCCAAATACTTAAGGCTGGTATTGATGAAACTTAGAGAGCATCGCCTGTACGCTAAATTCTCCAAGTGTGAATTCTGGCTACCAGAAGTGACCTACTTAGGCCACGTAATTTCTGCAAAAGGCATTGCTGTGAATCCCGAGAGAGTTCAGGCCGTCCTTGACTGGACTCCACCTGAATCGGTTAAGCAAGTTAGGAGTTTACTTGGCCTAGCCAGCTATTGTCGTCGCTTCGTCGAGAACTTTTCTAAAGTTGCAAAGCCTCTAACTGAACTCCTCAAGAAAGATAAGAAATTCCAATGGACTCCAAAGTGCGAGGAAAGCTTTCAAGAGCTAAAAAGGAGATTGACTTCTGCACCCATACTTGCACCTCCAGACACCAAAAGGGATTTCGAGATCTATTGTGATGCATCACGGCAAGGGTTAGGATGCATACTTCTGCAAGATCGACATGTGGTAGCTTATGATTCACGCCAGTTGCGGCCACATGAAGAGAATTATCCTACCCATGACCTTGAACTCGCTGCCGTAGTTCATGCTCTAACAACTTGGCGACATTACCTCCTTGGTAATTGTTGTGAGATTTATTCCGACCACCAAAGCCTCAAGTATATTTTCACCCAGCCAGATCTTAATCTCAGGCAAAGACGCTGGATTGAGTTGATAAAAGATTACGACGTAGCAATTTCTTACACCCCAGGCAAGGCCAATGTCATGGCTGATGCACTAAGTCGTAAGTCGTACTGTAACAACCTCATGTTACAGCAGTATCAACCACTTCTTCATGAGGACTTTCGCAAACTCAATCTTGAGATTGTTCCCCATGGCTATCTTTCTACCTTGGTGGCGAAACCAACTCTTGAGGATCAAATTATAGTTGCCCAAAGGCATGCACGAGGTGTTCGCCGGATCAAGGAGAACATTCCTAGCGGAGTTGCTAAATGTTTCTCCACAGATAGCAAAGGAACGGTATTCTTTGAAAATCGTTTAGTAGTACCTAAGAATAGGGAACTAAGGCAACTCATCCTCAAAGAAGCCCATGACACACCCCTCTCAATTCATCCCGGTAGCACAAAAATGTACCGAGATCTACGCCAGAGATTTTGGTGGACTAGGATGAAGAGAGACATTGCTCAATTTGTCGCCGAATGTGATGTTTGTCGTCGCATTAAGGCAGAACATCAAAGACCTGCTGGTATACTTCAACCTTTGTCCATTCCTGAGTGGAAATGGGACAAAGTCGGTATGGACTTCATCACCGGCTTTCCAAGAACCCAGAAAGGAAACAATGTCATCTTCGTTGTCATAGATAGGCTTTCCAAAGTTGCTCACTTCCTTCCGGTTCGCGAGTCTATAACTGCTAGCCAGTTAGCAGACTTGTACATCTCTAGAATTGTATCCCTTCATGGTGTTCCTTTGGAAATCAATTCTGATCGCGGTAGCCTTTTCACCTCTAGATTTTGGGGAAGTTTCCAACGTGCTATGGGAACTCATCTCTCCTTTAGTACGGCTTTCCATCCTCAGTCTAGCGGTCAAGTCGAAAGGGTTAACCAAATTCTTGAAGACATGCTCAGAGCTTGCGTTATCTCATTCGGAAAGAATTGGGAGAATTCTCTTCCATTTGCCGAATTTTCTTATAACAATAGTTTTCAATCTAGTCTGAACATGGCTCCTTTTGAACTCCTATATGGACGACGATGTCGAACACCACTAAACTGGTCTGAAACCGGTGAAAGACAATTCTTTGGACCGGACATGATCAAGGAAGCAGAAGAGCAAGTTCGCATTGTTCGTGATCAATTGAAAGCAGCCCAGTCTCGTCAGAAAAGCTACTATGATCGTCATCATAGGCAAGAAAGCTACAATCTGGATGAGAAGGCTTACCTCCGGGTTACTCCTCTGAAGGGAACCCAACGTTTCGGTATCAAAGGCAAGTTGGCCCCACGTTACATCAGACCTTTCCGCATTATTGCTAAACGTGGAGAAGTTGCCTACCAACTTGAACTACCTCCGCACCTCTCCCGAGTACATGATGTATTCCATGTGTCCCAACTCAGGCGTTGCTTCAAGGACCCCATCCGCGAAGTCGACCATGAAACGCTTGATCTCCAAGATGACCTTTCTTATCGAGAATACCCCGTTCGTATTCTTGATTCCGCAGAGCGTGTCACTCGTCGTCAGAAGATTAGGTTTCTGAAAGTGCAATGGTCACACCACTCTGAAAGAGAAGCTACATGGGAAAGAGAAGACCGTCTCAGTACCGAGTACCCCTCCTTCCTCCCGCAGACTTCTGAATCTCGGGACGACATTCTTTTGAGTGAGGGCGAGTTGTCAGAACCCTCTGTTAGGTATGTGCTAGGGTTAGCTAGTGCCTTTGCATCATGTCAAAATTTCAAAAGAAATCTTGGAAATCAAATTCAAAATCCAAATGGGAGAAGGAACACCCCCCAGATGAATTAATTCAAAAGGCCAGATAAAAATATTTTCCAAAAATTCATGTTAGAGTTTTGAAAAGTCTTATAAATGAGTGTGATCACATATCAAGTGATGTGGGACCCATCCCATGCTCATAGATTTTTCAAATATTCAAACAGTACCTTGGAATTAATGAAATACCCCTTTTTGATTTAAAATTCAAATCATTTGAATTTTAAAAATGTTGAAAGTTTATGAGTGGCTAGTTGATATTTTTATGAGGCCACATAAAAGTTTTCAGCATTTAATAAAATGTTTAGCTATTTATTTTAGCTAAACAGAACAAATTACAGAAAAACAGAAAGGAAAGATTAAACAGAATAGGAAAAAGACTTACCTGGCGCCTAGGCGAAGACGGCCCACCCAGCCCAGCCGGCCCACCAGGGGCAGGGGAGTCTTCTTCCCCACCCCGCGCCTCCAAGCTGCTCGGTGGAATGCCATCGAGCCAGCCGTGGACGCCACGTCGCCGCCGAGAGCTTCCAGGCCTCCCCGTGGCCCCTTCTCGCGCCTGGAGACGCCTCTCTCCCGTCCTGATCCATTCCTCCCCTCCAGCGCGACTCCTTCCTCCTCCTTCGCCGATTTCTTCCTCCACCCGAGAGCGCCGCCGCTCGCCGTCGCAAGAACTCGTGGCCATCGACGTCAAGGAGTCAAGCCAAGGTGTCCAATCGCTTCGCCGTCGTCGTCTTCATCGTACTGCAGAAGGAATCGGAGCCGGACGCCTCCCCAAGCTCGAGAACTTCATCGTCTTCATCGCCGGCCGCCGTGGATCGAGTTCAAATTCCGGCAACTCCAGCGCCTCCCCGAGCAAGCCACCACTCCAGACAGTTTCAGGGTGAGATTGCGAACGAAAACCCTCACCTTTCCCCCTCCTTTACTCGCTCTAGCCGGATCCGCCATGGATGCCGAGGCACTTCGCCGCCATGGATGAGCTCGAGGTCGCCCCTGTGCCCCTTCGACTCAGCCAGCGCGTGCGTTTGGCTCCTGAGCATGGTAGCTTTCGAACGCGAGTGATTTCAGCCCGAACCGTGCACGGTAGCGTCGTCTACGACCTCGCCGTGGTTCTGCTTCCGCCGGAGTCGTCGCCGTCGTCGATTCCGAGCACCCCGCGAACCCCTGTTGCCTCCAGAAGACGCGGGAGACCTCCAGGAGCAAGATGGTGTCCTCCCCGTGGCTTCCCGTGGCCCCTAGCTCATTCCGGCGAGTCGCCGCCGTGGCTCCAGTCGCCGGCGTCAAGCCGCCGGTGGGTTAGCCACTAATCACCCAGTTAGTGACCCCTGGGTCACTGACCAGTGGGCCCAGTGGCTTAATTAAGCCACTGGATTAATTTAACCCACGGGTTAAGTTAACCCAGCCACTGACAGGGTGCCCCACATGTCAGCCCCCCCTGACGCCAGCCTGACGTCAGCCTCACGCAGTAAATCATTTAATTAAATTTCCAGAAAAGCAAAATGGTTTAAATAATTCCAGAAAATCCAGAAAATACCCCAAATTTTGGAAATTCATAGAAAATTCATATTAACTCCAAATTGGACAAATAATATATGAAAAATGATCAGGAGAAAATTATCTTTCAAAATATGCAACTTTCAACTCTGTTTGAGTTGAATTTAAAATGTGATCAGTAGCTTTTGCTATTTGATTTAAATGGAATTAAATCAAATTTAATTCAAATATTTTGGCAACTTGAACCATGGCAACATGCTACATTTCACTTACACCTCAGAGGCATATCATACCATTTGAAGATAATTCAAAATGATCAAACCATATCATATATTACTTGGATAATGTTGAATTCAAATGTGGAGTTTGAATTTGCATTTTAAATGCAATATATTCCACTTAAATGGAATTGCCTCACACATCAAAACTTGTACTTCAAGCTTTAACATTCATTCATGTGCTTGAGCATTGCATTCATTTGATTGCTACTTCGTGCTTTGTTTGTCGAGTAGAGGTGGAACCGGAGCAAGAGGTCACCCCCTTCGCTGAAGATCCAGAACCCGAACCTCGTCAGCAAGGCAAGCAAAACCCCATTGATCATGTCGATAAAATCCCACTTCCCTCTCATGTCTCGCTTATGCATTGTATAGGATGATCACCATGTTACGATTCTACCGCATAGATGAACCCATTCCTTTGCATGACCTATCATTTTGTCACAGTAGTAGACAAACCACAATCCTAGCAACTGTAGGAGTTGAATGATATCATGTGGCCCCTGCAATTGTTATCGCTTATTGCATGCTTAGTATGATACCATGTTGTTACTGTGATGTGAGTCGGGATGGTAGTGATCATGTTGATGATGGTAGAAAAGTGTTGGTGAATCGACCCTAATACAAGGTGAACGATGAGAGGTTGTGTAGGAGTACACGGTGGGTTGTCTCGTTGAACACCGCCCTAAGTCCGAGTTCTTGCGTGGTGATCCAAGATGAAGAGTACAACCACACATTGGGCTCACTGACCCCTCTCAACCTATTAACTCATCCCTTTCGATGTCCAGATGTCGCAGTAGTTCGGAGTTCTGGTAGGCTTGTGGCCTGGATGCTAAGTGAGAGAACGGCTCACCCGAGACCGGCTTATGCACCACGCACACATCGCTTGGGTCCACTTCGGTAAACCGGCCGGGTTCACGATAGTGGTAGCCAACCCAAGTAGGCGGCTTTCTTGGACTAGATAGGCTATGAGGTAACAGTTGTGGTGAGCATCCTCGCTGGCACCCCTTGAATGGTGTCGAGATCAAAGGCGGTAAATGATGATCATGTGTGTGTAGCGGTACACCCTTGCAAGGTTAACAAAACTATTTGAATAGCCGCGTCCTCGGTTATGGACTACTTGGAAAGCTTAGCCTGATTATTAGATAACTTGAACCGGATACTTCTAAAATACACCAAGTAAATGTGAGTGCTATGGCGTGCTTCCTCGTGGGGAAGTCGAGGAAGGCACCATAGTGGTGTATTGGTTGGAGAAAGTAGTGGACTCGTGTACGCTTCTTACCTCAAGTCTGGTACTCGTAGTTCAGGATTAGCCAAGTCAAAGCTGGCATTTTCTGCAAGTGAACCCCACCTCCTTTACCTTGACACCTGTGCATGAGTAGTATAGCTCCTATGTAAGTCTTGCTGAGTACGCCTTTGTACTCACGTTTGCTTAATCTATGTTTTAGATGATGCCACTGACCCCGAAGGTGGCTTCTTCATCGAGCTGGACGACTGAAGTTAAGCTAGTCTAGTCCCAGTCAGCAGACTGGTTCCCTCGTGGAGGGCTTTATGTTGAATAAGGCTTCTTAAGCCAATTTGTTAAACTTGTCTGTACTCAGACATAATTTGCTTCCGCTTTATGTTGTAATGTTGGATCACATGTATGCGATCTCTGTGTGTACTCTATAAGAGTTATAAATAAAATGTACACTTTGTAGAGAATTGCAATGGTACCTGCTGTTCACACAAGGCATGTGTGCTGCGTGTATGTTTATAACATGCATGTCTTTGTATGGGTTTTCGAGACCTTAGTTGTGTTCTGGCTGGCGGTCTTTCATACACCAAGTGGCCCTTAGATGTGCGCAGCTTGGGGCATCGCGATGCGATTGTCCGAGACTCCGTCTCGTGCACACTTTGTGGTATGATCGAGCCCGCCCTAGACCCCGACTAAGTGATCGGGCTGGAGTAAGTCTATGTAAGAGTTTTGAGATAGTCGATAGTATGGTTGAGGCGACTTGTCTTTGAATATGGGAGTTCACCACCCATATCATTAGACTTGTGTGCGGACGATGAGGACCCATCACAGTTGATCATCCGGCCTGGATGGGATGCCCCTCACGTACGATGCTTTCCGAGAATGTTCAGTGCTTGGCCTTGTCTGCTTAGACAAGTGGGTGCGGTTCTCGGCTCTCCATATGACTATGTCTTAACTGTACTTGCATACGCTAACCCCGGGTCCCGACAGACTTGGTATCAGAGCAGGACTGACTGTAGGACTAGTAGCCTTGGCCGAAGTTGAGTCTAGCTTGCTATAGTTATATAGTTACTCTGGGTATATAAGGGAACAACGTAAGGCTTCATTTTTCTCCTTACCCCTTCGTTCTGAGTTCTGAGTCACCCTCATCTTGTTCTACGGGAAGATAGGACTAGGCTCTTCTCTGTCTGTTTAGCACATCTCGTTGATTGCTTCATTATAGCCGTAGGAAAGTTGTGTCAGGTTTTCCTAGCATTGTTATAATGCTGATTTCTTACATCGTATTATGTAAGTGCTGTTTGCATATTGAAAGAAATTGTCATTTCTTACAATTACAGTCGTTATGATGTCCGAGTCATTCCAGGTTTATCTCATAATCTGATGCATTTGCAAACTCCTTTCTGTTTCAGATGGCAGATCTTCCCCCTCGGCAGATTGTTCGTTTGACCAGGTGCCTCGGTGTGCGTGGCCATCCCGCCACGTTGATCGAGATGATGTCCTATGTGGTATATCGATGGTACCCTGAGTACACCATCGAGGAGCAGTTCCACGACTTCAACCAGACGCAGTTCCACTGCATTGTCCGGATCTACCCGCACCACGTTGGAGTCACCCAGCCTATCCACTTTGGACATGGCATCGGCGTTACCGAGAACATGGCTGTGCAGGATGCTGCATATTCGTGTATTACACTGCTGAGAGAGGAGCACACCATGCTGAGAGAGACTTCATTCCGCTATATCCCTGCTGCACTTCCAGGAGAAGAGGGATATTACACCGGACTCTACTCAGATCACTCTGCGGAGGATCCAGCACTTCAGGTGACTGCTAGGTTTGCTAGTGACAGAGATCGTGATGCACGTGCTCTCCGTTTTGAGCTCCACGCTACTCGTGTTCGTCTGTACCGAGCACTGACGCTCTTGGCACCCTTTGTGAGCGTGGGATCACTGGAGTACGATGCGATCTATCCAGTAAGGACCCAGATGCCTTCTCGAGTTGCTTGGCCCGAGATTGGAGGAATTTTTCCACCCCGTGGTCCTTTGCTTCCACCCTACACTGGACCTAGGCCCCATCCTTGCCCAAATGGATATCAGGGTCCACAAGCCTCCGTGTTTTCCGATGGTCACCTCCAGCTACCGGGATATGGGGGTAACTTTTACGAGGATTACTATGGAGATGGAGATGAGTGAGACCGCCTGTGGTCTTACTTAGTGAGGATGTAGTAGTATCCTAGTATATTGTAAGCAAGGTGTCTAAGTTCCAGAGGCTTAGATAAATAATGTATAGGAAGTCAGAGTGCCTCTGAAGGATGTATCATCTTCATCACGTTTGTATTAGCTTAGTGCTTGTACTAAAACGATGTAGGTTTGTATGACAGCTTGTGAATATATGGCTTGTATGCTTTATCACCATGTTGTCAAGATGATTACTTCCTTTGCTCTGTAATCCTTCCAGTACTTCAATACCTTGATTAGACTCTTGAAATCAACTCTGTTTGACTTTGGTTTTTTTCACCTTCAGGATGTCTCAAGGTACACGTGGCCAGACTGGTCGTAACCAAGGTCGTGGGAACAACCAGGAGGAAGACAACCTTCCACCCCCACCCACGATGGCCCAAGTTCTGATGGAGGTCGAGAGGAACCGCCGTGACTCTCATCACCTGCTGGAAGTCATCGCACGCAACACCACTCAGCAGCGCAATGAGCTGGTGTCTCTGAACGACTTCATCCGCCTTCATCCCCCGGTTTTCAGTTACTCCACCGAGCCCCTTGACGCCGATGACTGGCTCCGCAGCATCGAGAGGAAGCTCCAAGCAGGCCATGTTGCAGATGGCGACAAGGTCAATTATGCCACCTATCACCTTGAAGGTGCAGCAAGCTCTTGGTGGGAGAATTTTCTGAATATGCGCCCCGTTGGACCACCTGCATCTTGGGAGGAGTTCTGCACGTCCTTCCGCGAGCACCACATCCCCAAGGGTCTCATGGACCGCAAACGTGAGGAATTCTGCAACCTCACTCAAGGCAGAAGAACCGTGGACGAGTTTAGTCGTGAGTTCAACCGACTTGCTCGTTATGCCACTGAAGAAGTTTCCACCGACTCCAAGAAACAAGAGAGGTTCCGTCGTGGCCTCAACAGTGGACTCCGTCGTGAGCTCAACCTTCATGACTTTGCCACCTTCCAGGTCCTTGTCAACAAGGCCATCAAGGCAGAGGACATGAACACCCCCAATGATTTTCGCAAACATCCTAGAGATGACGGATCATCCAGTTCTAGCTCCCAGAAGCGCAAGATCTGGATCCCCAATAGCATGTTCCGCCAGAACAACCCACCGAGGCCATCCTATGTGGCGCCTCGTCCAACCACCCAATTCCACCCAACTCCACCAAACCATCCAGCTCCACGCACTGTTTTCGGAGCTTGCTACAAGTGTGGTCAAGCAGGCCACTACTCTCGCGAGTGCCCCCAGAACCAGGTCCAGAACCAAAATGCTCCACCACGTGCCGGAGGCAGCAACAACAACAACAATGGTCGTGGCAAGCCACCCCAGAAGGTCTTCACCGCCAAACCCGCTCCTCCCGCCACTCGTGGACGTCTGAACCAGGTTGCCGCTGAAGAGACTGACGACACCACTGACGTCATTCTTGGTACGCTCCCAGTCAATTTTGTTCCTACTTCCGTTCTTTTCGACCCAGGAGCATCTCATTCATTCATGTCGGAAAGTTATGCACTTCGTCATGAGTTACCCTTTGTTGAATTGTCCACCCCGATGGTTATTCAAACTCCAGGGTCAAGATGGCAAACTAATAGAGTGAGCCATGGTAATCAAATAGCAATTGAGGGTTTAGTATTCCTTGCTTCACTCATAGCCCTCAAGTCTTCAGACATTGATGTCATCCTTGGCATGGATTGGCTATCAAGACAAAATGCCTATCTGGATTGCAAAGGCAAATCCGTGAAACTCACCCACCCTTCAGGCCAAACCATCAACTATACCTCACCTAGAACAAGAACCCAAGTGCATTCCTTGAATGTACTTCCCCTTCCCGAACTTGAAGATATTCCGGTGGTTCGTGACTTCCCGGATGTCTTTCTTGAAGAACTTCCGGGCATGCCACCCGACAGGTGTGTAGAATTTATAGTGGATCTTGTTCCAGGAACCGCACCAATTTCCAAACGCCCGTATAAAATGGCCCCACATGAGTTAGCTGAGCTAAAAACCCAACTTGATGCTTCGTTGGCAAAAGGCTTCATCCGCCCTAGCTCATCGCCATGGGGTTGCCCCGTTCTGTTCGTAAAGAAGAAAGATGGAACAGAAAGGATGTGCGTAGATTATCGCCCGCTAAATTTAGCGACGATAAAGAACAAATACCCACTGCCCAGGATCAATGATCTTTATGATCAACTTGCAGGATCCGCTGTCTTTTCCAAGATGGATTTGAGATTAGGTTATCATCAGATCAGAATCCGAAACGAGGACATTCCCAAAACGGCTTTTACTACTCGTTATGGTCTTTACGAGTATACCGTCATGTCCTTTGGTTTAACCAATGCCCCCGCCACATTCTCACGCTTGATGAATTCGATCTTCATGGAGTACCTAGATAAATTTGTTGTGGTTTATCTCGATGATATTCTCATCTACTCGAAGAACGAAGAAGATCATGCCAAATACTTAAGGTTGGTATTGATGAAACTTAGAGAGCATCGCCTGTACGCTAAATTCTCCAAGTGTGAATTCTGGCTACCAGAAGTGACCTACTTAGGCCACGTAATTTCTGCAAAAGGCATTGCTGTGAATCCCGAGAGAGTTCAGGCCGTCCTTGACTGGACTCCACCTGAATCGGTTAAGCAAGTTAGGAGTTTTCTTGGCCTAGCCAGCTATTGTCGTCGCTTCGTCGAGAACTTTTCTAAAGTTGCAAAGCCTCTAACTGAACTCCTCAAGAAAGATAAGAAATTCCAATGGACTCCCAAGTGCGAGGAAAGCTTTCAAGAGCTAAAAAGGAGATTGACTTCTGCACCCATACTTGCACCTCCAGACACCAAAAGGGATTTCGAGATCTATTGTGATGCATCACGGCAAGGGTTAGGATGCATACTTCTGCAAGATCGACATGTGGTAGCTTATGGTTCACGCCAGTTGCGGCCACATGAAGAGAATTATCCTACCCATGACCTTGAACTCGCTGCCGTAGTTCATGCTCTAACAACTTGGCGACATTACCTCCTTGGTAATCGTTGTGAGATTTATTCCGACCACCAAAGCCTCAAGTATATTTTCACCCAGCCAGATCTTAATCTCAGGCAAAGACGCTGGATTGAGTTGATAAAAGATTACGACGTAGCAATTTCTTACACCCCAGGCAAGGCCAATGTCATGGCTGATGCACTAAGTCGTAAGTCGTACTGTAACAACCTCATGTTACAGCAGTATCAACCACTTCTTCATGAGGACTTTCGCAAACTCAATCTCGAGATTGTTCCCCATGGCTATCTTTCTACCTTGGTGGCGAAACCAACTCTTGAGGATCAAATTATAGTTGCCCAAAGGCATGCACGAGGTGTTCGCCGGATCAAGGAGAACATTGCTAGCGGAGTTGCTAAATGTTTCTCCACAGATAGCAAAGGAACGGTATTCTTTGAAAATCGTTTAGTAGTACCTAAGAATAGGGAACTAAGGCAACTCATCCTCAAAGAAGCCCATGACACACCCCTCTCAATTCATCCCGGTAGCACAAAAATGTACCGAGATCTACGCCAGAGATTTTGGTGGACTAGGATGAAGAGAGACATTGCTCAATTTGTCGCCGAATGTGATGTTTGTCGTCGCATTAAGGCAGAACATCAAAGACCTGCTGGTATACTTCAACCTTTGTCCATTCCTGAGTGGAAATGGGACAAAGTCGGTATGGACTTCATCACCGGCTTTCCAAGAACCCAGAAAGGAAACAATGCCATCTTCGTTGTCATAGATAGGCTTTCCAAAGTTGCTCACTTCCTTCCGGTTCGCGAGTCTATAACTGCTAGCCAGTTAGCAGACTTGTACATCTCTAGAATTGTATCCCTTCATGGTGTTCCTTTGGAAATCAATTCTGATTGCGGTAGCCTTTTCACCTCTAGATTTTGGGGAAGTTTCCAACGTGCTATGGGAACTCATCTCTCCTTTAGTACGGCTTTCCATCCTCAGTCTAGCGGTCAAGTCGAAAGGGTTAACCAAATTCTTGAAGACATGCTCAGAGCTTGCGTTATCTCATTCGGAAAGAATTGGGAGAATTCTCTTCCATTTGCCGAATTTTCTGATAACAATAGTTTTCAATCTAGTCTGAACATGGCTCCTTTTGAACTCCTATATGGACGACGATGTCGAACACCACTAAACTGGTCTGAAACCGGTGAAAGACAATTCTTTGGACCGGACATGATCAAGGAAGCAGAAGAGCAAGTTCGCATTGTTCGTGATCAATTGAAAGCAGCCCAGTCTCGTCAGAAAAGCTACTATGATCGTCATCATAGGCAAGAAAGCTACAATCTGGATGAGAAGGCTTACCTCCGGGTTACTCCTCTGAAGGGAACCCAACGTTTCGGTATCAAAGGCAAGTTGGCCCCACGTTACATCGGACCTTTCCGCATTATTGCTAAACGTGGAGAAGTTGCCTACCAACTTGAACTACCTCCGCACCTCTCCCGAGTACATGATGTATTCCATGTGTCCCAACTCAGGCGTTGCTTCAAGGACCCCATCCGCGAAGTCGACCATGAAACGCTTGATCTCCAAGATGACCTTTCTTATCGAGAATACCCCGTTCGTATTCTTGATTCCGCAGAGCGTGTCACTCGTCGTCAGAAGATTAGGTTTCTGAAAGTGCAATGGTCACACCACTCTGAAAGAGAAGCTACATGGGAAAGAGAAGACCGTCTCAGTACCGAGTACCCCTCCTTCCTCCCGCAGACTTCTGAATCTCGGGACGAGATTCTTTTGAGTGAGGGCGAGTTGTCAGAACCCTCTGTTAGGTATGTGCTAGGGTAAGCTAGTGCCTTTGCATCATGTCAAAATTTCAAAATAAATCTTGGAAATCAAATTCAAAATCCAAATGGGAGAAGGAACACCCCCCAGATGAATTAATTCAAAAGGCCAGATAAAAATATTTTCCAAAAATTCATGTTAGAGTTTTGAAAAGTCTTATAAATGAGTGTGATCACATATCAAGTGATGTGGGACCCATCCCATGCTCATAGATTTTTCAAATATTCAAACAGTACCTTGGAATTAATGAAATACCCCTTTTTGATTTAAAATTCAAATCATTTGAATTTTAAAAATGTTGAAAGTTTATGAGTGGCTAGTTGATATTTTTATGAGGCCACATAAAAGTTTTCAGCATTTAATAAAATGTTTAGCTATTTATTTTAGCTAAACAGAACAAATTACAGAAAAACAGAAAGGAAAGATTAAACAGAATAGGAAAAAGACTTACCTGGCGCCTAGGCGAAGACGGCCCACCCAGCCCAGCCGGCCCACCAGGGGCAGGGGAGTCTTCTTCCCCACCCCGCGCCTCCAAGCTGCTCGGTGGAATGCCACCGAGCCAGCCGTGGACGCCACGTCGCCGCCGAGAGCTTCCAGGCCTCCCCGTGGCCCCTTCTCGCGCCTGGAGACGCCTCTCTCCCGTCCTGATCCATTCCTCCCCTCCAGCGCGACTCCTTCCTCCTCCTTCGCCGATTTCTTCCTCCACCCGAGAGCGCCGCCGCTCGCCGTCACAAGAACTCGTGGCCATCGACGTCAAGGAGTCAAGCCAAGGTGTCCAATCGCTTCGCCGTCGTCGTCTTCATCGTACTGCAGAAGGAATCGGAGCCGGACGCCTCCCCAAGCTCGAGAACTTCATCGTCTTCATCGCCGGCCGCCGTGGATCGAGTTCGAATTCCGGCAACTCCAGCGCCTCCCCGAGCAAGCCACCACTCCAGACAGTTTCAGGGTGAGCTTGCGAACGAAAACCCTCACCTTTCCCCCTCCTTTACTCGCTCTAGCCGGATCCGCCATGGATGCCGAGGCACTTCGCCGCCATGGATGAGCTCGAGGTCGCCCCTGTGCCCCTTCGACTCAGCCAGCGCGTGCGTTTGGCTCCTGAGCATGGTAGCTTTCGAACGCGAGTGATTTCAGCCCGAACCGTGCACGGTCGCGTCGTCTACGACCTCGCCGTGGTTCTGCTTCCGTCGGAGTCGTCGCCGTCGTCGATTCCGAGCACCCCGCGAACCCCTGTTGCCTCCAGAAGACGCGGGAGACCTCCAGGAGCAAGATGGTGTCCTCCCCGTGGCTTCCCGTGGCCCCTAGCTCATTCCGGCGAGTCGCCGCCGTGGCTCCAGTCGCCGGCGTCAAGCCGCCGGTGGGTTAGCCACTAATCACCCAGTTAGTGACCCCTGGGTCACTGACCAGTGGGCCCAGTGGCTTAATTAAGCCACTGGATTAATTTAACCCACGGGTTAAGTTAACCCAGCCACTGACAGGGTGGTCCCACATGTCAGCCCCCCCTGACGCCAGCCTGACGTCAGCCTGACGCAGTAAATCATTTAATTAAATTTCCAGAAAAGCAAAATGGTTTAAATAATTCCAGAAAATCCAGAAAATACCCCAAATTTTGGAAATTCATAGAAAATTCATATTAACTCCAAATTGGACAAATAATATATGAAAAATGATCAGGAGAAAATTATCTTTCCAAATATGCAACTTTCAACTCTGTTTGAGTTGAATTTAAAATGTGATCAGTAGCTTTTGCTATTTGATTTAAATGGAATTAAATCAAATTTAATTCAAATATTTTGGCAACTTGAACCATGGCAACATGCTACATTTCACTTACACCTCAGAGGCATATCATACACATTTGAAGATAATTCAAAATGATCAAACCATATCATATATTACTTGGATAATGTTGAATTCAAATGTGGAGTTTGAATTTGCATTTTAAATGCAATATATTCCACTTAAATGGAATTGCCTCACACATCAAAACTTGTACTTCAAGCTTTAACATTCATTCATGTGCTTGAGCATTGCATTCATTTGATTGCTACTTCGTGCTTTGTTTGTCGAGTAGAGGTGGAACCGAAGCAAGAGGTCACCCCCTTCGCTGAAGATCCAGAACCCGAACCTCGTCAGCAAGGCAAGCAAAACCCCATTGATCATGTCGATAAAATCCCACTTCCCTCTCATGTCTCGCTTATGCATTGTATAGGATGATCACCATGTTACGATTCTACCGCATAGATGAACCCATTCCTTTGCATGACCTATCATTTTGTCACAGTAGTAGACAAACCACAATCCTAGCAACTGTAGGAGTTGAATGATATCATGTGGCCCCTGCAATTGTTATCGCTTATTGCATGCTTAGTATGATACCATGTTGTTACTGTGATGTGAGTCGGGATGGTAGTGATCATGTTGATGATGGTAGAAAAGTGTTGGTGAATCGACCCTAATACAAGGTGAACGATGAGAGGCTGTGTAGGAGTACACGGTGGGTTGTCTCGTTGAACACCGCCCTAAGTCCGAGTTCTTGCGTGGTGATCCAAGATGAAGAGTACAACCACACATTGGGCTCACTGACCCCTCTCAACCTATTAACTCATCCCTTTCGATGTCCAGATGTCGCAGTAGTTCGGAGTTCTGGTAGGCTTGTGGCCTGGATGCTAAGTGAGAGAACGGCTCACCCGAGACCGGCTTATGCACCACGCACACATCGCTTGGGTCCACTTCGGTAAACCGGCCGGGTTCACGATAGTGGTAGCCAACCCAAGTAGGCGGCTTTCTTGGACTAGATAGGCTATGAGGTAACAGTTGTGGTGAGCATCCTCGCTGGCACCCCTTGAATGGTGTCGAGATCAAAGGCGGTAAATGATGATCATGTGTGTGTAGCGGTACACCCTTGCAAGGTTAAAAAAACTATTTGAATAGCCGCGACCTCGGTTATGGACTACTTGGAAAGCTTAGCCTGATTATTAGATAACTTGAACCGGATACTTCTAAAATACACCAAGTAAATGTGAGTGCTATGGCGTGCTTCCTCGTGGGGAAGTCGAGGAAGGCACCATAGTGGTGTATTGGTTGGAGAAAGTAGTGGACTCGTGTACGCCTCTTACCTCAAGTCTGGTACTCGTAGTTCAGGATTAGCCAAGTCAAAGCTGGCATTTTCTGCAAGTGAACCCCACCTCCTTTACCTTGACACCTGTGCATGAGTAGTATAGCTCCTATGTAAGTCTTGCTGAGTACGCCTTTGTACTCACGTTTGCTTAATCTATGTTTTAGATGATGCCACTGACCCCGAAGGTGGCTTCTTCATCGAGCTGGACGACTGAAGTTAAGCTAGTCTAGTCCCAGTCAGCAGACTGGTTCCCTCGTGGAGGGCTTTATGTTGAATAAGGCTTCTTAAGCCAATTTGTTAAACTTGTCTGTACTCAGACATAATTTGCTTCCGCTTTATGTTGTAATGTTGGATCACATGTATGCGATCTCTGTGTGTACTCTATAAGAGTTATAAATAAAATGTACACTTTGTAGAGAATTGCAATGGTACCTGCTGTTCACACAAGGCATGTGTGCTGCGTGTATGTTTATAACATGCATGTCTTTGTATGGGTTTTCGAGACCTTAGTTGTGTTCTGGCTGGCGGTCTTTCATACACCAAGTGGCCCTTAGATGTGCGCAGCTTGGGGCATCGCGATGCGATTGTCCGAGACTCCGTCTCGTGCACACTTTGTGGTATGATCGAGCCCGCCCTAGACCCCGACTAAGTGATCGGGCTGGAGTAAGTCTATGTAAGAGTTTTGAGATAGTCGATAGTATGGTTGAGGCGACTTGTCTTTGAATATGGGAGTTCACCACCCATATCATTAGACTTGTGTGCGGACGATGAGGACCCATCACAGTTGATCATCCGGCCTGGATGGGATGCCCCTCACGTACGATGCTTTCCGAGAATGTTCAGTGCTTGGCCTTGTCTGCTTAGACAAGTGGGTGCGGTTCTCGGCTCTCCATATGACTATGTCTTAACTGTACTTGCATACGCTAACCCCGGGTCCCGACAGACTTGGTATCAGAGCAGGACTGACTGTAGGACTAGTAGCCTTGGCCGAAGTTGAGTCTAGCTTGCTATAGTTATATAGTTACTCTGGGTATATAAGGGAACAACGTAAGGCTTCATTTTTCTCCTTACCCCTTCGTTCTGAGTTCTGAGTCACCCTCATCTTGTTCTACGGGAAGATAGGACTAGGCTCTTCTCTGTCTGTTTAGCACATCTCGTTGATTGCTTCATTATAGCCGTAGGAAAGTTGTGTCAGGTTTTCCTAGCATTGTTATAATGTTGATTTCTTACATCGTATTATGTAAGTGCTGTTTGCATATTGAAAGAAATTGTCATTTCTTACAATTACAGTCGTTATGCTGTCCGAGTCATTCCAGGTTTATCTCATAATCTGATGCATTTGCAAACTCCTTTCTGTTTCAGATGGCAGATCTTCCCCCTCGGCAGATTGTTCGTTTGACCAGGTGCCTCGGTGTGCGTGGCCATCCCGCCACGTTGATCGAGATGATGTCCTATGTGGTATATCGATGGTACCCTGAGTACACCATCGAGGAGCAGTTCCACGACTTCAACCAGACGCAGTTCCACTGCATTGTCCGGATCTACCCGCACCACGTTGGAGTCACCCAGCCTATCCACTTTGGACATGGCATCGGCGTTACCGAGAACATGGCTGTGCAGGATGCTGCATATTCGTGTATTACACTGCTGAGAGAGGAGCACACCATGCTGAGAGAGACTTCATTCCGCTATATCCCTGCTGCACTTCCAGGAGAAGAGGGATATTACACCGGACTCTACTCAGATCACTCTGCGGAGGATCCAGCACTTCAGGTGACTGCTAGGTTTGCTAGTGACAGAGATCGTGATGCACGTGCTCTCCGTTTTGAGCTCCACGCTACTCGTGTTCGTCTGTACCGAGCACTGACGCTCTTGGCACCCTTTGTGAGCGTGGGATCACTGGAGTACGATGCGATCTATCCAGTAAGGACCCAGATGCCTTCTCGAGTTGCTTGGCCCGAGATTGGAGGAATTTTTCCACCCCGTGGTCCTTTGCTTCCACCCTACACTGGACCTAGGCCCCATGCTTGCCCAAATGGATATCAGGGTCCACAAGCCTCCGTGTTTTCCGATGGTCACCTCCAGCTACCGGGATATGGGGGTAACTTTTACGAGGATTACTATGGAGATGGAGATGAGTGAGACCGCCTGTGGTCTTACTTAGTGAGGATGTAGTAGTATCCTAGTATATTGTAAGCAAGGTGTCTAAGTTCCAGAGGCTTAGATAAATAATGTATAGGAAGTCAGAGTGCCTCTGAAGGATGTATCATCCTCATCACGTTTGTATTAGCTTAGTGCTTGTACTAAAACGATGTAGGTTTGTATGATAGCTTGTGAATATATGGCTTGTATGCTTTATCACCATGTTGTCAAGATGATTACTTCCTTTGCTCTGTAATCCTTCCAGTACTTCAATACCTTGATTAGACTCTTGAAATCAACTCTGTTTGACTTTGGTTTTTTTCACCTTCAGGATGTCTCAAGGTACACGTGGCCAGACTGGTCGTAACCAAGGTCGTGGGAACAACCAGGAGGAAGACAACCTTCCACCCCCACCCACGATGGCCCAAGTTCTGATGGAGGTCGAGAGGAACCGCCGTGACTCTCATCACCTGCTGGAAGTCATCGCACGCAACACCACTCAGCAGCGCAATGAGCTGGTGTCTCTGAACGACTTCATCCGCCTTCATCCCCCGGTTTTCAGTTACTCCACCGAGCCCCTTGACGCCGATGACTGGCTCCGCAGCATCGAGAGGAAGCTCCAAGCAGGCCATGTTGCAGATGGCGACAAGGTCAATTATGCCACCTATCACCTTGAAGGTGCAGCAAGCTCTTGGTGGGAGAATTTTCTGAATATGCGCCCTGTTGGACCACCTGCATCTTGGGAGGAGTTCTGCACGTCCTTCCGCAAGCACCACATCCCCAAGGGTCTCATGGACCGCAAACGTGAGGAATTCTGCAACCTCACTCAAGGCAGAAGAACCGTGGACGAGTTTAGTCGTGAGTTCAACCGACTTGCTCGTTATGCCACTGAAGAAGTTTCCACCGACTCCAAGAAACAAGAGAGGTTCCGTCGTGGCCTCAACAGTGGACTCCGTCGTGAGCTCAACCTTCATGACTTTGCCACCTTCCAGGTCCTTGTCAACAAGGCCATCAAGGCAGAGGACATGAACACCCCCAATGATTTTCGCAAACATCCTAGAGATGACGGATCATCCAGTTCTAGCTCCCAGAAGCGCAAGATCTGGATCCCCAATAGCATGTTCCGCCAGAACAACCCACCGAGGCCATCCTATGTGGCGCCTCGTCCAACCACCCAATTCCACCCAACTCCACCAAACCATCCAGCTCCACGCACTGTTTTCGGAGCTTGCTACAAGTGTGGTCAAGCAGGCCACTACTCTCGCGAGTGCCCCCAGAACCAGGTCCAGAACCAAAATGCTCCACCACGTGCCGGAGGCAGCAACAACAACAACAATGGTCGTGGCAAGCCACCCCAGAAGGTCTTCACCGCCAAACCCGCTCCTCCCGCCACTCGTGGACGTCTGAACCAGGTTGCCGCTGAAGAGACTGACGACACCACTGACGTCATTCTTGGTACGCTCCCAGTCAATTTTGTTCCTACTTCCGTTCTTTTCGACCCAGGAGCATCTCATTCATTCATGTCGGAAAGTTATGCACTTCGTCATGAGTTACCCTTTGTTGAATTGTCCACCCCGATGGTTATTCAAACTCCAGGGTCAAGATGGCAAACTAATAGAGTGAGCCATGGTAATCAAATAGCAATTGAGGGTTTAGTATTCCTTGCTTCACTCATAGCCCTCAAGTCTTCAGACATTGATGTCATCCTTGGCATGGATTGGCTATCAAGACAAAATGCCTATCTGGATTGCAAAGGCAAATCCGTGAAACTCACCCACCCTTCAGGCCAAACCATCAACTATACCTCACCTAGAACAAGAACCCAAGTGCATTCCTTGAATGTACTTCCCCTTCCCGAACTTGAAGATATTCCGGTGGTTCGTGACTTCCCGGATGTCTTTCCTGAAGAACTGCCGGGCATGCCACCCGACAGGTGTGTAGAATTTATAGTGGATCTTGTTCCAGGAACCGCACCAATTTCCAAACGCCCATATAAAATGGCCCCACATGAGTTAGCTGAGCTAAAAACCCAACTTGATGCTTCGTTGGCAAAAGGCTTCATCCGCCCTAGCTCATCGCCATGGGGTTGCCCCGTTCTGTTCGTAAAGAAGAAAGATGGAACAGAAAGGATGTGCGTAGATTATCTCCCGCTAAATTTAGCGACGATAAAGAACAAATACCCACTGCCCAGGATCAATGATCTTTATGATCAACTTGCAGGATCCGCTGTCTTTTCCAAGATGGATTTGAGATTAGGTTATCATCAGATCAGAATCCGAAACGAGGACATTCCCAAAACGGCTTTTACTACTCGTTATGGTCTTTACGAGTATACCGTCATGTCCTTTGGTTTAACCAATGCCCCCGCCACATTCTCACGCTTGATGAATTCGATCTTCATGGAGTACCTAGATAAATTTGTTGTGGTTTATCTCGATGATATTCTCATCTACTCGAAGAACGAAGAAGATCATGCCAAATACTTAAGGCTGGTATTGATGAAACTTAGAGAGCATCGCCTGTACGCTAAATTCTCCAAGTGTGAATTCTGGCTACCAGAAGTGACCTACTTAGGCCACGTAATTTCTGCAAAAGGCATTGCTGTGAATCCCGAGAGAGTTCAGGCCGTCCTTGACTGGACTCCACCTGAATCGGTTAAGCAAGTTAGGAGTTTTCTTGGCCTAGCCAGCTATTGTCGTCGCTTCGTCGAGAACTTTTCTAAAGTTGCAAAGCCTCTAACTGAACTCCTCAAGAAAGATAAGAAATTCCAATGGACTCCAAAGTGCGAGGAAAGCTTTCAAGAGCTAAAAAGGAGATTGACTTCTGCATCCATACTTGCACCTCCAGACACCAAAAGGGATTTCGAGATCTATTGTGATGCATCACGGCAAGGGTTAGGATGCATACTTCTGCAAGATCGACATGTGGTAGCTTATGATTCACGCCAGTTGCGGCCACATGAAGAGAATTATCCTACCCATGACCTTGAACTCGCTGCCGTAGTTCATGCTCTAACAACTTGGCGACATTACCTCCTTGGTAATCGTTGTGAGATTTATTCCGACCACCAAAGCCTCAAGTATATTTTCACCCAGCCAGATCTTAATCTCAGGCAAAGACGCTGGATTGAGTTGATAAAAGATTACGACGTAGCAATTTCTTACACCCCAGGCAAGGCCAATGTCATGGCTGATGCACTAAGTCGTAAGTCGTACTATAACAACCTCATGTTACAGCAGTATCAACCACTTCTTCATGAGGACTTTCGCAAACTCAATCTTGAGATTGTTCCCCATGGCTATCTTTCTACCTTGGTGGCGAAACCAACTCTTGAGGATCAAATTATAGTTGCCCAAAGGCATGCACGAGGTGTTCGCCGGATCAAGGAGAACATTGCTAGCGGAGTTGCTAAATGTTTCTCCACAGATAGCAAAGGAACGGTATTCTTTGAAAATCGTTTAGTAGTACCTAAGAATAGGGAACTAAGGCAACTCATCCTCAAAGAAGCCCATGACACACCCCTCTCAATTCATCCCGGTAGCACAAAAATGTACCGAGATCTACGCCAGAGATTTTGGTGGACTAGGATGAAGAGAGACATTGCTCAATTTGTCGCCGAATGTGATGTTTGTCGTCGCATTAAGGCAGAACATCAAAGACCTGCTGGTATACTTCAACCTTTGTCCATTCCTGAGTGGAAATGGGACAAAGTCGGTATGGACTTCATCACCGGCTTTCCAAGAACCCAGAAAGGAAACAATGTCATCTTCGTTGTCATAGATAGGCTTTCCAAAGTTGCTCACTTCCTTCCGGTTCGCGAGTCTATAACTGCTAGCCAGTTAGCAGACTTGTACATCTCTAGAATTGTATCCCTTCATGGTGTTCCTTTGGAAATCAATTCTGATCGCGGTAGCCTTTTCACCTCTAGATTTTGGGGAAGTTTCCAACGTGCTATGGGAACTCATCTCTCCTTTAGTACGGCTTTCCATCCTCAGTCTAGCGGTCAAGTCGAAAGGGTTAACCAAATTCTTGAAGACATGCTCAGAGCTTGCGTTATCTCATTCGGAAAGAATTGGGAGAATTCTCTTCCATTTGCCGAATTTTCTTATAATAATAGTTTTCAATCTAGTCTGAACATGGCTCCTTTTGAACTCCTATATGGACGACGATGTCGAACACCACTAAACTGGTCTGAAACCGGTGAAAGACAATTCTTTGGACCGGACATGATCAAGGAAGCAGAAGAGCAAGTTCGCATTGTTCGTGATCAATTGAAAGCAGCCCAGTCTCGTCAGAAAAGCTACTATGATCGTCATCATAGGCAAGAAAGCTACAATCTGGATGAGAAGGCTTACCTCCGGGTTACTCCTCTGAAGGGAACCCAACGTTTCGGTATCAAAGGCAAGTTGGCCCCACGTTACATCGGACCTTTCCGCATTATTGCTAAACGTGGAGAAGTTGCCTACCAACTTGAACTACCTCCGCACCTCTCCCGAGTACATGATGTATTCCATGTGTCCCAACTCAGGCGTTGCTTCAAGGACCCCATCCGCGAAGTCGACCATGAAACGCTTGATCTCCAAGATGACCTTTCTTATCGAGAATACCCCGTTCGTATTCTTGATTCCGCAGAGCGTGTCACTCGTCGTCAGAAGATTAGGTTTCTGAAAGTGCAATGGTCACACCACTCTGAAAGAGAAGCTACATGGGAAAGAGAAGACCGTCTCAGTACCGAGTACCCCTCCTTCCTCCCGCAGACTTCTGAATCTCGGGACGACATTCTTTTGAGTGAGGGCGAGTTGTCAGAACCCTCTGTTAGGTATGTGCTAGGGTTAGCTAGTGCCTTTGCATCATGTCAAAATTTCAAAAGAAATCTTGGAAATCAAATTCAAAATCCAAATGGGAGAAGGAACACCCCCCAGATGAATTAATTCAAAAGGCCAGATAAAAATATTTTCCAAAAATTCATGTTAGAGTTTTGAAAAGTCTTATAAATGAGTGTGATCACATATCAAGTGATGTGGGACCCATCCCATGCTCATAGATTTTTCAAATATTCAAACAGTACCTTGGAATTAATGAAATACCCCTTTTTGATTTAAAATTCAAATCATTTGAATTTTAAAAATGTTGAAAGTTTATGAGTGGCTAGTTGATATTTTTATGAGGCCACATAAAAGTTTTCAGCATTTAATAAAATGTTTAGCTATTTATTTTAGCTAAACAGAACAAATTACAGAAAAACAGAAAGGAAAGATTAAACAGAATAGGAAAAAGACTTACCTGGCGCCTAGGCGAAGACGGCCCACCCAGCCCAGCCGGCCCACCAGGGGCAGGGGAGTCTTCTTCCCCACCCCGCGCCTCCAAGCTGCTCGGTGGAATGCCACCGAGCCAGCCGTGGACGCCACGTCGCCGCCGAGAGCTTCCAGGCCTCCCCGTGGCCCCTTCTCGCGCCTGGAGACGCCTCTCTCCCGTCCTGATCCATTCCTCCCCTCCAGCGCGACTCCTTCCTCCTCCTTCGCCGATTTCTTCCTCCACCCGAGAGCGCCGCCGCTCGCCGTCGCAAGAACTCGTGGCCATCGACGTCAAGGAGTCAAGCCAAGGTGTCCAATCGCTTCGCCGTCGTCGTCTTCATCGTACTGCAGAAGGAATCGGAGCCGGACGCCTCCCCAAGCTCGAGAACTTCATCGTCTTCATCGCCGGCCGCCGTGGATCGAGTTCGAATTCCGGCAACTCCAGCGCCTCCCCGAGCAAGCCACCACTCCAGACAGTTTCAGGGTGAGATTGCGAACGAAAACCCTCACCTTTCCCCCTCCTTTACTCGCTCTAGCCGGATCCGCCATGGATGCCGAGGCACTTCGCCGCCATGGATGAGCTCGAGGTCGCCCCTGTGCCCCTTCGACTCAGCCAGCGCGTGCGTTTGGCTCCTGAGCATGGTAGCTTTCGAACGCGAGTGATTTCAGCCCGAACCGTGCACGGTAGCGTCGTCTACGACCTCGCCGTGGTTCTGCTTCCGCCGGAGTCGTCGCCGTCGTCGATTCCGAGCACCCCGCGAACCCCTGTTGCCTCCAGAAGACGCGGGAGACCTCCAGGAGCAAGATGGTGTCCTCCCCGTGGCTTCCCGTGGCCCCTAGCTCATTCCGGCGAGTCGCCGCCGTGGCTCCAGTCGCCGGCGTCAAGCCGCCGGTGGGTTAGCCACTAATCACCCAGTTAGTGACCCCTGGGTCACTGACCAGTGGGCCCAGTGGCTTAATTAAGCCACTGGATTAATTTAACCCACGGGTTAAGTTAACCCAGCCACTGACAGGGTGCCCCACATGTCAGCCCCCCCTGACGCCAGCCTGACGTCAGCCTCACGCAGTAAATCATTTAATTAAATTTCCAGAAAAGCAAAATGGTTTAAATAATTCCAGAAAATCCAGAAAATACCCCAAATTTTGGAAATTCATAGAAAATTCATATTAACTCCAAATTGGACAAATAATATATGAAAAATGATCAGGAGAAAATTATCTTTCAAAATATGCAACTTTCAACTCTGTTTGAGTTGAATTTAAAATGTGATCAGTAGCTTTTGCTATTTGATTTAAATGGAATTAAATCAAATTTAATTCAAATATTTTGGCAACTTGAACCATGGCAACATGCTACATTTCACTTACACCTCAGAGGCATATCATACCATTTGAAGATAATTCAAAATGATCAAACCATATCATATATTACTTGGATAATGTTGAATTCAAATGTGGAGTTTGAATTTGCATTTTAAATGCAATATATTCCACTTAAATGGAATTGCCTCACACATCAAAACTTGTACTTCAAGCTTTAACATTCATTCATGTGCTTGAGCATTGCATTCATTTGATTGCTACTTCGTGCTTTGTTTGTCGAGTAGAGGTGGAACCGGAGCAAGAGGTCACCCCCTTCGCTGAAGATCCAGAACCCGAACCTCGTCAGCAAGGCAAGCAAAACCCCATTGATCATGTCGATAAAATCCCACTTCCCTCTCATGTCTCGCTTATGCATTGTATAGGATGATCACCATGTTACGATTCTACCGCATAGATGAACCCATTCCTTTGCATGACCTATCATTTTGTCACAGTAGTAGACAAACCACAATCCTAGCAACTGTAGGAGTTGAATGATATCATGTGGCCCCTGCAATTGTTATCGCTTATTGCATGCTTAGTATGATACCATGTTGTTACTGTGATGTGAGTCGGGATGGTAGTGATCATGTTGATGATGGTAGAAAAGTGTTGGTGAATCGACCCTAATACAAGGTGAACGATGAGAGGTTGTGTAGGAGTACACGGTGGGTTGTCTCGTTGAACACCGCCCTAAGTCCGAGTTCTTGCGTGGTGATCCAAGATGAAGAGTACAACCACACATTGGGCTCACTGACCCCTCTCAACCTATTAACTCATCCCTTTCGATGTCCAGATGTCGCAGTAGTTCGGAGTTCTGGTAGGCTTGTGGCCTGGATGCTAAGTGAGAGAACGGCTCACCCGAGACCGGCTTATGCACCACGCACACATCGCTTGGGTCCACTTCGGTAAACCGGCCGGGTTCACGATAGTGGTAGCCAACCCAAGTAGGCGGCTTTCTTGGACTAGATAGGCTATGAGGTAACAGTTGTGGTGAGCATCCTCGCTGGCACCCCTTGAATGGTGTCGAGATCAAAGGCGGTAAATGATGATCATGTGTGTGTAGCGGTACACCCTTGCAAGGTTAACAAAACTATTTGAATAGCCGCGTCCTCGGTTATGGACTACTTGGAAAGCTTAGCCTGATTATTAGATAACTTGAACCGGATACTTCTAAAATACACCAAGTAAATGTGAGTGCTATGGCGTGCTTCCTCGTGGGGAAGTCGAGGAAGGCACCATAGTGGTGTATTGGTTGGAGAAAGTAGTGAACTCGTGTACGCTTCTTACCTCAAGTCTGGTACTCGTAGTTCAGGATTAGCCAAGTCAAAGCTGGCATTTTCTGCAAGTGAACCCCACCTCCTTTACCTTGACACCTGTGCATGAGTAGTATAGCTCCTATGTAAGTCTTGCTGAGTACGCCTTTGTACTCACGTTTGCTTAATCTATGTTTTAGATGATGCCACTGACCCCGAAGGTGGCTTCTTCATCGAGCTGGACGACTGAAGTTAAGCTAGTCTAGTCCCAGTCAGCAGACTGGTTCCCTCGTGGAGGGCTTTATGTTGAATAAGGCTTCTTAAGCCAATTTGTTAAACTTGTCTGTACTCAGACATAATTTGCTTCCGCTTTATGTTGTAATGTTGGATCACATGTATGCGATCTCTGTGTGTACTCTATAAGAGTTATAAATAAAATGTACACTTTGTAGAGAATTGCAATGGTACCTGCTGTTCACACAAGGCATGTGTGCTGCGTGTATGTTTATAACATGCATGTCTTTGTATGGGTTTTCGAGACCTTAGTTGTGTTCTGGCTGGCGGTCTTTCATACACCAAGTGGCCCTTAGATGTGCGCAGCTTGGGGCATCGCGATGCGATTGTCCGAGACTCCGTCTCGTGCACACTTTGTGGTATGATCGAGCCCGCCCTAGACCCCGACTAAGTGATCGGGCTGGAGTAAGTCTATGTAAGAGTTTTGAGATAGTCGATAGTATGGTTGAGGCGACTTGTCTTTGAATATGGGAGTTCACCACCCATATCATTAGACTTGTGTGCGGACGATGAGGACCCATCACAGTTGATCATCCGGCCTGGATGGGATGCCCCTCACGTACGATGCTTTCCGAGAATGTTCAGTGCTTGGCCTTGTCTGCTTAGACAAGTGGGTGCGGTTCTCGGCTCTCCATATGACTATGTCTTAACTGTACTTGCATACGCTAACCCCGGGTCCCGACAGACTTGGTATCAGAGCAGGACTGACTGTAGGACTAGTAGCCTTGGCCGAAGTTGAGTCTAGCTTGCTATAGTTATATAGTTACTCTGGGTATATAAGGGAACAACGTAAGGCTTCATTTTTCTCCTTACCCCTTCGTTCTGAGTTCTGAGTCACCCTCATCTTGTTCTACGGGAAGATAGGACTAGGCTCTTCTCTGTCTGTTTAGCACATCTCGTTGATTGCTTCATTATAGCCGTAGGAAAGTTGTGTCAGGTTTTCCTAGCATTGTTATAATGCTGATTTCTTACATCGTATTATGTAAGTGCTGTTTGCATATTGAAAGAAATTGTCATTTCTTACAATTACAGTCGTTATGCTGTCCGAGTCATTCCAGGTTTATCTCATAATCTGATGCATTTGCAAACTCCTTTCTGTTTCAGATGGCAGATCTTCCCCCTCGGCAGATTGTTCGTTTGACCAGGTGCCTCGGTGTGCGTGGCCATCCCGCCACGTTGATCGAGATGATGTCCTATGTGGTATATCGATGGTACCCTGAGTACACCATCGAGGAGCAGTTCCACGACTTCAACCAGACGCAGTTCCACTGCATTGTCCGGATCTACCCGCACCACGTTGGAGTCACCCAGCCTATCCACTTTGGACATGGCATCGGCGTTACCGAGAACATGGCTGTGCAGGATGCTGCATATTCGTGTATTACACTGCTGAGAGAGGAGCACACCATGCTGAGAGAGACTTCATTCCGCTATATCCCTGCTGCACTTCCAGGAGAAGAGGGATATTACACCGGACTCTACTCAGATCACTCTGCGGAGGATCCAGCACTTCAGGTGACTGCTAGGTTTGCTAGTGACAGAGATCGTGATGCACGTGCTCTCCGTTTTGAGCTCCACGCTACTCGTGTTCGTCTGTACCGAGCACTGACGCTCTTGGCACCCTTTGTGAGCGTGGGATCACTGGAGTACGATGCGATCTATCCAGTAAGGACCCAGATGCCTTCTCGAGTTGCTTGGCCCGAGATTGGAGGAATTTTTCCACCCCGTGGTCCTTTGCTTCCACCCTACACTGGACCTAGGCCCCATCCTTGCCCAAATGGATATCAGGGTCCACAAGCCTCCGTGTTTTCCGATGGTCACCTCCAGCTACCGGGATATGGGGGTAACTTTTACGAGGATTACTATGGAGATGGAGATGAGTGAGACCGCCTGTGGTCTTACTTAGTGAGGATGTAGTAGTATCCTAGTATATTGTAAGCAAGGTGTCTAAGTTCCAGAGGCTTAGATAAATAATGTATAGGAAGTCAGAGTGCCTCTGAAGGATGTATCATCTTCATCACGTTTGTATTAGCTTAGTGCTTGTACTAAAACGATGTAGGTTTGTATGACAGCTTGTGAATATATGGCTTGTATGCTTTATCACCATGTTGTCAAGATGATTACTTCCTTTGCTCTGTAATCCTTCCAGTACTTCAATACCTTGATTAGACTCTTGAAATCAACTCTGTTTGACTTTGGTTTTTTTCACCTTCAGGATGTCTCAAGGTACACGTGGCCAGACTGGTCGTAACCAAGGTCGTGGGAACAACCAGGAGGAAGACAACCTTCCACCCCCACCCACGATGGCCCAAGTTCTGATGGAGGTCGAGAGGAACCGCCGTGACTCTCATCACCTGCTGGAAGTCATCGCACGCAACACCACTCAGCAGCGCAATGAGCTGGTGTCTCTGAACGACTTCATCCGCCTTCATCCCCCGGTTTTCAGTTACTCCACCGAGCCCCTTGACGCCGATGACTGGCTCCGCAGCATCGAGAGGAAGCTCCAAGCAGGCCATGTTGCAGATGGCGACAAGGTCAATTATGCCACCTATCACCTTGAAGGTGCAGCAAGCTCTTGGTGGGAGAATTTTCTGAATATGCGCCCCGTTGGACCACCTGCATCTTGGGAGGAGTTCTGCACGTCCTTCTGCGAGCACCACATCCCCAAGGGTCTCATGGACCGCAAACGTGAGGAATTCTGCAACCTCACTCAAGGCAGAAGAACCGTGGACGAGTTTAGTCGTGAGTTCAACCGACTTGCTCGTTATGCCACTGAAGAAGTTTCCACCGACTCCAAGAAACAAGAGAGGTTCCGTCGTGGCCTCAACAGTGGACTCCGTCGTGAGCTCAACCTTCATGACTTTGCCACCTTCCAGGTCCTTGTCAACAAGGCCATCAAGGCAGAGGACATGAACACCCCCAATGATTTTCGCAAACATCCTAGAGATGACGGATCATCCAGTTCTAGCTCCCAGAAGCGCAAGATCTGGATCCCCAATAGCATGTTCCGCCAGAACAACCCACCGAGGCCATCCTATGTGGCGCCTCGTCCAACCACCCAATTCCACCCAACTCCACCAAACCATCCAGCTCCACGCACTGTTTTCGGAGCTTGCTACAAGTGTGGTCAAGCAGGCCACTACTCTCGCGAGTGCCCCCAGAACCAGGTCCAGAACCAAAATGCTCCACCACGTGCCGGAGGCAGCAACAACAACAACAATGGTCGTGGCAAGCCACCCCAGAAGGTCTTCACCGCCAAACCCGCTCCTCCCGCCACTCGTGGACGTCTGAACCAGGTTGCCGCTGAAGAGACTGACGACACCACTGACGTCATTCTTGGTACGCTCCCAGTCAATTTTGTTCCTACTTCCGTTCTTTTCGACCCAGGAGCATCTCATTCATTCATGTCGGAAAGTTATGCACTTCGTCATGAGTTACCCTTTGTTGAATTGTCCACCCCGATGGTTATTCAAACTCCAGGGTCAAGATGGCAAACTAATAGAGTGAGCCATGGTAATCAAATAGCAATTGAGGGTTTAGTATTCCTTGCTTCACTCATAGCCCTCAAGTCTTCAGACATTGATGTCATCCTTGGCATGGATTGGCTATCAAGACAAAATGCCTATCTGGATTGCAAAGGCAAATCCGTGAAACTCACCCACCCTTCAGGCCAAACCATCAACTATACCTCACCTAGAACAAGAACCCAAGTGCATTCCTTGAATGTACTTCCCCTTCCCGAACTTGAAGATATTCCGGTGGTTCGTGACTTCCCGGATGTCTTTCTTGAAGAACTGCCGGGCATGCCACCCGACAGGTGTGTAGAATTTATAGTGGATCTTGTTCCAGGAACCGCACCAATTTCCAAACGCCCGTATAAAATGGCCCCACATGAGTTAGCTGAGCTAAAAACCCAACTTGATGCTTCGTTGGCAAAAGGCTTCATCCGCCCTAGCTCATCGCCATGGGGTTGCCCCGTTCTGTTCGTAAAGAAGAAAGATGGAACAGAAAGGATGTGCGTAGATTATCGCCCGCTAAATTTAGCGACGATAAAGAACAAATACCCACTGCCCAGGATCAATGATCTTTATGATCAACTTGCAGGATCCGCTGTCTTTTCCAAGATGGATTTGAGATTAGGTTATCATCAGATCAGAATCCGAAACGAGGACATTCCCAAAACGGCTTTTACTACTCGTTATGGTCTTTACGAGTATACCGTCATGTCCTTTGGTTTAACCAATGCCCCCGCCACATTCTCACGCTTGATGAATTCGATCTTCATGGAGTACCTAGATAAATTTGTTGTGGTTTATCTCGATGATATTCTCATCTACTCGAAGAACGAAGAAGATCATGCCAAATACTTAAGGTTGGTATTGATGAAACTTAGAGAGCATCGCCTGTACGCTAAATTCTCCAAGTGTGAATTCTGGCTACCAGAAGTGACCTACTTAGGCCACGTAATTTCTGCAAAAGGCATTGCTGTGAATCCCGAGAGAGTTCAGGCCGTCCTTGACTGGACTCCACCTGAATCGGTTAAGCAAGTTAGGAGTTTTCTTGGCCTAGCCAGCTATTGTCGTCGCTTCGTCGAGAACTTTTCTAAAGTTGCAAAGCCTCTAACTGAACTCCTCAAGAAAGATAAGAAATTCCAATGGACTCCCAAGTGCGAGGAAAGCTTTCAAGAGCTAAAAAGGAGATTGACTTCTGCACCCATACTTGCACCTCCAGACACCAAAAGGGATTTCGAGATCTATTGTGATGCATCACGGCGAGGGTTAGGATGCATACTTCTGCAAGATCGACATGTGGTAGCTTATGATTCACGCCAGTTGCGGCCACATGAAGAGAATTATCCTACCCATGACCTTGAACTCGCTGCCGTAGTTCATGCTCTAACAACTTGGCGACATTACCTCCTTGGTAATCGTTGTGAGATTTATTCCGACCACCAAAGCCTCAAGTATATTTTCACCCAGCCAGATCTTAATCTCAGGCAAAGACGCTAGATTGAGTTGATAAAAGATTACGACGTAGCAATTTCTTACACCCCAGGCAAGGCCAATGTCATGGCTGATGCACTAAGTCGTAAGTCGTACTGTAACAACCTCATGTTACAGCAGTATCAACCACTTCTTCATGAGGACTTTCGCAAACTCAATCTCGAGATTGTTCCCCATGGCTATCTTTCTACCTTGGTGGCGAAACCAACTCTTGAGGATCAAATTATAGTTGCCCAAAGGCATGCACGAGGTGTTCGCCGGATCAAGGAGAACATTGCTAGCGGAGTTGCTAAATGTTTCTCCACAGATAGCAAAGGAACGGTATTCTTTGAAAATCGTTTAGTAGTACCTAAGAATAGGGAACTAAGGCAACTCATCCTCAAAGAAGCCCATGACACACCCCTCTCAATTCATCCCGGTAGCACAAAAATGTACCGAGATCTACGCCAGAGATTTTGGTGGACTAGGATGAAGAGAGACATTGCTCAATTTGTCGCCGAATGTGATGTTTGTCGTCGCATTAAGGCAGAACATCAAAGACCTGCTGGTATACTTCAACCTTTGTCCATTCCTGAGTGGAAATGGGACAAAGTCGGTATGGACTTCATCACCGGCTTTCCAAGAACCCAGAAAGGAAACAATGCCATCTTCGTTGTCATAGATAGGCTTTCCAAAGTTGCTCACTTCCTTCCGGTTCGCGAGTCTATAACTGCTAGCCAGTTAGCAGACTTGTACATCTCTAGAATTGTATCCCTTCATGGTGTTCCTTTGGAAATCAATTCTGATTGCGGTAGCCTTTTCACCTCTAGATTTTGGGGAAGTTTCCAACGTGCTATGGGAACTCATCTCTCCTTTAGTACGGCTTTCCATCCTCAGTCTAGCGGTCAAGTCGAAAGGGTTAACCAAATTCTTGAAGACATGCTCAGAGCTTGCGTTATCTCATTCGAAAAGAATTGGGAGAATTCTCTTCCATTTGCCGAATTTTCTGATAACAATAGTTTTCAATCTAGTCTGAACATGGCTCCTTTTGAACTCCTATATGGACAACGATGTCGAACACCACTAAACTGGTCTGAAACCGGTGAAAGACAATTCTTTGGACCGGACATGATCAAGGAAGCAGAAGAGCAAGTTCGCATTGTTCGTGATCAATTGAAAGCAGCCCAGTCTCGTCAGAAAAGCTACTATGATCGTCATCATAGGCAAGAAAGCTACAATCTGGATGAGAAGGCTTACCTCCGGGTTACTCCTCTGAAGGGAACCCAACGTTTCGGTATCAAAGGCAAGTTGGCCCCACGTTACATCGGACCTTTCCGCATTATTGCTAAACGTGGAGAAGTTGCCTACCAACTTGAACTACCTCCGCACCTCTCCCGAGTACATGATGTATTCCATGTGTCCCAACTCAGGCGTTGCTTCAAGGACCCCATCCGCGAAGTCGACCATGAAACGCTTGATCTCCAAGATGACCTTTCTTATCGAGAATACCCCGTTCGTATTCTTGATTCCGCAGAGCGTGTCACTCGTCGTCAGAAGATTAGGTTTCTGAAAGTGCAATGGTCACACCACTCTGAAAGAGAAGCTACATGGGAAAGAGAAGACCGTCTCAGTACCGAGTACCCCTCCTTCCTCCCGCAGACTTCTGAATCTCGGGACGAGATTCTTTTGAGTGAGGGCGAGTTGTCAGAACCCTCTGTTAGGTATGTGCTAGGGTAAGCTAGTGCCTTTGCATCATGTCAAAATTTCAAAATAAATCTTGGAAATCAAATTCAAAATCCAAATGGGAGAAGGAACACCCCCCAGATGAATTAATTCAAAAGGCCAGATAAAAATATTTTCCAAAAATTCATGTTAGAGTTTTGAAAAGTCTTATAAATGAGTGTGATCACATATCAAGTGATGTGGGACCCATCCCATGCTCATAGATTTTTCAAATATTCAAACAGTACCTTGGAATTAATGAAATACCCCTTTTTGATTTAAAATTCAAATCATTTGAATTTTAAAAATGTTGAAAGTTTATGAGTGGCTAGTTGATATTTTTATGAGGCCACATAAAAGTTTTCAGCATTTAATAAAATGTTTAGCTATTTATTTTAGCTAAACAGAACAAATTACAGAAAAACAGAAAGGAAAGATTAAACAGAATAGGAAAAAGACTTACCTGGCGCCTAGGCGAAGACGGCCCACCCAGCCCAGCCGGCCCACCAGGGGCAGGGGAGTCTTCTTCCCCACCCCGCGCCTCCAAGCTGCTCGGTGGAATGCCACCGAGCCAGCCGTGGACGCCACGTCGCCGCCGAGAGCTTCCAGGCCTCCCCGTGGCCCCTTCTCGCGCCTGGAGACGCCTCTCTCCCATTCTGATCCATTCCTCCCCTCCAGCGCGACTCCTTCCTCCTCCTTCGCCGATTTCTTCCTCCACCCGAGAGCGCCGCCGCTCGCCGTCGCAAGAACTCGTGGCCATCGACGTCAAGGAGTCAAGCCAAGGTGTCCAATCGCTTCGCCGTCGTCGTCTTCATCGTACTGCAGAAGGAATCGGAGCCGGACGCCTCCCCAAGCTCGAGAACTTCATCGTCTTCATCGCCGGCCGCCGTGGATCGAGTTCGAATTCCGGCAACTCCAGCGCCTCCCCGAGCAAGCCACCACTCCAGACAGTTTCAGGGTGAGCTTGCGAACGAAAACCCTCACCTTTCCCCCTCCTTTACTCGCTCTAGCCGGATCCGCCATGGATGCCGAGGCACTTCGCCGCCATGGATGAGCTCGAGGTCGCCCCTGTGCCCCTTCGACTCAGCCAGCGCGTGCGTTTGGCTCCTGAGCATGGTAGCTTTCGAACGCGAGTGATTTCAGCCCGAACCGTGCACGGTCGCGTCGTCTACGACCTCGCCGTGGTTCTGCTTCCGTCGGAGTCGTCGCCGTCGTCGATTCCGAGCACCCCGCGAACCCCTGTTGCCTCCAGAAGACGCGGGAGACCTCCAGGAGCAAGATGGTGTCCTCCCCGTGGCTTCCCGTGGCCCCTAGCTCATTCCGGCGAGTCGCCGCCGTGGCTCCAGTCGCCGGCGTCAAGCCGCCGGTGGGTTAGCCACTAATCACCCAGTTAGTGACCCCTGGGTCACTGACCAGTGGGCCCAGTGGCTTAATTAAGCCACTGGATTAATTTAACCCACGGGTTAAGTTAACCCAGCCACTGACAGGGTGGTCCCACATGTCAGCCCCCCCTGACGCCAGCCTGACGTCAGCCTGACGCAGTAAATCATTTAATTAAATTTCCAGAAAAGCAAAATGGTTTAAATAATTCCAGAAAATCCAGAAAATACCCCAAATTTTGGAAATTCATAGAAAATTCATATTAACTCCAAATTGGACAAATAATATATGAAAAATGATCAGGAGAAAATTATCTTTCCAAATATGCAACTTTCAACTCTGTTTGAGTTGAATTTAAAATGTGATCAGTAGCTTTTGCTATTTGATTTAAATGGAATTAAATCAAATTTAATTCAAATATTTTGGCAACTTGAACCATGGCAACATGCTACATTTCACTTACACCTCAGAGGCATATCATACACATTTGAAGATAATTCAAAATGATCAAACCATATCATATATTACTTGGATAATGTTGAATTCAAATGTGGAGTTTGAATTTGCATTTTAAATGCAATATATTCCACTTAAATGGAATTGCCTCACACATCAAAACTTGTACTTCAAGCTTTAACATTCATTCATGTGCTTGAGCATTGCATTCATTTGATTGCTACTTCGTGCTTTGTTTGTCGAGTAGAGGTGGAACCGGAGCAAGAGGTCACCCCCTTCGCTGAAGATCCAGAACCCGAACCTCGTCAGCAAGGCAAGCAAAACCCCATTGATCATGTCGATAAAATCCCACTTCCCTCTCATGTCTCGCTTATGCATTGTATAGAATGATCACCATGTTACGATTCTACCGCATAGATGAACCCATTCCATTGCTTGACCTATCATTTTGTCACAGTAGTAGACAAACCACAATCCTAGCAACTATAGGAGTTGAATGATATCATGTGGCCCCTGCAATTGTTATCGCTTATTGCATGCTTAGTATGATACCATGTTGTTACTGTGATGTGAGTCGGGATGGTAGTGATCATGTTGATGATGGTAGAAAAGTGTTGGTGAATCGACCCTAATACAAGGTGAACGATGAGAGGCTGTGTAGGAGTACACGGTGGGTTGTCTCGTTGAACACCGCCCTAAGTCCGAGTTCTTGCGTGGTGATCCAAGATGAAGAGTACAACCACACATTGGGCTCACTGACCCCTCTCAACCTATTAACTCATCCCTTTCGATGTCCAGATGTCGCAGTAGTTCGGAGTTCTGGTAGGCTTGTGGCCTGGATGCTAAGTGAGAGAACGGCTCACCCGAGACCGGCTTATGCACCACGCACACATCGCTTGGGTCCACTTCGGTAAACCGGCCGGGTTCACGATAGTGGTAGCCAACCCAAGTAGGCGGCTTTCTTGGACTAGATAGGCTATGAGGTAACAGTTGTGGTGAGCATCCTCGCTGGCACCCCTTGAATGGTGTCGAGATCAAAGGCGGTAAATGATGATCATGTGTGTGTAGCGGTACACCCTTGCAAGGTTAACAAAACTATTTGAATAGCCGCGTCCTCGGTTATGGACTACTTGGAAAGCTTAGCCTGATTATTAGATAACTTGAACCGGATACTTCTAAAATACACCAAGATAAGTGTGAGTGCTATGGCGTGCTTCCTCGTGGGGAAGTCGAGGAAGGCACCATAGTGGTGTATTGGTTGGAGAAAGTAGTGGACTCGTGTACGCTTCTTACCTCAAGTCTGGTACTCGTAGTTCAGGATTAGCCAAGTCAAAGCTGGCATTTTCTGCAAGTGAACCCCACCTCCTTTACCTTGACACCTGTGCATGAGTAGTATAGCTCCTATGTAAGTCTTGCTGAGTACGCCTTTGTACTCACGTTTGCTTAATCTATGTTTTAGATGATGCCACTGACCCCGAAGGTGGCTTCTTCATCGAGCTGGACGACTGAAGTTAAGCTAGTCTAGTCCCAGTCAGCAGACTGGTTCCCTCGTGGAGGGCTTTATGTTGAATAAGGCTTCTTAAGCCAATTTGTTAAACTTGTCTGTACTCAGACATAATTTGCTTCCGCTTTATGTTGTAATGTTGGATCACATGTATGCGATCTCTGTGTGTACTCTATAAGAGTTATAAATAAAATGTACACTTTGTAGAGAATTGCAATGGTACCTGCTGTTCATACAAGGCATGTGTGCTGCGTGTATGTTTATAACATGCATGTCTTTGTATGGGTTTTCGAGACCTTAGTTGTGTTCTGGCTGGCGGTCTTTCATACACCAAGTGGCCCTTAGATGTGCGCAGCTTGGGGCATCGCGATGCGATTGTCCGAGACTCCGTCTCGTGCACACTTTGTGGTATGATCGAGCCCGCCCTAGACCCCGACTAAGTGATCGGGCTGGACTAAGTCTATGTAAGAGTTTTGAGATAGTCGATAGTATGGTTGAGGCGACTTGTCTTTGAATATGGGAGTTCACCACCCATATCATTAGACTTGTGTGCGGACGATGAGGACCCATCACAGTTGATCATCCGGCCTGGATGGGATGCCCCTCACGTACGATGCTTTCCGAGAATGTTCAGTGCTTGGCCTTGTCTGCTTAGACAAGTGGGTGCGGTTCTCGGCTCTCCATATGACTATGTCTTAACTGTACTTGCATACGCTAACCCCGGGTCCCGACAGACTTGGTATCAGAGCAGGACTGACTGTAGGACTAGTAGCCTTGGCCGAAGTTGAGTCTAGCTTGCTATAGTTATATAGTTACTCTGGGTATATAAGGGAACAACGTAAGGCTTCATTTTTCTCCTTACCCCTTCGTTCTGAGTTCTGAGTCACCCTCATCTTGTTCTACGGGAAGATAGGACTAGGCTCTTCTCTGTCTGTTTAGCACATCTCGTTGATTGCTTCATTATAGCCGTAGGAAAGTTGTGTCAGGTTTTCCTAGCATTGTTATAATGCTGATTTCTTACATCGTATTATGTAAGTGCTGTTTGCATATTGAAAGAAATTGTCATTTCTTACAATTACAGTCGTTATGCTGTCCGAGTCATTCCAGGTTTATCTCATAATCTGATGCATTTGCAAACTCCTTTCTGTTTCAGATGGCAGATCTTCCCCCTCGGCAGATTGTTCGTTTGACCAGGTGCCTCGGTGTGCGTGGCCATCCCGCCACGTTGATCGAGATGATGTCCTATGTGGTATATCGATGGTACCCTGAGTACACCATCGAGGAGCAGTTCCACGACTTCAACCAGACGCAGTTCCACTGCATTGTCCGGATCTACCCGCACCACGTTGGAGTCACCCAGCCTATCCACTTTGGACATGGCATCGGCGTTACCGAGAACATGGCTGTGCAGGATGCTGCATATTCGTGTATTACACTGCTGAGAGAGGAGCACACCATGCTGAGAGAGACTTCATTCCGCTATATCCCTGCTGCACTTCCAGGAGAAGAGGGATATTACACCGGACTCTACTCAGATCACTCTGCGGAGGATCCAGCACTTCAGGTGACTGCTAGGTTTGCTAGTGACAGAGATCGTGATGCACGTGCTCTCCGTTTTGAGCTCCACGCTACTCGTGTTCGTCTGTACCGAGCACTGACGCTCTTGGCACCCTTTGTGAGCGTGGGATCACTGGAGTACGATGCGATCTATCCAGTAAGGACCCAGATGCCTTCTCGAGTTGCTTGGCCCGAGATTGGAGGAATTTTTCCACCCCGTGGTCCTTTGCTTCCACCCTACACTGGACCTAGGCCCCATCCTTGCCCAAATGGATATCAGGGTCCACAAGCCTCCGTGTTTTCCGATGGTCACCTCCAGCTACCGGGATATGGGGGTAACTTTTACGAGGATTACTATGGAGATGGAGATGAGTGAGACCGCCTGTGGTCTTACTTAGTGAGGATGTAGTAGTATCCTAGTATATTGTAAGCAAGGTGTCTAAGTTCCAGAGGCTTAGATAAATAATGTATAGGAAGTCAGAGTGCCTCTGAAGGATGTATCATCTTCATCACGTTTGTATTAGCTTAGTGCTTGTACTAAAACGATGTAGGTTTGTATGACAGCTTGTGAATATATGGCTTGTATGCTTTATCACCATGTTGTCAAGATGATTACTTCCTTTGCTCTGTAATCCTTCCAGTACTTCAATACCTTGATTAGACTCTTGAAATCAACTCTGTTTGACTTTGGTTTTTTTCACCTTCAGGATGTCTCAAGGTACACGTGGCCAGACTGGTCGTAACCAAGGTCGTGGGAACAACCAGGAGGAAGACAACCTTCCACCCCCACCCACGATGGCCCAAGTTCTGATGGAGGTCGAGAGGAACCGCCGTGACTCTCATCACCTGCTGGAAGTCATCGCACGCAACACCACTCAGCAGCGCAATGAGCTGGTGTCTCTGAACGACTTCATCCGCCTTCATCCCCCGGTTTTCAGTTACTCCACCGAGCCCCTTGACGCCGATGACTGGCTCCGCAGCATCGAGAGGAAGCTCCAAGCAGGCCATGTTGCAGATGGCGACAAGGTCAATTATGCCACCTATCACCTTGAAGGTGCAGCAAGCTCTTGGTGGGAGAATTTTCTGAATATGCGCCCCGTTGGACCACCTGCATCTTGGGAGGAGTTCTGCACGTCCTTCCGCGAGCACCACATCCCCAAGGGTCTCATGGACCGCAAACGTGAGGAATTCTGCAACCTCACTCAAGGCAGAAGAACCGTGGACGAGTTTAGTCGTGAGTTCAACCGACTTGCTCGTTATGCCACTGAAGAAGTTTCCACCGACTCCAAGAAACAAGAGAGGTTCCGTCGTGGCCTCCACAGTGGACTCCGTCGTGAGCTCAACCTTCATGACTTTGCCACCTTCCAGGTCCTTGTCAACAAGGCCATCAAGGCAGAGGACATGAACACCCCCAATGATTTTCGCAAACATCCTAGAGATGAAGGATCATCCAGTTCTAGCTCCCAGAAGCGCAAGATCTGGATCCCCAATAGCATGTTCCGCCAGAACAACCCACCGAGGCCATCCTATGTGGCGCCTCGTCCAACCACCCAATTCCACCCAACTCCACCAAACCATCCAGCTCCACGCACTGTTTTCGGAGCTTGCTACAAGTGTGGTCAAGCAGGCCACTACTCTCGCGAGTGCCCCCAGAACCAGGTCCAGAACCAAAATGCTCCACCACGTGCCGGAGGCAGCAACAACAACAACAATGGTCGTGGCAAGCCACCCCAGAAGGTCTTCACCGCCAAACCCGCTCCTCCCGCCACTCGTGGACGTCTGAACCAGGTTGCCGCTGAAGAGACTGACGACACCACTGACGTCATTCTTGGTACGCTCCCAGTCAATTTTGTTCCTACTTCCGTTCTTTTCGACCCAGGAGCATCTCATTCATTCATGTCGGAAAGTTATGCACTTCGTCATGAGTTACCCTTTGTTGAATTGTCCACCCCGATGGTTATTCAAACTCCAGGGTCAAGATGGCAAACTAATAGAGTGAGCCATGGTAATAAAATAGCAATTGAGGGTTTAGTATTCCTTGCTTCACTCATAGCCCTCAAGTCTTCAGACATTGATGTCATCCTTGGCATGGATTGGCTATCAAGACAAAATGCCTATCTGGATTGCAAAGGCAAATCCGTGAAACTCACCCACCCTTCAGGCCAAACCATCAACTATACCTCACCTAGAACAAGAACCCAAGTGCATTCCTTGAATGTACTTCCCCTTCCCGAACTTGAAGATATTCCGGTGGTTCGTGACTTCCCGGATGTCTTTCCTGAAGAACTGCCGGGCATGCCACCCGACAGGTGTGTAGAATTTATAGTGGATCTTGTTCCAGGAACCGCACCAATTTCCAAACGCCCATATAAAATGGCCCCACATGAGTTAGCTGAGCTAAAAACCCAACTTGATGCTTCGTTGGCAAAAGGCTTCATCCGCCCTAGCTCATCGCCATGGGGTTGCCCCGTTCTGTTCGTAAAGAAGAAAGATGGAACAGAAAGGATGTGCGTAGATTATCGCCCGCTAAATTTAGCGACGATAAAGAACAAATACCCACTGCCCAGGATCAATGATCTTTATGATCAACTTGCAGGATCCGCTGTCTTTTCCAAGATGGATTTGAGATTAGGTTATCATCAGATCAGAATCCGAAACGAGGACATTCCCAAAACGGCTTTTACTACTCGTTATGGTCTTTACGAGTATACCGTCATGTCCTTTGGTTTAACCAATGCCCCCGCCACATTCTCACGCTTGATGAATTCGATCTTCATGGAGTACCTAGATAAATTTGTTGTGGTTTATCTCGATGATATTCTCATCTACTCGAAGAACGAAGAAGATCATGCCAAATACTTAAGGCTGGTATTGATGAAACTTAGAGAGCATCGCCTGTACGCTAAATTCTCCAAGTGTGAATTCTGGCTACCAGAAGTGACCTACTTAGGCCACGTAATTTCTGCAAAAGGCATTGCTGTGAATCCCGAGAGAGTTCAGGCCGTCCTTGACTGGACTCCACCTGAATCGGTTAAGCAAGTTAGGAGTTTTCTTGGCCTAGCCAGCTATTGTCGTCGCTTCGTCGAGAACTTTTCTAAAGTTGCAAAGCCTCTAACTGAACTCCTCAAGAAAGATAAGAAATTCCAATGGACTCCCAAGTGCGAGGAAAGCTTTCAAGAGCTAAAAAGGAGATTGACTTCTGCACCCATACTTGCACCTCCAGACACCAAAAGGGATTTCGAGATCTATTGTGATGCATCACGGCAAGGGTTAGGATGCATACTTCTGCAAGATCAACATGTGGTAGCTTATGATTCACGCCAGTTGCGGCCACATGAAGAGAATTATCCTACCCATGACCTTGAACTCGCTGCCGTAGTTCATGCTCTAACAACTTGGCGACATTACCTCCTTGGTAATCGTTGTGAGATTTATTCCGACCACCAAAGCCTCAAGTATATTTTCACCCAGCCAGATCTTAATCTCAGGCAAAGACGCTGGATTGAGTTGATAAAAGATTATGACGTAGCAATTTCTTACACCCCAGGCAAGGCCAATGTCATGGCTGATGCACTAAGTCGTAAGTCGTACTGTAACAACCTCATGTTACAGCAGTATCAACCACTTCTTCATGAGGACTTTCGCAAACTCAATCTTGAGATTGTTCCCCATGGCTATCTTTCTACCTTGGTGGCGAAACCAACTCTTGAGGATCAAATTATAGTTGCCCAAAGGCGTGCACGAGGTGTTCGCCGGATCAAGGAGAACATTGCTAGCGGAGTTGCTAAATGTTTCTCCACATATAGCAAAGGAACGGTATTCTTTGAAAATCGTTTAGTAGTACCTAAGAATAGGGAACTAAGGCAACTCATCCTCAAAGAAGCCCATGACACACCCCTCTCAATTCATCCCGGTAGCACAAAAATGTACCGAGATCTACGCCAGAGATTTTGGTGGACTAGGATGAAGAGAGACATTGCTCAATTTGTCGCTGAATGTGATGTTTGTCGTCGCATTAAGGCAGAACATCAAAGACCTGCTGGTATACTTCAACCTTTGTCCATTCCTGAGTGGAAATGGGACAAAGTCGGTATGGACTTCATCACCGGCTTTCCAAGAACCCAGAAAGGAAACAATGCCATCTTTGTTGTCATAGATAGGCTTTCCAAAGTTGCTCACTTCCTTCCGGTTCGCGAGTCTATAACTGCTAGCCAGTTAGCAGACTTGTACATCTCTAGAATTGTATCCCTTCATGGTGTTCCTTTGGAAATCAATTCTGATCGCGGTAGACTTTTCACCTCTAGATTTTGGGGAAGTTTCCAACGTGCTATGGGAACTCATCTCTCCTTTAGTACGGCTTTCCATCCTCAGTCTAGCGGTCAAGTCGAAAGGGTTAACCAAATTCTTGAAGACATGCTCAGAGCTTGCGTTATCTCATTCGGAAAGAATTGGGAGAATTCTCTTCCATTTGCCGAATTTTCTTATAACAATAGTTTTCAATCTAGTCTGAACATGGCTCCTTTTGAACTCCTATATGGACGACGATGTCGAACACCACTAAACTGGTCTGAAACCGGTGAAAGACAATTCTTTGGACCGGACATGATCAAGGAAGCAGAAGAGCAAGTTCGCATTGTTCGTGATCAATTGAAAGCAGCCCAGTCTCGTCAGAAAAGCTACTATGATCGTCATCATAGGCAAGAAAGCTACAATCTGGATGAGAAGGCTTACCTCCGGGTTACTCCTCTGAAGGGAACCCAACGTTTCGGTATCAAAGGCAAGTTGGCCCCACGTTACATCGGACCTTTCCGCATTATTGCTAAACGTGGAGAAGTTGCCTACCATCTTGAACTACCTCCGCACCTCTCCCGAGTACATGATGTATTCCATGTGTCCCAACTCAGGCGTTGCTTCAAGGACCCCATCCGCGAAGTCGACCATGAAACGCTTGATCTCCAAGATGACCTTTCTTATCGAGAATACCCCGTTCGTATTCTTCATTCTGCAGAGCGTGTCACTCGTCGTCAGAAGATTAGGTTTCTGAAAGTGCGATGGTCACACCACTCTGAAAGAGAAGCTACATGGGAAAGAGAAGACCGTCTCAGTACCGAGTACCCCTCCTTCCTCCCGCAGACTTCTGAATCTCGGGACGAGATTCTTTTGAGTGAGGGCGAGTTGTCAGAACCCTCTGTTAGGTATGTGCTAGGGTTAGCTAGTGCCTTTGCATCATGTCAAAATTTCAAAAGAAATCTTGGAAATCAAATTCAAAATCCAAATGGGAGAAGGAACACCCCCCAGATGAATTAATTCAAAAGGCCAGATAAAAATATTTTCCAAAAATTCATGTTAGAGTTTTGAAAAGTCTTATAAATGAGTGTGATCACATATCAAGTGATGTGGGACCCATCCCATGCTCATAGATTTTTCAAATATTCAAACAGTACCTTGGAATTAATGAAATACCCCTTTTTGATTTAAAATTCAAATCATTTGAATTTTAAAAATGTTGAAAGTTTATGAGTGGCTAGTTGATATTTTTATGAGGCCACATAAAAGTTTTCAGCATTTAATAAAATGTTTAGCTATTTATTTTAGCTAAACAGAACAAATTACAGAAAAACAGAAAGGAAAGATTAAACAGAATAGGAAAAAGACTTACCTGGCGCCTAGGCGAAGACGGCCCACCCAGCCCAGCCGGCCCACCAGGGGCAGGGGAGTCTTCTTCCCCACCCCGCGCCTCCAAGCTGCTCGGTGGAATGCCACCGAGCCAGCCGTGGACGCCACGTCGCCGCCGAGAGCTTCCAGGCCTCCCCGTGGCCCCTTCTCGCGCCTGGAGACGCCTCTCTCCCGTCCTGATCCATTCCTCCCCTCCAGCGCGACTCCTTCCTCCTCCTTCGCCGATTTCTTCCTCCACCCGAGAGCGCCGCCGCTCGCCGTCGCAAGAACTCGTGGCCATCGACGTCAAGGAGTCAAGCCAAGGTGTCCAATCGCTTCGCCGTCGTCGTCTTCATCGTACTGCAGAAGGAATCGGAGCCGGACGCCTCCCCAAGCTCGAGAACTTCATCGTCTTCATCGCCGGCCGCCGTGGATCGAGTTCGAATTCCGGCAACTCCAGCGCCTCCCCGAGCAAGCCACCACTCCAGACAGTTTCAGGGTGAGCTTGCGAACGAAAACCCTCACCTTTCCCCCTCCTTTACTCGCTCTAGACGGATCCGCCATGGATGCCGAGGCACTTCGCCGCCATGGATGAGCTCGAGGTCGCCCCTGTGCCCCTTCGACTCAGCCAGCGCGTGCGTTTGGCTCCTGAGCATGGTAGCTTTCGAACGCGAGTGATTTCAGCCCGAACCGTGCACGGTAGCGTCGTCTACGACCTCGTCGTGGTTCTGCTTCCGCCGGAGTCGTCGCCGTCGTCGATTCCGAGCACCCTGCGAACCCCTGTTGCCTCCAGAAGACGCGGGAGACCTCCAGGAGCAAGATGGTGTCCTCCCCGTGGCTTCCTGTGGCCCCTAGCTCATTCCGGCGAGTCGCCGCCGTGGCTCCAGTCGCCGGCGTCAAGCCGCCGGTGGGTTAGCCACTAATCACCCAGTTAGTGACCCCTGGGTCACTGACCAGTGGGCCCAGTGGCTTAATTAAGCCACTGGATTAATTTAACCCACGGGTTAAGTTAACCCAGCCACTGACAGGGTGGCCCCACATGTCAGCCCCCCCTGACGCCAGCCTGACGTCAGCCTGACGCAGTAAATCATTTAATTAAATTTCCAGAAAAGCAAAATGGTTTAAATAATTCCAGAAAATCCAGAAAATACCCCAAATTTTGGAAATTCATAGAAAATTCATATTAACTCCAAATTGGACAAATAATATATGAAAAATGATCAGGAGAAAATTATCTTTCCAAATATGCAACTTTCAACTCTGTTTGAGTTGAATTTAAAATGTGATCAGTAGCTTTTGCTATTTGATTTAAATGGAATTAAATCAAATTTAATTCAAATATTTTGGCAACTTGAACCATGGCAACATGCTACATTTCACTTACACCTCAGAGGCATATCATACACATTTGAAGATAATTCAAAATGATCAAACCATATCATATATTACTTGGATAATGTTGAATTCAAATGTGGAGTTTGAATTTGCATTTTAAATGCAATATATTCCACTTAAATGGAATTGCCTCACACATCAAAACTTGTACTTCAAGCTTTAACATTCATTCATGTGCTTGAGCATTGCATTCATTTGATTGCTACTTCGTGCTTTGTTTGTCGAGTAGAGGTGGAACCGGAGCAAGAGGTCACCCCCTTCGCTGAAGATCCAGAACCCGAACCTCGTCAGCAAGGCAAGCAAAACCCCATTGATCATGTCGATAAAATCCCACTTCCCTCTCATGTCTCGCTTATGCATTGTATAGGATGATCACCATGTTACGATTCTACCGCATAGATGAACCCATTCCTTTGCATGACCTATCATTTTGTCACAGTAGTAGACAAACCACAATCCTAGCAACTGTAGGAGTTGAATGATATCATGTGGCCCCTGCAATTGTTATCGCTTATTGCATGCTTAGTATGATACCATGTTGTTACTGTGATGTGAGTCGGGATGGTAGTGATCATGTTGATGATGGTAGAAAAGTGTTGGTGAATCGACCCTAATACAAGGTGAACGATGAGAGGCTGTGTAGGAGTACACGGTGGGTTGTCTCGTTGAACACCGCCCTAAGTCCGAGTTCTTGCGTGGTGATCCAAGATGAAGAGTACAACCACACATTGGGCTCACTGACCCCTCTCAACCTATTAACTCATCCCTTTCGATGTCCAGATGTCGCAGTAGTTCGGAGTTCTGGTAGGCTTGTGGCCTGGATGCTAAGTGAGAGAACGGCTCACCCGAGACCGGCTTATGCACCACGCACACATCGCTTGGGTCCACTTCGGTAAACCGGCCGGGTTCACGATAGTGGTAGCCAACCCAAGTAGGCGGCTTTCTTGGACTAGATAGGCTATGAGGTAACAGTTGTGGTGAGCATCCTCGCTGGCACCCCTTGAATGGTGTCGAGATCAAAGGCGGTAAATGATGATCATGTGTGTGTAGCGGTACACCCTTGCAAGGTTAACAAAACTATTTGAATAGCCGCATCCTCGGTTATGGACTACTTGGAAAGCTTAGCCTGATTATTAGATAACTTGAACCGGATACTTCTAAAATACACCAAGATAAGTGTGAGTGCTATGGCGTGCTTCCTCGTGGGGAAGTCGAGGAAGGCACCATAGTGGTGTATTGGTTGGAGAAAGTAGTGGACTCGTGTACGCTTCTTACCTCAAGTCTGGTACTCGTAGTTCAGGATTAGCCAAGTCAAAGCTGGCATTTTCTGCAAGTGAACCCCACCTCCTTTACCTTGACACATGTGCATGAGTAGTATAGCTCCTATGTAAGTCTTGCTGAGTACGCCTTTGTACTCACGTTTGCTTAATCTATGTTTTAGATGATGCCACTGACCCCGAAGGTGGCTTCTTCATCGAGCTGGACGACTGAAGTTAAGCTAGTCTAGTCCCAGTCAGCAGACTAGTTCCCTCGTGGAGGGCTTTATGTTGAATAAGGCTTCTTAAGCCAATTTGTTAAACTTGTCTGTACTCAGACATAATTTGCTTCCGCTTTATGTTGTAATGTTGGATCACATGTATGCGATCTCTGTGTGTACTCTATAAGAGTTATAAATAAAATGTACACTTTGTAGAGAATTGCAATGGTACCTGCTGTTCATACAAGGCATGTGTGCTGCGTGTATGTTTATAACATGCATGTCTTTGTATGGGTTTTCGAGACCTTAGTTGTGTTCTGGCTGGCGGTCTTTCATACACCAAGTGGCCCTTAGATGTGCGCAGCTTGGGGCATCGCGATGCGATTGTCCGAGACTCCGTCTCGTGCACACTTTGTGGTATGATCGAGCCCGCCCTAGACCCCGACTAAGTGATCGGGCTGGAGTAAGTCTATGTAAGAGTTTTGAGATAGTCGATAGTATGGTTGAGGCGACTTGTCTTTGAATATGGGAGTTCACCACCCATATCATTAGACTTGTGTGCGGACGATGAGGACCCATCACAGTTGATCATCCGGCCTGGATGGGATGCCCCTCACGTACGATGCTTTCCGAGAATGTTCAGTGCTTGGCCTTGTCTGCTTAGACAAGTGGGTGCGGTTCTCGGCTCTCCATATGACTATGTCTTAACTGTACTTGCATACGCTAACCCCGGGTCCCGACAGACTTGGTATCAGAGCAGGACTGACTGTAGGACTAGTAGCCTTGGCCGAAGTTGAGTCTAGCTTGCTATAGTTATATAGTTACTCTGGGTATATAAGGGAACAACGTAAGGCTTCATTTTTCTCCTTACCCCTTCGTTCTGAGTTCTGAGTCACCCTCATCTTGTTCTATGGGAAGATAGGACTAGGCTCTTCTCTGTCTGTTTAGCACATCTCGTTGATTGCTTCATTATAGCCGTAGGAAAGTTGTGTCAGGTTTTCCTAGCATTGTTATAATGCTGATTTCTTACATCGTATTATGTAAGTGCTGTTTGCATATTGAAAGAAATTGTCATTTCTTACAATTACAGTCGTTATGCTGTCCGAGTCATTCCAGGTTTATCTCATAATCTGATGCATTTGCAAACTCCTTTCTGTTTCAGATGGCAGATCTTCCCCCTCGGCAGATTGTTCGTTTGACCAGGTGCCTCGGTGTGCGTGGCCATCCCGCCACGTTGATCGAGATGATGTCCTATGTGGTATATCGATGGTACCCTGAGTACACCATCGAGGAGCAGTTCCACGACTTCAACCAGACGCAGTTCCACTGCATTGTCCGGATCTACCCGCACCACGTTGGAGTCACCCAGCCTATCCACTTTGGACATGGCATCGGCGTTACCGAGAACATGGCTGTGCAGGATGCTGCATATTCGTGTATTACACTGCTGAGAGAGGAGCACACCATGCTGAGAGAGACTTCATTCCGCTATATCCCTGCTGCACTTCCAGGAGAAGAGGGATATTACACCGGACTCTACTCAGATCACTCTGCGGAGGATCCAGCACTTCAGGTGACTGCTAGGTTTGCTAGTGACAGAGATCGTGATGCACGTGCTCTCCGTTTTGAGCTCCACGCTACTCGTGTTCGTCTGTACCGAGCACTGACGCTCTTGGCACCCTTTGTGAGCGTGGGATCACTGGAGTACGATGCGATCTATCCAGTAAGGACCCAGATGCCTTCTCGAGTTGCTTGGCCCGAGATTGGAGGAATTTTTCCACCCCGTGGTCCTTTGCTTCCACCCTACACTGGACCTAGGCCCCATCCTTGCCCAAATGGATATCAGGGTCCACAAGCCTCCGTGTTTTCCGATGGTCACCTCCAGCTACCGGGATATGGGGGTAACTTTTACGAGGATTACTATGGAGATGGAGATGAGTGAGACCGCCTGTGGTCTTACTTAGTGAGGATGTAGTAGTATCCTAGTATATTGTAAGCAAGGTGTCTAAGTTCCAGAGGCTTAGATAAATAATGTATAGGAAGTCAGAGTGCCTCTGAAGGATGTATCATCTTCATCACGTTTGTATTAGCTTAGTGCTTGTACTAAAACGATGTAGGTTTGTATGACAGCTTGTGAATATATGGCTTGTATGCTTTATCACCATGTTGTCAAGATGATTACTTCCTTTGCTCTGTAATCCTTCCAGTACTTCAATACCTTGATTAGACTCTTGAAATCAACTCTGTTTGACTTTGGTTTTTTTCACCTTCAGGATGTCTCAAGGTACACGTGGCCAGACTGGTCGTAACCAAGGTCGTGGGAACAACCAGGAGGAAGACAACCTTCCACCCCCACCCACGATGGCCCAAGTTCTGATGGAGGTCGAGAGGAACCGCCGTGACTCTCATCACCTGCTGGAAGTCATCGCACGCAACACCACTCAGCAGCGCAATGAGCTGGTGTCTCTGAACGACTTCATCCGGCTTCATCCCCCGGTTTTCAGTTACTCCACCGAGCCCCTTGACGCCGATGACTGGCTCCGCAGCATCGAGAGGAAGCTCCAAGCAGGCCATGTTGCAGATGGCGACAAGGTCAATTATGCCACCTATCACCTTGAAGGTGCAGCAAGCTCTTGGTGGGAGAATTTTCTGAATATGCGCCCCGTTGGACCACCTGCATCTTGGGAGGAGTTCTGCACGTCCTTCCGCGAGCACCACATCCCCAAGGGTCTCATGGACCGCAAACGTGAGGAATTCTGCAACCTCACTCAAGGCAGAAGAACCGTGGACGAGTTTAGTCGTGAGTTCAACCGACTTGCTCGTTATGCCACTGAAGAAGTTTCCACCGACTCCAAGAAACAAGAGAGGTTCCGTCGTGGCCTCCACAGTGGACTCCGTCGTGAGCTCAACCTTCATGACTTTGCCACCTTCCAGGTCCTTGTCAACAAGGCCATCAAGGCAGAGGACATGAACACCCCCAATGATTTTCGCAAACATCCTAGAGATGAAGGATCATCCAGTTCTAGCTCCCAGAAGCGCAAGATCTGGATCCCCAATAGCATGTTCCGCCAGAACAACCCACCGAGGCCATCCTATGTGGCGCCTCGTCCAACCACCCAATTCCACCCAACTCCACCAAACCATCCAGCTCCACGCACTGTTTTCGGAGCTTGCTACAAGTGTGGTCAAGCAGGCCACTACTCTCGCGAGTGCCCCCAGAACCAGGTCCAGAACCAAAATGCTCCACCACGTGCCGGAGGCAGCAACAACAACAACAATGGTCGTGGCAAGCCACCCCAGAAGGTCTTCACCGCCAAACCCGCTCCTCCCGCCACTCGTGGACGTCTGAACCAGGTTGCCGCTGAAGAGACTGACGACACCACTGACGTCATTCTTGGTACGCTCCCAGTCAATTTTGTTCCTACTTCCGTTCTTTTCGACCCAGGAGCATCTCATTCATTCATGTCGGAAAGTTATGCACTTCGTCATGAGTTACCCTTTGTTGAATTGTCCACCCCGATGGTTATTCAAACTCCAGGGTCAAGATGGCAAACTAATAGAGTGAGCCATGGTAATAAAATAGCAATTGAGGGTTTAGTATTCCTTGCTTCACTCATAGCCCTCAAGTCTTCAGACATTGATGTCATCCTTGGCATGGATTGGCTATCAAGACAAAATGCCTATCTGGATTGCAAAGGCAAATCCGTGAAACTCACCCACCCTTCAGGCCAAACCATCAACTATACCTCACCTAGAACAAGAACCCAAGTGCATTCCTTGAATGTACTTCCCCTTCCCGAACTTGAAGATATTCCGGTGGTTCGTGACTTCCCGGATGTCTTTCCTGAAGAACTGCCGGGCATGCCACCCGACAGGTGTGTAGAATTTATAGTGGATCTTGTTCCAGGAACCGCACCAATTTCCAAACGCCCATATAAAATGGCCCCACATGAGTTAGCTGAGCTAAAAACCCAACTTGATGCTTCGTTGGCAAAAGGCTTCATCCGCCCTAGCTCATCGCCATGGGGTTGCCCCGTTCTGTTCGTAAAGAAGAAAGATGGAACAGAAAGGATGTGCGTAGATTATCGCCCGCTAAATTTAGCGACGATAAAGAACAAATACCCACTGCCCAGGATCAATGATCTTTATGATCAACTTGCAGGATCCGCTGTCTTTTCCAAGATGGATTTGAGATTAGGTTATCATCAGATCAGAATCCGAAACGAGGACATTCCCAAAATGGCTTTTACTACTCGTTATGGTCTTTACGAGTATACCGTCATGTCCTTTGGTTTAACCAATGCCCCCGCCACATTCTCACGCTTGATGAATTCGATCTTCATGGAGTACCTAGATAAATTTGTTGTGGTTTATCTCGATGATATTCTCATCTACTCGAAGAACGAAGAAGATCATGCCAAATACTTAAGGCTGGTATTGATGAAACTTAGAGAGCATCGCCTGTACGCTAAATTCTCCAAGTGTGAATTCTGGCTACCAGAAGTGACCTACTTAGGCCACGTAATTTCTGCAAAAGGCATTGCTGTGAATCCCGAGAGAGTTCAGGCCGTCCTTGACTGGACTCCACCTGAATCGGTTAAGCAAGTTAGGAGTTTTCTTGGCCTAGCCAGCTATTGTCGTCGCTTCGTCGAGAACTTTTCTAAAGTTGCAAAGCCTCTAACTGAACTCCTCAAGAAAGATAAGAAATTCCAATGGACTCCCAAGTGCGAGGAAAGCTTTCAAGAGCTAAAAAGGAGATTGACTTCTGCACCCATACTTGCACCTCCAGACACCAAAAGGGATTTCGAGATCTATTGTGATGCATCACGGCAAGGGTTAGGATGCATACTTCTGCAAGATCGACATGTGGTAGCTTATGATTCACGCCAGTTGCGGCCACATGAAGAGAATTATCCTACCCATGACCTTGAACTCGCTGCCGTAGTTCATGCTCTAACAACTTGGCGACATTACCTCCTTGGTAATCGTTGTGAGATTTATTCCGACCACCAAAGCCTCAAGTATATTTTCACCCAGCCAGATCTTAATCTCAGGAAAAGACGCTGGATTGAGTTGATAAAAGATTACGACGTAGCAATTTCTTACACCCCAGGCAAGGCCAATGTCATGGCTGATGCACTAAGTCGTAAGTCGTACTGTAACAACCTCATGTTACAGCAGTATCAACCACTTCTTCATGAGGACTTTCGCAAACTCAATCTTGAGATTGTTCCCCATGGCTATCTTTCTACCTTGGTGGCGAAACCAACTCTTGAGGATCAAATTATAGTTGCCCAAAGGCGTGCACGAGGTGTTCGCCGGATCAAGGAGAACATTGCTAGCGGAGTTGCTAAATGTTTCTCCACAGATAGCAAAGGAACGGTATTCTTTGAAAATCGTTTAGTAGTACCTAAGAATAGGGAACTAAGGCAACTCATCCTCAAAGAAGCCCATGACACACCCCTCTCAATTCATCCCGGTAGCACAAAAATGTACCGAGATCTACGCCAGAGATTTTGGTGGACTAGGATGAAGAGAGACATTGCTCAATTTGTCGCCGAATGTGATGTTTGTCGTCGCATTAAGGCAGAACATCAAAGACCTGCTGGTATACTTCAACCTTTGTCCATTCCTGAGTGGAAATGGGACAAAGTCGGTATGGACTTCATCACCGGCTTTCCAAGAACCCAGAAAGGAAACAATGCCATCTTCGTTGTCATAGATAGGCTTTCCAAAGTTGCTCACTTCCTTCCGGTTCGCGAGTCTATAACTGCTAGCCAGTTAGCAGACTTGTACATCTCTAGAATTGTATCCCTTCATGGTGTTCCTTTGGAAATCAATTCTGATCGCGGTAGCCTTTTCACCTCTAGATTTTGGGGAAGTTTCCAACGTGCTATGGGAACTCATCTCTCCTTTAGTACGGCTTTCCATCCTCAGTCTAGCGGTCAAGTCGAAAGGGTTAACCAAATTCTTGAAGACATGCTCAGAGCTTGCGTTATCTCATTCGGAAAGAATTGGGAGAATTCTCTTCCATTTGCCGAATTTTCTTATAACAATAGTTTTCAATCTAGTCTGAACATGGCTCCTTTTGAACTCCTATATGGACGACGATGTCGAACACCACTAAACTGGTCTGAAACCAGTGAAAGACAATTCTTTGGACCGGACATGATCAAGGAAGCAGAAGAGCAAGTTCGCATTGTTCGTGATCAATTGAAAGCAGCCCAGTCTCGTCAGAAAAGCTACTATGATCGTCATCATAGGCAAGAAAGCTACAATCTGGATGAGAAGGCTTACCTCCGGGTTACTCCTCTGAAGGGAACCCAACGTTTCGGTATCAAAGGCAAGTTGGCCCCACGTTACATCGGACCTTTCCGCATTATTGCTAAATGTGGAGAAGATGCCTACCAACTTGAACTACCTCCGCACCTCTCCCGAGTACATGATGTATTCCATGTGTCCCAACTCAGGTGTTGCTTCAAGGACCCCATCCGCGAAGTCGACCATGAAACGCTTGATCTCCAAGATGACCTTTCTTATCGAGAATACCCCGTTCGTATTCTTGATTCCGCAGAGCGTGTCACTCGTCGTCAGAAGATTAGGTTTCTGAAAGTGCAATGGTCACACCACTCTGAAAGAGAAGCTACATGGGAAAGAGAAGACCGTCTCAGTACCGAGTACCCCTCCTTCCTCCCGCAGACTTCTGAATCTCAGGACGAGATTCTTTTGAGTGAGGGCGAGTTGTCAGAACCCTCTGTTAGGTATGTGCTAGGGTTAGCTAGTGCCTTTGCATCATGTCAAAATTTCAAAAGAAATCTTGGAAATCAAATTCAAAATCCAAATGGGAGAAGGAACACCCCCCAGATGAATTAATTCAAAAGGCCAGATAAAAATATTTTCCAAAAATTCATGTTAGAGTTTTGAAAAGTCTTATAAATGAGTGTGATCACATATCAAGTGATGTGGGACCCATCCCATGCTCATAGATTTTTCAAATATTCAAACAGTACCTTGGAATTAATGAAATACCCCTTTTTGATTTAAAATTCAAATCATTTGAATTTTAAAAATGTTGAAAGTTTATGAGTGGCTAGTTGATATTTTTATGAGGCCACATAAAAGTTTTCAGCATTTAATAAAATGTTTAGCTATTTATTTTAGCTAAACAGAACAAATTACAGAAAAACAGAAAGGAAAGATTAAACAGAATAGGAAAAAGACTTACCTGGCGCCTAGGCGAAGACGGCCCACCCAGCCAAGCCAGCCCACCAGGGGCAGGGGAGTCTTCTTCCCCACCCCGCGCCTCCAAGCTGCTCGGTGGAATGCCACCGAGCCAGCCGTGGACGCCACGTCGCCGCCGAGAGCTTCCAGGCCTCCCCGTGGCCCCTTCTCGCGCCTGGAGACGCCTCTCTCCCGTCCTGATCCATTCCTCCCCTCCAGCGCGACTCCTTCCTCCTCCTTCGCCGATTTCTTCCTCCACCCGAGAGCGCCGCCGCTCGCCGTCGCAAGAACTCGTGGCCATCGACGTCAAGGAGTCAAGCCAAGGTGTCCAATCGCTTCGCCGTCGTCGTCTTCATCGTACTGCAGAAGGAATCGGAGCCGGACACCTCCCCAAGCTCGAGAACTTCATCGTCTTCATCGCCGGCCGCCGTGGATCGAGTTCGAATTCCGGCAACTCCAGCGCCTCCCCGAGCAAGCCACCACTCCAGACAGTTTCAGGGTGAGCTTGCGAACGAAAACCCTCACCTTTCCCCCTCCTTTACTCGCTCTAGCCGGATCCGCCATGGATGCCGAGGCACTTCGCCGCCATGGATGAGCTCGAGGTCGCCCCTGTGCCCCTTCGACTCAGCCAGCGCGTGCGTTTGGCTCCTGAGCATGGTAGCTTTCGAACGCGAGTGATTTCAGCCCGAACCGTGCACGGTAGCGTCGTCTACGACCTCGCCGTGGTTCTGCTTCCGCCGGAGTCGTCGCCGTCGTCGATTCCGAGCACCCCGCGAACCCCTGTTGCCTCCAGAAGACGCGGGAGACCTCCAGGAGCAAGATGGTGTCCTCCCCGTGGCTTCCCGTGGCCCCTAGCTCATTCCGGCGAGTCGCCGCCGTGGCTCCAGTCGCCGGCGTCAAGCCTCCGGTGGGTTAACCACTAATCACCCAGTTAGTGACCCCTGGGTCACTGACCAGTGGGCCCAGTGGCTTAATTAAGCCACTGGATTAATTTAACCCACGGGTTAAGTTAACCCAGCCACTGACAGGGTGGCCCCACATGTCAGCCCCCCCCCCCCCTGACGCCAGCCTAACGTCAGCCTGACGCAGTAAATCATTTAATTGAATTTCCAGAAAAGCAAAATGGTTTAAATAATTCCAGAAAATCCAGAAAATACCCCAAACTTTGGAAATTCATAGAAAATTCATATTAACTCCAAATTGGACCAATAATATATGAAAAATGATTAGGAGAAAATTATCTTTCCAAATATGCAACTTTCAACTCTGTTTGAGTTGAATTTAAAATGTGATCAGTAGCTTTTGTTATTTGATTTAAATGGAATTAAATCAAATTTAATTCAAATATTTTGGTAACTTGAACCATGGCAACATGCTACATTTCACTTACACCTCAGAGGCATATCATACACATTTGAAGATAATTCAAAATGATCAAACCATATCATATATTACTTGGATAATGTTGAATTCAAATGTGGAGTTTGAATTTGCATTTTAAATGCAATATATTCCACTTAAATGGAATTGCCTCACACATCAAAACTTGTACTTCAAGCTTTAACATTCATTCATGTGCTTGAGCATTGCATTCATTTGATTGCTACTTCGTGCTTTGTTTGTCGAGTAGAGGTGGAACCGGAGCAAGAGGTCACCCCCTTCGCTGAAGATCCAGAACCCGAACCTCGTCAGCAAGGCAAGCAAAACCCCATTGATCATGTCGATAAAATCCCACTTCCCTCTCATGTATCGCTTATGCATTGTATAGGATGATCACCATGTTACGATTCTACCGCATAGATGAACCCATTCCTTTGCATGACCTATCATTTTGTCACAGTAGTAGACAAACCACAATCCTAGCAACTGTAGGAGTTGAATGATATCATGTGGCCCCTGCAATTGTTATCGCTTATTGCATGCTTAGTATGATACCATGTTGTTACTGTGATGTGAGTCGGGATGGTAGTGATCATGTTGATGATGGTAGAAAAGTGTTGGTGAATCGACCCTAATACAAGGTGAACGATGAGAGGCTGTGTAGGAGTACACGGTGGGTTGTCTCGTTGAACACCGCCCTAAGTCCGAGTTCTTGCGTGGTGATCCAAGATGAAGAGTACAACCACACATTGGGCTCACTGACCCCTCTCAACCTATTAACTCATCCCTTTCGATGTCCAGATGTCGCAGTAGTTCGGAGTTCTGGTAGGCTTGTGGCCTGGATGCTAAGTGAGAGAACGGCTCACCCGAGACCGGCTTATGCACCACGCACACATCGCTTGGGTCCACTTCGGTAAACCGGCCGGTTCACGATAGTGGTAGCCAACCCAAGTAGGCGGCTTTCTTGGACTAGATAGGCTGTGAGGTAACAGTTGTGGTGAGCATCCTCGCTGGCACCCCTTGAATGGTGTCGAGATCAAAGGCGGTAAATGATGATCATGTGTGTGTAGCGGTACACCCTTGCAAGGTTAACAAAACTATTTGAATAGCCGCGTCCTCGGTTATGGACTACTTGGAAAGCTTAGCCTGATTATTAGATAACTTGAATCGGATACTTCTAAAATACACCAAGATAAGTGTGAGTGCTATGGCGTGCTTCCTCGTGGGGAAGTCGAGGAAGGCACCATAGTGGTGTATTGGTTGGAGAAAGTAGTGGACTCGTGTACGCTTCTTACCTCAAGTCTGGTACTCGTAGTTCAGGATTAGCCAAGTCAAGGCTGGCATTTTCTGCAAGTGAACCCCACCTCCTTTACCTTGACACCTGTGCATGAGTAGTATAGCTCCTATGTAAGTCTTGCTGAGTACGCCTTTGTACTCACGTTTGCTTAATCTATGTTTTAGATGATGCCACTGACCCCGAAGGTGGCTTCTTCATCGAGCTGGACGACTGAAGTTAAGCTAGTCTAGTCCCAGTTGCTTCCGCTTTATGTTGTAATGTTGGATCACATGTATGCGATCTCTGTGTGTACTCTATAAGAGTTATAAATAAAATGTACACTTTGTAGAGAATTGCAATTGTACCTGCTGTTCATACAAGGCATGTGTGCTGCGTGTATGTTTATAACATGCATGTCTTTGTATGGGTTTTCGAGACCTTAGTTGTGTTCTGGCTGGCGGTCTTTCATACACCAAGTGGCCCTTAGATGTGCGCAGCTTGGGGCATCGCGATGCGATTGTCCGAGACTCCGTCTCGTGCACACTTTGTGGTATGATCGAGCCCGCCCTAGACCCCGACTAAGTGATCGGGCTGGAGTAAGTCTATGTAAGAGTTTTGAGATAGTCGATAGTATGGTTGAGGCGACTTGTCTTTGAATATGGGAGTTCACCACCCATATCATTAGACTTGTGTGCGGACGATGAGGACCCATCACAGTTGATCATCCGGCCTGGATGGGATGCCCCTCACGTACGATGCTTTCCAAGAATGTTCAGTGCTTGGCCTTGTCTGCTTAGACAAGTGGGTGCGGTTCTCGGCTCTCCATATGACTATGTCTTAACTGTACTTGCATACGCTAACCCCGGGTCCCGACACCGAAATATTAAATAAAAATAAAAACTTTGCAACTTATTTTTAAATATTTTAAAATACTTTGCTGGCATTTTAAAAATACCGAAAACTCCGAAAATGATTTTAAAACTTTTCCGGTGCATAAATAAATTCCCGAAATATTTTAGAAATTATTTATAGCCCCAAAGTAAATTTAAAAAGTCTCCCAAAAATATTTTAAACTATTTTCCAACAATTTAAAAATGGGGATAAGTCCTTTTATATCCTCTCCAGCGAACTGCCATGTGTTGAAAAATGTTTAAAAATATTTTAAAACTCCAGAAAAATGCGGAAGCAGCATGAGATGCATATGATGATCTATTAACATCCGGATTTAGAAAATTGGGATGTTACAAACCTACCCCCCTTAAGATGAATCTCGTCCTCGAGATTCGGGCTGGCTAGCAAAGAGATGCGGGTGGTCCTGCTTCAGATCTTCTTCACGCTCCCAAGTTGCTTCCTCTTCGGTATGATGATCCCACTGAACCTTGCATAGCCTGATCGTGTTGGTGCGGGTAACTCTTTCTGCAGTCTCCAGAATCTTCACAGGTTTCTCCTCATAAGTCAGGTCACTCTCCAACTGAATTGCCTCAAGTGGCACTGTATCTCTCAAAGGAATATATGCCATCTCTGCATGACACTTCTTCAGCTGGGATACGTGAAACACATCATGAACCCCTGACAAAGCTTCTGGCAACTCCAACTGATAAGCTACCTCTCCTTTGCGCTCCAAAATCTTGTAAGGCCCCACAAAACGTGGTGCTAACTTGCCCTTGATTCCAAACCTCTTGATTCCGCGAATTGGTGAAACTCTGAGATACGCACGGTCTCCAACCTCATAGGTTACATCCTTGCGCTTAACATCTGCATAACTCTTCTGCCTGGACTGTGCTGTCTTCAGTCTATCACGGATCAACTTGACTTTCTCCTCGGCATCTCTGATCAGGTCAGGTCTGAAAAACTGACGCTCTCCTACCTCATCCCACATCAACGGAGTTCTGCACTTCCTGCCATACAGTAACTCGAATGGTGCCATCTAAAGACTAGCCTGGTAACTGTTGTTATACGAGAACTCAGCATACGGTAAGTTGTCATCCCAACTCGAACCATAATCCAACGCACAAGCTCTCAACATATCCTCCAAGATCTGATTGACTCTCTCGGTCTGCCCATCTGTCTAAGGATGGAACGCTGTACTGAACTCCGGCCTAGTGCCCAAAGTCTCATGCAACTGACGCCAAAACTTCGAAGTAAACTGAGTACCTCTATCAGACACAACCTTGCTTGGAACTCCATGCAAACACACGATCTTGGACATATAAATCTTGGCTAGCTAGGCACCGTTGTAAGTTGTCTTTACCGGAATGAAGTGAGCAACCTTGGTCAAACGATCAACAATCACCCAAATAGAATCATATCCTGACCGAGCCCTGGGTAAACCAGTAATAAAGTCCATACCTATCTGATCCCACTTCCAATCTGGTATAGGCAAAGGCTGCAACAATCCCGCTGGCTTCTGATGCTCAGCTTTGACTCTCTGGCAAACATCACACAATGCAATATACTGAGCTATCTCTCGCTTCAGGCTAGGCCACCAAAATCTCTCCCTCAAGTCCAAATACATCTTGGTATTCCCGGGATGAATAGAATAGGGTGAATCATGTGCCTCCTGAAGAATCAACTTCCTGTTCTCTGCATCTTGCGGTACACAAATGCGCTTCTCAAACCAGATGGCTCCATGCTCATCCTCACGGAAACCCTCTGCTTTCCCTTTGGTCATATTCACCTTTATCTCATCAATTTCTGCATCACCCTTCTGAGCTTCTCTGATTCTTTCCAACAGAGTTGGCTTCACCTCCAATGTTGCCACATATCCCTTAGGAACGATCTCCAACCTGAGATTCTTGAACTGCTCACATAACTCACGTGGCATATCCTCAACATTAGCAACATTGACATGACTCTTACGGCTCAATGCATCAGCAACCACATTCGCTTTACCAGGATGATACTGCACATTGAAATCATAATCCTTAATAAGCTCCAGCCATCTACTCTGCCTGAGATTCAAATCCTTCTGAGTAAAGATATACTTCAAACTCTTATGATCAGTAAAAAAATCACAATGATTACCAACAAGATATTTCCTCCATGTTTTCAATGCGTGAACAACTGCAGCTAACTCCAAATCATGTGTAGGATAGTTTTGCTCATGGTTCTTAAGCTGACGTGAAGCATAAGCAACAACTCTACCCCCTTGCATCAAAACACAACCAAGTCCTCGACGAGATGCATCACAATATACTTGGAAATCCTTATGTATATCAGGCAAACATAAAACAGGTGCAGTTACTAACCGTTTCTTCAACTCCTGAAAGTTGGTTTCACATTCCTCACTCCAAACAAACTTATTCTCTTTCTTCAACAGCTCAGTCATTGATTTTGCAAGCTTGGAGAAATTCTCAATGAACCTCCTATAATATCCTGCAAGTCCGAAGAAACTGCGAATGTCTCCAACTGTCGTGGGTGTCTCCCATTCTGTAACTGTTGAGACCTTGGATGGGTCCACAGCTACTCCTTCTCCTGACACAACATGTCCAAGGAATCCTACCTCCTTCAACCAAAACTCACACTTGCTGAACTTGGCATACAATCTGTGCTCCCTGAGATTCTCCAATACCAAACGCAGATGTGCCTCATGCTCTTGCTCATTCTTGGAATACATCAATATATCATCAATGAACACCACAACGAATTTATCCAAGAACTCTATAAACACCTTATTCATCATATTCATGAAGTATGCAGTAGCATTAGTCAATCCAAATGACATAACAGTATACTCATACAACCCATACCATGTAGTAAAAGCAGTCTTCGGAATATCCTTTTCCCTAATCTTCACTTGATGATAACCAGAACGAAGATCAATCTTAGAGAATACACAAGCTCCCTCCAACTGGTCAAATAGATCATTAATCACAGGTAAAGGATACTTGTTCTTGATAGTAACATCATTCAGAGAACGGTAATCAACACACATCCTCTGGGTTCCATCCTTCTTCTCAACAAACAACACTGGAGATCCCCAAGGTGACGAGCTTGGGCGAATGAAACCCTTTGCTTGCAACTCTCTAATCTGCTCCTTCAACTCTGCAAGTTCCTTAGCGGGCATCCGATACGGTCTCTTAGCAATAGGCCTAGTACCTGGTATTAAATCAATAAGGAACTCAATCTCCCTATCCGGTGGCATACCTGGCAACTCATCTGGAAACACATCCGGATAATCCCTCACAACACGCACATCATCCAGACTACCCCCCTTAAGAGAATTCACCTGGGCGTGTTGATGCTTATACTTGGATACATATCTGATCTTCTGCCCATTCGGTGTACGGAGAGTGATAGACCGACTGGCACAATCAATAACCCCTTGGTACTTGGCTAGCCAATCCATGCCCAATATAACATCCAAACCTTGTGACTTCAATACAATCAAATCTGTAGGAAAAACATGCTTCCCTATGGCTAGGCTCAACTGATAGCATCCCAAACTAACTGACATCTCCGCTCCTGGTGAACTTATGAGCATAGATGACTTAAGAACTACGGTAGGTAACTCATGCGTATCCACAAATACCCTCGATATGAAAGAATGTGATGCACCAGAATCAAAAAGAACAAGTGCGGGTACTGAATTGATAAAGAACTTACCAATCACAGCATCAGGCTCATCATAGATCTCCTCCACGTTGACATGGTTCACATGCCCCTTGATGAAAGGATTGGGCTTGACAACTCCATTCCCATTGGACTCCGGGCAGTCTGTGGCATAGTGTCCCATGTTCTTGCACCTGAAACACTGGATGTGACTCAAGTCCTCTGGTGCCTGGCCATTCTAACGGTTGTTTCCATTGCCTCCATTGGATCCATTGCTTCTCCCATTCCCATTGTTCCTTCCATTGCCATTTACATTGCCATTTCTTCTGCCATTGTGGTGGTTGTGGCCATTATGGTTGTGACCATTCCCACCATGATGGTTATGTCCTCCACTGTGAACATGGCCATTCCCACCATTGTGGTTATGTCCATGGTTATGTCCTCCATTGCCACCATAAGAAGTGTGTGGCTTCTGATGCGGTCTAGAGTTATACTTGCCACCATTGTTGTTGTTTTACTTCCTCTTGCGGTTCTCAATGGCCTGTTGCTTGCCTTCCAACACAATAGCTTTGTCTATGATCCCCTGGCAGTTAGCAAAGGTAGCCACTGTCAACTGGACTCCCAACTCATCATTCAGCCCTTCCAAGAACTTCTCCTGCCTTGATGCATCATTCCTGACATCATCTGGAGCATATCTGGCAAGCTTGTTGAACACCTCAACATACTCGGCCACTGAACGGCCTCCCTGACGCAAACTGCGAAACTCCTTCTTCTTCAAACTCATGGCGCCTGCTGAAACATGTGCGGCGCGAAAAGCAGACTGAAACTGCGCCCAAGTGATGGTGTCGATGGGATAAGTCAGCAAGTAGTTGTCCCACCATGCAGCGGCAGGACCCTCCAGCAAATGTGAGGCAAACCTCACCCTCTCTGCCTCATTACAGCCAACTGTCTCCAAGTTCCGGCCCACTGAACGAAGCCATTCATCCGCCACTATGGGCTCAGGAGTGCTAGAGAACCTCTGAGGATTCAACCTCAGGAACCTTGCAAGCGTGTCCACTGGTGGTGGTGGTGGCGCATTGTTGTTGTTGCCCATGTTCTGAGTGAGCAACTGGATCAACTGAGCTTGTCCTTGAAGTAGCTGTTGCATGTAAGCTGGCACTCCATTGTTGTTGTTCTCATTCCCCGTGGGATCACGTCTCGGCGGCATCTGTTGGGTAAGAATAGGTAAGTTGTAGACGGAAAGTAGCTAGGGAAATATATCCTACCCCATATGCTTATGATGATCATGGCAAGCATTATATATACAATACATATATCACCAATCAACTTCACCAAACAATATCACCATAGCATCAAACATATAACAATCATCAACCAATGCACTCATACGGAAAACCATCACATATCACACCATATAGTTTAAAAATATATTGTATAACTGATATAAGATCCTCAAAACAACCACGGGTAATATAAGATCCTCAACATAACCACGAATAACATAAGAGTATATCAAGCAACCTAGTATTGCCACACCGAATAAGTCGACATGGTCAAATACGCTAACACGATAACGATAGCAAACTAATTGCTGGTGAAGTAATTCTGAATGCTGTCTTTGCTAAACAGCATGCGGTATTCGCGCCCGCTAATGCGGTTGCGCCTTTTGGGTCTCGGCTCCTCTTCTTCTGCCGAGGTCTCTACTTCTGGTTCCTCTTCTTGTTCTTCAATTCCATTGGCCTTCATCTTCTCCTTTAGCCTCTTTATCTCCGCTTGCATTTCCATCCTCTCCTTCTTCAGCTTGTTGTTGTCCCTCTTGATCCTGGTGTTCTTCTGCTGCAACTCAATGATGGTGTAGAGGTTTGACTGGATGTCCTTCTCCTGGCAATGGATGTGCTTCTCCAGGCTCTGGATGAAGTAGCTAGTTGTACCTGGCCAAATGGCCCCAGGCACACGCGTGAACTTCTTTGGCCATATGTTCCCCGATGGAAGGATCTTGGTCATCTCCGCGTACACCGTACCCTTGAGTCGGCCGACATACGTCTCAACAATGCGTCCAAGAGCTATGTGAGCGGCTATGCGCACACACTGCTCCTTCTCCTAGGCATGCACCTCGAATGACTCCGTGATCACCCTTTCCTCGTTCGTCTTGATTCCTAGGATGAAAGTCTCCACTTGCCAGTAGTCATCAGCTCCCCTTGTCTCCACGATGTCCGGCTGAAAGACTGGCGCGTAGATGTTCAGGTAGTGGCAAATCCCCCTGAGCTCAGGTCCAAACGCCATAGCACGGTATGACAAAGTGGTCATCTATAATCAAAGAGAGGTAAGGCAAGATTAGAACAGGTATGCATACGAGATAGAGAAGGTAAGTAAGTACAAGACAGAGTGATATAAAGTAATATTTTCATTCCTATGGCTTTTCTAATCCATTTTCTAGGGTCACGTCCTACAGTCAACACACTGCTCTGGTACCATCTGTAACGACCCAATTCACACAGAATTGAAGTCTCTGTGCTCAAGTGTCAGTCCCTGGATCAAACTCGCTGGCACACACAGTATCATAGATGTATATCAAAGTACGAGTGCATCATTATTACAACGTATGATCCAGAATATCATAAATAACAAGTTGCATAGCTCAAGGCTAGCTTATTCAATATAAATATAGCGGAAGCAAAAGCAAGTAACGTGGAGTCCCATCAACAGCCACAAGCGAACATGCTGAGTGTAGACTCGCAACCCCTAAACGCACCTTACTGATCGTCTGAAAAACCTGCAACACCGAAGGTTACAGCCCGACAACGGGTCAGTACGTCTGATTTGTACGGCAAGTGACACGGAAAAGTTTATATAAAGGACCTACAACTACATGCAAGGTGAGTCAAAGGAAAGGCTTATAGTTTTGTTTTGCAGAAATCCAATTTTCTCCTGAACTAAACTAGTCAAAGTTTTAAGTTGAATTCTACCTGATAACACACAGCAACCCATGCTAATCTTTCCCACCAAAGTTATTATTAAGTGTTCATCTGTCAAGATCATTCATCAACAGTACTGACTGGTTGCTCAAAGTTCGTCCGTAACTGTGGACACGGCTAATCATGATCAGATTATACGCTCTGTAGAGGTTGTACACGTTCCCCACTGGACTCAACACGAAGATTGAGACAAAGACTTTCGGAAGAGGTTGCCTCCACCCTTTGGTAGCCGGTACACCTAACACACATCTCTATCAGCTAGCTACCAGGGTCAGGTTCCCCACAACGTACTCGTGCTAAGCCAGAGCCCATATAGCCAGTGGTTGTACACGGAAGCTACTAGTAATATTGCCTGTCTGATCTTTTTGAGCCTGGACGGCGCCCACTGCGTTCAGAGGGTAGACACCATGTCGCACCCGGTTCACCACCATAACAACCATTGGGTGCATTTAACCCCAGCACTGTCCTTAGACAAGGCACAGCTACCAGGATGCAACCCTCCCGTCCAGAAGTGATTTCTATTTATTATAAAGTTGCTACACAAATTATTAAATAGCTCACATGCACTCCATGAATTCTCACAACCCAACCACGTCTACAAAGCATAGCAATAAAGTGACAACACGGCTAGGTTGATCTAAAAATACAAGTCAAACATGTGGCTATCCTAACTGGCTTTGTAGCAACAGTAAAGTAAACTACCTATCATGCAATAGGGTGATATTCTTAACATAATGCATATAGAAAATATAGGTATGAGTATGGTCAAAGCATCACTTTCCTTCTTCCTGTTCCTGACGATCACAATCCTCACAAAACGAGGCGGCGCACTCCGGACAATCTATACGAGCAAACATAGCACCAATCAACAAATATTCAACACAATTATGCACAAATAGTAATAAACATTCAAAGAACAGTAGCAAAACTTGCCTAACAGTAGCTAAACTTAAAGTACTTGTCAAAATAAAACCAACGCAAAAGAAACAGCGCAAACGGGCGCACCGTTAAAAAGATATGGCTACCGGAAGTTCAAATTTGGATCTGCTTGGGATTCAAATTTGAAAACTTGAAACTTCTGTAAAACTTAGTCTACTAGCTAGAAAATTTCACCACGGTCGCAACGCAACTGGAATCACTCGATTCCGAGTTACGGTTAAAAAGTACTCGCGAAAACGGTACCGGGTGTAAAACGGGGTCTATACTGCAGAAAGGACCTATCTGTAAATAAAAAACTTGAAAAAACGCGATCAGGTCCCTGACTGACGGTTGACCGGATCTGGACTCGGTTTTTTTTTAAAACCGATCTAACTCTTTTTTTTTGCTCTCTCTCTCCTCCCGTCGGGCCCGAAGGCCATGGCCATGGGGCTGCGGCGACGCAGCGGCTCCGGCTCCGGCTGCTCCGGCCGGCGGCGCGGACGCGCAGGGGCGCGGCGGCCGGCGAACGCGCGGGGCGACGGCGGCCCGTGGCCGGGCGAGCTCGCCGGCGGCGGCGGCGCGGCCTGGGGTGGCGGCGCGGCGGCCTAGGCGGCGGGGACGGCGGCTATACGGCGGGCGCGGCGCGAGGTGCTCACCGGCGACAAAAAAAACGAGCTCCGACGAAAATCTAGCGAAGTTCCGGCGAACTCCGGCGAGATTCCGGCGATGACGTCGGCGGCGGCGGGTCCCGCGGATTAGTTTAGGGCTAAACCTAAAACGCTAAAAGAAAATAATCTAACCCTAAACGGAGCAGTTTAAAAACAGTCTCTCCTCCATTTTTTTTGTAATCCGAAATAAAAACAAATTCGGCCAGGCGAAAAAAAAACAGAACAGGCACATTAGGCCCAAAATAATTTTAGAAAAATCACGGAATATTATTTTTAATTTCCGTCTTCGCCAAACATTTTAAAATAATAAAATTGAATTTTTGGCTTTACCAAAATATTAAATAAAAACAAAAACTTTGCAACTTATTTTAAAATACTTTTCTGGCATTTAAAAAATACCAAAAACTCCAAAAATGATTTTAAAACTTTTCCGGAGGATAAATAAATTCCCAAAATATTTTAGAATTTTTTTATAACCCCAAAGTAAATTTAAAAAGTCTCCCAAAAATATTTTAAACTATTTTCCAACAATTTAAAAATGGGGATAAGTCCTTTGATATTCTCTCCAGCGAACTGCCATGTGTTGAAAAATGTTTAAAAATATTTTAAAACTCCAGAAAAATGCGGAAGCAGCATCAGATGAATATGATGATCTATTAACATCTGAATTTAGAAAATTGGGATGTTACAGTTCTCCTTGGAGAAACTGCAAAAGAAGTGTGGCGTAGACACCACCAAAGAGGTCCCCTTGTTACTATTAGTAGCAAGACGTTTCGCAATAAGCGAACCCACGTGATACTCGTGCTTCCCTGAGAGGGCATTCGCCATGATAGTAGTATCAGGCGTAGAAGTGTTGCTCGTGTTGTCTCGAGCCAACACTCCTCTAGCAATATAATAGGCGAAATACCTGAGGTGAGGGAACAAAATGTTGGAAATCTTCTGGCGGTTGGATGCCCTCACTTCAGTGTTACAGAACGAGTCGAGGAGGGTATTGAGTGCAACAGTTTGGACATTTTTCCTCTTCTTCTTCTCGACCAAGCCTGGCAAATCTAAAGCTTCACAAAATGTACTCATAGACATGGTCAGCAATCTTTCATAAAGTCGAAACACCACAGTATCATTATCAGGGTAAAACCTGAAACTGTTAACAAAAATAGTGGTGAGTGTCTCGTACTGTGGTACACGGCTCGTAACAAGCCGTGTCAAACCTGCATTGGCACACAGAGCATACAACTCTTCTTGTATGCCGGCATCCTCCATGAAGTCTTCACATGGAAATGCCATAGCTCTTGCGGGTGACTCGTCCAACATCTCCATGGGTACGATATCTTCATTATAGCTCACCCTTGTGGTTGAAGGTGAAGCTGCGTTACGCGTAACACGGCTAGAGCGCTCGGTCTTCTTCTTCCCAAGCCACTTTCCTAGCCTCTCCATTTCTGAAATTTTTAACAATTCACAAAAACGAAGATTTAAGCAAAACTAGTTTGGGCAAAACATTCTACTTACTTTACCAAGGCTCAAACTAGCAACAAAACTTGAAAAATATATTTCTACACAAACATTTAAGCTCAACTAAACAGCACCAAGAACCACTAAATACTCACTAATGAAGCCACCAACTAGAAAGCTGATTGGAGGGGTGAGGGAGTCACATACCAGAGAGTATTTGTTCAAAATTTTAGCTCAAATGAGTGGTTGTAGAGGGAGATCGAAGCTCTGTGCTCAAGAACAGCAAGAACACGAAACCAGAGCAAGAACACGAGTTTTTGGGGTGAGAGAGAGAGAGTGGAAGAAGAGATGCCAGCAGGGGGTGCTTGTGGGTCCCAGGAGGGTGGGTGGCGCGACCAGGAGCTGGGCCGCGCCACCTGGCCTCCTGGGCCAGGGGTGGACCCCCCTGGTCAGCCACATGTACTCCCCGATGGCTTTTTACCTGGAAATTTTTATTTTGAATTTTCTGGGCAACTTCACTCTAGAGAATTTTTCAAAGTTCAAAAAGCTACAAAAACTTTCGTGAACTTGAGACAAAAGTTAGAACAAGTGAAGCTTTGAACACAAAAACTTGGGTACAGCAAGGAGAATAAAATCTAAAGGAATGAAAACATAACAAGCTCAACTTTTTACCTATATAAAACATGCTAGTTAGCAAGGTTGATCAACTCTTACCAACAAACTTGTGGTATATAACGCAGAAAGTCTCGCCTCTTATGAAGTGATCATTGCACTCTCACTTTCATGGACATTGTCCCCACCATAATTGTTTTGTATTTTTGGTATACATGTAGTGGACAATCCCATTCTCCAATATTCATGGTCTCGATACTCTCAATGGAATTAAGGCCATGCCTTTTGTCGATCTTCTTCGGAAAATACACCATGTGTTCTTTGTCATTCACGTTGAAGGTAACCTTCCCTTTATTGCAATCAATAACAGCACATGCGGTGTTAAGAAAAGGTCTACCAAGGATAATGGACATGCTCCCATCCTCGGGCATGTCAAGCACAACAAAATCAGTAAGTATTAAGCAATTGGCAACTTCAACAGGAACATCCTCACAAATACCGATCGGGACGGGCGTGGACTTGTCAGCCATCTGGAGAGAGATATCTGTAGGAATTAATTTCTCTAAACAAAGTCCTTTGTAGAGAGAAAAAGGCATAACACTCACTCCTGCACCAAGATCACATAAAGCAGTTCTAGCATAATTATTTTTTATGGAGCAAGGAATGGTGGGTATACCTGGATCACCGAGCTTCTCAGGATTCTTTCCACTGAAAGAGTAGTTAGCAAGCATAGTAGATATTGCCTCATTAGGGACTTTTCTTTTATTAGTAACAATATCTTTCATATATTTAGAGTAAGGAGGTAACTTAATAGCATCGGTCAAAGGGATTTGAAGAAAAAGAGGTTTCATCCACTCACAAAACTTGTTGTAGTGCTCTTCTTCTTTGGTTTTGACGGACTTGCTTGGGAAAGGCATGGGTTTCTGTACCCGTGGTTCTCGTTCCCTCCCATGTCTCCTTGCAAAAAAGTCTTCTCTAGTACACTTCTTGCGCTTATCGAGTGCTTCTTCTTCACGAACCTCGGGTGGATCATTCTTTTCAGCATCTTTTTCAGGTTCAGCACCGTCTTCCGTCTCAGCATCGGAGGTAGATATGTTGTTTGGATCAACAGCTCATTCTTCTTCTTCTATTGGATCATTGGAATTGTCAGCTTCCTTGTGTTTCTTTTTCTTCTCTGGAGAGCTAACAATTTCTTATTCCTGTACTTGAGAATCTTGCTCGATCCTCTTTGGATGCCCTTGTTGGGGTTCGGGGCAGAAAACACAAATTTTTCATAACCTACGAGACCCATACTCAAGACCTATGCTATGCTGAAGCAAGTAACAGACAGAAATAGATCACATACCAGTATGTAGTCCGTTAAGCGGGAAACGTTCCCGCATGAACGTGGTTGATGTAGTCGTACCGGCAATCCCCGATGCCGCGCAGATCCACGATGACTCCTGTAGCCACCCGATCCTTGTAGATCGATGACGGGATTACGTCCCCGTCGGAATGTTGCTGATGAAGACCTCGCGATACGACCACGACGATGAAGTAACACCACAAGTGTAGTGCCTCGCGGTATTATACACATACAGTATACCCGACGTCCCTCCGGGCTCCGAACCAGTAGAGCAGCGGAAAGAAGATGGATTCGAATCCCGATTCCAGCAGCACGACGGCGTGCGTATAGTGGAGAAATCCCCAACCAAGTGTAGACTCCAAACAAGGGGAGTCCACTCGAGGAAGGAGAAAGGAGGAAGAGAGAGATGAGAAGTTATCTCAAAAATATGATGATTAAAAGGGCACCTCTACCCCTCCTTATATAGGCCAAGGATGGGTTCCACCCCCCCCCCCTCCACTTCCGGGGTGGGACTAATCCCAAGGGAGGGGTGGCGCACCTATAAGGGGGGTGGGCCCCCTCATGGCGCCATGGCCCATGGGGGAGGACTCCCTCTCCCCCTAATGGGCCATATGAGGCCCATATGCCTTTTAATTACTTTTTAATTGTATTTAATTATATTTTAATATTTAATTCAGATAATTAAATAATAAAACATTAATTAAACATTATTAAATATATTTTGAACCTTTCAAAATACCCGGAACAACTTCCGGCCTTCATCGGAACAATTCTGGTGTTCTCTCCAATTTCTCCGGTGATCACGAATCAATCCTTACTGCGTCGAGTACCCTTAAGTGTAACACCCTATGGTCCGGGATACAGCAGACATGATCGAGACAATCTCATTGATCAATGACTAATCAATTGGACCTGGTTACAATCCTTGATAGCCCCTGCGCTTCCATCGAATGAACTTCAATCGTTGTTGGATCCGTTAACCGTGTGCCTGTTCCCTTTGTCCCATGGTACTTTGCTTGTCCGAGGTTTGATCATCGGTATCCACTATACCTAGTTCGTCCTCGTTCTCAACAAACAAGTTTACTCGTTCCCGTGATATTACAACTCCGTGACCTAGTCACACGTTTGCAAACTTTATGATGTAACATCACCGAGTGGGCCCAGAGTACCTATCTGTCACACGGATGGACAAATCCCGCTTTGATCTATTTGCATACTCATCAACCATCTATTTCAGAATACCCAAAGTGCACCGTTATGGCCAGCATATTTCAGTCAGGCGGTGGGATACAAATCAAAGTCTCCTCATAGATGACAATTACGTATGATCATTACGGTCAAAGGATCTAGTCACTACGTTTTAGTTATCGCAATGTCGAACTATGTGACTTGATCACATCGCAACACTTCTGTTGGGTGTATGTCCATCATATCATTATCCAATGATACGACTCCATTGTCAACAGACGACATTGTCTCATGATCAGGAAACCTTGATCATCAATCGCCCAATGGACTAGTATACTAGGGTTGACTAGGGACCTGGTTGTTTGTATACCACACCTGTATTGATGTTTCCGCTTAATACAGTTATAGCATAGTATCAAACGTATTATGAACTAATGGAATATGCTCGATAAAACATATTTTATTTGCCTCTAGGGCACATTCCCAACAGCCCTTCTAGATAGAGAGGGTCCTGGGTGTGTGTTCCACCCCGGGTGTTTATACCATAAGCCTATAAATTGTCCTGTTTGGCATTATTAGCAAGCAAATCTTTTTGCACATTAGAAATTTGTTCAAGATGAGTTTGAACCATATGAAAATGTTTCACAAGACATTTAACATCATTAATTGTTCCTCCTAGAACATCAAGCAAACTTTTGATAGCAAGAGTATTATCATGCAACTAACCTTGTACCTTCTCATTGAAGTAATTCTGCTTCATAATAAAATTATCAAGCTCATCTAAACATTGGTCAGGAGGTTTAACTTTAGGGATGTCACTTGTATTGAACTCTAAAAGAGAGTGTACCTCTACCATAGGTGGGTGAGTGGTAGGCTCACACAGCTTCTCAATTGGAGGTAGATTCTTCACGTCTTTAGCTTTAATACCTTTCTCTCTTATAGACTTCTTTGCTTCTTGCATATCTTCGGGGCTTAGGACAAGCATGCCCCTCTTCTTTGATGGTGGAGGTGGTTCAGGCACGGACCAATCTTCATGGTTTTTGGCAATCTTGCCCATCAATTCTTCCGCATCGTCCGGTGTTCTTTGCCTGAAAACACAACCAGCACAACTATCTAGTTAGGATTTAAACCCATCGGTTAGACCAGCATAAAATATATCAAATAATTCATTCTTAGGGATCTCATGTCTCGTTCTAGCCTTCAGCAGACTGCAAAATCTCCCCCAAGCTTTAGGGAGATGCTCATCCTGCAACTGTTTAAAGTTATAAATTCTTTGCAAAGCAGCATGTTGCATATGAGCAGGAAAATACTTATCAACGAAAGATATAGCCATATCTTGAGGACTCTGAATGGACCCACATGGTAGTGCATCATACCATGCTCTAGCATCTCCTTTCAAGGAAAAAGGAAAAAAGCTTGGTCACATAGAGGTTTTGAATCCTTTCATCAGTAGTAAACAAGCCACCCAACTCAGTGAGTTTCCTCAGGTGCTCGATAGCATCATCATTTTCTCTGCCATAAAATGGATTAGCTTCAACTATAGATATAAGTGAAAGGTCAACAGAGAAATCATAATCAGGATCAGTGATGCATATAGGAGACGTAGCAAAAGTAGGATCAGGAGTAAACTTGTTCTTTAGGGAGTGCTTTGCTAGCAACTTCTTTATAGTAGCAGGGTCGGAATGAGCACATTCATTAAGATCCCTACATAAATCATCATCAAGTATAACATAATCGTCCTCAAGGAGTTTCTCCTTAAGGCCAGCAAGGTCATGAATTTTTCCAGTAGGTGTTTGGGTAACAGGAATTTCAACACCCGAGAATCGGGCAACAGCAGCAATTTGTTCTTCAATAAAAGAACCAAGTGAACCTATAGTCTCAAATGTAGTAGAAGCATCATCAAAATTATCTGACATATTGCCAGACTCAGCAGAAGTAACATGTAACTGAGGTGAATCAAACTGACTCATAACTGAAGGTGAATCAAGTTTAGCACTAGTGCTAAGAGCAGTACCTCGCTCGTACGGGATGGTAAGATCGGAACCTTGGGGTCTCCTTTCTTACCCATAGTGGATAGCGTGCAGCAGGTAGGATACTTCAAGTAGACCTGTAAAAAAAGCTATGGTCCCCGGCAACGGCGCCAGAAAACAGTACTTGATAACCCTCAACTGTAGGGGATCGAGATAGTCTTCGCGGGTAAGATAACCCAATTTATTGATTCGACACTTGGGGACACAAAGAATACGAACAGCCTTTGACAATTGAGTTGGCAATTCAATCGCACCTGAAATAAACACTTGCTTGCACAAAGGTATTAGTAGCAACTGTGATACGGTGGTAATAGTGGTGATGATAATAGTGGTGATGGTGGTAGTGAAACAGCAAAAGTAAACAACTAGTAACCAACAGGAAAGGAAACACTGTAGGCTAGGGAGATGGATGGTTGGGCGCTGCTTGGATGAGAACGAACATGTAATAGATTCTAACACGGGCAAGGCTCACAGAAAAGAAAGGTTCATCTAGGCAAATATCAAACACCAGGCATGTATCCCAAGGTAGTTGTACGTGCTTGCAATAAGAACTTTGCACAACATCTTTTGTCCTACCCTACCGCTACAAACGGGGCCAAAAGGAACTTAGGGAGATTAAGGTACTCCTGTCAAAGAGCACCGGAACAAAGCATTAACACTTCATGGATACACGGAATCCTCAAATTATAGTCCACCCCCTTTGGTGTCCCAAGCTGTCACCATTGGGATCGCCGGTTCCGGACTATAATAGGTGCATACAACTCATAGATAAGATCAAGAACACCACAAACTCAAGAAACAAAAGGGTGATCAGATCTGAAATCATGGCACTCGGGCCCAAAGTGGCAAGCATTAAGAGCAACAAGTTGTAACAGAGATGATAAACACCAAGTAGATGATAGGCAACATGCCCCCAACAATTTGATTGAACTATTACATGATCTAACTCATCCAATCCCTACCATCCCCTTTGCCTACAGCAGGGAATTACTCACACATGGATGGAGAAGTCATGGAGAGATGATGGAGAGGTGATGGCGATGATTTCCCCTCACCGGAGGCCAAAGCAGCCTCCAGATTAGCTCTCCCGGAGAAGAACAGAGGGTTGCGGCGGCTCCGCGACGTAGATTGGAAAATCGACTTCTGTTCTGGGGTTTCTGCGTCGGGAGAATAAATAGGGGCCAAGGTAGGTCACCAGGGGGTGTGGGACCTAGCCAGGAGGGCAGGTGGCGCGGCCAGGGGCTGGGCCGCGCCAGGCACCCTCCTGGCTGCCCCCTGGCTGCCCTATGGCCCCCCTTTGGATCCTCGGAAGCTTCCGGAACGCTAATTTTTCATATATTTTCTTGGGATTTTTCTAGCGTACCTAAATATCCACAAACCTGCACAAAAGAAAACAACACTGGTAGCTCTGCTGAAAACAACGTCAGTCCGGGTTAGTTTCGTTCAAATCATGCAAGAATGAAGCCAAAACAATAGCAAAAGTGTTTGGAAAAGTAGATACGTTTGAGACGTATCAACGCTCCAAGCATAGCACATAACGCATGAAGTGATAAAAAATATAGTGGAACGAAAGACGAACTGATAATTGTTGATGGAGAAGGGGATGCATGGGGGCATCCCCAAGCTTAGACGCTTGAGTCTTCTTGAATATTTCTTGGGGTGCACAGGGGCATCCCCAAGCTTGAGCGTTTGACCCTCCTGAATCTTATTTTATCATCTTCCCTCGCACACTTGAAAACTCCCTTCATACATAACTCATCATAATCTGATTAGCGAGGTTAGTACCCACAATAAAATATTTTTTCTCTACTGGAAATAAGGATATTCTTGAAGAGCTACTGTTTCTCAAGATTGCCAAAAAGTTTTTGCAAAGAAAAAGCAAGCTTAAGGTTTGCAAAACGAAGAAAAGGAAAAAAGGACAGAATCAATGAAAAACAGACCAGCAGGTAGTAAATATTTTTTTTGGGGCACTTCTGCAACTCAAATCAAAAAACTCAGAACATACGAAAGTTTCGTGATTGTATAGAGCACGCTGTGTAAAAAATTCAGCTCAAACAGATGAACTCGCAATTTTCTATGATTTTTCCCGTCACGAGGACAGAATCTGTTTTCTGGACAGCATGTCACAACTTTCACTTCCCTTGTCATATGAGGCTATAAATGGCACAAAGCTGAAAAGTAAAGATACAATGATGTTGCTACTGTAGTAACAAACATCAATACACAACAAAAGCAAAATAAACCTAATTCATTGTGGGCTGCCTCCCAAAAGTGCTTTCTTTTATGCCTTTAAGCTAGGCATGATGCAAAAAGAGAAAATCAAGTTTTATCAAGAGTAAGAGAATAGCTAGCCCGTGTAACAGACTCAAAAGGTAACTTAATATTCTTTCTAGGGAAGTGTTCCCTCCCTTTCTTGAGAGGGAATTAGAATTTTATATTCCCTTCTTTCATACTAATGACAGCACCAACGGTGCGAAGAAAAGGGCGTCCCAAAATAATTGGACATGATGGTTCACATTCAATGTCCATAATAGTAAAATCAACGGGAACATAATTGTCATTGACAATGATAAGAACATCATCGATCTTCCCCAAAGGTTTCTTTACGGAAGAGTCAACAAGACGAACACCAAAAGAACAAGGATCAAAAGGTTTCAATTCAAACATATCATACATTCTTTTGGGCATAACGGAGGTACTAGCTCCAACATCACATAAAGCATAGCAAGAGAAGTTATTCAACTTAATTTTAATCATACGATCCCAACTATCTTCTAGATTTCTAGGTATGGAGGCTTCTACCCTAAGCTTCTCCTCCCTAGCTTTAATGAGAGCATTAGTGATATGCTCCGTGAAGGCAAGATTAAGTGTGCTAGTGTGGGGATCTCTAGACATCTTGTGAAGGAAACCAATAACTTCAGGAAGGGTGCAATTATCAAAATCAAGGTCACTACTATGAAGTAAAGTGGTAGTGGTGTACTTTAGGCTCACTTGTTTGGTAACTTCTATAGTCATAGGAGTTTCTTCTTCTACGGTTGAGGTCATAGCATCACCATTAATAGGTCATATGGGACAGGGTGCATTGGGTGCTAAGAGTTTGGATATCCTCAACAACTTGGATAGTAGCAACGGTATGGTGTGTAGGAAGGCTCTTAATTCTATCTTCTTCCTCCTTTTCTCTAGCCCATCTCTTTAAGTTTAGCCATCATCCTAATGTTTTCATTAATTTGCACTTGAATAGCGTTCATAGGAGTGACCTTCCTCTCCTCAAGAGGAGAAGTTCTAATTTTAAGCAATTGTACTTCATGAGCTAAATTGTCTACCTTCGACGAGAGATTATCTAATTTGTCTAGTTTTTCCTCTACACTCTTGTTGAAGGATTTTTGGGTAGTGATGAAGTCTTTAAGCATACTCTCTAGTTCAAAAGTGGAGTTCTTGGTGCTAGGATAAGTGTTGTTGTTCCCATAGTTGTTGGAGGGGAACGGTCTAGGATTTCTACCAAAATTACTCCTATAAGCATTGTTATTGAAGTTGTTTCTAGAGATAAAGTTCACATCTACTTGATCTTGAGCAATCAAAGAATTTAAAGGAGCATCATGATGATCAATAAGAGATTGCTTGGTAAGTAGAGACATAATCAAGTCAACTTTTTCATTTAGGGAGGAGATCTCCTCGACAGAGTTTACCTTCCTACCTGTTGGAGCTCTTTCGGTGTGCCATTGGGAATAGTTGGTCATCGTCTCATCGAGTAGTTTTGTGGCAGCACCAAGCGTTGTTGACATAAAGGTTCCTCCCGCGGCCGAACCTAGCAAGTTTCGCGAGGTAAAGTTCAAGCGTGCATAAAAAGTTTGGATAATCATCCAAGTAGTCAAACCATGCGTAGGTCAATTTAACAAGAGATTTCATGCGTTCCCAAGCTTGGGCAACATGCTCATTATCCAATTGCTTAAAATTCATAATATTATTCCTCAATTGTATAATCTTAGATGGGGGGTAGTACTTCCCAATAAAAGCATCCTTGCACTTATCCCAAGAATCTATGCTATTCCTAGGCAAGGATTGAAACTAGATTTTAGCTCCTCCTCTCAAGGAGAAAGGAAAAAGCTTATGCTTAACGATATCACCATCTACTTCTTTGTACTTTTGCATATCACAGAGCTCAACAAAATTATATAAGTTCAAAGCAGCATCATCTCCAGCACCGGAGAATTGATCTTTCATAACAAGGTTCAGCAAAGCAGGTAGAAGGCGCTGAAATGGCAGGTGGAGCAATAGGAGTGCAGATAAAGTCACTGTTGTTATGACTAGTGAAGTCACACAACTTGGTGTTCTCGATGGAACCCATAGCAGCAGCAAGCAAGGTAACTATTTTTTTGATTTTTGATAAGGGACACTAAAGCAAAAACTGAAAGGTAAACTAATAAGACTAAAAAGCAAAGATAAAAGATAGTGTGCAACTCCCCTATCTTGAAGAGTGGAGTCCCCGGCAACGGCGCCAGAAAGTAGCTTTGATGGCTTTCTCGCCCCTCGTTGGTTACCCAAAGTGGAAGGTTGAGATGTAGACAGCATCAAATTTCCCTCGGTGAAGATACCAAGGTTTGTCTCCAGTAGAACTCCGACAACGACAGGAAGGTGACAACGGCGCCAACAATTAGGCGGTTTGTAACACCTCGGGTGTCACGCTACAGTAATCAATTACAGTAATCAGGATTACTGTTGCTAATCGCTGTTGATAATCTCTCTTGCTCAAAATGGCCTGGATCAAAATTTTGTTTTGATCAACTTGGTTCAGTTCAAATTCAATTTCTCCTTTTGATATTGTTGAATGCAATGTGATCATGGATCTTGGTCATCATGAATCAAAACAATTCCAAGCTCAAGTCAATTGCCTTTGAGTTGAATTCAAATCAAATGCTCATATTGCCTTTGGTGGAATATTAAAACCAAAGTGCAAAATAAACTTTCTCCAAAAAAATTGTGAAACTACTTTCATAAAATCACAAATATTCAGTGGACCATGTTACACCAATTTTGGGATTTTATTAATCTCTAAATTAATTGAAACAATCAAAATAGTAGCTTGTTTATTCCATTTTAATCATTTAATATTTAATTAAAATATTAAAGGATTTTATTTGTTCCCAAGACATTTTGTGGCAATGGCTTATAGTGCAACAATAATTTTGGAGCATGTTTCATGCTTAACAAAAATGTCTAAGTATTTAAATTAATTACAAAGAAGAAATCACAAAAAAGAAAAATATAAAAAGAAAAAAGGGGGGAAACTCCCTATCCCTCACCTAGGGCGAAGCCCACCCTACGGCCCTTCGGCTACACCAGCGAATCGAGGCCGGGAGCCACCGCTACCTCGCAATCGCGCCACTCCCCTCCGCCTCGGTCACCGGCAACCGGCGGCCAATTTCCTCGCCGTCCTTGCCCCCGGCTTCACCGAGCGCTCCCCCGAGCTCCCTGGTGAGCTCAGGCCTCCCTTCCCTCCTCCCATTTGCGTTGTACTATCCCCCTAGCCTCTGGCCGCCGAGACCGTGCGCCGGTCGCCGCGGCGGGCTCGATTCCGGCGAGCACCGCCTGCCCCAGCCCGCGCTGCTTGTCCCAGTTGACGCGCGATCCGAACCCCCGCCGTTTGGAGCCCTTCGCCATGCCCACGGTCGCCGGAGCACGCTCCGGTGTGCCATCGTCGTGGTCGGACCTCGCCGTCGCCGTGCTGTGTTTAACAGCCGGTGGGGATGTCCCACTGACGGGTGCCCCCCCACCTTTGTAATTAGCCCCTAATGGAATTAGTTAAGGAGATAACTCCCCCCTTGTGAGACTTACAATTGGGCCCTAGGCCATTAACATAATTCCCTGGTTAATTAAGTTGCTTAATTAAACATGTATCTATGACATGTGGGTCCCAGCCCCACTTAACCCCCTGTTAGATTAAATAAACTGTTTTATAAACAATGTGTCAATGACACCTAGGCCCCACCTATAAGCTTTTAAAAATAAATAGAAATATTAAATTGTGAATATGACATGTGGGCCACCCCTTGTTTTTATTAATAAAAATGTTTTATTAGAATTGGGTCACTGACATGTGGGACCCCCATGTCAGTTTGACCAGTCAAACCTCTGTAGATAATGTTGGATTTTTATTAATAAAAATAATTCCAAAAATCCTTTAAAATGATTTAAACTTCAAAAATCAATATCTTTTAAACCGTAACTCGGATTGAAAAAGTTTATACATGAAAATTGATCAGGAAAATATAACAAATACGAATACGCTATCCATATGTTTACCCCACCCCCTAACACACCAATCATCTACATTCCCCCCCTCCGGGCTGTCTGTCGATAATTCGCGGTGCCGGTAAAAAACCTGCCGGATGAATTTATTCCGAACACGAAAGTTGTCCGGAATGGTTCAACTAACACGGATACACCCACCCATACGTTTGTCAGATGTCCACGACACCTCGGGCATGATCCCTTCCCTCTCCGGACACCTTGTTCGGTAATCACCCGGAGCTGGCTGTTCATCCCTGGATGAATTCCCGCTCCGAGCATATTGCTTCGTACTACGTTGGAGCCCCGTTGCTTTATATCTGCTATGTCATACAATTGTATTGCTATTATTGTTGTGTATTTATTGTTTCTCCCTCCCTTTATTCTCTGATAGACCTCGTTGCTGCCGCTGACTACACTGTTGCTGAGTTCGACTACTTCATCGACAACAGTACCTCTACCGTCGAGCTTCCAGGCAAGCAGAGCCATTCTCTTCCCCAGATATCGCCTATCTTTCCGTATATTTCTTGCACTAGGCATGGTTACTGCTGCTGCTACGTTACAATCCTATTCAATTGCATAACATGTTTTTGTCGCCCCTTGATGTACATTTCCTTGTCCTATGTTGCCTTATAATTATATATATAATATTCAGCAGTGAACCCTGCGCATTGTTAGCTAGGATTAGATAGCGGGCTGTGATCACTCTGGTGAGTGACGCGGATTACAAAATATTATAACTGCAACAGGTACGGATCAATGCAGGCGCCCTAGGGAACCTACAACGGCGAGACTCTGCCGAGTCGCTTCAAGTTTGACTTACGAGTGGAATGGACTCGTGTTTCACTCTCGTCGGCTCAGTAGCGTAGCATCACCGGGATGATACGAGGTTTACCTCTTTATTTCATTCCACTGATGTCTCTGTCAAACCTCTTTAAGTGTGCCATCGAGGGTGATACCTCCTGGTTTCACTTAATGGTAGGCACTCGAACCAACTGGTGTCCTTAAAGGTAAGAGTCGGGTGACCCAACGGTGCCCGCGAGCGGTATATTGTCGGGAACGACAGGGAGGGTACGACCGACGTTACTGGCGTGCTTGGCCCCTGATCGTATCTCGCGAGAGTTACCAAACCACGAAAGTCGAGCTCTACCAAGAGCACACGCAAGACAAGGTAAGGAGACGGTTCACCTTGTTGGTAACCGCAGTGACTTGGTGGGACGACAGGGCAGGCACCGATGTACTGGTGGTCTTGACTGCTGTCGTTGACCGCGGGTCGGTTAAGTCGAGGCAACGATAACGGTTGTCACGCAGGTTAATTAAAATGCTAAATGGTTCGGCGGATGTCTTGAGTAGCCTTTTGGCTTGTACGCACTACCTACACGTGGGACGAGGAGTGTGGGCTCCCCTACATCGTAGTCTCGTTCGAGGGTCTTCAGACGTCAGCAGTATCGCGGGCTGATTGCCGGGAAGTGGTGTTGTCTTCTCTTGCTCGAGCGGTGTATTTGTATTTGCTTTGATTTTGCTTCACCGGCCAGTCACGCACCGTGCAGGAGTACGTTCGGGTTAGGGTCCAAAGCCCGGCGTACATAGGATGTAGTCCGGCAGATGACCTCTCTGTTGATTGCCGAAGGATGGGCTACTTTGTGTCGGATAGCTTTGGTGGAGCGTTCCCTGACAAGGTTCCCGCCACCCTGGAGATCCGAGCGTCGTAGAGTCACGCCAGTGCACCCCTGCAGGGAAGATTAATCTATTCGAATAGCCGTGTCCACGGTATCAGGACGCTTTATGCTGAAGCTGGATCTTACCACTGGAAACTATTACTATTAAAACTGTATGGTTTCGGGTCTTCTTCCTCGCAGGGAGTCGAGGAAGGGAACTCGGAGGCATTATTATTATTAATTATTACAACTTACTATTATACAATGCTGCAACAACTTCTGCTGCATTGTTATTACATTCATGTTATTGAACTGTTGGCTGTTTCTCTTCTCATGCTGCAAGACATCGTCGGAAGATGCTAGTCTTCGATAGGCCTAGCTTCTTACCCTTATTATGATTTCTATCTTGCAGTCCACTATATATACAGCCTCCCCTTTCCATTGATACAATGCATAATGCTTAGTAGCGGACGTAAGACTCGCGGGTATACTAGATACTCACCTGCTTTATTTCCTTTACTGTTTTGCCTGATCGGCCGCTGCAGTCGACGTTGGAGCCCAGGAGCAGGAGTTCTCGATGCCGACCACCGCAACGTGAAGATCCCCGATGACCAAGACCAGGAGTAGTTTGGAGGTTCCCAGGCAGGAGGCCTCGCCTTTTCGATCGTGTTGTTTTTGTGCTAGCCTTCTTAAGGCAACCTTGTATTCTTGTGTCTGTACTTAGATACTATTGCTTCCGCTAACTTTGTGCTCTCGAGCTATTGTATTCGAGCCCTCGTGGCCCCTGGCTTGTAATATATAGCTTGTATTATTTTATTTATAGAGTTGTGCTGTGAGTACCTTACCGTGAGTCCTTGATTTCGGTCGTGTACCCTGCGTGTATGATTACTGTACACGGTCCGATTTTAGGGGCGTCACACGGTTGACGCGGACCTGCACACACAACAGATAAATTTGCTCCCAACGAGTACAGAGAGGTTGTCAATCCCTCCGGCCTTGTTGTTTACAAAGAGTCAAACGCACGGGATAATAATGATAACGATGGCAACAAAAAAGGAAATAAAGCAGAAAATAAATAGCGGGTGTAAACAGTGGTGGAAATATGGACCGGGGTCCCATGATGTTCACTAGTGATGTGTCTCTCCCAAAAGACGATAAAATAGCCATGCAAGGTAAACAAATTATAGTTGGGCAATTGACAGGATTATGTGCGCAAACCAATGCAAACTATGCTACAAAGAAAGGAAGAGGCTCAAAAGCTTGGGCGGTACGCCAAGACAAGTAGACCGAAATCCATCTGCATCTACCCACTAATCATCTACCTTGAGATATCTATCCAGAACATCTCGCTGGTATTAAGTTGCGAATCTCACCCAAAGTGTAAACTCAAAGCAACAGACAACTGCATTAAAGAACTTTGCGTAAAGTAAACAATCCTTGCACCCGCAAGTACAAGCACCGTTGTTTTCTCCCTTGAGGCAACAACACATCCCCTAGACTCATGTTTCTGTCACTCAAGCTAGTCATCAGGGGCATGAACCCACAATCATGCATAACACTCCCTCTTGGAGTCACTACCTACTACTTGGCCAAAGCAATAAACAACAACGGAGAACATGCAAGAATTACTCAAGAACATAAATATAAAAGAGTAGACTCAAATATATTACTCAAACACAATCTGAACATAGTCTCATAATCCATCAGATCCCAACAAACTTAGCATAGCAACAGCAGAAAGATTACATATGTGCCTCGATCATGTAGGGCAGATCACGAGGTCTAAACCATGAAGAACAAAGAGGGGAGGAGAACATCACATAGCTACTGATCATGGACCCATGGTCCAAGGTGTACTACTCACGGTTCATCCGGGAAGCATCCATGGTGGTGGAGAAGCTCCCGGAGGTGGTTCCTCCCTCCGGCAGGGTGCCGGGAAGAGGGCTCCTGGTGCTCCCGATCTTGGAAGCGCTGCGGCGGCGGAACAGAGGAGAGATCGCGAAAAAGGGTTCTATCCTCGAGGGTTTCAGGACAAGAGAGATATATAGGTGAAGGGGGGCAGCCAGAGGTGGACCAGGGGTGGCCCAGGCGCCCCCCTGACGCGGCCTAGGGGGTGGCCGCGCCAGGTGGCCTCCTGGGCCACCCCTGGCTCCCCTCTGGCCCCACTTGGGCTCTTCCCGAAGCTTCCTGTACGCTGATTTTTCCTATATTTTTCCCGGAATTTTTATGGCACTTTAAGCAATGGGAAAACCTGAAATACAAAAACAACAGAAAACAGGAACTTGCACTGGGGTGCATTGAGTTAATAGGTTAGTCCAAATATGATCAAAAGTGTATGGAAGTGCATCAATATCATAGCAATATCACACAAAAGATGCATGGAGCAAGCAGAAATTATAGATACGTTTTGGACGTATCAGGTGTCAAGCTTAAGAGTTCAGAGATGGCGCACGGGCAGGGATTCCGGCGACCGTGGCCTCGCGCTCAAGACGCCGGCGACTCACTGGTGATGCGCAAACTCAAGAGGGCAACTCCACGATCACGTGGGTGCCCGGATCTGGCCCTGGCCTAAAGAAAAAGCATCTTCCATGATGTGTTAGCCGCTAGGTCTTCGTTGTCGCCAGTCGCCGGGCATCACACTGTCATCGCTTGGTGATTAGTGGATCTGTCGGTATGCCGTATACAACACATCAGTACCCGTGTATGAGTCTACAATCAACCAGACAACAACTTGACATCTAATTTCTAATTTGATTCCGTGAGATGACGGAGCTGGCGCTGGGGCTGGATGCCAGCGGGTGGTCGTTCCTCCGGGTCCCCTGGCCACCGTTGGGGCTCGGCGCCAAGGACGGATTCAAGCCGGAGTGGCTCCCGGCGGGCTTCGAGGCGCGAACGACGCAGGCCAACAGGGGATTGCTGGTGCGCGGCCGCGCGCCGCAGGCGCGGATCCTGGCGCACTCGTCCGCCGTAGCGTTCATGAGCCACTGCGGTGGAACTCCGTCCTCAAGGGCCTGCACACCAGAAGACCACTGGATCTGTGTGCGGTAGAGGACGGGAGGCCGGCGAGGCAAGGCGGAAGCGCCGGCCATGGCGGGCGGGCAGGAGGCGGCAGCGGGAAGTGGGTGGAAGGGAAAAAAATGGCGGTTGGTCGTTCGCGTGCAACTGGCCGTTTTACAACACCTAGCCAAAGTATTATATATTTAAACACCAAGGTCAAAAATATACAACACTTGGAGCTGGTGTTGTAATTTTTTTACATATACAACACTTGTTGGAGCACCGTTTTTGGGCCCAAATATTGTGTAAGTTAGTTATTTTTACAAATACAACATCTATTGGAGATGCTCTAAGGGGGCGGTGGCGGCGTTCGCTCATCTCCACCGCGAGAGAGGATCAGAGGAGAGGTCACTTCTATTTTTTTCTCTTTTTTCTTTTCTTTTTGATGTTGCTCACACTACAAGCACAGAGCGAGGGATTTCAATGGGCTAGTTGCGGCTCGATTAACCAGCGGGCTTCGATTTTTCTTTGGGAATAGCTGCCCTTTTAGGACAGTTGGTCCATGAATCTGCACACGTGGCCCAGCCAAGAGTGCACATTGGATCTAACGGCCAAGGATGACCAGAAACGAAAATCAAGGGCAAAAAACACATATGGCATGAGAAGGCTTCAAAGTGGTTCAGTTTTACTGTCCTAAATTTGGCAAACCCATGACATTTCATATTCGACTAAACTCCAGATGATACCTCACCATTCACCAATATACTACTTTTTTGAGGCATCAATGGTCTACAAAAAGCAAATGGATCTCGTCGGAATTAAAATACCATGTTCATCCATATAGCACTATTTCAAGGAAAAAATGTGTAACCACTAGAAGTGAAATTTTAATCATTTACTTTGCAGGATTGTTCTGCATATGTTGTTCCTGGAGATATACTTAAAGTCAATTCATATAGATAAGAGACAATAATCCATGACTCCAGTGTATACACTACAACTAAAACATGTGGTTCTTTTCCTCTAATGCGGTTTAAAACATTTACAATGATTGAATCGGATAGAGATGGGGAGAGGCACACATACCTGGCTACAACACCATCCTTCAGTGCCTTCTCCAAGCTTCCACGACTCTCTTCCATGGATGCTCGCGAGGAGATCGGTAATGGAGGAGATGACCTCGTTCGATGGAGATGTGGATCCGCCTCCAAGGCGGGGAAGCCCTCCTTCCGCTGCTGCTCATGACGAGATAGAGGATGAAGGTGAAGGCCCTATACGATGGAAGGTCAGGTTGCAGATCGTCGTTATGTCACCTTGAGCAGGAATGGCGGCGGTGACGACCTAGGAGGATGATGGCGAAGTGGGTAGAAGAGGGGCGACGGGACCGAGAGCACGAGAGATGGGAGGCTATGACGGGAGATGAGAGGCTAGGGTTAGTTGTGAGGGAGAGCGTGGGGGCGTAGAGCAGCAAACCTGTAGAGTGAGGCGAGCCAAAGAGAGAGAGAGAGAACGAGAGAGAGAGAGACAGAGATGGAGAGGGAATCGAGAGAGCGAGAGGAGAAAGGGGATCATGTGGGAGAGGGGGTCTAGGGATCCAGACATAGTGATTGGATTGTGCCAATGAAAAGACAAATAATCCTCTTTCGGATACGAAATTGTGTGATGCCACAACCGAGTTTCTATGTGCAATCCAAATTATTGGCTTCTCGATCTAACGATCACCAGTACACATGCCTAAAAGGCCTTCATATCCTGCACGTAATATGAAGAGAGATATGACCGGTTTATTAAACGTGTCTGGCTGGTCGTGCCGTGCTTGTCCCAATTGGTTAGGTCTGTGAATCTATCTTTCCTTTTTCCAATCTAACGGTCACCAATCCCTATGTTGCACGGGCACAGCATACGTTCTCGCCCGTTTCGACCCAAGCGAGCGAACGGAGAGAGGGCCTCCCTCCCGAGCGAACGACCATAGAGGCCTCCCTCCCGATCGCGACAGCTAGGGTTCCTAGCCGCCGCCGGCCTGCCGCCGCGGCGCGCCCAGCCGGACGAAGCCTCCGCTTTCCCGCCGCCAGTACAGGAGCCCAGCAGCGCCTCCCTTCCTGGAGCAACCGCTCCCGCCCAGTAACGCCGCCGCCCGGAGCTACGCCGGCGACCAGTCCATAGGCAGGTAACCGCCACTCCTTCCTCCATCTTCCCTCATTCCCCTCCCTCCTTCCTCTTGGATCCTCTGTTTTTTTTTCTGATTCTTGTATTGGATGAGTACTTGCTGTAGATTGAATATTGTGAGAATATAATGATTGACATATTTCTTGATGAGTACTAGCGCATGATTTTTCCAGTGCATGTTCAGGTTTACATGTGAAACGATTTCACCTGATAGGTGTTTGTGATAATGCTTGTAGGGACAAATTCTTACAAATTGTAGTTTGAATTCATTTCAGACGAGCAAATGTTTCGGTTTAAACATGTTAGCAGTGAAACATGCAATGAATGACGGTACATGAAACGAAAACGATTAGGTAAACATTCCCTGCCGGTCGACCATACTATTCGGCCGGACGTGTCTCTCACTCCGCGACTCTCGCACGGACGTGGGTTTACCACCGAACCACCGAACGATCGCCTTATCTCTTCAGGGATGAACTAGATCCATTCATTCCAGAGCACAACCGACCCTCCTCTCCTGTTGCTCCAGATCGGCGAGAGGCCATGGCCGCTGCCCACTCTGCCTCTCCTCTCCTCGCAGCAGCCATGGTTTTTCCCTGCTCCACCGCTCAAGCTCCGAGACCGCTGCTGCGAGCACCTCCATAGCCACCACAAAACACGAGCTTGCTGCCGGGCATGGCTCCCGTTTTTCAACTCCGGCAACCCCCTCCCCCCACAGCAGCCATGGCCGGTGTGGAAGATTTACCGTTTTTTATGCCCACCGGTTGTAGCTTTTTGGATCGCTGGTAGTAGCTTCCTGCTAAACCAGTTGCATCTTTTTATTTAATCAGTATGTTCATGATTTTCTTCAAAATCTGCTTTGTTGCATTTTTTTAAAATCACTGGTTGTAGCATTTTGTTCAGCTAGTTGTAGACTTTTGAATCGCTTGTACCAGTTTCAGAATCATCGGTCACAGCTTTTTGATTATTGGCTTGCATATTTTCTAATCACCGGCAGTAGGATTTTTTTGTCGCCGGATCCAGAAAAGTGAGTGTTGCGACAGGCGTTCAGCAAAGGTGCAACCAGCATCACAGAGTGCTATGTTTATCCATACAATTTCTACTGCAATCATTTGTTTCATGTTACAGCCTGTCGCACACAAGAGAAATTGTTGGTTTCTTGTTTATCCATACAATTTCTACTGCAATCATTTGTTTCATGTTACAGCCAATTCATGCAATCTACAGTTTCACAGTTGTCTCTACCAAGCAACTTCTAGCTATTTCACAGTTCTCAGCTCACAGCAGATTTCTCACATCTCATAGCTGCCTTTTCAGAATCCGCAGCTCAACCAAACACACCCTAATCCTATCCCTTTGGAACTGGGAGTTGGCACAGGGCCTCAGCGTTGTCTATTGAAGAGGCTTGGAGCTGCTTCAGCATCCTCAAGAGAGAAAACAAGAAGGTAATCTGCTGTTCCTAGCTTCTATGTTAAGAGTTAATCTTGTCATATACCAAACATAAGAATGCATGGAAGAACAATAAGTCAATTTGAGTTTGGCAAATTGTATTAGGATATTTCGGTCTTGGGTGACTTGGTAGTTAAGGAAGGTGAGATAAGGTGTACTTTCTAGAAGATAGCTAGACATGAGTTGTCTAGGTTGGTCACTGTAGCACCAACCTAAAGCCCCTATATAAGGAGAGGCACACCCATATGTAGCAGTAGAAGCTAGAAAGACAAGATGTAGAAGCAGCTTGTAAGCCAGGATGTAGCCTCAAGCTTGTGCTATTGATATAAACCTACAGAGCTTCATACTAGTTCCTTGTGTGCATGCTTGTGTGAGAAAACAGTGAGTGAATCCTAGTTTGAGAACCTAGCAGTTCTAACATTCTATACATTTTTTTGTGAATGAATAAATTAATAAATCGTATCCCCGTATTGGCAACAACAACAACAACAAAGACTGTCAGTTCCAAACAAGTTGGGGTAGGCTAGAGTTGAAACCCATAAGATATCGAAACCAAGTCATGGTTCTGACACGTGGATATCTAACTTCCACGCACCCCTGTCCAGAGATCTTTGGTGGTAATATTCCCTTATTGGCACTTATCCAAAATGGTGAATTTACGTATCTGTATCAGTGCATTTTAGATGTTAATCACTGTTAATAGTATTATTTTGATCGCCCAGTGATTGCTAGTCCTTTTTTAGTTGCACATGGGCTAGCTGATCTTGCTTGTGAAGAAGCTTAAATAGAAAGATTCTCCTTTTTGGTATAGAGCTGCACTTGTTCATCTGGTAGCAGGTTGTGACTTTGACATGCCAATCAACAACTGTATTACATTTATAGCTTTGCTCTGGCATTTGTGCTTTGTAGATATGTCGAGTGAGGGATGGACTACCAGACAAACACCTTTTGTGTGTATTGTATGGATTTGAACTAGATTTATTTCAGGAATGTACATATGTCAAAACACTATGTCATAGCAACCCTTTTTTGTAATTTGCTTATGTTTTAGGATCCTTATTTGATAGAAGAGCAATTTTTACACCCCCCCCCCCCTTGTGTTCATGTACTTATTGTCAATTGGAAACTTTGAACTAGGAATAAACACTTGTGTTTTCCAGGATTTAATGTCTTGCAATTAATAGGGAAGTTTTCCTCTCAAGACAGCAAGAAAGAAGTGAGCTTATCAATAAACCTGAACCAGGAAATTAATGCACGCTGAGCTTTCTGCTCATCTTTTGTGCATCTTAACCACCCTTCATTTCTGATGAAGTCAGGAGTAGGCAGTGCCCTTGGTTCACCAGGTGAGAGAGACCTATGCTTTTAATTCCAAGTCATTCAATAGAAAGAGGCACACCACATAACATTTGCAATAATGATGTTTCATTTTCTGAGCTTGAAGGGACCTTCAGTGTGCCTGTTAGGAAGAAAAGAGGGAGAAGAGCACCTCCATCTTCTAGATGTTTACATGGTAAAAAGGATGATAATGTCATGAGAAGTGACGATGCTATTAACAATTCCAACCATGTTACAGAAGAAGGCCATGCTGGTAAAAGTCACTCTATTGTCCACATTAAGAAATCTATTGATTGGAAAATTGGTGGACTGGACTTACCAAAAACTGGTTTCTCAGGCAATTCTTCTTATGTTACAGCCTCTCCTTCAAGTAGGAAGACGAAAGAACAAAATCGCGGAGAGGTAGTTGTTGGAAGCTCAGCTGGTAATGAGAAATCTTTCTGTGTAGAGAAGCAGATTAATACTAGGAGAATCCATCAAGATACATTTCATTTGAAACATGATGGTGTTGTTACAGATCCCACAGGCCAGAGTGTCTCAGTAAATGAAGCACGTGGAAATTCAAGGGCATTGAAAAATACTTCTAATGTGTAAACAACTGCTGTTAAGAAGACTACTGCTGACGATAAAACTTCTCAAGCAATCATGGATGATGTGACTTTTTAATTGTTAATTTATTCTACTCATTGTTTGTTTCATCTGCATGTACTTATTTTGTCCTTGCAGAGCCTGTTCTGTGTTTACTCTTTTCTATGGATTGTTGTGTTGTGGTGATCATCATGTAAATTGATATATTGGCATGTCAATCCAAGCATAATGCATATATAATTTATGTGCCTCAACTTTCAGTTGCAATATTAAGTTTCTTAGGAATGGTTTCAATGTCTAGCAGGTTTGTAATGCAGAAATGGATTCCACGTACTACCCCTGTCCCAAAATAGTGCATATTATTTTGTTTTCAAAGTCAAAACTTGTAAACTTAGACCAGGTTTATAGAAAAAGATACCATATCAATATCATCCGATTCATGATGAAATATAGTCATATGGTATATACTTGATATTGTAGACATAGATAATTTTCTCAATAAACTTGATCAAAATTTGTGAAGATTGACTTTCACAAAAACCAATGCACACTATATTATGGGACGGAGGGGGTATTTTTTTGTATCACTTGCACCCACATTATGATGCATTTAAATTGCACAGACACATTTCTTTGTTTGTGATTTTGCTTTGAGGTTGGAATTGCCTGATCTTTGTATTCTGTTCAAACGACAATGGGTGAAAGTTTGTGACATATGTGGAGATGTTGGTGATGAGGAGAGGCTCACTGTTTGCAATAGATGCAATGATGGTGCTGAGCATACGTAAGATTATTTTTTTGTTCCATTTCCTTTTCATTGGAAGTTAGAACTAGACCGATCACATTGCTTGACACCATACCATGATGGTAAGTTGCACTTCTACTGTCATTGCCTGTAGAACTGTTGGCTGCAACCCTAACAACAACTACTGCAACTGCAAGTATTGTATACCTAAAGAAGTAAATATGTTTTCAATGTACATGAAGAAAATGAAAAAGCCGATCCATTGAGCATTTCTTTTCCATAATATCTTTCAGAAGATGTTTTGTTCGCCTTCTCAAAGTTTGTATCTCTTTTCGATACTACAGTTATTGCATGCGGGTGATGATGGAAAAGGTTCCAGAGAGTGACTGGTTTTGTGAAGAGTGCCAAACTGAAGTAGAATCTGAAAAGGAGAAGTTAGAAAAACCTCAATTGAAGGTTGTCACTTCAAAGGAAGAGTGTTCAAGGGAAAATCACTAAACCTTTCAATGATGCAGACAACAGAAGTCCTTGTGAGGATGAAGTGGAGGATGAAACTGTTGGTAAAAAAGAATGCAGTGAAGCAAATCAAGGCACTGATATGGTTAAGGATGAAGATGCAAAGATTACGTCTGTGGTTAAACAAAATATTCCTGAACCTGTTGGTTTACTAGTGGGGTCTTACTCCAGAAAAAGAACACCTCTACCACGCGAGAGCTCATCCAGGTTGGATATGGAGAAAGGAAAGCAACCTACACCCCAAGTGCCAATCTTACCGGTGTCTAGTGCTACCAAGAATCAGGCATCAGCACTTACTGGTAAATTTTTTACTGTTAATATTTCTATAATTAAGAGACTTTACCCACAACCCTACAATGTTCAACTTAGTTATTAACACTACTTCTGCAAAGGGCATTCTCATGGGCCCGCAATCGGAGAGAACTTTACTTATCAAGGTTTGATGCAGGTCAACTCTCCAAGTCTACTTCTTTCAACAACTCTAAGGTGCCCAAGGTGAAGCAACTAGTGAATGAAGTTCCTCAAAAGACCAAAACTTTGAAGGAGCAGTTGTCCTGTAGTATGAAAATAGAGGGGCCAATGAGCCTATCAACTAAGTCAGCATCATTCAAAAAGCCCAAAACCTATGAGCCAGCAAATAAGGCAAAGTCTTCCGCCGTACCACCTGCTGAGGAGCTAAGTGTAATGAATTTACCAGTTAGCCGAAATGTAAGTAATGATAGAGGCACTTCTATACTAGGATGCCCCTCAATTACTGGACCATTGGCCTTTCCAGCTCAATCAAAAGCAGAATCTGCAGCTCAGCGTCTCATTACAAGAAATAACATGGCTGAATCTAGTAATTTAGGAGTTACCCGTGAACAGGGTGCTGGAAACGCTCTTGGTAATTTATTCTCTTCCAGCTGCATCATAATCTCATTTAGTGTTAAATTAAATCATACTTTACTAAGGGAATGCAATCCATTGTAGGGTAACTCTACTTTTGTTTTTCAGGAAACAGTGAGCTAAATAGGCCAATTCTAGCAAAACCAAGAATACCATCAACTAGCGTTGAGAGATCCTTAGGTGTCCTTGGTCCTGGTGCACAAAGAAATACAATCCAGAACTCAGAGGCTTCACATTGGGATGACGAAATAAAGGATCCATCTATTTCAAGACTGGGTGCTTCTAGCAGCAACCGCACAATTCGTAGTCAACGGTGTAATGACGTGGGTCATTTTACCCAATTTTGTGGTGTTGACAAACTAGGTTTGTCTGCAATGAAACCTCTGAGTGAGCGAAACTTGAAGGATGCCTCTGCCAAAAGGAATAAAACGTCCGAAGCTACTGAGAAAGCTACTTCCAGGTCAGCAGATCAATCTGATCACATACTCAAATATGGTCCTTATCATGACCCAGTATACAGGCCTAAAGATGTGTCATCTACCTCCTTCAGTCATGTGCAGGAGCCCCCTCAATTGTATCTGCAAACTCGCGATCAAGATCTGAGGAACAGTTTATCTACTTCTATGAGCATAGCTTCCACAGATTATAGCAGCCTGAAATTCAAAGAGTGTCGAGCTGTATCGTCTGTAACAAGTGATCTGATGGACAAAGCGAGTCGAGGTTTTTCACCTGGTGATAAAACAACAGTTTCAACTGTTCCAGAGTTGGATTATATTTGGCAGTATGAATATATTACCTTCCTAGCAGTTCTGAACTATTTTCTTATTTCGATTAAAACGTGTTACTTGTTATGCATGCTTTTAGCATCAACGAGGAATATTTGGTGGTTTTGTTAGGTGGTCCCACATGTTCATACTTTTGCCATCTCATTTACTTGTCATGGTTCAGTATCATCTGATTGTTAAACATGATTATCACTTGACCCACTTTGTTGCAATCATATTTGTCTATATATCTGCTTCCCTCATATGCACTGGGACTTCTGTTGTGTAGGGGTGATTTTGAGCTGTGGAGGACTGGAAGATCACCTGAGCTATGTGATGGTTTTCAAGCTCACTTGTCATGTTCTGCCTCACCAAAAGTGCTGGAAGTAGCAAAAAAATTTCCCTTCCGGAGTCCAGCTTGAAGAACTGCCTCGTCGAAACTCATGGCCCACACAGTTTCAACAAAATGGACCCACATATGAGAATATCGGTGTTTTCTTCTTTGCTAGAGATGCTCACAGGTATGCTCCTTGTAACTGTTCTTGCTCATATTTTTCCGTAGCTGTCCACATAGCATCTTATTCGAATATTCATATCTAACTGAAATTCTTTAATTTATTTTCCTGCAGCTATGAACATCATTACAGTAAATTGGTTCAGAATATGCTAATCAATGATTTGGCACTCAGAGGAAATATTGAAACAGCTGAATTGCTTATATTCCCTTCTAACATCCTATCAAAAAACTCTCAAAGTGTGAATTCTTCCACAAATTCAAGTGATATTTTATCTTGTCATAACTTTTGCTGCAATAGATCTTATTCTTCCTTATTCTGTTTCAGGATGGAACATGTTTTATTTTCTATGGGGTGTGTTTAGAGTGAAAAGAGAAGATCACTGGAACCCTCCACCTGATGTACCGACAAGTAAATGTGAGCCTAATTTGAACGAGGATCCCCTGACTGTCGATCTGCATACCTCTGTTTTGTCGTCTAGCCGTTCATTGTCCGAAGACCAAAATAATAGCGCTGAGCCATCCTGCTTTTTGGTTAAGTCAGCTGCTTCTGCAGACCATCAATGTCTGCAAATTTCGGAAGCTAATCTTCAGGGATGTTCAAATGGAGATAACTCTTCGGTTCAGCCTGTGGGTGGAAGAGATGTGGAAGATCATTGTCATGATTCAACTACGACATGTTTAACAAATAACAGGACGGCAATCAATGAATTTTCCACTGCCCCGACAGAAAAACACAAGGTGGGTGCTTATAGCTTGTTCTGCTTGGTATGGCATGGTTGTTGACTGTTTTATCCTCTATTCTATGTATGTTGTATTTGTTCGCTGTTTCGGGTTTTCTGTGTGTGTGTGTGTGAGTTGAGAGAGAGAGAGAGAGAGAGAGAGAGAGAGAGAGAGAGGTTTCCGGAAACTAGCACTGTGGTCAAGCGCAGCAACAAAAATGCTTGTGGAGGCTGCGACAACGGCAGGGCGCTTGGAGAGAAGATTCTTGCCTGGGTTGCTCCTGGCTGGAAAGAGATAGGAGTAGGAAGAGATGCATTGTGTGTGCAGCCAGGAAAGGCAGCTTGAACGGTTGAGGAAAAGTACACAGCTAGGAGTAGCTTCAGCTGCCGTGCAGCATACGTGTAATGCCCCAGCCACAGCCATCGGTTCCTGGCTGTCATGCCTGGCGGGATCTAGACTAAAACTTGTCTTTCCTGCGCCAACTCATTCGTGCGCAGCTGAGATTAACTTCCGGAAAAGAAGGTGCACCTTGTTGATATTATAGACTACTAATCATTCCTAATAGGCCAGGATGTCACAATACGAGAGAGCTGCTGGTTGCTATTGTCAACGCAACCATTCAAACCGATGGAAAGGGCTAGGCAATCCACATATACACTTCAACAACCCACTCATGTGTGACGCAGGAAGTCAACGCGTGAATAGACTTTGTGTGGCTCAAGAGGCCTATACATGGACATAGAGGGGCAACAACAATTTTTGGATAAATTGCGAAATCCAGAACTTGAACTCAAAACCTTAGGCTTTGATGCCATGTCAAGCTTCATGGACTAGCCAATGCAACCAAAAGTCCTAGCCCTTTTCATGAGTTCGGACTTTTCGTTGCGTTGGCTAGTGTACTTGACTGCTGCTCAGTGGTGTGCATCAGTATTGAGCAATGGGGGATTACCAAGATATGGATCGACTAATAGAGAAATTGGCTCGAGTGATCAAGGTGAAGAACAAGAGCAAGCTATTTTTCGGGAAAATATTCAAATAAAAATTTGGAAGCATTAACCAAAGAGTTAGAAAAACCGAGATAGATAAAGAGGAGTGCGGAAATTCTAAAACAAAGTAAAACAACGATAATCCTAGGCAATCTTGTTAATCTTTCTCAAATTGAAAATGGTAGCTCAAATCAGGTTCTGACTTTAGCTGAAGTCTCTCGCTCAAATTGGATGTTGGATTCAGAAGCATCTGCACATCTCATACCTGCTGCAACTCCTTTTTGCGATCTATGGCGGCCTCAAGTTCCATTTTGCGTGTAGTAAGGGCAAGTTGCGTAGAAGGTGACATTATGACCTCACGGCCTCTGAATTGGAACAGAGGTTTGTGGCGACGACGGGCTCTCTGAAGGAAGGGGAATCATGGTGGGGCATTTCGGCTGGCTTTTCGTCATATCCGTAATAATCGTTGGGCTGGCATATTGAGCACGCCATCGCGACACATGTTTAAGGGTCTAATCTCAACCTTTAGGGAAGACAAAGGGGCAACTTTTATCAACAACCAAAATTAACCAAGTATATGTGACTTTGATAGTATGGCTAACCAAGCTTTTCAACCTCATTTTTCGGTCAAACAAGATGGCTGAAGAATGAAGATGGAGTATATTACTACCAATCTTCAAGAACAAAGGGGATGTTTAGGGTTGTACTAATTACCATGGGATTAAGCTGATGAGCCATACAATGAAGGTATGGGGGAGTCATTGAGCATTGCTTAAGAAGGTTGATAAGCGTGACAAAAAATCAGTTTGGTTTCATGCCTGGGAGGTCGACCATGGAAGCCATTTTGTTGGTACGATAATTTATGGTGAGATACAGGGAGCAAAAGGACTTGCATATGGTGTTCATCGACTTGGAGAAGGCTTAAGATAAGATACCGCATGATGTCATGCGGTCAGCGTTGGAGAAACACAAAGTCCCAACAAAGTGAAATTATCCTCATCAAGGACATGTACGACAATATTATGACAAGTGTGTGAACAAGGGATGGCGACCGACACTGATGACTTCCCAATTAAAATAGGGCTACGCCAAGGGTCAGCTTTGAGCCCTTATCTTTTCGCTCTGGTGATGGTTGAGGTCTCAAGGGATATACAAGGGGACATCCTGGTGTATGCTCTTTGCGGATGATGTGGTGCTAGTCGAAGATAGTCGGACGGGGTCAATAGAAAGTTAAGAGCTATGGAGACAGACTTTAGAATCAAAAGGTTTTAGGCTCAGTAGAACTAAAACTGAGTACATGAGGTGCGGTTTCGATACTACTAGGCTTGAGAATGAGGAGGAAGTTTGCCTTGATGGGCAGGTGGTACCTTAGAAGGACACCTTTCGATATTTGGGGTCAATGCTGTAGAAGGATGGTGATATCGATGAAGATGTGAGCCATTGAATCAAAGCTGGATGGGTGAAGTGGTGTCAAGCTTCTGGCGTTCTTTGTGATAAGATAGTGCCACAAAAGCTAAAAGACATGTTCTATAGAACATCTATTCAACCTGCGATGTTGTATGGTGCTCAATGTCAAACAACTAGGTGTAGCCCAACAATTAGGTGTAGTGGAGACGCGCATGTTGAGATGGACAAATGGCCACACAAGGAAGGATCGGGTCTGGAATGATGATACACGTGATAAGAGTTGGGGTGGCACTGTAACACTCTCACTGTCAGTAAACAATAATCACTATTACTGTTCCAAATTTTTGCTTTGATCAACCTGGGTCTGATAAAATTTCAAATTCCCCCTTGAGATGTTGTTAAAGCAATGTGATCATGGATTTGGATCATCAGGAATCAAAACAAGTCCAAGTCATTTGAATTGAAATTCAAACAAACCCTAAATGCCTTTTTATGAATATTAAAAATATGGTGACAATAATCTTTTCCAAAAATCTTGGAACCACTTTTATAAAATCCCAAATAATCATTGGACCATAGCAATGTGGGTCATGGGTATTTATTGTGCTATGGAAAATTCCAAACAATTCAAACAGTAGGTTAAAACCCTCACTTTGGACATTTAATATTTAAAAGGAATATCTAATGAATTTCTTTTGCCTCCAAAACTTTTGTGGCACTGCTAAATAGTGCTATAGTAATTTAGAGGCACCTAACATATTTTAGAAAAATGTTAAACAGATAAAAGAAATGCAAAAGAGAAATTACAGAAAAGAAAAAAAAATACAGAGCAACCTAACCTAGTGCACTGGGCAAAAGCCCATCCTTCCCCTTCCCCCTGGGCTAGATATCCCACCCACAGCTAACCCAGCCCAACCGGCCCCCTCCCCTGTTTCCCTTGTTCACGGTGTCGTGGAGGGCATCCATGGCGCCACGGCGCCCGATGACGTCGTGTCAGCCATCGACGGCACCCCGGCGGCCTACAAGGCGCCCCGTGCCGCCCCTGCGCCCAACCCTAACCCTAGAACGCCCCTGTTTTCCCCCCCACTCGTAGATCCCGCTCGTCCGCGTTGTCTTCTACCTCGAGCCCGAGCTCGACCGTGGCCTCGCCGCCGCGCGCACGCGGCCACCATCCACCATAGCCTGTGCCGCCGTGTCCAAACGACGCGCAGCGGTCGTCCTCGTCATCCTGTGCCCCCAATTGACGTCGGGACGCGCCACGGCTTCGACTACATCGTCTTCCCCAACGACGGCCTCCGCCTCCCCACCTCTCGATTCTCCCTCACCGGACCTCCCCCGAGCCGCCTGCCCTCCACTACAGCTCCTAGTGAGCTCCCCTGCCGCCGCCATCCCCTCGCGCCCCCTCCCGTGCCCCGTAGGCATCGCCACCATTGGAGCCGAGCTCCGTCGCCGCTGTGTGTCGCGCAGCCGCGGCCCAGGGCGCGCGTTTGGCACGCCAAGCGTGTCCGCACGTTCCCCGTGCTCCCCTGGACCGAACGCGCTTACGCACGCCCAACCCCGCGTTAGAAAACCCCATCGCCGTCGACGTCCGAGGACACCCGCCGCCAAACCTCGTCGCCGGCCTCGTTCCCGGCGACCCCAAGCCACCGCACCCACCCCAATCGACGCGGCTCGACAAGCCCATTCGAACGCGCCCCCCCATGGCCGCTCTCCTCGCCGGAATCGAGCGCTAGCTCGAGGTCGCCAGACCTCTGTCGCCGGTGAGCTCGCCGGTGAGCCCCTGTGTGACCGCCAGGCGGGCCTGTCCCGTCAGGAACGTCATTAGGGGCTAATAGCCCACTGACCAGTGGGTCCCATCCCACTTAAGCGCCTGTTAAAAATAACAAAACTGTTAGCAAGTGTTTAGGTCACTGACATGTGGGCCTTAGTCATTAGGTTAAGCACTGGGTTAATTAGACTAGTTAAATTAGACTTATTAGTATGACATGTGGGTCCCCCACAGTTTATTAAATAAACTAAAAACAATTTAGTTAATAAGTCACTGACCAGTGGCACCCACTGGTCAGTATTAAAATTAATAAAATTTATATTAAATAAATAATAAAAGAATTAGAAAAGGGATTTTAAAAGATTTAAAATATTTAAAACTTTGAAAATCAATATCTGACGTCCATAGTGGATGATTAAGGTGTGTGGATAATGTCAAGAGAGGTCAGGGGAGACCAAACTTGACATGGATGGAGTTCGTGAAGAGAGATTTGAAGGACTGGGATATCACCCAGATTTGGCTATGGACAGGGGTGAGTGAAAGTTAGCTATCCACATGCCAGAACCATGACTTGTTTTCGATATCTTATGGGTTTCTGCTCTAGCCTACCCCAACTTGTTTGGGACTGAAAGGCCTTGTTGTCGTTGTATATGTGATGGGCAACGAAGATGATTCTCGGCAACCGATGACCACACAAACTTGCAAGTTTGTACATCGATCTTGCTTGCGGACCGAGTGCTATTACGAGTTCTGATGGGAGTTTTGTTGACACTAGTAAGCTTAATATTAAAGATTTTTTTATTCATTCTTGTTGGTAGGACAATATTAAATAAAATAAAATAAAAAACTTTGGACTTTGCGCCACGTTAGCTTTCTTTGTTCCTGCCTACCCAAGAACCGTCGTATTCTTCCTTCTGAAATGCAATTGCAGTACCACTGCCTAATTATTAAAAAAAACTACTACTAATATACTAATATAATCTCAGTATCAGTTAAAGTCTATTTATTTGCAAAGTATCGGTTATGAGGTTGGTTTGACTACAGAGTCCATAAATCTTAGTTATGAATTCGAATTGGGGTCCATTTTAGAAAGCAAAGATTATTATCATGTTCATCATATCATAGTTATTCCCATGGGAGTCCTGTAAATTATGAATGAACTCATATATGATTTGAGATTGCTTTTTTCCAACTATGTCATTGCTGTGCAAATTATTGCTGCAGCTTCAAAGAGATAATAGTAATAAAAGAAATTCTTTTGGAGGAATTGGAAGTTGTGATGCCTATATATTAAGTGAGAGAAACAAATACAAAGTTTGATGTTATAGAGCCTGGTTTGATGCCGGTGTCTCAAAATATTCTTACAACAAGAAAGATGGTCAGTCTCAGGTTTAGGGACCTTCTCCTTACCAGGTTCAATCTTGCATCATTTGACTTCAATTTTGCATGTACGACAACAATATTAAGCATATATGCACACACAATGTGTCCAACCAAGAGAGAAGATGCTATTTTAGAAAAGCATTCCGACATATCCAAAATATCTTAGTACTATGCAATCATCCATGCTCCATTCATTTTGTTATGAAGGTACGACACGGCGGGCTTACGCCGGTTGAACCATTTTCATTATCATAATTGACTAAGATACAACACAACGAAATAGATCCTGCAACCTTGTTGTTCTAATGTATCATACTCCCTCCGTCCGGGTTTATTAGTCCCATAAGCAGCACAGGTATATCTTTTTTTATAAGGCCTCGTTTTGGAAAATCGCATGCATGCATTCTTTTTATTGGTTGCATAAGGAGTTATTGTTGTTAGTTCCATTGCTAGGAAATAAATATCACCTGGTTGAGCTGGCTCTCGCGATGCCAAGTCCGAGGTCACCGGTGCCGATTTGTGACCCGATGAACAGCTACCACGACCACCACCTGAGAGCACCGTGCCTGCGAAATAAGACACACACTCAACCACCAACTGACGGCCACACCAAGACCCGTCGCCGCCCCATAAGACACACACTCGACCACCCAGGAGATCGTCACGAAAAGGCCACACCGTCGACCGGAACCCGCGGCTCTTGTCGGAGCAAGACGCCAGCCGAATCCATATCTGGCCGGAGGCCGGCATGATCACCACCACCCGAAGAAGACGTCACCGAGGAGGGTCGCCAAGGCCAGCCCGCACCAGCGGCGAGCCTGAGCCCAGCCGCCGCCGTTCCCATGGTCACCCGGAATCCCGCCGCGCTAGATCTGGAAAACCACCGCCACTGCAAGTCACGAACGTCCCGCTGCCGCAAGTCGCTGCACCTCCTCCGCCTCCCCGCCGCGCCCCTAGGGACTCGAAGCTGAAGCTCCTCCTCTGCCAACATAGAATCAACATGCACATCAATACTGATATTTCACATCTTTTTTTTTAAGTTGATATTTCACATCTTAGGGGATATCATATAAATCACTTTATTGCACATATTTGGGAAAATAATCCACTTCATTTCACATACTTATACTACTATTATCACCACAAGCAATAGGTATTTTATTGCAGTACAACATTCCCTTAAGCATCGTAGATGTGTCAACACTCAACGCCTAACACGTGAAGATGCAAAAACTAAAGAATGAAAACAGAATACACACGTTATTTTTTTTTGGATAAAGAATTTTATTACTCAAAGTTTAAGTAAGGAATACACACGTTATGTAAGAAATTTGGAGATATGATTTGTCTTCCCCACATCCAACAACACATCGAATCAGAGTCCGCAGCCGTTACTGTGTATCTGGCGGCATCTCTCGCTCCCTTGACGCCGTGGCGTCGAGCGCGTGCTTAGTAGAGCTAGTTGCGGCTTAGGGCGAGGGACTCCAGAAGATTGTGTTAAACGAAGGAAAAATAAGGAGGAGCGATGGCTGCATAGGCGGGGTTGAGATGACAAGGGAAAAAAATTCGGTGCATACCGGATGTAAACTGACTCCGGTGCATACCCAAGTTGATCTGTTGCCACCTGTCCTCTCGATGCATCGTACGACGTGCGCTTGCCCACTCATGAGTTCTAACTTTCTTCCTCGGCTCGGCCCCCTGGCGTCATTCTCCAGCCCCGCAGCGGAAAGATTCATGTACCGGTGTTCCTAGCTTGTTGCCGATGGAGTACTGCCAAAAAGATTTATGTACGGAGCTGGTTAGAAGGACCTTGCTTGTGGCGGATTCAACGTTGCTAGCTTGTGGATCACAGGTGCAGCCGACCGGAGGATTCGCCGGCGGCGGGACCGATTGAAAGGTCGAGCACCGCGCCACACGCCCACCGTACAAAGGCACACCTCCATGACCATCTGCTTGAGATTGGATCCGCCACTGCGCTGGCCTAGGGAAGGGGAGTGAGTGGGCCAGGGCGGCGTCCGCCGACAAGGATTGGATCGGTAGGAAGAGCAGCCGTGGAAACGGCTCACTGGAGCCATGGTGTGTGAGTTTGGAGCCGACGTCGATGGGGAGAAGAACGAGCCGAGGGAGGTAGTAGGAGCAAAGGAAGGGCGTGTTGTGTGATCAATCTGAACAACACGTGGCGGCAGATCCCTTTAGGTACGCACGGGACACAGTTTACATCCGGTATCTACCGAATTTTTCTCCGGAAGGAATTAGCTTTGAACGCCAATGTCAATTGAGAGGTTTCCTTTTTTAGCGGACATTCGTATTAATTAGTTGATAGTTATTCTCTCAGCAGATTATAAGCAATGGCAGTGGTGGGTAATTAATAGTAAATTTCAGGGTATTAGGTGTGTTGTGCTCCGCTAAACATGGAAGTAATCTGCATCGTTAGATCGACATTGTTTAACGATGAAGATGATTTGGATCAGCACCTCTGGTGCTTTTTATATTAGTAGTAGATTAAGTAAAATTACTCAAGGCCTTGCGCTATGAAGGCCATATAATCGGGGCCCTCTGGGCCTTGGGTATGGCCCAGGGAACCCAACCGATCATAACAAATTAGGGGGTAAGCTTACAATCTAGCAAGACAGGAAGTAGGGCTATTACATGCATTGTGGGCCTGAACCTTGGTATATGGTGTCCCCCTATCATCGGTGTTGTACCTTGGTGACCTAACGTGACGTCCCCTCTTCGCTATTAGGACCCGATGAAAATCCCTCCGACACTATGGATGAAAGGCCTCCTTCGGAGTTAAGGTTACGAAGGAGAGAACCATTGAAGCTCTTATGTGATTACAAAGTCAACAATCAACATTACAAATAATCCAATTCAGCATGACTGAAGCAGGTATATCGGTTTTTCATCAAAGAGAGGCCTGATGAGGGAACACTGCTGCTAAGTTATGTTACTTCTGCAGAATAAATAGCTGATTGTCTAGCAAAGGGGGATTAGGGACCAAAGCCATGCTTTCAATCCAGCGGGACAATGCCACAAGAGTGACGGGAGTGTGTTTGTAGCATGTGACAATAGGGGATGACAGATATCTATCGCCCATTTTGAGGGAGAGTGTTTGCTGTTTTGGGTTGTGTGTGCACTAGTATGTATAGGGAGTGAAGAATAGAGAATAGAGAGAATTCCAGAATTTTCCCCAGTGATCCACAATTTTTATTATATATGGGTTCTCATTTTTCGCTTCTCTGGGCTTTCTCCTTGATGCATTTGAATATTTGATTCAGTAATTCAACAACTGTGGACATACTATCAATGTGTGCCTGCATGCGTTGTTGCTCTTCTCAACATCTAATGATATGCCCTTTAGTTTGCACAGTTATTCAGATGGTTGCTCTTCTCAACATCTTAACTTTTTGCGCTGTAGTTTGCACAATTATTCAGATGGTTGCTCTTCTTGATATATAAATTTACCAATTAGCTGCAACTGTGCAGATACTTGCATATCTGGACTCTCAAAAGAAAATGTGCGATTCTTCTGGTGGCTATGCTGTCGAATCCAATTCTGATGTAAATACGATGCCAGTTACTTGCTCTATCTCATCAATCCATCAAGGTAAATGCATCATTTCCCAATCTCAGTGGGGTCTGTTATTTATGAACGGTACGTTGTCTTAGATTTTAATCCAAATTATTTGGTAACGAACCAAGTAGTCTTTTTTGTTTGTTTATTAATGAACCAGATAATCAGAGCAGAGGCATCAACCTTAACAATGCAGAGAGTCTGATGAATGTTGATCATGCAAATAATATTGAACTGAACTCAGGTCCAGTGGATCTTGTTTCACATGCATCAGGTAGTGCGCAAAAAAGAAATGTGGACATGGCAAACTGGGCTGACGGTGTCAATGGGTCACTAGATAAGAAAATTAAATTGGATAATGCATCGTCCACTGTGGAGTCTACTGTAAGTGGGAATATCAGAGATGGAAGGTTATCATCCAAGGTACACCCTCTAGCAGCTTTATCTGTTCATGATTGCACTGACAGTAAGACAATGGCAGGAAGGTCAAGGACTAATGGAAAGTGCACATTTCCGCTAGATCTAAACATGGTGGATGATGCAGCGACTGGAAATATAACTACTCTGTCTTCAGATGATGAAGATTTACCTGAACAGAACACGCAAGATCTTAAGCTAGAACTGGGGGACAACATATCTTCTAGGAAGCCCCTCTCTCCCATGGTTGAAGAAAAGCAGAATAAAGGAGATACACCGCCTACTGATTTGTCAGGTGGTCTCTCCCTCTCCCTTGCTTTCCCAGCATCAAAGGAATCACAAAGAAGCCTGAGATGAGCAGTAGGAATAAATCATCTTCGATTATCCAGTGATGATGGCTCCTTGCATTTGCATTCCTGATGTCTTGCGTGATGGATCTTTGTAGCATCAACCCACTGCACAAGGAGTTTGCCGTAGATACAACAATCTTGTCAATGTGCAGACAGTTGACATCTTGTAGAGTGCATTTTGATGAGTTTATATGCTCCCGGCGGCAAACACATCTTGAGAATCCAACTGCGAAGAACTTGAGAATGTGGATCATGGCTTGTTTTGGTACAGAAAAATATATTCAGCTGCCCTTCCAAACTAAGGCAGAGATTTGAGCAGAGCTTCAGACTGCATTTTAAGTCCCATCGAATCTCTGCAATATCCCGCGTCAGTTTTTGCGTTTAACTTGCAACTGTGGGAATTTAGATGCATACTGTGGTGGAATGGTGGTGTAAAGACCTAAAATTAGCACATAAATGTTACTTTTTCAGTTGCCTTAAAACTTCCTCTGGGATATCTAAGTATACAGACGAAATCACTAGAGATAGGTTTCAATGAACTTCTTTTCAACTGCAATTTGTACTCCCAACGAGGACTTTCTGCTACAATGTGCTGCAGGAGTGCAATTTGTACTTCTCGTATGGTACAGTACAACCTCTACCTTGCACAATAATTACTTGCTCAGTGATAAACCTTATAAACGTTAAACCATTACAGGTGAATACTCACAAAAACGTTAAACCATTACACATGAATGCTGAGGGGGTAAAAATGCATATAAATTCGCAGAGGGATCATAAAAATACTTAAGTTCAGAAAGGGATCATTTAAAGAAAAGATATCAATTTGTACTCCCCATGCAGTGCACGTAACCCATGGGATAATTTGTACTCTACGTCTCTACCACACAACATATGTACACCTCCTTTTTTAATGAAAGGCCATAGAAAATCATACAATCGAAATCAAGTCATGGTTTCTGGCATGTGAATAGCTAATTTTCACGCACCCCTATCTAGAACTAGATCTTTGGTGATAGTCTAATCCTTTAGATATCTCTTTACGGACTCCTATAAAAGATCATAAACTCCAGAAAAAACTAGAAATAGAAAACAAAAATAAAAAAAACCAAAGGTCGAAAGGATTGAAAAAGTCAACCGTTCACAACCACCGATGAAGGATTCCTCGAAAAGTGTTAAGGAGTAGTAGTTCTTTTACGAAATCTGGTAAATTTGCCTTTTGTCCGTTTCGATCGTGATGCGAACACAAAATGTCATGCTTTATCCGTGCAGATCATAGACGTTTCCAACGAGAGAGAGGTTGTCAATCCCTTCGGCCTTGCTGTTTACAAAGGTTAAAACGTAAGAGATAGTAAAAGGTGCAACGGAAAGAAAAGGAAAATAGTAAATTGCTGCGATGTAAACAATATGGTGGTGATATGGATCGGGGCGTCATGGCGCTCACTAGTGATGTCTCTCTTCCAAAATACGATAAAAACTATGATGGGCGAACAAATTACAATTGGGAAATTGACAAAATTATAAGTACATCACAATGCTAATTATGCTAGCAAAGAGTGCAAGGTTCAATCATATGGGCATTACACCAAGACAAGTAGACCGTTTATTCATCAACATCTACTTACTAATCATACGCCTTGAGATATCTATCCTGAACATCTCGCTGGTGTTAAGTTGCGAGCCACAACTATATATTATGAACTCAAAGCAACAGACAACTGCATTAACACTATATGAGTAATGCAAGTAATCCTTGAAACACGCATGCACAAGCACCGATGTTTTACCCCTAATGTCAACAACACATTCCCTAGTCCCATGTTTCTGTCACTAAAGCTGGACATCAGGAGGCATGAAACCATTATCTAGCATAATGCTCCCTCTTGGAGTTACAATCTACTACTTGGCCAAATCAATAAACTACAACGGAAAACATGCAAGAATACTCAATAACACAATATGAAAGAGATTAAAATATATTACTTCCACAATTTGAACATAATCTCATAATCCATGGAATCTCATAAAACACATCATAACAACATGGAAACTATAACATACATGCCTTGATCATGATAGGTAGCTCACAAGGACTCAACATTGAATCACAAGATTGGAGAGAATAATCATCTAGCTTGCTTCCATTAACCCTATAGGTCCAAGGAGGAACTACTCACGAAGCATCTTAGAGGCAAGCATGGTGATGGGGGAGCCTTCGAAAATCAATCCTCCCTCCAGCAGGGTGCCGGGATAGGAACTTCTGCTGATCCCGATCTCGGGATCGCAATGGCGGTAAAACAGTGGCGTAAACATGGAAAATGAGTCCTCTCTCGGGGTTTTTCGATTTCAAGGAATAAATAGAGCCAAAGTAGGGCATGAGAGGCGGGCCCACCTGGCCAGGCGACCAGGGAGCGCGGCCAACCCTTGACCACGTGATGATGCAGATAACACCTCATTGGTTACCTCAAGTGGAAGGTTATGATGTAGATAGCAGAAAATTTCTCTTGGTGAGGATACCAAGGTTATCAATCCAATAGGATTCTAAGAGTTACAAGTAGGTGACAACGGCGCCAGAAATACGCTGCTAGCGTGGAGTTGACGTGGACCTGCATGTTGGGGTTCGCAGCAGAAAACACAAATTTTTCCTAACTAGCGTTTCCCATAACCCAAGATCTAGCTAGCCGTGTTACTGTAACAGAGAGGGTTGCGAAATAACATACCTCGGGGTGTAGTACGTTGCGCGGGAAACGTTCCCAAAAACGTGGTTGATGTAGCCGAACGAAGCTCACAACCCCCTGGCTGTGTTAGCACCCGGATGGGTGTAGTGCCACACGTGTAGCACCTTGTAGTACTCGCACACGTACGAGAATCGATGACGAACTCCGTTCTCCGATCCATCGAAGGTGGCGGAAGTAAACCTCCGGAACCAGAGTTTCGGCAGCACAACGGCCTCCGTGCAGAGATGCCTCAATCCCACTATAGGCTCCAAACAAGGGGAGCCCATCGTGGAAAAGACGAGGAAGGGGAGATGACCGGAGAAAACCAATCTCAATTCGGATTTGTATTTATTTTCTCACAAATTTCTGTGTCTTTAAAAAGTCCACCCTACATGACTTTATATAGGGGCAGGGGAGGGAGTCAACCCCCCTCCCTTAGAAATGTGGGACTAAAGTCCCTTTGCTAAGGGGGGTGGCCGGCCAAGGGGGGTGGGGTGGGGTGGGAGGGGTGCACCACCCTCATGGGCCCTAGGGCCCATGGCGCCTCCCCCTTTGCTTATTCTTTTTTCTTTTATTTCTTTTCCCTTTATTCCCCTAATGGGCCTTTTCATAAATAAGGCCCATTGCACTTTTTAATAATAAATAAAATGTTTTTAATTATTAATTCGATTAATTAATAACTAAAACATATTATTCCATCTCTCGGTGATCCGTAACACCTTCCGGCTCACTCCGAAACTCCTTCGGGTCAACACATAACTTTTCCGGTGCTGCTTCCTTTATTCTCCGGTAACTCCGATAGTTCCGAAAAGGTCTCCGATTACATAGAGCCCTTAAGTGTATTACCCTATGGTCCGAGAACCTTCTAAATTGTTGAAACTGAATGCTCAAATCCTCTGACATGCTGAAAATCATGACATTCCTGACTACGGAGCACTTTTGTCGACGAGCATAGATCAAGTATCTCCTGGTCGCCAACATCGTTGTACGAATGTTCTTCCATATGCATTTATATTGCGAACAAGATGTTTGCTCTCTTGAGCGAAGTCCTAAGGAGTGAGTACCAGTCAACAAAGTTTGACCCATCTATTCTAAGTCTCTCACCCTCTATGAAGAAAGATAGTTCACGTTGCTCTAGTTCATTCATTTTCTACAAACATAATTGCAAGGAACACAATTAAGACTAGTTCACAAAAATGAGTTCATATAATCACATTATAAATGTGCTCACACTAAAACAGTCATCCCTAAGAAGTTTTAGTGATTACATGATCCAGATTCACTGTCCGCCCTCGAATATCACATGGCCGACGGATCAGTTTCAAAGGTAGACAACAACTTGTGCGATCACATTAGGTATGTGACTCATGCTCGATCTTTCGATCTCTTGTATTCTGAGGCCATATCTGCATATTCTAGGCTTGCCAAATTGACCTCAGTGTTATATGCTGCTCAGCAAGGCCATATCTGCATATGCTAGGCTTGCCGAACCCAACCTCATGCGAACTCCGTTTAATATGTGTGACACCCGATATGTACGAAATGTCGGCCATATGGAAGAACCTTCCAGGTGGTGCACAGTTTGGTAGAATACTTGTGTTTGGTATTTGTTAAGGGATCATCTAATCACATGCTACCGTCGTGTATACTATACTAGCAAGTTTTAAGATGTTTGTCCATGGTGGAACTAAGTCTATAGTGTCTCCATTTGAGTTTGTTTTATCATGATGAACGTTTACTACTTTCTAGTAACACATAGCAAAGCTATCACTACATCATAACCAAACAAACTATGGCCCCCACTTAGCAATATAAAGTTTAGACGCCTCTAATTGTATATTGCATGTTTTACGTGGCTGCTAGGGCTTTCATTGTTAAACAGGTTTTAACCTACGAGTCAACCACAACGCTGACTATATGATTGTCTCTATTACACCCCGTACGGGACCTCCGTAGCTCATGCCACATCCTCTAAAGTAGAGAGACATACACCCCCCAGAGCCACTTTATACAGTACAAGCTGCATGTCAAGCGTGGAACCAGTCTCGCGTAAGAGTACGCGTAAGATCGGTCAGGGGTAACAATCATACAATCAACGCCCACATCCCCGATGTGTTCTATCCGTACAGTAATACTAAGCATAGAACTAGCTCATGATACCACTGTTGGGGTTCGCAGCAGAAAACACAAATTTTTCCTAACTAGCGTTTACCATAACCCAAGATCTAGCTAGCCGTATTACTGTAACTGAGAGGGTTGCGGAATAATATACCTCGGGGTGTAGTCCGTTGCGCGGGAAACATTCCCGCAAACGTGATTGATGTAGCCGAACGAAGTTCACAACCCCCTGGCTGTGTTAGCACCCGGATGGGTATAGTGCCACACGCGTAACACCTCGTAGTACTGATGGCTTCTCTCCCTTCGTTGGTTACCCCAAGTGGAAGGTTTGAGATGTAGTGCAGCAGCAGTTTTCCATCGGTGAAGATACCAAGGTTTGTATCCAGTAGGACTCCAGAGATGATAAGTAGGTGTCAACGACGCAATTGACGCGGACCTGCACACAGACACAGATAACTTTGTTCCCAACAAAGTTCAGAGAGGTTGTCAATCTCTCCGGTCTTGTTGTTCACAAAGGATAAAACACAAGGGATAATGATAGCAAGTAAAAGCAGTAAAGTAAATATAGCGTGGAAACAGTAATGAGGATATGGACCGGGATACGTGATGTTCACTAGTGATGTCTCTCTCCCAAAAGACGATAAAACTGCTATGCGAGGTAAAAAAATTACAGAAGGGCAATTGACAGGATTATGAACGCACCGCAATGCTAACTATGCTACAAAAGAAAGGAAGAGGCTCAAAAGCACAGGCAGTACGCCAAAATAAGTAGACCGAAATCCATCTGCATCTACTACTAATCATCCACCTTGAGATATCTATCCAGAACATCTCGCTGGTATTAAGTTGCGAGCCCCACCCAAAGTGTAAACCCAAAGCAACAGACAACTGCATTAAAAAGAACTTTGCATAAAGTAAACAATCCTTGTAACCGCGGTTACAAGCACCGTTGTTTTCCCCCTTGTAGCAACATCACATCCCCTAGACTCATGTTTCTGTCACTCAAGCGTGTCATCGGGGGGGGGGGCATGAACACACAATCGAGCACAACGTTCCCTCTTGGAGTCACTACCTACTACTTGGCCAAAGCAATAAACAACAATGAAGAACATGCAAGAATTACTTAGGAACACAAATATAAGAGATAAAAACCAAATATATTACTCTATCACAATCTGAACATAATCTCATAATCCATCAGATCCCATCAAACTCAACATAGCAACAACAGAAATATTACAAAGGTGCCTCGATCATGTAGGGCAGCTCACGAGGTCTAAACAATGAAGATCAACGAGGGGAGGAGAACATCACATAGCCACTGATCACGGACCCATGGTCCAAGGAAAACTACTCACGAGACATCCGGGGAGCATCCATGGTGGAGAGGAGACTCCCGGAGGTCAATCCTCCCTCCGGCAGGGTGCCGGGAAGAGGTCTTCTGGTGCTCCCGATCTCGGAAGCGCGGCAGCGGCGGAACAGAGGCGAGTTTGCGGAATAGGGTTCCTCTTTTGGAGTTTTCCCATGACGGGGGATAAATAGGCGAAGGGGGGCAGCCAGAGGTGGACCAGGGGCCCCAGGAACCCCCTGGCGCGGCCAGGGGTGGGGCCGCGCCGGGTGGCCGCCTGGGCCCCCTGGCTCCCCTCTGGCCCCTCCCGGGCTCTTCTCGAAGCTTCCTATACGCTGATTTTTCCTGTATTTTTCTCGGAATTTTTCTGGCACTTTTTATATGGGGGAAAACTAAAATAGAAAAACATCAGAAAACAGGAACTGGCACTGGGGTGCACTGAGTTAATAGGTTAGTCCAAATATGATCAAAAGTGTATGAAAGTGTATCTAGATCATAGCAATATCACACAAAACATGCATGGAGCAAGCAGAAATTATAGATACGTTTTGGACGTATCAACATCCCCAAGCTTAATTCCTGCTCGTCCTCGAGTAGGTAAATGATAACAGCATAATTTCGGTGGTGACATGCTAGCAACCATAAAAGAACTTTGAAAATTAAAGCAATCAAGGTTAGAGATTCAATTCAAGTCATAACATGCAAGAGTCTATATTAGCATTGAAGCAAGTAACAAAAGAACATTAGGTGCAAGAGCTCTCGCTGTCCGTGACTCGAATGTCTCCAAATGGTTTTTGCGTGCAAGAAAGGGGATAGGGAATACGAGAAAAAAGTATTTTTGTGTTGAGAACTCAATCTACTAAAGTTTCACACTTTGTCTTCTTTGGAATCTTATCTTGACTCATCCCCAGACCACTAGCCAGGTACAAGTCAATTTGATCCACTCCTTTTTGGTATTTTGAGCACTCATGCAATGGATGAGCGTAAGCACGAGAGTTGACACTGAGGGTGGCAAAGAGAGAATATGGTGGAGGAGAAAGACAAAAAGGATGAGAAAGGCTCACATCAATAACGACAATCATAGGCAAGAGATGCCAAATGATAGATATGATGTGAGGAGTAGGGATTGCCATGCAACGGATGCACATACGAGCTAAGAAGCTCTCCAATGGAACTAGTGGGGGTGCATCTAACTTGCTCGCTCATGAAGACCTAGAGCTCGTTTGAGGAGGCTCATCCTTGGAATATGCAAGCCAAGTTCTATAGTGTGAAGGTCCCCACATAGCTATATGCAAAAAGATCATCTCTATGGAGTACAAGGATATAAAGGGAGTACTAGTGTGGATCTCTCAAAAGGATAGTAGTGTTGCCCCTTTCTCTCTTTTTATTTCTTTTTCTCTTTTTTCTATTTTTTTGTATTTTTTTGCGGCCTCAATGGCTCTTTCTATATAATTATCATTTGTCCTCTTTGGGATCTTTTATTATGTCCACTTTGGGATCTTTTCCTCACTTAAGGGCAACACTCTATTTTACAAGAAGGTAAAGGAGATCTTTCACACTTTACAAGGTACTCAAAATCATAAAGAAGATGTAACTACATGATGTATGCAATGTATGTTGCTGCCAGTGTAGCGGGAACATGTATGGCATGAAGATCAAGTCATGAAGAGGTGGAAGTTGCATGGCAATATAACTCGGAAAGGCTATGGAAATGCCTTGATAGGTAGGTATGGTGGCTGTTTTGAGGAAAGATATAAGGAGGCTTATGATGACAGAGCATATCATGCCAAGGGTTTGGATGTACCGGCGAAGGTGGACGCCAACTCTCGGAGTGAGAAGAAGGCAATGCACGGCACGAGAGAGGCTAGCAAAATATGGGAAGGTGGAAGTGTCAACTTTCCATACTTACATTAGTCCGAAGAACTCATGCACTTATTATCGGTAACTCTCAATCTAATAAGGAGGTTCACAAAGAGACAAGTACCCCGAGGAGGAGTGTATGGGGGTTTGGTTATCCTTGCGCATCCTCGACTCATGGTACGTGAGTGTTCTCTGATATTCGACCCCTCCAAAGATTAGTGATCCATCTAGTAGCTAGAGTTCTCAACTAGTTTTGTAGGTTTTGAAAATAAACACGGATTGCCCAAAATATGACACCTATCACCAATAGGCAAGAGCTCTTGACACCAAAAGTTCAAACATTACTCACAACAATACGTCAAAACTATTGCAAGCTACTACTAGAATTAAATAGCAACTTCAATTACCTACTTCTCAAAACAAGACACAACTCAGTGCAACAACCAACTCTCTTTAACAAGATAAACATGAAAACTAAAAAGAGTTCCAGCAACAAACTAAGCAAAATCTAAGGCTCTTGCTAAAGACAAACTAAGACTAAAACTAAACAAGGCAGTAGCTATGAAAAGATAAAGAACACACAATAGCAAAAAGATAAGCAGGAAAAATCCTATGATGTGTTCTAAATTTTGAAAGTGGAGCGTGTTTATCTCCCACACAAAGTAAGACGGGATCTAACTTATTATGAGAAGCAAGCAAAGCTAAAGAAAACTAAAAACAAAACCTAAGAGCGAGACGCTCCAAGCATAGCACGTAATGCATGAAGTGATAAAAATATACTGAGACGAAGGACGAACTGATGATTGTTGATGGAGAAGGGGATGCACGGGGGCATCCCCAAGCTTATAAGCTTGAGTCTCCTTGAATATTTATTGGGGATGCGTGGGGGCATCCCCAAGCTTGAGCGCTTGACACTCCTGGATCTTCGTTCATCATCTTCCATCGCACACTTGAAAACTCCCTTCATACAGAACTCATCATAAGCTGATTAGAGAGGTTAGTACCCTTAATAAATAATTTTTCCCCACTGGATATAAAGATATTCTTGAAGAGCTACTGTTTCTCAAGAGTGCCAAAAAGTTTTTGCAAAGAAAAATAAAGCTTAAGGTTTGCAAAAGTAAGGAGAGACAAAACGTGGCAGAATCTGTGAAAAACAGAACAACAGGTAGTAAAGAATTTTTTAGGGGCACTTCTGCAACTCAAATAAAAAAACTCAGAACATAAGGAAGTTTCATAATTGTATATAGCATACTGTGTAAAAATTTCAGCTCAAAAATATGAACTGGGATTTTTCTGGAATTTTTCTGGTCACGAGGACAGAATCTATTTTCTGGACAGCATGTCACAACTTTTACTTCCCTTGCCGTAAGAGGCTATAACTTGGCACAAAGCTGAAAAATAAAGATACAATGATGTTGCTACAGTAGTAACAATCATCAAGACACAACAAAAGCAAAAAGGAACACCTAAATTCGTTGCGGGATGCCTCCCGAAAGCGCTTCTTTAAAGCCATTAGCTAGGCATAATGCAAAAGAAGAATCAAGTTTTATCAAGAGAAAGAGAATAACTAGCCCGTGTGACGGACTCAAAAGGTAACTTGATTTTCTTTCTAGGGAAGTGTTCCATCCCCTTTTTGAATGGGAATTGGAATTTTATATTCCCCTCTTTCATGTCAATAACCGCACCAACGGTGCGAAGAAAAGGACGTCCCAAAATAATTGGACACAAAGGTTCACACTCTATATCCATAACAATAAAATCAACGGGAACATAGTTGTCATTGACAATGATAAGAACATCGTCGATCTTCCCCAAAGGTTTCTTTACGGAAGAATCAACAAGACGAACACCAAAAGAACAAGGCTCAAAAGGCTTCAATTCAAACATATCAAATATTCTTTTGGGCATAACGGAGGTACTAGCTCCAACATCACATAAAGCATAGCAAGAGAAGTTAATTAATTTAATTTTGATCATAGGGTCCCAACCATCATCTAGCTTCCTAGGTATGGAGGCTTCTACTCTAAGCTTCTCCTCCCTAGCTTTGATGAGAGCATTTGTGATATGCTCCGTGAAGGCAAGATTAAGTGTGCTAGTGTGGGGGTCTCTAGACATTTTGTGTAGCAAGCTAATAACTTCTAGAGGGTGCAACTATCAAAATCAATATCACTACTATCAAAGGTGGTAGTAGTGTCATCTAGGCTCACTTGTTTGAAACCCTCTATGTTCATAGGAGTTTCTTTTTCTACGGTTGAGGTATTAGCATCACCATTAATAGGTCCAACGGGACTAGGAGTGCATTGGGTGCTAACAGTTTGGGTGTCCTCAACAATTTGGATAGTGGCAACTGTGTGGTGTGTAGGAAGGCTCTTAATTCTATCCTCTTCCTCTTTTTCTCTAGCCCATCTTTCTTTAAGTTTAGCCATCATCCTAATATTTTCATTGATTTGTAACTGGATAGCATTAATAGGAGTGGCCTTATTCTCCTCAAGGGGAGAGGTTCTAATTTTAAGCATCTCAATATCAAGGGCTAAACTTTCTACCTTCATAGAGAGATTATCTATTTTAGCTAATTTCTCCTCTACATTTTTGTTGAAGGCTTTTTGGGTAGTGATAAAGTCTCTAAGCATGCTTTCTAATTCAGAAGAGGCGTTCTTGTTGCTAGGGTAGGTGTTGTTGTTCCCATAGTTGGATGGAAACGGTCTAGGATTACTAGCAAAATTTCCCCTATAAGCATTGTTGTTGAAGTTGTTCCTAGCAATAATGTTCACATCTACTTGTTCTTGAGCAACCAAAGAATTTAAAGGGACATCATGAGGATCAATAGAGGGTTGCTTGGTAAGTGGAGACATAATTAAGTCAACTTTTTCATTGAGGGAGGTAATTTCCTCGACAGAATTTACCTTCCTACCTGTTGGAGCGCGTTCGGTGTGCCATTGGGAATAATTGGTCATCATCTCATCGAGAAGCTTCATGGCTGCACCAAGTGTAGTTGACATAAAGGTTCCTCCTGCGGCCGAATCTAACAGGTTCCGCGAGGTAAAGTTCAAGACTGCATAAAAAGTCTGGATAACCATCCAGGTAGTCAAACCATGTGTAGGGCATTTCTTAACAAGAGATTTCATTCGTTCCCAAGCTTGGGAAACATGTTCATTATACAATTGCTTAAAATTCATAATGTTACTCCTCAATTGGACAATTTTAGCAGGAGGGTAGTACTTCCCTATAAAAGCATCTTTGCACTTATCCCAAGAATCTATTCTATTTCTAGGTAAAGATTGAAACCAGATTTTAGCATCTCCCCTTAAAGAGAAAGGAAAGAGCTTGAGCTTAACAACATCACCTTCTACTTCTTTATACTTTTGCATATCACATAATTCAATAAAATTATTCAAGTGTAAAGCAGCAACATCTCCAGCACCAGAGAATTGATCTCTCATAACAAGGTTTAGCAAAGCAGGTTTAATTTCATAAGAGGTATCTGAAGTGGCAGGTGTGGCAATGGGAGTGCAGATAAAGTCTTGGTTGTTGTGACTAGTGAGGTCACACAACTTGGTGTTTTTAGTGGAACCCACAGTAGCAGCAAGTGTGGCAGATTTTTTTGTAAATTTTGATAAAAGACACAAAGATAAAAACTGAAAGATAAACTAACAAGACTAAAAAACAAAGGTAAAGGGTAGTGTGCAACTACCCTATCTTAGCACTCGGAGTCCCCGGCAACGGCGCCAGAAAACTTGCTTGATGGCTTCTCGCCCTTCGTTGGGTACCCCAAGTGGAAGGTTTGAGATGTAGTGCAGCAGCAGTTTTCCCTTGATGAAGATACCAAGGTTTGTCTCCAGTAGGACTCCAGAGATGATAAGTAGGTGTCAGCGGCGCAACTGACGCGGACCTGCACACAGACACAGATAACTTTTTTCCCAACGAAGTTCAGAGAGGTTGTCAATCTCTCCGGTCTTGTTGTTCACAAAGGATAAAACGCAAGGGATAATGATAGCCAGTAAAAGCAGTAAAGTAAATATAGCGTGGAAACAGTAATGAGGATATGGACCGGGATACGTGATGTTCACTAGTGATGTCTCTCTCCAAAAAGACGATAAAACTGCTATGCGAGGTAAACAAATTACAGAAGGGCAATTGACGGGATTATGAACGCACCGCAATGCTAACTATGCTACAAAAGAAAGGAAGAGGCTCAAAAGCACGGAAAGTACGCCAAAATAAGTAGACCAAAATCCATCTGCATCTACTACTAATCATCCACCTTGAGATATCTATCCAGAACATCTCGCTGGTATTAAGTTGCGAGCCCCACCCAAAGTGTAAACCCAAAGCAGCAGACAACTGCATTAAAAAGAACTTTGCGTAAAGTACACAATCCTTGTAACCACGGTCACAAGCACCGTTGTTTTTCCCCTTGTGGCAACAGCACATCCCCTAGACTCATGTTTCTGTCACTCAAGCGTGTCATCGGGGGGCATGAACCCACAATCTAGCACAGCTTTCCCTCTTGGAGTCACTACCTACTACTTGGCCAAAGCAATAAACAGCAACGGAGAACATGCAAGAATTACTTAGGAACAAAAATATAAGAGATAAAAACCAAATATATTACTCTATCACAATCTGAACATAATCTCATAATCCATCAGATCCCATCAAACTCAACATAGCAACAGCAAAAATATTACAAAGGTGCCTCGATCATGTAGGGAAGCTCACGAGGTCTAAACAATGAAGATCAAAGAGGGGAGGAGAACATCACATAGCTACTGATCACGGACCCATGGTCCAAGGCAAACTACTCACGAGACATCCGGGGAGCATCCATGGTGGAGAGGACACTCCCGGAGGTCAATCCTCCCTCCGGCAGGGTGCCGGGAAGAGGTCTTCTGGTGCTCCCGATCTCGGAAGCGCGGCGGCGGCGGAACAGAGGCGAGTTTGCAGAATAGGGTTCCTCTTTTGGAGTTTTCCCGTGACGGGGGATAAATAGGCGAAGGGGGGCAGCCAGAGGTGGACCAGGGGCCCCAGGTGCCCCCCTGGCGCGGGCAGGGGTGGGGCCGCGCCGGGTGGCCGCCTGGGCACCCCTGGCTCCCCTCTGCCCTCCCGGACTCTTCTCGAAGCTTTCTGTACGCTGATTTTTCCTGTATTTTTCCCGGAATTTTTCTGGCACTTTTTATATGGGGGAAAACTGAAATAAAAAAACAGCAGAAAACAGGAACTGACACTGGGGTGCACTGAGTTAATAGGTTAGTCCAAATATGATCAAAAGTGTATGAAAGTGTATCTAGATCATAGCAATATCACACAAAACATGCATGGAGCAAGCAGAAATTATAGATACGTTTTGGACGTATCAAGTACTCGCACAATTACGAGACTCGATGACGACCTCCGTTGACCGATCCAACGAAGGTGGCGGAAGTAGACCTTCGGAACCGGAGTTTCGGCAGCACGGCGACCTCCGAGTAGCAGAGATGCCTCAATCCCACTATAGGATACAAACGAGGGGAGCCCACCGTGGAAGAGACGAGGAAGGGGAGAAGATCGGAGAAAACCAATCTCAATTCGAAGTTGTATTTATTTTCTCACGGATTTTTGTGTCTTTAAAAAGTCCACCCTACATGACTTTATATAGGGGGAGGGGAGGGAGTCAACCCCCCCACCTTAGCAATGTGGGACAAAAGTACCTTTTCTAAGAGGGGTGGTGTAAGGCCCGATATGCGGTACTGTTCCAGATCTAGGTGTTTCCACCCAGATCCGGGGACGAAGCACATATCGGTCCCACCGCGACATATGACAAAGCCATATGCCCCGGATTTCCAACATGATATCATAACATTACAGATACAAGGATACAACATCTCATACAATCGGCATACAACTGCCTCAGATACAATACAACAGCGGAAGATACATGTCTGAGTACAAACTACAAGCAAATGCCTAGTGGCAAAGAGAAAAACATCGATCCCATAACCACACGGGTCCAGGCCCTCCGCCGGGATCCGCATTACCTCCGATTTGGGTAAAACTTCGAACTGCGTGATCAGCGCATCGAGACGGTGGCGTTCACCTCACGTTGGAACCGTTCCGAGAACACTTTCTGGCGCGCTATAAAAATATCCCGTTTAATTATTAAAGGGGTTTTTTCGTTCCGTTGGTTGCGGCTGGTCTCGTGCGGATTTCGCGATGGTGATCGGGCGAAACCCGGTGTCGCAAAGGTCAAGTGTCACGGTGGCAAGGGTCGGTCTTCGTCCGATACGAGATAAGAGGGGAAAAAAATAATCACCGATCGATAAATCGGGGATGCAAACACCGCAAACAAATCAGAAAATCAAACAATTCACACCGAAAACAAAAAATTTAAATTTTTGTGAAAACTGGGCTGTTACAGGTGGCCGGCCAGGGGGGAGGGGTGCGCCACCCTCATGGGCCCTAGGGCCCATGTCGCCTCTCCTTTTCCTTTTTCTTTTTTCTTTTATTTCTTTTTCCTTTAATCCCCTAACGGGTCTTTTTCATAAATAAGGCCCATTGCACTTTTTAATAATAAATATAATGTTTTTAATTATTAATTCAATTAATTAATAACTAAAACATATTATTCCATCTCCCGGTGATCCGGAACACCTTCCGGGTCACTCCGAAACTCATTCGGGTCAACACGAAACTTTTCCGGTGCTGCTTCCTTTATTCTCCGATAACTCCGATAGTTCCGAAAAGGTCTCCGATTACATCAAGCCCTTAAGTGTGTTACCCTACGGTCCGAGAACACTCCAGCCATGACCGAGATGAGGCTGCGGTCAAGGATCATCAGCGGGACCTGGATGCCCATAATGACCCCTGTGCATTCCGGATATCAAAACCGATTGGACCATACGTTGTATAGCATTCCCTTTGTCATTCACACTGGATTAGTCCGAGATTCGATCAATGACATCCTATGTCTACTTCAACCTCGTTACCAAAAAATCCTTATTCACTCGTTGTGTTATATTCATCCCCGTGACCTAGTCACACGCTGCGCAGCTTTATGGATGGAATCTCACCGAGTGGGTCCTGAGTATCTTTCCGTCACATGGATTGACAAATCCCGCTCTTGTAACAATACTCCTCAACATATCTCAACGGAATACCCAAGATACACCATTATGGCCAGCATATTTCAGTCAGGCAGTGGGTTGTAGGTCAAAGTATTAGAGAAGATAGCAATTATGCAAGTACTCACGGTCAAAGGAACGGTCTACGAAGTTATGGAATTACAACACTGAACCTTCATAAGTTTGATCACGATGTAATGCTTACGTTGGGTAATGTTCATCACGTCATTCATCCAATGAGGTGACCTCATAGTAAATTGACTTAATTGTCCATGATCGCGAAACAACGATCATCATGTTGACCATGAACTAGCTATTGATATAGAGGCTAACTAGGAACGTTGGGTGTTTCTATACCACACCTGTACCATTGTTTCACTGATACAGTTCTAGCACGGTATGAAACTGGTTACGAACTTGCTTAGATATATTGGAATAATCATATATTATTTGCCTCTAGAGCATATATCCAACACTGCACGCAAGAACACAAATAACTTTGCTCCCAACGAGTTCAGAGAGGTTGTCAATATCTCTGTTTACAAAGGATCAAAACACAGGGGGAATAATAATTGTGTGGCTAAAAGGAAAGTAAAAGCAGTAAATAAGAACGATGTAAACTATGATGGAAATATGGACCATGGTCTCATGACTTTCACTAGCGATCTCTCTCTCCCAAAATACGATAAAGAACTATACTCGTTGAACAAATTACAACCGGGAAATTAATAGTTCAATGAGTGACATGCTACCAAAAAATATTTGAACTTCAAAGTACAGCTAGCAAGATATGCAATTCAGGTCAAGACAATAACAAATAAGAGTTTATATCTAGTATTGAAACTAGCAAATTAAGAACATAAAGATGCAAAAGCTCTCGCTGTCCGTGACTCGAATGTCTCCAATCGGTGTTCTCGTGCAGAAAGTGGGAGATGGGTTTAGAGCATAAAAATACTAGTAGTTGTTAAGACTCAATCTACTAAACTTCACATTTTGTCTCTTTTGGAATCTTATTTTGACTCGTCCCTAGACCGTTGGTCAAGTACAAGTCAATTCGATTCTCTCCCTTTCGACTTTGTGAACTCATGCAATGAATGAGCGCGAGCAAGATTAGTTGGCACTTAGGATGGCAAAGAGAATAAATGGTGGGGAAAGGAAGTCAAAAAGTGTGAAAGGCTCACATCAATGAGGACAATCATAGGCGAGAGAAAGCCAAATGATAGATATGGTGTGAGGAGTAGGGATTTCCATGCAACGGGTGCACAAATGAGCTATGCGTATGAAAGCTCTCTAATGGAACTAGTGGGGGTGCATCCAACTCGCTTGCTCATGAAGACCTAGAGCTCTTTTGAGGAGGCTCATCATTGCAATATACAAGCCAAGTTCTATAGTGTAAGGGTCCCCACATAGTTATGCATGAATGATATGAAAACTCTCTATGAAGTACAAGTGCTACTTTGAAGTACAAGTGTGGACATCTTAAAAGGAATAGTAGTGTTGCCCCCTTCTCTCTTGTTTCTTTCTTTTTTTCTTTCTCTTTTCTCTTTTTTTATTGTATTTTTGGTGGCCTCATTGACTCTTTCTATTTTTAACTCATTTGTCCTCTTTGGAATCTTTTAATTTTGTCCTCTTTTGGGATCTTTTATGTCCTCTTTGGGATCTTTTCGTCACTTAAGGGCAACACTCTATATATTACAAGGATGATGAAGATCACACACTTTTACAAAAGTACTAGACATAAACAAAACTGAAGATAAATCATGATGTATGCAAATGTATGCTTCTGCCAGTGTAGCAGGATATGCAATGATACTAGCACGTCATGTAGCAATTATAAGGGCAATGCCCAACTAGCATGTGGCTCTACGATCAAGCAAAAGCATGTATGACAATGAAAGATCAATTCATGAGAAGATGGATGTTGCATGGGAATGTATCTCGGAAATGCTATGGAAATGCCTTGATAGGTAGGTATGGTGGCTGTTTTGAGGAAGATATAATGAGGCTTATGCTGACAGATCGTATCATGCCAAGGATTTGGATGCACCGGCGAAGTTTGCACCGACTCTCAAGATGAGAAAGGGAAATGCATGGTACTTAAGAGGCTGAAAAAATATGGATGGTGGAAGTGCCAACAATCCAATACTCACATTAGCTAAAGGAACTCATCCACACTTACTATCACTAACTCTCTATCTAGTCAGGAGATTCACAAAGAGAAAAGTACCCCTAGGAGGAGTGTATGGGGGCTTGGTTATCATTGCGCATCCTCGACCATGATAACGTGAGGGTACTCTATATATTACAACCCCTCCAGAGGTTAGTGATCCACTTTAGACCCGACATTAAGAATCTTTGGGCCGACTTACATATGAAGGCCCATAACGAAGACCCGATGAGGAGTCTGACGTGCCAAGCGTGAAGATTGAATCCCTAGAAGGAATTCGACTTACCTTGTGTAGCACATAGAAAACTTGTAAAGTAGAATAGAACTCCATATTGTATAGGAGTCGGACTCTAGGAATCCCAGGACCCGACACATTTATAAGCCGAGGACCACGGGAGCCAGAGTCAGAACTTACCTCAAGCCAGGTTTAGACAACTCGCTCCAGAGCCTACATCTCAACGAGACTAAACCGGCGAAACATCACCACTCTAATAGATACGATCGACTCTTCCTATTGAGGAGTCGATCCCCCTATAGTCATAAAGCAGGAGTAGATCTTTACTGCACCGTCGGGGCGGAACCTGGGTAACTCGCCGAGTCTTGTGCCTATGTCGACTTTCCCCTTGAAATCGCCTCGCAGCAAAGGTTCCATGATAAGTCCGACTCTACAGACATCTGCCGTGACTTTTCCACGACAGTTGGCGCCCACCGTGGGGCCTGCGCTCGCAGGTGTTGAGATTTTAAGGGGAGCTCTGCAAGGCATGGAAGGATTCGTGATCGGGCGAATCACTAGGAGCCGGCGCGGAAGGCTCTGCATCGACGACTCAACTTGGGGCTTGATGCTGATTCCGTCAAATCCGATTATCGTGTCCCGGTCGGAGCTATTCACATCTTCATCGGGAAAACGGACGGATCTGAGCCAGATCCGGGCCCTGAAGTCCCCCTGGAAACCTCGAGTCGGCGACATGCCGGATCAAGGCACACCTTTGTCGGGTTCATCATTGGATCTCTGGAGCCGGCGTGCTCTGTCGAGCCTCCGACACCCAACAACACGGGAGAAACATCTGACGCTGACTCACACCCCAGTGAAACAAGCTTCTCAGATACTGGCTCCATCCGATCCGCCGGGAGCAACAGACTCGGCACGGGAATGACTGAGTACAACCCCGACTTTCCAACGTACGAGCCTCCATATTGCGTGACAGTGTTCATGGCAGGCACCGAAGAGCAGGGAAGCCAACCGGCTCAAGGTGCAGCACAGAACCGGAACGTGGAGACGACTCACAACACGGCCCCTAACCCAGATAGGGAACAGCCAGAAGTTCTTACAGGAGAAGGATTCCTCTCAGATGCGCTAAACGCCTTGGATGAAGCCTTAGCTGCGCCAATAACACCTGAAAACCAGCAAGCTTGGAGAACCAGGGTGTCGGGACCCGTGGTTAGCGTATGTAATTCCAGTCATGATACAATCACATGGAGAGCCGAGAGCCGTACCCACTTGTCTAAGCAGACAAGGCCAAGCACAGAACACTCTCGGAAAGCATCAAACGTGAGGGGCATCCCATCCAGGCCGGATGATCAACTGAGATGGGTCCTCATCGCCCGCTCACAAGTCTAAATGATTATGGGTGGTGAAATCCCATACTCATAGACAAGTCGCCTCAACCATGTTATCGATTGAATCCTAACTCTTACATATACTTACTCCAGCCCGATCACTTAGTCGGGGTCTAGGGCGGGCTCGATCATACAACAAAGTGCACACGTGACGGAGTCACGAGCAATCGCATCGCGATGCCCCAAGCTGCGCACATCTAAGAGCCACTTGGTGTATAAAAGACCGCCAGCCAGATCATAACTAAGGTCTCGAAAACCCATACTAAGACATGCATGTTATAAACATACACGCAGCACACATGCCTAGTATGAACAGCAGGTATCATCACATAACTCTACTAAGTACTCTTTATTGATATACACATAGAGCATACAAAGATCACATGTCTGTGATCACATTACATCATACAACAGAAGAAAATTAGGTCTGAGTACAGACAAGTTTAACAAATGGCTTAGAGAAGCCTTGTACAACAAACATGCCCTTCCACGAGGGACCAGACTGCTGTTTGGGACTATGCTAACTTAGTCAACGTTGAGCTTCACGAAGGTGACTCCATCGGGGTCCGGTTCTTATCTAAAACATAGAATAAGCAAACGTGAGTACAAAGTCGTACTCAGCAAGACTTACATCAGAACTATGCTACTCGTGCTCAAGTATCAAGGTAAAGGAGGTGGGATTTTCATCATGCAGAAGTGCCAGCTTTGATTTGGCTAGTCCTGAACTACGAATACCAAACTTGAGATAAGAAGTGTACACGAGTCCACTATCCAAGTCTCCAATCAATACACCACTATGGTTACTTCCTCGACTTCCCCACGAGGAGGCACACCATAGCACTCACGCTTATCTTGCGAGTTTTATAAGTATCCATTCAAGTTGTCTAATAATCAGGTACAGGTTCCAAGTAGTCCTTAACCGCGGACGCGGCTATTCGAATAGTTTTGTTAACCTTGCAAGGGTGTAAGCTACACACACATGACCATCGGTTACCGCCAGGTCTCGCCACCGTTCAAGAGGTGACAGCGAGGATGTTCACCACGACACTTCGCTCACAACCGGTCTATTCTAGGAGTCGACTATCTGAGTTTGTCACCGCTCGAGAGTCCGGCCGGATCAACGAAACGGACCCAGACAATGTAGGCAACCGAGACGCCACCTCTGACAGATGGTTTCACTGTCTCACAGATCCACCCACATATCTAGGATGATGCAACATTTCCACTCACTCTTTTCTATGCATATGTCAAATGGAAGGCCCGAACTAATGTGACTCCTGGACGTCGACACAAATCAAGGTACTAGGCCGAGAGGGGCCAGTGAGACCAATGTGTGGTTGTACTCTTTGTCTTGGATTACCATACAAGAACTCGTTGCTTAAGGTGGTGTTCAACGAGACAACCCACTGTGTACTCCTACACAGCCTCTCATCGTTCACCTTGTATTAGGGTGGATTCACCGACACAGTTTCACTTTCATCAACACCATGTTCACCATCATCCCGACTCACATCAAAAGCAACCTCATGTAACACTAAGCATGCAATAAGCTATAACAGTTGCAGGGGCTTCATGATATCAATCAACTCCTATGTCAGCTAGGATTGTGGTTTGCTTACTACTGTGACAAGATAATAGGTCATGCATCGGACATGGGTTCAACTATGCGGTAGAATCAATACAAAGTGATCTCCTAAACATGCATAAGCGAGACTGAGAGGGAATTGGGATTTTATAGATATGATCAATGGGGTTTGCTTGCCTTGCTGACGAGGTTCACACACGGTGTCTTCAACGAAGGGGGTGGCCTCCGATTCCAGTTGCACGTCTATCGAGCAAACAATCAAACAAGGAATAAATAAAATTGCGATGCTCAATCACATGATAAGTTGTGAAAACATGATGTACATGGTACTGATGTGTTGACAATTCCATTTAATTGAAGTGTATTGCATTTGGAATGCAAATTCAAACTTCAAATTTGAATTCAAATTAAGCCATATGCACATTTGCTACTGTTGCCCCATTTTAAAATGGTCAAACATAATTTTTTTTTGCATATTCTTAATCCTTGTATTTTTCCGATAATTTTTCATACATTATATGTTTAATTTGGAGTTAATATGAATTAGTTATGATTTTCCAAAGTTTATCCAATTTTCTGTAATTTCTGGAATAATTTAATTCTCTGGAAAACCTTTATTGCGTCATGCTGATGTGGGGGTGATGTCACAGGGGGGGGGCTGACATGTGGGTCCACCCTGTTAGTGGGAGAGGGGGTTAATCCCCTCTCTGTTAACTTAACAGAGGGGTTAGGGGCCAGGGGGCCCACCTGTCATCATCACTGGGGGGGATTAAGGGCTGATTAGCCCTTAAGCTAATCCACCCGGCCGGCGGCTAGCCGCCGGTGCCTCTGGGCACGGCGGAGCCCCACCAGAGTGACCATTCCGGCCACGGCTGGGCACGGGGAAACTACCAGGGGGTAGCCCGTGCTCGTCCGCTTCGAGTTGTGTCACCAGGGAGGTCAGGGGCGTGGACTGGACCATGGCGAAACATGACTCGGGCACGGATTCGAGCGGGACTTTGAGGGAAAATGAGCGCAAGCTCACCCTGGGTGCAGAGAAGGGCTCGAGGAAGCCGGAGGATGCGAGGCGACGGCGAATTCTGGCAATGGTGAACGGCGTCCGTGGGGAAGAACTCGAAGCTGGCGACTCTTCCAAGGGCTTCTGCCCTCGATTTGTTGCGCAGCTTGATGAAGTCGTCTGCTGCGAACCTTCTGGACAGCACAGTTCGCCGGGAAATGCTCGATGGCCACGCGCTGCACGGCGGCGTGCTTTGGCTGGGCTTCGGGCGGCGCTGGATTCACGGGGGAGAGAGACAGGGAGGAAGCCAGAGGAGGGGGAAAGGGTGCGGGGGTTCGTGGGTAGCCCCGTGGCGCGCTTAGAGGCCAGGGGGAGGTCTGGAAGCCGCTGGGCGTCGCGATGGCGTCGCCGGCTCCCTCCCAGCTCGCCACCGAGGTGCTCGAGGAAGACGAAAAGGGTGGCCGTGGGCTTGGGCCATGGGGGGGTTAGTTGGGCCCAAGGCCTGTAGGGGTGGGATAGCTTTTGTTTTTCTTTTTCTCTGTGTTTTTGTTTTTGTTTTCTTTTTCTGTTATTTGTTTTGCCCCAAATAAAATACCAGGGAAATTTTATTAAATGCCCAAATACTTTTATAAACCCTAGGTGACCAGTAGCTAGACACATTTAAGGTTTTGAGCATTTTTGAAATTCAACTTATTTGAATTTCAAATCAAATAGGGGTTCTTTTAATTTTCCAAGGCACTATTTGAAAATTAGAAAATTCCATGAGCATGGGATTGATCCCAAACCATTTTTAAAATGATCAGCATCATTAATAGGAATTTTCCAAATATTCAAATGATTTTTTGGAAAAAGATTTTTATCTGGCCATTTGAATTAATTTCTCAGGGCTTTCTGCTTCCCCATTTTTGAATTTTATTTGAAATTTTTGCATGATGCAAAGGACACAAACAACCCTAGAACTTACCCTAGTTGGGGTTCTGACAACTCGCCCCCACTCAAAAGAATCTCGTCCCGAGATTCAGAAGTCATCGGGAGGAAGGAGGGGTATTCGGTACGCAGGCGGTCTTCTCTTTCCCATGTTGCTTCTTTCTTGGAGTGATGTGACCATTTCACTTTGAGGAACTTGATCTTCTGACGGCGAGTGACACGCTCTGCGGAATCAAGAATACAAACAGGGTACTCTCGATAAGAAAGGTCATCTTGGAGATCAAGCGTTTCATGGTCGACTTCGCGGATGGGGTCCTTGAAGCAACGCCTGAGTTGTGACACATGGAATACATCATGTACTCGGGAGAGGTGCGGAGGTAGTTCAAGTTGGTAGGAAACTTCTCCACGTTTAGCAAGAATGCGGAAAGGTCCGATGTAACGTGGGGACAACTTGCCTTTGATATCGAATCTTTGGGTTCCCTTCAGAGGAGTAACCCGAAGGTAAGCCTTCTCATCAAGATTGTAGCTCTCCTTTCTATGATGAAGATCATAGTAGCTTTTCTGACGAGACTGGGCGGCTTTCAATCGATCACGAACAATGCGAACTTGCTCTTCTGCTTCCTTGATCATATCCGGTCCAAAGAGTTGTCTTTCACCGGTCTCTGACTAGTTTAAGGGTGTTCGGCATCGTCGTCCATATAGGAGTTCAAAAGGAGCCATGTTCAGACTAGATTGATAGCTATTGTTATAAGCAAATTCGGCGAATGGCAGAGACTTGTCCCAATTCTTTCCGAATGAGATAACACAAGCTCTGAGCATGTCTTCAAGAATTTGGCTAACCCTTTCGACTTGACCACTAGACTGAGGATGGAAGCTGTACTAAAGGATAGATGAGTTCCCATAGCATTCTGAAAGCTTCCCCAGAATCTAGAGGTGAAAAGGCTACCACGATCAGAATTGATCACCAAAGGAACACCGTGAAGAGACAAAATTCTAGAGACGTACAAGTCCGCTAACTGGCTAGCAGTTATAGACTCGCGAACGGGAAGGAAGTGAGAAACTTTGGAAAGCCTATCTATGACAACGAAGATGGCATCGTTTACTTTCTGGGTTTTTGGAAAGCCGATGATGAAGTCCATAACGACTTTGTCCCATTTCCACTCGGGAATAGGCAAAGGTTGAAGTGTACCAGCAGGTCTTTGGTGTTCTGCCTTAATGCGACGACAAACATCTCATTCAGCAACAAATCGAGCAATGTCCCTCTTCATCCTGGTCCACCAAAATCTCTGGCGTAGATCTCGGTACATTTTTGTGCTACCGGGATGAATGGAGAGGGGTGTATCATGGGCTTCTTTGAGGATGAGTTGCCTTAGATCCCTATTCTTAGGTACTACCAAACGATTTTCAAAGAATACCGTTCCTTTGCTATCAGTGGAGAAACATTTAGAAACTCCGCTAGCAATGTTCTCCTTGATCCGGCGTACACCTCGTGCACGTCTTTGGGCAACTATGATTTGGTCCTCAAGGGTTGGTTTTGCCACCAAGTTGAAAAGAGATCCATGAGGAACAATCTCGAGATTGAGCTTTTGAAATTCCTCATGAAGAATTGGTTGATACTGTTGTAACATGAGGTTGTTACAATACGAATTACGACTTAGTGCATCAGCCATGACATTGGCTTTGCCTGGGGTGTAAGAAATTCCTAAGTCATAATATTTTATCAACTCTATCCAGCGTCTTTTCCTGAGATTAAGATCTGGCTGGGTGAAAATATATTTGAGGCTTTGGTGGTCGGAATAGATCTCACAACGATTACCAAGGAGGTAATATCGCCAAGTCTTCAGGGCATGAACTACGGCAGCGAGTTCGAGATCATGGGTAGGATAGTTCTCTTCATGTGGCCGCAACTGGCGTGAAGCGTATGCTACCACATGTCTATCTTGCATAAGTATGCATCCTAACCCTTGCCGTGAAGCATCACAATAGATTTCGAAATCCCTTTTGGTGTCTGGAGGTGCAAGTACGGGTGCAGAAGTCAATCTTCTTTTTAGCTCTTGAAAGCTTTCCTCGCACTTGGGGGTCCATTGGAATTTCTTATCTTTCTTGAGGAGTTCAGTAAGAGGCTTTGAAACTTTAGAAAAGTTCTCGACGAAGCGGCGGCAATAGCTGGCTAGGCCAAGAAAACTCCCAACTTGCTTAACCGATTCAGGTGGAGTCCAGTCAAGGACGGCCTGAACTCTCTCGGGATTGACTGCAACACCTTTTGCAGAAATCACGTGGCCTAAGTAGGTCACTTCTGGTAGCCAAAATTCACACTTGGAGAACTTGGCATAAAGGCGATGCTCTCTAAGTTTCATCAATACCAACCTAAGATGTTCTGCGTGCTCTTCTTCGTTCTTCGAGTAGATGAGAATATCATCGAGATAAACCACAACAAATTTATCTAGGTACTCCATGAAGATCGAATTCATCAAGCGCGAGAATGTGGCGGGGGCATTGGTTAAACCGAAGGACATGACGGTGTACTCATAAAGACCATAACGAGTAGTGAAAGCCGTCTTGGGAATGTCCTCGTTTCCGATTTTAAATTGATGATAACCTAATCTCAAATCCATCTTGGAGAAGACAGAGGATCCTGCAAGTTGATCGTAAAGATCATTGATCCTGGGCAGTGGGTACTTGTTCTTTACCGTCGCTAGATTTAGCGGGCGATAGTCTATGCACATCCTTTTTGTTCCATCTTTCTTCGTTACGAACAGAACGGGGAAACCCCATGGCGATGAGCTAGGGCGGATGAAGCCTTTTGCCAACGAAGCATCAAGTTGGGTTTTTAGCTCAGCTAACTCATGTGGGGCCATTCTATATGGACGTCTGGAGATTGGGGCTGTGCCTGGTATAAGATCCACTATGAATTCTACACACCTGTCGGGTGGCATTCCCGGCAGCTCTTCAGGAAAGACATCCGGAAAGTCACGAACCACCGGAACATCTTCAAGGTCAGGAAGTGGAAGCACATTCAAAGTCTGCACCTGGATTCTAGAGCTGGGTGATGTGTAGTCAATGGTCTGGCCTGAAGGATGGGTGAGGTTAACTGATTTGGCCTTACAATCAAGGAAAGCATTCTGCCTTGATAACCAATCCATTCCTAGGATGACATCAATGTCCGAAGACTTGAGGGCTATAAGAGAAGCAAGGAATACTAAACCCTCAATTGCAATTTGATTGCCATGGCTCACTCTATTAGTTTGCCACTTTGAACCAGGAGTTTGGATGATCATTGGAGAAAACATTTCTTCAAAGGGGAACTCATGACGAAGTGCATAACTCTCCGACCTGAATGAATGAGAAGCTCCTGGATCGAAAAGAACGGAGGCGGGGGTATGATTGACTGGGAGTGTGCCAAGGATGACATCAGAAGCAGCAGTGGTTTCCTCAATTGAGATTTGGTTCACGTAACCACTACTTGTGACTGAAAGCTTTGCTGGGATGGTTTTGGTGGTTGATTTCTTTGAAGGCTTATGACTAGGTCGACGGGGTGCCACAAACACTATAGGGAATTGTCGGAAGTGATGGCCTGTCAGACCACAAGTGAAACACACCCTGCCTGAATTGTTGGGAGTGGGATTGCTTGGTTGCACACCATCATTCCGGGGTGGAACAATGTGTTGAGGTGGATGGCATATATTCGGTGGTGGCCTCTGGAGAAGGCTTTGAGGTATGACACTGGTTGGAATCCAAATTCGGCGTTTCTGAGGGGCTGAACTGGAAGAAGAAGCAAGCTCAAGAGCATGCTTGCGGGACTCTTCGAACACTTCATTGCCATGCTCAGCTCTGAAGGATCTGTTGACTAAATCCTCAAAGGTGGAAAATTCGATGAGGTTGAGATCATGGCGAAGGATGGGGCTAAGTCCCTTACGGAACCTTGCCTGCTTTCTGGCATCGGTGGTGATCTCATCTTGGGCATACCGAGCAAGACGGTTGAACTCTCTCACATACTCATGGATGGACATCTCTCCTTGAGTCAGATTGCAGAACTCTTCCTTCTTGCGCTCCATTAACTCATCCAAAATTTGGTACCCTCGAAAGGCAACACAGAACTCCTGCCAAGTCACTATGTGACCATCTGGCTGCATAGCAACATAGTTCTCCCACCATTTAAGAGCAGCACCTTCCAAGAAGTATACCGCAAAAATAACTCGGTCATCGGGAGCAACATGTGCAGTGTCAAGCTTACGCTCGATGGAACGGAGCCAATCATCAGCTTCAAGGGGCTCAGAAGAACATCGGAATACCGGTGGCTTGAGGAGGATGAAGTCCTGAATGCTCACAGCCACATTGCAATGACGTGAGGTATTCTGCTCGATGAGCTCCAGAAGGCGTGTTTGATCACGTTGATTCTTCTCAGCTTCCATCATGATTTCCTCCGCAGAAGGTGGTGGTAGAGGTTCATCATCATTTCGATTACGAACACGGTCTCGATTCCGACGAACAGCACTACGAGTTCCACCTGACATCCTCTGTGATAAAAATCAACAATCAGAACAGGTTGAATGATGGATTCAAGGACAACAAGACATGATGAAGGCGGAAAAGATTATAATGCGAAGGCAATGATCCATAGAAACTTGGAAAAAATCCGGCAGCATAACGGCTACAATGGGATGGAAAACAAGACAACCTCAAGGAGATTGGACAGAACTTCCTCAAGGAACCCAAAACAGGAAGACTCTGGACGACCACAACTTTCCTACGGCTACAAGGAAGCAAAGAACGAGATGTTCTAGTCAGACATAGATGAGCCTAGTCCTATCATCCCGTACAAAAGATAAGGGTGACCCAGAACTCAGATCGATGAGGGTAAGGAGAAAAAAGAAGTCTTATGTTGTTCCCTTATACCCAAAGTAACTATATAACTATAGAGTGCTAGACTCGACTTCGACCAAGGGTGGCTAATCCTACAGACAGTCCTGCTCTGATACCAAGTCTATCGGGACCCGGGGTTAGCGTATGTAATTCCAGTCACGATACAATCACATGGAGAGCCGAGAGCCGTACCCACTTGTCTAAGCAGACAAGGCCAAGCACAGAACACTCTCGGAAAGCATCAAACGTGAGGGGCATCCCATCCAGGCCGGATGATCAACTGAGATGGGTCCTCATCGCCTGCTCACAAGTCTAAATGATTATGGGTGGTGAAATCCCATACTCATAGACAAGTCGCCTCAACCATGTTATCGATTGAATCCTAACTCTTACATATACTTATTCCAGCCCGATCACTTAGTCGGGGTCTAGGACGGGCTCGATCATACAACAAAGTGTGCACGTGACGGAGTCACGAGCAATCGCATCGCGATGCCCCAAGTTGCGCACATATAAGGGCCACTTGGTGTATAAAAGACCGTCAGCCAGATCATAACTAAGGTCTCGAAAACCCATACTAAGACATGCATGTTATAAACATACACGCAGCACACATGCCTAGTATGAACAACAGGTATCATCACATAACTCTACTAAGTACTCTTTATTGATATACACATAGAGCATACAAAGATCACATGTCTGTGATCACATTACATCATACAACGGAAGCAAATTAGGTCTGAGTACAGACAAGTTTAACAAATGGCTTAGAGAAGCCTTGTACAACAAACATGCCCTTCCACGAGGGACCAGACTGCTGTCTGGGACTATGCTAACTTAGTCAACGTCGAGCTTCACGAAGGTGACTCCATCGGGGTCCGGTTCTTATCTAAAACATAGAATAAGCAAACGTGAGTACAAAGTCGTACTCAGCAAGACTTACATCAGAACTATGCTACTCATGCTCAAGTATCAAGGTAAAGGAGGTGGGGTTTTCATCATGTAGAAGTGCCAGCTTTGACTTGGCTAGTCCTGAACTACGAATACCAGACTTGAGGTAAGAAGTGTACACGAGTACACTATCCAAGTCTCCAATCAATACACCACTATGGTTACTTCCTCGACTTCCCCACGAGGAGGCACACCATAGCACTCACGCTTATCTTGCGAGTTTTATAAGTATCCATTCAAGTTGTCTAATAATCAGGTACAGGTTCCAAGTAGTCCTTAACCGCGGACGCGGCTATTCGAATAGTTTTGTTAACCTTGCAAGGGTGTAAGCTACACACACATGACCATCGGTTACCGCCAGGTCTCGCCACCGTTCAAGAGGTGACAGCGAGGATGTTCACCACGACACTTCACTCACAACCGGTCTATTCCAGGAGTCGACTATCTGAGTTTGTCACCGCTTGAGAGTCCGGCCGGATCAACGAAACGGACCCAGACAATGTAGGCAACCGAGACGCCACGTTTGGCAGATGGTTTCACTGTCTCACAGATCCACCCACATATCTAGGATGATGCAACATTTCCACTCACTCTTTTCTATGCATATGTCAAATGGAAGGCCCGAACTAATGTGACTCCTGGACGTCGACACGGATCAAGGTACTAGGCCGAGAGGGGTCAGTGAGTCCAATGTGTGGTTGTACTCTTTGTCTTGGATTACCATACAAGAACTCGGTTCTTAAGGCGGTGTTCAACGAGACAACCCACTGTGTACTCCTACACAGCCTCTCATCGTTCACCTTGTATTAGGGTGGATTCACCGACACAGTTTCACTTTCATCAACACCATGTTCACCATCATCCCGACTCACATCAAAAGCAACCTCATGTAACACTAAGCATGCAATAAGCTATAACAGTTGCAGGGGCTTCATGATATCAATCAACTCCTATGTCAGCTAGGATTGTGGTTTGCTTACTACTGTGACAAGATGATAGGTCATGCATCGGACATGGGTTCAACTATGCGGTAGAATTGATACAAAGTGATCTCCTAAACATGCATCAGCGAGACTGAGAGGGAATTGGGATTTTATAGATATGATAAATGGGGTTTGCTTGCCTTGCTGACGAGGTTCGCACACAGTGTCTTCAACGAAGGGGGTGGCCTCCGATTCCAGTTGCACGTCTATCGAGCAAACAATCAAACAAGGAATAAATAAAATTGCGATGCTCAATCACATGATAAGTTGTGAAAACATGATGTACATGGTACTGATGTGTTGACAATTCCATTTAATTGAAGTGTATTGCATTTGGAATGCAAATTCAAACTTCAAATTTGAATTCAAATTAAGCCATATGCACATTTGCTACTGTTGCCCCATTTTAAAATGGTCAAACATAAAAACAAATTGCATATTCTTAATCCTTGTATTTTTCTGATAATTTTTCATATATTATATGTTTAATTTGGAGTTAATATGAATTAGTTATGATTTTCCAAAGTTTATCCAATTTTCTGTAATTTCTGGAATAATTTAATTCTCTGGAAAACCTTTATTGCGTCATGCTGATGTGGGGGTGATGTCACAGGGGGGGGGGCTGACATGTGGGTCCACCCTGTCAGTGGGAGAGGGGGTTAATCCCCTCTCTGTTAACTTAACAGAGGGGTTAGGGGCCAGGGGGCCCACCTGTCATCGTCACTGGGGGGGATTAAGGGCTGATTAGCCCTTAAGCTAATCCACCCGGCCGGCGGCTAGCCGCCGGTGCCACTGGGCACGGCGGAGCCCCGCCGGAGTGACCATTCCGGCCACGGCTGGGCATGGGGAAACTACCAGGGGGTAGCCCGTGCTCGTCCGCTTCGAGTTGTGTCACCAGGGAGGTCAGGGGGCGGCCGGAACCTCGCCGGCGACGAGGGGCAGCGGCGGCCGTGGACTGGACCTGTGCGAAACACGACTCGGGCACGGATTCGAGCGGGACTTTGAGGGGAAATGAGCGCAAGCTCACCCTGGGTGCAGAGAAGGGCTCGAGGAAGCCGAAGGATGCGAGGCGACGACGAATTCCGGCAATGGCGCACGACGGCCGTGGGGAAGAACTCGAAGCTGGAGGCTCTTCCAAGGGCTTCTGGCCTCGATTCGTTGCGTAGCTTGATGAAGTCGTCTGCTGCGGACCTTCTGGACAACACAGTTCGCCGGGAAATGCTCGATGGCCACGCGCTGCACGGCGGCGTGCTCCGGCTGGGCTTCGGGCGGCGCTGGATTCACGGGGGAGAGAGACAGGGAGGAAGCCAGAGGAGGGGGAAAGGGTGCGGGGGTTCGTGGGTAGCTCCGTGGCGCGCTTAGAGGCCAGGGGGAGGTCTGGAAGCCGCTGGGCGTCGCGGTGGCGTCGCCGGCTCCCTCCCAGCTCGCCACCGAGCTGGTTGAGGAAGACGACAAGGGTGGCCGTGGGCTTGGGCCGTGGGGGGGTTAGTTGGGCCCGAGGCCTGTAGGGGTGGGCTAGCTTTTGTTTTTCTTTTTCTCTGTGTTTTTGTTTTTGTTTTCTTTTTCTGTTATTTGTTTTGCCCCAAATAAAATAGCAGGCAATTTTATTAAATGCCCAAATACTTTTATAAACCCTAGGTGACCAGTAGCTAGTCACATTTAAGGTTTTGAGCATTTTTGAAATTCAACTTATTTGAATTTCAAATCAAATAGGGGTTCTTTTAATTTTCCAAGGAACTATTTGAAAATTAGAAAATTCCATGAGCATGGGATTGATCCCAAACCATTTTTAAAATGATCAGCATCATTTATAGGAATTTTCCAAATATTCAAATGATTTTTTGGAAAAAGATTTTTATCTGGTCATTTGAATTAATTTCTCAGGGCTTTCTGCTTCCCCAATTTTGAATTTTATTTGAAATTTTTGCATGATGCAAAGGACACAAACAACCCTAGCACTTACCCTAGTTGGGGTTCTGACACAGGGTCAACGGGCTCAAGGCCCAGGTGATGAGCATACGAAGAGAAATTAACTCCCAGAACACACAGATGGTGGAAAGAGAAACGCAACTCGCCCAAGAATCCACGCGCTGGCGACATGAGTCGGAATTGATAGAAGCACAGAGACTGAGTCTCGCCAACGCACGCCCTGCAGAGCCCACGAGCCGGATCCCTGCCGACCTCCCGGCTCGGAGACTATTCCAGGACACAAATCAGTCAACTCCCCTAGGGTACACGCCACCAAGGCAACATGTCCCCTCGCCGCGGCAGGAACGGTTCCATACACCCCCGGATCACTACAACAACCCCATGGCCAATGTTGTGGCGGTGACACGGTACCTCGCTAGCCTCCCTATACAGGGAGACACCCCGGTAGACCAGGCCACTCGGGGGGCGATCGATCTTCTCAAAACCGCAATCACACAGCAAGCCCAGTACTCACAGGGATTTCAGTACCTACACGAGACCCCATATCGCAGTATGAGTCGGCAAGCGGATTCACCAGCTCCGGCCGGCTCGAGCAGTCATCGCCAAAACCGCGCCCCGCCACCAGACCCACCGGGAGCGATAAGGATTCAAGACATACCATCTAGCCTCTACCCCGAACGCCGGATATAGCAGATGGTTCAACTTCCACCCCAAGATCAAGACGCCGAGTTCATCAGCAGATCCGTGGGCAACTGATGCTTGGTTCCGGCTCTCCGTAATACACGCCTGCCATCGGAATTTAAGGTCCCACGTAAGATCGCAAACTATACAACTGACATGGACCCGGCAGCTTGGATTGAAAGTTATGACCTAGCCATGGACATGCTGCAAGCCAGTGAAGGAGTGTGTGCCCGTTACCTCACAATGATGTTGGAAGGGCCGGCTCGCACATGGTTCAAAAATCTCCCGGAGAATTCCGTCACCTGCTGGACGGATCTCAAGGAAAAATTCATCCAGAACTTCCAAGGCACATGCCGGCAAGCTACCACGATCATCGACTTGGAACATTGTGTCCAGAAGTAAGGAGAGTCGACCCTGAGCTGGGCGCGACGGGTTGCAGAAATAATCTACTCTTCAGACACTATCACAACCCAAATAGCCGTCATCGTCTTGGAGAGGAACTGCAAGTTCGACCCCTGGTCCACAAACTTGGCCGACTCAAGAGGACGGTCAAGGATATAGGAGAGCTCATGAACGCAGTCATCAAATACGCCGAGTATGACAAAACCAAGGATGCTGAACCTCAGCAGGATAAAGCCGGCCAAAACAAGAATGGTGGAAAAACATCCATGAACCAGAATCATCAAACCAAGCGATGGCTTAACCAGACTACTTCTGACTTGTTAGCCAACACAAATGTCGGCTCCCAAAGACAGAAGCAGGGGGGAAACAACTTCCGCAAGCCGGAAGAAAACTTTCGCCCGAACAACTATGAAGCAGCTATGAAGGGTCCTTGCCCGACCCATAGTAAACCCGGTCGCCCAGCCAATCACACCTGGGAAGATTGCTACTTCATGAAAGAATTTGCACGACGTGGAAACAATGGACCTCCCGGGTCGGGTGGGGGAGCCGGCCAGAGCGGCAACTACCAGAATGCTGGCTACCAAGGAGCCGGCGCAATGCCTCAACACCAAGGACCCGGAGGAGGAGCCCAACAAAATCAGTCCGGGCTTGCTGGATTCCATGAAAACCCGAAACAACTCCATCATCGTGCAGCATATCAAGTTTTCACCACCAGCAGTTGCAGGAGGGATAGGAAGCTGCAACGGAGAGCCGCTATGGCTGTGAGCACAGAGCCATCTTGGCCTAGATGGCTCAATTGGTCAGAACAACCAATCACTTGGACAAGAGATGACCACCCCCCAGTGGTAGAAAACCCAGGGGCCCTGGCTCTAGTAGTCTCTCCATAAATTGAAGGATACACACTTGACAAAGTGCTCATGGATGGAGGAAGCAGCATCAACATCCTCTATTATGAAACCTTTCGCAGAATGGGGCTGACCCAAAAACAGCTGCAACCCTCCAACACCGTTTTCCACGGAATAGTCCCAGGCAAGTCGGCACGATCGATAGGCAAAATCTACCTGGAGACAGCTTTTGGAAACGCCGAGAATTTCCGCTCCGAGCTCATACCCTTTGAAGTGGTAAAACTCGAGAGACCATATCACGCCATTTTGGGCAGACCGACTTATGCCAAATTCATGGCTCGGCCATGTTACGTCTACCTGAAACTAAAAATGCCGGGTCCTAATGGCCCAATCACCGTCGATGGATGTCGGTCCAGGGCAGTGGAATGTGACGAACAACATGTCAAGTTTGCCGAGTCCACGCGCGCCAAAGAGGACTTGTCAGCATACCAAGAAAAGGTAGACCCGGCAGATCCCACAATCCTGAAGAACCCGACTCCCGACAACAACCCCAAATTTCAACCGGCTCAGGATACAAAGAAAGTCGACTTTGTCCCCGGTGACTCTTCTCAGCAGTTCATCATCGGGACAGAGGTATCTGATAAATAGGAAAGCGCGCTCATCGAGTTCCTCCGTGAGAATCGGGACGTCTTCGCCTGGAAACCCTCTGACATGCCAGGCGTCCCGAGGGAACTCGCTGAGCACCACCTAAATATAGATCCAAAACTGAAGCCGGTCAAGCAATTCCTCCGTCGTTTCAATGACGAGAGGAGAAACGCTATTGGGGAAGAGATAGACTGGATCCTCGCCACCGGATTCATCATGGAAGTGTTTTATCTAGAATGGCTCGCAAACCCGGTCCTCGTTTTGAAAAAGAACGAGACCTGGATGTGCATTGACTACATATATTTAAACAAAGCCTGCCCGAAGGATCCCTTCGGGCTGCCTCGTATTGACTAGATCATAGACTCGACTGCGGGATGTGAACTCCTATGCTTCCTTGACGCCTATTCTGGCTATCACCAGATCAAGATGGCCCTTGAGGACCAAGAGAAGACGGCTTCCATCACCCCTTTCGGGATCTACTGTTACACTTCCATGCCCTTCAGCCTTAAGAATGCGGGAGCCACGTATCAGCGAACAGTGCAGAGTTACCTCAAAGAGCAGATTGGGCGCAACGTGCATGCATATGTGGATGATATAGTGATCAAGTCCCAGTTGGCCGACTCACTTATCAGTGACTTGACGAAAACCTTAAAAAATCTGCGCAAATACCAGATGAAGCTAAACCCGGCCAAGTGAACCTTTGGGGTACCTGCAGGTAAACTCCTTGGATACATAGTATTAGAGAGAGGTATCGAGGCAAACCCAGAAAAAATCAAAGCTGTCATGACCCTTCAGAAGCCAGCCTCCGTCAAGGGAGTTCAACAACTTACATGATGTGTAGCCGCTCTGAATCGGTTCATAAGACGACTCGGTGAGAAGGCAATCCCCCTGTATCGACTCCTGAGGAAATCAGAAATGTTTGTCTGGGATGACGAAGCCGATCAGGACCTAGAGTCACTGAAGAGACAATTATCCCAGGCTCCAATACTGGCATCTCCCAAGCCTAAAGAACCTATGATACTTTATATCGCAGCCAACAATCGAGCGGTCATCGCTGTGGTTGTTGTCGAGCGTATGGAAGCCGGCAAAGAGCACCCTCTACAAAGACCAGTTTATTACGTCAGTGAGGTTTTGACTTTATCAAAGCAACGATATCCTCACTGGCAAAAATTGGTTCTCGGTGTATTCATGGCGAGTCGGAAACTTAAACACTACTTCCAGGAGCATCCCATAACTGTGGCCAGCTCAGCACCACTTGCAGATATCATCCAAAACCGGGAAGAAACATAAATGATTGCAAAGTGGGCCATAGAGTTGGGGGCTTATCACATCAAATACAAGCCGCGACCGACCATTAAATCCCAGGCGCTAGCCGACTTGATCAATGACTGGACAGAAATCCAAACATCGCCTGAGAAGCCAGTCACAAAATATTGGACGATGCACTTCGATGGAAGCCGGCAGCTCCAAGGGTCAGGAGCCGGCGTGGTTCTTACCTCACCTAAAGGGGAGCAATTCTGTTATCTTCTACAGCTGCAGTTCACTTGTACCAATAATGCAGCAGAATATGAAGCCTTGATCCATGGACTTCGGCTGGCTCGTGAGATGAACATTAATTGGATCCAGCGCTATGGCGACTCTGATCTCATTTCTCAACAAGTGTCAGGAAAATGGGATTCCAAAAATCCCATAATGGCAGCTTATCGACGAGAGGTACAAAGACAAGACGGATTTTTTGTTGGATACCAAGTGGACCCCATGGACCATAGGGAAAATGAAGCAGCAGATAATCAGTTCCGACTCGGCTCTTAGCGAAAGTCGTTCCCTCCAAACGTATTCCTGGATGTCCTAACAAAGTCGTCTGTACAACCACCAACAGAGCAAGACATAGCAGAGCCAGATCCAGAGCTGGCCTTGGTTGCAACAATTCATGCTACACCCTCTTGGGTTGTACCTTACTTGGATTACAAGACTCAAGGAATACTTCCTCAAGATGAGATGTTGGCCAGAAAAATCGTTAGAAGAAGCCAATCCTTTGTACTCATCAATGGTGAGTTACATCGGCGAAGTGCCGCCGATGTTTTTCAGAGATGTGTCTCACCAGAAGAAGGTAGGGCCATCCTGAACGAAATACACTCCGGAGATTGCGGACATCATGCCCGCTCTCATTCGCTTGTAGCTAAAGCCTTTCGACACGGTTTCTACTGGCTTACAGCTCATGGGGATGCAGAGGACATAGTTAAGAAATGTGAAGGATGTCAGCGCTATGCGAAACAAGCTCACGTGCCGGCTCAAGAACTCAGGATTATACCTATCACCTGGCCCTTTGCAGTATGGGGACTTGATATGGTGGGACCTTTCAAAAGGTCAGCCAACAAGAATACCCACATACTAGTGGCAGTGGACAAATTCACCAAATGGGTGGAGGCAGAGCCGGTTAACAAATGCGACGCTGCAACAACACTGAAATTCTTGAAAAAGATCATATACAGATTCGGCTATCCCCACAGCATCATCACTGATAAGGGTTCTAACCTATCGGAAGGGGTTATGCAGCTATTCTGCCAAAACGAGCACATCCGACTCGACCTTGCATCAGTGGCACACCCACAGTCCAACGGACAAGCCGAGAGAGCCAACCAAGAGTTTCTCCGAGGCATCAAACCCCGACTCGTTGTTCCTTTAAAAAGGACGCCGGGTTGTTGGGAGGAGGAGTTACCCTCAGTATTATGGAGTTCCGGACGACTCCCAACAGGTCAACAGGCTATACCTTCTTTTTCCTGGTTTATGGAGCAGAAGCCGTCCTCCCAAGTGACATACGTCACGACTCACCTCGAGTCACTTCTTATGTAGAAGCCGAAAACGAGAAAGGAAGACAAGACGCCTTGGATATTCTCGACGAAAAATGAGACTTGGCTGCAGCTCAGTCGGCTATCTACCAACAAGATCTACGACGCTACCATAGCCGTCACATCAAAAGGCGGACTTTACAGGAAGGTGATTTGGTGCTCCGACTCATACAGAAAAGAGATGGAATGCACAAGTTATCCTCTCCATGGGAAGGACCGTTTGTGGTCAGCAAGAACCTGTACAACAGATCCTACTACCTAGTGGATATACGAGAGAAAGCGGACACGCGCACAAGCATGGAGGAGACTCCCAGACCGTGGAACATCGCACAACTCCGTCCATATTACACTTGAGTAGAAACAGGAACATTATTGTACACTTCAACAAGACGACATACGTCGCACTGGCTTTGTCCACAATATATATATATATATATATATATATATATAAGCCGACATTGGTCGTGCCGGCTTTCACCATCAAAATATACATAAGTCGACTTCTGTCGCGCTGGCTCTCGCCACATACAACTAAATCGACTTCCAGTCGCGACGGCTACTGCCATACCAAACTCTACTTTACTTTTTTTCATGTCATTTATTTTTTGTATCATACATTTGCATACAATGCATTATTATATCACAGAGACCTGGGGGCTTGATCTACCCCTCTATTGGTACTGAGCATGTATATTGCTTATTTAGGGAGTCGGGGAGTTCAATGACAATCATTGACTCTTTATCCGAGAACTCGACATATATATGTAAAAATAATTGTGTATAAGCTTATTCAGGGGCAGTAGGGGGGCTCGATGTCACTCATCGACTCTTATCCGAAGAAATCCCGGCATATACATGAAATGGAAAATCACGCCTTGGCCTGTATAGCTTATGCTCGTACGATCCAAATACGTGAAACCCGGCTAAAAACTCTCAAAAAAGAAGTTTCAATGCAAACGGAAAAACGCTAATCAATGTGAGACAGCATACAGAGGAGTTCTGACTCATGGATAATCCAAAATTCTTCTCAAAGAGAAGATGAGGAAAAGATGAATCCAGAGTCGACTTCTATATGAGCCTTTATATTTTCCTGCATACATTTAGCATCATCACATATTCTTTTTCCACATAAATATATAAATTAACCCATGTGAATCGGCATGGCACAAAAGATGCCCATATCGACTCATGCGAAATACACCTTTTTATTGCATTTCTGCATATATAAAGTCGACTTCGGTCGCGACGGCTATCCATATTTAAAGTCGACTTCAGTCGCAACGGCTATCGCCATATATAAAGTCGACTTCGGTCGCGACGGCTTTTGCCATACGTATCCATATCAACATTTGTCAAAGCCGGCGAGATACTGGGAATAATACCCACCGTGTCATATCTATATGACTTGACAGATTCAAAGATAGACCTATGTGACTCGGCACTGCACACAGATGCACACACCGACTCATGGGTACTACACTTCAAGGTTTCTTCTCAAAGAAGACTCGGTACATCACCCAGCTGAATATACCGACTCTTAGGGAGTAACACTTCAAAAAAATATACAAGAAATATAAAGTCCCAGGTTGTTGCAGGCAAGACAACCCAACACTTGGGGGATATACTACTTCGAAGCAAGCTTCATAAAGACAAAGTCTTTTTTGATGACCCGGTACGGTATATAAACATCACCATACCATCTCATGGGGGCTACAAGTCAATCTATCCTATGAGTCGATTAGCGGATACTACATTATTCTGAATCGACTCAGGGGGCTACAGATACATACACTATCATAAGTGGTCGGCTCCCATATACTCCGAGAAAACATTTCAAGTCAAGAATAAAAACCGACTCATAAATTCATGGACTCAGCAAAAGTTCATAGATTTCATTCATTAAAACCAGCTGGATCTTACATCAAAGGAAGCAACCTTACAAGCAAAAGCCAAACTCGGCAAACTACTACTAAGAACCTACAGCTTCAAGCACCTTCTTCAGAGTCGGCCTCATCCTCTGTTGAAACATCTTCTTCACTAAGGAGCTCTTCATCACTGGAGCTCTCCACACAACAGCAGGCTCGGTCTCCATCCGAGTCAAAGATCCTATCTGACAAAGTCTCTTCACCATCAAACTTGAAGATAATGGTGTCTCCTTGAGAAATATTCCTGGAGCGAAGAAAAGTTTTCCAACCTTTCTCGAAAAACATGGTGCCTTGGTTAGAAAAACTAACTTTCACCCAAACAGGCCCATGAGGACATCCATCAGATCGGAGCCAAAGACCCGAAGGCGATGAGTCAAACACAAGTTGTGCAAAAGACTCAGGAAGTTTGATCCAGCGACGGGTCGTCCGAATATGAACCAAGAATTCATTCCTCTCAGGAGAAGAAGGGGAGATTCAGAAGGAGAGGCAGCACGAGCACTTCTTCCCCTATCTCTACCACGGCCACGACCACGACCATGGCCCGCGACCTCGGGGACTTACACGAGGATCAGGCTCATTGGAGACCAAATGCGAAGAGGTCTCTAGCTTAGGGGCCATGGAGAAGGCAGGAAGAGGAAGAAAAGGATAGGGGCGCTTGAAAGATCAAGCTATCCAAGGATATTTATAATAGATTATGGAGAGGGTCCATTAATGCCACAATAAACAAGGGATAACTACCCAAGGTAGATGGCATTTATGAAAAGACTCCTCGGTTCCCACTACAAACATCAATGCCTTTAACCGGCGTTTCGGGCAGTGTGATCATAAAAACTAAATAGAATCTTTGACCAAAGGTCTAAAGAGAAATCTTCAAAGTAAGAGGAAACGGGAAGCTAAAAAGAGTTAGGTGTCGACTTCTAGTAAAGCATCAGATGATAACTGATTCGACGAAAAGCCGACTCCATGAAGATCAAGGAATTGAAGAAAGATTGAAGAGAGAGGACTTCGACTCCCAATCAACGACAAGCATAATGTCGGCCCTTGATCCATGAAGAGTCAGTGGCAATAAAGAAGACAGGAAGAAGATTGCTGTGAAGACTGAAGCATCACAACAATCCTGGGGGCTAATGTCGGGGGGAAGGATGAGGCCCATAGACCCGGCATTAAGAATCTCCGGGCCGACTTACATATGAAGGCCCATAACGAATACCCGATGAGGAGTCTGACGTGCCAAGCGTGAAGATTGAAGCCCTAGAAGGAATTCGACTTACCTTGTGTAGCACATAGAAAACTTGTAAAGTAGAATAGAACTCCATATTGTATAGGAGTCGGACTCTAGGAATCCCGGGACCCGACACCTTTATAAGCCGAGGACCATGGGAGCCAGAGTCAGAACTTACCTCAAGCCAGGTTTAGACAACTCGCTCCAGAGCCTACATCTCAACGAGACTAAGCCGGCGAAACATCACCACTGTAGTCGATACAATCGACTCTTCCTATTGAGGAGTCGATCCCCCTATAGTCATAAAGCAGGAGTAGGTCTTTACCGCACCGTCGGGGCCGAACCTGGGTAACTCGCCGAGTCTTGTGCCTATGTCGACTTTCCCCTTGAAATCGCCTCGCAGCAATGGTTCCACGATAAGTCCGACTCTACGGACATCTTCCGTGACTTTTCCAAGACAGTTGGCGCCCACCATGGGGCTTGCGCTCGCAGGTGTTGAGATTTTAAGGGGAGCTCTGCAAGGCATGGAAGGATTCGTTACCGGGCGAATCACCAGGAGCCAGCGCGGAAGGCTCTGCATCGACGACTCAACTTGGGGGCCTGATGCCGATTCCGTCGAATCCGGTTATCGGGTCCCGATCGGAGCTATTCACATCTTCATCGGGAAAACGAACGCATCTGAGCCAGATCCGGGCCCTGATAGCTTGACCTCTCTTCTCGATACCGTGATAAAGATTCCTGAACCGGGTTAACACTTAACCCATGTCGCATGGCCATGCTTTCTGAATCTTATCACTTGAGAGGGCCCAAAGAATAGCTCTCCAATGTGGAGGGGAAAATCCCATCTTGATCAACCATGTCTCGTGGCATGTATCATGAATCACCCAAAAGCTACCTTTATAACTACCCTGTTACGGTGTAGCATTTCATAGACCCTCAGTGAGTCATTCCTCATCCCGAGAACATGCGAGCACCTCAGGTCTAGGACATTGCATATAAACTACTTCAAAGAGGGGCTAACACGATACTCCTTTCCCAGTCCCTTGTACGAAACTGTTTGCGATGCTATCAACGCAAACGGTATAAATAAAAAATCGCGTGCCCGAAACTGAACCGTCTGGGAAACTTTGGCCATCTGCCACCATTACAAAAATTGTTTCGTGGGCGATATAGGGGTGACGGTTCCGATAAACAATCGTCCGTGATATTGAGGGTGAAAACCCACGGTTGCAAATAATGGACTGCTAGCCGGTACTCACAACCATTCATAGTTATCGAAATGTGCGGGATACCAACTTTTAGGCACGATTTTGAAAATCCTTCTATTGGTACTGATTTTGAAAACCCATGGTTGGCACCAATGGACCGCTAGCTCTTCTTCACAATCATTCGTTGTTACTGAAATGTGTGGGAGGCAAACTTTCAGGCACGATTCTGAAAATCCTTCCGTTGGTACTAGCTACCTCGAACGGACGGGTGACCAAGCTTTAGTTAGCCCCACCGCGTGCTCGTCCATGTAAGGCCCGATATGCGGTACTGTTCCAGATCTAGATGTTTCCATCCAGATTCCGGGGACGAAGCACATATCGGTCCCACCGCGACATATGACGAAGTCATATGCCCCGGATTTCCAACATGATATCACAACATTACAGATACAGGATAAAACATATCATACAATCGGCATACAACTACCTTAATACAATACAACAGCGGAAGATATATTTCTGAGTACAGACTACAATCAAGTGCCTAGTGGCAAAGAGAAAAACATCGATCCCATAACCACACGGGTCCAGGCCCTCCGCCGGGATCCTCCTAACTAGTCGTCGTCGAGTCTCCACGTGAAACGTCGATCACCATACCTGTTGTCGATGAAGAACCCTGAAAAGAGTTTGGGGGTATTATCATGAGTACAGAAGTACTCAGCATCCAACTATAGTGGTCATCTGACCCAGCAAGGACTTCATCACTCGTCATTCTAGGACAACTAGTAGTTTACGGTAAGGAAGGGGTAAGTGGTGAGGTTGCTGCCGCACTAGCATTTATGAAGTGGCTAACGATCTAGAGAGTAAGATAAGAAGCCAAGCATTCGATGAGGAATCGCCTCCAACAAGTCTTGCTATCAACTACTGTCGCAATCATAACACCTATCCTATCCTTGTCCTCCTCTTCGCATCCCGACGAAGAAGAAGCAGCCAAGGCACACACACGCATTGATCAAGTTATATTAAGATTATCTCAGTTGCTGTTGTCTATGAACAAGGAGTAGGTCTCAAGTCGTCCATAACCGTGGACACGGCTTCTCGAAAAGATTTAACCCTCCAGGGGTGTACCAACTTCCCATTACAAGGCTCCGCACGCACGCCCATCACTCTCAGTTGCTACCCATCACAGGCAACCATTTTATGATTTAGTTCCAAGAGATCCGAAACGTCAAGGCTCTCTAACTAACAACGCACAAATCCGGGTGGCCGCCGGTGAGTCGACATCCAAACAGATGTGGGAAGTCCCCTAGCTTCCAGGTGTGGACCAACGAAGGAACTCTGTCTCTGCTGGCCCGAGTTGTTTTAAATCCACTGGCTGCAGACCAGTTATGCATGCGGTTTCAAATGGTAAAAACAGCTTGGGCCACCACTAGAAATGTTCGAAGCTAGCTAGGTAAAACAAGGGGACCCCATAAAATCCCACACGCGGTTAGGCACGCTCAGTCTTAAAACCAATACCCGGAACTCGGATCCTAGGTGACTCGAATGGAACAAAGCGTCGGGGCGGGATAGCCTAGACCTTCCATCCTTCGTCGAATATAGTCAACATTTACAATAATCACATCATCAACAATAATATAATAATAATGTGATATCCCAACCCAAGGAGTAACAGGGTAACATCGTAGCATCCTAAGCATGCATACTAAGCAGGGGCTGAGAAACGAGCAATAGTAACATAGCAGTACAAGGTTTGCTGGGAGGGGACATGGCTGTATCGGTTTGAAAGAGGCGATAAACATGTGGTAGGATCAAACATCGAACCTATCCTAGACTAGCATGCAAACCGCTGGTTGAAATAGAATGGATCATAAGTAATGTATAGTCCTTGCCTGTTGATAAGTCGGGTTCCGAAGGTGTAGCTGATCGCAAGCTCGCATCGTCTCCGAGAGGTACCCGCGGCAGCACACAAGACGGTAAACACTGGAAAGCAATCAACGAGCAAGCATCTATTACTACGAGGCAAACACAAGCAAGCATAAAAAAGAAGCAACACGAGACATCGCACCTACCGTCGAGAGCGGTTACTAACGATTTAAGTGGAGTAGTCGTCACACACGACGATACCGCACATCTAGAAAGGTTCAAGTTGTTTAGCTACAAGTGATCAACCAACGGTTGTTAACATGGCAACTCAAGCAAGCATGGCATAGCACACAAACATGGAAAGAGGTGAAGCATAAACAAACTACCTAAGCTAGCCAATTTAAGTGGGGGGGGGGGGGGGGGTAAACCTATACATGCCGACTATTACGGACCCCACAATATTTATTGCATTTGGTACTATTTTGACCTAAACAATATTTTATTATTTTTATTAGCAAAAAAGAGCAGCAAAAACACAATCTACATGCAATTCTAGTCAAGTTACATATAAAGAACATTTTAAACCGAGCAACGGTTAAAAGTTATTAAATAAACAATTTACAGTGGCATGCGATGTAATTAGCAGGCAAACAGCATGTAAACAAAGTCAAACATGGCAACAAGCAACATTTTATTAAACTACATGAAAAACTAAGAAACTTTCATGTTTAACTCGTCGCAATCCGAGCTACCGTTAAAAAGATACGAGCCTCACAAAATTACTACACAATCTGCAAATAAATAAATACAGAAAGAGAAAAAAAAGAACTATCGGGCCGAAAGCTACTGGGCCAGCCCAACTCGCAGCAGCAACAAATAAAAAAAAGGAAAAAAAAGTGGCTCACCACTATGGGCCTCGGCCCAACTAGCGGCTTGCGGCGGCTGGGCCAGGAGGGGGCGGCTGGGCCGCGGGCGATGCAGGCCGGCCCACCCTGGCGCGAGGTGGCGGCGGTTCCAGCCCGAGCAGCCGTACCCGGGGCGGCGGGGGCTAGATCTCGCCGGCCGGCCAGCGACGGCGAGCGGGCACGACGCAGGGCGAGGAGGCTGGCGCTAGGGAAGGCAGGGCAGGGGCGCAGTGGCAGGGGCGACGTCCGAGGCCTGGCGGGTGCGCGCTCCCGGCTCGGCGTTCTACGGCGTGGCGGCGCGAGAGCTCGCCCAGCCATGGCGTGCGGCGGTCGGCGGCGTTGTCGCGCGGGCCCTGCAGAGAGGAGGCGGCGGGGGTGAGAAGGAGAGAGGGAGGAGAGGAAACCGGGGCGAGGAAGGAGCTCACCGGTGCACGCGCGGCGAGCGGCGGCTGCGGCAAGGTCGCCGGAGGCGCGGGCGGCGCGGTGGCTCCACGGAAACGGCGGCGGCGCGATGGGCTCGGGTTGGCCAGATCTGGGCCGTCAGATCCCAGATCTGACGGTCTAGATCTGATATGGGGCTAGGGTTTCGGATTTTTGGGATAAAACTGCGAAAATGGGGCAATTTTGGGGCAAAGTGGAGGGGGTGGCTGCAATTTTTCCATGGGGGAAACCCTAGAAGGCCTAGGGGAGTGTGGTGGTCTTTATATAGGCAGGTTGGCTGGCCAGTTGACGCAAACGCCCTCGGTACCCCTCTCGCGTGTCCGGTGATAGCGTTTGTGACCGCCGAGACTCCGTACGGACTCCGATTCCGACGAAATCTCGAACCACGCGCTCAGCGCGTCGAGCCCGTCGATCGTACCTCACTGCGGTGACATTCCGACAACATTTTTTTGGCGCCCCATAAAATAATCCGTTTATTAAATAAATGGGTTTTTCGATCCGGTGGCGATGGCTAGACTTGTGTCGGTAGCGACGGTGCTCGGGTGAAATCCCGGTGTCACAAAGTCGTGTGCCGTGGTGGAAAAGAGGTCGGTCACGCGTCCGATATGAGAACAAGGGGGAGAAATATTCACCGATTATTATTTCGGTGAAGCAAACACTGCAAATAACAAACGGATTATTTGCAGATGATACCCGAAATCAGAGAAGCTAAAGGTACTACAGGAATTCACACCGAAAACAAAAATTTTAATTTTTGTGAAAACTGGGCTGTTACAATACAACACCACCAACAAGGGATCTCGTCCCGAGATCCAGGACGATCCGGGGGAGAGGGGAAGGGGGAGATAAAAGAGAGTCGACGATCTTCAACACCACCATCAAGGGACTCTGCTCCATGTCGACGTCGAACTGTCATCGAGAAACTTTCCGCAGGGAGACGACACCATCGAAAATACGAAACCGTCGGTGTCAAGAGGAGGAACGACAACGATAACCAGATCAAAGGATAGTGTTTTCGACACAAGTCGTGAGAACACCGGCACAAGGATGGATGGCAATGGATGACCCAGATGATACCCGAAATCAGAGAAGCTAAAGGTACTACAGGAATTCCCACCTGAGATCGGAATTGAGACAATACGCTGCAAGCAAGGCATTGTAACTATTCTGAAACTCGACACACTCGAGATCATAAAGTTTGAAGGGGGATAAGTCGAGAATAAAACACTTACGACACTTGTCCTGACCAGAGCAAGGGTAAGGAGTAAAAAGATTCCTACTCTCCGATAACTAACTTAGTAACTACAAAATAGTTTTGTCTAGACTCGACTTCGGCCAGAGAGGGGATCCTACGGTCGGTAAGGCTCTGATACCAAGTTGTAAGGCCCGATATGCGGTACTGTTCCAGATCTAGATGTTTCCATCCAGATTCCGGGTACGAAGCACATATTGGTCCCACCGCGACATATGACGAAGTCATATGCCCCGGATTTCCAACATGATATCACAACATTACAGATACAGGATATGTCGGGACCCGGGGTTAGCGTATGTAATTCCAGTCATGATACAATCACATGGAGAGCCGAGAACCGTACCCACTTGTCTAAGCAGACAAGGCCAAGCACAGAACGTTCTCGGTAAGCATCGAACGTGAGGGGCATCCCATTCAGGCCGGATGATCAACTGAAATGGGTCCTCAACGTCCGCTCACAAGTCTAAATGCTTATGGGTGGTGAATCCCATACTCATAGACAAGTCGCCTCAACCATGTTATCGATTGGATCCTAACTCTTACATAGACTTACTCCAGCCCGATCACTTAGTCGGGGTCTAGGGCGGGCTCGATCATACAACAAAGTGTGCACGTGAGAGAGTCACGAACAATCGCATCGCGATGCCCCAAGCTGCGCACATCTAAGGGCCACTTGGTGTATAAAAGACCGCCAGCCAGATCACAACTAAGGTCTCGAAAACCCATACTAAGACATGCATGTTATAATCATACACGCATCACACATGTCTAGTATGAACAGCAGGTATCATCACATAACTCTACAAAGTATTCTTTATTGACTTATACATAGAGCATACAAAGATCACATGTCTGTGATCACATTACATCATACAATGGAAGCAAATTAGGTCTGAGTACAGACAAGTTTAACAAATGGCTTAGAGAAGCCTTGTAAACAAACATGCCCTTCCACGAGGGACCAGACTGCTGTCTGGGGTTATACTACCAAGGTCAACGTCAAGCTTCACGGAGGTGACTCCATCGGGGTCCGGTGTCTCAGTTAAAACATAGAATAAGCAAACGTGAGTACAAAGTCGTACTCAGCAAGACTTACATCAGAACTAAACTACTCATGCTCAAGTATCAAGGTAAAGGGAGGTGGGGTTTCAACATACAACGGAAGCAAATTAGGTCTGAGTACAGACAAGTTTAACAAATGGCTTAGAGAAGCCTTGTAAACAAACATGCCCTTCCACGAGGGACCAGACTGCTGTCTGGGGTTATACTACCAAGGTCAACGTCAAGCTTCACGGAGGTGACTCCATCGGGGTCCGGTTTCTCAGCTAAAACATAGAATAAGCAAACATGAGTACAAAGTCGTACTCAGCAAGACTTACATCAGAACTAAACTACTCATGCTCAAGTATCAAGGTAAAGGGAGGTGGGGTTTCAACATGCAGAAGTGCCAGCTTTGACTTGGCTAATCCTGTACTACGAGTACCAGACTTGAGGTAAGAAGCGTACACGAGTCCACTACATGTCTCCAAACAATACACCACTATGGTTACTTCCTCGACTTCCCCACGAAGAAACACACCATAGCACTCACGCTTATCTTGCGAGTTTTATAAGTATCCATTCAAGTTGTCTATGATAAAGTAAAGGTTTCCAAGTAGTCCATGACCGCGGACACGGCTATTCGAATAGTTCATTAACCCTGCAGGGGTGTACATCTTCACACGCGTGTCATCACTTATCGCCTCGTTCTTGTCACCCTTCAAGCGGGTGTCGAACGTGGATGAAACCAAGGCACTAACCTCACATCACCTTCTCTAATCCAGGAGTCGACTACCTGAGTTTGGCACCGCTCGAGAGTCTGGCCGGTTCCACGAAACGGACTCAGATAATGTAAGGGACCGAGACGCCACCTCTGCCAGATGGTTTCACTGCCTCACAAGTCCACCCACATATCTAGGATGATGCAACCTTTTCTTCATACTTTTTCTATGCATATGCCAAATGGAAAGCCCGAATCTATTGTGACTCCTGGACCAGATCGGGTACGTAAGGAGGCCAAACGGGGCTCCCATAAACCCTACATGTGGTCATACTCTTCTTCTTGGATCACAAAACAAGAACTCGGGGCCTAGGGCAGTGTTCAACGAAACAACCCACTGTGTACTCCTACACAGCCTCTCATCGTTCACCTTTGCTTAGGGTGGATTCACCAACACGTTTCACTTTCATCAACACCACTGTGTTCATTCCATCCCGACTCACAATCAAAACATCCTCATTGTATCACTAAGCAGCAAAAGAAGTAACAGTTGTAGGGGCCACATGCTCATCATTCAACTCCTAAATCTGCTAGGATTGTGGTTTGCTTAATACGGTGACAAAATGATAGGTCATGCATCGGAATGGGTTCAACTATGCGAAAGAACGTGTCTCGGTGATCTCCTAAACATGCATAAGAGAGACTGAGAGGGAAATAGGATTTTATAGACATGATCAATGGGGTTTGCTTGCCTTGCTGACGATACACGGGGTTTACCGAACTTCTTCTTCGTCGGGGGTGATCACCGCCTCGGAGGCACTGTTATCGGCACAATCATCAACAAAGGGGGGGGGCAACATTGTAATAGAATGCACAAGCACATGTTTATGTTGTCACATGATGTGAATGCTACTGATTTGTGGCACATTTGATTTAAATGAAGTGTATTGCATTTGAAATGCAAATTCAAACTCCACATATGAATTTCAATTTAACCAAATTGCATTTGAAAAAGTTTTGATCATTTGAAACCAAGTGATCATATGTGTGATATGCTTCTGAAGTTCAGGTGATCATGTTTGCATTGCAATGGTTAAAATTTGAATTGCATTGGAATTAAATTTGAATTAATTCCAATTAAGCCAAATAGCAAAAGCTACTGGTACCATTTTAAATTCAACCCAAACATGGTTGAAACTTGCATATTTGGATAGAGAATTTTCTGCTGATCATTTTTCATATATTATTTGTCCAATTTGGAGTTCATATGAATTTTCTATGATTTATTGAAGTTTTGACTATTTTCTGGATTTTTCTGATTTATTTAAATTCTTTTTAAAACAGAAACTGAATTACTGCATCATGCTGACATCAGCATGACGTTGGGGGCTTCTGTCCAGTGGGGCCCTCCTGTCATAGGCTCTGGGGTTAACCCCGTTTTAGTTAATTTAACAGAGGGTTTAGGGGGCTGTGGGTCCCACGGTCAGCCACTGTGGGGGGGGGATTAAGGGTGATAGCTTAGGTTTAGGGGGGGGGGCTTAATGGCGGACGTCGCCGGCGACTCCTGTGCTCGCCGGAGCACCGCCGGAATGAGCTAGAGGCCACGGGAGGGCACGGTTCTTGCACCAAAACATCGCCCGTGATCGTCCGCAACGAGGGGTGCAGGTTGGGGGACTTGGGGAGGGTTGTGGCCACGGCGGCATCGAAGTTTTGCGGCGTCCGGCCACTGCCTCTAACGAAGACGATGAAGCAGCGCACGAGATGGAGCACGGATAGGCCGGGGTGGAAGGGAAGCTCACCAGGAGCGGTATGAGCAGCTCGGCGGGGCCGGAGAGGGCTTGGTGCCGGAGGAATTGCTCGCCGGAGGTCTCGTTAGCCGCGGCGAATCCTTGACGCTGGCGTTGGCTCCGGTTCATCTCGAGTTCGAGCGGTGCTTCAGCTTGACGAAGACGACCTCGGGGCGTCTAGTGGACAAGGTTGCGAAGCTCCAGGGGCACGATGGCCACGCAAACGGTCGACGGCGGCGAGTTTGGTTTCTCGGATGCGGGTGGGATCTCGCCGGAGAGCGACGGGGAGGAAGCAGCGGAGGGGGAAAGGTGTGGGCGGCTCCTATGGTGTCTCCGTGGCGCCGAGAGGAGCAAGGGGGAGGCCTCTAGATGTCTCTGGACGTCGAGGTGGCGACGGCGCGCTCTCAGGCCGCCAGCGACCTGCTTTAAGAAAGAGGACAAGGGAGGAGGAGGTGGGCTGGGCCGTGGTGCGTCTAGTTGGGCCGAAAGCCAGGTAAGCCCTCTTTTTTAAATCTTCTTCTTTTCTTTTTCTGTAATTTTGTTTTGCCTAGATTTAAAATAGCTAGGCATTTTTGTTAAATGCCCAAATAATTTTAAAAACCCTAGGTGGTCAGTAGCAAACCACTTAAGACTTTTGGGCATTTTTGAAATTCAAACAATTTGAATTTCAATTCAAATTGGGGTATTATTTAATTTCTAGGGTACCTTTTGAATTGTAGAAAATTCCTTGAGCATGGGAAAATACCCAAACCACTTTTAAAATGATCAGCATCTTTTATAGAAATTTTCCAAATGTTCAAAAGATTTTTGGAAAAAGATTTTTATCTGGCCATTTGAATTAATTTCTCAGGGCTTTTCTTTTCCCCCATTTTTGATTTTCTCCTTGAATTTTTCACATGATGCAAAGGTAACTCAAACCCTAGCACTTTCCTAAATTGGGGTTGTGACAACTCGCCCCCACTCAAAAGAATCTCGTCCCGAGATTCAGAAGTCGTCGGGAGGAAGGTGGGGTACTCGGCACGGAGGCGGTCTTCTCTTTCCCACGTTGCTTCTTTCTCGGAGTGATGTGACCATTGCACTTTGAGGAATTTGATCTTCTGACAACGAGTGACACGCTCTGCTGAATCAAGAATACGAATAGGTTACTCTCGATAAGAAAGGTCATCTTGGAGATCAAGCGTTTCATGGTTGACTTCGCGGATGGGGTCCTTGAAGCAACGCCTGAGTTGTGACACATGGAATACATCATGTACTCGAGAAAGGTGCAGAGGTAGTTCAAGTTGGTAGGCAACTTCTCCACGTTTAGCGAGAATGCGGAAAGGTCCGATGTAACGTGGGGCCAACTTTCCTTTGATACCGAATCTTTGGGTTCCCTTCAGAGGAGTAACCCGGAGGTAAGCCTTCTCATCAAGATTGTAGCTCTCCTTTCTATGATGACGATCATAGTAGCTCTTTTGACGAGACTGAGCGGCTTTCAATCGATCACGAACAATGCAAACTTGTTCTTCTGCTTCCTTGATCATATCCGGTCCAAAGAGTTGTCATTCACCGGTTTCTGATCAGTTTAAGGGTGTTCGACATCGTCGTCCGTATAGGAGTTCAAAGGGAGCCATGTCCAGACTAGATTGATAGCTGTTGTTATAAGCAAATTCGGTGAAGGGAAGAGATTTCTCCCAATTCTTTCCGAAAGAGATAACACAAGGTCTGAGCATGTCTTCCAAGATTTGATTAACCCTTTCAACTTGACCGCTAGATTGAGGGTGGAAAGCTGTACTAAAGGAGAGATGAGTTCCCATAGCATTTTGAAAACTTTCCCAAAATCTAGAGGTGAAAAGGCTACCACGATCAGAATTGATCACCAAAGGAACACCGTGAAGAGACACAATTCTAGAGACGTACAAGTCCGCCAACTGACTAGCAGTTATAGACTCGCGAACTGGAAGGAAGTGAGCAACTTTGGAAAGTCTATCAATGACCACGAAGATGGCATCGTTTCCTTTCTGGGTTTTTGGAAAGCCGGTGATGAAGTCCATACCGACCTTGTCCCATTTCCACTCGGGAATAGACAAAGGTTGAAGAGTGCCAGCAGGTCTTTGGTGTTCTGCCTTAATGTGACGACAAACATCACATTCGGAAACAAATTGTGCAATGTCTCTCTTCATCCGGGTCCACCAAAATCCCTGGCGTAGATCTCGGTTCATTTTTGTGCTACCGGGATGAATTGATTGGGGAGTGTCATGAGCTTCCTTAAGGATCAGCTGCTTTAGGTCTTCATTCTCAGGAACTACTAAACGATTTTCAAAGAATATCGTTCCTTGATCATTTGCAGAGAAACATTTAGCAACTCCGCTAACAATGTTCTGCTTGATCTCTTGAATACTACTATCTTGTTTCTGGGCGGCTATGATTTGATCCTCAAGGGTTGGTTTCGCCACCAAGTTGAAAAGAGATCCACGAGGAACTATCTCAAGATTGAGCTTTCGAAATTCCTCATGAAGAAGTGGTTGATACTGCTGTAACATGAGGTTGTTACAGTACGACTTACGACTTAGTGCATCAGCCATGACATTGGCCTTGCCTGGGGTGTAAGAAATTCCTAAGTCATAATCTTTTATCAACTCTATCCAGCGTCTTTGCCTGAGATTAAGATCTGGCTGGGTGAATATGTATTTGAGGCTTTGGTGGTCGGAATAGATCTCACAACGATTACCAAGGAGGTAATGTCGCCACGTCTTCAGGGCATGAACTACGGCAGCGAGTTCAAGATCATGGGTTGGATAGTTCTCTTCATGTGGCCGCAACTGGCGTGAAGCATAAGCTACCACATGTCGATCTTGCATAAGTATGCATCCTAACCCTTGCCGTGAAGCATCACAATAGATCTCGAAATCCCTTTTGGTGTCTGGAGGTGCCAGTACGGGTGCAGAAGTCAATCTTCTTTTTAGCTCTTGAAATCTTTCCTCGCCCTTGGGAGTCCATAGGAATTTCTTATCTTTCTTGAGGAGTTCAGTAAGAGGCTTTGCAACTTTAGAAAAGTTCTCGACGAAGCGGCGGCAATAGCTGGCTAGGCCAAGAAAACTCCTAACTTGCTTAACCGATTCAGGTGGAGTCCAGTCAAGGACGGCCTGAACTCTCTCGGGATTGACTGCAACACCTTTCGCAGAAATCACGTGGCCTAAGTAGGTCACTTCTGGTAGCCAAAATTCACACTTGGAGAATTTAGCATACAGGCGATGCTCTCTAAGTTTCATCAATACCAACCTAAGGTGTTCTGCGTGCTCTTCTTCGTTCTTCGAGTAGATGAGAATGTCATCAAGATAAACCACAACAAATTTATCTAGGTACTCCATGAAGATCGAATTCATTAAGCGCGAGAACGTGGCGGGGGCATTGGTTAAACCGAAGGACATGATGGTGTACTCATAAATACCATAACGAGTACTGAAAGCCGTCTTGGGAATGTCCTCATTTCGGATTTTGATTTGATGATAACCTAATCTCAAATCCATCTTGGAGAATACAGAGGATCCTGCAAGTTGATCATAAAGATCATTGATCCTTGGCAGTGGGTACTTGTTCTTTATCGTCGCTAGATTTAGCGGGCGATTGTCTACGCACATCCTTTCTGTTCCATCTTTCTTCGTTACGAACAGAACGGGGCAACCCCATGGCGATGAGCTAGGGCGGATGAAGCCTTTTGCCAACGAAGCATCAAGTTGGGTTTTTAGCTCAGCTAACTCATGTGGGGCCATTCTATATGGGCGTCTGGAAATTGGGGCTGTGCCTGGTATAAGATCTACAATGAATTCTACAGACCTGTCGGGTGACTAGGCTTAAGGGGTTGGGTTACTAGATAGCTTCCTAGAGGATGACCAAGGTTTACTAGGGCTACAATAGATATGTCAGAGTAGCAAGGTACCCCAACACGATGGTTAGTGTGGTTCTTCTACTTAGAATACATCTAAAGTGGGAGGAGAAGCTGGAAATGAATCATTAAAGGTTTCTAGAACAAAACCTACAACAAACTCTAGAGAACTGTCGGGCATGCCACCTAAAAGTTCTTCTGGAAAGACAACCGAAAAGGAGGGAAGGATTTTGCAAATGCATCAGATTATGAAGAAACCTGGAATGACTCGGACAGCATAACGGCTGTAATTGCAAGAGAAATGAAAATTCTCACAACATTTCAACAACACTTACATAGGAAGTCTCAAAATAGGAAGCACAACGACTCTACAAAACCGAACACAACTTTCCTACAGCTACAAGGAAGCACTCAGCGAGATGTTCTAGTAAGACATAGATGAGCCTAGTCCTATCATCCCGTAGAAAAGATAAGGGTGACTCAGAACTCAGACCGATGAGGATAAGGAGAAAAAGAAGCCTTACGTTGTTCCCTTATACCCAGAGTAACTATATAACTATAAAATGCTAGACTCGACTTCGACCAAGGGTTTGATAAGCCTACAGACAGTCCTGCTTTGATACCAAGTCTGTCGGGACCCAGGGTTAGCGTATGCAATTCCAGTCATGATACAATCATATGGAGAGCCGAGAACCGTACCCACTTGTCTAAGCAGACAAGGCCAAGCACAGAACGTTCTCGGTAAGCATCGAACGTGAGGGGCATCCCATTCAGGCCGGATGATCAACTGAGAAGGGTCCTCAACGTCCGCTCACAAGTCTAAATGCTTATGGGTGGTGAATCCCATACTCATAGACAAGTCGCCTCAACCATGTTATCGATTGGATCCTAACTCTTACATAGACTTACTCCAGCCCGATCACTTAGTCGGGGTCTAGGGCGGGCTCGATCATACAACAAAGTGTGCACGTGAGAGAGTCATGAACAATCCCATCGCGATGCCCCAAGCTGCGCACATCTAAGGGCCACTTGGTGTATAAAAGACCGCCAGCCAGATCACAACTAAGGTCTCGAAAACCCATACTAAGACATGCATGTTATAATCATACACGCATCACACATGTCTAGTATGAACAGCAGGTGTCATCACATAACTCTACAAAGTATTCTTTATTGACTTATACATAGAGCATACAAAGATCACATGTCTGTGATCACATTACATCATACAACGGAAGCAAATTAGGTCTGAGTACAGAAAAGTTTAACAAATGGCTTAGAGAAGCCTTGTAAACAAACATGCCCTTCCACGAGGGACCAGACTGCTGTCTGGGGTTATACTACCAAGTTCAACGTCAAGCTTCACGGAGGTGACTCCATCGGGGTCCGGTTTCTCAGCTAAAACATAGAATAAGCAAACATGAGTACAAAGTCGTACTCAGCAAGACTTACATCAGAACTAAACTACTCATGCTCAAGTATCAAGGTAAAGGGAGGTGGGGTTTCAACATGCAGAAGTGCCAGCTTTGACTTGGCTAATCCTGTACTACGAGTACCAGACTTGAGGTAAGAAGCGTACACGAGTCCACTACATGTCTCCAAACAATACACCACTATGGTTACTTCCTCGACTTCCCCACGAAGAAACACACCATAGCACTCACGCTTATCTTGCGAGTTTTATAAGTATCCATTCAAGTTGTCTATGATCAAGTAAAGGTTTCCAAGTAGTCCATGACCGCGGACACGGCTATTCGAATAGTTCATTAACCCTGCAGGGGTGTACATCTTCACACGCGTGTCATCACTTATCGCCTCGTTCTTGTCACCCTTCAAGCGGGTGTCGAACGTGGATGAAACCAAGGCACTAACCTCACATCACCTTCTCTAATCCAGGAGTCGACTACCTGAGTTTGGCACCGCTCGAGAGTCTGGCCGGTTCCACGAAACGGACTCAGATAATGTAAGGGACCGAGACGCCACCTCTGCCAGATGGTTTCACTGCCTCACAAGTCCACCCACATATCTAGGATGATGCAACCTTTTCTTCATACTTTTTCTATGCATATGCCAAATGGAAAGCCCGAATCTATTGTGACTCCTGGACCAGATCGGGTACGTAAGGAGGCCAAACGGGGCTCCCATAAACCCTACATGTGGTCATACTCTTCTTCTTGGATCACAAAACAAGAACTCGGGGCCTAGGGCAGTGTTCAACGAAACAACCCACTGTGTACTCCTACACAGCCTCTCATCGTTCACCTTTGCTTAGGGTGGATTCACCAACACGTTTCACTTTCATCAACACCACTGTGTTCATTCCATCCCGACTCACAATCAAAACATCCTCATTGTATCACTAAGCAGCAAAAGAAGTAACAGTTGTAGGGGCCACATGCTCATCATTCAACTCCTAAATCTGCTAGGATTGTGGTTTGCTTAATACGGTGACAAAATGATAGGTCATGCATCGGAATGGGTTCAACTATGCGAAAGAATGTGTCTCGGTGATCTCCTAAACATGCATAAGAGAGACTGAGAGGGAAATAGTATTTTATAGACATGATCAATGGGGTTTGCTTGCCTTGCTGACGATACACGGGGTTTACCGAACTTCTTCTTCGTCGGGGGTGATCACCGTCTCGGAGGCACTGTTATCGGCACAATCATCAACAAACGGGGGGGGGGCAACATTGTAATAGAATGCACAAGCACATGTTTATGTTGTCACATGATGTGAATGCTACTGATTTGTGGCACATTTGATTTAAATGAAGTGTATTGCATTTGAAATGAAAATTCAAACTCCACATATGAATTTCAATTTAACCAAATTGCATTTGAAAAAGTTTTGATCATTTGAAACCAAGTGATCATATGTGTGATATGCTTCTGAAGTTCAGGTGATCATGTTTGCATTGCAATGGTTAAAATTTGAATTGCATTGGAATTAAATTTGAATTAATTCCAATTAAGCCAAATAGCAAAAGCTACTGGTACCATTTTAAATTCAACCCAAACATGGTTGAAACTTGCATATTTGGATAGAGAATTTTCTGCTGATCATTTTTCATATATTATTTGTCCAATTTGGAGTTCATATGAATTTTCTATGATTTATTGAAGTTTTGACTATTTTCTGGATTTTTCTGATTTATTTAAATTCTTTTTAAAACAGAAACTGAATTACTGCATCATGCTGACATCAGCATGACGTTGGGGGCTTCTGTCCAGTGGGGCCCTCCTATCTTAGGCTCTGGGGTTAACCCCGTTTTAGTTAATTTAACAGAGGGTTTAGGGGGCTGTGGGTCCCACTGTCAGCCACTGTGGGGGGGGGATTAAGGGTGATAGCTTAGGTTTAGGGGGGGGCTTAATGGCGGACGTCGCCGGCGACTCCTGTGCTCGCCGGAGCACCGCCGGAATGAGCTAGAGGCCACGGGAGGGCACGGTTCTTGCACCAAAACATCGCCCGTGATCGTCCGCAACGAGGGGTGCAGGTTGGGGGACTTGGGGAGGGTTGTGTCCACGGCGGCATCGAAGTTTTGCGGCGTCCGGCCACTGCCTCTAACGAAGACGATGAAGCAGCGCACGAGATGGAGCACGGATAGGCCGGGGTGGAAGGGAAGCTTACCAGGAGCGGTATGAGCAGCTCGGCGGGGCCGGAGAGGGCTTGGTGCCGGAGGAATTGCTCGCCGGAGGTCTCGTTAGCCGCGGCGAATCCTTGACGCTGGCGGTGGCTCCGGTTCATCTCGAGTTCGAGCGGTGCTTCAGCTTGACGAAGACGACCTCGGGGCGTCTAGTGGACAAGGTTGCGAAGCTCCAGGGGCACGGTGGCCACGCAAACGGTCGACGGCGGCGAGTTTGGTTTCTCGGGTGCGGGTGGGATCTCGCCGGAGAGCGACGGGGAGGAAGCAGCGGAGGGGGAAAGGTGTGGGCGGCTCCTATGGTGTCTCCGTGGCGCCGAGAGGAGCAAGGGGGAGGCCTCTAGATGTCTCTGGACGTCGAGGTGGCGACGGCGCGCTCTCAGGCCGCCAGCGACCTGCTTGAGGAAGAGGACAAGGGAGGAGGAGGTGGGCTGGGCCGTGGTGCGTCTAGTTGGGCCGAAAGCCAGGTAAGCCCTCTTGTTTAAATCTTCTTCTTTTCTTTTTCTATAATTTTGTTTTTCCTAGATTTAAAATAGCTAGGCATTTTTGTTAAATGCCCAAATAATTTTAAAAACCCTAGGTGGTCAGTAGCAAACCACTTAAGACTTTTGGGCATTTTTGAAATTCAAACAATTTGAATTTCAATTCAAATTGGGGTATTATTTAATTTCCAGGGTACCTTTTGAATTGTAGAAAATTCCTTGAGCATGGGAAAATACCCAAACCACTTTTAAAATGATCAGCATCATTTATAGGAATTTTCCAAATGTTCAAAACATTTTTGGAAAAAGATTTTTATCTGGCCATTTGAATTAATTTCTCAGGGCTTTTCTTTTCCCCCATTTTTGATTTTCTCTTTGAATTTTTCACATGATGCAAAGGTAACTCAAACCCTAGCACTTGCCTAAATTGGGGTTGTGACAGGATACAACATCTCATACAATCGGCATACAACTGCCTTAATACAATACAACATCGGAAGATATATGTCTGAGTACAGACTACAATCAAGTGCCTAGTGGCAAAGAGAAAAACATCGATCCCATAACCACACGGGTCCAGGCCCTCCGCCGGGATCCGCCTAACTAGTCGTCGTCGAGTCTCCACGTGAAACGTCGATCACCATACCTGTTGTCGATCAAGAACCCTGAAAAGAGTTTGGGGGTAGTATCATGACTACAGAAGTACTCAGCATCCAACTGTAGTGTTCATCTGACCCAGCAAGGACTTCATCACTCGTCATTCTAGGACAACTAGTAGTTTACGGTAAGGAAGGGGTAAGTGGTGAGGTTGCTGCCGCACTAGCATTTATGAAGTGGCTAACGATCTAGAGAGTAAGATAAGAAGCCAAGCATTCGATGAGGAATCGCCTCCAACAAGTCTTGCTATCAACTACTGTCGCAATCATAACACCTATCCTATCCTTGTCCTCCTCTTCGCATCCCGACGAAGAAGAAGCAGTCAAGGCACACACACGCATTGATCAAGTTATATTAAGATTATCTCAGTTGCTGTTGTCTATGAACAAGGAGTAGGTCTCAAGTCGTCCATAACCGTGGACACGGCTTCTCGAAAAGATTTAACCCTGCAGGGGTGTACCAACTGCCCATTACAAGGCTCCGCACGCACGCCCATCACTCTCAGTTGCTACCCATCACAGGCAACCATTTTATGATTTAGTTCCAAGAGATCCAAAACGTCAAGTCCCTCTAACTAACAACGCACAAATCCGGGTGGCCGCCGGTGAGTCGACATCCAACTCAAAAGCCGGCCGTGCTCTCGAATCGGCCTCTACCGTCTGGACGAGGTCGGGTTAGCTACCCAAAAAGATGTGGGAAGTCCCCTAGTTTCCAGGTGTGGACCAACGAAGGAACTCTGTCTCTGCTGGCCCGAGTTGTTTTAAATCCACTGGCTGCAGACCAGTTATGCATGCGGTTTCAAATGGTAAAAACAGCTTGGGCCACCACTAGAAATGTTCGAAGCTAGCTAGGTAAAACAAGGGGACCCCATAAAATCCCACACGCGGTTAGGCACGCTCAGTCTTAAAACCAATACCCGGAACTCGGATCCTAGGTGACTCGAATGGAACAAAGCGTCGGGGCGGGATAGCCTAGACCTTCCATCCTTCGTCGAATATAGTCAACATTTACAATAATCATATCATCAACAATAATATAATAATAATGTGATATCCCAACCCAAGGAGTAACAGGGTAACATCGTAGCATCCTAAGCATGCCTACTAAGCAGGGGATGAGCAACGAGCAATAGTAACATAGCAGTACAAGGTTTGCTGGGAGGGGACATGGCTGTATCGGTTTGAAAGAGCCTATAAACATGTGGTAGGATCAAACATCGAACCTATCCTAGACTAGCATGCAAACCGCTGGTTGAAATAGAATGGATCATAAGTAATGTATAGTCCTTGCCTGTTTATAAGTCGGGTTCCGAAGGTGTAGCTGATCGCAAGCTCGCCTCGTCTCCGAGAGGTACCCGCGGAAGCACACAAGACGGTAAACACTGGAAAGCAATCAACGAGCAAGCATCTATTACTACGAGGCAAACACAAGCAAGCATCAACAAGAAGCAACACGAGACATCACACCTACCGTCGAGAGCGGTTACTAAAGATTTAAGTGGAGTACTCGTCACACACGACGATACCGCACATCTAGAAAGGTTCAAGTTGTTTAGCTACAAGTGATCAACCAACGGTTGTTAACATGGCAACTCAAGCAAGCATGGCATAGCACACAAACATGGAAAGAGGTGAAGCATAAACAAACTACCTAAGCTAGCCAATTTAAGTGGGGGGGGGGGGGGGTAAAGCTATACATGCCGACTATTACGGACCCCACGATATTTATTCCATTTGGTACTGTTTTTCCCTAAACAATATTTTATTATTTTTATTAGCAAACAAGAGCAGCAAAAACTCAATCTACATGCAATTCTAGTCAAGTTACATATAAAGAACATTTTAAACCGAGCAACGGTTAAAAGTTATTAAATAAACAATTTACAGTGGCATGCGATGTAATTAGCAGGCAAACAGCATGTAAACAATGTCAAACATGGCAACAAGCAACATTTTATTAAACTACACCAAAAACTAAGCAACTTTCATGTTTAATTCGTCGCAATCCGAGCTACCGTTAAAAAGATACGAGCCTCACAAAATTACTACACAATCTGCAAATAAAAAAATACAGAAAGAGAAAAAAAAAGAACTATCGGGCCGAAAGCTACTGGGCCAGCCCAACTCGCAGCAGCAACAAAAAAAAAGGAAAAAAAGTGGCTCACCACTGTGGGCCTCGGCCCAACTAGCGGCTTGCGGCGGCTGGGCCAGGAGGGGGCGGCTGGGCCGCGGGCGATGCAGGCCGGCCCACCCTGGCGCGAGGTGGCGGCGGTTCCAGCCCGAGCAGCCGTACCCGGGGCGGCGGCGACTCGATCTCGCCGGCTGGCCGGCGACGGCGAGCGGGCGCGACGCAGGGAGAGGAGGGCGGCGCTAGGGAAGACAAGGACGGGGCGCAGTGGCAGGGGCGACGTCCGAGGTCTGGCGGGTGCGCGCTCCCGGCTCGGCGTTCTACGGCGTGGCGGCGCGAGAGCTCGCCCAGCCATGGCGTGTGGCGGTCGGCGGCGTCATCGCGCGGGCCCTGCAGAGAGGAGGCGGCGGGGGTGAGAAGGAGAGAGGGAGGAGAGGAAACCGGGGCGAGGAAGGAGCTCACAGGTGCACGCGCAGCGAGCGGTGGCTGCGGCGAGGTCGCCGGAGGCGCGGCGGCGCGGTGGCTCCACGGAAACGGCGGCAGCGCGATGGGCTCGGGCGGCCCCGGGGCGGCTGGAGAGACGGTGGGTGGAGGGTTGGCCAGATCTGGGCCGTCAGATCCCAGATCTGACGGTCTAGATCTGATATGGGGCTAGGGTTTCGGATTTTTGGGATAAAACTATGAAAATGGGGCAATTTTGGGGCAAAGTGGAGGGGGTGGCTGCAATTTTTCCATGGGGGAAACCCTAGAAGGCCTAGGGGAGTGTAGTGGTCTTTATATAGGCAGGTTGGCTGGCCAGTTGACGCAAACGCCCTCGGTACCCCTCTCGCGTGTCCGGTGATCGCGTTCGTGACCGCCGAGACTCCGTACGGACTCCGATTCCGACGAAATCTTGAACCACGCGCTCAGCGCGTCGAGCCCGTCGATCATACCTCACTGCGGTGACATTCCGACAACATTTTTTTGGCGCCCCATAAAATAATCCGTTTATTAAATACGGGTTTTTCGATCCGGTGGCGATGGCTGGACTTGTGTCGGTAGCGACGGTGCTCGGGTGAAATCCCGGTGTCGCAAAGTCGTGTGCCGTGGTGGAAAAGGGGTCGGTCACGCATCCGATACGAGAATAAGGGGGAGAAATATTCACCGATTATTATTTCGGTGAAGAAAACACTGCAAATAACTCAGACAATCAAACAATTCACACCGAAAACAAATTTTTTAATTTTTGTGAAAACTAGGCTGTTACAGTCCAGTTCCCCCCTCCGGCGCTGCTTCCGAAGTGTCACGCGTACAGCTTGACGCGCCGCCACTGATTGAGCCCCTTCATGGACGTATGGAATCATTGTTTGGGCCGTCGGATGGATGATGGAAGGCCTCGGATCCGTCTGCCTCCTCGCATCCTTATTCAATTACCCTCGGCTGGGGGGGGGGGGGGGCGGCCCAATCAGTTCATGTGCACTCCATTCCACACTAGACAACTACTCAATATAAGGATCGATTCCTTGCAATTTTCCAGCGAACCCTACAAATCTAACAATCCCCCTAGCATCGATGATGGTGCGCACTCCCCCATGCCCCCCTTCATCTCCACCGCCAACACCGAGGGCAGGCCGCCGCTTCCAACCTGATGACCAACCTCCGGCCAATGATGAGCCAGCTCCGTCCTCTTCGTCCACGACGCCAGGTCAGCCACTCGGCTCGAAGCGAAAGCCCGTGACGGACATCGAGGGTTCTGTCGGGGGGATGGATCAGGCCCATAGACCCGACATTAAGAATCTCCGGGCCGACTTACATATGAAGGCCAATAACGAAGACCAGATGAGGAGTCTGACGTGCCAAGCGTGAAGATTGAATCCCTAGAAGGAATTCGACTTACCTTGTGTAGCACATAGAAAACTTGTAAAGTAGAATAGAACTCCATATCGTATAGGAGTCGGACTCTAGGAATCCCGGGACCCGGCACCTTTATAAGCCGAGGACCACAGGAGCCAGAGTTAGAACTTACCTCAAGCCAGGTTTAGACAACTCACTCCAGAGCCTACATCTCAACGAGACTAAGGCGGCGAAACATCACCACTCTAATCGATATGATCGACTCTTCCTATTGAGGAGTCGATCCCCCTATAGTCATAAAGCAGGAGTAGGTCTTTACCGCACCGTCGGGGCCGAACCTGGGTAACTCGCCGAGTCTTGTGCCTATGTTGACTTTCCCCTTGAAATCGCCTCGCAACAAAGATTCCATGATAAGTCCGACTCTACGGACATCTGCCGTGACTTTTCCACGACAGGTTCCTCTCCGGCGCAAAGACGTCGCCTGGAAGAAATCAGCGACGATACCTGTCGAAGGAATATCCCACGGCTAAACCCGGCTTGGAGACAAAGCCGGTCGGATGGCAAGAGCTGGCTCGCACAGATGAAAGCCGGACGAACGAATCAAGATGGATTCCACCTAACTTGAAAGATACGAAAAGCTACAAGACTTAGAGTAGGACCCGGATTGATATTCTACTTGTAATAGAAGAAAAATCTAGTTTGTATCCTACTAGGACTCTACATGTAAGCCTCCCCCTTCCACCTATATAAGGAGGGGTAAGGCGCCCCAAAGAGGGCAGAGACTCAATAGACCACAAAAGGTTCTAGATTAGAGAATCAATAGACCACAATAGGCTCTAGATTAGAGACTAGGCTCGTGTCATCTAAACCCGGGACAATTAGACACAACTATAGGAGAGTGGGCGACATGCCGGCGAATCTCCGTGAGCAAAGGAATAAGACCTAGCCACAAACAACATGTAGGGTTTTTATCGGACGATGTTTTCCGGGGCCCGAAGCTGTATAAATCGCGTTTTCTCTCTCTGTGATGTTCTTCTTCCTCGTACACTCGTAGCAAAGGCCCCATAATCAAGTCCGACTCTACGAACATCTGCCGTGACTTTTCCACGACAGTTGACGACCACCGTGGGAACTACGCACAAGGGTGTTATCATCTTGAAAGAAATCCTCACAAGGATTGAGAAACTCATGATCGTCCAGACAAAAAAAAACTGGCACGAAGAAGATCAATCTTTACAATCAAATCCCTACCCAGTCGCCAACCTCTCCTACAAAAGAAATCAAGAAAAAAAGGGGTCGTCATTCTGAAAAAAAGAAAAAGAAAAAAAGGGTCCAATGCGATCTGGGCAAGGCCGTCTTCCTCTACTCGGCGGCTCGATCTCCTGTCGACAGAATCCCTGGCGTACTCGACAACCTCTCCATCTCGGCGAAAACCAGCACTCGCGACGGATGCACTGCTTCATCCGCAGCCGCCAACTACCCGGCCGTCCCCAACGCCATGCCCGAGTGCTATTTTGTCTACGCAGACACCCCCGGCCGGATCAAACGTCGTCGTACCCGCAACTGCTGCTCCAGACGCCAACTTCAGATCAAATCACGAGAAAGAAATCAAGAAACCCTACGACTTCTCGTCTCAATCAGGGCCATTTCACTACTTGAAGATATTCCATCCAGGTGCTTGCTTGTCTGTTGCTATGTGCGTCTACACGTATACACTTCAATGATTAAACAAGAAGACAACAGCCGACTCCAACCAAAGAACCAGATCAATAAAAAATAATAATCAGCGATCCGATCTGGGCAAGGCTCCTCCTCCTCGACTCCCATCGCATCGAGTCGTGCGGATTCGACCTCCTATCAATTCGCCGCCACCAGACCTCGTGGCTGCCGTGCTGTACAAACCCGGCGCCCCCTGGTGACACCGCTGCTCCTCCTCATGCTAGGGTCACCCTTCGTCGGCCATGTGGTGGTGAACATCTGCTGCGCAACGACCCGGTCGCGTCCGCACCCGTCAACTCCGCCACACCTCCAGCCACCACCGGTCGCACCACGCCACGTTGCGCCTTCACCCAACTTCCGCGCGGCTGGACTCCCTGATCGAAGCCGCCGGACAGATCGGCAGCAGCCACTAGTTCTCCTCAAGCCGAAGCCGTCGACCTCCTCCGACTACGGCCGATTCGGTCTCCCCTCCCACGACGGCTGCCGGCTCCTTCAGCGCGTGGCCGCCTCCTACGAACATCCTCTAGCATCGTACCAGCCCACAATAGTCGCCGCGCCCGATGATTGCGCTCGCTACTGGGCTGCTGTGACGCCTGCTCCATCCAGTCGCCGGCTGTGCCCAACACCAGACCGCTACAACACCGGCTCCGCCTCTATCCGCACCCAACGCTGGCCTCATACTGAGAGACACAAAGAAAAAACAAGCGACTCAAGAGGATTTTTTATTCAGCTCGAGTACTACTACCTATTTTACGGTTTATAAGGCTTGCGCATATTCTTAGATTCATAATTTGACCAACATAAAATTAGTTATATAGTTTAAAAATTATATCACTAGAAAGTATACAGTTTGAAGTTTTTCTAATGATATATTTTTTGCGAGACAAAACTTGTATTACATTGATCTATTTGTTAACCTAAATATACGCGCAGACCTTATAAACCGAAAATGAGGTAGTATTTCAATACGTCAAGATGAATCCATCCAACTCACCTTACGTACTACATGCAAATTAGTTCTACTTCTCCAAGCCATCAGGTGTTATTTTTTCTGGCTATTCGTACAATGCAAAATTATACTGTTGAACAATTTTACTTCCGATACATGCTGTACACATAGGTTGGATTATCCGGTGTGGAGCTTCTTCGTACAAGTCCTCCTACACCGAGCTGCACGCAAACATCGTCGCTGTCGACTCTAGTACGGTACCCGTCCGGTTGCTGGCTCCACGTAACAGGTTCCCAATGACGTCCACATACGCGTCGGCTTACGTTCGCGCTCGACTATCATGTCTGTGCCGGCTCTCAGCGTTGCGATCGATTCTCGCGTGCGCATCGGTTTCCAGTGTCACGACCGACTCACGATCGCGCGTGCGTTCGCCGCCGACTTAAAAGTATTATTACTACATCGACGTAAAAATTACACCTGCACGCGACTGGATAATAAATCAGGTACCATCATTCCTATTTATTTTTTATCAGTACATATATTATTTTTTATGAGAACAATTACTTTGCCTGGTTTGCGATATTTTACGCAGGACAATTAATCACAACAAAAGTGACATCACACTTCGGATATAAAGGTCGAGCTATCGCCGGCTTACAACGGTGTGCTCGATAAACCACATTAGCGCTAACTCATAGCGCCGCCCTCAAGGCTCACGTTTGCGCCGGCTTACGCCCCGCGCCTGACGCTTAAATCCACCGCTGACTCGTTACGTCGGCCGGGTTATTAAGTGTCGACTCCTACGAGATTGACTACAACCTCACCACGGTCGACTTCCATGGTGTTTTTGGCTTATTCTGCATCATCAGATCAGTACAAAGAGTCTCAAGCCAACTCCTCGAGTCGACACAAGACTCGGGGGCTACACCTCCTATATGATTCATCGGAGATTGAGATATGTTATGTTTCAACAACGGATTGACCGTCACAAATTTTGGTCCATTAATTTTGATGGTAAAATCTCGGATTAGATTTCGGTTCATTGAAACAATTCCGTCTCCCTTCGTGAGTTCCGGTTTATTGAAAAATTGTCGCTCCCTTCGTGAGTTCCGGTTTATTGAAAAACTCCGGCTCCCTTCGTGAGTTCCGGTTTATTGAAACATTCCGGCTCTCTTCGTCAGTTCCGGTTAATTGAAAAATTCCGGCTCCCTTCGTGAGTTTCGGTTAATTGAAAATCTCGGCTCCTTTCGTGAATTCCGGTTTATTGAAAAATTCCGTCTCCTTCTTGAGTTCCGGTTCATAAATTTTTTTGGCTCCTCGATGAGTTCCGGTTCATCGGAAAATCTGGCTCCTTTATGGATCCAGGATCATTACAAAATACTAGCCCTCGCCATAAAGTCGATCCTCGATCGCAACCGGCTCTCGCCACATTTATGCATAAAATCACCTTACATATTGCATCATACATGCATCATATTGCATAATCTTTCATACATACTGCATCATATTGCATCATAAATTGCATCTTTCTCAGAAACCTGGGGGCTTGATCAACCCTCTATCGGCTCTGAGCATGTATATTTCTTTGATAAGGTGAAAGAGGGGAGCCTGATGATACTTGTCGACTCCTACCGGAAAAAGCCGGCATATACATGTAAAAACTTCACATGTGTTTGTTTTGATAAGGGATAAAAGGAGGTTCGATGGCTCCCATCGACTCTTAAAAACCGAAGATATCCTGGCATACACATGACTTGGCCACGCCATCTGGCTTGTACAGTTTAGAGCTTCCATAACTAACGCGCAACCGGTTGGTCTACACTTTGAGGTTTACATAAACCATCTATCGAATTTAGTACTAAGAGCCGGGCACGCTAGTTACTGGAAAGCCGGCTCTACAGAGATGTGTCAACTCCTGAACCAATAATCTCTCTCAATGCGAGAAGATAAGGTCTAAGTCGGCTTCTACTAGCTAGCTAATAAAGAGAGGTGTGTACTCTCTTAACTCCGTGCATGGTTGACGCTACGCTACGTACTATACATATAGAGAGGACTCGACACGCTAGCTAGCTAGTAAGCAAATGAAGAAACCATTAATATAAGTACAGAAGATTATATATATATATATATATATATACAGACAGAAGATCGACCTCTCCTTGCCCGTTCGAGAGATTAGTCGATACAACAAGTTTTCGTATATCTATCCCTAACATCTGAACTCAATTTCCACATGTCATCTCAAGTTCCATATGGAATTCTCCTTTCTTATCGATGACGTGGTCAAGAAAGAATCCCGTCAATTCCTCTTGAATTGCACTTATGCGATTTTTGGTAGGAGTTCTTCCCGCAGCTCCCAAAGCTAATTTGAAGAAGGGGGTCAATACATGCATACATATGAATGAAACTCCAACAAAAAATTGTGAATTTTGTTGATTACGCACATCAAACTCTCTTTTAGAGTAGCCGGCCTACTTAGACATCATCGCGTTGTAGATGTACTCGCAAATGTAGTATCCACATAGATTAGTTCCTTCTGGCTGCCACAACCACTTTACGAGAAAAAGAGGCCAATCAAACTTATAATGAAGCATTATAAATGGTATTGATGAAACGATTAGCTAGAATCAATGGGAGATGCACGGAACTAGCTAGTAGTACTTACTTTCGGGTATGAAAATTTCAGTTCCTTCGGCAGTCCCAGAGATTTTTTGGTGAACTGTTTTCAAACCCTGGCATATAGAAAGAAAATAATTATTACCTAGTATCAGGATATGAACAAAGTTGTCGATATATGATCGATTGAACTTACTTCGCGAGCATTTCAATGATCTCCGCATACTGCGTGCGATCTTTTCGTCTTGAGTATAAGACGGTTACTACTCCCTTCTCAAGATGAATCTCTAGGAGAATAAAGTGGAAGCTGCGCACGCATGCATAACTCATCAATTACATTACTATAACCTCGAATAATTCCTCAAATGGAACATACAACTCGGTAATTCCAATGAGGTCGTGCTCATCCTCTTTAACTTTAAGCATCAAATTATCAAGACCAGACGACTTGCAGAAATCCATGTACCACTCATGGAGTCTTCACATCATCGTTGTTAGAGGAGGATGATAAGGTTTGACGAGAGGATACCCGTACCGGTATTTGTCATCCACCTCCAATGAATCAAAATGTACATCATCGGGCATGCAAGCACCAATATTAGTACCGGGCACCATCACCGGCGGATTTGAGTCGACGACGATATCGCTAGACACGTTCAACGGGGGGCACGATTGGTTCGCCTGTTCGCCGAGCTGGGGAACTTGTTTCCCTTGTGTAAGTTTTTGTGCTCTCCTTTTTTCAGCTGTAGTGGTTCCAGACTGGCGCGCTGCTTGCGCTGTATTTTTAAGAGTGCAGACACGGTTGTCATCCAGCGGAGCCGGTGGTGGTCGCATCAGGGCGTCCACAGTGCGCTTCAATTTCTCCGGATCTATCTTCTTCTTCGGAGTTGGATTTTTTTCTTTGTTAAAAAAGAAGCTACTTCTTCTTTAATGATCTTCTCGGTTTCCTCCGCCATCTTCTGGTATGGTAACTTCTCAAGAGGCTTGAGAGATGATGGACCGTATTTGTATGGCCTTCCGGTGGCGCTGGATGTATCGCTAGACGTTGGAGCAGACGGAGCGGCGGCGACTGTCTTCCTTTGTTGCTTAGGCGCCGGAGCAGCCGGAGCGGCGGGGGCATCTCCCTTCTACCCTTGCTGATGAGGAGGAGGCGGGCTGATCGAACGCGCCGGCGCAGGAGGAGAAGGAGACGGAGGAGGAGGTGTACGAGGAGGCGGGCTGGTCGGACGCGCCGGCGCAGGAGGAGAAGGAGACGGAGGAGGAGGTGTACGAGGAGGCGGGCTGATCGTACGCGCCGGCGCAGGAGGAGAAGGAGGCATAGGAGGAGGCAGACGAGGAGCCAGAGAAGGAGGCGTGCCCTAATCACGCGCCGGAGGAGGAGGCGCCGTCAGTTCAGAAGCTTGATTAATTCCTTCTGCCATAGACATGAAGTCCTCAGAGCGTGAAGCAGCTGAGTTTCCCCTTCACCGGTAGGGTAGTCAAGCTCGAGCCCCTCATATCCCTCAACTATTTCATCGACTATGACAACGATATAGCCTTGTGGAATCTCACCACAGTGAAAAGTTCTGTCGAGTCGAGGAGGTGCAACATGGACGACAGCCGCCTTGGGTGTGAGGTGCTGAAATTTTGCCAAAAGGTGGCAATCTTGAGACTCCGTGATAGCATCCACGGGGTAGATGGGAGCTGTCAACTCAGGTAGCTCGGTGGAAGCCACGCAGCTTCTCCGCTGAGATGGCGGGGTAGCTTCTCGGGTAGCTTCGTCAACTTGATGTCTCTCCTCTAGCGCTTTTACTCTTGCATTCAGCTTCTGCATTCCGTTGAGCTCCTGTTTCCTCTTCCTCTCCCTGCTTCTGTAACCGTATGAGTCGGGAAACCCATGCTTCCACGAAACGGAGCCTGTCGTGCATCGTGTTCGTCCTGGGTACTCAGGATTCCCGAGGGCCTCTGTGAGCTCGTCGTTCTCTCTGTCGGGAACGAACGTCCCTTCCCGCGATGCGACGAATAATTTCCGAAGCTTTTCTACTGGTACAGTCAATTGTTCGTTCGTCCAAACACACTTCCCTGTTTTGGGGGTTCAATGTCCCCCCAGCCCCGAAGAACCAAGTCCTTGCACGGTCTGACCAGTTCCATGTCTCTGGTATGATCCCTCTGTCAAGCAGGTCCTTCTCACTCTTCTCCCACGACGGGCGGGCTTTGAGGTAGCCACGGGACCCCGTGCGATGGTTTAGCTTCTTCTTTGCAGCATTTAGCTTGTTTGTCTCTGACATCTTCTTACTCTTCTCCGATGTCTTGTGGGCCACAAATGCAGGCCAATCATGTTTTATCTTCTCACATCGACCCTTGAATATTGGAGTCTTCTTTTTGACGACAAAGTTTCTTTTCAAGTCATTCTTCCATCTCCTGAATAGTTCTGCCATCTTCTTAAGAGCATGAGTCTTGATCAATGGCTCTATAATTGGCTTTTCCGGATCCTCCTCTGGCGGTAGGGTGAAATTTTCCTTCAGCGTGGTCCAAAGATCATCTTTCTGTCTATCGCTGACAAAAGACACTTGAGGGTCTCCGCTCTTCGGCTTATTCCATTGCTGGATACTGATCGGGATCTCCCTAACGAGGACCCTGCACTGAGCAGCAAAGGCGTCCTTGGTCCGGATGGGTTTAATCGGTTGGCCATTCACGGTGATCTCGGTGATCATGAACTTTTCATCCGGGAGCAATTTTTTTTTCGGGCCTCGTCTCGTTACCGAAGTTTGGCTCGATCCGGATCCGGAGGGCTAGAAAATAAGAAAGAAGAGAGTTAATATATATGTCTACATACCAAGACAATTAATGCATCAATTCAATTAGCTAGTCTCATCAGCACAGGCTATATTAATATATATACCTCGCCGGACTTTGCAACAGATCCTTCCTCCGTTCGCTCATCGTAGTCGGCATCACGGTCTACTTCGTCATCCTCGGAGCCTACTTCCAGACCATCGGTGTCGTTCAGATACGAGATGACATCACCTCCTTCCTGGAGGATGTCGCCCACCAATGGTCCCGGTCCTCCTTCCTGGATGTCGTCGCCCACCAACGTTGGTCCTCCTTTGCGGATGATTTCACCCATAAAGTCTTCTTCTTCTAAGTTTCTTTGACCATCGTCCATAGTTTCTGCAAAATATTACAACATGCCCCGGACCCCGGTTATTTTCGGCTAATGATGAAGCCATGGATTTCTTCAATACTTTGACACAATGCAACCTCTCTCGACCAGCCTCGGCGTTCCTCGAACCTCGACCCCTCGACGACCCTCGACCCTCGACCTCTCTCGGTGACCCTCGACCCTCGACCGGCCTAGATATATACCGACCCTCGAACCCTCGACCCTAGAACTCGACGACCCTCGAACCCTCGACCCCTCGATGACCCTCGACCCTTGACCACTCTCTCGGCGACCCTCGAACCTCGATCTGCCTAGATATATCCCGACCCTCGAACCCTCAAACCTCGAGCTCGACCTCTCTCGGTGACCCTCGACCCTCTATGTACCGACGCATATAGTTTCCCGACCCTCGACCGCACGACGATCCTCGACACCCTCTCCTCTTATTCTCCTCCTTTTTCCTCTTCTTATTTTTTATTTTCCCTCTCCTTCTTTTTATTTTTCCTTCTCTTCCTCTTTTCTTATTATCCCCCAACACTAGAACATTCTAACTTATTAAATTGAGACTAATTATAAAACAGAAAAAAATAACATGAAAAAAAAAGATTTTCTATTTTCTTTTCTATGTTCTCTTTTAATTTTACTTTTTTTCTTTTTCTTTTTTTTTCTCCCCCACTATAGCTAGAACACATTTTAACATGCACTTAGAAAAAATAACAGGAGAGTTAAGAAGAAGTAATAGAGGAGAAGAAGAAAAAAATAGGGTTCTTCCTCCTCTATTCCTTCTTCTTCTCCTCTTATTTTTTCTTCTTCCTCTCCTCTTCTTCTCCTCCTTTTTCCTCTTCTTATTTTTCTTTTTCCCTCTCCTTCTTTTTCTTTTTCCTTCTCTTCCTCTTTACTTATCCCCCAACCCTAGAACATTTTGACTTATTAAATTGAGACTAATTATAAAACAGAAAAAATAACATGTAAAAAATATATATTCTATTTCTTTTCTCTGTTCTCTTTTAATTTTACTTTTTTTTCTCCCCCACTATAGCTAGAAAATATTTTAACATAACTTAGAATTTTTTTTGCCATGGCCGTGGCCGGCCGGCGGCGAGAGCACGAGAGGAGCTCCCCCTCCCGTCCATGGCGGCGCACGGGAGGAGCTCTCCCCTCCCAGCCATGGCGGCGCGCACGGGAGAGGAGCTAGCTAGCTCCCCCTCCCGGACATGGAAACCGGCGTGCAGGCGGGCACGCGCGACAAGAGATAGAGAGAGCGAGATGGAGGCGCTCACGGCGGGAGGTCGTCGGCGACGGCGGGGGTGGTGCGGCGCCGGCAAGGTCTTCAGCAATGGCGGAGCGGCGCGGCGCGGCAAGGAAATCGGGTAGCCTGACGGCGTTGTGTCGTCTCCGGCGTCGTCTTGAGGAAATGGCGAGATGGGAACGACGATTTTAAGGTGGGGGCTTATATACCCCGAGCATTGGTTCCGGTTGGTGGCACCAACCGGTACCAAAGGGGGGCTTTGGTACCGGTTAGTGCCACAAACCGATACCAAAGGTCTTTTTCAGCAGCCAATAGGGCGGGAAAAAGAGACCATTGGTACCGGTTTGTGGCACGAACCGGTACCGATGCCACCCTTTAGTACCGGTTGGTGACACCAACCGGAACCAATGCCTCCCTTTGGTACCGGTTGGTGCCACCAATCGGGACCAACCTGGCGCTGGCTCGGTGCGGTGGGATGTTTAGTCCCACCTCGCTAACCGAGGGCGCTCCAGAGTGGTTTATAAGCGCTGCTGCGCCAACCCTCTCGAGCTCCTCTCAAATGCAGGCTTTGCGGCCCTATCCACTGTCACTCTTTGCCTGATGGCCTACTGGGCCTATTCGGGTCTCGATCCTAGCCCATGATAGGGTTACTAGTCGCATCCAGGCCACATTGGCCCAGTAGGTGGCATTTTTGTATTATTCTTTCAGTAATAAAATTGTAGTCCCGGTTGGAGCCATCAACGGGGACGAATAGTCTATAATTAGTCCTTTGCATTAATACAAAATGGAAAAAAGGACCTTTAGTCACGGTTGGAGCCACCAAATGGGACCAATGGTCTATAATTTGTCCCACCTCGCTAACCGAAGGTGGGTTAGAGTTGTTTATAAGCACGGGTTGTCCAGCACTTACTGTAGCATATCAAGCTTATTAAAAGGTGTATACCGAGGAATTCAACCCGAGGGGGTGTTGTATCTCTTTAAGCAGGCGGAAGGCTGACCTTCCTCCTCTATCAGCTTGAACAGGCATAGGTCCTTTTGGTCCAGAAGGACCCGTGTCTATTGAAGCCGATAGAGGCAGATGTCACCCTTTCGCATGCTGAAAGAGATATATATCGCCCTCCTTAGGAGGATTTCTCTATCTACCTCTTATAATAAATTTGTTATACTTTTTGTTTTTGTATAATTTTAGTTTTAATAATTTTAGTTGACCGAATGATTTGTATAAGATCAACAAAACACACGATTTCACCTACATACAACTCGACGGTGGTTCATGAGTGCAAGCATATCAAATGCACCGTCAAACGTATGCAGGCGAATCCGAATGGTTTGTATTCGGCCGATGAACTGAGTGTCGAATACGAGGGTTTCAGACGAAAACTCATGTGTTACAAAGGCATTTCATTTTTCTAAACTTATTTCAACTCAAGACTTTTTGTGCATTCAATATGCACCATTCAAAGCCACATAATAAAATTTCAATCCTTTCTGACTTCATTTGCTATTTTTCATGCATTTAATGATTTATTTTGAGCTAAATGACCCTGAAATTGGAAAGCACTACAACTGAACTCAGAAAAGGTTGAAACTTGGCATGGTACCATCATTTGATCCACATAACATGTGTGGAAAAGTTGAGAGGATTACGGCAAAAACTGGATGCACTTGTGTCCTTCACTTTTTCTGTCTTCACTTTTTCTTCACTTGTGTCTTTTTCTTATTGCACCATAACCATGGATAGTCTTCATCGTTTAACAGGGTGCTTGGATCAGCCTTGACTTTGAAGGGAGGAATTCCATGAAACTTTTCATAATCATCAGATATGTCTGTCTTGCCTTCCAATCCCACGATGTCTCTTTTTCCTAAAAGAACTATGTGGCGCTTTGGCTCATCGTATGACGTATTCGCTTCCTTATCTTTTCTTTTTCTCGGTTTGGTAGACATGTCCTTCACATAGAAAATCTGTGTCACATCATTGGCTAGGACGAATGGTTCGTCTGGGTACCCAAGATTGTTCAGATCCACTGTTGTCATTCCATATTGTGGGTCTACCTGTACCCCGCCTCCTGACAGATTGACCCATTTGCACTTGAATAAAGGGACCTTAAAATCATGTCCGTAGTCAAGTTCCCATATGTCCACTATGTAAAAATAATATGTGTCCTTTCCGCTCTTGGTTGCTGCATCAAAGCGGACACCACTGTTTTGATTGGTGCTCTTTTGATCTTGGGCGATCGTGTAAAATGTATTCCCACTTATCTCGTATCCTTTGTAAGTCAATACTGTCGAAGATGGTTTCCTGGACAACGAGTACAACTCATCAGTGGTGTCACCTCCGAGACGTGTTTCCAACCAACTTCCGAAAGTCCTGATGTGTTCACGTGTAATCCAGTCGTCATCACACTGCTCCGGGTGTTTGGAGCGCAGACTATTCTTTTGTTCATTGACATACGGGGCCACCAAGGTAGAGTTCTGTAGAACTGTGTAGTGTGCTTGAGACCAAGAATGCCCGTCCCTGCATGTTATTGAGTTCTTTCCAAGCCTTCCTTTTCCAGCCAGTCTCCCCTCATACCGCGATTGAGGGAGAGCAATCTTCTTAAGGCCAGGAATAAAGTCGACACAAAACCCAATGACATCCTCTGTTTGATGACCCATGGAGATGCTTCCTTCTGGCCTAGCGCGGTTACGGACATATTTATTTAGGACTCCCATGAACCTTTCAAAGGGGAACATGTTGTGTAGAAATACGGGGTCCAGAATGAAAATCTCGTCGACTAGATGAACTAGGACGTGCGTCATGATATTGAAGAAGGATGGTGGGAAAATCAGCTCGAAACTGACAAGACATTGTGCCACATCACTCCTTAGGCTTGGTAGGATTTCTGGATCGATCACCTTCTGAGAGATTGCATTGAGGAATGCACATAGCTTCACAATGGCTAATCGAACTTTTTCTGGTAGAAGCCCCCTCAATGCAACCGGAAGCAGTTGCGTCATAATCACATGGCAGTCCTGAGACTTTAGTTTTTGAAACTTTTTCTCGGCCATAATTATTATTCCCTTTATATTCGACGAGAAGCCAGAAGGGACCTTCATACTGAACATGCATTCAAATAAGATTTTCTTCTCTTCTTTGGTAAGAGCGTAGCTGGAAGGACCTTCATACTGCTTTGGAGGCATGCCTTCTTTTTTGTGCAAATGTTGCAGGTCCTCCCGTGCCTCTGGTGTATATTTTGTCTTTCCACACACGCCCAAGAAGCCTAGCAGGTTCACGCAAAGGTTCTTCATCACATGCATCACGTTGATCGAAGACCGGACCTCTAGGACTTTCCAATAGGGTAGGTCCCAAAATATATATTTATTCTTCCACATGGGTGCGCGTCCCTCCGCGTCATTCGAAACAGATACTCCGCCAGGACCCTTTCCAAATATTACGTGTAAATCATTGACCATAGCAAGTACGTGATCACCGGTACGCATGGTGGGCTTCTTCCGGTGATCTGCCTCGCCTTTGAAATGCTTGCCTTTCTTACGACATTGATGGCTGCTCGGAAGAAATCAACGATGCCCCAGGTACACATTCTTCGTGCTATTGTCCAGGTATATACTTTCGGTGTCAGCTAAATCAACGATCCCTTGTTTGTCTGTCCTGAAAGGTTACTGAGAGCAGGCCAATCATTGATGGTTACAAATAGCAAGGCATGCAGGTCAAATTCCTCCTGTTTGTGCTCATCCCACACACGTACACCATTTCCACTCCAAAACTGTAAAATTTCTTCGACTAATGGCCTTAGGTACACATCAATGTCGTTGCCGGGTTTCTTAGGGCCTTGGATGAGAATTGGCATCATAATGAACTTCCGCTTCATGCACATCCAAGGAGGAAGGCTATAGATACATAGAGTCACGGGCCATGTACTGTGATTGCTCCTCTGCTTCCCAAAAGGATTAATGCCGTCCGCGCTTAAACCAAACCATACGTTCCTTGGGTCACTTCCAAACCCAACCCTGTACTTTCTCTCGATTTTTCTCCATTGTGACCCATCAGTGGGGTGTCTCAACTTCCCGTCTTTCTTACGGTCCTCTCTATGCCATCGCATCAACATGGCATGCTCTTTGTTTCTGAACAGACGTTTCAACCGTGGTATTATAGGAGCATACCACATCACCTTGGCAGGAACCCTCTTCCTGGGGGGCTCGCCGTCAACATCACCAGGGTCATCTCGTCTGATCTTATACCGCACTGCACCGCATACATGGAATGCATTCAAATCCTCGTACGCACCGCGGTAGAGGATGCAGTCATTAGGGCATGCATGTATCTTCTGCACCTCCAATTCTAGAGGGCATACGACCTTCTTTGCTGCGTACGTAGTGTCGGGAAATTCGTTATCCTTTGGAAGATTCTTCTTAAATATTTTTAGTAGCTGCTCAAATCCTTTGTGAGGCACAACATTGTCTGCCTTCCACTGCAGCAAGTCCAGTACGGTACCGAGCTTTGTGGTGCCCTCTTCGCAATTGGGGTACAACCCTTTTTTGTGATCCTCTAACATGCGATCGAACTTCAGCTTCTCCTTTTCACTTTCACACTGTCTCCTTGCATCAACAATGACCCGTCGGAGATCATCATCGGGCACATCGTCCGGTTCCTCTTGATCTTCATCGGGCACATCGTCCGCTTCCCCCGTTGCAGCATCACTGTATTCAGGGGGCACATAGTTGTCATCGTTCTCTTCTTCTTCACCGTCTTTCATCATAACCCCTATTTCTCCGTGCTTGGTCCAAACATTATAGTGTGGCATGAATCCCTTATAAAGCAGGTGGGCTTGAATGGTTTGCCGTTCAGAGTAGGACTTCGTATTCCCACATGTAGGGCATGGACAACACATAAAACCATTCTGCTTGTTTGCCTCAGCCAGTTCGAGAAACTCATGCACGCCCTTAATGTACTGGGAGGTGTGTCTGTCACCGTACATCCATTGCCGGTTCATCTGCGTGCATTGTAACAACCCAGTTTTCATAAAAATTAAAAAAATGTTTTCGGCGTGAATAGTTTGATCGTCTGATTTGTTTGCGGTGTTTGCATCCCCGATTTATTGATCGGCGATTATCCCCCCTTTTATTCTCGTATCGGTTGCGTGACCGAACCCTTTTCCCAACGCCACACGACCTCGTTGCGGCACCGGGTTTCACCCGAGCACTGTCGCAACTTCCGGCACAGGACCAGCCATAACCAACGGTGCGGAAAAACCTCATTTATGTTTAAATGGGTTATTTTATCGGGAGGTGCTTGACGTTCTATTTTGGCATTAAACGATGCCGACGAAGTCAGTTCGGTACTTTGAGGCGGTGTTTTAAATTTCGCGCGTGTCCGACTTCGTCGGGTAGGTGAACGTCCGGATGTGCCAGGCATAGTAGTCGATGCAACCCGAGGGGCGTATTTAAAAAATGTCGCGCGTGAGCTGTTAGCTGGACCCCCAAATACCCCTTTTATCTTCGGATTCTAGCCACCCGAAAAACCGGACCAGAAACGGGCCATTTCGTGGCCCGAAAACACCCCTAAACACCCACTTGCTATTTATAGCAGTGCTACCTACCAAATCTGGACAAACCCTAGCCTAGCTCCTCAATTTCCGCAGCCAGCCACTCCACCGCCGCCACCCCCACCTCGAATTTAGCATCTAGCCAATCCCCTCCCGATCTGGTCTGTTCCACTCGATCTGAGCCGCTGGATCCAGATCGGGCGGCCTGCGCGATGCCACATCATCAGATGCTCAAGCAAGCCGTGGAGCTCCTCCCTCCCGAGCTCTCCTGCGAACACGCCTACCCCGCCGCCTCCTCGTTCCGACCTCCGGCCGGCGAGCCCTAGCCGCGGCCGCACTCCGGCGACCTCGCCAGCCCCGCGCCTCCCTTCCTCTCTCTTCTGCTTCTCCTTCCCTCTCTCTCCTTCTCACCTTTTTCTCGTTTTTCTGCGAGGTCGATCCGCCATGGACGCAAGGATTTGGAGCTCGACGCGCCGCCCGATCCCCTTGCCCCGCACCCCTCCTGTGACCGTCGCGGCCGGATCCGGCGACTCCGGCAACCCCGCGCCCGTCCCCGACCATCCTTGAGCCTCGCCGGAGCTCCGGCCGATGGAAGCCGCCGCTGCGCCAGGCGCCATGGCCAGCAGGAGCTCGGCCTCCCGACGCCGCACGCGTCCGCTCGCGTGGGCCGGCCTGGCGTCCCAGGCCCAGCCTCCAGTCCGCCCGAGCACGGCCCAGCCGGCGGCCAGATCCAGTCCGGCCAGTTGGTCTTGGCCCGTTAGGGTGAGAATTTTTTTATTTGTTTTTTTTTCTGCGGTGCTAATTGGGCCGGCCCAGTAGTTTCGGCCTGTCAACTGTTTTTTTTCTCTGTTTATTTATTTATTTAGGCAGACTGTATTAGTATTTTGCGGTAGCTATAACTTTTCACCGGTAGCTTCGATGGAGACGCTTTCTACATGAAAGTTGCTCCGATTTGTGCATAGATTAATAAAATGTGGCTTGTTGCCATGTTTGACTTTTTTTACTTGCTGTTTACCTGCTAATTACAACTGCTTGCCACTGTAACTGTAACTGCAATAACTTTTTAACTGTTGCTCTGTTTAAAATGTTTCTTATATGTAACTTGACTAGAATTGCATGTAGATTGTGTTTTTGCTGCTCTTGCCTGCTAATAAAAATAATAAAATATTGTTTAGGGCAAAACAGTACCAAATTCTATTTTTATCGTGGGGTCCGTAATAGTTTGCCATGTCTAGGATTTCACCCCACTTAAATTGACTAGCTTAGGTAGTTTATTTATGCTTCACCTCGTGCCATGTTTGTGTGCTATGCCATGCTTGTGTGAGATGCCATGTTAACAACCTTTTTTGATCACCTGTAGCTAAACAACTTGAACCACCGTAAACGTGCGGTATCGTCGTGTGTGACGAGTACTCCACTTAAATTGTTAGTAACCGCTCTCGACAGTAGGTGCGATGTCTCGTGTTGATTTCTTGTTGATGCTTGCTCGTGTTTGCCTCGTAGTAATAGATGCTTTCTCGTTGATTGCTTTCCAGTGTTACCGTCTTGTGTGCTTCCGCGGGTACCTTTCGGAGACGATGCGAGCTTGCGATCGACTACACCTTCGGAACCCGACTTATAAACAGGCAAGGACTATACATTACTTATGATCCATTCTATTTCAACCAACGGTTTGCATGCTAGTCTAGGTTAGCTTGGATGTTTGATCCTGCCACATGTTTACAGCCTTTTTCAAACCGATACAGCCATGTCCCTTCCCAGCAAACGTTGTACTGCTATGTTACTATTGCTCGTTGCTCAGCCCCTGCTTAGTATGCATGCTTAGGATGCTACGATGTTACCCTGTTACTCCTGGGTTTGGGATATCGCAATATTATATTGTTGTTGATGATATGATTATTATAATGTTGACTATATTCGACGAAGGATGGAAGGTCTAGGCTATCCCACCCTGACGCTTTGTTCCATTCGAGTCACCTAGGATCCGAGTTTCGGGTATTGGTTTTAAGACTGAGCGTGCCTAACCGCGTGTGGGATTTTATGGGGTCCCCTTTTCTTACCTACCTAGCTTCAAGCATTTCTAGTGGTGGCCCAAGCTGGTTTTACCTTTTCCAACGTGTGTGTGATGGTTGGCGCCCCAGCTGTTTTCGAAATAACTTGGGCCAGTGGAGACTTTGTTTCTCTGTTGGTCCACCTGATCAGCTAGGACCCGGTTTCCCATGTGTGATTAACCGGCAATCCGACCTGCGTCATACGGAAGAGTCCGATCCGAGAGCGTGGCCAGCTTTTGGATTGGGTGTCGACTCCCCGGGGGCCACCCGGATATATTTTTTGTTAGCTAGAGGGACCTGTCGTTTCGGATCTCTTGGAACTAAATCATAAAATGGTTGCCTGTGATGGGTAGCAACTGAGAGAGATGGGCGTGCGTGCGGAGCCTTGTAATGGGTAGTTGGTACACCCCTGCAGGGTTAAATCTTTTCGAGAAGTCGTGTCCACGGTTATGGACGACTTGAGACCTACTCCTTGTTCATAGACAACAACAACTGAGATAATCTTAATATAACTTGATCAACGTGTGTGTGTGCCTTGACTGCTTCTTCTTCGTCGGGATGCGGAGAGGAGGACAAGGATAGGATAGGTGTTATGTTTGCGTAGTAGGTGGATAGCAAGACTTGTTGGAGGCGATTCCTCGTCGAATGCTTGGCTTCTTATCTTACTATCTAGATCGTTAGCCACTTCATAAATGCTAGTGCGGCAGCAACCTCACCACTTACCATTTCCTTACCGTAAACTACTATTTGTCCTAGAATGACGAGTGATGAAGTCCTTGCTGGGTCAGATGACCACTACAGTTGGATGCTGAGTACTTCTGTACTCATGATACTACCCCCAAACTCTTTTCAGGGTTCTGATCGACAACAGGTATGGTGATCGACGTTTCACGTGGAGACTCGACGACGACTAGTTAGGTGGATCCCGACGGAGGGCCTGGACCCGTGTGGTTATGGGGTCGATGTTTTTCTCTTTGCCAGTAGGAATTTGCTTGTAGTCTGTACTCAGACATGTATCTTCCGCTGTTGTAATGTATTTAAGGCAGTTGTATGCCGATTGTATGAGATGTTGTATCCTTGTATCTGTAATGTTGTGATATCATGTTGGAAATCCGGGGCATATGGCTTTGTCATATGTCGCGGTGGGACCGATATGTGCTTCGTCCCCGGATCTGGGTGGAAACACCTAGATCTGGAACAGTACCGCATATCGGGCCTTACATGCATTATATATAATTAAGTGTGTCAAAAACCATTACAGAACATCATGAATAGATAAGTGACCAAATTAATAGAAGTTCATCATCACAGTAAAACCAAAGTACATACATAGTTCTCATTGAACAACATCAAACTCTCCAGATCATCTAACTAAGCCATACATTGAAACTATGTAAAACATTGAATGCAACAACAAATGCGATCATAATCGCAACGAAGGTAACAATTGAACCAACTGCATAATGATACCAAGCCTCGGTATCAATTGAATATTTTCTAATCTTTCTAATCTTCGAGCGCATTGCATCCATCTTGATCTTGTTAGCATTGATGACATCCACAACATGCAACTCTAATAGCATATTCTCCTCCTCAATTATTTTTATTTTTTCCTTCAAGTAATTGTTTTCTTCTTCAACTAAATTTAACCTCTCGACAATAGGGTCGGTAGGAATTTCCGGTTCAACTACCTCCTAGATAAATAAAATCTATGTCACGTTGGTCGGCATAATTGTCATAAACAATAAATGAACCAAATAGTTAAAAAAGATAATATATACCACATCCGAATCATAGACAGGACGAGGGACGACATGTGCGGATACCATAACCATCACACTATATAATAACAAGCAATAATAAAAGTAAGAAAATTAGACAAGTATTTATCTAATCATAAAAGTAAGAATTATTTTCTTTTAGTAAGAAAATAAGAACAAGCTAGAGGCTCACCACAGTGGTGCCGGCGACGAGATTGGCGTGGGCGATCGACGGTGGTGAAGACGGGTACGAGACGTGATGAATCGCTAAACCTAGACAAATCTTGAGGAAAACAGAGCTTGGAGGTCGAGTTTGGAGAGGAGAAAGCTTAAGTAGTGTGCTCGGGCATTTCATCGAACACATCATGTGCATTGGAGGTGAGCTAGAGCACCAGAAAGCCCTCCCCTTGCCCTCCTCAAAAAAACAGAGCACCAGTGGAGTGCTGATACGTCCAAAACGTATCTATAATTTCTGCTTTCTCCATGCCTCTTTTGTGTGATATTGCTATGATATTGATGAACTTCCGTACACTTTTGATCATATTTGGACTAACCTATTAACTCAGTGCACCCCAGTGCCAGTTCCTGTTTTCTGCCGTTTTTCTATTTCAGGTTTCCCCCATATTAAAAGTGATCCAAAAATTCGGAAAAATCCAATAAAAAATCAGCGACCGGAAGCTTCGAGAAACACCGAGGGGGGCCAGAGGGGACCCACCAGGGCCCCAGGCGCCCTCCCAACGCCCTAGGGTGGGGCCGCGCCAGGGGGCCTCCTGGACCCCTTGTGCCCCCCTGGCTGCCCCCCTTCACCCATATATTCCTCGTGACGTGAAACCCCCGTGACGGGAACCCTTTTTTGCGATCTCTCCTCTGTTCCGCCGCCGCGCTTCCAAGATCGGGACCACCAGAAGACCTCTTCCCAGCACCCTGCCGGAGGGAGGAACCACCTCCGGGAGCTTCTCCACCACCATGGATGCTTCCCGGATGAACCGTGAGTAGTCCACCTTGGACCATGGGTCTATGATCAGTAGCTATGTGATATTCTCCTCCCCTCTTTGTTCTTCATGGATTAGACCTCGTGAGCTTCCCTACATGATCGAGGCACATATGTAATCTTTCTGCTGTTGCTATGCTGAGTTTGCTGGGATCCGATGGATTATGAGATTATTTTCAGATTGTGTTTGAGTAATATATTTGATTCTCATCTTTTATATTTATGTTCTAGAGTAATTCTTGCATGTTCTCCGTGCGGAAAACAACGGTGCTTGTACTTGCGGGGTGCAAGGATTGTTTACTTTACGCAAAGTTCTATAATGCAGTTGTCCGTTGCTTTGAGTTTACACTTTGGGTGGGATTCGCAACTTAATACCAGCGAGATGTTCTGGATAGATATCTCAAGGTGGATGATTAGTAGGTAGATGCAGATGGATTTCTGTCTACTTGTCTTGGCGTACCGCCCATCCTTTTGAGCCTCTTCCTTTCTTTATAGCATAATTAGCATTGGTTTGCGCACATAATCCTGTCAATTGCCCAGCTGTAATTTGTTTACCTCGCATGGCTATTTTATCGTCTTTTGGGAGAGAGACATCACTAGTGAACATCATAGGACCCCGGTCCATATTTCCAATACTGTTTACACCCGCTATGAATTTAATGCTTTATTTACTTTTCCGTTGCTATCACTATAATTGTTATCCCGTGCGTTTTATCCTTTGTAAACAACAAGGCCGGAGGAATTGACAACTCCTCTGTACTCGTTGGGAAGCAAAATTATTTGCTGTGCGTGCAGGTCCAGGTGAAGTAAGCAACCTCGGTTGTGAACTGCGCCATTGTTCACTTCACCACCTTCTTGTATCTGTTGGAGTCCTATTGGTTCGACATTCAACCTTAGCATCTTCACTAAGGGAAATTTGTCGCTATGCTACATCTCACCTTCCACTTTGGGTAAACCAACGAGGGGCGAGACGTAAACTCTCGTAACATCAAGTGCTCGCCGGCGAGGGGTATATATAGCAAATTAATGGTCCCGGTTTGTGGCTGGAACCGGTACTAATGGCAATCCTTCCGTCCTGGGTCGAGCCACAAACCGGGACTAATGCTTGTGGGCCAGGAGCAAGGCCCATTGGTCCCGGCTCTTGGCTGGAACCGGGACATATGCCCCCAGACGAACCGGGACCAATGCCCCACGAGGCCCGGCCGGCCCCCCGGGCGCACGAACCGGGACGTATGACCCCCATGGGTTCCGGTTCGTGGCACAACCGGGACTAATGGGCTAGAGAGGCCTGAACCAAAGCCCTGTTTTCTACTAGTGCCGCCTTCAGAAAATCATGACTCGAGGGATAGATCCAGATCTAACCCGCTCGAGAAGTTCAAGTTCACCACAAGCATCTTCATCGCCCCACCAAGATCACTCAACCTGCAGCCGAACCAGGCCCAGCATCTTGAAGACTGCCAATTCCACCGCCGACAGAAAAGAACTCGACGACCCAGAAGACAGGCGCGAAGGACTCTACACGGGAATCCCACTCGAAGAGTCGTGGCGCGTGACAGAAGACTCACCAACAACTCGACGACCCGCCGCCACCCGGACTCCCGCCGCGCGACAAAATAGCGACTCTGAAACCCATACCGGCGAGTACTACGACCCAGATTGAAGGCCAGATGAATTCGCCAACTTCATCCGGAACCAGTCGCTCAGCGATGTGATAGAGCTCGACCCAAGATTCCACCACCGAACGGAAGAGCACTCGCAGAGTTTCCAAGTCTCATGGAGAAGAAGGCACACGGGCTCCAGCAAGCTCACAGCCAGAGAGCAACTGGAAAGACCTTGCACGGTCCACTATTTCGAAGACGGGCGGGGAAGCCTCAGAGCAAGCCACACCCTAGGGATTGTCTCCTATTCACAAAACTCTCCAACAACCTCAAGGAGGAAAAGCAACGTGAAACCAAGCGCACCTGAAGAAACGCGCAGTCACCAGCACCAAGTACAGAAAGGCAACACCCTATGTCGCATGGTCGAATCTGCATGATCGAAGAAGGAAGACCCTCAAAAGCAAAGCAGGACGCTTACATCTTGCAGGCCCGAGCAGCAGAGGGCCTAAAGATAGCAGAAATCTACCAACTCTGTGGCGTCGAGACCAACATCACCTTTTCTCAGAGCGACCACCCGCCCGCAGTCCCAAGGCCGGGGCACCCACCCCTGGTCCTTGAAGCCCAGATCGGAGGTTACGACATGGACAGAGTCTTCAGGGACGGAGGCAACAACCTAAACATAATCTTCACGAGCACCCTACACAAGATGTTAATCCCACGATCAGTTTGGAAGAAGTCAGGCACCACAATATATGGCGTAGTTCCAGGAGAAGCAACCGCCTCCATCGGAACAATTGAGCTTGATGTCATCTTCGCCAACAAGCGCAACTTCGCAAGACAAGTCCTCGAGTTCGAAGTGATCGACTGGCTGTCGCAGTACCACGCCATACTTGGGCGACCAGTGTTTGCCCAATTCATGGCGGTTCCGCACTACGCATACCTCTAACTCAAGATGCCAGGACCCGCAGGAGTCATCAGAATAAATGGAAGCTTCACTAAGTCGGAACAGTGCGAGCGCGACTTCCACAAAGTCTCCGACACGTTCGGAGCACAACAACAACTCGAAGAAATAGCCATGGTGATGGATAAAAGCATCTTTCCACTGGCAAGCCGAAGCGAGTCAAAAGAATTCGGCCGCGATTTCAGCGTCGACAGCGACACAATCACCCACCAAGTTCACCCAACGGACCTAGAGAAGACGGTCCGTGTATACGCCCACCTCCCAGAAGAACAAGCAGCCGCCCTCATAGCCTTCCTTCGCGAAGAGTGGAAAATCTTTGCCTGGTTCCCAGCCGACATGCCCGGAATACCGCAAGAATTTGTAGAACACGCGCTCCACATCAAGCCAAACACTATGCCAGTAAAACAGGCGCTGCGAAGATTCTCAGAACCCAAGCGCAGAGCAATCGGAGAAGAAATCAACCGACTACTCGACACACAGTTCATCCGGGAGACGAAGAAAGCAACCTGGATTGCAAACCCAGTCGTGGTCCCTAAAAAAGACACTGACGTACTGAGGATGTGCGTTGACTACGGGCCTGCCAACAAGCACTGCCCGAAAGACCATTTCCCCCTACCAAGAATCGACCAGATAATCGACTCCACAGTAGGATACGACCTCCTATCCTTCCTCGATGCATACTTAGGATACAATTAGATCAGGATGAAAGAAGAATACGAAGAGCACACCTCGTTCATCACCCCCTATGGCGTGTTCTGCTACCGAACAATGCCCTTTGGTCTGAAAAATGCCGGAGCCACGTACCAACGAATGATGCAAGCATGCTTGAGAGACCAAATTGGCAGAAACGTCCAGGTCTACGTAGACGACATTGTCATCAAAACCTACAGCGCAAACACGCTACTCAACGACCTCCGCGAAAAATTCGCGGCCCTCAACAAGTACAGAATCAAGCTCAACCCAAAAAAGTGCGTGTTCGGCTTCCCAGCTGGAAAAATACTCGGGTACATGGTCTCCGCTCGAGGAATCGAAGCAAACCCCAAAAAGGTCCAAGCAATCGCCAAGATGCAAAGGCAAACCAACATCAAAGGCGTGCAGCAGCTCACAGGAAGACTCGCAGCATTGAGCCATTTCATCAGCAGGCTAGGAGAAAGGACCCTACCGTTCTACCAACTACTCAGAAAAGGAGAAAAATTCGAGTGAACCGAGGAAGCCCGCAATGCATTCGCAGACCTAAACAAAACCCTCTTGACCCCACCAATCTTGGCGGTGCTCAAAGAATGCGAGAAACTGTACCTCTACATAGCAGCGCGCAGCAGCGTAGTCCGCACGAAGCTCGTCCTCGAGCGCGCAGAAGAAGGCAAAGCCTAGAGCATACAAAGACCAATCTACTACCTAAGCACACTGCTCACAAAGCCCCAGCAACGGTACCCGCACTACCAGAAGCTGTGCTCGCCATCATCATGACCTCAAGAAAAGTATCGCACTACTTCGACGAACACCCCATCACAATCGTGAGCAGCGCACCACTCGCGGACATCCCCAACAACCCCGAAGCGACCGGACGAGTCGCTGAGTGAAACATCAAGCTCAGCCCGCGAGACCTGCAGTTCAAACACCCAACAGCAATCAAAGCCCAAGTACTGCCAGACTTCCTGGTCGAGTGGACAGAGGTCCAAACACCAGCCCCCCCAGATATGTCCAACTCATGGACGATGTTCTTCGGCGGGTCCAAAAGACATCAAGGAGCCGGAGCAGGCGTCGTACTAGTCTCCCCCAAAGGAACGAAGCTCAAATATGTCCTACAGATCAACTTCAGCAATGCCTCCAACAACAAAGAAGAATACAAGGCACTACTCCACGGCATGCGCATGGCAAAAACTTGCGGCGCCACTCGCCTATCGATCTACGGCGACTCCAACTTTGTCGTCCAGCAGGCAATGAGAGACTGTAACGCAGTCGCAGACAACATGATGGCCTACCAGAAGCTCTACAACACACTAGAGGGAGGATTCGATGGCTGCGAACTCAACTATGTCTCCAGAGAAAATAACACAGAAGCCGACGAACTTGCGAACATCGGATCGACTCGAGGCCCGATACCACCAGATGTTTTTCTCGAGAGCATCAGCCAGAGATCAATCAAAGTGAAGCCAGCGGCGCCCGAGGCAGCGGCAGAGGCCGATGACACTAATGAACCAGCGTAGGTGGCGGCCGCGAGCATAGCTGACGACACCAACAGCCAAGCAACCGAAGTCGCAGAGCCAGCCGCACTCGAAGACCCAGCCTGGGCAAGACCATTCCTTCGATTCCTAATCGAAGGCACCCTACCACAGGACGTCGCAGAAGCCCGACGAATCAGTCGACGATCCAAAGCATTCACAGTAATCAACAGAGAGCTATAAAAACGCAACATCTCTCAGGTCCTCCAAAAGTGTATCGATGAAGAAGATGGCAAAACCCTACTGCTCGAGATTCATGAAGGCACATGTGGGCATCACGCGAGCAGTCGCGCACTCGTGGCCAAGGCTTTTCGAGCAGGTTTCTACTGGACGACCGCCATGAGAAATGCGGAAGATATCGTGCGGCATTGCATCGCCTTCCAAAAGTTCGCCAGTAGGCCGCACGCTGTAACAACCCAGATTTCACAAAAAATAAAATTTTGTTTTCGGCGTGAATTGTTGATTGTCTGATTTGTTTGCGGTGTTTGCATCCCCGATTTATCGATCGGTGATTATTTTCCCCCTCTTATCTCGTACCGGACGGAGACCGACCCTTGCCACCCTGACACTCGACCTTTGCGACACCGGGTTACGCCCCGATCACCGTCGCAAAACCCGCACGAGACCAGCCGCAGCCAACCGAACGAAAAACCCCGTTTAATAATTAAACAAGTGATTTTTATAGCGCACCGGAAAGTGTTCTCGTAACGGTTCCAGCGCGAGGTGAACGCCTCCGGCTCGACGCGCTGATCGCGCAGTTCGAAGTTTTACCCCAATCGGAGGTCCTGCGGACCCCCGACGGTCAGAAACGTAAACACCGCGCATGCGAAAGAAAAACCGGGGATGTTTTTGCAAACTGCCAGCCACCCGGGCTATAAATAGACCACCACCCCACTTAAGGTTTTCCTAAGCCAAACATGGCAGCCACCCCCTCCACTTTTCCCCAAAATTAGCCCCAATTTCGTCCAAACCCTAGTCCAGATCTGGATTTTGCCTCCCAAGCCATCTGAACCGTCAGATCTCGCGATCCGACGGCCCAGAGGCCGCCACGTCGCCACCCACCTCTCTTCTCTCTCTCCTACCTCCACCCAGCCTCCTCCCATGGAGCAGCCGCCGCCGTCAGCAGGCCGCCGACCCCTCTCCTTCCCTCTCCCTTCTCCTATCCTCCTTCCTCTCCTCACCCGCTGCTCCCCCTCTCCTTGCAGGAGGTCGCCGCGCCGCCGAAGCCGCCGCCCGGCCGCCATGGAGCTCGAGGCCACCGCCGCTAGGAAGCTCCCCCCGCACCACCGTTTTCCTCTGCCGCCGCCCGGATCCGGCAAGAGGCCACCGGATCCGCTGCCATCTCGCCTCTTCCGGCCAGCCAGCACCCCGCCGCCCTTCGCCGGCGTTGGCTGGAGCCGCCGCCGTGGAGAGCTCGGGATCGAGCCGTCCCGGCCGCCCGCTCGCCCGCCCCCTACGTGGACCGGCCAGGTGGGCCGGCCTGCCATGTCAACGTGGCCCAGCCGCCCTCCAGTCCAGCCAGGCCGCGGTCCAGGCCGAATGGGCCAAGCCCATGGGTGAGCTGGCTGGCCCCCTTTTTATTTTATTTTTTTATTTTTTTTGGTTAACCCTTGAGATTTTTTTCTAAGTCTGGAGGATAATCTGCTGCTGATGATATTTTGCGACGTAGTTTGCGATCAACCCGTAGCTCGGATCGCGTTGCGCCAAAAATATGAATTGCTCAGTTTTACGTGCTCTTTTGTTCGTATGTAGAAATTTTTCCGTTTGAGGCCGTCTAGATAATTTAATTCTGCGTCGAAGTGGGTACCAGATCGTTAGCTGTGCTGTTGTTGCTGAACTGTTATTTTATTGCAACTTCGGTCGACGGTTGCGTCGCGACCGTTTGTCGGAATTGATTGATTCCTTTTGCATCATGTTAAACATTGTTTCTACTTTAGTTCCATGCATTCACATGCCATGTTTGCTTACTGCATGTTGTTTTTTTCTTCGTCCAAAGTAGCTACCCTGCTTTTTGTGTGCTGCTGTTTATATTTTGTTGCAACTTCGGTCGACGAGTGTGTCGCGACCGTTTATCGGAATTGAGTGATTCTTGTTGCATATTGTTGAGCATCATGTCTAATTCCATTATATGTATTGCTTTGTCATGTTAGCATTCCTGGTCATAGTTATATTTAGCTCCAAAGTTTCTATGCTGCTGTTGTTGACCGCCACCTCTGATTTTCACTAAGTCTATTACTTTGCGATGCCATGTTGCATGCTTAATATCTTTTGATCTGTGATGACTATGACCTTGATTCTTGTTTGTACCTGATCATCATCATGTCTACTTCATTCTCATATATTGCTATGTCATGTTGCTGATTATTTGCATATAGTTTCGCACCTGTTTATACAGCATGATGTTATCTGTTTCAGCCCTGTTTTCCTGATTTTCACTAAGTCTGGAACCAGTGTTGTTTTGTTGCATTTTGCATTGCTTATAACTAGTTAATCATGATGCCTAATTGCATGATTCTTTTTGTAATGCCTTCCTTGCCATGTCTACTTCATTTCATATCAATTTGGAGCATATTTGTATTCATTGTCATGTTTGTGCATTGCTCTAAAGTGTGCTTCCGGATGTTGGCAGATTGTGCCCGTAACTTGTTTTGCTTATATCTTTTTAACCGTAACTCCGTTTGGAGTGTTCTTTATATGTAAATTGATTAGTTTTTCGTGGAATTTGTGTTTGTGTGGTTGTTTTCTGTTGTTAACCAACATAAAATGTGGTGTAGGGCACAACAGTAATAAACTTGTTAATCGTCGTGGGCACTTAGTGTTATGCCATGTTTAGGGTGTTGCCTCACTTAACTTGACTAGTATAGGTAGTTTACTTTGTGCTTAACCTTTTGCCATGCTTGGGTGCCTTGCCATGTTAACAACCATTGGTTGATCACCTATAGCTAAACAACTTGAACCACCGTAAACGTGAGGTATTCGTCGTGTGTGACGAGTACTCCACTTAACCCGTTAGTAAGCGCTCTCGACGATAGATCCGTATCGCGTTGCCGTGCCTTGTGTTGTCTCTTTGATCTTGTATTGCTCCGTAGTAATAGTGTTGCACCGTTGATTGCTTTCCAGTGTTTCCTTCTTGTGTGCTACCGCGGGAACGTTCGGAGACGATGCGAGTTCGTGATCGATCGACGACACCTTTGGCGTCGTCTTCTCTTCAAGTAAGGGGGAGCATATATCATGCTTATAACTTTCATCTCACTTTGCCTAGTTATAGGATAGATCGGTTGCTTGATCCCACCACTTTATATTCATGCCTCTCAAATAAACCCAAACAGCCATGTCCCTCCACATTCCAGCAAACATTGTTCGGCTATGTTACTTTTGCTCGCTGCTCAGCCCCTGCTTATTATGCATGCTAGGTTGCTTTCAGCTGTTCTCCTGTTACCTCCTTGGTTTGGGATATCACATTATTATTATTGTTGTTGATGAGATGATTATTATAAATGTTGACTATATTCGACGAAGGATGGAAGGTCTAGGCTATCCCGCCCTGACGCTTTGTTCCATTCGAGTCACTTAGGACCCGAGTTCCGGGTATTGGTTTTGAGACTGAGCGTGCCTAACTGCGTGTGGGATTTTATGGGGTCCCCTTTTCTTACCTATCTAGCTTCAAGCATTTCTAGTGGTGGCCCAAGCTGATTTTACCTTTTGAAACCGTGTGTGTGCTGGTCGTACGCCAGTAGTTTTCAAACAACTCGGGCCAGCGGAGACATAGTTCTTTTGTTGGTCCACACCTGAGAGCTAGGGGGTTGTCCACATCTGTTTGAGCAACTAACCCGACCTCATCCAGACGGTAGAGGCCGATTCGAGAGCGCGGCCGGCTTTTGAGTTGGGTGTCGACTCACCGGGGGCCACCCGGATTTGTTCATTGTTAGTTAGAGGGACCTGTCGTTTCGGATCTCTTGGAACTAAATCATAAAATGATTGCCTGTGATGGGTAGCAACTGAGAGAGATGGGCGTGCGTGCGGAGCCTCGTAATGGGCAGTTGGTACACCCCTTCAGGGTTAAATATTTTCGAGAAGCCGTGTCCACGGTTATGGACGACTTGAGACCTACTCCTTGTTCATAGACAACAACAGCTGAGATAATCTTAATATAACTTGATCAACGTGTGTGTGCCTTGACCGCTTCTTCTTCGTCGGGATGCGAAGAGGAGGAAAAGGATAGGATAGGTGTAATATTTGCGTACTAGTTGATAGCAAGACTTGTTCGAGGCGATTCCTCATCGAATGCTTGGATTCTTACCTTAGTCTGTAGATCGTTAGCCACTTCATAAAATGCTAGTGCGGCAGCAACCTCACCACTTACCCCTTCCTTACCGTAAACTACTAGTTGTCCTAGAATGACGAGTGATGAAGTCCTTGCTGGGTCAGTTGACCACTATAGTTGGATGCTGAGTACCTCTGTACTCATGATACTACCCCCCAAACTCTTTTCAGGGTTCTGATCGACAACAGGTATGGTGACCGACGTTTCACGTGGAGACTCGACGACGACTAGTTAGGCGGATCCCGGTGGAGGGCCTGGACCCGTCTGGTTATGGGACCGATGTTTTTCTCTTTGCCACTAGGCATTTGCTTGTAGTCTGTACCCAGACATATATCTTCCGCCGTTGTATTATATTTAAGGCAGTTGTATGCCGATTGTATGAGATGTTGTATCCTGTATCTGTAATGTTGTGATATCATGTTGGAAATTCGGGGCATATGACTTTGTCATATGTCGCGGTGGGAACGATATGTGGTTCGTCCCCGGATCTGGATGGAAACATCTAGATCTGGAACAGTACCGCATATCGGGCCTTAACAAAGCCAAACACAAGTATTCTACCAAAGTGTGCACCGCCTGGAAGGTTCTCCCATATGGCTTGATGCTCCGTACATAACGGAGTTGTCCTACATATTCAATGGAGTTCGCATGAGGTTGGGTTCGGCAAGCCTGACATATGCAGATATAGCCTTGCTGAGCAGCATATAACATGGAGGTTAATTTGGCGAGCCTAGCATATGCAGATATGGCCACGGAATACTAGAGATCAAAAGATCGAGCATGAGTCACAGTACATATAAGATAATGTGATCGCACAAGTTGTTGTCTACCTTCGAAACTGACCCGTCGGCCGTGTGATATTCGAGGTCGGGCAGTGAATCTGGATCATGTAATCACTAAAACTTCCTAGGGATGAATTGTTTTAGTGCGAGCTCATTTATAATATGATTATATGTACTCATTGTTGTGAACTAGTCTTAATTGTGTTCCTTGCAATTATGTTTGTAGAAAATGGATAGTACCCAGTACCTTGAAATGGTTTCCTTCTTACATGGTGAAATACTTAAAGAAAATGGGTCAAACTTCATTAGTTGGTATTTACGCCTTAGAGCCGTGCTCAAGAGTATCAACCTTTCATTCTTAACTAAAGAGCCTATGGGAAACCCTCCAGCAAACGACATGGATGCACAAGCGGCGATTGATTATCAGTATCGTCGAAGGACATATGCCATAGCTAAGGGTATCATAGAAACTAGCATTCCGCAACCTTTGCGTGAGGAGTATGCTGATTTGGATACATACGATATGATCGATGAGCTGAAGTCATCAAACTTGCATCGGTTTAGAGTTGCCAGATTTGAGTTAGAAAGTGAGTTTCTCTCTACAAAGATGGAAGAAGGCTCTTGCCTGAAGGCACACTTGGCCAAGATACATGAGATACATCTGAGCCTCGTAGATGACTTTGACTATGGAACCACACATGAGTCTGCGATATACACGGTGTTACACTCGCTTCCACCAAGCTATACAGACCATGTCCATGGCTATGTCGGTAGAGGTGAAAGCCTCGAGTTCTCTGACTTCATGGATAGACTTCAGTACCTGGAGGTTGAACCCATTGAAGGAGAAGTTTTTGATGGAGAAGGTATATACTTGATATACTTTATAAATGTTTATTCCCTTATACAACATTTGCAGTAAATGAGTATCTGATACTTATTCTGTTTTATGAAAACAGGAGCTGCCGTTGCATGGACGGGAAAAAGGTGAAATCAAGGATTGATGGATATCAAGTCAGTTGATGGCCAGCATGGATTCCGCCGAGACATATATCATAGGAGATACTTAGTGTATTAGAAAAATCTTATGTAATCATTATAGTATGAACACTTAGTTGTGTGTCTTGCATCTCGCGAGACAAAGTTATTCATGTAATGAGACAAGTCAGTTCTTCCATCTTTATGAATAAAAGTGTGCTTATACTTTGATTACGTCTTGATTTATGATATGATAGAAAGAATTTATAATACTGCTATTATTGTCAAGAAATATTCAATGTTTAATGATAAAGTTGTCTTGATTATAACAAGTCAAAGATTTGATTGCATGAGGTGACTTCATAACTGATGAATTCATTAAATGTATGATCTATTAACTTGTGAGTTCATTATCGAATGAAAATCATAACTTTATTGCATGAGATGGATTAGATACACGATCTATGAACCTCTGCAATAAATATAACCATGACAAGGTTCTAGCAAGTAGAACTTGTGCCAATCATTATACATAAAGGATGTACTAAATGGGCACGTGAGTTATCATTAAAGACTTCATATGATTAATTGAAAGTTGTATTCAATTGAAATCATAAAACTGAGATTCAGGAATCACAGTGAGAAGTGAGAATACAAGGATACATATCACTACGCTACGATCCGAAGTGATAAGTATTGATATTGACATAATGGGAGACTTGTGGAAGTTGTACCACAAACTACGATGGAAGTTGAAAGTGCTAGACTACTTAAACCATTCGTAGTCATACTAAACCGTAGTATGGTCTAAACGTTCTTTCCCCTAGCACTATAGTTATTGTCGAATAAGGTTGTTTAATTCATTAAGTTAAAACACCCACTTCATGAATAGGAAACCATCCTGAATCTAACGAGACATGATAGCTCCATAACTGATGGTGTTATAAGGTTTCTTAACAGAAAGAATTTCTTTGTAATAAAACTACAAGCAATTGAAATTACATATTCTCCCCGAATAGCAAAATGTGTGTTGCTTGATTGGTAATGCGAGAAGAAGTCTCTCGACACGGATCCAATGGGAGATAATGGAAACTTTGACCGGGGTATTGGACCTTGCCTTCAGAATATCAGAGTATTAAAACGGAAGCGTGTTCCGCTGTAATGACGCTATATAAGGAAGGATATGCCGAAGATGATTTATCTTGGTATATGAGTTGAAGGCATTGTTGAATTTAGAAGGTTGTCATGAATACGTTCTGTACAGAACAATAATCACGAGTCTTCTTAATAAAACAATAAAGAATAACATTGCTTGAAGACACAAAGGAATGATGGTAGCCTAGAACACGAGGAGAAATGAAATAATATTGAGTTACATATAGGATGGCTCACGTCCCGTGAAATAAATCGGTTATTTCATATTCTCGACAAACTGGAGAGTTATTGAGAATAATGTAATGGGCATAAGGCATTATTTGGTTATGACCAAAGTTCAATGGTGATTGACTACGAAAACGTAGGAATGCTTTAATCAATAAAATATTTCATTTACACTACGATGGACCATAGCCTGAAACTGCATCTCAGTCAAATTTGGGATTTGAAAGAGAATTGCAATGGGCATGACAAAGGTTATTTCGTTAAAAGGATGGACTATAGTACCTCAAGACAAGAACCCTCAACCTTGATTTGATCAAGTGATTTTGTGATGACCAAAATATTGAGTGGGCCTGCAGTTTCATGAAACTGAGTGGGACCTTTGAAGACTTCCCGGAAACTTGGAATGCAGAGGGCATTTTCTGAGTGGGAGCTTTGGAAGCTTTGTCATTATGTGAGACATAGTGAACAATAAAATGACTTGATGAAAGCTGAACCACAAATATATGAGTATATGATGGATATATTGGAGTGGGAGCATGATCATTGTCTCAAACATATATGCATTGATATGTGTGAAAAATGATCTCATATGTATATATATGGATATGCATTGATTTTGTATATAGAAAATCGTCTTATATACATATGTGCATTATGATATATATAGAGCATAAGGCAAATAAAATACAAGATTGCAAGAATCTTCTTTTATGTGAAATACCAACACATTACACGTTAAAATCTATATGAGTAGATTAAGATACGGATAATGAAACGAAGTGAAGGTTGGAATAATCTTCTAAGACAAGAAATAGTTTCTTGTGGCTAGAAATTATATAATGGATGAAATCCAAATATCACAAGCAATGTCTTGATGGAAGAATAGAGATGCACCATGTACTGGACATGTGATCTTATATGTTCTTGACATATAATTCTACCATATAACATGCATTGTGAATCCAACAACAAAATGACTCAAAAGTTCTTGGAAGAAGAACAGATTCCGATGTGCTTTAGGAGTAAAACACAGAATCTGAATAAAGTCCATGCATTCAGTATATGAGGAATACTGAGGACTATTCTCTAAAATATAGAAAGGATAATAGACTTGAATGTAATGCAAGATTACAATTGCAAGCCATATTATGGCTCTATATGGAATTAGAGACATCACCAAAGACATGAAAGAAATGTGAGCAAAATTCACGGTACTACAAACATAATACTACTTAAGAAAGTAGACGTATGGATAAAAGTTTAGCGTTAGAAGTATTGGACTTCTGGTTGAGTGTATTTCCCAGTATATATGACTAAGGATGAGTCTTCTAAAGACTGAACCAACAGATCATTGGAGGATACTTTGAAATAATAGTCTCACTCTCCTGCGAAACTTATATCCAACCATTATATGATAATGAGTGGTATGTCCAAAGAGTTTTTGACCTATACCAGCTGCAAAGGAAACATACGAATCTGAATTGGTGCAGTTCGTTGACGAACCCTCTTCCATGAGCATGCATGATCAATGAACACTTATGTGATAAGATGATTATGATCGGAAAAATGCGGCTAGATTATTAGCACTCTAGTGCAAGTGGGAGACTGTTGGATATATGCTCTAGAAGCAAATAATATATGATTATTCCAATATATCTAAGCAAGTTCATAACCAGTTTCATACCGTGCTAGAACTGTGTGAGTGAAACAATGATGCAGGTGTGGTATAGACACCCCCAGAGTTCCTAGTTAGCCTCTACATCGATAACTAGTTCATGGTCAACATGGTGATCGTGGTTTCGCGATCATGGACAATTAAGTCTCTTGACTATGAGGTCACCTCACTGATTAAGTGACGTGATGAACATTACCCAAACTAAGCATTACAACATGATCAAATCTTATGAAGGTTCAGTGTTGTAATCACAGAACGTGGTAGATCGTTCCTTTGACCGTGAGTACGTGCATAGTTGCTATCTTCCCGGATGCTTTGACTTACATCCCACCACCTGACTGAAATATGCGGGTCATAACGGTTGTATCTTGGGTATTCCGTGGATATATGTTGAGGAGTATTGTTACAAGAGCGGGATTTTTCAATCCATGTAATGGATAGATACTCGGGGCCCACTCGGTGATATTCCATCCATAAAGCTGCGCAGCGTGTGACTAGGTCACAGGGATGAATATCACGGAACGAGTGAATAAGGATTTGTTCAGAACGAGGTTGAACCAGACATAGGATGTCATTGATCGAATCTCGGAACAATCCAGTATCGCTGACAAAGGGAATGCTATACGGCGTAAGGTCCAATCGGTGTTGATATCCGGAATGCACATGGGTCATTATGGGCATCCAGGTCCCGCTGATGATCATTGACCGTAGCCTCATCTCGGTCATGACTGGAGTGTTCTCGGACCGTAGGGTAACACACTTAAGGGCTCGATGAAATCAGAGAACTTTTCGGAACTATCGGAGTTACCGGAGAATAAGAGAGAACTCCGAAATCGATTCGGAGGGGAGACAGAAAAGTTCCGTGGTTCCAAATTGTTCGGAAAGTTATTTAGATTTGTTTTATTATTTAATTAATGAATTAAATATTAAAATATAATTTAAATAATTAATGGAATAAATATTCTTTTTTGGTTTTTGTTTTTTCTTTGAGAAAGATGAAAGAAAAAAAGGAATAAAGAAAAAAAGGGGGTTGGTGGGCGCCATGGGCCATGGGGCCCATGTGGCCAAGTGGCCACCATGGCCACCACACCATGCACCACCACGGCCATAGGCCTTGGCTGGCGGCCACTGCATGCATGCATGCGTGCGCACGGGCATGTGGGATTAGTCCCACATCGCCTGTGGAGGCTACCGCGTACCCCGTTTGCCCCTATATATAGATGTGGAGGGTGCCCTTTTTCAATCGAGAAAATTCCAGAAAAATACAGAGAAATTATGTAGATCTCTCTCTCCCTATTTCTCCCTCCTATGAGAGGACTCCCCTTGTTTGGAGTCTGCACTGGGTTGGGGATGTCTCCACTATACGCACGCCGTCGGGCTGCTGAAACTCTGGTTCTGGAGGTCTGCTTTCGCCACCTCCGCTGGATAGGAGAACGGAGGTCGTCATCGAGTCTCGTATGTGTGCGAGTACTACGAGGTGCTACACGTGTGGCACTACACCCATCCGGGTGGTCAACACAGCCAGGGGGCTGTGAACCTTGATCGGCTACATCAACCACGTTTGCGGGAACGTTTCCCCCGCAACGGACTACACCCCGAGGTATGTTATTCCGCACTCCTTTCCGTTACGGTAATACGGCTAGCTAGATCTTGGGTTATGGGAATGCTAGTTAGAAAAATTTGTGTTTTCTGCTGCGAACTCCAACATCAACATCCCCAAGCTTAATTCCTGCTCGTCCTCGAGTAGGTAAATGATAACAACATAATTTCCGTGGTGACATGCTAGCAACCATTAAAGAACTTTGAAAAGTAAAGCAATCAAGGTTAGAGATTCAATTCAAGTCATAACATGCAAGAGTCTATATCAGCATTGAACCAAGTAACAAAAGAACATTTGGTGCAAGAGCTCTCGCTGTCCGTGACTCGAATGTCTCCAAATGGTGTTTGCGTGCAAGAAGGGGGATAGGGAATACGAGGAAAAAGTATTTTTGTGTTGAGAACTCAATCTACTAAAGTTTCACACTTGGTCTTCTTTGGAATCTTATCTTGACTCGTCCCCAGACCACTAGCCAGGTACAAGTCAATTTGATCCACTCCTTTTCGATATTTTGATCACTCATGCAATGGATGAGCGTAAGCACGAGAGTTGACACTTAGGATGGCAAAGAGAGAATATGGTGGAGGAGGAAGACAAAAAGGATGAGAAAGGCTCACATCAATGAGGACAATCATAGGCAAGAGATGCCAAATGATAGATATGATGTGAAGAGTAGGGATTGCCATGCAACGGATGCACATACGAGCTAAGAAGCTGTCCAATGGAACTAGTGGGGGTGCATCTAACTTGCTCGCTCACGAAGACCTAGAGCTCGTTTGAGGAGGCTCATCCTTGGAATATGCAAGCCAAGTTCTGTAGTGTGAAGGTCCCCACATAGCTATATGCATAATGATCATCTCTATGGAGTACAAGGATATAAAGGGAGTACTAGTGTGGATCTCTCAAAAGGATAGTAGTGTTGCCCCTTTCTCTCTTTTTATTTCTTTTTCTCTTTTTGTATTTTTTTGTATTTTTTTGTGGCCTCAATGGCTCTTTATCTTTAACTCTCATTTGTCCTCTTTGGGATCTTTTATTGTGTCCACTTTGGGATCTTTTCCTCACTTAAGGGCAACACTCTATTTTACAAGAAGGTAAAGGAGATCTTTCACACTTTACAAGGTACTCAAAATCATAAAGAAGATGTAACTATCATGATGTATGCAAGGTATGTCGCTGCCAGTGTAGCAGGAACATGTATGAGATGAAGATCAAGTCAGGAAGAGGTGGATGTTGCCTGGCAATGTAACTCGGAAAGGCTATGGAAATGCCTCGATAGGTAGGTATGGTGTCTGTTTTGAGGAAAGATATAAGGAGGCTTATGATGACAGAGCGTATCATGCCAATGGTTTGGATGTACCGGCGAAGGTGGACACCAAGTCTCGGAGTGAGAAGAAGGCAATGCACGGCACCGGGAGAGGCTAGCAAAATATGGGAAGGTGGAAGTGTCAATTTTCAATACTTACATTAGTCCGAAGAACTCATGCACTTATTATCGGTAACTCTCAACCTAATAAGGAGGTTCACAAAGAGACAAGTACCCCGAGGAGGAGTGTATGGGGGTTTGGTTATCCTTGCGCATCCTCGACTCATGGTACGTGAGTGTACTCTAATATTCAATCCCTCCAAAGATTAGTGATCCATCTAGTAGCTAGAGTTCTCAACTAGTTTTGTAGGTTTTGAAAATAAACACGGATTGCCCAAAATACGACACCTATCACTAATAGGCTAGAGCTCTTGACACCAAAAGTTCAAACATTGCTCACATCAATACCTCAAAACCATTGCAAGTTACTACTAAAATTAAATAGCAACCTCAATTACCTACTCTCAAGACAAGACACAACTCAGTGCAACAACCAACTCTCTTTCACAAGATAAACATGAAAACTAAAAAGAGTTGCAGAAACAAACTAAACAAAAGCCAAGGCTCTTGCTAAAGACAAACTAAGACTACAACTAAACATGGCAGCAGCTATGAAAAGATAAAGAACACACAACAGCAAAAAGATATGGAGAAAAAAAATCCTTTGATGTGTTCTAAATTTTGAAAGTGGAGCGTGTTTCTCTCCCACACAAAGTAAGACGAGATCTAACTTGTTATGAACAGCAAGCAAAGCTAAAGAAAACTAAAAATAAAACCTAAGAGCGAGACGCTCCAAGCATAGCACATAACGCATGAAGTGATAAAAATATAGTGAGACGAAGGACGAACTGATGATTGTTGATGGAGAACGGGATGCACGGGGGCATCCCCAAGCTTAGACGCTTGAGTCTCCTTGAATATTTATTGGGGATGCATGGGGTCATCCCAAAGCTTGAGCGCTTGACACTCCTGGATCTTCTTTCATCATCTTCCATCGCACACTTGAAAACTCCCTTCATACATAACTCATCATAAGCTGATTAGGGAGGTTAGTACCCTTAATAAATAATTTTCCCCACTGGATAAAAAGATATTCTTGAAGAGCTACTGTTTCTCAAGAGTGCCAAAAAGTTTTTTGCAAAGAAAAAGAAAGCTTAAGGTTTGCAAAAGTTAGGAGAGACAAAATGTGGCAGAATCTGTGAAAAACAGAACTGCAGACAGTAAAGAATTTTTTAGGGATACTTCTGCAACTCAAATCAAAAAACTCAGAACATACGGAAGTTTCTTAATTGTATAGAGCATACTGTGTAAAAATTTCATCTCAAAAAGATGAACTGGGAGTTTTCTGTCATTTTTCTGGTCACGAAGACAGAATCTGTTTTCTGGACAGCATGTCACAACTTTTACTTCCCTTGCCGTAAGAGGCTATAACTTGGCAAATAGTTGTACAATAAAGATACAATGATGTTTCTACAGTAGCAACAATAATCAAGACACAACAAAGCAAAAAGAAACACCTAAATTCGTTGCGGGCTGCCTCCCGAAAGCGCTTCTTTAGAGCCATTAGCTAGGCATGAAGATCATAAAAGTTGCTCTCATAAAAATAAGGATTTGAAGAAAAAGAGAGCATCAAGAAGAAAATATGAAAAACATTTAAGCCTAACCCACTTACTATGCATAGGCATCTTGTAAGAAAATAAATCGAAGAAGCACAAAGTGACATGCATAGGAAGGTGGAACAAGAACAACTTAAAAACTTTCAACACAAAGAGAGGTGTTTTTGTAACATGGAGGTTTCTACAATCATACTTTCATCTCTCAAAGTAATTTTCAGTAGCATCATGAAAAACATCAAGAATATAACTATCACATAAATAATGTTGTTCATGACCTACAAGCACACGTGTATTGTTTTCAACACGGTTTTTAGGATGATAAGATAAATGCAACCTATCACATTGAGCTTTGATAAGAGGAAAATTCTCTGGAGTTGGAGATTTCAAAAGGATAATAGGACAATCAAGTGTGGGTGCAATAGCAACGATTTCATTCTTATCATAAGGAACTATAGAGAGTTCATTTTTGTTAGCATCATCTATAGTGGCATCTTGGCCATCAACAAAGCAAGTATCAAAATTTCCAGAAAGGGATATTTCAAGTGAGTCCTCGAAATCATGGGATTCCTCCTGAAAGCAATCATTGGCCTATTCTAGGGCAGCAAACATTTTATTTTTAAAATCCTCAATATAAGAATTGGAAGTGTAATTCTCAAAGCAATAAGCAAGAACTGCAAAGTTTTCAGATTTGTAAATAGTATCGTGATACTTTTCAATCAAAGAAGCGATCTCATAAGCACCTTTAAAAGCAACAAACTCTTCAATCTTTTCAACATCAAAGTAATCATAGACACCTTTAGCATAAGAAGTTAAGATCTTATTTTCATTAAACTCACATTGGAAAGGAAGGTGTTGACGATCCATATTAGAGCAGCAAGTAAAATCATAAATGTGGCATAAACACTTAGCATAGCAATAAGAAGTTTGTATTTGGTCCCATAAGTGTTTCCCTTTCTGAGATAGGCGGTGCCGCGTATAATGAGCATGCTCATCCAATGATTTTACCTCAACCAAGTCGGTTGGGTTTTTAGCGCGAGCACAAATTGATCGAAGACGATCGAAGTGAAACAAGTCCATCCTACCATATTTGGGTGGTTCAACACCCATGGCAAAGATAGCATCAACAAGCAAGGTAACAGGTATTTTTGGTATTTTTGATAAGGGACACAAAGGTAAAAACTGAAAGGTAAACTAGAAAGACTAAAAAAACAAAGGTAAAGGGTAGTGTGCAACTCCCCTATCTTAGAACTCGGAGTCCCCGACAACGGCGCCAGAAATTCGCTTGATGGCTTCTCGCCCTTTGTTGGTTACCCCAAATGGAAGGTTGAGATGTAGCGCAGCAGCAAGTTTCCCTCGGTGAAGATACCAAGGTTTGTCTCCAGTAGGACCCCAGAGATGATAAGTAGGTGTCAGAGGCGCAACTGACGTGGACCTGCACACAGACACAGATAACTTTGTTCCCAACGAAGTTCAGAGAGGTTGTCAATCTCTCTGGTCTTGTTGTTCACAAAGGGTAAAACACAAGGGATAATGATAGCAACTGAAAGTAAATATATAGTAGTAATAAGGATATGGACCAGGATACGTGATGTTCACTAGTGATGACTTTCTCCCAAAAGAAGATAAAACTGCTATGCGAGGCAAACAAATTACAGAAGGGCAATTGACATGATTATGAACGCACCGCAATGCTAACTATGCTTACAAAAGAAAGGAAGAGGCTCAAAAGCACGGGCAGTACGCCAAAATAAGTAGACCGTAATCCAACTGCATCTACTACTAATCATCCACCTTGACATATCTATCTAGAACATCTCACTGGTATTAAGTTGCGAGCCCCACCAAAAGTGTAAACTCAAAGCAACAGACAACTGCATTAAAAAGAACTTTGCGTAAAGTAAACAATACTTGTAACTGCGGTTACAAGCACCGTTGTTTTCCCCCTTGTGGCAACAGCACATCCCCTAGACTCATGTTTCTGTCACTCAAGCGTGTCATCGGGGGGCATGAACCCACAATCGAGCATAGCGTTCCCCCTTGGAGTCACTACCTACTACTTGGCCAAAGCAATAAACAACAACGGAGAACATGCAAGAATTACTTAGGAGCAAAAATATAAGAGATAAAAACATAATATATTACTCTATCACAATCTGAACATAATCTCATAATCCATTAGATCCCATCAAACTCAGCATAGCAATAGCAGAAATATTACAAAAGTGCCTCGATCATGTAGGGCATCTCACGAGGTCTAAACCATGAAGATCAAAGAGGGGAGGAGAACATCACATAGCTACTGATCACGGACCCATGGTCCAAGGAAAACTACTCACAAGACATCCGGGGAGCATCCATGGTGGAGCGGAGACTCCCGGAGGTCAATCCTCCCTCCGACAGGGTGCCGGGAAGATGTCTTCTGGTGCTCCCGATCTCGGAAGCGCGGCGGCGGCGGAACAGAGGCGAGATTGCAAAATAGGGTTCTGTCCTTCGGAGTTTCCCCGTGACGGAGAATAAATAGGCGAAGGGGGGCAGCCAGAGGTGGACCAGGGGCCCCAGGCGCCCCCCTGGCGCGGCCAGTGGTGGGGCCGCGCCTGGTGGCCGCCTGGCCCCCTAGCTCCCCTCTGGCCCCACTCGGGCTCTTCGCGAAGCTTCTTGTACGCTGATTTTTCCTGTATTTTTCCCGGAATTTTCTGGCACTTTTTATATGGGGGAAAACTGAAATAGAAAAACAGCAGAAAATAGGAACTGGCACTTGGGTGCACTGAGTTAATAGGTTAGTCCAATTATGATCAAAAGTGTATGAAAGTGTATCTAGATCATAGCAATATCACACAAAACATGCATGGAGCAAACAGAAATTATAGATACGTTTTGGACGTATCACACGGTCGGTATCTCACTCTCTCTTTCTTCGGGCGAACTGCACTGGCAGTTTCCTGACTCCTCAACCAAAGACAAAATCCTCAGTGTCCTGAATAACATCGTATCAGACGCCCGAGGAATTGTACTTCTACTGCAGGAGATTTCTCTGGGTTTTCTTCAGGATTTCTAATTGAGCATTTCCTCAGAAATACAGAACTCATTTTCCTCAACCCCTCCAACAGTGCGGTGTTTTTCTATGACTCAAGAAGTATAAAAAGTCTTAGCGAAGACTACGCTTCTACTTCGTATTCATCGCGAATATACTCAGGATCTGGAACTGCTTCAGCTTTAGCCGAACGCTTCAGGATTCTGATTCCTCAGGATTTCGCACAACTTCAGTCTTCAGGAAACACACCGATTTCTCCTGTGTTCCTCAACATTTTGGGGGGTCGACAACAGTGGTTAACCTCATCCTCAGGGACTGTTTCCTATGTATACTCACAAACACATCAGTCCCTTAACCGTTTTGTCATCAACTACTCCAAAACCTCAAAGGGGGCACTAGATGCACTGACAATCTCCCCTTTTTTGGTGATTTGATGACAATCAGGTTAAAGCTTCAACGGGATAACATAAATAATTTTGAGGAAAGGCTTGAAGAAAATAATTCATTGTTTCCGGATATAGAGATTCTCTCCCTGAGGATATCCATGTTTTGAAGACTTGATACAATTTTTGAAAAACATGAGGAGCTCCCCCTATATCCCGGATTGTTTGAAACAGTGCATCATATGGAATAATTTGAGGAATCAAACATAGCACTGAGTACGGTGGTTGATGAGGAATATCATGAGTAATAGATAAACTTGAAGAATATCATGAGGTAACTTAAGAGTATCAGAAACCACACAAAATATCAGTGTAAAACTCATTACAAAAATGATCGGAAGAACGAGAGTTGTAACTGAGGAACCCATAAGAACCCGCTTGAAGACAACTAAATTTCTCCCCCTTTGTCATTAAATGAACAAAAAGGAGAGACTACTGCTAACGTCCCAAAGAAGTGCCTCAGGGCTGAGAATCAGGACGGAGGCACAACGTGGAAGTGTGAGGACAAGCTGCATTGTCTTAAACTTCTTCAGGCGAGAATTCTTGAGCTAAAGAAAAGGAGTCCATCGCCAGAGGTGGTGTCTTGCTTTTGGTAAACTGACGTGGAGGACGAATCTCAGGAAGTGGAGGCTGTCTGAGGCCAAGCTTGGCGAGATCTTCAGGAGTGATGACTTCAGTAAGAAGAGCATCAAGTCGCTGATAGGCATGATGAACATACGGATGAACTTTCTTCTGAGTTGTGTGCATCTGCGCCATATAGCTGAGGATGTCTCCAATCTGACGCTTCGTCCAGTCATGATTCCGATCCACCTTCTGATGCAGACTGATGAGGAGCTCAAGATCAGTCATCAGGTGAGCTTGATTTGTTTCCTCAGTCGAGGCATGGGTGCGCTCCTCATGAGTGGTGCGAGACTGAGGCTGACGAATATTTCCGCTGAGCAAGTCCTGAGGAAGTACTGCTTCATAATAAGGCGCTTTTCCCTTGGCATTAGCGTCAATAGTGTGTTGGAGCACTTCAACCGAAGGAACGTACGGGCGATGATTAGCCTGATCAGGCTTGAAGTTGATGCCAGTCTTAGAGCAGATGAGCTTCATAATCCATGGAGCGTATGGCTTTAGAATATGAGGATTCTGAGAAGCATCCACCAACGTCCTGAAGAACAAATCTGAGACATCAATGGTAGCCGACATGCAGAGGCTATACAGAATGTTATTCATGATTCCCACAACTTCCTCAGCGGTTGATGTAACAGTCCAGTTTTCAGAAAAATTAAAAAATTTGTTTTCGGCGTGAATTGTTTGATTGTCTGATTTGTTTGCGGTGTTTGCATCCCCGATTTATCGATTGGCGATTACTTTTTCCCCCTCTTATCTTGTACCGGACGGAGACCGACCCTTGTCACCCTGACACTCGACCTTTGCGACAGCGGGTTTCACCCGATCACCGTCGCGAAAACCGCACGAGACCAGCCGCAACCAACGGAACGAAAAACCCCGTTTAATAACTAAAAGGGATATTTTTATAGCGCGCCGGAAAGTGTTCTCGAAACGGTTCCAGCGCGATGTGAACGCCACTGGCTCGACGCGCTGATCGCGCAGTTCGATGTTTTATCCGAATCGGAGGTACTGTGGACCCCCGGCGGTCAGAAACGTAAACACCGGACGCGCGAGAGAGGAACTGGGGATGTTTTTGCAAACTGCCAGCCACCTGGGCTATATAAAGAACACCACTCTCCCACCCCTTTCTAGGGTTTCCCTAGCGACAAAATTTCAGCCACACCCCCAGATGTGCTCCAATTTTCGCCCAAAAGCCCCTCCATCCACGAAACCCTAGATCGGGGCGTTCCCAGCCCTCGGGTCTGAGATCGGAGGGCCAAGATTGCGCCACGTCGCCCTAGCCAGCCAACCATCTCCGTCCCTCTCTCTCCTCTTCACCCACGCCCGTGGGCATGCCGCCGGCCGCCGCCGAAGCCGGCCACCGGAGCAGCTAGCCGCCGGCCCCTCCTTCCCTCTCCCTCCTTCTTCCCTTCTTCCTCTCTTCCTCCCTCTTCTCACCGTCGTCCTCCCTCTCCTCGCAGGAGCCCAACCGGAGGTGCGCGCCATGGCTTCCCGAGCCGGGCCAAGCTCGACACCGCCGCCTTCCTTGCTCCGCCGCCCCAGGAGCCTCGTCGCCGCCCTCTGCCGTAGGATCCGCCGCCGCTCGGATCCGCCTCGGGCCGCCCTGCGACCGCCTGCCTTCCTCGCCTCGCCGCCGGTGGCCGACACCGCCGCGGCCACGGCTCGGCCCCGAGCGAGACCTGCCAACAACCGCCACCGTGGGCTGGCCTCCACACGCGGCCCAACAAGCCAGCCCGAGAGCCCCAAGGCCCAGTCCAGCGACCCCAGCCCAGGCTGACTCCCCCCCTCACAGCCGCAGTTGGGCCGTCTGGATTTTTTACTGTTGTTAGCTGTTTTGCGACGTTAATAACGAGTGAACCGTAGCTCGGATCGCGTTGCGCCCAAAATATGAATAGCTCAGTTTTACGTTCTCTTTCATTCATATGTAGAAAGTTTTTCCGTTTGAGGCTGTCTAGATAATTATTTCTGCATCGAAGTGGGTACCAGATTGTTAGCTGTGCTGCTGTTGCTGAACTGATATTTTATTGCAACTTCGGGCGACGATTGCTTTGCAACCGTACTTCGGAATTGATTGATTCCTTTTGCATCCTGTTAAGCATTGTTCCTAGTTCAGTTCCATGCTTTCACATGCCATGTTTTCTTGCTGCATGTTGATTGTATCTTCAACCAAAGTAGCTACCCTGCTGTTTATATTTTGTTGCAAATTCGGTCGACGAGTGTGTCGCGACCGTTTATCGGAATTGAGTGGTTCTTGTTGCATATTGTTAAGCATCATGTCTGCTTCCATTATATGTATTGCTTTGTCATGTTAGCATTCCTGGTCATAGTTATATTCTAAACCCAAACAGCTATGTTCCCGACATCCTAGCAAACCATTGTTTGGCCATGTACCTTCCTTGCTTAACCACTGCTTAGTATGCATGCTAGGTTGCTATCAGTTGTTCAGCTGTTACATCCTTGGTTTGGGATATCACATTATTATATTGTTGTGGATGATATGATTATTATAATGTTGACTATACTCGACGAAGGATGGAAGGTCTAGGCTATTCTACCCCGACACTTTGTTCCATTCGAGTCACCTAGGTCCCGAGTTCCGGGTATTGTGTCTCTTGAAGAACGTGCCTAACCGCATGTGGGATGCTATGGGGGTCCCCTTTTCTTACCTACCTACCTTCAAACATTTCTAGTGGTGGCCCGAGCTGATTTACCATTTGAAACCGTGTGTGTGGTGGTCGGCCGCCAGTAGTTTTCAAACCAACCTGGGCCAGCGGGGATATGGTTTCCTTGTTGGTCTACCTTGTCCGAATGAGGACCTAGTTTCCCATGTGTGATTAACCGGCTATCCAAACCCGCGACAGACGGTAGAGACCGATTGGAAAGCGCGACCGGCTTTTTAGTTGGATGTCGACTCACCGGGGGCCACCCGGATTTGCTCGCTGTTAGCTAGAGGGACCTGTCGTTTCGGATCTCTTGGAACTAAATCATCAAATGGTTGCCTGTGATGGGTAGGGTAGCAATTGAGAGAGATGGGCGTGCATGCGGAGCCTATGATGGGAAGTTGGTACACCCCTGCAGGGTTAAATCTTTTCGAGAAGTTGTGTCCACGGTTATGGACGACTTGAGACCTACTCCATGTTCATAGACAACAACAACTGAGATAATCTTAATATAACTTGATCAACGTATGTGTTCCTTGACTGCTTCTTCTTCATCGGGATGCGAAGAGGAGGACAAGAATAGGATAGGTGTTATGTTTGTGTAAGTAGCTGATAGCAAGACTTGTTGGAGGCGATTCCTCATCGAATGCTTGGTTCTCATCTTATTCTGAAATAGAATGTTAGCCACTCATATATTGCTAGTGCGGCTGCAACCTCAACCACTACCCCCATTTTACAGTGAGAAGTTAGTTACATGACTTGTTGATATAGCTCACCCCTTCTTTTCTCTTCTACGCACATTATGCAATCGACGCTGGACTTCAGTGGAGCTCGACGACCCTTCTTCTGGACGCCTTCGCGGAGACTCGACGACGACTAGTTAGGTGGATCCCGGAGAAGAGCCTGGACCCGTGTGGTTACGGGAATGGTGTGTTTTACCTTTTCCACTAGGCATCTCTTTGTAGCCTGTACTCAGGCGTATATCTTCCGCAGTTGTAATGTATTCAGACAGTTGTATGCAGATTGTATGAGATGTTGTATCCTTGTATCTGTAATGCTGTGATATCATGTTGAAATCCGGGATATATGACTTCGTCATATGTCGCGGTGGGACCGACATGTGCTTCGTCCTCGGGTTCGGGCGGAAACGTCTGAATCTGAAACAGTACCGCATATCGGGCCTTACAACTTGGTATCAGAGCCTTACCGACTGTAGGATCCCTTTTCTGGCCGAAGTCGAGTCTAGACAAAACTATTTTGTAGTTAATAAGTTAGTTATCAGAGAGTAGGAATCTTTTTACTGCTTACCCTTGCTTTGGTCTGGACAAGTGCCGTAAGTGTTTTGTTCTCGTCTTATCCCCTTCAAAACTAGGATCTCGAGAGTGTGGAGTTCAGAATAGTTACAATGCTTTGCTTGAAGTGTATTCTCTCGATTCCGAACTCAGGTTTGGGAATTCCTGTAGTACCTTTAGTTCGTCGAACTCTGGTTTACATCTTGGTCATCCGATTGACTTCAGTCCTCTTGCATCGTATCCTCACACTTTGAGTGAGAATGCTTCCGTTGACCGTCGCTTTGAACTCATCGTTTCTCCGCTTCAACCCTGATGGCTTCGTTCTTCGACGATGTCATCTCTCTGCAGAAAGTTTTCTCGACAGGAGTTCGTCGTCGACATGGAGCAGATCCCTTGTAGGTGGTGTTGAAGATCGTCGACTCTTTTCTCTCCCGTCCTCTCCCACGGATCGTCCTGGATCTCGGGACGAGATCCCTTGTTGGTGGTGTTGTATTGTAACAACACAATTTTCAGAAAAATATTTTTTTTTTGTTTTCGGCGTGAATTGTTTGATTGTCTGATTTTTTTGCGGTGTTTGCGTCCCCGATTTATCAATCGACGATTATTCCCCCCCTCTTATCTCGTACCAGACGGAGACCGACCCTTGCCACCCTGACACTCGACCTTTGCGACACCGGGTTTCACCTGATCACCATCGCAAAAACCGCACGAGACCAGCCGCAGCCAACGGAACGAAAAACCCCGTTTAATAACTAAACGGTATATTTTTATAGCGTGCCGGAAAGTGTTCTCGAAACGGTTCCAGCGTGAGGTGACCGCCACCGGCTCGACGCGCTGATCGCGCAGTTCGTAGTTTTAACCGAATAGGAGGTACCGCGGACCCCCGGCGGTCAGAAACGTAAACACCGGACGCGCGAGAGAGAAACAGGGGATGTTTTTGCAAACTGCCAGCCACCTGGGCTATATAAAGACCACTACTCTCCCACCCCTTTCTACGGTTTCCCTAGCCAGAAAATTGCAGCCACACCCCTAGATTTTCTCCAATTTTCTACCAAAAGCCCCTCCATCCACGAAACCCTAGATCAGGGGTGTTCCCAGCACTCAGATCTGAGATCCGAGGGGCAGGATTGCGCCACGTCGCCCTAGCCAGCCAACGACCTCCATCCCTCTCTCTCCTATCCACCCACGCCCGTGGGAATGCCGCCGGCCACCGCCCGAGCCGGCCACCGAAGCAGCCAGCCGCCGGCCCCTCCTTCCCTCTCCCTCCCTCTTCCCTTCGTCCTCTCTTCCTCCCTCTTCTCACCGTCGTCCTCCCTCTCCTCGCAGGAGCCCCACCGGAGCTACGCGCCATGGTTGCCCGAGCCGGGCCAAGCTCGACGCCGCCGACTTCCTTGCCCCGCCGCCCCGGGAGCCTCGTCGCCGCCCTCTGCCGTAGGAGCTACCGCCGCACGGATCCGCCTCGGGCCGCCCTGCGACCGCCTCCCCTCCTTGCCTCGTCGCCGGTGGCCGCGGCCACGGCTCGACCCGAGCGAGACCTGCCACCAACCGCCACCATCGGCTGGCCTCCACACGCGGCCCAACAAGCCGGCCAGAGAGCCCCAAGGCCCAGTCCAGCGACGCTAGCCCAGGCCGACCCACCCCCCTCCACAGCCGCAGTTGGGCCGTCTGGAATTTTTACTGTTGTTAGCTGTTTTGCGACGTTAATAACGAGTGAACCGTAGCTCGGATCTAACTTCGCCCAAAATATGAATTTCTCAATTTTACGTGGTCTTTCATTCGTATGTAGAAAGTTTTTCCGTTTGAGGCTGTCTAGATAATTTATTTCTGTGTGGAAGTGGGTACCAGATCGTTAGCTGTGCTGTTGTTGCTAAACTGATATTTATTGCAACTTCGGGCGACGATTGCTTCGCAACCGTTCGTCGGAATTGATTGATTCCTTTTGCATCCCGTTAAGCATTGTGCCTAGTTCAGTTCAATGCTTTCACATGCAATGTTTTCTTGCTGCATGTTGATTGTATCTTCAACCAAAGTAGCTACCCTGCTGTTAGTGTGCTGCTGTTTATATTTTGTTGCAAATTCGGTCGACGAGTGTGTCGCGACAGTTTATCGGAATTGAGTGATTGTTGTTGCATATTCTTAAGCATCATGTCTACTTCCATTATATGTATTGCTTTGTCATGTTAGCATTCCTGGTCATAGTTATATTCTACTCCAAAGTTTCTATGATGCTGTTGTTGACAGCCACCTCTGATTTTCACTAAGTCTGTTACTTTGCGATGCCATGTTGCACGCTTAATATCTTTTGATCTGTGATGCCTATGACCTTGATTCTTGTTTGTACCTGATCATCATCATGTATACTTCATGCCCCTATATTGCTATGTCATGTTGCTGATCATTTGCATATATTTTTTCACCTGTTTATACAGCATGATGTTAACAGTTTCTGCCCTGTTTTCCTGATTTTCACTAAGTCCTTAACCAGTAATGTTTTATTGTATTTTGCATTGCTTATAACTATTGATCCCTGATGCGTAATTACATGTTTATTTTCGCCATGCCTTCCCTGCCATGTCTACTTCATTGCATATCAATTTGGAGCACGTTTGTATTCATTTTCATGTTTGTGCATTGCTCTAAAGTGTGCTTCTGGATGTTGGCAGATTGTGCTCGTAACTTGTTTTGCTTATATCTTTTTAACTGTAACTCCGTTTGGAGTGTTCTTTGTATGTAACTTGATTATTTTTCGTGTACTTTGTGTTTGTGTGGTTTTTTGCTGTTGTTAACCAACCGAAAATGTGGTTTAGGGAAGAACAGTAATAAACTTGTTAATTGTCGTGGGCACTTAGTGTTATGCCATGTTTAGGGTGTTGCCTCACTTAACTTGACTAGTATAGGTAGTTTACTTTGTGCTTAACCTTTTGCCATGATTGTGGGACATGCCATGCTTGGGTGCCTTTCCATGTGAACAACCGTTGGTTGATCACCTGTAGTTAAACAACTTGAACCACTTTAAACGTGCGGTATCGTCGTGTGTGACGAGTACTCCACTTAACCCGTTAGTAACCGCTCTCGACGATAGATCTGTATCGCGTTGTCGTGCCTTGTGTTGTATCTTTGATCTTGTATTGCTCCGTAGTAATAATGGTGCACCGTTGATTGCTTTCCAGTGTTTCCTTCTTGTGTGCTACCGTGGGAATGTTCGGAGACGATGCGAGTTGCGATCGATCGACGACACCTTCGGCGTCGTCTTCTCATCAGGTAAGGGGGAGCATATATCATGCTTATAACTTTCAGATCACTTTGCCTAGTTATAGCATAGATCAATTGTTTGATCCTACCACTTCATATTTATGCCTCTCAAATAAACCCAAACAACCATGTTCCCCACATCCTAGCAAACCATTTTTTGGCCATGTACCTTGCTTGCTTAACCACTGCTTAGTATGCATGCTAGGTTGCTATCAGTTGTTCAGCTGTTACTTCCTTGGTATGGGATATCACATTATTATATTGTTGAGGATGATATGATTATTATAATGTTGACTATACTCGACGAAGGATGGAATGTCTAGGCTATCCCGCCCCGACACTTTGTTCCCTTCGAGTCACCTAGGTCCCGAGTTCCGGGTATTTTGTCTCTTGACGAGCGTGCCTTACCGCATGTGGGATGCTATGGGGTCCCCTTTTCTTACCTACCTAGCTTTAAACATTTCTAGTAGTGGCCCGAGCTGACTTACCATTTGAAACCGTGTCTGTGCTGGTATGCCGCCAGTAGTTTTCAAACCAACCTCGGCCAGCGGGGACATGGTTTCCTTGTTGGTCCACCTTGTCCGGCTGAGGACCCGGTTTTCCATGTCTGATTAACCGGCTATCCAAACCTGCGACAGACGGTAGAGACCGATTCGAGAGCGCGGCCGGCTTTTGAGTTGGATGTCGACTCACCGGGGGCCACCCGGATTTGTTCGCTGTTAGCTAGAGGGACCTGTCGTTTCAGATCTCTTGGAACTAAATCATCAAATGGTTGCCTTTGATGGGTAGCAACTGGGAGAGATGGGCGTGCGTGCGGAGCCTATGATGGGCAGTTGGTTCACCCCTGCAGGGTTAAATCTTTTCGAGAAGCCGTGTCCACGGTTATGGACGACTTGAGACCTACTCCTTGTTCATAGACAACAACAACTGAGATAATCTTAATATAACTTGATCAACGTGTGTGTGCCTTGACTGCTTCTTCTTTGTCGAGATGCGAAGAGGAGGACAAGGATAGGATATGTGTTATGTTTGCGTAAGTAGCTGATAGCAAGACTTGTTGGAGGCGATTCCTCATCGAATGCTTGGTTCTCATCTTATTCTGAAATAGAACGTTAGCCACTCATATATTGCTAGTGCGGATGCAACCTCAACCACTACCCCCATCTTACCGTGAGAAGTTAGTTACATGACTTGTTGATATAGCTCACCCCTTCTTTTCTCCTCTACGCACGTTATGCAATCGACGTTGGACTTCAGTGGAGCTCGACGACCCTTCTTCTGGACACCTTCGCGGAGACTCGACAACGACTAGTTAGGTCGATCCCAGCGGAGAGCCTGGACCCGTGTGGTTATGGGAATGGTGTGTTTTATATCTTCCGCTGTTGTAATGTATTCATAAAGTTGTATGACGATTGTATGAGATGTTGTATCCTTGTATCTGTAATGCTGTGATATCATGTAGAAATCCGGGATATATGACTTCGTGATATGTCGCGATGGGACCGATATGTGCTTCGTCCTCGGGTTTGGGCGGAAACGTCTGAATCTGAAACAGTACCGCATATCGGGCCTTACAGTTGATTCATATCCCTTGATGGGGCAGAAGGACTTGGCCAAAATTCTGTACAAGGTGCAGGGCAGATACTGAAGCTCAGAGACTAGGAACCTGGTTCGAGGCGGAGCTTCAGCGGCTTGCGGCTTCATCAACATATTCATCAGGTCATCCCGAAGAAGTGGAGCACCGTATGTGCTGGGGACTGAGGCATCAAAGGGAGGGAGCTGAAGAATCGACACAATCTCAGGCACTGAGGCAGAGTAGTGCTGATGCTGAGTCATGCATTCAAGCACCCAAGTGTTGATGTCTTTGGGGTCCCCTGAGACATATAGGGTTGCACAAAATTGAAGCACACATTCTTCATTCCAATGGATGTAGTCGGAGGAGAACTGAAGCAACTTGGCATGATACAAGTCCTGCAGCACATTGTTGAAGCAAGGGATGTCCTCCATATCCAAATGTGGAATATGTTTATGAGGAAACACCATTTGTGCCATGTAGAGGTCTGAGGCATAATAGTTCTTCTGGGTAGCTGTCCAGAACCTCAGGAGCTTGCTGGGTGGAGGAGAATGATACGGATTCTGGATCCAAGGCTGAAAGAAGCTCATAGCATTGAAGAATGCATCGGTGTTGGAGTTGGGACGTGCATTAGCTTCAAGATTGCGATAGAATGGATTCTTTTGCTTCGGGCACAGAGAAATGGATGAGACAGTCTCCTAATGAGCTGGAGAGTCTGAAGCAGAGGGTGGCGGCTGTGGAGAGGGATGGTCTTCATCATGCGAGTCAGGCACAATTTTTGGCGAAGTTGCAGGTGCTGAAGGAGATGTAACTTGTCGATCCTCAGTGCGATCAGGGGCAGCCTCAGTGTCAGCATTGGTGCTGTGCTCGGCTTCAGCTTCAGCTGCGGGGGGATCAGTCTCAGGTTCAGCAGTTGTTGTAGCCGCAACATCAATATCAGCAGCAGAATTGGGGGTGCACTTGTGGCTTCAGGTTCATCAGCATCAGAGGCTGAGGACGATGCACCAACAGAGTCTTCTGAATTCTGAGAGGTATCAGGAAGCACCTCGGCTCAGGCTGAGGAATACATGATTTCCAGACGAACGCATATGAGATAGAAAGAATGGATAAGTGAGCACAGAGGGACTGGTCCGATAACGTTCAACTAGATGAAGAAGCAAATGCTGAAGAACAATAGCTATAGCTGAACGCTGTTGAGGACAAACACAATAATCATCAGGATGAAGGCTTCAACTGAGGAAACTGAGGATCAATAAATCCTGATGAATTTGGGCGGTGGCGCTACCCACCTTATAGGGAATAAGACACTTGATACTGTGACGCCCCCAAAATCAGATCGTGTACAGTAATCATACACGCAAGGTACACGATCGAGATCAGGGACTCACGGTGAGATATCACAACACAACTCTACAAATAAAATAATACAAGCTATTTAATACAAGCCAAGGGACACGAGGGCTCGAATACAACAGCTCGAGAGCACAAGTCAGCGGAAGCAAATAGTATCTGAGTACAGACACAAGGGTACAAGGTTGCCTTAAGAAGACTAGCACAAATATTAACAACGATCGAAAAGGCAAGGCCTCCTGCCTGGGAACCTCCAAAATACTCCTGGTCAAAGGGGAACTCGACGTCGTAGAAGGCATCAGGGATCTTCATGTTGCGGTGGTCGACATCGGGGATCTCCTGCTCCTGGACTCCAAAGCTCCATCGTCGACTGCAGCGGCCGATCAGGCAAAACAGTAAAGGAAATAAAGCAGGTGAGTATCTAGTATACCCGCGAGTCTTACGTCCGCTACTAAGCATTATGCATTGTATCAATGGAAAGGGGAGGCTGTATATAGTGGACTGCAAGATAGAAATCAGAATAAGGGTAAGAAGCTAGGCCTATCGAAGACTAGCATCTTCCGACGATGTCTTGCAGCATGAGGTAAGAATCAACCAAAAGTTCATATAAAGCATAAAGTAACAACGAAGCAGAAGTTTCTGCAACATTGTATAATATAAGTTGTAATGATTAACAATAATAATAATGCCTCCGAGTTCACCTCCTCGACATCCCCGCGAGGAAGAAAACCCGGAACCATACAATTTAATAATAATAGTTTCTAGTGGTAAGATCCAGCTTCAGCATAAAGCGTCCTGTTACCGTGGACACGGCTATTCGAATAGATTAAACTCCCTGCAGGGGTGCACGACTGTTCAGCCTGCACGCTCGGATCTCCAGGGTGGCGGGAACCTGGTTAGGGAACGCTCCACCAAAGCTATCCGACACGACGCAACCCATCCTAGGCTCAGCAGAGAGGCCATCCGCCGGACTATATCCTATGCGCCAAGGGGTTTAGGTCCCTCACCCTTGCACGCTCCTGCACGGTACGAGACTGGCCGGTGAAGCAAAAGCAAATCCAAAACACACCTGCTGCAGCAAATAAGATAAGACCGCTTCCCGGCTATCAGCCCGTGGTACTGCTGACGTCTGAAGAGCTTTCGGACAAACTACGACGCAGGGGAGCCCATACTCCTTATCCCACGTGAAGGTAGTGCGTATAGACCAACGGGTCTCTCAAGTCATCCGCCGAACCATTTAGCATTTTAATTAACCTGCGTGACAACCGTTATCGTTGCCTCGACTTAACCGACCCGCGGTCATAGACAGCAGTCAGGACCACCAGTACATCGGTGCCTACCCTGGCGTCCCACCAAGTCACTGCGGTTACCAACAAGGTGAACCGTCTCCTTACCTTGTCTCGTGTGTGCTCTTGGTAGAGCTCGACTTTTTCGTGGTTTGGTAACTCTCGCGAGATACGAGCAAGGGCCAAGCACGCCAGTAACATCGGTCGTACCCTCCCTGTCGTTCCCGAAAATATACCTCTCGCGGGCACCGTTGGGTCGCCCGACTCTTACCTTTAAGGACACCAGTTGGTTCGAGTGCCTACCATTAAGTGAAACCAGGAGGTATCACCCTCGATGGCACACTTAAAGAGGTTTGACAGAGACATCAGCGGAATGAACTAAAGAGGTAAACCTCGTATCATCCCTGTGATGCTACGCTACTGAGCCGACGAGAGTGAAATACGAGTCCATTCCACTCGTAAGTCAAACTCGAAGCGACTCGGCAGAGTCTCGCCATTGTAGGTTCCCTAGGGTGTCTGCATTGATCCGCACCTGTTGCAGTTGTATATATTGTGTATCCGCGACACTCCCCTCAGTGTCCACGGCCCGCTATATAATCCTAGCTAACAATGCGCAGGGCTCACTGCTGAATAATGCATAATTATAATTGGCAGCATAGGATAAGGAAGGTACATCAAGGGGCGACAAAATCAGGCTATGCAATTGAATAGGATTGTAACGTAGCAGCAGCAGTAACAATGCCTAGTGCAAGAAATGTACGGAAAGATAGGCGATATCTGGGGAAGAGAATGGCTCTGCTTGCCTGTAAGCTCGGTAGTAGAGGTACGGTCGTCGACGAAGTAGTCGTACTCGGCAACGCTGTCGTCGGCGGCAGCATCGGGGTCTACCGGAGATAAGGGGGGAAGAAACAGTAAATACAAAGCAAACATAACAATCAACGGTATTACATGACAGATGAAAAGCTAACGAGGATCTAACGTAGTTCGATGCAATATGCTCGGAGCAGGAAATCATACGGGGATGAAATACCGGCTCCGGGTGATTACCGGACAGGGTGTCCGGAGGGGGGGAGATATCATGCCGGAGGTGTCGTGGATATTCGACACATATGTGGGTGGTGTATACGGGTTAGTTGATCTATTCCGAACAACTTTCGTGTTCGAAATAAATTCATCCGGGTACTTTAGCAGTACCGGACAATTTATCGGACTGCCGGTCCGGAGGGGGACGGTTCGATGTTCGTTGTGTTAAGAGGGGTGTGATAGACATACGGATAGCGTATTCGTATTCATTATATTTTTCTGATCAATTTTGATGTATAAATTTTTTGAATCTGAGTTACGTTTTAAAAGATATTAATTTCTAAAGTTTTAAATCATTTAAAAGATTTTCTGAATTACTTTTATTAATAAAACAGAGGCATTATCCACAACAGTGTTGACTGGTCAAACTGACATGGGGGTCCCACTGGTCAGCCTCACATGCTAATAAAACATTTTAATTAAATCTAATTACAGTGGGGTCCCACATGTCATTGACAACAACTTAACTCAATTTTAATTTTGTTAATAAAAAGGGGGTGGGCCCAGGTTGTAAGTGGAGGGGGGTATTTATTTTTGGTTTAATTAGAAAAGGGGAGATTTCCTCTCTGGTTTTGGTTAACAGAGGCAAGCAGGGGGCGGTTTAGCCCGTGGGTGCGTCGGCCTAGCACGCCGGCGGTGACGACCGGAGCAGGTTGGGGATGGCGGGGCGCGGGAGACAGAGGGGAGCTCACGAGGCGGGGGGGGGGGTGCGTCGCGGTTGGGCGCTCGGGGAGGCGGCCGAAGCCATGGTGGAGGCGCTAAACGGTGGCGCCGTCGAGAAGCAGGCGAAGAGCGCGGCGGAGCTGCCTGGTGTGGGGACGCGGCGTGGCGAGGTCCTAGGCCACGGCCACCTCGAGCCGTGGCGTCGTCGGCCTCCAGGCGGAGGGGGAACCAGAGAGGGAGCGGCATGGGGAGGGAATGGAGGAGGGGCGCCGCTGCGAGGGGGCCTCGCGGTCTCGAGCTTGAGGGGGCAACGTGGAGGTGGCCGGCGGCGCCTGAGCCACGACGCGGCGAGCTGTGGTGGGGGAGCACCATGGGGGCGGCTAGGGTCCATGGAGGGAAGCGCGAGAAGGAGGCTGGCCGGCGCATCAATCCGGTGGATCAGGGGCGCCACCGCGTGGTGGTTCGAGAGGGAGCAGCGGGGAGGCCGGGACCGCCGGCACTGGCCGGATCGGCCGGCGCAGCCGCGGAGCCAGGAGGTGGGACGGGTCCGAGATGGGGTCGGGAGGGAGATGGGGGATCATGGAGGGGATCCTCTAGAGAGAGAGATCGGGGAGGGGGGCGGCCTGGCTTCTCTATGCGCCAGGGTGGCCCGAGGTGGGCTGGCTCGGCCTGGGCTGGGTTGGGTTGGCTTCGCCCTCGGCGATTTCCTTTTCTGTTTTTTTTTGCATTTTTCTTTTATGTTTTGTTATTTATTTTCCTTTTGTATTTGTTTTTAATTAGTTTTACAATTTTGTAAATGGTGTTACTTATCCCCAAATTAGAGGTGCACCAAAAACCCATGCCACAATAAGTTTGGTGAATTAATTAATTCATTATTATTTCTTTTAAGTATTGTATTGATGAAAAGGGGTTTTTGGCTACAGTTTTGATTTATTTAGCTATCAAATGATTTTTGTCCAAGGTGAATCTTGTTCCATTATTTGTGTAGCACATTATAACAGTGCCACAAAAAGTCTGGGGATTTAATAAATTCATTTAATATTTGTTTTACAATTTCAACCAGCAAAAGGTGTTGTTTTGCTGATGTCGGGAATTGTTGGAGTTATTCAATTACCTAATAAAACCCCACATCCATATGGACATGAAGCCATGATTATTTGGCATTTTACAAAAGTGGTTGCAAGATTTTTGGTCAAAGTTTTAATTGCAACATTATTTTTTAATATCCACCAAAAGCATTTGGAATTTGTTTTGATTCCAAAAATGATCAAGGCAAGGATTAACAACAGTGATTAGGAACAATAATGGTCAAAAATCATAGTGATTACTGTTGGGTTACTGTAGCGTAACACCCGGGGTGTTAGAGATACCATACAAATTTCGTATGGATCTTGAGTCAATTCCACGTTAATTTCTTCACACTTAGCAAGGTAGTTCCTCATGACTTGAGGAGTACGACGCATCGTGTGTTGTACATCAGGACGCTTCAATATTGTTTAAGCGTTAGGATGTGTGTCCATTCACTTGAAATTTGAGGAATCTAAGATATTTAGCTCACACCTTGAGTGCTAAATCGCTTCTCATCCAAAGGCTTCGTGAATATATCAGCAAGTTGGTCTTCAGTCTTCACATGGCGGATGGCGATGTCTTCCTTCAATACATGATCCCGAAGAAAGTGATATCGAATCTCAATGTGCTTCGTCCTCGAGTGCTGTACTAGATTCTGAGAGATCTTGATGGCACTCTCATTGTCAAATAGAAGTGGTACTTTTATCAGGTTGATGCCGTAGTCCATCAGAGTTTGCTTCATCCAAAGAAGCTGTGAGCAGCTTGCACCAGTAGCAATGTAGTCAGCTTCAGCAGTGGAGAGGGAGACGCGGTTTTGCTTCTTCGATGACCAGCACACCAGAGAACGTCCGAGGAAATGACATGTTCCTGAGGTAGACTTCCGATCCACACGATCTCCAGCATAATCTGAGTCTGAGCACCCAACGAGATCCAGCTGTGTGCCTTTTGGATACCATAAGCCTAGCGACGGGGTGTGAGCCAAATATCGAAGAATTCGTTTCATCGCTTGGTGATGCAATTCCTTAGGTTCCGCTTGGAATCAGGCACACATGCAAACGCTCAACATTATATCAGGCCTAGATGCACATAGATATAGCAGAGAACCTATCATGGAGCGGTATACCTTTTGATCGTAGTCCTAGCCATTTTCATCAGGGCCAAGTTGCCCATTTTTAGGCATCGGTGTCTTGATACCCTTGCAGTCTTGCATCCCGAATTTCTTCAGGCACTCCTTGAGGTACTTCACCTGAGAGATGAAGATGTCGTTGCGTTGTTGACGAATTTGATGCCCTAAAAAGAACTTCAGTTGGCCCATCATGGACATCTGATACTGTTCGCTCATCAAGAATGCAAATTCTTCACCATATTTCTTATTAGTGCATCCAAATATAATGTCACCAACATATATTTGACATATGAATAATGCATCATCATATCGTTTTGTGAAAAGAGTTGGATCGAGGGAACCAGATTTGAAGCCCTCGCTGATGAGGAAGTCCCTTAGTGTGTCATACCAAGCCCGAGGGGTTTGCTTCAGTCCATATAGGGATTTCTTCAATCTGTACACCATATCAGGTTTCTTCGCATCTTCGAAACCTAGGGGTTGAGCAACATATACTTCTTCCTCGATGTTACCATTGAGGAATGCACTTTTCACATCCATTTGATATAACTTGATATTATGATGGTTAGCAAATGCAAGCATAATACGAATGGACTCAAGTCTAGCAACAGGAGCGAAGGTTTCACCGAAGTCGATCCCCTCGACTTGTGTGTATCCTTGTGCTACGAGACGAGCTTTGTTTCTGATGACTTGTCCATCTTCATCGAGTTTGTTGCGGTAGCTCCACTTCGTGCCGATGACATTGTGAACTCGTGGATCAGGTCGTTTGACTAATTCCCAAACATCATTCAGTTTGAACTAAAGAAGTTCGTCTTGCATCGCCCGAATCCATTCCACTTCTTGAAATGCCTCAGTGACTTTGGTGGGCTCTGAAATTGATACAAACGAGAAATGCCCAAAAAAGTTAGCTATACAATTAACTCTTGCACGAGTGAGAGGACCTAGTAGATTGACGTCGGCGAGGATTCTGTCCACTTGAACTTCATTCGCCACGCGAGGAAGACGAGGAATATGATCTTGAGGCGCATCTTCGTCACTACTATCAGATTCATTTGCATCTGCTTTAGGTGATTCAGGTGCTTTAGGGGTATCAGGAGCCTCAGGATCAGGATCATCATCAAGATTATTTGCATCAGGATTAGGATGTTCTTTAGGAGCAGGAGGTATGTGCGTTTCTTTAGGATGATCCACAGGAATGATATCACCAGCACCCATCTTCTTGATCTGTTCTTCAGGTGGGCCTTCATCTAGATCAGGTGGCAGGTGCTCTCTTTGCGAGCCGTCAGATTCATCAAACCGCACATCTACAGTCTCAACAATTTTATGATGAATGATATTGTAGACTCTGTAGGTGTGCGAGTTGATACCATAACCAAGCATGAAACCCTCACATGCTTTGGGTGCAAATTTGGACTGGTGATGAGGATCACGAATCCAGCAAGGTGCACCGAATACTTTGAAGTAACTCACATTGGATTTCTTACCGACCATTAGCTCATATGATGTTTTATTGAAGAACTTGTGAAGATACACTCGATTGACGGTGTGGCATGCAGTGTTGATTGCTTCAGCCCACCACATGAGTGGAGTGTTGTACTCAGCCAACATCGTGCGAGCCATCTCGATGAGGGTTCGGTTCTTCCTGTCAACAACTCCATTTGCTGAGGAGTGTAAGGCGTAGAGAATTCATGAGTGATTCCCAAGTCGTCGAGCAATTCTTCCACACCGATGTTCTTGAACTCAGTGCCTTTGTCGCTTCGAATGTGCTTGATCTTCAGGTTGTAGTTGTTCATGACTCGCTGGACGAAGCGCTTGAAGATTGCTGGGGTTTCTGACTTATAGAGAAGAAAATGCACCCAAGTGTATCGTGAGAAGTCATCAACAACAACAAGACCATACATACTACCTCCAAAGCTTGAATACTTAGGAGGGCTGAATAGATCCATGTGAAGCAATTCCAGAGGTCTTGTAGTAGTCATGATGGTCTTCGCTGGATGCTTGGCCTTGGTCATCTTTCCAGCCTCGCATGCACCACACAGCCGGTCCTTTGAGAATCTCATTTCCTCAATCCCGAGGACATGTTTCTTCAGCACCAGCTTCTGGAGATTCCTCATTCCGGCGTGGCCGAGTCTTCGATGCCATAGCCAGAACTCTAAAGCTCGAGCCATGAGGCATGTAGCAACCTGAGGACCTTCAAAAAAATCTACAATATACAGATCACCTTTCCTGACTCCACTGAAGACAATGGAGTTATCTCTAACCATATAGACTACACAACCATATCTTCCGAAGAGAACAATGAGATCAAGATCACATAGCATAGAGACAGACATCAAGTTGTACCCAAGGGATTCAACAAGCATTACTTTGTCAATATGCTGGTCTCGAGAGATAGCAACTCTGCCGAGACCCAATACCTTACTTTTACCTTTGTCGGCGAAGGTGATGGTTTTCTTTGAAGAAGGACTCAGAGATGATTCCATAAGAAGGCTTCTGTCACCAGTTATGTGATTTTTGCATCCACTATCCATCACCCACTCAGTGTTTCCCTGCAAAGGAATTAGTATCTCATACAACAAGTTATGAGCCAGTCTCAGTTTTAAGAATTTATGGTTCCTCAGAATTACTTCCTCAGGACGTTCCTCAAGATTGATTCTATGAAACCAAACAACATGAATATCCTTCAACTGACTCAAATGATGTTGTCCTGGGCATATGATCTGCAGAATTTATGATTGCCTCAGGACATGTCCCTGCAAAGATGATCAGTTCTTCTTTACCACCCACATCTTAATGGGTGGTTTTGAGGTATATGAGGACTGATGAGAGCGATGAGACCTAATGGGACGTGAGATGGTGGTATCAGGATAAGCAAATGAAGAAGCATTCTTATGAGGGGCTTCCTTGTGAACAAAATGGTTGATGATAATCATTTCCATTTGAGGAATCGTCCTCAGATGATACCCTCAGCTCATTTGCATCTGCATTCACAGGAAGGTTAGTGATGAGGTCCTTCTGAACCCAGACCTGCTTGACTGGAGGACCGTTCCTGCAGTTAGTTCTGATGTATCTAGAAAATACCTCACCATTAACATCCTTAAAAAGTTTATAGTTTGATTCAAAAGACTCAGTCACCACATCTGAGGAAACAACATCATAACCAGATAAAGTGTAGGGATCAGGAGGAGGCATCTTTGCCCGAACCCAAGTGGTCTCTGGATATTGTTCAGGTTTCCAGTAAGACCCATCAGGGTTGAGTTTCTTAGTGAATGCGACACCTTCTTTCCTCGGATTCCTGTTGAGAATCTGTTTCTTGAGGATGTCACAAAGAATCTGATGTCCTTTCAGACTCTTGAACATGCCGGTGTCCAGTAGACTCTTCAACCTAGCATTTTCTTCAAGAATGTCTATGGTATTCTAAGATGAGGGGTTAGATACCACAGAAGCAATAGAAATAACAGAGTCTAAAGACATTTAAGAACTAGGCATAGAAGTAATACAGTCATGTTCAATGCATTTCAAACAGGGAGGATTAAATCCTTCTTGTGGCATGATGATCTGTTGGGAGAGGAGTGAATCATTTTATTTCCTCAGATCGTCATGAGACATCCTCACGCGTTCAAGTTCTTGCTTCCTCATGAGGAATTCATGAGCCATCTTCTCATGATCGGTGAGGAGTGCCTCATGACGACTGAACAAGTCATCAAACTTATACTGAAGAATTTTTGATTCATCAGTCAATTTTGGAGTCTTCGTCTTTTCCTCAACCAACATATCATCACTCTTGTTTAGTGAGGTTTGAATCTTTTCAAGTGCACGTTGTTACTTAGATGCAAGTTTAGCAAGTTTAGCATAGTTTTCATCAGGTTCTTCATCAGAGGGATCATCCGATGATGAGTAAGTAGATACCTTGGAGGACTTGGCCATGAAGAAGAAGGCAGGGGTGGCGTCTTCAGCGTCATCATCAACATGTGATGGATCAAATTCCTCAGTGATGAAGATTGACTTGGAGACAAGCGACGTGGCAAGAGCCAGACCTGCCACACCGTCAGATTCTTCTGATTCTTCTTCCTCAGCATCAGGGTCGGAACCAGATTCTTCAGAGTCCAATTCTTTGCCGAGATATGTGCGAGCCTTACGGGAGTTGATATTCCTGTATCCAGCAGACTTTGAGGATCTTGAGGATTTCTTCTTTGTCTTTTCATCAGAACTGTCATCTTTTCCTTTCTTCGTCTTCAGTCTAGCTTCCTTTTCGCAAAGAGGACACTCAATGATGTAATTCCCAGGTTTCTTGAATTTGTGGAAGTCTCTCTTTCTTGTTTCAACAGAGTCATCATCTTTGATTTTTCTTGAGGAGGATCTTGAGGAATTTCCGAAGCGATTCTTCTTCGTGAATCTTTGGAACTTTCTGGTGAGGAGAGCAAGTTCCCGGCTGAGGGTTTCAGGATCATCAGTATCAGCCTCAGACTCTTCATCAGAGGAGACTCTTCGTGCTCTAGCTTTTAGCGCGCGGACTTTAGGCGTGGAGCTGTACAAGTCTCGTTTTTCAGAGAGCTTCAGTTCAGGAGCATTGAGGCGCTCGAGAATGTCATCATGATCCAGAGTCTTGAAGTCAGGCCTTTCTTGAATCATCAGCGATAGGAACTCAAACGAGTCATCCAGTGACCTCAGTAGTTTCTTCACCACCTCATGATCTGTGATATCAGCGGCACCCAGTGCTTGAAGTTCATTGGATATGTCAGTGAGTCTGTCAAAGGTTTGCTGCACATGCTCGTTGTCCAACCTCTTGAACCTGTTTAAGAGACTGCGGAGTGTATCAACTCGAGAGTCTCATTGAGCAGAGACTCCTTCATTGACTTTTGACAGTCTTGTCCATATCTTCTTTGCAGTATCCAGACCACTGATACGGTTGAACTGAGCCTTGTTGAGGTGACCACCAATAATGCTTCGAGCTTTTGCATCAAGCTGCCAGTTCTTCTTGACAACTTTAGGATCAGTCATTAAGGTAGCTTCAGGAATACCTTGATCAACAATATCTCACAGATCCTTGTCAATGCTTCAAGATGCATCCTCATATTGTTCTTCCAGTACGGGTAGTCTGTCCCGTCGAAGATGCGGCAGTTTGAGGCAACACTCATTGTACCTGAGGTCGACATAACTAAAACTCTAGGTGGTTAAACCGAATCACACAGAACAAGGGATTACCTTGCTCTGATACCAATTGAAAGTACAATATATCGACCAGAGGGGGGTGAATGGGAGATTTTCAAATATCTCTAGGAATTTCTATTTCCTCAGGACCGAGGCAATACGAAATTGATGAAGTTGAAACCTGAGGAAGAACAAATGAAGTACAGAAACAATGGCGTGAATGGAAAACAACCTATTGCATAGCTAAGGTAAGATTGAAGCACGAACTGAGGAATAAGTGCAGAGTGAACTCAAAAAATAAGGCATCAGGATAAGTCATCAGTTCATAAACATAATAAATGAGGTTGAAGAAATAGCACCAGAGCACTGAAGACGAAGACTTGATGAACCAGTTCAAGTTGCTGGGACAACTCTACGTCTGGTTGGAGAGGCTGAGAATGAACTCACAAGACATAGTCTTCACCTTATTCTCCTTGAACTAAAGTCCTCAGACTTCGTCCAATAACTCAGGTGAGTCTTCAAGGTAGACTCCCAAAACCTTCACAGACTCAGTCACTTAGGGAAGTCACAATTGCATTTTGACTTCCTCAGACTAAAGACTTCTGCACCGGCTGGAAGATCAAAGTCTTCAAGAGTAAAAAGCTTAGGATCACTCGACCCGACTTCCTCAGAAATGTTCAACTAGTCAGGCTGGTGGTTTTCCTCACTTAGGTTCTTCAGTATCCTCAGAGGTGGGTTGCTCTCAAATGACAAGTGTCGGTTTTTCTCTCGGAGCATCCAACCCACAAATGGGGCTGGGGGTGGCTATTTATAGCCGCGGAGCAACCCCAGGTGAAAGGACATAAATGCCCATGCATGAAATTACTTCCATGCCCACCCTTCGGACCGTTGGCTGGAACGGTACCAGCACTCACCACGTGACACGTGGCACGGTCGGAATCTCACTCTCTCTTTCTTCAGGAGAACTGCACTGGCAGTTTCCTGACTCCTCAACCGAAGACAAACTCCTCAGTGTCCTGAAGAACATCGTCTCAGATAATGGAGAGAAGGCTTACTGCTAGTTCTTGCTTTCTCTCTCAGGGAGGAAAGTTACAGTTATTAAACTCAGTTATCTCCTCTTTGCCCATCTATTTCCTTTGCTCTCTGCATTTACCCATTGGTATAATTAAGCAACTTGAAAGGATACAGAGGCAGTGCCTGTGGAGGAAATATGGTCAGGACTCTGGTAAATCCCTGGCTGCTTGGGATCTGGTTTGCAGACCCAAAAACAAAGGGGGACTGGGAATTTTAAATTTGCAGTTGCAGAATTAGGCCCTTCTTATGAAGCACCTAAAGAAATTCTATAACAAAGAGGAGGTGCCCTGGGTGACTCTTATTTGGAACTCATATTACCATCAAAGAGTACCCCATGCAACTGAGCTCTGTGGTTCTTTCTGGTGGAGGGATGTAGCCAAATACATGGATAGTTTTTTGGCGGTCTCCAAGATTCAGATTGGCCCTGGGGATTCTGTTCTGTTATGGCAGGATCAATGGATTCAACAGATAAATAGACCTCTAGCTAACAAATTTGCTAGATTGTTTTCATATGCTAAAGATCCTTCGATCTCTGTCCAGGAGGCTTTAGGTACTACTGAGGTCATTGCACTGTTTAATCTCCCACTCTCTGCTCAAGCATATGAGGAGCTCATGGAACTTACCTTGATACTTCAGAATCACACTTCACAGTTGGCTACCGATTGTTGGACCTGGAGGCATAGTTCTAAGGATACTTACACTGCAAAGAAATTTTATACCATGGTTCATGCTCCCATACAATCCAACCCTTTTCTAAATTGGATCTGGAAATCTTGTTGCATCCTCAAAACTAAGGTCTTTGCATGGCTAGTGATTATGGATCGTCTGAACACCAAGGACATGATCATTAGAAGGCACTGGCATATTGAGGATGGGCCAGAATGTGTGTTATGCCCCACTCAACATCTGGAGACCCGAGATCACCTGTTCATCCATTTTAACTTCAGTGCTAGGATATGGACATATCTTCAAATTGATTGGTCTTTGGGGACTGATATGGTGCAGGTAGCAACACAAGCTAGAAAGACATTTCAGAAAACTTTCTTTGCTGAGGTTGTGTTCACTGCCTGGTGGAATATTTGGATGGTCAGGAATGCCAAATGCTTCAAACATGAGAGGCCACCCTTTGCAAAGTGGAAAATGTTTTCACCCATGATCTCACCTTGCTTAGTTACAGGATTAAACCTAGGTTTAGAGAGGAGATCCTTAGAGGGATCGACTTTTTTCCCCCTTGAGGGCATATTTTTTTGAAGCTTTGTTGTAAATTCTGTAAATATTGTGGGCCTTTAATAAAATGCTGGGGGGGGGTGTTATACCCTTCAGTTTTAAAGCTTCAAAAAAAAATCGTCTCAGATACCCGAGGAATTGAACTTCTACTGCAGGAGATTTCTCTGGGTTTTCTTAAGGATTTCTAATTGAGCACTTCCTCAGAAATACATAACTCATTTTCCTCAACCGCTCCAACAGTGTGGTGTTTTCCTATGACTCAAGAAGTATAAAAAGTCTTAGCGAAGACTACGCTTCTACTTCGTCTTCATCGCGAACGTCCTCAGGATCTGGTACTGCTTCAGCTTCAGCCGAATGCTTCAGGATCCTGATTCCTCAGGATTTCGCACAACTTCAGTCTTCAGGAAACACACCGATTTCTCCTGTGTTCCTCAACATTTTGGGGGGTCGACAATGGTGGTTAACCTCATCCTCACGGACTGTTTCCTGTGTACACTCACAAACACATGAGTCCCTTAACCGTTTTTTCATCAAATACTCCAAAACCTCAAAGGGGGCACCAGATGCACCTACACAAACGATCACCTAAAGACTCAGGGGCTACTCCCATCGGGAGCGCTAATGCGCACCCTACCAAAACATGGAATAAAGTAAAAAAAACCACAAGAAGGGACAACCGAGGCAGACGAAAGCTAGCAGCCTACGCCTGATTCTACAAATCATACGTAGCCTCGGGGGCTACTCCCATCGGGAGCGCTACCGCGCACCCGAAGACAGTTTCCATTACAAAGGAGTTGAAGAAAGTTTCCATTACAAAGGGGTCGAAGAAAATTTCTCATTACAAAAGGATTCAAAGATAGTTTCCATTACAAAGGGGTCGAAGACAATTTCTCATTACAAAAGGAGTCAAAGACAGTTTCCATTACAAAGGAGTCAAGAAACAAGTCATGGCTTCTACATGTGTGCTCATGCTGAGATAATTGGCACTTTCCTCCCACAACTTCACGAGCATCATCACAGACAAAGTAGCAACTGAGCCTGCGAAGAAACAAGTCGCCGTCCTCCAGTTCTACAAGGTGCCTCACCTACTGACGCACCCGCTTGATCACCGGCTTGACGTCCAGCTCATCCTTATAACTAGAAGAGAAAGCACCACCATCCAACGAATCAACAGAAGATGAAGACACAGGAGAAGCAGGCGAACCACCACCCGACCCATCGGAACCGTCACTGCTAGTTTCCTCCCAGTATGGATCCAGACTATTGCCTCCGGCATCAAAAGCACGAACAATGAGGGTATCTTCACCATCAAAACGACATCAAAGACTATCCCCATCACGCAAGTTCAGCTACCGCGAAAACGACCTCCAGCCAGCATCAAGAAAAATCAAGAAGGATCCATCAACAAAAAGCTCAACCCAAGCAGAAGGTTGAGCACACCCCTGAAGCCGAAGCCACAGACCCCTCAGATTGAGATCAGAAATCATGGAGGCAAATGAGAATGGAAGAGGGATCTGAGTAGCAGTGCGACTAAGAATACGAAGAAGGAAATCATAGCGCCAAACACCCTCGCCCGCACAAGACGAAGGGGGCGTCGCCGCAGATCCACGGCGTCCACCATGAGAAGAGCGGGGGGTGCGGCCACCACGACCACACCGGCCACGACCTCTCTTGGGAGCCATGGGAAGAAGAAGAAGATAGGAGAAGAATGGACGACCAAGCCCAGGCAATAAAACATCGGGTATTTATAGCGTAGCCTAGGGGCAAACCAGGAAAAAAACGCAGAAGCCCAGGGGGCGCCATCATTAAATCAAAGACCAAACACATCGGGCATTATGAATTCCAAGAAAATATGACTTCACATGGTCAGCAATATTCAAGGGAGGCGTCAAATCTCGCCTGTTTCCCATGCACACCTTGGAAATCCAACGGGCACCAGGCAGCACAGCGTCCAAGTCGTCATTATGGCTAGAAGACGCGACGGATCGAAGACCAAGCATCATCATAGGTCACCAAATAGCTTGACAAGGACCATCAACACGCCGTCCCAAGAAGGATGGATCAAGATAAAAACAAGCGGAAAAAAAACAAAAGACTGGCAAAGGTTAATTATCTCCCAGTGCCAAAATATTCCGATTCCAAAATCTTTTACTCCCATCGGGAGTATGTTTATTCAAAACAAAAGTAAAAGTCCAAAAACTTGAGAGTTCGGGTGCTCCCTCGCCCAGAAGACGAGGATATGCTCGAGTAAACCACTCGCACTTACAGAGTTTCGGGTGCTCCCTCACCCAAAAGGCGAACATGCACTCGCAAGACTACTCACTACCCAAAAGGTGCTCCTTCACCTCGAAAACAAAAATTGCTAGAGTCACTACTCGCAAAAGCTCAAGCAAGCCAAATTACCCACGCACTCGACGACATTCCGAGCGGATGCTTTCCTATATGACTCCTCGCCTGAGCACGCAAAAGCAACGCGAGTGACTACTAATAGCTAACTTGATTGTCTATTCCAAGTGGGTGCATCGCTAACAAGGCTCCGTGCCTCTACAAATTTTTTTTTACATGGGATACGATACACTATACCCAGATGCCACGCAAGCTTAGCATGTAGATAAGACCCCGCTGCGCAAAACGGTCGGGCCGGGACTTGCCGCAGAGCGGTTTCACTCCCGATCTTTTCCATGCGCTCGCATGATAGAAAGAGCCGAGCGGATGCGCTCAGGCTATTTGCTTAGACTGGCAGCAATTGATCCTATAAGACCTGCAGCGGCATGACTTTTCTAGCCACCGGTCGTTCCAAGTTCATGTCGAGGGACATGGGCTTGATTGGGCTACTGCGGTATTTGCCACTAGCTCAATTCACTAAGGCTCGACTAGTCGACTCCTTGGGCCCTTTCAGCTTAGCAATCCCTCGAAACAGGTATTGTCATGGCTCAAAACTGCCAGCGACCCGTGGCTATGCTGCACTTACGATGATAAATCAAGTGGCGAATTCGAGTCCCTGCACGACTCTTCGAGTCCCCCAGGCACTCGGGGGCTACTTACGAGGGGGTGATCCCACGACTCCTGCGTGTGAGGATACCTGGTGCGTATGAAGGCAGAAGGCCCGCAAGGAGCGCTGATGGGCCCGCGGCTGGCCCTCCCAAGGCACCAACGTAGGAGTCCGCGACTGATATGGAAGGCACGACTTGGAGCACAAGGAAAGATTAGGGTTAGGAAACTATCTCTGTAATTTGGTACGGACTCCCCGAGACCTAGCCTAGTATATAAAGGCTGGGAGGGGAGACGTTTGATCATCCAATATCCAATCTACTCTCCTGGCCTTGCGAGAACTCTCCTTGGCCTCCCTTGTAATCTCCCCCTCACGCAATAATATCGAGCAGGAAATGCTTCTCCTGTTAGCCGACGAGTATCGTCCAACCTGTTCCTTCTCTATGACTAACCCACGGTCCCTGACCATGGGATTTTCCGAGGTCGATCCTCGTCACCATATATATAAGTCGACAATCGTCGCACTAGCTCTCGCCATATAAAATATATAAGTCGACTTTCGTCGCACCGGCTCTCGCCACATTCAGATGCTCATACCGACTTAGAGTTGGCACACATTATTCCGGGTTGCTGAAGGGACCATATTCCAGCACTCGAAGGGCCACTCTATTTGGAAGCTGGGAACAAAACCCATCATATCATATCTACTGGATTCAATAAATTTGCATTTGATAAAAATTGCCGGCTTTTGTCATATAATACTTGCCGGCTTCAAGCAAGAAATTATAAGTCCCAAGTCGTTGCAGGTTAAACAACCCGGCACTTGGGGGCTACATTACTTCGAAGCAAATTTAACAAGTACAAATCCGAGGTTGCTGCAGGAAAGACAACCCGACACTTGGGGGCTACATCAGCAAGGATATTTTATATACCAAACTCGAAGCTCACGAATGATAAATTCAGAGCTTGGGGGCTACAGGTGATATGGACATAAAATTGCCCGTAAATTTTTCCCGAGTCCTTTTGATAAGACACGGAAGAGCAAAAAGCAACATTGAACACAAATGTGGAAGAGCTCAAAATTGAATTATATCGGGTTCATCGACATGAATCAGTGGAGCAAGCCGGCCTAATGGTTTGGCCTCCAGACCCAGTCTTTATACTAACTATTCATCATATTGGAAGTTTACCATGGACACACACACCTAGCGTTCTCTTCGACGAAATTCTCATTGCCAAGGAAAAGCCGAGGAAAAATGAAGCCCATGCCAAGATTGCGTCCAAGATAAACGTGGGGGCTAATGTCGTGTAACAACCCAGTTTTCGGAAAAATAATTTTTTTTGTTTTCGGCGTGAATTGTTGTATTGTCTGATTTGTTTGCGGTGTTTGCGTCCCCGATTTATCGATCGGCGATTATTTTTCCCCCTCTTATCTTGTATCAGACGGAGACCGACCCTTGCCACCCTGACACTCGACCTTTGCGACACTGGGTTTCACCCGATCACCGCCGCGAAAACCCGCACGTGACTAGCCGTAGGCAACGGAACGAAAAACCCCGTTTAATAATTAAACGGGATATTTTTATAGCGCGCCGGAAAGTGTTCTCGAAACGGTTACAGCGCGAGCTGAACGCCTCTGGCTCGACGTGCTGATCGCACAGTTCGAAGTTTTACCGGAATCGGAGGTACTGCGGACCCCCGGCAGTCAGAAACGTAAACACCGGACGCGAGAGAGAGAGGTACAGGGGGCATTTGCGTAAACTGACCAGCCAACCCTGCCCTATATAAAGACCACCAGCCTCCCACACCCATTTTAGGGTTTACCTCAGGTAAATTTGCAGCCACCCCCCTCACAAAACTCAAATTTGCCCTCCAGCCCTCCAGATCTGCAAAACCCTAGCCCTCCTCTGATCTGGACCGTCAGATCTCAGATCTGATGGCCCCAGAGGCGCCACGTCGCCCAAACCGCACCTCCACCTATTCCTGGCCCCGCAGGGCCCTTGGAGCCGCCGCCAGCCCGCCGCGGGCCAGATCTGGGATCGGCCAGCCGCCGCGCCACCGTCTCCATCTGGCCGGCGAGCCACGCCGCCGCAGGCGACCAGAAGCCACCCCGGCCACCTCTCCTCTGTCCTCCGTGCTTCTCCCTTCTCCCTCCTTACCTCACCTATCTCTCCCTCTCACAGGAGCCCACGCTGCCGCATCAGAGGAACCGGCGCCGTCGCCATTGAAACCGCGTCCCGAGCTCGCGCCTCGAGCCAAGCCGCTGCCTGCGGTCGCCCCGCCACCTCGCCGCGACCTCCATCACCGGCGTCCTCGGCCGCCCGCGCCGTTCCCTCCGGCCTCCTCGCCTTGCGCCGTCGCGCGTCGACGCCGGAGCTGGCCGGGCGGCCGCCCTCGCCACGACCTCGGTCCGGTCGGGATCGAGCCGACCTGGCACCAACCGCCGGCGGCCCAGCTGGGCCGACCTGTCCAGTGCGCCCGGCCCGAGGCCCAGTCGGCTTCCCAAGCGCCCCCTGCCACCTCCCACCTCGCTTGTTGGGCTCGGCCCAACTAGGGGGTGAGCCAGCTTTTTTCCTTTGCGGTTTTTTAAGTCTGGAATTTTTACTGCTGTTAGATGTTTTGCGAGTAGATTAACGAGTGATCCGTAGCTCGGATCGCGTTGCGCCCAAAATATGAATTGCTCAGTTTTACGTGCTCTTTCGTTCGTATGTAGAAAGTTTTTCCGTTTGAGGCCGTCTAGATAATTTATTTCTCCGTCGAAGTGGGTACCAGATCGTTAGCTGTGCTGTTGTTGCTGAACTGTTATTTTATTGCAACTTCGGGGGACGATTGCTTCGCAATCGTTTGTCAGAATTGATTGATTCCTTTTGCATCCTGTTAATCATTGTTTTCTACTTCAGTTCCATGCATTCACATGCCATATTTGTTTGCTGCATGTTGATTGTATCTTCAACCAAAGTAGCTACCCTGCTGTTAGTGTGATGCTGTTTATATTTTGTTGCAACTTCGGTCGACGAGTGTGTCGCGACCGTTAACCGGAATTGAGTGATTCTTGTTGCATATTGTTAAGCATCATGTCTACTTCCATTATATGTATTGCTTTGTCATGTTAGCTTTCCTAGTCATAGTTATATTCTGCTCCAAAGTTGCTATGCTGCTGTTGTTGAAAACCACCTCTGATTTTCACTAAGTCTGTTACTTTGCGATGCCATGTTGCATGCTTAATATCTTTTTATCTGTGATGCCTATGACCTTTATTCTTGTTCGTACCTGAACATCATCATGTCTACTTCATGCCCATATATTTCTATGTCATGTTGCTGATCATTTGCATATAGGTTTGCACCTGTTTATACAGCATGATGTTAACAGTTTCCGCCCTGTTATCCTGATTTTCACTAAGTCCTTGACCAGTAATGTTTTATAGCTTTTTGCATTGCTTATAACTAGTGATCCATGATGACTAATTGCATGATTATTTTTGACATGCCTGCCCTGCCCTGTCTACTTCATTGCATATCAGTTTGGAGCATGTTTGTATTCACTGTCATGTTTGTGCATTGCTCTAAAGTGTGCTTCCGGATGTTGGCAAATTGTGTTGCAAACTTGTTTTGCTTATATCTTTTTATTTGTAACTCCGTTTGGAGTGTTCTTTATATGTAACGTGATTAGTTTTTCGTGTACTTTGTGTTTGTGTGGTTGTTTGCTGTTGTTAACCAACCTAAAATGTGGTTTAGGGCAGAACAGTAATAACTTGTTAATCGTCGTGGGCACTTAGTGTTATGCCATGTTTAGGGTGTTGCCTCACTTAACTTGACCAGTATAGGTAGTTTACTTTGTGCTTAACCTTTTGCCATGATTGTGTGACATGCCATGCTTGGGTGCCTTGCCATTTTAACAACCGTTGGTTGATCACTTGTAGCTAAACAACTTGAACCCTTTAAACGTGCTGTATCGTCGTGCGTGACAAATACTCTCACTTAACCCGCTAGTAACCGCTCTCGACGGTAGATCCGTATCGCGTTGCCGTGCCTTGTGTTGTATCCTTGATCTTGGTTTGTTCCGTAGTAATAGTGTTGCACCGTTGATTGCTTTCCAGTGTTTCCTTCTTGTGTGCTATCGCAGGAACGTTCGGAGACGATGCGAGTTGCGATCGATCGATGACACCTTCGGCGTCGTCTTCTCATCAGGTAAGGGGGAGCATATATCATTCTTATAACTTTCAGCTCACATTTCCTAGTTATAGGATAGATCGATTGCTTGATCCTTCCACTTCATATTTATGCCTCTCAAATAAACCCAAACGGCCATGTTCCCCACATCCTAGCAAACCATTGTTTGGCCACGTACCTTGCTTGCTTGACCACTGCTTAGTATGCATGCTAGGTTGCTATCAGTTGTTCAGCTTGGTTTGGGATATCGCATTATTATATTGTTTTGGATGATATGATTATTATAAGTTTGACTATATTCGACGAAGGATGGAAGGTCTAGGCTATCCCGCCCCGACGCTTTGTTCCATTCGAGTCACCTAGGTCCCGAGTTCCGGGTATTGTGTCTCTTGACGAGCGTGCCTAACCGCGTGTGGGATGCTATGGGGTCCCCTTTTCTCACCTACCTAGCTTCAAACATTTTTAGTGGTGGCCCAAGCTGATTTACCATTTGAAACCGTGTGTGTGCTGGTTGGCCGCCAGTAGTTTTCAAACCTACCCGGACCAGCGAGGACATGGTTCCTTTATTGGTCCATCTTGTCTGGCTAAGGACCCGGTTTGCCATGTGTGATTAACCGGCTATCCAAACCTGCGACAGACGGTAGAGACCGATTCGAGAGCGCGACCGCCTTTTGAGTTGGGTGTCGACTCACCGGGGGCCACCCGAATTTGTTCGTTGTTAGCTAGAGGGACCTGTCGTTTCGGATCTCTTGGAACTAAATCATAAAATGGTTGCCTGTGATGGGTAGCAACTGAGAGAGATGGGCGTGCGTGCGGATCCTATGATGGGCAGTTGGTACACCCCTGCAGGGTTAAATCTTTTCGAGAAGCCGTGTCCACGGTTATGGACGACTTGAGACCTACTCCTTGTTCATAGACAACAACAACTGATATAATATTAACAACTTGATCAACGTGTGTGTGTGCCTTGAGTGCTTCTTCTTCATCGGGATGCGAAGAGGAGGACAAGTATAGGATAGGTGTTATGTTTGCGTAAGTAGCTGATAGCAAGACTTGTTGGAGGTGATTCCTCATCGAATGCTTGGTCCTCATCTTACTCTTATTAGACCGTTAGCTACTCATATATTGCTAGAGCGGTTGCAAGCTCAACCACTACCCCCATCTTACCGTGAGAAGTTAGTTACATGACTTGTTGATATAGCTCACCCCTTCTTTTCTCTTCTACGCACGTTATGCAACCGAGCTGGACTTCAGTGGAGCTCGACGACTCTTCTTCTGGACGCCTTTTCGGAGACTCGACGACGAATAGTTAGGTGGATCCCAGCGGAGATCCTGGACCCGTGTGGTTACGGGAATTGTGTGTTTTACCTTTGCCACTAGGCATCTGTTTGTAGCCTGTACTCAGGCGTATGTCTTCCGCTGTTGTAATGTATTCAGACAGTTGTATGCCGATTGTATGAGATGTTGTATCCTTGTATCTGTAATGCTGTGATATAATGTTAAAATCAGGGTTATATGACTTCGTCATATGTTGCGGTGGGACCGATATGTGCTTCGTCCTCGGGTTCGGGCGGAAACGTTCGGATCTGAAACAGTAACACATATCGGGCCTTACATGTCTGGGGAATATCCCACGGCTAAACCCGGCTTGGAGACAAAGTCGGTCGGATGGAAAGAGTCGGCTCGTACAGATGAAAGCCGGTCGAAGGAATCAAGATGGAGTCCACCTAACTTGGAAGATACGAAAAGCTACAAGACTTAGAGTAGAACCCGGATTGATATTCTATTTGTAATAGAAGAAGAGACTAGTTTGTATCCTACTAGGACTCTCGATGGCTTCTCGCCCCTCGTTGGTTACCCCAAGTGGAAGGTTTGAGATGTAGTGCAGCAGCAAGTTTCCCTCGGTGAAGATACCAAGGTTTGTCTCCAGTAGGACTCCAGAGATGATAAGTAGGTGTCAGCGGGCGCAACTGACGCGGACCTGCACACAGACACAAATAACTTTGTTCCCAACGAAGTTCAGAGAGGTTGTCAATCTCTCCGGTCTTGTTTTTCACAAAGGATCAAACACAAGGGATAATGATAGCAACTGAAAGTAAAAGCCGAAAAGTAAATGAGCTTGGATACAGTAATAAGGGTATGGACCAGGATAGGTGATGTTCACTAGTGATGTCTCTCTCCCAAAAGACGATAAAACTGCTATGCGAGGTAAACAAATTACAGAAGGGCAATTGACAGGATTAAGAACGCACCGCAATGCTAACTATGCTACAAAAGAAAGGAAGATGCTCAAAATCACGGGAAGTACGCCAAAATAAGGAGACCGAAATCCAACTGCATCTACTACTAATCATCCACCTTGAGATATCTATCCAGAACATCTCGCTGGTATTAAGTTGCGAGCCCCACCCAAAGTGTAAACCCAAAGCAACATACAACTGAATTAAAAAGCACTTTGCGTAAAGTAAACAATCCTTGCAACCGCGGTTACAAGCACCGTTGTTTTCCCCCTTGTGGAAACAACACATCCCCTAGACTCATGTTTCTGTCACTCAAGCGTGTCATCGGGGGGCATGAACCCACAATCGAGCATAACGTTCCCTCTTGGGGTTACTATCTACTACTTGGCCAAAGCAATAAACAGCAACGGAGAACATGCAAGAATTACTTAGGAACAAAAATATAAGAGATAAAAACAAAATATATTACTCAATCACAATCTGAACATAATCTCATAATCCATCAGATCCCATCAAACTCAGCATAGCAACAGCAGAAAGATTACAAAAGTGCCTCGATCATGTAGGGAAGCTCACGAGGTCTAAACCATGAAGAACAAAGAGGGGAGGAGAACATCACATAGCTACTGATCACAAACCCATGGTCCAAGGAAAACTACTCACGAGACATCCGGGGAGCATCGATGGTGGAGAGGAGACTCCTGGAGGTCGGCCCTCCCTCCGGCAGGGTGCCGGGAAGAGGTCTTCTGGTGCTCCCGAGCTCGGAAGCGCGGCGGCGGAACAGAGGAGAGATCGCAAAAAAGGGTTCTGTCCTCGAGGGTTTCCCGTGACGGAGAATATATAGGCAAAGGGGGGCAGCCAGGGGTGGACCAGGGACCCTAGGCGCCCCCCTGGCGCGGCCAGGGGTGGGGCCGCGCCGGGTGGCCGCCTGGGCCACCCCAGGCTCCCCTCTGGCCCCACTCGGGCTCTTCGCGAAGCTTCCTGTATGCTGATTTTTTATCTGATTTTCCCTAATTTCTCTGGCACTTTTTATATGGGGGAAAACTGAAATATAAAAACAGCAGAAAACTGGAACTGGCACTGGGGTGCACTGAGTTAATAGGTTAGTCCAAATATGATCAAAAGTGTATAAAAGTGTATCTAGATCATAGTAATATCAAACAAAACATGCATGGAGCAAGCAGAAATTATAGATACGTTTTGGACGTATCAACATCCCCAAGCTTAATTCCTGCTCGTCCTCGAGTAGTTAAATGATAACAGCATAATTTCTGTGGTGACTTGCTAGCAACCATATAAGAACTTTGAAAAGTAAAGCAATCAAGGTTAGAAATTCAATTCAAGTCATAACATGCAAGAGTCTATATTAGCATTGAAACAAGTCACAAAAGAACATTTGGTGCAAGAGCTCTCGCTGTCCGTGACTCGAATTTCTCCAAATGGTGTTTGCGTGCAAGAAGGGGATAGGGAATACGAGAAAATGTAATTTTGTGTTGAGAACTCAATCTACTAAAGTTTCACACTTGGTCTTCTTTGGAATCTTATCTTGACTCGTCCCCAGACCACTAGCCAGGTACAATTCAATTTGATCCACTCCTTTTTCAATATTTTGAGCACTCATGCAATGGATGAGCGTAAGCACGAGAGTTGACACTTAGGATGGAAAAGAGAGGAGTATGGAGGAGGAAGACAAAAAGGATGATAAAGGCTCACATCAATGAGGACAATCATAGGCAAGAGATGCCAAATGATAGATATGATGTGAGGAGTAGGGTTTGCCATGCAACCGATGCACATACGAGCTAAGAAGCTCTCCAATGGAACTAGTGGGGGTGCATCTAACTTGCTCGCTCATGAAGACCTAGAGCTCGTTTGAGGAGGCTATCCTTGGAATATGCAAGCCAAGTTCTATAGTGTGAAGGTCCCCACATAGCTATATGCATAATGATCATCTCTATGGAGTACAATGATATAAAGGGAGTACTAGTGTGGATCTCTCAAAAGGATAGTAGTGTTGCCCCTTTCTCTCTTTTTATTTCATTTTTTCTCTTTTTTCTATTTTTTGTATTTTTTTTGTGGCCTCAATGTCTCTTTCTATTTAACTCTCGTTTGTCCTCTTTGGGACTTTTATTGTTTCCACTTTGGGATCTTTTCCTCACTTAAGGGCAACACTCTATTTTACAAGAAGGTAAAGGAGATCTTTCACACTTTACAAGGTACTCAAAATCATAAAGAAGATGTAGCTATCATGATGTATGCAATGTAGGTCGCTGCCAGTGTAGCAGGAACATGTATGACATGAAGATCAAGTCATGAAGAGGTGGATGTTGCATGGCAATATATCTCGGAAAGGCTATGGAAATGCCTTGATAGGTAGGTATGGTGGCTGTTTTGAGGAAAGATATAAGGAGGTTTATGATGACAGAGCGTATCATTCCAAGGGTTAGGATGTACCGGCGAAGGTGGACGCTAACTCTCGGAGTGAGAAGAAAGCAATGCACGGCACGAGAAAGGCTAGCAAAATATGGGAAGGTGGAAGTGTCAACTTTCAATACTTACATTAGTCCGAAGAACTCATGCAGTTATTATCGGTAACTCTCAATCTAATAAGGAGGTTCACAAAGAGACAAGTACCCCGAGGAGGAGTGTATGGGGTTTGGTTATCCTTGCGCATCCTCGACTCATGGTACGTGAGTGTACTCTAATATTCGATCCCTCCAAAGAGTAGTGATCCATCTAGTAGCTAGAGTTCTCAACTAGTTTTGTAGGTTTTGAAAATACACACGGATTTCCCAAAATACGACACCTATCACTAATAGGCTAGAGCTCTTTAAACCAAAGGTTCAAACATTACTCACATCAATACCTCAAAACTATTGCAAGTTACTAATAAATAAAATAACAACCTCAATCACCTACTTCTCAAAACAAGACACAACTGAGTGCAACAACCAACTCTCTTAACAAGATGAACATGAGAAGTAAAAAGAGTTGCAGCAACAAACTAAATAAAAGCCAAGGCTCTTGCTAAAGACAAACTAAAGCTAAAACTAAACATGGCAGTAGCTATGAAAAGATAAAGAACACACAACAGCAAAAAGATAAGGAGGAAAAATCCTATGATGTGTTCTAGATTTTGAAACTGGAGCGTCTTTCTCTCCCACACAAAGTAAGATGGGATCTAACTTTTTATGAACAGCAAGCAAAGCTAAAGAAAACTAAAAATAAAACCTAAGAGCGAGACGCTCCAAGCATAGCACATAACGCATGAGGTGGTAAATATATAGTGAGACGAAGGACGAACTGATGATTGTCGATGGAGAAGGGATGCACGGGGGCATCCCCAAGCTTAAACGCTTGAGTCTCCTTGAATATTTATTGGGGATGCATGGGGGCATACCCAAGGTTTAGCGCTTGACACTCCTGGATCTTCTTTCATCATCTTCCATCGCACACTTGAAAACTCCCTTCATACATAACTCATCATAAGCTAATTAGAGAGGTTAGTACCCTTAATAATTTTTTTTTTCCCACTGGATATAAAGATATTCTTGAAGATCTACTGTTTCTAAAGAGTGCCAAAAAGTTTTTTCAAAGAAAAAGCAAGCTTAAGGTTTGCAAAAGTTAGGAGAGACAAAACGTGGCAGAATCTGTGAAAAACAGAACAACAGGTAGTAAAGAATTTTTTAGGGCACTTCTGCAACTCAAATAAAAAAACTCAGAACATACGGAAGTTTCGTAATTGTATAGAGCACGCTGTGTAAACATTTCAGCTCAAAAAGATGAACTGGGATTTTTCTGGAATTTTTCTAGTCACGAGGACAGAATCTGTTTTCTGGACAGCATGTCACAACTTTTACTTCCCTTGCCGTATGAGGCTAAACTTGGCACAAAGCTTGAAAAATAAATATACAATGATGTTGATACAGTAGTAACAATCATCAAGATACAAAAAAAAGCAAAAAGAAACCTAAATTCGTTGCGGGCTGCCTCCCGAAAGCGCTTTCTTTTATGCCTTTAAGCTAGGCATGATGCAAAAGAAGAATCAAGTTTTATCAAGAGAAAGAGAATAACTAGCCCGAGTAACGGACTCAAAAGGTAACTTGATTTTCTTTCTAGGGAAGTGTTCCATCCCCTTTTTGAATGGGAATTGGAACTTTATATTCCCCTTTTTCATGTCAATAACCGCACCAACGGTGCGAAGAAAAGGACGTCCCAAAATAATTGGACACAAAGGTTCACACTCTATATCCATAACAATAAAATCAACGGGAACATAGTTGTCATTGACAATGATAAGAACATCGTCGATCTTCCCCAAAGGTTTCTTTACGGAAGAATCAACAAGACGAACACCAAAAGAACAAGGCTCAAAGGGCTTCAATTCAAACATATCAAATATTCTTTTGGGCATAACGGAGGTACTAGCTCCAACATCTCATAAAGCATAGCAAGAGAAGTTATTTAATTTAATTTTGATCGTAGGGTCCCAACCATCATCTAGCTTCCTAGGTATGGAGGCTTCTACTCTAAGCTTCATCTCCCTAGTTTTGATGAGAGCATTTGTGATATGCTCCGTGAAGGCAAGATTAAGTGTGCTAGTGTGGGGGTCTCTAGACATTTTGTGTAGCAAGCTAATAAATTCTGAGAGGGTGCAACTATCAAAATCAATATCACTACTATCAAAGGTGGTAGTAGTGTCGTCTAGGCTTACTTTTTTGAAACCCTCTATGTTCATAGGAGTTTCTTCATCTTTGGTTGAGGTATTAGCATCACCATTAATAGGTCCAACGGGACTAGGAGTGCATTGGGTGCTAATAGTTTGGTTGTCCTCAACAATTTGGATAGTGGCAACTGTGTGGTGTGTAGGAAGGCTCTTAATTCTATCCTCTTCCATAGGGATAACTTTCGGTTTGGCTGCCATTTGATTTATCAAAGTAGATTGGGTGTGGGACATATTCGAAACATGGGTTTTGGTAGCGGTAAGTCTAGCCTGGAGATTAGAAATCTCACTGTTCAGGCTATCAAGCTGGTCACTAATGTTTTGCAGAATGGCAGTATGCTCACCTATTTGCTTAGAGAAGGCTTTGTTTTTTTCAAACTGGGTGTTCATATAGTTCTTAGTAGCTTTCTCTATCTCTACCAATTTCTCATAGCTAGGTAGGTCTCTTTTCGTATAAGAGGGATTATAGGAGTTGTTGCTAGGGTAGGTGTTGTTGTTCCCATAGTTGGATGGAAACGGTCTAGGATTGCTAGAAAAATTACCCCTATAGGCATTGTTGTTGAAATTGTTTCTAGCAATAAAATTCACATCTACTTGTTCTTGGGCAACCAAATAATTTAAAGGAACATCACGAGGATCAATAGAGGGTTGCTTGGTAAGTAGAGACATAATTAAGTCAACTTTTTCATTGAGGGAGGTAACTTCCTCGACAGAGTTTACCTTCCTACCTGTTGGAGCGCGTTCGGTGTGCCATTGGGAATAAATGGTTATCATCTCATCGAGAAGCTTTGTGGAAGCACCAAGTGTAGTTGACATAAAGGTTCCTCCCACGGCCGAATCTAACAGGTTCCGCGAGGTAAAGTTCAAGCCTGCATAAAAAGTCTGGATAACCATCCAGGTAGTCAAACCATGTGTAGGGCATTTCTTAACAAGAGATTTCATTCGTTCCCAAGCTTGGGCAATGTGTTCATTATCCAATTGCTAAAATTCATAATGTTACTCCTCAATTGGATAATTGTAGTAGGTGGGTAGTACTTCCCTATAAAAGCATCTTTGCACTTATCCCAAGAATCTATGCTATTCCTAGGCAAAGATTGAAACCGGATTTTAGCGTCTCCCCTTAAAGAGAAAGGAAAGAGCTTGAGCTTAACAATATCACCTTCTACTTCTTTATACTATTGCATATCACATAATTCAACAAAATTGTTCAAGTGTAAAGCACCATCATCTCCAGCACCAGAGAATTGATCTCTCATAACAAGGTTTAGCAAGGCAGGTTTAATTTCATAAGAGGTAGCTGAAGTGGCAGGTGTGGCCATGGGGGTGCAGATAAAGTCTTGGTTGTTGTGACTAGTGAAGTCACACAACATGGTGTTTTCAGTGGAACCCATAGTAGCAGCAAGTGTGGCAGATTTTTTTGTGATTTTTGATATAAGACACAAAGATAAAAACTGAAAGGTAAACAAAAACAAAGGTAAAGGGTAGTGTGCAACTCCCCTATCTTAGCACTCGGAGTCCCCGGCAACGGCGCCAGAAATTTTCTTGATGGCTTCTAGCCCCTCGTTGGTTACCCCAAGTGGAAGGTTTGAGATGCAGTGCAGCAGCAAGTTTCCCTCGGTGAAGATACCAAGGTTTGTCTCCAGTAGGACTCCAGAGATGATAAGTAGGTGTCAGCGGCGCAACTGACGGGGACCTGCACACAGACACAAATAACTTTGTTCCCAACGAAGTTCAGAGAGGTTGTCAATCTCTCTGGTCTTGTTGTTCACAAAGGATCAAACACACGGGATAATGATAGCAACTGAAAGTAAAAGCAGAAAAGTAAATGAGCGTGGATACAGTAATGAGGATATGGACCGGGATACGTGATGTTCACTAGTGATGTCTCTCTCCCAAAAGACGATAAAACTGCTATGCGAGGTAAACAAATTACAGAAGGTCAATTGACAGGATTAAGAACGCACCGCAATGCTAACTATGCTACAAAATAAAGGAAGAGGCTCAAAAGCACGGGCAGTACGCCAAAATAAGTAGACCAAAATCCAACTGCATCTAGTACTAATCATCCACCTTGAGATATCTATCCAGAACACCTCGCTGGTATTAAGTTGCGAGCCCCACCCAAAGTGTAAACCCAAAGCAACAGACAACTGCATTAAAAATCACTTTGTGTAAAGTAAACAATCCTTGCAACCGCGGTTACAAGCACCGTTGTTTTCCCCCTTGTGGCAAGAACACATCCCCTAGACTCATGTTTCTGTCACTCAAGCGTGTCATCGGGGGGCATGAACCCACAATCGAGCATAACGTTCCCTCTTGGGGTTACTATCTACTACTTGGCCAAAGTAATAAACAACAACGGAGAACATGCAAGAATTACTTAGGAACAAAAATATAAGAGATAAAAACCAAATATATTACTCAATCACAATCTGAACCTATTCTCATAATCCATCAGATCCCATCAAACTCAGCATAGCAACAGCAGAAAGATTACAAAAGTGCCTCGATCATGTAGGGCAGCTCACGAGGTCTAAACCATGAAGAACAAAGAGGGGAGGAGAAGATCACATAGCTACTGATCACGGACCCATGGTCCAAGGAAAACTACTCACGAGACATCCAGGGAGCATCCATGGTGGAGAGGAGACTCCCGAAGGTCGGCCCTCCCTCCGGTAGGGTGCCGGGAAGAGGTGTTCTGGTGCTCCCGATCTCGGAAGCGCAGCGGCGGCTGAACAGAGGAGATGTCACAAAAAAGGGTTCCGTCCTCGAGGGTTTCCCGTGACGGAGAATATATAGGCGAAGGGGGGCAGCCAGAGGTGGACCAGGGCCCCCAGGCGCCCCCTTGGTGCGGCCAGGGGTGGGGCCGCGCCGGGTGGCCGCCTGGGCCACCCCAGGCTCCCCTCTGGCCCCACTCGGGCTCTTCGCGAAGCTTCCTGTACGCTGATTTTTTATCTGTTTTTTTCCGAATTTTTCTGGCACTTTTTATATGGGGGAAAACTGAAATAGAAAAACAGCATAAAACAGGAACTGGCACTGGGGTGCACTGAGTTAATAGGTTAGTCCAAATATGATCAAAAGTGTATGAAAGTGTATCTAGATCATAGCAATATCACACAAAACATGCATGGAGCAAGCAAAAATTATAGATACATTTTGGACGTATCAACTCTACATGTAAGCCTCCCACTTCCACCTATATAAGGAGGGGTAAGGCGCCCCAAAGAGGGCAGAAACTCAATAGACCACAATAGGCTCTAGATTAGAGACTCAATAGACCACAATAGGCTCTAGATTAGAGACTAGTCTCGGGTTATCTAAACCCGGTACAATTAGACACAACTATAGGAGAGTCGGCGACATGCCGGCGACTCTCCGTGAGCAAAGGAATAAGACCTAACCACAAATAACATGTAGGGTTTTTACCGGACGATGTTTCCCGGTGCCCGAAGGTGTATAAATCGTGTTTTCTCTCTCTGTGATGTTCTTCTTCCTCGTACACTCGTAGAAATGGCCCCATAATCAAGTCCGACTCTACGGACAACTGCCGTGACTTTCCCACAACAATACCCTTACAACCGTGGTCTCCAACAACATTAGAGCGAACATGTTGAGCGTCACAAGATTTGCATCATGTGGCCTGAGGGTTATGCGCCTCTTCCTAGGTCGAATTAAAGATATGAAATCCGTGCTCGGGCTTCCCTACAAAATGGAGCAAGCTGTACATTATCTGTACAGGGCATCGGAGCAAGAATAGCCAATGAGCGACAAGTGCACCATCACCCCTCTTGGTAACACTCCTTATCTAACGACGATTCTCTCCCGCCCTCAGGTATGAGATCTCACGTACGTGTACATCTTTATTTAGATAATTTCATTTCTCTCAGCCTGTCAATTTTTTTGACGATCCAACACACTACAGGCTTGGGTTGGTGCGAATGGCGACTGGCTGGCCTTGATCCTAGGTAACGGAGGCATCCAGTTACACAACGTGTACACTGGACTGACAGTTGATGTGTCTCCATTCACATCTCTTGGAGTTCATTACGCAGGGGACGACCGTCGACGACGTTTCTATGTACTATGATCTCATGGAAGTTCGGTTCGTGAAGATAGCCATTGCACATCCAGCAGGTGTAATTCCCTATCATGGGACCGGAAACTATGATCTCATCGCCGTCTTCGACAAGAGGATTGCCATCACTGAACGGAGCAAGGATGACAACACCAGATTAACATGGTACATGCTCGCCACAACCCATCTCAGTCCTTGGGATTTTGTAGATGTCATTTACAGTAGGGGCCGTTACTACGCCGTGAAGAACCGTGGTACTTGTTACATGTGGAATCCAGCAGATGGTGGTAATTAAAAAGGCATTTACATATATGTTATTCAATTCGCTTCGTTGTTGGTTCCATTCTGCAGTTCATTAGATGTTGCATCGTTTTGAATTGCAGGTTCGATGCAGCCCCCACTTTTAATTCGAGCGACACGTCAATTTGAGGAGCATGACGACCGGATGATCAATTGGTTTAATTCAGATGAGGAATGGTACCTCGTTCCTGTTAATCCCCATGACCATGACTACTACTTTCAACACACATTGCTACTCGTTCTGGTTGATGTAGAAGTCGTCGATGACGGACCTGAAATTACATTCCTGAACCAGACAATTCGATCTTACAATGGTGTTCTTTGCGATGTCTACGTGATTGATGAATCATACAGAAGATGTGACCACCGGGGCGTAGAATGGAAGAGGGTTAGCGACTTGGGTCAGTTCTCCATCTTTTTAGGACAAAGTTATCCTCGCGTGTTGGAAATATCACCGGTGGTGCACACTGGCCATGATGGCTTTCCGTTTGTGAAGCCTGGTTGTGTTTTCCTTGCTGGTTCTTGCAACTTCATCTTTGAAATAGTATCATTTCCTGAGATATGTCGTTTTCAGTTGGAAAGCTCTCCTATGTTGGGTTGTGAACTGCACCGAAACAAGGACGGGTGGACGAGTCCTGGGTCAGCAAGTTTGTGGATAGTGTCGTCGCTGAAAAACTTCAAGGATTGGACCAACCGGGATTAGGACGAATGAATGTGTAGTAGTTACATCCTTAGAATATGTAAGGGGTGCATTTATGTAGCTGAAGCACACATGTGCTATGTAAATTATAATTAGTGCATGATTTTATCGCAGACAGTTCATCATATGTGATCGTTTGTTATCATAATGCATTGGTAAACAATATAGCCGTTGGATGTAACCGTAGCGCCGAACGATAGTCGTTGGATCTTGCCGCGATCCGCAAGAAGCTAGTTATGCGACCTGATTGGACCGTCTCAAGACCCTGGATGATATCTCGTAACCGTATAGAGCACAACAATGGCCGTTGGATGTAACATTAGCGTCGAACGGTAGTCGTTGGATCTTACCGCGATCCGCGAGAAGCTGGTTATGCGACATGATTGGTTGGATATTAATTCACGTATATTACAAACATGTTATATTGCCTAAAAATTTGTGATTGTCTAACAGGTACTGGCAATTCCCCACCGAATGTTTCTCGTATCATCTCATTCGGGTAAACAATAATGCCCGTTTGGGATAATCCTATACTTTTTCCGGCCTTCCCTAGCTACTTCACGAAGACATCACGTTATTTCTAAATAATTTAAACCCCAAACTTTTATGTGTTCAACGCTAATCACTCACACCAAGATCCTGAAATTTCAAACGTTTTTGACTTCATTTGACAATTTAAACACATTAAATGATTTATTTTTTATCAAAATGGCCCTACATTGAAAATCAATTCAAAAGGCCTCTAAATAGAATGAGACTTGGCATGGTGTCGATATTTTACATACATGGTGGATAGTAAAAAATTTACAGGATTATCATGAAAATGAGATACGCTTCGTGTACAAACTAGACCATTCATTTCCATGTACCGGGGATTCAATTGGAATCAACCAAATTACAAAGGCATCACATTATTTCCAAATCATTTAAACCCCAAACTTTTTTTGTGTTCAAACCTTATAATTCACACCAAGAACCTGAAATTTCAAACGTTTCCGCCTTTATTTGACAATTTTTACACAATAAATGATTTATTTTTGATCAAAATGGACCTACATTGAAAATCAATTCAAACGACCTCAAAATAGGATGAGATTTGGCATGATGCCGTTATTTTACATACATGGTGGCTGATAAAAATTTGGGAGGATTATCATCAAAATTAGATACGCTTCGTGTACAAACTAGACCATTCCTTTCCAAGTACCGGGGATTCAATTGGAATCAACCAAATTACAAAGACATCACATTATTTTTAAATCTTTTAAACCCCAAATTTTTTATGTGTTCAACACTCATCATGCACACCAAGATCATGAAATTTTAAACGTTTTCGACTTCGTTTGACAATTAAAATGCATTAAATGATTTATTTTTTGATCAAAATGGCCCTACCTTGAAAATCAATTCAAACATCCTATAAATAGGATGGGACATGGCATGGTTTCGTTATTTTACATACATGGTGCCTGGTGAAAATTTGAGAGGATTATCATCAAAATTAGATACGCTTTGTGTACAAAATACATTATTTGAATGGTGTTCAAACAATGAAAAACCCTGTTGACCGTCTCAAAACCCTTGAGGTTATGTGGTAACCGTAGTGCACAAATATGGCCGTTGGATGTGACCATAGCGCCGAACGATAGTCGTTGGAACTTACCGCGATCCGCGAGAAGCTGGTTATGCGACCTGATTGGACCATCTAAAGACCCTGGAGGATATCTCGTAACCCTAGCGCACAACTATGACCGTTGGATGTAATTGTAGCGTCGAACTATAGTCGTTGGATCTTACAGCGGTCCGCGTGAATCTGGTTATGCAAGTTGATTGGTTGGATATTTATTCTAGTATATTACAAACAGTTTAAATTTCATCAACATTTGTGTGATAATCTGCCATGTACTGGTGGCAACCCACCGACCGAAAGTTTCTCGTATCATCTCATTCGGGTAAACAATAATGTCCATTTGCGATAAGAAAATCCCGCCAGTGCTCTCCCCCCACAAGTGAAAATCCCCCCACAAGCGAAAATTTTCGCCAACAGTAGTCAAATATCTAACCTTCCCCCTCCGCCCACAACCAAATGGTGTCGCGCATCCCCCATTTGTTGTTTAAACCCCCACTCCTCCTAGCGTTGCGGCCTAGACGACGCCGATATCTACCGCGGTGGCCAACACGGCGCAACCCCGCCGCCCAGCCGTATACCACGCGCGGCAGCCTACACGAACCAACCCTCTTCTGTATACCACGTGTGGTAGCCTAGACTATCTAGGCCGTCCGCTCCCCTCCCTGCTAGCCGTGCCTCTTCGGTTCACCGCTCACCCTGTTCCTGTAAGATCCCGACCGTCATCCTCATGGTCATGCCCTTACTCCTCCATCGATCATATATGGCCCGACCACCAGACCATGTTTAGTTAGATTGGATTGCGTCTATAATTTTAAGTAACTGAACTCGTACATTGTAAAAATTTAGCATGCACTGCGATGCTCATGATTTAGTTACGTACATGGACTGTAACAGCCCAGTTTTTGCAAAAATTAAAAATTTTGTTTTCGGTGTGAATTGTTTGATTGCCTGATTTATTTGCGGTGTTTGCATCCCCGATTTATCGATCGGCGATTATTTTTCTCCCCGTATTCTCGTATCGGACGGAGACCGACCTTTGCCACCTTGACACTCGACCTTGCGACACCGGGTTTCGCCCGAGCACCGTCGCAACCGGCACAGGACCAGCCATCGCCACCGGAACGAAAACCCCGTTTATTTAATAAACGGATTGTTTTTATGGGGCGCCAAAAAATGTTGTCGGAATGTCACCGCAGTGAGGTACGATCGAAGAGCTCGACGCGCTGAGCGCGTGGTTCGAGATTTCATCGGAATCGGAGTCCGTATGCACCTCCGGCGGTCACGACCGCGATCGCCGGACGCGCGAGAGGGGTACCGGAGGTCATCGGGGGTATTTTCGTCATCCTGCCACCTAGCCTGCCCTATATAATGACCCCTCACCTCCCCCCTGGGAAGTTAGGGTTTCCCTAAGCAATTTTCGCAGCCACCCCCCTCCAAAATACCAGTTTTTACCGCCAAAACCCCCTCCACCGAAACCCTAATCTCAGCCCCCGATCTGGACCATCAGATCCAGATCTGAGGGCTCAGATCACGCCCCCAGCTCCACCAACCTCCAGCCCCAGGCGCCCAGGCCCCGCAGGCCGCCGCCGGGCCCGCCAGGCCCATCCGGGCAGCCGCCACCTCCCGAGCCTCCTCGCCATGGACGACCGCGCCCCAGCCGAGGCCGCCGCGCCGCCCGCTTCCGGCGAGCAGCCAAGGCCGCCGGCCACCCTCTCTCCCCCGCGCCCTCTTCCCTCTCCTTCCTCCCGGTTCCTCTCTCATCCCCTCTCCTCTCCTCCTTGCTGCAGGTCCGCCGGCCATGGAGGTTGGCCCGAGCGCCATGGCCACCCCGGCCCGAGCTCCAGCCGCCGCCTTTGGCCACGCGGAGCGCGCCAGCCGGCCCCGTCTCCCCGGTCTCCGCCGCATCCGCGCCGCCAGCGCCCCACATCGGCCGTCGCCTACCTCCAGCCACCTCGTCGGCGCTCCACCGGAACCGCCGCCGCCGCGCCGCTGCTGGAGACGGGGACGAGGTCCCGAGTGGCCACGGGAACGGCCAGCTGGGCCACGCCCCCTCCACGGCCCAGCTCCCTTCGGCCCAAGCCAGCGCCCCCCAGCCCAGCCGCCTCCTCTGCTCCAGTGGGCCGAGCCCACTAGTGGGGTGAGGCCCCCTTTTCTTTTTTTTATGTTTTTGCTCAGTGGCTGGCATTTTTGCTAAGTGTTGATATTTTTCTGCTGCTGATTCAATTTTGCAACGACGATAGCAAGCGATCTGTAGCTCCGATGAACGTGCCCCCAAAACGAAAGTTGCTCAGAATTGAGTGTACTTTAATTCATCTTTTGTGAGCATTTGCATTTGAGGTCATCTTGATTGTGTAAATGTGTGCTGAACAGGGCATCAGGCCGTTAAACTGCTACTTTTCCTGTTATTGTGCTGCTGTTATTATTTTGTTGCAACTTTGCATGATGATTGTAACAAATCCATGAGGCCTATTGCATTGATTCCTTTTGCGTTGCGTTAAGCAATGTTTCTACTTCAGTTTCATGCATTCACATGCCATATTTGCTTGCTGCGTCATGTTTATATCTTTCTCCAAAGTGGTGAACCTGATGTTATTGTACTGCTATTGCTGAAACTGTTATTTTGTTACAACTTCGGATGACGATTGCATCGCAACCGTTTATCGGAATTGAGTGATTCCAGTTGCATATTGTTAAGCATGATGTCTACTTGCATCCCATGTATTTCTATGTCATGTTGCTGCAATTTTTCATATAGATTTACCCCTGTTTATACAGCTTGTGCCCGTAAATTGTTTTGCTTGTATCTTTTTAACCATAACTCCGTTTGGGTTGTTCTTTATATGTAACTTGATTATTTTTCGTGTTCTTTGTGTTTATGCTATTGTTTGATGTTGTTAACCAACCTAAAATATGGTTTAGGACAGAACAGTACCAAATCCTTTAATTGTCGTGCGGCACTTAGTGGATGCCATGTATAGGATTGTGCCTCGCTTAAATTGACTAGCATAGATAGTTTACTTTGTGCTTCACCTCTTGACCTGTTTGTGTGCTATGCCATTCTTGCTTGAGTTTCCATGTTAATAACCTTTGTTTGGTCACCTGTAGCTAAGCAACTTGAACCACCGTAAACGTGCGGTATCGTCGTGTGTGACGAGTACTCCACTTAAATCGTTAGTAACCGTCCTCGACGATAGATCCGTATCACGTTGCCGTTCCTTGTGTTGTCTCTTTGATCTTGTATTGCTCCGTAGTAATAGTGGTGCACCGTTGATTTCTTTCCAGTGTTTACTTCTTGTGTGCTCCCGCGGATACTCCCGGAGACGATGCGAGCTTGCGATCAACTACACCTTCGGAACCCGACTGATCAACAGGCAAGGACTTGCATTACTTATGATCCATTCTATTTCAACCAGAGGTTTGCATGGTAGTATAGATTAGGTTCGATGTTTGATCCTACCACATGTTTACAGCCTCTTTCAAACTGATACAGCCATGTCCCCTCCCAGCAAACCTTGTACTGCTATGTTAATTTTGCTCGTTGCTCAGCCCCTGCTTAGTATGCATGCTTAGGATGCTACGATGTTACTCTATTACTCCTGGGTTTGGGATATCACCTTATTATTATATTGTTTTTGATGATATGATTATTATTATAATGTTGACTATATTCGACGAAGGATGGAAGGTCTAGGCTATCCCGCCCCGACGCTTTGTTCCATTCGAGTCACCTAGGATCCGAGTTCCGGGTATTGGTTTTGAGACTGAGCGTGCCTAACCGCGTGTGGGATTTTATGGGGTCCCCTCTTCTTACCTACCTAGCTTCAAACATTTCTAGTGGTGGCCCAAGCTGATTTACCATTTGAAAACCGTGTGTGTGTCTGTTGGGTCGCTCCTGGCAGATATTATTTAAAATAACCCGGACCAGTGAGGACATAGTTCCCTTGCTGGCCCATCATGACCGGCTGAGGACCCGGTTATCCCAATGTGTGATGAACCGGCAATCCAAACCTGGAGTCATACGGTAGAGACCAGATCGAGAGCGCGGCCGGCTCCTGAGCTGGGTGTCGTCTCACCGGGGGCCACCCGGATTTGTTCGTTGTTAGCTAGAGGGACTTGTCGTTTCGGATCTCTTGGAACTAAATCATAAAATGGTTGCCTATGATGGGTAGCAACTGAGAGTGATGGACGTGCGTGCGGAGCCTCGTAATGGGCAGTTGGTACACCCCTGCAGGGTTAAATCTTTTCGAGAAGCCGTGTCCACGGTTATGGACGACTTGAGACCTACTACTTGTTCATAGACAACAACAACTGAGATAAACTTAATATAACTTGATCAACGTGTGTGTGCCTTGACTGCTTCTTCTTCGTCGGGATGCGAAGAGGAGGACAAGGATAGGATAGGTTTTATGATTCCGACAGTAGTTGATAGCAAGACTTGTTGGAGGTGATTCCTCATCGAATGCTTGGCTTCTTATCTTACTCTCTAGATCTTTAGCCACTTCATAAATTCTAGTGCGGCAGCAACCTCACCACTTACCCCTTCCTTACCGTAAACTACTAGTTGTCCTAGAATGACGAGTGATGAAGTCCTTGATGGGTCAGATGACCACTACAGTTGGATGCTGAGTACCTCTGTACTCATGATACTACCCCCAAACTCTTTTCAGGGTTCTAATCGACAACAGGTATGGTGAACGACGTATCACATGGAGACTCGACGACGACTAGTTAGGCGGATCCCGGCGGAGGGCCTGGACCCGTGTGGTTATGGGGATCGATGCTTTTCTCTTTGCCAGTAGGCATTTGCTTGTAGTTTGTACTCAGACAGGTATCTTCCGTTGTTGTATTGTATTCAGGCAGTTGTATGCCGATTGTATGAGATGTTGTATCCTGTATATGTAATGTTGTGATATCATGTTGGAAATCCGGGGCATATGGCTTTGTCATATGTCGCGGTGGGTCCGATATGTACTTCGTCCTCGGGTTCGGGCGGAAACGTCCGAATCTGAAACAGTACCGCATATCGGGCCTTACATGGACTGTCGATGTCGTGAATCTATTCGATCGTATGTTTTTATGGTCAGGTTCTATTGTAAATTTTAGTTTCATATTATTCATTCTTAGCTCTTTTTGATCTTTTCACGAGTCCACAGGATCTATTTGTGCATTATCCTTGTAGGCTTGTAGCATCGTTCTAATGCTTGATCTCATTATATACTCTATGCAATTGTCGGGTAGCAATGTGCGATTCTAAGATTTACAACCGAGGTATGCACTTGGTGAATGGCTTATACCCGCTTACTATACAAGTGAAGGAAAACTGAGTGTTTGGTTTCTAATATTGACATCTTACTTGTAGCTCATCTTTCCAGAGGTTTAGATCCACTCTTCGACCCATTTTGCATTTGGGGAAATGAGGTGACCATGACCATGAACCAAGTCAAGAAACTTAGAAAGATTGTTAGGATAAAGAAACTGGCCACGAAAGACACCAAACTCTTTGTCTGCACAATGAAGAAGACTTCAGTCAGCTATAGGATGGTACTGAGTTACTTCCCTACCATATTATCTTACACATGCACACAATTTCAATGCTGAGAAATGATATTTATGCCTATCTTTATATTCAGTTTTTTCCTAAGAAGTTCACCGATGATTACCTCTCAACCCACCTGTATGGTCAAGAGACAAGAAAGGTATTTGTACAACACCCATTCTATAATATTGAAGTCTTCCCATATGTGATTCATCTGTCTATCTACCGATTATGATGATGTACTTTGCAAAGGTTATCATACGATGGACTTAGTATTTCTGTATTAAGTCCTGGTGTACTATCTGCCGGTTGTCACCATAGAATTCGTGTTTCTGTATTGCGGCCTGCTTTACTATCTGCTGGTTGTACTTTGATTTCAGTAATTATGAAATCCTGGTGACCATCATAAGCATATGAAAGATATTGTGTTATATATATATGTGATTATATCCGCAATGAAAAATATCCTAAAATATTACAGATAGATAAAATGGTATTTAAACTGCGAGTGATTAGCTTCTGGCACACGGTTTTGCATATAAATTCGTCACCATAGCTATGCATATCACACACGTTCAATAAGAAATAAGCATTGGGGATTTATGTCTAATTCCACACCATAGTTTGTGCAGAATCGTTTGTAATGTTCAGCGTACAACACACACAGTTCGACCGAAAACAGCATTTGGGATTTCACTCTGAAACCACATGAACATTCGTGCACAAACGTTTCTTTAGTTGTGAACAACACAAACGTGTGCTATATGTAAACAGTTTGGGATAGTATACGGAACATAAAAGTTCGATTTATCATGTGCGTCTGCATGGACTAGTCCATAGGCAACGGTTTCTGGCTATCGTCTGGAATAGGCCCTCCTATTGCAATCGAGAGCAAGGCGATGGATCCAATTCCCGTAGGCGATAGGAGTCAAAAAAAATGTTTGGATAGCTACATTGTATTGAGACTAAAAGATCACAATATCTCGCTGTGTCTCAAAGTGGGTCTCTGTCCAACTCAGTGATACTCCATCACTAAGTCCATACTGTCGTGTAGCATCTCCATGCCCATGACGTGTGAAACATAGTCATCAACCGAATCATATACTAGTCAAGGATATGTGTCTGCATAACCTTATCAATTAGGGACCATTAGAACAATCATCATAGAATATATAGTCTCACAAACAAGTCACATACTTATTGATACATATCAGCGATGATGTTCAAGGAAAATATAGATAACTCATGAATACATAAGGAGATAACATCATAACATGATTGCCTCTAGGGCATATCTCCAACAAATGCAACTTGAGGATCGACCTTGATCCGGTCCTCAGGCTCATCAGCTTTTCTGTCACATTTATTTAATATTTCTGTCACATAAGAATGCTCCCTAATCCTTGCAGGAAAAGGGGGCTTTTCATATATAACTGCAGGAAAAATAGGATCATCAACAGGTAATTCCTTAAAGGCCTCATGATGCTGATCCTCCTTATTTTTAGAGGAATCAATTTGAGAGGAAAAGTCTTTGCAAAAATCAATAAGAAGTTGGGAATCAAGACCAATCTTAGCGAAAGGTATTGAAGTAATCAGTATTCACGTAACTCTCAATGTAATCATGCTCATAAGTTATAACAGGTTCAATACCTTTATAAATCTCCCAATCTTCAGTGTTATTTTGTATCCTTTCAATGAGATCACACCTTTCTTCAAAGCTTCTTTTTGGAAATACCCCACTACAGGTGGCATCATGCATCTCTTTGTCCTGACGAGAAAGCCTTGCATAAAATTTTGTAAGATTAATTTCCTTGGGTAGCTCATGATTGGGGCATTTGAGCATTAGGGACATAAATCTCCCCAAGCTTGGGTGATGCTTTCTCCGTCACGAGATCAAAAGTTATAAATAAAGTTCCTGTCTCGATGTATTTCACAAAGGGGATAAAACTTTGCATAAAAGAGGGGCATAAGTTCTTGCCAATTTAGTAAAAGAGAGTTATCAAGAAGCCAATACCAACCCAAAGCTTTATCTTTTAATGATAAAGAGAAAAGTTTTCTCATAACAAAGTCCATCGTTATGCCTGCAAGTTTCAATAAGGAGCATAGTTGTGAAAGATATAACAAGTGTTCACCTCGATGTCTATCTCCTGCATATCGATTAGCTATAATACAATCAATAATACTATTTGGTATTTTATAGGGTACAATTTCAGTAGGTGGAGGAGCCTTCTCCACCACTGTAATGGTGGGGCGGTTCCCCGCAAGAAAAGAACCAAGAGCAGAGTGGTCCATAGAGACTAAAAGTAACAACAGCAAAATACAATCAGCACGTGCAATATAAAGGTTTCCTACCAATTTCACTTACCAATAGCGCTACGCTCCCCGGCAACTGCGCCAGAAAATGGTCTTGCTGACCCAAAAGTGTAGGGGATCTATCGTAGCATTTTCGATAAGTAAGAGTGTCGAACCCAACGAGGAGCAGAAGGTATTGACAAGTGATCTTGAGATAGGAATAACTGCAAGTACTGAGAGGTAACTTTTTATGGGTTTTCTGGTATAAGTAACAAGGAGATAAAAGCAAACAAAGTAAATTGTGATAAGGTGCCGCAAGATGGCCCAGTCCTTTTGTGCAAAGGATAAGCCGTGGGATCAAACTTATAAAAGCTAATACGTTCTTGAGGACACACGGGAGATATAGTCATGTGCCTTCGTTATATTCCGTCTCGGTATTATGTTTTGTGTTGATAAGTGTTGTGTGGGTGAACCTATGCTAGTGCACTTTCTAGACTCAGATAAGTACACTCTTATGATTAAACCTCTTCCAAGCATCCGCAAATACAAGAGAGAAATTAAGGAAAAGACTAACCATAGAAATAAACTCTAGGATCCATCAATCACTCATGCAAAAGAGTGCGAACTGGGGTTCAGGTTTCTGTCACTCCGGAAACCCACCATAAGCATACTTTATACACAATGCATTCCCCTAGGTCATTAAAAAGGCGAAGTTTTATGTAGTCGACGTTCACACAACAGCACTAGAAGAATAACACCACAACTTAAATATCAAACAACACATATTACTTCAACATCATATGACTACTCACAATTAGACTTCTCCTGTCATCAAGAACTAAAGGAACTACTCACAAGACATAAAAGAGAACATGATCAGAGGTGATAAATATATGATAAACAATCTGGTCATAACAATAATTCTCCAACAAAACTCAGCAGCATTCACCACAAAGATTACTCAACGCCGGTAGAGTAGAGGGGATGGCTAGTGCATGTTACAACTTGGATTGCAATGTATGATGAGATGAGATGAAGTGTAACAGCCCGGGATTTTCTCCCAAATTAAAAATTTTGTTTGTTGCGTTGTTGTGTTGATTGTCTATATTGTTTGCAGTGTGTGCTTTGGCGAATTATTAATCGGTGAATATTTCCCCCTCTCTTTCTCCTATCGGATGCGAGACCGAACCTTTTCCCCAACGGCACACGACCTTTGCGACACCGGGTTCCACACGAGCACCGTTGTTACTTCCGGCACAGGACCAGGCATCGCCATCGGAACGAAAAACCCTGTTTATTTAATAAACGGATTATTTTATTGGGCGTCGGAAAATGTTCTCGGATCGGTATCGAAGTGAGGTAGGACTGACGGGCTCGCCGTGTTGAGCGCGTGGTTCAAGATTTCGTCCAAATCGGAGGTCGTATGGACCCCCGGCGGCCAGAAACATGGAGTACCGGACGCGAGAGAGAAAACCCGAGGGCGTTTGCGTAAACTTGCCATCCAGGCCAGCCTATAAATAGACCACCACCCACTCCTAGCCCATCTAGGGTATCCCCGATGTAAAAATTGCAGCCACCCCCTCTAGTTTTCCCAGATCTGCCATCTAGCCCCTCCAAATCGGAAACCCTAGCCCTCCCTTAATCCCAGCCGACAAATCTCGAGATATGCGGCCCTGAGAGCTCCACGTCGCCTGCAACAGCCTCCACCATCGTAGCACAGGAGACCAGGCCCCACAGGGCCTGGAAGCACCACCGCGGGGACGCCTCAGCCCGTCCAAGCCACGGCACCGCCGCCGCCCGTCTCTTCCTCCGGCGAGCCGCCGTCTCCGGTGAGCCCTCGCGCGCGCCCTCCTCCTCTTCTCCTTCCCCTCACCTCCTCCGCTTCTCTCTCAGACCACCGGGCCGCCGCCCACTGCGACCGGTGCTCCGCATAGCCGCCGCTCCATGGGTGCCACGAAGCTCGCCGCCGCGCCGCCCCGACCAACGCCGGCGACCAGCCCCAGCCCTAGATCTGGCCGTGACGGATCCGGAGACCCTGTACCCGGCCAGGCCACCTCCACGTTCTCCGCGCCTCCACCTCGTCGGCGTGGTCTCCGCCGGCGCCACCAGCCACGGCCCTGCCCGATCCAGTCGGGAGGAGGGAGCCAGCCTCCAGTCATGCTGCGATTGGACCACCTCCAGCGCGTGGGCCTCGCGCCCCCATGCGGCCCAGCAAGGAGGCCTGCACCGACGCTCCTCAAGCGTCCCACGGTTATCTCTCGACCCACAGCTTCCCATTCTCCCATGGGAGAGCCAGCCTATCCTGCACCCATCCCCACCAAGCTGGTTTGAGGCCCGAATTGGTGACCACGCCCTTCACGTTTCCCTTTTTTTCCGCTGCATGCTCCGAGTTGGGCCGTCCCAGTGCCATAGTTGGTGTTATAGCACGTCCAGTGCGTGGTTTATTTATGTCTCGCCACTCTTTGTTTTGGCCCTTTAGTGCAGATTCGGCCCAGAGAGCTTAGAAGTATTTTTTTCTTATATTTATTGGCAGATTAATATACGATGTGGCGAGGCCCATATCTTTGCAACCGTAGCTCCGATCGCGACGCGTCTTACACCAAAGTTGCTTAGAATTTCGTGTAGATTAATAAAATGTGCTCTTTTGTTATGTTTGAGTGTGTTTACATTGCTGTTTAACTGCTATTTACGTTGCATGCCATCGTAAATGGTTTATCTAATAACTTGTTAACCGTTACTTCGATTAAAATGTTTCTTAGATGTAACTTGACTAGAATTTCATGCAGATTATGATTATGCTTCTGTTGCTTGCTAATCAAAATAATTAAATTTTGTTTTAGGCAGAAAAGTAGTAAAACTATTAATCATCGTGGGATCCATAATAGTTTGCCATGTATATGTTTTACCCCCCCACTTAAAGTGACTAGATTGGAGAGTTTACTTTATGCTTCACCACTTTCCATGATTGTGTGATATGCCATGCTTGAGTGGGATGCCATGTTAACAACCCTTGCTCATGTTGTGTAGCTAAACAACTTGAACCCTTGTAAACGTGCGTTAACGTCGTGTGTGACACTAGTGGAAAAAAGGGCATTAATGGCGCACCTCATTTGCATGTTAATGGCGCACATATGGTGCGCCATTACTACCACGCCACTACTAGCACTTAGTAATGGCGCACATTTGGTGCGCCATTACTAACCCAAATAGTAATGGAGCATCATGAGTGCGCTATTACTAAGGCCCCAAGTGCGCCATTACTAAGAATTATGTAGGTTTTTTTTCTTTGTGTATTTGCATCACACAGATATAAACATCTCACAAAAACAAAATACATCACACACAGATATAAACAACATCATCATGACATGATAACTATTGTAACAGCCACATTAGCTAGAATTCAACTAACACCATTATTAACAAGAGAAAATCACAAAGTATATATAAGATGAGAGTACACAAATTCTTAACCAATACATGTTATCAATTACATGCACTACTTCACTCCTCGTTAGAAGATATGACGATGAGCTTGTTCTCTCTTTCGGCCTGAGAAGCTTCCCATACAACCGCTAGGCGCGCCGAGTCTCGTGGAGGGTCATCGAATACGCCCGGGTACCTGCGCTCCCAAATGGCATTGAACTCCGCCTCCTCTGCTGCGTCCTCCTCTTCTATCTTCCGCCTATTTCGAGACAACTCTAAAGCAGTGGGCTGAATATCAGAGCTTGCCTTCGAAAAGCCGGAGACATCTGATGACGCCATCGATGTAGAGAGGCGAGCCCGTGGAGCATCCCGACAATGCAGGTGCGGGCGCGAGTGCGGGAGAGGGAGTGGGAGCGGGTGCGGGCGCGGGAGCGCGAACAGGCACGGTGTCCGGCTCGGGGGTGGCGGCTCGGGGGTGGGGTGGTATACGGATGCCGGTGGTGATGCGACAGGTTTGGCGAGAGCGAACCATTTCTGCAAGATAAGAAAATCACAACATCAATTAAAGTAGAGTGCTTCACATTCAAAATACTTTTAAAAACAATGGTTCAACCTGAATAAAAACAATCGCAGGTTCGGCCTGAGTATAGCTGGCTGATTCTGTCTGTTCCTTAACTGTAACAGCAATGTGCATAGCTTAGGATGTTTGGCATTCATATTGTGACTAGTTTTTCAGCTCAACTCATTCCACAGTTCCTGAACCATAATTGATGCTGATATCAAGTTATTGCTGGGAAGAAGCCAGTGTTTATTTCATATGTATTTGTGCTAACTTACTGCAATAAAACTGCTAAATATTTAATATTGAATTATGATATGCCATGCTTGGAGGAACATATTGTCTTTTTAATCTAAATTGACTGCAGAAAGCACTATTATTTGGTCCCTTGAGAACAGAGACATATGCCAAGAAATTAGTAACCATGAGCTTTGGTGTAGTATCACAAACACAGGGGGATGGATAATTAAGCCACTGGGATAGTAGCAGTAATTTATTCTGCGAAATTCCATTTTGGTGTAGCTTCTTTAGAGACTGTAATAATATTGACTCCACAACAGCTTCACTAGACTCCACAACAGCTTCACTAGATCTGTAATACTTGTGTTTTGCAATGTCCATAGGATACCGAAGATTTGATAGGTGTTCATCAACATTTTGCAACTCATGGTAATATAGATTCAGATTGACTACCATATTTTTCAATGGTGAAGCTTCAGTGCAGCACTGGACTACCATATTTTGCAATGAAAATCAACAGCAGTGAGCACGCGCACGAACGGAAAGGAAAAAAGCCACAGCAACAGGTGGACTACTCACCTAGGGTGGCTTGGAGACAAGCTCGAACACGCTGTAGGGGAAGAAGACGACGTAGCCGCGGAAGAAGACTCCTGCGACGAGCGTCGATAGCTCGGGGACGCGTCGATGGCGGGCGTCCTCGTCGTCGATGGACGCGTCGATGGCGAGCGTCGATAGCTCGGGGACGGGTAGGTCGTAGCAGACGGGGCGGCGGCACTATCGGGCGGGTCCGCGACGGGGGAGGGGGAGGGGGGCGGGAGGGAGAGCGAGGCCACCGGAGCGGTCGCCGGAGAGGTGGGGAGGGGGTCGTCGGAGACTGGGAGGTGGGGAGGGGGTCGCTGGAGACTGGGACTGGTTTCGGGAGAGGTGGGATTGGATCGGGAGGGGGAGGGGGAGGGGGCGGGGTTGCAGCGGGCGGGGGGGGGGATGATGTGCTAGCTAGGGTTATGGCATTGGGCCTGTACTATATGTTGCCCAGGCCAGCCCAGAGACATACCAATAGCACATCCACAAGAAGTGCGCCATTAGCATCCCTGGTTGCTAATGGCGCATTCCAGAGAGGTGCGCCATAGCTATGTAAGGGGAGGGGGCTGGTCCAGGAGCAATTTAGTAGTAGCGCACTAGATGAGGAGTGCGCCATTTGCAATGTGGATACTAATGGCGCACTTGATGACTGTGCGCCTGTAACGACCCAATTCACACCGAATTGAAGTCTCTGTGCTCAAGTGCCAGTCCCTGGATCGAACTCGCTGGCACACACAGTATTATAGATGTATATCAAAGTACAAGTGCATCATTATTACAACGTATGATCCAGAGTAAATAAATAACAAGTTGCATAGCTCAAGGCTAGCTTATTCAATATAAATATAGCGGAAGCAAAAACAAATAACGTGGAGTCCCATCAACAGCCACATGCGAACATGCTGAGTGTAGACTCGCAACCCCTAAACGCACCTTACTGATCATCTGAAAAACCTGCAACACCGAAGGTTACAGCCCGACAACGGGTCAGTACATCTGATTTGTACGGCAAGTGACACGGAAAAGTTTATATAAAGGACCTACAACTACATGCAAGGTAAGTCAAAGGAAAGGCTTATGGTTTAGTTTTGCAGAAAGCCAATTTTCTCTTGAACTAAACTAGTAAATTTTTTAAGTTGAGTTCTACCTGAAACACACAGCAACCCATGCTACTCTTGTCCCAACCAAATTATTATTAAGTGTTCATCTGTCAAGATCATTCATCAACAGTACTGACTAGTTGCTCAAAGTTCGTCTATAACCGTGGACACGGCTAATCATGATCAGTTTATACACTCTGCAGAGGTTGTACACGTTCCCCACTGGACTCAACCCGAAGATTGAGACAAAGACTTTTTGAAGAGGTTGCCTCCACCCTTTGGTAGCCGGTACACCTAACACACATCTACATCAGCTAGCTACCAGGGCCAGGTTCCCCACAACGTACTCGTGCTAAGCCAGAGCCCATATAGCCAGTGGCTGTACACGGAAGCTACTAGTAATATTGCATGTCTAATCTTTTTGAGCCTGGATGGCGCCCACTGCGTGAGAGGGTACTCGCCATGATGCACCCGGTTCACCACCAAACAACCATTGGGTGCATTTAACCCCGGCACTGTCCTCAACCGAGGCACAACTACCGGGATGCAACCCGCCCGTCCAGAAGTGATTTCTATTATTATAAAGTTTCTACACACTTTATTAAAATATCTCACATGCACTCCATGAATTCTCACAACCCAACCACGTCTACAAAGCATAGCAATAAAGTAACAACACGGCTAGGTCGATCTACGGTAGACAAGTCAAAACATGTGGCTATCCTAACTGGTTTTGCAGCAACAGTAAAATAAACTACCTATCATTTAATAGAGTGATATTTCCTAACATAATGCATATAGAAAATATAGGTATGAGTATGGTCAAAGCATCACTTCCTTCTTGCTGGTCCTGACGGTCACAATCCTCACAATACGAGGCGGCACACTCCGGACAATCTATACGAGCAAACATAGCACCAATCAATCATATATTCAATACAAATATGCTCAACCAATAATAAACATTCAAATAACAGTAGAAAAACTTGCCTAACAGTAGCTAAACTTAAAGTACTTGTCAAATAAAAACCAACGCAAAAAGAAACGGCGCAAACGGGCGAACCGGTAAAAAGGTTACGGCTGCGGGAAGTTCAAATTTTGATCAGCTTGGGATCCCAATTTAAATACTTCAAACCTCTGTAACACTAGGTCTACTGGCTAGAAAATTCATACACGGTCGCAACGCAACTGTAATCACTCGATTCCGAGTTACGGTTAAAAAGTAGTCGCAAAAACGGTTTCGGGTGAAACACGAGGGTACCGGGGGGTTCTACTGTAAAAAGGACCCGTACATAAATAAATTTTTTACCAAAAACGCGATCGGGTCCTTGGGCGGTTTGGATCCAGATCTGAAAGAAAAAAAAATATTTTTTTTTTCGAAACTTTTTTCTAACATTTTTTTTCCAAACCGTTCTTCTCCACGGGCTGCACGCACGGGCACGGGGGCACGGGAGGCCATGGCTGCGGCCATGGAGCTCCGGCTGCGGCCGGCGGGGTGGCCGGCGGCCAGCGGCTGCGGCCGGGTGCGGCGGAGGGCCGGCGGGGCGCGCAGCAGCGGCGCATGGCCGTGGCGGCCATGGGCGGCGGCGGCTCCGGCCTGCCGGCGAGGCGACGGCGGGTCCCGTGGATTAGATTAGTCTAACCCTAAAACGCTAAGCGAAAATAAACTTAGCCCTAATCGGGGCTATTTATAGCCAGCCCCGAATCCCCTTTTTTTTGTAAATCCGAGATAAAAACAAAATCGGTCTGCGGGAAAAAAACAGAGCAGGCCCGTTAGGCCCAAAACAATATTAGAAAAATCACGGAAACTTATTTTAAAATCCCGTCTTCGCCAATATTTTTAAAATAATAAAATTGAATTTTTGGCTTGACCAAAATAATAAAATAAAATAAAAACTTTTCAACTTATTTTTAAATATTTTTAAATACTTTTCTTGCATTTTAAAAAACTCCGTAAAAACTTTTCCAGAGCATAAGTAAATTCCAAAAATACTTTTAGAAAATATTTATACTCCAAAGTAAAATTAAAAATTCTCCCATAAATCTTTTAAACTATTTACCAACAAAATGAAAATGGGGATAAGTCCTTTTATATCCTCTCCAGCGAACTGCCATGTGTTGAAAAATGTTTAAAAAATATTTTAAAACTCCAGAAAAATGCGGAAGCAGCATGAGATGCATATGATGATCTATTAACATCCGAATTTGGAAAATTGGGATGTTACAAACCTACCCCCCTTAAGATGAATCTCGTCCTCGAGATTCGAGCTGGCTAGCAAAGAGATGCGGGTGGTCTTGCTTCAGATCTTCTTCATGCTCCCATGTTGCTTCCTCTTCGGTATGATGATCCCACTGAACCTTGCATAGCCTGATCGTCTTGGTGCGGGTAACTCTTTCGGCAGTCTCCATAATCTTCACAGGCTTCTCCTCATAAGTCAGGTCACTCTCCAACTGAATTGCCTCAAGTGGCACTGTATCTCTCAAAGGAATATCTTCCATCTCTGCATGACACTTCTTCAGCTGGGATACGTGAAACACATCATGAACTCCTGACAAAGCTTCTGGAAACTCCAACTGATAAGCTACCTCTCCTATGAGCTCCAAGATCTTGTAAGGCCCCACAAAACATGGTGCTAACTTACCCTTGATTCCAAACCTCTTGATTCCGCGAATTGGTGAAACTCTGAGATACGCACGGTCTCCAACCTCATAGGTTACATCCTTGCGCTTAGCATCTGCATAACTCTTCTGCCTGGACTGTGCTATCTTCAGTCTATCACGGATCAACTTGACTTTCTCCTCGGCATCTCTGATCAGGTCTGGTCCAAACAACTGACGTTCTCCTACCTCATCCCACATCAACGGAGTCCTGCATTTCCTGCCATACAGTAACTCGAATGGTGCCATCTGAAGACTAGCCTGGTAACTATTGTTATACGAGAACTCAGCATACGGTAAGTTGTCATCCCAACTCTGTAAGGCCTGATATCCGGTACTGTTCCAGATCCAGAAGTTTCCATCCAGATCCGGGGACGAAGCACATATCGGTCCCACCGCGACATATGACGAAGTCATATGCCCTAGATTTCCAACATGATATCACAACATTACAGATACAGGATACAACATCTCATACAATCTGCATACAACTGCCTCAAATAAAATACAACAGCGGAAGATACATGTCTGAGTACATACTACAATCAAATGCCTAGTGGCAAAAGAAAACATCGATCCCATAACCACACGGGTCCAGGCCCTCCGCCGGGATACGCCTAACTAGTCGTCGTCAAGTCTCCATGTGAAACGTCGATCACCGTACCTGTTGTGGATCAGAACCCTGAAAAGAGTTTGGGGGTAGTATCATGAGTACAGAAGTACTTAGCATCCAACTGTAGTGGTCATCTGACCCAGCAAGGACTTCATCACTCGTCATTCTAGGACAACTAGTAGTTTACGGTAAGGAAGGGGTAAGTGGTGAGGTTGCTGCCGCACTAGCATTTATGAAGTGGCTAACGATCTAGAGAGTAAGATAAGAAGCCAAGCATTCGATGAGGAATCGCCTCCAACAAGTCTTGCTATCAACTACTGTCGCAATCATAACACCTATCCTATCCTTGTCCTCCTCTTCGCATCCCGACGAAGAAGAAGCAGTCAAGGCACACACACGCGTTGATCAAGTTGTTTTAAGATTATATCAGTTGTTGTTGTCTATGAACAAGGAGTAGGTCTCAAGTCGTCCATAACCGTGGACATGGCTTCTCGAAAAGATTTAACCCTGCAAGGGTGTACCAACTGCCCATTACAAGGCTCCGCACGCTCGCCCATCTCTCTCAGTTGCTACCCATCACAGGCAACCATTTTATGATTTAGTTCCAAGAGATCCGAAACGACAGGTCCCTCTAACAAACAACGAACAAATCCGGGTGGCCCCCGGGGAGTCGACAACCAATCCAAAAGCTGGGCACGCTCTCGGATCGGACTCTTCCGTCTCAACAGGGTTTGGGTTACCGAGATGCCTCACATGAGGCCTCGGGCCCTCGCCGGTCAAAGGTGGACCAACAGGGAAACCATGTCTCCGCTGGTCCGGGTCGGTTGGAAAACTACAGCCGTACGACCAGCACACACACGGTTTCAAAAGGTAAAATCAGCTTGCGCCACCACTAGAAATGCTTGAAGCTAGATAGCTAAGAAAAGGGGACCCCATAAAATCCCACACGTGGTTAGGCACGCTCAGTCTTAAAACCAATACCCGGAACTCGGATCCTAGGTGACTCGAATGGAACAAAGCGTCGGGGCGGGATAGCCTAGACCTTCCATCCTTCGTCGAATATAGTCAACATTATAATAATCATATCATAAACAACAATATAATAATGTGATATCCCAAACCAAGGAGTAACAGGGTAACAACGTAGCATCCTAAGCATGCATACTAAGCAGGGGCTGAGCAACGAGCAATAGTAACATAGAAATACATGGTTTGCTGGGAGGGGACATGGCTGTATCGGTTAGAAAGAGGCTGTAAACATGTGGTAGGATCAAACATCGAACCTAGCCTAGACTAGCATGCAAACCGCTGGTTGAAATAGAATGGATCATAAGTAATGCATAGTCCTTGCCTATTGATAAGTCGGGTTCCGAAGGTGTAGTTGATCGCAAGCTCGCATCGTCTCCGAGAGGTAACCGCGAAGCACACAAGACGGTAAACAATGGAAAGCAATCAACGAGCAAGCATCTATTACTACGGAGCAAACACGAGCAAGCATCAACAAGAAGCATCACGAGACATCGCACCTACCGTCGAGAGCAGTTACCAACAGGTTAAGTGGAGTACTCGTCACACACGACGATACCGCACGTTTACGGTGGTTCAAGTTGTTTAGCTACAGGTGATCAACAAAGTTGTTAACATGGCAACTCAAGCAAGCATGGCATATCACGCAAACATGGCAAGAGGTGAAGCATAAATAAACTATCTGATCTAGTCAATTTAAGTGGAGTGAAATCCTAGACATGGCAAACTATTACGGACTCCACGATAAATATTGCATTTGGTACTGTTTTGCCCTAAACAATATTTTATTATTTTATTAGCAAGCAAGAGCAGCAAAAACACAATCTACATGCAATTCTAGTCAAGTTGCATATAAAGAACAATTTAAACAGAGCAACGGTTAAAAAGTTATTAAATAAACAATTTAAAGTGGCATGCGATGTAATTAGCAGGCAAATAGCAAGTAAATAAATTCAAACATGGAAAACAAGCACATTTTGTTAAACTACACAAAATTCGAAGCAACTTTCATGTTTAAATCGTCGCGATCCGACTAACGGTTAAAAAGATATCGCACTCGCAAGAAAAACAATATAATCTGCCAAATTATTAAACTACAAAAGGAAAAAAGAAACTAACGGGCCGAACTACTCATCAGGCCGGCCCAACAGCAGCAGGAGAAAAGAATAAAAAAAAGGTGCTGGCCGTCTCACCGAGTGGGCCTGACCTAGGCTGGCGGGGCATTGCTGGGCCGCGCTAGGGCAGGCCGGCCCAGGCGGTCAACGCGGGCGAGAGGCTCCCCGATCCCGATCCAAATCGGGCACCGGCGGCCGGCGGCTGTGGCGGTCGCCTTCGGCGAGGTGCCGAGGCGGCATGGTGGAGAGGAGGGGCGCGCACGGCTCAGGGGCGGGAATATCCGGGCGGCGGCGGCCAGCTTGGAGGAGGCGAGGGCTGGAGGACGCGGCGGCCCGAGCTCAGCCGGCTCCTTGCCATGGCGCGCGGCGGCTGCGGCCCCCCATGCTCGTGTTGGATATGTGCCCTAGAGACAAATTAATAAAGATATTTGTCACATATCCGTTTTGTTCATAATACGTTTTATACTGTGCTATAACTGTATTACTTGGAAATACTAATACAGGTGTAGTATAAAACATGGTCCGTAGTTTAACTCGGGTAAACTATCTCATTGGGCAATTGAATGATCAAGCTTTCCTGATCATGGAGACACTTAAGTCCATTGACAATGAGGTCATATCATTAGGGGAATGATGTGATGGACGTACACCCACCTAAAGTATTGCAATGTGATCGAGTCACATAGTTCAGCGTTGCTATGACTTTGTAACGTATGGCTTAGTCCTTAGACCGTAATGATCATACGTAAGCACCATCTATGAGGAGACCTTAATTTGTATCCCACCGCCTGACTGAAATATGCTGGCTATAACGGTGCACTTCAGTGTTGGGACCCGGGGTTAGCGTATGCAAGTACAGTTAAGACATAGTCATACGGAGAGCCGAGAACCGCACCCACTTGTCTAAGAAGACAAGGCCAAGCACTGAACATTCTCGGAAAGCATTGTACGTGAGGGGCATCCCATCCAGGCCGGATGATCAACTGAAATGGGTCCTTATCGTCCGCACACAAGTATAAAGATATGGGTGGTGAACTCCCATATTCAAAGACAAGTCGCCTTAACCATATTATCGACTATCTCGAAACTCTTACATAAACTTACTCCAGCCCGATCACCTAGTCGGGGTCTAGGGCGGGCTCAATCATACCACAAAGTGTGCGCGAGACGGAGTCTCGAACAATCGCATCGCGATGCCCCAAGCTGCGCACATCTAAGGGCCACTTGGTGTATGAAAGACCGCCAGCCAGAACACAACTAAGGTCTCGAAACCCATACAAAGACATGCATGTTATAAACATACACGCAACACACATGCCTTGTATGAACAGCAGGTACAATTGCAATTCTCTACACAGTGTACATTTTTATTTATAACTCTTATAGAGTACACGCAGAGATCACAAACATGTGATCCAACATTACAACACAAAGCGGAAGCAAATTATGTCTGAGTACAGACAAGTTTAACAAATGGCTTAAGAAGCCTTATTTAAACACAAAGCCCTCCACGAGGGAACCAGTCGTCTGACTGGGACTAGACTAGTTTGTCTTTAGTCGTCCAGCTCGATGAAGAAGCCACCTTCGGGGTCAGTGGCATCATCTAAAACATAGATTAAGCAAACGTGAGTACAAAGTCGTACTCAGCAAGACTTACATAGGAGCTATACTACTCATGCACATGTACCAAGGTAAAGGGAGGTGGGGTTCACTTGCAGAAATGCCAGCTTTGACTTGGCTAGTCCTGAACTACGAGTACCAGACTTGAGGTAAGAAGCGTACACGAGTCCACTACTTTCTCCAACCAATTACACCACTATGGTTCCTTCCTCGACTTCCCCACGAGAAAGCACGCCATAGCACTCACACTTATCTTGGTGTATTTTAGAAGTATCCAGTTCAAGTTATCTAATAATCAAGCTAAGATTTCCAAGTAGTCCATAACCGCGGACGCGACTATTCGAATAGTTTTTTTAACCTTGCAAGGGTGTACCGCTACACACACATGATCATCATTTACCGCCTTTGATCTTGACACCATTCAAGGGGTGTCAGTGAGGATGCTCACCACAACTGTTACCTCATAGCCTATCTAGTCCAAGAAAGCCGCCTACTTGGGTTGGCTACCACTATCGTGAACCAGGCCGGTTTACCGAAGTGGACCCAAGTGATGTGTGTGTGGTGCATAAGCCGGTCTCGGATGAGCCGTTCTCTCACTTAGCATCCAGGCCACAGACCTACCAGAACTCCGAACTATTGCGACATCTGGACATCGAAACGGATGAGTTAGTAAGTTGAGAGGGGTTAGTGATCCCAATGTGTGGTTGTACTCTTCATCTTGGATCACCACACAAGAACTCGTACTAGGGCGGTGTTCAACGAGACAACCCACTGTGTACTCCTACACAGCCTCTCATCGTTCACCTTGTATTAGGGTAGATTCACCAACACTTTTCTACCATCATCAACATGATCACTACCATCCCGACTCACATCACAGTAACAACATGGTATCATACTAAGCATGCAATAAGCAGTAACATTGCAGGGGTTACATGATATCAACAAACTCCTACATTTGCTAGGATTGTTGTTTGCTTACTACTGTGAAAAAATGATAGGTCATGCAAAGGAATAGGTTCATCTATGCGGTAGAATCGCACATTGGTGATCATCCTATTTAATGCATAAGCGAGACATGAGAGGGAAGTGGGATTTTATCGACATGATCAATGGGGGTTTGCTTGCCTTGCTGACGAGGTTCGGGTTCTGGATCTTCAACGAAGGTTCCAGCCTCTTGCTCCGGTTCCACCTCTACTCGACAAACAAAGCACGAAGTAGCAATCAGTATGAATGCAATGCTCAAGCACATGAATGAAAGTGGAAACTTGAAGTATAAGTTTTGATGTGTGAGGCAATTCCATTTAAGTGGAGTATATTGCATTTGAAATGCAAATTCAAACTCCACATTTGAATTCAACTTAGCCAAGTTGTATGTGACATAGTTTGATCATTTTGAATCATCTTCACTTGTATAAGATATGCTTCTGATGTGTGGTTGAATTATATCATAATTCCATGGTCCAAGGTGCAAAATCATTTGGTTTGAATTTGAATTAATTTCAAATAAAGCAAATGACATAGGCTACTGGTACCATTTTAAAATCAACTCAAACATAGTTGAAAGTTGCATATTTGGAAAGATAATTTTCTCCTGATCATTTTTCATATATTATTTGTCCAATTTGGAGTTAATATGAATTTTCTATGAATTTCCAAAGTTTGGGGTATATTCTGGAATTTCTGGAATTATTTAAATCATTTTGATTTTCTGGAAATTCATTTAATTGATTTACTGCGTCAGTGCTGACGTCAGGGGGGGGCTGACATGGGGGTCCCACCTGTCAGTGAATGGGTTCACTTAACCGGTGGGTTAAGTTAATCCAGTGGCTTAATTAAGCCACTGGGCCCACTGGTCACTATCTGGGTGATTAACAGGGGGGGGGGCTGGCTAACACGCCGGCGGCTAAACGCCGGTGACTGGACCGCGGCGGCGCTGTACGGGGAGGACGATTCCGTCGATGATTTGGAGCGCCGAGACCATCAACTTGTAGCCCTCACTCGTGCGCGTCGAAAGGGACCGAAATCAAGCGCTGGGGTGCACCGTATGCTCGCCGGCGTCAAGCTTTGCGGCGACCGAGCTACGGCCGTGATCGAGATCTCGTTCCAAGGCACGACTTGAGACGGGGCTAGGCTGGTTCGACGAGGAGGAGCACGGGGAACAAGATGGACATCATGGCTGGCTCGATTTCTTAGCGGGTGGACGTCGCCATGGATCCCGGCGGCGAGAAGCTTCGGCTTTCATGGCGATCAAGTCTACAGGGAGTAATCCAAGGGGGAAAGTGAGGGTTTTTGATCCCAAGCTCACCAGGAGCTTAGAAGAGGTGGTGGCGAGGGCTGGGGTGGCTCAACGGCGGCGGAATCGACGAAGTCCTTCACGGCGGCCGGCGGAAACTCGAGGAAGAATCCGGCGTCTACGAGGGCTTCGGGCTCGATTCCATCTGCAAATCGGTGAAGACGACGACGACGAAGGGCTTGGACACAGTCTTGGGGCTTCTAGGCGTCAATGGCCACGCGTGTGCTCGACGACGCTCCGGCGTGTTCCTCGGGCGGCGATGAATCGGGCGAGAGAGGAGAGGAGGGAGCTCGTGGAGGGGGGGAATGAACTGGGGCGGCTCCAGGACGCTTCCAGACGCGACTACGTGGACGGGGAGGGAAGCAGGAGGAGCCCAGCGACGACGGCGTGCTCGCCACGGCGGCAGCAGCCTGCCTGGCGCATGGAAGAAGACGGCCTTGTCCCTGGGCCGGGCTGCCTCGGTGAGTTGGGCCCATTTGAGGTAAGCTTTTTTTCCTTTTCTGTTTTCTGTTTTTCCTTCTGTCATTTGTTCTGTTTAGCTAAAATAAATAGCTAAACATTTTATTAAATGCTGAAATTTTTTATGTGGCCTCATAATAATATAGACTAACCACTTATAAAGTTTCAACATTTTTAAAATTCAAATGATTTGAATTTTAAATCAAATAGGGGTATTTCTTCAATTCCAAGGATCTGTTTGAATATTTGAAAAATCTATGAGCATAGGGTGGGTCCCACATCACTTGATATGTGATCACACGCATTTATAAGACTTTTCAAAACTCTAACATGAATTTTTGGAGAATATTTTTATCTGGCCTTTTGAATTAATTCATCTGGGGGGGGTTCCTTCTCCCATTTGCTTTTGATTTTTTGATTTCAAGGATTTCTTTTGAAATTTTGACATGATGCAAGATTGCTAACTAGCCCTAGCACATTACCTAATAGAGGGTTCTGACAACTCGCCCCCACTCAAAAGAATCTCGTCCCGAGATTCAGAAGTCTGCGGGAGGAAGGTGGGGTACTCGGCACTGAGAAGGTCTTCTCTTTCCCACGTAGCTTCTCTTTTAGAGTGGTGTGACCATTGCACCTTCAGAAACCTAATCACACGCATTTATAAGACTTTTCAAAACTCTAACATGAATTTTTGGAGAATATTTTTATCTGGCCTTTTGAATTAATTCATCTGGGGGGGGTTCCTTCTCCCATTTGCTTTTGATTTTTTGATTTCAAGGATTTCTTTTGAAATTTTGACATGATGCAAGATTGCTAACTAGCCCTAGCACATTACCTAATAGAGGGTTCTGACAACTCGCCCCCACTCAAAAGAATCTCGTCCCGAGATTCAGAAGTCTGCGGGAGGAAGGTGGGGTACTCGGCACTGAGAAGGTCTTCTCTTTCCCACGTAGCTTCTCTTTCAGAGTGGTGTGACCATTGCACCTTCAGAAACCTAATCTTATGACGACAAGTAACAAGCTCTGCGGAATCAAGAATACGAACGGGGTATTCTCGATAAGAAAGGTCATCTTGGAGATCAAGCGTTTCATGGTCGACTTCGCGGATGGGGTCCTTGAAGCAACGCCTGAGTTGGGACACATGGAATACATCGTGTACTCGGGAAATGTGCGGGGGTAGTTCAAGTTGGTAGGCAACTTCTCCACGTTTGGCAAGAATGCGGAAAGGTCCGATGTAACGTGGGGCCAACTTGCCTTTGGTACCAAAACGTTGGGTTCCTTTCAGAGGAGTCACCCGGAGGTAAGCCTTCTCATCCAGATTGTAGCTCTCTTGCCTATGATGACGATCATAGTAGCTTTTCTGACGAGACTGGGCTGCTTTCAATTGTTCACGAACAATGCGAACTTGCTCTTCTGCTTCCTTGATCATATCCGGTCCAAAGAATTGTCTTTCACCGGTTTCTAACCAGTTTAGTGGTGTTAGACATCGTCGTCCGTAAAGGAGTTCAAAAGGAGCCATGTTCAGACTAGATTGAAAACTATTGTTATAAGAAAATTCGTCAAATGGAAGAGACTTCTCCCAATTCTTTCCGAATGATATAACACAAGCTCTGAGAATGTCTTCAAGAATTTGGTTAACCCTTTCGACTTGACCGCTAGACTGAGGATGGAAAGCTGTAGTAAAGGAGAGATGAGTTCCCATAGCATTCTGAAAGCTTCCCCAAAATCTAGGGGGTAAAAAGGCTACCGCGATCAGAATTGATTTCCAAAGGAACACCGTGAAGGGATACAATTCTAGAGATGTACAAGTCTGCTAACTGACTAGCAGTTATAGACTCGCGAACCGGAAGGAAGTGAGCAACTTTGGAAAGCCTATCTATGACAACGAAGATGGCATTGTTTCCTTTCTGGGTTCTTGGAAAGCCGGTGATGAAGTCCATACCGACTTTGTCCCATTTCAAGTCGGGAATAGACAAAGGTTGAAGTGTACCAGCAGGTCTTTGATGTTCTGCCTTAATGCGACGACAAACATCACATTCGGCAACAAATTGAGCAATGTCTCTCTTCATCCTAGTCCACCAAAATCTCTGGCGTAGATCTCTGTACATTTTTGTGCTACCGGGATGAATCGAGAGGGGTGTGTCATGGGCTTCTTTGAGGATGAGTTGCCTTAGTTCCTTATTCTTAGGTACTACCAATGTCGGGACCCGGGGTTAGCGTATGCAAGGCCAGCTAAGACATAGTCATATGGAGAGCCGAGAACCGCACCCACTTTTCTAAGCAGACAAGGCCAAGCACTGAACATTCTCGGAAAGCATCGTACGTGAGGGGCATCCCATCCAGGCCGGATGATCAACTGAGATGGGTCCTCATCGTCCGCACACAAGTCTAAAGATATGGGTGGTGAACTCCCATATTCAAAGACAAGTCGCCTCAACCATACTATCGAGTATCTCATAACTCTTACATAGACTCACTCCAGCCCGATCACTTAGTCGGGGTCTAGGGCGGGCTCGATCATACCACAAAGTGTGCCCGAGACCGAGTTTCGAACAATCGCATCGCGATGCCCCAAGATGCGCACATCTAAGGGCCACTTGGTGTATGAAAGACCACCAGCCAGAACACAACTAAGGTCTCGAAACCCATACAAAGACATGCATGTTATAAACATACATGCAGCACACATGGCTTGTATGAACAGCAGGTACTATTGCAATTCTCTACAAGTGTACATATTTATTGATAACTCTTATAGAGTACACACAGAGATCACATACATGTGATCCAACATTACAACACAGAGCGGAAGAAAATTATATCTAAGTACAGACAAGTTTAACAAATGGCTTAAGAAGCCTTATTTAAACACAAAGCCCTCCACGAGGGAACCAGTCGTTTGACTGGGACTAGACTAGTTGTCTTTAGTCGTCCCGCTCGATGAAGAAGCCACCTTCGGGGTCAGTGGCATCATCTAAAACATAGATTAAGAAAATGTGAGTACAAAGTCGTACTCAGCAAGACTTACATAGGAGCTATACTACTCATGCACATGTATCAAGGTAAAGGGAGGTGGGGTTCACTTGCAGAAATGCCAGCTTTGACTTGGCTAGTCCTGAACTACGAGTACCAGACTTGAGGTAAGAAGCGTACACGAGTCCACTACTTTCTCCAACCAATTACACCACTATGGTGCCTTCCTCGACTTCCCCACGAGAACGCACGCCATAGCACTCACACTTATCTTGGTTTGTTTTAGAAGTATCCAGTTCAAGTTATCTAATAATCAAGCTAAGCTTTCCAAGTAGTCCATAACCGCGGACGCGGCTATTCGAATAGTTTTGTTAACCTTGCAAGGGTGTACCGCTACACACACATGATCATCATTTACCGCCTTTGTACTCGACACCATTCAAGGGGTGCCGGCGAGGATGCTCACCACAACTGTTACCTCATAGCCTATCTAGTCCAAGAAAGCCGCCTACTTTGGTTGGCTACCACTATCGTGAACCCGACCGGTTTACCGAAGTGGACCCAAGCGAAGTGTGCGTGGTGCATAAGCCGGTCTCGGGTGAGCCGTTCTCTCACTTAGCATCCAGGCCACCAGCCTACCAGAACTCCGAACTACTGCGACATCTGGACATCGAAAGGGATGAGTTAATAGGTTGAGAGGGGTCAGTGAACCCAATGTGTGGTTGTACTCTTCATCTTGGATCACCACGCAAGAACTCGGACTTAGGGCGGTGTTCAACGAGACAACCCACCGTGTACTCCTACACAGCCTCTCATCGTTCACCTTGTATTAGGGTCGATTCACCAACACTTTTCTACCATCATCAACATGATCACTACCATCCCGACTCACATCACAGTAACAACATGGTATCATACTAAGCATGCAATAAGGAGTAACGTTGCAGGGGTTACATGATATCAACCAACTCCTACATTTACTAGGATTGTGGTTTTCTTACTACTGTGACAAAATGATAGGTCATGCAAAGGAATGGGTTCATCTATGCGGTAGAATCGTAACATGGTGATCATCCTATACAATGCATAAGAGAGACATGAGAGGGAAGTGGGATTTTATCGACATGATCAATGGGGGTTTGCTTGCCTTGCTGACGAGGTTTGGGTTCTGGATCTTCAGCGAAGGGGGTGACCTCCTGCTCCGGTTCCACCTCTACTCGACAAACAAAGCACGAAGTAGCAATCAATATGGATGCAATGCTAAAGCACATGATTGAATGTTAAAACTTGAAGTATAAGTTTTGATGTGTGAGGCAATTCCATTTAAGTGAAGTATATTGCATTTAAAATGCAAATTCAAACTCCAGATTTGAATTTCAAATTAGCCAAGTTGCAAGTGACAATGTTTGATCATTTTGAATCATCTTCACTTGTATAAGATGTGCTTCTGATGTATGGGTGAATTATAATATAATTCCATGGTCCAAAGTGCAAAATCATTTGGTTTGAATTTGAATTAATTTCAAATAAAGCAAATGACATATGCTACTGGTCCCATTTTAAATTCAACTCAAACATAGTTTAAATTTGCATATTTGGAAAGATAATTTTCTCCTGATCATTTTTCATATATTATTTGTCCAATTTGGAGTTAATATGAATTTTCTATGAATTTCCAAAGTTTGGGGTATTTTCTGGAATTTCTGGAATTATTTAAATCAGTTTGCTTTTCTGGAAATTCATTTAATTCAATTTACTGCGTCAGTGCTGACGTCAGGGGGGGGGGCTGACAAGGGGGTCCCACCTGTCAGTGACTCGGGTTTCCATGGCGGATCCGGCTAGAGGAGGCAATCGAGGGGGGAAAGTGAGGGGTTTTGACCCCAAGCTCACCAGAATCTCAGCAGAGGTGGTGGCGATGGCTGGGGTGGCTCAACGGCGACGTAATCGACTAAGTCCTTCACGGCGGCCGGCGGGAACTCGAGGACGAATTCGGCGTCTACGCGGGCTCCGTGCTCGATTCCTTCTGCAAGTCGGTGAAGACAACGACGACGAAGAGCTTGGACACAGTCTTGGGGCTCCTAGGCGTCAATGGCCATGCGTGTGCTCGACGGCGCTCCGGCGTGTTCCTCGGGCGGCGACGAATCGGGCGAGAGAGGAGAGGAGGGAGCTCCTGGAGGTGGGGGATGAACTGGGGCGGCTCCAAGGATGCTTCCAAATGCGACTACGTGGACGGGGAGAGAAGGAGGAGGTGGCTAGCGACGACGGCATGCTCGCCACGGCGGCAGCAGCCTGCCTGGCGCGAGGAAGAAGACGGCCCTGTCCCTGGGCCGGGCTGCCTCGGTGAGTTGGGCCCATTTGAGGTAAGCCTTCTTTTCCTTTTCTGTTTTCTGTTTTTCCTTCTGTCATTTGTTCTATTTAGCTAAAATAAATAGCTAAACATTTTATTAAATGCTGAAAACTTTTATGTGGCCTCATGATAATATAGACTAGCCACTCATAAACTTTCAACATTTTTAAAATTCAAAAGATTTGAATTTTAAATCAAATAGGGTTATTTCTTTAATTTCAAGGCACTGTTTGAATATTTGAAAAATCTATGAGCATAGGGTGGGTCCCACATCACTTGATATGTGATCACACTCATTTATAAGACTTTTCAAAACTCTAACTTGAATTTTTGGAAAAGATTTTTATCTGGCCTTTTTAATTAATTCATCTGGGGGGGGTTCCTTCTCCCATTTGCTTTTGAATTTTGAATTCAAGGATTTCTTTTGAAATTTTGACATGATGCAAGAGTACAAATTAACCCTAGCACATTACCTAATAGAGGGTTCTGACAACTCGCCCCCACTCAAAAGAATCTCGTCCCGAGATTCAGAAGTCTGCGGGGGGAAGGTGGGGTACTCGGCACTGAGACGGTCTTCTCTTTCCCACGTAGCTTCTCTTTCAGAGTGGTGTGACCATTGCACTTTCAGGAACCTAATCTTCTGACGACGAGTGACACGCTCTGCGGAATCAAGAATACGAACGGGGTATTCTAGATAAGAAAGATCATCTTGGAGATCAAGCGTTTCATGGTCTACTTCGCGGATGGGGTCCTTGAAGCAACGCCTGAGTTGGGACACATGGAATACATCGTGTACTCGGGAAAGATGCAGGGGTAGTTCAAGTTGGTAGGCAACTTCTTCACGTTTAGCAATAATGCGGAAAGGTCCGATGTAACGTGGGGCCAACTTGCCTTTGATACCGAAACGTTGGGTTCCCTTAAGAGGAGTAACCCGGAGGTAAGCCTTCTCATCCAGATTATAGCTCTCTTGCCTATGATGACGATCATAGTAGCTTTTCTGACGAGACTAGGCTGCTTTCAATTGTTCACGAACAATGCGAACTTGCTCTTCTACTTCCTTGATCATATCCGGTCCAAAGAATTGTCTTTCACTGGTTTCTGACCAGTTTAAAGGTGTTCGACATCGTCGTCCATAAAGGAGTTCAAAAGGAGCCATGTTCATACTAGATTGAAAACTATTGTTATAAGCAAATTCGGCAAATGGAAGAGACTTCTCCCAATTCTTTCCGAATGAGATAACACAAGCTCTGAGCATGTCTTCAAGAATTTGGTTAACCCTTTCGACTTGACCGCTAGACTGAGGATGGAAAGCTGTGCTAAAGGAGAGATGAGTTCCCATAGCCTTCTGAAAGCTTCCCCAAAATCTAGAGGTGAAAAGGCTACCGCGATCAGAATTGATTTCCAAAGGAACACCGTGAAGGGATACAATTCTGGAGATGTACAAGTCTGCTAACTGGCTAGCAGTTATAGACTCGCGAACCGGAAGGAAGTGAGCAACTTTGGAAAGCCTATCTATGACAACGAAGATGGCATTGTTTCCTTTCTGGGTTCTTGGAAAGCCGGTGATGAAGTCCATACCGACTTTGTCTCATTTCCACTCGGGAATAAACAAAGGTTAAGTGTACCAGCAGGTCTTTGATGTTCTGCCTTAATGCGACGACAAACATCACATTCGGCAACAAATTGAGCAATGTCTCTCTTCATCCTAGTCCACCAAAATCTCTGGCGTAGATCTCGGTACATTTTCGTGCTACCGGGATGAATTGAGAGGGGTGTGTCATGGGCTTCTTTGAGGATGAGTTGCCTTAGTTCCTTATTCTTAGGTACTACCAAACGATTTTCAAAGAATACCGTTCCCTTGCTATCTGTGGAGAAACATTTAGCAACTCCGCTAACAATGTTCTCCTTGATCCGGCGAACACCTCGTGCACGCCTTTGGGCAACTACGATTTGATCCTCAAGGGTTGGTTTCGCCACCAAGTTGAAAAGAGATCCACGAGGAACAATCTCGAGATTTAGCTTTCGAAATTCCTCATGAAGAAGTGGTTGATACTGCTGTAACATGAGGTTGTTACAGTACGACTTACGACTTAGTGCATCAGCCATAACGTTGGCTTTGCCTGGGGTGTAAGAAATTCCTACGTCGTAATCTTTTATCAACTCAATCCAGCGTCTTTGCCTGAGATTAAGATCCGGCTGGGTGAAAATATATTTGAGGCTTTGGTGGTCGGAATAGATCTCACAACGATTACCAAGGAGGTAATGTCGCCAAGTTGTTAGAGCATGAACTACGGCAGCGAGTTCAAGATCGTGGGTAGGATAGTTCTCTTCATGAGGCCGCAACTGGCGTGAAGCATAAGCTACCACATGTCGATCTTGCAGAAGTATGCATCCTAACCCTTGCGTTGATGCATCACAATAGATTTCGAAATCCTTTTTGGTGTCTGGAGGTGCAAGTACGGGTGCAGAACTTAATCTTCTTTTTAGCTCTTGAAAGCTTTCCTCGCACTTGGGAGTCCATAAGAATTTCTTATCTTTCTTGAGGAGTTCAGTTAGAGGCTTTGCAACTTTAGAAAAGTTCTCGACGAAGCGACGACAATAGCTGGCTAGGCCAAGAAAACTTCTAACTTGCTTAACCGATTCAGGTGGAGTCCAGTCAAGGACGGCCTGAACTCTCTCGGGATTCACAACAATGCCTTCTGCAGAAATCACGTGGCCTAAGTAGGTCACTTCTGTTATCCAGAATTCACACTTGGAGAATTTAGCGTACAGGCGATGCTCTCTAAGTTTCATCAATACCAGCCTTAGGTGTTCGCCATGATCTCCTTCGTTCTTCGAGTAGATGAGAATATCATCAAGATAAACTACAACAAATTTATCTAGGTACTCCATGAAGATCGAATTCATCAAGCGTGAGAATGTGGCGGGGGCATTGGTTAAACCAAAGGACATGACGGTGTACTCGTAAAGACCATAACGAGTAGTAAAAGCCTTTTTGGGAATGTCCTCGCTTCGGATTCTGATCTGATGATAACCTAATCTCAAATCCATCTTGGAGAAGATAGCGGATCCTGCAAGTTGATCATAAAGATCATTGATCCTGGGTAGTGGGTATTTGTTCTTTATCGTCGCCAAATTTAGCGGGCGATAGTCTACGCACATCCTTTCTGTTCCATCTTTCTTCTTTACGAACGAACGGGGCAACCCCATGGCGATGAGCTAGGGCGGATGAAGCCTTTTGCCAACGAAGCATCAAGTTGGGTTTTTAGCTCAGCTAACTCATGTGGGGCCATTTTATATGGGCGTTTGGAAGTTGGTGCGGTTCCTGGAACAAGATCCACTATAAACTATACACACCTGTCGGGTGGCATGCCCGACAGCTCTTCAGGAAAGACATTCGGGAAGTCGCGAACCACCGGAATATCTTCAAGTTCGGGAAGGGGAAGTACATTCAAAGAATGCACTTGGGTTCTTGTTCTGGGTGAGGTATAGTTGACGGTTTTGCCTGAAGGGTGGGTGAGTTTCACGGATTTGCCTTTGCAATCCAAGTAGGCATTCTGTCTTGATAGCCAATCCATGCCAAGGATGACATCAATATCTGAAGACTTGAGGGCTATGAATGAAGCAAGGAATACTAAACCCTCAATTGAAATTTGATTACCATGGCTCACTCTATTAGTTTGCCATCTTGACCCTGGAGTTTGAATAACCATCAGGGTGGACAATTCAACAAAGGGTAACTCATGACGAAGTGCATAACTTTCCGACATGAATGAATGAGATTCTCCTGGGTTGAAAAGAACGGAAGTAGGAACAAAATTGACTGGGAGCGTACCAAGAATGACGTCAGTGGTGTCATCAGTCTCTTCGGCGGCGATCTGATTCACACGTCCACGAGTGGCGGGAGGAGCGGGTTTGGCGGTGTAGAAATTCTGGGGGGCTTGCCACGACCATTGTTGTTGTTGTTGCCTCCGGCACGTGGTGGAGCATTTTGGTTCTGGACCTGGTTCTGGGGGCACTCGCGAGAATGGTGCCCTGCCTGACCACACTTGTAGCAAACTTCATAAAAAGTGCGTGGAGCTGGGTTGTTTGGTGGAGCTGGGTGGAACTGGGTGGGTGGACGAGGCGCCACATAGGATGGCCTCGGTGGGTTGTTCTGGCGGAACATGCTATTTGGGATCCAGATCTTGCGTTTCTGGGAACCAGAGCTGGATGAACCGTCATCTCTAGGGTGTTTGCGGAAATCGGTGGGGGTGTTCATGTCCTCTGCCTTGATGGCCTTGTTGACAAGGACCTGGAAGGTGGCAAAGTCATGAAGATTGAGCTCACGACGGAGTCCGGAGTTGAGGCCACGACGGAACCTCTCTTGTTTCTTGGAGTCGGTGGAGACTTCTTCGGTTGCATAACGAGCAAGTCGGTTGAACTCACGACTGAACTCGTCAACAGTCCTCCTGCCTTGAGTGAGGTTACAGAATTCCTCACGCTTGCGGTCCATAAGACCCTTGGGAATGTGGTGCTCGCGGAAGGACGTGCAGAATTCCTCCCAAGATGCAGGTGGTCCAACGGGGCGCATATTCAGAAAGTTCTCCCACCAAGAACTAGCGGCACCTTCGAGGTGATAGGTGGCGTAGCTGACCTTGTCGCCAACTGCAACATGGCCGGCTTGGAGCTTCCTCTCGATGCTGCGGAGCCAGTCATCGGCGTCAAGGGGCTCGGTGGAGTAACTGAAAACCGGGGGATGAAGCCGGATGAAGTCGTTCAAGGACACCATCTCATTGCGCTGCTGAGTGGTGTTGCGTGCGATGACTTCCAGCAGGTGGTGAGAGTCACAGCAGTTCCTCTCAACTTCCATCAGAACCTGAGCCATCGTGGGTGGGGGTGGAAGGTTGCCTTCCTCCTGGTCGTTCCCACGACCTTGGTTACGACCAACCTAGCCACGGGTTCCTTGAGACATCCTGAAGGTGAAAAACCAAAGTCAAATAGAGTTGATTTGAAGAATCTAGTCAAGGTATTGAAGTATTGGAAGGATTACAGAGCAAAGGAGTAATCATCTTGACAACATGGTGATAAAAGCATACAAGCCATATATTCACAAGCTGTCATACAAACCATACATCGTTTTAGTACAAGCACTAAGCTAATACAAACGTGATGAAGATGATACACCCTTCACAGGGACTCTGACTTCCTATACATTATTTATCTAAGCCTCTGGAACTTAGACTCCTTGCTTACAATATACTAAGATACTACTACATCCTCACTAAGTAAGACCACAGACGCTCTCACTCATCTCCATCTCCATAGTAGTCTTCATAAAAGCTACCCGCGTATCCCGGTAGCTGGAGGTGACCATCGTAAAACACGGAGGCCTGTGGACCCTGATATCCATTTGGGCAAGCATGGGGCCTAGGTCCAGCGTAAGGTGGAAGCAAAGGACCACGGGGTGGAAAAATGCCTCCAATCTCGGGCCAAGCAACTCGAGAAGGCATCTGCGTCCTCACTGGATAGATCGCATCAAACTCAACTGATCCCACGCTCACAAAGGGTGCCAAGAGCGTCAGTGCTCGATACAGACTAACACGGGTGGCGTGGAGCTCGAAACGGAGAGCGCGTGCATCACGATCTCTGTCACTAGCAAACCTAGCAGTCACCTGAAGTGCTGGATCCTCTGCAGAGTGGTCTGAGTAGAGTCCGGTGTAATATCCCTCTTCTCCTGGAAGTGCAGCAGGGATATAGCGGAAAGAAGTCTCTCTCAGCATAGTGTGCTCCTCTCTCAGCAGTGTAATACATGAATATGCAGCATCCTGCACAGCCATGTTCTCGGTAACGCCAATGCCATGTCCAAAGTGGATAGGCTGGATGACTCCAACGTGGTGTGGGTAGATCCGGAAAATGCAGTGGAACTGCGTCTGGTTGAAGTCGTGAAACTGCTCCTTGACGGTGTACTCAGGGTACCATCGATATCCCACATAGGACATCATCTCGATCAACGTGGCGGGATGGCCACGCACACCGAGGCACCTGGTCAAACAAACAATCTGCCGAGGGGGAAGATCTGCCATCTGAAACAGAAAGGAGTTTGCAAATGCATCAGATTATGAGATAAACCTGGAATGACTCGGACAGCATAACGGCTGTAATTGCAAGAAATGACAATTTCTTTCAATCATGAAAACAGCACTTACATAATACGATGTAAGAAATCAGCATTACAACAATGCTAGGAAAACCGGACACAACTTTCCTACGGCTATAAGGAAGCAATCAACGAGATGTGCTAATCAGACAGAGGAGACCCTAGTCCTATCTTCCCGTAGAACAAGATGAGGGTGACTCAGAACTCAGAACGAAGGGGTAAGGAGAAAAAAGAAGCCTTACGTTATTCCCTTATATACCCAGAGTAACTATATAACTATAGCAAGCTAGACTCAACTTCGGCCAAGGCTAATAGTCCTACAGTCAGTCCTGCTCTGATACCAAGTCTGTCGGGACCCGGGGTTAGCGTATGCAAGTACAGCTAAGACATAGTCATATGGAGAGCCGAGAACCGCACCCACTTGTCTAAGCAGACAAGGCCAAGCACTGAACATTCTCGGAAAGCATCGTACGTGAGGGGCATCCCATCCAGGCCGGATGATCAACTGAGATGGGTCCTCATCGTCCGCACACAAGTCTAAAGATATGGGTGGTGAACTCCCATATTCAAAGACAAGTCCCCTCAACCATACTATCGACTATCTCATAACTCTTACATAGACTCACTCCAGCCCGATCACTTAGTCGGGGTCTAGGGCGGGCTCGATCATACCACAAAGTGTGCCCGAGACCGAGTCTCGAACAATCGCATCGCGATGCCCCAAGCTGCGCACATCTAAGGGCCACTTGGTGTATGAAAGACCGCCAGCCAGAACACAACTAAGGTCTCGAAACCCATACAAAGACATGCATGTGATAAACATACACGCAGCACACATGCCTTGTATGAACAGCAGGTACCATTGCAATTCTCTACAAGTGTACATATTTATTGATAACTTTTATAGAGTACACACAGAGATCACATACATGTGATCCAACATTACAACACAGAGCGGAAGCAAATTATGTCTGAGTATAGACAAGTTTAACAAATGGCTTAAGAAGCCTTATTTAAACACAAAGCCCTCCACGAGGGAACCAGTCGTCTGACTGGGACTAGACTAGTTGTCTTCAGTCGTCCCGCTCGATGAAGAAGCCACCTTCGGGGTCAGTGGCATCATCTAAAACATAGATTAAGCAAATGTGAGTACAAAGTCGTACTCAGCAAGACTTACATAGGAGCTATACTACTCATGCACATGTATCAAGGTAAAGGGAGGTGGGGTTCACTTGCAGAAATGCCAGCTTTGACTTGGCTAGTCCTGAACTACGAGTACCAGACTTGAGGTAAGAAGCGTACACGAGTCCACTACTTTCTCCAACCAATTACACCACTATGGTGCCTTCCTCGACTTCCCCACGAGAAAGCACGCCATAGCACTCACACTTATCTTGGTTTGTTTTAGAAGTATCCAGTTCAAGTTATCTAATAATCAAGCTAAGCTTTCCAAGTAGTCCATAACCGCGGACGCGGATATTCGAATAGTTTTGTTAACCTTGCAAGGGTGTACCGCTACACACACATGATCATCATTTACCGCCTTTGTACTCGACACCATTCAAGGGGTGCCGGCGAGGATGCTCACCACAACTGTTACCTCATAGCCTATCTAGTCCAAGAAAGCCGCCTACTTGGGTTGGCTACCACTATCGTGAACCCGGCCGGTTTACCGAAGTGGACACAAGCGATGTGTGCGTGGTGCATAAGCCGGTCTCGGGTGAGCCGTTCTCTCACTTAGCATCCAGGCCACCAGCCTACCAGAACTCCGAACTACTGCGACATCTGGACATCGAAAGGGATGAGTTAATAGGTTGAGAGGGGTCAGTGAGCCCAATGTGTGGTTGTACTCTTCATCTTGGATCACCACACAAGAACTCGTACTAGGGCGGTGTTCAACGAGACAACCCACTGTGTACTCCTACACAGCCTCTCATCGTTCACCTTGTAATAGGGTAGATTCACCAACACATTTCTACCATCATCAACATGATCACTACCATCCCGACTCACATCACAGTAACAACATGGTATCATACTAAGCATGCAATAAGCAGTAACATTGCAGGGGTTACATGATATCAACCAACTCCTACATTTGCTAGGATTGTGGTTTGCTTACTACTGTGACAAAATGATAGGTCATGCAAAGGAATAGGTTCATCTATGCGGTAGAATCGTAACATGGTGATCATCCTATACAATGCATAAGCGAGACATGAGAGGGAAGTGGGATTTTATCGACATGATCAATGGGGGTTTGCTTGCCTTGCTGACGAGGTTCGGGTTCTGGATCTTCAGCGAAGGGGGTGACCTCCTGCTCCGGTTCCACCTCTACTCGACAAACAAAGCACGAAGTAGCAATCAATATGGATGCAATGCTCAAGCACATGATTGAATGTTAAAACTTGAAGTATAAGTTTTGATGTGTGAGGCGATTCCATTTAAGTGAAGTATATTGCATTTAAAATGCAAATTCAAACTCCACATTTGAATTTCAAATTAGCCAAGTTGCAAGTGACATGGTTTGATCATTTTGAATCATCTTCACTTGTATAAGATGTGCTTCTGATGTATGGGTGAATTATAATATAATTCCATGGTCCAAAGTGCAAAATCATTTGGTTTGAATTTGAATTAATTTCAAATAAAACAAATGACATATGCTACTGGTCCCATTTTAAATTCAACTCAAACATAGTTGAAAGTTTCATATTTGGAAAGATAATTTTCTCCTGATCATTTTTCATATATTATTTGTCCAATTTGGAGTTAATATGAATTTTCTATGAATTTCCAAAGTTTGCGGTATTTTCTGGAATTTCTGGAATTATTTAAGTCATTTTGATTTTCTGGAAATTCATTTAATTCAATTTACTGCGTCAGTGCTGACGTCAGGGGGGGGGGGGGCTGACAAGGGGGTCCCACCTGTCAGTGACTGGGTTCACTTAACCGGTGGGTTAAGTTAACCCAGTGGCTTAATTAAGCCACTGGGCCCACTGGTCAGTGACCCAGGGGGTCACTAACTGGGTGATTAGTGGGGGGGCTTGGGCTAACACGCCGGCGGCTAAACGCCGGGGACTGGACCGCGGCGGCGCTGCACGGGGAGGACGGTTCCGGCCACGTGAGGGGAAACAGAGGGCACCGGCTTGCTCCTGGAGGTCGTCCGCGTCGAGAGGAAGCATCAGGGGGTCACGGGGAGGTCGGGGGCGACGACGGCGACGTCCTTGGCAGCGACAGAACCACGGCGAGGTCGTAGTCGACGTTGTAGCGCATGACTTGAGGCGATTCGGGCGCGTTCGAACGCTGGCATGCTCAGGAGCCAAACGCACGCGCTGGAGCTTCATAACGAGCACTGGAGCGAGGTGGACGACGACCATGGCGGCGAGGTGCTCGGGTTTCCATGGCGGATCCGGCTAGAGGAGGCAATCGAGGGGGGAAAGTGAGGGGTTTTGACCCCAAGCTCACCAGAATCTCAGCAGAGGTGGTGGCGATGGCTGGGGTGGCTCAACGGCGACGTAATCGACGAAGTCCTTCACGGCGGCCGGCGGGAACTCGAGGAAGAATTCGGCGTCTACGCGGGCTCCGGGCTCGATTCCTTCTGCAAGTCGGTGAAGACGACGACGACGAAGAGCATGGACACAGTCTTGGGGCTCCTAGGCTTCAATGGCCACGCGTGTGCTCGACGGCGCTCCGGCGTGTTCCTCGGGCGGCGATGAATCGGGCGAGAGAGGAGAGGAGGGAGCTCCTGGAGGGGGGGGGAATAAACTGGGGCGGCTCCAGGATGCTTCCCGATGCGACTACGTGGACGGGGAGGGAAGAAGGAGGTGGCTAGCGACGACGGCATGCTCGCCACGGCGGCAGCAGCCTGCCTGGCGCGAGGAAGAAGACGGCCCTGTCCCTGGGCCGGGCTGCCTCGGTGAGTTGGGCCCATTTGAGGTAAGCCTTCTTTTCCTTTTCTGTTTTCTGTTTTTCCTTCTGTCATTTTTTCTGTTTAGCTAAAATAAATAGCTAAACATTTTATTAAATGCTGAAAACTTTTATGTGGCCTCATGATAATATAGACTAGCCACTCATAAACTTTCAACATTTTTAAAATTCAAAAGATTTGAATTTTAAATCAAATAGGGTTATTTCTTTAATTCCAAGGCACTGTTTGAATATTTGAAAAATCTATGAGCATGGGGTGGTCCCACATCACTTGATATGTGATCACACTCATTTATAAGACTTTTCAAAACTCTAACATGAATTTTTGGAAAAGATTTTTATCTGGCCTTTTTAATTAATTCATCTGGGGGGGTTCCTTCTCCCATTTGCTTTTGAATTTTGAATTCAAGGATTTCTTTTGAAATTTTGACATGATGCAAGAGTACTAATTAACCCTAGCACATTACCTAACAGAGGGTTCTGACAACCAAACGATTTTCAAAGAATACCGTTCCCTTGCTATCTGTGGAGAAACATTTAGCAACTCCGCTAGCAATGTTCTCCTTGATCCGGCGAACACCTCGTGCACGCCTTTGGGCAACTATGATTTGATCCTCAAGAGTTGGTTTCGCCACCAAGGTAGAAAGATAGCCATGGGGAACAATCTCAAGATTGAGCTTGCGAAAGTCCTCATGAAGAAGTGGTTGATATTGTTGTAACATGAGGTTGTTACAATAAGACTTACGACTTAGTGCATCAGCCATGACATTGGCCTTCCCTCGGGTGTAAGAAATTCCTACATCGTAATCTTTTATCAACTCAATCCAGCGTCTTTGCCTGAGATTAAGATCTGGCTGGGTGAAAATATATTTAAGGCTTTGGTGGTCGGAATAAATCTCACAACGATTACCAAGGAGGTAATGTCGCCAAGTTGTTAGAGCATGAACTACGGCAGCGAGTTCAAGGTCATGGGTAGGATAGTTCTCTTCATGTGGCCGCAACTAGCGTGAAGCATAAGCTACCACATGTCGATCTTGCAGAAGTATGCATCCTAACCCTTGCCGTGATGCGTCACAATAGATTTCGAAATCCCTTTTGGTGTCTGGAGGTGCAAGTACGGGTGCAGAAGTTAATCTTCTTTTCAGCTCTTGAAAGCTTTCCTCGCACTTGGGAGTCCATAAGAATTTCTTATCTTTCTTGAGGAGTTCAGTTAGAGGCTTTGCAACTTTAGGAAAGTTCTGGACGAAGCGACGGCAATAGTTGGCTAGGCCAAGAAAACTTCTAACTTGCTTAACCGATTCAGGTGGAGTCCAGTCAAGGACGGCCTGAACTCTCTCGGGATTCACAACAATGCCTTTTGCAGAAATCACGTGGCCTAAATAGGTCACTTCTGGTAGCCAGAATTCACACTTGGAGAATTTAGCATACAGGCGATGCTCTCTAAGTTTCATCAATACCAGCCTTAAGTGTTCGGCATGATCTCCTTCGTTCTTCGAGTAGATGAGAATATCATCGAGATAAACCACAAAAAATTTATCGAGGTACTCCATGAAGATCGAATTCATCAAGCGTGAGAATGTGGCGGGGGCATTGGTTAAACCAAAGGACATGACGGTGTACTCGTAAAGACCATAACGAGTAGTAAAAGCCGTTTTGGGAATGTCCTCGCTTCGGTTTCTGATCTGATAATAACCTAATCTCAAATCCATCTTGGAGAAGACAGAGGATCCTGCAAGTTGATCATAAAGATCATTGATCCTGGGCAGTGGGTATTTGTTCTTTATCGTCGCTAAATTTAGCGGGCGATAGTCTACGCACATCCTTTCTGTTCCATCTTTCTTCTTTACGAACAGAACGGGGCAACCCCATGGCGATGAGCTAGGGCGGATGAAGCCTTTTGCCAACGAAGCATCAAGTTGGGTTTTTAGCTCAGCTAACTCATGTGGGGCCATCTTATATGGGCGTTTGGAAATTGGTGCGGTTCCTGGAACAAGATCCACTATAAACTCTACACACCTGTCGGGTGGCATGCCCGGCAGCTCTTCAGGAAAGACATCCGGGAAGTCACGAACCACCGGAATATTTCAAGTTCGGGAAGGGGAAGTACATTCAAGGAATGCACTTGGGTTCTTGTTCTGGGTGAGGTATAGTTGACGGTTTTTCCTGAAGGGTGGGTGAGTTTCACGGATTTGCCTTTGCAATCCAGGTAGGCATTCTGTCTTGATAGCCAATCCATGCCAAGGATGACATCAATATCTGAAGACTTGAGGGCTATGAGTGAAGCAAGGAATACTAAACCCTCAATTGCAATTTGATTACCATGGCTCACTCTATTAGTTTGCCATCTTGACCCTGGAGTTTGAATAACCATTGGGGTGGAAAATTCAACAAAGGGTAACTCATGACGAAGTGCATAACTTTCCGACATGAATGAATGAGATGCTCCTGGGTCGAAAAGAACGGAAGTAGGAACATAATTGACTGGGAGCGTACCAAGAATGACGTCAGTGGTGTCGTCAGTCTCTTCGGCGGCAATCTGGTTCACACGTCCACGAGTGGCGGGAGGAGCGGCTTTGGTGGTGTAGACCTTCTCGGGTGGCTTGCCACGACCATTGTTGTTGTTGTTGCCTCCGGCACGGGGTGGAGCATTCTGATGCTAGAGCTGGTTCTGGGGACACTCGCGAGAATAGTGGCCTGCCTGACCACACTTGTAGCAGACTCCATAAACAGTGCGTGGAGCTGGGTTGTTTGGTGGAGCTGGGTGGAACTGGGTTGGTGGACGAGGCGCCACATAGGATGGCCTCGGTAGGTTGTTCTGGCGAAACATGCTGTTTGGGATCCAGATCTTGCGCTTCTGGGAACCAGAGCTGGATGAACCGTCATCTCTAGGATGCTTGCGAAAGTCGTTGGGGGTGTTCATGTCCTCTGCCTTGATGGCCTTGTTGACAAGGACCTGAAAGGTGGCAAAGTCATGAAGATTGAGCTCGCGACGGAGTCCGGTGTTGAGGCCATGACGGAACCTCTCTTGTTTCTTGGAGTCGGTGGAGACTTCTTCGGTTGCATAACGAGCAAGTCGGTTGAACTCACGACTGAACTCGTCAACGGTCCTCCTGCTTTGAGTGAGGTTGCATAATTCCTCACGCTTGCGGTCCATAAGACCCTTGGGAATGTGGTGCTCGCGGAAAGACGTGCAGAATTCCTCCCAAGATGCAGGTGGTCCAACGGGGCGCATATTCAGAAAGTTATCCCACCAAGAACTAGCTGCACCTTCAAGGTGATAGGTGGCATAGTTGATCTTGTCGCCATTTGCAACATGGCCGGCTTGGAGCTTCCTTTCGATGCTGCGAAGTCAGTCATCGGCGTCAAAGGGCTCGGTGGAATACCGGGGGATGAAGCCGGATGAAGTCGTTCAGGGATACCAGCTCATTGCGCTGCTGAGTGGTGTTGCGTGCGATGACTTCCAGTAGGTGGTGAGAGTCACGGCGGTTCCTTTCGACCTCCATCAGAACCTGTGCCATCGTGGGTGGGGGTGGAATGTTGCCTTCCTCCTGGTCGTTCCCACGACCTTGGTTACGACCAATCTGGCCACGGGTTCCTTGAGACATCCTGAAGGTGAAAAACCAAAGTCAAACAGAGTTGATTGAAGGACCTAATCAAGGTATTGAAGTACTGGAAGGATTACAGAGAAAAGGAAGTAATCATCTTGACAACATGGTGATAAAAGCATACAAGCCATATATTCACAATCTTTCATACAAACCATACATCGTTTTAGTACAAGCATCAAGCTAATACAAACGTGCTAAAGATGATACATCCTTCAGAGGCACTCTGACTTCCTATACATTATTTATCTAAGCCTCTGGAACTTAGACACCTTGCTTACAATACACTAAGATACTACTACATCCTCACTAAGTAAGACCACAGGCGGTCTCACTCATCTCCATCTCCATAGTAGTCCTCATAAAAGTTACCCGCATATCCCGGTAGCTGGAGGTGACCATCGGGAAACACGGAGGCCTGTGGACCCTGATATCCGTTTGGGCAAGGATGGGGCCTAGGTCCAGCGTAGGGTGGAAGCAAAGGACCATGGGGTGGAAAAATGCCTCCAATCTCGGGCCAAGCAACTCGAGTAGGCATCTGCGTCCTCACTGGGTAGATCCCATCATACTCAACTGATCCCACGCTCACAAAGGGCGCCATGAGTGTCAGTGCTCGATACAGACGAACACGGGTGGCGTGGAGCTCGAAAAGGAGCGCGCGTGCATCACGATCTCTGTCACTAGCAAACCTAGCAGTCACCTGAAGTGCTGGATCCTCTGCAGAGTGGTCTGAGTAGAGTCCGGTGTAATATCCCTCTTCTCCTGGAAGTGCAGCAGGGATATAGCGGAAAGAGGTCTCTCTCAGCAAAGTGTGCTGCTCTCTCAGCAGTGTAATACATGAATATGCAGCATCCTGCACAGCCATGTTCTTGGTAACTCCAATGCCATGTCCAAAGTGGATAGGCTGGGTGAATCCAACGTGGTGCGGGTAGATTCGGACGATGCAGTGGAACTGCGTCTGGTTGAAGTCGTGGAACTGCTCCTCGACGGTGTACTCAGGGTACCATCGATATCCCACATAGGACATCATCTCGATCAACGTGGCGGGATGGCCACGCACACTGAGACACCTGGTCAAATGAACAATCTGCCGAGGGGGAAGATCTGCCATCTGAAACAGAAAGGAGTTTGCAAATGCATCAGATTATGAGATAAACCTGGAATGACTCGGACAGCATAACGGCTGTAATTGTAAGAAATGACAATTTCTTTCAATTATGAAAAACAGCACTTACATAATACGATGTAAGAAATCTGCATTATAACAATGCTAGGAAAACCTGACACAACTTTCCTACGGCTATAAGGAAGCAATCAACAAGATGTGCTAATCAGACAGAGGAGAGCCTAGTCCTATCTTCCCGTAGAATAAGATGAGGGTGACTCAGAACTCAGAACGAAGGGGTAAGGAGAAAAAAGAAGCCTTACGTTATTCCATTATATACCCAGAGTAACTATATAACTATAGCAAGCTAGACTCCACTTCGGCCAAGGCTACTAGTCCTACAGTCAGTCCTGCTCTGATACCAAGTCTGTCGGGACCCGGGGTTAGCGTATACAAGTACAGTTAAGACATAGTCATATGGAGAGCCGAGAACCGCATCCACTTGTCTAAGCAGACAAGGCCAAGCACTGAACATTCTCGGAAAGCATCGTACGTGAGGGGCATCCCATCCAGGACGGATGATAAACTGAAATGGGTCCTCATCGTCCGCACACAAGTCTAAAGATATGGGTGGTGAACTCCCATATTCAAAGACAAGTCGCCTCAACCATATTATCAACTATCTCGAAACTCTTACATAAACTTACTCCAGCCCGATCACCTAGTCGGGGTCTAGGGCGGGCTCAATCATACCACAAAGTGTGCGCGAGACGGAGTATCGAACAATCGCATCGCGATGCCCCAAGCTGCGCAGATCTAAGGGCCACTTGGTGTATGAAAGACCGCCAGCCAGAACACAACTAAGGTCTCGAAACCCATACAAAGACATGCATGTTATAAACATACACGCAGCACACATGCCTTGTATGAACAGCAGGTACCATTGCAATTCTCTACACAGTGTACATTTTTATTTATAACTCTTATAGAGTACACGCAGAGATCACAAACATGTGATCCAACATTACAACACAAAGCGGAAGCAAATTATGTCTGAGTACAGACAAGTTTAACAAATGGCTTAAGAAGCCTTATTTAAACACAAAGCCCTCCACGAGGGAACCAGTCGTCTGACTGGGACTAGACTAGTTTGTCTTCAGTCGTCCAGCTCGATGAAGAAGCCACCTTCGGGGTCAGTGGCATCATCTAAAACATAGATTAAGCAAACGTGAGTACAAAGTCGTACTCAGCAAGACTTACATAGGAGCTATACTACTCATGCACATGTACCAAGGTAAAGGGAAGTGGGGTTCACTTGCAGAAATGCCAGCTTTGACTTGGCTAGTCCTAAACTACGAGTACCAGACTTGAGGTAAGAAGCGTACACGAGTCCACTACTTTCTCCAACCAATTACACCACTATGGTGCCTTTCTCGACTTCCCCACGAGAAAGCACGCCATAGCACTCACACTTATCTTGGTGTATTTTAGAAGTATCCAGTTCAAGTTATCTAATAATCAAGCTAAGCTATCCAAGTAGTCCATAACCGCGGACGCGACTATTCGAATAGTTTTGTTAACCTTGCAAGGGTGTACCGCTACACACACATGATCATCATTTACCGCCTTTGATCTCGACACCATTCAAGGGGTGTCAGCGAGGATGCTCACCACAACTGTTACCTCATAGCCTATCTAGTCCAAGAATGCCGCCTACTTGGGTTGGCTACCACTATCGTGAACCCGGCCGGTTTACCGAAGTGGACCCAAGTGATGTGTGTGTGGTGCATAAGCCGGTCTCGGATGAGCCGTTCTCTCACTTAGCATCCAGGCCACAGACCTACCAGAACTCCGAACTATTGCAACATCTGGACATCTAAAGGGATGAGTTAGTAAGTTGAGAGGGGTCAGTGAGCCCAATGTGTGGTTGTACTCTTCATCTTGGATCACCACACAAGAACTCGTACTAGGGCGGTGTTCAACGAGACAACCCGCTGTGTACTCCTACACAGCCTCTCATCGTTCACCTTGTATTAGGGTAGATTCACCAACACTTTTCTACCATCATCAACATGATCACTACCATCCCGACTCACATCATAGTAACAACATGGTATCATACTAAGCATGCAATAAGCAGTAACATTGCAGGGGTTACATGATATCAACCAACTCCTACATTTGCTAGGATTGTGGTTTGCTTACTACTGTGACAAAATGATAGGTCATGCAAAGGAATAGGTTCATCTATGCGGTAGAATCGCAACATGGTGATCATCCTATACAATGCATAAGCGAGACATGAGAGGGAAGTGGGATTTTATCGACATGATCAATGGGGGTTTGCTTGCCTTGCTGACGAGGTTCGGGTTCTGGGTCTTCAACGAAGGTTGCAGCCTCTTGCTCCGGTTCCACCTTTACTCAACAAACAAAGCACGAAGTAGAAATCAATATGAATGCAATGCTCAAGCACATGAATGAAAGTGGAAACTTGAAGTATAAGTTTTGATGTGTGAGACAATTCCATTTAAGTGGAGTATATTGCATTTGAAATGCAAATTCAAACTCCACATTTGAATTCAACTTAGCCAAGTTGTATGTGACATAGTTTGATCATTTTGAATCATCTTCACTTGTATAAGATATGCTTCTGATGTGTGGTTGAATTATATCATAATTCCATGGTCCAAGGTGCAAAATCATTTGGTTTGAATTTGAATTAATTTCAAATAAAGCAAATGACATAGGCTACTGGTCCCATTTTAAAATCAACTCAAACATAGTTGAAAGTTGCATATTTGGAAAGATAATTTTCTCCTGATCATTTTTCATATATTATTTGTCCAATTTGGAGTTAATATGAATTTTCTATGAATTTCCAAAGTTTGGGGTATTTTCTGGAATTTCTGGAATTATTTAAATCATTTTGATTTTCTGGAAATTCATTTAATTGATTTACTGCGTCAGTGCTGACGTCAGGGGGGGGCTGACATGGGGGTCCCACCTGTCAGTGACTGGGTTCACTTAACTGGTGGGTTAAGTTAATCCAGTGGCTTAATTAAGCCACTGGGCCCACTGGTCAGTGACCCAGGGGTCACTATCTAGGTGATTAACAGGGGGGGGGGGGGCTGGCTAACACGCCGGCGGCTAAACGCCGGCGACTGGACCGCGGCGGCGCTGCACGGGGAGGATGATTCCGTCGATTATTTGGAGCGCCGAGACCATCAACTTGTAGCCCTCACTCGTGCGCGTCGAAAGGGACCGAAATCAAGCGCTGGGGGTGCACCGTACGCTCGACGGCGTCAAGCTTTGCGGCGACCTAGCTACGGCCGTGATCGAGATCTCGTTCCAAGGCACGACTTGAGATGGGGCTAGGCTGGTTCGACGAGGAGGAGCACGGGGAACAAGATGGACATCATGGCTGGCTCGATTTCTTAGTGGGTGGACGTCGCCATGGATCCCGGCGGCGAGAAGCTTCGGCTTTCATGGCGATCATGTCTACAGGGAGTAATCGAAGGGGGAAAGTGAGGGTTTTTGATCCCAAGCTCACCAGGAGCTCAGCATAGGTGGTGGTGAGGGCTGGGGTGGCTCAACGGCGGCGGAATCGACGAAGTCCTTCACGGCGGCCGGCGGAAACTCGAGGAAGAATCCGGCGTCTACGAGGGCTTCGGGCTCGATTCCTTCTGCAAATCGGTGAAGACGACGACGACGAAGGGCTTGGCCACAGTCTTGGGGCTTCTAGGCGTCAATGGCCACGCGTGTGCTCGACGGCGCTTCGGCGTGTTCCTCGGGCGGCAATGAATCGGGCGAGAGAGGAGAGGAGGGAGCTCGTGGAGGGGGGGAATGAACTGGGGCGGCTCCATGACGCTTCCAGAGGCGACTACGTGGACGGGGAGGGAAGCAGGAGGTGTCCTGCGACGACGGCATGCTCGCCACGGTGGCAGCAGCCTGCCTGGCGCGAGGAAGAAGATGGCCTTGTCCCTGGGCCGGGCTGCCTCGGTGAGTTGGGCCCATTTGAGGTAAGCCTTCTTTTCCTTTTCTGTTTTCTGTTTTTTCTTCTGTCATTTGTTCTGTTTAGCTAAAATCAATAGCTAAACATTTTATTAAATGCTAAAAAATTTTATGTGGCCTCATAATAATATAGACTAACCACTTATAAAGTTTCAACATTTTTAAAATTCAAATGATTTGAATTTTAAATCAAATAGGGGTATTTCTTCAATTCCAAGGCTCTGTTTGAATATTTGAAAAATCTATGAGCATAGGGTGGGTCCCACATCAGTTGATATGTGATCACACTCATTTATAAGACTTTTCAAAACTCTAACATGAATTTGTGGAGAATATTTTTATCTGGCCTTTTGAATTAATTCATCTGGGGGGGTTCCTTCTCCCATTTGCTTTTGATTTTTTGATTTCAAGGATTTCTTTTGAAATTTTGACATGATGCAAGAGTACTAACTAGCCCTAGCACATTACCTAATAGAGGGTTCTGACATTTAGGTATTCCGAAATAGATGGTTGATGAGTATGTTAATAGATCAGAGCGGGATTTGTCAGTCCTTGTGACAGGACAGGTACTCTGGGCCCACTCGGTGATATTGTATCAATAGCTTGCAAGCAAGTGACTAGGTCACAAGAGATGCAATGATCATGGACAAGTAAACTTGTTTGTTGTGAACGAGATGTGAACACGGTATGTAGGTTACCGACGATCAAACCTCGGACAAACAAAGTACCGCGGCACAAAGGGATTACGTCGTATCGTTAACGGTTTCCAAAAGCGATCGAAGTTCATTCGATGGAAGCGCAGGGGCTATCAAGGATTGTAAGCATGTACAATTGATTAGTCATTGATCAATGAGAAGAGTCTCGATCATGTCTGCTGTTTCCCGGACCGTAGGGTGTCACACTTAAGGGGCAATCGATGCTAGGACAGATTCGGGATCATCGGTGAAATAGGAGAAAGCCCCGGAATAGTTTCGGGAGAGAACGGAAGTTGTTCCGGATATTTTGAAAGGTTCAAAATAATGTTTAATTATATTTAATAATGTTTTAGTATTTAATTATCTGAATTAAATATTAAAATATATTTAAATTAATTAATGAAGTGGGAAAAAGGCAAATGGGCCCCTTAGGGCCCATTAGGGGAAGGAGGGAGCCTCCCCCCTTGGCCCATGGCGCCAAGGGAGGGGCCCACCCTCCATATGGCGTACCCCCTCCCCTCCCCTTTGGTTTAGTACCACATGGGAAGTTGGAGGAGGGTGGCACCCCCCCTTGGCCTATATAAGGAGGGGTAGACCCCCCTTTTCCCATCATCTCATTGAGTTCTCTCTCTCTCTTTATCCTACCTCGAGCGGACCCCCCTTGTTTAGGGTTTGCACTTGGATGGGAGTTCTCCACCATAAGCAGGCCATCGCTCTGCCGGAGTCGGGATCCGAATCCGTCTTCTTTCCGCTGCTCGCCTGGTTCGGAGCCCGGAGGGAACATCGGTTGCACTATACGTGTGTAATCTCCTCGAGGCACTACACCTGTGGTGCTACTTCATCGCCGGAGGTTCACCGGGAGTCTCCATCGCCGGTGGTCTTCTACACGACAGGGAGGTCGTAGTTCAGAGTCTACGCCAACCACGTTCGCAAGAACGTTTCCCTCTTTTCGGTCTTCAAAGGTATGAACTCCGATTCCCTCCGTTACTTTACATCGCCATAGCATATATCTTGGGTTCGGGTACCGTAGGTATGAAAAATGTGTGTTTTCTGCCCCGTATCCCAACAGTGGTATCAGAGCTAGCTATGCATAGATGTATTGTACGGGAACACATCTAGGATGTGGGCATCGAATCTTCATTCGTTACCCTCCCACGTGTACTCATTTAGCATTGCAGCAATGTTTGATGAAGCGGCCGCCGACCGACCTTACGCGTTTACGCGAGACTGGTTCCACGCTTGACATATGGCTTGTACCATATAAAGTCGCTGGGGGGGTGTCTGTCTCTCTGCATTAGCGATGCGAAGATGTTTGCAACGGAGGGCCCCGACAGGGGTGTAATAGAGACGATTGGGGATCGGTGTTGTGGCATGTTTTCGCAGGATAGAAATCGGTTCTCTCTCTCGAAACCCTAGCAGCCACGTAAAACTTGCACAAGCTAAAGTAGAAAGGCGTTTTAACTTTGCTTTGCATGAAGGGGGATCATAGGTTGTATGATTTACAGTTTTACTTCCTGTTTTATGCTAGTATGCTAGATATATCGACGGTAGCACGAAAGAGGACCATCTCTCGCTAAAACCAACATAGTGTCCTTACCCTAGTGAGCACCACCTGGAAAGTTCTACATTATGGAGGCATCACGTGTCACACGGATGTCAAACATTTTTTCGTTCACAAGAGGTGGGTGTAGCAAGCCTAGCATGCCCAGAAGCATGGCCTTGTATGACACAGCAACAAATCACATAGGGTGTGGTGGCGAGCCTGGCATGTGCAGACATGGCCTCGGGACACAAGAGACCGAAAGGTCGAGCATGAGTCACATGGATGATGTGATTGGCATGATGGCCTACCTTGAACAACATACTGATGGTCGTGTCACACGGGGGAGGTATGGTGTTCTAGGATCGTGTAATCACTTAGCAAAATTGAGAGATGTTTTCCTAAGTGGGAGTTTTAGAATTAATTGTAATTGAACTCCACATTATGAACAAAAGTCTAAATATGTATCTTTGTGAATCAACCTTGTAGATGATAGCACCACGCCCCTCGTTCAACTTAGGATCATTCCTAGAGAAAGATAAACTGAAAACTAATGGGTCAAACTTCACCTCCTGGTTCCGCACCCTGAGGATTCTCATCGTTCCCCTAAAAATGTCCTACGTACTTGAGACTGCATTAGGAGATGCACCAGCAACTACCGCTACTCCGGCTGAGAAGAAAGTCTATCTCATTAAGTCGGATGATTCCTCCCTTGTCAAGAAGGGTATGCTCCATGCCATGGAGGCTGAACTGCAGAAACGGTTCGAGAGCTTCAATGCTTATGAGATAATCACTGACCTCAAGACCGTCTTTGCACCTCAAGCCAAGGTTGAGATAAATGAAGTTTGTGAATCTTTCTTCTCTGCAAAGATGGAAGAGCACACCAGCATGACTGAGCACGTAGTCAAAATGTCTTACTACGTTCAACGCCTAAATGATCTAGAATTTAAAATTCCAGATGAAGTGGCGATTGATAGGGTGTTGCGGTCGCTACCCCCTAGCTATGAGAGTTTTGTGTTGAAGTACAACATGCAAGGAATGGTTGAGACCCTTTCTGAATTGTTCACAATACTCAAAATTGCTGAGATGGAAATCAAGAAGGAGCACAGCTGCACCAAGTACCTAGAAGATAAGAAGGCCGGCAAGGTTGCCGGAAGAGACATGGATATATGTGATATACATGTTATTCATGTTTTCCTGACAAGTTCTCGGAGCAACGTCTGGATATTTGATACCGGATCAGTTGCTCACATCTGCAACTCCCAGGAGGGGATGCAGAATAAACGACTCTTGCGGAAGGATGAAGTGACGATGCGCATTGGGAACGGTGCCAAGGTTGAAGTAATGTCAATTGGCACGCTTCGTCTTAGTCTCCCTTCAGGATTGATTCTTTTCTTGAATAATTTCTATTATGTACCCGTGTTGAGTATGAACATTGTCAGTGGCTCTTGCTTGATGCGAGACCAGTATTCTTTTAAATCCGAAACAACTGGTTGTTCGATTTATAAGAATAATGTCTTCTATGCTCATGCACCGGTGCGTAATGGTTTATTCGTAATGGATCTCGAATATCATGACTCCCACATCAATAACGTAGAGGCCAAAAGATTAAAGCCTAGTAATGAAGAACACATGACGATGTGGCATTGTCGACTTGGTCATATTGGTGTAAAGCGCATGGAGGAACTCCATAAAGATGGACTTCTGGAGTCATTGGATTTTGGATCCCTTGACACATGTGAACCATGCCTAATGGGAAAAATGACAAGGACTCCATTCAATGGAACAATGGAGCGTGCGGTGGACTTATTAGGGATCATACATACTGATGTATGCGGACCAATGAATGTCACCGCACGAAATGGTTTTCGTTACTTCGTGACCTTCACAGATGACTTAAGTAGATACGGGTATATCTATTTAATGAAACACAAGTCTGAAACCTTTGAAAAGTTCAAGGAATTTCAGAGTGAGGTCGAGAATCAACTCGGGAAGAAAATCAAGCACCTTCGATCTGATCGAGGAGGCGACTATTTAAGTCACAAGTTTGGCACTCATCTGAAGACTTGTGGTATTGTACCACAACTTACGCCAGCTGGAACACCTCAGCGAAACGGTGTGTCTGAGCGACGTAATCGAACATTATTGGATAGTGTACGGTCAATGATGTCTCATACCGACTTACCTACATCATTCTGGGGGTATGCATTAGAAACTGCCGCTTACGTTCTTAATAGGGTACCATCCAAATCCGTGAAGACAACACCGTTTGAAGAATGGTTTGGCAAGAAACCAATGTTGTCTTACCTGAAGATTTGGGGTTGTGAGGCTTATGTTAGGAAACTTCAGCCTGACAAACTCGAATCTAAGGCGGAGAAATGCATCTTTGTAGGATATCCAAAGGAAACTGTTGGATACACCTTCTACAACCAATCTAAGGGCAAAACGTTTGTCGCTAAGACTGGACACTTTCTTGAGAAGGAGTTTCTCTCGAAAGAAATGAGTGGGAGGAAAATAGACCTCGATGAAGTGACTGACCAATCACTCCAAATGGAAGAACCAACAACAGAAATTGTTCTGGAACCTTCTTCTAGAGTGGGAGCTGAAGAGAATGGCCAGGAAGACATTCATAACGATCATGACATACATGATGATCATGATGAGAATGAAGAGGAACCTATTTTGCCCCGTAGGTCATCAAGAGTCCGTCAACCTACCGAGTTTTACGGACAGCTTGTGAATGCAATCTCGGCTGATGAGTCGGTTGAACCTACGAGTTACAAAGAAGCAATGGAGGGACCCGAGTCCGAGAAATGGCTAGAAGCCATGAAATCCGAAATAGACTCCATGTACACCAACAAAGTTTGGACTTTGGTGGATATTCCCGAGGACCGCAAGGCCGTCGAGAATAAATGGATTTTCTAGAAAAAGACTGACACAGACGGAAACGTATATGTCTACAAAGCTCAACTTGTCGCGAAGGGGTTCCGACAAATTCAAGGAGTTGACTACGAGGAGACATTCTCTCCTGTAGCGATGATCAAGTCTAGTCGGATCCTACTAGCAATAGCTGCCTATCATGATTACGAGGTATGGCAGATGGATGTGAAAACTGCGTTCCTTAATGGCAACATTGAGGAAGAGTTGTATATGATGCAACCAGAGGGGTTTATCGATCCAAGTAATGCTGGTAAGGTGTGCAAGCTTCAACGGTCCATCTATGGGTTGAAGCAAGCATCTCGGAGCTGGAATCTTCGATTTGATGAGGTCATTAAAGCTTTTGTATTTGTCCAAAACGTCGAAGAGTTCTGCGTCTATAAGAAACTGAGTGGGAGCTCTGTAGCATTCCTTGTGTTATATGTAGATGACATATTACTGATAGGGAACGATAAGAAATTATTAGAAGAAGTAAAGGAATATCTGAATGGACAATTTTACATGAAGGACCTTGGTGAAGCTGCGTACATATTAGGGATTAAGATCTATAGAGATAGACCTAATCGACGGTTGGACTTGAGTCAGAGCACTTATATTGACAAGATATTGAAAAGGTTCAAAATGGATAACTCCAGGAGAGGTCTCTTGCCAGTTATAAAAGGTGTTAAGTTAAGTGTGACTCAATGTCCAACCACGGCAAAAGAGAAGGAGGAGATGTCCTCAAAGCCCTATGCATCAGCCATAGGTTCTCTCATGCATGCTATGTTATGTACCAGGCCGGATTTAGAGCTGGCCATTAATATGACTAATCGCTACCAGAGTAATCTGGGAATGACTCACTAGACAGCAGTAAAGAATATCCTAAAGTACTTAAGAAGAACAAAGGATCTCTTTCTCGTTTATGGAGGAGTTGATGAGGAGCTCACCGTAAAGGGTTACGTTGACGCAAGCCTCGGCTCAGATCTAGATGACTCGAAATCCCAGACGGGATATATTTTCATGTTGAACGGTGGCGGAGCGGCAAACAGTCAGTCGTCGCCCAATCTACAATGGAGTCAGAGTATATTGCCGCTTGCGAAGCGTCAAACGAGGCGCTGTGGCTGAAGAAGTTCGTGATCGAGCTTGGCGTCTTTCCCAGTTGCACTGACCCCGTGGGAATCTTCTGCGATAACACGGGTGCCATTGTTAACGCGAAGGAGCCAAGAACTCACTCTACAGCCAAGCACATCCTTCGAAAGTTCCATGTGACGCGAGACTACGTCAGGGATGGACACACTAGGATTCACAAGATACATACGGATCTGAACGCAGCAGACCCGATGACTAAACCTCTTCCACAGGGCAAGTTTGAAGAACACCGAGAGACTATTGGTGTTAGATACATACCTGATGTAAACTAGTGTAATTTGTACTCTAGTGCAAGTGGGAGACTGTTGGATATGCGCCCTAGAGACAAATTAATAAAGATATTTGTCACATATTTGTTTTGTTCATAATACGTTTTATACTATGCTATAACTGTATTACTTGGAAATACTAATACAGGTGTAGTATAAAATATGGTCCGTAGTTTAACTCGGGTAAACTATCTCATTGGGAAATTGATTGATCAAGCTTTCCTGATCATGGCGACACTTAAGTCCACTGACAATGAGGTCATATCATTAGGGGAATGATGTGATGGACGTACACCCACCTAAAGTATTGCAATGTGATCGAGTCACATAGTTCAGCGTTGCTATGACTTTGTAACATATGGCTTAGTCCTTAGACTGTAATGATTATACGTAAGCACCATCTATGAGGAGACCTTAATTTGTATCCCACAGCCTGACTGAAATATGCTGGCTATAACGGTGCACTTTAGGTATTCCGAAATAGATGGTTGATGAGTATGTTAATAGATCAGAGCGGGATTTGTCAGTCCTTGTGACAGGACAGGTACTCTGGGCCCATTCGGTGATATTGCATCAATAGCTTGCAAGCAAGTGACTAGGTCACAAGTGATGCAATGATCATGGACGAGTAAACTTTTTTGTTGTGAACGAGATGTGAACACGGTATGTAGGATACCGACGATCAAACCTCGGACAAACAAAGTACTGCAGCACAAAGGGATTACGTCGTATCGTTAACGGTTTCCAAAAGCGATCGAAGTTCAGAGACGGAAGGCACGGGAGAAGGAAAGGAGGAGGCTCGCGGCTGCGGCTGCCGGAGTTGGCCGGAGGTGAGGCGTCGCCGGCGTGGTGGAGGAGGTGCTCGGGCGTTCGGGCAGCGCCAGATGAGCTTGGCGGGCCCGCGACGGCGTTTCCGGGGCCCTGCGGGGCCCGGTTCGGGGCTGGCTGAAGGTGGGAGAAGGTGGAGGCAACTTGGCAGCCTCCAGGCCCTCCGATCTGCGATCTGATGGCTATGGTGCACCTAGTTCTAGGGTTTCAGGAGAGAGAGGGGTTTGGGGCTGATCTGGAATATTGTGAGGGGGGTGGCTGCAAATTTTCCATGGGGGAAACCCTAGAAGGCCTAGGGGAGTGTGGTGGTCTTTATATAGGCAGGTTGGCTGGCCAGTTGACGCAAACGTCCTCGGTACCCCTCTCGCGTGTTCGGTGATCGCATTCGTGACCGCCGAGACTCCGTACGGACTCTGATTCCGACGAAATCTCGAACCATGCGCTCAGCGCGTCGAGCCCGTCGATCGTACCTCACTGCGGTGACATTCTGACAACATTTTTGGCGCCCCATAAAAATAATCCGTTTATTAAATAAACGGGGTTTTCGATCCGGTGGCGATGGCTGGACTCGTGCGGTTTTCGCGACGGTGATCGGGTGAAACCGGTGTCGCAAAGGTCGAGTGTCAGGGTGGCAAGGGTCGGTCTCCGTCCGATACGAGATAAGTGGGGGGAAAATAATCGCCGATCAATAAATCGGGGATGCAAACACTGCAAACAAATCAGAGAATCAAACAATTCACAACGAAAACAAAAATTTTAATTTTTTATGAAAACTGGGTTGTTACAATACAACACCACCAACAAGGGATCTCGTCCCGAGATCCAGGACGATCCAGGGGAGAGGGGGGAGAGAAAAAGAGAGTCGACGATTCTTCAACACCACCAACAAGGGACTCTGCTCCATGTCAACGTCGAACTTCGGTGGAGATAAATTTCCGCAGAGAGACGACATCGTCGGAATAACGAAGACGTCAGTGACAAGAGGAAGAACGATCGCGAAAACCAGATCAAGAGATAGTGATTTTTGACGCAGGTCGTAAAATCACCAGGCAAAAGGAAGGATGGAAACGGACGACCCAGATGATAACCGAAATGGGAGAAACTAAAGGTACTACAGGAATTCCCACCTGAGCTCGGAATCGAGACAATACGCTGCAAGCAAGGCATTGTAACTATTCCGAAACTCCACACACTCGAGATCCTAGAGTTTGAAAGGGGATAAGTCAAGAATAAAACACTTACGACACTAGTCCTGACCATAGAAAGGGTAAGAAGTAAAAATATTCCTACTCTCCGATAACTAACTTAGTAACTACAAAATAGTTTTGGTGTAGACTCGACTTCGGCCAGAGAGGGGATCCTACGATCGGTAAGGCTCTGATACCAAGTTGTAAGGCCCGATATGCGGTACTGTTCCAGATCTAGATGTTTCCATCCAGGTCCGGGGACTAAGAACATATCGGTCCCACCGCGACATATGACGAAGTCATATGCCCCGGATTTCCAACATGATATCACCACATTACAGATACAGGATACAACATCTCATACAATCGACATACAACTTCCTCAAATAAAATACAATAGAGGAAGATACATGTCTGAGTACAGACTACAATCAAATGCCTAGAGGCAAAAGAAAACATCGATCCCATAACCACACGGGTCCAGGCCCTCCGCCGGGATCCGCCTAACTAGTCGTCGTCGAGTCTCCACGTGAAACGTCGATCACCGTACCTGTTGTCGATCAGAACCCTGAAAAGAGTTTGGGGGTAGTATCATGAGTACAGAAGTACTTAGCATCCAACTGTAGTGGTCATCTGTCCCAGCAAGGACTTCATCACTCGTCATTCTAGGACAACTAGTAGTTTACGGTAAGGAAGGGGTAAGTGGTGAGGTTGCTGCCGCAATAGCATTTATGAAGTGGCTAACGATCTAGAGAGTAAGATAAGAAGCCAAGCATTCGATGAGGAATCGCCTCCAACAAGTCTTGCTATCAACTACTTACGCAAGCATAAGACCTATCCTATCCTTGTCCTCCTCTTCGCATCCCGACGAAGAAGAAGCAGTCAAGGCACACACACACGTTGATCAAGTTATTTTAAGATTATATCAGTTGTTGTCTATGAACAAGGAGTAGGTCTCAAGTCGTCCATAACCGTGGACACGGCTTCTCGAAAAGATTTAACCCTGCAGGGGTGTACCAACTGCCCATTACAAGGCTCCGCACGCTCGCCCATCTCTCTCAGTTGCTACCCATCACAGGCAACCATTTTATGATTTAGTTCCAAGAGATCCGAAACGACAGGTCCCTCTAACTAACAACGAACAAATCCGGGTGGCCCCCGAGGAGTCGACAACCAATCCAAAAGCTGGCCACGCTCTCGGATCGGACTCTTCCGTCTCAACAGGGTTTGGGTTACCGAGACGCCTCACATGGGGCCTCGGGCCCTCGCCGGTCAAAGGTGGACCAACAGGGAAACCATGTCTCCACTGGTCCGGGTCGGTTGGAAAACTACTGGCTTACGACCAGCACACACACGGTTTCAAAAGGTAAAATCAGCTTGGGCCACCACTAGAAATGCTTGAAGCTAGATAGGTAAGAAAAGGGGACCCCATAAAATCCCACACGGGGTTAGGCACACTCAGTCTTAAAACCAATACCCGGAACTCGGATCCTAGGTGACTCGAATGGAACAAAGCGTCGGGGCGGGATAGCCTAGACCTTCCATCCTTCGTCGAATATAGTCAACATTATAATAATCATATCATTAACAACAATATAATAATGTGATATCCCAAACCAAGGAGTAACAGGGTAACAACGTAGCATCCTAAGCATGCAGACTAAGCAGGGGCTGAGCAACGAGCAATAGTAACATAGCAATACATGGTTTGCTGGGAGGGGACATGGCTGTATCGGTTTGAAAGAGGCTGTAATCATGTGGTAGGATCAAACATCGAACCTAGCCTAGACTAGCATGCAAACCGCTGGCTGAAATAGAATGGATCATAAGTAATGCATAGTCCTTGCCTGTTGATAAGTCGGGTTCCGAAGGTATTGTTGATCGCAAGCTCGCATCGTCTCCGAGAGGTACCCCCGAAGCACACAAGACGGTAAACACTGGAAATAAATCAATGAGCAAGCATCTATTACTACGGAGCAAACACGAGCAAGCATCAACAAGAAGCAACACGAGACATCGCACCTACCGTCGAGAGTGGTTACCAACAGGTTAAGTGGAGTACTCGTCACACACGACGATACCGCACGTTTACGATGGTTCAAGTTGTTTAGCTACAGGTGATCAACAAAGTTGTTAACATGGCCACTCAAGCAAGCATGGCATATCACACAAACATGGCAAGAGGTGAAGCATAAATAAACTATCTGATCTAGTCAATTTAAGTGGAGTGAAATCCTAGACATGGCAAACTATTACGGACCCCACGATAAATATTGCATTTGGTACTGTTTTTCCCTAAACAATATTTTATTATTTTTATTAGCAAGCAAGAGCAGCAAAAACACAATCTACATGCAATTCTAGTCAAGTTACATATAAAGAACAATTTAAACAGAGCAACGGTTAAAAAGTTATTAAATAAACAATTTACAGTGGCATGTGTTGTAATTAGCAGGCAAACAACAAGTAAATAAAGTCAAACATGGCAAACAAGCACATTTTGTTAAACTGCACAAAATTCTAAGCAACTTTCATGTTTAAATCGTCGCGATCCGACTAACGATTAAAAAGATATCGCACTCACAAGAAAAACAATATAATCTGCCAAATTATTAAACTACAAAAGGAAAAAAGAAACTAACGGGCCGAACTACTCATCAGGCCGGCCCAACAGCAGCAGCAGAAAAGAATTAAAAAAAAAGGTCCTGGCCGGCTCACCGAGTGGGCCTGGCCCAGGCTGGCGGGCCATTGCTGGGCCGCGCTAGGGCAAGACGGCCCAGGCGGTCAACGCGGGCGAGCGGCTCCCCAATCCCGATCCAAATCGGGCACCGGCGGCCGGCGGCTGTGGCGGTCGCCTCCGGCGAGGTGCCGAGGCGGCGTGGTGGAGAGGAGGGGCGCGCACGGCTCAGGGGCGGGAAGATCCGAGCGGCGGCGACCAGCTTGGAGGACGCGGCGGCTATAGGACGCGGCGGCCCGAGCTCGGCCGCCTCCTTGCCATGGCGCGCGGCGGCTGCGGCCCCCCATGCTCGGTGCTCCGGTGACCTGCGAGGCGAGGCGACGGGGTGAGGAGGAGAGAGGGAAGGCGCGGGAGAAGGAAAGGAGGAGGCTCGCGGCTGCGGCTGCCGGAGTTGGCCGGAGGCGAGGCGTCGCCGGCGTGCTGGAGGAGGTGCTCGGGCGTTCGCGCAGCGCCAGATGGGCTTGGCGGGCCCGCGACGGTGTTTCCAGGGCCCTGCGGGGCCCGGTTCGGGGCTGGCTGGAGGTGGGAGAAGGTGGAGGCAACGTGGCAGTCTCCAGGCCCTCCGATCTGCGATCCGATGGCTATGGTGCACCCAGATCTAGGGTTTCGGGAGAGAGAGGGGTTTGGGGCTGATCTGGAATATTGTGAGGGGGGTGGCTGCAAATTTTCCATGGGGGAAACCCTAGAAGGCCTAGGGGAGTGTGGTGGTCTTTATATAGGCAGGTTGGCTGGCCAGTTGATGCAAACGCCCTCGGTACCCCTCTCGCGTGTCCGGTGATCGCATTCGTGACCGCCGAGACTCCGTACAGACTCCGATTCCGACGAAATCTCGAACTATGCGCTCAGCGCATCGAGCCCGTCGATCGTACCTCACTGCGGTGACATTCTGACAACATTTTTCGGCGCCCCATAAAAATAATCCGTTTATTAAATAAACGGGGTTTTCGATCCGGTGGCGATGGCTGGACTCGTGCGGTTTTCGCGACGGTGATCGGGTGAAACCCGGTGTCGCAAAGGTCGAGTGTTAGGGTGGCAAGGGTCGGTCTCCGTCCGATACAAGATAAGAGGTGGGAAAATAATCGCCGATTGATAAATCGGGGATGCAAACACTGCAAACAAATCAGACAATCAAACAATTCACAACGAAAACAATTTTTTTTTTTATGAAAACTGGGCTGTTACAAACTCGAACCATAATCCAACGCACAAGCCATCAACATATCCTCCAAGATCTGATTGACTCTCTCGGTCTGCCCATCTGTCTGAGGATGGAACGATGTACTGAACTCCGGCCTAGTGCCCAAGGTCTCATGCAACTGACGCCAAAACTTCGAAGTAAACTGAGTACCTCTATCAGACACAACCTTGCTTGGAACTCCGTGCAAACACACGATCCTGATCTCTGCATCCTGCGGTACACAAATGCGCTTCTCAAACCAAATGGCTCCATGCTTATCCTCACGGAAACCCTCTGCTTTTCCCTTGGTCATATTCACTTTTATCTCATCAATTTCTGCATCACTCTTCTGAGCTTCTCTGATCCTTTCCAACAGATTTGGCTTCACTTCCAATGTTGCCACATATCCCTTAGGAACTATATCCAACCTGAGATTCTTGAACTGCTCACATAACTCACGTGGCATACCCTCAACATTAGCAACGTTGATATGACTCTTACGGCTCAATGCATCAGCAACCACATTTGCTTTACCAGGATGATACTGCACATTCAAATCATAATCCTTAATAAGTTCCAGCCATCTACTCTGCCTGAGATTCAAATCCTTCTGAGTAAAGATATACTTCAAACTCTTATGATCCGTGAAAACATCACAATGATTACCAATAAGATATTGCCTCCAAGTTTTCAATGCATGAACAACTGCAGCTAACTCCAAATCATGTGTAGGATAGTTCTGCTCATGGTTCTTAAGCTGACGAGAAGCATAAGCAACAACTATACCTCCTTGCATCAAAACGCAACCAAGTCCTCGACGAGATGCATCACAATATACTTGGAAATCCTTATGTATATCAGGAAAACATAAAACAGGTGCAGTCACTAACCGTTTCTTCAATTCCTGAAAGCTGGCTTCACATGCCTCACTCCAAACAAACTTATTCTCTTTCTTCAACAGCCCAGTCATTGTTTTTGCAAGCTTGGAGAAATTCTCAATGAACCTCCTATAATATCCTGCAAGACCCAAGAAACTGCGAATGTCTCCAACTGACGCGGGCGTCTCCCATTCTGTAACTGTTGAAACCTTAGATGGGTCCACAGCTACTCCTTCTCCTGACACAACATGTCCAAGAAATCCGACCTCCTTCAACCAAAACTCACACTTGCTGAACTTGGCATACAACTTGTGCTCCCTGAGCTTCTCCAATACAAAACGCAAATGTTCCTCATGCGCTTGCTCATTCTTGGAATACACCAATATATCATCAATGAACACCACAACAAATTTATCCAAGAACTCCATTAACACCTTGTTCATCATATTCATGAAGTATGCAGGAGCATTAGTCAATCCAAATGACATAATCGTATACTCATACAACCCATACCTTGTAGTAAAAGCAGTCTTCGGAATATCCTTCTCCCGAATCTTGACTTGATGATAACCAGAACGAAGATCAATCTTAGAGAATACACAAGCTCCCTCCAACTGGTCAAATAGATCATTAATCACCGGTAAAGGATACTTGTTCTTGATAGTAACATCATTCAGAGAACGGTAATCAACACACATCCTCTGGGTTCCATCCTTCTTCTAAACAAACAATACTGGAGATCCCCAAGGTGACGAGCTTGGGCGAATGAACCCCTTTTCCTGCAACTCTCTGATCTGCTCCTTCAACTCGGCAAGTTCATTAGCGGGCATCCTATACGGTCTCTTAGAAATAGGCCCAGTGCCTGGTATTAAATCAATAAGGAACTCAATCTCCCTATCCGGTGGCATACCTGGCAACTCCTCCGAAAACACATCCGGATACTCCCTCACAATACGCACATCATCCAGGCTACCCCCCTTAAGAGAATTCACCTGGGCGTGCTGATGCTTATACTTGGACACATATCTGATCTTCTGTCCACTCGGTGTACTGAGAGTGATGGACCGACTGGCACAATCAATAACACCTTGGTATTTGGCTAACCAATCCATGCCCAAAATAATATCCAAACCTTGTGACTTTAACACAATCAAATCTGTAGGAAAAACATGCTTCCCAATGGCTAGGCTCAACTGATAGCATCCCAAACTAGCTGTTATCTCCGCTCCCGGTGAACTTATGAGCATAGATGACTTAAGAACTATGGTAGGTAACTCATGCTTATCCACAAATACCCTCGATATGAAAGAATGCGATGCACCAGAATCAAAAAGAACAAGTGTGGGTACTGAATTGATAAAGAACTTACCAATCACAGCATCAGGCTCATCATAGATCTCCTCCACATTGACATGGTTCACATGCCCCTTGAAAGGATTGGTCTTGGCGACTCCATCCCCTTTGGACTCCGGGCAGTCTGTGGCATAGTGTCCCATGTTCTTGCACTTGAAACACTGGATGTGACTCAAGTCCTTTGGTGCCTGGCCATTCTGACGATTGTTTCCATTACCTCCATTAGCTCCATTCTTCTCCCATTCCCATTGTTCCTTCCGTTGCCATTACCATTCTTGTTACCATTGTGGTGGTTGTGGCCATTATGGTTGTGACCATTTCCACCATGATGGTTGTGTCCTCCACTGTGAACATGGCCATTCCCACCATTGTGGCTATCTCCATGGTTATGTCCTCCATTGCCACCATAAGAATTGTGTGGCTTCTGCTGCGGTCCAGAGTTGTACTTGCCACCATTGTTGTTGTTGTACTTCCTTTTGCGGTTCTCAATGGCTTGCTGCTTGCCTTCCAACACAATAGCTTTGTCTATGAGCGCCTGGCAGTTAGCAAAAGTAGCCACTGTCAGCTGGACTCCCAACTCATCATTCAGCCCCTCCAAGAACTTCTCCTGCCTTGCAGCATCATTCCTGACATCATCTGGGGCATATCTGGCAAGCTTGTTGAACACCTCAACATACTCGGCCACTGAACGGCCTCCCTGACGCAAACTGCGGAAATCCATCTTCTTCAAGCTCAGGGCGCCTGCTGAAACATGTGCGGCGCGAAAAGCAGACTGGAACTGCGCCCAAGTGATGGTGTCGATGGGGTACGTCAACAAGTAGTTGTCCCACCAAGCAGCGGCAGGACCCTCCAGCAAATGTGAGGCAAACCTCACTCTCTCTGCCTCAGTGCAGCCAATAGTCTCCATATTTCGGCCCACTGAACGAAGCCAGTCATCCGCCACTATGGGCTCAGGAGTGCTAGAGAACCTCTGAGGATTTAACCTCAGGAACCTTGCAAGCGTGTCCACAAGTGGCGGCGGTGGCGCATTGTTGTTGTTGCCCATGTTCTGAGTGAGCAACTGGATCAGCTGAGCTTGTCCTTGAAGCAACTGCTGCATATAAGCTGGCACTCCATGGTTGTTGTTCTCATTCCCCGTGGGATCACGTCTCGGCGGCATCTGTTGGGTAAGAATAGGTAAGATTTAGACAGAAAGTAGCTAGGGAAATATACTCCTACCCATATGCATATTATGTTCATGGCAAGCATTATATATACAATACAATACATATATCACCAATAAACTTCACCAATCAATATCACCATAGCATCAAACATATAACAATCATCAACCAATGCACTCATATGGAAAACAATCACATATCACACCATATAGTTTAAAATATCTTTTATAACTGATATAAGATCCTCAACACAACCACGAGTAATATAAAATCCTCAACACAATAACGAATAACATAAGAGTATATCAAGCAACCTAGTATTGCCACACCGAATAAGTCGACATGGTCAAATACGCTAACACGATAACGGTAGAGCACTAATTCTCGACGAAGTAATTCTTAATGTTGTCTTTGCTAAACAGCATGCGGTAATCGCGCCCGCTAATGCGGTTGCACCTTTTGGGACTCGTCTCCTTGTCTTCTGCCGAGGTGTCTACTTCTTGCTCTTTTTCTGGTTCTTCAATTCCATTGGCCTTCATCTTCTCCTTCAGCCTTTTCATCTTTGCTTGCATCTCCAACCTCTCCTTCTTCAGCTTGTTGTTGTCCCTTTTGAGCCTGGTGTTCCTCTGCTGCAACTCAATAATGGTGTAGAGGTCTGACTGAGTGCACTTCTCCAGGCAATGAATGTGCTTCTCCAGGCTTTGGATGATGTAGCTGGTTGTACCTGGCCAAATGGCCCCAGGCACATACCTGAACCTCTTTGGTATTATGTTCCCCGATGGAAGAACCTTGGCCATCTCCGCGTACACCGTACCCTTTAGTCGGGCGGAATACGTCTCCACAATGCGTCCAAGAGCTATGTGAGCGGCTATGCGCACACACCACTCCTTCTCCTGGGCATGCACCTCGAAGGACTCCGTAATCACCCTTTCTTCATTCTCCATGCTTCCAAGGATGAAAGTCTCCACTTGCCAGTAGTCATCAGCTCCCCTTGTCTCCATGATGTCCGGCTGAAAGACTGGTGCATAGATTTTGAGGAAGTGACAAATCCCCCTGAGCTCAGGTCCAAACGCCATAGCACGGTATGAAATAGTGGTCATCTATAATCAACGAGAGGTAAGGCAAGATTAGAACAGGTGTGAATACGAGATAGAGGAGGTAAGTAAGTACAAGACAGAGTGGTATAAAGTAATATTTTGATTCCTATGGCTTTTCTACTCCATATTCTAGGGTCACGTCCTACAGTCAACACACTGCTCTGATACCATCTGTAACGACCCAATTCACACCGAATTGAAGTCTCTGTGCTCAAGTGCCAGTCCCTGGATCGAACTCGCTGGCACACACAGTATTATAGATGTATATCAAAGTTCAAGTGCATCATTATTACAATGTATGATCCAGAGTAAATAAATAACAAGTTGCATAGCTCAAGGCTAGCTTATTCAATATAAATATAGCGGAAGCAAAAACAAATAACGTGGAGTCCCATCAACAGCCACATGCGAACATGCTGAGTGTAGACTCGCAACCCCTAAACACACCTTACTAATCGTCTGGAAAACCTGCAACACCGAAGGTTACAGCCCGACAACGGGTCAGTACATCTGATTTGTACGGCAAGTGACACGGAAAATTTTATATAAAGGACCTACAACTACATGCAAGGTAAGTCAAAGGAAAGGCTTATGGTTTAGTTTTGCAGAAAGCCAATTTTCTCCTGAACTAAACTAGTCAAAATTTTAAGTTGAGTTCTACCTGAAACACACAGCAACCCATGCTACTCTTGTCCCAACCAAATTATTATTAAGTGTTCATCTGTCAAGATCATTCATCAACAGTACTGACTAGTTGCTCAAAGTTCGTCCGGAACCGTGGACACGACTAATCATGATCAGTTTATACGCTCTGCAGAGGTTGTACACGTTCCCCACTGGACTCAACCCGAAGATTGAGACAAACACTTTCTGAAGAGGTTGCCTCCACCCTTTGGTAGCCGGTACACCTAACACACATCTACATCAGCTAGCTACCAGGGCCAGGTTCCCCACAACGTACTCGTGCTAAGCCAGAACCCATATAGCCAGTGGATGTACACGGAAGCTACTAGTAATATTGCATGTCTGATCTTTTTGAGCCTGGACGGCGCCCACTGCGTGAGAGGGTACTCACCATGACGCACCCGGTTCACCACCAAACAACCATTGGGTGCATTTAACCCCGGCACTGTCCTCAACCGAGGCACAACTACCGGGATGCAACCCGCACGGGAGGCCATGGGTGCGGCCATGGAGCTCCGGCTCCGGCCGGCGGGAGGCCAGCGGCTGCGGCGGGGCGCGCGGCAGCGGCGCATGGCCGTGGCGGCCATGGGCGGCGGCGGGTCCCGCGGATTAGATTAGTCTAACCCTAAAACGATAAGCGAAAATAAACTTAGCCCTAATCGGGGCTATTTATAGCCAGCCCCTAATCCCCCTTTTTTTTTGTAAATCCGAGATAAAAACAAAATCGGTCTGCGGGAAAAAAATAGAGCAGGCCCGTTAGGCCCAAAAGAATATTAGAAAAATCACGAAAATTTATTTTAAAATCCCGTCTTCGCCAATATTTTTAAAATAATAAAATTGAATTTTTGGCTTGACCAAAATAATAAAATAAAATAAAAACTTTTCAACTTATTTTTAAATATTTTTAAATACTTTTCTGGCATTTTAAAAATACCGAAAACTCCGAAAATTGATTTAAAAACTTTTCCAGTGCATAAATAAATTCCAAAAATACTTTTAGAAAATATTTATACTACAAAGTAAAATTAAAAAGTCTCCCATAAATCTTTTAAACTATTTTCCAACAAATTAAAAATGGGGATAAGTCCTTTTATATCCTCTCCAGCGAACTGCCATTTGTTGAAAAATGTTTAAAAAATATTTTAAAACTCCAGAAAAATGCGGAAGCAGCATGAGATGCATATGATGATCTATTAACATCCGAATTTGGAAAATTGGGATGTTACAACGCCATTGCTATATAGCAGTGGCGCACCTCATGGGCAATGCGCCATTAGCTGTCATATTATCTATAGCCTATTTTCCAGTAGTGTGACGAGTACTCCACTTAACATGTTAGTAACCGCTCTCGACGACAGATGTGATATCATATTGCGTTGTCCCGTGTTGTCTTGTTGTTGCTTGCTTGTGATTACTTCATAGTAATAGATGCATCTCCGTTGATTGTCTTTCCAGTGTTTACCTCTTGTGTGCTTCCACGGGTACTCTCGGAGACGTTGTGAGTTTGCGTTCGACTACACCTTCGACTTCATCTTCTCATCAGGTAAGGGGGAGCATATATCATGCTTATAACTTTTAGCTCACTTGTGCCTAGGTATAGGATAGAACGATTGCATGATCCTACCACTTCATATTTATGCATCTCCAATAAACCCAAACAGCCATGGTCCCCACATCCCAGCAAACCATTGTTTGGCCATGTACCTTGATTGCTTAACCACTTCTTAGTATGCATGCTTAGGATGCTATCAACTGTTAACCTGTTACTCCTTGGATTGGGTTATCACATTACTATATTATTTTTAATGATGTGAATATTATAATGTTGACTATACTCAACGAAGGATGGAAGGTCAAGGCTATCCCGCCCCGACGCTTTGTTCCATTCGAGTCAACTAGGACCCGATTTTCGGGTATTGTGTCTCTGGACGAGCGTGCCTAACCGTGTGTGGGATGCTATGGGGTCCCTTTTCCTACCTACCTAGCTTCAAAAAATTCTAGTGGTGGCCTAAGGTGATTTACCATTTTAAAACCGTGTGTGTGTCTATCGGGTAGCTCCTGGCAGATATTCTTTAAAACAACCTGGGCCAGCAGGGATATGGTTTCCTTGTTGGTCCAACTTGTCCGTCTGAGGACCCGACCTCATGTGAGAATATACCATCAATAAAAACCTGATGTATACGGTAGAGACCAGATCGAGAGCGCCGACGGCTCCTGAACTGGATGTCGACTCACCGAGGGCGACCCAGATTTGTTTGTTATTAGCTAGAGGGAACTGTCGTTTCGGATCCCTCGGAACTAAGTCATAAAATGGTTACCTGTGATGGGTAGCAACTGAGAGAGATGGGCGTGCGTGCGGTTATGGACGACTTGAGACGTACTCCTTGTTCATAGACAACAACAAGTGAGATAATCTTAATAACTTTATTAACGTGTGTGTGCCTTGACTGCTTCATCTTCGTCGGGATGCGAAGGGGAGCACAAGGATAGGATAGATGTTATGTTTATGTAAGTAGCTGATAGAAAGACTTGTTGGAGGCAATTCCTCATCGAATGCTTGGTTCTCATCTTACTCTAAATAGATCGTTAGCCACATATATAATGCTAGTGCGGCTGCAACCTCGACCACTACCCCCATCTTACCATGAAAAGTTAGTTACAAGACTTGTTGATATAGCTCACCCCTTCTTTTCTCTTGTATGCACGTTATGCAAACGATCTTGGACTTCAGAGGAGCTCGATGACCCTTCTTCTGGACGCGGTCACGGAGACTCGACGACGACTAGTTCGGCGGATCCCTGCGGACATCCTGGACCCGTGTGGACGTGGAAATGGTGTGTTTTACCTTTGCCACTAGGCATTTGGTTGTATTCTGTACTCAGACATGTATCCTCCGCTCATGTATTGTATTAAGACAGTTGTATGCCGATTTTATGAGATGTTGTATCCATGTAGCTGTAATGTTGTGATATCATGATGGAAATCCGGGGCATATGGTAGTGTCATATGTCGCGGTGGGACCGATATGTGCTTCTTTCTCGGATCTGGATGGAAACATCTAGATCTGGAACAGTACCGCATACGGGCCTTATAACTTGGTATCAGATCCTTACCGATCGTAAGATGCCTTTTCTGGTCAAAGTCGAGTCTAGACAAAAACTATTTTTTAGTTACTAAGTTGGTTATCGGAGAGTAGGAATCTTTTTCCTTCTTACCTTTAATCTTGTCAAGACAAGTGTCGTAAGTGTTCTAATTCTCACCTTATCCCCTACGAACTCTAGGATCTCGAGTAAGTGGAGTTTCGGAATAGTTACAATGCCTTGCTTGCAGCGTATTGTCTCAATTCCGATCTCAGGTTTGGGAATTCTTGTAGCACCTTTAGTTTCTCCGACTCCGGTGTACATCATGGTCATTCCTTGCCCTCCATCCTCTTGATTAGTATCCTCACGATTTACATGAGAATGCTTCCCTTGATTGTCGCTTGGAGTTGTCGTTCTTTCTCTTGATCTCCTAACGGATTCGTCTTTCGACGTTGTCGTTTTTCTGTGGAAATTTATCTCGACGGAAGTTCGTCGTCGGAATGGAGCGGATTTCCTTGTTGGTGGTGTTGAAGATCGTCGACTCTCTTTTCTCTCCCCCTCTCTCCCGGATCGTCCAGGATCTCGGGACGAGATCCCTTGTTGGTGGTGCTGTATTGTAACAGCCCAAGATTTTCACCCAAATTAAAAAAATTGTTTGTTGCCTTGCTGTGTTGATTGGCCGTATTGTTTGTAGTGTGTGCTTCGCCGAATTATTAGGTGAATATTCTCCCCCTCTCTTTCTCGTATCGGATGCGGGACCGAACCTTTTTCCCAACGGCACACGACCTTTGCGACACCGGGTTCCACACAAGCACCGTCGCAACTTCCGACACAGGACCAACCATCGCCATCAGAATGAAAAACCATGTTTATTTAATAAATGGATTATTTTATTGGGCACCATAAAATGTTCTCGAATCGGTATCGAAGTGATGTAGGACTGACGGGCTCGCCGCATTCAGTGTGTGGTTCGAGATTTTGTCCAAATCGGAGGTCGTATGGACTCCCGCTGGTCAGAAACGTGGAGTATCGAACGCGAGAGAGAAAACCCGAGGGCGTTTGCGTAAACATGCCATCTAGGCCTCCCTATAAATAGACCACCACCCTCTGCTAGCCAATCTAGGGTTTCCCCCATGTAAAAATTGCAGCCACCCCCCTCCACTTTGCCTACATCTACCATCTAGCCCCTCCAAATCCGAAACCCTAGCCCTCCCTTAATCCCAGCTGTCAGATCTCGAGATCTGCGTCCGTGAGAGCTCCACATCGCCTCGCAGCAGCCTCCACCACCGCAGCAGAAGAAACCAGGCCCCACAGGACCTGGATCCGTCGCCGCGGGCTCGCCTCGACCCATCCAAGCCACGGCATCGTCGTCGCCCGTCTCTTCCTCCGACGAGTCGCCGTCTCCGGTGAGCCCTCGCGCGCACCCTCCTCCACTCCTCCTTCCCCTCACCTCCTCCCCTTCTCTTGAAGACCATCGCGCCGCCGCCCGCTGCAATCAGAGCTCCGCACTGCCTCCGCGCCATGGGTGCCATGAAGCTCGCCGCCACGCCGCCCCGACCAACGCCGGCGACCAGCCCCAGCCCTAGATCTGGTCGCGACTGATCCGACGCCCCCGTGTCCGGCGAAGCCACCTCCATGTTCGCCGCGCCTCCACCTCGCCGGCGTGGTCACCGCTGGCGCCACCAGCCATGGCCCCGCCTGATCCAGTCGGGAGGAGGGAGCCAGCCTCCAGTCACACTGCGGATTGGGCCACCTCCAGCGCGTGGGCCTCGCGCCCCCAAGCGGCCTAGCAAGGCGGCCTGCACCGACGAGCCTCCAGCGGCCCACGGTCGTCTCTTATCCCGCGACCTCCCATTCGCCCGTGGGCGAGCCATCCTATCCTGCACCCAGCCCCACCAAGCCGGGACGAGGCCCTCTATGGTGAGCACGCCCTTCACATTTCCCGTTTTTTCTTCTGCTGCGAGTTGGGCCGGCCAAATTCCATAGTTGATGTTATAGCTCGTCCACTGCGCAGTTTAGTTATGTCTCTCCGCTCTTTGTTTCGGCCCGTCAGTGCAGATACGGCCCACAGAGCTTATAAGTATTTTTTCTGCTTATATTTATTGGCAGATTAACATACGATGTGGCGAGGACCATATCTTTGCAACCGTAGCTCCGATCGCGACACGTCTTACACGAAAGTTGATTAGAATTTCGTGTAGATTAATAAAATGTGCTCTTTTTTTGAAGCTTTTAAACTGAGGGGTAAGGCACCCCCCAGTACTTTATTACCAGGACCACATTATATACAAGAGTACAACAAAAGCTTCAAAAAAACAGCACTCAGGGTGGAAGGAAATCAATCCATCTAAGTAATTGATCCTTGAATCTAGGCTTAATTCTATAACTAAGCAAAGTTAAATCATGAACAAAGCCAACCCTCCACTTTGCAAAAGAGGGCCTGACATGTTTAAAACATTTATCATTCCTGATCATCCATATGTTCCACCAGGCAGTAAACACCACTGCAGCCAAAAAAGGCTTATTGAAAGCTTTCCTGGCTCTCTTGGCAACTTGAACGATCTCAGAACCCTGACACCAATCAATTTGCAGATATGTCCAAATTCGAACACTGAAATTGCATTGGAAAAAAAGATGATCTCTAGTCTCCAGGCAGTGTGCATGGCAGAGCACACACTCAGGTCCATCCTGAATGTTCCAGTGTCTTCTAGCAATCATGTCTTTGGTATTGATGCGATCCATAATCACCAGCCAAGCAAAAACCTTTGTCTTTAAGATGCAACAAGATTTCCAGATCCAATTAAGGAGAGGATTTGCTTGAATGGGCTCATGCACCAGCTTGTAAAATTTCTTAGCAGTATACTGTCTTTTTCCATTCATTCTCCAAGTCCAGCAGTCCTTGACATCATCCTCATTTATGGCTTGTAGGGTGCATTGTAGAGCCTGAAGCTCATGGAAGGCCTGAGCAGATAAATGCAGGTTGAAAAGTTCAGTGTGGTCTGCAACCTCCCTTGCCTCTTTCAATGATAAAAAAGGATCCTTGACAAAGGAGAAAAGGCTCTGGTATTTCGCAGCCAAGGTGATATTAAAATTAGGAATCCAAAAGTCACTCCACAATAGCACAGAATCACCAGATCCCACCTTGATTTGAGACACAGCCACAAAGTTATCCATGAGACTGGCCACATCTTTCCACCAGAAGGAACCACAAAGCTCAGTGGCATGGGGTACTCTTTCATGATAGTAAGAGTTCCAAACAAGGGAAACCCAAGGCACATCCTCCTTATTGTAAAACTTGCTCAGATGCTTCATCAGCAAAGCTTGATTTTGTAGCTGCAGGTTGAGGATGCCAAGCCCACCTTTACTCTTAGGTCTGCAGACACGATCCCAAGAGGCAAGAGACCTGCCAGAATCTTGTCCATATTTTCTCCACAGACACTGTCTCTGAATCCTCTCAAGTTGCTTGATGATACCAGCAGGAATATGCAGAGAGCATAAAAAATAAATGGGCATGGAGGAGATAACAGAGTTCAGAAGCTGCAACTTCCCCCTTGGGTAAGGAAACAAGAGCTGGCAGTAAGCCTCCTTTCCATGCAGTCTACCAAAGGGAGCAAATCCACAATCTTGGGTCTGGGAGTGGCCACAGGCAGCCCCAAATATGTGAAAGGGAGCTTCCCAACTTGATATCCAAAAACAGTGGCCAGATCATTAGCAGAGTTTTCATCAAGATTGATAGGGATCATGGAAGATTTGTGGTAGTTGATATCCAAACCTGTTGACTGGGAGAAATCTTGAAGAGCCTCCTTGAGTCTAAGGACCTGCTGAGCCTCAGCTTGCATAATCAGGATGGTGTCATCTGCATATTGGACAATTGGAAAATCAGGGTCATGACAGGGGATGGGCAGAGAAAGTTGCCTTCTCCTCAGGAGATCATTGACAGTAGATTGTAGCAGGTCAGCAGCCAGAACAAAAAGTAGAGGGGATAAGGGGTCACCCTGCCTAACCCCCCTTCTGCATTTAAACTCTCTCCCTGGGATACCATTAAGAAAAACAGAGGAAGATCCAGACTCCATCTCTTTTGTTATGTTTGAGTTTGATTACATTATTGTTTACCTGCTATTTATGTTGCATGCCATTGTAAACGGTTTATCTAATAACTTTTTAACCGTTGCTCCGATTAAAATGTTTCTTATATGTAACTTGACTAGAATTTCGTGCAGATTATGATTATGCTGCTCTTTCTTGATAACAAAAATAATAAAATTATATTTACGGCAGAATAGTAGTAAAACTATTAATCATCGTGGGGTCCGTAATAGATTTCCATGGTTTTACCCCCCCCCCCCCCACTTAAAGTGACTAGATTGGACAATTTACTTTATGCTTCACCTCTTTCCATGATTGTGTGATATGCCATGCTTGAGTGAGATTCCATGTTAACAACGTTTTCTCATCTTGTGTAGATAAGCAACTTGAACCCTTGTACACGTGCGGTATCGTCGTGTCTGATGAGTAGTCAACTTAACATGTTAGTAACCGCTCTCGACGATAGATGCGATATCGTATTGCGTTGCCTCGTGTTGTCTTGTTGTTGCTTTCTCGTGATTGCTTCGTGGTAATAGATGCATCTCTGCTGATTGCCTTTCCAGTGTTTGCCTCTTGTGTGCTTCCGCGGGTACTCTCAGAGACGTTGCGAGTTTGCGTTCGACTACACCTTCGACTTCTTCTTCTCATCAGGTAAGGGGGAGCATATATCATGCTTATAACTTTCAGCTCACTTGTGCCTAGGTATAGGATAGAATTATTTCTTGATCCTACCACTTCATATTTATGCCTCTCAAATAAACCCAAACAACCATGTTCCCCACATCCCAGCAAACCATTGTTTGGCCATGTACCTTGCTTGCTTAACCACTGCTTTGTATGCATGCTTAGGATGCTATCAACTGTTACCCTGTTACTCCTTGGACTGGGTTATGACATTACTATATTATTGTGAATGATTTGAATATTATAATGTTGACTATACTCGACAAAGGGTGGAAGGTCTATGCTATCCCGCCCCGACGCTTTGTTCCATTCGAGTCACCTAGGACCCGAGTTTTGGGTATTGTGTCGCTTGACGATCGTGCCTAACCGAGTGTGGGATGCTATGGGGTACCCTTTTCTTATCTACCTAGCTTAAAACATTTCTGGTGGTGGCCCAAGCTGATTTACCATTTGAAAACCGTGTGTGTCTCTGTCGGGTAGCTCCTGGAAGATATTCGTTAAAACAACTTGGGCCAGCGGGGACATGGTTTCCTTGTTTATGCAACCTTTCCGGCTGAGCACCCGGCCTCATGTGAGAATTTACAAGCAATCCAAACCCGAGGCATACGGTAGAGACCAAATCGAGAGCGCGACTGGCTCCTGACCTGGATGTCGACTCACCGGGGCCACCAGGATTTGTTTGTTGTTAGCTAGAGGGACCTGTCGTTTCGGATCTCTCGGAACTAAGTCATAAAATTGTTGCTTGTGATGGGTAGAAACTGAGAGAGAAGGGTGTGCATGTGGAGCCTTGTAATGGGGAGTTGGTACACCCCTGTAGGGTTAAATCTTTTCGAGAAGCCGTGTCCATGGTTATCGACGACTTGAGAGCTACTCCTTGTTCATAGAAAACAACACCTGAGATAATCTTAATAACTTGATCAACGTGTGTGTGCCTTCACTACTTCTTCTTCGTCGGGATGCGATGGGGAGGACAAGGATAGGATAGGTGTTATGTTTGCGTAAGTAGCTGATAGAAAGACTTGTTGGAGGAAATTCCTCATCGAATGCATGGTTCTCATCATACTCTAAATATCGTTAGCCACTTATATAATGCTAGTGCGGCTGCAACCTCAACCACTACCCCCATCTTACCGTGAGAAGTTAGTTACAAGACTTGTTGATATAGCTCACCCCTTCTTTTTTCTTTTACGCACGTTATGCAAACGACCTTGGACTTCAGAGGAGCTCGACAACCCTTCTTCTGGATGCCTTCGCGGAGACTTGAAGACGACTAGTTAGGAGGATCCCCGCCTGGACCCGTGTGGACGTGGGAATTGTGTGTTTTACCTTTGCCACTAGGCATTTTGTTGTAGTCTGTACTCAGAAATGTATTTCTCGCTGATGTATTGTATTAAGGCAGTTGTATGCCGATTGTATGAGATGTTGTATCCATGTAGCTGTAATGTTGTGATATCATGTTGGAAATCCGGGGCATATGGTAGTGTCATATGTCGCGGTGGGACCGATATGTGCTTTGTCCCCGGATCTGGATGGAAACATCTAGATCTGGAACAGTACCGCATATCGGGCCTTACATGAAGATGGAGATGGTGCTGGTCCTGGGGATGATGTTGATGATGATCTCAATGATTCCCGTGACGATGGTGATGACAATGAGGACGATCTCCCCCTCCGGGAGGATTTCTCCCCGGCGGAATCTGCTCACCGGAAAGGTCTTTTCTTCTCTGTAGGTTTATGCCACGGAGCGGCGGCGGAACTCCGGAAACTCTTCTTGTTCTGGGTTTTTAGGTCACGATGAAGATATTGGCCCAAGGGGAGGTCCCGGGAGTAGGGCCCACCTCCCAAGAAGCCATGTGGCGCGACCTTGAGCGGTGATGCATCACTAGGGCGCCTGGGAGCCTGGTGGCCCCCCTCCGGGTGCACTTCGGCTAGTCTTCGTCAATTCTTTGGAAAATTATACCCCGTGAATTTCGGGTCATTTTGAGATGTACTGATATGGCCACTTGATGTGCACTTTTCCCAGCTGATTCCTGTGTCTGCTGTTTCGGCACCGAAAAGTTGCAAACTATGTAAAACAAGCCAAAACGAGTTCAAAGAGGTTGTCAATCCCTCCGGCCTTGTTGTTTACAAAGGATCAAACGCATGGGATAATAAAGATAGTGATAGCAACGGAAAAGTAAATAAAGAAGAAAAAAAATAGTGGCTGTAAACAGTATTGGAAATATGGACCGGGGTCCCATGATGTTCACTAGTGATGTCTCTCTCCCAAAACACGATAAAATAGCCATGCGAGGTAAACAAACTTTAGCTGGGAAATTGACAGGATTATGTGCGCAAACCAATGCTAACTATGCTATAAAGAAAGGAAGAGGATCAAAAGCATGGGCGGTACGCCAAGACAAGTAGACCGAAATCCATCTGCATCTACCTACTAGTCATCCATCTTGAGATATCTATCCAGAACATCTCGCTGGTATTAAGTTAAGAATCCCACCCAAAGTGTAAACTCAAAGCAATAGACAACTGCATTAAAGAACTTTGCGTAAAGTAAAAAAATTCCTTGCACCCGCAAGTACAAGCACCATTGTTTTCTCCCTTGTGGTAACAGCACATCCCCTAGACTCATGTTTCTGTCACTTAAGCTAGTCATCGGGGGGCATGAACCCACAATCATGCATAAAGCTCCCTCTTGGAGTAACTACCTACTACTTGGCCAAAGCAATAAACAACAACGGAGAACATGCAAGAATTACTCAAGAACATAAATATAAAAGAGGAGAATCAAATATAATAATCAAACACAATCTGAACATAGTCTCATAATCCATCGGATCCCAGCAAACTCAGCATAGCAACAACAGAAAGAATACATATGTGCCTCGATCGTGTAGAGCAGCTCACAAGGTCTAAACCATGAAGCACAAAGAGGGGAGGAGAACATCACATAACGACTGATCATAGACCCATGGTACAAGGTGGACTACTCACGGTTCATCCGGGAAGAATCCATGGTGGTGGAGAAGCTCCCGGAGGTGGTTCCTCCCTCCGGCAGGGTGCCGGGAAGAGGTCTCCTGGTGCTCCTGATCTTGGTAGCGCAGCGACAGTGGAACAAAGGAGAGATCGCGAAAAAGGGTTCTGTCCCCGAGGGTTTCTCGTCACGGGGAATAAATAGGCGAAGGGGGGCAGCCAAAGGTGGTCCCGGGGCCCCAGGCGCCCCCCTGGCGCGGCCTAGGGGGTGGCCGCGCCAGGTCCCCGCCTGGGCCACCCCTGACCCCCCTCGGGCCCCACTTTGGCTCTTTTGGAAGGTTCCCGTACACTGATTTTTCCTATATTTTTCCCGGAATTTTTCTGGCACTTTAAATAATGGGAAAACCTGAAATACAAAAATAGCAGAAAACAGGAACTCGCACTGGGTGCACTGAGTTAATAGGTTAGTTTAAATATGATCAAAAGTGTATGGAAGTTCATCAATATCATAGCAATATCACACAAAAGAGGCATGGAGCAAGCAGAAATTATAGATACGTTTTGGACGTATCATGCGCCATTAGCATTCCTGGTTGCTAATGGCTCATATTTTGGAGGTGCGCCATTGCTAAGTCAGGGGAAGGGTGGGCCCAGGCCTGAGAAATAGAATGGCGCATTTCGGCACCATGCACTATTAGCAAACCATTGGTGCTAATGGCGCATATCCATGGTGCGCTATTACTAGGCCTGGTTCCCCCTGGCTTGGCCACCTGCTCATGCGTGGTTTCATGGATGTCTATCGGTGGGAAGGTGAGGAAGAAGATTAGTAAGTCATCCACGGTGGCCGGGCAACAGTAAGAAATAATGAAGGGCAGCAGGGCAATAGCGTTGAGGGCGGGCGAGAAGACGAAGAATCTCCCGGACATGATCACGTTGCAGGACATAATCATCATGTAGAAGATGCCAGACATGATCATGAGGAAGATCAAGACGAAGGGCATGATCATCATGAATATGAAGATGCCAGAGAAGACAACGATGGACCATCGTTGATGGACTGGGTGAAGGACCCTCATCTTCAAGAGTTGCTTCTGAACCAGGAAAGTAATAACGCAAGAGCTGCCGCCCAAGAGAAAGCCAAGCTGAATCAACTTGAGATGGATGCGGTTAATCCATTGTATGAAGGATGCAATCCCGAGGATAACCGCCTGAAAGTAGCGCTCATGCCTCTGGAGATGAAAGTAAAACACAAAATGACTGAGACATGCTTCGACGAAAACATGTCATTCTGGCAAGAACGTCTTCCCAAGGGGAACACGTGCCCGACCAGTTTCAATAAGGCGAAGAAAATCGTGTGCCCTCTGGATTTACCACATGTGTAGATACCATGCATGCGTTAACGATTGCATCATTTATCGGCATGAGTACGAGGAGTCTACCGTATGTCCGAAGTGAGGCATTAGTCGATACAAGAAGAACAAGAAAGCTCCTCAAAAATGGTGTGGTACTTTCCGATCATTCCTTGTCTGTAGCGTTATTTCATGGAACCTAAGAAAGATAAGATCATGCGTTGGCATGCAGAAAAGAAGCAGCAAAAGGAAGAAGCTGAAAAATGATCCAAAAAAAGACAGGACGTTGAGTAACCCTTCTGATGGTACCTGGTGGGAGGCGTTAAACTTTGAATAGGACTTTGGGAAGGACCCAAGGAATGTTGTGTTGGTCGCGAGCACCGATGGAGTCAATCCTTTCGGCAACCAGAGCAGCACACATAGCACCTGGCCAGTGTTTGTGTGCATGTACAACATTCCCCCTGGGAGTGCATGAAGAGGAAGTACATGCACATGAGTGTGCTAATTGAAGGGCCGAAACAACCAGGAAACGACCTCAATATGTATCTGGGGCTCCTGAAAGAGGAGCTAGATACGCTATGGAGAACGCCAGTCAATATGTGGGACGCTCTAGAGGGAACATATTTCCCTATAAAAGACGCATTGCTCACGATGGTACACGACTATCTCGGTTTAGGATATGTCGCAGCGAATGTGGTCTACGGAGACTATGGATGCGCCAGGTGCATGGATGACACATTCTACACAATGACCCATGGAGAAAACACAACGTATCAATGGCTACACATTCTACACCGATGAAAAGGACATGAAGAACGATTATCAGAACTCCGGGGTAACGATGGAAGCCTACACCATTAAAGTCAAGAAACGATACTACGGAAGGATCGAGGAGATCTGGGAGCTCTGCTATGCTAGAGAGAAGCTGCCGATGTTCCGCGTCAGATGGGCCAAGAGCATTGTAAAAGAAAGCCAGTATTTCACCAGCATGGTTATACCCGAAGCCAAATCCAAGACCGCGGGCGCAAACGTCACCGCGAAAAATGAGCCATGGGTACTGGCTATCCAAGTGGACCAATGGTTCTTCATTACTGACCCGTAAAAGCCCAGCCGTGTTGTCGTGCGGAAAGGGAAAAGGAACATCATCGGAATGGATGGAGCCGCCAACGAGAAAGACTTCGACAACTACGACGACCCAAAGATTGAATATGACGACGATGATGAGGCAGTAGCATAAAAAAGAAGAATAAGCAGGACCACCATAACTAAAGGCATTCGCCCGATCAAGAGAAGAAATCAAGGGTTCCGGGATTAAATTATGCAAACACAAAAAATATGGGAAAAAAGATTGTTCAAATATGATAGCTAATAAGATTGTGTGTGTGTGTGTGTGTGTGTGTCAGTGCCAAGCTCAATCTTTGATGACTGTTATTTCATGTCACTTGATTTCAACCATGTCATTTATGAGCATGTGATACGTCCAAAATGCATCACTATTTTATATCATAGTTCATCCTTATTCATTGATATATTTCACAATACGATGATGTTCTTATGTTGTTTTGGCTTATTTTACACAGTTTGCAACTTTCCGGTGCCGAAACAGCAGACGCAGGATTCAGCGGTAAAAAGTGGACGCTGAGTTGCTGAAGAAGAATACCTCCAAATTACCTGAAAATCGACGGAGGGTATTTTCTAGAAGATTAACGAAGACACGCCGAAGAGGAGCCAGACGGGGGCCACAAGAGCCCCAGGCGGCCACCTGGCGCGGCCCCACCCCTAGCCGCACCAGGAGGGCGCCTGGAGCCCTGGGGCCACTCCCGGCTCCCCCCTCTGGCCTAAATAATCCTTGTTACGCAAAAACCTAAAAAAGAGAAGCTTTTACGGAGTTCCACCGCCGCTCCGTGGCGGAAACCTACAGAGAAGAAAAGGGCTCTTCGGCGGGCAGATTCCGCAGAGGAGATTACCTCATGGAAGGGGAGATCATCGCCATCGTGATCACCATCATCACGGGCATCACCGAGATCATCATCAACATCATACCCAACATCAGCACCATCTCCACCACTATCCAATATCACCTCACAAGTTTATCTTGTGTTGTAATCCGTACTATCTATCCTCTCTACTCTATCGGTGTTGATTACTACTTTGTGGTGAATGCTATTGAGTTTTGTTGGAGAAATATCATTATGTCCAGATTGTTTATCATATATTTATCACCTCTGATCATGATCTCTTTTATTTCTTGTGAGTAGTTACTTTAGTTCTTGAGGACATGGGAGAAGTCTAGTTGTTAGTAGTCATATGATGTTGAAGTAATTTGTGTTGTTTCATATTTAAGTTGTGTTTTTATTTTCATAGTGGTGTTGTGTGAGTGGAACACTCAACGCTTTGCCTTATTAAGGACCTATGGGGATACATTGTGTATAAAGAATGATTATGGTGGGTTGCCGGAGTGACAGAAACCTGAACCCAGTTTGCACACTTTTGCACAAGGGACTAATGGATCCTTGATCTTATTGTTGTGGTTAGGCTTTGCCTTAATTTCTATCTTGTATTTGCGGATGCTTGCAAGATGTTTAATCATAAGAGTGCATTTATCTTAGTCTAGAAGGTGTGCTAGCATAGATCCACCCACTCAACACTACCTCTCCATGTGTCCTCAAGAACGCTTTAGTCTTTATAAGTTCAGTTGCCAGGCTTATCCTTTGCTCAAAAGGATTGGGCCACTTGCAGCTCTCCAGTGCTATTTACTTTTATTGCTTTTATCTTATTGTTTCTTATATCGAAAACCCCTAAAAAGTTATCTTTCAGTGCTTGCAGTTATTCCTTGTCCAAAATCACCTATCAATACCTTTCGCTCCTCGTTGGGTTCGACACTCTTACTTATCGAAAACGCTGCAACAAATCCCTTAAGTTGTGGGTCATCAAGTAATGTTTTCTGACGCCGTTGCCGGGGAGCATAGCGCTATTGGTAAGTGAAGTTGTTAAGGAAATTTTTATATTGTTGTTTTTATTTTGCTGTTGCTGCTCTTTGTCCGTATGGACAACCTAGCTATTGGATCATTGCTTATGGGGAAACACCCCACATCTGTGGTGGTTGTTCCTCCCCATATTGAAATTGTGCCTTATAAAATACCAGCTGGTATTATCGATTGTGTTTTGGCTAATCGTTATGCAGGAGACAGACATCCCAGTGAACACTTGCTATATTTATCACAACTATGTTCACTATTTAAGCTTGCAGGTGTATCAATGGAGTTTGTCATGAAGAAATTGTTCTCCGTATCGCTTATAGATAAAGCTTCAGATTGGTATAAGCTTCTCGATAACTCTCATTTTCTTGATTGGCAAGAGCTTATGTCTCTCTTTTATACCAAGTTTTATCCTCTTCACGAAATTCATCGAGACAGAAATTATATCTATAACTTTAGGTCTCGTGACGGAGAAAGCATTGCTCAAGCTTGGGGGAGATTGAAATCCCTAATGCTCAAGTGTCCTATTCATGAGCTCCCCAAGAAAACTATACTTACAAATTTTTATGCTAGACTTTCTCGTCAGGATAAGGAGATGTTGGATGCCTCCTCTAGTGGGGTATTTCAGACGAAAAGAGTTGAAGAAAGATGGGATCTCCTTGAAAGGATCCAGAAGAATACCAAAGATTGGGAAATAAATAAAGGTATTGAACCCACTATAAATTATGAGCATGATTATATAGAGAGCTATGTGAAAACTGATTATTTTAATACCTTTTGCTCTAAGATTGGTCTTGATTCCCATCTAATGATTGATTTTGTTAAGGACTTTGCATCTCATATTGACTCTTCTAGGAATAAGAAGGGTCAGCATCATAAACCCTTCAAAGAATCACCTATTGATATTCATGTTGCTAACCCTATTTTTCCTGCAGTTATATATGAAAAGCCCCCTTTTCCCGTAAGAATAAGGGAGCACTCTTTTGTGACAGGCATAATGAATAAGAGTGAGAGAAGAATTGATGAGCCTGAGGACCAGATCAAGGTCGATCCTCGAGTTGCATTGGTTAAGGATCTTATCACTAATGATGCTTTAGATTCCAATATAAATTTTTGTGCTGTTTCCACTAACCTTGTCACAACCAAGAATAAAGGCCCAATTTCAGGTACTCCAGTAGTATCTGCTAAAATAGGAGATCACAATTATTATGGGCTATGCGATTTGGGATCGAGTGCTAGTGCTATCCCGTATTCACTTTATCAAGAGATCATGGGTGAAATTGCACCTTGTGAACTTGAAGAAGTTGATGTTACTATTCATCTTGCAAACAGAGCAACTATCTCTCCTATCGGAATTGTGAGAGACGTTGAAGTTTTATGCGGAAAGGTAGAATATCCTACCGACTTTTTAGTACTTGGTTCAGTAAGGGATAATTTTTGTCCTATTATTTTCGGTAGACCTTTTCTCAGAACTTGTGGAGCTATAATAGATTGCAAGAAAGGTAAAGTTTCTGTTGAATTCAATGGTGAGCCCTATGAATTTAACTTTTCTAAGTTCTCTAAGTAGCCTCGTGGTAATGATTTGCCTAGTAACGATAAGATTATTGAAGATATTTCTTCCATTGCTATTCCTCCTAATGATCCTTTGCAACAATATATGGAGGACCACGAGAATGATTTGCATATGCAGGAGAGGAATGAGCTGGACGAAATATTCTTAAGATAACCTGATAACCTGCTATCAAAACCAAAAGAAGATCCAGTGTTTGATCTTAAACCTCTCCCTGATACGCTCAAATATGCTTATTTAGATGAAAAGAAAGTATATCATGTTATTATCAATTCTAACCTTTCAGGGTATGAAGAAGAGCGACTATTGGAAGTATTTCGCAAACATCGAGGTGCAATTGGCTATACCCTTGATGACCTTAAGGGGATTAGTCCATCTATTTGTCAACATACCATCAACCTTGAGCCTGATGCTAAACCAGTTGTTGATCATCAACGACGGTTGAATCCGAAAATGATAAATCTTGTAAGGACTGAGATTCTCAATCTTATAACCGCAGGTATTATCTAGCCTATAGCTGATAGTAAGTGGGTAAGCCCGATTCATTGTGTTCCAAAGAAAGGAGGAACAACTGTGGTTCCTAATGATAAGAATGAACTAATACCTCAGAGAATTATTATTGGATATAGAATGTGTATTGATTACAGGAAGCTGAACAAGGAAACCAGGAAGGACCACTACCCGTTGAAGTTCATCGACCAAATGCTTGAAAGGTTATCCAAAAAAACTCACTTTTTTTATCTTGATGGTTATTCTAGCTTCTCTCCAATTCATGTTAGCACTGCTAATCAAGAGAAGACCACTTTTACTTGTCCCTATGGTACTTATGCTTATAGACGTATGCCTTTTGGTTTATGTAATGCCCCTGCTAATTTTCAAAGGTGTATGTCTGCTATCTTTCATGGTTTTTGTGAAGAAATTGTGGAGGTATTAACGGACGATTTCTCCATCTATGGAACCTCTTTTGACCATTGTCTCCACAACCTTAATAAAGTTTTGCAGAGATGTGAGGAGACAAATCTGGTGCTTAACTGGGAGAAGTTCCACTTTATGGTCAACGAGGGAATTGTTCTTGGCCACAAGATTTCCGAGAGGGGAATTGAGGTGGACAGGGCCAAGATCGAAGCAATTGAAAGAATTCCCTACCCAAGGGACATCAAAGGTATTCGTAAGTTTCTCGGTCATGTTGGTTTCTATAGAAGATTTATTAAAGACTTTTCTAAGACTTCGAGACCCCTCACTAATCTTCTCCAGAAGGACGTTCCTTTGTTTTTGATGAAGATTGTAAGGAAGCCTTTGAAGTTCTTAAGAAAGCTTTAATAACCGCTCCTATAGTACAACCACCTGATTGGAATTTACCTTTTGAAATTATGTGTGATGCTAGTGATTTTGCTGTTGGAGCTGTTTTAGGGCAGATGGTTGATAAGAAGTTGAATGTTATATACTATTCTAGCAAAACCCTTGATAGTGCTCAAAAGAATTATGCTACTACTAAGAAGGAATTCTTAGCAGTAGTGTTTGCTTGTGATAAAGTTAGGCAGTATATTGTTGATTCTAAGATTATTATTCATACTGACCATGCTGCCATTAAGTATCTTATGGAGAAGAAGGATGCCAAACCAAGGCTCATCCGATGGGTACTCCTTCTTCAAGAATTTGATTTGCAGATTTTTGATAGGAAAGGAGCAGACAATCCGGTGGCGGACAATCTTTCAAGGATGGAAGATATACCGCATGATCCCATTTCAGTCAACGACAGTTTTCCAGACGAACATCTAGCGGTTGTAAAAGTACAATCTCTCTCCGATCCTTGGTTTGCAGATAATGCTAACTTGATCGTTGCAAAGTTTTTGCCTCCAGGTTTAACACTTCAGCAAAGGAAGAAGTTCTTTCATGATTTGAGGCATTACTTTTGGGATGACCCTCATCTTTTCAAAGAAGGTCCAGATGGGATCGTGAGAAGATGCATACCGGAACACGAGCAGAAGGTCATTCTCAAACAATGTCACGACAGTCCATATGGAGGACATCATGCTGGTGAGAGGACCGCAAATAAGGTTCTTCAATCAGGTTTTTATTGGCCTACTCTCTTTAAGGATGCTAGAAATAATGTTTTGTCCTGTGATAAGTGTCAGAGAGTTGGTAATATTAGTAGAAGGAATGAGATGCCTATGAATTACTCTCTAGTGATTGAGCCTTTTGATTGCTAGGGTTTTGATTTTATGGGTCCTTTTCCTTCCTCGCACAAGTACACTCAGATTTTAGTTGCTGTTGATTATGTAACCAAGTGGGTAGAGGCAATCCCCACTGAAAGTGCTGATCACAAGACATCTTTGAAAATGCTCAAGGATGTAATTTTTCCTAGGTTTGGAGTACCCAGGTATCTCATGACTGATGGGGGTTCGCACTTTACACATGGAGCTTTTAGAAAAGATTTAGCCAAGTACGATGTCAATCATAGAATTGCTTCACCGTACCACCCTCAAACTAGTGGGAAAGTTGAGCTCACCAATAGAGAGAACAAGTTGATCCTTCAGAAGACAGTCAATAGAAATAGAAAAGATTGGTCAAATAAGTTAGGAGATGCTTTGTGGGCATATAGAACTGCTTACAAAAATCCCATGGGCATGTCTCCCTATAAGATGGTCTATGGCAAGGCTTGCCATCTGCCATTGGAATTAGAACACAAAGCTTTCTGGGCTATTAGAGAGCTTAACGCTGACCCGAAATTAGCTAGTGAAAAGCGTCTCATGAACTTGACTTCTCTAGATGAGTGGAGAAGTGAAGCTTACGAGAGCGCTAAAATGTCCAAGGAAAAGGTAAAGAAGTGGCACGATAGGAGGATTCTGAAACGTGAATTTAATGTTGGTGATAAAGTTTTGTTGTTTAGATCCCGTTTCAGGTTTTCTCCAGGTAAACTACTTTCCAGGTGGGAAGGGCCATTTCATATTAAAGAGGTCTACCTCTCGGGTGCGGTCAAGATTAACAATTTCGAAGGCACCAAACCTCAAGTGATCAATGGGGAAAGACTTAAGCATTACATAGCAGGAGATCCTGCAATTGTTGATGTGGATTTGGTATACACAACAACTCATGAAGAACATTTTGCAGCCCTATTTCAGACACCAGCAGAAGCAGAATAAGGAAAGGTATGTATTACGGTAATGAAACAACGCGAAACCGCCATAAAAGTTCCAAATTACGAGTTTTCGCAAAATATAGAAAATTTCAGGCCGAAGTGGAACCGGAGACAAGCTCCAGGGGGCCCAGGCGCCCCCCTGGCGCGGCCCCACCCCTGGCCGCGCCTAGAGGCCGCCTGGGAACCCCGGAGTCCGTCTCCGACCCTGCTTTGGCTCGTTACCTTCCTTTCTGTGCAGAATTTTTGCTATATATTTTCCCAGATTGTTCCGGCAGTGTATCTCGCGATTTCGTGTGTTTTCTTTTCGAGCTGTTTCTGCCAGGGCAAAAAGTTGAGTAGTAGAGATGTCTTCTTGTGGCTCGAGCGGAGAGGACTTCTTGGGATGGCGTCTACGTCAAGTCCAGAAGGATCTTAATCAAGGGAAGCACGTCGATTGGGCTACCAAAGAAGAAACTTCCGCAAGACAAGCGGAGATGGAGCGCTCCGTGAGAGAGGAAGTCAAGACTATCACTACCCAACAATAAGGAGGTCCAAGAAATCCCATCATGGTGGGATCTCTCCAACCTCAATATGATCTTTCTCTTAACCTTTCAGGGCCCTCAACTTTGCTTGAAGATCAGCCCACACTTTCCACCTTCTCCGACGCCTACCGCATCACCAACCAACTCTGTGAAGATTTCCGTGTACTAAAAGTGCAAGTGGAAATCCTGGAAGCTGAAAACCAAACCCTTCGACGTATAATCAGGGACCTGAAGAAGAACAAGAATGAGGAGTAAATCTCCTTGGGTAATGGCATCCCCTTAGCTTGTTCCAAGCTTGGGGGAGTGCCCGGTATCTTTATCTTTATCTTTGTCTTTTAGAGTCAAGTAGAGTCGTATCATGTCTAGGGAAGTTATCTTATAAAATAGGTGTTTGCTTTGAGGTCTATCACTCCTTTTTGGGAGAGTTATGTATCTGTGAGTGTGGAGTCGTCTATGATGGAATATTAATGAGACATCTATTGATCCCTTTGCTGCACTCGGTATTCTCTTCACGCAATCGACCTTATGAGGATTCTTATGGGGAGTATTGACCTTATATCAGGTATGGCTTTGAAAACTTTATTTAATCTTGGAAAACATAGCTTTGGTCATAACAACAAGCATGTTATTTTTCTCAAAGTAGCGACATAGCCAAAACCCGCTTTGTTATTATGCTTGTAGTGTTATGTTGACAAGGAAGACAAGTTGATGTGCTATGCTTATTTTAATGTTATCCCTTATATTGATTTGCATCCAAGTCATCATCAATTGTCTGTTCTCTCAAATCCTTTGCTAGCCAAACCTTTGTACTAAGCGGGATTCTTCTTGTGCATCCATACCCTGAAACCAGTATCTCCCATATGGGTCCACCATACCTTCCTATTCGTGGTATTCCACTACCACTCCTAAAGTATATAATTTATGTGTTATCCTTAGATGTTCAAAATCCTCTATTTTGTGCCCCTGTTTTAGCTCATGAGGAAGTAGTAGTCAATTCATGATCTTATTAAGTTGGACAAGTTTTACCCCGGGATTGCATGTCTAATCTCCAAACCCCTAATACTAGGAGGAACTGGCATGAGTGTGCCCAGCTCACAAAAGATAATACAACAAACAAACCCTCCTTCACGCTTTGTTCATGAGAAATCAGAAAACTTTGGCAGTGATAAACAAAGGATATTGCCGGGATGTGATCGTCCCCGTGTGGGAGCCATTCCTCGAAACTTGTCCAATCTGAGAAGTAATTGAGTTTTCTATTAGCATTCGTTGACAAATCATGCACCTCTCAAAAACTTGTTTTCATTCTGTTTAATTTAAGGATAGCACTTGAGTTTTCCCTGCTTGCCATTAACAAGGCCTTTCCTTTACTTTTATGTTGAGTCAGTTTTCCCTACTTCCTCCTTTCCCAAAGAGAACAGACACTTGATGCTTATGAGGATTCATCAATGTAATGTTGCATTAAGTTTTGCCATGCCATATCATTGTTGAATTTATCTTTCGATAAGTAAGTTGTTTGCAAAAGAATTTGCCAAGAAAACATCTTCCTTTGTGTTAGCATTCTCACTTCATGACTAGTAGCTTGTTCTCTCAAAAGTTCCAAACTGTCTCGTCAAAATACAAAAAGAAAGAGCAAAAGTAAAAGCTATTAGTTGTTGTTGACCAAAGGACATGTTTGCCATGATTTGATGAGTTTCCTTAGCCCTACTTTTGTTTATAATTGTTATTACTTTTTCATAAGGGCTTTATGAGTTGAAGATTGTTGTTGAGGATGTTTGAATCTGGTGAAGAAATCATAATGCCTCTTGTCCGTATTCTATTTATCGACACTTCACTCCCTAAACTTGTGGACAGGTTTACCGAGCTTAGTTTTCGCTTGGGGACAAGCGGGGTCTAAGCTTGGGGGAGTTGATACTTCCAAAATGCATCACTATTTTATATCGTAATTCATCCTTATTCATTGATATATTTCACATTACGATGATCTTCTTATGTTGTTTTAGCTTATTTTACACAGTTTTCAATTTTCCGGTGCCGAAACAGCAGACGCAGGATTCAGCGGTAAAAAGTGGACGCTGAGTTGCTGAAGGAGAATACCTCCAAAGTACCTGAAAATCGACGAAGGGTATTTTCCAGAAGATTAAAGAAGACATGCCGAAGAGGAGCCAGAGGGGGGGCACAGGAGCCCTAGGAGGCCACCTGGCGCGGCCCCACCCCTGGCCTCGCAGGGAGGGCGCCTGGAGCCCTGGGCCACTATCGGCTCCTCCCTCTGGCCAATATACTCCTCGTTACACTAAAAAAGAGAAGCTTTTACGGAGTTCCACCGCCGCTCCGTGGCGGAAACCTACATAGAAGAAAAGGGCTCTCCGGCGGGAAGATTCCGCTGAGGAGATCACCTCCCGGAAGGGGAGATCATCACCATCGTCACGGGCATCATCGAGATCATCATCAACATCATCCCCAACATCAGCACCATCTCCACCACAATCCAATCTCACCTCACAAGTTTATCTTGTGTTGTAAGCCGTACTATCTATCCTCTCTACTCTATCGGTGTTGATTACTACTTTGTGGTGAATGCTATTGAGTTTTGTTGGAGAGAAATATCGTTATGTCTAGATTGTTTATCATATATTTATCACCTCTGATCATGATCTCTCTTATGTCTTGTGAGTAGTTACTTTAGTTCTTGAGGACATGGGAGAAGTCTAGTTGTTAGTAGTCATATGATGTTGAAGTAATTTGTGTTCTTTGATATTTAAGTTGTGTTTTTATTTTCCTAGTAGTGTTGTGTGAGTCGAATACTGAACACTTCGCCTTATTAAGGACCTAGGGGGATACATTGTGTATAAAGAATGCTTATGGTGGGTTGCCCGAGTGACAGAAACCTGAACCCCAGTTTGCACTTTTGCACAAGGGACTAATGGATCCTTGATCTTATTGCTGTTGTTAGGCTTTTCCTTAATTTCAACTTGTATTTTCGGATGCTTGCAAGATGTTTAATCATAAGAGTGCATTTATCTTAGTCTAGAAGGTGTGCTAGCATAGATCCACCCACTCAACACTTATCAGCACAACACTTGTTATCGATACGAAGTATGGCGAAAGCACGTGACTACCTATCCATGTGTCCTCAAGAACGCTTTAGTCTTCATAAGTTCAATTGCCAGGCTTATCCTTTGCTCAAAAGGATTGGGCCACTTGTTGCTCTCCAGTGCTATTTACATTGCTTGCTTTTATCTAATTTTTGCTTATATCGAAAACCCCTAAAAAGTTATCTTTCAGTGCTTCCAGGTATTCCTTGTCCAAAATCACCTATTAATACCTTTCGCTCCTCGTTGGGTTCGACACTCTTACTAATCAAAAACACTGCAACAGATCCCTTACGTTGTGGGTCATCAGCATGTAAATGATTCTATTGTGACTAAGTAAAGGAGATGTTTTAAGTAGTCTAATTAAAAATTTACATGTGTTTATTTTAATGTGTTTGGATGTTTATCATAAGGTGAAAATAATTTTTTAAGAAAGGTGCAAAAAATGGGGTTGCATGCCTAGACTCGAACCTAGGTGGTTTGCTTCATGTATGTCTACGGACCAACCGTTGGGCTATATTAGTGGTTTGCTTCATCTCGACCAACGGAGAAGGGCTCCCAGACGCTGCCAGAGAGGTCTTGGAATCACAAGATTGTTTTATGGGTTTTGGTCGATGGGAATGGTCGAGGTGTGCCATTTTTTCAGTGGAACCTGATCTGAGGTTTTAACAACTTGCAACCTGCTTTTTCTTCATCCACCTACACGTGTCCAGCCATTCCCTAATCATTGCTTAAGCTAGGTTTGAATTGGAACGGATCAGGGTGCAAACTGTTAGTACTACTACTCGTGTTAATGGCGCACGTTTCAAAAGTGCGCCATTGCTAGCCGTACGCTTATGGCACACATTCTGAAAGTGCGCCATTGCTATCGCCCTCCCCATACCAGTTACTCCACCATACATCTCGCTCGATCCCCGCACACCACCAAACCTTAATCTCGCGCCGCCGTACTCCTCACCTCTCCCGTGACCTCCCCCTCCTCCTCCCCATCTCCCGCGACCTCCCCCCTCTCCGCTGATCGCTCCGATGGCCTCCCTCTCCTTCCTGCACCCTCCCCCTCCCCAGAAATGGACCTGCCCGACAGCATCGTCACCCCGTCTGCTCCCACCTGCTCGATCCATCCCAGCCACGCACTCGATCCGGTGAAGCTGCTGTTGAGAGTTACGCCACCTCGACGGCCGCGTCGATCTCGAGACTCCTTTAGCGTCATCCCGGACCTGCCTCCACGTCCGCGAATGGTAGGTAAATCTCATGCCATGCCAATTTAACTTTCTAAGTTTTCTGGTTGTTGTGCTGATGGTTTGTGATCCCAAGCATGTGTGCTTCTGGTGCTGATTTCTCCCTCAATTTTTGGTTTTGTTTCATCTACTAGCCATGATATGGTTGATTGATTACTAGGCTTCTTGTGCAGCTTCATGCCATGGTTAGTTCCTATTTCAGCATTATAGGCTTAACCTTGTTGTGCTGGTTCCAGTCAAGACAGGAAGGAGAATTGCCACACAATACTTTGCACTGACGGGGTACATATATGTACATGGAATAATCTTGCTGGCTAGCTAACTAACCTGGTAGATATAAGCTACTCATATTAAGAGAACTGAGCAAGGGGCACAACGTGCAATATAATTACAATGTGCAGGACGACACGTCTAACATGAAGATACACATACCCTAAAAATTCTGACGTTAACAACCAAACACACTTATACGGATGCTTTTTTGGTTGCTTTGCAGTGCATGTAATCCTGTCGTGATCTATAGTCTTCAAATAGTTCTTGTTTTTTTGAAGCTTTAAAACTGAAGGGTAAAGCACCCCTAACATTTTATTCCTTTAGCCACAGTATTCACAAATTTACAAAAAAAGCTTCAAAATAAATAGCCCTTCAAGGGGGAAAAAGTCTATCCATCTAAGTAACTCATCCTTAAACCCAGGCTTAATTCTCTAACTAAGTAGAGTGAGGTCATGGATGAAGCCCACTCTCCATTTGTCAAAGGATTGAATTTAATGCTTAAAGCATTTGGCATTCCTCACTATCAAGATGTTCCACCATGCAGTAACCACCACTTCAGCAAAGAAGGGCTTATGAAAGGCCTCCCTGGCCGCCTTGGCAACCTGCACCATATCTGATCCATTTGTCCAGTCAACTTTTGAAGATATGTCCAGATTCTTGCACTGAAATTGCACTGGAAGAACAAGTGATCTCTGGTCTCAAGGTGTTGAGTGGGTCATAACACACATTCAGGGCCATCCTCAATATGTCAATGTCTTCTGAGAATCATATCTTTGGTATTGAGACGGTCCATGACCACCAGCTAGGCAAAGACCTTGATCTTGAGTATGCAGCAGGATTTCCAAATCAAATTAAAAAGTGGGTTGGATTTAATGAGGGCATGAACCATTGTGTAAAACTTCTTGGTAGTATATTGTCCCTTGTTGCCCAGCCTCCAGGTCCAGCAGTCTTTGTCCTGATGAGATCTTTGATTCTCAAGGATATCTCATAGCTAATTTAACTCCTGGTAAGCCCGTGCAGAAAGTGGTAGGTTGAAAAGCACTATGAGATCAGTAACATACGGAGTCTACTGCACAGAGATGAGGGGGTCTATTGAATATGAGAACAACCACTCAAATTTGTGTACCAAAGCAACATTTGTGTGTTCCATCCATAAGTCATTCCACATCAGCAAAAACTCCCCAGAGCAAATTTTGATCTTTGAAAAAGCCACAAAATTATCCATATTCTTGATCTTTCCACCAAAAGGAACCACAAAGTTCAGTGGCATGAGGAACTCTTTTGTGGTAGTAGGTGTTCCAAATCATGGAAACCCAAGGCACATCTTCTTTATTATAAAATTTAGTTAGATGCTTCATCAGAAGGGATTTCCCAGGCCACATTTATTCTTGGGTCTACAAACTAGCTCCCAGGCAGCTAAATATTTTCCTAAGTCTTTTCCATACTTTCTCCAGAGGCACTGTCTCTGAATCTTTTCTAACTGTTTGATAATACCAGCAGGAATGTGCAAGGAGCAGAGAAAGTAAATTGGCATGGAAGAGAGCACAGAATTCAGAAGCTGAAGCTTACCCCCCTGAGTGAGGAAACAAGAACTAGATGTAAGTCTCCTCTCCATGCAATCCACCAAAGGAAGGAAATCCACAATTTTAAGCCTGGTGGTGCCAACAGGCAGACCCAAATAGATGAATGGAAGCTTCCCCATTTGACAACCAAAAGCAGTAGATAGTTGAGAAAGAGCACCCTCATCAATATTGATAGGTATCATGGAGGATTTTTTGTAATTGATATCAAGGACAGTGTACTCAAAAAAACTCTTGAGGGCCTCCTTGAGCATCAGCACTTGCTGCACCTCAGCAGGCATCACCAGTATGGTATCGTCAGCATATTGCACAATTGGGAAGTCAGGATCATGAAAATGAAAAGGTAATTTGATTAGTCCTTTCCTAAGCAAATCATTCACCACTGACTGCAATAGATCAGCAACAAGAACAAAAATCAAAGGAGATAAAGGATCACCCTTCCTGACCTCTCTCCTGCATTTGAACTGCCTTCCTGGAATGCCATTTAACAACACAGAGGAGGAACCACTATCCAAAAGATGCTGCACCCACACTCTCCACCTATTGGGGAAGCCTTTGTGTTTTAAAATTTCCACAATAGCTTCATGCTCAATGGAATCAAAAGCTTTCTCAAAATTCATTTTGAGTAAGATCATAGGCCTTTTTGATTGATGGCACTCATGCAAGTATTCCAGTGTCCAGGCAATGCAGTCCTAAATAGATCTTTCCTTGATAAACCCATACTGATTCTTGTGGATACATCTTCTGATATCCTTCTGAAGTCTGTTGGCTGCCATTTTGGTGAGGAACTCAATGCCCACAATGGTAAGAGATATGGGCCTAAAGTCATTCACAGTTTCAGGACTAATTTTCTTCGGGATCAATGTGATGAATGAACTTTTTATCCCTTCCAGATCAGCTTTACCACTATGAAAATCCTCAGCAAGGTTGTAGAAGTCAGAACATACGAGAGACCAGCTATATTTAAGAAATTTAAAATTGAAACCATCAGGTGCAGGAGACTTATCAGAAGGCATGAATTTAAGTTTGTCATCCATCTCCTTCTTATCAAAAAGAGCCACTAGGGACTCCAAACCATCCACAGGGACAAGCAGATTATCCAAATCACAGCTCATAACAATGCTCTTGGACACTCCCATTCTGTTCCTAAAAGCTGACCAAAAAGTAGCTACAAGGATATCATGGTTAGAAGATGAGGTACCATCAGCCAACTACAAAGAAGCAATAGAGTTCCTCCTATGCCTTTCAGAAGCCATTGCTTGAAAAAACTTAGAATTCTCTTCCCCCACCTTAATATATCTCTGTGTGCAACTCTTTTTCCAGTACAGATGTTGCCAGTGAAGTAACTTCTCAAGATGCACTTTAACTATTTTCCTGAAATTGGATTCAGGAACAATGAGGTGTCTGATATCTTCTCGGCAATCTAAAATGAAGATTACCCTATTGCATTTGGATATAAGCACTTTAGTGGTGGAAAAATTCTTCTGCCAATGTTTTAGAGCCCTTCTGAGTCTTTTGAAATTTTCCACTATGATTGCCACAGGGTGAGATTTATTGGAGGGCACATCCCATGAGTTTTTAACATAGTACAGAAAACCAGCCATGTCAACCCAAAAATTCTCAAACCTGAAGATAATGGCCTGTGGGATAGTGGTATTGATAACCACTACACAAGGCACATGATCAGAAGAAGTTTTATTCAGAGGAAGTACCTGAGAAGAGGGGTAAGTGGAAATCCAGCTTGATGATGTGAAGAACCAGTCCCGCTATTCTAACAAAGGATCATCCTGCATATTAGACCAAGTAAATCTCCTTCCTTTCAGAGGCAATTCCAGAAGACCCAAATGCCCAATTATTTCATTGAAGATAAACATATCATTCACATCTCCCCAGGAAGGTTCCTGATATCCATAGAACTAATGAAATTAAAATCCCCCAGCAGCAGCCAATTAGCATCAAAAGGTATCGACAGATGGTAAAGACAATCCACAAATAAGTATTTGATGTGTTGTTAACATGGACCATTCACATTAACCAGTATCCAAGATTCTGCACTATGTGTGGAGGTGAATTGGATGACCAACCCAAAGTCCTTGGTATCCCAAAGTCCTTGGTATCCACCAATAGACCCTCAAAAATGCTAGAATTCAAGATTGTTATAATCCCACCAGATGCACCCCTTGAGGGAAAAACAACAAATTGATCAAAACGCCTAGGACAGAAAGACCTTATAAAGTTGCGGTCAATGATTTCACATTTGTTTTACTCTAGGAAAACAACAACATACTGGCTTTCCTCAATCTTCTCTCTAACAGCTCTTTGTCTAGCAGAAGAATTTAAACCTGTAACATTCCAACAAAGAACTCCAGTTTCTAGTAGATATATAATCCATATAAAATGAGCTAGCATGAGAGAGAGAAAACTGTAAACATTACAGTTAACATCCAGTACCAAAAGTATAAAATTGGGCCAAAAAAGGACTGCCGAAAAGTTGCATCACCACTGGCCAATTTAGGGGCTTGCCAAACCCAAAAGCTAAATGGGGAACTAAACATCAGCATCAGCATCATGTGTATCAGTGGATGTCGAAGTCGCCGTAAGCTTCCCCTCTGTGAGCAGTGAGGGGTCGATCTGCAGCTCTGTGCCAATCGCCTGCATAGGCTTGATGGGTGTTGGGGGAACCGCAGGCATCTCCTCCTGAGCTGGGCCTTGGGCTTCTTCTACCACTGGAAAATCAAGAACCATGGGGTTGGGCTTGGTCCTGGGCTTCTTGCATTTGGGGGCCATTGGGAGTTCAGTGAAGTTTCCCGCCTTGAAGCCATATCTCTTGGCAGTGCCGCGGGTGCAGCGCCGGACGAAAGCTTCAACCACCAGAGTGGCCTTCTTCTTGCGCCTGGATTTTTCAGCTGCCGCAAGAGGGGGGCTTGAGAAACAAATTTCCTTAGGGAGCTCCAACAGAGGCTGGGTTTTCACAAAAGCACGTTCAGTCGACAGCTCATCCTCTTCAATATAGAAGATTGATAACTCCATTGAGATTTCATCAAACACCATGCTCCAAGATCTCTTAGAGCAGACTAGAGGCAGCACAGGGCTGAACTTCAAGGCCTTGGGAAGCTGCCTTGTGCAGAGCTCTGGCAGCAGGTTGGAAAAATCTCTACTCTGGATCATCTCCGGAGGAAGCGGTGGACCATTAGCAATCTTGATCATCCCCAAAAACACATGCTGTGGGGGAATTGGAGGTGGATGATATGGAACCAGGGCCAGAATGGGCTCCTCCACAACAGGTGGGTGCTGAACCTGAACTTCATCGTCAGGGACTTGGATGACCTCCAGAACCGGCTGCACTACCGCTTCAGACATGTCCGGGTGGTCCAGCACCATGGAATGATGATCTTGGTCAGGTGCCTCAGGTTGCGCAGGCTGGATCTCCTCCTGGTTCGCATCCTCTCCCCAAACATCATTCCCCCAGCCCGAAGGATCATTGGGTTCAGCAGGGTGATTGTCAGTCAGAGATGCAGGGATGTCGTTCCTGCCAGCGGCGGATATGGAGGGAGTACCCAAGTAACAATGTCTGGCACAAACTGCCCTGGCAAAGGATGTGGGTTGCCATTGAGGGGCATGCGATCCTCATCTTGGAGCATTTGATTTTCCCAATCTACACCTAGTCCATAGCAAGCTACAGTCCAGTTCACCCGGTTACCACCCCATTCTGCAAAATCACCAAACAAAACATCTCGCGGCACCAAAGTAGTGGACGGGAACGCAGCGTGCACCATGGATCGCACCAGATATGCATCCTCAGAATTACAAGAATGAAACTTCCTGAAAGTGTTGATGGCCTCCGACAGGTTCTTGGTGTTCCTGTAGTCGAGCGGCACTCCAATGAGCATGAGCCTGCCCGTGCGGTAATCATCAACACCATGAAACCCTTCTCCTTGGTCATGGTTGTAGAATCAAACGAATCTGTCGCCACCAGGATCAAAGGGGGCATGCTGGGTGAGCGAGTACCTGACGGCAATATCACAGGCTTGGAACAGTCCAACCCCAAGAAACCATGGCTGCACAGTGCGCACCATGACCTACTAGCTTGCAGAAAATCCGCCACTAACTCTCTAGGTTGTCCCATTGCCGCTGGTGGAGGTGGAGGAATTACCTCAGCAACCATGAAATCTTCATGGCGTCGCTCCGGTCTTGCTCCCGCCGTCAAAAACGTGCGCGGAAGACGATTCAGCCCGCCATCGATGATGTTGTGGCCGGCCGGGAGGAAGCGGTGGGGGTCGAGCTCATAGACCGCCATCGGATCGGGCAGGGGCTCGAAGGGCTTGCTCGGCGAAGCGGCGAGGTCGATGCAGGGCGGCGGAGCGCAATCGGCAGGGGGGTTTTCTCGGTGGGAGCGCTCGAAGAGACAGTTCATGGAGAAGAGGTGGCGCGAGTCCCAATAAGAGATGATGAATATGGTGTGGAATCAATGCGTAGTTACGTGGAAACAAGTCTCCAGACACGTCCTTCCTTATGTGCAATCGTTTCGCAGTCCCGTCGATGATGGCCCACACGGCTGCAAGCCATGCATACTCTAGTTGAGGAGCAGGCCGATGACAAGTGGCCCTGCACATTACATATCGAACGGGTTATAATCCAAGAAACCATGTCATCCACCATGGCTTCAAAGCCATAGCTAGCAGGCATGATCGTGGTGGTGTCCTGGTGCGAATCTAGCTATTGCTCTTGTTGAGATATCCCCGAATTAGTTATGTGTAGATCCTCCACATGTGGTGAAACACAGCTCTCCAAGGATGGCAAGATATCCCATTGCACATTTTCCGTGATATCTTGCCTATCGATTCCAGAAGATCCGGGATTGGATAACAGCCCCAAGGAAACCGGAACCATACCAAATTGAATCACCGGTCGTCGTCTGGTGAACTACGGGCGGCGGCGACGGCGGCGGGCACTCGTCGGAGATTAAATCGTAGCCTGCCTCAAGCAGCTCATTACGTACCTCAGGTTGCACTCTAAAATTATAACTTTTTCAAGAATCATAGTCAATGATGGTAGCGAAATGTAGACTTAGATTTGGTCGGGCCAACCTTCATCGTTGATTTCCTTGGAATTGAACGCAGGGCATTCATCCCAGCTTGAGCTCGTTTCTTCATAGGACTCACAAGAGTACATTCCTCCTTACACTACTTCTGCCAGAGTTTAAACTCGTAGCTCCATTGAGGTCCTCCATAATTCTAGAGATAAAAATAACTGATAAACTATGGAGAGACAAATTTACGTCGATCGGTAAGAAGAAATCCAACATTTTTGTTGGATACCGTGAAACTGAACACATGATCACGTAAGATGGAGACTTTGAGTGCATCACATCGGCCGCCAGTGATGGATTCCAGAGCCACCACAGCTGAATATTCCGTCAATTTGAAAGATGTACGACCAAAGTCCGCCACCATGGTGAAGTGACCAAAGTGTTGATTAGGGTGAACCATATAGAAACAAGTGCGTCGAACCTCCTCGGCAAACTCCTGACCAGGAGACAGATCCAATCCCATCTGGAGGGCTGCATAAACCGCCATGAGATGGCTATAAATGCAACGAGGAGGAGACGCCGGAGACGATGATAGGAGCCAAAAGTTGGCGTAGAGGCCCACTCAACAAGGATCTTAGATGTGGTGGCTAGGGTTTAGGGGTGGCGACGTGGGGGCGGGGGAGAGAGCCATTTTCCCCTTCTTAGGACGTCCAGGAATGCATTCTTTTTGATTTGCATCCTCTCTTGCTTTAATACTGCCACATCCAGAAATACAAGATGAACTCTCTCAACTCAGTCACTAGAGTAAAATACCATCTTTTTTGTACACACATATGAAACTAAATTAGGCCATCAATCATGGATCTCCTCCGGTTCTTGACCAGGCTTATGTGAGATGATGTGGCACTTGACTACATTGATGCATCCAAAGTAAAAAAGAATGGACCCAATGGTATGTTGTACAGGGCAAAATATCAAGGGCCACGTGGAGAGACAAACTTACAATTTTTTTTGCATCATTCATCTCAATTCTCATGTATTTGCGTTGCATTTATTTTATCTAGCATTTTTTACCAATGTTTATGTCTATATATAATATAATTTTCTGAGAAGAACCAATTGTTGTTGCAGATGCTTGTGTTGAGGCTGCATCTTGAGTGAGATATGTTGCAGGAAAAGTTAGGTCTTTGCCCTTTGATTAAGCTTGGTGACTCTCATGTCCATTATTGCCAGATTTTTGGATTTTTTATTTGGTATTCGTATCACCTAATTTGAATCAACTTTATCCATCAATAAAAGTGTAGATGTTATACGAATTCGTCGGAAATTGCTCCCATTAACTTAAGATCAACTAAGTTTGATTATAGGGATCTGGATACCCTGCAAGACAGATATATCTTTGATGCATGTGAAATATAGAGATCCATCCTCCTCTTAAAGGATCCCACATTTATCTCTGCTCGGATTTCACTACAAATTTATTTAGGGTTTCTAGAAGTTCATGCATGTTGCCAGTTAATAGGCCTGTTGTTAGATCCACGGGTCTGACACTTCCAGTGAATTCCAAGTTCAAACTTAGACACTTGTACTTATATATATTAATATATTATCCAAGAATTTTTTCTGAAACATAAACTATAAAAAAAATTTAAAAACAACATGCAGGCCATTTGAGCCCTGAACATTTTCTGTTGGACATAGGCTGTTGATACGTCCCAAACGTATCTATAATTTCTACTTGCTCCATGCATGTTTTGTGTGATATTGCTATGATCTAGATACACTTTCATATAATTTTTAACATATTTGTACTAACTTACTAACTCAGTGCACCACAGTGCCAGTTCTTGTTTTCTGCTGTTTTTCTATTTCAGGTTTCGACCATATTAAAAGTGCTCCTAAAATTCGGGAAAATCAGATAAAAAATCAATGCAACAGAAGCTTTCGGAGTCCCGTAGGAGGTCCAGAGGGGCCCCATCTGGTGCACAGCAGGACAGGTGGCGCGGCCTAGGGCTTGGCCATCCCGGGAGGCTGCCTGGACACCTTGTGGCCCCCTGTAACCAACCAGATTTCACAAAATTTAAATTTTTTGTTTTCAGTGTGAATTGTTTGATTGTCTGATTTGTTTGCGTTGTTTGCATCCCCGATTTATCGATTGTCGATTATTTTCCCCCCTCTTATCTCGTACCGGACGGAGACCGACCCATGCCACCCTGACACTCGACCTTTGCGACACTGGGTTTCACCCAATCACCGGCGCGGAAACTCGCACAAGACTAGCCGCAGCCAACGGAACAAAACCCCACTTAATAAGTAAACGGGATATTTTTATAGCGCAACGGAAAGTGTTCTCGAAATGGTTCCAGCGTGAGGTGAACGTCGCCGGCTCGACGCGCTGATCGCGTAGTTCGAAATTTTACCCGAATCGGAGGTCCTGCGGACCCCCGGCGGTCAGAAACGTAAACACCGCGCGCGTGAGAGAAAAACCGAGATGTTTTTGCAAACTCCCAGCCACCTGGGCTATATAAAGACCACCATTCCCCCACCCCTTTCTAGGGTTTCCCCTCACCAAAACTGCAGCCACCCCCTCCACTTTGCCCCAAAAATACCCCATTTTCGCAATTAGCCAATTTTTTTTCCCAAAACCTATCCAGATCAATCCTGGACCGTCAGATCTCGTGATCCGACGGCCCAGGGAGCTCCTCAGCCCCACCTTCTCTCTCTAGTCGTGGAAGCCTTCGCTGCCAGACCGAGGCCGCCACCGCCTCCATCCGGTCGCCGTCGGCATTAGGTCGCCGCTCCTCCCTCTCTCCTTTCTACTCCGCGCCTCATCCCTCCTCTTCTCCTTCTCACCACCTCCCGCTCTCCCTCTGTAGGACGGCCACGGGCAAGCGCCATGGCCGGCCGAGCTCCGCCGCCCGAAGCACGGGTCCGCGCCGCCCCTGGACAATGACGACCGACGTCTCCCCGCACGGCCTCCGGTCGGATCTAGCCCGGATCCGTCGACACGGCCGCCGCCCCCGTCTTCCGACCTTCCAGCGCCACCACCGGAGCCGTCGGCATCCCGGTCGCCGCCGCATCGGCCATGGCCGCTCGGGGCCGAGCGTTGGATGGCTGGAGAGCCGCCGCTGCGAGTGGGCCAGCCAGCCCAGCGCAGCCCAGCAAGCACCAGGCCGCCAGCCGCCTCCTCTGGCCGGTGGGCCGATCCCATGTGGGTTGAGGCCCGTTTATTTATTTTTAAGTTTAAGCCTGCAAATTTTTCTAAGTCTGAGAAAATTGTGTGCTCATGCTGTTTTGCGAGTAGATTTGCGAGCGAACCGTAGCCCGTATGACATTGCACCCAAAAGGAAAATTGTTTAGTTTTGTGGTACTTCAGTTCATATTTTGTGAGCATTTTGATTTGAGGTCATCTTGATGTTGTTAATCACTGTTTAAGTGGGCACCAGGCTGTTAACTGCTATTATTTTCTGCTAGTGTGCTGCTGCTGTTATTTTATTGCAAGTTTGATTGATGATTGTGACTCATCCATGAGGTCTATGATGTTGATTCTTTTTTGTGTGTGTTAAGCATCATGTCTACTCAAATCCTATGCAATCACTTGTCATATTTGCCTGTTGCAGCTATATTAATTCTTGCTCCAAAGTGGTGACCCTGTCGTTAGTGTGCTGCTGTTTATATAAAGTTGCAACTTTGCTGCCCTATATCTTTTTAACCGTGCATCCTATTGTGCATTGCAATATGTCATTTTGATCTATGCCATGTCTACTTCCATTATATGTATTGCATTGTCATTTTTACATTTCGGGTCATAGTTATGTTTAGCTCCAAAGTTGCAATGCCACTCTTTTTTATAGCCACCTATGTTTTTCTCTAAGTCTATAATTTCCGAAGCCATCTTGCATGCTTAATCTCTTTTGATCTGTTATGCCTATGACCTTGATTCTTGTTTGTACCTGATCACCATCATGTCTACTTCATGCCCATATATTGCTATGTCATGTTGCTGCATATTTGCACATAGTTTTACTCATGTTTATACAACATAAAAATAACAGTTTCTGTCCTGTTTCCTAATTTTCACTAAGTCCTAGACCAGTAATGTTTTATTGCATATTGCTTGGGCTATAATTAATTGTTCATGATGCCTATTTGCATGATTCCTTTTGCCGTGCCTTCCCTACCATGTCTACTTTAGTTGCATAATATTTGTGAGCATGTTTGAATTCATTTTTCTGTTTATTTGTTGCTCTAAAGTGTGCTTCCGGATGTTGGCAGATTGTGTTCAAAACTTGTTTTGCTTATATCTTTTTAACCGTAACTCCGTTTGGAGTGTTCTTTCTATGTAACTTGATTAGTTTTTCGTGTAATTTTTGTTTATGCTATTGTTTTATTCTGTTAACCAACCTAAAATATGGTTTAGGCAGAACAGTACCAATTACTTAAATTGTCGTGAGGCACTTAGTGATATGCCATGTTTAGGTTGTGCCTCACTTAAATTGACTAGCATAGATAGTTTATCTTATGCTTCACCTCTTGTCATGTTTGTGTGCTATGCCATTCTTGAGTGAGATGCCATGTTAATAACCTTTGCTCACCTTGTGTAGCTAAACAACTTGAACCTTTATAAACGTGCGGTATCGTCGTGTGTGATGAGTACTCCTCTTAAACTGTTAGTAACCGCTCTCGACGGTAGGTGCGATGCTTCCTCATGATTGCTTCTTAGTAATAGATGCTTGCTCGTCGATTCATTTCCAGTGTTTCTTTCCCGTGTGCTCCCGCGGGTACCTCTCGGAGACGTTGCGAGCTTGCGATCGACTACACCTTCGGTTTCGTGTTTTCTAAGGTAAGGGGGAGCATATATCATGCTTATAACTTTCAGCTCACTCGCGCCTAGGTGTAGGATAGAATGATTGCTTGAGTCTACCACTTTATATTCATGCCTCTCAAATAAACTAAACAGCCATGTCCTCCACATCCCAGCAAACCCTGTTCGGCTATGTTACTATTGCTCGCTGCTCAGCCATTGCTTAGTATTCATGCTAGGATGTTATTAACTGTTATCCTGTTAATCCTTGGATTAGGCTATCACATTATTATATATATTGTGGTTCATATGATTATGATAATGTTGAATATATTCGATGAAGGATGGAAGGTCTAGGCTATCCCGCCCCGACGCTTTGTTCCATTCGAGTCACCTAGGATCCGAGTTCCGGGTATTGGTTCTAAGACTGAGCGTGCTGATACGTCCAAAACGTATCTATAATTTATGCTTGCTCCATGCATGTTTTGTGTGATATTGCTATGATCTAGATGCACTTTCATACACTTTTGATCATATTTGGACTAACCTATTAACTCAGTGCACCCCAGTGCTAGTTCCTGTTTTCTGTTGTTTTTCTATTTCAGTTTTCCCCCATATAAAAAGTGCCAGAAAAATTCCGGGAAAAATACAGGAAAACTCAGCGTACAGGAAGCTTCGCGAAGAGGCCGAGTGGGGCCAGAGGGGAGCCAGGGGGGCCCAGGCGTCCACCCGGCGCGGCCCCACCCCTGGCCGCGCCAGGGGGGGCCTGGGGCCCCTGGTCCACCTCTGGCTGCCCCCCTTCGCCTATTTATTCTCCGTCACGGGGAAACTCCGAAGACAGAACCCTATTTTGAAATCTCGCCTCTGTTCCTTCGCCGCCGCGCTTCCGAGATCGGGAGCACCAGAATACCTCCTCCTGGCACCCTGATAGTTACATACCTTGCAACCCTTGCATAATTCATGATAGTTACATCTTCTTTATGGTTTTGAGTACCTTGTAAAGTGTGAAAGATCTCCTTTACCTTCTTGTAAAATAGAGTGTTGCCCTTAAGTGAGGAAAAGATCCCAAAGTGGACACAATAAAAGATCCCAAAGAGGACAAATGAGAGGTAAATAGAAAGAGCCATTGAGGCCACAAAAAAATACAAAAAAAGAGAAAATGAGAAAAAGAAATAAAAAGAGAGAAAGGGGCAACACTACTATCCTTTTGAGAGATCCACACTAGTACTCCCTTTATATCCTTGTACTCCATAGAGATGATCATTATGCATATAGCTATGTGGGGACCTTCACACTATAAAACTTGGCTTGCATATTCCAAGGATGAGCCTCCTCAAACGCGCTCTAGGTCTTCATGAGCGAGCAAGTTAGATGCACCCCCACTAGTTCCATTGGAGAGCTTCTTAGCTCATATGTGCATCCGTTGCATGGCAATCCCTACTCCTCACATCATATCTATCATTTGGCATCTCTTGCCTATGATTGTCCTCATTGATGTGAGCCTTTCTCATCCTTTTTATCTTTCTCCTCCAACACATTCTCTCTGCCATCCTAAGTGCCAACTCTCGTGCTTACGCTCATCCATTGCATGTTTGCTCAAAATATCGAAAAAGGAGTGGATCAAATTGACTTGTACCTGGCTAGTGGTCTAGGGACGAGTCAAGATAAGATTCCAAAGAATACCAAGTGTGAAACTTTAGTAGATTGAGTTCTCAACACAATTTTTTTCTCGTATTCCCTATCCCCCTTCTTGCACGCAAACACCATTTGGAGACATTCGAGTCACGGACAGCGAGAGCTCTTGCACCTAATGTTCTTTTGTTACTTATTTCAATGCTAATATAGACTCTTGCATGTTATGACTTGAATTGAATCTCTAACCTTGATTGCTTTACTTTTCAAAGTTCTTTTATGGTTGCTAGCATGTCACCAAAGAAATTATGCTGTTATCATTTACCTACTCGAGGACGAGCATGAATTAAGCTTGGGGATGTTGATACGTCCAAAACGTATCTATAATTTCTGCTTGCTCCATGCATGTTTTGTGTGATATAGCTATGATCTAGATACACTTTCATAGACTTTTGATCATATTTGGACCAACTTATTAACTCAGTGCACCCAGTGCCAGTTCCTGTTTTCTGCTGTTTTTCTATTTCAGTTTTTCCACATATAAAAAGTGCCAGAAAAATTCCGGGAAAAATACAGGAAAAATCAGAGTGGGGCTAGAGGGGAGCCAGGGGGCCCAGGCGGCCACCCGGCGCGGCCCCACCCCTGGCCGCGCCAGGGGGGCGCCTGGGGCCCCTGGTCCACCTCTGGCTGCCCCCCTTCGCCTATTTATTCTCCATCATGGGGAAACTCCGAAGACAGAACCCTAATTTGCAATCTCGCCTCTGTTCCGCCGCCGCCGCGCTTCCGAGATCGGGAGAACCAGAAGACCTATTCCCTGCACCCTGCCGGAGGGAGGATTGACCTCCGGGAGTCTCCTCTCCACCATGGATGCTCCCCGGATGTCTTGTGAGTAGTTTTCCTTGGACCATGGGTCCGTGATCACTAGCTATGTGATGTTCTCCTCCCCTCTTTGTTCTTCATGGTTTAGACCTCGTGAGCTTCCCTACATGATCGAGGCACTTTTGTAATATTTCTGCTGTTGCTATGCTGAGTTTGATGGGATCTGATGGATTATGAGATTATGTTTAGATTGTGATAGAGTAATATATTTGGTTTTTATCTCTTATATTTTTGTTCCTAAGTAATTCTTGCATGTTCTCCATTGCTGTTTATTGCTTTGGCCAAGTAGTTGGTAGTGACTCCAAGAGGGAACGTTATGCTCGATTGTGGGTTCATGCCCCCCGATGACACGCTTGAGTGATAGAAACATGAGTCTAGGGGATGTGTTGTTGCCACATGGGGGAAAACAACGGTGCTTGTAACCGCGGTTACAAGGATTGTTTACTTTACGCAAAGTTCTTTTTAATGTAGTTGTCTGTTGCTTTGGGTTTACAATTTGGGTGGGGCTCGCAACTAAATACCAGCGAGATGTTCTGGATAGATATCTCAAGGTGGATGATTAGTAGTAGATGCATTTGGATTACGGTCTACTTATTTTGGTGTACTTCCTGTGCTTTTGAGCCTCTTCCTTCTTTTGTAGCATAGTTAGCATTGTTGTGCGTTCATAATCCTGTCAATTGCCCTTCTGTAATTTGTTTACCTCGCATAGCAGTTTTATCGTCTTTTGGGAGAGAGACATCACTAGTGAACATCACGTATCCCGGTCCATATCCTTATTACTGTTTCCATGCTATATTTACTTTCTTGCTTTTACTTTCAGTTGCTATCATTATCCCTTGTGTTTTACCTTTTGTGAACAACAAGACCGGAGAGATTAACAACCTCTCTAAACTTCGTTGGGAATCAAGTTATCTGTGTCTGTGTGCAGGTCCACGTCAGTTGCGCCGCTGACACCTACTTATCATCTCTGGAGTCCTACTGGAGACAAACCTTGGTATCTTCACCGAGGGAAACTTGCTGCTGCGCTACATCTCAACCTTCCACTTGGGGTAACCAACGAAGGGCGAGAAGCCATCACGTGCCTAACCCCGTGTGGGATTTTATGGGGTCCCCTTTTATTACCTACCTAGCTTAAAACATTTCTAGTGGTTCCCAAGATGATTTACCATTTGAAACCGTGTGTGTGACTGTCGGGTTGCTCCTAGAAGATATCCTTTAAAACAACCTGGGCAAGCGGAGACATGGTTTCCCTGTTGGTCCACACTGGTGAGCTAGAAGCCTGCCCACATGTGAGGGGATCAGTTACCTCGACCTTGGCCAGACGGAAGAGTCTGATCCGAGAGCGTGGCCAGCTTTTGGATTGGGTGTCGACTCCCCGGGGGCCACCCGGATTTGTTCGTTGTTAGCAAGAGGGACCTGTCGTTTCGGATCTCTCGGGGCTAAATCATAAAATGGCTGCCTCTGATGGGTAGAAACTGAGAGAGATGGGCGTGCGTGCGGACCTTTTAATGGGCAGTTGGTACACCCCTGCAGGGTTAAACTTTTAGAGAAGTCGTGTCCACGGTTATGTACGACTTGGAACCTACGTCTTGTTCATAGATAACATCAACTGAATCATAACTATAACTGGATCAACGTGTGTGTGCCTTGACTAATTCTTCTTCATCGGGACGCGAAGAGGAAGACAAGGATAGGATAGGTGTGATGCTTGCGTAAGTAGTTGATAGCAAGACTTGTTGGAGGAGATTCCTCATCGAATGCTTGGTTCTCATCTTACTCTAAAATAGACCGTTAGCCACTTATATGTTCCTAGTGCGTCTGCAATCTCACCACCACCCCCATCTTACCGGTGAGAAGTTAGTTACAAGACTTTGATATATTCTCACCCCTTTCTGTTGTTTTCCCTTTTATGTTTTGCCTGATCGGCCGCTACAGTTGATTACTTACTCGACTATTCTTTTGGACTCCTCCGCCGAGACTTGACGACGACTAGTCAGGTGGATCCCGGCGGAGAGCCTGGACCCGTGCGGTTACGGTAATGATGTGTTTTACCTTTGCCACTAAGCACTTGAATGTAGTGTGTACTCAGACATGTATCTTTCGCTAATGTATTGTATTACGGATGTTGTATGCCGATTGTATGAGATGTTGTATCCTTGTAGCTGTAATGTTGTGATATCATGTTGGACATCCGGGGCATATGGAATTGTCATATGTCGCGGTGGGACCGATATGTGCTTAGTCCCCGGATCCGGATGGAAACATCTAGATCTAGAACAGTATCGCATATCGGGCCTTACAACTTGGTATCAGATCCTTACCGACCGTAGGATCCCTTTTCTGGCCGAAGTCGAGTCGAGACAAAAACTATTTTGTAGTTCCTAACTTAGTTATCGGAGTGTAGGATTATTTTTCCTCCTTACCCTTGCTCTGGTCAGGACAAGTGTTGTAAGTGTTTTACTCTCGACTTATCCCCTTTCAAACTTTAGGATCTCGAGTGTGGAGTTTCGGAATAGTTACAATGCCTTGCTTGCAGCATATTGTCTCGATTCCGATCTCAGGTTGGGAAATCCTTTATTACCTTTAGTTCTTCCGACTCTGGGTAAACATCTGGGTCATCCATTGCCATCCATCCTTTTGCCCAGTGTTTTCACGACTTGCGTCGAAAAGCACTGTTCTTTTATCCAGTTTTCATTGTCATTCTCCCTCTTGACACTAACGGTTTCGTTTTTCCAACGATGTCGTCTCTCTGCGGAAAATCTCTAGATGAAGTTCATTGTTCGACACGGAGCAGAGTCCCTTGTTGGTGGTGTTGAAGATCATCGACTCTCTTCATTCCCCTTCCCCCTCTCCCCCGGATCGTCCCGGATCTCGGGACGAGATCCCTTGTTAGTGATGTTGTATTGTAACAACCCAGATTTCACAAAATTTGAAAATTTTGTTTTCGGTGTGAATTGTTTGATTGTCTGATTTGTTTGCGTTGTTTGCATCCCCGATTTATCGGTTGGCGATTATTTCCCCCCCTCTTATCTCGTACCGGACGGAGACCGACCCTTCCCACCCTGACACTCGACCTTTGCGACACCGGGTTTCACCCGATCACCGTCGCGGAAACCCGCACAAGACTAGCCGCAGCCAACGGAACAAAACCCCGTTTAATAAGTAAACGGGATATTTTTATAGGGCGCCCGAAAGTTTTGTCGAAACGGTTCTAGCGCGAGGTGAACGTCGCCGGCTCGACGAGCTGATCGCGCAGTTCAAAGTTTTACTCGAATCGGCGGTCCTGCAGACCCCCGGCGGCCAGAAACTTAAACACCGCGCGCGCGAGAGAAAAATCGGGATGTTTTTGCAAACTGCCAGCCACCTGGACTATATAAAGATCACCACTCCCCCACCCCTTCTAGGGTTTCCCCTAACCAAAATTGGATCCACCCCCTGCACTTCGCCCAAAAAATACCCCATTTTCGCAATTAGCCATTTTTTTGCCCAAATCCTATCCAGATCAGTCCTGGACCGTCAGATCTCGCGATCCGACGGCCCAGGGAGCTCCTCATCCCCACCTTCTATCTCCAGCGATGGAAGCCTCCGCTGCCAGCCCGAGGCCGCCGCCGCCTCCCTCCGGTCGCCGCCGGCAGCAGGCCGCCGCTCCTCCCTCTCTCCCTTGTCCTCCGCGCCTCATCCCTCCTCTTCTCCTTCTCGCCCCCTCCCGCTCTCCCTCTGCAGGACGGCCACCGGCGAGCGCCGTGGCCGGCCGAGCTCCGCCGCCCGAAGCACGGGTTCATGCCGCCCTAGACAATGACGGCCAACGTCGCCCCACACCGCCTCCGGCCGGATCTGGCCCGGATCCGTCGACCCGACCGCCGCCCCCGTCCCCCGGCCTTCCCGCGCCACCACCGGAGCCGCCGGCATCCCGGTCACCGCCGCCTCGGCCATGGTCGCTCGGGGCCGAGCGTTGGCTGGCTGGAGAGCCGCCGCCGCGAGTGGGCCGACCAACCCTGCGCAGCCCAACAAGCACCAGGCCGCCATCCGCCTTCGCTGGCCAGTGGGGTGAGGCCCATTTATTTATTTTTTAAGTTTAACCCTGCGATTTTTTCTAAGTCTGAGAAAATTGTGTGTTGTTGCAAGTTTGATTGATGATTGTGACTCATCCATGAGGCCTATGATGTTGATTAATTTTTGTGTGTGTTAAGCATCATGTCTACTCCAATCCTATGCAATCACTTGTCATATTTGTCTGCTGCAGCTATATTAATTCTTGCTCCAAAGCGGTGACCCTACTGTTAGTGTGCTGCTATTTATATAAAGTTGCAACTTTGCTGCCCTATATCTTTTTAACCGTGCATCCTATTGCACAATTCAATATGTCATTTTGATCTATGACGTGTCTACTTCCATTATATGTATTGCATTGTCATGTTTACATTCCCGGTCATATTTATGTTTAGCTCCAAAGTTGCTATGCACTGTTTTTGATAGCCACCTCTGTTTTTCTCTAAGTCTATAACTTTCCGATGCCATGTTGCATGCTTAATATCTTTTGATCTGTTATGCCTATGACCTTGATTCTTGTTTTTACCTGATCACCATCATGTCTAGTTAATGCCCATATATTTCTTTGTCATGTTGCTTCACATCTGCACATAGTTTTACTCATGTTGATACAGCATAAAAATAACAGTTTATGTCCTGTTTCCTAATTTTCACCAAGTCCTAGACCAGTAATGTTTTATTGCATATTGCTTGGGCTAAAATTAATTGTTCATGATGCCTATTTGCATGATTCCTTTTGCCGTGCCTTCCCTACCATGTATAATTTAGTTGCATAATATTTTTGAGCATGTTTGCATTCATTTTCCTGTTTATTTGTTGCTCTAAAGTGTGCTTCCGGATGTTGGCAGATTGTGTTCAAAACTTGATACCAAGTCTGTCGGGACCCGGGGTTAGCGTATGTAATTCCGGTCATAATACAATCACATGGAGAGCCGAGAGCCGTACCCACTTGTCTAAGCAGACAAGGCCAAGCACAGATCGCTCTCGGTAAGCATCGAACGTGAGGGGCATCCCATTCTGGCCGGATGATCAACTGAGATGGGTCCTCATCGTCCGCACACAAGTCTAATGATATGAGTGGTGAATCCCATACTCACAGACAAGTCGCCTCAACCATGTTATCGATTGGATCATAACCTTTACATAGACTTACTCCAACCCGATCACTTAGTCGGGATCTCGGGCGGGCTCAATCATACAACAAAGTGTGCCACGTGACAGAGTCACGAGCAATCGCATCGCGATGCCCTAAGCTGCGCACATCTAAGGGCCACTTGGTGTATAAAAGACCGCCGTCAAGAACACAACTAAGCTATCGAACCCCACACTAAGACATGCACATTATAAACATACACGCAGCATACATGTCCAGTGTAAACAGCAGGTAATCACAACATGAACTCTACAAACTCATAGTCTTTATAACTTCTGCTAAACAGAGCAGACATAGTAGTTGTATTACAAGCAGAGATCACATGGATGTGATCCAACATTACATCAAACATCAACGGAAGCAAATTATGTCTTAGTAAAGACAAGTTTAACAAATGGCTTAAGAAGCCTGAAAGAAAAGTACAACGACCCTCCAGAGGGCACAGGCTGCTGCCTGGAACTACACGACCTTGGTCCACGTCGAGCTCGAGGTAGAGGCCACCATCAGGGTCAGTGGTCTCGTCTCTAAAACATAGAATAAGCAAACGTGAGTACAAAGTCGTACTCAGCAAGACTTACATAGGAACTATACTACTCATGCACATGTATCAAGGCAAAGGGAGGTGGGGTTTCACTTGCAGAAGTGCCAGCTTTGACTTGGCTATTCCTGAACTACGAGTACCAGAGAGAGGTAAGAACGTACACGATTCCAAGTAACAGTCTCCAAACAATACTCCACTATGGTGCCTTCCTCGACTTCCCCACGAGGAAGCACGCCATAGCACTCACACTTATCTTGGTGTATTTTAGAAGTTTCCAGTTCAAGTTATCTATGATCAAGTAAAGGTCTCCAAGTAGTCCATAACCGCGGACACGGCTATTCGAATAGTTCATTCACCCTGCAGGGGTGTACTGCTACACACACGCCTCATCAGTTACCGCCTGGGGATGGACCCTTCAAATGAGTACCGGCGAGGATGCTGCCACGACACTTCACTCACGGCACCATCTCTAGTCCTAGGGAGTCGCCTATTTGAGTTGGGACCACAATCGGAATCCGACCGATTGTTCCGATGCGGACTCAAACGTTGTGTGACCGCCATCAAGCTCAACTCGATCATGATCACTTGATTCAACGTGCCCACAACCTACGCCAACCACTTACCTTGGTTCCACCTGCTTGAGATCGTTAAAAGGGCGAACTACTTGCGACTCCTGGACTGGTCCGGGGTGAGGTACTAGGCCGAGAGGGGTCAGTGAGCCCAATGTGTGGTCGTACTCTTTGTCTTGGATAACAACACAAGAACTCGGGCGTAAGGCAGTGTTCAACGAGACAACCCACTGTGTACTCCTACACAGCCTCTCATCGTTCCCCTTTGTTTAGGGTAGATTCACCAACATGTTACCATCATCTTGCTTATATCTTTTTAACCGTAACTCCGTTTGGAGTGTTCTTTATATGTAACTTGATTGGTTTTTCGTGTAATTTGTGTTTATGTTATTGTTTTATGCTATTAACCAACCTAAAATATGGTTTAGGCAGAACAGTACCAATTACTTAAATTTTCGTGAGGCACTTAGTGATATTCCATGTTTAGGTTGTGCCTCACTTAAATTGACTAGCCTAGATAGTTTATCTTATGCTTCACCTCTTGTCATGTTTGTGTGCTATGCCATTCTTGAGTGAGATGCCATGTTAATAACCTCTGCTCCCCTTGTGTAGCTAAACAACTTGAACCTTTCTAAACGTGAGGTATCGTCATGTGTGACGAGTACTCCACTTAACCTGTTAGTAACCGCTCTCGACGATAGGTGCGATGTCTCGTGTTTCCTTATTGTTGATGCTTGCTCATGATTGTTTCGTAGTAATAGATGCTTGCTCGTCAATTGCTTTCCAGTGTTTCCTTCCCGTGTGCTCCCGCGGGTACCTATCGGAGACGTTGCGAGCTTGCGATCGACTACACCTTCGGTTTCGTCTTTTCTAAGGTAAGGGGGAGCATATATCATGCTTATAACTTTCAGCTCACTCGCGCCTTGGTGTAGGATAGAACGGTTGCTTGATCCTACCATTTTATATTCATGCCTCTCAAATAAACCAAACAGCCATGTCCTCCACATCCCAACAAACCTTGTTCGGCTATGTTACTATTGCTCGCTGCTCATCCATTGCTTAGTATGCATGCTAGGATGTTATTAAATGTTATCCTGTTAATCCTTGGATTGGGCTATCACATTATTATATATATTGTGGCTGATATGATTATTATAATGTTGACTATATTCGACGAAGGATGGAAGGTCTAGGCTATCCCGCCCCGACGCTTTGTTCCATTCGAGTCACCTAGGATCCGAGTTCCGGGTCTTGGTTCTAAGACTGAGCGTGCCTAACCCCGTGTGGGATTTTATGGGGTCCCCTTTTCTTACCTACCTAGCTTCAAACATTTCTAGTGGTGTCCAAGCTGATTTACCATTTGAAACCGTATGTGTGTCTGTCGGGTCGCTCCTAGCAGATATCCTTTAAGACAACCCGGGCCAGCGGAGACTTGGTTTCCATGTTGGTCCACACTGGTGAGCTAGAGGCCTGCCCACATGTGAGGGGATCAGTTACCTCGACCTTGGCCAGACGGAAGAGTCCGATCCGAGAGCGTGGCCAGCTTTTGGATTGGGTGTCGAATCCTCGGGGGCCACCCGAATTTGTTCGTTGTTAGCTAGAGGGGCCTGTGATGGGTAGAAACTGAGAGGGATGGGCGTGCATGCGGAGCCTTGTAATGGGCAGTTGGTACACCCCTGCAGGGTTAAATCTTTTAGAGAAACCATGTCCACGGTTATGGACGACTTGGAACCTACGTCTTGTTCATAGATAACATCAACTGAATCATAACTATAACTGGATTAACGTGTGTGTGCCTTGACTGCTTCTTCTTCATCGAATGCTTGGTTCTCATCTTACTCTAAAATAGACCGTTAGCCTCTCATATGTTGCTAGTGCGTCTGCAACCTCACCACTACCCCCATCTTACCCGTGAGAAGTTAGTTACAAAACTTTGATATATTCTCACCCCTTTCTTTTCTTTTCCCTTTTATGATTTTCCTGATCGGCCGCTGCAGTTGATTACTACCTCGACTATTCTTTTGGACGCCTCCGCCGAGACTTGACGACGACTAGTTAGGTGGATCCCGGCGGAGAGCCTGGACCCGTGTGGTTACGGGAATGATCCGTTTTACCTTTGCCACTAGGCACTTGAATGTAGTGTGTACTCAGACATGTATCTTCCGCTGATGTATTGTATTAAGGATGTTGTATGCCGATTGTATGAGAAGTTGTATCCTTGTAGCTGTAATGTTGTGATATCATGTTGGTAATCCGGGGCATATGGAATTGTCATATGTCGCGGTGGGACCGATATGTGCTTAGTCCCCGGATCCGGATGGAAACATATAGATCTAGAACAGTATCGCATATCGGGCCTTACAACTTGGTATCAGATCCTTACCGACCGTAGGATCCCTTTGCTGGCCAAAGTCGAGTCTAGACAAAAACTATTTTGTAGTTACTAAGTTAGTTATCGGAGTGTAGGATTATTTTTCCTCCTTACCCTTGCTCTGGTCAGGACAAGTGTCGTAAGTGTTTTACTCTTGACTTATCCCCTTTCAAACTTTAGGATCTCGAGTGTGGAGTTTCAGAATAGTTACAACGCCTTGCTTGTAGCGTATTGTCTCGATTCCGATCTAAGGTTGGGAAATCCTTTATTACCTTTAGTTCTTCCGACTCTGGGTAAACATCTGGGTCATACATTGACATCCATCCTTTTGCCCAGTGTTTTCACGACTTGCGTCGAAAAGCACTGTTCTTTGATCCAGTTTTCATTATCGTTCTTCCTCTTGACACTGACGGATTCATTTTTCCGACGATGTCGTCTCTCTGCGGAAAATCTCTCGACGGAGTTCATTGTTCGACACGGAGCAGATTCCCTTGTTGCTGGTGTTGAAGATCATCGACTCTCTTAATACCCCTTCCCCCTCTCCCCCAGATCGTCTCGTATCTCAGGACGAGATCCCTTGTTGGTGCTGTTGTATTGTAACAACCCAGATTTTACAAAATAAAAAAAATGTTTTCGGTGTGAATTGTTTGATTGTCTGATTTGTTTGCGTTGTTTGCGTCCCCGATTTATCGATTGGCGATTATTTTTCCCCCTCTTATCTTGTACTGGACGGAGACCGACCCTTTCCACCCTGACACTCGACCTTTGCGACACCGGGTTTCACCCGATCACCGTCGCGGAAACCCGCACAAGACTAGCCACAGCCAACGGAACAAAACCCCATTTAATAAGTAAACGGGATATTTTTATAGCACGCCGGAAAGTGTTGTCGAAACGGTTCTAGCGCGAGGTGAACGTCGCCGGCTCGACGCGCTGATCGCGCAGTTCGAAGTTTTACTCGAATCGGAGTTCCTGCGGACCCCCGGCGGTCAGAAACGTAAACACCGCGCGCGCGAGAGAAAAACCGGGATGTTTTTGCAAACTGCAAGCCACCTGGACTATATAACGATCACCACTCCCCCACCCCTTTATAGGGTTTCCCCTAACCAAAATTTCAGCCACCCCGTCCACTTTGCCCCAAAAATACCCCATTTTCGAAATTAGCCAATTTTTTTGCCCAAATCCTATCCAGATCAATCCTGGACCGTCCGATCTCTCGATTCGACGGCCCAGGGAGCTCCTCCGCCCCACCTTCTCTCTCAAGCCGTGGAAGCCTCCGCTGCTAGCCCGAGGCCGCCGCCGCCTCCCTCCGGTCGCCGCCGGCAGCAGGCCGCCGCTCCTTCCTCTCTCCCTTCTCCTCCGCGCCTCATCCCTCCTCTTCTCCTTCTCACCGCCTCCCGCTCTCCCTCTGCAGGACGGCCATCGGCGACGCCGTGGCCGGCCGAGCTCCGCCGCCCGAAGCACGGGTTCGTGCCGCCCTGGAAAACGATGACCAACGTCGCCCCGCACTGCCTCCGGCCGGATCTGGCCCGGATCCGTCGACCCGGCCGCCGCCCCCGTCCCCCGGCCTTCCCATGCCACCACCGGAGTCGCCGACATCCCGGTCACCGCCGCCTTATCCATGGTCGCTCGGGGCCGAGCGTTGGCTGGCTAGAGAGCCGCCGCCTCTAGTGGGCCGACCAAACCAGCGCATCCCAACAAGCACCCGGCCGCCAGGCGCCTCCTTTGGCGAGTGGGGTGAGGCCCATTTATTTATTTTTTAAGTTTAACCCTGCGAATTTTTCTAAGTCTGAGAAAATTGTGTGTTGATGTTGTTTTGCGAGTAGATTTGCGAGCGAACAGTAGCCTGTATGATGTTGCGCCCAAAAGGAAAATTGTTTAGTTTTGTGTGTACTTCAGTTCATCTTTTGTGAGCATTTTCATTTGAGGCCATCTTGATGTTGTTAATCACTGTTGAAGTGGGCACCAGGCTGTTAGCTGCTATTATTTTCTGCTAGTGTGCTGCTGTTGTTATTTTGTTGCAAGTTTGATTGATGATTGTGACTCATCCATGAGGCCTATGATGTTGATTAATTTTTTTTTGTGTTAAGCATCATGTCTACTCCAATCCTATGCAATCACTTGTCATATTTTCCTGCTGCAGCTATATTAATTCTTGCTCCAAAGCAGTGACCCTGCTGTTAGTGTGCTGCTATTTATATCAAGTTGCAACTTTGCTACCCTATATCTTTTTAACCGTGCATCCTATTGCGCATTGCAATATGTCATTTTGATCTATGCCATGTCTACTTCCATTATATGTATTGCATTGTCATGTTTACATTCCTGGTCATAGTTATGTTTAGCTCCAAAGTTGCTATGCACTGTTTTTGACAACCACCTCAGTTTTTCTCTAAGTTTGTAACTTTCCGATGGCATGTTGCATGCTTAATATCTTTTGATCTGTTATGCCTATGACCTTGATTCTTGTTTGTACCTGATCACCATTATGTCTAGTTAAGTCCCATATATTTCTATGTCATGTTGTTGCACATCTGCACATAGTTTTTCTCATGTTGATACAACATAAAAATAACAGTTTATGTCCTGTTTCCTAATTTTCACTAAGTCCTAGACGAGTAATGTTTTATTGCATACTGCTTGGACTATAATTAATTGTTCATGATGCCTATTTGCATGATTCTTTTTGCCATGCCTTCCTTGCGATGTCTCCTTTAGTTGCATACTATTTGTGAGCATGTTTGCATTCATTTTCCTATTTATTTGTTGTTCTAAAGTGTGCTTCCGGATGTTGGCAGATTGTGTTCAAAACTTGTTTTGCTTATATCTTTTTAACCGTAACTCCGTTTGGAGTGTTCTTTATATGTAACTTGATTAGTTTTTCGTGTACTTTGTGTTTATGCTATTTTTTTCTCTTTTAACCAACCTAAAATATGGTTTAGGGCAGAACAGTACCAATTACTTAAATTGTCGTGAGGCACTTAGTGATATGCCATGTTTAGGTTGTGCCTCACTTAAATTGACTAGCATAGATAGTTTATCTTATGCTTCACCTCTTGTCATGTTTGTGTGCTATGCATGCTTGCGTGAGATGCCATGTTAATAACCTCTGCTCACCTTGTGTAGCTAAACAACTTGAACCTTTATAAACGTGCGGTATCGTCGTGTGTGACGAGTACTCCACTTAACCTGTTAGTAATCGCTCTCGACGGTAGGTGCGATGTCTCGTGTTGCCTTCTTGTTGATGATTGATCCTGATTGCTTCGTAGTAATAGATGCTTGCTCGTTGATTGCTTTCCAGGTATCCTTCCTGTGTGCTCCCGCGGGTACCTCTCGGAGACGTTGCGAGCTTGTGATCGACTACACCTTCCGTTTCGTCTTTTCTCAGGTAAGGGGGAGCATATATCATGCTTATAACTTTCATCTCACTCGCGCCTTGGTGTAGGATAGAACGATTGCTTGATCCTACCACTTTATATTCATGTCTCTCAAGTAAACCAAACAGCCATGTCCTCCACATCCCAGCAAACCTTGTTCGGCTATGTTACTATTGCTCGCTGCTCAGCCATTGCTTAGTATGCATGCTAGGATGTTATTAAATTTTTTAGTAGTTACTTCTTGGATTGGGCTATCACATTATTATATTTATTGTGGCAGATATGATTATTATAATGTTGACCAGCTTCGACGAAGGATGTAAGGTCTAGGCTATCCCGCCCCGACGCTTTGTTCCGTTCGAGTCACCTTGGATTCGTGTTCCGACTATTGGTTCTAAGACTGAGCATGCCTAACCGCGTGTGGGATTTTATGGGGTCCCCTTTTCTTACCTACCTAGCTTCAAACATTTCTACTGGTGGCCCAAGCTGATTTACCATTTGAAACCGTGTGTGTGTCTCTCGGGTCCCTCCTAGCAGATATCCTTTAGAACAACCCGGGCCAGTGGAGACATGGTTTCCCTCTTGGTCCACACTGGTGAGCTAGAGGCCTGCCCACATGTGAGGGGATCAGTTACCTCGACCTTGGCCAGACGGAAGAGTCCGATCCGAGAGCGTGGCCATCTTTTGGATTGGGTGTCGACTCCCCGGGGGCCACTCGAATTTGTTCGTTGTTCGCTTGAGGGACCTGTCATTTCGGATCTCTCGGAACTATATCATAAAATGGATGCCTCTGATGGGTAGAAACTGAGAGAGATGGGTGTGCGTGCGGAGCCTTGTAATGGGAAGTTGGTACACCCCTGCAGGGATAAATATTTTTGAGAAGCCGTGTCCACAGTTATGGACGACTTGGAACCTACATCTTGTTCGTAGATAAAATCAACTGATTCATAACTATAACTGGATCAACGTGTGTGTGCCTTGACTGCTTCTTCTTCGTCGGTATGCGAATAGGAGGATAAGGATAGGATAGGTGTTATGATTGCGTAAGTAGTTGATAGCAAGACTTGTTGGAGGCGATTCCTCATCGAATGCTTGGTTCTCATCTCACTCCAAAATAGACCGTTAGCCACTCATATATTGCTAGTGCGTCTGCAACCTCACCACTACCCCCATCTTACCCGTGAGAAGTTAGTTACAAGACTATGATATATTCTCACCCCTTTCTTTTCTTTTCCCTTTTATGTTTTTCCTGATCGGCCGCTGCAGTTGATTACTACCTCGACTATTCTTTTGGACGCCTTCACGGAGACTCGACGACGTCTATTTAGGTCGATCCCGGCGGAGAGCCTGGACCCGTGTGGTTACGATAATGGTGTGTTTTACCTTTGCCACTAGGATCCGGATGGAAACATCTAGATATAGAACACTACCCAATATCGGGCCTTACACCCCCCTAGCTGCCCCCCTTCGCCTATATATTCTCCGTGATGTGAAACTTCCGAAGACAGAACCCTTTTTCTCGATCTCGCCTCTGTTCCGTCGCCTCCGCGCTTCCAAGATCGGGAGTATCAGCAGACCTCTTCCCGGCACCCTGCTCGAGGGAGGATTGACCTCCGGGAGCCGTGAGTAGTCTACCTTGGACCATGGGTTCATGATCAGTAGCCATGTGATGTTCTCCTCCCCTCTTTGTTCTTCATGGTTTAGACCTCGTGAGCTTCCCTACATGATCGAGGAACATATGTATGTTTCTGCTGTTGCTATGTTGATTTTTTTGGGATCTGATGGATTATGAGACTATGTTCAGTTTGTGATTGAGTAATATATTTGGTTCTTATCTTTTATATCTTTTTTCCTCAATAATTCTTGCATGTTCTCCATTGCTGTTTATTGCTTTGGCCAAGTAGTAGGTAGTGACTCCAAGAGGGAACGTTATGATCGATTGTGGGTTCATGCTCCCTGATGACACGCTTGAGAGACAGAAACATGAGTCTAGGTGATGTGCTCTTGCCACAAGGGGGAAAACAACGGTTCTTGTAACCGCGGTTGCAAGGATTGTTTACTTTACGCAAAGTGTTTTTTAATGCAGCTGTCTGTTGCTTTGGGTTTACACTTTGGGTGGGGCTCGCAACTTAATACCAGTGAGATGTTCTGGATAGATATCTCAAGGTGGATGATTAGTAGTAGATGCAGTTGGATTTAGGTCTACTTATTTTGGCGTACCGCCGATGCTTTTGAGCCTCGTCCTTTCTTTGTAGCATAGTTAGCATTGAGATGCATTTTTAATTCTGTCAATTGCCCAGCTGTGATTTGTTTATCTCGTATAGCAGTTTTATCGTCTTTTGGGAGAGAGACATTACTAGTGAACATCACAGGACCCCGGTCCATATTCTCATCACTGCTTACACGCTCTTCTATTTTCTCCTTTTACTTTCTAGTTGCTATAACCATTATCATTATCCCTTGCGTTTGATCCATTGTATACAACAAGACTAGAGAGATTGACAACCTCTCTGAACTTCGTTGGGAGCAAAGTAATTTGTTGTGTGTGTGCATGTCCACGTCAACCGCTAAATTTCTAGCGCTGTTGTCACCTACTTTGCTTCTTTTTGGTCCTACGAGAGACAAACCCTATCCTCTACATAGGAGAAATTTACTGCTATCCTACATCTCACCTTCCACTTGGGGTAACCAATCAAGGGCGAGAAGCCTCGTCCTTTCTTTGTAGCATAGTTAGCATTGCGTTGCATGTATAATCATGTCAATTGCCCAACTGTAATTTGTTTACCTCACATAGCAGTTTTATCATCTTTTGGGAGAGAGACATCACTTGTGAATATCACGGGACCCCGGTCCATATTCTCATTATTGTATACACGCTTATTTAATTTCCTGCTTTACTTTCTAGCTTCTACCTTTATCACTATTATCTGTTGCGTTGATCCTTTGTAAATAGCAAGGCCGGAGAGATTGATAACCTCTTTGTACTCGTTGGGAGCAAAGTTATTTGTATTGTGTGGAGGTCCACGTTAGTTGCGCCGCTGACACCTAATTATCATCTCCGGAGTTCTACTAGAGACAAACCTTGGTATCTTCACTGAGGGAAATTTGCCGCTATCCTACATCTCACCTTCCACTTGGGGTCACCAACGAGGGGGAGATATATCCACCAATCAAGAAAATTTCTGGCGCCGTTGCCGGGGACTCCGAGTGCTAAGATAGGGGAGTTCCCCACTATCTTTTACCTTTGCTTTTTAGTCTTGTTCGTTTACTTTCTAGTTTTTTCCTTTGAGTCTTTATGGAAAACTAAAAAATTTAGTTGCTTTTTGTCTGTGCCTATTGTTTCTATCCTCACCATGGGTGTGGAACCACCCAAATATGGAAGGATGGATATCTTTCACTTGGATTGTCTTCGATCAATTTGTGCTCGCGCTAAAAACCCAACCGACTTGGTTGAGGGAAAATCATTGGATGAGCTTGCTCATTATAAGCGGCACCACCTATCTCAGAAAGGAAAACACTTATGGGACCAAATACAAACTTCTTATTGCTATGCTAAGTGTTTATGCTACATTTATGATTTTACTTATTGCTCTAATATAGATCGTCAACACCTTCCTTTCCAATTTGAGTTTAATGAAAATGAGATCCTATGTTATTATGCTAAAGGTGTTTATGTTTACTATGATATTGAAAAGATTGAAGAATTTGTTGCTTTTAAGGGTGCTTATGAGATTGCTTCTTTGATTGAAAAGTATCACGATTCTATTTACAATTCTGAAAACTTTGCAGTTCTTGCTTATTGATTCTAGAATTATACTTCCAATTCCTATATTGAGGATTTTAAAAATAAAATGTTTGCTGCCCAAGAAGAGGCTAATGATTACTTTGATGAGGAATCCCATGATTCCGAGGACTCACTTGATACTTCCCTTTCTGAAGAACTTAATACTTGCTTTGTTGATAGCCATGATGCCACTATGCATGACGCTTACGAAGATGAATTTGCTATAGTTCCTTATGTTAATCATGAAATTGTTGCTATCGCACCCACACTTGAGTGTCCTATTATCCTTTTGAAATCTCCAACTCTGGATAATTTTTATCTTATCAAAACTCAATGTGATGGGTTGCATTTATCTTATGATCCTAAATACCTTGTTGAAAACTATACACGTGTGCTTGTAGGTGATTGATACGCGAGAGAGGATAGTTGATTCTCGCCCTTCGTTGGTTACCCCAAGTGGAAGGTGAGATGCAGCGTAGCGGCAAGTTTTCCTCGGTGGAGATACCGAGGTTGAGTATCGACCAGTAGGACTCCGGAGATGAAAAGTAGGTGGTAAGGAAACAATGGCACCATTTTAGACAAAAGTTGCTTCCTTGACCTGGACCTGCACACAGACATAAATAACTTTGCTCCCAACGAAGTTCAGAGATGTTGTCAATCTCTCCGGTCTTTTTGTTTACAAAGGATCAAAACACAAGGGATAATGATAATGATAGAAATTGAAAGTAAAAGCAGAAAAGTAAGTGAGCGTGTAAACAGTAATGAGAATATGGACCGGGGTCCCGTGATGTTTACTAGTGATGTCTCTCCCAAAATACGATAAAACTGCTATGCGAGGTAAACAAATCACAGATGGCAATTGACAGGATTATAAACGCACTTCAATTCTAACTATGCTACAAAAGAAAGGAAGAGGCTCAAAAGCATGGGAAATACGCCAAAATAAGTAGTCCGAAATTGTAACAGCCCAGTTTTCAGAAAAATAAAAAAATTGTTTTCGGCGTGAATTGTTTGGTTCTGATTTGTTTGCGGTGTTTGCATCCCCGATTTATCGATCGGCGATTATTTTCCCCCCTCTTATCTCGCACCGGACGGAGACCGACCCTTGCCACCTTGACACTCGACCTTTGCGACACCGGGCTACGCCCGATCACCGTCGCCAAACCCGCACCAGACCAGCCGCAGCCAACGGAACGAAAAAACCCCGTTTAATAAGTAAACGGGTTATTTTTATAGCGCGCCGGAAAATTGTTCTCGGAACGGTTCCAGCGCGAGGTGAACGCCGCAGGCTCGACACGCTGATCGCGCAGTTCGAAGTTTTACCCGAATCGGAGGTACTGCGGACCCCCGGCGGTCAGAAACGTGAACACCGGATGCGCGAGAGAGAAACTGGGGATGTTTTTGCAAACTACCAGCCACCCGGGCTATAAATAGACCACCCCACCACTTAGGGTTTCCCTAGCCAGCCCCAGATCTGATATTTTAACCCCATTTCCGTCCAATTTTCCAGCCCAATAGATCTGGGCCGTCGGATCCGTAGATCCAACGGCCAGGAAACCCTCCAGCCTCTCTCCTCCCTCTCTCTCTCCTCACGCAGCCACCCGTGGATCCTCCGCCGCGTGCGCCTCCACGGCCGCGCCGCCGGCGGCAGCAGGCCGGAGCCGCGCCTCCATCTCTTCTCCTCGTCCCCCTCACCGCTGCCTTCCCCTCTGCAGCAGGGCGCCGCTAGGGACACCAGTCGCGCCATGGATGGCCTTGAGCTGAGCCGTCCGCCGACTCCTCTCCACCGGCTCCCTTGTCGCCTCGAGCCCGCGCCCGGCCGACCCCCCTCGTCCTCTGCTCCGTGCCGTCGCGTTCTGGCCGGAGGGCCGCCTCGCCCGTCCTCTCCAGCGCGCGCTGCCGGACACCGGTGGCCGGAGCCGCCGCCGCTTGGTTCGGGAGCGAACCGAGCCGTCCAGGCCAACCTCCTAGCGTCGTGGGCCGTCCGCCCCCGCCCAGCGCGCCCACCACGGCCCAGCCAGCCACTCGCCCTCTCACGGCCCACAGCCCAGGCCGACCTCCTCCCCTCTCCAGGCCAGCTGGACCGAAGCCCACTAGGGTGAGCCGGCCCAAAAACCTTTTTTCTTTCCTTTTTACGTTTTCTTTTAGTTTTTCTGTTAAGTCTGAATTTTTCTAAGTCTTTTTGTATTTTACTGGTGTTAGCAGTTTTGCTACGTTAATAATGAGTGAACCGTATCCCGAATCCCATTGCGCCCAAAAGTGAATTGTTTAGATTTGCATGCTCTTTCGTTCGTATGTAGAAAGTTTTTTTGTTTGAGGACGTCTAGATAATTTATTTCTGCGTCGAAGTGGGTACCAGATCGTTAGCTGTGCTGTTGTTGCTGAACTATTATTTTATTGCAACTTCGGGCGACGATTGCTTCGCAACCGTTTGTCGGAATTGATTGATTCCTTTTGCATCCTATTAAGCATTGTTTCTACTTCAGTTCCATGCATTCACATGTCATATTTGCTTGCTGCATATTGATTGTATCTTCAACCAAAGTAGCTACCCTGCTGTTAGTGTGCTGCTGTTTATATTTTGTTGCAACTTCGGTCGACGAGTGTGTCGCGACCGTTTATCGGAATTGAGTGATTCCAATTGCATATTGTTAAGCATCATGACTACTTTCATTATATGTATTTTTTTGTCATGTTAGCATTCCTGGTAATAGTTATATTCTGCTCCAAAGTTGGTATGCTGCTGTTGTTGACAGCCACCTCTGATTTTCACTAAGTCTGTTACTTTGCGATGCCATGTTGCATGCTTAATTTCTTTTGATCTGTGATGCCTATTACCTTGATTCTTGTTTGTACCTGAGCATCATCATGTCTAATTCATGCCCATATATTGTTATCATGTTGCTGATCATTTGCATATAGTTTTGCACCTGTTTATACAGTAATAAAATATATGTTTCAGCCCTATTTTCCTGTTTTTCTCTAAGTCCTAGATCAGTAATGTTTTATTGCATTTTGCATGAGCTATAATTAGTTGTTCATGATGCCTATTGCATGATTCTTTTTGCCATGCCTTCCCTGCCATGCCTACTTCATTGCATATCAACTTGAAGCATGTTTGTATTCGTTGTCATGTTTGTGCATTGCTCTAAAGTGTGCTACCGGATGATGGCAGATTGTGCCCGTAACTTGTTTTGCTTACATCTTTTTAACCGTAACTCCGTTTGGAGTGTGCGTTATATGTAACTTGATTAGTTTTTCGTGTAATTTTTATTTGTGTGGTTGTTTGTTGTTGTTAACCAACCTAAAATGTGGTTTAGGGCAGAACAGTAATAAACTTGTTAATCGTCGTGGGCACTTAGTTTTATGCCATGTTTAGGGTGTTGCCTCACTTAACTTGACTAGTATAGGTAGTTTACTTTGTCCTTAAACTTTTGCCATGATTGTGTGACATGTCATGCTTGGGTGCCTTTCCATGTTAACAACCGTTGGTTGATCAATTGTAGCTAAACAACTTGAACCCCTTTAAACGTGTGGTATCTTCATGTGTGACGAGTACTCTGACTTAACCTGTTAGTAACCGCTCCCGACGATAGATCCGTATCGCGTTGCCATGCCTTGTGTTGTCTCTTTGATCTTGTGTTGCTCCGTAGTAATAGTGTTGCACCGTTGATTGCTTTCCAGTGTTTCCTTTTGTGTGCTACCGCGGGAACGTTCGACGACGATGCGAGTTCGCGATCGATCGAGGTCACCTTCGGCGTCGTGTTCTCATCAGGTAAGGGGAAGCATATATCATGCTTATAACTTTTAGCTCACGCTGCCTAGTTATAGGATATATGGATTGCTTGATCCTACCACTTCATATTTATGCCTCCATATATAAACCCAAACAGCCATGTCCCCCACATCCTAGCAAACCATTGTTTTGCCATGTACCTTGCTTGCTTAACCACTTCTTAGTATGCATGCTAGGTTGCTTTCAGTTGTTCTCCTGTTACCTCCTTGGTTTGGGATATCACATTATTATATTGTTGTGGATGATATGATTATTATAATGTTGACTATACTCGACGAAGGATGGAAGGTCTAGGCTATCCCGCCCCGATGCTTAGTTCCATTCGAGTCACCTAGGTCTCGAGTTCCGGGTATTGTGTCTCTAGACGAGCGTGCCTAACCGCGTGTGGGATGCTATGGGGTCCCCTTTTCTTATCTACCTAGCTTCAAACATTTCTAGTGGTGGCCCAAGCTCATTTACCATTTGAAACCGTGTGTGTGCTGGTCGGCCGCCATTAGTTTTCAAACCAACCCGGACCAGTGAGGACATGGTTCCTTTATTTGTCCATCTTGTCCGGCTGAGGACCCGGTTTCCCATCTGTCATTAACCGGCTATCCAAACCCGCGACAGGCGATAGAGACCGATTCGAGAGCGCGGCCGGCTTTTGAGTTGGGTGTCAACTCACCGGGGGCCACCCGGATTTGTTCGTTGTTAGTTAGAGGGACCTTTCGTTTCGGATCTCTTGGAACTAAATCATCAAATGGTTGCCTGTGATGGGTAGCAACTGAGAGAGATGGGCGTGCGTGCGGATCCTATGATGGGCAGTTGGTACACCCCTGCAGGGTTAAATCTTTTCGAGAAGCCGTGTCCACGGTTATGGACGACTTGAGACCTACTCCTTGTTCATAGACAACAACAACTGAGATAATCCTAACAACTTGATCAACGTGTGTGTGCCTTGACTGCTTCTTCTTCCTCAGGATGCGAAGATGAGGACAAGGATAGGATAGGTGTTATGTTTGCATAAGTAGCTGATAGCAAGACTTGTTGGAGGTGATTCATCATCGACTGCTTGGTTCTCATCTTACTCTAAAAATAGATCGTTAGCCACTCATATATTGCTAGCGCGGCTGCAACCTCAACCAGTACCCCCATCTTACCGTGAGAAGTTAGTTACATGACTTGTTGATATAGCTCACCCCTTTCTTCTCTCTTCTCGCACGTTATGCAACCGACGTTGGACTTCAGTGGAGCTCGACGGCCCCTCTTCTGGACGCCTTCACGGAGACTCGATGATGACTAGTTAGGTGGATCCCGGCGGAGAGCCTGGACCCGTGTGGTTAAGGGATGGTGTGTTTTACCTTTGCCACTAGGCATTTGATTGTAGCCTGTACTCAGGCGTATATATTCCGCTGATGTATTGTATTCAGGCAGTTGTATGCCGATTGTATGAGATGTTGTATCCGTGTATCTGTAATGATGTGATTTCATGTTGAAATCCGGGACATATGACTTCATCATATGTCGCGGTGGGACCGATATGTGCTTCGTCCTCGGGTTCGGGCGGAAACGTCTGAATCTGAAACAGTACCGCATATCGGGCCTTACAGAAATCCAACTTCATCTACTACTAATCATCCACCTTGAGATATCTATCTAGAACATCTCGCTGGTCTTAAGTTGCGAGCCCCACCCAAAGTGTAAACCCAAAGCAACAGACAACTGCATTAAAAAGCACTTTGCGTAAAGTAAACAATCTTTGCAACCGCGGTTACAAGCACCGTTGTTTTCCCCCTTGTGGCAACAACACATACCCTAGACTCATGATTCTGTCACTCAAGTGTGTCATCAGGGGGCATGAACCCAAAATCGAGCATAACGTTCCCTCTTGGAGTTAGTACCTACTACTTGGACAAAGCAATAAACAGCAACGGAGAGCATGCAATAATTACTTAGGAACAAAAATATAAAAGATAAGAACCCAATATATTACTCTATCACAATCTGAACATAATCTTATAATCCATCAGAGCCCATCAAACTCAGCATAGCAACAGCAGAAAGATTACATGTGTGCCTCGATCATGTAGGGCAGATCACGAGGACTAAACCATGAAGAACAAAGAGGGGAGGAGAATATCACATAGCTACTGATCACGGAATCATGGTCCAAAGAAAACTACTCACCGCACATCCGGGAAGCATCCATGGTGAAGGGGAAGCTCCCGGAGGTCGATCCTCCCTCCAGCAGGGTGTCGGGAAGAAGTCTGTTGGCGCTCCCGATCTTGGAAGCGCGGCGGCGGCGGAACAGAGGAGAGATCGCGAAAAGGGGTTCAATTCTCGGAAGTTTCACATCACGGGGAATATATAGGCAAAGAGGGGCAATCAGGGGGGCCAACAGTAGTCCAGGCGCCCCCTTAGCGCGGCCAAGCCCTAGGCCGCGCCATTTGGCTGCCTGGGCACCTGGTGGTTGCCCCCCGCCCCTCCTTCGGGGTTCTTGAGGCTTCCGATGCGCTGATTTTGTATCTGATTTCTCCCGAATTTTTGGAGCCCTTTTAATATGGGGGAAACCTGGAACAAAAAAATAGCAGACAAAAGTAACTGGCACTGGGGTGCACTGAGTTAATAGGTTAGTCCAAATATGATCGAAAGTGTATGAAAGTGTATCTAGATCATAACAATATCACACAAAACATGCATGGAGAAAGCAGAAATTATCGATACGTTTGGGACATATCAACATCCCCAAGCTTAATTCCTGCTCGTCCTCAAGTAGGTAAATGATAAGAAGCATAATTTCTGTGGTGACATGCTGGCAACCAAGGTATGTGATTCAATTCAAGTCATAACATGAAAGAGTCTATATTAGCATCGAAACAAGTAACAAAAGAACATTAGGTGCAAGATCTCTCGCTGTCCATGACTCGAATGTCTCCAAATGGCTTGAATATTCCAAGGATGAGCCTATACCATTTGGAGACATTCGAGTCACGGATAGCGAGAGCTCTTGCACCTAATGTTCTTTTGTTACTTGTTTCAATGCTAATATAGACTCTTGCATGTTATGACTTGAATTGAATCACATACCTTGATGTCTTTACATTTCAAAGTTCTTATATAGTTGCTAGCATGTCACCACAGAAATTATGCTTGTTATCATTTACCTACTCGAGGACGAGCAGGAATTAATCTTGGGGATGTTGATACGTCCCTAACGTATCGATAATTTCTACTTGCTCCATGCATGTTTTGTGTGATATTGCTATGATCTAGATACACTTTCATACACATTTGATAATATTGGGACTAACTTATTAACTCAGTGCACCACAGTGTCAGTTCCTGTTTTCTGTTGTTTTTCTATTCCAGGTTTCCCCCATATTAAAAGTGCTCCAAAAATTTGGGAAAATCAGATAAAAATTCAGTGCAACGGAACCTTCCAGAGCCCCGAAGGAGGGCCAGAGGGGCCCCACCTGGTGCCTAGGCGGCCAGGTGGCTCGGCCTAGGGTGGGGCCGCGCTGGGTGGCCGCCTGGACACCTGGTTCCCCCCTGGCTTCCCCCCTTCGCCTATTTAATCTCCGTGACAAGAAACTACCGAAGAGAGAACCCTTTTTCGCGTTCTCGCCTTTATTCTACCGCCGCTGCGCTTGCAAGGTCGGGAGCGCCAGCAGACTTCTTCCCGACACCCTGCTGGAGGGAGGAGTGACCTCCGGGAGCTTCCCCTTCACCATGGACGCTTCCCGGATGAGCCGTGAGTAGTTTTCTTTGGACCATGGGTCCGTGATCAGTAGCTATGTGATGTTCTTAATGGTTTCGTCCTCGTGAGTTGCCCTACATGATCGAGGCACATATGTAATCTTTCTGCTGTTGCTATGCTAAGTTTTCTGGGATCTGATGGATTATGAGATTATGTTCAGATTGTGATTGAGTAATATATTTGGTTCTTATCTTTTATATTGTTGTTCTTAAGTAATTCTAGCATGTTCTCCGTTGCTATTTATTGCTTTGGCCAATTAGTAGGTAGTGACTCCAAGAGGGAAGTTATGCTCGATTGCGGGTTCATGCCCCCCGATGACACGCTTGAGTGACAGAAACATGAGTCTTGGGGATGTTTTGTTGCCACAAGGGGGAAAATAACGGTGCTTGTAACCGCGGTTCCAAGCATTGTTTACTTTACGCAAAGTGCTTTTAATGCAGTTGTTTGTTGCTTTGGGTTTACACTTTGGGTGGGGCTCGCAACTTAATACCAGCGAGATGTTCTGGATAGATATCTCAAGGTGGATGATTAGTAGTAGATGCAGTTGGATTTCGGTCTACTTATTTTAGCGTACTGCCCATGCTTTTGAGCCTCGCCATTTCTTTGTAGCATAGTTAGCTTGCGTTGCGTTTATAATCCTGTCAATTGTCCAGCTGTAATTTGTTTACCTCACATAGCAGTTTTATCGTCTTTTGGGAGAGAGACATCACTAGTGAACATCACGGGAGCCCGGTCCATATTCTCATAATTGTTTACACGCGTATTTACTTTCCTGCATTACTTTCTAGCTGCTACCTTTATCACTATTATCTATTGCGCTCATCCTTTGTAAACAGCAAGGCCAGAGAGATTAACAACCTCTCTGTACTCGTTGGGAGCAAAGTTATTTGTGTTGTGTGCAGGTCCACGTCGGTTGCGGTGCCGACACCTACTTATCATCTCCGGAGTCCTACTGGAGACAAACCTTGGTATCTTCACCGAGGGAAAATTTTCCTCTATCCTACATCTCACCTTCCACTTGGGTTAAACAACGAGGGGGAGATATATCCACCAATCAATACCCCCTCATGGGTTGTACCATATTTGGACTACGAGACCCAGGGAATACTACCAGCTGATGAGGTAGAGGCCAAACAAATCGTCATCAGAAGAAAATCTTTTGTACTCATCAACCGTGAGTTACATTGGTGAAGCCCTGCAGATGTCTTTCAGAGATGTGTGTCACCAGAAGAAGGCAGAGATATCCTCAATGAGATACACTCTAGAGACTGCGGGAATCATGCCGGCTCCTGTTCGCTGGTGGCTAAAGCCTATAGAAACGGATTCTACTGGCTCACACCACATGTGGATGCAGAGGATATAGTCAAGAAGTGCGATGGATGCCAACGCTACGCAAAACAAGCACATGTGCCGGCTCAAGAACTCAGGATGATCCCAACCACTTGGCCCTTTGCGGTGTGGGGGCTTGATATGGTGGGACCTTTCAAGAGGTCACCCAACAAGAATACAGATATGCTGGTGCCAGTTGAGAAATTCACCAAGTGGGTCGAGGCAGAGACGGTTAGCAAATGCGACGCAGAGTAGACACTAAAATTCTTGAAAAAGATAATATGAAGATTTGGCTACCCCTAAAGCATCATCACTGATAATGGGTCTAACCTATCAGAGGTGTTTATGCAGCGATTCTGTCAAAGAGAACACATCTGACTCGACCTTGCGTTAGTGGCTCATCCACAAACCAACGGACATGCCGAGAGAGCCAACCAATAGTTGCTCCGAGGTATCAAAGCCCAAGTCTTTGTTCCTTTGGAGAGGACGCCGGGTTGCTGGGAGGAAGAATTGGCCTCGGTATTGTGGAGTATCAGGACGACTCCTAACAGGTCAACAGGCTACATGCCCTTCTTCCTGGTTTATGGAGTCGAAGCCGTTCTCCCAAGTGACATTCGTCATGACTCACCACGAGTCACATCATATGTGGAAGCCGATAATGAGAAAGCAAGGCAAGATGCCTTGGACGTTCTTGATGAAAAACAAGAACTAGCAGTAGCTCAATCGGCTATCTACCAACAAGATCTACGACGGTATCATAGCCGTCGCATCAGACGTCGAACTTTCCAGGAAGGTGACTTGGTGCTCCGCCTCATCCAGAAGAAAGAGGGAATGCACAAGTTGTCCTCTCCATGGGAAGTACCGTTTGTGGTCAGCAAGACCTGTACAATGGATCCTACTACCTGGTTGATATACGCAAGAAGGAAAAGTCACGCACCTCGATGGAGGAGACTCCCAGGCCATGGAACATTGCACAACTCCGTCCATATTATACTTAGGTAGTGCAGGAACACTATTGTATAAAGTCGACACTCGTCGCACCGGCTTTCTCCATATCTATATATAAGTCGACATTTTTCGCATTGGCTATCGCCGCATAATAAAGTCGATTTACATCGCAACCGACTTTTATCACAGTCAAATCAATAAAGTCAATCTTAATCACATTTAGGCCATCGCCATAATTAAACATATAAAGTCGACTTTTGTCGCAAACAGACTATCGCCATAAAGTCGATTCTATCGCACCAGGCTTTCGCCACATCTCAAAGTCGACTTCATCGCACCGGCTCTCGCCACACTTATGTGTAAAATCAACTTTCATATTGCATAGTCTTTCATACCTATTGCATCACATTGCATCACATTGCATCACATTTCATATTGCATCATAAATTACAATTTTCTCAGAGACCTGGGGGCTTGATGAACCCTCAATCGGCTCTGAGCATGTATATTGGTTTGATAAGGTGAAGCGGGGGGGGGGGGGGGGGGCAGAAACATGAATTGGCCACCCAAACCGTCTAGCCTGTACAACTTAGATATTACATAGCTAACGCGCAACCGGCTGGACTAAATTTTGGAGTTTACATAAAACACCTACTGAATCTAGTCCTAAGAGCCGGGCACGCTAGTCATTGAAAATCCGGCTCTACAGAGATGTTTCGACTCTTCAAACCAATAATCTCTCTCAATGCGAGAAGATGAGGTTTAAGTCGACTTATATTAGCCTCTGCATTACATTCTTGCATATAAAGCATCATGCATAATCACAATTTTTTCTCACAGATTAAAGTTAGACCTATGTGACTCAGCACAAGCACTCAGGTGCATATACCGACTCATGGGGACTACACTTCGATGTTTCTTCTCAAGCAAAGACTCGGAACATCACCCAGATGCATACACCGACTCTTGGGGAGTAACTCTTCAAAACTTTCTTATTCAATAGACTTTGCACGGCGCCATAATGATCATACCAACTCTTGGGGAGTATGACTTAAAAAAAATATGACCTGGTATGACTCACAAACGTGACCACACCAACTCATGGGGGCTTCAAGCCGATCTATCCTATGAGTCGATCACTGATACACAGATATTCTGAATCGACTCAGGGGGCTACAGATGCAGACATTATAAAAAAATCGGCTCTCATGTATTGAGCAAAAACATTCAAAGTCAGGAATAAAAACCGACTTATAGACTCGACGGGAATTTATAATTTTCATTCATCAAACAGTTGAGTCTTACATCAAAAGGAGGAGCCTTACATTGCAGGAAATTAAAAAGCCAAAGTCGGCAAAATACTACTAAAATTAAAAACTACAGATTCAGTCGTCGTCTTCAGAGTCGGCTTCATCTTCAGTTGAAGAGATTTGGACTTCTTCTTCATTTTTGTGGAATTCTTCATCACTACTGCTGGAACTCTCCATACAGCAGCAGGCTCGGTCAACATCCGAGTCAAAGATTTTAGCCCACAAGGTGTCATCACCATCATATCTGAAGACAATAGTGTCTCCTCTTGAGATGTTCCTGGAGCGAAGATAAGTTTTCCAACCTCTCTCAATAAACATGGAGTTGTGGCTAGAAAACCTAGTAGCCACCCAGATAGGTCGATGAGGACATCCCTCAAAGCGGAGCCAAAGACCCGAAGGCCTTGAATCAATCACAAGCTGAGAAAAAGACTCAGGAAGCTTGATCCAACGACGAATCGTCTGAACATGAATCAAAGACTCACCCCTTTCAGGAGAACAAGGGGGAGATTCAGATGGAGAAGCGGCGCGAGCACTTCTTCCTATACCTCTGCCACGGCCACGACCTCCCCCACGGCCACGACCGCAGCCACGGCCTTGACCACGAGTGCCTGCGCTGGAACTAGGCTCATCGGTCTTCAAAGGAACACGAGCACCTAGCTTGGGAGCCATGGAAAGAGAGAAGAGGAAGAAGAAGATGCGGATGCTTGAAGGATCAATCTACCCAATGGCTATTTATAGCAGATCTGAGGAGAGGATCAATCAATGCTATAATGACATGGGTGAAACTACCCATGGTAGATGAAATTTATGGAAAGACTCCTCGATTCCCACTACAACATCAATGCCTCCAACCGGCGTTTCGGGCAGTGTGATCATAAATACCATACCGGATCTTTGACTGAAAAAATCAAAAGAAATTTTTAGTTGGAAGATGAAATGAAGAGATAAGAGAAGATTGCCACCGACTCCTCACAAGTCTCAAAACGATATGAGAGTCGGTCAAATCCAAATTGGAGAGTCAGCAACCACGATGATAACAAGAAGATTGTTGCGAAGACTAAAGCATCACACCAATCCTGGGGGCTAATGTCGGGGGGATGGACCAAGCACATAACCCGACATTAGATCTATGGGATGACTCACCTACGGAAGGCCCACAAGAGAAGACCCGGCCACGGGTCATGTAACAGCCCAAAACTAGCAAATTCCGTATAAATTTGCATTTTTATTTTTCCCATTGGGGATGATAATTTGCACACTTATCCTTTGCAATAATCCACGTGACAGAAAAATGCCCAAGCAATTTTTATGATTACTTAAAAGGATTATCTGGAATTATTTCTTTTCTTTCTTTTCCTGGCCTTGTCAACTTTCCCAAGCCTCATCTTTTCTCCCCTAAGAAAAATATTTTGGAAATCATCATGTTTTGCCATGATGAAAGCCCGTGCAAAATCCCAAGATTTTAGCCCTTCTAGAAAATGGGGTTGTAGTTCAAATTGCTTTTGAAATAATTTAAATGCCTTTTGAAATACTTCAACATATTTGACCCAAATCATTTTCTAAAAATCCTATATTTGCTAAGGATTCATAATCATATTTTTATGTGATTTTGGATCCCTTTTCCTATTTGTTTTTTGCCTATTTCTTGATCTCATTTTTATAAAATAATTAAATGCAGGAATTGCATCAGAGGCCATTGGGCCCAATCTACCTTCATCCCCAGCCCAAACACCACCTAGCTAGCCCAGCCGAGCCCCTCCTCTTTTTTCCCCTCTCCTTTTCTTCCTCTCCCCGGTACCCTCTCTCTCTCACGTGGAGGACTGATACGTCCAAAACGGTTCTATAATTTCTGCTTGCTCCATGAATCTTTTGTGTGATATTGCTATGATATTGATGCACTTCCATACACTTTTGATCATATTTGGACTAACCTGTTAACTCAGTGCACCCCAGTGTCAGTTCCTATTTTCTGTTGTTTTTGTATTTCAGGTTTTCCCAGTACTTAAAGTGCCATAAAAATTTCAGGAAAAATATAGGAAAAATCAGCGAACAGGAAGCTTCGGGAAGAGTCCAAGTGGGGCCAGAGGGGAGCCAGGGGTGGTCCAGGCGGCCACCTGGCGGGGCCACCCCCTAGGCCGCGCCAGGGGGGTGCCTGGGCCCCTGGTCCACCTCTGGCTGCCCCCCTTCGCCTATATATCCCTCTCCTCCCGAAACCCTCGAGGACAGAACCCTTTATCGCGATCTCTCCTCTGTTCGTCCGCCGCCGCGCTTACAAGATCGGGAGCACAAGGAGCCCTCTTCCCGGCACCCTTCCGGAGGGAGGAACCACCTCCGGGAGCTTCTCCACCACCATGGATGCTTCTCGAATGAACCGTGAGTAGTCCACCTTGGACCATGGGTCCATGATCAGTAGCTATGTGATGTTCTCCTCCCCTCTTTGTTCTTCATGGTTTAGACCTCGTGAGCTGCCCTACATGATCGAGGCACATATGTAATCTTTCTGCTCTTTCTATGCTGAGTTTGCTGGGATCTGATGGATTATGAGACTTTGTTCAGATTGTGTTTGAGTAATATATTAGATTCTCCTCTTTTATATTTATGTTCTTGAGTAATTCTTGCATGTTCTCCGTTGTTGTTTATTGCTTTGGCCAAGTAGTAGGTAGTGACTCCAAGAGGGAGCGTTATGCATGATTTTGGGTTCATACCCCCTGATGACTAGCTTGAGTGACAGAAACATGAGTCTAGGGGATGTGATGTTGCCACAAGGGAGAAAACTACGATGCTTGTACTTGCTGGTGCAAGGATTGTTTACTTTACGCAAAGTTCTTTAATGCAGTTGTCTGTTGCTTTGAGTTTAAACTTTGGGTGAGTTTCGCAACTTAATACCAGCGAGATGTTTTGGATAGATATCTCAAGGTGAATGTAGGTAGATGCAGATGGATTTCGGTCTACTTGTCTTGGCGTACCGCCCATGCTTTTGAGCCTCTTCCTTTCTTTATAGAATAGTTAGCATTGGTTTGCGCACATCATCTTGTCAATTGCCCAGCTGTAATTTGTTTACCTCGCATGGCTATTTTATCGTCTTTTGGGAGAGAGACATCACTAGTGAACATCATGGGACCCCGGTCCATATTTCCAACACTGTTTACACCCACTATTTATTTTCTTCTTAATTTCCTTTTTTGTTACTATCGCTATCATTATTATCCCGTGCGTTTGATCCTTTGTAAACAACAAGGCCGGAGAGATTGACAACCTCTCTGAACTCGTTGGGAGCAAAGTTATCTGTTGTGTGTGCAGGTCCACGCCAACCGCCTAATTGCTGGCGCCGTTGTCACCTTCTGTGCCGCCCCCAAAATCAATCCGTGTACAGTAATCATACACGCAGGGTACACGACTGAGATTAGGGTGCCACGATGAGAATATCACAACACAACACTAAACACAAAAGGATAAACAAAATATATTACAATACCAGGGATCACGAGGATCCCAATACATAAGTCATACAAGCCATAATATCTGAGTACAGACATAGTTAGTCAAGTTTTTCCTTAAGAAGGCTAGCACAAATCACATCAGAGATACAGATCGAAAAGGCGAGGCCTCCTGCCTAGGATCCACCGAACTACTCCTGGTCAACGGGGAACTCGACGTCGTAGTAGTCGCCTCCGGGGTACTCCTGCTCCTGGGCTCCAACGTCGACTGCAGCGGCCGATCAGGCAAAGCGAAAAAGGGGAAATAAAGCAAAGGTGAATATCTAGCATACCCGCGAGTCTTACGTCCGCTACTAAGCATTATGCATTGTATCTACGGAAATAAGAGGCTATATATAGTGGACTGAAACACAGAAATCCAGAGCAAGGGTAAGAAGCTAGGCCTAACAAAGACTAGCATCTTCCGACGATGTCTTGCAGCATGAGGTAAGAATCAGCCAACAGTTTATATAAAGCATAAAGTAACAATGCAGCAGAAGTTGCTGCAGCATTGTATAATAATAAGTTGTAATAATTAACAATGCCTCCGAGTTCACCTCCTCGACATCCCCGGGAGGAAGAAAACCCGGAACCATACATTTTAATAATAATAGTTTCTAGTGGTAAGATCCAGCTTCAGCATAAAGCGTCCTGTTACCGTGGACACGGCTATTCGAATAGATTAATCTTCCCTGCAGGGGTGCACTTGTGTTACACTACACGCACGGATCTCCAGGGTGGCGGGAACCTTGTTAGGGAACACTCCACCGAGGCTATCCGACACTCCGTAGCCCATCTTTCAAACTCAACAGAGAGGCCATCCGCCGGTCTAAATCCTAAGTACGCCGGGCCTTGGACCGCAACCTGAACGTACTCCTGCACAGTGCGTGGCTAGCCGGTGAAGTTGAAGCAGATCCAAATAAGACACCACCGCGCGAGCAAATAAGACAACACCACTTCCCGGCGCAGGCCGCGATACTGCTGACGTCTGAAGAGTCCTCGGACGACACTACGAAGCAGAGGAGCCCATAACTTGTAATTCCCATGGGTAGGTAGTGCGTACATGGCATATAGCCAACTCAAGACATTCACTGAACCATTTAGCATTTTAATTAACCCGCGTGACAACCGTTATCGTTGCCTCGAGTTAACTGACCCGCGGACAACGACAGCAGCCAGGACCACCAGTACATCGGTGCCTGCCCTGTCGTCCCACCAACTCACTGCGGTTACCGACAAGGTTTCACCATCTCCTTACCTTGTCTCGCGTGTGCTCCTGGAGGAGCTCGACTTTCATGGTTTGCTAAATCTCGCGGCCAACGATCAGGGGCCAAGCACACCGGTACAATGGTCGTACCCTCCCTGTCGTCCCATCGCAATACCTCTCGCGGGCACCGTTGGGTCGCACGACTTCTTAACTAAAGGACAACAGTTACTCAGGTACCTAGAGCGGCTATACAGAGTCAGCAACGAGTGGAGTACAAGGATTACTCCTTGATAGCTCACACTTGATGGTGGCTCGGCAGGGCCGAGCTAGGGGGCCTGAGGCGGTGTCTGCATTGTACCGTACCTGTGTAGTTATAATATTTGTATCCGCGTTCAGTACCCTGGGTGATCACGACCCTCTATCTAATCCTAGCTAACAATGCGCAGGGCTCACTGCTGAATAATGCATAATAATAATAGGCAGCATAGGCTAAAGGAGGTACATCAAGGGGCGACAAAAACAGGCTATGCAATTGAATAGGATTGTAACGTAGCAGCAGCAGTAACAATGCCTAGTGCAAGATATGTACGGAAAGATAGGCGATATCTGGAGAAGAGAATGGCTCTGCTTGCCTGGAAACTCGACGGTAGGGGTAGGGTCGTCGACGAAGTAGTCGTACCCAGCAGTGGTGTAGGCGACGGCGCCAACGGGGTCTACCGGAGATTAAGGGGGAAGAAACAGTAAATACACACCAAGCATATACAAACAGATGCATGACATGACAGATGAAATGTTAACAGTGTTCTAACGCAGTGCAATGCACGTTGCTCGGAACAGAAATTCATCCGGGGATGAACTGTCAGCTCTGGGTGATTACCGGACAGGGTGTCTGGAGGGGGAGATATCAAGCCGGAGGTGTCGTGGACATCCGACACATGTGTGGGTGGTGTAACCCGGTTAGTTGATCTATTCCGAACAACTTTCGTATTCTAAATAGATTCATCCGGGTACTTTAGCAGTACCGGACAATTTATCGGACCGTTGGTCCGGAGGGGGACGGTTTGATGTTTGTTGTGTTAGAGGGGTGTGATAGACATACGGATAGCGTATTCGTATTCATTATATTTTTCTGATCTATTTTCATGTATAAAGTTTTTGAATCTGAGTTGCGGTTTAAAAGTTATTGAATTTCAAAGTTTTAAATCATTTAAATGATTTTATGAATTTCTTTTAATATTAAAATAGAAACATTATCCACAAGTCTATCCAGAACAGTGCTGACATGTGGGACCCATATGTCAGCCCTTGTTTATTTATAAATCTTATGTTTAAATTAATCTGACCAGTGGGGCCCAACAGTCAGTGACACAGTTATTATAAAACAGTTTAATTAACTAAATAGTCAGTGGGACCCAGGTGTCATTGACACATATTTACTTAACAGTTTATTAACCCAGTAATTAGCTTAAGTGGATGGACCCACCTGTCAGTGAATCCAGCAGTTGTTTTGTTATAATTTAATCAGCAGAATAAAATGGGCATGGACCACATGGCAGTGATAGGGACCAAGGTCATTAGGGCTAATGACCTAGCTGACGACGGGGGCCCACTGGTCAGCCTCACCGGAGTGCTCACCGGAGCCCGTCCCGGGGGAGGTTGACTGTGGCGACGCTACAGGGCCCGGGAGGGGCCGCGGTTAGTCCCAATCGAACGGGGAGACAACGGGGAGGCGTCTGGTAGCGGTGGCTTGGCCGGGGGGTCACCGGAGTGACGCCGGCGATGATGAAGGCGGTGGCTGGGCTACGGAGGTTGACGAAGACGAGGTTTAAGTGGGTTTCGTTGGGCATGCGTTACATGGGCGAGTTCCTGGAGACGTGGCGAGTAAGGTGACACAAACTACGCGCCAAAAGCATGATCTAGGCCGCGGGGAAGAACACGTCGGCGGCGACGGAGCCACGGCTCCAATGGCGTCGGCCGATTCAGTGCACGAGGGGCTACGCGGGGAGTTGGGGGAGGTAGAGGAGATGACCGCGAGTGCAAGAGTGGTGGCAGTGGGCTCGATGGCGTCTCGACGGCGGCGAATTTCCTCCGCGACATCGCGGCGGCCGAAGTTGGGGAAGTTGACCGTGCGCTCGACGTAGTGGCTCCGATCTCGATTCCTTGCGCTCGGCGACGAAGACGATGACTTGGAACACGCTGGACAAGGCGGTGTGGCGACGCGAGCTCACTGGCCGCGTGAGCTCACGGCCATGGCGACGGCGGCTCGGGTGGAATTTTTCCATGAGGCGTGCGAGGCGAGGAGGAGGGGAAAGGGAGGGGGAGAATGTCCAGGGGGTCGGCTGGGGTGGCCTTATCGCGTCGGCTTCGGGAGGGAGCAGGTGGGGGCGGGTCCGGCTTGCCAGCGTTGTCGGCGAGCCCGGCGTCGTACGGGGCATGTGGGGGGTAGTTGGGGGAAGAAGACAAGGGAGATGGGCCGGTTGTGAACCTCGCCTAGGGCGAGGGATAGCCTTTTTTTTGTTTTGTTTTGTTTTGCTGTTTATTCTATTTATTTTCTATAATTGATTTATTAACCCTAGAATTTTTGTAAAATGTTATTGGTGTTTGTAAATTAGGGTTACATATTACTGAGGTGGCACAAAAGATTTTGAGTTTTTATAAAATCCTTTGATATTTATATTATTATAAATGGACCAAATCCCACTGTTTTTGCTACTGTTTGAGTTGTTTGGATTTTTCAGTGGCCTAATAAAATACCATAACCACATGGGCATGACCCAATAATTATTTGTGATTTAATAAAAGTGGTTGTATAATTTTTGGACAAGTTTTATTTGCAACATTATTTTTTCAATATCAACAAAAGGCAATTTGGTATGATCCAAATTTGATCATGGCATGATATAGCAACAGTAATTGTAATTAGCAAAAGGATTACTGTTACAGACAATCTGAGGGTGTTACACCTTCCTATCATTGTCAGAGTCCTACTGGAGACAAACCTTGGTATCTTCACCGAGGGAAATTTGCTGCTGTCTACATCTCAACCTTCCACTTTGGGTAACCAACGAGGGGCGAGAAGCCATCAAAGCTAATTTCTCGCGCCGGGGACTCCACTCTTCAAGATAGGGGAGTTGCACACTATCTTTTATCTTTGCTTTTTAGTCTTGTTAGTTTACCTTTCCGGTTTTTGCTTTTTCCTTTGTTTCTTATATGAAAAACCACAAAAATAGTTGCTACCTTTTGCCTTTGTCTTGCTTTGCCTAGTGATGCTATCCTCACAATGGGTGTTGAACCACCCAAATATGGAAGGATGGACATGTTTCACTTGGATCGTCTTCGATCAATTTGTGCTCGCACTAAAAACCCAACCGACTTGGTTGATGGAAAATCATTGGATGAGCATGCTCATTATACGCGGCACCGACTATCTCAGAAAGGGAAACACTTATGGGACCAAATACAAACTTCTTATTGCTATGCTGAGTGTTTATGCCAAATTTATGATTTTACTTGCTGCTCTAATATAGATCGTAAACATCTTCCTTTCCAATGTCAGTTTAATGACAATGAGATCCTATCTTCTTATGCAAAAGGTGTTTATGACTACTTTGATGTTGAAAAGATTGAAGAGTTCGTTGCTTTTAAGGGTGCTTATGAGATTGCTTCTTTGATTGAAAAGTACTATGATACTATTCACAAGTCTGTAAACTTTGCAGTTCTTGCTTATTGCTTCGAGAATTATACTTCCAATGCTTATATTGATGATTCTAAAAATAGAATTCTTGCTGCCCGAGAAGAGGCTAATGATTGCTATGAAGAGGAATCCTATGATTCCGAGGACTCACTTGATACATCCCTTTCTGATGATTTTGATACTTGCTTTGTTGATGGCCATGATGCCACTATGGACGACACTTACGAAGATGAACTTGCTATAGTTCCATATTTTAAGCATGAAATTGTTGCTATTGCACCCACACTTGATTGCCATATTATCCTTTTGAAAACTCCAACTCCGGAGAATTTTTCCCTTATCAAGGCTCAATGTGATGGGTTGCATTTATCTTATAATCCTAAAGACCATGTTGAAAACTATACACGTGTGCTTGTAGGTCATGAACAACATGATTTATTTGATAGTTATATTCTTGATGTTGTCCGTGATACTACTGAAAATTATTTCGAGAGAGGGAAGTTTGGTTGTAAAAACTTCCATATTACTAAAACACCTCTCTTCATGTTGAAAGTTTTAAAGTTGTTCTTTTTCGACCTTCCTATGCATGTCACTTTGTGCTTCTTTGATTTATTTTCTTACAAGATGCGTATGCATAGGAAGTGGGTTAGGCTTAAATGTGTTTCATATTTTCTTCTTGATTCTCTCTTTTGCTTCAAAATTATTATTCTTGTGAGAGCATCTTCTATAATCTTTAAGCCTAGCTAATGGCTTTAAAGAAGCTCTTTCGGGAGGCAGCCCACAACGAATTTAGGTTTCACTTTTTGTTTTTCTTTTGTTTTTAGTGGTCTTGATGATTTTTACTACTGTAGAAACATCATTGTATATTTAGTTTTTAAGCTTTGTTCCATTTATAGCCTCATATGACAAGGGAAGTGAAAGTTGTGACATGTTGTCCAGAAGACAAATTTTGTCCTCGTGACGGGAAAAAACATAGAAAATTCCCAGTTCAACTTTTTGAGCTGAATTTTTTACACAGCGTGCTCTATACAATCACGGAACTTTCGTATGTTCTGAGTTTTTTTATTTGAGTTGTAGAAGTATCCCTAAAAAATTCTTTACTACCTGCTGGTCTGTTTTTCACAGATTCTGCCACGTTTTGTCTCTCCTAACTTTTGCAAACCTTAAGATTTATTTTTCTTTGCAAAAACGTTTTGGAGATCTTGAGAAACAGTAGATCTTCAAGAATATTTTATTGTGGGTACTAACCTCACTAATCAGATTATGATGAGTTATGTATGAAGGGAGTTTTCAAGTGTGCGAGGGAAGATGATAAAAGAAGATTCAGGAGAGTCAAACGCTCAAGCTTGGGGATGCCCCCGTGCACCCCCAAGAAATATTCAAGAAGTCTCAGGCATCTAAGCTTGGGGATGCCCCCATGCATCCCCTTCTCCATCAACAATTATCAGTTCGTCTTTCGTTCCACTATATATTTATCACTTCATGCGTTATGTGCTTTGCTTGGAGCGTCTTGCTCTTTATTTCCTTCTTAGTTTTCTTTAGATTTGTTTGCTATTCATAACAAGTTAGAACCCAGCTTTCTTTGTGTGGGAGAGAAACACGCTCCACTTCACCCTAGAACACAACATAGGATTTTCATGCTTACCTTTGTTGTGTGTGTTCTTTATCTTTTTCGTAGTTGCTGTCATGTTTAGCTCTTAGTTTTCATGCTTATCTTTTTAAGAGATTTGGTTTAGTTTTTTTCTGGAACTCTCTTGAGTTTTCATGTTTATCTTGTTTAGAGAGTTTGCATGTTGCACTGAGTTGTGTGTCTTGACTTGAAGTAGGTAATTAAGGTTGCTATTCAATTGTAGTAGTAACTTGCAATAGTTTTGAGGTATTGCCATGAGTAATGTTTGAACTTTTGGTGTCAAGAGCTTTAGCCTATGAGTGATAGATGTAATATTTGTGGCAATCCGTGTTTATTTTCAAAAAACCTAAAAAATTAGTTGAGAACTTTAGCTACTACATGGATCACTAATCTTTGGAGGGATCGAATATTAGAGTACACTCACGTATCATGAGTCGAGGATGCGCAAGGATAACCAAACCCCTATACACTCCTCCTCGGGGTACTTGTCTCTTTGAGAACCACCTAATTAGATTGAGAGTTACCGATAATAAGTGCATGAGTTCTTCGGACTAATGTGAGTATTCGAAAGTTGACACTTCCACCCAGCCGTATTTTTCTAGCCTCTTTGGTACCGTGCATTGCCCTTTCTCACCTTGAGAGTTGACGCATACTTCGCCGGTGCATCCAAATCCTTGGCACGATACACTCTCTCATCATAAGCCTCATTATATCCATCCTCAAAACAGCCACCATACCTACCTATCAAGGCATTTCCATAGCCTTTCTGAGATAAATTGTCATGCAACATCCACCTTCTCATGACTTGATCTTCATGCCATACATGCTTTTTCTTGATCGATGAGCCGCATGCTAGTTGGCCCTTGACCTAATCATTGCTACATGACGCCCTAGTATCATTGCATATCCTGCTACACTGGCAGAGGCATACATTTTCATACTTCATGATAGTTTCATTTTCTTTATGTTGAGTACTTTTGTAAAGTGTGAAAAATCTTCTATACTTCTTGTAATATATAGAGTGTTGCCCCTAAAGTGAGGAAAAGATCCCAAAGAGGACAAAATCAAAAGATCCCAAAGAGGAAAAATGAGAGAAATAGAAAGAGCCATTGAGGCCACCAAAAAATACAAAAAAAATAAAAAAAATAGAAAAAAGAGAAGGGGGCACACTACTATTCCTTTTGAGAGATCCACACTAGTACTTCATCCTCTATCCCTTGTACTGTATAGATACAATCATACATGCATATATCTATGTGGGGACCCTTCACACTATAGAACTTGGCTTGTATATTCCAGTGATTAGCCTCCTCAAATGAGCTCTAGGTCTTCTTGAGCAAGCAAGTTGGATGCACCCCCACTAGTTCCATTGGAGAGCTTACCTTAGCTCATATGTGCATCCGTTGCATGGAAATCCCTACTCCTCACATCATATCTACCATTTGGCTTTCTCTCGCCTATGATTGTCCTCATTGATGTGAGCCTTTCACACCTTTTTTGTCTTCCTCCCCCATCATTTTTCTCTCTTTGCCATCCTAAGTGTCAACTTTCTTGCTTACACTCATCCATTGCATGAGTGCTCAAAATATCGAAAGGGAGTGCATCATTTTGACTTGTACCTGGCTAGTGGTCTGGGGATTAGTCAAGATAAGATTCCAAAGAAGACCAAGTGTGAAACTTTAGTAGATTAAGTTCTCAACAATAAAAAACTATGTTTTATTCTCTCATATATCCCTATCCCCGTTCTTGCAAGCAAACACCATTGGGAGACATTCGAGTCACGGACAGTGAGAGATCTTGCACCTTTATGTTCTTATGTTGCTTGTTTCAATGCTAATATAGACTCTTGCCTGTTATGACTTGAATCGAATTACGTGCCTTGATTGCTTTACTTAAAAGTTCCTATATGGTTGGTAGCATGTCACCACAGAAATTATGCTTGTTATCATTTACCTACTCGAGGACGAGCAGGAATTAAGCTTGGGAATTTTGATACGTCCAAAACATATCTATAATTTCTGCTTGCTCCATGCATCTTTTGTGTGATATTGCTATGATATTGATTCACTTCCATACACTTTTGATCATATTTGGACAAACCTATTAACTCAGTGCACCCCAGTGCCAGTTCCTGTTTTCTGCTGTTTTTTTATTTCAGGTTTTCCCATTACTTAAAGTGCCAGAAAAATTCCGGGAAAAATATAGGAATAAACATCGTACAGGAAGCTTCGGGAAGAGCCCAAGTGGGGCCAGAGGGAAGCCATGGGTGGTCCAGGCGGCCACCTGGCGCGACCACCCCCTAGGCCGCGCCAGGGGGCGCCTGGGGCCCCTGGTCCACCTTTCGCTGCCCCCCTTCGCCTATATATCCCTCTCGTTCCGAAACCCTCGAGGACAGAAACCTTTTTCGCGATCTCTCCTCTGTTCCACCGCCGCCGCGCTTCCAAGATCGGGAGCACCAGGAGCCCTCTTCCCGGCACCCTGCCGGAGGGAGGAACCACCTCCGGGAGCTTCTCCACCACCATGGATGCTTTCAAGATGAACCATGAGTAGTCCACCTTGTACCATGGGTCCATGATCAGTAGATATATGATGTTCCCCTCCCCTCTTTGTTCTTCATGATTTAGACCTCGTGAGCTTCCCTACATGATCGAGGCACATATGTAATCTTTCTGCTGTTGCTATGCTGAGTTTGCTGGGATCTGATGGATTATGAGACCATGTTCAGATTGTGTTTGAGTAATATATTTGATTCTCCTCTTTTATATTTATGTTCTTGAGTAATTCTTGCATGTTCTCTGTTGCTTTTAATTTCTTTGGCCAAGTAGTAGGTAGTGACCCCAAGAGGGAGCGTTATGCATGATTGTGGGTTCATGCTGCCTGATGACTAGCTTGAGTGACAGAAACATGAGTCTAGGGTATCTGTTGTTGCCAAAAGGGAGAAAACAATGGTGCTTGTACTTGCGGGTGCAAGGATTGTTTACTTTACGCAATGTTCTTTAATGCAGTTCTCTGTTGCTTTGAGTTTACACTTTGGGTGTGATTCGCAACTTAATACCAGCGAGATGTTCTGGATAGATATCTCAAGGTGGATGATTAGTAGGTAGATGCAGACGGATTTCGGTCTACTTGTCTTGGCGTACCTCCCATGCATTTGAGCATCTTCCTTTCTTTTTAGAATAGTTAGCATTGGTTTGCGCACATAATCCTGTCAATTGCCCAGCTGTAATTTGTTTACCTCGCATGGCTATTTTATCGTCTTTTGGGAGAGAGACATCACTAGTGAACATCATGGGACCCCGGTCCATATTTCCAACACTGTTTACACCCACTATTTATTTTCTGCTTAATTTCCTTTTCTGTTACTATCGCTCTCATTATTATCCCGTGCGTTTGATCCTTTGTAAACAACAAGGCCAGAGGGATTGACAACCTCTCTGAACTCGTTGGGAACAAAGTTATCTGTTGTGTGTGCAGGTCCACGTCAACCGCCTAATTGTTGGCGCCGTTGTCACCTTCCTGTCATTGTTGGAGTCCTACTGGAGACAAACCTTGGTATCTTCACCGAGGGACATTTTCTGCTGTCTATATCTCAACCTTCCACTTTGGGTAACCAACGAGGGGCGAGAAGCCATCAAGGACCCCTCCTCCTCTCTCACGCAGGCCATGGAGGAGGAGGTGGAGCCCTCCAGCCAGCTTCTCTCCCCCCTCCCCTTTATCTAGGCTCCCCACTCGCCCCTCTTCTCCCCCTCTAGGGTTCCCTCGCCCCGCCGCCTTCCTCTCCTTCCCCTCTCTCCCTTCTCTGCATCCGCCCTGGTCGAGAAGCTGGAGCTCCAAAATTCGTGAGCCCCCTGTTCTGATCGTCGTCGCCATCGATGTGGTAGTCTTCACCGTTCCTCGCAGCGCCTCTAGGAGCCATGAGTCGAGGCCGGCGTGCCCCGGGACGCCGTTCTCCTTCCCCGAGCCTGTCTTCATCAAGTTTTCGCCTTCATCGCCAGCCGCCGCCTCCCCGATCCGTTCGTCGACCGCAACACCACCCTTTCTGAGCTCCCCCCCGCCTTCCTTTTTCTCCCGTGCGTACGCCGTAGGTAGCAGTAGACGAAGCCGTCGTTGCGGGCCGCCCATGTTTCCTCTGTTTCCCGTTCGCTGTTAGTCATCGCCATGCCGTGGCTCGACCCGTCCGTCCGGGCCGCGAGCAGCTCGCGGTCATAGTCTCCCCGTCGCCTTCAGTGCGTGTCAAAGGCCTCCCGCGAGTGTGCAGTGCCGCTTCTCCTCGCTTTTTTCTGCTCTCTCTCGCCTGCGTCCGCGACTTTCAGTTCGTTAGGTTGCAGTGTCAATTTGTGTGCTTCCTTCAGTTATTCCGCACACATAAGTTAGGTAGCCTAGATCCTCGTTTTGGACATGAGATGAGCTTGTGATGCAGTGGCAGCGCACATGATGCACTAACGTGAGTTCTCGGGATCAAATCCCAGGCGCCCCATTTTGTTTTGATTCCCGCATGGAGTATCTGGTTCGATTCCCGCATGGAGCGAATTAAACCTTTCCTTTTTTTGTTTTGTTTTGCTGTTGCGTGTAGTGGGCTTGGCCCAGTGCTATATCCCGCCCGAGGGCGCTCGTTAGAGCAGAGACCCGCGAGGGGTTTGGGCCACTTCGGCCAAAGCCATCCCGTGGAGGTTTTCCCCTCCTTTTCTTTTCCTGGAATTAATGCAAACCTATTTCAATTTATCCAAATCTGCCCGCTTTTTGCGTTGCCTGTATCGCGTGCATTCTTGCCCCAACTATATCATGTCATATATTGTTTTGGGGTAGATAAATGCGAGGAAGGTTTTTGTGCTGTTCATTTTGCAATATGGGCTTGAATCATTTTGGTGATGTGCATTTTGCACATGAACCCCTCATGTGTTGCACGTGGTGCAATTCTTCTTTTGTTTCCCGTGTTTCGAGCATCGTAGTTCCTCCGTTCACCGTAGTTCCGCAATGAATGTAGTTGCCGGTAGCGTTGTGTCGCTCTTTATTTCTTTTTCTTGCAATAGAAAGCATTAATTAGGTGCATCATACCATGCCATGTCATTTGCATATATTTAATTTAAGGAACCCCATCTCGAGGTATATCTTCGCGAGTGGGCAATTCTTGTTCATTACATGTTCTACATTCATTTCTCTTACCATGATCATGCATCGTAATATTATAACACAAGGAACCTTCGAATCCGTAATTCACCTACATAATGCATAAGAAGGTTGTCGGGAGCATTGCACCCTTGCTACCCGAGCTTCGTTAACCTTGTTTATTCTTATATTCATGCCATGATATTAAAATGACATGCATCATACTTGACCATGCTTGTTTGTTCATTGCTTGCTTGCGTTGCTCCGTAGTGATAGTGGTATCTCCGTTGATTGCTTTCCATTGTTTACTTCTTGTGTGCTCCCGCGGATACTCTTGAAGACGATGCGAGCTTACGATCAACTACACCTTCGGAACCCGACCTATCAACAGGCAAGAAAAATACATTACTTATGATCCATTCTATTATAACCAGCGGTTTGCATGCTAGTCTAGGTTAGGTTCGATCTTTGATCCTACCACATGTTTACAGCCTCTCTTAAACCAATAGAGCCATGTCCCCTCCCAGCAAACCATGTACTTCTATGTGACTATTGATCGTTGCTCAGACCCTGCTTAGTATGCATGCTTAGGATGCTACGAATTTTACCCCCTATTACTCCTTGGATTGGGCTATCACATTATTATATTTTTTGTGGATGATATGATTATTATAATGTTGACTATATTCGACGAAGGATGGAAGGTCTAGGCTATCCCGCCTCGATGCTTTGTTCCATTCAAGTCACCTAGGTCCCGAGTTCTGGGTATTGCCTCTCTTGGCGAGCGTGCCTAACTGCGTGTGGGATACTATGGGGTCCCCTCTTCTTACCTACCTAGCTCCAAATATTTCTAGTGGTGGCCCAAGCTGATTTACCATTTGAAACTGTGTGTGTGACTGGTGAGCTCCCAGCAAATTTTAAACAACTCGGGCCAGCAGAGACATGGTTTCTCTGGTTGGTCCACACTGGTGAGCTAGGGGCTGCCCACATGTTAGGGGATCAGTTACCTCGACCTTAGCCTTACGGAAGAGTCCGATCCGAGAGTATGGCTGGTTTTTGGATTGGGTGTCGACTCCCCGGGGGCCACCCGAATTTGTTCGTTCTTAGTTAGAGGGACCTGACGTCCGGATCTCTCGGAACAACTCTTCAATGAGTGTCTTTAATGGGCCCGACTGAGAGATATGGGCGTACATGCGGAGCTTATAATGGGCAGTTGGTACACCCCTGCTGGGTTAAAACTTTTCGAGAAGCCGTCTCCACGGTTATGGACGACTTGAGACCTACTCCTTGTTCATAGGCAACAACAACTGAGATAATCTTAATATAACTTGATCAACGTTTGTGTGCCTTGACTGCTTCTTCTTCGTCGGGATGCGAAGAGGAGGACAAGGATAGGATAGGTGTGATGCTTGCATAAGTAGGTGGATAGCAAACTTGTTGGAGGCGATTCCTCATTGAATGCTTGGATTCTCATCTAACTCTTTAGTTCGTTAGCCACATCATATATGCTAGTGCGGCAGCAACCTCACCACTTACCCCATCCTTATCGTAAACTACTAGTTATCTTACAGTTGGATGCTGAGTACTTATGTACTCATGATACTACCCCCAAACTCTTTTCAGGGTTCTTGATCAACAACAGGTATGGTGATCGACGTTTCACGTGGAGACTCGACGACGACTAGTTAGGCGGATCCTGACGGAGGGCCTGGACCCGTGTGGTTGTGGGAGCGATGCCTTTTTCTCTTTGCCAATAGGCATTTGATTGTAGTCTGTACTCAGACATGTATCTTTCACTGATGTATTGTATTAAGGAACTTGAAAGTCGATTGTATGAGATGTTGTATCCTTGTAGCTCTACTGTTGTGATGTCATGTTGGAAATCCGGGGCATATGGCATTGTCATATGTCGCGGTGGGACCGATATGTGCTTCGTCCCCGGATCTGGATGGAAACATCTAGATCTGGAATAGTACCACATATCGGGCCTTACAGACCGGCTGCGCCAAGGAAAGAAGATCGAAGCCATAGAAGGAATTCGACTTACCTTGTATAGCACATAGTATATTTGTAAGAGTAGAATAGGACTCCACCTCGTGTCATAGTCGGACTCGCGGAATCCCGGGACCCGGTACCTTTATAAGCCGAGGTCCATGGGATCCAGGGCCAGAGAACAATCTCAACCTAAGATAGGACTAGACACTTGTCGGCGTAACCTAGATCTCATCGAGACTAAGTTTACGAGCCGACTCTCATGTAATCGATCAACCGATTCTTCTTTCGAGAGTCGAAAACCATAATAATAAGAAGCAGGAGTAGACTTTTACCTCGAGACAAAGAGGGGCTGAAACCTGGGTAAATCGTCGAGTCTCTTTTCCATATTGACTCTCTCCACAAAATCGCTTCGCAGCAAAGGTCCCATGTCAAGTTTGACTCTTCGAACATCTGCCATTACTTTTCCACAACAGGTACCCCGCGCTGCTAATGGGCCTTTACCCCGCGCTGCTGAAGGCCATTATCCTAGTAATGGACCACTGCGCGCGCTGTCCCACAGCTGGAAAAAGAAAGAATAGGTCCCCTCTCGATCCTCACGGTAGCCTATACATGCATTTATTAGTGATGTCAAAAATTTCAAAAAGCTATAAGTTTTGAACCGGGTATCGAAATTCAGATTCGTTTTCACCGTTGGGTTTTTCAAGACGAGTTCTTCAAAACTATATCCCATATGGATAGGTTTCGATGAACTTTTTTTTGAGCAACTTTGTATGGTATGTAGAGAACTTTATTGTTATAAGTAAGCAACTCTTTTTGTTTGTCTAATATGACTTCCTATGAGCTTAGTTTGTGTAAAACCAAGAAAATGACACAAAATATGATGCAAATCAAGCAACTATCCTAACAAAACCAAACAACTATCATAACCAAATCAAGCAACTCTCTTAACAAAAAATAAAAAAACTTTCATAACAAAACTGAGCAACTCTCCTAAAAAAATTAAGCAATTGTCCTAACAAACCAAGCAACTGTCCTAGAAAATTCATTCAACTATTTATCATACCACACAATGCACAATGTCCTAGCAAATCAAGCAACTGTCCAAACAAAACCAAGCAACTATCATAACAAACCAAACAACTGTCTTAACAAAAAATAAAACAACTTTCATAACAAAACCAAGTAATTGTCCTAGCAAATCAAGCAACTGTCCAAACAAAGCAAGCAACTATCATAACAAACCAAGCATCCGTCTTACCAAAAAATAAAACAACTTTCATAACAAAACTAAGCAACTGTCCTAACAAATTAAACAAATTTCCTAACAAAAACCAAGCAACTGTCCAAGCAAGTCCATGCAACTATATTATCATATCACACAATGCACAATGTCCTAGCAAACCAAGCAACTATCCAAAACAAATTATTTTCCATGATTTTTAAGTTGTCTATGATATACTTGCTTGATAAATTCATTTATACATATGATGTATGAAAGTTGCTTCTTTTTAGCATTAAAGTTGCTTCTTTTTAAAAAAATCTCGAACATGTTCATATGGGATCTAGTTTTGAAGATCCCGTCGCGATAAACCTAATGGTGAAAACGGATCTTTGTTTCGAAGGTCGGTTCAAATGTTATAGCTTTTTTTTTAAATGAAACGGAATAAGTAAGTGATTTCAGCACATGCATGCGCGCGTATGTAGTCCATCCACATGTATGGGGCGTGGTCCCCATCGTTGTCATCATCAACGGTAATTTCTGGTTTGTCGAATAGTGCATGCACGTACAAAAATGAGACACTCACTCGCCGAACCGGGCGCAGGTGCGCTTTCAAGTCATCAGGCAATAAGAAAGAGAGAGCCCAAAATAACATAGGCGACTCAAATTACAAGGAAAGAGAAATTTTTGAGGCGCCATGCATGCAAATAAATTAGCATAGCATTAAACGAGGATTTTTCTTGGATCGGATTTGACTTAGTGAGATATAAGGAATGGACCGACTGGGCTAATGCTAATAATCTAGGCATTATGGGGCATGTTGCCTACCATATTAGGCTCGTTACAATGGAGAGTATCATATACTAGTATTATGCATATGATACTAGTGTATGATATTATCGTCATAATGCATAGTATCATATTTTAGTATTATAAGTAGTACTATTTATTGCCATGCAAGACACATAGTAGTCTAACATTTAATATGATACAATATCATATTATGATATCCACTCTTCTCTTTCCTTATTTAATTGTGTGCCACATCAGCAAAAATACCTAGGTTGCATGTATGATATTAGCTATGATACTTCATTGTGACCAGCCTTATACTAAATCTGATGAAAAATTAAATAGAAAAAGGAAAGAGATAAAGAGGGATTATGCCTACACTAGTAGACAGACCCCCCTTTTGTCCAGCCCAAAAGAGGCATCGCTCCCGGTTCAGTACAGAACCGGGACCGATGTCGGGCAACGGTCCCGGTTCGTCTGGGTATGGCATTGGTCCCGGTTCAACAGGGGCAACGGTCCCGGTTTTTGCCACCAACCGGGACCAATGCTCTGGCGAGGCATTGGTCCCGGTTTGTGGCAAAAACCGGGACCGTTGGTTTAACAATTTTTTTATTTTTTCTGATTAAAGAATAAATCGGAAAATGCCAGAAATTAAGTGAAACTTTGAAAATTCATAGAAAATTCATATTAACTCTAAATTTAACATATAATATATGAAAAATGATCAGGAGAAAATAATCTATCCTAATATCCAACTTTGAACTATGTTTGAGTTGAATTTAAAATGGGACCAGTAGCATTTGCTATTTGGATTAATTGGAATTAAATCAAATTCATTTCAAATGCTTGTGCAACTTATACCATAGCAACATACCACATTTCAATTGCACATCAGAGGCATATCATACACATTTCAATTGCACATCAGAGGCATATCATACACATTTCAATATGAATTACTTTGATCACACAATAGCATTTACAACTTGGCTAACTTGAATTCAAATTGGAGTTTGAATTTGCAATTAATTTGCAATATACTCCATTTAAATAACACATGGTCTAATATTTTACAAAAATAAAGTGGTTCAAGTTGACATCAAATATTTGGTAGATCCTTCACAAAAAACCCTACTTTTGTCACTCGGAAAATGGAAAATGGATTTTTCGTGCAAAGAAAATAAAAACTTCCTTTGGCAAACTTGTTGGCTAGTATAATATACACACATGTGCAAAATATGAGATCATTTGGGAAAACTATCCTTTCAAACTAGCTGTAACATCGGTCATTTGGCTTGAAAGTCATGAATCTTCATACTCGATAGCTCATTTTGAAAAGACTTTTATAAGATATTTGCTTTATTCCAAGTTTGTTGTTTTGTATGGTTACTAAGACATAAATTAGGATGCAATGCGAAGGATTTACAATTTTTTTATTTTTTTGAATTATTTTTGTCGATTTCAAAAAGTGGTCAAAACGAAGGGCATGACCGGTAATAGATAGGGGTGGAATCTTACAAAAGTCTTGGTGGATCCCTGATGAAATGACTACTTGAGTATCTAGAAATGATTTTTTCAAAAAATAAAGAGCAAACTATCAAGCACATGTAGTTCAAATTTGACCCCGTTCCAGCTGAATCTGCGGAAATTTGTCTTTTTGAGAAGAGGTATATAAAAACCATATTACATGGAAACTTTGGTCAATTGTAAATAACACATGGTCTAATATTTTACAAAAATAAAGTGGTTCAAGTTGACATCAAATATTTGGTAGATCCTTCACAAAAAACCCCATTTTTGTCACTCGGAAAATGGAAAATGGATTTTTCGTGCAAAGAAAATAAAAACTTCCTTTGGCAAACTTGTTGGCTAGTATAATATACACACATGTGCAAAATTTGAGATCATTTGGGAAAACTATCCTTTCAAACTAGATGTAACATCGGTCATTTGGCTTGAAAGTCATGAATCTTCATACTCGATAGCTCATTTTAAAAAGACTTTTATAAGATATTTGCCTTATTCCAAGTTTGTTGTTTTGATGGTTACTAAGACATAAATTAGGATGCAACGCGAAGGTTTTACATTTTTTTTATTTTTTTGAAATTATTTTTGTCGATTTCAAAAAGTGGTCAAAACGGAGGGCATGACCGGTAATAGATAGGGGTGGAATCTTACAAAAGTCTTGGTGGATCCCTGATGAAATGACTACTTGTGTATCTAGAAATGATTTTTTCAAAAAATAAAGAGCAAACTATCAAGCACATGTAGTTCAAATTTGACCCCGTTCCTGCTGAACTGCGGAAATTTGTCTTTTTGAGAAGAGGTATATAAAAACCATATTACATGGAAACTTTGGTCAATTGTAAATAACACATGGTCTAATATTTTACAAAAAAAAGTGGTTCAAGTTGACATCAAATATTTGGTAGATCCTTCACAAAAAACCCCATTTTTGTCACTCGGAAAATGGAAAATGGATTTTTCGTGCAAAGAAAATAAAAACTTCCTTTGGCAAACTTGTTGGCTAGTATAATATACACACATGTGCAAAATTTGAGATCATTTGGGAAAACTATCTTTTCAAACTAGCTGTACAATCGGTTATTTGGCTTGAAAGTCATGAATCTTCATACTCGATAGCTCATTTTAAAAAGACTTTTATAAGATATTTTCCTTATTCCAAGTTTGTTGTTTTGTATGGTTACTAAGACATAAATTAGGATGCAACGCGAAGGTTTTACATTTTTTTTAATTTTTTTTAATTATTTTTGTCGATTTCAAAAAGTGGTCAAAACGGAGGGCATGACCGGTAATAGATAGGGGTGGAATCTTACAAAAGTCTTGGTGAATCCCTGATGAAATGACTACTTGTGTATCTAGAAATGATTTTTTCAAAAAATAAAGAGCAAACTATCAAGCACATGTAGTTCAAATTTGACCCCGTTCCAGCTGAATCTGCGGAAATTTGTCTTTTTCAGAAGAGGTATATAAAACCATATTACATGGAAACTTTGGTCAATTGTAAATAACACATGGTCTAATATTTTATAAAAATAAAGTGGTTCAAGTTGACATCAAATATTTGGTAGATCCTTCACAAAAAACCCCATTTTTGTCACTCGGAAAATGACAAATGTGTGTTCAAAATTATAAAAGAAATATATTTTTTCAAAATAATAATTTAAAAACATTTAAAATATAATAGGTAACCGATCGGGAAGTTTCAATTTTTTTTTAAAATTTCATCACAACATAGACATCAACAAGGTCCTAGACATCAACAAGGTTTAATAGGATTGATATGATACATATATCAACAAGTGTCTGTTAAGCGAGTTGGGGTAGGTGTTGAATGGAACTGAGAAGTTAAGCGTGCTGAGACTAGAGTAGTGTGAGGATGGGTGACCATTGGGGAAGTTTGACCATGAAGGTCAATTTGATTTGAGATTAACCATAATGATCTTAGATTAAGAATAATAAATAATAAATAATAAATAATAAAATGGAAAGCAAAATAAATAAATGGAAGAAATCAGAAAATGGAGCCTCTTCGGTCCCGGTTCTTCCTATCAACCGGGACCAATGACCCCTCTTCGGTCCCGGTTCTTCCTATCAACCGGGACCAATGACCCCTCCCCTCTCGCTGCGCGCCTGGCCACGTGGAGCCTCTTCGGTCCCGGTTCGTGGGCCAACCGGGACCATCATTAGTCTCGAGTTATTGGTCCCGGATGTGAAATTGGGACCAAAGGCCCTTATGAACCGGGACAATATGGGGGTCTGTCCACTAGTGCTACCAGTATTACCTGCCTACCATATTATACTAAATCTGGTGAAAATTAAATAGAAAAATAAAACGTGATACAGTGTTTTTGTACCCCTAAAAAAACTAAGTGTTTTTGTTTGTCTCTACGTGAGTATTTTATCAATACATTATATTGAATAATACCACCTCGCTAATGTACATCGAGTACCACGAAATAATATACGTTTAAAATTTTCCTGAGATATCAGCAAGCCTTCTCGAGAATTCGCAGGCAAAGACGTTCATGTGTGGGCTAATCCAACGGAACATGCAAAGAGGATTTAGCATCCTAATTAAAAGGGAACGTGAACGGGAAATAAGTGAGTACAAGGAGGAGGATGTCACCATTAATAAAAGAAGAACATGTGTGTGGGGCATTCGCTCTGGTGTGTGTGTCGTGGGCTAATTAAATGTGCTTAACGACTTAAAAGCGCACGTGCGCTCTCTGGTTTGATCCGGCGCATGTCTACGCGACAAGAAAACTGGTCCCCACGCGCAGACGACAGTATCTACTGCATGCGGATGGAGAAGTACTACGTGCATGTTGACGTCATTTATTACATTTCTTTTCAAAATGCTATAACTTTTGAACCGATAATTAAAATGAAGATCCATTTTCACACTTAGGTTTCTCGCAACGAGATCTTTAAAACTAGATCTGATATGAATATGTTTCGATTATTTTTTTAAAGCAAGCAACATTCATGCTAAATGAGGCAACCATAGTGCTAAACGGAAGCAAATTTCTTAAACGACCTGTATTAATGAGTTTATCTATCACATATGTCATAGTCCACTTACAAATGACAACAAATAAAATTTCACCTTATACAGGTATTGACATCGGTTTTTGGCACCACAATAAATCTATATAAGATGACCTCAAATGGAGAAGTCCTCTACATGAAAAAGTTTGGTATCATCAATATTAACATTTTTGTAGTTCGAGCCATCGTCATCCGATTCCATCTGGGAGGCCGAAACTATGTTGAAAGCAATAAGATCCTGGCATTCAAAGTACTATTTAGCCAATTAGGCCTTCAGGACAGCATCAAATGGAAAACTGTTCTACATGGGGCGGCTTTGGCTCGTTGAAATGGTCAATTTTGATATTTGAGACGTCCAAATCCAAGTTCGTAAGAATAAGTTACGGCCGAAACCGTGTGCTGCTGTAAAGCATGTCAGAGAGCCTCCGAGGAAAGTTCGGACGTCCGACGGATATCGGAAGTCCGACATTTTTTGACGGGAAAGGTCAGTAGGGCTCCGATCTTTGGACCGGAAATTCGACAGGAATAGGACGTCCGATTTTGGCGATGGGATTCAGGAAGACTTTCCAGATTCGCGTTTTTCTCCGACCTGAGTTAGAAATCAGCTCAAAACCCTTTCAAGATGGATCCGAATCAAAAAAAGTTCAACATGAAAGTTCTTGAAAATTTCTAGGGCTACAACTTTGATGTTTTGTGTTTTTTCATCCGAGGTCGCTTACAGCCCCAAAACTACCGAAAACCGAATTGATGTCCCGGGTCCACTTGTAATCCGAGTTCGGTTCAGTTTGGAAAGATTTGGACGGGATTTGAAGTCCTTTTCTTGTACAGAAAGTCCAGCCTCCTCATATATAGATAATGTGACGGCCGATTGAAACAACACACAATCGAACAAACATATCTACACTTCCAAACATATCTACACACAGACGGGGTCCTTCCCGGGCGTGTGGGGTTTCAGGTTCTTTAAAAGCGCCCGTCGGATTGCTTGCGTATCGCGCTTCCGGTCGGGTCTCCTTCGGTGTGAGCTGCGGTGCATCACCCCCGGCGTCGAGGGTACATGTGACGTGTTCGTGTGTCAACACACTTTTTGGCGACTCCGCTGGGGAAGAAGTTTTGAACGGTCTCCGGCCCGTTCTTGCTATGAAAAGATCTTCATCAAGGATTTGCTATCTACGAAGGTAATATGAATACTCGATCCCCTCATGTAGATGCAAATAACTCATATGGTGGTACTAGATCGTTCAATGAATATACTATATCGGCTAACCCTAGTTTGGTCAATTATACATCTAATTATATGCAAGGGCCGATTGAGAGTAATTTTCATTCTTCGACTTCTTATGATACTAGTCACATGCACCATATGTATTCAAATTCTCATGCATCGGCAACCATAGTAATCCATATGCCGATGAAAAACATGATGAGCTCGGTTGATAGAGTTGAAACACCCCATGTAGGAACTTTCAATAACATGCAACAAAGTGTTTCACCTTTTTATTCATCGGCACCTAACTTGCAATATGTTAATTCAAATATGCTGATGGATAGGGGAATTGGCCATGATAGCACTAGTTATTCAGCCAATTACCATCAACCATCATACTATACACCTCATGCTACTAATCTGTTAACACCTTATGCAACTGTTGATACTCATAATTTGGCTTCACACCTTGGTTATAGCCAAATAAGTGACCAATCTACATGAGCATACATACCTTCATCTAAATTTGCTGCTGAGGTAGCTACGTTGGAAAGGAAGAAAGCCCAAAATGACAGGATTACTGATATTTGTATGGAATTATATCTTAGTGGTTTGTCTCCTGATTATAATGCAATAAAAGCTAGAGTTTTGCAAGAAGATGAATTATTGCCAATTGATAGGTTATGCCAGGAAAAATATAGTTCCACACCAATGCATATGTCTTCTCCTATTTCTCCAGCATACTATATACCCCGTATACAATTGCAAAGTTTCGGCAATAGTTAATTTCCAATGCCGAAAGAGTCTAAAAGTATTGGAGGGCAATCTTACCCGGAGTGGGCTGAGATTGAGAAAAAACTTAAAACTAATGGAATTGGGGGCAATCTTGTCCAGGGTGGGCTGATCTTGAGAAGAAGCTTAAAGCCAAATCAGCTGCTCGCCGTTTGGAGAAAATAGAAAAATAATTGGCTCAAAGAAAAGAAGCATTGCCAATTGATGAAAAGAGAGATGATTCGAAGATTGAAAGTTCTTCGGCTGGAAAAGCCGAATCAACTAGTGCGTTCTGAATCCATCAAATTCAAAGAGGCAAGCACCATTGAGAAAGGCCATGGCCAGTGATAACCCACAACTTCAAGGGATCGAGATAGTCTTCGCGGGTAAGAATAACCCAATTTATAGATTTGACTCAATGGGAGCCAAAGAATATCCACAAGCTTTGACAGTGGAATTGTCAATTCCACCGCACCTGAGATACACTTACTTGCAACAAGATATTAGTAGTAACTGCGATATGGAGGTGATGATAGAAACCGTAATAGTGGTGGTGAAATAGCGACAGTAAAACAGTAAAAGAAAACAACTAGTAACCAGTAGAATTAAAACACTGTAGGCTAGGGAGAAGTCATGGAGGGAGGATGGAGTGGTGATGATGATGACGATGGCGATCCCCTCACCGGAGGCCAAAACAGCCTCCAAATTAGCCCTCCCGGAGAAGAACAGAGGGTGGCGGCGGCTCCATGACGAGAATTGGGAAAACGACTTCTGTTTCGGGAGTTCTCCGTCACGGGAATAAATTGGAGCCTCGATAGGGTACAAGAGGAGGGGGAGGCCCCCAGGCGGCCAGAGGGCGCGACCCCACCCCTGGCCGCGCCAGGGGGCGCCTGGGGCCCCCTTGGCTGCCCTCTGGTGCCTCTTCTGCCACAATGGCCCCTCGGGTGCGTGGATTTTCTGTGTGTTTTTCTGGAAATTTTCTGAGACGTCCAAAAATCCATTTTTCTGCGCATAATAAAACCATACAGGCAGCTCTGCTGAATACAGCGTTAGTCCGGGTTAGTTTTGTCCAAATCATTCAAGTTTAATCAAATTTTCTGAATTTAAGCTTCAACTTTCGTTGAATTGCAGGTCATTAGTATGTGACCAAGCCATGGATATTCACGTCATAACAGGGAGTGCATGTTGGAAATGGCCGTGAAAGTGCTTCCTGCTATTGTACGCAACCTATGATATGGCGATTTATTACGACATTATGGGTCCATGCTTTTTATCACAATTCTTTTTGGTACTGTGTCTTGTGCAACTCTGAACCTGTGATTCTAGAGCAAATATATTAAGTATAAATATGTGATTTCAAATGCTAACATTTATCCATATGTTATATGGTTTTTAGTTTTGATTAGATTTAGAGTGTGAAATTTATACTATCCTACAGTGATGCATGATGTGCAGATCTGAAAAAGGAAAGATGAAAAACAAATATGTGATTTTAAATGCTAGCATTTATCCATATTCTATATAGTTTTTAGTTTTGATTAGATGCTGAGTGTGAAATTTGTACTGTCTTACAATGATGCATTCATCAAATTTATTCATAGGTTTCCCAGGTCGTTAAGGGTTTGCCTAGCTCTACATCCTCCTCCTACCCCCTCACTCTCACTCATGTTATTGGCCCCTAATTTGTGATTTTTCTGAACATGCCATGTTGCAGATATGAGAAAGAAAAGATGGAGAATAAATATGTGATTTTAAATGGTGTCATTTATCCATATGCTATATGATTATTCGTTTGCTCCTTCAATCTAGCAGCTGACCATGCTCCACCACCTCAAGGTATTATATTTTCTTCAGTTTCTGTTTATATTGATTAATGCATAACCTGCTAGGCTAAATTCTCATGTTGCCATGTAGCACACGCAATTACATTCTACAAAATTAGTAGGACCTTGGCTCATATAATAGTAGACTGCCTCACATCACATTCGTGTTTCCTCTTATATCCATTGACAAATAGTAACTATAGATGTAACTTCAGATGGGTTCTTTGCGATAGTAATAGGAACTGTTGGTAGAGATCTTCTTCCATATTAGGTGGTGTAGCTCTCAAGATCCTACTAGGCTGCAGCTACAGGGAAGATGGAGGAGAAATTCAGGAAATGTATGATCTCCTGTAGGCTCTACGGGGAACACTATCATGATGCATAGATTTCGGTCTTGTTTGCTATGTTACCAAATATGCAATTCATGCGTCCAAACCCCTTTATTTCTTTCAAAATACAATTTTTTGTCGGTTCACATTTGATATATGTTGAAATTTGGAGACGTATTTGTGTGTGCTTGGCTGGTGATGAAAAAACTATTAATCATACCATCTTTCGGGGCTGATTGGATGCTAACGTGTCCACGCTGTCATTCTGCAATTCTGAGAAAAACAACAGAAATAAAACACTGGCAGGAAGCCAGCCCAAAGAAACAAACCAAAAAGCCAGAAGGAAAATCCAAGGAAGCACTCTAGATAGCCTTGGTTAAGTCATGTTATTTTACAAAATGTTTGATTTCTTATTTACAATAAACCTTTTTAAAATATTGGGTTCTTATTTCTTAATAGTAGTTTATATCCAAGTATTTCAAATGCTTGCTCGCTCAAATTTAGCTATAGTTCTGGATCATGCTTTTAATCTGACGTTGTAGTAGATTGTAGTTTTTAGCTCAAATTTTCCTGATGTGCATTGTAAGATTAATTTTTCTCTGTTTTCCTAGCATCCCTCGATGAGGAGGATGACGACGAAGGCATGCTGCCGCCGCCCACCTGAGCGTCGTGATGGTCTGTGTTGTTGGACTGTTCTTCCTTGCCACGCTCATCGATTCCTCTCGCCTTCCTCCGAAAGATGAAGTTACTCTCCTGTTAATTATCCCTCTTCAGATTCAGTTAATTCAGTGGAATGTACGTATTCTCCCGATGATGTACTCTCCTCAAGTTTATACACACTGTTGATTCAATAACTGAACATGATTTTAGTGATTTTTCTTTTATTGTCAGATTAGCCCTCTCCGATACAGTTACTCCTAACTAAACATGTTAATTTGGAGTATGTACAAATTAGGGAGTAATGAATCTGGATACTCATACATCATGTTTGCTTGCTTTCTTCTATTAATTCAGTCAACCTACCCCTGTATTTGATCGTTCAAAAAAAATACCCATGTATTTGATCGTTCAAAAAAATACCCCCGTATTTGTATGTGTGTGTAACTGTGTATGTTCTTTTTATCTTTCTGTCTTTTAGTTACACACCATTGGACTAATTAGCAGAAGTACTACATCTGGAGTTGCTACAAATCAGTGATGCTCACTAGGAATGGAGCCAGCTGATGTTTGACATGGAGCTTCACTGATTAATTCCTTGTTCACCTAACTTGAGAGTACTTTTCATAAATGGCTCTGTGATGCAACTCCAGATGTAGTACTCATCTGTAGCAACTAGCAAGAGATGTAGTTAACCATGCCACTATATCTTGACCACACACACTGATAGTTAACCATGCACTAGCAATGCCACTGTCACTTGACCATATACTATTTTGTGTGGATTTGTATTTAAATAGGAGACACTAAGTTGCTAAGTCAGAGTGTTATACTCCTTAGGAAGGAAATCATATGCCACTATTGTTTGAATTTGTGTTGAGTAAGACAGTTGCAACGAAACATATGCAATATCATATCAAATCATATAAGCAGATTTACTTGGGCAAGCTTACAATCATAGAAAGTTCTCAATGATCTCAAGCAACCACTTTCATCAATGAAAGATTTCTTAGAGATGTAATGAATTTCTGCATTTTGGGAATAATATATCGCATGCCATCGCCCTTAAACCCTTTGCCAGTTCCATGCTTCCTCACAGGATCATTGTTTTGAGATATATATATATATATGCTGTCATTTTTCCATTTTTCCCAAATATATATTCATTTTCCCTTGCAACAGCTAAGAACTGAAAATGACTTGTAGAGCTCAATGATTCAGAAACTGCAATGGCAGTTTTCCTTTAGGATGTTGTTGGTGGGTTGATAGCAGAAAAGGCTTTGGAAAGTTGATAACTGCCGATTAATAGAATTTTGATCCCTAATTTGCAGATTCAGATTCAGATTCATCTACAGTACACTACTCCTTACTGAACTTTCACCATATTTTTATCTCATTTCTTGAATACAGATGCATCCCTCTTGTATGTCTACTTCTTAAACACATATAATTAGAGTTGTTCAGACCAAACAATATGTGAAGACCAAAATATGCATTTTTCATCACTCCTTGCAAATATCCATTTGAGAAGAATCATCAGCAAGAAATGTACTCCATGTACATTTAGTTTGTCATTAGCTTTCTAATATTTGAGTTTTTTTCAGTTTGCAACACCATGCACATTCGGCTTTTCATTGGCTTTTCTCTGCTTCCATCATCTATGCAAATGCAATCAGCTTGTGCAGTACGTACCCAGCTAAAGGAGTGTTTTTAAACATTCATTTAATTTAATCATCTTGGTTCATATCTGAAAATACCTACTCCCTCCGATCCATTTTAATTGACGCACACTTAGTATAACTTTAGTACAAAGTTGTACTAAGTATGCGTGAATTAATTTGGATCGGAGGGAGTACTTAACTATTGCAGAGGGAGGATCAAACAGAAAAAGCCAGCGCAGTGACAGACCAGATCTCAGGTGGGAGGCAATGGCAGCGGGATGCGGCGGTAGTGGGCGGAGGCGGAATCGGGGCGCGACAACCCGAATCGGGGACGTGGCAGGCAGAATCGAGGCCGCCTCTGTGGCCGTGCAGGTGCTAGTCCTGGCCGCTTGCGTGGCTGGCGCGGGTGCTGGTCGCGCAGGTCCTAGATGGCACTGGGCGCGCGTAGGTGGGAGGATGAGATGGGAGCGCACAACTGGGCGGTGCTGCCGCGCGTAGGTGGGTGGCGTGGGGGGCGTGGAAACACGCGAGCGACGGGTCAAAGAGGAAGGAAGGAGACGGGGCTATTTTTCATCGTTTTAAATCTATAAGGTTATTTTTGCAAAAAATGCATTGTACTGTGCCAGAGGCGATGAGTATTTCGGGCCGGAGGGAGTAAATTACTTCAATATTCTCTGAATCTTTTATATCATAATTTTTATTTTATTTTGTCATTAATGATGCCCTTTTATATTATAATTTATTGTTTTTATTTTGTTATTAATGATGCCTCATTTCTCCTCTGCCAGTTGAAATTGCAATGTATCCAGATAGCGGGAAAGAAATGCATCAGGAAGGCTCATGTGGCCGGAAAGAACTGTCGTGTTCTTCATCTCACACTATATATCTGGTGTCGGGTACTGTCATTTCTTTTTCTACTAACTTCAGTCTTAAGTTGGAGAGAAAGACACCTTAATGATGACTGGCATTGTAGTGGATTGTAAGTTTGTAGATCGTAAATTGTTTTGATGCGTTTTGTAGTTTTAGCACATTGCACGCTATTGTGATGGATACAATGATTGTGTTGGCTCTGTGTAGCAGTAACCTGATCCAAAGAATAACTTTAGTTCAAGATCAACACAAAATATTTTTTCTTCTTTCTGGTTAAATTATTATTGTCAATATTTTTGTCACATCATGAATGTAAATTATGGGGGATCATGTGTGTACCTCTCTTTTAATTCTTTTGCAAATGAAACAAATTACAACGAAATTGAGATATTATACAAAAAAGGCGAAGCTGTGGAATCTAAAGCGTTGGGACTCAACATTGTATAACCTTGAAGAATGTAGAGCTAAACTATTGCAAACAGGTCCTGCAATGTAGAGCTAAACTATTGTAATCAAGAATTTGTTTCAAAAAACAAATATTTTTTCTTTCAAATTATTGGTTTTTGAAAATGCAAGTTTTTTCTACGAAAACATGGTTTCAAATGGGACTCTGCGCCATTTGGCGCAACGGGTCATCTAGTATTTTATACAACTGCAAGGGCAGGGAGCAAGGGCGTGGCGACGGCCTATGGGAGCTTCACCCTCTAAGGGGGCGGTCGACGACCCACGTGTAGCGAACAAACAACCGAAGCATCCTCCGGCAGCAGCGACCTCCGCGACGGAGGTGACACCGACGAGGATGATGGTGATGATAATACTTTCATATGAAGGCGAACGGTAGGCGTCGCAAGCAGCTGGTACCCTGCCTCAAATGGGGCGAGAGGATGGCGACCGCCAGGGAGGACAAGATCCATCTCGCTACGGATTTCTTCAGCAATCTCATGGGTGTCCAGGCTGGGCAGGTGCAATTTGAATTTGGATGAGTTGGGTATGAATTTTGACTCCAGACTTGGCTCAGGGACTGGAGGTGGAGTTCACGACAGAGGAAATTAAAGAAGTGATCAAGGATATGCCGACCGACAAAGCACCCGGTCTTGACGGGTTTACTGGTCTGTTCTTCAAGACCTGCTGGACGATAATCGAATCTGATTTCATGGCGGTTATGAAGAACCTGCACGAGGAGAGGTTTTATTCTTTTGGTGGCCTAAACACATCTATCCTCACACTACTGCCCAAGAAAGAAATTTCGTTGGAGATTAGTGACTTCCGGCCTATAAACCTGATTCATAGTGCTGCCAAGATTTTTGCCAAGGCCCTGGCTGTCTGGTTAACACCACTGCTGCCTTCCTTGATCTCTCAGGCTCAAAGTGCTTTCGTGTGTAGACGGAATTTACATGAAAATTTCAAGTTTGTCAGGAATAAGGCAAGGCTTCTACATCGGAAGAAGACGGTTGCGATCTTAATGAAGATAGACATCTCGAAGGCTTTTGATACTCTTTCTTGGGAATTCTTGATGGATATCCTAGCTGTGCGAGGTTTTGGGCGCAAATGGCGCTCTTGGATATGTGGTTTTCTTTCTACGGCTTCATCTTCAGTGGAAGTAAATGGCGAACTAAGTGAACCTTTTGCGCTTGGTCAAGGCGTCCGCCAGGGAGACCCCTTCACTACTAGGAAACAGCTAAATGGTTCAAATGCATATATATGTCTAAATAAAGCAAAGGATTGATAAACATAATAAAAGATACATACTCATTGTATCTAGGCACACGTCATGATTTAGAGTTTCCCGAACTTGGTGCCGGGAACGGCTTATAGCCATCTTTCATCGTCCACGTCCTGATGTCAGCCTGCATTTTTAGGCGTTCTTCGATCTCGCCCTTAGGCAACCCTCTGGGATAGTTTAAGGTCCCACCTTTTTTCATGACATCGTGTTGCATGATTTCCGATATTTGGATTTGGATGCGGAAGAAGTCTTGATGCGGAGCATCCAACGGTCATCACCAAGGACATGGGCCTCCCACCAAAGGACACACGCATCGAGCATACAAAGGTGAACTCTATCCTTTACGCGTGTCCTTTCGGTCCTCTCACGGATGGTATACTACCTAAACCTCCTATGTTGCGCACTTATAGGTTGGAGCCACTTGATGAACATGCAATGGAGGAGGTCGGACATAAGAGAACGACTACACTATCCACGAGAGAAGCTTGGAAGAGAAGACGGAAGAAAGGAGGAGTGAAGAATATGCAAGGGCCCCGGACCAACCCGGGTGCCCGGTCCCTCCTCCGCCGAAGCCCGAAAGCTACTGACCACTCCGGGTGCCCGGTCTCCCCTACCCCGGGTGCCCGGTCTAAAGACCCCGGGTGACCGGTCCCTGGCGGCCTGATCTGGGAAATGTCCCATGTACCCCTCTCTCCCCACTTAGACTATATATACTCCACCCCCACCTCCATTCTAGGGGCACCTAAGATTATATCCAGATTTGAGAGAGCTTAGCTCCTACTCCCCCATGGGGATTTGATCTCCTTAGAGATCCTCTCTCAATCCTACCACCTCCGGCGGGAGAGAGACTTGATCTACGGATTGAGCCACAACCTACCCTCCTCTCCCTAGTCATAGAAGGAGAGGCCCCAATCCTAGTAGTAGAAGGAGAGGGATCAATCTAGCTAACACTTGCGTGGATGTATGGATCTTGTTATGTGTGGATTTGGTGTGTGGATTTGAGTTCCCTTTGTTTGGATCTTGTTCCCCTTCCTCTTTTTTGTGTTCTTCTTGAGTTGCATCTCTTTCCCACCTCCAAGTTGTGAAAGATTGGGCCAATACATAGGCTTGTCCTATATCATTTGGTATCATGAGAAAGGTTTATCACATCTTGGAGCCCCTCCCCCCCATCTTCTAGCCAATTTTTGCTTTGTTCATTCCAATTTCGAAAATCCCCACCAAAAATAGCCATACCAAATTTCTTGTGATTTGTTGTTCCTTGTGAGTTTTTGTTGATTTTAATCCGTGGATCTAGTGTTTAGCAAGTGGATCTACCCTCCTTTGCGTTCCCTAGCCCCAATTTTTCTTTTCCCCCCTTCAATTTGACCTCCAAAATCACCAATTTCCGCCCAAAATTGCGTCCCCGAGGTCAACCCCTGTGTTCCTGACCACCCCGGGCACCCGGAGTAAATACCCCGGGCACCCGGAGTAAATACCCCGGGCACCCGGTCTCAAGGACCCCGGGCACCCGTAGTACACATGAGCATTCCCAGAAATTTCAGCATTCGGCTGTTTTCGTATTTTCACCAAAACTTCTTCATCCGGAGTCTTTTTTTGACGTTCTTTAGCTCGTTTTGTTCCTCTTCAAACCACCTATCCATCTAGATAGGTTTCTTCAACATTTGCTTCCATCATATTTTCCGAATTTTGGCATCTTGGCCTAAGCACTTGAGCAAGGAAGCTCGAAACCGTGCATCTTCGCCGGTTTTTAACTTTCGGGACCATCACCAACAACAAGGACTGCCTCTCCATCGACTACATCAACCCACGAGCTTCATCATCGACGATGATCATCCATCCTTCGACCCCCTCAACCGGAAGCAAGGCCGGTCTTCTCCGACTTAGTGAAAGGTTAAGTGTGACGAAGGTATCCATCCAGTCACATCTTTTTCCTTCCTTGCCTTTACCTTGATAGCCCCACCATCTTTGTGATTACCTCATACCTATTGAGCCTAGCTAGTCGAGTATTGCAGGGCTTCAAGAAAACTTGAGCACCATAGTGATAGCATCTTGTTACATCATTGCTATATATTATAGTGTGATAGGTTGCTCCCGTGTATATCTTGTGAGACTAGTAGCGCATATTTGGTTGAGCCTCAAGGAAAGTGGAAAAAGAGGGGAAAATAAAAAAAACAGAAAGAGGCAAGCTTCTAAGAAAGGGCCAAAAGAGAAAGAATCACAAGCTTTTAAGAAAAATAGAGAGTTCATGCAAAGAAATACTTGTGCCAAAGACACGTGGAAGGGAAGGCCTACGCTTGCATGCATATAGGTTTGTGCCAAGTAGTGAATCGTGCCCTCTAGTGCAATCGAGCTAGTGTCTCCCCTTGTGTTTGTACAACACGAACTTAGTCTTCGATAGGCTATTATTTTGTATTCTCATTCCTTTGGTTGCACAAGCCACACTATCTTTGTGCGTGTGTTTTTTTATTGCCCTCCTCTATATTTGTGATCACTTTCTTTGCATTTGGAGTTCTTTGGATTGCTTTCAACTCTTACAATATCTTGGACTTCAATTTGCTTGATTTTTGTTCCACTAATACCTACCGAGATCCACATAAGCCTTTGTGTGTAGGTGTGCGTGTCGAAACGAGATTCAAACTAGGACACTCTTTTCACTACGCGAAGCTATCCATCACTTGATTCATTTCATCTTCGCGAAAGGTAGCCTTGATTTGGTTCTCTCGCTTTTACTCTCACATCTACCCGCTTGTTGTGATGGCTATGCAAGAACCCCCCTTGATATATGGCGGCAATGGTAACTACTACAAGGCCTATCCACCGCATGATGATTGCAGAGCTCGATCACCTCCTCCAAGACAAGACCACCACCACACTCGCTACTTCGACTACGACGACGACATTGAGCTCCATTTCTATGGTACTCATGATCCCAAGGAGTACCTCGAGTGGGAGGAGAAGATGAACAACTACCTCTTGCGTAACCAAGTCCACTCCAAAGATAGAGTGAAGCGCGCCACAAGACACTTCTACGACTACGCGCAAACTTGGTGGGTTCACAAACCTTCCACCTCGAGCTCCCACAAGAGTTGGACACGGTTGAAGAGAGCTATGAGGCAAGTGTTTTTGCCCTCCACCCTCTCGGACGAGCTCTGTCACCATTTGATGAACACCACGCAAGGATCCAAGACACTTGAAGAGTACCTCTTAGAGATGAAGCAAGCCTTGAGGAGAGCCGGCGAGGATGACCCAGCTTGGATGAAGTTCCACCTTACTAGCTGCTTGAAGGACCCCTCCATCCGCAAGGCCATGCTCCTCCAAAGCTACACTTCTCTTGATGACTTATGCGATGATGTTCTCCTGACGGAAAGTTCCATCACGAAGGCGGAGGCTACTCGCGCCCAAGTCAACTTCACACCGACCACTTCATCTACCAACGATGCTCCCTCCATCTTCGGAGGCACCTCACGAGCGAAGGCCAAGCATGAGGCACCTCCTTCCCCCATGGAGGCGCATGGAGTTGGTGATACCGATATTTGCACCTACCTACACTCCACACCCACATATGATGAGAGCTCACAAACATCCCACCATGTGAGGCAAACCCATACTTTGAGCGCACCCACCATATGTGAGTTGGAGCACCTTCACCATGAGGACGTGAGTGCACCCCCCACTATTCCACCAACACACAAGCGACCAAACATTCCACATCCTAATGAGAGCCACAATTCCCATGAGAGTGATAGTTGTGTTTCCACTATATGTGAGTTTGAGACCCCTTTAGTTGAGGGAGTGAGTGCCCCACCACACATATTGAGAGAGATAGTTGATAGGTCACGTGAGACTATACTCACTACTAACAACTTAACCTCTACTCCTATTGTGTCTTCTTCATTGGTACAAGGTTCTACCCAAGACGACGCAACTTTGCTCCACAAGCCCATGCGTTACATGACGAAGATGATGGCCATGGTGGTCCATCAACAATCACCTCTTGACCAAATGATGGTAACCACCACCTCATCGCCACCCTTGGAGCCACCCCGTGATGGTAATGTTATAGGTGATGGTGTTTCCTGTCGGGACCCGGGGTTAGCGTATGCAAGTCCAGTTAAGACATAGTCATATGGAGAGCCGAGAACCGCACCCACTTGTCTAAGAAGACAATGCCAAGCACTGAACATTCTCGGAAAGCATCGTACGTGAGGGGCATCCCATCCAGGCCGGATGATCAACTGAGATGGGTCCTCATCGTCCGCACACAAGTCAAATGATATGGGTGGTGAACTCCCATATTCAAAGACAAGTCGCCTCAACCATACTATCGACTATCTCAAAACTCTTACATAGACTTACTCCAGCCCGATCACTTAGTCGGGGTCTAGGGCGGGCTCGATCATATCACAAAGTGTGCACGAGACGGAGTCTCGAGCAATCGCATCGCGATGCCCCAAGCTGCGCACATCTAAGGGCCACTTGATGTATGAAAGACCGCCAGCCAGAACACAACTAAGGTCTCAAAAACCCATACAAAGACATGCATGTTATGAACATACACGCAGCACACATGCCTTGTATGAACAGCAGGTACCATTGCAATTCTCTACAAAGTGTACATTTTATTTATAACTCTTATAGAGTACACACAGAGATCACATACATGTGATCCAACATTACAACATAAAGCGGAAGCAAATTATGTCTGAGTACAGACAAGTTTAACAAATTGTCTTAAGAAGCCTTATTCAAACATAAAGCCCTCCACGATGGAACCAGTCTGCTGACTGGGACTAGACTAGTTTAACTTCAGTCCTCCAGCTCGATGAAGAAGCCACCTTCGGGGTCAGTGGCATCATCTAAAACATAGATTAAGCAAACGTGAGTACAAAGGCGTACTCAGCAAGACTTACATAGGAGCTATACTACTCATGCACAGGTGTCAAGGTAAAGGAGGTGGGGTTCACTTGCAGAAAAATGCCAGCTTTGACTTGGCTAATCCTGAACTACGAGTACCAGTCTTGAGGTAAGAAGCGTACACGAGTCCACTACTTTCTCCAACCAATACACCATTATGGTGCCTTCCTCGACTTCCCCATGAGGAAGCACGCCATAGCACTCACACTTATCTTGGTGTATTTTAGAAGTATCCGGTTCAAGTTATCTAATAATCAAGCTAAGCTTTCCAAGCAGTCCATAACCGCGGACGCGGCTATTCGAATAGTTTTGTTAACCTTGCAAGGGTGTACCGCTACATACACATGACCATCATTTACCGCCTTTGATCTCGACACCATTCAAGGGGTGCCAGCGAGGATGCTCACCACAACTGTTACCTCATAGCCTATCTAGTCCAAGAAAGCCGCCTACTTGGGTTGGCTACCACTATCTTGAACCCGGCCGGTTTACCGAAGTGGACCCAAGCGATGTGTGCGTGGTGCATAAGCCGGTCTCGGGTGAGCCGTTCTCTCACTTAGCATCCAGGCCACAAGCCTACCAGAACTCCGAACTACTGCGACATCTGGACATCGAAAGGGATGAGTTAATAGGTTGAGAGGGATCAGTGAGCCCAATGTATGGTTGTACTCTTCATCTTGGATCACCACGCAAGAACTCGGACTTAGGGCGGTGTTCAACGAGACAACCCACCGTGTACTCCTACACAGCCTGTCATCGTTCACCTTGTATTAGGGTCGATTCACCAACACTTTTCTACCATCATCAACATGATCACTACCATCCCGACTCACATCACATTAACAACATGGTATCATACTAAGCATGCAATAAGCGATAACAATTACAGGGGCCACATGATATCATTCAACTCCTACAGTTGCTAGGATTGTGGTTTGCTTACTACTGTGACAAAAGATAGGTCATGCAAAGGAATGGGTTCATCTAAGCGGTAGAATCGTAACATGGTGATCATCCTATACAATGCATAAGCGAGACATGAGAGGGAAGTGGGATTTTATCGACATGATCAATGGGGTTTTGCTTGCCTTGCTGACGAGGTTCGGGTTCTGGATCTTCAGCGAAGGGGGTGACCTCTTGCTCCGGTTCCACCTCTACTCGACAAATAAAGCACGAAGTAGCAATCAATATGAATGCAATGCTCAAGCACATGATTGAATGTTAAAGCTTGAAGTATAAGTTTGGATGTGTGAGGCAATTCCATTTAAGTGGAATATATTGCATTTAGAATGCAAATTCAAATTCCACATTTGAATTCAACATTAACCAAGTTATATGTGATATGGTTTGATCATTTTGAATTATCTTCAAATGTGTATGATATGCCTCTGAGGTGTAAGTGAAATGTAGCATGTTGCCATGGTTCAAGTTGCCAAAATATTTGAATTAAATTTGATTTAATTCCATTTAAATCAAATAGCAAAAGCTACTGATCACATTTTAAATTCAACTCAAACAGAGTTGAAAGTTGCATATTTGGAAATATAATTTTCTCCTGATCATTTTTCATATATTATTTTTCCAATTTGGAGTTAATATGAATTTTCTATGAATTTCCAAAGTTTGGGGTATTTTCTGGATTTTCTGGAATTATTTAAACCATTTTGCTTTTCTGGAAATTCAATTAAATGATTTACTGCGTCAGGCTGACGTCAGGCTGGCGTCAGGGGGGGGGCTGACATGTGGGTCCACCCTGTCAGTGGCTGGGTTAACTTAACCCGTGGGTTAAATTAATCCAGCGGCTTAATTAAGCCACTCGGCCCAGGGGTCACTAATTAGGTGATTAGCCGGGGGGGTTAACGCTGACTCGCCGGCGGCTTGACGCCGGCGACTGGACCACGGCGGCGCTGCACGGGAACTCGATTCTTTCCACGGGAGGGGAAACGGAGGGCACCGGCTTGCTCCTGGAGGTCGTCCGCGTCTTCTGGAGGCATCGGGGGTCCACGGGGAGCTCTGCATCGACGACGGCGACGAAATCGACAAAGGTGTCCTTCGGGTCTAGCGACGGCTCGAGCTCGATTCCGGCAGCTAGGAGGGCTCCGAGTTCGATTCGCTGCACTGGGAGACGTAGTCGACGACGAGGAGGAGGATGGACAGCACGGCGCAGCTCGGGGACGTCGTTGGCCACGCGGGCTTCAAGCTATGGCGACGGCGGCGTCCTGTTCTTCGAGGTGGCGTCACCAGCTAGCTCGGTGGCATTCCACCGAGCAGCTTGGAGGCGCGGGGTGGGGAAGAAGACTCCCCTGCCCCTGGTGGGCCGGCTGGGCTGGGGTGGGCCGACTTCGCCCAGGCGCCAGGTAAGTCTTTTCCTTTTTTGTTTAATCTTTCCTTTTTGTTTTTCTGTAATTTGTTCTGTTTAGCTAAAATAAATAGCTAAACATTTTATTAAATGCTGAAAAGTTTTATGTGGCCTCATAATAAAGTAAACTAGCCACTCATGAACTTTCAACATTTTTAAAATTCAAAAGATTTGAATTTTAAATCAAAAAGGGGTATTTCTTTAATTCCAAGGTACTGTTTGAATATTTGAAAAATCTATGAGCATGGGATGGGTCCCACATCACTTGATATGTGATCACAATCATTTATAAGACTTTTCAAAACTCTAACATGAATTTTTGGAAAAGATTTTTATCTAGCCTTTTGAATTAATTCATCTGGGGGGTGTTCCTTCTCCCATTTGGATTTTGAAATTGATTTCCAAGATTTCTTTTGAAATTTTTGGCATGATGCAAAGGTACTAGCTAACCCTAGCACATACCTAACAGAGGGATCTGACATTTCTTGTGTCCCACTAGTGGACACTCATGGTTTACCTCGCTTGCATAATGTGCCTTGCCATAATGTCGATATCTTCATGTCTCCTATATGTCTTGACATGTCGCATGCACAAACTTGTGACAACTCCATAGGCCATCTTATGTTTGAGCATGCTCATCCTTTGTCTTTTGCTTTGAATATGATTCATGAAGTCACATCTTTAAAATCAAATCATAGCATTTATGCCAATCCCATCAAATGCACACCAATAACCACACTTGGCATAGATGACAAAGCCTTGGCGCTTGGCATATGCTTTACTTATGATGCATTAGAATTGAACACTTCACATGCGTCGAATGCCTATTATTCTTTGCCATGCCATGAACTTGCCCCGTTGGACATGCACCATTCTCATCATATTTTGACTTCCTTCGTTCACAAGATGACTCATAACATTCTTATTGAGGTAGCCCGCAAATCTCCCTCAATATTAATAGGAGATCATGATATGTCTTATGCTTTGCATGACCCCAACCCGAGTGTGCACAATATGCTCCCCTCATATAATCATCATGGTGCATACTCTTATGATCCATCTATTCTTCATGATGCACATGCCAATTATATTTTCATGACGGATGACATGTTCTTATATACTGCATCTAATTTCTTTGAGCATGCCATTGATTATGCTAACCCACCCATGACCATACACATCATGATGGATGATGTGTATGCTTACCGCGCACACAACTTGTTTCTCTTATCTTGTTGCATAGGTACCAAGGTCCTTCCTTCAACTTCGGCAACACAAGAGTTGAAGACACGATCTATTGATGCTAAGGACGAGGAACCCCATCTTCATCCGCCATCCCCACTTCGACCATGGCACACGAAGCTTTGGTTTGCATTCTCCACGCTCCACCCATTGCTATGGGCTATGATTACTCTCCTATCTTGCGTGTTCCTTTTCATGTTCACTTCGCATGCTAGACTACCTTCTATTGCTATTCCATGCATTCGTGACATGTTACACATGGAAATGCCATATGCTAGTCATCATCGCAAGAATTACCTTATCCATGAGCATAGACATTTCCTTTGAAAATTTGTTGTGGTCTATCTTGATGACATGTTCATACCATATACACTCATCACTCATCTTTACAAGCATCTCCCACGCATTCTTGACTTGTTCCAAAGTGGACCATCCATTCCTTGTCTTCGGACATTTTCATATGGCATATGAATTTTTAACATTGTCACACCTCTTCACCATGCTCATAAGCTTGCATATAATATATAGTCCCATTATGATGTGTTGCTCCATACCGGTAGCACCCCCCAAACTTGGTCCCCGCGAACATTGCACGTCTTCCGTACTCATTATTTCGATGCATCTACTTTTGGCGCCATACATGTCTTGGATCACGAATCTCTCAAAGATCTTTATGACCATACTTCACACATGTTATGCTTTGCTTGTGCCACAACTAGTTTCCATGTGAAGCATTTTTATTTGCCTTCCTTGCACCATATTCCTAGTGCCTTGAGTATAAAAATCGATGCATACTCTTATCAATGCACTTATAGTACTAATGATAATATGCAAGTGAAGGGGCACATCATCGTCGATGATGTGTTCATCTACCATGCACACACTTTCTTCGTTATGTCTCGTACATGTGTAGGAAACTTCGCTGGCGTGTCAACTACTAATCATCATGAGTTGACAATTCAAGCTCTTGAGAGCGAGCTATGGATGGTGTCCATTGACATGTTTCTCCGGCACATATGCTTCGGCCATGACATTATGAAGGACGCACAAGGACAAGCTTTCAAGGAATCACAAGGCGATGCGACTTTGGAACAAGGCCATCTGGTGCATCTTGATGGAAAGTACTTTGTGAGCGTCACATTCCATACGCCGACGACATCTCTTTCCCATGGGAGATGATGCAGAGCATCCAACGGTCATCACCATGGAAATGGGCCTCCCACCAAAGGACACACGCATCGAGCATTCAAAGGTGAACTCTATCCATTACGCGTGTCCTTTCGGTCCTCTCACGGATGGCATACTACCTGACCCTCCTATGTTGCGCACTTATAGGTTGGAGCCACTTGATGAACATGCAATGGAGGAGGTCGGACATAAGAGAACGACTATACTATCCACGAGAGAAGCTTGGAAGAGAAGACGGAAGAAAGGAGGAGTGAAGAAGATGCAAGGGCCCCTGACCACCCCGGGTGCCCGGTCCCCTGGATCCCCGGGTGCCCGGTCCCCCCTGGGCCGAAGCCCGAAAGCTACTGACCACTCCGAGTGCCCGGTCCCTAGCGGCCTGATCTGGGAAATGTCCCATGTACCCCTCTCTCCCCACTTAGACTATATATACTCCACCCCCACCTCCATTCTAGGGGCAGCGAAGATTATATCCAGATTTGAGAGAGCTTAGCTCCTTCTCCCCCATGGGGATTTGATCTCCTTAGAGATCCTCTCTCAATCCTACCACCTCCCACGGGAGAGAGACTCGATCTGCGGATTGAGCCACAACCTACCCTCCTCTCCTTAGTCATAGAAGGAGAGGCCCCAATCCTATTAGTTGAAGGAGAGGGATCAATCTAGCTACCACTTGTGTGGATGTATGGATCTTGTTATGTCTGGATTTGGTGTGTGTATTTGAGTTCCCTTTGTTTGGATCTTGTTCCCCTTCCTCTCTTTTGTGTTCCTCTTGAGTTGCATCTCTTGCCCACCTCCAAGTTGTGAAAGATTGGGCCAATCCATAGGCTTGCCCTATTTCAAGTCTTCTATGAGATTATCACCGTCGATTTGCGCCAACCTCTCAACCCATCCTTGGATATTAGATGGAAGTGTAAGCATATGGCAGTCATGGACGAAGCCCCGCAAGTGATGGAGGACGTAGAAGGCCTCCTTCACGCTGCGAGCCGGCTGCTTGACGCAGGGGAACTCCGTTACATGTTTGAACACGTGCTTTCCATTTGGGATACATTCCTCCCTTTTGTTGGCAAAACTGCATCCCTTTGAGGCGTAGCCCTCGAGAGCATCATCTAGAAGACCCCTTATTCGAGTGTAGTCTTTCTTCTTTATGAAACTCCCCGATTCAAAATAGGTGGCTAGCGAAAACCTCGGGGAAATTAGGATAAGTGTGCAGTATATGTTTCTGCGCAACACGAATGAAATGACATGTGTTGGAAGATAGCAATGGAATAAATCTAATTAAGGAAGCTAAAGTTACGTACGAAGACGAGGGAGTGGGTACTTACTCGGGAAAGAAAGGAAAAAGAATGACATTCTTCCTGTTGTTGGCCACCAAGAACTGTTGGAGGTATGTCTTCGCCATTTCCCGCTCCCCTAATCCTTCGAGTAGCTGGCAGTCACGAATGTAGTATGGATCCACTGTCGCGATGTTTAGGGTGTTCTCTCTGTTGATCTTCATCGCCAGATTGAGAACGTAAAGGTGGACCAAGTTGTAGTTGAGCCGTCTCAAGTGAAACAGATTGAACATGTCCTCGTAGGCTATGAAGAACAGATCCGCGGGGGCTTCATGGACAAAGTGCACGTGGTTTGGGACCTTGATCGTGAAAACCGGGTAACCTGGATTTGTTTCACGAAGAAGGAGCTGCTCTAGTACCTTGATACTATCATGCAAACTAAGCATAGCTCCAAGTGCGAGATTGCGCACATCCTTGCTTAGTATCGGTTGACAAGCTACATGAACCCGGACCATGCCATCCTTGGTTGCTGGTACCACGTCGTCCTGAGCCCGGATCCTCTTTGTTGGCTGCTTCTTGGCCAGCGTCTTACTTCTCTTCATCTGCTTCTTCTTCACAGGGCCATCCGTTGGGGATTTGATATGATCACTGGCCGTCTGGCGGAGTGTGTTAGGGCTGAAAATGATTCCCACGGGTTTGTTTGTTTGATCGTCGACCGGAGGCGTATCTTGAGATAAAACATAATCGAGGCGCCGCTTCTTGGAAGGATCAGTTTGATCATCGCGAGCGCGGCCGAAGGGTCCTTCTTGATCTAGGACTGGCATGTACAAACTTTTATTGTAGCCGGTATTGATGAACTCATGGACGTCGAAATCATCATCATTGTCGTCTTTGGGGCCATGAAGTGGCGCCATGTCATCTTCATCATGTGTTGGCGGGGCCGGGGGCGGTTGCGGTTGCGATTCAATGGGGCCCTTGCCGTGGGGCGGTACAGATGCTCCCAACAGCTGTTGGTGGCGATTGGTTGTGGCGATGACCGGTGGTGGTGCCCGCGTCAGTGCTCGAGAGGTGGCGCCGCCGGTGGTGTGCCATATCGCACCAAGACGAATCTGGGTCTTCGACATGTCAAGGGCCATCCGAAGCAATCGGCAAGGGTCCTGTGTTCCTCGGCTCCCTGAGGTTGGATGGGGGGTCCAAGTGGAATCCGAGCCAACCTGACCCTCATCACGGCATCATCAAGTGGAATGGTGTGCGTCATGCGGTTCGTCGGTTGTATGAGAACGCCCGTGGAAACATCCTTCAACACGCCGCCGACCACATTATGCAGGAGTACACAAGCAGTGTCCTGAGTCAAAACATGCATGTGTTTGTCTTCAGGAGATGGCAGTCACCAAATTAAGGCGTAAAGGAGATGGCGTGGAAAAACTAATTAGCCTGTTACCTTGGTGATGGCGTTCAGTTCTTCTAACGTCGAGACAGGGTCGGCCGCCTCTAATGTCGTGACACCACCGATGACCATGGGCAGCGTCACAAAGTCCCGCTCGGGGGAATTATTAAGTAATCCGGTGTTGGCGGCGGCCGGCTGGGTCACCACGTCCGGTGACACGTTGACGGCGGCAGAGTTTCTGTCGGTCATGCTCGACAACTGTATCGGTCCCACTCGACCTGCCGCATTCCAAGCAGCTAGCCCCTCCATCAATCCGGCGGGGATGATATCGCGAATCCTCTCCTCCACTTGTTGCGCAACGATGTCCGGAATTGACTCCACCTTCTTCTACAGTTGTTCAACCTCCTCTTTTTCCTTTGCCTAGGATGCGGACTTCCTCTCCTTCCTTTTCTTGATATCATCCTTGAAGTAAGCCAAACTTCATGCTCGTACCAAAGCCGGACACACGGACAGCTAACGTCGGGGGCAACAACTTGTCCCTCTTCTTGTAAGCGTTGACAACCCTGTTGAAAGTTATGTCCCACGGCCCCGCTGACGACTGGGAATCCGACGTGCATGCTGGCGGTGGAGTACCATATTTTAATTCCTTCTCCTGAACAAGAAAGGTGAACCCATTTAGAAAGTTGGCTTCATTATTTAATTAGAATACAATTAAATTCCTTACCAACTCTAGCTCAAACGCCTTCATGTCCGGATCGTCGGTAACGAATTCATGCGCTCTAGCGTCCCAATAGTAGAGGGCCCGGACAAAGTTCCTCAGCTGTGGATCCATGATTTTGAGCCACCTGTTCTTTATTCCTAGGCGTTCCAGCTCAGCGTCCTCCTTGTCCCAAATGGGTTGTTTACCTGTGTAACCGCCGCTTCCGCACTTATGGTTACCAATGTTCATGTCCCGCATCTTCTTCCCCCATGCAGTCCATACTTTAGCATCATGGGACGCTAACCCTGCCTTGAAGGTATTGAACTCTTCTTCGTCGATCATGGGCTCTTTCAGACTTATCGTCTCCCAGCTTTGACCTTTATCTATCTTGCCCTTCACCCGGGTTTTCTAGCTTCTCAAGGCGTTGCTCATCTTCGTGACGGCCAATCTGTTAACCGCATTCGTCCCTACATCTAGGTTATCATACTGCGCTAGGAACTTGTATCATTTGTGAAGCTTCCTAATGAGGTTGTCGACCAAAGCCGCATTGGATCTGATGTGCTTGGTGTTGACAGACATGCTTTCCCAGACGATGCATCCGAGTTGCATGATGTACCCTCTTACAATATGTGCAGGCTTAATGGGTAGGCCACTTAGTGAGACTTCAGTGAACTCCTTGCAGATGGGTAAGAGCACTTGCGGTGTCCGACCCTTCATGTCCTTATTTTTCTTCTTAGTGGATGGGTCGCCGCATCGGTGCGGTCGACGCCATCGGTGGGTCACCGTCATGCTCATCATCACCACCAACGTCATGCTCATCATCACCGCCACCGCCTTGCTCATAATTATCCTCGTCGGACATTTTCTAGGACATCTTCCAGAATGGAACCTCGTCTTCGCCACTATTAGAAGGTTTAGGACCGTTGTTGGCGCCCGACATGTTTGCACTTCATAAAAAGAGAGGCAAAAACTTAATACAAAAATTCGGCATGACCTTTGCTAAGTTTTGGACCTATGAGTGCCCATTCCTCAACCGAAACGAAAGTGAATCAACACTTCGGGAGAAATGGGCAACTCTCAACATAGCCTAACAGGAACATATAATAGTAGCCATATAACAGCAGCATATAATAGAAACACATTCATATGGGAAGCTTGCTACAATTCATTCTAGCTAAACACATTCATGGAGCATTTCTTCAGAAAAAGATTTATAATGATATGGCCAAACGGAAAGTTGCTTTTTTGGATTCAAAAACACAATTGAGTAGCACCTTGGATTCTGGAAAGTTGCTCCTTTTGGATTCAACCTGAACCAAGCAAAGTAAATAATTTAAAAACAATCACAGAGAGGTGAAATTCAGAACAATACCTCAAACAACAGGGAGTACGGTGATGTTGAGGGCTCGAGGCGTTGCAGGTCTCCACGGGCTCTAGGCGTTGCAGGCTCCACGGGCTCGAAGCGACGGTGGCGCGCAGCTTCACGGGCTCGAGGCGTTGCAGGCTCCACGGGCTCGAGGCGACGGTTGCGCACGGCTTCCACGGGCTCGAGGCGATGGTGGCGGCCTCCACGGGCGTCTCCTCGACGGTGGCGGTCAATCGATGAGAGAGGAGGGGGTACGGTGTATGTGTGAGAGAGAGGCAGGGAGACAGGGAGGGAGGGGGAGGCTTACCGTGGCGGGGGGAGTCACCGGAGAGAGAGGAGGTCGTCACGGGCGCGAGTCGCCGGAGAGGGAGGGGCTCGTCACGGGAGCGAGGGGATCTAGGGTTCGTCTCGAGAGGCAGTTGTGATGGAGAGACGAAGGACGAACCGTAGTTTTGGTTAAGTCAAAAAAATTCTATGGTGCACGGGGTACTGGGTGCGCCACAGAATTCTTGGCCTTAGTCCAAATCTGGAGATGCTATGTTTTGGGAGGGGGCTAGGTTCTACATGTGAAAACCTGGGGCAGCTAGGTTCGAATCCTGGCTGGTTCGCATATTTTTTTTCTTTTTGAATTATAAATCATACATATGCTTGTCAAAATAAAAATCATAAATCATACATACGCTTGTCACACACATCATACATAGTCTTGTCAAACCAAATATATAGAAACCAGCATGTCAGCTTGATCACACATGTGCAGACACAAAAAAAGTCACGTCATCTCTCAATTTAGTGATGCCTCGATTGGTTACGAGCTAGCTAGCCTCTCTTAATCTTCTTGCCTTTCTTCTTCACGATTGAACACTTTAGCCCGGGCACCTTGGGATTTCTTCTAGTGAACGGACAAACTTTAGGAGGTAGGGTGGTCTTCCTTCTTACTTTACTAGTGGTAGGCATGTCGAAGTATTTGTCGAATTCATCTCTGATTTTAGGATCGCCACTTTTACCAAAGTCTTGCTCGTTGGCATCTCCTTCCATTCCGATGATGCTCCTCTTGCCGCTCCTGAAGACAAAACGGCTGGGCTTTACCGGGTCAGTAATGAAGAAGCATTGGTCAACTTGGCTAGCGAGTACCCATGGCTCATTTTTCGCGGAGGCGTTCTTTGATTTTACATCAGGTATAACCATGGTGGTCAAATACTGGCCTTCTCTTTTGACGTTCTTGTCCCACCTGACACGGAACATCGGCACCGTCTCCCCACAGTAGTCGAGCTCCCATATCTCCTAAATCCTTCCAAAGAATCTTTCCTTGACAGTGGCCTCGTCATCGGCGAAGGATAGCATAGTAACTCCTGAGTTTTGATATTCGAAACTCTTGTCCTTTTCCTCAGTGTAGAATCTGTAACCGTTGATGTCGTACGACTGATAGGTCCTTAGGTTGTGTGCGGGGCCCTATGATAAGGAGTATATGAGTTGTTGATCTTCGGTAAAAGGTGCCTGCAGTGGATTATCGAATAGCCGTTTCTTGAACCAACCCGTGAACCTGGAGTTGTGCTCTCTGATTACGTCTCCCATCTTCCTCGGTCGGCCTAGATCGATGTACTTCTGCTCGATTAATCTTTTGTGCTCTTCCGTCCTAGGGTCGACCAATTCGATGTGTTGTAGCGCGACTGGGTGTGCCCTGTCAAAATCGGCGCGTCGATCAGCGATGCCGACATGAAGTGCGCTGTAGCCCTCGTGGTGACCATATCCAGCGAGCCTGCCGATGTGCTTCTTGGTGGGCATACAACCATTCTCTTCCTCGGTTAGATAATTCTGGCAGAAGGAGATGCACTCATAGGTCAGAAATCCTTTGGCTATGCTTCCATCTAGACGGGACCTGTTGCGAACAAATCCTTTAATGACATCGTTCGTCCTTTCGAACGACATCATGTTGTGCAGGAACGTCGGCCTGAGATGGATGATGTCATCCACGACATGGACTAGCAGGTGCACCATGATGTCGAAGAATGCGGGCGGAAAATAAATCTCGAGCTCGCATAATATCACCATGATCCCTTCCTTGATCATTTCGAGCTGCTTCACACCGATCGACTTCCTAGAGATGACGTCAAAAAAGTTACAGAGGCCAGACAACGTCTCACGGACGTGATCGTCCATTATCCCTTGGATCGCAACGGAAATTATCTGCGTCATCAGCACATGGCAGTCATGAGAGTTCATCCCGCTGAACCGTTTCTTGTATAAGTCTCGATATCTTCTTATCTTCCCTGAGTAACTGATACGTCCAAAATGCATCACTATTTTATATAGTAATTCTTTCTTATTCATTGATATATTTCATGATATTATGCTATTCTTATGTTGTTTTGGCTTATTTTAAACAGTTTGCAACTTTTCGGTGCCGAAGCAGCAGACGCAGGATTCAGCGGTAAAAAGTGGACGCTGAGTTGCTGAAGAAGAACACCTCCAAATTACCTGAAAAATTGACGGAGGCTGTTTTCCAGAAGGATCACGAAGACACGCAAAAGAGCAACCAAAGGGGGGCCACAGGGTGCCCAGGCGGCCACCTAGCGCGGCCCCACCCCTGGCCGCGCCGGGAGGGTGCCTGGACCCTCGGGGCCACTCCCGGCTCCCCCCTCTGGCCTATATACCCCTCGTCGTCCAAAAAAACCTAAAAAGAGGAGAGTTTCCGGAGTTCCTCCTCCGCTCCGTGGCGGAAACCTACAGAGAAGAAAAGCCATCTCTTGCGGGCAGATTCCGCCGGGGAGATCACCTCCCGGAAGGGGAGATCCTCACCATCGTCATCACCATCGTCACGGGCATCATCGAGATCATCATCAACATCATCCCCATCATCAGCACCATCTCCACCTCCATCCCATCTTTTCTCACAATTGCAACTCGTGTTGTAATCCGTACTATCTATCCTCTCTACTCTATCGGTGTTGATTACTACTTTGTGGTGAATGCTATTGAGTTTTGTTGGAGAAATATTATTGTGTTCAGATTGTTTATCATCTATTTATCCCCACTGATCATGATCTCTTTTATGTCTTGTGAGTAGTTACTTTAGTTCTTGAGGACATGGGAGAAGTCTAGTTGTTAGTAGTCATATGATGTTGAAGTAATATGTGTTGGTTTATATTTAAGTTGTGTTGTTATTTTCCTAGTGGTGTTGTGTGAGTCGAACACTCAACACTTCACCTTATCAAGGACCTAGGGGAATGCATTGTGTACAAAGAATGCTTACGGTGGGTTGCCAGAGTGACAGAAACCTAAACCCCAGTTTGCACGCTTTTGCACAAGGGAACAATGGATCACCGATCGTATTGCTACGGTTAGGCTTTTTCCTTAATTACTATCTTGTATTTGCGGATGCTTCCAAGGTGTTCAATCATAAGAGTACACTTATCTTAGTCTAGAAGGTGTACTAGCATAGATCCACCCACTCAACACTTATCAACACAGCACATAGTACCGATACGGAATATGGCAAAAGCACATGACTACCTCTCCCGTGTGTCCTCAAGAACACTTTAGATTTTATAAATTTAGTTGTTAGGCCTCTCCTTTGCTCAGAAAGGATTGGGCCACTCGTTACTCTCCAGTACCTTTTCCTTTGCTCGTTTTTACTTTCCTGTCGCTTGTACCAAGAAAACCACTAAAAAGTTATCTTTCAGTGCTTGCAGTTATCTCCTTACCAAAGTCACTTGCTACTACCTTATGCTCCTCGTTGGGTTCGACACTCTTACTTATCGAAAACACTGCAATAGATCCCTCTACGTTGAGGGTCATCAAGCTATGTTTTCTGGCGCCGTTGCCGAGGAGTGTAGCGCTATTAGTAAGTGAAGCTGGTAAGGAAGTTTTTATATTTCTTTTTTAGTTTTGCTGTTGCTATTTTTGACTTATGAACACCCCTAGTATTGGATCGTTGTTCTTGGGGAGCCTCCCCACAACTAAGTTAGTTACTCCTGACCCTACTGAAATTGTGCCTTATAAGATACCATCTGGTATTATCGATTATGTCTTAGCTAATCGCTAGGCAGGAGATAGACATCCAGGTGAACACTTGCTATATTTGTCACAACTATGCTCATTATTCAAGCTTGCAGGTGTGTCACTGGAGTTCGTTATGAAGAAATTATTCTCCGTATCGCTTACAGACAAAGCTTCAGATTGGTATAAGCTCCTCGATAACCCACATTCTCTTAATTGGGAAGAGCTTATGTCTCTCTTTTATACAAAGTTTTACCCTCTTCATGAAGTTTATCGAGACAGGAATTACATCTATAACTTTAGGTCTCGTGAAGGAGAGAGCATCACTCAAGCTTGGGGGAGGCTTAAGTCCCTAATGTTCAAATGTCCTATCCATATGCTCCCCAAAGATATTATACTTACAAATTTTTATGCCATGCTTTCTCGTCAGGACAAGGAAAGGCTGGATGCCTCCTATAGCGGGGTATTCCAGACAAAGAGCGTTGAAGAAAGATGGGATCTCATCGATAGGATCCAGAAGAATACTGAAGATTGGGAAATCGATAAAGGTATTGAACCTGCTATAAATTATGAGCATGATTATATTGAGAGCTATGGAAAACTGATTATTTCAATACCTTTTGCTCTAAGATTGGTCTGGATTCCCATCTAATGATTGATTTTTCTAAGAACTTTTCCTCTCATGTTGATTCTTCTAAGATGAAGAAGGATCAGTACAATAAGCCTTTCAAAGAAGTGCCTATTGATATTCACGTTGCTGATCCTATTTTGCCTGCAGTTATATATGAACAGCCCCCTTTCCCTTCAAGAATAAGGGAGCACTCTTTTGTGACAGGCATCATAAATAAAAGTGAGAGAAGAACAGGCGAACCTGAGGACCAGATCAGAGTCGATCCTCAAGTTGCTATGGTTAAAGATTTAGTTACTAATGATGTTTCAGATTCTATTATAAATTTTTGTGCTGTTTCAACTAACATTGTCACAGCCAAGAATAAAAGCCCAATTTCAGGTACACCAGTTGTATCTGTTAAAATAGGAGAGCACAATTATTACGGGCTATGCGATCTGGGATCAAGTGGTAGCGCGATTCCTTATTCGCTTTATCAAGAGATCATGGGTGAGACTTCACCTTGTGAACTCGAAGAGATTGATGTTACTATTCATCTTGCAAACAAAGCTACTATCTCTCCTATTGGGATTGTGAGAGATGTTGAAGTTCTATGTGGAAAGGTAAAGTATCCTACCGACTTTCTCATACTTGGTTCAGTACAAGGTACTTTTTGTCCTATTATTTTTGGTAGACCTTTTCTCAGAACTTGTGGAGCTATTATAGATTGCAAGAAAGGTAATGTTTCTGTTGAATTCAATGGTGAGCCATATGAATTTAACTTTTCCAAGATTTCCAAGCAGCCTCGTGATACTCAATTACCTAGTGATGATAAAATTATTGAAAGTATTGCTTCTATTTCTATTCCCCCTAATGATCCTTTGCAGCAATACATGGAGGACCACGAGAATGATACTCATATGCAGGAAAGAAATGAAATTGATGAAATCTTCTTGAGACAACCTGCTATCCTGAAGCACAACCTTCCGGTTGAACCTTTAGGAATTCTATCCAAACCAAAAGAAGACCCGGTGTTTGATCTCAAACCTCTTCCCGATACGCTTAAGTATGCTTATTTAGATGAAAAGAAAGTATATCCTTTCATTATCAACTCTAACCTTTCAGGATATGAAGAAGAGCGATTATTGGAGGTACTTCGTAAACACCTTGGTGCAATTGGCTATACCCTTGATGACCTTAAGGGGATTAGTCCATCTATCTGTCAATATACTATCAACCTCGAGCCCGATGCTAAACCTGTTGTTGACCATCAACGACGGTTGAACCCAAAGATGATGGATGTTGTGAGGACCGAAATCCTCAAGCTTCTAGCTGCAGGTATTATCTACCCTATAGACGATAGTATGTGGGTAAGTCTAGTTCATTGTGTTCCTAAGAAAGGAGGGACAACTGTAGTCCCTAATGATAAGAATGAACTAA